>CP141128.1:54589353-59589353 GCA_035236585.1 Warburgia ugandensis
AGCAGCCATGTATTCTTGTTCTCTTATTTCACACCTATGCTGCATATTTTCTTCTAATAATGGTTCTTCCAGTGGAGGAAATGACTCACAGGATTGGTATTGTTGTGGCATTGGGGTATTGAAAAAGGACTGGTCAAGTTGAGCACATGATGGTTGACCCTGATATTCGGAATAATCACGGTAGTATTGATCAGGGTAAGAGCATTTGTGGTTCTTCTTGATATTAGTAATCCTCAGACCATGGTTGTTCATGATGCATAGCCCATCCATTAGAGTCTGGGTAATTTATCTCAGAATAAAAATTGCTAAGGTATGTGAATGCATCAGGTGCACCCACTGGCTCCTAATAGTATTCATTGTATGTGGAGCTTGATGGGGGCCAGGAAGGGGTGGAATATGGATGCTCAGAATAGGTATAGTCATTATGGTATTGAGGTTGTGGCGCACTTTGCCTAGAAGCTATTAGCTTAAGCAATTGACTTTCCATAAGATCTAACTGATCCATCTATCCCCTTCTTGATAGGCTCCTTCTTTCTTTTCTTTTGGTTTTTTTAGATGAAAACTAACCTACATGATGCAACCTAACTTCCTAGAAAGATGCACAAACAAAGGACACAATATAATCCTGCAGGCTAATAAGCAATATATTGATTTTATTGAATTTGTGTGGGGAGAATGCCTTTTAATTAGCATAATGTAGTTCTCCTCCCCTCCTTTAGACTTGATTATTGCTTACTAGTTAGGTTTTTCGTAAGGTGGTTAATACAACCCCCATGTAAGGAGGCGTTTAGACCTCACAAATGTCAACAGGAGGTGAGGGAAGAGCGAGGCCCTATTAGACAACCGTCAATAACCACAGTGCTCAAAAGCCACTGAAGTGACAATAAATAGAGTGTTAGTAAGAGGCTCCTACGACCATGTTATAGCCCTATAGGTCTCTTCTGATTGATTTTAATTTGAATTAAAGGCTAGGGTAGCGCGCTTGAGGTGATTATCCTAGGTGGGCAAAGGAGTGGTGATGAAATCCACCCTTGATCTTGTGGGGGTAGGGTTCCATTACTAATTAATTTCAAACTCCATGGCAGTTCGATCAGCATATATATCACCTTAAAGCATTAACTGTGTCCTAAGATGCAAATAAAAGTGATAAACTAATGCAAAACCTAAAAAGTGCAACAATTATAAGAGGATGCCTTCTATATGATTTATACTACCAAACAATGCAAGTTTACTCTAAATGCAAACCCTAATCTAGGAATTTAAATGAGTGAGGAGACTTACACTGGGGTTTCTGATGAAGATAAGTGTGGGCCACCTTATCCCATACTTATCTTGTTTCCCTGAAAAAGAAAATTTAAAAACAAGTCCCAATTTCAGGAAATTAAGTGGTTATGCATTAAAAAAATATATTAAAAAATGCACCTAAAATGCAATTCCTAATATATTTTTTATTTTTCTGTATTTTTTTTGGATTTTTTAATTAAACTTTATAAAAACTCCTTTGCAAGTCCCCGGCAACGGCGCCAAAAACTTGTTGATATTTTTCGCAAGTGCACGAGCTATTGTAGTATAGCTATGCAAATACGGGTCGATCTCACAGGGACTCACTTTAAGTGAAGTTTTAAATGAAATTCAATTAATAAGGGATTAAAAACAAAGAATATACTAGAAATAAACTAAGAATAGACTAAAATTTCTCAATTTATTCAACTGCTGCAGTGTACAGAATTCTTTATTCCAAAATAAACAGAAAATGACGCTAAATAAGCTGTCTTGGATAAGCCTGTCCCTGGATAGTCAGAATGCAGATAAAACAAAACCAGAATAGCACAGGGACACATATGTAATTAAAATGAGGATAGATTATCCTAGGTGGGCCAAGGAGGGGTGATGAAATCCACCCTTGATCTTATGGGGGTAGGGTGCCATTACTAATTAATTCCACACTCCATGGCAGTTCGATCAGCATATATATCACCTTAAAGCAGTAACGGCGTCCTAAGATGCAAATAAAAGTGATAAACTAATGCAAAACCTAAAAAGTGCATCAATTATAAGAGGATGCTTTCTATATGATTTATACTACCAAACAATGCAAGTTTACTCTAAATGCAAACCCTAATCGAGGAATTTAAATGAGTGAGGAGGCTTACAGCGGAGTTTCTGAGGGAGAAATGGGAGTGAGAAAAGAGGAGAGGAGAAGCAGAGGGAAAACCCCCTCGGACCGTCCGGTGACGCAGAGTAACTGGAAAAAGGTGTTGCCGGTGTTGAACCAGAACCCGATGAAACTAGAGAGAGAGAGAGAGAGAGAGAGAGAGAGAGAGAGAGCCGGCCAGTGGGGAAACAAGAGTGAGAGAGCTGAGAGATAAGAGAGGGAGAGAGAGAAAAGAGAGGAGAGAGATAGATGTAGAAGAAGATAGAGATGGAAGCATGGGATAGCTGAGGAGAGTATTAAAGGACAGGCAGAGAAGGTGCTATGCGTGAGAGAGAAAAAGTGGAAAAAAATGAAACAGTAGAGAAGGGGGTTGACGGAGAACAAAACTTAGGAAAAAATTAGCCCAAGAGAGGGGAGAAGTGGTAGAGAGAAAGAGGGACGTAAAGAGAGTTGTGGGAGGGATGAGAAGAGGAGATAGAGAAAGTTGGCCACCCCCAAAATAGAAAGAAAACAACCTCCTTGGGGAGTGGAGAAGTGAAAATATAAGAAGAGGGAGAGAGACGTGAAAGAGTGGGAGATAAGGGAAAAAGAGAAAAGAGATGAGAGAGATAAGAGAAGATAGAGAGAGAAAAAAGAAGAAGAGAGAGTGGGGTCCACTAGCTTCCTGGTCTTACTAGAACTCTAGCTTCAACTTTGTCCTATCCTAGTACTCTTTCAATTCTTCTTTTTTCATGAAACTTCATCATCCTCATCTGATATCCTTGATTCGATCTCGAGCATCCACGCCTGAGTCGATTAATTTGCAATGCACCTGACCCAATTAGAATCATCTGAACCGTTCAGTATTCCTTTGATTAGCTTTAATGATCATTTGACCACTAAATCTTTCAATTCAATGGTTGATGGCCTAGATGCTCTAATTGAACACTAAATTAGGGGTATTATGACCAAAATTGAACACTTCACACACCCCCCAGCCGGCATTTTGCTAGACCCTAGCAAAACGTGCAGACAACTATTTTACAAAACTGTACAAGATGCCACTTTCATAAGTACTCACGATTTCATTTAGCACATGCAACAAGCCTTTGAACCCCTAGGTTACCCCTAGTGGTCAAGTTAGGCCTCATGAGGGTTTTCAATGAATATACCCACAAAATTCAGTAAATTCTAGTTCCTTATTTTATCTCAGAGAATCCTCATTCTTTAGCAACTTTACTAATTTTTCACAACTTAATGAAGAGGATTTGACAATTTTACACACCATACACATATTAGAGACATTTTATTTGAGCTATTTCTCAGAGTGCATGTGTGTGTACAGCCACATAAATCGTGATTTTTAATTGGATATCCTGACATTCCATTGGAAATATGCCTTGACCTCAAATCCTCACAAGTATACTGTGACGACCCGAGTTTTCCTATGCATTTTTAAATGAAAAAATCTAAATTCCTAAGGCGGGATCCCTATTTGAAAAACAATGCAATGCAGTGGAAAAATCTTTTATTTGAAATCCAATTTGAAAACCCCGAGTGTCATTTGCCTTCACAACATCCAAGGTAGTTTTTGAAAAGCCTTAGAAATCATAAACGTTTTCCCCAGGTCTATCCAGTCACAGCACACAGCTCAATTGTAATTAAATACAAATACATGTCCAAAGGGTTGAGAATTTACTTACATATATAAGTGTTTCCTTTTTGATTCACTTGCTTGTAGCATTAACATAGATGTCTTCTACTCATGGATGGAATCATCCTGAAAAATGTTAAGGATAGGGTGAGTATATACTATACTCAGTAGGAGTCTATCACTACTAGTTTTATAAAGCATGCGATCTTTAAAATCATGTGCTCATAAAAACATATGCATGTTGTTCGAATAATCATGTTCAATATCGATATTAAAAGCTACTGTCAAACCGGAATACTACGACTTAAAGAAATATCATAATCCAAGTCGAAAGTATCATATATCATAATCATAAAAATATGCATCAGATGCTCAACTGAATCCAACT
Source organism: Warburgia ugandensis (assembly GCA_035236585.1). Taxonomy (NCBI): domain Eukaryota; kingdom Viridiplantae; phylum Streptophyta; class Magnoliopsida; order Canellales; family Canellaceae; genus Warburgia; species Warburgia ugandensis. The sequence continues at coordinate 54,593,530 of CP141128.1, forward strand.
CATGGATATCTATCATGGTATGGTCAACCAACCTTATATCATGCCATATGCAATGCACATAAATCCATGAAACCATAAGGTCCCACTATGCCCACGACCTCACCGCCGTGTGGTCCCCGGGTACTTAGGGACACAAGATCATATACCTCCACGGGGCATATGACACTTCAACCCAGTGCCGTGACACCAGTGGTAGCCCCCTGTACCACATGCAGGCGAAGCAGGGACATGCCCTTTTTGGGCGTGATACCCATCCACCTAATAGTGGTAGAGGCTGGGTGGCCAACCCACACCCCTTGGCATAGCACCCACGAGCTTACTAGCCCAAATCATGTTCGATCAAATAAGCCAAAAACCTTTGTTCAAAACCTGTCCTCTTTGGGTCCCTCACAACTGCCTGGCCCTCGGCACTCCAGCGTGTTTTGGCAACCCTCAAGGACATGCAATCTTTGCAAGTACTTAAATCATGCAATGTATGCACTTGTTTGCAAAACATATATGTTAATAATGTATATGCAATCATTTACGAAACATGTCTATGTACAAAACATTTATCACATGCATGCTGAATCAAGTCATGCTAAACAAGTCATATACTGATAACATATGTTCTCAAAATAATAATAGATCTTTTAAAAGAATCTAATAGTGATAGAGCACCTACCCGACTAGATCGTGTTAACCCTTTTGTCCTCGTACGCTCCTGAACATGGTTTGGGGACTCAAGGTTAGTTTAGCCTATCTTTTATGGGTTTAGAGTAGTTGGGTCTTATTACTTAGGCATTAGGGGTCTATCCCTATGCCTATGGGTGTCCTAAGGTCCTAATTGGGCCTTGGTATCCTCAGTTTTCCAAAGTTCTAGTGGCCACGTGCCACTATCCTATTCTAAGGGTCATTCTCACCTTTGATTGGGCCTTGATCAGGGATTTTATAGTTTGAATGTGTTCGCGTCGTCGACATAGACAGAACGCCTTTTGCGGCGCCTCAATCGGAGCTCTAGATCTCAAGTTATAAGCATTTTAGTGTCGTACGTACATCGAGTCTTAAGAACGAAAAAAACGGAATGCTAGGGCACTGCGCATCTGCAAACGCTCTGATTTTTCCGCCCGTCTTCCTCTTTAGTGGGCGCGTCCCTGGATGCGCCCCTTTGGTTTTTCAAATGGAGACAACGTGGAACGTTCTGACTGGAACATTCCGTCATCTGGGGGACCGGGGCGTCCTCAGGACACCCTGGTTCGACCCCTGTCGAACCAGTGTGGCCCAGGGAACGTCCCTGGGTCCTTGGTGGCTCTCCTGGGCTCCGTTTTGCATGGTTTTTCGTGCAAAAACTTAGGAAAATTGACCTTGGAACTATGGGGGAGATGGGTTTTGAGCGATCTCGGACGTACCTGGCTCGTTGCTGCGTTTTTCTCCTCGTTTTCCCCTCTAGGTCACTGCTTCACGACTGGTTTTCTTCAACATTTTGGGCTGCCATTAGAGGCACCCAAGAGCTCTATTTATGGAGCTAAAAGAGGGTTCTGGAGGGGGCTCTTACCGCCTTTGAATGACGATGGAGAAACCTCCAGAATGGCGGTGATTTCTCCTCCAATCACCACCGTTCTAGAACCCTCTAGAGGTTGAAGACGACGGGGTGCCCGTATCAAAATGAGCCGCTGTGTTTTTCAGGTTAAGTCGTTTTTGTAAAATTTACAGTTTTGCCCCTGAACTTCAAAGGGCCATATCTTGCTCATTTTAACTCCGGTTTGGGTGATTTTGGTCTCGTTGGATTCATTTTTCCAAGACGCATCTAGTGGCACTATTTTTAGGATCAAATTCATGGGTTTAGTAAAGGCGACTAGTGAAATGACCAAAATGCCCTTATCTTTAAAACTGAACTTTTCATGGGATTTTAATATTACAAAAATTGGGGTCATTACATTATTACCCCCTTAAAAGAATTTTTTCATCGAAATTCCATAACTTATTATCCTCCAGGTATTTGTCTCTTAGATGATTTCTTGGTGAATGCATTCTCCTTTAGGAAGCAATTCTATGTTCATCCTCAATTTATCATTTCCATTGTTCCTCCTATAAGGCCTCACCTATAAGGGCCTGTTTTCGCTGCGTACTCTGATGCAGCGCCATACTTTCTTGCATGCCGATTTAACAATACCGTTTCCTAGCGGTATTTCATCTATCTTGAATTCCTTAGATTCCTATACTTATCTCATCATGTATAAGATAATCTCCTCGTAAGATCATGCTTCTTTGCTCATGCATATTCTTTCAAGATCATATTATCTTATTTCTCCTATTTTGAATATCATAGGATAATCCTTTTTATCTAGTGATCTCTTTTATTATCCACAAGTCCAAAAAGTTACCTTCTTTCTATTGTGTCTAACTTTGCTTCTTACCCTTGTCTCCAAGATACTTCAATAACTGATATGGTATCATATACTTTATAGCCAAACTCTTACTTAACTTTGAATTTCAACTGTCTGTCGTTTTTCATATGTGACTTGATTTCCTTGACCAAGGTTACATTCGAAAATAAAAGCCAATTAGTAGCATCTTCCATTGAGGACCTTATCATATACTGAAAGTAAAATGTCCTAACTTCATATCCAGTTTCATTATTGAATTCATTAAATGCTTTCCTCTGTTAGGATCTTATCCAAACTCATGTCAAATGTTAATGGTCGATTCATCATCATGAGTCGTATGTTCTCGTCTAGAAGCCTATCTCACTATTTCTCATCCATTTGTCATTTAGGATTTTCAATAATGTTCTCATTCATGCAAGGTAAAAAGTTTCTTATAACCGAGTACCCTTACTAGGTCATGGTTGAATCCTTTGTCTTCATCCTCTTTGCCCTTTCTTTGCTTGATGGTTTTCTTCGTAACCTTTCAGCCCAAAAGTTATATACTCAATCCGGTAGGGTTAGTCCTTAGAAATTCCTTCAGTTGATTTTTCGTACTTGGTATATGCTCATAACAACTAACTATTTGTCAAAAAGGCAATGTAACATCCAATCTCACCTTATAGTGTGCTAGCCATCTCACCTTATCCCCTATGTCAATATATTGTTCAATCTTTTACTAAGGCTTTATCGTCAACCATGTAATCTGTATTGTCAGGAGGTATCCTCATAAGTAGTGATTTTCTCAATTCCTCAAATTTTATTTTTCAAGTGCCTGCTTATTTTATCTTTTAAGTGCCTTCTCATACTTAGCTTATAATAGCAATAATTCGTCTTCAATAGCGATTATATCAAATTATACTGAAGTTGTTAACTCCACAAGTTTTACAATACTCAGATAAGCATAAACATTTTCTTAGACATAGAAAGACTTTATTTGATTACCTATTGATCACTTCCCAGATACGTTATAAGCTCAAGGGCCTCTAGAGTGATTGGTACTTATCTACCTTTCTTTCAATCCAAGTCAGTAGTATTTTTCAGACCCAAAGTAATTTCTTCACCTTGTCATGGTAGCCACTAAGGTTTGAAAAACCTTTCACATTGGTTTAGATCACTTCTTATTTTTGCTCCTATCTCAGCTTTTACTATATTTATTGTACTTGTAGCTCTTCATGATGTCGCCTAATCAACTGGCCTTATACCCTTAAATGACTTAGCCTAACAAGTACTCAAGTCTAAAGACTTATAACATCCTTCTGAGTATATAACTTCAACTACTAACTCATAGACACCGACATACCTGATTAATTAGGGTGGGATACCTCTATTTAGTCAACAGTACTCAATGATGGTCTTAAGATATTGCTCTTCCAATCTATGCTAGTAAGATCTCAATTTGATCCTTGATGGTACCCTACTTGCTAAATGGATAAGTTACTGTCCTGGCCTATTTCCTTTTTCAATATAACTTTATTTACTCATGTAGTGGCAAGGTGAGATATCACCAAATTTTCCTTTTTATTACATCCATTGGTGTTCCCCATAAGCTAATGGATCCGATAAGAATCTAATTGTAATAGTTGATATCAAACTATTTGTAGAATTTTAATTTCTAGTTGGTTACTATTCCTTTTCAAAACTTTCTTGTCGCATAATCTCCTGAAATTCGATACTTTTACTCAAAGCCTTAAACCCCATATGCTTCCTCTCTTTGATACTCTTTTACAATAAGATCATCAACTCACCTAGTATTATCCCTTTGCATTTGTTTGATCTTCCCTCCTATAGGATTAAAGATGTTAGAATTGTATGTATCTTCATAGAGTCATGATCTTCTTCTTTTGAATATTCAATATTCATTGAATACTGGTAGTTACATCTCTATCTCTTTCTCTCTTTTCCTCAAAATCCATACTTTTGTCTTCCTAGATCAACGTCTCTTTATGCTTTGTTGCATATAATTGATACTTCATCTATTCCTTTACTTAATGTATATGATAAATCGAATGCTTGTCTTAAGATCATTGAAATCCTCGGTCGCCTATAGCCTCAATAAAATTTATACAATGTCTTAATAATTGCATTGATGTTTTGATCGTGTTATACTTCTTTTACAAGTTCATGTTAGGATCGATCTATTATCATCCTTAGTATTATCATCAAAATCTTTTGATCACTCGGTTGAATTCATTTCCCTATCACATAATATGTCACTTGTATGCATCTCCGGATTTGTTCCATAATACTCTAGTAGTTATTATTCGATAGCACTTCACTCTTTATAAGACTTCAATTAAGGTATCCAAAATTGAGCTAAGTCTTTCAAGATTCATACCTTTGTGATCTAGTACAAGTCACAGTTATCCCTTAGTATCATCTTGTATGCTTATCCCTATTATCATCAAATTTTTCTCAAAGTCTATCTTTTAGATCTCATATATCACATCCTTGTGATAGTGTACTCGTATTCTGATATTCTTTATGATGGTAAGATAGCCATCTAGGTCTTTTGATTTTTCTCACCTTTGATAAGATTACTTTATTGCAGGTCAACACTATCTATTAACAAGTCCATTAATCATCTTCATTCATTCATTCTCATCACAATATGATCCTTATATGAGATTTCATCTTTGCACCACTGCACAACAATTCTTATTTCCTATGATTTTGATAGGATTCAAGCAATCCAATATCTAAGTATTTGCTAGGACTATCTCCTTTTTCACATATGTATTTATGGTGAAATGCCTTGAACACTAATATTGTAATCCTCAAATAGAAGTAGTCATCTCTACTTCTTCAATTTATACTATTTCTTCTTAATTTTCTTGATTGTCTATGACCCTTGGACATGCTGGACTGGCTATGAAAGGATAAAATTGGGGCTCTGATACCAACTGTGACGACCCGAGTTTTCCCATGCATTTTTAAATGAAAAAATCTAAATTCCTAAGGCGGGATCCCTATTTGAAAAACAATGCAATGTAGCGAAAAAATATTTTATTTGAAATCCAATTTGAAAACCCCGAGTGTCATTTGCCATCACAACATCCAATGTAGTTTTTGAAAAGCTTTAGAAATCATAAACGTTTTCCCCAGGTCTATCCAGTCACAGCACACAGCCCAACTGTAATTAAATACAAATACATGTCCAAAGGGTTGAGAATTTACTTACATATATAAGTGTTTCCTTTTTGATTCACTTGCTTATAGCATTAACATAGATGTCCTCTACTCATGGATGGAATCATCCTGAAAAATGTTAAGGATAGGGTGAATATATACTATACTCAGTAGGAGTCTATCACTACTAGTTTTATAAAGCATGCGATTTTTAAAATAATGTGCTCATAAAAACATATGCATGTTGTTCGAATAATCACGTTCAATATCGATATTAAAAGCTACTGTCAAACCGGAATACTGACGACTTAAAGAAATATCATAATCCAAGCCGAAAGTATCATATATCATAATCATAAAAATATGCATCAGATGCTCAACTGAATCCAACTCATGGATATCTATCATGGTATGGTCGACCAACCTTATATCATGCCATATGCAATGCACATAAATCCATGAAACCATAGGGTCCCACTATGCCCACGACCTCACCGCCGTGTGGTCCCCGGGTACCTAGGGACACAGGATCATATACGTCCACGGGGCATATGACACTTTGACCCGGTCTTGGTGACACCGATGGTAGCCCCCTGTACCACATGCAGTCGAAGCAGGGACATGCCCTTTTTGGGCGTGGTACCCATCCACCTAATAGTGGTAGAGGCTGGGTGGCCAACCCACACCCCTTGGCATAGCACCCACGAGCTTACTAGCCCAAATCATGTTCGATCAAATAAGCCAAAAACCTTTGTTCAAAACTTGTCCTCTTTGGGTCCCTCACGACTGCCTGGCCCTCGGCACTCCAGCGTGTTTTGGCAACCCTCAAGGACATACAATCTTTGCAAGTACTTAAATCATGCAATGTATGCACTTGTTTGCAAAACATAGATGTGCATAATGTATATGCAATCATTTACGAAACATGTCTATATACAAAACATTTATCATATGCATGCTGAATCAAGTCATGCTAAACAAGTCATATATTGATAACATATGTTCTCAAAATAATAATAGATCTTTTAAAAGAATCTAATAGTGATAGAGCACCTACCCGACTAGATCGCATTAACCCTGTTGTCCTCCTACGCTCCTAAACATGGTTTGGGGACTCAAGGTTAGTTTAGCCTATCCTTTATGGGTTTAGAGTAGTTGGGTCTTATTACTTAGGCATTAGGGGTCCATCCCTATGCCTATGGGTGTCCTAAGGTCCTAATTGGGCCTTGGTATCCTCAGTTTTCCAAAGTTCTAGTGGCCACGCGCCACTATCCTATTCTAAGGGTCATGCCCACCTTTGATTGGGCCTTGATCAGGGATTTTATAATTTTGATGTGTCCGCATCGTCGACACGGACACAATGGATTTTACGGCGCCTCAATCGGAGCTCTAGATCTCAAGTTATAAGCATTTTGGTGTCGTACGTACATCGAGTCTTAAGAACAAAAAAAACGGAATGCTAGGGCGCTGCGCGACTGCGTCATGCGCCCTGGCTTCCTTAAGGAACCAAAAGATGACGTGCTGCTAGCGCGCTGCACGTCTGCGGTGTGCGCCTTAGCGGGCGCGTCTGCAAACGCACCAATTTTTTCGCCCGTCTTCCTCTTTAGCGGGTGCGTCCCTGGACGCGCCCGTTTGGTTTTTCAAATGGAGACGACGTGGAACGTTCCAACTAGAACGTTCCATCATTTGGGGGACCGGGGCATCCTCAGGACACCCTGGTTTGACCCTTGTCAAACCAGTATGGCCCAGGGAACGTCCCTGGGTCCTTGGTGGCTCTCCTGGGCTCCGTTTTGCATGGTTTTTCATGCAAAAACTTAGGAAAATTGACCTTGGAACTATGGGGGAGATGGGTTTTGAGCGATCTCGGACGTACTTGGCTCATTGCTGGGTTTTTCTCCTCGTTTTCCCCTTTAGGTAACTACTTCATGACTGGTTTTCTTCAACATTTTGGGCTGCCATTAGAGGCACCCAAGAGCTCTATTTATAAAGCTACGAGAGGGTTCTGGAGGGGGCTCTCACCGCCTTTGAATGGCGGTGGAGAAACCACCAGAATGGCGGTGATTTCTCCTCCAATCACCGCCGTTCTAGAACCCTCTAGAGGTTGAAGATGACGGGGTGCCCGTATCAAAACGGGCCCCTGTGTTTTTCAGGTTAAGTCGTTTTTGTAAAAATTACAGTTTTGCCCCTGAACTTCAAAGGGCCATATCTTGCTCATTTTAACTCCGTTTTGAGTGATTTTGGTCTCGTTGGATTCCTTTTTCCGAGACACATATAATGGAACAATTTTTAGGATCAAATTCCTAGGTTTAGTCAAGGAAACTAATGAAATGACCAAAATGCCCTTATCTTTAAAACTGAACTTTTCATGGGATTTTAATATTACAAAAATTGGGGTCATTACATATATGGTCAGAAATAAAACTCTCAGATAAGGCGTTAAACATATTTCGCTCATTATGTGACCGAATCCTACAAACTGATGGTTCACATAATTCTTCTTAACATTCATGAGACAAAGGAAAGTGATCCCTAGGAGTGGATGTTAACATCAAGAATATGAGGGGTCTTTCACCTTAATTCTTTCTTTTTATCTCCTCTTTAAGGCTATGTCCACCTAAGATCAATAGGTCTTTAACTAGGATGAAATGTAGGTTATGACATGTTTAGAAAAAAAAGGTATAAAGATTTCAAAGGTCCAAAGTTGAGTAGATGTTTTCAATGAATATCTGATAAGACAACTTTTCTTTTTGGTTTGTACTTGAAGTGAATTTCTCTTTTAGACTTCGGTCTTTCTTTTCTTTTTCTTTTTCTTTTCTTTGGAAGAAAGACATTTACTTTTTTCTCACTTTTTTTACTTTTTGTCCTATTTTTAACCTTTTCTACGCTACTCATTTTGAAAATGGGTAATGGTTATTTATTTTACTGGGTTATTCTGGGTTAAGGTGAATGGGTTTAAGAAAGAAAAGGCTTAATAACAAGCTCAAAAGGCTAACTAGTGGTATACTATATCGGGTAGGCTTTATGTCTCTCGGCCGAGCAAGGATGGCGTATACCATTTCTTAGGTTTCGTAAAGCCTATCAGATTCAATAAATTTCTAGAATTAAAGTTATTACTCCTATTTATTCTTGATGGTTAACCAAAATAAGGATAACATGATCACACTTATGTTTGTATGCTGAAGAAATTATGGAATTACTTATAACTCTCTCAAAGAAGATAGTCTCAAACTCTCACTAGGTTATAGGTCTCCACTAATTTTCCTCAGGGTCTCTAAGTCATACCTGTATATTAGTCTTGATTATGTGCTGTGTGTAAACGGTTCCTGAGAATTAACTTTCATAAACACATGAATGACATGCAAAACTAATCCTGTGGATTCCCATTAACAGGTGAAAACAGTATATTTACTAACTTCTGAACATTCAGTTCTCATCACAGTAAGGGAACTCTATTTTAAAAACTCTTTTGTTCTTTTCTTAAAAAATTAAAAAAAAATTAAAAAAAAAAATCAAAATCTCTAGTGCATCTACCCGCCCAACCTAAATGAAACATTGTCCCCAATGTTTGAAAACATAAGATTCTATATGAAAGTTGAGTGATGTAGACTCTAAACCCTTAGGTTGCCTCCCAATGAGCGCTAAGTTTAACGTCTTCCGCCAGACAGTTCCTAATCTAACTGGGTCAGCTTTATTTGTCCTTATCTTAACCCTAAGATGAAATGGGGAGAATTCTCACGCCACTTCAGAATTTCACGATAATCTATACATGGCCTCCACCTTGAATTTTTAGGTGGTGATATGAATATAATACAGTAGATCATCGCAATTGTAAGAGTAGTGGAACCATATTGGTGATCCCCCATCTTTAATATTTCACGGTAGTCAATATAATTGCTCCACCTCAAAAATTTAGTTGAGGGTAACTTAATGACTGCATGAACTACCGTGTATTTCCTTGGACCATATGGTGACAACGTCTTGACCAAATTGAGGGATAGGAATGACCATTCTATTCAATTTATCATTTTCCTCCGTGTCCCTATCCAATTCCTGAACTAGGGTAATAACTTGAATCTGCCCTTTTCTAATAGGTTGTTCTTGTATTACTAGAGGCGGGGACAAAGTTTGGCTTAAACCCTGGTTATCTTCTGATGTGTATCCTGGAGTAGGTTGATGCATATCAATTGACTCTGCTTTAAGCACAGGTACGGTATCAATTGGGCCTATATTATCATTTGATGTATGTTCAAATAAGGCTACTAAGTCCCAATCAGGTACATCTTCTGCATTAAAAAGCATAATTTGAATTTCATGCTTAGGATGATCTACTATGGCTCGCCATCTAGAAGTGTCCATTAGAGGCATAATATCCAACAACTCAGGCATCTCCTCAATAGATGTGTCTTCATCAAAGTCATACAAATAGGTGGGACAGGCATTTAGAGGATTAGGGTTGGATTTTTTTAAAGTGTTATGCTCTTCATCAATGGAAGTCTCTTCATTATCAGAATCAGGACTTGAGTCAAGTATATCGAAGTTGAAGATTTCTAAGGACGGTTGTAGAATTTGTGGCGCATAAGGATCATAAGAAATTTCCATCCTAGTGCCAAGAATACATTGCTCTTTATCCTCTCTAATTTGTTTCAGTAACTCCTTAAATTCCTCCCTCCCTCGTTTTATTTCCTCAGTGAACTCTTCCATCATTTGTTTTAATTTCTTATTCCTAGCAGCCATGTATTCTTGTTCTCTTATTTCACACCTATGCTGCATATTTTCTTCTAATAATGGTTCTTCCAGTAGAGGAAATGACTCACTGGGTTGGTATTGTTGTGGCATTGGGGTACTGAAAAAGGACTAGTCAAGTTGAGCACATGATGGTTGACCCTGATATTCAGAATAATCACGGTAGTACTGATCAGGGTAAGAGCATTTGTGGTTCTTCTTGATATTGGTAATCCTAAGACCATGGTTGTTCATGATGCATAGCCCATCCATTAGAGTCTGGATAATTTTTCTCAGAATAAAAATTGCTAGGATATGTGAATGCATCAGGTGCACCCACTGGCTCCTAATAGTATTCATTGTATGTGGAGCTTGATGGGGGCCAGGAAGGGGTGGAATATGGATGCTCAGAATAGGTATAGTCATTATGGTATTGAGGTTGTGACGCACTTTTCCTAGAAGCTATTAGCTTAAGCAATTGCCTTTCCATAAGATCTAACTGATCCATCGATCCCCTTCTTGATAGGCTCCTTTCTTTTCTTTTGATTTTTTTAGATGAAAACTAACCTACATGATGCAACCTAACTTCCTAGAAAGATGCACAAACAGAGGACACAATATAATCCTGCAGGCTAATAAGCAGCATATTGATTTTCTTGAATTTGTGTGGGGAGAATGCTTTTTAATTAGAATAATGTAGTTCTCCTCCTCTCCTTTAGACTTGATTATTGCTTACCAGTTACATTTTTCGTAAGGAGGTTAATACAACCCTCATGTGAGGAGGCGTTTAGACCTCACAAATGTCAACAGGAGGTGAGGGAAGAGTGAGGCCCTATTAGATAACAGTCAATAACCACAGTGTTCAAAAGTCACTGAAGTGACAATAAATCGAGTCTTAGTAAGAGGCTCCTACGACCATGTGATAGCCCTATAGGTCTCTTCTGATTGATTTTAATTTGAATTAAAGGCTAGGGTAGCGCGCTTGAGGTGATTATCCTAGGTGGGCCAAGGAGTGGTGATGAAATCCACCCTTGATCTTATGGGGGTAGGGTGCCATTACTAATTAATTCCACACTCCATGGTAGTTCGATCAGCATATATATCACCTTAAAGCATTAACTGTGTCCTAAGATGCAAATAAAAGTGATAAACTAATGCAAAACCTAAAAAGTGCAACAATTATAAGAGGATGCTTTCTATATGATTTATACTACCAAACAATGCAAGTTTACTCTAAATGCAAACCCTAATCTAGGAATTTAAATGAGTAAGGAGACTTACAGTGGAGTTTCTGAGGGAGAAATGGGAGTGAGAAAAGAGGAGAGAAGAAGCAGAGGGAAAACCCTAGGAATGGACACGCGGGAGGAAACCCAACTTGGGTTTCCTTCCTCGGACCGTCCAGTGACGCAGAGTAACTGGAAAAAGGTGTTGTCGGCGTTGAACCAGAACCCGATGAAACTAGAGAGAGAGAGAGAGAGAGAGAGAGAGAGAGAGAGAGAGCTGGGAGATAAGAGAGGGAGAGAGAGAAAAGAGAGGAGAGAGATAGATGGAGAAGAAGATAGAGATGGAAGCAAGAGATAGCTGAGGAGAGTAATAAAGGACAGGCAGAGAAGGTGGTATGCGTGAGAGAGAAAAAATGGAAAAAAATGAAACGGTAGAGAAGGGGGTTGACGGAGAACAAAACTTAGGAAAAAATTAGCCCAAGAGAGGGGAGAAGTGGTAGAGAGAAAAAGGGACGTAAAGAGAGTTGTGGGAGGGATGAGAAGAGGAGATAGAGAAAGTTGGCCAGCCCCAAAATAGAAAGAAAACAACCTCCTTGGGGAGTGGAGAAGTGAAAATATAAGAAGAGGGAGAGAGACGTGAAAGAGTGGGAGATAAGGGAAAAAGAGAAAAGAGATGAGAGAGATAAGAGAAAAGAAAGAGAAGATAGAGAGAGAAGAAAGCAGAGAGAGTGGGGTCCACTAGCTTCCTAGTCTTGCTAGAACTCTAGCTTTAACTTTGTCCTGTCCTAGGACTCTTTCAATTCTTCTTTTTTCATGAAACTTCATCATCCTCATCTGATATCCTTGATTCGATCTCAAGCGTCCATGCCTGAGTCGATTAATTTGCAATGCACCTGACCCAATTAGAATCATCTGAACCGTTCAGTATTCCCCTGATTAGCGTTAATGATCATTTGACCACTAAATCTTTCAATTCAATGGTTGATGGCCTAGATGCTCTAATTGAACACTAAATTAGGGGTATTATGACCAAAATTGAACACTTAACACACCCCCCAGCAGGCATTTTGCTAAACCCTAGCAAAACGTGCAGACAACTATTTTACAAAACTGGTGCAAGATGCCACTTTCGTAAGTACTCACGATTGCATTTAGCACATGCAACAAGCCCTTGAACCCCTAGGTTACCCCTAGTGGACGAGTCAGGCCTCATGAGGGTTTGCAATGATTATACCCACAAAATTCAGTAAAGTCTAGTCCCTTATTTTATCTCAAAGAATCCTCATTCATTAGCAACTTTACTAATTTTTCACAACTTAATGAAGATGATTTGACAATTTTACACACGATACACATATTAAAGACATTTTATTTGAGCTATTTCTCAGAGTGCATGTGTGTGTACAGTCACATAAATCGTGATTTTTAATTGGATATGCTTACATTCCATTGGAAATATGCCTTGACCTCAAATCCTCACAGGTAGGCGCTCAGAAATAAAACTCTCAGATAAGGGGTTAAACATATTTCGCTCATTATGTGACCGAATCCTACAAATTGATGGTTCACATAATTCTTCTTAACACTCATGAGACAAAGGAAAGTGATCCCTAGGAGTGGATGTTAACATCAAGAATATGAGGGGTCTTTCACCTTAATTCTTTCTTTTTATCTCCTCTTTAAGGCTATGTCCACCTAAGATCAATAGGTCTTTAACTAGGATGAAATGTAGGTTATGACATGTTTAGAAAAAAAAGGTATAAAGATTTCAAAGGTCCAAAGTTGAGTAGATGTCTTCAATGAATATCTGATAAGACAACTTTTCTTTTTAGTTTGTACTTGAAGTGAATTTCTCTTTTAGACTTCGGTCTTTCTTTTCTTTTTCTTTTTCTTTTCTTTGGAAGAAAGACATTTACTTTTTTCTCACTTGTTTTACTTTTTGTCCTATTTTTTAACCTTTTCTACTCTACTCATTTTGAAGATGGGTAATGGTTATTTATTTTACTGGGTTATTCTGGGTTAAGGTGAATGGGTTTAAGAAAGAAAAGGCTTAATAACAAGCTCAAAAGGCTACCTAGTGGTATACTATATTGGGTAGGCTTTATGTCTCTGGGCTGAGCAAGGATGGCATATACCATTTCGTAGGTTTCCTAAAGCCTATCAGATTCAATAAATTTCTAGAATTAATGTTATTACTCCTATTTATTCTTGATGGTTAACCAAAACAAGGATGCAACCTAACTTCCTAGAAATATGCACAAACAAAGGACACAATATAATCCTAGAGGCTAATAAGCAGCATATTGATTTTCTTGAATTTGTGTGTGGACAATGCTTTTAATTAGCATAATGTAGCACTCCTCTTCTCCTTTAGACTTGATTATTGCTTACCAGTTAGGTTTTTCGCAAGGTGGTTAATACAACTCTCATGTAAGGAGGCGTTTAGACCTCACAAATGTCAACAAAAAATGACGCTAAATAAGATGTCTTGGATAAGCCTGTCCCTGGATAGTCAGAATGTGGATAAAACAAAACCAGAATAGCACAGGGACACATATGTAATTAAAATGTCGATAGATTATCCTAGGTGGGCCAAGGAGGGGTGGTGAAATCCACCCTTGATCTTATGGGGGTAGGGTGCCATTGCTAATTAATTCCACACTACATGGCAATTCGATCAGCATATATATATCACCTTAAAGCATTAACTATGTCCTAAGATGCAAATAAAAGTGATAAACTAATGCAAAACCTAAAAAGTGCAACAATTATAAGAGGATGCTTTCTATATGATTTATACTACCAAACAATGCAAGTTTACTCTAAATGCAAACCCTAATCTAGGAATTTAAATGAGTGAAGAGACTCACAGTGGGGTTTCTGATGAAGATAAGTGTGGGCCACCTTATCCCACACTTATCTTGTTTCCCTGAAAAAGAAAATTTAAAAACAAGTCCCAATTTCAGGAAATTAGGTGGTTATGCATTAAAAAAATATATTTAAAAATGCACCTAAAATGCAATTCCTAATATATTTTTTATTTTTCTGTATTTTTCTCTCGTTTTTTGGATTTTTTAATTAAACTTTATAAAAACTCCTTTGCAAGTCCCTGGCAATGGCGCCAAAAACTTGTTGATATTTTTCGCAAGTGCACGAGCTATTGTAGTATAGCTATGCAAATACGGGTCGATCTCACAGGGACTCGTTTTAAGTGAAGTTTTAAATAAATTTCAATTAATAAAAGAATAAAAACAAAGAATATACTAGAAATAAACTAAGAATAGACTAAAATTTCTCAATTTATTTAACTACTGCAGTGTACATAATTCTTTATTCCAAAATAAACAGAAAATGAGGCTAAATAAGCTGTCCTGGATAAGCCTGTCCCTGGATAGTCAGAATGTGGATAAAACAAAACTAGAATAGCACAGGAACACATATGTAATTAAAATGAGGATAGATTTGGAATAACTCAGATCTGACAGGGGCAAACTTGTAATTTTATCAAAGTTCTGGTTTTTAACGAAAAACTGGGAAAACACATTGAGGGGAAACCGGAGGAGATGGGGGAAGAAGGAAGAAGGAAGAAGGGAAGAGGAAGAGGAAGGAGGAGGAGAAGAGGAAAGGGAGAGGAGAATAGAATGAGGAAGACGCAATCTGGGTTTTTCCTCCCGGGGCCGATTGGGGATGACTGGGGAAAACGAGGGAGAAATGGGAGTGAGAAAAGTGGAGAGGAGAAGTAGAGGGAAAACCCCGGGAATGGAAACACGGGAGGAAACCCAACTTGGGTTTCCTTCCTCGGACCGTCCGGTGACGCAGAGTAACTGGAAAAAGCTGTTGTCGACATTGAACCAGAACCTGATGAAACTAGAGAGAGAGAGAGAGAGAGAGAGAGAGAGAGAGAGAGAGAGAGAGAGAGAGAGAGAGAGAGAGAGAGAGAGAGAGAGAGGGAGGGAGAAAAGTCTAGGCCTGCTTGGTGTGTCACGCACTAATGGCCAGCTTGGTTTATGGTGAAATGCCTTGAGCATTAATATTGTAATCCTCAAATAGAAGTAGCCATCTCTACTACTTCTATTTGTACTACTTGTTCTTGATTTTCTCTATTGTCTATGACCCTTGGACATGCTGGACTGGCAGTGAAAGGATAAAACCTGGGCTCTGATACCAACTGTGACGACCCGGGTTTTATATTATGCAAATTTGATAAAAAGGCGAGATCTCTTGTTTTATAAATATTAAATGCATGAAAATCTTTTTCTTTTGGAAAACAATCTTTCGTATAAAACCCCGAGTCTCAAAACACATTTTCAAATTATCTAGCCATGGCATAGTTTTAAATTGACTCTATTCCCAAGAAAGTGTTAGTCACAAATTTCTGACAGAGAGTAACTACAATCAAGTAACATTGAAAGATAAGGTAGGGGTTTACTTACTTGTACTTAATCTGGGTGTCTTCTATCACAGGCGTACCTTGTCCTTAAGTGTTTACTTTGTGTCTGAAAAATGTTGAGGATTGGGTGAGTATATACTATACTCAGTAGGAGTCCATCACTACTAGTTTTACAATGCATGCTATGTTTAAAATCATATGCTCTTTCGAAACATGTGCATATTTGAACACTCATGTTCAATATCGAGATTAAAAACCATTGTCGAATTGGAATACTGATGACTTAAAGAATCACACAATCTAAGTTGAAAGTATCATATATATCATAAACATAATGATATGCATAAGATGCTCAACTGAATCCAACTCCTAGATATATGGTATGGTCAACCAACCTCATGTCATGCCATATGCAATGCAAGTAAATCCTCAAACCATAGGGCCCACTATGCCCACGACCTCGCCGCCGTGTGCTCCCTGAGTACCTGAGGACACTCGGTCATAGCCTCCACGGGGCATATGACACATCGACCCAGTGTCGTGACACCAGTGGTAGCCCCCTGTACCACATGCAGTCGACGTAGGGACATGACCTTTTTGGGCGTGGTACCCATTCCACCTAATAGTGGTAGAGGTTAGGAGGCCAACCCAGACCTCTCGGCATAACGCCCACAAGCTTACTAGCTCAAGTCATATATGATTAAACAAGCAAAAACCTCTCTTTCAAAACCTGTCCTCTTTGGGTCCCTCACAACTGTTTGGCCCTCACAACTGCCTACCCAGCATCTTTTGGACACTCCAACGTCTTTTGGTAACCCTCAAGGACATGCAATCTTTCAAAAACTCAATGCTCACAAATCATACAATATATGCAATTGTTTGCAAAACATGTCCATGCATAATGTATTTGTCATATGCATGTTGAATTTATTTATAAAATTAAGTCATGCTAAACAAGTCATATAACTTATACTTAAAACATGCATTCAAAACAATCATGGGCTCTTTTTAAAAGTCTAGTAGTGATAGAGCACCTACCTCGAAGTCTCCTAGAGTCGCATCCTTCATCACTCAACCCGTCCCTGGGTCTCATTTATAAACTCCTGGATATGAATGGATAACAAGGAATCCTTATCAATTTCAATCTATTTAGACATTAGATCGCTAGATCTGCCTTTTAGGATCCCTGGGTCCTTGCCTAATTTATTGTCAGGATAGATCCTATGATGTGGATCTACTATTCCATGGTTAACTCTGTAAATTGTCCTCTAATCCTAACTTTATAGTTCCATTAGGTCCGCATGTCCTAGTTCCCAAGACACACGTGCATCCTGGTTGAACCGCGACTGCCTCACATGCATGCGCGCCCAAAGGCCGTGCCAGGGACCACGTTTTGCACATGCACATGCATGCTCACGCGTTGCGCTGTAACGCGCATCCTAGATGGCATCGCACGGATGCACCTTTGGTATATCATGGCGCGTCTCAGCTCCCAGGGCACCTCGTGCATCCTGGTCGAGCCAGGACTCCTGCCCCATGTCGCGTGCACACCCGAAGGATGCACCAGGGACAGTGTATGCACTGTCATATGCCTGAAACCGGTCTCAGGGACCCTGTCCCAGGCGTACGTGGAGCATGGCGTCCCTGGGATGCCTTGTTCGTGTAGGGCCAGCTGGAACCAGCTTGGAACATTTTCCAGCCAAGAAATCCGGCTGGAAAAACGACTGGAAACGCTAGATCCAGCACGGATTTAGCATGAAAAGGGGAAGAACCCAAGAGAGAGAGGGAAAGTCGGCTTACCTAGGTAGCCTAGGGAGCGTCTATAGCTGATGGTAGACCTCCATTCCGGTTCTGAAAACCCTCCGTCGCTGGAAATCGTGAAGAGGAAAATCCCAATGTCGTGCAAGGTTAGAAAAGAGAAGAGACGGGAAATGGGGAGACGGTTAAAGGAATGGCCGGCCTGACTTAGGCCTGGTCGTTGTCGAAAAATGCAGGGAGTTGGGTTGCGATGGGTTTTCGATTTTTGCCGGAAACCTCAGTCCCAAAATTGCTGGAAAACTTGTGTTTTGAAGAGGGGGGAGATGGCGCTTTTATAGCCTTGCTATGCCGATGCTGCCAATAGCGGTGGCAGATTTCTCTGGAAAAATCAAGAGAGGAGGGTTTCTGGAGAAATCTGAGGAGGAAGACGACAGGGGGTGCCGTTATCAAAACAGCCCACTGCGTTTTTTGTTCTTTTTCGTTTTTAGTTTAAATTACAAAATTGCCCCTGATCTTTAAACGACCGTAACTTCTTCATACAAACTTCATTTTTGGTGTTCTTTGAGGCGTTAGATTCTATTTTTTGAGTAGAATCTAATGGTACCAAGTTTCCTCACAAATTCCTTCGTTTACTATTTTAAATAAAGTAAAATATTTAACATAGTTTATTTCCCATAGAATGTCCAATTTTAGTTAAAAATAGCATAAATTGCTCGGGTATTACATGCATACAATTTATCTTGTAAAATAGTAGGAATGTAAAATTTCTCTTTCTTGTGTAAAATTAAATATTTGCACATTTCTACCCTAGAACTTCGTAATAGTGTCTAATTAAGCAAAATTAGTGATAATTAAGTGATTTCTAAGGCTAAAATATTCAAAATATAGTAATATGTATGCAACTTATCTTTTAATGCAGTCGAAATATGAAATTTCTCTTTCTTGTCTAAAATTAGATATTTTATGTATTCTCTACATTTGTGTCTTAGACCTTCAAAACAGTTGAATTAAGCCTAATTAGTGATAATTAAGTGATATCTGAGACTAAAATATTCAAAATATAGGGATAAGTATTCAATTTATATTTTAAATTTGTTGGAATGTGAAATTGCTCTTTTCTTGAGTAAATTTGCATATTTTGTGCTTTTTTGCATTTGTACCCTACACCTTCAAAAAAGTAGAATTATGCCAAATTAGTCATAAATAGTGATTTCTGAGACTAAAATATATAAGGATATGTATACAATTTATCTTTCAATATAGTTGGAATGTAAAATTGAGAATTTAGCCTAATTAGTGACAATTAATTGATTTCTAAGACTAAAATATTTAATATATAAGGATATGTATGCAACTTATCTTTTAATATAAGTGGAAACTAAAATTACTCTTTCTTGTGCAAAATTAAATATTTTGTGTAGTTTTTTACATTTGTACCTTGGACCTTCAAAGTAGTAGAATTAAGGCAAATTAGTAATAATTAGGTGATTTCTGTGACTAAAATATTTAAATTATAGGGATATGTATATAATTAATCTTTTAATATAGTTGGAATGTGAAATTGCATTATGTTTATAAAAATTATATACTTTGTGGATTTTCTACATTTGTACACTGGACATTCAAAATAGTAGAATTCAACCTAATTGGAGATAATTAAGTGATTTCTAAGACTAAAATTTTCAAAATATATGAATATGTATACAATTTATCTTTTAAAATGGTTTAAATGTGAAATGACTTTTTTTTTAAATTAGATATTTTGTGCCTTTTTTACATCTGTACCCTACGCCTTCAAAATAGTAGAATTAAGCCTAATTAGTAATAATTAAATAATTTTTAAGACTAAAATATTCAAAATATGGGGATATGCATACAATTTATCTTGTCAAGTTGTACAAATGTAAAATTGATTTTTCTGGTGTAAAATTAGATACTGGCACATTTGTATCCTAGAACTTCAATATAGTAGAATTAAGTAAAATTAGAGATAATTAAGTGATTTCTAAGGCTAAAATATTCAAAATATAGTGATATGTATACAACTTATCTTTTAATGTTGTCGAAATATGAAATTACTCTTTCTTGTCTAAAATTAGATATTTTATGTACTTTCTACATTTGTACCTTAGACCTTCAAAATAGTTGAATTAAGCCTAATTAGTGGTAATTAAGTGATATCTGAGACTAAAACCATGTGAAGGTTGTAGATTGCTCACCAAAACCATGTGATTCTCGAGCATCAAGATCTTCCATGCTCTTGCTACCAAATCCAACAAATGCTGAACGGCTACCGAATGACCAGAAAATATGACCTTTACAGACATCGACATGGCTAAGCTGTACTTAAGAGAGGATATCTTCTGGCATGGAGTAGATCGTAAAACCATCAACGATAATTTTGAAATCACAGTCCACATTAGATGGTCCAAAGCACCTACATGTCTCCGATGGAAGTTATCGATGAACTAGTTACCCAGCCAGTCAAAATCTTCAATAATAGCCATAGCTCCATGTTCCATTAGTCTAGAGGAACCTAATGCCTACTCCTACGGATCTCCTATCCAGACTTTCTCGACTTGTTGGCATCTTCAATTGAATTGTGTTCCTCTGAAGATGTACAAAATGATGCCAAAGAAAGTAGTGTGACCATCACCATATATATCCATGGTAACTAGAACCCAAGAATTAATATTTGGATAAACAGAGCATATAAAGAATACAAAAGTAGCAAAGACAATGCCAACAGTTTTTGCTTGATGCTCAGGGCCATATCCATGGCCATCTTTTGGTTTTCCCTTGTCTGTGAGGGCAAATCCAGGCCATCAACTGTTTCGCAGTCAATTTTGCATATGCGGCACCACCCCACGCTCCCAGGTTTCCTCTTCCTTGAATGATCAAAAGAGTCCATGTCACTTTGAAGTGGCCCCTGGCAAAGAAGAAGAACATGCACAACAAATTGAGAGACCAAATTTCCTTCCCTTTCAAATTGCAAACTTGGGTAAGCATAAACAAGCAAACAAACAAAAGTCTACATATATACTTGTATCTACAACAAATGTAGCTATATAAATACAAACAAAGGAACGAAAATGAAAGGCATATATATAGACACATATGCTAATTTCCATAAAGAAAATGCACATCAAACAAACTTGTAGAAGACCAAAACTACGTGCAATACATCACCTGCTCCAAATTAGTAGAACAGAAGTCAAATCAGATGCTTGATTATAAAATCCCCCTTCACTTGGGAAACCTTGCAAAGAAAACCTGCTCCCTAATACTGGCTCGCCATTACAAATGTGGATACGCAAATTGCCACTAATTGATTCACCAATGCACCTATGTGAAGACCAATCTCCAGGAACACCTGATTCACCTATCCGAAAATTGCTAGGAAAGACACCGAAAGCAGTTGCCTCGCCCTTACATAATTGAGCTGGTACTATTGGTTCCCCCAACCGCATGTGACTTGACAAATTATGGGGGCCCAATGGCTCTCCACCAACAGGTAACCAGACAGGACATCTGGACCATCCAAATCACTAGTCCTCAAACTTCCAAGGCCATCAGGCCCAACTCTGTGCAGGTTGTTGGGCAACGAACCTGACCATACACCTGAAGGAAACAATGAAAACTTACCGTCACGGAAAGAACTGCCACCTAAACTGAATGGGAGAGTAAAGGTTGTAGATTGCTCACCAAAACCATGTTATTCTCGAGCATCAAGATCTTCCTTGCAGGAGTTGCTACCAAATCCAAGAACTGCTGAATGGCTACCAAATCTGCTCAGTGGAAGGCCAGGATATGCTCTACCAGGACTTCTAACAGGTAGATCAACCTCTTGGAGAAGCCCAATTGCTGAAATAGATTGATGAAAATCTGACCGTGGACCAGCAACATCAGTCTTCCTTCCCACCATGTCATCAAGAAGGCCAACGGGCCTGGATCTTTGACCGGCTTCTACTGGATTTAGTGTTAACATATGAGGCGATGGTCTATCATGGCGAAGACCCGTCAAGAGGACTTGGACCAGAATCTGGATCAAACCCAAGGGAACCCTTGTCAAGAGGCCTCGTAAATGAAAAGTAACTTTCATACTTGGGCAATGTTTCACCTTCCAAATGAGTTGGCCGAGGAAACTGCTTCAGGTCTTCTTCAAATCCACTCTGATCAACAATGTGTCAACCTGGCTCCACTGAGAAAGATTTAAACTGCTCCCCCGGCAGTGGTTTGAACTGGGAAGCAGGCACCACTGCCTCATAGAATCCTGAATCTGCTCAGAAGCAAAAATACCACTATCTGTTTCTTCTGCTTCAGCCTATACACCCTGTAAAATGAAGATCACCTAGAAACAATGAGTTACTATATGAGTTGAAGGAAACAAATGCCGAAACCTTCAGACACTCACTGGACAGTCCAGCGTGTTCCAGCACTTGGCAATGCACGATTTCTGCTCCACACCTGTTGCATACCACAGGCAAAGAGCCAAAGTCACACCCAGTGCAGTGAGCGGTACACACTAACGATGGACCCTGGTGCATTCTGAGCTTACCAGCATGGGGTAGGGCCATATGACCACGGCCACGCCTTTGAGAAGTAACGGTTTCTGGTTCAAGACCCTTCTGAGGACTCAAATCGCTTGTTCCCCTCTGAGTTGCTGGTACCATACAAAGAGGATGGCTCTTGGGAAGCAGGCACCACTGTCTTGTAGAATCTTGAATCTGCTCAGAAGCATAAATGCCACTTTCTACTTCTTCTGCTTCAGTCTGTGCACCCTGTAAAATGAAGATTAATTGTCCATTAGAAACAATGAGTTATTATATGAGTTGAAGGAAACAAATGCCAAAACCTTCAGACACTCACCGGACAGTCCAGCATGCTCATGCACCTGGCAATGCACAATTTCTGCTCCACACTTGTTCCATACCACAGGCGAAGAGCCAAAGGCACACCCAGAACAGTGAGAATTACACACTAACGATGGACCCTGCCACATGCATCCGCTCCTCTGATAGAGACAGTGTACTGGTATTCCACCTATAGCATCGGCAACTGGTTTATTTGCTTTCAATCAATGGCTGCAGAAATTATACATTATCCCGTCATAATACATTTTATAAGTGTCAAGCAAAATTTGAGAACCAGTAGAAATCAATATAAGGTACAGAACCTTGCCATCAGCATCTGTCATCATAGGGGTAGGCCCGTGTGCTGCTTACAACATAAGTTAGGCATAGTTTGCAGTAAAAAATAGGCCATTGCGTTTGCATTGCCTCATTTGGAAAGACAAGCAGGCGACAAACAGGACAGAAGTATTCTCCGGCAAGAGATTGAATATTCAATATGCACTCGTTATCAAAACCCATAATGGTCAGATATTGTTGGCTTCAATCCGAAGCATCAGACAAATTAATGTAGAAGGATGATGCTCCTGCGTAACATAAGAGTCAGTAAGTAACAGCACTTTCACCAGTTAAAAGGAAATGGGTATCTTAAATAACAAACTGCAACTGATGAAACCATGCACATGATAGCATAAATGAACATAAACCAGTTTGTGGAACGCTAAATGTGTACAACAAACACAGGTTCCAACAAGCATGGAAGTAAACATGGATGAGACAAGTCGAAACTAGCCTCGAGCCATTCCAAATAAAATAAAATGCAGTTAAGTCAGCTAAATGACAGATTACTCAATTCGCACAGATGGGAGTAGTGACAACAACCAAGCAGAGATGAAGAACTGGTTGATATGAGAACCTGTTCAGGAAGCATGAAAGTATTCGGGAGGGTATGTCTCCAATTGAATCTGAAATTTTCCAAAATTCTGCACAAACTGTGACAGCTAGAAAGAAAATTATATAGTATCCTTCAGAGTGGCAATGGCTTCAAGTAGCTAGAAAATATGACCTTTACAGACACTGACACGGCTACGCTGTACTTAAGACAGGATATCTTCTGGCATTGAGTAGATCATAAAACCATCAACGAAAATTTTGAAATCACAGTCCACATAAAATCAGCCAGTGAGAAAGATTTGTCTTCTACAGTCAATAACAGCAAAATAACAACATGAAATTTGCTGGGAAAGATTTTGCTTTTAAAGTCAATAACCTTGGTGATTTCAGAGCTTACCAGCATGCGGTAGGGCCATATGACCACGGCCACGCCTTTGAGAAGTAACGGTTTCTGGTTCAAGACCCTTCTGAGGACGCAAATGGCTTGTTCGCCTCTGAGTTGCTGCTACCACTGCTTAGGAGTTGGTGCTTGAGATGCCAGTTGTGGTTGACCATTTCAATTTACTTCACTTTGACCTTGTTCAGCCACAGGGGCTGAACCAGGCAGAGAGGATGGCTCTTGGGATGCAGGCACCACTCTCTTGTAGAATCTTGAATCTTCTCAGAAGCGAAAATACCACTATCCATTTCTTCTGCTTCAGCCTGTACACCCTATAAAATGAAGATTAAATGTCCATTAGAAACAATGAGTTACTATATGAGTTGAAGGAAACAAATTCCATAACCTTCAAACACCCACCAGATAGTGCAGCATTTTCCAGAACTTGCCAATGCACGATTTCTGCTCCACACCTGTTGCATACCACAGGCAAAGAGCTAAAGTCACACCTAGTGCAGTGAGCGGTACACACTAACGATGGACCCTGCCACATGCATCCGCTCCTGTGATAGATACAGTGTACTGGCATTCCACCTATAGCATCGGCAACTGGTTTATTTGCTTCAAACAATGGCTGCAGAAATTATATATTATCACGCCATAATATAGTTTATGGGTGTCAAGCAAAATTTGAGAACCAGTATGAATCAAAATAAGGTATAGAACCTTGGCATCTAATTCTGTCATCGTAGAGGCAGGCCCGTGTGCTACTTACAACATAAGTTTTGCATAGTTTGCAGTACAAAATATCGCATTGCATTTGTATTGCATCATTTGGAAAGACAAGCACTCAACCAATAGGACAGAATTATTCTCCGGAAAGAGATTGAATATTCAATATGCACTCGTTATCAAAACCAATAACGGTCACATATTGTTGGCTTCAATCTGAAGCATCAGACTAATTAATGTAGAAGGATGATGCTCCTGCGTAAGGTAAGGGTCAGTAAGTAACATCACTTTCACCAGTTAAAAGGAAATGAGTATCGTAAATAACAAACTGCAACTGACGAAACCATTCACATGATAGCATAAATGAACACAAACCAGTTTGTGGAATGCCTAAATGTGTACAAGAAACACAGGTTCCGACAGGCATGGAAGTAGTGAGAATAGACAAGTAGAGATGAGCAATGGGCTGATATGAGAACTTGCTCAGGAAGCATGTATGTATTCAGCAGGGTATTTATCAACATGCCAAGAAAATGAAGATGTCGGTATGTTTCCAAATGAATCTGAAATTTCCTAAAATTCTTCAGAAACTGTGATAGCTAGAAAGAAAATTATATAGTATCCTTCAGAGTGGCAATGGCTTTAAGCAACTAGAAAATATGACCTTTATAGACAACGACACAGCTACGCTATACTTAAGAGAGGATATCTTCTGGGATGGAATAGATCATAAAACTATCAACGATAATTTTGAAATCACAGTCCTCATAAAATCAGTCAGTGAGAAAGATTTGTCTTTTATAGTCAATAACAGAAAAATAACAACCTAAAATTGCAGGGAAAGATTTGTCTGTTACAGTCAATAACCTTGGTGCATTCTGAGCTTACCAGCATGGGGTAGGGTCATATGACCATGGCCACGCCCTTGAGAAGTAATGGCTTCTGGTTCAAAACTCTTCTGAGGAGGACCCAAATGGCTTATTCCCCTCTGAGTTGCTGGTACCATTGCTCAGGAGTTGGTGCTTGAGATGCCAGTTGTGGTTGTCCATTTGAATTTACTTCACATTGACCTTGTCCAGCCACTGGGCCTGAACCAGCCAGAGAGGATGGCTCTTGGGAAGCAGACACCACTGCCTCGTAGAATCTTGAATCTGCTCAGAAGCGGAAATACCACTATCTGTTTCTTCTGCTTCAGGTTGTACACCCTGTAAAATGAAAGATTAACTATCCATTAGAAACAATGAGTTAATATATGAATGGAAGGAAACAAATGCCAAAACCTTCAGACACCCACCGGACAGTCCAGCACATTCCTGCACTTGGCAATGCATGATTTCTGCTCCACACCTATTGCATGCCACAGGCAAAGAGCCAAAGGCACACCCAGCACAGTGACCAGTACACACTAACGATGGACCCTGCCACATGCATCTGCTCCTGTAATAGAGACAGTGTACTGGTATTCCTCCTATAGCATCGGCAACTGGTTTATTTGCTTCAATCAGTGGCTGCAGAAATTATATATTATCACGTCATAATACAGTTTATGGGTGTCAAGCAAAATTTGAGAACCAGTAGAAATCAACATAAAGTATAGAACCTTGGCATCCGCTTCTGTCATCATAGGGGAGGCCCGTGTGCTGCTTGCAACATAGGTTAGGCATAGTTTGCAGTACAAAATAGCGCATTGAGTTTGTATTGTGTCATTTGGAAAGACAAGCAGGTGACAAACAGGACAGAAGTTTTCTCCGGCAAGAGATTGAATATTCAATATGCGCTGGTTATCAAAACCCATAATGGTCAGATATTGTTGGCTTCAATCCGAAGCATCAGACTAATTAATGTAGAAGGATGATACTCTTACTTAAGATAAGGGTAAGTAACTAACAGCACTTTCACTGGTTAGAAGGAAATGAGTATTTTAAATAACAAATCACAACTGAGGAAACCATGCACTTTCATTTGGGGCATCTGGTTCTGAGCACTTGCCTGTGCCATGTGTGGGTCTAGATAACAAGAAGGTCATACCATTGTTAGTCCTTGAATCTCTCTGCATTTATCCAGTAATGAATGCCAATTTGGCAGACAATTAAACCTCAGGCAATGAACCTAGGCCAGATTGCCAGCTATCATCTAGGTGCTGAAACCAGTGGCATTTAGTTGATAATAGATAGTATTTATAACTTGGTTTTCTTAAAAGTCTTGGCAAATTTGAAAAGGTGCACCTTTTGGATTTGGAAATGAGTTTTGTAAATTTGAAAAGGTGTTTGTAGAACCTCATATGCTTTGTTTGGTTAGTAGTAAAAAGAAATAATAATTAACTTTCCTTTAGAATGTGTAGGTATGGATAAAATGTTGATGTTATTCCAAAAGGGGGGTGAACTGGGTCCTAAATGAAAAGCTTTGAGTTCTGTCATGCTATCATGTTGGACAAAAGATATAAGCAAAGAGCTGTGAATTGGTGACTCTCCATAGATTGAATTTTAAGAAAAATGAGGAAAGGAATCAATCACACAAGAAGACAAGGTCCAGCCAGCCTATATGACACCTACTTCCTCTCTCTTAAGGATATCCACTTCTTGAGGATTCCTCTAACTTACGGTAATTATATCCTAAGATTTACATCTTGCTTGGTTACAACAACCTACTCAAATTTAAATTCAAGGAACTATTCCATTTTTTATCAAGAGATTCATCTATCTTTATAATCAAATGATCAAATAGGAAAAACAGAATTCTTTCTACAAAAATTCAGCTCAAAGTAAAAGATAGTAGAAAAGAGAAAATATTGACTCTACCGAGTTTTTGAAGAATTACTTCGAACTTTGGTTGTAGAGGAATAAAAAAAATTTGTTGCTGAGCTGTGAGCATGAGATTTAGAGCTATCAACCTTTGAAAATGATCTTTAATGGTGGCACATTCCTTATTTGATATTGAGCTTTCAAAGCTTGAAACAATACTTGAGTTTTGCTTGTTTTTCTTGCATTAATCATTTCATCATATGGGCCTTGTATTCTTCTCTGAGTCTCATAGATCCATTGTACATTTAACTAGAAGATCTAGTGCTATCAACCTCTAAAAATGATATCTAATGTTGGCACATTCCTTATTTGAGTTTGAGCTTTCAGAGCTTGAAAGAATACTTGATTTTTGATTAATTTTCTTGCATTATTCACTTCATATTGGCCATCTATTTTTTTTGTGAGTCTTATAGATCTGTTGTAGATCAAACTTGAAGTTCTTCCAATGTTTCTTAGGGTAAAATAGCCGTTACAAACAGCTCTATTTGCATTCATTGTAGCAATTAAGCTACAATTCTTTACTTTTTACCTAACATTTGACTATGAAATAATTCAAATTTTATCAACCAAATTGAAGATCAGCTTGGTTCATCTTGAAGTTCAATTGATCTAGATTGTGCCCATAAAATTTCAGCTCAAACTATTAAGGAACAAAAGAGATTCATCAAAAACATCTGTGCAGTGTCTGTCAAGCCACATTGCTGCTGTCTGCTGACAGGCAAGTTGTCTGTCTACAACAGCTCTGCTTTACAGTTTCTGAAATTCTGTTATGTCAGTTGCTCGGTCTCTTTTTCTTGCTCATTGACAGGTGAATTATGAGTTGATGGGTGGTCATATGAAACTGTGAGAAAGTCTCAAAACTTGTCATTTGAGCAAAAAAAGATCATGGCCCAAAGAAGATCATTGTCATTGATCTTGAGATCATCCTGAAACATCTGAAATCATCAATGGATGAAATCAATGGAAATGTGAATTTAGATTGATTCAATGGTTTATCTTGGACTATTCTAAGAACAAGTGGCTCATCAAGGTCCAATACTCCTTTGTCAATGGTTTTGTTATCATCAAAACATCTGGTGAGAGAGAGAGAGAGAGAGAGAGAGAGAGAGAGAGTCTAGAGTTCAGATTGATGATTTGTTTTAAATTTCTTTGCTTTCTTGAAATTTCTTTTATAAAATCTTGAAAGAAAATATCCAGTTACCATCACTTTAATTGAATTTGGCTTATTGTTTTGAAATTTTGGGCTTGGAATTTTGATCATCTTCTGTTTGAGCTCGCTCAAATATGATTTGTGATCATTCTTGGCAACATGTTAGAGAATAATGATATGTCACCTTTCCTTCAAAAATGATATGTCACCCATGTTAGGTTTTGATCTCCATTTGATTGTGTGAACTCAAAGTTTGGTTGAAATTTTTAGTTTTGTTGGTTATTTGGAATTTCCAAAGCAAGTTTTATGAAAATGATATCATGTTGATACATCTCGGAAAAGTCAATCTCTTACAAACGTAATCTGCAGGGATGCTATTGTGACTTGGATTAAGAAGAAGACAAGACCTGGTATCCAAAATATAACCACAATTGAAAATCCTAGGTAAGACAAATACTTACAGTATCCAATTCAAATGATTGTGCCAAAAAGAAATAAAAAAAACCAAAACTCCAATCCCTTACCATAGAAATAATTACAACTTCCTACCAAGAAGATTGTGTGAAAATGAAATCAAGAAATGAAATAACATGGAGCAGATAGATAAACAATTAACGTATGAAATAAAAAATGAGCCAATAAAAAGATCAAGATAAAAAAATTGAGCACTAGATACATAGCCAATAGACACGAAGGAAAAATGACTAGGATGGTTCACCATATAAGGAAAGAACTCAAAATACATCAAGAATATCAAGATTATCAATCCAAAACCAGAATGTATAAGAATTCAAGCCCTCGAGATATCAAGGTGGTCATTGCCATGATTTGGCACTGCCCCTAAACGAGAAAAACCTGTGGTCTGTGGACATCCACATGTAAAATGAGAAAAGACAGGACTGCAATGATGGACTACAATATCTTAAAACTACTATTCTAATCCATGCTAGAAAATGCAGAATGATGTAAAGCATAATTCACAGCCACTCAATCACAATCCTAAACCTTAGAAAAAACAAACTGCTTAGAACACCAGCAAGAAATGGATTCTTACCTAAATATGAAAATAAGGAAAAATCAAAGAACTCAAAGTAGAGAAACTCCGATAGCTAAAATTGCAGAAGAAATCAAGGCAAAAAGAATCACAAAAAACGAAGAAATGAGGTTTCTATACCTCTCTTGATCAGTCAAGACGTTCCAACTCGTGAGACGAATCGTCTTTAGGGTTCTTGAGTCTATATCACTAACTGCATGAATGGTCTTTAGGGTTCTTGAGTCTATATCATTGACTGCATGAATGGTCTTTAGGGTTCTTGAGTCTATGACCCTGACTGCATGAATCGCCTTTTGGGTTCTTGAGTCTATAGTATATCACTGACTGCTTGCACGGCAGTGACGCCCCACAGATTCGAAAGGGTGCTTGGCAGAAGAAACATTGGGGCAAGGAGGCTATATATGAGTTCTCCCTTATGTTCGCTCGTATAGATCAATGCTATTACTAAAATTACAGGTGGCTTGTAGATTCAGCTCCATGCATTAAAACTAGGTCTGATCCGATAGCCCTTATAGTTTGTGTTTCGGTTCATGATTAGTCCGGTAACTTACTTTTTGTCTTCACTCATAAACCTTTGGAACTAGAAACTCCAATTAAATGGTTGAGTGAAGGGTTATTTTATTATTTTATTTTCTTCCTTTAAAGCATACATCCTTGTGGTGACATTTTTCTTCCTGATTTTCATAGAACCAAGTTCTGAAGACTTTCAAGTGACGAGGACGACTTCACGTTTTTGGAATCTAAGGTCTCTAAAGGATGTACATGGCTTGTTCCATCAACTTATTATCCTATGGTTTGGCCACCATCCGAAGTTCCAGGCAATTCCATCCCGAGATCTAGTTTGTGGCTAATCTCCATTGCTGAACATTTGAAGGAGAATGAAAAGACATAAAGCCAGATAAATATGTCAAGTAATATTTGAAGAAATATTTCTGATATTTTTATTGACAATGAGAGTCAATAAAGATCTTGTTAGCTACTACTTCAGTGAGGACTTCTGCTAGTTGATTCTTAAACTTCACAAACGTAAAAGCAATGATTCCAGCTTCAGTTTTTCTTTGATAAAATGTCTATCAATCTGTGCATGCTTCATCTTATCGTGTTGAATAGGATTATAAGCAATCTCTATAGATGTCTTGTTATCGCAATATACATTCATTGCCACTTTTGGTTTAAAACTTAACTCATTTAACAAATTTCTCAACCAAAAGTAACTCACATGCCTCAAATGTCATACCTCTATACTCAACTTCAACACTTGATCTTGCTACTACTATTTGTTTTTTACTCCTCAAGTCACAAGGTTCCCACATACAAAAGTGAAGTATCCTAAGGTAGACTTTCTATTGTTAGCTACACCTGCTCAATCAGCATCTGTATAGCCTTCTACCTTTAGGTGATCATGATTTGAAAATAATAAACCTTTTCCAAGAGCATACTTCAACTATCTCAATATGTGCTCTGTAGCATTCATGTCAGATTTAAGTGGATCATGCATGAATTAACTCACTACACTTATTGCATATACAGTATCTAGCCTAGTATGAGATAAATAAATTAATTTTCTTACCAGCCTCTAGCATTTTCCTTTATCAGTAGAAGTTGCGCTTAAAGGCTAAAATAGCTTATGGTTCTGCTCAGTGGGAGTACCAACTAGCTTACATTTGAGCATTCCAATCTCAAATTCCTCGCCCTCCATATAGGACATGAAGGTGTCCCCTCATCAGACTCTCTATAGGGGAATCTCCACTCATTGCTTCCCTTAATATCCTCTCTTTACCATATCATGGGGGTTTACAGGAGATCCTAGAGGCTACTCTAATAACCACTAGACTCAGTATAGTAGTCTATCCGACTGGCCTTATTGAAATCATTACTCTTCATTCACCTGCACTCTTATATTTCCATTGGGATAAGTACCATATTTTGATCGGGCTACCTCAATCTCAAGGAAATATATAAGGCCTCCAATATGTTTCATTTCAAACTCAAAATCCAAATACTATTATAACTAGAAATCGCAACATGATCATCGCCTGTTACCACCATATCATTAGCATAGATAATCAAAGCAGTGATTTTAACTCTTTTGTGTTTAAAAAAAAAGGTGTGATCTAAGTTGTTTTGTTTATAACCGAACTTCTTCATAGACTTGATAAACTAACCAAACCAAGGCTCTGGGGTCTATTTCAACTTATGCAAGGCTTTTTTTAGTTTACAAACCATTGTTGTATTTGAGTATTCTTGTATACCTAGAGGAGGATCCATATGTACTTCTTCAATAAGATCTTCATGTAAGAAAGAATTTTTTACATCAAATTGAAGAAGTGGCTAATCTTGATTAGTTGCTAATAAGATCGAGGATATGTCTGAATTTTTTTAAAATCCAGGGTACAAATGTTATAAGTCTGATATTTTTTAGGGTTTTTTAAGCAATTACTCCTATGTTTTCAAGTAATAAAAACTAGATATTAACTCTTCTGGCTCTCGTAGAGCCTAACTTGTCTGCCCTGGGTACCTTACCAACCAAGTTGGGGGATAATGTGGCCACATATCACCTTTTTATTATAGACTGCTCTATTAGCTAGTAGATCAGTAGCAAAATTCCTTTTAAGGAATAAAATTTATATTGTTTAAGATAGCATAAAATCAGCATTCTTGCCCTTAAAGCTTCCTTATGTGGTTTGCTCTTGGACTTTACATGCAACTAAATACATGTGGACCCAATTTGGATGATCTTGGCTATTGTTGTTCTGGAGTGAGAAACACACGCTGAAAGAGTTCAAAATTAAGATCAGCGATAAAATCTTTGTTTATGATCATACGATGCATAAGACCATCACTACATGAATTATGGAGGATGAGATCCAGTGCATAAATTAATGGTTCATATAGATTACCAAAATATAGTGCCTATTTGCACTTTCATAAAAATAAAAAATTTAATGCAACGAATATTTTATGATGAAAACTACAAAGAACCTGCATCCCTAACATTTATATCTACTTGAAATCTCTCGACAAGGGGAAAAGTGTCATCTCTGACCATGCATAACAAGGAGAGGCACCTTGTTATATGTGACCAACTGTGGCTGTATTTTTATATCACATCAAGCGTCTTTGAGTTTTTAAATCTGTAACATTTAGAATTTTTAGAATTTGAGGAAAAATGAAATTGAGAAAAGAGAGGTGCTCAAAAAATGGAGTCCAACGCCACTAAAAACGCTAAAATCGGAGATCGGAGTAAAAATGCTAAATTATTTTAATCTTAATATTTAAATAAAAATAAAATAAAAAGACAAATAAATAAAAGGTAATAAGAAATATATGTAAGGGTGAAAGGGTGAAAGCGGATGGTACAGAGAGCTAGCCCCACATTGCCGTGAGTGTACTTGAGACACTCATAGGGCTTGATTGTATATGATGTTCGATACTTTTGACACGTATTCATGTGTTTTTGTATTTTCTTAGATTGTGCATGTCCTGACATCATGATTGATAATATCTTATTTATTTCATGGACTTGGTATGTCTTTTATCATGAAATTTAAGGCTTTATATATATGTTTGATCATCTTATGATCTTTATGCCTTATGCCATGTGATTTTTTTTATTGAGTTTACTTTGAATGTATATCACGTACACAAGCATGGCTTGCTAAGGCATTGCTTTGTTTTGCAATGCCTTAGAATTAGAGCGCAATAGTCAAAAAGGGAAGTAGGCGGACTAGAGTGGAGCTGGATGGGGGCTTGAGGACCAGATACTGCAGATTCAGTGACAGAGTAGTGTACATTTGTTGGACTGGTATTGGATATTTGGAATTCTACTTAGTTGTTGTGTATATTGATAGATTAGACCCCTATCACTATATAGTATGCATATGCTTATACATGGATGACATGGTGATCTTGGACAGACCCTGGAGCTTTGGAACTTTCACTATCATGTATCTTTACAATTGTAAAATTTCACCGTGGTTTTAAATTGTGAGCATGCTCAAAAGGTTTACTTTTGGTTCTGTTTATTCAGTGTAGTTTTTGAGGTGAAATAACCCTTGGGGTTTTCTTCATTTGGTTTTTTTTTTTTTTTTGATGCTATGAAAAGTTTTTTAAATTATGAGTTTTTAGTTCTGGGATCCCATCTATTTTCTATTAATAAACTATTATTATTTTCTTATACATATGAAAAAGGATTTAGAAAACCCAGGGTGTCACAAAATCATTACCATTTTCTACAAAAAATTAATAGTTAAAAGTTTCCAATGAACATAAATTTTTGCATGTAGCTTGAATAACGAAGACACAAAAAATTGAAGAGATTCGATAAAGAAGATTGGAAAAATGAAGAGGTGTGATGCCCATAAGTGGGCATAACTATGCCGGATACCAAAACTATTCCATTTCTCTTGTCATTATTTATTAAGGTTGACTTTTCAAATATGAAATATTAACTTATACAATAATAGGTTTTTTTCTTTCTCCTATTTGACACTAGGAGTATACTCAAGAAAGAAGAAAGAGTACATGCCTCTTTTTTCGTGTATGCTAAAACATTTTTTGTTAGATCTAAATCATTCATCATGTGAGGATTAGCTTACAAGCTAGATATTAAAGTTCATGCCCATTAGGTGTTTTTGGCCTATATTTTTTAGGTCAAAATCACAACCATCTATTTTTACTAAATTTTTCAAAGACCTAAAGTAAGTGATTAAGATCATCTAAATGTGTTGCTCTTCCTTGGGTTTTAAATTTTTTGTATTCTGAACATGATGAATAGCTTACATATGAAAAAAAGTCTTACTATGCACAAGGATAAAAAAGGTATACTCTTCCTCTCTGAAGCATGTACTCTTATAATGGGTCACAATTAGAGTGTTCAATTATCTCTATTTGGGCTTTGCCCAAATCGAGTGACGCTACCTAATACTTGATCCACTACAGAAGAAAACTTATGTATATTTCTCA
The DNA here is from genome assembly GCA_035236585.1 of Warburgia ugandensis. Classification (NCBI taxonomy): domain Eukaryota; kingdom Viridiplantae; phylum Streptophyta; class Magnoliopsida; order Canellales; family Canellaceae; genus Warburgia; species Warburgia ugandensis. Next base: position 54,627,979 of record CP141128.1, read on the forward strand.
TCTTCTATATTTGCCATTATTGAATTATAAAAAATTTGATCACATGATTAGCTATATTGCCAATTTTATTGGCATACTAAAAATCTCATAAAAATTGTTACAAAAATTGATATATGAAGTATCAATATGGCAGCCTCAGGTGCAAGAAGCTCCCGCGTATGCAAGGTTCGAGGAAGGGGTGGACCACAATGGCCTAAAGTACACAGCCTTGCCTCACATTTTGCAGGAGATTATTTTCACGCTTTGAACTCGTGACCTCAAGATTACACGACAATAACTTTTACCGTTGCGCCAAGGCTCCTCCGCCTTCAAAATAGTAGAATTAAGCCTAATTAGTAATAATTAAATAATTTTTAAGACTAAAATATTCAAAATATACTGATATGCATACAATTTATCTTGTAAAGTTGTAGAAATATAAAATTGCTCTTTCTGGTGTAAAATTAGATACTTGCACATTTGTATCCTAGAACTTCAATATAGTAGAATTAAATAAAATTATAGATAATTAAGTAATTTCTAAGGCTAAAATATTCAAAATATAGTGATATGTATCCAACTTATCTTTTAATGTAGTCGAAATATGAAATTACACTTTCTTGTCTAAAATTAGATATTTTATGTACTCTCTACATTTGTACCTTAGACCTTCAAAATAGTTGAATTAAGCCTAATTAGTGGTAATTAAGTGATATCTGAGACTAAAATATTCAAAATATAAGAATAAGTATAAAATTTATATTTTAAATTTGTTGGAATGTGAAATTGCTCTTTCTTGTGCAAAATTACATATTTTTGTGCTTTTGTATCCTACACCTTCAAAATAGTAGAATTATGCCAAATTAGTCATAAATAGGGATTTATGAGACTAAAATATATAAGTATATGTATACAATTTATCTTTCAATATAGTTGGAATGCAAAATTGCTTTTTCTTGTGTAAAATTAGATATTTTGTGCATTTTTTTATATTTGTACGTTGGACCTTCAAAACAGTAAAATTAAGCCAAATTAGTGATAATTAGGTGATTTTTATAACTAAAATATTTAAACTATAGGGATATGTACACAATTTATCATTTAATATAGTTGAAATGTGAAATTGCACTATGTTTGTAAAAATTAGATATTTTGTGCATTTTCTACATTTGTACCCTGGACGTTCAAAATAGTAGAATTCAGCCTATTTGGTGATAATTAAGTGATTTCTAAGACTAAAATTCTCAAAATATATGAACACGTATACAATTTATCTTTTGAAATAGTTCAGATGTGAAATGACCCTTTCTTGCTTAAAATTATATATTTATGCATTTTTTACATTTGTACCCTTGATCATCAAAATAGTAGAATTGAGCTTAATTAGTGACAATTAATTAATTTCTAAGACTAAAATATTTAATATATAAGGATATGTTTGCAAATTATCTTTAAATATATGTGGCAACTGAAATTGCTCTTTCTTGTGCTAAATGAATTTTTCATTTTTTAGTTTTTTACATTTGTACCTAAACCTTCAAAATGGTAGAATTAAGCTTAAGTAGTGATAATTAAGTGTTTTCTAAAACTAAAATATTCAAAATATAGGGATATGCATGTAATTTATCTTTTAAAATAGTTGTAATGTGAAATTGCTCCTTCTTGTGAAAAATTAGATATTTTGTGCATTTTTTACATGTGTAGCCTAGACCTTCAAAAGTATAGAGTTAAGCCTAATTAGTGATAATTATGTGATTTCTAAGACTAAAATATTCAAAATATAGGTTATCTATTCAATTTATCTTTTAATATGGTTGGAATATGTAATTGCTCTTCCTTTTTGTTGGAAAATTGTATATTTTGTGCCTTTTTTATATTTGTACCCTTGCCCTTCAAAATAGTAGAACTAACCCTAATTAGTGGTAATTAAGTGATATTTTAGAGTAAAATATTCATAATATTTGGATATGCATACAATTTATCTTGTAAAATAAAAGGAATGTAAAATTTCTCTTTCTTATGTAAAATTAGATATTTGCACATTTTACCCTAGAACTTCATAATAGTTTAATTAAGTAAAATTAGTGATAATTAAGTGATTTCTAAGGCTAAAATATTCAAAATATAGTGAAGCGATTGCAACTTATCTTTTAATGTAGTCGAAATAAGAAATTTCTCTTTCTTGTCTAAAATTAGATATTTTATGTATTCTCTACATTTGTGTCTTAGACCTTCAAAACAGTTGAATGAAGCCCAATTAGTGATAATTAAGTGATATATGAGACTAAAATATTCAAAATATAGGGATAAGTATACAATTTATATTTTAAATTTGTTGGAATGTGAAATTGCTCTTTTTTGTGTGTGTAAATTTGCATATTTTGTGCTTTTTTGCATTTGTACCCTACACCTTCAAAACAGTAGAAATATGCCAAATTAGTCATAAATAGTGATTTCTGAGACTAAAATATATAAGGATATGTATACAACTTATCTTTCAATATAGTTGGAATGTAAAATTGCTTTTTCTTGGGTGAAATTAAATTAGACATTTTGTGTATTTTTTATATATTTGTACCTTTGACCTTTAAAACAGTAGAATTAAGCTAAATTAGTAATAATTAGGTGATTTCTATGACTAAAATATTTAAATTATAGGGATATGTATGCAATTTATCTTTTGATGTAGTCGAAATATGAAATTACTCCTTCTTGTCTAGAATTAGATATTTTATGTACTTTCTACATTTGTACCTTAGACCTTCAAAATAGTTGAATTAAGCCTAATTAGTGATAATTAAGTGATATCTGAGACTAAAATATTCAAAATATAGGAATAAGTATACAATTTATATTTTAAATTTGTTGGAATGTGAAATTGCTCTTTCTTGTGCAAAATTACATATTTTTGTGCTTTTTTGCATTTGTACCCTACACCTTCAAAATAGTAGAATTATGCCAAATTAGTCATAAATAGGGATTTATGAGACTAAAATATATAAGGATATGTATACAATTTATCTTTCAATATAGTTGGAATGCAAAATTGCTTTTTCTTGTGTAAAATTAGATATTTTGTGCATTTTTTTTTATATTTGTACGTTGGACCTTCAAAACAGTAGAATTAAGCCAAATTACTGATAATTAGGTGATTTCTATGACTAAAATATTTAAATTATAGGGATACGTATACAATTTATCGTTTAATAGAGTTGGAATGTGAAATTGCACTATGTTTGTAAAATAGTAGAATTCAGCCTATTTGGTGATAATTAAGTGATTTCTAAGACTAAAATTACCAAAATATATGCATACAATTTATCTTTTAAAATAGTTCAGATGTGAAATGACCCTTTCTTACTTAAAATTAGATATTTATGCATTTTTTACATTTGTACCCTTGATCATCAAAATAGTAGAATTGAGTATCTTTAAATATATGTGGCAACTGAAATTGCTCTTTCTTGTGCAAAATTATATATTTTTTTTAGTTTTTTACATTTGTACCTAAACCTTCAAAATAGTAGAATTAAGCTTTAGTGATAATTAAGTGTTTTCTAAAACTAAAATATTCAAAATATAGGAATATGCATGTAATTTATCTTTTAAAATAGTTGTAATGTGAAATTGCTCCTTCTTGTGAAAAATTAGATATTTTGTGCATTTTTTACATGTGTAGCCTAGACCTTCAAAAGTGTAGAGTTAAGCCTAATAGTGATAATTATGTGATTTATAAGACTAAAATATTCAAAATATAGGTTATCTATTCAATTTATCTTTTAATATGGTTGGGATATGTAATTGCTCTTCCTTTTTGTTGGAAAATTATATATTTTGTGCCTTTTTTATATTTGTACCCTTGCCCTTCAAAATAGTAGAATTAACCCTAATTAGTGGTAATTAAGTGATATTTTAGACTAAAATATTCAAAATATAGGGATATGCATACAATTTATCTTGTAAAATAGTAGGAATGTGAAATTTCTCTTTCTGGTGTAAAATTAGATATTTGCACATTTGTACTCTAGAGCGTCAAAATTGTTAAATTAAGTAAAATTAGTGATAATTAAGTGATTTCTAATGCTAAAATATTCAAAATATAGTGATACGTATACAACTTATCTTTTAATGTAATCGAAATATGATATTTCTCTTTCTTGTCTAAAATTAGATATTTTATGTATTCTCTAAAATTCTTTTTTTGTTAAATTAGATATTTTGTGTGTTTCTTCATTTGTACCCTGGACTTTTAAAATAGTAAAATTAATGGTAATTAAGTGATTTTTAAGACCAAAAATATTTAAAATTTAGGGATATGCATATAATTTATCCATTAATATTGTTGGAATGTGAAATTGCACTCCCTTGTGTAAAATTATATATTTTGTACAATTTTGCATTTGTACCGTGGACTTTTGATACATTAGAATTAAGCCAAAATAGTGATAATTGAGGTAGTTTTAAGACTAAAATATTTAAAATATCAAGATATGTACACAATTTATCTTTTAATATAGTTGGAATGTGAAATTGTGTTCCCTTGTGTGAAATTAGATATTATGTATACTTACGAATTTGCACCCCAAACTTTCAAAATATTAGAATTAAGCCAATTAGTGGTAATCAGGTGATTTCTAAGACTAAAATATGAAAATTATAAGGATATAATTATAATTTATCTTTTGATATAATTGGAATGGGAAATTGATCTTTCTAGTGTAAAATTACATATTTTTTGTATTTTTGCAATTTTACCCAAGACTTTTCAAATAATAGAATTAAGCCGTATAAGTGATAATTAGGTAAATTCTAAGATTAAAATATTTTCAATGGAGGGATATGTGTACAATTTATCATTTAATACAGTTGAAATTTGAAATTGCTCTTTCTTATGTAAAATTAAATATTATTTGCAGTCGTACCCTCGACTTTTGAAACAGTGCAATTAAGCCAAATTAGCAATTATTAAGTTATTTCTAAGACTAAAATATTAATAATATAGGAATATATATACAATTTATCTTTTGATATAGTTGGAATGTGAAAGTGTTATTTTTATGTAAAATTAGATATTTTTGCATTTGTACCCTAAATAATCAAAACAGTAAAATTAAGGCAAATTAGTTGTAATTAAGTGACTTTTAAGATTAAAATATTAGAATATGTGTGCAATTTATCTTTTCATAAAGTTGGATTGTGAAATTGCCATTTCTTGTGAATATTAGATATTTTGTGTATTTTTGCATTTGTACCTTGAAATTTTCAAACATTAGAACTAAGCCAAAATAGTTATATTTAGAGTATTTATAAGACTAATATATTCAAGATGTAGGATTATGCATACAATTTATCTTTTAATATAGTCAGAATGTGAAATTGTTCTTTCTTGTGCAAAATTAGATATTTTGCATTCGTACTAGAACTTCCAAAGTACTAGAGTCAAGCCCAATTTGTGATAATCAATTGATTTCTAAGACTAAAACATTCAATATGTATGGATATATTTAGAATTCAACTTTTAATATAATTAGAACGTGAAATTGATCTTTCTTGTGTAAAATCATATATTTTTTGTATTTTTGCATTTGTACCCAAGACTTTTAAAACAATAGAATTGAGCCAAATTAGTCATAATAAGACTAAAATATTCAAAATACGGGGACATGCATACAATTTATCTTTTAATATGGTTAAAATGTTAAATAGATCCTTCCTATGTAAAGTTAGATATTTCGTGCATTTTTGTATTCGTATGATGACTATTGGAACAGTAGAATTAATCCAAATTAGTAATAAGTAAGTAATTTTTAAAACTAAAACATTCAGAAAGAGAGTGATATGTACACAATTTTTCTTTTAATAAAGTTAGAGCGTGAAATTGCTCTTTCTTGTGTAAAATCACACATTCTGTGCATCTGTATCCTGGACATTCAAAATAGAAGAATTAAGCCAAATTGGATATAATTAAGCATTTTTCAAGACTAAAATATTTAAAACTTAGGAATATGTATACAAGTTATCTTTCAATATAGTTGAAATGTGAAATTGCTCTTTCTTGGGTAAGATTAGATATTTTGTGCATTTTCCCATTGGTATTCAAGACTTTCGAAATAGTAGAATTAAACCAAATTAGTGATAATCAAGTGATTTCTAAGACTAAAATATTCAAAATATCTATTTAATTTTTTTAATACAATTGGAATGTGAATTTCCTCCTCTTCTTTTCTTTTTCTTTTTTTACAAAATTGGATGTTTTGTGAATTTTTGTATTTGTATCCTAGACTTTAGAAGCCTTAGAATTGTGCTAAATTAGTGACAGTTGTGCGATTTCTAAAAGTAAAATATTAAAAATATAGGGATAAGATACAATTTATCTTTTAATATAGTTGGAATGTGAAATTTCTCTATGTTGGGTAAAATTAGCTATTTTGTTCATCTTTGCATTTGTACCCCAGACTCTTGAAATAGTATAATTAAGTCAAATTTGTGATAATTAAGTAATTTTGAAGAATAAAATATTTAATATTTAGGAATATGTATACAACTTATATTTTTAACATGATTGGAATTTGGAATTGCTCTTTCTTGTTTAAAATTAAATATATTTTGCATTTTTGCGATTGTACCCTGGACTTTCCAAATAGTATAATTTTAGGCCAATTTAGTGATTTGTAAGACTAAAATATTCAAAATATAGGGGTACATATATAATTTATCTTTTAATATGGTTGGAATGATAAATTGCACTTTCATAGATAAAATAAGATATTTTGTGCATTTGTACCCTAGACTTTGGAAACTGTAGAATGGAGCCAAATTAGTAATACGTAGGTATTTCAAACACTAAAACATTAAAAATATAGGAATATATATAATTTATCTTTTAATATAGTTGGAATGAGAAAATCTTCTTTTTTTGTTAAATTAGATATTTTGTGCTTTTTTTCATTTGTACCCTAGACTTTTAAAATAGTAAAAATTAATGATAATTAAGTGATTTCTAAGACCAAAATATTTAAATTTTAGGGATGTGCATATAATTTATCCATTAATATTGTTCGAATGTGAAATTGCACTCCCTTGTATAAAATTATATATTTTGTACAATTTTGCATTTGTACCGTGGACTTTTGATACATTAGAATTAAGCCAAAATAGTGATAATTGAGGTATTTTTAAGACTAAAATATTTAAAATATCAGGATATGTGCACAATTTGTCTTTTAATATAGTTGGAATGTGAAATTCAAAACCCTTGTGTGAAATTAGATATTATGTATATTTACGAATTTGTACCCCAGACTTTCAAAATATTAGAATTAAGCCAATTAGTGATAATCAGGTGATTTCTACGACTAAAATATGCACAGTATAAGGATATATTTATAATTTATCTTTTAATATATTTGGAATGGGAAATTGATCTTTCTAGTGTAAGATTACATATTTTTTGTACTTTTGCAATTTTACCCAAGACTTTTAAAATAATATAATTAAGCCGTATAACTGATAATTAGGTAAATTCTAAGATTAAAATATTTACAATGTAGGGATATGTGTACAATTTATCATTTAATACAGTTGAAATTTGAAATTGCTCTTTCTTGCGTAAAATTAAATATTATTTGCATTCGTACCCTCTACTTTTGACGCGGTGCAATTAAGCCAAATTAGCAATTATTAAGTTATTTCTAAGAGAAAAATATTAAAAATATAGGAATATATATATACAATTTATCTTTTAATATAGTTGGAATGTGAAAGTGCTATTTTTATGTAAAATTAGATATTTTTGCATTTGTACCCTAAATAATCAAAACAGTAAAATTAAGGCAAATTAGTTGTAATTAAGTGACTTTTAAGATTAAAATATTAGAATATGTGTGCAATTTATCTTTTCATAAAGTTGGATTGTGAAATTGCCATTTCTTGTGAATATTAGATATTTTGTGTATTTTTGCATTTGTACCTTGAAATTTTCAAACATTAGAACTAAGCCAAAATAGTTATATTTAGAGTATTTATAAGACTAATATATTCAAGATGTAGGATTATGCATACAATTTATCTTTTAATATAGTCAGAATGTGAAATTGTTCTTTCTTGTGCAAAATTAGATATTTTGCATTCGTACCCCGAACTTCCAAAGTACTAGAGTCAAGCCCAATTTGTGATAATCAATTGATTTCTAAGACTAAAACATTCAATATGTATGGATATATTTAGAATTCAACTTTTAATATAATTAGAACGTGAAATTGATCTTTCTTGTGTAAAATCATATATTTTTTGTATTTTTGCATTTGTACCCAAGACTTTTAAAACAATAGAATTGAGCCAAATTAGTCATAATAAGACTAAAATATTCAAAATACGGGGACATGCATACAATTTATCTTTTAATATGGTTAAAATGTTAAATAGATCCTTCCTATGTAAAGTTAGATATTTCGTGCATTTTTGTATTCGTATGATGACTATTGGAACAAAGAGAATTAAGCCAAATTAGTAATAAGTAAGTAATTTTTAAAACTAAAACATTCAGAAAGAGAGTGATATGTACACAATTTTTCTTTTAATAAAGTTAGAGCGTGAAATTGCTCTTTCTTGTGTAAAATCACACATTACATTGCATCTCAGTATCTGGACATTCAAAATAGAAGAATTAAGCCAAATTGGATATAATTAAGCATTTTTCAAGACTAAAATATTTAAAACTTAGGAATATGTATACAAGTTATCTTTCAATATAGTTGAAATGTGAAATTGCTCTTTCTTGGGTAAGATTAGATATTTTGTGCATTTTTACATCGGTATTCGAGACTTTCAAAATAGTAGAATTAAACCAAATTAGTGACAATCAAGTGATTTCTAAGACTAAAATATTCAAAATATCTATTTAATTTTTTAATATAATTGGAATGCGAATTTCCTCCTCTTCTCTTCTTCTTCTTTTTTATAAAATTGGATATTTTGTTAATTTTTGTATTTGTATCCTAGACTTCAAAAGCCTTAGAGTTATGCTAAATTAGTGACAGGTATGTGATTTCTAAAAGTAAATTTTTAAAAATATAGGGATATGATACAATTTATCTTTTAACATAGTTGGAATGTGAAATTTCTCTATCTTGGGCAGAAATAGCTATTTTGTGCATCTTTGCATTTGTGCCCTAGTATAATCAAGTCAAAAATTGTGATAATTAAGTAATTTTGAAGAATAAAATATTTAATATTTAGGGATATGTATACAATTTGTATTTTTAATATGATTGGAATTTGGAATTGCTCTCTCTTGTTTAAAATTAAATATATTTTATATTTTTGCAATTGTATCCTGGACTTTCCACATAGTATAATTTTAGGCCAATTTGGTGATTTGTAAGACTAAAATATTCAAAATATAGGGGTACGTATATAATTTATCTTTTAATATGGTTGGAATGATAAATTGCTCTCTCTTAGATAAAAATAAGATATTTTGTGCATTTGTACCCTAGACTTTGGAAACTGTAGAATGGAGCCAAATTAGTAATACGTAGGTATTTCAAACACTAAAACATTAAAAATATAGGAATATATATAATTTATCTTTTAATATAGTTGGAATGAGAAAATCTTCTTTTTTTGTTAAATTAGATATTTTGTGCTTTTTTTCATTTGTACCCTAGACTTTTAAAATAGTAAAAATTAATGATAATTAAGTGATTTCTAAGACCAAAATATTTAAATTTTAGGGATGTGCATATAATTTATCCATTAATATTGTTCGAATGTGAAATTGCACTCCCTTGTATAAAATTATATATTTTGTACAATTTTGCATTTGTACCGTGGACTTTTGATACATTAGAATTAAGCCAAAATAGTGATAATTGAGGTATTTTTAAGACTAAAATATTTAAAATATCAGGATATGTGCACAATTTGTCTTTTAATATAGTAGGAATGTGAAATTCAAAACCCTTGTGTGAAATTAGATATTATGTATATTTACGAATTTGTACCCCAGACTTTCAAAATATTAGAATTAAGCCAATTAGTGATAATCAGGTGATTTCTACGACTAAAATATGCACAGTATAAGGATATATTTATAATTTATCTTTTAATATATTTGGAATGGGAAATTGATCTTTCTAGTGTAAGATTACATATTTTTGTACTTTTGCAATTTTACCCAAGACTTTTAAAATAATTTGATTAAGCCGTATAAGTGATAATGAGGTAAATTCTAAGATTAAAATATTTACAATGTAGGGATATGTGTACAATTTATATTTTAATACAGTCGGAATGTGAAATTGTTCTTTCTAGTGTAAAATTATATATTATTTGCATTCGTACCCTCTACTTTTGACGGTGCAATTAAGCCAAATTAGCAATTATTAAGTTATTTCTAAGAGAAAAATATTAAAAATATAGGAATATATATATACAATTTATCTTTTAATATAGTTGGAATGTGAAAGTGCTATTTTTATGTAAAATTAGATATTTTTGCATTTGTACCCTAAATAATCAAAACAAGAAATTAAGGCAAATTAGTTGTAATTAAGTGACTTTTAAGATTAAAATATTAGAATATGTGTGCGATTTATCTTTTCATAAAGTTGGATTGTGAAATTGCCATTTCTTGTGAATATTAGATATTTTGTGTATTTTTGCATTTGTACCTTGAAATTTTCAAACATTAGAACTAAGCCAAAATAGTTATATTTAGAGTATTTATAAGACTAATATATTCAAGATGTAGGATTATGCATACAATTTATCTTTTAATATAGTCAGAATGTGAAATTGTTCTTTCTTGTGCAAAATTAGATATTTTGCATTCGTACCCCGAACTTCCAAAGTACTAGAGTCAAGCCCAATTTGTGATAATCAATTGATTTCTAAGACTAAAACATTCAATATGTATGGATATATTTAGAATTCAACTTTTAATATAATTAGAACGTGAAATTGATCTTTCTTGTGTAAAATCATATATTTTTTGTATTTTTTGCATTTGTACCCAAGACTTTTAAAACAATAGAATTGTGCCAAATTAGTCATAATATGACTAAAATATTCAAAATACGGGGACATGCATACAATTTATCTTTTAATATGGTTAAAATGTTAAATAGATCCTTCCTATGTAAAGTTAGATATTTCGTGCATTTTTGTATTCGTATGATGACTATTGGAACAGTAGAATTAATCCAAATTAGTAATAAGTAAGTAATTTTTAAAACTAAAACATTCAGAAAGAGAGTGATATGTACACAATTTTTCTTTTAATAAAGTTAGAGCGTGAAATTGCTCTTTCTTGTGTAAAATCACACATTCTGTGCATCTGTATCCTGGACATTCAAAATAGAAGAATTAAGCCAAATTGGATATAATTAAGCATTTTTCAAGACTAAAATATTTAAAACTTAGGAATATGTATACAAGTTATCTTTCAATATAGTTGAAATGTGAAATTGCTCTTTCTTGGGTAAGATTAGATATTTTGTGCATTTTCCCATTGGTATTCAAGACTTTCGAAATAGTAGAATTAAACCAAATTAGTGATAATCAAGTGATTTCTAAGACTAAAATATTCAAAATATCTATTTAATTTTTTTAATACAATTGGAATGTGAATTTCCTCCTCTTCTTTTCTTTTTCTTTTTTTACAAAATTGGATGTTTTGTGAATTTTTGTATTTGTATCCTAGACTTTAGAAGCCTTAGAATTGTGCTAAATTAGTGACAGGTTGTGCGATTTCTAAAAGTAAAATATTAAAAATATAGGGATAAGATACAATTTATCTTTTAATATAGTTGGAATGTGAAATTTCTCTATGTTGGGTAAAATTAGCTATTTTGTTCATCTTTGCATTTGTACCCCAGACTCTTGAAATAGTATAATTAAGTCAAATTTGTGATAATTAAGTAATTTTGAAGAATAAAATATTTAATATTTAGGAATATGTATACAACTTATATTTTTAACATGATTGGAATTTGGAATTGCTCTTTCTTATTTAAAATTAAATATATTTTGCATTTTTGCGATTGTACCCTGGACTTTCCAAATAGTATAATTTTAGGCCAATTTAGTGATTTGTAAGACTAAAATATTCAAAATATAGGGGTACATATATAATTTATCTTTTAATATGGTTGGAATGATAAATTGCACTTTCATAGATAAAATAAGATATTTTGTGCATTTGTACCCTAGACTTTGGAAACTGTAGAATGGAGCCAAATTAGTAATACGTAGGTATTTCAAACACTAAAACATTAAAAATATAGGAATATATATAATTTATCTTTTAATATAGTTGGAATGAGAAAATCTTCTTTTTTTGTTAAATTAGATATTTTGTGCTTTTTTTCATTTGTACCCTAGACTTTTAAAATAGTAAAAATTAATGATAATTAAGTGATTTCTAAGACCAAAATATTTAAATTTTAGGGATGTGCATATAATTTATCCATTAATATTGTTCGAATGTGAAATTGCACTCCCTTGTATAAAATTATATATTTTGTACAATTTTGCATTTGTACAGTGGACTTTTGATACATTAGAATTAAGCCAAAATAGTGATAATTGAGGTATTTTTAAGACTAAAATATTTAAAATATCAGGATATGTGCACAATTTGTCTTTTAATATAGTTGGAATGTGAAATTCAAAACCCTTGTGTGAAATTAGATATTATGTATATTTACGAATTTGTACCCAGACTTTCAAAATATTAGAATTAAGCCAATTAGTGATAATCAGTGATTTCTACGACTAAAATATGCACAAAGTATAAGGATATATTTATAATTTATCTTTTAATATATTTGGAATGGGAAATTGATCTTTCTAGTGTAAGATTACATATTTTTGTACTTTTGCAATTTTACCCAAGACTTTTAAAATAATATAATTAAGCCGTATAACTGATAATTAGGTAAATTCTAAGATTAAAATATTTACAATGTAGGGATATGTGTACAATTTATCATTTAATACGCTTGAAATTTGAAATTGCTCTTTCTTGCGTAAAATTAAATATTATTTGCATTCGTACCCTCTACTTTTGACGCGGTGCAATTAAGCCAAATTAGCAATTATTAAGTTATTTCTAAGAGAAAAATATTCAAAATATAGGAATATATATATAATTTATCTTTTAATATAGTTGGAATGTCAAATTGCTATTTTTATGTAAAATTAGATATTTTTCCATTTGTACCCTAAATAATCAAAACAGTAAAATTAAGGCAAATTAGTTGTAATTAAGTGACTTTTAAGATTAAAATATTAGAATATGTGTGCAATTTATCTTTTCATAAAGTTGGATTGTGAAATTGCCATTTCTTGTGAATATTAGATATTTTGTGTATTTTTGCATTTGTACCTTGAAATTTTCAAACATTAGAACTAAGCCAAAATAGTTATATTTAGAGTATTTATAAGACTAATATATTCAAGATGTAGGATTATGCATACAATTTATCTTTTAATATAGTCAGAATGTGAAATTGTTCTTTCTTGTGCAAAATTAGATATTTTGCATTCGTACCCCGAACTTCCAAAGTACTAGAGTCAAGCCCAATTTGTGATAATCAATTGATTTCTAAGACTAAAACATTCAATATGTATGGATATATTTAGAATTCAACTTTTAATATAATTAGAACGTGAAATTGATCTTTCTTGTGTAAAATCATATATTTTTTGTATTTTTGCATTTGTACCCAAGACTTTTAAAACAATAGAATTGAGCCAAATTAGTCATAATAAGACTAAAATATTCAAAATACGGGGACATGCATACAATTTATCTTTTAATATGGTTAGAATGTTAAATAGATCCTTCCTATGTAAACTTAGATATTTTGTGCATTTTTGTATTCGTATGATGACTATTGGAACAGTAGAATTAATCCAAATTAGTAAGAAGTAAGTAATTTTTAAAACTAAAACATTCAGAAAGAGAGTGATATGTACACAATTTTTCTTTTAATAAAGTTAGAGCGTGAAATTGCTCTTTCTTGTGTAAAATCACACATTCTCAGGCATCTGTATCTGGACATTCAAAATAGAAGAATTAAGCCAAATTGGATATAATTAACCATTTTTCAAGACTAAAATATTTAAAACTTAGGAATATGTATACAAGTTATCTTTCAATATAGTTGAAATATGAAATTGCTCTTTCTTGGGTAAGATTAGATATTTTGTGCATTTTCCCATTGGTATTCAAGACTTTCGAAATAGTAGAATTAAACCAAATTAGTGATAATCAAGTGATTTCTAAGACTAAAATATTCAAAATATCTATTTAATTTTTTTAATACAATTGGAATGTGAATTTCCTCCTCTTCTTTTCTTTTTCTTTTTTTACAAAATTGGATGTTTTGTGAATTTTTGTATTTGTATCCTAGACTTTAGAAGCCTTAGAATTGTGCTAAATTAGTGACAGTTGTGCGATTTCTAAAAGTAAAATATTAAAAATATAGGGATAAGATACAATTTATCTTTTAATATAGTTGGAATGTGAAATTTCTCTATGTTGGGTAAAATTAGCTATTTTGTTCATCTTTGCATTTGTACCCCAGACTCTTGAAATAGTATAATTAAGTCAAATTTGTGATAATTAAGTAATTTTGAAGAATAAAATATTTAATACTTAGGAATATGTATACAATTTATATTTTTAATGTGATTGGAATTTGGAATTGCCCTTTCTTGTTTAAAATTAAATATATTTTGCATTTTTGCGATTGTACCCTGGACTTTCCAAATAGTATAATTTTAGGCCAATTTAGTGATTTGTAAGACTAAAATATTCAAAATACAGGGGTACGTATATAATTTATCTTTTAATATGGTTGGAATGATAAATTGCTCTTTCTTGGATAAAATAAGATATTTTGTGCATTTGTACCCTAGACTTTGGAAACTGTAGAATGGAGCCAAATTAGTAATACTTAGGTATTTCAAAAACTAAGACATTAAAAATATAGAAATATATATAATTTATCTTTTAAGATAGTTGAAATGAGAAAATTTTCTTTTTTTGTTAAATTAGATATTTTGTGCTTTTTTCATTTGTACCCTGGACTTTTAAAATAGTATTAATTAATGATAATTAAGTGATTTCTAAGACCAAAATATTTAAAATTTAGGGATGTGCATATAATTTATCCATTAATATTGTTCGAATGTGAAATTGCACTCCCTTGTATAAAATTATATATTTTCTACAATTTTGCATTTTTGTACCGTGGGCTTTTGATACATTAGAATTAAGCTAAAATAGTGATAATTGAGATATTTTTAAGACTAAAATATTTAAAATATCAGGATATGTGCACAATTTATCTTTTAATAAAGTTGGAATGTGAAATTCAAAACCCTTGTGTGAAATTAGATATTACGTATATTAACGAATTTGTACCCTAGACTTTCAAAATATTAGAATTAAGCCAATAAGTGATAATCAGGTGATTTCTAAGACTAAAATATGCACAGTATAAGGATATATTTATAATTTATCTTTTAATATATTTGGAATGGGAAATTGATCATTCTAGTGTAAGATTACATATTTTTTGTACTTTTGTAATTTTACCCAAGACTTTTAAAATAATATAATTAAGCCGTATAACTGATAATTAGGTAAATTCCAAGATTGAAATATTTACAATGTAGGGGAATGTGTACAATTTATCATTTAATATAGTTGAAATTTGAAATTGCTTTTTCTTGCATAAAATTAAATATTATTTGCATTCGTACCCTCTACTTTTGACGCGGTGCAATTAAGCCAAATTAGCAATTATTAAGTTATTTCTAAGAGAAAAATATTAAAAATATAGGAATATATATATACAATTTATCTTTTAATATAGTTGGAATGTGAAAGTGCTATTTTTATGTAAAATTAGATATTTTTGCATTTGTACCCTAAACAATCAAAACAGTAAAATTAAGGCAAATTAGTTGTAATTAAGTGACTTTTAAGATTAAAATATTGGAATATATGTGCAATTTATCTTTTCATAAAGTTGGATTGTGAAATTGCCATTTCTTGTGAATATTAGATATTTTGTGTATTTTTGCATTTGTACCTTGAAATTTTCAAACATTAGAACTAAGCCAAAATAGTTATATTTAGAGTATTTATAAGACTAATATATGCAAGATGTAGGATTATGCATACAATTTATCTTTTAATATAGTCAGAATGTGAAATTGTTCTTTCTTGTGCAAAATTAGATATTTTGCATTCGTACCCCAAACTTCCAAAGTACTAGAGTCAAGCCCAATTTGTGATAATCAATTGATTTCTAAGACTAAAATATTCAATATGTATGGATATATTTAGAATTCAACTTTTAATATAATTAGAATGTGAAATTGATCTTTCTCGTGTAAAATCATATATTTTCTGTATTTTTGCATTTGCACCCAATACTTTTAAAACAATAGAATTGAGCCAAATTAGTCATAATAAGACTAAAATATTCAAAATACAGGGACATGTGTACAATTTATCTTTTAATATGGTTAGAATGTGAAACAGATCCTTCCTATGTAAACTTAGATATTTTGTGCATTTTTGTATTCGTATGATGGACTATTGGGACAGTAGAATTGAGCCAAATTAGTAATAAATAAGTAATTTTTAAAACTAAAACATTCAGAAAGACAGTGATATGTACACAATTTTTCTTTTAATAAAGTTAGAGCGTGAAATTGCTCTTTCTTGTGTAAAATCACACATTCTGTGCATCTGTATCCTGGACATTCAAAATAGAAGAATTAAGCCAAATTGGATATAATTAAGCATTTTTCAAGACTAAAATATTTAAATTTTAGGAATATTTAGACAAGTTATCTTTTAATATAGTTGAAATGTGAAATTGCTCTTTCTTGGGTAAGATTAGATATTTTGTGCATTTTTACATCGGTATTCGAGACTTTCAAAATAGTAGAATTAAACCAAATTAGTGACAATCAAGTGATTTCTAAGACTAAAATATTCAAAATATCTATTTAATTTTTTTAATACAATTGGAATGTGAATTTCCTCCTCTTCTTTTCTTTTTCTTTTTTTTATAAAATTGGATGTTTTGTGAATTTTTGTATTTGTATCCTAGACTTTAGAAGCCTTAGAATTGTGCTAAATTAGTGACAGTTGTGCGATTTCTAAAAGTAAAATATTAAAAATGTAGGGATAAGATACAATTTATCTTTTAATATTGTTGGAATGTGAAATTTCTCTATGTTGGGTAAAATTAGCTATTTTGTGCATCTTTGCATTTGTACTCCAGACTCTTGAAATAGTATAATTAAGTCAAATTTGTGATAATTAAGTAATTTTGAAGAATAAAATATTTAATACTTAGGAATATGTATACAATTTATATTTTTAATGTGATTGGAATTTGGAATTGCTCTTTCTTGTTTAAAATTAAATATATTTTGCATTTTTGCGATTATACCCTGGACTTTCCAAATAGTATAATTTTAGGCCAATTTAGTGATTTGTAAGACTAAAATATTCAAAATATGGAGGTACGTATATAATTTATCTTTTAATATGGTTGGAATGACAAATTGCTCTTTCTTAGATAAAATAAGATATTTTGTGCATTTGTACCCTATACTTTGGAAACTGTAGAATGGAGCCAAATTAGTAATACTTAGGTATTTCAAAAACTAAGACATTAAAAATATAGAAATATATATAATTTATCTTTTAATATAGTTGGAATGAGAAAATTTTCTTTTTTTGTTAAATTAGATATTTTGTGCTTTTTTCATTTGTACCCTGGACTTTTAAAATAGTATTAATTAATGACAATTAAGTGATTTCTAAGACCAAAATATTTAAAATTTAGGGATGTGCGTATAATTTATCCATTAACATTGTTGGAATGTGAAATTGCACTCCCTTGTATAAAATTATTTATTTTGTACAATTTTGCATTTTTGTACCGTGAGCTTTTGATACATTAGAATTAAGCCAAAATAGTGATAATTGAGGTATTTTTAAGACTAAAATATTTAAAATATCAGGATATGTGCACAATTTATCTTTTAATATAGTTGGAATGTGAAATTCAAAACCCTTGTGTGAAATTAGATATTATGTATATTTACGAATTTGTACCCCAGACTTTCAAAATATTAGAATTAACCAATTAGTGGTAATCAAGTGATTTCTAAGACTAAAATATGCACAGTATAAGGATATATTTATAATTTATCTTTTAATATAATTGGAATGGGAAATTGACCGTTCTAGGGTAAAATTACATATTTTTTGTACTTTTGCAATTTTACCCAAGACTTTTAAAATAATATAATTAAGCTATATAACTGATAATTAGGTAAATTCTAAGATTAAAATATTTGCAACGTAGGGATATGTGTACAGTTTATCATTTAATATGGTCGAAAGTTAAAATTGCTCTTTCTTGTGTAAAATTAAATATTATTTGTATTCGTACCCTCTACTTCTGAAGCGGTGCAACTAAGCCAAATTAGCAATTGTTAAGTTATTTCTATGGCTAAAATATTAAAAATATAGGAATATATATACAATTTATCTTTTAATATGGTTGGAATGTGAAATTGCTATTTTTATGTGAAATTAGATATTTTTGCATTTGTATATAATTTATCTTTTAATATGGTTGGAATGGCAAATTGCTCTTTCTTAGATAAAATAAGATATTTTTTGTGTATTTGTACCCTAGACTTGGGAAACTGTAGAATTGAGCCAAATTAGTAATACTCAGTTATTTCAAAGACTAAAACATTCAAAATATAGGAATACATATAATTTATCTTTTAATAGCGTTGGAATGATAAAATTTTCCTTTTTTGTAAAATTAGATATTTTGTGCGCTTCTTCATTTGTACCCTTGACTTTTGAAATAGTAAAATTAATTGTAATTAAGTGATTTCTAAGACCAAAATATTTAAAATTTAGGGATATGCATTAACATTGTTGGAATGTGAAATTGCACTCCCCTGCGTAAAATTATATATTTTGTACAATTTTGCATTTGTACCATGGGCTTTTGATACATTAGAATTAAGCGAGAATGGTGATAATTGAGGTATTTTTAAGACTAAAATATTTGAAATATCAGGATATGTACACAATTTATCTTTTAATATATTCTAATGTGAAATTGTTTTCCCTTGTGTGAAATTAGATATTATGTATATTTACGAATTTGTACCCCAGACTTTCAAAATATTAGAATTAAGCCAATTAGTGATAATTAGGTGATTTCTAAGACTAAAATATGCAAAGTATAGGGATATATTTATAATTTATCTTTTAATATAATTGGAATGGGAAATTGACCTTTCCAAGGTAAAATTACATATTTTTTGTACTTTTGCAATTTTACCCAAGACTTTTAAAATAATATAATTAAGCCGTATAAGTAATAATTAGGTCAATTCTAAGATTAAAATATTTACAATGTAGGGATATGTGTACAATTTATCATTTAATACAGTTGAAATTTGAAATTGCTCTTTCTTGTGTAAAATTAAATATTATTTGCATTCGTACCCTCGACTTTTGAAGCGGTGCAATTAAGCCAAATTAGCAATTGTTAAGTTATTTCTAAGACTAAAATATTAAAAATATAGGAATATATATACAAGTTATCTTTTAAAATAGTTGGAATGTGAAATTGCTATTTTTATGTAAAATTAGATTTTTTTTTCATTTGTGCCCTAAACTTTCAAAACAATAAAATTAAGGCAAATTAGTTATAATTAAGTGACTTTTAAGATTAAAATATTAGAATATGTGTGCAATTTATCTTTTCATAAAGTTGGATTGTGAAATTGCCATTTCTTGTGTAACATTGGATATTTTGTGCATTTTTGCATTTGTACCTTGAAATTTTCAAACATTACAACTAACCCAAAATATTTATATTTAGAGTATTTATAAGACTAATATATTCAAAATGGAGGATTATGTATACAATTTATCTTTTAATATAGTCGGAATGTGAAATTGTTCTTTCTTGTGTAAAATTAGATATTTTGCATTTTTACCCCGAACTTTCAAAATACTAGAATCAAGCCCAATTTGTGATAATCAAGTGATTTCTAAGACTAAAATATTCAATATGTATGGATATATTTAGAATTCATCTTTTAATATAATTAGAATGTGAAATTGATCTTTCTCGTGTAAAATTATATATTTTCTGTATTTTTGCATTTGTACCCAAGACTTTTAAAACAATAGAATTGAGCCAAATTAGTCATAATTAAGTGATTTTTAAGACTAAAATATTCAAAATGGTGGTCCACTAGAAATGAAATTCTACAAATGGTTTGATATCAATTATTACAAATAGATTCTTATCGGATCCATTAGCTTATGAGGAACACCAATGGATATAGTCCATAAAAAGGAAAACTTGGTGATACCCTACCTTGCCACTACATGAGTACATAAAGTTCTATTGAAAAAGAAAACAAGACAGGACAGTGACTAGTCCATTTGATTTTCCGCAACTCGGGTGAGATCAAGGCTCAATATGATGTCTTAAAGGAAGAGTGGAAGAGCAAGTATTTTAAGGCCATCAATTAGTCATTTCCTTTGGTGTATTGTTGACTAAATAAAGGTATCCCACCCTAATTAATCAAGTATGTTAGTATCTATGAGTTAGTAGTCGAAGTTATATACTTAGAGGGATATTATAAGTATTTGGACATGAGTTTTACCTGAAAAGAAGTACTTGTTAGACTAAGTCATTTGAGGATATGAGGTCAATTGATTAGGCCACATCATGGAGGAGCTACAAGTACAATAAATACAGTAACAACTGAGACAGAAGCAAAAATAAGGAGCGATCTCCACCAGTAAGACAGATTTTTCCAAACCTGAATAGATACCATGACAAACCATGGAAATCACTGTGGGTCTGAAAGATGCTGCTGACTTGGATTGAAAAGAAAGGTAGATAAGTACCGATCACTTTAGAGACCCTTGAGCTTATGACAAAGATATATCTGGAAAGAGATCAATAGGTAATCAAATAAAGTCTTTCTATATGTCTACGAAAATGTTCTATGCTTACCTAAGTGTTTTTTAAATTTGATGATTTAACAGCTTCAGCATAACTTGATGTAGTAGCTATTGAACGAGAACTGCCATTATAAGCTAAGTATGAGGAGGCACTTGAAGGATAAAATTTGAGGAATTGAGAAAATCACTACTTATGAGGACACCTCCTGACAATACAGACTGAATGGTTGACGATAAAGCCTTGATAAAAGATTGAACAATATATTGACATAGGGGATGGAAGGAGAAAAGGTGAGATGGCTAGCACACTATAAGGTGAAGATTTAATGATACGTTGCCTTTAGACAAATATTTAGTTGTTATGAGCATATACCAAGTACGAAAAATAAATTGAAGGAATTTCCTAAGGACTAACCCTACTGCATTGAGTCTAGAACTTTTGGACTAAAAGGTTACGAAGAAAACCATCAAGCAACGAAAGGACAAAGAGGATGATGACAAAGAATTCAACCATGACCTAGTAAGGGTACTCGGTTATGAATAAGAGACTTTTTGCTTTGCATAAATGGGAACATTATTGAAAATCCTAATGACAAATTGATGTGAATAGTGAGATAAGGCCTCTGGACGAGAACATTTGACCCATGATGATGAATAGACCATTAACATTTGACATGAGAAAAGCGTTTAATGAATTCAATAATTATGAAACTGGATATAGAGTTAGGACATTTTACTTTCAGTATATGATAAGGTCCTCCATGGAAGATGCTACTAATTGGCTTTCATGATTTTATTTTGAATGTAACTTTGGTCGAGGAATCAAGTCACATATGGGAAACGACAGACAGTTGAAATTTGAAGTTAATCAAGGGTTTGGTTGTAGAGCACATGATACCATGTCAGTTATTGAAGTATCTTGGGGACAAATATAAAAGAAAAGAAGCAAAGTTAGACACAATAGAAAGAAGGTAATTTTTTGGACTCTTACTAATGACATACAACCAACCCTTAAAAGGAGACGTGGATGATGAAGAAGATCACTAGATGGAAGACAAGAGGAAAAACGAGACTATTCCTGCTATTCAAGAAGGACTATGAGAAATAAGATAATATGATCTCAAAAGAAGTATGGAGTAATTTATACATGAATAAAGAAGCATGATCCTACAAGGAGACTATCCTATACATGATGAGAAAAGTATAGGCATCTAAGGATTTCGAGATAGATGAATTACAACTAGAAACTGGTATTGTTAAACTGGCACGTATAGGAGTATGCATCAGAGTATGCAGCGAAAGCGGCCCTATAGGTAAGGCCTTGTAGAAGGAACAATAAAAAATGATAAATTGAGGATTGAGCCTAGATTTGATTCCTAAGGGGAGAATGCATTCACCAAGAAGTTATCTAAGAGACAAAATACCTTGAAGATGATAATTTATGAAATTTTGAGGACGAAATTCTTTTAAGGGGGTAATAATGTAATGCCCTAGCAATTTACGCTATTAAATTGGACATTCTATAGGAAATGAATTATGTTGAATGTTTTACCTTATTTAAAATAGTAAACAAAGGAATTTGTAAGGAAATTGGAACCATTAGATTCTACTTGAAAAATAGAATCCAACGCCTCAAAGAACGCCGAAAACGGAGTTCATATGAAGAAGTTATGGCCGTTCAAAGATTAGGGGAATTTCTGTAATTTAAACAAAAAAACGAAAAAGACAAAAAATGCAGGGGGCCGTTTTGATAACGGCACCCCATTGTCTTCTTCCTCTAGACTTCTCCAGAAACCCTGTTTCCAGAGTTTTCTTCCACTGCCAATGGCAGCACCGCCATAGCAAGGCTATAAAAAGCCCTATCTTCCCCCTCTCCAAAACACGTTTTTTTCAGCTATTTTGAGACTGGTGTTTCCGGCAAAAATCGGAAACCCGTCTCTAGCATTTCCTTGTGATTTTCGACAATGGCCAAGACCATCAGGCCAGCCATTCCCCTTCTTTCTCTTCCCCATTTCTTCCTTGGCATCACCCAAAAAATTGGGTTTTTCCCTTCGTCGAGTTTTCCGGTGGCATGAAGTTTCAAAACCAGAACGGGGCTCTACCACCGGCGATAGGCGCTCCCTGGCTGCCCAGGTAAGCTGTCTTTCCCTCTCTCTTGGTTCCTCCTCCTTTTAGGCTAGATCCGTGCTGGATCTAGCATTTCCAGCTAGTCTTTTCCCAGCTAGTTTTTCCAGCCAGAGAAGACGAAGCCGGTTCCAGCCAGCCCTGTACGAACCAGGTGTCCTAGGGATGCCATGCTCCACGTGCGCCTGGGACAGGGTCCTTGGTGCGGCCTTCGGGTGCGCGCGCGACGCGGGGCACAGGTCCTGGCTCGACCAGGATGCACGGGGTGCCCTAAGAGCTGAGACGCGCCATGCTACACCAAAGGTGCGTCCGTATGATGCCATCCACGACGCGCGTCATAGTGCGTCGCTTGAACATGCATGTGCGCGTGCAAAACGCAGTCCCTGGCACGGCCTTTAGGCGCGCATGAACGTGAGGCGGTCGCGATTCAATTAGGATGCACGGGTGTCCTGGGAACTAGGACACGTGGACCTAATAAGACTATAAACTTAGGATTATGGGATAATTTACAGAGTTAACCATGGAATAGTAGATCCACATCATAGGATCTAGTCTAACAATAAATTAGGCAAGGACCCATGGACCCTAAAAGGAAAATCTAGCAATCTAATTTCTAAAAATAGATCAAAATTGATAAGGATTCCTTATATCGATTCATGCCCAGGAATTTATAAATGAGACCTAGGGTCTGGTTGAGTGATGAAGGACGCGACTCCAAGAGACTTCGAGGTAGGTGCTCTATCGCTACTAGACTTTTAAAAAGAACCCATAATTGTTTTGAGAATGCATGTTTTAAGTATAAGTTATATGACTTGTTTTGCATGACTTAATTTTATAAATGAATTTAGCATGCATATGACAAATACATTATGTATAGACATGTTTTGAAAAAAAAGGATTCTTGTCTGCATGATAAGTGTAGCCTTGGCCGATGAGGGCAGGCCGATGAGGGCAGGCTAAAGAGAGCTGACAGGCTTCTAGGTCTCAGGCTTCTAGGCTGGCAGGCTTCTAAGCAGGGTTATGACTTTGAATGTAGTACTAGCATGAGCAGATTTTTTGCATTGCATGCATGTTTTGCAATCGATTGCATAAATTGCATAATTTACGACGAATAAGTGTCATATGCCCCGTGGAGGTTATGACCGAGTGTCCCTAGGTACCCGGGGACCACACGGCGAGGAGGTCGTGGGCATAGTGGGCCCTATGGTTTGAGGATTTACTTGCATTATGCATATGGGATGACAGGAAGTTGGTTGACCATACCATATATCCATGAGTTGGATTCAGTTAAGCATCTTATGCATATCATTATGTTTATGATATATATATATATATATATATGATACTTTCAACTTGGATTATGCGATTCTTTAAGTCGTCAGTATTCCAATTTGACAATGGTTTTTAATATCAGTATTGAACATGATTGTTCGAACGTGCACATGTTTTAAAGAGAAAATGATTTTAAACATAGCATGCATTGTAAAACTAGTAGTGATAGACTCCTACTGTGTATAGTATATACTCACCTCATCCTTAACATTTTTCAGGATAGCTCCATTTACGAGTAGAGGACGCCTATGTTAGTGCTACGAGCAAGTAAATCAAAAGGAGACAATCATACATGTAAGTAAACACTTTACCCTTTGGACATGTATTTGTATTTATTTATAGTTGGGCTTTGAGCTGTGACTGGATAGACCTGGGAAAACATTTATGATTTCTGAAGTTTTTCAAAAACTACTTTGGTTATTGTGAAGGCAAATGACACTCGGGGTTTTCAAAATAAGTTTAAAACTAAAGATTTTCCGCTGCATTGCATGGTTTTCATAAAATGGTTTTCAAATAGGGATGCATCCCCACCTTAGGAATTACATATTGCATTTAAAAACAAGGGAAAATAATTTCACATTCCAACTATATTAAAAGATAAATTGTATACATATCCTAATATTTTAAATATTTTAGTCTTAAAAATACCTCAATTATCACTATTTTGGCTTAATTCTAATGTATCAAAAGTCCACGGTAGAAATGCAAAATTGAATAGAATATATAATTTTACAGAAAGGAGTGCAATTTCACATTCCAACAATATTAATGGATAAATTATATGCATATCCCTAAATTTTAAATATTTTTGTCTTAGAAATCACTTAATTATCATTAATTTTACTATTTTAAAAGTCCAGGGTACAAATTAAAAAGCGCACAAAATATCTAATTTAACAAAAAAAAGAGAAAATTTTCTCAGTCCAACTATATTAAAAGATAAATTATATATACTCCTATATTTTGAATGTTTTAGTCTTTGACATAACTAAGTATTACTAATTTGGCTCAATTCTACAGTTTCCAAAGTCTAGGGTACAAATGCACAAAATGTCTTATTTTACCTAAGAAAGAGCAATTTATCATTCCAACCGTATTAGAAGATAAATTATATAAGTACCTCTATATTTTGAATATTTTAGTCTCACAAATGACTAAATCAGCCTAAAATTATACTATTTGGAAAGTCCAGGGTACAATAGCAAAAATGCAAAATATATTTAATTTTAAACAGGAAGGAGCAATTCCAAATTCCAATCATATTAAAAATATAAATTGTACACATATTCCTAAATATTAAATATTTTATTCTTCAAAATTGCATAAATATCACAAATTTGACTTAATTATACTATTTCAAGAGTCTATGGTACAAATGCAAAGATGCACAAAATAGCTAATTTCACCCAACATAGAGAAATTTCACATTCCAACTATATTAAAAGATAAATTGTATCATATCCCTATATTTTTAATATTTTACTTTAGAAATCGCATAACTGTCACTAATTTTGCATAATTCTAAGGCTTCTAAAGTCTAGGATACAAATACAAAAATTCACAAAATATCCAATTTCATAAAAAAAAGAAAAAGAAGAGGAGTAAAATTCACATTCCAATTATATTTTAAAAAATTAAATAGATATTTTCAATATTTTAGTCTTAGACATCACTTGATTATCACTAATTTGGTTTAATTCTACTATTTTGAAAGTCTTGAATACCAATGTAAAAAATGGACAAAATATCTAATTTTACCCAAGAAAGAGCAATTTCACATTTCAACTATATTCAAAGATAACTTGTATACATATTCCTAAATTTTAAATATTTTAGTCTAGAAAAATGCTTCATTATATCCAATTTGGCTTAATTCGTCTATTTTGGATGTCCAGGATACAAATGCACAGAATGTGTGATTTTACACAAGAAAGAGCAATTTCACGCTCTAACTTTATTAAAAGATAAATTGTGTACATATCACTATCTTTTTTAATGTTTTAGTTTTAAAAATTACTTATTTGGCTTAATTCTACTGTTCCAATAGTCCATCACACGAATACAAAAATGCACAAAATATATAAGTTTACATAGGAAGGATCTATTTCGCATTCTAACCATATTAAAAGATAAATTGTATACATGTCCCTGCATTTTGAATATTTTAGTCTTAAAAATCACTTAATTATGACTAATTTGGCTCAATTCTATTGTTTAAAAGTCTTGGGTACAAATGCAAAAATACAGAAAATATATGATTTTACACAAGAAAGATCAATTTCACATTCTAATTATATTAAAAGATGAATTCTAAACATATCCATACATATTGAATATTTTAGTCTTAGAAATCACTTGATTATCACAAATTGGGCTTGATTCTAGTATTTTGAAGGTTCAGGGTACAAATACAAAATATCTAATTTTACACAAGAAAGAACAATTTCACATTCTGACTATATTAAAAGATAAATTGTATACATAATCTTACATTTTGAATATATTAGTATTATAAATGCTCTAAATATAACTATTTCGGCTTAGTTCTAACGTTTGAAAATTTCAAGGTACAAATGCAAAAATGCACAAAATATCTAATTTTACACAAGAAATGGCAATTTCACAATCCAACTTTATTAAAAGATAAATTGCACACATATTCTAATATTTTAATCTTAAAAGTCACTTAATTACAACTAATTTGCCTTAATTTTACTGTTTTGATTGTTTAGGGTACAAATGCAAAAGTATCTGCTTTGACATAAAAACAACACTTTCACATTCCAACTATATTAAAAGATAAATTGTATATATATTTCTATATTTTTAATATTTTTCCCTGTAAATAACTTAATAATTGCTAATTTGGCTTAATTTCACTGCTTCAAAAGTCGTGGGTACGAAAGCAAATAATATTTAATTTTACACAAGAAAGAGCAATTTCGACTGTATTAAATGACAAATTGTACACATATCCCTACCTTGTAAATATTTTAATCTTAGAATTTACCTAATTATCACTTATAAAGCTTAATTATATTATTTTAAAAGTCTTCGGTAAAATTGCAAAAGTACAAAATATATGTAATTTTACACTAGAAAGATCAATTTCCCATTCCAATTATATTAAAAGATAAATTATAAATATATCCTTATACTTTGCATATTTTAGTCTTAGAAATCACCTAATTATCACTAATTGGCTTAATTCTAATATTTTGAAAGTCTGGGGTACAAATTTGTAAATATATATAATATCTAATCTCACACAAGGGAAAACAATTTCACATTCCAACTATATTAAAAGATAAATTGTGTACATATCATGATATTTTAAATATTTTAGTCTTAAAAATACCTCAATTATCACTATTTTGGCTTAATTCTAATGTATCAATAGTCCACGGTAGAAATGCAAAATTGTATAGAATATATTATTTTACACAAGGGAGTGCAATTTCACATTCCAACAATGTTAATGGATAAATTATATGCATATCCCTAAATTTTAAATATTTTGGTCTTAGAAATCACTTAATTATCATTAACTTTACTACTTTAAAAGTCCAAGGTGCGAATGAAAAAATGCACAAAATATCTAATTTAACAAAAAAGAGAGAAATTTCTCATGCCAACTATATTAAGAGATAAATTATATATATATTCCTATATTTTGAATGTTTTAGTCTTTGAAATAACTAAGTATTACTAATTTGGCACAATTCTACAGTTTCCAAAGTCTAGGGTACAACTGCACAAAATATCTTATTTTATCTAAGAAAGAGCAATTTATCATTCCAACCATATTAAAAGATAAATTATAAAAGTAACCCTAGATTTTGAATATTTTAGTCTTACAAATCACTAAATTGGCCTAAAATTATACTATTTGGAATGTCCAGGGTACAATAGCAAAAATGCAAAATATATTTAATTTTAAACAATTTATCATATCCCAATATTTTTAATATTTTACTTTTAGAAATCGCATAACTGTCACTAATTTTGCATAATTCTAAGGCTTCTAAAGTCTAGGATACAAACGCAAAAATTCACAAAATATCCAATTTTATAAAAAAAGAAGAGGAGAAAAATTCACATTCCAATTATATTTTAAAAAATTAAATAGATATTTTCAATATTTTAGTCTTAGACATCAGTTGATTATCACTAATTTGGTTTAATTCTACTATTTTGAATGTCTTGAATACCAATGTAAAAAATGTAGAAAATACCTAATTTTACCCAAGAAAGAGCAATTTCACATTTCAACTATATTGAAA
The DNA here is from genome assembly GCA_035236585.1 of Warburgia ugandensis. Lineage (NCBI taxonomy): Eukaryota > Viridiplantae > Streptophyta > Magnoliopsida > Canellales > Canellaceae > Warburgia > Warburgia ugandensis. Next base: position 54,656,755 of record CP141128.1, read on the forward strand.
GATAACTTGTATACATATTCCTAAATTTTAAATATTTTAGTCTTGAAAAATGCTTCATTATATCCAATTTGGCTTAATTTGTCTATTTTGAATGTCCAGGATACAAATGCACAGAATGTGTGATTTTACACAAGAAAGAGCAATTTCACGCTCTAACTTTATTAAAAGATAAATTGTGTACATATCACTATCTTTTTTAATGTTTTAGTTTTAAAAATTACTTATTTAGCTTAATTCTATTGTTCCAATAGTCCATCACACGAATACAAAAATGCACAAAATATCTAAGTTTACATAGGAAGGATCTGTTTCGCATTCTAACCATATTAAAAGATAAATTGTATACATGTCCCTGCATTTTGAATATTTTTGCCTTAAAAATCACTTAATTATGACTAATTTGGCTCAATTCTATTGTTTAAAAGTCTTGGGTACAAATGCAAAAATACAGAAAATATATGATTTTACACGAGAAAGATCAATTTCACATTCTAATTATATTAAAAGATGAATTCTAAATATATCCATACATATTGAATATTTTAGTCTTAGAAATCACTTGATTATCACAAATTGGGCTGGATTCTAGTATTTTGATGGTTCGGGGTACAAATACAAAATATCTAATTTTACATAAGAAAGAACAATTTCACTTTTCGACTATATTAAAAGATAAATTGTATACATAATCCTACATTTTGAATATATTATTCTTATAAATGCTCTAAATATAGCTATTTCCGCTTAGTTCTAACGTTTGAAAATTTCAAGGTACAAGTTCAAAAATGCACAAAATATCAAAAGTCCACAGTACAAATGCAAAATTGTACAGAATATATTATTTTACACAAGGGAGTGCAATTTCACATTCCAACAATGTTAATGGATAAATTATATGCATATCCCTAAATTTTAAATATTTTGATCTTAGAAATCACTTAATTATCATTAATTTTACTTTTTTAAAAGTCCAAGGTACGAATGAAAAAACGCACAAAATATCTAATTTAACAAAAAAGAGAGAAATTTCTCATTCCAACTATATTCAATGATAAATTATATATATATTCCTATATTTTGAATGTTTTAGTCTTTGACATAACTAAGTATTACTAATTTGGCTCAATTCTACAGTTTCCAAAGTCTAGTGTACAAATGCACAAAATGTCTTATTTTATCTAAGAAAGAGCAATTTATCATTCCAACCGTATTAGAAGATAAATTATATAAGTACCCCTATATTTTGAATATTTTAGTCTTACAAATCTCTAAATTGGCCTAAAATTATACTATTTGGAAAGTCCAGGGTACAAACGCAAAAATACAAAATATATTTAATTTTAAATAAGAAGGAGCAATTCCAAATTCTAATCATGTCAAAAATATAAATTGTGCACATATTGCTAAACATTAAATATTTTATTCTTCAAAATTACTTAATTATCACAAATTTGACTTAATTATACTATTTCAAGAGTCTAGGGAACAAATGCAAAGATGCACAAAATAGCTAATTTCACCCAACATAGAGAAATTTCACACTCCAAATATATTGAAAGATAAATTGTATCATATCCCGATATTTTTAATATTTTACTTTTAGAAATCGCATAACTGTCACTAATTTTGCATAATTCTAAGGCTTCTAAAGTCTAGGATACAAACGCAAAAATTCATAAAATATCCAATTTTATAAAAGAAGAAGAGGAGCAAAATTCACATTCCAATTATATTTTAAAAAATTAAATAGATATTTTCAATATTTTAGTCGTAGACATCAGTTGATTATCACTAATTTGGTTTAATTCTACTATTTTGAATGTCTTGAATACCAATGTAAAAAATGTAGAAAATACCTAATTTTACCCAAGAAAGAGCAATTTCACATTTCAACTATATTGAAAGATAACTTGTATACATATTCCTAAATTTTAAATATTTTAGTCTTGAAAAATGCTTCATTATATCCAATTTGGCTTAATTCGTCTATTTTGAATGTCCAGGATACAAATGCACAGAATGTGTGATTTTACACAAGAAAGAGCAATTTCACGCTCTAACTTTATTAAAAGATAAATTGTGTACATATCACTATCTTTTTTAATGTTTTAGTTTTAAAAATTACTTATTTAGCTTAATTCTACTATTCCAATAGTCCATCACACGAATACAAAAATGCACAAAATATCTAAGTTTACATAGGAAGGATCTGTTTCGCATTCTAACCATATTAAAAGATAAATTGTATGCATGTCCCTGCATTTTGAATATTTTTTCCTTAAAAATCACTTAATTATGACTAATTTGGCTCAATTCTATTGTTTAAAAGTCTTGGGTACAAATGCAAAAATACAGAAAATATATGATTTTACACGAGAAAGATCAATTTCACATTCTAATTATATTAAAAGATGAATTCTAAATATATCCATACATATTGAATATTTTAGTCTTAGAAATCACTTGATTATCACAAATTGGGCTGGATTCTAGTATTTTGACGGTTCGGGGTACAAATACAAAATATCTAATTTTACATAAGAAAGAACAATTTCACTTTTCGACTATATTAAAAGATAAATTGTATACATAATCCTACATTTTGAATATATTATTCTTATAAATGCTCTAAATATAACTATTTCCGCTTAGTTCTAACGTTTGAAAATTTCAAGGTACAAGTTCAAAAATGCACAAAATATCAAAAGTCCACAGTACAAATGCAAAATTGTACAGAATATATTATTTTACACAAGGGAGTGCAATTTCACATTCCAACAATGTTAATGGATAAATTATATGCATATCCCTAAATTTTAAATATTTTGATCTTAGAAATCACTTAATTATCATTAATTTTACTATTTTAAAAGTCCAGGGTACGAATGAAAAAATGTACAAAATATCTAATTTAACAAAAAAGAGAGAAATTTCTCATTCCAACTATATTCAAAGATAAATTATATATATTCCTATACTTTGAATGTTTTAGTCTTTGAAATAACTAAGTATTACTAATTTGGCTCAATTCTACAGTTTCCAAAGTCTAGGGTACAAGTGCACAAAATATCTTATTTTATCTGAGAAAGAGCAATTTATCATTCCAACCGTATTAAAAGATAAATTATATAAGTACCCCTATATTTTGAATATTTTAGTCTTACAAATCACTAAATTGGCCTAAAATTATACTATTCGGAAAGTCCAGGGTACAATCGCAAAAATGCAAAATATATTTAATTTTAAACAAGAAGGAGCAATTCCAAATTCTAATCATGTCAAAAATATAAATTATGCACATATTGCTAAATATTAAATATTTTATTCTTCAAAATTACTAAATTATCACAAATTTGACTTAATTATACTATTTCAAGAGTCTAGGGTACGAATGCAAAGATACACAAAATAGCTAATTTCACCCAACATAGAGAAATTTCACACTCCAACTATATTGAAAGATAAATTGTATCATATCCCTATATTTTTAATATTTTACTTTTAGAAATCACATAACTGTCACCAATCTAGCATAATTCTAAGGCTTCTAAAGTCTAGGATACAAATACAAAAATTCACAAAATATCCACTTTAATAAAAAAAGAAGAAGAGTAAATTCACATTCCAATTATATTTTAAAAAAATTAAATAGATATTTTCAATATTTTAGTCTTAGACATCAGTTGATTATCACTAATTTGGTTTAATTCTACTATTTTGAAAGTCTCGAATACCGATGTAAAAATGCACAAAATATCTAATTTTACCCAAGAAAGAGCAATTTCACATTTCAACTATATTAAAAGATAACTTGCATACATATTCCTAAATTTTTAATATTTTAGTCTTGAAAAATCCTTAATTATATCCAATATGGCTATTTTGACTGTCCAGGATACAAATGCACAGAATGTGTGATTTTACACAAGAAAGAGCAATTTCATGCTCTAACTTTATTAAAATATAAATTGTGTACATATCAGTATGTTTTGAATGTTTTAGTTTTAAAAATTACATATTTATTACTAATTTGGCTTAATTCTATTGTTCAAATAGTCCATGATACAAATATAGAAATGCACAAAATATCTAAGTTTACGTAGGAAGGATCTCTTTCACATTCTAACCACATGAAAAGATAAATTGTATACATGTCCCTATATTTTGAATATTTTTGTCGTCAAAATTACTTAATTATGACTAATTTTGGCTCAATTCTATTGTTTTAAAAGTCTTGGGTACAAATGCAAAAATACAGAAAATGTATTATTTTACAGGAGAAAGTCAATTTCACATTCTAATTATATTAAAAGATGAATTCTAAATATATCCGTACATATTGAATATTGTAGTCCCAGAAATCACTTGTTTATCACAAATTGGGCTTGATTCTAGTATTTTGAAAGTTCGGGGTACAAAATATCTAATTTTACAGAAGAAAGAACAATTTCACATTCCGACTATATTGAAAGATGAATTGTATACATAATCCTACATTTTGAATATATTAGTCTTATAAACACTCTAAATATAACTATTTTGGCTTAGTTCTAATGCTTGTAAATTTCAAGGTACAAATGCAGAAATGCACAAAATATCTAATTTTACACAAGAAATGGCAATTTCACAACCCAACTTTATTGAAAGATAAATTGCACACATATTCGAATATTTTAATCTTAAAAGTCGCTTAATTATAACCAATTTGCCTTAATTTTACTATTTTGAAAGTTTTGGGTACAAATGCAAAAATATCTAATTTTACATAAAAATAGCAATTTCACATTCCAACAGCGTTAATGGATAAATTGTATGCATATTCCTATATTTTGAATATTTTAGTCTTACAAATCTCTAAATTGGCCTAAAATTATACTATTTGGAAAGTCCAGGGTACAATCGCAAAAATACAAAATATATTTAATTTTAAATAAGAAGGAGCAATTCCAAATTATAATCATGTCAAAAATATAAATTGTGCACATATTGATAAATATTAAATATTTTATTCTTCAAAATCACTTAATTATCGCAAATTTGACTTAATTATACTATTTCAAGGGTCTAGGGTACAAATGCAAAGATGCACAAAATAGCTAATTTCACCCAAGATAGAGAGATTTCATATTCCAACTATATTAAAAGATAAATTGTATCATATCCCTATATTTTTAATATTTTACTTTTAGAAATCACATAACTGTCACCAATCTAGCATAATTCTAAGGCTTCTAAAGTCTAGGATACAAATACAAAAATTCACAAAGCATCCAATTTTATAAAAAAGAAGAAGAGTAAATTCGCATTCCAATTATATTAAAAAATTAAATAGATATTTTGAATATTTTAGTCTTAGAAATCACTTGAGTATCGCTAATTTGGTTTTAATTTTTTAGTTTTAAAAATTACTTATTTATTACTAATTTGGCTTAATTCTACTGTTCCAATAGTCCATCATATGAATACAAAAATGCACAAAATATCTAAGTTTACATAGGAAGGATCTGTTTCACATTCTAACCATATGAAAAGATAAATTGTACACATGTCCCTGCATTTTGAATATTTTAGTCTTAAAAATCACCTACTTATGACTAATTTGGCCCAATTCTATTGTTTTAAAAGTCTTGGGTACAAATGCAAAAATACAGAAAATATATGGTTTTACACGAGAAAGATCAATTTCACATTCTAATTATATTAAAAGATGAATTCTAAATATATCCATACATATTGAATATTTTAGTCTTAGAAATCACTTGATTATCACAAATTGGGCTTGATTCTAGTATTTTGAAAGTTTAGGGTACAAATAGAAAATGTCTAATTTTACTCAAGAAAGAACAATTTCACGTTCTGACTATACCAAAAGATAAATTGTATACATCATACTACATTTTGAATATATTAGTCTTATAAATACTCTAAATATAACTATTTTGGCTTAGTTCTAATGCTAGAAAATTTCAAGGTAGAAATGCAAAAATACACAAAATATCCAATGTTACAAAAAGATAACTTGTATATATATTCCTATATTTTTAATATTTTAGTCTTAGAAATAACTTAATAATTGCTAATTTGGCTTAATTGCACCGCTTCAAAAGTCGAGGGTACGAATTCAAATAATATTTAATTTTACAGAAGAAACAGCAATTTCAAATTTCAACTGTATTAAATGATAAATTGTACACATATCCCTACATTGTAAATATTTTAATCTTAGAGTTTACCTAATTATCACTTACACGGCTTAATTATATTATTTTAAAAGTCTTGGGTAAAATTGCAAAAATACAAAAAATATGTAATTTTACACTAGAAAGATCAATTCCCCATTCTCAAAACAATAATAGTCCTTTTAAAAGAATCTAGTAGCGATAGAGCACCTACCTAGCTAGGTCGCGCAAACTCCTTTGTCCTCTTATGCTCCTGAACATGGTTTGGGGAATCAAGGTTAGTTTGGCCTATCTTTTATGGGTTTTAGAGTGGTTGGTCTTATTACTTAGGCATTAAGGGTCCATCCCTATGCCTATGGGTGTCCTAAGGTCCTAATTGGGCCTTGGTATCATTAGTTTTCCAAAGGTCTAGCGGCCACGCGCCACCATCCTATTCTAAGGGTCATGCCCCCATTTGATTGGGCCTTGATCAGGGATTTTATAGTTTGGGTGTGTCTGCGTTGTCGACACGGACACAACGCCTTTTGCGGTGTCTCAATCGGAGCTCTAGATCTCAAGTTATAAGCGTTTTAGTGTCACATGTACATAAGAGCCTTAAGAGTGAAAAGGTGAAATGCTAGGGCGCTGCGCATCAGCGTCATGCGCCCCGGCTTCCTTAAGAAACGAGAAAACCCGTATCGCTAGCGTGCTGCGCGTCTACGGCGTGCACCTCAGCGGGCGCGTCTGCTGATGTGTCGGGTTTTCCCGCCTTTCTCTCTCTTTTGCGGGCGCATCTCCGGATGCGCCCGTTGGTTTTTCTCAGACGCGATCGACGCGTCACGTTCCGACTGGAACGTTTCGTCGTCTGGGGGACCAGGGCGTCCTCAGGACACCCTGGTTCGACCCTGTTGAACTAGTGTGGCCTAGGGAACGTCCCTGGGTCCTAGGGGAGTCTCCATGGCTCCATTTTGCATGATTTTTCATGCAAAAACTTAGGGAAATTGATCCTAGAACTACTGTGAAGATGGGTTTTGAGAGATCTTGGGCATACCTGGCTCGTTGCTGGGTTTTTCTCCTTGTTTCCCCTCTAGGTAACTCCTCCTCAACGGGTTTTCTTCAACCTTTTGGGCTGCCATTAGAGGTGCTCAAGAGCTCTATTTATAGAGCTATAAGAGGGTTCTGGAGGGGGCTCTCACCACCTTTGAATGGCGGTGGAGAAACCTCCAGAATGGCAGTGATTTCTCCTCCAATCACCATCGTTCTAGAGCCCTTTAGGAGGTTAAAGATGAAGGGTGCCCGTATCAAAACGGGCCCCTGTATTTTGCAGGCTAAATCCGTTTTTTAATAAAAATTACATTTTTGCCCCTGAACATCAAAGGGCCATAACTTGTTCATTTTAATTCCGTTTTGGGTGATTTTGGTCTTGTTGGATTCCTTTTTCCGAGATGCACCTAATGGTACCATTTTCAAGACCAAATTTCTGGGTTTAGTCAAGGTGAATAGTGAAATGACTAAAATGCCCTTATCTTCAAAAACTGATCTTTTCATTGCTTAACTTGGAATTTCAATATTACAAAATTGGAGTCATTACTGGGGTACAAATACAAAATATCTAATTTTACACAAGAAAGAACACTTTCACGTTCCGACTATATTAAAAGGTAAATTGTATACATAATCCTACATTTTGAATATATTAGTCTTATAAATACTCTAAATATAACTATTTTGGCTTAGTTCTAATGCTTGAAAATTTCAAGGTACAAATGCAAAAATGCACAAAATATCCAATGTTACACAAGAAATGGCAATTTCACAATCCAACTTTATTAAAAGATAAATTGCACAAACATTCTAATATTTTAATCTTAAAAGTCACTTAATTACAACTAACTTGCCTTAATTTTACAGTTTGAAAGTTTAGGGTACAAATGAAAAAGATATCTAATTTGACATAAAAATAGCAATTTCACATTCCAACTATATTAAAAGATAACTTGTATATATATTCCTATATTTTTAATATTTTAGTCTTAGAAATAACTTAATATTTGCTAATTTGGCTTAATTGCACTGCTTCAAAAGTCGAGGGTACGAATGCAAATAATATTTAATTTTACACAAGAAAGAGCAATTTCAAATTTCAACTGTATTAGATGATAAATTGTACAGATATCCCTACATTGTAAATATTTTAATCTTGGAGTTTACCTAATTATCACTTACGGGCTTAATTATATTATTTTAAAAGTCTTGGGTAAAATTGCAAAAATACAAAAAATATGTAATTTTACACTAGAAAGATCAATTTCCCATTCCAATTATATTAAAAGATAAATTATAAATATATCCTTAAACTTTGCATATTTTAGTCTTAGAAATCACCTAATTATGACTAATTGGCTTAATTCTAGTATTTTGAAAGTCTGGGGTACAAATTCATAAATATACATAATATCTAATTTCACACAAGGGAAAACAATTTCACATTCCAACTATATTAAAAGATAAATTGTGTACATATCCTCATATTTTAAATATTTTAGTCCTAAAAATACCTCAATTATCATTATTTTGGCTTAATTCTAATGTATCAAAAGTCCACAGTACAAATGCAAAATTGTACAAAATATATTATTTTACACAAGGGAGTGCAATTTCACATTCCAACAATATTAATGGATAAATTATATGCATATCCCTAAATTTTAAATATTTTGGTCTTAGAAATCACTTAATTATCATTAATTTTACTAGTATAGGGTACGAATGAAAAAGCACGCAAAATATATAATTTTACAAAAAAAAAATAGAAAGAAAATTTTCTCAGTGTAACTATATTAAAAGATGAATTATATATATATTCCTACATTTTGAATGTGTTAGTCTTTGAAATAACTAAGTATTACTAATTTGGCTCGATTCTACAGTTGTGACGACCTAGGTTTTCTCATGCATTTTTAAATGAAAAATCTAAATTCCTAAGGCGGGATCCCTATTTGAAAAACAATGCAATGCAGCGGAAAAATCCTTTATTTAGAATTCATTTTGAAAACCCCGAATGTCATTTGCTTTCACAATATCCAAGGTAGTTTTTGAAAAGCTTTAGAAATCATAAACGTTTTTCCCCAGGTCTATCCAGTCATAGCACACAGCCCAACCGTAATCAAATACAAATACATGTCCAAAGGGTTGAGAATTTACTTACATGTATAATTGTTTCCTTTTTGATTCGCTTGCTCGTAGCACTAACATAGATGTCCTCTACTCATGGAATCATCCTGAAAAATGTTAAGGATAGGGTGAGTATATACTATACTCAGTAGGAGTCTATCACTACTAGTTTTACAATGCATGCTATGTTTAAAATCATGTGCTCATAAAAATATATGCATGTTGATCGAATAATCACGTTCAATATCGATATTAAAAGCCACTGTCAAACCGGAATACTGATGACTTAAAGAAATATCATAATCCAAGTCGAAAGTAATCATATATCATAATCATAAAAATATGCATCAGATGCTCAACTGAATCCAACTCATGGATATCTATCATGGTATGGTCGACCAACCTTATATCATGCCATATGCAATGCACATAAATCCATGAAACCATAGGGTCCCACTATGCCCACGACCTCACCGCCATGTGGTCCCCGGGTACCTAGGGACACAGGATCATATACCTCCACGGGGCATATGACACTTCAACCCAGTGCCGTGACACCAGTGGTAGCCCCCTGTACTACATGCAGTCGAAGCAAGGACATGCCCTTTTTGGGCGTGGTACCCATCCACCTAATAGTGGTAGGGGCTGGGTGGCCAACCCACACCCCTTGGCATAGCACCCACGAGCTTACTAGCCCAAATCATGTTCGATCAAATAAGCCAAAAACCTTTGTTCAAAACCTGTCCTCTGTGGGTCCCTCACAACTGCCTGGCCCTCGGCACTCCAGCGTCTTTTGGCAACCCTTAAGGACATGCAATCTTTGCAAGTACTTAAATCATGCAATGTATGCACTTGTTTGCAAAACATATATGTGCATAATGTATATGCAATCATTTACGAAACATGTCTATGTACAAAACGTTTATCACATGCAGGCTGAATCAAGTCATACTAAACAAGTCATATACTTATAACATATGTTCTCAAAACAATAATAGATCTTTTAAAAGAATCTAATAGTGATAGAGCACCTACCTGACTAGGTCGCGTTAACCCTTTTGCCCTTGTACGCTCCTGAACATGGTTTGGGGACTCAAGGTTAGTTTAACCTATCTTTTATGGGTTTAGAGCAGTTGGATCTTATTACTTAGGCATTAGGGGTCCATCCCTATACCTATGGGTGTCCTAAGGTCCTAATTGGGCCTTGCTATCCTCAATTTTCCAAAGTTCTAGTGGCCACGCGCCACCATCCTATTCTAAGGGTCATGCCCTCCTTTTATTGGGCCTTGATCAGGGATTTTATGATTTGGATGTGTCCACGTCGCCGATATGGACACAACGCCTTTTGCGGCGCCTCAATCGGAGCTCTAGATCTCAAATTATAAGCTTTTTAGTGTCGTACGTACACAGAAGTCTTAAAGACAAAAAGTCGGAATGCTAGGGTGCTACGTGACTGCGTCGTGCTCCCGGGCTTCCTTAAGGAACCAAAAATGTCGCGCTGCTAGTGCGCTGCGCGTCTGCAGCTTGCGCCTTAGTGGGCGCGTCTGCAGACGCACAGAACGTTTCCGCCTTTTCTCTCTTTTGCGGGACTCGCCCGTTTCGTTTTTTAAGCAGAGGTCGACGTGGGACGTTCCTATTGGATCGTCCCGCTCGTTAGGGACCCGGGTCGTCCTCAGGTCACCCTGGTTCGACCCTGTCGAACTAGTGCGGCCCTAGGGACGTCCCAGGGTCCTTGGTGGCTTCCTAGAGGGCTATTCTCCATGGATTTTCAAGCAAAAACCTAGGGAAACTAACCTTGGAACTATGGGGGAGATGGGTTTTGAGCGATCTCAGACGTACCTGGCTCGTTGCTGAGTTTTTCTCCTCGTTTTCCCCTCTAGGTCACTGCTTCACGATTGGTTTTCTCCATGGTTTTGGGCTGCCATTAGAGGCACCCAAGAGCTCTATTTATAGGGCTTTTAAAGAGGGTTCTGGAGGGGTTCTAACCGCCTTTGAATGACGGTGGTTTCTCCTTGAAACACCGCCATTCCAGAAGCCTCTAGGAGGTTGAAGATGAAGGGTGCTCGTATCAAAACGGGCACCTGTGTTTTTCAGGTTAAGTTGTTTTTGTGAAATTTACAGTTTTGCCCCTGAACTTCAGAGGGCCATATCTTGCTCATTTTAACTCCGTTTTGGGTGATTTTATTCTCGTTGGATTCCTTTTTCCAAGATGCATCTAATGGAACTATTTTTAGGACCAAATTCCTGGGTTAAGTCAAGGAGACTAGTGAAATGACCAAAATGCCCTTATATTTAAAACTAAACTTTTCATGGGATTTTAATATTACAAAAATTGGGGTCATTACAACAGTTTCCCAAGTATAGGGTACAAATGCACAAAATATCTTCTTTTATCTAAGAAAGAGCAATTTATCATTCCAACCATATTAAAAGATGAATTATATACGGACCCCTATATTTTGAATATTTTAGTCTTACAAATCACTAAATCGGCCAAAAATTATACTATTTGGAAAGTCCAGGGTACAATCGCAAAAATGCAAAATATATTTAACTTTAAACAAGAAAGAGCAATTCCAAATTCCAATCAGATTAAAAATATAAATTGTATACATATTCCTAAATATCAAATATTTTATTCTTCAAAATTACTTAAGTATCACAAATTTGACTTAGTTATACTATTTCAAGAGTTTAGGGTACAAATGCAAAGATGCACAAAATAGCTAATTTTACCCTACATAGAGAAATTTCACATTCCAACTATATTAAAATATAAATTGCATCATATCCCTATATTTTTAATATTTTACTTTTAGAAATCATATAACAGTGACTAATTTAGCATAATTCTAAGGCTTCTGAAGTCTAGGATACAAATACAAAATATCAAATTTTATAAAAACAAGAAGAGGAGTAAATTCACATTCCAATTATATTATATAAAAAATTAAATAGATATTTTGAATATTTTAGTCTTAGAAATCACTTGATTCTCACTAATTTGGTTTAATTCTACTATTTTGAAAGTCCTGAATACCAATGTAAAAATGCACGAAATATCTAATTTTACCCAAGAAAGAGCAATTTCACATTTCAACTATATTAAAAGATAACTTGTATACATATTCCTAAATTTTAAATAATGTGTGATTTTACACAAGAAAGAGCAATTTCACGCCCTAACTTTATTAAAGGATAAATTGTGTACATATCACTATATTTTGAATGTTTTAGTTTTAAAAATTACTTATTTATTACTAATTTGGCTTAATTCTATTGTTCCAATAGTCCATCACACGAATACAAAAATGCACAAAATATCTAAGTTTACATAGGAAGGATCTGTTTCACATTCTAACCATATGAAAAGATAAATTGTACACATGTCCCTGCATTTTGAATATTTTAGTCTTAAAAATCACTTAATTATGACTAATTTGGCTCAATTCTATAGTTTTAAGTCTTGGGTACAAATGCAAAAATACAGAAAATATATGGTTTTACACGAGAAAGATCAATTTCACATTCTAATTATATTAAAAGATGAATTCTAAATATATCCATGCATATTGAATATTTTAGTCTTAAAAATCACTTGATTATCACAAGTTGGGCTTGATTCTAGTATTTTGAAAGTTCGGGGTACGCATGTAATTGGGCTTGATTGTAGTATCTTGTGCAAAATCACACATTCTGTGCATTTGTATCCTGCACATTCAAAATAGAAGAATTAAGCCAAATTGGATATAATTAAGCAATTTTCAAGACTAAAATATTTAAAATTTAGGAATATGTATACAAGTTATCTTTCAATATGGTTGAAATGTGAAATTGCTCTTTCTTGGGTAAAATTAGATATTTTGTGCATTTTTACATTGGTATTCAAGACTTTCAAAATAGTAGAATTAAACCAAATTAGTGATAATCAAGTGATTTCTAAGACTAAAATATTCAGAATGTCTATTTAATTTTTTTTTAAAAAATATAATTGGAATGTGAATTTACTCCTCTTCTTTTCTATAAAATTGGATATTTTGTGAATTTTTGTATTTGCATCCTAGACTTTAGAAGCCTCAGAATTATGCTAAATTAGTGACAGTTATGCGATTTCCAAAAGTAAAATATTAAAAATATAGGGATATGATACAATTTATCTTTTAATATAGTTGGAATGTGAAATTTCTCTATGTTGGGTAAAGTTAGCTATTTTGTGCATCTTTGCATTTGTACCCTAGACTCTTGAAATAGTATAATTAAGTCAAATTTGTGATAATTAAGTAATTTTGAAGAATAAAATATTTAATATGTATACAATTTATATTTTTGATATGATTGGAATTTGGAATTGCTCTTTCTTGTTTAAAATTAAATATATTTTGCATTTTTGCGATTGTACCCTGGACTTTCCAAATAGTATAATTTTAGGCCAATTTAGTGATTTGTAAGACTAAAATATTCAAAATATAGGGGTACGCATGTAATTTATCTTTTAATATGGTTGCAATGATAAATTGCTCTTTCTTAGATAAAATGAGATATTTTGTGCATTTGTACCCTAGACTTTGGAAACTATAGAATTGAGCCAAATTAGTAATACTTAGTTATTTCAAAGACTAAAGCATTCAAAATATAGGAATACATATAATTTATCTTTTAATATAGTTGGACTGAGAAATTTTTCTCTCTTTTTTGTTAAATTAGATATTTTGTGCGCTTTTTCATTTGTACCCTAGACTTTTAAAATAGTAAAACTAATGATAATTATGTGATTTCTAAGACCAAAATAGTTAAAATATAGGGATGTGCATATAATTTATCCATTAATATTGTTGGAATGTGAAATTGCACTCCCTTGTGTAAAATTATATATTCTGTACAATTTTGCATTTGTACCGTGGACTTTTGATACATTAGAATTAAGCCAAAATAGTGATAATTGAGGTATTTTTAAGACTAAAATATTTGAAACATCAGGATATGCACACAATTTATCTTTTAATATAGTTGGAATGTGAAATTGTTTTTCCTTGTGTGAAATTAGATATTATGTATATTTACGAATTTGTACCCCAGACTTTCAAAATATTAGAATTAAGCCAATTAGTGATAATTAGGTGATTTCTAAGACTAAAATAGGCAAAGTATAAGGATATATTTATAATTTATCTTTTAATATAATTGGAATGGGAAATTGATCTTTCTAGTGTAAAGTTACATAATTTTTGTACTTTTGCAATTTTACCCAAGACTTTTAAAATAATATAATTGAGCCGGATAAGTGATAATTAGGTAAATTCTATGATTAAAATATTTACAACGTAGGGACATGTGTGCAATTTATCATTTAATATAGTTGAAATTTGAAATTGCTCTTTGTTGTGTAAAATTAAATATTATTTGCATTCGTACCCTCAACTTTTGAAGCGGTGCAATTAAGCCAGTGTAGCAACTATTGAGTTATTTCTAAGAGAAAAATATTAAAAATATAGGAATATAAACGTAATTTATCTTTTAATATAGTTGGAATGCGGAAGTGCTATTTTTATGTAAAATTAGATATTTTTGCATCTGTACCCTGTACAATCAAAACAGTAAAATTAAGGCAAATTAGTTGTAATTGAGTGACTTTTGAGATAAAAATATTAGAATGTGTGTGCAATTTATCTTTTAATAAAGTTGGATTGTGAAATTGCCGTTTCTTGTGTAACATTAGATATTTTGTGCATTTTTGCATTTGTACCTTGAAATTTTCAAACATCAGAACTGAGCCAAAATAGTTATATTTAGAGTATTTATAAGACTAATATATTCAAAATGTAGGATTATGCATACCATTTATCTTTTAATATAGTCGGAATGTGAAATTGTTCTTTCTTGTGCAAAATTAGATATTTTGTATTTGCACCCCGAACTTTCAAAACACTAGAATCAAGCCCAATCTGTGATAATCAAGTAATTTCTAAGACTAAAATATGCAATATGTATGGATACATTTAGAATTCATCTTTTAATATAATTAGAATGTGAAATTGATCTTTCTCGTGTAAAATCATACATTTTCTGTATTTTTGCATTTGTACCCAAGACTTTTAAAACAATAGAATTGAGCCAAATTAGTCATAATTAAGTGAGTTTTAAGACTAAAATATTCAAAATGTAGGGACATGCATGCAATTTATCTTTTCATATGGTTAGAATGTGAAACAGATCCTTCCCATGCAAACTTAGATATTTTGTGCATTTTTGTATTCGTATGATGGACTATTGGAACAGTAGAATTAAGCCAAATTAGTAATAAACAAGTAATTTTTGAAACTAAAACATTCAAAATGTAGTGATATGCACACAATTTATCCTTTCATAAAGTTAGAGCGTGAAATTGCTCTTTCTTGTGCAAAATCACACATTCTGTGCATTTGTATCCTGCACATTCAAAATAGAAGAATTAAGCCAAATTGGATATAATTACGCAATTTTCAAGACTAAAATATTTAAAATTTAGGAACATGTATACAAGTTATCTTTCAATATGGTTGAAATGTGAAATTGCTCTTTCTTGGGTAAAATTAGATATTTTGTGCATTTTTACGTTGGTATTCAAGACTTTCAAAATAGTAGAATTAAACCAAATTAGTGATAATCAAGTGATTTCTAAGACTAAAATATTCAGAATGTCTATTTAATTTTTTTTAAAAAATATAATTGGAATGTGAATTTACTCTTCTTTTCTATAAAATTGGATATTTTGTGAATTTTTGTATTTGCATCCTAGACTTTAGAAGCCTCAGAATTATGCTAAATTAGTGACAGTTATGCGATTTCCAAAAGTAAAATATTAAAAATATAGGGATATGATACAATTTATCTCTTAATATAGTTGGAATGTGAAATTTCTCTATGTTGGGTAAAGTTAGCTATTTTGTGCATCTTTGCATTTGTACCCTAGACTCGTAGGGCAGATTGAGGAAAAGGAATAGGGGAATGAAAAAGTTAAAATAGAAGAAAAAGAGACTAGATATAAATCTCCTACTCCATCTAAGCCTATAGTGGAGGCACTCTATAAGCCCAAACCCTCATTCCCTCAATTACTCAACAAGGTTAAGAAAGGAATAAATTCAATGAGATAATGTAAGTGTTTAAACATGTTCAAATGAATATTTAATTGCTCAATGCTCTAAAGGATATTCCTACTTAACCCAAGTTTCTTAAAGAGCTATGAACTACAAAATGAAAGCTTAATGTGTAAAAGAAAGCCTTCCTCACTGAGTAGGTGAGCTCTTTAATCCAATACTAGATCCCACATAAGTTTAGAGATCTAGAGTGTTTGGCTATTTCTTTTATCATTAGAAACCATGTTATTAATAAGGCACTACTTGATTTAGGGGCTAGCGTAAATTTGTTGCCTTATTCTGTCTATAAGCATCTAGGGCTCGCTGACCTTAAACAAACCAATACCACTTTGCAGTTAGCAAATAGATCAATTATGATTTTACATGGTATGGTTGAAGATGTTTTAATACAAGTTGATTGGTTTTACTTGCTTGTAGAATTTATTGTACTAGATACCCAGCCAATGATAGACCTTAGTAGTCAGATCCTAATAATTCTTGGATGTCCATTTCTAGAAAAATCCAACACAATTATAAATTGTAGAAATGGTATATTGTAATTATCTTTTGGTAATATGAAAGTTGAGCTCAATGTTTTCAATGTCATCCATCAATAATTAGATCTTCATGACTCTTGCAACATGATTGAATATCTAATACCAGAAGTTCTTCCACCATTGTCTGGCTTCATCCACTAGAGGCCTGTCTTACACATTGTAATTTCAATTTTTGATGTTTAGCTAAAGATGTTAAACATAACACTTGCTGGTAGACAACATAGGGTTTTTAGAGTCTCATGGTTATACATCACTCATATATCATATAGCTATCTTATATCATAAAATATTGGGGACAATATTTAGTTCAAGTTAAGGAGTGTAGACATGCATGAGATGTTTAGATTCCATCATATCTTTGAAAAAAAGTGATTTTTTTTGTTTGTGTTTCTAAAGTTTCTAAGGTCATTTTTGTATTTTTATGAGTTTTTAAAGTTTTACAGGTCTATGTTCCTTTACTATGATGAGAATAGGATTGTTTGAATATTAGTATTTCCACTACTTTAGAATCTTAATAGAAATGCATATGGTTAATTCTGCATCGTATTCATGTCCTAAAGTGTTTTATGAAATTTAAATCTCAGACTATGTTTACACACAATACATAAGTCTAGATTAGTAGATGGTTATGATTTAGAGTCCTTGAGGAATTTCAGTGAAGATCTATATACCCTGTGAGTATTAGAGACTATCATCTTTTTTAGGGTTAGAGTGATTACAACAACATTGAAAGATACCAATGTTCGTTGTTTTGGTCAAAATGCTAAGAACTAACTAGGAGTATTAAATGTGCTTCCTGAACATTTATTGACTCAAATAGGTTTTAAGAAACCCAACAAATGATATGGGTCATCCTTATTTTAGCCTAGAAATATAAAGCCTACCCAGTAGATTGTACCACTAGTTAGACCCCTTGAACCCCTTGGTAAGCCTTTTCTTTTTAAGCCCAATTTACCTTGACCCAAAGAAGCCCCAATAAGAATACACATTGCCTATAATAACCCCAATTTTTGTAAATTGATTGAGAAAATCAATTTAGTCTAAAATTTCAGAAATTCTAGGCTGGAATATTAGGTTATTGGAAATTATTTTTTTATAGAGATTAAAACACTATTTAAAATTATAAATTATGAATATCCTTAAAAAAACCAATTGAGATGACACTAAGTATGTTTAATTCCGAGTTAAAATGAAAAATCCCTAGTTTTCTCTATTTTTATGAATAGAGGGGTAAAATGGTAATTTTACTTATAACTGAGATCTAAGGCATCAATATTTAGAATGTACTCAGAAATACGATTCCAATGCCACTAAGTACGCTCAATTCCAAGTTCGGGAGAATAAAACAAAATTTTCTCCATAAAAGGGCAAAATGGTCCTATTGCACCTACATGGGGTCCACAAGTAAATCCAAAGGCTAGAAAACATGTAATGAGTAGTTAAATTACTACAATGTAATACTGGAGAAGGAGGTGGTGGGATCCAATGTTAATTTAATATTCAAAAGAATTAAAGCATAATTATTATAAGTAATTGCGAAAAATTCAAAAACATCCCTAAATATACCCCTAAAAATCCTCTAAAAAAGTTCATAAATTTTACCATGAAATTATCTTGCTTCCCTTACAAAACTAGATTTAGATTCATTACCAAATTTCCAAAAATCCCAAAAATCTCTCTTCACTTCACTTTCTCTCTCCTCTCTCTAAATAGGAACAAGAGACCTAAATTCAATTAGGCGCCATGTTCCAAATCCAATCTCACAAATCCCACCATTCAAATTGTCCTAGGCTACCTATCAACAAAACCCCAAAAGAAATTTCAAGATCCAATAGTTCAATCAATGGAAAATCACAAAACAAGCAGTTATCGGGCGATCTTATCATCAAGTGGATATTTCTTTTAAATTGGGCTACAAAACCTATATTTTTCTCCAATCAGGTAGGTGGGAACTCTTCCCAAACTTATTTCATGTTAGTTTATATAATTTTTATTTTTCTAAATTAAGTTTAGGTTAAAAGTTATAAAAATCAAGTATAAGAACCCTTTAATTCTATATGATGGAAGGCTTAGATGGAAAATTTGAGCTATCCAATCAATCCAAAAGGGTCCAAAATCCCTAAGGTAGAATTTTCAAAAAAATTTATCAAGTTTTGAGCCCTTGATTGAAGAGGAATTGATTAGACAGTACAAAATAGACTGTTCGATCTTTCTAATAAGATGTGGATCTCAAGACGCAGCATGGAAACTTGCCCTGTGGGAGCATCTCTGCTCGCACTCTGGGTGCGACACCATCCAGATGGAACGACCGTGCAACACTGCCAGTCCTGAGCAGTGTGTTACCACATGCATCTCGGTGACGGGAGTGCAACGACCACTCCAACCGATCGGACCTGCTCCGCCCGAACAATCTAAGTTGTTCGTTCTGGTGGGCCCAGATCAAATTTGGACCCTTGTATCGACTATGAACTTGAATCTTCAATTGTGGAGTCATCTGAGCTCCAAATTAAGATCGGAAAGAAGCTACAGAAAGCTTTTTATGTCTATTTTCTTCTGAAATTATAAAATTGATAAAACTCTTCAAGAAACTTTCTATTTTTAGGAATTAAGCTTCTAATTTTCATGATCTTCAAGATCTAAGATGATCAGATCTTGGGGATCTAATGCAAAGAAGATATAATGTTGAAATCAAGTAATATCCATGATTTATTTTGATAAATGTAACATAAAGTGAGGAATCTACCTTTTGGATGGGTTTTATCATTGCGATTATGATGAAGTCTAGTTCGATCATAGATTAAATGTGACGAAAACAAGTGGATATGTTATTTGGATCTTAATGGAGTAAAAGCCTTAAATGTAATTAAAACCATTGATCTAAAGGACAAGAACTAAGATCTAATGGTTGGATCAAAAGTAAAAGTTTCTAATAATCTTAATCTAATTAGTTTAATTGTCTTTTATTTGTTAATAGAATTGTAAATGTGATTTAAGTTATAAATTAGGAAGTATGATAGTGTAATTCTTAAATTTTACCATGCTATGCTCTAAATGTTATTAGTTTTTTATTAGGTTGGTAGATTTAATTATCTTAGGATGATGTTAGCTTAAATTTGAGATTTTGGCATGATTCCATTAGATTAGTAGTAAAATTTCATGTATTTCATAACTTAGGATCATGTTAGATTAAGTACAGTTGTATATCATTAGGTTAAGTTACATTCATAGGAAACATGTTAGTATAAATGGTTGTTAAACTTAACTTGGATTCATGCTTTAAAGTATATGATTTAATTGTTTTCAAATTTTATTAGTAGATTTAATTGTTAAGTAGTTTTTAAGATATGATGAGCATAAATCATCAAAAATATAAACTAATGGAATATAGAGATTCATGGACAATTAAGATGAATGCATGACTTTGACTTAATATTAGTTAGGCCTATAGTTAGTAGAAAAATATAAGGATTATCAAATCCTCGACCCAAACTAGGAGAATAATAAACCCCATGAATGACATTTTAAATGCTCATGGATTTAATTAAAATCAATTGAAAAGAGTACTTAGGGCTAAAATGCTCATAGTAACCTTACAAAAGGTTGAGCTAAGGTCACTTTAGTGAATGCGAAACATGGTGGTTAAGGGAGTTCTCTAATAGAGTCTCGTTCTTTCCCTACCTTCCATTAACGTTTGTGAGGTATAAATGCCTCCTTACATGAGGATTGAAGTAACCACTTTGTGTTCAACCATTCAGCTAGTAAGCCTTAGCCAATTGGAAATAAGAGGAGCTGTCTAGATTTAGGATGGAATAAGCTATCTTCACCCATTAAAACATTAACTTGTTGAATAATAATAATAATATAAGAGCATAAAAGGTAGTAAATGATCTAATTCTAATAAAAATTGTAAGTAAGATAAGGATGATCAAACAAGATCCATATGATCAAGAACAATAAGAATCCTAATGGCATATTTTATTATGTATGTATGTATGTATGTTGTAGACAAATCTATATAGAGAATCCAAACCCTTGATCAATTATGATTCAAGGAAGAGAACTAAGATCATCCCCTTGAGGGATGATTAAACAACTGAACTTAGATAAAAAAAGAATTAGATGATAGAAGATCTAAGCTCTTGATCTCTATCAATTAATTAAATTGTTAATCAAAGGATCTATGAAAGATCAATATCAAGAAAAGGAATACACAAAGACTTAGAATAGAAAATACTTAGATCTGAAAGATTAGAAGATCATTCTAACCGTCAAATCTATTGATAAATACTATCTGAGGAAGATAGATCATAATAAGATGCAAGATCTTCATCCTTTATATCAAAGGACAAGATTAGACAAAGAATATAGATAGGATAAAAAATAAAGGATTATTCAGAATGTATAAATATTGACAATATGTATAGAATTACAGATTTCATACATCAGTCAGGATCATGGAAGATTTGAAGAGATGAATCACTACTTGAAGGTGGGAGGATTTTATGAATGCATCTACATGAGAAATACATGATCTTATGCCTAGAAATGTTGACAAGTGTAATGTAAATACTTGTATTAAACCCCTTGAGAATCCTTATGATCCAACCAAAACACATATAAAATGGTTAAGTTAGAATTGAGGAAAATCCTAAGTGAATAGGGAACTAGAAGGTATTCCAGCCCTAGATAAATAGACAAATTGTTTAATAAGAATAAAATCAATACATGGGAATCATTCATATAGAATGGTGATCCCTAAACTTATATGAACATGGGTATCATTCATTGTAAATGATGATCACTAAGTTTGAAGTGAAATCCTATCCTTTGTATAAGAATACCAAAATAAGAGGATGATGATATAAACAGATAAGATGTCTGATAAGCAAAAAGATTACTTTATATACAAGCATAGAGGATTGTGGTTTTGTTTTAAATAGGCATATGCCTGGGGATGCTATGCTGGGAGGGTTACGAGGGTTTGGCCACCCGCCTTCGAAAATGTGATATATATGATGATGCCATACCCAAAAAAAGGCAAAATGTTGGGTGGGGCAATTATGGGAAGGCCACCACTGTGACGGTCTATCTCCCCATATAGACATGACATAGATGATTTTCCACACTTGGTATCCATAGAGTACGAAAGTAGTTATTCGAGCACTTTGGTACGGATTAGACTACAGCATAGTAGTCCTTTGAGTATTTTACATTATGATGCATGGTATAATGAGATGCCAATACTGCCTAAATAAGGGTATATTTTCCCAGCAGAGTCTGGATGTTTTATCAACTCAGTATGGTTGAGTGTGCTAATACTACCCAAAGGAGGGAGTATTTTTCAGAAGAGTCTGGGTGATTGATCAACTCAGTGTGTCTGAGTGTGACTATTGATGTTTTCAGATATTAACTATTTTTCATTGTTTTGACCATATATATATATATATATATATGACATATACAGTATGTATGTGTAAGGATGTACATATATGACAAAGTAAATAGATTGATCCATGAGTACGAATAATGAGATTATGAAGTATTAGGATTATACTATCAAATTATTATGCTTTTTGAATCCCCTACCAAGTATAGCTTGCTGAGATATTGTAAATGTTTGAATGTTTACAATATCTCAAATACTGAGAAGGAGAATTAGGAGCTTAAGACTTCAGAAGATTTGGAAGAATAATTAATTAGGGTATATCCCTCGAAGGCATGTATTTTTATTTGAGAGCATTGAATTGTATTGAGAGTTTTTATTGTATGGTGAGCTTTGTAATTTGGATTATGTAATTTGGGCAAGTATTGTACTAATATTTGGGCTATACTATGAACCACTAGAGGGATTCTAGAATTTAATAAAAGTATATTCCTTCAATAGAATTTTATCTTGTACAAAATTCTACTTATGTATGAAGTGATGACTTCGGTTTTATAAAACAAGTTCTAAAGAAAAGACTTTTTGCTGCTTTGTTTTGCAAAAAAAAATTCTACCACTAAGGCCACCCTGCCTTTGAAAAATGTATTACAAAATGTGTTACAAAACTCGAGTCGCCATAGTTGGTATCAAAGCCATTCATCCAGTCATAGTACAGTACCCTTATGTCCAATATGAAGATGACAATCCAATTAGAGGATGAGAAATACTGAGTGAATAAGAAATAAGATAGCATTTGATAAATATGTGTTGAGAATGAGTTATGTGATTAACTCATTAATTGATAATGAGTATAGGAAGAGTTATGTGATTAACTCATTAGGCAAGGAGTTAATGTAATTAACTCATGAAGTACTAGTGGAGTATAAGTAGATAGTACTTAGTGAAATAACTAGGAATACTACTTAATAAGTTAATGATATCAATATAGGGAATATTAAGCTTAGAAACAAGTAAGGAAAACATTACAATATAGGAAGATGTAATGTATGATATTCAGGTATAACCTGAAATCTTAAGTAAAGATACTTGTAGAAATAAAATACATTAATATTACTATTATTAGGTGAAGTAATGGAGATTAAGAGAAAGGGATGATAAATTGGAAAAATATGATGGAAAGGATGAAGAAGGATAAAGTCCAACCCTTAAGGAATGGTGAAATAGATACAAAAGATAAAACCTTAGAATTATTACAAAATTTGAAATTAATAATGATAAATAATAAATATAAATGTAAGAGTTACAATTACTACATAGATGTAGTATTATGACAATTAACTAAAGGATTTAATCATCAAAATGGAGATGATCATACTTGAGAAGAATTGAAGGAGGTAGGTAAATATTTTCAAATTTGGTGAATGAAAAGAATTTTAATAAAGATAAATAAGGAGATAAAATTTGGAGGAATATTGATTCAATTATATGATAGAATTGAAATATGGAAATAATTATGGACTATATAATTTGCATTGATGATGTGATGGAAAGTGAAGACCTATGAATGAATAGGGATATTACTATGATGAATTTAGGAATATTGATTCTACTTATATGATAAAAATAGTTGTATAGGATGCTGATAGGAATTTTGGTTTATGAGCAGATGTCGCTAAAGAGAGTCACATGGCAGACAGCTCAAAATACTCCAGAAGATAATACAGAGAGATTAATAATGGATAATGTGGAAGTGATGGTAACAAGAGTATTGAGGAACCTTCTTCCTCACATTCAACAACCCCAAAGTTCATCACCTCCAGTAGAGGTACCAAGTACTTAGGCTCAAGCTCAGCCTGACGTGAGATACAATACACTAACACCAACACCAACACCAAATACTCCCACACTGATAGAGGGTCAATCTTCCCTTATACTAAGTGAAGAAGCTAGAAATTCTCCATTAGCCCTAGTAAAGGTTGACAAAATGATGAAAAGGTTTCAAAAGATGGCTATGGGGTATAATGGCAAGGGATAAGCTGAGAAGGTTGGGGAATGGATATATGAACTAGAAAGGACTTTTCAGTGCACTAAGTACTCCTCCAAAGTTGAAGGTTAAATTTTCCACCTATCTATTAAAACAAGAAGTTGCATTTTGGTGGAGATCAGCTAACAATACATTCTTCTCAAAATTTGAAAATACTACATGAGGGGATTTAAGGAAGTTTTCAACCACAAATATTTCCCTTCTCATGTACAAGCAAGAAAGCTGATAGAGTTTCTGGAACTTAGACAATGAAACATGTCAGTGGTAGGGTAAAATAACAAATTTATGCAGTTAAAGAGATTTGCAACTTATGTGTGTAACACTGAAACACACACAGTGAATCGATTCATAGAAGGGCTGCACCCAAGGTTGAAAGTAAAGGTACTTTGTACTAAACCCACGACCTTGGCAGAATGTGTGGAAATGGGCTCAAAATTTGAAGAGGAGTTCAAGAAAAACCAAACTGAGCAAAGAGGAGAAGTGGGAGAATTCAATCCACAACCTTTTAAGAAAAACAAAGGGTGCATGAACAATTTTAGGCCACAAAGAAATCAAGGAAATCCTGCAATTGGACAGAATCATAAATCATGTTTTAAATGCAAAAGATTTCATCCTAGAAGGCCATGTTACAATCAATGGCCATAACAATAAAGATCCCCAGTCAAATGTTATAAGTGTGGAGAGTTGGGGCATATGGCTGATCATTGCGACAAACCTTTGGTGATCAAGTATGACAAACCACAAAATGTCCCTCGACACCAAGGGAGGGTATTTGCTATTACGGAAGGTCAATCGTCCAAAGGAAAGATTGAAAGTACTTTGTTTATGCCTTATAGTGATGCAAAAGTATTATTTGATTGAAGATATTGGAACAATAATTTTTCTTTGCTATGAATTTGCAAAAATCTATCATTAGAAGGTTTGATATTTGAAAGAGATGAAATAACTTCAACCTTCATAAGAAAAATAAAACGTAAATCTCTGAGGAAATAGATATTAGAAGTAGAGTATTTTGAACAAAAGGAATTAATAACTCAATTAAGAGTTATTAATCCTTTTAGAAAGTCTAGCAAAGAATTACCTTAAGTGATTAATGCATTAGCCTTATTAGTAAGATGTGTGTTTATGACCCAAAAATGTGATTTTTCCTTTGAAAGAGAAGGTGATATGAACTATGAATGAAAGGAATAGAAGTTTCCTTCAGTGGCAAGGCCACATGAGCAAACTTATGAATGAGTTAATAAAAACTCATAAGTTAAAATGCAAATTTCGAGGACAAAATTATTATAAGGGGGGAAGATTTTAGTAACTCCAATTTTTGTAAATTGATTGAGAAAATACATTTAGTTTGAATTTTTAGAAATTCTGGGTTGGAATATTAGATTATAGGAAATTATTTTTTTATAGATACTAAAACATGATTGAAAACTTATAAATTATGAATGTACTCGAAAAACCAATCGAAATTACACTAAGTACCTTCAATTTCGAGTTAAAATGAAAAGTCCCTAATTTTCTCTATTTTTTATGAATAAAAGGGTAAAATGGAAATTTTACCTATAACCAAGATCTAACACATCAATATTTAGAATGTACTCAGAAATACAATTCTAACGCTGTTAAGTACACTCAATTCTGAGTTCCAGAGAATAAAACAGATTTTTTTCTATAAAAGCGCAAAATGGTCCTTTCACACCTCCATGGCACCCACAAGGGGCCCACAAATGAATCCAATGGCCAAAAAGCATGTAATGAGTGGTTAAACCACTATAAGCTAATAGTGGAGAAGGAGATGTTAGTGGAGGATCCAATGTTAATTTAATATTCAAAAAAATTAAAACATAATTATTATAAGTAATTATGAAAATTTCAAAAACATCAATAAATACACACCCAAAAATCCTCCAAAAATGTTAATAAAATTTTTCATGAAATTATCTTGTTTTCCCTATAAAACTAGATCTAGATTCATTCCCAAATTTCTAAAACACCCAAAAATCTCTCTACCGTCACTTTTTCTCTCCTCTCTCTAAATTGGAGCAATAGATCTAAATTCAATTAGGCACTCTGTTCCAAAACAATCCCACAAATCCTACCATTTAGATTGTCCTAGACTACCTTATCAACAAAACCAAAAAGAAATTTTAAGATCCAACAGTTCAATCAATGAGAAATAACAAAACAAGCAGTTATCGAACAATCTTATCATGAAGTGGATATTTCTTTTAAATTAGGCTGCAAAACCTACATTTTGATCCAATCAAGTCTGAGCTAATGTATATAATTTTTATTTTTCTAAAATTAAGTTTAGGTTAAAAATTATAAAAATCAAGGATAAGAACCGTTCAATTCTATATGATGGAGGGCTCAGATGGAAAGTCTGAGCTATCCAATCGATCCAAATGGGTCCAAAACACCTAGGGTAGAATTTTCAAAACATTTTATCAAGTTTTGAGTCCTTGATTGAAGAGGAATTGATTGGACGGTCCAAAACAGACTGTCCGATCTTTCTAATCATATTTGGATCCCTGGAAGCCGTTATTGGATGCCGCACAAAAACACATCTTGCGACAGTGTCTCTACAAACATGTAGCGACTGCTCTGCCTAAACAATCCAAGCTGTTTGTTCTGATGGGCCCAAATCAAATCTGGACCCTCGGAATGGCTGTGAACTTCAATCATCAATTGTGGTGTCATCTGAACTCCAAATTAAGATTGGAAAAAAGCTATAGAAAGCTTTTAATGTTTATTTTCTTCTGAAATCATAAAATTGATAAAACTCTTCAAGAAACTTTCTATTTTAGGAATTAAGCTTCTAATTTTCATGATCTTCAAGATTTGAGATGATCAGATCTTATGGATCTCATGCGATGATGATATAATGTTGAAATCAAGTAATATCCATGATTTATTTTGAAAATTTAATATAAAATGAGGAATCTACCCTTTATTGTAGAAAAACTCTAAAAATACAGAGGAACCCAGTGTGACGACCCAGGTTTTCTCATGCATTTTTAAATGCAAGATCTAAATTCCTAAGGCGGGATGCATCCCTATTTGAAAACCATTTTATAAAAACCATGCAATGCAGTGAAAAATCTTTGGTTTTAAACTCATTTTGAAAACCCCGAGTGTCATTTGCTTTCACAATACTCAAAGTAGTTTTTGAAAAACTTCAGAAATCATAAATGTTTTTCCCCAGGTCTATCCAGTCATAACACACAACCCAACTGTAAATAAATACATGTCCAAAGGGTTGAGAGTTTACTTACATGTATAATTGTCTCCTTTTTTAATTCACTTGCTCGTAGCACTAATATCTCCTGAGGCGTCTTCTATTTGTGAGTGGAACTATCCTGAAAAATGTTAAGGATAGGGTGAGTATATACTATACTCAGTAGGAGTCTATCACTACTAGTTTTGCAATGCATGCTATGTTTAAAATCATATGCTCTTTAAAACATGTGCATGTTCGAACAACTATGTTCAATATCGATATTAAAAACCAATGTCGAATTGGAATACTGATGACTAAAGAATCGCATAATCCAAGTCGAAAGTATCATATATATATATCATAAACATAATGATATGCATAAGATGCTCAACTGAATCCAACTCATGGATATATGGTATGGTCGACCAACCTCATGTCATGCCATATGCAATGCAAGTAAATCCTCAAACCATAGGGTCCAACTATGCCCACGACCTCACCGCCATGTGGTCCACCAGGTACCTAAGGACACAGGGTCATATCCCTCCACGAGGCATATGACACTTCGACCCAGTGCCGTGACACCAGTGGTAGCCCCCTGTACCACATGCAGTCGAAGCAAGGACATGCCCTTTTTGGGCGTGGTACCCATCCACCTAATAGTGGTAGAGGCTGGGAGGCCACCCCAGACCTCTCGGCATAATGCCCATGATCGTATTAGCTCAAATCATATACGATCAAACAAGCCAAAAACCACTTTTTCAAAACTTGTCCTCTTTGGGTCCCTCACAACTGCCTACCCAGTGTCTTTTGGGCACTCCAACGTCTTTTGGTAACCCTCAAGGACATGCAATTTTGCAAGAACTCAATGCTCACAAATTATGCAATATATGCAATTATTTGCAAAACAGGTCTATGCATAATGTATTTATCATATGCATGCTGAATTCATTTATATGTTAAACAAGTCATAAAATAAGTCATGCTAAACAAGTTATATACATATACTTAAAACATGCAGTCTCAAAACAATCATGGCTCTTTTTAAAAGTCTAGTAGCGATAGAGCACCTACCTCAAAGTCTCCTAGAGTCGTGTCCTTTATCACTTCAACCTGCCCTGGGTCTCATTTATAAACTCCTAGGTATGAATGGATACAAGGAGTCCTTATTAATTTCATTCTATTTAGACATTAGATCGCTAGATCTACCTATTGGGTCCATGGTCCTTGCCTAATTTATTTGTCAGGCTAGATCCTATGGTGTGGATCTACTTTCCAATAATTAAACTATGTAATTTATCCTCTAATTCTAACTTTAAAGTCTCATTAGGTCCGTGTGCCCCAGTTCCCAGGACACCTGTGTATCCTGGTTGAACCACGACCGCCTTACGTGCGTGCGTGCCCAAAGGCCGTGCCAGGGACCGCGTTTTGGACGCGCACATGCATGCTCAAGTGACGTGCTATGACCTACATCATCACACAAACGCACCTTGTAGCATGGCGCGTCTCAGCTCCCAGATCACCCCGTGCACCTTGGTCGAGCCAGGACCATTGCCCCATGTCGCGTGCGCACCTGAAGGCCGCACTTGGGACAGTGTACGTACTGTCGTACACCTGGAACTCGTCCCAGGGACCTAGTTCCAGGTGCAAGTGGTGCATGGCATCCTTGGGACGCCTGGTTGGTGCAAGGCCGGCCCAAGCCAGCTTGGAGTGTTTTCTGGCTAGGAACCTGGTTGGAAAATGGCCAGTATGGATCTAGCCTGAGAGGAGGAAAGAAAACAAAAAAGGAAAGAACAACGTCTTACCTGGTAGCCTAGGGAGTGCCCATCGCCGGTGGTAGAGCCTATTCCGGTTCTGAAACCCTTTGTTGCCGAAAAAATTCGATGAAGGTGGAAACCCCATTGCCAGTACTGGAAAGAAGAGAGGGTTATGGGGAAAATGGCAATGGTAGGCCTGACTTGGCCTTGGCCGTTGCCGAAAAATGCAGAGGGAAGACTGGTTTGAGACGGGTTTCCAATTTGCTGGAAACCCCAGTCTCAACATGCCAAAAATCTCGTGTTTTTGAGAGGGGAGATGGGGCTTTTTATAGCCCTACTATGGCGGTGCTGCCAATGGCGATGCCGCCCTTGGCGGTGGCAGAATCCTCTAGAAACGGGGTTTTTGGAGGGGTTTAGAGGTTGAAGACGACAGGGGATGCCGTTATCAAAACGGCCCCCTGCGTTTTTCGTATTTTTTGTTTTTCTGTTTAAATTCCAAAACTGCCCTTGATCATTAAACAACCGTAACTTCTTCATACGAACTCCGTTTTGGGTGATTTTTGAGGCGTTGGATTTAATTTTTTGAGTAGAATCTAATGGTACCAATTTTCCTCACAAATTACTTCATTTACTAATTTAAATAAAATCAAACATTTAGCACATTTCATTTCCCATATAATGTCCAACTTTTGTTAAAAATAGCGTAAATTGCTCAGGCATTACTCCTACTTGATCAATAAGTTCAAGCAAGATCAGACCCTTTGGATGTATTGTATGAATGGGATTATGATGAAACCCAATTAGATCATAGATTAAATGTGACAAAAAGAAGTGGATATGATCTTTGGATCTTAATGGAGTAAAAGCCCTAAATGTAATTAAAACCTTTGATCTAAAGGAAAAGATCTAAGATCTAATGGTTGGATCATTAGTAAATTGTTTTAATAATCTGTAATTATCTTTTATTCAGTAATAGAATTGTAAATGTGATTTATGTTATAAATTAGGAAGCACGATAGTGTAATTCTTAAATTTTAGCATGCTACGCTCTAAATGTTATTAGTTTGTTATTAGGTTGGTAGATTTAATTATCTTAGGGAGATTTTAGTTAAATTTGAGATTTTAGCATGATTCCATTAGATTAGTAGTAAAATTTCACGTATTGCATAACTTGGGATCATGTTAGATTAAGTATAATTGTATTCCATTAGGTTAAGTTACATTCATAGGAAGCATGTTAATATAAATGGTTGTTAAACTTAAATTGGATTCATGCTTTAAAGTTTATGACTTAATTGTTTTCAAATTTTATTAGTAGATTTAATTGTTAAGTAGTTTTTAAGATATGATGAGCATAAATAACCTAAAATGTAAACTAATGGAATATAGAGATTCATGGACAATTAAGATGAGTGCATGACTTTGACTTAATATTAGTAAGGGCTATAATTAGTAGAAAAATATATGGATTATCAAATCCTTGGCCCAAACTAGGAGAATAATAAACCCCATGAATGACATTTTAAATGCTCATGGATATAATTAAAATCAATTAGAAAGAGTACTTATGGTTAAAATGCTCATAGGAACCTTAAAAAAGGTTGAGCTAAGGTCACTCTAGTGAATGCGAAACATGGTGGTTAAGGGATTCTCTAATAGAGCCTCATTCTTTCCCTACCTTCTGTTAACATTTTTGAGGTCTAAACGCCTCCTTACATGAGGATTGAAGTAACCACTTTGTGTTCAACCATTCAGCTAGTAAGCCTTAGTCAATTGGAAATAAGAGGAGCTATCTAGACTTAGGATGGAATAAGCTATCTTCAACCAGTAAAACATTAACTGGTTGAATAATAATAATAATAATAGCATATAAGGTTAGTAAATTATCTAATCCTAATAAAAATTATAAGTAAGATAAGGATGATCAATCAAGATCCATAAGATCTTGAGTGATCAAGAACAATAAGAATCCTAATGTCATATTTTATTATGTATTTATGTATGTATGTTGTAGAAAAATCTAGATAGAGAATCCAAACCCTTGATGAAATATGATTGAAGGAAGAGAACTAAGATCATCCTCCTAAGGGATGATAGAACAACTAAACTTAGATCAAAGAAGAACTAGATGATAATCTAAGCTCTTGATCTCTATCAGCGAGACTAAATAGTGGATCAAAGGATCTACAGAAGATCAAGATCAAAGAAAGGAATACCCAAAGACTTAAAATAGA
Organism: Warburgia ugandensis; assembly: GCA_035236585.1. NCBI lineage: Eukaryota > Viridiplantae > Streptophyta > Magnoliopsida > Canellales > Canellaceae > Warburgia > Warburgia ugandensis. The sequence goes on from CP141128.1 coordinate 54,688,391, forward strand.
AAATACTTAGATCTGAAAGATTAGAAGATCATTCTAACCATCAGATCTATTGATCAATACTATTTGAGGAAGATAGATCATGATAGGACACAAGATCTAGATCCTTTATATCAAAGGACAAGACTAGACAAAGAATATAGATAGGATAAAAAATATAGGATTATTCAGATTATATAAATATTGACAGTATGTATGGATTTACAGATTTAATACATCAATCAGGGTCATGGAAGATTTGAAGAGATGAATCACTACTTGAAGATAGGAAGATTTTGTGAATGCATCTATATGAGAAATACATGTTGAATACATGATCTTATGCCTAGAAATGTTGATAAGTGTAATATAAATACTTGTATTAAACCCCTTGAGAACCCTTATGATCCAACTGAAACACATATGAAATGGTTAAGTTAGAATTGAGGGAAATCCTAAGTGAATAGGTAACTAGAAGGGCATTCTAGCCCTAAATAAACATACATAAGGTTTGATAAGTATAAAATCAATACATGGTAATCATTCATATTGTAATGACTCCAATTTTGTAATATTAAAATTCCAAGTTTAGCAATGAAAAGCTCAGTTTTTAAAGAAAAGGGCATTTTGGTCATTTCACTATTCACCTTGACTGAACCCAGAAATTTGGTCCTAAAAATGGTGCCATTAGATGCGTCTCGGAAAAAGGAATCCAACGAGACCAAAATCACCCAAAACGGAGTTAAAATGAGCAAGATATGGGCCTTTGAAGTTCACGGGCAAAACTGTAAATTGTACAAAAAGGGTTTAACCTGCAAACACACAGGGGCCCGTTTTGATACGGGCACCCCTTCATCTTCAACCTCTAGAGGGTTCTAGAACACCGGTGATTGGAGGAGAAATCACCACCATTCTGGAGGTTTCTCCACCGCCATTCAAAGGCTGTGAGAGCCCCCTCCCGAACCCTCTCTTAGCTCTATAAATAGAGCTCTTGGGTGCCTCTAATGGCAGCCCAAAACGTTGGAGAAAACCCATCGTGGAGCAGTGACCTAGAGGAGAAAATGTGGAGAGAAAACCAACCACAAAGCAGGTACGCCCAAAAACTCCCCAAACCCATCTCACCCATAGTCCTAGGCTCAGTTTCCCTAGGTTTTTGCATGAAAATCCATGGGGAATAGGCCTCTAGGGAGCCACCAAAGACCCTGGGACGTCCCCAGGGCCGCACTGGTTCGACAGGGTCGAACTAGGGTGACCCGGGTCCCTAACGAGCAGGACAATCCAATAGGAACGTCCCACGTCGACCTCCGTTTGAAAAACCTGGACGCGCCCGCAAAAGAGAAAAAGGGCAGAAAATTTGGCGCGTCTGCAGACGTGCCCACTGAGGCGCACACCGCAGACGCGCAGCGCGTCATCTTTTGGTTCCTTAAGGAAGCTGGGGCGCACGTCGCAGACGCACAACGCCCTAGCATTCCATCTTTTTATCTTTAAGACTCTATATACATACGACACTAAAACGCTTATAACTTGAGATCTAGAGTTCCGATTGAGGCGCCGCAATAGGCGTTGTGTTCGTGTCGACGACACAGACACATCCAAACTATAAAATGCTTGATCAAGGCCCAATCAAAGGTGAGCATGACCCTTAGAATAGGATGGTGGCGCGTGGCCACTAGAACCTTGGAAAACTAAGGATACCAAGGCCCAATTAGGACCTTAGGACACCCATAGGCATAGGGATGGACCCCTAATGCCTAAGTGATAAGGCCAATTACTCTAAAACCCATAAAAGATAGGCCAAACTAACCTTGATTTCAGCAAACCATGATCAAGAGCGTCCGAGGACAAAAAGAGTTAGCTCGACCTAGCCAGGTAGGTGCTCTATCACTATTAGATTCTTTTAAAAGAACTATTATTGTTTTGAGAACATATGTTTTAAATATATGACTTGATTTGCATGACTTAATTCAGCATGCATGATAAATGCTTTGTACATAGGCATGTTTTGAAATGATTGCATATACATTATGCCCATATATGTGTTGCAAACAAGTGCATACATTGCATGATTTAAGTACTTGCAAAGATTGCATATCCTTGAGGGTTGCCAAAAGACGCTGGAGTGCCGAGGGCCAGGCAGTTGTGAGGGACCCAAAGAGGACAAGTTTTAACAAGAGGTTTTGGCTCATTTAATCTTATGTGATTTGGGCAAGTAAGCCCGTGGGAGCTATGCCGAGGGGTCTAGGTTGGCCACCTGGCCTCTACCACTAATAGGTGGATGGGTATCACGCCCAAAAAGAGGCAAGTCCCTACGTCGACTGCATATGGTACTGGGGGTTACCACTGGTGTCACGGCACTGGGTCGATGTGTCATAGGCCCCGTAGAGGCCCCGTAGAGGCGAGGAGGTCGTGGGCATAGTGGACCCTATGGTTTGATGATTTATGTGCATTTCATATAGCATGATATGAGGTTGGTCGACCATACCATACTAGAGATCCATGAGTTGGACTCCATGAAGCATCTATTGCATATCATGATGTTATCATATATATATATGATACTTTCAATTTTGGATTATGTGATTTTTAAGTCATTAGTATTTCGATTTGATAATGGATTCTTATACTGATATTGAACTCAAGTATTCAAACATACACATGTTTTGAATGAGCATATGATTTTAAAACATCTCATGCATTTATAAAACTAGTAGTGATAGGCTCCTACTGAGTATAGTATATACTCACCCAATCCTCTACATTTTTCAGATACAAAGTAAATACTTAAGGGCAAGGAACGTTTGTACTAGGAGACACAGGCTAAGTACAAGTAAGTAAACCCCTATCTTATCTTTCAATGTTACTTGATTGTAGTTACTCTCTAATAGCTGGGGCTGTGACTAACACTTTCTTGAGAATAATATTGATTTAAAACTTTGCCATGGCTAAATAATTTGAGAATGTGTTTGACTCTCAGGGTTTTTGTGAAAGATTGTTTTCCAAATGAAAAAGATTTTCATGCATCTCATACTTATAAAACAAGAGATCTCGCCTTTTTATCAAAATTTCATCATATAAAAACCCGGGTCGTGACACATATAGAATGGTGATCCCTAAACTTATATGAATATGGGTATCATTCATTGTAAATATTGATCCCTACATTTGAAGTGAAATCCTATCCTCGGTATAAGAACACCAAAATACAAGGATGATGATATAAACAGACAAGATGTCTGATAAGTAAAAAGATTACTTTATATACAAGCATGGAGGCTTGTGGTTTTTTTTTAAACAGGTGTATGCCTCTCAAATGTGATATATATGATGATACCGTGTCCAAAGAGAGGCAAAAATGTCGGGTGGGGCAATTATGGGAAGGCCACCACTGTGACTGTCTGTCTCCCCATATAGACATGACATAGATGCTTTTCCACACTTGGTATCCATGGAGTATGAAAGCAGTTATCCGAACGCACTGGTACGGATTAGACTACAACATAGTAGTCCTTTAAGTATTTTGCATTGTGATGCATAGCATAATGAGACACCGATATTGCCCAAATAAGGGTGTATTTTTCCTGCAGAGTCTGGATGTTTTATGAACTTAGTATGGCTCAGTGTGCTGATACTGCCCAAATGAGGGAGTATTTTTCAGCAGAGTCTGGATGATTGATCAACTCAGTGTGTTTGAGTGTGACTATTGATGTTTTGAGATATTAACTATTTTTCACAATTTTGACTGTATATATATATATATATGACATATATAGTATGTATGTGTAAGGATGTACATATATGAAAAAGTAAAGAGATTGATCCATGAGTATGAATAATGGGATTATGAAGTATAAGGATTATACTGTCAAATTATTATGCTTCTGAAATCCCCTACCAAGCATAGCTTGCTGAGATATTGTAAATGTTTGAATGTTTACAATATCTCAAATATGGAGAAGGAGAATTAGGAGCTCAAGACTTAAGAAGACTTGGAAGAATAATCAATCAAGGTATATCCCTTGAATGCATGTATTTTTATTTGAAAGCATTGGATTGTATTGAGAGTTTTTTATTGTATGGTGAGCTTTGTAATTTGGATTATGTAATTTGGACAAGTATTGTAGTGATACTCGGGTTGTACTGTGAACCACTGGATGGAGTCTAGAATTTAATAAAAGTATATTCCTTAAATGGAATTTTATCTTGTACAAAATTCTACTTATGTTATGTATGAAGTGATGATTTGAGTTTTACAAAACAAGTTCTAAAGAAAAGAATTTCCACTGCTTTGTTTTGTGAAATTTTTTTTACCACTAACCCTGCCTTTGAAAAATATATTACGAAATGTGTTACAAAAATCCGGGTTTCCACATTGCCTACCTTTCAAAAATGTGTAGGGATGATAGAAAAATTAGAAAAGGTACAAAAGTGAAAAAAGTAAAAAACATCGAAGTGTTTACATAGAAAGAAAATGCCCTTTCTTCAAAGAAGAAACAAAGAAAGTATTCCTTCTTAAAAATATAAAGAATAGAAAGAAAAGAAGTATTATAAGATAAAGAAAATAAAAGTTATCAAAAAAGTTGAGAAAAGAAAATAAAAAAGAGATATTCACTTCAATATAATAAAGGTCGAAAATTTTGTCCTATATCAATTGAAGACCTCTACTTAGATTTTAAACTTTACATCCTTATACCTTTCATTTTAGAGCCTACCCAAGCCTATGTTTCATCCTATCTGAAGACCTATTAATATTAGGTGCGTATTAAGGAGATAAATATAAAGGAATTAAGGTAAACTATTTTTAATGGTCTTGGTACTAGCATTAATTGAAAGGGATCACATTCCTTTGTCTCAATTGTACTTAAAAGAAATTATTATTAGATTCTATCACATGGAGAGAGAAATTTGTTTAATTTTGTACAAAAAGTACCCAATTAGTTGACCATGTGTTATAACTTATGATGTTAAATTAGGCTTTTTGGTCAGAATATTATAACACATGCATTTTCTGACCTAATAATTAAAAAATGTGATGTTATGTTAGAGTCTAATTTGAAGTAAGTATATAAATGATCATATTTGTAGGATGAGTTTTTCACATGTTGTAGGTCTTGGAGAGATGACCCAGAGGCCAAGATTTATCGAGATGAGAATTAAAGATCAAGATCGAAAGATAGAGTCAAAGCATAAATTTCAACATTTCAAAGTAGATCAAGGTCCAAGATCATATCAAAGCAAGATGATGGATCAATGGAAGCAATTAGAAGAGTTAGAGGTTGCTAAAATGGGCCAACGAAGCAAACCATGCATTTACACCACCTTTGCATGGGAGCTACTCATGCCATATTAACCATATAAGCCATTAGAGAAGGCAACAAGCTATGGAATTCAAGCCATTAAAGCCAAGAGTGTGAGCCCAAAACCAAGCCAAATAATCCCTCAAAGTGAGCCACATAAGCCAATTAAGCCAAATTCCACATGGAGTCATACAATTGGAGGAGAATTCAAGCAATGTCCCACTTTCTAAATTTGGATTTTCAAGGTTTAATTAGAAGGTTTGAGAGAATTATGTAAAATATAAGATGATTAAGTATTTTTGGACCCATCAAGAGAGAAACTCTACTTTCTAACTCCATCTTCCACTCATATTCCTAGGGTTACACGTTAAAGGAGGGAGACACCTCATTATGAAAAAGATGCCCCCTACTTTCCTATTTGCTGATCAAGGGTTTCTAAATAGAAAAACCTACATCTACTTCAATCCAAACAACTTTAAAACCATGTATCCTTACACATCTTTCCTAAACCACATTCCTTACCATTTTCATAACATTTCCATCAACACAAACATCACAAAATTTGAAAGGAAAAAGCTCCACTCTTCCTCCATGAAAAAAATGGCTACTTCTTGTTCAAATTTAGAAACTAGCTATCACATCTCTCTTATGTCATCTTCTCACCTCTCTTTCTTACATCATCTTACTAATTTATCTTTAACATAACCTTCCTCATTCAATACCCTAACCGTATGGCCACTTTCCTCATGTTTTCACCCCTTCCCTAAGTTAGGAATCTACTCATTTACATATAGACTGTATTTCATACGAATTTTCCAAGTAGAGGTGGATAAGACACCTTGAAATCAAGCCTTCCTTTGGTGTTATTTGTTGCTGAAATTTGGGATTTCTTAGATGCTTTTCTTCCTTTGTATTTCTACTTATTTTATTAATTATTTTTTCTTCAATTCAGGTTAGTAGTTTGCTTACTTTGGTTTTGTTTTCATTGTTTGGCTTTCTAGTTTTACACCTTCCTTTCCATCTAGCTTCTCCTTCTTTCTTTACCCCAATTCTACTTGTTTTTCTTTTCTATTCCATTAAGATTCAAGTTAAATCCTCTCTAGCAGTGATAGCTAAGAGAAGAGCTAGGTTAGAACCTTTATTTTTCCTCTTGAAATTTAAGTTTTTCACCTTATTCTCATCTTAGTTTTAGGTTAATTTTCTTGGTTTAGTTCACCCACTTATCTTTCTTTTCCCTCAAATTCCTTTCTAGTCTTTCATTGCACATCATTATACTTTAGAGTGTGGTAATTAGATTGGAATTTTGTTGTTGTTTAGATAGGATTTCAAACTATAGAAAAGTGTACAATTTCCATAGTTTTTGTCGATAGTTTTATGCTCATAAATTTGATGTAAATTGGATATGATCCAATAAAGTTCATTGGGAAATCTTCTTATGGAATGTTTCCTTTATCAAAGTAATTGAAATCTGGGTTGTTCTCTTGTATAAAAGTTATGGTTTCAATAGCTTTATAATGCAAGATTTATTGACAATTCTTTAGTCCTAAAATCTAAAAATTAGTTCTTCTTAACTTTGTGCTTTAATTCCAACAATCAAAACATCTTATTTTCTTAAATCCTTAGGTACCCATTTAGATTTTCTTGCATTAAATTTCACCATCTTTATGCCTCCAAAATCATGCTCACGGTCTAGAAACCATGCCATGGTTTTAAATCCCATTCTTTTTAGTTTTTTCCTAGTTTAGTTGCTTAATTTAGTTTTAATGGTAGATAATTCATTGTTTGCATCTTAGTTCAGGAATAAAATGTTTCCTTTTTGAATTTTAAAAAGTTCCATTTTTTGTAAGTTTTAGTTTAGGCAAATTCTAAATTAGGAAAGTTTACTTTTTAGGTAGTTTCCTTAAGTTTAATTTCTTGGTTTGAATCTTTCTAATTCTCTATAGTTTCTTTATTTGCTTACTTATTAATTAGTAAAGTTTACAATTCCAGTAGCTTAGTTTAGCTTTAGTAAGTTTCCTTTACTTATTTCTAGATTTGGAAAGTTTCCATTTTTAATAAATTCCTTAAATTAGTTGTCTACTATAATTCATATTAAGTTACTGATGTTTCCTTATTTAAGTGCATTAGTTAGGTAAGTTTCCATTTTCATTGTTAGTTTTAATTTAGGCAAGTTTCCTTTATAGTTTTTCATTCTAATTCCATGCATATTTCTCATTTGAGCACTTTAATCTCTTAATTCAATCCAAACCCTTCTCTTTTGGCTGAAGCTAAATAATTTGAATGAGATCGAATCCATTGCAAATCTATGAAATTCCTTGTGAGATTGACATCATTTGCATGAAAATACTGCATTGATTTGTGCAATTGTGAGTAATTTTAAAAGCTACACCAACAATTTCCACTGGAGTATTAGGATGGCTTCTTATGAGGCATTATACAGAAGACCTAACTGCTCATTGATTTGGTGGACTAAGTTGGATAAGACAATGTCATATAGTCAAAGCTGGTATAGCAATGCATTAGTAAAGTGAAGCTTATTAAACAACTTCTTGATTACAAAGTAGATAGAGGAGTTATGTTAACAAGAGGTGTAGTTACTTGGAGTTTGAATTTGGAGATTATGTATTTTTGAAGATTTTCTTGACCAAAGGAGTCATGAGATTTGGAGTTAAAGTGAAGATGAGTAATTCATACATTGGATTGTTTGAGATTCTAGAAATAATTGGTGAAGTGCCATATTGATTCTCCTACTCACATAGTTGTCTGAAGTCTACATTATCTTTCATGTATCCATGCTATGGAGATACAAACCAAATCCTTCTCATGTGTTAGACCAAGTACCGACAGAATTACAGTCTGACTTGATCTTTGGGACAAAGCTAAGAAACAAGGAAATTTCTTTGATCAATGTTCTTTAGCAACAACATTCCCTTGAGAAAACTAAAATTATGGGAAAATATTTGGACGTCTTTTACCTTAGAATTATCTTCAAAGAGACAAGCCCAAGTGCATAGTAACCAAACATCATCTACACTTGTTGGAGCTTCCTGAATTCTTAATCTATGCAAAAATTAATAAAGATACCAAAAATAAGCTAGATAGTAAATGAATCTAATACATAGAGTGAGATGTGCTCACTAGAGGAGCCAGATTCATCTCACTTAGACTACTTATTTTAAGGAATGACCTTAAACTCTAAATGTTGCATGAAACATGGAGTATCCTAGATGGAAATAGAATCTTAAAATAGTTATGGAAGATCTAGGATGTGTTTTAAATAATTTCGCAAGGGCACAGGTTCACCTTAGCATAAACAAGGAAAATATGGGTCAATTCAACATGGACTCTATTTTTTGAATTTTATTTGATTTTTAATTAAAAATCTCTTTAAATATACTTTAACCTAACCAACCAATCAATTAATTATAAAAATTGCTAACAATGAGGAAATCACACAAAAATAAAGACAGGTGTGTCAGAATCCATTTCAATGAAATCAAATAATTCTATAATCAAGTAACTAGGAATTTTTACTATTCATGCCATATTTTTCTATAAAATATCTAATTGATTTATTTTCTTATTTTAAAGATTTAGCATAATTTGATATACTTACTGAGATCATAGTATTTCTTTCTAGGGCATACACTATGAAAGATTTTCATATATTAAACTTACCTAATTTAATATCTAGCCTTTATACCATAGGAAATATATCATATTCCCTATATCAATATCACTAAGTATATAAATTAGTTACTTAAATCTCTAAAATAATATGAAGCATTTTTTTAAGTCCAAATTTACTTAATCATAAATTTATTCAACACATTCAAATTTCAACCTAACCAAGGAAAAAAGAAATTAGCTACTCATGATGTTAATTGACTTAGAAAAAATAAATCCATCAAAATATTCTAAGAAATAATAATTAAAAACTACAAAAAATATAGGAAACAATAACTACTAAAAAATCAACTATACTATAAATAAATAAAATAACTAACTAAACACTTTATATTAATTAAAATGAAATATAATGAGTACATAACAAAGAAAATGAAAAAAATATAAAAGACTTTTGAGAGGAAAAGTATCACCTATGTTGTCATGCCACTCAATAAAATCCACTTCAAGCCATTCCCAATCATGCTACCACCTTCTTTTCATGCACCACAGTGTTTTACACTAGTTGTATCACTCAATAAGTGTAGAGAACATTCCTCATTAGCGAAAACCCAAAGGAGACAAAACACTCAAGATCCAAAAAATTTATGTGTGTGAATCAAAAGGACTTTGTGCATATTTTCAAGAGGCGGTGAGAGTGATTTGTGCTTGTAAATAAGAGGAAGATGGTGAAGAAATCTAATGAGATACAAGATGATATGGTAAGAATAATGGGTGTGAATATGAGAGAGGGATGAACGGTGTTGAATAAGGAAAATAATCAAGATGCTAACGGGTATAAATGAAAGGAAGATGAAAACTTGAGAAAGAGAAAGTGAAGAAGATAGTAGGGCATGAAGATGAGATGAATCTATGGTAGAGAGTGATGCATGGAAGGTAAAGGTAAAGACAAAATGGACAAGATGTTGAGTAAGAACTGAGATGGAAGAAAATGCTAATGCTTTGAATAGGGTGATAACAATGGTATGTGTGGTATAGAATGAGGACAGGAAAGAAAAATGAATAAATTAGAAAACTAATGTAGGGCATGTGAAATTAGGATGAAAGGAAAAAAAGTATGATAAGTGAACAAAGAATTATTGGATAGAATAATGTTAGAATCAATAGACTAGAGATTATATGAAAGAATTAAAGTTGACAAATGATAAGAAAACTAAAGGAACTAGGCATGAAATTAATGAAGGAAGAATGGATTTGACTCAACTCTCTTTGATGAATTACGTGCATAACACTTCTCATCTTCTCTGCTTCTAATCCTCAAAATGTCCCATGTTTCCCTTCCTTCCTAAATTTGGTGTAGCTCTAAAATAACTCACAAGTGCACAAATCAAAGAGTATTAGCATGTGAGAGAGGTTGATCCCATGAGGAATCTTACAAATTTGTATGTTGGATGGATCTTATTTAAAGTGCTTAATTTCAACCAAAGAGAGAGTTTGATTTGGATTAGAATATAAACTAAGAAAGTAAATACATGAAATTAGAAATTACAATTAAAGGAAACTTACTAAAATTAAAACCAAACAATGGAATTAGAAACTTACCTAACTAACATTCAATTAACAAAAGAAACTAATGCAAAACAAGCATGAATTAAGCCAACCAACTAATTAAGGAAACTACTAAAAAGGAAACTTTCCTAATTTATCTCTTTCCTAAATAAAAAACTTTCTAAAAATGGAACTTTATAAAACTCAAAAAGGAAGCTTTCCAAACTTAAAATAAGATGCAAAAAACCAATGAACAACTGATAAAACAAGATTAAGCTACTAAATTAACATTAATCAAAGAGGAAGTACCATGTGCATGATCCATGGATTGTGTCCATGGTTTATAGGTTCAAAGATGACCAGATTTGATGCTTTAAATGCAAACTAACATGCAATCTTAGATATCTATTGATCAAACAACCTAAAAACATAAATGGATTCCTAAGGATTCAAGTAGTTAAGATGTTTTGTTCAGGAAACAAAGCACAAACATTAAGGAGAAAAATTTCCAGATTTCAAGTACTTATGAACATAAACTTAAATCAAGCATATAAAGCAACTAAATCAATATCTTTTATGTAAGAAAACAACCTAAGTATAAATTAATTTGATAATAGGAAAAATTAATAATAATAATTCTAAAAGATTGTTATTGAATCAATTCCAAATATGTCAAAAATTGTGTCCATAATACATGTTTAAAAGCTGAAAATTGTTCAATTCACAGCTCTAAAACTTGATCTAAATTAGAACAAAACTCAATTTAAAGATTCCAAACTAAAGTGTGATGAATTCAAAGAAAACCTAGAAAGGAATTCAAGAGAAAAGATGGCTATAATCATGAACAAACTAAGGGAAATAAGGCCTAAAACTAAGTGAAATTGAAGGAGAATAACATGAAATTCCTAAGGGGAAAAGCAAGGTTGCAAGCTATTTCTTCTCTGTTTCTCTTGGCTGTAAATACTAGAGAACCAACTTGAATTATCAATGAATGAGAAAGAAAAACTGATGAAAGTGAAGTGAAAAAAAGAGGCAAAGCTAATTTGAAAGATGAGTGTAAAAGTAGAAAGCAAAACAATAGAAAAGTAAGGCAATGAAACTAAAACAATGAAAGCAAACTATTAATTTGAATTGGAGAGAAAATAACTAGAATTCAATAGAAGAATGATACCAAAGAAAACCAAAGTCCATCTCCAAAGATCACCAAGAAAAGAGTGCAATGTTTCAAGGTTGTCTCACCCAACCTCTACTTAGGTGAAAATGTGGAAAGCCTTGGATATTTCTAGATGAATTTTTCCACTTTGAATGAGGCAAATTCTAAGAAATGGAGCCAAAAAATAACTCTCATGAAAACCCTCAATTTTCTTTATATGGGAGGTTGCTTTCTAAAGGAAATCCTCTGGGAGAGGTGAGGTGGCATGGAGATTGGTTAACCTAGGACAACTAAGAGGGACCTAAGAGGGGGAAACAAGGTGGGAGGCACAACCTTTTTAGGAGGGGGCATCTCCCACTTGTAAAAATAGTGGAGGGAATTTGGAAAATAGAAAGATATGGGTCAAGGATGGAGAGAGAGGAAAAGAGAGAGAAAGAGATAAGGAGGAAGAAGAAATAGAAGGTGGGTGATTGACTAGCTAAGAGAGACTTTAAAAAAGTGGGAGGCACTCCTTTTAGGAGAATGCATCAAACAACTAAGCAAAAAATGTGGGAAAATAGTGGTGAGGTGGAGAGAGAGAGAGGTAGGGAAAAAATGGGAAAAAAAGAAATAGAGGTGGTCTCTTTCCATAGTCCACATGCATACATATCCATTTTAATTTTCACTCAAATATTCCTTAATTATCCTCTTAAAAACTACTTTTCAGCTTACGATAATTGAGTGAAATTATCCACCAATAGTGGTACTCTACGTAGCTTGGCTTAAGTGGTTTTCATGACTTCCTTTGAGGGCTCATTTGGCTTGGTTTCATGGCTCACACCCTTGGCTTTAATGGATTGGCTAGACTCCTTAGTTTGTCACCTTCTTTCATGAGTTATATGGCTTTAGGTGGCTTCAGTGGATTCTGTGCAAATGTGGTGAACTTTGCATGGTTTGTGCATGGGCCCATTTTAACTACCTTTAGCTCTTCCAATTGCTTCCTCAGATCCATAATCTTACCATGAGATGATCTTGACCTTTTTTCACAATCTAGGTTGATGACATTTAAGCCTTGGCTTCCTTAAGCTTCCTAGTTAGATTAGGAAACCTTATGAATGACGTCAATTTCCATCTTGTTAAATCTCGCAGTTAGATTACCTTCCCATCACCCACAAAAGATAAGAAATCCTAATGAATCCCAAGAAAAATATGATTATTCACATACTTACTCTAGATTAGCCTCTAAACATGTAAAATATCACACTTTAAAATTATTAGATTAGAAATGCATGTTTTATAAAAATTTCAAAAAAACCCTAAAAATATGCTTATCTTTTACAACACATGACTACTGATTGGGTACATTTTATACAAAATTGGACACTCATGACACCCCCAAACTAGCAGTTTGTTATTCTTGAGAAAAATATGTGAAAGGTACTCACACTTGCATTTAGCATGTCTAACAAGCCCTTAAACCCTTAGGTTACCCATAGTGGATGAGTTAGCCTTGTGAGGGTTTGCAGTGAATATAGCTACAAAATTCTCAAAAAAATTCCATGAAAGTTCTTTATTCATCTGACAAAATTTCCTCGTATTCAGTCCATATTAAATAACTAACTTTATCCTACTAGTTAAGATGAACAAAAAGGTTCAAAATCCTACCCTTATGCTAAAGATATCCCATTATCTCACTAACTTTGGAAGGTGAGTGTGTGTTATAGCTAATATATACTTGCCATTCTCCATGTCAAACATAACCTAATTTATCATCTAAATATATGCTTTGACTTCAATTCTCATAAGCATATACTTGTCACTAAAAAAGAAGTAACTCAGAAGGGGGTACATACAAAAGAATGATAACTTAGAAAGAATGATAATTATAATCTCATGAAAGGATATTAACTACTAAGAATGTTATAGTTTACAAAATTCCCTACTCATTCATAACCATATCCAAGCCATACTACTCTAAGATCAAGTTAGGACTTCGATTAGAATGAAATGTAGGCTTGGGAAAGGTTTATAAAAAAAAAGGGGTATAATGGTAGACAAATCTGAAGAATATGTAAAGGTCTTCTATCGATACATTCACAACATTTTCATTTTTCCTCACAAGAGTGAACATTCTTCATTTTCATTGGCTATCTTTTTTTTTTTTTTTACATGACTTTATATATATCCGTTTTGGATTGTTATTTCTTTTTAACCTTTTTTTATACTCATCTTTTAAATTGTATTGTTTGTGTTTTTTCCAAAGATCTTCTTCAATCCTCTCGGGACATTTGCAAAACAAATGAGTGATGGATATAGTATAAGGGTTCAATATAGATAAAGTTTGTTTGGCTAACAAAGAAAATCTTATATTTTAAAGGCCTAATCAATTCAACTAGTGGAAAATAACTTAAATAAGAATGGCCTCTATCATTTCCTAACATTCATGTGACTTAAAAATGATCATATACGTAAGAGATATATGGTATAGTCTTTTGTGATTTTTTAATAGTTGACCAAGATGAAGAATAATGAGACCAACTAAGAATTAATGTCCACTAAAGAAAATTTTGAATTTATGTATAACCCTCAGAAAAGGAAGAACGGCACAAAACTCACATGGGTTATAAGTCTCCACAAATCTTCTTTAGGATATCTAAGTTATATTTTTTGTTCAACTTAAACTATATATAGCTATTTTGTACAATTAATATTTTGAGTTTATTTTTCATGAAAAAATTTAGAAAAAGGATAAAATAGCAAAGTAATTGTATGCAACTCTATTGATAAGTTAAAGTTCAAAAGATAGTGGAATATTTAGAAAGGAACTTACCACAAAAAAAAAAAAAAAAATTAAAATTTTTCAGAAATCTAAGAAAAGCTTAGAAATCTCATGCATATCTGCACCAACCATCTTGAACTAAACATTGCTTTCAATGTATTGAATTATAGGACACTTATATGTTGAATGGGAAATACGGAACGCTAAACTTAAAAAACGTGGGTTGCCTCTTAGTGAGCATTAAGTTTAACATCTTTAGTTGGACATAGTCCAATGTATCCTAATATAGACCTTGCTAGTTTAACCTAATTATTGCTAACCTAACCCTAACTATGCATTGGGAAATATTTCTCATGCCACTTCAAAATCTTATGGTAGTCTATATATTTTCTCCACCTTAAAATTAATGGCATAGTCTCTAACAATTCCTTTCACATCCTTAATAGATGTATCTTCATCAAATTCATAAAAATAAGCATGACACAATTTTAGAGCATCAAGTTTGGATGTTGCTAAGGGTTCATTCTCCTCCTTAATAGATGTCTCTTTGTTGTAATCATCAAAAGGAATAGGACATGGCTTGAGTAGATATGATTCGGAGGTTTCTATTGATCACTATGGACTTTATGGCTCGGAACAATAATATGATATTTTCATCCCATTATCGGTAACAATGGGTAAGGGTAAAAAATTCTAGGGTTCAAAAGGTTCGCAAGATATTCCCATCCTATCATCATTATCAATAAGCAAAGATGGTAAGAAAATTTCTAGAATATTGAGGTTCAGAAGAGGCATAATCATTATAGTATTGAGGCTGAGTAGTTTGCTAAGAAGCTATTATTTTAAGCAATTGACTTCCATACTATCTATCCTATCTATCGATGCATCTAAACTATCAACTTTATCCCCTTCTTGATAGGCCTTTGTTCATAACTTTATATATAAATTTTTTTTGTATACAATGAATGAGTACTCCTTTTTTTTTTATAGTGCAAAACCTAACTACATGATGCTAATGAAATGCTAGTCCTAAGCTAAATGATGCACAACCAATGCGAATAGTTTGTTAATGAGCTAAATTGATGATCTTTAACTAATGTGTAAGGTGCAAGCTAGACTATTGCTTACTAGTGAAGTTCTACTCTAAAGTATTTAGTAGAATTCTAATGTTAGGAAGCATTTAGATCTCAACTGATGTCAACGAAAGGTGTAGGAAAATATCACTTGGATTTTTTTATACCCACTATAACAACAATGCTCAGAAGCTACTGGAGTGATAATAGGCCTAATAGTTCAAAAAGGTTCCTACCAGCTCAAAAAATTGAAGTCTCTTTCTACGTGATTTTAAATGACATTCAAGGGCTAGGATCACAAACATACAAGGATCAATTTTAATTACCTAAACAGGCTAAGAATCTGGTGATGAAATCTAGTCCTTATCTTGTGAGGGTTCTTGTGGGGTGTTTGATGCATTCACCATAAAGCAATTAAAAATGAAATGCAATAGAAAAAGAAAAATTAATGATGCAATTTAAGAAAGATTCAAACACCTTAACAGATAGGACACTATAACCATGTAGCCTATGATTTGGTTATAGCTGAGCTCATGCTAATCTTTTGTTAAACAGGTGCACAACTAATGTAACAACCCTAAGTAAAATGAAACATGTAAGATGAATTCCATAATCTATATGAATTTTCCTACCATCCATAATGCAAGATTAAACAAAATGCAACTAAACTGGAAAAACAAAAAGAAAATGAGGGATACTTACAGTGGGATTTTTTATGAAGAATAAATGTGGGCCACCATACCCCACACTTGCATTGTATTATTACCACCCATCTAACATTGAATAACAAAATGCGAAAAACAATGGGACCTCACTACAAGTGTCACCTAAAACCTTAATATAAGAATGTAATAAACCATAATCTAGTGTGATGAGGCTTTGGCTCCTTTACCAAATCCCCCACACAAAATTAAACAAGATTGGTCAATATTGAGGAATTAGAAAATAAATGCAAAAATGATGTGATTTAAATTAAACTAGAGATAAATAATTTAAATTAAGATCTACTACAAATCCATTGTGATTCCTAGGCAATTGCGCCAAAAACTTGTTGTAATGTTTTACATAACTCATAAGCGGATGAATCTATTGTAGTAGATGCATGCAAGTGAGGTTGATCCCATGAGGAATCTAATGATTTTGTGTATTAAGTGGACCTATATTTAAATCATCTAACCTAGCCACAAGAATTGGATTTAACCTAAACTAAGGCATTAAACTAACATGAAAACTTAAAAATGCATGGAATTGGAAACTTACACAAATTTAGAACTTTCTAAACCTAAACATGGAAACTTTCTAAAACCAATCTAACATTCAAAGTAGACCTAAATAATTATCTAAACTAAGAAATCAGAACATGTAATACTTATGGAAACAACTAAACAATTTATGTACATGGAATTAAGCTATAACAAAGTAATTAAGATGCGTGGATAAACATGGCAATATGCATGAACTTGGATGTAAACTAATCTAACATGAGATGCATGAATAGAACTAGAATTTAAGCATGAAACTCTAATCTAAATTAAGCAACTTTTCTAAGACAAAACACCCTGAAACCACGCACATGAACCATAGGATTGTGTGCATGGTTCAAGTGTGATATTTATACGAAGTTTGATTATGACTAAGCTAGAACGAAACACACATAATCTAAGCATGGAAATAGTATCTGATATCCACAAAAATCTAAATTAGAAACAACCAAAATTATCATAGCAAGAAGCACATAACATGGAAACGTAAGATTCTTATTGAATGAAGTAGGAAGTATTACAAATGTCTTCTGCGGTTGGTGCACACCCTACTTAGAACCCAAAAACAAATCTAAACTTCTTCTTTAATTATCCAACATCCAATCTAAAGTAAAAATGTTTCCCTAACCAAGAGAGATCTAAGGGAAAATAAGGGAAAAAAGTAGGAAAGAAAACATGGAATGGCCAGGAGATTAAGGAGAAAGATAGGTAAGGAATTTGATCTAATAGCTATACTCTCTTGGCTGTCACTTCAATAGAATTATAGCCTTTACATTCAAAGCTTTAAGTAACAAAATAAGAGGCAACAATCAAAGGAAACACGATAATAAAGCTAGTAAACTAAAGCATGGAATCAAAGGTCAAAACAAAGCAATAAATCAAAGGCAAATAAACAAGGAAATGAGAGATAAATAACCCTAACTTTTAAGAATAAGTCATGCATGAAAGAGGCATGGAAGGCTGGAGGAAGAGGGCTGCTCCAAGGAGGAGGCATTGAACACTTTTGGAAGGCAAGTGATGGGTGTGCATTGGAGAAGAAGATGGGTGGACCGGTATCCTTATTAGGAGGAGGCATTCTCCCCTTCTCCAAAAACTATCTCACATGGAAACCCTCCCTTTTCATTATATGGGTGGATCCTTTCTAAAGGAAAACCTATGGGAGAGATGACATGGTAAGGAGCGATTGGTTAACAAGATGGCAAAAAGGTGGGACAAGGTTGAGGGCTCCACCTTTTTAGGGGGGGCATCTCCCCCTTGTGAAAATCATGGAGGCCACTTGGAAAATATAAAGTGATGGAGGTAATGATGGAGAGAGAGGGAAATAGAGAGAAAGAGATAACAAGGAAGAGGAAATATAAGGTGGGTGATTGGTTGGCTAAGAGAGACTTTAGGAAAGTAGAAGGCACCTCCTTTTTAGGAGAATGTGTCTCCCCCTAAGTAAAAAATGTGAGAAAGAGTGTGGTGAGATTGAGAGAGAGACATTGGTCTGGGAAAAAAGGGAAAAGGAAATGGAGGTGGGCTCTTTCCATTGGTCCATATGCATGCTTACCCACTTTGAGTTTTACTCATATATTTCTTAATTATCCTCCCAAAAACTAACTTTTTAGCTTAGGATAATTGAGTGAAATTCTCCTCCAATAGTGGCACTCCATGTAGCTTGGCTTAAGTGACTTTGATGACTTGAGTAGATCCCATGGAAAGGTGGTGGACTTTGGATGGTTTGCTCATGGGCCCATTTTAAGCACCTTCAGCACTTCCAATTAATTCCTAGGATCCATAATTTTACCATGAGATGATCTTGACCTTTCTTCACACTTTGGATCGATGACATATATGCCTCGAACTCATTAGGTTTCCTAGTTAGATTTGGAAACCTCATGAGTGGTTTCATTTTCCATCTCGATAAATCTCGTTCATTGAATACCTTCCCATCACCTACAAAATATAAGAACTCCTAATTAAATTTTAAAAAAATGTGATTATTCACATACTTAGATTATTGACATACTTACTCTAGATTAGCCTTTGAACCTATAAGATATCACACTTTTGAATTATTAGGTTAGAAATGCATGTGTTACAATAATTTTAGAAAAAACCCTAAAATTATGCTTATCTTTTATAACACATGGCCACTAATTGAGGACTTTTTATAAAAAGTTGGACACTCATCAGAAAGGCTTGGATATTTATAATGAATTGTTTCTAGTTTCAATGAGGCACATTCTAAAAAAGGGAGGTGGATCTAGATCTAGGAATTTAATTAGAAGAGATAGGTAGAGAGTGAGGGAGGAAAGTTAGGTATAAGACGAGGTGGAGTGATAATGTAAATGGCTGGTTTCTAGTTTGAGGGGGGGAGGGTGGTAGGTATCTTTTTCTTAGCAAGGTTGGTGGAATTCCATCACCCTTAATTAGGTGGTTAATTGAAGTTAGAATGGCTAGAGAAAAAGAAAAAGAAATGTTAGGAAAAAGATGAGGAAAACTTTGGGTTTAAGATGATTTGGATGGAAATAGATCAACGGTTTTTCTAATGAGGAAACCACATTAATAAGCATTCAAACAAGGGGGAGGCGTTAGCTTCTAGGAATGTGGCTCCCTCTCAAGGGTAAAAATGTGGAACCCTAAGATGGCTGGGGGAAAAAGAATGGGAAAGTGAATTGAAAGTGGGATTTTCTCTCTTAATTGGTCTACGAATGTATGATCATCTTATCTTTTACAAATATCTCTCAAAATACCTTGAAAACAAGACTTTTTAACATAAGATATTTGATTGAATTGATGCTCCAATCCTGTGGCTACATGTAGCATTCATCCATGTCTTGATGGCTCTTTCCTTAGTGGCTTAAGTGGTTTCAAGGTTTGAGTAGCTTGCTTCCTTAAGTTTCCTAGTTGGACTAGTATACCTTGTGAATGGCTCCAACTCTCATGTAAATGATGAAAACGCTTGTTTTGTTGTCATAGATCATTTGAGTCACCTTTGACACTTCCCATTACCCGCTTTTGCTTGCCATAAGCTAGTCTTAAACCTTGATCACACATTCGATTGATAACATTTAGGCTTTGGCTTACTTAGGTTTCCTATTTAGACTCAGAGACGTTATATATGACTTCAAACTTATTGCGATCAGTCTCAGCCTTTGGCTCAACACATACAAAAGATGAAAAACCCAAATTAAAACATAAAAAATTATGATAATTCACACAATTACTCTAGATTAGCTTCTAATCCTATAAACTAGCAAACTTTTGAATTATTAAGTCAGAATTGCATGTGTTATGAATTTTCAAAAAACCCTTGCAAATAGCACAATATTTTATAACACATGGCTACTAAATGATGGGTGCTATTTATATAAAATTGAACACTTATCACACCCTCCAACCAGAATTTTGCTATACTTGAGTAGAACATGTCATAATCATGGAAATAAAATGGTTGTCATTACCGTAGGTACTTGCGATTGCATTTAGCATTTGCAACAAGCCCTTAAACCCCTGGGTTACCACTAATGAATGAGTTAAGCCTCATGAGGGTTTGTAGTGAATATACCTAAAAAATTCCATTCAGTGAAGTCCTTTATTTTATCTTAGAGAATTTGCATCCATTAGAACTTTACTGGCCTTAACGACTTAATAAAGATGGATAGAAACTTCTACAAGTTATCCACATAACAAAGCTATTTTATTACAATTATATCTCAGTGTAGTATGTGTATAACTACATAGGTTAGAACACCTAAATACAAATCCTTATTACTCTTTTTGAAGGATTCTTGACCTCAAATTTTCATTGGTATACATTAGAAATAAAGCTCTCATGGAAAAGGGTTCAAACAATTTTCTCTGACTATATGATCGAATCCAAAGATGCTAATGATTTACATAAATTCTTTTAAGTACATGAGACAAAAGAAATGTGATGTCTAAGAATAGATGCCTTTACTAAGACCATAAAGAATAGTTTACATTAATTCATTCCTATTTATATCCTTGTTAAGGTTATCATCTACCTTAGGTCAACAGGTCGTCAGATAAGATGAAATGTAGGCTTAGGATAGGTTTTGAAAGGAAGGGTATAAGGATTCAGAGTTTAAAATTTGAGTAAAGGTCTTCAATTGATGCAGGACAAATTTTCTACTTTGACTATATTGAAGTGAATATCTCTTCTGTATTTTCCTCATAACTTCTTCTTTTTATTTTTCTGATAATACTATTTTTTTCTTTATATTTTTTAAAAGAAATATTTTTCTCCATAGACACTTTTGATAATTTTCACTTCCTTGACTTTTGTCCTATTTCTACTTTTTCTAACATCAGCACTCATTTTTGAAAGATAGGTAATGGGTACTTATTTTACTAGGTTTTCTTTAGGTCATGGTAAATGAGTTTTGGAAAGAAAAGGTTTATTAAGAGACTCAACGGGTCTAACTAGTGATATAGTATCTGGATAGGCTTCATGTTTTCTGTCTAAAACATAGATGGCCTATATCATTTCTTAGGTTTCTTACAACCTATCTAATTCAATAATATTCAAGGAAGATAGTTAATACTCCTTTTGATCCTTGGCATTTGGCCAAAACAAAGATATCAGGATCTTCAAAGTAATGTTCACTGGAGAAAATATGGAATTGCTTATAGCCCTTAGAAAGATTATAGCCTCTAATACTCACTTGTGTATAGGTCTCCACTAATTTCCTATAGGTCTCTAATCATAACCATCTATTAGTCTAAACTTATGCACTGTGTAAGTGTATTCTAAGATTTAACTTCCATAAAATACTTCAAGACATGAATCAAATGCATAATTAACTTTATGCATATCTATTAAGAAATTAAAGTTGTAGAAATACTAACCTTTAGATAATCCAATTCTCATATCAGTAAAGGAACTTTGTCCTTCAAACCTTTTGAATACTTGGAAATTTTTTATGTTTTTGTTTCCACATATGAGGAAAAGTAGACATCTCATACATGCCTGCAACCCCCAACCTAAACTACAAATTATCCTCAATGTTTTGTAATATATGACATCTATATGATAAATGGGTAATGTAGAACAATGACGCTCTAAAAACCCTAAGTTGCCTCTTAGTGAGTGCTAAGTTTAACATCTTTAGCTAGACATGCTATACAATGAAAATGATGAATGCAACTCATAATGTATGCAGATGTCATGGGACATGCTAAGGCAGTTCTTGATAAACAAGTTTCTCAAGTAACATTTTTTCCACCTTCGGGTTTATCAACTATAGGAAGGGTTTCAATCTTTGTCATTAACTTTGGAGATCTCTCCATCCTTTTCTATCTTGACAGCCCCATAAAGATATAAAGTATGTACTATGTAGGGTCCAATCTATTGAGATCCATGTTTTCCTAAAAACAGATGCAGTCTAGATTTGTACAAAAGGATCTTCTATCTAGTTGTTAAGGACCTCCTTAAGATGTATCTATCATGATTATTTTTCATGCAGTCTTTGTATCACTTTACTAACTTATATGCAACTTTCCTTAACTCATCTAACTCATTGAATTGGAGTTTTCTATGAGTTCTAGCAATATTCAAGTCACAGTTGAGCTTTTTGATTGCACAATATGCTTTATGCTCTAATTCTACTAGTAAGTGGTAGGCCTTTCCGTAGACCAGGCAATAGGGTGACATGCGATAGGAGTATTATATGTTGTACAATAGGCCTGTAAAGCATCACTAAGTCTCAAAGACTAGTCTTTTCTATTTGAATTGATTGTCTTTTTTAAAATACATGTTACAAGACAAATGCCTAATCATTGGACCAAACAAGTTTGCAATTTCTTTATTATTTAATTTTAAATGGTTTGTAATAATATAAGGTAAGTGTGGGGCATGATGGCCCACACTTGATCATCAACGGAACCCACACTATGAGTATCTGTCACTCAATTTTTAGGATAATTTGCATATAGTATAATTTGCATTTCGATGTTAGCATAATTCGTATAAATTAAGACTATTCATTGGCAATTGGTGCATTAGAGCACCTATCTAACCTTGGCTGGATAGCATAGGTTGCATTAATTTGCTTTTGTATTGGATTGTATATTTATAACTTTGTGGTGGAATGGAATTAATGATATCAAGGGCCCCATAGGAACCCTTATAAGATAAGGACTGAATTTCATCATTAGTTGCTTGACCCACATAGGAATCAATCAACCTCCTTGTATGCTATGATCCCAACCCTTGAATATTAATTTAAAATCAAGTAGAAAGAGACTTAGGGTATCGAGCTCATAGGACCCTTTTAGAAGGATGTGATCGAGTGTCACTCCAGTTGGTTCTGAGCACTACAGTTATAGTGGGTGTCAATTTTCTCATGCCTTCAATTGAGGCCAAAACACCTCCTAATACAAGGATTGTATTAATCACTTTTGAGCAGAACCTAATTGGTAAACAGTAGTCAAATCTAGATAGGAGGAGTTGTCTAGATCTAGGTCTAAGAAGTTACTACCTATGCATTAAACAAAGATAGTCAAGTCATTGATCGATTAGTTTTTACTAGGATTTGATTACACATCACGTTGAGTTAAAGTCAGCATTTAGATTATGACATTTAGTTTTGGGTAGTTTATGCAAGGGCATCGAACTCAGAACCCAGAGATAACACCTTCAACCTAGAGATTCAATGCAACTTATGATAAGGGAAAAGAACCAAGTTCCTATCCCCATGGTTGAACCATTAACAGAAGTTGAGCGCAAGGCAATTAGGGATTTCTATGCACTTCTTGTGACGACCCGGGTTTTCCCATGCATTTTTAAATGCAATATCTAATTCCTAAGGTGGGATGCATCCTATTTGAAAACCATTTTAAAAAAACCATGGAATGCAGCGGAAATTCTTTAGTTTTAAACTCATTTTGAAAACCCCGAGTGTCATTTGCTTTCACAATACTCAAAGTAGTTTTTGAAAAACTTCAGAAATCATAAATGTTTTTCCCTAGGTCTATCCAGTCACAAAACACAGCCTGACTGTAAATAAATACATGTCCAAAGGGTTGAGAGTTTACTTACATGTATAATTGTCTCCTTTTTAATTCACTTGCTCGTAGCACTAATATCTCCTGAGGCGTCGTCTATTTGTTAGTGGAACTATCCTGAAAAATGTTAAGGATATGGTGAGTATATATTATACTCAGTAGGAGTCTATCACTACTTGTTTTACAATGCATGCTATGTTTAAAATCATATGCTCTTTAAAACATGTGCATGTTCGAACAATCATATTCAATATCGATATGAAAAACCATTGTCAAATTGAAATGCTAACGACTTAAAGAATCACACAAATCAAGTCGAAAGTATCATATATATCATAAACATAATGATATGCATAATATGCTCAGCTGAATCCAACTCATGGATATTTGGTATGGTCAACCAACCTCATGTCATGCCACATGCAATGCAAATAAATCCTCAAACCATAGGGTCCAGCTATGCCCATGACCTCACCGCCATGTGGTCCCCGGGTACCTGAGGACACTCATTCATAGCCTCAACGGGGCATATGACACGTTGACCCATCCACCTAATAGTGGTAGAGGCTGGAGGCCAACCCAAACCTCTCAGCATAGTGCCCACGAGCTTATCAGCCCAAATCATATCAGATCAAACAAGTGAAAATCTCTTTTTCAAACCCTGTCCTCTTTGGGTCCCTCACAACTACCTACCTAGCGTCTTTTGGGCACTCCAGCGTCTTTTGGACACTCCAGCAATCTTTCAAAAACTCAATGCTCACAAATCATACATGTATGCAATTGTTTGCAAAACATATCTATGCATAATGTATATGCAATTATTTGCAAAACATATCTATGCATAAAGCATTTATCATATGTACACTGAATTAAGTCAGGCTAAACAAGTCATATATACTTAAAACATGCATTCTCAAAACAATCATGGCTCTTTTAAAAAGTCTAATAGCGATAGAGCACCTACCTCAAAGTCTCCTGGAGTCGCGTCCTTTATCACTTCAACCCGTCCTTAGGTCTCATTTATAAACTCCTAGGTATGAATGGATACAAGGAGTTCTTATTAATTCCAATCTATTTAGACATTAGATCGCTAGATCTATCTATTAGGTCCAAGGTCCTTGCCTAATTCATTCGTCAGGCTAGATCCTATGGTGTGGATCTACTTTCCAATAGTTAGACTTTGTAATTTATCCTCTAATCCTAACTTTAAAGTCTCATTAGGTCCGCGTGCCCTAGGTCCCAGGACACCCGTGTATCCTGGTTGAACCGCAATCGCCTTACATGCGTGCACGCCCAAAGGCCATGCCAGGGACCACGTTTTGCACGCGCACATGCATGCTTGAGTGACGCGCTATGACGCGCATCATCGCACGGACGCACCTTGTAGCATGGCGCGTCTCAGCTCCCAGGGCACCCCGTGCACCCTGGTCGAGCCAGGACCTGTGCCCCATGTCGCGCGCGCACCTGAAGGCCGCACCTGGGATAGTGTACGCCCTGTCATACACCTGGAACCCGTCCCAAGGACCCAATCCCAGGTGCATGTGCAGCATGGCGTCCCTGGGATGCCTAGTTCGTGCAGGACCGGCCCAAGCCGGCTTGGAATGTTTTCTGGCTAGGAACTTGGCTGGAAAATGACTGGAAAAGACCAGATCCGGCATGGATCTGGCCCTGGGGAAGAAAAATGGAGAGGAAAGGTTAAGAACGGCTTACCTGTAGCTTGAAAACGCCTTTTTTTTCCCGTTGGTGTGCCTGCTCATTGGAAAACTCGAACAAGGGGGAAAACCCTAATGCCAGACCGGAAAGGAGAAAGGGGGTATGGGAAATGGCAATGGCCGGCCTGACTTGGGCCTGGCCATTGCCGAAAAACATAGAGAGATGGGTTTCCGGTTTTTGTCGAAAACCCCAATCCAAAAGTTGTCGGAAAATCGTGTTTTTGAGAGGGGGAGATGGGGCTTTTTATAGCCCTGCTATGGCGGTGCTGCCAATGGCGGTGCCACCCTTGGTGGTGGCAGATCCCTCTGGAAAAATTGAGATTTGAGGGTTTCTGGAAAAATCTGGAGAGGAAGACGACAGGGGGTGCCGTTATCAAAACGGCCCCTTGCGTTTTTCGTCTTTCTGTTTAAATTCCAAAAATACCCCTATCTTTAAATGGCCGTAACTTCTTCATACGAACTCTGTTTTGGGTGATTTTTGCGGAGTTAGATTCCATTTTTCGAGTAGAATCTAATGGTACCAAGTTTCCTTACAAATTCCTTTGTTTACTATTTTAAATAAAGTGAAGCATTTAACTCAGTTTATTTCCCATAAAATGTCCAATTTTTGTTAAAAATGGCATAAATTGCTCGGGTGTTACACTTCTACAACTCAACACCCCATCTTACATAGCTTTACCTCCTACAAATGCCGACCACTTTGAGTTAAAGCCTGAAGTCATTCAAATACTCTCCACCTTTTATGGTCGAGACTGAGAAGATAGTTACCTACATATCAAGGAATTCCTTGATATTTGCCCCACATTTAGGTTTCAAATTTTTTTGAATGATTCCTTTTAGCTTACGCTATTTCTATTCTCTCTCAAGGACAAAGCCAAGTCATGGTTTAATTCCTTAGAGGTAGGTTCCATAAATACATGGAGTCAATTGTCTAAGAAGTTTTTGAACAAATTCTTCCATGTTCACATAACTAATGCCCTTTGTTGTGAAATTATCAATTTCCAACAAAGAGATGATGAACAATATTACGAGTACTAGGAATGATGGGATGAACTACTATAGAAATGTCATCCTCATGGATTTAAGAAATGGCAGCAAGCTCAATACTTCTGTGAGGCATTAACACATCAAAATAGACAAATGTTAAGTGCAATAAGTGAAGGGACACTCATGCTAAAGGATGAAATTGAGGCTTGGGAGTTCTTTCAGACTCTAGTAGATAATTCCTATCAATGGGACTATTCAAATAGAAGACAGAGAAATAACCAACCCACTAAGAAGGGGGTTACATATGAGACAGGAATGCATACAGATCTATCCTATAAATTAACTTTGTAGTTGAAATATTGAACAAACTAGAGCCTTTAGGTGGAAGAATGGACAAGCTTGAAACTATGTTTCAATCTTTCATGGCTGCTACTTTTTCCCACAAACCTCCATAAGAGGTATGCGCTACTTGTTCTAGTCCAACCCATCTAACTTTAGCCTATCCATCCAATAAAGTGCACTATGAATATCTTGTAGACCAAGAAAATGCATTCAATGCATATCACCAACCTAGCAACAATCGTATTCTGAGACCTACAACCCTAGAGGGGCTAAGCATCCCAATTTTTCTTGGTTAAGGAATAATCACCAAGGGGGAACACCAGTGAACCCCCTACCCAAAATTTTCCTCCTAAGGCCATAGTTCCTCAATAGCCATCTGGCTTCCAACAACCTCAACAACTAAAGAAACCATCTTTAGAGGATAGAATTGAGAGCATGTTTGTAAAATAGAATGAAGAAACAAAAAGGGCTTTGAACCAATTCCAAAATATCAATTCTCAAGCCCTTCCCAAATTAGATATGCAAGTAAGCCAATTGTCAACTGAATTACATAATAGAGGAGAGAATCAATTCCCTAGTCAACCCACCCCTAACTCAAAGGGCCAATTTGAGATAGGGTAAAGTTCTTAAAACTAGAACGCTCATGAGCAGGCCAAGTCTATAACCACCCTTACGAGTAGTTATTAGATTGATAGCAATGTAGGGCAGGTTAAGAAAACTGGAAAGGAGAATGAGGCAACCAAAGCACAAGAGAAAGAGAAGAGATACAAGAATCCTATAGAACCTATAGTGAAGGCACATTGTGTGCCTAAAGCCCCTTTTCTCAGTTACTAAACAAGGCTAGAAAGGGAACAAACATCAATGACTTAATAGAAATATTTAAAAATGTTCAAATCAATATTCAATTGCTAAATACATTTAAAGAGATCCCAACCTATGTCAAGTTCTTAAAAGAACTCTGAACAAGAAAAAGAAAGCTAAATTTAGAACACAAGAGCCCACCAAAGTTTAGAGACCCAGAGTGTCCTACTATTTCCTGCATTATCAGAGATCATGTCATAGATAGGGCATTACTTGACCTAGGGGCGAGTGTTAACTTGTTACCATACTCTATCTATCAGCAACTAAGACTCGGTGAGTTAAAACCAACCACTACCACACTGCAATT
The DNA here is from genome assembly GCA_035236585.1 of Warburgia ugandensis. Taxonomy (NCBI): domain Eukaryota; kingdom Viridiplantae; phylum Streptophyta; class Magnoliopsida; order Canellales; family Canellaceae; genus Warburgia; species Warburgia ugandensis. The sequence continues at coordinate 54,716,302 of CP141128.1, forward strand.
AGTAGATATATCTATCAAGATACCATGCGATTTGGTTTAAGATGTCCTGAAATAGGTGGACCAATTTTATTACTTAGTTGATTTCATTATATTGGATATCTAATCCCTACAGTTAAATTCCAGTCATACTTGGATGTCCATTCTTGGCAATGTCCAATGCCATTATTAACTATAGGAATGGTAGAATGAAATTGTCATTTGGCAACATGAAGGTTAAGCTAAATGTCTTTAACACCAATCAACAACCTTTAGACCTTGATGATTCTTGTGATGTTAATTTGATCGAGAGTCTAATCAATGACATTCATCCACCAGTATCCATCTCTGGCCCACTAGAGGTTTGTCTTATCCAATTTAATGGAGAATTTGATATAGACAAGTCTATTGAGGAAGTAAACAACATTTTGGATGTTGCTCCAAACATGTATACCTCCATGTGGGGGTCCTTATGTGGAACCACTTCCACCCTCTGAATCTGTCCCCACCCCATCGATAGAGAAACCACCATCTCTGGACCTAACACCCTTGCTTGACAACTAGAATATTCATACTTAGGCCTAGATGAAACCTTACCTATAATAATAACATCAGATTTAGTTATTGAACAGGTGGATAAGCTTTTAGATGTTCTTAAGGAATGTAAAACTACTCTTGGATGGATGATAGCAGACATAAAAAGGATTAGTCCAGCTATATGCTTGCATAGGACACACCTAAACAAAAATGCAAAACCATCTAGGGAAACCCAAAGACGACTGAATCACCACATGAAGGATGTGGTAAGAGATGAAGTCCTAAAGCTCTTAGATGTTGGCATTATATATCCTATCTCTAACAGTACTTGGGTCATCCCCATTCAAGTTGTACCTAAGAAATCTAAGGTCACGGTAGTCAAAAATGAGGATAATGAGTTGATACCCACCTATAAGACCACTGGATGGAGAGATTACATTTACTACTGTAAATTGAATGCAGTCACGATGAAAGATTATTTTCCTCTACCCTTCATTGACCAAATGCTAGAGAGGTTGGTTGGACATAGCTATTAGTGTTTACTAGATGGATATTCTAATTACAACCAGATGCCTATAGCACCGAGGATGAGGAGAAGAACACCTTCACCTGCCCTTTTGGAACCTTCACCTACTGACGAATGCCTTTTGGGCTTTGTAATGCTCCAGCTACATTTCAAAGGTGTATGTTGGGCATTTTATCTGATTTGGTAGAAAGGTTTCTTAAGGTGTATATGGATGACTTCTTAGTATTTGGGTCATCATTTGGTGAGTGACTGCACCACTTAAAGTTAGTTCTAGCAAGGTATAAGGAGAAAAATCTTATTTTAAACTAGAAAAGTATCATTTTATGGTCCAAAGTGGGATAGTTTTAGGCCACATAATATCACCGAATGGGACAAAAGTTGATATGGCAAAAGTGGATTTAATAGCCAACCTTCCTCCACCAAGGACGGTGAAAGAAATCTACTCCTTTTTAGGACATGCTAGCTTTTAGAAAAGCATCATCAAGGATTTGAGCAAAACCACACTCAAATGCTTTCATGTAGTCATCATCAAAGTCAAAAGTGGCCTCTTTTATAAGTAAATTGCTTAGGGGCTTAGCTATTTTAGTAAAGTCCTTGATGAATCTTGTATAAAAACTAGCATGGCCTAAAAATGAGTGAATTTCCTACACCATCCTTGAAGGAGGAAGGTTAGGGATTAGATCCACTTTGGATATATCTACTTCTATGCCATTTTGTGAAATAATGTGTTGTGATTTTTAAGTTAAACTTGCAAGTGCATGGATTGATTGTAGCATTCTCAAATGAAGAGGTTGATCCCACAAGGAATTGAATGAATGTGATGCAAGTGATCCCTATTTTACACTATCTAACCTAGCCAAAATTCAAGAGATCTTTAACTTGAGCTAATGATGGAAACTAAGAAATGGAAATCAAAATTATTCAAAAACTAGAAACATGCTAAATTTGAAAACTTTCCTAATGCACACTTTCTAAAAATAACACTTTTCTAAATTAAGAATTGAAAACTCTAAAAAACTTCATTGAATTACATTAACATCCATTAAATAAAGCTCCAATACATGTAATCCAAATCTGAAAATAAAATCCTATTACAATGAAGTCCATTGATCTTAATCCACCCACAACTGTAAGATAATCCTTCTTCAATTGTTCCAATAATCAATCATGAATAAGCATGCTTGAAATCAAGAAAAAAATCCACTAAAAAATAAAGGTAAACTTTAAGAACTTAAGGAAAACAAGTAGGGATTTCAATGAAACCTAAGGAGATCTAAAAGCGAAGAAAAGCAATAACAAGGATTAGATTAAGGTGACTTCCCTTAGCTTTCACTTCAAAGGAAAATCAACCTTGAATCTTAATCAATAAGCAAAGAAGACCAATGAAATTGAAAAGTATTAACTAACAACAATGAAAGTACAGTTCAAACAAAGAAAAGAAACATTAAAGGGAAACCAACCAACCTTTTAAAGAAAAATTAAATGACCAAAGCTAGGTGAGGACACTTTAGGATATGCCCACAAACCTTGGGAAAGAGTAGCATCCACCCAAAAGGAGAGAAAATCCAAGAAAAACAATGGAAGAAGGAAGGTTAGGAAGAAGACGTCCTCCTCCAAGTGTAGGGGGCATCTTTTTCCTAAGAGGAAAAGAGCCCTTTAACTTATGCTTTTGCTGGAAATTTATAGTCTTTATCCTATTTTTTCTATGGTGTGATCAAGTGTGGTGGGGATGAAAACAAGTCATTTGAATGTCTAGGATTGGTGGACAAATTAGCAATTTTAAAGAGGAACCAAGGTTGCATGGTGGCTACCCTTTGGAGGCGAAGTAGGTGGGAGATACCACTTTTTTAGGAAGGGGCGACTCCCCCTTCAAAAATCATGGAATACCCTAAAAACATGGAAATTAGTTGTATGGCTGAGGTAGTAAAGAGATAAGAAGAAAAAATGCAGTTGAGAGAAAAGTGGAAGGAAAGAGATGGGTCAAAAAAATAGTAAAGTGAGGTAAGATGGAGAAATTTGATTGGCTAAGGGATTTCCTAAGAAGTGGGAACTAATTGTGTGGTTGGTATGGGTGTTTAGGAAGGTGGAGGAGTCTTGGAATGGTAGGACTCTTGAATGGAAAGTCAAATTCATGGTGCTATTTGGTGATGAGGTGGAAAATAATAAAAAGGTGGAAAAACATGAAAAATAGAAGGGTCTATTCCTATTGGTCCTCATGCCAACTTATCCTAATGAACTTTCCTTTAATTCTCTTCAAAATATGCCTTATGATCTAATGGATAATCCTCTAAATGGCTTTGAGGGCTCCATTAGCTAGGCTTCATGAGTAGTTTAGATGGATCTCTTAGCTTGGCTTCATGGCTACATCCCTTAGCTTGAGTGGCTTCAATTGTTTAGCATGAACTCCTTTCCTTGTTACCTTCTCTCATGACTTATATGGCTAAGGTGGCTTACATGCAAACCATGCAAAGGTGGTAAAAGTGCACATCTTACTTCATGGGCCCACTTTGGCAAACTTTAGCTCCTTTAATCACATCCATTTTGGTCGTAAAGATAATTTTCATCCTTGATCTCATGTTGGATTGATGCTTCTTAGGTTTTGACTCGATCTTTGATCTTGATCTTCAATATTCATCTCAATTGATCTTGGAAATCGAATCACCATCTCGCTTCCTACAAAAAGTTAAAAACTTTAATTAAATCCTAAAAAAATATGATTAACTACATACTTACCTCGGATTAGCCTTTAGACCTACAAAATATCAAAATTTTGAGTCATTAGGTAAAAAATGCATGTGTTGTGAATTTTGGTCAAAACCCCTATTTTATCCATATAAATTGCAACATATGGGTAACAAATTGAGTTATTTTTTTGAAAAATTAAACACTTATTAATGTGTCCTAAAACAATGCCATTTTCGAACCATGAAACAACATTTTTCTCAATTTATCTACTTCTCTTGACAACTAGTAAGGACAAGTTTTAAATGGTGTTAGGCATTCATCAAAAGTAGAACCAAATACTAAGAAATCATCTATAAACACCTATAAAAATCTCTTTATTATATCTAAAAATATACTGAAAATATACTTATGAAAATTAGTTGGACCATTACAAAGTCCAAACGGCATATGACGGTAGGTAAAGGTGCCAAAAGGGCGGGTGAAGGTGGTCTTCTCTTGATCCTCTAATAATATGGGGATTTGGTTATAGCCAAAATAATCATCAAGGAAGCAATAGTACTTATGTCCACCTAACCTTTCTATTATTTGATCTATGAATAGTAGAAGGAAGTGGTCTTTCCATGTGATCAAGTTCAATTTCTAGTAATCTATACAATCTCTCCACCTGGTGATCATGAGAGTGGGGATTAACTCATTCTCCTCCTTTCTAATTACCGTGATGCTTGACTTCTTAGGAACAACCTGAACTAGCCTAATCCAAGTACTGTCATATATGGGATAGATGACTCCAACATCTAGGAGCTTAAGCACTTCATCTCTCACTACCTCCTTCATATTAGGTTTAATCTCTTTAGTGATTTAATAGATTGTTTGTAATTTTCCTCTAGGAGTATTCTATGCATTCACATAGCAAGACTAATTCACTTAATATCTACTATGGTTCACCCTAAAGCTATCTTTTGTTCTTTAAGAACATGAAGAAACTTACCCTCATGGTCCTTATTTGGATCTAAGGCTATGATGACAGGTAAGGTTTCATCTGGTCCTACGTAAGAGTATTTTTTATTTTTAGGTAAAGGTTTAAGGACTAATGTCAGTGATTTTTCTATAGATAGCATTACAACAGATTTGGATGGAGGATGGGCCCCATTTGGAGGTAACTATTATAGGTGTAGCATCTAAAACATTATTTATCTCTTCAATAAACTTGTCTATATCAAATTCATAATTAAAATGGGCTATACATGCGTCTAGTGGGTGTAAGATAGATAATGTGTATTAGCATCTTAAGGTAGACATTCAATTAAATGTGCTACACAAAAATCATCTAGGTCTAAACAATGATGGTTGGAATTAAAAACATTAAGCTTTACTTTCTTATTGTTGAAAGATAATTTCATCGCACCATTGCTACAATTTATGATGGCATTGGACGTATCCAAAAATGAATGTCCAAGATTAACAAAGATATGACTATTGAGGTCTAACACAAGTTGGGTATCCAAGACAATAAAATCTGCAGGAAAGTGAAACCGGTCCACCTGTATTAGAACATCTTTAACCATATCACATGAAATCTAAACTGATCTATCTACTAACTATAATGTTTTAGTGGTTGGTTTAAGATCACCAAACCCGAGTTGCTCATAGGCTTAGTAAGGCAACAAGTTTACACTAGCCACTAAATAAAGTGGTGCCCTACCAATGGCATGATTCCCTATAACATAGGAAATGGTAGGACAAGATCCAGAGGATCTTGAATGATCCAGAGGATCTATGTATGTATGTTGTAGAAAAATCTAAATAGAGAATCCAAACCCTTGATCAAATATGATTCAAGGAAGAGAACCAAGATCATCTTCCTTAAGGATGATCAAACAACTGAACTTAGATTAAAGAAGAACTAGATGATGGAAGATCTACGCTCTTGATCTTTATCAACAAGTATAAATTATTGATCAAAGGATCTATGAAAGATCAAGATCAAAGAAAGGAATACACAAAGACTTCGAATGAAAAATACTTAGATCTAAAAGTTTAGAAGATCATTCTAACTATCAAATCTATTGATCAATAAGATAAACACTATCTGAGGAAGATAGATCATGATAGGACACAAGATCTAAATCCTTTATATCAAAGGACAAGATTAGACAAAGAATATAGAAATATAGGATTATTTAGATTGTATAAATATTGATAGTATGTATGGATTTATAGGTTTCATATGTCAATTAGGATCATGGAAGATTTGAAGAGATGAATCACTACTTGAAGGTAAGAGGATTTTATGAATGCATCTACATGAGAAATACATGTTGATTACATGATCTTATGTCTGGAAATGTTGACAAGTATAATATAAATACTTGTATTAAATCCATTGAAAACCCTTATGATCCAACCAAAACACATGAATTGGTTAAGATAGAATTGAGGAAAACCCTAAGTGAATAGGGAGCTAGAAGGTATTCCAGCCCTAGATAAATAGACAAATTGTCTGATAGGTATAAAATCAATACATGGGAATCATTCATATAAAATGGTGATCCCTAAACTTATATGAACATGGGCATCATTCATTGCAAATGATAATCCCTAAGTTTGAAGTGAAATCCTATCCTCGGTATAAGAATACCAAAATATGTGGATGATGATATAAACAAATAAGTCATCTGATAAGTAAAAAGATTACTTTATATACAAGCATAGAGGCTTGTGGTTTTGTTTTAAATAGGCATATGCTTAGGGATGCTTGCTAGGAGGGTTATGAGGGTTTGGCCACCCACTCTCCTAAATGTGGTATATATGATGATACTGTGCCCAAAGAGATGTCTGGTGGGGCAATTATGGGAAGGCCACCACTATGATGGTCTGTCTCCCCATATAGATATGACATAGATGATTTTTCACACTTGGTGTTCGTAGAGTATGAAAGCAGTTATTCGAGCACACGGGTAAGGATCAGACTGCATCATAGTAGTCCTTTGAGTATTTTGCATTATGATGCATGGAATAATGATGCCGATACTACCCAAATGATGGAGTATTTTCCCAGTAGAGTTTGGATGTTTTATCAATTCAGTATGGCTAAGTGTGATGATGCTGCCCAAATGAGAAGTATTTTCCTACAAAGTCTGGATGATTGATCAACTCAGTGTGTCTGAGTGTGACTATTTGTGACAACCCGAGTTTTTCAATACTTTTTTTTTTATATAAAACTTTTCAAAAGGTGGGGCCCCAATTTTATAAAAAAACCAAAACTGTGAAAAATAATTTCAACCAAATTTCATTTTTAGAAAAATCCCAAGGTCAACCATTGGCGCAAAACAAGAATTTTTTTTTTTTTCCAAGTAAACATGTTTAAAATAGATTTACTATTCCATATCATCCAATCATCAGCCACTTTCCCATAAAAGTATAATCAAGTCCAATAACACACACACACACACACACACACATATATATACACACAGTCCATGTGAAATCAAAACATACCTCTATATGAGACTTCTCGATCACTATTCTTCTAACTCCTCATATGTCCTATCTTTCTTTAATATCTGAGGCATTGCAAAAATAATGTAATGCTTGGCAGGTACATAGAGATTTAATGTATATCAATGGAACAAAAACGAATAATTGTATTGATACAATGAGTAAACCAATTTTCTGCAAGAATATAATTATTTTAAGCAATGATAATAAAATCTCAAAACATCATATACGATAAAACATGCATCTCATGGATTTAAACATGATATAGTCTCATGTAAATGAGCATACAATAACAATAGGGTACCCTCAAGGTACGCAGGTCCCACGAGTGTCCCATACACTCGCATCACAGATCATGAGTACTCATATCAAACCTCTGAGTGTCGTCACACCCAGGCATACCATCGCATCTCCATGCTCATCATGCAAGCACACAAAATAAGAGTATGGATCGTCATGCCGCAGTGGCAACCCTCCAGCGTCTCAACCACCGCTACTCCCCGTCAGCACCATAAGGGGAGACTTAACGTCCGTCCCCATGGAAAGGCCCGGACCGGTAGTGTGGACTATCCATGTTACCAACTCCTACTGAAAGGCATCTGCAAGCAGGTGTTTATCATATCACAATCATATCACATAACAAATCTCGGAGGGTGGGTAGCCAACCCTCTCCCTCCTAGCATGACATCCACCAGGTGAGAGCACCCGTCATAAAACACAAAACACGAAATTCATGTATGTCAAAAAACCAAGAGCACTCATTGCTCGCAATCCCTAAAGCACGCCCCTCATCCTGGGGTTAGCCTCTAAAAGGACCAGCCACCAAGCCTCCACTTTCCTTTCTCATGAAAACTCATCAATTTCAGTGATGCAATAAGGAAAAATAATTTTCTAATTGTGCATAAGTAGATAATCTCAATCTCATGAAACCATCGATCATAATCCATTCAATACATGATTGAAATCAAATAGCGATCATAACATAAAACTCTAAATCTCACAAAATCATCGATTAATAATAAGTGCAATTTAATCATAATCAATCATGATGCCATGATAATATAAGGTTTTAAAATCAAAACGAAACATTAAATGTCGTCACCTACCTCAATGTGAGATCACCCAACTCAAGCATATAATCTTCATAGCTTGTATGTTCAGATGTACCTGTCAGTACCACAATACTATTCCGTGTTATTTATTATATTATAATAGAATCTATGATAATCTAACAATTGGATTATCCTTTAAGATCTCTAATTATGATTTAATTCGTAATTTAGTCTCATCTCATGTCCATCTGTTTGTTTTTGTGTGCATCTAATGCTTATACCTTAATCTGATGGTCAGATCATCCTTAGATCAATAATTTTTCAAGATCTGGTTTAGACCAATGGTCCAGATCATTTTCTAGAGTAGTCACGCTAATATGCCCCTTAGAACCCTTATTTATTATCATACTTTAGGCCTGATCACCCTTTGATCAATTGGTTCTAAGTTATTAATTAATATTTTATAATTTAACTAATCTAAAAGTAGTTAACTATAGGTTTGCAAGCTAAATCTAGTTCCGCATCATCAATACGGTCGCAACGAATGTTTTTGCTCATGATTTGGACCTCTGTAGCTCCCAAAATCAAGTTTTTTGTGAAAAGACTTCATAAATTAATATATTAATTTATAAGGGTAAGTACGCGTGCACCGACTTACACGGGCAGTGCGGTTTGCACCGACTTACACCAGCGCACTGTGCGCCCAGGACACTTAGTGCGTTCTAGATGTCCTGGACAACGCACAAGAGCGTCCCGCGCGCGTGTGCAATACACATGCGTGCAACGGAGCACCCGCATGCACGCGTCCGCGTTTGTGCGCCGATGGGCATCTTGGGCGCACTGTCCATTGGGGACGATAAGCCCAAGCCATCCACCTTGTTTTGGCCTGATCAGAACCCCAGAAGCTCCAATTTTTTATTTGTTTTCACCTTTCCTAGGGTTTTTGAGTCCAAAGATCACAATGAACGGCTTAGATTTCTCATTTGAGGTGTCGTTGTCATAGGTCTAACCATGCTCCACGGTTTTGAATCCATAGGCCATCCAATGGCCATTTTGATCCGATCTAGCCCAGATTTGTGAAGGGAAAGTTGGAAAACAAGATAATTAACAAGTTAAAGTATGTAACTTACCTGATTAGAGCCGAAGATGGGAGATCAGAGCCCTCTAGTACGTGTAAACTTCAACTCATTTTTGCGACGTGCATAGGGGAAAACAAGGGTTCTCCTCTGGTTGTTTGGCATGGGAATGGAAAGGGAAACTTGTATTTCATAGGCTAAATCCTGATTTTGCCGAATGGAAGGTAGTTCACTACCTTCCTCCATTAGAACTCTAATGGAAGTGGAAAAGGGGTGTCGTTATCAAAATGAATCCCTTTAATTTACATCCTTAGCAATTTACAAATTTACCCTTACACCTAAAATGGTCATAACTCACTCATCTGAACTCTGTTTTCAATGTTCTTTATACCGTTCAATTCATATCAACGTGTACATTCTAGTTTTAGTGATTTCAGAACCAAATTCTATGCATAATTTTTTAAATTAATTTAGCTTATTTTATTACTAATTTAGGGTTAAAAATTGGGGTTATTACGTCCTACCCACCTTATAAAAATTTTGTCCTTGAAATTTTGATATATATCTCCATGTAAATAACTTTGGGTGGATCCTTCGCATCTCCTCTTCTGTCTCCCACGTGGCCTCCTACAATGAATGATGCTGCCAATAGACTTTGACTAATGAAATAGTTTTGGTGCTCAATTCCTTGACTTTCGCATCTAGTATACACACATATCCCTCCTCAATTGTCATATCAGGCCGTAACTCTCCTAGGATCTGCTCAAGTTTGTGAGACAAATGTGACATGTACTTTCTTTGAACAATTCTCAAGTCATCCTCACACCACAATATATGGTAATCGTGATAATAATTCCAAAGTCAACATCAATAAGCTATTCCATGACACGTCATACCTTCTTATCTCAATCCATCATATAAATCGATGCCTATCAATCCTCTCTTGATATAATCAGACACATCATAACCACATATGACCCAATTTGCACAAACGAAACCTCCACTTAGAAGTTATTACTTATGTAGGACTTAGTACTACTTATCTTACTACATTTGTTCGATTTAGAGTATCTCTGTTAACATATAGGAAGTCATTTACCAATTCAAAATCACAACATATAGCTCAGCAATAGAAATTTATATGCTAGTCACAACAACAACATGTCAACTCACCAATAGGACTCTATGCCAATGAGAACCAATCTACATTATGATCGTACTATAAGCACTTAAGAGCTTGCCACCTAAAAGTCTACCAATGTGTCTAGCACTTGCCCTCATTGGTTACTCACCAGCATTGATTGTAAATTAAAATTTGATTAATCATAAGGGAATAATCTCACATAATATTATATATCATTGATATCTTGGTGAAACTCAATTATACGGTGCTCGCATTTTATAAGATTAAGGAACTATGAACCTCAGTCACCAATTTGGCTACTCTCAGCCCATCACAGTCTCAATAAACAACTCCTCTGTTATTCCAAGTGTTTCGTAAAGGGAATTCACTTCCTCTGACCAAAACTCATGCTATAATGTTTGCAATAAATGATGAGCCCTTAGTCATTTTGGATTTATGGACAATGATTCCTTATGCCCCTCTGTGTTCGTGAAGTATTCAATAATACTATATATTAACCCAATCACGGCTCATTAAAATAACCTTTGAAGATTCGACCCATCATATCCATACATGCTGTCAGTGTATTGGTTCCACCGATTTATACCATCCAGAATTAGTAACAATCATGTCAAGTTTTTAAAATCATCTTAAAGACGTCATACAAAGAATCCTAGGCTGGGTAAAATCACATATCAACTCACTCTCTGCAGACACAAAGTACCATGAGGAATTAATCAATTAAATCATCAATATAGGATTTAAATTATTAGTTTTCTACTGTGGTATTATCAAACGAACGTAACTCTGTGCATAATAGTAAAGATCTAGCTCTCTTCTCATGAAGAAGACTAATGCACTTCACGAAGACCCACTAGGCTTGTCAAAACTCTTAAAAACTCATATAGTTGGAACTTTGTTGGCTCAAATGAGGAACATCTCACATGGCCTTCAGAATCAGTAATGCTATGTCTAATTAACATCAATATGTTGCCTTGTGGCAAAATCATGAAACTCCTTAGGCAAAATCATAAACTCTTGCACATCATCTTTGTGCTCATTCCATAGTTGCTCATGGTACCCCATAGTCTTACAATTCAGAAATACTTAGTAACCTCTAAAAAGTACCGTACTGCCTTTAAGATAGAAATAACACAACTCTTAAAGATGCCTCTTCTTACATAAGTGAGGCCAATAACTGTCCAATTACACCAGAAGTAATCTTCTTATCATAGAAATCACTATCTCCATATTAGAGAATCCATTCTAAAGATTATATTGCAATCAATCATATCGAGTGGGATGAAATCAACATTCATCCTATTTCTCGTTATCTCCACTACTTGTCCCTAGTCATACTTACAACTTTCCATAACCCTTTCTCCAGTATTCTTACATCTGATCCCAGATACTACCATATATTCCCAATATATTCCTCAAAGCACTAATACATTAAGTCCAAATCCGCTGGATACTACATCAATAAGTATTTGAGTATGTTTACTAGAAATTTAGAAAATATTTTCTATTTCCCAAATTGAGATCTATACTTGCTTCCAAGTAATGGCAGAGATTCATCACCGCTAATGTGGAGCCATTTCTGCCCCATCTCCAATGTTAGTCAGTTTGACTCACGGTCTTATCAAACAGTCTCTATGAAATACTCTATCTCCCCACAGTCAAAACATTTTAAAGGAATAGCTATAATGGCTATTGTTGCTACTATTATCGCTATTGCAATAATCTATTAACTCCAAGACATAGCTGTCTAGGTGCCTATTCGTTCACTAATGTACTTTCTCTTGTTCACATCCCAATCCTGTCTAATCAATGTTACTGGCTCAGTGGCCCCTATAATTATGTTAATGAAAAAAAAAATCTCTTGCTCTTTCTAGGCTAACTCAAACTACTCATGTCCGAGTTTCTATGCTCAGTTCAAGTCCCAAGAGAATATCTTTCGATAACACAAAGTCCAATTCTATCACCTTTGTCACCAATGTAGGATGCACTACCATCCTCTGATTTCTCATTCCAGGTGTCAACATATCGTAATCTATTCCAGGACAGGATACACCCGTGACAGAGAACATCCAAATTAAGTACAAGTAAGTAAACCCCTACCTTATCTTTTAGTGAATGTTACTTGATTGTAGTTACTCTCTGTAGCTGGGGCTGTAACTAACACTTTCTTAGGAATAGAGTTGATTTAAAACTATTCCATGGCTATATGATTTGAAAATGTGTTTTGACACTTGGGGTTTTATACGAAAGATTGCTTTCCAAAACAAAAGATTTTCATGCATTTCATATTTCTAAAGCAAGAGATTTTGCCTTTTTATGAAATTTGCATCATATGAAACCCAGGTCATCACAGTTGGTATTAGAGTCCAGTTTGACGTTACTCACAGCCCAGTTATGAGGAGAATAACTTATAATCAAGTTTCATCCATGAATGATTAAGGGGTAATATGATAACACATACTAAGGTCTTGTGACTTACCTTGTGATTTACAGATGCTAGAAAGAAAGTAAGCGATGCTCCAAGACCTGAAGCCCCACCAGTGGACTCCACTAGGTCGGGCAATGGGATGGCTGAATTATTCTAGCGATTCCTACAGCATATGGAACAATACATGAGTAATCAACAAACCCAAACCCCTACCACACGAGATCCTTCCCCTGATAAAGCAATAGATAGGACTGAGGTTCAGCTAGAAAGGTTTCAGAAATTAGCTCCCTCATTCACAGGAGGCATCTACAGCTGAAAAATGGTTAATTGATATTGAAAAGATATTTAAAGCCATGAACATAGCTGAAGAAAGAAAGGTGCCCATGGCCACATTTGTGTTTAGGGGAGAGGCTACCTTTTTGTGGGAAAAAGCGGAAAGGACTTATTTTGACCAGCAAGAAACAATAGGATGGGAAGAATTTAAAAAGGTCTTTAATGACAAATATTATCCTAAACACGTAAGAAAACAAAAGGAAAAATAATTTATGGACTTAGAACAAGGAAACATGACTGTCCAACAGTATAAAAATAAATTCATTAGCCTCTGAAGATTTGCGCCACATGCTTGTGCTGATGAGGAAGATGCGGCGAAAAGATTTGTAGATGGGCTCAACCCAGGACTCAGGAACAGAGTTCTAGGTTTCCAACCTTCCACTGTAGCCAAAGCCGTAGAGATGGCCTCCCTATATGAAAAAGATTAGCAAAGGAATCAGGCGATAAAGGAAACTAAGAACACGAACACCATGAGAAATAAAGGAAAGAGACCATTTCAGTCATCTGGACCCAGGCCACCTTTCAAGAAGCCGTTTGAAAACAAAGGAAGAAGACCAGACTGGAAGACATGCCCTCGGTGTAACAGGAATCATTCAGGCAAACCATGTCCCACTTTCAACATCACTTGCTATACTTGTGGAGAATTAGGACATCTTGCTAGGAATTGTCCTAAAAGGAAAGTTGAAGAGCATAAAGAAGATCAGGTTCCAAAGAGCCAAGGACGTGTCTTTGCCCTCACTTCCAGTCAAGCCCAGGCTTTAAATGTAGTAGTTGAAGGTATTCTTTCTATATATGATACACCTGCTAAAGTTCTATTCGATACAAGCTTCACTCATTCTTTCATATCCTGGGAGTTTGCATCAACCTTGGACATTATACCACAAGACCTGGACTTCACTCTAGAAGTCATGACTCCTGTAGGCCAGGCACTTCCCACCTATTCTTATCTCCAGGATGTCCCCGTTTTGGTCAAAGATCATTTGCTACTTGCCAATCTTATTCGCTTAGATATGAATGACTTCGACGCCATCCTAGGTATGGACTGGCTAGCCCTTCATCAAGCCTTTGTTGATTGCCGCCAGAAACATGTCACTTTTACCCTATCTAATGGAGACACTTTCACCCTCCAAGGAAGAAAGGATTATTCTGGAGCGTGTGTTATTTCTGCCAGGAAAGCAGTTAAGCACATTGCTTAGGGATGTCCCTTCTTCTTGGCCAAGATTGAATCTGTCGAGAGTCCTCAACCAAAGCTAGAGGATGTCGAGGTAGTCCAAGAATTTCCTAACGTATTCCCTGAGGACTTACCAGGTCTACCCCCACCAAGAGAAATTGAGTTTCCTACTGACCTTATACCTGGTACTTCCCTTATTTCCAAAGCTCCTTACCGAATGGCTCCTGCAGAACTAAAAGAATTGAAGACCCAGTTACAGGAACTACTTGACAAAGGGTTCATATGGCCTAGCATATCTCTGTGGGGAGCTCCAGTCCTTTTTGTTAAGAAAAGGATGGCTCCATGAGATTGTGCGTAGACTATCGGATGTAAATAGGGTCACCATTAAGAATAAGTACCCCCTTCCCCGAATTGATGTTCTTTTCGATCAACTTCAGTCAGCCAGAGTCTTCTCTAAGATTGATCTACGATCTGGCTACCATCAACTTCGAGTTAGAGAAGAAGATATCCCCAAGACAGCCTTCAGGACTCGATAAGGCCATTATAAATTCAGAGTGATGTCCTTTGGTTTAACTAATGCTCCAGCCGCGTTTATGGACCTCATGAATAGGGTGTTCAAGGAGTACTTAGACAAATTCATCATAGTGTTTGTGAATGATATCTTGATATATTCAGAAACTCCTGAAGACCATAAGGAACATCTAAGGATAACATTAAGCACCCTACGAGCACACAAGTTATATGCAAAATTCAGTAAGTGTGAGTTTTGGCTGGAAAAGGTTAATTTCTTAGGACACATTATTTCTTAAGATGGCATAGCAGTCGACCCTGCTAAGGTTGAATTAGTACAGAAATGGGAAAGACCTAAGACAATCACAGAAATAAGAAGCTTCTTAGGACATGCCGGATATTACATGAGATTCATTGAGGGTTTTTCACGAATTGCTTTACCTTTAACTAAGCTAACCAGGAGAGACACAAGATTTGAATGAACTGATAAATGTGAGGAAAGCTTCCAGGAACTAAAGAGAAGGTTAACTAAAGCACCTATCCTTACCTTACCTTCAGGAAGTGGCGGATTTGAGATATACAGTGAGTAGGCTGCGTACTTATGCAACATCGGAAGGTAATTTGCTTATGCTTCTCAGCAACTCAAGAAGCATGAAGTCAATTACCCGACCCATGACTTGGAATTAGCGGCCATAGTCTTTGCCTTGCGAATCTGGAGACATTATCTATATGGGGAAAAGTTGAAGTTTTCACAGATCATAAGAGTCTTAAATATATCTTTTCCCAACAAGACTTAAACATGAGACAAAGAAGATGGATGGAATACTTAAAAGACTATGACTTCTCCATTCATTATCACCCTGGAAAAGCTAATGTGGTAGCTGATGCATTAAGTAGAAAAACCTAAGGGATGTGTGCAAGTTTATTTACTAAGAGATGGAAGCTATTACAAGAAGTAATAATGTGGAAACCAGACATAAGTAAGCGCAAGATCATTATGGCAGGTCTAACGATAAAGTTGGCTGTTAATGAAAAGGTTAAGCAAGCACAGCAAGGGAATCCGAACATACAAGCTTTAATAGAAAAACTAGGGTTTACTAACGGGGAAGATGGTAGCGTTTACATGCAAAGAAGATTAGTGGTACTGACTAATGAAGAATTAAGACAAGAAATGTTAAAAGAGGCTCATCGGTCTAAGTATACTATACACCTGGGAGGAACTAAGATGTATCAAGACTTAAAGAGACAATATTGGTGGGATGCTATGAAAAGAGACATAGAGGAATTTGTGGCAAAGTGTCTAACATGACAACAAGTAAAGCCGAACATCAAAGACCTGCGAGATTGTTACAACCCCTTGAGTTACCCGAATGGAAATGGAATCATATTACCATGGACTTTTTCGTAGGGTTACCTAGGACCTCTAAGGGTCATGGCATGATCTGGGTAATTGTTGATAGGTTGACTAAGACAGCCCATTTCCTTCCTATATGCCATACCCAATCCACTAACAGAAATGCGAGAAAATTACCCTGAGATCTTTTGATTGTATATATTGTAGAATTTCAGGGGTGAAATTCCCCTAAGGGGGTAAGAATGTAATGACTCCATTTTTGTAACCTTGAAATCCCACGTTGGTAATGAAAAGTTCACTTTTTGTGATAAGGGTATTTTGGACATTTCACTGTTGACCCTGACTAGACCCAGAGGTACCCTTAGGTGCGTCTCAGAAAAAGGAATCCAACAAGACCAGAATCACCCAAAACGGAGTTAAAATGAGCAAGTTATGGCCCTTTGAAGTTCAAGGGCAAAATTATAATTAAATTTAAGACAAATTGCCTTGAGAAAACAGGAACCCATTTTGATACGGGCACCCCCTTCTTTCCAAACATACTGCATCACCGACATTTTAGAATGTTGGTGTTCAGGGGGAAACCACCGCCATTCTGGAGGGTTCTCCACTGCCATTCCATGGTGGTGGAAACCCCCCTCTAGAACCCTCCTTAAGCTCTATAAATAGAGCTCTTAGGTGCCTCCAATGGCAGCCCAAAACCTTGGAAAAAACCAGTCTTGGAGTTGCAGGCAAGAGGAGAAATCATGGAAAATACCCAGCCACGAACCAGGTACGCCTTAAACAACTCCAAACTCATCTCCCCCTCAGTCTTAAGTTGAATATCCCTAAGTTTTTGCATGAGAAACCATACAAAACGGGGCTCTAGGGAGCCACAACAAACCCAGGGCAGCTGCCTGGGGCCTTCTAGTTGACAGGGGTTGAACCAGAGTGTCTCGAGGACGTGCAGGTCACCACAGAACCAAAACACACCCAGTGCGTTAAAGGGAAACTGACGGGCGTGTTCGTGGATGAGCCAGCAAAGGAGAAAAGGAGTGGAGGCCCGGTGCGTCAGCGAACACGCCCTGTGGGGCGCATGCCGCTGACGCGGGACACGTTAGCATCCCGGGCACCCGCCTCGTGTGGGCCTGCAATGGTGACGCCGTGTGTTCCGTGTAACTGGAACGTGCAGCCTGATGACACCCGGGAGCGTATGACTGCACGTGCGGGTCAGTCGCCGCTTGACTGGGATGCAGGTGCATCCCAGGAGCGATGACGCAGGGCCCGTTTTGGGCCTTCTATGTATTCTTAATACTAAAATACCCATAACTTGAGTTCTAGGACTCCGATTGAGCCACCGCAAGAGGCGTTGTGTCCGTATCGATGGCGCGGACACTCTCAAATCATAAAATACTTGATCAAGCCCTATCTAAGGCTAAAATGACCCTTAAACCATGATAGTGGGGCGAGACCACTAAACCTTTGCGAAACTGACTATACTAAGGCCCAGTTAGGGACCTTAGGAGGCCCTTAGGCATGAGAATGAACCCTTAATGCCTAAGTAGTGAGGTAAAATGTTCTAGAACCTATAGAAATAAGCCAAGCTTACCTTTTTCCCCTAATCCATGTCCAGGAACGTACGAGGACAAGGAGACTAGCGCGATCAAACCAGGTAGGTGTCCTATCACTACTTGACTTTTAAAAAGAACCCATGGTGCTTTGAGAATGCATGTTTTGAGTCATGGTTGCTTTTCTAATGCATGTTTTAAGTTTTTAAGTTACATGTCCTGTCTTTATGCGTATATCATATAAACTTATGTTACATCCTTATGCACATGACCCGTTTAGCATGAATTGATTTCATAAATGAACTTAGCATGCATATGAAAAATACATTGCGCATATATTGCCAAGTCATGTGTTACATGCATAGACATGTTTTGAAAAAGTATTCTTGTCTGCATGATACATGCATAGACATGTTTTGAAACAAAGGTTCTTGCTGCTTGATAGTATATGATTTGGGCTAGTAAGCTCGTGGGTGCTATGCCGAGAGATTCGGGGTGGCCTCCCAGCCTCTACCACTATAGGTGGAAAGGGTACCACGCTAAAAAGGCTTGTCCTCACTTCGATTGCTGTGGTAAAAGAGGACTACCACTGGAGGTGTCATGGCACCCGTCGAAGTGTCATATGCCCCGTGGAGGCTATGACCGAGAGTCCCTAGGTACCCGGGGACCACACGGCGCTAAGGTCGTGGGCATAGTGTGCCCTATGTTTTTGAGGATTTACTTGCATGCAGATGGCATGACATGAGTATGGTCGACCATAGATCCACGAGTTGGATTCAGTTGAGCATCTTATGCATATCATAGTATATGTTTATGATATCTATGTTACTTTTGACTTGGATTATGCTATTCTTTAAGTTGTCAGTATTCTATTTTGACAATGGCTTTTAATATCGATATTGAACATGAGTGTCTAAACATGCACATGGTTTCAAGAACATATGGTTTAAAACATAGCATGTATTGTAAAACTAGTAGTGATAGACTCCTACTGAGTATAGTGTATACTCACCCAATCCTTAATATTTTTCAGATACAAGTAAACACTTAAGGACAGGATACACCCGTGACAGAGAACATCCAAATTAAGTACAAGTAAGTAAACCCCTACCTTATCTTTTAGTGAATGTTACTTGATTGTAGTTACTCTTTGTAGCTGGGGCTGTAACTAACACTTTCTTAGGAATAGAGTTGATTTAAAACTATGCCATGGAAATATGATTTGAAATTGTGTTTTGACACTCGGGGTTTTATACGAAAGATTGCTTTCTGAAACAAAAGATTTTTAATGCATTTCATATTTCTAAAGTAAGAGATCTCGCCTTTTTATGAAATTTGCATCATATGAAACCTGGGTCATCACAAATACCAACTGTGATGACCTGGGTTTTTCAATACTTTTTTTTTATATAAGACTTTCCAAAAGGTGGGGTCTCAATTTTATATAATAAAAAAAACCAAAACGATGAAAAATAATTTCAATCGAATTTCATTTTTAGAAAAATCTCGAAATCAACCATTAACGCAAAACAAGATTTATTTTTTTTTCAAGTAAACATGTTTAAAATAGATTTACTATTCCAGGATCATCTAGTCATCAGCCACATTCCCATAGTAGTATAATCAAGTCCAATAACATATATATACATACACAGTCCATGTGAAATCAAGACATACCTCTAAATGAGACTTCTCAATCACTATTCTTCTAAATCCTCATATGTCTTGTCTTTCTTTAATATCTGAGGCATTGCAAAAATAACGCAATGCTTGGTAGGTACATAGACATTTAATGTATATCAATGGAACAAAATTGACTAATTGTATTGATACAATGAGTAAAACAATTTTCTGCAAGAATATAATTATTTTAAGCAATGCTAATAAAATCTCAAAACATCATATACAATAAAACATGCATCTCATGGATTTAAACATGATATAATCTCATGTAAATGAGCATACAATAACAACAGGGTACCCTCAAGGGACGCGGGTCCCACGAGTGTCCCATACACTCGCATCACAGATCATGGGTACTCATATCAATCCTCTAAGTGTCATCACACCTAGGCATACCATCACATCTCCATGCTCATCATGGAAGCACACAGAATAAGAGTATGGATCGTCATGCCGCAGTGGCAACCCTCCAACGTCTCAACCACCGCTGCTCCCTGTCGATACCATAAGGGGAGACTTAACGTCCGTCCCCATGGAAAGGCCCGGACCGGTAGTGTGGACTATCCATGTCACTAACCCCTACCGAAAGGCATCTGTGGGCAAGTGTCTATCATACCACAATCATATCACATCACAAATCTTGGAGGGTGGGTGGCTGACCCTCTCTCTCCTAGCATGACATCCACCAGGTGAGATCACCCATCATAAAACACAAAACATGGAATTCATGTATGTTGAAAAACCAAGAGCACTCGTGGCTCGGAATCCCTAAGGCAGGCCCCTAATCCTGGGGTTAGCCTCTAAAAGGACCAGCCACCAAGTCTCCACTTTCCTTTCTCATGAAAACTCATCAATTTCAGTGATGCAATAAGGAGAAATAATTTTCTAATTGTGCATAAGTAGATAATCTCAATCTCATGATACCATCGGTCATAATCCATTCAATACATGATTGAAATCAAATAGCAATCATAACATAAAACTCCAAATCTCACAAAATCATCGATTAATAATAAGTGCAATTTAATCACAATCAATTATGATGCCATGATAATATAAGGTTTTAAAATCAAAACGAAACATTAAATGTCGTCACCTACCTTAATGTGAGATAACCAAACTCAAGCATATAATCTTCATAGCTTGTACGCTCAGATGTACCTGTCAGTACCACAATACTATTCCGTGTTATTTATTATATATAATGGAATCTATGATGATCCAACCATTAGATCATCCTCTAAGATCTCTAATTATGATTTGGTTCGTAATTTAGTCTCATCTCATGCCCATCTGTTTGTTTTTATGTGCATCTAATGTTTATACCTTAATTTGATGGTCATATCATCCTTAGATCAATAATTTTTGAAGATCTAGTTCAGACCAATGGTCTAAATCATTTTCTAGAGTAGTCATGCTAATATGCCCCTTAGAACCCTTATTTATTATCATACTTTATCTCATTGTTCAAGTCTTGAGGCCTGATCACCATTTGATCAGTCGGTTCTAAGTTATTAATTAATATTTTATAATTTAACTAATTTAAAAGTAGTTAAATATAGGTTTTCAAGCTAAATCTAGGTCTGCATCATCAATACAGTCGCAACGGATGTTTCCACTCGTGATTTGGACCTCTGTAGCTCCCAAAATCAAGTTTTTTGTGAAAAGACTTCATAAATGAATATATTAATTTATAAGGGTAAGTACGCGTGCACCGACTTACATGGGCAGTGCAGTTTGCACCGGCTTACACCAGCGCACTGCGCGCCCAGGACACCTAGTGCGTTCCAGATGTTTGGGACAACGCACAAGAGCGTCCCGCATGCGTGTGCGATACACACACATGCGACAGAGCACCCACATGTGTGTGTCCATGTCTGTATGTCCTGATGGGCGTCTTAGGTGCACTGTCCATTGGAGATGACAAGCACAAGCCATTCACCTTGTTTTGGCTTGATCAGAGCCCTAGAAGCTCTAATTTTTTATCTGTTTTCACCTTTCCTGTGGTTTTTGGGTCCAAAGATCACAATGAAAGGCTTAGATTTCTCATTTGAGGTGTCTTTAACATGGGTCTAACCATGCTCCACGGTTTTGAATCCATAGGCCATCCAACAGCCATTTTGATCTGATCTAGCCCAAATCAGTGAGGGAAAAGCTGGAAAACAAGATAATTAACAAGTTAAAGTATGTAACTTACCTAATTAGAGCCGGAGATGGGAGATTAGAGCCCTCTAGTATGTGCAAACTTCAACTCGTTTTCGCGATATGCACAGGGGAAAACAAGGGTTCTCCTCTGGTTGTTTGGCATGGGAATAGAAGGAGAAACTTATATTTCATAGGCTAAATCCCGATTTTGCTGAATGGAAGGTAGATTAGTACCTTCCTCTATTAGAACTCTAATGGAAGTGGAAAAGGGGTGTCGTTATCAAAACAACTCCCTTTAATTTATGCCCTTGGCAATTTACCCTTACACTTAAAATGGTCATAACTCACTCATCCGAACTCTGTTTTCAATGTTCTTTATACCGTTCAATTCATATCGATGTGTACTTTCTAGTTTTAGCAATTTTAGAACCAAATTCTATGCATAAAAATTTTAATTAATTAATCTTATTTTATTACTAATTTAGGGTTAAAATTTGGGGTTATTACATCCTTCTTACCTTATAAAAAAATTTTCCTAGAAATTTTGATATATATCTCCATGTAAATAACTTTGGGTGGATCCTTCACATCTCCTCTTCTGTCTCCCACGTGGCCTCCTACAATAAATGATGCTGCCAATGGACTTTGACTAATGAAATAGTTTTGGTCCTCAATTCCTTGACTTTCGCATCTAGTATTGTAACGCCCGAATAATTTACGCTATTTTTAACAAAAATTGGACATTTTATGGGAAATAAACTATGTTGAATGTTTTACTTTATTTAAAATAGTAAAAGAAGGAATTTGTGAAGAAACTTGGTATCATTATATTCTACTCGAAAAATTGAATCCAATGCCTCAAAGAATGCCAAAAACGGAGTTCGTATGAAGAAGTTACGGTCGTTTAAAGATCAGGGGCAGTTTTGAAATTTAAACAGAAAAACGAAAAAGATGAAAAACGCAGGGGCCCGTTTTGATAACGGCACCCCCTATCGTCTTCCTCCTCCAGACTTGTCTAAAAACCCCGTTTCCAGAGGTTTTTGCCACCGCCAATGGTGGCACCACCTTTGGCCGCACCGCCATAGCAGGGCTATAAAAAAGCCCTATCTCCCCCTCACCAAAACACGAGTTTTTCGGCCATTTTGAGACTGGGGTTTCCAGCAAAATCGGAAACCCGTCTCAACCCAGTTTCCTCTACATTTTCCGGCAACGGCTAGGCCCGAGTCAGGCCGGCCATTTCCTCTTCTTCATGGGTTTCGGACAACACAGACTCTGGCAGGCGTGGAGGGAAATGCAGCGCAGGAAAAAGGGTTTTTTCCCAGCCGTTTTTTCCCTTTTTCTTTCCGTTTTGCTTCCCCCAGGCTAGATCCATGTCGAATCTGGTCATTTTCCCAGCCAGTCTTCCTAGCCGGAAAACAACCAAGCAAGTCCCAGCCGACCCTGTACGAAACCAGGCGTCTTCCCAGCCAGTCTTTTTTCCAGCCGGAGAAGACCCAGCTGATTCCAACCGGCTCTGCACGAACAAGGCATCCTAGGAACGCCATGCTCCACGTACGCCTGGGACAGGGTCCCTGGGATGGGTTCCGAGTGTACGACAGTGCGTACACTGTCCCAGGTGCGGCCTTTAGGTGCGCGCGCGATGCCAGGCATGGGTCCTGGCTCGACCAGGATGCACGGGATGCCCTGGGAGCTGAGACGCGCCATGCTACACCAAAGGTGCATCCGTACGATGATGCGCGTTATAGCCCGTCACTTGAGCATGCATGTGCGCATGCAAAACGTGGTCCATGGCACAGCCTTTGGGCGCGTGCGCATGTGACGCGGTCGCAGTTCAACCAGGATGCACGGGTGTCCTGGGAACTGGGACACGTGGACCTAATGAGACTTTAAAGTTAGGATCAGAGGACAGATTACAAAGTTTAACTATTGAATAGTATATCCATATCATAGGATCTAGCCTAACAATAAATTAGGCAAGGACCATGGACCCTAAAAGGCAAATCTAGCAATCTAATGTCTAAATAGAATGAAATTAATAAGGACTCCTTGTATCAATTCATACCCAGGAGTTTATAAATGAGACCCAGGGATGGGATGTGTGATAAAGGATGCGACTCTAGGATACTTTGAGGTAGGTGCTCTATCACTACTAGACTTTTTAAAAAGAACCTATGATTGTTTTGAGAACGCATGTTTTAAATTTAAGTTATATGACTTGTTTAGCATGACTTAATCTTATAAACGAATTAAGCATGCATATGACAAATACATTATGCGTAGACATGTTTTGCAAACAATTGCATATATTGCATGATTTGTAAGCATTGAGTTCTTGAAAAATTGCATGTCCTTGAGAGTTACCAAAAGACGTTGGAGTGCCCAAAAGACGCTGGGTAGGCAGTTGTGAGGGACCCAAAGAGGACAGGTTTTGAAAAGAGATGTTTTTGCTTGTTTGATTGTATATGATTTAGGCTAGTAAGCTTGTGGGCGCTATACCGAGAGGTTGGGGTGGCCTCCCAGCCTCTACCACTACTAGGTGGAATGGGTACCAGGCCCAAAAAGGGCATGTCCCTATGTCAACTGCATATGGTACAGGGGGCTACCATTGGTGTCACGGCACTGGGTCGATGTGTCATATGCCCCGTGGAGGCTATGACACTGTGTCCCTAGGTACCCGGGGACCACATGGTGGCGAGGTCGTGGGCATAATTGGGCCCTATGGTTTGAGGATTTACTTGCACTACATATGGCATGATATGAGGTTGGTCGACTATACCATATATCCATGAGTTGGATTCAGTGGAGCATCTTATGCATATCATTATGTTTATGATATATATGATACTTTCGACTTGGATTATGCTATTCTTTAAGTCATCAGTATTCCGGTTCGACAATGGTTTTTAATATCGATATTGAACATGATTGTTCGAACATGCACATATTTTAAAGAGCATATGATTTTAAACATAGCATGCATTGTAAAACTAGTAATGATAGACTCCTACTGAGTATAGTATATACTCACCCTATCCTTAACATTTTTCAGGATAGTTCCATCCACGAGTAGAGGACACCTATGTTAGTGCTACAAGCAAGAAAAATCAAAGGGGACAATCATACATGTAAGTAAACACTCTACCCTTTAGACATGTATTTGTATTTAATTACAGTTGGGCTGTGTGCTGTGACTGGATAGACCTGGGGAAAAACATTTATGATTTTTGAAGTTTTTCAAAAACTACTTTGGTTGTTGTGAAAGAAAATGACACTCGGGGTTTTCAAAATGAGTTTAAAACTAAAGATTTTTCGTTGCATTGCATGGTTTTTATAAAATGGTTTTCAAATAGGGATGCATCCCGCCTTAGGAAATTTAGATCTTGCATTTAAAAAAGCATGCAAAAGCCCAGGTCATCACAAGTATACACACATATCCCTCCTCAATTGTCATATCAGGCCGTAACTCTCTTAGGATCTGCTCAAGTTTGAGAGACAAATTTGACATGTACTTTCTTTGAACAATTCTCAAGTCATGCTCACACCACAATATATGGTAATCGTGATAATAATTTGAAAGTCAACATCAATAAGCTATTCCATGACATGTCATACATTCTTATCTCAATCCATCATATAAATCGATGCCTATCAATCCTCTCTTGATGTAATCAGACACATCATAACCACATATGACCCAATTTGCACAAACCAAACCTCCACCTAGAAGTTGATTACTTATGTACCACTTAGTACTAGTTATCTTACTACATTTGCTCGATTTAGAGTATCTCTGTTAACATATAGAAAGTCATTTACCAATTCAAAATCACAGCATATAGCTCACCAACAGAAATTTATATGCTAGTCACAACAACAACATGTCAACTCACCAATAGGACTCTATGCCAATGAGAACCAATTTGCATTATGATCGTACTATAAGCACTTAAGAGCTTGCCACCTAAAAGTCTATCAATGTTTAGCACTTACCCTCATTGGTTACTCACCAGCATTGATTGTAAATTGAAATTTGATTAATCATAAGGTAATAATCTCACATAATATTATATTTCACTGATATCTTGGTGAAACTCAATTATACAGTGCCCGCATTTGATAAGACTAAGGAACTATGAACCTCAGTCACCAATTTGGCTACTCTCAGCCCATCACAGTCTCAATAAACAACTCCTCTGTTATTCTAAGTGTTTCGTAAAGGGAATTCACTTCCTCTGACCAAAACTCATGCTATAATGTTTGCAATAAATGATGAGCCCTTAGTCATTTTGGATTTATGGGCAATGATTCCTTGTGCCCCTCTGTGTTCGTGAAGTATTCAATAATACTATCTATTAACCCAATCACGGCTCATCAAAATAACCTTTGAAGATTCGACCCATCATATCCATACATGCTGTCAGTGTATTGGTTCCATTGATTTATACCATCCAGAATTAGTAACAATCATGACAAGTTTTAAAAATCATCTTAAAGACGTCATACATAAAATCCTAGGCTTGGTATAATCACATATCAACTCACTCTCTATAGACACCAACTACCATGAGGAATTAATCAATTAAATCATCAATATAGGATTTAAATTATTAGTTTTCTACCACGGTATTATCAAACGAACGTAACTCTGTGCATAATAGTAAAGATCTAGCTTCTTCTCATGAAGAAGACTAATGCACTTCACGAAGACCCACTGGGCCAGTCAAAACTCTCAAAAACTCATATAGTTGGAACTTTGTTGGCTCAATTAGGAACATCTCACATGGCCTTCAGAGTAAGTAATGCTATGTTTATTTAGCATCAATATCTACCCCTTGTGGCAAAATCATGAAACTCCTTAGGCAAAATCATATACTCTTGCACATCAGCTTTGTGCTCATTCCATAGTCACTCATGGTACCCCATAGTCTTACAATTCAGAAATACTTAGTAACCTCTAAAAGGTACCGTACTGGCTTTAAGATAGAAATAACACAACTCTTAAAGATGCCTCCTCTTACATAAGTGAGGCCAATAACTGTCCAGTTACACCAGAAGTAATCTTCTTATCATAGAAATCACTATCTCCATATTAGAGAATCCATTCTAAAGATTATATTGCAATCAATCATATTGAGTGGGATGAAATCAACATTCATCCTATTTCTCGTTATCTCCACCACTCGTCCCTATTCATACTTACAAGTTTCCATAACCCTTTCACCAATATTCTTACATCTGATCCTAGATACTGCCATATATTCCCAATATATTCCTCAAAGCTCTAATACATTAAGTCCAAATCCGCTGGATACTACATCAATAAGTATTTGAGCATGTTTACTAGAAATTAAGAAAATATTTTCTATTGCCCAAATCGAGATCTATACTTGCTTCCAAGTAATGAGAGAGATTCGTCACCGCTAATGTGGAGCCATTTCTGCCCCATCTCCAATGTTAGTCAGTTTGACTCACAGTCTTATCAAACAGTCTCTATCAAATACTCTATCTCCCCACAGTCAAAACATTTTAAAGGATTGTAGCTATAATGGCTGTTGTTGCTGCTATTATCGCTATTGCAATAATTTATTAACTCTAAGACATAGCTGTCTAGGTGCCTATTTGTTTACTAATATACTTTCTCTTGTTTGCATCCCAATCATATCTAATCAATGTTACTGGCTCAGTGGCCCCTATACAGTATGTATGTGTAAGGATGTACATATATGGCAAAGTAAAGAGATTGATCCATGAGTATGAATAATGGGATTATGAAGTATTAGGATTATATTGTCAAAGTATTATGCTTCTTGTATCCCCCACCAAGCATAGCATGTTGAGAAAAGAATTTTTACTGCTTTGTTTTGGAAATTTTTTTTACTACTAAGGGCACCCTGCCTTTGAAATATGTATTACCAAATGTGTTACAAAAACCCAAGTCGTCACACATTTATACCAACATGCTTCCTATGTATGTAACTTAACCTAATGGAATAAAACTATACTTAAACTAGCATGATCTAAGTTATGAAATACCTAAAATTTTACTACTAATCTAATGGAATCATGCTAAAATATCAAATTTAAACTAACATGGCCCTAAGATAATTAAATCTACCAACCTAATAACAAACTAATAACATTTAGAGCATAGCATGCTAAAATTTAAGAATTACACTATCATGCTTCCTAATTTATAACATAAATCACATTTACAATTCTATTATCAAATAAAAGATAATTAAATTAATTAGATTAATATTATTAGAAACTTTTACTTATGATCTAACCATTAGATCTTAGATCTTTTCCTTTAGATCAAGGGTTTTAATTACATTTAGGGCTTTTACTCTATTAAGATCCGAAGATCATATCCACTTGTTTTTGTCACATTTAATCCATGATCTAACTAGATTTCATCATAATCACATTCATACAACCCATCCAAAGGGTCTGATCATGCTTGATCTTATTGATCAAGTGGGTCCCTTTATAATTTTAGGGTTTTTCTACCATAAAAGGTACATTCATTTTATGTTAGATCTATCAAAATAAATCATGGATATTACTTGATTTCAACATTATATCATCATTGCATTAGATCCTCAAGATCTAATCATCTTAGATCTTGAAGATCATGAAAATTAGAAGCTTAATTCTTAAAAACAGAAAGTTTCTTGAATATTTTTATTAATTTTATGATTTGAGAACAAAGTAGACATTACAAGCTTTCCATAGCTTCTTTCCAATCTTAATTTGGAGTTCCAATGACTTCGTATTTGAACTTTGAAGTTCACAGTCATTCTAAGGGTCCAAATTTGATTTGGGCCCAGCACAACGGACGGCTCTGATCAATTGGACGGAGCAGGTCCAGTCAAGTGGAATGGTCTTCACGCACTCATTACTGAGATGCACATGGTAACGCACTCCTTGGGACCTACGCTGTCGCGTAATCATTCTGCTGGACGACGTCTCACGCAAAGCGTGCATGCAAAGACACTCCCACAAGGCGCGTTTTCATGCAGTGTCCCGGGAGCCCGATCTTATAAAGAAGATTAGACAATCCATTTTGGACTGTCCAATCAATTCCTCTTCAATCAAGGGGTCAAAACTTGATGAAATTTCTTGAAAAATTTACCCTAGGGGTTTTATACCCTTTTGGATCTATTAGATAACTTAGATTTTCTATCTGAGCCCTCCATCATATAAATTTGAAGGGTTCTTATCCTTACATGATTTTTATAATTTTTAACCTAAACTTAATTTCCAAAAAATAAAAATTACATAAACTAACATGAAAATAGTATGGAAAAAGTTTTCACTTACCTAATTGGAGAAAAATGTGGGTTTTAAAGCCCAATTTAAAAGAAATATCCACTTGATGATAAGATCGCCCGATAACTGCTTGTTTTGTTATTTTTCATTGATTGCATCGTTGGAACTTGAAATTTCTTTTGAGATTTTGTAGATAAAGTAGTTTAGGACAATATGAATGGTGGGATTTGATTTGGAACAGAGTGCCTAATTGAACGTATTTAGTGTCATTTTGATGAGTTTTTTTTTAGTATATTCATAATTTCTAAGTTTTGAATTGTTTTTTAATCTATATAAAAATAAAATTTACAATAACCTAATATTCCAGCACAAAATTTTTGAAAATTCAAACTAAATTGATTTTGATTTTCTCAATCAATTTACAAAAATTGGGGTTATTACATAATTATCCCTATGAATAGTAATAGTATATCACTTGCAAAAATTTGTGCTTCATTCACTGCTTCGATAATGGATGAAATTTTTTGAAAATGATCATGCTACATGGAGGACATTGAGAATAAGAAGTCATAAGAGTTATATTTTAAATATTAATCCAAAACTACATCCAAATACATGCTTGAAATATGCTACTTGTAGTTGTCCATGTGAATATTAACCGCATATTGCTTACTTAAATCTGTGCATGATTTTCTACATTGTTAATGGATGGAAATATTTGTAATTGATCATTCATGATAAAGGACATTAAGCACAAGAAGTCCCATGTGTTAGATTTTCAACTTTCATTCATAAAGACATCGAACTACTTGCTTAAAATATGCTGCTTGTATTTGTTCTCTAAATAATAACAGTATATTTCTTGCTAAAATTTGTGCATGATTTTCTACTTCGTTAATGGATGGAAGTTTCTGAAATTGATCATGCTTGATGGAGGACTGTGAGAATAAGAGGCCCCATGTGTTATATTTTAAATTTTAATCCAAAAATACATCCAAATACATGCTTGAAGTATGCTACTCATAATTGTCCGCGTGAATAGCAACCATACATTGCTTACTTGAATTTGTGCATGATTTTCTACATTGTTAGTGGATGAAAAACTTTAAAATTGATCATTCTAGGTAGAGGAGATTGAGAATAAGTAGAGACATGTATTAGATTTTCACTTTTCATTCAAAGACATCCAACTACTAGCTTGAAGTATGCTACTTGTTATTATCCACATAAATAGTAACAGTAGATCATTGAAGTTGATCATTCTATGTCGTTAATGGATGGAAATATTTGAAATTGATCATTCTTGATAAAGGACATTAAGAACAAGAAGTCCCATGTGTTAGATTTTCAACTTCCATTTATAAAGACATCCAACTACTTGCTTGAAATATGTTGCATGTAATTGTTCTGTGAATAATAATAGTATATTTTTTGCCAAAATTTGTTAATAATTTTCTACTTCGTTAATGGATGGAAGTTTCTAAAATTGATTATACTTGATGGAGGACTGTGAGAATAAGAGGACCCATGTGTTATATTTTTAATTTTAATTCAAAAATGCATCCAAATACATGCTTGAAGCATGCTACTTCCAATTGTCGGCGTGAATAGCAACCATACATTGCTTACTTGAATCTGTGCATGTATTAGATTTTCAATTTTCATTCGAAAGACATCCAACTACTAGCTTGAAGTATGCTACTTGTTATTATCCACATAAATAGTAATAGTAGATCATTGAAGTTGATCATTCTATATACAAGATATTGAGAATAAGAAGTCCCGTGTGTTAGATTTTCAATTTTATTCATAAAGACATCCAACTACTAGCTTGAAGTATGCTACTTGTAGTTGTCTATGTGATTTTCAGCTCATCAATGGGTGAAAAGATATGAAATTGATCATTCTAGATAGAAACATTGAGAATAAGAAGACCCATGTGCTAAAATTTGTGCTTGATTTTATGCTTCTTTAATGGATGAATTCTTTTGAAATTGATCATACTAGATGGAGGGCATTGAGAATAAGAAGACCTAAGTGTTAAATTTTCAATTTTAATCCAAAAATGTGTGCAAATACATGCTTGAACTATGCTACTTGTAGTCATTTGCATGAATAGCAACCGTATGTTGCTTACTTAAATTTGTGCATGATTTTCTACCTTGTTAATGGATGGAAATATTTGAAATTGATCATTCTCGATAGAAGACATTGAGAATAAGAAGTCCCATGAGTTAGATTTTCAACTTTCATTCATAAAGACATCCAACTACTTGCTTGAAATATGTTGCTTGTAATTATTCGTGTGAATAGTAACAGTATATTGATTGGTAAAATTTGTGCGTCTTTTTTTGCTTTGTTAATATATGGAAATTTTTTAAATTGAAATTGATCATTCTAGATAGAGGAAATTGTGAATAAGAAGACTCATGTGTTAGATTTTCAATTTTCATTCAGAAAGACAACCAACTACTAGCTTGAAGTATGCTACTTGTAGTTGCCTATCTGAATAGTAGCAATACACTACTTACTTAAATCTATGAATGATTTTGTACTTTATTAATAGATGTATATCTTTGAAATTGATTGTTCTAGATAAAGGACATAAGGAATGAGAAGTCATGTGTTTGATTTTATATTTTTAGTCAAAAATACCTCCAACTGATAGCCTGAAGTATGCTACTTGTAGTTGTTTACCTGAATAGTAATAGCATATTGCCTACTTAAAACTATGCAAGATTTTCTCCTTTGTTAGTGGATGAAAATCTTGGAAATTGATCATCCTTAATAGAGGAAATTGAGAATAAGATGAACAATGTTCTAGATTTTTAATTTTTATTCAGAATGACATCCAACTGCTAGCTTAAAATATGCTACTTCTAGTTGTTAGCGTAAATAGTAGCAGCATATTGCTTACATAAATTCATGTGCGATTTTATATTTCATTAATGGATGGAAATATGTGAAATTGATCATTGTAGATTGAGGACATTGAGAATAAGAAGATGCATACGGTGGATTTTCAATTTTCATTCAAAATGACATCAAACTACCATCTTCAAGTATGCAACTTATAGTTGTTCACATGAAGAGTGACAATATAGTGCATACTTTAATCTGTTCATGATTTTTTGCTCCGTTAATGTATGAAAATCTTTAAAATTGATCATATTAGATAGAGGAAATTGTAAATAAGAAGCCCCCTTTGTTATATTTTAGTTTTCAGTCAAAAAAAAAACCAACTACTTGCTTGAACAATGCAACTTGTAGTTGCCTCCCTGAATAGTAACAGTATGTTGCTTACTTAAATCTGTGTGTGACTTTCTACTTTGTTAATGGATGGATGGAAATGTTTTAAATTGATCATTCTCAATAGAGGACATTGAGAATAAGAAGACCCATGTGTTAGATTTTCAACTTTCAGAAAGACGTCCAACTAGTAGCTTGAAATATGTTACTTGTAATTATCCATGTGATAAGTAATAGTATATTGCTTGCTAATATTTGTGCTTGATTTTCTGCTTCATTAATTGATGAAAATTTTTGAAACTAATCATACTAGATGGAGGAGATTGAGAATAAGAAGACATAGGTGTTATATTTTCAATTTTAATCCAAAAATAGATCCAAATACATGCTTGAACTATTCTATTTGTAGTTGTCTACATGAATAGCAACATTATATTTCTTACTTAAATTTGTACATGATTTTCTACTTTGTTAAATGATGGAAATGTTTGAAATTGATCATCCTCGATAGAGGACATTGAGAATAAGAAGTTCCATGTGTTATATTTTCAACATTCATAAAGACAACCAACTACCTGCTTGAAATATGCTACTTGTAATTATTCATGTGAATAGTAATAGTATGTTTCTTGGTAAAATTTGTGCATGATTTTATGTTTCGTTAATGGATGAAAATTTTTGAAATCAATCATACTAGATGAAGGATAGTGAGAATAAGAAGACCTGTGTGTTATATTTTTAATTTTAACCCAAAAAAACATCAAAATACTTGCTTGAAGTATGCGTCTTGTAATTGTCCACGTGAATAGCAACCATACATTGCTTACTTGAATCTGTGCATAATTTTCTACATCATTAGTGGATGAAAAACTTTAAAATTGATCATTCTAGTTAGAGGACATTGAGAATAAGAAGACACATGTATTAGATTTTCACTTTTCATTCAAAAGACATCCAACTACTCGCTTGAAGTATGCTACTTGTTATTATCCACATGAATAGTAACAGTAGATCATTGAAGTTGATCATTCTAGATATAGGACATTGAGAATAAGAAGGTGCATGTGGTGGACTTTCAATTTTCATTCAAAAAGACATCAAACTACCAGCTTCAAGTATGCTACTTATAGTTGTCCACATGATGAGTAACAATATATTGCATATTTTAATCTGTTCATGATTTTTTGCTTCTCTAATGCATGGAAATATTTGAAATTGGTCATTCTAGGTAGAGGAAATTGGGAATAAGAACTGTCCTTTATTAGATCTTTAGTTTTCAATAAATAAATAATGAACTACCTGCTTGAAGTATGCAACTTGTAGTTGTCTCCCTGAATGTAACAATATATTGCTTAGTTAAATATGTGTGCAATTTTATGGCTTGTTAATGGATGGAAATGTTTTAAATTGATCATTCTCAATAGAGGACATTGAGAATTAGAAGACCCATGTGTTATATTTTCAACTTTCATTCAAAACCACATCCAACTAGTAGCTTGAAGTATATTGCTTGTAATTACCCCTATAAATAGTAATAGTATATTGCTTACAAAATTTTGCACTTTATTTTTTGCTTCGTTAATGGATGAAAATTTTAGAAATTTATCATGGTAGATGGAGGACATTGAGAATAAGAAGTCCCAAGAGTTATATTTTAAATGTTAATCCAAAACTACATCCAAATACATGCTTAAAGTTGTCTGTGTGAATAGCAACTGCATATTGCTTACTTAAATCTATGCATGATTTTCTACATTGTTAATGGATGGAAATATTTGTAATTGATCATTCTTAATAAAGGACATTCTTAATAGATTTTCAACTTTCATTCATAAAGACATCGAACTACTTGCTTAAAATATGCTGCTTGTATTTGTTCTCTAAATAATAACAGTATATTTCTTGCTAAAATTTGTGCATGATTTTCTACTTCGTTAATGGATGGAAGTTTCTGAAATTGATCATGCTTGATGGAGGACTGTGAGAATAAGAGGACCCATGTGTTATATTTTAAATTTTAATCCAAAAATACATCCAAATACATGCTTGAAGTATGCTACTCATAATTGTCCGCTTGAATAGCAACCATACATTGCTCACTTGAATCTGTGCATGATTTTCTACATTCTTAGTGGATGAAAAACTTTAAAATTGATCATTCTAGGTAGAGGAGATTGAGAATAAAAAGACACATGTATTAGATTTTCACTTTTCATTCAAAAGACATCCAACTACTAGCTTGAAGTGTGCTACTTGTTATTATCCACATGAATAGTAAGAGTAGATCATTGAAGTTGATCATTCTATGTCGTTAATGGATGGAAATATTTGAAATTGATCATTCTTGATAAAGGACATTAAGAACAAAAAGTCCCATGTGTTAGATTTTCAACTTCCATTTATAAAGACATCCAACTACTTGCTTGAAATATGTTGCATGTAATTGTTCTGTGAATAATAATAGTATATTTTTTTCCAAAATTTGTGAATAATTTTCTACTTCGTTAATGGATGGAAGTTTCTAAAATTGATCATACTTGATGGAGGACTGTGAGAATAAGAGGACCCATGTGTTATATTTTTAATTTTAATCCAAAAATGCATCCAAATACATGCTTGAAGTATGCTACTTCTAATTGTCGGCGTGAATAGCAACCATACATTGCTTACTTGAATCTGTGCATGTATTAGATTTTCAATTTTCACATAAAAGACATCCAACTACTAGCTTGAAGTATGCTACTTGGTATTATCCACATAAATAGTAACAATAGATCATTGAAGTTGATCATTCTAAATACAAGATATTGAGAATAAGAAGTCCCATGTGTTAAATTTTCAATTTTTATTTATAAAGACATCCAACTACTAGCTTGAAGTATGCTACTTGTAGGTGTCTGTGTCATTTTTAGCTTCTTCAATGGGTAAAAATCTATGAAATTGATCATTCTAGAAGGAGACATTGAGAATAATAAAAAGATGAATATGTTAGATTTTCAATTCTCATTCAAAAAAAAATCCAACTATGACCTTGAAGTATGCTACTTTAGTTGTTTCTGTGAATGGTAACAATATATTGCTTAATTAAATCTGTGCATGACTATCTACATTGTTAATGTATGAAAATGCTCGAAATTGATCAATGATACTAGAGATTGAGAATAAGAAGAGCCATGAGTTATAAATTTTCATTAAAAAAGACATCCAACTTCTTACTTGTAATTATCTCCGTATATAGTAATGTTATATTTCTAACTTAAATATGTGGGTGATTTGCTACTTTACTAATCGATGAAAATGTTTGAAATCAATAATTCTACATATAGGTCATTGACAATAAGAAGACCCATATGTTAGATTTTATAGTTTTAGTCAAAAAGATATCCAACTACTAGCTTGAAATAAGATACATGTAGTTGTCAGCGTCAATAGCAAAAGAATATTGTTTACTTAAATATGTGTGTGATTTTCTACTTCGTTAATGAAGGGAAATTTTTGAAGTTGATCATTCTCGATTGACAACATTGATAATGAGAACACCCATGTGTTTGACATTCAATTTTCATAGACATGATAATACTAGCTTCAAGTATGCTACTTGTAGTTGTCCACATGAATAGTAATAATATATTGTTTACATAAATCTGTGCATGATTTTTTGCTTCATTAATTGAAGAGATCTTTGAATCTATGATCATTCTATATAGAGGACACTAAGAGTAAGAAGGCCCATGTGTTAGATTTCTTATTTTCATATAAAAAGACATCCAACTACTAGCTTCAAATATACAACTTGTAGTTTCTCACGTGAACAATAACAGTACATTGCTAACTTAAGTTCATGCATGTGTTTTATGCTTCTTTAGTTGATGGAAATCAATGAAATTGATCATTCTAGATAGAGGAAATTGTAGTTGCCTATCTGAATAGTAGCAATACATTGCTTACTTAAATCTGTGCATGATTTTGTACTTTATTAATAACTGAAATTTTTTAAAATTGATTGTTCTTGATAAAGGACATTGAGAATGAGAAATCTCATGTGTTTGATTTTATATTTTCATTCAAAAAGACCTCCAAGTATTAGCTTGAAGTATGCTACTTGGAGTTGTCTACATGAATGTAATAGTATATTTCTTACTTAAACCTGTGCAAGATTTTCTACTTTGTTAATCAATGAAAATCTTTGAAACTAATCATTCTTAAGAGAGGAAATTGAGAATAAGGTGACCCATGTCCTAGATTTTCAATTTTTATTCAAAATGACATCCAACTACTAGCTTAAAATATGCTACTTGTAGTTGTTAGCATAAATAGTAACAACAAATTGCTTACATAAATCCGTGTATGATTTTCTATTTTGGTAATGGATGGAAATATTTGAAATTAATCTTTATAGATAGAGGACATTGAGAATAAGAAGATGCATGTAGTGGATTTTCAATTTTCGTTCAAAAAGACATCAAACTACCAGCTTCAAGTATGCTACTTCTAGTTGTCCGCATGAAGAGTAACAATATATTGCATACTTTAATATGTTCATGATTTTCTTCTTCATTAATGGATGGAAATCTTTGAAATTGATCATTCTAGATAGAGGAAATTGAGAATAAGAAGTCCCCTTTGTTAGATTTTCAATTTTCACTCAAAAAATATCCAACTACTTGCTAGAAGTATGCAACTTGTAGTTGTCTGCTTGAATAGTAACAGTATATCGCTGACTTAATTTGTGTATGATTTTCTAGTCCATTAATGGATGGAAATGTTTTAAATTAATCATTCCCGATAGAGGACATTGAGAATAAGAAGATCCATGTGTTAGATTTTCAATTTCCATTCAAAAATACATCCAACTAGTACCTTGAAATATGTTGCTTGTGATTATCTATGTGAATAGTAATAGTATATTGCTTACTAAAATTTGTGCTTGATTTTTTGCTTTGTTAATGGATCAAATTTTTTGAAATTGATCATACTAGATGCAGGATATTGACAATAAGAAGACCCAAGTGTTATACTTTCAATTTTAATCCAAAAATACATCCAAATACATGCCTGAAATATGCTACTTGTAGTTGTCTGCATGAATAGTAACCATATATCGGTTACTTAAATCTATGCATGATTTTTTGCTTTATTAATGGATGGAAATGTTTGAAATTGATCATTCTAAATAGAGGACAATGAGAATAAGAAGTTCCATGTCTTAGATTTTCATCTTTCATTCATAAAGACATCCAACTACTTGCTTGAAATATGGTTCTTATAATTATTTGTGTGATAATAATAGCATATTGCTTGCAAAAATTTGTGCGTGATTTTCTGCTTCATTAATGGATGGAAATTTCTAAACATGATCCTACTGGATGGAGGATAGTGAGAATAAGAAGTGATGTATGTTATATTTTCAATTTTAATCCAAAAATACATCCAAATACATGCTTGAAATATGCTATTTGTAATTGTCCGCGTGAATAGCAACCATTCATTGCATACATAAATCTGTGCATGATTTTCTACATTGTTAATAGATGAAAATCTTTGAAATTTATCATTCTAGGCAGAGGACATTAAGAAGACACATGTATTAGATTTTCAATTTTCGTTCAAAAAACATCCAACTACCAGCTTGAAAATTTCTCTTTGTAATTATCCA
Source organism: Warburgia ugandensis (assembly GCA_035236585.1). Classification (NCBI taxonomy): domain Eukaryota; kingdom Viridiplantae; phylum Streptophyta; class Magnoliopsida; order Canellales; family Canellaceae; genus Warburgia; species Warburgia ugandensis. The sequence continues at coordinate 54,754,141 of CP141128.1, forward strand.
TGTGAATAGAAATAGTATATTGCATGCCAAAATTTGTGCATGATTTTCTACTTCATTAATGGATGGAAAATTTTAAAATTGATCATACTATAAATTAATCATTAAAAATTACATGCACATACAAGCTTGATGTATGCCACTAGTAGTTGTCTGTAATAGCAACCATAAATTGCTTACTTAAATCTGTGCATAATTCTTTGCTTCGTTAATGGATAGATTCTTTGAAATTAATCATTCTAGGTAGAGGGCATTGAGAATAAGAAGACCAATGTATTAGATTTTCAATTTTCATTCAAAAGATATCCAACTACTAGCTTAAAGCGTGCTACTTGTGGTTGTCCATGTGAATAGTAGCATTATATTGCTTGCCTAAATTTGTTTGTGATTTTCTACTTTATTAATGGATGAATTTCTTTGAAGTGGATCATTCTATATATAGGACATTGAGAATTAGAAGTCCCATGTGCTTGATTTTCAATTTTTTTTCCAAATAGACACCCAACTACTCGCATGAAGATAGCTACTTGCAGTTGTCTGTGAGGATAGTAATAGTATATTGCTTACTTAAATCTATGCATGATTTTCTTCTTTGTTAATGGATGAAAATCTATAAAAATGATCATTTTATGTATAGGACATTAGGAATATGAAGACCAATGTATTAGATTTTTAATTTCCATTCAAAAGACATCCAACCACTGGCTTGAAGTATGCCACTTGTAGTTGTCCATGTGAATAGTAACATTTAAATCTGTGTGTGATTTTCTGCTTCATTAATGGATGAAAGTCTTTGAGGTTGATCATTCTAAATATAGGACATTGAGAATAAGAAGTCCCATGTGCTAGATTTTTAATTTTTCTTCGAAAAGACATCCAACCACGAGCATGAGATATGCTGCTTGTAGTTGTTCGTATGAATAGTAATAGTATATTGCATACTTAAATTTATACTTCATTTTCTACTTTGTTAGTAATAGTATATTGCATACTCAAATTCATCATTCTATATATAGAACATTGAGAATAAGAAGACCCATGTGATAGATTTTCATTCAAAATGACATCCAACTACTTGCTTAAGGTATGCTACTTGTGGCTGTCTGCATGAAGAGTACTTACTTAAATCTATTAATTATTTTCTGCTTCATTAATGGATAGAAATCATTAAAATTGATCATTCTAGCTAGAGGAAATTGAGAATATGAAGTCCCCTTTGTTAAATTTTCAATTGTCATTTAAAATTGTATCCAATTACTAGCTTGAAGTATGCTAGTTGTAGTTGTTTGCATGAGTAGTAACAATATATTGCTTACAATAATCTACACATAATTTTCTACTTCATTAATGGATGAAAATGTTTGAAATGTATCATTTCTGATAGAGGACATTAATAATAAGAAGTCCAATCATTTAGATTACAAATTTTTATTAAAAAAGACATCCAACTTATTGATTGAATGATCCTACTTGTAATTATCCAAGTGTGAACTAATGGTATATTGCTAACTTAAATCTGTGCATGATTTTTTGCCTCATTAATTAATGAAAATGTTTGAAATTTATGATTCTAGGTAGAGGACATTGAGAATAAGAAGACTCATTTTTTAGATTTTTTATTTTTAGTCAAAAAGATATCCAACTACTAGCTTGAAGTATGATACATGTAGTTGTTTGCATCATTAGCAAAAGTATATTACTTTCTTAAATCTGTGTTTGATTTTCTCCTTCGTTAATGAATGGAAATATTTGAAGTTGATCATTCTAGATAGGGGACATTGAGAATAAGAACTCTCATGTATCAAATATTCATTTTTCAATTTAAAAGACATGAAAATACTAGCTTGAATATGCTAATTGTAGTCGTCCACATCAATAGTAATAGTATATTATTTACATAAATCTATGCATGATTTTCTACTTCATTAATTAATAGAAATCTTTGAAAATGATCATTCTAAATAGAGGACATTGAGAGTAAGAATGCCCATGTGTTAGTTTTTTAATTTTCATTTAAAAAGACATCCAACTACTAGCTTCATGTGTACAACTTGTAGCTATCCACATGAATAATAACACTATATTGTTTACTTAAGTTCGTGCATGAATTTATTGCTTCATTAATGGATGGAAATCATTGAAATTGATCATTCTAGATAGTGGACATTGTCAATAAGAAGACTCATGTGTTAGATTTTCAATCTTCATTTAGAAAGACAACCAACTACTAGCTTGGGCTACTTGTAGTTGTCTATGTGAAGTGTAGCAATATATTGCCCACTTAAATATGTGCATGATTTTCTACTTCATTAATGGATGTAAATCTTTGAAATTGGTTGTTTTAGATAAAGGACATTGAGAATACGAAGTCTCATGTGTTTGATTTTATATTTTTATTCAAAAAGACATCCAACTACTAGCTTGAAGTATGCTACTTATAGTTGTTCGCATGAATAATAACAATACATTGCATATTTAAATAAGTAATTGATCATTCTAGATAGAGGACATTGAGAATTAGAAGAGCTGTATGCAAGATTTTCAATTTGACATCCAAGTACAAGCATGAAGTATGCTACTTGTGGTTGTCTGTGTGAATAGTAACAATATATTGCTTACTTAAATTGTGCATGATTTTCTCCTCTGGTAATGGATGGAAATATTTGAAATTATCATTCTAGATAGAGGACAGTGAGAATAAGAAGACCCATGTGGTACCTTTTCAATTTTCAATCAAAATGACATCTAACTACTAGCTTGAAGTATGCTACTTGTAGTTGTCCACATGAAGAGTAACAATATATGGCTTACTTAAATCTATTCATTATTTTCTCCTTTGTTAATGGATGGAAATCTTTGAAATTGATGATTCTAGATAGAAGAAATTGAGAATATGAAGTCCCCTTTGTTAGATTTTCAATTTTCATTCAAAAAGATATCTAACTAACAGCTTAAAGTATGCTACTTGTCGTTGCGTGTGTGGGTAGTAATACTATAATGTTTACATAGATTTGTATGTGATTTTCTACTTTGTTAAAAGATAGAAATGTTTGAAATTGATCATTCTTGATAGAGTACATTGAGAATAAGATGACCCATGTGTTAGATTTTCAAATTACATTAAAAGAGGCACCCAACTACTAGTTTGAAATATGCTCCTTGTAATTGTTCATGTGAATAGTAATAGTATATTGCTTGTTAAAATTTGTACGTGATTTTCTACTTCATTAATGGATGGAAGTTTTTAAAATTTATCATACTAGATAGAGGACACTGAGAATAAGAAGACCCATGTGTTATATTTTTCAATGTTAATTCAAAATTACATCCAAATACATGCTTAAAGTATGATACTTGTAGTTGACTACCTGATTTGCAACTGTATATTGCTTACTTAAATTTGTGCACGATTTTCTACATCGTTAATGGATAAAAATCTTTGAAATTGATCATTCCAGGTTGAGGACATTGAGAATAAGAGGGGCCCATATATTAGATTTTCAATTTTTATTTAAAAGGCATCCAACTACTAGCTTGAAGTATGCTACTTGCAGTTGTCACATGAATAGTAATATTATATTTGTTACTCAAATATGTGTGTGATTTTCTACTTAGTTAATGGATGAAATTCTTTGACTTTGATCATTCTAGTGATAGGGTGTTGAGAATAAGTCCCATGTTTTATATTTTTAACTTTTATTCAAAAACACATCCAACTACAAGTTTTGAAAATGCTACTTGTAGTTGTCTGCGTGAATAACAATAGTATATTGCTTACTTGTGTCTGTGCATGCATTTTTGCTTTGGTAATCTGTGGAAATCTATGAAACTATTCATTCTAGATAGAGACATTGAGAATAAGAAGACTCATGTGTTAGATTTTCCATTTTCATTTAGAAAGTCATCCAACTACTAGCTTGATGTATGCTTCTTGTAGTTGTTTGTGTGAATAGTAACAACACATTGCTTACTTAAATATGTGCATGATTTTCAACTTTGTTAATGGATGAAAATCATTGAAATTGATCATTCTCAATAGAGGACATTGACAATAAAAAGACTCATGTGTTAGATTACAAATTTTCATTCAAAAAGACATCCAACTACTAGCTTGAATTATGCTACTTGTAATTGTTCACGTGTACAGTAATCGTATATTGCTTACTTAAATCTATGCATGATTTTCTGCTTCACTAATTGATGAAATCTATGAAATTGATAATTTTAGTTACTTGACATTGAGAACAAGAAGTCCCATGTGTTAGATTTTCCATTTTCAGTCAAAAAGATATCCAACTACTACTTTGAAGTTTGCTACTTGCAGTTGTTAGCATGAATAGTAAAATTATACTACTTACTTTAATCTATGCATGATTTTCTGCTTTGATAATTGATGCAAATCTTTGAAATATCATTCTCTATAGTGCACATTGTGAATAAGAAGCCCCATATGTTAGATTTTCAATTTTCATTCCAAAAGAAATCAAACTACTAAGTTGAAGTATGATATTTGTAGTCGTCCACATGAATAGTAATAATATATTGTTTACTTAAATCTATACATGATTTTCTAATTCCTTAATGGAAAGAAATATTTGAAAATGAAGAGGGCATTGAGTGTAAGAATGCCCATGTGTTAAATTTTTAATTTTCATTTTAAAAGACATCCAACTACTATCTTCAAGTGTACTACTTGTAGTTGTCTGCATGAATAGTGATCGTATATTGCTTACTTAAGTGTGAGTGTTTTTTTTCTTCTTAATTAATGGATGAATATCTTTGAAAATGATCATTCTAGATGGGGGTAATGAGAATAAGAAGAATCATGTGTTAGATTTTTAATTTTCATTAAAAAAGACAACCAACTACTAGCATTAAATTATGCTACCTGCAGTTGTTTTTATGAATAGTAACAATATATTACGTACTTAAATCAGTGGATGATTTTCTACTTCATTAATGGATGTAAATCTTTGAAATTGAACATTCTGGATAGAGGACATTGAGAATAAGAAGACCCATGTGTTATATTTTTAATTTTTATTCAAAAAGACATCCAACTACTTGCTTAAAGTATGCATCTTGTAGTTATTCTGGTGAATAGTAATAATATATTACTTACATAAATATGTGAATGATTTTATAATTCGTTAATGCATGAAAATATTTGAAATTGATCATTTTAGATAAAGGACATTAAGAGTAAGAAGATCCATCTCTCAAATTTTTAATTTTTAATCAAAAAGACATCCAACTACTAGCTTGAAGTATGCTACTTGTAGTTAGCTGCAAAAATTGTAACAGTATATTGCTTGTTTAAATCTATGCATGACTTTATACTTCGTTAATGGATGAAAATTTTTGAAGTTGATCATTCCAGATGGAGGACATTGACTATAAGAATACTCAATTGTTAGATTTTCAATTTTCATTCAGAGAGACATACAACTACTTGCTTGATGTATGCTACTTATAGTTGTCTACATGAATAGTAATAATACATTACTTAAATATGTTCATGATTTTCTGCTTCCTTAATTGATGAAAATCATTGAAATTGATTACCCTAGATAGAGGACATTGAGAATATGTTGTCCCCTTTATTAGATTTTAAATTTTCATTCAAAAAGGTATCCAACTAGTATACTACTTGTAGTTGCCTATGTGAATAATAATATCATATTTCATACTTAAATCTGTGCATGATTTTCTACTTTGTTAATGGATTGAAATCCTTGAAATTTTAATCAATCTCTATAGTGGACATTGAGAATAAGAAGACCCATATATTTGGTTTTCTATTTTCATTGAAAAAGATATCAAATTGTTAGCTTAAAATATGATCATTATAATTGTCCATGTGAATAGTAACAGTAAATTTATGACTTATTTTTAGCTTCATTACTGGATGAAAATTTCTTAAATTGATCATAAAAGATGGAGGACATGGAGAATAAGAAAGCTCATGTGTTATATTTTGAATTTACATCCAAATACAAGCTTGAAGTATGCTACTTGTAGTTATCTGTGTGAATAGCCACCATATAATGCTTACTTCAATTTGTACATGACTTTTTGCTTCGTTAATGGATGAAAATCTTTGAAATTGATCATTCTAGGTAGTGAACATTGAGAATAACAAGACCTATGTATTAGATTTTCAATTTTCTATCAAAAAGACATTCAACTACTAGCTTGAAGTATGCTACTTGTAGTTGTCCATGTGAATAGTAATAATATTTTGCTTACTTAAATGTGTCTATGATTTTCTGCTTTGTTAACTAATGAAAGCCTTTGAAATTGATCATTCTAGATAGAGGACACTGAGAATCAGAAAACCCATGAGTTATATTTTTAATTTTTATTCAAAAATACATCCAGTGACTAGCTTGAAGTATGCTATTTGTAGTTGTCTGCCTAAATAGTAACAATATATTGTTACTTAAATCTGTGCATGATTTTTTGCTTCGCTAATGGATGAAATTTTTGAAATTGGTCATTCTAGATGGAGGAAATTGAGCATAAGAATACCCAATTGTTAGATTTTCAATTTTCATTTAAAAATATAATACAACTTTTGGTTTGAAGTATGCTACTTTTTGTTGTCTGTATGAATAGTAACAACATATTGCTTACTTAAATCTGTTCATAATATTTTTTGCTTCATTAATGGATGAAATTATTTGAAATTTATTATTCTAAATAGAGGAGATTGAGAATATGAAGTCCCCATTGATAGATATTCAATTTTCATTAAAAAATGTATCCAACTACTAGCTTGAGTTATGCTACTTATAGTTGTCTACATGAATAGTAATAGTATATTTCATACTTAAATCTATGCATGATTTTCTATTTTGTTAGTGGATGAAATATTTGAAATTTTAATCATTTTTGGTAGAGGACAATGATAATAGGAATACCCATATGTTAGGTTTTCAATTTTTATTAAAAAAAAATCTAACTACTAGCTTAAAATATGTTCCTTGTAATTGTCAGTGTGAATAATGACAGTAAATTGCTTACTAAAATTTATGCATGATTTTTTGCTTTGTTAATGGATGGAAATTTTTGAAATTAATCATATTTATGGAGGACATTGAGAGTAATAAGACTCGTGGATTATATTTTCAATTTTAATTGAAAAATACATCCAAATATAAGCTTGAAATATGCTACTTATAGTTGTCCTTGTGAATAGCAACCGTATATTGCTTACTTAAAGCTGTGCATGATTTTTTGCTTTGTTAATAAATGAAAATCTTTGAAATTTATCATTCTAGGTAGAGGACATTGAGAATAAGAAGACCCATGTATTATATTTTCAATTTTTATTCAAATAGACATCCACTTAGTAGCTTGAAGTATGGTACTCGTAGTTGTTCACATGAATAGTAATAATATATTACTTACATAAATCTGTGTGTAATTTTCTGCTTTGTTAATAGATAGAAATATTTCAAGTTGATCATTTTATATACTAGACATTGAGAATAAGAAGTCCCATATGTCAGGTTTTCAACTTTTAATCAAAAAGACATCCAACTACTATCTTGAAGTATGCTACTTGTAGTTGTCCGCATAAATAGTAATAGTATATTGCTTACTTAAATTTTTCCATGATTTTTTGCTTCGTTAATATATGAAAATCTTTCAAACTGATTATTCTTGATAGAGGAAATTGAGAATAAGATGAACCATGTGTTAAATTTATAATTTTTTTCCTAATGACATCCAACTACTAGCTTGAAATATGCTACTTGCAGTTGTCTGCGTAGATAGTAACAATATATTGCTTACATTAACCTATGTGTGCTTTTGTACTTCGTTAATGGATGGAAATATTTGAAATTAATCATTCTAGATAGAGGACATTAAGAATAAGAAGATGCATGTGGTAGATTTTCAATTTTCATTCAGAAAGACGTCCAACTACTGGCTTGAAGTATGATACTTGTAGTTGTTCGCATGAAGATCAACAATATATTGCATAATTAAATCTGTTCATGATTTTTTGCTTTGTTAATGGATAGAAATCAATTAAATGTATCATTATAGATAGAGTACATTGAGAATATGAAGTCCCCATTGTTAAATTTTCAATTTTCATTGAAAAAGGTACCCAACTACTAGCATAAATTATGCTACTTGTAGTTGTTGGCATGAATAGTAACATTATATCGCTTACTTAAATATGTGCATGATTTTCTACTTCGTTAATTGATACAAATCTTTGAAATTGATCATTCTCTATAGAGGACATTGAGAATAAGAAGACTCATGTGTTATATTTTCAATTTTCTTTCAAAAAGACATCTTACTACTAGCATGAAATATGCTTCTTGTAATTGTCAGCATGAATTAATAATATATTACTTACTAAAATTTGTGCATGATTTTTTTCTTCATTAATGGATGGAGATTTTTGAAATTGATCATACTAGACGAAGGACATTGAGAATAAGAAGCCCATGTGCTATATTTTCAATTTTCATTCAAAATTACATCTAAATACAAGCATGAAGTGTGCTACTAGTAGTTGTTGGTGTGAATAGCACCCGTATATTGCTTACTTAAATCTGTGCATAATTTTTTGCTTCATTAATGGATAGAAATCTTTGAAATTGATCATTCTAGGTAGAGGACATCAAGAATAGGAAGACCCATGTATTAGATTTTCTATTTTCATTCAAAAAGACATCCAACTATTAGCATGAAGTATGCTACTTGTAGTGGTCCACATGAATAGCAATAATATATTGCTTACTTAAATCAGTGTGTGATTTTTTGCTTCATTAATTGATAGAAATCTTTGAAGTTGATCATTTAGATATAGGACATTGAGAATAAGAAGGCACTACTAGCTTACAGCATGCTACTTATAGTTGTTTGCATGAATAGCAATAGTATATTACTTGCTTACATTTGTGCATGCTTTTATGCTTCATTAATTAGTGGAAACCTATGAAACTAATCATTCTAGATAGAGACACTATGAATAAGAAGACTCATATGTTAGATTTTCAATTTTCATTTAGAAAGACATCTAACTACTAGCTTGAAGTATGCTACTTGTAGTTGATTGTGTGAATAGTAACAAAATATTTCTTACTTAAATATGTGCATGATTATCTACTTTCTTAGAGGATGAAAATCATCCAAATTGATCATTCTTAGTAGAGGACATTGAGAATAAGAAGATGTGTTAAATTAAAAATTTCCATCCAAAAAGGCATCAAACTACTAGCTTGAATTATGCTACTTGTACTTGTCCATGTGTAAAGTAATCATATATTGCTTACTTAAATTTGTGCATAGTCATCTGCTTCATTAATGGATGAAATTCTTTGAAATTGATCATTCTAGGTAGAGGAGATTGAGAATAAGGAGAGCCATGTGTTAAATTTTCTATTTTCAGTAAAAAAGATATACAACTACTAGTTTGGTGTATGTTGCTTGTAGTTGTTCGCGTGAATAGAAAAACTATATTGCTCACTTAAATCTATGTGTGATTTTCTGCTTTGTTAATCAATGTAAATCCTTGATATTGATTATTCTCGATAATGGACATTTAGAAAAAGAAACCCCATGTGTTAGATTTTTAATTTTCATTCCGAAAGACATCAAATTACTAGCTTGAAGTATGATACTTGTAGTTGTCAGGAGAATAGTAATAATATACTGTTTAATTAAATCTGTGTATGATTTTCTGCTTCAGTAATGGATGGGAATAGTTAAAAATGATAGTTTTAGATAGAGGACAATGAGAGTAAGAAGGTGCATGTGTTAGATTTTTAATTTTCATTTAAAAAGACATCCAACTACTAGCTTCAAGTGTACTATTTGTAGTTGTCTACGTGAATAGTAACCATCTATTGCTTACTTATGTCCCTACGTGATTTTTCTTCTTAGTTAATAGATAGAATTCTTTGAAATTGATCATTTTAGACAGGGGACATTGAGAATAAGAAGGCCCATGTGTTAGATTTTCAATTTCCATTAAAAAAGATAACCAACTACTAGCTTGAAGTATGGTACTTATAGTTGTCTCCGTATATACTAACAGTATATTGCTTACATAAATCTGTGTATGATTTTCTATTTCGGTGAAGGATGAAAATATTTTAAATTAATCATTTTGCATAGAGGACATTGAGAATAAGAAGTTGCATGTGGTAGATTTTCAATTTTCATTCAAAAATAAATCTAGCTACTAGCTTGAAGTATGCTACTTATAGTTGTTTGCATGAAGAGTAATAATATATTGCATGCTTAAATCTGTTCATGATTTTCTACTTCGTTAATGGATGAAAATCAATTAAATTGATCATTTTAGATAGAGGACATTGAGCATATGATGTCCCCTCGGTTGGGTTTTCAAATTTTATAGAGAAAAGTACCCAACTACTAGCATAAAATTATGCCACTTATACGTGAATAGTAATAGTATATTGCTTACTTAAAACTATGCATGATTTTCTACTTCTTTAATGGATGGAAATCTTTGAAATTGATCATTCTCGATAAAGGACATTGAGAATAAGAAGTCTCATGTGTTATATTTTCAATTTTCATTGAAAAGGACATCCAACTACTAGCTTGAAATATGCTTCTTGTAATTGTCTACAGGAATAATAATACTATATTGCTTACTAAAATTTGTGCATGATTTTCTATTTCATTAATGGATGGAAATTATTGAAATTGACCATACTAGATGGAAGATATTGAGAATAAGAAGACCCATCTATTATATTTTCAATTTTCATTCAAAAATACAACCAATTACAAGCTTGAAGTATGCTACTAGTAGTTGTTCATGTGAGTAGCAACTGTATATTTCTTACTTAAAGATGTGCATGATTATCCACTTTATTAAAGGATGAAAATCTTTAAAATTGATCAGTCTTGATAGAGCACATTGAGAATAAGAAGACCCATGTGTTAGATTAAAAATTTCCATTCAAAAAGGCATCCAACTACTAGCTTGATTAAAAATTTCCATTCAAAGTAATCGTATATTGCTTACTTAAATCCGTGCATTGTTATCTGCTTTATTAATGGATGAAAATCTTTGAAAGTGATCATTCTAGGCAGAGGACATTGAGAATAAGAAGACCATGTGTTAGATTTTCTATTTTCAGTCAAAAAGATCTACAACTACTAGGTTGACGTATGCCACTTGTAGTTGTCCGCGTGAATAGAAAAACTATGTTGCTTACTTAAATATATGTGTGCTGTTTTGCTTTGTTAATGGATGTAAATCCTTGATATTGATCACTCTTGATAGTGGACATTTAGAAAAAGAAACCCACTGTGTTAGATTTTCAATTTTCATTCCAAAAGATATCAAACTGCTAGCTTGAAGTATGATACTTGTAGCTGTCCATGAGAATAGTAACAATATGTTGTTTACTTAAATCTATGCGTGATTTTTTGCTTTGTGAATGGATGAAAATATTTGAAAATGATAATTCTAAATAGAGGACATTGAGAGTAAGAAGGCCCATGTGTAAGATTTTTAATTTTCATTTAAAAAGACATGCAACTACTAGCTTTAAGTGTCATACTTGTAGTTATTTCTGTGAATAGTAACCATCTATTGATTACTTAAGTCACTACATGATTTTTCCTCTTAGTTAATAGATGGAAGTCTTTGAAATTGATCATTTTAGATAGGGGACCACCCTAGTCGAGTTAGGGGCATGGAGCACCATATTGTTCCTTATAAATTCTTTGTTAAAAGATTACCTATAATTCAAGATAAGGGGGCCTACAATAAGTTGGTTGAGAAAATAAAAATGGATATATATAGCTAGTTCATGAAGGAGGTTTGATGATAGTTTCTTAATCCCCTGCACAAAATTCTTTAAATGCCCCTATACCTCCATGAAATGTTAGTTGCAATTCTCCAACTGAAGAAGTTCATGCAGGACAATCAGTGCCTCTCGAGAAAGAGATTCATGTCAGTGAGGTATATATATATATATATATATATATAGAGAGAGAGAGAGAGAGAGAGAGAGAGAGAGAGAGAGAGAATTGAAAATTTCATTGTCCTTTTGTAATTGTCCATCTCAACTCTCTATTGTATACTTGATTTACAAGTGGGTCAATACCTATTGGCCCTGAATTCCGATCAAAACATCATGACAGTTGGTTCATGCCATGAGCATGAATCAACCATTTTGCAGGGAATTAGTATGTTGCCACATACTAAGTGAGTGTCCATTACCATAGCTCTGGATGTCAATGCCAACCTACCATTCCCTTTAGAAATGGAAAATATTATAACTATTGGGTAGGCAGTTGCATAGCATGTTGCTTGGTTGATGGCACTAGTTATTCCCATAAAGTCCATAGTATGTATCTTATCATACTACCTTCCTCAATAATTTTTAGCTAGAGACATCAATTTAATTGTTTATAAACTTTATTCATCTACCATTGCACCATCACCTATTGTCGCACCATTGGAACATGTACTTGTACATGTGTTTATTTTTCATCATAAATTATGTCATCTTTATTAATCAATATTATTTAGCTAAATATTTCTACATCTTTTACAACAACCCTCTAAAAATCATGTGAAAGTCCCACCGAACATGCCTCAATCCATAAGGTTAATCTATGATCTCATCAATGAAGATAGGGCAATCAACCCCCTATGAATTAAGGAGGGAGCACTTACCGATAACGTTGTTGAAGTGTCACTCATGGCAGAGGATCTATTATGAGTTTGCCTATGGGATCAACTCAAGCACCCTCACATTGTCTCTTACATGGGGTATATGGACTTATTGGCTTATAAAATAATTGAAATTGCTTGTTATATTTTCATGGTATAGATAATAATTATTTCTTTTATGTAGCTTATTGAATGATACAACGAAACTTTTTAAGGTTGAAGGTATGCTTTACCAATTCCTTGACCCCAACATCATTTGTGGAGCAGCAGAGCAATTGGCCATAGAGAGGCATGTTGATGATATTTTACCAGGCTTCATTCGATGTTTTAAGACACAAAGCTTAATGATTCCCCACAATAGAGGGTAAGTTTTAATTTTCTTGTTTTCTGGCCAACTTATTCTACACTTGGGGATTGTCAACTATAATTACAATTCATATGACTATCTATATAAGGCTCATTGGGTGTTGCTCGTTTTGGATGTGCATGGTGGGCAGGCTTTCTTTTTTTATTCTTGTGAATCGCACATCTGTCCCACCCTCATAGAAATGATTAATAAGCAAGCTTTTATTATTTTCATCTATTATGTGTAGATAAATAGTTTTTATTCATATATAATGCATTTGAAATTTAAATTTGTAAAGCATGGTTAACATGGCTAATGTGACTAAGACTATACAACCTCCGAAACTCACTTGGAAGAATGTCAAAGTATTAAACATATTTAATTACTCTAAATTACCACTAATTAAACTTACAATATTACTAATAAAATATGTGGATTCTTTTTGTTTTCCTTATTACACAGTATCCTAGACAATAGTTTGATTGGGGGTGCAGGTGTTATGTGTTGAGATACCCTAATATTCGATGGTGTTAGTATCTCCCAATTAAGAAGATAAGACACTTTTTACTTTTCATAATCTTATATTTTTCACAATTTTTTAAAGATCTAGCTAAAAGAATGTGACCTAAATAAAATATATTGTATTATAAGCTACTATACTTTCTGAGTGGGCAAACAAGAAGAGTTACTCTAGAGTAAACCTCATTGAAATACAAAGATAATAGGCTAAGTATGTAATGAGTTTCAATTAGAACACTTGGAGTAACTAAATGAATGTAAAATATATAATAAAGTATTTTTTTCTTTCACTTTCATGTACTCTTTTAGTTTTCATTATTATCATTGAAATATATATATATATATATATTAAGCAATGAATGAGCAAAAACATGGAGTGTGGGAGTAAATGAGTAAGTATGGATGAAGTGAATTTGGAGCTTGTAAATGAAGTGAATATGAGGGTTGGTTTTCATTGTATTCATTAAAGTATATAACTTTTATGGGATGATGAATGAGGGAAAGTTACAGTGTAGAAGTAAATACATATGTGTATGGAAATACAAATGAAGTGAATGTGGATGTTGTAGTGTGTGTTGTGGCTTCTTTTGTGAAGTCTTTTCAAGATAGATGTGGATGGATATTGATGAATTTGGATGTTTCATACCTAATGTGGAAGCGAATGTATGTTTGTTTTTCATGTGTATAAAGATTGTAAGAAAATTGTATCAAATGTTACATTGAATGTAGAAATATAGGCAATGATTGCAATGTAAAAAAAAATTAAAAAGAGACTTTTAAAGTCATTTAGTAAACAACTTTATCAATTTTCAAACTCAGCCCAATAGAAGTCATTTTTTAACAGACTTCGATTAGCATTTTTTACCAACCTTAAAAGCTTTCTATGTAGTAGTGTGTACACACGTTGCACTTCAAGATCAAATTATAATAAAATGGCTTGGGCATGTGGGTAGCTAATAGAATTCTTCATTCGTCTTTATTAAGTAGGTAAAGCTAGTAGATTACTAATGGATGAGAATTTTCGAAGAGAAACCAAGAAATTTAGCCTTATTAAATTTTATGGGTATATTTATGCAAATTCTCACAAGGCGTAACTCATCCACTGGGAGTAACATAGTGGTTTAAGGCTTGTTGCATATACTAAATGCAATCATGAGTACCTACAAAAATGATAGTCATTTATGTTTTCATGATTTTTTATAGGTTTTTCTTGGGACTAGCAAAATGCTAGTTGGGGGTGTGATAATTAGTCAATTTTGCATAAAAAAGTACCATAGTAGCAATACAAATATTATAGATTATAGTGCAAAAATATTTGAAAACTCATGACACATGCATTTCTGAACTAATGATCCAAAAATCAAATATTTTGGAGGTTCAGAAGCTAATGAAGACTAAGTATGTGATTTATCATAATTTTCTAAGTATTAATTAGGGTTTTTGATCTTTTGTAGGTGTTAAAAGAACAATCCAATAATCTAGATTGCCTTAGATGATAACCAATGAACCATATCAACCCAGAGAGATCAGGACCCATTTTACATCATTTCAAAGTTCAAGTAAGGATCTTGATCACTCCAAAGAAAGCACATGAGTTCCACAAACAATTGATAAAATTCAAGGTAACTAGAAATGTGCCCATTTAAAATCCACCACCTTTTACATGTGATTTAGAGCCATGCAAACCACATAAGCCATCAAGGAGAAGCCACATGTGAACCACAAAGCCAAAATACAGGCTAATAATGCCACTAAGTCAAAAGCCATCAAAGGAAGCCAACCAATAATGGGTCCACATATTTTGGCAAGTTTCTAAGAAATTTCTCACTTGCAGAAAACATGTTTTAAAGAGAGAAATAGCAAGAGAAATGGGACTCTATCAACATGGGTAGATAGACATGTGAAGTGGACCAATTAGAGAAGAGATCACATTCATTAGACTTTGCTTTTCTCTCAACTTCTATTTACCTTCCTAAGTTCCCTCTCATATCCAACTACCTTTCCTCCATTCCTTATCCATCTTCCCTCTTTCTTAGGCTAGAAATTAGTAAAATAACTATAAATAGGGAGCTTGTCCACATCTCTCCTCTACCCCCAAGCCCCCATCTAGCTAAGGTTGTGGCGCATCTCCCCAGCCATCCCACACCTCTTTGCTCTAGGTTTTCAACGTAATTTCCAGTTTCCCTTCATCTAAAGGCCATCAATCTCATGTAGTGACAACCAAGAGAGAGTATATTTTGGATCAAGTTACTGGTGCTTTGATTTTCTTTAATTGCTTGCCTTTTTCATGTTCTTTTCCTAGTTCCCATTGTGTTTCACCTTTCTTGTCTCTCTTTGGAGTTCAGTTCCCATCTTGTTTTATCTCTTTGATTCTCTTTTTCTTTCACACACATGCATGCCATTGATGAGTAATTATTGGATTGAATTGGAGGTTGAAGTTTAAACTACGATTCAATGCTATGCACCTTTTCTTTGCATGTGTTTAAGTTTAAATGTATGATTACACACTCTTCTTGTAAGGATTAACATCTAATAAAGTAATTTTATTTCTTACATTCATGCACCCCTTTCTTTGAATGTTCTAATGTTTAAATCTTGCACACCATGCTTATTGTTTCATGCGCTCCCTTCCATGGTTTTTGCACACTATTTAGATTCATGTTTCTTTAGTTGCATGCTTTGTTTCATTGATTATGTTAAGTTATATGCTAGATTTCATGGATTATGTTAGTTTACATCCTTGAAGTAAAACTTTGGTTTTAGGATGTTTCGAAGTTTTAGTTTTATGAATATCATTCTAAACTTAGTATTATTCATGTTTCTAGTTTAGATTTAGTTTCATGTTTTGAAGACATGTTAGTTTCTAGTTTTAATTTTAGAAAGCTTCCTTTTACTTTAAGTTTAATTTCATGCATGATTCTAATTCCATGTGTTTTAAATTTCTAGATTAATAACAATCCAACTCTTTTGTTAAGGATAATTCATCTAATGGAACTCCAACTGAATATAAATCACTAATATTCCTTATGGAATTGACCCCTCTTTGCATGAAATCATACTATTTTGATTCATGCACTTGCATGTGTATTTAGAATACATCATGTTTCCATCACAATCGATGAGACAAAAATTCTTTGGAGAACAAATACTTCCCTTTTCTCTTTTCTTAAGCATCCTTTAATACTACCTATATAGTTAATATACACGACAATTAGCATCTTCCAGTCTTCAATGAATTCTTTACTTTTCTAATTCTTATTTGCATTAGAGTGTTTCTAATTAAACCATTCATTATACCTTTAATTTTTCAGCATTTATATGTGATTTCTAATGCCTCATTTCTTCTAGTCCTATTATGATCGCAACATGTTTGTTTTATGTTCAAAAGAACGTTTGTAAGCATATAGACCTTTCATCTTATGCAATTTATTATGTTTAATTCAAGTACTAGTTGTCTTAAAAATATTTAGCATCCTCTCCTCAAGTATCTAGGTGCATTTTCATTTTTAATCATGCCCATGTTTCCTTACATTATTTAGACATGTACTACATGTTTCTTCCCAAGACATTAAAATTCATCTTCTTAGATCTATATTACAAACATGTCTTGAATCTTAAGCATGTTATAACTGCATTTAGTTTTTGTGGCAAGTTCTTAAGTTCACTTGAACATTTCATGTCTTACTTATTAGAATTTGAAGTTTCTTAGGATCATTGCACTCTTGGAACAAGTAAGTTTATGTGAATGTGTTTTTTCTAATAAATGACATACTGTAGGAGTTTCTTTACTACCTTTTGAATATTGTTCTTAAGTTGTCTATTCAAATAAAGAGTAAAATAGTCAAACTAACTAGGTTTTTATCTTAGAAGAGCTGGGGGGTTTAGTTTGCTTAGATTCATTATCACGTTAGTTCTTCAAGATGTCAAACATAGATCTACGATTTAGTGGACTCAATCGGATCATTAAGGACTCAAGGCCCTCAGTACACTACGAGACACTAGCCTTTTAAAGTTGGTTAAAAAGGATAATCGAAGTTAATTGAAGTCACTTACTAAGTGACTTTGATTGAGTCGACTTGGAAAGTCAAATTTTTTTAAAGTCATTTAGGTAAATGACTTTAAAAATAAAGTAGTTTTGAAGTCACTTACATAAACTACTTTAAAATTCACAAACTTTTAAAGTCATTTAATCTGAGCGACTTCAAATGTATTTGACTTTGAAGTCCCTTAGACTAAACAACTTCAAAAGTTGGTGACTTTTGAAGTCATTTTTAACTAAATGACTTCAAAAGCCCAACCTTTTTTATGGACCTTTGAAGTTGCTTAGCCTAAATGACTTCCAAATTTGGTGAGTTTTGAAGTCGTTTTTATATGAGTGACTTCAAAGGCCTAACCTTTTTTATGGACTTGTGAAGTCACTTACACTAAACAATTTCAAAAGGCTAGACTTTTGAAGCCACTTATCCCTAAACAACTTCAAAAGTTTGTGAATTTTGACGGTGTCTATACCTAATCTGTAATAACCCCAATTTTTGTAAATTGATTGAGAAAATCAATTTAGTTTGAATTGTTAGAAATTCTAGGCTGGAATATTAGGTTATTAGAAATTCTCTTTTTATAGATACTAAAACATGATTTAAAACTTATAAATTATAAATGTACTAAAAAAATCGATCGAAATGATACTAAGCATGTTCAATTCCGAGTTAAAATGAAAAATCTTTAATTTTCTCTATTTTTATGAATAAAAGAGTAAAATGGTAATTTTACCCATAACCAAGATCTAAGACTTCAATATTTAGAATGTACTCAGAAATACGATTCCAACACCACTAAGTATGCTTGATTCTGAGTTCGGGGGAATAAAATGAATTTTTCTCCATAAAAGGGCAAAATGGTCTTTCCACACCTCTGTGGGACCCACAAATGAATCCAACGGCCGGAAAACATGTAATAAGTGGTCAAACCACTACCATTTGATAGTACAGAAGGAGGTGGTAGTGGAGGATCCAATGTTAATTTAATATTCAAAAGAATTAAAACATAATTATTACAAGTAATTATAAAAAATATAAAACACCTATAAATACCCCCCCAAAAAATCCTCCAAAAATGTTCATAAATTTTAGCATGAAATTATCTTGCTTAACCTAAAAAACAAGATCTAGATTCATTCCCAAAACTCTCTCTTCTTTCACTTTCTCTCTCCTCTCTCTAGACTAGAATAAGAGACCTAAATTCAATTAGGCACTCTGTTCCAAATCAAATCTCACAAATCTGACCATTCATATTGTCCTAGACTATCTTATATACAAAACCCCTAAATCAATTTCAAGATCCAACGGTGCATCAACAGCAAATCACAAAACAAGCGAGTATCAGGCTATCTTATCATCAAAGGGATAGATTTAAAATTAGGCTGCAAAATCTATATTTTTATCCAATTAGGTATGTGAAAACCCTTTCCACACTTGTTTCATGTTATTTTTGTAATTTTTATTTTTCTAAAATTAAGTTTAGGTTAAAAATAATAAAAAATCAAGTATGGGTAAGAACCCTTCAATTTTCTATGATGAAGGGCTTAGATGGAAAATTGGAGTCATCCAATCAATTCAAAAGGGTCCAAAACCTCTAGGGTAGAAGTTTCAAGAAATTTAATCAAGTTTTGACCCTTTGATTGAAGAAAAATTGATTGGACGATCCAAAATGGATTGTTTGATCTTCTTAAGAAGATCCGATTCCCGAGTCGCAACGACTGTGAACTTCAGTCATCAATTATGGAGTCATTTGAGCTCTAAATTGAGATCGGAAAGAAGCTATAAAAATCTTGTAATGTCTATTTTTTTTTTTAAATCATAACATTTGAAAACTCTTCATGAAACTTTTTGTATTTAGGAAATATGCTTCCAATATCTAAGATCTTCATGATCTAATATAATTAATGATCAGACCTTTGGGATAGATTGAATGAATGATATTATGATGGAATCCATTGATATCATGGATTGAATATGACAAAAACAAAGTGATATGATCTTTGGACTTTAATGGAGTAAAAGCCCTAAAATTAATTAAATCCCTTGATTAAAAGGAAAAGATCTAAGATCTAATAATTGGATCATATGTAAAAGTTTTCAATAATCTTAATCTAATTAGTTTAATTATATTTTTATTTGATAATAGAATTGTAAATGTAATTTATGTTGTAAATTAGGAAGCATGATAGTATAATTCTTAAATGTTAGAATGCTATGCTCTATATGTTATTAGATTATTATAATAGTTTGGTAGATTTAATTATCCTAGGAATGTTAGTTTAAATTTGAGATTTTAGCATGATTCCATTTGATTAGTAGTAAATTTCATGTATTTCATAACTCAGGGTCATGCTAGTTTAAGTATAGTTCTATTTCATTAGGTTAAGTTATATTCATAGGAAGCATGTTAGTATAAATAGTTGTTAAATTTATATTGGATTTATGCTTTAAATTTTATGATTTATTTATTGTCAAATTTTATTAGTAGATTCAAATGTTAAGTAGTTATTAAGATATATTGAACATAAATCACCAAAAATGTAAACTAATGGAATGTCAAGATTCATAGATAATTAAAATGAGTGAATGACTTTGACTTAATATTAGTAAGGGCTATAGTTAGTAGGACAATATAAGGATTATCAAATCCTTGGCCCAAACTAGGAGAATAATAAACCCCATGAATGACATTTTAAATGTTCATGGATTTAATTAAAATCAATTAGAAAAAGGACTTAGGGTAAAAATGCTCATAGGAACCTTATGAAAGGTTAAGCTAAGGTCACTCTAGTGAATGTTGAATATGGTGGTTAAGGAGGTTTTCTAATAGAGCCTCGCTCTTTCCCTACCTTTTGTTGACGTTTGTGAGGTCCAAACACCTCCTTACATGAGGATTGAAGTAACCACTTTGTGTTCAACCATTAAGCTAGTAAGCCTTAACCAATTGGAAATAAGAGGAGCAGTTTGGACTTAGGATGAAATAAGTTATCTTCAACTAGTAAAACATTAACTGGTTGAATAATAATAATAAGAGCATAAAAGGTTAGTAAGTTATCTAACCTTAAAAAAAATTGTAAGTAAGATAAGGGTAATCAAACAAGATCCATAGGATCTTGAATGATCAAGAACAATAAAAAGAAATAAATACTTATTGATGATATATATATATTGCTTGTAATTTAGAAGATCTTAGATCAAATAGAATAGAAGATCTGAACCCTTGATAAAATATGATTCAAGGAAGAGAACCAAGATCATCCTCCTTAGGGATGATCCAATAACTGGACTTAGATCAAAGAAGAACTAGATGATAAAAGATCTAAGCCCCTGATCTTTATCAACAAGTATAAATTGTTGATCAAAGGATCTATGAAAAATCAAGATCAAAGAAAGGAATACACAAAGACTTAGAATAGAAAATACTCAGATCTAAAAGATTAGAAGATATTCTAACCGTCAGATCTATTGATCAATAGGATAGACATTATCTGAGGAAGATAGATCATAATAGGACAAAAGATCTAGATTCTTTATATCAAAGGACAAGATTAAACAAAGAATATAGATAGGATCAAAACTATAGGATTATTCAGATTGTATAAATATTGATAGTATGTATGGATTTACAGACTACACACATCAGTCGGGATCATGGAAGATCTAAAGAGATGGATCACTACTTGAAGGTGGGAGGATTTAATGAATGCATCTACGTGAGATGTACATGTTGAATACATGATCTTATGTCTAGAAATGTTGACAAGTGTAATGTTAATACTTATATTAAATCCCCTGAAACCCTTATGATCCAACCAGACACATATGAAATGGTTAAGTTAGAATTGAGGAATAGACTCTAAGTGAATATGGAACTAGAAGATATTCCAACCCCAAGTAAACAAATAGATTGTCTGATATGTATGAGAATACTTTACATACAAGCATGGAGGCTTGTGGTTTTGTTTTAAATAGGCATAGGCTTAGGGATGCTATGCCAGGAGAGTTAGTAGGGTTTGGCCACCCGCTCTTCGAAACTTGTTATATATGGATACCAAGCCTAAATGAGGCTGAAAGTGGGGTGGAGCAATTATAGGAAGGCCGCCACTGTGATAGCCATAGTCCTCCCCATATGGACATGGATATTATGATTTTCACCAAGGATGATAATAGGTGGATTATTGGGCAATTATCCGAGAGCGTTGGTACGGATTTTGACTGCATGCATAGTAGTCCTTTGAGTATTTTAGCACTATAATGCATGGCATAGTAAAATGCCTTATGATATGGCATAATGAAATACTGGGTAATTGTGGATTACCGATACTGCCCAAATGAGGGAGTATGTCCAATAGATTCTAGATGATCTATCAACTCAGTATAGATTGGGTGTGATATGTTTTGAGATATTACCTATTTTTCAAGGTTTTGACCATATATATATATATATATATATACAAAGAATACAATACATATATATATACAAAGAATACAATACATATAAGGGTGCACATATATGACCAAGTAAAGAGATTAATCCATGAGTATGAATAATGGGATTATGAAGTATTAGGATTATAC
This sequence comes from Warburgia ugandensis, assembly GCA_035236585.1. NCBI lineage: Eukaryota > Viridiplantae > Streptophyta > Magnoliopsida > Canellales > Canellaceae > Warburgia > Warburgia ugandensis. The sequence continues at coordinate 54,776,309 of CP141128.1, forward strand.
TGTCAAATTTTTATGCTTCTTGAATCCCCTACCAAGCATAGCTTGCTAAGATATTGTAAATGTTTCAATGTTTACAATATCTAAGATACAGAGAAGAAGAATTAGGAACTCAAGACATAAGAAGACTTGAAAGAAGAATCAATCAGGGTATATCCCTTGAAGACATGTATTTTTATTTGAGAGCATTGTATTGTATTGAGAGTTTTTATTGTATGTTGAGCTTTGAAATTTGGATTATATAATTTGGACAAGTATTGTAATGAAATCTGGATGTACTGTGAACCACTGGATGGATTCTGGAATTTAATAAAAGTATATTCCTTCAATGGAATTTTATCTTGTACAAAAATTAAACTTATGTTATGTACAAAGTGATGACTTGAGTTTTTCAAAACAAGTTCTAACGAAAAGAATTTTCGCTGCTTTGTTTTGCAAAAAAAAATTACTACTAAGGGCCCTGCCTTTGAAAAATATATTACAAAATGTGTTACAAAAAAACTCTAGTCATCACACAAGTGACTTCAAAAGTCCAACCTTTTTTATGGACTTATGAAGTCGCTTAACACCAAACAACTTCAATATATATATATATATATTTAATTTTATTTCCTAGCACTACCACCTATAAACAATTCAATAACAAACATCCTCTGTACACCTGATACTTAAACAATCTTCATAAACATTCAAAACCTATTCTAATACAACATATATCCACTTCTTAATAAAATACCACATGTATACATTGGATAACAAACATCATATACACCTAATACTTGAACCTCCACAAACATGAAAAATGAACATCCACTATTATCCATCCACATCTTTCTTGATACATTACCACATGTGCATACATTGAATAACAAACGTTTTATACACCTGATACTTAAACGATCTTTATAAACATGAAAATTCAAATATCATATGCACCTAATACTTCAATCTCCACAAACATGAAAATCAACATTAACTACAATGCATCCACATCTTTCTTGATACATTATCCCCTATGTATACATTGAATAACAAACGTTCTATGCTCATGATACTTCAAACAATCATTATAAACATGAAAAACCAAACATCATATACACCTAATACTTCAATCTCCACAAACATGAAAAACCAACATCCACTACAATGCATCCACATCTTTCTTAATACACTACCACCTGTGTATACATTGAATAACAAACATTCTATACACCTGATACTTCAAACAATTTTTATAAACATGAAAAACTAAGCATCCAATAAAACATGCATCCACATCTTTCTTGATACATCTAATCATTCTTACAATATAACACCTAATACCTCGATAATGGGTACAAAACATCCAAACTCATCATTATACATCCACATCTATCTTGAAAATAATTTATAAAAGAAACTACTAACATCTACATTCACTTCATTTTTGCATTTACTTTCACACTCTAAGTATCCTTCTCATTCTTCATCTCATAAAAGTTATATAATTCAATGAATATATTGAAAACCAATCACCACATATTCACTTCCTGTATAAGCTCCAAATTCACTTCATCCATGCTCATTTAATTCCACACTCCAAATTTCCACTCATTCATCGCTTAAAATACATGCATACATACATATATATATATATTTCAAAGAAAATAATAAAATCTAAAGGAAAACACATAAGTGAATGAAAAAATACTTTATTATGTATTTCAGGTTCACGTAGCTACTATGTAGCTACTCTAAGTGATCCAATTAAAATTCATTACATACTCAGTCCATTCAGTTTGTATTTCATTGAGATTTACTATAGAGTAACTCTTCTTGTTTGCCCACTCAAAAAGCACAATAGCCTGAAAATACAACATATTTAATTAAGCTCAAACTTTTTAGCTAGATCAACAAAAAATGTAGAAAAATGTAAGATTGTGAAAAGTAAAAAACATTCTACCATTTTTAAATGGGAGATAGGAATACTATGAATATGAGGGTCCTCATGTATTTCAGTGCATAATACCTGCACTCGCAATCAGACTGTTGTTTAGGTCACTCTGCAACAAGGACAACAAAAAAGAACTCATACATATCATTTGTAATAATGTAGGTTTAATTAGTGGTAACTTAGAGTAATTAACTATTTCATATACCTTGACATTCTTTCAAGTGACTTTTGGTGGTTGTATAGTCTCGGTGATTATCAGTCCATTCAAACCAAACTCTACAAATTTGAATTTCTATTGCATTATAGATGAATAAAAAATTACTTATCTACACATAACACATGGAAAAAATAAATGCTTACTTATTTATAATTTCTATCAAGGCAGGGATGGATGTCTGATCTACAATAATCAAAAAAGAAAGCATGCCCATCATGCACATTCAAAATGAGCAGCATATAATGAGATATACATAAAGAGTCATATGAATTGTAATGGAAGTTAACAATCCCTAAGTATAGAATAAGTTGGCAAGATAATAAGAAAAATAAAACTTTCCCACTATTGTAAAAAATCATTAAGCCATGTCCCTAAGAGTAGCAAAAGAAGCTCAGTAAAATATCCTGAACACGCCTCTCTATCGACCGTTGCTCTGTCGCTCCACAAAAGGTGTTAGGGTCAAGGAATTGGTAAACTGTACCCTCACACTCAAAAAAGCTAGTTTCATCATTCAAGAAGCTACATAAAAGAAATAATTATTACCTATACCATGAAAATATAATGTGCATATACCCCATGTAGGAGATAATGTGAGGGTTTTTGAGTTGATCCCATTGGTAAACTCATAATAAGTCCTTTGCCATAAATGGTAATTCAACAACATCCTCAACAAGCACTCCCTACTTTATTTGTACATGGTTTATTATGATATCGTCATTGACGAGACCATAGATTAGCCTTAGGGATCGAGATGTATTAGGTGGGACTTCCACATGCTCCTTGGATAGCTGCTGTAAAAGATGTAAAAAATTTCAGCTAAATAATATTAATCAATGAAGAGGACCCAATTTATAATGAAAAAGAGGCAAAGATGTATACTAGAACCTATTCCATTAGTGCAGCAGCAATAGGTGATATAGGAAAGGTGGCTAATCACGGTGCCACATGTTGTTACTTATTAATCATATAAAGTTATTTAACAATTAATTGAGGAGTCTTACAAAAAAAATATTGATGATGAAGGTAGTATGATAAGATACATAGTGGACTCTATGGGAATAACTAGTACTCCAGCCAAGCAATGTGATATACAATTGTCTGCCCAACAGTTATAATATTTTTCATTTCTAATGGGAATGGTAGGTAAGCATTAGCATTCAAAGCCATGATAATAGACACTCTCTTAGTATGTGGTGGCATAATAATTTCGTGCAAAATGTGTGATTCATGCTCATAGCATGAATCATCTGCCACGATATTTTGACGAGAATCCAAGGTCAACAGTCATTAACCTACCTGCAAATCAAATATATAATACAAGGGTTGAGATAGAGAATTATTACAGAAGGAATTTTCCATTTTCCATTTTTGTTTATGTACATACCTCCTGAGCAAAAATTTCCTTTTTAAGGGGCCTCGAATGTCCTTCATTATCTTCTTTAGCTGGGGAATTGCAGCTTACATTTGATGGAGGTACACTGGACAATTATGAGCAGATGAAGGAGTAACAATCATCAAACCTCCCTCACTCAACAGACTAAATATATCAATCTTTATTTTCTCAACGAACTCATTGGAGGCCTCCTCATCATCTTGTACTTTAGGTAAATGTCCTATACTAAAGTATTTAAAATAACAACACCACTACCCATGCCGCTAACTCTACTAGTGTTGTCCTTCTTATTGCCCATAGCCCTGTACAGGATGTCCTCATTGACAATATTATTGCTTAAAGTTCTTGTAGTAGTGCTTTCTTTGTTAATAATGTCTTGTAAAATTTAATTAAAAAGACATGGTCATGCCATCTAATTAATTGTATAAAATTTATAGACAGATGGAACCACTTATGATGAGAAGCAATTTACATGGTACTTTCATCTGAGAACTTGTTGCCAGTACGGCCCATCGAATGCACCATCTTCTAAAGGATGGAGCGATCAATGTGTTTTGTAGTCCCAGATTTCTTTTGCTGTGAAGCAAAGACACTATAATTAGAAAAGAACATGTATATAACTATAGTAGCATTAAATTCAAAGGGATAAATTGTCACAAATCCTGACTTGGCACTCTTCTAAATGAATGTAGCCCAACCTGGATAGGTGCTACTGCATATTTTTTTCATGCACCTTTCTTCCCCTTGCACTCCTCTTGCACATTTGTACATGTGTCTATAAGCGGGAATACTCTCTCCAACCTTTTGCCCTCTACTATTGTATTAGATAGTTTCTTTAAGTCCCTTAAACTTTCTCTTGATAATCTTTTCCATTGTTGTTTACCCTCTACCCTTTGTCTTTGGAGTTCTCATGTTGGCCTCTTATTCATGCTGGACTCTTATTCATGTTGGCCTCTACCCTTTCCCACTAAGAGCATGAATAAGAGACCAACATGAGAACTCCAAAGACAAAGGGATGACTTTCACTAGTCTTTAAGTCCACTTCTTTGAATTCACATCTCTTAGTGGGAAAGATGCATCTCATGTTGAGTTTGTGAGCATAGTTAGGTTACTAATGGTCATTCATAAGAATTCTTAAGGGTTGGACTTCTTAATTATAAATGACTATATGTATTTGATGGACATTAAGCTTCTAAAGTTTACTTGCACCACAAAATATTATAGAAACACTCCTATAGAACTAAAGAAATGTAATAACCAAAGATGTGCAAAAATTATAGTAATGAAAGAACTTTAAGAAAAATAAGATAATTAAATTATGACATGGGAAGAGTGTGTGTGTGTGTGTGTGTGTGTGTGTGTGAGAGAGAGAGAGAGAGAGAGAGAGAGAGAGAGAGAGAGAGAGAGAGAGAGAGAGAGAGAGAGAGAGAGAGACTTTGTTCTTAAATTAAGTATGTTGCCATCTTTCTCCTTAAATTTCTCTGTCCATTTCAATTCATGTTCATTGTTGTTTGATATTTGGATGATTGAAGATAGATTAGAAGTTGATTTTGGGGATTGCAATTAGTTCTAAGTAGGGTGCGCACTCCACTTCGAGGGTGTCCATCCTCCTTGTAATTAGTTTTTCGTGGTTGTTAGTTGTTCCTTTCATGCTTATATACTTGTATTATATCTTATGTTCATCTCATAATCGTGTGCACCATGCTTTCCATTCTTACTTGTAATACATGCATTATCAATGAAATGAATCATTCACATTCCAATTTGGATTAGTGCATATTAGTTATCTTTTAATACTTTATTTTACTTGTATAGTTTAGGTTTCCATGCATTTCATGTTTGGTTAGTTTACATCTTGGTCATGCATACTTTCATGCTTAATTCATGCACTTCCCATGATTCATGCAGGTAGTTTTGAAGTGTTTCTCCTTAAAATTTTATTTTGTTTTGGTTAGTTGTCCATGCATTCCATTCATGTATTCTATCTAGGTTAGCTTTCCATTCGTAGTAATTCATGTGTTATCAATGTAACAAATCATTTAAATTCCACTTCGGATTAGTGCATATATATTAGTTGGCTCTTAATACTTTATTTTACTTGTTTAGTTCAGGTTTTCATGCATTAGTCAATTAATTTTATGCATTGGTTTGGTTAGTTTACATCTTAGTTCATGCATACTTTCATGCTTAATTCATGCACTTTAGATTACTTTATTTCATGTAATTTCCAAGTTTAAATCACGCATCATGTTAAGTTTGATTATATATCATCCATTTTGTGCAGTTATACTATTTATCATAGTAAAAAATGTGAGGACAGCCTATTCAATGTCCTCTTTAGCTAGTCCCTAATAAAACATGTATCTCATCCTAATAACATCACGTCTCATCTATTGAAATCATGTTCATATATCCAAATGAAATCAGAAACATTCAATCATACTCATCCGTGCACAAATCCATCAAAACCATGAACTAGATTTGGAATATCTACATGGAAAAGCCTTTTTTTCCTTTCCTCCTCTTTCTTCTCCCACTCCTTTTCCATCTTCCTCTCTTTCTTCCCCTTCTTCTTCCTTTTCCTCCTTTTGTTCTCCCTATTCTCACAGTTGGATTTTTCCTTACCTGTGTGTACCTATCTAGGCGCCGTCGGTGGTGGCCTAGTCGACGGTTGCTTAGTCATACAGTGCTTGGTCAGTCCTCTCTTCCTCTCCTTCTTCCCTTTCTTCTTCTTCCTCTTTTCTTCACACACTTCTCTCTTCACCACTGATCTAGGTGTAGTCATCAATCATTATCATTGGAATTAGTCTCCCCTCCTCCTCCTCTTTACCTCTCCTTCTTCCCCTTCTTCTTGTTGCTCTTTTTCTTCTCCTCTTTCTTCTCTCCCTTCTCACATCACTGCCGGTCTAAGCACGAGTCATCAATCAACGTAGTTGGCATTGGTCTCCTCCTCTCTTCCTCTCCTTCTACCTCTTTTTCTTCCCCTCTTTCTTCTCTCCCTTCTCTCCTCCCCGCCAATCTAGACGTAGGACATTCATCTACATCGTCAGTGCTAATTGATCTCCTCCTCTCTTCCTCTCCTTCTTCCCTTTCATCTTTTTCCTCTTTTTCTAGCCCTCTATCTTCTCTCTCTTCTGTCCTCACTATCAATCTAGATGCACATCTTTGATTAGTGTCGGTCTTTTTGTTATAACCTCAAATTTTTATGGAATTATTTGAAATTAATTGAAATTTTTATGAAAATCATGGTGGAATATTATATTTAATATAATATTAATTTTTAGAAAAAGAATCAGGTCTTAAAACATAGATATTTGGAATCATTCATGGGAAACTAGTCAAAATGACTATAAGCATGCTAAAATCTGAGCTCAGGTGAAAATCCCTATTTTTTGTAATTTTTGTGAATTTACATTTACCCATAAGGGTAAAATGATCATTTCACTTTTGTGTGGGATCCACAAAAGTTAGGTGACCTTGTGTACAACCAGCTCAGGGAATATCAATGATGAAGAATAAACTCGATGAGGAATATGCTTTTAATTTTATAAGAAAAGTAAAAAATTATTTAAAATAAAAATAATTAAAATAATGTAAAAATAACCCTATAAATACCCCTCCTATAGGCTACATGAAATTGCACAAACTCCCTGGACTCTCCCATCTTTCTCTTTCTCTCCCTCTTTCCTTCTCTTTCTCTCTGTTCTTTCCTTTTTCTTTCTTTTCTTCTTTTCTTTTCTCTCTCTTCCCTTTATAGCTGTAGAGCACATCTACGAATGCACCCCGAGGGGAATATTCCCCTAGATCTGTTGGGCACTTCCATAGAAGCATCGTCCCCAACGGACCTAGGGTTTCACCCTGGGTACTGTGTTTTAATTAGGCATCCATTTTCAACCATTGAAACATGATCTTGACCATTCATATTATTCAAAATTTCACAAGCTTCAAAAGCCCTATGATTTCACAATGATCAGGGACATATTTATCGGTGAAATCACCAGAGAATAGTAAGTTCGGTGACCTATAATTTTTGGCATGGATCTCTCTTTTTCAACCATATTTTCTGATTCTGGACACTATAGGTAGGTATCCCTCATCCCCCTCTAGCTATTTTGGTAGGTTTCAATGTATGAAGATCACCAGACTGGATTTTCTAGCAAGATCTTTTTGGTGAATCCAGTATTGGTGAAATAGGTGAAAAACACCTATAAAATATATATATTTGAAGATTTTGAGCCATTGGATGGATTCAAAGGGCCCCAAAACTCCTGAGGATGAAATATGGGATGTTGGATAGGTCAGATCTGGGAGATTTGGGGAAAAGCTTATCTAATGGTCTAGATCAAACTGTCTTGGCTATCCTAGGTCACCCCTCCTCTTACACTAGCTATCACCAATGGAATGCGATGGGGGTAGACCGCTAATCAATCCATTGATCTGTGAACCCAGATTGAATCTGGGCACTTATTTTGATCTAAAACCTTAAGACTTCAATTCAGAGCTCATTTTAACTCCAAATCAAGATTGGAAAGAAGCTCTAAATTTTCAATGAAGACTAGAATTTAATGCAAATATAAAATTTATGTTTTATTCACTGTAAAAATCTATAAATTATAAAAAGAGGTACTAATTCCCAAGATCAATCAAATCTGACATGATCAGACCTTAGATTTCTGATCCACCAGTGATCTAGTGATGAGGGAACATGGAATCAAGAGTTCGATATGACTTATTTGGGATGAATGAAGAAATATAACCTTAGTGGAAGAGAAATTTTAAAAATAATAATGGATTTACTTGATCTGACTAATCAAGCATGACTAGAAACTATAAAATAGTATGGATAATAATCTAATGATAAGATCATAAAAAATGAATAGCCTGATGTGGCTAATTTGGGATAGATTGAAATCTATGCCCTTGATTTGGATAAATTGACTTAAGATCTTCGTGATCGGTTGGATCAAGAATGATCAGATGATCTGATGGGATGCATCAATGATCTAATGATGATGTCACATTAAGAGAATATGATAGATCTGAATAAAAATGAAAGATCAAGATCTAAACCCTTAATGGGATGAAAAATGAATAGAAATCAAAATATGATCATTTGATCAAAATGAATAAATATGATACATTCAAATGAGCACGTGAATTATTAAATTCTATTATAAATGTTCTTTTATTTGCTTAGTAGATTTAATTGTTAGATTTACTTATTGATGCTTTAATTGTTCATGTTATGTAAATTACATGAAAAATGTAATTAAATGAAAATAGATATTGAGGAATATTTACAATGAATATGGACATAGACTTAATGATAGTAAGGGCTATGGTTAGTAGGACAATATAAGGAATATCATTTCCTTGGCCCAAATTAAGAGAATAATAAACCCTATGAATGACATTTTAAATGTTCATGGATTTAATTAAAATCAAATAACAAGAGGTCTTAGGGTTTAATGCTGATAGGAACCTTATGAAGGTTGAGCTAAGGTTACCCAGTAAATGCTGAACATGGTGGTATAGAGCCTCGTTCTTCCCCAACCTTCTAACCATGTTTGTAAGGTCTAAACACCTCCTTACATGAGGATTGAATTAACCACTCTGTGAGCAGCTTTTAACTGGTAAGCCTTAGTCAATTCTGAAATAAGGAGTTGTTTAGAATTAGGACTGCGTAAATTATCTTCAATCAATAAAACATTAACTGAAGGAATAATAATAAGATCATAAAAGGATAGTAAACTATCTAATCCTAATAAAAATGGTAATTAAGATAGTCAAAGATCAAATAAGATCCATAAGGAGATCTTGAATGATCAAGAATAATAAGAATCATAATATTGTATGTATGTTTAGAAGTAGTATAAATATTAGATTCAAATGTAGATCAATAGATTAGATCCTTGATCAATATGATCCAAGGAATAAGATCCAAATCATCCTATGTAAGGATGATCAAAAGAACAATTAGGAAAAATAAATGAGTTGAGAAATGACTATATACATATAATTTGACAGATACATGAAGGATATGATGATCAAGATCAATGAGAAGATGGATGGTTGAAAGTAGAGGTAGGTGGACCTTAAGAATATATTCATTATATAAGATACATGTATTTTACACATGGTCTTATCCTAATAAATGAATTTTGATTATAATTGCCTTGGAATTGTTATGAATCAACAAATGATGTTAAAATAAATATAAAGGGATCGATTAAGTAATTATGAAATTACTTAAGACAACAAATGATGCTGAAATGAATACAAAGGAATTGATTAAGTAATTATGAAATTACTTAATGGAATGGGAAGATTTGAACTATATAAGTTTGACCCCCAAATCTTAAGAAAATAAGTTATAGGCATGTCCTATTATAACCAAACACACAGTTTGTAAGTACAAAATAATATTTTTCATACAAGCATGGAGGCTTGTAGTTTTGTTTTAAGACAAGCTTATGTCCGGGGATGCCAATGCTAGGAGAGTTATGAGGGTTTAGCCACCTGCTCTCCGAAACTTATTATGATAATGATACCGTGCCCAAAAGAGAGGCAAAACATTAGGTGGGGCAATTATAGGAAGGCTGCCACTGTGACAGCCATGGTTACCCTCATACGAACATGGATCTGTATTTTCCACTGTGGTATTAGTGGAGTATTATGCAGTTATCAAGGCACGCTGTACGGATTGAGACTACGAGCATGGTAGTCCTTTGATATTTTGCATTATGATGCAATTGATTATGGCATGATGAGATGCCTATGTTATGGCATGATAATATGCCTTATGTTATGGCACGATGAGATGCCTTATTTTATCGCATGATGAGATGCCTGGTAAAAGTTATTACCAATGTGGTATTGGAGGATGATTCTCAATACGGTATGATTATATATTAACACCTAGTGTTAATATTGAAATCAATTTTGAAATGAGATATTATTGATGATATTGATTCACAATTTTTAGTGGTTTTATTTATATGTAATACATACATATATTTCATATGATGAGTGAAGGATAAAATGGTTATCCAATTGTATAAATTGATTTATATCATGGATATAATGAACTATTAATTTTGAAAAATATTGAACATATTTCTTAAATCCCCTACCAAGCATAGCTTGCTGAGATATTGTAAATGTTTGAATATTTACAATATCTCAAATACAGTTAAGGAAGATTGAAAGCTCAAGACTTGTCGATAATCATCACCGAACTATGAAAATGTATTTTAAAAACCCTGGTTGTTAGACTCTTCCTCTCCTTCTTCCCTTTCTTCTTCTTCCTCTTTTTCTTCCCCTTTTTCTTCTCTCCCTCCTCTTCTCACTATCGATTTGGGTGTCGTCCTGGTTGACATTGTTGGTGTCGGTCTCCTCCTCCCTTCCTCTCCGGCTATCTCTGCTAGGATTTTTCCTCTCTATCGAGTTTTTAAGAACAAACTTAGCTCTGTTGTTTTTGTTTACTAAGAAAAGAGGGAGGGGTGCCATTATCAAAGTCCTTTACAAATAAATGACTTTATAAGTTCTTTTAATTCAAACCCAAAAAGTTATTTTAAGAGGGAGGGGGTTCCATTATCAAAATCGCCCCCTCCTTTAGTCTATTTAATAAATTTAATTTTCAAAAAATTTACACTTGAAAATTATATTGTTTCTACTAATTAATTATTTAGTTATATAATTACAGTAAAGAAAGATGAGAGCTACTCAATTCTCAAAATTTTGCTATTAGGGCTTATTATGTAAAATTACCAAATTAACCTTTTCAAGAAAATCAAAATGTATTCATTCGCATTTTGATTATAGGAAACTTAGTGTTCTTGGAATCATTTTACCAAGCACAATCACAATGTTGATGTATCAACATCAAATTTGACTTCCATAAAACTTTCACTTTCAATAACTAAAAAATTTGAGAATTAAAAAAAAAACAATTCTTTTGACACCAATTTCAAATAATTCAAAATTTTTATAAATTGTTATTTAAAAATTAAAAATGTTACATAATGGTTAGTGTAAATTTGGTAGATCGTTTTTGGTGCTAAATTTGATTGTACATAAAGAAGTCTTTTAGTGTTAACGACTTTAAAAATGTCAACCTTTAAAGTTGTTTACAAATAAATGAATTTAAAGCAGCATCTTTTAAAGTAATTTATAATAAACAAATTTATAAATTATTTTTAATTCAAAATATATATACCTTTTATGTTAGCACTTTACAACATGTAATAATTAATACCCAATGAAACTGGTTTTTTATGATAGTTAACATTGATTCATGCATTCTTTGCTCACATATAGCGCTCACTTACCAATTCATATAGCTCCTAACAAAAAAGCTAATTATAAATATGAAATTATATATATGTATATATTGTAACTCACTGATACATTCCACATAACCCCAACTAAATATAGTTTTCAAACCTAAGCACCCTCCTCACCATTGTCATGCACATAATCCTCATTCTCACTAAGTACTACTTCGATTTATGGGATTGTTTTGGTAATAGAAGGGTAATTTATTTTAGTATCTCCTAGGTCATCTTTATCATAAAAATCCCTCATATAAGATGATAAAATAGTTCACCATGATCATTTTTATAATTGATCCTATTGAGGTCGACCAATGTCAATCCAAAGGCATCAGTTTTGATGTTGTATTCCACCCAATCTCATTTAAACACTTTCACAATTTTGAAAGTATAATCCAAGGCCTAAATCTCTCTTATAACTCCATAATAAATATCATCCATCACTCTTGGCCTATTATCCTTTGAACTGGAAAAGAATGTAGCATTGGCAAATAAGCTAACTCCACTATTCTAGTGCATTCTTGAGTTATCACAGTCTTTCGTATAAAAGCGATAACCATTGATGGCATATCTAGCATATTTTATTACTTCTAATCGTGGTCTCATCGCCATCTAGGCCAAGGTTTTTTATATACCATTGCTCACTACTTGTCGCTAATCTTGAATCTGTGTATATTCATATTAAGTAGGCCTAAGTAAGATTATATATACATATATACAAAATGTAGTTTTTTAATTAATATTAATTCAAAATTATTTCATTTTACCTTCTTATGTAGCCAATTATTAAAAGTGTGACAATGCTCTAATTGTAGCCTCTTGTTTTTCTCTGAGTAACTTGGATTCTTTGCCTTGAGTAAATCCATGTGTTCACTACGTACACACACACACACACACACACACACACACACACACACACACACACACACACAAATTAATAGAGGAATCAAAGAAAATGTAACCATCAACAATTAAATTTTACATAAGTGCATTGTTAAGTCTTTTGCAAGTGCACCGGCTATTGTAGTATAGCGTATACAAGTACGGGTTGATCCCACAGGGACTTACTTTAAGAATTTGGAGTTTTAATAAAATTTAATTATTATCACTGGCACTACCATAACTATATGTATCAAATTATCACTAGCACTACCATAACTATATGTTTCTAACTAAAGGAACCCCTTCCATTAGTTTTTTGTCAAAAAACTAACGGAATTGTTAGATGGATTTGCAATGCATTAATTTGTTATTTTTAAGGGCTCTTTGATAATTTTATTTGTAGGAGAAACTAAAATTTCAAGAGAGATTTCCTAGTGACAAAAAATCCCCACATCATTTCAAATTTTCAAAATGTTGGCATTTTACATCATTTTGAAGAGGATTTTTTCATTTTGCAGTTCCTCCCCTCTTTTTTCTAGTATCAGTAACCTTAAAACTTCAATAAAATAATACACACACACACACACACACACACACACACACACACACACACACACACACACATATATATATATATATATTTAGCCTGTTTTGAGGTGGAGAAATCAAAGAATTGAGGATTGTTATGAGAGATTTTTGAGGCGGAGAAATAAAAGAATTGAGAATTGTTATGAAAGGTTTTTGAGCTAGAGAAATCAAAGAATTAAGGATTGGGTTATATGGATGTAATTGGCATCCTTAAATCGCTACAAGTGTGCTTGTATTGACCTATGAGGGCAATAACGGGTTTCTCTCTCTCACTTTGATTTATATGATAGGCACATAACTAAGGCAAAACTACAACATATGGAGAACCAAAAATCCAGGCAAGCAAAAGTTTGAGACTTTTGAGGTGCGCTAAACTGAGCCTAAGGCTGTCCCAAAAAGTATCATCTGTAGTGGATGATTCTAGACTCCTTTGTTTTATACGTTACATAATTATAAAATGGACCATACAATGAAACAAAGGCTCCAATTAATTTACTAACGGATGACATTTTTAGGACATGCATGACCTATACACGACAGCGACCGTGAAAATTAATGGTATGTATACCCGAAAATTAAGATTGTCGTACTCTCTCTCTCTCTCTCTCTCTCTCTCTCTCTCTCTCTCTCTCTCTCTCTCTCTCTCTCTCTCCAACCGGTGCTAATGCAAATTTGTAGGTGGTAAGGGTTCAGCCACCCTCACATTTGAACTCTTTCTTTTTCCTTTTTCAGTTTCAAATAAAATTAAAAAAGTACTATAAAACGTAATAAAGTGAGATAGCTAAAGGTCCCATCTTGCCATTCCCTTAGTTTTGGGCGGAAAATTGAGAGAAGGGGTCATTTTGACTAGAAAGTAGTACCTACGGCAATCTAGTGCTGATAAGATACATGGAACGATCAAAATAAATTGTCCAAATAGTTGAGAGTGTCGGTACATTTTTATGAGAAAGAAATTGCACATCGATTTTAAAAAACGTGAAGATGATATTAGAATTTCTCACTTGATATCGACACTCCTCTGTTTTATACTAATTTAAAGATGCAGGTAGCAGCCAAAATTGACTTTATTTTTCAATAGTAGAAGTGTCAATGTCATAATAAGAGAGCACTTATGTCACAGAATCAGTACAGGAAACATGGGAGTCTACGGTTTCAGCTTCGAGATGAAGTCGCCAATTCCTGCTGCTAGAATGTTCCAGGAGGCTGCCGTGGACTCTCACATCCTCCTCCCCAAGATTATGTCCCAATTTCTACTGGGTGCCGAAATTATTGAAGGAGATGGTGGCGTGGGAAGCATCAAGCATTTCAGATTTTCTGAAGGTCAGAAAAACTATCTTTTTGTTCGTTTATTCATTAAATGCCTTAGATTTTGTGTTAGCGTGCCAATTCTATGCGCAAAATAGGTTAATCCATTATCAAAACTATCGATGGACGAAGTTTGACGCTAGTCAATATTTCTCCTTTCCAACATTCCAAAACTCAGAATGGACATGCCGAAATCAAACTCCTGGCCAAACGTCCTCAAACTCTTCTGGCCAAACGTCCTCAAACAGTCTAGACCTCACCATAATACAAGAGATCCGACACAGGGAGCGTCACCTATGATGGATTTAATTCTGGATCTGTAATGGGCGCCTGGCACCGGTAAAGTAGGTAAGCAGATCAAATCTAATACGCAGATCCAGATCCAAACGGATAGATGCATCAAATCCGTTTTTTAAACGTATCAAAATGCCACATACCACCTGGATGCGGATAACGGTTTTTTAGATAATCCGGTTTTACAAATATTCCAAAGTAGAGCCGTATTGAGCTCTACTATCTACGTTTGAAAAAACCTTGATATAATCTAAAATCAACCCAAATTCAACTTCTGATTACCTTTCAAAAGAGTAAGTCAAACTTCTAATTTATAGAAAAACAAATTTAAAATTGAATATGAAATCAAACTTTTATATCATGAGATTAGCCTATAAAATGAAAATACTCTTTACAAATTAAATTTTAACGTGTACAAAATTCAAATTAAGTTGGGACAGGTAACAATGGTGGTTCCCCGCCTCCCTATAATGTGGGCCTATTATTATAAATAAGTTTATCTAATTGGATTTTCAAATTTAAACCATTGATGATTGTGACTTGCACTATATTAAGCTGTAAATAAAGTAATACGGATACGAACATGCTACATGTTTCACCACGTGGATCCACGTTTATTGCTCGTCACATTTTCGTAAGACAACCATTAGTCTTGAGATTTTTATTGACGATTGTTTATGAAATTTGGGTCCACATACTAGTGGCCCCAAATTTTTGGTGATCCAAACTAATATCTTATAAGCTAAATTATTTCCACCTTTGAACAATTATAACCATTTGATTTATGAAGTGTTTTAATGATGAAATTGAGGTAGTAAACTCTATTTTTCTTTTCTTTTCCTAATCATAAAAAAGCCAGACATCAGAAGCATAGAGCTCTGAGATGAGTAAATTTTGGTTGATTAGCATAGCCTACTTAAATGTTTGGGTTGTAATGGAAAATGAGGCCACTTGAAACGAGGATGCTCTTGGCTAGATGTCTGCCACTAAACCAGTCTGCCACTTTAAACGGATATCTGCTGATGCCCACGGGCAAATCTGTTCAGGTCGCAGATTTATTGGGATGGATAGGTTGTCCGTTTTTTAAACGGATCTGAATTTTGATCCAATCTGTAGGTTTAAAATGGATAAACATGCGGATTTAATCCATTTTGCTGCCACTACAGGGGCCCAAATAAATGCGTTTTTAGTTCAAGCATATTGTCGATCAAATTATAACAATACCTCTAGCTCACACATGGAACTCAAAATACATTTTGTTGCAGGCCGAGTGCCCAATTGGCATGACTTTCGAAACACTAAAAATTCAACTGTGTCCCCTCCTATGGAGCATCTAAGTCGTTCATAGGTGAGGGCTAATTTGTAATGGTGGAAGTGTCATGCTTTCCCAAGCATTCCTTTCTTTTACATGGAAAAGGATATTTCCACGTTCCCATAGGAGTATGCCACACTCATTTGGAGCTTCGTATTTATCTATTTCCTAGTGTGAGGAAGAAGCCGAGCTGGTAAAGGAGCTGCCAGCTCTTCCTCCGACTCACCTGCTTCTGTGCGGCTACTTTTTTGATGAAAATACATTCTTAACCTTTGTAATTTTAGATAAATTAGTTTTTGTCTCCATTGGTACATGTCGTCTTCTGTGGTTAAGTTTTTCCTATAGGGTGCACACCTCTTCGCCACCTAGCTGCTTGCTTTTTGCCGTCTCCACACTGCTTTCGATTGTACACGCAGCGATAGAAGCAGCACCTACTTGATTGTTTGTAAACAAAATTGTTTTCTATATTCAGAAACTGTGTAACGAGTCTATATGTCACACGGTTGCAGATTTACATGTACTAAACTTGTACGAAATTTGTGAATTCCTTAGTAAAATATAAGTTAGTCTTCAACTCTCCACTCTCACTTGCTAGGACTATATTTACTCACCCACAAAAGCAATAAAATGATTCAAAAGAATTCAAAAAGGGACTTCCCCAATTACTCTCTAATGAATTGAGTTGAGTTAATTACAAATGAGAAGCTAATTCATATTTATACATGCTCACCTGCATCCACTTCTTCAATAGATGCCTATAATTGTTCTAAATGTCAATATATTAATAGTCCAAATTATATTCTAGAACCCTCCTACTTTTTTTAGATCATTCTACCATTCTCTTAGAGTATTTTAGACTCTACTACATAAGATTAAGATATTTACAAGGAATTCTCTAGAATTCAAGCTTTTTTTCACAAATCTAGAAACACATGTCTAAGTCCCTTGGCCACATCTATAAGTTGAATAAGCCTATCTTGGAGCTTATAGATCTTGGTCATGGGCCTTGCAATGCAAATCTATGACATTCTCCCCCCTTGATAATGTCAATGCCATTGTCGACACATCTCAGTTGGTGTCATAAGCTTAGCCCTTGGGCATATCTCATACTACCTTGTGATCCTCATGAGATGTCCTACCTCATCCCCCCCTTGCACATTGGTGTCCAGTCACTCTTGTGTTCCTTGGGAACCTTCCTTGTCTTCTTTATGCTATGTGCACTCTTGCACACTTGTGCACCTTTGCATCATTGTGAGTTGTCACACCTGTTGCACTCCTGCTTTGCTACCCTTCACTGTTATACCTCATGCACATCAGTGTGGCAGCTACTGCACATCTCTACTTGGTCTTATTTCTATTGGAGCACCCCATTGTGGCACACCCTTGTCAACTATTGATTTCTCCTTAGACCCTTCAGACCATAGCACCCTGATGGCACCTAGACGTCGTAAGCCTAGTTATGCTGACTTTATCTTCATTGTAGAGCCCCCTACTAACTACAAGGTAGATAGCATCTTTCTCTGCCTCTTGTCATCCTTTAACACCGGGACCGTGTAACGAGTCTTCTCATCAAAGAAGTTCAATGCTCCAAGGTGTGGCATATGGATGGCCTAAGATGAAGTGAGGAAATCCATTCCAAGGATAACCTCATAGTCATCTAAAGGAACTACAGTCAAAGTGATGGTGCCTTGCCACTCTCCAACTTTGATGGGTATCTCCTTGGCTACTCCAAGCATTGACCTAGCCTCAAGGTTTACTGCTCTAATCTTACTCTCATCCTTCTTCATCTTAGTGCCTAATCTATTAGCCTTCCCCTCTAAGATGAAGTAATAAGTGGCTCCTCTATCAACCATGGCCCGTGTGCCTTATGCCATTGAGGCACACGTCCACATGCATCAAACTTTTTCCTGCAACAAGCTTGGTCCCTGATACCTACCCCATCATGGCATTGAGGAGTCAAAGTGCCCTCATCTTAGGCTTCTCCTCTTCATCCTCATCCCTTAACTTCTGGTTCTTCCTTTCAACTATCAAGTTATTGAGGGTCTTTTTCTTTAGATAGTCAACTGGCCAATGACCCCCATCACATATGAAACAACCAGAGCGATGAGGGATGAACTTACCTTTTCCCTTCAAGTCATGCCGACGTTCATTGCCTTCTTCCTTATGACCCTTAGGTTTGACCTCCCCGCCATTGCCCATTAGCCTTGCTCTTTTTCTTCTCAATTGTGAATTGGGTGACATATTCACGGATATATCCCATATGCATTGGCTGCTTCAGATTCTTTCAAGCCAAATATTCTACGTGCTCTGGTAAGAATTGGGCTTTGATCTCTTTCATAAAGTCTTCCCAAGTGGCTACGATGCAATGACCATTAGCTACATCACCATGCCTTCATCTCTACCGTAGCATCATGTCATTAATAAAACACATCATTTCCACATCCACTTCCATGGCCTCCTTAGAAATCTTGACAGCTTTAAAGTATTGCTCCATTTGCCATAGAAAATTCTCCAAGTCCTTGGCATCACAGATTCCCTTGTAGCTTGTAAGTTCAGGGATTTTAACTTTAGGAACAAACTCCTTTGGTCCAGATCCTCCCCTACTAGCTACAACCTTCACTAACATTGCTAATCTAATCTTCACATCCTCTAGATTGACTACCTCCTCATATAGCTTTGCTATCTCGCCTTTCATTGTCTTAAGGTGATCAGACATGCACTCTACCCTCTTAATGGTCTTGGCATTTATATACTTAAACACCTTGATTGTACTTTTCATGTCAGCCTTAAGACTATGCAAGGTGTCAATGAAGGCACTAGACTTCTCCAGGAATTTAGATAAGGCTTGTTCTAACTTACTAAACTTTTCCTCTAACGTAGTAAGGCGAACATCCAAAGTCAACTCCTTTGATGGATCTCTAGACTTCTCTCCCTTTTAGTTCTTTGTTGAATCGCCACAGGCATGTTGCTCACTCCTGACTCACTTGCCATGATGTTGTCACGAGGTCGACACAATCCCTACAAGTAGCTCCCAACGTTGCTTAATCTTGGCTCTGACATCAACTCCTCGTACCAACCTTGCTTTGATACAAATTGTCACATGGTTGTAGTTTCACCTATGCCAAATCTACACAGCACTTGTGTGCAACTCCTTTGCAAAGCATGTCAACTTTCAACTCCCCACTCTCACTTATTAGGACTACACTCACTCACCCACAAAAGCAATGAGAAAATTCAAGAGAACTCAGAAAGGGACTTCCTCAATTACCCTTTAATGAATTGAGCTTAACTGACTGAGTTGATTAGAAATGAGGAGCTAACCCCTATTTATATGTGCTCACCCCCATCCACCTGCTCAATGGATGATTAGAATTATTCCAAGTGTCAATACATCAACGGTCCAGATCATATTTTGGAATCCTCCTACTCTGTTTAGATTATGCTACCATTCTCTTGGAGTATTTTATTCTCTACTACATAACATCTACATATTTACAAAGAATGCGCTAGAAATCAAGCCTTTTGTAATCATGCCTTGTTCCGCAAATCTAGGAACATGGGCCTAAGTCCCTTAGGTCTTCTTTGGAGGCAGTAGACCTTGGTTGGTAGGAAAGTTTCCTAAGAGGTGGAATGTGATAGTGTTTTGAAAAGATGCAACTCTACAATGGAAATTCATAATGCATCTTAAGGGTGAGATGGAAATTAAGGAAGAAGTGGAGAAAAGTGGGAAAAACACTTAAAATGGAATGCTCTTATACCATTGTCCACATGTCATCTTATTCCAATATATTTCCCTTAATTATTTTCAAAATAGCTCTTGTATAATCTTCTTGAATCCCCTTTAATCTTATCTTTCCATTTAGCTTAGCTTGATGGCTTAGATGACTAATTTTGAAGGATCCATTTGCTAGCCTTCATGCCTGGCTTAGGAAGCTTTCTTGGCTTCACTTCTTAGCTCCATCCCTTGGCTTGAGTGGCTTGTATGGTTTGGCTTAAGTTCCTTAGCTCGTTACCTTCTTTCATGACTTATATGGCCAAGGTGGCTTAAGTAGCTTCCATGCAAAGGTGGTGGGAATGAATGGCTTACTTGATGGACCCACTTTGGCCAACATTAGCTCCTTTAATCACATCCATTACTGGTCCACAATATGATCTTGATAGTTGGTTTATGTTGAAGTGATGATTTTGAGGCTTTGACTCAATCTTTTGATCTTGATCTTCAATTTCATCCTGATCGATCTTGGCCGTTGGATCACCATTTTACTTCTTACAAAAATTCAAATCCATAATTAAATCTTACAAAACATGATTAATCACATAACTACCTTAGATTAGCTTTTGGACCTACAAAATAACAATTTTTGCTTTATTGGTAAAAATGCATGTGTTATGAATTTTAGTCTAAAAACTCTAATTTATGCCTGTAAGTTATAACATATAGGTAACTAATTGGGTGGTTTTTATGAAAAATTAAACACTTATCACACCCCCAACCAGCATTTTTCTAGTCCCAATTAAAATATGCAAAAAATCACTTTTCAAAAATTAGTACAAAGTACCACTTTCGTAGGTACTCACGTGCATTTAGCAAATGCAATATGCCCTTAAACCCTTAGGTTACCACTAGTGGACGAGTTAGGCCTCGTGAGGGTTTGTAGGGGATGTACCCACAAAATTTTCAAATTTTTAGTGAAAGTCCTTTATTCATCTAAGAAAATTTTCTTTTATTCAGCTTAGCCTAATTCCTAACTTTAGCTTACTAATAAAGATGAAGAAAATGGTTCAAAATCCTAACCTTATGCTAAAAGTATCCCATTATTTTATTAAACCTCTAAAGATAAGTGTGTACTATAGTTGATATATAATTAGTCTCCAAGTCAAATATAACTTAAATTGACATCCAAATGTATGCTTTGACTTCAATTTTCATAGGATATACTTGACACTCGTAAAGGTGTACATCTCTCATCAATATGCGAGTAGAATGTTGTTCAATATATCTAAAAGTGTCATATATTTCATATAAAATAACATTAACTTAGAAAGAATGATAATGGTCTCATGAAAGGTTATCAACTACTAAGAATGTTACACTTTACAAAAGTCCCTATTCATTCATAACCATTTCTAAGCCATACTACTCTTAAGATGAAGTCAGGACTTCTATTAGGACAAAATGTAGGCTTAGGTAAGGTTTATCAAAAGAATAGATATAAAGGTAAACAAAGGTTGTCTAAAAATATATAAAGGGCTTCTATCAATGTATTCACAACTTTCCCATTTTTTTCTCACAAGAGTGAACATTCTTCTTTTTGATTGGCTATATCTTTTATTTCCTTTTTTCTTTTTATTGACTTTATACATAGCCTCTTTGAATTTTTCTTCTTTTTCCACCCCTTTTGATGTTCATCTCATGAATTGGTTTGTTCATATTTTTTCTCAAGATGTTCTTCAATCTTCTCTATATTTTTCCAAAACAAATGGGTGATGGATATATATTAGGGGTTTAATATAGGTAAAGGTTGTTTGGATAGTAAAGAAAAGGCTGATATTTGAAAGGCACAAGGGGCTAACTAACAAAAAATAATATAGGGAAGGCTAAAGGCTCTAGGTTTTACGAAGGATGGCTTTTATCATTTACTAGGTTTCACATGACTTAAGAATGATCATAAACTAAAGAAATATATGGTATAGTCTTTTGTGATTTCTCAACAGTTGACCAAGATGAAGAATAATGAGACCAAATATGAAATAATGTCTGCTGCAATAAATTTTGAATTTATGTATAACCCTCAAAAAAGAATGAATGACTCTAAACTCACTTTGGTTATATCTTCTGCAAGATCTCTAAGTTATATCTTCTCTTGAGCTTAAACTATTTATAACTATTTTGTACAATTATTGTTTCGAGTTTAATTTTTCTTGAGATATTTTAGAAAAATAATAAAATAGTGAACTAATTGTAAAAGTTAGTTTGATATTCAAAAAATTTAATCTCATTTTATAAAGGAACTTATCCTTTTTTTTTTCAAAAATGTAAGAAAAAACCTAGAAATCTCATTTCTACACCCCAACCTGAACGAAACATTGTCTTCAATGTTTTGAGATATAGGTCACCTAATGATGAATAGGTAATGTGGTCTAATGAGACTTTCTAAAAAAAATTCCTAGGTTGCCTCCTAATAAGTACTATGTTTAACATCTTCAACCAGAGAAGGCCTACGACTAACTTATTTTCTCTTTGTTTTAACTAGTTAAATTAAATTTTCCTAATTCTAATCTTAAGAATAAAATGACAAGATTTCTCATGCCACCTCAGAATCCCTCTGTAGTCTATAAATTTCCTCCACCCCAAAACTTTAGGTCGTGGTATTATTATACCATAGTAGATAACCATGGTTTTGAGTGTTGTGGGACCGTATTGATGATCCTCCATTTTTATTATTTTATGATAGTTAAATATAATTCCTCCACCTCTAAAATTGAGGTGGTAGTAACTTGATGACTTCATGTACTACTATGCATTTTGTTGGACCATATGGAGGCGAATGGTCCTCTTCTTGATTAAATTGAGGGATAACATTGACCATTGTATTCAATTTATCTTTTTCCTCCATGTCCCTTGCATTATCCTAAAATAGGGATATAAGATGATGTTGCCCTTTCCTAAAAGGTGGTTCTTGTATTACTAGAGCCGGGGACATGATTTTGCTTAAACAATGAATATCTTCTAATGTGTACCCTAGAGTAGGTTGATGAGTGGTTAGTATATCAATTGACTCTTTTTCTTCCTATGTATCTGGCATAGGTAAGGTTTCAATTGGGCTTATATTATTCTCTGACATTTGTTAAAATAAAGTTTGTAGGTCCCAATTAGGTACATCTTTGATGGTGCAAGGCTCAATTAGTATTTCAGGCACTCTAAGGGTATTTACATTAGCTTGCAATTCAAAAATGTCCATTCAAGGCATTGTATCCAACAACTCATTCACCTCCTGAATGGACGTGTGTTCATAAAATTCATAAAAATAAATAGGACATGATTTTAGAGGATTTGGATTGAATGTTCTACAATTTCATTCTCTTCAGCAATGGAAGTATCTTTATCATAATTGTGATAATGATTAGAATATAGCTTGAGTAGATTTGCATATGAGGTTTGTATGGATGGTGGTGGACTTTGTGGCTTAGAATGATTACATGGGATTTCTATTCATTATGTGTAATAAATGGCTCTTCATTATCCCTAATTCGTTCAAATTCCTCAGTCCTTTTTATAAATGCAGCAATATTTCTTTTAGTAGATTCCCTTATTAGTTTCATTTTCTCTTCCCATTCCTCCCATTCTTGTCTCATTTCCTCATTCCCCTTTCCAATTTCTCACTAAATTGGTGCATATTCTCTACTAATAGTTGTTCTTCATGCTGTAGAGGAAACAACTCGTAGGGTTACTATTGCTATGGCATTGGGATGTTGAAAAAGGGCTGAGCAGGTTGAACCCATGATGGTTGACCCTAATATTCTTGATAATTATAGTGTTAATTAGGGTGGGACCATTGGGGTTCTTCTTGATATTGGTAATTCTGAGACCAAGGTTGTTCATGATGCCTAGTCCATCCATTATAGTCTTGGTAATTTGTCTCAGGGTAATAATTGTTAGGGTGTGGGTATGCATTAAGTGCATCCACTGGCTCTTAATAGTTTTCATTATAGTTGGAGCTCTATAGCCATGAAGAAGGGAGATATTTTGGGTCAGAATAGGTATAGTAATTATTGTAGTGAGGGTGGTGGCATGACTCAATGTTGGAATTGTCATACTAGGGTTGTTTATAAGCCTTAGTATTTTGCCTAAGGAACCATCCTAGCAATTATCTTATCCCACTTACTAATTATCTTATCCAATTTATTGGATAGATCAAGAGTATATCTTTCTTTGTTCTCATTTATATCCTCATGAGGTAATGGCTTAAGAGTAAAATAATAACATAATGGTTTTTGAATCACCTTCTTGATAGGCCACTGTACTTAACTTTATATTCAATGAAACTAAGCAGTATATACAATGAATGAGTACCTTTTTTTTTTTTTTTAATGAATTGAAAAGCCCTAATTATATGAAACCTAAATGCTAGTACTAAGCTAAATGATGCACAATCAAATCCTAGTATTCACTAATCAAGAAATATCTTGATTATCTTTTGTTAGTGCATAGGTGGTAGCTTCCTAAACCTATATCTAGGTAGCTCCTTTTATTCAGATTTGACTACTACTTACCAGTTGCGTTTTTCTCTAAAGTGGCTAATACAATCCTCATGTCAAGAGGCGCTTAAACCTCAACCGATGTCAACGGAACACGTGGGAGAATCATTTGGATTTTAAGACACCCACTATAACCATAATGCTTAGAAGCCACTAGAGTGACAATAGATCACATCCTTCTAAAAGGGTCTTATGAGCTTAATACCCTAAGTCTCTTTCTAGTTGATCTTAATTACATTCAAGGGATGGCATGGTGGCATACAAGGATATTGATTGATACCTAGGTGGGACAAGGAACTAGTGATGAAATCCAATCCTTATCTACACAAATTGTTGTAACTCCCTGGCAATGGCGCCAAAATCTTGTTGTTGTTTTACATAAGACTCACAAGCATGCAAATCGTTTGCAATATAGTATGTTAGTAAGGTCAATCCCATGATGAGTTGACCTAATGTGATGCTAGTGGATCCTACTTTAAACAATCTACCATAGCCAAAATTCAAGTGATTTTTGACCTTAACTAAGAAGGGAAAGTAAAACATGAAATTGGAAACTAAGCAAAACAAGAAACATGCTAAGTTGAAAACTTTCCTAAAACATGCACTTTCTAAAATTAAAGCTTTCCTTAATTAAAAATTCTAATTTTATGACTTTCTATACTTTCCTAAAATGTAATTTATCAAATTTCTAAAACTAACTTTCTTAAATATGAATTTGACAACTAATCTAAAGAAAACATGCTTTAATAAACTACTTTCCTAATCATGTAAAATTAAGAAAACTAAGCAACTGAATCAACTACTTTAGCAAGTATGAAAAAATTAATTACTTTCCAAACTAATTAAGATGCAAACTAATGGAATCTAACTACAACTAAACAAGATAAATAAAGGAAGAATTACCACTAGCAGATAATGAAAGGAAAACAACCCAAGCATCATGCCTGTAACCATGGAATGGTATGCATGATTCATTGGATAGGAGTGGATTTTATCAACTACTTTGGAAACCTAAGCATGCGATCTATTTCTAACATTAACTAGGATATCTAACAATCTAGTTGGGCTCTTGAAAAATCAAATGAACATGAGTTGTAAGGTGCTGAAAATTAACATAAACCATTCATGAAAGGAAATTACAGTAGTATTGTAATTGAATAATTCAACGAATAGCACATGTAAACATAGAATTAATCACTTTTAATGTAATTAAACATTCAATAAGAAAGATAATTAACTGCTGGAGACAAACATGAATTGGAAATTCCAACTATATTCATTGAATCATATTAAAAATTCATCAACATAATATTCCATGAATGTAATCCAAATCTGAATTTTAAATTCTATCACAACGATGTTGACTGAATCTTAATCAGTCCTTAATTACGAGCCATTTTATTCTTCAATTGTTCAAACATTCACTCATGATCAAGCATGCTTGAAATCAAGGGAAAATGCTATGGAAAACTAAGGCAACAACCAATGGAACTTAAGCAAACAAAGCTGGAAATCAAGAGGGCTCAAAGAGAACAAAGATACAATGAAAGGTAAAGAGAAAAATTAGATTCAAGATGACATTCCTTGGATGTCAGTACAAGGGAAAGCCAGCCATGAATCTTAGTTTAAAAGTAAAGAAAGACAACGGAAAACAAGGCAAACTAGCATGGAAAGAAGTGAATTCAAGTAAAGAGAACAAGGAAGCTGACCAACCTTTAAAGATGAATAAAAAACCCCAAAAATCCTAGGTTGAACACTCGAGGAAGAAGCATATACCTTGGAAGGAAGTGGTAGCATCCAAAGAGTCCCAAAACAATAAGCAAAATGCATGAAAGATGGCTGTAGGAAGAGGGCATCCTCCTACCTAATGGAGGAGGCCTCATTTTCCTATGTGTGAAAATTTCCTTTCCTTGGATTTTTGTCTGGATTTTTATGCTTTTTCTCCTATTTTTTATAAGATGCCCTAATTCTAAGGTGTGTTGGGGATTAAAGTGTGTCAATTTGAATGGCTAGGATGGGGGAAAGGTTAGGATATCAAACAAGAAAGTGTGTGGAAGGATGTGGCTGTCTTAAGGAGGGGAGTAGGTGGGAGGTGGTACCTTTTTAGGAAGGGGTGGTTGGTTAGAAAGCATGATTAATCACATACTTACCTTGGATTAGCTTTTGGATCAACAAAGTAACAATTTTTTTTCATTAGTAAAAAAATGCAAGTGTTACAAAATTTGGCCTAAAAATCCTAATTTACCCCTATAAGTTGTAACACATGGGTAACTAATTTGGTGTTTTTATGAAAAACTAAACACTTATCAATATGTGTGTGTGTGTGTGTGTGTGTGTGTGTGTGTGTGTGTGTATAAAATAGATCATAGATTTGAGTAGCATCATTCAGCCATGGGCAGCCATATGCAGCCATGGGCCTTTTAGGGAATGGTCTATACCCTCAAGAGGGATGACTGACAGATAGGTCATGTCTAACTAATAGAATGACTACCTATGCATGTGGAGGTATCATCTCTCAACTACACTCGATTGCGAACCCTGTACCATCTACACCAGCTCACATGAGGTAGTCGGATTAGAATAGAAGTAGTCTTCCTATGGTAAACACTCCCATAACACATAGGTTATTATATTGACTAGTAACCTTTTCAGAGGTCAGGGGCCAATGTGAACCCTCTTAGCATAGTGTTATAGGGCCTTACAACACTCAGAACGACTATCATAAGTCAGAGGATATAATGGCACCATGGTGCATTGTGCAAGCTGTCACCCATATAGGGCCCAAATACAAACACATTCACCAAGTATATACAAGAAATCTTAGAGCTTACATAGAAGCAAGATAAACTATGTTATTTATGAATTCTAAGTATAATGTTCCAATGATGCATCATTCAAAAGCATGTAATTATAATTCTTTGAAATAACAAAAAACTCATGAAGTTCATATTCACACATTATGATCATAGCAGTAACTTGGCATAGTAGACAATATACTTTTGTTTTACTAGCAATGTAATGAAGTGGGTATAACAATTTACTTTTTCTAATGTTCTTATAAAGGTGATAGGTGGTAAGCTTGGAGTGAGACAAGAGATTAAAATCAGTTATTCACTGACATGTTTATGTGGTTTGGTAAGCTTGAATGATTAAGGAATTTATGGGCATCTTTTTTGCTAATACTATGTTTGGACTGTTTTGGTGCCTGAGGTGTATATTAGTCTTTAAAGTGTTTATGTAATGCATTTTCCTAACTACAAGTTCTAATGATGAGTCAATTAATCCAAGGATTCACTAGTATAACCTCTTTTTTCATAGCCAAAGAAGTTTCAATGTTAGCAGTCCTTGTAGAGTTCCAACTGCTAAACATTTCACTATGTATGCTAAATGTTTAACAGTTTTTGAATGACTTCGCTATCTTTCTCACCATTTATTGTGTTTAATTACTAAATTATTGAGTATTCTAAGTGTACGAATAACCATTAGTTTCATTAGATGTTAGGGATTAATTAGTTTCTCTAAAACTTAACCTTGCTCTCTACTACCACCAGTCAACAAAAAGAATGATTATTTCAAGTTTGGACAATGATCTAAATGTCGTACGATATCAATTGACCTTATGTAAATTGGTCCATGTTGAAAAAATTGTTCCTTATTGAATATACTTCATGATCAAATGGTTTTTGGGTGTTCTAGGTACTTGAAAGTCATTTCATACCTCAAAACTTTCTGTTAGTTAGTCTGTAGAATTTTGCATTAGATAGTCCACAACAAGCTACCAAAAACGTCCTTATTCACATCGAAAAACCATGGGACTTGAGCAAAAAATTTGCATTTCTATAATCCTTTTCAATCATTTTCTTGCATAACCATAAGCACAATATTAAAAGTGTTTTAATATGTATGCATGAAATGATAAAATCAATTTGAATTTATATGAAAACGTCATGGATTTCAATCTTAGTATCAATTTGATTTGTAAACATCTCTTTAATAATGATATTAAGCATAAATCCAATATCAAAATCATCTAAATAACATAGCAAACTATGCTTGAAACAATAACTAAAATAGTCAAAGTTCAGTGACTAGTTCCCTAGGTAGAAGCCAATTCAGTAGATTCAAAAACCTTAGATTAAATCATGCAAAAACTTTACCCGATTAACATTAGCATTTTTACTCTCTTGATTTACAATTAAATCTCAATTCATGCATGTATAAATCTTATGCAAATCTATACATGAATGAAGAAACATGGATGAATCATGAAGGTGCTACACATGGAATACAGCGTGAAACGACATGATTTTCTCAACATGGTTTTGCTAAAATTTTAGAAAACTCTACCCTAGAAAAGTTCCTCATCTTCTACCCAGCTTTATCTCCTTCTCTTTGTCTTTCTCTTACAGTCTTCATTTCTTCTTTTTTCCTTCTTTCCTCTCCATGTTTTCTCCATCTTTCTCCTTGGACATCTTGCAACCAAAATACCTCTACATTGGGACATCCCATGCTTTTATACTTTTCCTTCTATTAGTTGCCTACTTATTATAAGATTTTTTCCTAATTAGGTTTCCTCATCTCCCCAAGTCTCCATCAATTGTCTAGGCTCATGGCATCTTGTCAAAGGTTAACTCTTTTCATTCAAACTTGATTTGCATTAAGATTCCCACAACTACTAGGTATCTACCACATTGTCTACTATGTGGGCTTAAGAAGCCCTATTTGATGCTAAATTCTTAGAGAAAAATGTCTCATATTCACCCATGGTTTCTAATCCAAAAATGGGCTTCATAACTTGGGCCTCTCCTCACCCATTATCATCCATATACTCTCCTTGTTTTTAGCTTTCCCATAGCTCCTAGATTTTGGGCATGTTTCCATCTTCCTAAACACATGGCACCTCACCCATGGTTACCATCCATAATTCAACATTTAGATACCTTGCAATATGGTGCCTCCTTCCTATTTTGGAGTGTATTCATGCTTCTCTAGCCTATCGTTTCTCATCGCATGAGCAGTACTTCACTCTCTCTCTCTCTCTCTCTCTCTCTCTCTCTCTCTCTCTCTCTCTCTCTCTCTCTCTCTCTCTCTCTCTCTCTCTCTCTCTCTCTCTCTCTCTCTCTCTCATACTTCTAGGAAAACTCATCCTAGGGAACCATTCCTTAGATCTCCTAACAGTCTTCTAGTTCATTCAATCTATCTAAGATTGAGATGACTTCTATCTCATCAAACCTAATCATCCATTCTTTTAGATTTTTATTAAAAAGAAAGTAAAAAACATGTAAATGATGCTTTAAACTCTAAACCAAAGTCTCCAATACACTTAACATTACTACCTAAGCATCTTAAATTCAGAAATATAATTAAGAAAAATGATATGTTTATTGAAGTAAAAATCATGGTATTACATCGTACCCACCTTATATAAATTTAATCTTCAAAAATCATGCTAACTTGATGAATAATTTTGGAAATCTCTATCCCATGTCCTCTTCCATCTTCCATGTATCTTCTTTCATTAAGTAATGTTCCCATAAGACCTTAACCAAGGATATGGTCTTACTCAAAATCTTTTCCTTTCTATCCAAGATTGGTACTAATTTTTTCTTCAAAAGTAAGGTCGTGTTGTAACTCTATTGGTAATTGCTTAAGTACATGTGTGGGGTTCGCAATATACTTATGTAACATCAATACATGAAATGCATTATCTGCTTCAATTAATTACAGAGGTAAAGTTAAACGGTGAGCTACCTGGCCAAGTCTCTGAAGAACTTAAAAAGTTACTACAAATCTAGGCTCAACTTTCCTTTCTCACTAAATGTCATTATATGTTTGAACAGAGAAATCATCACGAGCATATGATCTCCTATGTCAAACTCTAGATATCCACATCTATTTTTTGCATGGATCCTACCTACTATGTGCTACAAGTAGTTTGTTCTATATTATTCTCACCTTCTCTACAAACTACTCTATCAACTCTAACTACACAAACCGACGTTCCCCTACATCACTCCAACAAGTGCCCATGCCACATGGTTGGCCATACAACACCTCATAAGGTCCCATACCAATACTAGATTGATAGCTAATTTTGTAGGTGAACTCTATTAATGGAAGGTGTTCATCCGATTTTCCTTTACATTCCATATAACATGCCCATAACATATCTTCAAGTGTCTATATTGTCCTTTTTAACTATCCATCAGTCCATGGGTGAAAAGCTATACTAAATCTTAGAGATCCATCCAAACCCTCTTCTACGCATTATCAAAAATGGGAAGTAAATCTACTATCTAGATTAGATATATTAGTCAAAGGCACACCAAGTAGACTCACAATCTCCTTGATATATAATGTGGCAAAAACTCTTCCATGATTGCTTCTACCTAATAGGAGGGAAATGTGAGGACTTAGTCTATCCACAATTACCCATATCACACCATGTCCACTAGAAGTCCTAGGTAGTCCCACTATAAAGTCCATTATGACATGGTCCCACTTCTAGTTCAAAAGTTCTAGAGCGAGCAATAGAGCTTGAAGGCATTTAGACCAATCATCAAGAGCAAGCAATGAAACCCAATTTTATCAACCGAGTTCTGTGAGCTTGAAAGCAAAAGCAAGAAGGTTTTCTGTTTGGAATTGGAATCCATCTTTCTATTTCCCTAATTAATTTTAGAAAGACATGTAACTAAGTGGGGCCCATATTGGCTACCATAAATGGGATGTCCAACTCAAATATGTTTAGCTTCAATATTTTTTACAATAGAGATTGGAAGAAATTAGAAAAGTAGAGATAAATAAAAGAAAATTAGAAAGGATTAAGTAGGAGATAAAGATAAGGAGGTCAGATAGGAAGGAAGGAAATATAGGATAGTAACAAAAGAAAAGGAGATCATCCCTAATAAGAAACTTAACCTAAGAGGACGTCTTATCCATGGGGGGAGGGAAGTTTGCACTAGAGAGAGAGAGAGAGAGAAGGAAAAGAAGAACTACCACCTTCCAAGCATTTAAAGAGGGGAGATCTAAGGCTGAGATCATGTTCAAGTTAGGATATAGGGAAATTCTAGTGAGGGGATCATGATTTTATGAGAAAGGGATAGTGAGATCTATGTCACTAAGTTTCATATGTATTTCAAAGCATAGGAGAGTAGTTTTTATTGTGGCTTTGGTTTAGATCTATGGATAATATGCTCAGTATTATATATGGATGGTTGTGATTGGATTTGCCTTCTTGTATATAAAGATCTTGTATTATGTGAGTGAATGAATATATTTTATAAGGGGATTAAGGGGTTGATTGGAGATCCAAAGATTCTACAATGGATGATGGAGAGTGCATCTTGCCCTAGTCAATCTCATCCAAGGGTGGGTTGTGTCCTACCTCACACATCATCCAAGGGCTATGATGAGATGGTAGATGCATGCCTTGGTGAGTGTTTCCAAGCTGTGTTAAAAGAGAGATTAATTTGAAGTTGAACAAGGGAGAGTGGATTCATCCAAGGGAGGAGACACTCTACTCTTTTTGCTTTCATCCAAGGGTGGATGCATGTCACATCTAATGCACCAGGCAAAGGTTATGACGAGATGGTAGATGTGTCCCCTTGTTGATGGACTTGATCTATGCTAAGAGAGGGTTTTTTACCTAAACAGAAAAGAGAACAAGCAAGAGGGAGTGCGTTCCATTCAAGGAAGGAGATGCACTGTCCTTATGCCTCAGTCAAGGGTGGAGATGCACGCATGCACATGCACTCCTTTAAGGTCCACGTATGGATGGTAGATGCACATCTCTTTGGATGATTCGAGGTAGGAATGATGAGTTTAGAATTCACTTCGTTGAAGGGTTAGTGGTTATAAACTTTGATGAATTAAACTCAATTCAATGGTCCATAGGAAGAGGACAAATGGATGGAAGATTAGATCAAGAGATGGATAATATTTGAAATAAAACCTTGAATAAAAGTGATAATAAGATAGAGTAAGAATACTGGCATGTTTGAAATAAAAGAGAAATCATCTTAAGACGATCCAACTGAGTTGGATAGTGTGCATGGGTGGTGTGAAATGCATCACTTCCTCTCAATGTCTCCAAGATGAATGATAAGCATTCAATTTTGTATAGTAGACCATATGTTATAAAATATAGTGTTGGCATGTTTAAAATAAAAGAGAAATCATCTTAAGACTATCCAACTGAGTTGGATACTGTGCATGGGTGGTGTGAAATGCATCACTTCCTCTCAACGTCTCCAAGATGAATGATAAGCATTCAATTTTGCATAGTAGACCATATGTTATAAAATATAGTGTTATTTCTAGGTTTTTTTGAAAATTTATAACACATGCATTTCTGATCTAATGATTCAAAAGTTTGATATTTTACAAGTTCAGAAGCTAATCCAAAGTTTGTGAATCATCATAATTTTCTAGATTTAATTAGTTTTTTAAATATTTTGTAGGAAGTGAGAAGATGATCCAACCGCCCATATTTCATTTTATAGAGTTTTTCATGGGTGGAGCTACACATCTAACTCAATGGGGGTGTTGGGGTAGAGCTCCCAGAATATAATTAGAAGAAAGAAAAGTGATTAAAATGATCCATTCGAAAAGTCATGCATTTCCATCACTTTGCATTAGAATTTGAGACATACATGAGGTTTCCTAATCCAACTAGGAACCCTAAGGAAGCCAAGCTACTTGTTAAGTGTTCAATTTTGGTCAAAATATCCCTTATTTAGTATTCAATTAGATCATCTAATCGTCCATATTTGCAAAATTTGGCTTGATTTTAAATTTAGCTCCAATTGACCATCTAAACCTTAATTTGTCAAAATCAACGGTTAGGCTATCATTAGAGCTCATTAAATGATTAATGTACGATTCAGATGATTCTAATTTAGTCTTTTCTTTTACAGATCAACCAAAAGATGCATTGATGGATACAATTAAAAGTTAACGGTGTAGATCATCTTAAAGTGCATTGGATGGGCCAGATAATTCATAAAGATTGATAGGACAGTTTCTTAGAAGATAATTAAGCTCAATTGGGAATCATGGACAAAATGAAAATAACATGGAGAAAGCAACTTGCAATTATGGAAGAGTTTACAAAGTACAAGGAAGGGACCCAAATTAGCATTCCCTTACTCCCTCTTTCCGTACTTCTCTCTTTTCGATTCTTCCCTCTCTACCTCCTTCCTATTCACTTCTCTTTCTTATTACTCCCTCTTTCCCTCCTTATTTTTCTCTTTCCTTTCCCATTCCCATCTCACGCATAACCCTCTCCCTCTTCCCATTCTCTCTTCTCTTTTATCCCTTGGCTGGGCTGTACGAGGCAAACCCACCATTCTCTCCTCTTTCTCATTCTCTCTCATGTCTTTCTCCCCTTCTCCTTCTCCTTCTCCTCTATGTCCATCTCTCTTTTCCTTCTTCCACTGCCCAATTCTTCTCTTCTCTTCCCATCTCTCTCCTTCTCCTTCTCCTTCTCCTCTTGTTCTCTATTTCTCCATCCCTCTACCTCTACCTCTGCCTCTGTTTCTGGCCCATTCTCCCTCTTTATCTCCCCTTCTCAACCGCAATCTCTCATCTCTCTCTCATTCTTCTCCTATCTCTCTCCAACCCTCTCTCCCACATTCTAATTTTCCTCACGTCCCTCCTCTCTTACCCTACTTCCCCCTTCTCCTAATTCCTCTCTTCTCTCTCTCTCTCTCTCTCTCTCTCTCTCTCTCTCTCTCTCTCTCTCTCTCTCTATCTCTCTCTCTCTCTCTCTCTCTCTCTCTTCCCAAATCACTGGCTCTGTCCCAGTTTCTCTGGCCGGTCCAGACATTGTCGTCGACAGGTCAGACTGCTCTCTGTTTCCCTTCCTGTCTTCTCCTCTTCTCTCTCCTTCGGCTTTCCTATCTCATCCGACGTCTCTGTGTCGTTGGTCTCCACATAGTCGTCGTGGCTCCAGGGAAGGAAAACCAAGTCGGGCTTCCATCCTTTCATCCTTTCCTCTCTTCTTCTCTCTGTTTCCTCCCCCTCCTCCGGCTTTCCCTTCTTCATGGGGTTTTCCTGGTTTTTTCTAAAAAACCAGATTTTTCACCTAATTCCTATTTTGCCCTTTTATTTTAAATTCAATTACATTTCTGTCCTTTTTTTAGTAATTACATCTTTGTCCCTGTTTATTCCGATTCTGTTTTATTTGTGTTTTTCTTATCCAGGAATAGCTTAATACAACCCGATCAATTAAGGTCTAACCCAATCAACGGGCTAACCTTAATCAAACCAAAATCTTCAATTTCTCCTTCGTTTCTGAGCAGATTTTAAATTAATTTTATAGTTTCATTCTTCGGACACCCCTAGACCTAATTAACATTTCTAATCTTCTATCTAAAATCCAGAAATCAATCTGAGCTATCTAAATCCTGAAATCACAATTTAGCCCAGATCTCTTTGATTTTGATGAATCTGACAAATTCGACTGGTGGATCTTTAATCAAGGACGTGCTGAAGATATATCAAGGCTGATCATCTACTAGATTTGAAGATTTAATAGTGATTAATCTAGGGAAGTAGTTTTTTCTTATTATTTGATTTGATTTGTTTTATTTAAGAACTGGAAATTCTGTAATTTTGAGAAGTTGATTAGATATGAACTTTGATTATAACTTTAATAATTCTAGTAATTTTGAGTGGTTTCTTTTTAATTTTAGATAATTAAATTTTATTAAAATTCCTACTTTTTAAATTAAGTCTCCATGGGATCGACCCGTATTTGCATAGCTATACTATAATAGCTTGTGCACTTGCAGTTAAACATTAACAAGTTTTTGGCGTCGTTGGCCGGAACTTGCAATAGAGTTTTTATAAAATTTAATTAAAAATCCAAAAAAATAAAAAAAATTAGGTATTGAAATTTTTATCATTTTTATCATTTTAGGTTCAGTTTTCAATTGTTATTAGGGAATAATCACCTTGTTTCCTGAAGTAGGTACTCATTCCTAATATTATTTTTCAGGAAATTAGAAAGTGGGGGAATTTTGGCAAGTGGATCTTCACCAAAATGAAAATTTCCTTACAAATACTACTTTGATTGTTAAACACGCCAGTAAATTTTAAGCTAAACCAAACTTTTGAAAGAATTTTAAATAAAAATGAAGACACTAAAAAGGCCTTACACCAGTTGCAAAATGATAGTAGACATTCAGCCCATGTCAACTCTCAAGCCATAGCCAAGTTAGAGACTCACATAAGCCAAATATTAGCTGCACTACATGATAGAGGAAAGGGTCAGCTCCCTAGTCAGCCCATCCCTAACCCTAAGGGCCAATTTAAGATAGGTCAAGTTCCCAAAACCTTAACCCTCATAAGCATGCCAAATCCATAACTACCCTTAGGAGTAGTCGTAAGATCAATAACAAGGTAGGACAAACCGAGGAAAAGGAAGAGGAGAATGAAAAGGCAAAAGCACAAGAGAAAGATACTATATAGAAACCTCCTACTCCATCTAAGCCTATAGTGGAGGCACCGTCTTTGCCAAAAATCCCAATTCCTTCAACTACTCAAAAAGGCTAAGAAAGGAACAAATATTAATGAGATAATGAAAGTGTTTAAACATGTGCAAATAAATATTCCATTACTTAATGTTATAAAGTATATTCTTACTTATGCCAAGTTTCTTAAAGAGTTCTACACTACAAAGCAAAAGTTTAATTTGCAAAAGAAAGTCCTCCTTACTTAGCAAGTGAGCTCTTTAATTCAACACAAGACCCCATCAAAATTTAGAGATCTAGGATGTCCTACAATTTTTTACATTATTGGAGACCATGTCATAGATAAGGCATTACTTTACTTAGGGGCTAGTGTTAATTTGTTGCCATATTCTATATATGAGCAACTAGGGCTTGGTGAGCTTAAGCCAACCAACACCACATTTTAGTTAGCCAATAGATCAATTAAGATTCCTCGTTGTATGGTTGAGGACTTATTAATACAAGTGGACCAGTTTTATTTCCCTATAGATTTCATTGTCCAGGATATGTAGCTTGTATTAGACCCCAATAGTCGGATCCTAGTAATTCTTGGACGTCCATTCTTGGCAACGCCCAATGCAATCATAAATTGTAGAAATGGTGTTGTGAAATTATCCTTTAGCAATATGAAAGTCAAGCTAAATGTTTTCAATGCCAACCATAAATAATTAGATCTTGATGACTCTTGCAACATGGTTGAAGATTTAATTTCAGATGTTCTTCCACCATTTTCTAACCTCAATCCACAGGACGCCTATCTTACACATAATAAATTAAATTACTATGTCTGGCTAAAGATGTTAAACTTAGGAAACCCAAGGTTATAGCATCTACATCACTCAATTATCATATAGATATCCTATGTTTACTAACATTGAGGACAATGTTTCGTTCAGGTTTGCTGGTGTAGATGCACGTAGAGATTATGATGAGAATTGGATGTTCAAAACGTAGTAATTCTACTATTTTCTCCTCTTAATGAGAGTGCATCTGACTAGTTTTGCATATTATTCATGTGTAAGAAAGTTAATTCTCAAAAAATATTTACACATCACATATTCAAGACTAATAAAGAGGTACAATTTAAAGATCCTAAGAAAAATTAGTGGAGACCTATAACCTAGTAAGTTTAGAGACTATATTATTTCAGAGAGTTATAAGTAATTTCACATTTTCTTTAGTGTACATAATTTAGTGTGATCCTATTATCCTTGATTCAATTAAGTATTGAGAATAAATATGAGTAATACTTTCTTTCTATACAAATTATTGAATCTGATAGGGCTCAAGTTAGCCCCTTGAGCCTATTATTAAGTCTTTTCTTCTTTAACCCCATTTATCTTAACCCAGGGCAAAATAAATAACCATGACCCATTGTCAAAATGAGTGGAGTTAGTAGAAAAGTGTAAAAAGGACAAAAAGTCAAAGAAGTGAGAAAACTTAGCAGTCTTTCTTCTGGAACAAATAAAAAGTAATAAAATAAAAAAATTTAAAAGACAAGAATACAAAAGAAATTTACTTTAATAAACTCAAAGAAGAGTTGTCTAGCAATAAAAAAGAAGACTTCTACTCATTTTTGAATCTTTGAAATTCTTATACCCTTCTTTTTTGAACCTTACCCAAATGTATGTTTTGTTCAATCTAAAGACTTAATGATTTTAAGTGGAATATAGCCTTAAAGAGGATATAAAAAGAAGGAATTAAGGTAAAAGACCCTTACTGTTCTTGGTAATGACATCCACTCTTGAGGATCACTTTCTTTTGTCTCATTAGCACTTAAAGATTTATGTGAACCACTAGCTTGTTGGATCTGGTCACATAATGAGAGAAATATGTTCAAACCCTTATCTAAGAGCTTCATTTTTTAGAGTATACCTGTGAGGATTTGAGGTTAGCACATATTTCCAATGAAATTTAAGCATATCAATTAAAATTCAAGACTTATGTGGATGTACTCACACACACTCCAAGAAATAACTAGAATGAAATGTCTTGAGTATGTGTATGATTTATAAAATTGTCAAATCCTCTTCATTAAGTCATGAAAAATTACTATATTGGTAATGAATGAGGACTCACTAAAATAAAATAAGGACTCAACCTTAGTGAATTTTATGGGTATATTCACTACAAACCCTCACGAGGCATAATTCATCCACTAGGGGTAACCTAGGGATTCAAGGGCTTGATGCATGTGCTAAATGTAATCGTGAGTACCTATGAAAGTGGCAACTTGTATTTGTTTTTGTAAAATTATTTTTTCACATATTTTTCTTGGGACTAGCAAAGTGGTGGTTGCAGAGGGGGAGGGGGGTTTAAGTGTTCAATTATGTATAAAAACCACTAAATTAGTATCAATGTGTTATAAAGTATAGGGGTATATTAGGATTTTTAAACCAAAATTTGTAAAACATGCATTTTTGACCTAATAAAAATAAAAGTTTATTATTTTGTAGGTCTAGAAGCTAATCCAAGGCAAATATGTGATTTACCATGTCTTTCTAGGATTTAATTAGGATTTTTCACTTTATGTAGGAAGTAAAAAGGTGATCTGATAGCTAAGATCAATCAAGATGGAATTGAAGATTAAGAATAAAAGATAGAGTCAAAGCTTAAAATTCATCAATCCAAAGGTTAATATCATCTTAGAGCAAGCAATGGATGAAATCAAAGGAGTTAAAGGAGGTCAAAGTGGGCCTATAAAGAAAGCCATGCATTTCCACCACCTTTTGCATGGAACCACCTTAGACAAATTAAAGCCATGAACAAGGTGACAAGTTAAGGAATTCAAGGCAAACCATTCAAGATACTCAAGACGAAGGATTGAGCCATGAAACCAAGCTAAGAGAGTCATCTAAGCTAGCCATGAAGCCTAGCCAATGGAGTCTTCAAAGTTAGCTATCTAAACCATCAAGCTAAGCTAAATAGAAGGCTAGGATTGAGATAATTCAAGAGGATTATCCATGAGATTTTAAGAGATATTTTAAATATAATTAAGGGAAATATTATTAGGATAAGTTGCAGTATAGACCAATATGATGAGAGACTTTCAATTTTGAGGTTTGTCCCACCTTTTTTTTATCACTTTCCACCTCACTATCAAATACCATGACAAATTTGGCTTTCCATTCAAGAGTGCCACCATTCTGTAACTCTTTCACCTTTCTAAACTCGCATCTTAACCACCCAACCAATCCCATCTCCTTAGAAAATCACTTAACCAGTAAAAAATTTTCATCTCACATCACTTTCCTAAGTTTTTCTATACTTCACTTTCCTCCCACCTTCTTTTCTTCTTACCATCTCTTTCCTACCTTATCACCTCACTCACCTTCCTAATTAATAGGGCTTCTAATCATTTATTAAGGGGGAGATGCCCCTTCCTAAAAAGGTAGCATCTCCTACCTACTACACCTCTAAAAGGGCAGCCACCATCCACCCACTTTCCTCTTTTGAAACCTTAAGCAACCTACCATATTAACCCTCCAAATTAACTTGATTTCACCCCCACCACACCTTGTTATTAGGTTACCCTAGGAAAATCAAAAAGAAAATTATAAAACCATCACAAATCTAAGAAGAGAAAAAACTCTTCACTAAGGAAAAAGACACCTCCTCGATTTGGTGAAGGAGACGTCTTCTTCCTACTTACCTGGCTTCTCCCTTTTTCCTAATGGAGGAGGTGTCTTTTTCCTTCAGCATGTTGCTATTCTTAATTAGTTGTTTGCATGATGCTGTTTAGATTGTAGTTTTTAAAGTTTCCATTCCAAAGTTTAATTAGGAAGGTAGTTGTTTGATGCATGTTTTCTTCAGATATTTGCTAATTTCATGCTTAGGAAAGTTGTTAAGAATGCACTTGAGCAAAGTTTACATTAGGGAAGTTTCACTTTAGGAAAGTTTTAATTTCGGAAAGTCAAAAAATTAAAATGTTTTCATTTAGAAAGTTTTAATTTTGAAAAGCGTATGTTATAGGAAAGTTTTGAATTTTTGCTTGGTTTTCATTTTGATGTGTTATTTTTCTTTCTTAGTTTAGGATAAAAATCTCTTAAATTTTGGATGGTTAGAAAGTTTAAGTAGGGACCACTAGCATCACATTAGTTCAACTCGTCATGGAATCAACCTCACTAGTGTGCTATACTGCAAATCATTAAAGCACTTACGAGTTTTACTTAAAATGCACAACAGCTTCAACCTTCATACGATCCACTGATATGACTAAATCATTAGACTTGGTCAAGCTTGAGCTCACACTTATTGGCGTAGCTTTAAAATTACTTACAAGCACATGAATCAATATAGTATATTCATGCAAGCAAAGTTGATTCCATGAGGAATCTCATAGATTTGCATTGGATTGGATTCCATTTAGATAATTTAACTTTATCCAAAGAGATAGAGATGCTATTAAACTAGAAAATTAAAACAAACTAAGAAAGAAACATGCATGGAATTAGAAGCTAGAATTAAAAGAAAATTTCTAAAATTAAATCTAAACAACAAATTGAAACTTATCCAACTAACACACATGAAATTAAAGAAAACTAATGCCAATATAGAATGAATTAGACTAAGCAACTTGTTGTTCACAGCAAGTTCATGGGCTACTGTAGTGTAGCATATGGGGCAATCCCATAGGGAGTTGCTTTATAATTTGGAGTTTAAATAAAATATAATTATTCAAAAATTAAGAATAATTGACAAAAATTAAATGAAAGTACGATCAGAATTTAGATATATTTCATCAATGAAAATTACATAGGTCCAACTCAAAAAGGTAGAAATTTAACGAAGAAAAAAGAAAAATCTATTCCTCTAGCTTGATCACATCATTTTCTTCA
Organism: Warburgia ugandensis; assembly: GCA_035236585.1. Lineage (NCBI taxonomy): Eukaryota > Viridiplantae > Streptophyta > Magnoliopsida > Canellales > Canellaceae > Warburgia > Warburgia ugandensis. Next base: position 54,817,173 of record CP141128.1, read on the forward strand.
AATCTATTATCATCAACTTTGATCAGCCTTCATCAGACTCTTTTTGGTGCTTCTAATTAATGATCCAATGAATAGATTAGGCAGATTCTCCAAAATTTCAAAGATCTGGACTAGATAAGGATTTTGGATTTTAATGGCTTATATTTGATTTTTGAATGTTTGATTAAAGATTAGGAATGATAAATAAGCTGTAAAATGTACTAAAAACAAGATTTGGAAGTTGATTGAAAATTGATTGTGAAATAGATGAGAATTTGAAGAAATCCTATTTATTCAAGTAGAACCATTGATTCGGTTAAGCTTTATTTAAAACATGGATTGATAAAATAGTTCCTCCATTAATCATGGAATCACACAAAACACAGATAAACAAAATAAGAATGGAAAAGAACACGAATAAGACTAGTTACAAGATGAAAATGTAATTAAAATTATTATGCTATGGGCAAAATTGGAATTGTCACTAAAAGTTTCATTTTTCCCATTAATTAGAAAATATCGATGGAATAGAGGAAGATAGAGACACCAAAGAAGAAAGTAGAATGATGGTGAAGGATAGCTAGTGATATCTATTGTATATCCTTGCCGATTTTGTGCGGTGATTGGAGAATAGGGTGGAGACGATGGGATGGAGCGGTGAAGCGCGATGTGGGAGAAATAGGGGGGATGGTGCCTACTAGCTGGTCTGGCTTTGGGTTGTTGTGATATGCCTACGCAGTGACTGTGAAACAATGAATTGAGGAGGATTGCTAGCATAATGACTATTGGACGGTGAACAGAGGAGGGAGTAGAGTTCATGCCTGTGGTTGGGTCAGGCGATGATGGAGAAATGGTGAGTGGAGTGAGAGGGAGAAAGGGAGACAAGGTGGGTTTGTTGGTGCTGAGTAGATAAACACCGGTGCTATGTTAGGCAGGGGATCTAGTACGGTGTGATGAAGGGTGATCGATGGTTGGTGCTGAAGATGTGAGCAAGAACGAGGGGAGAGAGGAGTTGGTGCTCTAGTTCCGATAGAAGCAAAATAGAATAGAGGCAACTAGCTGAAAGAGAGAATGATTGAGAGAGAGAGCAGAAGGTGGTGAGATGGGGAGAAGTAAGAGAGATGGGCTGGAACTACTATGTGTTATTGTGTACAGATAAAGAGACGGGGGGGGGGGGGGGGTGACAAAGAGAAACAGGAGATATGGAAGAAGAGGAAAAAAGAAGGAAAACAAAAGAGATGATGAACCAAAAGGAAAGCAAAGGATGAAAATAGTAAAAAAAATTCCACACTATCTAGTAGTGCCCTCCTCTTAAAACCTTGATGCCTTTCTAATTTTGTTCTCCCCAGCTTTCCTTACAATTACGATGAAGAGTTTGTTTCCCACTAGAAAACCATCCCATCTTGCTTTGTGAGTGATCTGGTTCATTCAATGCCCTTTTGGATAATCTACATTGTTGATTTTTTTATCTCACACTACTCAGCACAATTTGAGCCATCTAACATCCAATCCAATGGATTTGCACCATAGAATTAGCTGTCCAAACCATGATCTGTTTGATTTACAAAATATAAGACTAGATTAGAGTCATCTAAGCCATTCATTAAGCATTTCATATGCTTTGATGATCATCTAACCATTAAATTTGACAAATTAACTATTGGGTGGTCTATTTAATCTAAAATTCATATTTTATTTAAAAATTATCAAATTGATGAGTTAGATGATCTAATTAAATGCTAAAGTAAGTGTATTTTGGAAAAAATTGAACACTTAACATACCCTTCAATCAGCATTTTGCCAGTCTTGAGTAAAACATGCAAAAATTTATCTTTCAAAAACTGATATAAGGTTCCACTTCTGTAGCTACTCACGATTTCATTTAGCACATGCAACAAGCCCTTGATCCCCTAGGTTACTCCTAGTGGATGAATAATGCCTCGTGAGGATTTGTAGTGAATATACCTACAAAATTCAATAAAGTTGAGTCCCCTATTTTATCTTAGAGAATCCTTATTCATTGGCAATCTCCTAATTTTTCACAACTTAATAGAGAAGGATTGACCATTTTACACATCACACACATATGAAAGACATTTTATTTGATTTATTTCTAGGAGTACATGTGTCTGTGTACAGCCACATAAATCTTGACTTCTATCTGGATATGCTTAAGTTCCATTGAAAATATGTCTTGACCTCAAATCCTCACATGCATACTCTTAGATAAGGATTTGAACATATTTCTCTCATTATTTGACCAACTCCAATAGGCTAATGGTTTACATAATTCTTTAAATGCTAATGACACAAAGGAAACTGATCCTCAAGAGTGGATGTTATTGTCAGGAATATTAGGGATAATTTACCTTAATTCCTTATTTTTATCTCCTCTTTAAGGCTGTGTTCTCCTAAGATCAATAGGTCTTTAACAAGGATGAAATGTAGGCTTAGGACAGGTTCAGAAAAGAAGGGTACAAGGATTTCAAAAGTTCAAAATTAAGTAGAGGTCTTCAATGAATGTTTGTTAGGACACTTTTCTTTTAAGTTGTACTTGAACTAAATATCTTTTTCATATTATTGTCTTTCTCTTTCATTTTTTTTTTTAGAAGAAAGACGCTAATTTTCCCACTTCTTTGACTTTTTGTCCTCTTTTTGAACTTTTTCTGTCAACTCTACTCATTTTGACAATGGGTAATTGATATTTATTTTATTGGCTTGTTTTGGGTTAAGGTAAATAGGATTAAGAAAGAAAAGGCTTAATAATAGGCTCAAAGGGGTTAATTCTGATATACTGGGTAGGCTTTATCTCTTTAAGTTGAGCAAGGATGGCTTATATCATTTCCTAGGTTTCCTAATGCCTGTCAGATTTAATAAATTTTTTAGAAATAAATTTATTACTCCTGTTTATTCTTGATGTTTAACAAAACAAGGATAACAGGATCACATTAATTTATATACACTGAAGAAATTGTGGAATTATTTATAACTCTCTGAAAGAAGATAGTCCATAAGCTCACTGGGTTATAAGTCTCCATCGATTTTCCTCAAGGTCTCTTAGTCATACCTCTGTTAGTCTTGACTATGTGCTATGTGTAAATGGTTCCTAAGAATTAACTTTCATAAAATGTTTCAACTTATAGATAATATGCAAAACTAGTCATATATACTCTCATTAAGAGATGAAAATAGTGGAATTACTAAATTCTAAGCATCCAGTTCTCATCACAGTAAGGGAACACTACCTTAAAAACTTTCTTTTCAAAAGAATAAAGAAAACTTAAGAAAATTCAAAATCTTTATGTGCATCTACGCACCCCAACCTGAATGAAAAATTGTCACTAATGTTTGAAAACATAGGATCTTGTATGGAAAGATGTAGAAGATGGAGATTTGAAAAACATCTGGGTTGCCTCCCAAGAAGCGCTAAGTTTTACGTCTTTAGCTGGACATAGCCTAACCTAACTTTCTAAACTTAGAGCTAATTGGGTCAGCTTATTTGTCCTAATCCTAACCTTAAGATGAAATGGCAAGATTTCTTATGCCACTTTAGAATCTTGCGGTAATCTATATATTGCCTCCACCCTAAAATTTTTGGTGGTGGTAACATTAAGACATGAAGATCACCATGATTTTTAATTGTGGGAAATCATATTGATGATCACCCATCTTCAAAATTTTATGGTAGTCCATATAATTCCTGCACTTCGAAAATTGAGGTGATGGTAGCATAATGACTTCGTGTACTATTGTGCATTTGTTTGGACCATTTGAAGATGAATGGGTCCTTTTCATGACCAAATTGAGGGATAATAATGATTATTATATTCAAGTTAACTTTTTCCTCTATTTCCCTAATATTGTCTTGAAATAGGGGTATAAACTGATTTTGCCTTTCCCAAAAAGGTTTTTCTTGTATTGCTAGAGGTGGGGGCAAGGTTTAGATTAAACCCTGGTTATCTTTTGATGTTTACCCTAAAGTAGGTTGATATACGTCAATTGACTCTTTTTCTTCCTATTTTATGGACACAAGTAAGGTGTCAAATGGGCATACATGACTATCTTGTGTCTGTTCAAATAAGTTCAATAGGTCCCAATTAGGTACATCTTCTACATTGCAAGGATTTGTTGGAATTTTAGGAATTGTGGGAGTTTCTACTCTTGCTTTCCATTGAAAAGTGTCCATCAAAGGGACAGTATCCAACAACTCATTCATGTCATCAATGGATGTGTCTTCATCAAAGTCATAAAAATGAGCGAGAGGTTTTGGGTTGGATGTTTCTAAAGCTTTATTTTCTTCAGCAATGGAAGTCTCTTCATCATAATCATAAGGAGTAGGACATGGCTCAAGTATATATAAGTTAGAGGGTTCTATGGATGGTTGTGGATTTGGTGGCTCAGAATGATCATAAGATATTTCCACCCTATTATCAATAATAAATGACTTTTTAGCTTCCCTAATCTGTTTTATTATCTCTGTCCTTTCAGCAATATTTCGATCAATATTTTCCCATATTGGTTTCATTTCCACAATCCATTCCTCCCTCTCTCTTTTCATTTCCTCAGTCTCCTTTTGAAGGGTAGCCATTTTTTGTTCCATTCTCTCAAAAAATTGTTGCATATTCTCTTCTAATGGTGGGTTTTCATGATGTAGAGGAAATGACTCATAGGGTTCATATTGTTGTGGCATTGGGGTATTGAAAAAAGGTTAAGCAAGTTGAACTCATGATGGCTATCCTTGATAATCTGAATAATCATGGTAGTGTTGACTAGGGTGGGACCATTGTGGTTCTTCTTGATATTAGTAAACTTGAGACCATGGTTGTTCATGATACCAAGCCCATTCATTGTAGTCTTTGTAATTTGTCTTAAGATAAGAATTACTAGGGTATGTGAATGCATTAGGTGCATCCACTAGCTCTTGATTGTATTCATTGTTTGCGGCCCTTGATGACGGCTATGAAGGAGAGGGATGGGGATGCTCAGAATAGGTATAGTCAATATGGTATTGAGGTTGTGGCACATCTTGCCTAGAAGCTACTATCCTAAGCAATTGACTTTCCAAAATATCTAACCTATCCATTGATGCATCTAATCTATGAAATCTATCTCCTTCTCTATAGGCCGTTGTTCTCAACTTTGTGTACAATCTAACAAATTATTATATACACACAATGAGGGTTTTTTTTTCTAAGAAAAACTCTAACTAGATGATACAACCTAATTTCTAGCTCTAAGCTAAATGATGCACAATAAAATCCTAGTAAGCGCTAATCAAGTAGTGTCTTGATTATCTTTGTTTAGTGCAGAGGTGGTAGCTTCTTAGACCTAGATCTAGATAGCTCATCCTTTTATCTAGATTTGACTACTGCTTACTAGTTAGGTTTTGCTCTAAAGTGGTTAATATAATCTCTTTATGTTAGGAGGTGTTTAGACCTCAACAAATGTTAATAGAAGGTGTGAGAAAATCACTTAGATTTTAAGATACCCATTATAACCATAGTGCTCAGAAGCCATTAGAGTGATAGCAGATTGCGTCCTTCAGAAAGGGTCCTATGAGCTCAATACCCTAAGTCCATTTCTAATTGATTTTAACTTAATATTCAAGGGTTGGGATAGTGGCATACAAGGATGTTGATTGATTCCTAAGTGGGCTAAGGAGCTAGTGATGAAATCCAGTCCTTATCTTATAAGGGTTCCTGTGGGGCCCTTGCTATCATTAATTCCATTCCACCATATGGTAAATAAATGTGGAATGCAAAACAAAAGCAAACTAATGCAACTTATATGCTATCCAACCAAGGTTAGATAGGTGCTCTAATGCAAGAATCCCAAGTAAATATGCAACAATTTTATCAATGAATGATCCTAATCTATATGATTTATACTATCATCCAAATGCAAAACTAAATAAAATGCAAATTAAACTAAAAAGAAAGTTAAGGGATACTTACAGTAACGGTTTCTAATGAAGATCAGCTGTGGGCCACCATTCCCCACACTTGTCCTGTATTATTACAACCCATTTAAAAATTACAATTGAAATAATTGCATATTACAATGTGACCTCACTACAAGTTTCACTCTAAAATAGAAAGTCCTATTCTAGGAAAGTAGGGAAATCCTATTTAGTTGATGAAGATCCACTTGCTAATGTTTCCTTTTTTTATTTTATTTCTTGAAACATAAAAATAGAATTAAGTGCCAAACTCAAGAATTAGACTAATTATGCACTACGAATAATTGAAAAATGCACCTAAAAGTGACTAAAATACAAAAAAAATGCAATTCCTTTTTTTTTTAATTTTTAATTTTTTGAATTATATATTTTTTTGAATTTTTAATTAAATTTTGCGGGTCCTTGGCATAGGCACCAAAAACTTCTTTTTAACTGCATGTGCACGAGCTATTATATTATAACATATACAAGTATGGGTCCATCCCATAAGATTAGCGTTAATAATTTGGTGTTTAAATAAAATTTAATTAATCAAAAAATAATAATAAGTGAAAAAAATTAAATAAAAGTGCAATCAGAATTCATATATATTTAACCTATGAAAATTACAGAGGTCCAACTCAAAAAGATAGAAATTTAACTAACAAAATAATAAAAATCTACTTTCCTAACTTGATGACATCATTTTCCTCAAATATGATATCATCAACTTCGATTAGCCATCATCAGTTGCTTTTTGGTCTTCTGATTAATGATCTAATGGATGGATTAGGCAGATTCTCCAAAATTTCAAATATTTGGACTAGATAAGGATCCTGGGTTTTAACAGCTTAGATCTTATTTTTGAATCTCAGATTGAAGATTGGGAATGATAAACAAGCTATAAAATGTCCTAAAAACATGATTTAGAAGTTTATTAAAAATTAGATTTGAAAGATATGAGAATTTGAAGAAATCTTGTTTATTAAAGTAGAACCATTGATTTGGTTAAGCTTTATTTAAAACAGGAATTGATAAAATAGTTCCTAGATTAATCATCGAATAATGCAGAACATAGATAAGCAAAATAGGAATAGAACAAAACATGAATAAGAATAGTAACAAGATGAAAATGCAATTGAAGTTATTGTGCTATGGTCAAAATTAGAATTTTCATTGAAAGTTCCTTCTTTTTCCTATAAAACAGAAAAATTGAAAGGAACAGAGGAAGACAGAGACATAGGAGAAGAAAGTAGAATGGTGGTGAAGGATAGCTAGTGATCTTTGTTGGGTGTCCTTGCACGTGTTGTGCGATGATTGGAGAATAGGGTGGAGACGACAGGATGGAGTGGTGAAGTGCGGTGTGGGAGAAACAGAGGAGGACGATGCCTGCCAGCTGGTTTGGCTTCGGGTTGGAGCAGTGATATGCCTGCGTGGTGATTGTCGAATAATGAACTGAGGATTGCCAATGCAATGTCTATTGGATGGTGAATAGAGGAGGGAGTAGAGTTTGTGTCTGTGGCTAGCTCAATCAGTGATGGAGAAATGGTGAGTGGAATGAGAGGGAGATGAGGAAACGGGGTGGAGGGTAAAGACACCGGTACTATGTCGGGTAAGGGATCTGGTATGGTGTGGTGAAGGGTGATCGATGGTTAGTGCTAGAGATGTGAGGAAGAATGAGGGTAGAGAGGAGTTGGTGCTTTGGTTTCGACAGAAGTAGAACATAATAGAGAATGACAGAGAGAGAACAGAAGGTGGTGAGATGGGGAGAAGTACGAGAGGTGGGCTAGTATTGCTATGTGGTGCCGTGTTGTGAACAAATAGAGAGACGGGGGATGACGGAGAGATATCAGAGATATAGAAGAGGAATATGGTAAAAAGATAGGAAAACAAAAGAGACAATGAATAAAAAGGAATGCAAAGGATGAAAATAGTAAAAAAATATCCTCCCAATCCAATAGTGTCCTCCTTTTAAAGCCTTGATGCCTTTCTAATTTGGTTCTCCCTAGCTTTTCTTACACTTTCTTTATGGTGAAGAGTTAATTTCCCACTAGGAAACTTCTACACCCTATAATTATTCCTCTTCATTCTAAAGTTGCTATTATTTAGGAAATCTTATCCATGGTGTCCTTTCCTCTAATTAGAGCTCATTTTCCTTTAGGAAACCATCCCATCTTGCTTTGTGAGTGATTTGGTTCACTCAATTCCCTTTTGGATAATTTGCACCAATTTTTTTTATTTATTTGATACTATTCAGCACAATTTGAGCTATCTTATCCAATCCAACTGATCTGCACCATAGAATTAGCCTGCCAAAACCACAATCTATTTGATTTGTAAAATATAAGACTAGATTAAAGTAATCTAAACCATACATTGAACATTTGATAAGCTCTGATGATCATCTGACCATTAAATATGACAAATTAACAATTGGCTGGTCTATTTAAGCTAAAATTCATATTTTATCTAAAAATTATCAAATTGATGAATTAGATGATCTAACTAAATATTAAATTAATGGTATTTTGTCCAAAAATGACTGATTAACACAACTTAAGGAATCTACTAAAAAGAAAACTTTCCTAATCTAACACTTTCCTAAAGTAAAACTTCTTAAAAATGAAACTTTCTAAAATTTAAAAAGGAAGCTTTCCAGACCGAAACTAAGATACAAACAATGAATTACCTACTAAAAAAATAGGATATTCAACTAAATAAAGAAAAAAGCAAAAAGGGAAGAGACGTTGCATGGTTCAAGAGTGCAAAAGTGACCAGAATTGATGAATCTAAAGTGAACTATCATGCAAAATAATTAATTGATATAATAAACAACATGAAAAGTTAAATAGGTGCCTAAGGATTCAAGCAAATAAGGTGTTTAGTTGGCTGGAAACAAAGCACAAAGTTAAAGGGAGAAAAATTCCAGATTTCAATTACTTAGGAACATCAAACAAATCAAGCATAAGAAAAGCAATTGTAACCACAAATTTTATGCAATGAAACAACCTAAATCCTAGGTAATTTAATGAAAGAAACATTTCATAATAAGAATTCCTACAAAACATTATTGATTCACTTCCAAATTACACCAAAATTATAAGCATAAAACTGTCATCAAGCTTGTAAAACTATATCTAAACTGCAATAAAACTTCAATCTAAAGTATTATGATATGCAAAGAAAACATAGAAAGAAATTTGATGGAAGAAAAGGCTGAAAGGATGAACTAGCTAAGGGAAAATGGACCTTTACTAAAGTAGTGATAAGGAAAAAAAAAAGTGGAATTCAAGAGGAGATTTCCAAGTTCTAAAGTGGCTATTCTCTTGGCTGTCACTACTAGAGAATAAATAACTTAAATGTTGGTTATCTAATAAGGAAAATCTAAAGAATTGAGGCAAGAAAGGAGGGGCATTGAAGGCTGGAAAGTTGCGTGTGATCTAAGGAATAAAACAAGGAAAACTTAGAGCAATGAAATTAAATCAAAACAAGTAAACTACTAACCTGAATTGGAGATCAATCAACCAAGACAATAACTAGAAAACCAAAGGAACAAAAGCATCAAAGAAGTCCCAAATTTTGATAGCAACTAAGCACTAAAGGGAAGTTTGATTTCAAAGTTGTCTCTCACAACTTCTACTTGGAAAATTGGTATGAACTATGGGATATATATAGATGAGTGGGTTCATGAATCCATGAGAAAAGTGGCTCTAGGGTTAGGGTATTGAATTAATAAGTTTAGGAGGAGGAAATTTAAGTAGGAATGATGTCATAAGGATGACATAAGATAGTTGAGTAAGCATGGGCTAGCTAGTTACAACTTTTGTCAGGAGGGAGAGGCATCATTTTTCATGGAAGGAAAGTGGCTCTCCACCCTCCTAATTGAATGGAATTTGAATGGTAGGAAGAGTGGAGGAATAATAAAGAAAATAAAGAGAGAAAATTTGGAAGAAAACCTAGGGTTTTATGTTTGTATGGACCTATATCTATAGTTTTCAATTAGAAAACCACTTGATTTTGCCAACTAAGCAAGGTGGACATCCTCTTCTAGGATGGTGGCTCCTTCCATGAGTTAAAAACATGGAACCCTAGGATGAATGGTGGATTAGGATTTGGAAATAGATTAGGAATGTGGGTTTTTATCTCTTGATAGTCCCTTAGTGCATGATCATCGTACCTTTTACAATTCTCTTAAAATCCCTTAAAAATCACACTTTTAACATAAGAAAGTTGCTTGAATTGGGTGGCTCCATGTGGCACTCCTCCTTAGCTTGATGGCTCATTCCTTGGTGGCTTAAGTGGCTTCAACATTTGGGTTTAAGCCTTGAGTAGCTCATATGACCTATCACCCTTTTTTATGTCTTTAATGGCTATGTGGCTTGAATGGCTCCCATGCAAAGGTGGTGGAAATGCATGGCTTGGGTTTGAGTCCATTTCTAATCACCTTTTGATTCTCCAATTGCTTCTTTACATGCCCTAGGATAGTCTTGAACTTCATCATACCTTGGATTGATAATATTTACGCTTTGGCTTGCTTAGGTTTCCTAGTTAGACGAGGAAACCTCATGAATGACCTCAATTCTTATCTCAATCAAGCTCGGCCTTTGGATTTCCTTCCCAACACCTATAGAAGAAGAAAAAACCCTAATTAAATCCTATCAAATTATGATCATATTTTGAAGCTGCAAAATATCAAACTTTTGAACTATTAGGTTAGAAATGTAGGTTTTACAAAATTTTAGAAAAACATTATATTTTATAACATATGGGATGCTAATTGTGTAATTTTTACAAAAGTGAACACATCACACCCCCCAACTAGCACTTTTCTAGTCCTTAACAAAATATGTGAAAAATCATGGAAACAAAAATGGTTGCCATTTTTGTAGGTACTTATGATTGTATTTACCTTATGCAACAAGCCCTTAAACTCCAAGGTTACCTCTAGTGGACGAGTTTTTCTTGTAAAGGTTTGTAGTGAATATACCCACAAAATTCAATAAGGCTAAGTCTTTTATTTTATCGTAGAGAATTCTTATCCATTAGTAATTTTCTTTCTTTAACAACTCAATAAAGATGAATAAAAAATTCCATAAGTTACTCATATACCAAAGCCATTTTATTCCAGTTTCATCTCATGAGTGCAGTGTGTGTATGGGTTACATAAGTCAGGACTTCTAAATAGATATTCCCATTACTACATCGGAAAGATGTCTTGACCTCAAATTCTCACTAGTATATACTCAAAAATAACTCCTAAAGAAAAGGGTCAAACAAATTTCTCTTTCTTATATGATTGAATCCAATAAGACTAATGGTTCACATAATTTGTTTTAAGCACAAATGAGACAAAGAATATGACCCCTTAGAATGAATGTTATTACCAAGACCATAAAGAATAGTTCACATTTATTCCTTCTTATTTATATCCTCATCAAGACTATGTCCACCTAAATTTGAATGGCGTGAGGTATGCTTTGCTTTCTTGTTGCGAGCTGTAAATCTCCATCAAAATTTTTTTTTTTTTTCATTTATAATTTAACAAACCAAGGAGCCTTCCCAATGTGTCGACTACTTGGCTTTCCCATTGATCAATAGGTCCTCAGATAAGATGAATTGTAGGCTTAGGTAGGGTTTTGAAAAGAAGGGGTATAAGGATTCAAAGCTTCAAATCTGAGTAGCGGTCTATTGGTTGGACAACTTTTTCTTTCGACTGTACTTAAGTGAATATCTATTCTATATTTTCCTATCTCTTTTCTTCATAATTTTTTTTTCTATTTTTCTATTTTTCCAATACTTTTTTTCCTTTCATTTCTAAGAAGGAGCACTTTTCTTTGTAATTTTAATATTTTTCACTTGACTTTTGTCCATTTTATGAACTATGCTACCATCCCTATTCATTTTCATAGGTAGGTAATAGACATTCTTATTGGGGTTTTTGGGGTTAAAGTAAATGGGGTTTATGAAAGAAAAGCTTTTTAAAAAGACTCAACGATCTAACTAGTCATATAGAATAGACTAAGTACGCTTTATGTTTATGGGTTATAATAAAGATGACCTATATTTTTTCCTAGTATTGTAAAAGCCTATTAAATTCAATAAATATTTAGGAAACAAAGTTAGTACTCCTTTTTTATTTTTGGAAATTTGACCAAAACAAAGATACTAAGATCTTACAAAATAATATTCGCTAAAGAAAATATGAAATTATTTATAACCCTTAGAAACTGATAGTCTCTAGAAACTCAATTGAGTATATATGTTTCCACTGATTTTTCTTAGGATCTCTTAGTCATAACCATCTATTAATCTAGACTTATGCATTATGTGAAAGTGTGTTCTAAGATTTAATTTTCATAAAACACTTTAGGACATGAGTCAAATGCAAAATTAACCATATGCCTTTCTATTAAGATGTTATAGTAGTGGAAGTACTAATCTTTTGACAATCCAATTCTCATCATAGAAAAGGAGATTTAACTATAAAAACATTTAAAAACTTTGAAAAATTCAATTTTATTTTTTAGCATGACAAGAAAAACCCAGAAATCTCATGTATGTCTACATCCCCCAACTTGAGCTAACTCATATACATCTTTCCTTAACTCATTATGTTGGAGTTTTCTATGAGTTCCAACATTATCTAAGTCAAAATTAAGCCTTTTGATGTCATAATATGCTTTATGTTCAAGTTCTATTGGATGGTGGCACACCTTTCTATAGACCAAGCTGTAGTTATCCTACTGGCTTGAGGATGACAAGGGGTAGCTATCCTATGAGTAACACCATATTTCTTCATTAAATTCTCAAATATCCTATTGCAAAAATATTTATCCCAATCACCAATTATGGCCCTAGGTGTACTAAAGCATTCAAATATATTTTCCCTTAAGAACTTGACCACCAACCTGTGGTCATTGGTTCTACACAGAATGACTTTTATCCATTTTGAAACATAGTCCACCCCACAAGGATGTACAAATAACCAATAAAATTCAAAAAAGGTCCCATAAGATCAATGCCCCAAACATCAAAAGACACAATTATTAACATGGGGATTAAGGGCATCATGTTCCTTTTTCCTATGCTCCCTAACTATTGACGTCATGCTACATAGTAAGTATGTGAATCCCTCAAAATGGTAGGCCAATAAAAATCACACTACAAAATCTTTATAGTTGTCTTTTTATAATTAAAATGGCCCCCATGAAAAGAAGAGATTATCTTATGCTAACCACTATTTGATATGCATCTCCTAATGACCTGATTAGGATAGTACTTAAACAAGTAGGGGTCATCCCAAGTAAAGTGTCTAACCTCAACAACAAACCTTTTTATATCTTGTTTAGACCAATGAGTAGCCATTTGAATGGTGATAAGATACTTGACTATATTAGCATACTAAGGTAATTGAAAAATGTGCAAGAATTGTTCATCACAAAATATTTCTGTTATAGGCACATTCTTGCTAGTGGACTCTACAACTAGCTTGGATAAGCGGTCGACTACTACATTTTAAAAATCTTTCTTATCTCAAATTTATAAATCAAATTATTGTAGTGATAGTATTCATCAAATCATCCTATGTTTTCCATCTTTCTTCGAAAGAATATATTTACGTACTACATGATCTAAGTATACTATGACCTTATATCCTAGCAAATAAGATCTAAACTTATCTAGTGAAAATACAACTTCCAACAACTCTTTTACTACAGTTTAATAATTGAGTTGGGCATCATTCAATGTCTTTCTAACATAATATATAACATGGGGAAGTTTATCAATGCAACACAACCCCGATCATGTAATATGAAGTGTCACACATTATTTCAAATGGTGCATTCCAATCTGGAGATTATATAATAGGTTTAGAAGTGAGTTTAGCCTTTAGGTGCTCAAACACTTTCATGCATTCATCATCAAAGTCAAAGTGGCCTCCTTCATAAGTTAATTACATAGAGGCTTAGTTATCTTAGTAAAGTCCTTGATGAATCTTGTATAAAATCCAACATGGCCTAAAAATGAGAGGATTTCCTTCATTGTCCTTGGATTAGGAAGGTTAGAGATCAAGTATATTTTGGCTTTATCCACTTTTATGCCATTGTGTGAGATAATGTGGCCTAAAATAATGCCATTTTGAGCCAAGAAGTGAAATCTTTCCCAATTTAACATTAAGTTCTTTTCCTCACATCTAGCAAGGACAATTTTTAAATGGTGCCGGCATTCATCAAAAGAAGAATTAGACACTGAGAAATCATCCATAAACACCTTTAGAAATCTACCTACATATCTGAAAATATGCTCAACATAAACCTTTCAAAAGTAGCTAGAGCATTACAATGTCCAAAAGGTGTATGACAGTTGATAAAGGTTCCCAAAGGCAGGTGAAGGTAGTCTTCTCTTGATCCCTAGGTGATACATGTGACCATGATTTGTTTTGATTTGAATTGGCATGGATTTTGCCTACTTAGTGATTTGACATATTATTAGATGGATTGACATAAATTTGTTTACATCACAAGTTGATATAAGATGAGATGCTATGATAAGAAGTTATTTGAAATGATATTGAGATGTAGATGATATGAATGTTATCGTATGATTAAGACTATATGAATGTATACTACTCTTTAGAATAGATTTATGAATGACCTAGAATTTCATTTGCATTTGGCCTTATGTATATTGCGAAGCTAGATGTTCAAAACACCTACAAAGCCTAGGCTTGTTGAGACATTGTAATTTGTTTACAATGTCTCACATTTTGAAGAAAGAGCTATTTGAAGGATAAATAATTAAAGGTAGATGGAACCATGGACGAGGACAATAATAGCTTGAGACTATGATACCTTTAGAATATATGCATTTACATAGCTGGACTATGAGCTGTGAATATATGCATTTACATAGCTGGACTATGAGCTGTGAATAGATAGAATCCTAGAAAATGTAAAATATAAACTCATTGGCTTTTCAAAACACATGAAATTTATTATTGTTGTGGAGATTACACTCAGGTTTTGTGAAAAAAAAAATCTTTCACTGTTAGTATTTAATAAGTATTATAAAAACTTGAGTCATCACAATTTGTAACATCTAGGGTCACACACTGTGTATATTGTCCAGTTTGGGTTTCCTCACATGGTTTTGTTCTTCCCCATAGGGAAAATGCATACACACTAAGAGGGCTACCCAAGGAGGATTAGTGGTGCCATGCGTCGGTTGAAAATAAACCAATATCTGGGGCTGATGATATCCAAGGGTGACTCTGAGAGTTAGTCCCACATTGCCCGATGAGAGGGATCTAGGATAGTTATAAGACTTGGGTAGCCTCTCAATGTGTACACATTTTCCCTATGGGGAAGAGCAAAATTGTGTGGAGAAACCCAAAGTGAAAAATGTACACACTATTGAACCCTGGGTGATACAAATTAGTGTCAGAGCCATTTCCCCTCATGATGGTAGGCTAGCCGCTCTTGGTTTCCCTGAGTGGGGATGAGGAAGCTCAGTGGTGTTAGGCCCAATGGTTCTAGTTGAAAGAGACTGATATCCGAGTGTGCTGATGTTTGGGGGTGATTCTAAGAGTTAGTCCCACATCACTCAAGGAGAGGGAGATGGTAGTGATAAGACTTGGGTAGCCCTCTTAGTGTGTACACATTTTCCTTGTGGGAAAGAGCAAAACCGTGTAGCTTCGGCCTAAGCTAACAATATACACACTGTTGGAACCTGGGTGTTACATTACATCCTAAGTAAGAGTGCTTTAGATTTTCTAGTAAAGGTTTAAGGACTGATGTGGGTGGCTTTTCTATTAATGGTACTAGGACAAATTTGGATGGCGGAAGTGGTTTCACATGAGGGCCCCATTTAGAGGTATCCATTATAGGTGCACTATATAAAAGATTATTAACCACTTCAATGGACATGCTATATCAAAGTCACAATTGAAATGTGCTGGACATGCCTCAAGTGGATCTAAAATGGACAATGGTGGATCATGCATTAGACCTTCAATTAAATTGACTACATAAGATCATCTACATCTAGATGCTAATGATTAGAATTAAAAACATTAAGTTTGACTTTCATATTGTCAAAAGATAGTTTCATCACACCATTTCTACGATTGATATGGTGTTGAACGATGCCAATAATGGACGTCCAAGAATCTTTGAGATCTAATTAGCAGGGTCTAATACATACTAGGTATCTAGGACAATGAAATCGACAGGGGAGCAAAACTGGTTCACCTGTATTAGAATATCTTCAACCAAGCCACATGGAATCTTAACTGATTTATTTGCCAACTGCAAAGTGGTATTGGTTAGTATAAGATCACTAAGACCAAGTTTCTCAATGACATTGTTTCTAATGACACGAGATAGTGGGACAACTTGGATCTCTAAACTTAGGTGAGGTCTAATGTTGGATTACAGAGCTCACCTACTCAATGAGGAAGGCTTTCTTTTACATGTTAAGTGCAGAACTCTTTATGAAACTTGGCATGAGCAGGAATATCCTTAATAGAGTAATGGGATATTAATTTGCACATGTTTGAATACAACCATTATCTCAATGAAATTTCTTTCTTTCTTAGCCTTATTGAGTTATTGAGGGAACGACACTTTAGGTGCATAAGGTGGCTCCATTATAAGCTTAGGTGGAGTAGGATTTTCTGTCTCTTCTCTTTCTCTAGTGTTTTAACTAGTTCATTGTCCTTTATTTTGTCCTCAATTTGCTGTGCTTTATTATGAACCTAGCGGCCAGTCCTAAGGGTTATAATGGACTTTCCTTGCTCATGGGGTCATTGTGAACTAGAGCCTATTTCTAACTTGCCTTGGGGTTTGGAATAGGTTGATTGGGAAACTTTTCTTTTTTCCTTTCACTTAATGAAACAGACAACTGACCCATTTTCCTTTCTAACCTAGAAATATTTTGTCAACTCTCATTCAGGGTTTGATGCAAGGCTTCTCTATTTTCATCAAGTTTCTTTATGATATATTGTATAGCATCCTCAAGTAATGGTTTTTGTGTTTGTTGGGGTAGTTGAAAACCTGGTTAGTGCTGTGAAGCCAAAATCGTAGGAAAGTTCTAAGCAGGAGGTTCAAAGATGATCCTCCCTAGTAATTGTCCTTCGACTATGACAAGTTCGGTTGCTTAGCCCATTCTGGATTATAAGTCTCAAAGAAAGGGTTATTAGAATTGCAATATGCTTTAAGAGCATTCACTTGTTCCAAAAGATTTTTAGTGTATACACTATTAGATGGATAAGCTAAAGTTAAATGTGTTGGGTTGGAACAAATAAAATAAATCTTTTATTTAGGTTTTGTGTGTGTATTAGCAACCATGAAGGCTTGAAACATATGTTCAAGCTTGTCAAATCTTCCAAGCAAGGATTCAAGCTTACCCATTCTTTCAATCAAGGAATCGAGGTTATTTGACATATTTGAGGTCACTCCTATTTCATACTGGCCTCCTTTCCTTTGATGTTGGGCATTTCTCTCTCCTATTTCAATAGTCTCATTGTTGGGAATTGTCAGCTAAAGTTTGGAAAAATTCCTAGGCCCTTGTTTCATTCTTTAGCATGACCCCTCCACTAACTGCATCTACCATTTGTCTATTTTGAGGTGTTAATGCCTCATAGAAGCATTGAACCTGCTGCCATTTTTCAAATCAATGATGGGGGCACTTCTATAGCAATTCATTCCATCTCTCTTACAATTCATGATATTGATCATAATCATTTTGCTAAAAATTAATGATCTCACTTTGTAGGGCATTAGTCTTAAGGACGGGGAAGAATTTGTTTAGACACTTCCTACACAACTGGTCCCATGTGGCAATCAAACCGACCTCTAAAGAATTCAGCCATGATTTGGCCTTATCCTTCAATGAGAAGGGGAACAACCCAAGTTTAATAGAATCATTTGAGACATTGTAGAATTTGAGTGTAGTGCAAATGTCAAGGAATTCCTTGATTTGTAGGTAGGGGTCCTCTCTCTCACAACCATAAAAAAATGAGAGTAATTGTATCACGCCAAGTATAAGTTCAAAGTGGTCCACATTTGTAGGTGGCAATGTGATGCATGATGGAGTGTTCAACTGGATGTGTACATAGAAATCTCTAATAGCCTTATGCTCAACGACTGTTGGTGGGTTTAACATGGGGTTAGGAACTTGGTTTCTTAACCCTTGCCTATGAGTACATTCAATCTCAAGATCTAATGGTACAAATTCAATATTCTAAGATCGATGGCCTTGCATGCACTACAATAGAAACCTATCTAAATGATGCAACTTGAATCCAAGTGATTTCTAACTCCATATGATTTGCAAGAAAACAATTCCTATTGCTAATGAGGTGTCTTGTTGATCGTTGTTAGTCTATAAGGTAGTAGCTTTTAACCTACCTTTAATCTAGACTTGACTATTGCTTACCAGTTAGGTCCTATACAAGATGGTTAATACAATTCTCATGGAAGGATTTGTTTATACCTCAACAATCATCAACAAAAGGTGTGGGAAATCACTTGAATTTTAGATACCCATTATAACCTCAAAGTTCTAGAGCCACTGGAGCGACAATAGATCGCCTCTTTCAAAAAGGGTCACATAAGCTCAAAAGCTTAAGTCTCTTGCTACTTGAATTTAAATTAAGATTAATGGCTGAGATCACATGCATATAAGGTATTTTTATTTGATTTCCTAGGTGGGCCATGGATCTGGTGATGAAATCTAGTCCTTATCTTATGAGGGTTCTTGTGGGGCCCTTACAAACATTATGTTCCATCCACTATAAAGCAATAAAGGTGCAATGCAAGTACAAGAAAGAAAACTAATGCAATCTATATGTTATCCAACCAAGGATTATATAGGTGCAAAATGGAATAACCCTAAATAAGATGCGACAATTAAGATTGATGACCTTAAACTATATGAACTACACTATAAACAGTTATGCAAATTCCACTAAATGCAACTACACTAAGAAAGTAAAAGAGGTGAGGGAATCCTACAATGAGATTTTTTATGAAGATCAAGTGTGGGCTTCTAAACCCAGCACTTGCCTTGCATTAAAACAAAGATAGAAAAGTCAATTTTTGAGGAATTAGCAAGATATGCAAATGTAATGTAAAAATCCTTATTTAATGAAATATAAGACTATGACTAAAGATAAACAATCTAAATAAAGATCCAACCACAAATTCATTGCTAATCACTAGCAATGGCACAGAAAAATTGGTGTCGCTTTAAAATTACTTGCAAGCACATGAATTAATGTAGTATATTCACGCTAATGAGGTCAATCTTAGATTATTTAACTTTATCCAAAGAGATAGAGATGTGATTGAACTAGTAAATTAAAACAAAGTAAGAAGGAAACATGCATGGAATTAGAAACTAGAATTAAAAGAAACTTTCTCAAATTAAAGGTAAGAAATTACAATGAACTAAACTAAAGGAAACTAATGCTAATTTAGAATGAACCAAACTAAGCAACTTAAGGAAACCTTCATAATCTAACACTTTCCTAAACTAAAACTGCTTAAAAATGAAACTTTCTAAAATACAAAAAGAAAACTTTTAAACCTAAATCAAGATGCAAACAATGAATTAACTATTACCAAAACAAGATCATGCAACTAAACTAAGAAAAACCAAAAATGAAAGTGACCTAGTACCATTGCATGATTAATGGATTGTACACATGCAAACTAATTAATGGATCTAATAAACAACACGAAAAGCTAAATGAGTTCTTAAGGATATAAGAAAATAAGGTGTATTGATGGGTGGAAATAAAGAACAAAGTTAAAGGGAAATTTTTTTTCAGATTTCAACTATGTAAAAGCACTAAACAAGTTGAGTATAAGAAAGCCATTGAAACCACAAATTTTATGCATTGAAACAACCCAGATCCAAAGTACTTTGATGAAAGAAACATTGAAAAACATGAATTCCCACAAAACTTTATTAATTCACTTCCAAATTACACTGAAATTATGTGCATAAAATAGTTTACAAATTCTAGAAATTTTGCACTATTTAGGCTTGAAAAACTATATCTAAAATACAACAAAACTTCAATATAAAGCTCCCAATCTAAAGTATAATGACAAAGAAAACCTAAAAAGGAATTTAATAGAAAAGAAGGCTAATAAGGGTGAAGTAGCTAAGGGAAAATGGACCTAAACTAAAGTGGTGAAAAAGGGAAAAAAAGAAGAAGAAGTGGAATTAAAGAGAGGACAGTGCTGTCTCTATTAGAGAATAAATAACTTAAATCTTGGTTGATTAACAATGACAAAATAAAGAATTGAGGAAAGAATGCAAGGGGATTGAAGGCTAGAATGTTGAATGTAATCTAAAGAACAAAACATGAAAAACTTAGAGCAATGAAACTAAATCAAAACAAGTAAGCTAGTAACCAAAATTGGAGAGAAATTAACCAAGATAATGACTAGAAAAACAAAGGAAGGAAAGCATTAAAGAAGTCCCAAAGTCCAACAACAGCCAAGCACCAAATGATAGTTTGATTTCAAAGTTCTCTCATGCAACTTCTACTTGAACAATTAATATGAACTATATATATATATATATATATATGAGTGGGTTCCTAACATGGGAAAGGGTGAATCAATGAAGAAAATGGCTCTAAGGTTATGGTATTGCATGATAAAGGTTATGAAGAGATTTGGAGTAGGAAATTTAGGTAGGAATGATGTCATAAAGATGACATAAGAGAGATGAGTAATCAAGGGCTGGTTAGTTACTAATTTTGTAAGGGGGAGGCATCATTTCCCATGGAACTAAAGTGGCTCTCCACCCTCCTAATTAAGTGGAATTTGAATGGTGGGAAGAATGGAGGAATCATCATCATCAAGACCTTATCCCAATTAGGGGTCGGCCACATGAATCTTATTCCTCCATTCCACTCTATTAAATACCATGGCTTCATTTAGTTCCAGTGTTTTTAAATCTTTCCTCACCACTTCTATTTACGTTCTTTTGGGCCTTCCCCTTACCCTTTTAGAACCTTCTACTTGTATTGCCTCACTTCTTCTAATCGGTGCCATTGTTGGTCTTCTTTGAAAATGTCCAAACCATCCAAGTCTAGTCTCCCTCATCTTGTTACCTATTGGTGCTATGCCTAAATTTCCTTGAATATTTTCGTTTCTAATTCTATCCTTTCTTGTCTTACCACTCATCCATCTCAACATCCTCGTTTCTGTGACTCTTGTCCTATGAGTATGATATTCTTTAACTGCCTAACACTCTGATCCATAGAGCATGGCCGGCCTTATTGCCATCCTATAGAAATTTTCTTTTAGTTTGAGTGGCACCCATCAATCACACAAAACTCCATATGCACATCTTCATTTGTTCCAACTCGTTGGGATTCTCTGGGTAACTTCCATCTCAATCTCTCCACTCTTATGGATCATTGATCCTAAGTACCGAAAGTGGTCTTTAACGGGGACTTCTTGGTTATCAATCTTGACTGGTGTTCTACTCCTACTCTCCTTGCTAAAATTACATTCCACATATTCTGTCTTAGTTCGGCTAATTTTAAATTCTTCAGATTCTAATGCTTCTCTCCATAACTCTAACTTTATGTTTACACCCTCCCATGTCTCATCAAGTAAGACTATATCATCTGCAAATAGCATGCACTAGGGAATCTCCTCGTGTAGATGTTTTGTTAACTCATCCAATACCAATGTGAAAAGGTATGGACTCAATGCTGATCCTTGGTGCAATCCTATAGTGATGGAAAAATCACCAGTCACGCCACTAGTGGTCTTAACATTTGTTACCTCTCCCTCATACGTATCTTTAATTATGTCTATATATCCTTGAGAAACCCCTTTGCCACCTATCACCCTCCATATTAACTCTCTAGGGACTCTATCATAAGCTTTCTCTAAGTCGATAAAGACCATGTGGAGGTCTTTCCTCCTCTCCCTATATTTCTCTATTAATTATCTTAGTAAGAAAATAGCTTCCATGGTAGACCTCCCAGGCATGAAACCAAACTGATTCTCCGATACACTTGTTTCATGTCGTAGCCTCTTCTCAATCACTCTTTCAAAAAGTTTCATAATGTGGCTCATAAGTTTGATCCCTCGATAATTAGTGCAGCTTTGTATGTCTCCTTTTTTCTTATAGATTGGTACAATAGAGCTTTTCCTCCACTCATCTAGCATTTTCTTTGATTGTATAACCTTGTTAAACAACCTAGTCAACCAAACTACCCCAATATCTCCCATATGCTTCCAAACCTCTATTGGTATACCATCAAGCCCCATGGCCTTTCTTGATTTCATCTTTTTCAAGGCCTCTTTTACTTTAGGTATTCTAATCCTACGTTCATATCTATAATATCCAGTGTCATTTAGATTTATAGTATTTTCAATCCCTATATTTTCAGAGCCATTGTCATTTAACAATTTTTGAAAGTATGTTTCCCACCTTTGTTTGTTCTCATCTTTGACTAATACTCTTTGATCATCGCTTCTAATACACCTAACATGATCTAAGTCCTTACCCTTATGTTCTCTTACTTTTGCAAGTTTAAACACATCTTTCTCACCTTCTCTTGTTCCTAGTCTATTGTAGAGCTCATCATATGCTTTAAGTTTAGCCTCACTTACTATTCTCTTAGCAACCTTTTTAGCATTCTTATATTGTTCATAGTTTTGATTATTTCTAATCTTCTACCATGCTTTAAAACGCATCCATTTTTCTTTAATAACTTCTTGCACTGTTTCACTCCACCACCATGTTTCCTTTGCTAATAGCCTTTTACCTTTAGATACTCCTAAGATATCTTTTGCCACTTTCTTAATGGACTCAACCATATTATTCCACATGGTATTTACTTCTATTTCATAGTTCCAATTTCCTTCTACCATCAACTTATTTTTGAATGAGGTTATTTTCTCTCTTTTTAAGTTCCACCACTTAGTTTTTAGATGTGTATTAAGCTCAGTTCTTTTTCTCCATCTTTTGATATGGATATCCATTACCATTAACCTATGCTGTGAGGTTAAACTCTCACCGGAT
This sequence comes from Warburgia ugandensis, assembly GCA_035236585.1. NCBI lineage: Eukaryota > Viridiplantae > Streptophyta > Magnoliopsida > Canellales > Canellaceae > Warburgia > Warburgia ugandensis. Next base: position 54,840,154 of record CP141128.1, read on the forward strand.
ATCACCTTACAATCCTTACATATAGATCATTCATTATTCTTAAGTAGGAAAAAGTCTATTTAGCTTTTATGAAGTCCACTTTTAAAGGTTATTAAGTGTTCATCCCTCTTCTTAAAGAGTTTATTTGCAATGGACAGGTTATTGACAAAGCAAAATCAAGGATATTCTCCCCCATCTCATTTCATTCACCTATACCATACCCTCCGTGTATTCTATCATATCCTTCCTTCTCTTTTCCTACATGGCCATTAAGTCTGCTCTTATAAAGATTCCCTCAGTGTCAAGAATTTCTTGCATGACTCCCTCCATATCTTCCCAAAATTGTCCCTTGATTATATCTTGTAACCCTACTTGTGGTGCGTACGCACTTATAACATTAACAATCTCCTCTCCTAGAACAAGTTTTATTATTATAATTCTATCACTAATTCTTTTAACATCCACAATTTTATCCTTTAATTCCTTATCCACTATTATTCCTACGTCATTTCTGTTATTTTTCTTTCCTATTTACCATAATTTATACCCATCTATTTCTCTAGCTTTAGTCCCTTTCCACTTGAATTCTTAGAGACAAGCGATGTTGACTATCCTACTTTTCATCGCGTCTACTAACTACAAACTCTTACCTGTTAATGTCCCTATATTCCATGTGGCAATACGAATCTTATGTTCTAGAGATACCCTATTTACTATCGCCTTTCTCGACCTCCATGGTATGAACCCATGTCCACTTTTCACTACACCTAGGTTCTGATGCAACGCGTCGCTTCCATGGGGACACTCTAGCGGCTCTTGCCCATTTTTCACTACACCCGGGATCTAATGTAGTGCATCGCTTTTGGGAGAACGCCTTAGCAACCCTTGCCTATTTTTCACTACACTCTGGATCCGATGCAGTGTGTCTCTTATAGGGAATGCCCTAGCTTGAGGGAATGTCTGTATTCTATTCATGTCATAGTTTGGGTTGCCATATTTTTAAAAAGCTGAAGATGATTGTCATTTCTTCCATACAAACTAATATACAAATGCATATTCATTCGCAAGCAGAAAAGAAATAACAAAACCATCTCCAGCTTCCCCTTGCCGGCTGGCTACCTGACAAAAGGGTTGCCATATTTTAAGAAGCTGGAGATGATTTTCATTTTTTCCTCACAAACTAATATACAAAATGCATATTCATTTGTAAGAAAGAAATAACAAATCATCTTCAACTTCTCCCTTGCCGGCTGGCACCTGATGCAAGACCCTCCTTTTTCATTTGGGATTGGGACTAGCATTGGTGGAGTTCTTACATGTTTGCATGTAAGAAATAAAGAAGAAAATTTTAGAACAAAACCTAGGGGTTTTTACATGTTTGCATGGACTTATATATACAGTTTCGTAATTAAGAAACTACTTGATTTTACCAATTAATCACCGGGGGGAGGGGGGCATCGTCTTTTAGGAAGGTGGCTTTCTCCTTAAGTTAAAAGCATGGACCTTAGGATGAATGATGGATTAGGGTTAGGAAGTAGATTAGGAATGTGGGGTTTTCTCTCTTGATGGGCCTCTTTATGCATGATCATCTTACCTTCTTCAATTCTCTTAAAATCCCTTAAAATGACACTTTTAACATAGGAAAGTTGTTTGAATTGATGCTCGAATCATGTAGCTCCATGTGGAACTCCTCCTTGGCTTAATGGCTTGTTCCTTGGTGGCTTAAGTGGCTTGAATGCTTGGCTTGAAGGCTTGAGTAGCTCATATGGCTTATCACCTTTTTTCATGGCTTCAATAGCTAAATGGCTTGAATGGCTCTTAGGCAAAGGTGGCAAGAATGCATGGCTTGGGTTGGGTCCATTTCTAGTCACTTTTTTGCTTCTCCAATTGCTTCTTTACATGACCTAGGATAGTCTTGAACCTTTGTCATACCTTATATTGATTATATTTATGCTTTAACTTAATTAGGTTTCCTAGTTAGACTAGGAAATCTCATGAAATGCCTCAATTCTTATCTCAATCAAGCTTGGCCTTTGGATTACCTTCTCAATAGCTACAAAAGAATAAGACGCCCAATTAAATCCTAGCAAATTATAATCATTCACATACTTACTCTGGATTAGCTTCTGAACCTACAAATATCAAACTTTTGATTATTAGGTCAGAAATGGATGTGTTATAAAATTATGAAAAACAGTACATTTTATAACACATGGGATACTAATTGAGTACTTCTTATACAAAATTGAACACTTATTGTGGCACCTCAGGTTTTTCATGAAATTTTTTTGCCTTTATTTCAAAAGATGGCGCCCCTCTAAATTTTAAAATACAAAAACAGTAGATGATTTTTCTTTGAAATTCATTTTTTCAAAAGCCAGATGTCACCTTTGAGCTCACACTATACACGCACGCACGCACACACACACACACACACATATTTCTAAAAGATAGACAAGCATTTCTTAAAAATAAGACCCATCCAGTGGTTCACTTGTATAGCCCCTATAACATTATATTAAATGTCCAATATCATAATTCAAATGACTAACTACATAATACAAAAGCTTTAATAAAATGTATACCTGAGCACAAAAGTATAGTTGCTGAATTCCTCTTATCGTGCACATCTTCTTTTCTCTATCTGTATCTAAGACATTGTACAAATAAAAACATTTACAATATCTCAGCAAGCTATACATGGTAGGGGACCTTAAGAAGCATGTTAAATTCAATTCTGAATTAATTAATTTGCATTATTCAGAATATTCATTCTTGTAACATTTATATTGACTTGAATTTATATTACATTTCATAATTCATTAATCCATTGTTAAACCACATATCAACATGTTTTATAATCTAATAATCAATTATTAGCATGTTTCATAAATATCAATAATCCATTGGTAATTTAATATTTAAAATTATCATTTATCATTTAATTAAGATAATCTAATTCCATGAACCATACTCTACATAACAGTTCTACCCATGCATATACCTTTATGAAAACTTATATGAAACTACGCCCTCAATCCTACACATATAACATTAATGCACATATATGGAAATGGTTAAAAGACATACAAATTATGAATAATTAATAAGTATCACAATTAACATTCCCAGACAATACTGGGTTTCAAAATCATACCCCTCATCATGTGGGGTTCATAATCATCCAGCCTCTGTTGGTATATCAATATAAGGCATATCATCGGCCACATCATATAAGGCATCTCATAATGCCATCATATAAGCACCATAGTGCATCAAATATATGGACTACTATGCATGCAGTCAGAATCCATACAGTACACACAGATAACTGCTCAATAATCCACCTATACCATCTTAGATGGAAATCACAATATCCATGTCCGTATGGGAGGACCATGGCTATAACAATGGCGGCCTTCCCATAATTACCCTACCCGACTTTTAGCAACACATAGTGCTTAGTATCTATAACATAATAAATTTTGGAGAGTGGGTGGCCAAAACCTCATAACTCTCCAGCATAGCATTCCCAAGCCTACACCTGGATGTAAAATAATCATAATAGTACACAATTCACCTGTTCATATATTTCATAACAAGAATAACATCCTCACTTATTTGGTGATAACCAACCAAGGATGTATCCTATAAACCTAAACTCATACATCATCAGTACTGATATGGTACCCATGTGCCATAAACATAATTTCACAATTCACATACATGATATACAAGTCATAAGCATCAATTATAACATTCAATTATTTTAATTAACTTTATTTCATCATTTCAATTTAAAGCATGTCGAATATCAACCACACCATTTTAGTTTCATAACATCTATAATCAGAAATAAGATCATGTTTAGAACATACGTCTTATTATTTAGACCTGCTGTCTTAAATTTCCACCTACCTCATGTGACACATTCTTCAATTCCATTAGCATTGATCGCCATCCATTCATGCTAGTAAAATCCTCATTTTTACCTAGACCCTCCAAATCAAATAATCAATTAGTAACTTCTAATTGAGCTATCTAATTGAATAAGCTACATTGATCACGATCATAGAACTTGATCAATTTCTATACTTGGATCCTAGGTCGATCTCAACCATTGATCAAGTTCAGTGAAATCTTCTCTAATTGAACTTTTGATTCTAAATCTCTCATCAAATTCTTAATCTACACTTCCTAATGGTTATGATACACTATTTGGATTGAAAAAATGAAGTCAGATCATCACAGATATGAAGATCTAACCTCCGATGAAAAGTCTGACAATTTTAATGATCAGATCTTCCCAGATCAAAAATTGGGAAGATAGTTTTTGTTCCTCGCATCCCAAGGATCGTGAGAGTACTCTTGAATTTTCAAAACACCTCTTGGACTTAGAGTCCAGGTTTGAAGGTCAAGGTTTAAACTGGGTCCTGTCCAATAGATCATTAAGAACATAAGATCACTGTTGGATGGCCATGGATCTGCCCGATTGTGGCCGTACAATATTATTGTATTAGGATCTTCATCATATAAGCTCCGATCATTGAATTTGTTGAGGGTTTTTGTCCGTGATGTTAAGAGGAACACGATGAATGGCTCAGATCATTGATCTGAGTCATTTTCACCTCTGCGAGCATTGTTCTGTAGAACTGTTCATCGTCATCAGGGTTCTATCGCCAGTGACGGAAATGGAAGGTGGGAACAAAGATGGAGAAAAGGGGAAGTAGGTTTACCATTGTGAGGCCTATTGGCATCACCGGTGGAGCAAGGGAGATGGGAGAAAGGAGGCTGGGGTTGGCACACCAAATGCAACACCGACTAAAGGAAGGAGACAATAGGGAGAGAAGAAGAGATGGAAAGACAGAGGTTCTGATGGTGGCTGTCTGCCCTTGGCATCAATTGTTTCTTGGAGCTAGACTAGAGAGGAACAAGGAGGGTGAAAAGGGTTTCTCGCAGGGGTACACGGCCAAAGAGGCATCGCACTGGTGGAAGATTTGGGGTGAAGGGGAGCTTGCGAGTAGCAAATTCGAGCAGGATAGTTACCGGAAAGAGATCTACATGAGGTCAAATTGTGAGTGGCCAAAAAAATGCCAGAGAAGATGCTTTTTTTATTTCCTTGTGGCCGTCAAAGGGATGGATTGGTCGAGGAGAAGGGAAGACAGGTTTTACATTGCTGGTGAGCTGGGTGCATCAGGCATGACGGCGTTACTAGTGATTGGTTTAGGAGAGGGGAAACGATATGCCAAATGGAAGGGGGAAGAGGGGAGAATGGTGGGTGCTAGGGTTAGGGTTGTTAGGTCTATTCTCTTTGAGAACAGATAGTGCGATAAGGGGGTGCCATTATCAAAATGGTCCCCCAATGTTTCTATGTTTGTTTTTTTAATTAACAAAATAGCCCTAACTTTAAAGTCCCATAACTTCCTCATTCGGACTCTGTTTTTAACGTTCTTTAGGTCGTTGGATTCCATTTTCTAAGTACTATCTAAGGTTTCATTTTTAGTTCCAAATTATTATGTTATCAAAAGATATATTTCTTGAAAACTCATAACTTGATCATGGAATAGTAAAATTTTGAGGTGAAATTCATCCGAGCTTTGATTTCACTGTTCTTTATGTCGTTGGACTTGATTTTTTTAGTACATTCCAAATATTCATGTTTCCACTCAAAATTCCATTTATGTATAAACATTTATTTTCTTGGGGTCAAAAATTCCATTTATATTCCAAAATTCTAATTTCACATAATAATGCCTAGAATAGTATTTACAAAATTTGGGGGTGTTGCACTTATCACTTAATAAATTTTGGATAAAACTGGTGACTCCAATATGTTTTCAATAATATCCATGGATGGTCCTTGTTTTTCTTTGCACTTTTAGAATAGATCAAAATATCATCGACAAATACATTAACAAATTTATCGAGATACTCCTTGAATACTCTGATCATCAGATCCATGAGCATTTGTCATGCCAAATAACACTATGAAAAATTTCATAATGACTCTATCATGTAAGAAAAGCTGTCTTAGGGATGTCCTCATCTCATATCCTCAACTTATAATATCCCACCACAAATCGATCTTTGGAAAGATCTTAGTAGATTACAACTCATTGAAGAGGTCATAGATGCAAGGCAAAGGATAATTTTCTTAATTGCAACCCTAATGATGATAAAACATGGATATAAAAATACTTATCAGTAAATATGAACATAAAATATGTCCACTTAATTTCCTCCACATCCTCAAAGTAAGTACGCTCTGCTATGGGTCACTAATGAGCTACCTCTCTTTTCATAATGAAGGTGGCTACCACCACCTATCTATCCTTGGGTATCTTCATTGCTTTAAAGATTTTTTCAATCTCATAAATCTATGTTTCTACAACCTTATGCCCCTCTTCTCCATTAAACTTCAGGGAAATTTTCTTAAATCATTTTAGCAACTTATCATCTCTTCTTACGACTATTGCTGCTCCTTTTGCCTTAACCTCCCCTCAGTAACCATGAGCATCTAGCCTTTCCTTCATCCTCTAGAGGAGAAGTTCCACTATGTCATCCATTGAATTGCCCTAATTTTCTGCATTCTCTTGTTCCTCTACAAGTGTAGGTTTCTCCTTTGCAAGGGCAAGTTGTTCCTCTACTGGGGCAAGTACATCAATGGGCAACTAGGCATTGACTCTAGGTCTCTTAGGTAGCATCTATATATGTTCATCAATAGAAAAGTCCCAGTAAGTTTCCTATTTAACCTATCTAGTGAACCTAAAATATGTAGACTTATTGTTGATGCTTTGTGGCACTAGATGTTTGGCTTTGAATAGTCTAAATTGTGCTTTAAGACCAAATGTGATGACTTGCATTTCCTAAAATAGTTTTCCTTCAAAACCTTTTCAAAAATGTATGTTACCCTTAGAGTTTTTTTAAAACTATTTTAAATATAAAATGCATATACATTTCCAAAAGTTACTTCTTCAATCTAGGGAATCCCTACCAAAAAACTCCTCTTACAATTAAAATAAACAATACCATATGAACACATACAAGACCAACTAATCACAATATGTTTAGATGTAACATTGAATAACTAAGGAAAACTAATCTTCTTCTTAATGCTTTCTTATTCTTCACTTGGCCATTGTGGGCGTTTGTCTATCCAAACTACCTACAGTCCTGTGAGCCTCACCTAAAATGTTGGTGGGAGTGTGTAGGACCACTCAGTGGAAAATCACTAAACTAGGTATGAAAACCACGAGAATCACATAACTAAGCATTATCAAACATGATATTCTAATCAAGCGTTCAATGAAATAAGCACTTAATAATAAGCACTTAATAATAATTCTCTGAAATAATAGATAACTTATGAAGTTCACATTCACACATCATGATCATAGTAGTAACTTGGCATAATAGACAATATACTTCTATTACACTAACAAATGTAATGAAATACATGTAATAATTGGATTTTCAAAATGTTCATATAAAGGTGATAGATGGTAAGATTGGAGTGAGAATATAGATATTAAAATGAGTAAATCATTGATAGTTTATGTGGTTTTGTAGGCTTGAATGAATAAGGAATATATAAAAAAAAATTTGTGCTATGATTATGTGTTTACTACAACTAATTTGTGGATTGTTTTGGTGTCTAAGGTGTATATCGGTCCTTAAGGTGTTTGTCAAATGTGTTTTATAATAAAAATTTCTAATGATGAGACAATCAATCCAAGGATTGATTGATATAAGCTCTATTTTCATAGCGAAAGAAGTTTCAACGTTAGTAGTCCACTTAGAGTGAAAACTACTAAACTCTCCATTACATATGATGAATGTTAATAGTTTTCCAAATGAATTGGCTATCTTTTCATCACTATTTTCCTTGCTTAATTACTAAATTGTTGAGTATTCTTAGTGTACAAATAACCATTAGTTACATTAGATGTTAGGGATTCATTAGTTCCATTAGAACTTAACTTGGATCTCTATTGTCACCAATCAGCAAATAGACCGACTATTTCATGTATGGACATTGACCTAACTATCATAATATATCAATTGGCCTTATGTAATTGGTCCTTATTGAATACACTTCATGATAAAAGGGGTTTTGGGCATTCCAGGTACTTGGAGGTCATTTGGTACCTAAAAACTTTTTATTGGACTATTTCCATAATTCTGAATCAGACACTCCAACAGCAAGCTACTAAAAATGTCATTATTCCCATCCAAAAACCATGGTACTTAGCCAAAAATTTGTATTGGTATAATACTTATTAAAATTTCAAGCTTAGGCTAAATTTTCATTATAAAATGCAATCATTTTCTGGCATAACAAGGAGCAACAATGTTAATAGTGTTTTAACACATGGAGGAAATGATAAGAATGGTTTGGATTTAGAGAAAAGTAGCATGTATTTCTAGCATGGTGTCAATCTGATTTCTAATTAAATCTTTATTAATAATCAATCCAAGACTATAGTAATGTAAATAACATAGAAAAACATGCTTGAAACATCAACTAAAACAATCAAAGTTAAATGACTAGTTCCGTGGGTAGAAACGAATTTGGTAGATGAAAAAACCTCAAATCAAATCATGCATAAAACTTAGCTTATTGACATGAGTGTTTCACTACCTTGATTTTTAGTTAAATCTCAAGTCATGCATGTAAAAGTCTCTAGAAAATCGTTACATGAATGAAGAGCTAAACATGGATGAAACATGAATGATGTAGCTTATTGACATGAGCTAACCATGGCTAAACATGATTTTTATTGAAATAGCATGATTTTCTTCACATGGTTTTGCTAAAATTTTTGAAAACTCTAACCTCCGAAAATTTCATGCCTCCTAATTGGTTTTATCTCCTTCTCTTTATCTTTCTCTTCCCTTCTTCCTCTTTTCTCTTTTCCTTCTTTTCTCTCCATGTTTTCTCCTTCTTTCACATCTTGCATCCAAATTTCCTCTAAACTGGGACATCCCATGTTTTTATGCTTTTTCTCCTATTAGTTCCCTATTTTTTGTAGGGGATTTCTCCTATTAGTTCCCTATAAGTTGTCTAGCTTCATTTATCTGGTCAAAGGTCAACATGTTTCATTCAAACATGATTTGCATTGGGATTCCTACATCTACTAGGTATCTCCCATGTGGACTTAGGCAACCCTATTTGAAGTTCAATTTTTGGAGAAAAACATCCCATATTGGCCCATGGTTTCTAATCCAAATGAGCTTCATAGCATGGGACGTTTGTCAACCATTATTAGCCATACACTCTCCTTTTTTTTAGCTCTCCCATAGCTCATAAATTTTGGGCATTTATCCACCCTCCTAAATACATGGTGCCTCACCCATGGAAATTATCCATAATTCAACATTTAAATACCTTTAAACATGGCACCTCATCATTTAAGCATTACTTCACACATGCACTCTCTCTCTCGCTCATACTTCTAGGACAACTCATCCTAGCTATCCATTCCATAGATGTCTTGAAACTCCTATGATGCAATCAGTCTATCTTGGGTTGAGATGACTCCATTCTCGTCAAACCAAATCATCCATTCTTCCTAGGTTTTTCCTAAAAATATGCTAAAAAATGTGGAAATGATGGTTTGAATTCTAAATCAAAGTCTCTATTACACTTAACATTGCTACCTAAGAATCTCATATTCACAAATACAATTAAGCAGAATGATACACTTATTGAAGTAAAAGTCAAGGTATTACAGATTACTACTTTATTGATTTGTATACTTCATCATAAACAATCTAAATAATACTATTTTAGCACCAAAATCTATCATGCTATGCATGTGGCCCATCTTATTAAAAACCATATAGTTATAGTTTTATATTTTTTAAGTCATAACAAAGATATTTGATGTATTATCTACCAAGTAGTTAATGTAATTAATTGTAACCATGACATACATTTTGCAAATACAATAGCCATATGTCATGGAATTTATTAAACAATCCTATCTTTTTTCCCTCCAAGTCATTGTTTGTCTATATCTATGAACTTTTTCAACTACATACTCTCTCATTTCCTATTTCCGTATTTAGAATTTCCGTATTTTGCTTCTTTTTGTCAGTGGAGCAATTGGCTTGTCATTCTGATAGTCACTCATCTATGAACATCTTACTAGCTTGGAAGGATGACTCCTTGAGTTTCCTATCTATCCAAAGTGGAGAATCCTATGTATTTCAATCAATATTCTCAATCATACAAGTTAATAAAATTATTATTTTTATTCTGTAAAGAAACTTCACTTCCTCTTTTAATTTTAGTCAATAACATTGAAATTGATGAATCATGAATTTAAAATGAGGGAGTTAGTAAAAGAAATTGAAAGACATGAATTTGATGTTTTTGTTGAGTTATTAAGAAGAAACTCTACGATTATACATCCATAAACAAATATTAACACTTTTCAGTTTTAGAATATGTTGCACAAACCCTAAGACACTCATGATTTTATTTTATGTTGTTAGGATTAGGCAAAACTCTTAGAGGCACAATGTTTGCAAATAGCTCCGCAAATGAATTTGTTTAATAATTTTAACTCAGCCAATATATGAGCATAGAATATTATTTAAGCTATATATTAGTTATTTTTATATGAATTACTAAAATACAAAATAAAATGTTGAACAAATGATCCATATGATTGCCAAACTACTTAGCCCTAAATATACTTATAGATGCTCTTTTATAGATTAGTGTTTTAATCATTAAAGTCACATTACTTGACATGCATCCTACTACATGCATCACCAAGATAAATTTTTGGTATTGGATATGCAAACAATGATAGAAAAAGATATTGCATCTCTATATATTTGAATAATGTTTGGAACTGAACTTAGTAGAGATGAAATGGAATGTATTTTATAGCCGCTAAAAATTTATGTTGCACAAAGTGTAACACCCCGAGTTCTTGAAAAGTAAATCTTCTTTATAAAATTCTTTTTCCAAAGGTAGGTAGTATATTTTTTTAAATTCCTTTTTCAAAAGTAAAATATTTTAGAAAATTTTTTTTCAAAATTCTAGGCTATCAAATACAAAAATTAGGACTCATGTTTAAGTTCAATACACAAAATTTAATTTAAAACACTCCCATGCATTATTCATATATAGCACATATATAAATGTAAGGTTCATAATGATAAAAGTCTAGCACATAATACTTTACTATATCAATAATCTAAAACAAAATGAAATGATAGTTTTTCTTCAACTAGTGTCTCACTTTTACAACTACTTATGACCTCCTTGGTACATGGCTTTAGTCTTCCCTCACAAATTTGCAAGGTTAGTGGTAGTTTGAGTATATGATGATACCTAGTAGATAAAATCCAAACTACAAAATAAAAAACTACGGCATATAGCATGCAATCACTTAGATGGTTTTGAAATTCATGTTTTATGCAAATAAACTACATGACTTAATTCTCATTAGTTGGTCAATGCACTGCATCAAAGCATCGTATAAGCATCAAAATGCAAATATACATCTCTACCTATATGGAGAACATATAATCAACTTGACAATTCAAGTATATGCATGAGGCATTAAATTCATTAAAATATTTATATGAAAATGATCATCCAAGCATAATCTAGTGCCTATAGAATTTACTAACCTTTTACTAGCATGTCTATGAATATAATCTCTAGCACTTGTTCTAGTTCATCTATGAAATCCTCATCTTGCTCGAATGGATCATCAAAAAACAAAAATATCATGGGACTTAAATATGCTCACGCACAGACATGCAATTGGCATCCTAAAAAGACTACTACTTTCTCCTCATGTTGCCATGCATATATCTCTTGAAAGGGTACATGATCACCTCCAATGGTTGTACTTACCACAACGGTAGAGAAAAATAGTGCCACTCTTTATGCATTGATACTATACCACTTCTAGTGTTTAGAGCTAGGGGTTAACCTATCAAAATCTACTAGTATAAATCCCATTAGGCACAATAGCATATCTCATAAAAGAAAAATGCAATACCACTATACCAAAGACACTTTGCATATCTCTTATGCAAAACTCACCATGCATTTAAAATCATACAAAGCACTTTTTCAAGCCAAAACTCAAGGGCACATCATAGATTGCCCTCCAAACATCAAACCATGGCACAAACTAGGCCAAAATTGAACTTAACATAGTTTCAAAATTATCATTGAAAATGTCCCATTTTTAAGGCATTATCAAATGTTTAAATTTGTTTTATACTTTCAAAATTAAGTGTTTCTCAAACTTGAACAAGTTGGAAATAAACCCATTTCCACAACCACTCTTGGTTTTCAAAAGCACCATTTTCTAAATGTAATACTCATTCAAAATATATAGCTTTACATGAAAACTAGCATGCTAAACCATGTAAAAAAATACCTCTTTTATGACTTAGAAAACATCATACATTGGGTTGGTTTTCTAATCAAAACTCACATACTAGAACAATTTGTTAAAACATGCTAAAACCAACTTGACAACACAAGAAAAACATTTACTTTCAAAGTATGAATTTCACATTTGAAAATCATTCAAAAGAATACATTATACATTGACGTTTTTAGACATGTATGAGACTTTAAAACAACCCAAAATCAATATACTGCTGGGTACAACTTAGCATATATTTTTCATCCATGATTGGTAGGTCTCAATGACTCTTAAAACAATGTATGTAACCTTACATAAACACTCAACTTATAGTATGAATTCTTAGGATAATAGTCACTTAAACCAATAAGTCACACATGCATAAGATGTCTAAATTTAAGGTAGATATTACATGTCACATACACAAGTATGGCATTTAATTAAATGTAGTGTGACATTACCTAGGATTTATGCTATAACAATAAGGTTATGATGTCTAAAACAAAGGCATACACATCAGTAATAGCATGTCATAACAATACTTAAATCTATACTAAACAATGATCCAAATCACTTAGAATCAATAGAGATAAAATTGTCCAAATATTGAATCAGTATATATCATAGGAACAGTCAAAATTAGGCATGCTTACTCATCCATGGATAGGAATTTCAACTTAAATTAAACTTCTAAAATAGGGAGTGAATAGCTTCAAAACCTCAAAAAAACTAGTAGAGATAATCAAGTGCAACGACACATAACGCAGTAAGTATATTGGACATCAAATTCAATTATATAAATGGCATCAAACACCAATGTTTGACACATTAATATCAACCTTATTCATCATCAAAATAATGTGGGAATCATGGAATCAAGTTTCTCAACATGTATAACACGAGTAATTAGAGAAACATCCAACACAGTGGGCATGGATAGGGAACTTATATGTCTATTTCTAGGTATTAGAAGATGTCTGAACATCAAGTTGAATACATAAAAACTCTCCTATTTGAACCATGATTTTACACCACATTCTCAAGAACTAAAATATTAGGAAAATACATGTCTACCCTTAACAAAAAGAAATTGAAAATTTTGAAAAACTTCATAGATTCAAGGTCACCTACCTCATTGACGAGCACTGAATTTCTCTTCTTCATCCTCCTTAATTTCTCTCTTTCCTCCCTTCCTTTCCTTTGTTCTTTTCTCTCTTCCTTTCCTACTTGTTACAACAGTTTCTAAAGGGGTTTGGGCACTATTTAGAGAACAATCAATCCCTCTTTCCATGTTAGAAATCCTAATTCTCCTGCTTCCCCTAGTTTAGCACCTATTCGAGTTTTTAGTCTAGATCAATAGTCAAAAGCCAATTAGGAATTTTGTTGTGATTTTTAAGTTAAACTCACAAGTGCATGAATCTAATATAGTAAATTCATGCAATGGAGGTCGATCCCATTCAGATTTGTGAGATTAGTAGGTCCTTATTTAAACTACCTTACATAGCTAAATAATGGGTTTCTAACCTAAGCTAAGGATTGAATTAACATCTAAATATAATATGCATAAATTAGAAACTTTTGACTATAAAACTTTCCTAAACTATGAAACTTTTTAAAATAAGCTTTGTAATCTAATAAAAAGAAACATTCTAAAACTCATTTAGTATGCAACAACTTTGAACAATGATCAAACAATCCTAAGCATAAACTATTCTAATTTACTTTACATGCAACTAAAGGAATAAAACATCAAGATGGGGTACATGGAACAATGGAAATATGCATATGGATCTAAGCAACTACAATGCGTGAGTGACGCATAAAAGATGCATATACTTAAACTAATGCATGGAATCTAAGAAAGAATTAACAATTAAGCAAGAAACCTTATAATGAAACATACTTCAAGATCATGCCCATGAACCATGAGTTGTGCACATGGATCAGGAGAGTGATGCATGTGAACTAGAATACTACATGATGTATGAATGAGAAATGAAGATTGCATAGGAAGACAAATAAAAGGTGCATAAGATCAAAGGCTTGGAACTCAAGAATGAACATGAAATCCAAGGATTTAAAAACTAACATCAACTATGACAAAGTTCACATAATGCATGAATGGTAAACAGGAATTAAAGAGAGAAAGAATGCATCTAACTAAGACACAACTAAGCTAGAATCATGTGCATAGAATCTTGAATAGGAAATGCAAGAGAGTAAGTATGCAACTTAGAAGTCAAACAACCAAATAAGCAACAATTAAATTAGTTGATCATCGATAGAATTTGTGTATCCAACATAAACCAACATCAATGTTTATTGAATGAAAAGAGTACAAGTGTGGTGTAAGGGTCGTGCGCACCTCCAATGGGGTGTGCACACCCTTTCTAGAATCAATTACAACTCAAAAACACTTTTAATCTATCTTCTTCATGGCCATTCAATTGCCAATCTCAACTAGCATGCATGTATTCTAAAAGAGATCTAAGGAAACTAATGAGAAAGAAGGAAAGGGATGACTAAAAACTTAGGAGGATTCAAAGGTTAGGAACTTAATCTAATAAGTACAAGCTCTTGGCTGTCACTACAAGAGAGTTGTAGTCTTTAGATTAAGGGATCTAGGAAGTTAAGCTAAAAGCAATCAAGTGAATAACAATGAATCAAAACAGCTAGGAAACTATTCACGCAAAGAAACAATGAAAGGAAGAACAAGGAACCAACTAAGATTTAGAAGAAGAACAAAGCAAAGAAAGCAAGATCCACCTAGATGAGGTGTGGAGAGTTAGAAAGAGGGGCTGTTACCATGAGAAAGTAGTTGAGGAATTTGAAGGAGGGGTGGAGACACTCCTTCAAAGGAGGGTGTGACCTCTCCCTTCCAAAAGTGTGTGTGTGTGTGTTTTTTTTTTCATGTCAAACTCTATGCGTTTTATATGTTTTTAGCCACTTCCTAACCATGGTAATAGGTGATCCTAAGGTAGAGATGAGGGAATAAATTTAATGGTCAAGATGAAGAAGAATCTAAGGCAACCATAGAAGTGACTTAAATGGAGCTCCCTTCCTTTAGATTTATTTTTAACAGGGAAAAGAGGTACAAAAGGCAGGGAAAGTCAGAAAGAGGACAGAAAGAGGGAGAGAAGTAAATAGGAAATGATATATGGCAGCCCTTAGATGAAGACTGGATGGTGAGGATGATGAGAGAAAAAGAAAGACAGAGAAAAGAAAGGTTGAGATAGCAAGAAGTGATAGGTTGATTTAGGATGGAGTTAGGAAGGTAGGAAAGTTTTACAAAGGTGGGACTCTTTAAGAAAGTAAAATTCATGGTGGCCTTATATGGTGAGGTGGAAAGTGAGAAAAAAGTGGAATAGGAGATGGAAAATGTAAATATCTTCTCATTATCCTCTTAAAATCCCCATGCATATTTGCCTTAGATTCTCCTCCAATCATGGCCTTCCATGTAGCTTGGCTTAAGTGGATTAATGGCTTGCTTTGAGGGCTCATTTGGCTTTGCTTCATGGCTCACTTTAGGGGCTCTTTTGGCATTGCTTGGTGACTCAACCCCTTGGCATTGATCCCTGGCTAGGCTCCTTAGCTTGTCACCTTCTTCATGGCCTACATAGCTTAGGTGACATAAGTGAATCCCATGCAAAGGTGGTGGACTTTGCATGGCTTGTGCATGTGGCCACTTTAGTCACCTTTGACTTCTCTAATTCCATCCTTTACTTGACTTAAGGTGATCTTGATCATTGATCTCACTTTGGATTAATGATATCAATGGCCTTGACTAGATCTTTTGATCTTAATATTTAATTTTCATTGCGATCGATCTTGATCATCGGATCATCATCTTGGTTGCTATAAAAGTACAAAACTCTCATTAAATCTTAGAAAAAAATGAATATTCACATAATTATCTTTTATTAGCCTCTGAACTTACAAATTATCAAACTTTGATTTATTAAGTCAGAAATGCATATGTTGCAATTTTTTTTCCAAAAGCCCTAATTTAATGCTATAAGTTATAACACATGGGCTATTAATTGGGTGATTTTTATACAAATTTGGACACTCATTAAAAATCCACCAAAGAGAGGAGAGATATGGTCTGTATGGAGTTGGAATCCTCTCTTATGGTTAGTTCAAAGTTAAAGGCATCCAATTAGGTGCCTAATATTTAGCCCAAGACTTCCTAGATCATATGGGTCTTATAACATGTCAATCCACTTGGTTATCTCTAGCCCATGATGTCCACCATGGACTATTCTAAGTCCAAAGTGTAAGACTCCTACATATCTCATTAGGCCTTCTTAACTCCATGTTATTTTTAATTAGACCCCTATCATTTTTTATTTTATTTTTTTATGTTGAAGCCTTTGTATTTCTAATGCATATAGAATGTTTACATTAGCTTAAACATTTGATATTCTCTTTCATCACCTAAGCATTGTAAAACATGTATGTACATTGTCTTATCCATTTATTATTTTTAGAAAATAAATCTCATTTCAATCATAACTAAAATGTGTACAAATTTTAGAGATCCTACAAGGGAATTTTGTCCAAAAAAATTCTTTCAACACTAATTACAAATAACTCTACATATATCCCTCTTATTTTGGATTCCAACTCCCATGTAGCCTCTTCAATTGAAAGCTATTGCCAAAGGACTTTAACTAGAGAAGTCACCTTGTTTCTCAATATCTTGTCTTTCTTGTCCAAGATTTGCACTATCTTTGCACCAAACATCATGTCTGGGTATAACTCTATTGGTACTTGATTAAGCACATGAGAAGGATTTGGAGTATATGAAATATGAGTAACATTGTGGACTTTCAATAACTATGACAACAATGCTAATGAATATGCCACTGACTAGATCCTATATATAATACCAATGCATTGGGGACTTAATTTACTTTTAACTCCAAATCTCATGACTCTTTTAATCCAAAAAATCTAAAAAAGTACATGATTTCCAACTTCAAATTCTCTATCTCTATACTTCTTGCCATTGTTCTCTTCTTCTTCCTCTTTTCTTTCTCTCTATCCTCCCTTCCTTTCCTCTCATCCTTTATCTCTCCCTTTCTTGCTTGATTCCATGTCTAAAGGGGGTTGTATGCTTATTTGGAGACTAAGTAATCCCTCTTTCCTTGTAAGATTAGAAGTCCTATTCCTCCTACTTCTCCTAGTTTAGAACCTATCTTGGTTTTTAGTCTAGATTGAGAATCAAAAGCCAACTGGGAAACTCCCCCCAAAGGGAGAAGACATTTGGTTAATATGTGTGATGACCTGGGTTTTTCCATGCATTTTTAAATGCAATATCTAATTCCTAAGGCGGGATGCATCCGTATTTGAAAACTATTTTATAAAAAACTGTGCAATGCAGTGGAAAATCTTTAGTTTTAAACTCGTTTTGAAAACCCCAAGTGTCATTTGCTTTCACAACAACCAAAGTAATTTTAAAAAAACTTTAGAAACCATAAATGTTTTTCTCCAGGTCTATCCAGTCACAGCACACAGCCCAACTGTAAATTAATACAAATACATGTCCAAAGGGTAGAGAGTTTACTCACATATATAGTTGTCTCCTTTGTTTATTCACTTGCTCGTAGCACTAATATCTCCTGAGGCATCTCCTATTTGTAAGCGGAACTATCTTGAAAAATGTTAAGGATAGGGTGAGTATATACTATACTCAGTAGGAGTCTATCACTACTAGTTTTGCAATGGATGCTATGTTTAAAATCATATGTTCTTAAAAACATGTGCATGTTCGAACAATCATGTTCAATATCGATATTAAGAACCATTGTCAAACCGGAATACTGATGACTTAAAGAATAGCATTATCCAAGTCGAAAGTATCATATATCATAAACATAATGATATGCATAAAATGCTCCACTGAATCCAACTAATTGATATCTGGTATGGTCAACCAACCTCATGTCATGCCATATGCAATGCAAGTAAATCCACAAAACCATAGGGCCCAAACTATGCCCACGACCTCGCTGCCGTGTGGTCCCCGGGTACCTAAGGACACAGCGTCATAGCCTCCACGAGGCATATGACACATCGACCCAGTACCGTGACACCAGTGGTAGCCCCTGTACCACATGCAGTCGACGTAGGGACATCTCTTTTTGGGCGTGGTACCCATTCCACCTAGTAGTGGTAGAGGCTAGGTGGCCAACCCAGACCCCTTGGCATAGCCCACATCATATAAGATCAAACAAGTGAGAAACCCCTTTTTCAAAACTTGTCCTCTTTGGGTCCCTCACAACTGCCTACCTAGCGTCTTTTGGGCACTCCAGCGTCTTTTGGTAACCCTCAAGGACATGCAAATTTTCAAGAACTCAATGCTTCACAAATCATGCAATATATGCATTTGTTTGCAAAACATATCTATGTATAATGTATATGCAATTATTGCAAAACATATCTTATGCCAAAACATATTTATGCATAAAGCATTTATCATATGTATGCTGAATTAAGTCATGCTAAACAAGTTATATAACTTATACTTAAAACATGCATAAAACAATCATGGCTCTTTTAAAAAGTCTAGTAGCGATAGAGGACCTACCTCAAAGTCTCCTGGAGTCGCATCCTTTAGCACTCAACCTATCCCTGGGTCTCATTTATAAACTCCTAGGTATGAATGGATATAAGGAGTCCTTATTAATTTTAATCTATTTAGACATTAGACCGCTAAATCTGCTATTTAGGGTCAATGGTCCTTGCCTAATTCATTGTCAGGCTAGATCCTGAGATATGGATCTACTTTTCAATAGTTAAACTCTGTAATTTATCCTTTAATCCTAATTTTTAAAGTCTCATTGGGTCTGCGTGTCCCAGTTCCCAGGACACTCGTGCATCCTGGTTGGACCGCGACCGCCTCACGTGTGTGTGCGCCTAAAGGCCAGGGATCGCATTTTGCATGCACACATGCATGCTTAAGTGACGCGCTATGACCCGCATCATCGCACGGACGCACCTTGTAGCATGGCACGTCTCAGCTCCCAGGGCACCCCGTGCACCTTGGTCGAGCCAGCACCCGTCCCAGGTGCACCTGGGACAATGTATGCACTATCGTACACCTGGAACCCATCCCAGGGACCCAGTCCCAGGTGCACGTGGTGCTTGGCATCCTTGGGATGCCTGGTTCGTGCAAGGCCGGCCCAAGCCGGCTTGGAGTATTTTTCCAGCCAAGAACCCGGCTGGAAAACGACCGGAAAGGACCAGATCCGGCATGGATCTGGCCTGGGGGAAGCAAACGAAGAGTAAGCGAAGAGAAATGGCTTACCTGGGCAGCCTGGGGACGCCCTTTTTCCGGTGGGTGTGCTTGCTCGCCGGGAAGCTCGAAGAAGGGGGAAAACCGTCGTTCTATTGTGACCAGATGAGGAAAAGGGGAATGGGGAGATGGGTAAAGGAATGGCCGGCCAGACTTGGCCTAGCCGTTGCCGGAAACACAGAGGGACCGGTTTCCAGTTTTTGCTGAAAAATCGTGTTTTTGGAGGGGGAAGATGGGGCTTTTTATAGAGGGGTGAAGGGGATGCCCCTCAATGGCGGTGTTGCCATGGCAGTGGCAGATCCCTCTAGAAAAATCAGGATTTAGGGTTTCTAGACGGTTCTTGAGGTTGAAGACTACAGGGGGTGCCGTTATCAAAATGGCCCCCTATTTTTTTCGTTTTTTGTTTAATTTACAAAACTATCCCTGATCTTTAAGCGGCCATAACTTCTTCATACGAACTCTGTTTTCGGTGATTTTTGAGGCGTTGGATTCCATTTTTCGAGTAGAATCTAATGGTACTAAAGTTCCCTCAAAAATTCCTTTGTTTAATGTTTTAAATAAAGTGAAACATTTAACTCAGTTTATTTCCTATAGAATGTTCAATTTTCATTAAAAATAGTGTAAATTGCTCAGGCATTATTACACTATGGACATGGACTCCTCTCTTATAGTTAGTTTAAGATGTATGATTAGGTACCTAATTTTTTGCCCCAGACTTCTTAGAGCATATGGGCCATATAGTGTCTCAATCCACTTGGTTTTCTTCGATGCATGTTTGATGATTTAACCTTTCATCTCTTGTGCTAATCATGAATAGTCTAAAAATCACAAATTAACATAGCAATTGATTATTATTGGCATATAATAAATAAACTATAATTTTATATTTTTAAACATGCTCGATAAGTCAATAGTTCTACTATTGAAATGATTATTTCACAATAAAATTCAATTCATTTTCCTTTCTTACAATTAAAAATATGTTCATAGGAATATGAGTGACTAAGTGTGTGTGAAATAAATGGCCAAGATATCTATAGAAAGTTAGATGAACTATATAGACTTTAGAGATATATTTACATAAATGTTGGAATTTAATTTTTATAGAGAGGGTCTAAATATTTAAAATCAAAATTAATCATTCAAATAATACCATTCTTGTTAGATTCTAGGAAGATCTCAACAAAATAGAATCTTCCTTCCATTAATACTAAGAATAAATGGAGAATGGAGAATGCTGATTTTAGATACCTAATATATTAATTATTCTCGCTTATAGTATATCTACAACATGTTCATTGCGGGTAGCTACATCACATCGTGTTTCTTTAATCAACCTAAAGACAAAGATAACTCAAGATAATATTTAGAAAGATTATGCGTATAACTTCACAATCATGAAAGATTACGTTACATAATAAAGCATCATCATTTTTTCAACCACAAAATAACTTTTGTTTTATATATTGTTATCATGAATAGCAACAAAAACATGAATAAATAAATAAATAAGGCATACTTTTAGATAAAAATAAAAATAAAAAAATTAGCATACTTATACATATTACTATATTTTGATTGAGTATATCATATATCATTATATTTAAAGTTTAGGCAAATAGATACTCAAAATCTAAGTTGTTGTGATCATGGACTCCATGACAAGGAGGATTTTATTGTTTTATTATTGATACTATTCTTTCTCAATGCTTGTGTGAATGAGAGAGAAGTTACTTGTGCATTGAATTACATTTTAGATTATAGATTAATATTTTTGCAAATTAAAATTTTGGCATAAAAGATGTGGTGAATGCATTACTTAGTGATGAAGAACATTCCACTTTTAGGTACATGAACTCCAAATAGGATATCATTAAGAAAATTTTCCTACATTAGATATCTTTAAAATTGGTTAAGGTTGTCCACTAAAGACTAATTTTGGGTGATCTATGTAATAGCCTAAATATGGCTTGAATAAGCAAATATGCATTATAAAATATATTTTGCAATGAATGTAATAGTTTACATTATATTAAATGTATTTTATAAGATACAATTGTAGACATAGAGAGTAAGATCTATACATTGGAAGGAGCTAAAAAGAGATAAAACACTAACATTTGAGAAAAACACACATGATAAAATAAGAGAGAGAGAGAGAGAGAGAGAGAGAGAGAGAGAGAGAAATTGTATAGAAGGTTTTGTTAAGAGATTGCCAATAGAGAAATAGAGAGAGATAAAGAGAAACTTTAAAAAGAAAAAAAATAATAGACACTAATTATAAAGTGCTATTATTGTCCTATAATGAGTATTTAAATCTCTAAGAAATCTAATTTTATAAAGAAGATATATATATATATATATATGATGTAAAAAATTGTATGAAATTTATATGATTGAGATCTAGAGAAGAATTGAACTCATTCAACTTTAGTTGATAGCATTCTTTGGTTACAAATTGAGGGAGTAGCATTTATTAATAGAAATAGGACCATTATTTAGAAAAGAAAATGACATCTGAGAAGAGGAGGGAGGAAGAGAGAGAGAAAGAATATAATGTGATATAACACAAACAAGCATGAGAAGTACTGAGTACCTCTAGGAAAGAGTAAATGGCATAAGAAACAATGAGTGTCTCTAAGAGAGAGTAAATAGGAAAAGAAGTAAAATACTTCTAAAGAGAGAGTAAATTGGCAAAGAAAGATCAACTTCAAAACTCAACGACAAGAATCTCCTAATAAGCCTCTACGTATCCCAATTTCTCTATGTCTATGTTCTCTCCATATATGTATCACTCTGTCTCCCCTTTGGGAAGAAGATATGGGTATTTAGAATTCTAGGAATCCTATTGGTTAAGGAATATGGGTGAGTGGAGAAAAAGGAGAGGAGAAAATAAGGAAAAGAGGGAGGGAGGCATGGGAGGTTTTATTTGCATCTCAAAGAGAGAGATAGAGAGAGGCAAGGTATTAGATGGGCTAGGAGAGAGAGTGGGAGACATGAAGGATGAAAGAAGTAAAGCAGAGAGAGAGGAGGAGAGGAGAGAGATGAGGAAAGAAACATAAGGCAAAGTGAGGCAACAATAATAGGCCCCACTCCTTTCTAAGAGGAAGATGGAGAGATTAAGAGAGACATGAAAAAGAGGGAGTGAGGGAAGGCTTGAAAGAAGAAAAGGAGGGCCTAAACATGGTTGAAGCAAGAGGAGAGAGAGAGAGATGTGGGTGTTGGATGTTGTAACAACCCCAAATTTTGTAAATACTATTCTGGGCGTTATTATGTGAAATTGGAATTTTAGAATATATCTAGAATTTTTGACCCAAAGAAAATAAATTTTTATTGAAATGAAATTTAGAGTAGAAACATGAATATTTGAAATGTACTCGAAAAATCGAGTCCAATGACATCAAAAACACTAAAATCAAAGTTCGGATGAATTTCACCCCAAATTTTTAGTATTCATGAGGAGGTTATGCTTTTTCAAGGAGTATATCTTTTTATAGAAGTATAATTTGGAACTAAGACTAAAACTATTAGCTAGTACATGGAAAATGGAACCCAACAGCTAAAGAACACTGAAAACAAAGTCCGAATGAAGAAGTTATAGGCCTTTGATATTGGTAGCCCCCCCTCACATTGCAAACCCAATGAAATGTCAGGTCTACTCTCTCTTTCTCTCTCCCATCTCCCCGACCAGCCACCGACGACCTACCTATTCCCTCCAGCGTACCCACTAGATCAGTGCCCTATCAGACCTCTCTCTCTTAGTCGGGTTTAGATTGACGATGACAGAGGTTACCGACCACACCCTTCCCTCTGATATCTTTCCCCATGGCTGTCAACCCCTTCCCAGGTAGATCTCTGGTTTCTCGGCGTAATTGGGACTACATGTGTCCCACTCCTTCCCTCTCCAGATTTCACACCCAATAGAGCATAGCTCATTGGTGACACCTAACCTTGCAGCTTCCTCCCCTATTCTCCTTCCCCAACACTAGAAAACCCCCTCTGCTCAAATTTTTGGCACCGATAGAAAACCCTCTTCCTCATTTCATTGCTCATTTTGTTGGCCATAGCCCCATCGGTGAGCCCACTTCACCAGTACCACTTCTCTCTTTCTCTCTCTCGCACTCTTGACCTTTGGTCAGCCACTGTGGGAACCATCCTCCTCCTCTCATGTTCGGATCCAGGCAGCCTTAAAGCAAATATTGGAACTAGGGCCATCGGCCACCTCTGTGCCTAAAACCCTCCGGTCCTCTTTCCTTTCTCCCCTAAATCAACCCATTAGGGACCGGTGCAGCTTGACTGGCAAGCTGCACTAGTCTCGATCCCTTCTTCCCTTAGCTCTCTACCGCAGGGCACAGTCAGGCTTGGTGCTTTTCTCTAGGTTGTTTTCCCCTACGGTTTCCAGTCACCGGAACAGACAAGTTTTCAGGTGTCCTACATGCTTAGACCCCAACCACCTACATTTTTCCCCTTTACCTCTTGTATTCTGCAAGGCATAGCATGGACAGGCCTCTAGGAAAGCCGGTTGGCGTGCCTAGATCGTCCCCATGGTCTCCCTCTCTATGATTGTTCTCTATCGGGTTCAAGCAGAGGAACCCAATGACCACCTGTGAATAGCATCGAGTTTTTGCCACCCACCTGCATTTTTCGGTGGTTGGGATTGGTCTGCGCCCAATTTGGCCATCAAGCACCACCACCTCCATCATCCCTGCCATTGTCCTCTGTGTTTCCTTGTCACTAGCACGACCCAATTTAACCCTTGACCTTCAAACCTAGATTCTGAGCAATCTAGGAGTTTTGGAAATTTGAGAGTACCTCGTGATCCTTGTGATGCGAGGGACAAAACCTGCCTTTCCCATTTGTGATCCTAAAAGATCAAATCTTTGAATTTACGCAACCATTGATCGAGGGTCAGATCATCTAACTTGTGATGATCTGACTTCATTTTTCAAATCTAAATAGGGTATCATGACCATTAAGAAGTGTAGATTAAGAATCTGATGAGAGATTTAGGGTCAAAAGCTCAATTAGAGAAGATTTCGCTGATATGGATCAATGATCAAGATTAATCAAGTATCCAGGCAAGGAAATTGATCATGCTCTATGATCCTGGTCAATTCTGCCTATTCAATTATACCATTCAGTTAGAAATTACTGATTGATTACTTGATTTGGCAAATTTAGGTGAAGAACAAGGACTAGATCAATATGGATATGTGAGACTTTGCAAGCATTTTTCAATTAGCTAGTGGGAAATGGATGAACTTGTCAGATGAGATAGGTGGAGAATTAAGAAAGCATGTCTTAATAGTAAGATGCATGTTTTTTTTTTTTACATGATCTTATTTTTATGATAGATATTATGTAAATTAAATTGTGTATAGCATATGACATATGATGATGAAAAATGTTTACTTGTGAATGATGAAAATTTGTTAATTGAAATATTATATGAATGACATGCTTATAATTGAAGCCTACTGGATGATGCTAAAGGACACACATGATTTGTTCTTAAAAATACCATAACTATTATTGTGATAAAAAGACATTTATGGTACATGGATACCATTACATCATATGCAATGTAAGTCTAGGATTTTACATTACATCCTTAGTGGGCGATCACCTAATAAGTGAGGATGCTATGATTGTAATGAAATATTCATATATATATATATATTATGGACAGTTAAGACGCTTGTGTATTGCTATTCTACATCCAAGTGTGGTGGCCTGAGAGTTTTGATTTAGACAGGTGTAGGCCTAGGGATGCTATGCTAGGAGAGTTGTAGGGTTTGGCCACCTGCTCTTTGAAATTTATTATATGATGGATACCATGCCCATGAGAGGCTAAACATTGAGTGGGGCAATTATGGGAAAATTACTACTGTGACAGCCATGGTTCCCCCCATGCAAACATGGATTTTGTTATTTCCATAGTTGATATCAATGGATTATTATGTAGTTATCCAGGCACGCTGTATGGATTTAGACTGCGGCATAGTAGTCCTTGTATTTGATGCACTATGGTGTGTATATGATGGCATGATGTGATGCCTTATATGATGATGGCATGATGAGATGCTTATTATGATGATGGCATGATGAGATGCCTTTTATGATGTTACTAGCAGCGGCTAGAGTATTATAAACTCCATATCGAATGGGTATGATTTTGAGACCCAGTATAGTTTGGGAATGTAGGTTATAAAACCTATGGACTACATTCATAATTTTGTATGACTTTTAATGATTTTAATATATATATATATATATATGATATATCCTATATGTAAATGCTGGTGGGCATAGTTTCATGTAAGTTTTCATATGGGGAAGTGAATGGATAGATATATTATGCAGAGTATGGTTCATAAAATTGGAGTATGGTATCATATGGAAAATGATAATGATAAATATTTAAAATACCAGTGGATTATATATATATATATATAATGCAAAGTGTAATCTCTAAAGTGGGATTATTATATTCATATGATGAAAAGGAATTATAAATAGATACTTTATCAATGGCTTGCAGATAATTGAATATTTTAATTGATGTAAAATTGTTAATTCATATTTAATTAACATGTTTTCTTAACTCTCCCCTACCAAGCATAGCTTGTTGAGATATTGTAAATGTTTATGTTTACAATATCTCAGATACAAACAGACAGGAGAAGATATACACAAGCAAGAGGAGTTCAACAGCCATACTTTTGTGCTCAGGCATATATTTTATTAAATTTTTTGTATTGTGTAGTTAGTTATTTAGATTATGCTGCTTAGACATTTAATATAATGATTATAGGGGCTGTGTATGTCAACCACTGGATGGATCCTATTGTTTCATAAACTACATGTCTATCTTCTATAAAAACTATATTATGTATAGTATGGGAGTTGAGGTGACATCCGGGTTTATAGAAAAATGAATTTCAAAGAAAACTATCTTCCCCTATTTTTGAATTTTAAAATTAGAGCCATGCCACCTTTTGAAAATAAACGCAAAAAATTTTCATGAAAAAATCAGGGTGTCACAGGTGTAGGAGATGAAAGAGTGATAGGAAGATGGAATGGTGGGCAAGACATATGGAGAGGAGAGGAAGTTGGGGTTGGGGACTTAAGATATGGTGAAAAGATGGGTGATAGAGAGAGTGTGTGTGGGGGGTGGGGGATGATGGGAAAAAGCAAAAGAGAGAGATGTGAGGTTTGAGTGAGATAAGATTATAGAAAGAGGCGGAATGTGGGCATGGGAGAGATGAAGATAGGAAATGGCTAGAAGAAAAAAAAAAGATGAAAGAATAGGAGAGCGTGAGATAAAAGCAGAGAAAGAAAGAATAGGGGATAGACATAGAGAGTTCTAAGGAGTGAGGGCAACAAAGTGGGCTCCAATTCTACTTCTTGTGTTACAAAGTAGAAGTGAAAATCTCTCGAGTAAAAGAGAAAGACAACTTAGACTTCTTTACCTAAGTTTGAGAAAGAAGTAGAGAATCCAAGGTTTGTCAAATGAAATGGATTCTACATCTTTTTATTTCTCTTTTAAAAGAAAATAAATAGGAGGAATGAGAGGACGTTGAACTTGACCATGCTATTCCATAGGACATAGGAAGCTTCTAAGAGATGTAAAGGCAAGGTAAAGTGGGCCCGATGGTACTCCTTTTATTCTCTTAAGAAGAGACCAATAGCAGGTACAGAAATGGGTGTCGCATATGATGTGGTGCAACCTAAGATCATAGGAGGCTAGGTGGAAGTAGAGGTGTCAAACAGGCTGGCTGGCCAGTATTGTGTAGGTCACAACTAACAGAGGAAAGAAGAATGTTTGCAAATTTACTTTGAGTAATAAGATAACCTCTTTTTTACAATGCAACTACAATTCCCAAGAAAGATTGAAAAAAGAAAAAGTCTTTCATTTCAAACTTTTTGCATAAGTAAAGACTTTTTCTTCTTTAGCATCATCTCCAAAACACTAATAAGTCATCCACATAGAAGGTATGGTTATATCTCCATATGTGTGCCTAACAAACATAGATGACTCCACATTGGTAGGAGTCAATCCACAATGTTAAAATTTTCAAACCAAGAGCCCCTAAATGCACTTATTAGTATGGTAAGTTACTTGCTTTATCTAGAGGGTCATATGATAAGGGTTCAATTTTGTATAAAAAAAGTACCCAACTAGTAGCAAGTGTTATAAATTATAGAGCAAACAACATAAGATTTTTTTGAAATTAATAATACATGCATTTTTGACCTAATAATTCAAAAGCTTGATATTTTGCACATTTAGAAGCTAATCCAGTGCAAGTATGTGAATAATCATATTTTTTTTGGAATTTAATTGGGGTTTTAAATCTTTTATAGATATTTAGAAGATATTCCAACGGTCGATATTTATTAAGATGTGAATTGAGGATCAAGATCAAATTAAAGAGCCAAGGCCCTATTTCCAACAATTTGAACCTCTATCAAGGGCCAAGATCATCCTAGGGCAAGCAAGAAAGCAATGGAAGTGTCAAAGGTGACTATAATGGGCTCATTTAAATGCCTTGCAATTTCACTACCTTTGCATGAGATTTAGAGCCATGCAAGTCACCTAAGCCATATAAGCCATGCCAAAGGATAATAAGCCATACAAGCTACCTAAGTCATATAAGTCATGCTAAAGGATGATAAGCCATGCAAACCTTGAAGCTAAGGGACTAAACCACTCAAGCCACCAAGAAATGAGCCATCAAAGTGAATGAGCAAGCCATGAGAGCCATTCGACGTAGACTCACATGATTAGCAATTATTCATCCTAAAAACATGATTTTTCTAAGGGATAATTAGAAAGATTTAATGGAGATTATCCTATGGTAAGATATGAAAGTAAAGGTGGGCCAATCAAGAGAGAAATAATCCCAAATTCCCTATCTTTTATTTCCGATTTCATCCCATTTTCCACCCCTAATTAGGGTTCTTCCACATGAAAGACATAAAATGAAGATGCTGTTCTAACAAGGTGGCACCTCCCACCTTAAGTTGTCCCTATCTCAATGCTACCTTTCACTTTCTATTTTCATCTCAAAACTTCCATGATTATCTCCCCTTTTAAAGTCCCATCATAATCCTATCTTTCCTAAGGGAAATCACTTCTAAAACCATTCTTATTCAACACATGAATTCCAATTCAAACCCCTTTAGGTGTGCCATGATTTTTACCTTTTAAAGTTCCATGAAGATCTTATGAAAATAGGAAATCTAAAAATCTATAAAACATCCAAGCATTCCATGATTTCTTTTAAAGAAGGATTGGAATGCCTCTTTCCTTTTTTTGGTTGCATTCCTTTGGCTGCTCCTACTTTATGATTCCACACCTGCTTTAAGAACTTTTCTTTTGGTTTCTAAGCTTCTTTTCAAGTTAGTTTCATTCCTTGTTTTCATTTGTTTGTGGGTTGCTTTACTTGTTGCTTATGTCCATACGCATAGTTCTTCTAAATCCAAGGCCTCTTTTCTATTGTAGTGACACCCAAGATAAAAGTAGCCGTGAATCAGTCTTGTTTCCCTGTCATTCTTGTCATTATTTTCTTGCTTTGTTTACTGGTGTCCATTCCCACCAATCTCACACTTGTTTTTTATTTTCTCTCCTTGACAACACACACATGATATCTTGGGATAATTGAAGAACATTGGATGGCATTGAAGTATGTTTAAGCTTTGATTTGGATTGAGTTATAGTCATTGGAAAAGTGCACATATTTCTTAATCTTTTGTACATGCATCACTTTCTTGTATTATTTTTTATTCAATAAATACACTTATTTGATAAGCAAATCTCTTGGGTGATTCTAGAATTAATGTTTTTAAAACTATGATTGTTATCCATCTTGCATAGAGTACATCATTATCTTTACACACCCTATTTCCAATCAAGCTTCAGGTGCACCATTTTTAGTATAGTTTTCATGTAAGTTTCATGCACAATTTTCATAAGTTTATGCATCTTATTTGCTTGGTTTCTTAGGATCCCACTTAGCTTTCTAGATATTCTATTTGATGATTTGACTAGCTTTCATGAAAACAAGCCTTTGATTCATGTCAAACAGCATCTTTCTAAATCAATGAACCATGTGCACAACTCCTTGGGTCATGCCCATGGTGATTGAGAGTATTCTCTTAATTGGTTGATTAATCATTGCTGAAGTTTAGTTTCCTTGATTAATTGTTTGTTTTGTAGTTTAATTCTAGTTTAGATTACTTTGTTTGGTTTCTTGCAACTTATATTAGTTTAGTGAGTTTCTAGGTTTTGTTTTTAGAAAGCTTTAGTCTTAGAAAGTTTATGTATTAGTAGTTTCTAAATTCATGCATGTTTCTTTTTCAATCTTATTTACTTTCCTAGTTTATTCAAATCAATCTCTCTTTGGCTAAAGATAAGTGATTTAAATAAGATCCAATTGATTCAAATTCGTGAGATTCCTCATGGGACCAACCTCTCTCGCATGCAAATTACTACATTGATTCTTGTGCTCTTGAGTAATTTTAAAGCTACACCACAGCACAAAGCCTTTTTTAATTGCCATCCTAATAAAGTAAACTATCATTCTAATGAGATAGGAAGCCCACAATGAGGATTTGTATATCATAGGTCATGAGTATGAGTTACACTTGTTGTTTTACTAGCGGGTCATAAAATGTCTACCAGCATCCATGATGGGCAAGTTTATAGGTAAAATAGGTGTGACACCTTTGGTTTTCAGAAACAATTTTTGGAAATTTATGTGAAGATAATCAGGATCCTAAGTAAAAATAAAAATAAAATCTAAAACATTTTAAAAAACACACCATATATATTAGTTTCTAAAACCTCCTATCCAAGCTTGGGCTTCTTTTCAAAGCTCCACATTTAATTAAAATAAGCATTTCCAACCTAAATGAATATAAAGAACTAGTACTAATAAATCAATATTAATTGTCTAAATTGCATATTATCCTCAATTATTCAATAAAAAATATAAATGTTCTAAATAATTGTTCAAGCACACTTTTCTTCAACTATCCCTAGCTTCTTGAAGACGTAATACTCATTCCTTTTCTTATACAAACTACTTGAAATTGTTGGTGAGGGTGAGTACAACCACTTAGTGGAAAATTTTAAACTAAATTAAAACATGCAGAAAATGCATGGATATAGGAGGATAAAAGGATGCATTTGATTAAACATAATCGATATTGAATCTAAATATGTTCAAATCACACAATGTTCTAAACATTCATATCCAAATGAATATTAAGAACCAAAAGCTACACGATATCTAAAAGCTTATTACATAATATCAAACTAACTCATATAGCAACGTCTGCTAGGGTCACAAAGGAAAATGGTCTAAATCCCTTGAGGTTGACCAATGTACTCATCTATATCCGTATCACATCTCATATATATGTACATATAGAGAACCAGCATCTCCTGTCGACGTTTTGATTGTGGATACCACATGACCTACATTTGTCCTCATGGGGAAGAAAGGAAAATCTTAAAAGGAAGTTCTCCATGATCCCTTTAAATGTATAAAAGCCTTTCTTTCAAGAAGGTATTAGAATCATATTTTACATTGTTAGGGCCAATAGCAATCCTAGCATAGCAAAACTATGGGTGTTATATATTACCATCATATCCAACTCCAATGAGTCTTCAAAAGAGTGCTATTACATTCTCATTACACAGTTAAACAAATACTCCTTAGAGTAAAATCTCAAAATTTAGGTTAGCACCTTAGGACAAAGAATGTATAAAGCCTTTCAATTCCACGTTACACATGCCTTTAGGCAATACTTGACAAATAATATGAGAAGCGCTGGATTTATTCTGAAATTGTTATGGTAAAATCCAAAATTTTCACACAACTAAAGATGGACTCTCATGCATTGAAAATCAATTGTTCATGTGGCTCTTAGAACATCAAATCAATGGTGTATAGGTAATAGTATGAAAAATCAAAGTACAAAACTTTTAGGATGTAAGATCAAAGTGTGCATGATTCATAGTTTCATTTTTTAAACAAAGAAATCCATTAGTATTAAGCAGACTTAATAGTGCACATCATCTGAGAGTGAATGGGGTCTAAGATGGAGATCAAACTAATATCCAATACATTGATATCCTCAAATGACAAACCATATGCACATCTAATAATACATCAATGGTGTGTAGTATATTAGATAAAAATCAAGTTACAAAATTGAATATTAAGAATGGGCATCCTTTAATCATGAAATCAAACATTGAAAGTAGAAATCAATCAAAGATTAAAAGTATGAGTGATTTGGATTGTGAAAACTTAAATTGAGCTCATGGATTGAACACAATCTAAGATTTATATGTTCTTATGCACATGATTAATATCAAATAGGTTAACAAATGCACAAGTGTCTAACAAGAAATCAATGAATCATAGTGGCACTTTTGTGCCTATTTAAACATGGATCTATCATGAGCATGATTTGAAACAACTAGAGTGCATGATTTAAATTTTGTAAAAATGATACATGCATGACATTAAAGGTGTAACACTACTTATAATCATACTGATAGATCAAGGACATGTAGGTACATATGGTATGTGTCTATAGTGTGATAAGACTCTCAATCATGAAATGAGATTTAGGACAAAGTGATGCGCATGAATAGAACTTGGATTAGTGAATGGGATCTTGAATTGCAGTGGAGTGTGCATGCTTGAATCAAAGAATATAGTTGTGAATCATAGGTGATAATGTTTGATAGAACTTGGAATCAGT
The DNA here is from genome assembly GCA_035236585.1 of Warburgia ugandensis. Lineage (NCBI taxonomy): Eukaryota > Viridiplantae > Streptophyta > Magnoliopsida > Canellales > Canellaceae > Warburgia > Warburgia ugandensis. The sequence continues at coordinate 54,872,623 of CP141128.1, forward strand.
AACCAAAATCAGTACAAATAGATCTAACTCATGGTTGTGTGCTTATGGTGCTTTGATCAACAAAAAACCAAGGAAACCATCGACAGATTAAGGAAATTAACAATGTTAAATTAATGGATAATATCAAGAAATGAGTGGGTGTACGTATTAGTCAAGAGACTCATTAACAAAACCTAAAATCATTCTTGACTAAGGAGTGCACATGCTTGGAACCAACATAAGTTACATGATCTAGACAATGACCAAGGTGGCCATGGTGTGCTTGGAAATTGACATTGAAATCCAAAAATCAATCGTGAATAGAATGCTTATATAATATCAACATATGAACATTAAATTAGTTCGTAACCTAGTGCACATGTATATCATAAATTAACAAATGAGATCCAATATAAAACATGGCTAGAGTGCTCATGCTACAAATCAATGGATGAAATCCAAGCATAGATTATGGCTGGTGTGTGCATGAATCACCTAATAACATTCCACCTAAAGCATTGCTAGAGTGCACATAGGTGGAATCAAACACACAACTAAAAATCAATCCAACTAAGAAAACCCCGAAGCTCCAACCTCTTTGTAGAAAAACATTCTTCTATAGTCTTCTTGTCCAAAAGCTTTAGGAAAATGCATTCTCCCTTACTCCAAATTTTCTCCTCTCTCCTCTCTCCTTTTCTTTTTGACTTTCTTTCTTTCCCTCTCCTTTACAATTTCCATTTCATTTCTCTCCTTCAATCCATGATGCCAGCTCTATATGGCTAGTTTCCCCTTGGGTACCTAGACATCCCTAGATTCTAGAGTTTAAACTTCTCCAAAAAGATAGTCTTTTAACTATTTTAGAGACTTGATCTCTAGACCTAAGATAATCATACTCACTCTATATATAATGGATCTAGCTTATTTATGTTGGTAAATCAACACAAAAATACTTATTTATACCATAGAAATTTAAGTTGTAGCAATAAGTAATACCTATCAAGTTGACTCGATACATATTCAAAAGGTCACAGGTACACTTATCAAGTTGACTTGACACATTTTCAATAGGTATTCCATAGGCAAGGATTTGAAGTCATGAACTTAAAATACTATGAGGGCACCATAATAACTACAATATCCTTGATTTGTGCAATATTAGATGAAAGTTTTATATAGAATACAAACAAATAAAACAATTTACAGAGATTCCTTTGGCCCTATAGCACTTTTTTTAGAAGATCCAAAACCATTCATCATATGTAGAGCATAGAAATTAGGTAAACCAAGTGAAATCATTGCATTTGAACGATCACACTCACTTGTTTTATCCCTTAGAAAATTTGTTTGTAAATGAATGGTCTTCATTTGTAACCTAAAAAAACATATTCTAAGAGAATCCAATTTTCATGAAATTTGATATCTAACCCATCTAAGCCATTCTAAAGATGATGCTAAAATAGATTTGTGAAAGTTGATCACCACAATTCAGGAATGGTTTAGATCTTTTCAATTAGTTGTGTGAGTATCTTAGTGTACTCACTGAACCTCTTCAGTTTACCAAGTTTTCAAAATTTATGTTAGGTGGATAGTAATAAAACTACCATAATTTGAAAACCAGAAGACTTGACTTAAGAGTGGGCTAAGTTGAGTTATGTATAATAGAATCCAAGTAACAGTCGGTGCATTAAGGCATGCGAAGAAGTCAACACTTCAATTTGTGATGGGGAGTGACTTCTTATGGAGGATCTAAACTATTCATCTTGTTTGGAATAGCTTGGATAGGATGATTACAAAATTTTGAGATTATTGGATATAGCCTTTTTATGTTAAAATCATAGCCACCACTATTTCTTTTTCTTTTGTAGAAAAAAGCAAAACACGAGTTAGAATCATCTAAATGCACCTATTTTTCATGGGTCTCCTAATTTTGGTAAACCAGACAAGATGAATGGCTTAGATCTTCTAAAACAAGCGACCCTCCATTACAAAATGGAGGATCAAATTCTTGGCTAGCATGCTAATTCATGCCAAAATAAACATAAAATCTTCACTTAACCAGCATAATGTTAAGCTAGCTTAGCTAGTTGTTGGACTTCAATATAGTTCTAGAGATCTTGCGTTAAAGTCTTTTCATTATCATAATTTTTTATCTGAGATGAGTAAACTCGACTCACACAAGTCAACCTTGCATCTCATGGCTATGAGTAAACCTACCCACAAATCAAACAAGTGAGCCAGGTAGTGAGTCAACTTTTCATTGGTCTTGATGAAAGGAGGATCCACCCTCCTCATACTATTTTTCTCTTAAGAAGAGATGAAATTTAGGAAATGTGAATTATAGAATGTTTGGGAGAAAGATGGAATTTTTGGAGCTGTTAATTAAAGAATGCATTGCAATGTGCCACTTTGGATAGGAATGCCTTGGATTCTAGGAGAAGAATAATCAAAAGAAAATAATAGGAGAAGAATAATCAAAAGAATGCATTGCCATGTGAAACTTCAATGGAAGTGGGATGCACACTTCTAGCTTATGTTGCATTAGACTTAATTAAGAAAGAATAGTCATGTGAAACCTAACTTCCAAGGGTGTATTTGGGACCTCTTGGATGTCCCTTTTTAAAATTAAAGGTGGATGCATTTTATCAAAGACATTCTTAAGATAGTATGACTATAACATTTACAAGGGATGACTTATAATTATTATTATTTTCTTTACTGAAGACATTATAATATAAATAAGAAAATGTCTCCCATTTGAGTTGAATAAACATAGTCCCATGACCTAATTGCAAGAGGAGAAAAAGTCAACCCTTAGCTTTTGGTGCAAAATTAGAAGTTTTGGAACTTAGGTTAAAATTATAAAACTCAAAAAGCTAAGAGTTTTCCTTGATTTTAAATGCTCCAAAAATTATAAAATGATATATTATTCTAAAAACTAAAATTTTGATAAGAAAACTCTAAGTTTAGGTCATCTAGAATATAGTTTTGTCAACTAGTGACATTTTTATAATTACTTACAAAAGTTGACTACTAGACAACATGTTTGAATTCTTTGTTTTCTTCCAAAACTTTGTAATAATTAGTTTATAACACTTAAAATTTTTAAAGCATAACTTTGAAGATCCTTCAAATATTTCATTGCACAATTGCACATATTAATTACCCATCGAAAGTGTAAAACTTTTCATGCCAAAAGAAGTTGATTTTGCTTTATTGTGCTAAATATCAACCGTTAAATTTCTTTAAATGCACTGCACTATGTTGAGAGTTCAATTTTGGGTAAAAATCCTTACTATAACATTTGAATAGATCATCTAATAAATCAATTTTGAAATTATAGATTAAATGTGCATTATGTCTCCAAGTGATCATCTAACCATTGACTTGTAAAATCTAATGGCTAGATGATCATTGAAGTTTATCAAATGATTAAAGCATGATTAACTAGATTGGGACTTGAACAACTCAGATCGAGTTGATCAGCACTGGATCAAACTCACCTACATGAGCACCATAATGCAAGATAGATCTCACTAGAGAGAAGAACATGTATAACATTTCATAAAAGAAGAATGTTTTTACTTGGAGAGAGGGGCAGCTAATTAGAAGGTGATTGTTTAGAAGTTTCCAAGGTAGTGCATGAACTACTAAAAATAGATAAGTAAGATGCTTGGAATGGAAAGTTAGGAAAGCTTTAAAAGAGGAAGAATGAAAGAGGGCAGTGCATAACTCCAATATGGAAGAAGGGAAGATCCTATAGAAGAAAGGTTCATACAAGGTAGAGGACTACTTTTCATCATAGGATAGAACCAGTAAACATTATAGAACAAGAAGAACCACGGCCCTAACATCAATCTCTCTCAACCACTTATTGTTCCCAGTTTATCTCCATCTCTATTCTCTTTCTTAAGCATCTCTCTTCGACCCCTCTCCCTACTTTCTTTTTGTTCTTTGTTATCTCTATTATTCTCACTCACTCTCTGTTATCTCTGTTATCACTATTAGGTGGAATGGGTACCTAGGGACATAAGGTCATAGCCTCCACGGGGCATATGACACTTCGACCCAATGTTGTGACACCAGTGGTAGCCCCCTGTACCACATGCAGTCAAAGCAGGGACATGCCCTTTTTGGGAATGGTACCCATTCCACCTAATAGTGGTAGAGGCTGGGAGGCCACCTCAGACCTCTCGGCATAGCACCCATGAGCTTACTAGTCCAAATCATATACAATCAAACAAGCAAAAACCTCTTTTTCAAAACTTGTCCTCTTTGGGTCCCTCACAACTACCTGGCCCTCACAACTGCCTACCCAGAGTCTTTTGGTAACCCTCAAGGACATGCAATTTTTCAAAAACTCAATGCTCACAACTCAATAACCACAATTTATGCAATTTATGCAATTCTTTGCAAAACATGTCTATGCATAATGTATTTATCATATGCATGCTGAATTCATTTATATGCTAAACAAGTCATAAAATAAGTCATGCTAAACAAGTCATATAATTTATACTTAAAACATGCATTCAAAACAATCATGGATCTCTCTTTTGTTAAAAGTCTAGTAACAATAGAGCACCTACCTCAAAGTCTCCTAAAGTCACGTCATTTATCACTTCAACCCGTCCCTGGGTCTCATTTATAAACTCCTAGGTATGAATGGATACAATGAGTCCTTATTAATTTCATTCTATTTAGACATTACATTGCTAGATCTGCCTTTTAGGGTCCATGGTCCTTGCCTAATTTATTGTCAGGCTAGATCCTATGATGTGGATCTATTATTCCATGGTTAACTCTGTAAATTATCCTCAAATCCTAACTCTATAGTTTTATTAGGTCCGCGTGTCCCAGTTCCCAGGACACCCGTGCATCCTGGTTGAACCGCGACCGCCTCATGTTCGTGCGCACCCAAAGGCTGTGCCAGGGACCGCGTTTTACGCATGCACATGCATGCTCAAGCGACGCGCTATGACGCACATCCTGGATGGCATTGCACGGACGCACCTTTGGTGTAGCATGGCGCATCTCAGCTCCCAGGACACCCCATGCATCCTGGTCGAGCCAAGACCCGTGCCCCATGTTGCACGCACACTCGAAGGCCGCACCAGGGATAGTGTATGCACTATCGTACTCCTAGAACCCGTCCCAAGGACCTTGTCCTAGGTGCACGTGGAGCATGGCATCCTTGGGACGCCTTGTTCGTGCAAAGCCGGTTGGAACTGGCTGGGTCATTTTTCGGCCAAGAAAATCAACTAGAAAAAGACCAAATCCGGCATGGATCTTGGCCTGGGGAAAGCTAAACGGAGAGAATGGAAAAACGGCTTACCTCGGTAACCTAGGGACGCCCTCCTTCGGGTGGTGCGGCTCCTTCTTCCCTTTTGAAAACCTTATGTTCGCCGAAAATCGTGAAGGGGAAAAACCCCAATGCCAAGACCAGAAAGGGAAGAGAAGGGAATGGGGAGAATGGCCGGCTTGACTCAGGCTTGGCTGTTGCTGAAAAACGCAGGAACACTGGATTGAGATAGGTTTCCGATTTTTGCTGGAAACCCTAGTCCCAAAATCGCCGAAAAACTTGTGTTTTTAAGAGGGGGAAGATAGGATATTTATAGAGGGAAGAAGGCGGTGCCCCTCAATGGCGGTGCTGCCATTTCACCTATTGTTTTTTGGAAAAATTGGGAGAGGAGGGCTTTTGGAGAAATCTAGAGGTGGAAGACGACAGGGGGTGCCATTATCAAAACGGCCCTCTGTGTTTTTCGTTCCTTTTCGTTTTTTTGTTTAAATTACAGAAATACCCCTGATCTTTATACGGCCATAACTTCTTCATACGAACTCTATTTTTGGCGTTCTTTGAGGCGTTGGATTCCATTTTTTGAGTAGAATCTAATGCTCTTAAGTTTCCTCACAAATTCCTTCATTTACTATTTTAAATAAGGTGAAATATTTAACATAGTTTATTTCCCATAGAATGTCCAAAATAGCGTAAATTGCTCGGGCATTACATTAAAAGAAGGAAATGTTAGTAAAAATTTTAATTTTACTGTTAATCTCTATTATTTAATACAATTTGTATACTTATTTTTTCTTTGTCACACAAAGTGCCTAAACTATGCTATTTCCGTCCATGTTTGATTTAAGGCCTAGCCAAATCAACAGTTCAGCCTTAATAGATAGTTCACTTTAATTTTTGTTTGCTTCGTTCATTAGATTTCAAATCCACTTTCAGGCCTTTATCTTAGCTCAGTACCTAGTTGATCCATTGTCTTTGATCTTATATCTAGAGTTTAGACAATCAATCTAAGCTGTCCAAATTCAAGTTAATCTATTGATCCAGATCATTAGTTTTTTGAAGATTTGTTTAATCCAACTATTGATTTAGTAATCAAAAACATTAATGAACGATTGGTGAAGGTTCATTGACTTGGATGTGATTAGATTTGGAAACTTTTCTATGAGCAAGCCAACAAAGTTGAATTTAGCTTGTTATTTTGTTTAATTCTTTTTCCTTTTGAATTCAAAATTATGTATTTTTAGTTAATCAATAGATCTAAGTTTGTCTTGGTGCAATTATTTTGAATTTGGTTAATTTTTATCAATTTTAAGCATTTAAATTTTATTTAAACTCATACTTTCAAGTCAATTCCCCTTGGGATTGACTTATACTTGCACAAACTATACTACACTAGACCACACGCTTGCAAAAATCAAACAAATTTTAGCGCCATTGTTGAAGACCTACAACAGAGTTTTCATAGAATTTAAAAGTACCAAAAAATAAAAATAAAAATTAGGAATTAAATTCAATTAGTGTTCTTGGCTTTTTTAGGTGCATTTGAAAACCTTTTTTTTGTGCATAATCACTCTTTCCTGAAATTTGGTACTTATTGCTATTTTTTTAATTTTGTAAGAAATTTGAAAAGGAATTATAGGATGATCTCAATTAGGATATCAGCATTTTCATTTTGAGAGAATTATAGTGAGGACAAATCATATTTTTTTTAATTGTAATTTGTTTTAAAAAGTTGTAATAATACAAGTCAAGGTTGGACCATCTTAAGCTAAAAGTGGAGACGGAATGTAAATTGTCCAACCCTTGTATGGGAAGACCATATCCAGGATCTAGTTGTGAGTAGTCCTAACTACTTGTGATTGTTTAAATTATGTGCTCTATTGTTTGTGTGTCATTTTAGAAATTAGGTTGCATCATTTGGTTTATTTTTCTTCTAACAAACTTAAAAAAAAAAAACATGGTTAGTTGCATTCAATGAATGGAACCTAAAATCGATCATGATTACGGAGTGAACATGCATAGAACCAAGAGACGTGATATTATTGAAAAAACAACCTACGCATGCGTGGAAATTGACATTGAAGTCCAAAATCAATCATTAATGGTTAGATGATCATTATCGCTCATCGGATGATTAAAGCATGATTAAGATTATTTCAATTGAGTTTTATGTTCTATAGATAAACCAGATTGGGACTTAAGCGACTCAAATCGAGTTGATGGATACTTGATCATCCTCACGCTACACAAGTCTGAAATAGAGGAGTATTAGATTAGGCTAATCTAAAAGCTTCTCCCATACACAAATTCAAGACAATATAACTGTATGCTTACTAGCCTTATTACTATTTAAATTGTGTGCTATATTGTTTGTGCATCATTTTAGACATTAGTTTGCTTCATTTAGTTTAGTTTTATTCTTACAAATTTTTTTTTTTAAAAATGGTTAGTTGCATTCAATGAATAATCTACACACTAATCAAAGGGGCAATCCACACCTCAACATTAATAGAGTTGGTATTTTCCCATGGAGGAAAAATCCTATCTTTAATGATGATTAACCACCTCTTATCCTAAATAACAACAATGTTTCCTCATGGATGAATAATCCTATCTTTGATATAGATGATCCTCCACCTCTCTTTTATGATAACAATCATCATGAAGAATGATCCGTTCTCCACTACTTGGAAATAGGAGAAGGAAATATAACAGGGAAAGGGACTAGAATTGGTACAACCAAAATCCTCATAGGAGAACATTAAGCAATTATTTACAACATAATTTTACCAGCACACCTTCATGTATAATTTTACCTCAAAATGCTAGTATGATTGCTATAAATATGGGAGTAATTCAATTATTTCTTAAAGTTTATGGGCTAGATAATGAGAATTTTTACCTACATTTAAAAGAATTCAATAAAGTGTGTATGACCCAAAATACACAAAAGATTGGATTAGGTATGGTAAGACTCAAAATTTTTCCTTTTCTTTAAAAGAAAAACCAAAGATCCGATTTCATTCACAGCTAGTAGGTTTCATATGGACATGGTAAGATATGACTAGGAAGTTCTTGAAAAAGTTATTTCCTATACATAAGACATACTCTCCGTTGATATATAATAAATTTTACCCAAAAGGATAATGAAACTTTCTATCAATCCTGGAAAAGATTCAACACGTTATTATTTACTTGTCCAGATCATGGATACAAACTTTGATGTATCATTTGTTTTTTTTTATAAAGGACTTAATTCTAAAATGTGCCAATTTATTGAAATGATATGTAATGGCAACTTTTTAAATAAACAACTTGAAGAAGTGCAAGAGTATTTGGAATGGCAGAGAGTGAAAAAAATTGGGTTGGTTTAAAAAATGTAGGTTACCCAGATAAGCCCAATTCCACCACCACATTCATTAGGGAAGGAGTATATGCTATGTTTAGAAAAAGATGATATGAATGATATAGTAGCATCCCTATCTAGAACATATGAGGCCATGGAAATGGGAAAATTTTCCTTTAAGAAGGTCAAATAGGTGTGTGGTATTTGTGAAAGTAACACAGACCTCACTTAGAAATGTCCCACCATTTCTACATTCCATGATGCACTCCATGAATAGGCACATTCTTATGAGTGTCCTTTTCCCCCATCTTTAGAGACGTAAAATCTCAATTGGAATAATCATCCTACTTTAGTTGGAGAAATAGATATAGCACTAACCATTAGAAGGACAGCTTAATCTTGGATCTTCCATTCCTCCACCTAAGAGGTAAGTGGAGGATAACTTTCATCACTTCATGCAATACCATGAGAGGAAAATTGTTCAATTAGAAGCCCAATTAAAAGAGAACACACAATCCATGGATGAATTGAAGGACATGATGTCTTAAATGATGTAAACCTTTTAAAATGGCAATACCCCATGACATATAAACCCTAATGACACGCGTGTGGTGGGTAGGGAAGGTAAATCATGTTCAAGAGCCGTGTCATGTCAAGTCTGACCCATTAGAGTATATGGGTCAATATGAACATGACCCCATTAATAATCGTGTCAAAAACTTATGACTCAAACATGATCCGATTATTGAATGTGTAGACATGACACGACTTGTAATAACCCCAATTTTTATGAATATAATTGAATTATAAAAAATTAAAAGTTACAAATTTCAAAGTGGAATAAGAACTTTGAGTTCCTGGAAAATTCATTTTTATAAAAATAAAATCAAGACATAAAACTTGGTTATTTGTAAGGTACTAGAAAAATTGATCAAAATGACAGTAAGTACGTCAAATTCTGAGTCTTGATGAAAAATCCTTAGTTTTCTCTATTTTGATGAATAAAATGGAAAAATGGTAATTTTACTCATAACCGATCAAAATGACACTAAGTACGCTCAATTCCAAGTTCATAGGAATAAACCATATTTTTTTAACATTTTTGGAATTAGAAGGGCAAATCGGTTTTTTCACAAGTATGTGGGGCCCACAAGGGCAGCCAACGGTCTAAAAGGCCACCATCATGAGTCAAACCACTACTAGTTGCTAGTGGAGAAAGAGGTGGTAGTGGGAATCCAATGCCAATTTAAAAATAAAAAGAATTAAAACATGAAAATTACATGTAATCCTAAAAAATTCATAAAACCTATAAATGCATTATAAAAATTCCCAAAATTTTTCCTAACATTCTTCACGAGGACCCATACAATGCCCTAATATCCCAAACCAAAACTCCCCCTCTATCTCCCCCAGTCTCTCTCTGTTTCCCTCTTTTATTCATTTTGACTTAGGCGATTTCCCAGAAGCACCAGATGATCCAAGTTAATTAGAACCGTTGGGCACTTCCCTGGAAGCGTCGTCCCCAATGGAACCTAGGTTCTGCCCAAAAATCACTCATTTGATTAGCCATAAAATTCCAGCCAACAAAACACCATCTCTACCGTTGAATTGAATCATATTCAAATTATCTACAAAAGCACGAAGAAATCATGATGATCTAACGATTGCATCGTTAGAAAATGCAAAATGAAAGTCAGATCCGGTATTAACAATGTCTCCGGCAAGTCCTTCATGAAATTTTGGCCAATCCATCCGTATAATTCAATCTCACACTGATGAATCACTCCAGAACGTGGGGATCTATGTTTCCTTCTTCGGCAATGACACTGACGAAATCTCTCTCTGTATGCAAAATTTGACGCAGCTAGGGTTTTGAAGTGGATTTCTTATTTTTTGGTGTGATTTCTCTCATTTTTTATGAAATTACTTCACCGGACCAGACCAAGTAGGTACACGCCCCTTCCCTTGTTATTTTTTGGCACTCCCAAGCATTTCTGCTATTTTTGCATCCATTTTACAAAAAAAATGAATTGGACATTCTATATGAAATTAACCATGTTAAATATTTTATTTTATTTAAAATAGTAAACAAAGGAATTCATAAGAAAAATTAGTACCATTAGATTCTACATTCAAAATGGAATCCAACGCCTCAAAGAACGCTAAAAACGGAGTTCATATGACAAAGTTATGACCTTTTAAAGATGAGGGGCATTTTTGTAAAATGCATTTAAAACAAAGAAGGATAAAAGACGCAGGGGGTCGTTTTGATAATGACACCCCCCCATGTGTCATCCTCTTCTTCCTCCAGACAGGCGGTGCATAGCACTGCCATGGGCAGCACTACCTTGGCCGGGCTATAAAAAGCCCTCTTCCCTCCTCCTCAACCATCCCTTCCTCCTTCTCCATCTCCGACTACCTCGAACTAGGGTTTCTGGCCCGACAAAATCAGAAAACCCTCCTCTGTTTTCTCTGCAAATTCCAGCAATGGCAAGGTCTTTCCTTTCGGCCAGCCATTCCCCTCTCTTCTCTTTGCCCCTTTCTTCCTCTGGTCTCACTAGAAAGTTGTTTGATTTCCCCCCTTCTTCGTGTTCCGGCGACCTAGAGTTTTAGAACAGAAATAGGTGCACCCACCGGTGATGGGCACTCGCTAGGCTGCCTAGGTAAGTCCATTCTGCTCCTCTCTCTCTCCTCTCCCTTTTCCCCCAGATCCCGACCGGATCTAGGAAGTTTTTCAGCTGAAAATTGCTAGCTTTCCGTGAAAGAAACTAGATGGGTGAAAACCCGTCGAAGGTAGCACTTCCCAGGGACGCTACACATCACTTGCACCCAGGACGCGCCCTAGAATGGCATATGCGCATGTACACATGCATACGGCGGCTCCCAACTCGACCGGGACGCGCGAGACATCCTGGGAGCCAACACGCATCCCACCCACATCGGGGATGCATCTACGGGACGCTTCCTAAACGCGCGTTGTCGTGCACCGCTCAGGCATGTACTAGGGTGTAACCATGATAATGGCTGAACCGGGACGAGCATTTGTCTTGGGAACCCCAATGCACGGGCCCTATGCAACGATTCTGGTTCGTCTGTTGATGCGTGATGTTAAAAATGCAAGTATAGAGGTTGTAGAACTCCGATTGACGATCCAAAAGAATCGTTGCGTTCGTATCGACACCACAGACCTAATGAGACTATAAAAATTAGGATCAGAGGATGAATTATAGGGTCTAACCATTGAATAGTAGATCCATACATAAGATCTAGCCTGACAATGTATTAAGCAAGGACCTATAGATCCTAAAAGGTAAATCTAGCCATTAATCTTGAGGTCTAAATAGTGATTTATAAATAGATAGAAAATGATATGGAATCCTTGTTATCCATTCATATCCAGGATTTTATAAAGGAGACCCAGGGTAGGGTTGAGTAATGAAGGACGGGACTCCAAAAAACATCGAGGTAGGTAGTCTGATACTGCTACGTTTTTAATGCATTTCCAAATATACTTGATTTGTAGGTAGTCTGATACTGCTACATTTTTAATGCATTTCCAAATATACTTGATTTGTAGGTAGTCTGATACTACTTAGTTTTTCAAATGCATCCCCTTGTTTTTATTACAGTATGTGGTTGAGACATGTTACTCTTATATGCGCATGTGAACTTGTTTTTATGATTCATGCACTTGCATCTGTCACTGTCTTGCATATGCGTTTGATTTTTATGATTCATGTCCTTGATGCACTTGCATCTGTCACCGTCTTGCATATGCATTTGGATACGTTGCTTGATACAATCTTGTAGATTTATGGCATTGATTACAATACTAGCATGAGTAGATTTTGTGCATTGCTAGCATGATTTTGAGAATAAATGCATAAATTGCCTATTTTCAATGATTGAGATTTGATTTATCTGTATGTGTTTTTGGGCTATTGAGCCTAGTGGGCTCTATGCTAAGAGGTTGTTATGTATGGGGTTGGCCTCCTGGCCTCTTTCGCCAAAAGGGTGGATGGTATCACTGCCAAAAAGGCATTGTCCCTTCCCTAACTGCTGTGGTAAATAGGGACGACCACTGGAGGTGTCACGGGACCCTTTTGGGGACAGCCATAGTCCTGTGGAGTCTATGGTGGGTAGGTCTCTAGATACCGAAGCCACACGAGTCAGCTGTGTACTGATCGTGAGAATAGTGGCCCTATGATTTCAGTGTGATTGATATGCATATAGCATCGAGATGGTCGTATACGAGTACTCATGACCAGTTGGCATGACGTGTATGCTAAGAGACTCATGTGCTTGATATTAGCATCTACTTGAAATAATGACTATTTTAAGAGTTTCATGATTATTCTATTTATCTCACTAGTTTGATGCATTTGCCAGATCTTCGTATATGGATCTATTGATTTCTATGTCATGATTTTGATCCTATTTATATCATTGAATACTAGGTTATGAGAAAAGATTCTGTGATTGAAATTGCATTAATAAGCTTATGTTTTATGGATAACTATGCATGCTTACACAAAAAGAATCACTGATGTTTTACATGAAAAGCCCTTGAAATCATGCATGTTGCCTACTGTGTTTTTAAAATAATAGTATCAGATCACCTACTGGGTATGAGAAATACTCACCCAAATATATTATTTTTCAGGATAGCTCCACTCACGAGTAGAAGAAGCATCAGGAAATGTTAGTGCTACGATCAAGTAAATGAAGAAGACAGAAGTATGAATGTAAGTTAACACTCTACCCTTTGGACTTGTATCTATATTTATTTATAGTTGGGCTGTGAGCTGTGATTGGATAGACCTGGTAAGACATTTATGATAACAATAATTTTCAAAAACTACTTTGGTTGTTGTGAAAGCAAATGACACTTGGGGTTTTCAAAATGAGTTTAAAACAAAAAAAATTTCCACTGCATTGCATTGTTTTTATAAAATGATTTTCAAATAGGGATGCATCACGCCCTAGGAATTAGATATTGCATTTAAAAGTGCATCGGAAAACCCAGGTCATCATAGTTGGTATCAAAGTAGGTTTTATCCTTTCACAACCAGCCCTGCATGTCCAAAGGCCATATACGACTAGAAAAATTAAGAAAAAGTAGTCTAAATATACATAGTAAAAGTGACTAAAATAAGAAATAATAGTAGATCACAAAGAATAGGTGAGAAAGGAAATGGATCTAGCATATACTTAGGTATTGGATGACTTAAATAAGGAAATAAGGATTGTTGTGTGTTGCAAACAGGAAAACTCATATATGGATCAGATTATGATGAGAATGATGAATGAAGATGTTAGTGAACTTATTAATAGATAGTTCTGACCTGTAATAGATTAATCTCACCAAACGTGAGAAAATCGAAGAACCTAGATGGCTATCTTACCCTTCTAAAGAATATCAGAATATGAGTATATTATCAAAAGGGATATAACATGAGTATTAAGACGGACTTTGAGAATATTTTGATGATAATCTAATAGGGATGAGAATACAAGATGATACTAGGGGATAACTATGACTCGTACTAGATCACAACGGTATGGATCATGAAGGACTTAGCTCAATTTTGGATAACTTAATTGGAGTCTTATGAAGAGTAAAGTGCTATCTAATAATGACAACCTGAGTATAATGGAGCAGATCAGAAGATGTGTACAATTGACATATTATGTGATTAAGAGGAATATAACACGAATATGATAGGGAAATATATTTGACAAAGTTACCAGAAGGTTTTGACGATAATACTAGGGATGACAGATCTGTGATAATAGATTGATCCTGACATGAACTTATAAGAGAAGTATAGCATGACCAAAATGTGAATGACATTATTAAGACACTTTATGAATTTTATTAAGGCTATAGAATTAAGGATTTCGATGATATTAGAAAACTTCAACATTTCCTGAAAGTATTAAGTTTCTCCTGTTTGACGTGTAGATCGATTATATGCAACCACTCAAATGGAGACATTGATCTAAGTAGACAAAAGGAGGATTTGACCAAATAAGAAGAAAAGAGAGAAAGAGATAGAGATGCAACTATAAGTATTCAATGAATATTGAATATTCAAAAGATGAAGATCATGAATTTATGGAGGAAAAAATAGATACATACAAATATTTCATCTTGAATCCTATGGGAAGGTAAACCAATCAAATTCGAAGGAATAATAGAGATAAAGTGGATAGGATTTAAGACTTTGACTAGAGTATAAAATTTAAGGGCATTATGCTACGGGAAATTTTCGAAGAAGAATTGTGATGAACTAGAAATTAAATTCTACAGGTGGTTTGATGTCTATATTGATTATTGAAATTAGAATGTTATCAGATCCATTAACTTATGAGAAACACCAGTGGTTGTAGTCCATAAAAAGGAAAAGTCGATAATATCCTGCCTTGCCACTATATGATTAAATAAAGTTATGTTGAAAAAGGAAACAAGCCAGGACAGTGACTTGCTCATTTGTTTTTCAGCAACTAGGGTATCATCAAGGATCAATTCGATGTCTTGAATATCATAGAGGAAGATTGAAAGAGCGAGTATCTTAAGGCCATCATTTAGTCATTACCTTTGGAGTAATGTTGACTAAATAAAGGTATCCCACCCTAATTAATCAAATATGTTAGTAGCCAAAAGACGGTAGTCTAAGTTATGTACTAAGAGGGATGTTATAAGTACTTAGACATGAGTTTTCACTAAAGTTACTTGTTAGACTAAGTCATTTGAGGGTCTGAGGTCAATTAATTAAACTACATTATGGAAGAGCTATGAGTACGATGAATATAGTAGCAACTGAGACAGAAGCAAAAATAAGAAGTGATCTAAACCAATGCGAAAGATTTTCCCACCCTTACTAGATACCATGACAAGGTGTAGAAATCAGTTTGGGTTGGAAAGATACTACTGACTTTGATTGGAAAAGAAAGGCAGATAAGCATCGATCACTTTAGAGACCCTTGTGCTTATGACCTTTATGTCTGGAAAGAGATCAACAAGTAATCGAATAACTTCTCCTTCTATGTCTAAGAAAATGTTTTATGCATACCTGAGTATGTTCAAACTTGTTGATTTAAAAGCTTCAGCACAATTTGATATAACAACTATCAAATGATAATTATTGTTATAAGCTAAGTAGGAGGGGACAAGGGAAAGATAAAATTTGAGGAATTCAGAGAATCACTATTTTCGATGATACCTCCTAAAAATTAAGACTGAATGGTTGATGATAAAGCCTTGATAAACAATTGCACAATATATTGATATAGGAAATGGAAGGAGAAAAAAATTGAGATAGCCAGCACATTATAAGGTAATATCAGATATTAAATTACTATGTACCAAGTACAAAAAGTCAATTGAAGGAATTTCCTAAGGACTAACTATACTAGATCGAGTCTAGAACTTTTGGTCGAAAAGGTTACGAAGAAGCTCATCAAGCAAGGGAAAGGTAGAGAGGATGATGGTAAGGGATTCAACCATGACCCAGTGTAATGACTCCATTTTTGTAACCTTGAAATCCCATGTTGGTAATGAAAAGTTCACTTTTTGAGATAAGGGTATTTTGGTCATTTCATTGTTCACCCTAACTAGACCCAAAAATTTGGTCCTTATAATGGTACCATTAGGTGCGTCTCGGAAAAAGGAATCCAACAAGACCAGAATCACCCAAAACGGAGTTAAAATGAGCAAGTTATGACCCTTTGAAGTTCAAGGGAAAAATTGTAATTAAATTTAAAATGAATTGGCCTGAGAAAATAGGGACCCGTTTTGATACAGGCACCCCCTTCTTCCCAAACATACTGCATCACCAACATTCTAGAATGTCGGTGTGCAGGGGGGAAACCACCACCATTCTGAAGGTTTCTTCACCGCCATTCCATGGCGGTGGAAACCCCCCTCCAGAACCCTCCTTAAGCTCTATAAATAGAGCTCTTGGGCGCCTCCAATGGCAGCCCAAAACCCTGGAAAAAACCAGTCTTGGAGTTGCAGGCAAGAGGAGAAACTGTGAAAAATACCCAGTCACGAACCAAGTACGCCTTAAACAACAAACCCATCTCCCCCTCAATCTTAGGTTGAATGTCCCTAAGTTTTTGCATGAGAAACCATGCAAAATGGGGCTCTAGGGAGCCACAATAGACCCAAGCTAGGTGCCTCGGGCATTCTGGTTTGACAGGGTCGAACCAGGGCGTTCCGAGGACGCTTAGGTCACCACAGAACCAAAATGCACCCAGTACGTTAAAGGGAGACCGACGAACACGTCCATGGACGCGCCCACAAATGAGGAAAGGGGCGGAGGCCCAGTGCATCGGCGGACGCCTGTGTGAGCCTGCGACGGTGACACTGTGCTTTCCGTGTAAGCGAAACATGCAGCTTAATGACGCCCAGGAGCGTACAACGGCACGTGCGAGCCGATTGCCGCTGTTGCATCTCGGCAGCGGTGATGTAGGGCCTGTTTTGGGCCTTCTATGTATTCTTAACTTTAAAATACCCATAACTTGAGTTCTAAGACTCCGATTGGGGCGCTACGAGAGGTGTTGTGTCCGTATTGATGGCTCGGACACATCCAAACTATAAAATACCTGATCAAGCCCCTATCTAAGGCTGGCATGACCCTTAAACCATGATAGTGGCGTGGGGCCACTAAACCTTTGTAATCCTGACTATACCAAGGCCCAGTTAGGGATCTTAGGAGGCCCTTAGGTTTTTTCCGGTCTTGCTCAACATTGGGGTTTTTCCCCTTGCTCACGATTTCTGCCGACATGGGGTTTTCAAGAGGAAAAGAGGGAGCTGCACCACCCGAATGAGGGCGTCCCCGGCTACCCAGGTAGGTTTTCTCCCCCTCTCCCTAGTTTTTCCTTCTTCCAGGCTAGATTCGTGTTGGATCTAGTGTTTTCAGCCAGAAAACATGCCAGGGAAGCCGATTCCAATAGGCTCTGTGCAAAGAAGGCATCCCAGGGACGCCATGCTTCACATGCGCCTGGGACAGGTTCCCTGGGACGGGTTCCAAGCGTACGACAGTGCGTACACTGTCCTTGGTGCGGCCTTCGCGTGCGCGTGCGATGTGGGGCACGGGTCCTGGCTCTACTGGGATGCACGGGGTGCCCTGGGAGCTGAGATGCACTATGCTACACCAAAGGTGCGTCCGTGCGATGCCATCCAGGACGCGCGTCATAGCGTGTCGCTTGAGCATGCATATGCACGTGCAAAACACGGTCCCTGGCACGACATTTGGGCGTGCACGATGTGAGGCGGTCGCGGTTCAACTAGGATGCACGGGTGTCCTGGGAATTGGGACACGCGGACCTAATGAGACTATAAAGCTAGGATCAAAGGACAATTTACAAAGTTAACCATTGAATAGTAGATCCACATCATAGGATCTAGCCTGACAATGAATTAGGCAAGGACCCATGGACTCTAAATGGCAAATCTAGCCATCTAATTTCTAAAAATAGATCGAAATTGATAAGGACTCCTTGTATCCATTCATATCCTGGAGTTTATAAATGAGACCCAGGGTCGGGTTGAGTGATGAAGGACGCGACTCTAGGAGACTTCGAGGTAGGTGCTCTATCGCTACTAGACTTTTAAAAAGAGCCCATGATTGTTTTGAGAATGCATGTTTTAAGTATAAATTATATGACTTGTTTAGCATGACTTAATTCTATATATGACTTGTTTAGCATATAAATGAATTCAGCATGCATATGATAAATACATTATGCATAGGCATGTTTTACAAACGATTGCATAAATTGCATGATTTGTGGTTATTGAGTTTTGAAAAGTTGCATGTCCTTGAGGGTTACCAAAAGACACTAGAGTGCCCAAAAGACTCTGGGTAGGTAGTTGTGAGGGCCAGGTAGTTGTGAGGTACCCAAAGAAGACAGATTTTGAAAAAGAGGTTTTTGCTTGTTTGATTGTATATGATTTGGACTAGTAAGCTCATGGGCGCTATGCCGAGAGGTCTGAGGTGGCCTCCCAGCCTCTATCACTATTAGGTGGAATGGGTACCACACCCAAAAAGGGCATGTCCCTGCTTCGACTGCATGTGGTACAGGGGGCTACCACTAGTGTCACGACATTGGGTCGAAGTGTCATATGCGCCGTGGAGGCTATGACCCTATGTCCCTAGGTACCCAGGGACCATACGGCGGTGAGGTCGTGAGCATAGTGGGCCCTATGTTTTGAGGATTTACTTGCATTGCATATGGCATGACATGAGGTTGGTCGACCATACCATATATCCATAAGTTGGATTCAGTTGAGCATCTTATGCATATCATGATGTTTATGATATATATGATACTTTAGACTTGGATTATGCGATTCTCTAAGTCGTCAGTATTCCAATTCGACAATGGTTTTTAATATCGATATAGAACATGAGTGTTCAAACATGCACATGTTTTAAAGAGAATGTGATTTTAAACATAGCATACATTGTAAAACTAGTAGTGATGGACTGCTACTGAGTATAGTATATACTTACCCAATCCTTAACATTTTTCAGGATAACTCCATTCACGAGTAGAAGACGCCTCAGGAAGTGTTAGTGCTACGAGCAAGAAAAATCAGAAGGAGACAATTATACATGTAAGTAAACACTCTACCCTTTGGACATGTATTTGTATTTATTTACAGTTGGGCTGTGAGCTGTGACTGGATAGACCTGGGAAGACATTTATGATTTCTGAAATTTTCAAAAACTACTTTGGTTGTTGTGATAGCAAATGACACTCGGGGTTTTCAAAAATGAGTTTAAAACTAAAGATTTTCCGCAGCATTGCATGGTTTTTATAAAATGGTTTTTCAAATAGGGATGCATCCCGCCTTAGGAATTAGATCTTGCATTTAAAAATGCATGGGAAAATCCGGGTCGTCACACATAGAGATATACGGGGGGCAAAGGTAGGCCTTCCCCTACCATTCCTTCCCTGAGCCAACCTTTAGCACTTCTACCACGCCAAACTTTGAAGCTTCGTAGCACTCCTATTCTATTAGTTTAGTACCCAGCCTCCCTCCCCCCCAAACGTAGTAAGGACTTCTAGCTAAACATCTTTTAGCCGAGGAAAGGAGGCGACTAGTTGTTTCTGAAGCAAGGTAGAATACTTATGTGGTACCTTCTTAGATTTTGCACGTGTGATACATGTTCCTTCTATTTCTCCAAGTAAAGCCTATCACATAGCGATAATTATCATATTTTCTTGACCCTTCAATTGTTCTTCTAAGATGTACTTTCTACTCCCTTTCTTAGGAGAGTTGCTGATTCTTTCCTTCGAACAACATAAAATGAATTTATTCTTGTTTAATTCATATAGTGCAGAGTTGATCATTATATTATTTTGAAGTCGAATTCACAGGAAGGATATAGTATGAAAAATAAGCACCAAATTATTCAAATCTAATGATCTTAAAAATAATGTATGAAGGAAACTAAATTAAAAAGAAATTAAAAATGAGATGATGATCCAATCAATTAGATGAGATGAAAGTAAATTGATTTAAGAAAGCTAATAGGATGGAACAAGATTAGAGATCGCCTATGCTAAAATTAGGATCCAATACTTATTATTTCCTTGTAAACTTAGGAATTAAACTGAAACTATGATTATTTTCTAAAAAAGTGTTTTCTTTGAAAATTTAATTCTAAAAATCATTTAACATTAAAAGCTAGGTAAATTATCAAATCTTAAGAATTTTATATAAAATCTAACTATAATAGAGTAAGGATTAATTCCAAGAATCTATTATGAAAGATAATAATGACAAGTTTACCTTTTTTAAAATGAGAATAATTTCAAAATCAATTTTCTAAAGACCTTATAACCAATAGAAATTAATAAGTAAGGTTACCTAATGGTAGGTTAGGATCACTCTAATCCTAAGCAAGTCTTAACATGTGTATTTATCTAGAAGAGTTGTTCAATTCTATAATGTTAAAAAAATTGAAATAAAATGTCCTAAATTAACTTAAAGCTATAGAGGGAAAATAATCATATCTAAAAACTATAACACATCTAAAAACTATAGAAAACTACCCTAAAACTATCATCATCAAGACCTTATCTCAATTAGGGGTTGGCCACAAGAATTTTATTCCTCCATTCCTCTCTATTAAGTACCATGGCTTCATTTAGTCCCAAACTTTTTAAATCTTTTCTCACTACTTCTATCCACGTTCTTTTGAGCCTTCTCCTTGCTCTTTTAGAACTTTCTACTTGCATTGCCCCACTCCTAACCAATGTCGTTTTTGGCCTCCTTTCGCCATGTCCAAGCCATCTAAGTCTAATCTCCCTCATCTTGTTACCTATTGGTGCTACCCCTAAGTTTCCTCTAATATTTTCATTCCTAGTTCTATCCTTTCTTGTCTTGCCACTCATCCATCTCAACATCCTTATTTTCATGATGTTCATCCTATGAACATGATGTTTCTTAACACCCAACACTCTGATCCATAAAGCATGGCCGCCCTTATGGCCATCCTATAAAATTTTCCTTTTAGTTTGAATGGCACCTGGATTCTCCAAGTAAGCTCCCTCTCAATCTCTTCGCTCTCATGAATCATTGATCCTAAGTACAGAAAGTGGTCTTTTAAGAGGACTTCTTAGTTATCAATCTTAACTGGTGTTCCGCTCCTACTCCTCTCATTATTAAAATTGCATTCTATATATTCTGTCTTAGTTCTGCTAATTTTAAATCCTTTAGATTCTAATGCTTCTTTTCATAACTCTAGCTTTGTGTTTATGCCCTCCTTTGTCTCATCAAGTAAGACTATATCATTTGCAAATAGTATACACCATGGAATCTCCTCGTGGAAATGTTTTGTTAACTCATCCATAACCAATGCGAAAAGTATAGGCTCAATGCCTATCCTTGGTGCAATCCTACAGTGACAGGAAAATCACCGATCTCGCTACTAGTGGTCTTAACATTTATTACCACTCCCTCATACATATATTTAATTATGTCTATATAGCCCCGTGAAACCCCTTCATCACCCAACACCCTCTATATTAACTCTCTAAGGATTCTATCATAAGCTTTCTCTAAGTCGATAAAGACCATGTGGAGGTCTTTCCTCCTCTCCCTATATTTCTCTATCAATTGTCATAGTAAGAAAATAACTTCCATGGTAGACATCCCAAGCATGAAACCAAATTGGTTCTTAGATATGCTTATCTTATGCCATAGTCTCTTCTCAATCACTCTTTCAAAAAGTTTCATAGTGTGGCTCATAAGTTTTGATCCCTCTATAATTAGTGCAGCTCTAAATGTCACCTTTTTTCTTATAAATTGGTACAATAGAGCTTTTTCTCCATTCATCAAGCATTTTCTTTGATTTTATAATCTTGTTAAACAACTTGGTACACCATCAGGCCCTATAGCCTTTCCTAATTTTATCTTTTTCTGGGCCTCTTTAACTTCAGGTATTCTAATCCTATATTCATATCTATAATGTCCAATGTTATTTAAGTTTATAGTATTTTCAATCCCTATATTCTCAAAGCCATTGTCATTTAATAATTTTTGAAAGTAAGTTTCTCACCTTTGATCTCGTCATCTTTGACTAATACTTTTTTATTGTCATTTCTGATGCACCTAACATGATCTATGTCCTTACCCTTCTATTATCTTATTTGTGCAAGTTTAAACATATCTTTCTCACTTACTATTCTCTTAGTAACCTTTTTAGCATTGTTATATTGTTCATTGTTTTCATTATTTCTAGTCTTCTCCCGTAGTTTAAAACACATCCATTTTTCGAGTCAGCTGGAGGATCTTATTCCGAGATCCTAACCATAGATGTGTTTGCTCAAATGCTCATTGTCAAGGTGCCAAAGATTGAGAGGGATGTTTGTTACTCAGTAGACATTATGGATGGAGGATTTAGAATAAATGAGAGCTCCGTGTTCACCATATCCAAGTGTAACACAGTGATGTTATTAAATTGTTCCTCGAATAGCTTATGTAGCTATTTGAAGAGGAGGAAAAGGTACGTCCATGTCTAAGTACACTCTATTGATCATTTTTGAAGGATGCTTCAATCACTGCACATTAGATCAGGGTCCGAGTAGGCAGGTGCACTGCATACACATCAATGGTGGATCTTCATCCTAGAATGTCACCCTCTTCATGGAACCATGGCATTGAGTTGCAATGGTCCGCTCCCTACTAATTCATGATTCCCTTGTTTTAATTTGTTTGTTGTTATTATCCTAGTCCTTAATGTTGCTTTGCTTTCAGTTTTACGTGGAGAATATTCTCTCAGTCACTCCACACGTGTGTTGTATTTTCTATAAAAGCCTCTATTGGTCTAGTAGGACTACCAGGAGTGTGGTGTACATGCTCCCCTTGGAGGAAGCAAGGGTGCCGATGCAACACCATATAGGAAGGCTGGCCATAATTTCCTGAAGTTTGGGACACCATGTTTCTTGGAAAGTATGTTTCACTTGGGAGTCTATAGAGGAATGAAATGCATTCATTGGTGAAGTACATGTGAACTTCTAAAAACGGCAGCCCCGGTGCACGAAGCTCCCACCTATGCGGGGTCCAAGGAAGGGGCAGACCACAGGGGCCTAAAGTACATAGCCTTATCTTGCATTTTGCAAGATGCTGTTTCCAAGTCTTGAGCCTGTGACCTCAAGGTCACATGACGATAACTTTTACATGTGAACTTCTATGCATGGAAAAACTTGGAGCTTTTAAATAAAATATATTGAGTTTTTCAGTAACAAATGCTAATGCGGGCATAAGTAACATGGATGTGTCCTTGATCAAATGAATAACGGGAGACAGGCCGTGACTCTAGTCCATTGCCGTCAGTGTGACCTTGATCAAATGAGGGTAGCCCCCCCGATCCATCAAACACCATCCATTGCTCTACCTAAATTTTGGTTTTAACTGAAAACAGGGAATTGTTGAAGGAGCAAGACAATGAAGTAGTGGAGGAAAGGTGGGAAAAAAAGGGGTTTTGGGAAAAACCCAAATTGGGTTTTACTCAAAATAATGATGGATTATAATGAAAGAAAGAACGATGAAAAAAATGGTGGAAACAATGGTAGAAACTGATAAGAAAATAGTGGATGACTAAGGATGAAGTGAATTTAAAGGAATAGGGGATAAAACCATGGAGGAAAGGATAAAAAAAAATGATTGGAAATAGTTTAGAGAAGAAAACAACTATAAAAGAGGGGAAAAAATGACTGTGATGAAGGAGACAATGAATGAAGCTGAGGAGAACAGGTGTTGTAAATGGAGGAAATAGGGATTAAATGGTGAAGAACCAAGCCACTAAACAACAAACTAGGAAAACAAGGAAAAGTGATGGTAATAGAGAGGATCATAGTGAAATTCAGAGGTAACTCAGATTGACTGGAAGAGAAGAAAAGTAGAGAATGACAGAGAATGGTAAACACTGATTGAAAAAATGATAGTGATGAATGACAATTTTTAGAGAGATGATTTAGGGATGGAATTTGAGAACTGGAAGAGAGACTACTAGGAGTGAATTGTGTTTCTCTTCTGTCTGCAAATGGTTGTCCAAGTACCCAAGAGAGAGAGAGAGAGAGATGGAGATGAGAGCAGGTTTAGTCTGAGCAAAAGAAGAGGGGGAGACAAATCTAGAATGAAAGAGAAGAGAGAAGGGAAAGTACAAGTGAAGGGGATTGAGAAAGAGAGAAATAAAGAGAGCTGGTGTGATGCAGGAAAGAACAAGAGAGAGAGGTGTGTTAGAGAGAGATGGCAGAGAAGAGAGAAAGTGAAAGAGAGAAGGGAGAAGAGAGGGAGTGTGAAAGAGAGAAGGTGGAAGAGAGGGAGTGTGAAAGAGAGAGAAGGAGAAGAAAGAGGATGGTGAGAGAGAAGATGAAGAGAGTAAGAGGGGAAATGAGAGACAAGGGGAGCAGATCGATGAAAGGGGGGAGATGTAGCCTGCAGTTGCTGCCCTCCTCAGTCCATGAAGATCCTCTTATTGAGAGGCCTCCTCTTTTATTTTATAAGATCCCCAAGCTTCCTCTTTTGGTCTCTTACCTAACTCATCCTGCTAATTTTGTTTCCCCCCCCTCATTTCTTCCTTTTATGTTAGGCAATGCCTAGCATAAGCCTTCCTCTTTTGGGTGTTTCATTTTCCAAGGTTTCCTATTCCCTCTTGCCTTGTGAGTGATCTGTTTCATTAATTTGATCATTCAATGCTCTTTAGGATGATCTGCATTGCTGAATTTTGATTTGACCTATCCAAGCCACAATCTGGTTGATCAGCAAAACAAAAGATCACTTGAAGAAATTTATATTTTATCTAAAAATTACAAAATTGAGCAATTAGATTATCTAATTAAATGCTAATTTATGGGTATTTTGACCAAATTTGAACACTTAACACACCCCCAATCAACATTTTGTTATTCCTGAGCAAAACAAGCAAAAAACTAGATTACAAAATTCTAAAAATTATTTTCAAGTCAACTCTAACGTTTTCTTTAAAGAATCATCTTCAGTAAATTTATCATGTCAAAAAACTAATAAAAATGAATGAAAAATTCAAAACCCTAACCATGTGCTAGAAACATTCCACTTAAGCTCAGATCTCATAGTGAGTATATGAGTGGACAGTCTATATATAGAATAATCTTTATATCTAACTAGATTACTTTTGAACTCCATCTTAAATATGTTTTGACCTCAATCCCCACTAACAGATATACACTTAGAATTAAAATCTCTTAAATAAAGGGTTCAAATCATTTCTCTCTTTTAATATATGTGAGCAGAGTTCATAAAAATAAATTTATATTTCATATATTTATGAAGAAACTGGAGTTACTAAGGAATTTTATTTTTGATCCCTTTAAAAAAGATAAAATGGCATTACCTTTGATGAAATGTAGGCTTAAGACAGGGCACAAAAGAAAGGGTATAAAGGGTATTCAAATTTTCTTCAAAAATAAGTAGAGGTCTTTTGAAGTTGGCAATTCTTCTTTACTTTGTACTGAAGTGAATATTTCTTTTTCCATTTTATTTTATTTTTTGCATTCTTTAAACTCTTTTTTATAGTAATTTTTTTTTCTTTCTTTTCAACACTTTGGAATTTCTTCGAATAACATTTCTTTTCTTGATTTTCACTTTCCTACTTTTATTGTAGCTAAAAAGTATATTTTCATTCAACTCTAACTTATCTTTTAAAGAAAATAGGTAATGGATATATTTATATTAGGTAATATGTGCAAAGGTAATTTGGGTGACAAAAGAAAAAGGCTTATATAAAATGCTCAAATTGGCTAACTAATGGTAAAAATAGTTTTTTTTTTTGTAGGCTTTATATCTCTAGGTTAACCATAAGGATTGCTTAGATCATTTTCTAGGACTCATATAATCTATCAGATTCAATGAATTTCTAAAATTTTAAAGGTAATACTCAAATAATTCAAATAATGTGACACTCTGGGTTTTTAAAATACTTCTTGAAAACTATTTCAAAATTTGGGATATCCCTTGTTTAAAATTCTTTTAAAAAATAAACTAGCAAAAATTTTCTTTTTCTTCTACTAAGTTTTTTTGAAAATCTCGAGTGTTGTTTTTACCCAAAAGACAAGGATTTTATGGTGAAATGAGTGTCTCATTTCTACTGAAAATCCACCAGAGTTTCCTCTATTTTTTGGACATATGCGCATTTGACAAATACGAGCAGAACACCTGATAAATAATACGAATAATTTTTATTACTTTAAAAACAAATATACAAAACTAATCAATTCCCAGTACCTCCAGTCACAACCATATCACAACATATTCCCTTAAATACAATTGAATCCACAACATGAAAGCAAATATGCATTCACATTCTCCACCAAATTAGAAAGCTAATCTAAGGTTGCAAAGTTCACCATCTAGATACTGGAAAATCTCTATCTTCTGAAATCTCAAACTCCACAGCTATTCTCACGTTCGACCTATTCATCTTTCTATTCTAATTCTTCAAATCTGAGACATTGTAAACAATTACAACGTCTTAGCAAGCTTGCACTTGTGTAGGTGGAATAAGTAGCTATTTTGTCATGCAATTCATGGCTTACATAAATCAAGATATTTTGAGTATTGATCATACCCAAATAGAATTCATAGTGTTTTCAAATAACTACTCATACCAAAATTGGGTTCTCAAATCATAAATCCATGAAATGGGTTTACATATGCAATTCAATACATTTGATGAATCATATGACTTTCACTATTTTTAAAGTTATCTTTGCCTTATCTCATTCCTAAGAATTTAATCATTCCAAGCTTTTATCATCTCATGGGCACTTTATTGTAATAACATCATTTTCCATGAATAGACACTTAAGTTGACATATAGTTCTTTAGATTCGTTCACCTTATATTATCATTGAAGATATCACTTTAAATATCTAAGTTGTTTGTCATTTGAGAATTAAATCTACTTATGAATAATGGGGTATCTAGCATTCTCATTATCATTTGTAAAAGTAGTCATCTAACAGGTTTCTCTTCATGAACACAATGTATTTTCATATGTAGTTATGAACCAGTATATAATTAGACAAAATCACTCATAATGCTCAATTAATCTTACACCTTAGTAAACATGACTAGGGTAAAACTATCGATTTAGAATAATCAATATATACTGAAATCCCAATGGAAAAATCACTAGTTAAGTAAATATGTCAAAGCATAGTATCGATAAAAGATAAAGTTAGTCAATAGGGTCAAAGAGCATACTATATGTTCAAAGTCCAAATGTTAGCAAACTAGCATTCGATAAATCTGTAATCTAGCAAAACCAAAAGCTACTCATGCTTTTCAAAAGCATAATCGATCAATTCATAAGTGCAATTAGTTCTTTCTACATAAAATTGAACTAAAATAGTAATTATGAAAATCGGTCTCATACACATGACATGGAATAATAATTAATAAGTTTGTCAAACTAGCATGCTCAAAATAGATGAAGCCAAATCAAGGCACATAGCCATTGATCCAAAATGCACAAATCCATGCCCACATCATTGTGAAAAACTGATCACTCCAATCATGATGCCATACAATCTTGCCACCCTTGGTAAGATCTAACGCTCAAGACATGATTCACATAAATATCATACAGAAAGTAGACTCCTATGCTCACAGGGCTATATCATCAACCACAGGCCACTACCATGGCCTTTACGTCAACTCGTGAATATCTTCACCAATCATGACTCACCGGACCTCATGGGGGCTACCTGGCTTCCACACAAAGCACTTACCCATGAGAAGATAGTCCTATTACCCGCTGTCTACATCACAGGGCTTTTGTCAAATCATCTCAGAGGCCAGTGGCCAACTACACCTCCTAGCATAGGGTCTTAGGACTTATAGCACATAGCAAGCCTCCAGGACTTATTGCACATAGCAGGCCTTCCTCTAAGTCTTACAACACACAGCAAGCCTGCGAGTGATCCGGAACTTAGGACACTCTTAAAGTGCTGCCCAAAACGTCGATGAAATCTATATCAACTAGGACTTACAATTACTCTTAGAGCACACACCTAAACATCAATAAACCTGTGTCCCTCATGACTTATGGCCACTCATAGAGTGCCTACCAAACCATCAATGAAATTCATAATCATTAGGGCTTACAATTGCTCACAGAGCACCTACCTAAACATCTACAACTCCACATCCCTTAGGACTTACTACTACTCATCGAGTGCCCAACCATATCACAAATCATATATATCTCCAAAATAATTTTATGAAAATAAAGAAACTATTTCAAAGTTTCGTGAGAAGCCATTCAAATCTATTCATTTTCAATGCTTACTCTCAACAAGCTGTAAAAACATATCTTTGTGAGCATTCAAAACATGTAGTCTTTATTCATATAGTAAATAGAGCTTTATCAATTCCCAAAAGTGTACATCCAACACAATGGTTAAAAAAAAAAAATCTTGAAACATTATCTTAAAAGCACTTATCACTAAGTGAAGCTTAGTTAAACTAGTGATAACACTTTGATTAGTAAAGACATAAGTTACAACCTAAGATCATGGCTTGTAAATATCTATGATATTCACATAGCATTTAGAATATTCTTTCCAAGTTTAAATGTGAATTACTTCATCATTCTCGAGTCATTAAGTTATAAGTATGACACCTTCTAGCACATTTGTTTAAGTCTTCCTATAGTTCAACACCTTGTTAGTTACTCTAAAATCTTTATCTTATTGCTGATTAACATCTTGCATTGTTTGGGCATTTCAAATATTATAGTGTCAATATATAAATCCTTATGTCTCAGTAGCTCGCGTAAGATCAAACCTTGTTTAAGGTATTACAATGTCCACTTTGTGTAAGTATAAGTTCGAATCTAAGGTAGGCAATGTGGTTATTCATTTGTCTAAATGTTATAATTGGGATAAACAAGTGTTTTAAGTTCATTTCACATCTGCAGCTAATTCAAATGTATATCATGTTTCTAAGTATTATCAACATTTGCTAAATGTATACATGCTAAGTTCCATTCAATGAGTATAGTTCCCATTCTTTTGTTTGGGCATTACAACTAGGGTAACAGTAACATGTTCTAGTTAAATTAGGCATCAACATTTGCTAAATGTACATACTAAGTTCTAGTCAATGAGTGTAGTTCCCATTCTTTTGTTTGGGCATTACAACTAGGGTAACAGTAACGTGTTCTAGTTAAATTAGTCATTCAATTTCTGACTTTTGATAATTTGAAAGGTATCACAAGGTAACTTCTAAATTTATCACATGCTTCTAGAATTTAAGTAGTTAAAGGTAATATTTTGTAAATCATCATCTACATACAATCATGCTTATAAAGAGATGACAATTATTAGACTTTCCAAAATAGCAATCTTAATCCACTTACCTAGTACAGTGTTTATTCTTGTCCTTGTGTGTAACTCCTTTAGCTAGATCATTTGATTGACCATTTTGTAGGCTTAGTCGTTGATCCATAGATGGACGGCTGTGATCATGTCTCTGTCATTGATGAGTGTACTAAGAAAGTAAAGATATGTTGTTCTGTAGCTCCAACAGTGGAACACTACAGATTAAGAAAAGATGTGGTGCCTAATCTCACAGATCTAGCATTGGATGGTCAATCAAAGGTCATATCTTAGAAATAGGCTAGATATGTCATTGGTCTAGGACTTTTGGAGACATATCAATGGTTAGATAATGATGAATGATTGGGATGGCTACATATCTGCCATTTGGAGGGAAATCAATGATTTGATCATGGTAGAGTTTGGAAAATCAATTACAAATCCATCATTCAAAGATCAATCAATGAGTAGATCTTGACAGATGGTTAAATCGGTCACGAAACTGGCAATCTAGTCTGATCAAGCATCTGGTCATGATCAATGGTCAGATCTTCTTAGATTAACAAATAGATAGATGGGTCTTGTTCCCCATGATGCAAGGATCACAATGATCATCTCTTGCAAATGCCTTCCTAGATTGGCTAGAATAAGAGGTCAAGATCTAAAGGAGTATGGTGGGCCTCACCTGAGTCAACTCGACTCATTGAGGTGAGTCTGGAGTAGCTGACATAGGTGAGTTGCTTGCCCTAACTCGCCAGAGGCAAGAGAGAAACAACGGAGGAGTAGAGAGAAGAGAGGAAATGGGTGAAGTAGACTGGAGCAACCAATCGGGCTACATCAGTTAGGGAAATATGGTAGAGGGGGGAGGAGATGCTAGGTTGGTGCACCTGTTGGGTTGCGGTGGCCAAAGGTGAGAAAGAGAGAGAGAGAGAGAGAGAGAGAGAGAGAGAGAGAGAGAGAGAGAGAGAGAGAGAGAGAGAGAGAGAGAAGGCAAATGGGGGACTAGCACACCCGATTAGCCATGTAGGCCTATGGTCAATCAAGGCGGAGGAAGAGAGAAGCGATAGGAGAAGAGTTTCTAACAAGCTAGCTTGGAATGGCTAGGCTATGCTAGTAAAGGAAAGAAAATGGAGAGGGAAGGCTTTTCAGGTGGTGGCTAGCACCCCTGGCTCGGTTGCTGCGTGGGACTACCAGGGACCGAACCTGAGAGGAGGAAAGGGGTTTGGGGTTGATAATCGGAGCAATTGGGTTTCATGCTGGTCAAGAGGGAGATGATCGAAGTGAAGGGTTTTTGCCAGTGAAAAATCGAATAGAGGGAGCTAAGAGCCGATGAGAGATCTGAACAAAGGGAGTGATGCTTGTAAATTTCGAACAGCGAGGAAGAAGAAATGGGAAAAGGGAAGGATTTTAGGTGGTGCCTGCTGGCCCTTTCCTAATTGCTATATGGATCCAACATTGCTTAAAATGAGATTGAGAGAAGAGGAGAAGGGGGGTTTCATGAGGCTGGTCGACCATGATAGTCCTGTCACTATGCTAGTGAAATGAACGAAGGGAAAGGGGGAGCTCAAGGATCGTCGGATTCTGCCTATTTTCAGTGCCCCCTAGTTTTATCGGTCTACTGTCGCTCGATGCAGGACAAAGTAGTGGCACATGGTGTTCAGCCTCCCGTGTGTCAGGTCATCCCCTACCACACATCGCATTAAGGAGAAGTCATAGGGGAGGGGTGTCGTTATCAATTTGGACCCCCCCTAAATTAGTAAAATTTGGGTGATTTTTTACCCTGTTCTCTATTTCATGCAAAATTTATGTCGTTGGATTCATCTCGGTACATAGTTTTCATTTTTTATGGTTTAAAATTCAAAATTTGAGTTTTAAGGGAGTCACTTCCTTGAAATTCAATTTCCAAGTAATTCCATTTCTATTTTTATTCCAATTAAAATGTAATATAATTACTTAGAAATTACTCAAATTTTGTGGTTATTACATTAGCCAAATTTAAGAGTTGATGGAATCAAATTTTTCTTAAGAACATTAAAGAATATTTATAACCTCTCAAAAAATGAATGGCTCTAAAACTCAGGTTTCCACTAAATTTTTTCAGGATTTCTAGGTTATAACTACTTATTAATTTAGACTATGTATATGCAACTATGTGTATATATATAATCCAAGACTTTGCTTTCATGGAATAATTTAAAAAATGAGTAAAATTATAAATTAATCATATTAAATTTCATTATTAGGCTAAATTATCTAGACTATACTTTAGAAAATCCAATTCTCATCAATTGACCTAAAAATTTTTACTTTTTTTTTTAAATTAGAGAAATTAGTTAAACAAGACTACAAAACTAGAATTTTCTAGAATTCTATGCCCCTAACGTGAAAGAAAATAAAATAAAAAGGTAGGACTTAAAATGAATATAGGTGATGTAGAAAAATATAAAAAAATACAAAAGATGTTACAAAGAGATCAAATCTACTCAATCCTGATAAATAGGATCCTCCAAAGTTGTGGACTCAACTTTTGGATTCTCATATTCTAGTTAAGGCTATAGACATTGACCATTCATTTTGAAAGAATGATCAGTCCTAGTATCCTCAATCTCACAATCCCATATGAAAAAAAAATTCTTTACTATATATGGACTGGTCCATCTAGATCTAAGCTTACCTAGAAATAGGTGGAGCTTAGAATTGTAAAGAAAAGCCTTCTAGTTTGAAGTATATGATTTTCTCATTATGTTTTTATCATGAAAAAATTTCATCTTTTCTTTATAAATCCTATTACTCTCATAAGCTTCTTGCTTAATCTATTGCAACTCATTAATTTGGAGTTTTCTATGTGAGCCTGCTTTATCTATGTTGCAATTAGAGGTCTTTATTGCTTAATAGGCTCTACGTTCCAATTCCATAGGCAAATGAGAAGCCTTACCGTATACAATAGGATAAGGAGACGTTCCAATTGGGTGCAATGTGTAGTCCTGTAAGCCCAAAGCGCATCGGTCAATCAAAGAGACCAATCCTTACAATTTGAATTAATAGTCTTTTAAAGAATTTGTTTAATGGCCCGATTAGATACTTCTACTTGTCCACTTGTTTGTGGGTGATACAGTGTTGCAACTTTATATGTAATATTATATTTTTTCATGAGTGCTTCAAATGGTTTGCTGCAAAAATGTGCAATGTTATCACTTATAATGGCTCAAGGGGTCCCAAATCTAGAAAAAAAAGTTTTCTTTTAAGAATTTATTGACTATTTTGTGATCATTATCCCTACATGGGATAGCCTCAATCCATTTGGAAACATAGTCTACAGCCAATAGGATGCAAATGTAGCCAAAAGAATATGAGAATGGCCCCATTAAATCTATGCCCCAATAATAAAAAACTTCTATGACATGCATAGGGTTCAAAGGCATCATATTCTTACTGTTTATTCCTACTAACTTTTGACATCACTCACATGATTTATAGAACATATGTGTGTCTATAAATAGTGACGCCCAAGGAAAACCACACTGCAAAATCTTTGCAGATGTTTTCTGGGCAAAAAATGTTCACCACATGCTTCTGAGTTACAAAAGGAGATGACACTGTTGTTCTAAGTCAAGTACACATCCCCTAATTATTTGATTTATGTAGTACTTAAACTAGTATGGATCATCCCAGAAATAGTGCTTATCATTGGAAAAGATTTTTTGCTTTTCTTATTTATTCCAATGTTCAAGAATTTTTCCTATGACTTAATTGCAATATCAATAAACTAGGGAGGATAGAAAACATAAAAAAGTTGCACATCAGGGAAAGTATCCTTAATTGATAACTCATCCAAAGGCTTTGTTAGGGCTAGGCGAGACAAGTGGTCAGCTGCAACATTCTCTACTCCATTCTTATCTTTTATTTCAATATCAAACTCTTAGAGTAAAAGAATCCATCTAATTAGTCTAGGATTAACATTTTACTTAGAAAGAAGATACTTAAGGGCTGAATGGTCAGTGAATATGACTATTTTAACTCCAACCAAGTAAGGCTTGAACTGATCCAACGCGAAGACAACTACTAAGAGTTCTTTCTTCATTTGCATACTATTTAGGGTCCTACTGGCATAGTAGATGACATATGACTTTTCTCTTTTCTCTACCCTATTACAACTCCTACAACATAGTCACTAGCATCACACATGATTATAAAAGGTAGACTCCACTCGGGTGGTTGCATGATAGGAGTAGTCGTCAACTAGTCTTTTAACTTTGTAAAAGCTTCTTGACAATCATCAGTCCACTCAAAAGGAGTATCCTTTGTGAGCAATGTTAAGTGTTCAATTTTGGTCCAAAAATCTCTAATTTAGCATTCAAATAGATCATTTAATAGATCAAATTTGTAATTTTTAGCTTGATTTTGAATTTAGCTCCAATTGACTATCCAATCATTAATTTGTCAAAATTAATGTTTAGATGATCATTAGATCTTAGTAGATGATTAATGTATGGTTCAAATGACACTAATTTGGTCTTTTATTTTGCAAATTAACCAAAAGAGGCATGAATGGATAAGATCAAAAGTTAATGGTGCAGATTATCCTAAAGAGCATTGGATAGACCAAATCAGTCACAAAGATGGATAGGATAGTTTCCTAAAAGAAAATTGATCTTGAGGGAATGGAAAGTTGCATAATAGAAGGTGGAAAAGTTTCTAAAGAAGAGGAACCCAACCACCAAATTCCTTCTCCTCCACTCATGTTTTGGTAGGACACTAAGGAGGAAACCCGTCAACCTTCCTCCCACTTCACATCTCTCTCCCTCTATCTCTGTCTCTCTTGATCTATCTCTCACCTCTTCTCTCCCCTTGTTTGTCTCCCATTCTCCCTCTGCTCGACATGCATCACCATCTCCCTCTATCTCAATCTCCCTCTGCTTCACCATTTTGATTCCAACTTCTCTCCCCACTCTTTCTCTCTTCTCATTTTCTTTTTCTCACCCCTGCCATCTGCTCCACCTAGCTGGCACATTATCCTTCTCCTCTCCATCACCCCTTCTCTCTGCTTCACTTAACCACCCCTCTTTCCTCTTCATACCCATCTCTCCCACTACCTTTTCTCTCCTCTTAACACTATCTTCTAACCCACTCTAGCTGACCTGTAGTAGACCTTCCTCTACTTTCCCCTTCCCTTTCCTCTTCAAAAGATCCATCAATCTCCCTCTCCTAGTCTTATCTCTCTCCCACATTCCCTCTCCTTCTCCCTTTCTTGTCTCCCTCATCTCTCTGCTTCCCTCTGCCCAAACTCAATGTCACCTGCTCAACTCTCCCCCTCTTTCTTTCTCACCTCTGGCAACCCCTCTTTCTCTTTCCCTACTTCTCCTATGTCCCTCTCGTTCTTTGTCTTCAACACCACTCCTCCTCTTTCCAAGCAATCTATTAGCCATTCTCAGCTCTAGCAATCCCAAATGTTCCACTTCCATCTCCATCACCAGACTAGGTCACTCCCAAAGCAGCACCGTCTCTGGCTTCTCCACTCCACCTTCCGATCATCTCCACCTATCTGTTCACTGCCCAATTCTCTACAACTCCAAAAAATTCCCCTTCTCTATTTCTCTTTCACTGCACTGGCCAATATCGTTCCACATAGACCGGCAATCCCCTGTCCAACATTCCTTTCTCTCCATCATTGGCTCGGACGGTTCAGAGCAAGAAAACCCAGATTAGGTTTTTCCTCTGCTTCCTCTTTTCCTTTTCTCCTCCCTCCTCCCTCCTCTTCTCTCTTCTTCTTCCTTCTCCCCATCTCCTCTTCCAGTTTATTCTCCTCGTTGGGTTTCTATTTTTTTTTTTAATCAAATTTTTAAACAAATTCTAGAATTGCACAATATCCTTTAATTAAAATTCCATCTCAATCCTCTTTTTAATTTCCTCTATGTCCCTGTCTATTCCAGTTTTATTTTATCTATATTTTGCTTACCCAAGAATAGCCCAATCCGAGCCAGATTAATTAAGGCTTCACCAATCAATGGGTTAGCTTTAAACAACCAAAACTCTCAATTTATCCTTTGTTTCTTTTGTGATTTTTAGTTAACTTTTATATTTCATTCTTAGGTCATCCTTGAACTTAATTAATGTCTCTGATCTTTAATCTAAAATCCATAAAGTGATCTAGACCATCCAAAATACAAAATCACAAACTACTCAAGATCTTTACAATTTTGAGGAATCTGACAAATCCAACCGACAGATCTTTAATCAAGGACATGATGAAGATATTGATGAAGGCTAATCAACTCTCAGAATACTAGATTTGAAGAAAGTGATAGTGATTAAACTAGGGAAGTAGTTTTTTTTATGTTATTTGGTGTATTTTTTTTCTTTTTGGAACTAAAAATTCTATAATTTTTAGAAGTTGAACTGATATAAACTTTGATTCTAATTCTAATAATTCATGTTCTTTGGTTTATTTTCTTTCTTTTTAAATTTTATCAATTAAATTTTATTTAAACTCTGACTATTTAAGTCGAGTCCCCGTGGGAATGATCCGTACTTTCATTAGCTATACTAAAGTAGTCTGTGCACTTGAAGTAAAACAAATCAACAAGTTTTGTTGCTGTTGCCGGGGACCTGCAATGGAGTTTTCATAAAATTTAATTAAAAAATCAAAAAAATAAAAAATCTAGAAAAATAAAAATTTAGGATTTGCATTTTTTTAACATTTTAGATATTTTTAGGTGTATTTTTTAATTTTATTAGTACATAATTACCTTGTTTCCTATATTTGGTACTTATTTCTTTCTTTTTTAGAAAATTAGAAAGTAGAGGAAATTGGCAAGCGGATCTTCATCAAGATAGAAATTTCCCTGCTTTCTTAGAATAGGATTTTCTTTTCTTTTGAGTGAATCTTGTAGTGAGGATCTTTGTAATTTATAATTTCCATTTCAATTTTTTTAAGGGTTGTATAATATAGGGCAAGTGTGGGATAAGGCGGTCTCTACTTGATCTTCATCAGAAACCCCACCATAAGTTTTTCTCACTCCTTTTAATTCCTAGATTAGGATTTGCATTTGCATTGTTTGGTAGCATAACTGCATATAGAAAGTATTTTTGATAATTGTTGCATTTTTAGGATTTTATATTAGTTTCTTGTTTTTAATTGCATTCTTAGGGCACGTTTTATCCTTTAAGGTGTTTTATATATTGATCGAACTGCCATGGAGTGTAAAAATTAATTAATAAGGGCACCTAGGATAGATTTCATCACCACTTCTTAGCCCACCTAAGATAATCACTATAAGCGCACAACCCTACCTTTCAAATTAACTTGAAATCAATTAAAAGAAATCTATAGGGCCATCACATGCTCGTAGGACCCTCTTAATAGGATGCGATCTATTACCACTCTAGTGGCTTTTGAGATTGTGGTTATAGTGGGTGTCTTAAAATCTAAGTGATTTTCCCATGCATTTTGTTGACGTTTGTTGAGGTCTAAACGCCTCCTTGCATGAGGATTGTATTAACCACCTTGCACAGAACCTAACTAGCAAGAAATAGCCAAATTTAAAAGAGAGGAGGAGCACTAGATTAGGCTAATCTAAAAGCATTGTCCCCACATAAATTCAAGAAAATTAAAATATTGTTGCTTATTAGTCTCAGGATTATTTGAGTGTGCCCTTTGTTTGTGCATCATTCTAGGAAGTTAGATTGCATCATTTAGGTTAGTTTTTCCAACAAAAAAAAAAAAGAAAAGAAAAGGAAAGAGAGAAAGACATGATCAGTTCCCATTAATGAGTAATTTAAACACTGATCAAAAGGATAAATTACACCCCAGCATTAACAGAGAAGATATTTCCCCATGGAGAAATAATCCTGTCATTTATAATGATGAACCACCTTTTATCTTAGATAATGATGATGTTTCCTCATGGACAAGCAATCCTCTCTTTGATGTTGATGATCCTCCACCTCCATTTGATGATGATATACATCAATGGAGGAATCATTCTCAACTGCATGGAAATAGGAGAAGCGAACAACTTAGAACACATGAGGATAATCGGCATAACCTAAATCTTCATGGGAAAACACTAAGAGACTATTTATAGCCTAATTATACTAGCACACTTTCATGTATACTTTTACCTCCAAATGCTGGTATGATTGAATTAAAGATGAGAGTAATTCAATTACTTCCTAAATTTTATGGGTTGGATAGTTAGAGTCCTTACCTACATTTAAAAGAATTTGATGAAGTGTGCATGACCCAACATACACAAAACATCGAATTAGATATACTAAGACTCAAACTATTTTCTTTTTCTTTAAAGGAAAAGGCTAAGATGTGGTTTCATTCGCTAACAATAGGTTCCATACAATCATGGGAAAAAATTGCTAGGAAGTTCTTGAATAAGTTCTCTCCTATACATAAGACAGATGCTCTCCACCAAAATATAATGAATTTTACCTAGATAGATAATGAAACTATCTATCAATGTTGGGAAAGATTTAAGGAATTGTTGTTAACTTGTCCACATCATGGATACAAACTTTGGCGTATCATTAACTTCTTTTCTGAATGATATAAATCTAATATGTGCCAGTTTGTTGAAATGATGTGTAACGGTAATTTCTTAAACAAACAACCTGAAGAGGCGCACGCACAAACATAGGTTGATTCAGAAAAAGTAGGTTATCCAAACTCTGGGGTTGAAATATATGCTATGACTAAAAAGATGATATGAAAATCGCATCCCTATATAGAATAGTTGAGGCCACGGAAATGGAAAAAATTTCCTCTAAGAAGGTCAAGTAGGTGTGTGATATTTGTGAAAGTAATACACACCCAACTCAAGAATGTTCCATCGCTCCTGCATTTCACGTTGCACTACATGAATAGACACATTCTTATGAGTAACATTTTCCCCTATATTCAGAGATATAATTCCAACTGGAGTAATCATTGTACTATAAAAAATGAATATAATGCTAATGTCTCGCAGAAGCCCCAAAACCAACCCTATCACCAAAAATAAGCACCACTTACTCTTGGACCTTACCTTCCTCCACATGAGAGGAAAGTGGAGGATAACTTCCATCAACTCATGCAATACCAAGAGAAGAAAATCACTCAAATTAAAGCCCAATTAAAAGAAAACACAGATTCCATGATTGAATTGAAGGACATGATGTCTTAAATGCTACAGACCATTGATCAAGGGCAATGTCCCATTCCACCAAATGAAAACCCTGCTAATGTGGATGTGGTAGGAGGGACTAATTCTTCAGTTACAAGCATGGAACAAACAAAGGCAGTTACCATTATTCATAGTGGTAACATAATTGAAAAATCTAGCCCTAAAAAGGTTGAGATAGTACCGAACCCTATCAGAAAAAGAGATAAAGTTGTTGATCACGAAAATATCACACCCACTAGGCAATATGACATCCTTGCTCCATTTCCAAAAAGGCTACATTGAGCTCCACCAATTGTCTTTAGCTATGAGAAGCAGCCTGAAGATAAATTTATCTTGTCTTGTGATAAAATGAAAAATTTTAAATTGCAAGATAAATTCATTCAACATTCCTTTTCAGAGGCCTATCCAGCTCATTTTGTATGGGACCTAGGAAAGTTTTGAACTCAGTAATATTTTTCCTCTGAAAATTTTCATCTGTAAAAATTATGTAGCTTAGTTTTTACTTTCTTCTTTTTCTTTTTCAGAATTTTTTTCTACATCTCCCAATTTTTTTGCATTTCTCAATGCATTATCATCATCCTACTTTTTAAACATTGAGAACAATGTTTCTTTTAGGTTGGGGGGTGCAAAATTCTAGCAATTTCTAGTTTTTGTTAGTTTTTCTCTAAAATCATTTTGAAAAAGTTTCTTAAAAAAGAGAGAGAGAAAGATGGAGAATTTTTTTTAAATTTTAAGTCAATTCCTACATTATGATGAGAATTGGATTTTTATAAAGTATAATCTAGCTATTCATCATGTTACTCATTTTCTAAAGTATTCCATGAAAACTAAATCTCAGATCACATTTGTACATGTAGTTGCAAATAGATAGTCTAGATTGATAAGTAGCTATAATTTAGAGATCTTGAAGAAATTTAGTTAAAACCTATAGCCTAAGTGAGCTTTAGAGCCATTCATTTATTTTGAGAAGTTATAAATATTCCTAATTTTCTTCAGCATGCTTCAAGAAAATAGATCCCACCAGCTCTTAAATTTGGTTAATTACTTGAATTATTGGAATATTACCTTTAAAATTCTAAAAGTTCATTGAATCTGATACATTGTAGGAAACCTAGAAAATAATTTAGGCCATCCTTATTGTTAACTTGGAGACATAAAGGCTACCTAACATTTCCTTGGAAAAATAAGTTAGAGATGAATGAAGAAATACCTTTTTAGTTGCAATGAAAGTAGAAAAGTGGATATCAAGAAAAGAAATGTTTTCTTCAAAAAAAAGAAAAAAAAGATTCCAAAGTGTGAGAAAAAAAAGATGAAAAAGAAGAGAAAAGATTTTAAAGAATGCAAAGAGTAAAAAGAAATATTCACTTTAGTACAAGCAAAGAAAAGAAAGTATTGTCAACTTTAGAAGACCTCTACTTATTTTTGAAGAAATTTTGAAGACATTTATACCCTTTCTTTGGTACCTTGTCCTAAGCCTATGTTTTGTCCCAGTTAAAGGTCTATTGATCAAGGATGAATATAGTCTTAATGAGGAAATGAATAGATAGAATTTAAGGACTAGTATTTCTAAATATTCAAAGTTAATGGCATCCATCCTAAAGGGATAAAAAAATTAAATTAAATTCCTTAGTAGCTCCCGTTCTTCATGAGTATATGTGAGATGAATTTGCTTTTATTGATTCCACTCACATATTTAAAGAGAGATATGATTTGATCTATCTACCTAAGAGATTCTATTTTTGAGTGTATGTCAGTAGAGAGGATTGAGGTCAAAAGATATTTTAGATGGAGTTCAAAAGTTAGAAGTCTACTTAGAGATAAAGATTATTCCATATGTAGACTGTACACTTACACACTCACTATGAGATCTAAGCTTAAGTGGAATATCTTTAGCATATGGGTATGGTTTCGAATTCTTTAGTCATTTTATTAGTTTGCTAAAGTTGATGGATTCATTGAAGATAATTCTCCAAGGAAAAAGTGGAGTTGACTTAAAAATATTTT
The DNA here is from genome assembly GCA_035236585.1 of Warburgia ugandensis. Classification (NCBI taxonomy): domain Eukaryota; kingdom Viridiplantae; phylum Streptophyta; class Magnoliopsida; order Canellales; family Canellaceae; genus Warburgia; species Warburgia ugandensis. Next base: position 54,913,304 of record CP141128.1, read on the forward strand.
TTGAAATTTGGTTTTTCACATATTTTGCTCAGGACTAGCAAAATGCTGGTTGGGGGGGGTGTTAAGTGTTCAATTTTGTTCAAAATACCCCTAATTTAGCATTCAATTAGATCATCTAACCTATCAAATTTATAATTTTTAGCTTGATTTTGAATTTAGCTCCAATTGGCCATCCAATCATTAATTTGTCAAAATTAACAGTCATATGATCATTAGACCTTAGTAGATGGTTAATGTATGGTTCAGATGCCTCTAATTTGGTCTTTTATTTTGCAAATTAACCAAAAGAGGCATGAATGACTAAGATCAAAAGTTAACGGTGCAGATTATCTTAAAGAGCATTGGATAGACCAAATCACTCACAAAGATGGATAGGATAGTTTCCTAAAAGAAAATTGATCTCAAGGGAATGGAAAGTTGCATAATAGAAGGTGGAAAAGTTTATAAAGAAGAGGAATCCAGTCACTAAGTTCTCTCTCCTCCACTCTTGTTTTGGTAGGACACTAAGTAGGAAACCTATCAACCTTTCTCCCACTTCACATCTCTCTCCCTCCTAGGATGGGCTAGAAAAGAGGAAACCAACCTTTCCCATTCTCCTCTTCTCTCTCTCCTCCTTCTCTTTCCTCTATAACATCCCCCTTGGCTGAACCATAGGAGGAGATCAACCCCCTTCCCCTTTCTTCTCTTTCTTTCCCTCTTTCTTTCTCCCTATCCCTCCCTCAATCTCTCCTCTCTACGCTTTTCACCCCCTAGTTCCTCTTCTCTCTATCTCTCTTTTCCCTCTCTTTCTCTCTTTCTCTAGCCCTTTGTTCTCTGATTCTCACTCTCCGAACATCTCTCCTTCTCCTCTTGTTCTCTATCTCTATCTCCCTCTGCGTTTGTGTTAAGTGTTCAATTTTGGTCAAAATACCCCTAATTTAGCATTCAATTAGATCATCTAACTGTTCAATTTTACAAAACTTAGCTTGATTTTGAATTTAAATCCAATTGACCATCCAAACCTTAATTTGTCAAAATCAATGGTCAGATGATCATTAGAGCTCAGTAAATGACTCATGTACAGTTCAGATGATTCTAATTTAGTTTTTTCTTTTGCAAATCAACCAAAGGATGCACAGACGGCTACGGTTAAAAGTTAATGGTGCAGATCATTTTAAAAAGGATTGATGGGCCAGATCAACCATAAAGAAGGATTGGATAGTTTCCTAAATAATAATTGAGCTCAAGTGGAAATCATGGACAAAAAGGGCAACTTGAAAATCTGTAGAAGTTTCTAAAGTCAAGAGAGGGGACCCAATTTAGCAAGGAGCAAAAGGCAACCCCTTCCCCCACTTCTTTCCTTCCTTTCCTTCTTTTTTTTTTTTCCTTTTTCCTTCTTTCCTTCCTTTTCTCTTTTCTTTCTTTTTCCTTCTTTCCTTCCTTTTCCTTTTCCTTTCCCTTCTTTCTTTCCTTTTCTTTTTCCCTTCCTCATTCTCATGTACCCACTTTCCTTATTTTCCTTTTTGCCTTCCTTCTTAAATGTACCCAACGTTTTTCCATTTTTTTGGGCTTCTTCTCATCTCTTCCACCACCCTCTCTAAAGTTCTATCTTTCTCTTCTCCTTCTCCTTCTCCATTCTCCCACTTCTCCCTTCTCCCTTCTCCTCCCCTTTCTCTCTTCTCATCCCAGGCCCTCTTTCCCTCCTCTTTATGCTCAACATCTTTCTCTCCCACCTCTTCTTCCCCTTTCTCACCATCCTATTTTCTCCTCTCCTCATCTTCCTCTCTTTCCCAACCGTACCCAACTCTCCCCCACTGCCCATACTCCCACTTCTATCTTCTTTAATTTTCTCTTCTAACCCCTCTCTTGTCTTCTTCTTTTCAATCCCCTCTACTCTCTCTCGCGCGTTATTCTCTTTCTCTCGAGCACTCTCCTACTCTATGTCACTGCCCAAAACCATTTCCCATCCCTTCCTAGCTCCCTCGTTTCTCCTCTCCCTCACCAATATGCCTGTTAAACCACCATCTACTTCACTGCCTAATCCTCTCCATGCCTATCTTTGCTCCACTCTCCAATAGCTCCCTTGATCTCCATATCTCTGTTATCTCTCTCACGAACCCAGTTTGTTCTCTCTTGTTTCCCCCTCTCTATTCCTCACCCCTTCACTTGTTCTCCTTAATCCTCTTCTCTTTATGTTGAAAACCCCAAGTCAGTACTTCCTCCATAGCACACCGCATCTCCTCCACACCCCAAACTAGAGCACCACCGACCAAGCCCTTCTTCCTCTACTCCACGCACCTCTTCACCGCCCAGAGAACTAGATGACGGCTGGATGATCCAGGACTGTCTTGTAATGACTCTAATTTTGTAACATTAAAATCCCAAGTTAGCAATGAAAAGTTCACTTTTTGGACATAAGGATACTTTGGTCATTTCACTATTCACCCTGACTAGACCTAGAAATTTGGTCCTTAAAATGTTACCATTAGGTGTGTCTCAGAAAAAGGAATCCAACAAGACCAAAATCACCCAAAACGGAGTTAAAATGAGCAAGTTATGGCCCTTTGAAGTTTAGGGGCAAAAATGTAATTTTTATTAAAAAACGGATTTAGCCTAAGAAACGCAGGGGCCCGTTTTGATATGGGCACCCCTCTTCTTCAACCTCCTAGAGGGTTCTAGAACAGCGATGTTTGGAGGAGAAATCACCGTCATTCTAGAGGTTTCTCCACCGCCATTCAGTGGCGATGAGAGCCCCCTCTAGAACCCTCTTATAGCTCTATAAATAGGGCTCTTGGGTGCCTCTAATGGCAGCCCAAAAGCTTGGGAAAAACCAGTAGTGGAAAAGCAACCAAGAGGAGAAAACGTGGAGAAAAACCCAGCCATGAACCAGGTATGCCCAAAGTCCCTCCAAACCTGTCTCCCCCTTAGTCCTAGGCTAAGTTTTCCTAAGTTTTTGCATGAAAAATCATGCAAAACAGAGCCCTAGAGAGTCACAAAGGACCCAGGGATGATCCCTGGGGCGCACTGGTTCAACAGGGTCGAACCAGGGTGTCCCAAGGACGCCCCGTCCCCCATTGAACGAAACGCGTCGACCCCGATCGAGAGAAACCAGCGGGCGCGTCCACGGTCCCCCACAGAAAAAGCCAGGCGGAAGCCAGGGTGCGTCTACAGACGTGCCCGCTGAGGTGCCTGCTGTTGATGCGGGACGCGTTAGCGTCCCAGGCTTCCACCTCACTTCGTTTGACCTTTTATGTACATGTGATACTAAAAAGCCTATAACTTAAGATCTAGGGCTTCGATTGAAGCGCTGCGAAAGGTGTTGTGTCCATGTCGACGACACGGACACACCCAAACCATAAAATACCTGATCAAGGCCCAATCTAAGGTAGGCATGACCCTTAGACTATGATAGTGGCGCGGGGCCACTAAATCTTTGTAAACTTGATGATACCAAGGCCCAATTAGGAACACCCATAGGCATAGGGATGAACCCTTAATGCCTAAGTAGTAAGATCAACCACTCTAAAATCTATAGAAATAGGCCAAACTAACCTTGTTCCCTTAAACCATGTTCAAGAGAATACGAGGACAAGGGGATTAACGCGACCTAGCCAGGTAGATGCTCTATCGCTATTAGACTTTTAAAAATAGCCATGATTGTTTTGAATGCATGTTTTAAGTATAAATTATATGACTTGTTTAGCATGACTTATTTTATGACTTGTTTAGTATATGAATGAATTCAGCATGCATATGATAAATACATTATGCATAGACATGTTTTGCAAACAATTGCATATATTGGATGATTTGTGAGCATTGAGTTCATGAAAAATTGCATGTCCTTGAGGGTTACCAAAAGACGCTGAAGTGCCCAAAAGACGCTGGGTAGGCAGTTGTGAGGGCCAGGCAGTTGTGAGGGACCTAAAGAGGATAGGTTTTGAACAAAGAGGTTTCCACTTGTTTGATCTTATATGATTTGGGATAATAAGCTCGTGGAATGGGTACCACGTCCAAAAAGGGTAACGTCCCTACATCGACTACATGTGGTACAGGGGGCTACCACTGGTGTCACGGCACTGGGTCGATGCGTCATATGCCCCGTGGAGGTTATGACACTGTGTCCTCAGGGACCCGGGGACCACACGGCGGCGAGGTCGTGGGCATAGTTGGGCCCTATGGTTTGATGATCTACTTGCATTGCATATGGCATGACATGAGGTTGGTCGACCATACCATATATCCATGAGTTGGATTCAGTGAAGCATCTTATGCATATCATTATGTTATAATATATATGATACTTTCGATTTGGATTATGTGATCCTTTAAGTCGTTAGTATTCTAATTCAACAATGGTTTTTAATCCCGATATTGAACATGAGTGTTCAAACATGCACATGTTTTGAAAGAGCATATGATTTTAAACATAGCATGCATTGTAAAACTAGTAGTGATGGACTCCTACTGAGTATAGTATATACTCACCCAATCCTCAACATTTTTCAGACACAAAGTAAACACTTAAGGGCAAGGAACGCTTGTGACAGAAGACACCCAGACTAAGTGCAAGTAAGTAAACCCCTACCTTATCTTTCAATGTTACTTGATTGTAGTTACTCTGTATAGATGAGGCTGTGACTAACACTTTCTTGGGAATAGAGTCAATTTAAAACTATGCCATGGCTAGATAATTGGAAAATGTGTTTTGACACTAGGGGTTTTATACAAAAGATTATTTTCCAAAACAAAAATATTTTCATGCATTTCATATTTATAAAACAAGAGATCTCACCTTTTTATCAAATTTGCATCATATAAAACCTGGGTCGTAACAGTTGGTATCAGAGTGCGGTTTGACGTTACTCACAGCCCAGTTATGAGGAGAATAACTTCTAATCAAGTTTCATCCATGAAAGAGTAAGGGGTAATAGGATAACACATACTAAGGTCTAGTAAATTACCTTGTGACTACAGATGCCTAAGAAGAAAGGAAGCAATGTTCCAAGACCTGAAGCCCCACTAGTGGACTCCACTGGGTCGGGCAATGGAATGGCTGAATTGTTCCAGCAATTCCTACAGCATATGGGACAATACATGAATAGTCAAAGCCAAACCCCCTACCACATGAGATCCTTCCCCTGATAAAGCGATATATAGGACTGAGGTTCAGTTAGAAAGGTTTCAGAAATTAGCTCCCTCATTCACAGGAGAAGATGAAGCATCTACAGCTGAAAAATGGTTAATTGATATTGAAAAGATATTTAAAGCCATGAACATAGCTGAAGAAAGAAAAGTACCCATGACCACATTTGTGTTTAGGGGAGAGGCTACCTTTTGGTGGGAAACAGCAGAAAGGACTTATTTTGACCAATGAGAAACAATAGGATGGGAAGAGTTTAAAAAAATCTTTAATGACAAATATTATCCTAAACATGTAAGGAAACAAAAGGAAAAGGAATTTATGGACTTAGAACAAGGGAATATGACTGTCCAACAGTATGAAAATAGATTCATCATCCTTGAAGATTTGCACCACGTGCTTGTGCTAATGAGGAAGATGCGGCAGAAAGATTTGTAGATGGGCTCAACCCAAGACTCAGGAATAGAGTTCTAGGTTTCCAACCTTCCACAGTGCCCAAAGCCGTAGAGATGGCCTCCCTATACGAAAAAGATTATCAAAGGAACCAGGCAATGAAGGAAACTAAGAACATCAACACCATGAGAAATAAAGGAAAGAGACCATTTCAGTCATCCAAACCCAGGCCACCTTTCAAGAAACTGTTTGAAAACAAAGGAAGAAGACTAGACTGGAAAACATGCCCTAAGTGTAACATGAGTCATTTAGGCAAAACATGTCCCATTTTCAACATCACTTGCTATCTTTGTGGAGAATTAGGACATTTTGCTAGGGATTGTCCTAAAAAGAAAGATGAAGAGCGTAAAGGAGATCAAGTTCCAAAAAGTCAAGGATGTGTCTTTGCCCTCACTTCCAGTCAAGCCTAGGCTTCAAATGCAGTAGTTGAAGGTATTCTTTCTATCTATGATACACCTGCTAAAGTTCTATTCGATACAGGCTCCACTCATTCTTTCATATCCTGGGAGTTTGCATCATCCTTGGACATTATACCACAGGACCTGGACTTCACTCTAGAAGTCGTGACTCCTGTAGGCCAAACACTTCCCACCTATTCTTATCTCCAGGATGTCCCCATTTTGGTCAAGGACCATTTGCTACATGCCAATCTTATTCACTTAGATATGAATGACTTCAACATCATCCTAGGTATGGACTGGCTAGCCTTTCATCAAGCTTTTGTTGATTGCCGCCAGAAATGTGTCACTTTTACCCTACCTAATGGAGACACTTTCACCCTCCAAGGAAGAAAGGATTATTCTGGAGCATGTGTTATTTCTGCCATGAAAGCAGTTAAGCACATTGCTCAGGGATGCCCCTTCTTCTTAGCCAAGATTGAATCTGTCGAGAGTCCCCAACCAAAGCTAGCGGATGTCGAGGTAGTCCGAGAATTTCCTAACGTATTCCCTGAGGACATACCAAGTCTACCTCCACCAAGAGAAATTGAGTTTATCATTGACCTTATACTCGGAACTTCCCCCATTTCCAAAGCTCCTTACCAAATAGCTCCTGCAGAATTAAAAGAACTGAAGACCCAGTTACAGGAACTACTTGATAAGGGGTTCATACGACCTAGCGTATCTCCGTGGGGAGCTCCAGTCCTTTTTGTTAAGAAAAAGGATGGCTCCATGAGATTGTGCGTAGACTATCGGATGCTAAATAGGGTCACCATTAAGAATAAGTACCCCCTTCCCCGAATTGATGATCTTTTCGGTCAACTTCAGTCAACCAGAGTCTTCTCTAAGATTGATCTACGATTCGGATACCATCAACTTCAAGTTAGAGAAGAAGATATTTCCAAGACAGCCTTCAGGACTCAATATGGCCATTATGAATTCAGAGTGATGTCCTTTGGTTTAACTAATGCTCCCGCCACTTTTATGGACCTCATGAATAGGGTGTTCAAGGAGTACTTAGATAAATTCATCATAGTGTTTGTGGATGATATCTTAATATATTCTGAAACTCCTGAAGACCATAAGGAACATCTAAGGATAACATTAAGCACCCTACGAGCACACAAGTTATATGCAAAATTCAGTAAGTGTGAGTTTTGGCTGGAAAAGGTTAATTTCTTAGGACACATTATTTCTCAGGATGGCATAGTAGTTGACCCCGCTAAGGTTGAATCAGTACAGAAATGGAAAAGACCTAAGACAGTCACAAAAATAAGAAGCTTCTTAGGACTTGCCGAATATTACAGGAGATTCATTGAGGGTTTTTCACAAATTGCTCTACCTCTAACTAAGCTAACCAGGAAAGACACAAGATTTGAATGAACTGATAAATATGAGAAAAGCTTCCAGGAACTAAAGAGAAGGTTAACTACAGCACCTGTCCTTACCTTACCTTTAGGAAGTGGTGGATTTGAGATATACAGTGATGCCTCACAACAAGGACTAGGCTGCGTACTTATGCAACATGGGAAGGTAATTGCTTATGCTTCTCAGCAACTCAAGAAGCATGAAGTCAATTACCTGACCCATGACTTGGAATTGGCGGCCATAGTCTTTGCTTTGCGAATCTGGAGACATTATTTATATGGGAAAAAGTTTGAAGTTTTTACAGATCATAAGAGTCTTAAATATATCTTTTCCCAACAAGACTTAAACATGCGACAAAGAAGATGGATGGAATACTTAAAAGACTATGACTTCTCCATTCATTATCACCCTGGAAAAGCTAATGTGGTAGCTAATGCATTAAGTAGAAAAACCCAAGGGATGTGTTCAAGTTTATTGACTAAAAGATGGAAGCCATTACAAGAAGTAATAACATGGCAACCAGACATAAGTAAGCACAAGATCATTATGGAAGGACTAACTATAAAGTCGGCTGTTAATGAAAAGGTTAAGCAAGAACAGGAAGGAGATCCGGATATACAAGCTTTCATAGGAAAACCAGGGTTTACATAAAGGGAAGATGATAGCGTTTACATGCAAGGAAGATTAGTGGTACTGGCTAATGAAGAGTTAAGACAAGAAATCTTAAAAGAGGCTCATCGGTCTAAGTATACCATACACCCGGGAGGAACTAAGATGTATCAAGACTTAAAGAGACAATATTGGTGGGATGGTATGAAAAGAGACATAGGGGAATTTGTGGCAAAGTGTCTAACATGTCAACAAGTAAAGGCTAAACATCAAAGACTTGCGGGATTGTTACAACCCCTTGAGTTACCCGAATAGAAATGAGACCATATTACCGTGGACTTCATCGTAGGGTTACCCAGGACCTCTAAGGGTCATGACATGATCTGGGTTAGTGTTGATAGATGGACTAAGACAGCCCATTTCCTTCCTATACGCCATACCCAATCCACTAACAGCCTATCTCAGCTATACATCAAAGAGATAGTGAGTTTACATGGCATACCGCTTAGGATCACTTCATATAGGGATAGTCGCTTCACTTCACAACTCTGGAAGTCCGTCCAAAAATCCTTAAGATCTTCCTTGAACTATAGCACAGCCTTCCATCCACAAACCGATGGACAGTCAGAGCACACGATCCAGATAGTCGAAGATATGTTGCGAACCTGTGCCCTCGATTGGAAGCAAAGCTGGGATGAAAACCTACCACTAGTAGAGTTTGCTTACAACAACAGCTTTCAGTCGAGCATTGGCATGGCTCAGTATGAGGCGCTCTATGGGAGACCCTGTCGATCACTCACCAATTGGAGTGAAGTTGGAGAGTCTAGGGTGCTCCAGTCTAAGCTGGTGGAGCAATGCGCCGAGAAGGTCAAACTCATAAGAGACGCCTCCTCACAGCTCAAAGCCGGCAAAAGAGTTATGCTGATCAAAGGAGGAGATCATTAGAATTCGACATAGGAGAGCACATTTTCCTGAAGATATCTCCCACTAAAGGAGTTGTGCGGTTCGATATCAAAGGCAAGCTTAGTCCACGTTACATAGGGCCTTTCGAAATCCTGGAGAAAGTGGGAAAAGTGGCCTACAAGATCGCACTACCCCCTCAGCTATCTGAAGTGCATAACGTATTCCATATAGCTATGCTAAGGAAGTACGTGCCTGACCCTGCTCATGTCATCAACCTGGTACCCATAGAGTTGACGGAGGATCTCAAGCTAGAGACGAGACTAGTTGAGATCCTAGATCGTAAGAGTAAGAAGCTGCGGAACAAGTACATACACTTAGTCAAAGTTTTGTAGAGAAATGCGCACATGGAAGAAGAGACTTGGGAACCGGAGTCAGAAATGCGAGAAAAGTACCCCAAGATCTTTTGACTGTATATATAATAGAATTTCGGGGGCAAAATTCCCCTAAGGGGGTAAGAATGTAATGACTCCAATTTTGTAACATTAAAATCCCAAGTTAGCAATGAAAAGTTCACTTTTTTGAAATAAGGGTATTTTGGTCATTTCACTATTCACCCTAACTAGACCCAAAAATTTGGTCTTAAAAATGGTACCATTAGTTGCGTCTCAGAAAAAGGAATCCAACAAGACCAAAACCACCCAAAACAGAGTTAAAATGAGCAAGTTATGGCCCTTTGAAGTTCAAGGGCAAAAATATAATTTTCATTAAAAAATGGATTTAGCCAAAGAAACACAGGGGCCCGTTTTGATACAGGCACCCCCCTTCTTCGACCTCCTAGAGGGTTCTAGAACGGCAGTGTTTGGAGGAGAAATCACCGCCATTCTGGAGGTTTCTCCACCGCCATTCAATGGCGATGAGAGCCCCCTTCAGAACCCTCTTATTGCTTTATAAATAGAGCTCTTGGGCGCCTCTAATGGCAGCCCAAAAGCTTGGGAAAAACCCGTTGTGGAGAATCAACCAAGAGGACAAAAAGTGGAGAAAAACCCAGCCACGAACCAGGTATGCCCAAAATCCCTCCAAACCCGTCTCCCCCTTAGTCCTAGGCTAAGTTTCCCTAAGTTTTTGCATGAAAAATCATGCAAAACCAAGCCCTAGAGAGTCACAAAGGACCCAGGGACGATCCCTGGGGCGCACTGGTTCGACAGGGTCGAACCAGGGTGTCCCGAGGGCGGAACCCAGGGTGCGTCTGTAGACGCGCCCGCTGAGGCGCCTGCCGCTGACGCAGAACGCATTAGAGTCCCAGGCTTCCACCTCACTTCGTTTGACCTTTTATGTACATGTGATACTAAAAAGCATACAGCTTGAGATCTAAGGCTCCGATTGAGGCGCCGTGAAAGGCGTTGTGTTCGCATCGACAACGCGGACACACCTAAGCCATAAAATACTTAATCAAGGCCCAATCTAAGGTAGGCACGACCCTTAGACTATGATAGTGGCGCCAAGCCACTAGATCTTTGTAAACTTGATGATACCAAGGCCCAATTAGGACCTTAGGACACCCATAGGCATGGGGATGAACCCTTAATGCCTAAGTAGTAAGATCACCCACTCTAAAACCTATAGAAATAGGCCAAACTAACCTTGTTCCCCCAAACCATGTTTAGGAGCATACGAGGACAAAGGGATTAGCGCGACCTAGCCAGGTAGGTGCTCTATCGCTACTAGACTTTTAAAAAGAGCCATGATTATTTTGAATGCATGTTTTAAGTATAAATTATATGACTTGTTTAGCATGACTTATTTTATGACTTGTTTAGTATATGAATGAATTCAACGTGCATATGATAAATACATTATGCATAGACATGTTTTGCAAACAATTGCATATATTGCATGATTTGTGAGCATTGAATTCCTAAAAAATTGCATGTCCTTCAGGATTACCAAAAGACGCTGGAGTGCTCAAAAGACGCTGGGTAGGCAGTTGTGAGGGCAGGCAGTTATGAGGGACCCAAAGAGGATAGGTTTTGAAGAAAGAGGTTTTCGCTTATTTGATCTTATACGATTTGGGCTAATAAGCTCGTGGGCACTATGCTGAGAGGTTTGGGTTGGCCTCCAGCCTCTACCACTATTAGGTGGAATGGGTACCACGCCCAAAAAGGGCAACATCCCTACGTCGACTGCATGTGGTACAGGGGGCTACCAATGTTGTCACGACACTGGGTCGATGTGTTATATTGTAACAGCCATGGTCCTCCCATATGGACATGGATATTATAATTTCCACTGAGAATGGTATAAGTGGATTATTGAACAGTTATCGGGGCGCGTTGTACGGATCAGACTGCAAGCATAGTAGTCAGTGATTATTTTGCATTATGATGCATATGAAATTGGCATAGTGAAATGCCTTAAGGGATGGAATGATGAAATGTCAGGTAATTGTATATTACCAATATTTTTCCCAAGAAGGGAAAATCCCAGTATAGTAACTGGCTGAGATACAAATCTCCTATAATGAAAGGAGTTGATCAGTTTTGTATGGAAATGATTATTGATTATTTTTACAATTTTAACGGATTTGTTCTTATATACTATGTATGTATAAAGGTGAACACAAATGACAAGGAAATGAGATGTTCATATCAATAATAGTGGTCTATGAATGTGTTTATGATAGAATGAATTATGGGACAAGTGAATATTGAGATTTTACTGTCAATAACTTACATTCTTATCCCCTACCAAGCATAGCTTGCTGAGATATTGTAAATGTTCGAATGTTTACAATATCTCAGATACAGAGAAGGAGACTTAGGAGCTCAAGGCTTGAAGAACTATTGAAGAATAAGTAATAAGGGTATATCCCTTGAAACATTATATTGAGCACATATATTGAATTTAGAACTTTGTAATTTGAATTGTGTATTTGGACAAGTATTGTAAGGATACAATGGGTTGTGTACTGTGAACCACTGGATGGATCCTGGAAATTTAATAAAATCATATTCCTTCAATGGAATTTTATTTTGTACACAAATTGTACTTATGTTATGTATGAAGTTGTGACTTGGGTTTTTAAAACAAGTTTTAAAATAAAAGAATTTCCACTTCTTTGTTTTGCAAAATTTTTTTACTGAGGGGACGCCCTTGCCTTTGAAAAATATATTATAAAATGTGTTTCAAAAACCCGGGTCGTCATAGTTGGTATCAGAGCTATTCATCCAGTCACAGTACAGTACCATCATGTCCAATATGAAGATGAATATCCAATTAAAGGATGAGGATTAGTGAATGAATAAGAGATAAGTTATTAGTTGATGAGAAGGAGTTAGATGAATAAGAGATAAGTTATTAGTTGATGAGAAGGAGTTATGTGATAAACTCATTAGGTAAGAGATAAGTATAGAAGGAGTTGACTCATTAGTGAGGGATAAGTCTTGAAAGAGTAGCCTCAATTGTTAAAGAGTATGTAAAGAGTTGACTCATTATTGAGGAAAGAGTTAAACTCATTAGTTGAGGAATATGGAAAGAGTTGACTCATTCGTGAAGAAAGAATTGACTCATTAGTAAAAGATGAGTATACAAAGAGTTAAACTCATTAGTTAAGAATGATTATAAAAAGAGTTATTATGAAGGAATAGTATAGTACAAGTAGATATTATTGGTTGAAAGGATTAGAAATACTACTTGGTAAGTAAGAATTCCAATATAGGAAATAGTAAGATATAGAAATCAATAAGGAAAACATTATAATGGATGTAAGGTATGATGTTCAGGTCTAACCTAAAGTCTTGAGTAAACATACATATGTATGAACAAAGTACACCAATACTAGTATGTATATGGCCATTACTAAGTGAAGGAATGGAGATAAAGAGAAAGAAGTGATAAATTGGAAAATGTGATGGAAAAACTCCAACCTTATGGAATAGGCAAAATGGAGATTTATGAGAAATAAAAGCTAAAGAGGAAACTTTAGAATTATTATAAAAATAAATTTTTATAATAAATATATGAATAAATATAAGTGTAAGAGTTATAATTGCTACATATATGGTATTATGACAATTAGTTAAATGAAATTAATCATCAAAATAGAGATGATATTACTTGAAAGGAAATTGAAGAGATAAGTGAGATAATTCAAAATTTTGTAAATGAGGATAGTTTTAAGTAAAGATGAATAAGGAGATAAGTAAGTAATTTCTCTCCAAACTTAGTAAAGGCAAAGGATTTAATAAAGAAATGATAAAATTTCAGAACATAAAGAGATGGTCTTTATAAAATGAAATGGGAGAAGAGAGTTTGATATATTAAAAGGGACCAAAATATGATCCCAAACTTATTAAGAAAGATAATTAAACCATTAGGATGTATGGTTAACAAAGAAATTATAGCCCTATTGATGGAACAACAAAAGATAGAAATAAAACTGGTATGATAAATTAATTGTGAAAATTAGCACAAAAGGATTTTCAAGGATTAAAGAAATATTGATATGATAACTTGGGGATATTGCAAATAATTTTGGGATTATAGTAAAGAGAAGTACAATTGATGGTGAAACAATTCTGGAAAATAAGATAGAAATATTGATATGATGAATTGAGAAAATATAGTTATGGATTATCATGAAGAAGAGTACATTTATTGATCAAGAAAAATGAAGAACTAAATATGAATAGAGATATTAATTCCACTTACATGATAGAGTGGTGATATTGAAAGATTTAAGAAATATAGTGAGGAAAATATATTTGTGGAGGAAGGTTGAGATAAAACATGAGAAATGAAGACCTATAAACAAATAGTGATATCTAAACCTAAATGTCAAGTTTGGAAAAATAAGATGATTATGAATAAGTCATAAATCCAAATTTTTGGAGAAAGAAGTGGTTAGAACTTTAAGATATTTTGAGATTTTCAATCTTACATAAGATTGAATGAGAAAATATCTATAATAGTTGAGGAAAAGAACATCAAATTATTTGAATGAGCTAAAGAACAAATGTTAAGGATTAAGGAGTGATTATAGAAATTTACAATATGAAAGTAACAACTTTCTTTAGGAAAAGAAAATGGAAAGATCAATGTAAGGATGCATTGAACATAAAAGAGTTTATTAAGGTAATTTATTACCCTTGTTCTCCATAAGGATGCATTGAACCTAAATGATGTTGAGGAAATTAAGTATCCTTTTACTCTATAAGGATGAACATTTTCAAAATTTATTATTATTATTTGAGAATTGGAAATACAACATCAAAGTATAGAATCAAAACAAATTTTAAGTTCTATGAGTTGGATAAATGATGTTCATAAAGTTGAGGAGAATGAAATATATTAGATGAAGTAATAATGATATATGGAAATGGATGTAAGGAGACCAAAAGAATTCATGGAATATATGTGTTGTAAGTGTACATTTTGATTGAAGAAATCAAGTTTTAAGGTTATATAAATTTTAATAGATTTCAAGAAATCAAGAGCATTCATGGGATATATGTTAGATGCTTACAAAACTTGTCAATCAACTTGTTACATGTTGATTGTAGAAAGAAAAGTTTAGGGTCAGATAAATTTTAAGGATAGCATGGAAATTAACCCCAACAAAGTGGGAATGTAAGATCAATATATGAAATGACAATGACAATTAGAGAAATATATCTCTTATTGATTTTATAACATAAGGACATTTAGTGCAATCTTGCAATGGATTACGTAAATCCTAAACGAGTTAATGATAAATTATGGAGTTTGTAAAAACTTGAGAAGGGATGAATTCAAAATCAATAAGAACTCTTTTAATTAAAATTATCAAGAATATTGTAAATAAAGAGTTAGTATGATATGATAAAGGTTATGAGATATGCTTGAAAGAAGCATGAGGAAATGCATAATCTAGAAATTTTGGAGCCTATGACATATAAATAGATATGTGAAAGGAAAAGATATAAATATTATCATAGATGGTAAGAAGGTTCAGAATATTGGTTTGAATACGAGAAAGGGATAACAAAAGCAGATCAGGAATGTATATGCAGAGTAAAATGACACTCAAAGAGTGTTACAAAAACAATGGATGTGATGAGAATGAGAAAAGAATCATCACAAGGTTACCACTCTTCAATGATAGAATTTGAAAAGAAATTTCTCAATAAAAGGAAATAGTAAAGAAGTATGAATTGTAGGATAGAAATGAAGTAATCACTTTCAAATAATAGAAGAACAAGGAAAGAGATAATCACTTCCAAAGATTGGATGATTGTTACAAAGAACAATAGTGGAAGTTATATAATCCAATCACTATGTTATTAGTGTAAGGACTATACATAGTAAGAAAGCTATGTGAAAACTTTAGATGTTAAAATGGAATGAGAATGAGCAATAGAAGATAGAATGGAAAATTTTCAAGTATGGAAAGATTGATGAAAGTAAGGAGTAGAAATTTAGCCAAGTAGAAGGTTTGAAACCAAAGGATAACTCAGATTAAGAGTTATTAATCCTTTTGGGAAAGTCTAGCAAAACTCAGCTTAATTGAATGATGCATAAGTAAGGTTAGACAGGTATGAGCATTTTAATAGCAATCAATCATATGATTTATAACTTTGAGAAGAAGGTAGATTGAAAAAGGAATAAAAGGAAAGAGGATTTCCTTAAGTGGCAAGGCCACAAGTGTAAGGCTATGAAAGAATTGTGAAAACTCCTAAGTGAGTTGATATCAAATTTTGAGGACGAAATTATTGTAAGGGGGGAAGATTGTAATGACCCTGAATTTTTGTAATTTATTAAGGCAAATTAATAAAGTTTGAATTTTTAGAAATTCTGGGCTGGAAAATTAGGTTATTGAAATTTCTCTTTTTATGGAGATTATATCATGAATTAAAACATAGAAATTATGGATGTACTTGGAAAACTGATCGAAACAACATTAAGTACGTTCAATTCTGAGTTAAAATGAAAATTCCTTAATTTTCTCCATTTGGGGGTAAAATGATAATTTTACCCATATTCCATATCCAGGAAATAAGACCTCAATATTCACGAAGTACTTAGAAATACGATTCCAACGCCACTAAGTACGTTCGATTCCGAGTTCAGACAAATATTGCCTATTATTCTCCAATTTTGCAGTTCAAAGGGCAAAAATGTCTTTTCACATAAAAGTGGGCCAACGTTCTAGAAGCAACAATAATTGCTCAGTGCATTATTTTTGGTAGTGGAGAATGTAGTGGAGATTGTAGTGGAGAATGGAGAATGCACTTGTAATAAAAAATTCTAAAGTAATAAAATATCTTATCAAAATAAATGATAAAAAATTCAAATTTGGCTATAAATATGTCCCAAAAATTTTCAAAAATTTTCACAACTTTAACCACGAAATTTCCAAATCTTCCCTGGAGTTTCAGCTCCAAATTCTCATTCATCCCTCCCCAATCTCTATTTTTCTTATTTCTCTCTCATCTTTCTAAGTGGAACAAGAGACCTAAATTCAATTAAGCACTCTGTTCCAGGTAGAATCTGATAAATTCCACCATCCATAACCTCCTATACTATAGTATGTACAAAAGCCCCAAATCAATTTCAAGATCCAACGGTTCCAACAACAGAAAATGACAAAAAGGTGGACAATCGGGCTATATTATTATCGACCGGTAATTCTCTCACATTGGGCATCAATTATATTGTTTTTCTCCAATCAGGTAGGTAGAACTACTTTCCATACATATTTATTATGGTTTAGTCTAATTTTTATTTTTCTGTCATTTAATTTGAATGAAAAATGGTAAAAATAAAGTAAAAACTAAAGCCTTCAATTCATGGTGATAGAGAGCTCAGATGAAAATTCTGAGCTTTCCAATCGATCCAAAAGGGTCAAAAACCCCTAGGGTAAAATTTTCAAGAAAATCTAACAAGGTTTGGACCCTCAATTGAGAGAGATTAATTCTGCTAGGCCCAAATCAAATCTGGACCCTAGGAACGGCTATAAACTTCAATTTAAGATTGTGGAGTCATATGAACTCCAAATTGAGATTGGAAAGAAGCTACTGAAAGCTTGTAATGTCTAATTTCTAATGAAGTCATAATATATCTAAAAATTATTTCTGTATTTTTTTGTATTTTGGAAATAAGTGTCCAATTTCTAAGATCTTCAAGATCTGAGGTGATCAGATCTTGAAAATTAATTTTAATGATGATATAATAACGTAATAAAGTAATATCTATGGTTAATTTGGACAGATCTTGGATAAATTAGGGGATCTGCCCTTTATGGTAGAAAAACCCTAAAAATACAAAGGGACCCACTTGATCAATGAGATCAAGTATGATCAGATCCTTGGGATGGATTAAAGGGATGATATTATGATGGAATCCATTTAGATCATAGATGAAATGTGATAAAATCAAGTGGATATGATTTTGGATCTTAATGGATTAAACGCCCTAAAGGTAATTAAAACCTTTAATCTAAAGGAAAACACCTAAGATCTAATGGTTGGATCATATCTAAAGGTTTATAATAATCTTAATATAATAAGTTTTAATTGTCTTTTATTGGATATAAAGGTGTAAATGTGATTTATGTTCTAAGTTAGAAAGCATGATAGTGTAATCTTTAAATTTTAGTATGATATGCCCTAAATGAGTCATTTGTTAGTAGATTTGATTATCTTAGGATCATGATAGTGTAAATTAGAGATTTAAACATGATTCCATTAAGATAGAAGTACAATTTTATGTATTTCATAACTTAGGATCATGTTAGTTTTATTTCACTAGCTTAAGTTACATTCATAGGAAGAATGTTAGTATATAGTTGTTAAACTTATATTTGATTTATGCTTTCAAGTTTATGATTTACTTATTGTCAAATTTTATTCAATTGTTAAGTAGTTGTTAAGATATAAGGAGCATAAATCACCAAAAATGTAAACTAATGAAATATAGAGATTCATGGACAAATAAGATGAATGAATGAGTTTGACTTAATAAGGGCTATAGTTAGTAGGACAATATAAGGAATGGTTTACCAATTCCTTGGCCCAAAGTAGGAAAATAATGAAAATCCATGGATGACATTATGCATATCCATGGAAATTAATTAAAATCAATTAGAGAAGGGATTTAAGGTAAAGAGCTCATAGGAACCTTGTTAAAGGTTGAGCTAGTACCACTCCAGTGGACTCTGAACATTGTGGTTATAGGGGGTATACAAGAGCCAAGTGCTTTTCCCTCACCTCCTGTTGACGTAAGAGAGGTCTAAACGCCTCCTTATATGAGGGTTGTATTAACCACTTTTTGAGCAGACTTTAACTAGTAAGTACTAGTCATCCTAAAATAAGGAGGAGTTGTTTAGTGATAGGAAGAAATAAATTATCTTCAATCAAGTAAAACACTAACTAGTTGAATAATAATAAGAACATAAAAAGATAGCAAATTATCTAACCCTAATAAAAATAGTAAGTGAGATAAGGATGATCAAACAAGATGAGATCTTGTATGATCAAAAACAATAAGGAAAAAGAAACATCAATGTAAATTAGATTGTTATGTATGATATAGATAGTATTTGTATAGATGATAATGGATATATGATATTTAAGGAAGAAAGATTCAGATCATCCTACATAACGATGATCAAAAGACCATGTAGTATGTACCCTTGATTAGAAAAAATGACAATATACATATGATTTGACAAATATATGTTGATCGAGACTATGGCAGATTTCAAGGAGTAAGAATACCTCATTGAGGTAGGTGGATTATTAAGAATGCCTTTACATGAAGATACATGTCTAATACATGATCTTATGTTTTGAAGTATTGACATGTATAATACCAATATATTAAGGTAAATACCTCAAATTGAAATATGATCCAACCAAATGATGAGGAAAATAAGTATTAAATGGTTAAGTTGAGAATTG
The DNA here is from genome assembly GCA_035236585.1 of Warburgia ugandensis. Classification (NCBI taxonomy): domain Eukaryota; kingdom Viridiplantae; phylum Streptophyta; class Magnoliopsida; order Canellales; family Canellaceae; genus Warburgia; species Warburgia ugandensis. Next base: position 54,932,131 of record CP141128.1, read on the forward strand.
AGAATAACCCTAAGTGAATAGGAAAGTAGAAAATATTCCAGCCCTAGATAAACAGACAGATAGTCTGATATGTATAAGTATTATTTTACATACAAGCTTGGAGGCTTGTAGTTTTGTTTTAAACAGGCATATGCCTGGGGATGCTATGCTAGGAGAGTTAAGAGGGTTTGGCCACCCACTCTCTGAAACTTGATGATATTGAATACCAAGCCTAAGAAAGGCTAAAAGTCGGGTGGGGCAATTATGGGAAGGTCACAACCACTGTGACAGCCATGGTCCTCTCATATGGACATGGATATTGTAATTTCCACTGAGAATGGTATAAGTGGATTATTGAACAGTTATCCGGGCACGCTATACGGATCAGACTGCAAGCATAGTAGTCAGTGACTATTTTGCATTATGATGCATATGAAATTGGCATAGTGAAATGCCTTAAGGGATGGCATGATGAAATGCCAGGTAATTGTATATTACCAATATTTTTCCCAAGAAGGGAAAATCCCAGTATAGTAACTGGCTGAAGTACAAATCTCCTATAATGAAAGGAGTTGATCAGTTTTGTATGGAAATGATTATTGATTATTTTTACAATTTTAACGGATTTGTTCTTATATACTATGTATGTATAAAGGTGAACACAAATGACAAGAAAATGAGATGTTCATATCAATAATAGTGGTCTATGAATGTGTTTATGATAGAATGAATTATGAGACAAGTGAAAATTGAGATTTTACTGTCAATAACTTACATTCTTATCCCCTACCAAGCATAGTTTGCTGAGATATTGTAAATGTTCGAATGTTTACAATATCTCAGATACAGAGAAGGAGACTTAGGAGCTCAAGACTTGAAGAACTATAGAAGAATAAGTAATAAGGGTATATCCCTTGAAATATTATATTGAGCGCATATATTGTATTTAGAACTTTGTAATTTGAATTGTGTATTTGGACAAGTATTGTATGGATACAATGGGTTGTGTACTGTGAACCACTAGATGGATCCTGAAAATTTAATAAAATCATATTCCTTCAATGGAATTTTATTTTGTACACAAATTGTACTTATGTTATGTATGGAGTGGTAACTTGGGTTTTCAAAACAAGTTTTAAAATAAAAGAATTTTCGCTGCATTGTTTTGTGAAATTTTTTTACTGAGGGGACGCCCTTGCCTTTGAAAAATATATTATAAAATGTATTTCAAAAACTCGGGTCGTCAAACATATGCCCCATGGAAGCTATGACGCTGTGTCCTCAGGTACCCGAGGACCACACGGCGGCAAGGTCTTGGGCATAGTTGGGCCCTATGGTTTGATGATTTACTTGCATTGCATATGGCATGACATGAGGTTGGTTGACCATACTATATATTCATCAGTTGGATTCAGTGAAGCATCTTATGCATATCATTATGTTATGATATGCATGATACTTTCGATTTAGATTATGTGATCCTTTAAGTCGTTAGTATTCTAATTCGACAATGGTTTTTAATCCCGATATTGAACATGAGTGTTCAAACATGCACATGTTTTGAAAGAGCATATGATTTTAAACATAGCATGCATTGTAAAACTAGTAGTGATGGCCTCCTACTGAGTATAGTATATACTCACCCAATCCTCAACATTTTTCAGACACAAAGTAAACACTTAAGGGCAAGGAACGCTTGTGATAGAAGACACCCAGACTAAGTGCAAGTAAGTAAACCCCTACCTTATCTTTCAATGTTACTTGATTGTAGTTACTCTTTATAGCTGAGGCTGTGACTAACACTTTCTTGGAAATAGAGTCAATTTAAAACTATGCCATGGCTAGATAATTGGAAAATGTGTTTTGACACTCGGGGTTTTATATAAAAGATTATTTTCCAAAACAAAAAGATTTTCATGCATTTCATATTTATAAAACAAGAGATCTCACCTTTTTATCAAATTTGCATCATATAAAACCCGGGTCGTAACACATCTGAACCAGTCGACGCCCCAGGCGTCGTGTTTTTTTCCTTCCTCCTATACCCCACGATCCGGCGTTGTCTTCACCACTGACCCAAGCGTCGACTCCGACCGGTCTTGGGGGGAAAACCCGAAACGGGTCTCCCTTCTTTCCTCTCCTCCTTCCTCCTCTCTTCCCTTTCTTCCCTCTCTTCTCCCTCCTCCGGTTTCCCTTCTCCATCGAGTTCTCCATCTGGTTTTTCTTAAAAACCAGAATTTTCGCTTAATTCTGGTTTTGCCCTCCTCCTTTTAAGATCAATTACAATTTTGTCCTTTTTCAAAAATTACATCCTTGTCCTATTTTATTCCGATTCTGTTTTATCCATGTTTTTCTTATCCAGGAACTGCCTAATCTGAATCAGATCAATTAAGGCCTAACCTCTCAACGGGTTAGCCTTAATCAAAACCAAATCTTCAATTTCTCCTTCGTTTCTTCTCAGATTTCAAATTAATTTTACAGGTTCATTCTTATTACATCCCTAGACATAATCAATGCATCTGATCTTCTATCTGAAATCCAAAAACCAATCTGAACCGTCCAAATCTTGAAATAACAAATTAGACCAGATCTCTTTGATTTTGAAGAATCTGTCAAATCTGACCAGTGGATCACTAATCAAGTACGTGTTGAAGATATATGTAAAGGCAGATTAGCTTTTAGAATACCAGAAGTGAACATTTTGGTAAAGATTGATCTAGGGAAGTAGTTTTTTTCTCATTATTTGATTTCATTTGTTTTCTTTAGGAACTGGAAATTCTGTATTTTTGAGAAGTTGATTAGATCTGAACATTGATTCTCATTTCAATAATTTCAGTAATTTTGAGTGAATTCTTTTTAATTTTAAATAATTATATTTTATTGAAACTCCATCATTTTAAATTAAGTCCTCGTGGGATCGACCCGTACTTGTATAAGGTACACTACAATAGCCCGTGCACTTGCGGTTAAACAATCAACAAGTTTTTGGTGCCGTTGCCGGGGACTTGGAAAGGAGTTTTCATAAAATTTAATTAAAAATCCAAAAAAATCAGAAAAATAATAAAAAATTAGGAATTGCATTTTTTATCATTTTAGGAAATTTTAGGTGCATTTTTCAATTGTTTTTAAGGCATAATCACCTTGTTTCCTGAATTTGGTACTAATTTCTAATTTGATTTTTCAGGAAATTGGAAAGTGGAGGAATTTGGCAAGTGGATCTTCACCAAAATGGAAACTTCCCTACTTTCCTAGAATAGGACTTTCTTTTTTCTTTTGAGTGAATCTTGTAGTGAGGATCCTTGTAAATTGCAATTTCTATTTTAAAATTCAAAGGGTTGTATAATACAGGGCAAGTGTGGGATAAGGTGACCTACACTTGATCTTCATTAGAAACCCCATTGTGAGTTTCCTCACTCATTTATTTCCTAGATTAGGGTTTGCATTTAGAATATTTTGCATTGTTTGGTAGTGTAACTCATATAGAAAGCATCTTTTATAATTGTTGCATTTTAGGATTTTGCATTAGTTTACTGCTTTTAATTGCATTCTTAGGACATGTTTAATGTTTTAAGGTGATTTATATGCTGATCGAATTGCCATGGTGTGTGAAATTAATTAGTAAGGGAACCCTACCTCAATAAGATCAAGGGTGGATTTCATCACCACCTCTTGGCCCACTTAGGATAATCACCTCAAGCGCGCAAATGTTCCTTTCATGTTAATTTAAAATCAATCAGAAGAGACCTATAGGGCCATCACATGCTCGTAGGACCCTCTTAATAAGACGCAATTTACTATCAGTCCCGTGGCTTTTGATCACTGTGGTTATTGGGGGTTACTTAATAGAGCCTCGCTCTTCCCCCACCTCCTATTGACGTTTGTTGAGGTCTAAACGCCTCCTTACACAAGGGTTGTATTAACCACTTTGGACAAAACCTAACTAGTAAGCAATTGTCAACTCCTAAAGAGAGGAGGAGTGCTAGTCTAGGCTAATAAAAAACGTCGTCCCCACACAAATCCAAGAGAGTCAAATATATTGCTGCTTATTAGCCTTAGGATTATTTGAGTATACCCTTTTGTTTGCGCATCATTCTAGAAATTAGGTTGCATCATTTAGGTTAGTTTTCTCAAAAAAAGAAAAGAAAAGAAAGAGAAGTACTCATTCTTTGTATACAATGATTTTGTTGTATATAAAGATTGATGGTTTATCAAGAATGGGATAGATAAATGATGACTCGTACAAGAGATAGGTTATTTGCCTCAAGGCAAGATACTAAGTCATATTCACAACCTCAATACAACAATTACTATGCTTATCCTGAACCACAATATCCCAATTCTACTTGGCAATATGACTCTACATATAATGATTATTATCAGGAGCCAATGGATGCACCTCATGCATTCACTAAACCTAGTAATAATTACGATCCTGAGACAAATTACCAAGATTATAGTGGATGATGGGCTAGGCATCAGGAACAATCATGGTCTCAGGATTATCAACCATCTCAGGAAGAATCAGTATGGTCGTACCCTAATCAAACCTACCAGGATTATCATGAAAATCAGGGGCAACAATTATGGGTCCAACCTAATCACTCCTTTCCCAGTACTCCAATGACACAACAGTATATGCCTATTGAGTCAATGCCTTCATTACAGGAGGAAGACACATTCGATGAGCGCCTTAGGGTATTAACAGAATCGACTGAATAACTTCGGGTATTAACAGAATCGACTGAATAACTTCGTGAAGTGATGGGTCAATTTATGGAAAGATTTGGAGGATTTGTACCAAATGAGAATAAGGATAAACCATCTATTAATGATGATAGGATAGAGAATTCATGTGATCATTTTGAAATACAAAGTCCCCTCTCATCCACAAAAATCTCCAAAACAGATATACTCGAGGCAGATTTGAGTCATTGTTATGATTATGATGAAGAGACATCCATTGAGGAAGATGATGAATTCATAGAAACCTCCAACATAGAACCACTCAATTCATGTCCTGTCTATTTTTACAAAATTGATGAAGGAACATCCTTTGAAGAGGTAAAGGAATTGTTGAAGATTGTGCCACTAATGAAAACTCCTCAATGGCAAGATAAAGTAAAACCCCTTACAGAGCCTAAAATTCAAATTGAGCCTTGTAACGTTGAAGACGTACCTGATTGGGACCTACAGACCTTATTTGAACAACCATTAGATAAGAAATTAGGCCCACCTGATTTGTTGCCTATGCCAATAGAACAGGACAAGAAAGAGTCTATTGATCTACTGTCCATACATCAACTGACTCTAAGGTACACACTAGAAGAAAATTAGGATTTAAGCAAAACCATGCCTCCTCCTCTATTAATATCAGAACAATCTTTTAAGGAAGGGCAGCGTCAGCTTATGTCTCCATGTCAGGAAAATGTAAGGGAAAAGTAGGATCATCCACATCCATGTGGTCCAATAGAATTTAAATTCACGGTAGTTCACATTGTTAGAGAGATTCCACCACCCAAATTTTCAAGGTGGAGGAGTTATATTGATTACCGTGAAATTTTGAAGATAGGAGATCATCATAGTGGTCTCATTCAATTTACATTCATGATAGTCTACTGTGTTATAATACTACCATCAACAAAAAATTCAGGGTGGATGAACTATATAGACTATCGTGAGATTTTGAAGTGGCGTGAGAAATCTTGCCATTTAATTATTGGAATCAAGAAAACTCAAAGATAAATGAGGATATGTTTGGCTGAAGATGTTAAACTTAGCGCTTACTAGGAGGCAACCCAGAGTTTTTCATTTTTGTTGTTTTCTACATCACTCATATTCATTTTAGGTCATACTTTTTAAACATTGAGGACAATGTTTTTGTCAGGTTGGGGGGTGTAGAATTCTAGAAAATTCTAGTTTTTTTTAGGTTTTTAGGTGATTCTCTTGATTTTTGAAAAAAAATATAAAAAAATTGGGGAGAAAATTTTTGAAATTTTTTTAGGTTAATTCCTTTACTGTTATGAGAATTGGATTTTTTGAAGTATAATCTAGATAACTTTAGCTTGTTAATGGAATTGAATATGATTAATTCATCTTTTTACTCATTTTCTAAAGAATTCTATGAAAGCAAAGTCTTAGATCACATCTGTACACGCAGTTGCATATAGATAGTCTAGATTGATAAGTGGCTGGAACTTAGAGATTCTGAAGAAATTTAGTGGAGCCCTATAACCTAAGTGAGTTTTTCGAGCTATTCATCTTTTTTTGAGAGGTTATAAATATTCCTAATTTTCTTCAGCATGCTTAAAGAAAATTGATCCCAAACTCTTAATTTGGCTAATTACCTGAATAATTAGAATATTATCTTTAAAATTCTAGAAGTTCATTAAATTTGATAGATTATAGGAAACCTAGAAAATGATTTAGGCCATCCTTGTTGTAACCTAGAGACATAAAGCCTACCCATAAAGTATTGTTACCACTAGTTAGCCAACTTGAGCCTTTTATATAAAGCCTTTTCTTTTTCCACCCAAATTACCCTTTACCCATATTAACCCAATATAAATTATCCACTAACCATTTTCATTGAAAAATAAGTTAGAGAAGAACGAAGAAACACCTTTTAGTTGTAATGAAAGTAGAAAGTGGATATCAAGAAAAGAAATAGTCTTCAAAGTGATTCAAAAGTACTGAAATAGTCTAACAAGAAAAAAAAAAGAGTTTGACGAATGCAAAGAAAAGTGAAAAAGAAAAAGAAATATTCACTTCATCAAAGAAAGAAAGAGTTATCAACTTTAGAAGACCTCTACTTATTTTCTGAAGAAACTTTGAATATACTTATACCCTTTCTTTGGTACCTTGTCCTAAGCCTACATTTTGTCCTAGTTAAAGACCTATTGATTCTAGGATGAATATAGTCTTAATGAAGAAATGAATGGATAGGATATAAAAGAGTGGTATTTCTAAATATTCAAAGGTAATGGCATCCATTCCAAAGGGATCAAAACAATAAAATTCCTTAGTAATTCCCGTTTCTCATGAGTATATGTGAAGTAAATTTGTTTTTATTGACTTTTCTCACATAATTAAAAGAGAGATATGATTTGACCCCTTCATCTAAGAGATTTTGTTTTTGAGCGTATGTCATTAGTGAGGATTGAGGTCAAAACAAATTTCGGATGGAGTTCAAAAGTTAGAAGTTACTTAGAGATTAAGATGATTCTATTTGTAAACTGTACACACACACACACATACACACTCTGAGATTTGAGCTTAAGTGGAATGATTTTGGCATATGGGTAGGGTTTTGAATTTTTCAGTCATTTTTATTAGTATGCTAAAGTGATGTGATTTATTGAAGATAATTCTCTGAGGAAAAAGAAGAGTTGACTTAAAAATAAAATTTGAAATCTTGAAATTTGGTTTTTCACATGTTTTGCTAGGGACTAGTAAAATGCTGGTTAGGGGGTGTGTTAAGTGTTCAATTTTGGTCAAAATACCCCTAATTTAGCATTCAATTAGATCATCTAACCATTCAATTTTACAAAACTTAGCTTGATTTTGAATTTAAATCCAATTGACCATCCAAACCTTAATTTGTCAAAATCAACGGTCAGATGATCGTTAGAGCTCATTAAAAGACTCATGTATGGTTCAGATAATTCTAATTTAGTCTTTTCTTTTGCAGATCAACCAAATGATGCACGGATGGCTACGATTAAAAGTTAATGGTGCAGATCATTTTAAAAAGGATTGATGGACCAGATCAACCATAAAGAAGGATTGGATAGTTTTCTAAATGATAATTGAGCTCAAGTGGAAATCATGGACAAAAAGGGCAACTTGCAAATCTGTAGGAGTTTCCAAAGTCAAGAAAGGGGACCCAATTTAGCAAGGAGCAAAAGGCAACCCCTTCCCCCACTTCTTTCCTTCTTTTTTTTTTTTTTCCTTTTTCCTTCTTTGCTTCCTTTTCTCTTTTCTTTCTTTTTCCTTCTTTCCTTCCTTTTCCTTTTTCTTTTTTCTTTCCTTTTCTTTTTCCCTTCCTCATTCTCACGTACCCACTTTCCTTATTTTCCTTTTTGCCTTCCTTCTTAAACATACCCAATGTTTTTTCATTTTTTTGGGCTTCTTCTCATCTCTTCCACCACCCTCTCTAAAGTTCTATCTTTCTCTTCTCCTTCTCCATTCTCCCACTTCTCCCTTCTCCTCCCGTTTCTCTCTTCTCATCCCAGGCTCTCTTTCCCTCCTCTTTACGCTCAACATCTTTCTCACCCACCTCTTCTTCTCCTTTCTCACCATCCTATACTCTCTTCTCCTCATCTTCCTCTCTTTCCCAACCGTACCCAACTCTCCCCCACTGCCCATACTCCCACTTCTATCTTCTTTAATTTTCTCTTCTAACCCCTCTCTTGTCTTCTTCTTTTCAATCCCCTCTACTCTCTCTTGCGCATTATTCTCTTTCTGTTGAGCACTCTCCTACTCTGTGTCACTGCCCAGAACCATTTCCCATCCCTTCCTAGCTCCCTCGTTTCTCCTCTCCCTCACCGATATGCCTGTTAAACCACCATCTACTTCACTGCCCAATCCTCTCCATGCCTATCTTTTCTCCACTCTCCAATAGCTCCCTTGATCTCCATATCTCTATTATCTCTCTCACAAACCCAATTTGTTCTCTCTCGTTTCCCCCTCTCTATTCCTCACCCCTTCACTCATTCTCCTTAATCCTCCTCTTTATGTTGAAAACCCCAAGTCAGTACTTCCTCCATAGCACACCGCATCTCCTCCACGCCCCAAACCAGAGCACCACCGACCAAGCCCTTCTTCCTCTACTCCACACACCTCTTCACCGCCCAAAGAACCAGATGACAACTGGAAAATCCAGGACCGTTTGAACTAGTCGACGCCCTAGGCGTCGTGTTTTTTTCCTTCCTCCTATACCCCACGATCCGGCATCGTCTTCACCACTGACCCAGGTGTCGACTCCGACCAGCCCAGGTGAGAAAACCCAAAATGTGTCTCCCTTCTTTCCTCTCCTCCTTCCTCCTCTCTTCCCTTTCTTCCTTCTCTTCTCCCTCCTCCGGTTTCCCTTCTTCATCAAGTTCTCCGTCTGGTTTTTCTTAAAAACCAAAATTTTTGCTTAATTCTAGTTTTGCCCTCCTCCTTTTAAGATCAATTACAATTTTCTCCTTTTTTAGAAATTACATCCTTGTCCTGTTTTATTCTGATTCTATTTTATCCATGTTTTTCTTATCCAGGAACTGTCTAATCTGAATCAGATCAATTAAGGCCTAACCTCTCAATGGGTTAACCTTAATCAAAACCAAATCTTCAATTTCTCCTTTGTTTCTTCTCAGATTTCAAATTAATTTTACAAGTTCATTCTTAGGACATCCCTAGACATAATCAATTCATTTGATCTTCTATCTGAAATCTAAAAATCAATCTGAACCGTCCAAATCTTGAAATCACAAATTAGACTAGATCTCTTTGATTTTGAAGAATCTGTCAAATCTGACCGGTGGATCACTAATCAAGAACGTATTGAAGATATATGTAAAGGCAGATCAGCTTTTAGAAGACCAGAAGTGAAGATTTTGATAAAGATTGATCCAAGGAAGTAATTTTTTCTCATTATTTGATTTTGTTTGTTTTCTTTAGGAACTGGAAATTCTGTATTTTTGAGAAGTTGATTAGATCTGAACATTGATTCTCATTTCAATATTCCAGTAATTTTGAGTGAATTCTTTTTAATTTTAAATAATTAGATTTTATTGAAACTCCATCATTTTAAATCAAGTCCTCGTGGGATCGACCCGTACTTGCATAAGCTACACTACGATAGCCCGTGCACTTGTGGTTAAACAATCAACACTCTGTCTCTCTTGGTCTATCTCTCACCTCTGCTCTCCCCTTATTTCTCTCCCATTCTCCCTCTACCCGACATGCATCACTGTCTCCCTCTACTTCAACGTTCCAACTCCTCTCCCCACTCTCTTTCTCTCTCTTCTCATTTTCTTTTTCTCACTCATGCCATCTGCTTCACCCAGCCAGTACATTATCCTTCTCCTCTCCATCACGCCTTCTATCTGCTTCACCTAACCATCCCTCTTTCCTCTTCATACCCCACTCTTTCACCACCTTTCTCTTCTCTTCACACACTCTTCTAAACCCCTTTGGTTGCCTTCTCCCCTTCTTCTCTCCCTCATTTCTCTGCTTCCCTCTGCCTAGACCCGACGTCACCTACTCAACTCTCCCCCTCTTTCTTTCTCACCTCTGGCAACCCCTCTTTCTCTTTCCTTGCTTCTCCTATCTCCCTCTCGTTCTTTGTCTTCAACACTGCTCCTCCTCTTTCCAAGCACTCTGTCATCCATTCTTAGTTTTGGCAATCCCCTTTATTTCACTTCCATATTCATCACTAGACCAGGTCACTCCTGATGCAGCACCATCTCTGGCTTCTCCACTCCACCTTCCGGTCATCTACACTTGTCTGTTCACCGCCCGATTCTCTACAGCTCCAAAAATTCCCCTTCTCCGTTTCTCTTTCACTGCACCGGCCAATATCATTCCACACGGACTATCAATCCCCTATCCAACACCGGATTCTCTCCATTATCGGCTCGGACGGCTCAGAGGAAGAAAACCTAGATTGGGTTTTTCCTCTGCTTTGTCTTTTCCTTTTCTCCTTCCTCCTCTTCTCCCCCATTCCTCCTCCAATTTCTTCTCCTCGTTGGGTTTTCTATTTTTTTTTCATTTTAATTATATTTTTAGACAAATTCCAGAATTGCCCATTACCCTTTAATTAAAATTCCATCTTAGTCCTCTTTTTAATTCCCTCTATGTCCTTGTCTATTCTAGTTTTATTTTGTCTGTGTTTTACTTATCCAAGAATAGCCCATTTCGAGCCATATTAATTAAGGCTTAACCAATCAATGGGTTAGCTTTAAACAACCAAAAACTCTCATTCTCTCCTTTATTTCATCTATGGTTTTCAATTAACTTTTAGATTTCATTCTTAGGACATCCTTGAACTTAATTATCATCTCTGATCTTTAATATGAAATCCATAAAGTGACCTAGATCGTCCAAAACCCAAAATCACAAATTACTCAAGATCTTTACAATTTTGAGGAATCTAAAAAATCCAACAGGTATATCTTCAAACAAGGATATGCTGAAGACGTTTATCATGGCTGATCAACTCTAAGAAGACCAAATTTGAAGAAATTGATGGTGATTAACCTAGGGAAGTACTTTTTTTCATGCTATTTGGTTTATTTTCTTTCTTTTTGGAACTAGAAATTCTACAATTTTTAGAAGATGAACTGATCTAAAATTTGATTCTAATTCTAGTAATTTTTGTAATTTATTTTTAATTTTTATTAATTAAATTTTATTTAAACTCTCAGTTTTTAAGTCTAGTCTTTGTAGGATAAACCCGTACTTGCATTAGCTATACTACAATAGGCTATGCACTTGGGTAAAACAAATCAACAAGGAGGTAACACAATGGTCTAGATATTGCACTAAAATCTTTAACAAACCTCCTATAGAATCATGCATGACTTAGGAAAGAGCAAATGTCGCTAATAGATTTTGGGATGGGTAAATTGGTAATTAGGTCAACTTTGGCTCTATCTTCCTCTATACCTTTGGATGACACTTTGTAGCCTAGGACAATTCCCTTAGGAACTATGAAATGACATTTTCCCAATTAAGCACTAGGTTCTTTTCTTTACAACAACTTAATAATTTTCTTAGATTTTCAAGACATGCTTCAAATGAATTATTAAAAATAGAAAAGTTGTCCATGAAACCTCTAAGATTCTCTCCACCATATCACTAATGATACTCAATATGCAATGTTGAAATGTAGCAGGAGTGTTACATAATTCAAATGGCATTCTTTTGTAAACTAAGTGCTAAAAGGATATGTAAAGGTGTCTTTTCCTAATCTTTGGGTGCAATTTCTATCTGGTTATACCCAGAATAACCTTCTAGAAAACAATAGTACTGATGTCATGCAACTCTTTCTAACATCTGATCAATAAAAGGTAAAGCAAAATGGTCCTACTTAGTGATAGCATTCAACTTTCTATACTTAATGTACATACGTCAATCAGTGGTAACTCTAGTGGGATCAATTCATTGTTGGTATTAGTTATTACTATCACTCCAGACTTCTTTGGAACTACCTGAGTTGGACTTATCCAATTGCTATCACTTATGAGATAGATGATTCACACATCAATCAACTTAAGAACTTCTACTCTAACCACATCTTTCATATTCAGATTTAACCTTCTTTGCATTTGACAACATGGTTTAGCTTCATCATCTAGATATATATCCTATAGGTACAGATTAAAGGGTTAATGCCTTTTATCACCTTTGTGTTCTTTTCAAGTGTCTGTTAACTTTTCCTCTTGAGATATTTCTAATTAGGACAAAATTATCACAAAAAACTCTCTTTTTCTCCTAAATAAGCATATTTTAAATCTGATGGTAGAGATTTCAATTCATGCTTAGGCAGCTCTATTGATGATGGAAGGGGAGCGCATTCCCTCCATGGAAGTTCCTCAAAATGAGATTTCTGATTTTTTGTATCCATGATAGGAACAGAATCAAGGAGGGTATTAACTTCCACTATTAATGCATCCTTATTAAGCTCATTAAAGTGGGCCAAATAGGCCTTAAGTGGGTTTGACAAGGAAGATGATTGAAAATGATCTTGCACAACTTATCATATTGACACAGTGCAAGTCATTAGTGGGTTCACTAAGTTTCTTACAAATGTTAAAGATGTTTAGCTAAGATAGTTTCATGAGATCATTTCTACAATTAATTAAGGCATTGAAGGTAGCAAAAAATGGTCATCCTAGGATGACTAGTATTTTGTTCTTCTAATTCACCATCGATTGTGTATCGAGAACTAGAAAATCTATAGGAAAGCAAAATTGTTCTACCTAGACAGGCACATCTTCTAATACCCCTCTTGATATCTTCACAGAATGATCAACTAGCTGGAGTGAAGCGGAAGTAGGTTTCAGTTCACTCAGAACTAACTGTTCATATACAAGTACGATAGTAGGTTCACACTAGATCCCAAATAAGTAAAGATTCATTAATCTTAAGTACTCCATCCTGTGTCATTCTTCCTCAGAATGCTAGTGCTTTAGAATTAAAAATAGGAGTAATTCAATTACTTTCAAATTTTCATGGGTTAGATAGTGAAAGTCCTTACTTGCACCTTAAAGAATTTGATGAGACATGCAGTACTCAAAGATCGCAAAATATTGGTCTAGATACTGTTAGGCTTAAACTTTTTCCTTTCTCTTTAAAGGAAAAAGCTAAAGTGTAGTTTAATGCACTTTAAGTAGGTTCCATAAGGACTTGGAATGAAATGACTAGGGAATCCTTGAAAAAGTTTTTCCTTATGCATGAAACAAATACACTCCACTGTAAGATAATGAACTTTACCTAGAAAGATAAAGAGTCATTCTATTAATGCTGGGAAAGATTCAAGGATCCTTTACTCACTTGCCCGCATCATGGCTATGAACCATGGCTCATTATTAGCTTCTTTTATGAAGGATTTAATTCTAACATGCGCTAGTTTGTAGAGATAATATGCAATGGTAACTTTCTAAACAAACAACTAGATGAAGTGGAGGAGTATTTGGAATGGCTAGTTGAAAGTGCATAGACTTGGGCTAACTCAAAAAAATAGAACATATAGATAGACCCAAGTCTAGTACCACCCATGCTAGGGGAGGCATGTATACCATGTCTAACAAAGATGAAATCAATGCTACAGTAGCATCCCTATCTAGAAAAGTAGAAGTCACAAAAATGCGAAAGAAAAACTCGAATAAGAAGAACAAGTGTGTAGCATCTGTAAAAGTACCATCCATCTTACTCAAGAATGTCCAACCATTCCAGCATTCCAAGAGGTACTTCATAATCAAGCTAATGCACTTAACACTTATAAAAGACCTTTCTCCCCATATTCGGAGACTTATAGCCCCAACTGGAGAAACCATGCAACTTTCAGTTGGAAAAATGGACCTACTGCCAATGTCTCACAACGAGGACCATATCCACCTCACCAACAAAACCAAAGACTTCTTGCCATACCATACCAAACTCATCAACCTCTTTCTTCTAGACTTTACTTACCCCCACCCAAAAGACCTACAGAGGATAATAACAATCAACTCGTTCAAAACTAGGAGAGAAAAATTTCTCAATTAGAAGTCAAATTGAAACAAACCAATTAATATTTTAATGAAATAAAAAATACGATGAGTAAATGGATGCAAAATATGGGAAAAGGAAAGCTTCCAGCTCAACCACAAGTGAACCCGAAGGGAGTGCATACGGTTGGCATTAATGCAGCTAATGCATCATCCAATGCTACCATGGAACAAACCAAGCTATCACCATTCTTATGAGTGGTAAAAGAATTGAGAAGGATGAGCCATAAAAGACTGAACAGGTATAAAAATCCATTAAATTCAAAGAAATTTCTAAACAGAAGGACCCCTCTTCACCTATTGACCCATCTCCTATCTCTGCTCCATTTTCTCAGAGGTTGCATCAAGCTCCAAAATATGCCTCTAATGATGAGATTTTAGAGATTTTCAAGCAAGTCAATCTCAACATAATGATCTTAGGCGTAACAAAACAAATCCCATCATATGCCAAATTCATAAAAGACCTATGCACCATAAAAAGAAAACTAAATGTTCCAAAGAAGGAATTTTTGACTGAACATGTGTATTCTATTCTTCAACATCATACACCACCTAAATACAAGGATCCAAGTTGCCTCACTCTTACTTGCATTATTGGCAACTATAAGATTAATCAAGCTTTACTTGATTTGGGATCTAGTGTAAACCTACTACTGTATTCAATATGTGAATAGTTAGGTTTAGGTGAGCTAAAATCTAAATCTACTACACTTTAGTTAGTTGATTGTTCTGTGAAGATACCGAGAGGGGTAATAGAAGATGTGCTAGTCCAGGTAGAATAGTTTTTCTTCCCTATAGATTTTCTAGTTCTGGATACACAATTGGTGGTAAATTAGAAGAATGAAATACCAGTCATCCTAGGACGACCATTTTTGGCTACGTCCAATGCCTTAATTAATTGTAGAAATGGTGACATGAAACTATCTGAGCTAAACATCTTTAACATTTATAAGCAACCTGGTGAACCCACTGATGACTTGCATAGTGTCAACATCATAAATTTAGTTGTGCAAGATCATTTTCAATCATATTCCTTGTCAGACCCACTTGAGGCCTATTTGGCCCATTTTAATGAGTTTAATGAGAATGCATTAATCGAGGAAGTTGATGCCCTCCTTGATTCCATTCCTATCATGGATACAAAATAATGAAAACCTCATTTCGAGGAACTTCCATCAAGAGAGTCCACTCCCCTTCCATTATCAATAGAACCTCTTGAGCTTGAATTGAAGTCTCTACCATTAGATTTAAAATATGCCTATTTAGGAGAAAAATAGACTATTACTACAATAATTTCCTCCCAATTAGAAACATTTCAGGAGGAAAAGTTAATAAACACTTTAAAAGTACACAAAGGTGCTATAGGATAGATCATAGCTTATATAAAGGGCATTAACCTTTAATCTATACCCATAGGATATATCTAGAGGATGAGGCTAAACCATGTCGTCAAATGCAAAGAAGGTTAAATCCTAATATGAAAAATGTGGTAAGAGCAGAAGTCCTAAAGTTGCTTGATGTGGGAATTGTCCATCCCATAAGTGATAGCATATGGGCAAGCCCTACTCAGGTAGTTTGAAAAAAGTTTAGAGTGACATTATGTGACAACCCGGGTTTTCTCATTTATTTTCAAATGCAATATTTAATTCCTAAGGCGGGATGCATCCCTATTTGAAAACCATTCTATAAAAACCATGCAACGCAGCGAAAAATCTTTAGTTTTAAACTCATTTTGAAAACCCCGAGTGTCATTTGTTATCACAACAATTAAAGTAGTTTTTGAAAATCTTTAGAAATCATAAATGTTTTTCCCCAGGTCTATCCAGTCACAACACACAGCCCAACTGTAGATAAATACATGTCTAAAGGGTTGAGAGTTTACTTACATGTATATTTGTCTCCTTTTTAATTCACTTGCTCCTAGCACTAATATCTCCTGCGGCGTCTTCTATTTGTGAGTGGAACTATCCTGAAAAATGTTAAGGATAGGGTGAGTATATACTATACTCAGTAGGAGTCTATCACTACTAGTTTTACAATGCATGCTATGTTTAAAATCATATGCTCTTTAAAACATGTGCATGTTCAACCAATCATGTTCAATATCGATATTAAAAACCGCTGACAAATCGGAATACTGACGACTTAAAGAAATAGCATAATCCAAGTCGAAAGTATCATATATCATAAACATAATGATATGCATAAGATGCTCAACTGAATCCAACTCATGGATATCTGGTATGGTCGACCAACCTCATATCATGCCATATGCAATGCAAGTAAGTCCACGAAACCATAGGGCCCAACTATGCCCATGACCTCACCGCCGTGTGGTCCCTGGGTACCTAGGGACACAGGGTCATATGCCTCCACGGGACATATGACACTTTTTTCTAATGCCGTGACACTAGTGGTAGCCCCCTATACCACATGCAGTCGAAGCAGGGACATGCCCTTTTTGGGCGTGGTACCCATCCACCTAATAGTGGTAGAGGCTAGAGGCCAACCCAAACCTCTCGGCATAGCGCTCACGAGCTTATCAGCCCAAATCATATCAGATCAAATAAGCAAAAACCTCTTTTCCAAAATATGTCCTCTTTGGGTCCCTCACAACTGCCTGGCCCTCACAACTGCCTACCCAGCATCTTTTGGGCACTCCAGCATCTTTCGGTAACCCTCAAGGACATGCAATCTTTCAAAAACTCAATGCTCACAAATCATACAATATATGCAATTGTTTGCAAAACATGTCTATGCATAATGTATTTATCATATGCATGCTGAATTCATTTATATGCTAAACAAGTCATAAAATAAGTCATGCTAAACAAGTCATATACGTATACTTAAAACATTCATTCTCAAAACAATCATGGCTCTTTTAAAAAGTCTCATAGCGATAGAGCACCTACCTCAAATTCTCGTGGAGTCGCGTCCTTTGTCACTCAACCTGTCCCTTGGTCGCATTTATAAACTCCTGGGTATAAATGGATACAAGGAGTCCTTATCAATTTCGTTCTATTTAGACATTAGATCGCTAGATCTGCCTTTTAGGGTCCATGGTCCTTGTCTAATTCATTGTCAGGCTAGATCCTATGGTGTGGATCTACTTTCCAATAGTAAAACTCTGTAATTTATCCTCTAATCCTAACTTTAAAGTCTCATTAGGTCCTTGTGCCCCAGTTCCCAGGACACCTGTGTATCCTGGTTGAACCGCAACTGCCTTACGTGCGTGCGTGCCCAAAGGCCGTGCTAGGGACCACATTTTGCATGCGCACATGCATGCTCAAGTGACGCGCTATGACGCGCATCATCGCATGGACGCACCTTGTAGCATACTCAGCTCCCAGGGCACCCCGTGCACCCTGGTCAAGCCAGGACCAATGCCCCATGTCACGCGCGCACCTGAAGACCGCACCTGGGATAGTGTATGCACTGTCATACAGCTGGAACCCGTCCCAGGGACCCAGTCCCAGGTGCACGTGCAGCATGGCGTCCCTGGGATGCCTGGTTCATGCAGGGCCGACCCAAGCCGACTTGGAACGTTTTTTGGCCAGTAACTTGGCTGGAAAATGACTGGAAAAGAAGGACGCTTGGTTCTGTTTTGGGCCGGCCAGAACCGACTTTGTCTTCTCCGACTGGAAAAACCAGTTGGGGAAGGACCAGATCCTGCATGGATCTGGTCTGGGGAAAGTAAAACGAAGAGGAAAAGGTAAGAACGGCTTACCTGTAGCCTGGGAATGCCCTTTTTCCCTGGTGGGTGTGCCTGCTCGCCGAAAACCCCAGTCTTAAACAACTGGAAGGGAGATGGGGCTTTTTATAGCCCTGCTATGGCAGTGCTGCCCTTGGCGGTGGCAGATTTCTCTGGTAACCAGGGTTTCTGGAGAAATCTAGAGAAAGAAGACGATGGGGTGCCGTCATCAAAACGGCCCCCTGCGTTTTTCGTTTTTTTGTTTAAATTATAGAACTGCCCCTGATCTTTAAACGGCCGTAACTTCTTCATACAAACTCCGTTTTTGGCGTTCTTTGAGGTGTTGGATTCCTTTTTTTGAGTAGAATCTAATGGTGCCAAGTTTCCTCAAAAATTCCTTTGTTTACTATTTTAAATAAAGTGAAACATTTAACTCAGTATATTTCCCATAAAATATCCAATTTTTGTTAAAATAGCTTAAATTGCTCAGGCATTACACATTAATAACTAATTCTAACAATGAATCGATCCCCACTAGATTTATCACTAGTTCGCGTATGTGTATTGACTATAGAAAGTTGAATGTTGTCAATAGGAAGGACCATTTTTCTTTACCCTTTGTTGATCAAATGTTAGAAAGGGTTGCAAGACATTAATATTATTATTTCTTAGATGGTTATTCTAGGTATAACCAAATAGGAATTGCACTGAGGATCAGGAAAAGATCACATTTACATGTCTTTTCAACACTTTTGCTTACAAAAGAATGCTATTTGAATTATGTAATGTTGCCACATTTCGATGCTGCATGTTGAGTATCTTTAGTGCTATAGTAGAGAGGATTTTAAAGGTCTTCATGGATGACTTTTCTATTTTTGGTAATTCATTTGAAACATGTCTTGAAAATCTAAGAGAAGTATTAAATCATTGTAAAGAAAAGAACCTAGTGCTTAATTGGGAAAAATGTAATTTCATGGTTCCTAAGTGAATTTTCCTAGGCCACATAGTGTCATTCATAGGTATAGAGGTAGATAGAGTCAAAGTTGACCTAATTACCAATCTACTCATCCTAAAGTCTATTAGTGACATTCGCTCTTTCCTAGGTCATGTCGGATTCTATAGGAGGTTTATTAAAGATTTTAGCACAATATCCAGACCATTGTGTCACCTCGTCACAAAGGATAATCCTTTTAAGTGTACTGATCATTGCTAAGGAGCTTTTACAAAGTTGAAAGACAAGTTGACCACTGCTTCTATCATGCAGCCACTTGACTGGAATCTACCCTTTGAAATCATGTGTGATGCTAGTGACTATGCTGTAAGAGCTGTACTAGGATAGAGAAAATAGATAAAGCCATATGTCATCTATTATGCCAATAGGACCCTAAATAGCACCCAAACAAACTATTCCACTATAGAGAAAGAACTTTTAATAATTGTCTTCATGTTGGATACATTCAAGTCTTACTTAGTTGGATCTAAAATAGTTGTATTCACTAACCATTCAGCCCTTAAGTATCTTCTTTCTATGAAAGATGACAAGCCTAGACTTATTAGATGGATTCTTCTACTCCAATAGTTTGACAATGAAATAAAAGATAAGAAGGGAGTAGAGAATGTTGTAGCTAACCATTTATTTTGCCTAATCCTAACATTACCTTTAAATGAGTTGCCAATTAAAGATACTTTCCATGATGGGCAACTATTTCATGTTTCCTTTCCTCCTTAGTTTACTGATATTGTAAATTATTTAGTCATAGGGAAGATTCTTGAACAATGGAATAATTAAGAAAAGCAAAAATTCTTTTCCAATGCTAAGCACTACTTCTACGATGAACCTGTAATGACCCCAATTTTTGTAAATTTAAAATCCCATGAAAAGTTCAGTTTTGAAGATAAGGGCATTTTGGTCATTTCAATAATTTCCTTGACTGAACCCAGAAACATGGTCCTGAAAATGGTACCATTAGATGCATCTCGGAAAAAGGAATCCAACAAGACCAAAATCACCCAAAACGGAGTTAAAATGAGCAAGTTATGGCCCTTTGAAGTTTAGGGGCAAAATTGTAATTTTTACAAAAACCGATTTAGCTGCAAAACACAGGGGCCCGTTTTGATATGGGCACCCCTTCATCTTCAACCTCTAGAGGGTTCTAGAATGGTGGTAATTGGAGGAGAAATCACCGCCATTCTAGAGGTTTCTCCACCGCCATTCAAAGGCGGTGAGAGCTCCCTCCAGAACTCTCTCTTAGCTCTATAAATAGAGCTCTTGGGCACCTCTAATGGCAGCCCAAAACATGGAAGAAAACCCATTGAGGAGCAGTGACCTAGAGGGGAAAACAAGGAGAAAAATCCAGCAACGAGCCAGGTACGCCCAAGATCCCTGAAAACCCATCTCCACCATAGTTCCAAGATCAATTTTCCTAGGTTTTTGCATGAAAAACCATGCAAAATAGAGCCCTAGAGACTCACCAAGGACCCAGGGACGTTCCCTGGGCCGCACTGGTTCGACAGGGTCGAACCAGGGTGTCCTGAGGACACCCCGGTCCCCCAGTCGACGAAAACGTTCCAGACAGAACGTGACGCGTCGAACGCGTCTGAAGAAAACCAACGGACATGCCCGCAAAAGGGAAAAAAGGCGAAAAAGTTAAGCGCGTCTGCAGATGCGCCCGCTGAGGCACACACCGTAGACACGCAACGCGCTAGCAAACCAAGACTTTTTCCATCTTAAGGAAGCCGGTGCGCATGCAGCTGGCGTGCAGCACACTAGCATTCCATATTTTTATCCTTAAAGGCTTATGTACGTGCGACACTAAAACGCTTATAACTTGAGATCTATAGCTCCGATTGAGGCTTCGTAAAAGGCGTTGTGTCCATGTCGATGACGTAAACACACTCATACTATAAAATCCCTAATCAAGGCCCAATAAAAGGTAGGCATGAATCTTAGAATAGGCTGGTGGC
This sequence comes from Warburgia ugandensis, assembly GCA_035236585.1. Classification (NCBI taxonomy): domain Eukaryota; kingdom Viridiplantae; phylum Streptophyta; class Magnoliopsida; order Canellales; family Canellaceae; genus Warburgia; species Warburgia ugandensis. The sequence goes on from CP141128.1 coordinate 54,953,020, forward strand.
GGGTGACCGCTAGACCTTTGGAAAACTGAGGATGCCAAGGCCCAATTAGGACCTTAGGACACCCATAGGCATAGGGATGGACCCCTAATGCCTAAATAATAAGACCAACTACTCTAAAACCCATAAAAGATGGGCCAAACTAGCCTTGAGTTCCCAAACCATGTTCAGGAGCGTACGAGGACAAAAGGGTTAATGCGACCTAGTCAGGTAGGTGCTCTATCACTATTAGATTCTTTTAAAAGAGCTATTATTGTTTTAAGAACATATGTTTTAAGTCTATGACTTGTTTAGCATGACTTAATTCAGCATGCATATACATAGACAGGTTTTGTAAATGATTGCATATACATTATGCACATATATGTTTTGCAAACAAGTGCATAAATTGCATGATTTAAGTACTTGCAAAGATTGCATGTCCTTGAGGGTTGCCAAAAGACGTTGGAGTACCGAGGGCCAGGCAATTGTGAGGGACCCAAAGAGGACAAGTTTTGAAAAGAGGTTTTGGCTTATTTGATCTTATGTGATTTGGGCTAGTAAGCCCGTGGGTGCTATGCCGAGGGGTCTGGGTTGGCCACCCGGCCTCTACCACTATTAAGTGGATGGGTACCACACCCAAAAAGAGGCAAGTCCCTACGCCAACTGCATGTGGTACAGGGGGCTACCACTGGTGTCACGGCACTGGGTCGACGTGTCATAGGCCCCGTGGAGGCTATGACCGAGTGTCCTCAGGTACCCGGGGACCACACGGCGAGGTCGTGGGCATAGTTGGACCCTATGGTTTATGGACTTATGTGCATTGCATATGGCATGATATGAGGTTGGTCGACCATACCATACTAGAAATCCATGAGTTGGATTCAATAAAACATCTTATGCATATCATAATGTTATGATATATATGTATATGATACTTTTAATTTTGGATTATGTGAATCCTTTAAGTCGTTAGTATTTCAGTTTGACAACGAATTTTTATCGATATTGACCTTGAGTATTCAGACATGCACAGGTTTTGGAAAGAGCATATGATTTAAAACATCGCATGCATTATAAAACTAGTAGTGATAGACTCCTACTGAGTATAGTATATACTCACCCTATCCATAACATTTTTTAGGATAGTTCCAATCACAAATAGAAGACGTCTCAAGAGATATTAGTGCTACGAGCAAGTGAATCAAATAGGAGACAATTATACATGTAAGTAAACTCTCTACCCTTTGGACATGTATTTATTTACAATTGGACTGTGTGCTGTGACTGGATAGACCTGGGGGAAAACATTTATGATTTCTGAAGTTTTTCAAAAACCACTTTAGTTGTTGTGAAGGCAAAGGACACTTGGGGTTTTCAAAAATGGGTTTAAAACCAAGGATTTTTTGCTGCATTGCATGGTTTTTTATAAAGTAGTTTTCAAATAGGGATGCATCCCTCTTTAGGAAGTTAGGTATTGCATTTAAAAATGCATGAGAAAACCCGAGTCATCACAGAACCATACCTGTTTAAGCACTGCTTAGATCAAATCATTAGGAGATGTGTATCTGAATTAAAACAACATAGTGTCATCTCCTTTTATCACTCAGAAGCATGTGGTGGACATTTTTCTACTCAGAAAATATCTGCAAAGATTTTACAGTGTGGTTTCTATTGGATGTCATTGTCTAAAGACACACATGTTTTGTAAATAATGTGAACAATGTCAAAAGTTAAGAGGAATAAATTGTATGAATATGATGATTTTAAACCCTATCCTTGTTATAGAAGTTTTTGATTGTTGGGGTATAGATTTCATGGGGCCACTCCCACCTTTTTTTTGCTATATTTATATCTTATTTGTTGTAGACTATGGTTCCAAATGGTTTGAGGCTATCCCATATTGGCATAATGATCACAACATAGTTCTTAAATTCTTAAAAGAAAACTTTTTTTTTCTAGATTTGGGACCCCTCGAGCTATTATAAGTGAGAACGATGCACATTTTGCAACAAGCCATTTTGAAGCACTCATGAAAAAATATAATATTACACATAAAGTTGCAACACCATATCACCCACAAACAAGTGGATAAGTAGAAGTATCTAATCAGGCAATTAAACAAATTCTTCAAAAGGCTGTTAATTCGGATCATAAGGATTGGTCTCTTCGACAAACTGATGCACTTTGGGCTTATAGGATTGCACATCGAACCATGGTTGGTATGTCACCTTATCATATTGTATATGGTAAGGCTTGCCATTTACATGTGGAATTGGAATATAGAGCCTTCTAGGCAATAAAGACCTTTAATTTCAATATGGATAAAGCAGGCTCACATAGAAAACTCTAACTTAATGAGTTGGAAGCAACATGAAAGATGATTATGAGAGTAATAGGATATATAAAGAAAAGATGAAAGTTTTTCATGATAAAAACATAATGAGAAAATCCTTTACTCCAAACCAAAAGGTTCTTGTTTACAATTCTAAGCTCCACCTATTTCTAGGTTAGCTTAGATCTCAATGGATTGGTCCATATAAAATAAAGGAAGTTTTTCCATATGGGGCCATCAAAATTGACAATACTAGGACTAGTCATTCTTACAAAGTGAATGGTCAACGTTTAAAACCTTTCCTAGAATATGAGAATGTAGGTTTTGAGTCCACAACTCTAAAGGATCCTATTTATTAGGATTGAGTGGATTTGATCCTCTATATTATCATTTGTATTTTTTTCCTTTTCTTTCTTTTTTGCATCACCCATATTAATTTTAGGTCATACCTTTTAAACATTGAGGCAATGTTTGTTTTAGGACGGGGGATGTAGAATTCTAACAAATTCTAGTTTTTTTTAGTTTCTTCATTTAATTTCAAAAAAATGAAAATTTTGCTAAATTTTTTTTTAAAATTTAGGTCAATTCCTACCCTATGATGATAATTGAATTTTCTAAAGTATAATCTAGATAACTTTGATTTATTAATGGAATTGAGCATGATTAATTCATCATTTTACTCATTTCTTAAAGTATTCCATGAAAGCTAAGTCTTAGATTACATCTATACATGTAGTTGCATATACATATTCTAAATTGATACGTAGTTATAACTTTGAGATCCGGAAGAATTTTAGTGGAGACCTATAACCTAAGTGAGTTTTAGATCATCTTTTTGAGAGGTTATAAATGTTCCTAATTTTCTTCAACGTGCTTAAAGAAAACTTGATCCCATCAATTCTTAAATTTGTCTAATTACCTAAATTAATAGAGTATTACCTTTAAAATTCTTGAAGTTCATTGAATCTGATAGATTATAGTAAACCTAGAAAATGATTTGCTCTATTCTTGTTGTTAACCTAGAGACATAAAGCCTACCCAAAAGTATTTTTACCACTAGTTAGCCAACTTAAGCCTTTTATATAAGCTTTTTCTCTTCTCACCTAAATTACCTTTACCCAAATTAACCCAATATAATATATCCATTACCTATTTTCTTCAAAAGATAAGTTAGAGATGAATGAAGATATACTTTTTAGTTGAAAATAAAGTAGAAAGTGAATATCAAGAAAACAAATGTTTTTCAAAGAGATTCAAGTGTTGAAAAGAAAGAAAAAGTGATGAAAAACAAAGAGAGTTTGAAGAATGCAAAAAAAGCAACAACAAAAAAATTCACTGCAATATAAGTAAAGAAAGAATTATCAAATTTAGAAGACCTCTACCTATTTTTGAAGAAATTTTGAATACCCTTTATACCCTTTCTTTTGTACTCTGTCCTAAGCCTACATTTCATCCCAATTAAAGATCTATTAAATCTAGGAGGAATAAAGTCTTCATGAGAATATGAATGAATAGGATTTAAAGAGTAATATTTCTATAAGTTCAAAGGAGGAATGTAGTCTTGATGAGAATATGAATGAATAGGATTTAAAGAGTAATATTTCTATAAGTTCAAAGGTAATGGCATCCATTCTAAAGGGATTAAAAAAATAAAATTCCTTAGTAACTCCTGTTCCTTCATGAGTGTCTGTGAGAATTTTTTTTTTTTCTTATTAACTCTGCTCACATATTGAAAAGAGAGATATGATTTGAAACTTTTTCTGAGAGTTCTATTTCTAAGTGTATGTCATTAGTGAGGATTGAAGTCAAAACATATTGCAGATAGAGTTCAAAAATTAGAAGTCTACTTAGAGCTAAAGATTATTTTATATGTAGATTGTACACACACACTCACGCTGAGATCTGATTTAAGTGGAATGTTTTTATCATATGGGCAGGTTTTGAATTCTTCATTCATTTGTATGCTAAAGTTGATTATTTATTGAAGATAATTCACTAAGGAAAAAGTGGAGTTAACTTGAAAATAATTTTTAAAATTTTTAGAATTTGATTCTTTGTATGTTTTGCCCGAGATTAGCAAAATCCTAGTTGAGGGTGTATTAAGTGTTTAACTTTGGTCAAAATACCCCTAATTTAACATTTAATTAGATCATCTAACTGATCAAATTTGTAATTTTTAGATTAATTTTGATTTTAGTTCTAGTTAATGATCTAACCATTAATTTGTAAAATTTAACGATCAGATGATCATTAAGAGCTAATCTGTGGATTAAAGGATGATTAAGATTAATCTAATTGAGTTTTGTATAGTGTAGATCAACCATTAAGGAACAAAAGGCACATAGGCAATTGATTAAGTATTCCTATTTGGAAAATGGAAAACTAAAGGAGGAATGTTAAATGGGAATGGAAAGATGCAAATTGGTGAGTTTTCAAAAGTGGAGAAAGCTACTTGAAGGAAAGTTCAGCGAGGAAACCAAAATTAGAAGTGATAAAAAAAACAAGGGGAAGGTGGAGATAGATTATAAAGGTGGAAGGCAGCCAAATACCTCTTCTCCTCTCCCTCTTGACCAAATGAGGAAACTATTCCCCCTTCTCCCACTTCTCCTATCTTCTCTCTCTTTTTCCATCCCCTCCCTTCTCCTCTTCTCTCTCTCAGACTCCTTCTATTTACCATCACCGCCCTTTCCCCTCTAGACTGTATTGGGCAATAGACAGCCCTCAATTCTCCTCTTCTCTCCTCTCTTCTTCCCTCTCCACATCTTCCCATCTGACTTCACCATTGCAATCCTCTTTCATCTCTTCTTCTCTCCCTCTATTTATCACATCCCCCACCTCTGTCACTGCTAGCTGAACAACACCACCACTGTTCTCCATCAACTACCACTTCACCACACCTACCCACCTCCCTCTCTCTCTCTGCCTCTCACTCTCCCTCTTTCCTTCCTTGTCACTGCCCAAACATCGCATCGCTCTTCTCTCATATCTCCCTCACTCCTGCTTGCTCCTCACCTCTTTGTTTGTACACACCAGCCACTTGACTAGACCAGTCATCATCGCACCTCCCACCCTTCATTGCAGCACCCCCCAATTTCTCCCTCATCTTTATCTTTCTCTCACGCTCTCTCTGTCGAAGAACCACCATTGCTTCCACCAACACCCTTTCATCTCCTCTATCTCTATCTCTCTCTCTGTCTCTTCTCTTTCCCTCTCCCTCATCTCACCACATAGACTAGCCGGTGTCCCTCTTTCATTGGCCATTGAGTTTTTTTCTTTTTCTATCCTCTATTTTTCTCCCTCTGTCAGCCAAACACCAGCTAGAACTGACGCAACCCTCTTCCCTCTTGTTAAGTGTTTAATTTTGATCAAAATATCCCTAATTAACATTTAATTAGATCATCTAACTGATCAAATTTGTAATTTTTAGCTTAAGATTGACTTTAAATCCAATTAATCATCTAACTATTAATTTGTAAAATTTAATAGTCAGTTGATCATTAGAGCTAATTAGATGAGTAATGTATGGTTTAGATGGCTCTAATATAGCCTTTTGTATTGCAAATCAACCAAATTACAGCTTGGATGGCTCAGATCAAATGTTAGTGGTGTAGAGCACCCATCAAGAATCAACATGCAAGATGGAAAGGTTTCTTAAAAGAAAATTGGTTTTAATTGAAGAATGGGAAATCACTTGGAATGGAAAGCTGTAAAAATAGAAAACGAAATTGGTGGAGAAGTTTCCAAAAAGAAGAAAATTGTTGAAGAGAATTAAAGAAAAGGGGATCATAAAATCAGAAGGAGAGAAGTTTATAAAAGAGGAAGGCAACCGAAGGCCATGGCTCTCCCCATGGATAACCATAGGAGGAAGCCGTCACCCCCTTCCTTTCCCATTCTCCTCTTCTCTCTCCCTCTTTCTTTCTCTCTTCTCCTCCTCCCCCATGCTCCTTCTTGTGATGATCTATGTTTTTAAAACACATTTTCATAAATATTTGCAAAGGTAGGGCCTTAATTTTGAAACTCTTTTAAAATACAAATAGTGGAAACATATTTTCTTTGAAATTGATTTGTCAAAAACCCGAGTACCACCTCAAATTACTTATCATATATAGATTTTTGTATAAAATAAAATTTCCATTGAATATCAATAGAAATACTTTTATTAAAATCAGGATCGATCCAGTGGATTACATACACAGCCCCGGTAGTCATTACATACCTTGTCAAAATATTACAATCAAAATTACAAAAAAATCAATACAATCTTCCTCAGATTAAATACCTCGAGCTATAGTTCGGTGATGACTATCCACAAGTCCTAAGCTTGCAATCTTCCTTAACTATATCTAAGATATAGTAAACATTCAAACATTTACAATATCTCAGCAAACTATGCTTGGTAGGGGATTTAAGAAATATATTCAATATATCTCAAAATCAACAGTTCATTATATCCATGATATAAATCAATTCATACAATTGGATAACCATTTTACCCTTCACTCATCATATGAATTATATTAAATATTACATATAAATAAAACAATTGAAAATCATGAATATAGTTAATATCATCAATAATATCTCATTTCCATACCGTATTGGGAATCATCCTCCAATACAACATCGGTAACAACTTTTACCGAGCATCTCATTATGCCATAAAATAAGGCATCTCATCATGCCATAACATATTGCATCATAATGCAAAATATCAAAGGACTACCATTCTCGCAATCTCAATCCATACAGCATGCCCAGATAACTGCATAATACTCTATTGATACTACGGTGGAAAATACAAAATCCATGTTCGCATGGGGGGAACCATGGTTGCCACACTAATGGCCTTCCCATGATTGCCCCACCTAATGTTTTGCCTCTCTTTGAGCACGATATCATCATTGTAATTAGTTTCAGAGAGCGGGTGGCCAAACACTCATAACCCTCCTAGCATTGGCATCCCCAACCCTAAGCTTGTCTTAAAACAAAACCACAAGCCTCCATGCTTGTATGAAAAATTATATTTCATACATACAGATTGTGTGTCTAGTTATAATAGGACATGCCTATAACTTATTTTCTTAAGATTTGGGGGTCCAACTTATGTAGTTCAAATATTCCCATTCTACCCATTAAGTAATTTCATAATTACTTAATCAATCCCTTTGTATTCATTTCAACATCATTTGTTGTCTTAAGTAATTTCCTAATTACTTAATCAATCCCTTGGTATTCATTTCAACATCATTTGTTGATTCATAACAATTCCAAGACAATTATAATCAAAACTCATTTATCAAGATAAGACCATGTGTAAAATATATGTATATTATATATTGAATATATCCTTGGGGTCCACCTACCATTACTTTTAACTATCCTTCTTCTCATTGATCTTGATCATCATATCCTTCATGTATTTGTCAAATCATATGTATATAGTCATTCCTCAACTCATTTATACTTCCTAATTGTTCTTTTGATCATCCTTACATAGGATGATTTGAATCTTGTTTCTTGGATCATATTTATCAAGGGCCTAATCTATTGATCTACCTTTGAATCTAATATTTATACTACTTCAAAACATACATACAATATTATGATTCTTATTATTCTTGATCATTCAAGATCTCCCTATGGATCTTATTTGATCTTTGATTATCTTAATTATCATTTTTATTAGTATTAGATCATTTACTATCCTTTTATGATCTTATTATTATTAAACTAGTCAATATCTTACTAATTGAAGATAGTTTATTTCTTTCCCAACACTAGACAGCTCCTTATTTCATAATTGACTAGGGCTTACCTGTTAAAAGCTGCTCACAGAGTGGTTAATTCATGGGGTTTATTATTCTCCTAATTTGGGCCAAGGAAATGATATTCCTTATATTGTCCTCCTAACTCTTGCCCTTACTATCATTAAGTTCATGTCCATATTCATTGTAAATGTTCATCAATATCTATTTTCATTTAATTACATTTTCCATGCAATTTACATAACAAGAATAATTAAAGAGTAAATAAATGAATATAACAATTAAATATACTAAGCAAGTAAAAGAACATTTACAATGAAATTTAATAATTCACATGCTCATTTGAAGACATCATAATTATTCATTTTAATCAAATGATCATATCTTGATTTCTATTCATTTTTCATTCCATTAAGGCTTTAGATCTTGATCTTCCATTTTTATTCAGATCTATCACATTCTCTTAATGTGATATCATCACTGGATCATTGATGCATCTCATCATATGATCTGATCTTCTTGATCCATCCAATCAAGAAGATCTTAATTCAATTTATCCAAATCAAGGGCATAGATTTCAATCTATCCCAAATTAGCCACATCAAGCCATTCATTTCCCATGATCTTATCAATAGATCATCATCGATACTATTTTATAGTTTCTGATTATGCTTAATTAGTCAGATCAAGTAAATCCATGATTATTTTTAAGATTTCCTTATCATTAAGGTTAAATTTCTCAATTCATCGCAGATCAGTCATATCTAACTATTGATTCCAAGTTGCCTCATCACTAGATCACTGATGGATTAGAAATCCAAGGTTGATCATGTTAGATTTGATTGATCTTAGAAATTAGTACCTCTTTTTGTGATTTATAGAATTTTTCAGTGAATAAAACCTAAATCTTATATTTCCATTAGATTCTACTCTTCACCAGGAATGATAGCTTCTTTTTTATCTTGATTTGGACTTAAAATGAGCTCTGAATTGATGTCACCGGAGAAATCTTGACGAAAAATTCAGTCTGGTGATCTTCACCAAACTTACTATTTTTCGGTGATTTCACTGGCTCATACACCTTTGATCGTGTTGAAATCTTAGGGCGTTTGGAGATGGTGAAATTCTAAACACTATGAATGGTTTAGATCAGGATTTCAATGGCTGAAAATGGATGCCTAATTGAATAAGGGTTTTTAGGCGAAAAACCCTATTCCATCAGGGATGACGCATTTGTGGATGCGCCCGACAGTTCTGGGGGGGAATATTCCCCACAAGTGTGTCTGGAGATGCACTCTGCAGTTGTAAAGGGAAGAGAGAGAAGGAAAAGGAAAAAAGAAAGAAAAAGGAAAAAGGAAAAAGGAAAAAAGAGAGAGATAAAGAAGGAAAAAGAGAGGAAGAGGGAAAGGGAGAGGGGGAGGGGGAGAGTCTAGGTAGTTTGTGCAATTTCATGCAATGGTGGGAGTGGTATTTATAGGGCTAGTTTTGGATTATTTTAATTAAATTTTTACTTATTTTAATTTTAAATGATTTTCCACTTTTCTTATAAAATTAAAAGCATATTCCTCATCATGTTTATTCTTCGTCATTGATATTCCCTGAGTTGGCTATCCACCCGCTCACCCAACTTTTCTGGACCCCACACAAAAGTGAAATGACCATTTTACCCTTATGGGTAAATGTAAATTCACAAAAATTACGAAAAATAGGGTTTTTCACCCGAGCTCAGATTTCAGTGTTTATTGTCATTCTGACTGCTTCCTGTGAATCATTTTAAATATAAATGTTTCAAGAGCTTATTCTTTTTCTAAAAATTAATATTATATTAAATATAGTATTTTACCTCAATTTTTGTGAAAATTCCAATTAATTTCAAATAATTCCAGAAAAATTGGGGTTTTCACATCTCATCAGATCATATGATGAGATGCATCAATGATCCAGTGATGATATCACATTAAGAGAATGTGATAGATCTGAATAAAAATGAAAGATCAAGATCTAAAGCCTTAATGGAATGAAAAATGAATAGAAATCAAGATATGATCATTTGATTAAAATGAATAATTATGATGTCTTCAATGATATTACCTTTTCCTTAAAGGTATAATTTATCAAAGTCATATAACTTGTTGGACAATTTAGCCATCCAAGCTAAATCATAATTACTAATTTGACATTTTCTAACATTTCAAAATGACTAATTCCTTTGAGTAATCCTCTCGTTCATATTTCATATTTCCTTTTACTGGTGTCATCAATCTTTACTTTTACCAGTCGGTAATTCTCATAATATATTTTTATAATATTGTTACTCCTCATTTCATTCAATAGAAGTACTCCTCACAAAACCTCTAAGGTATGGATAGTTCTTTGACATCAACCAAGGGTAAAATGTTAAATCTCAATTGAAGTAATTTATGTTCTCAGTATAACTTTCCAACCTTTGGAAATAAACATTTCATATCAACTCAAAATATCCATACATTTGTATTATTTTCTTTTGATGATATTCCCTTCCTCAAATTTTCACTATCATCTTGTCATAACTTTTGTAAAATATATTCTTTTACTATCACAAAGTCATATCAGTATTCTTGATGTTCTCATAATCAGTGATTTACCTTTTTCATTGTGTAGGTAACACTAATGTTACAAATTCTAAAATGTATACTTGAAAATCATTATGAAGCAACCACAATGACTTTCTATATCATTTTTAACTCCTTATACGAAATAGCAACTCTCTTCGCTCCAATTTAGGATCAACGTCAATATTATCCTCATATGTCATAGAAATTTACTTTCTTTAGCTAATCTTTACACTTACCAAATTTGGTAAACATTTTAATTCATGATGCTTCAAAGGAAATCCATATATTTTCAATACATATTATTTCTCATTTATCCAAGAAAACTTTCCTTCATCAAATTCCTAAATATCATTTATCCCAAAAGTATAACTCAATTTATATTGAGTTTTGAATGATATCTTTCATTTCTAACTCACATCTTATGAGAGTTGAGGTTACTTACTCTCCTCAATAATAGTCTTCAGCATTTTAATCAGTGTATAATTACAATAATTTATCCTTTTTCTAATATTTCTTGTGTTCTCCAGAATTGAGTTGTAATAATTCAATAATAACTCAATCTCATATTAGATTGAAAATCTTGAAAACTCCTCAATATATTTGGAAATTTTCTATCTATATCGTTCCTCATAATCTATAATTATTCATCTTCTATAATCATTACATTTATCTCAAAATGCTTGACTTTCAAAACAAAGTGTTTAAATTCCTACATTTGTTTACAGGGTCTTATTACTCATAAACCATGACTATTTCCTCACCAATGTGAAATTTGTATTTTTATTTTTACTATAGTCCATAATTATTCCAATATACCCAAAATCAATCATATTAGTAGGACAAGATGTATGGGCTATGATCTCATTGTGAACCATATACTATCATGGTTAACTTGTTTTTCTTAAAAATTTTGGGATTGTAATTTCCCACTGTCACTATTCTTCTTTGTCTGATTTATCTCTAAATTTTTTTTTCCTCAAGTGTAAAACAATCATTCCTTCTTACTCTAGAAATTTATCATCTATTTATCAAATTTCTTCTTCTTTACTGATTTTGGAGAAATACTCCCTATTTCCTTGAATTATTCTCAAGTAATATGATCTCTATTTCTAATATCAATTCTTCAGAACTTTCAGTTTTACCTTTCCTATAAAGGTTGGAAATTTTTTTCTTACCCTTATTAACTCACTGATTGGAGTTATCACATCTAAGTTATACCTCAAATCTTTCAATGGTAGATTTATAATTGATCTAGATTCACAGGAGATAAAAGAGTGTATAGATCAAAATCAAATAGTACTTTTGCATAGTTATCAGATATAAGCAAAGTACCTTCAATAACCACATTTGAGGTTTGGGCTTGACCATTAGTAATAGCAAATCCTCTTTCTTGATGCCTTGGCATATTCTCCTGTTTCCCTTCCTTGACTACCAGTTGTTTATTGTAGTTATTTTCCATGTGTCCCAATTTCCCACATTTATAGCACTAGATTGGAGGTCTTTGTTGTATTGGATTGGGGCATATATTTCCAAGATGGAATCTTCTGCATTTGGGACAATGCTTCTAAGTTTGTCCAAAGGCAGGATTTCCTTGAATTCTTGGTGGCCTGAAGTTATTCATGGCCCCCTTACCTTTCTTAAAAGGTCTTGGATTAAAGTTTCTCATCTCTACTCTTTTCCCATTATGATTTTCCTTAAAATCCTCCTCAAATTTGGAGGCCATTTCTACGCATTCCACTAAAGTTGTGGGTTTGGTACCCAACACCTTAGTTCTTAATCTTGGATGAAGTCCTCCTAGGAATCTACCAGCTGTCTGCCTATTCGTACCATAGATATGTGGTGCAAACCTCTTCAATTGTACGAATTTGTTTTCATACTCTACAACAAACATATTCCCTTGTTGTAGATCCAGGAATTCTTTTTCCTTTCTTGCTTGAACATGAAAAAGAAAATATTTGTTGTTGAAAACCTCTTTAAATTCTTTCCAAGAGATATTTTCTAGGTTTGAGAAGAAATTCCACTTTGCCAATCTCCACTAGAAGGCAGCTTCTTGTTTCAAAATATAAGTGGCCATCCTAAATTTCACTTCTTCAGGAGTTCGTAAAACTTCAAAAGTTTTCTCAACCTCATATATCCATTCCTCATATTTTTTAGCATCCCCTTTTCATTATAGCCTATCACCATTTTTTGAAATATTTCTACCAATTTGTCCAACTTCTTCGATGATAATTGAGTATTTCCAGTTACTCCCATAAGTACAAGTGAAGAATGATCTTGTACTGGTGTTGGGGTATTATTTCTTTGAACAAGTGTGTTGGGCCTCGCTTCATGCTGAGTTGGAGCTGGTGCACTTTGTACTGCTATAGGTTGTATAGGCGCCTGAGGTTGTTGAAGATGGGGAAGAAGACCCCACAGTACTCTTGTTATAATTTTCTCAACATTATTTTCTTCAGATGTATTCTCTATATTGGAATCACTAGTCCTCTGAGCGTACTCCTAGTTCTCTTAGGTGGCATCTACTTACAAATCCAAATATCTATATAAATACTCTATTTAACTAATTCTATCCTAACCTAAATTTGGATTGTCATCTTAATATTGGACATATTGGGGTTGTGAGTGACTGGATGAACCTGGCTCTTATACCAACTATGATGACCCAAGTTTTTAAAACACATTTTCATAAATATTTGCAAAGGTAGGGCCCTGATTTTGAAACTCTTTTAAAATACAAATAGCAAAAACATATTTTCTTTGAAATTGATTTGTCAAAAACTCGAGTGCCACCTCAAATTACTTATCATACATAGATTTTTGTATAAAATAAAATTTTCATTGAATATCAATAGAAATACTTTTATTAAGACCAGGATCAATCTAGTGGTTCACATAGACAAGCCCAGTAGTCATTACATACCTTGTCCAAATATTACAATCCAAATTACAAAAAAATCAATACAATCTTCCTTAGAGTAAATACCTTGAGCCGTAGTTTGGCGATGACTATCCATAAGTCTCAAGCTTTTAATCTGCCATAACTATATTTGAGATATTATAAACATTTACAATATCTCAACAAGCTATGCTTGGTAAGGGATTTAAGAAATATATTCAATATATCTCAAAATCAACAATTCATTATATCCATGATATAAATCAATTCATACAATTGGATAACCAATTTATCCTTCACTCATCATATGAATTATGTATATATTACATATAAATAAAACAACTAAAAATAATGAATATAGTCAATATAATCAATAATATCGCATTTTCATACCATATTGGGATTCATCTTCCAATACAACATTAGTAATAACTTTTACCGGGCATCTCATTATGCTATAAAATAAGGCATCTCATTATGCCATAACATAAGGCATCTCATCATGCCATAATATAGGCATCTCATCATGCCATAACATATTGCATCATAATGCAAAATATCAAAGGACTACCATGGTAGCATTCTCAATCTGTACAGCGCGCCCAGATAACTGCATAATACTCCATTGATACCATGATGAAAAATATAAAATCCATGTTCGCATAAGGGCAACCATGGTTGTCTCACTGGTGGCCTTCCCATGATTGCCCCACCTAATGTTTTGCCTCTCTTTGGAAACGGTATCATCATTGTAATTAGTTTCAAAGAGCGGGTGGCCAAACACTCATAACCCTCCTAGCATTGGCATCCCGAGTCCTAAGCTTGTCTTAAAACAAAACCACAAGCCTCTATGCTTGTATGAAAAATTATATTTCATACATACAGACTGTGTGTCTAGTTATAATAGGACATGCCTGTAACTTATTTCCTTTAGATTTGGGGGTCCAACTTATATAGTTCAAATCTTCACATTCTACCCATTAAGTAATTTCATAATTACTTAATCAATGCTTTTGTATTCATTTCAACATCATTTGTTGTCTTAAGTAATTTCATAATTACTTAATCAATCGCTTTGTATTCATTTCAGTATCATTTGTTGTCTTAAGTAATTTCATAATTACTTAATCAATCCCTTTGTATTCATTTCAACATCATTTGTTGATTCATAACAATTCTAAGACAATAATAATCAAAACTCATTTATCAAGATAAGATCATGTGCAAAATATATGTACCTTATATATTGAATATATCCTTAAGTTCCACCTACCTTTACTTTCAACTATCCTTCTTCTCATTGATCTTGATCATCATATCCTTCATGTATTTGTCAAATCATATGTACATAGTCATTCCTCAACTCATTCATACTTCCTAATTGTTCTTTTGATCATCCTTACATAGGATGATTTGAATCTTGTTCCTTGGATCATATTTATCAAGGGTCTAATCTATTGATCTACTTTTGAATCTAATATTTATACTACTTCAAGACATACATACAATATTATAAATCTTGATTGTTCAAGATCTCCCTATAGATCTTGTTTGATCTTTGATTATCTTAATTACCATTTTTATTAGGATTAGATAGTTTACTATCCTTTTCTGATCTTATTATTATTCAACTAGTTAATTTTTTTACTGGTTGAAGATAGTTTATTTCTTTCCTAACACTAGACAGCTCCTTATTTCAGAATTGACTATGGCTTACTATTTAAAAGCTGCTCACAGAGTGGTTAATTCAATCCTCATGTAAGGAGCCATTTAGACCTCACAAGCATCATCAGCAGGTTGGGGAAGAGCGAAGCTCTAATAGAGAACCCCCTTTACCACCATGTTCAGTATTTATTAGGGTGACCTTAACTCAACCTTCATAAGGTTCCATGAGCATTAAACCCTAAGTACTCTTGCTGTTTGATTTTAATTAAACCCATGACCATTTAAAATGTAATCCATGGGGTTTATTATTCTCCTAATTTGGGCCAAGGAAATGATATTCCTTATATTGTCCTACTAACTATAGACCTTTCTATCATTAAGTCCATGTCCATATCCATTGTAAATGTTCATCAATATCTATTTTCATTTAATTATATTTTCCATGCAATTTACATAACATGAACAATTAAAGCGTAAATAAATGAATATAACAATTAAATCTACTAAGCAAATAAAAGAACATTTACAATGGAATTTAATAATTCATATGCTCATTTAAATACATCATATTTATTCATTTTGATCAAATGGTCATATTTTGATTTCTATTCATTTTTCATCCCATTAAAGGCTTTAGATCTTGATCTTCCATTTTTATTCAGATCTATCACATTCTCTTAATGTGATATCATCACTGGATCATTGATGCATCTCATCATATGATCTGATCTTCTTGATCCATCCAATCAAGAAGATCTTAATTCAATTTATCCAAATCAAGGGCATAGATTTCAATCTATCCCAAATTAGCCACATCAAGCCATTCATTTCCCATGATCTTATCAATAGATCATCATCGATACTATTTTATAGTTTCTGATTATGCTTAATTAGTCAGATCAAGTAAATCCATGATTATTTTTAAGATTTCCTTATCATTAAGGTTAAATTTCTCAATTCATCGCAGATCAGTCATATCTAACTATTGATTCCAAGTTGCCTCATCACTAGATCACTGATGGATTAGAAATCCAAGGTTTGATCATGTCATATTTGATTGATCTTGGAAATTAGTATCTCTTTTTATGATTTATAGAATTTTTCAGTGAATAAAACCTAAATTTTATGTTTCCATTAGATTCTACTCTTCATCAGGGATCATAGCTTCTTTCCGATCTTGTTTTGGAGTTAAAATGAGCTCTGAATTGATGTTTTAAGAATTCATATCAAAATAAGGGCCCAAATTCAATCTGGGTCCATAGATAGACAGATCGATCAGCAGCTTGCCCATGCCACGTTCCACCGGTGATAGTCGGTGGTATGGGGAGGATGACTTGGGATAGTCGAGACGGTCCGATCTGGACCATCAGATAAGTTTTTCCTAGATCTCCTAGATCTGAGTGATCCACCATCTCATATTTCATCCCTTGCGGTTTTTGGACCTCAGGAATCCATCCAATGATTCAAAAAGTCCAAACCATTACGTTTTACTAGAGTTTTCAGGCTTGATCACCGGTATTGGATTCACTAGAGAAATCTCGATGAAAATTCAGTTTGGTGATCTTCATGCCTTTAAAAACTACCGAAATAGTAAGAGGGGAGGATGAGGAACTTACCTGAAGTGTCCAGAATTAAAGAATCAAGCTGGAAAAAGAGATCCATGCCAGAAAATATATAGTCACCAGACTTACTATTTTTTGGTGATTTCACCGGCTAATACACCTTTGGTCGTTGTGAAATCTTAGGGCTTTCAAAGATGGTGAAATTCTGAACACTATGAACGGTTTAGATTAGGATTTCAATGGCTGAAAATGGATGCCTAATTGAATAAGGGTTTTTAGGCGAAAAACCATATTCCATCAGGGATGACGCATCTGTGGATGCTCCCACAATTCTAGGGGGAATATTCCCCTCAAGTGTGTCTACAGATGCACTCTATGACTGTAAAGGGAAGAGAGAGAAAAGGAAAAGGAAAAAACAAAGAAAAAGGAAAAAAGAGAGAAAAGAAGGAAAAAGAGAGGAAGAGGGAGAGGGAGAGGGAGAGGGGGAGAGTCTAGGCAGTTTATACAATTTCATGCAATGGTGGGAGGGATATTTATAGGGCTAGTTTTGCATTATTTTAATTAAAATTTTAATTATTTTAATTTTAAATGATTTTCTACTTTTCTTATAAAAATAAAAGCATATTTCTCATCATGTTTATTTTTCATCATTGATATTCCCTGAGTTGGCTATCCACCAGCTCACCCAACTTTTGTAGACCCCACACAAAATTGAAATGACCATTTTACCCTTATGGGTAAATGTAAATTTACAAAAATTACAAAAGATAGGGATTTTTCACCTGAGCTCAAATTTCAATATGCTTACTGTCACTCTGACTAGTTTTCCATGAATGATTCCAAATATACATGTTTCAAGACCTGATTCTTTTTCTAAAAATTAATATTATATTAAATATAATATTCCACCTCAATTTTTTGAGAATTCCAATTAATTCTAAATAATTCCAAAAAAATTAGGGTTTTCACATTCTTCCTCCCTTATTGAAATTTCATCCTTGAAATTTAATATAATAACTCATTTATGAGTTATCTTCATCTCATTTATAATTTTCCTCAGATAATTTGTTTTGTAAAATATGGATACTTAAGGAAATCTTTTATTCCCCTTTTATTCTTCAATGATATTACCTTTTCCTTAAAGGTATAATTTATCAAAGTCAAATAACTTGTTGGACAATTTAGCCATCCAGGAAAAATCATAATTACCAACATGACATTTTCCAACATTTCAAAATGACTAATTCCTTTGAGTACTCCCCTCATTCATATTTCATATTTCCTTTGACTGGTGTCATCAATCTTTACATTTACCAGTCAGTAATTCTCATAAAATATTTTTATAATATTGTTACTTCTCATTTCATTCAATAGAAGTACTCCTTACAAAACCTCTAAGGTATGGATAGTTCTTTGACATCAACCAAGTGCAAAATGTTAAATCTCAATTCAAGTAATTTCTATTATTTTCTTTATTTTTTTGGACAATTAGATTTTATTTAAACTCCATCTTTTTAAGTTGTTCTATGGGATTGATCCGTACATGCATATGCTACACTACAATAGCTTGGTAAAACAATCAATAAGTTTTCTAGTGCCATTGCCGGGGACTTACAATAGAGTTTTCATAAAATTTAATAAAAAAATAAAAAACTAAAAAAAACTAAAAAATAAAAAATTTGGAATTACATTGTTTTAGCATTTTAGGCATTTTTTTAGTGCATTTTTCAATTTTCTTGGTATATAATCACTCTATTTCCTAAATTTGGTACTTATTGCTATTTTTATTTTTTACAAAATTGAAAAGTGGAGGAAGTTGGCAAGTGGAGCCTCATCAAATGAATAGAATTTCCCTGCTTTCCTAAAATAGGACATTTTCCTTTTCTTGAGTGAATCTTGTAGTGAGGACCATTCTAACTTGCAATTTCCAATTCCAATTTTAAAAAGGGTTGTATTAAAAATAGGGCAAGTGTGGGATAAGGTGGCCCACACTTGATTTTCATCAAAAAGCCCACTATATGTTTCCCTCACTCTTATTTTCTTAGTAAATTTGCATTTGTAATAATTTTGTATTGTTTGGTAATATAATTGCATTTAGAAAGCCTCTTTGATAATTTTTGCATTTGTAAGGCTTTCGTAACAGCCAAGGATCCAACAGTGTGATATTGTCTGCTTTGGTACAGTTTGCCCTCACAGCTTTAAAATATGTCACAACTGTTAGAGATTAACAAACTCTTATAACCAACTCAAATCCTTCTCCCCAGGTAACATGGGACTAACTTTCAATCCCTCAACTATCTCCCACCTATGGGGTCTCTAAGCCTTTACCTCTTCCCCCTTAGGGAACACGCATCCTCGCATGACCGCTTAAGTCCCTCAGCTGTCTCCCATCTATGAGGTCCCTAGGCCTTCTCCCTTCATGGCCAGCACCATATGCCGTTAGCCACTACACCATGAGGGAAATTAGCTTTAATACCATTTGTAACAGCCAGGGGTCCAATAGTGTGATATTGTCCACTTTGGCACAATGTACCTCATGGCTTTAAAATGCATCACAACTATTAAAGATTCCCAAACTCTTATAACAAGCCCAAATACTTCTTCCTGGGCAATGTGGGACTAATTCTTAGTCCCTCAGTTGTCTCCCACCATGGGGTCCCTAAGCCTTCACCTATCCCCGCGTGTTGGCATCGACAACACGTACCTGAGACCCATGTGCTGGCTAGCCCAGCACCACGAGGGGCAACTGGCTCTGATACCACTGTAACAACCAAGAGCTCCCCCATGCAACAATATTTTTCGCTTTGAAAAGCTGACCGCCCATACAACTAGCCCCCTCACGACTTTGTTTCTCCCTAAGGGGAAAACTGATCGTTGCAAGGAGAGTTACCCACACTCTTATCAACATCCTAGCGTCAATACCCTGGGTGATGTGGGACTAACTCTTAGTGGCTGGCTTACGCACTTAGAGAACAACCCTTTGATCCTGGGAAAAGGGCTATTCTCTATGTGCGTCAACCAGCCACTAAGAGGTAATCCCACATCGCCCAGGGTGTTGACACTAGGCTGTTGATAAGAGTGTGGGTACTCTCCTAGCAACAACTGATTTTCCCCTTAGTGGGGAGAAACAAAACCATACGGGGGCTGGTTGTATGGGTGGCCAGCTTTCCAAAGCAGACAATATCGTTGCATGCGGGAGCTCCGGGCTATTATAGTGGTATCAGAGCCATTGCCCCTCCTGGTGCTGGGCTAGCTAGCACGTGGTTCCTAGGTACATGTTGCCGGTGCCAACACGTGGGGACTCGTGTTTCTTAAGGTGGGTAGGGCTGCTATCTAAGTGCATTGGCCAACCACTGAGAGTTAGTCCCACATCGCCTAAGGTGTTAACGCTGATAAGAGTGTAAGTAACTCTCCTTGCAACAACCAATTTTCCCCTTAGTGGGGAGAAACGAAACAATGCGGGGGTTGGTTGTATGGGCAGCTAGCTTTCTAAAGTGGACAATATCATTGCATGTGGAAGCTCTCGACTGTTACAATTTTGCATCATTTTATTATTTTTAATTACATTCTTAGGGCACGTTTATTACTTTAAGGTAATTTATATGTTAATCGAACTGCCATTGCGTGTGGAAATTATTTAGGAAGGGAACCCGACCCCACAAGATCTAAGGTGGATTTCATCACCACTTATTGGCCCACTTAAGATAATCACCACAAGCGCACAATTCTACCTTTTAAATTAATTTAAAATTAATTAGAAGAGACCTATAGGGTCATCACATGCTTGTGGGACCCTCTTAATAGGATGCAAACAATTGTCACTCTAGTAGCTTTTGAGCACTGTGGTTATAGTGGGTGTCTTAAAATCCAAGTGATTTTCCCACGCCTTTCATTGACATCAGTTGAGGTTTAAACTCCTCCTGATATGAGGATTGTATTAACCACCTTAGAACATAACCAATTCGTAAGTAGTAGTCAAATCTAAAAGAGAGGAGGAGCATTAGATCAGGCTAATTTAAAAGCATTGTCTCCACACAAATTCAAGAAAGTCAAAATATTGATGCTTATTAGCCTCAAGGATTATTTGATTGTGCCCTTTTTTGTGCATCATTCTAGAAAATTAGGTTGCATCATTTAGGTTAGTTTTCCCAATAAAAAATAAAAATAGAAAACAAAAACACAAAAAAGATAAAACAAAAGCACTCATTTGTTGTATACTACAATTTATTTTGTTGTATATAAAGATTGATTACAATGGCTTATTAGGAAGGGGATAGATAAAGGATGACTTGTACATGGGATAGTTTATTTGCCTTAAGGCAAGATACCGAGTCATATCTAGAACCTCAATACAACAATTACTATGGTTTTTCTAAACCACAATATTCCAATCCTGCATGTGGACTCAATAGATGGATCAATATTATCTATTAGAAATCATGCACAAACTGAATTCATCCTTACTATAGAGGCATGGGTCAAAATACAATTCTAGAAAATAGTTGAAGCCTCCTAAATTGTACAACTAATATGGCAGCTCTCTCTCTAGGATTCAACCAAGCTAAGTTCATTTTGTGGATCAACTGATTTGAATGATTAAGATCAATCTATTCTTCTATTTCCCAGATGAATTCTATAAAATAAAGTATTCTAAATCTCTCTTTAAATTATAAATAAATTCTCACAGAAAAAACTCAATCACCTTAGAAATGACATCAAAATGGATCAGGATTCTAAAATTTAAATTTTAAAAGAATCTAAAAAGCAAGAAGAACTTCACAATTTTAGAAAATTTAGAGCAAGGGTGCTAGAAAGAGATACTCTTAGGTCTTGTCTTTCTAACTTAAACTCTAAAACCAGAGATATTCATAAGTAGAAGAACCCTTGAAGAGCATGTTAAAATGGGCAAAGTCTAGAACAAACTAAAGTAGAAAAGGGAATAAAGTGATACACTAATTGGTAAACTCTATAGAGAAGAGAGAATAGAGAATGTCTTAGAGGAACAGACTGTAGAAAGCCAAAAAGTAGAGAGCTCTAGAAAGCGGAGATGGTGCAACGAATGTCCTATAGGGACACCCCCTTATATAAGGGAGCCTTGCTTGGGCATAAAGTAACCTTGCTTGGTTGAATGAGTCACCTAGTGATGAAACCATTTATGTAGTAATTTACACCACTAAGCTATTTCTAGTTTGACCTAGGAGTTTAGATACTTTAATTTATTAAAAATTAGGATTAATTCATTTAAGAATTAGATATTTGACTTTTGACTTTAAAATGACTAATTTGGTTTTTTATTGCATGGTAGAATCTCATTTGTTAGATTCATTGATCGAGATCTAACTGTGGAGATCAAGAGGTTCATGTGATTATAATATTTTTATCTTGCCTCTATTCTAATGCTTGTAGTTTAGATAAAATGTTCATAGAATTGTTTTTATATGTGACCGAATGCTTTCTTGGATAGGTTATGCTAGGATAAATGAGTCATGCCCATAATATGTAAATAATTCGAGCCAATCTAGATAGGCCATGCATTAGAATATTCATTCCTTCTTTAGAGATGTTTTGGCTTGTAGCCAAGAATGATTCTAGTAGATACATGTTTTTAAGTAATGATAAATATTTGTGTGATTCTTATAGTAGATTCACAATTCCTAAGTTACTCTCTATCATATTAGTCTTTGTTTAATTTATTTTAGTTTTATTTTATATTCAGTTTAGATTTACTTCAAAATCAAATCTTCTCCAGCTTGTAGATAATCCATTCCATCCCTGTGGCTTGACAACCTTTCTTGCTAATGGCCATGTGCAAATCTTGTAGTGTACTAGGTTCTCTAAAGACCAACCTAAGCCCCATAAGAGTCTACCAATTCGCAACACTCCTTCAAGTTAAACCTCATGAAAGATGTCTTTCTACTCTTTGAAAACACATTCAATTCTCCCCCAAAGTCAGCCCATGCAGCCTTCCAACTAGTTTCCATTGTAAAATATCTAACCCACATTCTCAAGTGTAAATATCCCTTTGCAAAACTCATTTTATACTTCATCTCCACAACCTCAAATGGGTCACCCTTGCATGGATTTTTTAAGTACATAACATCTCTTATGCTGTGGACTTGCATGAGATGCATGAATTTGTGTTAGGCATGCATGGTTTTTGTTGTAGTCTTGGTAATGCATGCTTGGAAATTGTTGAAGCATATGATAGTACTTTTTGACTTGTTCCAAATCATCTAAAGTTTATCTTAGAATTGATCTAAACTATTCATTTCAATCTATGCTCGATCAATGATCTACAATGTTGATTAGCTTAATTTATTCTCTTACATCTTCAAATCTTCTATCTATGAAACATGAAGAAAAAAAGTCCTAATAAGTATTATTAAACATGGCTTGGCACTTACCTTCAGATATCAATCCAACCTTGAAAATACACCAAATTAAGGTTAACACTTATGGAAATCCCATTTCTTTTCGTTCCTTTCCTATACTACCTTCTTCTCAAAGGTTAAAATGCTCATCCATGACTAACCTTACTAATGCATTATATACTAAAGCTGGTTCTTGCTAGAATTTCCCAAAAAGTGTTAATAACTCTTATTGAGTTATCCCTTTCATTTCAAAAACCTTCCATTTCACTTGACTGGTAATTTTCACCAATCTTTCCATACTTCACAATTTTCCATTATACCTTTATTGCTCATCCTCATTCTTTTTCAACATATAAAGTCTTGACATAGCTTTCCTACTATGTATCAACATATAAAGTTTGGACATAGCTTTCCTACTATGTATAGTCCTTAGACTTCCTATAATACATATTGATTAGATTCAACTTCAACTATTGTTCTTTGTAACAACCTTCCAATCTTTGGAAGTAATTTTCTCTTTTCTTATTCTTCCATTATTTGGAAGTGTATACTTTATTTCTTCTCTACAGTTCATACTTCTTTACTATTTCCTTCTATTGACAACTTCTTGTCAAATTCTGTCCTTGAATAATAGTTTCCTTGTAATGAATCTTTCCTCAATCCCATCCATTATTTTTGTAACACTCTTTGAGTGCCATTTTATTCATAATACTTGACTTTCTACATTTTTCCTTCCAAGATAGTGTCATTTAACTCTGCATATATATTCCTGATCCTCTTTTGTTATTTCTTTCTCATATTTAGAACAATATTCAGAACATTCTCACAATCTATGATAATATTTATCTCTTTTCCTCTCATATATATATTTATATGTCATAGGCTTCAAAATTTCTAGATTTTGCATTTCCTCATGCTTCTTTCAAGCGTACCTCATAGCCTTTATCATATCATACTAACTCTTTATTTGCGATATTCTTGATAATTTCAATTAAAAGAGTCCATATTGACTTTGTAATCATCCCTTCTCAAGTCATTACAAACACCATAATTTATCAACTATTCTTTAATTCTCAACAATCTATTATCAACTCATTTAGGATTTATGTAACCGATGGCAAAACTTCACTACACGAATGTCCTTATGTTATAAAATCAATGAGAGATATATTTCTCTAATTGTCATTGTCATTTCATATTTTGATCTCATATTCCACCTTTGTTGGGTCAAATTCCATGCTGTCCTTAAAATTTATATAACCTAAACTTTGCTTTCTTTAATCACATGTACACTTACAAGACAAGTTTTGTAAGTGTCTAACATATATCCCTTGAATGCTCTTGATTTCTTGAAATCTATTTCCATATATCATTACCACTTCATTCAATATATTTCATTCTCCTCAAATTCATGAACATCTGTTATCTAACTCATAGAACTTTAAAATTTGTTTTTGATTTTATACTTTGATGTTGCATTTCCAATTCCCAATTAATAATAAATTTGAAAATGCTCATCCTTATAGAGAAAAAGGATACTTAATTTCCTCAACATCATTTATGCATCCTTGTATTGATTCCTCCCTTTTCTTTTCCTAAAAGAAATTTGTTACTCTCATAATGTAAATTGTTATAATCACTTCATATCCTTAAAAAGTTGTTCTTTCAACTCATTCATATAATTTGATGTTCTTTTCCTCAACTATTATAGATATTTTCTCATTCAATCTCATGTAAGATTGAAAATCTTCAAACTATCTTAAAATTTCTAACCACTTATTTCTCCAACAATTTGGATTCATAACTCATTCACAATCATCTTTAAACTTAAATTTAACAACCAATATTTGTTTTCATTTCTCATGTTTTATTTTACCTTTCCTCCAAAAATATATTTCCCCTTACTATATTTCTTAAATCTTTCAATATCACCAACTCCATCACGTAATTGAAAGTAACATCTCTATTCATATTTAGCTCTTCATTTGCCTTGATCAATAAGATGTACTCCTCTTCATGATAATCAATGACTATATTTTCCAAATCAATATTTCTCTTTGTTTTCATGTTCCATGACCATGATAATCAATGACTATATTTTCCTAATCAATATTTCTCTTTGTTTTCATGTTCCATGACCATCTTAACATCTATACCAAAGGCACTTCTCTTTATGATAGTCCCAAAATTATTTTCAATAGCACCAAAGTTATTATATCAATAATTCTTTAATCCTTGAAAATCCTCTAGTGCTAATTTCCACAATGATTTGTCATACCTTTATAATTTCTAACTTGGTGATTTCATAATTGTTGTACCATATATAAAGCTATAATTTCTTTGTTAACCATATATTCTCATGGTTTAATTGTCTTTCTTAATAAGTTTGGGATCATATTTTTGTCCCTTTAACATATCTAACTCTCTTTTTCCTTTTCCTTTTATTCTAATATCAAAGATCCTCTCTTCATGTTCTAAAATTTTATCATTTCTCCACTAATTCCTTTGCCTCACTAACTTTGGAGAAAAATACTTGCTTAACTCCTTACTCATATTTATTTCAAACTATTCTTATTTACAAATTTTGAACTTTCTCACCTGTCTCCTTAAATTTCTTTCAAGCCATATCCTCTCTATTTTGATGATTATTTTCATTTAACTAATTGCAATAATACTATACATGTAGCAATTCTAATTCCTACATTTATATTTCTTTATATATTTAATGTAACTTTGAATTTTACAATACTTCTAATGTTTTCATCTTTAACACCTATTTCTCATAAATCTCCATTTCACCTTTTCTATAAGGTTGGAATTTTATTATTTTATTATTTTCCAATTTATCCCTTTTTTCTCTTTATCTCCATTTCTTCACTTAGTAATGGTTATATACATACTTCACTTAATAATGGTTATATACATACTAGTATTAATGTACTTTATATGTTTACTCAGGACTTTAGGTTAGACCTAAACATCATACCTTACATCTATTGTAATGTTTTCCCTATGGATTTCTATATCTTATTATTCCCTCTATTGGAATTCTTATTTGCCAAGTAGTATTTCTAGTCCTTTCACTAAGTAATATCTACTTATACTATACTATTCCTTCATTACACTAACTCTTTCTATACTCATTCTCCACTAATGAGTTTAACTCTTTCTATACTCATCCTTCATTAATGAGTTACTCTTTCTTCACAAATGAGTCTACTCTTTCCATATTCCTCAACTAATGAGTTTAACTCTTTCCTCACTAATGAGTCAACTCTTTACATCCTCTTCAACAAATGAGGCTACTCTTTCAAGACTTATCCTTCACAAATGAGTTAACTCCTTTTATACTTATCTCTTAACTAATGAGCTTATCACATAACTCCTTCTCATCAACTAATAACTTATCTCTTATTCACTCATTTCAGGTTGAACCTGAGCTTGCGTACTTGGTATTTTTACAGAGGTGATGAACCTTGGGTTTGTTGTAGTTAAGAAAGAAGGTTCTTCAACACCCTTGTCATCATCTCTTCCACATTGCTCATTGTTACTCCTTCCATATTGTCTACTAGAGTATTTTGAGTTGCCTGTCTTGTGACTCTCTTTGGTGGCATCTCTTCATAATTTCTATAAATCCTCTATACAACTACTTCTATCTTAATCTAGACTTGGAAAATCTCTCTTTTGGACATATTTGTACTGTACTATGACTGGATGAATCTCTCTGATACCAACTGTGACGACCTGGGTTTTTGTAACATGATTTGTAAAGTATTTTGAAAGGCAGGGCCCTTAAGAGTGTAAATTTTTTTCGCAAAACAAAGCAGTGGAAATTCTTTTCTTTAGAACTTGTTTTGAAAACCCAAGTCACCACTTCATACATAACATAAGTACAATTTGTGTACAAAATAAAATTCCATTGAAGGAATATACTTTTATTAAACTCTAGGATCCATCAAGTAGTTCACAGTACAGCCAAATCTATTACAATACTTGTCCAAATTACATAATCCAAAACTCAAGCTCACCATACAATAAAACTCTCAACAAAGAAAACTACATGTCTTCAAGGGTATACCTTGAAGATTATTCTCTTCAAGTCTTCTATTCTCTTCAGCTCCCAACTCTCCTTTCCTGTATCTGAGATATTGCAACATTTACAGTATCTCAGCAAGCAATGCTTGGTAGGGGATTCAAGAAACATAATAATTGACAATGTAATTTCAATACTTCATAATGCCATTATCCCTCGACATATCACGTCTCTACTCTTTACTTTGTAATTTATGTATATCTATATACATATATACTCTTCATGAGTAAACCAGTTAAATTTATGAAAGTAGTCAAATATCATTCCCAACTAAGCTGATCAATTCTCTTCATTATGAGAATTTAGTATTACAGCTAATCTTATACTGGGAATTTCCCTTCTTGAGAAATATTGGTAATATACAATTACCTAGCATTTCATTATGCTACAACATAAGGCATTTCACTATGCCTATTCTCATATGCATCATAGTGCAAAATAGTCAGAAAGGTTGCTATGCTGCAGTCTGATCCGTACTAGCGCGCTCGGATAACTGCCCTGTTCACCACTGATACCACAGTGGAAAATATTATGTCACTGCCCGTATGGGGGGGCAAGACTTTCACAGTGGTGGCCTTCTCATAATTGCCACCACCTGACTTTTAGCCTCTCTTTGGGCAAGGTATCATCATATCATCAAATTTCAAGGAGCGGGTGGCCAAACCCTCATAACTCCTCTAGCAATAGCATTCCCCTAGGCTTATGCCTATTAAAACAAACTCACAAGCCTCCAAGCTTGTATGTAAAATAGATTTCATATATATGAGACCATATGTCTGTTTACTTAGGGCTGAAATATTTTCTAGTTCCCTATTCACTTATAGTTTAGTCCTTGACCATCTTATATGTGTTTGGTTGGATCATAGGGTTTTCAAGAGATTTAATACAAGTATTAACATTACTCTTGTCAACATAAGATCATGAGTACAATCATGTATATCTCATGTAAATGCATTCATCAAATCCTCCTACCTTTAAGGAGTGATCTCTCTTCCCAAATCTTCCATGATCCTGACTGATGTATGTAATCTGTACATCCATACATATTGTCAATATATAAATTTGAACAATCCTATTGATCACTAGGTCTAATGTGATCTAATGTTTAGAACGATCTTCAGATCATTTATATCTAAGTATTTTTCTATCTCTAAGTCTTTGTGTGTCCCTCCTTGATCTTGATCTTTTATAGATCCATTGATTGACAATCTACACATGTTGATAAAGATCAAGGTCCTAGATCTTCTATCATCTAGTTCTTCTTTCATCTAAGTTCAGTTATTGGATCATCCCTATGGAGGATGATCTTGGTTTTCTTCCTTGAATCATCTTTGATCAAGGGTTTGGATTATCTAATCTAATGGACTATAACAAACATACTAATAAATATGCATACAAAGTACAATATAATATTCTATTTCTTATTGTTCTTGATCATCCAAGATCTAATGGATCTTGTTTGATCATCCTTATCTTACTTACTATTTTTATTAGGGTTAGGTAATTTACTAACCTTTTATACTCTTATTATTACTATTCAACCAGTTAATGTGCCGGTTGAAGGTAACTTATTCAAGCCTAAATCTAGATTGCTCCTCTTATTTCCAATTGGCTAAGGCTTACTAGCTGGATGGGTGAACACAAAGTGGTTACTTCAATCCTCATGTAAGGAGGCGTTTAGAACTCACAAACGTCAACGGAAGGTAGGGGAAGAGCGAGGCTCTATTAGATAACCCCTTTATCCACTATGTTCATCATTCACTAGAATGACCATAGCTCAACCTTTCATAAGGTTCCTATAAGCATGTTTACCCTAAGTACTCTTTCTAAAGGATTTTAATTAAGTCCATGAATATTTATAATGTTATTCATGGGGTTTATTATTCTTTTCCTAGTTTGGGCCAAGGATTTGATAATCCTTATATTGTCCTACTAACTATAGCCCTTACTAATTAAGCCCAAAGTACTCCATTCTTATTTGTGTCATGAAACTTTACTTTCTCATTAGATTACATTTTTGATGTTTTATGCTCTTTATCTCATAACAAGTAGATCTACTAATGACATTTAACCATAAATGAATTATAAATTCAAAGCATAAAACTACTTAATTTAACACTTAATGATAATGAGGCAAGATACTTAAAATTACTCTAACATGATTTCCAACTAATATACCTTAATAACTCAATTTAAACTAACATGGACTTAAGGTATAATCTCATACTACAGTATAAAATTATATGAAATTCTATCATTGTCCTAAGTTAGAATGGCATGACATCATACTAAAGTGCCCCTAAGCTAATTAAAGCTAACACCTTATGATAACAATGAAATCACATATCATACTAAAGTCTAAATGTTATACTAGCATGCTTTATAACATAATCATATTTAAAATGCTATTATATAAAATGAAACTAATTACATTAACATTTTTAGAAACCTTTACTTATGATCCAACCATTAGATCTTAGATCTTTTCCTTTGATTAAGGGTATTAGTTATATTTAGGGGATTTTCTTTATTAAGGTCCAAAGATCATATTGATCTATTCTTGTCATAATCCATCCCTGATTTCTTGGATTTCATTATATCAACATTCATTTTATCCATCCCAAGGATTTGATCACACTTGATCTCATTGATCAAGTGGGTCCCTTTGTATTTTTAAGGTTTTTCTACCATAATGGGTAGATCCTTTAATATATCTCAGATATGTCCAAATAAACCATAGATATCACTTTGTTTCAATAGTATATCATTAGTAAAACCTATTTCCAAGATCTGATCATCTCAGATCTTGAAGATCTAGGTAATTGGAAACTTGTTTCTTTCATACAAAAAGTTTTACTAAATATTATGTCTATTTTATCGTTTCATAAGAAATAGAGGTTTCAAGCTTTCCATTGCTTCTTTCTGATCTCAATTTGGAGTTCAGATGACTTTAGAATGTGATTTGGAAGTTCACAGTCCTTCCTAGGGCCTAGATTTGATATGGGCCCAAGGAATGGACGGCCTAGATTAGTTGAGCGGAACGAGTAGGGCGGAACATGCTCGGTTCGTCGGGCACGTCCACTACGATGGAATGCAGAAGCGCCTGCATGGGGCATCCACGGATGCATGTGGAATGCTCTCTGTTCATTGGGCGTGTCCACTGCAGTCAGAATTTTCATCTGAGTACTCTGTAATCCTGAATTAAGGCTTCTGTTATTACTTTATTTTTACCTTATTTTAGCATCAAAATAAATTACAGTAAACTAAAAATTACATAAACCAGTATTAAACATCTATAGAAAGTATTCCCAGCTACCTGATTGGAGAAAAAACCTTGGTTATATGCCCAATTTAAAAAGAATACCTTGTTGATGAAGATATGGCCTAAGATCCACTTTTCTTGCAAATTTCCGTTGTTTGAACCGTTGGATCTTGAAATTGCTTTAGGGGTTTTGTAGAATAGATATGGTGGGAAGTTTTGGATGGTGGAATTGATGATATTACATCTGGAACAGAGTGCCTAATTGATTTTATGTCTCTTGTTCCAATCTAAAAAGATAAAGAAATTGCAAAGAGAGATATCTCTTGGAAATTTTGGGTTTTTGGGGAGGGATCTAGGTCTAATTTTTCAGGGAGAGTGAAGAAAATTTTGTGGAGATTTTATGAATATTTTTGGAGGGTTTTTGGGATTGTATTTATAGGCATTTTGGTCCTTTTTTCATGATTATAATATTAAATTTTTTATTATTAAATGGCATGAAAGTCTCCCATGCTCCATTATTTCTTCCCCTTGCTCTATTTTTCTTTTCCAAGACCAGCTGGTGTTTGTTGACCCATGACTTCACATGGGCTGCTCATAAGATTCATTTTTGGG
Organism: Warburgia ugandensis; assembly: GCA_035236585.1. NCBI lineage: Eukaryota > Viridiplantae > Streptophyta > Magnoliopsida > Canellales > Canellaceae > Warburgia > Warburgia ugandensis. The sequence goes on from CP141128.1 coordinate 54,984,148, forward strand.
TCCCTTGTGGGCCCCACATGGTGTAAGAAGACCGTTTTGCCATTTATGTATAAAATTTTAGGTTTTATTCCCATGATCTCGGATTTGAGTGTACTTAGTGGCGTTGGATTTGTATTTCTCAATACATTCTAAATTTTGATGTCTCATATTTTGATTTTTGGGTAAAATTACTATTTTACCCTTTTTTTTCCAAGAAATGAAGAAACTTAAGGATTTTTCATCTGAATTCAGAATTTGTAGTGCTTATAGTCATTTTGAAGGGTTTGCTAAGTTTAATTTCAATTTTACATGTCTTATTATTTGATTACACTTTTATAAAAGGTATATTCTAAATAACCCTAATATTTTAGTCCAAAATATCTTAAACTCAAACTTTATTGATTTTCTCAATCAATTACAAAAATTGGGGTTATTACATTGCCAACTACAATGGCCGCTCGAATTGTTAATCCAAATTGCTCACTTTACTTTGCACCAGGGAAGAAGCAAAATCCTTTTGATTCCACAACCATCAAAGGAAAAATGACAAAGGTTCGAAGGGGGAATGGTGCATATGGCAACAACCACAAGAAAATTCAACGAATTGCATCTTCTCCGATTATGATTGGAGGTTGCAAACACCACATAGGTGGCCCTTATATGATTTTCTCCATTTTCTCCATTTGAATTGCTTATAGAAAGTAGAGAAAACTAGGGTTTCTATTGGTACATAACCGATCCATTCCCAAAGGCTTGATAAGACTGTTGATCGCATCCCTAATTAAACAATATAGTTCTTTAGGATCTCTAGTCAACATATCTAACTTTTGATCATCCATCTGGAACTCAGACAGTGATGATCCAATTCCTGAACCCAATCCACATAGGTGGCCCTTATATGATTTTCTCCATTTTCTCCATTTGAATTGCTTATAGAAAGTAGAGAAAACTAGGGTTTCTATTGGTACATAACCGATCCATTCCCAAAGGCTTGATAAGACTGTTGATCGCATCCCTAATTAAACAACATAGTTCTTTAGGATCTCTAGTCAACATATCTAACTTTTGATCATCCATCTAGAACTCAAACAGTGATGATCCAATTCCTGAACCCGATCCACATATGGTGGAAGATCCAACCATCAATCTCATCCATATATAATGGACAGAGGTATATGGAAACTCTGATCAACCTATATGAGTTTCAATCTTCCATTTGAAGATCTAATATTTATGATCTAGGCTCTAAATTGCATCGAATTTTTATAATTAGAATCAAATTTTTCTAATTTTGGAAAATTATGATGATCCAAGTTGATCAAAACCCCAATCAATTGACTAGAATCCCGATCAACTATTAGATCCCTGAGATCTCACATTGATTAGAATTGACGTCCTGATTAGTGGGTAAATTATAAGAAATTGTTGATCTAGATAATGGAAATGCATGAATTATTCCCTGATCACTAATCTTCCCCTCTAATTGATAGAAATTATGCTCGGATGATTTCATATAGTGACTAAATGATGTGTATTTCTGTCCAGTGTAGAGATGAAGTAAATCATGCCTTAATCTAATTGTTAGAATTATTAATTATCAACTAAAAACATGATCTGACCACTTCTAGCCATTGGATCAATTATCTAGAAAATGAATGGCAAATCAAATAATGATCTAATCATATCTTTGTGTTTGACTTTGGAATAGTAATTGTAAAATTTAGATTAGGCAAATCTAACCATTAGATGATGAACTGATTAAGTGATTAACCATTACCCAATGGTAGATTGTAAATCTAATATTTTCATGACTTTGAGATGGCCTGTACTATTAAATCATAAAGTAAATTCATTACATGACCTGCAAGTGTACAATTAGACCCAGTAAATCTTTATGCCATAAATGTTTAATGGCTGGTTAGAACTTAAACCACTTCATTTTATTGTAATCACTGACTAGAAATGCAACATAAACAAATTGATAGATTAGAACATGATTCATTAGCTAATAAGATTTGAAGATGAGAGAAATCAAGATTAGATAAGTTATAACAATGGAATCAGTGGTCTAGAGGGTGAATATCAGGTCATAATGGTGATCTGAGTTATATGAAATGGTATTTGACACTAAGCAAACAAAGTTTAAATGCAAGAATTGGAAATAATACGAGTTTTAGATTGATTGGCTATTTAAATGTTACTCGATACTAAATAAGGAGATTGATTCAAGATGAGTTATCATCTGACCCAAAGTCGAGACAATTGAAATTGGAGAGCATCCCAAGACGTAGGTAATTTGATACTACCAAGTTTTAAATAAATTTCAAAATTAGTTTGCAAACTATTTTTGGGTTGAAATGATTTGATTATACCTATAATTTGATAATATGCATTTTAATTGAATGAATATGATTTTCATGTAGATCCATGATTTATCATATGTTTCTTATATGTCATAAACATGACATTTTTGTTTTTGAAAGTGCTTGATATTCTTATAAATGATATATACAAATTAATATATGGAGTTAAGTTCATGATGCATATCTTGATTTTGAAAGAATGATGAGTCATTTAGTTTTAATACATTCAAATGTTTACCTCACTTATAAGATATGAGAGAAATGTGAATAATATACACATGTTTTCTATGCTTTGAAAGAAATGCTTAAAATGTATAGTTTTACACAAGGTCTGCATGTCATATGATGCGACTTAATACATGTAAATATGAATTAATTTGACTATCAGGCCATATTTTGGAATGAATACTTGAGATATGTGGTTTTGCATAAAGTATGCTGAGTATGTGATATGATTTTAGATATATGATTTTGGATCTTTTGGTTGTGATGGCCTATTTGCTTGGTTTACCTTGCTGTGTGTACAAGAGACCATAGGTTAGTCCACCTGCATGTGTTGAGAAGGGACATTTGGTTGGCTTGCCTTGCTATGTGTACAAGATACTATAGGTTAGTCTGCCTAGTTGTGTTGTAAAGTTCCTTGCTATGTGCAGCAGAACTATTGGTTAATTACCTTGCATAAGTGCAGAATGACGATGATTTGCCTTATATGGATGGATCATCTACTTGTCATGTGTTGTCAAAAGACATTTTGTGGCATTTGTTTTACTATCCATGATTTGCCTTTACATGATGAGCTAGTTATTTAAAATACAGTACATTTGATTGATAAAACAATCTAGGACCGACATGTAGTTTAACTGATTACTCCTCTCTGAATTTTTAAGTAATTATATGTTACTTGATTTGTCAAGTATGATGTGAATTTTGTGGATGATATACATACATACATACATACATACATACATACATACATACATACATACATACATACATACATACATACATACATACATACATACATACATACATATATGTGTGTGTGTGCATGCATATGTGCACTTATGATGCATTGCATGTGAGGGCTTGTGGAGATGTGATTTTATCATGGAAAAACCTTTCTTTCAATATTGTTGTATTGGATTTTCTACTAAGTATGTTGTATACTCACCCTACCATTTTTACCACAAGTCAGCCTAGAAAGAATTAGAAAGGAGATTAAGAATCTAAGAAGACCATTTGTTGATTAAAGAGGATAAGTAGTGAGGTAAGCTAGAGTTTCATTAAGAAACTCAAATTATGTTCATTATTAGGTAATATTTTGATTTTATACATGATTTGAATTGTAATTGGTCTGTGTTTGATAAGTCCTAGAAAATTTACAAATGTGTCTGAAAAGGGGACAAAGTCCACAATTTTGGTTCTAAAATTTAAGTGAATGTCTATAAGGTATTTTGCATCACATGCATTAAATGTGATATGTCAGGAAAATAAAGGAAACTCCATTAGATTTTTGGTAAAAATGTGGTAATCATTTCATCAAAAAACCTTATTTTGGTAAAAGAAAAATGACACTCAGGGTTTTGTAAATGAATTCATAAGAAAAATATTCTTCCTCTCTTATTTAATTTTCTAAAAATGGTTTTCAATAGAGATCAATCTCACTAAGTAAATCTCTTTTGTATTTATAAATGAATTTAAAAACTTGGGTCGCGATAATTGGTATCAGAGCCCAAGTTCATGTCATTCACAACCAATTACAAATGAAAAATCATGAATAGTCAACAGTTTTAAGAGAAATTTATATCCTAGTGTAAGTAATTAACAAGAATACTTACATAGGATTAGTGTAATTTGAAAGTAGATGTCACATTGAAGATAGGGATAGCTAGAGCATAAGTACTCACTTAGAGTTATGTACATGTGAAATTGTAGAAATGCCACATAGGCAGAGTAGACGTACAACTCCTAGGAATAAGAATAATTCTACCAACTCCAGCATTTGAGACCATCCAGGCATTCATGCAGCACGTAGGCTAGTTTTTCCAAAACCAGCCACAAGGAGATACAACAACTAGTATAGTGGCATTAAATAAAGTTGATGAAAGAGTAGAAGCTCACTTGGAAAAATTCAAGAAGCTGGTCCCATCATTCTCTGGAGAGAATGAATCTTACTTAGTAAAGAAGTGGAATTTGGAGTAGAGAAGGTCATGAAAGCAATGAAAATTTCAAAAAATAGAAAGGCAGTAATGACTACATTTGTCTTCATAGAAGTATCCTTTTGGTGGGAAATAGCTAAGTGAATAAATTTTGTAGTAAAAGATGTCATTCCTTGAAAAGAATTTAAAGCTGTCTTTTATGAAAAATATTTCCCAAGACATGCGAAAAAAGAATGGAGTAAGGAAATATGGTAACACAATATGAGAACAAATTTACTTGTCTTTGTAGATTTGCACCCATGGTATGTACCACAAAGACCATGATTGCAGAGAAATTTGTTGATGGATTAAATCTTGGTTTGAGAAATAGAGTTATAGGTTTTCAACTTGATACTATGGCAAAGGCAGTAGAATTAGCTTCTCTTTTTGAGAAGGATTATCATAGGACATTGGAAGATCGAAGAAATGGAAAAAGGATATCAATATAAGTGGGCATTTTAACAATGGAAAATGACCAATACAATCCTTAGGACCCCATCATCTACAAAAGTGCCGATTAAGCAACAAGAATAGAGCACTAGTACATGAAACATGTTCGTGGCACAGGAAACATCATCCAAGTAGGCAATGCAATAGCATCAAGTGCTATACTTGTAGAGATAAAAGGTACACTTAAGATACACATGACATACCTGTTAAGATATCATTCAACACTAATTCTACACATTCTTTCATATCATAGGAGCTTGCCTTAATGTAGATAGTATATGTATAATTTAGTATTTTGTATAGAATTTTGACATTGCTAGGTGAACTACATTAGATACAAAGACATTTACTATACTTTTTTTAGTTATGATTCAAGAGGTGAATAGAGGCCAACTTAATCTTTTTGAACATTTTGGAAACTCTGTTTCATTTCAGTAATGGACTGATTAATTATAATAGTTAATGACAACAAATAGGCATATAAGAGTTTCTTTTGATATTACAAAGGAGTAATGATGTATTTTAGATAGAATTGAGGTTTCAAAATGAGCACATGCTACCTTTATTGAGAAGATGTATATATGTTTCATAAGGAATATGAGATTTTATCTACTGAAGTGGAAATTTTGTAATGTATATTAATTCTTTAAGGAAAGGAATGAGAATGATGTGTATAGATGTTCCATAAGGAATATGCGATTTTATCTACTGAAGTGGAAATTTTGTAATGTATATTAATTCTTTAAGGAAAGGAATGAGAATGATGTGTATGCAATGATGTTCTTAAAACTTATAAGTTACTATAAGAAATGGAATACAACTATAGATAAGTCACAGGAAACTATTTATTGAAAATCTACACGCGAAAACTTTCACCATTGATGGAAAGAGATGATCAGTGATATTATTGAACTTAATTTATTAGTTTGAAAAATTCATGATAAATGTGAAATTAAGTCCATAAAGTGAGAAGGGACATGATTAGATTACTTTAATTATGAGTTCAAATGCTTTTGGAACTTTTGTCAGCATGGAGCAGGTTGATCATAGATTAAAAATTATGTTGAGAGATAGAGATATTATTGAGGTGGACAAGGGAATATGAGATTATCTCAAAGGGTGAATAGAGAATGAAATATAAGAATTAAAGAAATTATATTGAAAAATAAAGTAATTCAGTATGCTTGAGAAATGATTGTCGTGATCCTCACCTTAAAAAGTTGGAGATATTAACTACATGAGTAGAAATTATATAACAATGTTGGTGTGTTGGCAAGGAAAGGCTGAGCATTAGAGTACATAGCGAAATTGGCTCTTTATTGCTTAAAGCAAGTAGAAAAGTTACTTTAATAAGTAGCATAAATGTTTAGAGTTTGAAGTTTGGAAACATATGAATGTTAAGGAGTTATGAGAACCTAAAATTTTGACGAGATGAGGATACATTTAGAGTTGTTTGGAAGATAACATGAAAAGAATTTTGAGGATGAAATTTCTCTAAGGGGGAAAGAATGTAACATCCCTAATTTTTAAATCTCAATTTAAGTCAATTTTGAATTATGTTAAATTGGGATGATTGAAGCTGTAAACACCACATAGGTAAGGCCTTATATGATTTCTCCATTTTTTTTATTTGTTTACAGAAAGTAGAAAAAACTAGGGTTTCTGTTGGGACATAACCAATCTATCCTTAAAGGCTTGATCAAACCATTGATTGTGTTCCTAATTAAAGGGTAGAGATCTTTAGGAGCTCTGATCATTATATCTAAGTTTCAATCATCCATCTAGAACTTGGACAGTGATGATTCGTTTCATGAAGTATATCCACAAATGGAGGAAGATCTAGCATTCGATCTCATCGCGATATAATGGATAGAGATTGATAAAAACACTAATCAACATACATGAGTTTTGATCTTCCATTTGAAGATTCGATATTTATGATCCAAGCTTTAAATTGCATTAGATTTCTCAAATTAGAATCAAATGTTTACAATTCTAGAAAATTATGATGATCCTGTTGGTATATAACAATGCCCACCTCAATAAGATACCACTTGGTGTACCACATTAGTATGAGATATGTATGACCAACTTAGTGTTGATGAGGTCATTAGGGGCCACAATGGTTACAAGAAGGAATAACGGGAGTTCAGGGCCAACGCCCTCAAGTAGTGGGGCCCAGGGTGGTAGCCTCAATGGGGTTCCAAGTGGGCAATGGAAGGTTGACTATCAACACGAAAAAATCACCGTAGCTACTCTTTGCTTAACACATTAAATGATCAGCAACCACCCTATTGTTGTTATACAGCTATCATGTTATAGGTCTACTAAAAGGTCAAATCGATGAGCTGATTGGTGGAGAAGGCTATAAATTGGCATGCCACAAACCTCCCAATGGCATTGAAGATTTTCTTTCTTGTTGTTCTTTCTTGTATGTCCAAAAGCCATTGAAGCTCTACCAGAGAGCACGCGGTAGGAAAATCCATTGTTGTATTTTGTTCTTATCAAACTGAAATATTAGTAGTGTTGAGTAGTATTGTCTTTCTCCTAGATTGTTGTTTAGACGTTGTTGGTGCATACACGTATCTTTAGAGATCCAAGGTTGATCTGAGCCTTGATCAATTGATTAGAACCCCAATCAACCATTAGATCCTTGAGATTTCAAACTGATTAGAATTGATGGTCCCAATCAATGGGTAAATTACAAGGAATTCTTTATCTAGATAAGGAAAATGCATGAATCACTCCTTTATAGTAAATCCACCCCTTTGATAGGTAGAAATTGTTCCAAATGATTCCATATAGTGGCTAGATGATGTGTATTCCTATCCACAATAGAGATGATGTAAATCATACCTTAATCTAACTATTAAATTATTAATTATCAACTAGAAACATGATTTGATCACTTTCAACAGTTGGATCAATGATCTAGATTGAATACAGATCAGATAATGATCTAATCATATCTCCATGTCTGACCTAGGAACATTAACTGTAAAATATTAGATTAGGTAAATCTACCCATTAGATGATAAATTGCTTAAGTGATTAACCATTAACCAATGATAGATCGTAAATCTAACAATTTCATGACTTTGAGATGAATTGAACTGTTAAATCATAACCTAAATTCCTTAGATGACCTAAAAGTGTATAATTATACCCATAAACCTTTATATCATTGATGACTAACTATTGGTTGGAACTTGAACCACTTCATTTGAGTTCTAATCCTTGACTTGAAATGAAAAATAAACAAATTGGTTGACTAAAACACGATTCATTGGCTAACTAAAACATGATTCATTGGCTACTAAGATTTGTTGATGAGAGAAATCAAGATTCGACAAGTTCTACCAGTGGAATCACTGGTCTAGAGGGTGAATATCAGATCATAATGGTGATCTGAGTTATATAAAATGATATTTGACATTAAGCAAAAAAACTTTAAATATAAGAATTGAAAATAATATGAGTTTTGTATTGATTAGCTATTTAGATGTTACTCCATACCAAATAAGGAGATTGAATCAAGATGAGTTGCCATCTGAGCTAAAGTTGAGACAATTGAAATCGAAGAGCATCGTAAGAGGTAGGTAATCTAATACTACCAAGTTTCAAAAGAATTTTAGAATGAGAAAATCATTTGCTAATTGTTTTAGGTTGAAGTGATTTGATTATACTGATGATTTGGTAATATGCATGTTAATTGAACGAATATGATTTTCATGTAGATCCATGATTTAACATTTGTTTCTTATATGTCAAAAACATCACATTTTGTTTCTGAAGATGCTTGATATATTCATAAGTGATTTATGGAAATTAATATATGCATTAGTTCATGATGCATATCCTAATTTTGAGAGAATGATGAGTCATTCAGTTTTAATACATTCAAATGTTTACCTTGTAAGATATAAGAGAAATGTGAATTGTATACACATGATTTTCTATGCTTTGAAAGGAATGCTTGAAATATATAGTTGGCTAAATGTATCCATGTCGTATGATGTGACTTGATACATGTGAATATGAATTGATTTGGCTATTGAGCCATGTGTTAAGACAAATGACCCCTAGTTTAGCATTTAATTGGATCATCTAACTCATCAATTTGATTATTTTTAGATAATCTATGAAATTTAGCTCAAATTGACCATCCAATTGTAAATTGTCCAAATTAATGGTCAAATGATCATTTGAGCTAATTGGATGTTTAATGTGTCATTTAGATTACTCTAATCTTTGTTCTTGCAGATCAACTAAAGGAGGGCTGGATGACTCATATTGATATTCAACGGTGTAGATAAATCAAAAGAGGCATGGAGGGATCACATTGAATTTCAATGGTGCATATCATCTTGAAGATCAATAAGGCAAAAGTGAAATGTTTTCTAAAGGAAGAAGAGTTCTAATAAGGAGAGAAAACTATGGTTCATAATGGAAATTAGAAGGAAATTAGAAGGGAAAGCATGGGAGCCTGGGGGGGAGTTCTAGTTTGTTTTGGGTTTTGTATTTTCTTTCCTTATTCATCATTTTTTCTAGACCTTATTTCTCTCCATCAACTGTTCACTCCACTGCTCGCATCACTACTGCCCCATCTCCATCCTTTGTTGCTTTTCTTTGTTATTAGCACCCACCATCTGTCTCTAGTTATTCTGTCTGTTTGCTGCAATCCAAATTCCACTCCATGTTCTCCATCGTCCCTTTCCACCCATGATAGTTCCCTACTTCATTTTTTTCCTCTCACCTTCCTCACTTTTTTACCACTCCAATGGTCATTTCCATACCTAGACGGCAACCCGACACAGCCAGACTCCTCTATCACCTGACTTGCTCCCTTCGAATCCATCGGACGACACTCAGATCAGTCACCTATCCAAGCACCATTTTCTTTTTGTTCTCCATGTTCCCTGTATAGACCCTGCGTCATTTCCACCTACTTGGTTTCATGTCTGCTCTCATCTTCTCTCCAGTTCACCATTTATCCAATACACAAGCGTAGATCTGCTCCACCTTTCAATGCACTAGATGGCTGATCCCTCTCTACATCATCGGTTTTCCCTACATCCTCACTGGCCCAGGCATCATCCCATCACCAGCTAACCCAGCTTGGTTCCCAACTTTCCCTCCTCTTCCATCTCCCATTCTCCCTCAGCCCGACGCAGTCTAGATGACACCAGGTGGCACCCCCTTTTCTGCCTAGTTCAGTCTTGCTAGTTCATTGTCACTAGCCCTTGCCTCCATCATGCCAGACAGCGCCCTAAGCTCCCTTGCTTGTCACACCAAGCCCAAATCACCACTGGCCACCCCCTGTTCTCCACTCCACCACACAACATCAGATAGTCCTGCCCTCTCATCACCGGGCTTCACCTTCTCCAGGACCAGCTACCCCTCTACTCTGTTGCATCATTGGCTTCCTCTGCCCAAATCACCAACTTCACCAGCTAGCATCGTAGTCTTCACCAATGCCTAAATTCACCCGACCTCCATCATCTCTGGCGTCTTCATCTTCTTCCTGTGTTTTTTTGTTTGAGGGAAGTTTAAGGAAAAATTTCCTTTTTGACCTTAATAAAAAAAATTCTATTTACATTTTTTGTCCTTCTCTGCATTCCATTTTATTCCCATTCTATTATCTACATACTGTGTTATTCTCAATTAATCTAGGAACTATTTTATCTATCCATGTTTAACTGAATCAATGGTTCTAGTTTTATTTTAGGATATCTTCAATTTCTCATTTGTTTCAATTCTGATTTTCAATTAACTTCTAGATCTAGGTTATAGCACATTGTAAAGCATGTTTATCATCACTGATCTTCTATCTGAGAACCTAAACTTAGATCTAAGCCATTAAATCTTCAATTTCTTATTGAGCCCAGATCTCTCAGAAATTTTGAAATCTGCCTAATCCATCTAGATGATCATTAATCAAAAGCACCATAAACATGAAGGCCGATCATGATGTAGGAGACCAGATTTGCAGAATTTGAAGATAAGTAGTCTAGGGAAGTGAAATTTTCTTATTTTTTAGTTAAAATTTCTATTTTCTTTTGGATTAGACCTCTATAATTTCATTGATTAAACACATCTGAAGTCTAATTTCTCCTTTTGTAAATTTCTTATTTAATTTAAATTTGTGAAGAATTAAATTTTATTGAAACTCCAAATTCTTAAAGCGTGTCCGTATGGGATCGGCTTGTACTTACACCTGCTACACTACAATAGCCCGTGCACTTGCAAAAAACAACAACAAATTTTTGGCGCCGTTGCTGGGTACATGCTTACTGCAAAAGCATGTTTAAAGTGTCAAAGGTTAGAAAGTTTAGGAAGGAGACATATGATGCCCTTAAACCCAATCCTTGTCATAGAACCTTTTAATATTCGGGGCATAGATTTTATGGGACCTTTACTAATTCTTTTGGAAATCTGTACATCCTAGTGGCAGTGGACTATGTGTCCAAGTTGGTGGAGGCTATACCATGCAAAACCAATGACCATAAGGTTGTGGTAAATTTTTTAAAAGAAAATATTTTTGTAAGGTTTGGTACTCCTAGAGCCATAATAAGTGATGGGGGAAAACACTTTTGTAATAAAGTGTTTGAGAATTTAATGAAAAAGTATGGTGTCAACCATAGGATAGCTATCCTATACCACCCTCAGATTAGTGGGAAGTAGAGGTATCCAATAGGAAAATAAAATGGATTCTAGAAAAGACAGTCAATCCAAATAGGAAAGAATAGTCTTTGGGATTTAATGACTCTTTATGGGCTTATCGTACAGTATATAAAACCCCTATAGGAATGTCACCCTATCACCTGGTCTATGTAAAGGCCTGCTACTTACCAGTAGAGTTAGAATATAAGGCATATTGGGCTATCAAAAAGCTCAATTTAGACTTAGATTCTGCTGGGACCCATAGAAAACTTCAACTCAATGAGTTGAAAGAGTTAAGGAAAGATGCATATGATTCTGCATGATTGTACAAAGATCAAATGAAGGATGTCCATGATAGACATATTTTAAGGAAATCCTTCACACTTAGTCAAAAGGTCTTACTATCTAACTCTAGATTGCATCTACTCCCAGGAAAACTTAGATCTAAATGGACTGGACTTTATATATTATGCACAATCTATCCTCCTGTGGCCATTAAGATTGAAAATGATGAAGAAATCCAAAAATTCAATGGTCAAAGGTTAAAACCTTTCCTAGAACTGCCTGACTTTGCAGTTGAAGATACACTTTTAGAGGCACCTCAATATCATGACCCACCTCAGATTACCACTCTAGAAGCCTTGCAATATAATCACACTCATAATTATGTCTAGCTGAAGACATAAAAATTAGCGCTTCTTGGGAGGCAAACTAGATGTTTTTCAAATTTCCACCTTCTACATCCTTCCATTATCATATAGGATCCTATGTTTTCCAAACATCGAGGACAATGTTTCATTTAGGTTGGGGGTGTAGATGCATATAGGGATTTTATTGAGTTTTCTTTTGAAAAAAAAAAAAAGTTTTTAAGGTAGAGTTCCCTTACTATGATGAGAGGATGTTCAGAATTTAGTAATTCCACAGTTTTCACCTCTTAATGGGAATGAATATGATTAGTTTTTCATATCATTCATGTGTTGAAGCATTTTATGAAAGTTAATTCTTGAAAATCATTTACCCACAGCACATAGTTAAGACTAATAAAGAGGTATGACTTAGAGACCCCGAGGAAAACCAGTGGATACCTATAACCCAGTGAGATTTAGAGACTATATTCTTTCAAAGAGTTATAAGTAATTCCAAAGTTTCTACAATGGATATAATTTAGTGGGATCCTGCTATCCTTATTTTGGTTAAACATTAAGAATAAATAGGAGTAATAGCTTTAATTCCAAAAAATTTATTAAATCTGATTGGCTTTAGAAACCTAGGAAATGATATAGGCCATCCTTGCTCAGCTTAGAGACATAAAGCCTACCAGTATATTATGCCATTAGTTAGCCTTTCTTATCCTATTATTAGACCTTTTCTTTCTTAACCCCATTCACCTTAACCCAAAATAAGCCAGTAAAATAAATATCCATTACCCATTGCCAAAATTAGTAGAGTTAGTAGAAAAAGTTCAAAAATGGGACAAAAAGCCAAGAAGTCAGAAAAATGAGTAGTCTTTCTTCCAAAGAAGCCAAAGAAAAAGAAGTTAAAAAAAAATGAAATTGAAAGAGAAAAACCAAAATCTGAAATAGAGATTCACTTCAAGTACAACTCAAAAGAAAAGTTGTCCTAATAGATATTCATTGAAAACCTTTACTCAATTTTGAACCTTTAAAATCATTATACCCTTCTTTTCTAAACCTGTCCTAAGCCTATGTTTCATCCTAGTTAAAGACCTATTGATCTTAGGTGGAACATAGCCTTAAAGAGGAGATAAAAAGAAGGAATTAAGATAAAAGACCCCTAATATTCTTGATAAGAACATCCACTCTTAGGGATCACTTTCCTTTATCTCATGAGCATTCAAAAGATTTGTCTGAAGCATTAGCTTGTTGTACTTGGTCACATAATGAGAGAAATATGTTTAACCCCTTATCTTAGATAATCATTTCTGAGTGTATACCTGTAAGGAATTGAGGTCAATACGTATTTTCAATGGAATTTAAGCATATCCAATTAGAAGTCAAGATTTATGTGGCTGTGTACACACACACACTCGGAGAAATAACTCAAGTAAAATGACTTTAATATATATATGAGTTGTAAAATTGTCAAATCTTCTTCATTAAGTTGTGAAAAATTAGTAGAATTCTAATGAATGATGATTCTCTAAGATAAAATAGGGGACTCAACCTTAGTGAATTTTATGTGTATATTCACTAAAATCTCTCATGAGGCCTAACTCATCCACTAGGGATAACCTAGGGTTTCAAGGGCTTGTTGCATGTACTAAATGTAATTGTGAGTACTTACAAAAGTTGTATTTTGTACCAATTTTTGTAAAATAGTTTTCTACATGTTTTGATCTGGATTAGCAAAATGCTAGTTGGGTGGTGTATTAAGAGTTTAGTTTTGGACAAAAGATCCCTAGTTTAGCATTTAATTGGATCATCTAACTCATCAATTTGATGATTTTTAGATAATTTATGAAATTTAGGTCAAATTGACCATCCAATTGTAAATTGTCAAAATTAATAGTCAGATGATCATTTGAGCTAATCGGATGCTTAATGTATGGTTTAAATGACTCCAATCTAGTCTTTGGTCTTATAGATCAACTAAAGGAGGGTTGGATGGCTCATATCAATATTCAAAGGTGCAGATCGATCAAAAGAGGCATGGAGGTATTAGATTGAATTTCAATGGTGCATATCATCTTGAAGATCAATAAGGCAAAAGTGGAAGGTTTCCAAAGGAAGAAGCATTCTAATAAGGAGAGGAAACTATGGATTAGGATGGAAATTAGGAAGAAGTTTCCTACTACAAAACTAGCTCCTAAAGATAAGGAAAGAGGAAAATAAGAAAGAGGGAAAGCGTGGGAGCCTAAGTGGGGAGTTCTAGTTTGTTTTGGGTTTTGTCTTTTGCTTTCCTTATTCATCGTTTTGCCCAAACCTTTCTTCTATCCATCAACCATTTACTGCACTGCTCGCATTGCTACTACCACCATTTCCATCCTCTGTTGCTTTTCTCTGTTACCAGCACTCACCATCTATCTCTTGTTCTGCTGTCTCTTTCCCGTAGTCCAAATTCCACTGCCTGTTCTCCATCTTCCCTTTCCACCAGTAATAGTTCCCCACTCCACTTTGTCCTCTCACCTTCCTCCCTTTTCTTACACTCCATTGGTCGTTTCCATACTTGGACGGCAACCCAACACACCCAAACTCCTCTGTCACCCCACTTGCTCCCATCAGATCCATTGGCCAGATTAGTCACCTACCCAAGCACCATTTTTTTTTTTGTTCTCCATGTTCCCATTTAGACCCTGCTTCCTTTCTACCTACCAGTTCATCTTTTCTCTCTTCTTCTCTTCTCTCCAGTTCACCATCTACTCAGTACACAAACGTAGATCTGCTCCACCCAATCACTCCCCCTTTCAACGCACCAGACGGCTGACCCCTCTCCCATCACTGGTTTTCCCTATATCCTCACTGGCCCAAGTGTCATCCCATCACTAGGCAGCCTAGCTCGGTTCCTAAGTTCCCCTTCTCTTCCATCTCCCATTCTCCCTCAGCTAAACATAGTTTGGATGGCACCAGGTGTCACACCAAGCCCAGATTGCCTCCTTTTTTGCCTAGTCCAGTCTTTCTGGCTCACCATCATTGGCCCCTACCTCCATTGTGCCAGATGATGCCCCAGGCTCCTTTGCTTGTCACACCAAGCCCAAATCACCATCAGCTACCCCTGTTCTCCACTCCATCGCACATCACCAGACGATCTTTCCCTCTCAGTCATTGGCCCCTACGATGTAGGAGACTAGATTTGTAGAATTTGAAGATAAGTAGTCCAGAGAAGTTAAAATTTCTTATTTTTTGGTTAAAATTTCTATTTTCTTTTGGATTAGACCTCTATAATTTCATTGATTAAACACATCTGAAGTCTAATTTCTCTTTTTGTAATTTTTTTATTTAATTTAAATTTGTGAAGAATTAAATTTTATTAAAACTCCAAATTCTTAAAGCGCGTCCCTATGGGATCGACCCGTACTTACACCTGCTACAACACAATAGCCCGTGCACTTGCAGAAAACAACAACAAATTTTTGGCACCGTTGCCAGGCACATACTTACTGTAAAGCATGTTTAAGGTGTCAAAGGTCAGGAAGTTTAGGAAGGAGACATATGATGCCCTTAAACCCAATCCTTATCATAAAACCTTTTCATATTTGGGGCATAGATTTTATGGGACCTTTTCCTAATTCTTTTTGTAAATCTGTATGTCCAAGTGGTAGTGGACTATGTGTCCAAGTGGGTGAAGGCTATACCATGCAAAACCAATGACCATAAGGTTGTGGTAAAAATTTTAAAAGAAAATATTTTTGCAAGGTTTAGTACTCCTAAAGCCATAATAAGTGATGGGGGAAAACACTTTTCTAATAAAGTGTTTGAGAATTTAATGAAAAAGTATGGTGTCAATCATAGGATAGCCACCCCACACCACCCTCAGACTAGTGGCCAAGTTGAGGTATCCAATAGGGAAATAAAGCAGATTCTAGGAAAGATAGTCAATCCAAATAGGAGAGACTAGTCTCTACGACTTAAAGGCACTTTATGGGCTTATCCTATAGCATATAAAACCCCTATAGGAATGTGACCCTATTGCCTAGTCTATGGAAAGGCTTGCCACTTAGCAGGAGAGTTAGAATGTAAGGCATATGGGGCTCTCAAAAAGCTCAATTTAGACTTAGATTCTATTGGGACCCACAGAAAAATCCAACTCAATGAATTGGAAGAGTTGAGGAAAGATGCATATGACTCTACACGATTGTACAAAGATCAAATGAAGGATGTCCATGATAGACATATTTTAAGGAAATCCTTCACACCTAGTCAAAAGATCTTACAGTATAACTTTAGATTGCATCTATTCCCAAAAAAACTAAGATCTATGTATTGGACCTTATATAGTACGCACAATCTATCCTCATGGGGTCATCAAGATTGAAAAGGATGGAAAAATCCAAAAAGTCAATGGTCAAAGGTTAAAACCTTTCCTAGAATTGCTTGACTTTGCAATTGACGAGACGCTTTTAAAACCCTTCCTAAAATTGCTCGCTACACTATAATAGCCTGTGCACTTGCTGAAAACAACAACATCATGTTTTAGATTGAATACTTGAGATAAATGGCATTGCATAAAGTATGCAAAGTATGTGATATGATTTCAGATCTTCTAGTTGTGATTACCTTTTTGGTTGGTCAACCTTGTTGTGTGCACAAGAGACCATAGGTTAGTCCACTTGCATATGTTGCAAAGGGACGTTTCGCTGGTCCACCTTGCTGTGTGTACAAGAGACCATAGGTTAGTCCAACTACATGTGTTGCAAAGAGACTTTTGGCTCGGTCCCCCTTGTTGTGTGCGCAAGAGATCATTGGCTGAGTCTACCTTGCTACGTGCACAAAGACTATTGGTTAGTCACCTTGCACAAGTGAAAAATGACTTGGTGTTTTTCCTATATGACTCGTCTACATGACATGCATTGTTGAAAGATGTTGAGACATTTGGCTGGTCCACCTTGCTGTGTGCACAAGAGATCATTGGTTGAGTTTGCCTTGATGTGTGCACAAGGACTATTGGTTAGTCACCTTGCATAAGTGCAGAACAACTTGGTGATTTGTCCTATATGGTTCATTTACCTAACATGTGTTGTCAACAAATCTTTTATGGAATTTGTTTTACTATCCATGATTTGTTTTTACATGATGAGCTGGTTATTTGAAAATATAATACATTTGGTTGATAAAATAGTCTAGATGTATATGTTGTTTACCTGCAAGTGCATAAGCTATTGTAGTATAGCATATGCAAGTGTGGGTTGATCTCACAAGGACTCGCTTTAAGAATTTAGAGTTTAAATAAAATTTAATTGTTCACAAAATTAAAAATAAATTACAAAATTTAAATGAAAGTGCAATCAAACTTCAGATATATTTTATCAATGAAAATTATAGAAGTCCAACTCACAACGACAGAAATTTAACTAAGAAAAATAAGAAATTTCCTTCCTTAGCTTAGACAATGTCAATTTCTTCAAATCTGGTCTTTTTGGAGTCAATCAACCTTCATCAATGTCTTTAGAATGTTCTTGATTAGAGATCCAATGGATGGATTAGTCAGATTCCTAAAATTGTCCAAGATCTAGACTAAATGGTGATTTTGGGTTTTGGACTACTTAGATCACTTTTTGAATTTTAGATTAAAGATCAGAGATGTTAATTAAGCTAAGGTATGTCCTAAGAATGTAATATGAAAATTAATTAAAGATTTGATGTGAAATAGGAGAATCTTGTTGGTTATGGCTAGCCCATTGATTAGGTTAAGTATCAATTAAATCAGTTTAGATTATGCAATTCCTAGATAACTGATCACAAACAAAATAAAACTGGAAAGGAAGCAGAGATATAGTGGGAATTAAATTAAGGGACACAGATGGAATTCTAATTAAAGGTCAAGGGATCAAACTAAAATTTGAAGAGAATTTCATATTTAAATGAAATAGAAACCAGAAACCCAATGAGGACAGTGAGGAAGATGGTGATGTTAGAGAAGAGGAGAATTAGGAATTTGGTGCGGTGAAGAAACAGGTGGCTATGCTATGGAGGATAGGTGTAGGGAGGGAGACGATGTCGGTGGCTATCTGGGGCATTATCCAGTGTCTGTAAGCAATAGTGGAGATGCCAGTCAAACAGGAACTGGATCGAAGATGATGGTGCTAGGCTTGGTGTTGTTCAGTCTAGGTTGTAGAGGTGGATTGCTGGGCAGTGGAGCGAAGAAGGTGGCAAGGGATTCAATCGGCCTAGGCTGTGAGGTACCAACTTGGATTGGGGAAATCAGGGAATTTGATGCTGGTACATGTGATGTCGCCTTGGGCAAAGGCGGTAGACAATGACCGAGGCATGATGGAGAGTGCTGGATCGGCGAAGAAGGACTGAATAGAGGAGGGCTGGAGAATAGGGGGTGGAGTAGGGTAGAGATGGTGGCAAAGATGATGGTGCATCAAGTTCTGGGCTAGAGGCAAGAAGAAATAGAGGGGCTTGGGTGATGAGTGTTGAGCGAGTTTAATGCGCCAGTGAAAAAAAATTGACTTTGAAAAAATAGATGAATTAGAGATAAGCGATACTAGGATTGAATAACAGAGGGAGATGGGTGGAAACTAGAACTCAGTTTCCAACAAAAAAAGAGAAAAATAACAATGAAGGACAATGGGTGCAAGTAAGGTAAGAGAATGATGGAGATTGTGAGAAGGAGGAGGAATATGCTAATAACAAGAAACAAAAGATAGACAATGAACAGAAGGACTAGTGAAATAGAAAAAACAATGAATAGAGTGCAAGGAAAGATAAATGAAAACTAAAACAAAACCTCCCTCAAGCTCCCACCAGTTCCCTCTTATATAGCTTCCCCTCTTTCTAATTGTGTTCTCCCCCACTTTCCTTATGGTGAGGAGTTAGTTTCTTACTAGGAAACCTCAATCCCTTTGAATTAGGTCTCCTCATTCCAAATCTTATCCATGATCTCCTTTCCCCTTATTAGAACACTTTTTCTTTTAGGAAACTATCCAATCTTGCTTTGTGAGTGATCTAGTTTGTTCAATGCCCCCTTGGAAAATCTGCACCATTAATTAGCCATCCAAACAAGAATTTGTTTGATCTGCAAAATATAAGACTAGATTAGAATCATCTAACCATACATTAAGCATATAATTAGCTAGGATGATCGTCTGATCGTTAATGATAATTTACGTTTGGATAGTCAATTTGAGCTAAAATTCATATTCTTTTCCAAAAATTACCAAATTTAATTAGTTAGATGATCTAATTAAATGTTAAATTAGGGTTATTTTGGCTAAAATTAAATACTTAACAATATATGTGCACAGTAATAAAGTTATTATTGGTTTGAAATGACCAGCATGTAGTTTAACTGATTACTACTATAAATTCTAAAGTAATCATATGTTACTTGGTTTGTCAAGTATGATGCAAATTTTGTGGATGATATATATATATATATATATATATACGCATGCGTATGCGTGCTTATGATGTATTCCATGTGAGGGCCTCTGACCAAGTGATTTTATCATCAGAAAAATCTTTCTTTCAATAATTTTATCTATATGCCATTATTTTGATTTTGTAGTATTGGATTTTCTACTGAGTATGTCGTATACTCACCCTACCATTTTTACCATAGATCAGCTTAGAAAGAATTGGAAAGGAGATTAATATTCTAAGAAGACCATTTTTTGATTAAATAGGATAAGTAGTAAGGTGATTTGAATTGTAACTGGGTTGTGTCTAATAAGTCTTTGGAAATGTATAAATGTGTTTGAAAAGGGGATGAAGTCCCCAATTTAGTTTTTAAAGTTTAAATGAATGTTTATATTGTATTTTGCATCACATGCATTAAATGTGATACGTAAAAAAAATAGTGGAAACTTTGTTGAATTTTTGGGAGAAATGTAGCACTCCTTCTGTCTAAAATCCTTATTTTGGTAAAAGAAAAATGACACTCGAGGTTTTACAAATGAATTTAAAAGAATATTCTTCTTCTGTTATTTGTTTTTCTAAAAATGATTTTCAATAGAAATAGATCTCCCTAAGTAAATGTCTTTTGTATTTAAAAATGAGTTTAAAAACCCGGGTTGTGATGTGCATCATTCTAATATTGAAAGTAGGGATGCATACTTTCTAAAATGATCTAGACCCTAGAGTTTTAGTAAAGAAAGTTGAACTATTCAAGGTAGTACAGCATAAGGAGAAATCTAATGATACAGAAATCTAATGATATAGTTGAGATCATAGATTCATCCCAAGCTTGATCCAATTTTTAGAATCTTGAGAGATAGAAGACTATCTTCCACTCTAAGGGGTCACTATGTGATCTTAAGAAGAGATAGAAGAGGATGTCGTGGTTGACGACAAACCTCAAATGGATGATGATCCCATAAGTTATTCTGAAGCAGTTAATGTTAAGGATGGCTAAATGGCTAGCTTCTATAAGGAAGAAAAAGATCACATTACAAAGAACCAAGTTTTGTTTATGATTATCTACCTAAAGTAGGAAATTCATTGGTTAGAAATGGATCTTCAAGAAGAAACTAACAATTGATAGTTCAGGTGAGCAGTATAATCAATGCTGACCCAGAGGAAGAGATCTTTATGGAGTTCTTAATGGTTTTTCAAGATGAAACTTTAGAAAGTAAAGTGTATGGGTTGGTTAAGTCTTTGTACAAATTAAAACAATCACCAAGGTAATGGTATCATACTTTTCATAAGGTTATTTTAGAGTATGATTTTAAGCTTAATAGATATGACCACTGCGGATACTCCTTTATTAGAAGGAGTATGTTTATGCTATTATTATTGTACATTGATGACAGATTATTGATGGGAAAAGATCTAAATATGATGGTTAAGACAAAGGAATGGTTTAAAACCAAATTTAAAATGAAAAATTTGGGTCAAGACTCTTATATATTAGGTATTAAGAAAGAAAGCAATAAGAAAACTAGGAAGATTAGTTTGTCTTAAAAGTTAATTGGGTGGAAACTCATGATCTCATGACTCTATAAAGGAAATGAGTTAAGTAATAAGATGGATCAGTCAAGTGATTATGATAGACTAGTTATGGGGTATGAGACATATGCCTATAAGCAGTTTAATGTATGCCAATGACATGCACCAAACCAGATATGCGTTTTGTTGTTGGCCTTTTAATTAAGTTTTTAGAGTGACCCTAGTTGTTCCTCATCAAAATGATGTTAAGCGATATTCCAGTACATAGTGGGTATAGACAACCTATATGAGAGCAAATGTAATAACCCAAAATTTTAATTCTGGAAAAGTCGTAATTTAGTAGAATTATGGAAAAATTCGACAATTAGGAAATTAAGGATTTGGGGAATTAAGAGATGAAATCTTGAGTTAAAACCTCAATAATTGGAATGCACTCGAAAAATGGAATCCAATGCCACTAAGAACACTGAAATCAGAGACCGAAGGAAAAATATCTATTTATTTTAATTTTTGTATTTAATTAAATGGCAGAAGGGGGTAAAATGGTAGAAGGGGGTAAATTTTTGTATTCAAAATAAATTGATGAAATGGTATAAGATTCATGATCTGAACTCTTCATCTTGTGCATAGTAACACGAAGAACAAACCCATGAATTTTCATTCTAATCAGATGGCTAGGGACGCCGAAAACTAAGAAAATAATACGAGGAATATTTTTAAGAATGTGATGAAAATCATGTAAAAATGTGAGATAATGATAGAATTTGTTGAAAGGGAGCTTAAAAATAGGATCTACCTGAAAAACTGAGCAAAACAGTGCAAAAATTGCACCATTTGGACAATTGAGAGTCGTGTGTTTGGTTGGATCATAAGGGTTTCAGGGGATTTAATACAAGTATTAACATTACACTTGTCAACATTTCTAGACATAAGATCATGTATTCAACATGTACATCCCATGTAGATACATTCATAAAATCCTCCTACCTTCAAGTAGTGATCCATCTCTTTAGACCTTCCATAATCCTGACTAACGTATGTAATCTATAAATCCATACGTATTGTCAATATTTATACAATCCGAATAATCCTATCTATATTCTTAGTCCAATCTTATTCTGTCATATAAAGGATCTAGACCTTTTGTCCTATCATGATCTATCTTCCTTAAATAATGTCTATCTTATTGATCCATAGATATGATGGTTAGAATGATCTTTTAATCTTTTAGATCTAAGTATTTTCTATTCTATTTGATCTAAATTGCAAGCAATAAATATATATCATCAAGAAGTATTTATTTCTTTTTATTGTTCTTGATCATTTAAGATCCCATGGATCTTGTTTCATTATCCTTATCTTACTCACAATTTTTATTAGGATTAGATAATTTACTAACCTTTTATGCTCTTATTATTATTATTATTATTATTATTCAACTAGTTAATGTTTTACTAGTTGAAGATAACTTATTTCAGCCTAAGTCTAGACTACTCTTATTTCCAATTGGTTAAGGCTCGCTAGCTAAATGGTTGAACACAAAGTGGTTACTTCAATCCTCATATAAGGAGGCGTTTAGAACTGACAAACATCAACCAAAGGTAAGGGAAGAGTGAGGCTCTATTAGAAAACCCCCTTAACCACCATGTTTAGCATTCACTAGAGTGACCTTAGCTCAACCTTTCATAAGGTTCCTATGAGCATTTTAACCAAGTACTCTTTCTAATTGATTTTAATTAAATCCATGAACATTTAAAATGTCATTCATGGAGTTTATTATTTTTCTAGTTTGGGCCAAGGATTTGATAATTCTTATATTGTCCTATTAACTATAACCCTTACTAATATTAAGTCAAAGTCATTCACTCATCTTAATTGTCCATGAATCTCTATATTCTATTAGTTTACATTTTTGGTAATTTATGCTCATCATATCTTAGCAACTACTTAACAATTAAATCTACTAATAGCCATATACTAACATGCTTCCTATGAATGTAACTTAACCTAATGGAATAAAACTATACTCAAACTAGCATGATCCTAAGTTATGAAATATATAAAATTTTACTACTAATCTAATGGAATCATGCTAAAATCTCCAATTTAAACTAACATGGCCCTAAGATAATTCAACCTAATAACAAATTAATAACATATACAACATAACATGGTAACATTTAAGAATTATACTATCATGCTTGCTAATTTACAACATAAAGCACATTTACAATTCTATTATCAAATAAAAGATAATTAAATTAATTAGATTAAGATTATTAAAAACTTTTACTTATTATCCAACCATTAGATCTTAGATCTTTTCCTTTCAATCAAGGGTTTTAATTAATTATAGGGCTTTTACTCCATTAAGGTCCAAAGATCATATCCCTCTATTTTTTTCATATTCAATCCATGATCTCAATGGATTCCATCATAATATCATTTATTCAATCCATCCCAAGGGTCTAATCATACTTAATCTTATTAATCAAGTGGGTCCCTTTGTATTTTTAGGGTTTTTCTACCATAAAGGGTAGATTCCTAAATACAGAAAGTTTCATGAAGAATTTTCTAAATGTTATAATTTTAGAAGAAAATAGATGTTACACGCTTTCCATAGCTTCTTTCCAATCTCAATTTGGATCTTAGATGACTCCACAATTGATGACAAAAGTTCACAGTCGTTCCTAATGTCCAGATTTGATCTAGGCCGCAGAACGAACGGCTGGGATTAGTCGGGCGGAATCGTCGCCGTGCCCCCATCACCGAGATGCATGTGGTATTGCGCTCCTTGGGACCAGCACTAGCACACGACCATTTCGTCGGGACGATGTCACAGGCAAAGACACTCTGGCAGGGCGTGTTTCCTTGCGACGTACTGAGATCCCGATCTTCTTAAGAAGATTGGACAGTCTATTTTGGACCATCCAATCTATTCCTCTTCAATTAAAGGCTCAAAACTTGATAAAAATTCTTAAAATTTCTACCCTAGGGGTTTTGGACCCTTCTAGATCGATTGGACGGCTCAAATTTTCACATCTGAGCCCTCTATCATCCAGAATTGAAGGGTTCTTACCCTTACTTGATTTTTATTATTTTTAATCGAAACTTATTTTTAGAAAAATAAAAATTAGATAAAATAACATGAAACAAGTGTGGAAAGGGTTTCCATCTACCTGATTGGAGAAAAGCTTCAATTTTGCAGTCCAAATTAAAAGAATACCCACTCAATGATAAGATAGCTGAAGAACTGCTCGTCTTATGATTTTTTGTTACTTGAAGGTGATTTGAGGGTTTTGTAGATAAGGTAGGCTAGGGTCATATGGATGGTGAGATTTGTGAGTTTTGATTTGGAACAGAGTGCCTAATGGAATTTAGGTCTTTTGTTCCATCTAGGGAGAGGAGAGAGAAAGTAAAAGAACAGAGATTTTGAGGAGTTTTGGAAATTTGGGAAGGAATCTAGATCTAGTTTTTTAGGGTAAGCAAGATGATTTTGTGAAATTTTAATGAACATTTTTGGAGGGGTATTTATAAGTGTTTTGCATTTTTCATAATTACTTGTAATAATTATGTTTTAATTCTTTTGAATATTAAATTAACATTGGATCCTCCACTACCACCTCCTTCTCTAGTAGAATCTAATAGTGGTTTGACCACTTATTACATGTTTTCTTGCCATTGGATTCATTTGTGGGCCCCACGGGGGTGTGAAAGGACCATTTTGCCCTTTTAAGGAGAAAAATCCATTTTATTCTCCCAAACTTAGAATTGAGCATACTTAGTGGTGTTGGAATCATATTTCTAAGTACATTCTAAATGTTGATGTCTTAGATCTCAGTTATGGGTAAAATTATCATTTTACCGTTTTATTAATAAAAATAATGAAAAATAGGGAATTTTCATTTTAACTTGGAATTGAATGTACTTAGTGTCATTTCGATCCATTTTTTTG
The DNA here is from genome assembly GCA_035236585.1 of Warburgia ugandensis. Lineage (NCBI taxonomy): Eukaryota > Viridiplantae > Streptophyta > Magnoliopsida > Canellales > Canellaceae > Warburgia > Warburgia ugandensis. The sequence goes on from CP141128.1 coordinate 55,009,325, forward strand.
TGTACATTTATAATTTCTAAGTTTTAAATCATGTTTTAATCTCTATAAAAAGAAAATTTCCAATAACCTAATATTCCAGCTCAAAATTTTTAAAAACTCAAACTTTATTGATTTTCTCAATCAATTTATAAAAATTAGGCTTATTATAGATGAAAAGTACTCTCTCAAAATTGGCTATGATTTTGGAAATCTATTATAATTGGTGGTAGGTCTTATTTCTTTAATCTAGAGAATGGTATTATCATTTTAGAGGGTCCCATTATTAAGTATTCAATTTTCATCAAAATACCCCTAATTTAGTATTCAATTAGAGCATCCAAGCCATCAATTTTAAGGTTTTTGCATAAAATAGTTTAATTTAGCTTTAATTAGCCATCCAACCATTAAATTGCAAAATTAACGGTTAGATGATCATCAAAGCTAATTAGATGAATAATAAATAGTTTGGATGATTCTAATTGGGTACTGTGCAGTGAAGATCAATTGACTCAAGCGTGACGATCTAGATCAAATCACGAAGATCAGATGAGGATAATGAAGCTATATGAAAAAATAAGACTTTGAAGAGTCCTCGGATAGGACAAAATTGAAGACTTGCTAAGTTCTAGCAAGTCTAGACTTTCAGTAGACCCTATTCTCCTTCTTATCTCTCTTTTCCCTCTCTCTTATTTTTTTCCACTTATCTCTCTCCTCTCTTTTCTCTCTCTCTTGTCTCCCTTGTTCCTATCACTTTCTCCCTTATCTCCTTCGGCTCCATCTCCATTCACCGGTTCTCTTCTTCGTGGGGTTTTTCCTGGTTTTTGTTAAAAACCAGATTTTGAATAAAATTACAGTTTTTCCCTTCTTCTTTAAATACAATTACATTTCTGTTCATTTGCTTTAATTACATCTACATCCCCTATTTATTTACATCTATGTCCCTATTCCATTTAAGCTTTATTTTATCCATCTTTTAATAGTGTTATGCAGGGACAATGTTATCCACTGACAGTATAATTCAGGGATATTTAATTAAATTTATTTTATATTTTCTGGACTTGAAAGCTATGTAAATTGCATCATTTGAATAAAGCTAAATAGTTAGGTTAGTTTTATTATTTCCTTTAAGATTTAAATAATTAAATTTTATTAAAAACTCCAACTAAAGCGAGTCCTTGTGGGTTCGACCCATATTTGCATAGCTATACTACAATAGCCCGTGCACTTGCGAAAAGTATCAACAAGTTTTTGGCGCCGTTGTTGGGGACTTGTAAAGAAGTTTTTATAAAGTTTAATTAAAAAAATCCAAAAAAATTCAAAAAATAAAAAATATTAGGAATTGCATTGTAGCCAATTTTAGGTGCATATTTAATTATTTTTAGTGCATAACCACCTACTTTCCTGGAATTGGTACTTATTTCTAATTTTCTTTTTCAAGAAATAGGAAAGTGGAGAAAATTTGCAAAAAAATCTTCATCAACATGAAAATTACCCTGCTTTCCTAGATTAGGATTTTTTTTCTTTTGAGTGAAGCTTGTAGCGAGGCCCTTTGTAATTTGCATTTTTGAATTTTAAAAGGGTTGTAATAATATAGGGCAAGTGTGGGATAAGGTGGCCCACACTTGATCTTCATCAGAAACCCCACTATAAGTCTCCTCACTAATTTAAATTCCTAGATTAGGGTTTGCATTTAGAGTAAATTTGCATTGTTTGGTAGTATAAATCATATAGAAAGCATCCTCTTATAATTGTTGCATTTTTAGGTTTTTGCATTAGTTTATTGCTTTTCAGTGCATCTTAGGACACGATTAATGCTTTAAGGTGATATATATGCTGATCGAACTTCCATGGAGTATGGAATTAATTAGTAAGGGTACCCTACCCCGATAAGATCAAGGGTGGATTTCATCACCACTCCTTGGCCTACCTAAGATAATCACCTCAAGCGCGCTACCCTAGCTTTCAAATCAAATTAAAATCAATCAGAAGAGACCTATAGGGCCATCAGATGCTCCTATGACCTTCTTACTAAGACGAGATTTATTGTCACTCTAGTGGCTTTTCAGCACTATGGTTATTGAGGGTTGTCTAATATAACCTCGCTCTTCCCTCACCTCTTGTTGATGTTTGTGAGGCCTAAACGCCTCCTTACACGAGGGTTGTATTAACCACCTTGTGAAGAACCTAACTAGTAAGCAATAATCAAGTCTAAAGGAGAGGAGGAGTGCTAGAGTAGGCTAATTAAAAGCATTGTCCCCACACAATTTCAAGAAAATCAATATGTTGCTTATTAGCCTCAAGAATTATATTGTGTCCTTTGTTTGTGCATCTTTCTAGGAAGTTAGGTTGCATCATGTAGGTTAGTTTTCATTTAAAAACAAAAAACAAAAAACAAAAAGGAAAAGAAAGAAGGAGCCTATAAAGAAGGGGATAGATTTCATAGATGGATTGGTTAGATCTTATGGAAAGTCAATTGCTTAGGCTAATAGCTTTTAGGCAAAGTGCGCCACAACCTGAATACCATAATGACTATACCTATTATGAGCATCCATATTCCACCCCTTCCTGGCCCCCATCAAGCTCCACATACAATGAATACTATCAGGAGCCAATGGGTGCACCTAATGCATTCACATACCCTAGCGATTTTTATTCTGAGACAAATTATCCAAACTCTAATGGATGGGCCAGGCATCATGAACAACCATGGTCTCAGGATAACCAATATCAGAAAGAACCACAATGGTCTTACCCTAATTAGTACTACCATGATTATTCTAAATATCAGGGTCAACCATCATGTGTTCAACTTGATCAGTCCTTTTTTAGTACCCCAAGCCACAATACTACCAACTCTATGAGTCATTTCCTCTACTGGAAGAACCATTATTAGAAGAAAATATGCAGCATAGGTGTGAAATAAGAGAACAAGAATACATGGCTGCTAGGAATAAGAAATTAAAACAAATGATGGAAGAATTCACTGGGGAATAAAACGAGGGAGGGAGGAATTTAAGGAATTACTGAAACAAATTAGAGAGGATAAAGAGCAATGTATTCTTGACACTAGGATGGAAATTTCTTATGATCCTTATGAGTCACAAAGTCTACAACCATCCTTAGAAATCTCCAACTTCGATATACTTGAGTCATGTCCTGATTCTGAAAAGACTTCCATTGATGAAGAGCATAATTCTTTAGAAAAATCCAACCCTAATCCTCTAGATGCGTGTCCCACCTATTTGTGTGACTCTGATGAAGACACATCTATTGAGGAGATGCCTGAGTTGTTGGATACTATGCCTCTAATGGACACTTCTAGATTGTAAGCCAGAGGAGATCATCCTAAGCATGAAATTCAGATTGTGCCTTTTAATGTAACAGATGTACCTGATTGGGACCTAAGAGCCTTATTTGAACAAACATCAAATGATAATATAGTCCCAATTGCTACCGTACATGTGCTTATCAAAAAGAAAGAAGTAGAGTTAGTTGAGATGCATCAACCTACTGTATGGTACACATTAGAATATAACGAGGGTTTAAGCCAAACCTTGTCCCTGCATCTAGTAATACAAGAACAACCTATTAGAGAAGGGCAGAGTCAGGTCATTACCCTAGTTCAGGACAATGATAGGGACATTGAGGAAAAAGATAAATTGCATAGAATGTTCATTATTATCCCTCAATTTGGTCAAGATAAGGACTGGTTGTCACCATATGGTCTAAGAAAATACATGGTAGTTCATGCAGTCATTGAGTTACCCTCACCTCAATTTTTAAGGTGGAGCAATTATATTGACTATCGTAAAATCTTAAAGATGGGGGATCATCAATATGGTCTCACTACTTTTACAATTGCAGTGATCTACTATATTATATTCATATCACCACCTAAAATTTCAAGGTGGAGGCCATATATAGATTATCGTGAAATTTTGAAGTGGCATGAGAATTCTCACCCTGTCATCTTAGGGTTGGGATTAGGACAAATAAAGTTGACTCAGTTAGCTCTAGTTTTAGAAAGTTAGGTTAGGCAATGTCTGGCTAAAAACGTTAAACTTAACGCTTATTGGGAGGCAACCCAAGGGTTTAGAGTCTACATCACTCCACTTTCTTATAAAATCCTATGTTTTCAAACATTAGGGACAATGTTTCCTTTAGGTTGGAGGGTGTAGAGGCACTAGAGATTTTGAGTTTTCTTGAAAAAAATAAAAAAAAATTGAAAATTGTTTGAAAAAAACAAAAAGTTTTTAAAGCAGAGTTCCCTTACTGTGATTAGAACTGAATGTTCAAGATTTAGTAAATATACTATTTTCACCGCTTAATGAGAATGCATATGATTAGTTTGCATGTCATTCATGTGTTGAAGCATTTTATGAAAGTTAATTCTCGGAAACCATTTACACACAGCACATAATCAAGATTAATATAGAGGTAAGACTTAGAGACCCTAAGGAAAATTAGTGGAGACCTATAACTAGTGAGAGTTTGAGACTATCTTCTTTTAGAGAGTTATAAAGTAATTTCATAATTTCTTCAGCGTACATACATTAGTGTGATCCTGTTATCATTGTTTTGGTTAAACATCAAGAATAAATAGGTGTAATAGTTTTAATTCTCAAAATTATTGAATTTGATAGGCTTTAGGAAGCCTAGGAAATGATATAGGCCATCCGTGTTCAGCCTAGAGACATAAAGTCTACCCAATATAATATACCACTAGTTAGCCTTTTGATCCTGTTATTAAGCCTTTTCTTTCTTAAACCCATTCACCTTAACCCAAAATAACCTCGTAAAATAAATAACCATTACCCATCTTCAAAATGAGTAGAGTATAAAAGGTTCAAAAATAGGACAAAAAGTCAAAGAAGTGAGAAAAAATTAAATGTCTTTCTTCCAAAGAAAAAGAAAAAAAAGAAGAGAAAAGAAAAGAAAAGAAAGATCGAAGTTTGAAAGAGAAATTCACTTCAAGTACAAACCAAAAAGAAAAGTTGTCCTATCAGATATTCATTGAAGACATCTACTCAACTTTGAACCTTTGAAATCTTTATACCTTTCTTTTCTAAACTTGTCCTAAGCCTACATTTCGTCCTAGTTAAAGACCTATTGATCTTAGGTGGACATAGCCTTAAAGAGGAGATAAAAAGAAAGAATTAAGCCCTAATATTCTTGGTGATAACATCCACTCTTATGGATCACTTTCCTTTGTCTCATGAGTGTTTAAAAGAATTATGTGAACCATCAGCTTGTTGGATTATGTTACATAATGAGTGAAATATGTTTAAACCCTTATCTGAGAGTTTTATTTCTGAGTGTATACTTGTGGGGATTTGAGGTCAAAGCATATTTCCAATGGAATGTAAGCATATCCAATTAGAAGTCAAGATTTATGTGACTGTACACATACATATGCACTGTAAGAAATAGCTCAAATAAAATGTCTTTAATATGTGTATGGTGTGTCAATTTGTCAAATCTTCTCCATTAAGTTGTGAAAAGCTAGTAAAATTGCTAATGAATGAGGATTCTCTGAGATAAAATAAGGGATTTGACTTTACTGAATTTTGTGGGTATATTCACTGCAAACCCTCATGAGGCCTAACTCGTCCACTAGGGTTAACCTAGGGGTTCAAGGGCTTGTTGCATGTGCTAAATGCAATCGTGAGTATTTACTAAAGTGGCATCTTGTACCAGTTTTGTAAAATAGTAATCTGCACGTTTTACTTGGGACTAGCAAAATGCTGGTTAGGGGGTGTGTTAAGTATTCAATTTTGGTCAAAATACCCCTAATTTAGTATTCAATTAGAGCATCCAGGCCATCAATTTCAAGGTTTTTGCATAAAATAGTTTAATTTAGCTTTAATTGGCCATCCAATCATTAAATTGCAAAATTAACTATCAGATGATCATCAAAGCTAATTAGATGAATAATAAATGGTTTGGATGATTCTAATTGGGTCTTGTGCATTGAAGATCAATTGACTCAAGTGTGGACAATCCAAATCAAATCACGAAGATCAGATGAGGATAATGAAGCTCCAGGGAAAAAGAAGACTTTGAAGAGTCCTGGGATAGGACAAAATTGAAGACTTGCAGAGTTTTAGCAAGTCTAGACTTCCAGTAGACCGTACTCTCTCTCTTATCTATCTTTTCCCTCTCTCTTTTCTCTCTCTCTCTCTCTCTCTCTCTCTCTCTCTCTCTCTCTCTCTCTCTCTCTCTCTCTCTCTCTCTCTCTCTCTCTCTCTCTCTCTCTCTCTCTCTCTCTCTCTCTTATCTCCCTTCCTCCTCTCACTTTCTCCCTTATCTCCTTCGGCTCCATCTCCATTCACCGGTTCTCTTCTTCGTGGGGTTTTTCCTGGTTTTTGTTAAAAACCAAATTTTGAATAAAATTATAGTTTTTCCCTTCTTCTTTAAATGCAATTATATTTCTGTTCATTTGCTTTAATTACATTTGCATCCCCTGTTTATTTACATCTATGTCCCTGTTCCATTTATGCTTTATTTTATCCATCTTTTTATAGTGTTATGTAGGGACAATGTTATCCACAGACAGTATAATTCAGGGATATTTAATTAGTTTTATTTTATATTTTCTAGACTTGAAAGTTATGTAAATTGCATCATTTGAATAAAGCTAAATAGTTAGGTTAGTTTTATTATTTCCTTTAAGATTTAAATAATTAAATTTTATTAAAAACTCCAATTAAAGCGAGTCCCTGTGGGTTCGACCAGTATTTGCATAACTATACTACAATAGCCCGTGCACTTGCGGAAAACATCACCCAACACAGCCAATGATTGATATGGAGCTATTATCTCCTTTGACTTCTTTGCTATGTAGAAGATATCTCTTCCCTCTAGTATATTAGTAATAAATGCACTTCCAATCTACAACATGTTGATCCAAACACCATTTTTTTCTACTATGTAGCCAAAATGTTGTGGCAATAAAAGACAACATTCAAAGAGTAGTTCAAAACCAATTTATGTTATTTTAAAGACAAGGATAAGATAAAGCGAGAAGTGTAGATTAGGATATGGAGAAAATAAATTGGTAACTCAGAATGAGAAGATCCTCCAAAATTTTTCAACATTATTTAGTGGGTAGTTGAAGGAAAGGGAGTATTTCCAAATTATTTACCAAAGAATTCTTCATAGTTCCATAAATTAAGCACTACTAAAATTTGGCCTTTATAGGATGGTTTTAATACAATTGTCTTATATAAAATTTTATAAGATGGTTTTGATAAAATTTCTTATATATTATAATATTATAAGACGGTTTTGACATGACCATCTCATAAATTTTTTATATATGATAGTTATGGAAAACCGTCTGCAAAAGGTGGGGCCCCAATTTTGAAAACCAAAACAATAGAAAAATAATTTCAATGAATTTCATTTTAACAAAAACCTTGAGTGTTAACCACCAACTCAAATAAATTTTTAAATTTTCAAGTACACCTTTTTAAAACAAGTTTACTACTGCAGGACCCATCCAGTCAACAACCACATTCCCTACAATAACATAATTAAGTCCAGATAATTCAAATGCATATGTACATTCCAAGTAGAATAAAAAACATACCTTCAAATGAGATGTCTCAATCAACAACTTGTTTGGCTCCTCTTTAGTCGTGTCTGTCTCTCAATATCTGAGGCATTGCAACAATAACACAATGCCTCAATAAGAAATGATTGGTAGGGGAATAAGATGCTTATGCAATTCAAAATATAATATTTTCTTTCACAATATAATAATCATTTAAATTAACAAAACATTATGCATCAATAATCAATAGTTTGCATGATTAACTTAGAATTAATCCAAGACTTCAGAGTATAATTTTCAAAGCATTTCATATGAATATCATGAATAAATCAAACCACAAAACATTAAGTCCAAATCTAAATCAGTATCTCAAGTAAACTTTAGGAATAGATATAAACATCATAAACAAATCCAGATATGTCAAATCATGTCCAACCACAATTTAAATCACAAATAAAGATACTGAATATGTAAACGAGTTAATGGTATTAAACTCGTAAAATGGCGAATATGGTCATCAGTGGTCACACCCCTACTATGCGGGGCCCACATCCTCCAATCAACACTGGCTATCCATAATGGTCATGAGCTCATACCAGGCATCTCACCATGCCATATAGTCATCAATGGTCATAGCACCCTGATCTCAAAAGAAAACCAAACACAAGTGGTATCACTCCCTCATTATGGTAACACTGTGTACGAGAATACAAGGAACTGCTAAGCTGTAGTGATAAACAACACATGATCTATCGATTGTCGCTCCCTGTCGACACTGAAACAGTAGACTCATCATCCATCTGCATGGGTGAGGACCAAACCGATAGTGTAGGCTACCCATCATACCAACCCCTATTGACTGCCATTTTATAGGTAGGTGTCTATCATCTCATAATCTTAGAGGGGGGTGGCTAGCCCTATACCCCTCTTAGCATAACAACCCCCACACCAAAAGCCTGTAAAAAAAAAACCCTCATGCCTCCACACTTGGATGTAAAATAATAGCATCAGGCTATATGCTTGTCTCATATCAATCCCCCCAAAAAAATACTGTATTATATACATAGTTGGTACCTTGTACTAGATCAAGCCTACATGGCTTTTACATCAAAATCATGTGGTAATAAAACATGCCATGCACTATAAAAAACATGCCTTTTTAAATGAATGGCGTACATTTAAATCCATGGAGGTATAATCACAATATAACCATCCTCCATATACAAAACCATATCCTTTCCATTTCATAATTTATGCATACCGCATGTATACTATAAGATAATAATCACATTTTATAAATGATTCATGTAACTCAAATCTCATGTAGGTATCAAAATCACATCATGAGTATATAAATAAATCATGTAGTTTATGAAATTAGCATCTTAAATTCCACCTACCTTGAATACGGCTCTCAAATCCTTAGAACAACCCATGGTCTCAATTGTGTATCCATCAATGTATCTGTCAAGTCATATATACATTTCAAGTTAACTGCTTGTTCACAATTTCTCACCCATTACTTATTTAGTCTTTGATCACTATCAGTCATGATGATCTTGTTCTTGCAGACCTTCAATCCTGTGTATATTTCTTTATTTTCATAATATCCATTAATTTGGATCATTGGTTGAAGATCAATAGTTCAGATCATTTGATATATTCTTATTCAAGTCAATTTATGCTATGATCAGCTAAATAGATGCATCTTGATCATCACAAGGCTTAATCATTCCATTTCATTGAAATTCGGGGTGATCCAACCATTGCATCATTATTTAAAGCCTCTATTTATGATTAGGTCACCAATTCTAATCTTAATCATCACAATCAATTCCATTTCATGTTTATCTAACCATTCCAGTGCATATCTATGATTTATGTCTTGATCTGACGGTCCAATCACTCTACAATCAATGGTCTAGATCAATTTCTAGGATGAATACGCATCATCTAAGGCCTGATCGTCCCTTAACCAGCCTGTTCTAGGTTATTAGGTGACATTTTGAAGATTTGATCTCACTAGATGTGATCAAATCAAGATTATAATATTAATTTCATGTCCATATCGAAGAGACAATTCCAGCGGACGTCTTGGATATGAATTTGGAGTTATATAGAGTTTACATTATCAAATTACTGTTCAGGTCAACAGTTAACAGTCAGGATCAAAATCCAATCCAGAATGTGAATATACGGTGCGTCTCGATCATCAGAACACCCGCCATTCCCATTCAAGCATGACCGCAACTCAAGGTACTCGCTCACACAGCGTACACATGCTGTGAGCGTGCATCTTGCTCTGTGCGTCCTGTGGATGCATCCTAAGATGACATCCATTAGAGACAATGCACCTGGACCATCCAATATGTTTTTGCTGATCTAAGTCTCAGATGATGTAATTTTTGTTATATTTTTTCCATTCCTAAGGTTTTGAGGGTCATTGAATCTAATGGACGAGTTAGATCATCCATTTGAGTTATCTTTGTGATGAGTTATCTACTGTGTCATGATTTCCTAATATAGAAATTTTCCAATCTAGATGATGACAAATAATAAAAGACGATGAAAGTTCTTACTGGGTAATGGAAAATGAGAAGGAAACTGAGATCTACCTATTCGATCGATGAGAAATCTTACCTTTGAGGGTTTACCCCAGGTGGAGTTTGAAGAGCAACTATTCCTCCACAATCTACAGTCAATCTACCAAAGTAATGAGGGGAAGTAGAGCGTGATTAGGGCACGGTGATGGTCATTGGCAATTCTAGAACAGTTGATCGTGAGGGGGAGGGAGAATCGAGGAAGATAATGAATAGTGATTATGGGAAAGAGGAGTTTTTACCTTAAATACAGTTAAGGTGAGATAATCCTAAATACTCATGTAATTAACAGGTGTATGGCCCACTTGGGTTTTCCAAATTTTGAGTGGGTCCTACAAGGTAAAATTACCGAAATACCCTTTATGAGAAAAATCCCAACTTATTTGTCTAAACTTCAATTTGGGAATTTTTAGTGTTGTTGAAATCCATTTTTTGAGTACTATCCAAATCTTGATGTTTCAATCCTCAATTCAATTCACAATATTTATAGTTTTAGAAATTCACTTTATTATTAAAAATTGAATATAAAGTTTGAGGATATTATAGACTCAAACTTTTATTTTCTTAGTTGATATTAGTTGGGTAGTATTCATTCTTGTACTTTGTCATATGTTTACTTTATTTGATGTTTATGGGTTAAAATTCCTTTTCTTTTTTCTTCTTACATTTGTGTGATATATTCATATGTATGGATCTATGTGTAGAACATTTATATGTATGGATTAGTTATGTTTTTGCACCATTCTTACTTTCCCTAATCCTAGACTTAAAAAGTGTTAACTCCTCTAATATATATTAATTATTCATGTTTTTAATAACTATGTACATTTTTTGTGCACACCAAGTATTTGGTTAAATGCCTAACCAATGTTATTAATCTTTTCATGTCTAAAAAGTCTTCACACACATTTGAACTTCACCTCCTAGACAAAATGGACAAATATGCTTGGATGTGTGTGAAAAGATCATCAAGGGAATATGAGGAGGGAATAGAAAAGTACATTGAGTTTGCACTTAGGGTAGGATATGATTGTAATTGAATGTGATGTCCATGCTCAAGATGTAGAAACCTAAAAAAGGTTACTATTGGTGAGTTGAGAGAACATTTGTACTTCAATAGAGTTGATGAAAGAAATCACCCCAAGATGTGGCATGGAGAAGAAATAGGCCCTAGGTAAGGGCTGAATGTGTATATGAAAAAGAAGCCACTCTAAGAAGTAGTGCAAATAGTAGTACAGTTGCACCTATGTTTTGAGATGTAATGACTTCTAAGATGACCCAAAAGAATTTCAGATTGCATTCAAGGAAGCCAATATGCCATTGTATGTTGGGTGTACAGATTATACCAAGTTGTCTATAGCGGTAGAACTTTACAATGTGAAATCAAGATTTAGTATTGTAGATCATGGTTTTACAAAATTTTTGAAAGTCATTGGTAAAATGCTACCCAAGGGGAACAAATTGGTTAAGTTGACATGGGAGGCAAGGAAAACCTTGGCTACACTAGGCTTGAAGTATGAAAAGATACATGCCTATCCCAATGACTGCATCTTGTATAGAAAGGAGCAAAAAGACAAAATTATATGTCCAACTTATGAACATTCAAGATGGAAGATGAGGAAGAGTTCAAGTGATTGGCAAGTGAAAGATGTCCTTATAAAGGTCTTGTGGTATTTTCCCCATATTCCAAGATTTTAAATAATGTTTCATATTAAAGAAACAATAAAGATACTAGTATGGCATGCCGACGAGAGAGTGGGTGATAACTATTTATACCATCTAGTAGATAGCTCGCGTGGAAGCTTGTAGACTTCATGTAGCCCAATTTTGGAGAAGAACCCAGAAACCTACCACTTGCAATATTTACAGATGGAATTAATCCTCATAGTTCTATGAGTAGTAAGTATAGTTGTTGGCCTATAAAATAGTTTGTTACAACCTTCCACTATTATTGTGCATGAAGAGGAAGTTCATGATGTTAACTATGTTAATATCGGGTCCCGAGCAACCTGAGAATGACATTGACGTGTACTTGGCTACATTGATTGATGACCTTAGGACATTGTGGGAAGTAGGGTTGAAGCTTATGATGCATACAAGAAAGAGACATTCACCCCTAAGGCTGTACTACTATGGACAATAAGTGACTTTCTTGGATATAGTAATTTGGCTGGATGCACAGTGAAGGGATACAATGGCTGCCCTATTTGTAACGACTAAACTTGTGCCACACGACTTCAACATGGTGGGAAGATAACATTTTTAGGCCACAGAAGATGGTTACATAGAAACCATCCATACCATTTTTAAAAGGGGGAATTTAATGGTAGAGTGTGGCTAGGACACCTGCAAAGAAGTTGACTGGATGACAAGTATTAGGACAAGTTGAGAACCTTAATGTATCATGGGGGAAGAAGAAGAACGCAACTTTGCATACATATGAAAGCAACTCCAAAAGATCGTTGAAGAATAATTCAATATTCTTTGAACTTGTATATTGAAAATCCCTACACATGCGCCATGTGCTTAATGTCATGCACATTGAGAAGAATGTCTGTGAAAGCTTGACCAGTACCTTACTTAACATGCGAGGAAAAACAAATGATGAACTTGCAGCTCGAATGGATCTCATGACAATGGGTTTGAAGAGAAGGTTGCATCCATAGGATAGGGGTAGTTGAGAGAAGAGAATAATAGTGTGTAAAATCTTGTGAGATTTCAAAGTTCCAGATGGGTAGTCTCCAAGCTTTAGAAACATTATCTGCATGGAAGAGCTAAAACTGATGAAGTCTCACAATTATCATGCATTGATGCAACAAGTTCTACTCATAGCAATACATTCGATGTTGCCAGATGAAGTAAGAGGATCTATTACTAAATTCTTCTACTTCTTTGATGCTTTGTGATAGAAGATGGTGGATACTTCTAAATTACACAAAATTTAGGATCATTTAGTGACAACCTTAGGTGAGCTTGAGACAATCTTTCCCCCATCCTCCATCAATATCATGGTATACTTAGCAATGCACCTCATTGATGAGGTTAGGTTGTGTGGACCTATTTATTTGCAATGGATGTACTAATTTAAAAGGTACATGAAGGTATTAAAAGGGTATGTATGAAATCATAATCAGTCGAATGGGTGTATTGCTGAATGTTACATTGTAGAAGAAGTGGTCAAGTTTTGCATTGAGTATTTATCAGGAGTGGATGCTATTAGAATCCCAAGAAAGAAACATTCAGATGCTTTAATTGATCTAAGAGTTGGTAAATCTCTATCCAATGGTCGTGTGTTGACCATTGATCGTAAGGAACAAGACCAGGCACACCTTTACGTCTTGTAAAATATTAATGTTGATGAAGTTCAACCATATATTGAGTATGTAACTAATGTTCTCTCTTTGGATTCTTTCACATTAATTAATTTAATCATTAATGTTGATGAAATTTAGCCATATATATATATATATATATAGTAAAGGGTGCGTAATGTATTATTAACTTAGGCATGTTATATATAATTTTCATCTCTGATCATTGTATAGTATGTACATGGACTTCCTAAAAGAGAGGTATCTAAGAGATACAAGGAAAGAGAAGTGGCTACAAGATGAGCATTGTCGTTCCTTCAGCACTTGGCTTCATTAGAAGGTATTTAATTATAGTGAATAATACTCTATGAAGAATTAAATGATTTGTATAATGGTATATGCACATATACCTTAATTAATCATAATAATTAATATATTATATATAGGTTTTAGATTAGCAAAATATTCTAGGTCATAGTACTTTTGAATGCTTGGGTTAGATGGCAATGGGACCTCGACCAGAAGTAATAAAGTATGCTAGATATGCCATCAATGGTTATTGCTTTCACCCAAAAGATAGTGATAAGTTAAGAGCACAATAAGGTAGTGGTGTTAGCTTAGTTGCTAACACCATTTTCTTTTTCAGCTCAAAGGACAATAACCCAATTGTAGATAACAATACTTCTTACAGGGTTATACACAAGATATGTGAGCTGGATTATATCTATAGAAATGTGCTTATGTTTAAGTGTGATTGGATAGATCACAACAAGGATAACATAAGAACCAATGCCCTCAATTTTGCATTGGTTGACCTCAATAAGATTGACTATCAAAATGATTAGTTTATTTTTCAATGTTAAGAAAAATAGGTATTTTATATAGAAGATGGACATGATATGAGATATTCGACTATTTTATCAGTCTCCCCAAGGGACTTCTATGATGAAGATGACTTAGGTGATACGTCAATTGATTACCCTTCAATCACTACAGTAATGCCATCAATCAATCTAATTGGGGAGACTCAAATGGATTATGTGCATGATCATGGTGAGGAGGGTGCTAAGGTTAAATCTAATTGTATGTGAGGGGACAAATTAAAGTGCTTGTATCATCTAATGTATGAAAAATTAATAATTAATTAATTAAGTTTACACATCAAGTGTCATGCCAAACACTGCTTAAATGTCAATGAAATATATACTAGGTTAACCTCTGAACTTCACAGATTTTTAAGATTTTAAGGGTCTAAAGAATTGGTGAAACTACATTAATACATATAAGACAATTATAAATAAATCATCTTATATTATTCAAACAAAAATTAAGGTTTGCAGATGAATAAACACGAAAGTGAACCCTTAATATAAGCAATTTTTAAAAAACCATCCTATATTCAATAGCATATAGGATGGTTTTTTAAAAATCATCTTATATAATATGATTAAAATATAGGATGGTTAATAAAAAACCATCCTACATTAACTTGACTATAGGATGGTTTTTTAAAAATCATCCTATATTATATAGAATATAGGATGATTTTTAAAAAACCATCCTATATCCAAATAAATATAGAACAATTATTAAAAACCGTCCTACATTCATTTTGAATATAGGATGATTTTTAAAAAACCATCATACATTCAAATAAATATAGGATGGTTATTAAAAACTGTCCTATGCAATTTTTAATAACCATTCTATATTTATTTGAATATAGGATGGTTTTTAAGAAACCATATTATATTCATCTTGAATATAGGATGATTTTTTAAAAACCATCCTATTTTCCACTATTAAAACTACCATCGCCCACCCCACCTCCAAAAATATCAAACCCAAAACCACCAAAACCCTTGAGGAGAAGAAGAAGAAGAGGATGAGAGAGAGATAGAGAGAAGAGAGAGTGTGAAGAATAAGAAGAGGAAGAAGAAAAAGGAGAAAGAGAAGAGGAAGAGGAGAGGAGAGAATTCAAGTGTCCCATGACCCTTGAGTAGAAGAAGAAGGAGAAGGATAATAAGAAGAAGAAGAGGAGGAGGAGGAGGAGAGGAGAGAACAAATGCATGTCTCCCCCCACACACTCAGTGATCATTTTTCTCTCATTAGGTTGGATCTCTCTTTTATTGATTTTCTACTTCGTTAATGGTTGTATATCTTTGAAATTGATCGTTCTAGATAGAATACATTAAGAATAAGAATACCTATGTGTTATATTTTCAAGTTTCATTCCAAAATACATCCAAATATTTGCTTGAAGTGTGCTTATTGTAACTATCTGTGTGAATAGTAACAGTACCATGTGTTTTTGTACTATGTGTTTGATTTTCTGAATCGCTAATGATTGTAAATGTTTAAAATTGATTATTCTAGAAATAGGACATTGAGAATTAAAAGACCATTTTTTAGATTTTCAAGTTTCATTTAAAAAGGCATTCAAATACTTGCTTGAAGTATGCTTGTTGCAACTTTTCGTGTGAATAGTAATAGTAACATGTATTTTTAACTGTGAGTCATTTTTTGATTTATTAATAGTTGTAAATGTTTAAAATTTATTTTATAAATATAGTAAATTTAGAATAAGAAGACCCATATGTTATATTTCAAATTTCATCCAAAAAAGCATCCAAATACTTGCTTGAATTATGCTTGTTGTAGCTATCTACATTTTTAGTAACGATACCAGGCATTTTTAAGTATGTGTATGATTTTTTTATTTGTTAATTCTTGAAATTGATCATCCTACATAGTTTCATTGAGTTTGAAGAAGGCCCATGCATTATATTTTCAAGTTTCATTCAAAAAGGCCTCCAAATACTTGCTTGAAGTATGCTTGTGGTAGCTATCCGCGTGAATAGTAATAGTACGATGTGTTTTAATTATATGCCTTTTTTTTTAAATAGTTTTAAATTTTTGAAATCAATCATTTTAGATAGTGGACATTGAGAATAAGAAGACCCATGTGTTAGATTTTCAAGTTTCATTTAAAAAGGCATCTAAATACTTGCTTGAAGTATGGTTGTTGTAGTTGTCCGTGTGAATAGTAATAGTACCATGTGTATCTAACTATGTTCACGACTTTCTTAATGGTTGTAAATGTTTAAAATTGATTTTCTAAATAGAGGAGAATAAGAAGACCCATGTGTTAGATTTCAAGTTTCATTCAAAAAGGCATCTAAATACTTGCTTGAATTATGCTTGTTGTAGTTGTCTATGTTTCTAGTAACAATACCATGCATTTTTAACTATGTGCATGATTTTTTTTATTTGTTAATGGTTGTAAATGCTTGAAATTGATCATTCTATATAGTGGACTTTTAAGAAGACTCATTTGTTAGATTTCAAGTTTCATTCAAAAAGGCATCTAAATACTTGCTTGAATTATGCTTGTTGTAGTTGTCTATGTTTCTAGTAACAATACCATGCATTTTTAACTATGTGCATGATTTTTTTTATTTGTAAATGGTTGTAAATGCTTGAAATTGATCATTCTACATAGTGGACTTTTAAGAAGACTCATTTGTTAGATTTCAAGTTTCATTCAAAAATGCATCCAAATACTTGCTTGAATTATGCTTGTTATAATTGTCTACATTTCTAGTAATAGTACCATGCATTTTTAACTATGTGGATCATTTTCTAATTCATTAATGGTTGTAAATTCTTGAAATTGATCATTCTATATAGTGGACATTGTTGTAGCTTCCCTATTTGTGTACACCATCTATGCACTTAGATTGTGGTTTTTTTCTAAACCAATATATATGTTATTATATTCTAAATATATTGTTTTCACTCGTGCAAGCAAAATGGAACATGAAGAGGTTGAGCATCATGAAGAACAATCCAACACTTGCCCATTAAGAGAAGGGGTAGAGGGCCAACAAAAATGGGCATATTATCAACAGAAAGTCAAAGGGAATAAGAGAGACAATACAGTTTAACAATAAAGGGTAGGTGATAGGTGGCAGGGCATATTCTAACACTAGTTTCGTTTGCTGCACTGTTATAAGCTTGGTGCAAATATCAATTACTAATTGGAGACATGTGTCACCATCAATAAAGGATGCAATACGGGAGACGGTGAAGGTTTGTAAATGCTTGCTACATATAACATACTAGGTGCCTTATCTTGTTTTATTTCATGTAGACTAATGTTTGTTTTTACTTTGTAGTCTGCCTTTGACATCTACGATGAGTAGAAGAAGAATGCTCTTGTAACGACCTGGGTTTTCCCATGCATTTTTAAATGCAAGATCTAATTGTTATGGCGGGATGCATCCCTATTTGAAAACCATTTTATGAAAACCATGCAATGCAGCGGAAAATCTTTTGTTCTAAACTTATTTTGAAAACCCCAAGTGTCATTTTCTTTCACAATACTCAAAGTAGTTTTTTAAAAACTTCAGAAATCATAAATGTTTTTCCCCAGGTCTATCCAGTCACAGCACATAGCCCAACTGTAAATTAATACAAATACATGTCCAAAGGGTAGAGAGTTTACTCACATGTATAGTTGTCTCCTTTGTTTATTCACTTGCTCGTAGCACTAATATCTCCTGAGGCGTCTTCTATTGGTAAGCGGAACTATCCTGAAAAATGTTAAGGATAGGGTGAGTATATACTATACTCAATAGGAGTCTATCACTACTAGTTTTGCAATGCATGTTATGTTTTAAATCATATGCTCTTAAAAACATGTGCATGTTCGAACAATCATGTTCAATATCGATATTAAAAACCACTGTCAAACCGGAATACTGACAACTTAAGGAATAGCATAATCTAAGTCGAAAGTATCATATATCATAAACATAATGATATGCATAAGATGCTCCACTAAATCCAACTCATGGATATCTGGTATGGTCAACCAACCTCATGTCATGCCATATGCAATGCAAGTAAATCCTCAAACCATAGGGTCCAACTATGCCCATGACCTCGCCATCGTGTGGTCACCGGGTACCTAAGGACACAGGGTCATATGCCTCTACGGGACATATGACACTTCGACCCAGTGTCGTGACACCAGTGGTAGCCCCCTATACCACATGTAGTCGAAGCAGGGACGCTGCCCTTTTTGGGTATAGTACCCATCCACCTAATATTGGTAGAGGTTGGAGGCCAACCCAAACCTCTCGGCATAGCGCCCACGAGCTTATCAACCCAAATCATATCAGATCAAACAAGCGAAAACCTCTTTTTCAAAACCTGTCCTCTTCGGGTCCCTCACAACTGCCTGGCCCTCACAACTGCCTACCCAGCGTCTTTTGGGCACTCCAGCGTCTTTTGGTAACCCTCAAGGACATGCAATCTTTCAAAAACTCAATGCTCACAAATCATGCAATATATGCATTTGTTTGCAAAACATATCTATGCATAATGTATATGCAATTATTTGCAAGATATATCTATGCATAATGTATATGCAATTATTTGCAAAACATATCTATGTATAAAGCATTTATCATATATACGCTAAATTAAGTCATGCTAAACAAGTCCTATACTTATACTTAAAACATGCATTCTCAAAACAATCATGGCTCTTTTAAAAAGTCTAGAAGTGATAGAGCACCTACCTCAACGTCTCCTGGAGTCGTGTCCTTTATCACTCAACCCGTCCCTGGGTCTCATTTATAAACTCTTGGGTATGAATGGATACAAGGAGTCCTTATTAATTTCATTCTATTAGATCGCTAGATCTGCCTATTGGGTCCATGGTCCTTGCCTAATTCATTCGTCAGGCTAGATCCTATGGTGTGGATCAACTTTCCAATAGTTAAACTCTGTAATTTATCCTCTAATCCTAACTTTAAAGTCTCATTAGGTCCACGTGCCCCAGTTCCCAGGACACCCGTGTATCCTAGTTGAACCGCGACCGCCTTACGTGCATGCATGCCCAAAGGCCGTGCCAGGGATCGCATTTTGCACGCGCACATGCATGCTCAAGTGACGCGCTATGACACGCATCATCGCACGGACGCACCTTGTAGCATGGCGCGTCTCAGCTCCCAGGGCACATCGTGCACCCTGGTCGAGCCAGGACCTGTGCCCCATGTCCCGCGCGCACCTGAAGGCTGCACCTGTGCCCCATGCCCTGTCGTACACCTGGAACCCGTCCCAGGGACCCAGTCTCAGGTGCACGTGCAGATGGCGTCCTTGGGATGCCTGGTTCGTGCAAGGCCGGCCCAAGCCAGCTTGGAACGTTTTTCGGCCAAGAACCCGGCTGGAAAATGATTGGAAAAGACCAGATTCAGCATGGATCTAGCCCTGGGGAAGCAAAATGGAGAGGAAAAGGTAAGAACGGCTTACTTGTAGCCTGGAAACGCTCTTTTTCCCCAGTGGGTGTGCCTGCTCGTTGGAAAACTCGAACAAGGGGGAAAACCCTATTGCCAGACCGGAAAGGAGAAAGGGGGACATGGGAAATGGAAATGGCCTGCCTAACTTGGGCCTGGCCGTTGCCGAAAAACACAGAGAGACGAGTTTCCGGTTTTTGCCGGAAACCCCAGTCCAAAAGTTGCTGAAAAACGTGTTTTTGGAGAGGGGGAGTTGGGGCTTTTATAGAGGGGAGAAGGCGGTGCCGCCCTTTCTCCTGGGGTGTTTTGGAGAAATTGGGAAAAACGGGTTTCTGGAGAAGTCTGGAGGTGGAAGACAACAGGGGGTGCCGTTATCAAAATGGCCTCCTGCGTTTTTCATCTTTTTCATTTTTCTGTTTAAATTGCAGAACTGCCCTGATATTTAAACGGCCGTAACTCCTTCATACGAACTCCGTTTTGGGTGATTTTTGAGGCATTGGATTCCATTTTTCGAGTAGAATCTAATGGTACTAAGTTTCCTCACAAATTACTTCATTTACTATTTTAAATAAAGTCAAACATTCAACACAGTTCATTTCCCATAGAATGACCAATTTTTGTTAAAAATAGCGTAAATTGGTCGGGCATTACATTATTACCCCCTTAAAAGAATTTCATCCTCGAAATTCCATAAATTATCATCTTCAAGGTATTTTATCTCTTAGATAACTTTTTGGTGAATGTATTCTCCCCTTAGGAATCAAATCTAGGCTCATCCTCAATTTATCATTTTTATTCTTCCTTCAACAAGGCCTTACCTATAAGGGCCGCTTTCGCTGCGTACTTTGATGCGTACTCCCATACTTGCCATTTTAACAATACCGATTTCTAGCGGTAATTCATCTATCTCGAAATCCTAAGATGCCTATACTTTTCTCATTGTGTATAGGGTAGTTTCCTCATAGGATCATGCTTCTTTATTCATGCATAAATTACTCCATACTTCTTTCAAGATCATATTATCTTATTTCTCATAGTCCTTTTCGAATATCATAGGATGACCCCTTTTTCTTCTTGTCTTTCATCTAGTGATCTCTTCATCATCCATATCTCCTTCTAATGGTTGGTTATATGTCATTAGTAAGAGTCCAAAAAATTACCTTCTTTCTATTGTGTCTAACTTTACTTCTTATCTTTTATATTTGTCCCCAAGATACTTCAATAACTAACATGTAATGGTTGGTTATATGTCATTAGTAAGAGTCCAAAAAATTACCTTCTTTCTATTGTGTTTAACTTTACTTCTTATCTTTTATATTTGTCCCCAAGATACTTCAATAACTGACATGGTGTCATGTACTCTACAGCCAAACCCTTGATTATCTTTGAATTTCAACTGTCTGTCGTTTTCCATATGTGACTTGATCCCTTGACCAAAGTTACATTCAAAATAAAACTTATGAAAGCCAATTAGTAGCTTCTTCCATCGAGGACCTTATCATATACTGAAAGTAAAATGTCCAACTCTATATCCAGTTTCATAATTATTGAATTCATTAAACGCTTTTCTCCGTGAAGATTTTATCTAAACTCATATCAAATGTTAATGGTCGATTCATCATCATGGGTCAAATGTTCCCGTCCAAAGGCCTATCTCACTATTCACATCAATTTGTCATTAGGATTTTCAATAATGTTCCCATTTATGCAAAGAAAAAGGTTTCTTATTCATAACTGAGTACTCTTACTAAGTCATGGTTGAATCCTTTGTCATCATCTTCTTTGCCCTTTCTTTGCTTGATGGTTTTCTTCGTAACCTTTCAGTCCAAAAGTTATATACTCAATCCAGTAGGGTTAGTCCTTAGGAAATTCCTTCAATTGATTTTTCGTACTTGGTATATGCACATAACAACTAACTATTTGTCTAAAGGCAATGTAACATTACATCTCACCTTATATTGTGTTGGCCACCTTAACTTTCTCCTTCCATTCCCTATATGAATATATTGTTCAATCTTTTATCAAGGCTTTATCGTTAACCATGCAGTCTGTATTGCCAGGAGGTATCCGCATAAGTAGTGATTTTCTTAATTCCTCAAATTTTATCTTTCAAGTGCCTCCTCATACTTAGCTCATAATAGCAGTTCTCGTTCAATAGCTACTACATCAAGTTATGCTGAAGCTGTTAAATCATCAAATTTGAAAAACACTCAGGTAAGCAAAGACTTTATTTGATTACCTATTGATCTCTTTCCAAATATATCTTTGTCATAAACTCAAGGGTCCCTAAAGTGATCAGTACTTATCTACCTTTCTTTTCAATCCAAGTCAGCAGCATCTTTCAGACCCATAGTGATTTCTTCACCTTGTCATGATACCCATTAAGGTTTGAAAAATCTTTCACATTGGTTTAGATCACTTCTTCATTTTGCTTCTATCTTAGTTGCTACTGTCCTCATCGTACTCATAGCTCCTTCATGATGTGGCCTAATCAACTAACCTCATAGCCTTAAATGACTTAATCTAACAAGTACTTCTTTTAGGGAAAACTCAAGTCTAAAGACTTATAACATCCCTCTGAGTATATAACTTCGACTACTAACTCATAGATACTAACATACTTGATTAATTAGGGTGGGATACCTTTATTTAGTCAATAGTATTCTAAAGGTAATGACTAAATAATGGTCTTAAGATATTTGTTCTTCCAATTTATGATAGTAAGACCTCCATTTTGATCCTTGATGGTACCCTACATGCTAAATGGACAAGTCACTGTCCTAGCTTAATTCCTTTTTCAATACACTTTATTTACTCATGTAGTGGCAAGGTAAGATATCACCAAATTTTCCTTTTTATGGACTATATCCATTGGTGCTCCCCATAAGCTAATGGATAAGAATCTAATTGTAATAATTGATATCAAACCATTTGTAAAATTTAATTTCTAGTTGGTCACCATTCTACTTTGAAAATTTTTGGCAGCACAATGTTCTTAAATTTGATATTCTACTCAAAGTCTTAAATCCCATCTGCTTTCTTTCTTTTATACTCTTTTACAATAAGATCACCAACCCCTCTAGTATTATTCCTTTGCATTTGTTTGATCTTCCTTCCTATAGGACTCAAGATGATAGAATTCTATTTATCTCCATAAAGTCATGATCTTCTTCTTTTGAATATTCAATATTCATCAAATACTTATAGTTGCATCTCTATCTCTCTCTCTCTTTTCTTCAAAATCCTCATCAATGCTCTCATTTGAGTCCTTATTAATTTCATTCTATTAGATAGCTAGATTTGCCTATTGGGTCCATGGTCCTTGCCTAATTCATTCGTCAGGCTAGATCCTATGGTGTGGATCTACTTTCCAATAGTTAAACTCTGTAATTTATCCTCTAATCCTAACTTTAAAGTCTCATTAGGTCTGCGTGCCCCAGTTCCCAAGACACCCGTGTATGCTGGTTGAACCGCGACTGCCTTATGTGCGTGCACGCCCAAAGGTCGTGCCAGGGAGCACGTTTTGCACGTGCACATGCATGCTCAAGTGACGTGCTATGACGCGCATCATCTCACGGATGCACCTTGTAGCATGGCGCGTCTCAGCTCCCAGGGCACCCCGTGCACCCTGGTCGAGCCAGGACCCGTGTCCCATGTCGCGCGCGGACATTGTACGCCCTGTCGTACACCTGGAACCCATCCCAAGGATCCAGTCCCAGGTGCACGTGCAGCATGGCATCCCTGGGATGCCTGGTTCGTGCAGGGCCGGCCCAAGCCGGCCTGGAACATTTTTTGGCAAGGAACCCAGGTGGAAAACAACTGGAAAAGACCAGATCCGGCATGGATGTGGCCTTGGGGAAGCAAAACGGAGAGGAAAAGGTAAGAACGGCTTACCTGTAGCCTGGAAACGCCCTTTTTCTCCGGTGGGTGTGCCTGCTCGCGGGAAAACTTGAACAAGGGGGAAAACCCTATTGCCAGACCGGAAAGGAGAAAGGGGACATGGGAAATGGCAATGGCCGTCCTAACTTGGGCTTGGCCGTTGCCGAAAAACACAGAGAGACGGCCGGAAACCCCAGTCCAAAAGTTGCTGAAAAATGTGTTTTTGGAGAGGGGGAGTTGGGGCTTTTATAGAGGGGAGAAGGTGGTGCCCCTTAATGGTGGTGCTGCTGTAATGACTCCAATTTTGTAACATTAAAATCCCAAGTTAGCAATGAAAAGTTCACTTTTTGGAGATAAGGGTATTTTGGTCATTTCACTATTCACCCTTACTGAACCCAGAAATTTGGTCCTGAAAATGGTACCATTAGGTGCGTCTAAGAAAAAGGAATCCAACAAGACCAAAATCACCCAAAACAGAGTTAAAATGAGCAAGTTATGGCCCTTTGAAGTTCAGGGGCAAAAATGTAATTTTCAACCTCCTAGAGGGTTCTAGAATGACGGTGTTTGGAGGAGAAATCACCACCATTCTGGAGGTTTCTCCACTGCCATTTAAAGGCGGTGAGAGCCCCCTTCAGAACCCTCTTATAGCTCTATAAATAGAGCTCTTGGGCTCCTCTAATGGCAGCCCAAAAGCTTGGGAAAAACCAATTTTGGAGAAGCAACCAAGAGGAGAAACGTTGAGAAAAACTGGGCAACGAACCAAGTATGCCCAAAATCCGTCTTCCTCTTAGTCCTAGGCTAAGTTTCCCTAAGTTTTTGCATGAAAAATCATGCAAAACAGAGCCCTAGAGAGTCACTAAGGACCCAGGGACGATCCTTGGGCGTCCCGAGGACGCCTCGGTCCCCCATTGAACGAAACGCGTTCTATGCGTTGAGAGAACCAAACGGGCATGCCCGTAGATGCGCCCGCAAATGAGAAAGTCGGGTGGAAGCCGGGGTGCATCTGCAAATGCGCCCGCAAAGGCGCCTGCCACTGACGCGGGACGCGTTAGCGTCCCAGGCTTCCACCTCGTTTCGTTTGACCCTCTTATGTACACTCAGCACTAAAAAGGCTATAACTTGAGATCTAGGGCTCCGATTGAGGCGCCATGAAAGGCATTGTGTCCGTGTCGACGATGCGGACACACCTCAACTATAAAATACTAATTAAGGCCCAATATAAGGTGGGAACAACCCTTAGACTATGATAGTAGCGCGGGGCCACTAAATCCTTGAAAACTTGATGATACCAAGGCCTAATTAGGACCTTAGGACACCCATAGGCATGGGGGTGAACCCTTAATGCCTAAGTAGTAAGAACAACCACTCTAAAACCTATAAAAGATAGGCCAAACTAACCTTGATTCCCCAAACCATGTTCAGGAGCATACGAGGACAAGGGGATTAGCGCGACTTAGCCAGGTAGGTGCTCTATCGCTACTAGACTTTTAAAAAGAGCCATGATTGTTTTAAATACATGTTTTAAGTATAAGTTATATGATTTGTTTAGTATAACTTAATCTTATAAATGAATTCAGCATACATATGACAAATACATTATGCATAGACATGTTTTGTAAACAATTGCATATATTGCATGATTTGTGAGCATTGAGTTCTTGAAAAATTGCATGTCCTCGAGGGTTACCAAAAGACGCTGGGTAGGCAGTTGTGAGGGCCAGGCAGTTGTGAGGGACCCAAAGAGGACAGGTTTTGAAAAAGAGGTTTTCGCTTGTTTGGTCTTACATGATTTGGGCTAATAAGCTCGTGGGCGCTATGCTGAGAGGTCTCAGTTGGCCTCCAGCCTCTACCACTACTAGGTGGAATGGGTACCGCATCCAAAAAGGGCAACGTCCCTACGTCGACTGCATGTGGTACAGGGGGCTACCACTGGTATCACGGCACTAGGTCGATGTGTCATATGCCCCGTTGAGGCTATGACCGAGTATCCTCAGGTACCCGGGGACCACATGGCGGCGAGGTCGTGGGCATAGTAGGACCCTATGGTTTCATTGATTTACTTGCATTGCATATGGCATGACATGAGGTTGGTCGACCATACTAGATATCCATGAGTTGGATTCAGTTGAGCATCTTATGCATATCGTTATGTTTATGATATATATATATGATACTTTCGACTTGGTTTGTGTAATTCTTTAAGTCGTTAGTATTCCGATTTGACAATGGTTTTTAATATCGATATTGAACATGATTGTTCGAACATGCACATGTTTTAAAGAGCATATGATTTTAAACATAGCTTGCATTGCAAAATTAGGAGTGATAGACTCCTACTAAGTATAGTGTATACTCACCCAATCCTCAACATTTTTTAGACACAAAGTAAACACTTAAGGGCAAGGAACGCTTGTGAAGACACCCATACTAAGTGCAAGTAAGTAAACCCCTACCTTATCTTTCAATGTTACTTGATTGTAGTTACTCTCTATAGCTGAGGCTATGACTAACACTTTCTAGGAAATAGAGTCTATTTAAAACTATGCCATGGCTAGATAATTGGAAAATGTGTTTTGACACTCGGGATTTTATACAAAAGATTGTTTTCCAAAAGAAAAAGGTTTTTCATGCATTTCATATTTATAAAACAAGAGATCTCGCCTTTTTTATCAAATTTGCATCATATAAAACCCGGGTCGTCACAGTTGCCCTTTCTCCTAGGGTGTTCTGGAGAAATCGGGAAAAACAGGTTTCTAGAGAAGTCTGGAGGTGGAAGACGATAGGGGGTGCCATTATCAAAATGGCCCCATGCGTTTTTCATCTTTTTCGTTTTTCTGTTTAAATTCTAGAACTGCCCCTAAACTTTAAACGGTCGTAACTCCTTCATACGAACTCCGTTTTGGGTGATTTTTAAGGCGTTGGATTGCATTTTTCGAGTAGAATCTAATGGTACCAAGTTTCCTCACAAATTCCTTCGTTTAATATTTTAAATAAAGTCAAACATTCAACACAGTTCATTTCCCATAGAATAACCAATTTTTGTTAAAAATAGCGTAAATTGCTCGGGCATTACAGCTCTACATGGGACTGATAAAGAATTAAGGAAATGGAAGAGTGAACTTGTAAGGAAGTACATACTTCAAAATGCCAATGATCCATCTACACTCTACACGGTCCTTAAGCTATATTTTAGCATCATTGACCAAGATGCATCATCATCACCATCATCAAGACCTTATCCCAGTTAGGTGTCGGCCACATGAATCTTATTCCTCCATTCCACTCTATTAAATACCATGGCTCCATTTAGTCCCAAAGTTTTTAAATCTTTCCTTACCACTCCTATCCACGTTCTTTTGGGCCTTCCCCTTGCCCTTTTAGAACCTTCTACTTGTATTGCCTCACTCTTTCTAACTGGTGCCGTTGTTCATCTTCTTTGAATATGTCCAAACCATCTAAGTCTAATCTCCCTCATCTTGTTACTTATTAGTGCTACCCCCAAATTTCCTCTAATATTTTCATTTCTAATTCTATCCTTTCTTGTCTTACCACTCATCCATCTCAACATCCTCATTTCTGCGACTCTCATCCTATGAGTATGATGTTCCTTAACTGCCCAACACTTTGATCCATAGAGCATGGCTGGCCTTATAGCCATCCTGTAGAATTTTTCCTTTAGTTTGAGTGGCACCCGCCAATCACATAAAACACCCGATGCACATTTCCATTTGTTCCAACCTGCTTGGATTCTCTGGGTAACCTCCCTCTCAATCCCTCCACTCTCATGGATCAATGATCCTAAGTATCGAAAGTGGTCTTTCACGCGGACCTCTTGGTTATCAATCTTGACTGGTGTTCCACTCCTACTCTCTTTGCTAAAATTACATTCCATATATTCTGTCTTAGTTCGGCTAATTTTAAATCTTTCAAATTCTAATGCTTCTCTCCATAACTCTAGCTTTATGTTTACACCCTCCCTTGTCTCGTCAAGTAGGACTATATCGTCTACAAATAGCATGCACCAGGGAATCTCCTCATGCAGATGTTTTATTAACTCATCCATAACTAATGTGAAAAGGTATGGACTCAATGCCAATCCTTGGTGCAATCCAACAATGACAGGAAAATCACTAGTCATGCCACTAGTGGTCTTAACATTTGTTATCGCTCCCTCATACATATCTTTAATTATGTCTATATACCCTTGAGAAACCCTTTTACCACACAACACCCTCCATATTAACTCTCTAGGGACTCTATCATAAGCTTTCTCTAAGTTGATAAAGACCATGTGGAGGTCTTTTCTCCTCTCACTATATTTCTCTACTAATTGTCTTAGTAAGAAAATAGCTTCCATGGTAGACCTCTCAGGCATGAAACCAAACTGATTCTCTGATACACTTGTTTCATGTCATAGCCTCTTCTCAATCACTCTTTCAAAAAGTTTCATGGTGTGGCTCATAAGTTTGATCCCCGATAATTAGTGCAGCTCTGAACATCTCCTTTATTCTTATAGATTGGTATAATAGAGTTTTTTCTCCACTCATCAGGCATTTTCTTTGATTTTATGATCTTGTTAAACAACTTAGTCAACCAAACTACCTCAATATCTACCATATGCTTCCAAACCTCTAATGGTATACCATCAGGCCCCATGGTCTTTCCTGATTTCATCTTTCTCAAGGCCTCTTTTACTTCAGGTATTCTAATCCTACGTTCATATCTATAATATCCAATGTTATTTAGATTTATATTATTTTTAATCCCTATATTCTCAGGGCCATTGTCATGTAACAATTTTTGAAAGTATATTTCCCACCTTTGTTTGATCTCATCATCTTTGACTAATACCCTTTGATCATCGCTTCTAATGCACCATCAACATATTTTTGAATGAGTTTATTTTCTCTCCTTTTGTGTTCCACCACTTAGTTTTTGGATGTGTATTAGCTTGGTTCTTTTACTTCATCTTTTGATATGAAAATCCATAACCATTAACCTATGTTGTAAGGTAAAACTCTCACCGGGTATTACCTTACAATCCTTACATATAGATAGTTCATTATTCCTAAGTAGAAAAAAGTCTATTTGGCTTTTATAAAGTCCACTTTTAAAGGTTATTAAGTGTTCATCCCTCTTCTTAAATAGTGTATTTGCAGTGGATAGGTTACATGACAAAGAAAAATCAAGGATCTTCTCCCCCATCTCGTTTCGTTCACCTATACCATACCCTCCTCCGCGTATGCTATCATATCCTTCCTTATCTTTTCCTACATGGCCATTTAAGTCTATTCCTATAAATATCCCCTCAGTGTTGGGAATTTCTTGCATGACTCCCTCTATATCTTCGCAAAACTATCTCTTGATTATATCTTGTAACCCTACTTGTGGTGCATATGCACTTATAATATTTATAATCTACTCTCCTAGAATAATTTTTATTATTATAATTCTATCATTGATTCTTTTAACGTCCACAACTTTATCCTTTAATTCCTTATCCACTATTATTCCTACACCATTTCTGTTATTTTTCTTCCTTATGTACCATAATTTATACCCATCTATTTCTCTAGCTTTAGCCCCTTTCCACTTGATTTCTTGGATACAAGCGATGTTGACTCTCTTACATTTCATCGTGTTTACTAACTCTAAAACTCTTACCTGTCAGTGTCTCTATATTCCATGTAGCGATGTGAATCTTATGTTTTGGAGATACCCTATTTACTATCACTTTTCTCGACCTCCATGGTATGAACCCATGTCCACTTTTCACTGCACCGGGGTTCTGATGCAGCGTGTCGCTTCTGAGGGGACGCTCTAGTAGCCCTTGCCCATTTTTCACTACACCCAGGATCCGATGCAGTGAGTCGCTTATAGGGAACACCCTAGCTTGAGAAAATGTTAGTTTTCGATTCATGTCATGTTAGGGTTGCCATAGTTTTAAAAAGCTGAAGATGATTTTCATTAAAACCATCTTCAGCTTCACCCTTGCCGGCTGGCTACTTGATGCAAGGGAGGCCATATTTTAAGAAGTTGGAGATGATTTTCATTTCTTCCTCACAAACTAATATACAAATGAATATTCATTTATAAGAAAGAAATAATTGAATCATCTTCAACTTCCCCCTTGTCGGCTGGCTACTTGATGCAAGGGTGGCCATATTTTAAGAAGCTGGAGATGATTTTCATTTCTTCCTCACACACTAATATGCAAATGCATATTCATTTGTAAGAAAGAAATAATAGAATCATCTTCAACTTCCCCCTTGTCGGCTGGCACCTGACACAAGACCCTCCATTTTTATCCGGGCTTGGGACCAGCATTAGCGAAGTTACCATTGACTAAGATGCATGGAATCAATTTGGATAGACCTACGTGTCTTCAAATTCTGAGGTAATTATTCGCTAGCCAAAAGCTTTATTTCTCTAATTATAAAAGTCCATTGTGCTTCATTACATGTTCCTTTGACATGTAGGCACAGTGTGTTAAAGGAAAAATGGTGTGTGCGACCAATCATATGCAAATCCACCTCTCTAGGATTGGTTACACATGGTTAGAAGAATAAGAAGTAAGTACATGTGACAGTTCAATTCTATCTAACTATGCCTAAATTTTATTTCATTAACTCTTAAGTAATGTCTCTCTTGGCAGCAAAAGAAGCCTGGGACCACAGATCCCATTACATAGCAACCTTCTTTAGAAAATGGAGCATTCAAAGGGGTAAAACTCATAGACCTTTACTAAGGAAAATGCTGCCTTAGTTTCTTCAAGAATTGTAAGTGGTTTTACATTTCTATTTTTGTATCTCTTGAATTATAATATCCATATATATGTATGTATATGGAAGTCATCATGTTCTATTAATTACATGCGTAGGAAGAGTTGACCCATGAAAGTGCCACTGCAGGGACTGTGAGTTGCACTGTTGTTGTCACAATTCGGGTTTTTATATGATGCAATTTTGATAAAAAGGCAAGATCTCTTGTTTTATAAATATGAAATGCATGAAAAATCTTTGTCATTTGGAAAACAACCTTTCATAAAAACCCTGAGTGTCCAAACACATTCTCAATTTATTTAGCCATGGCAAAGTTTAAATCAATATTATTCCCAAGAAAGTGCTAGTCATAGCCCCAGCTATTAGAGAGTAACTACAATCAAGTAACATTGAAAGATAAGATAGGGGTTTACTTACTTGTACTTAGTCTGTGTCTCCTAGTACAAACGTTCCTTGCCCTTAAGTATTTACTTTGTATCTGAAAAATGTTGAGGATTGGGTGAGTATATAATATACTCAGTAGGAGCCTATCACTACTAGTTTTATAAATGCATGAGATGTTTTAAAATCATATGCTCATTCAAAATATGCGTATGTTTGAATACTCGAGTTCAATATCAGTATAAGAATCCATAATCAAACTGAAATACTCATGACTTAAAAGATCACATAATCCAAAAATTGAAAGTATCATATATACATATATGATGACATCATGATATGCAATAGATGCTTCATGGAGTCCAACTCATGGATCTCTAGTATGGTATGGTATGGTTGACCAACCTCATATCATGCTATATGAAATGCACATAACTCATCAAACCATAGGGTCCACTATGCCCACGACCTCCTCGCCGTGTGGTCCCCGAGTACCTGAGGACA
Source organism: Warburgia ugandensis (assembly GCA_035236585.1). Taxonomy (NCBI): domain Eukaryota; kingdom Viridiplantae; phylum Streptophyta; class Magnoliopsida; order Canellales; family Canellaceae; genus Warburgia; species Warburgia ugandensis. The sequence goes on from CP141128.1 coordinate 55,040,621, forward strand.
CTCGGTCATAGCTTCCATGGGGCCTATGACACGTCGACCCAATGCCGTGACACCAGTGGTAGCCCCCCGTACCACCTGCAGTCGACGTAGGGACTTGCCACTTTTTGGGCGTGGTACCCATCGACCTATTAGTGGTAGAGGCCGGGTGGCCAACCCAGACCCCTGGGCATAGCACCCACGGGCTTACTTGCCCAAATCACATAAGATTAAAGAAGTCAAAACCTCTTGTTAAAACTTGTCCTCTTTGGGTCCCTCACAACTGCCTGGCCCTCGGTACTCTAGCTTCTTTTGGCAACCCTCAAGGACATGCAATGTTTGCAAGTACTTGAATCATGTAATGTATGCACTTGTTTACAAAACATATGTGTGCATAATGTATATGCAATCTTTTACGAAACATGTCTATGTACAAAACGTTTATCATATGCATGCTGAATCAAGTCATGCTAAACAAGTCATATACTTATAACATATGTTTTCAAAACAATAATAGATCTTTTAAAAGAATCTAATAGTGATAGAGCACCTACCTAACTAGGTCGCGTTAACCCTTTTGTCCTCGTACGCTCATGAAACATGGTTTGGGGACTCAAGGTTAGTTTAACCTATCTTTTATGGGTTTAGAGCAGTTGGGTCTTATTACTTAGGCATTAGGGGTCCATCCCTATGCCTATGGGTGTCCTAAGGTCCTAATTGGGCCTTGGTATCCTCAGTTTTCCAAAGTTCTAGTGGCCACGCACCACCATCCTATTCTAAGGGTCATGCCATCCTTTGATTGGGCATTGATCAGGGATTTTATGGTTTGGATGTGTCCATGTCGTCGACACGAACACAACGCCTTTTACGGCGCCTCAATCGGAGCTCTAGATCTCAAGTTATAAGCATTTTAGTGTTGTATGTACACAAGACCCTTAAGACTTAAAATACGGAATGCTAGGGCGCTGCGCATCAGCGTCATGTGCCCTGGCTTCCTTAACAAACCAAAAGTCGACGCATGTTAGCGCGCTGCGTGTCTACAGCGTGCACCTCAGCAGGGGTGTCTGCAGACGTGCAGTACGCTCCGCCCGTCTGTCCCTTTAGCGGGCGCATCCCTGGACGCCCTCGTTTGGTTTTTCAAACAGAGGTCGACGCAGGTCGACGTGGGACGTTCCTATTGGATCGTCCCGCTTGTTAGAGACCTAGGTCGTCCTCCGGTCACCCTGGTTCGACCCTATCGAACCAATGCGGCCTTGGGGACGTCCCAGGGTCCTTGGTGGCTCTCCCAAAGGTCTGTTCTCCATGGTTTTTCATGCAAAAACCTAGGGAAACTGAGCCTAGGACTATGGGTGAGATGGGTTTGGGGAATTTTTTAGCGTACTTGCTTTGTGGCTGGTTTTCTCTCCACGCTTTCCCCTCTTGGTCACTGCTCCACGATGGGTTTTCTCCAAGGTTTTGGGCTGCCATTAGAGGCACCCAAGAGCGCTATTTATAGGGCTTTTAAAGAGGGTTCTAGAGGGGTTCTAACCGCCTTTGAATGGCGGTGGAGCAACCTCCAGAATGGCGGTGGTTTCTTCTTGAAACACTGCCGTTCCAGAAACCTCTAGGAGGTTGAAGATGAAGGGTGCCCGTATCAAAACGGGCACCTGTGTTTTTCAGGTTAAGTCATTTTTGTGAAATTTATAATTTTGCCCCTGAACTTCAAAGGGCCATATCTTGCTCATTTTAACTCCATTTTGGGTGATTTTGGTCTTGTTGGATTCCTTTTTCCGAGATGCATCTAATGGTCCCACTTTTAGGATCAAATTTCTGGGTTTAGTCAAGGAAACTAGTGCAATGACCAAACTGCCCTTATCTTTAAAAACTGCACTTTTCATTGCTAAACTTGGAATTTCAATATTACAAAATTGGAGTCATTACAGTTGTAAAAGGGGACATCTTGTATATGGCTATGGACAACAAGGACGAGTACACTGACTGAGTAAGGGCTCAAGGCCATGGTGTAGTTCCTTCCAAGTTCTTCCATAAATTAAGAAATCCTCCAATAGAGGACATGGAAGCATGGAAGGAGAATATGCTGAATGAGCTATATGCTAAGGCAAGGAACAATTTCTATAAGGAGCACACTGAAGCATGGAAGGAGAATATGCTCAATAAGCTATAAGATAAGGTAAGAGAACGATTTCTATAAGGACCCTAGGGGTTTTAAAGGTCCAAGTCAAGATGTTGCCCCTCAACTCCATCTTACAATAGCTGCAGTCCTCCATCGAAAGAAGAGATGGAGGAACAATAGTTCAAAGTTGATGTCCCAATCAAGGAGGCATATATTAATGTGCTTACCATTTTTCTATTCCATGTCTTACTAATCTTCATTTATTCTCATGCATAGATAATTTCTGATTTGTAGGTGGGTCAGTGAATGATGCAGTTATATATATACAGCTGAGAGCTACATCACCGTGGCTACATTGTTCAAGGATTTTCCTATCATGCTGCACTATGGTTGATGCATACGCACACTAAGCATGTGCGCATTACTGCTACCCTCAAACCAGATGCCCTCCTAATATTTTGTTTAAAAATAAACAATATTCGTACTGTTGGGGATGCAATTTGATATCATGTAGCTTGGCTAGAGAAGTTTATCCAAATAATGATTTCCTAGATATGTATATGGTATCACAACATCTTGTTCAACAATAACTTTAATGTCTGAATTAAATTTTTAAATACTATTTGCATTGTAATGTTAACCAGAAGAAGCATAAGGTGCCATTGAGGGTGACCCCCTCCTTGACAACAAATTATGGCGTACCATTTGCCCCATACCAAGTATTTATATCTATTTTAGGATATAATTGAATCTCCTTGATTCTTCACATATATATATATGCTTTACTAATTTTTAGAAAATTACATCTATAGTGTAAGGATTAGGTGTAGGTTCCACCCAACACACCTTCGACTGGATAGACTGATCAATGACGATAACAAAATCATATTGTAAGGATAGAGGCCGGTGTCCTTGCTCACAATGTAGTTGAGGTTCCAATCATGAAAGAGGACCTCTTAGCCATATGTAATATGTCTCAGTTGGAATACACACATATCATCATTTATATCGAGTATGTCTTGTAATTACTCTATTAAGAATCAAATTGACATTACTTAGTAACATGACATAATAAGTATTTAACATTAAGTTTGTGTAGGTCTTTGCATGATAAATTGCAAAGATTAGAGGTTAAGGATGTTTACAAATTCCTTGACCCTACTGTTGTCTCTAAACCAAAGGATCATTTGCCTAAGTAGAAACAAATAGAAGATATCATACTTGGGCTCTTGGGTTGTGACAACAGACAGGCCTTACTAAGTCTATATAATAGTGGGTAAGTTATTATATGTCTTGCTACCATTCTACGTAAACATGAATATGTATATAAGTTAATTTTTTCAAATGTCAATTGATTGAGCATGTATATAGGTCCAATTGGATATTACTAGCTTTAGATGTTCATGGAGGAATTGCACTATTCTTTTATTCTTGTGGAGTGCAAATTGGAGGCCCGTTGATGGAAGTCATCAATAAGTATGACTTTCATTTCATTCATTATAATAGTTAGATAACTAATAAATATCCTCTTTATTCATATATAATGCTTTTATTTATATATGTGTAGTGCATAGTATAAATGGGCTGAGATGGAAAATATTAACCATCTAGCAAAACTAACTAGAAAAAGGGTTAAGATAAGGTTTACTACTTCTTTACTATAACCCTATAACCTAGACTTAAAATTATGTGTAACATTTGAACCTTATGATTTGTTGACTTTATTATGTACTGCCCTGGACAACAATCTAATTGAGAGTGTGGGTATTACATTCTCAAATATAAGAGAACTCTTATTCGCGAAGGATTTACAATCTCTCAATTGAGAAAGGTTCAATTAATTGAATGATCATCATTCTTACAATTTTCTATATCTCTTAAATGACTCCAACATTAATGTCTTAATTGATTTAATATTTGTTGTCTTGCAGGTTGATTTGGGTAACTATCCCAATTAGATATAGATGTCATCAGAATGGAATGGACTGAATATCTTTTGACTTTTTTAAATTTGTAGATATCTGATGTTATTGAACATAAAATAATTTTATCATTGAAATATAATTTACAACTGCACTACTTAGATTCATGTGTTTCTTTTTCTTTTCTTTAAATCTGTGTATACTTTCTTTATTTTACTAAGAAGTGTATATGGAGAGGTTCGATGTAGAATGTTGGAATTGTTGAATGTGCATGAATGTATTTTGTAAACTGATTAGTAGCTTCCATAAATGAAGTGTTGAACTTTAGAAACTGTAGGAACAATGTATAAAAAGAAACCAACAAAAGAACGCACAATTCATGTGAAAGTATAAACAATATAGGACGGTTTTGGAAAAATCATCCTATATTATGTTGCTTTATAGGATGGTTTTTGAAAAACCATCCTATAATATCTATGGTTATATATGAGGATTTTTAAAAAACCATCATATATTATAGAACTTCATAAGATGGTTTCTGAAAAACCATCCTATATTACTCAGCTTTATAAGATGGTTTATCAAAAACCATCCTACAATATACATAGTTTATAGGATTAAAAAACCACCATTTATTAGACAGATTTATAAGATGGTTTTTTTAAAAAAATTTCCTATATTACTTTAATTTATAAGATAGTTTTTGAAAAACCATCCTATATTTTACATATTTATAAGATGGGATTTTTGAAAATGACTTATAAAAGTTAAGCTATATAAAATGGTTATTCAAAAATCATCTTATTATAGTTTTAATATAAGACAGTTTAAGAACCATCTTATATTTATTTTCATTTTATAAGATGGCACGATATAAGATGACTTTTTAACCGTGTTTTATAGGCTGTTTTAACCATGGCCTTCATTAAGTCGCATTTATTTGCAATTCAGGTGAGCATTCCCCATTCATTTTCATGATAGCTTGTAAGATCAATAGCCCTAATCAACAAAAACGGTAAAATGGTTTAGAAAAATTACATCCATCATCAATTTAGATTATGTTAAGAAAATTTTCTTACAATGTGTAGTTTCTTCTCACAAGGATTAGCTAGGAAATTGATAGACATCTTGCATTTCCTTTTGGCCCTGGAACTGATTAGACATTCCTACATTTCATTATTGTTTTAACTATCAAGGAACCTAGTTAGCGTGGTCCATGTACTCTTCTCTTCATGTAACGATCCTAACTTTTAAATCCTATTTTAAAGGATTATAAATTTATTTTGATGAATATAAATGGGAAAATCTGCATATTTAGGTTTCATTGCATTTATCTCTTAAAAGCTATCAAATTAGACCCTGATACCTTTATATTTGGATTGTACTTAGAAAAATGGTTCCAACGACACTAATTTTGCTAAAATCCGAGTTCGGATGAATAAATCATAATTTTCTCATGCAGGGTATTTTTGTAAATTCATTAATGGGCCCCACTTGCAGGAACCTAGGCTCGACGCCTTCATGACCGTTACCTTCATGACTGTTGATGAGATTCAGGGTGGTGTGTTGATGGTGAAAACATCATCATCACCTGCTTTAGATTATAATAAGAAAAAGAAAAAAAATGATTAAAGGGAGGGGCCAAATTTGATAATGGCAACCCCCCTCAACCTAAGTGGGACCAAAAATAGACTTTACATTTGTTTCCCTAGCCCTACACGATGAAACAAAGAGAAAAAAAGAAGGGGAGGCTGGTGATGAGAACTCGACGCTGAGAAGGAGAAGAGAGAGAGGGGAAGAGGGAGAGATGGAGTAGAGAGGAGGAGATTGCTGGAGCCAGGAAATTTGGGTTTTTCATCGATTGAAAGGAAAATCCTCGTCACCGGTGAAACAAAGTTCACCGACGATGATGGGGACTTTGATCGGAGATCCGATCTCCTCTTCAAGAGTTGGGGAGCAAAACCACTTTGGTTCTAGCTCTATCGAAGAAGAACAATGCCGAAAAAGGAAGGGGGAGCTGCATGCATGGGGAGCATAGCTGGAAAATGCAAAAACTCGTCTTCTCCAACAACATTCCGACTTTGGGGACACCCACAGAGGTAGGTTCTCCATGATTCTCTGTTCTTTTTGTGAGTTAAATTTTGTGTAACCTAGAGAACTAGGGTTTGTAACTGTAAGGTGAAGAATCATATCCTAATGGTTGGAATCAAACTCACACCCATGCCCTTACTGGTAGAACAAGACCAGTGGGGACACTGATCACCTTATTTGAGCTCAGATCATGCATCAGGATCTCGGCTAGGGACAAATTCGACCCTAATGGCCAGATCAAACCCTAAACCACGTCCCTAACTAGGGGCCATGACCATTGGAGGTTCTGATCACCCAGTCAGAGCTCCAATCCTTCATCTAGAACTTGGACATGGATGATCCAAGCCATGGATCAACTCAAGAAGGGGATCCATGCAAATCTCATCCTTGCTTGGAGAGTAGAGGATGTTAGGGCTATTGATCACCCTATCCCAAGTTTTGATCATCTGATTAGGGCTTGAGCAGTGATAATCTGACCCTTGCAACATTGATTAGTCTAGGAATTGGCTGTCAATCTTGTCTGTGAATGTGGATAGGGACTGGCAGTAAGATCCAGCCGTCAATCTTGTCCATGTTTAGTGAACAGGGATTTAAATCAACCATCTGAGATCAGATGGTGAAGATATAACCATTGAATTTTAAAAGAATTCAACTATTATACCTTAATTTTGTAAATTTTGTAAAAAAAATTTTGCAGGATCTAGAATGGATTGGAACATAGGTTGCACTTGTATAACTTGAGAGAGATTAAATCTTAAGGGATTCATAATGTTGGATCATATGGAATAAAGAGAACCAATCATTTTCAATCAATGTCAGCCATAGGAGCATCTTTAAAAAGGCTGACTTGATTATTCAACTGATGGAAATTCACCATTGACACCTAACCATGAAAATGGACTCAAATCACATCATTTGAAAGCATGTAAGGAGAAAGGAGGATTAGAATTAGGCCATTAATAAGTGATTCAAATTTATAGCCTAGGATCAATGACGAATCAAAAATCTAAAGGCTCCATGATCCTGAGCTAGCCTAGGTCCTAAAATCTCAAAAAGGATAAAATTTTAAGTTATGTGTGTGGATAGTATGGAAATGAGAACTAACCATAAATACCTTGGGATTAGGCATTGAATAGGGTGAGTTGCAGTCAATTCTATCATTGAGGACGACTACAAAGGCTTGAAATAAAGGAGAACCTTCATAAGAGGTAGGTGGTTTTAACATCTATTTGCCCTTGAGATTTTAAATAAACAAATATTAGCTTATCATGTTTTTTAGTTGAGATTACGTAATTGGCATGGAACTTACACTTCATCATGATATCTTGTTTTGTGCTTTTAAGAACACAATGCTTGCAAACGAGGCATGGGAACTGTATCAATATATCTTCATAAGCCATGATGAATGCTTTTATACGAGAAACGAAAATGATATTGCTTGTTAAACACTTTTGTGTGTTTTTGAAAGGAATTATTATAATTGAATCTGCATCAATCCCATGTTTTGAGTTGAGCTACATAAATGCATAATTTTGCATGAGATATGTCTTAATATCATTTTTGAAAGAAATGATTTTACTTGAAATGCATCAATCCCATGTTTTGAGATAACGAGTCCTGAGGAGTTCTCTGAATGTAACAAAACCTTGAGGCCTAACAAGCCAGGTGAGGTCAAACCACCAATTGAGGCAGGCCAAAAGTCTCAGGAAAGGGGTCAAAGAGGACTTTTGAGATGAGTTAAAGAAAGCATGGTTTTGCATGACATATATGTTATATGATTTTAATATCATTTGGGATTGAGATATGTCTTTGTTCAGGCTAATGAGCCTAGTGGTCAATATGCTGAGAGGTTTTATGGGTTGGCCTCCCAGCCTCTAACCACCAAAGGTGGTAGGTATCCATGCCCAAAGTGGCATCATTTTTCTCTACTGATGTGGTAGGAACAACCATTGGAGGTGGTCACGACACCCTTTCGAGACATATCTGTAGTCGTCGTGGACGCTATGGTGGCTGTTCTCCAAATACCGAAGAGACATGATTCAGTGATCTAATTGTGAGCATAGTATTCCATAAGATTTCTGTTTTGTGACCCACATAGATGGGCTTGATGATGGTCTTTAGATGAGTACTCATGACCAACAAGCTGATGTGTTTGCCAGGATGCATATGTGCACATAATGATGTTGTCGATTAGGGATTGCTGACATTCGTGGCTTAATTATTGACTAGTTTTATATTTTGAGGCTCTTATGGTATTGGAATTATCAAGTTATATGTGTATCTTTCACATAGTTCTCAAGTTATGCTTACTTGTGGTTTTCCGATATGTTTATATTGCAATTTACTTGAGCTTACTATGATGATTAAATCATTGGAAAAAATATGTATTTAATGTGGTGCATGTTTTACATTGACAATATTCGTAATATTTTAGCATGAAATCATGAACTGAGATTGGCATGCAGCTTGAATCATGTATTTTATCCCTGAATTGATCATTCTATTCTTTAGAAAATGCATGAAAAAGGATTTGAGATGCTGCTTAGAATTGCATGGAAAAAAAAAAACTTGGTAAAATAGATGTAAAACTGCCCACACAAGTGCAAGCTTGCTGAGACATTGTAAATTGTTTACAATGTCTTAGGTTAAAGAAATAGAACATGAGGAATGAAGCTGAGGACCGTGTTAAAGAGTTCAAGATAACAAATTAGGTATAACAACTAGCTTTGCATTATGGTTAATTTAATTTAATTTGATTAGTAGACTGAAGTAACAGTTCGATCTAATGTGACTTTACTTTACGAATATGTAGACATGTAACTTGAAGTCGTGGTTGTGTGGCTATGACTGTGACTGGATTGATCCTAGCAGGTATATCTTAAGGCGTGTATGTTTCCTTGGTTTCCATTTAGTGTGATTTTCAAAATAATTAGTCATGTTTGTAAATATGATGGGATGGAGATGGAGTCTCCCTTATTCTTATTTTATAAAAATTATGTTTATTAGGTACTTGGCAATGACATGCGTTAAATGTCTAATGTCCGAAAACAGAGGAAACTTTGCCAGATTTTCAGTTGAAATGTAGCGCTCATTTCACTAATAATCCTTTTTGAGAAAAGAAAAATAACACTTGGGATTTTTAAAAAGGGTCTTTTCATGAAAAATATTTTTTGCATTTGTTTTCTAAATATTTAGGGCCCGACATTTCAAAAAGAATTACAAAAATGTATTATAAAAACCCAGGTCGTTACAGTTGGTATCAGAGCCCAGTCAATCCTCTCACAGCTAGTCCAGCATGTCTAAAAGTCATATGAAGTTAGTCATTGGTTGTTGATTGGTAAGGTATGAGTTACAAAGATAACTCATATAAGTAATGTTGATGAACACAGAAACAAATGCGACCCACAAGGGTTAGCAAGTTCCAAGAAGACACAAGATTTATAGTGGCTGTATGACATATAGTACTTTTATGAAATTAGATTAGTCCTTAGAGTGAGAGATAATAGCATGAGAGTATAAAAGTATTATATCTATATGAAAACTTTGTTAGAGGATAGATCTATACACATGGGCAACCTTTTGAGGATTCAAGTTTTAATTTAGACGATTTGCATAAAATTTTGAAGATTATGGTAAATACTACATTAAAAGATTATGATGGTAATGAAAGAGAGATCAGAGGTAATAGAAGAGGTCTAGAGAAATTTAAGAAAAGTATAGTGTTGCATCGTACATGTAGTGAATATATTCAAAATTTGATATTATGAAATTCAGTGGAAATATGATAGAAAAAAAATTTGACTTAGACGGATGTGTTGATCTATGAGGTGAGAATGTGTAATACCCGAGCAATTTACGCTATTTTTAACAAAAATTGGACATTCTATGGGAAAAGAACTGTGTTGAATGTTTTACCTTATTTAAAATAGTAAATGAAGGAATTTGCAAGGAAACTTGGCACCATTAGATTCTACTCAAAAAATGGAATCCAATGCCTCAAAGAATGCTGAAAATGGAGTTTGTATGAAGAAGTTACGGTCGTTTAAAGATCGGGGGCAGTTCTGTAATTTAAACTAAAAACGAAAAAGAATGAAAATGCAGGGGCTGTTTTGATAACGGTACCCCCTGTCGTCTTCGTCCTCCAGATTTCTCCAAAAACCCTCCTCTCCTGATTTTTCCAGAAAACACCAGGGGAAATGGTGGCACCGCCATTGAGAGGCACCGCCTTCTTCCCTCTATAAATACCCTATCTCCTCCTCTCCAAAACAAGGTTTCTTCCAGTCATTTGGGACTAGGGTTTCCAGCAAAAATTGGAAATCCAATTTCTCTGCATTTTCCAGAAACGGCCAAGCCCGAGTCAGGCCGGCCATTCCCGTCTCCCCATTCCCCTCTCTTCTCTTTTCCAGTCTTGCTCGACATTGGGATTTTCCTCTTCAAGATTTCCAGTGACAGAGGGTTTTCAGAACCGGCACGGAGGTCTACCACCAGCGATAGACGCTCCCTAGGCTACCCAGGTAAGCTGTCTTTCCCTCTCTCTTTGGTTCTTCCACCATTCAGGCTGGATCTGTGCTGGAACTAGCGTTTCCGAATGGATTTCCTGGCCAAAAAATGTCCCAAGCCGGTTCCAGCTGGCCCTGCACGAACAAGGCGTCTCAGGGACGCCATGCTCCACCTACGCCTGGGACAGGGTCCTTGGGATGGGTTCCAGGTGTACGACAGTGCGTACATTGTCCCTGGTGTGGCCTTCGGGTGCGCGCGCGACGTGGGGCATGGGTCCTGGCTCGACCAAGATGCATGTGGTGCCCTGGGAGCTAAGACGCACCATGCTACACCAAAGGTACGTCCGTACGATGCCATCCAGGACGCACGTCATAGCGCATCGCTTGAGCATGCATGTGCGCATGCAAAACGCGGTCCCTAGCACGGCCTTTGGGCCCGCACGCACGTGAGGCGGTTGCGGTTCAACCAGGATGCACGGGTGTCCTGGGAACTGAGACACGCGGACCTAATGAGACTTTAAAGTTAGGATCAGAGGACAATTTACAGAGTTTAACTATTGAATAGTAGATCCATATCATAGGATCTAGCCTGACAATGAATTAGGCAAGGACCCATGAACCCTAAAAGGCAAATCTAGCGATTTAATTTCTAAATAAATCGAAGTTGATAAGGACTCCTTGTATCCATTCATATCTAGGAGTTTATAAATGAGACCCAGGGATGGGTTGAGTGATGAAGGAAGCGACTCCAGGAGACTTCAAGGTAGGTGCTCTATTGCTACTAGACTTTTTTAAAAGAACCATGATGTTTTGATGTAGGTGCTCTATCGCTACTAGAATTTTTAAAAGAACCCATGATTGTTTTGAGAATGCATGTTTTAAGTTTAAGTTATATGACTTGTTTAGCATGACTTAATGTTATAAACGAATTCAGCATGCATATGACAAATACATTATGCATAGACATGTTTTGCAAACAATTGCATATATTGCATGATTTGTGAGCATTGAGTTCTTAAAAATTTGCATGTCCTTGAGGGTTACCAAAAGATGCTGGAGTGTCCAAAAGACGCTGGAGTGTCCAAAAGACGCTGAGTTGGCAGTTGTGAGGGCCAGGCAGTTGTGAGGGACCCAAAGATGACAGGTTTTGAAAAAGAGGTTTTTTCTTGTTTGATCATATATGATTTGGGCTAATAAGCTCGTGGGAGCCATGCCGAGAGGTCTAGGGTGGCCTCTCAACCTCTACCACTATTAGGTGGAATGGGTACCACATCAAAAAAGGGCATGTCCCTACTTCGACTACATGTGGTACAGGGGGCTACCATTGGTGTCACAGCACTGGGTCAAAGTGTCATATGCCCCGTGGAGGCTTATGACCCTGTGTCCCTAAGTACCCGGAGACCACACTGTGGTGAGGTCGTGGGCATAGTTGGGCCCTATGGTTTGAGGATTTACTTGGATTGCATATGGCATGACATGAGGTTGGTCGACCATACCATATATCCATGAGTTGGATTCAGTTGAGCATCTTATGCATATCATTATGTTGGTGATATATATGATACTTTCGACTTCGATTATGCGATTCTTTAAGTCATTAGTATTCCCGTTTAACAATGGTTTTTAATATCGATATTGAACATGAGTGTTCAAACATGCACATGTTTTAAAGAGCATATGATTTTAAACATAGCATGCATTGTAAAACTAGTAGTCATAGACTCCTACTGAGTATAGTATATACTCACCCAATCCTTAACATTTTTCAGGATAGCTCCATTCACGAGTAGAAGACGCCTCAGGAAATGTTAGTGCTACGAGCAAGAAAAATCAAAAGGAGACAATTAAGTAAACACTCTACCCTTTGGACATGTATTTGTATTTATTTACAATTGGGCTATGAGCTGTGACTGGATAGACCTGGGAAAAACATTTATGATTTTTGAAGTTTTTCAAAAACTACTATGGTTGTTGTGAAAGCAAATGACACTCAGGGTTTTCAAAATGAATTTAAAACAAAAGATTTTCCACTATATTGCATGGTTTTTATAAAATGGTTTTCAAATAGGGATGCATCCCGCCTTAGGAATTAGATATTGCATTTAAAAATGCATGGAAAAACCCGGGTCGTCACAGTTGGTATCAGAGCCTAGGGTTTTATCCTTTCACAGCCAGTCCAACATGTCCAAGGGTCATAGACAATAGAGAAAATCAAGAAGAAGTAGTATAAATAGGAGTAGTAGAGATGACTACTTCTATTTGAAGATTACAATATTAATGCTCAAGGCATTTTACCATAAACAAATTGGTGAAAAAGGAGATGGGTCTAGCAAATACTTAGATATTGGATGGCTTAAATCTTATCAATAAGGATTGTTGTGCAGTGGTGCAAACAGGGAAACTCATATATAAATGAGATTATGATGAGAATGATGAATGAAGATGTTAGTGGACTTATTAGTAGGTAGTTCTGACCTGTAATAGATCAATCTCACCAAAGATGAGAACATCGAAGAACCTAGATAGCTATCTTACCATCATAAAGAATATCAAAATATGAGTACACTATCACAAGGGATATGATATGAGTATGATAAGGGATGTAAAAGACAGAGTTTAAGAAGATTTTGATGATAATCTAAGAGGGATGAGAATGCAAGATGATATTAGGAGATAACTGTGACTCGTACGTGATTAAGAGGAATATAACACAAATATGATAGGGAACTATATTCGATAGTGTTACCAAAAGATTTTGACAATAATATTGGGGATGATAGATCTGTGATAATAGATTGATCCTAACATGAAAGAAAAGTATAGCATGATTAAAACGTCAATGTCATTATTAAGACATTGTATGAATTTTATTGAGGCTACAGGCAACTGACGATTTCAATGATCTTAAGACAGTTTAGAATTTCTGAGAAGCATTCAGTTTATCATATCTGTTAAGTAAAGGAGTAGATGTAGTATCGATTATATGCAACAAAGCACATGAAGACATTGATCTAGGAAGACAAAAGTGAGGATTTTGAAGAAAAGAGAGAAAAAGATAGAGATGTAACTACCAGTATTCAATGAATATTGAATATTCAAAAGAAGAAGATCATGACTTTATGGAGATACATACAATTCTATCATCTTGAATCGAGTGGGAAGATAAACCAATCAACTTCGAAGGAATGATGATAGATGAGTTGGTGATCTTATTGTAAAAGAGTATAAAAGAGAGAAAGCATATGGGGTTTAAGACTTTGAGTAGAGTATCGAATTTTAGGAGATTATGCAACAAGAAATTTTCAAAGAGGAATGGTGACCAACTAGAAATTAAATTCTACAAATGGTTTGATATCAATTATTACAATTAGATTCTTATCAGATCCATTAGCTTATGGGGAACACCAATGGATATAATCCATAAAAGGAAAATTTGGTGAAATCCCACCTTGCCAATAAAGTATATTGAAAAAGGAATTAAGCCGGGACAGTGACTTGTCCATTTAGCAAGTAGGGTACCATCAAGGATCAAATTGAGGTCTTACTATCATAGATTGGAAGACCAAAAATCTTAAGACCATCATTTAGTCATTACCTTTAGAGTACTGTTGACTAAATAAAGGTATCCCACCCTAATTAATCAAGTATGTTAGTATCTATGAGTTAGTAGTCGAAGTTATATACTCAGAGGGATATTATAAGTATTTGGACATAAGTTTTACCTAAAAGAAGTTACTTGTTAGACTAAGTCATTTAAGGGTATGAGGTCAGTTGATTAGGCCACGTCATGGAAGAGCTACAAGTACAATAAATACAGTAACAACTAAGATAGAAGCAAAAATAAGGAGCGATCTCCACCAGTGAGACAGATTTTTCCAATCCTGAATAGATACCATGACAAACCATAGAAATCACTGTGGGTCTGAAAGATGCTGCTGACTTGGAATGAAAAGAAAGGCAGATAAGCACTGATCGCTTTAGAGAGACCATTAAGGTTATAACTTATACATCTGGATAGAGATCAACAGGTAATCGAATAAATTCTCTTTCTACATGTCTACGAAAATGTTCCATGCTTACATGAGTGTTTTTCAAATTTGATGATTTAACAGCTTCAGCATAACTTGATGTAGTAGCTATTGAACGAGAATTGCTATTGTAAGCTAAGTATAAGGAGGCACTTGAAGGATAAAATTTGAGGAATTGAAAAAATCACTACTTATACCTCCTGACAATACAGACTACATGGTTGATGATAAAGCCTCGATAAAAGATTAAACAATATATTGACTTAGGGGATGGAAGGAGAAAAAGTGAGATGGCTAGCACACTATAAGGTGAAGATTTAATGTTACGTTGCCTTTAGACAAATAGTTAGTTGTTATGAGCATATACCAAGTACGAAAAATCAATTGAAGGAATTTCCTAAGGACTAACCCTACTAGATTGAGTATAGAACTTTTGGACCGAAAGGTTACGAAGAAAACCATCAAGCAAAGAAAGGACAAAGAGGATGATGACAAAGGATTCAACCATGACCTAGTAAAGGTACTCAGTTATGAATAAGAGACTTTTTGCTTTGCATAAATGGGAACATTATTGAAAATCCTAATGACAAATTAATGTGAATAGTGAGATAAGGCCTCTGGACAAGAACATTTGACCCATGATGATGAATTAACCATAAAACATTTGACATGAGTTTGCATAAACTCTTTAGGGAGAAAAGTATTTGATGGCTTCAACATCTATGAAACTTGATGTACAGTTCAGATATCCTAAATCGTAATATGAGATCGTATTATTGATGAAGGATGCTACTTGAATTGTTTCATGGTTTTATTTTGAATATAATATGGGTTGAGGACCCAAGTTATAGTAGAAAAGCAACAAACAGGTGAAATTCGAAGTTAATCGAGGGTTTGGCTGTAGGGCACATAATACCACATTAGCTAGTGGAGTATCTTAGGGGAAAATATAAAGCAAAGAAGATAAGAAGCAAAGTTATACACAATAGAAAGAATGTAACTTTTTTTGCTGGACTCTTACTAATGACATACAACCAACCATTAAAAGGAGATGTGGATGATGAAGAGATCACTAGATGGAAGACCAGAGGAAAAGGGGATTATCCCATGCTATTCAAAAAGGACTATGAGAAATAAGATCATATAATCTCAAAGAAGTATGAAGTATACGAGTAGGAGAGTCTGGTCATCCAAAGAGACTATCTTATACATGATGAGAAAAGTATAGGCATCTAAGGATTTCGAGATAGATGAATTACAGCTAGAAACCGGTATTGTTAAACTGGCACATATGGGAGTATGCATCAGAGTACGCAGCAAAAGCGGCCCTTATAGGTAAGGCCTTGTAGAAGGAATAATAAAAATGATAAATTAAGGTTGAGCCTAGATTTGATTCCTAAGGGAGAATACATTCACCAAGAAGTTATCTAAGAGACAAAATACCTTGAAGATTATAATTTATGGAATTTCGAGGACGAAATTCTTTTAAGGGGGTAATAATATAATACCCGAGCAATTTACGCTATTTTAAACAAAAATTGGACATTCTATGGGAAAAGAACTGTGTTGAATGTTTTACTTTACTTAAAATAGTAAATGAAGGAATTTGTAAGGAAACTTGGTACCATTAGATTCTACTTGAAAAATGGAATCCAATGCCTCAAAGAACGCCAAAAACGGAGTTCGTATGAACAAGTTACGGCAGTTTAAAGATCAGGGGCAGTTCTATAATTTAAACTAAAAACGAAAAAAATGAAAACACAGGGGGCCGTTTTGATAACGGCACCCCCTGTCGTCTTCCTCCAAATTTCTCCAGAAACCCTCCTCTCCCGATTTTTCCAGAAAACACTAGGGGAAATGGCGGCATCGCCATTGAGAGGCATCGCCTTCTTCCGGCAACAGCCAAGCCTAAGGCAGGCCAGCCATTCCCATCTCCCCATTCCCCTCTCTTCTCTTTTCTGGTCTTACTCGACATTGGGATTTTCCGCTTCACGATTTCCAGCAACAGAGAGTTTTCAGAACTGGCACGGAGGTCTACCACAGGCAATAGACGCTCCCTAGGCTACCCAGGTAAGCCGTCTTTCCCTCTCTCTTTGGTTCTTCCACCATTCAAGCTAGATCCGTGCTGGAACTAGTGTTTCCAGCCGGATTTCCTGGCCAGTAGGCTACCCAGGTAAGCCGTCTTTCCCTCTCTCTTTGGTTCTTCCACCATTCAGGCTAGATCCGTGCTGGAACTAGCGTTTCCAGCCGGATATCCTGGCCAGAAAAAGTCCCAAGCCGATTCCAGCCGGCCTGCACGAATAAGGCATTCCAGGGATGCCATGCTCCACGTGCGCCTGGGACAGGGTCCCTGGGATAGGTTCCAAGCGTACGACAGTGTGTACACTGTCCCTGGTGTGGCCTTCGGGTTCGTGCGAGATGTGGGGCAGGAGTCCTGGCTCGACTAGGATACACGGGGTGCCCTGGGAGCTGAGACGCTCCATGCTACACCAAAGGTGCATCCGTACGATGCCATCCAGGACACACGTCATAGCGCATCGCTTGAGCATGCATGTGCGCGTGCAAAACGCGGTCCCTAGCACGACCTTTGGACGTGCATGCATGTGAGGCGGTCATGGTTCAACCAGGATGCATGGGTGTCCTGGGAACTGGGACGCGTAGACCTAAAGAGACTTTAAGGTTAGGATCAGAGGACAATTTACAAAGTTTAACTATTGAATAGTAGATCCATATCATAGGATCTAGCCTGACAATGAATTAGGCAAGGACCCATGGACCCTAAAAGGCAAATCTAGCGATCTAATTTCTAGATAGATCGAAATTGATAAGGACTCCTTATATCCATTAATATCCAGGAGTTTATAAATGAGACCCAGGGACGGGTTGAGTGATGAAGGAAGCGACTCCAAAAGACTTCGAGGTAGGTGCTCTATCGCTACTAGACTTTTTAAAAGAACCCATGATTGTTTTGAGAATGCATGTTTTGAGTTTAAGTTATATGACTTGTTTAGCATGACTTAACCTTATAAACGAATTCAGCATGACTTAATGTTATAAACGAATTCGGCATGCATATGACAAATACATTATGCATAGACATGTTTTGCAAACAATTGCATATATTGCATGATTTGTGAGCATTGAGTTCTTGAAAAATTGGATGTCCTTGAGGGTTACCAAAAGACGTTGGAGTTCCCAAAAGACGCTGGGCAGGCAGTTGTGAGGGACCCAAAGAGGACAGGTTTTGAAAAAGAGGTTTTTGCTTGTTTGATCGTATATGATTTGGGTTAATAAGCTTGTGGGCGCCATGCCGAGAGGTCTGGGGTGGCATCCTAGCCTCTACCACTATTAGGTGGAATGGGTACCAAGCCCAAAAAGGGCATGTCCCTGCTTCGACTGCATGTGGTACAGAGGGCTACCACTGGTGTCACGGCACTGGGTCGAAGTGTCATATGCCCCATGGAGGCTTATGACCTTGTGTCCCTAGGTATCCGGGGACCACATGGCGGCGAGGTTGTGGGCATAGTTGGGCCCTATGGTTTGAGGATTTACTTGCATTACATATGGCATGACATGAGGTTGGTCGACCACACTATATATCCATGAGTTGGATTCAGTTGAGCATCTTATGCATATCATTATGTTTATGATATATATATGATACTTTCGACTTGGATTATGTGATTCTTTAAGTCGTTAGTATTCCTGTTTGACAATGGTTTATAATATCGATATTGAACATGAGTGTTCAAACATGCACATGTTTTAAAGAGCATATGATTTTAAACATAGCATGCATTGTAAAACTAGTAATCATAGACTCCTACTGAGTATAGTATATACTCACCCAATCCTTAACATTTTTCAGGATAGCTCCATTCACGAGTAGAAGACGCCTCAGGAAATGTTGGTGCTATGGGCAAGAAAAATCAAAAGGAGACAATTAAGTAAATGCTCTACCCTTTGGGCATGTATTTGTATTTATTTACAGTTGGGCTGTGAGCTGTGACTGGATAGACCTGGGAAGAACATTTATGATTTCTGAAGTTTTTCAAAAACTACGTTGGTTGTTGTGAAAGCAAATGACACTCGGGGTTTTCAAAATGAGTTTAAAACAAAAGATTTTCAGCTGCATTGCATGGTTTTTATAAAATGGTTTTCAAATAGGGATGCATCTGGCCTTAGGAATTAGATCTTGCATTTAAAAATGCATGGGAAAGCCTGGGTCATCACAGAACGAGTTAGTCCTTATATACACAAAGATAGTAATAGCCAATCATGATTAAGAAGTAACTGCCAATCTAATAATTCTTGAGAATTCTAACTATGACTGGGAGGTGCATAATACTTAAAGGATATAACAAGTATCTTATAAGAATGATTATTAAATGACAAGAAAGACCAGTATATGGGTGAAGAATTAAGCATGAATACAGAAAACTTAGTGGATGAATTCAAATGATTTTTGAGGCTGATGTTAAGAATTGGAGAAAGGTTGAGATGAATGTCACACTATATGGTAGTATCTGACATTTGTTGGTTAATTTCCTTTAGATCAAAAGGTATTTATTATACGCGTATACTAAATAAAGATACTAACTAAACTGGATGAGGAAAAAGTAGTATATTGTGAGAATATAGTAAGATGGAAATAGTTATAATTGATAGACATTGAACAATGAAAGTTATGATGATGCGATCTTCAATGACTAGGAAGAGGCAATCTTGAAGAATCTGAATATGAACATAGTGAATCATTATTATAACAATAAGAGAATTATGATATGACTATGAAATGTTGGTGTATTCTAGTGGAAATTTTATAAAAGTATTGATATGAGAAGGTTCTGATCCTGATTTAGATGAGAATGTTCAATCTATGTTGATAATTGGATCATAAACTTTAGGCATGATTATGAATGAATTTTTAAAGGAAGAGAATTATTTAATGGATTCAAAATCCATGGGACTTGATGTATTGTTAATAGACCTTATGTGTATTAAAATACCCTAGTATATACCAGACGTAATTGAGGGAAGATGCTACTTGATCCTTTTGGAAATTATAGTTCTAATTTGAATGTGAGTATTGTTTGAGGACACACCAACTATTTTATAAATAGTACGGAGATAACAATGAGGATGAACAGATAGATAGAGAATCAAAGTATGAAATACAATTGATGAATTCAAAAGATATTGAATAGATTTGTGAAGATGTTGTATTAGAGAATTCCAACTTTTCTTTATATGGAGGTATTTGATTTATGGGCCAAAAGTGTGAATACAGTGACTATTACGTAAATCAAATTATGTTGAGAGATTAATCAAAGATTGTGAAGAAGAAGGATTTTATTAGAAGGATTTTATGTTATTGATAATGATCAATAAGAGGATAATTTTGAAATATTAATCTTACATGAAGTGAATTGTTTAGAATTTGAAACATATGTTACTAATGTTGAAATGACTTCTAGTGAATGTGATTATGAGATTAATCATAAGTGAAATGAAACTTGATGAAGAGAATGATGATGTGCAAAAATATAAGTTCAATGATAACTGATGTAAAAGTGTGGGAAGTATTACATATGCATAATGACTCTTGAGTTGAGTGAATATTCTTGATGACGCGATCAACTATAGTGACTCAAGTGATAGAAATAATATCTATACTTAAACAAGACATTCTCTTAAGTTAGGTGAAGCTAAAGGATAGTAAGCATAGTAATATCTTTGAATAGTCTAATGAGAGCAAGAGACTTTTTCTTTGACAGTCATATAAAATCCGTAGCCAGCAATAGTTTATTAGAAGTAGTAGAGATTCTAAGTAAAGGCAGTGGCTAAGATGTTGGAGCGCCTATTCTAGTCAGCCATGCTCTTAGGTAGGACGACATCAACATAAATGACAATAACAACAATTACGGCCCTCTGGATGATATGGATGTGGAGTGTTTGGCCATTCCACAGTAACTATCAAAAAAGGGGAGTCAAACAGATATACAGTGAAGGCCAAACAATTTTGATTCCAAGTAAATAGTGGATTATCACAAGTAGATTATCTTGGTGTAACGCTATAGTCAGTGATCTCATTCTAAGGAAAGATGAGCAGAAAAAGGGTATATATGTTATTTACTTATAAAGGAAGTGTGACACTTCCCTAAAGGATATTGAGAATAGTTGACAAGTGTAGTGGTGGTGAAGATTGAAAAGATAGACAAATTAGGTAACTATGATTCAAGAAATTCCAAGACATTTTCAAAAAGGGTTTCTTAGATTACTATCACAGATAGAGATTGATATGATGATTGAGTTGTGCTGGACCTAGTCTTAAATTTAAGGTGCTAGTCCTCTTTGTGAAGAAGGATGGATTGATGTAGCAATTACTATGAAATTACTTCAAGGTTTATATGGATGACATTACGCATGATTTTAATGATGAGAAGGCATATGAAGAGCAATGCTTACAAGGTGAGTCTTTGAGAGCTAAAGAAGAGATTCACCTTTGCACTTATTTTGATACCACCTTTAAGCAATGATTGATAGATAACTTATCATGATGTTTTTGACATGAGGCAAGATGATTGACATAGAAATGTCTTCTTCATGAGTTGATATGCTCAGAGCTAATTTGGCATAAGTATGCTTGTTTTGTGAGCAGTATGCTCTATGATATTGGTGGTGGATTTGCTGTTCTGAGATGTTAACTGATTTCATCTTCATTTTATTATTGCCTTATGTTTCTAATGGTTGAGTACCAGAATGCACAATGATAGTAGCTCTTTTATTGCCCAAGGATGATAGGAAAGCTATAGTAATAAGTGGCATATATGTGTAGAGTTAGAATTGGAATTAGGTGATTTTTTATTATTATATCAAGTAAAGAGTTGTAAGATTTAGAATGATATGAAAGAACAAAGACGCCTTTTTGATAAAACCTTCCTTTTTGGATTAATTCTGTCAAGTGGAATTGAAAAAGGTGATAGGATGAGGATGTTTGTAGAATTATTGAGAGATAACATGAAAAGAATTTCGAGGATGAAATTCCTGTAAGGGGAAAGAATGTAACAATCCTAATTTTTAAATCCTATTTTAAAGGATTATAAATTTACTTTGATGAATATAAATGGAGGAATCTACATATTTAGGTTTCATTGAATTTATCTTTTAAAAGATGTCAAATTAGAACCTGATACCTTCATATTTGGATTGTACTCAGAAAAACGGTTCCAACGACACTAATTTCATTGAAATCTGAGTTCGGATGAATAAACCATAATTTTCTCGCTAAGAGTATTTTGTAAATTCATTAATAGGCCCCACTTGTAGGAACCTGGGCCCAACGCCTTCATGACTGTTGACAAGATTTGGGGTGGTGTGTTGATGGTGAAAAAATCATCATCACCTACTTTAGATTATAATAAGAAAAAGAAAAAAAAATGATTAAAGTGTTTAAAGGGAGGGGTCGAATTTGATAACATCACCCCCCCCTCAACCTAAGTGGGACAAAAAATAGACTTTATGTCTATTTCCTGAGCCCTACACGACAAAATGAAGAGAAAAAAAAAAAAAAAAAAAGAAGAGGAGGCCAGCGACAGGAACCTGACGATGAGGAGGAGAGAGAGAGGAGGAGATTGCCGGAGCTAGGAAATCTGGGTTTTTCACCCGTTGAAAGGAAAACCCTCGTCACCGGTGAAACAAACTTCCCCAGCAATGACGGGAACTCTAATCAGAGATCCAACCGTCCAATCTCCTCTTCAAGAGTTGGGGAGCAAAACCCCTTTGGTTCCAGTTCTATCAGAGAAGAAACAATGCCAGAAAATGAAAGGGGAGCTGCGTGCGTGGGGAGCATCGTTGGAAAAAGCAAAAACCCATCTTCTCCAGCAACATTTCGACTTTGGGGACACCCACAGAGGTAGGTTTTGCATGATTCTCTGTTCATTTTGTGAGTTAAATTTCATGTAACCTAGAGAACTAGGGTTTGTAACTATAAGGTGAAGAATCTGATCCTAATGGTCGGAATCAAACTCACACCCATGCCCTTACTAGTAGAATAGGATCAGTGGGGACATTGATCACCTTATACGAGCTCAAATCATGTGTCAAGAGCTCAGCTAGGGACAAACCAAATCCTAATGGCCGGATCAAACCCTAAACCATGCCCCTAACTAGGGGACACGACCATTGGAGGTTCTGATCACCCTGTCAGAAATCAATCCTTCATCTGGAACTCGAATAGGGATGATCCGAGCCATGGATGAACCCATGAAGGGGATCCACGCAAATCGCACCCTTGCTTGGAGAGCAGAGGATGTTAGGGCTATTGATCACCCTATCCCAAGTTTTGATCATCTGATTGGGGCTCAAACAGTGGTGATCTGACCCCTGCAACATTGATTACTTGAGGAATTGGCTATCAATCTTGTTTGTGAACGTGGACAGAGACTGACAGTAAGATCCAGCTATCAATCTTGTCCATGTTTAGTGAACAGGGACTTAAATCAACCATCTGAGATCAGATGGTGAAGATACAACCATTGAATTTTAAAAGAATTCAACTATTTTACCTTAATTTATAAATTCTGTAAAAAAAAATTGTAGGATCTAGGATGGATTGAAATGTAGGTTGTACTTGTATAACCTTAGAGAGATTAAATCTAAGGGACTCATAATGTTGGATCATATGGAATAAAGAGAACCAATCATTTTCAATCAATGTCATTGATAAGAGCATTTTTAAAAAGGTTGACTTGATTATTCAACTGATGGAAATTCACCATCAGCACCTAACCATGAAAATCGACTCAAATCACATCATTTAAAAGCATGTAAGGAGAAAGGAGGAGGATTGGAATTAGGCCATTAATAAGTGATTCAAACGTATAGCCTAGGATCAATGACGACTCAAAAATCTAAAGGTTCCATGATCCTAGGCTGGCCTAAACCCTAAAACCTTGAAAAGGATAAAATTTTAAGTTATGTATGTGGATAGTATGGAAATGAGAACTAACCATAAATACCTTGGGATTAGGCATTGAATAGAGTGAGTTGCAGTCAATTTTGTCATTGAGGATGACTGCAAAGGCTTGAAAGAAAGGAGAACCTTCATAAGAGGTAGGTGGTTTTAACATCTATTTACCTTTGAGATTTTAAATAAACAAATATTAGTTTATCATGTTTTCTAGTTGAGATTACGTAACTGTCATGGAACTTACACTTCATCATGATATCTTGTTTTGTGCTTTCAAGAGCACAATGCTTGCAAACGAGGCATGGGAATTGTATCAATATATCTTCATAAGCCATGATGCATGCTTTTATATGAGAAATGAAAATGATATTGCTTGTTATATGCCTTTGTGTTTTTTTTAAAGGAATTATTATAATTGAATCTACAGCAATCCCATGTTTTGAGGTGAGCTACATAAATGAATAATTTTGCATGCGATATGTCTTAATATCATTTTTGAAAGAAATGATTTTACTTGAAATGCATTAATCCCATGTTTTGAGACAACCAATCCTGAGGAGTTCTCCGAATGTAACAAAACCTTGAGGCCTAACAAGCGGGGTGAGGTCAGACCACCGATTGAGGCTGGCGAGGGGTCAAAGGGGACTTTTGAGATGAGTTAAAGAAAGCATGGTTTCACATGACATATATGTTATATGATTTTAATATCATTTGGGATTGAGATATGTCTTTGTTCAGGCTAATGAGCCTAGTGGTCAATATGCTAAGAGGTTTTATGGGTTGGCCCCCCGGCCTCTAACCTCTAAAGGTTGTAGGTATCCATGCCCAAAGTGTCATCATTTTTCTCAACTGCTGTGGTAGGAACAACCATTGGAGGTGGTCATGATACTATCCGTAGTCGTCTTGGAGGCTGCACTGGTTATTCTCCAGATACCAAAGAGACACAATTCAGTGATCTGATCGTGAGCATAATGTGCCATAGGATTTCTATTTTGTGACCCACATAGATGGGCTTGATGATCATCTTTAAATGAGTACTCATGACCAACCGGCTGATGTGTTCGCTGGGGTGCATATGTGCACATAATGATGTTGTCAATTAAGGATTGCCGACGTTCATGGTTTAATTATTGACTACTTTTATACTTTGAGGCTCTTATGGTATTGGAATTATCAAGTTATATGCGTATCTTTCACATAGTTCTCAAGTTATGCTTACTTGTGGTTTTCCTATATGTTTATAGTGAAAGTTACTTGAGCTTACTATGATGATTAAATCATTGGGAAAACTATGTATTTAAAGTGGTGCATGTTTTATATTGACACTATTTGTAATATTTTAGCATGAAATTGTGAACTGAGATTGGCATGCAGCTCAAATCATGTATTTTATCCCTGAAATGATCATTTTATTCTTTCAAAATTGCATGAAAAAGGATTTGAGATGCTGTTTAGAATTGCATGGAAAAAAAAACTTGGTAAAATAGATGTGAAACTAGTTATTTTAGATACATAATTCTTATATGCCTAGTGTTTAGTAAAATGCCTAGCCTAATCTTTTCATGTCTAACAAGTCTCTGCACATAGATTTTCTTCATTTATTATGATAATGAAAAATATGCTTAGATAATTGTGACAAGAACATCAAAAGATATGAGGAGGAAATAGAAACTTTCATAGAGTTAAAACTTTGGGCAGGAGTTTATTGTAATTTTATGCGTTGTCTACACTCAAAATGTGAAAACTTGAAAAACAAAACTATAAGGGTGTTAAGAGAACACTTGTGCTTCAATGGAACCAATGAAAGATATCACCCATGGATTTGGCGTGGAGAAGAACTTTCTCATAGGTCCTCAACAAGGCCTAAAAGATATGATCAAGATACTGTAGGAAGTGTTGTAGACAATATAGCTGTACTGATGTTTTGAGATGCATACAATGACTTTGAGGATGACCCTGAACAATTTTATATTACAATATTAGAGGAAGTTGATAAGCCATTGTACCCTGGGTGTAAAGATTAAACTGCATTGTCTGCAGTGGTTGAATTTTACAATGTGAAATCAAGATTTGGTTTTTCAGATCAAGGTTTTACTGAAGTCTTGAAAGTAGTGGATAAGATACTACTAAAGGATAATAATTTGATCAAGTCCACATGGAAGGCAACGAAAACCTTGGCTATAATAGGGTTGAAGTATGAGAAGATACATGCATATCTCAATGATTACATCTTATACAAGAAGGAGCGCAAGGATAAAACTACATGATCCAACCTATGGACAGTCAAGATGGAAGTTAAAGAAGAATTCAACTGAGATAGTTATAGATGTTCCTGCAAAGGTTCTATGATATTTCCCCCCATTCCAAGGTTCAAAAGAATGTTGTGTAATATGGAAATAGTGAAGAAATTAGTATGGCATGCTAAGGATAGAGTAACTGGTAGCTTTTCACTCCATCCAATAGATAGCGTAGCATCAATGGTCATAGACTTCATGTGGCCTAATTTTGGTAATGAACCTATAAGCCTACAACTTTTTTTATCTATAGCTAGGATTAATCCTTATGATTCTATGAGTAACAAGCATAGTTGTTGGCCTATAATATTAGTTTGTTATAACCTCCCACCATTTCTATGCATGAAGAGGAAGTTAATGATGTTAACTATGTTGATATCAGATCCAAAGTAGCCAGGGAATGACACTGACATGTACTTGGCTCCCCTGATCAATGATCTTGAGACATTGAGACATAGGTGTTAAAGCATATGACACATATAGGAAAGAGTCGTTCACCCTAAAGGTTATACTGTTGTGATCAATAAGCGACTTCCCTGCATACAATAATTTGTTTGGATGCACAGTGAAGGGATACAATGCTTGTCTTATTTGTAGTGATCAAACATGTACTGTATGACTTGAACACAGTAGGAAAATGGCATTCCTTAACTACAGAAGATGGTTGCATAGAGACCATCTAGACCATTTTAAGAAGGAAAAATTTAATGGTGATGCAGAGACAAAGACACCTCCAAAGATGTTAATAGGATGACAAGTATTGGAGCAGGCTAAAAATATTATTGTCTTGTGGGGAAAGAAGAAATCAAGTAAACATTTAAGTGAAAGCAATTGTAGAAGTTGTTGGAAGAAGAAATTAATATTCTTTTGACTTGCATACTAGAAATCACTACATCTACACGATGTGCTTGATGTCATGCACATTCAAAAGAAAGTGTGTGAAATCTTGACAGATACCATGCTTCTGTTCACTGACTTGTTGTACCTACCATTTCTTTTTTGGGGCCAATATCAGCAATGAATTTCATCCAACGATAAACCTAATTTGAATTATAAAGGTATGACACAATCAAACTTAAATGAACAAAACATTGAATTGAATTGTACCAGTCTCTACTAGGGGTTGTATCCTAGGAAAAATAAAGAATGGACTTGTAGCTTGAATGGATCTTTTGAAGATGGATTTGAAGAGGAGATTACATCCATAGGATAAGGGCAATCAAGAAACATACCTACCTAAGAAAAATTATACTCTCCATAGAGAGGAGAGTAGAATAATGTGTAAAACTTCTCCAAGCTTAAAGTGCTAGACAACTACTCTTCAAACTTTAAAAGCATTGTCTCCATGGAAAAGTTGAAATTGTTGGGGATGAAGTCCCGTGATTGCCATGCATTGATGCAACAACTTCTGCATGTAGCAATATGTTTGGTGTTATCAAATAAAGTTAAGAGAGCTATTCCAAAATGTTGCTACTTTTTTAATGCTTTGTGTAAGAAGGTGGTGGATGTTTCAAAATTACAAGAAATTCAAGGACATCTAGGGACAATTTTATGTGAGCTTCAGACAATCTTCCCACCATCCTTCTATGACAGTATGGCACACTTAACAGTGCACCTTATTGATGAGGTCAAACTCTGTGGGCCAGTTTACTTGCCATGGATGTACTTGTTTGAGAGGTATATAAATTTTTTAAAAGGGTTTGTACAATGGAAGCAGTGGAGTTTTGCATAGAGTACTTATCATGAGTGGATGCGATAGGAATCCCAAGAAAGAAACAACTGATTGCATTTCATGATCCCAAAGTTAGCGAACTTCTATCGAGTGGTTATGTACCAACTGTTGACTATAAAGAATGGGACCAGGTGTAACTTTATGTGTTTTGAAATGTTGATGAACTTCAATCATACTATGATGACCTAGTTTTTGTAACACATTTTTTAATACATTTTTGAAATGCAGGGCCCTTAGTAGTAAAAAAAATTTCACAAACAATGCAACATAAATTCTTTTCTTGTAAATCAATTTGTAACACAACCCAGGTCTCACCTCATCATACATAATACACATAAAGATTTTTGTATCAAAATAAAATTTTATTGAATACAAGGAATCATCCAGTAGTTCACTTTACATAGCCCCTGTATTAATAATCCAAATTACAAAGTACATAGCATGATTACACAATCTTCAAGGAAAATACCCTGAACAATCTTGCAGGTTCTAATTCTTCAAGCTCACATCCTTAAGTCTCCTTCCATGTATCTGAGATATTGTAAACATTCAAACATTTACAATATCTTAGCAAGCTATGCTTGGTAGGGGATACAAAAATATACTACTTCACTAATATAAGAATACATACCTCAGCCATCATTTTATCATGTTTATCCACTCATGGATCATCTCATCATAGAGTATATAGATCATTTATGTAGTATAGGGTGACCCTATTAAAATAGTTAAAATACTCAAAACTTGTTCCTTCCCCAGGCTATACTCCCGCTTAGGAGATCAATAATCAACCAAATATCATATGGGGATATTCTCTCAAGGAACTCATGTATTCCATCATACTTGGCATCTCATCATGCCATGGCATTTCACTATGCTTATCATATGCTTATCATAATGTAAAATACTCAAGGACTACTATGCCGCAGTCTAAATTCGTACAGTGCACCTGGATAACTACATAATAATCCACTGATACCAACTGTGAAAATAACAAAATCCATGTCCGCATGGGCAAGGATCATGGTTGTCGCAATGGCGGCCTTCCCATGATTGCCCCACCCGACCTTTAGCCTCTCTTTGGGCATGGTATCCATCATATCATACATTTTAGGAAGCAGGTGGCCAAACCCTCATAACTTTCCTAGCATAGCATCCCCAGGCCTATGCCTATATAAAACAAAATCACAAGCCACCACACTTGTATGTAAAATACATTGTACATATCAAACGATGTGTCTATTTAACTAAGGCTAGAATATTTTCTATGCCCTATTCTTGGGGTTTCCTTAATCCACACATCTCACTAATTTCTCATCATTTGATTAGATCATTGGATTGGTTCAATTGGATGGATCATGGGGTTGGATCACTTGGTTGGATCATTTGCTTGGATCATTATTGTTCTAAGGTACTAGGTATACTTATATCATGAAGGCCTATAATTCTAGACAGAAGATCATGTATATATATACACATGAATCTTTAATACATTCTTATACATCCACCTACCTCAAAGTGGTACTCACTCCATATTGTCCGTCATGGTCTTGATTCATACATCTGTCAAACCATATGCATAAAGTTATTCCTTTATATAAGTATTCTTTCTACATGTCTTTGGGTTATCCTATGAAGGATGCCCTAATTTTCCTTGAATCATATATGATCAAGGTTTCAAACCTTCTAAGCTAACAAATCTATACTATAAGTAAAATCACACAACAATAATATACTCTACATTGTATTTATTTTCTTTTGTTGTTTTTGATCATTCAAGATCTCTCTTGGATCTTGCCAGATCACCCTTATCTTACTTACAATTTTTATTAGGGTTAGATAATTTACTAACATTTTATGCTCTTATTATTATTATTCAACCAGTTAATTTTTTAGTAGTTGAAGATAACTTACTTCATCCTATGTCTAGACTGCTCCTCTTATTTCTAATTGACTAAGGTTTACTAGCTGAATGGCTGAACACAAAGTGGTTACTTCAATCCTCATGTAAGGAGGTGTTTAGACCTCACAAACATCAACAAAAGGTAGGGGAAGAGCGAGGCTCTATTAGAGAACCCCCTTAACCACTATGTTCAGCATTCACTAGAGTGACCTTAGCTCAACCTTTCATAAGGTTCTATGAGCTCATAACCCTAAGTTTTATTTCTACTTGATTTTAATTAATTTCATGAACATATACTATGTCATTCGCGGATGTTTATTATGCTCCTATTTTGGGCCAAGGAAATGGAAAATCCATCCCTTATATTGTCCTACTAACTATAGCCCCTACTATAATTATTCCTCATGATGTACATGTGTATTTTGTGAAGTCCAACTATATTTCATTAATTACCCCTTTTAAGGTATTTTTCATAGCTCTACTAATGTAAAGGAAATTAAAATAAACTACACTAATAAATGTAAATCTAAGGAATTTAAAATTGACATGAATTAAATTTGCTAATAAAATAATTAACTAGAATATTAGCAACATTTTAATCTAAGAAATTAGATCAAATCTACTATTAAAGACCATTAACTAAGCATATGATCAATTTATCCTTATGATCCAACCATCTTTTAGATCTAGGGTTAATATTCCATTAAGAGTACAACCCTTGATCTTTCATGTTTTTGATTGATCCAACATCTCTAATAGCATGATATTAGGCTTAAATCATCACTTTTATAGGTCCATTTGGTTTGATCATTCTTGATTTACAAGATCAAGAGGATCCATTGGGATTTTCCATGATCATTTTTACTTTCAATGGTCTAAACTTTAATTCAGTTCATGTCAGTCCAATCCAACCATCCCCATGATGATTTATCATCATTATATCCTTAATAGATCCAATCCCTCACTTCTAATCACCCCAGATCTACTTGATCAAGGGTGTTAGTAGGTGTATTTTTAATTAAAAGAAAGTTTTACTTATTAAAATATTATTTTTATGGGCTCAATAGGTTTCCCTCATCAAGATCTATTCATAGAACTTCCTGATAAAAAATCGGACTTAAAATGAGTGAGGAATTTTATTTTTAAGTTTTCAGCCGTTTTCAATGGTTGATCTTAATCTGTAATGTTCTGATGAATTTAACTGATATAGAGGCTTGGAAATTCTATTGTGATAATTGATCTTAAGGTTTTTATATGTTCTGGATCCATCCATCGAATCATATTTTCATTTTAACATCAATTTAATAAAGATCCACTACTATTGGAACTAACTTTAATATTTATTTCATATAAATCAAATTAAAAACCTCAATATCATTATTTCATGACATACTACACAATATAAGGAATCTATAGCTTCCTTACAATCTAAAATTTGAACTAAATTGAGCTCTCAATTGAAGAAACAAACTTTCAGTTAAAAAAATCGACGGTTGGGATTTGATTTGGCCATTAAAACATGTTTTAAATGATCTAGAACATGGCAAGATGATCTGGAACATAACTAGACAATCCCAAAATGTGGCTAAATGATCTGAGTGCGGTCAGGCTCAGTTCAACGCTTGATCTAGGAGATTGGTTGAGACAGTCTGATATGGACCGTTGGATCAATCCTTCTCCAGATCTCCCAAATATAAAACATCCAAGGGCCAAGATTTCTTACCTTGGGGTTTTTAGGCCCCATTAATTCATCCAATGGGTTAGAAGTTGCATCTGATCCATCCATGGATGAGATTTCAACCCCAATTGCCGGATCCATCATTCTTAAGGGAGTGCTGGAAAATAACAAGAGAAGTAATTTCATCGAAAATGAGAGAATCACATTGAAAAATAAGAAATCCACTTCAAAACCCTAGCTGCGTTGGATTTTGCATACAGAGAGAGATTTCTCCAGTTTTGTTGCTGGAGAAGGAATAAAACCATAGGGGAAACATAGATCCCCACATTCTGGAGTGATTCATCGGTGTGAGATTCAATTATACTAGCTAGATTGGCCAAAATTTCATGAAGAACTTGCCGAAGACATTGTCAATACCGGATCTGACTTTCACTTTGCATTTTCTGACGATCCAACCATTACATCATCATGATTTCTTAGGGATTTCGTAAGTAACTCAATCCCAAATCAATTCAACAATGGAGATGGTGATTGGTTGGCTGGAATTTCATGGCTAATTGAATTAGTGATTTCTAGGCAGAACTTAGGTTCCATTAGGACGATGCTTCCATGGAAGCGCCCGACGGTTCCAATTGAAATGGATCGTCTGGTGCTTCTAGGGAATCGCCTAAGGAAAAATGAATAAAAGAGGGAAAGAAGAAAATTTTGGGGAAGATAGGGGAGGTTATAGGGATTTTTGAATTTTCCATGATTACATGTCATAATTATGTTTCATTTCTTTTTATTATTAAATTGTCATTGGATTCCTACTACCACCTCCTTATCCACTAGCAGGTGGTAGTGGTTTAACTCATGATGGTGGTCTTCTAGACCATTAGCCCACCTTGTGGGCCTCACATAGTTGCGAAAAGACTGATTTGCCCTTTTAATTTCAAAAATGGAGAAAAATAAGGTTTATTCTTATGAACTCGGAAATGAGTGTACTTAGCGTTGTTTCAATTAGTTTTTTGAGTACATTCCAAATTTTGATCTCTTAGGTCTCGATTATGAGTAAATTTACTATTTTACCCTTTTATTCATAAAAATAGAGAAAAATAAGGATTTTCATACGGACACATACATACAATTTTTTGAGTACATTACAAATATCCAAGTTTTAAGTCTTGATTTTATTTTTATAAAAATAAATTTTTCTAGAACTCAAAGTTCCAGTTCCACTTTTATATTTTCAATTTTTAATTTTTAATAATTCAATTATATTCATAAAATTTGGGGTTACTACACATACATTAAGTTGATCTTGTACTTAGGTAAAAATTAATTAACAATGATTATATTTTCTTTTATCTCTCCATTAATTTGTATGTATGTGTAGTGAGCACATGGATATCCTCAAGGCAAATAATCCAAATTACACAAATAAATAGAAGTGGCTACAATTTACGCATTGTCACACTTTCAATACTTGGCTCCATCAAAAGGTAAAATGAAAGAATTCACACTTAACAAATTACATTATGTATATTTGTATATATAATCTTACTTGCAACAATTATATCATACTTAATGTGTATACATAGATTCAAGGTTGGTGAGAAGTAGCACACAATTGTATATTCGAATCCTTAGGTTGGATGGTGATGGGACCATGATCAGAAGTAATAAAATATACTAGATATGCCATCAATGGCTATTACTTTTATACAAAAGACCATGATAACTCAAGACTGCAACAAAATAATAAGGTTAGCTTAGTTGTCAATGCTACTTTCTTTTCCAATTCAAAGGATAAAAGGCCAACACTAGCAGATGATATTCATTATGGGGTTATAAGAGAGATATGGGCCTTGGATTATACTTGCAGAACTATGGTTGTGTTTAAGTGTGATTGGGTGGAACACGAAAAGACAGCATCAAAATTGATGCCCTTGGAGTGACATTGGTTGACCTCAACAAGATTGGCTATAAAAATTATCAATTCATTTTAACATCTCAAGCAAAACAAGTGTTTTACATGTAAGATGGATGTGATAAGAGATGATCAACTATTTTATCATCCTGGACGAGGGATTTTTATGATGTAAACAACCTAATAGACATTGAAATAGATTAGCCTTATATTACCAAAAAATCCCATCAATCAAAGTACTTGGGAAGAATGAGGATTATGTGTGTGATAATGATGAGGAGGATGCTTGGGTTGAAAACAATATATGAGGGGTATATAGATTGTATTAGTGAGTTGTAATATAATTCTAGATTTATAATTAACTCTTTTATCATGAGCTATATAGATTGAAATGAGATGAATATATACTATATAATGACATTATATGCATATACATATGTAATTGAAGACTTATTTTAAAAGTAAATTCTTTTGAATACTCTTGTATTTATTATGTATAGAATGCGTGAATCGACATTGACTATCATAAAGTATCCGTTTCATTGTATTTAAGAAAGAAATTGTAAGTGAAAGATATATTAGATTTCAATAAGTGATTTTTAAAGTCGTTTGGTAGAAACAACTTTAAAAGTTAAGACTTTTAAAGTTGTTTGGAGAAAAATGACTTTAAAATTTTTAAATTTTTAGGGTCATTTGGTTCAAACAACTTTAAAGTCTTCACTTTTGGAGTCGTTTACAACACAACGACTTTAAAAGTTTTAGACATTTAAAGTTGCTTGAACCAAACGACTTTAAAAATCCTTTATTGAGTAGAATTTTTGTCTTTGTGCTAAACTAAAGAAGTCATTTTTCTATTTACTAACTTCTTAAGTGAGACTTTTAAAGTCATTTGATTCAAATGACTTTTAAAGTAATACTTTGTTTTAATAATTTTTTCTTTGACTTTGACTTTGACTTTTTGTATTTTTGACTATCTTCATCTATACACAAACTGTATCTCATGTGTGTGTGTAGGGGGGGGGCGGGGGGGGGTGTTAATTTAAAGTGTTTCATATAGGTGCAAGGAAATGGTGACATTTGATTGGCTGAAAAAATGTAAAAAGCAGAAAAAGTTAGAGGAAATGGCAGTTAGAAACTTTTCCTCGGCCAATCAAATGCCATCTACACTTTATACCTACAACTCCTTACTAAAATTAATGCTCCTCTTATATATATATATATATATATTGATTTTCATTATGGGTGGACCATAGCCCAATTGTGAATTAGAATTATATTTATATATTCTTAATCAATATTAATTTTTTGATAAATCCTAGAAAGATCTCATATCAATCATTGGAAAACATTGGTAAATCAGAATGGTCAATATCACGTAGATGGATTAATATTTCTATCTTGAAAAACTAAATAATTGCTATGTTTTTACAAGAATCAATTAACAAGGATAATGATTTACATGTACCATCTTAAATTCTAAATGTAATCAAAGCAAGTGAAACTTAGTTATTGTAATAACCATAATTTTTAAATTTCATTTCAAATTATTTTAAATTAATTTTGATGAATGAAAATTGAAAAAATTTCATGTTTACATTACACAGAGTTGACCTTTTCATAGAGTTCGCCCTTAAGGTAAATGGTGATTGTAATTGCATGCGTTGTCCATGCCCAAAATGTAAGAACATGAAAAATGTAACTGTTGGAGTCTTGGAAGTGGTGTATAGTCGAATGTTATATTATAGACAAAGCAGTGACGTTTTGCACAGAGTACTTATAAGGAGTGGATGTGATTAGAATCCCAAGAAAGAAACAATCAGTTGTATTTCATGATCCCAAGGTTGGTGATCCAACCATCCATCTTACTTTGAGTAAGGAGAGCAAAACCCCTTTGGTTCCATCACAATTAGAGGTGGGATGATGTCAAACTGGAGGAGATAATATGCACACAGGGAACCGTCACCAAAAAAATCAATGAATCACACATTCTCTAACGATGATTGTGGGTGAAGTCTCATGTTGCATGTAACATCCATGATAACCCAACTATGAATTTGCACTTTTAGCTAGATTCATATGATTTCATGTTAGATTTAGGTTTTTATGATGATCTGACCATTGATCTCTTAATCCAACCATCCATTTCTTAAACCATGATGAGAAATAGGGTTAAATACCTATCTGATATAGCTCAAATATGATTGAGATTGTCAATCTAGGCTTGAAATCAATCAGACAATCTCAATCGTCTGATCAGTTATTGTGAAAATAGTACTGGTGATGCATGATTGATGATCAGATTCTACTAGTAAGTTACTTGACCCAATATGATCTAGTAATGAAACGGGCCAGAGTAGCCTTTGATCATTATCTTGTATTATTAAGAATACATGAATCTATCCTAACTATCATAAAAAATCAATTTCATTGTGTATTATGTAAAATGTTGTAAAGTACTATTATAAAATATATATATTTAAAGTAAAAGATATATTAGTTTATAAAGTCATTTGAAAAAATGACTTAAAAACTATGATTTTTAAAGTCATTTAAAGTAAAGGACTTTTAAAGTCTTTTGCTGTAAACAACTTTGAAAGTCACCAACTTTTAAAGTTGTTTAATGTAAATGACTTTAAAATCCTATTCTTGATTTGAGAGTGTATGACTTTGTCAGATTTTCCATCAATAGGGTATACTACTTGAGACATGCAAGTACTAATATTACACACATTATCTAAGAAAATTTAGTTTTGTTATGAAAATATGTTAGAAAGACCATGATTTTTATAAGCAATATACTCTCAAGTGGCCATGATATCTGTTATTAATCACTTACTATGTTGTTATAATTGTTGTTGAAAAATACTTGTTATGATGGCTGTGATTTCATCATTATTATTAATGACTTATATGATGTTAAGCTATTGTTTTGGATTAATAGCTAATTCTAGGTAAAGTTAAATCCATTAGGTGTGGATGATTATTTTTGTAATATACATTCCTACTATGTTAATTGTGATATGAATGTGTTCTAATTTATCATTAGAAATCTCATTATTAATTTTATTTTGTGATCATGGGTATGAGTTACTAGTGAATGTGATTAATAGGTCAAAGGCCGAATGAGAACTAAAGAAGAATTAAAGTCATAAAGCAAGTTAAAACTATCTAAGAAGGAAACAGCTAACTAAGAAAGAAACAACTAAGCTAAGCAACTAGGAAATAAATCCTAAATTAGAAATAAAATAATTTAAGAAACTATATTAATAAATAAGCTTGCTTATAAAATAAGAAAACTTTCTAAGAATATGTTAGAATAATAATTGTACTATTTAACTAATCTTACACTCATTATCTAAGCAAATTTAGTTATGTTATGAGAAGAAACACAATATTACAACTTGTAGGAATTTGTATCTCATTAGATCCCTATCTCTCGCCACCATCAACTACAGTTTTCCAAAGTGAAATCCACCTTTAGCAATCACTCACAAGCATATTATAAACTCTAAAGTACAAAGTCATTCTAATGAAATTTTAGACAATAACAAGAAGTTTTGCGATTAAATTTAAAACCCATCTTTGTAACATACAAAGATTGTTAGAGTCTTAGGAAAATAGTTAATCATTCGAGTCCACTACAAATTAAAATGTTCATATGTAATTGAACCTTTAATCAACTAATGGATCATAACTCCAAGTGATGACAAGAACTTGACAGTTGAGTAAGCTCAAATTGATCAATAATACTCTAAGAGTAATTAGTAGTCTAGCTCATAGTTTTTTGAACCTGAAAAATACTCTAGAAATTGTACAAGAAACAAAATTGTGAAAGGAATAGAAAAAACTTACATGAAATGAGAAATGTGAAGACATTATAGAAAACATTTAGGTGTTTGAAAGACAGAGGGAGATAGTAGTCAAATGCCACTGTTATGTACCTAACATTTATTAAGAAAAGAGATTTAGGAAATTTTAAAATCATGGTATGAGAAAAATGCAAACAATGGTGACCATGACCTAGCTAACTAGGAAATACAAATCCTAAGGAAAAGTGACCTAAAGGTAACTTCATGAGGACAACTAATAAATGGCTTTACATTCTTAGGCTAAAGGCTTTACATGCTAAAGAGAAAGAGTGAAGCAATACTACCTAAGGGAATATAAGTCCAAATCAAAGGCATGTTACACTTGGCCTATAGTAGACTAGAACCATCAACCAATCTACCTAAAACTCCCAAAAGTGGTCCTAGTACACGCTTTATCACTTTGCATATGATAAGAATGACTTATAATGTATTTCTAAAAATGGGCATAAACAAGATGCAATAAGACATACATGCAAGTTTATTAGTGAATGCTTTAATATGTATTTCTTGATTGTTGATGCTAATAATTGCTTGCATAAAGCTAAATTCTTTCAATCATGTTTATATGAGTGCAATTGAATGTGTATATACATGTGATGTGCGATGCCTAGAATCATGCAAGTTAACATTGCTTATAGTTATTGTATATTCAAGATAGTTTACTTAGTTTCTAGGTTTAGTTTTGGAAAAGTTTAATTTTAGAAATATCTATACTTAGAAAGTTTCTATTTTCATGCACGTTTTTCTAATTTGATTTCGGTTTGTTTGTCAGATATGTGATGTTGGTTTGTTTTCTTTAAATGGATTATGTGGCCTTTTTTTATCTCATTGTTCTAATATCATTATGTTCCTGTTTGTAGTAAACATGGAACAAGAACGATATTAAAATGAAGAGCATGAAAAGAGGCCAACATGGGCACTACTCAAGAAGAGAAAGGGCAGAGGCAAATAATAATGGAAAAGGTTATAAAGAGAAAGTCAAAGGGAATCAGAAAAACTGTCCAACACAAAAATAGGGGCAAGAGATAAGTGAGAATGTAGCAGCTTAGAGCAGTTTTCTCTACTCCACAGTAAGAAGCATGGTTCCTATCACATTTGAGGATTGGAGACTTGTGCCATCATTAACAAAAGATTCAATATGGGAAATGGTAAATGTTGTTGTTTTAAATAAACTCAAAAGCACGTGAATTGTTTGTAATAAAGCACACTAGTGAGGTCGATCCAACAACGAGTGAACTATTGTGATACTAGTGGTTCCTACTTTGAACTATCTAACCTAGCCAAAATTCAAGGGATTTTTTTTTTTTCCTAAACTAAGAATGGAAATTAAAGCAAGAAATTAGAAACTATGTAAAAATAAGAAATGAAAACTAAGAAAAAAATAAGAAACATGCAAAGGGGAAAACTTTCCTAAAGCATGAACTTTCTAAAATTAAAATTTTCCTAAATTAAAAACTTCTAATTTTATGACTTTCCTAAAATGCAATTTAGAAACTTTCTTAAACATGAAATGAACAACTAATCTAATGAAAATGTGCTTTAACAAACTACTTTCCTAATTATGCAAAAATAACTAAAGTGAGTAACCAAATCAATTATTTTAACAAGTAATACAAATTTGATTACTTTCCAATTAAATAAGATGCAAACTAATGGAATCTGACTACAATCAAAATAGAAAAATAAATGAAAGGAATTACTCACAACAATGAAAACAAAACTACCCAGTTAACATACATGTAACCATAGAATAGTATGCATGATCCATTGGATAGGAGTGGATTTAATCAACTCTATTGAAAACCTAAGCATGTAATTCTACTACTAACATTAACGTAGCTATCTAACAATTTAATTATGCTCTTGAAAAGTCAAGTGAACAAGATTGTATAGTGCTGGAAATTGACATACACCATTCAATTCTAGAAGTAATGTAATTGAAACATTCAATGACTGTAACATGTAAAACATGAAATTGGTCATTTCTAATACATTCAAACATTCAAGAACAAAGTTGATTTGCTGCTGGACACAAACATGAATTGAAAATTCCACTAATCTTATTGAATCACATCCATAAATTCATCAACATAACATTCCACACATGTAATCCAAATCCAAAAATTAAATGCTATTACAATGGTGTTCACTTAATCTAAATCAGTCCCCAATTACAAGAAAAACTCTTCTTCAATTGTTCCAACATTCACTCATGAACAAGTATGCTTGAAATCGAAAGATAATCCTATGCAAAACTAAAGCAACAATCAATGGAACTCAAGCAACCGAAGCTAGAAAATCAAGAGGGATAAAAGAGAAATAAGATGCAATGAAAGCTAAAGAACACAACTGGATTCAACATGACATGAAAAGAAGAAATTCCAGCAAAGGCTAACCAACCTTCAAAGAGGAATCAAAACCCCACAAATCCGAGGTTGAACACTTAAGGAAGAAGCATGAACCTTGGAAGTTTGTAGCAGCACCCAAAAGCATCACAAACCATTATGTAAAAGAGTACAAAGGGCTGGAATGAAATGGATGTGTCCTTCGTAATGGAGGAGGCATCCTTTTACAGTGGAGAAAAAGTTCTCTTTTGATTGGGTTTTGGGCTGATTTTGTAAGGTTTGTCCTATTTGTCCCACGGTAACATAGTATTAAGCTGTCGTGGGAATTAAAGAGAGTTAATCATAATGGATATATGGGGTAAAAATATGGCAATAAAATAGGAAAGTGGGGAGGAGATAAAGGGCTGTCGTAAGCTGGGATTTAGGTGGGAGACACTACCTTTTTAGTAAGGGGCAACTCCCCCCTTTCAAAAATCATTGAACTCCCATTTTTTGGGAAAGAGATGGGATATGTTAGGTGGAGAAATTTGGTTGGCTAGGAAGTTTCTTAAGAGGTGGAAGGCATGGGAGTTTTGGAAATTCGTCGTGCATCTTAAAGGTAATGTGGAAATTAAGGAAAAAGTAGGAAAAGTGAGAAAAACTCTAAAAATTGGTTGCTCTTATCCCATTGGTCCACATGCCCTCTTATTTTAATAGATTTTCCCTTAATTATCTTCAAAATAACTCATGGATAACTCTCTTGAATCTCCTCCAATCCTAGCCTTCCATTTAGCTTAGCTTAATGGTTTAGATGTCTAACTTTAAAGGCTTCATTAGCTAAGCTTCATGGATGGATTAGGAAGCTTCCTTGGCTTGTTTTCTTGGCTTCAACCCATGGCTTGAGTGGCTTGTATGTGTGACTTGAATTCCTTAGCTTGCCACCTTCTTTCATAGCTTATATGGCTATGGTGACTTAAGTGGCTTCCATGCAAAGGTAGTGGGAATGAATGGCTTACTTCATGGACCCACTTTGGCTATGTGTAGCTCCTTTAATCACATCTATTACTGGTCGACAAGATGATATTGGCTTTGAAATGATGATTTTGAGGATTTGACTCCATCTATTGATCTTGGTCTTCAATTTCATCATAATCAATTTTGGCCATTGGATCACCATCTTACTTCCTGCAAAAGTAAAAAATTCTAATTAAATCATAGATAAATATGATTAATTACATAGTTACCTTGGATTAGCTTCTAGACCTATAAAATAATAAAATTTTGCTTCATTAGGTCAAAAATGCATGTGCTATGAATTTTGGTCTAAAAAAACTAATTTACCCCTATAGGTTGTAACACATGGGTACTAATTGGATGGTTTATATGTGAAATTAAACACTCACCACACTCCCCACCCAAAATTTTGCTAGTCCTAAGAAAAAAATGCAAAATATCATTTTACAAAAATAGATACAAAGTGTTACTTTTGTAGGTACTCATGATTGCATTTAGCACATCCAAGAAGCCTTTACCCTTAAGTTACCCCTAGTGGACGAGTTAGACCTCATGAAGGTTAGTGGTGAATATGCCCACAAAATTCACTAAGGTTGAGTCTCCTATTTTATGTTAGAGAGTCCTCATTCATTAACATTCTTTCACAACTTAATGGAGAAAATTTACCATTTTACAAATCATACAAATGCTACAAACATTTGAGTCTAGTTATTTCTCAAAGTGCATGTGTTTGTACAAACACATAAGTCGTGACTTCTAACTAGATCTGCTTAAATTCCATTGGAAATGTCTTAGCCTCAAATTCTCATAGATATACTCTCAGAAATGAAGCTCTCAAATAAGGGCTTAAGCATATTTCTCTCATTATGTGATCGAAGCCAACAAGCTAATGGTTCACATAATTCTTTAAATGCTACTGAGACAAAGGAAAGTGATCCTTAAGAGTGGATGTTATTACCAAGAATATTAGGGGTAGTTTACCTTAATTCCTTCTTTTTATTTTCTCTTTAAGGCTATGTTCTACCTAAATCGACAGGTCTTTAAATAGGATGAAACATAGGCTTAGGATAGGGTTCTAAAAAGAAGAGTATAAGGGTTTCGTTCAAAATTGAGTAAGGTCTTCAATGAGTATCTGTTAGGATAACTTTTCTTTTGGTTGTATTTGAAGTGAATATTTCTTTGTATTTTTGTCTTTCTCTTTCAATTTTTTTCTCTTTTTCTATTTCTGATACTTTTTTCTTTTCTTTGGCTTCTTTGGAAGAAAGACAGCTAATTTTCTCACTTCTTTGACTTGTTGTCCCCTTTTGAACTTTTCTGCTAACTCTACTAATTTTGAAAATGGCCAATGGTTATTTATTTTTCTGGTTTATTTTGGATTAAGGTAAGTAGAGTTAAGAAAGAAAGGCCTTAATAATAGGCTCAAAGGGCTAACTAGTTGTATGCAATATACTAGGTAGGCTTTATGTCTATGGGTGAACAAGGATAGCCTATATCATTCCTTAGGTTTCCTAAAGCCTATTATATTCAATAAATTTTCTGAAAATAAATCTATTACTACTATTTATTCTTGATACTTAACTAAAACAATGATAACAGGATCACACTAAATTATGTACAATGAAGAAATTGTGAAATTACTTATAACTCTCTGAAAGAAGATAGTCTCTAAAGTTACTAGGTTATAGGTCTCCACTGATTTTTCTCAGGGTCTCTAAGTCATACCTCTCTATAAGTCTTGACCATGTGCTGTGTGTAAATGGTTTTTGAGAATTAACTTTGATAAAATGCTTCAACATATAAATAGTATTTAAACTAGTCATATACACTTCCACAGAGATGAAATCCAGTCCTTATCCTATAAAGAATTTTGTGGGGACCTTACTATCATTAATTCCATTCCGCCATAAAGCTATAAATATCTGATGCAATAAAAAAGCAAACTAATGCAGCCTATATGCTATCCAAACAAGGTTACATAGGTGCTCTAATGCAACAATCCTAAGTAAGGATGCAATAATTATCAACAAATGGTCCTAATCTATATGAATTATACTAACATCCAAATGCAAATTATCTTAAAAATTAAAATTTGATTGAGAGATACTTATAGTATGGAGTCTAATGATGATCGAGTGTGGGCCAAACACACCCCACACTTGTCCTCTCTTATTGCAACAGATTTAAAATTGAATAATAAATAAATTGCAATTTACAATGGGCCTCACTACAAGTTTTACTCAATCCTAATCTAGGAATGCAATAAAACCTAATCTAAGATGATGAGGTCATGGCCCACAGGATAGCCACGTCTTCTTTACCAATTTCCTTTGCACAAAAATTAACGAAATATGGTCTATATGAAGAATATAGGAACAAATACAAAATTAAGCAAAAATCCTAATATAATGCACCCTAAACCTAGACTAGAGGAAAATAACCTAAAGTATGGAATACTACACAATTTGTTGCAACTCGCACTCACGATGCTAAAAAAGTTGTTCTTGTTTTAAATAAACTCGCAAGAACATGAACCATTTGCAATATAGCACACTAGTGAGGTTGATCCCACGAGGAGTGAACTATTGTGATACTAGTGATTCCTAGTTTAAACTATCTAACCTAGCCAAAATTCAAGTGATTTTTTTTTTCCTAAATTGAGAATGGAAATTAAGACATGAAATTAGAAACTAAGTAAAAACAAGAAATGGAAATTAAGAAAAAACAAGAAACATGCTAAATGAAAAACTTTCCTAAAACATGCACTTTCTAAAATTAAAACTTTCCTAAATTAAATACATCTAGGTTTATGAAATTCCTAATTAATAACTTTCCTAAAATTAAAATTTCCTAAAATGCAATTTAGAAACTTTCCTAAACATGAAATGAACAACTAATCCAATGGAA
Source organism: Warburgia ugandensis (assembly GCA_035236585.1). Taxonomy (NCBI): domain Eukaryota; kingdom Viridiplantae; phylum Streptophyta; class Magnoliopsida; order Canellales; family Canellaceae; genus Warburgia; species Warburgia ugandensis. The sequence goes on from CP141128.1 coordinate 55,083,848, forward strand.
ATGTGCTTTAACAAACTACCTTCCTGATTATGCAAAACTAACAAAAGTGAGCAACCAAATCAACTATTTTAACAAGTATGACAAATTTGATTACTTTCCAATTAACTAAGATGCAAACTAATGGAATCTAACTACAATCAAACTAGAAAAATAAATAAATGGAATTACTCACAATAATGAAAAGAAAACTACCCAATTAACATACATGTAACCATAGAATGGTATGCACAATCCATTGGATAGGAGTGGATTTAATCAACTCTATTGAAAACCTAAGCTTGTAATTCTACTTCTAACATTAACTAAGCTATCTAAAAATCTAATTATGCTCTTGAAAAGTCAAGTGAACAAGATTGTATAGTGCTAGAAATTGACATACACCATTCATACAAAGAAATTCTAGAAGTAATGTAATTGAATCATTCAATGACTATAACATGTAAAGCATGGAATTGGTCACTTCTAATACATTCAAACATTTAAGAACAAAGTTAATTTGCTGTTGGACACAAACATGAATTGAAAACTCCACTACTCTTATTGAATCACATCCATAAGTCATCAATATAACATTCCACACTTGTAATCCAAATCCAAAAAGTAAAGGCCGAATGGTGTTCACTTAATCTAAATCACTCCTCAATTACAAGCCAAACTCTTCTTCAATTGTTCCAACATTCACTTATGAATAAGTATGTTTGGAATCAAAGGAGAATCCTATGCAAAACTAAGGCAACAATGAACAATCCTATGCAAAACCAATTCATGAAAAGAAGAAATTCCAGCAAAGGCTAACCAAGCTTCAAAGATGAATCAAAACCCCACAAATCCTAGGTTGAACACTTGAAGAAGAAGTATGAACCTTGAAAGTTTGTAGAAACACCCAATAGCATCGCAAAACATCAAGAAAAAGGAGTACAAAGGGTTGGAATGAAGTGGTTGTCTCCTTCCTAATAGAGGAAGCATCCATTTACAATGGAGAAAAAGTTCTCTTTTGATTGGGTTTTGGGTGGATTTTATAAGATTTGTCCTATTTTACCTAGGGTAACTTGGTATTAAGGCATGGTGGGTATTAAAGAGAGTTAATTTGAATGGATAATATGGGGGGAAAAGATGGCAATCAAATAGGATTGTGGGGAGGAGTTAAAGGGCTGTCTTAAGGTGGGAGTTAGGAAGGGGTGTCTCCCCCCTTCCAAAAATCGCTGAACTCCCATTATTTAGGAAAGTAGGTGAGAATGGGTTAGGAAAGAGACGGAATATGTTAGCTAGAGAAATTTGGTTGGTTAGGAAGTTTCCTAAGAGGTGGAAGGAGTGTGAGTTTTGAAAATTCGTAGTACATCTTAAGGGTGAGGTGGAAATTAAGGAAAAAGTGCAGAAATGTGAGAAAAACTCTAAAAATTGGTTGCGCTTATCCTATTGGTCCATATGCCTCTTATTTTAATATATTTTTCCTTAATTATCTTCAAAACAACTCATGGATAACTCTCTTGAATCTCCTCCAATCCTAGCCTTTCATTTAGCTTAACTTGATAGCTTAGCTACCTAACTTTAAAGGCTTCTTTGACTAAGCTTCATATTCCTTGGTTTAAACCCTTGGCTTAAGTGGTTTCCATGCAAAGGTTGTGGGAATGCATGGCTTACTTCATGGACCCACATTGGGCATCCTTATCTCCTTTAATCAAATCCGTTACTAGTCCACAAGATGATCTTGGCCATGAAGTGATGATTTTGAGCCTTTGACTTTATCTTTTAATCGTTATCTTCAATTTCATCCCAATTGATTTCAACTGTTGGATCACTATCTTAATTCCTAAAAAATGTGAAAAAACCTAAATAAAACCTAGAAAATCATGATTAGTTACATACTTACCATGGACTAGCTTTTAGACTTACAAAATAACAAACTTTTGCTTCACTAGGTCAAAAATGCATGGGTTATGAATTTTGGTCTAACAACTCTAATTTACCCCTATAAGTTATAATACATGGGTACTAATTGGGTGGTTTGTATTAGAAATTAAACACTTATCACACCCCCAACCAAAATTTTGCTAGTCCAAAGAAAACATGTGAAAATTTATTTTACAAAAATAGGTACGAAGTGCCTCTTTTGTAGGCACTCACAATTGCATTTAACACATCCAATAAGTCATTAAACCCCTAGCTTAACCCTAGTGGATGAGTTAAGCCTCATGAGGGTTTACAGTGAATATACCCAAAAAATTCACTAAGGTTAAGTTCCCTATTTTATCTCAAAGAATCCTCATTCATTAGCACTCTACTAGTTTTTCAAAACTTAATGGAGAAGATTGACCATTTTACAAATCATACATATGCTATAGACATTTCATTCTAGTTATTTCTCGAAGTGCATGTGTGTACAAACACATAAGTCATGACTTCCAATTGTATATGCTTAAATTTCATTAGAAATATGTCTTGACCTCAAATCCTTACTAGTATACTCTCAAAAATGAAGCTCTCAGATAAGGGTTTAAACATATTTCTCTCATTATATGACTGAATCCAACAAGCTAATGGTTCTCATAATTCTTTAAATGCTAATGAGATAAAGGAAAGTAATCCCTAAGAGTGGACGTTATTACTAAGAATATTAGGGGTAGTTTACCTTAATTCCTTCTGTTTATTTTCTCTTTAAGGCTATGTTCTACCTAATATCCATAGGTCTTTGAATGGGATGAGATGTGGGTTTAGGATAGCATTTTGAAAAGAAGAGTATAAGGATTTCAAAGGTTCAAAATTGAGAGAGGGCTTCAATGAATATCTGTTAGAACAACTTTTCTTTTGGTTGTATTTGAAGTGAATATTTCTTTGTATTTTTTTGTTTCTCTTTCAATTTTTTCTTCTTCTATTTTTCTATTTCTAATACTTCTTTCTTTTGACTCTTTTTTTCTTTAGCTTCTTTGGAAGAAAGATAGCTAATTTTCTCACTTCTTTGACTTTTTGTTCTCTTTTGAACTTTTCTACTAACTCTACTAATTTTGAAAAATTGGTTAATGTTTGTTTATTTTTCTGGTTTATTTTGGGTTAACATATGTGGAATTAAGAAAGAAAGGCTTTAATAATAGGCTCAAGGGCTAACTAGTGGTTTGCAATTTACTAGGTAGGCTTTATGTCTCTGGGTGAACAAGGATGGCCTATATCACTCTTTAGGTTTCCTAAAGCCTATCAAATTCAACAAATTTTCGGTAAACAAAGCTATACTATTATTAATTCTTATTATTTAACCAAAATAGGGATAACGAGATCACACAAAATTATGTACACTAAAGAAATTGTGGAATTACTTATAACTCTTTGAAAGAAGATACTCTAAACTCACTGGGTTATAGGTCTCCACTTATTTTCCTCAACGTCTCTAAGTCATACCTCTCTATTAGTCTTGACTATGTGGTATGTGTAAATAGTTTTTAAGAATTAACTTTCATAAAATGCTTAAACAAATGAATAGTATTCAAAAGTAGTCATATAGACTTCCATTAAAAGGTGAAAACATTTGAATTACTAACTTTTGAACATCTAGTTCTCATCACAGTAAGGGAACTCTTCCAAAAATGGCTTTTTTTTTTTCTTTTTCTTTTTTTGAGAAAACCTCAAGAAAATTCAAAGTCCCTATATGCATATACACCCCTAACTTGAATGAAACATTTTCCCCAATGTTTGAAAATATAAGATCCTATGTGAAAAGATTTAGAAGACGAAGATTTTAAAAGCATCTAGGTTTGCATCCCAAGGAGCACTAAGTTTTATGTCTTCAACTAGACATAATGATGAGTACAATGATGGTAATCTGTAAGGATTTTTGGAGTGGTAATCTAAGGTGTCTCATGATACTAAGGTGCCTCCAATAGTATTTGATCAATATCAAGATTAGGCATCTCCAAGAAAGATTTTAACCTCTAGCCATTGACTTTTTGGATTTCTCCATCCTTCTTAATCTCGATGGCCCCATGAGGATAGACAGTACATACCATATAAGGTTTGGTCCATCTAGGTCTAAGTTTTCTTGGGAATAGATGCAATCTAGAGTTATACAATAAGAACTTTAGTCCAAATAAGAAGGATTTCCTTAAGATTTGGAGATCATGTGCAACTTTCATCCAATCTTTGTATAATCGTGTAGAGCCATATTTATCTTTCATCAATTCTTCCAACTAATAAGTTGGAGTTTTTGATAGGTCTCAGTAAAATTTAAGTCAAAGTTGAGTCTTTTGATAGCCCAATATGCCTTGTGTTCAACCTCTACTGGCAAGTGGTAGGCCATTCCATATACCATGCAGTAGGGTGGCATTCTTATAAGAGTCTTATATGCTATACGATAAGCCCACAAAGGGTTTATTAAGTCTTAGAGACTAGTCTTTCCTACTTGGATTGCCTGTCTTTTCTAGAATATGCTTTATCTCCCTATTGGATACCTCTACTTGGCCACTAGTCTGAGGGTGATATGGGGTAGCTATTCTATGGTTGATACCATACTTTTTCATTAAATTCTCAAACACTTTATTATAAAAGTGTTTTTCCCCATCATTTATTATAGCTCTAAGCCAAACTGTGCAAAAATATATTCTTTTAAAAAAATTTACCACAACCTTGTGGATATTGATTTTGTAAGGTATAGCCTCCACCCAATTAGAAATGTAATCCACTCCCACTAGGATGTAAGGATTTTCAAAAGAATTAGAAAAGGATCCCATGAAATCTATGCCCCAAACATCGAATAGCTCTACAATATGTATTGGGTTTAAGGGAAACATATGTCTCCTTCCTAAACTACCTAATCTTTGACACCTCGCACATGTTATGTAGTAAGCGTGTGCATCCTTAAATATGGTAAGCCAATAAAAAACCAAATTGCAAATTTTTGCAATAGTCTTTCTAGAGCTAAAATGGCCCGCACATGCATGATCATGCCAAAAGGAGCCGATTTGATTATGTTCACTATCTGGTACACATCTCCTAATCACCTGATTGGGATAGTACTTGAACAAGCATGGGTCATCTCAAGTAAAATATCGAACCTTGATCAAAAATCCCTTTTTATCTTGTTTGGTCCAATGATTAGTTATTTGTCCTATAAGAAGATAATTAACAATATCATTATACCAAGGCAACTGGAAAATATGCAATAACTATTCGTCTGAAAAGGATTCAGTTATAGGCATGTGATCACTAGTATGCTCCACTACTAGTTTGGATAAGTGATTCACTAAAACATTTTTAGCATCTTTCTTATCCTAAATTTCTAAATTAAATTTCCATAGTATTAGTATCCAACTAATCAACCTAGGTTTGGCATCCTTTTTAGAAAGGAGGTACTTTAGAGCTGCTTGATTTGACTACACTCTAACTTTAGACCCTAACAAGTAAGATCTAAATTTATCTGAACCAAACACTATAGCTAACAACTCTTTCTCAGTGGTTGAGTAATTGAGTTACGCATCATTTAGTGTTTTACTAGTGTAGTATACTACATGGGGAAGCTTATCAATATGCTGCCCCAAAACAATTGCAATGGCATAATTCGTCACATCACACATTAGCTCAAAAGGTGCATTTCAATTTGGTGGTTGGATAATGGGTGCGGAAGTCAAATCGGCCTTGAGTTGCTCAAATGCTTTTTTACAATCCTTATCAAAGTCAAAAGGGGCCTTCTTTGTAAGTAAATTATGAAGGGCTTGGCAATTTTGCTAAAATCCTTGATGAAGTGTCCATAAAAGCCGGCATGTCCTAAAATGGAGGAGCAGATTTCTTTCACCATCCTAAGTGGAGGAAGGTTGACTATTAAATCCACTTTTGCCTTATCAACTTCTTTCCCATTAGGTGATATTATATTGCCTAAAACTATCCCACTCTGTACTATAAAATGGTACTTTTCCTTGTGTAAAATAAGATTTTTCTCCTGACACCTTGCTAGAACTAACTCTAAGTGGTGTAGGCACTCATCAAATGATGACCCAAATACTTAGTAAGTCATCCATAAACACTTCAAGAAACCTTTCTACCATGTCAAAGGAAATGCTCAACATACACCTTTGAAATGTGGCTAGAGCATTACAAAGCCCAAAAGGCATAAGTCGATAGGCGAAGGTTCCAAAAGGGCAGATGAAGGTGGTCTTCTCTTAATTGTCTAATTCTATAGAAATTAGTTGTGATTGTAATATCCATCCAGAAAATAGTAATAGCTATGTCCGGCCAACCTCTCTAGCATTTGGTCAACAAAGGGTAGAGGAAAATGATCTTTCTTTGTGACCATGTTCAATTTACAGTAGTCAATTCAAACTCTCCACCTGATGATCATGCCGGTGGGTACTAACTCATTATCCCCATTTTTGATTCCATGAACCTAGATTTCTTAGGTACAACTTGAACAGGGCTGACCCAAGTATTGTTAGAGATACAATATATAACGCCAACATCTAAGAGCTTTAAGACTTCATCTCGAACCACATCCCTCTTTTGGGGGTTCAGTTGTCTTTGGGTTTCCATAGAAGGTTTTGCATTTTCATCTAGGTGTATCCTAAGCATGCATACGAGTGGAATAATTACTAATTTTCACACCCATAGAACAAGTACTTATATACGTGTTTGTTTTTTTTCATCATAAATTAGGTCATCTTCATTGACTAATATTATTTAGTTAAAAAAAATTTTACATCTTTTACAATAACTATTTAAAGATTGTGTGGAAGTTCCACATAAGATTAATTTACAGTCTCATCAATGAAGATAGGGCAATCAACCCTATATGAATAAAGGAGGGAGTGCTTGCAGAGGATGTTGTTGAAGTGTCAGTTATGACAGAGGACTTATTACGAGTTTACCTATGGGATCAACTCGAGCACCCTCACATTGTCTCCTACATGGGGTATATGCACATATTTGCTTATAAAATATTTGACATTACATGTTATATTTTCATAGTATAGGTAATAATTATTTCTTTTATGCAGCTTCTTTAATGATACAATTATACTTTTTGAGTTTGAAGTACACCTTACCAATTGCTTGACCCCAACATCATTTGTGGAGTGGCTGAGCAATGGCCGATAGAGAGGCATGTTCATGATATTTTACTAGGCTTCTTTCTGTGCTCTAAGGAACATGGCTTAATAATTCTCCACAATAACAGGTAAGTTTTAATTTTCTTGTTTTCTTACTAACTTATTCTATACATAGGGATTTTCAACTTTAATTACCTTTCATATGGTTGTCTATATAGGGCTTATTGGATGCTGCTCATTTTGGATGTGCATGGTGGGCGGCTTCCTTTTTTTATACTTGTGGATCACTCATTAGTCCCTCCCTAATAGAAATTATAAATATGTAAGATTTTATTCTTTCCATGTATTAAGTGTAGATAAATAATTTTTTATTCATCTATAATGCATTTGAAATTTAATTTTGTAGAGTATGGTTTGAATGGGGTAATCTGACTGAGACTATACAACCACCGAAACTCACTTGGAAGAATGTTAAGGAATAGAAATTAATTACTTTATTTTACCACTAATTAAACTTATAATATTACAAATGGTATTTATGGATTCTTTTTGTTGTCTTTATTGCACAATGCCTTAAACACTTGTCTGATTCAGAGTGCAGATAATATGTACTGAGATACATGATGACCCTAATATTCGATGGTGTTGGTCTCTCCCAATTAAGAAAGGTAAGATACTATTTACTTTTAATAATATTTTTCTTTTTTTAGTTTTTATGGATCCAGTTAAATGAATGTGACCTGAATTAAATATGTTGTATTGCAGGCTGATGTGCTTTCTGAGTGGGCAAACAAGAAGAGTTACTCCAAAGTAAACCTCAACAAAATAAGAAGTGAAATGGGCTGAGTATGTACTGAGTTTCAATTAAAACACTTGGAGTAACTGTGATGACCCGAATTTTTGTAACACATTTTATAATACATTTTTGAAAGGCATGGCCCTTAGTAATAAAAATTATTTGCAAAGCAAAGCAGCAAAAATTCTTTTCATTAGAACATGTTTTGAAAAACCCAAGTCATCACTTCATACATAACATAAGTAGAATTTTTGTATAACATAAAATTCCATTGAAGGAATATACTTTTATTAAATTCTAGAATCCATCCTATGGTTCACAATAAAACCCAATTCCATTACAATACTTATCCAAATTACATAATCCAAAACTCAAAGCTCACCATACAATGAAACTCTCATTACAATACAATACTCTCAAACAAAATAAAATACATGTCTTTAAGGGGTATACCCTAATGATTATTCTCCCAATTCTTCTTCATCTTGAGCTCCTAACTCTCCTTCTCTATATTTGAGATATTGTAAACATTCAAATATTTACAATATCTCAGAAAGCTATGCTTGGTAGGGGATTCAAGAAGCTTAATAATTTAACAGTATAATTCTAATACTTCATAATCCTGTTATTCATAAACATACTCATGTATCAATCTCTTTACTTTGTCATATATATACATCCTTATACATACATACATACATACTATATATGGATAAATCCATCAAATTTATGATAGTAGTCAAACAACATTTCCCACTAAGCTGATCAATTCTTTCCACTATGAGAAATCAATATTTCAGCTAATCCTATACTGGAAATTTTCCTTCTTCAAAAATACTGGTAATATACAATTACCTGGCATTTCATCATGCTAAAACATAAGGCATTTCATTATGCCTATCTCATAAGCATCATAGTGCAAAATAATCGAAGGACTACCATGCTGTAGTCTAATCCATACTAAGCCCTTAGATAATTGCCTTGTTCACCATTGATACCACTGTGGAAAATATTATGTCACTGCCCATATGGGGAGACAGGACTTTCAAAGTGGTAGCCTTTCCATAATCATCCCACCTGACATTTAGCCTCTCATAGGGCAAGGTATCATCGTATCATCAAATTTTGAGAAGTGGGCGGCCAAATGCTCATAACTCCCCTAGCAAGCATCCCCAGGTTTATGCCTATTTAAAACAAAACCACAAGGCTCCATGCTTGTATGTAAAATAGGTTTCATACGTATTAGACAATTTGTCTATTTACTTAGGGCTAGAATATCTTCTAGTTCCCTATTCACTTAGACTTTTTTTTTCCTCAATTCTAACTTAACCATTTCATATGTGCTTTAGTTGGATCATAAGGGTTTTCAATGGATTTAATACAAGTATTTACATTATATTTATCAACATTTCTAGACATAAGATCATGTATTCGACATGCATTTCTCATGTAGATGCGTTCATAAAATCCTCCTACCTTCAAGTAGTAATCTATCTCTTCAGATCTTCCATGATCCTAACTGACATATGTAATCGGTAAATCCATACATACTATCAATATTTATACAATCTGAGTAATCATATCTATATTCTTTGTTTAATTTTGTCCTTTGATATAAAGGATCTAGATCTTTTGTCCTATCATGATCTATCTTCCTAAGATAGTGTATATTCTATTGATCAATAGATCTGATGGTTAGAATGATCTTCTAATCTTTCATATCTAAGTATTTTCTATTCTAAGTCTTTATGTATTCCTTTCTTTGATCTTGATCTTTCATAGATCCTTTGATCAACAATTTATACTTGTTGATAAAGATCAAGGGCTTAGATCTTCTATCATCTAGTTCTTCTTTGATCTATGTTCGGTTGTTTGATCATCCCTAAGGAGGATGATCTTGGTTCTCTTCGTTGAATCATATTTGATCTAGGGTGTGGATTCTCCATGTAGATTTGTCTATAGCATACAAACATAGATACATAATAAAATAAGACATTAGGATTCTTATTGTTCTTGATCATTCAAGATCCTATGAATCTTGTTTGATCATCCTTATCTTACTTAAAAAATTTATTAGGGTTTGATAATTTACTAACCTTTTATGCTCTTATTATTATTATTCAACTAATTAATATCTTACTAGTTGAAGATAACTTATTTCATCCTAAGCCTAGACTGCTCCTTTTATTTCCAATTGACTAAGGCTTACTAGTTGAATGGTTAAAACACAAAGTGGTTACTTCAATCCTCATGTAAGGAGGCGTTTAAACCTCACAAAAGTCAATGGAAGGTAAGGGAAGAGCGAGGCTCTATTAGAGAACCCCCTTAACCACCATGTTCAACATTCACTAAAGTGACCTTAGCTCAACCTTTCATAAGGTTCCTATGAGCATTTTAACTCTAAGTACTCTTTCTAATGGATTTAAATTAAATCCATGAACATTTAAAATGCCATTCATGGGGTTTATTATTCTCCTAGTTTGGGCTAAGGATTTGATAATCCTTATATTGTCCTACTAACTATAGCCTTTACTAATATTAAGTCAAAGTCATTCACTTATCTTAATTGTTCATGAATCTCTATATTCCATTAGTTTACATTTGTGGTGATTTATGCTCATCATATCTTAACAACTACTTAACAATTGAATCTAATAATAAAGTTTGACAACAATTAAATCATAAACTTTAAAGCATAAATCCAACATAAGTTTAACAACCATTTATACTAACATGCTTTCTATGAATGTAACTTAACCTAATGGAATAAAACTATACTTAAACTAGCATGATCCTAAGTTATGAAATACATGCAATTTTACTACTAATCTATTGGAATCATGCTAAAATCTCAAATTTAAACTAACATGGCCATAGGATAATTAAATCTATCGACCTATTATAACAATCTAATAGCATATAGAGCATAGCATGCTAAAATTTAAGAATTACACTATCATGCTTCCTAATTTATAACATAAATCACATTTACAATTCTATTATCAAATAAAAGACAACTAAACTAATTAGATTAAGATTATTAGAAATTTTTACTTATGATCCAACCATTAGATTTTAGATCTTTTCCTTTAGATCAAGGGTTTAAATTACATTTAGGGCTTTTACTCCATTAAGATCAAAAGATCATATCCACTTGCTTTTGTCACATTTAATCCATGATCTAACTAGATTTCATCATAATCTCATTCATACAACCCATCCAAAGGGTCTGATCATGCTTGATCTTATTGATCAAGTGGGTCCCTTTGTATTTCCAGGGTTTTTCCACCATAAAGGATAGATTCCTTGTTTTATGTTAGATCTGTCAAAATAAATCATGGATAATACTTGATTTCAACATTATATCATTACTGCATTAGATCCCCAAGATTTGATCATCTCAGATCTTGAATATCATTAAAATTAGAATCTTAATTCCTCAAAAGAGAAAGTTTCTTGAAGAGTTTTATCAGTTTTATGATTTCAGAGGAAAATAGATATTACAAGCTTTCATAGCTTCTTTTTTATCTTAATTTGGAGTTTAGATGACTCCACAATTAAAGACTGAAGTTCACAGTCATTCCGAGAGTCCAAATTTGATCTGGGCCTAGCAGAATGAACGGCTTGATTTAGTCAAGCAAAGCAGGTTCGGTCAGGCATAACGGTGGTTGCGCTCCCATCACCGGGACGCACGTGGTAACGCATTCCCTGGACCGGCGCTGTCACGTGGTCATTGTGTCGAGATGGCGTCGCACACGAAGCAGCGCATGCAAGCACTCCTGCAGGGCGTGTTTCCATGCAACGTCCTTGGAGCTAATCTTATTAGGAAGATAGAACAATCCTTTTGGACCATTCAATCAATTCCTCTTCACTCAATGGCTCAAAAATTGATAAAATTTCTTGAAAATTCTACCCTAGGGTTTTGGACCCTTCTGGATCGATTAGAGGCTCAAATTTTACACATGAGCCCTCCATCATCTAGAATTAAAGGGTTCTTATCCTTACTTGATTTTTATTATTTTTAACCTAAAACTAATTTTAGAAAAATAAAAATTATCTAAACTATTTCCACCTACCTGATTTGAGAAAAACGTAGGTTTTGTAGCCCAACTTAAAATAAATATCCACTTGATGATAAGATCACTCGATAACTACTTGTTTTGTGATTTTCCATTGATTGAACCGTTGGATCTTGAAATTTCTTTTGGGGTTTTGTTGATAAGGTAGTATAGGACAATCTGAATGGTGAGATTTGATTTACAATAGAGTGCCTAATTGAATTTAGGTCTCTTGTTCCAATTTAGAGAGAAGATAGAGAAAGTGATAGAAGAGAGATTTTTGGGAGTTTTGGAAATTTGGGAATGAATCTAGCTTTGGTTTTGTAAGGGAAGCAAGATAATTTTGGGGTAAATTTTATGAACATTTTTGGAGGATCTTTGGGTGGGTATTTATAAGTGTTTTGCATTTTTCATAATCACTTATAATAATTATGTTTTAATTCTGTTTAGTATTAAATTAACATTGGATCCTCCACTACCACGTCCTTCTCCACTATCAGCTGGTAGTGGTTTGCCCACTCATTACCCGTTTTCTGGCCATTGCATTCATTTGTGGGCCCCACAGAGGTGTGAAAAGACCATTTTGCCCTTTTGTGGAGAAAAATCTATTTTATTCCCCCCGAACTCAGAATCGAGCGTACTTAATAACATTGGAATAGTATTTATGAGTACATTCTACATATTGAAGTCTTAGATCTTGGTTATGGGTAAAATTACCATTTTACCCTTTTATTCATAAAAATGGAGAAAATTAGGAATTTTTCATTTTAACTTGGAATTAAACATACTTAATGTCATTTTGATCGGTTTTTTGAGTACATTCATAATTTCTAAGTTTTAAATCATAGTTTACTCTCTAAAAAAATGAATTTCCAATAACCTAATATTCTAGCCTGGAATTTCTGAAAACTCAAACTTTATTGATTTTCTCAATCAATTTACAAAAAAATTGGGGTTATTACAATCTTTCCCCCTTACAATAATTTAGTCCTCGAAATTTGTAATACAATAACTTAATCAAATAGACTAGGGTGTGTCTTCCTCATTTCTACTTCTGTTTCCCACATGGCTTCCTCAATACAGTGATGTTGCCACGGGACTTTGACTAACAAAATTGTTTTGGTTCTTAACTTATGTTCCTTATGGTGCAAGATCTATATCACCTTCTTTTCAAAGATTAGGTATGGCTTTAGCTCTTATGGCACCCTTTGATGTACATGTGTTTCATCTTGTAGGTATTTTTGAAGTATAGACACATGAAAGACGTTGTGTATTTTTGAGAGTTGGGGTGGTAAGGCTAATTTGTACTAGACCAACTCTTTCTAGGATTTCAAATGGATCAATGAATCTAGGACTAAGTTTTTCTTTGCTTCCAAACCTCATTACTCCTTTGACTAGTGATACTTTCAAAAATACATGCTCCCCCACATCAAATTCTAGGTTTCTATGTCTTTTGTCTGCATAACTCTTCTACCGACTATATGCTGTTAACAACCTCTTCTATATCAATCTAACCTTGTCTGTACAATATTCCACTAGTTCTGACTTTATTATCTTTCTTTCATCAACTTCACTCCAACATGTTGGCGATTGACATGGCCGTCCATATAATGCTTCATATGGTGCCATACCAATACCTTCTTGAAAATTGTTGTTATACGCAATTCTACTAATGGAAGATGTTCATCCCAATTTTCTTTCCAATCTAATGCACATGCTCTCGACATATCTTCTAAAGTCTTAATAGTCCTTTTTGATTGACCATCTGTTTGGAGGTGAAATGTTGTACTGAATTTAAGTGAGGTTCCCAAGGCTTGTTGTACACTCTTCCAACATCTTGAAGTAAATCTTCCATCCCTGTCAAAGATGATGGACAGTGGAATCCCATGAAGACTTACTATTTCTTTGATGTATAACTTAGCTAGATTGTCAACTAATTGGTTCTGCCTAATTGGAAGGAAATGTGCTGACTTTGTTAACCTATCCACAGTCACCCAAATTATGGCATGACCTGCCTAGGTCCTTGGAAATCCTACTACAAAATCTATAGTGATGTTGTCCCATTTCCATTCTAGAAGTTCCAATGTTTGTAACATTCTAACTGGTCTTTGGTGTTCAACTTTTACTTGCTATCAATTTAGACATTTAGCCACAAATTCCCCTATTTCTCTTTTCATGCCTTCCCATGAAAAGTTTCTTTTCAAATCCTGATACATCTGTGTACCCCCAGGGTGTATGGAAAATTTTGATTGATGGACTTCTTGTAATAGTTCTTTTTTCAAGTCTGTCTTTAAAGGAACCACCAATGTCTTCTGAAAACGTATACCCCCATCTATACCCTTACAAAATCCTGTCTTTTTACACAAATCCTGAGTTACTGTATCTTCTTCTTAGGCTTTAAGGACTCTTTCTACAAAGGCTGATTTAATGGTGATGTTTGTGAGTACAGCTCTTAGCTGTCTACTTAATGCATCAACAACTACGTTTGCTTTTCCAAGGTGGTATTGGATGGCAAAATCATAGTCTTTGATATATTCCATCCATCTTCTTTGTCTCATATTCAAATCAGCTTGAGTGAAGATGTATTTAAGACTTTAATGATCTGTGAATATGCTGAATTTTTCTCCATACAAAGTGTCTCCAAATTTTCAATGCAAAAACTACACCTACCAATTCTAGATCATGTACTGGGATGGAATGGCGGTGGAGAAACCTCTAGAATGGCGGTGGTTTCTCTCCTTGCACACCGTCATTCTAGAAACCTCCAGTATGTTTGGGAAGAAGGGGGTGCCCGTATCAAAACGGGTCCCTATTTTCTCAGGCCAAATTCTGTTTTTAAATTTAATTACCATTTTGCCCTTGAACTTCAAAGGGCCATAACTTGCTCATTTTAACTCTGTTTTGGGTGATTCTGGTTATGTTGGATTCCTTTTTCTGAGACGCACCTAAAGGTACCATTCTAAAGACCAAATTTTGGGGTCTAGTCAGAGTGAACAGTGAAATGACCAAAGTACCCTTATCTCCAAAAAGTGAACTTTTCATTACCAACTTGGGATTTCAAGGTTACAAAAATGGAGTCATTACATCTAAAGGGGGTAAGTTTGGGTGTAGGGATCAACAACCTTGCATGCACTAACTATGGAACCTAAAATGCAAGCTTAAATTATATGAAAATGCAATACCCTTAAAAGTAAACAATAAAGAAAGCATATAAATGTGAACTAAAATGCAAAGAAATAGAAAACTAATGTAAGTACTTAAATGTAACTTATGCAAAGGGTTCGAGCCTCAATAAACTGGAAACTTAGACAACCTATGCCTTGTTGGTTATATCTAAGCTTATGCTTTCCTTTATTAAGTAGGTGCTTCAAACGCAACAATTAAGATGAATGCAATCTATATGACTTATACTATCACAAAAAATATGCAAATCTAAGCTAAGGATGCTAGCCTAAAGTGAGGAAATGTAAAGAGTTTAGATTGGGCTTACAGAGGGGTCCTAAAGAAAAGTCTTCTCTTACAAGTGTGAATCCATGTACAAGCCACCTTCACTTCTAAGTTAGGATGGCTCACCGTTAACTTATATTATTACAACCCCTTTGAATTGAATTGCTATTTAAAATTGAAATTACAATGTGACCTTACTACAATTCCACTCAAAATAAATAAGCAAGCAACTATCCTAGTTTGAGCACTTACTCCAAACTCCTAGCCAAATTCCTACAAAAATAAAAAGAATAGTGAGTATCAATCAATCAAAGGAATTAGAGAAAATATGCAAATCCTAAATAAATGAAAATATGAGAGATGCACCTAAAAATATCGTAAGTCTAAATGCATGATTCCTAAACTACAACTAGTGTAGAATAAGAATGAGGGAATACTAACACATAAGATGTGTTTGTTAAAAATCCAAATTTACTTATTTTCTTAATTCTAATGATATGATAAAGTTAATTAGTGTGGATTCAAAGCATAAGTTATATTTTTTCAATCACAAACTATCTAAGAATTGTAGTATAATATAGTCAATTTAATAATCCAATTATATTACCTAAAAAATGAGGTATTTTTTCTTTTTTAGTTAATATAATTGGATTATTAGATTGACTGTATTACACTTACTAATTATCATTTAATCATAGATTAGTCTCTAAACCATGGAAAATATATCATAATTCTCATAAGAAGAGTACTGAGTATGTATTTTAAATTATATAGCACACCATTGAAAATTGATAATTCAAATTCCTAAATCAATTGATCACTTATAAATGAACTAAACTAATTATTTAATGTGGTTTCTTTGTCACCCTATATGGATGATATAGTTACTCATAACTAACATGAAAAAGACACTTGAATTTAATGAGAAAAACAACCTAAAACTGAATAGAATTCTAGCCTATAACTATCACTAAATAATTTTAAATATAAATCTTAAACTATTATAAAATAAAACTCGTAAATTGTAACTAAAATATGAATTAAATCCTGACCTAAACTAAAGAAAATTATGAAATATAACCATTAAATCTAAGCTAAGTGATGAATCTTTATCAAAATTGAAGTTTGAAACATTACAAGAGTATGATGAAAAGAAAAAGAATACCAAAACTTTCTCGTATCAGATTAATGCCTGAGATCTCGATGTTTCACTTATCAACACCTTGTAGAATCCACTCCAAACCAAGCTAATACAAGAGACTTCCTCCTTTCCTTGATATGTCACTCCCGACTAAAGAGAGCATAGCTAAGAACAGAAGAGAGCAAAGAGAGAAAGCCTAAGAGAAAAGAAAACATCCATCCCTAAAGATCGAGTGAAAAGTCCCAAAAATCCATGGGTGTCTCTACTCCTCTTCTTTCACTCCCTTCTGAAGAGTGTCAAGGTGTCCCTAGCAGCCAAAGAGAGACCAAAATGAAAGCTACTTCTCATTTATAGATCTTCCAATACATACCAGAACGAGCACCTTCCTTTCAATCTCCTTAACATGTTGAAGAGAAAACTTTGTAAAGCTACTTCTAAGACTCTCCTCAAAGATCAAAATCATGAACAACTTTCTTATGTTCCTCCCTAGAATATGTTCTCACAAGCTACTCACCCACTTCCTTTTTAGTTTTCTCACGTTGAAGCCTTTTCTTTGTTTTTTTAATATTGAGTCCTCCTATTCTTATATCAGTAAGACCCCCCAAACTCCTTTCTATGTATCAATGTGTGAAGTCCCTCCCAAAAAGGGATCCCCCTGAAAAAAATCACACATTCACATCTATTTCCAAAATTGGTTTCCAATTTAAGATACCAATGTAGCTTGCTTCTAACATAGATATATAGTATCTCTACATTCCAAAACATCCTAGAGAGCTACTTGAAGGAGACAAACTAATTAAAGAGATCTTGGATTTTTCTTACATTGAATAACTCTTTCCAATCACATTGTTTCTCTCATGGTGTCCTCCCACATATTGGGAAACTCCAAAACCAACCATACAATCTAGGAAGCTTCCAAAAATAGTTGACCTTGTTTGATAGCATGTGATGTGATAAGTGTCCAATTTTATATAAAAAGTGTCCCATTAGTAGTCCTTGTGTCATAAAATATATTGTTATTTCTAGGGTTTTTCTAAAAAGTTATAACACATGCACTTTTTACCTAGTAATCCAAAAGTTTGATATTTTGTAGGTTCAAAAACTAATCCAAAGTAAATATGTGAATCATCATAATTTTCTAAAATTTAATTTTTTTTTTTTTTTATACTCTTTTGCAGGAAGTGAGACGATGATTCAACAACTTATATTGCACTTTGAAGAGTTTTTCATGGGTCAAGCTTGCGCGGGTGCAGGGTGTGGCATGCCCCTACCCAAGGGTATGGGGCAGAGCCCCAAAAGAAATTGGAGAAGCAAAAGGTGACTGGAAATGGACTCAAGCCCAAGCCATGCGTTTCCACCACCTTTGCATGGGAGTCATTCAAGTCACTTGGCCATTAAAGCCATGAAAAAGGGTGATAAACCACATGAGCTACTCAAGCCTATAAGCCAAGCATTGAAGCCACTAAGTCATCAAAGAATGAGCCATCAAAGTGAGCCATCGAGACAAGGAGGAGTGCCACATGGAGCCACACGATTGGAACATCAATTCAAACAAATTTCCTATGTTAAAAGTGTAATTTTTAAGGGATTTTAAGAGATTATTGTAAAAGGTAAGATGATCGTGCATTAAGGGGCCCATCAAGAGAGAAAACTTAATTTTCCTAATAGGTTTCCTAACCCTAATCCACCATTCACTGTAGGGTTCTAAGATTTTAACTCAAGGAGGGAGCCACCTTCTTAGAAGATGATGCCCCCTTCCTTAGTTGGCAAAATCAACTGGTTTCATAATTAGGAAACCCTAGATCCAAGTCCATGCAAACAAGTAAAACACTAGGTTTTCTTCTAGATTTGTCTATTTAATTTATTTCTTATTCCCTCACTCTTCCCATTAGCCAATCACCATCCAATTAAAAGGAAAGGAGAGGCACTTTCCTTCCAAGGAAAATGATGCCTCCCCACTTCCTAATTAGGAAACCAACCAGCCCCATGATTCTCTCTCTCTCTCTCTCTCTCTCTCTCTCTCTCACTCTCTCTCTCTCTCTCTCTCTCACTCTCTCTCTCTCTCTCTCTCTCTCTCTCTCTCTCTCTCTCTCTCTCTCTCTCTCTCTCTCTCTCTCTCTCTCCTCCTAACTTCTCTCCTTTAAACTCCACCTCAGCCCTAGATCTAGATCACCACCCTTTCTTAGATTAAACATTCATCAAATTAGAAGCTACAATATCTATATATACCCCATTGAGTTCCACTTTTAAGTAGGGTTTGGGTGAGACAACCTTGAAACACAGCTATTGTTTGGTGATCTTTGCTACTGTACTTTGGTATTCTCTTGATGCTTTGATTCTGTTAGATTTCCTTTTATTCCCTTTGTTATTTTCTCTCCAATTCATGTTAGTAGTTTTCTTTCATTGTTTTAGTTTCATTGCCTTAGTTTCCATAGGTTTGCTTTCTGGTTCTTCACTCATCTTTCCATTTAGGTTTCCTTCTTCTCTGGTAATGACAACCAAGAGAAGAGCTAGCTTAGAACCTTGAATTTCCCCCTTAAAATTCATGTATTTCACCTTATTCTCACCTTAGTTTTAGATCAATTTTCTTGCCTTAGTTTACTCATTTAGCCATGTTTTCTCTTGAATTCCTTTCTGGGTTTTATTTACATGTTATCAAACATTGGTTTTTGAACATTATATTGCATTGTTGGTTTTGTTTAGATAAGCTTTTATCTTAGGAATTGAGCACAATTTTCAGATTTTGAACATGTATTATTTGCCCAGTTTTAGGTGTAATTTGGTGTTGATTAGATAAAGTCTTTGAGGTTTCTTATTATGGAGTGTTTCCTTCATCAAAGAATTTATATCTAGGTTGTTTCCTTGCATAAAAGTTATGGTTTCCATTGCTTTTTTTGCTTGAATTGTTTGATGTTCTTAAGTAATTGAAATCTGGAATTTTTCTATTCTTAACTTTGTGCTTTATTTCCAACCATCAAAACACCTTCTTTACTTAAATCCTTAGGAACCCATTTAGCTTTTTAGGTTGTTTGTTTAATTCCCAATATGTTGCATGTTTTTTTGCATTAAAGGAGTCGCACATAGTCCATTGATCATGCCTGTGGTACATATGGTGATTTACCTTTGATTTTTGCTTCACTCACTTGCTTAATTTAGTTTTAGCAGTAGTTAATTCATTGTCTCCATCCTAGTTTAGAAACTTACTTTTTTTATTTTAGGAAATTTCCACCTTTAGGATGTTTTAGGATTTAGAAAGTCTTTTTAATTGTAGTCTCCACTCACATGCATGTTCCAAATTTCTTATTAAATCTAGTTAGATCTCATTAGTTGCTTGTTTTTGCATGCTAGCTTAAAGTTAGAAAGTTCCTAACTCTAGTTTAGGAAAGTACTAATTTAGGAAAGTTACCTTTTTAGTAGTCTCCTTAAGACTTGTTGCCTAATTTGATTCCTTTTAATTTAACATTATTATCCTTTAATTGCTTGCATTAGTTTGTATTAATTTCAAAGTTTAATCACAACTCTTTCTCATTGACTAAAGTTAGTCCAATCCATTTCAAACCTGAGAGATTCCTGTATGATCAACCTCACGTGCATGAAAATACTACATTAATTCATGTACTTGTGAGTAATTTTAAAGCTACACCATTATACCTCCTAGAGCATGCAAAAACACTTTTTGTCTCTTTTAGAATCTAGTTTCCAACCTTTCAGAATGTCATTCTAGTCTAAGAAATTCAAGAAACATAGCTGCTTTCGTTCACTTAAACTCCTTTAAGAAACCATTATTTAACATCCTCATGCTTTCCAAAATATGATAAACATGTCAAGTAACATTCCTGATCAGCCACTCTTTCTAATTTCATTCAAAATATGTTGTGGGTCCATCCTTTTAAATTGCAACATGTCTCCCTTGTAGATTAAATACATCCCACTCATAAAACACGTTTTCTTTTCCTCCTAAATATGAAAATGTCAACTTTAACTCATTAACCAAGTCAATCTTCTACAGGATGTTTTTTTTTTTTTCTTACTTGCTATGTTTAGAAATCCTTGACTGAACCTTTCCTAATCATTTAGGCACAAATATCGAACGTTCAAGCCCTCGTCTCCTATGAAACTATCATGATTCAATCTAAGACATCCAATAAAGGCTAAAATATGAGTCTTTTGATCTTGGCCCAAAAATGATTATTTTGAATGATCTAAACCATTAAACACTTTTGTATTGATGTTACCTTCACATCCATAATTAGTCAAGTCTTAAAATGTCACGTTTCAATGGATTTTGGGAGAGATCTTAACCATTCAAGGCTAGATTGTCATTCATCTTCTTCAATCTGCCACTAATCTTGACCAAAAACTTTAAAAGGTGGATCAAAAGAATCTTTGCTTAGATGATAGACTATCTTCCTTTTAGGGCTTCAAATCACCAAAAATGCACACTTTTTCAATTCTATCATAATCTTGCAAAATGTAAAATAAACCCTAATCAATGATAAATTAAGTAATTTTAGGGTTTAAATTACAATTTCTAGGTATATTATTTGTAATAATTATGTGTATATCAATTCTCTAATGGAAGCACATTTTGAGGCATAGGCCATCTAAGGCAAGAGCAACATTTTGAATGGTTTGACTATCAAATATTTGACTCTACCTAGAGTTATAATCGTCAAGTAGGAAAAAAAGGTTACATATATCATTATCCTAACTTTACTAAATATATATATATATATATATAATATTAAAGGTTACTTTGTAACCTTTTGAATTGAGGAGGTCTTTAAGAATGATGGTAAATTGTTGGCATTTTTTGAATTTGTTTCGATCAACAACTAAAAAATAATATGCATATTCATTTTGGATCAAGTAGGAGATAGTCTTGGGTATATTTTCCACATTGATTGGTCTATTCTTTTAAGTAATGAACTTGTATGTCTATTGAGAACCCTAGGTTCTAACATAGCTATAGCTAAAAAGAACCAAAAACATATTTTTCCAGTGAATGTACCTCTAATAAGAATCACAACTAAAACTTTATGCTAGTGGTTTTAGAAAGTTGACTATAACAAACTTGTCATGATACCAATACATAGTGGTAGTTATGTTCCCTCCTTAACCTCCGCCAGAATGGGTATACATAGAAGTATAAATTGCATATTATTATAGGTTGCATTGGCAAAGTAATATCTTAGCATATCCACTTCATTTTTTGGTGGATATGGAAAACTACATGTGGTTACATGTTTCTATATTCTAGCTATTTCTAATAGCCAATAAAACTTTTGTATTGCCATTTTAGATAGGATAAGAAATTAAGAAGAGATTTCTATTTAATTAACATACATAAGTTGTATACAAGAACCATATGTTTCTCCTACTTTGATTCTCAAGACGACCATTAATAAATAGACCCAACAAATGTCTCAAAGGCTCTGGGTCAAACAAAAATGAACTCTATCATTTCCTATGTTTCATATGACTTAAATATGTTTATAAAGTCAAGAGATATATTAGGTATAGGCTTCAATATGATTTCTTAATAATTTACCAAAACAAAGAATAATGAGACCAACTACAAATTCAAGCATCCTAAAGAAAAGTTGGAATTTATGTATAACCCTCACAAAGAAAGAACCACTCCAATCTCACATGTGTTGCAAGTCTTTACTAATCTTCTTCGAGATCTTTAAGATATACTTTTCAACTTAAACTATATATATATATATATAGCTATTGTGCAATAAATGTTTTGAGTTTAATTTTCATGAAAAAATTTAGAAAAAGAGTAATAAAATGATGTAATTATATACAAATCTATTAATAAGGAATTTTTGAAAATTTCAAATTCTCATCCTTGTAAAGAATATCATAAAAAACTAGAGAAACATTCAAATTTTTTAAAAATCTTTTTTCAAATGATTTTGGCTCAAAAATTGACAAAAAAATATGATGAACACATCAACTTTGAAAATACCCCACCATTAGACTTAAAGTGAACAATATCCTCAATGTTTAAAATTAAAAACCATGGGCAAAGAAAATATAAACCTAAGAGAAAAGGTAGGAAGAATTGTACCTACACTCCAATGATAGTGCATAGAGTCTTGATGTGAATAATTGAATGCAAGATAATATATAATAAATGCTAATACAAATGCAAAATTTAAACCTACACTAATATACAATAGACATGCTATGGACTCAATCCTGATAAACAAGATCTTCAAGGAGAACTACCTTCCCCTCATTAGGGTTCCTAAACTCTTTGAAAGGTTTAAGACTCTGATTATAGACTTTGGAGATGAATCTGTCTTTCTCAATATCGATTACCCCATGAATATAAAGAGTGCATACAATGAAAGGGCCAATCCATCGAGATCTCAATTTTCTTGGAAAGTGATGCAACCTAGAACTATATAAAAGGACCTTTTGGCTAGGTGTGAACAATTTTCTCAAAATATGTCTATCATGAAACATTTTCATTTGATTCATATATTTCTTAGCTTTATCATAAGCATCTTTCCTATGGTCACCTACTTGATTGAAATCAAAGTTGAGTTTTTTAATTGCCTGATAAGCTTTATGATCTAACTCACCAACAAATGGCAAGCCTTTTCATAAACTAGATAGTAGGGTGACATGCCTATGGGAGTTTTAAAAGTTGTATGGTAAGCCATAGTGCATCACTCAGTAGTAAAGATCAATCCTTATGATTAGAATTTATCATCTTTTCTACAATTTGTTTGATCACCCTATTGGACACCTTTACTTGTCCACTCGTTTAAGGATGGTAGGGCATCACAACTCTATAGGTTGCACCATATCTAGTCATTAAACCTTCAAAAGATCGATTGCATAAATGTTTTCCATCAAGGCTAATAATGGTGCGTGAAATACCAAAACATGCAAAGATATTATCTTTTAAAAATTGGACCACCACCTTGTGGTCATTAGTTTTTCACACTATAGCCTCTACCTATCTAGACATATAGTCTACTCCCACAAGAATATAGTGATATCCAAGAGTTCCACAATTAATATAGTGTTCAAGGACATCATGTTTCGACATTCAATCCTTCCTAACTTTTCAGAATGATCACATGCCATACAATAAGGATGAGAATCCTTGAGACTTATAGGACAATAAAATTCATACTACAAAATCTTTGCAGCAGTCTTTCTTGAAATGACCTCCACAAGCATGATCATGACAAAAGGAGATGATACCTTAATGGTCACTATCAAGGACACATCTCCTAATGATGTGGTTGAGACGGTAATTTAATAAGTACGAATCATCCTAGACAAGCACTTTGCCTCAGCTAAAAAAGATTTATCTTGTTTTGATTAGTTTGAAGGAATTTGACTTGTAATACAATAACTACCAATGTCTACAAACCAAGGCAACTGAGAAACTTAGAACAGTTGCTCATCTAAAACACATTCAATCATGAGCACTGAGAGTAGACTCAATAATTAATTTGGATAGGCAATCTATTATGACATTTTTGAAATCTTTCTTATCCCTAATCTCTATGTCAAACTCCTATATCAATAAAATCCAATGGATCAATTGACGTTTAGAATATTTTTAGATAAAAGATACTTCAAAGCAATATGCTCCCATAAAATGATGCCAAAAACTTGGTGTGTTTTAAAAGATGTGCAAGTGCATAGGTACTATTGTAATATAATTTTTCACAAGTATGAATTGATCCCACGAGGACTCTAATTATAAAGTTCATGAAATTCTCATTAAAACATATTTTAAACTAGTTTAACCCAGCTGATGAATTAAGGAATAAACAAGCAAATAAACTAAATATAAAATGAGATAAAGTTGACCAAATAACCAAAGTTTAGGGTTTAGAGTCCACCACATTAGAATTGAATATATCTAAATTCAAGTAACTTAGGCTTTGTCATTGAAAACCCATATTGTCTATATTTTCTTAATTTTAGGGTTTTGCCTAATTTAATTTATTATTCTAAGTCCAACTTGTCTTCTTAAGGCACAAATTGTCTAAGATTCTCTAAACTAAATTAATTAACCTAACATATCTAACCTCTAAACCATCAACCAAATCCAAAAGTTGAATGAGAGAGGAAATCATGGGAAGATGTTTAAGTGTTTATGCTTTAGTGTATGGAAAAGAGGGGGTGATGTGATGCTTGCATTGAAAGGGATGAAAGGAAGGTTGAACAGGCTATGATGCATGGTTATAAGATGAAGATGATGAAAGAAGAGATTATGGAAGATGTTATGCATTAGATTGAGATAAGAGGGAGATGGGAAGATAAGTAAGGGACTATGCATGAAGTGTTGGAAATTGTGGGGGATTGGTATGCATCGATGTATAGAGAAATTCTAGGAGATAGTGAGGTGTGATGGAGACTAGGTGGATGGGTTGATGGATGATTGATGAGGATGAGCTTCTCCTTGGATCATCTTCCTCCTCTATGAAAATGTCTTTGTGTGATGCTTGGAGAATGGATGATTTCCCTTTGCTTCCTCCATTTTTCTTTCCCTTTTGTGTTGAAATGAGGAGGGTGAGAGATGTTTGGGATGTGGATGGGAGAGAAAATAGGAAAGAAATAGGGTGGCATTGAATGATATGAAGGAAGAGTGGTGTGTTGCCATCAATCAAAGATTCAATATGAGAAATGGTGAAGGTATGTAAGTCCTTTGTATACAAAATAATAGGAAACTATACATTATCCTAAAATTTTCAAATAGAGTAATATGTTTATTTCTACTCTTTAGTCTACCTTCAATGTGTCTGATGATAAGAAAAAGATTGTTTTGTAATGAGCTTGTGAAAGCTAGTGAAAATGGAAGAGCTATCCTACTAGCATCTATATATGTATCCATTTATAGATGAACTGTTAAGGCAATATAGAGTCTTTAACATATAGTCTAACATCATTGGCCAGGATGCATGGAATGAATTTGTATAATACTAATTGTCTTCTAAATTTGAGGTATGTGCTAAACATGGGTTTAATTGAATTAATTATAACATCTAGTTGTACTTAATTATGTTTTATTGCACTAATGTGTAGACAAAGAGTGCTCAAGGGAGAACGATATATTAGATCAATCATATGCACCACCACCTCTCTAAGTTAGGCTATACTAGGTTGGAAGAATAAGAAGTATTTGTGATAGTTCATTTCTTTCTACTTATACCTTATTCATATTTTATTACCTAACATTTGTGCCTTTTTTTATAGAATAATAAAGTTGGGACTATAAATCCCATTTACCATTGTGACGACCCGGGTTTTCTCATGCATTTTTTTTTTTTTTTTTGATGAAAAATCTAAATTCCTAAGGTGGGATCCCGATTTGAAAAAAATAGTGCAATGCAGCGGAAAAATCTTTTATTTGGAATTCTTTTTGAAAACCCCGAGTGTCATTTGTTTTCACAACAACTAAGGTAGTTTTTGAACCACTTTAGAAATCACAAATGCTTTTTCCCCAGGTCTATCCAATCACAATGCACAGCCCAACTGTAACTAAGTACAAACACATGTCCAGAGGGTTGAGAGCTTACTTACATGTGTATTTGTTTCCTTTTGGATTCACTTGCTCATAGCACTAACATAGATGTCCTCTTTTTATGAGTGAAGCTACCCTGAACCATGATATATACGGAGGTATCCTGTCCTTGAGTACTTGTTGATGTCTGAAAAATGTTAAGGATTGGGTGAGTATATAATATACTCAGTAGGAGTCTATCACTATTAGTTTTATAATGCACGCGATCTTTAAAATCATGTGCTCATAAAAACATATGCATGTTGTACGAATAATCACGTTCAATATCGATATTAAAAGCCACTGTCAAACCAAAATACTGACGACTTAAAGAAATATCATAATCCAAGTCGAAAGTATCATACATCATAATCATAAAAATATGTCATAAGATCATGATATGCATCAGATGCTTCATGGAATCCAACTCATGGATATCTATCATGGTATGGTCGACCAACCGTATATCATGCCATATGCAATGCACATAAATCCATGAAACCATAGGGTCCCACTATGCCCACGACCTCACCGCCGTGTGGTCCCCGGGTACCTAGGGACATAGGATCATATACCTCCATGGGGCATATGACACTTCGACCCAGTGCCATGACACCAGTGGTAGCCCCCTGTACCACATGCAGTCGAAGTAGGGACATGCCCTTTTTGGGCGTGGTACCCATCCACCTAATAGTGGTAGAGGCTGGGTGGCCAACCCACACCCCTCGGCATAGCACCCATGAGCTTACAAGCCCAAATCATGTACGATCAAATAAGCCAAAAACCTCTGTTCAAAACCAGTCCTCTTTGGGTCCCTCACAACTGCCTGGCCCTCGGCACTCCAACGTCTTTTGGCAACCCTCAAGGACATACAATCTTTGCAAGTACTTAAATCATGCAATGTATGCACTTGTTTGCAAAACATATGTGTGTATAATGTATATGCAATCATTTATGAAACATGTTTATGTTCAAAACGTTTATCATATGCATACTGAATCAAGTCATGCTAAAACAAGTCATATACTTATAACATATGTTCTCAAAACAATAATAGATCTTTTAAAAGAATCTAATAGTGATAGAGCACCTACCTGACTAGGTCACGTTAACTCCTTTGTCCTCGTACGCTCCTGAAAATGGTTTGGGGACTCAAGGTTAGTTTAACCTATCTTTGATGGGTTTAGAGCATTTGGGTCTTATTACTTAGGCATTAGGGGTCCATCCCTATGCCTATGGGTGTCCTAAGGTTCTAATTAGGCCTTGGTATTCTCAGTTTTCTAGAGTCCTAGTGGTCACGCGCCACCACCCTATTCTATGGGTCATGCCATACTTTTATTGGGCCTTGATTAGGGATTTTATTGTTTGGATGTGTCCGGGTTGTTGATACAGACACAACGCCTTTTGCGGCGCCTCAATCGGAGCTCTAGATCTCAAGTTATAAGCGTTTTAACATTGTATGTACATATAGTCTTAAAGACAAAAAGGAAGGAATGCTAGGGCACTGCGCGTCTGCGACGTGCGCCCAGCCTTCCTTAACGACCAAAAAAATGACGCTTCGCTAGTGCGCTGCTCGTCTGCGGCGCGCGCATTTATGAAACATGTCTATGTTCAAAACGTTTATCATATGCATACTGAATCAAGTCATGCTAAAACAAGTCATATACTTATAACATATGTTCTCAAAACAATAATAGATCTTTTAAAAGAATCTAATAGTGATAGAGCACCTACCTGACTAGGTCGCGTTAACCCCTTTGTCCTCGTATGCTCCTGAACATGGTTTGGGGACTCAAGGTTAGTTTAACCTATCTTTGATGGGTTTAGAGCATTTGGGTCTTATTACTCAGGCATTAGGGGTCCATCCCTATGCTTATGGGTGTCCTAAGGTCCTAATTAGGCCTTGGTATTCTCAGTTTTCTAGAGTCCTAGTGGTCACGCACCACCACCCTATTCTAAGGGTCATGCCCTACTTTGATTGGGCCTTGATTAGGGATTTTATAGTTTGGATGTGTCCGCGTTGTCAATACGGACATAACGCCTTTTGCGGCGCCTCAATCGGAGCTCTAGATCTCAAGTTATAAGCATTTTAACATTGTATGTACATATAGTCTTAAAGACAAAAAGGAAGGAATGCTAGGACACTGTGCATCTGCGACGTGCGCCCAGCCTTCCTTAACGACCAAAAAAACGACGCTTCGCTAGTGCGCTGCGCGTCTGCAGACGCGCTCAACGACGCCGCTCGTCGTCCCTTTAGCTAGCGCGTCCAGGGACGCACCCGTTTGGTTTTTTTCAAGTGGCGTCGACCTGCGTCGACGTGGGACGGTCCTATTGGATCGTCCCGCCTGTTAGTGACCTGGGTCGTCCTCAGGTCACCCTGGTTCGACCCTGTCGAACCAGTGCTGCCTGGGGACGTCCTAGGGGTCTTTGTGGCTCTCCTGGAGGCCTATTCTCAATGGTTTTTCATGGAAAAACCTAGGGAAACTGAGCCTAGGACTATGGGTGAGATGGGTTTGGGGAGTTTTGGAGCATACCTGCTTCGTGGGTGGTTTTCTCTCCATGTTTCCCCCCTTTGGTCACTGCCTCACGACTGGTTTTCTCCAAGGCTTTTGGGCTGCCATTAGAGGCACCCAAGAGCTCTATTTATAGAGCTTTTAAAGAGGGTTATGGAGGGTTTCTAACCGCCTTTGAATGGCGGTGGGGAATCCTCTAGAATGGTGGTGGTTTCTCCTTGAAACACCGCCGTTCCAGAAACCTCTAGGAGGTTTAAGACGATGGGGTGCCCGTATCAAAACGGGCACCTGTGTTTTGCCCCTGAACTTCAAAGGGTCATATCTTGCTCATTTTAACTCCATTTTGGGTGATTTTGGTATCGTTGGATTCCTTTTTCCGAGACGCATCTAATGGCACCACTTTTAGGACCAAATTCTTGGGTTTCGTTAAGGCGACTAGTGAAATGACCAAAATGCCCTTATCTTTAAAACTATACTTTTTATGGGCTTTTAATATTACAAAATTTGGGGTCATTACATTATTAACCCCTTAAAAGAATTTCGTCCTCGAAATTCCATAAATTATCATCTTCCTGGTATTTATCTCTTTAGATGATTTCTTGGTGAATGCATTCCTCTCTAGGAATCAATTCTAGGTTCATCCTCAATTTATTATTTCCATTGTTCCTCCTATAAGGCCTCACCCATAAGGGCCTGTTTTCACTACGTACTCTGATGCAGCGCCATACTCTCGTATGTGTCGATTTATCAATACCGTTTCCTAGCGGTACTTCATCTATCTTGAATTCCTTAGTTTCCTATACTTATCTTATCATGTATAAGATAGTCTCCTCGTAAGATCATGCTTCTTTGGTCATGCCTATACTTCTTTCAAGATCATATTATCTTATTTCTCCTATTTTGAATATCATAGGATAATCCTTTTCATCTAGTGATCTCTTTCATTATCCACAAGTCCAAAAAGTTACCTCCTTTCTATTGTGTCTAACTTTGCTTCTTACCCTTGTCTCCAAGATACTTCAATAACTGATATGGTATCATGTGTTCTATAGCGAAACCCTTGATTAACTTCGAATTTCAACTGTTTGTTGTTTTCCATACGTGACTCAAGGTTATATTTAAAATGAAATCGTGAAAGCCAATGAGTACCATCTTCCATCACTAATACTACCTCATATTATGATTAGGACATTCAAACTGTTCATCAAGTTTCATAGATGCTGAAGTCATCAAATGCTTTTTCTTCTTGAAGAGTTTATGCATACTCATGTCAAATATATCATGGTCCATTGTTTCTCTTCATGATGTGGCCTAATCAACTGGCCTTATACCCTCAAATGACTTAGCTTATCAAGTTCTCAAGTCTAAAGACTTATAACATCCTTCTCAGTCTATAACCTCAACTACTAACTCATAGATATTAACATACCTGATTAATTAGGGTGGGATGCCTCTATGGTCTTAAGATATTTGGTCTCCCAAATTTATGATAATAAGACCTCAATTTGATCCTCGATGGTACCCTTCCGGCTTAATTCCTTTATTTACTCATGTAGCGGCAACGTAAGACATCACCAATATTTTCTTTTTATGGACTATAGTCATTGGGATTCTTCATAACTTAATGGATCTGATAAGAATCTAATAATAATTGATATCAAACCATTTATAGGATTTTAACTTTTAGTTGGTCACCATTTCTCTTTGAAAACTTTTGTGCAGCATAATGTCCTTTTATTCAATGCTCTATTCAAAGTCTTAAACCCCCATATGCTTCCTCTCTATTATACGTATCATTGCTAACTCAACTATTATTCCCTTGAGGTTGATTGGTTATCTTCAAGATGAAATATTTGTATGTGTCATCATAAGGTCATGATCTTCTAATATTGAATACTTATAGTTACATCTCTATCTCTCTCTCTCTTTTCTTCAAAATCCTCTTTTAGTCCACCTGGACCAATGTCTCTATATGCTTTGTTGCATATAATTGATACTTCATCTATTCCTTTACTTAGATATGATAAAGTGAACACCTGTCTTAAGGTTATTGAAATCCTCAATTGCCTATAGCCTCAATAAAATTTATACAATGGTATTGATGTTTTGATCATGCTATACTTTTCTTACAAGTTCTTGTTAGGATCAATCTATAGATTTATTATCTCCAATATTATCGTCAAAATCTTTTGACGACTTGGTCGAATTCATTTCCTTATCATATTCGTGTTATGTTTCTCTTAATCTCATAACATGTTACTTGATTTGCTCCATAATACTCAAGTGGTTATTATTCAATAGCATTTCACTCTTCATAAGACTCCAATTAAGGTATTGAGCTATACCTTTGTGATCTAGTATGAGTCACTGTTATCTCCTACTATTATCTTGCATCCTTATCCCTCTTAGATTATCATCAAAATTCTTCTCAAAGTCTCTCTTTTACATCTCTTATCACACTTATATCATATCCTTGTGATAGTGTACTCATATTCTGATATTCTTTATGATGGTAAGATAGCCATCTAAGTCCTTCAATTTTCTCACCTTTGATGAGATTACATTATTGCAGATCAACTCTATCTTCTAACAAGTCCTCTAATCATCTTCATTCATTCATTCATTCTCATCATCTATATATGAGTTTTCATATTTGCACCTTACAATAATCCTTATATGAGATTTCATCTTTGCATCACTGCACAATAATTCTTATTTCCTATAATTTTGATAGGATTCAAGCAATCCAATATCTAAGTATTTGCTAGGACTATCTCCTTTTTCACCTATGCGTTTGGGGTGAAATGTCTTGAGTCTTTAATATTATAATCCTCAAATAGAAGTAGTCATCTTTACTACTCCTATTTATACTACTTATCCTTAATTTTCTTTATTGTCATGACCCTTGGACATGCTGGACTGGCTGTGAAAGGATAAAACCTGGGCTCTGATACCAACTGTGACGACCCGGGTTTTCTCATGCATTTTTTTTTTTTTTTTTGATGAAAAATCTAAATTCCTAAGGTGGGATCCCGATTTGAAAAAAATAGTGCAATGTAGCGGAAAAATCTTTTATTTGGAATTCTTTTTGAAAACCCCGAGTGTCATTTGTTTTCACAACAACTAAGGTAATTTTTGAACAACTTTAGAAATCACAAATGCTTTTTCCCCAGGTCTATCCAGTCACAATGCACAACCAGAACTAAGTACAAACACATGTCCAGAGGGTTGAGAGCTTACTTACATGTGTATTTGTTTCCTTTTGGATTCACTTGCTCATAGCACTAACATAGATGTCCTCCTTTTGTGAGTGAAGCTACCTTGAACCATGATATATACGGACGTATCCTGTCCTTGAGTACTTGTTGATGTCTGAAAAATGTTAAGGATTGGGTGAGTATATAATATACTCAGTAGGAGTCTATCACTATTAGTTTTATAATGCACGCGATCTTTAAAATCATGTGCTCATAAAAACATATGCATGTTGTACGAATAATCACGTTCAATATCGATATTAAAAGCCACTGTCAAACCAAAATATTGACGACTTAAAGAAATATCATAATCCAAGTCGAAAGTATCATACATCATAATCATAAAAATATGTCATAACATCATGATATGCATTAGATGCTTCATGGAATCCAACTCATGGATATCTATCATGGTATGGTCGACCAACCGTATATCATGCCATATGCAATGCACATAAATCCACGAAACCATAGGGTCCCACTATGCCCACGACCTCACCGCCGTGTGGTCCCCGGGTACCTAGGGACACAGGATCATATACCTCCACGAGGCATATGACACTTTGACCCAGTGCCGTGACACCAATGGTAGCCCCCTGTACCACATGCAGTCGAAGCAGGGACATGCCCTTTTTGGGCGTGGTACCCATCCACCTAATAGTGGTAGAGGCTGGGTGGCCAACCCACACCCCTCGGCATAGCACCCACGAGCTTACAAGCCCAAATCATGTACGATCAAATAAGCCAAAAATCTCTTTTCAAAACCAGTCCACTTTGGGTCCCTCACAACTGCCTGGCCCTCGGCACTCCAGCGTCTTTTGGCAACCCTCAAGGACATGCAATCTTTGCAAGTACTTAAATCATGCAATGTATGCATTTGTTTGCAAAACATATGTGTGTATAATGTATATGCAATCATTTATGAAACATGTCTATGTTCAAAACATTTATCATATGCATATTGAATCAAGTCATGCTAAAACAAGTCATATACGTATAACATATGTTCTCAAAACAATAATAGATCTTTTAAAAGAATCTAATAGTGATAGAGCACCTACCTGACTAGGTCACGTTAACCCCTTTGTCCTCGTACGCTCCTGAACATGGTTTGGGGACTCAAGGTTAGTTTAACCTATCTTTGATGGGTTTAGAGCATTTGGGTCTTATTACTTAGGCATTAGGGGTCCATCCCTATGCCTATGGGTGTCCTAAGGTCCTAATTAGGCCTTGGTATTCTCAGTTTTCCAAAGTCCTAGTGGTCACGCGCCACCACCCTATTATAAGGGTCATGCCCTACTTTGATTGGGCCTTGATTAGGGAGTTTATAGTTTGGATGTGTCCGCGTTGTCGATACGGACACAACGCCTTTTGCGGCACCTCAATCGGAGCTCTAGATCTCAAGTTATAAGCATTTTAACATTGTATGTACATATAGTCTTAAAGACAAAAAGGAAGGAATGCTAGGGCGCTGTGCGTCTGCGACGTGCGCCCAGCCTTCCTTAACGACCAAAAAAATGACGCTTTGCTAGTGCGCTGCACGTCTGCGGTGCGCGCCTCAGCGGGCGCGTCTACAGACGCGCTCGACGACGCCGCTTGTCGTCCCTTTATCCTGGACGCGCCCGTTTGGTTTTTTTCAAACGGCGTCGACCTGCGTCGACGTGGGACGGTCCTATTGGATCGTCCCACCTGTTAGTGACTTGGGCCGTCCTCAGGTCACCCTGGTTCGACCCTGTTGAACCAGTGCTGCCTGGGGACGTCCCAGGGGTCTTTGTGGCTCTCCTGGAGGCCTATTCTCCATGTTTTTTCATGGAAAAACCTAGGGAAACTGAGCCTAGGACTATGGGTGAGATGGGTTTGGGGAGTTTTGGAGCATACCTGCTTCGTGGGTGGTTTTCTCTCCACATTTTCCCCCTTTGGTCATTGCCTCACGACTGGTTTTCTCCAAGGCTTTTGGGCTGCCATTAGAGGCACCCAAGAGCTCTATTTATAGAGCTTTTAAAGAGGGTTCTGGAGGGTTTCTAACCGCCTTTGAATGGCGGTGGGGAATCCTCTAGAATGGCGGTGGTTTCTCCTTGAAACACAACCGTTCCAGAAACCTCTAGGAGGTTTAAGACGACGGGGTGCCCGTATCAAAACGGGCACCTGTGTTTTTCAGGTTAAGTCGTTTTGTGAAATTTACAATTTTGCCCCTGAACTTCAAAGGGTCATATCTTGCTCATTTTAACTCCGTTTTGGGTGATTTTGGTCTCGTTGGATTGATTTTTCCGAGATGCATCTAATGGAACCACTTTTAGGACCAAATTCCTGGGTTTCATTAAGGCAACTAGTGAAATGACCAAAATGCCCTTATCTTTAAAACTAAACTTTTTATGGGCTTTTAATATTACAAAATTTGGGGTCATTACAACCATGCCATCCAATGGAAACTAGAATATTCAAAGAAGTGTAACTCCCAAAATTACAAAAATAAAGTTGTTACACAAGCTACTTCTCAAATATTAAGTGATTGTGTCTAACCTTGTTATATTTTTAGAATAATTTAAAATAATCACTTAATAATGTATATAATTGAGTCTATTTTTATAAAGTTGACCCAAGCAACCACATTTACAAGAACTCTAAGAAGCACTACTGCCAAGGATGATGTCATGTCTAAGGCATTGGGCAACAAGGAGGAGCATCATTGCTAAGTAAGGGGCAAAGGACAAATTGTTACTACTTTTACTTTGGTCAAATGAATCAATAATGACTTGAATTTGATGAGAAAGAGATGTACAAAAAGATAAGAGCGAAAGTGATAAAGAATCTTAAAAAGGAGATTTACAAGAAGTTAAAGTGGGATTTAATGGGAGAGTTCCATAATGTTAAAGGTTATATTTAAGAGTCAACTCTTACTACCCCTAAACCCTACTCAATGCTAGAGCTAGTTGCACCTTTTGGACAAAAAAATTTGGCCAAGGAGGTATATATGTACACATGTTTACTTTTCATTATCTAATTAATTATCCTCCCTTTTCTAGTCTTATGTATTAATTATTTCTAATTTGTAGATGGGGGAATGCATGTTGGCCTTGAATGACATTGAAAACATTGTCGCTCTTGGTACATGGCATGAGGCTCATTATCTTGTTTTGAATAGATCAATGACATCAGCACATAGTAAGTGTTTGTGTATTACTGTGATCTATTAAGAGGATGCTCATCTACCATTTCCAATAAAAGTCGATGATATTTAATACCGTTGCGTAGGCCATTGGAAATCATTTTTCTTAGCCAAAATGATATTTCATTCCCCAAAAATGTAAGGTATATATGTTGTGATACCACCTTCTTCAATAAAAAATTTTAAAAACTCAATTTAATTGTTTCATATCTGCATCTAATGCTAATTAGAAGAAGTATCATGCACCATCAAGGCCAGCCTCCTTCTCACCAGCACCGGTCATCCCAACAATCATTTTGGTACCATTATTTATGCTTATCTTTATGATAAAGTTAAATAATTCTTCAATGAAAAGCTTTACATTGATTAATAATCTCTATGACTTTATAACAATAGTCTAATGATCGACTGGAAGTTTCATCTAACACACCTCTAACCTTAAGAACCATTTACAAACTCATTGATGAAGATAAGATAATCAATTCTAGATGGATAGAGCCTAGAGTGCTTGGCAATGAAGGAGTTGAAATACCATTTGTGAGAGAGGATCTTGTAAGAGTGTGTAAATATGATGAACTCCAACATGTTCACAATGTCTCTTATATTGGGTATGTAAATGTCCACTTCAATAAGAAACCTTGATATTACATGTTAATCAATAATGATGAGTAATAATTATTTCATTTCACAGATACCTGCACAATAAAATGTAGAGATCTAGGGTCAAGGATGTTTGCAAATTTCATAACCCTATTGTCATTTCTGGATCAACAGAACAATGGCCCATGGAGAGGTGAGTCAATGGAATTTTACCAAAATTCTTCTGCATCTCAAAAGGTGAAGCCTAAATTATTTCCTACAATAACATATAAGTTTTAGGTAGTTTCATTCCAAATTATTTTCTCCAGACATATGCACAAACACACACACAAATATATGTAATGTTAAGGATTGTAAACTTTACTTGTAATACATATGATTGTGTATATAAGTTTCATTGAATGTTGATGGTTCTCGACGTGCATGGTAAGCGTGCATTATTTTTTGATTCATGTCAAGCGCACCTTAGTCCATGGTTGAAATTCATAAATAGGTAAGGTTTTAATCTTTGATACATATTATAATAGTTTAATAAGTAATCTTTTAATTATAACTAATGCATTTTACTTATAAATTTGAAGTACATGATATAAATAGGTTGAACTAACCAAGAGTACGAGCCTACTAAAACTCACTTGGAAGAAGGTCAATGCGTAATTACCTTTTTTATAAACCAAAGTTACAATTAGACATGATATTTTTTCTTTATAGATAGTTCCCTAAACAATAAGTTAATTTGGATGTGGATATTTTATTCTAAGATACATGAGAATCCTAATACATATAGGTTTTTTAGAATATAGAGTTGTTAAAGATGGTTTTTAACAATCAACTTTGTTTGAACTTTTCCAAGATGGTTATTTCAAAAACCATCTTTAAAGATAATTTTTTAAGATGGTTTCCCTAAACCTTCTTAAAAGTTGCTTAAAGGGTGAACTATATAGATAGTTGTTTACACAGTCTTATTTTCCAACCACTTTTCTAAGACAACTAGGTAGAAGATGATTTTAAAGACATCTTAAATATATATTTTCAATCATCTTAAAACACTCTAGCTTAGTAGTGTCGGTAATTATTTTTAAATTACCACAACCACATAGGTCTACTGAATTATAGACATGAAAATACAGGTTCATCCCATGAGGATTCAATTTGAAATTTTAGAAATATTAGTTAGAATCTAACTTAAACTATCGTAATATAACCAAGCAAAAGAGAAACAATTCAAAAGAGTTAGTTAACTATAGATTATGCTAAAGTGGATAAATTTACCAAATTAAGAGGTCTAGGGTTTTGGAATCCCCCACATTAAAAATTATATATATGCATAAAGAATTACCATAGTTTAATATTTCACATGTTAACATAACACCAATGGAATAAAACCATGGAAGATACATGTGTTAAAAGTCCTAATTCAGTTTTTGAGGTTGTAAATAAAGTTTGGTCAGAGAATATCTTGGGCTCGATTGGCTTTAATTTTTAGGCCATTGGAAACCAAAATCTAGGTAGGACAGATTACCTCAAGTGAATCTTAATACTAAGTATTATCATCACATGACTAGCACCAGGAGGAAAAGGAATGCGAAGAACCACGATAAGCACAGACTAAATTTGCCTTTGTAACGACAGCTATAGAATCATCACCACAGTCTTGTTAAATAGACTTAAGCCACACTTTGCTAGCCTTATAAATCCAGCACATTTTGCTTTCATTCTAGGAGGCAATATTCATGATAATTTGCTCTTGGTTCATGACATTTTATCCAGTTAACCAGAGGATAAATTCTAAGCAACTCAATTTTTCCTTGAAAGCATATTTGAAAAAGCATATAATTCATAAGAATGAAGCTTATTTCATTAAGTCTTGATTAAGATGGAGTTTTCATCAATTATTATCAATCTCATTATGTTCTATATTTCGATGTCCCATCTTGCTATTTTGCTAATGATATGCATATTTCATGGATTAAACCCAGAAAAAGTTTATGACAAGGAGATCATTCATGTCCATACTTATTTGTTTATTATACAGGAGCATTCTCAGCATCTCTTAACCAGCTATTCAAGATGGCTTCTTATCTCCTATGTTTTTATGCAAAAACCAACCTCCTATTACGCACCTTTTTATATGTTGATGATCTTATGATTATTACCATCCTTTGATAATTGTAGAATAATCTAATGATCTTATGGTTTTTGCTGAAGCATCCCTTATTAGTTGTAGAATAATCTGATGATCTTATGATTTTTACCAAGGCATCCTTTTCTAATTGTAGAATAATCTGATGATCTATGATTTTTGCGAAAGCATCCTTTGATAATTATAGAATGATTTGCTCCATCTATTGAAAAATTAGACATGAAATCTGGTCTTACCATCTCCCCGTACAAATCAGCTACGATCTTTAGTGCCGGTATCCATCATAAAGGGGTTAAAGCTTTCCGGCATGCCTTTCACATTCATAAGAATATCATGGATGACTACTACTCAAGCATTCCTCTCTTTACTAGTCAGCCTTCTAAGAAGATCTTTTAGTATTTTGTGGATAAGAGAAAACTTGTTGGATGGCAATCCTAGACATACATTGTTGGAATATGGGGGTGAACTAAAGGCAGT
Source organism: Warburgia ugandensis (assembly GCA_035236585.1). NCBI lineage: Eukaryota > Viridiplantae > Streptophyta > Magnoliopsida > Canellales > Canellaceae > Warburgia > Warburgia ugandensis. Next base: position 55,122,012 of record CP141128.1, read on the forward strand.
CACATCTCTGCTGCCCTTCCCATACCTAAGCGTACGTTGCTCGAATGTGAGAAACGTCAAAGAACCTTCATCTAGAATCATTCAAACAATCAATAAGGTTTACTGTTGTAATGACCCCAATTTTTGAGATATTAAAATCCCATGAAAAGTTCAGTTTTAAAGATAAGGGCATTTTGGTCATTTCACTAGTCGCCTCAACTGAACCCAGGAATTTGGTCCTAAAGATGGTGCCATTAGATGCGTCTCGGAAAAAGGAACCCAACGAGACCAAAATCACCCAAAACGGAGTTAAAATGAGCAAGATATGGCCCTTTGAAGTTCAAGGGCAAAATTGTAAATTTCATAAATCGACTTAAACTGAAAAAACACAGGTGCCCGCCCGTCGTCTTCAACCTCCTAGAGGTTTCTAGAACGGCGGTGTTTCAAGGAGAAACCACCGCCATTCTAGAGGGTTCCCCACCGCCATTCAAAGGCGGTTAGAAACCCTCCAGAACCCTCTTTAAAAGCCCTATAAATAGAGCTCTTGGGTGCCTCTAATGGCAGCCCAAAAGCCTTGGAGAAAACCAGTCGTGAAGCAGTGACCAAGGGGAGAAAATGTGGAGAGAAAACCACCCACGAAACAGGTACGCTCAAAAACTCCCCAAACCCATCTCACCAACAGTCCTAGGCTCGGTTTCCCTAGGTTTTTGCATAAAAAACCATGGAGAATAGGCCTCTAGGGAGCCACCAAGGACCCTGGGACGTCCCCAGGGCCGCACTGGTTCCTCAGGGATGAACCAGGGCATCCCAAGGACGCCCCGGTCCCCCAACAACGGAGACGGCCCGCCCCAGACGAGACGCGTCGAACGCGTCTGAGAAGAAAACCAATGGGCGCGTCCACGGACGCTCCCGCTAAAGAGGAAGACGGCTGAGAAAGTCTAGCGCGTCTGTAGACGCGCCCGCTGAGGCGAGCGCTGCAGACGTGCAGCGCACTAGCGAGGCGCGGTTTTTTGGTTATTTGAGAATGCTGGGCGCACGTCGCAGACGCGCAGCGCCCTAGCATTCCTCCTTTTTTTGTCTTTAAGGCTCTATGTACATACAAAATTAAAATGCTTATAACTTGAGATCTAGAGCTCCGATTGAGGCACCGCAAAAGGCGTTGTGTCCGTATCGACGACGCGGACACATCCAAACTACAAAATCTCTAATCAAGGCCCAATAAAAGGTAATCATGACCCTTAGAATAGGATGGTGGCGCGTGACCACTAGAACTTTGGAAAACTGAGAATACCAAGGCCAAATTAGGACCTTGGGACACCCATAGGCATAGGGATGGACCCCTAATGCCTAAGTAATGAGACCCAACTACTCTAAACCCATCAAAGATAGGTTAAACTAACCTTGAGTCCCCAAACCATGTTCAGGAGCGTACGAGGATAAGAGGATTAACGCGACCTAGTCAGGTAGGTGCTCTATCACTACTAGATTCTTTTAAAATAACTATTGTTATTTGAGAATATATGTTTTAGATATATGACTTGATTTGCATGTGATTTGTATAAATCAATTCAGCATGCATGTTAAATGCTTTGTACATAGCCATGTTTTGGAATGACTGCATATACATTATGCACATACATGTGTTGCAAACAAGTGCATGCATTGCATGATTTACGTACTTGCAAAGATTGCATGTCCTTGAGGGTTGCCAAAAGACGCTGGAGTGCCGAGGGCCAGGCAGTTGTGAGGGACCCAAAAGAGGACAAGTTTTAACAAAAGGTTTTGACTTATCTTATGTGATTTGGGCAAGTAAGCCCGTGGGTGCTATGCCGAGGGGTCTGGGTTGGCCACCCGGCCTCTACCACTAATAGGTGGATGGGTACCACGCCCAAAAAGAGGCCAGTCCCTACGTCGACTGCATGTGGTACAGGGGGCTACCACTGGTGTCACGGCACTGGGTCGGCGTGTCATAGGCCCCGTGGAGGCTATGACCAAGTGTCCTCAGGTACCCGGGGACCACACGGCGAGGAGGCCGTGGGCATAGTGGACCCTATGGTTTGATGTGCATTTCATATAGCATGATATGAGATTGGTCGACCATACCATACTAGAGGTCCATGAGGCATATATTGCATATCATGATGTCATCATATATATGATACTTTCACTTTTGGATTATGTGATCTTTTAAGTTATAAGAATTTCAGTTGATTATGGATTCTTATACTGATATTGAACTCGAGTATTCAAACATACGCATGTTTTGAATGAGCATATGATTTTGAAACATCTCATGCATTTATAAAACTAGTAGTGATAGGCCCTACTGAGTATATTATATACTCACCCAATCCTCAACATTTTTCAGATATCAGTAAGCACTCAAGGACAGGATACGTTCGTATATATATCATGGTTCAGGACAACTCCACTCCCAAAGAAGACATCTATGTTAGTGCTATGAGCAAGTGAATCCAAAAGGAAACAAATATACATGTAAGTAAACTCTCAACCCTTTGGACATGTGTTTGTACTTAGTTACAGATGGGCTGTGCATTGTGACTGGAAAGACCTGGGGAAAAACATTTATGATTTTTGAAGTTTTTCAAAAACTAACTTAGTTGTTGTGAAAGCAAATGACACTCGGGGTTTTCAAAAATGAGTTTAAAACTAAAGGATTTCCGTTGCATTGCATGGTTTTTTATAAAATGGTTTTCAAATAGGGATGCATCCCGCCTTAGGAAATTAGATATTGCATTTAAAAATGCATGACAAAACCCGGGTCGTCACAACTGTAGGCTAGCTACTCTTAAACCAGTAGGGGCTTTTGGTGTACATGTTCTAAGCAGGATGGATCAGCGCTTTAAAGCTAAATTGGGATGAAAAATGCTTAGTAATCCTAATTTTAGGTGGCTACAAAACTCCCATGAAATTATCTTACTTCCCCTAAAAAATCTTCCAAAACTCCCAAACTCTCTCTTCTTTCACTTTCTCTCTCCTCTCTCTAGATTGGAACAAGAGACCTAAATTCAATTACACACTCTATTCCAAATCAATCTCACAAATTCCACCGTTCATATTGTCCTAGACTACCATATCTACAAAACCCCAAAACAAATTTCAAGATCCAACAGTGCAATCAATGAAAATTCACAAAACAAGCAGTTATTGGGCGATCTTATCATCAATAGGATATTTCTTTAAAATTGGGTTGTAAAACCTATGTTTTTCTCCAATCAGGTAGGAGGAAACTCTTCCCATACTAATTTCATGTTAGTTTATATAATTTTTATTTTTTTTAAATTAAGTTTAGGTTAAAATTTATAAAAATCAAGTAAGGAAAATAAGCCTTCATTTATATATGATGGATGGCTCAAATGGAAAATTTGAGCCATCTAATCAATCCAAAAGGGTCCAAAACCCCTAGGGTAGAATTTTCAAGAAATTTTATCAAGTTTTGAGCCGTTGAAGAAGAGGAATTGATTGGATGGTCCAAAATGAACTGTCGGATCTTCTTTATAACATTCGGCTCCTAAGACGCCGCAGCGAGATGTTGCACAGAAACATGCCCCATGGGAGCGTCTCCGTGCACGTGCTCCACGTGCAACAACGTCTTGACGGAACATCCGCGCAACAGCGCAGGTCCTAGGAAGTGCATTACTGCGTGCATCCCAGTGATGAGAGCGCGACACCTGCTCCACCCAACCGAGCCTGCTCCACCCGAACGTTTAGGACCATCCTTTTCGCTAAGCCCAAATCAAATCTGGACCCTCAGAACGACTATGAACTTCATTCATCAATTGTAGAGTCATCTAAACTCCAAATTAAGATTGGAAAGAAGTTATGGAAAGCTTGTAATGTCTACTTTCTTCTAAAAGCATAAAATTGATAAAAATCTTTAAGAAACTTTCTATTTTTAGAAAATAAGCTTCTAATTTTCTTGATCTTTAAGATCTGAGATGATCAGATCTTGGGGATCTGATTTAATGATGAAATAATATTGAAATAAAGTAATATATATGATTTATTTTGACAAATCTAAGATAAATTGAGAAATCTACCCTTTATGGTAGAAAAACCCTAAAAATACAAAGGGACCCACTTGATCAATGAGATCAAGCATGATCAGACCTTTGGATGGGTTGTATGAATGGGATTATGATGAAATCCAGTTAGATCCTAGATTAAATGTCACAAAAACAGTGGATATGATATTTGGATCTTAATGGAGTAAAAGCCCTAAATGTAATTAAAACCCTTGATCTAAAAGAAAAGATCTGAGATCTAATGGTTGGATCATAAGTAAAAGTTTCTAATAATCTTAATCTAATTAGCTTAATTGTCTTTTATTTGATAATAAAATTGTAAATGTGATTTATGTTATAAATTAGGAAGCATGATAGTGTAATTCTTAAATTTTAGCACGTTATGTTCTAAATGTTATTAGTTTGTTATTAGGATTGGTAGATTTAATTATCTTAGGGCCATGTTAGTTTAAATTTGATATTTTAGCAAGATTCCATTAGATAAGTAGTAAAATTTAATGTATTTCATAACTTAGGATCATGCTAGTTTAAGTATAGTTTTATTCCATTAGGTTAAGTTATATTCATAGGAAACATGTTAGTATAAATGGTTGTTAAACTTATATGGCATGATGAGATGCCCAGCAAAAGTTATTGCCAATGTTGTATTAGAGGATGATTTCTAATACTGTATGATTATATATTAACACCTAGTGTTGATATTGAAATCAATTTGAAAATGAGATATTAATGATGATATTGACTATATTCATGATTTTAAAGGGTTTTATTTATATGTAGTATATACATATAATTCATATGATGAATGAAGGATAAAAGTTTTATTCAATGTATAAATTGATTTATATAATGGATATAAAGAATTGTTGATTTTGAGAAATATTGAATATATTTCTTAAATCCCCTACCAAGCATAGCTTGCTGAGATATTGTAAATGTTTGAATGTTTACAATATTTTAGATACAGATAAGGAAGATTGAAAGCTCAAGACTTGAGGATAATCATCACTGAACTACAACTTAGGGAATTTAATTTGAGAAAGATTGTATTGATTATTTTGTAATTTGGATTGTAATATTTGGACAAGGTATGTAATTATTGATGGGGATGTGTATATGATCTATGGGATTGATCCTAATTGTAATAAAAGTATTTCTATTGATATTCAATAGAAATTTTATTTTATACAAAATCTATGTATGATAAGTAATTTGAGGTGGCTCTCAAGTTTTTGACAAATTAATTTCAAAGAAAATATGTTTCCGCTATTTGTATTTTAAGAGAGTTTCAAAATGAAGGCCCTACCTTTGCAAATATTTATGAAAATGTGTTTTAAAAACCTGAGTCATCACAGTTGGTATTAGAGCAGTTCATCCAGTTACTCATAACCTCTGTGTCCAATATGAAGATGACAATCCAAATATAGGTTAAGTATATCATAAGTTAATATATGAGTAGGATAGCATTAGTTAAAGTATTAAGATAGAATGAGTTAATGTACTTAACTCATATAAGAATAATTATATAAGAGCTTATGCTTAGGAGAGCAGCTCAATAAATTACTGATTCCACTATAGGAAATAGTAAATCATGGAATCAAGTAATAAAATAGCATTAGAATATATAATGGTGTAATGTTTAACCTGAAGTTTTAACCAAGATATCTGTTTAGAGATAAAATATTCTACCACTGGTATATGGTCATTATACTGAGTGTAATAGTGAGAAGTTCAAAAGGAATAAGTGATAAATTGGAAAAGATGATAGAAGGATTTGTGAAGATTAATTCCAACATCAATACAGGATAATTCTTCACCTGCACCTACTGGAGTAACTGGAAATTCTCAATTATCACCAGAGAAGTTGGACAAAATGGTAGAAAGATTTCAGAAAATGGTGATAGGCTATAATGGAAAGGTTGATGTTAAAAAATCCAAAGAATGGATATACGAGGTTGAGAAAACTTTTGAAGTTTTACGAACTTCAGAAGAGGTAAAAGTCAAGATGGCCACTTATATTCTAAAACAAGAAGCTGCCTTTTGGTAGAGATCTGTAAAGAGGAATTTCCCTTCAAATTTCTAAAATATCTCTTCATGAGAATTTAAAGAGGTCTTTAATAGTTTCCTCTTCATGTTTAAGCAAGAAAGGAAAAAAGAATTTCTAGATCTACAATAAGGGAATACGTCTTTTGTAGAATATGAAAATAAATTCATACAATTGAAGAGGTTTGCACCACATATCTGTGGTATAGATAGGCAGACTATTGGTAGATTCTTGGGAGGACTTCATCTAGGATTAAGAACTAAGGTGTTGGGTACCAAACCCACAACTTTAGCGGAATGCGTAGAAATGGCCTCCAGATTTGAGGGAGAGTTTAAGAAAAACCAAAATGGAAAAAGAGTAGAAATGGAGAATTTCAATCCAAGACCTTTTAAGAAAAGTAAAGGACCCATGAATAATTTCAGGCTACCAGGAATTCAAGGAAATTCCACCTTTGGACAAAATCAAAGGCATTGTCCCAAGTGTAGAAGATTCCACCTTGGGAGTATATGCCCTAATCCAATACAACTCAAGTGTTATAAATATAGGGAACTAGGACACATGGTAAATAACTATAATAAACAATTGATAATCAAAGAGGTGAAACCAGAGAATATCCCTCGACAACAAGGAAGGGTATTTGCTATTACTAACGGTCAAGCCTAAACCTCAAATGCTGTGATTGAAGGTACTTTGCTTATATTTGATAACTATACAAAAGTACTGTTTGATTATTGATATATACACTCTTTTATCTCCTATGAAATTGCATCAATTATAAATTTACCATTGAAAGATTTGAGGTATAACTTTGATGTGATAACTCTAGTCAATGAGTTAGTAAGGATAAGGAAATTTTCAATCTTTATAGGAAAGGTAAAACTGAAATTTCTGAAGAATCAATATTAGAAATAGAGATGATATTACTTGAGAAGAATTCAAGGACATAGTGAGTATTTTCTCTCCAAAATTAGTAAAGGAGGGGAATTTCGATAAATAGATGATAAATTTCTCGAGTAAGAAGGAATGGTTTTTCTTGAGAAAAAATTTAGAGATAAATTAGACAAAGAAGAATAGTGAAAGTGGGAAATTACAATCCCAAAATTTTTAGAAAAACAAGTTAAACATGATAGTATATGGTTCACAATGAGATCATAGTCCACTCATCTTGTACATCAAATAAGAATTTACTAAGATAACTTAGTAGATGAGTCAGCATAAGAGTTCATCAGAATTAAGATGGATATTGATCATGTACTACTGATATGATTGATTTTGGTCTATTGGAATAATTATGGACTATAGTAAAAAGAAAAATACATTTTTTTACATTGGTGAGAAAACAATCATGGTATATGAGAAATAAGACCCTGTAAACAAATACAGGAAGCTAAACATATTATTTTGAAAGTCAAGCATTTTGGATAAATGTGGTGATTATAGAGGATGAATAATCCAAGACGATGGAGAAGGGTATAGTTAGAAATTTGCAAGATATATTGAGAAGTTTTCAAGATTTTCAATCTAATATGAGATTGAGTTATTATCGAATTATTACTTATTACAACTCAATTCTTTATGGTATTTTAGAAGATGGCATCAATTGATCTAAATAAGTAGAAAAGTCAAGGACTATTATACAGAGGATTTATTTGACCAAATAAGTTATTTTGGCAAGCACCAAATACTATCAGAAAAAAGATAGATTATTGTGATTATGCATTGATTAAAATGCTAAATAATGTTATTGAGGAGGTTAAGTAACCTCAACTCTGATAAGATGTGAGTTAAAAATGAAAGACATCATTCAAAACTCAATATAAATTTTGAGTTATATTTTTAGGATAAATGATATTTATAAATTCGATGAAGGAAAGTTTTCTTGAATAAATGAGAAATAGTATGTATTGACGATATATGGATTTGCTTCGAAACATCATGAATTAAAATGTTTACCAAATTTGATAAGTGTAAATACTAGATAGAGAAAGTAAATTTTTATGACATATGAATTATGAGGATAAAATTGATGTTGATCCTCAATTGGAGTTAAGAGAGTTACCATGGTATTTCATATAAGGAGTTAGAAACTATATAGAAAAGCCATTGTGGATGCTTTATAATGAATTTTGTGTATACACTTTAGAATTTGTAACACTAATGTTACCTATACAGTGAAAAGGTAAATCACTGATAATGAGAATCTCAAGAATATTGATGTAACTCAGTGATATTAAAAGAATAGCTTTTACAAAAGTTATGACAATATAATAGTGGAAATTTGAGGAAAAGAAATATCATCAGAAGGAAATTTTTTGAAGAAAATGATATATGAATATTTTGAATTGAGATGAAATATTTACTTTCAAATATTGGAAGGTTATACAGAGAACATTAGTCAATTCAATTGAGATTTAATACAACATTTCATCTATGGTTGATAGGCAAAGAACCATCCATACCTTGAAAGACATGTTAAAGAGTATTGCTATTGAATGAAATGGAGAGTAACAATATGATGAGAATTACTGACTAGTAAAGAAAAGATTGATGACACCAGTCAAAGAAAATATGAAATATGAATAAGGGGATTACTCAAAGTAATAAGTCCTTTTTAAATTCTAGAAAATATCAGGTAAGTAGTTTATGATTTAGCCTGGATGGCTAAATTATCTAACAAGTTTTATGACTTTCATAAATTCTACCTTTAAGGAAAAGGTAATATGATTGATGAATCAAAAGGGGAATAAAAGATTTCTTTAAGTGTCAATATCTCACAGAACAAGCTATAAGAGCAAAATTATAAATGAGATGATGATAACTCATAAGTGAGTTGTTATATTAAATTTTGAGAATGAAATTTCTATAAGGGGGGAAGAATGTGAAAACCCTAATTTTTTTGGAATTAATTGGAATTTTTACAAAAATTGAGGTGGAATATTATATTTAATATAATATTATTTCTTTAGAAAAGAAATCAGGTCTTGAAAAATAGATATTTGGAATCATTCGTAGGAAACCAACGAGAATGACTGTAAGCACGCTGAAATTTGAGCTTGGGTGAAAAATCCCTATTTCAGTGTGGTGAAATCATTAAAAAATAGTAACTTTGGCACCCTTGGATTTTTTAGTGTGGATCTTGATTTTTCAGCCATATTTTTCGATTCTGGATGCTACAGTAGGTACCTCTCATCTTCCACTATCTATTCTGGTAGTTTTTAGAGCAAGAAGATCATCGAACTGGTTTTTCCATCTAGATTTCTTCAATGTATCCAGTACCAGTGATCTAGCTTGAAAACTCCATTGAAACCACATTATTTGTGAATTTTGAACTATTGGATCGGTTCAAAGGGTCCCAAAACCCTAGGGTATGAAATCTGGGCCCTTAACGTGGTCAGATATGGGGAAGAGCTGATATGATGATCTAGATATGACTATCTTGGCGATCCCAAGTCACCCCTCCCCGTATCTTGGCTATCACTAGTGGAACAAGGCAGAGACGGGCCGCTGATCGTCCCCGTCAATCTACAAGGGCCAGATTGAATCTAAGCCCTGAAAACTTAAAATTTCAATTTATGACTCATTTTAACTCCAAATCAAGATCTGAAAGAAGCTTTGGATTTCTGATGAAGAGTAGAATCTAATGGAAATATAAAATTTAGGTTTTACTTACTGTAAAATCTATAAATTACAAAAAGTAGCACTAATTTCCAAGTTCAGTCAAATCTAACATGATTAGACCTTGGATTTCTGATCCATTAGTGATCTAGTGATGAGGGAACATGGAATCAAAAGTTAGATGGGACTGATTTGGGATGAATTAAGAAATTTAGCCTTAATGGAAGAGAAATCCTAAAAATGATCATGGATCTACTTTATCTGAGCAATCAAGCATGATAAGGCCATTAAAATTAGTTTGAATGATGATCTAAAGTTAAGATCATATGGATTGATGAGCCTAATGTGGCTAATTTGGGATCGATTGAAATCTATGCCCTTAATTTTGACAAAATGACTTAAGATCTTCTTGATCGGTTGAATCAAGAAAGATCAAATCATATGATGAGATGTATCAATGATCTAGTGATGATATCACATTAAGAGAATGTGATAGATCTAGATAAAACTTGAAAGATTAAAATCAAAACCCTTAATGGGATAAAAAATGAATAGAAATCAAAATACCATCATTGGATCAAAATTGACAAATGTGATATATTCAAATGAGCATGTGAATTATTATATTCCGTTGTAAATGTTCTTTTAATTTTTTAGTTAAGTTTAATTGTTAACTTTATTTATTTATGCTTTAATTGTTCATGTTATGTAAATTACATGGAAAATATAATTAAATAAAAGTATATATTAATGAACATTTATAGTGAATATGGACATGGACTTAATGATAGTAAGGGCTATAGTTAATAGGACAATATAACGAATATTATTTCCTTGGCCCAAATTAGGAGAATAATAAACCCCATGAATGACATTTTAAATGTTCATGGATTTAATTAAAATCAAATAGCAAGAGTACTTAGGGTATAATGCTCTTAGGAACCTTATGAAGATTAAGCTAAGGTCACCCTAGTAAATGCTGAACATGATGGTTAAGGGGGTTTTCTAATAGAGCCTTGCTCTTCCCCCATCTTTTGGCGACATTTGTGAGGTCTAAATGCCTCCTTACATGAGGATTGAATTAACCACTCTGTGAGTAACTTTTAAATAGTAAGCCTTAGTCAATTCTGAAATAAGGAGTAGTTGTCTAGAATTAGGAGTGCATAAATTATCTTCAATCAGTAAAACATTAACTAGTTGAATAATAATAATATCATAAAAGGATAGTAAACTATCTAATCCTAATAAAAATGGTAAGTAAGATAATCAAAGATTAAATAAGATCCATAAGGAGATCTTGAATGATCAAGAATAATAAGAATCATAATATTGTACATATAATTTGAAGTAGTATAAATATTAGATTCAAATGTAGATCAATAGATTAGACCCTTGATCAATATGATCCAAGGAATAAGATCCAAATCATCCTATGTATGATCAAAAGAATAATTAGGAAGTATAAATGAGTTGAGGAATGACTGTATATATATGATTTGATAAATAAATGAAGGATATGATGATCAAGATTAATGGGATGATAGATTCTGGAAAGTAAAGGTAGGTGGACCTTAAGAATGTATTCAATATAGAAGATACATGTATTTTACACATGATCTTATCCTAATAATTATAGATTGATTATAATTGCCTTAGAATTATGTATGAATCAACAAATGATGTTGAAATGAATACAAAGGGATTGATTAAGTAATTATGAAATTACTTAGGGCAACAAATGATGTGGAAATGAATACAAAGGGATTGATTAAGTAATTGTGAAATTACTTAATGGGTAGAATGAGAAGATTTGAACTATATAAGTTGGGCCCCCAAATCTTAAGGAAATAAGTTATAGGCATGTCCTATTATAACCAGACACACAGTTTGTAAGTATGAAATATTATTTTCCATACAAGTATGGAGGCTTGTGGTTTTGTTTTAAGACAAGCTTATGCCTAGGGATGCCAATGCTAGGAGAATTATGAGAGTTTGCCCACCCGCTCTCTGAAAGTGATTATGATGATGGTACCATGTTCAAAGAGAGGCAAAACATCGAGTGGGGCAATTATGGGAAGGTCGCTACTATGACAGTCATGGTTCCCCCCATACGAACATGGATCTGTATTTTTCACCGTGATATCAGTGGAGTATTAAGCAGTTATTCGGGCGCTATACGGATTGAGACTGCAAGCATGGTAGTCCTTTGATTATTTTGCATTATGATGCAATTGATTATGGCATGATGAGATGCCTTATGTTATGGCATGATGAGATGCCTTATTTTATGGCATGATGAGATGCCTGGTAAAAGTTATTACCGATGTTGTATTGGAGGATGATTCCCAATACGGTATGATTATATATTAACACCTAGTGTTGATATTGAAATCAATTTGGAAATGAGATATTATTGATGATATTGACTATGTTCATGATTTTAAAGGGTTTTATTTATATGTAGTATATACATATATTTCATATGATGAATGAAGGATAAAAGTTTTATTCAATGTATAAATTGATTTATATAATGGATATAAAGAATTGTTGATTTTGAGAAATATTGAATATATTTCTTAAATCCCCTACCAAGCATAGCTTGCTGAGATATTGTAAATGTTTGAATGTTTACAATATCTTAGATACAAATAAGGAAGATTAAAAGCTCAAAACTTGAGGATAATCATCCCCGAACTACTACTCAAGGTATTTAATTTGAGAAAGATTGTATTGATTGTTTTGTAATTTGAATTGTAATATTTAGACAATGTATGTAATGATTGCTAGGGTTGTATATGTGATCCACTAGATTGATCCTGATTTTAATAAAAGTATTTCTATTGATATTCAATGGAATTTTTATTTTACACAAAAATCTATGTATGATAAGTAATTTGAGGTGGCACTTAGGTTTTTAACAAACCTATTTCAAAGAAAATATGTTTCTGCTATTTGTATTTTAAGAGAATTTCAAAATCAGGGCCTTACCTTTGCAAATATTTATGAAAATGTGTTTTAAAAATCTAGGTCGTCACAACTTGAAGACATGTATTTTTATTTGAGGGCATTATATTGTATTGAGAATTTTTATTGTATGGTGAGGTTTGAAATTTGGATCATGTAATTTGGACAAGTATTGTACTAATGACCGGGATATACTGTGAACCACTAGATGGATTCTGGAATTTAATAAAGGTATATTCCTTCAATAGAATTTTATCTTGTACAAAATTCTACTTATGTTATGTATGAAGTGATGACCTGGGTTTTACAAAACAAGTTCTAAAGAAAAGAATTTTTGCTGCTTTGTTTTGTGAAATTTTTTTACTACTAAGAGCACCCTACCTTTGAAAAATGTATTATAAAATGTGTTACAAAAACCTGGGTCATCACATCAGGGAATCTCTATACATATACGCACTGGTCTGCTACTGTTCTCTTGTACCCATGACTCTTCATGAATGAGTCAAACTTCTTGTACCATTGCCTTGGTGCTTGCTTGAGACTGTAAAGGCTTTTTTTTAATTTGCAGACTAAGTGCTTCTTCCTTGGAACTTCAAAACCTTCAAGTCGCTCTATGTAGATATCCTCCTCTAAATCTCCATGGAGGGAAGTAGTTTTCATGTCCATCTGTTCAAGCTCCAAATTTAAGCTAACAACCAATCTGAGTACTATTTAGATTGAAATCATCTTTATTACTAGTGAAAAGATCTCGTCAAAGTCGATTCCTTTCATTTGTTCAAAGCCTTTGATGACCAATCAAGCCTTGTACTTCACTAGCTTTCCACTGCTATCTTTCTTGAGATTGAACACCCATTTGTTCTTTAGTGCTCTCTTATCGTTCTAAAGTTTCACTAACTCATAAGTCTTATTCTTTTGTAGCTAGTCAATTTCTTCCTACATGGCTTGCATCCTCTTACTCTTGTCTACATGATTTTGTGCTTCCTAGAAACTTTCTGGATCCCCCTCATCAGTAAGCGTGACGTACTTGAATTTCGGATCTCTCTTTGAGGGAATCAATGCACGGCCTCTCAAAGATGTCTTTGGATGAGGCTCATTATCTTTTAGTGGAGGGATTTCTTCATCATCCAGTTGTTGTGATGGCTCTGTAGCTTTTGACAGAGGGGGTTGTTACTCCCCCTGCTCAACACACTCTCCATCCTCCTCTTCTGCTTCTAGAAGGTCATCCAGCATATTGACTGTGGTGGACTGTATTGGTGCAAGATCTGGAACAATATTTAAAGCACTAGTACTTTCTTCACCAGACTTTGTTGGTTTCTTAATTCCTCGTAGAACTGGTTCTTGTGGAATACAACGTCTCTACTTCTAATAACCTTCTTAGCCTTTGGATCCCATACCATGTATCCAAATTTGTCGTATCCATAGCCGATGAAGATACATGGAGTTGACTTGAGGTCGAATTTTTGTCTCAACTCCTTAAATATATGCACAAATGCTTTGCACTCAAACACCCTCAAGTGTTTATAGGAGACTTTCTTACCATACCACACCTTCTTCAGGACTTTAAAATTCAATGGTGCTGATGGTGATTTGTTGATAAGGTAACAAGCAGTACAAACAGCTTCTCCCCAAAATGGCTTAGGTAGCTTAGCCATACTGAACATGCTTTTAACTCGTTCTACAATGGTCCAATTCATTCTTTCAATAATGTCATTGTGTTATGGGGTATGTGGGACCGTCTTCTCATGTTGAATACCATGATCAGCACAACATGCCTTGAACTCTCTGGAAGTGTATTCGCCTCCATTGTCTGTCTGGAGACACTTCATTTTTTTTCCTGTCTCCCTTCCCACCATCATGTGGAACCTCTTGAAGTACTAGAATACTTGATCCTTACTTTTTACAAAATATACCCACATCTTTCTAGAAGCATCATCTATAAATATTACAAATTGTCAGTTTCCTCCTAAAGACTCCTCTTCTATGGTACCATATACATCAGAGTACACCAAACTCAATATTTCTTTCCTTTTATTACTAGGAGAAGAGAATACAACTCTATGTTGCTTACCAAACAAACAATAATTGCAAGGGTTGAGAGTTATCCTTTGGCTAATTTGATGAACTGCTTCTTGGCGAGTGTAAATTGCCCTTTTTTTCCATGTGTCCAAGTCTTTTATGCCAAAGATTTGGCGATGCTTCATCCTCCACTGCTTTGAGGCTATCTCCATATATCCTCATGTGAGTCTTGTACAAAGTGTTGCATATATGCCCTCTTGCAACTATCATCACACCTTTTGTCAATTTCCAAGTGCCATTGCTGAAGTAATTAGAGTAGCCTTGCTTGTCAAGTACCAGAATTGAGATCACGTGCAACTTGAGTTCCTGTATGTGTCGTACTTCCTTTAGCACCACTGTGCAACCAAGGTTTGTCTTGATTTGCATATCACCAATCCCAATTATTTGAGATGAACTATTGTTTTCCATCTTCACGGTGCCAAAGTCACCTTCCTTGTAAGTGGTGAAGAATTCCTTGTGTGGAGTAGCATGGTAGGAGGCTGTTGTGTCTACCACCCACTTAGCTTCACTATTGGCCACGTGCAGTCACGCTTCTTCTTTAGCTGTGAGTACAGTTATGTCCTGTGCAATGGTGACATTTGTTTCACCATTATCATCCTTTGTCTTATTTTGTCTCATCTCTTTCTTTAGTTTTCAGCAATCCTTTCTCATATATCCTAAAATGCCACAGTAGAAGCACTTATATTGCCCCCTATGTCAACTCTTGGATTTTCTGTGATCCTGAGATCTCCCCCTGCTTCTACTTTTGCTTCTTCCTCTACCTCTGCCTCTACTACTTTCTTTATTTTCTATGACCAAGCTTGTGCCTGGTCTATTTTGGCTTCTTTTCTCCTAGCCTCCTTGTTGAATAGGGTGTCCTTGACCATTGCCATGGTCAGTTTGCCTTTTGGAGTGAGTTACTGAGGGAGATTACTAGGGTTTCTCGACTTTTAGGTAATGAACTCAGTAGTAATAAGGCATGCCCTTCATCCCCTAGTGGAAATTCTATTGATACAAGCTGGTTCACTAGATTTTGAAATTTACTACTATGCTAGGCTATCAAAGTTCCACTTTTCAAATTTAAATTTACTAACCTTTTCATCAACAAGGCTTTGTTGTGTGTAGTCTTCGCTTGATACATGTTCTTTAGCTTTTTCTAAAGAACATAAGACTTATCTTCTTGGGCTACATGATGGAAGACACTATGGTTGATCCATTGTCTAATTTGACCTATAGTTTTCAGGTTCATTTTGTCCACTTCTTTTCTAAAATCCCCTCAAGTCTTTTTCCCTCATCATCAAGTGGGTCATGGAGATCTTTACAATGTAAAAGATCCTTCACTCTAGGTCTCCATAAGGTGTAATTGGTGGCATTGAGTTTTACCATAGCCCCAGCCACAACATTTTGTAAACCAAATTCCTCCATGGATTTTTAGAGTTTATTTCTAACTTTTCTAAGTCTAACTGTGCAGAATGGAATGCATGGTTGAGTCTAGAAAGGTAAAAAACCTTAGGAGTATTTGAGGGGTGCCCAAGAAATTTTTACGTACAGGGGGTATAATTGTTAATTTAGAGTAGTACTATTCAGTGGCATAATCATAAATATTCAGGTACTGTTTGGGGTACTATTTACTAGTATTGTTCAAGATACTATTCAATCTGAGTACTATTCATGAGTCAAATGGGGGGTCTGTTTACAAGTTGCTACAGTACCTCACTATTGTGACTTGGTATTGTTCATAGTGTGTGGCAATATCAATTTTGTAGACTGCTATTTTATGGTTATATATAAAAAGAAAATGAAAGAAACCCTAACATGTCCCTTGCAACTGCGTGTTTCCCTGCCACTGTGTGTTTTTTTTTTTTTTTCTTCTTCTTCTTCTTCTCTAGAAGTGGTTTTGCTACTCCCAATTCGGCATAGCTTCAACAGATCAACCCCAGCACAAGGCGTCAACAACAATGATCGGTGTCAGCAATAGATTTGCTCCTTGTTATTTTCTCTTAAAATGTAGCTTGCTTTGTTTCCTCTGCCACCAAATACATTTTTCTTCATTGATCTTGTTTGCTACCTTAAACTGTCAATTTTCCTTACTGATTATCCTTTTCCAAGGGGTTGGCATCTTCACTGTCGCCAGTCCCGATCTCCTTCTCCTTCTCCGCTCCTCTTTTCTTTTTCTTTTTCCTTTTCTTTTTTTCCTTGACCTAGATCTCCAAAATTGACTGCTTCTCTAATCTGAGAATTCTTAGATTTGGCATTTTTCATGTCTGAGATCTCCCTAATCTGGGATGTCTCCGATCTAGGCATGCTCTGGTTTGGGCTCTCTGATCTAGATCAGGGCTCTCCAATATAGACTGGGATGCTCCTCGGCCTAGGCTGGATCTGGATTGGTCTGGGCTGGTCTTCTCAGTTTGGGCTGGATCTGAGCTTACTAGACCTGGGCCAAATGTTGGCCTGGGTCTAGACTGGTCTAGGTCTGGGCCGACTCTGATACTAATATTGGGTAGCTCTGATACCACTGTTGAAATTCAAATCTACCGATCTGTGCAGATCTAACCACTAGGTCTAGGGATCTGAGACTGAAAGAAACACAAACACACACAAAGAACACAAAGGATTAACGTGGTTTGGCTAAATTCCAGTCTACATCCATGAAAAAAGAGAGAAACTGTCACTGATTTGATCGGATTACACTGGAGGAAGTGGAGGAGGATCAAATCAGATCCTCTCTCTACTCTACTCACTCACTCTCATTCTCTTTATCTCACAGATCGAATCAGATCTATATTTCTTACATGTCATATACACCAAAGATCGAATCATCCATTATTTATAGTTTTCACATGGTCCAATTGTCAAGATTTGCTGTGCAACAAATCTTGACAAATCCACATATTTGGTTATTGAATTTTGACTGTTTAGTCCATGCTAAATTCCATTTTTACTGCACTGTATTTTGACTTTTCAATTGCTGATTTTTTATTTTTTTTGCAGTTGCTAACTTTGCAAGTTGTCTTCACATGGGTATAGACCCATCACATTGTTGTATCCTCTAACTTTATCAAGCTTGACTGTGGTATTATGACTACTAAAAAGAACTTTTTAAGAGATAGAAATAGACTAATATCATGAAAGTACACTTATGCAGATCATTGCCTCATGGAAGCCTCCTCCAATTGGTTATACCCAAGTTGCACTTTATGGTTTGGCACTTAATTATCCTAGAGCAGTTGGGACTAATGGCATTCTTAGGGAACATCAAAGGAAGTTTATTGTAGGATATAACATCTATCTAGGACGTCACACATGACAATGGGTGGAATGGTGGTATCTTTTTTATGATCTCCTCATTGCTTCTAATCTTAATATAACCCTCTTACAGATTGAAGACTCTTTATTGGTAGTGGAAACAATGTTGAGGATAAAGAAAATGAACCTAATGTGGAAGAATAAGAGGATTAGGAGGGTGTGTCCAGACCCTGTCTAATTTTAGTCGTTTTTCATTTAACTATGTGTATCATGAGGCCAGTGGTATAGCAGATAGTTCTGCAGCTAAGGTCTCCAAGTCTAGTCTAAGTGAGCCTGTTTAAATGTACCACCTTTATGTGTTGTCGATGCTCTTTGTTATGATTGTCGGGGTCTAGAAACTGTTAGGAAAGTTTACGTCTTGTTTGTTTTAGTCTTTGTTTGTTTTGTTGAATTGTTGTACTACTTACTTTGATTAGTGAATTTTTGTCCAATAAATAGAGACCTTAGGCTGCTCATATCTTTGGTTGTCAAAGACTAGATATATGAAAACAATGCAAGATTGGATGAGTCTGGAATTCCAAAATGTACTTTTGGTCGTAGAGACAGACGGTGAAGACATTGAATAAAGGATGATCTGGAATTGATGAGTAAGTATCACATATTTTAAGATATTAGAATAATGTAAGAGCGTTGATATTGGAAGCAAGAATTTTGATTACGACCAGAATATAAAGGGAAATTGGGTAATACAAAAGTCTCATAGTTTCTCTAATATTTAAATATATAACGAATAAGAAAGTGGTATCCACTAATAATTTATTCTATTTCCTCTCAAAGCCGTACATCTATCATCTCTTCTGCAAGAGGAAGCGAAAAGCCTGCTCCTCCTTCATTCACATGAACAAGATAATAACTTCAAAACTTTACTTCCAAATCTTGTCATAGATCAAGACTGATATTTGAAAGTTCTTGTCTACCATTTTCATTCATCACTTTAAAACTAAAATCCTTAAAGTAAGAACTTGATCTCACATAAGCTGATTCCAAACCCACTTAGATAGCAAACTGGTTGCTTTAACTGAGATAGAAACTTGTGGGGGAGCTTGATTGGATTATTTAGAATAATTTTTTATTAAGAAAAAACACTATAAAAACCACTAAATTGTGATACTAGACACATACATGAAGCTTGATGAATCCTTGAAGGAATACTCTGGTCTGATGATTTTGGGACCTAATCGCCTGCTTGGATTACTGCAATTCTTTTGGGTATTTAGATTAGGAGTTCATGGATAATGATGGCATTGGTGATTATGACCATGCGAGCTCTGATGATATTTGAGGGGGATGAAATTGTGATGATATTAGTGAGGGAATAGGAAAGATTTGTTTTTGGGGTTTGAGAAATGAGCAATATGGGTTGTCAAAATTCTGATTTTGGGCTTGATTCCTGAAGTGGAGAACGTTAATAAACTGCCCCTGCTTAGTTCGCATGCTTAGATAAGGAAGGTTTTCATTTTGAAATGGGGAAGAAGGTATTTTATCCGGCAAACATTTCTCCTATTTTTTTCTAGAAGAACGAAAGAAGAAAGCATCTTGGAACCCATAGAATTGTTCAAAGTAAATACCCTTATCATTCTTCTTCTTCTTTTTTTTTTGGTAAAATTTTCCTTATCATTCTTGCCTATATAAAACTCATTCATGCCAATATCAACACCCTTATATAATCGTGATGATGTTAGGGATATAAGATATCAAGAGTCATGAAAATTAGATGAAAATGTCTAACAAACTAAAGATGAGTCCCACAAGGTAAAAGTGAAGATCTGTAGGGCATGTTCTTGTCCAATAGACACACAGAGATAGAGAGGTTCATGTTGTGGTACCTATGAATATCTTCTCTCTCATGTATGTGGCCACCTCTATCTTTTTTAGACTGATCCAATCCATTCATTGGATTCACCAACCTCCGAAAATGGGTGGTACCAAATACCTCATCTCTTGGGGTATATAAGGAGGTCTCCAAAAGATGAGATTTTTGGTATCCACCCATTTTAAGGTCACCAGTTGGATGAGTGAATTTGATCAATCCATAATGAAGGAAGAGGGCCTACGCATGTGCAGCAGACAGTAGCAATTGTAGGAAATGTACTGAACAATTTCTAGAGAGAGTGTGTGTATGACAAAAATTAAATACGTTTGCACCGTAGAATATTGAGGTGATCAACACTGAGAATTGGTGCGATCAAATGCAGAGTATTGGCCCTGGGAAGTCTCGTCATCAAGTTGCCCCTCAATGCAATATGGACACACGGAAACACAAGACATGATATTCCAAAGTATAAGAAGCTATTTCTTCTTGTCAAAGAAAACAGTAAACTTTGACAAAGAAAGGGATGAAAGTGGCAGGGGATAGGGTGAGCCCGATGACCCAAAGGATCTGACCAATAGAGCTTAGGTTATGTTATACATTTGAATCCACATTTATCTGCATCTTATGTTTCAGTTGTTAATAATATCAATTCAAACATTACCTAGTGTAGTTTAAAAGGCAAACATGGTAACTTGAAAATATGAGTATAGTTATGTGCTTTCATACGTGATGCAGAGGCAAAGAACTACAAAAAGGAAAGTGGAGCGTAGGTTTAATTTTTGGTTTTTTTCATTTTTTTCATATCTAAAAAATTCATCTGATTCACTCGTGTTCAAATAGCCTAGGGACCAAATCTCATCTCAAATAAAGATCGCTAGAACAATCAAAATTAATTATCTTTTGATTGCAAAATGAATGGTTTGTGGCAGAAAAGAATTGTCTTTTAATTCGTCAGCCAAAATTCATCCATTTTGCAATCAAAAGATAAATAATTTTGATGAATGTAAAAAACTCCATTTAAGATCTGCTACCTAGGTCATCTGAACAAGGCCAAATCACACGAGCATATCAAATCTCCAAAAAATTCAAAAAGTTGGCTAGCCCTCCACGTTTCTTTTTGTCGGTTCTGTGCGTCAACTGCGGAAGCACGGAATAGATTTGAGATTGAGAGAGATGGCCGTCAGCAGCAGTTTATGTGGCGGAGCCAATGCTGCCGGTTAAAACTCAAGTGCTTGGCAGGCTTTACGTCTCTAGCTCCTCCTATGGTTACGAACATTACAGCAGCGGTTCCTACCATCCGCGAATGAAGCCCCGCTATCTCTTGCAGAGAAAGTATAAACTGCTGCGGGCTTTTAGGGAATACAAAGTATCACCCTATTTATTGATATTGACAAACCTAATTTTAGATCCTCTGCCATCTTTTTCTCCCACGCCTTTCCTCCCCCATTTCACCTTTCCACGTCTCTCTCTCTCTCTCTCTCCGAAATCTCAGCTTGAAGGATGATAATCTGTAGTTTGGGACAGCTTAGGAACGACGAAGTTCTGTTTTGTACGGTTTGAATCAAGGGTTCCTTTTTGAAGAAGCTCTGAAGAAGTCAATCAAGTATGCTTTCTCTTCATTTGCGAAGACTTAGTTCCTCTTTCTTCTTTCCCTAATGTTTCTTTTCTTTTTGTTTTACATCTATTGCGATCGTTGTTTTGGAAGACACCGGATTGCAGTGTTTTTAGGGGCTTTTTTGTTTAGGCATTTTTCATTTCTTTTATCTTAGGTCTAGGGCTGGAATGTTGCAGAATTGTAATGTTTTGGTGCTTTTCTGTTTAGGCAATTTCCATTTATTTTATCTAAGGATTAGGGCATAAATGTTGCTGAATTTCTAGTTTTTTAGTGCGTTTTTTTGTTTATGTGTTTTCTATTTGTTTTATCTTAGGATTGGGGCTTGACTGTCGCTCAATTGCTACGTTTTTAGTGGGTTCTTTCTGTTTGGGAATTTTCTATATGTTTTATCTTAGGATTAGGGCTTGAATGTTATTGAATTGCTATGCTTTTAGTGGCTTTTCTGTTTATACTAAACAAGCTTGGCATTCGAATCTACTATTTGTAAGTTATTGCAGGCCAATATGCAACTGATTGGAGCATTTGACACTAGTCCTGAAACGCTTCAATCTCAGTACTGTTTGGATTTTCAGGCACTACATTATTGAAAGTGGGCTCTTGTAACGCACTGGTAACTAATGGACTGCACTATTGATTCTCAATAAAATATGCATTGGCATATTACAACTAAACACCAAATGGACTGGTTTGATTTCTCAAGCACTTCAATCTCATCTTCAGGTAGTTGACAACAGGATAATTTATTGCCACCCATGGTCTGTTATCCTTGAACCAAGCGTCCTTCAAATAAGTGTACTTCCAACTATTGGTTAACTGGTTTACCTAGGCTCTTACAGCTCACTGCCCAATTAGAATAGCGAAGGAAAAAAGTGTGGTATAAAGATATTAAGGTAATTTTTTTTATTTTTTTTATTTCCCTAGTTGTTCTCGTCCTCTATGAACATAAATAATTTGGGGGTGTTTTCCCAATGTCTTTTTTCTTAACTTGCTGAGTTGGGATGGATTATAAAGCAATCTTATGTGTAGTTAGCTATAAATTATTATATAATGAATTGAAAGAATCTCTATTATGATTAATATAGGTGTTAGAGTAGAAGACTCCATGAAATTCTAACTTATTGAAGAGTTTGCTATATAATATTATAATAAGTGTAGCTTTATTAAGAGTAGCTTAACTATGCATACTGATATACACATAATTATGACAATTAATATCTTTAAAAATTACATTTGTGAACCCTTGAATCACTTAATTTATCATTATTTATGGTTTATTTGCATTTTACAGGATTAGGGTTAAAAGGAGCAATTTGTGCATTTTTAGTGATTTGAAGCCTTAAAAGAAAACTAGTCTACTATTCAAGCAAGGATTCCTCGGATCCGCATTATAAAAGCTAAGAGCGGAAGAATGTGAAGTTTCTGATATTAGTGGTGGATTGAAGAAGATCAATGATGATCTAGCCTTGAAAGGCCAAGATCTCTTTCAAAATCTCTCTAAATGTGATACCTTGAGCATGATTGATTGTGGATGTAAATTTACCATCAATATGGATGTGTTTAATGGTTTGGATCATTTAAAATCCTCCTTTTTGGCTCAAAACTGAAGACCTATTTTAGCCTTTATTGGATGTCTTGGATTGAATCAAGATAATTGCATGAGAGATGATTGCTTAGATGTTCCAGATCTATGCCTTGGTAATTAAATAAAGAATTAATTAAGGTTTTTAAATATAGCAAGTCATAAACACCCCTTCTAAAGTTGACTTGGTCAATGGGTAAAGATGAACTTAGTCACATATTCTTATCTTTTGATTTTAGAAGGTCTTACTAAGAGAGATATAAAGGAAACCTATGAGATAATTTTAGCATGTGGAAAAGGATTAGATCTAAGTAAGTTAGAAATAGAAAAGCCTACTTGAAGAGAAAAGAACGACATGTTTCTATTTGAAAGTGGGGATGTGTTGCTCTCTTGGATTAATGCTTAATTATATTAGAAAGAAGAGGAATGCAAGGTGCATATGACATCTTTCCTAAGAGGCTTGGTTGTTTAAAAAAAATAAAAAATGGAAGGTATGAGATGTGTTTCTCTTTGAAATGGGGTTTCTATATTAAAGAGGAATGTAATTAGATAGATGAATTTATTTTATATGGAAAGCAGGGCAAATATGTTCTTATATTGGTAGGAGACTTACAAGGAGACTTCACTTTTGTAATCACACTTGACTAGAAGGAGCTTTCTTTGTATTTTTTGGAAGAGGAATGACAATTAAGGGACAGTGAGGCAAGTTAGAGGATTGGATACATAGGAAATAACGTGTCTTTTGGGAAGATGCATATGGCATCTTTCCTAGGAGGGCTGGTTGTCTCTTTTTTTAAGAGAAAAAAAGATCCTTTTTTTTTGTAAAAGAAAAAAAAGGAATGGAATTTATGAGATGTGTTTCTCTTAGAAATGCTATTTTAAAGAAGAATGGAGTTAGATAGATGGAATGTTTTTTTATTTGAAAAGTGGGGTAGATATGTTCTTATATTGGTAGGATACTTACAAAGAGACTTTACTTTAAAATTAGTGTTGAGTAGAAGGATATTTCTTTGTTATTTTCTAGAAGGAAGAAGAAAGACATTCTTTTTAAGGGAGAGTGAGGCATGTTAGAGGATAAGATATAAGCAATAACATGTTTTTTGGGAAGAAGCTAAGGAGGGGAGTTAATGTATATGTATTACAAGACAAGATTTCTTTGGACAAGGAGGTGGTTTCTAGTCAGGCTGCTTGGGACGTGTTTACAAAAGCTAAAAAATGTTGGGCTCTCATATTTTTGTCTTCCAAAAGGGGCTACTATAATAAGGAAACGTGGTGGACAAATTGGGGGCTGATTTTTTGGAATGTGTTTACACTTAAAAAAGAGTTGAAGACGTCTCTTTGTGGGCGGATAGTTTGGAAAATGTTATATATATTGGAAGGCAGTTCTCTTCTCTCTTAGACATGTGGAAGGAGTGCTTGGATTTTGGACATTTTTCTAAGGGTATCTTTCTATCTCGGCTGCTATGCATCTTCCTCTCTTGGGTTGGGCATGTTCTTCCTATAGCTTGGATGTATTCTTCAAGGGGATGGTTGTTTCAGCTATGCTCTCTTCCATGATGAGTGACACATCATGGAAGAAGATCGACTCTTGTACTGGTTTGGAGAAGATTGTACACTACTAAAATTTGGGCTTTATGAGATAGTAAATATAAGACAATTTTAACACAACCTTCTTATATAAAATTCATATAAGACCGTTATGATAAACCGTCTTATATATTACAATAATATAAGATGGTTTCAACATAATCATCTTATATAAATTTATATAAGATGGTTCTCAAGAATTGTCCTATATTTTAAACTAATATAAGATGATTTTCCAGAACCATCTTATATTATGTTAATAATATAAGATGGTTTTTTAGAACCATCTTATATAGATTTTAAATAAATGATTAGATACCTTATGCACTTGACAAGTTTTTAAGATTAAGGGTTCAAAAAATTGGTAAAACTACTTTAATTCATATAAGATAGCTACTAATAAACCGTCTTTTATTATTCAAACAAAAATTTAGGTAGGAATGTATCTGTAAGAAAGTGACCTTTAATATAGGACGATTTTTGAAACCCGTTATATAATTATTCAAATATAGGATGTTTTTAAATAACCATCCTATATTCGTAGCAATATAGGACGATTTTTCTAAAACCATCCTATATTCATCTAAATAAAGGACAATTTTTAAAAAACCATACTATATATTTTTTAAATATAAGATAGTTTTTGAAAAACCATCCTATATTCATAACTATCCTATATTCCTAATGAATATTGGATGGTTTTTTAAAACCATCATATCATCATCAAGACCTTATCCCAATTAGGGGTCAGCCACATGAATCTTATTCCTCCATTCCACTCTATTAAATACCATGGTTTTATTGAGTTCCAAAGTTTTTAAATCTTTCATCACCACTTCTATCCACGTTCTTTTGAGCCTTCTCCTTGCCCTTTTAGAACCTTTTACTTGTATTGCCTCACTCCTTCTAACTAGTGCCGTTGTTGGTCTCCTTTAGACATGTCCAAACCATCTAAGTCTAATCTCCTTCATCTTATTACCTATTAGTGCTACCCCCAAATTTTCTCTAATATTTTCATTTCTAATTCTGAACTTTCTTGTCTTACCACTCATCCATCTCAACATCCTCATTTCTGCGACGCTCATCTTATGAGTATCATGTTCCTTAACTGGCCAACACTCTAATCCATAGAGCATGGCCGGCCTTATAGCCATCTTATAGAACTTTCCTTTTAGTTTGAGTGGTACTCGCCGATCACATAAAACACTAGATGCATATCTCCATTTGTTCCAACCCGCTTGGATTCTCTGGGTAACCTCCATCTCAATCTCTCCACTCTCATGGATCAATGATCCTAAGTACCGAAAGAAGTCTTTCACGGGGACTTCTTGGTTATCAGTCTTGACTGGTGTTCCACTCCTATTCTCCTTACTAAAATTACATTCCATATATTCTATCTTAGTTCGACTAATTTTAAATCCTTTAGATTCTAATGCCTCTCTCCATAACTCTAGCTTTATGTTTACACCCTCCATTGTCTCATCAAGTAAGACTATATCATCTGCAAATAGCATGCACTATGGAATCTCCTTGTGCAAATATTTTGTTAACTCATCCATAACTAATGTGAAGAGGTATGGACTCAATGCCGATCATTGGTGCAATCCTACAGTGACAGAAAAATCACTAGTCACACCATTAGTGGTCTTAACATTTGTTACTGCTCACTCATACATATCTTTAATTATATCTATATACCCCTGAGAAATCCTCTTACCACCCAACACCCTCCATATTAACTCTCTAGGGGCTCTATCATAAGCTTTCTCTAAATCGATAAAGACCATATGTAGGTCTTTCCTCCTCTCCCTATATTTCTCTACTAATTGTCTTAGTAAGAAAATAGCTTCCATGGTAGACCTCCTAATCATGAAACCAAACTGATTCTCCGATACACTTGTTTCATGTCGTAGCCTCTTCTCAATCACTCTTTCAAGAAGTTTCATGGTGTGGCTCATAAGTTTGATCCCTTAATAATTAATGCAGCTCTGAATGTCACCTTTATTCTTATAGATTGGTACAATAGAGCTTTTCCTCCACTCATTAAGCATTTTCTTTGATTTTATAATCTTATTAAACAACTTAGTCAACCAAACTACCCCAATATCTCCCATATGCTTCCAAACCTCTATTGGTACACCATCAGGCCCCATGGCCTTTCCTAATTTCATCTTTGTCAAGGCTTCTTTTACTTCAGTTATTCTAATCCTACGTTCATATCTATAATATCTAATGTTATTTAGATTTATATTATTTTCAATCCCTATATTCTCAGAGCCATTGTCATTTAATAATTTTTGAAAGTATGTTTCCTACCTTTATTTGATCTCCTCTTCTTTGACTAATACCCTTTGATCATCGCTTCTAATACACCTAACATGATCTAAGTCCTTACCCTTCTGTTCTCTTACTTTTGCAAGTTTAAACACATCTTTCTCACCTTCTTGTGTTCCTCATTTATTATAGAGCTCATCATATACTTTAAGTTTAGCCTCACTTACTATTCTTTTAGCAGTGTTTTTAGCATTCTTATATTGTTCATAGTTTTCATTATTTCTAATCTTCTGCCAAGCTTTAAAACGCATCTGTTTTTCTTTAATAACTTTTTGCACTATTTTACTCTACCACCATGTTTCTTTTGCTAATAGCATTTTACCTTTAGATACTCCTAAGACATCTTTTGCCACTTTCTTAATGAACTCAGCCATATTAGTCCACATGGTATTTACTTTTGTTTCATAGTTCCAATTTCCTTCTACCATCAACTTATTTTTAAATGAGGTTATTTTCTCTCCTTTTAAGTTCCACCACTTAGTTTTTGGATGTGTTTTAAGTTCAGTTCTTTTACTCCATCTTCTAATATGGATATCCATAACCAATAACCTATGTTGTGAGGTTAAACTCTCACCAAGTATCACCTTACAATCCTTACATATAGATTGTTCATTATTCCTAAGTAGAAAAAAGTCTATTTGGCTTTTATGAAGTCCACTTTTAAAGGTTATTAAGTGTTCATTCCTCTTCTTAAAGAGTGTATTTGCAATGGATAGGTTATATGACAAAGCAAAATCGAGGATATTCTCCCCCATCTCATTTCGTTCACCTATACCATACCCTCTGTGTATTCTATCATATCTTTCCTTATCTTTTCCTACATGGTCATTTAAGTCTGCTCCTATAAATATTCCCTCAGTGTTGGGAATTTCTTGTATGACTGCCTCCATATCTTCCCAAAACTGTCTCTTGATTATATCTTGTAACCCTACTTGTGGTGCATATGCACTTATAACATTTATAATCTGCTCTCTTAAAACAGTTATTATTATTATAATTCTATCACTGATTCTTTGAACGTCCACAACTTTATCTTTTAATTCCTTATCCACTATTATTCCTATGCTATTTCTGTTATTTTTCTTTCCCACATACCATAATTTATACCCATCTATTTTTATAGCTTTAGCCCCTTTCCACTTGGTTTCTTGAATACAAGTGATGTTGACTCTCCTATGTTTTATTGCATCTACTAACTCCAAACTCTTACCTGTCAATGTCCCTTTATTCCATTTAGCGATGCGAATCTTATGTTCTGGAGATACCCTATTTACTATCGCCTTTCTCAACCTCCATGGTGTGAACCCATGTCCACTCTTCATTGCACCTGGGTTCTGACGCAGCGTGTCGCTTTCGAGGGGATGCTCTAGCAGCCCTTGCCCACTTTTCATTACACCCAGGATCCGATGTAGCGCGTCGCTTCTCGGAGAACGCCTTAGCAACCCTTGCCTATTTTTCTCCGCACCCAGGATCCGATGCAGCGCGTTACTTATGGGGAATGCCCTAGCTTGAGGGAATGTCTATTTTCGATTCATGTCATGTTTGGGTTGCTGTAGTTTTAAAAAGCTGAAGATGATTTTTATTTCTTCCTTACAAACTAATATACAAATGCATATTCATTTGCAAGCATAAAAGAAATAACAAAAATCATCTTCAACTAAACCCTTGCCGGCTGGCAACCTAACACAAGGGTGGTTGTATTTTAAGAAGCTATCGATGATTTTTATTTCTTCCTCACAAATTAATATACAAATGCATATTCATTTGTAAGAAAGAAATAACAGAATCATCTTCAACTTCTCCCTTGCTGGTTGACAGCTGACGCAAGACCCTCTTCCTTTTTCATTTGGGCTTGGGACTGGCATTGGCGGAGTTTAAAAAATGTAGGATGGTTTTTAAAAACCTTCCTATATTCACATCAAATATATCAAAACCGCACCCTCCCCACCACCCTCATACAAATTTTTCAAACCCAAACCCCCAAAACTCTTAAGGAGAAGAAGGCGAGGAGGAGAGGAGAAGGAGAGAGGAGAGAAAGAGGGAAGAAGAAGAAATAGGAGAGGAAGAGGAGAGAAGAGTAGAGAAATCATGTTCCCCAACCCCTATACGATTTTTTCAAAACCCCCAAAACCCTTAATGAGAAGAAAAAGAGGAGAGGAGGAGAGGAGGAGGAGGAGGAGAAGAAGAAGAAGAAGAAGAACAAAAAGAACAGAGGAGAGATTTCACGAGCCCCCCTCCCCTACCCCCATAAAATTTTCTAACCTAAGACCCTTGAGGAGAAGAATACGGAGAAGAAGAAGAAGAAAGAAAACAGGGGAGGAGGTTGGATTAGTTTTCTCTCATTAGGTTGGATCTCTCTCATTTCTTGATTTTATGCTTCTTTAATGCTTGTAAATGGTTAAAATTGATCATTTTAGATAGCCTCTATTGAGTTTAAGAAGACCCATGTTTTAGATTTTGATGTTTCATTCAAGAAGACATGCAAAATGTTGCTTGAATATGCATTTTTACCATGCATTTTTTACTGTATATGTTATTGATTTTTTTGCTTCTTTAATGCTTGTAAATGAGTGAAATTGATCATTCTAGACAACCATCATTGAGTTTAAGGAGACCCATATTTTAGATTTTGATGTTTTGTTCAAGAAGACATGCAAAATATTGCTTGAACATGCATTTTTATTGTATATGTTGCTAATTTTCTGTTTCTTTAATGCTTATAAATGGTTAAAATTGATCATTCTAGATAGCCTCCATTGAGTTTAAGAAGACCCATGTTTTAGATTTTGTTGTTTCATTCAAGAAGGCATGCAAAATGTTGCTTGAATATGCATTTTTTACTGTATATGTTGCCAATTTTCTACTTCTTTAATGCTTATAAATAGTTGAAATTGATCATTCTAGATAGCCTCCATTGAGTTTAAAAAGACCCATGTTTTAGATTTTGATGTTTCATTCAAAAAAGTATGTAAAATATTGCTTAGATATGCATTTGAATATATGTTTTTTACTATATATGTTGCTGATTTTCTACTTCTTTAATGCTTGTAAATGGTTGAAATTGATCATTCTAGATAGCATCTATTGAGTTTAAGAAGACTCATGTTTTAGATTTTTATATTTCATTCAAGAAGGCATGCAAATTTTTGCTTCAAAAATCGACTTGGAAAAGGTTCAAAGCAAGGTTTACTACTTCTTCAGTATAACTCTAGAACCTATAGACTTATAATTACACATGATATTTGAACCTTATAATTTATTGACTTTATTGTGCAGTACCCTGACAACAATTTAATTGGTAGTGTGGGTATTACATTCTCAGATATGTGAGTACTCTCTATGATGACCTGGGTTTTTGTAATGCATTTTTCAAAGGTAGGGCGCCCTTAGTAAAAAAATTTTGCAAAACAAAATAGTGAAAATTAGTTTATTTAAAACTTGTTTGGAAAAACCTAATTCATCACTTCATACATAAAATAAGTAGAATTTTTGTACAAAATAACATTCCATTAAAGGAATATATTTTTATTAAATTCCAGAATCCATCTAGTGGTCCATAGTATAGCCCGGTATTAATACAATACTTGTCCAAATTACATAATCCAAATTTCAAACCTCATCATACATTAAAAACTCTCAACACAATACAATGCTCTCAAAAAAATAAATACAAAAAATACATGTCTTCAAGGGATACACTCTAATTGATTATTCTTTCAAGTCTTCTTAAGTCTTGAGCTCCTAATTCTCCTTCTCTGTATTTGAGATATTATAAACATTGAAACATTTACAATATCTCAGCAGGCTATGCTTGGTAGGGATACAAAAATATATTACTTCACCAATATAAGAATACATACCTCAGTCATTATTCCATCATGGTTATCTACTCATGAGTTATCTCCACATAGAGTATATATGTTATTTATGTAGTATTGGATAAATTAGTTAAAATAGTGAAAATTACTCAAAACTTGTTCCTTCCCATGGCTATACTTCCACTTAGGAGATCAATATTTAGCTAATTCTCATACGGGGAATTTTCTTTTTAGGAGCTCATGTAGTGGCATCTCATCATGCCATGGCATTTCACTATGCCTATCATATATTCATCATAATGCAAAATACATTATGACTACTATGCCACAGTCTCAATCCATATAGCGCGCCCGAATAAGTGTATAATAATCTAGTGATACCAATTGGAGAAATAACAAAATCTAGGTTCGCATGGGGGGAACCTCGGTTGTCATAGTGGTGGCCTTCCCATAATTGTCCCACCCAACATTTAGCCTCTCTCTGAGCATGATGTTCATCGTATAAGTTTCAGGAAGCAGGTGGCCAAACCCTCATAACTTCCTTAGTATAGCATCCCCAGTCCTATTACTGTGTAAAACAAAATCACAAGCCACCATGCTTGTATGTAAAATACGTTATACATATCAGACGATGTGTCTGTTTAACTAAGGCTGAAATATTTTCTATGCCCTATTCTTAGGGTTTCCTTAATCTACACATCTCATTACTTTCACCTCATTTGATTAGACTATTAGATTGGATCATTTGAATTGGATCATGGGATTGGATCACTTAGTTGGATCATGTGATTGGATCATTATTATGTTAAGGTACCAAGTATACTTATATCATGAAGGTCTATAATTCCAAACAAAAGATCATGTATGTATACACATGAATCCTTAATACATTCTTGTATATCCACCTACCTCAAAGTAGTATCATGTTTTGATCCATACATCTCAAGTGGTATTTACTCCATATTGTCCATCATGATCTTGATTCATACCTTTGTTAAACCATACGTATAAAATTATTCTTCTATATAAGTATTCTTTCTACATGTATTTGGGTTATCCTATGAGGGGTGCCTTAACTTTCTTTGAATGATATATGATCAAGGTTTCAAATCTTTTAAGTTCACAATCTACACTATAAGTAAAATCATAGAAAAATACTATAATCTACATTTCTTTTCTTTTTTGTTTGTGATTTTTCAAGATCTCTCTTGGATCTTGTTTGATCTTCTTTATCTTATTTACAATTTTTATTAAGATTAGATAATTTACTAACCTTTTATGTTCTTATTATTATTACTCAACTAATTAATGTTTTACTGGTTGAGGATAGCTTATTCGATCCTAAGTCTAGACAGCTCCTCCTATGTCATATTGGCTAAGGCTTACTAGTTGAATGGCTAAACACAAAATGGTTACTTCAATCCTCATGTAAGGAGGCATTTAGACTTCACAAACATCAACGGAAGGTGGGGGAAGAGCGAGGCTCTATTAGAGAACCCCCTTAACCACCATGTTCCTCATCCACTAGGGTGCCCTTAACTCAACCTTTCATAAGGTTCCTATGAGCATTTTAACCCTAAGTACTTTTTCTAATTGATTTTAATTAAATCCATGAACATTTAAATGTCATTTATGGAGTTTCATTATTCTCCTACTTTGGGCCAAGGAAATAATATTCCTTATATTATCCTACTAACTATAGCCCTTATTATAATTAAGTCAATGTCATTTATTTCATGTAAATGTCCTTCAATTCTAATTTCATTTAATTACATTTTCAATGTAGTTTTCATAACATAAGCATTAAAGCATAAATAAATAAACAAATCTACAATCAAATCTATTAAGTAATAAATGACAATTATAAAAACATTTAATAATTCAAATGAAAATCTAACATGCCATAACTATTCATCATGATCCAATGGTCATTATTCATTTTTTTCATTTCTTTTAGGGTTTAGATCTTGATATTTTTATTTTTCTTTAGATCCAATACATCTTCTTGATATGATTTCATTATTAGATAATTGATGCATCAAATGATCTGATCTTTCTTGATCCAATCGATCAAGAAGATCTTAAGTCATTTTATCCAATTTAAGGGTATAGATCTTGATCTATCCCAAATTATCATCATCCAATCCATAATTCCATATGATATTAACTTCATATCTTCATCAAAAAACATCCATACTGTCCAATCATCCTTGATCAACTTGATCCAGGAGATTACCATTCATTTTTATAGATCTTACTACTTTTAAGGCTAGATCTCTTAATTAATCATATATCAGTCACTTAAAACCATTGATTCCATGTCTCACAGTCACAAGATCATCAATGGGTCAGAATTATATAGTTTGATCATTCCAAATTTCACTAATCATAAGAATTAGTAATACTTTTCTTTGTTAACATAATTTTACATGCATCAAAACATAAATTTTCTAAGTTTAGTAAGTTCTACTCATCAAAAGGAATCTAACCCAACTTTTCGATCTCAATTTGGAGTTAAATTGATATCAGAATTGGGATTTTAAGATTTCAACCTATTTTAAGGGCTACATTTTGATCTTCCTATTTTTATTGATTTACTCCATCTAGAAACCCAAAATTTTTACTATGATCATGGTCCTTAAGCTTTTGACATCCATCGGTTCATATCTCAATTTTGAGATCATCTTGATCACTATCCAATACTGTTACTACAGATTTTTGTGATTATAACCAAGAAATATAATTTAAAACATACATTTCATGAGTTTAGTACCTTAAGCAATTGATAAGGAATCTACAGAAGCTTTCAGATCTAAAATCAAAGCTCTATTGAGCTCTTAATTGAAGATATAAGATCTTAGTTCAAAATTGAATGGCTGATATCAAATTTGGGATTACCGGGCTGAAATCTATCAGTTCCCACACCACCTGGCAGCTTGCATGTGTGGGGGTTTGCCCACGTGGAGTCTCTAAGATGCCAAAACCCTATCTGTTGAGATCGGTTGAGACGATCCGATCTAGACCGTCGGATCAACCTTTCTCCAGATCTCCTAAATTAGAAAACATCAAGGGCTAAGATTTCTTACCTTAAAGTTTTTGGGTCCCAGAAACTCATCCAATAGTTCATAATTTGTATCTGAGCCGAAAAATGAGGAGATCTCAGTCCTCCATGCCGGACCCATCGTTCTTGACAGATCAATGACCGGGGAAATCTCCAGGTGGACGGAAAACGCCCAAGAGATGCCAAAATTGAAAGGGGAGTGGAGGATCCACCTACCTGTGCCTGTTGGAGAAGATATAAAAACCCTAGACGCTGGCAAATGCATATAGTTGTGGAATTATCCATTGCCATTGCCATTGCCATTGCCATTGCCGGAGAAGGTGGGGGACTATAGGGCTTTGGTAGATCACTATGAAAGGAAGACATTTAACAATGCAAGATCACCGTTTAGTGGCTGGATTGGCCTAAATTAGATGGAGAACGTGCTGGATATGGTGATTCATCAGTGCTTGTTCTTCTTTTGGGATTTTCCAACGATCCATAAGGTGGATCATCATGGAACCAAAGGGCTTTTGTAAATCTCCTTAGCCCGAACACATTTGACGGTGAAGATTTGGTTTCAACAGTTGGAATGTGATGGCTAATTCAATTAAGGTTTTTAGGCAAAAACCCTAATTCATTTGGGGACGACGCGTCCTTGGACGTGCCCGATGCAAACATGGGGTCGTCTACCTGAGTGTGTTTAGGGACACACCCACAGAGAATAAGAGATAAGAGAGAAAGAAAGCGCAATTGGGGGGAGGATTGTAGAGCTAGGATTTTAGGGCATTCTAGGAGACCTCGTGAAGAACACTAGGAGAATTTTATTAGCTATTTATAAGGGTTTTGGAATTTTCCAGGATTATTTATAATTATCATGTTTGATTTCTTTTGATTATTAAATTGTCATTGGATTCCCACTACCACCTCCTTCTCCACTAGC
The DNA here is from genome assembly GCA_035236585.1 of Warburgia ugandensis. Classification (NCBI taxonomy): domain Eukaryota; kingdom Viridiplantae; phylum Streptophyta; class Magnoliopsida; order Canellales; family Canellaceae; genus Warburgia; species Warburgia ugandensis. The sequence continues at coordinate 55,156,753 of CP141128.1, forward strand.
AGCTGATAGTGGTTTGACTCATGATGACTTATTTTTTGACTGTTGGATCCCTTTGTGGGTCCCTTGTGGGCCCCACGGAGGTGTGAAAAGACCATTTTGCCCTTTTATAGAGAAAAGTTGGTTTTATTCTCCTGGACTCAGAATTGAGCATGCTTAGTAGCGTTGGATTCATATTTCTGATTACATTCCAAATTTTGATGTCTTAGGTCTTGATTATTAGTAGAATTACCATTTTACCCTTTTATTCTTAAAAATAAAGAAAAATGAGGATTTTTCATCTGAACTCAGAATTTGTCATGCTTATAGTCATTCTGAAGGGTCTGTTGAGTATGTTTTCAATTATCCATGTCTTATACCTTGATTGTACTTCTATGAGAAGTGCATTTTTAATATCCCTAATATTCTAACTTGATTTTTCCTTGAAAATTTTAATTTCATTATTTATTCAATCTCCTTACAAAAATTAGGGGTGTTACACTCTCATTCGAGAAGGATTTACGATCTCCCAATTGAGAAATGTTCAATTAATTGACTGATAACCATTCTTACAATTTTCTACATATCTTAAATGACTCCAATAATAATGTCTCAATTGATGTAATATTTGTTGTCTGGGAGGTTGATTTGGGTAGCAAGATTTACTTCCAATTAGACATAGATGACATCAGAATGGAATAGACTAAATATCTTTTAATTTTATCTCAGGAGTTGATGATTATCCTAGGAATAAGCTAAGATTTAGCCACCCTATGATGGTTTTTCATCAATCCTAAGCATGGTGATGTGTCCTAATAACTACTACAAGTGTATGGCTCTACTAAAGTGTGAAATCATCAAATAAGGATCAATCCCACAAGGACTCTTTGATAAATGGAGTTAATTAAAATTTAGGTTATCTTACTTTATGTAATAGGCCGGGGTTCCAACAGTGTGATATTGTCTGCTCTAGGCTTAGCTCTCACTGTTTTAAAATGCGTCACACCAATTAGAGCCAACCAGACTCTTATAGCTAGCCCAGATCTCCCTCCCCAGGCGATATGGGACTAACTCTTAGTCCTCCCCACCCTCGTTCCCTCAGACTATCTTGGGCTCCTGACCTCAAACTATCTTGGGGCATCCCCTTCAAGCCATCTTGGAGAATGCCTGTGGGTTCACCTTTCCCCCTTTAGGAACACGCGTCCACACGTGCGGCTAGCCCTCCCCCCCTGAGGGAACTAGCTTTGATACCATTGTAATAGCCTGGGTCCAACGGTCACAATATTGTTCGCTTTGGGTGTAGCCTGCACGGTTTTGTTCTTCCCCGGTTTCCCAAGAAAAATGTGTTGTGTCCGTTAGAGTCACTCAGACTCTTATAACCAGCCCAGATCTCCCTCCCTCAAGCCATCTTGGCCCACCCTCAAGCCATCTTGGCAAACGCCTGTGGGTTCATCTTTCCCCATTAGGCGATGAGGGGACCCAAAGAGGACAATATCGTCTCCGCTATGCACTCTGCCCCTGGAACGACTGGTTCTGCAAGGAAGCAAAACCTTGAGGGTGACCAAGATGCCTTGAGGGTTGCCAAGATGGCTTGAGGGGTGGCCCCAAGATAGCCTGAGGGACTCAAGATAGGTTGAGGGGACTCAAAGAGGACAATATCGTCTACTGTGCTACTCTGATACACATGGTGATGCGTTCTGACCCGTTAAGGGAAGGAAACAAAACCTTGAGAGCAACCAAGATGCCTTGAGGGTTGCCAAGATGGCTTGAGGGGTGGCCCCAAGATACCCTAAGGGACTCAAGATAGGTTGAGGGGACACAAAGAGGATAATATTGTCCGCTGTTGTACTCTGATATACATGGTGACATGTTTTAAAACCGTAAAGGAACCCACAGGCGTTCACCAAGATGGCTTGAGGGTGGGCCAATATGGCTTGAGGTGGATGCCCCAAGATAGTCTGACGTTAGGAGCCCAAGATAGTCTAAGTGAACGAGGGTGGGGAGGCACTGAGAGTTAGTCCCACATCGCCTGGGGAGGGAGATCTGGGCTCGTTATAAGAGTCTGGATGGCTCTAATTGGGCTGACGTGTTTTAAAATCATGAGGGCTAAGCCCAGAGCGAACAATATCACACTATTGGAACCCCGGCCTGTTACAAATGGTATCAGAGCTAGTTCCCTCGTGATGGGGAGGGCTAGCCGCACGCATGGACGCGTGTCCCTAAAGGGGGAAAGGTGAACCCATAGGCGTTTGCCAAGATGGCTTGAGGGTGGGCCAAGATGTCTTGAGGGGGATGCCCCAAGATAGTCTGAGGTCAGGAGCCCAAGATAGGTTGAGGGAACAAGGGTGGGGAGGTATCGAGAGTTAGTCTCACATCGCCTAGGGAGGGAGATCCGGGTTGGTTATAAGAGTCTAGTTGGCTCTAATTGGTGTGACGCGTTTTGACCCCTTAAGGGAAGGTAACAAAACCTTGAGGGTGACCAAGATGCCTTGATGGTTACCAAGATGGCTTGCGGGGTGGCGCCAAGATAGCCTGAGGGACTCAAGATAGGTTGAGGGGACCCAAAGAGGACAATATCTTCTGCTGTGCTACTATGATACACACGGTGACGCATTTTAATACCGTGAGGGCTAAGCCCAGAGCGGACAATATCATACTGTTGGAACCCCGGTCTGTTACAAATGGTATCGAAGCTAGTTCCCTCGTGTGGGGCAGGCTAGCCGCACGCGTGGACGTGTGTCCCTAAAGGGGGAAAGGTGAACCCATAGGCGTTTGCCAAGATGGCTTGAGGGTGGCCAAGATGGCTTGAAGGGGATGCCCCAAGATAGTCTGAGGGAATGAGGGTGGGAAGGTACTGAGAGTTAGTCCAACATAGCCTGGGAAGGGAGATCTGGGCTGGTTATAAGAGTCTGAGTGACTCTAACGAACACAACGCATTTTTCCTGGGAAACCGGGGAAGAACAAAACCGTGCGGGCTATGCCCAAAGTGGACAATATTGTGACTGTTGGACCCGAGCTATTACATTTTAACCTGGCCAAGCATTCAAAAGAAGGACAAATTCTAATTAAAACTAATGACAAGGAAAGTAAAGAGGAATTAAAGACCTAAAGCAAGTAAATAAGCAAAGAAGTAAAGAACTAACTAAAAGGAAATAACTAAGCTAATAAACTAGAAAGTAAACTATAATTAAAAAAAGAAAGCAATTTAAGAAAATAAGAAACTATATAAATAAAGAAATAAAATAAAAAAACTTTCTAAAACTACAACTATTAAGAATTAAAGTAAGGGAACAAAGTAATTAAAAAAAAGAAAGAACTATTTAATTAATGGGAAAATTGCAAGGATTTGTTACATAAGCAATAAAGAAAGGAAAGCAAGTAAAAGTCCTTCAAATATGGACTTGAATTTCTCCGTAGGGCCCTCATGTTGTGTTACTTAACAGCTATTTGTACATTTCTTTTCAACCCAAAAATACACTAAAGTTACCAATTCTTATCTCCTTAACCCAACATGCCACAAACCAAAACAAATCCCATCAAGTGATCCTTAAGAATGAAGTATTAGGACAACCAAGAAAAGAAGAGCCTAATACCTTTCTTAAATAATCACCACCCTAAGAAAGAAAGAAGATGATGGAAATAAAAGTAGAAAGATGTATATCATTTTTGTTAAACTAGAAACTCTTAAAAGAGAGTAACTTTACGGAGTTTGAAAGAGAGGAGATAAGAGGATATTCATCTTTAAAATAAAGTGAACCATAGAAGAGGCTTCATACCTTAAACATGAACTAGAATAAAAAGAAAACAAAGGGGAGACAGTGGCCCTTGATTTAGAACTCACTAATTCCATCCTTAGGAGATGAAGTAAGAGATAGGTACATTGTGTAATCCTACCCTTCAACATGAAGCCCTTAGTTGGGAATCGAGGTAGCTTTATGGACAGATTTGGATGTTTTCTCAACCTTACTTAAGAAATTAGAAAGTAACCATATTGCCATAATAAGACATAAGAATCATTTCCTTTCCCTTATTCCAACTCCATAAAAAGAAATTGGAAAGAAGAAGAAGAATGATGCATGATCTAACTAAGCATAGAATTATGCATGAATTCTAAAATTAGAAAGTGAGTGTATGTAACATGAAAATAGAAAGTGAATGGATAAGGAAACATGCTAAAAGAGGGAATGAGGGTGAAGGAAAGTGAAAGTGAAATATGGAAGTGGAAGTGGAAGATGAATGCTATCCTAGCGTGGAAAATTCTATGCTTGCAACTTAAAATATGTGTGTGCACATGATTCAAAATTAGAAAGTGGCAATGTATATGATTTGAATGCACTATGATGCATGAACTGCAATGCTATGCATGAAATTCTAAATGAGAAATGCATGTTATATCTAAGCAACTAACATGTATGAAGTTTCTAAACTAATTCTAGCATGTATGCAAATAAAATTAGAAAGTCAAACTAAATCAAACATGAGTTCCTAAATTAGAATATTGCATGTTTCTAAATTTAGGAAATTGCTAAATCTAAGAATCTAATGTGCAAAATATTTTTAAAATAGTTTTAAATTAATCCTAAAGCAATCCTAAGATCTATAGAAAGAAAATTGGAAAGTTACCAAAGCTAAAAAGAAAGGATTTAAGATTTAGACATGAAATCTAAAATTAGAAACTATCCTCCTTCTACATTAGGAAAGTTCTTAAAACATGGAAAGTAGAGATGATGAATGGAATGTTATATTAAAAACATCATCTACTATGCAAGGGAATACATACGTAAACTAAACTACTTTACAAAACTACCATGGATGCAACTTAATAATGCTACAAAGACGTTATGTGTGTGAAATTAGAAAGATGCATCCATACAAAATTGATGGATTGCGTGTAAATCCTAAGGCCTAGCTGTATGAAAAACTAGAATGATGGGAGCTGAAACATGAAGATGCATACATGATACTCTAAGATGAAAGATGTTATGATTTATTGTTGTTGTTTTCTACAAGTGCACGGGCTATTGTGGTATAGTTAATGCAAGTACGAGTTGATCCTATAAGCACGCGCTTTAAGAATTTAGAGCTTTTAATAAATTTTAATTATTTAAAAATTAAAATTAATTGACAAAAATTAACAGAAATAGAAACCAGAATTCAAATGTGTTTAACCAATGAAATCACAGAGGCTAATCCACAGAAAACAGAAATTTAACTAAAAGATTAAGAAAAGTCCACTTCCTTAGACTAGTTATCTTCAATTTCTGCAGATTTGATATCCTAAATCATGATCAGCCTTTATCAACACGTTTCTAGCACTTTAGATTAATTATCCACTGGAGGGATTATGCATATTCTTAAAATTCTAAGAGATCTAGATTAATTAAGAAATTTGAGATTTGACGGCTTAAATCTAATTTCATATTTTTAGATTAAAGATAAGGCATAGTAAAAGTGCTTTAAATTGTCCTATAACATAGATCTAAAAGTTAATTGAATATTAGAATTTAAACGAGTGAGAAATTGAAGACCTCTTAAAATTAAAGCAGAACTGTTGATTTAGATAACCATGGATAGATAAAATAGTTCCTAAGCTAATCAGAGAATATGCAAAACATAGATAATAGAATAGGAATTACACAAAACTTGGATAAAGAAAAAGACAAAATAGACTAAAAGACAAAATAGGGATTCAAATGGGATTTTAATTTTTTTACTAAGGGCACAAATGGAAATTTTCATGAAACTTCCTTAAACTTCCCGCAATAGAAAACAGAGTAATCGGAGTGGGAGAAGATGGGCATGGCCATGGCTGGCCGGTGCTATGCTGGCAGAGACAAAATGAAGCCTAGTGCAGTGGAAGTAGGACCTGAGGAGTAAACGACGCAAAGAGAAGGAATCTGATCGTCGGGGGTGTCATTTCGTGGAGGGCAGGCGACCACCTTGGTCTAGGCGCTGTCAACTGGCTGAGGGGGCTGGTGATGTGATGAAAGTTGGGCTGTCCAGTGCTGGTGCTAAAGTGGAAACGACGCCTGATTCGGTGCTAGTACAGGAAGAGATGGAGTAGGGGAGTGCTGTGGTGCGTGGCTAGCTGGTCGAGCAAAACTAGAATGGGGAGAGAAGCAGCCGGCTGGATGTGGCTGAGAGGGAGACCACGTCCTGGGCTTCTGGGCATCGGGTTGAGAGCTTGGAAGTTTGGAAGAGGGAGATGACGTCTTGGGCGATTAAGATGGAGGACTGGGGGGAGAAGCAGAGGTGAAAAGGAAAAAATGATGCCTCGTGTGTGGAGGAGATCTGGCAGAGGAAAATGATGCCTACGTCAGCCAATTATGGGCCGGACAAAAAAAGATGAGAGAGAGACTAGAATGGGCAACAAAGTGGAGAGGGAACAGAGGTGGAACGATCAAGCGATAAAGGGTAGTTGGAAGAGAGACAACGATGAAGATTAGGGCAAAAAGGAGGGAGGTGGCAGTGTGGTGCGATCTGGAAAGTAGGCAAAACTAGAACGACAGAGAAAAGAGAGGGAACCACGGTGGATATGGAAAACAAAGGTAAAGCTAGTGGTAACAGAAATAGAAAGATGAGAGGGGAAGAACATGAGAGATAGAGGTTGAATGGAAACAAAGTGAAACAAGCAAAGCTAAGGAAATAACTACAACTCTCCAAAAACTCCAAAACTTCCCAAAACTCCTACGGCTTTCCTCTCTTATAGATTTTTCCCCTTCCTAATTCTCCTCCCCTTATCTTTAGGATCTAGTTTCCTACTAGGAAACTTCCTCCTAACTTCCATTCTCATCCATAATTTCCTCTCCTTATTAGAATTCCTCTTTTTTTAGGAAACTCTTGCCTGATTGATCTTCAAGATTATCTACATCATTGAAATTTAATCTGATCCATCCATGCCTCTTTTGATCAAGCTGCACCGTTGAATATTGATGTGAGCCATCCAACCCTCCTTTAGTTGATTTACAAGCCAAAGACTAAATTAGATTCATCTAAACCGTGCATTAAGCATCCGATTAGCTCAAATGATCATTTGACCATTAATTTTCACAATTTACCGTTGGATGGTCAATTTGAACTAAATTTTATATTTTATCCAAAAATTACCAAATTAATGAGTTAGATGGTCAAATTAAATGCTAAACTAGAAGTCTTTTGGCCAAAATTAAACACTTAACAACTATGCATGAACTACAAAGAAAAAAAAAGAAGGAAAAATTGCATGAAAACTATGGAAGAAACTAAAATTAGAAAGTGCATGTAATCTAATGTGTTTCTATAAGGTTTCCCTCAAGTTTGATGAGAAAAAGAATGATCCCCACTACTATTAATTTAAAGAAGCAAAAGATACTCATGTTATCTTTTCCTTCATAGGAGTGTAGCTCAAAATGTGTAGAGGTCATTATGAAATTGTTCCATGTGCTATGGGTTTTCTGATGCATTACATTAGGTTTTAGTCAGCTAATGGTAAAGTTGGTAAATGTTTCTTTTATGTTGTTGTGAGGCCTCTGGAATGAAGGGAAAAAATGATCTTGGTTGACATATGTAATATTGATGGGTAACAAATTCCTATGCCTTTGGCTACTAGTTCTATTTATTCTTTCTCAGTTCTTATTGTTCTTAGCTACTATGATGGGTGATTCCTTCACTAGAGTAGGTTGGTTAAGAATAATCTTATGTATATGATCTTATGCTTGTGGTAAACTTTTATGTTTTTGTAGTTTGCCCTCTATTTTTATCTATTTTGTTTGTGATAATGTTGTCTCATAGAATTGGATGATATTGCCACCTAAAAGTAAATAACCACAATGACAATGATATCAGGTCACTAAATAGAATATGCTACGACTTACAAATACATAAATTAGCTAGAGTCCTACTATTTTGGAGGAATCATGGATCCTTGACATAAAATTTGTTTTTTTCCATGTAATTGAATGACTTGTCTAAATGTCATACAAGGTTATTGATATACTCATAAATATTACAATTAATATCTGCAAATTTAGTAGTTTTTAACCCTGAATTCACTTTAAATGTCACTAATTAGGGTTTATTTCACATTTCATAGGATTATAGTGCAATTGAGAAAAATGCATGTTTTTGGCAACTAAAACCCTAAAAGAGAGCAATTGGCTATTCAAGCAAAGTCATAGACCCACATGCCATAAACCATGAAGTCTAGAAGTTTAGAACGTTATAGTGGTTTCATTATCAAATTCAGCACTACCAAGAAACCCCATGCATATGATCAACCTTCTCCACGCAAAAGAGGATGCCTTTATTAAAAGTGAGGGTGGCAAACTTCTCATGCATGCATGCATTCCATCACCTTGGGGAGCTTCTAAGAGAAGTTAGATCACATACAATGGATTCACATGTATATGATTTATTTCTGAAGCAAAACAACTCAGATATAGGCCCTCATGAAGACTTCTTCCACTCATTTTCTCTTTGTCACTTAACTACAAAATGGGACCATCTAAGGTACTCCATGATTTTTCCATGCAAGCTGATACGTCTTACTCAAAATCACTTTTTCACATCAAAAAATATAAGAGATATTCAAGGAGAAAAAATGTGGAGAAGAGAGAATTAACAGGAAATTTACTGATAACATTTGTCAAAACTTTTAAAGAAACAAGTGCTAAAATTTACCCAACTCAAGGCTATCCTAAAGCATCCAATGAGAACTTAAGCTAGGGTGGACCAATGAGAAAGAGCCATGTAGGAGAGAGAAGCAAAGCATCTCATTGGTGGAGATATTTTTGCTGGGCTGCCCACCATTTTTTAAGGAGAAAACATGTTCTAGCCTAGCTTCCTATTGATAGTGAAATGAAAGGTGGGATGAGAAGAGAATCAAGGAAGAGAAAGAGTTTTGGATAAGAAAACATCAATGGAGTGCAAGCCATCCACTCTAAGGTATGCTTAATCCTACGGATAAAAGAAAGGAAGGAAGGAAGTTTTCTCAACCAATCCCATCACCCCATTATGTTTTCATGTAGAATACAACTCCTCACCCCTAAAGTTGAACACATTATGCTTGGCAAAAGGAATGAAAGATAAGAATAGGGAAAGAGAAAGATGGTTGAAGGCTATTGGACGAGAGATTTTTGGTGGGCTATGCATGAGCTATTGGTGGAGCCTTGAATGTGATTGGAAGGAAAGAAATAAGATGATAGAGAGGAATATGTCTTTGGATAAGAGATAAGATAGATCATGCATGATCTTGAGGGAATTACATCTCGTAAATCAAAGGTCCAATTCATAATTGAACATAAATGCACATCAATTTTAGGACCGAGTATCAAAATATAGATTCAAATATCAAAATGCATATTTAAATATCCAAAATATAGATTGAGTAAAAATATACATATTCAAATATCCAAATGTAACAATCCAAAATTTTCAACCCCACTTTATTATCAATGAAATTTCAGAAATTCATCAATGGGTTGTCGCTAGGTTGGCGATATGCATTCAATGCATTCGTTAGGTTTACAAGATATTTAGGGAATACTTTATTAGATGGGCAAGCTGAAGTTAAATGAGCTGAGCTAGAATAACTTGTGCATACCTCTTGTGGATGTTTATGGAATAATGTAGCAATCATGAAAGATTGAAACATAGTTTCAAGCTTGTCCATTCTTCTACCTAATTTTTCAGCGATAGAGTCAATCTTATTGGATAGATCAGTATGCACTCATATCTCATAGAGGCCTCCTTTCTTAGTGGGCTAGTTAGTTCTTTCTCTCCTATTTGAATAATCCCATTGTTGAGAATTATCGGTCACTGTTTGAAAGAATTCCCATGCCTCACTTTCATCTTTTAACATGAGGGTTCCTTCACACTGCATCTATCATTTGTCTATTTTGAGGCGTTAATGCCTTATAGAAGTATTAAACTTACTACCATTTCTCAAGTCTATGATGAGGGCATCTTTGTAGTAGTTCATTTCACTATTCCCAACATTTGTAATATTGTTTATCATTCCTTTGTTGGAAATTGATAATTTCACAACGCAGGGCATTTGTTTTGTGAATAGGAAAGAATTTGTTCAAAAACTTCTTAGACAATTGGTCCCATGTATGTATGTAACGTACCTTTAAGGAATTAAGCCATGACTTGGCTTTGTCCTTAAGTGAGAACGGGAATAACCTAAGCCTAATCGAATCATCCAAAAAATTTTGAAAACTAAATGTGGCACAAATATCAAGGAACTCTTTGATATGTAGGTAGGGGTCTTCTCAGTCTCAACCATAAAAAGTAGGGAGTAATTGAATAACTCCTGGCTTTAACTCAAAATGGTCTACATTTGTGGAAGGTAAACTAGGTTCAACCATGGGGATATAAACTAGGTTTCTTTCCCCTTGATGTTGGATGCGTTGAATCTTTGGGTCTAAAGGTAGTAGCTCTGGGTTTTGAGATCGATGCCCTTGCATGAACTAGCCTAATCTAAATGTTGACTCTACCTTTATGTGATACAAGCAAAAGGCATAGTTAAACAATCCTTAGGCGAATAAGCAATATTTTGATTTTCTTGAACTTGTGTGAGGACAATGCTTTTAATTTAGCTTAATCTAGCGCACCTCCTCTCCTTTAGATTTGACTATTGCTTACTAGTTAGGTTATGCGTAAGGTGCTTAATACAATTCTCATGTAAAGAGGCATTTAGACCTCAACAAATGTTAACAGAATGCGTGAAAAAATCACTTAGATTTTAAGACACCCACTATAATCACAGTGCTCAAAAGCCATTAGAGTGATAATAGATCATGAGGGTCCTACGAGCATGTGATTGTCCTATAGGTCTCTTCTAATAGATTTTAGATTGATTTGGAGGGTAGGGTTATGTGCTTGAGGTGATTATCCTAGGTGGGCTAAGGAGTGGTGATGAAATCCACCCTTGATCTTGTGGGGGTAGGATGCCCTTACTAATTAAATTTGACACTCCATGGTAGTTCGATGAGCATATATATCACCTTAAAGCATTAAACTTACCTTAAGAATACAATTAAATAGTAAACTAATGCAAAGCCCTAAAAATGCAATGGTTATCAAATATGCATTCTATATGCACTTATACTACCAAATAATGCAAATGCAAACCCAAATCTAAGAATTAAAAGGAGTGAGGGAAACTTAAAGTGGGAATTTTTATGAAGATCAAGTGTAGCTCACCTTATCCCGCACTTGCCTATATTATACAACCCTTTCAAAATTAAAATGGAAATTGCAAATTACAAAGGGGCTTCACTACAAGATTCACTCAAAAGAAAAGGAAAATTCTAATCTAGAAAAGTAGGAAATTTTCTATTTTGATGTAGATTCACTTGCCAATTTCCTCCACTTTCCTCTTTTCCTAAGAAAGAAAATTAGAAATAAGTACCAAAGTCAGGAAACAATGTAATTATGCACTAAAAATGATTGAAAATGTATCTATAAATGCCTAAAATGCTAAAAGTATGCAATTCCTAAGTTTTTTTAAATTTTCTAAAAAAAAAAATTATTTTTGGATTTTTTTATTAAATTCTATAAAAACTCTGTTTTGGGTCCCCAGTAACAGTGTTAAAAACTTGTTGCTGTTTTTCACAAATGCACGGGCTATTGTGGTATAGCTAATACAAGTACGGATCAATCCCACAGGGACGCGCTTTAAGAATTTAGAGTTTTAATAAAATTTAATTATTTAAAAATTAAAATTGAATGAAAAAATTAACAAAAAGAGAAATAAGACTTTAGATTGTTTAGTCAATGAAATTACAAGGTCAAATCCAAAGAAAATAGAAATTTAACTAAAAATATAAGAAAATTCCACTTCCATAGACTGCTTATTTTCAAATCCTACAGATCTGGTCTCCAAAATCATGATCAGCCTTCATCAACATGTTTTTGGTACTTTTGATTAATGATCCACTAGAGGGATTAGGTAGATTCTAAAAATTCTGAGATATCTGGGCTAAATAAAAATTTTGAGATTTAATGTCTCAGATCCTATTTTAGATTCTTAGATTAAAGATCAGGAATAGTAAAAGTGCTTTAAATTGTCTTATAACCCAAATCTGAAAGTTAATTAAAAATTGGATTCTAAAAATTCTGAGATATCTAGGCTAAATAAAAATTTTGAGATTTAATGTCTCAGATCCTATTTTAGATTCTCAAATTAAAGATCAGGAATAGTAAAAGTGCTTTAAATTGTCTTATAACCCAAATCTGAAAGTTAATTAAAAACTGGAATTGAAATGGATGAGCAATTGATGATCTACTAAATTTAAACTAGAATTGTTGATTTAGTTAAACAAGGATAGATAACACAGTTCCTAGATTAATTGAGAATAACACAGTATGCAGATAACAAAATGGGAATAAAACAGAATGCAGATAAGGACAAAAAATGTAAATAGAATTTTTCTACTAAGGGCAAAAAGGAAATTTCCCCTGAAAGTTCCTTAAACTTCACGTAAAAGATAAATTTTTTGACAAAAAGAGGGACTACCAGAGAAGATAAAGACGTCGGAGATGATGGAGGTGCTGGATGGCCGATAGGAGCAAGGTGTGGTCTAGCGATGGAGTGATCGAGAAAAGAGAGAGCACGAGAGGAGCAGACAGGGGTGAATGGCCGGATGCAGTGACGGGAGAGCCGACCGGTAGAGGTAACCGGTGATGGGTGAGTTGAGACGACGCTTGTTGAGGAGGACTACGTTGGATAGTGGAGCTTGGGGCGTCGTCTAGCTGAGGGAGACAGAGCAAAAACAAAGGGCCAAGACTAGGTGGTGAATTGGGTTTGATGGTGGCCGAGTGGAGTGTGATGGGTGTGGCTAGTGAAGCACTGGACACAGAGAAGCTAGGGGCGTCCAGACTGCATCAGCTAAGGGAGATGGGAGCGAGTGGAACTGGAAAGGATCCGGCGTGGAACTGGAAAGGATCTGACTGGTGCTGGAGTGAAGATGCAAGGAGCACGGGGAATGGGTGATGGAAACAAGTGGATCGTGTATGGATTCTAAGTAGTGGGGCGAGTGTTGTGTAGTGGAGGATATCTAGCTTGGAAATGGAGACAGTATAGAAGTGGAAGATGGGTTGTGCCAGTGATGTAAACTAGAGAGAGTAGAGAGGGTATTAGAGATTGAATGAGATATTGAGAGTGAGAGGAGGCAGTTTGGGTTGAAGATGACAAGGTTTCCTACTGGAAACTAAGAGAAAGAAGAAGGAAACGTAAAAGAAATCAATAGAAGGTGGTAAAGTAGAAAACAATGAGAATAAAGAATGTAAGCAAAGGAAACAACCAGAACTCCCCAAAAACTCCAAGCTTTCTTAGAATACCACGGCTTTCCCCTCTTATAGATTTCCCTCCTTCCTTTATCTTTAGGATCTAGTTTCCTACTAGGAAACTTCCTCCTAACTTCCATTCTAATCCATAATTTCCTCTCCTTATTAGAACTCCTCTTTCTTTAGGAAACCTTTCACTCTTGCCCGATTGATCTTTAAGATGATCTACATTGTCAAAATTTAATCTGATCCATCCATTCCTCTTTTTATCGATCTACACTATTGAATATCAATCTGAGCAATCCAACCCTCCTTTAGTTGATCTATAAGACCAAAGACTAGACTAGAGTCATCTAAACCATACATTAAGCATCAAATTACCTCAAATGATCATCTTATCGTTAATTTTGACAATTTACGATTGGATGGTCAATTTGAGCTAAATTTTATATTTTATCCAAAAATTACCAAATTAATGAGTTAGTTGGTCTAATTAAATGCTAAACTAGGTGGCCTTTTGGCCAAAATTACACCCTTAACATCAAGCTCTTAAGCAACTAGTGAGGTTGCAGAGAGGGATATCCATACGACCATGTTAGGTTGAGAAAGAAAAGAAAAAGTAACAAGAGAGAGCAGAGTTGTATGTGTTCAATACGTAAAGAAGGTGGTGCCACTTTTGCATGGGAAACCATGCATGACATCCTACCACCTTGCACACATGGTGATGGTGGTAGATGCATGGTGGTGCCATGTAAGGGGTTGTATGAAATTGGCATGTGATGAAAATGAATCGTAAGGAAGCTAAGATGATAAAAATAGATCTAATATTCAAGCAATGGATGTAGTTTTCCTAGTTGATCCAAATTGAAAGGCTAGGATTAATCGAGATTTAAAGAATGAGATTAAAACTATTCCTCTTTTTAGTTTATCCTCATATCATGAGATTTAGAGTTGATCTATGGTTTGATCATGTTTATGATGCATATTATATTTGATAATGCTTTACTTTTAAGTGTATATATTTTGTTCTCTTATTAACTATGAGTTTTTGCAAAGTATCATAATCAAGTAAGAAGGTAAGATTTGACTTTTGGTAAGAAGCATTTATTTAGAAAGTGTTTTGCTTCTATTTTTTATATACATGATAAATGATACATGATTTGAGATATTTTTACTATATGAAAGCATGATGCATTAGAATACTTGCTAATTATGAATTTTAGAAAGTTTCTAAAAAAATTACCTACTAATTATAGAAAGATTAAGTTTTTAAAAATGGGAATATATATTTTATACATGGTTTTAATTGGCTAAAAGAATCCTAGTAGGCTTATGTTAAGGTGTAGTGATGGGTTGGCCTCTCAGCCCCTAACCACTTATGAGTGGAAATGATATCCAACACTTGACATTGCCATCTTCTTGTCTAGTGAGAGTAACCACTATAGGTGACACGACAATCCTTTCGAAACTGGCCATACTCCCTATGAGGATATGATTGAAGTCCCCATAGGATATCAGCAAACATGCAACATAGTGATTCTTGTCATGAGCATGGTGTCCCCATGAGTACTCATGTCCATTCCATTGATAGTCAATAAATGAGTACTCATGACCATTGCATTGATAGGTATAGTACTATAGATGCCCATATTTGATTACTTTGCCCTATTGATATGATTTTGATGCTTTATCATGATATGCACTCAAATTGATATTATATTTTGGTGATTGATGAAAATGCTTGAGAAATACACTACATGAACTACTAAGGTAAGGTCATGGATTTTTATTATAGCATTGCAAACACATTTTATAACTCATATATGTGCTGTATGCCGAGGTATTCGATTTTCAGGGTCTTAGGTTTTCCCTCTAAGTAATCATTTTACTCAACCCAATATGCATATTAACCACATGCAGATCAAGAGGAATAGCAGGAAGGATAGAGATTGAGTCCTACGCCATCATGGGAGAACTAAAGTATGTACTAGAGATATTAATAAATAGATTTAAATTCCAATATTATAAGACTATTCATGAAATAAGGCCATTAGTATCATAGACTTTTAAATTCCCCATGGATGATTCTATTTTAAATTCCAATATTATAAGACTATTCATGAAATAAGGCCATTAATGTCATAGACTTTTAAATTCCTGGTGGATTATGAATGACAGGTTTTGGGCCATGCTTTCAAATTTAAAACAACTAAAATAGCTCTATCATGTGCTTGTATTTGACGTATGGATTTTTATGTGCTCGGGGTTTTAAATTTGAACAAATATATTTCCAAATGATTTTTAAAAAAATTTGTTGTATTTACTATAACATGGTTTTCAAAAAATTAAGGATCGATCCCACATTAGAATTTAATTCATTTTTATTTAAAAATGTATTTGAAAGCAGTGACTGCTAAGAAGAAAAGCATGAATAGTCATTGAATTTTGCAAACAAAGGGACCCTAGTATAAGAACTTAGAGAAAAAACTTACAAAGGATCTTATTATTTTGAACATATGCCGCCAGAAGAGTCATATGAAATGCTGTGGAGGCATCACACAATTCCTTTATTCAACCTCAGTAGGAGAATGCTAGTGAAAGCCCTCTCTTACGGAGCAATGGCTAGAAGGCCAGAACATATGCTAGATCGGTTCAAGAAGATAACACCTACCTTTATAGGTGAGGACGAGGCTAATATAGCTAAGATGTGGATCTTTGAAGTAGAGGAGGTCTTCAAGGGATGGCAGTTTTTGAGGATAGGAAAGTGGCCATGGCAACTTTTGTCATGATAGGAGAAGCGCTTTTTGGTGGAAAATGGCAAAGGAGACACTATTTGATAGACTTGAAGTCGTGCCTTAGGCTGACTTCAAGAATGTGTTCTTTAACAAGTACTTCCCTCCCCACATCTAAAGGGGAAGGAGGAGTTTCTTAGCCTACAGTAGGGTGATATGATGGTCACTTAATACGAGTACAAGTTTACGAGGCTCAAACATTTTGCACCCAGGGTCTATGTAAACGATGAGCAACCTAGAAGTTTGTAAATAGATTTACTACAAGACTAAGGAGTAAGGTCTTAGGAGTTCGACCAAAGACCATGGTAGAAGCAGTTGAGATGGCCTTGGTGTTTGAAGAGGACTGTAAAAGGTCCCACAAGGAAAAAGGCACCAACTATGGAGTAGGATTTGGCAAGGGAAAGAGGCCTTCACACTCTACAATGTCTCATCCCCCTCAAAAGTGCCCATACAATAGTAAGACTAAAGCATCTAAACCTCCATCATGCCCTCAATGCAACAAACATCATCTAGGAAAACTTGTGGAGGAGTCATGTGTAATGACCCTCAATTTGAGTCATTTTCTAGGTAATATATTATACTTTAATTCAAAAAGAATTAGGAATTGAATTCATTGGAAAATTGATTTCCATGAAAGTGACCTCCTTTTAAACTCAAAATTGGAACTTGAAGACAAATCCAATAGAACAAATAACACTAAAATCGAAGTTCAAATGAAGAAGATGTGATGATTTTAATATGGAGGGCTTAAAAAATAGAAAATTTCTTAAAGGGAGGGTCATTTTGATAACAACACCCTCGCTCTCTTTTAAGATAGGTGACAGTCTACAATTATATCCCAACACAGACACCAAACAAAAAAGAAAAAGAAAAAGGGAAGGAGAAGAAGGAAGGAGAAGAAGAAAGGAAGGGAGAAAAAGAGAGGAAGAAGGGAGGTGAGAAAGAGAGAGCGTGGGGAAAGGGTGGTCATCGGGAAAAGACTAGCGACACTAACGTGGAGGAGAAACAAAGGAGAAAGTGCTCACGAGGAAGATTATGTGCCGGAGAAAATGGTAGCTCGGATCAATGATCCTCACCCGTGCAAGATGGATGCCTAGTCTTCCATTCTGATGTCGATGGAGAGCGACAGTTGATAGACCCGAGAGTTGATTATCATTCTAGCATAGTGGTCCATGCATTTCTTGATGATTGATTTTATCATATTGCTCAGAGAGCACACTAGGATGGATATTCCATGTGTACCCATAACATGATGATGCGTGGAAGATTGGTATGAGTACTCATGACCTAACATATGAGTGTGTGGTACACTCGTGGAAACCTAGTGCTAGGGTGCCCCGCATTGATGATGTACATATTTATTGAGATATTCTTCATGTGTTTGATGCATTGCACCAATGTGATTTTTGACACTCTTGGGACCCACATGTGAGGGTGTCCTTCTTGATGTCGTGCATATTCATCGACATATTGTGGATTTGATGCTGCACTGATGTGACTTTTGACACTCTTGGGACCCATGTGTGAGGGTACCCTAATTGATGACTCACACCTTTATTAATATATTATCTGATCTTTTAATGCTCTATATTAACATGGTTTTAGCCTATTTATGAGCCTTAAAACACTACCAAAATTTAGGCTCTATAAGACGACAAATATAAGATGGTTTTAAAACAACCATCTTATATAAAATTTTATAAGACAGTTATGAGAAATGGTCTTGTATATTATATTAATATAAGACAGTTTTCACATAAAATTTTATATAAGACGATTCTAGAAAACCATTTTATATTACTAACATAATATTAGACGGTTTAAAAAAATGTCTTATTATTTTAAAATAATATATGACCTATTGATAATCGTCTTATATTATTTAATATATAAGATGGTTATTCAAAAATCATCTTATAATAGTTTTAATATAAGATAGTTTTAAGAACCGTCTTATATTTGTTTTCATTTTATAAGACGGCCTAGTATAAGATGGTTTTTTAGCCATCTTTAATAGCCATTTTTAACCATCTTATAAACCCCTTGTAGTAGTGGAAGCTCGGTTGATTTTGCATGTTTTTAGTTGTGTGGTTGGCGTGAGTTACATTAATTTGATATTGACATTTTGATGAGCCTGAGAGGCTTTGTATACTTAACATGTTTTGGAAACACGCAAGTGGTGTGAATGCATTGGTTTATTTTTAGCAATTTTATGAGCTAGATTCCCTAGCTATTGCCATTGATTTGAATGGTTTAACATGTTAATTATGCTCTACATTATTACTATTTATTTGCATATTTGAGATCATGTGAGAAATGTTTTCATGAGAAAGATACTTATCATATGCTCTAAGTTTGATACGACCATTTTATATTATGTTAAATATTCATATCTACTACTATTATTATTGTTGTCACCTATACAAGCATAGCTTCATGAGGCATTGTGATGTTTTGTAATACCTTAGATACAAAGAGAGACAGCAGGTATGGTTTACACTTTTATGACATGGATGGATGGATATCATCTTGTTGGATGTGATGACTATACATGGATAGACCCGGGGCAATGTCTTTGTTTCTTTTTTTATTTTTATTCTACCATTGAGGTATATGGCTTTATAAAAAATGAGTATGATCTAAATTGATGGATACAGAGACTGAGTTACCCAGATTTTGTATTTATGTTTATTGTGTGTATTAGGTGTTTATCACTTCACATGCGTTAAATGTACTTGTCTAAATTACAAAGGAGATTGTTAGATTTTTGGTAGAAATGGGAATATCATTTCACTGTTAAATCTGTGATTTTGTGGGTCGTATGACTTTCAGGATTTTGAAACAAATACTTTTTCATCAAAGTTTTCATTTTCAGTGAATTTTAAAGTTTAAAATTTTAACCAAGGATCCTAACTTTTTAAAAATTGGTATTTGTACGTTGTGTAAAATCCATGGTGTCACAATTTGATATCAGAACCCAGTCTACCCCATCACAACCACACCAACAAGTCCAAAAGTCATATACAATCCATAAAGTAAGATGGTTATCTGAAAATTAGTAACATAGATAACTCATATAGGGAAGTTTGATTATTTTAAAATAGATGACAATATGAAGGTTAGCAAATTTTCCTTAGAAAGTATGACACTTTAATCTTTATATAAGTACAAGGAAATGCACTTTCATGGAAAGTGTATAAGTTTTAGAGTGAAGAATCATAATAAAGAGTATAAATGGTATCTCTAATGAGAACCTTATTATATGATAGAAGATCTATTCACGTGGATTGCTCTTGAGAGTTTAGTTCCTAGTTTGGAAAGTGTGTGCAAACCTTTGAAAAAGCTTAACAATTATTACACTACAATAGTATGGTAATAATGAAGAAGGATCAGAAATGGTGCATGGTGCTTGGAGGATATGACAACTATTGTATAAGTATAGTTATTAAATAGTGATGGTAATGTATTTTCTAATGATTAAGGAAGTTTATTATGAAATATCAATTTCATTGGGTGTGAGATTGACAGAGTTGTAAATTATTTCAATTGATATGACCCTAACATAATTCATTAGTTAAAGGAAATTGAATGATGAAGATGAGGACCCCAAAATTGTAATTGTAAGGTTTTGAGTGATGGTCATTTGATAGGACATGTTCCTCCATTACTAAGACTTTTATTTGGAAGGCCCTTAGGAAGGCTTATGATGATAAGTGTCTTTGCCCTATGAGCAACTTAGATACAAAGAGAGATTGCTACTCTAGAGCAGAGGGATCAAACTGTTCAATAGTATTTTAATCGATTTATAGGTTGAGGAGGTTTGCTCCTAATGCCGCCACCATAGATTAGGAGGTAGCAGATAGATTTGTTGATGAGTTGACACCTGGATTGAGGAATTGGGTAATTTTAGTGCGTTCCACATAAGTGGCAGAGGCAGCAGACATGGCTTCTATATTAGAGAGGGATTCTCTTAGGACCAGGGCTGGCCATAGAGACTCAAACATGCGTAGTTCAAGTCAACCCTGTAAGGGCAAGAGACCCTTTTCATCGATGTGGTTGCAAAAGCCACCAAGTTAGTGGCATTTGAGTAGGCCAAGTAGGGATGCAAACATGAGGTGTATTACTTGCAAGGAAAGGCACCTAGACAGTTATGTTCTAAAGTTGGTAAACCGCCGTAGCAGCGATAATAAAATCAGCAGCCGCTATTACAGTGGCGATCCTTTAAATGCTTTGGCTGTGAAGAGTTAGGGTATTTCTTAAGAGACTATCACAGAGGATAGTGAGTTAGATTGACTAACATTGTGAGCAGATAGAGATGGCCCCCTATGCAATGATGTGTTTCTGCCATTACTTCGAGGTAGGTACATGCCTCAAATTAGGTGGTAGAAAGTATTTTTCTGATTACTAGTTGGCATTTTAAGATCCTCTTTGATCCAAGATCCACTCATTCTTTCATTTCATATGTTTTTGCATCTTACTTGGACATGCATGTATATGTGTTATCCTTTCAGTTGGATGTTATGATGGCAATGGGAGAGTTATTTGAGGCTAGTGAGTACTTTCAAGGGACACCTATATACATAGCGAGCTAGGGGATGGACACCAATGTCATCCTACTTGATATGGTTGATGATGATGTCATATTAACGATGAATTGACTAGCTACTTACTGGGTGATAGTTGATTGCTATGAGAAGAAGGTTACTTTTAATGTACCTAGACAACTAGTGACCTCATTCCTGTGTAGGAAGAGCATCACTAAGGTTTGTGTTATCTTTTCCTTGAAGGAAGTATGATACCTTTATAGATAGTGATGAGTTCTCCTTGTTTGTGTGATAATGGAGGACAATGAGTGGGCATAGAATGAGTACATTAACATCATGGAAAAGTTTGCAAATGTATTTTCTAAGGAGCTTTCAGGATTATTGCCGTCGTAGATTGCTTTCACTATGGACTTGGTACTAGGTACAACACCCATCCTTAATTTGCAATATAAGGCGATGCCAGTTGAGGTAGAGGGGTTTCAGCTATAGGAGTTACTTGACGAGAGTTTAGCAGGCCTAGCGGGTCTTCATAAAGTGCACTATTCCTCTTCATAAGGAAAAAGGATGAATCTTTACTGCTATGCATAGATTATCTCTTGTTAGATAGCATCACAATGAAGAACTGATAGCATCTATCGTGTAGCGATGATCTATTTGATCAACTGTGAATAGTCCAAGTGTTTTACAAAGATTAATCTGAGGCCTGGTTACACCAATTGAGGATTTTGGAGGAAGATATCTTTAAGACAGTTCTTAGGACTAGTTATGATTACTACGAGTTCTAGGTGATACAAATTAGTGGGACCAATGCACTAACAATATTTATGGATATGATTGACTGAGTTTTCAAATGTTACTAGATGACATTCTTGTATACTCCACGAATAGAGAGGAGCACAATGAATCCTTGTGCATTATTTTGAGTATCTTACGGACTCATCACTTGTTTACGAATATCTGTAAGTGTGGATTATGGTTGATGCAGGTGACTTTCCTTAACCATGATACCTCGATTGACAGAGAGGTAGTTTATTGAGACTATGATGAGCTAAGATTAGCCTAAATTGGTGACTGAGGTTCATAGTTTCTGTAGTCTTGTCAACTGGTATCATTGGGTTATTGAGTTCTCCAAAATAGCAGTGGTATAGATGTTGTTTTTATAATATGTGTGTGTGATTTCTCACTGGATGAGACCCATGACAATGATGTGTGTTTTGCAAGAGATTATTTTCTTATTTGTAATCAAAATTTGTATTATGAACTATACTTGTGGGTAGCCTAAGAGGGCGGCTGATGAAGGTGGGTACAAGCGGCACTAGCAGGCTTCTAGGTGGCGAGCTTCGAAGTGGTAGGCTTCTAGGTGCTGATAAAATGATTGTGTCCTGGACTAGTTTTAATTGACATAGATTGCCTATTGTGAGTTGATATTCTCTTGTTTTAATTGGCATGGATTACCTATTAGTGAGCTGATATGCTCTACTTTTGATTGGTATAGATTGCTTGTTACTGAGCTAATGTGCTCTGGAATAGATTCTGCATAGATTTTCCTACTTGTGAGCTAAGATGTTCTGATTTTTATTGATATGGTGATTTTACTAGTACCAACATTGGACATAGATAAGCTAAATCCTGGATGGGAGTTTGGTTATGCTAATTACATTATATGTGCTTATGACATGTTTTATGTATATTACGAGTTATTTGATTCGAGATGATTTGAAATGTATCGATCTATACGAAGAGTTAATATCTAATGGGATGACATGATATAGAATTGCCTATTTTATTATGCTAACTTGCTTTGGAATTAGTGGCACGATTAGCTTATCTTGTGAGATGAAAATACTTTTAGAATCGTCTAAATGATATTGTGAAAAGAATTTTGAGGATGAAATTCCTATAAGGGAGAAAGAATGTAACGACCCTTAATTTTGAGTCATTTTTTAGGTATTATATTGTATTTTAATTGAAAAATAAATCAAGAATTGAATTTTATAAAAATTTGATTTCCACAAAAGTGACATCCTTGAAAGCTAAAAATTGGAACTTGAAGCGATCAGATTTAGAATGTACGCGTTGAGACGATTCTAATGGTACAAAAAACACTGAAATCAGAGTTCGAATGAAGAAGATATGATGATTTTAATATGGAGAGCATTTTGATAAAAATAGAAAATTTCTTAAAGGGAGGATCGTTTTGATAGGCACCCCCTCTCTTTTATGATAGGTGATAGTTGACGACTATTACCTCACACCGACACCTAACAAAGAAGGAAGAAAAAAAAGGGAAGGAGAAGAAGAAGAAGAAGAAGAAAGGAAGGAAGAAAAAGAAGAAAGGAAGAAGGAGAGGAGGAGAGGAGGAGAAGGAAGAGAGGAGAGAAAGAGAGAGCATGGGGGAAGGATGATAATCGGGAAACGACTAGCAATGCAGGTGTGGAGGAGAAATAGAGGAGAAAGTACACGCAAGAAAGATGACATTATCAGAGAGAGGTGATCCAGACCCATCATTCATTTTGTTGATCTGACCACACCTTGCCAGAAAATCAATGGCCAACTTTGCCGAATACATTGACTTCATCAAAGAAAATGACGAGTGAGATTGATGACATGAGTTTTTCATCTTCTTTAGCAAGGCGAGAGGAGCAAAAGCCCCAAGTTCTCTTTTTGATTTGATGATGTTTCGCTAAAAAAATTGAAGAGAGAAGGTGACTAGGGTATGCGACTTTGCCAAAAAGATTTAGAGGAAGATTGGATGGTCTGAACCATTCATCATGTTCCCCTTGATGTTATGGACAAAACCTAGTATTCCATTTGTTGATTAGAGAAAATCTGACCATTGATCGTGATTAGACCTTCAATAGGATGTCAGATCATTTGATATGTGACAATCCGACCTAATTTTATAATTTGAATAGTCCATTTGTAATCCCTATGATGAGTAGATCAAGATCCATATGAGATATCTTGGATCTAAAGCATTTTTGAGATGATCTAGTTGATCTTCATCAATGGATAAGATCGATCGAGGATTCAAGTATGAAATTGGATCAAATTCGATGATCCATACCGTTCAAAGATTTATTGGGATTTTGTAATCAGAGTTACTAATTTATTCTTGGATCTGGAATGATCAAGTGGACAATTATTGCTAGATCATTGTAAATAGTGGAGATTGGGTATCTTTGAGATGATCAGTTGACGATCCGCCCACACTGATAGCTAGATATCCTTCAGATTGACCCACATGAGGTAGGATTATCATCCTAATTAGTTAATTTTATTAATTTGGCCATGATTAACAAAAACTATGCATGATTCCTATATAATGTGATTGATTAGTTGATTAAATGATAAATTACCTAAAATTGACTTGATCTAAGTATCATAGCTCTGGAATACAGTATGATATGATTAAGAGAGGAGCCTGATAGGTGGGCCCAGTTCAATGTGATTTAGATCATTGCCAATCTAGGTGGGCCCTAGCTTGAGATCATGTTGAAACATAGTAAATTAAGATAAAAAATATATAATATTTATTTTATAACTAAGAATCCAACTTAGCTAACTTGAATTCTAAGTTAGACTAGATGTGACGTGCATCCAGGCAGTGGGATTGAGGTAGACTGAGCTAGACTCGAGTTCGATCGTGATTTGAGAAATGCAGATGAGTGGTTCTTTGTCTGAGGTAGGTAATGATAATAAATAATGGGCATATTTCTGTTTTGAAATATAGATTTTCATCTCATCAACTCAATATTTATGAATGCATGCCATGCATATATCATTATACTGAATCTTATTAAAATATCTATCTTATTTGTAACTAATACACATGTGCATGATTTTATTTATTATTATTGTTCCACAAATGCATGATTTTACCATGATGAGTCATATTTTATACGCGATAGTGAAAATATGTGATTTTGGTACAATTTCATAACTTTATTGCATATTGAGGCACATGGATGCCCTATTTCATCACTTGTTTTACCGTGAACTTGATTGAGGAGGCTTGGTGGTTGGTCCTTGAGAAGCTAACCCTGGGATGAGGAGCAGTACCTTGGGATGGCGAGCCACTAGTGCTTTAGAATTTCATTATTTCACCAGATGATTTCATTATATTTCTCGACTTTAAGTTGTCAAGTGATTTTCATGCTTTGTGGATTTATGGTAGTTGTTTCTACCCGATGGATGACATGCTAGGAAGGTCGATAAGGTTGGCCACCTACCCTCTGACTTTGTGAGATGATAGACACCTGCCCCATAGAAGGGCAAATATCGTCGTGAGTGGTACCATGAGTAGTCCACACTACGATTTTGATCCTCACCCATGCGAGATGGATGCCTAGTCTCCCACTTTAGTATCAATGGAGAGCTACAATTGATAGACTTGAGAGTTGGTTATCACTGCAAATGTGTGGAAACTCATGAGATCCTCATGTTAGGGTACCCTCATTGATGATGTACATATTTATTGAGATATTCTTCGTGTGTTTGACATATTGCATCGATGTGATTTTTGACACCTTTGGGACCTGTGTGAGGGTGTCCTTGTTGATGGCATGCATATTCATGGAGATAGTGTATTTGACACATTGCACCTATTTAACACTCTTAGGACCCACGTGTGAGGTTGTCCTTGTTGATGGCATGCATATTCAAGGAGATATTGTGTATTTGACACATTGCACCAATTTAACACTCTTAGGACCCACATGTGAGGGTGCCTTAGTTGATGACTTGCACATTTATTGATATATCCTCTGAACTTTTGGTACTCTACATTATCATGGTTTTACCATATTTATGAGCCTTAGAAGCTCAGTTGATTTGGCATGTTTTCAAATGTACAGTTGGGCATGAGTTATATCGATTTGAAAATTGGCATTTTGATGAGCCTGAGAGGCTTTGTATACTTAGCATGTTATGGAAACATGCAGGTGGTGTGAATGCATTGCCTTGTTTTCAGTAGTTTTATGGGCTAGATTCCTTGACTATTGCCTTTGATTTGGATGGTTTAACATGTTAATTATGCTCTACATTGTTACTATTTATTCTCATATTTGAGATCATGTGAGAAATGTTTTCATGACAAAGATACTCATCACATGCCTTGAGATTTAATATATGATTGTTTTATATTGTGTTAAATATTTATAATTACTATTATTATTGTCATTGCCTACATAAACATAGCTTGTTAAGGCATTGCAATGTATTGCAATGCCTCAAATACAGAGATAGAAAGTAGGTATAGCATGCAAACAGAGTAGGTTAGGGCATTGCTGAAGGTTGCCAATGCCCCATTGGCAGCCTTCAGCAATGCATAAAGGAGGTTTCAACTATTTATATGATTTGTGTAAAACCTTATCTTGGATATTAATTAGGGATTGTATATGTGTATGGTTTACACTTATGGCATAGTTGGATGGATATCATCTGGTTGGATGTGATGGCTATACATGGACAAACCCTAGGTAATGTCTTTGTTTCTTTTTATTTTTATTCTATTATTGAGGTATATGGCTTTATAAAAAATGAGTATGATTTGAATGGATGGATATGGAGACTGAGTCTCCTAGATTTTGCATATATGTTTATTGTGTGTATCAGGTATTTGTCGCATCATATGCATTAAATGCACTAGTCTAAATTACATAGGAGACTGTGTCAAATTTTCAGTAGAAATGAAAATGTCATTTCATTGTTAAATATGTGATTTTGTGGGTTGTATGACTCCCGGGGTTTTGAAACGAATGTTTTTTTATTCAAAGTTTTCATTTTCAATCAATTTTAAAATTCAAAATTTTGTCTAGGGATCCCAACTTTTTAAAATTGGTATTTGTATGTTGTTTAAAACCTGGGGTGTCACATCATATTCGAGGACTACAACTATAGTGAGGTAAGAAGCATTGCAAGAAACTACATTAAACCTAAAAAAGAGGGGCAAGGAGGGAAAGGCCAACTCACTTAGATCCAAGGATGAGTTTTCTCATTGACTAGTGGGCAAGCACAAGGTTCCAACGCCATGGTGGAAAGCACCTTACTCATCTATGACAAACTTGCAAAATTACTATTTGACCAAGACTCCACACACTCTTTATATTAAAGATAACCAAAAAACCAAAGAAAACAAGACCAAAGAATTAAATTATTGTCCTTTAATAAGGAATCATGGTCAGATTCCAATTCTTTATCAAACCCCGTGGAGTTTGAATACTAAAAAGCACCCTATCGATGTTGAATTGGGAAAGAAATAAAAAGGGATTTGGTTTTATTTCTTTTTATTCTTTTTGCTTTTTGTGCTACTCATTGGTTAGAACTAAACTGAATTTTGTTTTATTCTAATTTCATCCTAGAAGAACTGAACTAGAACTACAAATTTAATATTAGATTATAATACCCTTATTAATATATAGTTAACTTTAGCCTAATTAAAAATAATGCAATTTTTAATTCAATTTCTATAAGACATCAACCACCCAATTTTTTTTCTTTTGCTAATCCTTATTATTGGTTTCTATTCAGTATATGACCCAATTAAAATAATAATTTTTTATTATATTTTATATACCATGCTTAGTTAGATGATGGCACTACCTTAGTTCAATTGTACTTTCTTGATTGATTGATGATTGTTGTAAAAAATTGTAACAGCTTAACTTAGTTGACATTGTCAAAGTATGAGTTTCTAAATTTATGTACTCTTAAAGAACTAAGCTACTTTCAAATGTTCATTCTTTAAATTGATTAGTGATTGTGCATGAATGATATCTAATCTTAACTAACCATAGGAAAAAAACAGGAATATATTATGTGAGTATGCCTGTGAGGTATGTGGGTTCTTGGGTAATTATTATGGATAAGAATACATTTTCCATGGCAGGTGGAACTTTGAGTGAGTGAACAAGACCAAGTTACATTTTCATGAATGTAGTTGTTACCATAGCTATTTTCATTTAACTTAAAGAGATATTTAGAATTAGTTTGGGGTGCATAATTGATGAAGATTAGGGATGGCAAAAGGTTAGGTCAATGAAGGGACCTAACCCTAATTGACTCGTAAGGCTTGAGTCAAGGCTATGGTCAAAGTTTGCAATCCAAATTCATTATTAAGGTCAGGCTAGGATCAATGTGAAAGTATTATAGCCCTGAACAATTTTCTATGCTTTTATATATTGAGCAAAGTACCCATGCAAATATTTTTTTCTAAAACTATAATACAAAGGGTATATTGGTAATTAAAAATATCTTAATTTTGGTATAAATCTAATACCCCTTTCTCTTTATTAGAAATGTTCTAATTTATTTACATTAGGTAAAATTAATTAATATATAAAAAGATATGATCGTTATCAATCAATTTTCAAGTGTTAAAATATTTTAGGCGTTAGGGTCAAGTAGGAGACCTGAACCGAAATGGATCGTACAACGTTAGAGGCAAAAATTCTTTGGACCC
The DNA here is from genome assembly GCA_035236585.1 of Warburgia ugandensis. Taxonomy (NCBI): domain Eukaryota; kingdom Viridiplantae; phylum Streptophyta; class Magnoliopsida; order Canellales; family Canellaceae; genus Warburgia; species Warburgia ugandensis. The sequence goes on from CP141128.1 coordinate 55,184,796, forward strand.
GAACAATGAAGGTTAGGATCAAAGTTAGAGTTGGCCAAGATTATAATAGACAAGATCCATTGCCATCCCTGACGAGGACTAATGACGAAACCAAAATGAAACTGAACGGTTTGATTCTAGTCCTTTGGGCCAGAACCGAATTTCAGAATAGTTCAATTTTGAACCTACTACATTCTCTATCGTACAATTTCAATTCTGGATGAAATTCGACCAGAACCAGACCCACAACGCTCCTAATCATGTTGTTTGCCATCAAAATTGATATTTCCGCGTACTCAAGTTTTCTTTAAGTGAAAAGAGATGAATTATCATAAGATCATAAACTGCATTATTAAGCTATATCCTTTCTGGAACACTTAATTTCATACTTGATTGTTATTATCCATTCCATGCCCACAAAATTAGCCGGCAAGATCTTCCCGAGGAGAATATTTGGTAGATAATCAGATGTATGCAACTAACGAGATCCTCGCACACCCTTTCGATCCGCACCACACCATAGGAAAAGCAGCCACGCACCAACAACCCCGAAGCAAAAAGCGGGTGCCAATCTTTGCCCCGAACCCAATAGGGTCATGCCTGTAATATATATCTCCATCCCATTGCCAATTCCACCATGCCTATGAAAATATCTAGCGCTTGTTAAACTTCTGGAAACTTCTTCTGGTCGAGAGCGGCCCGAGATATTTTGACAGGAAATGGCGTTAAAGCGGAGTCCGTTTCCAAAATAAACACCCCCCTAACATTTATACAAAACGCCCCCTTTCTCCTTAACAAGCTCCTGCCTTCCTGTTTTCAGAGAGAAACAGCTACCAAATTCTTCCCTTTTCACCCTCCTGAATGTCATCCATGGTCTAAAACCCTTTTCCCATTTTACCCCTCCTTCCATCTGTAAAATGGATCGAGGAAACTCCAATGTCATCTGCAACTACTCTCTTCTCGGGATTTGCCGCAACGCTTCTAATTTCTGAAGTTCGTGGCGCTTATCGGAAGCTCGCCCTGGTGGGTCTTCTTCTTTTTCTTGATTTCTTTGCAAAAAAATTTGCCTTTTTGTTTGTTCTAATGCTTTTGGGTTGTTTTTAGAAATGGCACCCCGATAAGTGGGCAGGGAATCCGACGGTGGCCGGAGAAGCGAAACGGAGATTTCAGCAGATCCAAGAGGCGTACTCAGGTAAGCGACGGAGATTCCTTTTCCGTTAGCGGTTGATCGCGGGGATCTAAACGGAGGGTTAACAGCGGGAGCATCTTTGCAGTTCTTTCTGACCAGGGGAAGAGGGCAATGTACGACTCTGGCTTATATGATCCTTTCGAAGAAGAGGACGAGGTCGGTATTTTTGCTTCTATTAGCTGTCTAATTTACGTACACAAAATCTTCCACGCCGTTGGCTGATTTTTCGGTGATTTTTGGTACAGGAATTTTCAGATTTTATGCAAGAGATGCTGTCGATGATGGATAGTATTGGGGCTGAGGTGGAATAAATTTATTATTTTATCTCTGATGTTTTAAGCTTTTGGCAAAATTACCTTTTTGTCCTCCGTACGACGCGATCCCTCGCTGTTCAGAAACTGTGTCCCATTTTTTTAGCGTTTGTAGTCAGAAATGGACCGTGTGGATAATCCATTGGGTTTGATCATTCCGGGCCCACTACGTTTAGAAAAACTGCTTCTTGTGGCATTCCCCGTGGTCGGAAGTTGCAGTTTGTCAGATACCTAAAAGTAGGCCATCTATCGCAAACTGAATCTATTAGAGGCTCTAAACATTTGCAATGGGAGCTTGTCATATCTATTGAAGAAACCTCTCGGCCGTAGATTTTACAACTCGGACCAACGTAAACGGGACCACAAGATCCTGGTTGCTATCCTCGCTAGGCGAGGTCTAACTAATAGTCTCAAAGTACTTTTAGCCATCCAACGGTAGTAAACCAGTGGCCACATCTATTTCACTAGTTGTGATATATGCTCTCGTGTGTTTTCTAGTCTCCCAAATTTTGAGTCTTTCATTCGTGAATTTGGTTTCCTTTTGGTAGAGCGACAGTTTCGAGGATTTGCAGAAGATGCTCGCAGATATGGTGGGGGACGTGCATCCGGGGCCTTCAGATTCGCGCCGAAAGTCAGGGGGGTCAGCTAGCAGCTCCGGTGCGAAACAGAGTGCATCTCGAGTCAGCGTGTCGTCATTCGGATAGCTTCGTTGGAGCTTTCGTGACGCTTCTGATTTAACAATCTCTTCCCCTCATGTCACATTTTTCTTTGTTTTCTGTTACCCCCAAATTAGAAGAAGAAAACTAACCAAAAATAAGTGTAGAGAAGATCTGATTCTCTTTGAAATGAAAATGTTTTCTTCTTTCGTAGAAGTGGTTGATTCTGTTTTATATTACATTATTGATTTCTTTCGGGTTCTGTCATGGAGCTGTTGATTTATATCTAGTTTTGGCTCATTCGGTTCATTTTTCAAGTGTGTATGAACTCTGCTATGCAAGTGGGGCTACTAGAAAAATCCTTGAACTTAACACGCTTGGCACCCATGATAGTCAAACCACCTCCCTAAAATTTGGTAAACTCTTGGGAGATGAAAATGAAGTAGAATAAGTAGAGCATCGTTCAACGCTTATAATATAGCTTTGGCTAAAGTGTATGCACACTTATCAGAAATGCTGATATTAATTGGCAAATCGCTCAGGTACCTAAGCGCCTATTTTTAGAGAGTTGGGATAGACCCAAAGATCTTCTTTGGAAATGTCCTATCATGTGGTTCTGAAGTGGTGATTAATGCAATGCTTTTGAATGTGGTTCTGAAGTGGTAATTAGTGCCATACTTTTGAATGTGGTTCTGAAGTGGTAATTAATGCAATACTATGATGGTTTTACCTACTGTAATTGTCTATCTTATTTGAAAATCTTGTGAGAAAGCATGCTGTATTGAATAGGAATAAGTCCGGGCTGTCAATGGATTATTTTAATGAAGTTACACGGTTAGCAAGGGTAGTTCACTTAAGGAAGAAATTAAACTTTTTCATGACCACCAACACTCACCAATCTATACAAAGAGGGATGTTTCATTTATTTCAGTCCAACTTATACCATTACAAAAATTTGCGATGCCTATGCCTATCGATATCTTGAGCTTGTTTAGTAGCACATTAACATGGCTCAAACCATCCCTCAGACCAGAAATAATCTTTTTCTAGTACTTAAGTATTGGGTGGAAGAATCACCTCAATTCTTCCTGGTGACCATCAAGCCAATGGGCACTGCTCGTTCAACCCTCTAGATCTAACTTTCAAGATCCACCAAGCACATAGACGATAGTGTTGAGGGTGAATCCAGAGGAAACCAAAAGAATGATGAGATTCAAAGGGAACCGCTATAAAAGTCTAGAAGAGCCACAATCCAAAATCCTAAGAATGAAGATGTACCTTCTGTTAATGAATATGTGACGTTTAAAACCACTCTAGAAAGACCTTATGTGCCAAGAATATCCTTTTCCAAGTGCCTTGACCAATCCATTCCTTTAACAAGAGTATTGTGATGAAAGACATTTTCAAAACTTTCAAACAAGTCTTATTAGAGAGCACTCAATAAGTCGCTGCTTTTGTTTAGTTTTTGAAAGACTTTTGCACTAAAAAAAAGCAAACCTAGGACCCATGTGTCTAAGAACGTTATCCACATCGAACATGTTAATTCTATATTAAACTACACACCCTACATAAAGGTACGAAGCCGAGAGTACCTATCATCTTGCGTCTCATTGAGAATCATTCCATTAGTAGGTTTTTCTTATATTTGGGTGCAAGTGTGAATCTTTTGCCATATTTGAAGTATGAGACACTAGGCTGGGGGAACTTGACCCCACATCAGTGACTTTGTAGTTGGATGATAGGTCTATACACAAACCATGGAGAGTAAATAAGGAGTTTTAGTAGGAGTGGGTAAGTTTTTGTTTCCTATAGATTTTCTGGTCTTATATATTGTGACGACCCGGGTTTTCTCATGCATTTTTAAATGAAATGTCTAATTTCCTAAGGCGGGATGCATCCCTATTTGAAAACCATTTTATAAAAACCATGCAATGCAGCAGAAAACCTTTAGTTTTAAACTCATTTTTGAAAACCCCGAGTGTCATTTGCTTTCACAACAACTAAGGTAGTTTTTGAAAAACTTCAGAAATCATAAATGTTTTTTCCCAGGTCTTTCCAGTCACCATGCACAGCCCAACTGTAACTAAGTACAATCACATGTCCAAAGGGTTGAGAGTTTACTTATATGCGTATTTGTTTCTTTTTGGATTCTCATAGCACTAACACAGATGTCCTCTTTCTGTGAGTGAAGTTGTCCTGAACCATGATACATACAGACGTATCCTGTCCTTGAGTACTTACTGATGTCTGAAAAATGTTAAGGATTGGGTGAGTATATAATATACTCAGTAGGGCCTATCACTACTAGTTTTATAAATGCATGAGATGTTTCAAAATCATATGCTCATTCAAAACATGCGTATGTTTGAATACTCGAGTTCAATATCAATATAAGAATCCATAATCAACTGAAATTCAAAATATGCGTATGTTTGAATACTCGAGTGCGATATCAGTATAAGAATCCATAATCAATTGAAATTCTCATAACTTAAAAGGTCACATAATTCCAAAAGTGAAAGTATCATATGACATCATGATATGCAATAGATGCCTCATGGAGTCCAACTCATGGACCTCTAGTATGGTATGGTCGACCAACCTCATATCATGCTACATGAAATGCACATCAAACCATAGGGTCCACTATGCTCACGGCCTCCTCGCCGTGTGGTCCCCGGGTACCTGAGGACACTTGGTCATAGCCTCCATGGGGCCTATAACACGCCGACCCAGTGCCGTGACACCAGTGATAGCCCCCTATACTACATGCAGTCGACGTAGGGACTTGCCTCTTTTTGGGCGTGGTACCCATCCACCTATTAGTGGTAGAGGCCGGGTGGCCAACCCAGACCCCTCGGCATAGCACCCACGGGCTTACTTGCCCAAATCACATAAGATAAGTCAAAACCTGTTAAAACTTGTCCTCTTTTGGGTCCCTCACAACTGCCTGGCCCTCGGCACTCCAGCTTCTTTTGGCAACCCTCAAGGACATGCAATCTTTGCAGTACGTAAATCATGCAATGCATGCACTCGTTTGCAACACATGTATGTGCATAATGTATATGCAGTCATTCCAAAACATGGCTATTTACAAAGCATTTAACATGCATGCTGAATTTATTCATACAAATCACATGCAAATCAAGTCATATATCCAAAACATATGTTCTCAAATAACAATAGTTCTTTTAAAAGAATCTAATAGTGATAGAGCACCTACCTGACTAGGTCGCGTTAACCTTCTTGTCCTCGTACGCTCCTGAACATGGTTTGGGGACTCAAGGTTAGTTTAACCTATCTTTGATGGGTTTAGAGCAGTTGGGTCTTATTACTTAGGCATTAGGGGTCCATCCCCATGCCTATGGGTGTCCTAAGGTCCTAATTAGGCCTTGGTATTCTCAGTTTTCCAAAGTCCTAGTGGTCACGTGCCACCACCCTATTCTAAGGGTCATGCCCTACTTTTATTGGGCCTTGATTAGGGATTTTATCATTTGGATGTGTCCGCGTTGTCGATACGGACACAACGCCTTTCGCGGCGCCTCAATCGGAGCTCTAGATCTCAAGTTATAAGCATTTTAACATTGTATGTACATATAGTCTTAAAGACAAAAAGGGAGGAATGCTAGGGTGTTGCGCGTCTGCGCGGCGCGTCTACAGACGCGCTCTTCATATCCGCCCGTCCTTCTCTTTAGCGGGCGCGTCCGCGGACGCGCCCGTTTGGTTTTTCAAACGACGTCGACCTGCGTCGACGTGGGACGGTCCTATTGGATCGTCTCGCCTGGTAGTGAGCTGGGTCGTCCTCAGGTCACCCTGGTTCGACCCTGTCGAACCAGTGCGGCCTGGGGACGTCCCAGGGGTCTTTGTGGCTCTCCTGGAGGCCTATTCTCCATGGTTTTTCATGAAAAAACCTAGGTAAATCGTTCCTGGAACTATAGTGGAGATGGGTTTGGGGTTTTTTTGTGTGTACCTGCTTCGTGGGTGGTTTTCTCTCCACGTTTTCCCCCCTTGCTCACTGCTTCACGACTGGTTTTCTCCAAGGCTTTTGGGCTGCCATTAGAGGCACCCAAGAGCTCTATTTATAGAGCTTTTAAAGAGGGTTCTGGAGGGTTTCTAACCGCCTTTGAATGGCGGTGGGGAATCCTCTAAAATGGCGGTGGTTTCTCCTTGAAACACCGCCGTTCCAGAAACCTCTAGGAGGTTGAAGACGACAGGGTGCCTGTATCAAAATGGGCACCTGTGTTTTTTCAGTTTAAGTCAATTTGTGAAATTTACAATTTTGCCCCTGAACTTCAAAGAGCCATATCTTGCTCATTTTAACTCCGTTTTGGGTGATTTTGGTCTCGTTGGATTCCTTTTTCCGAGAAGCATCTAATGGAACCATTTTTAGGACCAATTTCCTGGGTTTAGTTGAGGCAACTAGTGAAATGACCAAAATGCCCTTATCTTTAAAACTGAACTTTTCATGGGATTTTAATATCTCAAAAATTGGGGTCATTACATATATAGAACCTATCTCCAACTCCAATCATCATATTCTTGTAATTCTAGGTCATCCCTTCTTAACTATAGCCATGCATCAATTGTAGAAGAGGCGTAATGGATCTATCCTTTGGGACATGCAAGTGAGGCTTAATGTTTTTAATGCATCAAGTTAGTTACCTACTGTAAGAGAATTAGAATGCTTCCTGGTTAATAGAATAGATGAATTAGTTAAAGAAGCTCTTGCCTTTATACTTACAAGAGATGCTCTCAAGGCCACTTTATTGTATTTTGAGACAAATTATTTTGAGAGATACCCACGTGTAGGAGAAGCCTACCAGTAGTTCGCGACAATTTTTTTATATTCTAGCTAAGCATCTTCCCAAGTCACTTAAGTATGGTTTCTTAGGACTTAGGGACACTTTTCTTGTGATCATATCATCTAGCTTGTTGAACAAATATGCTAGTAAGTTGTTAAATCTCCTAATTCAACATAGAAAGGCTATAGGATATAACATTGCTGATCTAAGAGGACATAGGATACACTTATAGAAATCATATATCCTATCTCAAATAGTGAATTGGTAAGTCATACCCAAGTTGTCCCTAAAAAGTCTATCAACACGATTAAAAAAAAAATCCAAAGAGTTAATCCTTATAAATGAAACTACATGAATCAACATGATGGAAAGTATGAATAGATTACCAAAAATTTCATGACCCAAAAAGGTCACTGCCCTTTAGCCTTCACTAACCAAATTTGGAGATGTTAGCAAGTCATGAATTTTATTGTTTTCTAAATAGTTACTCATGATATGACCAAGTTTCAATATTTCCATGAGATTAGGAGAAGAATATTGTAACAACTCTAAAATTTAAGTAAATTTTCATGATTTTAAATTATAATTATAATGGGGATAGGAAATTTGAATTAAATTCCATGGAAATGAGGTTCATGAAAATGACCTCTTTATGGGCTAGAAATTTGGACTTGGGATTATCAAATTTGGAACGTATGTGTCCATACGATTCGAACAACACTAATTTTATGCGAAACGAAGATCGAGGTAGAAAAACCCAAAAAGTTTTACTAATTTAAAGGGAGTTAAAATTGATAATGGCACCCCCTTGCCTTGTCGCTTTCTGGGAGGTAGGCGCAGAGCCACATGCGGAGTGGGCGAGACACGTGGGTTGTCAGTAACCACATGTCTACCCCTCCCAGGTGATGGGTTGCGGTAGGTGGGGAGAGTCCTTTATGGGTGGACATAGAAGAAGAAGGGGAGAAACCTTGGCATTCGCCCGGCTTCACCGATCTGATCTCCTTTTCCCTCGACTTTGGTGTAGTTCCCCTTCCCCATTGGTTTTCCTGACAATTGTTACCCTCCTTGGAAACCCCTTTTTTCTTTCCGGTGATAGAGAGAAACCCACCCAGATCGGGTTTCTCTGGTGAACCTTTGCCCCCCCACTCCTTTGTTCCGACATTGATAGGGAACCCAGATTGGGCTTCCCCGCCATGCATTTGCCCTTTCTCCATTGCGAATGGATCACTTGAGCAGGCGTGCCCCGTTTCCCTCTATGCTTTCCCCAGGCATTGGCACAGCTGGGCCTTCAAGTAGCTGCCGTGCATAGATCCCTCATTTCACCTTCTCTATCACTGCAGTTGGATCTCCCTACAACGCAGCCAGCTTGTGATGCCGGCATGCACAAGCCTGCCGCATGCCAACTCAGAAACACTCGAGGAAACCCTCCCCTGTCAAGCCTTACATTCCCCTTCACCGGCACGCCCTAGCCATGGAACAGGCCTGCGTGCCTTGGTCTCCCCTCTTCAATTTTCCCCCCAATTAGGCTCTAGCAGTGATTGAACAGAAACCCACCGTCGCTTGCCAGTCTCCCCCTCTCCCACTATCTTCCCTATTTTTGACGAGTTAGGGCAGAGTCGACTTGTCGAGTCAACTTGTCTCTGACTCGTTTGAGGGAGCTCAGTTGACTCAGGAGATCCCAATGAACCCTTGAACTTAACCCTTGATTCTGGCCAATCTAAGAAGAATTTCAAAGATCCGAGAGTACCCTCACAATCCTCATGACACGGGGAACAATAACCATCTTCCCATTTATTGATCAGGGAAGATCCAATCGGCAATTTGACCAAACCCTTGATTGGAGATTGGATTATCTGATGTGTGATGATCTAACTGTGTTTTTCTAATCTAAGTAGTATGTAGTGATCCTCATGAAGCTTAGATCAAGGATCTATACATGAATGTTGGGTCTAAAGCATTTAAGGAGATGATTTAGCCAATCATGATCAACGGCTGAGATCAACCGAGGATCCAGATATGAAATTGGATCCAAATTGATGATTTGAACCATTTAGAATTCTTTATTTGATTAATTGACTTGAATTACTAAAGTGTTATGCCATCTGGGATGATCATGTTAGGAAATTTCATGCTATCAACATGGATATTTGATGATCGGGCACAATTGAGGTGATCGATGGACAATCCGACCAAGCAAATAGCTCGATGTTGTTCAAAGTAACTAGTACAAGGAAAGATTACTATCTTAGCCATTTGATTGGTTGATCTGATTGTGATTAGACACGATTGAGCATGAGATCGATATCCTAATACTTGCTTAATTGATTTAAACGATGAATTACCTAAGATTAACATGATTTGAGTCTAGTAGCGCTGAGATATACAATGATACAATTAAGAATAATGATTAAATGGTCGTGAATATGTCGATTAAGTATGATTTGAATTACTAGCCAATTAGGGCAAGCCCCACCTTGAGATTCCAGGGCTGGGAATCTTTGGATTTTCTTGAATGCCACGTAATGAATATGAAAGCGTAATGTCATGTAATTAAGAATCCAAGTAGATAGAGTGGATTTTGAGTATGACTGGATGTGATATGTATCCAGGTGAATGAAATCATGGTGGACCGTGTTAGAGATAGGTTCGATTGAACTATGAGTACAGGTGAGTGGTTCTTCGTCTAAGGTAGGTGATTATATTCGAGATTTTTTCTTGATTTTATGATCAAGACTTCTCACTTGAAATTCATGAGGTATGTGTTTTACGGCCTATCGTGTTATTAAAACATGTTTATTACTTCACTTTTGATTATACGATTATCCATGTTTTCACATGTGATGGTTTATACTTTATCATATATTTTGATTCAGCCTATTGAGGTTTATTTCACTTGGGAGTTTTCTATGAATTATAGCATGTTTTGCTACTTTATGATGGGTGCTTCTACCTGATGGGTACAATGATAGGAGGCTTGTAAGGTTGGCCACTTGCCCTCTGACTTTGTGATGATGATGATTAGACACCGCCCTTGAGTGGTACAGGGCCAGGTACATAGGTGGTGGTATCATGTGTAGTCCCCGCTACGGGTCCGTTCCTCCCCATGGGGATGGAGAAAGTCTCCCATTTAGGTATCGACAGGGAACAGTAGTGGTTTAGATCCTAGTGTGGTTGCCACTATAGCATAGTAGCCTATATTGTTATTTTGTATGCTCATGTGACATTGATATGTGGGGTGAATTGGGGTAAGTCGAGCCTTGGTCGTGAGTAATTCTAAGGGCTGATGCGGGCTACACGGGAGGGACCCAGGGTTGGTATGAATACTCATTACCGATTTTTGAGTGTCGTGGAACACTCCTAGGGCTTGTTGTATGTAGTGCCCTGTTTATCATGGCATGCTTCATATTATATTGTGGACATAGATTTTTATTTGCTTTCACAGAAGTTGATTCATGTGTTGATCATGCTTCACATGCCATGATGTTTTGCTTTGATATTGTGTTGCCTCAAATGAAAAGCATGTTTTGATCCTATTTGTTTTGTTTAGATTTATGAGATTCATGAGTTTTACATTCTGAATGCCTAATGATTTCATTTGCCTTATAGATGATTTATTCTATTGATACTTGACATGATATTGGTGCTCTTTGTAAAGTGTTTATTGCATGTTTTATTTCTCACAATCACCTGCACAAGCATAGCTTGCTGAGGCAATGCTTTGTTTGCAATGCCTCAGACAAAGAGAGTTGCAAGAGGTTGATGCACTGATGGAGTAGGAAAAGGTGATGACAATTTGTAATGACTCCAATTTTGTAATATTGAAATTCCATGTTTAGCAATGAAAAGTTCAGTTTTAAAGAAAAGGGCATTTTAGTCATTTCACTATTCACCTTGACTGAACCCAGAAATTTGGTCCTAAAAATGGTTCCATTAGATGCGTCTCAGAAAAAGGAATCCAACGAGAGCAAAATCACCCAAAACAGAGTTAAAATGAGCAAGATATGGCCCTTTGAAGTTCAGGGGCAAAACTGTAAATTTTACAAAAACGGTCTTAGCCTGCAAACACAGGGGCCCGTTTTGATACGGGCACCCCTTCATCTTTAACCTCTAAAGGGTTCTAGAACGGCAGTGATTGGAGGAGAAATCACTGCCATTCTAGAGGTTTCTCCACCGCCATTCAAAGGCGGTGAGAGCCCCCTCCAGAACCCTCTCTTAGCTCTATAAATAGAGCTCTTGGGTGCCTCTAATGGCAGCCCAAAACATTGGAGAAAACCCATCATGGAGCAGTGACCTAGAGGGGAAAACAAGGAGAACCCAGCAACGAGCCAGGTACGTCCGAGATCGCTCAAAACCCATCTCCACCATAGTTCCAGGAATGATTTCCCTAGGTTTTTGCATGAAAAACCATGCAAAACGGAGCACAGGAGAGCCACCAAGGACCCAGGGACATCCCCTGGGCCGCACTAGTTCGACAGGGTCGAACCAGGATGACCTGAGGACGACTCGAGTCCCCAACGAGCAAGACGATCCAATAGGAACGTCACACGTTGTCCCACGTCGACTTTCGTTTGAAAAACCAAACGGGCACATCCAGGGACGCGCCCGCACAAGAAAGGAGCGGCGGGAAAACCCAGCGCGTCTGCAGACACGCCCGTTGAGGGGCACGCCGCAGACGCACAGTGCGCTAGCACTGCGGGTTCTTTTCGTTCCTTAAGGAAGCCAGGGCGCACGACGTAGTCGCGCAGCGCCCTAGCATTCCGTTTTTTTCGTTCTTAAGACTCTATGTACATACGACACTAAAACGCTTATAACTTGAGATCTAGAGCTCCAATTGAGGCGCTGCAAAAGGCGTTGTGTCCATGTCGACGATGCGGACACATTCAAACTATAAAATCCCTGATCAAGGCCCAATCAAAGGTGGGCATGACCCTTAGAATAGGATGGTGGCGCGTGGCCACTAGAACTTTGGAAAACTAAGGATACAAAGGCCCAATTAGGACCTTAGGACACCCATAGGCATAGGGATGGACCCGTAATACCTAAGTAATAAGACCAATTACTCTAAAACCCATAAAAGATAGGCCAAACTAACCTTGATTCCCCAAACCATGATCAGGAGCGTCCGAGGACAAAAGGGTTAGCACGACCTAGCCAGGTAGGTGCTCTATCACTATTAGATTCTTTTAAAAGAACTATTATTGTTTTGAGAACATATGTTTTAAATATATGACTTGTTTAGCATGACTTATTTCAGCATGCATGTGATAAATGCTTTGTACATAGACATGTTTTGTAAAATGATTGCATATACAATTATGCACATATATGTTTTTCAAACAAGTGCATACATTGCATGATTTAAGTACTTGCAAAGATTGCATGTCCTTGAGGGTTGCCAAAAGACGCTGGAGTGCTGAGGGCCAGGCAGTTGTGAGGGACCCAAAGAGGATAGGTTTTGAAAAGAGGTTTTGGCTTAGTTGATCTTATGTGATTTGGGCTAGTAAGCCCGTGGGTGCTATGCCGAGGGGTCTGGGTTGGCCATCCAGCCTCTACCACTACTAGGTGGAATGGGTACCACGCCCAAAAAAGGGCATGTCCCTACGTCGACTGCATGTGGTATAGGGGGCTACCACTGGTGTCACGGGCACTGGGTCGATGTGTCATATGCCCCGTGGAGGCTATGACGCCGTGTCCTCAGGTACCTGGGGACCACACAGCGGTGAGGTCGTGGGCATAGTTTGAACCCTATGGTTTGATGATTTATGTGCATTGCATATAGCATGATATGAGGTTGGTCGACCATACCATACTAGAGATCGATGAGTTGGACTCCATGAAGCATCTATTGCATATTATGATGTTATCATATATATGTATATGATACTTTCGATTTTGGATTATATGATCCTTTAAGTCGTTATTATTTCAGTTTAACAATGGATTTTAATATCGATATTGCACTTGAGTATTCAAACATACACATGTTTTGAATGAGCATATGATTTTAAAACATCCCATGCATTATAAAACTAGTAGTGATAGGCTCCTACTGAGTATAGTATATACTCACCCAATCCTCAATATTTTTCAGACACCAAGTAAATACTTAAGAGCCAAGGAACGCTTGTGCTAGGAACCATCCAGACTAAGTACAAGTAAGTAAAACCCCTACCTTATCTTTCAATGTGACTTGATTGTAGTTACTCTCTAATAGCTGGGGCTGTGACTAACACTTTCTTGGGAATAATATTGATTTAAACTTTGCCATGGCTAAATAAATTGAGAATATGTTTTGACACTCAGGGTTTTTATGAAAGATTGTTTTCCAAAAGTAAAAGATTTTCATGCATCTCATACTTATAAAACAAGAGATCTCGCCTTTTTATCAAAATTGCATCATATAAAAACCCGGGTCATGACACAATTTTTAGTAGAGTGTTGATGACATTTCAGAGATGACAAGGTTTGTTTAGGACCTCACTTTTCTTAGTGTTTAGAGACTGTACATTATTATAACTGCAATGTGACCTAGATGTGAGGATATGAATTCTTGTTGGATGTGATGGCTGTATGGAGGACCCTGGGCATTTTGTTATAATTTGATTTTCTTATCCAGTATTGGTGTGTACATTTTTATTGAAAGTAGTATTTGATTTGGATGGATGGGTGTGGAGACTGAGTCTCTCATGTGTCAATGTCTTATACTGTGTTATCAGGTGATTTTAGTATTGCACTTGTTATGTGCTGTGACGACCCGGGTTTTCTCATGCATTTTTAAATGAAAAATCTAAATTCCTAAGGCGGGATCCCTATTTGAAAAACAATGCAATGCAGCGGAAAAATCTTTTATTTGAAAATCCAATTTGAAAATCCCGAGTGTCATTTGCTTTCACAACAACTAAGGTAGTTCTTGAACAGCTTTAGAAATCACAAATGCTTTTCCCCAGGTCTATCCAGTCACAGTACACAGCCCAACTGTAATTAAATACAAATACATGTCCAAAGGGTTGAGAATTTACTTACATATATAAGTGTTTCCTTTTTGATTCACTTACTTGTAGCACTAACATAGATGTCCTCTACTTATGGATGGAATCATCTTGAAAAATGTTAAGGATAGGGTGAGTATACACTATACTCAGTAGGAGTTTATCACTATTAGTTTTATAATGCATGCAATCATTAAAATCATGTGCTCATAAAAACATATGCATGTTGTACGAATAATCACGTTCAATATCGATATTAAAAGCCACTGTCAAACCGAAATATTGACGACTTAAAGAAATATCATAATCCAAGTCGAAAGTATCATATATCATAATCATAAAAATATGTCATAACATCATGATATGCATCAGATGCTTCATGGAATCCAACTCATGGATATCTATTATGGTATGGTTGACCAACCTTATATCATGCCACATGCAATGCACATAAATCCACGAAACCATAGGGTCCCACTATGCCCACGACCTCACCACTGTGTGGTCCCCGGGTACCTAGGGACACAGGATCATATACCTCCATGGGGCATATGACACTTCAACCCAGTGCCGTGACACCAGTGGTAGCCCCCTGTACCACATGCAGTCGAAGCAGGGACATGCCCTTTTTGGGCGTGATACCCATCTACCTAATAGTGGTAGAGGCTGGGTGGCCAACCCACACCCCTCGACATAGCACCCACGACCTTACAAGCCCAAATCATGTACGATCAAATAAGACAAAACCCTCTATTCAAAACCAGTCCTCTTTGGGTCCCTCACAACTGCCTGGCCCTCGGCACTTCAGTGTCTTTTGGCAACCCTCAAGGACATGCAATCTTTGCAAGTACTTAAATCATGCAATGTATGCACTTGTTTACAAAACATATATGTGCATAATGTATATGCAATCTTTTACGAAACATGTCTATGTACAAAACGTCTATCATATGCATGCTGAATCAAGTCATGCTAAACAAGTCATATACTTATAACATATGTTCTCAAAATAATAATAGATCTTTTAAAAGAATCTAATAGTGATAGAGCACCTACCTGACTAGGTCGCGTTAACCCTTTTGTCCTCGTACGCTCCTGAACATGGTTTGGGGACTCAAGGTTAGTTTAGCCTATCTTTTATGGGTTTAGAGTAGTTAGGTCTTATTACTTAGGCATTAGGGGTCCATCCCTATGCCTATGGGTGTCCTAAGGTCCTAATTGGGCCTTGGTATCCTCAGTTTTTCAAAGTTCTAGTGGTCACTCGCCACCGTCCTATTCTAAGGGTCATGCCCTACTTTGATTGGGCCTTAATCAGGGATTTTATGGTTTGATGTGTCCGCGTCGTCGATACGGACACAACGCCTTTTGCGGCCCCTCAATCGGAGCTCTAGATCTCAAGTTATAAGCGTTTTAGTGTTGTATGTACATAGAGTCTTTAAAGACAAAAAGTCGGAATGCTAGGGCGCTGCGCGTCAGCGTCATGCTCCCTGCTTCCTTAAGTAACAAAAATTCACCGTGCGTTAGCGCGCTGCGTGTCTGCGACGCTCGCCTAAGCGGGCGCGTCTGCAGATGCTCGCGATACCTCCGCCCATCTGTCCCTTTAGCGGGCGTCGACGCAGGTCAACGTGGGACGTTCCTATTGGATCGTCCCGCCCGTTAGTGACCTGGGTCGTCCTCAGGTCACCCTGGTTCGACCCTGTTGAACCAGTACGGCCCTGGGGACGTCCCAGGGTCCTTGGTGGCTCTCCCAGGCTCTGTTTTGCATGGTTTTTCATGCAAAAACTTAGGGGAATTGAGCCTAGGACTATGGGTGAGATGGGTTTGGGGAGTTTTGGAGCATACCTGCTTTGTGGCTGATTTTCTCTCCTCGTTTTTCCCTCTTGGTCATTGCTCCACGATGGGTTTTCTCCAAGGTTTTGGGCTGCCATTAGAGGCACTCAAGAGCTCTATTTATAGGGCTTTTAAAGAGGGTTCTGGAGGGGTTCTAACCGCCTTTGAATGGCGGTGGAGAAACCTCCAGAATGGCGGTGGTTTCTCCTTGAAACACCGCTGTTCCAGAAACCTCTAGGAGGTTAAAGACGACAGGGTGCCCGTATCAAAATGGGCACTTGTGTTTTTCAGGTTAAGTCGTTTTTGTGAAATTTACAGTTTTGCCCATGAACTTCAAAGGGCCATATCTTGCTCATTTTAACTCCGTTTTGGGTGATTTTGGTCTTGTTGGATTCCTTTTTCTGAGACGCATCTAATGACACTATTTTTAGGACCAAATTCCTGGGTTTAGTTAAGGAGACTAGTGAAATGACCAAAATGTCATGGGATTTTAATAGTACAAAAGTTGGGGTCATTACATGTGCAATGGTGTAAAATACAGAGAAGACTCTGCCAAATTTTTGGTAGAAATGAGATTTCATTTCGCTATTAAATCCGTGGTTTTGTGGTTGTATGAATCCTAGGACTTTGAAATAAATGCTTTTATTCGAGTTATGTTTTTGGTTACTTTAAAATTCTAAGTTTATAAAATAGGGATCCCAAATGTTTTTATAAATTATCATTTTATTGTCGATAAAACCCGAGGTGTTACAGTTTCGTATCAGAGCCCAGGTCTACTCCATTACCGCCATTCTAACAGATTCAAAGGTCACATACAATCCATGAAGTGAGGTTATTTCCTAAATATGAGTTATAGATATAACTCATGTGAAGGATGTTGATGATCGTAAAATAGATAATGCCATGAAGGTTGGCAGATTTTTCTTAGAGAAATTGAGACTTTAGGTCCTTGTATGAGCATAAGGAAGCACACTTTTATGGGAAGTGCATGATTCTTAGAATTGTGAATTAGAATAAATATTTTAACATAGTTTCTCTTAGTGAGAGCTTTAATATATGATAGAAGATATATTCATTTGGATTGCTGTTGATAGCCAAGTTTCTAACTTGGATCGTGCATGTAAACTCTTAGAAATAGCCTAATAGTTATTACAATAACAATTGTATGATAAGAATGATGGAGGATCAGAAATGATTACAACTAATGAGAATACGAGAACATTGAAAGAAGTATGGTATTAATTTAAACTTGAAGCAGATTTAAGTGATGAATAAATTATAATATGGTGAAAATTATTAAAAATTTGATGAAGTAAGATCCTAATGTTTTTATGGATAAATTATCAGAACTATGAGATAAAAATTTATGGGTTCTTCTACATACAGAGATATTGATAGCTAGTCATCAATGAAAATTAAATGCTTATAAATCATTTTGAGGATTTCAATTATGATTGGAGACACATAGCACTTGAAGGATATAACAACCATTTTACAAAAATGGTTAGTATTAATGATGTGAATTAAGTAGGAAGAGATACTTATTGAAGTAGGTATGTGGAATGGATATTGTTGTGAGAGTAAGGTGAAATAAAAGCTAATGAGTCCTTGCGCTATGAAAATATTGATATCAGACATCAATGGGAGTGAATACTTACAAATTGTTCTTAGGGTTTTAATTATGATTTGAAGTGCATATTACCTGGAGGATATGATGACAATTTGTAAGAATAATTCTTGAATAGAAATGATTTTGTAATGAATCAACTAGGAAGAAAAACATATGAAGTGAATGAGGTGAGATGAATTAATTATGATTGAATTACATCCAACACTAATAGAGATGATAATGTGATTTTTGATAACTAAGGAAGTATTATAAAGGGTAAATTTCACTGGGTGTGAAATAAATCGAGTTGTAAATAATTTTGATTGATATGACCAAGAAATAATTCATTGATTCAAGAAAGTGAAATAATGGAAGTGAGACACTAAAAATATAATTATGATGATTCTAAGGATGGTTATTTGAGAAGATGTGTTCCTCCATCACTGAGACTTTTATCTAGAAGGCTCTTGAGAAGGCCTGTGATAATTAGTACTTTTGGAAACTAAGAGAGTGTGTCACTTAAGTGAAGAATTGGATGGTTCAATGGTATTGAACTGGTATACACAGTAGAAGATACTTACCCTAACTCCTTCCCCATGAAGAAGGAGATAGTGGATAGATTGTGATATTGACACCTATATAGAGGGATCAGGCATTTGTTTCGCGTTCTACATTGGTAGTGAGGTTGCAAACATAACCTTTATGTAAAGAGGGATCCTTATAGGACCAAGGCTAATGGTAAAAACTCAGACCTGGGTAGTTCGAGTCAGCCTAGAAAGGGCAAGAGGTCTTTCATTGACACAACTACAGAGGCCATTGAGCCAGCAAAATTTGATCAGGTGGTGTTGGGATACAGATGAGAAGATGTACTAGTTGTAAGGACAGACACTTGGACAATTATGTCCTAGTGTTAGTAGACCACAGCAGTAGTCGTAATAGCATCAGTTGCTGCCATCATAGTGGTAATCTTGTAAATGTTTTGACTGTGGAGAGTCAGGATATTCCTTTAGAGACTGTCCTATTGGACAATGAGTTAGATAGACTGACGCTGGAGACAGGGCAGCAATGGCCCTACTTTATCAGTGATAAATTTTGTCATTACTTGGAAGCAAGTACAGGCCTCGAACCAAATGGTGAAAAATATTTTCTCATTGCTAGTGACTATGTTAGAAATTGCCTTGATCTAAGATTCAATCACTTTGTACTTTGTACATTTGCACCTTGATGAATACGCTTGTATAAATGAGAACCTATAAGTTGGATATTATGACGCTGATGATGAATGAGAGGATGGATATTGAGCTAATCTTACTTGATATGACTGACCATTATACCATCATTGGGATGGATTTTACTTATTGGGAGACAGTTGATTGTTGTGAGGAAAAGATTACTTTTAGTATACCTAGATTGCTATTGACTTTACTTCTGAGTAAGAAGGGGCATTAATGAGGTTTATGCTAATTTTGCCTCCAAAGCAATATGGTACTCTTCTAGTGTACTGAGTCCTTCTTGTGAGTGTGACAGTGGATGAAAGAGAGCGGCCACAGATTGAGCACACATATGGTGTGCGAGGGTTCATAATCTTTCTTGAAGAGGTTTCAGGATTTTATGCTGCGGGAGATGAATTTTTATATTATTTTGGCATCAAACAGTGTCATTTTCTAAGGTGCCATACAGGATGGCCTTAGTTGAGCTAGAAGGATTCCAGCTACAATAGTTAATTGTTGAGGGTTTATCAGACCTAGTGGGTCTTCATTGAGTGCATTAATCCTCTCTATGAGAAGAGAGCCATATCCTTATTGCTATGCATAGATTATTGATTGTTTGATAGCACCACAGGGGAGAATTGATATTCTCTATCGGGTATTGATGATCTGTATAATTAGCTTGGGATGTGCATGGTATTAATGGATGTTGATTTGAGGATTGTGACTAAAATATCTTTGAGACAATTTTTAGAACTTGTCATGATTATTACAAGTTCTGGGTGATACTAATTGATGAAATTAGTACCCTGGCAGTATGTATGGATAAGATCGGCTTAATTTCTTAAAAGTTACTAAGATGAGTCATGCTTATATGGTGAATGATGTTTTTGTATATCCCATGACTTGGAGGAGCACAAGAAACCCTTTTGCACTATTTTAAGTATATGAAAGACTCATCTTTTGCGATAAATGTATGTGAGTATGAATTAGTTCAAAGAAGGTAAATTTTCTTAACCACGATATCTCTATTGACAGTGAGATTGTTTATCAAGACTGCGATGAATTGGGACTAGTTGAACTACTGACTAAGGTTGATAGTCTCCTTAGTCTGGTGAACTGTTATCGCTGGATGATTGAGTTTTCTAGGATAACAGTAACATGGATCCTGGTTATATTACGTATATGAGTCTAATTCTTGTGGAGGTGAGAAGTGTGACAGTAAAGTATGTTAGAATGAAGGCATTTCCTCATGTGTAAACTGGTTCTGGATTATGGCTTTTACATGTGTGAGTAGCCGATGAGGATGGCGTAAGAGGGCGACTGATGAGGGCGGGTGCGAGAGGCATTGACAGGCTTTCAGGTGGCGAGCTTCTAGGTGCCAGGCTTCTAGGCACTCACAGTATGATCGTGCTATGACTCTAATTTTGATTGGCATATGATTGCCTGTTACTGAGTTGGTATGCTTTGATTTTATTTAGGCATGGATTGCCTATTGATATGCGTATATATGCTCCAATTTTGATTGGCATGTATTGCCTGTTCAGGCGTTGATATGATATATTGTGATTGATATACATTGCCCAATAGTGAGGTAATGTGCACTAATATAAACTTGGCATAGAATTGCATAATTATGAGCCGAGATGCTCTGATTGTATTGTTATGATGATCTACTTACACTAGCTCTTTGATGAAAGTATAGTTTATGCTAATTGCAGTTTGCATGGTTATGACACGTTCTAATCATAATATGAGTTACCTAATCTAGGGAAGTTCAAAATACACATTGGTTTATAAATATGAGTTGCTATCTGAGGGGATGATATGGTATGAAATTGTTATTGGCATTGACTTTGGAAATTTTTTTTTTTTTATATGATATGTAGGTCTTATGATATAAGGATGTTTTTAAAATTGTTGAAGAATAACATGAAAAGAATTTTAGGGATGAAATTTTTGTAAGGAGGGAAGAATGTAACAACTTTAAAATTTAGGTAATTTTTCATGATTTTAAATTATAATTATAATGGGGATAGGAAATTCGAATTAAATTCCATGGAAATGAAGTTCATGAAAATGACCTCTTTATGGGCTAAAAATTTGGACTTGAGATTATCAAATTTAGAACGTATGCGTCGATACAATTAGAACAACATTAATTTTGCACAAAATGGAGATCGTGGTAGAAAAACCTAAAAGTTTTACTAATTTAAAGGGGGTTAAAATTGATAATGGAACCCCCTTGCCTTGTTGCTTTCTGGGCAATAGGTGCAGCGCCACGTGTGGAGTGGGCACTACAAGTGGGCTGTCAATCGCCACACATCGCCCCCTCCCTAGTGATGGGTTACGGTAAGTGGGGAGAGTCCTTTACAGGTGGACGCTGGAGAAGAAGGGGAGAAACCCCAGCATCTGCCCAACTTCCACCATTCAATCTCCCTTTCCCTTGACTCTGATGCAGTTCCCCTTTGCCGTTGGTTTTCTCGATGGCTGTTACCCTCCTTGGAAACCCATTTTTTCTTTCTGGCAATAGAGACAAACCCACCCAGATCGGGTTTCTATGATGAACCTTCGCCCCCCCACTCCTCTATTCTAGAGTTGATAGGGAACCCAGATCGGGTTTCCCTGCCATGCATCTGCCCTTTCTCCATTGTGAATGGACTGCTTGAGCAAATGAGCAAATGTGCCATGTTTCCCCTCCATTTTCACTTTGTGCTTTCCCTAAGCATTGGCATGGCTAGGCCTTCAGGCAGCTAGCATGCCTAGATCCCTCATTTCCCTCTTCTCTATCACCCCAGTTGGATCTCCCTGCAATGCAGCTAGCCTATGATGCCGACACGCACAGGCCAGCAGCATTCCAACCTGGAAACACACGAGAAAACCCTCCCTTGTCAGGCCTTACATTCCCCTTCATCGACAAGGCTTAGCCATGGAATAGGCCCATGTGCCTTGGTGTCCCCTCTCCGATTCTCCCCCCCCCCATTAGGCTCCTACAGTGATCTAACAGAAACCCACTACCGGCTACTAGTCTCCCCCCCTCCTACTATCTTCCCTATTTCAGACGAGTTAGGGCAGAGTCGACTCGTCGAGTCAACTCTTCTTTAACTCATTTGAGGGAGCTAAGTTGACTCAACAGATCCCAGTGAACCCTTGAACTTCAACCCTTGATTCTGGCTAATCTAGGAAGAATTTGGGAGATGCAAGTGTAACCTCACAATCCTTATGACGGGGGAGCAATACCCATCTTCCCATTTATTGATCAAGGAAGATCCAACCGTCAATTTGACCAAACCCTTTATTGGAGATTAGATCATCTGATCTGTAATGATCTGACTATGTTTCTCTGATCTAAGTAGTCTGTAGTGATCCTCATGAAGCTAGATCAAGGATCTATGCCCAAATGTTGGGTCTAAAGCATTTAAGCAGATGATTTAGCCAATCGTGATCAATGGCTGAGATCAACCGAGGATCCAGGTATGAAATTGGATCAGAATTGATGATTCAAACCATTTAAAATTCTTTATTTGATTAATTGACTTGAATTACTAAAGTGTTATGTCATCTGGGATGATCAGGTTATGAAATTTGATGAGATCAGCATGGATATTTGATAATCAGGCACAATTGAGGTGATCGGTGGACGATCTGATAGAGCAAATAGCTGGATGTTGTTCAAAGTAACTAGTACAAGGTAAGATTACTATCTTAGCCATTTGATTGGTTGATCTGATTGTGATTAGACACGATTGAGCATGAGATCCATATCTTAATACTTGATTAATTGATTTAAATGATGAATTACCCAAGATTGAGATGATTCGAGTCTAGTAGCTCTGAGATATACAATGATACAATTAAGAAAAATGATTAAATGGTTGTGAGTACGTCGATTAAGTATGATTTGAATTATTAGGCAATTAAGGCGGGCCCTACCTTAAGATTTCAGGGCGAGTGGTTTTTCATCTGAGGTAGGTGATTTCATTTGGGATTTTTCCTTGGTTTTATGATCATGACTTCTCACTTGAAATTCTTGAGGCATGTGTTTTATGCCCTATCGTGCTATTAAAACGTGTTTATTACTTCACTTTTGATAGCATGACTTTTGATTATACGATTATCCATGTTTTCACATGTGATGGTTTATACTTTATCATGTATTTTGATTCAACCTATTGAGGTTTATTTCACTTGGGAGTATTCTATGATTTATAGCATGTTTTGATGCTTTATGATGGGTGCTTCTACCCGATGGGTACTATGCTAGGAGGGTTGTAGGGTTGGCCACCCACCTTCTGACTTTGTGATGATGATGATTAAACACCGCCCTTGAATGGTATAGGGCCAGCTACGTAGGTTGTGGTATCATGGGTAGTCCCCCTATGGGTCCATTCCTCCCCATGGCGATAGAGAAAGTCTCCCATTTAGGTGTCAATGAGAAGTAACAGTGGTTTAGATCCTAGTGAGGTTACCATTGTAGCATAGTAGCCCATACTATTATTCTGTATGCTCATGTGATATTTATATGTGGGGTGAATCAGGGTAAGCCAAGCCTAGGTCATGAGTGACTCCAGGGGCTGATGCGGGCTGCATGGGAGGAACCTAGGGTTGGTATGAGTACTCATTACTGGTTATCGAGTGTTGTGGAACACTCCTAGGGCTTATTGTATGTAGTGCCCTGTTTATCATGACATGCTTCATATTATTTTGTGGACAGATTTTTATTTGTTTTGACAGATGCTGATTCATGTGTTGATCATGCTTCGCATGCCATAATGTTTTGCTTTGATATTGTATTGCCTCAGACAAAAAGCATGTTTTGATCTTGATTGTTTCGTTCAGATTTATTATAATAATGCGTTTTACATTCTGAACGCCTGATGACTTCATTTGCCTTATAGATGATTTATTCTATTGATACTCGACATGATATTGGTACTCTTTGAAAAGTGCTTATTGCATGTTTTATTTCTTGTAATCACCTACACAAGCATAGCTTCTAAGGAATTGCTTTGTTTGTAGTGCCTCAGACATAGAGAGTTACAATAGGTTGATGGGCTAATAGAGTAGGCAAAGGTGATGACAATTTCTAGTGGAGTATCGATGACATTTTAGAGATGACGAGGTTTGTTTAGGACCTCACTTTTCTTGTTGTTTATGGATTGTACGTTATTATAATTGTAATATGACCTTGATGTGAGTATATGAATTCTTGTTGGATGTGATGGCTGTATGAAGGGACCTTGGGTATTTTGTTATAATTTGATTTTCTTATCCACTGTTGGAGTGTACATTTTTATTGAAACTAGTATTTGATTTGGATGGATGGGAATGGAGACTAAGTCTGCCATGTGTCAATGTCTTATACTGTGTTATTAGGTGATTTTTGTATTGCACGTGTTATGTGCAATGGTCCAAAATATAGAGGAGACTCTACTAGATTTTTGATAGAAATGAGATTTCATTTTGCCATTAAATCTATGGTTTTGTGGTTGCATGACTCCTGGGACTTTGAAATAAATGCTTTTATTTGAGTTACGTTTTTAGTTACTTTAAAAATTAAAGTTTTTAAAACAGGGATCCCAAATGTTTTTGTAAATTATCATTTTATTGTTGTTAAAACCCGAGGTGTCACAAATACCTTTACCAGTTCCTTTAATACATTTGCTTATCATCATATACCATTTCAGTTATGTAACACCTACGTCACCTTCCAAATATGCATGATATCTATTTTTTCTAATATGGTTGATAAATTTTGTGAAGTTTTTATAGACGAATTCTCTAAATTTTTGGTGCATCTTTTAATGAATGTCTTCATTGCTTTTCTCTTATGCTTAAATGTTGTGAGAAAACTAGTTTGGTCATTCTTTGGAAAAAGAGTCATTTCATGGCTCAATAGGGAATTGTTTAGTCCATATTGTGTCTAAGAAGGAAATTGACATAGATAAGGCCAAAGTAAAACTTATAGCACACTTTCCACCATTAACATTGGTTAATCGGTTCTCTCCTTTTTTGGCCATGTAGATTCTATAGGCATTTGGTCAAGGATTTCGGTGAAATTTCTTATATCTTGTATAATTTAATTGCTAAAGATACTCATTTTGTGTTTGATGACATTTGTATGAAAGCTTTCACCAAGATTTGATCCCTTCTATCTACCACTTGCATAATTTAGCCCTTTGCATACTTCCTTTTTGAAATCATGTGTGACGCCTTGGACTAGGCAATAGGAGTAGCCATGGACCAAGAGTGAATAAGGTCTGTCATATCATATACTACACTAACAAGACCCTTTGTGATAGCAATTGAATTACACAACTACTAAAAAGAAACTTCTAGTTGTGGTGTATGCCCTTGATAAGTTTAGGTATTATCTCTTGCAATCTATTAGCTTAATTATGTGCCTAATAGAAGATGTTAAGGGGTATTGAATATATATTTTCAAAGAAATAAAGGTTATTATATAAAGACATGCTAGAGATCAATTATTCAATGGTCTAGGCATCACAAATTTTCAATGAAGAACCTTTGCTATTATGATAAGAATTAGAATAGAGTCACTACTCTTGGAAATAAAGATGACAAGACCTAATTGTTCAACGTTACTAACTAGATTTCTAAAGCTCTTATTCTCTCCATAATGGATCAATTAAGTCAATCATGAAGGCTACTATATGAGCTTTTGAGGTTCAAAGATAAATATTACAGGAAATCCAAGGAAAATCAATTCTAGAATTCTGAATACATTAATATTGCAAATTCTCTTTAAGACAAATTGCATAGTTCTAATATTAGTTTCAAATCCAAAATTTAAATACGTATATTGCATAAAAGAAGAAAAGATGCAAATGTACTAAACTAAACTTCTGGGAAATTAACTAACAAAGTAAACTAAGATAATCTAAACTAGACTTAACTCAAATGAAATTTAAATTGAACCAAAACTAAATTGAATCTAATCTAGTAAAAATTGAATTAAAGTAAAGCAATTACCTGAAATATTGCTTATGAATCCAATCTTAGTTCTAATAGTCCTTCACAAATTTTCTAAGCTCTTGATCCAAGAACTTTAAAGACTTATAAGCCAATTTGAACTCTAAAAGTGGGTCTAATCACTTCCTACAAAGTGGTTTAACCAACTTTCTGAGTTCAATAAGTTTTTTCATATCTACTTATTTGAGCTCATGAATTATAGTTTTTGTTCTTAAGGTATTTTTCTTTTATAATACTAAAATCTCATAGTTCTAATTCATCAGGTCAATATGGGACTAAAATCTCAAGTAGGAAAGGACATGAATGAAAATAACTCTATTTCGTTGACATCATCAAGTTGGAGAATAGCACACCACTAGTATAAGGATGTAATGATTGAGCACTAAAATAATAATGTAACATAGAAGTTATGTTGTCAAACAGAATGATTTTATGAAGAGTTATTCACTTCTTTCAAGTTCTTGTTGATTGATAGCATTGTAAACTCTCATTTATCATTGGGCATGGCATTTAAACAAGTAGAACTAGTAAAACATATTAAAAATGAAATGAGACCATTAATGATAAATTGACCATCATTCGATTATCTTATCAAGCAAATTTGAATGTCTATAATGCTCCAATTCAAGTGTCAGTCCCATATTAGAAAGATAATCAAATGAGTTCATATGATGGCCCTTGTTTGGGTGAAAATATTTAATAAATAAATGTGGGAGGCTAAACAAAGAAGTCACTAAAAACCTTTGTAAAAGTTTTCAAATTTTGTGAATGTAGTAAGTAATAATGCATGGGTAAAGAGAAGCCAAAGTAAATGAAATTTAATAAATTTGAAGGGACTTGAAAGATGAAAAAGCCAAAAAATAGTTTGGAAAGTATGGATTCTAAAAGGACTTCAAAAATGTTATAATTTCAAAAGAACTTGAAGTAGCAAATTCAAGAAAATTTGAAAAGTGTAGTAGATCAAATGATCTAAGGTGTGGAAATTAAAGAAAGAGATTGAATAGTGTAGTAAGTTAGAAAGAACTTGAAAAGTGTAATGGATCCAATAATCTAAAGTAGAGCAAATTAAAAGATCTGGAATGTAGTAAGTTTAAAAAGACTTGAAAAGCATAGCAAATCCAAGTTGACTTGGAAATGTAAGAAGTCTTTAAAACATGAAATGTGAAGCAAACACCTATGTTTGAAATGTAGCATGCCCAAAAGACTTGAAATATGTAGCAAGTCATAAAGGCTTGAAGTGTAGCAGGCCATAAAGGTGTAAAGTGTGGCAAGCCCATAAGTCCTAAAAAATGCAGCAAGCTGAAAAGGCTTGAAGTGTAAGAATAACATGTATGCTAGAATAGAAATGTAGCATAGGGCTGAAAGCATGAGTACATTTTGTAACATAAATTGTAGTTGAGCATAAAAAACCTTCTAGAACAAAGTTATTGTGTAACACAATTTTTCAGAGTTTATATTAACACAACACTAAGGGTAAAAAGTCTACAATTGTAAATTTTGGTGGGCAGAGAAGTAAATGTAAATTTTTTTTCTTATAAAAAGGGTTAAAATAAAATTTTAAAAGTGAAACTTTTGTGGAGCAAAAAGAGAGTGACAGAGCAAAGGTTGGGATCATAATTTTCATCGAAGAAAGTATACAAGGAAATTTGCAAGAGATAAACAAGACTATCAATAGGAATTTGGATTTTTCAAGATAGAATGCATGAAAATTGTAAAAAAAGATAGGTACAAAGTAGAAGGAAGATGTTTGGAATAGATAAGCAATCCATGGCCATTATCTAATGTGGAGGAACTTTGTCATTTGTTGTAAATGTAGGGACTGGAAGTGTTGTGCCAATTTTTTAGTACAAAAGGAGCTTGCAAAACAAAGCTTATGATAAGTATCTATCAAATTTGGCCAGAAGAGGAGAGGTAAGATGATGAAACTCAATCTCTTTAAAATTTTTTTTGTAGTTGTTATGCTAAAATAGAGGTTGCTAAAGATAGACAACATTGATGGTTACCATTGTGCAAATATTTTATTGTATAGCATCATCAATTATCAACATAAAGGCAATTGAGTGTTGCACCACTTGATTTAGAAGATATTGAGGAATGCTAAATGCTTATTCTATTTTTTTATAGCCTTATATTTTGTGTGCCATATATCTTCCATGTCATGTGTGTCAAATGTTTGAAAATTTACCCCAAGGCTTAAAGGATTTAGTTTTAAGAGCAAGAGTTGGACAACTTGCCATGAGTGAATTAGATTCCATTGGTAGCAACTGCTATCATGCCTTCCTAGAGATATGGTGGACCATAATAAAGACATTAAATATGTTGAGGGCTTAAATGACAGTGACACCTTATGATTTTTAAAGAGTAATAGGTGTGCACTTGGGGAAAAGAGGCTAAATTATTCTGGAATGAAGTTTGGTATAGGTAGAACCAAAGAGTTATTAGGAACAAGGATAAACTAAGAGAGTGGGGGTCCAAGACATGTAAATTGGAATTTGGTAATATTTGAAATGTAGATTAGGCATGGATATAGGAAACGAATGTCTGAGAAAAGAATGAATGAACACTTATTGGATGAAATTGAAGGGAGTGATGGCAAGGGAAAAAGGCAGATGAAGTTGATGCCTCCAAAATATTTGGCAGAGCTAGATGAAGAAGAAAGGAAAGAAGTGGAGAGGCAATTAGCAAGGATTTTCTTCAATTACTTGCTAGGGTAATGTTTTCACACAAAGTACTATGAATTTCAAATTGTTGGAGTACATTTCTAATTTGGACAAGTTTGGAGACTATGACTAGGGACAACCAGCTTCTGCTGCTATGTTAGAGAGTTTTGGGAAAGTCTCCATAAGGATTAGAAATTACCTTGGTGGAATGTTCATTTTTATTTAGCTAAGTCTCTTGCTCGTTCTCTGATCATTTCAAATTGCTCTTGTGATTTGAAGTTGAAATATTGACTGTGTTTTTTTTTTTTTTTTTTCTTGTGTAGTATTGGGCATATGCATGTTTTGGAGAGCTTACCCCTACCTAACATAGGAATTCACAAACTTTCCTTACTTTGATGAAGTGGGAAAGAAGTAATTTGAAGAAGATGAAAAAATGGATAATTGAAAATGTAAGGGGTAGGATTGCCATGATTAAGAAGGAAGTACTTATATGGAGACCTTGGGTGAGGCCTTATGCTGTGGAGATTCTAATTTTGATGGAAAAAATGCTAAAGAAAGAGAAAAAAGGAGGTGCCATTTCTCTAGTCCAGGTGTGGACCATATGTATTACCCTAAGAGAGTAATAAGACAAATTGAAGGTAAGGGTGTAGAATAGGTTCTTGTAGGTTTTATTAATAATTAGAAGTTGGTTTCCAATACTAAGAAAGATCAAATTGATAGATTAGAAATTCCCTATAAGAATTGTGAGAAGAAGGGAAGATTATGGATACTTTTCACATGTACAACTCACGGGGCCCCTCATAGCTCCATTAAGTGATAATGGAAATTGAAGTATGTTATATTATCTTTAGACTCAATGAACCAATCATCAAGTTCATGCCTAAGTATCTAGTGATATATATACATACATGCCTCTATATTTAACAGGTTTTAGCCTTAGAAATCACTAGTTAAGGTTAATTTTATATTTTACAGGTTGAGGGTGCAAATGAAAAAATGTACAAAATTGATAGTTTTACCTATCAAGCTTCATTGACCCACATTTGCAAAAAATGAAGTCCTAAAGGTTCATAATGATCATTGGGTGTCACTATCAAAGTTATAGCAGTAAAAAATCTCATGCACAACTCCTACTCAAATGAAGGTGAAAAGGTAGTTCAAATCTTCTTCGAAGTAAAAGTAAAATGAGACCTATATGAAGACTTTTTGCTTACTTTCTCTCTCCTAGTCAACCAAGTGGATGAGATCACCCAATGATTGGACGTCTTATCTATGTAAAGGCAGTGAATTCTACTTGGTTTCAAATGAAATACATGAAGAAATCTCTAAGAATTCAAGGCCATTCATTGTAAGGTACTCTAATCCAATGGTGGAGAGAAAATGAAGCTTAAAAAAGATTTACATGTCATAAATGGATCCCATTCACTCAAGATAAGGTAAGTATGACCTAAGTGCTAGGAATGAAGCGAAGGAAAGCCATAAATCGCAGTCACCTTTCCCTTGTCGGTCAATCCAAAGTTCTAAGGGAAGAAAAATTTCAACCACCTATCTCATCCTGTGGTTCACATGCATCTTAGGGTTTCTAAAACACCACACACACACACACACACACACACAACCATGTGGATTCCACGCCCTCTCTTCTTATAATTTTTAATTTTGAATGTTCCTTAGATTCCCTCTACCTACTTTCCTTCTCTACCTACTTTCCTTATGATGTCTTTTCATTCCCATTTATTCCCTTTCCTCTCTTAGCCTTTCCTCTTTCTTGTTCTCTCTTATTTCTTTTCATCTTCCACTCCCACACTCCCATATAGAAATCATGCCTCCCCATCTAATCCTCCATTCCATTCTATCTTAGTAAGGCATGATCTTAGCCATTCATGCTCCATGACTCCAACTCTATAAGTTTATAAAAAGGGGTGTTATGAATGAGTTTATGATCTTTCAACTTTTCCTAGAGTTCAAAACCATACCTAGGAGAAATAGAGGAAGGAAGATCATCCTCACCCAAGCTCTCTTCAAGTATCAATGTCTAGTCCTTTAGAGATAAAGGTAGGGGCTTAACCTATTCCATTTTCTTTCTTGCTTATTTTCTTTTCATTTCTCTTCCATCTCCATGCTCTTGCATGCATCATATAGGATTACACACATGAATCATCATTATGTTGTTCTTATTTTTCATGCATCATAATTTTGTTTATTTTAAGGAAGTTTTGCCCTTTATTACTTCAGACGCATTCCATCACTCTTGCATGCATGCATACCACCTTATAGATAGTAAGTGTATGACACTTATTTAGATAGCATGCATGGAAGCTTTGCATGTTTATTTCTTTCAAGTATCACACCCTTAATATGTAGTTTAGCATCCATTCATTATTTTGTTTTGTAGATTGTAGCACTTTCTAATTATATGCATGCCAGTTTCTATTTTTGGATAGTTTTAAATTTTAGGATTGCATGCATAGCACCAGGTTTGCTTGCATTTTACAATTTGATTCTAGCATAGTAAATATCATAGATTGTTGTTCTAGTTTAGAAATTTTAGTTTTTCTTATTCCAGAACTTTACTAAATTAGAAATAGGATTGTTTCTAATTTTAGAATCTCATATTTAGATCTTAGATTTATTCTTTTTTAGCTTTTGTTAACTTTTCATATTTTTTTTCATACATCTTAGGATCGCTTTAGGACTACATTAGGAATTAAATGCATGATAGATTCTTAGATTTATCACTTTCCTAATTTAGAAATATGGCACTTTCTAATTTTAGAAACTTATGTTTAGCTTTAATTACATATTTTATGTTCCTTGCATTCATTCTAGGATTGCATTAGGTGTTACAAGCCTGTTCATATCTTAGTTTTTTAGGCATTAACCTCTCCATTCACCATTGCATGCTCTATCACTTTCTTTCTCATTCGCATCACATGCACACATACCTTCCATTCTTATATGCATGTTAACTTTCTATGCTAGGATGCATCGATCTTCCACTGTCATCTCTCACTCTCACTTCCCTTCATTTTCACACACTCTCATACCATCTTTCCATCTCCCTTCACCTTTCATTTTCATACACTCATATACTTTCTAATTTTGCACATATAGTTCTTAGATCATTCATTCATGCATCATTCTTCCATCTATTCTCTTTCTTTCTTGGACTTGCAATAAGGAAAATGAAAAGATTCTTTTGTCGTTCTATGGCATTAAGGAGTCTTTTGAATTCCTATGGTAAGGTTGAGGAAACATACAAATCCATCCATAAAGTGTAATGCCCGAGCAATTTACGCTATTTTTAACAAAAAATTGGTCATTCTATGGGAAATGAAGTGTGTTGAATGTTTGACTTTATTTAAAATATTAAATGAAGGAATTTGTGAGGAAACTTGGTACCATTAGATTTTACTCAAAAAATGGAATCCAACACCTCAAAAATCACCCAAAACGGAGTTAGTATGAAGAAGTTATGGCCGTTTAAAGATCAGGGGCAGTTTTGAAATTTAAACAGAAAAAACAAAAAAGACGAAAAACGCAGGGGGCTGTTTTGATAACGGCACCCCCTGTTGTCTTCCACCTCCAGATCTCTCCAGAAACCCTCTTTCACGATTTTTCCAGAGAGATCTGCCACCGCCAAGGGCGGCACTGCCATTGGCAGCACCGCCATAGCAGGGCTATAAAAAGCCCCATCTCCCCCTCACAAAAACACGATTTTCCGGCATGTTGAGACTCGGGTTTCCGGCAAATCAAAATCCAAGTCTGGCCGGCCATTCCTTTACCCATCTTCCCACCGCCCCTCTTGTTCCTTTGGCATCATCAGAAGTGGGGTTTTCCCCCTTCTTCATGCGTTCCGACGAGTAGGAAAAGGGCATCCCCATGCTACAGGTAAGCCCCTCCTTACCTTGTTTCTCTTCGTTTTGCTTTCCCCAGGCCAGATCCATGCCAGATCTGGTCCTTCCCTAGCCAGTTTTTCCAGCCGGAGAAGACAAAGCTGGTTCTGGCCGGCCCTAAACGAAACTAGGCGTCCTCCTTTTCCCAGTCGTTTTCCAGCCAGGTTTGCTGGCCAGAAAATGCTCCAAGCTGGCTTGGGCCAACCTTGCACGAACCAGGCGTCCGAGGGACGCCATGCTGTACGTGCACCTGGGACTGGGTCCCTGGGATAGGTTCCAGGTGTACGACAGTGCGTACAATGTCCCAAGTGCGGCCTTCTGATGCGCGTGCGACATGGGGTGCGGGTCCTGGCTCGACCAGGATGCACTTGGTGCCCTGGAGCTGAGACGCGCCATGCTACAAGGTGCGTTCGTGCGATGATGCGCATCATAGCGCGTCACTTGAGCATACATGTGCGCATGCAAAACGCGGTCCCTAGCATGGCCTTTGGGCACGCACGCACATGAGGTGGTCGCTGTTCAACCAGGATTCACGGGTGTCCTGGAAACTGGGACACGCAGACCTAATGAGACTTTAAAGTTAGGATTAGAGGACAATTTACAAAGGTAGCCAAGGCATAGTAGATCCACATCATAGGATCCAGCCTGACAGTGAATTAGGCAAGGACCATTGACCCTAAATGGCAGATCTAGCAGTCTAATGCCTAAATAGATTGAAATTAATAAGGACTCATTGTATCCATTCATACCCAAGAGTTTATAAATGAGACCCAGGGACGGGTTGAGTGATAAAGGATGCGACTCCAGGAGACTTTGACGTAGGTGCTCTATCGCTACTAGACTTTTTAAAAGAGCCATGATTGTTTTGAGAATGCATGTTTTAAGTATAAGTATATGACTTATTTAGCATGACTTAATTCAGCATACATATGATAAATGCTTTATGCATAGATATGTTTTGCAAATAATTGCATATACATTATGCATAGATATGTTTTGCAAATAATTGCATACACATTATGGATAGACATGTTTTGCAAACAATTGCATATATTGCATGACTTGTGAGCATTGAGTTCTTGCAAAATTGCATGTCCTTGAGGGTTACCAAAAGACGCTGGGTAGGCAGTTGTGAGGGACCCAAAGAAGACAGGTTTTGAAAAATACATTGCGCATACATTGTCAAGACATGTGCTACATGCATAGATTGCATGATAAGTGTAGCCTTGACCAATGAGGGTGGGTTGATGAGGGTGGGCCGACGAGGGCAGGCCAGAGAGAGCTGACAAGGCTTCTAGGCTGGCAGGCTTCTAGGCTGTCAGGCTTCTAGGTAGGGTTACGACTTTGAATGCAATACTAGCATGAGTAGATTTTATGTATTGCATGCATGTTTCGCAATCGATTGCATAAATTGCATGATTTATGAAGAATATGTGTCGTATGCCCTGTGGAGGCTATGACGCTGTGTCCTCAAGTACCCGGGGACCACACGGTGGCGAGGTCGTGGGCATAGTTGGACCCTATGGTTTGAGGATTTATTTGCATTGCATATGGCATGACATGAGGTTGGTTGACCATACCATATATCCATGAGTTGGATTCAGTGAAGCATCGTATGCATATCATTATGTTTATGATATATGATACTTTCGACTTGGATTATGCTATTTCCTTAAGTTGTCAGTATTTCCAAATTATACAGTGGTTTTTAATATTGATATTGACCATGATTGTTTGAGCATGCACATGTTTTAAGAGCATATGATTTTAAATATAGCATGCATTGCAAAACTAGTAGTGATAGACTCCTACTGAGTATAGTATATACTCACCCTATCCTTAACATTTTTCAGGATAGTTCCACTCACAAATAGAAGACTCCTCAGGAGATATTAGTGCTATGAGCAAATGAATTAAAAAGAAGACAATTATACATGTAAGTAAACTCTCAACCCTTTGGACATGTATTTGTATTTATTTATAGTTGGGCTGTGTGTTGTGACTGGATAGACCTGGGGAAAAACATTTATGATTTCTGAAGCTTTTCAACAACTACATTGATTGTTGTGAGAGCAAATGACACTCGGGGTTTTCAAAATGAGTTTAAAACTAAAGATTTTTTGCTGCATTGCATGGTTTTTATAAAACGGTTTTCAAATAGGTATGCATCCCACCTTAGGAATTTAGATCTTGCATTTTAAAAATGCATGGAAAAACCCGGGTCGTCACATAAAGCCACCCAAATTCCTAGTTAAGGGCTTAATGTTGTTGGATAGGATTACACCATGTGTCTATCTCTTGCTTCGTCTCCTATGATTGGAATTGGTGAGTCCTAAGCCAAGGCCACCGTCTCTCCTTACTTACAATTCTTGTCATCAATTTTAATTAAAATCCTTTGTTTCTTTGAATGCTTGGCTAGGTTAAAGTATGATGACCTAAATTTTAATTAATTTCATTTATCAAAGGGTCCTTGTCAGATAGACTAGTACTTGCACTTTCTATACTTCAATACAACTGTGCACTTGTGGTAAATATTAGGACACATCAAGTTACTAGCCCCCATTGCTGGGGACTCTTAATGGAATTTAATTAGAATATAGGCTTCTTTACTTTACCACTAGTTGTTGATTAGGGCTACATATGGTTAGCTTGCATACTTTCCTTACTCTTGAAGAATTTAATACTTTTATTTTAAATGGTGCTATAATTTGGAGGAGAATAAAGATCTGGTGGAATAAGTAGAATAGTTTTTAATTTTTTGTTTGAGTGGATGCAGTGAAATTGATATTGTAATTTATTTTATATCACTATTTATTTAATTTAAAATTAAGGGTTGTAATAATACAAGTCAAGGGTGGGCATCCTAACGTAGAAGAGGAAGTGACATGTACATGGACCCATCTTTGTACGAGAAGACTATTTCCAAGACCCTGCTGTGAATTATCCTAACTTCTTTTCATTTTCTAGATTAGTTGCATTTGGATGGTAGTGTAGAGCACATAGAAAGCATTTCCTTACTTATTACATTCTATGGTTTGCATTAGATTTACTACTTTATGTTTGGTTAGATGATTCTAATCTAGTCTTATATGTTGCAAATCAAATAGATTGTGGTTTGGATGTCTAATCAACGGTGCTGATTATTCAAGATGGCATTGACAGACTAGATTACTCATAAAGCAAGATTGGATGTTTCCTAAAAGAAAAAGAGTTCTAATAAGGAGAGGAGATCATGGATAAGATTTGGAATGAAGAGGAAGTTTCCTAGGAGGAAACTAACTCCAAAAGGATAAAGAAAGAGGGGAAGAAGAGAATTAGAAGGAAAGATCCATATAAGAGGAAACTGTGGGAGTTCTTACTTTTTACTTTCCTCTGGTTGCCTCTCTTTCTCCTCATTGTGTTTTTTTAAGTTTACTTTTTACTTTCCTCTGGTTGCCTCTCTTTCTCCTCATCATGTTTTTTTAAGTTTATCATTGTTCCCTTCCTTAGTTATCTCCTTTGCCTCTCACACATTGTTTCTAGCACTGCACTCTTCCTCTTTACTTGCACCCCTCTTCTACTTTTCGTTAGTTTTTTTTTTTTGCCTCTCTATCACTGATCATACTCATTTTATGCTCTCTCATTTCTATTTTTCTCCATGCCCCATCTCTGTTTCATCACCAACCCATCACCTACACCACCTTATCTTCACTGCAACATACAGCCTTGGCATCCAGCACTAATACTAGTTTGTTGGCTTTTTTCTTTACTCCAACTAGTCCCGTTTTTCTCCATCTCCCACCGTCTTTCATGCACCCTCTATTAGTTGTATACTCTCACCCGTACCAAGACCCGCTCTGCTCTCTCTTTATTTCTCCCTCTATTCTCCACCATCCTTCTTTCCATCACCAAACTTGGCATCCCCTTCTCTGTCTCTCAGCCACCCAGCTCTGTTCTACCCTTTGTCTCTCTGTTTTATTTACCACACCAAACGAATTGTTGTCTTCATCATCTACCAGAAGAATACCGGCATGCCTTGTCAAGGGTTGTTTACCATTACCACACAAGCCAGATTTCCCCTCAATTCCCTTTGTTCTCTTTCCATCCTAACCCCCTTCTACTCCTCCACCCATCTCCTATCTCCATCCTTCCACTTGATCCCCTTGTTCTCTGCCCGACACACACCCTCTTCCTATTTTCCTCTGTCTTTCTTCCTTAGAATCCTTTGTCCATCATCGCCCAATTTTTCTTTGTCTGTGACAACCATTGCATCGGATGATGCTCCAGGTCATCATCTGCTCTAGACCTTCACTTGCCTTCTTCTTCACTTCAACTTGACACCGGAACCAATCTCCAGCCCATCAGCACACCAGATCGCCCATTGTTTTTTTTAATTTTTTTTTACTTCCGCTAACACACCTAGTCCACCATGCAACCCTCGTCTTCTCCACTTCAACCTGACCAGCCTAGTCCCCCCTCTGTTCTCCTTTGTTCATCGTCAACTCCTCTACCAAGTATCCTTCAACCCCAGACTGACCCAGCTCTCCATCACGCTTAGGTTCTTGTTTGCCCCCATCTAAGCCAGACTGGCCGAACACCATCCATTGTCTAGATTGACGCAGCCACTCCCCACTACCCAGACAAGCATCATTGTGCACCACACCATCTAACTTCTTTGGCATCGTTCTTAGTGCACCAACCAGCACCAGTCTTCCACAGGTTGCCTACCTACGATCATCATCGTCCAGCCCATCTTCGTTCCACTCGAGCAGCAGTGCACTGGCCTTAGCTTCATTAGCTCGGTTGGCATCATCATTGTTCTCTATCATCCTCTTCCTCTTTTTCATTGAATTTCTGCTTTACAGGAAAAGGAGGGAACCTTCAAGAAAAATTCCATTTTTGTATTCAGTATAAAAATTTTAATTACATTTTTGTCCTATTACCATTCTTATTTGTGTTTTGTTCTATTCATGTTCTATTACCTGCATTTTGTGTTATTCACACTTAATCCAGAAATAGTTTAATTAGAATTTATCTTATTTAAGCTCAATCAAATCAGCGGTTCTACTTTAACAAACAAGATCTCTTTATTTGTTCAACTATTTCATATCAGAATTTAAATTCCTCCTTAAATATTTTTCTTAGGATAATTCCTAGCATGTTTATCATTCCTAATCTTCAATCTAAGAAGAAAAAATTAGATCTAAGTTGTTAAAACTCAAATTTCTTAGCTAGACCAGATCATTGTAATTTTTGAGAATCTACCTAATCCATCTAATGGATTATCAATTAGAAGCACCAACAAGAGATTGATGAAGGCTGATGAAAGTTTATGAGACCATATCTGAAGAAATTAATGATAATCAATCTAGGGAAGTGACATTTTCCTCTTTTTTATGGTTAAATTTCTGTCTTTTTGAGTTGAACTTTTGTAATTCTCATTGATCAATTATATCTAAGGTCTAATTACACTTTTATTCAATTTCTATAATTTATTTTAAAATTTTGGCCAATTAAATTTTATTAAAACTCCAAATCATTAAGGTGAGTCTCCATGTGTAACTACCCGAGGGCCCCACACACAACCATATTGTCCGCTCTGGAGACTGGGGCCCATAACACCCAGCCCCTATACAGTTTTGTTCTTCCCCTGTGCGGGAAAAGGCCTGGTTGTATGGAAAGTTTTCTGTACCTTTATCAACAGTCCAGGAACTCTCCCCTTAGTGATGTGGGACTAACTCTTAGTGCCTCACCTTACCTCGAAGCCTGTCAGCCTAGAAGCTTGCCAACCCTCAGTGATCGCGCCTTTTGGGTCCGCCCTCATCAGCCTGCCCTCATCGGCCAAGGCTAGCCTTTTCTATAATGACCCCACTTGATAGGCTTCTAGGCTAGCCTTTTTTGTAAAGGTCGATGAGGGCGGGCTGATGAGGGCAGGCCCAAAAGGTGCGGTCACTGAGGGTTGGCAGGCTTTTAGGCAAGGTGAGGCGCTGCGAGTTAGTCCCACATAGCTAAGGGGAGAGTTCCTGAACTGTTGATAAAGGTCTAGAAAACTTACCATACAACCAGGCCTTTCCCCCCACGGGGGAAGAACAAAACCGTGCGGAGGCTGGGTGTTATGGGCCCTAGTCTCCAAAGCAGACAATATGGTTGTGTGTGGGGCCCTCGGGTTGTTACTCATGCGGGCTCTCGTGTGACATGTGTCCCCTAAGGGGGAGAGGGCTAGCCTTGGCCGATGAGGGCGGGCTGATGAGGGTGGGCCAAAAGGCGTGGTCGTTGAGGCTGGCAAGCTTCTAAGTAAGGTGAGGCACTGAGAGTTAGTCCCACATCACTAAGGGG
The DNA here is from genome assembly GCA_035236585.1 of Warburgia ugandensis. Lineage (NCBI taxonomy): Eukaryota > Viridiplantae > Streptophyta > Magnoliopsida > Canellales > Canellaceae > Warburgia > Warburgia ugandensis. The sequence continues at coordinate 55,223,233 of CP141128.1, forward strand.
AAAGTAACTGGGCTGTTGATAAAGGTCCAGAGGACTTTTCATACAACTAGTCCTTTTCTTGCATGGGGGAAGAACAAAACAGTGTGGAGGCTAAGTGTTATGGGCCCCAGTCTTCAGAGCGGACAATATAGTTGTGTGTGGGACCCTCGGGTCTTTACAGTGGTATCAGAGCCAACCCCTGACTCGGTGTGGGTGGCTAACCGCACACGGGCCCATCACGTGTGACACGCAGGGACGTGTGTCCCCTATTGAGGGGAGAGGTGAACCCTTGGCCGATGAGGGCGGGCCAAAAGGCACGGTCGTTGAGGCTGGCAAGCTTCTAGGCAAGGTGTGGGACTGACAGTTTAGTCCCACATCGCTAGGGAGAAGGTTCCTGGACGGTTGATAAGAGACGAGATGTCTCTCATAGTAACAATGCGTTTTACCCTATGGGGTGAGAAAAAAACCCGAGTTAATTGGGACAATATCATTGCTGTGGAGCCCTTGGGCCGTTACAGTGGTATCAGAGCAGGACCTTGACCTGGTGTGGGTGACTAACCGCATGCGGGCGCTTGCGTGTGACACGCGGGGACATGTGTCCCCTAAGGGGGAGAGGACTAGCCTTGGCCGTGAGGGCGGGCTGATGAGGGTGGGCCCAAAGGGTGCGGTCGCTGAGGGTTGGCAGGCTTCTAGGCTGGCAAGCTTCTAGGCAAGGTGAGGCGCTGAGAGTTAGTCCCACATCACTAAGGGGAGAGTTCCTGGACTGTTGATAAGGGTCCAGAAGACTTACCATACAGCCAGCCTTTTCCCCCACAGGGGAAGAACAAAACCGTGCGGGGGCTGGGTGTTATGGGCCCCAGTCTCCAGAGCGGACAATATGGTTGTGTGTGGGGCCCTCGGGTCATTACACCATGAGATTGACTCGTACTTGCACACGCTATACTACAATAGCTCGTGCACTTGCGAAAAACACAAACAAGTTATGGGCACCATTGCCAGGGACCCGCAATGGAGTTTTTATAAAATTTAAAATAATAATTTTTTTTTTTAGGAATTGTATATTTTTAGCATTTTAGGCATTTTTAGGTGTATTTTTTAATTTAATTTTTTTAGTGCATAATCAACATGTTTCCTAAATTTGGTACTTATTTCTATCTTTCTTTTTCAAGAAATAGGAAAGTGGGGGAAATTAGCAAGTGGATCTTCATCAAAATAGAAATTTCCTTGGTTTCCTAGAATATGATTTTCCTTTTCTTTTGAGTGAATCTTATAGTGAGAATTTATGTAATTTGTGATTTTCATTTCAATTTTAAAAGGATTGCATAATACAAGGCAAGTGTGGGATAAGGTGGCCCACACTTGATCTTCAGTAGAAACTCCATGGTAATTATCCCTCACTCTTTTTATTTTCTAGATTAGGATTTGTATTTAGAATAATTTTGTATTGTTTGGTAGAATAATTGCATAAAGAAAGCTTATTTGATAATTGCTACATTTGTAAGGTTTTGCATTACTTTACTTTTTAAATTGAATTCTTAGGGTACGTTTAATGCTTTAAAGTGATTTATATGTTGATCGAACTACCATGGAGTATGGGAATTAGTTAGTAAGGGCACCCAACCCCACAAGATCAAGGGTGGACTTCATCACCACTCCTTAGCCCACCTAGGATAATCACCTCAAGCTCGTAAACCTACCATTCAAGTTAATTTAAAATCAATTAGAAGAGACCTATAGGGCCATCACATGCTCGTAGGACCCTCTTATTAGACGTGATCTATTGTCACTCTAATGGCTTTTGAGCACTGTGGTTATAGTGGGTGTTTTAACATTCAAGTGATTTTCCCATGCCTTTTGTTGACATTTGTTGAGGTCTAAACACCTCATAATATGAGGATTGTATTAATTACCTTATTTTGAACCTAACTGATAAGTAATAGTCAAATCTGGAGGAGAGGAGGAGCACTAGATTAGGATAATTTAAAAGCATTGTCCCCATACAAATTCAGGAAAGTAAAAATATTGCTGCTTATTAGCCTAAGGATTATTTGACTATGCTTGTTTGTTTGTGCATCATGTAGAGTTAGAGTCAGCATTTAGGTTAGGACATCTTATATTAGGTGAGTTTATGCAAGGGCATCAATCTCAGAACCTAGAGTTAGTATCGTGAGACCCAAAGATTCAATGCATCCAACGATAAGGGGAAAGAAACTTAGTTCCTATCCCCATGGTTGAACCACCAGCAAAGATTGAGGGCTAAATAATTAGGGATTTCTATGCTCCTCTACAACTTAATACCCCATCCTGCATAGATTTACCTGCCACAAATGTTGACCACTTTGAGTTAAAGTTGGGATTCATTCAATTACTCCCTACTTTTTATGGTTGAGACCGAGAAGATCCCTACATACATATCAAGGAGTTCCTTGATATTTGTGCCACATTTAGATTCTAATTTATTTTGGATAATTCTATTAGGCTTAGGGTCTTCCTGTTCTCACTTAAGGACAAAGCCAAGTCATGGCTTAATTCCTTAGAGGTAGATTCCATACATACATGAGACCAATTGTCTAAGAAGTTTTTGAACAAGTTCTTCCCTATTCACAAAACAAATGCCCTTCGTCATGAAATTATCAATTTACAACAAAGGGATGATGACAACATTACGAATATTGGGAACTAGGGAATGAACTACTACAGAAATGCCCTCATCATGGATTTGAGAAATTGCAATAAGTTCAATACTTCTATGAGGCATTAATGCCTCAAAATAGACAAATGATAGATGCAACAAGCGGAGGGACCCTCATGTTAAAGGATGAAAGTGAAGCATGGGAATTCTTTTAGACAATAGCTGATAATTCTCAACAATAGGATTATTCAAATAGGAGAGAAAGAACTAACCAGCCCACTAAGAAAGGAGGTCTCTATGAGATAGATTGCATGTTGATGTAGCTGAAAAATTAGGTGGAAGAATGGACAAACTTGAAACTATGTTTCAATCTTTCATGGCTACCACCTTATCCTATAAACCACTACAAGAGGTATGCGCTACTTATTCTAGTCCAGCTCATTTAACTTCAGCTTGTCCATCAAATAAATTATTCCCTGAATATCTTTTAGAGCAAGCTAATGAATTGAATCCATATCGCCAACCTAGCAACAACCCATATTCTAAGATCTACAATCCTAGATGGGCTAGGCATCCCAATTTTTCTTGGTCAAAGAATAATCACCAAGGGGGACCACCAGTGAACCTCCCTACCCAAAATTTTCCTAGGCCTATAGTTCCTCAGCAGCCACCTAGCTTCGAACAACCTCATCAACTAAAGAAACCATCTTTAAAGGATAGAATTGAGAGCATGTTTGCAAAACAGAATGAAGAAACAAAAAGGACTCTAAACCAATACTAAAATGTCAACTCTCAAGCCATAGCCAAGTTAGAGATGCAGGTAAGCCAATTTTCAACTTAAGTACATAATAGAGGAAAGGGTCAATTCCTTAGTCAACCCATCCCCAACCCTAAGGGTCAATTTGAAGTAGGGTCAAGTTCTCCAAACCTTAACCTTCATGAGCATGGCAAGTCTATAACCACCCTTAGGAGTGGTTGTTTGATTGATAACAAATAAGGGCAGGCTAAGGAAATTGCAAAGGAGAAAGAGGCAACCAAAACACATGAGAAAGAGAAGAGATAGAAAAACCTTAAAGAACCTATATTGGAGGAACTCTATGTGCTTAAAGCCCCTTTTCCTTAGCTACTGAATAAAGCTAGAAACTGAACAAACTTCAATGAGTTAATGGAGGTATTTAAACATGTACAAATCACTATACCATTGCTCAATGCAATTAAAGACATCCTTGCCTATGCCAGGTTCTTAAAAGAACTCTGCACAAGAAAAAGAAAGCTGAATGTACAAAAGAAAGCTTTCCTCACCAAGCAGGTAAGCTCTTAATTCAACACAAGACCCCACCAAATTTTAGAGACCTAGGATGTCCTACAATTACTTGCATCATTGGTGATCATGTCATAGATAGGGAACATCTTGACTTAGGGGCTAGTATTAACTTGTTGCTATACTCTGTCTATGAGCAACTAAGACTTGGTGAGTTAAAACCAACCACCACCACGCTGTAATTAGTGGATAGATCTGTTAAGATACTCCATGATTTGGTTGAATATGTCTTGATACAGGTGGACAAGTTTTATTATCCTGTTGATTTTATTGTACTAGACACCCAGCCTGCATCTAATCCTGGTAGTCAAATTCCAGTCATCCTTGGACGTCCATTCTTTGCAACATTCAATGCCATTATTAAATGTAGGAATGGTGTAACGAAACTGTCATTCGGCAACATGAAAGTTAAGCTTAATGTCTTTAATGCTGATCAACAACATTTATACCTTGATGATTCATGTGATGTCAGTTTGATCGAGAGTCTAATTAATGAGATTCATCGACCATTGTCCATCTCTGGCCCATTAGAGGCTTTTCTCATGCACTTTAATGGAGAATTTGATATAGACAAGTCTATTGACGAGGTAAACAATCTTTTAGATGTTGTACCAATCATGGATACTGTCAAGTGGGTTCCTTATGTGAAACCACTCCCACTGTCTAAATCTGTCCCCATACCCTAAATAGAGCAACCACCATCATTGGACCTAAAACCCTTGCCTAACAACTTGAAATATTCATACCTAGGCCCAGATGTAACTTTACCTGCAATAATAGCATTAGATTTAGATAATGACTATGAGGGTAAGCTTCTAGATGTTCTTAAGGAACATAAAACTACTCTAGGGTGGACGATAGTAGACATAAAAGGGATTAGTCCAGCCGTATGCATGCATAGGATACATCTAGAAGAAAATGCAAAACCTTCTAGGGAAACCTAAAGACGACTACACCCCCACATGAAGGACATGGTCATAGATGAAGTCCTAAAGCTCTTAGATGTTGGCATCATATACTCTATATCGAACAGTACTTGGGTCAGCCCCGTTCAAGTTGTACCTATGAAATTTGGAGCCATGATAGCCAAAAATGAGGATAACGCATTAGGGGCATGATCACCGAATGGAGAGTTTGTATTGACTATCGAAAGTTGAAAATGGTTACGAGGAAAGATCATTTTCCTCTACCCTTCATTGACCAAATGCTAGAGAGGTTGGCCAGATGTAGCTATTACTTTTTTCTAAATGGATATTTCGGTTACTGACATATGCCTTTTGGGCTTTGTAATGCTCTAACTACATTTCAAAGGTGTATGCTGAGCATTTTCTCTGACATGGTAGAAAGGTTTCTTAAGGTGTTTATGGATGACTTCTCAGTAGTTGGGTCATCATTTGATGAGTGCCTACATCACTTAAAGTTTTTTCTTGTAAGGTGTTAGGAAAAGAATCTCGTCTTAAATTAGAAAAAGTGTCATTTTATGGTACAAAGTGGGATAGTATTAGGCCACATAATATCACCTTATGGGATAGAAGTCGATAAGGCAAAAGTGGATTTGATAGCCAACCTTCCTCCACCAAGGACATTTAAAGAAATCCACTCCCTTTTAGGACATGCTGGCTTTTATAAATGATTCATCACGGATTTCAGTAAAATTGCCAAATCCCTATGTAATTTACTTACAAAGGAGGCCATTTTTGACTTTGATGAAGATTATAAGAAAATTTTTGAGTGACTTAAGGACGAGTTAACTTCTGCAACTATTGTTTGACCACTAGATTGGAACACACCATGCGAGATAATGTGTGACGTGTCAGATTATGCCATTGGATTTGTTTTGGGGAAACACATCTATAAACTTCCCCATGTGATATATTGCACAAGTAAAATGCTAAACAATGTGCAACTCAATTATTCAACCATTGAGAAAGAGTTGTTGGCTATAGTGTTTGCTCTAGATAAATTTAGATCTTGCTTGTTAAGATCTAAAGTTATAGTATACTCGAATCAAGTAGCCTTAAAGTACCTCCTTTCTAAAAAGGATGCAAAACCTAGGTTAATATATTGGATACTATTGCTACAAGAGTTTAACTTAGAAATTAGGGATAAGAAAGGTTCAGAAAATGTAGTAGCAGATCACTTATCCAAATTAGTGGTAGAGCACACTAATGATCAAGGGCTTATAACTAAATCATTGCCATATGAACAGTTATTGCATATTTCCTAGTTACTTTGGTATGGTGATATTGTTAATTATCTTGTTACAGGACAAATGCCTAATCATTGGACCAAACAAGATAAAAAGAGATTTTTAACCAATGCTTGATATTTTAGTTAAGATGATCGGTACTTATTCAAGCACTGTCCTGACCAAGTAATTAGGATATTCTTACTAGATAGTGAACATAATCAAATCATCTCCTTTTGTCATGACCATGCGTGTGGGGGCCATTTCAGCTTTAGAAAGACCTCTACACAAATTTTGTAGTATGGATTTTCTTGGTTCACCATTTTTAAGGTTGCACATGCTTACTGCAAAGCATGTGCAAGGTGTCAACAATTAGGAAGAAAGAGACATATGATGCCCTTTGTAATGCCCCTAACTTTTGTAATGGAATTGAATAAATAATGAAAGTGCAAATTTTAAGAAAAAATCATGCTGGAATATTAGGGTTATTAAAAATACACTTCTCATAGAAGTACAATCAAGGTATAAGACATGTATAATTGAAAACATACTTAACGAACCCTTAAGAATGATTGTACGCATGACAAATTCTGAATTCAGATGAAAAATCCTTATTTTTCTATATTTTTATGAACAAAAGGGTAAAATAGTAATTTTAGTCATAACCAAGGCCTAAGATATAAAATTTTTGGATGTACTCAAAAATACGAATCCAACGCCACTAAGTACGCTCAATTCCAAGTTCATGGGAATAAACCCTATTTTTCTCCAGAAAGGATAAAATGGTATTTTTGCATTGCGTGGGGCCCACATGGGCTCACAAGGGACCCACAAAGGAATCCAATGGCCAGAGCATGTGTAATCATGAGTGAAACCACTACCACCTGCTAGTGTAGAAGGAGGCGGTAGTGGGAATCCAATGAACATTGAATAATAAAAAGAATAAAACATAATAATTATACATAATCCTGAAAAACACCCAAAATTCCTATAAATACCTTAGAAAAAAATTCCCAAAAATGTTCACAAAATTCATCACCAAATTCCATAGCTCCCCCAAAATTTCAGCTCAAAACTCCTCCCCCTTGTCTCTCTTTTCTTCGTTCTTACACTCTCTCTTTTCTCTCTCTAATTGGAACAAGATACCTAAATTTAATTAGACACTTTGTTCCAAGTTGAATCTCACAAATCTTATCATCCATACAATCCTAGACTCCCTTATCTACAAAACCCCCAAATCAATTTCAAGATCCAACGATGAAATCAATAAAAGATCACAAAACAAGGGACTATCGGGCTATATTACCATCAACGTGTATTTTTCTCCAATTTGGCTTCAAATCTAAGTTGTTTCTCTAATCAGGTAGGTGGAACCACTTCCTAGACTTATTTAATTTTGTTTTATGAAATTTTAATTTTTCTATAATTAGGTTTGGGTTAAAATTTGTAAAAATAAAGTAAGGACTAGAACCCTTCAATTCTAGATGATGGAGGGCTTAGATGAAAAATCTGAGCCATCCAATCGACCAAAATGATCCAAAACCCCTAGGGTAGAAGTTTCAATAAATTTTATAGAGTTTTTAGCCCTTAATTGTAAAGGAATTGATTGGACGATCCAAGCAGACTGTCCGATCTTCCTTAAGAGGATCGGCTCTTAGGACGCTCTGCGGGATGCCGCACGGAAACGTGCCCTACTGGAGCATTTCCGCCTGTGCATGTCGCGTGCAAAGCCATCCCGATGGAATGGCTGTACGATAGCACTGGTCCTACGGGGAACTCGTCTCAGTGACGGGCACGTGTCAACCCTTCCGCCAGACTGGCTACTTCGCTAGATTGATCAGGGCCATTCGGTCCGTTGGGCCCAGATCAAATTTGGACCCTAGGAATGACTCTAAACTTCACAGTCCAATTGTGGAGTCATTTGAACTACAAATTTAGATCAGAAAGTTTTTATAGAATCCTTGTCATGTGTATTAGTTACTGAACTCATAATATTTATGTTTTTAATTGAATTTAATATTGAAAAGTACTAAAATATGTCCCCAACAGTGTTGGATCATGATTAGGATGATTGGACAGTATGTATGTGTTTTGATGATGATATGAAGTTGATATCATATGGAATTATAGATTGGATGCTGTTGATTTGGGATAGATCAAGATCTATGCCCTTAAATTGAATAAAAGGACTTAAGATATTCTTGATCTGGTGGGTCAAGAAAGATCAGATCATTGGATGAGATGCATCAATGATCTAATAATAAAATCATATCAAGAAGATATATTAGATCTAAAGGAATATGAAAAGATCAAGATCTAAACCCTAAAAGAGATGAAAGATGAATAATGACCATTGGATCATGATGAATAGTTAAGGCATGTTAGATTTCCATTTGAGTTATTAAATGTTATTGTAATTGTCATTTATTGCTTAGTAGATTTAATTGTAGATTTATTTATTTATTTATTCTTTAATGTTTATGTTATGAAAATTACCTTGAAAATGTAATTAAATGAAATTAGAGTTGAAAGGACATTTACATGAAATAAATGACGGGACTTAATGATAGTAAGGGCTATAGTTAGTAGGACAATATAAAGAATATCATTTCCTTGGCCCAAATTCGGAGAATAATGAAACTCTATGAATGACATTTAAATGTTCATGGATTTAATTAAAATCAATTAGAAAGAGTACTTAGAGTTAAAATGTTGATAAGAACCTTATGAAAGGTGAGCTAAGGTCACACCAGTGGATGATGAACATGGTGGTTAAGGGGGTTCTCTAATAGAGCCTCGCTCTTCCCCCACCTTCCATTAACGTTTGTGAGGTCTAAATGCCTCCTTACATGAGGATTGAAGTAACCACTTTGTGTTCAACCATTCAGCTAGTAAGCCTTAGCAATTTGACATAAGAGGAGCTGCCAAGACTTAGGATGGAATAAGCTATCCTTAACCATTATAACATTAACTAGTTGAGTAATAATAAAAAGAGCATAAAAGGTTAGTAAATCGTCTAATCCTTATAAAAATTGTAAATAAGATAAGGAAGATCAAACAAGATCCAAGAGAGATCTTGAAGGAACATAAACAAAAAGAAAAGAAATATAATGTAGATTTTAGTATTGTTCTATGATTTTACTTATAGTGTAGATTGTGAACTTAGAAGGTTTGAAACCTTGATCATATATGATTCAAGGAAAATTAAGGCATCCCTTATAGGAATACATACTTGTATAGAGGAATAACTTGATGTGTATGGTTTGACAGATGTTTGAATCAAGATCATGATGGATGACAGGGAGTGAACACCACTTGAGATGTATGAATCAAGACCTTGATACCACTTTGAGGTTGGTAGATGTACAATAATGTATTAAGGATTCATGTGTATACATACATGATCTTTTGTCTAGAATTATAGACCTTCATGATATAAGTATTCTTAGTACCTTAGCATAGTCATGATCCAACTAAGTAAATCAACCCTATGATCCAATTCAACTATCTAATGACCTAATAAAATGAGGTGAAAGTAATGAGATGTGTAGACTAAGGAAACCTTAAGAATAGGGTATATAAAATATTTTATCCTTAGTTAAACAGATACATCGTCTGATATGTACAATGTATTTTACATACAAGCATGTTGGCTTGTGATTTTGTTTTACACAGTGCTAGGACTAGGGATGCTATGATAGGGAAGTTATGAGGGTTTGGCCACTCGTTTCTTGAAATTTATATGATAGATACTATGCCCAAAGAGAGGCTAAATGTCGGGTGGGGCAATAATGGGAAGCCACCACTGTGATAGCCATGGTCCTCCCCATGCGGATATGGATTTGCTGTTGCCATACTTGGTGTCAGGGGATTATTATATAGTTATCTGGGCACGATGTACGGATTGAGGCTGTGGCATAGCAGTCCTAATGTATTTTGTATTATGATGCACATATAATATGCATAGTGTGATGCCCTGGCATGATGAGATGCCACTACATGAGTTCCTGAAAGGAAAATCCCTATACAAGAATTGACTGAATATTGATCTTCTAAGTGGAAGTATAGCTAGAGGAAGGACAACTTTTGAGCAATTATCACTATTTTAACTGATTTATCCTATACTACATAAATCACGTATATACTCTATGTTGAGATAACTCATGAGTAAATAACCATGATGAAATGATGACTGAGATAAGTATTCTTATATTAATGAAGTAGTATATTTTTGTATCTCCTACCAAGCATAGCTTGTTGAGATATTGTAAATGTTTGAATATTTACAATATCTCAGATACATGGAAGGAGATTTAAGGAAGTAAAGCTTGAAGACTTAGGAGCTCGAGACGGTAGAAGACTTGAAGAAAAAAATCAATCAGGGTATGTCCCTTGAAGACATATTTTAGTTTGAGAGCATTGTCTTGTATTGAGAGTTTTTCATGTAAGGTGAGGTTTGAACTTTGGATTATGTAATTTGGACAATGGTTGTAATGATAATACAAGGGCTGTGTAAGAGTGAACTGCTAGATGATTCTTGTATTCAATAAAATTTTATTTTATACAAAATGTCTATGTGTATTATGTATCTTGAGGTGAGACTTGGGTTTTGCTACAAATGAATTTAAAAGAAAAGAATTTCTACTCCATTGTTTGCGAATTTTTTTTTACCATTAAGGGACCTGCCTTTGAAAAATGTTTTACAAAATGTGTTACAAAAACTCGAGTCATCATAGTTGGTATCAGAGCCATTTATCCAGTCACTCACAACCCCAATATGTCCAAAGGACTAATCCAAATTAGGATATATTAGAAATGGGTTAAGTAGAATACTTATATAGAAATCTGGGTTTTGAGCAGATGCCACCTAAAAGGGGAACAAGGCAGACAACTCAAAAGGAACCTGAGAATGTTATGGAAGGATCATCTGGAAATAATCTAGAGGAGGTTATGACTAGAGTACTGAGAAATCTTCTTCCTCAGCTTATATAGCCTCAGACTAGTCTAGTGGAAGCACCAAGTATTCAGGCCTAGGCTCAACCTGATGTGGGATCCAGTGCTCCTATACCCAGATAGGAAACTCAAACTCCAGTATAGGATAACTCTTCACCTGTACTTAGTGGAGTGATGGAAACCTCTCAATTGACACCTGAAAAGACAGACAAGATGGTGGAAAGGTTTTATAAGATGGTTATCAGCTACAATGGCAAGGGTGATGCTGAGAAGGTTGAAGAATGGACTTATGAAGTAGAGAAGACCTTTAGTGTGTTGAGAACTCTAAAGAATCTAAAGGTCAAGTTGGCCACCTGTATATTGAAGCAAGAAGCAACTTTTTGGTGGAGGTCAGCACAAAGAAATTTCTTCTCCAATCCTGAAGAAATCCCATGGGAAAGGTTTAAGGAAATTTTTAATGAAAAATATTTCCCAGTCCATGTGTAAGCTCGGAAGGAGGAGTTCCTAGATGTACGACAGGGAAATCTTTAGTTATTGATTATAAAAATAAGTTCATTCAATTGAAGAGATTTGCAAGCCATATATGTGATACTGAAAGGCATACGATGGATCAGTTTATGGAAGGGTTACTCCCAGGACTAAGAACGAAGGTGCTAGGAACCAAACCAATGACTATGACCGAGTGTGTCAAGATGGCTTCTAAGTTTGAAGAAGACTATAAAAGAAACCAATTCACCAAACTTGGAGGAGGGAGCAATTGTCATCAAAAACCCTTCAAGAAGGGAAAGAGACTGCCAAATAACTTTAGGCCTTCTAGCCATCAAGGAAATCAAGCAAAACGGAAACCTTGCCCTACTTGCAGAACATATCATCCAGGCCATGTGTGCCCCTGCACGACATCACAGCCACCGTGACCTCCTATCAAATGTTACAAATGCGGTGAGTTAGAGCATTTCTTTAATAATTGTAACAAACCCTTAGCATTTAAGGGTGCAAAGCCTGAAAATGTACCTCATCATCAAGGAAGGGTGTTTGCCATTACTGACGGAGAGTTTGGAACATCTAATGCAGTTATTGAAGGTACATTGTTAGTATCTCATCACCATGCCAAAGTATTATTTGATTCTGGATCTACCCATTCTTTCATATCATGTATATTTGCATCTGGTATACAATTGATAGTGGAGAAATTGGGGTTCTATCTGGATGTTATGACACCAGTGGGAAAAATAGTTAGATTATAGGAATATCTTCAAGATGTACCTGTTGAAGTGCAGGGGAAGAGAATGGGTATAGATCTCATTTTACTAAACATGGTAGATTTTGACATAATACTGGGTATGGATTGGCTAGTAAAATACGGGGTACTTATGGACTGCCATAAAAAGAAAATCACTTTTAACATACTAAGAGAAGAAATGTTAAGAACATGCCCTTGTCATAAAAAAATGATTAGAAATTTAGCTAATCCTCTTTATTTTATTTTTATGTCATTCAATCTATCTATTTGAATCCTAGGATTTTGAATTGAAAATTTTGTATTTTTAAGGCTCTAGCTTGGTTGATTCATTTTTACAAATGTTGAAGTTCAAGGATGGAAAATCTTAACTTTCTAAGTAGATCCTCTAGAGCACCATACAACTTTTTTTCATTTACTTGAATTTACACTTTCTAAGAGCAGGTTTGGAAAGAGAGACTCATTCTCATGGTCTTTTCAAAGAGATATTTTAAGAGTAAAAAGCATTTGAGGAAAGGGTCTAGCATGATGTATGGAATGACTTTACCTAAACTAGAAGACGAACTACTTTTTTACAAGTTTTCTTTTCATTTAGATAAAGTGAAGGAAGAAATTTTTTGTTTCTATCACTTTTGATGAGAAACATCTTCTTTTGAAAAAAACTAAAAATAATCTCTCTCTCTCTCTCTCTCTCTATCTCTCTCTCTCTCTCTCTCTCTCTCTCTCTCTCTCTCTCTCTCTCTATCTCTCTCTCTCTCTCTCTCATTTGCTTGCATGTTTCAAATCATTAGCCATCAATTTTCAATTATCAAGTTTCTAATTAGTTGTAATTAAGTTTTCAATTCTACCATTCATTGCACTTAAATTCTTAATGAGTTTTATGTTCCTAATATCTCTTTTATCTTATCATTCCAATGTAATAGCTAGTTTCTAGTAAAAGCATTCTCATGTTTCCATAGTATTTGTTTCATTCTATGATTAATTCATACTCAATTAACATTTTTTATCCATTTGCATGTATTTATTTTGTTCTTTGCTTATGGTTAACACATGTTTAGCTTAAATTTATTCAAGTTTTGGTCTAGAGCATGTTTTTGATTCAAGTTATTGTTTGTATTCTAAATCTATTTTAGCCCTTTAAAAATCTATAGAAAAGCTTCAGCCATTTTTTGCTTCTAATATAGCTTAATCATTCTTGGATTGGTTTATTTTTCATTTTCATGCATAGCCAAAGATCATATCTTTAGTCTCTTTCATGTTTCATATGTTTTTATATATCATGTAATTCATTTGTAGGGCATATTTCCAATCTTGATTTGAATGCATCATTTGCCTAGATTAGTAACTACCTTTTGTTCTATTTATTATGTTGATGTGAACGTGTGTGAACTTCTTCTTTGAATGACTTACTTTAAATGTTCTTGACTAACTAAATTATACTTAGTCCTCTCAGTTTATTAACATTTGATGCATTCTTTGATGCTATTTGGACTCTTTAAATGTTATAAATGTTAGACATGCAAAATTTTCTCACATGTGTAGTTAGTCAAAGAGAAAATCATGTTCAAAGTGCTTCAATATCAACTACATGTATGTATAAGCTTTAGTCTGAAAGGGCAGTCCACACATCCTTGTTCGGGTCTTACAACTAGTGCAAAATTAACATTTTTAAGCACACAATTAGTCTTTTTTTTTAAGTACAAAGTGTCATTATTTGCAACCAAGTTTCACATGCTAATAAGAGCTTAAAATATCACATTAAACTTACTTAAAGTTGCCTAGCTTAAATCAAAGTCGAGAAATTAATTTATCATATGGCTTCCATAGATTCTACCTCAACTTAGGGATCTCTAAAGGACTTTCTTTAGCACATGGGTTAGATTGATGTTCGTTTTCAAATAATGATCTTTGAGTCTTTCAAGCGTCGGTCCCTTCTTTGGTTGATTGACAAAAATAACACTGATTACCTAGTGTCACTCCCTTCTTCTTCTCCCCTCCTTCTCCCCCTTATTCTTCTTCCTCTTTCTTCTTCCCTTTCTTCTCTCATCGTTTGGCAGGTTTGGTTGTCGTCCGCATGGAAAGTCATCGACGGCTTGGATCCCCCCTCCTTCTCCTTCTCCTTCTCCCCCTTCTTCTTCATCCTCTTCTTCTTGTCCTCTTTCTTCTCCCCCTTCTTCTCTTACCGTTAGGTGAGTTTGGGCATCATCAGCATGGAAAGTCTCTGGTGGCCTAGATCCCCCTTCCTTCTTTTCCCTTGTTCCTCTCTTTCTTACCTTTCTTCTTCTTCCTATATTTGTTTTCCTCTTTCCTCTTCCCCTTTTTCTTTCATCGTCGAGTGGATTTGGGTGTTGTCAGTGTGGAATGTCATCGACAGCTAGGATTCTCCCTTTTTCTCCTCCTCTGTTCCTTTCCTTCTCCCCCTTCTTCTTCCTCCTCCTTTCTCTTCCTATCCCCTCTCTTCTCTCTCTTTTCTTCTCTCCAGTTGGCTTTGCTAAGGTTTCCTCCTATTGGGTTTTTGAGAACAGACCTTGGTTTGTCTCTTTTCATTGACGAATGACTTAAGTGGGTGGGGATGCCTTTATTAAAATGGTCCCCTCCTTCAGTTACTTAATAATTTAATTTTGAAAAATTTTAACCTTGAAATTTTAATATTTTTTTACTATTAAGTACATTAATATATAGTTAATTACAGTAAAATAGATGAAAGCTACTACAATCTCAAATTTTTGCAAGTGGGGCCCACTATGTGCAATTACCAAATTTCCCTTTTCAAGAAAAATTAAAACTTATTCATTCAAAATTTGATTTCAGTAAACATAGTGTCATTGGAATCACTTTTTCCAAGTACAATCATAATATTAATGTTTTAACATTTGATTTGATGTTTAAAAATTTTTCACTTTCTAGAACTCTAAAAATTGAGAATTTCAAAATTATTATCTTTTCAAAGATATTACATATTGATTAGTGTAAATTTGGTTGATCATTTTTGGTGATTACATCCATACTTTTCTTACTATCCAAAGTTACTATTTTAATTATGATATGGAGACTACAAAGATCATCTTATCTATTTTATTACTAGATCAATTTTTTTTGATCAAGCATATCATCAATCAGGTGTCATCAATACTATTTTCACAATTTTTGCATCAATGTAATCATGCAAAAAAATTTCAAACATGCATATATATATAATATGTATGTATACATGAGATAAATAAAGGGATACTAATTATAAACTGTAATAACCCCAATTTTTGTAAATTGATTGAGAAAATCAATAAAGTTTGAGTTTTTCAGAAATTCTAGGCTGGAATATTAGGTTATTGGAAATTATCTTTTATTAGAGATTAAATTATAATTTAAAACTTAAAAATTATGAATGTACTTGAAAAATCTATCGAAATGACACTAAGCACGTTCAATTCCAAGTTAAAATGAAAAATCCCTAATTTTCTCCATTTTTATGAATAAAAGAGTAAAATGGTAATTTTACTCATAACCAAGTTCTAAGACTTCAATATTTAGAATTTACTTAGAAATACGATTCCAATGCCACTAAGTACGCTCGATTTCGATTTCGGGGGAATAAAACGAATTTTTCTCCATAAAAGGGCAAAATGGTCTTTTCACACCTCTGTGGGGCCCACAAATACGTGGTCAAACCACTACCAGCTGATAGAGGAGGATCCAATGTTAATTTAATATTCAAAAGAATTAAAACATAATTATTAAGAGTAATTATGAAAAATACAAAAACACCTATAAATAGCCCCCAAAAATCTTCCAAAAATGTTAATAAAAATTATCACAGAATTATCTTTCTTCCCCTGATAAAGTAGATCCAAATGCATTTGCAAACTTCCAAAATTCCCTCTTCTTACACTTTGTCTCTCTCCTCTCTCTAGATTGAAACATGAGACCTAAATTCACTTAGGCACTCTATTCCAAATAAAATCTCACCCATCCCACCATTCATATTTTCCTAGACTATCTTATCTACAAAAAACCCCAAATAATTTCAAGATCCAATGGTGCAATCAATGGTAAATCACAAAACAAATGGTTATTGGGCGTTCTTATCATCAACAGGATATTTCTTTAAAATTGGGCTGCAAAACCTAAGTTTTTCTACAATCAAGTGGGTAGAAACTCTTCCCATACTTATTTCATGTTAGTATATATAATTTTTATTTTTCTAAAATTAATTCTAGGTTAAAAATTATAAAAATCAAGTAAGGACAAGAACCCTTCACTTCTATATGATGGAGGGCTCAAATAGAAATCTGAGCCGTCCAATCAATCCAGAAGGGTCCAAAATCCCTAGGATAGAATGTTCAAGAAATTTCATCAAGTTTTGAGGCTTTGATTTAAGAGGAATTGATTGGACGATCCAAAATGGACTATTCGATCTTCTTTATAAGATCTGGCTCTTGGGACACCATAGTGGAATGCGCCTTACGGGAGCATTTCCACGTGCGTGATCCACTTGCTGTGACATTCCAATGGAATGATGCGATGAGCGACGCGGTCCTGAGTGGCGTGTTCCCACCTGCGTCCCGGTGACGGGAGTGCGGCCCACTCCACCCGACTGGACCTGCCACTTGACTTAATGAGGACCATTTGTTCCACTAGGCCCAGGTCAAATCTGGACCCTCAAAACGACTGTGAACTTCAAAGTTCAATTACAGAGTCATCTAAACTCCAAATTAAGATTAGAAAGAAGCTATAGAAATCTTGTAATGTGTATTTTCTTTTCAAATCATAAAATTGATAAAAATATTCGAGATAAAAAAAAGGAATACACAAAGACTTAGAATAGAATATACTTAGATTTGAAAGATTAGAAGATCATTCTAACCATCATATCTATTAATCAATAGAATAAATACTATTTGAGAAAGATAGATCATGATAGCATACCAGATCTAATTCTTTATATCAAAGGACAAGATTAGACAAGGAATATAGATAAGATAAATTTTTTAGGATTACTATTTGAGAAAGATAGATCATGATAGCATACCAGATCTAATTCTTTTTAGCATTGTTGCACTATCATATGGAAGCCATATGATAAATTAATTTCTCGACTTTGATTTAAGCTAGGCAACTTTAAGTAAGTTTAATGTGATATTTTAAGCTCTTATTAGCATGTGAAACTTGGTTGCTAAATAATGACACTTTGTACTAAAAAAAACAGAGGAGGAGAAAAAGGGAGAATCCTAGCTGTCGATGACATTCCACACTGACAACACCCAAATCCACTCGACGATGAAAGAAAAAGGGGAAGAGGAAAGAGGAAAAGAAATATAGGAAGAAGAAGAAAGGTAAGAAAGAGAGGAACAAGGGAAAAGAAGGAAGGGGGATCTTGGCCACCAGAGACTTTCCATGCTGATGATGCCCAAACTCACCTCAACACTTAGCTCTGTCAAAGGGTAAAATGAAAGAATTCACACTTAATTCATAAACTACATTTTGTATATATGTATATGTATATATATATATATATATATAATATTACTTAACTGCAACAATCATATATCCTACTTAATATGTGTCTACACAGATTCAAGATTAGTGAGAAGTAGCAAGCAATGGTATATCTGAATCCTTGGATTAGCTGACGATGGGATCATGGCCAAAAGTAATAAAATATGCTAGATATGCCATCTATGGTCATCACTTTTACACGAAAGACCATGATAACTCAAGAGTGTAATAGAATAGTGGGGTTAGCTTAGTTGCCAATGCTACATTCTTTTCAAGCTCAAAGGATAATGGGCTAATAGTGGCAGCTTATATGACGAGGTTATAATAGAGATATGGACCTTAGATTATACTTTTAGAATTGTGGTTGCATTTAAGTACGATTGGGTGGAACACAACAAAGGCTGCATCAAAACTAATCCCCTTGGTCAACTATTTCACATAAAAGACTAACATGATAAGAGATGGTTGACTATTTTATCATCCTGTCTAAGGGATTTTTATGATGAAGACGACTTTGGAGATACTGAAATAGATTACCCTTGTATTCCCAAAACAATCCCATCAATCGAAGTAATACTTGGTGAGAATGAGGATTATGTGCATGACAATGGTGAGGAGGGTGCTTGGGTTTTGAAAACTATAGTTGGGGGTATATAGATTGTATTAGTGAGTTGCAATATAATTCTAGATTTATAATTAGCTCTTTTGTCATGAGCTATATGGATTGATAAGTGAGCTATATGTGACTACACACACACACACACACACACACATATCATAAAAGGATAATAAATGAGGAGTTATTCAAAAAAGTACTTTCATTATATATGTGTGTGTAAAAAGAATGCATGAATCAATGTTGACTATCATAAAAAATCGATTTCATTGTGTATTAATTGTGTTAGATATTCTAAAGTACTAATATAAAATATATATAATTTGAATTGAAAAATAATTTATAAATTCGTTTAGTGCAAATGAATTTAAAAGTTTGTTACTTTTGAAGTCATTTCACTAAACAACTTTAAAAGTAGACTCTTAAAGTTGTTTACACTAAATGGCTTCAATAATTTTACTTTGAGTTGTACTTAACCTCAACCAAATCCCTAATTGTGAATTGGAACTACATTCAGATATTCGCAATCACTATTGACTTTTTGTTGTTTATGTGAGAACCTGGGTTTTTGTAGTAAAAAAAATTTGCAAAGCAAAGTAACAGAAATTCTTTTCTTTAGACCTTGTTTATTAAAAACCCAAGTCATCACTTTATGCATAACTTAGGTAGAATTTTGTACAAGTTAAAATTCCATTGAAGGAATATACTTTTAAAGTCCAGAATCCATCCAGTAGTTCATAGTGCAACCAAAATCCATTACAATACTTGTCCAAATTACATAATCTAAAACTCAAAGCTCACCATACAATGAAACTCTCATTACAATACAATACTCTCAAACAAAACAAAATACATGTCTTCAAGGGGTATACCCTGATGATTATTCTCCCAAGTCTTTTTCAGTCTTGAGCTCCTAACTCTCCTTCTCTGCATCTCAGATATTGTAAACATTCAAACATTTATAATATCTCAGCAAGCTATGCTTGGTAGGGGATTCAAAAAGTATACTAATTTGACAATATAATTCTAATAATTCATAATCTCTTTATTCATAAACATACTCATGTATCAATCTCTTTACTTTATCATATATGTACATCCTTATACATACATACTGTATATGGATAAATCCATCAAATTTATGAAAGTAGTCAAATAACATTCCCAACTAAGCTGATCAATTCTTTCCACTATGAGAAATTAGTATTTCAGCTAGTCCTAAACTGGAAATTTTCCTTCTTGCGAAATACTGGTAATATACAATTACCTGGCATTTCATCATGCCAAAATAAGGCATTTCACTATGCCTATCTCATATGCATCATAGTGCAAAATAGTCAAAGGACTACCCTATTGCAGTCTGATCTATACTAACGCACTCGGATAACTGTCCTATTCACCACTAATACCACAGTGGAAAATATTGTGTCACTGCCCATATGGGGAGATAGAACTTTCACAATGGTGGCCTTCCTATAATTGCCTCAACCGAATTTTAGCCTCTTATAGGGCAAGGTATCATCATATCATCAAATTTTGAGAAGCGGGTGGCCAAACCCTCATTACTCCCCTAGCATAACATCCCTAGGCTTATGCCTATTTAAAACAAAAGCACAAGCCTCCATGCTTGTATGTAAAATAGGTTTCATACGTATCAGACAATCTATTTGTTTACTTAGGGCTGAAATATTTTCTAGTTCCATATTCACTTAAAGTTTTTTCCTCAATTCTAACTTAACACCTTCATATATATTTGGTTGGATTATAAGGGTTTCAAGAGATTTAATACAAGTATTAGCATTACACTTGTCAACATTTCAAGACATAAGTTCATGTATTCAACATGTACAACCCATGTAGATGCATTCATAAATCCTCCTACCTTCAAGTAGTGATCCATCTCTTTAGATCTTCCCTAATCCTGACTAACGTATGTAAGCTTCTAATTTTCATGATCTTCAAGATCTAAGATGATTAGATATTCGAGATCTAATGCAATCACGATATAATGTTGAAATAAAGTAATATCCATGATTTATTTCAACAAATCTAACATAAATTGAGGAATCTACCCTTTATGGTAGAAATAACTTAAAAATATAAAGGAACCCACTTGATTAATGAGATCAAGCATGATCAGACTCTTGGGTTGGATTCAATGAATGGGATTATGATGGAATCAAGTGAGATCATGGATTAAATGTGACAAAAACAAATGAATATGATCTTTGGACCATAGTGAAGTAAATGCCCCAAATGTAATTAAAACCCTTGATCTAAAGGATAAGATCTAAAATCTAATGGTTGGATCATAAGTAAAAGTTTCTAATAATATTAATCTAATTAGTTTACTTGTATTTTATTTCATAATAGAATTGTAAATGTGATTTATGTTATAAATTAGGAAGCATGATAGTGTAATTCTTAAATTTTAGCATGTTATGCTCTATATGTTATTAGATTGTTATAATATGTTGGCAATTTAATTATCTTAGGGTCATGTTAGTTTAAATTTAATATTTTAGCATGATTCCATTAGATTACTAGTAAAATTTCATATATTTCATAACTTAGGATCATGCCAGTTTAAGTATAGTTTTATTTTATTAGATTAAGTTACATTCATAGGAAGCATGTTAGTATAAATGGTTGTTAAACTTATATTGGATTTAGGCTTTAAAGTTTATGATTTAATTGTTGTCAAATTTTATTAGTGTATTCAAATGTTATGTAGTTGTTAAGATATAATGAACATAAATCACCAAAAATGTAAACTAATGGAATATAGAGATTCATGGACAATTAAGATGACTGAATGACTTTGACTTAATATTAGTAAGGGTTATAGTTAGTAGGACAATATAAGGATTATCAAATCCTTGGCCCAAACTAGGAGAATAATAAACCCCATGAATGACATTTTAAATGTTTATGGATTTAATTAAAATCAATTAGAAAGAGTACTTAGGGTTAAAATGCTCATAGGAACCTTATGAAAGGTTGAGCTAAGGTCACTCTAGTGAATGTTGAACATGGTGGTTGAGGGGGTTCTCTAATAGAGCCTCGCTCTTCCCCTACCTTCCATTGATGTTTGTGAGGTCTAAACACCTCCTTACATGAGGATTGAAGTAACCACTTTGTGTTCAACCATTTAGCTAGTAAGCATTAGCCAATTGGAAATAAGAGGAGCAGTTTAGACTTAGGATGAAATAAGTTATCTTCAACCAGTAAAACATTAACTGGTTGACTAATAATAATAAGAGCATAAAAGATTAGTAAATTATCTAAACCTAATAAAATTGTAAGTAAGATAAGGATGATCAAACAAGATCTATGGAATGTTGAATGATTAAGAACAATAAAAAGAAATAAGTACTTCTTAATGATATATATATTGCTTGCAATTTAGATCAAATAGAATAGAAGATTTGAACCCTTGATCAAATACGATTCAAGGAAGAGAACCAAGATCGTCCTCCTTAGGGATGATCAAACAATTGAACTTATATCAAAGAAGAACTAGATGATAGAAGATTTAAGCCCTTGATCTTGATCAACAAGTATAAATTGTTAATCAAAGGATCTATGAAAGATCAAGATAAAAAAAAGGAATACACAAAGACTTAGAATAGAATATACTTAGATTTGAAAGATTAGAAGATCATTCTAACCATCATATCTATTAATCAATAGAATAAATATTATTTGAGAAAGATAGATCATGATAGCATACCAGATCTAATTCTTTATATCAAAGGACAAGATTAGACAAGGAATATAGATAAGATAAATTTTTTAGGATTACTCAGATTGCATAAATATATTGACAATATGTATGGATTTATAGATTACATACGTTAGTCAGGATTAGGGAAGATCTAAAGAGATGGATCACTACTTGAAGGTAGGAGGATTTATGAATGCATCTACATGGGATGTACATGTTGAATACATGAGCTTATGAATTAAGTGTGAATTCTTTCATTTTACCCTTTGACAGAGCTAAGTGTTGATAGTGCAACAATGCTAAAATTGTAACCACTTCTGTTTCTTTACGTAACTTGGATTCATTGCCTTGAGGACATCCATGTGCTCACTACACACACACATACAAATTAATGGAGTGATAAAAGAAAATATAACCATCAACAATTAACTTTTACATAAGTGCATGATCAACTTACTCAATATATGGTTAGAGTTCACTAACATTTCAAAATACATAAAGATGCACCGGGTGCAGTTCTTTTTAGTTAATGGTTGATATACAACCACTGGATAGAGGTTCACCAACCTCGAGATAATGAAATGCAACTGATTATTTCTTTCTTGGAATTCCAATCACATCCACCACCTTCTTGCACAGAGCATTAAAGAAGTAGTAGAATTTTATAATAGCTCCACTAACTTTGCTTGGTAACACCAAACATATTGCTATAGAAAGGAATTTTTGTATCAATGCATGGCAATAGGGGGACTTCATCCCCAACAATTTTAGTTCTTCCATGGAGACAATGTTTTTAAAGTTTGACGAGTAGTCATCTAGGACTTTGAACTTGGATAGGGTCTAACACACTATTCTCCTCTCCTATCTATCAAGCGTATAATTTGCCTTAGGCAAGTATGTTTGTCGATGGCTCCTATCTTGTGGATGCAACCTCCCTTTCAAACCCATCTCATAAGATCCATTCGAGCTATAAGTCCATCATTTGTTTTTCCTAGGATATTAAGGTACTAGTCAATCTTTCACACACATTCTTCTCAATGTGCATGATATCAAGCACATGGAGTAGATGCAATGATTTCTAGTATGCAAGCTAAGAGAATATTGATTTCTTCTTCCAACAACTTCTATAATTACTTTCACCTGGCATTAATGTTTTCAACTCGCTCCAATACTTGTTGTCCTATTAAGATCTTTAGACCTATCCTTGTCTCTAGATTATTGTTAAATTCTCGCTTATTAAAATGATATGGATGGTCTTTGCACAACCATCTCCTGTGGCCAAGGAGTTCCATTTTCCTACCATGTTTAAGTCATACAGCACATGTTTGATCACTGCAAGCATTGTATCCATTCACGGTGCATCCAAACAAATTACATTATGTAGGGAAGTCACTTATTATCCACAATAGTATAGCCTTTAGGATGAACAACTCTTTACGATATGTGCCGTATGGTTCAACACCTACATCCCATAATATCTCAAGATCATCAATCAAGGGAGACAAGTACATGTCAATGTCATTCCCTGGCTACTTTGGACCCGATATCAACATAGTTAACATCATGAGTCTTCCTCTTTATGCATAGAAATAGTGGGGGATTGTAATAAACTAATATAACAGGCCAACAACTATACTTGCTACTCATAGAACCATGAGGATTAATCCTATATGTAGATAATGCAAGTTGTAGGTTTCTAAGTTCTTCATCAAAATTAGCCCACATGAAGTCTATGAGCCTCCATGCTAGGCTATCTATTAGATGGAGTGAAAAGCTATTAGCTACTCTGTCCTTAGCATGCCATACTAATTTCTTTGTTGTTTTTATTATACAAAACATTTTAACTTCCATCTTGATTGCCCACAAGTTAGGCATGTAGTTTTATTCTTGTGCTCTTTCCTATACAAGATACAATCATTGGGACACACATGTATCTTCTCATACTTCAACCCCAGTGCAGCCAAGGTCTTTTTTGCCTCCCATGTGGACCTCACCAATTTATTATCCTTTTGTAGCATCTTACCCACTACTTTCAAGACTTCTATAAAACCTTGATATGAAAAACCAAATCCTGATTTCACGTTGTAAAATTCTACCACTGCAAACAACTTCGTATAATCTTGACACTCAAGGTAAAATTGATCATCAATTTCTTATAATGTAATATGAAATTATTAAGGGTCATCTTGGAAGTCATCATATGCATCTTGAAACATTAATATAGCTGTACTATTTTCAACACTTCCTATAGTGTCTAGATCATATCTTCTAGGCCTTGTAGAGGGCCTATGTGAAAGTTCTTCTCCATACCAAATCCATGGGTGATAGCTTTCATTGATTGCATTGAAGCACAAGTATTCTCTCAACACCCCTACATTTACTCTTTTCAAGTTTTCACATTTTTAGCATAGACAACACATGCGATTACGATCAAGACCTACCTTAAGTGCGAACTATATGAAATTTTTTCCCTTCTTATATTTTTTTGATTTTCTTGTCATAGTCATCCAAGGATATTTGTCCATTACCACATGAAATTAAAGAAAATATGTGTGCGAATACTTGTTAGACATGAAAGGATTAGGTTAGGCATTTTACCAAACATTAGGTATACAAGAATTAGAAATATTTGAAATAACTACATTACACACATGCACACATGTGAAAATTTTCAATTCACTATATAAAAAAAAAAATCAAAATATGACAAGTGCATTCAAAAGGAAAATTAATTTTAAAAAGGAAAGTTTCTACACTTACCCTTGTTAAAATTCTTCAAATATGCATAAAGCATATGAGACAAACAGAGATTCTAACCAAGACTCAAAAATTGATATGAAACCTGAATTTGTGAATGTAGTTTCAATTCATAATTAGTATTGATCAAGGATAGTCACAATAAAATTTGGCTTAGTTTTTGTGTATAGGTCATGAACACAGTTGAAAAAAGCACGACAAAAGTTGACAAAATAACTCTTAAAACAACTTGTAAATTTAAAGTTTTTTGCTATAGACAACTTTAAAAGTCTAAACTTTTAAATTTGTTTGCTGTAAGTGACTTCAAAAGTCAAGACTTTTAAGTTGTTTAAGCCAAACAACTTTAAAAGTTTGTGATTAAAGTCATTTATAGTTAAAGGACTTCAAAAGTCCAGACTTTTGAAGTAGATTAAGGTAAACGACTTTAAAAACTAATATATATATATATATATATCACTTCATATATATATATATATTTAATTTTTGTACATTACAATATCTTACACAAATACACAATGAAACTGATCTTTTATGATACTCAATGTTGATTCATGCATTCTTTACACACACACACACAAGCAAACATGTGAAAAAGGAAATCAAATTATGTTTTGATTACATCCAATGTTACATATATCAAATGTTACATATTATTGGATCTTATTAATACAATATCATGATTAAAGAATGAATCTGCTCTTTTTTATCAAAATATAGCCTCCTAGTATTCAGCTAACACCACTCTTCGTGAAATTAGAACCATTTAAAGCACCTCTTAACCTCATCATCTGAAGTGAGAAAACCCTCTTGATATACAAAATGAAGAAAAAGAGAGTTAGTAACAAGAAAACAATGCATGATCTAAATAAGTTATGGTTCACTTACAATGCTTTTCATGATATACATAATGAAAATATCCAAAATGGAAAGCAAGAAGGACAAAGAGAGAGGCACAAGGACCAAAGGAGGACACTATCATGCCACCTGTGAGAAGAAGAACATGAATAAGGGATACAAAAAAAATGAGATGACTTGAACTATTTCATACATGAACAAGGACTTTTGAAGATATTTGAATCAAACAACTTCAAAAGTATACGCAGGAAATGACTTTGAAGTCCTTTGATTCAAATGACTTCCAAAGTAACTGACTTTTGAAGTAGTTTAGTGCTACATGACTTCTAAAGTATATGACTTTAAATGTTAATTTCTTATGAAGTCATTTGAATCAAACAACTTTAAAAGTCCTTTCCCACATAAAATAATCTTCACGCTAAACTTATGTGTATACATTTGAAGTCATTTGGCTTACACTTCAAAAGTTATTGACTTTTAAAGTCGTTTAGGTCTAAATGACTTCAAACAACTTTAAAAGTCCTTTCCCACAAAAAAATTCCTCTTCATACCAGATTTTTAAATTCATTTTTCATTAAATGACTTCTTAAGTCTATAATTTTACAGCCATTCTTTTCTAACCTCTTTTTGTCCTTTGATCTTTAAGGTGTATGAAGTATCATATTTGACTCTTGGAGCTCTAGAGACTCCATCTTAGGTTGATCTAGGCCAAAACCGACTTGTAAAATATTTACGATGTCGGTAGTCAGTATAATGACTTCTTTATGCTTACTTTAAAAGCCTTGTGTGTAGTAGTGTATGTTGCAATATTATGACTAACTTATACTCTTAGTATCATGTTATGTAGTATTGGCATACCATGATTAAATAAAGTATAATAATAATTAAAATAATCATGGGAGATTACACTAAATATAGTGTGATGACTTTGCAAGGCATACATTTCTAACAATTTTCGTAGGCCATAGAAAGGTATGTGTAATACCCATCATTTTTATACCTTAAGAAAATTAATTGTGTGACTATTAACAACTAAGTTAAGATTCCTTAGTGTGTATCAAATATGTTAACATTTGGGCATGAGTTCAAACCTCTTCTTTGACAAAATTTCTTTTTAAATTGTTGAAAATTTGGAGACTTAAAATGGGCATCCCAAATCCAAATTGATCAAAGGAATCCATAGTGACTCTTACGTTGAAAATGTGGAGTAGCTGGTCAATTGGGCTACATGAGAAAAACATTGATATGTTTTAATATTATCCCGAAAGTGCATGGGTCTTCTGTAGAATAGAGCACACAAGTACGTGTTGATCCCACGAGGAATCTAAATTTTAAAGTTACAAAAATTTAACTAAAATCAATTTTAAAATAATTTAATATAGCAAATCAATTAATTAAAAATTTACTAAAAAATTAAAATCACACAATATCCATGCCTAGGGTTTTTGAATGCATCACAACAAAATTAAATATTTAAATAAATCAGGTCTTTACAATACGCATGTTAATGAAATCTCAATCAATTAAAAAACATAGAAGATACCATCTTTAAAATATCGCTTTCTCTATTTTTTAATTATAAGATGTAGCCTAATTTAGCATATTTACTCAAAGTACAATATGTCTTTTTAGGGTATAGGCTATCAAAGATTTTCATACACAAAATCAATCTAATATAATATGTCTAGTATCTAAACTATAAAATACATGACATTTCCTAAGTAAAAATTACTAAACATATAAATTAGACTGCTAAATTTAAAATTAATACTTAATAATTTTTAAACCCAATTTTACTTAATCATGGAATTGTATGATTTATTGTGGTTACATCTTAACAATAGGATGAAAAGTGTGCCTAACATCATGTTTATTGACTTATTTTAAATGCACTAGTAATTAATAGTCTAAACTACTGCTAACTAATATAAGCGAAAACTAATGATTACAACTAATGAAAAGCTAAATTAACAAATATCAACCTACACTAATATTTTTAATTTAAAAAAAAAATGCATCTAATTATGAGAATTATAGAAGAATAAAGAAGGTAACATGAATAAAAAGAAGCTAAAATCCTACAAAAAGGATTAGTATTACCAGAGGTCCTTGTTGTCTCACTCAATGAAATCCATTGTGAACTCATTGCAATTTACACTATCGCCTTCGATCATCAACTAAACAGTGCCTTATATTTGTTGTGTCACTCAACCAAACATATAGGATAACACCCTGCTATCAAGAACCCAAGGAGAATCAGCTCACAAACCAAAACAATCCATGAGTGTAATATAAGGGGTTGTGTGTGATTTTAGAGAGGGAGAGAGTATTATGCATGAAATTTAGAAGGATGATTGGAGAATGTGATTCTTAGATGGGATGAGAGGTTGGATGATTAGAAAAATTACATGTAAGAGAATGGAGTGGAGAGGGTATTGCATGAAAAAACAAAACGAGATGGAAAAGATAATAGGTTATGCATGAAAATGAGAGAAATGTATAGTGCATGTTATGCTTGGGATGAAAAGGAGCATGGTTAAGGCACTAAAGAGATGGATAGTGGAAATTGAATGGAATTCTTATATGGGTAGTGGTGTTCAAGATAGATGGGACAAATAGATAGATAGATAGATATATATATATATATATATAGAGAGAGAGAGAGAGAGAGAGAGAGAGAGAGAGAGAGAGAGGGAAGAGGGTACAATGGATGCATGGGAATGAGAGCGAAAGTAAATATGGATGCATGAATTTTAAAGAGTGGAAAGATAGATGGATGGGTGATGCATGTAAGAGAGATGGGTAGATAGTTGTCCATTAGATAGAGAGAAAGAAATATATGAATCAAGGTTTATATGCAAAAGGATACAAAGGAGATGGATATGCATGATGGAAGGATGCATTGGATGAGAGAAAGATGAGATGGCGGTGAGAAATGTGATAATGCATGGAAAATGAAGATGAAAGATGGGAGAATGGACATGGGAATGTGTTGGATATAAGATAGCAAGATAAAAAGGATGAAAAGAATGGACTTATCTCTCTCAAATAAGCATGCACACTCACATTCTCCTCCCTTTGCCGCCCAACATCCAAGCTTCCTCACCTTTTGAGTTTCACATCCATGTACAAGGGAGGAAGATGGGAATGGCTTAAAAATCTAATACCTTTCTTTTTATATCCAAAACTCCTCTCTCTTTAGATAACACTAAGTCTCCTCTATTTCTTAGCCTTTCCCTTAGCCAATCACTCTCTAGGTAAACCTCCTACATTTTCTTCTTTTAGTTTCTCTCTTCTCCTCTTATCTTTCCCACTTGAAACGTTATGCCTATTCCCTTAAAAATAATGCACCAATCTTTGGGAAGTTTCCTTCCTCTTCTACAGATTACACTCCACTCCTTTCCTCATTTTGCTTCTTTTGTTCCAGCCCTAGGATGATGCATAGACCTAGAATAGATGGTTAGGATTGTTTCTATGTTTCCTCTCAAGAAAAACATATTTCCTGCTTGTATTCCATCCACGTGTCTTCCATTTCCTAAATTTTTTTCCTCATCCCACCCTTTTCTTCTCTACCAATCATAAGCCATGCTTAACTCCAGCCAACCTTCTATTTCTCTCAAAAACACTTTCTTTTTATCCCACTTAAAAATAATGAGTATCTTCTTCAAAAAATGGTGGGCAGCCCACTTAAAATATCATTAATAATTACATTTAGCTCTAGCATTTTTGCATGCTTCATTCTTGTTGGTCCACCCTAGCACTCCCTTCATTTGCCCTTAAATGTCTAGATGAATTTGTGAATTTAGATTTCTCATTTATTGTTCTCTTCACTACATGTTTTTTACTTTTTATTTTCTTCTTATATTTCTCCATGAAAGTGACAGAGTGAAAGAGAGAATGTAGTCTTCATGTGGGATCCAATCTCTAAGAAGTTTGACTTCCATACAAAGTCCAGACATGTTATTGCTTACATGGTTCTTAAGCTTTAGTTATAAGCTTCCCAAAGATGGTGGAGTACATGCCTATATTCATAAGATGTTAGCCACCCTCACTTTTAAGATATGCACTCTTTTTGAGTGGATAAGGGTGGTCATTTGCATGGGGTTTCTTATAGTACTGAATTTGATAAGGATACCCCATAGCATTCCGAACTTTCGTAGTTGCATTTTTCTTGGCATGTGGGTCCATGACTTTACTCAAATGGTGGAATTTCTCTCTTTTAGGGTTTTTAGTTGCTGAATATAGCATTTTAATCACTTGTACCCTAATCCCTCAAAATGCAAAATAATCCTTAACTAGTGATATTTAATGTAAAATTAGGGTTAAAATTGCTAAATCTAGGGATATTATTTGTAATATTTATGTGTACCTGTAGACTTACATTTTACTAGTCCCTGAGGAAAACTACAAAAGAAAAATTAAGAATGGAAAATTTAAAAATTTTGACCACTTTTGCAGGTACTGTCACCTGGATTTAACAAGTATAGAAAGCTGTTAAACCCCTAGGTTACTCCTAATGATGAGTTATAGTATCTTAAGTGTTTCCATATATGGTACCCATAACTATTTCAAAACACACTTATGGAAATTCCTTCATTTTTTTCTTAAAGAATTTTCATCCATTTAGATATCTACCTTTAGCATGTTAGTAAAAATGACCAATAGTTCAAAACTTATTCTTATGCTACAAATCCATATTGAGCAAACCTTGGAATGTGTGTGTACAATACTACAGGTGGCTTTTAATGTTAGTAAAAAATTATAATAGAGTTGGTTAAGAAACAACTTTTATCAAGTCGACATAAAAAATCGAAAACTTTTAAAAACATTTACCAAACGACTTTAATTCAATACTTTTGAAGTTGTTTCACTAAACCACTTCAAAAGTACAAACTTTTAAAGTTGTTTACTAAACAACTTTAAAAGTTTAGTAAACAACTTTAAAATTCTATACTTCTGAAATCATTTACCTAAATGACTTCAAAAGTCCCCCTTTTTTTTTGACATTGCAATTGTTACTTGTATTTCTACATTCAATGTAATACTTGAAACAATATTTTCACAATCTTTATACACATGAAAAAAAAACATACAATCACTTCCACATTGGGTACAAAATATCCAAATTCATCATTATCCATCAATATCTATCTTGAAATGACTTCATAAAAGAAATGACAACACATGTATTCACTACAACATCGACATTCACTTCATTTGTAGGTCTATACACATTGCATTTGCTTTCACACCCTATGTTCCCTTCATTCATCATCCCATAAAATTAATATAATTCAAAGAATATAATAAAAACCAACCCCCATATTCACTTCATTTACAAGTTCCAAATACACTTCATCCATACTTACTCATTTACTCCCATATTCCAAGTTTTCACTCATTCATCACTTAAGAAATATATATATATATATATATTAAAGAAAATAATGAAAACTAAAAGAACACATACAAGTGAATGAAAAGGTACTTTATTATGTATTTTTCATTCATATAGTTACTCCAAGTTTCTAATTGAAACTCATTACATACTCTACCCATTCACTTCATATTTCATTGAGCTTTACTAATGACTATCTAATTTTGCATAAAAACCCCCAAATTAGTTACCATTGTTACAACTTATAGGGGTAAATTATGTGATTTAGACCAAAATTTGTAACACATTCATTGTTGCCTAATGCTTCAAAATATAGATATTTTGTAGGTCAAGAGGCTAATCCGAGGTAAGTATGTGATTAATCATATTTTTCTAGGATTTAATTAGAGGTTTTTACTTTCTCATAGGAAGTGAAATGGTGATCCAATGGCAAACATCGATTGAGATAAACATTGAAGATCAAGATCGAATCAAAGCCTCAAAGTCATCAATCCTACATAAAATAAAAGGTTAATATTATCTTTAAAACAAGCAATGAATGTAATTCAAGGAGCTAAAGGTGGACAAAGTGGGCCCATGAAGCAACCATGTAATTCGACCACCTTCGCAGGGGATCCATTCAAGCCACCTTAGCCATATAAGCCATGAGAGAAGGTGACAAGTTAAGGAATTCAAGGGAAGTCATTCAAGACATTGAAACCAATGAATTCAGCTTTGAAGCTAGGCTAAGAAATCCATCAAAGCCAGCCATGAATCCTAGCCAATGAAGTCCCCCAAGTTAGCCATCAAAGCCACACAAGCTAAGCTAAATGGAAAGCCATGATTGGTGGAGAATTTGAGGAATTATCCATGAGATTATAAGGGATATTTTGAATATAATTAAGGGAGATTTCATTAGGATAAGATGGCATGTGGGCCAATAGGAAGTGACCCTCCTATTTTTTATTTTTTCCCACTTTTTCTCGCTTTCCATTACCATCAAAGATCACTTTCCATTCAAATGTCCTATGATTCCAAGACTACTCCAGCTTCCTAAACTCCCATTCCAACCACCCAACCAAAACCCAATTCTTAGGAAACCACTTAGCTAGTCAATATTTCCCACCTCTTTTCACTTTCCTATCTTTTTCCTACCTATCTTTTTCCTCCCTCCTTTTCTACTTCTTGTCTCTTTACTACCTTATCCCATCCACCCAACCTCTTACATTCAAGGGTTCAAATGAATTACAAAGGAGGGAGATTCCTCCCCCTAAAAAGGGCCTCTCCCACCTACTTCCCTTCCAAAAGACAACCACCTATCACCTTAGTTTCCTCTTTGAAAACACTATCTTAATTATTATCCTAGCCATCCATAACTATCTTCAATTGCCACAACACCTTATTCTTAGGCTACTGAATAAAATGTAAGAGAAAATTTATAAAAACCCACAAAAAACCTAAGTAAGAGGACTCTTTTGCAAAAAGGTAAGAGATGCCTCCTCCATAGGAAGGAGACGTCCTCTTCGTAATTCCCCCTCTTCTCCCTTCTGCTTTTGATTATCATCTCCTTTGGGTGGCTGCTACTCTTTCCTAGGGTGTGTTGCATCTCCTTAAGTGTTTCACATCTGGTTTTTGGGTGTTTGATTGACCATTGAAAGGTTGGTTGGTCTTCCTTACTTTTCTTGTTGATCTTAGTTACATTTGTGCTGGTTGTTGCTTTGCAATTCCCTTTGTTATTCTTTGCCTAAAGATTAAGATCCAAGGTTGGTTTTTCTCTTGAAGTGACAGCCAAGGGAAGTCACCTTGAATCTCATCTTTGTCCATGTTTTTCATTTCCTTTAGATACCATTTTGTTTCATTATGTTTTCCTTAGTGTTCTTCAAGCTTGTCTTTAGTTTCTAGTAGAATTTTCTCTTGATTTCAAGCATGCTTATTCATGATTGATTGTTGGAACAATTAGCTTGTAGTTGTGGGTTGATAAATAGCAAGTGAAGCTCATTGTAATATAATTTAATTTTCAGCCATGGATTACATGTATTGGGCATTATGTTGATGAATTTTTTATGTGATTCAATGAAGTAATTTGTAGTTTTCAATTCATACCTATGTACAGCAGTTAATGATCTTTATTAGTTAATGTTTACTTACATTAGAATTGATTAAATCTATCTTTTCCATGTTCCATTAAGTGAATGATTCAATTAGCATGGTGCTAGAATTTGTTTGGATGGATTGTTTACATTAATTTCTAGCACCATACACTTTATGCTCACTTGACTTTTTAAATTCTGACTGAATTTCTAGATAACTTAGTTAGTGTTAGGGTAAGATTACATGCTTTAAGTTTCCCAAGTAGTAGCCTAGATCCATTTTTGCCTAATGAATGATGTGTACCATTCCATGGTCACATGCATAATACTTGTTTAGTTCTCCATCCATTGCTTATTAGTGATTGTTTCCCTTTATTCCTCTTATTTAGTTGTAGTTAAATTCCACTAGTTTGCACTTAGTTTCTAATTTGTAGTGAGGAAAGTAATTCATTTTGTCGTAGTTGATTTGGTAGCTTATTTTTCTGGGATATGCATGATTTAGGAAAGTTGCTTAATTTCACTTTTAGAAAATTTCAATTTAGTAAAGTTTTTAATTTTAGTAAGTTATAGTTTTTGCACAATTTCAATTTTCATGTGCTAATTTCCATTCTAAGTTTAGGTTAAGAATTTCTTAAATTTTGGTTAGGGTAGATGTTTAAAGTAGGGACTATTCGCATGCCATTTGTTCAAATCCTCATGGGATCAACTTTGCTAGCATGCTATATTACAACTGATTCATGAGCTTGCAAGTTAACTTAAAAATCACAATAAGTTTTTGGCATTGTAGCCAAGGAGTTGCAACGTTTTGTGAAGTGGACCATACCTTGGATTATTTGCCTCTAGTCTATGTTTAGGGTGCATTATTTTAGAATTTAGCATTATTTTTTCTATTTTCATCATATTGAGCATAATTGTTTGATTTTTGGGCTAAGCGAAACGGCAAAGGAGCGGCGAAAATCTTATGGGCCATGACTTCATCAACATAGATTGGGTTTTCATTAGTTTCCTAGATTAGAATTTGAGTGAAATTATAGTGAGGCCCATTATAATTCTAATTTCAAATTTTCTTTTAAATGTGTTGTAATAGTATATGTCAGGTGAGGGGTATGGTGGCCCACAATTGGTCGTCATTGGACCCCTCATTGTAAGCAAATCGGCACCCAAATTTGAATTTTTAGGATGCATACATATAGTGTAATTTTGCATTTGGCTAGTAATATAAATCATTTACATTAGGGTCATCCATTTATAATTGTTGTATAATACTTAAGACTGTTGCATTAGTTCAAGCGCCTATTTAACAAAGGTTAGCTTTACTTTGCTATAACCAAAGCATAGGCTGCATGGTTATAGTGCTTCGTCTGTTAAGGTGCCTTACCCTTTGTTAAGTAGCATATAGGTAGTAATTAGTTTGATTTTATTTTGAATTGCATTTTTGCAGCTTTATGCTAGAATGGAATTTAATTTTAAGGGCCCCACAAGAACCCTTATAAGATAAGGACTGGATTTCATCACCAGCTCCTTGGCCCACCAAAGAGTTAATCAACATCTTTGTATGTTGCGATCCCAACCCTTGAATGTTAATTTAAGATCAAGTAGAATGGGACTTAGGATATCAAGCTCATAAAGCCCTTTTAAAAAGACGTGATCTATTATCACTTTAATGGCTTCTAAGCACTATGGTTATAGTGGGTGTCTTAAAATCCATGTAATTTTCCCATGCTTTCTATTGACGTTGGTTGAGGTCTAAACTACTCCTGACATGAGGATTGTATTAAGCACTTTACAGCAGAACCCAACTGGTAAGCAGTAGTCAAATTGGGAGAAAAGGAGGAGCTGTCTAGATCTAAGCTGAGAAGCTACAACCTATGCAATAAGAAAAGATAACCAAGACACTGCTTAATCAATGAATACTAGAATTTGATTGTGCATCGTGAACAATAGGATGCATTTAGGTTGTAACATATAGTTAGGATTTTCCATAATAAAAAAAAAACTCATTCCTTGTATGTAATGATTTATTTTGTTGTATACAAAGTTGAGAACAAGGGCCTATCAAGAAGATGATAGAGTCAGTTAGTGTGACGATCTGAATTTTCCCATGCATTTTTAAATGCAATATCTAATTCCTAAGGCGGGATGCATCCCTATTTGAAAACCATTTTATGAAAACCGTGCAAATGCAGTGGAAAATCTTTAGTTTTAAACTCATTTTGAAAACCCCGAGTATCATTTGCTTTCACAACAACCAAAGTAGTTTTTGAAAAACTTCAGAAATCATAAATGTTTTTCCTAGGTCTATCTAGTCACAGCTCACAGCACAACTGTAAATAAATACAAATACATGTCCAAAGGGTAGAGTGTTTACTTACATGTATAATTGTCTCCTTTTGATTTACTTGCTCATAACACTAACATTTCCTAAGGCGTCTTCTGTCACGCACATATCCTGTCCTTAAGTGCTTACTTGTGTCTGAAAAATGTTAAGGATTGGATGAGTATACACTATACTCAATAGGAGTCTATCACTACTAATTTTACAATGCATGCTATGTTTAAAATCATATGCTCTTTAAAACATGTGCATGTTTGAACACTCATGTTCAATATCGATATTAAAAACCATTGTCGAACTAGAATACTGATGACTTAAAGAATCGCATAATCCAAGTCGAAAGTATCATATATATATCATAAACATAATGATATGCATAAGATGCTCAACTGAATCCAACTCATGGATATATGGTATGGTCAACCAACCTCCTGTCATGCCATATGCATAATTCAAGTAAATCCTCAAACCATAGGGCCCACTATGCTAACGACCTCGCCACCATGTGGTCTGCGGGTACCTCAGGACACTCAGTCATAGCCTCCACGGGGCATATGACACTTATTAGTTGTAAATCATGCAATTTATGAAATCGGTTACAAAACATGCATGCAATGCATAAAATCTGCTCATGCTAGTATCGCATTCAAAGTCATAACCCTGCCTAGAAGCCTGACAGCCTAGAAGCCTGTCAGCTATCTATGGCCTGCCCTCATCGGCCAAGGCTACACTTATCATGAAATCAAGAATCTTTTTTTTCAAAACCTGTCCTCTTTGGGTCCCTCACAACTGGCTACCCAGCATCTTTTGGTAACCCTCAAGGACATGCAATTTTTTCAAAACTCAATAACCACAAATCATGCAATTATATGCAATTGTTTGTAAAACATGTATTTGTCATAAGCATGCCGAATTCATTTATAAAATTAAGTCATGCTAAACAAGTCATATAACTTATACTTAAAACATGCATTCTCAAAACAATCATGGGCTCTTTTAAAAGTCTACTAGCTATAGAGCACCTACATCAAAACATCATGGGTTCTTTTAAAAAGTCTAGTAGCGATAGAGCACCTACCTCAAAGTCTCCTGGAGTCGCATCCTTCACTACTCAACCCGACCTTGGGTCTCATTTATAAACTCCTGGATATGAATGGATAATAAGGAGTCCTTATCAATTTCAATCTATTTAGACATTAGATCGCTAGATCTGCCTTTTAGGGTCTATGGGTCCTTGTATAATTCATTGTCAGGCTAGATCCTATGATGTGGATCTACTGTTCAATGGTTAACTCTGTAAATTATCCTCTGATCCTAACTTTATAGTCTCATTAGGTTCGTGTGTCCCAGTTCCCAGGACACCTGTGCATCTTGGTTGAACCGCGACCGCCTCACGTGCGTGCGCGCCCAAAGGCCGTGCCAGGGACCGCGTTTTGCACGTGCACATGCATACCCAAGCTACGCGCTATGACGCGCGTCCTGGATGGCATCAAATGGATGCACCTTTGGTGTAGCATGGCGCGTCTCAGCTCCTAGGGCACCTCGTGCATCCTGGTCGAGCCAGGACCCTTGCCCCATGTCGCACACACACCCGAAGGCTGCACATGGGACAGTGTACACACTGTCGTACGCTTGGAACTCGTTCCAGGCGCACGTGGAGCATGGCGTCCCTGGGACGCCTTGTTCATATTGGGCCGGCTGGACTCGGATTCGTCTTCTCCGGCTAGAAAAACTGGCTGGGAAAAGACCAGATCCGGCATGGATCTTGCCTGGGGGAAGCAAAACGGAGAGAAAGGAAAGAGAAACTTTACCTGGGTAGCCGGGGATGCCCCTCTTCTGGCGGTGTGTTTCCCTTTACGCCTGCCGGAAATCTGTGTTGTCTGGAACCCATGAAGAAGGGGGAAACCAGATTGATCTCCGGTGAGACCAAAGGAAAAAGGGGGAAAGGTGAAGAGAGGGGAAATGGTTGGCCTAACTTGGGCCTGGCCGGGACGTGTAGGGAAACTGGGTTCCGATTTTTACCAGAAACCCCAGTCCCAATGACCGGAAAAATTGTGTTTTGAATAGGGGGGAGATGGGGCTTTTTATAGCCTTGCTATGGTGGTGCTGTCAATGGCGGTGCCGCCATTGGCAGTGGCAGAAACCTCTGGAAACAGGGTTTCTGGAGAAGTCTAGAGGAAGAAGACAACGGGGTGCGGTTATCAAAACGGCCCCCTGCGTTTTTTGTCTTTTTCGTTTTTAGTTTAAATTATAGAAAAACCCTTGATCTTTAAATGTCCGTAACTTCTTGATAAGAACTCCGTTTTTGGTGTTCCTTGAGGCGTTGGATTCCATTTTTCGAGTAGAATCTAATGGTACCAAGTTTCCTCACAAATTCCTTTGTTTATTGTTTTAAACAAAGTAAAATATTTAACACAGTTTATTTCCCATAGAATGTCCAATTTTTGTTAAAAATAGCGTAAATTGCTCGGGCATTACATTATTACCCCCTTAAAAGAATTTCGTCCTCGAAATTCCATAAATTATCATCTTCAAGGTATTGTCTCTTAGATAACTTCTTGGTGAATGCATTCTCCCCTTAGGAATCAAATATAGGCTCAACCTCAATTTATCATATTTTATTGTTCCTTCTACAAGGCCTTACCTATAAGGGCCGCTTTCGCTGCGTACTCTGATGCATACTCCCATACGTGCCAGTTTAACAATACCGGTTTCTAGTTGTAATTCATCTATCTAGAAATCCTTAGGTGCCTATACTTTTCTCATCATGTATAGGATAGTCTCCGCATAGGATCATGCTTCTTTATTCATGTATAAATTACTCCATACTTCTTTGAGATCATATGATCTTATTTCTCCTATTTCGTTTTGAATATCATAGGATAATCCCTTTTTCTTCTTGTCTTTCATCTAGTGATCTCTTCATCATCCACATCTCCTCCTAATGGTTGGTTATATGTCATTAGTAAGAGTTCAAAAAAAATTACCTTCTTTCTATTGTGTCTAACTTTGCTTCTTATCTGTTATATTTGTCCCCAAGATACTTCAATAACTGACATGGTATCATGTGCTCTATAGCCAAACCCTTGATTAACTTCGAATTTCAACTGTTTGTCATTTTCCATATGTGACTTGATTTCTTGACCAAAGTTACATTCAAAATAAAATCATGAAAGCCAATTAGCATCTTCCATCGAGGACCTTATCATATACTGAAAGTAAAATGTCCTAACTCCATATCCAATTTCATAATTATTGAATTCATTAAACGCTTTTCTCATGTCAAACGTTAATGGTCGATTCATCCTCATGGGTCAAATGTTCTCGTCCAAAGGCCTATCTCACTATTCACATCAATTTGTCATCAGGATTTTCAATAATGTTCCCATTTATGCAAAGCAAAAAGTCTCTTATTCATAACCGAGTACCCTTACTAGGTCATGGTTGAATCCTTTGTCATTATTTTCTTTGTCCTTGCTTTGCTTGATGGTTTTCTTTGTAATCTTTCAGTCCAAAAGTTCTGTACTTAATCCAGTAGGGTTAGTCCTTAAGAAATTCCTTCAATTGATTTTTCGTACTTGGTATATGCACATAACAACTAACTTTTTGTCTAAAGGCAACATAACATCAAATCTCACCTTATAATGTGTTGGCCACCTCAACTTTTCTCCTTCTATTCCCTATATCAATATGTTGTTCAATCTTGTATCAAGGCTTTATCGTCAACCATGCAGTCTTAATTGTCAGGGGGTATCGTTGTCATAAGTAGTGGTTCTCTTAATTACTCAAAATTTATCTTTCAAGTGCCTCCTCATACTTAGCTTGTAATAATAGCAGTTCTTGTTCAGTAGCTACTACATCAAGTTATGCTGAAGCTGTTAAATCATCAAATTTGAAAAACACTTAGGTAAGCATGGACCATTTTCGTAGACATATAGAAAGACTTTATTTGATTACCTATTGATCTCTTTCCAGATATATCTTTGTCATAAGCTCAAGGGTCTCTAAAGTGTTCAATACTTATCTACCTTTCTTTTCAATCAAGTCAGCAGCATCTTTCAGACCCACAGTTATTTCTATGGTTTGTCATCAAAGAAAACCAAAGTAGAGCTCCAAAGATAACCAACCAAAGAGTGCAATGTCTTAAGGTTGTGTCACCCAGCCTCTACTTGTGTAAGAAAGTGGAATCCATGGTGTTTATATAGATGGTTGGGTTTCTAACTTAAGAAGGGGTTGAATGAATGATGAAAGTAGACCTAGATCTATAGTTTTTAATAAGGAATAGTAGGTGAAAGATGAGGTTACCAAAGTGACATAAGAAAGAGAGAAGCATGGCTGATTGCTAACTTAGGAGAGGGGAGGGTGGCGTGGAGTTCCACCCACCCTAATTAAGTGTAATTTGAAGGTGGGAGGGCATAGAGAAGTAAGGAGAAAAATAAAGTGAAAAACTTAGGGAGAAACCTCAAGTTTTTGTATGTTTTGAATGGACATAGACTAAGGGTTTACATCTTAGGAAATCACATCATTTAAGCATTCAAATTAAGGAGGAGGTGCCTTCCTCCTTAATGAAAATTTCATATAACCCTAAGATGAATGGTGGATTAAGGATGGGACATGGATTAAGAAAGTAGAGTTTTCTCTCTTGATGGGTCCCTGAATGCATGATTATCTTACATTTAACATTAGTCTCTCAAAATCCCTTAAAAATCACACTTTTAATATAGATAGTTGCTTCTTTTGATGCTCCAATCGTGTGGCTCCATGTGGCATTCATCCATGGCTTGATGGCTCACATTCGTGGCTCATTCCTTGGTGGTTTAAATGGCTTCAAGGCTTGAGTAGCATGGCTTCCTTAGGTTTCCTAGTTGGACTAGGAAACCTCATGTATGACTCAAATTCTCATGCAAAGTCATGGAAATGCATGAATTTCTACATGGATCATTTTAATCACCTTTGCTTCTTCTAATTTCATCTAGGGGCTCCAACCCCACACTTCCGGTAGGGGTGCACAACCCCCCACACCCTTAGTGAGCTAATTACTAGCTCAACACGTAAAAAAATCTACAAAGCAGAATATAGACCATTGGAACATCTTCTCACTTCCTACAAAAGAGTAAAAAAGCCTAATTAAATCTTAGAAAAATTATGATGATTAACATACTTATTCTGGATTAGCATATGAACCTACAAAATATCAAACTTTTGAATCATCAAGTCAGAAATGAGTATGTTACAAAATTCCAAAAAAGCCTTAGAAATAATACTATATTTTATAACACATGAGCTACTAATTGAGTACTTATTATGCAAAATGGAACACTCAATCACTTTTTTCCTAAATTCACGCTTTATCATTAATCCTCTTCTTGCCCAAGTATTATGCTACTCTATGTACCTCACCTAAAAATGTTATAGGGGTGAGTAGGAATACTCAATGGAATATCCCCAAACTAGTTTTTAAAACCTTGACATTCACAGGACATAACATGATCCATTGCACAAGTATCAAGTCTAACATTTAGAATAAATATCAAATACTCAATCCACAATAAATAATGACCCAAGTGAGATCTACAATACTAAAGATGCTTGCATATATATAATAGCAAACAAATCATAGATCTAAGTGCTAGCATCAGCCATGAGCCTCAAAGATTATAGTTTAAACTTGCTAGGATGACCGACATGTCTGTCACAAGTTTAATAAACACATATGCTCCTATGCACATAGAAGGAACTCATCTCCCAATGTAATATCTACCATTTTAAATTCTAGAATATTTAATTTTGTGAATTATGGAAAATTGAGAATTTGAGATATTTGGAGATGGAATCTCGAGTTAAAACCTCAATATTTGAAATGTGCTTGAAAAATGGAATCCAACGCCACTAAAATTGTTAAAATCGGAGATCAGATTAAAGATGGCTAATTATTTTAATTTGTGTATTTAATTGAAATTATCTAGAGGGACAGAATAGTCATTTTACAAGTGAGGCCCACGAAATCAGCATAGACATCCATGATGGACAGGCATTTATGAGGCAAGGTGATGATTACCATCATTTAATGCTGGTAATCATATCATCATAAATGGAAAAAAAAAAAAACAACATATTAAAGGGGACATTAAATGCACCTCCCCCTTTTGTTTCCCGCAATCAGACTCCTCCCATTTTGCATGCCATCGACGACTGCAACGACCGCACACAAAAGGTTTCTCTCCCCCTCCAACTAGATGGACCGAGGTAGGCATTGTCCCCTCCTTTCCCCTCTCTTTACCAGCATCATTTTGAAGTTAACCTTCTTTTAACGCCAAAAAACGGCATGGATTTGCTGTTTTTCGGTAAGTTTTAAGTAACACTATTCTCTTTGAAATAAGTCTATGAAACAATGTCAGATGATGATCTAAACTATTCATCTTGTGCATGATGATACAAAGAACAAACCCATGAATTTTCATGGTGATCGGACGACTAGGGACACCGAAAACTAAGAAAATAGTAAGAGGAAGATTTTTGGAAACATGGTAAAAATCATGTAAAAATGGTAGATAACAATGGAATTCTTTGAAGGGGAGCTTAAAAATAGAATGTATGTGAAAATTGGAGCGGAACAATGCAAAAATCACACCATTTGGACACTTGAGGGTTGCTGGCAATGACTGAAAATCGGGCGTCGTCCCCGGCGATGGCGGCTAGCAGCAGCAGCTTGGGTGGTGAACACACGCGGGACACATGGATGATTGCAGGGTGACATGCAGCACGACCGTGGTGTGACACGCGGCACAACAAATGCGTGCCACACACACGACACACGGCAGAACTGCAATGTGACACGTGAGCGGCACGCACACGCACATAGCATGAGTGAGCAACATGTGCGGCATGACTTTTTCTTAATTTTTGGGTTTTTCTTACCCATCCATTCACAAAAATTATGATTTTAGATGACTTAGATCAAGTTGATCAATGTATGATCAGGCGTTAGACTTGTTTGTATACATCAAATATGAGATGACCTAGGGGATTAGAAGGGTAGATCTCATTGAATTTCCTAGAAAAATAATTTGACGGTCTATTTCAGCAGGTGCCTTAGGATGTGCTAATCAGATAGCTATCTGATCTTTAGATCAACACGTAATCATAAAGATACATGTGAATCACTAAATGAAATAGAAATTTATTGGATCATGATGAAAAGTAGTACGATTGAAATTGAAAGTGACATATGACAGTCTAGATGTTAGGAAGACAAACACCTACCTCAGGATTGCCCTAATGGAGGGTTAATTAGATGATATAGGCCGTTAATCTAGGATTAACTACCAGATCAGAAAGGTTATCACTTGGACTTGTTATATGAGATGTGAGAACAACAAGTGATTGATGATTGTGATGTGATAGGTACATTAGGGCACACGACGTGATATAGCTTACACGCCTGATTGGAGTACCGTGTTATCGAGGTAGGTGATGACATTCTTGATTTTACATAGTTTCTTAAATCATGACATAGTATTTGAAACTTTGAGGCATAGGTTTTATGCCATGCATATTGCATGAGATCATTTTCAGCATGTACTGTCGATATGCTTGCTACTTCCTTATGCATTGTTTTTAATATATTTTGGTTGCATCGACTTGATTATCAAGGATGTTATTCACTGATTTGTGATGCATGATGTTGATATATAAAGTTACTTACTCAATTTGGCTTTATAGAGAATGATAATGCATTATCATGTTTTCAGGAAAATCCCTTTATCCTACATGATTTAGTCATATATTTGAACATATGGTTGATGGTACGCTACCATATTTTTTTTACTGGATCTTATTGAGAGTTTGATACGTGGGAGTTTTTATGCCTTGTTGATTGCAACAAGTGACCTTGTGATGGGATGCATCCCCCCGTGAGTGCCTGCGTGCCCCATGGGGGTGAAAGGGTAAAGCAGAATTGAAACACATCCTTCCGTGAGTGCCTGAGTGCCCCGTTGTGGGTGAATGGGTGAAAGTGAAGAGTACTAAGAGTTGGCCCCATATTTCCATGAGTGTATGTGAGACACTCATAGGATGGATCGTATACGAGGCTTTGTTGGCTTTGACATGCATTCATAATTTTCCATAGATACCGATTTTCATTGTTTTGACATATAGGTGTCTACGTATTTTCTCATGTTATGTATGTCTTGATGCCCAGGATTGATATCACCTTGTTCATATCATGGATTTCGTAAATCGTTCCTTATGAATTCTAAAGTTTAGTGCATATATACCCTCCCTCCTTATGGGAATTTCCATGATCTTGATATCTTGCAACTTGTGATTTTATATAGTTTTTGCAAATTGAATGTAAATCACCTACACAAGCATAGCTTGCTGAGGCATTGTATTGTTTTGCAATGCCTCAGATTTAGAGTGCGATAGCCAGAAGGGAAAGCGGGTAGAGTAGCATTGATTTGGACGTGGACCTATGGATTGTCTACTCTCAGTATTTGGAGACAGATTAGTGTACGTCTCTTAGACTTGTATTAGACTTCTGGGACTTCACTTGGATGTGGTATATTTGGATAGATTGGACCCATACCATTGTGTAGTGTACGTTATTTACAAATGTAGTTGTGGTGGTGATCATGGATGGAACTTGGTGGCTTTTGGACTTATATTGTTATTGCCTTTTCTCAACTTGTGTATTTATCGTGGTTTTAAATCAAGCATGCTCAGAGCTAAAATTGATTTTATTTATTGTCACAGTTTTGGGATGTGGTTGGCCCCTGAGGTTTTCATTGTTAGTTAATTCTTTTGATGATGCGTAAGATTTATAAATCT
Source organism: Warburgia ugandensis (assembly GCA_035236585.1). Taxonomy (NCBI): domain Eukaryota; kingdom Viridiplantae; phylum Streptophyta; class Magnoliopsida; order Canellales; family Canellaceae; genus Warburgia; species Warburgia ugandensis. Next base: position 55,267,625 of record CP141128.1, read on the forward strand.
TGAGTTATTGTTTTCAGGGATCTCCCTTATTTTTCTCAAAAACATATTATTATTACCACTTTAGAAAAAGGTTTAGAAAAACCCGAGGTGCCACACCCAATCTACGTGATGTGTTTTCAATATAACCACAAGCATACATGTCTATTGTGACATAGTACATCCAAGTAAGAGTCGACCACACAAGGACTCAATTTTTGAAATTTAGGAATTTTAACTAAAATTTATTTTAAATTAATTTAACCTTGCCAATGAATGAAAGCAAGTAATAAATTATTCTAAAAATTCTGAAAGAGATAAATTAGCCAAAATTTTACATCTAGGCTTTTAGAATCCACCACACTAAATTACATACATTTAATATTAATTAATTTTAGAAATTTCATATTACACATATTACTAAAACCCCAATGAATTAGAAACATGAAAACTATCATCATTAAAAGTCCTAATTTATAGATTTTCTCAAATTTACTATTTTGTCTAATTTAGTATATTATTGAAAGCATAACTTGTCTTTTTAGGTAACAAATTGCTTGAAATTTTATATAATAAATTAAGTGATTTACCATACCTAGTTTCTTAACTATAAGGAAAGTGGGGATAAGGGTTGGGAAAAGATGGATAGAGTAGAGAACAAGGATTACAAAATGGAAATTGTACAAAATTGTGTGTTTTTCCTTTCTAGTTGTTGCACAGAGGAGGAAAAGTAGGAGAGCAAAAAAGGAAATGGACAGAATTTGAATTATTCTTTCTTATTGGTCCACCTAGCATGTAGCCCACCCTTGTTGAGACATGTCCATTATTTCTTTTTTTTTTTCATTTCTCCTCTATAGAACATAGTTTTGCAAGTTGGAAAATTTGTGTTCTTCTTTAAAATGTGTAGACCCATATTGCTTTTATGTAGATGGTTTCTATGACTTCTGACTTGGTGGCTTCAATGGTTTTATCCTTGTCTTCATGTCTCTATAACTTTCATGGTTTGAATATCACAACAAAGATGGTGGTTCTGCTACCTTTTGCATGGATTTTGCATGGGGCCCATCTATTATTTTAGTCACCCTAAATTCTACCAAATATTTCTAGGACTCATATGCTATTTCTGGAATGATCCTAACTCTTGCTTCAACTTTGAAATGATAGAAAATGGGTCTTAACACTCTAGTGTGATCTAGATCATCGGTTACCATCTAAAACGATCTAGGCCCTAGGATTATTTTTTTAACATGTACAGAAGATTAAAAACACTATTTGATACTTAGAAAATAATGATAGATTACATACTTACTTTGGATTAGTTTTTGTACCTGCAAAATATTAGATTTTTGGATTATCAGTTCAAAAATGCATGTGTCATGAATTTTAGAAAATTCTTAAAATAATGCCTTATAATCTATGATGTATGCACTGCTAATTGGGTACTATTTTATGCAAAATTGATTACTTATCGGTGTTTACATATGTGTATATTCTTAATAGTAGTTCATATTGTAACTAGCAAGTCCTATGCCATGATATTTTATTTTCCACTTATACTCTCTTACATATTTTAATTTTATGAGGAGGTTTACTAGATGTAACACATGTTTTGAAAATGGATACTTATATATAAATACACATATATACGTAATATAATATGTTTTCCAACCCGTTTATATAGTAAAGGAGATTTCTACTGCTTTTGAAAACATTTTTAGTTTAGGAAAACTAGGATGTTACACACGGAATGCTATAAAGGGAAGGTATGGGATATGAGATGCTTGTGGGAGAGAAGGAAATAAAGAGAGACAAGATAGAAGCAAGAAAATATAGGTGGAAGGGAAGGAGATAGGGAAGGAAATTGATAGAAAGAAAGGATAGAATGTAAAGTAATAAAGTGGGAAATGGAAAGTAATAGGCTAGGAGGCATGGATTATAGTGGGTGTGTGTGTATTGTAGTTCATAAAGTTGTAAGTAAGGTTGACCATTAGATGAGAATGGCTGGTGGAGATCTTTCCTTCGTATGGTCTTGGTTTTATTTCCCATGGAGTGAGTGGTGGCTAGCATGTATAGCTTTTTCTTTGCTTCATCCTTGTCCATTGGATCATTATTGCCTAAGCTTGAAGGAGATTTACTTGGAGTATGCTTCTCCAAAAATTTCTTCTTTACGAGTGGATCCTTTAAAGTAGATGACATAGATTCCATAGAGATTTCCTTATCCACTCTTGGTCTCCCTTTAGTTTTCTCTCCAGCCCACCATAAATTTCTCCACCCAATAAGCATTAAGGAGGGTGGTATATCCACTCCTTAGTAAATCACATTTTTTATCCTATTTATTTCAATGGCTAGTAAAGTAAGGATACTTTCCAACCATAGATTTCGCGTAAATTGCTTCTCTCATCACACCTTTATTTTTTCCACATATATTTTATATTTTTCTCATGTAATCACATGGATTTGAGTGTGACTCATCACTTTACGTGGTAAAACTTTTGTGGCTCCATAGGTGGTCCTTAATTTTGGTTGAGTACGAGAGAGAGTGTAAGGAAAAAGTCTTCAACAAGCCCCAATCTTCTAACTTAATTTCTTTTGGAGTTGCCCACTTTGTAAATGATTCCAATGTATATGATTTGAGCTTCCTTTAAAAGCTTTCTAAGGTGGTGTATGGCTTGCATCTATGGGAGGTTCTATCAGCTTACTTTTGATACATACACCCTCTTTTACATGGGAATTGTGCATGGAGGGTTTTTCACTTCTGTGAGCTTAACAATGGCACTCGATTTTTAGTCTAAACTCATGAATTTCATATTTTTCATGATTCAGCCAAAGTTGTAGCTTGGTTTCTAAATTTTCTCTTTTAAAATTAAAATTACCAAAATACCCTTTTCTTATTTACATCTTGGATTTGTAAAATGTAGAATTAACCATAACTAGTGATATTTAAGTTATTTTAGAGGCTAAAACCTACTAAATATAGGGCCATGTGTATAATATTTCTATATATATATATATCATAGATCACAAGAGAAGATGACTGATCAGGTCTTCCCAATCGATCATGTGCATGGTTAAGATGATGTCGTTGTCTACATAAAAAAATGTTAGTTATTTTTGTGAAGAGAGAGAGAGAGAGAGAGAGAGAGAGAGAGAGAGAGAGAGAGAGAGAGAGAGAGAGAGAGAGAGAGAGAGAGAGAGAGAGAGAGAGAGAGAGAGAGAGAGAGCCAGCCATTTATGCCACTAATCTTTTTCTCCACCTATACATTCAAGATAAAGTCAATGTCATTATTAAATTTGGCCCTTTGTTCATGATATCAAACTCTTCTCATTTGATCCATGATTTTAGTCTTCTTCCTATCATTGGAAAGCTCTTTCTGAGCATGTTCTCTGTTTTAAAGTTTCACTAATCAATTTGGTATTTTTCAAGAATTTATTCTCATGAAACTCATAAAATACAATTCTTAATTCACCTTCATTTTAATTAAAAATAAAAAATTTACAAGAATGAAATTCAATAGTTAGGGTTATTACATTTTCTTAATTCACCTTCATTTTAATTAAAAATAAAAAAAATTACAAGAATGAAATTCAATAGTTAGGGATATTACATTTTTTTAGCCTTATAGAAATTTTGTCCTCAAAATTTTCTTCAACCTCAATTATTAAATAGCTCTAAGTATATAGTCCTCATATATGATTACAGTTCCCATGTCACCTCTTAGACTTGGTCGTTTTTCCAAATAACTTTAATGGAAGAAATTTCTTTGTTTTCAAATCCCCTTTTCTTTTAAATTTCATAACTTCTTTAGTTGTGAAAATGCTTAGAAACTCGTGATCTCCTATTTCAAACTCTAAGTCCCTATGCAACTCATCGACATAGCATTTCTATTTGCTTGAAGACAATCAACCAAGTCATCATTCAAGATAGAGGAAACATATTATTTTCACCATGACCCCTTAAGCATCCAATTGTCAGCCCAGGGTCTCACGACTTATCCTTCCTTTTTGCCAAAGAAGACTAGTGCTCTCGATAGTAAAACTTTAAATTTTATGAATCTATTATCAAATAATTCCAACAACTAATTCATCAACTATTTAAGCTCTGTTGGGATTATTTTTTATGGTACCTTGGAGATAGGAGTTGTGCAAAGTATTAACTCATAGTCCAATCTATGAAAATTCTCAAACTACTAACACCTCATCCTGGATGGGCTTGCAATTCTTCACAACCTCAATTTTAGCAAAAAAGGCCTAACATCTCCTCACAATGTGTCTACTTTCTAAATAGTTGAAACAACACATGCGAGTGCGAAGTCTTGTCTCCCTTAAAAAGAGATTGTCACCTCTCCTGGAATATCAAAAGGGACCTTCTTATGGCAATCAATAGTTGTCCAATGTAAAGCTAATCAATCCATCCCTTGGATGCCATCAAAGTCTGCATTGTCTAAGAGGACTTAGGAGTCATTCACTCACATTTTCTCAATGATAACTAGCACATGCTTGAGGTATTATTGTGCACATATTGACTCATGGTGAAATACTAGATTTTTTGAATCTCAATTTTAAAATAAAGGAGAATTTTCAAGCAAGTACAAGAGATAATTAGCAACAAAACAAGCATGCAAGGTGGACCAATAAGATAGATCCATGCCATTTTTCTCCCCTTATCTCTCTCTTTCCCTCTCTTTCCTATCACTTTCCCCTCTTTCTTAGAGATTTCACATGAATCATCATAAGGAGAGGGAGCTCCATTCCTAACTCCTACAAAGTAGGAGCTTACTTCTCTCTCTTACTACATCAACTCCACACCTTCTATCTTCTAGGTTCTATCTTTATCTCTTGCCAACTTTCATCCTTTAGATCTTAACCATAGATTCCATCCACTCAAGATCAAAAGAGAGCTTATCTAGTATTTTCTAGGTTTTCCCATGTGAAGTGCATAGGAGGAGGTGGGAGATGCCCAACTCCTAAAAAGTAGGCACCCCACCTTATCTCCATCACCACCTCACCTCTTTCCCACTTGGTTGTCCTACAGGCTAGACCTTTCTCTTCCTTGGCCTCACTCAGATAAGATTTGATCAAGAATAGCAAGAAACTAAAACTAAAGAGGACTCTTGGATCATTTAACGTGAGAGGGAGTTTTGAAGAGGGGAGTTCAACACATATTTTTTTCCTCTTCTTTGCTTCAACGCAAAACACCTCCCTCCACTTGAGAGTCTTCAACAATTTTCTCTCAAGAGGGAGGAACCTATTCCTTCCAAGCCTCTACACTTCCTCCTAGGGTGTCCCATGTCCTTGCTTTGCAAATTAATCTAGGTTACTTCTATTATTCCTTTCTTTGTTGTTTAATGTTCTTGCCTTCTTAGTTCCATGTGTTTTTGTGCTCTCTTTGTTCCTTGATTCTATGCTATAGTTCCTTGCTTTAAGTCCTAAGTTTCATGTTGTTTGCTTCCTTATTTCAGCCTTAGAACCTTGCATTCAAAGCACCACAACTCCCTTGAGGTGATAGCCAAGAGTTTATAGTCCTTGGATCAAGTCTTGAGCTTTGAATCTACTTAAATATTTTGCTCTATCATCACTATATTTCCTATCTTTTCATTCCTTTTTCTCCTTGATTCTTCTTTGGATTCTACATGCATGCTATCTATGTTCAATTTGAAATTTCTAGAAAGTATTTTGGATTTGATTGAGATCAAGTTTCATTCATATAATGGTGCACAATTTTCAAAATTTATATAGATGTATTATGCACACCATTTTGATGTAATTTTCTATTAATTCAGTAAAGCTAATTGAAGTAAGTGGTTTATACTTGTTCCAAGTAGCTATGTAATTTATATTTGAATGTACTATTGTATATTCTTGATTTCATGTGCTAATTGTTTGGATATTGAAAAAAGCATGTTGCAAGAATTTCCAGCAACATAATAATGTTCATGAATGATTCATGTTTAATGTTAGTAACTGTTACTTATGGTTTTCTTGATCTTGATAAGTGTATAATTTTTCATAAAAACCACCCAATTAGTTACCCATGTGTTACAACTTATAGGGGTAAAGTAGCATTTTTAGACCAAATTTCGTGACACATGCATTTTTGACCTAATAACCCAAAAGCTTGTTATTTTGTAGGTCTAGAAACCGATGGTAAGTGTGTGATTAATCATGTTTTTGTAAGATTTAATAAGGATTTTTTCACTTTTTGTAGGAAGTAAGATGGCAATACAATGGCCTAGATCGATTGGGATAAAATTGAAGATCAAGATCATAAGATAGAGTCAAAGCCTCAAAATCATCACTTCAATATAAACCAAAGGCCAAGATCATCTTGTGGACAAGTAATGGATGTGATTAAAGTAACTAAAGATTACCAAAGTGGGCCCATGAAGTAAGTCATGCATTCCCACCACCTTTGTATGAAAGCCACCTAAGCTACCATAACCATATAAGCCATGAAAGGTGGTAAGCTAAAGAATTCAAGCCAAACCATACAAGCCACTTAAGCCAAGGGTTGAAGCCAAGAAATCTTCCTAAGCCATCCATGAAGCTCATCCAATGAAGCCTTCAAAGTTAGCCTTCTAAGCCATCAAGCTAAGATAAAAGGAAGGTGAGGATTGGTGGAGATTCAAGAGAGCTATCCATGAGATATTTTTAAGATAATTAAGAAAAAATATATTGCAACAAGATGGCATGTGGACCAATGGGATAAGAGCATTCAATTTTTAGTGTTTTTCTCACTTTTCCTTACTTCTTCCTTAATTTCTACCTCGCCCTTAAGATGCACTACGAATTTCCAAAACTCTATCTCATTCCACTCTTAGGAAACTTCCCAAACAACCAAAATTCTCCACCTAACACCCTCCACCTCTTCCCCAACCATTCCCCACCCACTTTCCTATTCCATTAAGGTTTCAATGACTTTGGAAGGGGAGAGACACCCCTTCCTATAAGGGTGGTCTCCCACCTACTCCACAACTTATGGCAGCCACCTCCCTCCCAACACTTTCCTATCTTATGTCTTACCCTTTTCCCCCATCCTAGCCATTCAATTTAACATACTTTAATCCGCACCACAACTTAGTATTAGGATACTTAGGAAAAATGGTAAATGACTTATAAAAATCAGCCTAAACTTAAGAAAAAGAGGACTTTTCCACTAAGGAAAAAGATTCCTCCACTTGGAGGAGGACATCCTCTTCCTAGCTCATCCTTCTTCCCCTTTTTGCTTTGTATTTCCTTTATTCGGGTGCTGCCACTTCCTTTCAATGTTTATGCTTCTTCCTCAAGTGTTCAACCTAGGATTTTTGGTATTTTGATTCGTCTTTGAATGTTGGTTAGCCTTTGCTGGAATTTATTTCCTAAGATTCAAGGATGGTTTTCCTTTGGAGTGATAGCCAAGGGATGTCATCTTGAATCTAGTTTTGTTCTTTAGCTTTCATTGCATCTTTTTCCTCTTTCAGCCCCTCTTGATTTGCCAGCTTTGGTTGCTGAAGTTCCATTCATTGTTGCCTTAGTTCTGCATAGGATTTTCTTTTGATTTGAAGCATGCTTGCTCATGAGTGAATGTTGGAACAGTTGAAGAAGAGTTTGACTTGTAATTGAGGATTGATTAAGATAAAGTTAACATCATTGTAATTGCATTTAACTTTCAGATTTGGACTACTTGTATGGAGTGTTATGTTGTTGATTTTTTGGATGTAATTCAATGAAGTTAGTTGGAAATTTCAATACATGTTTGTGTCCAGCAGTTAATTAAATTTTTTTTTTTGAATTTTTAATATATTAGAAGTGATTAATTTCATGTTTTACATGTTCTAGTCATTAAATGTTGCAATTACCTTATTGCTAGAATTTCTTTGCATGAATGGTGCATGTTAAATTCCAACACTATACAATCATGTTTACTTGATTTTTCAAGAGTCCAATTAGATTTGTTAGATAACATAGTCAATGCTAGAAATAGCTGTCATGATTAGGTTTCCAAAGTAGTTGATTAAATCCACTCTTATCCAATGAATCATACATTCCATTCCATGGATACATGCATGTTAATTGGGTAGTTTTCCTTTCAATGTTGTTGGTGACTGCTTTCATTTATTTCTCTAATGGTTGTAGTTAGATTCCATTATTTTGCAGCTTACTTAGTTGTAAGGTAATCAAATTTTTCATACTTTAAAATTATTAATTTGGTTGCTTACTTTTGCATGATTAGGAAAGTAGTTTGTTAAAGTATGTTTCTCTTAGATAAATTGTTAATTTCATGTTTAGGAAAGGTGATAAATTACATTTTAGGAAACTTTCACTTTAGGAATGTTGTTAGTTAGGAAAGTCATAAAATTAGAATTTTTTAATTTAGGAATTTTTTAATTTTAGAGAAGTTGTGCTTTGGGAAAGTTTTCTATTTAGCATGTTTCTTGTTTTTTCTTAGTTTCTAAGTTCATGTTTTAATTTTCATTCTTAATTTAGGATAAAAATCCCTTAAATTTTGGCTAGGTTAGATAGTTTAAAGTAGAGACTGCTAGCTTCACATTAGTTCAACTCCTAGTGGGATCGACCTCACTAGCTTACTATATTGTAAATGGTTCATGCACTTGCGAGTTTTATTTAAAACAACAAGTTTTTGGTGCCATTCCTGGGGAGTTGCAACAATTTGTATAGTGTTTCATACTTTAGGTTATTTTCCTCTAGTCTAGGTTTAGGATGCATTAGATTAAGGTTTTTGCATAATTTTTGCACACTTTTTGCATTTGTTTCTATTTTCCTCATATTGACCATATTTCTTTGATCTTTGTGCAAGGGAAATCAATAATAGGAGCGACAACAATCTTGTGGGCCATGGCTTCATCATGTTAGATTAGGTTTTATTGCTTTCCTATATTAGAATATGAGTGAAACTTGTAGTGAGGCACATTGTAAATTTCAATTTCTTTATTATTTAATTTTAAATGGGTATAGTGGCCCACCCTTGATCATCATCGGAACCCTCACTATGAGTATGTCTCATTCAAATTTTAATTTTTAAGATAAATTTGCATTTAGTATAATTTACATTTGGATGCTAGTATAATTCATACAGATTAGGACCATTTATTGATAATTGTTCCGTCATTACTTAGGATTGTTGTATTATAGCACCTATCTAGCCTTGGTTGGATAGTGTATAGGTTGTATTAGTTTGCTTTTGTATTGCATTGCATATTTACAGCTTTATAATGGAATGGATATAATGTTAGTATGGGCCCTACAAGAACCCTTATAAGATAAGGACTAGATTTCATCATCAACTCCTTGGCCCATCTAGGAATCAATCAATACCCTTGTATGCCATTATCTCAACCCTTAAATTTAAATTTAAAATGAAGTAAAAAGAGAATTAGGGTATCGAGCTCATAGGACCTTTTTAGAAGGACATGATCTGTTATCACTCTAGGGTTTCTGAGCACTATGGTTATAGTGGGTATGTTACAATCCAAGTGATTTTTTCATGCTTTGCGTTGATGTTAATCGAGGTCTAAATGCCTCCTAACATGAGGATTGTATTAACTACTTTAGAGTAGAACCTAACTAGTAAGCAATTGTCAAATCTTGATAGGAGTTGTCTAGATCTAAGTCTAAGAAGCTACCACGTATGGATTAAGCAAAGATAATCAAGACACTGCTCGATTATTGGATACTAGGATTTAATTGTGCATCATTTAGCTTAGGACTGCCATTTAGGTTTCACATAGTTATGGTTTTTCAATTCATACATTAAAAAAGAAGTACTCGTTTGTTGTATATAACGATTATTTTCATTGTATATAAAGTTGAGTACAATGGCCTATCAAGAAGGAGCTAAAAAACCATTATGCTGCTATTTTAGTCCTAAGTCATTACCCCATGAGAATAGAAATGAGACTAAATAAAGATATACTCATGATCTGTCCAATATATTGGATAATATAATTGATAAGTGGGATAAGATAAGAGCTAGGATGCGCGAAATGGATAGTCAAATGGATAGGTTCCTTAAGCAAATTACTGAGGCATATCAACAACCTCAATATGATAATTCCTATATTGAATCATATAACCACCTTCAATACAATAACGAATGTGCCTATTCTAACCCAAAATATCCCTTTTCTTCATTACCATCGAGCTCCAACTGCAATGAATACTATCAGGATCAATGAATGCACACAATGCATTCACATACTCTCACAATGACTAGTATCCTGAGACAAATTATAATGGATGGGCTAGGCATCATGAACAACCATAGTCTCAAGATTACCAATATCAAGAAGAACCACGATGGTCCCACCCTGGTCAATAATATCATGATTATCAAGAATACTAGGGTCAACCATCATGGGTTCAACCTGCTTAGCCCATTTTTAGTACCCCAATGCCACAGCAATACCAACCCTATAAGTCATTTCCTCTATAATGTGAAGAATAATCATTAAAAGAGGATATGCAACAATTATTTTAGAGAATATAACAAAACATGGCTGCGAGTGAAAAGATGTGTGAGGAAATGAAATGATAAAGGGAGGAAAGGATTAAGGAAATGAAACAAATATCGGAAAATATTGATAGAAAAATTGTTGAACATATAAAAAGGACTGAAGAAATAAAACAAATTAGGGATACTGAAGAGCCATTTGTTACTGATAATAGGATGGAAATCTATTATGATCATTCTGAGCCACAAAGTCGACAACCATCCATAGAACCCCCTAACTTTTACCTACTCGAGCCATGTCCTAATCCCTATGATTATGATGAAAAGACTTCTATTAATGAAGAAAATAAAGCTTTAGAAACATCTAAACCAAATCCTCTAAATTTGTGTCCCGCTTATTTTTATGACTTTGATGAAGGCACATACATTGAGGAGGTGAATGAGTTGTTGGATATTGTGTCTTTAATGGATAGTTCTCAATGGTAAGCTAGAGTAGATCCCCCTTTAGAGCTTGAAATTCATATTAAACCTTGCAATGTAGAAGATATACTTGATTGGGACTTACCGACCTTAGTTGAACAATCATAAGATAGTCATGTAGGCCCATTTGACACCTTACCTATGCCCATAAAATACGAAGAAAAAGAGTTAGTTGATGTACATCAACTTACTTTTGGGTATACATTATAAGAGAATAAGGGTTTAAGCCAAGCCATGTCCTCACCTCCAATAATATAAGAACAAGTTTTGGGAAGTTCAGAGTTAGCTTATTACCCTATTTCAAGACAATGTAAAGGAAAAGGAGGAAAAACATAAATTGAATACAATGGTCAATGTTATCTCTCAATTAAGTCAAGAAGAGGACCATTCACTTCTATATGGTCCAACACATTGTCATTGTATTACCACCACCTCAATTTTCAAGTTAGAGGAATTATATTGACTATGTGAAATACTAAAAATGGGGGATCATCAATATGGTCCCACAACATTCAAAATTGTGGTGGTCTACTATGTCATATTGTTACCACCACTTAAAATTTCAAGGTGAAGGAAATATATAGACTACCACAAGGTTCTCAAGTAGCATAAGAAATCTTGCCATTTCATTCTTAGGATTAGGATTAGGAAAAATTAGCTTAACTAGCAAGGTCTAGGTTTAGATGGTTAGATTAGTTATAGGCCATGTCCAACTAAAGACATTAAAGTTAGAGCTTATTGGGTGGCAACTCAAGATTTTCTTAGAAAGTCTCATTAGTCGGCATTACCCATTCATCATTTAGACATCCTATATTTCAAAACATTGAGGAAAATGTTTAGTTCAAGTTAGGAGTGCATATACTTATGAGATTTCTAACTTTTCTTGTGTTTTTGAAAATTTTTGAATAAAAAAATTGATAAGTTTCTTTATAAAGATGAGAATTTAAATTACTAAATATTCAACTGAATTTTTTTTAACCTTAGCATACTAATAGAGTTGTATACAAGTAGTTCACTATTTTATTTCTTTTTTAAAAATATCTCATGAAAAATTAAATTCAAAATATTAATTGCACAAAATAGCTATATGTGGGTTAAGTTGAAGAGGAAAATATAACATAGAGATCCAAAAGAAGATTTATGGAGGCTTATAACCCAGAGAGTTTTGATCTAATCATTCTTTTTGAGGGTTATACATAAACTCAAAATTTTCTTTGGTAAACATTATTTCTTAGATGATCTCATTATTCTTCATCTTGGCCAACTATTGAGAAATCACAAAAAAATAAAAGAAAAGAAAAAAAAAAAACTATGCAACATATCTCTTAAGTTTATGATCGTTCTCAAGTCGTATGAAATATAGAAAATGATAGAGGCCATCCTTGGTAAAAACTAGATACTTTAGCCTTCCCTCTATTATTTTTAGCTAATTAGCCCACTAAGCCTTTTAAAAATTAGACTTTTCATTGTTAGCCAAACAACCTTTGTGTATATTGAACCCCTATTATATATCTAGTACCCATTTGTTTGGGAAATATGTAGAGAAGATTGAAGAACATCTTGAGAAAAAGTATGAACAATACAATTCAAGAGATGAACATAAGAAAGGGTGAAAAGAAGAAAATTTCAAAGAAGCTAAATATAAACTCAAGCAAGAGAGAGAGAGAGAGAGAGAGAGAGAGAGAGAGAGAGAGAGAGAGAGAGAGAGAAGAAGAAGAAGAAGAAGAAGAAATAGCCCATGAAAAATAAGAATGTTCACTCTTGTGAGGAAAAATGAAAAGTTGTTAATACATTGATAAAAGACCTTTATATATTTTCTAAACAACCTTTATTTACCTTTATATCCATTCTTTTGATAACCCTTACCTAAGCCTACGTTCCATTCTAATAGAAGTCCTAACTTGATCTTAGAAGTAGTATGCCTTGGAAATGGTTATGAATGAATAAGGACTTAGATAGTGTGTAACATTCTTAATAGTCGATATCCTTTCATAAGACCATTATTATTCTTTCTAAGTTATCGTTGTTCTATATGAAATAAGTGAGACTTTTGAATTTATTGAATAGCATTCTACTCGCATATTAATGAGAGATGTATACCTTTCTATGTGACTTCTTTCTAAGTGTCAAGTATATCCTGTGAGAATGAAGTCAACATACATTTGGATAGTAATTTGGGTTATATTGGACTTGAAGACTATAATTATATTTCATCTATAACACACACTCAACTTTCAAGGTATAATGAAATAAAGGGATATCTTTAGCATAAGGGTACAATTTGAACCTTTTTGTTCATCTTCATTAGCAAGCTAAAGTTAGGAATTAGGATGAGCTAGATAAAAGAAAATTTTCTCAGTTCAATAAGGGACTTCTACAAAAATTTTGAGAATTTTGTGGGTATATTCACTGCAAACTCTCACGAGACCTAACTCGTCCACTACGGGTAACTTAGGGGTTTAAGGGCTTGTTGCATGTACTAAATGCAATTGTGAGTACCTACGAAAGTTGCATCTTGTATTTATTTTTGTAAACTAAATTTTCATGTGTTTCGGTCAAGATTAGCAAAATTTTGGTTGGGGGGTATGATACATATTTAATTTTGCATAAAAACTACTCAATTAGTTACCCATGTGTTACAACTTATAGGGGTAAATTAGGGTTTTTAGACCAAAATTCATAACACATGCATTTTTGACCTAATAACCCAAAAATTTGTTATTTTGTAGGTTAAAAAGCTAATCCAAGGTAAGTAAGTTATTAATCATATTTTTCTAAGATTTAATCAGAGTTTTTCACTTTTTATAGGAAGTAAGATGGTGATCCAACGGCCAAGATCAATTGGGATGAAATGGAAGATTGTGATTAAAAGAATGAGTCAAAGCCTGAAAATCATCACTTCAACATAAAAAGAGGCTAAGATCAACTTGTGGACAAGCAATGGATGTGATTAAGGGAGCTAAGGATGGTCGAAGTGGGCCCATGAAGTAAGCCATGCATTCCCACCACCTTTGCATGGAAGCCACTTAAGCTACATAAGCCATGAAAGAAGGTGGCAAGCTGATGAATTCAAGCCAAACCATACAAGCCATTCATGCGAAGGGTTAAATCCAAGAAGGCAAGCCAATAAAGCTTCTTGAGCCAGCTATGAAGCTTAGCCAATGAAGCCTTCAAAGTTAGCCATCTAAGCCATCAAGCTAAGCTAAATGGAAGACTAAGATTGCAAGAGATTCAATAGAGCTATCCATGAGATATTTTGAAGATAATTAAGAAAAGATATATTAGAATAATATGGCATGTGGATCAACAGGATAAGAGCATTCAATTTTTAGTGTTTTTCTCACTTTTTCCTTAATTTACATCTCGCCCTTAAGATGCACTGTGAATTTCCAAAACTCTATCTCATTCCACCTCTTAGTAGACTTCCCAACCAACCAAATTTCTCCACCTAGCACCCTCCACCACTTTCCCAACCAATTCCCACCCACTTTCCTATTCCATTAAGGTTTCAATGACTTTGGAAGGGGGGAGATGCCCTTCCTAAAAAGGTGGCATCTCCTATCTAATCCACTACTTAAGGTAGCCACCTCCCTCCCCACACATTCCTATTTGATTTCTTAAACTTTGTCCCCATCCTAGCCATTCAATTTGACATACATTAATTGACACGACACCTTAGTATTAGGGTACCCTAGGAAAAATCAGAGTAGACTTATAAAAATCAGCCCAAACTTAAGCAAAAGTGGACCTTTCCACTTAGGAAAAAGACGCCTCCTCCACTTGGGCGAATGTCCTCTTCCTAGCTCATCCTTGTCTCTATTTTTTCTTTGTGTTTGCTTTGTTTGGATGCTGTCACTTCCTTCCAAGGTTTATGCTTCTTCCTCAAGTGTTCAACCTAAGATTTTTGACGTTTTGATTCGTCTTTGAAGGTTGGTTAGCCTTTGCTGGAATTTACTTCCTTCCATGTTAGTTTGCCTTGTTTTCTTTTTTCTTTCTTTATTTTTAAGCTAAGATTCAAGGATGGTTTTCCTTTGGAGTGATAGCCAAGGGATTTCATCTTGAATCTAGTTTTGTTCTTTATCTTTCATTGCATCTTTATTCTCTTTCAGCCTCTTGATTTTCCAGCTTTGGTTCCTTAAGTTCCATTAGTTGTTTCCTTAGTTTTGCATAGGATTTTGTTTTGATTTGAAGTATACTTGTTCATGTGTGAATGTTGGAACAATTGAAGATTTTGGCTCGTAATTGAGGAGTGATTAAGATTAAGTGAACATCATTGTAATAGCATTTAACTTTCAAATTTGGACTACATGTATGAGTGTTATGTTGTTGAATTTTTGGATGTGACTCAATGAAGTTAGTTGGAAATTTCAATTCATGTTTGTGTTTAGAAGTTATTAAGTTTGTCTTGAATGTTTGAATGCATTATAAGTGATTAATTTCATGTTTTACATGTTCTACTCATTGAATGTTTCAATACCCTTACTGCTGGATTTTCTTTGCATGAATGGTGTATGTTAATTTCCAGCACTATACTATCATGTTTACTTGATTTTTCAAGAGTCCAATTAGATTGTTAGATAACTTAGTTAATGTTAGAAATAGATGTCATGCTTAGGTTTCCAAAGTAGTTGATTTAATCCACTCCTATCAAATGAATCATACATCCCATTCCATGGTTACATGTTTGTTAATTGGGTAGTTTTCCTTTCATTGTTGTTAGTGATTGGTTTCATTTATTTCTTTAGTTTGGTTGCACTTAGATTCCATTATTTTGCATCTTAGTTAGTTGGAAAGTAATCAAATTTTTCATACTTGTCCAAATAGTTGATTTGGTTGCTTACTTTTGCATGATTAGGAAAGTAGTTTATTAAAGCATGTTTCTCTTAGATTATTTGTTAATTTCATGTTTGGAAAAGTTAGCTTAGGAAAGTTGATAAATTTTCATTTTAGGAAAGTTGTTAGTTGGGAAAGTCATAAAATTAGAAGTTTTTAATTTAGGAATGTTTTAATTTTATAAAGTTCATGTTTTAGGAAAGTTTTCCATTTAGCATGTTTCTTGTTTTCCCTTAGTTTTCAAGTTCTTGTTTTAATTTCCATTCTTAATTTAGAACAAAAATCACTTGAATTTTGGCTAGATTAGATAGTTTAAAGTAGGGCCTCACTAGCGTAATATATTGTAAACGATTCATACAGTTGCTAGTTTTATTTAAAACAATGACAATTATCCATGATACTTAGGTAGCATTCTTTTGAGTGCTTGATTTGTTTTTGTCTCCTTGTTTAATTGTTTATCTTGTAGTTTAATCTTAGTTTAGATCCATTTGAGTACTAGTTTGCATATTAGTTTAGATAGTTTTTAGAATTTGTTTTAGGAAGTTTTAAATTTTGAATGTTTCTTTAACTATTGTTTCCATTAAACGTATGTTTCTAATTCTTGTTAATTCTTGTTAGATTTACTTGTTTAATTGTTTTAGCATATTAGAGTAGGTTCATATAGTTTCTATTTTTAGTTTTTAGAAATTTTTAATTGTTAGCAAGTTCCTCAAAATTCATGTTTCCTAGAATAATTCATCTTAATTTTGCATTTGTTGCTATTTTAGAAAGAATGTTTCTAAGTTTTGGTTTTTCACCTTCTCATATTTTCTTATTCCATGTTTATAATTATTACATGCTAAGTTTCTTTCAAACTAAATTCTTAGGTTTGGATTAAACCAATTTGTTTGGCTAGGCTAAATAATTTAAATAAGATCCATCCAATATAGATTCCTCGTGGGAACGACCTCAATCATGTGCATCTACTATAATAGATTCATGCACTTGTAAGTAAAAATTAAAACATACACTAAGTTTTTGGTGTCGTTGCTGAGGAAGCAATGGATTTGTAGTTAGACCTTAATTTAGATTATTTATCCCTTGCTTAGGTTTAGGTTGCATTAGATTAGGGTTTTTCATCAATTTTTACATTTATTACTAATTCCTCATAATTGACCATATTTTGTTGATTTTATGTGAGGGGAAATTGGCAAAGGAGTGGCGGCAATCCTATGGACCAAAGCTTCATCACATTAGATTAGACATTTATTGCTTTCTTAGATTAGGGTTTTGAGTGAAACTTATAATGAGGCCTATTGTATTGTGCACTTTATTATTCAATTTTAAATGGGTTGTACTAATATAAGGAAAGTGTGAGGTGTGGAGGCCAACACTTGATCTTCATTGAAACCCCCACTGTAAGCATCCTTCACTCATCTTTTCTTTTTCAAGTATAATTGCATTTAGTTTAATTTTCATCTTTGATGGTAGTGTAACTCACATAGAATAAGATCATTCCCGATAATTGTTGGCTATATCCAAGGCATAGGCTGTCTGGTTATAGTGTCTCATCTGTTGAGGTGTTTGACCCTTTGTTAGCTAGCATATAAGCATGCATTAGTTTGCTTTATTTTATTGCATTGCACATTTAAAAGCTTTATGGTGGAAGGAATCACAATGATAGTAAGGGCTCCATAGTAACCTTCATAAGATAAGGACTAAATTTCATTTCTAGATCCTTGGGCCACCTAGGAAAAATCAATCAAATTCCTTGTATGTTTGCGATTGCAGTCCTTGAACTATTAATTTAAATTCAAGTAGCAAGAGACTTAGAGTATTGGTCTTAGAGGAACCTTTCAGAGGAAGGAGATCTGTTATCACTCTAGTGGCTTATGAGCATCATGGTTATAGTGGGCATACAAAATCCAAGTGATTTTCCCACCCCTTCTGTTGATGTTGGTTTAAGGTCTAAACACCACTTGACATGAGGATTGTATTTCCTACTTTAAAGTAGAATCTATCTGGTAAGAAATAGTCAAATATGGATAAAAGGAGGACCTATCTAGATTTAGGTCTAAAAATCTACTACCCTGCACATTAATGAAGATCATCAAATCAGCTCAATTAGCACACCATTAGGATTGATTGTGCATAATATAGAATTAGGTTACAATATAGCTAGGCTGCATCAATTAGTTAGGTTTATTTTAGAGCATGCAGAGATGTTCATCTCAGAACGTTGAGGTAGTACCATTAGGCCCTAAGATTGAACATACCCATAGGCAAGGGATGAGAAACCAAGTTCCTAACCCCATGGTTGAACTACCAGCAGAAGTTGAGCGTAAGGCAATTATAGATTTCTCAGTGCCACTCCAACTTAATACCCCTTCATGCATCACATTACCTCCCACAAATGCAGACCATTTTGAACTAAAAGCTAGAGTTATTCAATTACTACCCACATTTTACAATTGAGAAAGAGAGGATCCATACCTATATAGAAAGGAATTCCTTGACATTTGTGCTACTTCTATATTCCAAAATGTTTCAAATGATTCAGTTATGCTTAGGTTGTTTCCATTCTCACTAACATATTATGCCAAGTCATGGCTAAATTCTTTGGAAGTTGGTTCCATCAAGACATGGGACTAGTTGTGTGACGACCCGGGTTTTCTCATGCATTTTTAAATGCAATATCTAATTTCCTAAGGCGGGATGCATCCTTATTTGAAAACCGTTTTATAGAAACCATGCAATGCAGCAGAAAAACTTTTAGTTTTAAACTCATTTTGAAACCCTCGAGTGTCATTTGCCTTCACAAAAACTAAAGCGATTTTTGAAAAACTTCAGAAATCATAAATGTTTTTCCCCAGGTCTATCTAGTCACAGCGCACAGCCTAACTGTAATTAAATACAAATACATGTCCAAAGGGTTGAGAGTTTACTTACATATATAACTATCTCCTTTTTAATTCACTTGCTCGTAGCACTAACATCTCCTGAGGCGTCATCTATTTGTGAGTGGAACTATCCTGAAAAATGTTAAGGATAGGGTGAGTATATACTATACTCAGTAGGAGTCTATCACTACTAGTTTTGTAATGCATGAGATGTTTTAAAATCATATGCTCATTCAAAATATGTGTATGTTTGAATACTCAAGTGCAGCATCGATGTTAAAATCCATTGTTAAACTGAAGTACTAACGACTTAAAGGATCATATAATCCAAATCGAAAGTATCATATACATATATATCATAACATTATGATATGCATAAGATGCTTCATGGAATCCAACTCATGGATCTCTAGTATGGTATGGTCGACCAACCTCATATCATGCCATATGCAACGCACATAAATCATCAAACCATAGGGTCCATTATGACCACAACCTCCTCGCCGTGTGGTCCCCGGGTACCTGAGGACACTCGGTCATAGCCTCCACGGGGCCTATGACACGTCGACCCAGTGCCGTGACACCAGTGCCAGCCCCCTGTACCACATGCAGTCGATGTAGGGACTTGCCTCTTTTTGGGCATGGTACCCATCCACCTAATAGTGGTAGAGGCCGGGTGGCCAACCCAGACCCCTTGGCATAGCACCCACGGGCTTTCTAGCCCAAATCACATAAGATCAAATAAGCCAAAACCTCTTTTCAAATCCTGTCCTCTTTGGGTCCCTCACAACTGCCTGGCCCTCGCCACTCCAGTGTCTTTTGGCAACCCTCAAGGACATGCAATTTATGCAAGAACTTAATGCTCACAAATCGTGCAATGTATGCAATAGTTTGCAAAACATGTATGTGCATAATGTATATGCAATCATTTACAGAACATGTCTATGTACAAAGCATTTATGACATGCATGCTGAATTAAGTCATGCTAAACAAGTCATATACTTAAAACATATGTTCCCAAAACAATAATAGTTCTTTTAAAGGAATCTAATAGTGATAGAGCACCTACTTGACTAGGTCGAGCTAACCCCTTTGTCCTAGTACGCTCCTGAACATGGTTTGGGAACTCAAGGTTAGTTTGACCCATCTTTTATGGGTTTTCGAGTATTTGATCTTATTATTTAGGCATTAGGGGTCCATCCCTATGCCTATGAGTGTCCTAAGGTCCTAATTGGGCCTTGATATTATCAATTTTCCAAAGGTCTAGCGACCACACGCCACCATCCTATTTATAAGGGTCATGCACACCTTTAATTGGGCCTTGATCAGGGATTTTATAATTTAGATGTGTCTGTGTCGTTGACACGGACACAACGCCTTTTGCGGCGCCTTAATCGGAGCTCTAAATCTTAAGTTATAAGCGTTTGTGTCGCACGTATATAGGGGTCCCAAGAATGAAAAGACGGAATGCTAGGGCGCTGTGCGTCTGCGTCGTGCGCCCCAGCTTCCCTAAAGAACAAAAAAAACCGCGTCACTAGCGCGCTGCACGCCTGCGACGTTCGCCTCAGCGGGCGTGTTTGTAGACGCGCCTAGTTTTCCGCCTCCCTTTCTCTTTTACGGGCGCATCCCTGGACGCGCTTGTTTGGTTTTTCAAATGGGAACCACGTGGGACGTTCCAACTGGAACGTCCTGCTCGTTTGGGAATCGGGGCATCCTCAGGACACCTTGGTTCGACCCTGTCGAACCAGTGCAGCCCAGGGGACCTTCCTGGGTCCTTGGTGAGTCTCCAGGGCTCCATTTTGCATGATTTTTCATGCAAAAACCTAGGGAAATTGACCTTGGAACTATGGTGGAGATGGGTGGTTTTGAGGGATCTTGGGCGTACCTGGCTCGTTGCTGGGTTTTTCTCCTTGTTTTCCCCTCTAGGTCACTACTCCACGACGGGTTTTCTTCAACATTTTGGGCTGCTATTAGAGGGGCCCAAGAGCTCTATTTATAGAGCTAAGAGAGGGTTTTGGAGGGGGCTCTCACCGCCTTTGAATGGCGGTGGAGAAACCTCCAAAATGGCAGTGATTTCTCCTCCAATCACTGCTGTTCTAGAACCCTCTAGAGGTTGAAGATGAAGGGGTGCCCGTATCAAAACGGGCCCCTGCTTTTTTGCAGTTAAATCTGTTTTTGTAAAAATTACAATTTTGCCCCTAAACTTCAAAGGGCCATAACTTGCTCATTTCAACTCCGTTTTGGGTGATTTGAGTCTTGTTGGATTCCTTTTTCCAAGACTCATCTAATGGTACCATTTTTAGGACCAAGTTTCTTGGTTCAGTCAAGGAGACTAGTGAAATGACCAAAATGCCCTTATCTTCAAAATTGAACTTTTCATGGGCTTTTAATATTACAAAAATTGGGGTCATTACAAGTTTTCTAGAAAGTTTTTGAACAAATTCTTCCCTATTCATAAGAATAGTGGCCTTCTAGGGAAATTATTAACTTCTAGCAAAGGGATGATGAACAATATTATGAATGTTAAGAATGATGGAACAAATTCCTGCAAAGTTGTCCCTGTCACAAATTCAAAAAATGGAAGCAAATTCAATACTTCTATGACATATTAATGCCTCAAAATAGACAATGGTCAATGCAGTGAGTGGAGGGATCCTCATGATGAAAGATGAGAGAGAGGCCTACGAATTTTTCTAAACCTTAGATGATAATTCCCAGCAATGGGATTATTCTAATAGGAGAGAAACAAATATCCATCCCATAAAGAAAGGAGGGATGTATGAAATAGGAGTGAACAAAGGCATATCTTACAAACTTGACTCGATGATTGAGAGAATGGACAAGTATGAGTCCTTGGGTGAGAGACTGGACAAACTTGAAAATATGTTTTAGATCTTTATGGTTACTACTAAATCCACTAAGCATCCACAGGTGCTCTATGCTATTTATTCTAGCCCAGCCCATGTAACCATAACATGTCCATCCAATAGAGTGTTTAATGAATATCTTCTGGAACAAGCGAATATCATGAATGCATATCGCAACCCTAACAACAACCCCTAACTTTTCATAATTAAAGAACAATTACCAAGGAGGATCATCTATGAACCCCCTACATAGAACATTCCTATAGCTTTAATTCCCCAGTAGCCACCTAGTTTTCAATTCTCTCGATAACAAAAGAAACCAACACTTGAGGAGAATATATAGTTTCTCATAGAAGGATCTTTAAAACAAAATGAAGAAACTAATAAGGCCCTACATCAGTTGTAGAATGATAGTCTACATTTTTCCAATGTCAAATCCCAAGTTATTGCCAATTAGAAATTCAAACAAGTCAATTGTTAACTGATTTCCAAGATAGAGGAAAGGGCAGTTTCCAAGTCAGTCCATCCCTAACCTTAATGATCAATTTGAGATAGGGTCTAGTTCACATAACCACCATTCTCATGATCAAGAAAAGTCCATAACAACCCTTAGGAGTGGTTGTTAGGTTGATAATCAAGTAGGGCTAACAAAGGAAACCATAGAGGAGAATGAATAGGCAAAAACACAAGAGAAAGAGAAGAGATAGACATCTCCTACTAAACCTAGTGACAACACCCTATGTGCCTAAAGCTCCATTTTGTAAGTTATTAAACAGGGCTAAGAATGGAACAAATTTAAATGAGATAATGGATGTATTCAAGCATGTGCAAATTAACATCCCATTGCTAAATGCCATTAAAGATATTCCTACTTATGACAAGTTCCTTAAAAAGCTCTGGCTAGAAAAGAGAAAGGTTGTTCAAAAGAAAGCTATCGTCACCAAGTAGGTGCTCCTTCATATAGCACCAAACCTCACTAAAGTTTAGAGGCCCAGGTTATCCTATCATTTCTTATGTAATTAGAGACCATATCAATGATAGGGCACTACTTGATTTAGGAACTAATGTCTATCTATTGCCATATTTTGTCTATGAGAAACTAAAGTTCAATGACCTCAAACCAACTAACACCACATTGCAATTGGTAGATAGATCAGTAAGATACCATGTGGTATGGTTTAGGATATTTTAATATAGGTGGACCAATTTTACTATCCTATCAATTTCATTATACTGGCTACCCAACTTGTATCCAAACCTAATGGTCAGATTCTGATCATACTTGGACATCAATTCTTGGCTACATCCAACACCATCATAAATTGTAGGAATGGTGTGATGAAGCTATCTTTAGGAAATATGAAAGTCAAACTCAATGTCTTTAATGCTGACCATCAACAATTACAACTACATGACTCCTATGAAGGAAATTTAATTGAAGGTCTAATTGGAGATACAAATCCACCATTATCCATCTAAGATGAACTTGAAGCATGTCTAATGCACTTTAATTATGATCTAGATATAGATGAGACCATTGCAAAGGTACATAATCTGTTAGATACAACACCAATCATGGATACCTCCAAATGGGGGCCTCATGTGGAACCACTTCCACCATCAAAATTAGTCCCTCTACCTTCTATAGAGCAACCACCATCTTTGGTCCTAAATCCCTTACCAAATAAACTCAAATACTCTTATCTAGGACTAGATGAATCCTTACCTATCATTATAGCATCAGATCTAGTCTAAGAAAAAGAAGGAAAACTTCTTAATGTTCTCAAAGAGCATAAGATTGCTCGAGTGGGCCATAGAAGATATAAAGGAGATTATTATAGTTATATGCATGCATAGGATCCACCTAGAAGAGAACTCTAAACCATCTAGGGAGACATGAAGAAGACTAAACCGTCTTATGAAGGAGGTGGTAGGAGATGAAGTACTTAAGCTTTTAGATGTAAGTGTTATATACCCCATATATAACAACCCTTGGGTTAACTTAGTTCAGGTTGTTCCTAAGAAATCCAGATTCACGATAATTCAAAATGAAGACAATGAGTTAGTACCCATTGATATGACCACTAAGTAGAGAGTTTGTATTGATGACTAAAAATTGAACTCAGTCATGACAAAAGACCGCTTTCCTCTTTCCTTCATCGTGACAACCCGAGTTTTCGTATGCATTTTTTAAATACAAATATAATTCCTAATGCAGGGTTGGGCCCTATTTTAAAACACTTTTATGAAAGACAATGTAGTATAGTGAAAAAATCTTTTATTTTAAATTCATTTTAAAAACCCTAAGTGTCATTTGCTTCCAAGAGAACAAAATAATTATTTTTTTAAAACTAAAACGAAAATATATGCATCCTAGATCTAGCTAGTCGCAACTCGCAGTCTAACTATAATAATTACATTTACATGTCCAAAGGATAAGTCATATACTTATACTCATACATGTCTTTATCTTCACTCACTTGATCGTAGAACTAGCATTTCATGATGCTTCTTTTAATCCTGTTGGAGCTGATCTATAAAAATAATATGTTTGGTTGAGTATTTAACATATTCAGTAGGTGATCTGCTACTACTAATTTGAAAATACAACATGCAATACGTATAAATTTAAGAAGGGATTTTCAGGTAATAAAATCATATAATCATCTTAGATAAACATGGGTATTCATGCATAAATCATTTGTACATATATTTCAAGTAATAAAATTTCCCACCAAATCAATCAATCAATAACAATATAAACATAACTAACTTATTAAAGTAGTAATAAAATAAAACCCAATGCTAGATATCCCAACACTAAGACAGTTTATATGCATGTGGGTATCTCGGCGAACACATCAGCCGACTAGTCACGAGTACTCGTCAAAGACCATCTCAATACACCATGTATGGTGATACTAAAATAGAAATCATAGGGCCCACTATGCTCATCACCAGACCTATCTGATCATTAATTAGATTCATAGATCAATGGCCTAGTTTATCGATCTAGACTCTCATCCTATCCATGGTTCACTCCTCTTAGATCAGAATTGATCTATGTATACATCTATTATTTCATAACCTACATCAATAATAGGAGGTTAGATTAATAAGCTTTCATCCTTGAATTGAGATTTAGAACTTGTACTTAGAGATCCTAAACAACATACGGTTGGACCTATCTTATTATCTCATCGATCAATGATCAATGTTCTAATAGGTCTAACAGAACCATAATCCATCATATATCACTCCTCCTTGGAAGATAATTAGGGTGTCAATTCTGTTAAATTGAGATTCACTGCAATTCAATGGTCAGATCCATCCTTTTAGCTATCATTCATTGATTAGCGCATTTTTAGACTAAATCTTACTTAAAGATCTAACAGGAAATTGTTAGATTTCTCTCAATAACATTTGTATCATCAAGGTCTTGCAAATGAATAGCCAAATCTAATAGATTGCTTGTCACGATTCTTAGATCAAGATCATATTTGATTTGAATGGTCAGATCTATGATTCACTACAATTCATCTAATGGATCATTGCATGAAGTCTGATCATCTTTGATCTTTTAAATCTACAAGATTCCTATGGTTTTTAGGCTATGAACAGATAAAATTGTTCTCTAATCTAAAATTTTATCACACATTTAGGTCTAGGTTGTCAATACGATTCTAATGGGCCTTCCTGATCATGAATTAGGCTTATATAGCCTTTTGAATTTTATTTTTTGCATTTTAGATCAAGTCAATAGTCCAAATCTAATGTTTGGCCCCAAAACGCAACAAGACAAGGCCTTGCGTCACAGTTCCAGAATGCAGAAGCATCCCAGTCTAACTGAGACTGCTCACGCACGTGCACACATGCACAAGGACACTCCAAAATGGCACATCTCTGTTGCGCATCATGGGGAGGCATCTTTAGCGTAGGCCGAATTGATAGGATTGAGACAGACAGATCTAGACCATCTGATCAGCCCCACATTTGATCAACGCCTCAAATCATTCAAAAAGTCACCATTTTTACAAATCCTGGGGTTTCGGGGTTCCAAATGGTCATCGAACAACTCATATTTCCCATCTAAGCTGTCCATGAGATGGGTCCTGACTGAGTTTACACATCTAGTTTACTAGTGAAACTCGTCAAAAAAACCAGTCTAGTAAGGGATTTCAAAATGGAAAAGAAGAGGGAAAGAAAGGGGAGACTTACCTACCAGCTAGAAAGAGAATGAGGAGAGGATGGTGGATCCGGTGGATGCAGACATTGGTCTATGCTTGTTAGAATGGTCAGGTCATTGGTGATGGGGAAATTGGTAGTCGGAGGGAGCGGGGAAGAAGAGGGAGAGGGAAAAGAAGGGGATAGGTCTAAGAAGATTGTAGTTGGGGGGTGGGCGAGAAATGGGGGTTTTATCGTCAATGATCCACTTTCTTCAATGGAGGTGTGTTCACCAACTTGCTCTGCCAGTGACGAAGTCGAAGACGAAGGGGGTACCGTTATAAAAAACTATCCCCCTAATTCTGACTTTTTTTTACCAAAATGCCCTTATACTTAAAATTTCAGTAACTTTCTCATCTGATCTCCGTTTTCAGTGTTCCTTTTGTCGTTGGATTCCATTTTTCAAGAAGAATCTAATTATAAGGATATTTCTAACAAATTTGGTTTCTATAAATTCTCACTTCCAAAATTCAAAAATTGTAAAACATTCATCCTTTTATTCCATCCAATTTTCCAAAATAAATTAGGATTTAAAATATTGGGAAGTTACATTCATTGACCAAATGCTTGAGAGGTTAGCTAGTCATAGTTATTATTACTTCCTTGATGGTTATTCTGGCTACAACTAGATTCCTGTAGCACCTAAAGTTAAGGAGAAGACTACCTTCACCTGCCCTTTTGGGACCATAGTTTATCGACGTATGCCTTTCAGACTCTGTAATGCTATAACAACATTTTAAAGGTGCATGTTGATCATATTTTTAGACAAGGTGGAGAGGTTTCTAGAGGTGTTCATGAATGACTTCTCAGTATTTAGTTCTTCACTTGATGAGTGCCTACACCATTTAATATTAGTTTTTGGAAGGTGTTAAGAGAAAAAACTTAGTGTTGAACTAGGAGACATGTCATTTAATGGTGAAAAATGGCATTATTCTAAGCCATATAATATCAGACAGTGGTATAGAGGTAGACAAGGCCAAGATGGACTTAATCTCTGACCTTCCTTCTCCAAGGATGGTGAAAGAAATCCACTCATATCTAGGCCATGCTGGTTTTTATCAAAGAATCATCAAAGATTTTAGTAAAACTACTAAGCCCCTTTGTAATTTAATTACATGGGAGGCATCATTAGACTTTGATGATGATTCTATAATAGCATGTGAGGGCATAAAGGCTGAGCTAACTTCTACACTTATAATTCAACTGCGTGACTCGAGTGCACCATTTAAAATAATGTGTGACACATTAGATTACACGATTGGGGCTATGTTGAGTCAGCGTATTGATAAACTTTCCCATGTGATATGTTATGCTAGTAAAATACTCAATAACTCCCAACACAACTATTCAACTATAGAAAAAGAGTTATTGGCAGTTGTGATTGCTTTGGATAAGTTTAGGTCTTACTTGTTAGGATCTAAGGTTGTTGTATAATCAGACCATGTCGCACTGACGTATGTCCTTTCTAAAAAGGATGCAAAACCTAGGCTGATCTAATGAACACTGCTACTACAAAAATTTGATCTTGAAATTCAGGATAAGAAAGGTTCCTAAAACATTATAGAAAACCACTTATCCAAGCTAGAGGTGGAGAATACTAGTGAAAATGTGCTTATAATAGAAGCTTTTCTGGATGAACAACTATTGCAAAGTTTGTAGTTACCTTAGTATGGAGACATAGTCAATTATATTATTACAGGTCAAATGTCTAGTCATTGGACTAAAGCATGCATGTGGGGGCCACTCTTCTAGAAGGATAGCTGCAAAGATCTTGCATTGTGGTTTTTATTGGCCCACCAATTTTAGGGATTCAGATGCTTACTGCTTTCTTATCATTCAACCTTTTGATGTCCGAGGCATTGATTTTGTGGGACCATTCACAAACTCCTTTGGTTTTTGTACATCCTAGTGTGGCTGGACTTCATGTCCAAGTGGGTTGAAGCCATACTATATAAGACCAATGACCATAGGGTGGTGGTCATGTTCTTGAAGGAAAACATATTTGACACTTTGGTACTCCTAGGGCCATAATTAGTGATGGGGGTAAACACTTTTTCTATATTTTTTTTGAGAACTTAATGAAGAAATATGGTGTAGACCATATCATAGCTACATCTTATCACCCTCATACCAATGGACAAGTGGAGGTGTCCAATTGAAAAATAAAGCAAATTTTAGAAAAGATAGTCAATCCAAAATTGAAAAGACTAGTCTTTGAGACTTAGTAATGCTTTATAGGCCTATCGTACAGCATTTAAGGCTCAGTATAATCATGTCACCCTACTGCCTGATCTATCCCTACCACCTACTAGTAGAAGTTGAGCACAAAACACATTATGCCATCAAA
This sequence comes from Warburgia ugandensis, assembly GCA_035236585.1. Lineage (NCBI taxonomy): Eukaryota > Viridiplantae > Streptophyta > Magnoliopsida > Canellales > Canellaceae > Warburgia > Warburgia ugandensis. Next base: position 55,295,679 of record CP141128.1, read on the forward strand.
AACCTCATTTTTTATTTAGATACTACTAGAACACACCAAAAACTCCCACTCAATGAGTTGGATGAATTAAGGAAGGATGCATACGAGTCTACAAAGCTATACAAAGATCGCATGAGGAGCACTCACGATAGAAATATTTTATGGAAGTCCTTCACCCTAAGACAACAGGTCCTATTGTATAATTCTTGGTTCAATCTATTTCTATGAAAACTTAAATTTAATAGACTCGACCATACATAGTACATATTGTATGTCCTCACACGGCCATCTAAAGAGAAAAGGATGGAGAGATCTCCAAAGTAAATGGGCAAAGGTTGAAGACCTTACTAGAGTAGATAAAACATGAGCTGGAAGAAACATTACTTTAGGAACCAATCTAACATGATCCACCTTAGCATGGCCCAAATACATACATACATCACACATACATGAGCTATATTCATCATCACTTCATACCACGCCTAGCTAAAGTTACAAAACTTAGCACTTGCTGAGAGGCAACCCAAAATTTTTAGAATCTATGTACTCTACATCACTCACTAATCATATAGTGTCCTACATTTCAAAACACTAGGGACAAAGTTTTGTTCAGGTTGGGGGTGTAGAAATACATAGTGTTTTACAAGTTTTCTTGCATTTAAAAAAATAAAAAAAAAAACTTCTTTTTTGAGTTTTTCAACAATTTTAATGTTAGAGTTCTTTAACTATGATGAGAATTGGATTGTCTAGAGTTTAGTAGTTCCACTACTTTAGCCTCTTAATAGAAATACGTATGATTAATTATGTAGTTTATTCATGTCTAGAGGTGTTTTAAGAAAGTAAATCTCAGAATATATTACACACAATGCATGGTCCAGACTGATAGATGGTTATGACTTAGAGATCTTGAGGAAATCACTGGAGAACTGTAACCATGTGAGCTTTAGAGATTATCTTCTTTTTGAGGGTTGCAAGTAAATCCATATTTTCTTCAATGTACAATAATTTTGGAAAGATCCCAATATCTTTGTTTTGGTCAAATTACTAGAAATAAATAATACTAATTTTCTTCTTTGAACATTATTGAATTTAATAGGCATTAAGAAACCTAGGAAATGACATAGGCCATCTTAGCCAAGATATAAAGCCTACCCAATACACTATACCACATAGGCCATTCTTAATAATCCTTTTCTTTTCAGACCCCATTTACCTTAATTGAGAAACCCAATAACATAATTATCCAATACCTATCTTTCAAAAATGAATAGAAAGTTTAGAAAAAGGACAAAAGTCAAAAAAGTAAAAAGTATCAAAAAACATATTAAAATATTCTTTCTCAAAAATATAAATATAGGAAAAAGAAAAATTGAAGAAAGAGAAAGGAAAATATGGAAAAGATATTCACTTTAGTAGAATGACAAAAAAGTTGTCTAGACAATCAATAGAAGACTTCTACTCAGATTTGGACTTCGAATCCTTATACCCTTCTCTAGAACTTATCCCAAGCCTACGTTTCATTCTATCTAAAGATGTATTGATCTAAGGTGGAACATGGTCTTAATGAGGGTATAAATATTAAGGAATTAAGGGGAAATATTTCTACTAGTCTTGGTAATGATATATATTCTTGGGGATTATATTCCTTTGTTTCTTTAGCTCTTAAAAGATTATGTGAACCATCAATCTTATTATATTTGGTCACATAGAGAGAGAGAGAGAGAGAAGTATTTGACCCTTCTCTAAAAGCTTTATTTCTGACTATATATCATTGCAAACCCTTACGAGGCTTAACAGGTCCACTGGGGTAACCTAGGGGTTTAAGGGCTTCTTGCATGAGCTAAATTCAATCATGAGTACCTACTAAAATGACAATGATTTATTTTCATGATTATTTTCATGTTTTTCTTGAGACTAGAAAAATGCTTGTTGAGGGGTGTGATGAGTGTTCCAATTTGCATAAAATGTATCCAATTAGTAACCATGTGTTATAAAATATAGTGTTAATTCTATGGTTTTCCAGAAAATTTGTAACACATGCATTTTCTAACCTAGTGACTAGGCAAGTATGATATTTTGTAGTGTCAAAGGTTAATAAAAAGTAATTTTATGAATAATCATATTTTTCTATAATTTAATAAGAGTTTTTGACTTTTTGTAGGAATCAAGATGATGATCCAATGGTCATGATTGACCAAGATGAAGATCAAAGATCAAGATCAATTTGGAGGGCCTCGACTTAAATTTTACCAATTTTAAGCTCTAACAAAGGTCAAGATCATCTCAAGGTAAGATGATGGATCTAAGGAAGCAATTGGAATAGCCAAAGGTGACTTAAATGGGCCCATGTACAAGCCATGCAATTTCCCACCGCCTTTGTATGGAGCCATTCAAGCCACCTTAGCCATACATGCCATGAAGATGACAAGCTAAAAGAAGCAAGCCAACCCATCAAATCCAAGAATATAAGCCATGAAGCCAAGTGGCATGAGTCCTCAAAGTGAGCCATTTGAGCTACTCAAGACAATGCCACATTGCGACATACTATTGGAGGAGAATCTTCAAGCAATTCCAAGAGATAATTAGAAACAAAACAAGTAAGCATGCATGGTGGACCAATGGGAAAGAACCATGCCATTTTTCTCCCTCATGTCTCTATTTCCCTCTCTTTCCTATCATTGTCCCACTTTCCTAGAGATTCTACACAAAACATCACAAGGAGAGGGAGCTCCATGCCCAACTCCTACCAAGAAGCAGCTTCCCACCCTCCAATACCTCATCCACTCCACACCTATCTTCTGAGTTCTATCTCTATCTCTTTTCAAATTTCATCCTTTATATCCCAACCATAGGATTCCATCCTCTCAAGATCAAAAGGATATCTGATAAACTATTTTCTAGGGTTAGTTTTATTATTCCTTTTCTTGTTGTTTAATGCTCTTGCCTTGTTAGTTCCATGTGTTTCTGTGCTTGCTATGTTCCTTGATACCATGCTATAATTCTTTGCTTTAAGTCCTTAATTTCTAGCTTGTTTGCTTCCTTATTTCAGTTTTAGAACCTTGCATTCAAAGGACCACAACTCACTTGAGCTGATAGCCAAGAGTTTAAAGTTCTTGGATCAAGTCTTGGGCATTGAATCTCCTTAAAATCTTTGCTTTTTCATTGCTATTTTTTCTATCTTTTCATGCCTTTATCTTTTCAATTCTTCTTTGGATTCCACTTGCACACTAAGTTCAATTTAAGATTGCTATAAAGTGTTTTGGATTTGATTGAGATCAAATTTCATTCATTATAATGGTGCACATTTTTCAGATTTGTACAGGTGTATTATGCGCACCATTTTGATGTAATTTTTTGTTAATTCAATAAATCTAATTGAAGTTCTTGGTTTATACATGTTTCCAATAGCTAAGTAATTTATATTTGAATGTTATATTGTATATAAAGTGCTTTCTTTCATGTCCTAATTGCTTCAATATTGAAAACAAAATGTTGATAGAATTTATAGAAACATAGTGATGTTCATGAATCATTCATGCTTAGTGTTAGCATCGTTACTTTTGATTTGCTTAATTCTCGAAGAACTTTATTAGACTTTTAGGATGTTGAGTTAGTGCTTAGATTAGATTACCTAATAGTTAGCTATAGATCCATTGATTTCAATCTATGTTTACCCAATGAATCATGTGCACCTTTTCATGGATCATGAGCATACATAGGTAGCTTTCTTTTGAGTACTTGACCTGCTCTTGTCTTCTTGTTTAATTTTTTATCTTGTAGTTTAATCTTAGTTCAAATTTTTTTTAGTAGTAGTTTGCAAATTAGTTTGGATAGTTACTAGAACTGATTTTAGGAAGTTATAAATTTATAAAGTTTCTTTAATTATTGTTTCCATTACATGTATGTTTCTAATTCTTGTTAATTCTAGTTAGATTTCCTTGGTTAATTTCTTTTGCATATCATAGTAGGTTCATGTAGTTTCTAATTTTAGCTTTAGGAAAGTTTTAATTTTTAGCAAGTCCTTTATGCATGTTTCCTAGAGTAATTCATCTTAGTTTTGTAGTTTTGGAAAGCACATTTTAGGAAAATTTCTAGGTTTTGGTTTGTCACTTTATCATACTTCCTTATTCCATGTTTATAATTCTTGCATGTTAAGTTTTTTTGCAAATTAAATTCTTAGATTAGGATTAAATCAACTCATTTGGCTAGGCTAAAGAATTTAAATCAGATCTATCCAATATAAAAATTTCATGAAATTCCTCGTGGGATCGACCTCACTTATTTGTATCTACTACAATAGATTCATATTGCAAGTAAAAATTAAAATATACACCAATGTCTACTATTTCTAAGAAATTTAACTAATTATTAGGCATGTTTTGATTCATTAGAACATTATTTTAGTGTCATATCTAGCAATAAAACAAACCATTAGACTCATCAAATGAAGAGAAACCTTTAGGCTATACTAAAGTTTCAAGAGGCTATCTTTAGTCCCCTACATGCACAAAATCCATTTGCTTGTTATCTAACCAATGATCTAAGTATCTAATTTAGTAAAGGGCCTGATCCAGTTAATGTTTTGGGAATATAATTTGTGTCCATAGTGATTTTGGGCATGCCAGGTACTTGTTTTGCATCTAGTGCCTAAATCTTTTAAATGGATTATCTATAAAATATTCTATGTTAGATATAAAAATACCTATATGATGTCCTTAATATAATTCAAATTTCTTCAGATATTACCAAATTTTTTCTCAGGACTGATCCTTATCAAGTGTTTTCTGTCTATCTATAGAAACCGATGACTACTATCATGAAGTAGGGGATAAAACATCAAATCTATTTATGATTTCATCCTAGTTACTAAACAACCTTCTCACGCAATTATTTATCATCAAATTTGGAATAAAATTTTATAATTTTTATGGAAAATCATGTTTTATATCAAAGTCAAATTATTCAAAGAATCAACAGTAGTCTGTAAGTATATAACAAAAAATTCATGGTGTAGATCATGGTTAAAAACATGAAATTTTTTTGCCTAATGACATGAAAGTTCCACTTTCATATAATACCATTCAAAACATCTATAATCCTCTACAAAATCCTAACATGTATGAAATTAAACATGAAAAAAATCATTGGAAACACATGTATCTCTAAAGCTTGTTTGATAAAAGTCTTTTTCAGGAAACTCTAATCTAGGAATCATCCAAAACCCCCACCTAGTTTTCCTTCTTCTCCTCCTCTTTTTCTTCCTATCTTCTACTCTTTTCCCCCTATAGTGTCCATGTTTCCTTGCTCCTCTAGTCATGGATGTCCTGCATCCTACAACACTTCCCAGGCTGGACGTTTTCTAGTTTTATAAATTTTCCATTGATAATTCCTACTTTGTTATGTATTTGAATCCCACTAAATCTCCTAGCCCTCCCATGTCCCAATTAGGTGTCCATGTTCAAAGAACATGATCAAAAGGTCAATTAATTTAGCTGGTTTTTTAACTTAACCAAGGAGTCCTACCTCAATTATGACTCTAGGATATTTTCTACTTGTGGTCCTAGAGCTAACCTAAATTGAGTTGGATCCTTAGGGAAAAACATCTAGGTAAGCCTGTGTTATCTAATCTAATTGGGTTTCCTAGCTTGGGCCCCCACTCTAGAATTCTCATCCATCTAGACTACATGTTTGTAGGTTGCATCTTATTCCTTCATTCACTCATCTCTTAATCCCACGCCACACCATTCTCCTGGTCCACATAGGTTTCTTATTTCCTAGCCTTATTTGCTTGAAACCATCCTTTACTAGTCATTTAAGTTCATATTTTCCACTCACCAAAGCCCTTTAAAAATAGGCATCTCTCTTTAAGCTAGAAATATGGGGCCTCTTCTTATGACAACCATATAATCCTACTTAAACTTATATTTATCAAGTGTGTGGGTCAAGCTTCTTTAACCAATCATACTTACTCCTTCCTTCACTGCTACGTGTGCCACTTTGACTCAATCCTAGCCCTTCATCTCCCATGTAATTTATCTCCTATCTCGAACACTTATCTCACTTGCATTGTAGCAACTCTGTACCATCAATTCATACTCTATGTTATCTTAACTCATTTCACTTAAGATCTGTCCCATCCATATGCTTGCACCTCATTGGCTCCTCACCCCTCAATCCTAGACACTCATCTCAATTGGTGTCCTACATCTCTTTCTCTCTCTCACTGGTTCTCACACTCCTAGGATAATTCATCCTACCCATACTTTCCTACTTAAAGTCTTAGCACTCATCCATACAATTCAATACTCTATGATTGTGATCATTCTCAGGCCATCAATCTAAGCATCCATTTCTAAGTTTTTCCCATAGAATTGTAACATCTTGTTTTTTTGAAAGATTATTTGGATTTATTTTAAAAGTACTAAAAATTCCCTTATTTTTGAAAAGCCCATTTATGTGATATTATATAAGTATTTTTGTGAAATATTCCTCTTCAAGTCTGGTGTTTGTTTTTAAAAGTCTTCATATATAAGTAAAATAATAGTCTAAACTAAAAATGATTAGAAGTACATGCCACGAGATCTTTTGGTCACAAATATAATCACATGTCCACTAAATGAATATATACAACCCAAAATGAAATTCTTAACATGAAATCTATCATGAAGTCCACAAAGGGTATCTCCACCATACATCTAATCAACAGCTCATTGCCTTAGCCTTACCCTTCTCCTTCACACTTAGTCCACTTGGGATATCACTTGAAATTGTGGGTTCTAGCGAGTTAGCAAAACAACCATTCACAAGGAGTAAAACTAATTTAGACTAGCCTGCCAAAATACTCAATCAATGATACTATAATATACATATAAGTATCCATACATATGTATATATGCATGAGTTAAGGATAATCATAATTTAGGGTTTATCTCATGACAACTTAGATCAAGTCTGCACATCTGCATGGGTACCTAGTCCATACTGTACCAACAATTCTTTAAGTCACCAAAAGTCATCTTATGTCATTACCTTAAAAACCACATAGAATTAACAATCATATAAAGTGAGAATATGCAAGGTACAAATCGTAATCAAGACTCAAATCCAAGTCACTCATAATCCAAAGTCTATAAAACATCAATTCTACAAATCACTGGCAATTTCATTAGTCAAAAGCATAATATTCCATCAAACCAAGTATGAAAACTCACATTCATCCAAAATGGAAACTGATAGATCATGTTAGACTAATTCCATCATGGTACCATTGACACTAAGGTCTAGACTCTCGAGATCGACCAACATGTCTAACATGCCAATAATCACAACAGATACCACCCTAGGGTCATAGCTGAGTGGCATAACCATCCTGCCATAGGCTCTAGTCTAACTCTAACAAGTAACCTGCCTTTTAGGTTAGGACCAACTCTTAAGAATGACCAACATGTTAGCTCCTATCCAAACACCCGTAGAGCGCTACCGTCACCTCGGTAACTATTGTCACCACTATGTTTGCCATGGGTACCACACGAACCCTTCATTGGCCCTCATGGGGTTACTAGCTATATCATGGGAGCAATCCTCATAAAACCTATTCCCGTATCTTAGTTCCTACCGAGTTGGTAACTAATCAAAGGGCAAAGGCCAACTGCTCCCTTAACATAGGTCTACATGACTTATAGTGATGTATAGTGTTCTTGTCTAAGGTCTTACAACTGTCCCAAGAGCAACAAGCACCTAGACTTACTATGGCCCTAGCACGTATGTCTCCTAGACATACAATGCTCATAGAGTGCCATCCAAAACCTTGATCAAAATTCGATCCCCAGGACTTACAGCTGCACGTAGAGAACTTACTTAGACATTGATCAAATAACATCTCCAGGACTTATAGCCACTTGTAAAGTGCTTGCCTAAATATTGATCAAAACATCCAATACTTACAATCACTTATAGAGTGCTTGCCAAAACATCAATCAAACCATTGTGTGAAAAATCAAGTAGCTTGTGTAGCCATACATGAAAATATGGAATGTCCAACTCTCATGTAAGGTCTAAAAACCTTACATACACAATCCAAGTATACCATTTGTTATGGTCTTCATGTTCAATGGTTCCATAAAATGAATTAAATAGTATGCCATGAGCACCTATGCTAAGTGATGTAGATTATGATAATCATTTATCATGGATTCTTATTATCTCTTATAAGTTGGAAATTATCTGAGGGTTTCCACGTGCTTGCCTTTAATGTTATCATTCTTGGTTAGGTTACCATCCTTAAGAATAAGTATGCCCTAGCCATGTGGATTAACATTACTTAAGTCTTATTCATCAATGATCGAGGCTTTTAAATGATCATAAGCATTAATCACTTAGGATGTGTGCAATCAGGTAGTTGGTTTATCCATTATTTCTCTTCTTGGTTGCTACCTTATGTATTTCATTTTAAACCATGGTAATGTGACCAGAAATGATACTTGTCTTTTTATGAATGTTCTAAGGATAGTAATCATAGTGTTTGCTGCCCTAAATATGTATCTAACCATATCATGTCTCTTACTAAGTCAAATCAGTTGAGTTTCCTTACTTTTTTATAGTGTTCTTCTTAATCATCTAGGTAGCTTTCTTCCTAGGAATCTAGGTTGAATTAGTGGCATTTCATTTCCTTTCCACCCAACAAGGGTGCTTGTCATTTACTTACACATCTGAGTGGAACTAGTTGTACTTCTTTAATATTATTTCCCATACTCACTCTCCTATAAAGAAGTGACTTTATGTGAATTGTACTAACTTTCCTTATCATTGAATTCAGTTTCATTATGATCATAAATCAAGTCCATGCAGTTATAATATCAAAATGTCCAAGTTATTGGTTTACTTAGTTATGTTTTCATTACCAACTGAGCTTTTCACCTAAGGGTTCCATTGTGTGCTCAATTTTGCTTCACATTTCACCTCAAAATCAAGTTCCACTCCTCATCATCCACATGTCAATCATACACCAGTCCATCAACCTCCAAATGAGTTCCAAACTAGGACCAATCCCATAAGATTTTGACCTCCCATCCAAGGCCCAAGGCCTCCATGCATTACACATCTCATTGTTGTTTTTCTAATAGGGTGTGTTTCATTTCTCTAACTATTTCCTCACTTACGACCATCTTCATTCACATTTATTTACATGGATTTAAACATGTAATATTAAGAGTTTGTAATATAAATTTAGAATTTACAAATGTATATTGCAGTAGCTAGCATACATATTTCACCATATAGCAAAATGCCTCCCTATAGTTTCCAATAGGGAGCAATTTTGTCAATGTGGGGTATTGTCATGATGCACACATTAACACATAATAAATCATGTTAGATAAAAAACTAGGGCATTTCCATTCATCAAATCCCCTAGCTACAGTCAACAAGTCAAGCTTCCCAGACCACCTTCTGGCAATTTCCAACAAGAAGTGATTTTGTTATCCACTCTAGGAAGCAATCAAAACATGAATGTTGTGGACAGAAAACTTCATGGATATAATGTTAGTTTATCAAATCATATTCTAGAATAGAAATTAAAATGAAGCTATTTATGGATAATAGCATATTCACATCTCAAACTCCTCCTGAGTGGAAGGCATCCTTGTAGTTTCCAGCAAGAAGCTATTTCACTTAGGTGGGCTGTTCACCCTCAAAATAAAAGAAATGGACAATCTTATACAGTTTTGAACCTTACTAATAGGAAATAAAAAGAAAAGTGTAATTTGAGCATTTTGAACAAGAAAAAATAGCGTAACTCCTAACAATGACAAGGGTTTTTGGCATCCCATTTCCAGCCCAAAATCTAGTAAGATAATCCTCTTCAACTCTTCAATGCCTCTAAAGAATCAATAAGAAAACCTCTATAAAAAAAATGGAAATATAGAGGTGTTCCAAGCTAGGTTTCACCCTTGCATTGCCTCTCTTTTGAACATCACCAAAATTTTATGCAACATGGATCATGTAGTATCAGCCACTAACATACTAAACATCAGAAATTCCAATCTTAGAATCATGCTTAACATGTGGATACACATACAAAAATTATGGATTAGATTAAGAGCAAAAGAGAACTCAAAAACATGTTTCATTCCTAGCCATGATTCTACATGCATGATACAACATGAACCGCAAAGAAAACCCCCATCAAATCCCTTGTAAAACTTTTGTTTCTAAGAATAAACTTAAGTCCATATTAATAATACTCCTATAACCCTGTACCTCATTTAAAGCTCTCCAATGGACATCCCTTGGACTGGATTTTGTAGATCCAAAACCATTTCCACTTCTTGCCTTGGATATTCCACTCCAATGGTTCAAGTTGCCTTCCTTTCTTCTAGCTTTCCTTCCTCTTTCTTCTAGGCTTCCTTGCAAGGCTTAGGTGTGCCTCTCACCCTCTCTTCGCAGCCACAAATCCTTCTATTTTTTGTCTTTCTCTCAAGTAAATTCATCTCACAAAATGAGATCTTTCTCACAAGGTGAAAAAAAAAAATGTTAGGAATTATGGAAGAGAGGCTCCTTGTTTACCCTTCATTCTTATATACATTTCATCCAAAAGGAACACTTCTCATTCATTCCTTTCTTTTCTTTCTTTTCTTGGATACATTTCAGCTTCTTCTTAATCCTCTTATGCACATGGCACTCTCCTCTCCTCTCCTATAACACATGGCAAGCTGCCTTGCATGCAAGAGGCCAGCTGCCCACCTTTCCTTAAAAAAACATGGGGGATTGGATGGTTTTGCAAGCAGGGGCAGCCCTCTCTTTTGATTCATTTCATGCATGCAATGATGGCATGGAAGATTCCTCATGTGTTGTGCCAATTGTGCCCTTTGATACATCCTTATATGCATTCTAAACCACAATCTAGTTTAATGTTTCACATATCCTTTTAAATGATCTTTCTAAAACCTTAGCAACTGATGTTTCATTCATAATTCTTAAGTAATTGTACATTATTACCCTAGGGAACTATAGTACACTATGCTTATTCTTTTCTAACTAGGGTCATTAATTTCTTCCACCTAGGATTTCCATCATCTACCACTTATATCCTAGGCCACCTAGGACACTCCCACTAGACGTCAATCAATTAAATCATATCCTATCTCTTCTTCGTATAACTTATTAGTAAATTGGCTCCTTGATAATTAAAGAGAAAGAGATATCGAGTGGGAATAAAAATGAAAAAAATACCCCCTTTATTTTTAATTGATATTTATTATTTACTGTGTTTACATATTGCCTATGTTACACTCTTCCCCCTATACAAAAATTTCATCCTTGAAATTGTGCTAGTATGAAATATCTCAAGGAGCCTCTGTCTCATCACACTCTAAGCCTGCCATGTGGCTTCCTTGTGTGAGTGATGCTGCAACAAAACCTTGTGAGGGTAATCAGCTTAGTTCATAAGGTCTTATCTGTCCTATCTAAAATCCATATTGACCACTCCTAAAAGCTGAGATCTAGTTGTAACTGCACTGGTACCTAATCAAGGATATGTGTGGAGTTTGACATGTATTTCCTCATCATCGATAGATGGAATGCATCATGTACGTCTAACAGTTGAGAGGAAATGTTAGCATGTAGGAAACTTTGCCTTCCCTCTCTAAAATTTCAAATAGACCCATGAATGTAGGGCTCAACTTTCCCTTCAACCAGATACTCATCAATCCTTTAGTTGGCGACACCTTCAAAAACACATGTTCACCAACCTCAAACTTGAGAACTCATCTTCTCAAGTTAGCATAGCTCTTCTAGCTACTATGTGTTGTCGATAAGCATTTTTGAATCAATATAACCTTTTTGGCACACTACTCTATTAGCTCTAACCTGATGAATTGTCTCTTTCCTACATATCTCCATCACATTATGGTGTGACATGGTCTACTACAGAGCATCTCACAGTCAGTCATGCTAATTCTAGAAGGATAGTTGTTGTTGTAGGAAAACTCCACTAAGGGTGTATGCTCATCCCAACAACCCTTCTAGCATTTGAATAGTCCTCTCAAATTGACCATAAATCTGAGGATGAAAAGTCGTATGCTAAAATGTGTAGAGGTACCTAATTCTTCTTGGACACTTCTCCAAATGTGAGAAGTAAACTTGTTGTTCGTACTTGAAATAATCACAAGTGCAATATCATGCAAGCTTACTATCTCCTTGATGTAAAGCTTGGCTAGACTCTACAACTATTGCTTATGTTGAATGGGTAAGAAGTGAGCCAACTTGGTAAGTCGATCCATGATGATCCAAATAGCACCATGCCCATTAGATGTATTGGGAAATCCAACTATAATAACCCCAATTTTTATGAACATAATTGAATTATTAAAAGTTTAAAGTTAAAATTTTAAAAGTGGAACTAGAACTTTGAGTTTTAGGAAAATTCATTTTTATAAAAATAAAATCAAGACTTAAAAGTTGGATATTTGTAATGTACTAAAAAAACTTATCAGAATGAATGTAAGTATGTCAAATTCTGAGTTTAGATGAAAAATCCTTATTTTTATGAATAAAAGGATAAAATAATAATTTTACTCATAACCAAGACCCAACTCATTAAAATTTGGAATGCATTTGGGAAACTAATTGAAATGACACTAAGCATGCTCAATTCCAAGTTCATAGGAATAAACCCTATTTTTCTCCATTTTTGGAATTAAAAGGGTAAATCGATCTTTCTACAACTATGTGGGGCCCACAAGGTGGGCCAACGGTCTTGAAGACCACCATCATGAATCAAACCACTATCATCTGCTAGTGGAGAATGAGGTGGTAGTGGGAATCCAATGACAATTTAATAATAAAAAGAAATGAAACATAATTATGACATGTAATCATGAAAAATTCAAAATTCCCTATAAATAGCCCATAAAAATTTCCAATTTTTTTTTCTTCTAAAATCCCTCACAAGGTGCCCTAGATCCTCTAAAATTGCAGCTCCAAACTCCCCCTCCATCTTCCCCATTTCTCTTTTCTTTCTCCCTTTCTCTATGGGTGTGTCCCTAGACGGCCCTAGGTAAATGACCCGATGTCTACATCAGCAGCGTCCAAGGATGCGTCGTCCCCAATGAACTAAGGTTTTCACCCAGAAAACCCTAAATCAATTAGCCATCCAATTCCACCTATTAAAATTAGATCTCCATTGCTGGATCTGGTCGGACAGGGCTAATCTACAAAAGCCCTAAGTTTTCATGATGATCCACCTCCTGGATAGCCGAAAAACTAAAAATGAAGACAAACATGGTATTGGGTACCATCTCTAGCAGATTTTACAATATAATCCAGCCAATCTAGCCAATGAAAAATGATCATGAACCGGTGGATCTCTTCAATACATGGAGATCTACAAAAGCCCTAAGGTCTCACTCCATTTGCGGCAATGGCGATGGAGTAATCTATCTCTGTATACTTCACTAGCGATTGGGTTTTCTTTCACCTGTATTTTTCTCCTCTGGTCAATTTCTCCACACCAAACCAGCCGCAGTAAGCCTAAGTCCCTCTTCTCTTTTCATTTCGACATTTCCTTTGTGTTTTCTTGCCTTCAAGTAGATTCGTCAAAGACGATGGATCTGGTAACAGGGTCCAGATCCCCGTCCATGAATGGCTCAAATGCAACTTTTGAGCTATTGGATGGATTCCTAGGCACAAAAATCCCGGGAGATGAAATCTTGGGTATAGATCAGGTAAGATGAGGGAGATTAAGGCTTGAGTGATCTGACAGTCTAGATTTGGACTGTCTCGTCTATCACTGGTCACCCATCCCTGGTGATGGGTAATCCTAGGTAACAGGCATGGGCCGACCTCCCTTTTGCCCTTTTCTGTTGGATCTAATCTCAGTGGTCCAATTTTTAAATTAAGAGCTTATTTCTTCAATTAAGAACTCATTTTAGCTCTGATTTTAGATCTAAAAACATTGATGCACTCCTTATATTATGTAGAATATAATGGAACCATGAGATCTATGTATCTAATTGTATTTATGTGAGATAATTGTTAAAATCCATTATAAAAATCTTAGATTATGCCTAAGAAGATCTTAAAATGAAAATCTAATCCGATGGATGGATCTAGAAGGTGTCAAAAGATTGATGATCACAGTAGGATTTCTAATCCTCTATATAGGTTTATTTAATAAAAAAAATAGTACAGACTAAAATCAGCCGTTGAAAATGGTTGAAACTTTAAAAATGCAATTACTCACTCAATTTAAGTATGATTTTCAATCTATAAGATGCTATCAATAGATCTTAATGAGGGGAACATACTGAACCCATAAAATAAGATTTTAAGTATCAAAACTTTTTGTTAATCAAAAATACTCTTACACCCTTGATCAAGTAGATCTAGGGTGATCAGAATTGAAAATCTAGATCCACTAAGGATCTAATGATGATAAAACAGCATGGGGATGTTTGGATTGGATTAATATGAAATAAATCAAGTTATAGGCCCTTAAATGAGAAAATGATGATGGAAAATCTCAATGGATCTCCTTGATCGGATGGATCAAGAATGTTCAGGCCAATTGGACATATAAATTGAATGATCTAAGGTTAGGATCATGTTATTATGATGTTGGATCAAACAGAAACATAAAGGATCAAGGGTTGCATTCTTAATGGAATATCAACCCTAGATCTAAAAGATGGACAAATCGGATGGTTGGATCATTAGGACAACTTGATCACATGCTTAATTAATTGTCTTTTACAATAAATTTTGATTTAATTATGATCTATGCCTATTTTCCAATTTTAGAGTAATTATCTTTAATTTCCTAGAATAAGATGTTGTAATATTAGTTAATTTATTTTAAATTGCAAATTTAAATTCGAGTCAATACTTTCAATTATAGCATGATTGTCTTTAAATTCCTTAGAATTATTGGTGTAATACCTTAAAAGAGATAATTGATGACATATAGATGGACTTCACTAAATACATATACATCATGAAGTATAATCATAGTAAGGGCTATAGTTAGTAGGACAATATAAGGGGTGGATTTTCCATTTTCTTGGCCCAACTTAGGAGCATAATAAATCTCCATGAATGACATAGTAATGTTCATGGTATTAATTAAAATCAAGTAGAAATAAACTTAGGGTTATGAGCTCATAGGACCTTATTGAAGGATGAGCTAAGACTATCCCATTTCATGTTATTCATCGTGGTTAAGGGGTATCTAATGACCCTCGCTGTCCCTCCACCTTCTGTTGACGTTTGTGATGTCTAAACACCTCCTTACATGAGGAGTGAATTAACCATGTTGGGAATGGCATGTATTTGGTAAACCTTGGCCAACTAGAAATAAGAGGAGTTGTTTAGATTTAGAGATGAAAATTTTTTCCTCAATCCAGTAAAATAGTAACTAGTTGAGAAATAATAATAAGAGCATAAAAGGTTAGCAAATTATCTAACCCTAATAATAATAAAAGTTGTAAATAAGATAAGGAAAATCAAACAAGATGCAAGAGAGATCTTGAAGGATCACAAACAAAAAGAAAAGAAATATAATGTATAGTATTATTCTATGATTTTACTTATAGTGTTGATTGTGAACTTAGAAGGTTTGAAACCTTGATCATACATGATTCAAGAAAAATTAGGGCATCCCTCATAGGATAACCCAAATACATGTAGAAAGAATACTTGTATAAAGGAATAACTTTATACATATGGTTTGACAGATGTATGAATCAAGACCATGATGGACAATATGGAGTGAATACCATTTGAGATGTATGAATCAAGACTATGATGAACAACATAGAGTGAATACCACTTTGAGGTAGGTGGATGTACAAGAATGTATTAAAGATTCATGTGTATATACATGATCTTCTATCTAGAATTATAGACCTTCATTATATAAGTATACCTAGTACCTTAGAACAATAATGATCCAATTAAATGATCCAACCAAGTGATCCAACCCCATGATCCATCTAACTGATCTAATCAAACGATGAGAAATTAATGAGATGTGTAGACTAAGGAAACCTTAAGAATAGGGCATAGAAAATATTCTAGCCTTAGTTAAACAGACATGTCGTCTGATATATATAATGTATTTTACATACAAGCATGGTGACTTATGATTTTGTTTTATACAAGCATAGGCCTGGGGATGCTATACTAAGGAAGTTATGAAGGTTTGGCCACCCACTTCTTAAAATGTATGATATGATGAATACCACGCCCAAAGAGAGGCTAAAGGTTGGGTGGTGCAATCATGGGAAGGCTGCCACTATGACAACCATGGTTCTCGCCCATGCGGACATGCATTTTGTTATTTCCACAGTTGGTATCAGTGGATTATTATGCAGTTATCCGGGCATGCTGTACAAATTTAGATTGCGACATAGTAGTCCTTGAGTTTTTTTCACTATGATGCACATATGATAGGCATAGTGAAATGCCATGGCATGATGAGATGCCAAGTATGATGAAATACATGAGTTCTTGGAGAGAAAATCCCTGTATGAGATTTGGCTGAATATTGATCTCCTAAGTGGGAGTATAGCCAGGGGAAGGAACAAATTTTAAGTATTTTCAATATTTTAATGGGTTTACCCTATACTTCATAAATGATGTATATACTCTATGATGAGATGATCCATGAGTGGATAAACATGATAGAATGATGACTGGGGTATGTATTCTTATATCAGTGAAGTAGTATATTTTTATATCCCCTACCAAGCATAACTTGTTGAAATATTGTAAATTTTTTAATGTTTACAATATCTCAGATAAAGGGAAGAAGACTTAAGGATGTAAAGCTTGAAGACTCAGAAGCTACAAGACTGATCAAGGTATTTCCCTTAAAGATTGTGTAATCAGGCTACTGCTTTGTAATTTGTATTGTATTTGGACAATGGATTGTAATTGTAATATAGGGGCTATGTAAAAGTGACCTACTAGATGATTCCTAGTATTCAATAAAAATTTATCTTATACAAAATGTCTATGTGTATTATGTACATTGAGGTAAGACTTGGGTTTTGTTACAAACAAATTTAAAAGAAAAGAATTTCTGCTACATTGTTTGTGACTTTGAAAAATGTATTACAAAATGTGATAGAAAAACCCAGGTCATCATACCAACCAAGAAATCCACAGTCACATGGTCAACTTCTAAACTAGAAGCTCTAGTGTTGTAACAATTTTATGGGCCTCTAGTGCTCTACCATGACGTACTGACATGTGAGGCACTGTGCTATGCAATCACCAATGTCGTTCTTCAATACTTACCATCAATAACATCTCCTTAGGTTTTGTTTCATCTTTACACATCCTAGATACATGCTGAACTTCAAATCATGAGCTACCTTCAACAATTCTTATCTCAATCCTGAATTAGTTGGCTTAACTAATCTACCACAGAACCACAGTCCATCATCTGTTCCCTTCTCGAATCCATCTTTAGTACACAAAGACTACATCTCCTCGCATGACTATTATGCCTATAGTTCTTATTATCTAAGACAGTAAAGAAAATGGTCATATTGTCGATCATGCCACGTCACTTCCTACTGAGGTCACTTGTGACCACTTTAGCCAGTACCCCTACCTCATGTTGAGGTCACTATGTGAGAATAAGTGCCTGAGGCTCTTTTTGTCCATGAAAACATCAAACTTCTCTCCATATAAATTATGCCACTAAATCTTCAGAGCAAACACAACTAATACTAGCTCCATATCATGTTTGGACTAGTTCTGTTCATGCTTCTTCAACTATCCAGAAGCAGATGCAATGATTCAACCATTCTACATGAGGATACACCCCAACCCCTTTCCTAGGGCATTAATGTATACTACAATGTTGTGGCTACCATCTGGTAAGGACAAAACTGGTGCAGAAGTGAGCTTCTATTTCAACCCCTGAAAACACCTCTCACAGTCATCCATCCAAAAAAACTTTAGATCTTTCTTGATTATGGCAGTTAATGGTTGTGTCATGTAGGAGAATCCCTTGATAAATCATCTATAATAACTTCCCAAACCCAAGAAACATTGTACCTCAGTCAAAGTTTTATGTCACTCCCAATTAGCCACCACTTTCACCTTCTAAGGATCCATTGGAACCCTTTCCTTAGATATATCATATCCAAGAAAATGAACCTAGTCCAGCCAAAACTTGCACTTCAAGAACTTAGCGTACAATTGATATGCACGTAAAGTACCCAACACAAACCTTAAGTGCTCATGATGCTCCTCAATATTGCTGTAGCATATAAAGATATCATCGATGAATGCTATCATAATCTTGTCCACAAAATCTTTGAACACCTAGTTCATCAAGTTCAAGAACTCCAAGTTTGCATTTGTCAACCTGAATGGCATCACTAAAAACTCGTAATGGCTATACCAAGTGTGACAACCCGGGTTTTCTCATGCATTTTTAAATGCAATATCTAATTCCTAAGGCGGGATGCATCCCTATTTGAAAACCATTTTATAAAAACCATGCAATGCAGTGGAAAATCTTTTGTTTTAAACTTATTTTGAAAACCCCGAGTGTCATTTACTATTACAACAATCAAAGTAGTTTTTGAAAAACTTTAGAAATCATAAATGTTTTTCCCCCGGTCTATCCAGTTGCAACACACAGCCCAACTGTAAATAAATACATCTCCAAGTGGTTGAGAGTTTACTCACATGTATAATTGTCTCCTTTGTTTATTCACTTGCTCGTAGCACTAATATCTCCTGAGACGTCTTCTATTTGTGAGTGGAACTATCCTGAAAAATGTTAAGGATAGGGTGAGTATATACTATACTCAATAGGAGTCTATCACTACTAGTTTTGCAATGCATGCTACGTTTAAAATCATAAGCTCTTTAAAACACGTGCATGTTTGAACAATCACGTTCAATATCGATATCAAAAACCATTGTCGAATTGGAATACTAACTACTTAAAGAATCGCACAAACCAAGTCGAAAGTATCATATATGTCATATATCATAAATATAATGATATGCATAAGATGCTCCACTAAATCCAACTCATGGATATCTGGTATGGTCAACCAACCTCATGTCATGCCATATGCAATGTAAATAAATCCTCAAACCATAGGGTCCAACTATGCCCACGACCTCACCGCCGTGTGGTCCCCAGGTACCTAGGGACACAGGATCATATACCTCCATGGGGCATATGACACTTCGACCCAGTGTCGTGACACCAGTGGTAGCCCCCTATACCACATGTAGTCGAAGCAGGGACATGCCCTTTTTGGGCGTGGTACCCATCCACCTAATAGTGGTAGAGGCTGGGAGGCCACCCCAAACCTCTCGACATAGCGCCCACGAGCTTATCAGCCCAAATCATATCAGATCAGACAAGCAAAAACCTCTTTTTCAAAACCTGTCCTCTTTGGGTCCCTCACAACTGCCTACCCAGCGTCTTTTGACCACTCTAGCGTCTTTTGGTAACCCTCAAAGACATGCAATCTTTCAAAAACTCAATGCTCACAAATCATGCAATATATGCATTTGTTTGCAAAACATATCTGTGCATAATGCATATGCAATTATTTGCAAAACATATCTGTGCATAATGTATATGCAATTATTTGCAAAACATATCTATGCATAAAGCATTTATCATATGTATGCTGAATTAAGTCATGCTAAACAAGTTATATAACTTATACTTGAAACATGCATAAAACAATCATGGCTCTTTCAAAAAGTCTAGTAGCGATAGAGCACCTACCTCAAAGTCTCCTGGAGTCGCGTCCTTTAGCACTCAACCCGTCCCTGGGTCTCATTTATAAACTCCTGGGTATGAATGGATACAAGGAGTCCTTATTAATTTTAATCTATTTAGACATTAGACCGCTAAATCTGCTGTTTAGGGTCAATGGTCCTTGCCTAATTCATTGCCAGGCTAAATTCTATGATATGGATCTACTTTCTAATAGTTAAACTCTTGTAATTTATCCTCTAATCCTAACTTTAAAGTCTCAGTAGGTCCGCGTGCCCCAGTTCCCAGGATACCCATGTATCCTGGTTGAACCGCGACTGCCTTACGTGCGTGTGTGCCCAAAGGCTGTGCTAGGGACACCGTTTTGCACACACATATGCATGCTCAAGTGACGCGCTATGATGCGCATTATTGCACGAACGCACCTTGTAGCATGGCGTGTCTCAGCTCCCAGGGCACCCCGTGCACCCTAGTCGAGCCAGGACCCGTGCCCCATGTCGCACACGTACTCGAAGGCCGCACCTGGGACAGTGTTCGCACGTGCACAAGCATGCCTAAGCGATGCGCTATGACGCGCGTCCTGGATGACCTCGTGCGAACACACCTGGCGTAGTCGAAATGTGCCTTGGCTCCCGGGCCTCCCATGCATCTCGGTCGAGCCTGGACTGTGCCTGGGATGCACCGAGGCCATGCTCATATACAGTCACTTGCCCTCATGCACAGTGGCGTGCCTAGGACGTTGTGTTTGTGCACAGCCGGCTAGAACCGGTCTTGGGGCATTTTTCGATCAGGAATTCCGGCTGGAAAACGGTTGGAAACGCTAGATCCATACTGGATCTAGCCTGAGAGGAGGAAAAAAGTGAAAAAGGGAAGGAGAATGGCTTACCTGGGTAGCCTGGGGAGTACCCTTTTCCCGATGGGTGCTCCTGCTCGCTGGCAAACTCGAAGAAGGGACAAGGCCCGTCGTTCCGGTGCGACCAGGGGGAGAAAGGGGGAAAGAAGAGAGGGCAATGGGTAACTGGCAATGGCCGACTTGACTCGGGCCTGGCCGTTGCCGAAAAACTCAAGAAAACTAGGTTTGAGATGGGTTATGGTTTTGCCAGAAACCCCAGTCTCAAATGACTGGAAAAACGCCGAAAAACTTGGGTTTTTGGAGAGGGGGAGATGGGGTTTTTATAGCCCTGCTTGTGGTAGTGCTGCCAATGGCGGTGGCAGAATCCTCTAGAAAAATCAGGATCGAGGGTTTCTGGAGGGTTCTTGAGGTTGAAGACGATAGGGGGTGCCGTTATCAAAACGGCCCCCTGCGTTTTTCGTCCTTTTTCGTTTTTCTGTTTAATTTCCAGAAATACCCCTATCTTTAAATGGCTATAACTTCTTCATACAAACTCTGTTTTGGGGGATTTTTGAGGCGTTGGATTCCATTTTTTGAGTAGAACCTAATGGTACCAATTTTGCTCACAAATTCCTTCATTTACTATTTTAAATAAAATCAAACATTCAACACAGTCCATTTTCCATAGAATGTCCAATTTTCATTAAAAATAGTGTAAATTGCTCGGGCATTACACCAAGTCCTAAATGCAGTCTTAGGGATGTCCTCATCCCATAACCTCAATTGATGGTACCCTGCCCTTAGATCATCCTTCAAAAAGACTTTAGCTAACTGCAATTGGTTGGAGAGGTCATGAATATGGAACAAAGGGTAGTTGTTCTTCACCGTTACCCCGTTCAATGTCCTATAATCAACATATAGCCACAAGAAGTCATCCTTCTTCTTCACAAATAGGATTGGATGTCCCAATCATGAAACAATATGATAAATGAAACCTGATCCAACAACTATTATAGTTGCACCGTCAAATCCTTAAGCTCTACCATATCCATATGATAGGGAGTATTGGAGATAGGAGCTATCATAAGTAATAACTGAATGGTAATCTCCATCTCTCTTGGGTGGTTAACCCTACAATTCCTCTAGGAACACATCCTCATACTCACATATGACATCAATCTCCTCTATATAGAGCATTAACTCCTCTTGTGGCTCCACATAAGTTAGATAAGCCTAACACCCACTAAACAAGAGGCGAGATGCTTGACTAGCAAAAATGATACTCACACCTAAAGTATCAACTCTCCCCTGAAAGAGTAAAGATTCTCCACATGGAGCATATAATGTCACATGTTTCTTCCAAGATGCTGACACTTATGACTATACATCGACTCTAATTGTGAATAGTATGACATGTGCTCTAATACCAAAAACTATAACATCCTGATTTCTATGAAAGTTATTTGGATTTATTTAGAAAGTAACAAAAAATTGCTCAATTTTGAAAAGCCGATTTACATGATATTACATAAGTATTTTTGTGAAATACACCTCTTCAGGCCATTTGTTACTTTTTAAAAGTCTCCACACACAAGTAAAATAATAGTCTAACCAATAAATGATATGAAGTACATGCCCATAGGATCTACTGCTCACAAATAAAATCACATGTCCACCAAACATAAATATAAAGTCCCATTTAAGGTCTTATAGTTTTCCAAGTGTCAACAAAAACAATATATACAATCCAAAATGAAATCTCAAACATGAAATCTATCATAAAGTCCACAAAGGGTATCTCCACCATACATCTAATCAAGAGCTCGTTGCCTTAGCCTTGCCCTTCTCCTTCACACCAAGTCTATCCGACATACCACCTGAAATTGTTGGTTATAAGGGATGAGCAAAATAACTACTCACTTGTAGTAAAACTAATATAACCACCAAAATATTGTACTAGTGGTACAATAACATACATATACGTTCCTATACATATGCATATATGCACGAATGGGTATATATGCATGACAACGTAGATTAGGTCTATACTTATGCATGTGAAAGACTACATCCTAGTCCATAGTGTACCTACAATTCTCTAACTTCTTAGAAGTCATCTCATGTCATTACCTTCATCAATACATAGAGTTCCAAGTCATATAATAAAGTGAGAAATATGCAAAGTGCAAATCACACTCAAGACTCACAAATTCTAGTCATTCATAATTCAAAGGTGGTACCACATTGATTCGAAAAATCACCAACAATTCCATTAGTGAAAAGCACAATCTACTACCAAATTGAGCATGAAAACTCACATCCATCCAAAATAGATACTTATCAATCAAAACGTGATACCATACAATCCTATCATCGGGACTAAGGTCTATACCCTGGAGAGTGACCAGCATATCCAACGTGCTCATAATCATAATATATATTTCCAGGAGTTATTGTTGAGTGGCACAACCATACTGTCATGGGCTCTAGTCCAACTCTCCTCAGGATCCTACTTTTTTGGTCAGGACAAACTCTTGAGAATGACAAATATGTCAACTCATGTCCAAACACCTATGCTCGTAGAGCAGTACAGTCACCCTAGGCAACTACCAACGCCATTACATTTTCCACAGATACCATGCAAACTCTTCACCAGCCCTCATGGGGTTATCGGCTATATCCTAGGAGCAATCCTTGTTGAAACTACTGCCTATTGTGATTTTAAGTTAATCTTACAAGCACACGAATCGGTTGTAGTAATTCATGCAATAAAGGTCAATCCCATGAGGAATCTGATAGTTGTGAGATAAGTGGTCCTTAAATAATTTAACCTAGCCAAAATAATTAGATTTTTGTCGTAATCTATTATTAAAAACTTAACATAAAAGTAAGATATGAAAATATGTAAAGATGCTAAAAATATAGAAACTTTCCTAAAACATTACTTTTTAAAAACAAAACTTTCCTAAGATAATAACCTTCTAAATTTAGAACTTGCAAAATTAACTTTATAAGCATGAAATTTAGAAACTTACAATTCTAAATAAGGGAATTACCGTAAGGAAATTAAGCAACAAATCTACCACTTTCCTAAACTAAACTTTCTAAACATGACAATTAGAAATGATCAAATCTATCATTAATTGAGATAGAACTTTCCTAAGATGGTTGAAATCAACTAATTTAAGTTAACAACATTCTAAATCCTCCACAATCATCATTCAAATGCTCACAATCAACAATGTAACCACTCAAAACCATGCAGCTAGCACATGGGTTGTGCGCATGGAATCAAGGTGGAATTGGTTGAGATGAAGACTTGGATAGGATGAATTACTAGATGCTTTGAATACTACACTATGGAATGAAGTAAAACATCACCAATTATAGCCAATGTTCAGCCCAAAGACTCCTCAAACCATTTGCATGTCAGCTAGAGTGGTGCAATTGGATCTAAGAGACTTTGGGTTTATTTGAATGTTTAATGAAAATGAAGTAATGTTGAAGTAATATACTAGGAAACCAGCATGTAAACATATAACCTAAGAAAAATTAACCACAACCAATGAAGAGATGGAATCATTCATCAATAAAACTTCATTGATCTCAAGTTCATTTACAAGGTTGATGTGCATCATTCTTGATGTGTGTGCAGCATGCTCTAGTCCTCCTACTCCAATAAGCATGAAGATAAAGGGGAATATCCAACAAGAAACAAGGTAGATCTTCACGGAATCAAGCTAAACTTAAGAGAACCAAGGTTAAGCAGCAAGGCAAAAACAAGAGAAAAGAACCAACCTTTCTCAAAGGAATTTGTGTGGAACATCAAAGCAAATAACCCAAGGAGTAGAAGAATCAAAACTCCAAAGTGAAGAATGATTTGTTAAGAAACTCTCCTCGCAAAAGACATCTAAAATAGGGTAGCAATGAATAAAAAAGAAACAAAAGGAAAATCGTAGGACCCTTTAAGGAAGAGAGAGATGCCACTTTTTTAGGAGCCTTCTCTCTCAACTCAAAAATGATCATGTTGTGAACCCTAGGAGTCTTTATAAGTTGCTGACCTTCTAATTTGGTTGGCCTGCGATCCTAAGTTGGAAAGGAGGTGGTGATTAGATCTAAGGTGGTGATCTAAAGTGGTTAGAAGGATTATGTGTGAATCTACATGGTTAAAAAAGAAAGAGATAGAATGTGAACGTGGAAGGAGAGATAAAGGGTGTAGGTGGCATGCAATGAATGGCTACCTTAGAGAGTGAGAAGGGAAGGGAGCTCCTACCTTGTACGAGCTAGGCATGGAGCTCCTTTCCTTGATTGATTTCATGTGGAGAAAAGTTAAGGAAAGAAAACAAATGCAGAAATGAATTGGGTGGTAAGAAGCAAATAGAATAAGAGATGAGGTGGAAGTGTGGATGTCGCATCTTAGGGTTGGTCCAACCAAAGGTGGGAGGTACCAATTTTCTAAGAAAATAGGAGTCACCCCTTTTGTTTTTCATGTGAAATGGTTATGGGGTGAGAAAGATGTGGAAAGATAGCAGCTCTTGGATTAAAAATGGATGGTTAGGATGATAAGATGGGCAAGAAAGAGGGGTTAAGGGGGAGAAAGTGATTGGTTGATCTAGGATGGAGTTGGGAAGGTGGGAGAGTTTTAAAAAGGTAGGACTCTTAAGTGGAAATATAAATTTGTAGTTCTCCTTTGTGGTAAGCTGGAGAGAGAAAAAATGAAAAAATCATGAAAAAATAAGGAAAATGGAGTGGTATCTTCCTATTGTCCATGTGCTACCTTATCTAAGTGGATTTTTCCTCAATTGTGTTCAAAATATCCTTAAAATTCCCATGTATATTTCTTTGGATTTTTCTCCAATCATGGCCTTCCATATAGCTTAGCTCATATGACTTGATGACTAGCTTTGAGAGCTCAATTGGCATAGCTTCATGGCTATCTTTAGGGACTATTTTGGCATGGCATGGTGGCTCAACTTCTTGGCTTTATATATGGCTAGATGGCTTGAGTGAATCTCATGCAAAGATGGTGGACTTTGTATGGCTTGTGCATGGACCCACTTTAACCACTTTTGTCTTCTCTCATGTATTAAGGTGATCCTTGGTCTTATGTTAGATTAATGACATTTAAGCCTTGACTCGATCTTTCGATCTTGATCTTCAATTTTCATCTCAATCGATCTTGGCCATAGAATCATCTTACTTCCTATAAAAAGTGAAAAACTCTAACTAAACCTTAAAAATATGATTATTTACATATTTACCCTTGATTAGCCTTTGACCTACAAATTATCAAATTTTTTATCTTTTAGGTAAAAAATGCCTG
Organism: Warburgia ugandensis; assembly: GCA_035236585.1. Classification (NCBI taxonomy): domain Eukaryota; kingdom Viridiplantae; phylum Streptophyta; class Magnoliopsida; order Canellales; family Canellaceae; genus Warburgia; species Warburgia ugandensis. The sequence continues at coordinate 55,321,572 of CP141128.1, forward strand.
TGTTATAATTTTTGGCTAAAAAATCCTTATTTACACCTATAAGTTATAACACTTGGGTAACTAATTTTGTGGTTTTAGTAAAAAAATAGACACTTATCACAACCCTCTACTAGTATTTTGCTAGTCTCGAGCAAAACATGCAAAAATCATGAAAAATGAATGCCTTTTTTGTAGGTACTCACAATTGCATTTAGCACATGTAACAAGACATTGAACTCCCAAGTTGGCCCTAATGGACAGGTTAGGCCTTGTGATGAATACACTCACAAATTCCCTAAAGTTGAGTTCCTTATTTTATCTCAAAGGGACCTCATCCATTAGTTCTCTACTAGTTTTTAACAACTTAATAGAGATGAATGACAATTCTACAAACTACCCACATACTAAAGTCATTTCATTATAATTATTTCTTAGAGTGCATGTGTGTATACATCTACATAAGTCATAACTTCTAATTAGATAATGCTTATGTGCTAGTGGAAATGTGTTTTAACCTCAATTCTCATAGGGATACTCTAAAAAATGTAGCTCTCAAAGAAGGGGTTAGACATATTTTTCTCATTATGTGATTAGATCCAACAAAACTAATGCTTCACATAGATTTTAAGCACTGAAGAGATAAAGGAAATGATACATAATAAAAGAGGTTATTACCAAGATTAGTAGGGTTAGTTAACCTTGGTTTCTTCTTTGTATATCCTCCTATGGCTATTTTCCTCCTAAGATCCATAGGTCTTTAATTAGGATGAAATGTAGGCTTGGAACAGGTTCAGAAAATAAGGGTAAAACAGTTCATCATGTCATAGTTGGGGTTGCCGTAGTTTTAAAAAGCTAAAGATGATTTTCATTTCTTCCTTACAAACTAATATACAAATGTATATTCATTTGCTAGAAGATAAGAAATAACAAAACCATCTTCAACTTCACCCTTGCCAACTGGCTACTTGACGCGAGGGTTGCCATATTTTAAGGAGCAGGAGATGATTTTCATTTCTTCCTCACAAACTAATATACAAATGCATATTCATTTGTAAGAAAGAAATAACAAAATCATCTTCAACTTCTCCCTTACTGACTGGCACCTAACGCAAGACCCTCCTCCTTTTTCATCCGGGCTTAGGACCAGCATTGGCATAGTTAAGGTTCAAAATAAAGTAGAGGTCTTTGTGTGATTGTTGGACAACTTTACTTTTACTATATTGAACTGAATATCTATTACATTCTTGCCTATTTCTAATATTTAATTTTCTATTTTTTATATGTCTTTCTCTTTTTTTTTCTTTTGAACTCTTTTATAGAAAGACTTTTTCCTTGTAAAACCTTGCTATATTTCACTTCTCCAACATTTTTGTTTGTTTTGAAATTTTTCTACCAACTCTACTCATTTTGACAATGGGTAATGAATGTTTATTTCTTGGTTTATCTGGATTAAGGTAAGTGGGGTTAAGAAAGAGAAGGCATAGGCTCAATGGGCTAACTAGTGGTATAATATAGTAGGTTAGTTTTATGTCTTTGGGCTAAACAAGGATTGCCTATATCATTCCCTAGGTTTCTTAAAGGCTATCAGATTCAATAAATTTTTTAGAATGAAAGCTATGACTCCTATTTATTCTTTGCCATTAACCAAAACAAGGATAATCGGATCGCACTAAAATTATGTACTATGAAGAAAAGATGGAAGTACTTATAACTCTCCAAAAGAAGATAGTCTCCAGAACTCACTTGGTTATAGGTGTCCACTAATTTTCCTCAAGGTCTCCAAGTCATACCTTTCTATCAGTCTAGACTATGTGTTGTGTGTAACTACTTTCCTAGAATTAACTTTCATGAAATGCTTCAACATAAGAACAACTTGCAAAATTAGCGATATGCACTTCTATTAAAAGGTTAAAACAATAGACTTACTAAGTTCATAAAAATCCAGTTCTCATCATAGTAAAGGAACTCTACCTCAAAAAAAAAAAACAAACAAACAAAAACAAAAACAAAACCAAACAAAACAAAATTCAAATTTTTTTCATAAATACAAGAAAATCCAAAATCCCCATGTACACCATCTCCTAAATTAAACATTGTCCTCAATGTTTGAAAACATAGGACCCTATATGATGATAGAAAGATATAGAAGACTGAGACTAGAAGAAATTTTGGGTTGCCTCCCGGGCACCACTAAGTTTTACATCTTCATCCAAATGTAATGATGAGTGCAAGGACTATGTTCTTTAAGGTGCTTTGGATCACTCAAAGGTGGATCATGATATTTTGGTGCCTCTCACAATGTTTCTTTGACCTTAGGGTTAATCAGCTCTAGGGAAGGTCTAAGCCTTTGTCCATTAACTTTCATTATTTCACCATCCTTCTCTATCTTGATGGCCCCATGAGGATATATGGTATGTACTGCATAGGGTCTAGTCCATGTAGATCTGAGTTTCCTTAGAAATAGATGTAATATGGAATTATTCAAAAAGACCTTTTATCTAGGTGTGAAGAATTTCCTTAAGATTTTTTTTATCACGGTTAACCTTCATCCGATCTTTGTAAAAACATGAAAATCCACATGCATCTTTTCTCAACTAATCCAACTCATTGAATTGGATTTGTTGGTCAGTTCCAGTAGCATCTAACTCGACATTGAGCTTTTTGATAGCCCAATATGCCTTGTGTTCCAACACTACTAGTAAGTGGCAAGCCTTTTCATAGACTAGGTGGTAGGGTGACAATCTTATAGGAGTTTTATAGGTAGTGCAATAAGCCCATAAGGCATCATTAAGTCTAACAGACCAATCTTTCCTTCTTGGATTAACTGTCTTCTCTATAATATGCTTGATTCCCCTATTTGACACTCCTACTTGCCCACTAGTTTGAGGGTGGTATGGGGTGGCTATTCTATGGTGGACACCACATTTCATCATTAAAATTTTAAACACTTTATTACAATTGTTTTCCCTCATCATTGTTTATGGCACATGGAGTACCAAATCTTGCAAATATATTTTTCTTTAAAAAATTGACCACAACCTTGTGGTCATTGGTTTTGCAAGTTATGGCCTCCACCCACTTAGAAACTTAGTCCATTGCCCTAATATGTACAAATTCCCAGAAGAATTAGTAAAGGTCCCCAAAAAATCTATGCCCCATACATTAAAAGGTTCTACAACAAGTATGGGTTTTAAGGGCATCATGTGTCTCCCTCTTAGACTTTCTAACCTTTAGCATCTAACACATGCTATGTAGTAAGCATGTGAATTCTTAAAGAATGTGGGCTAGAAAAAAAATCACACCACAAAATTTTTATAGCTGTCTTTCTAGAGTTAAAGTGGCCCCCACAAGCATGATCATGATAGAAGGTGACGATTTTATTATGATCAATATCTGGTATGTATCTCCTTATCACCTAACTGGGAAAATATTTAAATAACTATGGGTCATCCTAAGTGAAGTATCTCACCTCGGTCATAAATCTTTGTCTATCTTGTTTTGTCCAATGATTAGGCATTTGTCTTATAACAAGATAGTATACTATATCTCCATACCAAGGTAACTCAAAAATGTGCATTAACTATTCATCTAAAAAGGATTCAATTATAGAAACATTGTCACTAATGTGCTCTACCACTATCTTGGATAAGTGATCGAGTACAACATTTTTCAAACCTTTCTTATCCCAAATTTCTAGGTCAAATTGCTATAGCAATTGTATCCAATGGATCTAACCTAGGATTTGAATCCTTTTTGGAAAGGAGATATTTCAAAGCCGAGTGATCTGAGTATACTATGACTTTAGACCTTAACAAGTAAGATCTAAACTTATCCAAGGCAAACATGACCTCCAACAACCTTTTTTCTATGGTAGAATAGTTGAGTTGTGCATCATCAAGTGTTTTGTTAATATCATATATCACATGGGGGTGTTTAGCAATGTGATGCCCCAAAATAGCTCTGATTGTATATTCTGAAGCATAACACATTATCTCAAATAGTGAACTCCATTTAGGCAATCGAGTGATAGGTGCAGAAGTCAATTCAGCCTTTAAATGCTCAAATGCTTTACTATAGTCCTCATTAGTGTCAAAAGAACCTAGCATGGCATTCTTGTTGAAATCCTTGATGAATATCTGTTAGAACCTAGCATGTCCTAAAAATGAGACGATTTCTTTCACCGTTGTTGGTGGAGGAAGGTTGGTTATTAAATCTACTTTGGCCTTATTTATTCATTGTGCCATTGTGTGATATTTTGGCCTAAAACAATACCATTTTGTACCATAAAATGACACTTTCCCAGTTCAATACCAAGTTTTTCTCCTGACACCTTGCAAGAACTAATTTCAAGTGGTGAAAGCACTCAACAAAAGAAAATCCAAATACTAGGAAGTCATCCATAAACACCACTAGGAACCTTTCTACCGTATTGAAAAGTATGCTCAACATATACCTTTGGAAAGTGGTTGGAGCATTGCACAGTCCGAACAGCATACATTGGTAAGCAAAGGTCCCAAAGGGTAGGCGAAGGTGGTCTTCTTTTGGTCCTCAAATGATGTAGGAATCTAGTTATAGCCAGAATAACCATCAAGAAAACAATAATAACTATGACCCACTAACCTCTCAAGCATTTGGTCAATAAAAGGAAGAGGAAAATGGTCTTTTCTTGTAATCGCATTCAATTTCCAGTAGTCAATGTAAACTCGTCACCTTGTGGTCATGCGAGTAGGTACTAACTCATTATCCTCATTCTTGATTACTATGACATAGTATTTCTTGGGTACAACCTGAACGAGGCTGACCCAAGTGCTATTAGAGATGGGGTATATTATGCCAACATCTAAAAGCTTAAGGACTTCATCTATGACCACACCCTTCTTATGGGGATTTAATCTTCTTTGAGTTTCCTAGGAGGATTTAACATTTTCTTCCAAGTGGATCCTGTGCATATATGTAGCTAGATTAATCCCCTTGATGTCTACTATAGTCTACCCTAAAGAAGTATCATGTTCCTTGAGGACCTCAAGTGATTTTCCTTCTTGTTCTTGGTCTAAATCTAATGATATGATTTCAGGTAAGGATTCATCTAGTCCTAGGTAGGAATATTTGAGATTATCAGGCAAGTGCTTTAGGACTAGTGAAGATGGTTCCTCTATAGAAGGGATGGGAACAGACTATGATGAAGGTAGCAGTTCCACATAAGGGCCCCATTTGGAGGTATCCATAATTAGAGCAGCATCTACAAGGTTGTTTACCCCCTCAATGGACTTTTCTAAATCAAAATTACCATTAAAGTGCATTAGGTAGGCCTCAAGTACATCAAAGATAGATGATGGTGGATGAATGCCTCAAGTTAGACTCTCAATCAAATTCACTTCACAAGAATCATCAAGTTCTAAATATTGTTGTTCAACATTTGTTATGATATTAATGTTGTAGTCATTCACCCAAGGAGGTAGACCCCACGAGGAATCGAATAGGTATGACATAAGTGGTCCTCACTTAGATCATTTAACCTGGCCAAAGATAGTGAAATCTTTTTCTTATGCTGAAAATAAAATATTAATACATGAAATATGCTAAAACTTAAAACATGTTAAACTTAACAATTTTCCTAAAACACACCTTGTAAAAGTAAAACTTTCTAAATTTATAACTTACCTAATTTGAAACTCCATAAGATTGAAATTTTGCAACTTTCCTAAATCAAACTTTCTAAGTGTGCAATTTCTAAAGAATGCAATTATACTAACGAGAATGGCTATAACAAAAATATTTAAGCAACAAAACACTACTTCACTAACTTTCTAAATATGAAAAATTCATTGAATAACAACTATTCAAACCATAAGCTAAAGAAGCTAATCAAACTAGTATGCATGCACTAATTAACTTTCCGAACATGATTGAACTAAACTGATTCACACTTAAACATCTAAATTCTTTTTGAATCAGCTTATAATCAATACTAAATCACTCAAAACCATGTGCACATCCTATGATTGGGATGCATGGTTTTAAGGTGGTATGGTGTTGATTTACTTTTTGAGTAGAGATGAAATAATGATGAACTACCTACATGACTTGAATGATGCTAAGAATGGGCATGATAACGCATCAATGTTGTCCAACTTTCAACATAAAAGCTTTCAAAACCATGCATTCAACACTTAGAGTGGTGCACATAGTTTCAATAAGCTTTTTAACTGGATTTTGGTTTGAGACCTTAAAGCAATAACCTCTATTAAACATCACACCATGAGGTCAACAACATGAAAACAAGTATACATAAAGAGATCATTTTCATTCATCGATAAAAAAAATAAAAAGATCCATTAATCATCAAGAAAGCAATATTTCAAAGATGGTGTGTTCTATTCAAGAAATAAGCACACCATTCTTTACAAGATATAATCCAAAATTGATCCACAATACACTTTGATCACTATCCCAATATCTAAAAAGTTTGCATGTAAACCATTAAGGATAAACTATTAAAAAAGAAACATGGGAATGGAAGCACAAACAAAAGATCTAAGCAAGGAAGGGAATAGATTCAAAGTGACTTTCACTTGGCTATCACTTCAAGGGAAAAATAACCTTGGATCTTGAATCAACAAGTTTAAAGGACCTAAGGAAATGGAAAAGCATTCAACTAAACAACAATGGAAGCTTAAGAACAACAAAGAGAAGAATATTAAAAGAGGAACCAACTAAGCTTTAAATGAAGAACTAAGGAACCAAGGCCTAGGCGTGGAGCACACATGAGGTAGAGCATCCAACCTTGGAGAAGATAGCATCCACTTAAGCAGAAGATATTGAATGCTATAGAAGAAAATAAAGAAGTGAAGGAAAAGGATGCCTCCTCTCTTGGAGTAGGCATTCTTTTCTTTCTCCAAAAGTGTTCTATGTTGAATCCTCTTTTGTGTCTTTTACACTTTTGTCCTAATTTTTCTAGGTTGGCTCAAAATGAAGTAGGGTGGGGATGATATAGAAAGGGGATTGAATGGCTAGGATGGATGCTACCTATGGTTTTATCAAAGGAGGACAAAAGAGCCACTTTAGAGGGAGTTAAGGTGGGGACACCTAATTTTTAGGAGGGTGCATCTCCCCCTTGTAAAAATTGTTGAAGCCTTTAAAATTAGCAAGTTGGGAAGATGTGGATGAGGTAAGAGAGAAAGAATGAGGTGGAGAGTAAAAAATGGTGACAAGTTGGGCTAGAAAGAAATAAGGATGGTGGTAAAGTGGAGAGAGATGATTGGCTAGCTAGTTTCCTAGGAAATGGGGATTGTTGGATGGTGGGAATAGAAGTTTAGGAAGGTGGGAGGGTCTTAGAAAGATGACTCTTGAATGAAAAATGAAATTCGTAGTGTCCTTTAGTGGTGAGGTGGAAAGAGGGAAAAACATGGAAAAAATAAAAATGGATAGGTATCTTCCTATCGGTCTACATGCTACCTTATCCTAGTGCCATCAATTATGTTCAAAATATCCCCATAAATCCCAAGAATAATTCTTCAGATTCTCCTCCAAACATGGCCTTTCATGTAGCATGGTTATTTAACTTGTATCTAACTTTGAGAGTTCCAATGGCTTGGCTTCATAGCTAGCTTAGATGGCTTTCTTGGCTTAGCTTTACGGCTCAAATTCTAAGCTTTGGTAGATGGCTATGCTCCTTAGCTTGTCAAATTGTTTATGTGACGACCCGGGTTTTTCCATGCATTTTTAAATGCAATATCTAATTCCTAAGGCGGGATGCATCCCTATTTGAAAACCATTTTATGAAAACCCATGCAATGCAGTAGAAAATCTTTTGTTTTAAACTCATTTTGGAAACCCCGAGTCTCATTTGCTATCACAACAATCAAAGTAGCTTTTGAAAGAACTTCAAAAATCATAAATGTTTTTTCCAAGTCTATCCAGTCACAGCTCATAGCCCAACTGTAACTAAATACAAATACATGTCCAAAGGGTAGAGTGTTTACTTACATGTATAATGGTCTCCTTTTGATTTACTTGCTCGTAGCACTAACATAGGCGTCTTCTACTCGTGAATGGAGTTATCCTGAAAAATGTTAAGGATTGGGTGAGTATATACTATACTCAGTAGGAGTCTATCACTACTAGTTTTGCAATGCATGCTATGTTTAAAATCATATGCTCTTTAAAAACATGTGCCTGTTCGAACAATCATGTTCAATATCGATATTAAAAACCATTGTCAAACGGGAATACTAACGACTTAAAGAATCGCATAATCCAAGTCCAAAGTATGATATACATATATATATCATAAACATAATGATATGCATAAGATGCTCCACTAAATCCAACTCATGGATATATGGTATGGTCGACCATCCTCATGTCATGACATATGCAATGCAAGTAAATCCTCAAACCATAGGGTCCAACTATGCCCACGACCTCACGGCCATGTGGTCCTCGGGTACCTAGGGACACAGGGTCAAATGCCTCCACGGGATATATGACACTTCGACCGAGTGTCGTGACACTAGTGGTAGCGCCTTGTACCACGTGCAGTCGAAGTAGGGACATGCCCTTTTTGGGTGTGGTACCCATCCACCTAATAGTGGTAGAGGTTGGAGGCCAACCCAGACTACTCAGCATAGCGCCCACGAGCTTACCAGTCCAAATCATATACGATCAAACAAGCAAAAACCTCTTTTTCAAAACCTGTCCTCTTTGGGTCCCTCACAACTGCCTAGCCCTCACAACTGCCTACCCAGTGTCTTTTGGGCACTCCAGAATCTTTTGGTAACCCTCAAGGACATGCAATTTTTCAAGAACTCAATTGTAATGCCCGAGCAATTTACGCTATTTTTAACAAAAATTGAACATTTTATGGGAAATTGACTGAGTTGAATGTTTGACTTTATTTAAAATAGTAAACAAAGGAATTTGTGAGGAAACTTAGTACCATTAGATTCTACTTGAAAAATGGAATCCAATGCCTCAAAAATCACCCAAAACGGAGTTCGTATGAAGAAGTTACAGCCATTTAAAGATAGGGGTATTTCTAGAAATTAAACAGAAAAACGAAAAAACGAAAAAGGACGAAAAACTCAGGGGGGCCGTTTTGATAACGGCACCCCCCGTCGTCTTCAACCTCAAGAACCCTCCAGAAAACCCTAAATCCCAATTTCTCTAGAAAACCCAGGGGATAGGGAGGCACCGCCATTGAGGGGCACCGCCTTCTCCCCTTATAAAAAGCCCCAACCCCCCACTCCAAAAAAACGTGATTTTTCAGCGTTTTTGGACTGGGTTTCCGGTAAAAATTGGAAACCCGTCTCTCTGTGATTTCTAGCAAAGGCCAGGCCAAGTCTGGCCGGCCATCCCTTTACCCATCTCCCCACCTCCCCTCTTGTCACTCTGGCATCATCGGAAGCAGGGTCTTTCCCCCTTGTTCGTGTTTTCCGGCGAGCAGGCACGCTACCTGGGAAGAAGACGTTGCCAGGCTTCAAGTAAGCCATTCTTACTCTTTCTCTCTATTCCACTTTCCCCAAGGCTAGATCCATGCCAGATCTGGTCTTTTCCATTCATTTTCCAGCCAACTTCCTGGCCGAAAAACGCTCCCAAGCTGGTTCAGCCAGCCATGTACAAACCAGCCAGTTTTTTCCAGCTGGAATTCCTGGGTAGAAGATGTTCCCAAGCTGTTCAGATGACTTGGCATGAGCCAGGCATCGCAGGGACTCCTTGCTCCATGTGCGCTTAGGACAAGGCCCCAAGGATGGGCTCCGGACATAGGACAGTGCGCACATTGTCCCAGGTACGGCCCTCGGGTGTGCGTACAACATGGGGCACGGGTCCTAGCTCGACCACGATGCACAAGGCTCCCTGGGAGCTGAGACGCGCCATGCTACAAGGTGCGTCTGTGGGATGATGCACGTCATAGCGCGCCACTCGAGCTTGCATGTGAGCGTGCAAAACGCGGTCCCTGGCACGGCCTTTAGGCGCACACGCAAGTGAGGCAGTCGCAGTCCAACCAGGATGCACGAGTGTCCTGGGAACTGGGACATGCAGACCCTATGAGACTTTGAAAATTAGGATTAAAGAATAAATTACAGAGTTTAACTATTAGAAAGTAGATCCATATCATAGGATCTAGCCTGGCAATGAATTAGGCAAGGACCATTGACCCTAAACATCAAATTTAGCAGTATAATGTCTAAATAGATTAAAATTAATAAGGACTCCTTGTATCCATTCATACCCAGGGGTTTGTAAATGAGACCCAGGGATGGGTTGAGTGCTAAAGGACGCGACTCCAGGAGACTTTGAGGTAGGTGCTCTATCGCTACTAGACTTTTTAAAAAGGAGCCATGATTGTTTTATGCATGTTTTAAGTACAAATTATATAACTTGTTTAACATGACTTAATTTAGCATACATATGATAAACGCTTTATGCATAGATATGTTTTGCAAATAATTGCATATACATTATGCATAGATATGTTTTGCAAATGATTGCATGTCCTTGAGGGTTACCAAAAGACGCTGGAGTGTCCAAAAGACGCTGGGTAGGCAGTTGTGAGGGCCAGGCAGTTGTGAGGGACCCAAAGAGGACAGGTTTTGAACAAGCAATTTTCATTGGTTTGATCTGATATGATTTGGGCTAATGAGCTCGTGGGCGCTTTGCCGAGAGGTTTGGGTTAGCCTCCAGCCTCTACCACTATTAGGTGGATGGGTACCACGCCCAAAAAGGACAATGTCCCTACATCAACTGCATGTGGTACAGGGGGCTACCACTGGTGTCACAGCACTGGGTCGACATGTCATAGGCCCCGTTAAAGCTATGACTGAGTGTCCTCAGGTACCTGGGGACCACACGGCGGTGAGGTCGTGGGCATAGTTGGACCCTATGGTTTCGTGGACTTATGTGCATTGCCTATGGCATGATATGAGGTTGGTCGACCATACCATACCAGATATCCATAAGTTGGATTTAGTTGAGCATCTGATGCATATCATTATGTTTATGATATATGATACTTTCGACTTGGATTATGATATTTCCTTAAGTTGTCAGTATTCCAGTTTGACAGTGGTTTTTAATATCGATATTGAACATGATTGTTCGAACATGCACATGTTTTAAAGAGCATATGATTTTTAACATAGCATGCATTGCAAAACTAGTAGTGATAGACTCTACTGAGTATACTATATACTCACCCTATCCTTAACATTTTTCAGGATAGTTCCACTCGCAAATAGAAGACATCTCAGGAGATATTAGTGCTACGAGTAAGTGAATAAACAAAGGAGACAACTATACATGTGAGTAAACTCTCTACCCTTTGGACATGTATTTGTATTTATTTCTGATTGGATTTGTGTCTTTGTGACTGGATAGACTTGGGGAAAAATATTATGATTTCTGAAGTTTTTCAAGAAACTACTTTGGTGGTTGTGAAAGCAAATGACACTTGGGGTTTTCAAAATGAGTTTAAAACAAAAGATTTTTCCACTGTATTGCATGGTTTTTATAAAATGGTTTTCAAATAAGGATGCATCCCGCCTTAGGAATTAGATATTGCATTTAAAAATGCATGGGAAAACTCGGGTCGTCACATCAATGCTCATAAATCATGCAATATATGCAATTGTTTGCAAAACATGTCTATGCATAATGTATTTATCATATGCATGCTAAATTCATTTATATGCTAAACAAGTCATAAAATAAGTCATGCTAAACAAGTCATATACTTATACTTAAAACATGCATTCTCAAAACAATCATGGCTCTTTTAAAAAGTCTAGTAGTGATAGAGCACCTACCTCAAAGTCTCCTAGAGTCGCGTCCTTTATCACTCAACCCGTCCCTGGGTCTCATTTATAAACTCTTGGGTATGAATGGATACAAGGAGTCCTTATCAATTTCATTCTATTTAGACATTAGATTGCTAGATTTGCCTTTTAGGGTCCATGGTCCTTACCTAATTCATTGTCAGTCTATCCTCTGATCCTATCTTTAAAGTCTCATTAGGTCCACGTGTCCCAGTTCCCAGCACACCCGTGCATCCTGGTTGAACCGCGCCGCCTCACGTGCATGCGTGCCCAAAGGCCATGCTAGGGACCGCTTTTTTTTTGCATGTGCACATCATGCTCAAGCGACGCGCTATGACGCACATCCTGAATGGTATCGCATGGACGCACCTTTGGTGTAGCATGGCGCGTCTTAGCTCCCAAGGCACCTTGTGCATCCTGATCGAGCCAGGACCCATGCCCCATGTCGCGCGCGTTCCCAAAGGCCACACTAGGGACAGTGTATGCACTGTCGTACCCCTTGAACCCATCCCAGGGACCCACTCCCGGGTGCACATAGAGCATGGCGTCCCTGGGACACCTTGTTCATGCAAAGCCGGTTGGGACCGGCTAGGTCATTTTTCGGCCAGGAAATCCAGTTGGAAACTGGCTGGAAATGCTAGATCCAGCATGGATCTAGCCTGAAAGGGGGAAGAACCTAATAGGGAGGGAAGGACGGCTTACCTGGGCAGCCATGGAGCACCTATCACCGGTGGTGGAACCCCATTCTTCACTCTGATCCTCCTGCTCACCGAAAAACTCGAAGAAGGGGGAAACCCCATTGCCAAGACCAGAAAGAAGAGAAGGGAAATGGGGAGACAGGTAAAGGAATGGCCGTCCTGGCTAGGGCCTGGCCATTGCTAGAAAATGCAGGGGAGCTGGGCTGAGACGGGTTTCCGATTTTTTTCGGAAACCCCAGCTCCAAATGACTGGAACACGCATGATTTGGAGAGGGGGAGATAGGGCTTTTTATAACCCTGCTATGGCAGTGCTGCCAATGGCGGTGCCACCATTAGCGGTGGCAGAAACCTCTGGAAATGGGGTTTTTGGAGAAGTCTAGAGCAGGAAGACGATAGGGGGTGTCATTATCGAAACGCCCCCCTACGTTTTCGTTCTTTTCCGTTTTTTTGTTTAAATTACAGAACTGCCCCTGATCTTTAAACGGCCGTAACTTCTTCATACGAACTCCGTTTTCGGCGTTCTTTGAGGCGTTGGATTTCATTTTTCAATTAGAATCTAATCGTACCAAGTTTCCTCACAATTTAATTCATTTACTATTTCAAATAAGGTAAAACATTCAACACATTTCTTTTCCCACAGAATGTCCAATTTTTGTTAAAAAATAGCGTAAATTGGTTGGGTATTACATTATTAACCCCTTAAAAGAATTTCGTCCTCAAAATTCCATAAATTATCATCTTCAAGGTATTTTGTCTCTTAGATAACTTCTTGGTGAATGCATTCCCCCCTTAGGAATCAAATCTAGGCTCAAACTCAATTTATCATTTTTATTGTTCCTTGTACAAGGCCTTACCTTTAAGGGCCGCTTTCGCTGCGTACTCTGATGTATGCTCTCATACGTGCTAATTTAACAATACCGGTTTCTAGCGGTAATTCATCTATCTCGAAATCCTTAGATGCCTATACTTTTCTCATCGTGTATAGGATAGTCTCCTCATAGGATCATGCTTCTTTATTCATGTATAAATCACTCCATACTTCTTTCAAGATCATATTATCTTATTTCTCATAGTCCTTTTTGAATATCATAGGATGATCCCTTTTTCTTCTTGTCTTTCATCTAGTGATCTCTTCATCATCCATATCTCCTTCTAATGGTTGGTTATATGTCATTAGTAAGAGTCTAGAAATTACCTTCTTTCTATTATGTCTAACTTTGCTTCTTATCTTTTATATTTGTCCCCAAGATACTTCAATAACTGACATGGTATCATGTGCTCTATAGCCAAACCCTTGATTAACTTCGAATATCAACTGTCTATCATTTTCCATATGTGACATGATTCCTTGACCAAAGTTACATTCAAAATAAACTTATGAAAGCCAATTAGTAGCTTCTTCCATCAAGGACCTTATCATATACTGAAAGTAAAATGTCCTAACTCCATATCCAGTTTCATAATTATCGAATTCATTAAACGCTTTTCTCTGTGAAGATTTTATCCAAACTCATGTCAAATGTTAATGGTCGATTTATTATCATGGTTCAAATGTTCTATCTCACTATTTTCATCAATTTGTCATTAGGATTTTCAATAATGTTCCTATTTATGCAAAGCAAAAAGTCTCTTATTCATAACCGAGTACCCTTACTAGGTCATGGTTGAATCCTTTGTCATCATCCTCTTTGTCCTTTCTTTGCTTGATGGTTTTCTTCGTAACCTTTCAGTCCAAAAGTTCTATACTCAATCCAGTAGGGTTAGTCCTTAGGAAATTCCTTCAATTGATTTTTCATACTTGGTATATGCACATAACAACTATCTTCTTGTCTAAAGGCAACGTAACATCAAATCTCACCTTATAATGTGCTGGCCACCTCAACTTTCTCCTTCCATCCCCTATGTCAATATATTGTTTAATCTTTTATCAAGGCTCTATCGTCAACCATGCAGTCTGTATTGTCAGGAGGTATCCTCATAAGTAGTGATTTTTCTCAAATCCTCAAATTTTATCCTTCAAATGCCTCCTCATACTTAGCTTATAATAGCAGTTCTCGTTCAATAGCTACTACATCAAGTTATCTTTGAAAATTTGTTAAATCATCAAATTTGAAAAACACTCAGGTAAGCATGGAACATTTTTGTAGACATATAGAAAGACTTTATTTGATTACCTATTGATCTCTTTCCATATATATCTTTGTCATAAGCTCAAGGGTCTCTAAAGTGATCGGTACTTATCTACCTTTCTTTTCAATCCAAGTCAGTAGCATCTTTTAGACCCACAGTGATTTCTATGGTTTGTCATGGTATCTATTCAGATTTGGAAAAATCTGTCTCACTAGTGGAGATCGTTCCTTATTTTTGCTTCTATCTTAGTTGTTACTGTATTTATTGTACTTGTAGCTCCTCCATTTTGTGGCCTAATCAGCTCCATGATGTGGCCTAATCAACTAACCTCATACCCTCAAGTGACTTAGTCTAATAAGTAACTTCTTTTAGGTAGAACTCATGTCCAACTACTTATAATATCCTCTGAGTATATAACTTCGACTACTAACTCATAGATACTAACATACTTGATTAATTAGGGTGGGATACCTTTATTTAGTCAATAGTACTCTAAAGGTAATGACTAAATAATGGTCTTAAGATTTTTGGTCTTCCAATCTATGATAGTAAGACCTCAATTTGATCCTTGATGGTACCTTACTTGCTAAATGGACAAGTCATTGTTCCTGGCTTAATTCCTTTTTCAATATACTTTATTGGCAAGGTGGGATATCACCAAATTTTCCTTTTTATGGATTATATCCATTGGTGTTCCCCATAAGCTAATGGATCTAATAAGATTCTAATTACAATAATTGAAATAGACATCAAACCATTTGTAGAATTTAATTTGTAGTTGATCACCATTCCTCTTCGAAAATTTCTTGTCGCATAATCTCCTGATATTCGATACTCTACTCAATGTCTTAAACCCCATATGCTTTCTCTCTTTTATACTTTTTTACAATAAGATCACCAACTCATCTAGTATTATTCCTTTGCATTTGTTTGATCTACCTTCCTATAGGATTCAAGATGATAGAATTGTATGTATCTCCATAGAGTCATGATCTTCTTCTTTTGAATATTCAATAGTCATCAAATACTTATAGTTACATCTCTATCTCTTTCTCTCTTTTCTTCAAAATCCTCATTTTTGTTTACCTAGATCAATGTCTTCATGTGCTTTGTTGCATATAATCGATACTACATCAACTCCTTTACTTAACAGATATGATAAACTAAATGCTTCTCAGAAATTCTAAACTATCTTAAGATCATTGAAATCCTCAGTTGCCTGTAGCCTCAATAAAATTCATACAATGTCTTAATAATGACATTGACGTTTTGATCATGCTATACTTTTCTTACAAGTTCATGTTAGGATCAATCTATTATCATCCTTAGTCTTATCATCAAAATCTTTTGATAACTCGGTCGAATTCATTTCCCTATCATATTTGTGTTATGTTTCTCTTAATCACATAATATGTCCATTGCACACATTTTCTGATCTCCTCCATTATACTCAGGTTGTTACTATTCGATATCACTTCACTCTTCATGAGACTCCAATGAAGGTATCCAAAATTGAGCTAAGTTTTCCAGGATCCATACCTTTGTGATCTAGTATGAGTCACAGTCATCTCCTAATATCATCTTGCATTCTCGTCCCTCTTTGATTATCATCAAAATTCTTCTCAAAGTCTGTCTTTTACATCCCCTATCATAGTCATATCATATCCTTGTGATAGTGTACTCATATTCTGATATTCTTTATGATGGTAAGATAGCCATCTAGGTTCTTTGATTTTCTCACCTCTGATGAGATTAATCTATTACAGATTAGAACTATCTACTAACAAGTTCGCTAACATCTTCATTCATCATTCTCATCATAATATGATCCATATATGAGTTTTCACATTTAAACCACACAATAATCCTTAATCCTTAAGTCGTCTTAGACTAGATTTTGGATAAGGTTTGCACAATCCTCTGCTTAATTATTTGTTAAACCAAGCTATGTTTCACCTATTTATTTATAGTGAACTGCCTTGTGCATTAATATTGTAATCCTCAAATAGAAGTAGTCATCTCTACTACTTCCATTTATACTACTTCTTGATTTTCTCTATTGTCTAGGACCCTTGGACTGGCTGTGAAAGGATAAAACTGGGCTCTGATACCAACTGTGACGACCCGGGTTTTTTCATGCATTTTTAAATGCAATATCTAATTCCTAAGGCGGGATGCATCCCTATTTGAAAACCATTTTATGAAAACCCATGCAATGCAGCGAAAAATCTTTTGTTTTAAACTCATTTTGAAAACCCCGAATGTCATTTGCTATCACAACAATCAAAGTAGCTTTTGAAAAAATTTCAGAAATCATAAATGTTTTTCCCAGGTCTATCCAGTCACAGCTCACAGCCCAACTATAACTAAATACAAATACATGTCCAAAGGGTAGAGTGTTTACTTACATGTATAATGGTCTCCTTTTGATTTACTTGCTCGTAGCACTAACATAGGCGTCTTCTACTCATGAAAAATGTTAAGGATTGGGTGAGTATATACTATACTCAGTAGGAGTCTATCACTACTAGTTTTGCAATGCATGCTATGTTTAAAATCATATGCTCTTTAAAAACATGTGCATGTTCAAACAATCATGTTGAATATCGATATTAAAAACCATTGTCAAACGGGAATACTAACGAATTAAAGAATCGCATAATCCAAGTCAAAAGTATCATATATATATATATATATATCATAAACATAATGATATACATAAGATGCTCCACTGAATCCAACTCATGGATATATGGTATGGTCGACCATCCTCATGTCATGCCATATGCAATGCAAGTAAATCCTCAAACCATAGGGTCCAACTATGCCCACGATCTCTCTGCCGTGTGGTCCCTGGGTACCTAGGGACACAGGGTCATATGCCTCCACCGGACATGTGACACTTTGACCCAATGCCATGACACCAGTGGTAGCCCCCTGTACCACATGCAGTCAAAGCAGGGACATGCCCTTTTTGGGCGTGGTACCCATCCACCTAATAGTGGTAGAGGCTAGAGGCCAACCCAGACCTCTCGGCATAGTGCCCACGAGCTTACCAGCCCAAATCATATACGATCAAACAAGTAAAAACCTCTTTTTCAAAACCTATCCTCTTTGGGTCCCTCACAATTGCCTGGCCCTCACAATTGCCTGTCTTTTGAGCACTCCAGCGTCTTTTGGTAACCCTTAAGGACATGCAATTTTTCAAGAACTCAACGCTTACAAATCATGCAATATATGCAATTTTTTGCAAAACATGTCTATGCGTAATGTATTTATCAAATGCATGCTGAATTCATTTATATGCTAAACAAGTCATAAAATAAGTCATGCTAAACAAGTCATATACTTATACTTAAAATATGCATTCTCAAAACAATCATGGCTCTTTTAAAATGTCTAGTAGCGATAGAGCACCTACATCAAAGTCTCCTGGAGTCACGTCCTTTATCACTCAACCTGTCCCTAGGTCTCATTTATAAACTCCTGGGTATGAATGGATACAAGGAGTCCTTATCAATTTCATTCCATTTAGACATTAGATTGCTAGATCTACCTTTTAGGGTCCATGGTCCTTGCCTAATTCATTGTCAATCTATCCTCTGATCCTATCTTTAAAGTCTTATTAGGTCCACGTGTCCCAGTTCCTAGGACACCCATGCATCCTGGTTGAACAGCGACCACCTCACGTGCGTGTGCGCCCAAAGGCCATGCCAAGGACCGCTTTTTTATTGCACGCGCACGTGCATGCTCAAGTTACGCATTATGACACGCATCCTGGATGGCATCGCACGGACACACCTTCGGTGTAGCATGGCATGTTTCAGCTCTCAGGACACCCTGTGCATCCTAGTCGAGCTAGGACCCGTGCCCCATGTCACGCGCGTACCCGAAGGCCGTACCAGGGACAGTGTATGCACTGTCGTACCCCTGGAACCCCTCCCAGGGACCCAATCCCAGGCGCACATGGAGCATGGCGTCCTTGGGACACCTTGTTCGTGTAGAGCCGGTTGGGACCGGCTGGGTTGTTTTCCGGCTAGGAAATCCGGCTGGAAACTGGCTAGAAACGCTAGATCCAGCATGGATCTAGCCTGAAAGGGGGGAGAACCTAATAGGGAGGGAAGGACGGCTTACGTAGGCAGCCATGGAGTGCCTATCGCCGGTGGTGGAACCCCATTCTTTACTTTGATCCTCCTGCTCGCCGAAAAACTCGAAGAAGGGGGAAACCCCATTGCCAAGACCGGAAAGAAGAGAGGGGAAATGGGGAGACGGGTAAAGGAATGGCCATTCTGACTAGGGCCTGGCCGTTGTTGAAAAACGCAGGGGAGCTGGGCTGAGACGGGTTTCCAATTTTTTCCGAAAACCCCAACCCCAAATGACTGGAAAATGCGTGATTTGAAGAGGGGGAGATAGGGCTTTTTATGGCCCTGCTATGGAGGTGCCGCCATTAGTGGTGGTAGAAACCTTTAGAAACAGGGTTTCTGGAGAAGTCTAGAGGAGGAAGACGATAGGGGGTGTCGTTATCAAAATGGCCCCCTGAGTTTTCATTCTTTTTAGTTTTCTGTTTAAATTACAGAACTATCCCTGATCTTTAAATGGCTGTAACTTCTTCATACGAACTCCGTTTTCGGCGTTGGATTCCATTTTTTGAGTAGAATCTAATGGTACCAAGTTGTAATAACCCCAATTTTTGTAAATTGATTGAGAAAAATCAATAAAGTTTGAGTTTTAGATATTTGAAATTTGAAATATTAGGGTTATTTAAAATATACTTTTTATAAAAGTATAATCAAATCATAAGACATGTAAAATTGAAATTAAACTTAGAAAACCCTTCAAAATGACTGTAAGCACGACAAATTTCGAATTCGGATGAGAAATCCTTAAGTTTTTCATTTTTTGGACAAAAGGGGTAAAATAGTAATTTTACCCAAAAATCAAAATATTCCAAAAATCAAAATGTGAAACATCAAAATTTAGAATGTACTGAGAAATACGAATCCAACGCCACTAAGTACACTCAAATCCGAGATCATGGGAATAAAACCCAAAGTTTTATGCATAAAGGGCAAAACGGACTTTTACACCATGTGGGGCCACATGGGGCCCATGGGGACCACCACGTCCCCAACAACCACTTTGATCAGCAGCCCATGTGAAACATGGGTCAGCAAATCAGCTAGTCATGGGTTAGGTATGGGAGCATTAAAGACTTTCATGCCATTTTATATTAAAAAATACATATTATAATCATGAAAAAAGACCCAAAATGCCTATAAATACAACCCCAAAAATCTTCCAAAAATCCTCATACAATCCCCACGAAATTATCTGCAATCCCCTTGAAAAAATTAGATCTAGGATCCCTCCCAAAACCAAAATTTCCAAGAGCTAAATCTTTTCCAATTTGTTTTTTTTAGATTAGAACAAGAGACCTAAATTCAATTAGGCACTCTGTTCTAGATCTAATTTCATCAATTCCACCGTCCAAAACATCCCAACACATCTATTCTACAAAACCCCAAAGAAATTTCAAGATCCAACGGTTCAAACAACGGTATTTACGCGAAAGGTGGATTTTAGGCTATATCGTCATCAACGAGGTATTTTTTAATTGGGCATGTAAATCAAGTTTTCTCCTCAATCAAGTAAGTGGAAATCCTTTTCCTATATTTTTAGTAATGTTTTATGTAATTTTTATTTTTTGTAATTAATTTTGATAATAAAAAGATAAAAATAAAGTAAACAACAGAACCCTTAATTAGGGATGATGGAGTGCTCGGATAGAAATCGGCTGTACCAATCGATCCATAAGGGTCCAAAACACCTAGGGTAGACGTTTCATCAAAATCAGAACCTTTTGGGCCCTCAATTGCCAAGAGGATTGATTGGACGGTCCCGAGAATGGGCTGTCCGATCTCCCGGATCGACGACGCCCACGTGACGCACCGTCGGAACGGCGCGTGCGATACGCGTGGAGCATACTGTTCAGCGCACGGAAGGCGCGTCCGTCCAAGACGACGGCGGACGCGCCCGGCGGCGGCCGGTTTGCGAGGCGCGCGGGACGACGGGCGTTCACTCGTCCCGTCCGCGTCTATGGACGTCCGCGAGGCACGCGTCGGGATTTCGTCCCAGCGGACGCGCCGACGCCGGCCGCCTGGTTCGTTCCGCGGTTCGTTCCGCCTGTCGTTCCGCCGACTAATCGGGCCGTCCTTTCCTTGGGCCCTGAGATCCAAATCTAGGCCCTAGGAAGGGCTGTGAACTTCCGGGATCAATGCGGAGTCATACGAACTCCAAATTGAGATCGGAAAGAGAAGCTATGGAAAGCTTAAAACCTCTATTTTCTTATGGAATAATAAAAATGACATGTTATTCAATAAAAAAATTTCTGTATTTAAATTAAGTTTCCAATTACATTGATTTTCAAGATGCGAGATGATCGGATCTTAGAAACATGTTTTAATAATGATCTATCTTGAAATAAAGTTATATCTATGTTTAAATTGGATATATATGAGATATATTAAAGGGATCTACCCTTTATGATTGAAAAAACCCAAAAAAAAATACAAAGGGACCCACTTGATCAATGAGATCAAGTGTGATCAGATCCTTGGGATGGAAAGAATAGCTTGTTTATATGATGAAATCCAAGGAAATCAGGGATGGATTATGATAAAAATCGATCAATGTGATCTTTTGACCTTAATAGAGAAAATTCTCTAAATATAACTAAAGTCCTTAATCAAAGGCAAAGATCTAAGATCAAATGGTTGGATCATAAGGAAAGGTTTCTAAAAATGTAAATCTAATTAGTTTCATTTTATGTTATTACGTTATAAAAAGCATGCTTTAGTATAACATTTAGAGTTTATGTGTTCATTCTTATCATAAGGTGCTAGAGTTAATTTAAGTACCTTGCCTCATTTTCATTGAATGTTAAACTAAGTAGTTTTATGCTTTAAATTTATAATTCATTTATAGTGGAATGTTAGTAGTAGATTTACTTGTTATGTGATAAAAAGCATAAAACATCAAAAATGTATTCTAATGAGAAAGTAGAGTTTCATGACACAAATAAGAATGGAGTACTTTGGACTTAATTAGTAAGGGCTATAGTTAGTAGGACAATATAAGGATTATCAAATCCTTGGCCCAAATTAGGAAAGAATAATAAACCCATGAATGACATTATAAATATTCATGGACTTAATTAAAATCCATTAGAAAGAGTACTTAGAGTAAACATGCTTATAGGAACCTTATGAAAGGTTGAGCTATGGTCATTCTAGTGAATGATGAACATAGTGGTTAAGGGGGTTATCTAATAGAGCCTCGCTCTTCCCCTACCTTCGTTGGCCGTTTGTGAGGTCTAGCAGCCTCCTTACATGAGGATTGAAGTAACCACTTTGTGTTCACCCATTCAGCTAGTAAGCCTTAGCCAATTGGAAATAAGAGGAGCTTGATCTAGACTTAGGCTTGAATAAGCTACCTTCGGATCAACACATTAAGCTTGGTTGAATAATAATAATAAGAGCATAAAAGGTTAGTAAATTACCTAACCCTAATAAAAACAGTAAGAAAGATAAGGATGATCAAACAAGATGAGATCTTGTATGATCAAAAACAATAAGAATAAAAACACTATATTGTACTTAGTATGTATGTTTAGTAGTATACTTATTATAGTTCATTAGATTAGATAATCCAAACCCTTGATCAAAGGTGATTCAAGGAAGAAAACCAAGATCATCCTCCATAGGGATGATCCAAGAAGCTGAACTTAGATCAAAGAAGAACTAGATGATAGAAGATCTAGGACCTTGATCTTTATCAACATGAGTAGATTGTCAATCAAAGGATCTATGAAAGATCAAGATCAAGGAGATGAACATACAAAGACTTAGAGATAGAAAAATACTTAGATATGAATGATCTAAAGATCATTCTAAACATCAGATCTAGTGATCAATAGGATTGTTCATAATTTATATATTGACAATATGTATGGATGTCTGATTACATACATCGGTCAAGATCATGGAAGATTGGGGAAAAGAGATCAATCCTTAAAGGTAGGAGGATTTGATGAGTGCATTTACATGAGATATTCATTATTGTACTCATGATCTTATGTTGACAAGAGTAATGATAATACTTGGAGTAAATCTCTTGAAAACCTTATGATCCAACCAAAAACCTATAAGATGGTTAAGGACTAAACTATAAGTGAATAGGGAACTAGAAAATATTTCAGCCCTAGAAGTAAACGGACATATGGTCTGATATATATGCAATCTATTTTACATACAAGCTTGGAGGCTTGTGAGTTTGTTTTAATAGGCATGAGCCTAGGGGATGCTATTGCTAGAGGAGTTATGAGGGTTTGGCCACCCGCTCCTTGAAATTTGATGATATGATGATACCTTGCCCAATGAGAGGCTAAAAGTCGGGTGGTGGCAATTATGGGAAGGCCACCCTTGTGAAAGTCTTGCCCCCATACGGGCGGTGACATAATATTTTCCACGATGTGGTATCGGTGGTGAAGCAGGCGGATTATCCGAGCGCGCTAGTACGGATTACTATAACATAGCAACCTTTCTGATTATTTTGCACTATGATGCATATGGGAACAGGCATAGTGAAATGCCTTATGTTATAGCATAATGAAATGCTAGGTAATTGTATATTACCAATGTTTCCCATGAAGAGGAAATTCCAGTATGAGATTAGGCTAATACTAAATTCTCAAAATAAAGAGAATTGATCAGCTTAGTTGGGAATGATATTTCACTATTTTCACAAATTTAATTGGTTTACCCATGAAGGGTATGTATGTATATAGATATACATAACTTACAAAATAAAGAGTATGTTTGAGGATAACTTGAGATTATGAAGGATTGGAATTACATTGTCAATTATTATGTTTCTTGAATCCCTACCAAGCATTGCTTCTTTGAGATATTGTACTTGTTGCAATATCTCGGATCGAGGAAAGGAGACTTAGGAGCTGAAGACTATAGAAGACTTGAAGAGAATAATCTTCAAGGTATACCCTTGAAGACATGTATTTTTATTTGTTGAGAGTTTTATTGTATGGTGAGCTTGAGTTTTGGATTATGTAATTTGGACAAGTATTGTACTAGATTTGGTACATCTTGTGAACCCTTTGGATGGATCACGGAGTTTAATAAAAGTATATTCCTTCAATGGAATTTTATTTTGTACACAAATTGTACTTATGTTATGTATGAAGTGGTGACTTGGGTTTTCAAAACAAGTTCTAAAGAAAAGAATTTCCATTTGCTTTGTTTTGCGAAAAAATTTTACACTCTTAAGGGCCCTGCCTTTCAAAATACTTTACAAATCATGTTTTCAAAAACCCGGGTCGTCACACAAGTTTCCTCATAATTTCCTTCATTTACTATTTTAAATAAGGTAAAATATTCAACACATTTCTTTTCCCATAGAATGTCCAATTTTTGTTAAAAATAGCATAAATTGCTCGGGTATTACAGTTCATGACTTGAATATGGCTAAGTGGCTTAAGTGAAACCCCTAAAAAGGTGGTGGACTTTGCATGGGCCCACTTTGGCCACCTTTTACTCCTTCCATTCCATCTTTAAGTGATCTTAAGATGATCTGGACCCTTGACCTCATATTAAAGTGATGACTTTAAGGCTTTGACTAGATCTTTCGATCTTGCTTGTCAATTTTAATCTCTATCAATCTCACCTATTGGATCATCATCTCATTTCCTACAAAAAATGAAAAAATCTAATTAAATCCTAAAAATTATGATTAATCACATAATTACCTAGATTAGCCTCTAAACCTACAAAATATCAATTTTTTATTCTTTCAGGTCAGAAATGCATGTGTTATGAATTTTTCCAAAAACCTTATGTTACTCTTATAAGTTATAACACATGGGTAACTAAAGAGGTAGTTTTTAGGAAAAATTAAACACTTATCATCTTTAAGGACATTAAGCTTAAATGTTATATTCTTGAGCACTAGTTTCATCACATCATTCCTATATTTTATAATGCCATTGGACATCGCCAAGATTGTGCATCCAAGTATAATAGAAATCTAACTATTAGGATTGAATACAAGTTGGGTGCCTAGTTCAGTGAATTCGATTAGGTAGTAAAAATTGGTCCACCTATATTAAAACATCGTCAACCAAACCATGGGGTATCATCACTAATATATCTACGAATTGTAGTGTGTTAGTGGTTGGTTTCTGCTCACTAAGCCTTAGTTGCTCATAGATAGAGTTTGGAAACAAGTAAACACTAGCCTTAGATCAATCGGTGCCCTATCTATAACATGGCCTCCAATAATGCATGAAATTGTTGGGAATCCTAAGTCTCTAAACTTGCATGTGGTCTTGTGTTGAATTAAAGAGCTCACCATTGAGCTTTCTAAACTATGAGGAAAGCTTCCTTTTGTACATTGAGCTTTCTATTTTTGGGGCAGAGCACTTTTAAGAACTTGACGTAGGCAAGGACATCTTTTATTGCATTGAGCAATGGATTATTAATTTGTACATGTTTAAATGCATTCATTAGCTCATTGAAGTTTGTGCCCTTCCTAACCTTGTTTAGTAATTGAGGAAATGGGGATTTGGGCACATGGGGTGCCTCCACTATAGGTTCAGCAAGAGAATTCTATCATTTGTATTTCTCCCATGGTTTGGTGGCCTCATTTTCCTCACCAGTTTCCCTACACTACCCTACTTTGTTGTCAACCTGATAGATGCTCCTAAGGGTACTTATAGATTGTCCTACTCGTGAGTTGGAGAACTCAAACCTATCTCAAATTAGTCCTTTGGTTTAGCCATGGGTTTATTAGGGAACTGGCCCTTACCTCTTTCATTAGACAACTGGCTTACCCACATTTCTAATTGGCTATGGATTGACAGCTGACATGGGCTGTATGTCTATTGTAATTTTGCAATTTGTGTGGGGTTTTGTTAGTGTCTTCATTTTTCTTCAAAGATCTTTCAATAAGGCCTTGTATAGTTTCCTCAAAGGATGGTTTCTTTGGTTCTTGAGGCTATTGGAATCAAGGTGGCTACTAAGGAACTGTAGCTCAAGGAAAGTATTGATAGGGGGTTCATAGATGGTCCTAGTGGTAGTTATTCTATGACCATGAAAAATTTGGATGCCCAGTCAGACTATGGGTTGTTGCTAAGATTGCAATATGCATTTAAAGCATTTGCTTGTTCTAGCAGATACTCATTCACTGCTTCTTTACTATACATTCAAGTTGTAGTCGTGTGGTCTGGGCTAGAATTAAGAGCACAAACCTCCTATGGAGGCTTAATAGATGTTGCAACCATGAGGGGTTAAAACTTAGTTTCAAGTTTGTCTGCTCTCCCATCATACTTTGCCATTCTTTCTACTACAGAATCAAGCTTGTATGCTAGATCTATATCTACTCCAATCACATATAAACCCTCTTTCTTTGGAGGCTAGATGTTTCTCTCTCCTATTAGAATAATCCCATTGCTAGGAATTATCTATTAATGTCTAAAAATACCTCCAGACCTCCCTCTCATTTTTCAGCATTAGGGCCCCTCCACTCGCTTCATTACCCATTTGTCTATTTTGAGAAATCAATGTCTCATAGAAGTATTGAACCTACTGCCATTTCTAAAATATATGATGTGGATATTTTTGAAACAACTCATTCCACCATTCCATGCGTTCATAATACTGTTCATCATCCCTTTGTTGGAAATTTATAATTTTCCTATGAAGGGTATTTGTCTTGTGAATGGGGAAGAATTTGTTCAAAAACTTCCTAGACAATTGGTCCCGTGCATTTATGGAACCTACCTCCAAGGAATTTAACCATAAAATGTCTTTATCCTTGAGTGAGAATAGGAATAACTTAAGCCTAATTGAGTTGTCCCAAAAATTTGGAGCAAATATCAAGGAACTCCTTGATATGTAGGTATGGGTCCTATCACTCTTGAGCATAAAAAGTGTAGAGTAACTGTATGACTCCAGCTTTAATTCGAAGTGGTCACCATTTGTTGGAGGTAAAGTTATATAAGATTGGGTGTTATGCTGGAGTGGCTAATCAGTGTCTAATTTTTCATAGAAACTACCAAATTAATTACCCATGTTAGAAATTATAGGGGTAAATTAAGGTTTTTGACCAAAAATTCTTGACACATGCATTTTTGACCTAATGACTCAAAAATTTATATTTTGTAGGTCCAGAGGTTAATCTGATGTAAATATGTGATTAATCATATTTTTCTTGGATTAAATTATATTTTTTTAACTTTTTATGGGAAGAGAGATGGTGTTCCGATAATCGAGATCGACTTGGATGAAAATGGAATATCAAGATCAAGATCATCTTTAAGACAAGCAATGGACGCAAGTAGAGCAGTCAAAGGACCAAAGTAAGCCATGCAGAAGTCATGCAAAGTCCACCACATTTGCATGGGTTTCACTTAAGCCACTTAACCATATTCAAGCCATGAAGAAGATGACAAGCTAAGGAGCCAACCAACCTCCAAAGCCAAGGAACTAAGCATTCTAAGCTAGCCATGAAGCTAAGCCAATGTAGCCCTCAAAGTTAGCCATCAAAGTCACATAAGCTAAGTTAAATGGAAGGCCATGATTGGAGGAGATATTTTGAAGATAATTAGGGAAAATTCATTAGGATAAGGTAGCATGTGAACCAATAGGAAGAGACTCCTCCATTTTTTTTTCATGTTTTTCCATTTTTCCCCACTTTTTTCTCACTTTCCACAACACCATTAAGATGTAGCACGAATTTTACTTTCTATTCAAGAGTTCCAACTTTTTAAGACTTCTCCTCCTTCTTAAACTCCTATCCAAAACCACCCAATCAATCCCCACTTCTTAGAAAACCACCTAGCCAATCCTTTTTCCCCACCTGACCTCTCTTTCTTATCTTTTTCCTACCCATCTCTTTTCACCCCCATTCTTTTCTCTCTCTTACCTCACCTTATCCACCCACTTTCCATATTCTAAGGAGGAATCAACAATTTTTCAAAGGGGGAGATGCCTCCTCCTAAAAATAAGGTGTCTCTACACCTACTTGCACTCCAAAGGCAGCCACCTATCCCACCTTCCATCTCTTGTAAAACCCTAGCTACCCACCCATCCTAGCCATCCAATTTCCCTTGTTTTTTTTTCCCACCATACCTCTAACTTAGATCTCACTAGAAAATATAGGAGAAAAATTATAAAAGACATTAAAATCCAAAGTTTAGGGCAACTCTCCCTAAGAAGGAAAAAGATATTCCCTCACTTTGGAGGGGGCTTCCTCTTCATCCACTCTGTCCTTTCTCTTTTTGCCTTAAGCTTTCTTGTCTTTTGGGTGTTGATTTCCTTTCCGAGGTGACCCTGCTACTTCCTCAAGTGTTCCACGTCTAGGCCTTGGCTGCCTGATTCTTCCTTGAGAGGTTGGTTAGTCCTCTTTGCCGCTTCTCCTTCTTTGATCCTACTTCTGTTGTTCTAGTTAATGCTTTTTAATTCCATTGTTTTCTTCTTTGCCTATTGATTAAGATCTAAAGTTGGTTTTTCCCTTGAAGTAATAGTCAAGGGAAGTCACCTTGAATCTAATGCTTATCCTTGCTTTTATTGCCGTTAAGATCTCTTTTAATTTCCTTGATCTCTAGATTGTTTATATAGCATTCTTTGATTGTTGCATTTATATTCAATTACATGTTAACTTGAATCTCTAGCTTGTTGGATTATAAATATCTGATTTTGGGTTTACTTCGGGTGAAAGCATGGTGCGTTCTCTCCAAAAGTGTAATGCACCATCAATGTAACAATTTTTAAAGCAATACAATTTGATATTTAATGGAATCTCTTTGGTTGATGGATAATGATCATTGATTTACATGTTTATCTCATTGTTTAGTAGTTAACTTAAAATTATTTTTCCAGCCACTCTAACTAATCCAAACCAACAAGGAATTCAAACCATGCATTCGATTCAATAGTGGAACACATGGTTTTGAAGGCATTTAGGGCTAAAGTTGAGTATTCTTGTTAATGTGCTGCCCAATTGTAGATCAATAGTTTAATTACTCATATCAACAAGCATAGAGGATCTTTACCAAAATTATTTTGAAACAATGAGTGCAACCCATAAGTGGTATGCTTGGTTTTGAAAGATTTGGAGGTGTTAAAATTCAAGTTAGTTGCACCCATTCTATGTAGGAACATTAGCTTAATTAGTGTTTAAATGTTAGTCTTGGTTAGATTGCTTACTATGATTTTTTGATTCATTTGTTCATTGTTATAAATTCATTCTCATAATTTCCATTGCATCTTTAGGATTTTCATGATTAGGAAATAGCTAATTAATATATGTTTCCTTAGGTTTATTGTTAAATTTCTTGCTTAGGAAAGTTGTTAAAATTGCATTTTTAGAAATTTTTCACTTTAGGAAAGTTCTTAATTTATGAAAGTCATAAATTTAGAAAGTGTCATTTAGGAAAGTTTTATTTTTAGAAAACATGTTCAGGAAAGTTTTCAATTTTAGCATATATTTTTTTAGCATAATTTCCATTTCTAGGTGTTAATTTCTATTCATAGTTTAGGTTAAAAATGTCCTTGATTTGACTAGATCAGATAATTTAAAGTAAAGAACGCTATTATCACAATCATTTGATTCCTCATGGGGTTGGCCTCCTCGCATGAGAATACTATAATTAATTTGTGTACCTGTGAGTTTAACTTTAAAATCACAATAGTGTCACATAGAAATCTCTAATATATTTGCGCTAAACTTCTACTGGTGGTGTGGCCATGGGGATGGGAACTTAATTACTTTCCCCATACCTAATGTTGCTTTTAATCTCTGGGAAAAAGGTACTTGTTCCATGTTCTGATATTGATGCCCTTGTATAAATTATCCCAATTCCTAACTAAATGTCCTAACTATGTGCTGATTCTAACTCTGTGATGTGCAATCATTCCTAGTAATCGCTAATCGAGCAATATTTTGATTATCTTTTGCTATTGGAGTGGTGGTAGATTCCTAAACCTAATTCTAGGTAGCTTTTCCTTTTATCCAGATTTGACTACTACTTACCAAGTGGAATTTGATTTAAAATGGTTAATACAGTCCTCGTGTTAAGAGGCATTTAGACCTCAATTGATGTCAATGGAAGGCATGGGAAAATTACTTAGCTTTTAAGACACCCATTATAACCACAATACTCAGAAGCCACTGGGGTGACAATTAATTGGGTCCTTCTTAAAGGATCTTATGAGCGCAACAACTATAAGTCTCTTTCTACTTGATTTTAAATTAATATTCAAGGTTGGCATTTGAGACATACAAGGATGTTGATTGATCCTTAGGTGGGCCAAGGATTTGGTGCTAAAATCCAATCCTTATCTTATAAGGGTTCTTGTGGGGTCCTTACTAGCATTGATTTCCATTTCAATGTAATATTGCAAATGTGCAATGCATAAACCAAAATCAAACTATTTCCTACCTATATGCTATTTAACAAAGGTTCAGGCACCTTAACAGGTGGGACACTATAACCATGTAGCCAATGCCTTGGTTATAGCCTAGCTTAGGTTAACCATTATTAAATAGGTGCAAAAACTAATGCAACAGTCCTAAGTAATATGAAACATATATCAATGTGTGACCCTAATCTATTTGATTTATAACACCATCCACATATGCAAAACTATACTATATGCACTTTATATTTGAAAATAAAAATATGGGTGAAAATTGCTCTCAATGAGGGTTCTAATGATGATCAAGCATGGGCCACCATACCGTACACTTACCCTATATTATTACAACCCATTTAAAATAAATAAAATAAAATAAAAATTACAATGGGCCTTACTACAATTTCACTTAAGTCCTAATCTAGGAAAGCGATAAAAACCTAATTTATGTTGAGGAAGCCATGGCCCACAAGATTGGCACTGCTCTTTTGTCAATTTTCCTTGAACAAAAATCAAACATTTATGGTCAATAAGGGAAAAATGGAAATAAAATGAAAAAAATAATAATAAATCCTGAACCAATGCACCCTACACATAGACTAGAGGTAAATAGTCCAAGGTATGGTCCAATTCACAAACAGTTATGATACTCTGGCAAAGACACCAAAAGTTTGTTGTGATTTTAAGTTGAACTCACAAGTACATGAATCAGTTGTAGTAATTTACACGAGGAGGTCAACCGCACAAGGAATCAAACAGTTGTATGATTAGTGGTTTTTACTTAAATTATTTAACCTAGCTAAAATAATGAGAATTTTTTCCTGATCTATTATGGAAGCTTAACAAAAAAGTAAGATATGAAAATTTGTAAAGATGCTAAAAATTTAAAAACTTTCCTAAAACATTAACTTCTAAAAATAAAACTTTCCTAAGATTAAAACCATCTAAATTTAGAACTCGCCTAAATTAACCTTGTAACCATGAAATTAAGAAACTCGTAATTCTAACTAAGGGAATTACAATAAGGAAATTAAGCAAAAAATCTACCACTTTCCTAAACTAAACTTTCTAAACATGACAATTAGAAACAAATAAATCTAGTACTAATTGAGATAGAACTTTCTTAAGATGATTGAAATCAACTAATTTAAGTTAACAACATTCTAAAGCTTCCACAATCATCATCCAAATCCTCACAATAGAAAAGGAAACCACTCAAAACCATGCTCCCAACTCATGGGTTGTGTGCATGGAATCAAGGTGGAATTAGTTCAGATGAAGACTTGGTTAGGATGCCTTGCTAGATCATTGAATACTACACCATGGAATGAAGAAAAACATCACCAACTATAGCCAAAGTTCAACCCAAAAACTCCTCAAAACCATGCACATGTCACCAGAGTGGTGAGCATGGATCTACGTGATTTTGGCAGATTTGAATGTTTAATGGAAATGAAAATGAATTAATGTTGGAGAATAACTAGGAAACCAGCATGTAAACAATTAACAAAAGAAAATTTAACCACAACTAATCAAGAGATGGAATCATTCTTCAATAAAACTTCATTGATCTCAAGTTCATGCACAAGGATGGAGCACACTATTCTTGATGTGTGAGCACCATGCTTTACAATATGAAATCAAACCAAATACTTTTCTAGTCCTCCTCCAACAAGCATGAAGATAAAAGGGGAAAACCCAATAAGCAACAAGGTAGATCTTCAAGGAATCAAGCTAAACTTAAATGAAATAAGGGTATGAAACAAGGTAAAAACGAAACAAAAGAACCTACCTTTTTCAAAGGAGTTTGTGTGGAACATCAAAGCAAAAAAACCAAGGCATAGAAGAATCAAAACTCCGAAGTGAAGAACATTGTTATGAGGAACTCCCCTAGCAAAATACATCTAAAATAGGGTTACAATGAATAAAAAAGGAAAGGAAAAATCATATAACCCTTTAAGAAAGAGAGAGGTGCCAATTTTTTGGAGCCTCCTCTCTCCACTCAAAGATGATCAGTTTTGTGAACCCATGGAGTCTTTATAAGGTGCCGACCTTCTTATTTGGTTGTCCTATGATCCTAAGATGAATACTTCTGGGATGATCAGACCATTCGAATAAGTTTGGATGATGATATAATGATATACTGACTTAAATAAATAGGTTGTATGCAATTGAATTGGTAGATCTTAAGAGATCTAGCCTTAAAAGTAGTACAATCCATAAAAATGAATGGTAATCTCCTTGATCAATTTGATCAAGGAGGATTGGATAGTATGGATGTATTTGGATGATGATATGAAGTTAATATCAGATGGATTGATGGACTTGATGATGATGATTTGGGGATAGATTAAGATTTATGCCCCTAAATTGGATAAAATGGCTTAAGATCTTCTTGATCAGTTGGACCAAGAAGGATCAGATCATTTGATGAGATGCATCAATGATCTAATGATGAAATCACATTAATAAGATGTATTATATCTAAAGGAAAATGAAAAGATCAGGATCAGGGATAGAAATCAACTATGATCGTTGGATCATGATGAATAGTTATGGCATGTGAAATTTTAATTTGAATTATTGAATGCTATTATAATTTTTTTTACTACTCAGTAGATTTAATTATAGATTTATTTATTTATTCTTTAATGCTTATGTTATGAAAATTACATTGAAAATGTAATTAAATGAAAATAGAGTTGAAGGACATTTACATGGAATGAATGACATGGACTTAATGATAGTAAGGGCTATAGTTAGTAGGATAATATAAGGAATATCATTTCCTTGCTCAAATTAGGAGAATAATCAAACTCCATGAATGACATTTTAAATGTTCATGGACTTAATTAAAATCAATTAGAA
The DNA here is from genome assembly GCA_035236585.1 of Warburgia ugandensis. Taxonomy (NCBI): domain Eukaryota; kingdom Viridiplantae; phylum Streptophyta; class Magnoliopsida; order Canellales; family Canellaceae; genus Warburgia; species Warburgia ugandensis. The sequence continues at coordinate 55,354,548 of CP141128.1, forward strand.
AGAGTATTTAAGGTTAAAATGCTCATAGGAACCTTATGAAAGGTTGAGCTAAGGACACACTAGTGAATGCTAAACATGGTAGTTGAGGGGGTTTTCTAATAGAGCCTCACTCTTCCCCTACCTTCCCTTGACATTTGTGAGGTATAAATGCCTCCTTACATGAGGATTGAAGTAACTACTTTGTGTTCAACCATTCAACTAGTAAGCCTTAATCAATTGGAAATAAGAGGAGCAGTCTAGACTTAGGATGAAATAAGCTATCTTCAACTAGCAAAACATTAACTGGTTGAATAATAAAAATAAGTGCATAAAAGGTTAGTAAAATATCCAATCTTAATAAAAATGGTAAGATAATTAAGATCAAACAAGATCCATAGGATCTTAAATGATTAAGAATAATAACATTGTATTGTACTTAGTATGCATGTTTATTAGTATGTATGTTATGGATCAAATCTAGATCATTAGATTAGATAATCCAAACCCTTGATCAAATATGATTCAAGGAAAAGAACTAGGATTATCCTCCTTAGGATGATCAAATAACTGAACTTAGATTAAAGAAGAACTAGATGATAGAAGATCTAGGCCCTTAATCTTTATCAACAAGTATAGATTGTTGATCAAAGGATCTATGAAAGATCAAGATCAAGGAGATGGACACACAAAGACTTAGAGATAGAAAATACTTGATTTGAAAGATTAGAAGATCATTCTAACCATCAGATCTATTGATCAATAGGATAAAATACTATCTAAGGAAGATAGATTATATGGATGATAGGAACACAAGACAAATCTAGATCCTTTATATCAAAGGACAAGATTAGATAAAGAATATAGACAAGAGATTATCCACAATTGTACAAATAATGATAATATGTATGTATTTACAGATTACATATGTCAGTCATGAAGGATCTGAAGGGATGGATCACTACATGAAGGTAGGTGGAACTTTAAGAATACAAGACCTATGGTCTGTGGAATTGTTGTTATTCATAGACATTATAATGCTTAAGGATGATAATATGTTTAGTTACATTTGAATCATAATTCATGCATATGAGATAGAAATAATTGTTGAAATTAGATGGAATACATAATAAATACCTGGGTATCATTTATGATTACCCCTAAACTTAGATAAGAACATAATAATAATAATAATAATAATAATAATAATAATAATAATAATAGAGATCATTTGTATCAAATGAGTATCCTTACACTTAATAGCATTTGGTATACGAATACTAAATTAAAGGAAATGGGGATCATTTACAATAAATGATTAATCCCTAAACTTATAAGAATATGGGTATCATTCATTGTAAATGAGGATCCCTAAATCTAGAAATAAAATCATATCCTTAGTATGAGGATAATGAATACAATGATGATAATATAAACAAACATATCGTCTAAGATGTACAAGAAGTATTTTAGATACAAGCATGGAGGCTTGTGGTTTTGTTTTACATAGGCATAAGCCTGGGGATGCTATGGCAGGGAAGTTGTGAGGGTTTGGGCACCCACTTCCTGAAATTTGATGATATTATGATACCTTGCCCAAAGAGAGGCTAAAAGTTGGGTGGGGCAACTATGGGAAGGCCCCACTATGAAAGTCCTATCTCCCCATATGGGCAATGACACAATATTTTCTACCATGGTATCAGTCGTGAATAGGGCAGTTATCTGAGCGCGTTAGTACAGATCAGACTGCATCATGGTAGTCCTTGAGTATTTTGCATATGATGCATGGCATAGTGCGATGCCAATACTACCCTAATGAGGGAGTATTTTCCCAGCAAAAGTCTGAATGATTTATCAACTCAGTATATCTGAGTATGGATATTGATGTTTAGATATTGACTACTTTTCATGGTTTTTGACCATATATATATATATATATATATATACATACGATATAGTGGTGAGTGGTTTGGAATTATCATAGTGGATGTTACATGATAAATGTTATGATTGAATGATCATATATGGTATGGTTGATGGAAATTGAAGTATGTGATTAACATGGAATATGATTATTATGAATACTGTACATTTGAAGTATACATTTCCATATGTTCTTGAATTCCCTCCCAAGCATAGCTTACTAAGATATTGTAAATTTTAAATGTTTACAATATCTCAGATATAGAAAGAAAGGAATGGAGGGATGCGACATAGGAAGATGAAGACCATACTGTTGATCAAGACTGTGTATATTTGTGAAAGGATTTGATTGTATTTTGATTTGTGTATTTTGGACATAAGATTTAATGAAGGGGCTATGTATGTAAACCATTGGATCGATCCTACAATTTTAATAAAATGAGTTTCTTTGGAAACATATGTTGTACACAAAATTTTGTATGTATATGAGAGTGAAATGTGGCATTTGGGTTTTCTGAAAAGAATTTAAAATAAAAAAAATCGCTACTTAAGTTTTCAAAATGTTTGCAAAATTGGTCGACCACCATTTGAAAAGGATTAACGAACATGTATTTCAAAAACCCGGGTCGCCACAATTGGTATGGCACCATATGAAGCATTGTTTGGATGGCCATGTCGATCACCAACCTGTTGGAGTGAAGTTGGAGAAAGAAAGCTAATAAAGTCAGAACTAGTGGACTAGTGTACAGACCAGATTAGATTGATATAGAAAAGTTTGTTAGCAGCACACAGTTGGCACAAGAGTTACGCAGATAGAAGAAGTAGAAACCTGGAAAATGAAGTGGGGGAGCATGTATTTTTGAAAGTATCACTCGTCAAAGGAGTAATGAGGATTGGAAGGAAAGGAAAAATTAGTCCTTTTCATCAGTCCATTTGAAATCCTAAAAAGAGTTGGTCTAGTGGCTTACCAATTAGCCTTACCACCCCAACTCTCAGAAATACACAATGTCTTTCATGTATCTATGCTACAGAAATACCTACAAGATGACACACATGTACTTCAAAGGGTCCCAGAAGAGCTAAAGCCAGACCTAACCTTTGAAGAGAAGGTGATGCAGATCTTGAACCACAAGGAACAAAAGTTAAGGACCAAAACCATTCCACTAGTCAAAGTCCTATGGCAACATTACTTTGTTGAGGAAGCCACGTGGGAAATAGAAGTAGAAATGAGGAAGACACACCCTAGTCTATTTGATTAAGTTATTGTATTACAAATTTTGAGGACAAAATTATTGTAAGGGGGGAAGATTGTAATAACCCCAATTTTTGTAAATTGATTGAGAAAATCAATAAAGTTTGAACTTTTAGAAATTCTAGGTTGAAATATTAGGTTATTTGAAATTCCCTTTTTATAGAGATTAAAACATATTTAAAACTTAGAAATTATGAATGTACTTAAAAAAACAAATCAAAATGACACTAAGTATGTTCAATTCTGAGTTAAGATGAAAAATCCGTAATTTTCTCTATTTTATGAATAAAAGGGTAAAATGGTAATTTTACCCATAACCAAGAACTAAGACCTCAATATTTAGAATATACTCAAACATATGATTCCAACGCCACTAAGTATGCTTAATTTCTAGTTTGTGGGTATAAAATAAATTTTTCTCCATAAAAGGGCAAAATGGTCCTTTCACACCCCGTGGGGCCCACAAGGGGCCCACAAATGAATCCAATGACTAGAAAACATGTAATGAGTTGTCAAACCACTACCAGCTACTAATGGAGAAGGAGGTGGTAGTGGAGGATCCAATTTTAATTTAATATTCAAAAGAATTAAAACATAATTATTATAAGTAATTATGAAAAATGCAAAAACAACTATAAATACACCTCCAAAAGTATTCATCAAAATTCCCACAAAATCATCTTGCTTACTCTGAAAAAACTAGATCTAGATTCCTTCCCAAAATTCCAAAACTCTCAAAAATCTCCCTTCTTACACTTTCTCTCTCGTCTCTCTGATTAGAATAAGAGACCTAAATTCAATTAAGCACTCTGTTCCAAATTGAATGTCACAAATTCCACCATCCATACAATCCTAGATTACCTTATCTACAAAATCCCCAAATCAATTTCAAGATCTAGCGGTGCAATCAATGGGAAATCGTAAAACAAGGGACTATCAGGCTATCTTATCATTAAAGGGTATATATTTCAAATTGGGCTTCAAATCTATGTTATTTCTCCCATCAGGTACATTGAAACACTTCCTATACTTATTTCATGTTGTTTTATATAATTTTTATTTTTCATAATTATTTTTATGTTAAAATTTATAAAAATAAAGTAAGGATCAGAACCCTTCAATTCTAAATGATGGAGGGCTTAGATAAAAAAATCTAATCCCTCCAATCGCTCTAGAAGGGTCCAAAACCCTAGGGTAGAAGTCTCAAGAAATTTTATAGAGTTTTGAGCCTTTAATTGAAGAGGATTGATTGGACAGTCCAAAATAGACTATTTGATCTCCCAAATCAAATCAGGTTTGCAGGACGCACTGCAAAATGCCGTAAGGAGACAAGCCCTACAAGAGCATCTTCACACGCATGCACTATGTGCTACGTTGTCCTGATGGGAAGACTGCGGGACAGTGTAGGTCATGAGGGAGTGCGATATGTGTGCATCCCAGTGACGGGCACGCGGCAACCACTCCTCCTGACCAGATCCACCCCAATCAATCTGGGTTGTCCGTTCTACTAGGCCCAAATCAAATCTAGACCCTAGGAATGACTGTGAACTTCACAGTTCAATTGTGGAGTCATCTGAACTCCAAATTGAGATCGGAAAGAAGCTATGTGAAGCATGTAATGCGTATTTTCCTCTGAAACCATAATATTGATAAAAACATTCTAGAAACTTTCTGTTTTAAAGAATTAAGCTTAAAACTTTCATGATCTTCAAGATCTGAGATGATCAAATCTTAGGGATCTGATTTACTAATGATATAATGTTAAAATAAAGTGTTATTCATGATTTAATTAGACAGATCTAAGATAAATTGAGGGATCTACCCTTTATGGTAGAAAACCCCTAAAAATACAAAGGTACCCACTTGATCAATAAGATCAAATATGATCAGACCCTTGGGATGGATTGAATGAATGATATTACGATGGAATCCATTGAGATCATGGATTAGCTATGAAAAAGTTTTATTACTAAGGGCCCTACCTTTCAAAATGTATTACAAAATATGTTACAAAAACCTAGGTCGTCACACATAATAACCATAAAAAGGTATGGGCTCAATGCTGATCTTTGGTGCAATCCTGTAGTGATAGGAGAATCATTAGTCTCTCCGCTAGTGATCCTAATGTTTGTTACTGCTCCCTTATGCATATCCACAATTATGTATAAATATAAATATATGTATATATATATATATACACCCTTGTGATACCCCCTCCTTCGAGCCGTCTTGCAAGTGCAGGGTCACCCTGGGCCTCCTCTACTTCATCGACTGTGTGCTTGCCGCCCAATCCTTCCCAACTCTGGCCGCCTGTAGCTAATGTTTTCCCAGTAGCGCCTCGTAAGCACCTTTGTACTGAGCCATCAGAACAAAAAAGTTGATGCTAAAGGTGCATCAATTGAGACCTTCTGCCTCATAAACTTATCCAGCGGCTTCACTGGTCACTGGTCTGCCATTCTCAGTGTCTAAAACTAGAAACTATAGCCCTTACTTGAGAGGGGCCTAAACAAAAATGAAAAACAGAACCTTAAGTGCTTTTTCGATCATCTAATGAACCAACGAGTTCAGTCGTTAAGCGTCACGAGTCTACAAGCCCAATCAGCATCGGCATGTATCCACAATATTAACTGCTTAGGGACCCTATCATAAGATTTTTCTAAGTCAATAAAGATCATGTAGATGTCCTTCCTCCTCTTCCTATATTTCTCTATCATTTATCTAAACAAGAAAATAGCTTCCAAGGTGGTTCTCCCAGGTTGAAACCAAACTAGTTCTCTGATACACTCATTTCAAGTATAGCCTATTGTCAATCACTTTCAAAAAGTTTCTTGGTATGACTAAATAATTTGATCCATGATAAGCAATGCAGCTCAATATGTCTCTTATATTCTTATAAATTTGTACAATAGATCTCTTCCTCCATTCATCTAACATTTTCTTCAATTTTTCAATCTTGTTAGACAATTCTATCAACCAAACTAGTCTAGTATCTCTCATATACTTCCAAAACTCTATTGGTATACCATCAAGCCCCTTGGATCTTTCTTGATTTTATCCTTTTCAAGGCCTCTTTCACTTCAGGTATTCTAATCCTACATTCAGATCTATAATGCCCAAGGTTATTTGGGCTTATAATGCTTTTAATCTCTATATTCTCAAGGTAATTGTCATTTAGTAATTCTTGAAAGTAATTTCCCACTTTTGTTTGATCCATCATCTTGTACTAGTACCCTTTGATCATAGCTTCTAATGCACTTAACATGCTGTGACGACCTGGGTTTTCCCATGCATTTTTAAATGCAATATCTAATTCCTAAGGCGGGATGCATCCCTATTTGAAAACTATTTTATAAAAACCATGCAATGTAGCAGAAAATCTTTAGTTTTAAACTCATTTTGAAAACCCCGAGTGTCATTTGCTTTCACAACAACCAAAGTAGTTTTTGAAAAACTTTAGAAATCATAAGTGTTTTCCCAGGGCTATCCAGTCACAGCTCATAGCCCAACTGTAAATAAATACAAATACATGTCCAAAGGGTAGAGTGTTTACTTACATGTATGATTGTCTCCTTTGTTTATTCACTTGCTCGTAACACTAACATAGGCATCCTCTACTCATGGATGGAACTATCCTGAAAAATGTTAAGGATAGGGTGAGTATATACTATACTCAGTACGAGTCTATCACTACTAGTTTTATAATACATGCTATGTTACAAATCATATGCTCTTTAAAAACATGTGCATGTTTGAACAATCATGTTCAATATCGATATTAAAAACCATTATCGAATCGAAATACTGACGACTTAAAGAAATAGCATAATCCAAGTCGAAAGTATCATATATCATAAACATAATGATATGCATAAGATACTTCATTGAATCCAACTCATGGATATCTAGTATGGTATGGTCGACCAACCTCATATCATGCCATATGCAATGCAAATAAGTCCACAAAACCATAGGGTCCAATTATGCCCACGACCTCACCGCCGTGTGGTCCCCGGGTCCCATGGGGCATATGACACTTCGACCCAGTGCCGTGACACCAGTGGTAGCCCCCTGTACCACATGCAGTCAAAGCAGGGACTTGCCCTTTTTGGGCGTGGTACCCATCCACCTAATAGTGGTAGAGGCTAGGAAGCCACCCCAGACCTCTCAGCATAGTGCCCACGAGCATATTAGCCCAAATCATATACGATCAACCAAGCCAAAAACCTCTTTTTTCAAAACCTGTCCTCTTTGGGTCCCTCACAACTGCCTACCCAGCGTCTTTTGGGCACTCCAGCGTCTTTTGGTAACCCTCAAGGACATGCAATCTTTCAAAAACTCAATGCTCACAAATCATGCAATATATGCATTTGTTTGTAAAACATATCTATGCATAATGTATATGCAATTATTTGCAAAACATATCTATGCCAAAACATATCTATGCATAAAGCATTTATCATATGTATGATGAATTAAGTCATGCTAAACAAGTTATATAACTTATACTTAAAACATGCATAAAACAATCATGGCTCTTTTAAAAAGTCTAGTAGCGATAGAGCACCTACCTCAAAGTCTCCTGGAGTCTCGTCCTTTAGTACTCAACCCGTCCCTAGGTCTCATTTATAAACTCCTGGGTATGAATGGATACAAGGAGTACTCATTAATTTTAATCTATTTAGACATTAGATCGCTAAATCTGTTGTTTAGGGTCAAGCGTCCTTGCCTAATTCATTGCCAGGCTAGCTCCTATAATATGGACCTACTTATTCAATAGTTAAATTCTATGAATGGTCCTATGATCCTAATTTTAAAGTCTCATAAGGTCCGCGTGCCCTGGTTCCCAGAACACCTGTGCATCCTGGTTGAACCGCGACCACCTCACGTGCGTGTGCGCCTAAAAGCCGTGCCAGAGACCGCGTTTTGCACACGCACATGCATGCTCAATTGACGTGCTATGACGTGCATCATCACACGGACGCACCTTGTAGCATGGCGTGTCTCAGCTCCCAGGGCACCCCATGCATCCTGGTCGAGCTAAGACCCGTGCCCCATTTCACGCACGTACCCGAAGGCCGCACCTGGGACAGTGTTCGCACGTGCACAAGCATGCCTAAGCGACGCGCTATGACGCTCATCATCGCACGGACGCACCTTGTAGCATGGTGCGTCCCAGCTCGTAGGGCACCCCGTGCACCCTGGTCGAGCTAGGACCTGTGCCCCATGTCGCGCGCGTACCTGAAAGCTGTACCTGGGGCAGTGTACGCACTGTCATACACCTGGAACCTGTCCCAGGGACCCAGTCCCAGGTGCACGTGGTGCTTGGCATCCTTGGGATGCCTGGCTCGTGCAGGTCCGGCCCAAGCCATCGTGGGATGTTTTTCGGCCAGGAAACCCAACTGGAAAACGACTGGTTGTTTTTCGGCCGGGAAGACTGGCTGGAAGGGGACTAGATCTGGCATGGATCTAGCCTGGGGGGAGCAAAACGAAGAGAAACAGGGAAAATCGGCTTACCTGGGTTGCCTGGTGTGCCTGCTCGCTGGAAAACTCGAACAAGGTGGAAACCCTATTGCCCAGATCAGAAAAGAGAAGAGGGGGAAATGGGAATGGGATGGCCGGCCTAACTTAGGCCTGGCCATTGCCGAAAAATGCAGAAAGACAGGTTTCCGGTTTTTGCCAGAAACCCAATCCAAAAATGCCGGAAAATCACATTTTTTTAAGAGGGGGGTTGCGGCTTTTTGTAGGGGGAGAAGGCGGTGCCCCTCAATGGCGGTGCCGCCCTTTCCCTTGGGATTTTCTAGAGAAATCAGGATTTAGGGTTTTTTGAAGGGTTCTTGAGGTTGAAGACGACAGGGGGTGCCGTTATCAAAACGGCCCCCTGCGTTTTTCGTCCCTTTATCATTTTTTCGTTTTTTTTGTTTAATTTTTAGAAATACCCCTATCTTTAAATGGCTGTAACTTCTTCATACGAACTCTGTTTTGGGTGATTTTTGAGGCGTTGGATTCTATTTTTCGAGTAGAATCTATAGTACTAAGTTTTCTCACAAATTCTTTCATTTACTATTTTAAATAAAATCAAACATTCAACACAGTCCATTTCCCATAGAATGTTCAATTTTTGTTAAAAATAGTGTAAATTGCTCAGGCATTACACATGCTCTAAGTCCTTACTCTTCTATTCTCTTCCTTTTGGAAGTTTAAACACATCTTTCTCACCTTCTCTAGATTCAAGTATATTATAGAGGTCATCATAACACTAGAGTGTAGCCTCACTTACTACTCTCTTAGCAACCTTTTTAGCATTTTTATATTTCTCAAAGTTTTTTTTATTTTTACTCCTTGCCCATGCTTTAAAACACACATGTTTCTCTTCAATAACCTTGTGCATTTTTTCACTCCACCACAAAGTTTCCTTTATTGGTTTGCCTTTTACCTTTTAGATATTCCTAGGACATCTTTTGCCACTTGATTAATGGATTTAGCCATTTTAGTCCACATGGTGTTTACTTTTGTTTCGTTGCTTGAGTTTCCTTCTGCCATCAACCTGTTTGTAAATGTCGCTATCTTCTCTCCTTTTAAGTTCCACCACTTAGTTTTGGAACACGTATTAAGTTCATTTCCTTTCTTCCATATTTTAATATAGATATCTATAACCATTAACCTACATTGTGAGGTCAAACACTCACTAGGTATCACCTTAGAATCCTTACACATTGATCTTTTAGTATTCCTAAGTAAAAAAATGTTTATTAGGCTTTTATAGAGTCCAGTTTCAAAGGCTAATAAGTGTCCATCTCTTAAAGTATATGTTTGCTATAGATAGGTTATATGTCAAAGAAAAATCAAGAATAGCCTCCCCCATATCATTTCCTTCTCCAATACCATACCCTCCATGTACCTAACATATCCTTCTTTCTTTTCCAACATGACCATTAAAATATGCTCCTATAAATACCCCTATGTTGGGAATTTCTTGCATGAATCTATCCATATCTTTCCAAAATTGTCTATTGATTCTATCTTCTAACCCTATTTGTGATGACTATGTGCTTATAACATTTATGATCTTCTTTATTAAAACAAGTTTTATTAGTATAATCCTATCACTGGTTTCTTATAACTCCTACAACTTTATCCATTAATTCTCTATTTACCACTATCCCAATGCCATTTCTATTATTATCCTTTCCCACATACCAGGGTTTATACCTATCAATTTCTCTAGTTTTAGCCCCTTTCCACTTGGTTTCTTCGATATAAGTGATGTTGACTCTCTCGTGTTTTATCGTATCCACTAACTCTGGACTCTTACATGCTAATGTGCTGGTACTCCATGTGGTGATACTAGTCTTATTGTCCTAAGCTAGCTTATTTACCCACACATTTCTCAAATGGCGTGGGAAGTTATGCCTAATTTTTAGTGCACCTTGGTTCTAATGTAGCCATCACATCTGATGGAACAATCTAGCTGTAATAACCCCAATTTTTGTAATTGATTGAGAAAATCAATAAAGTTTGAGTTTCAGATATTTAAGGATGAAATATTAGGGTTATTTAGAATATACTTTTTATAAAAGTATAATCAAATAATAAGACATGTAAAATTGAAATTAAACTTAGCAAACCCTTCAAAATGACTGTAAGCATGACAAATTCTGAATTCAAATGAAAAATCCTTAAGTTTCTTCATTTCTTGGACAAAAGGGTAAAATAGTAATTTTATCCAAAAATCAAAATCTCCCAAAAATCAAAATATGAGGCATCAAAATTTAGAATGTACTAAGAAATACAAATCCAACGCCACTAAGTACACTCAAATCCGAGATCATGGGAATAAAACACAAAATTTTATACATAAATGGAAAAACGGTCTTTTTACACCATGTGGGGCCCACATGGGCCCACAAGGGACCCAAAAATGAATCTTATGAGCATCCCACGTGAAGTCATGGGTCAACAAACACCAGCTAGTCTTGGGGAAGAAAAATGGAGCATGGGAGACCTTCATGCCATTTAATAATAAAAATTAAATATTATAATCATGAAAAAGGACCAAAATGCCTATAAATACAACCCCAAAAACCCTCCAAAAATGCTCATAAAATCCCCACAAAATTTTTTTCACTCTCCCTAAAAAATTAAACCTAGATCCCTCCCCAAAAACCCAAAATTTCCAAGAGATGTCTCTCTTTGCAATTTCTTTTTCTTTTTAGATTGGAACAAGAGACCTAAAATCAATTAGGCACTCTATTCCAGATCTAATTTCATCAATTCCATCGTCCAAAACTTCCCACCATATCTTATCTACAAAACCCCTAAAGAAATTTCAAGATCCAACGGTTCAAACAACGGAAATTTGCAAGAAAGGTGGATCTTAGGCCATATCTTCATCAAAGGGTACTTATTTTAAATTGGACACATAAACAAAGTTTTTTCTCTAATCAGGTACATGGGAATACTTTATATAGATGTTTACTACTGGTTTATGTAATTTTTAATTTACTATAATTTATTTTGGTAATAAAAAGGTAAAAATAAAGTAAACACTAGAACCCTTAATTCAGGATGATGGAGTGCTCAGATGAAAAATCTGACTGCACTAATCGATCCAGAAGGATCCAAAACCCCTAGGGTAGAAATTTCATAATGATTTGAGAAGGTTTGTTCCCTCAATTGAGAAGGGATTGATTGGACGGTCCAAACGGATTATCCGATCTCTCGATTGGACAGACAACGTCCCACGCACTTCCATGAACACCCCGTGAGGACACTTCTGTATTTCATCGTAGCGGATGCTCCCGACGAACCGAACGCATTCTGCCCGGCTTGGTTGACCACCCAAAAAATCTAGGCCCCCATTCCTTGGGCCCAGATCAAATCTAGGCCCTAGAAAGGACAATGAACTTCCAGATCACATTCTGGAGTCATCTGAACTCCAAATTAAGATTGAAAAGAAGCTATGGAAAGCTTGAAACCTCTATTTTCTGATGAAATGATAAAATGGACATAATATTCAGTAAAAATTTCTGTATTAAAGAAACAATTTTCCAATTACCTAGATCTTCAAGATCTGAGATGATTAGATCTTGAAAATATGTTTTACTAATGATATACTATTGAAATAAAGTGAGATCTATGGTTTATTTGGACATATCTAAGATGTATTAAGGGATCTACCCATTATGGTAGAAAAACCCTAAAAATATAAAGGGACCCACTTGCTCAATGAGATCAAGTATGATCAGATGCTTGGGATGGATAAAATGAATGTTGATATAATCAAATCCAAGAAATCATGGATGGATTATGACAAAAATGGATCAATATGATCTTTGGACCTTAATAAAGAAAATCCCCTAAATATAACTAATACCCTTAATCAAAGGAAAAGATCTAAGATCTAATGGTTGGATCATAAGTAAAGGTTTCTAAAAATGTTAATGTAATTAATTCATTTTACATAATAGCATTTTAAATATGATTATGTTATAAAGCATGCTAGTATAACATTTAGACTTTAGCATGATATGTGATTTCATTGTTATCATAAGGTGCTAGATTTAATTATCTTAGGGGCACTTTAGTATGATTTCATGCCATTCTAACTTAGGACCATGCTAGAATTTCATATAAGTTTATACTATAGTATGTGATTATACCTTAAGTCCATGTTAGTTTAAATTGAGTTATTAAGGTATATTAGTTGGAAATCATGTTAGAGTAATTTTAAGTACCTTGTCTCATTATCATTAAGTGTTAAATTATGTAGTTTTATTCTTTGAATTATAATTCATTTATGGTTAAATGTTATTAGTAGATCTACTTGTTATGAGATAAAGAGCATAAAACATTAAAAATGTAATCTAATGAGAAAGTAGAGTTTCATGACACAAATAAGAATAGAGTACTTTGGACTTAATTAGTAAGGGCTATAGTTAGTAGGACAAATAAGGATTATCAAATCTTTGGCCCAAACTAGGAAAAGAATAATAAACCCCATGAATGACATTATAAATATTCATGGACTTAATTAAAATCCATTAGAAAGAGTACTTAGGGTAAACATGCTTATAGGAACCTTATGAAAGGTTGAGCTATGGTCATTCTAGTGAATGATGAACATAGTGGTTAAGGGGGTTATCTAATAGAGCCTCACTCTTTCCCTACCTTCTATTGATGTTTGTGAGGTCTAAACGCCTCCTTACATGAGGATTGAAGTAACCACTTTGTGTTCACCCATTCAGCTAGTAAGCCTTAGCCAATTGGAAATAAGAGGAGCAGTCTAGATTTAGGCTTAAATAAGTTACCTTCAACCAGTGCATTAACTGGTTGAATAATAATAATAAGAGCATAAAAGGTTAGTAAATTACCTAACCCTAACAAAAACAGTAAGTAAGATAAGGATGATCAAATAAGATCCATTAGATCTTGGATGATCAAGAACCATAAGAATAAGAATACTATATTGTACTTAGTATGCATGTTTATTAGTAGGCTTGTTATAGTTCATTACATTAGATAATCCAAACTCCTGATCAAAGATGATTCAAGGAAGAAAACCAAGATCATCCTCCTTAGGGATGATCCAATAACTGAACTTAGATCAAAGAAGAACTAGATGATAGAAGATCTAGGACCTTGATCTTTATCAACATGTGTAGATTGTCAATCAATGGATCTATGAAAGATCAAGATCAAGGAGATGGACACACAAAGACTTAGAGATAGAAACATACTTAGATATGAATGATCTAAAGATCATTCTACACATTAGATCTAGTGATCAATAGGATTGTTCAAAATTTATATATTGACAATATGTATGGATGTACAGATTACATACATCAGTTAGGATCATGGAAGATTAGAGAAAAGAGATCAATCCTTAAAGGTAGGAGGATTTGATGAATGCATTTACATGAGATATACATGATTGTACTCATGATCTTATGTTGACAAGAGTAATGTTAATACTTGTATTAAATCTCTTGAAAACCTTATGATCCAACCAAACACATATAAGATGGTTAAGGACTAAACTATAAGTGAATAGGGAACTAGAAAATATTTCAGCCCTAAGTAAACAGACATATGGTCTGATATATATGAAATCTATTTTACATACAAGCTTGGAGGCTTGTGAGTTTATTTTAATAAGCATAAGCCTAGGGGAATGCTATTGCTAAAGGAGTTATGAGGGTTTGGCCACTCGCTCCTTGAAATTTGATGATATGATGATACCTTGTCTTATGAGAGGCTAAAAGTCAGGTGGTGGCAATTATGAGAAGGCCAACACTATGAAAGTCTTGCCCCCCCATACGGGCAGTGACATAATATTTTTCACCGTGGTATCAATGGTTAATAGGGCAGTTATCCGAGCGCGCTAGTACGGATCAGACTGCAACATAGTATCCTTTTTTATTATTTTGCACTATGATGCATATGAGAATAGGCATAATGAAATGCCTTATGTTGTAGCATAATGAAATGCTAGGTAATTGTATATTACCAATATTTCCCAAGAAGGGAAATTCCCAGTATAAGATTAGCTGTAATACTAAATTCTCAAAATGAAGAGAATTGATCAGCGTAGTTGGGAATGATATTTGACTACTTTCACATATTTAACTCGTTTACCCATGAAGGGTATGTATGTATATAGATATACATAACTTACAAAGTAAAGAGTATGTTTAAGGATAATGAGATTATGAAGCATTGGAATTACCTTGTCAATTATTATGTTTCTTGAATCCCCTACCAAGCATTGCTTGCTGAGATATTGTAAATGTTGAATATCTCAGATACAGGGAAGGAGAGTTAGGAGATGAAGACGATAGAAGACTTGAAGAGAATAATCTTCAAGGTATACCCTTGAAGACATGTATTTTTCTTTGTTGAGAGTTTTATTGTATAGTGAGCTTGAGTTTTGGATTATGTAATTTGGACAAGTATTGTACTAGATTTGGCTATACTGTGAACCACTGGATGGATCCTGGAGTTTAATAAAAGTATATTCCTTCAATGGAATTTTATTTTGTACACAAATTGTACTTATGTATGAAGTGGTGACTTGGGTTTTCAAAACAAGTTCTAAAGAAAAGAATTTCCACTGCTTTGTTTTATGAAAAATTTTTACACTCTTAAGGGCCCTGCCTTTCAAAATACTTTACAAATCATGTTATAAAAACTCGGGTCATCACACTAGCTGCCCTTGAATATTTTCCACTACCTCTAGGATCTGATCAGCTCTTTGCTTCTAATGGAACAACCTAGCAGTGCTTTTCCAGTTTATAGTACATTTGAGATCTGATGTAGCACTTCACTGATAGGGAACACCCTAGCCTGAGGAAATGTCAAAAATCTAATCATGAATGGTGTTTGCCAAAAGTTTTACTTGCGTCCTGACACCTAATGCAAAATGCTCCTCCTTTATCTAGGTTTAGGACAGGCAATGATAAGACCATGTAGAACTAAAACGACATAGGTGAACTAAAACACTCATTTAATGTTATTTCCTATTCTCACTCTCCTACAAGGGACTCACTTTATTTGAATTGTATCTTACTAATTTTATTTGCTTTTATCCTTGAACTAAGGTTGGTTACAAACATAAATCAAGTCCATGCACTTCTAATATCAAAATGTCCAATTTATTGGTTTAGTTAGTTAAGTTCTCATTACCAACTGAGCTTTTCATTTAAGGGTTCTATCATGTTTTCGACTTCCCTTAATATTTCACCATCAAATCAAGTTCCACTCCTCATCATCCACGTGTCAATCATACACCAGTCCATCAACCACCAAATGTAGGGTCAAACCAATGTCAATCCCCTAAGGATTTGGCCTCCCATCCAAGGCCCAAGGCCTCCATTCATTACACATCTCGTTGTTGTTTTTCCAGCAAGGTGTGTTTCATTCCTTTAACTATTTCCTCACTTACAATCATCTTTCTTCCCACTTATTAGCATGCGTTATAATTAACATGTAATACTAAGAGTTCATAATAGAAATTTATCATTAACAAGTCTATATGGTATCAATTGGCATAAAATTTCACTACATAGCAAAATGCCTGTTGTAGTTTCCTTTAAGAAGCAATTATGATAATCATGCCAAAAATCTTACAACACAGGCATGTCAATGATGGGAGTTGGTTTGCTTCAGATATTAACACATAATACATCATGTTCATCATCATCAAGACCTTATCCTAATTAGGGGTCTACCACATGAATCTTATTCCTCCATTCTACTCTATTAAATACCATGGCTTCATTTAGTCCCAACATTTTTAAATCTTTCCTCACCACTTCTATCCACGTTCTTTTGGGCCTTCCCCTTGCCCTTTTAGAACCTTCTACTTATATTGCCTCACTACTTCTAACTGGTGCCATTGTTGGTCTCCTTTGAACATGTCCAAAACATCTAAGTCTAGTCTCCCTCATCTTGTTACCTATTGGTGTTATCCCTAAATTTCTTAGAATAGTTTCATTTCTAATTCTATTCTTTCTTGTCTTACCACTCATCCATCTCAACATCCTCATTTCTATGACGTGCATCCTATGAGTATGATGTTCCTTAACTACCCAACACACTGATCCATAGAGCGTGGCCGGCCTTATGGCCATCCTATAGAATTTTCCTTTTAGTCTGAGTGACACCCGTCGATCACACAATACTCCAGATGCACATCTCCATTTGTTCCAACCCGCTTCGATTCTCTAGTTAAGCTCCCTCTCAATCCCTCCACTCTAATGAATCATTGATCCTATGTACCGAAAGTGGTTTTTAACGAGGACTTCTTGGTTATCAATCTTGACTCATGTTCTACTCCTACTCTCCTTGCTAAAATTACATTCGACATATTCTGTCTTAGTTCGGCTAATTTTAAATCCTTCAGATTCTAATGCTTCTCTTCATAACTCTAACTTTATGTTTACACCCTCCCTTATCTCATCAAGTAAGACTATATCTGTAACGCTCGAGCAATTTACATTATTTTTAACAAAAATTGGACATTTTATAGGAAATGAACTAAGTTAAATGTTTCAATTTATTTAAAATATTAAATTAAGGAATTTGTTAGGAAAATTGGTACCATTAGATTCTACTCGAAAAATGGAATCCAATGCCTCAAAGAACGTCGAAAACGGAGGTCGTATGAAGAAGTTATGGTCATTTAAAGATTAGGGGTATTTCTGTAAATTAAACAGAAAAAATGAAAAAGGACGAAAAACACAGGGGGCCGTTTTGATAACGACACCCCCTGTCGTCTTCCTCCTCAGATTTCTCCAAAAACCCTCAAATCCCTAATTTTCTAGAGAAGTCTGCCACCGCCATGGCGGCACCGCCATTGAGGGGCACCGCCTTCATCCCTCTATAAAAACCCCATCTCCCCCTCTCCAAAAACACATTTTTCTAGCATACTTTTGGACTGGGTTTTCCAGCAAAAACCAGAAACCCATCTCTCTGTGTTTTTCGGCAACGGCCAGGCCCAAGTCAGGCCAGCCATTGCCATTTCCCATGCCCCCTTTCTCCTTTTCAGTCTGGCAATAGGGTTTTCCCCCTTCTTCGAGCTTTCCGGTGAGTAGGCACACCCATCGGGAAAAGGGCGTCCCTAAGCTGCCCAGGTAAGACGTTCCTTCTTCTTTCTCTTCATTTTGCTTCCCCCAGGCTAGATCCATGCCAGATCTGGTCTCTTTCCAGCCGGTCTTCCCAGCCGGAAAACAACTAGCCGTTTTCCAGCTAGGTTTCCTGGCCGAAAAATGTTCCAAGCCGACTCGAGCTGACCTTGCACAAACCAGGCATCCCAGGGATGCCATGCTGCACGTGCACCTGGGACGGGTTCCAGGTGTACGACAGTGCATACACTGTCCCAGGTGCGGCCTTCAAGTGCGCGCAACATGGGGCATGGGTCCTGGCTCAACCAGGGTGCACGGGGTGCCCTGGGAGCTGAGACGCGCCATGCTACGAGGTGCGTCCGTGTGAGGATGCGCACCATAGCACATCGCTTGAGCATGCATGTACGCGTGCAAGACACGGTCCCTGGCACGGCCTTTAGGCACACACACACGTAAGGCGGTCACGGTTCAACCAAGATACACGGGTGTCCTAGGAACTGGGGCACGCGGACCGAATGAGACTTTAAAGTTAGGATTAGAGGATAAATTACAGAGTCTAACTATTGGAAAGTAGATCCACACCATAGGATCTAGCCTAACGAATGAATTAGGCAAGGACCTTGGACCCAATAGGCAGAGCTAGCGATCTAATGACTAGATTGATTGAAATTAATAAGGACTCTTTGTATCCATTCATACCCAGGAGTTTATAAATGAGACCCAGGGATGGGTTGAAGTGATAAAGGACGTGACTCCAGGAAACTTTGAGGTAGGTGCTCTATCGCTACTAGACTTTTTAAAAGAGCCATGATTGTTTTATGCATGTTTTAAGTATAAGTTATATAACTTGTTTGACATGACTTAATTCAGCATACATATGATAAATGCCTTATGCATAGATATGTTTTGCAAATAATTGCATATACATTATGCATAGATATGTTTTGCAAACAAATGCATATATTGCATGATTTGTAAGCATTGAGTTTTTGAAAGATTGCATGTCCTTGAGGGTTACCAAAAGACGCTGGGTAGGCAGTTGTGAGGGCCAAGCAGTTGTGAGGGACCCAAAGAGGACAGGTTTTTAAAAGGAGGTTTTCGCTTGTTTGATCTGATATGATTTGGGCTGATAAGCTCATGGGCGCTAGGCCGAGAGGTTTGGGTTGGCCTCCAGCCTCTACCACTATTAGGTGGATGGGTACCACGCCCAAAAAGGGCAACGTCCCTGCTTCGACTGCATGTGGTACAGGGGGCTACCACTGGTGTCACGGCACTAGGTCGAAGTGTCATATGTCCCATGGAGGCATATGACCCTATGTCCTCAGGTACCCGGGGACCACACAGCGGCGAGGTCGTGGGCATAGTTGGACCCTTTGGTTTGAGGATTTATTTGCATTGCATATGGCATGACATGAAGTTGGTCGACCATACCAGATATCCATGAGTTGGATTCAGTTGAGCATCTTATGCATATCATTATGTTTATGATATATGATACTTTCAACTTGGATTATGCTATTCTTTAAGTCGTCAGTATTTTAATTCGACAGTGGTTTTTAATATCGATATTAAACGTGATTGTTAGAACATGCACATGTTTTTAAGAGCATGTGATTTTAAACATAGCATGCATTGCAAAACTAGTAGTGATAGACTCCTACTGAGTATAGTATATACTCACCCTATCCTTAACATTTTTCAGGATAGTTCCTCTCACAAATAGAAGACGTTTTAGGAGATATTAGTGCTACGAGCAAGTGAATCAAAAAGGAGACAATTATACATGTAAATAAACTCTCTACCCTTTGGACATGTATTTGTATTTATTTATAGTTGGGCTGTGTGCTGTGACTAGATAGACCTGGGGAAAAACATTTTATGATTTTTGAAGTTTTTCAAAAACTACTTTGATAGGTAAGACCATGTGGAGGTCCCCGATACACTACTTTGATAGGTAAGACCCTATGAAACCCCTTTACCACCCAACACCCTCCTCCATATTAACTCTTTAGGGACTCTATCATAAGCTTTCTCTAAGTCGATAAAGACCATGTGGAGGTCCTTCCTCCTCTCCCTATATTTCTCTACTAATTGTCTTAGTAAGAAAGTAGCTTCCATGGTAGACCTCCTAGGCATGAAACCAAACTGATTCTCCGATACACTTGTTTCATATCGTAGCCTCTTCTCAATCACTCTTTCAAAAAGTTTCATAGTGCAGCTCTATATGTCTCCTTTATTCTTATAGATTGGTACAATAGAGCTTTTCCTCCACTCATCAAGCATTTTCTTTGATTTTATAATCTTGTTAAACAACCTGGTCAACCAAACTACCCCAATATCTCTCATATGCTTCCAAGCCTCTATTGGTATACCATTAGGCCCCACGTCCTATCTTCATTTCATCTTTTTAAGGCCTCTTTTATTTCAGGTATTCTAATCCTATGTTCACATGTATAATATCCTATGTTATTTAGATTTATAGTATTTTCAATCCCTATATTCTCAGGGCCATTGTCATTTAACAATTTTTGAAAGTATGTTTCCCACCTTTGTTTGATCTCATCATCTTTGACTAATACCCTTTGATCATCACTTCTAATACACCTAACATGATCTAAGTCCTTACCCTTCTAATACATCATGTTCTAATAAAAATTAGCCATTTCTATTCATAAAATCCTTCCTAGACTACCTTCTTGTAGTTTCCAGCTTAAAGTGATTTTGGTATCCACTCTAGGAAGCAGTCAAAACATGCGTATTTTCTTAAGAGAAACTTATGGATATCGTGTCATTTGATCAAATTAGACTCTATAGTAGAAATTCAAGTGAAAAAATTCATGGATAAAAGTATATTCACCCTTTAGACTTCTCCTAAGTGGAACACATCTTTGCTGTTTTTGGTAGGAAGTTATTTCACTTAGGTGGGGTGTTCACCCTCCAATTGAAAACAAAAATTGGCAAATCTATATGGTTCTGAAGCTGACTCATAGGAAATGAAAACAAAGTGGATTTTTGAAATTTTGATCAAGATAAAATTGTGGTTAGACCCCCCCAACAATGGGAAGGGTTTTTAGCATCCCATTTCTTGCCCAAAGAGCTAGGATATTGGAGTCAACTTCCAACCCTTCAGCCACTGCCAAAAATAGTACCAAAACTCTCAAATTCTAGTACAATATCCTCTTCAACTCTTCAATAAAACCTCTAAAGAATCAGTAAGAAAATCTCTACCAAAAGATGGAAATACGGAGGTGCTCCCATGTGGGATTCACCTTGCGTTTGCTTGATTTTCAACATCGATCATGTAATACCAACTACTAGTATACTAAACATAAGAGATTCCAATCTCAAAATCATGCTTAACAAGCAAAGATACATAGGAGAATTATGGATTAGATGAAGAGTGAAAGAGAAGACATGCTCATTCCTAATCATGATTATGCATGCATGATACAACATGAACAACCAACGAAACCCCCATCAAATCCCTTTTAAAACTTTGCTTTTCAAAGGCTAAACCTAAGCCCATATTAATGATACTCCTATTGCCCTTGCTCTTTTGAAGCTCTTCAATGGAAGTCCCTTAGGCCATCTTTTGTGTTCCACTCCAATGCTTCATGTTGCCTTCCTTTCTTCAAGTTCTCCTTCCTCTTTCTTCTAGGTTTCTTTACAAGGCTTGGGTGTATCTGTCAATCTCTCTTTCCAACTAAAAATCCTTCTCTTTTGGTCTTTCTCTCAGGGAAGTTCTACCAACACAATGAGATATCTCTCTCATAATGTGAAGGAAAAAAAGTGTGGAATTTTGGAAGAGAGGCTCCATGGCCATCCCTTCACTCTTATGTACATTTCATCCAAGTGGGACACTTTTCATTCATTCTTTACTCCTCTTCGACAAATGGAAACTCCATTTTTACCCTCAGTCTCCTCTCCTCTTCTACAACACATGGAAAGAAACCTTGCATGCAAGAGGCCAATTGCCCCATTCCATGCAAAAATGCAAGTGCTAGACTGGTTTTGCAAGCAAGGTCAGCCCTCTCTTTTTATTCATTCCATGCATGTAATGATGGCATGAAGGATTCCTATGCTCATTATGCCCTCCTATACATCCTTATTTGCATTCTAAAACATAGTATAGTTTAATGTTTCAAATATTTGTATAATTAATCTTTCTAAACCCTTACTAATTTATGTTTTATTCATAGTCCTTAAGTAATTGTACCATTATTATCCCAGGGCACAACAGTACCCTATGCTTATTCTTTTCTAACCAGGGTCTTTAATCTCTTCCATGTAGGTTTCCATCATCTCCCACTTACATCCTAGGCCACCTAGGACAACCCACTCTTTAAAGTTTATTCTTTATGTGTGAACCATCATTGTAGACTGTTACTCGTGTTTTATCTATATGAGAAATGTTTGCCTATATGGCCTTATGAAACTTTATAAAATGTATTTCTAGAGTGAATTAGTTTAAGTTATGGAAATAAATCAAAAAAATTCCAAGAAAAGTATGGAAAGAAATCAAGAGTGAATTAGTTTAAGTTATGAAATTCATAAAACATTGATGTAATAATATAGGAAACTTTATTACTATATTTATGGTAAGTTCTTATTGTTTGGGCTATGGCTACTACTCCTGGAAATGATTATGATATTACTTTGTTATTTTCTTTATGTGATGACTTTTGAGAAAATAGACACTAGCTTAAAGTGTGGTTTTCAAAGTAATGCTAAGTATTATGTGTTTTCAAATGTTTAAAAAATTCCTTCAGGAAATACTATTTTTGAAAATTTTATTTGAAAATAAATTTCTGAACCGAGTTATCACATAGCACAAAGCACTACCTCATAGTGTACATGACATTTTCCATAGTGCACAAGACATAGTTCATCGCACTCAAGGTGCTGCCCATGGTGCATAAGACAATGTGCATGAGCAATGTACCTGATACATTGGGAGGGGTATTCATAGCACACACAACATGGCCTAGTGCACTAGTAGTGCCTATGGTACATAGCACAAGGAGCACAACTCATTGGCAGCGCCTATGTCATGCAACATAATGCAATAGTAGTGCCTATGGCACACAGCACAGGGCACATATTGCACTAGCAACGACTGTGGCAGACAACACTGCACTAGGCATGCTGGTACTGTATAGAGCATACGAAGCAGTGCATGCAACATTGCTTTTGTGCACAAAACAATGCATGGTGCACACAACAATGCACACAGCACACTGACAATGCACATGACACAATGAGCAATGCACACAATAGTGATGCTGAACGGTGCTATGTGTTGGGAGTGTATGATATTTGAACCATACCTTTAATGATAATTAAAGTGGTGCTCAAGGTAAACATGATTGTGTGCATAGATTTGTTCAAGTTATGAGTGCTTTTTTATTGGGTTTTGAATGGTTTAAAACATAGATATATTTGTGTAGCTTTTATATAGAATCAACATGCTTGGAACTTGAAAATGATGCAAATGTTTGGATGCTCAGATTATTTATTTATATGATTTGAAAATTAGTATATGTAGTTCACAAAGTACGCTTGTGATTTTTATAAAGAAAGTGCATAATGCATAGTTGGGTGTAACCTTATGATTTTATATGAATTCCTATAAGCATCTGAAAATGATTCATAGAAAATAGTATTTTTTGCATATGTGAAATGCACGAAAGAAAATATATTTATTGTATAAGAATTTTATTCACACATCTACATAGAAAATAGATTTAAATGCTTTTGGCATTATTGAATACAAATGATGGAATTTTGATTCTTATACCATTAACTGAGGGTATGAACAATATTCATTTTGAAATTTCAATAGTGAACTAATAATCCAATTGATTTGTTGAAGACACTTGTAGTTGTTACAAGAGGGCTATAAGACCAAATGACTCTATGCTCAAAGGATCATGGTGCCTGGCCTTCGAAATAGATGCCAACTTGAAAGACGGCCTCCATATTGGAGTATATAGATTTAGTGTCCCCATGAGGACTAGTCTAGTTCGCATGTTATCCACAATCGAACATAGCTGGATGGTGGTTCCTCTACGTGCACAATAGATCTTACAATTATGGGGACACTGATTAGGCATGTGATAGGATGTTGTCACTCAGTGATATGATATGATACAAAACAACAGATTTCAAATGTTTTGTACATCTACATATTAGGGGATATTTTGAATAGATTCATAAGCTACAAACTTTTGACATTGAATGATTAACTGAATACAGCTCCTATTTTACACATACATGTGACTACCATAGTTTTGTATTGACTAGTTTAGATATTTTCCTACTAAGTGGCCATACTTACCCCATTATTTGTCTTAAATACATATCTCAAGTGCACGGCTCTATTGTATTATAGAATTGGCGTATACAGGTTGATAACACAAAGACTCTTTGATAAATGGAGTTAATCAAATTTAGGTTATCTTACTTAACCTAGAAAAGCATTTAGAAAAGTACAATTTTGAACTAAAACTAAAGACAAGATAGTAAAGACATAAAGTAAGTAAATAAAAGAAGGAAACAACTAAGCTGACTAAGAAGGTATAAAGTAAACCTCAAGTTAGGAAGCAAGCAATTAATGAAGCTAGGAAACTATTTAAATAAGCAAGGAAAAGAGAACTTTATAAAAGTACAACTAACTAGAAAAATAAGAAATATTTCTAGAATTACTACTAACTAGGAAAGGAAACTTTCTAAAACTACAACTACGGAAACTATCTAAAATTACAACTAACTAGGAGTTAAGAAAACTATCTAAACTACAAATTAAAGTAATGAACAAAGTAATTAAGAAAAGGAAAAAAGAGAGCTCTTTCATTAATAAAAAATGGAAAATTTTCAAGGATTTGTTGCATAAGAAATGGGAAAAAAAAAATTCCAAATAAAGAAAACAAATAAAGATCTTCCAAATCCAAGCTTGAATTTTGTTGTAGGGCCTACATGCTATGTCACTCTACAGGAATTGTATGTTTCTCAAGTTACCATCAAGCTTTTCTCATCTCCTTAATCCAAGATGCCACAAACTGAAAATTCCCTTCCAATGATCCTTAGGATTGAAGTATTAGAGTAACCAAGAAAAGAGGAGCCTTAACACTTTTCCTAAATAATTACCACCCAAGAAAGAAAAAAGAACATAATGGAAAAGGAAGTAGAAAAAATTATTGCATTTTTTCCTAAGTTGGAAACTCTAAAAAGAGGGCAACTTCAAGGAGTTAGATAAAGAGGGGATTAAATGTCATTTATCTGTAAAATAGGATAGTCATAGAAAAGGTTTCCTACTTTAAACATGAAATAGAAAATAAGGAAAATAAAGTGGAGACAATGACCCTTATTTTAGGACTAACCAATTCCTAGCCTGAGTACATGAAGCAAAGAGCAAGGCCATGGTGTGATCCTACCCTTCAATATGATGCCTTTAGCTAGGAACCAAGTGGCTTTATGAATGGATTTGCACGTTTCCTCAACTTTTCATCAAGAAATTAGAAAGTACCATTAATGCCTTAGAAAGACAAATGAATCATTTCCTTTTCCTTAGTACAACTCCAAAAAAGGAAATTACAAGAGAGAGAGAGAGGAATGATGCATGATCTAACTAACATGAATTATACACGAAATCTAAAATTAGAAAGTGGTGTTTATAACATAAAAATAGAAAGTGGATTATGAGATGGAAGGAATGAGGAATGCAAGACCTAACATAGAAAGATTCATGTGTGCAACTAAGCATGAGTGTGTGTGTGTGTGTGTGTGTGTGTGTGTGTGTGTGTGTGTGTGTGTGTGTGTGTGTGTGTGTGTGTGTGTGTGTGTGTGTGTGTGTGTGTGTGTGTGTGTGTGTGTGTGTGTGATTATAAAGGCAAAGTGGGATGCTTACCCTATATGCATCTAAGAATGCATGAATCTACAATGATATGCATAACTTTCTAAATTAAGAATGAACACTACATCTAAGCATCTAATATGCATGAAGTTTCTAACTAATCCAAGAAAGTAAGTAAAGGAAAATAGAAAGTCAAACTAAGTCAAACATGGGTTTCTAAATTAGAAAAGTGTTAGAATTAAGAATCTACCATGCAACTACTTTCTAAACTGGTTATAAATTAACCTAAAATATTCTTAGTGTATATGGAAAGAAAATTTGGCAAATTTTTAAAACTAAAGTGCAAGAATCTAAAATTAGAAACTACCTACTTCTAAAATAGGAAAGTTCTTACAACATGGAAACTAAACAAGCTAAAAGGAAAACTATGCTACAATTTCCTACAAAGTAAAACCCAACCTATGGAAACACAAATTACTCACTAATATACAATGAATGCAACATAATGATGATGGAAAAGATGTCATACATGTGAAATAGAAAGAGGCACATCCACCAAATTTTGATGGAATACATTGAAAATCCTACACCTATATCCATGCAAATCTTAATACAATGGAAGGAAAATATGATATATATCTAATATTATTCTAAGATGAAGTAAACAACTATATTAAACATGAAGAACAAAGCAAGGAAAGAAAGAAATTTAACATGCAAAGCTAAGAGAAAACTACAACTAATTCATTTGTGCAAATCTAAGTGCATATAAGATGTGTGCAACTATTTTACCAATCTAAGTAAGAAAAACTTACAAGAATGCAAGCTAGAAGAAAGTGAATGAAAAAGATAGAAGAAGGTAGAGAAAGAAAAAGGAAAAAGAAAGAAAGAAGTTAGAATTTAGGTTGAGACCTTATATTTATCTCCAAAGGATTTGAACCATGAAAGCTTGAAGGGAGCTTAGATGAGGATGAGCTTCCTCCCTCTCTTTCTGGGAGCTTTGGCTTTGAGCTCTGGGGAAAGTTAATAAGATCCTTATTCAAAACACCTCTATTTATAGATTTCTAGCATGAGAGTTAAGAGGATCCAATGGTAGAGATCAATCCATTGTACGTAACTTGAGCTTCTCCCATAAGCTTCTTAAGGTGGTAACATGTGCGTATGCATTAGAAGTTTGCCACCTTTTCACCCTTATTTGAGTGCAAAATGTGTATAGCTTTTCTAATTGTTCTAATTTTGATACTGACACCTAATTATTCTTTTGAACCTCCAGGACTTCATTTATGGCATCTGTGACCTATAATGTAGCTCAGAGTGTAAATTTTCTCTTTTAGGGGTAAAATTGGTACTTTTTGGCATTTTTTTCATTTGCATCCAAAGCTACAAAATAGTATAATTAATCTTAATTAGTGATAGTTGAATAATTTTATGAGTTAAAACATTCTAAATATAGGGATATGTATGTAATATTTCTATGCCCATCCCCCCATCAAAAATTTTAGGTGAAACATTTGAACAATGGATTGACTTTGGCATAGGAGTTTAAAGACTTTATATACAAAGTATGATGGAGAATAACTTAGTTTTTAGTCAATTACTTTAATTGAATTTTAACACAATATAATAGACATTAAACAATTTTTATATGGATATTATGGTTTGAAATTATTTTATTTGTGTGACACCAATTATAATAAAGACTTCATTAACTCCCTAATCTTTTCAAATTTGTAAAATAATACAACTAAAGTTAGATTGAATATGTAAGCCTAGCATGAGTTCTAACATCAATTGAACTCAAATTTGGGAAAAATTTAAATCCTCAAAACATGTTAAATTAAATGTTCTATTGTGGATGAAATGTAATGACTCCAATTTTGTAATATTGAAACTCCAAGTTTAGCAATGAAAAGTTCAGTTTTTAAAGAAAAGGGCATTTTAGTCATTTCACCATTCACCTTGACTAAACCCAGAAATTTGATCCTAAAATTGGTACCATTAGATGCTTCTCAGAAAAAGGAATCCAACGAGACCAAAATCACCCAAAACGGAGTTAAAATGAGCAAGATATGGCCCTTTGAAGTTCAGGGGCAAAACTATAAATTTCACAAAAACGACTTAACCTGAAAAACACAGGTGCCCATTTTGATATGGGCACCCCGTCGTCTTCAACCTCTAGAGGGTTCTAGAACGGCTATGATTTGGGGAGAAATCACCTCCATTCTGGAGGTTTCTCCACCACCATTCAAAGGCGGCGAGAGCCCCCTCCAAAACCCTCTCTTAGCTCTATAAATAGAGCTCTTGGGTGCCTCTAATGGAAGCCTAAAATGCTGGAGAAAACCCATCCTGGAGCAGTAATCAAGAGGAAAAAATGTGGAGAGAAAACCAGCCACGAAACAGGTACGCTCAAAAACTCCCCAAACCCATCTCACCCATAGTCCTAGGCTCAGTTTCCCTAGGTTTTTGCATGAAAAACCATGGAGAATAGGCCTCTAGGGAGTCACCAAGGACCCTAGGACGTCCCCAGGGCTGCACTGGTTCCTCAGGGATGAACCAGGGCATCCCAAGGATGCCCCGGTCCCCCAATGACGGAAACGCACCTATCCAGACGAGACGCGTTGAACGCGTCTGAGAGGAAACCAATGGGCGCGTCCGTGGACGTGCCTGCTAAAGAGGAAGACGAGCTGAGGAGTGCCGAGCGTCTGTAGATGCGCCCGCTGAAGCGCACACCACAGACGCATAGCACGCTAGTAGAACATCGACTTTGGTTACTTAAGGAAGCTGGGGCGCACGTAGCAGACGCGCAGCGCCCTAGCATTCCGTCTTTTTATCTTTAAAACTCTATGTACATACGACACTAAAACGCTTATAACTTGAGATCTAGAGCTCCGATTGAGGTGCCGCAAAAGGCGTTGTGTCCATGACAACGGCCCAGACACATCCAAACCATAAAATCCATGATCAAGGCCCAATAAAAGGAAGGCATGACCCTTAGAATAGGATGGTGGCGCGTGGCCACTAGAACTTTGAAAAACTGAGGATACCAAGGCCCAATTAGGACCTTAGGACACCCATAGGCATAGGGATGGACCCCTAATTCCTAATTAATAAGACCCAACTGCTCTAAACCCATAAAAGATAGGCTAAACTAACCTTGAGTCCCCAAACCATGTTCAGGAGCGTACGAGGACAAAAGGGTTAACGCGACCTAGCTAGGTAGGTGCTCTATCACTATTAGATTCTTTTAAAAGATCTATTATTGTTTTGAGAACATATGTTATAAGTATATGACTTGTTTAGCATGACTTGATTCAGCATGCATAAGATAAACGTTTTGTACATAGACATGTTTCAGATTGCATACACATTGTGCACATATATGTTTTGTAAACAAGTGCATACATTTCATGATTTAAGTGCTTGCAAAGATTGCATGTCCTTGAGGGTTGCCAAAAGACACTGGAGTCCCGAGGGCCAGGCAGTTGTGAGGGACCCAAAGAAGACTAGTTTTGAAAAGAGGTTTTTGCTTGTCTACATGATAAGTGTAGCCTTAGCCGATGAGGACGGGCTGATGAGGGCGGGCCGATGAGGGTGGGCCAAAGAGAGCTGACAGGCTTCTAGGCTGGTAAGCTTCTAGACTAGCAGGCTTCTAGGCTGGCAGGCTTCTAGGCTGTCAGGATTCTAGGCAAGGTTATGACTTTGAATGCGAGACTAGCATTGCATGCATGTTTTGCAACCGATTTCATAAATTGCATGATTTACGACGAATAAGTGTCATATGCCCTGTGGAGGTATATGATCCTGTGTCCCTAGGTACCCGGGGACCACACGGCGGTGAGGTCGTGGGCATAGTGGACCCTATGGTTTGATGACTTATGTGCATTGCATATGGCATGATACGAGGTTGGTCGACCATACCATACTAGAGATCCATGAGTTAGACTCCATGAAGCATCTATTGCATATCATGATGTCATCATATATATATATATATATGATACTTTCAATTTTGGATTATGTGATCTTTTAAGTCATGAGTATTTCAGTTTGATTATGGATTCTATTACTGATATTGAACTCGAGTATTCAAACATACGCATATTTTGAATGAGCATATGATTTTAAAACATCTCATGCATTTATAAAACTAGTAGTGATAGGCTCCTACTGAGTATATTATATACTCACCCAATCCTCAACATTTTTTAGATACAAAGTAAATACTTAAGGGCAAGGAACGTTTGTACTAGGAGACACAGACTAAGTATAAGTAAGTAAACCCCTATCTTATCTTTCAATGTTACTTGATTGTAGTTACTCTCTAATAGCTGGGGCTGTGACTAACACTTTCTTGGGAATAATATTGATTTAAACTTTTCCATGGCTAAATAAATTGAGAATGTGTTTGAACACTCAGGGTTTTATGAAAGGTTGTTTTCCAAATGAAAAAGATTTTCATGTATTTCATATTTATAAAACAAGAGATCTCGCCTTTTTATCAAAATTGCATCATATAAAAACCCGGGTCATGACATGAAAAGACTTGAATTTCAAATTCTAATTTCATGAAAAATATCTAGCAATTTCACTCCAAATTGGAAATTTTATCAAAATTCAATTAAGTCTAAGAAATTCAATAAATGGAAAAATTGAAAGTCATAAGTTTATTTGTTGGATTGTATGAGAACTTTCTAACAATGCTAAAATGAATGAAATAGAAATGGGGAGTTAAAACCCCAAAATTTTACAAATGGGTTGAGGGGTCCAAATTGATATTGACACCCCCTTCACTTAAAAAGATCCCACCATATTACTAATCAGGGAGAAGCTCAACATATGGGAGTTAAGTCACCCCATGGAGCTCTACTCCACTGCATAGAAAATGAAGAAGAAGAGCAGGAGGAGAATAAGAAAGAGGAAGGGAAACCAATGAGCCATTCCCTATTGTCTTCCTTCCATTGCCATTTTCACCAATGATAGGAGCGACAAGGATGACTACTCAGTGTCAAAAATTGAGAAAGATAGAGATGAAGCTAGTGAGGATCAATTATCTAAGCTATTCATCCTCTTCCTCGATGTGAGTAGGACAAGACGCCTTTGATCAGGTGAAGATTGGTGGAACTTTAATTCGTTCTTTGGAGAAAATAGTGGGTACAATGATAGCAACCCACTAGTGCTACGAAGCTCTTCCTAGCCCATCTTTTGATGACATTTTGAGCAAAAAATTACATTACAAGTAAGGGTTTTCTTCTATTCCTCTTTGATTTGGGATATTTTAGTGAAATTATGTGGAGAACTTTTTTCAAATGCATAATAAATGCTATATCTAGTTTTTTGCAAAGGTAGATTGAAAGATTGCATGACTTTAACTAACCCCAATTGACTAGATCCAAGTTTTTGATGGTTATTAACAGTCAATCGGCATTTGATAACTTAGATCTAGAATACTAAGTTACTATTTTTATATATTAGATTGAACTTTGACCATTAGATGGCCAAATAAATAAAAATCCTACCACAATTAAGACTCGAGATGCATTTACCATAGATTCAATAGTCCAAAATGTGGATTGTTCTGAAAACCAATAGTCTGTAACTACGTGGATCAGTGATACCATATATGCACTTATTGATTTGGACCATTGATTGAAAACCAATTGTGTAGATCCAAATTTCCAGATACCAACTAGTGCTCCAATCATTGATCCATGGCTTGAAAAATCAAATCAACAACTTGATCCACTGAGGTTGCGCTCTTTTATTTGTTGATTAGCAACAAAGGATTGATCTGCAATTGATGTTGATCTTAGTTGATCTTTGAATATCCGAGCAGTTGATGGGTGATTATATATGCTTAATCTCCAAAATTCTTCATTCATAAGTTAACTAGAGTTTTATGATCATTGAGTAAATGTATTAAATTTATAGTTTCTAACTTAGATCTGTGATTCACAGTGTGTTTTGATATGCGCCAAACCTTCATTCAATGAAGAACTCAATGTCAACACTATAAGAAAACTCTATTTTTGCCAACAATGGTTAGAACCCTATACCCCCATCTCTATCCTTTAATTCTTGTTGACTTTGTTATTTTTGGATCATGAAGGCTTGGATATTGGGGATTTCATCTTATTCTTTCAAATTTTGAGTTTTAGTAGAACTAAAACATTATTATGGTTTTAGAGTGTAGATACATGTAAAAATATGATTTGTTGAGTTTAGAGTAGAATGATGGGAATATTTTGATAATGTATGGTTTACATCTCATTGATTAAATTCTGGGATCTAGGAAATTCTTATTAAGCTAACTTCACTCTAATTGTGGTTATAAAATGAACCATAAAGAAATTCAATTCATTGAATCAAATCAAAAGTTCATCAACATAATACTCCATACATGTAACCCAAATTTGAAATTTAAATGCCATTACAATGATGGTCACTTATATTAATCACTTCTTAATTACAAGCCAATTTCTTCTTCAATTGTTCCAACAATCACTCATGAACTAACAAGCTTGAAATCAAAGTAAATCCTACAAAAAAATAAGGCAACAACCAATGGAACTTAAGAAAACAAAGCTGGAAATCAAGGGGGCCGAAAGAGAACAAAGATGCAATGAAAGGTAAAGAGCAAAACTAGAGTCAAGATGAATTCCCTTGGCTGTCACTTCAAGGGAAAACCAGCCTAGAATCTTAGTTTTAAAAGCAAGCAAAGATAAAGCAAAACAAGGAAAACTAGAATGAAAAGAAGTAAATTCCAACAAAGAGAACAAGTAAGCTAACCAACCTTCAAAGATGAATAAAAAAAACCCCAAAAACCTTAGGTTGAACACTTGAGGAAGAAATAACTCTCTTGCATCTCCTCCAATCCTAGCCTTCCATTTAGCTTAGCTTAATGGCTTAGATGGCTAACATTGAAGGCTCCTTTGGCTAAGCTTCATGTAAAGCTTAGGAAGCTTTCTTAGCTTCATCCCTTGGCCTGAGCGGCTTGTATGGTTTGGCTTGAATTCCTTAGCTTGTCATCTGCTTTCATGGCTAAGGTGGCTTTAATGGCTC
Organism: Warburgia ugandensis; assembly: GCA_035236585.1. Classification (NCBI taxonomy): domain Eukaryota; kingdom Viridiplantae; phylum Streptophyta; class Magnoliopsida; order Canellales; family Canellaceae; genus Warburgia; species Warburgia ugandensis. Next base: position 55,387,234 of record CP141128.1, read on the forward strand.
TACAAGATGATCTTGGATTTTGATTTATGTTGAAGTGATGATTTTGAGGCTTTGACTTGGTCTTTTGAACTTATTCTTCAATTTTATCCCTATCGATCTCAACCGTTGGATCACTATCTTACTTCCTAGAAAAGTGAAAAACCATAATTAAATCCTAGAGAAATATAATTAATTAGATACTTACTTGGATTATCTTGTATAAATAATAACTTTTGCTTCATTAGGTAAAAAATGCATTTGTTATGAATTTTGGTCTAAAAATCATAATTTACCCCAATAAGTTGTAACACATGGGTACTAATTAGGTAGTTTTTATGCAAAATTAAACACTTATCATCAATCATATCATAGATTTCATAGAAAATATGTAAGAATAGAGATTCCACATAGATGTCTTGGATGATTCAACTATTTTATCTAATGTGAAAGGATTGTGTAATTCTTGGATATTCAATATATTTACATCTCCATTTAGTTATTATGGGAATTGGGGTAAATTGTGAATTGCAAGGAGATTACTTAGTCTATTGTGAGACATGTTTGATCCTTCTAAGATAGTAAACCTAAGGGAGAGGGTTTCCTAGTTGACAATAACCATGGTGGAGCCACTCAATATGATAACCCTGAGGGAAAAGGCTCCCCAATTGACCATAACCATGGTACAGCTACTCTGATGACCTGGGTTTTTATGATGGAATTTTTATGATGAACAGCGAGATCGATCTCTATTTTAAAATACTTTATGCAAAAGCATGCATAGAAAATCTTTTTCATTTTAATTAAAATTGTTTATAAAGAGTTCAAGTGTCATGAAAAAATCTCAATGCATAATGCCATGGCAATTTTTGAAACAAAATAGAAATAAGTACTGCTCCTAGGATTGTTAGTCACAGCCACAGCTATAAACAAATACTTACAACCAAGATTATAATAGGTACCAAAAGAATCACTAATTAAGCCTTACCTTTGCCTATTTGACTGTTGTTCTAATGCTTCCTGATACTCCTTCTATTTGTACTTTGTTTGATCTAAAAAATAATGGATTGGGATGAGTATTTATCATACTCACTAGGTAACTTGACACTACCCTTTTGAAAACACAACAATGCAACATACAAAGTTCAAAGAGTTTGCATGTAAGACACTGGGAATGCTTATTTTGAATAAGTGTGCATATGTAGGAATAAAATGTAAGCAATGCCATCCACGAAAATCCTTTTCAAAACTTCCGTATGCAACAGTAGAAATATGACTAACTTCACAAAGTCAAAATCAACAGAAATCAATATGCCCATGTCATGAGATCTCAGCAATACGTCAAATCAATGAGTCGCATATAACGATCATGAAATACTTAAAATAGTCTTCATCTGAGGCAAATGATAGCATCATAAAGTAACATGCACAGGGTCTCAAGTCAACTGGTCACGAGTACTCGTTTATGACCATTTCAATGCTATATGCATATCAATATCATTGAAATCATAGGGTCACTATGCTCACTACCAGAACCCCTCTGGATCGCGTGTCTCCGGTATCTAGAGACCAGTCCACCATATCCTCCACGACCACTATGGATATGTCCCCGAAAGGGTGTCGTGACACCTCCAGTGGTCATCCCTATTTACCACAGCAGTCAAGGAAGGGACAATGCCATTTTTGGTAGTGATACCATCCACCTTTTTGGTGGTAGAGGCTGGGAGGCCAAACCCGTACCCCTCAGCATAGTGCCCACTAGGCTCAATAGCCCAAAAACATACAGACATAGTCTAAATCTCAAACCAACATAAATCATGCAATTTATGTATTTGTTTTCAAAGTATGCGAGCATGGCATAAACTCTACTCATGCTAGTACCATACTCAATGTTATAAATCTGTAAACTCATATAAGACCAGCATGGTTTAAAAACACATACTAATTACAGTAATAGAAACAGGTAACTCAATTTGGGATGCATTTTGAAAACAAAGTAGTATCAGACTACCTACCTCGAGCATCGTTACTTAGCTTGTGCCTGTCTTCAATTTGAGCCCTAGAATACCTTGGTGAAGTCCTGAATGTCATTCAAACATAAGATGCATATGTTATTTCTAGGTTCACATTATGAGGTTTGATCGCAGTTGATCTCATGGATTTATGATATCTCTATGCATTTTAGGCTATGGTGACCTAAATTAGTCTCTTGATCCTAAATTTTATTGTATAATTAGGTCCACGTTGTCAATACGGATGCAACAATTCTTTTGGATCATCAATCGGAGTCCTACAGCTCTTGTAATTGCATTTTTGGTGTTGCAAGGTCACGGACGAACCAAAATCATCCCTATAGGGCCCGTGCGTCACAGTTCCTAAGACGCCCATGCGTCACAGTTCCTAAGACGCCCATGCGTCCCGGTCCAGCCGCGACCACAGTCACACGCGTGCGCACACCCGAACGACATGCCACAGTGCACGTCCCAGAAGTGTGTCGCGCGGATGCTTCCTCAACGCGAGGCACCAGTGTCATGGCTTCTGGGACACCCTATGTGTCCCGGTCGAGTCAGGACTCCGTCCGCACGCAGTGCACATGCAGATCCCGCCCCAGGGAAGGCGTCACGCCCGTGCGTCCCCGGGGCACCCTAATCGACAGGCTTTGGAGGGAACCCATCTTCTCCGGGTTTCTTTAGCATTTCCCAGCTAGGAAACACTAGATCGAGCCTGGATCTGGCCTGTCTAAGAGGGAACTTAGAGAGAGAGAGAGAGAGAGAGAGAGAGAGAGAGAGAGAGAGAGAGAGAGAGAGAGAGAGAGAGAGAGAGAGAGAGAGAGAGAGAGAGAGAGAGAGAGGGCTTACCTGGGCAGCCTGAAATAGTGGCCTTGATGATGGGTATGGACCCTTCCATGCTGAAACCTAGCTTGTTGGGTTTTTGGGTGAGGGCAACCGGAGGTAAAATGAGGAAAACAGGATGGTTAGGGGAGAGGGGGGAAGTAGGCTTTATAGCCATGCTAAGGCAGTGCTCGCCCCATGGCAGTGCCGCCATTTCTTCTGGCACCGCCTTGCAGAGGCGGTGCTAGAAGTCCCTGGAAGCTGTTGGAAGGGGAAGACGATGGGGGGTGCTGTTATCAAAATGGCCCCTGCATTTTTCGTCCTTTTTCGTTTTTAAGTTCAATTTACAAAAATGCCCTCAATCTTTAAATGCTTATAACTTCTTCATACGAACTCCATTTTTGGTGTTCTTTGAGGCATTGGATTCCATTTTGAGTGTAGAATCTAATGGTACTAATTTTTCTAACAAATTTCTATGTTTCCTATTTAATTTAAGATAAAACATCCAACTACCTCTTAAGACTAGTAAGCATATATTAATTCCCAAAATGGATAAGTTACAGCATCAATGGTAGGTGGTAAACATTATAGTTGTTCTTCATACAAAATGTCTTCAAAATTTGGGTCATTATAGCTACCCAACATGGTAATCATGAGGGAGAGGGCTACTTGGTTGACCATAACAATGGTAGAGCTGCCCAAGGTGTAATCCTACGGGAAAGGGTTGCCTAATTGAACATAAAGATGGTGGAGCCACCCAAGATGGTAACCTTAAAGAAAAAGACTAGTTGGTCTGAGTTGTGTATTAGTTAGAGGTTGTTCATGTGAAATGGAACTTTGTTTTGATGAATGATGCTCTTATCAACTGGTTTGTTAGGGTATCCATGTGATTGTTTCCCTTTAGGGAGATTGCATACTTGTGCTGTGAGATAAGTGGGACCTCCTAAGATAGTAAACCCGAGGGAAAGGGCTACTTGGTAGACTATGATTATTGTAGAGTTGCACAAGATCATGAATCCTCAAGGAAAGGGCCTAGTGGACCATAACGAAGGTGGAGCCACCCAAGATGGTAAATCTTGAGGGAAAGGGCTTCCCAATGGACTATACCATGGTGGAGCCACCCAAGATGGTAACATTAAGGGAGATGACTACTTGGTCTGTAGTATGACAATGTACAAACACCCTATATGGTAACATTGCAGCAAATACCTTGGGTTAGAAAGATGATTTTGTTGAAAGTATGCATGTTTAAAGTATTTAAATCTGATGCTTACTATGTTACTATGAAAATTGGTATAATGAATGGTATTTCTGGATGATTGGCTATTTGTTAAATCTGATCATATATGTTTACATTTTATATTAATTTCCTATGAAATTAAGATATGTTTCTTGATTTGAGCAAGAAATTGTGGTTGATCTAGGTTCATCAATAATGTGGCATATACCTACAAGATTTTGTTGTTTCTCCTTACTAGGCTTTGCAACTCATACTATCATATTTCATGTACAAGTCAGGTGGATGAAGGAAAGGTGCTTGTGAGTGGAGAGTGAGACTTGATGAGATGTTGTTATTGCTTTTATTGCGCGTTAATACTTTTGCAATATTAAATTTGAGATGTATAATTTTATTTTTACTAAGAATGCTTATGTATACAATTCTTTGGTGTACTGTGTTAAAATTAAGACATATTACATGGATGCAATTAGCACTCTTGATTTTGTGATTAGGAATTAAGTAATATTTACATTTGAATGCAATGGAAAAGAAATTGAGTCTTAAATTGTATTTTGAATTGTTTATCAAGTGAATCACATCATATGTGTTAAATGCGTAAGTCCGAAAAATAGAGGAGACTCTGTCAAATTTTTTGTAGAAATGAGAAATTCATTTAACCATTTAAAGACCGTGCTTAGCATAGCACAAGAGCATCAAGCCCTATAGTGACGTCAGATGTGATTAAAAATAATAATAAAGAGCAACTTAGGCGTCACTTGAGCTAATCATGATGATTGGGTCTTAGTATCAGAGCAAGGTAGTAGGTCATTTAGGAAAAACTTATTTTGTCTGCTTTGAACCACTTATGATTGAGAAAATGTTTTTTGTATTTGTGTCTTTCTAAAGTATTATGATGGATAGTTGATGACTCTACTTGATTTTTTTAGTCCACTAGCTCCAATTGTTTGATATTTTGAAAGGTGAAAGCATGGTCGAGACTAGAAGTAGTGGCTTGAGTACTAGGGGATTAGCATTATCTGCACATGATCCAGTTGAGAAGGCCATTAGATAGATGACTCAAGCAATTGCTAAGGCCATAAACAAAGGCGCAGGATTTCAACCCCTAGTTCCACCAACCCCACAAGCCCCTAGAGAGGACGTGACTTGGAAACACCTACTTTGCATGAGTTCAAAATGTTGGGGTTTGGTGGGATGTCAAATCCAATGGTAGCAGAAGATTGGTTAAAACAGATCCAATGGCTCTTTGAGATACAAAATGTCATTGTAGATTTAAAAAGTGAGGATGGCTACTTTTCAGTTCACTGGGGAAGCCATCCATTGGTGAAGAGTAGCAAAGGGGGTTAAACCTGATGTGAAGTGGGCCTAGAAACTTTTTAGTGAGGTCTTTTTGGGAAAGTACTTTCTTAATTCTTAAAATAATGCCAAGGTAGTACAATTTTGAGGCTCATGAAGTGTGACATGACCTTGGAGCAGTACATTGCTAGGTTCAATCAATTGTCATGATTTGCCTATTGATGATCCCCACTCCAAGGGATAAGGCCTATTATTTCATTTAAGGGATGAGGCATTCTATTTGGCAAAAATTGATAACCTTCAAACTAGAGGATTATGTGGAGGTCATGTATAGGGCCTGGTTGGTTGATCAAGATTACGATAGCAAAAAGATGGCTCAGGATTTCAAGAAGAGAAGCCTTAAGAAGTCTCACTCCCTAGGTGGTGAGGGCAAGAGGAGAAAAGGGTATTCTCCATGACTACAAAGAGTGAAAACTCAATTTTCACACATTGGAGTGGCTACCAAGATTTGTTGCTATTATGTCCATGAAAGTCATTTCAGGAGGGAATGTACGAGGCTAGGTGCTTCTCAAGGCTAGACAGAAAGCCGATTTTAGGGTAATGCAGAGTATGGTGGCAGGCCATGTGTTTAAGGATGATCACTAGCAAAGAGGTCAAATGTGTGGGTCAAAGGTGCAAAGCCCATAGCAAATACTTTGGTGCTAAAGACTAGGGGAGAGTGTATGCACTACCACATCTAAACTGTATCAACGCAGGTACATTTTTTCTATTTCATACTTGGGTTCAAATATTATTTGCTTCTGGTGCAAAATATTCTTCCATTTCTTCTTCAATTGTTATTATTATTTGAATTTGGACACTAAACCACTAGATTCAACATTACAGGTTAAGGTTTCAGTGGGATTGGTTGTTACCTCAAGCACGGTTTGCTGAGGGTGTGTGAAATTGAGGTGATAGGTCAAGGGTGACACTATATTTTGTGGTTATGGAGATCAACCCCTTTGATGTAACCATGGAGTTGAATTTGTTGTCTGAGTATAGTGCCATCATTGTTTGTAGTAAAAAAGAGTGACATTTGTCTTACCAAATGGGGCTCATGTTCATTTCTCCACCAAGGAGGATAACAGATGCCCACAAGTCTTTGTTGACTATAGACATTAGTAAGACTATGGTGTTAGGATGGCAAACATAGTGGATCACGATGATGATGCACTTGTATTCATTCAATTCTAGGGGTGAGAGAATTCACAGATGTTTTCCTTGAGGAATTATCGGGCTTATCTCCAAGGAGGGAAGTCAATTTTGTAATTGAGCTTTATCTTGGTTTTTAAGCAATTTCTATTGCTCCACACCAAATGACACCATCAAAATTGGAGCTAAAGGGCAGTTGGAGGCATTATAAGATAATATTTTATTCACCTTAGCACATCACCATGGGGAGCACCGGTGTTGTTTACAAGGAAGAAAGATAAAACATTGAGGGTATAAGTAGGCTACCAGTAATTGATTTAAGTAAATATCAAGAACAAATACTTGCTACTGAGGATTGATGATTTTTTCAATCAATGGAGGGGTTCTGCATGTTTTTCCAAGATTGACCTATGATCTGGATACCATTAGTTGCTAGTGAAGGACAAGGATATTCTGAAGGTTGATAAATGCACTAAATAGAGTTCATGGATCTAATGAATCAAATCTTCCTTCTATATTTATATTGATTCATATTTGTGTTTGTGGTTAACTTTTTTATCTACTCATGGTCCAAGGAGGTGCATGAGCAGCATTTGTCCATTGCATTGCAATTGTTGAGAGAACACCAGTTGTATGCAAAACTCAATAAGTATGAGCTTTGGGTGATAAAGTTGAATTTCCTTGGTCATGTGGTCTCTAGTGATGGGATTTCAGTTGACCCATCAAAGGTTGAAGCAATGTTGAGGTGAGAAGGATCGCAGAATATGACTAACATCAATGACACAACTAATCAAAAAGAGTGTCGTGTTTGATTGGAATGACACATGCCCGCAGGCATTCCAAGAGCTCAAGAGATGGTTGACAACGACACTTATGCCTAGAATTCTTGAGTGAAGTGTGGGTTATTCCATGGCCCTCAGTAGTTGAAGCTGAATGAAAAGAAATACTCCACTCATGACCTAAAGCTGGCGGCATTATTTGTATAGTAAAATGTTTGATGTCTTCACAGACCACAAAAGTCAAAAGTACATCTTTACTCAAAAGGATATGAATCTGAGATAGATATGATGATTTGAGTACTTAGAGTATTTCAACTTTACACTTACAGTACTACATAGGAAAGGTAAATCTTACTGTCGATGTACTAGAAAAGAAGTCTGGAGATTTGAAGGTAGGAATCTCCATATGAACTAATCTATTAGATTTTGTATGTAAGAGATCAAGACACAACCCCTACTCAAGAGGGGGACTATGGGGAAAGATGTGGATGGATCTCCTTAGATAGACAACTATATTGTAGGGTTTCAGATGGAAGGCTTGTGAGTCATTGATTGAGCATGACTTGCAAGTTGGCTCGTCCAAGAGTTGTACATTTTTGTGTTAGGTAATGGCTCAACCTTCAACATAGTAGAAGATTTTATAGGCCTAATCAGATGATGATGAGGCAAAGAGTATTCGAGTCAAATTGGAAAATTGAGATAATGCTAAGCATTGGACTGTGGATACTTCTTGTGGGTTATGATATTTGGTAAACTTTTGATATTGCTAGCAAATGACGTTAGGAAAGAGTGTCTAAGTGAGGCACATCTATCTCAGTTTTTAATAAATTTTGATATGATAAAGAACTATCATGACCGTAGGAGATTTCTATTAAAAGGGATGAAGAAGAACATCACTTAGTTTGTTGCACAATGTTTGACATGTCAACAAGTTAAGGCAGAACGTCAGATGCTTACAAAACTACTACAGCCTTTGCTAGTGGAAAAATGGAAGTGGGAGAACATTACCATGGATTTTTTGGTAGGTCTTCACATACCTTGCAAGGTTGGAGTAATGTGTGGGATATTGTTGATGGGTTGACTAAGTCAGTGTACTTCTTACCAGTAAAGGTTATGGACTCACTCGACACACTAAGTTGGCTATATGTAAGTAAGATTGTGCAGTTGCATTGAGTCCCTATATCCATTGTGTCGAATAGAGATTTGAGATACACCTCAACATTTTAAAAAGGTTTACAAGAAGCAATGGGTATGAATTTGAGTTTCAGCTAATTTCACTAGAATCATGTAAATATGGGATTTAGGAAATTCTTATCAAACTAACTTCACAAGAGTTGTGGTTATAAACTAAGTTACAAAAGGAACTCAATCAAATGAAAGACTTCATAGAAGAGGTGTAAGAATAGAGATTCCACATAGATGTCATGGATGATTAAGCTACTACATCTTATGTAAAAATAATTATGTAATTTTCAAATATTCAGTATATGTGTATCTCTGTAGAGTTATTAAAGAAATGAGGTAATATGTGAATTACAGGACATTACTTAATATGTTGTGAGACAAGTCAAATCCTCCAAATATAGTAAACTTGAGGAAAAGGGCTGCCTTACTAACCATAAACATGGCAAAGCCACCCCAGATAGTAATCCTGAGATAAAGGATTGTTTAGTTGACCATAACCATGGTGGAGAATTCCAAGATAGTAATCATGAGGGAAAGGGTTTCTTGGTTGACCATAAATAAGATGGAGCCATCTAAGATGGTAAACTTAAAGGAAAGCACTAGTTGATCTGAGTTGCATATCAATTAGAGGTTGTTCATGTGAGATGATACTTCATTATGAGGAATGATGCTATTATCTATTGGTTTCTACAAGGTATCCATGTGATTGCTTCCCTTTAGGGAGACTATTAGTGTCCTAGGAGATGAGTGAGACCTCTAAAGATAGTGATCCTAAGGGAAGCAACAGCTTGGTAGACTATGATTGTGGTAGAGCTACACAAGATGGTAAATCCTATAGGAAAGGACTACATAGTGGACCAGAACTAAGGTGGAGCTTCCTAGGATAGTAAATTTTGAGGAAACAAGTTACCTAATGAACTATACCCATGGTGGAGCCACCCATTATGGAAACCATGAGGAAGACAATGTATATCCACTTCATATGGTAATGTTGTAGGAAAGACCTTATGTCATAAAGATGATTTTGTGGAAAGTATGCATGTTTAAGGTGTCAAAATGCAATGCTTATTATTTTTACTATGGAAATTGGTAGAATGAATGATATTCTTATATTCGCTATATGTTAAATATGATGATATATGTTTATAGTTTATTGTGATTTTTATGAAATTAAATATGTATTTTCCTATTTAAACAAGGAATTGTAGTTGACCTAGGTTCAACAAGAACCATGGGATATACCTATGAGGTTTATTTCTTTTTCCTTATTGGGTTTCCCAGCTCATACAATCATTTTTCACATATAAGTTGAGCAGATGAAGAAAAGGTACCTATGAGTGGCAAGTGAGACTCAACTAGGTGCTATTATTGCTTTGGTGGTACATTCATACTTTTACATGGATGAATTTGAGATGTATAATTCCATTTTTGCTAAGAATGCCCATATGTACAATTCTCTTGAGTACTGCTTTAATTTTTAATATATTACATGGATGCAATTTGCACTCTTTATTTTGTAAACAGGATTTAAGTAGTATTTACATTTGAATGAAATGGTAGGGATATTAAGTCTCTAATTGTATTTTTGAATTGTTTATCAGGTCACTTGCATTGCATGTGTATAAATGTGTAAGTCCAAAAAATAGAAAAGGCTCTACTAGATTTTTGGTAGAAATGAGGAATTCATTTCACCATCTAAAAACCATGCCTTGCATAAGACAAGAGCATCAAGCTCTATCACCTCTATCACGATTTCCGCTGCAACTGAAAAGAAATAAAGAGCTAAGTAGGAAACATTCAGGTTTCTTCAAATTCTATAGAAGCTTAGCAAGAGACATGCTATATGGGTGGAATTATCCAAACCTTTTATTTCATGATCAAGCACAATTTGGATACACAAAATGTGTCTACTAATGCCTTGGCTAGGAGATATCCTTTATTAACTATTTTAAACACCAAAGTTGTCAGTTTCAAAATAGTTAAAGAGTTGTATGCGAATGTCCCTACTTTGGGTGAATTTTGGAGAATTATAAGCATGGTTCTTTCATCATTTTCTTGAGGAAGATGGTTTTCTCTTTAAGGATAATCATCTATGTATTCCTCAATGTTCCTTTAGAGAAAAAATTATTTATGAAGCACATGATGGAGACATTGATGGACACTTTGGAACAAATAAAACTCTTGCCTTAGTGAAACATAAATTCTTTTGGCCTAAGATGACTATAAATGTTTCAAATCATGTGCATAGGTGTATAACCTATCATCTAGCAAAAAATTAGCTACAAAACATGGGTTTATATACTCTACTTTCTATTCCTAATTCTTTGTGGGAAGAAGTTACCATGAATTTTGTTGTTGGACTACTAGGAGTGTAGCGACATAAAAATTATTTTATGGTAGTTATTGTTTGCTTTTTAAAGACAGTGCATTTTTTTGTCTACATGAAGATGATAGAAGCATCACATATGGTAGATTTATATTTCAAAGAAGTTGTGAGACTTCATGGAATCCCAAAGACCATTACATCAGATCAAGTTCATATGTTCATGAGTCATTTTTGCCACACTTTAGTTCTTCCTGATTTCATTAGACCAATGGGTAGATAGAAGTCATTAATCGAAGTTTGGGAAATCTGCTACAAAGTTTTATGGGAAAGAATATCTTTCAATGGGACTTGTTGCTAGGGCAAGCTAAATTCACCTTCAATAGTACCTACTATCAATCAACTTGATGTAGTCCTTTTGAGGTGGTATATTTATTCTTTATAGATAGGGATGTGATATGCACATAAATATTACCAAATAATATCTTTAGAATTAGCATTTTTAATCCTAGATTTGCTTAAATTATCACTAATTAAGTGTTAATTTACATTTTGCATGCTTAGGGTACAGGTGAAAAAAGTGCTATATTTAGCAACTTGAAATCCTTAAAAAAGAACTAACCACTGTTTGAGCAAAGTCATCGATCCACATGGCAGGAACCATGAAACTAAGAAATTAAAATGATATTGGATTGTTTCTTGCCAAATTCAGAGTAGTCATAACCCCATACATGCAACTAACCTTTTCCAAGCTAAAGAGGGTGTTATTATCAAAAGATAAGATGGAAAACTTTCAATGATGCATGCATGCAATCCAACACTATGGGAACCTCTAAGTGAATGTAGAATCACATACATTGGATCACACATATGGAGCCTATTTCTGAAGTGAAACAACTCAAAGAGTGGGTCCTACTTGAAGAGCAATTTCATTGGCTTACTCACTCACTCATCTAGATCAGAGGGGGCCTATATGATTCCACATGATTTCTACAAGAGGGGAAGCATGTCAAACTCCCATATCATGCATAATATTCATGGAGAAAATTGAGGAGAAAATAAAAACTTGAAAAATGTGTAGTGGTGAATGGAATTTATAAGAAATCTATTGCCCACCTTCATTAAAACTTTTAAAGAAACAGTGGCCAATATCTACCCTCCATTAGGGTTATCCTAATATGTATTATCTATTAATTATCTCTTATAATTATATAATATTATTTCAGAATTTTATGAAAATTAGGACTTTGAGTTTTTAGAGATTTGGTAATTATAGGGACCAAATTGAGAGTTGAAATATGGATAATTAGATAGTGCTCAAAAATTGGAATCCAATGACAGCAAAATACTTAAAACTGAGTATGGATGAAAAAGTTATGAGCATTTGAAGTTGAGGGCATTTTAGTAATTTTTCAACTAGGCCCATTTAACTGATTTTTCAAATAGAAATACCAGAAACACATTGGTCATTTTGATAATGGCACCACCCTCATCATGTCGTGTGTAGGGCACGTGGCCGTGATGCAACCTTGCTGCAGCCATCCCTGCCGTGTTTCAACACATTTTAAACCCTTCCCCCCCCAACCCACCCCCCTCATTGGATTTTGTTTCAACTGCAAAACACCCCCTCTCTTTTCTCCTTCTGTAATATCATCAATTTTTAATCTTAAATTAGTAAAAAAATTAAATTAAAAAATGTATGCATATAATTTGGTTCTAAAAACTTGAAAACTAGGAAGTACACGTCGATAGAATTCCAACGACATAAAGAACGCAGAAAACGGAGCTCAAACGAAGAAGTTATGGGTTGTTGAACTTGTAAGGGCAATTTGGTAATTTGGAGGGGCCTGAATTGCAGGGGCTATTTTGATAACGGCACCCCTTCCATCCCCCCTTATCAAATCCAAAGATTTTGCAGGAAAAATTGTCAGAGGGAAGGCGTATAAGGGAAGAGTTTCCCTTCCTCCTCCTCAGCACGATCTCTCTCCCTCAAACCTTCTCCCCCTCAGCGTCCTTTCCATCGTAAAAGTCCTCCCGCAAAGCCTAACTTCTACAAGATCGTGTTCCGGCAACTAGGGCTCCGGCAACATCAACAACCGTTAATTGACCCAGGTAAGTCTCACCCCTTGTTTCCCCTTCCATTTACAGAGTATAAAATGAAATTCGCGTTAGTTAATGTTGGAAAACAGCATGGGTTTAAAGTTTTCTGGCAACTTTGTGTGCCTTACTTTTTGCGTAGAAATAGCTTAATAAAACAACATTAAAATAGAGATTGGACTATCCATCTAGTGCATAAGGAACCTAAGAACAAACACGTTAAGTTTGTGGGAAATTCGACGGGATGAAGCCAAAAATCATGAAGAACAGTACGTAGGAAAACTTTAGGAACATGAGAAAAATTGAGTAAAAACCTTAGTTTTTGGCAAAATCAAGCCAAAGGAGTGTTGAAAATGGAAAATACGTGAAATTCTAAGCAAAAAGGTGCAAAAATCACTAAATTTGGGCACTTGTGAGGTCATTGGCGACAACCAAACTCCCATCGTCACCCCCGGTGCCGGTTCCCACATCGCACTGGTGTAAACTAGCGCAAACCGGGGACACCAGTGTAACCTGGTGCAAATTGGGGCCGCACGTGTAACCCAGTGTAAACTGGGCCACCTGTGTAACCAGATGTAAACCGGGGCCGCTGGTGTAAATCAGTGGAAATGCACCGCCTGACCCCTATAAATTAATAATATTAATTTATGAAGTATTTTCACAAAAAACTTGATTTTGAGAGCTACAGAGGTCCAAATCATGATCGAAAACATCTGTTGTGATCGTCTTGATGACACGGACCTACATTTAACTTAAAAACTTACCATTAACTACTTTTAATTTAGAAAAAATTAGAAAATAGTATCCAATAACTTAGATCCAACTGATCAAAGGGCGATCAAGCCCTAGAACTTGAACAAACAGAAAATATATGATATTAAAGAAGGGAAAGAGGAGTAAATTAGATGTAATTACTCTATAAATTAATCTAGACCATTGATCTAACCAAGATCTTGGGAAATTGTCGATCTGAGGATGATCTGACTGTCAGATTTAGGAATAAATGGTAGATACACACAAAAACGAATAGATGAAGATGAGATGGGACTAAAGTTAAGAACCAAATCATAATTAAAGATCTTAGAGGATGATCCAATGGTTGGATCACCATAGATTCCCTCATGATGAAATAAATAACATCAAATAGTATTGTGGTATTGACAGGTACATCGGAACGTACAACATAAGGGGATTATGCATTTGAGTTGAGTAATCTCACATCAAGGTAGGTGACGACATTTAATGTTTTATTTTGATTTTAAAACCTTGCATCATCAATGCATCATGATTGATTGTGAATTAAATTGCATTATTTAAATTAGTCAAAAAATTATGAAACTCAGAATTTTATATATTATGATTGATATTTGATTTCGACAATAAATTGAATGGATTATGATTGATGCATTTATGAGATCGATATTACATATTTATGCATAATTAGAAATTTTCTTTCCTTATTGCATCATTAAAATTGATGGGTTTTCATGAGAAAGGAAAGTGAAGGCTTGGTGGCTGGTCCTTTTAGAGGCTAACCCCAGGATGAGGGGCATGTCTTGGGAATTGCGAGCCACAAGTGCTCCTGGTTTTTGAGATACGTGTTTTTTATATTTTCAATTTTATGATGGGTGCTTTCACCCGGTAGATGTCATGCTAGGAGGGAGTAGGGCCGGCCACCCACCCTCCTATATTTGTGATATGATAGACACCTACTCACAAATGGCTTTTGGTAGGGGTTTGGTAACATGGATAGTCCACACTACCAGTCCGGGCCTTTCCATGGGGACGGACGTTAAGTCTCCCGTTATGGTGTCGACAGAGAGCGTGTGACGACCCAGGTTTTCACATGCATTTTTAAATGCAAAACCAATGCCTAAGGTGGGATCCCGATTTGAAAAACAATGCAATGCAATGGAAAAAATCTTTTTGTTTTAAACTCATTTTGAAAACCCCGAGTGTCATTTCCTTTTACAACAACCAAAGTAGTTTTTGAAAATTCCTGTCTTCCCAGGTCTATCCAGTCACAGCTCATAGCCCAACTGTAAATAAATACAGATACATGTCCAAAGGAGTAGAGAGTTTACTTACATTCATACTTGTCTCTTCTTCATTACTTGATTGTAATACTAACAGGTCCTAATGCTTCTTCTACTCGTGAGTAGAGCTATCCTAAAAAATGATAGAATTGGGTGAGTATTTTCCATACTCAGTAGGTGATCTGATACTACTATTTTTAAAACATGGTATGCATCATGCATGGTTCCAAGAGCTTTTCATATAAAACATCAATGATTTCTTTTGTGTAAGCATGCATAGTTATGCATAAAACATGAGTTCATGGATGCAAATTCAACTATGAAATTCGTATACAATTCACGTTATATAAATATCATTTAAAGATAAAGCAATAGATTTATATACGTAGATCTCGGTAAATGCATCAAACCAGCAAGCCAAATATAATAATCATGAAAATCTTAAATTAGTCATCATTCAAGCATATGCTAGTATCATGCACATAAGTCTCTCGGCGTACATGTCACGCTAACTGGTCACGAGTACTCGTATACGGCCATCTCAATGCTATATGCATATCAATCACACCGAAATCATAGGGCCACTATGCTCACGACCAGAACCCCTCTGAATCGTGTCTTCGGTATCTAGAGACCAGTCCACCATAGCCTCCACAGCGACTATGGATATGTCCCCGAAAGGGTGCCGTGAACACCTCCAATGGTCGTCCCTATTTACCACAGTAGTCGGGAAGGGTCAATGTCATTTTTGGCAGCGATACCATCCACCTTTTTAGTGGTAGAGGCCGGGAGGCCAAACATGTATCCCTCAACATAGTGCCCACCGTGGACTGCCTCATCTGGTGATCTGCCCACTAAAAACATATATATCCAATCTCAATCATCGAATCATGCAATTTATGCATTTCTTTTCAACCATGCGAGCAATGCATGCAATTTGTTTATGCTAATCTTGCCTTCAAAGCCATAAAATATGAAGACAAGTAAAAACATCACATCTCAAAAAGCATGCTAAATCTGATGATAGAGGCAAGTGCTTTCAAAGATATAAATCATGATGGCAAATTCGCATACTCACATAATAGCATATAAAAACATGCTAATCACGATAATTAAACAAGTCTGAGTTTAAGATGCATTAAAAATGTAGCAGTATCAGACTACCTATAATTTAAGTATATTTGAAAAAATATAGTAGCATAAGACTACCTACCTTGTGCATTGTTACGTAGCTCGTGCCTGTCTTCACTTCGAGTCCGAGAATATCTTGGTAAGGTCCTGAATGATGTTTAAACATAAGATCTAGGCGTTATTAAAGGTCATATGATGTCGGTTTCTAGGGGCTATTCTATGATATCTTTAAGTTGCTCTTTATCTAAGAATGTCCTGCATTTTATTGTATAATTGGGTCCATGTCAAAATTACGGATGCAACAGTCCTTTTGGCGCGTCAATCAGAGTTATATAGGCTACAAAATTGGATTTTACAAGGTTGCGCCTTAACGGACGCCCCAATTGTAGTGCCTAGGGTCCTGCGCGCCACGATTCTAAATGTGCGCCATGGTTGATACGCGTGCGCCCTAGTTGCACCGCAACCAGGCTCATGTGCATTCATCCGAATAGTGTACCAGGGTGTGCGCTATTGCCCGGAAGCGTCTTAGGCGTGGCTATGGTGTGCCTCAGCTCCCAGGACGTCCCATGCGTCCCTGTCGAGCTAAGACAACTATCCGCATGTGACTCGTGTGTGAGGACAGCCCCCAGGGAGCTTGCCACGGGTGTGCATCAAGCCAGGCACCCTAGACTGGGCCGTGCACCCTAGGACGTTCGTGCACCCCTAGGAGGTGCTCTCTCTCTCTCTCTTGACGGGTTTTCACCCGTTTGGTTTGGTTCACGGAAAGCTAGTGATGTCCGGCCAGAAGAGCACCCAGATCCGATGTGGATCTGGGCTGGGAAGGAAAGGGGAACGAGGGCCAGTTTGGGCAGCCTGAAATGGCGCCCTGGTCGACGGGTTTTGGAAGGCAACCCGTCTTCTCCGAGTTGTCTTCGTTTCCCAGCTGGGAAATACTAGATCCTGCCTGGATTTGGCCTAGCTAAGAGAGAAAGATAGAGGGAGAGACTAAGGGAAAGAGGGCTTACCTGGGTAGGCTGGAGCATTGTCCATTGCCGGAGGTGGGGTTTCTTCACGCTGAACCCTAGCTGCCGGAATCTTCCCTTGAAAAGTCGGAGAAGGTGGAGGAGAGAGGATGATTGGGGAAGAGGGCAAATGGGTTTTTATAGTTGAGGGAGGCAGTGCCGCCATTTCTTCTGGCACAGCCTTGCAGAGGCGGTGCTGGGATTTTTCTGAAAAAATCGGGAGAGGGCTGGAGGAGGAAGAAGACAAGGGGGGTCGTTATCAAAATGGCCCCCTGCATTTTCTGTCTTTTTCATTTTTAATTTAAATTATAGAAATGCCCCTAATCTTTAAATGGCCATAACTTGGTCATGTGAACTCGATTTTAGGCGTTCTCCGAGGCTTTGGATTCCATTTTTTGAGTAGAATATAATGACACTGATTTTACTTACAAATTCCTTCATTTACTATTTTAAATAAAATAAAACATTTAGGATAGTAATTCCCTCATATAAATTTCTAAATTTAGTAAAAAGGGCATAAAATGTTTGGGTCATTACAAAGCGGCGGTGGTTGAGACCCTGGAGGGTTGCCACTGTGGCATGACAATCCATACTCTTATTCTGTATGCTTACATGATGAGCATGGAGATGTTATTGTATGCCTGGGTATGACAACACTCAGAGGTTTGATATGAGTACTTATGATCTGTGATACGAGTGTATGGGACACTCGTGGGACCCACGTACCTTGGGGTGCCCTGTTATTATTGTATGCTCATTTACATTAGCTCATATCATGTTTTAAATCCATGAGATACATGTTTTATCGTACATGAGGCTTTGAGATTATGTTGGCATTGATTATAATGATTTTATTTTCATAAATGATAGATCTTCTTATTATATCACCACTGTCATTCTATTTGTTCCATCTTTATTACATTAAATGTCTATGTACCTACACAAGCAATAACTTACTAAGGCATTGCTTTGGTTTGTAATGCCTTAGATCTCGAGCACGACAACAGGTAGGCAAGACTGTTGAGTGACTGTGATAGCAGTGGGAGATTTCTTTACTTTGACTAATAGACAGTGACGTGAGTTAATAAACGGAGTACCATGTGACTTTCTTTATGGACTGTATACTTTTATTTTATGGATTTGATTATGATAGTTATACATATGATGGACATTTAGGTGGGATGTTATGATGGATAGACCTTGGGCCACATTATTATTGTGTTTTGGATATTTATTATTTTGAAAATAAAGGCGATGATGATTTTGACGTTGGTTTAACATGTGTATTGTTTCAATTGTATCATCGCAAAAATTTAATTATATTTTAAATTATAATTGTGATGTTTTGAAAAAAGACAATAACACTCGGAGGTTTTCAATAAATGTTTTAATAAAATAATTAATAGAATCTTTTTAACATGGGATCCTGACTATGACTATTATTATTATATAAAAAACATTTATTGTAAAAATCCAGGGTGTCTCAATTAGTATCAAAGCCCAGTCTATTCCATCATAATCTTTACAAATGTCCATTTATATGTGGGTAACAGTCCATAAATTCTAAGAGGAACTAGGAGAGAGGAACTTACACTTTGTGGTATTCAAATCTTTGATAGATGGCTCCTCGAAGAAGGACAAGGTCTACCCCTACTACACCAGTTGCCCCACCGGCGAGTCCTCTTATCAAGGGGATCGAGATGTTGAGTTGGTGAACATGGTAATGTTAGGGCTAATACTACTCATACAGCAACAGGTTAGGACTGCGATTCAGGTCATGAGCCCTAACCCTATCACACCGCCTCCAGTGGCACCCGTGGATTCTTCTATTCATTCCACCCACCTAATACAGGACCCACCAGCACCTAAGACCATAGAGGGTGATGCTACGAGTGATCCTAAGAAGATAGATAAACTATTAAAAAGATTCCAAAACATGGTGCCACCCTTTTATGGCGATGGTGATACTAAGGAGGCTGAGCGATGGTTATTTGAGGCAGAGAGGACATTTGACGTGAAGAAGATTGCACCAGAGGATCAAGTCCGGGTAGTTGCCTACCTACTAAAGGGTGAGGCAGGCTTTTTGTGGCAGACCTTTGCACTTACATGACCAGATCCTACAGAGACGATGACATGAGCGGCCTTTAAATAGGCTTTAGATACTCAGTATTTTCCACCCCATGCATTACAATCATTGAAGAAAGTGTTTGCCACATTGGAGCAAAGAGACATGACAGTTCAGCAGTACCTAAACCGATTTACCCGACTGAGGAGGTTTGCCCCTACTGCACTTGCCTTAGACAAGGAGGCAATGGACAGATTCATGAATGGATTGACACCCTGGCTGAGAGATTGGGTGATTACTTCTCGACCTACTACTGTGAGAGACGCACCAGACATGGCCTCCATGCTGGAGAAGAACTCTCTCAGGACTAGAGGGAGCGCATACCATCCCACTAAGGGCAAGAGACCCTTTAGTGCTATGCAGGCACATAGAGCACCAGGTTACCAACTGCAGACCAAGCCTAAGAGAGACATAGAGAAGAAGAGATGCGACAGGTGCAAAGGTTGGCACCCTGGGCGAGGGTGCAATAGCTTCGACAGACCACAGCATCAGAGATAGCCCCAACCTTAGCGACAGCATCAGGCACCTTTCTAGAGACAGCCATATAGGTGTTTCAACTGTGGAGATGTAGGTCATTTCATTAAAGACTGTCCTAAGGGGCAGAGAGAGATGTAAACCGAGATGAGTGCAGAGACTGCTACCGCACCACATAGTCAGGGGTGAGTATTTGCCATCACATCAGGACAGGCATAGGCATCACTCCAGGTCATTGAAGGTACTCTTCTAGTCTCAGACCGACATGTCAGGGACCTCTTTGACACAGGGTCCACTCATTCTTTTATATCATGCATTTTTGCATCTTGCCTTGATGTATGCATGCATAAATTACCATTTGGGTTAGAAATTACAACACGTGTGGGAGAGACAGTAGAGACTATTGAGTATCTTTGAGACATACCTGTAGAGATATCAGCCGTGAGGATGGACTCCGACTTTGTTTTATTAGACATTGTCGACTATGATGTTATATTTGGGATGGATTGGTTAGCTAACTCTTGGGCTACCATAGACTGTCGAAAGAAGCGGGTCATTTTTCATATACCTGGGCAACAGAGATATTATTTCAGCGTAGAAAGGGTCAGGCAAGTACATGCATCATCTCTGCTATGAAGGCGGCACGATTCTATTCACAAGGATGCAGAGCGTTCCTTGTGCATGTGACTATTGAGGACAAGAGGCAGCCATAGCTTGACTATATTGATGTTATCTGTGAGTTTGTAGATATTTTCCTTGAGGAGTTACTAGGATTGCCGCCGAGCAAGGAGATTGACTTTACCATTGACTTAGTGTCGGGTACATTGCCTATCTCTAAGGCACCATACCTTATGGCCTCAGCAAAATTGAGAGAGCTTAAAGTACAGTTGTAAGAGTTATTAGATAAGGGCTTCATCAGGCCGAGTGGATCACCATGGGAGCACTAGTCCCTTTTGTGAAGAAAAAGGATGGATTACTAAGACTATGCATTGAATATCGATTGTTGAATAGTGTTACTATAAAGAGCCAATACCCCTTGCCACACATAGATGATTTATTTGATCAGCTCCAGTCAGCATGAGTGTTCTCTAAGATAGACCTGAGGTCAGGATATCATCAGCTGAGGGTTAGAGAAGAGGGCATCTCGAAGACTGCTTTTAGGAGTCACTATGGCCACTATAAGTTCTTAGTAATGCCGTTTGGATTGACAAACGCACCTGCAATGTTCATCGACCTGATGAACTGTGTCTTTCGAGCTTACTTGGATAAGTTTGTGATTGTCTTCATTGATGATATCTTGATTTATTCGCCTAGTCATGAGGCACATAGGGAGCATCTCCACACAGTATTGGACACACTTCATTGACATCAGCTATATGACAAGTTCAGTAAGTGTGACTTTTGGTTAGATCAGGTGTAGTTCTTAGGCCACGTCGTATCCAAAGATGGAGTGGCCATGGATCCGGTGAAGGTTCAGGTAGTACTACATTGGGAGAGGCCCAAGACAGTGACTTAGATACGTAGTTTTCTTGGTTTGGCAGGATATTATCTTCGTTTCATAAAGGGTTTCTCTAAGATTGCGTTACCATTGACCACCCTGACCAGGAAAGACACTCAATTTGTTTGGACCGATGCTTATGAGGAGGGCTTCCAGGAGCTCACGAGGAGACTTACTACTGCCCTAGTATTAGCATTACCATTAGGCACAAGCGATTATGTGGTTTATTGCGATGCCTCAGGCAAAGGATTAGGAGCAATGTTGATGCAACATGGGAAGGTAATTGCCTACACATCGAGACAGTTGAAGACACATAAGGTAAATTACCCAACACATGATCTAGAGTTAGCAGCAGTGGTATTCACCCTAAAGTCCTGGAGACATTATCTATATGGTGAGAAGTTTGAGGTATTCACTAACCATAAGAGCCTCAAGTACTTCTTTACTCAAAGTGATTTGAACATGAGGTAGCGTAGATGGATGGACTATCTCAAGGACTTTGACTTCACCGTACAGTACCATCCTAAGAAGGCTAAAGTCATTGCAGATGCCCTGAGTAGGAAGTCTGGAGTAATAATTGCCAATTTATTGATTCAATCTAAGTTCTTCGATAGGATTTTAGAGGCATCGGACAAAGATGAAGAGACACAGGATCTGACAGATAAGGTAGATTTCGCTAGAGGACCAGATAGAGGAGTCAGATTCAAGGATAGGTTGGTAGTGCCGGCAGATGATGGTTTGAAGCGTGAGTTACTTTAGGAGGCATACCAATCCCAGTATATGATCCATCCTGGAGGTACAAAGATGTATCAAGACCTTAAGAGACATTTCTAGTGGAACGGGATGAAGCAGGATATTGGAGAGTGCGTAGCACAGTGTCTAACCTGTTAGCAGGTCAAAGCTGAACATCAACGTCCATCAAGACTACTTCAAACATTGGACTTTCCTAAGTGGAAGTGGGACCATATTACCATGGACTTCATTGTGGGTCTTCCAATGACTGTTAGCGGCCATGACATGATATGGGTTGTTGTGGACAAGTTGACCAAGTCCGTTCATTTCATTGTGGCATTGATTATAATGATTTTATTTTCATAAATTATAGATCTTCTTATTATATCACCACTGTCATTCAATTTGTTCCATCTTTATTACATTAAATGTCTATGTACCTACACAAGCAATAGCTTACTGAGGCATTGCTTTGTTTTGTAATGCCTTAGATCTCGAGCACGACAACAGGCAAGCAAGACCTTTAAGAGACCATGATAACAGTGGGAGATTTCTTTACTTTGATTGATAGACAGTGATGTGAGTTAATAAACGGAGTACCATGTGACTTTCTTTATGGACTGTATACTTTTATTTTATGGATTTGATTATGATAGTTATATATATGATGGACATTTAGGTGGAATGTTATGATGGATAGACCCTGGGCCACATTATTATTGTGTTTTGGATATTTATTGTTTTGAAAATAAAGGCGCCGATGATTTTGATGTTGGTTTAACATGTGTATTGTTTTAATTGTATCATCGCAAAAATTTAATTATGTTTTAAATTATAATTGTGATGTTTTGGAAAAATAAAATAACACTCAGAGGTTTTAATAAAATAATTAATAGAATCTTTTTAACATGGGATTCCGACTACAACTATTATTATTATAAAAAAAAAATTGTTGTAAAAATCCAAGGTGTCTCACCTTCTCTATAAAATTCATACTTTCCAAAAGAAATTTTCCACCTACCAGATAGGTAAACCCTTCTCCCCCTCTCTCTTTTCTTTCCTCTTTCTTTTCTCCCCATTTTTCCTCTTTCCTCCCCAACCTAACAGGTGAATTATGGGATTTAGTGGTCAAATTACACAGATTGGCTATTAGTACACTTGTGGATCTTAGAAAACTCTAAGAATATGATGGATTGGGGTATATGAGATACCCAATAGGATGTTTAGAACCATCCAATGGTTGGATCATCCCATAAATTTTAAATTGAGTAAAATTGAACCTTAGAAGTCATTAAGACTATTGATCTAATAGATCAAGATCAGATCTTATCATCTGATGGTTGGATTGATTATGTAAATGGGAGAAAGACTAGTGATAAGACATTGATCATTATGGATTGTGAGAAATTGGGTGATCTAGACTATTGATGTGCAAACTATGGCCAAGATTAAAGATTAGACAAAAGGTTAAGGGAAATTAGACTTTAGTTAGTGATGAATGAACATGAAATCACCTAGATCAAGGAGGATCTAGAGTGATTTGAGTAGAAATGAGAATTAATTGAGCAATAAGTGATGGATTATGTTATATGTTGTTTGTACAGTTGCATCAAACCTTACTAATTTAAGAGGCAGCACCTGAGAGAGTTGGTTCTCACTAAAGTAGGTGACGACATTTAATATTGATATATTTTGTATAAAAACCATGGATGTTCATTTGATGACTTCATGTATATCGATGATTTGCTGCAAGTCTATTTGGCCTTATGACTTTGAGACTACTATTCAGCATGCATGGCTTGTACTCATGCACAATTGTTCTAATTTATATGTTTTCCATGGACTCATGTTATTTGGATTTCATGATGTTTTGATTTAATTATTTTACTGAAATTGTTTATCCGTGGGTTTATTGAGGCTTGGTAGCTAATCCTAAAGAGATTGATCCTATGGTGAGGATCGTACTCTAGGATGGCAAGCCACGAGCGCTCCTATATTTCATGCATCGGATATGACTATTTATTGCTTGTTTTGGGATGATGAGTGGATTTCATATTTTCATGGATTTATGATGAGTGCTTTCACCCAATGGGCACTGTAATAGGAGGGTTGGCCACTCGCTCTCTGACTATATGAGATGATAGACACCCACCCTGAAGATAGGCAAACCTTGTAGGGAGTGGTATCATGGGTAGTCCACACTACACGTTAGAGTGACCCCCATGCATAGTGGACACTTAGTCCTGCATTTGGTGTCAATGACAAGCGACAATTGGTAGACCCATGAATTGGTTACCACTGCAGCATGGCGATCCATGTTGTTTATTTGGCATTTCATGTGGCATTATGATTATTACTGGGATTGATATATTCATATGTACCCACAGCTTGACGACGCATGGAAGTTTGGTATGAGTACGCATGACTGGATGTGAGAGTGTGTTGTACACTCGAGGTACATGAGTGGATTATGTGCCCTTCTATTTAGGACATGCACTAGTGTTTGATGTGATGATTTTTCTTTTACTTGGCACTATTAGATTTATGAGCCATGTTTTATATTATATTATGCATGTCACATTGATTTGACTCATGTGATTCTTATGAATTATACGAGATCTTACATGCCATATTGGATTCTAGTTTTGACATGAATTATATGTCGATAATGTTTTTGTTTATGAGACTTGATTATTCTATTTTCATACCTTTATTACATCCATGAGTTTTATTATGAGATTATGCATTTTATACGTGACACTACCGATATCCATTTATTGAATATTAAATGTCTATGTCCCTGCACAAGAAATAGCTTACTGAGGCATTGTTGTTTTTCTTACAATGCCTCAAATATAGAGTGGGACACCACAAAGGGCAAATAGGTGGAGGATCACTAAAGGTGACGTGGATCACTACAGCATTTTAAGACTATCATACTGATGTATGTAGTTGACTTGACATGATTTTGGACTTGTATATGGGCTGCATATATTTAAATGCTCTTTTACATATGCTTTCGACTTGTGGACTTGGCCTTATGGCTGGATGCTGAGTAATGATGGATAGACCCTGGCTCTTGATGATTTTTAGTATTACTAGTATTAATTCTTGTCATTTTTGACGTGGTTTTTTTGCAGTCAGATATAACACGTCTTGTGTTATGTGTTGATATTTGCATTTATGGAATTTTCTTGTGAATTGTTTGATGTCTGGAGGTTTGAAAAATGTGTTATTACTCAGTTTTTCATGCTTTTGAAATAATTTTAATTTATTGATATTTGAAAAAGGGATCTCGCCTATTTTATATTTATGGTGTGTGTGTGTGTGTGTGTGTGTGTGTGTGTGTGTGTGTGTGTGTGTGTGTGTGTGTGTGTGTGTGTGTTTGGTATTTGAAAATTTGGGGCATCACAAATTGATATCAGAGCCTAATCTACTCCATCATCACCACATCAATGAGTCCACTTAAGTGTTACAGCCCATAAAGTTATTGCTAGAGATGAATTGGAAATAGAACTTACTTTAGATTATATTAATGTTATGATAGATGGCTCCTAGGAGGAGAAAAAGATTGAACCCCGCCCCACCTGTTGCCATCCCTGTTGAGTTCTCAAGGCAAGGGGAACATAATGTAGACTTAGTGACCCAAGTGATTTAGGGTCTGATACTACACATACATTAGCAAATTCGAGCAACAATGGAGGCCACAAACTCAGCACTTGTGGCAATGACTGCATAGCCTCAATGGACTTATCAACTTAGTCATCCCACCAGGTACTAATACCACTAGCACCTAGAACCACTAAGGGCAAAGCCTCAAAGTTTCGATAGAGCCGACAAACAAGAAAGATTCTAGATGATGGTACCATACTTCCATGGGGAAGGTGAGACAGAGGAGATAAAGAGCTGGTTATTTGAGGTCGAAAGAGCGTTTGATGCTATGAAGGTTCCTACAGAGGACCAGGTGTAGATAGGTGCCTACCTATTAAAGGGTGAGGGAGGTTTTTGGTGGTAGACCTTTCAAAGGGCCTGCTCTTCTACTAAGAGGCACTTACTTGGGAGGCCCTTAGGAATGTTGTTGATGACTAGTACTTCCCACCTCACACACTACTGGCAATGAAGAGGGAGTTTGCTATCTTGGAGCAACAAGAAATGATGGTTTAGCAGTACTTGAATTAGTTTACCAGACTCAGGAGATTTACACCCAACACTTTTGCCTCTGATGAAGAGGCTGCTAATAGATTTGTAGATAGATTAGCACTAGGGTTGAGGAATCAGGTGATTATGCATGCCCTATGATGGTACAAGAGGCAATAGATATGGCCTCAATGTTGGAGAGAGATTTTCTTCGTAGAGGTGGTCCAATCTAGCTCAATAAGGGTAAGAGACCTTTTGTATAGACGTAAATGTACAGGGTACCATTTCAACAAAAGACAAATAGATATAAGAAGGATGAGGATAGGAAGAAGTGTGGTAAGTGCAAAGGAAGACACCCTGGATAACAATGTCCCAAGACCTACAAACAATAGCGTCAGTAGCAATTTCCCTCACAGAGACAACCATTTAGATGCTTTGGATGTGGAGATGGGGAAATGTCCTATGAGTCATAGGGATAGACAAACAGATGTTGGGGACAAGGCAGAGATCACACCATGCAACCAGGGGTGAATCTTTGCCATTTCATCAGGGCAAGCATAGGCCTCAAACTAGGCCATGGAAGATACTTTCCTTGTCTCAAACTGGCACACTAGGATCCTTTTGATTCAGGATCCACTCACTCTTTTATTTCATGTACATTTGCATCATGTCTTGATATGCATGCACATAAGTCAACTTTTGGACTTGATATCATCACACCTATGAACCAACATGGATTGCTACAAGAAACAAGTTATTTTTAATGTACCTAGGCAACCAATGACCTATTTCTATGGTAACAATAACATCACTGGTGCATGTGTCATTTCTACCATGAAGGCAGGGTGGTACTATTTATAAGGATGCCGAGCTTTCCATGCTTGTGTGATAGTGGAGGATAGCGGGCAGTCCCAAATTGAGGATGCTGATGTAGTGCAATAATTTACAGATGTTTTCTCTAAGGAGTTGCCAGGATTACTACCAAGTAGGGAGATTGATTTCAATATTGATCTAGTGCTAGGTATAGTGCCCATTTCTAAGGCTCCTTATAGGATGGCCCTAGCTAAGCTGAGAGAACTCAAAGTCCAATTGCAAGAGTTACTTGACAAATGATTTATTAGACACAATAGATCTCCTTAGGGAGCACAAGTCCTTTTATGTAGAAAAAGGATAGATAGTTGTGAATATGTATAGATAGATTATTGATTATTGAACAGTGTCACGCTAAAAAATTGATATCCCCTACCCCACATCAATGATTTATTTGATCAACTTTACCCAGCGTAGATATTCTTAACAATAAATTTGAGATTGGTATGTCACTAGTTGAGGATTGGGAATGAGGATATCTCCAAGATTGCCTTTAATACTCACTATGGTCCTTATGAGTTCTTGGTGATGCATTTTGGTTTTACCAATGCACTGACAGTTTTTATGGATTTGATGAACCAAGCCTTTTGAGCTAATCTAGATTAGTTTGTTATTATGTTTGTGGATGACATCCTAATTTACGCACCCAACCTTGAGGTGCACAGGGAACTTAACCTTTTGAGCTAAGTTTAGTAAGTGCAACTTTTGGCTAAAATAGGTGCAGTTCTTAGGCGATGCGGTATCTAAGGATGGAGTGGTCGTAGACCCGACTAAGGCAAAGGCAATGCTAAATTGGGAGAGACCTACGACAATGACTAAGATTCATAGCTTTCTTGAATTGGCAAGGTATCATCACATATTTATTGAGGGATTCTTGGGGATTGCTTTACCTCTAACTACCCTGACTAGGAAGGCCACCAAGTTTGTTTAGAGTGATTCTTGTGAGGAGCACTTTCATGAGCTCAAGAAGAGACTTACCTTTGCACTAGGTTGACACTATCCTCAGGATCTAGTGTTTATGCAATTTGTTGTGATGCCTCCAATAAGGGGCTAGGAGCAGTAATAATGCATCATGGGAAGGAAATAACCTATGAACCTAGGCAATTGAAAATGCATGAGGTGAATTACCCTACCCATGACTTTGAATTGTTTACTAATCATAAGAGCCTCAAGTATTTCTTCACTCAGAGCGATCTAAACATGAGGCAGTGTAAGTGGATGGAATATCTCAAGGATTTAGACTTCACCATTCAATACCACCCTGGAAAGGCAAACGTTGTAGTGGATGCCTTAAGTAGGAAGTTGAGGGCAACGATTGCCAACTTCTCAGTCAAGTCAAGATTCATAGACCGAATTTTACAAGCACAGATTGAGGATGCAGAGACCCAAGCATTAGTATATAAGGTAGATTTCACTAGAGGACAGGATGGTGGTATCCAAATCCATGGCAGGCTGGTAGTTCCTACAATTGACAATTTGAAAGGTGAGCTACTTTAGGAGGCTCACCAATCACAGTTCACCATTCATCCCTGAGGTATGAAGATATATTAGGGACTGAGATGATACTTCTAATGGAACAGGATGAAGAGAGACATTAAGGAATGTGTAACATGGTGTTTGACTTGTCAGTAGGTTAAGGCTGAGCACCAAAGACCTTCAGGGTTGCTTCAGACACTAGACCTTCCCGAGTGGAAATGGGATCATATCACCATGGATTTCATAACTGGTCTCTCGAGCACTATAAGTGGACATGACATGATATGGGTTATTATAGATAGACTAATGAAGTCTGCCCACATCCTTCCTATTAGACAGAGTCAGACAAATTAATGTTGAGGTTTAGCAGATCTTTCCACGCCTAGATAGAGAGGACCATCCAAACTATTGAGGATATGTTGAGGCCTTGTGCCATTGATTGAAAGGGTATCTGTTATGATCATTTACCACTGGTAGAGTTTGCATATAACAACAGCTACCACACAAGTATTGGTATGGCCTTGTATGAGGCACTATATGGTAGACCATGTTGATCACCCCTATGCTAGAGTAATGTGGGAGAGAGACGCCTCATGAGGACCGAGTTGGTGGAGCAGTGGGCTAAGAAGGTCTAACTGATCCGAAAGCAACTTTTAGCTGCCCATAGTCTTTAGAAGAGCTACATCAATAGGAGGTAAAAGGACGTGGAGTTAACCATTGGGGATCATGTTTTCTTGAAGGTCTCCCCTACGAAAGGAGTGATGAGGTTTGGTAGTAAAGGAAAGCTTGGCCCTAGGTTCATTGGCCCCTTTGAGATTCTGAGGAGAGTTGGAGAAGGTGGGTTTCAGTTAGCCTTTCCACCATAGCTCGCAGATGTTTTCTGTGATGACCCGAGTTTTTAAAACACATTTTCATAAATATTTGCAAAGGTAGGGCCCTGAATTTGAAAATTTTTAAAAATACAAATAGCAAAAACATATTTTCTTTGAAATTGATTTGTTAAAAACCCGAGTGCCACCTCAATTTACTTATCATACATAGATTTTTGTATAAAATAAAATTTCTATTGAATATTGATAGAAATAGTTTTATTAAAATCAGGATCGATCCAATGGTTCACATACACAGTTTAGTAGTCATTACATACCTTGTCCAAATATTACAATACAATCTTACTCAGAGTAAATACCCTGAGCCGTAGTTCGGTGATTATTATCCACAAGTCTTGGGCTTTCAATCTTCCTTAAATGTATCCAAGATATTGTAAACATTTACAATATTTCAGCAAGCTCTGCTTAGTAAGGGATTTAAGAAATATATTCAATATATCTCAAAATCAACAGTTCATTAGATCCATGATATAAATCAATTTATACAATTGGATAACCATTTTATCCTTCACTCATCATATGAATTATATGTATATATTACATATAAATAAAACCACTGAAAATTGTGAATATAGTCAATATCATCAATATTATCTCATTTCAATCTGATTTCAATATTAACACTAGGTGTTAATATATAATCATACCGTATTGGGAATCATCTTCCAATACAACATCGGTCATAGATTTTATTGAGCATCTCATCATGCCATCAAATAAGGCATCTCATCATGCCATAATCAATTGCATCATAATGCAAAATATCAAAGGATTACCATGCTCATAGTCCGAATCCGTATAGCGCACCCAGATAACTGCATAATACTCCACTGATACCATAGTGGAAAATATAGATCCATGTTCGTATGGGGGGAACCATGGCTGTCACAGTGACGGCCTTCCCATAATTGCCCCACCCAACGTTTTGCCTCTCTTTGGGCATGATATCATCATCATAATAAGTTTCAGAGAGCGAGTGACCAAACCTCACAACTCTCCTAGCATTGGCATCCCCAAGCATAAGCCTATCTTAAAACAAAATCACAAGCCTCCATGCTTGTATGGAAATTAATATTTCAATACTTACAAACTATGTGTCTGGTTATAATAGGACATGACTATAACTTATTTCCTTAAGATTTGGGGGTCCAACTTATATAGTTCAAATCTTCCCATTCTACCCATTAAGTAATTTCATAATTGCTTAATCAATCTCTTTGTATTGATTTCAACATCATTTGTTGTCTTAATTAATTTCATAATTACTTAATCAATCCCTTTGTATTCATTTCAACATCATTTGTTGATTCATAACAATTCCAAGGCAATTATAATCAAAACTTATTTATCAGGATAAGATCATGTGTAAAATACATGTATCTTATATATGGAATATATTCTTAAGGTCCACCTACCTTTACTTTCAACCATCCATATTCTCAGTGATCTTGATCATCATATCCTTCATGTATTTGTCAAATCATATGTATACTATCATTCCTCAACTCATTTATACTTCCTAGTTGTTCTTTTGATCATCCTTACATAGGATGATTTGAATCTTATTCCTTGGATCATATTGATCAAGGATCTAATCTATTGATCTACATTTGAATCTAATATTTATACTACTTCAAAACATACTTATAATATTATGATTCTTATTATTCTTGATCATTCAAGATCTCCTTATGGATCTTGTTTGATCTTTGATTATCTTAATTACCATTTTTATTAGGATTAGATAGTTTACTATCCTTTTATGATCTTATTATTATTCAACCAATTAATGTTTTACTGATTGAAGATAATTTATGCACTCCTAATTCTAGATAGCTCCTTCTTATTTTAGAATTGACTAAGGCTTACCAGTTAAAAGCTGCTCATATAATTCAATCCTCATGTAAGGAGGCATTTAGACCTCACAAATGTCATTAGAAGGGGGGGAAGAGCGAGGCTCTATTAGAGAACCCCCTTAACCACTATGTTCAGCATTTACTGGGGCGACCTTAACTTAACCTTCATAAGGTTCCTATGAGCATTAAACCCTAAGTACTCTTGCTATTTGATTTTAATTAAATCCATGAACATTTAAAATGTCATTCATGGGGTTTATTATTCTCCTAATTTGGCTCAAGAAAATGATATTCCTTATATTGTCCTACTAACTATAGCCCTTGCTATCATTAAGTCCATATCCATATTCATTGTAAATGTTCATCAATATCTATTTTCATTTAATTACTTTTTTCATGTAATTTACATAACATGAACAAT
Source organism: Warburgia ugandensis (assembly GCA_035236585.1). NCBI lineage: Eukaryota > Viridiplantae > Streptophyta > Magnoliopsida > Canellales > Canellaceae > Warburgia > Warburgia ugandensis. Next base: position 55,418,796 of record CP141128.1, read on the forward strand.
TAAAGCATAAATAAATAAATCTAACAATTAAATCTACTAAGCAAATAAAAGAACATTTACAATATAATTTAATAATTCATATGCTCATTTGAATACATCATATTTATTCATTTTGATCAAATGATCATATTTTGATTTCTATTCATTTTTCATCCCATTCAGGGTTTAGATCTTGATCTTTCATTTTTATTTAGATCTATCAAATTCTCTTAATGTGATATCATCAGTAGATCATTATGCATCTCATCATATGATCTAATCTTTCTTAATCCAACCAATCAAGAAGATCTTATGTCAATTTATCCAAATCAAGGGCATAGATTTCAATATATCCCAAATTAGCCACATCAAGCCATTCATTTCTCATGATCTTATCATTAGATCATCATGATCATGCTAGATTAGTCAGATCAAGTAAATCCATGATTATTCTTAAGATTTCTCTTCTATTAAGGTTAAATTTCTTAACTCATCCTAGATCAGTCATGTCTAACTCTTGATTCCTTGTTCCCTCATCACTAGATCACTAATGGATCAGAAATCCAAGGTCTGATCATGTTAGATTTGACTGATCTTGGGAAGTAGTTCCTCTTTTTGTAATTTACATAATTTTACAGGGAATAAAATCTAAAATTTATATTTCCATTAAATTCTACTCTTCACCAGGAATCTAGAGCTTCTTTCCAATCTTGATTTGGAGTTAAAATGTGCTCTAAATTGTATTTTTAAGATTTTAGATCAAAACAAGGAGCCTAGATTCAATCTGGGTTTTTTGAATTTATGGGTCATTCAGTGGACTGCCCCCACCTCATTCCACTAGTGATAGCCAGTGTATGGGGATAGCTGAGGTGGTCCCATTTAGATCGTCAGATCAACCTTTCCCAGATCAACGGCCAAATCTAATTGAAATTGATTTGTGATTTCATATCCTGGGGTTCTGGGACCCTCTGAATTAATCTAACAATTCAGAATTCCCAAAAAATGTTGATTTACCAATGTTCCCAATTAGGTCACCGGATTCTGGTTCATAGGTGATCCAGTCGCCGATGAACCAAATTCAACGGTGATTTGGCCAAGAAACCATGGGGTTTTTGAAGAGGAGATGTTGGAGACCTACCTGGATCTAGTTTGGAGTAGAAAAAGAGCTAGAGAAGAGGGATTTTTGCCAATTTTCGGTGGATGAAAGCCGTTGTCTATGCTCACTGGTAAATCATTGCCGCTAAGCCGTTTGTTGAAGTGAGAGAAGAAATGGGAAGAGGGGTTTTGAAGAGGAAGGTAAGGGGAACCAGAATCTGGGTTCCAGTCCCATTTCCAGCACCAGAGAAAGGAGATCTGTTGAGATCCTACCGGGTTGGGGAAAACCTTGTCGGGTGGAAGGAGTGTCCCCCAACTTTCCAACCTGGCACAGGCTAGTTCCTGTGCCGGGCACTTGTGGGGACAACTGCTATGGCTGGAAAGAGAAAAAGAAAGAAAAGAAAGAAAAAAGAAAGAAAAAAGAAAAAAGAAGGAAAAACAGAGAAGAGAGAAGAGAGAGAGAGAGAGAGAGAGAGAGAGAGAGAGAGAGAGAGAGAGAGAGAGAGAGAGAGAGAGAGAGTCTTGGGGATTTGTGGAATTTCATGGGAATAGTGGGAGGGGTATTTATAAGTTTTTTTTTTTTAATTAAAATTTTAACTATTTGTATTTTAAATGATTTTTCACTTTTCTTATAAAATCAAAAGCATATTCCTCATCATGTTTATTCTTCATCATTGATATTCCCTGAGCTAACTGTCCACTAGCTCACCTAACTTTTGTAGACCCCACACAAAAATGAAATGACCATTTTACCCTTATGGGTAAATGTAAATTCACAAAAATTACATAAAATAGAAATTTTTCACCAGACTCAGATTGCAACGTGTTTACAGTCATTATAACTGGTTTCCCATGAATGATTCCAAATATCCATGTTTCAAGACCTGATTCTTTTTTTAAAAATTAATATTATATTAAATATAATATTTCACCTTGATTTTCGTAAAAATTTCAATTAATTCCTAATAATTTTAGAAAATTTTGGGGTTTTCACATTCTTGATGTCTTTCATGTATCTATGTTGCAAAAGTATATGCCAAACCCCTCCCACGTGCTCGAGCAAATACTTAGAGAGTTGAGACCTTATTTGTCATTTGAGGAGAGAGCCATGACGATTTTTGACCAAAAGGTCCAAGAGTTGAGAACCAAGACTATTCCAATAGTCAAGTTCCTCTGGCAGCACCACTCCACACAGGAGGCCCTAGGGAAACAGAGGAGGAGATGCTGTAGACTTATCCAAAATTGTATGTATAGTTACACTAAAATCTCAAGGATGAAATTTTCATAAGGAGGTAAGAATGTAATATTTGTAAATTTTCTCTCTTAATTATATAATATTATTTGAGAATTTCATGAAAATTAGGACTTTGAGTTTTCAAAGAACTAATAATTATATAGACCAAATTGAGAGTTGAAATGTGGATTATTAGATAGTGCTCGAAAAATGGAATCCAAAGACACTAAGAGGATTAAAACAGAGTTTCGATGATAAAGTTGTGAGCGTTTAAAGTTGAGGGGTATTTTAATAATTTTCTAAGTGGGCCCTATTTAACTGATTTTTAAAATAGAAATACCAAAAATTGGAGGGGACCATTTTGATAAAGGCACCCTCCTCATCATGTCATGTGTATGGCACACAGTGCATCCCTACTACAGCCGTCCCCACCACGTTTTGATGCATTTTAAACCCCTTCCGACAGAACAAGTAAACCCTTCTCCGCTTCTCTCTTTTCTTTCCTCTTTCTTTTCTCCCCATGTTTCCTCTTTCCTCATCGACTAGACTTGCTTTTCTAGCTAGCAAAGTTCAATAGGGGAAAACCTTATTGTAGTAGAAAACTCATCTCAAGGATAGCTCGATTGGATGATCTGACAGTAGATTAAAGGGGAAAGCAAAGGATGGGCCAAGCACTTCATCCCAATGGATATTGTGCCAAGGGTGCACCTTGGCAAACGCATCATAGAATGTATGCACTCGATGCATTGTTCACGGTGGAGATGCAATGTGAGTGCATCCTTGCGACAGAGATGGACCCATGTGCGTCCTAGTGACCGAGACAAAGCGATGCATCTGGGATGTGCATCATTTAAGCGACGCATCCTAGTGATACCATTTTATACTATTTATAATCCATATTTGATTAGACCATTGATTTTAATCAAAAACAAAAAAATCTCCAATTCTGGAGGTAATATAAACCCTATTTTTTATCTGAGATATTTATTGGATTCATCACAATGATGCAGGCCTAATTCTAAGGTGAAAACTTAGATTTGATGACCATAAATAAAGTATGATGACATGCAAAGTATGACAACGCCACTAAGTACACTCAAATCTGAGATCATGGGAATAAAACCCAAAATTTTATGCATAAAGGGCAAAACGGACTTTTTACACCATGTGGGGCCCACATGGGGACCACCACATCCCCAACAACCAATTTGATCAGCAGCCCATGTGAAACATGAGTCATCAAAGATCAGCCGGTCATGGGGAAGAAAAATTAGGCTTGGGAGCATTGAAGTTTCATGCCATTTTATATTTTAAAAATAACATATTATAATCATGGAAAAAGACCCAAAATGCCTATAAATACAACCCCAAAAAACTTCCCAAAATCCTCATAAATTTCCCACGAAATTCTCTTCATTCTCCTTGAAAAATTAGATCTAGATCCCTCCCCAAAGACACAAAATTTCCAAGAGTTAGATCTCTTTTCAACTTGTTTTTCTTTTTAGATTGGAACAAGAGACCTAAAATCAATTAGGCACTCTATTCTAGATCTAATTTGATCAATTCCACCATCCAAAACTTCCCAAAATATCTATTCTACAAAACTCCCAAAGAAATTTCAAGATCCAACGGTTCAAACAACGGTATTTGCAAGAAAGGTGGATTTTAGGCTATATCTTCATCAACAAGGTATTTTTTTAAATTGGGCATATAAATGAGGTTTTCTCTCCAATCAAGTAAGTGAAAATCATTTTCATATATGTTTAGTATTGTTTTATGTAATTTTTATTTTACTGTAATTAATTTTGGTAATAAAAAGGTAAAAATAAAGTAAACAATAGAACCCTTAATTCATGATGATGGAGTGCTCAGATGAAAAATCTGACTCCACCAATCAATCCAGAATTGTACAAATCCCCTAGAGTAGAAGTTTCAAAAAGATCTGAGCAGTTTTGGATCCTCAATTGAGAGAGATTAACTCTGGTGGGCCTAGATCAAATCTGGACCCTAGGAACGGCTGAAAACTTCAATTTAAGATTGTGGAGTCATATGAACTCCAAATTGAGATTAGAAAGAAGCTATGGAAAGCTTGTAATGTCTAGTTTCTAATGAAGTCATAATATTTCTAAAATTTATTTCTGTATTTTGGAAATAAGTGTCCAATTTCTAAGATCTTCAAGATCTGAGGTGATCAGATCTTGGAAATTTATTTTAGTGATGATATAATAATGTAATAAAGTAATATATATGGTTAATTTGGATAGATCTTGGATAAAATAGGGGATCTACCCTTTATGGTAGAAAAACCCTAAAATAAAAATAAAAAAAATACAAAGGGACCCACTTGAGCAATGAGATCAATGATGATCAGATCCTTGGGATGGATTAAAGGGATGATATTATGATGGAATCCAGTTAGATCATGGAGGAAATGTGACAAAATCAAGTGGATATGATTTTTGGATCTTAATGGATTAAAAGTCCTAAAGGTAATAAAACCCTTAATCTAAAGGAAAACACCTAAGATCTAATGGTTGCATCATATTTAAAGGTTTATAATAATCTTAATAAAATTAGTTTAATTGTCTTTTATTGGATATAGAAGTGTAAATGTGATTTATGTTCTAAGTTAGAAAGCATGATAGTGTAATCTTTAAATTTTAGTATGATATGCCCTAAATGAGTAATTTGTTAGTAGATTTGATTATCTTAGGATCATGTTAGTGTAAATTAGGATTTAAACATGATTTCATTATGATAGAAGATGTGTTTCATAACTTAGGATCATGTTAGTTTTATTTCACTAGCTTAAGTTACATTCATAGGAAGAATGTTAGTATATAGTTGTTAAACTTATATTTGATTTATGCTTTCAAGTTGATGATTTACTTATTTTCAAATTTTATTCAATTGTTAAGATACAAGGAGCATAAATCACCAAAAATGTAAACTAAAGAAATATAGAAATTCATGGAAAACTAAAATGAATGAATGATTTTGACTTAATAAGGGCTATAGTTAGTAGGACAATAGAAGGAATGATTTATCATTTCCTTGGCCCAAAGTAGGAAAATAATGAACATCCATGGATGACATCATGCATATCCATGGAAATTAATTAAAATCAATTAGAGAAGGGACTTAAGGTAAAGAGCTCATAGGAACCTTGTCAAAGGTTGAGCTAGTACCACTCCAGTGGACTCTGAACATTGTGGTTATAGGGGGTATACAAGAGCCAAGTGCTTTTCCCTCACCTCCCATTGACGTAAGAGAGGTCTAAACGCCTCCTTACATGAGGGTTGTATTAACCACTTTTTGAGCAGACTTTAACTAGTAAGTACTGCTCATCCTAAAATAAGGAGTTGTCTAGTGATAGGAAGAAATAAATTATCTTCAACCAAGTAAGACACTAACTGGTTGAATAATAATAATAATAAGAGCATAAAAGGTTAGTAAATTACCTAACCCTAATAAAAATAGTAAGTAAGATAAGGACGATCAAACAAGATCCATTAGATCTTGGATGATCAAGAACAATAAAAATAAGAACACTCTATTGTACTTAGTATGTATGTTTAGTAGTATACTTGTTATAGTTCATTAGATTAGATAATCCAAACCCTTGATCAAAGGTGATTCAAGGAAGAAAACCAAGATCATCCTCCATAGGGATGATCCAAGAACTGAACTTAAATCAAAGAAGAACTAGATGATAGAAGATCTAGGACCCTGATCTTTATCAACATGTGTAGATTGTCAATCAAAGGATCTATGAAAGATCAAGATCAAGAAGATGAACATACAAAGACTTAGAGATAGAAAAATACTTAGATATGAATGATCTAAAGATCATTCTAAACATCAGATCTACTGATCAATAGGATTGTTCATAATTTATATATTGACAATATGTATGGATGTATAGATTTCATACATCGGTCAAGATCATGGAAGAGTGGGGAAAAGAGATCAATCCTTAAAGGTAGGAGGATTTGATGAATACATTTACATGAGATATACATAATTGTACTCATGATCTTATGTTGACAAGAGTAATGATAATACTTGTAGTAAATCTCTTGAAAACCTTATGATCCAACCAAACACATATAAGATGGTTAAGGACTAAACTATAAGTGAATAGGGAACTAGAAAATATTTCAGCCTTAAGTAAACAGACATATGGTCTGATATATATGAAATCTATTTTACATACAAGCTTGGAGGCTTGTAAGTTTGTTTTAACAGGCATGAGCCTAGGGGATGCTATTGCTAAAGGAGTTATGAGGGTTTGGCCACCCGCTCCTTGAAATTTGATGATATGATGATACCTTGCCCAATGAGAGACTAAAAGTCGGGTGGTGGCAATTATGGGAAGGCCACCACTGTGAAAGTCTTGCCCCCCCATACGGGCAGTGACATAATATTTTCCACCGTGGTATCAGTGGTGAATAGGGCAGTTATCCGAGCGCGCTAGTACGGATCAAACTGCAGCATAGCAACCTTTCTGATTATTTTGCATTATGATGCATATGGGAATAGGCATAGTGAAATGCCTTATGTTATAACATAATGAAATACTAGGTAAATTGTATATTACCAATGTTTCCCAAGAAGGGAAATTCCCAGTATGAGATTAGCTGTAATACTAAATTCTCAAAATGAAGAGAATTGATCAGCTTAGTTGGGAGTGATATTTGACTATTTTCACGAATTTAATTGGTTTACCCATGAAGGGTATGTATGTATATAGATATGCATAACTTACAAAGTAAAGAGTATGTTCAAGGATATTGAGATTATGAAGTATTGGAATTACATTGTCAATTATTATGTTTCCTAAATCCCCTACCAAGCATTGCTTGCTGAGATATTGTACTTGTTGCAATATCTCAGATCCAGGGAAGGAGAGTTAGGAGCTGAAGACTATAGAAGACTTGAAGAGAATAATCTTCAAGGTATACCCTTGAAGACATGTATTTTTCTTTGTTGAGATTTTTATTGTATGGTGAGCTTGAGTTTTGGATTATGTAATTTGGACAAGTATTGTACTAGATTTGGCTGTACTGTGAACCACTGGATGGATCTTGGAGTTTTAATAAAAGTATATTCCTTCAATGAAATTTTATTTTGTACACAAATTGTACTTATGTTATGTATGAAGTGGTGACTTGGGTTTTCAAAACAAGTTCTAAAGAAAAGAATTTCCACTGCTTTGTTTTGCAAAAAAAAATTTTACACTCTTAAGGGCCCTGCCTTTCAAAATACTTTACAAATCATGTTTTCAAAAACCCGGGTCGTCACAATTCCAACCATCCAACCATGTTATTTTCCTAAATCCTTGGGTACTTATTTAGATTCTCATGTTGTTTATTAGATCTCATAGTTATTTTGCATAGTAACTCACTGTAGATGCATTAGATTTCACCATTTATAGGGCTCTAAAATCATGCACATATTCCAAGAACCATGTGCATGGTTCTATATCCCATTCCTATTAGATTTTTCGTTAATTTAGTTGTTTGATCTTGTTTTAGAAGTTGTTAATTAGTTTTATCCATATATTTTTATGTTTATAAAGTTTCCTTGTTGTATTTTAGAAAGTTTTTATCTTAGTAAGTTTTAGGTTAGGTAAGTTTTAATTTAGGAAAGTTTCTAATTTAGTAGTTTTCATTGCTTAGTTTGAATCTTTCTAAATTGTTGTAGTTCCCTTAGTTAATTGCATGATAGTTAGATAAATTTCCATTCTAATTGTTTAGTTTTAATTTAGGCAAGTTTCTTTTACTTTTAGTTTTTAATTCCATGCATGTTTCCTTCTTAATTGTTTTAGATTCCTAGCTTAATCACAACTCAACTTCTTTGGCTGAGTTAATGTAAATAAAATTCAATCCATTACAAAACCATAAGATTCCTTGTGGCATCGACCTCACTTGTGTGAAAATACTACATTGATTTGTATGCTTGGGAGTATTTTTAAAGCTACACCAAGTTTTTGGCGCTATTGCCAAGGAATCACAATAGATTTGTTATTGTATTCTTATTTGGATTATTTATTTTTGGTTGTAGACTTTGGTTGCATTGGATTAGGATTTTTTATTTACATTTGCATATCTTGCTATTTCCTCATAAAATTACATATCTTTCATGCTTTTGTGCAAGGGGAGATTAGCAAGTGGAGCTTCATCAACTAATTAGGATTTCCTTGCTTTCCTAGACTAGGACTTTTTCTTCTTCTTCTTCTTCTTCTTCTTCTTCTTCTTCTTCTTCTTCTTCTTCTTCCTTTTATTGAGTGAAACTTGTAGTGAGGCCCATTGTAACTTGCAATTTCAATTTCAATTTTAAATGGGTTAGATTAAAATTCAGCAAGTGTGAGGGATGGACGCCCACACTTGATCTTCATAAAAAACCCCAATGTAAATATCCCTTACTTTGTTTTACTTTTCCTAGGTTAGATTGCATTTAATATAATTTGCATTTGGTTGGTAGAATAAGTCATATAGTTTTAGGATCATTCATCTTATTTGTTGCATCTTTAATTAGGGTTGTTACATTAAAGAGCACCAATCCAACCTTTGGTAGGATAGCATATAGGTTGCATTAGTTTGTTTTCTTGTATTGCATTGCTTGTTTATTACTTTTCACCAGATCCTTGGCCCACCTAAGAAATCAATCTAGTTCCTTGAATGCTTGCAATCCCAACCATTAATCTTTAATTTCAAAGTCAAGTAGTAAGACACTTCGGGTTTTGAGCCCATACGAACCTTTTTGCAATAGGAAATCTATTGTGACTCCAATGGCTCTTGAACTTTGTGGTTATAGTGGGTATCCAAAATATAAGTGATTTTCCCACTCCTTTTGTTGATGGATGATGATGTCTAAATCCTTCCTTCCATAAGAATTGTATTAACCACCTTGAGCAAGATCTAATTAGTAAGCAATAGTCTAATCTAAGTCTAAGGAGGAGCTATCTAGCTTTAAGTTAAAAGCTACAACCTCATAGATTAACAAAGATCTTTAAGACAAGCTTGCTAGCATTAGAAATTGTTTGATTGCATCTCACAAAGAGTTGGAAGTCACGTTTATGTATAGGTTGCATTATTTAGTTAGGCTTCATTGTAATGCATGCAAGGACACCGATCTCAACACATTGAATTAGCACCATTAGATCTTGAGATTGAACATACACATAGACAAGGGGTAGGAAACCAAGTGCCTAACCCCATGGCTAAATCAACGACAGTAGTTGAGCATAAGACTATGCATGATTTTTATGCACCACTCCAATTAAATACTCCATCATACATTACACTGCCTCCTACCAATGCAGTCCACTTTGAACTTAAAATAAGTAATACAATTACTCCCGTGTTTCTATGGTCATGAGAGAGAGGATCCATACCTACATATCAAGGAATTCCTTCATATTTGTGCTACATTCAAGTATAGAAATGTCAGTGAGGATTCTATTAGACTTAGGTTATTCCCTTTCTCATTAAAAGATAAATCTGAATCATGGCTTAATTCTTTAGAGGTTGGTTACATTGCCACATGGGACTAGTTGCCTAAGAAATTCTTGAACAATTTTTTTCCTATCCCTAAGACTAATGCCCGTCGTAGGGAAATTATTAACTTCCAACAAAGGATGATGCACAATATTATAAAAATTAGGAGAGATGGAATGAATTATTACAAAAATTCCCCCACCATGGATTTGAAAAATTGGAGCAGGTTCGGTATTTCTATGAGGCACTGACACCTCAAAATAAACAAATGGGAGATGCAGCAAGTGGAGGAGCCCTTGTGATGAAAAGTGAAACAAAGGTATGGGAATTTTTCCAAACTTTAGCAAACAATTCATGACAATAGGATTACTATCATAGAAGAGAGAGAAATCCACAACCACAAAAGAAAGGAGGCCTTTGTAAAGTTGGAGTATTGTCAAACATTTCTTATAAGCTTGACTTTATAGTTGAAAAATTAAACAAACTAAAGCCTTTAGGTGGAAGGATGGAAAAACTTGAAACTTTCATGGCTACTACCCTATCCCATAAACCTCCACAAGAGGTATGTGTACTTGTTCTAGTCCAAGCCATCTAACTACAGCTTGTCTATCAAATAAAGTGCACCTTGAATACCTTTTAGAACAAGTGAAGGCTCTTGGTGCATATCACAACCATAACAACAATAACCCATATTCTGAGACCTATAATCCAAGATGGGCTAGGCCTCCCAATTTTTCATGGTCTAAGAATAATTCCCAAGGAGGAAGATCTATAAATCCCCTGTTCAAAACTTCTCTAGAATTTCTACATCCTCAATAACCAAAGCAATTATCAATTGAGGATAATATTCAATTGCTCATAAAAAAAAAATCAAGATACTAACAAGACATTACATTAATTCCAAAATGAGAGTTGACAAATTTCTCAAACTATCACCAAGTTAAGATGCAAATAAGCCAATTGTCTACTAAATTAAGTGAGAGGGAGAAAAAAAAAAGGTTTCCCAATTATACTATCCCAAATGCTAAGGGACAATTAGAATTAGGGTCCAGTTCACAAAGACCCCATAAGCAAGCCAAGTCTATTGCAACCGTTAGGAGTGGCCATTAGGTTGATAACAAAGTAGGGTAGACTAAGAAAAAAGAAGAGGAGAATGAAAAGCAAAAACATAGGAAAAAGAGATTAAACAAAAATCTCCTACTCCATCTGGGCCTATAATGGGGGCACCCTATGTGCCCAAAGCCCCAACTCTCAATTACTCAACAAGGCTAAGAAAGGAACAAATTTCATTGAGATAATGGAAGTATTTAAACAAATGCAAATAAATATTCCATTACTCAATGTTGTAAAGGATATTCCTACTTATGCTAAGTTTCTTAAAGAGCTCTACACTACAACACAAAAGCTTAATGTACAAAAGAAAGCCTTCCTCATTGAGTAGGTGAGATCTTTAAAGAAACACCAGACCTTACCTAAGTTTAAAGATCCATGTTTTTCTACTATCTCTTATGTCATTGGAAAACATATCATAGATTGGGCATTACTTGACCTCGGGGCTAACTTTAATTTGTTGCCTTACTTTGTCTATGAGGAACTAGGGCTTGGTGATCTTAAACCAACCAACACCACTTTGTAGTTAGTAGATAGATCAATTAAGAAACACATAATATAGTTGATGATGTATTAAAATAAGTGGACTAGTTTTACTTTCCTGTAGATTTTATTATACTGGATACCCAGCCTATGTTAGACCATAGTAGTCAGATCCTAGTAATTTTTAGATGTCCATTTTTGGCAACACTAATGCAATCATAAATTTTAGAAATGACATATGCAATTATCCTTTGGAAATATGAAAGTTGAGCTCAATGTTTTCAATGCTAACCATCAGCAGTTAGATCTTGATGACTTTTGCAACATGATTGAAGATTTAATTCTAAAAGTTCTTACCCCATTATTTACCTTTGATCCACTAGAGGCCCATCTTACACATTGTAAACTTAATGCTTACTGGAAGGCAACCCAAGGTTTTTAGAGTCTCATGGTTCTACATCACTTATATATCATTTAGTGTCCGATATTTCAGAACATTAGGGACAATGTTTAGTTTAGGTTGGGGGTGTAGACATGCATGAGATGTCTAGTTTTCTTCATATTTTTGTTAAAGAAAGAGAGAAAACATTTTTAGGCCAAAGTTCATTTACTGTGATGAGAATTGGATTGTCTGAAGTTTGGTACTTCTATTGCTTTAATTTCTTAATAGACATGCATATGGTTAATTCTTCATCTCATTCATGTCCTAAAGTGTTTTATGAATGTTAAATCTCATAATACAGTTATGCACAATGCATAAGTCTATACCAATAGATGATTATAATTTAAGACTCCAAGGAATATTAATGGAGACCTATATACCCAAGTGAGTATTAGAGACTATCATCATTTTTAGGCTTATAAGTAATACCATATTTCCTTCAATGAACATAAATTTTGAAAGATCCCAGTGTTCTTTGTTTTGGTCAAAATGCCAAGATTCAAAAAGGAGTACTAACTTTGTTTCCTGAATATTTATTCACTCAAATAGGTTTTAAGAAACCTGGGAAATGATATAGGCCATCCTTGTTATAACCCAGAAACAAAGACTACCTAGATATTATACCACAAGTTAGGACCCTTGTGCTTCTTAGTAAACCTCTTCTTTTCAAAACCCCAATTTACCTTAACCCAAAGAAACCCCATTAAGAATACCCATTATCTATCTTTCAAAAATGAGTAGGGATGATAAAAAAAATAAGAAAAAGGACAGAAGTCAAGAAGTCAAGAAGTCAAATCAAAGTGTTTACGTATAAAGAAAAAAGACTTTATTCAAAGAAGAACAGAAAAAGTGTTCTTTCTCAAAAATACAAAGAAAAGAAAGAAAAAGAGAATTATCAAAAAAAGAAAATAAAAAGTTATGAGGAAAGTTGAGAAAAGAAAATATAGAAGAGATAATCACTTCAATATAGTTAAGGTAGAAAAAATGGTCCTATATCAATTGAAGACCACTACCTAGATTTGAAACTTTGAATCTTTATACCTTTCTTTTCAGAACACTACCCAAGCCTACATTTTGTGACTACCTGGGTTTTTGTAACATATTTTGTAATACATTTTCAAAGGCAAGGCCCTTAATAGTAAAAAAATTTCACAAAACAAAGCAACAAAAATTCTTTTCTTTAAAACTTGTTTTGAAAAATACAAATCATCACTTCATACATAACATAAGTAGAATTTTTGTACAAGATAAAATTCCATTGAAGGAATATACTTTTATTAAATTCTAGAATCCATCCAATGGTTCACAGTACAACCCAATATCAATACAATACTTGTCCAAATTACATAATCCAAATTTCAAACCTCACCATACATTAAAAACTCTCAATACAATACAATGCTCTCAAATAAAAATACATGTCTTCAAGGGATATACCCTAATTCATTATTCTTCCAAAATCTTCTTAATTCTTGAGCTCCTAATTCTCCTTCTCTGTGTTTGAGATATTGTAAACAATGAAACATTTACAATATCTCAGCAAGCTATGCTTGGTAGGGTATTCAAGAAGCATAATACTTTAATAGTATAATCCTAATACTTCATAATCCCATTATTCATACTCATGGAGCAATCTCTTTACTTTGTCATATATGTACATCCTTACGCGTACATATGGTATACTATGTATAGATATATACATACAGTCAAAACTGTGAAAAAAAGTTAATATCTCAAAACATAATCATATCCAACTTATGCTGAGTTGATAAATCATCTAGACTCTGCCAAAAATACTCCCTCATTTGGGTTGTATCAGTAATCCACGATTACCCGGCATCTCATCATGCCATATCATGTGGCATTTCACTATGCCATGCATCATAATGCAAAAATACTCAAAGGACTACTATAATGCAATCTGATCCGTACCAACGCGCTCCGATAACTACTTTCATACTCCATGATACTGTGGAAAATCATCTACATCATGTCTATATGGGTAGACAGATCATCACAGTGGTGGCCTTCCCATATTGCCCCACCTGACATTTTGCCTCTCTATGGGTACAATATCATCATATATATCACATTTCAGAGAGCGGGTGGCCAAACCCTACTACTCTCCAAGCATAGCATCCCCAGGCTTATGCCTATTTAAAACAAAACCACAAGCTTCCATGCTTGTATGTAAAGTAATCTTTTTACTTAACAAATGTCTTGTCTATTTATATAATCATCCTCGTATTTTGGTATTCTTACACTGAGGATAGGATTTTGCTTCAAATTTAGGGATCATCATTTACAATGAACGATACCCATATTCATACAAGTTTAGGGATCACCATTTTATATGAATTATTCCCATGTATTGATTTTATACTTATCAGACAATCTGTCTATTTATCTAGGGCTGAAATACCTTCTAGTTCCTTATTCACTTAGGGTTTTCCTCATTTCTAACTTAACCATTTCATATGTGTTTTGGTTAGATCATAAGGGTTTTTTATGGGTTTAACACAAGTATTTACATTATACTTGTCAACATTTCCAAACATAAGATCATATATATAGCATGTACTTCTCATGTAGATTCCTTCATAAACTCCTCCTACCTTCAAGTAGTGATCCATCTCTTCAGATCTTCCATGATCCTAACTGATGTATGTAATATGTAAATCCATACATACTATCAATATATATACAATCTGAATAATCCTATATTTTTTATCCTATCTATATTTTTTGTCTAATCTTGTCCTTTGTGTCCTGTCATGATCTATCTTCCTCAGAGAGTGTTTATCCTATTGATCAATAAATCTGATGGTTAGAATGATCTTCTAATCTTTCAGATCTAAGTATTTTCTATTCTAAGTCTTTAGGTATTCCTTTCTTTGATCTAAGTTTAGTTGTTTGATCATCCCTAAGGAGGATGATCTTGGTTCTCTTCCTTGAATCATAATTAATCAAGGGTTCAAATCTTCTATTTGATCTAAGATTTTCTATTCTACTTGATCTAAGTTGCAAGCAATATATATCATCATCAAGAAGTATTTATTTCTTTTTATTGTTCTTAATCATTCAAGATCCAATGGTTCTTGTTTGATTATCCTTATCTTACTTACAGTTTTGATTAGGATTAGATAATTTACTAACCTTTTATGCTCTTATTATTATTATTCAACCAGTTAATGTTTTACTGGTTGAAGATAACTTATTTCAACCTAAGTTTAAACTGCTCCTCTTATTTCCAATTGGCTAAGGCTTACTAGCTAAATGGGTGAACACAAAGTGGTTACTTCAATCCTCATGTAAGGCAGCGTTTAGACCTCACAAACCTCAACGGAAGGTAGGGGAAGAGTGAGGCTCTATTAGAAAACCCCCTTAACCACCATGTTCAACATTCACTAGAACAACCTTAGCTCAACCTTTCATAAGGTTCCTATGAGCATGTTAACCCTAAGTATTCTTTCTAATTGATATTAATTAAGTCCATGAACATTTAAAATGTCATTCATGGGGTTTATTATTCTCCTAGTTTGGGACAAGGATTTGATAATCCTTATATTGTCCTACTAACTATAGCCCTTACTAATATTAAGTCCAAGTCATTCACTCATCTTAATTGTCCGTGAATCTCTATTTCATTAGATTTCCTTTTTGGTGATTTATGAATATTGAGACATAACCACTAATTAAACAATTATCTCTACTAACTTAAAGACAATTAAGATGCTTATACTATACTTTGACAATTCAAATAATCATACACTTTAAATCATAAGAGAATTGTACATCTATATCATTCTAAGGTCATTCATACTCTAATATACTAATATGGTTCCTAAGTTATAAAATAAATGAAATTTTACTACTAATCTAATGGAATCATGCTTAAACTTCAAATTTAAACTGACATGGACCTAAGATAATTATATCTATCAACCTAATATAACAATCTAATAACACATAGAACATAGCATGCTAAAATTTAAGAATTATGAGGCTTTATAACATAAATTGCATTTACTATACTATTGTCAAATAAAAGACAATGAAACTAATTAGATTAAGATTATTAGAAACCTTTACTTATGATCCAACCATTAGATCTTAGATCTTTTCCTTTTAATCAAGGGTTTTAATTAATTTTAGGGTTTTTATTCCATTAAGGTCTAAGATCATATCCCTTTGTTTTTGGTCATATTCAATCCATGATCTCAATGGATTCCATCATAATATCATTCATTCAATCCATCCCAAGAATCTTATCATACTTGATCTCATTGATCAAGTGGGTCCATTTGTGTTTTTAGGATTTTTCTACCATAAAGGGTAGATCCCTCAATTTATCTTAAATATGTCCAACTAAATCATGGATATCACTTGATTTCAACATTATATCATCAATAAATCAGATCCCCAAGATCTGATCATCTCAGATCATGAAGATCATGAAAATTAGAAACTTCATTCTTGAAAATAGAAAGTTTCTAAAATGTTTTCATCAATATTATGGTTTTAGAAGAAAATAGACATTATAAGCTTTCCATAGCTTCTTTTCGATCTCAATTTGGAGTTCAAATGACTCCACAATTGAACTGTGAAGTTCACAGTCGTTCCTAGGGTCCAGATTTGATCTGGGCCTAGCAAAGCGGACAATTCAGATCAATCAAATGGAACAGTCTGGCGGAATGGTCGGGCAGAATGGTCAAGCAAAACAGCCACCGCGCGCCCGTCACTGGGACAAATGCGTAACAGGCTCCCCTGTGACCTGCGCTATCACACGGTCGTCCCGTCGGGACAATGCCGTGCCCTAGGGGTTTTGGACCCTTCTGGATCGATTGGATGGCTCAGATTTTCCATCTGAGCCCTCATTATCCAGAATTGAAGGGTTCTGGTCCTTATTTTATTTCTATAAATTTTAACCTAAAAATAATTATAGAAAAATAAAAATTACATAAAATAACATGAAATAAGTATAAGAAGTGGTTCCACCTACCTGATTGGAGAAAAAATATAGATTTGAAACCCAATTTAAAATAAATACCTTTTGATGATAAGGTAGCCTGATAGTCACTTTTTTTGTGATTTACTGTTGATTGCACCGTTGGATCTTGAAATTGATGGGGGTTTTGTAGATTAGGTACTCTAGGATTGTATGGATGGTGGGATTTGTAAGATTCAATTTGGAATAGAGTGCCTAATTGAATTTAGGTCTCTTGTTCCAATTAGAGAGAGAAGAGAGAAAGCACAAGAAGGGAGATTTTTGGGAGTTTTGGAATTTTGAGAAGGAATCTAGGTCATGTTTTTCAGAATAAGCAATATGATTTTGTGGAAATTTTAATGAACATTTTTGGACATGTTTTCGTAGATGTTTTTGAATTTTTCATAATCACTTGTAATAATCATGTTTCAATTCTTTTAAAGATTAAATTACCATTGGATCCTCCACTACCACCTCCTTCTCCACTAGTAGTTGGTAGTGGTTTGACCACTCATTACATGTTCTCTGGCCGTTGGATTCGGTTGTGGGCCCCTTGTGGGTCCCACAGGGTGTGAAAGGACCATTTTGCCCTTTTATGGCGAAAAAATCTATTTTATTCTCCCGAACTCGAAATTGAGCGTACTTAGTGGCGTTGGATTCGTATTTCTGAGTACATTCTAAATATTGATATCTTAGGTCTCGATTATGGGTAAAATTATCATTTTACCCTTTTATTCATATAAATGAAGAAAATTAGGGATTTTTCATTTTAACTTGGAATTGAACGTACTTAGTGTCATTTCGATCAGTTTTTCGAGTACATTCATAATTTCTAAGTTTTAAGTTATGTTTTAATCTCTATAAAAAGAAAATTTTCAATAACCTAATATTCTAGCCCAAATTTTCTAAAAATTCAAACTAAATTGATTTTCTCAATCAATTAACAAATTTGGTGTTATTACACATTTTGCTATATTTGAAGACCTATTGATCTTAGGTGAAACATAGCCTTATTGAGGAGATAAATATAAAGGAATTAACATAAATTATTCATAGTGGTCTTAGTAATGGAATCCATTCTAAGGGATCATATTCTTTGTCACATTAGTGCTTACAATAGTATGTGAACCATTAGTATTGTTGGAATTGGTCACATAAAGAGCGAAATTTGTTTGACCTCTTCTCTGAGATCATTATTTCTAAGTGTATAACAATAAGAATTTGTGGTCAAGGCATCTTTCCAAAGGAGCAACAATTATATCTATTTTGAAGTCCTAAATTATGTAGCTACACACATTGCACTACGAGATAAAACTAGAACAAAATTACTTTGGTATGTAGATAACTTATGAAATTTTTCATTCATCTTTATTAAGTTGTTAAAGCAAGTAGAGTATTAATGGATGAGAATTCTCTAAGATTAAATAAAGGACTTAGCCTTATTTAATTTTGTGAGTATATTCATTGCAAACCCTCATGAAGCTTAACTCATCCAATAGGGGTAATCTAGGGATTTATGGGCTTGTTGCACATGCTAAATGCAGTCGTGAGTACCTACGAAAATGGAAACTATTTTGTTTTGATCATTTTTCACATGATTTGCTTGGGACTAGCAAAATGCTACTTGGGGGGTATGATAAGTGTTCAATTTTTCATAAAAAGTACCCAATTAGTAGCCCATGTTATAACTTATTGTGTTAAATTAGAGTTTTTGGCTACAATTTTGTAACTCATGCATTTTTTACCTAATAATTCAAAAGATTGATATTTTATAGGTTCATAAGCTAATCCAGCATAAGTATGTGATTGATCATAATTTTTTAGGAATTAGTTAGGATTTTTCTTCTTTTACCCGTGTTGAGAAGGTAATTCAAAGGTTGAGATTGATCAAGATGAAAATTGAAGATGTTCATGAGGTTTCCTAATCTAACTAGGAATCCTAAGCAAGCCAAAGCTAAATGTCATCAATCCAAGGTGTGATGAAGGTCCAAGATCATTCTAGGGCAAGCAAGAATGTTTTTGAAGAAGCAAAACTTGATTAAAAATGGAGCCAAGCCCAAGCCATGCATTTCCACCACCTTTGCATGGGAGACATTAAAGCTACTTAGCCATTAAAACCATGAGATAGGGTGATAAAGCACACAAGCTACTCAAGCCTTGAAGCCAACCACTGAAGCCACTTAAGTGACCAAGGAATGAGCCACCCATTAGGAGAGAAAAACCCTCTTTCCTAATCTATTTCCTACCTAATCTACCCATCTTACTAGGATACCACGTTTTTAAGTCATGGAGAGAGAAACCATCTAAGAGGAGGATCCCCCCGACTGAGTTGGCAAAATCAAGTGGTTTCCTAATTAGGAAACCCTAGATCTAAGTCCATGCAAACATGTAACCCTAAATTTTCTTATAGATTTTCCTTCTTATTTCCCTCACTCTTCCCACCATTCAAATTACATAAAGCCACTTTCCTTCCATGGAAAAGGATGCGTCCCCCTTTCTAATTTAGAAACTAGCCAGCTCATATTTATTTCTCTCTCTTATGTCATCTTTAATGACATTATTCCTACCTAAATTTTCTCCTCCTAACCTTTCTCATTCAATACCCAAACCCTAGGGCTACTATCCTCATGATTTTGTCCCTTCCTAAGTTAAAAACCCACTCATCTATATATAGCCCCATGTTTCATACGAATTTTTCAAGTAAAGATGGGTGGGACACCTTTAAATCAAGCTTTCCTTTGGTGTTATTTGCTGCTGGAATTTGGGACTTCTTATATGCTTTTTTTCCTTCAGATTTTTAGTTTTTTTTTTTTTTTTTTTTCCTGTCCAATTTAGGTTAGCAATTTGCTTGCTTTGATTTAGTTTTCCTTGCTTTAGTTTCCATTATTTTTCTTTCTAGTTTTTTCACCTTCCTTTTCATCTAGCTTCTCCTTCTTTCTTTACCTAATTCCACTTTTTTTTCTTTGTTATTCCCTTAAGATTCAAGTCAACTTATCTCTAGTAGTGACAACCAAGAAAAGAGCTAGCTTAGAACCATGATTTTTTCTCTTGAAAGTCAAGTTTTTCACCTTTTTCCCACCTTAGTTTTAGGTTAATTTCCTTGCCTTAGTTCATCCACTTAGCTTTCTTTTCTCTTGAATTCCTTTATGGGTTTTCATTGCATATCATCATACTTTACTTTAAAAGCATTAGATTTCATTGTTGGGGTTATTTAGATTGTATTTCATGCTTAATAATTAGACACAATTTTTAGCAATAAAACATGTATTATGAGTCCAATTTTTTGTGTAAATTGGATATGATGCAATAATTTGGGAATTCTAGTTATGGATTATTTATTTCATCAAATTAATAAATATTTGGGTTTTTTCCTTGCATAAAATTTATGGTTTTAATAGCTTTCTATGCAAGATTTATTGACTGTTCTTAAGTACCAAAATCTAAAAATTGGTTTTTCCTTAACTATGTGCTTTACTTCTAGCCATCAAAACATCTTATTTTCCCAAATCCTTAGGTACCCATTTAGATTTTCATGTTTATTATTATATTTCATAGTTATTTTTCATATTAAATCATTATAGGTTCATTATATTTCACCATCTTTAGGGCTTCAGAATCATGTGCACAGTCCAAAAACCATGAGCGTGGTTCTAAATCCCATTCCTTTTAGATTTTTGGTTAATTTAGTTGTTTGATATTGTTTTAGAAGTTATTAATTAGTTGCTTCCATATTATTTTAGGTTTATAAAGTTTCCTTGTTGCATTTTAGAATGTTTCTTTTTTAGTAAGTTTTAGGTTAGGTAAGTTTTAATTTAGGAAAGTTTCTAATTTAGCAATTTCCTCAAGTTTCATTGGTTAGTTTGAATCTTTCTAATTACTATAGTTTCCTTTAGTTAATTGCATGATAGTTAGGTAAGTTTCCATTATAATTATTTAGTTTTAATATAGGCAGGTTTCTTTTACTTTTACTTTTAATTTCTAATTCCATGCATGTTTCCTTCTTAGTTGTTTTAGATTTCTAGTTTGGTCACAACTTTCCTTCTTTGGATGAAGTTAGTCAATCTAAATGAAATCTAATCCATTGCAAATCTATGTGATTCCTTGTGGGATCAACCTTGCTTGCATGAAAATACTACATTGATTCGTGTTCTAGCAAGCAATTTTAAAGCTACACCAAGTGTCATGCCCATATTTGAATTCTTTTGGAGCTTTATACTTTTTGAACTAGATTGAAATTATAGGAATGCTATAGACATTTGAAGCAATTGTTGAACTGATTTATAAATCAGGTATACTTCCCATTGTTCATTACAACTATTGAAAATCTTTGTATTTTCATCATAGAAATGGACACTTTCATGTTTAGACTCATTATGACCTTTCATCTATTATGTTTAGACTTTAGACTCATTGACTAGTTTTTACTTTTCTTCTCTACAACTAGTTGGAGGAATCAACACAAATGTTTGCTACAATCAGTATGAACACCTTTCTCATTGAATGGTGTTTACTCATTCTAGAGTTAATATTTGTATTTGTTATGTGTTGTTTGTAGGTGGTCTTTGATAGCTAAAAGACTACCAGGAAGAAGAGGGACCCGTTACTTACTAACTAAGGATTGGCATATTAAAATTTCTTTCTTTTGGCAATGTTGCTTCCTAGATTTTGTGTATCTATATATGTCCTTAGCCCTCTATTAGAGTATGGATTAGAATATGTGCTAAACAAACCCATAAGCAAATTGGTCCATCATTATACTCATCCTATTTTTTACTAGCTAATTGTTCCATCATTGTATTCGTCTTCTTTGTAATTTTCTTTTTGATTGTTTATTATTTGAAAAACTTATAGAATTTGAATGTATGTCCTTAATTTATTTATTTGGATCATTAATGGTAGTTTATCATTTCTTCTCCAAGCAACAAAATCTTATTGTTTAGCTTATATTATATTTACTCTCTTTTGCAGGATCACTTTCATTTTCTTGATCTCAATTCTAGGGATAAACCTTAGACTTCAAGCTAAGAAGTTTCTCTACAATCTCTTTTGTTCCATGTTATTTCATTCTACTATTTCTATCCTTGTTGAATCATATTTGTTGAAAGCCACTTCTTAATTGCTTCTACTACTCTTGCCTTAGGTATTCTTCAAAACCACTAATAAGATGCCGTTGATGAATAAATTATTGAATTCAAATAATTGTGTTCATTACATGATGATCATGAGTGAACCCATGATCTAATGTAGTTGTGAAATTATTGTAATGTATAATGCAATGTGATTATGAGTGAACCCATGATTTGATGTAGTTGAAGTTATTGTAATTTATAATGATAAATTGCATCTCATTCTATAGAAACTGCTCATAAGAAGGACAAGAAGGCAATATGGGGGATGAACCATACTTCCATTGTTTGCTTTGCTTGCTGCAGGTGAGATTTGCACCAAAAATTCCTCCTTGAAAATCAACAACACCTAAGATTAAGAAGTATTGTATATGTGTTCTTTTGTACTTTTTAGTATCATGCATTGTCTTTGTTAGGTTATACTTAAGAAACTCTGGAAAGTAGTTTATGTCATGTGCAAGGAGGCACCTCAAGCTAAAGATAACAATGAGTTGCTGAAGCTTGCTAAAACGTAAATCTTTTTTAAGCTTTTTAACATCCTATCTTTATTGCATGTGTAACTTTCTTTGTACCTTGTATGATCATTGATTTGGACTACTATCTATTAATAACAGGACGGGTCTGGGAGTGGAGGGCCTAAAGCTAAAAAGAGGGGAGTAAGGTGTGAAGGTATCAATTTGGTGTAGTAGATTTTGAGTACAGTGAGGGGGGAGTAAGAGAATTGATGATGGATATAGTTTTTATATGTATTCTATCTCTTATATTTATATAATTAATGGGATATAATATAGTTATATACATGCTTGATATGTGGTCTATGTTGGATGCACAAAATCTATGTAGATTCATGGAGACTATGTTGGAACCTTTTACCTTCTATTATTTGATAATGGTTGATAGAGAAAAATTAAAAGAAGAACAAGGTCTAAACAGGGTTCTAGATCATGCAACATGTAAAGTGCAAGTGAACTAAATAAGGTCCTATTCGGTCTAATGGACCAAACTATGGACTAAACCACATCAAAATATTCACTTTTACCAATACATGACATGGACCATAAGACAGGACCCAAGACCGAACCAAATAGACTGAATACCGATCAATCAGTCTTTGCTCAAATAATTTGTTCCATTCTGGTCTTCAGTCCTCATGACAAGAGACCAAAATTATTTGGTCCAATCCACTTTGAAGCATGAGACTGACTGAACTGAACCATGCACACCACTAGGAAATATCAAGTATTCCTATAGTTTAGATACTAGACATGTTAGACTAGATTAGTTTGGTATATGAAAATCTTAGATAACATGTGCCCTAAAAAGATAGGTTATGCTTTGAGTAAGTGCACTAAATTAGGCTATCTCCTAAAATTGAGAAAATATATAAATTAGAGCTTTCAACAATAAAATATTTCATATTTTTAAATTAATCAAGATTTCATTAACATGATTAGCATAAAAATCTAATTTGCTTAATTATGAAAATGATTTAAAACATGGTGGATTCTAAAACCTAGGCTTAGATTTTAATTTATTTTATTCCTTTTAGTATTTTTAAAATTATTTGATTAATTTGGCTAGGATAAATTAATTTAAAATAGGTTTTAATTGAAATTTAGTAAATACATAAATAAAGTCCTTGTAGGATCAACCCATACTTGTATGATCCATACTTCAATGGACTCATGCACTTACAATAATATCTAAAACACATCAAGATGTATATAGATGTGTGTATGCTAATGATGTGTGGTGTAGTTCTAATTAGTACTCACAAGCACAATAATCAAAGTAGTATGATTTCAAGCAAGTAAGGTCGATCCTATAAGGAATCTTATAGATTTGTATGCAATTGGATGCTTATTTAGATTAATTATTCTTGTCAAAGAAATATTGTATTTTGAATATTTCTAGACATTAAGAGAATATGGAACTAGAAACATTCATAAAATTAAAACTCAAACTAAGATAAGACATCCTAAAAGAAAAAACTTTTTATAACTAACATGCATTCAAACAAGGAAACTAATGCAAAACTAGAAACTTAAATTTATAATGAACTTTCTAAAGTTGGAACATAGAAACACTTTCTAAATGAAAATTTCCTAAATACCAGCCTTCTAATCATGCAACTTAAAGAAACCTCCTAAATATGATAACTTTCTAAAGATGAATGATTTCTAACATAAGAAACAAAGAACTTCGTAAAAATTAAAACTCTAAAATTGAAATTAGAAACTTTTGAAAAACTAAGATCTAATATAACATGCAACTAAACATAAGCAATGAATAAAACAAAATCTAAACATCAAATTAAACATGATCAATAAATAAAAATTAATCTAAACATTCAAATAACATGAGCAATGAACATGGTTGAAGCAAGCATGCTATGAACAAGGAGAGTGAGCGTGAAAATATAAACTTGCTTTTTGCATGTAAAACGGTACAAGAATGGTTTGCAACATACAATAACATTAAAGTAATAGATCTTGACTTCAATTTAGTGATATCCAATGACCAATTGATGGAAATTGCATAGAATGCTTAAGGGAAATTGTGTAAAAACATTACCTCCTCTCCTCTATGTTTTTAACATATATATATATATATATATATATATATATCTTTTGCTAATTTCTAACCTAAGGAAGAGAGGAAAGAGGGATAAGGATTAAGGAAAGGTAGCTGGATAAGACAAGGGAACTCAGGAAGTGGAAACAAAGGAAATTAAGCCTCCTGCCTAAGTGGTTCACGATGGAGGGAAAGAGAAGAAGAGAGAAAAGGAAACTCTAAGGGTGAGGTCTCTTCTATGATTGCTCCACTTAGCATGCCACCTACCTTGCTGATAGAATCTACTTATTTCCTCCTATTCTTCATCTTTAAAACATGTTTTCTTTTAAGTTAGAGAATTGTGTTTTCTTCCACAAAACGTGTGGACCCTTGTAGATTGGCTTAGATGGCTTCAATGGGTCCTCTTTTATAACTCTGACTAGATGGCTTCAATGGCTTGCTTCTTGACTTCATGGCTCACATGGCTCACATGGCTTGGCTTCTCCTAGCCATTATTTCATGTCTCATGTGTCTCTCGGGTAGCTTGAATAGCTTGAAATCTCTTGCAAAGGTGGTGGAATGCTACTATCTTTTGCATGGGCCCACTTTTAGTCACCTTGAATTCTACCAATTGTTTCTGGAATCGATCTGCTTGCTCTAGAATGATCTTGACCCTTACTTGAACTGTTAAATGATAGAAAATGGAGCCTAGTTCTTTAGGTTGATTTTGATCATTGATTCTCAACTAAAGTGATTTGGACCATTTGATCATTCTTTTAGCATTTACAAAAGATTAAAAACAATATTTAGTATCTAGAAAATTATGATAAATCATATGCTTGATTTGGATTAGCTTTTACACCTACAAAAATATCAAAATTTTGGATTTTTAATTCAGAAATGCATATATCATGAATTTTTTAAAATTCTTACAATAATGCCCTATAGTCAATGGCACATGTATTGCTAATTGCATACTTTTGATACAAAATTGACTACTTATCACACCCCCAACTAGCATTTTGCTAATCTTAAGCAAAATTTGCAAAAATCATGAAAACGCCAATTACTGCCTTTTTTCTAAGTACTCACGACATTTGACATATGCAACAAGCCCTTAAACCCCTAAATTACCCTTAATGGACGAGTTAGGCCTCATATAGGTTTGTAGAGAATATACCCACAAAATAAAATACGGTTATATTCATTAATTTCTCTTAGATAATTCTCCTCCATTAGCACTCTTCTGACTTTAACAACTTAATAATGATGAATAAAAGATTCTTCAAGTTACCCACATGCCAAAGATATTTTATTATAGCTATACTTTAGAGTGCAATGTGTGTATAGGATACATAAGTTTAGACTTCTAAACAAAAATATTATACTTCATTGGAAAATTTCTCTTGACCACAATTCTCACTGGTATACCCACAAAATAAAATACGGTTATATTCCTTAATTTCTCTTAGATAATTCTCCTCCATTAGCACTCTTCTGACTTTAACAACTTAATAATGATGAATAAAAGATTCTTCAAGGTACCCACATGCCAAAGATATTTTATTATAGCTATACTTTAGAGTGCAATGTGTGTATAGGATACATAAGTTTAGACTTCTAAACAAAAATATTATACTTCATTGGAAAATTTCTCTTGACCACAATTCTCACTGGTATACACTCAAAAATGAAACTCTTAGAAAAGGGTCAAACAAAATTCTTTCATTATGTGACCAAATTCAATGATACTATATAAGCTTATGTGAGCAAATGATACAAAGAACTATTATCCCTAAGAATGGATGTCATTACCAAGACCAGAAGAATAGTTTATCTTAATTCCTTAATAAATATATCCTCATTAAGACTATCTTTCCACCATAAGATCAACAGGACTTTAGATGGGACAAAACTTAGGTGTCAGATTAGTTCTAAAGGAAAGGGTACAAGGATTCAAGGTTTCAAATTCAAGTAGAGGTCTTCAATGAATGTTGGACAACTTATCTTTTGAGTGCATGAAAGTGAATATCTTTTCTATTTTCCTTTCTCTCTTTATTCACAACTTCGCTTTTCTTTGACTTTCTCTTTATTTCTTTGATGGAAATATTTTTATTTGTAAATTCTTTGATGCTTTTCACTTCTTATACTTTTGTCATTTTTGAACTTTTTCTACCATCTCTACTCATTTTTGAATGATAGGTAGTGGATGTTTATCTTGATTCATGTGTTAAGTTTGATGGGTTTTGAAAAGAAAAAGCTTACCAAAAGGCTCAAAGGGTCTAGGTAGTGGTATAATATACTATGTAGGCTTTATGTCTATGGGCTAAAATAAGGATGATCTATGTCATTTCCTTGGTTTCTTACACTTTATCATTGGTGATTCTTGGCAATTGACCAAAACAAAAATACTTGCATCTATCAAAGTTGATGTTCACTAAAGAAAATAGTGAATTATATATAACTGTCAGAAAGAAGATTATCTCTAATACTTACTAGGTATAGGTCTTCACTGATTTTCCTCCTCGTCTCTAAGTCATAACCATCTATCTGTCTAAACTATGCACTGCATGTAAATGTGCTTCTATATTTAACTTCATAAATACTTTAGAACATGAATAAAATGTAGAATTAATCATATGCATATCTATTAATAAGTTAAAGTAAGAGAAATACTAAGATTCAAAAAATCATCACAATAAAGGAAGTTGACCTTCAAAACTTAAAAACTCAAAAAAAAATTATTTTTTATTTTTTTTATGAAACCCATGAAAAACTTAGAATCGTCATGTGTATCTACAACCCCAACCTAAAGTAAACATTGTCCCCAATGTTTTGAAACATAGGACTCCTATATGCTAACTAGGTAATGTAGAAAAATGAGATTCTAAAAATGTTGGGTTACCTCTAACATCTTCAACTAGATGTACAATGTTATGCCAGACTCATCATGAATTAGAAGTCATGGATCATGTAATGGTGGGACCTAATAAACACAATCCTCTAGCAAAATTTCCTCCACTTATGGGGTTGACCAATTCTATAGAGGGTTTTAACCTTTAACCAGTCACTTTTAAAATCTCCATATCCTTTTTTATCTCTATTGCCCTATGAGGATAAATAGTGCAAACAATGTTGGATTTAGTTCATCCAGAACCAACCTTTCCAAGAAAGGGATGCTACCTAAAGTTATACAAGAGGACCTTCTATCATGGTGTGAAGGACTTAACAAAAAATATGATTATCATGATGACCTTTCATTTGGTCCTTGTATATCCTAGTAGTCTCATATACATCATTCTTAAGTATGCCCAACTCATTAGTTGGAGCTTTTAGTGGGTCCTAGCACTATCTAAACCAAGATTGAGTTTTTTAATAGCCCAATATGCTTTATGCTCAAGTTCAACTAGGATATGGTAGGCCTATCGATAGACCAAATAGTAAGGTGATGTGCCTAAATGCAATGGTAAGCCCATAATGCATCACTAAGTCTCAATGACTAGTCTTTCCAATTAGGATTAATTGTCTTTTCTAATATCCACTTAATTTTACTATTTGATACTTCTACTTGTTCATTAGTCTAAGATGGTATCGGGCAGCAATTTTATGGTTGACACGATATTTCTTCATTAAATGTTCAAACATTTGATTACAGAAGTGTTTTCCCCATTACTAATAATGGGTCGTGGCATACCAAAGTGTGCGAAAATGTTTTCCTTGAAAAATTGGACCACTACTTTGTGGTCATTGGTCTTACATGTATTACTTCCACCCATTTGGACACATAGTCCAATCCCACAAGGATGTAAAGGTAACCAATGGAATTATGAAAAGGTCCCATAAAGTCGATGCCCCACACATTAAAAGGCTCAATAATCAAAATGGGATTAAGTGGTATCATATCTCTTTTACCTAGACATCCTAGCCATTAACATCTCGCACATGCTATGTAGTAAGCATGAGAATCTCTAAAGATGGTAGGCCAGTAGAAACTGCACTGTAAAATTTTTGCTCCCATTTTGTTTGCACTAAAGTATCCACCACATGCATGGTCATGAAAAAAGGAGATGATTTGCTGATGCTCGCTAATTGGTGTGCATCTCCTAATTACCTTATTGAAACAGTACTTGAATAAGTGTGGATTGTCCATTGAAAAGTGTTTGACCTTAGCGAGAAATCTATGCCTATCTTGTTTGGACCAATGATTTGGCATTTGATAAGTTACAAGCTAGTTTACAATGTTGGCATACTAAGGTAACTAGGAGATAGTCATCAACTGTTCATCCAAAAATGACTTAGTGATGGGGCTAGACTCTTTAGTGGATTGAATGACTAACCTAAACAAATGATCTATTACTACATTCTCGGAGCCTTTTTTATCATAAATTTCAATGTCGAAACTCTTGTAGCAATGAAATCCATGTAATGAGTTTGGGTTTAGCATCCTTCTTGGAAAGAAGGTACTTCAGGATGGCATGCTCAGAAATATGATAACTTTAGACCCTAAGAGGTAGGATCTACATTTGTCTAAGGAAAACACAACTGCTAGCAACTCTTTCTCTATGGTGGAATAATAGAGTTGTGTGTCATTCAATGTTTTACTAGCATATTAGATCACATGGGAAGTTTATCTATACATTACCCCAAGACAGTGCCTATTGCATAATTGAAGGCATCATACATAATCTCAAATGGTGTAGTCCAATTAGGTGGTCGAATAATGGGAGCAAAGGTTAATTTAACTTTGAGCTACTTAAAAGATCATAAACAGTCTTGTTAGTAAACCCAGCATGGCTAAGAAACAAATGAATTTTCTTTACTATCCTAGGAAGCTAAAGGTTAGCAATTGAATCTATCTTGGATTTATTGACCTCTATCCCATTAGTTGAGATTGCATGCCTTAAAACAATACCACATGTCACCATAAAGTGGCATTTCTCCCAATTTAGCACTAAATTTTTCTCCTAACACCTAGCAAGAGCTAACTTCAGATGGTATAGGCATTCAACAAAAGATGATCCAAATACTAAAAAACCATCCATGAACACTTCTAAAAACCTCTTCATTATATTAAAGAAATGCTCAACATATACCTTTGGAAAGTAGTTGGAGCATTATATAATCCACAGGGCATACAACAGTAGGCGAAGGTCCCAAAAAGGCATTTGCAGGTAGTCTTCTGTAGGCCGTAAAGTGCTATGTAGATTTTGTTATAACTGAATAACCATAAAGAAATCAATAATACTTATGGCCAGCTAACATTTCTAGTATCTAGTCAATGAAAGGAAGAGGAATGTGATCTTTCCTCATGACCAAGTTTAGTTTACAGTAATCAATATAGTCTCTCCACCCAGTGGTCATGTGAGTGGGGATTAGTTCATTATGCTCATTGCAAACTAACGTGACTCTAGATTTCTAGGTTATTGCCTAAACTGGACTAACCCAAGTGCTATAAAAAATGGGGTATAGGACGCCAGCATCTAGTAGTTTAATCACTTCATCTCTAACAACCTCTTTCATGTTGGGGTTAAGCCTTCTTTGTGTTTCCCAAGATGATTTAGCATTCTCTTCGAGATGAATTTGACAATACACACAGAAGGACTAATCCCTTTAATGTTTGCAGTCCACCCTAAAGTTGTCTTATGTTGACATAGTACATTAAGTAGCTTTCCTTCCTATTATTGATTGAGATTTAAGTCAATGATGATAGGCAAGGAATCATTAGGTCCTAAGTAAGAGTATTTCAAATTATCAAGTAATGGTTTTAGAACCAGAGTGGGTTGTTTCTCAACTAAAGGCACAGGAACATATTTGAACTAGTGAAGAGGTTCCATTAGAGGTCCCCATTTAGAGGTAGCCATGATTGGTGCAACATCTAGGAGAGTATTCACTTCATCTATGGATCTTTCTATATCGAAAATTGAGATTACAATGTGCAAGGCAGGCTTCAAGTAGGACTTAAAGGACAGTGGAAAAGCATCTATAATTAGACCTTCAATCATGTTGACTATAAAGGACTCATCAAGGTCTAAATGCTGATGATTGACATTAAATACATTGAGTTTCACTTTCATGTTGTCAAAATAAAGTTTCATCACACCATTATAACATTTGATGATTTTGGATGTTGCCAACAAAGGACGTCCAAGAATAATTAGGATTTGATTACCAGAGTCTGACACAAGTTGGGTGTCTAAGACAATGAAATCAACAAGGAAATAAAATTCATCCACCTGCATTAGGACATCTTCAACCATACCACAGGGAATTTTGACTAATCTATCAACAAGTTGTAACATGGTGTTGGCTGGTTTTAGTTCATCGAGCCTTAGTTGCACATAAATAGAGTACAACAATAGGTCACATTGGCCCCTATCAATGATGTGGTTTCCAATAACACATGATAGAGTAGGACAACTTAGATCTCTCAACTTTGGAGGGATATTATACTGAAGCAAAGAGCTCGCCTACTTAGTGAGGAAGGCTTTCTATTACACATTTAGCTTGCACTTTTGTGTGTAGAGCTCTTTGAGAAACTTGGCATAGGCAGCGATATCCTTGATTGTGTTGAGCAATGGAATATTGATCTGGACATGTTTGAATAAATCCATTATCTCATGAAAGTTGGTCCCTTTATTTGCTTTGTTCAGAAGCTAAGGGAATGGTTCAGAGGTAGTTGGAGATTTCTGTCCCTTCTCCTTCTCCTTGGTTGTAGCTTGGTCATCCTCCTCTAATTTATTCTTAGTCAACCCTATGTTGTTGTCTATTGATGTCCACTCCTGAGGGTAGTTATGGATTTGGCTTGCTCAGGTGGTCATTGTGAATTTGAGTTAGTTTCTATTTCAAATTGTCCCTTAGGATTTGGGATTGGCTAGCTAGGGAATTTTCCCTCATCTCTATCATTAAGGGAATAACTGACTCATTTGCATCTCTACTTTAGCAATAGCTTGGTAATTAACATTGGAGTTCTATCGACTCTCAATTTGGAGATGGATTATGGCTTCTTTAGTCTTATCCAAGTGTTTAAAAGTTTTCTCTGTAAACAACTGCATGGTTTCCTCAAATGTTGATTTCTTTAGTTGTGAGGAGACTCTTGAAAACTAGGAAGCTACTGAGGAACTAAAGCTCAAGAAAAATTTTGAGCAAGGGGTTCATAGATGGACCTCCCTAATGAGTATTCTTCAACAATTAGAAATTGGGATGCCTAGCCCATCCTGGATTATAGGTCTCAGAGGCCTCCTTTCCTTAAAGGTTGGAATTTTAATCTTATCATTTTGAATAATCCCATTGCTAGGAATTTTCAAGTAAGGTTTCAACAAATTCATAGGCCTTTATCTCATTTTTAGTCATGAGGGCCCCTCCACTAGTGGCATTTACCATTCTTATGTTTTGAGGTGTAAGTGCTTCATAAAAGTATTGAACTTGCTATCATTTCTCAAATCCATGGTGAGACATTTTTACAACAATTCAGTCCACCAATCCTAGCACTCATAATATTGTTCATCTTCTTGCTGCTGAAAATTTATGATTTTCCTATGGAGGGCATTGGTTTTGCTTATAGGGAAGAACTCATTCAGGAACTTTTTTTTATAATTTATCCCATGTGGTAATGGAACTAACCTCTAATGAATTCAACCAAGATTTGGTCTTGTCTTTCAAGGAGAATGGAAACAACCTAAGTCTAATGGAATCATCTTAAAAGTTTTAATAGTTGAAGTTGCACATATATCAAGAAATTCCTTGATGTGTAGGTATGGATCCTCTTTCTCTAGACTGTAATGAGATGAGAATAACTAAATGACTCTAGGTTTTAGTTTGAAATGGTCTACATTGGTAGGTGATAATGTGATGCACGAGGGAGTGTTTAATTGCACTGGCACATAAAAAAATTTTTATGGCCTTGGCTTCAACTGCTATTAGGTTTACCATGGGGTTAAGCATTCTTTCTCTACCCCTTACCTGAGGATACATTCAATCTTAGAATCAAACGGTACTAATTTTGTGTTCTAAGATCAACGGCCATGCATGCACTACGATGTATTCCTAACTAAATGTGACTCCTAACTTTAAATGATGTGAACAATCCCTAATGATCTACTAACTAGTTGCTTTGTTATTTTATGTTAATCTATAGGGAGTAGCTTTTAGGCCTAAATCTAGACAACTCCTTTTATTCAGGCTCCATTACTACTTATCAATTAGGTCATGCTTAGAGTAGTTAATACAATTCTCATGTAAGGAAGCATTTATACTTCCGCTATAACCACAATGCTTAGAAGCCACTAGAGTGACAGTAGATCTACTCCTTCAAAAAGAGTCCTAAAAGATCGAAAACCTAAGTCTTTTCCAACTTGATTTTAAATTAGAATTTAAGGGTTGGGATCACAAGCATACAAAGATTGATTTGATTACCTAGGTGGACCAAGGATATGGTGATGAAATCTAGTCCTTGTCTTATGAGGGTTCCTATGGGGTCCTTACTATTAATTTGATCATCCATCATAAAGCAGTAAATGTGCAGTGCAGTGCAAGAAAAATAAACCAATGCCTATCTATATGCTATCTAACTAAGAGTTCACACATTAACAAATAGGGCACCATAACCAAACAGCTTATGCCTTGGCTATAGCCAAGCTCAAGCTAATCATTGTTAGATCAGTGCAATTCTAATGCAACAATCCTAAAAATTATGCAATAATTTAATGTGCATAAGTTATATTTTATGAATTATACCAACTAGAAATGCAATTTATGCTAAATTTAATTTCACTAGAAAAATAGATGGTTAGCTACTTACAATGGGGTCCTGGATGTGAGTTGGCTCGTGCAAGTGTGGGGTAGTGGAAGTGACATACACTTGACCTATATTATTACAACCCATTTTCAAATAAAAATTACACTTGGCTGCCCTACAAGTTCTCTTTAAAATAAAAAACTAATCTATAAAAATAAGAAAATCCTAATTACATCAATGAAACTTTGGCCCACATGATCATCGTTGCTCCTTTTGCCAAATTCCACTGAGATAAAATGAAGAAGATGTGTCAATTTTGAGGAATTAGCAAAATATGCAAAAACTCTAAACTAATACAACCTAAACTACTAGTAGACATGAATCATTCTAAACAATAATCCAATTACAAATCTGTTGTGAATCCCAGACAACACTGCAAAAAACTTGGTATCGTTCTAATTAGTACTTGCAAAGTAGTATGATTTAACACAAGTGAGGTTGATCCCATGAAGAATCTCACAGATTTGTATGTAATTGGAAGCTTATTTAGATTAATTATTCTATCCACAGAAAGATTGTATTTTGATAATTTCTAAAAATTAAAAGAACATGGAATTAGAAACATGCATAAAATTAGAACTCAAACAAAGAAGAAACTTCCTAAAAGTAGAGACTTTTTATAACTAACATGGATTCAAGCAAGAAACTATTGCAAACCTAGAAACCTAAATCTATAATGAGCTTTCTAAAATTAGAACTTAAAAACACTTTCTAAATACTAACCTTCTAATCATGCAACTTAAAGAAACCTCCTAAACTTTCTAATGATGAATGATTTCTAATATTTGAAACTTAGAACTCCATAAAACTTAAAACTCTAAAACTGAAATTAGAAACTTTCTAAAAACTAAGATCTAATCTAAAATGCAACTAAATATAAGCAATGAATAAAATGAAATATAAACATCTAATTAAATATGGTCAACGAATAAAAACTAATCTAAACATTCAACTAACATAAGCAATAAACAAGGGTGAAGCACGCATGCTATGAACAAGAAGAGTGTACATGACATATAAACTTGTTTTATTGCATGTAAAACTTTACAAGAATGGCGTGTAACATATAATAGCATGAAAGTAATAGATCATGACTTCTATTTAATGCTATCCAATTACCAATAGATAGCAAGCATGTAAGCCAAAAGAGATAACCAAGAGAGAAAAGATGGGAAATAAATATAAGGGTTAAAAGAAGATGCTGAGGGATGATAACTAGAAAAGAACGAGAAATCTAAGGCTAAAAACTAAGGAAAAGAAAGAACACTAACCTTGGTTTGAATGCTTAAAAAAGATGTTCCAAAGGCTACTTTCTCTTGGCTATCACTACAAGAGATTGATGGCCTTTGGATGAAGGAGAACTAGGGCATCAATGGAAGCAAAACACCTTAGTAGAACACCATGAAAGAGTGCACAGGGATCAAAGGGAGAAAGTTTGCATAAAGAATAAACAAGATTCATGGAAACTCCAAAGTTAAGTTGCGTGTAAATCCTCCAAAGACAAGTGCATACAAAATCTCCAAGATGCATAGAAGAGAACTAAGAAACTTGCATAAAGAACTCCTAATGAAATTGTGTAGAATACTTAAGGAAAATTGAGCAAAAAAACCTCTCCTCGATGTTTTTAACACATAAATTGATGGATCTTTGGCTAATTTCTTGCCTAAGGAAGAGATGAAAGAGAGAAAAGGATTGGAAAAAGGCAGTTTGATAAGACAAGGGGACATAGGAAGTGGAAACAAAGGAAATTGCATGGAAGCATCCTTCCTAAGTGGTTCACGGTCGAGGGAAAGAGAGGGAGAGAGAGAAGGGAAGTCTAATTCTGTGTCTCTTCTATAATTGATACACTTAGCATGCCATCTACCTTGTTGATAGAATCCACATATTTCCTCCTATTTTTCCTCTTTAAAACACATTTTCAACTTGGAGAATTGCATTTTCTTCCTCAAAACATGTGGACCCATGTAGATGGCTTAAGTGTCTCCTCTTTTATAGCTTTGACTTCATGGTTTTGGTGGCTTGCTTCCTGACTTCATGGCTTACATAGCTTGGCTTCTATCCATTATTTCATGGCTCGTGTGCCTCTCAAATGGCTTGCATGGCTTGAAATCTCATGCAAAGGTGGTGGAATGCTACTACCTTTTGCATGGATTTTCCATGGACCTACTTTTAGTCACTTTGAATTCTACGAATTATTGTTGGAATCCATCTACTTGCTCTGGAATGATCTTGACCTTTACTTGAACTTTGATATGATAGAAAACAGGCCTTGATCTTTGGGTTGATCTTGATTATCGATTCTCATCTAAAGCAATCTAAATCATTGGATCATTCTTTTAATGACTACAAAAGATTAAAAACACTTTAGTATCTTGAAAATTATGATAAATCACATACTTATTTAGGATTAGCTTCTATACCTATAAAAATATCATATTTTTGGATTATCAATTCAGAAATACATGTGTCATGAATTGTGAAAATTTCTTAGAATAATGCCCTTTAGTCTGTGATACATGTATTGCTAATTGGATACTTTTATGTAAAATTGACTACTTATCAATGTGCTTTGATGCATTCCATGGAATGACTAATAAAATTCATCATGTGATTTCCTTGTATAAAAGCATGATTTCAAAATCATTTGTGTGAGCACAAATGCTACTATGTCGTGCATTTCAAAGTTTTAGTTTTAGTCCTATCTGCTGAGTATACCCGTATACTCAACCTACCAAAAACCCAACAAATTAGCATGGGAAGACTAGGAGTGAGGACTAAGGAAATCTACAACGATCACCAAAGCAAAAAAGTGAGGCACCAAGCTATTGGAATCCATATTTCTTATTTTTTATTCATTGACTATTGATGTCCTCAAGCACTATGTGCTAGAATTTATTTGCTTAAACTTTTCAGATAAGTGCTTTGTGATTGATAAACCTTGGGATTGATTTTTAAAATTAATGTATGGATATGAACTTTATATATGAGTCTATAGTTTTTATACATGTATTTGGAATAAATAATAATTAGGTTTTTTTAAATAAATTATGGAATAATATTTTTATTCATGATTGACTTTACAAAAGGAATTTTCAAAACACGAATATCAACTTTCAAAATAAATTTAAAATACTAATTTGTGTTTCAAAAACCCAAGTCTTTATAGGCTCCTTTAATGATTTTGTACACCTTTCACTAACTAATAATTTCAACGGAGATGCCAAAGAAAGAGCTAAGCAAATAAAAAAGATGCATCAACAAATAAGAGAGAAGATTGCATCATAAGACAATAAGTATAAAGAGCAAGCTGACAAGCATAGAAAGCCTTCCATCTTTAATGAAGCTAATTTGGTGTGCTTACATCTAAGGAAGGATCATTTTCCTTATGAACAATACTCAAAGCTCAAGACAACAGCCGCATGTCGTTTCAGGGTTTTGTAGAGAATTGGTGATAACACTCAAAAGATTGACCTATGGGCAAATTATGATATTTCAAATGCCTTCAACATGGCAGATCTTTCACCGTAGAAAGGAGAAGATATGCAAACTACTTGGGTATGAGTTCTTTTCAATTCGAGGATAATGACACTAGGTGTTTAAAGATTCTAAGATTAATGCTGGATCTAAGGAGATCAGTGATGATCTAGCATTGGATGGCCACGATCATCATTAAACTCTCTTGAATCATGAGATAATTAGCATGATGGTCATGGATGGAAAGGCATCATCAACATGGAAAGCTTCAATGTTTTTTATTAGTCAAAGAAGATGTCTTTGAGCATTTATGAAAGAAGCCTATTAATAGCATCAAATGCATGTGCTAGATTAAATCTTGAGGATCGCATGGTTTGTATCCCATTAGTGGTGTTTCTAAATGCAAAGAGTGGTAAGCTATTGTTTATACTTTAGTTTTGTATCTCTATGGTGCTAATTAATCTATATTTGTAGAGTGGTAAACTAATTCTACACTTTTTTGTATCTCTATGGTGATGACATTTTGTAACTATAGGGTGAACGACTTTTTCATTTATCATATTATCTTTTTTTTACCCAATTATCCTGTGTTAAGCGGTAACCTGATACCAACACCAACCAGAAATAGTTAAATAGGGCCTAAAATTAATCAAGAATCTCATGAGCCCAACCTAGCAACAGAAAACGTCAAGTCTGCCCAATGTTGAATAACACTTCAGAAGATCCGTAGAGGTCACTAATGTAAGACCCTCGTTTCAGTCTCCTCGCTTGACCATATAACCTGAAGCATTCACTTGACGTACCCCACCGTTTTGGTGCCACACACATGAAAATTGTTATGAAGGCCTCTGATGATCATGGCCACCAGGACAAAATAGATTGAATCTAGAACACGTGCCTTTTTCTCGCTTCTACAGGAGAGAGCTGTTCCTAGAGGTGAGGAGCACGTCTGCTCAAGCCGTGGAACAACTCTTATCGTCTGTTGAAGCTGTTAAGCATCCCTCATTGTCCCTAGATATAACATGATAAATGAAAATTGTGATAAAGGCCTCTTCTGATCATCGCCATCAGAACAAATAGATTGAATCTAGATCCTCTTGGACAGCAGTTCCCCTTCCACCAGGTAAAGGGCCGCCCATTCAACCTGGAGCATCTTTTATGGTCCTCAGATATAACCGTCATGAAAAATAACGTAGTTTACGAGTAGCCGAGGGGTCACTCGCCAATAATCGCTTCAATGTGCCCCCAACCAACATGCTACAACCTCTGTAGGTATCTAATATGATTACTATAGTGTAATGCGTATTTTCATGTATGAGCCATGGATATAATGCAAGCTATTGCTTTTACTCTTTTTACTGATCAAGCATGTTAGACATAAATATTGTTTGTCCATTTCCTATCAGCTTACGGTTGAATAGCATGGCATCAAAGCCTTACCATAAGGACCATGGTCGTGAGTTTGAATCTTAAGACCCCAAGAACCTAAAGACCTTCCAGATAATGGGGTGTTAGGCATATAAATAATGGGGTGTTAGACACAAATACAGTTGGCCCATTTCCGTCGGCTGCTTTTAGGTAAAATGGTAAAACAACAAACCAAGCTAACAGCACAGAGAACTTACCTAAAAGACTCTTGCATGAGCTGTCTGGTTTGTGAGACCCGCATTAATCAATAAAACAAGGAAAGACAGACCAACCATCAATTTAATCAACATAACCTCAAATTCACCACCAGTGAGCTTATTGAGTTAGATACCGAGATTCTACAACATTTGTTAAAAGGATTGATCCCCTCAGAACCTAGCACACACATCCATTAAGCACTTGACGAGCCCTGGCAACCTTTTTGTTAATCATCATCGTCACCTGCATGACAACAGAACTTGAAGATTCAGGAATCTGTAGCAACCAGAAATCAGACTGTATCCGTTTTTCCTATTGTCGTGTAATAAGAAGAAATCAAATCAGAAAGGTACAAGAAATATGAATTAAAGCAGCCTCTTGGCCTCACCTTTCACACAGAATGTGTTTATCTGCCATAATATTTAGAAGAAAAGCTTTCACTTGCTTAACTGTTAATCCCACGAGGGCACAAGGGTTTGACGTTGACCATTTGGGACAGGTTTCGCATCCATCAAGAATTGTGTAGAAAAGAATTTTTATTTGTTTTAATTTTTAGTAAAAAACCAAAACACGAACCAAAAATTGAGCCGTGGACTACACTTGGCTTGGCTCACCCTCATGTGAGTAGCACCGGATTTAGTAGGGAAAACTTACCCCGACCAAAAATTCATTAGTAAGCAAAACAAAAAATTGAGTGAGACATGCATTAAATTGGAATTCTGCTACACTGGTTCAATCACTACGACACTAGATTTTGCACCAAAATCAGTGGCTCCACTGATTACTAACTGCTCGAGCTTCTCTATTTGAATGGTTACGCCTCTGAAACACCTAATCATTCTTCACACTGCAGCAACCAAAACAGTGATCTCAAACAGTAGATTCTTGCTGACATGTAAAAGTTTTGATCGATGACCAACGGTAAGGTAAATACAGCTTCAGATCACTGTTATGTATGTCTACCTTCTATATGTATGCAATTACATAAATAATGATATGAAGAAAGGCAAAGAACAAATATATTTTCGAGTTAAAAGTGCAGGACTGATACGCCTGTTTTCATGACAAACAACTGATATTTAAATAAAAGGGCAGCCCCGGTGCACGAAGCTCCGCCTATGCGGGGTCCGGAGAAGGGGCGGACCACAAGGGCCTAAAGTACAAGGCCTTACCTTGCATTTTGCAAGAAGCTGTTTTCACGCCTTGAACTTGTGACCTCAAGGTAATCAGTACCAAAATACTCGGTCATTAGCCACAGAACTGAACACAGATTCAGAAACCACTACTGTTTTCCTCAACCATGGCTATCAATTCCCGTGCTATATTTCCAAGGTGATAGAAACCAACAGAACTGGCTTGTTTCTATTTTGCTTTATGAAAAAGATGCTAGCTTGAAGGAATTGTAGGAACCATATTCACAACCAGCTACCTGGAATCATAAGAGTAACTCTTACAGCTTCCTTTCTGCTATGTTTGATATTTACAGAGTGAAAGTTGCATGTATTTAAGGTAAATCACATCCAGATTCTGGTTCTTTGAATCCCCATTACTCATTTACACTCTTTCAGTTAGTTGTTTAGTCTCTGAAGGTTCAAAATAGTTTGTTAACAGCCAATCAGATATGCGCTTAAATAAAGTGGCAGGTGTCATATCAAAACACTGCAGTGTGCTACAACATTTACCTCGATAAACTTATAAGTCACCTTAAAAGAAATTTGAGGAATGCTAGGCTGAAGGCCTAAATGGACCTTACCCAGAAGCACCCAACATTTGGCATTTAAGGGGCGCAGTCTTTGAGTGATCTGACCCATTCATCTCATTGCTCTAGGTTTGGATAACTAGTAAACCAAAACTTAGTATGACAGGGTGATTTGAACATCATAGAAACCATGATTTTCGCACTTGAATTTGCACTGTTGTTCCACAATTTCTAAACTTTTTTTTTTCTTGTGATAAATAGTGGAGTTTTTCAAGAGCAAGAACTATCATATCCACACACCGTTAGAACCTAGTTTTATGGGTGATTTTAGCATCATAGAAATCAGGAGACTTTTAGCATCATAGAAAACCATTCTTTTCACACTTGATTTTGCACCATTGTTCCACAAAATTACTAAACGTTTGTTTCTTGTGATAAATAGTGCAGTTCTTCAAGAGCAAGAATTATCATATCCACACACTCTTAGAACTAATAGTTATCCAAACCTAGAGCAATGGGTCAGATCATTCAAAGGTCGGCACCCTTAATGCCAATGTCAGGCACTTCTGGCTAAAGTCCATTTAAGGCCTTCAACCAAGCATTCCTCCAGAAACAGTAAGAAAAAAAACTTCATATGAGGACCTAGTAATAGAGACAGCAATTCATAGCAGACCAGTAAGCTTTGAGAATCATTACACACATTTAAAAGCTGCTAGAAGATCTGATATTAGGAAATGACTGTAAGGGTTGCCACATATTTTGAAGCAGATGAAACCTCACGAGCTCCATACAGCAGCTTTTTCCTACACGTTTCTCCTTGTTCCTTGCTAACATTTTTCTCTTTCAATTTCTTCCACTAGTTGTCGTCATGTGACCTTGAGGTCATGGGTTCAAGGCGTGAAATCAGCCTCTTGCAAAAATGTAAGGTAAGGCTGCCTACTTTAGGCCATTGTGGCCTGCCCCTTCCCCGGACCCTGCATAGGCAGGAGCTTCGTGCACTAGAGCTGCCCTTTAATTTCTTCCACTAGTTCTAACTTCACAGCTGATGCAGCTGGCTATGTTCCGGCAGCAGTGGATGCCTATTTTTAATTGCTTCAAGAAAGAAAATTTTTAAAAATCCTTCCCTGAACACCAAGCCAGGGGAAATAGTTTCATCAGCTACAGTCAGGCACAGGTTTTTCGCTGTACAAGTCATCAAAGAAATAAGCAGCTCCCTCATGCCAGAAATTCTTGTGATCCCTGTACTTCTCCTCCAAGGTCCAGAAACCATTAGACCTGACAATAAATCCTGCCACAGATTTGGAAAATCTCATAAAGCTGCCTTCGCACATCGACCAAGATTCTTTCAGATAAAAGGATCTTTTCAATGGGGCTGTTCATCGCTCTCTGTCTCCAAGTATCTCTAAAAATAGAACTAAAATTTTTATGGTGCATCCTTCAATTTTTAGGCTATTGCATGAGAGGTAGATGTAGAGCCCTCTGTAGTCCATATATCAGGCCTGAAAGCTGGAACATTCTCCACCTTATAACTGATTACTGAAATGGGTGGGGACTTAACAAAGTACGAAAGTTAGACTTCCTATTATGGGCGTAGTCAGATGGGTGAGAACTAAAAAAATGAGAAAACCAGATCACTCGTGATTGCTATGGTGGCATGCCTCTCTCATCTAGTCTTTGAGCTGCAGCTACAATCTTGCA
The DNA here is from genome assembly GCA_035236585.1 of Warburgia ugandensis. NCBI lineage: Eukaryota > Viridiplantae > Streptophyta > Magnoliopsida > Canellales > Canellaceae > Warburgia > Warburgia ugandensis. The sequence goes on from CP141128.1 coordinate 55,460,598, forward strand.
AGCATATCAGCCCTTTCCACCTTGAGAGAGCATGAAAATTACAAAAGCGCATTCCAGTTTCCCAATTATGAAATTTTGTATTTACCAGTGTCACCAACATAAGAAATATGAAAAGAAAATGTTCAACCTTATGATTGGAGGTTGAGTTGACCTAAATGCATTCCCTGGGGAGAAATATTGTCCTTGTTAAGGTAAAAACTACATAGACAAGAGCCAAAATTTCTATGCTTTTGACTGAAGGAAGACTGAACTATTTGTCAAAGATATTTCATTCTTCCCAACATTAGAAAAGTGGTGCTGGAGAATTACAAGCACTGAATCGGTCCTTCAGATTGCAATTCTTAAAGCGTACGGGTGCAAGGAGCTGGAACCATATGGTTCAGCTATGCAAAGTAGCTGACAGGAAAGGGTTGATAATGTTAACTAGCATTATGGTGACTATGCAAACACTGCATGGAGAAACCCTTTGGAAAATTGTCTAGGTAACTTCTAGAATGCAATGAAGAATAGGGCTCAGGTGAAACTTTAAAGATCATTCAGGTTCTGCAGTGATCAGACTGTTTGATCGCAAATGTAAAGAAGATTGAACAGACGTGTCTCAAGATAGTATTGATTATACTCCAAAAGCATGAGAAAATTGAACTGATTATCAAGCAAAACTTATCCTCACAATCTAAGAATAAATGTATCCTTCCCAAGAGGTCAGTTTACTTTGTTGCTCAGACTCCAACCAATGGCTCCATTCAATACTATCTGGTACCTAAGTATCACATAAGAATAGCTTCTTTACAATCCACAAAGATTATCAGTCCATTCACATCCTTTTCTGGTTAAACTATCAGCTATATCATTAGCCTCTCCTAGTAACCTTCAGTGAAACACTTACGTTCCCCAAGGAGTAACTAATTTCACATGCAGTGAGCTATCTTCCAAAGACCCAAGTTGCAAATGCTCAGCCCCTTGAGTGCTACGGATGAGATAATCTTTCACAAAATCCTGCCTTCGTCTCCTCAACAAACAAATGAGAACCTGTAGTTAGGAGTCCTTGACACTGAACTTCTGCAAAAGAATCCAAAATGTTGCCTTTATCACTTCTAAAGTCACCACCCAACCCTGCCAGTGCCACATTCCTGAAAAGCTATCATCAGAGTTGAACCTGATTGCATCAGGAGAACTTTCCAGACTCTTTAGTGATCTACTGCCATGATACTTTATGATGCATGTCCAATTCCTCCCAAAATGTTTTTCTCACGAAAGGTATTGGTCCTCATCATCAAAGCCTTATCCCGATTAGGGTTGGCTACATAAATCTCGTTCCTCCATTCCCCTCTATATCAAGGGTCATGGCCTCATTTCGTCCAAAAGTTTTTAAATGTTTTCTCACCACTTCTATCCATGTCCTTTTGGACCTTCACCTTGTCCTTTTAGAGCCTTCGACTTGGACTGACTCACTCCTAATAGGTGCTATTTTTTATTTTTGTTGGACACATCCAAACCATCTAAGTCCACCCTCCCTAATCTTGCTACCTATTGGTGCTACTCTTATGTTTCCTCGAATGTTTTCATTTCTAACTCAATCCTTTCGTGTCTTGCCACTCATCCATCTCAACATCCTCATTTCAACTATGCTCATCCTATGTGCATGTTGTTCCTTAACTACCCAACATTCTGATCCATACAGCATGCTTGGCCTTACAGCCATCCTATAGAATTTTTCTTTCAATTTGAGTTATAGTTGCCGATTACAAAGAAAACACGAGAGGCACATCTCTGTTCGTTCCAACCCACTTAGATTCTCTAGGTAACATCCCTTTTAATCTCTCCATTCTCATGAATTATAGATCCCAAGAATTGAAAATGGTCATTTTAGGGGATTTCTTAGTTAACAATCTTTATTGGTACTTCACCCCCACTCCTCTCCTTCCTAAAATTGCATTCCATATATTTTGTCTTAGTTTTGCTAATTTTAAATGACTCTATAGAATCTCTACACAACTCTAGCTTTGTGTTTATGCCCCCTCGTCTTATCAATCAAACTACGTCATCTACAAATAACATGTACCATGGAATCTCCTCGTACAAATATTTTGTTAACTCATTCATAACTAATGTGAAAAGATAAAGGCTCAATGCTGACCCCTAATGCAATCCTACAGTGATGGGAACATCATCGGTCTTTCCACTAGTGGTCCTAACAATTGCTACCCATCCCTCAGATATATCCTTAATTATGTATATATACCAGCATGAAAACCCCTTCTCTCCCAACACCCACCATATTCACTCTCTAAGGACTCTATCATAAGCTTTTATTTCAAGTCAATAAAGATCATGTAGAGGTCCTTCATCCTCTCTCTACAGTTCTCTATCAATTGTCTAAGTAGAAAAATAGCTTCCATGGTAGACCTCCCAGGCATGAAACCAAATTGGCTTTTTGATACACTCTCATAGTTTAATTGTATGGCTCGTAAGTTTAAACCCAATATAATTAATACGACTCTATATTCTCCTTTATTCTTATAAATTGTACCAGAGCTTTACTTCCATTCATCTGGCATTTTATTCAATTCTACAATCTTGTTAAATAATTCCAAACCTCTATTGGCATACCACCACGCCCCAAGGTCTTTCCTCATTTCATATTTTTCAAGGCCTCTTTAACTTCAGATATCCTGATCATATGGTTGTACCTATATAGTCCAATGTTATTTGGGTTTACAGTTCTCTCCATCTCTTTATTCTCAAGACATTTGTCATTTAGCAATTCCTAAAACTCACTTCACACCTTTAATTGATCTTGTCATCTTTGTCACATACCCTTTGATCATCACTTTTAATGCATTTAATGTGATCTATCTTTACTCTTCTGTTCTCTTATTTTCGCAAGTTTGAACATATCTTTCTCACTTTCTCTTGACCATAACCTATTATAGAGATTATCATACACCTTAAGTTTAGCCACACTAAATGCTCTCTTAGAAACCTTTTCAGCATTCTTATATTGCTCAAAGTTTTAGTTATTTTTGGTCCTCTACCATGTTTTAAAACACACCCGTTTTTCTTTAATAACTTTTTGTACTTCTTCACTCTACAACTAGATTTCCTTTATTGACTGCCTTTTGCCTTTAGATACTCCTTGAACATTGTTTGTCACTTTATAAATGAACTCGGCTATATCAGTCCACCTGGTGTTTACTTTTGTTTCATTATTTCAATTTCCTTCTACCCTCAAACTTGTTTGTGAATGATGTTATCTTCCACTACTTAGTTTTTGGACACCTATTAAGTTCATTTCCTTTCATCCATCTAAAAAGGGCAACCGGGTGCATGAAGCTCCCATGCATGCAGGATCCAGGGAAGGGGTTGACCATAAGAATCTATAGTACACAACCTTACCTTGTTGTGTACTATAGATCTCAAGGTCACACAACAACAACTCTATTGTTGCGCCAAGGCTCCCGTTCTCCTTTCATCAATCACTTAATGTAAATATCCACAACTATTAACTTGTGATGTATGGTTAAACTCTCATCAGGTATCATCTAACAATCTTCACACAATGATCTTTTGGTATTTCTAAGCAGAAAAAAGTCTATTTGGCTTTTATATGATCTACTTTTGGTATTCCTAAGCAGAAAAAAGTCTATTTGGCTTTTATATGATCCACTTTTAAAGGTTAATAAGTGTTCATCCCTCTTCTTAAAGTATGTGTTTGTTAAAGCTAGGTTATATGGCAAAGCAAAATAAAAAATAAACTTCCCCCATCTAAACTCTTTCTCCAATATCATACCCTCCTCGTACCCTATTATATCTCTCATTTTCTTTTCCTACATGACCATTTAATCTGCTCCTATAAATATTTCCTCTATTTTAAAAATTACTTGCATTACTCCTTCCATATCTTCCCAAAACTCTCTTGATACTATCTTCTAACACTGCCTGTGGGGCATATGTACTTATAACATTTATGATCTTCTCTCTTAGAACAAGTTTTACCAGCAGAATTCTATTAGTGCTTCTTCTAACATATACAACTTTATCCTTTAATTATTTATCCACCACTATCCTATGCCATTTCTACTACTGTCCTTTCCTATGCACAAGAACTTATACCCGTCAATTTCTCTAGTCTTGGTCCCTTTTCACTTTGGTTTCTTGGACACAAACTGTGTTGTCTCCTACATTTTATCATATCTATTAACATACACTTACTAGTCAATGTGCTAATATTCCATAAAACAATACAAATCCTTTTTTCCACTAAATATGGGATTCAATGCAACATGTTGCTTATGGGAAACACTCTAGCAATCCTTGCCCATTTTTCACTGCATCCAAGATCCGATGCAACGTGACACTTATAGGGGAGTGCCCTATCAATTCTTGCCCATTTCCCATTGCATCAAGCCTTTAATGCAATGCATCACTTATGGGAAACACCCTAGCCTAAGAAAATGCCTTAGTCTTTAGATCATGTTAAAGATTTTACCTTGATTAGCAACCTGATGCAACCCTCCTTTATTTGATATTGATGAATGACCTTTTTGCTTTCTAAATTTCTTGTTCATATTATCCAAAAAACTCACCTACCACTTCACCAGGTGCAAAACTCAAACACTATTTCTTTACTTCAAGAAGAGCGAGTTCGAAGTTGTAGTAAGCTTACAGAAAACAAAGAAACATGCTTCTAAGGTCAAACCAACAAAGAACCATGGTCCCACATCATATGCAACACCCTATCATGGATCAATTTTGTAGCTTGAATTCACATCCTCATTTGAAAAGCAATAGCCAATTAGTCCCTAAAATATATGCCCATCAAAACACTTGAGCACTAAGAAGAGGAGTCATCAATAATCTAGCAAAAGGAGAGATGAGGTGATCATCCCTTAGAAGAAAACCTAAAATAAATGATTTAAGCAGGAAAAAATCCACAAACTCCTTGTGGAAATTCCTATTTCTATACAATCAAATCCATACACATATTTTAGCAAAAGCCAATAATTCAAAAATCATTTAGTTTCCTACTAAACCCAACATTACAATGCTCTCTACCTACTCTTTCAAATAATACTTAATAAGAACAATAACCCCCCACCTCTATCCTCACCATAGATCATTGGAAAAGAATGCACACTGAAGTACTATTCAAGCAGGCTCAATTTTAACCAAGACATAGCCTTGATGCAACTTATACTTTAACTTGAAGTATCAATAGAAGAAAAAAATAAAAAGCAACTCTAGCTTGTCAAACAATTGATGATAGTAAAAACAATAAGCCCCTTTAAAGTCAAATGAACAAAGACTAAGTTCTCAAATCATAATGTGAGCAAATATCTAGTAGTCAATTTAATCATGTTTTTTCAGTTTGTCACGCACTTCTATATTCCCTAGAAGATTGGATGAATAAAAAGCTTGGAACTCCAATGGGAATAGGAGCCATCAACAATCTAGAAAGGAGAGATGTGGTCATCTTCTCCAAATGACTTTAAAAAGATGAATAAGCAAGAAACAGTCATTATTCCCTGAGCCGAACTCTTGTCTAGTAGACTGCTAAGTCAACAAACACAATTCCTAGTAAAATCCAATAAGTCTAAAAGCCTTTGAGTTCCTTTTCAAACCGATCCCTAAAGTAACCTTGACATAGATGACTGAACAAGAATGGTATGATAAAGTATCATCCTACTATCAATCTACTCAAAACCTAGTCGCCATCCTAAACAAAGCCCTAATATAGTTCAAGCACTTAAACAAGTTGGTTAAGAATCATGTACCACAACCTTTTGGTTGTGGATCCAAATCCACTCACCATTCAATTAAAAAGCATGCTATTGATTAGATTCTACTTTAAGTTGATGAATCCACCAAAACAGAATTTGACTAACCAAAAAAGAACTACAAGTAACAAGTTTTCATGTTTTATGGAAGATTTAGATACACTAGATTCTATTTGTAGTTGTAAGTGTTGGAGACAATGATTTTGGTACTTTTTAAACTATTAGATGGATAAATTGGTATTGAATCTATGAGACTCACTTTTATCGTTAAAGGGTTGCATTTAATGTCCAGCAAACTTCATCATAGACATCTCGGCATCTTCCCTGAAGTAAACTTGGTTGCAAGTTCAAGTTGTTGTTTTTCCTTTGCTCAGGGATTAGATTTAGAAGTTCGGTCGTGCGATTTGATTTGTAATTCTTAGCTTCAAAAAGGACAGCCCAATGCATGAAGCCCCTGCACATGTGAGGTCTAGGGAAGGGGCAGACCACAAAGGGTCTATAGTATACAACCTTAACTTGCATTTTTGCAAGAGGCTGTTTCCACGCCTCAAACCCATGACCTCCAGGTCACACGACAACAACTCAACCGTTGAGCCCAAAAATATTAGCAACCAAGCTGTATCTGCAGTTTCACAACAATACTGGACATTTGGGAGAAACAAAGAACAATTATTTCTTTAAGGTAAATCCAGCAGTCACATCAGTAATTAATGTTATCATTTTGAGGGCATCTGACGCAGGTGCATTTTCACCACTAAAAATCATCACAGTTTACAAGCAAATAAAGAAGAACTACTGTTTTCACATCTCACTGTTCATGTGAACAATAAGCACATAACTATTCTGTGCACATCAAACACGTCACTATTCATGTGAACAGTAACTGGGTATCTTTCTTGAAGATTTAAGTGACTTAACAAGTTAGGTCAGTGGGTTTCCTTTATAGAAACCTTCCTCTATCAGTAGCAGAAAAACTTTCTTATTTAAGTTGGAAATCTTTTACAAGTTCCTACTTGGGTTGGACTTCGTGTTGTGAATAAGTTTCTATTTCAATGAAATTAGTAGTATAATTGGATCTTACTTGGGGATGAAGTTTCTAGTTCATTTCTAGTTGGGAGGCTTGAGAAAGTCTATAAAAGGTCACATGTAATGTCAATATGGACAATTGATTGGTTGAATAAAAGTTTGTTTTCATTCATTCTCTTCCTGCTGATATTGTATATAGATTCTAGCCTAGATTGCCTGGACAAAGTCAATCACAGCCCAGAATTGGAGAAGGTAAATTTCTTGTTCTCAGAAGCCTTTCACAACTAGGATTCTCTTCCCCTAGAGAACCAGTGATTCATCCTATATATTAGGCTTTTATACTTCATGCTGCATCAGTTTCATATAAGAGAGCAAGGTAATTTCACTGAGACTGCAACAGCCCAACTTCCTAAGGATTAAAAGGAACTTGTCTTCACTTTAATTCTCCAACCATAGAGAGATATTCAGCTTCTAGCTTCCTCAATCGAGTAGATGAGATAGGGGCAACCATAGAAGAAACTCAAACCAAATTAACTTCTAGAAAATCATCTTATTAGAAGGGCATTTTGGTCTTTGGTTGACATGTATATATGGGCCTTCCAACCTACAACACATTGTGTAGATAGAAACATGACAAACTTTTATTGGACACAAATTACACCAGGAAATAAGTAGAGCTGGTAATTAGAGTTGGTTTTTTGGTCTTTTTTAACACCCAAGCTCATTTATATAAAAGCCCTTTAACTTTAGTGTCCAAAAAACCCTCCATGTCTCTTCTCATTCTCCATCCAGAACTTTCTCCATCCCCAAACACAAAGACCCGTGTGATCCTCTCTCTCTCTCTCTCTCTCTCTCTCTCTCTCTCTCTCTCTCTCTCTCTCTCTCTATACATATATATATGATTGTTTTAGAAAAAAGCTGACTTTTTTCAATTTTTCAGGTTTCAAGTTTGGATCTGGTCATTGGAAGTGAAACATTTGCAATAGGACCCATGTAGTCTGAAAGAAATAGAACTTGGTGCATTGGTGGCTGAATTTCAGATTGAGGTTGCTTGTTAGCAATAGGATTTGAAACGGATTTGTGAAGGAAGAAACTGGAAGTACAGAGAAAGGTGGTGGTCTACAGGTAGAAGAAGGGAAAAGGGTTTTCTAGATTGTGTAGATTAGATTCCATGATGCCATTGTGGCTGAATTTCATATAGGGGTTGTTGCTTCTTCTTTTTTCTGTTTTTTTTTTTGGTTTACAAACCTTATGAAGCGTTTAAATTTTCTTTCTTTTCCAAAGACATGGAATCACTAATTCATGTTTTCTTCCGGTGTTTACAAAAATCTGAATTGAAATACTCTTCTAGAATAGACTTTTAGAAATCAATGGTTATCTTAGTGAGGAACCAACAATTGGCTGAAAGACCAAAAGCCCGCCCTATATATATATATATATATATATATATATATATATATATATATCATCAACATCATCATCATCATCATCAAGACATTATCCCAATGAGGGGTCAGCTACATGAATCTCATTCCTCCATTCCCCTCTATTAAGTACCATGGCTTCATTTAGTCCCAAAGTTTCTAAATCTTTTCTCAACACTTCTATCCGTGTTCTTTTGGGCCTTCCCCTTGCCCTTTGAGAACCTTCCACTTGCATTGCCTCACTCCTTCTAACCGGTGCCATTTTGGTCTCCTTTGGACATGTCCAAACAATTTAAGTCTAATCACTCTCATATTGTTACCTATAGGTGCTACCCCTAAGTTTCCTCTAATGTTTTTATTCCTAATTCTATCCTTTCTTGTCTTGCCACTCATTCATCTCAACATCCTCATTTCAACAATGCTCATCCTATGAACATGATATTCCTTAACTGCCTAACACTCTGATCCATAGAGCATGGCCGGCCATATGACCATCCTATAGAATTTTCCTTTTAGTTTGAGTGGCACTCGCCAATCATAAATGCACATCTACATTTGTTCCAACCTGCTTGTATTATCTGGGTAACCTCCTTCTCAATCTCTCCACTCTCATGAATCATTAATCCTACATACTGAAAGTGGTCTTTTACAAGAACTTCTTAATTGTCAATCTTAACTGGTGTTCCACGCTTACTCCTCTCCTTGTTAAAATTGCATTCCATATATTTTGTCTTAGTTCGGCAGATTTTAAATCTTTTAGATTCTAATACTTCTCTCCATAACTCTATTTTTGTGTTTACACCCTCCCTTATCTCATCAATTACGACTACATCATCTATAAATAGCATGCACCGCGGAATCTCCTAGTGTAGATGTTTTGCTAACTCATCCATAACCAATGTGAAATGGTATAGGCTCAATGCTGATCCTTAGTGCAATCCTACAGCGACAGGAAAATCATAGGTCTCACCACTAGTAGTCTTAACATTTGTTACCGCTTAATTATGTCTATATACCCCTGCAAAACCCCTTTCTCATCCAACACCCTCCATATTAACTTTCTAGGAACTCTATCATAACCTTTCTCTAAATCAATAAAAACCATGTGGATGTCTTTCCTCCTCTTCCTATATTTCTCTATCAATTGTCTTAGTAAGAAAATAGCTTCCATGGTAGACCTCTCAGGTATGAAACCAAACTACTTCTTCCATATACATGTCTCATGCCATAGCTTCTTCTCAATCACTCTTACAAAAAGTTTCAGTGTAGTTAATAAGTTTTATCCCCCGATAATTAGTGCAGCTCTGTATGTCTCATTTATTCTTATAAATTGGTACAATAGAGCTTTTCCTCCATTCATCCAGCATTTTCTTTGATTTTATAATCTTGTTAAACAACTTGGTCAACCAAACTACTCCAGTATCTCTCATATGCTTCCAAACCTCTATTAGTATACTATTGGCCCCATGGCCTTTCTTGATTTTATCTTTCTCAAGAACACTTTCACTTCAGGTATTCTAATCCAACATTCATATTTATAATGTCCAATATTACTTAGGTTTACAATATGTTTAATCCATAATTCTCAGAGCCATTGTCATTTAACAATTTTTGAAAGTAAGTTTCCCACCTTTGTTTGATCTCGTCATCTTTGACTAGTACCCTTCGATCATCATTTGTAATGCACCTAACATGGTCTAAGTCTTTACCCTTCTTTTATCTTATTTTTGCAAATTTAAGCACATCTTTCTCACTTTCCCTTGATCCTAGTCTACTATTAGAGGTCATCATATGCCTTAAGTTTAGCCTCACTAGTCTCTTAGCAACCTTTTTAGCATTCTTATACTTTTCATACTTTTCATTATTTCTAGTCTTCTGCCATGCTTTAAAACACACCCGTTTTTCTTTAACTTTTTGCACTGTTTCACTCCACCATCATGTTTCCTTTACTAATTATCTTTTACCTTTAGATACTCTTAAAACATCTTTTGTCACTTTCTTACTTGACTCAACCATATTAATCCACATGGTGTTTGCTTCTGTTTCATAGTTCTAGTTTCGTTCTACCACCAACTTATTTGTGAATGAGGCTATTTTCTCTCATTTTAATTTCTGCCACTTAGTTTTTGGATACCTATTAAGTTTATTTTCTTTCTTCCATCTTTTAATATAGATATCTATAGTCATTAACTTATGTTGTGAGGTTAAACTCTCACCAAGTATCACCTTACAATCCTTATACATTGATTTTTCGGTATTCCTAAGTAAAAAAAAGTCTATTTGGCTTTTATGGAGTCCACTTTTAAAGGTTATTAAGTGCTCATCCCTCTTCATAAAGAATGTATTTGCAAAGGCCAAGTTATATGCCAAAGCAAAATCGAAGATAGTTTTCCCCATCTCATTTCATTCTCTTATACCATACCCTCCACATATCCTATCACATTCTTCCTTTTCTTTTCTTACATGGCCATTTAAGTTTGCTCATATAATTATCCCCTCTGTGTTGGGAATTTCTTGTATGACTCCCTCCATATCTACCCAAAATTGCCTCTTGATTATATCTTCTAACCCTATTGTGGTGCGTATGCACTTTTAACATTTATATTATCCTTTAAATCTTTATCCACTATTATTTCTACACTATTTCTATTATTATCCTTTCCTATGTACTAGAGTTTATACCCATCGATTTCTCTAGTTTTAGCTCCTTTCTACTTGGTTTCTTAGATACAAGCGATGTTAACTCTCCTACGTTTTATCTTATCTACTAACTCCAGACTCTTATCTGTCAATGTCCCTATATTCCATGTGGTGATATGAATCTTATGCTCTTGAGATAGCCTATTTACCCACATACTTCTCGACCTCCATGGCATGAACCCATGCCCACTTTTCACTGCACCTTAGTTCTGATGTAACGCGCCACCTCGAGGGGTCACTCTAACCCCTTGCCCATTTTCCACTACACCCAAGATCCGATGCAATACATTGCTTCTAGGGAAACGCACTAGCAAGCCTTGGCCATTTTTCATTGTACCCAAGATACAATGCAGCATGTCACTTATGGGAGACGCCCTAGCTTGAGAGAATGTCAATTTTTAATTCATGTCAAGATAGGGTTGTCAAACTTTAAAGAAACTCGAGATGATTTTCATAATCTTCTCTTCTTACTTACAAATTAATATACAAATGCAAATTCATTTGCAAGTAGGAAAGAAAAAATAACAAAATTAAAATCATCTTCAACTTCTTCCTTGCCGGCTAGTACCTAACACAAGACCCTCCTCCTTTTTCATCCAGGCTTGGGACTGGCATTGGCGGAGTCATATGTATGTATGTATGTATGTATGTATGTATGTATGTATGTATGTATGTATGTATGTATGTGGGGAGAGGGAATTTCAACAAGGAGTTGCAAGTGTAAAGTGCAGATGACATTTGATTGATTGAGAAAAAGTTTCTAACTGCCATTTCCTCTAACTTTTTTTGCTTTCTACTTTTCTTCAGCCAAATAAATGTCACCTGCTCCTTGCACCTACATTAAATAGCTGAAATTAACACATCCCTATGTATATACATACCATAAATAAAGGAATTGAGAGGAAACACCAAAATTTGCAAGTAAAATTAGAATTACACTAGCAAATTACGTCTGCCACTAAAGACATAAATCCACGAGAAAAGAGTTTCCCAACAAAATATTGTTTATGATCAATCACATGTGCACATTCCAATTACTAGTAAAATATATATCAAGTGTACATTACACTACAATTATTAGGATAAATGATGGTCCAAATAAAGCCACCTCTTTCTAGTGGAATCTGATAAAGGGTCCTTGCCAGAGATACATGGTTGATTTTAAAATGGGAGGAACATGGGATGGCAAGCCCCACTAAGACAGTTTTATATTGGATTGGCTACTAAAGGAAGATTAACACCCAAAATGGATTGAAAGACAAAATTTTGGGCATTCCAACACATCATTTCTTTAAAAAGAAGATGAGGAAGTAGTAACTCAATCAACTACACATTAGCAAGGAGCACTTGGAGAAAGGTCTTAGTTTGGATAGGAATAAGTAAGGTGTTGCCTAGCTTCTTGTGCATCCCATTTTAAAAAGATAGCATTACCTTGTAATGATTTTGTTAATGATTCACTTCATGATCAAATTGTTGTTTTGAGTAGAATGAAAGAGAAATTCACTGACTGAAAAAGCTTTAGCTTTGCTATTATCTGCCTTAGCATCATGTCAGTCATCACCAATGGCTGTTGACAAGAGGAAATTTTTGGGTCAGTCTATTCGAAGTTCTTAGAAAATGGAAGGATGTCGAGAAGAATCCAAAGAAGACTAGCCTGAAGAAAACCTCCACCATCTGAATTTTAAAGCTTAACTTTGATGACTGTTTCACAGGGGAACCTATACCCACGCGATATTGAACATGTATTGGAAATGAAGAGGGTGACATTATTTCATCATGCCCTAGGCCTGCATAAAGTGCTGATTCTGGTGATAGGAACTTCAACTATCCTCTTTTATGATTGAATTACAGCAGCCTTTTCTTTTATGATTGAATTACAGCAGCCTTTTGACTTAAGGGATTTGGTTGAAAATCATTTCTGTTTGAGGAAATGTGGGATCGTGAACACCAGCTAGTACATTTTGGGAGTTAGGGATAGATGTAAGAGCAAAAACTTCTTGGTCTACTATGATTAGGAGTGCAAAATATGCTGCAAAGAAACAGGAATATCTTGTGTCTGTATAGATTCTTGGTATACGTAAGAGCTTCTACCACATGTCCTATATTTTCTTTGTTTACTAAATTGTGCCCTTTCCAAAGGATAAGAATGATGTTTCCATACATGAAGCATATTTTGTCATGCATACAGAAGACTACCCAATGAAAACTTGTAGTTCCATCCTTGATAAGAATTGATCACTAACTTCCATGTCTTTTCTGTTAGTCAATGGTAATCAAATGAAAATCAGATCCAGATTCTTAAGTTTGCATCTTTATCTAATGAAAAATAAATAAATGAAGAACTCCACTCTCTTCAATCACATCTCAAAGTCTCTGCCATCCACAAGGCAATTGTTTTGGAAGGTCAAAGTGAATTACAGTCCATGACCACTTGCATTGAAAGGAATTCTGGAGCCTAATAGTGAATAACGTCCTTACAAACTTGCGTGTCATTTTCTTCCCTCTACTGCATCTACATGAGATACAAGTTAGATGGATTCCATCCCTCAAAAATTCTCAATCTCAATTTTGACAGTAGCTCTTATACCATTCCAATGGATCCCAAACTAGATAACATATTTTGTCAAGCTATGGATTACATCAGAGCTTCAACCATGTTTTACAAATGTGAGTTCCAATAAAAGCCAGTAAAATTAACAACAGGATGCCCCATGAGGGTTTTGTATCTTTTGACCCTTCTTGCTTTCCTAAACTTGATCTTAGCCAAAAAGAGATAATAAGCCCTAAAACCTTGGGATGCTTGTCCGTAGTTTTATCTCTGTGTCAAAACAGCAGCAAGCATAGGACAAAATCACCACGCATGCATAACTAAATCCTCCCATTTTTATCCCTGTGCCAAACAACCTCAAAAGGTGACTCACTGAATGGAGAAATTCAGGGCATCACTAAAATCACAGAGAAGAGCAATAAAAAACTTGTAAAGTTAAGAGTATCTAATCAATTAGGATGCTACCGCTATCCATTCAGCTCTTTAGAAGCTTCTACCAAAACTTCGATCAGAGTCCAACTCAACTCAAGTTCTCAAAGGAACTCCTTTGCACTCGAATAACAAACCTTGGATTAACTCATCCATAGATATTAAACTTAATCCTTACAATTTGCAATCCCTAAAACATGGTTAAAAGTACTCAACCATAGATAAATAGCCGTTACATCCTAGGATTCTATTAGTGTGTTAAAACTGCAAACTGTAGCAGGATCCCATCCATAGATAAATCCATAAATTGTTATTCCATGCCAAATATCTTCAGAAGGATAACATATGGAACGGAAAACTTCAAACATATTAGCAAGACTCCAGGAAGAAAAATAGTAACACTAGTTTGCAAAAATAAAAAATATCTTAGTAATAGAGAAATTCCAGATAATAGTCAACATAAATTAGCAACTAAATTGTTGACGAAGGGAAAAAACAAGAAAAATCCAAATTTTATTGATAAGGAAAAGAAAAGAAATTACCAATGTATCTGCGCTCATTAGCAGCCTTTGCCTCCTCTAGCATCTTGTCTAGGTCTTCCTCAAGCTTGGCTTCCCATTTCACCAGTTGGGTCGTGAACACAACTCCCAGTCCCATCCCAAGCAGATGCTCCCAAGGATCTGAAACACCCATGAACAGATAACCTTGAAATCGAAGAAGAAGAAGAAGAAGAAGATTTGCAGAAACAAAAATGGAGAGATCAACTTCCACATTTGTAGGATTGGAGAAAACAAATACTGACGCCTCATGTACGGAAGCTTTCTGAGAGCATTAGAATACATCTGCGTTCCCAAGCCAAACAGAGCTCCGATCACAGTGGCACTCGCCGGCATTTTTTCCGGTTCTCTTTCAGCCGCTATAACTCGACAACAATAAACTGTGCTGCGAACTGCCGCTATTCCTCGCCTTTATAGAGGGCTGCTAATCACATGTGACTTGGATGATTGTAGTCGCCGTATAACTGTGCATTTTTCATTAAGTTTTTAAACTTTCTGTTCGTGAGCTCCACTATTCATGTAAGAGTCGGTTCATTCAAAGGTTGGCCACATAACATGTGGTTACTAGACCGCACCTATATTACCATCAGTTTAGCATTCTTCCACTTTATAACCATGTTTTAAGAGAAGTACCCACTTCACTTGACGCGCCCCATTCTTGCATAAAGGTGCCAAACGACTCCCAAGGTCCTGGACTTCATAATCATAAAGTCTGCAGATCTTTTATCGAAAACTTGGTTTTTTTATGATTTTGAAACAAACATGGAGGTTTTTTTGCTCGTTTTAAAATATTTTGAAGTATATCTTTACATTGTTATCTAACATCTATCCTTAATATGTGAAGTATAGGCCATCAAAAATCATTAAGTGGTATAAAATTTGGTGCCTATTCTTTTCTTGATCAAAAGATCATAGAAGTTGAAGGTTGAGAATCAAAGAGCCTAATGTTGACATTGACAATGATTTTCGAGGGTCCTTGATTCCCGTCTTGGATTTAGAACACTTTGCGTGTGAAAAGACTCGAGAACATGAACCCTAGTTTTTTTATTGACTAATCAAGAGAAAAAGTGCCTTTGAAAATGTGAAATCATTATAGTGCTAAACTTTCTAGGAATGTAGCTGGGTTTGAAAACTTTAAAATTTTAAATATTTGATGGTCAGACCAACAGGAGCCAAAAGTTGTGAAGAAGAATGATGGTTAGATTAATGAGATCTATCGAGGGTTTAGATAAAAGTGATGGCTAAATTGATGGGATTTGTTGAGAATTTTGATGAAAATTGATAGTTGGATCCACATGATCAACTAAATATTGACAAAAATTTATTCACAGATTGACTGGATTTGTAGATTTGATTAGTGGATCAATGAATTTGAATGACAGATTAACAGGATCCATTCATTTGATTGAAATGGATGAGCAAATAAATGGGATCTATTGATTGGATTGAGAAGATCAAATAAATTTTGATTAACGAATCAATTGAGTCCATTGGTTTGAATGAAATTGATGAGTAAATCAACGGATATTTGATTAGATTGACAAGATCCAATAAATTTTGGTTGACTAATTAACAAGTTAATTTTGATGAATGGATCGATGGGATCCATCCATTTGATGATTGATTCAACAATATTCAATGATTTTGATTAGCAAATTAATGAAATCCATTTATTTGAATAAAATTGATGAATGGATCGATGGACACATTCATTTGATGATTGGATTAATGATATATAATAATTAAGGTCCATTCATTTAATGATTAGCTTGATAAGATCCATTGAAATTTGATTATGACTTAACAGGATCCATTTATTTGAATGAAATCAATAGGAAAGTAGACAAGATCCTTTCATTTAATTATTGAATTGACAAGATCCAATAATTTTGATTGATGAATTGATGGGATTCATTGATTTCATTGAAATAGATGAATGGATCTATAAGATCTGCTCATTTTGATGATCCATGATTGAACATGACAATGATATGACCCATCAATGGCCCTAATCAATTTATTAGCCTAGAAGCTAATAATTGTGTTATTGAGAGAGCCCTACCTTTAGGATCATGTTTAGGCGGGACATTGGAGATTGTAAGTGATTTGCTTTTATGCATAGCCCTTGAATTCATGATCGTACTATTTAGTACTTGTATACTTCACGATCATTATAGTGTTAGACTTTTACTTTTTGAAAATTTATAAATAGGAGTCTTCCCTATTATTTTTACATGTGACCTTTTGACTTCAGAGAAAAGATGCTTTCTATCATTTTTTCAGGTTTTTTGAGAGTTTCTTCCTTGTTTCGTGCATGTTCTATGAGATTTTCAAGACATTGGAAAACCATGAGAGATGAAAAAGAGTTCCAAGGGTGAGACATGCCTATTGACTCAACACTTGAGTAGGGCCTTTTAGAGCCCATGGAGAGGGTAAGGCCTCTTCTAGAGAGAAAGTGGGGCCTTTGAATTTGGTGAGAAAGGATATGGTGGGATGCCAGGTCCATCAATAGACAACAAAGGTCCACAGGGAGATTAGGACCAAGGCAAGTGCTAGGTTGAGTAGCCTATGAGCTGCCCACAAGAATCATCTCTCTAATTGGGCCTTCCTAGGAGATGCAAGTGCTTTATTCCACTCTTTTGCTTTAATTTTTCTTTGAGATTCAAGTTTTAATGTTGAACTCATGCCTAGAGTTTTAGAAATTGCCATGCTAAAACTATGCTTATGCTAGAAGTTACTAAAAACCTAGGTGCATGCTTGAATTTACTAAATATTATTTCTTGAAAACTAAAGCATTAAAACTCAAAATCTAGAGATAAACTCGAAATTTGAACTGCGGCTTTTTTAGACTACTTGGTCAATGACCCAAAGCAGGTTGGCCTTCTATTGAAAGTAGACTTAAGGAGTTGCTTGCTTGAAGCTAGGGCCTTCTTGGACTCAAAAAAAATTTCATTTTTTTTTTTTTTTTCATATTTTAGATTGTCTAGTGTACAAGGCCCTAGGGTATGCCTTGATTGATCAATTCTAGCCCGAGATGGGGACATGTCATTCTGGGTTTTGAGATGAGGTTCTCATTGCCAACGTTTGTTTATCTAAATGGGTAGAGATTCAATGGGGCCCTTGTTCTAGTGGAGGACTATCGCTTCAATCCAACCATCTGGGATGTTTTAGGACTCCTACCTTGAGGAGTAGGCACAAGCAAGTGTTTCATGCCCTTCTTGGGGATGTCAATGCTATTGTTGCCCGCCATGCAACTTATGTAAGGTGGCACGGTGAGTACATGGATTTTGTTAAGAAGAATCCATGGATGGAGATTCCAATAGAGTTCAAGAATTGGGCTACAGGAGAGGTTGTTGCTAAGTATTAAGTCCAAGTGTGCCAGTTAACATACTAGCTATTTATTAGCAATAGGAAATCAAGGTGTAGACTTCGACACATTTGGCATATGGAGGATATCACTGCCTTTATGGCAATGAACTAGGGAGACTAAATCTATGGGTGCTTCCTTCTATGGTTACTCATACTGCATTGTTGGTGCCCCCATGACCTACATGTAGTACTAATAAGAGGTGAGTTTTTTATATCTTTATTAGAAATATATGTCATGCAAAGTCATCATACGGCATTTTGTGTAATCATCAATTGATTATTTTAATGATCAACACACTTTATTTAATCATGGTATATCAATTCTATAGAATAGGATATTAAGAATACAAGTTTGTCATAAGATAACAACATACTTAGAGAATCATGAGATGACCTTTGGTGTCACTCCCAAAAACCCATATCATTCACAAGGAACTCAAAGTGCAATGTATTTGTAGGGTAGAATATCACATTCATTCACTAACATAAAACTTCCACCACATAACTCTGATTTCATCCAAATTCAAACATTCATGTGATCATTTAGAGCATGTCAAGGCTTTACACTAGTGTGCATGAGTCTTAAAACAACAACAACAACAAAATCTCTCATTTTATAAGGCACACTTTCAGTTACAAATGTGGCTTAGACAACAAAAATCCTAGTTCAAGGCTAGAGGTAGTCCAAAATAACACCCATAAAGACTGATTATGGAATCTTTCCCAAGTTTCACTTCTCACTCTTTCTCTGCTCTAAAAAATGGTACGGGATGGAGGCAACCTAATGTCTCAACAAGCAAACTAACCAAGACTTAGGAGAGTACATTCTCTTTTTTTTCTTTTTTTTTTTCGAAACACAAAATTTGAAAGTAGCATAAATTGATGTTGCATTCTAAAAACTAAAGAGAAAAGAGTACTAATAATACTTACATATAGAGCTGCACTTAAAATAAGAAAATATCAATTACAATACTCTAGGCTCATAATTATGGTTACTACAATTCAGTAAATTTCATTTGAAATAATGCAACACGAGACATTCCACTCATTTAAGTAAGAAATGTTATGAGCACTTGAAATCAAGTTATAATTCCTATAAAATAATAGCAATTGGAGGTAAAACATTAATATGATTCCATAAGATTCAATAAATCTAATTCACTAAAAGTTGATAAATTTAGTTTGTGCATTCAAACACAATCACACATAATCCTCACTGAAGAACCAATAGAGGTCACTACTAGATTAATTGGATGATGCCACTCATATCACCCACCAGTGGTCCATTGAATCCTTGCTCTAACCAAGCAATGTAGACCATTAACCAATGTGATCAAATGATGGTCCACTCCTCTAAGCTAGTAATCCTTACAAATCCTTGCTGATGTCTTAGTTGAGGCCACTTACAGCATTGAGCAGACAAGTCCACTAAATATCTCCACTGATATCTCAAATGAAGCTACTAACTTAATGACCTCTCATAGTCCCACTAAATAGGACATTGTCTAGCCAAATTTTAGTAAAAAAAAATTGTGAATCAATCAATACTTTGAAATTTGAATTTGGTTCATCTCTTTGTTCACTAGTACAAAATATGTCACTTGAAACATATTGTATGCATTAAAAAATCACTTTTGAATTAAATCAATTTAGCAATTCACTCATTTTCATTCACAAATAGGAAAATCTTAACAATAATTGTATAAAACAACAATTCTTTTCACAATTCAAAGTCTACTTACCTTGGTAACATTCAATTCATAAGAAATACAATGGTTAAAAATTTAGAATAAGTTAAAACTAGTAAATACCTAGTTCACTCAAGAATCCCTTTCAGAAAATCCATTATAAGAGCCCACTTGAGAAGGATCACTATAAAAATTTATTATTACATAAATCTAATCTAAAGTGCATATAGAAGAACTTTTAAACAACATATAAATTCTTATACACATGTAATAAACTTTCACATGTAAAGATCTATTTAGAAACCCATTTTCAAATATCTCTTTAAAAAATAGTAACAAGAACTTCAAGAACCAGATTAGTTACTTACATTGATCTAATTATGTCTAGAATCCTTAGTTTCTTTTCTCCTCTCATGATTGATCTCCTTTCTTCATTTTTTCCTCTAAAATTCTTTTCTTCTCTACAATTCCCTTTTAGTTCTTTGAAAAATGGGAGTTTAAAGCTAAGTAAAACATCTAAACATGTTTGCATGACATTTGGAAGCCATTAATCATGCTCGCATGCATAGATTGCTATAAGGGTGACAAGTGGAAGCCATTAATCATGCTCGCATGCATAGATTGCTATAAGGGTGACAAGTGGAAGCCACTAATCATACTTGCATGTAAAGCATGCTGTAAAGGTGACTTGTGGAAGTCACAAATCATTATTGCTTGCAAAGCATGCTATAAAGGTGATATCTAGAAGTAATTGCTCAACTGTCTATTAAAGGTTACACTATGTTCAAGTAGCTACCTTCATTGATATCAAGTCCATTCACCTACCTCAACTTGTTTATTTCTCTACTTAACCTCCTTGTAGAATAAATAGTCTCTCACTAGTGCTTAGTGTGTCTTGAGTCCTTACATCTAGAAACTTAGCCAACATAGTAGTTATATAAAATGATAGTTGAGAACCATAGGGGTGAGAAATGAAATTTTAGTTCTATGTAAACTTGAAATAGTCACCATGTAAGAATGGGAATAGGAAACTTAATTCTGTGATACTTGTTAAATGGGATGATTTCATAAGATGAAAATAATCAATTCTCAAGTCATTTGAGGTATAGACCTTGAACATACATAGAGTGTATGAAAGTTTTCTACACATAAGACGTGATTTTTCCTATCTAGAACACTAGTGTTATTAGATGTACGCAATCATAACTATCCTTAGACTTGAGGAATCTATATCCTTAACAATACCTAATATTCATCTTTAGTGCATTTCATGATGCAATCTATTCAAGGTTGATTCTATGTGTACTAGAACATTTATAAACTCATGAGGGATATAGGATGTTTGACATGGAGCCCACTCTCTTACATAGAGTGAGATATTCATTATGGTTCATCATATAAATGAACTTGGTAAAACCAAAGCCTTGGTGATCTTTGCTAAAATGTTTATCAAATTGATTATATATGTGTATGTCTATGTGTGTATTAATATAGGATATTTTCAAAAGGTATTTTGAAAAAGATTTGAAGCTCATTAAGATGGGGCCCATTGTTCTTGATCTTACAAAGGTGATAAGCCTAGGAGTAAGTGTTTCCACATAGCTCATAATGTTGTCATAAATGAATGTAGTTATGTGGGAGGATATAATGGCAATTGATAAACACATAAATATTACAAATAGTATCCTTAGAATTATCATTTTTAACCCTAATTTTACTTAATTTATAATTAATTAATGATTATTTTACAAATTTGCTGGGTTAGGGTAAAAGTGAGAAAAATGCTATATTTGACAATCGAAACCCTAATAGAGAGCAATCCTTCCATTTGAGAAAAGTTACAGACCCACATACTAAGAACAAAAAAGTAGAGAAGTATAAAATTCCATGGAGGTGTCCTTATCAAATTTGGAGCTATCAAAAACCCCATGCATGCGACTGATCATATCTGCGCATACGAGGGTGTCTTTATCAAAGGATAAGTTGGCCAACTTCTCATGCATGCTTGCATGAAAACCACCACCTTGGGGAGCTCCTAAGTGAAGCTAGATTCACATACAATGGAGTTGTACATATATTATTTATTTCTGAAGCAAAGCAAGTCAGAAACAGGGCCCACATGCAAATCAGCTTTACTTTCTCATTCACTCACATGGACCAGAGAGGGACCAACAAGGCTTACACATTTTTTTTAATGGAGGAGAAGTATCACTCCCTCCCATGCATGATTCTCATAAGGAAAAGATGAAGAAATTCAAGGAGAAATAATTGTGTAAAGAAAACACTAGGCTGAGAGAAAGAATTAATGAGAAATCTACAACTCATCTTCATACAGACTTTTTAAAGAAACAATGGCCAAGATCTACCCTCAAGTAGGGCTATCCTAGGAAGTATCCAATGAGAAGTAATTTACAAGAGAGAATCAAAGGATTGCTAAGGTGAACCAATGAGAACAAAGCATGCAAGAAATTTAGAGTTGAATGTGATTGCTGGAGATAATCTTGATGGGCAGCCCACTGTTTATCAAGAAACTCCATGCGATTACAAAAGAGCTAAAGACATGTTTCTATTGAGAGAATGTAGGTGGAGCATGAAATGTGATAGAAGGAGAGAAAAATAGTGAGCTGAGGAGAATTTGAAGGAGCAAAAAAGCATTTTATAAAGAGAGAGCTAGAAAATATATTCTTCAAAGGAAAGCTTCAAGGAAGTCCAAGCCCTTCTATCCTAGGGTAAGCATGATTCAAGAGGAAATAAAGAGGAGTGAAGAAAGGAAAAAATGTGTTTTTCTAGGAAGGAAAGACATAAACTGTGATGACTCGGGTTTTCCCATGCATTTTTAAATGCAAGATCTAATTCCTAAGGCGAGATGCATCCCTTTTTGAAAACCAATTTATGAAAACTATGCAATGCAGCAGAAAATCTTTAGTTTCAAACTCATTTTGAAAACCCCGAGTGTCATTTGCTTTCACAACCACCAAAGTAGTTTTTTTTTAAAAACGTTAGAACTCATAAATGTTTTTCCCCAGGTCTATCCAGTCACAACTCACAGTCCAACTGTAAATAAATACAAATACATGTCCAAAGGGTTGAGAGTTTACTTACATGTATAATTGTCTCCTTTTTAATTCAATTGCTCGTAGCACTAATATCTCTTGAGGCGTCTTCTATTTGTGAGTGGAACTATCTTGAAAAATGTTAAGGATAGGGTGAGTATATACTATACTCAATAGGAGTCTATCATTACTAGTTTTACAATGCATGCTATGTTTAAAATCATATGCTCTTTAAAACATGTGTATGTTTGAACAATCATGGTCAATATTGATATTAAAAACCACTGTCGAATTGGAATACTAACGACTTAAAGAATCGCAGAATCCAAGTCGAAAGTATCATATATATATCATAAACATAATGATATGCATAAGATGCTCAACTGAATCCAACTCATGGATATCTGGTATGGTATGGTCGACCAACCTCATGTCATGCCATATGCAATGCAAGTAAGTCGACAAAACCATAGGGCCCAACTATGCCCACGACCTCGCCGCCGTGTGGCCCCCGGGTACCTAAGGACACTCGGTCATAGCCTCCATGGGGCATATGACACATCGACCCAGTGTTGTGACACCAGTGGTAGCCCCCCCTGTACCACATGCAGTCGACGTAGGGACATGCCTTTTTGGGTGTAGTACCCTTTCCACCTAATAGTGGTAGAGGCTGGGAGGCCACCCCAGACCTCTCGGCATAGCGCCCACAAGCTTACTAGCTCAAATCATATACGATCAAACAAGCAAAAACATCTTTTTCAAAACATGTCCTCTTTGGATCCCTCACAACTGCCTAGCCCTCACAACTGCCTACCTAGCGTCTTTTGGGCACTCCAGCGTATTTTGGTAACCCTTAAGGACATGCAATTTTTAAAAACTCAATAACCACAAATCATGCAATTTATGCAATTGTAAAACATTTCTATGCATAATGTATTTATCATATGTATGCTGAATTCATTTATAAAATTAAGTCATGCTAAACAAGTCATATAACTTATACTTAAAACATGCATTCTCAAAACAATCATGGGCTCTTTTTAAAAGTCTAGTAGCGATAGAGCACCTACTTCAAAACATCATGGGTTCTTTTTAAAAGTCTAGTACGGATAGAGCACCTACCTCAAAGTCTCCTAGAGTCGCATCCTTTATCACTTCAACCCGTCCCTGGGTCTCATTTATAAACTCCTGGGTATGAATGGATATAAGGAGTCCTTATTAATTTCAATCCATTTAGACATTAGATCGCTAGATCTGCCTTTTAGGGTCTATAGTCCTTGCCTAATTCATTGTTAGGCTAGATCCTATGATATGGATCTACTATAAAATAGTAAAATTCTGTAACTTGTCCTATGATCCTAACTTTCTAATCTCATTGGGTCTGCGCATTATGGTTTCCAAGACATGTGTGCGCCTTAATGGACGACCCAGATGTGTCAATTAGGGCACTGCGCCACAAGTTCTAGGATGTGTGCGTGCCCTGGTTGTACCTAAACCACATTAGTTCACATGTGTCTATCCGAATGGTGCGGTGAGCACATCTGAATGGCGCGCTAAGATGCGCGTCCTGGACGGCGTTGCGCGGATGAGTCTTAGGTGGGGTTGCACACACATCCTAGTTCCTGGGACACTCGTGCGTCTTGGTCGAGTTGGGCATCTATCCGTGCGCGGCACGCATGTGACAGTTGCCCCATGGAGCTCGGCATGGTTGCACGTGTAATGACTCCAATTTTGTAACATTGAAATCCTAAGTTAGTAATGAAAAGTTCACTTTTTGGAGATAAGGGTATTTTGGTCATTTCACTATTCACCCTGACTGAACCCAGAAATTTGGTCCTAAAAATGGTACCATTAGGTGCATCTCAGAAAAAGGAATCCAACAAGACCAAAATCATCGAAACGGAGTTAAAATGAGCAAGTTATGGCCCTTTGAAGTTCAGGGGCAAAAATGTAATTTTCATTAAAAAACGAATTTAGCCTGAAAAACACAAGGGCCCGTTTTGATACGGGCACCCCCTTTCTTCAACCTCCTAGAGGGTTCTAGAACGGTGGTGTTTGGAGGAGAAATCACCGCCATTCTGAAGGTTTCTCCACCGCCATTCAAGGGCGGTGAGAGCCCCCTCTAGAACCCTCTTATAGCTCTATAAATAGAGCTCTTGGGTGCCTCTAATGGCAGCCCAAAAGCTTGGGAAAAACCCATTTTGGAGAAGCAACCAAGAGGAGAAACGTGGAGAAAAACCCAGCAACGAGCTAGGTATGCCCAAAATCCCTCCAAACCCGTCTTCCCATTAGTCCTAGGCTAAGTTTCCCTAAGTTTTTGCATGAAAATTCATGTAAAAATGGGCCCTGGAGAGTCACAAAGGACCCAGGGACAATCCCTAGGCCGCATTGGTTCAACAGGGTCGAACCAGGGCGTCCCGGTCCCCCAACGAACAAAACGCATTTTTATGCGTTGACAGAACTAGACAGGCGTGTCCGTGGACGCGCCCACAAAAGAGAATGTCCGGCGGAAGCCAGGTGTGTCTGTAGACGCGCCCGCTAAGGCGCTTGCCGCTGACGCGGGACGCGTTAGCGTCCTAGGCTTCCACCTTGCTTTGTTTGACCCTTTTATGTACACGTGATACTAAAAAGCTTATAACTTGAGATCTAGAGCTCCGATTTAGGTGCTGCGAAAGGTGTTGTGTTCGTGTCGATGACGCAGACACATCCAAACTATAAAATCCATGATCAAGGCCCAATCTAAGGTGGGCACGACCCTTAGAATAGAATGGTGGCGCGTGGCAACTAGACCTTTGGAAAAACTGATGATACTAAGGCCCAATTAGGACCTTAGGACACCCATAGGCATGGGGATGAACCCTTAATACCTAAGTAGTAAGACCAACCACTCTAAAACGTATAAAACATAGGCCAAACTAACCTTGATTCCCCAAACCATGTTCAGGAGCATACGAGGACAAAGGGGTTAGTGCGACCTAGCCAGGTAGGTGCTCTATCGCTACTATACTTTTTAAAAGAGCCATGATTGTTTTGAGAATACATGTTTTAAGTATATGACTTGTTTAGCATGACTTAATTCAGCATACGTATGATAAATGCTTTATGCATAGATATGTTTTGCAAATAATTGCATATACATTATGCATAGATATGTTTTGCAAACAATTGCGTACATTGTATGATTTGTGAGCATTGAGTTTTTGAAAGATTGCATGTCCTTGAGGGTTACCAAAAGACGCTGGAGTGCCCAAAAGATGCTAGGTAGGCAGTTGTGAGGGCCAGGCAGTTGTGAGGGACCCAAAGAAGACAGGTTTTGAAAAAGTGGTTTTCACTTGTTTGATCTGATATGATTTGGGCTGATAAGCTCGTGGGCACTATGCAGAGAGGTTTGGGTTGGCCTCCATCCTCTACCACTCTTAGGTGGATGGGTACCACGCCCAAAAAGGGCAACGTCCCTACGCCGACTGCATGTGGTACAGGGGGCTACCACTGGTGTCACGACACTGGGTCGACGTGTCATAGGCCCCGTTGAGGCTATGATCGAGTGTCCTGAGGTACCCGGGGACCACACAGCGGCGAGGTTGTGGGCATAGTTGGACCCTATGGTTTCGTGGACTTATTTGCATTGCATATGTCATGATATGAGATTGGTCAACCATACCATACTAGATATCCATGAGTTGGATTTAATGAAGCATCTTATGCATATCATTATGTTATGATATATATATGATACTTTCGACTTGGATTATGTGATTTCCTTAAGTCATCAATATTCCAATTTGAAGATGGTTTTTAATCTCAATAATGAACTTGAGTGTTTAGACATGCACAAGTTTTGAAAGAAGCATATGATTTTAAACATCGCATGCATTATAAAGTTAGTAGTGATAGACTCCTACTAAGTATAGTTTATACTCACCCAATCCTCAACATTTTTCAGACACAAAGTAAACACTTAAGGACAAGGAACGCTTGTGACAAAAGACACCCAGACTAAGTGCAAGTAAGTAAACCCCTATCTTATCTTTCAATGTTACTTGATTGCAGTTACTCTTTATAGCTGAGGCTATGACTAACACTTTCTTGGGAATAATGTTAATTTAAAACTATGCCATGGCTAGATAATTTGGAAATGTGTTCTGACACTCGGGGTTTTTATGAAAGATTATTTTCCTAAATGGAAAACATTTTCATGCATTTCATATTTATAAAACAAGAGATCTGGCCTTTTTTATCAAATTTGCATCATATAAAACCCGGGTCATCACAGTTGGTATCAGAGCACGATTTGATGTTACTCACAGCCCAGTTATGAGGAGAATAACTTATAATCAAGTTTCATCCATGAAAAAGTAAGGGGTAATAGGATAACACATACTAAGGTTTGGTAAATTACCTTGTGATTACAGATGCCTAAGAAGAAGGGAAGCAATGTTCTAAGACCTGAAGCCCCACCAGTGGACTCCACTGGGTCGGGCAATGGGATGGCTGAATTGTTCCAACAATTCCTACAGAATATGGGACAATACATTAATAGTCAAAGCCAAACCCTTACCACACGAGATCCTTCCCCTGATAAAGTGATGATAGGACTGAGGTTCAGTTATAAAGGTTTCAGAAATTAGCTCCCTCATTCACAGGAGAAGATGAAGCATCTACAGCTGAAAAATGGTTAATTGATATTGAAAAGATATTTAAAGCCATGAACATAGCTGAAGAAAGAAAAGTACCCATGGCCACATTTGTGTTTAGAGGAGAGGCTAGCTTTTGGTAGGAAATAGTAGAAAGGACTTATTTTGACCAGCGAGAAACAATAGGATGGGAAGAGTTTAAAAAGGTCTTTAATGACAAATATTATCCTAAACACATAAGAAAACAGAGGGAAAAGGAATTTATGGACTTAGAACAAGAAAATATGACTGTCCAACAGTATGAAAGTAGATTCATCAGCCTTCGAAGATTTGCACTACGTGCTTGTGCTGATGAGGAAGATGCGGCAGAATGATTTGTAGATGGGCTTAACCCAGGACTCAAGAACAGAGTTCTAGGTTTCCAACCTTCCACAATAGCCAAAGCCGTAGAGATGGCCTCCCTATACGAAAAATATTATCAAAGGAACTAGGCAATAAAGGAAACTAAGAACATCAACACCATGAGAAATAAAGGAAAGAGACCATTTTAGTCATCTGGACTCAGGCCACCTTTCAAGAAGCCGTTTGAAAACAAAGGAAGAAGACCAGACTGGAAGGCATGCCCTAGGTGTAACAGAAATCATTCAGGCAAACCATGTCCCACTTTCAACATCACTTGCTATAGTTGTGGAGAATTAGGACATTTTGCTAGTAATTGTCTAAAAAGGAAAGTACAAGAGCGTAAAGAAGATCAAGTTCTAAAAAGCCAAGGACGTGTCTTTGCCCTCACTTCTAGTCAAGCTCATGCTTCAAATGCAGTAGTTGAAGGTATTCTTTCTATCTATGATACACCTGCCAAAGTTCTATTTGATACGGGCTCCACTCATTCTTTCATATCCTGGGAGTTTGCATCATCCTTGGACATTATACCACAGGACCTGGACTTCACTCTAGAAGTCATGACTCCTGTAGGCCAGGCACTTCCCACCTATTATTCTTATCTCCAGGATGTCCCCATTTTGATTAAGGATCATTTGCTACATGCCAATCTCATTCACTTAGATATGAATGACTTCGACATCATCCTAGGTATGGATTGGCTAGCCTTTCATCAAGCCTTTGTTGATTGCCGCCAGAAACATGTCACTTTTACCCTACCTAATGGAGACACTTTCACCCTCTAAGGAAGAAAGGATTATTCTAGAGCATGTGTTATTTCTGCCACGAAAGCAGTTAAGCACATTGCTCAGGGATGCCCCTTCTTCTTAGCGAAGATTGAATCTATCGAGAGTCCCCAACCAAAGCCAGAGGATGTCGAGGTAGTCTGAGAATTTCCTGACGTATTCCCTGAGGACTTACCAGGTCTACCTCCACCAAGGGAAATTGAGTTCAACATTGACCTTATACCTGGTACTTCCCCCATTTCCAAAGCTCCTTACCGAATGGCTCTTGCAGAACTAAAAGATCTGAAGACCTAGTTACAGGAACTACTTGATAAAGGGTTCATACGACCTAGCGTATCTTTGTGGGGAGCTCTAGTCCTTTTTGTTAAGAAAAAGGATGGCTCCATGAGATTGTGTGTAGACTATCGGATGCTAAATAGGGTCACCATTAAGAATAAGTACCCCCTTCCCCGAATTGTTGATCTTTTTGATCAACTTCAGTCAGCTAGAGTCTTCTCTAAGATTGATCTACGATCCGGATACCATCAACTTCGAGTTAGAGAAGAAGATATCCCCAAGATAGCCTTCAGGACTCGATACGGTCATTATGAATTCAGAGTGATGTCCTTTGGTTTGACTAATGCTCTAGCCGCGTTTATGGACCTCATGAATAGGGTGTTTAAGGAGTACTTAGATAAATTCATCATAGTGTTTGTGGATGATATCTTGATATATTTAGAAACTCCTAAAGACCATATGGAACATCTAAGGATGACATTAAACACCCTACGAGCACACAAGTTATATGAAAAATTCAGTAAGTGTGAGTTTTGGCTAGAAAAGGTTAATTTCTTGGGACACATTATTTCTCAGGATAGCATAGCAGTTGACCCCGCGAAGGTTGAATCAGTATAGAATTGGGAAAGACCTAAGACAATCACAAAAATAAGAAGCTTCTTTGGGCTTGCCGGATATTACGGGAAATTCATCGAGGGTTTTTCACAAATTGCTTTACCTCTAACTAAGCTGACCAGGAAAGACACAAGATTTGAATGGACTGATAAATGTGAGGAAAGCTTCCAGGAACTAAAGAGAAGGTTAACTACAGCACCTGTCCTTACCTTACCTTCAGGAAGTAGCAGATTTGAGATATACAGTGATGCCTCGCAACAAGGACTAGGCTGCGTACTTATGCAACATGGGAAGGTAATTGCTTATGCTTCTCGACAACTCAAGAAGCATGAAGTCAATTATTCGACCCATGACTTGGAATTAGCGGCCATAGTCTTTGCCTTACGAATCTGGAGACATTATTTATATGGGAAAAAGTTTGAAGTTTTTACAGATCATAAGAGTCTTAAATATATCTTTTCCCAACAAGACTTAAACATGCGACAAAGAAGATGGATGAAATACTTAAAAGACTATGACTTCTCCATTCATTATCACCCTGGAAAAGCTAATGTGGTAGTTGATGCATTAAGTAGAAAAACCCAAGGGATGTGTGCAAGTTTATTAACTAAGAGATGGAAGCTATTACAAGAAGTAATAACGTAGAAACTGGACATAAGTAAGCACAAGATCGTTATGGCAGGTCTAACAATAAAGTCAGCTGTTAATGAAAAGGTTAAGCAAGAACAGAAAGGAGATCTGGATATACAAGCTTTCATAGGAAAACCAGGGTTTACTAAAAGGGAAGATGGTAGCATTTACATGCAAGGAAGATTAGTGGTACCGGCTAATGAAGAGTTAAAATAAGAAATCTTAAAAGAGGCTCACCGATCTAAGTATACTATACACCCAGGAGGAACTAAGATGTACCAAGACTTAAAGAGACAATATTGGTGGGATGGTATGAAAAGAGACATAGGGGAATTTGTGGCAAAGTGTCTAACATGTCAACAAGTAAAGGCTGAACATTAAAGACCTGCGGGATTGTTACAACCCCTTGAGTTACTCGAATGGAAATGAGACCATATTACCATGGACTTCATCGTAGGGTTACCCAGGACCTCTAAGGGTCATGACATGATCTGGGTAATTGTTGATAGATTGACTAAGACAGCCCATTTCCTTCCTATACACCATACCCAATCCACTGACAGCCCATCTCAGCTATATATCAAAGAGATAGTGAGTTTACATGGTATACCCTGTAGTATCACTTCAGATAGGGATAGCCGCTTCACTTTGCAACTCTGGAAGTCCATCCAAAAATCCTTAGGATCTTCCTTGAACTATAGCACATCCTTCCATCCACAGACCGATGGACAGTCAGAGCGCACTATCCAGATAGTCGAAGATATGCTGCGAACTTGTGCCCTCGATTGGAAGCAGAGCTGGGATGAAAACCTACCGCTAGTAGAGTTTGCGTACAACAACAGCTTTCAGTTGAGCATTGGCGTGGCTCAGTACGAGGCGCTCTATGGGAGACCCTGTCGATCACCCACCAGTTGGAGTGAAGTTGGAGAGTCTAGGGTGCTCCAGTCCGAGCTGGTGGAGCAATGCGCCAAGAAGGTCAGACTCATAAGAAGACGCCTCCTCACAACTCAAAGCCGCCAAAAGAGCTATGCTGATCGAAGGAGGAGACCATTAGAATTCGACATAGGAGAGCACGTTTTCTTGAAGATATCTCCCACTAAAGGAGTTATGCAGTTCGATATCAAAGGCATGCTTAGTCCGTGTTATATATGACCTTTTGAAATCCTGGAGAAAGTGGGAAAAGTGGCCTACAGGATCGCACTACCCCCTCAGCTATCTGAAGTGCATAACGTATTCCATATATCTATGCTAAGGAGGTACGTGCTTGACCCTACTCATGTCATCAATCAGGTACCCATAGAGTTGACAGAGGATCTAAAGTTGGAGACGAGACCAATTGAGATCCTGGATTGTTAGAGTAAGAAGCTACGGAACAAGGACATACACTTAGTCAAAGTTTTGTGGAGAAATGCGCACATTGAAGAAGAGACTTGGGAACCCAAGTCAGAAATGCGAGAAAAGTACCCCGAGATCTTTTAACTGTATATATTGTAGAATTTTGGGGGAGAAATTCCCCTAAGGGGGTAAGAATGTAATGACTTCAATTTTGTAACATTGAAATCCCAAGTTAGCAATGAAAAGTTCACTTTTTGGAGATAAGGGTATTTTGGTCATTTCACTATTCATCCTGACTGAACCCAGAAATTTGGTCCTGAAAATGGGACCATTAGGTGCGTCTCAGAAAAAGGAATCCAACAAGACCAAAATCACTGAAACGGAGTTAAAATGAGCAAGTTATGGCCCTTTGAAGTTCAGGGGCAAAAATGTAATTTTCATTAAAAAACGGATTTAGCCTGAAAAACACAAGGGCCCGTTTTGATACGGGCACCCCCTTTCTTCAACCTCCTAGAGGGTTCTAGAACAATGATGTTTGGAGGAGAAATCACCGCCATTCTGGAGGTTTCTCCACCGCCATTCAAGGGCGGTGAGAGCCCCCTCCAGAACCCTCTTATAGCTCTATAAATAGAGCTCTTGTGCGCCTTTAATGGTAGCCCAAAAGCTTGGGAAAAACCTATTTTGGAGAAGCAATCAAGAGGAGAAACATGGAGAAAAACCCAGCAACGAGCCAGGTATGCCCAAAATCCCTCTAAATCCGTCTTCCCATTAGTCCTAGGCTAAGTATCCCTAAGTTTTTGCATGAAAATTCATGCAAAAATGGGCCCTGGAGAGTCACAAAGGACCTAGGGACGATCCTTGGGCCACACTGGTTCGACAGGGTCGAACCAGGGTGTCCTGAGGACACCCCAGTCCCCCAATGAACAAAGCGCATTCTATGCGTTGAGAGAACCAGACAGGCACGTCCGTGGATGCACTCGCAAAAGAGAATGTCGGGTAGAAGCCGGGTGCTTCTGCAGACACTGCCGCTGAGGTGCCTGCCACTGATGCGGGACGCGTTAGCGTCCTAGGCTTCCACCTTGCTTTGTTTGACCCTTTTATGTACACGTGATACTAAAAAGCTTATAACTTGAGATCTAGAGCTCCGATTGAGGCGTCGCAAAAGGTGTTGTGTCTATGTTGACGACGCGGACACACCCAAACTATAAAATCCCTAATCAAGCCCAATCAAGGGTGGGCATGGCCCTTAGAATAGGATGGTGGCGCGTGGCCACTAGACCTTTGGAAAACTGATGATACCAAGGCCCAATTAGGACCTTAGGACACCCATAGGCATGTGGATGAACCCTTAATGCCTAAGTAGTAAGACCAACCACTCTAAAACGTATAAAAGATAGGCCAAACTAACCTTGATTCCCCAAACCATGTTCAGGAGCGTATGAGGACAAAGGGGTTAGCGCGACCTAGCCAGGTAGGTGCTCTATCACTACTAAACTTTTTAAAAGAGCCATGATTGTTTTGAGAATACATGTTTTAAGTATATGACTTGTTTAGCATGACTTAATTCAACATACATATGATAAATGCTTTATGCATAGATATGTTTTGCAAACAATTGCATACATTTTATGATTTGTGAGCATTGAGTTTTTGAAAGATTGCATGTCCTTGAGGGTTACCAAAAGATGCTGGAGTGCCCAAAAGACACTGGGTAGGCAGTTGTGAGGGCCAGGCAGTTGTGAGAGACGCAAAGAGGACAGGTTTTGAAAAAGAGGTTTTCGCTTGTTTGATCTGATATGATTTGGGCTGATAAGCTCGTGGGCGCTATGTCGAGAGGTTTGGGTTGGCCTCCATCCTCTACCACTCTTAGGTGGATGGGTACCATGCCCAAAAAGGGCAACGTCCCTACGTCGACTGCATGTGGTACTGGGCCCACTGGTGTCACGACACTGCGTCGACGTGTCATAGGCCCCGTTGAGGCTAAAACAAGAGATCTCGCCTTTTTATCAAATTTGCATCATATAAAACCTGGGTCGTCACAGCACGTCATGCCCACACACCCCTAGGACACTTGTGCATCCTGGGACACCCACACCCCAGGGACGCTCGTGCATCCCTAGGACGTGCTACTGTGGATGGGTTTTTCACCCGTTTGGTTTCGTTCCCCAGAAATCATGGATTTTCGGCCAGAACTTACCAGATCTAGCATGGATCTAGGCCAGAACAAAGAGAAAGCCTAAGAGAAAATGCAAGAGGGAGGTGAGAGCTTACTTGGTAGCCGGAGATGGCGCTCCTCCCGCTTGGTAGGTTGCCTGCCTAAACCCTTTGTTGCTGGAAAACTCGAAGAAGGGGGAAACCCCATGGCCAAGACTGGAAAGAAGAGAGGAGAATGGGGAGACGGGAATGGCCGGCCTGACTTGGGCCTAGCCATTACCGGAAAACTTAGGGACTACTGGTTTGAGACGGGTTTCCAATTTTTCCGGAAACCCCAGTCTCAAAATGGCTGGAAACCGTGTTTTCGTGAGGGGGGAGATGGGGCTTTTATAGAGGGGAGAAGGCTGTGCCCCTCAATGGTGGTGCTGCCATTTCCCCTAGTTTGTTCTGGAGAAATCGGGAGAAAAGGGTTTTCTGGAGAAGTCTGGAGGTGGAAGACGACAGGGGGTGCCGTTATCAAAATGGCCCCCTGCATTTTTCGTTCTTTTTTGTTTTTTGTTTAAATTACAGATATGTCCCTGATCTTTAAATGTCCGTAACTTCTTCATACGAACTCCGTTTTTGGCGTTCTTTGAGGCATTGGATTCCATTTTTCGAGTAGAATCTAATAGTATCAAGTTTCCTCACAAATTCCTTCATTTACTATTTTAAATAAAGTCAAACATTCAACACAGTTCATTTCCCATAGAATGTCCAATTTTTGTTTAAAATAGCGTAAATTGCTCGGGCATTACATAAAAAATCTTCATCATCCACTTTAGTATTGTGCATTATCTTAAGGTTAGAACAAGAGATGAGAAAAGAGGACATAAGGAGTGGGATTTGATTTGCAAAAGTGGAAGAAAATTGCCAAAATTTTGGATGTGACTTTTAAAGGGGAATAGACATGGATTTTCAAAGGCTAAAGAAGGCATGAGAAGAGAGAAACATAAAGGAGAAAATAGAGGGAGATAGGGGTAATCTGTAGGAGGTTTCCTTAGAGAGTGATTATCTAAGGGAAAAGATAGAAAATAGAGGAGATTTATTATTGTTTGAAGAGAGATGACGAGGAAGTAAAACAAGGAAGAGAAGGGATGTCTAAGGGATTCCATTTCCTCCTAGTGCTTGTTCATGAATCTCTAGAGAGAGGAACCTTATGACGTTGGAAAGAGAGAAGTAGTGAAAAAAATGAATTTGAGGTGAGATCATGGAAAAGCATGAAATCCACAGAGGTAAGCCCATAATCTTTTCATCCACTTTCTTTTCCATTCAATCCATCTCAACCATTATTTTCTCCTTAGTCTTACATGCATCTTTTTCGTCCATCCATCTTGTTATTACATGCATCCCCCTTCCACTTATATCTTTCTTTCATCTCTATCTCATCTAAAACACCACCCTTCTTTTCTTCCAAAGCACTATCCATCTCATCCATTTTTATTACTTGGCCTTACAGCACCATTGTTCCTCTTAGTATTCCATGCCCACCACTATCTTTATTTCATTATCCCTTATCTAATACATACGTTAATCTCATTTTCTCCTTAAGTTACATGCACCATCATATATATATATATATATATATATATTTCCCTATCCTTCTTAGAATTACATGCATATATATTTTCTTGTTCTCTTTTTAAATCACACGTACACTTCCTAAGTTACAAGCACGAAGTGCGTTGAGTGATGAGTGATTTCCTATATTGGGTTACAAAGGTTGATGTCCACTATGATTGGTGAGTGACACAACAAGTATAAGACATCGATTGGTTGTTGATTCAAGGGGGTAGTGCAATTTGGGAAAGATTGAAGGTGTCCTTTGTTGAGTGACATGGCAAAGAATAGGTAATTTCTAATCCATTTCATAGAAATTTTTGTCTAATTTTTCTTTTATCAATGGATTGAGTTCATTGTAAGCTTCTAAATTTTGGTCAATGAGAATTGTTCTTTATTTCATTGCTTGTAGTGAAAATTTATTTTTGTTGGTGCATGCTATTTAAGATTTCCATTAGTTATTAATTAGTGTAGTATTTCCTCTTAAAGTGTGCTTAGAATTAGTTTGTGAATTAAATCTTAGTGCAGTTTTAGATCAAATTATGAGTAGCTAAACATTTTTCCTAGGGTTAGCATGAATCCACACTAAATCTAGGTACTTTAATTCCTAGGTAATTTTTTACATTTAAAAGGTGCTTTAGTATTAATATGAGGATTAACAATTTAATTTATATGTTTAGTAATATTTTCATAAGAAATATCAAGTATTTCCTATAGTTTAGATACTAAATATGTTAGATTAAATAATTTGGTTTAAGAAAATCTTAGACAATTTGTGCCCTAAAAAGATAAGACATGCTTTGAGGAAATGTACTAAGTTAAGCAAAATCCTAGGATTGAGAAAATATAGAAATTAAGACTTTAATGATGATATATTCCATATTTTAAAATTAATTGAGATTTTATAAACATGAGAAGTGTAAAAATCTAATTTAGTATTTTTTTAGAATTAATTGATCTCATTCATTTTCCAGGATAAGTTAATTTAAAATATATTGTAGTTAAAATTTTGTAACTTTAAAATTTGAGTCCTTGTGGGATCAACCTGTACTTGGGCAATCTATACTTCAATAGACTCGTGTGCCTGCAAATGTATTAAAACATATCAAGTTTTTGGCTCTATTGTCGAGGACTTTACAATGAAATTTTAGTTGGAATCTAGATTGTATTATTTTACCACTAGTCTTAGTTTAAAGTTGCATGCATTTTAGTTGCATTTTTGCATATTTTCTCTAATTCCTATGATGTTTTTATACTTACTCTTACCTATATTTTTGCAGGAATTTGGAGAAGGACTTGTAGAATTAAATTAGCATAGCTTACTTTATTTTTATTTTTGAGTGAATTGTAGTGAGGACATAAATGTATTTTATTTAAATTGCAATTCATTTTAAAAAGGGTTGTAAGAATGAAGGTATAGGGTGAACCATCCTAACATAGAAGAGGAGCTGGTTTGCACATGGTTTTACCCTTGTACATGAAGACTTTATTTAAGTCTCATTGTTAAGACAAGTCTGAAAGAGAAGAGGAGCTATTTAGGTTAGTATTAATTTAAAAGCCACTCACTGTATATAAGTTCAAGAAAAATAAAATTTTTAGCTTGTTTTGCCTGTGGTTAGATTTATTGTGTGTCTTGTGACGTGCATCAGTTGAACATATGTTGCATCATTTAGTTTAGGTTTCCCCCATTTAGTTAGTGAAAAAATACTCTTGTATGATATATAACAAATTTCTTTTATTGTATATACAGTTGAGTCCATCACACCAATTTATAGTGTATCAATCATTACATCTACATTTAAGTCATATAAAACCTAGGAAATGATAGATGTTATTCTTGGTAAAACTTAGAGCCTTAAGCTTTGTTATGTTACTTCTACTAGTTAACCTTTCTGAGCCTTTATAATAAGCCTTTTTCTTATGAACCCATTAACTATTAACCCTATTGAAACCTTATAGTAAATCCATTATCCAGTTTGTTTTGGAAATATGTAGAGATGGTTGAGGAATTATCTTGAGAGAAAAAAAAGAGTATAAGCAATACAAGTCAAGAGATAAACATCCAAAAAGGGCTAAAAAAGAGAAAATTTCAAAGAAAGA
Organism: Warburgia ugandensis; assembly: GCA_035236585.1. Taxonomy (NCBI): domain Eukaryota; kingdom Viridiplantae; phylum Streptophyta; class Magnoliopsida; order Canellales; family Canellaceae; genus Warburgia; species Warburgia ugandensis. The sequence goes on from CP141128.1 coordinate 55,497,693, forward strand.
CTATATATCAAAATGGAAAAGTGAGAAAAAGAAGATAGCCCATGAAAAAGGAAATGTTTGCTCTTATGGGTAGAAAAAAATTGTGAATACATCTTTAGAAGACCTTTACATATCTTCTAGACAATCTTTGTTTATCCTTATACCCATTCTTTTGATAACCTTGTCCTAATCTTATGTTTCGTCCTATTAGAATTCTTAACTTTATCTTAGGAGGAGTATGACTTGGCTATGATTATGAATGAGTAGCAAAATTGGTGGTATAACATTTCTAATAGTTGATATCCTTTCATGAGACCATTATCATATTTTTCTAAGTTGTCATTTTTGTGTATGGAATATGTGAGAATTTTGGACTTGATAACATTATTCTCCTCACTTATTGATGAGAGATTTATACCTTTCTAAGTGACTTGTTTTTTAATGTTAAGAATATCCTGTGAGATTTAAAGTCAAAGCATACTTTTGGATGGCAATTTAGGTTATAATTTCCTTGGAGATTGATAAGTGTTTATATATTGGCCATATCACGTACTCACATTCTGAGCTTTATGAATTAATAGGATGTCTTTAGCATAAGGGTAGGACTTTGAATTGTTGACCATTTCTATTAGCACATTAAAGCTAGCAGTTTAATATAAGCTAAATACCAAAAGATTCTCTAACAATGATGAAGGACTTTCATAAGGGTTTTGAAAACGTTTATGGGTATCATTTTTAGAAACCCTTACGAGACTATAACTCATCCACTAAGGGTAATCTAGGGGTTTAAATGCTTCTACTTATGCTAAATGCAAACATTAGTACCAGCTAAAGTGGTTAGGATTTATTATCTAATTTCTATATTTCTTTTTTGTAGTTCTACTCAATGATTAACAAAATCTAAGTTTTCGAGTATTTAATATACATAAAAATATTAACCTTTATATTTTGAAGGTTTTAGCACCAAAAATAACTTAAGTATTACTAATTAGGGTTAATTATACTATTTTGCAATCCAGGGTACAAATGAAAAAATATATGAAATTACCAATTTTACCCCTAAAAGAGTAATTTCACTTTCCCAGCTACATTGTGTAGTCGTAATGTCAAAAATGAATTCCTAGAAGTTCAAAGTGATCATTGGGTATCATTTTTAAAGTCAGAGAGGTCAAAAACCTTAGATACAACTCTTACTTAGATAACAATGAAAATGGGGATAAATTCCTATTCACGCACACTTGCATACATTTTGGCACATTAAGAAGCTTGTGAGAGAAGTTCACTTGACATACAATGAGATCATGTATAGTATATGTCCAACTGAGAAGGAAGAAGCACAATTTGTAGTCTAGCTCCTTCAAAAACATAGCTTTGATCACTGGACTAACAGCAAGGGTACATGAAGAATGCAAGCACAGATGGAGCTTGGGCATTGTTATAGAAAGCATCTCATAAACAAAAGAAGAATGGGGCCCTACATGAAGACTCTTTACTTATTTTCTCTCTCCTACTTAACCAAAAGAAGAAGATCTACCAATGATTGCATGTCTTATCTATGTAAGGTACACACTTGGTCCACATGAATCATATGAAGATATCTCTTAGGAATCAAGGCCATTCAAGGGAACCCATTCATTCAAGTAAGGTGAAGCATGATTTAGGGGCTAGTATTAAAGTGCAGCAAAGAAGGAAACCTTATCCACCTTTTCTATGTTGAAAAGTCAACCTAGAACCCTAAGGAAAGAAAGATTTCAATCACCCATCTTGATCCAACATTCATCTCATCATAGAGTTTTTAAAAAATATCATACACACCCAAATTGGAAAAAGATGTCTCCCCTTTAAGGACTGTCTAGTTTTGAAAAACCTTGATTTCCTCCACCTACTTTCCATTTCTTTCCCATCTCTTTCCCCCCTACTCATTCCTTAACTTCCCATTAGGTTATTTCTTCCTTTTTCCATCCACCACCTTCCTATCAAAATTATATCCAACTCTCATTCCACCTTCCTAATATGGAATACACGCACCTTCCCCCCTCCTTACCTTCCTTCCATCAAATATCTTTTATTCCACACCATTCTTTCTTCCTTTCATCTTTAGATCTTAACCATCCATTCCTAGGGCTTCCTATCCTCAAATTCTATAAATAGGATGTGAAAAAGAAGAGAAATTTTTATCTCTTACATTTGTCTTGTACTTGAAAAGCCAAATTCAGGTGAAATAGAGGCAGAGAGATCATCTTTGACAAAGCTCCCACAAGATCAAAGATAATCCATTAGAGAAGAGGTAAGGAAGCTCTTCCATCCCCACTTCCCTTCTTGGTCTCCCATTCTTTTTATTCTCTTTCCTTACTCTTTACATTACATTCCCCATCCAACCTACTCTCGACCTTACATTCCCCATCATCTCATCTATTTCCTTCCACTCTTCTATACATCCTACATGCCACTTTCATCCATCTTACTTTGTTCCTTACAGGCCTTCCACCCTTGCCCTACATGCATCCTTCCATCCCATTGCTCGACACTTACTTATACACACACCATTTTCCATTGCACTTGCCTTCTTTGCATCACCTTCTCCATTCCTTCACTAATACACCCTCCATCTTCCACTTCATCACAACCATCATATTCTTCTAGCTTTCCATGTTTCATATCTTCTTCTTTTGGAAGTTGGGAATAAGGGAAAAGGAAGAACACCTTCTAATTCCTAAAGTATGGTTGAGGTTTCATTATGTTTGTGACATGTTGGGTTAAGAAGATGAGAAAAGCTTGGTGTTAGACTAGTGTACTTTGGGTTGAATGTAAGTGCATAGGCCCTTGTTGAGTGATACAACAAGAAGACTGTAAAGTGGAGTTCAAACTCAAAAGGAGAAGAGGAAATGTAAAGTGGCTTGTTGATTGACACAATGAAGGACTACTATAGCAGCCACTTTAAGGAAGTTTCTTTAATTTTCTTTTCTTTCTTTATTATAATCCTTGTAATTCAATCTCTATTAGTGAAAAAATTACTTTCCTTTTCATAGTTAGTTTACTTTCCTTTCTTGCTTTTTATCTTAGTAAGTTTCCTTACTTTAGTCTATTGCCTTGCATTTAGTTTGCTTGGATTAGTTATTTAGCTTAAAGTTATCTTTTGCTTTCCTTGTTCGCTAGGTTAAAGTAAAGCAACTTAATTTTAATGAAATCTTGCTTATTAAAGAGTGGTGTAGCTTTAATATTTTACATGCAAGAGCACAAATCTATTATAATATATGAATGTTAGAGAGGTTGATCCCACGAGGAATCTCATGAAAGTGTATGTTGAGTGGATCCCATTTAAACTATTTAGCCTAGCCAAAAGAATTGGATTTAGCCTACACTAATGTCACCTTCTAGCATAGCTCGTACATGACTGGTGGCTTACATGGTTCTCATGCAATTGTGGTGGAAATTGTGTGGCTTGTACATGAGCTCATTTTAGTCAGCTTTTGGCTATTCAAATTGCTTCCTTGGATCCATGATCTTGCCTTGAGATGACCTTGACCTTTGTTAGTACTTGAAATTTGTAAAATGTAGGTTTGGACCCTCCAATTTCATCTTAATCCTTGATCTTCATCTTTATCGATCTCGGTAGTTAGATTAACATCTTAATTCTTACAAAATATAAAAAACTAATTAAATCCTAGAAAAACATTATCATTCATATACTTACTCTAGATTAGCCTCTGAACTTAATATCAAATGTTAAAGTCATTAGGTTAGAAAATGCATGTGTTACAAATTTTCTGGAAAACCCTACAATTAACACTATATTTTATAACACATAAGCTACTAATTGGGTACTTTTATAGAAAATTGAATGCTTATCACACCTCCCAATTAACATTTTTCTAGTCTCGAGGAAAACATGTGAAGAATCATAAAAACAAAAAGTGATTGTCATTTTCATAGGTACTTATAATTGCATTTAGCATATGCAACAGGACCTTGAACCCCTAAGTTACTCCTGATAGATGAGTTTGCCCTCATGAGGGTTTGCAGTGAATATACAATTCCCAAAACTTCTTTTTTATGAAAGTTCTTTATTCATCAAAGAAAATTGTCTTCTATATAGCTTATGTTAAATACCTAATTTAGTAATAAATATGAACAAAAAGGTTTAAAATTCTATGCTTATGCTAAAGATATCCCATTATTTCATTAAACTTTTAAATGTGAGTGTGCTACAGAAAAAATATATAATTAGCACTTTTCAAGTTAAACATAACCTAAATTACCATCCAAATGTATTCTTTGACTTCAATTCTCATAAGATATGTTGGTTACTTAGAAAGAAGTAATTTAGAGAGGTCTAAGTGTGATGACCTGGGTTTTCTCATGCATTTTTAAATGCAATGTCAAATTTCCTAAGGCGGGATGCATCCCTATTTGAAAACCATTTTATAAAAACCATGCAATGCAGCGGAAAACCTTTTACATTAAACTCATTTTTGAAAACCCCGAGCGTCATTTGCTTTCACCACAACTAAGGTAGTTTTTGAAAAACTTCAGAAATCATAATTGTTTTTCCCCAGGTCTTTCCAGTCACAACGCACAGCCCAACTGTAACTAAGTACAAACACATGTCCAAAGGGTTGAGAGTTTACTTACATGTATATTTGTTTCCTTTTGGATTCACTTGCTCATAGCACTAACATAGATGTCCTCTTTGGGAGTGGAGTTGTCCTGAACCATGATATATATACGGACGTATCCTGTCCTTGAGTGCTTACTGATATCTGAAAAATGTTGAGGTTTGGGTGAGTATATAATATACTCAGTAGGGCCTATCACTACTAGTTTTATAAATGCATGAGATGTTTCAAAATCATATGCTCATTCAAAACATGCGTATGTTTGAATACTCGAGTTCAACATCAGTATAAGAATCCATAATCAACTGAAATTCTTATAACGTAAAAGATCACATAATCCAAAAGTGAAAGTATCATATATATGATGACATCATGATATGCAATAGATGCCTCATGGAGTCCAACTCATGGATCTCTAGTATGGTATGGTCGACCAACCTCATATCATGCTATATGAAATGCACATCAAATCATAGGGTCCACTATGCCCACGACCTCCTCGCCGTGTGGTCCCCGGGTACCTGAGGACACTTGGTCATAGCCTCCACGGGGCCTATGACACTTCATTCGTCGTAAATCATGCAAATTTTGAAATCAGTTGCAAAACATGCATGAAATGCATAAAATCTGCTCATGCTAGTATTGCATTCAAAGTCATAGCCTTGCTTAGAAGCCTGCCAGCCTGCCAGCCTAGAAGCCTTGTCAGCTCTCTCTGGCCCGCCCTCATCGGCCCGCCCTCGTCGGCCCGCCCTCATCAGCCCGCCCTCATCGGTCAAGGCTACACTTATCATGCAACCTATGCATGTAGCACATGTCTTGGCAATACATGCACAATGTATCTTTCCAAACTTGTCCTCTTTGGGTTCCTCACAACTGCCTGGCTCTCGGCACTCCAGTGTCTTTTGGCAACCCTCAAGGACATGCAATCTTTGCAAGTACTTAAATCATGCAATGTATGCACTTGTTTACAAAACATATATGTGCACAATGTACATGCAATCTTTTACGAAACATGTCTATGTACAAAATGTTTATCATATGCATGCTGAATCAAGTCATGCTAAATAAGTCATATACTTATAACATATGTTCTCAAAACAATAATATATCTTTTAAAAGAATCTAATAGTGATAGAGCACCTACCTGACTAGGTCGCGTTAACCCCTTTGTCCTCGTATGCTCCTGAACATGGTTTGGGGACTCAAGGTTAGTTTAACCTATCTTTGATGGGTTTAGAGAAGTTGGGTCTTATTACTTAGGCATTAGGGGTCCATCCCTATGCCTATGGGTGTCCTAAGGTCCTACTTGGGCCTTGGTATCCTCAATTTTCCAAAGTTCTAGTGGCCACGCGCCACCATCCTATTCTAAGGGTCATGCCCTACTTTTATTGGGCCTTGATCATGGATTTTATGGTTTGGATGTGTCCGCGTCATCGATACGGACACAACACCTTTTGCGGCACCTCAATCGGAGCTCTAGATCTCAAGTTATAAGCGTTTTAGTGTTGTATGTACATAAGTCCCTTAAGACTTAAAATACGGAATGCTAGGGCGCTGCGCGTCAGCATCATGCGCCCTAGCTTCCTTAACAACCAAAAAAATGACGTCCGCAGACGCGCAGCGCGCCTCAGCAGGCGCGTTTGCAGACGCCCGCGTCATCTCTGTCCATCCTTCTCTTTAGCGGGTGCGTCCACGGATGCGCCCGTTTGGTTTTTCAAACGGCGTCGACGTGGGACGGTCCTATTGGATCATCCCGCCTGTTAGTGACCTGGGTCGTCCTCAGGTCACCCTGGTTCGACCTTGTCGAACCAGTGCGGCCTGGGGACGTCCCAGGGGTCTTTGTGGCTCTCCTGGAGGCCTATTCTCCATGGTTTTTCATGGAAAAACCTAGGGAAACTGAGCCTAGGACTATGGGTGAGATGGGTTTGGGGAGTTTTTGAGTGTACCTATTTCGTGGGTGGTTTTCTCTCCACGTTTTCCTACCTTGGTCACTGCTTCACGACTGATTTTCTCCAAGGCTTTTGGGCTGCCATTAGAGGCACCCAAGAGCTCTATTTATAGAGCTTTTAAAGAGGGTTCTGGAGGGTTTCTAACCGCCTTTGAATGGCAGTGGAGAATCCTCTAGAATGGCGGTGGTTTCTTCTTGAAACACCGCCGTTCCAGAAACCTCTAGGAGGTTGAAGACGACGGGGTGCCCGTATCAAAACGGGCACCTGTGTTTTTTCAGTTTAAGTCGATTTGTGAAATTTACAATTTTGCCCCTGAACTTCAAAGGGCCATATCTTGCTCATTTTAACTCCGTTTTGGGTGATTTTGGTCTCGTTGGATTCCTTTTTCCGAGACGCATCTAATGGCACCATTTTTAGGACCAAATTCCTGGGTTCAGTTGAGGCGACTAGTGAAATGACCAAAATTCCCTTATCTTTAAAACTGAACTTTTCATGGGATTTTAATATCTCAAAAATTGGGGTCATTACACTAAGTCTCTCATTAATATGTGAGTAGAATATTGTTCATCAAGTCCAAAAGTCTCATATATTTCATGCAAAAGAACGATAACTTGGAAAGAATAGTAATGGTCTCATGAATGATATCAACTACTAAGAATGTTACACTTTACCAAATTTCCTGCTCGTTCATAACCATATCTAAGTTATACTATTCTTAAGATCTAGTTAGGGCTTCTATTGCGACAAACCATAAACTTAGGTAAGGGCTATCAAAAGGATGAGTATAAAGGTAAACAAAGGTTATTTAGAATTATGTAAAAGTCTTTTAGCAGTGTGTTCACAACTTTTTCATTTTTCCTTACACGAGTGAACATTCCTCCTTTTCATAGTCTACCTTTTTTTATTGACTTTATATATAGCCTTTTTGAACTTTTACTTCTTCTTATCGTTTTTGATGTTCATCTCTTGAATTGTATTGTTCATATTTTTTCCAAATATGTCATTCAATCTTCTCTACATATTTCTAAAAGAAATGGGTACAATGGTCTTAACTATCAGAAAATAACATATGGACGGTTAAAGGCTCTGGGTTTAATATGGATGGCCTCTATAATTTGCTAGGATTTGTACGACTTAAGAATGACCATAAACTTAAGAGATATATAGTATAGTCTTTTGTGATTTCTCAATAGTTGACTAAGATGAAAAATAATGAGACCAATTAAGAATTAATGCCCACTTAAGAAAATTTTGCATTTATGTATAACCATAAAAAATGGAAGAATGGCTAAAAACTTACTTGAGTTTTAAATCTCCACAGATCTTCTTTAGGATTTGTAAATTATACTATCTCTTCAACTTAAACTATATATATTGGTATTTTGTGTGACTGTTATTTTGAGTTTAATTATCATGAAACACTTTAGAAAAAGAAAAAAAATGGTGAACTAATTGTAGTCTTTTAATGAGCTAAAGTTCAGAAGATAGTTGAAAATTAAGAAAATCAAAATTCTCATATTTATAAAGGAACTTATCAATTTTTTTTTTTTCATGCATATTGACACCCCCCAACTTGAACTAAACATTGTCCTCAATGTTTTGAAATATAAGATACTTATATGATGAATGGGTAATGCACAACACAGACTTTAAAAATTGTGGGTTGCCTCCCTACTCCTAGACCTAACAATGAAATAAGAAAATTTTCATGCCACTTTAGAATCTCATGGTAGTCTATATACATTTGCCACCTTGAAATTTTTGGTGGTGATAACAATATGACAAAGTAGACCACCATGATTGTGACGACCTGGGTTTTTGAAATACATTTTCTTTAATCCTTTTCAAATGGTGGTTGACCAATTTTGCAAACACTTTGAAAACTTAAGCAGCGAAATTTTTTTTCCTTGAATTTTTTTTCTAGAAAACCTGAATGCCACATTTCACTCACATATACATACATAATTTTGTGTACAACATATGTTTCCAAAGAAATTCATTTTATTAAAATTGCAGGATCCATCAAGTGGTTCACATACACAGCCCCTTTTTTACATCTTATGTCCGAAATACACAAATTAAAATACAATCCAATCCTTTCACAAATATACAGTCTTGATCAACAGTATGGTCTTCGTCTTCTCATGTCTTATCCATCCATTCCTTTCTTTCTTTATTTGAGATATTGTAAACATTCAAACATTTACAATATCTCAGCAAGCTATGCTTGGTAGGGGATTCAAGAACATATGAAATTGTATAATTCAAATGTACAATATTCATAATCATCATATTCCATGTTAATCACATACTTCAATTTCCATGAACCATACCATATATGATCATTCAATCATAAAATTTATCATGTAACATCCACTATGATAATTCCAAACCACTCACCACTATATCGTATGTGTGTGTCTATATATATAATATGTGGTAAAAAATAGTGAAAAATAGTCAATATCTCAAACATCAATATCCATACTCAAATATATTGAGTTGATAAATCATTCAGACTTTTACTAGAAAAATACTTCCTCATTAGGGCAGTATTGGCATCTCACTATGCCATGCATCATATGCAAAATACTCAAGGACTACCATGTTGCAGTCTGATTCGTACTAGCATGCTCAGATAACTGCCCTGTTCACCACTGATACCATGGTGGAAAATATTGTGTCACTGCCCATATGGGGAGACAGGACTTTCATAGTGGGGCCTTCCCATAATTGCCCCACCTAACTTTTAGCCTCTCTTTGGGCAAGGTATCATAATATTATCAAATTTAGGGAAGCAGGTGGCCAAACCTCATAACTTCCTTAGCATAGCATCCCCAAGCTTATGCTTGTTTAAAACAAAACCACAAGCCTCCATGCTTGTATCTAAAATACTTCTTGTACATCTCAGACAATATTTCTATTTATATTATCATGGTATTCAATATCCTCATACTAAGGATATGATTTTATTTCTAAATTTAGAGATCCTCATTTACAATGAATGATACCCATATTCTTATAAGTTTAAGGATTAATCATTTATTGTAAATGATCCCCATTTCCTTTAATTTAGTATTTGTATACTAAATGTTATTAAGTGTAAGGATACTCATTTGATACAAATGATAGCCATTATTATCATTGTGTTCTTATCTAAGTTTAAGGGCAATCATAAATGATACCCAGGTAATCATAAATGATACCCAGGTATTTATTATATATTCCAGCTAATTTCAACAATTATTTCTATCTCATATGCATGAATTATGATTCAAATGTAATTAAACATATTATCATCCTTAAGCATTATAATGTTTATGAATAACAACAATTCCACAGACTATAGGTCTTGTATTCTTAAAGTTCCACCTACCTTTGTGTCGTGATCCATCCTTTCAGATCCTCCATGATTGACATATGTAATCTGTCAATACATACATACTGTCATTATTTGTACAATTTTGGGTAATCTCCTATCTATATTCCTTATCTAATCTTGCCCTTTGATATAAAGGATCTAGATCTGTCTTGTGTTCCTATCATCCATATAATCTATCTTCCTCAGATAGTTTTTTTTTATCTTATTGATCAATAGATCTGACGATTAGAATGATCTTCTAACCTTTCAGATCTAAGTATTTTCTATCTCTAAGTCTTTGTGTGTCCATCTCCTTAGTCTTGATCTTTCATAGATCCTTTGATCAACAATCTATACTTGTTGATAAAGATCAAGGGCCTAGATTTTCTATCATCTAGTTTTTCTTTGATTTAAGTTCAGTTCTTTGATCATCCCTAAGGGGGACGATCCTAGTTCTCTTCCTTGAATCATATTTGATCAAGGGTTTGTATTATCTAATCCAATGATCTAGATTTGATCTACAACATACATACCAATAAACATGCATACTAAGTACAATACAATATTATGATTCTTATTGTTCTTGATCATTCAAGATCCTATAGATCTTGTTTGATCATCCTTATTTTACCTACAATTTTTATTAAGATTAGATATTTTACTAACTTTTTATGCTCTTATTATTATTATTATTCAACCAGTTAATGTTTTACAAGTTAAAGATAGCTTATTTCATCCTAAGTCTAGACTGCTCCTCTTATTTCCAATTGACTAAGGTTTACTAGTTAAATGACTGAATACAAAATGGTTACTTTAATCCTCATGTAAGGAGGTGTTTAGACCTCACAAACGTCAATGGAAGGTAGGGGAAGAGCGAGGCTCTATTAGAAAATGCCTTTAACCACCATGTTTAGCATTCACTAGTATGTCCTTAGCTCAACCTTTCATAAGGTTCCTATGAGCATTTTAACCCTAAGTACTCTTTCAATTGACTTTAATTAAGTCCATGAACATTTAAAATGTCATTCATAGAGTTTTATTATTCTCCTAATTTGGGCCAACGAAATGATATTCCTTATATTATCCTACTAACTATAGCCCTTACTATCATTAAGTCTACGTCATTCATTCCATGTAAATGTCCTTCAACTCTATTTTTCATTTAATTACATTTTCAATGTAATTTTCATAACATAAGCATTAAAGCATAAATAAATAAATAAATCTATAATTAAATCTACTAAGCAATAAAAGACAATTATAATAACATTCAATAATTCAAATGAAAATCTAACATGCCATAACTATTCATCATGATCCAATGGTCATAATTGATTTCTATCCCTTTTAGGGTTTAGATCTTTATTCTTTCATTTTCCTTTAGATCTAATACATCTTCTTAATGTGATTTGATCATTAGATCATTGATGCATCTCATCCAATGATATGATCTTCCTTGATCCAATTGATCAAGAAGCTCTTAAGTCATTTTGTTCAATTTAGGGGCATAGATCTTAATCTATCCCAAATCATCATCATCCAGTCCATCAATCCATATAATATTAACTTTATATCATCATCCAAATACATCCACATTGTTCAATCATCCTTGATCAACTAGATCAAGGAGATTACCTTTCATTTTCATGGATTTTACTACTTTTAAGGCTAGATCTGTTAATTAAGAATAGATCGGTCACTTTTAACCATTGATTCCATTTTTAGAATAACAAGATCATCAATGGATCATAATTATAGAGTTTGATCATTTCCAATTTCACTAATCATAAGAATTAATAATACTTTTCTTTATTAACAGAATATTTCATGCATCAAAACATAAATTTTGTAAGTTCAGTTAGTTATACTCATCAAGAGGAATCCAACACAACTTTTCTATCTCAATTTGGAGTTAAATTGAGATCAGAATTGGGATTTTAAGATTTTAGCCTGTTTTAAGGGCTAATATTTGATCTTACTATTTTTGTTTAATTTCTTGTTCTAAAAACCCAAAAATTTAACTATGATCATGGTCTTTAGGGTTTTGGGACCTCCTGAACCCATCCATTAATTCAGATCTTAATTTTGAGATCATCTTGATCACGATCCAATATTGTTACTATGGATTTTTGTGATTATCACTAGTAAGTACAATTTAAAACCTATATTTCATTGGTTCAGTACCTTATACAAGTGATAAGGAATCTACAGAAACTTTGAGATATAAAATTAGAGCTATATTGAGATCTTAATTGAAGAATTAAGATTTTAGTTCAAAATTGAACGGCTGAGATCAACTCCACAGAAAAAGACACACGGAGGTTGGCCCCCATCTGTTACTTGGGATTACCCATCATTAGGGATAGTGACTGGTGATAGGCGAGACTGTCCAGATCTGGACCGTCGAATTGCCCATCATCGGATTTCTTCCATCCGTTATGATCAGAGCCCCAAATTTCATCTCCTGGGGTTTTTGGGCCCCAGGAAATCATCCAACAGCTCAGAAGATTCATCTGAGCCGTCTGTGATTAGATCTCCACCATCCAAGCTAGATCCATCGTCTCTAACGGATCAACGGCTGGGGGAGACCTTTTGGTGGCCGAAAAACACCCAAGAGATTCTAAAATTGAAAGAGGGGAGAAAGGTGCACCTACCTATGCCGGTCTGGTGAAGAGAAGATCATTGAAGAAGAAGAAATCACGTTAGAAAAAGAGATAAGAAACCTTAGATGTTGGCAATACCTTCAATCCTTGATTTCTCCGATTTCATTGCTAGATAAGGAGGGAAAACATGGGGCTTTGGTAGATCACCATGGACTGAAGACATTTAACGGTGCAAGATCATCGTTTAACGACCAGATTGGCCGGAATAACTTGAAAAATATGCCAGAGATGGTAACAAGTACCAGAGTTGTTCTTCGTTTTAAAATTTTCAACAATCTAGGAGGTGGATCATCATGAAACAAAGGGTTTTGTAAATCTCCTTAGCCCAAACACATCTGACGGTGAAGATTTGGTTCCAACGGTTGGAATGTGATGGCTAATTCAATTAGGGTTTCCCAGGCGAAAACCCTTATTCATCGAGGATGACGTATTCCTGGACACGCCCAATGCAGACATGGGGTCATCTGCCCACATGCATCTGGGGACACACCCGCAGAGAAAGAGAGAGAAGGAGAGAAAGAAAAGAGAATTGAGGGAGACCAGGGAGGATTTTGGAGCTAGGATTTTGGGTCATTCTAGGGGACCTTGTGAAGAACATTGGCAAAATTTTTTGGGAATTTTATGAGCTATTTATAAAGAATTTTTTTAATTTTCCATGATTACTTGTAATTATCATGTTTAATTTCTTTTTATTATTAAATTGTCTTTGGATTCCCATTGCCACCTCCTTCTCTACTAGCAGCTAGTAGTGGTTTGACTCATGATGACATATTTTCTGGCCATTGGATCCCTTTGTGGGACCCATAGAGGTGTGAAAAAACCATTTTGCCCTTTTATGGAGAAAAATTCGTTTTATTCTCCTCGACTCATAATTGAGCATACTTAGTGGCGTTGGATTTGTATTTTTTAGTACATTCCAAATTTTGATGTCTTAGGTCTTGGTTACTAGTAAAATTACCATTTTACCCTTTTATTCTTAAAAATAGAGAAAAATAAGGATTTTTCATCCGAACTCAGAATTTGACGTACTTACAGTCATTCTGATCGATTTTTCAAGTACATTACAAATATCCAAATTTTAAGTCTTGATTTTATTTAAAAAATGAATTTCTTGGAACTCAAAGGTCTAGTTCTATTTTTAAATTTTTAAATTTTATATTTTTTTAATAATTCAATTATATTCATAAAAATTGGGGTTGTTACAATGATTTTTGGTTTGGGGGAACCACATTGAAATTGGTTATCCCCCATTTTCAAAATTTCATGGTAGTCAATAAATGTCCTCTTCCTCAAAATATGAGGTGGTGTTAACTTGGTAGCATAAAATACAACTACGAAGTTTGTTGGACCATATTGAAATGAATAGTCCCCTTTGTCAACAAATTGAGGGATAATGAGGAACATAATAATTAGTACATGTTTTTCCTCCTTTTCCCTTACAATTTCCTAAAACTGGGGTATAAGCTAACTTTGTTCTTCCCTAAAAGGTTGTTCTTGAACTAATTGAGGTAGGGTGGGGCTTAAATCCTTACTATCTTCTAATGTGTACCCTAGAGTTGTATGATGTGAGGCGAGTACATCAATGAACTCTTCTTCTTCTTCAATTCTTCAAACATAGGTAAGGTTTTAGGTGGACCTATATTGCTACCTAGAGTTCAATCAAATAAGGTCTACAGGTCTTAATTGGGTACATCTTCTACACTACATGGTTTATATTGAATTTTAGGATATGTAGGGAGTTATACTTAGTCTTGCCATTGAAAAGTGTCTATTAAAGGCTTAGTGTTTAAATAATTATGCTCTTCATCAATGGATGTCTCTTCACCATAATCATAAAAAGGATCAGGACATGACTCAAGTTGATATGAGTTGGAGGTTTGTAGGATGGTTGTGGACTTTGTGGCTTAGAATGATCATAAGATATGTCCATCTTAATATTGGTAATAATGGGCAAGGATGGTTGAAAACTTTGAGGCTCGGTAAGAATAGATGGTAAGTCCCACCTTGAGATTCTTTTAAGGGTATTTTCACTCTCCTCCCTCATTTATTTCATTTCATAGGCCCAATTTTTAATTGTAGTGAGATTTTCATCCATAATTTCACTAAGTCAATGCATACTTTCTAGATTTTGAATCTCATTTAATGATTCTTCCTCCTATTATAGAGGAAATGACTCATAAAACTGGTATGTTGTGGCATTTGCGTATTGAAAAAGGGCTGAGCAAGTTGAACCCACAATGGTTGTTCCTGATATGCTTAATAATCATGGTAGGGTTGATTAGGGTGAGACTATAATGGTTCTTCTTGATATGGTTGATAATCCTGAGACCATGATTTTTCATAATGCTTAGCTCATCCATTATAGTCATGGTAATTTATCTCTGGGTAATAATCATTGCTAGGTTTAGGAAATGCACTAGGTGCATCTGCTTGGTGGTCATGAAATGGGGGGATATGTAGGTTTAGAATAGGCATAGTCATTATTGTACTGAGGTTGTTGATATGACTTAATATTTTGCCTTGAAGCACTTAACCTATCTAGTATACTATTCATCCTATCCACCATTGCTTGGGTAGATCATGAGTAAATCTTGTCTCTTTCTCATAAATATTTTCATAATGTAATGGAATAGAAGTGAAATAGTAGCACAATGGTTTTTCATCCCTTTCTTGATAGACCATTGTCTTCAACTTTATCCACAATGAAACTAATTGTTATATACAATGACAATACTTTTTTATTTTTATTTTTTATGTGACTAAGAAAAATCCTAACTATATGATGCGACCTAAATGCTACTCCTAAATTTAAATGATACACAATCAATCCTAACTACTTTCCAACAAGCTCTATTGATGATTTTTATTAATGTGTTGGGTGGTAGCGATTAGGCCTAAATCTAGACAACTCCTTTTATCCTAGTTAGGCTATTGCTTATTAGTTAGGTTTTACTCTAAAGTGGTTAATACAATTCTTATATAGGAAGTCATTTAGACTTCAACCAATGTCAACAAAAGGCATGGAAAAATCACTTGGATTTTGAATACCCGCTATAAACACTATGCTCAAAATCAATTAGAATGATAATATATCTCTCCCTTCAAAAAGGGTCCTATGAGCTCGATAACCCAAAGTCTCTCGCTACTTGATTTTAAATTAATGGTCAAGGGTTGGGATTGCAAACATACTGTAATGACTCCAATTTTGTAACATTGAAATCCCAAGTTAGCAATGAAAAGTTCACTTTTTGGAGATAAGGGTATTTTGGTCATTTTACTATTCACTCTGACTGAACCCAGAAATTTGGTCCTGAACCCTCTTGGGAACCTCTAATGGTAGCCCAAAAGCTTGGAAAAAACCCATTTTGGAGAAGCAACCAAGAGGAGAAACGTGGAGAAAAACCAGGCAACGAACCAGGTATGCCCAAAATCCCTCCAAACCCGTCTTCCCCTTAGTCCTAGGCTAAGTTTCCCTATGTTTTTGCATGAAAAATCATGAAAAATCGGGCCCTAAAGAGTCACAAAGGACCCAGGGACGATCCATGGGGTGCACTGGTTCGACAGGGTCGAACCAGGGTGTCCCTAGGATGCCTAGGTCCATGTCAAACCGAAACACACGCTGTGCATCGAGAAAACTAGACGGGCGCATCCGTGGACGCGCTCGCAAATGAGAACGTTGGGTAGGAAATCCAGCGCGTATACAAACCCGCTCGCTGAGGCCCATGTTGCTGACGCGGGACGCGTTAGCGTCCCAGGGTCCCACCTCGTTCGTTTGACCCTTTTATGTACACTCAGCACTAAACAGGCTATAACTTGAGATCTAGGGCTCTGATTGAGGTGCCGCGAAAGGCGTTGTGTCCGTGTCGACGACATAGACACATCCAAACTATAAAATACTTGATCAAGGCCCAATCTGAGGTAGGAATGACCCTTAGACTATGATAGTGGCACGAGGCCACTAAACCTTTGTAAACTTGATGATGCTAAGGCCCAATTAGGACCTTAGGAAACCCATAGGCATGGGGATGAATCCTTAATGCCTAAGTAGTAAGATCAAACACTCTAAACCCTATAGAAATAGGCCAAACTAACCTTGTTCCCCTAAAACATATTCAAGAGCATATGAGGACAAGGGGATTGGCACGACCTAGCTAGGTAGGTGCTCTATCGCTACTAGACTTTTAAAAAAGAGCCATGATTATTTGGAATGCATGTTTTAAGTATAAGTTATATGATTTGTTTAGCATAACTTAATCTTATAAACGAATTCAGCGTACATATGATAAATGCTTTATGCATAGATATGTTTTGCAAATAATTGCATATACATTATGCATAGATATGTTTTGAAAACAATTGCATACATTGTATAATTTGTGAGCATTGAGTTTTTGAAAGATTGCATGTCCTTGAGGGTTACCAAAAGATGCTGGAGTGCCCAAAAGACGCTGGGTAGGTAGGTGTGAGGGCCAGGTAGTTGTGAGGGACCCAAAGAGGACAGGTTTTGAAAAAGAGGTTTTCGCTTGTTTGATCTGATATGATTTGGGTTGATAAGCTCGTGGGTGCTATGCTGAGAGTTTTGGGTTGGCCTCCAGCCTCTACCACTATTAGGTGGATGGGTACCACGCCCAAAAAGGGCAACGTCCCTACGTCGACTACGTGTGGTACAGGGGGCTACCACTGGTGTCACGGAACTGGGTCGACGTGTCATATGCCTCGTTGAGGCTATGACCGAGTGTCCTCAGGTACCCAGGGACCACACGACGGCGAGGTCGTGGGCATAGTTGGACCCTATGGTTTCCTGGACTTACTTGCATTGCATATGGCATGATATGAGGTTGGTCGACCATACCATACCAGATATCCATGAGTTGGATTCAGTTGAGCATCTTATACATATCATTATGTTTATGATATATGATACTTTCGACTTGGATTATACTATTCTTTAAGTTGTCAGTATTTCAATTCGACAGTGGTTTTTAATATCGATATTGAACATTATTGTTCGAACATGCACATGTTTTTAAGAGCATATGATTTTAAATATAGCATGCATTACAAAACTAGTAGTGATAGACTCCTACTGAGTATAGTATATACTCACCCAATCCTCAACATTTTTCAGACACAAAGTAAACACTTAAGGACGAGGTACGCCTGTGACAGAAGACACCCATACTAAGTGCAAGTAAGTAAACCCCTACCTTATCTTTCAATGTTACTTGATTGTAGTTACTCTCTAGTTGAGGCTGTGACTAACACTTTCTTAGGAATAGAGTCAACTTAAAACTATGCCATGGGTAGATAATTAGAAAATGTGTTTTGACACTCGGGGTTTTATACAAAAGATTGTTTTCCAAAACAAAAAGATTTTCATGCATTTCATATTTATAAAACAAGAGATCTCGCCTTTTTATCAAATTTGCATCATATAAAACCCGGGTCGTCACACATACAAGGAAGTTAATTGAGTTAATTAGGTGGGCCAAGGATTTGGTGACGAATCCAGTCCTTATCTTATGAGGATTCCTATGGGGCCCATACTATCATTGTGATCTATTTCACCATAAAGCACTTAAACATACAATGCAATACAACAAAAGCAAACTAATGCTTACCTATATGCTATCTAACATAGGGTCAAATACCTTAATGGACAAGACACTATAACCACACAGCCTATGCTTTGGTTATAGCCGAGCTCCTACTAAGATTTATTAAATAAGTGCATAGCTAATGCAACAACCCTAAATAAAGATGCCATAAGTAAGATGAATTCCCTAATCTATGTGAATTACACTAAGATTCTAATGTAATTTATACTAAATGCAACTATACTAGAAATAGAAAGAGAGTAAGAGATACTTACAGTGGGATTTTTTATGACGATCAAGTGTGGGCCACCATACCTCACACTTGCCATGTATTATTATGACTCATTTAAAATTGAATAATGAAATTACAAATTACAATGGAGCCTCACTACAAGTTCAGTAAAAAAAATAAAAAACCCTAATGTAGGAAAGCAAATAAGCCCTAACTAATTTGATGAAGTTTTGGACCATAGGATCGTCGTTGCTCCTTTGCCAAATTTCCCTCGCACAAAATAAAAAAAAAGTTAGTCAATATGTGAAGAATTAACAATAAATACAAAAATGATACAAAAACTCTAATATAATGCAAGCTAAACCTAGACTAGAGGTAAAAAATTTAAATTAAGATCCAACCACAAATCCATTGTAATTCCTTGGCAATGGTGCCAAAAACTTAGTGTAGCTTTAATATTTTACTTACAAGCACATGAATCTATTGTAGTAGATGCACGAGGGAGGTTGATCCCATGAGGAATCTCATGAAAGTGTATGTTTGGTGGATCTCATTTGAACTATTTACCCTTGCCAAAAGAAGTGGATTTAACCTAGACTACGGCTTTAAACTAACATGGAAACCATAAATGCATGGAATTAGAGACTTCTAAATTTAGAACTTTCAAAACCTAAATATGGAAACTTACTAAAACTACTTTAACATGCAAATTAACATAGACAATGATTAACTAATACCTAAAGATTACCTAACCTAAGAAATCAAAGTAAGTAAACCAAACATGAAGTGCATGATTTAAATATGAAAAGTTCTTGAAACAAAAGTAATGTAAAGTGCATGAATGAAACATGGATTTATGTTAAAACCAGGATGAAACCTAAGCTAATGTGGAATGCATGAAACTAATCATCTAATGCATGGAAAACTAAGCTAAACAATCAATGTTCAAAGGCCTAAACATCAAGACCATGCGCATGAGCCATAGGAGGTGTGCGTGGTTCAAGAATGATGTTTATATGAAATTCAATTGCAACTAAGTCAAGGACGCTATACATGCAATATAATAATGGAAAAATAAATTAAATAGCCATGAAAAACTATAAAGTAAGGAGAACATCCATAAACATTGCACACTTAATCATGAAACAAACTTTCATTGATTTGAATTAAAACAATTACGAGTGTGGGGCGCACTCTCCATGGACTGTGAGCACCCTTCTTAGATTCCAAAAATAACTCAAAACTATTCTTTAGTCATCTATACATCAATCAACGGTAAGAACACTGGTATTATAAAGAGATCTAAGGGAAATAAGATGAAAATAATGGAAAAGAAACAAGAAATGGCAAGGAACTTAAGGAGTTTTAAGGCTAGGAAATTGATCTAAGAACTATATTCTCATGGCTGTCACTACAAAGAGAGTTTATAGTTCTTAGATTCAAGGATCTAAGTTGTGAACGAAAGACAATAATCAAAGAAAACTAGGAACACATCAAAAGAAACAAAGCATAAACTTAAGGATCAAAGTAAAGTAATGAAACAAAAAGCAACAAACAAAAAACTAAGAGGAACACTAACCTTAACTTCAAGAAAATCAAAGAGAGAATCAACCAAAGGGAAAGAGGCATGGAATGTTGGAGAAGATGGAAAGGAACTAAGGAAATCACATTGAAGATCTAGAAAGGAGGGAAGGGTAGAGATGCCTCCTTTTTAGGTGGGGCGTTCTCCCCTTCTCGAAAGTGTTTTCATGTGGGACTCAAAGAGTTTTATATGGGTTAGGCACTTCTTAATATTGGCGATAGGTGATCCTAGGGTGGAGATGATATGGAGATTAGGAGGTAAGATTAGTAATAGATCTAGGGCAACCAAAATGGAGGTACTAAGACAACTTAAAGGAGGGAGACACCTAATGATGGGGCATCTCCATCTCTCTCTTATACATGGAAAACCCTGAGGAGGGGGTGATGAGGCAGGTGAAATGGAAGAGGAAAGAGGGAAGAAAATAGGTGGAGATAGGAAGTGATTAGGTGGACTGGAGGGATTGGGAGAGTGAAAAAAATTTTGTGGGAATTTTAGGAGTATTTTTGGAGGATTTTTGGGGTTGTATTTATAGGCATTTTGGTCTTCTTTCATGATGATATGCATTAATGATGGTAAATTTTTTATTATTAAATAAGCATTGGATTCTCCCATTCTCCACCTACTTTCCCAAGACCAGATGGTATGGTTTGACCCATGATTTCACATGGGCTGGCCATAGGATTCATTTTTGGGTCCCTTGTGGGCCCCACATTGTGTAAAAAGACCATTTTGCCCTTTATATATAAAAAAATTAGGATTTATTCCCATGATTTCGGAATTGAGCGTACTTAGTGGCGTTGGATTCGTATTTTTCAGTACATTCTAAATTTTGATGTTTCAGATTTTATTTTTGGGTAAAATTACTATTTTACCCTTTTGTCCAAGAAATGAAGAAAATTAACGATTTTTCATCCGAATTCAGAATTTGTCGTGCTTACAATCATTCTGAAGGGTTTGCTAAGTTTAATTTCAATTGTACATGTCTTATTCTTTGATTATAATTTAATAAGAAGTATATTCTAAATAACCCTAATATTTTAGCCCAAAATTTTTGAAACTCAAACTTTATTGATTTTCTCAATCAATTACAAAAATTAGGGTTATTACAATTCATAACCATCCTATATTTTATAATATTTATTTAATAAATTATTGGACTGGTATTTCTAAATCATCCTATATTTTAAAACATAAAGGACAACTATTTTGTAATTGTCCTTTATTTATGTTACATCATACTATGAAGTGCCTATGCTCGTGTCTGTGCCAGAACGCCTAGCTGTTGGCCTGCCGGGCAACCTCCTCCAAAATCCAATTAATGAAACTTCAAACATGTTGTCAAAATTTTGACATTTGATGTGTGGGCCCCTTGCAGTGGTGACAAAACAAAATCAAAATGTAAAAACCTTAAAAGTTAAAAGCAATGTAGGTGTCGATCGGGCAAGCACGCATGTTGCATGATGGAAAAAACTTGTCAGGGAGGTGATTTGAAGACCAGATCTCAACTTTGACATGTTTAATTGGGGACCACTTAGCTACACTTGGCTTTGGTCGTCTAATCTTGCACATATGACTATAATGATAATGTTACTTCCTCTAGTCTGACTCTACATTTACTTACGCAGTTACACTTGCTAGATAGTTAACAAGTTTTGTAAGTGTCATATATTGTATAAATGCTCACAATTTTCTTATATTAATTCCATATGTTATCACCAATTGATCTAATATATCTCATTTTCATCAAATTCATGAATATCATTTATCTAACTCATATAACTCAAGATTTTTTTTGATTTCTTACTAATGTTTTTGATTTCTAACTCCCAATTGATGATAATAGATTGGGAATAATTCATCCATGTAGAGTAAAAGGTACTCACTCTCAGTAATATCATTTAACATTTTTATTTTTTCATGATCATTTTACCATCAATGCCAAATGTACTTGTTTTCACTATAGACTACAGTCCATAATTATTTTTAGTTTCACCAAAGTTATCATTATCAATATCTCTCTATGTAATGACTCCATTTTTGTAACCTTGAAATCCCAAGTTGGTAATGAAAAGTTCACCTTTTGGAGATAAGGGTATTTTGGACATTTCACTGTTCACCCTGACTAGACCATTAAATTTGGTCCCTAGAATGGTACCCTTAGGTACGTCTTGAAAAAGGAATCCAACAAGACCAGAATCACCCAAAACGGAGTTAAAATGAGCAAGTTATGACCATTTGAAGTCAAGGGCAAAATGGTAATTAAATTTAAAAAACAGAATTTGGCCTGAGAAAATAGGGACCCGTTTTGATATGGGCACCCCCTTCTTCCCAAACATACTGGAGGTTTCTAGAATGACGGTGTGCAAGGGGAGAAACCACCGCCATTCTGGAGGTTTCTCCACCGCCATTCCATGGCGGTGGAAACTCCCCTCCAGAACCCTCCTTAAGCTCTATACATAGAGCTCTTGGGCGCCTCCAATGGCAGCCTAAAACCCTGGGAAAAACCAATCTTGGAGTGGCAGGCAAGAGGAGAAACCTTGGAAAATACTCAGGCACGAACCAGGTACGCCCTAAATAACTCCAAACCCATCTCCCCCTCAGTCCTAGGTTGAGTTTCCTTAAGTTTTTGCATGAGAAACAATGCAAAAATGGGCTCTAGGGAGCCACAACAGACCCAGGGCAAGTGCTTGGGGCATTCTAGTTTGATAGGGTTGAACTAGGGCGTCCCGAGGATGCCCAGGTCACCACAGGACCAAAACGCGTCGAGTGCGTTCAAGATAATCCGACGGGCGCGTCCATGGACGCGCCCGCAAACAAGAAAAGGAGAAGGAGATCCGGTGCATCAGCAGATGTGCCCGGTGGGGTACGCATCGCTGACCCGGTGGGGTGCCCATAACTTGAGTTCTAGGACTCCGATTGAGGTGCCGCGCGAGGCATTGTGTCTGTATCGACGCCAGGACACACCCAAACCATAAAATACCTGATCAAGCCCCTATCTAAGGCTATAATGACCCTTAAACCATGATAGTGGCACGGGACCACTAAACCTTTGCAAACCTGACTATACCAAGGCCCAGTTAGGGACCTTAGGAGGCCCTTAGGCATGAGAATGAACCCTTAATGCCTAAGTAGTGAGGTAAACTATTCTAGAACCTATAAAAGTAGGCCAAGCTAACCTTTTTCCCCTAAACCATGTCCAGGAACGCACAAGGACAAGGGGACTAGCGCGATCAAACTAGGTAGGTGTTCTATCACTCTAGACTTTTAAAAAGAACCCATGATGCTTTGAGAATGCATGTTTTGAGTCATGGTTTCTTTTCTAATGAATGTTTTAAGTTTTTAAGTTACATGTCTTATCTTTATGACATATAAACTTATGTTACGTCCTTATGCACATGACCTGTATAGCATAAATTGATTTCATAAATGAACTTAGCATGCATATGAAAAATACATTGCGCATATATTGCCAAGACATGTGTTACATGCATAGACATGTTTTGAAAAAGGATTCTTGTCTGCATGATAAGTGTAGCCTTGGCTGATGAGGGCAGGTCAGAGAGAGCTGGCAGGCTTCTAGGCAGGGTTATGACTTTGAATGAGATACTAGCATGAGCAGATTTTATGCATAAATTGCATGATTTACAATAAATAAGTGCATAAATTGCATGATTTGTGATTATTGAGTTTTGAATAAATGCATATCCTTGAGGGTTACCAAAAGATGCTGGAGTGCCCAAAAGACACTGGGTAGGCAGTTGTGAGGGACCCAAAGAGGACATGTTTTGAAAAAGAGGTCTTTTATGCCTACTTGATTGTATATAATTTGGGCTAGTTGTGACGACCTGGGTTTTCTCATGCATTTTTAAATGAAAAATCTAAATTCCTAAGGCGCCCTATAAAAAAAACAATGCAGTGCAGCGAAAAAATCTTTTGTTTTAAACACATTTTGAAAACCCCAAGTGTCATTTGCTTTCATAACAACCAAGGTAGTTTTTAAAAAGCTTTAGAAGTCATAAGTGTTTTTCCCCAGATCTATCCAAATACAAAGACACAAATTTCAACTGTAATTAAATACAAATACATGTCCAAAGGGTTGAAAATTTACTTACATGTATAATTGTTTCCTTTTTTTTTATTCACTTGCTTGTAGCACTAACATAGATGTCCGCTACTCGTAGATGGAATCATCCTAAAAAATGTTAAGGATAGGGTGAGTATATACTATACTCAGTAGGAGTTTATCACTACTAGTTTTGCAATGCATGCTATGTTTAAAATCATGTGCTCATAAAAACATATGCATGTTCGAATAATCACGTTCAATGTCGATATTAAAAACCACTGTCAAACCGGAATACTGACGACTTAAAGAAATATCATAATCCAAGTCAAAAGTATCATATATCATAATATAAAGATATGCATCAGATGCTCAACTGAATCCACTTAATGGATATCTGGTACGGTATGGTCGACCAACCTTATATCATGCTATATGCAATGCACATAAATCCCTGAAACCATAGGGTTCCACTCTGCCCACGACCTCACCACTGTGTGGTCCCTGGGTACTTAGGGACACAGGATCATATACCTCCACGGGCATATGACACTTCGACCCAGTGCCGTGACACTAGTGGTAGCCCCCTGTACCACATGCAGTCGAAGCAGGGACATGCCCTTTTTGGGCATGGTACCCATCCACCTAATAGTGGTAGAGGCTGCGTGGCCAACCCACACCCCTCGGCATAGCACCCACAAGCTTACTAGCACAAATCATGTACGATCAAATAAGCCAAAAACCTCTTTTCAAAACCTGTCCTCTTTGGGTCCCTCACAACTGCCTGGCCCTCAGCACTCCAGCGTCTTTTGGCAATCCTCAAGGACATGCAATCTTTACAAGAACTTAATGCTCATAGATCATGCAATGTATGCAATACTTTGCAAAACATATCTATGCCTAATGTATATACAAAACATGTCTATGCATAAAGCATTTGTCACATGCATGCTAAACAAGTCATATACTTAAATCATGTATTTGCAAAACAATCATAGTTCTTTTAAAAGAATCTAGTACCGATAGAGCACTTACCTGGCTAGGTCGCGTTAACCCCTTTGTCCTCGTACGCTCCTGAACATGGTTTGGGGAATCAAGGTTAGTTTGGCCCATATTTTATGGGTTTTAGAGTAGTTGGTCTTATCACTTAGGCATTAAGGGTCCATCCCTATGCTTATGGGTGTCCTAAGGTCCTAATTGGGCCTTGGTATTATCAATTTTCCAAAGGTCTAGTGGCCACCCGCCACCATCCTATTCTAAGGGTCATGCCCCTCTTTGATTGGGCCTTGATTAGGGAATTTATAGTTTGGGTGTGTCCATGTCGTCAACACGGACACGACGCCTTTTGTGGTGCCTCAATCGGAGCTCTAGATCTCAAGTTATAAGCGTTTTAGTGTCGCACGTACATAAGCCTTTAAGGGTAAAAATACGGAATGCTAGTGTGCTGCGTGCCAGCGGCCTGCGCACCGGCTTCCTTAAGAAACAAGAAAACCCTGTGTCGCTAGCGTGCTATGCGTTTGCAGTATGCGCCTCAGTGAGCGCGTCTGCAGAGACGCCGGGTTTTCCCGCTGTCTCTCTCTTTTACAGACGTGCCCGTTTGGTTTTTCAAATGGGATCGACGTGTTACATTCCAACTGGAAGGTTTTCGTCGTCTGGGGGATTGGGGCGTCCTCAGGATGCCCTGGTTCGACCCTGTCGAACCAGTGCGGCCCAAGGAACGTCCCTGGGTCCTTGGTGGGTCTCCAGGGCTCCATTTTGCATGGTTTTTCATGCAAAAATCTAGGAAAATTGATCCTAGGACTACTATGAAGATGGGTTTTGAGGGATCTTGGGCATACCTGGCTCGTTGCTGGGTTTTTCTCCTTGTTTCCCCTCTAGGTTGCTCCTCCACAACAGGTTTTCTTCAAGCTTTTGGGCTGCCATTAGGGGCGCCCAAGAGCTTTATTTATAGAGCTATAAGAGGGTTCTGGAGGGGGCTCTCACCACCTTTGAATGGCGGTGGAGAAACCTCCAGAATGGTGGTGATTTCTCCTCCAATCACTGCCATTCTAGAATCCTCTAGGGGGTTGAAGATGAAGGGTGCCCGTATCAAAACAGGCCCCTGTGTTTTGCAGGCTAAATCCGTTTTTAATAAAATTACATTTTTGCCCCTGAACTTCAAAGGGCCATAACTTGCTCATTTTAACTCCGTTTTGGGTGATTTTGGTCTTGTTGGATTCCTTTTTCCGAGACACACCTAATGGTATCATTTTTAGGAAATGACTAAAATGCCCTTATCATCAAAAACTAAACTTTTCATTGCTATCTTGGGATTTTAATATTACAAAATTGGAGTCATTACACTAATAAGCTGGTGGGCGCTATGCCGAGAGGTTCGGGGTGGCCTCCCAGCCTCTACCACTATAGGTGAAAAGGGTACCATGTCAAAAAGGCTTGTCCTTACTTCGATTGCTGAGTGGTAACGAGGACTACCACTGGTGTCATGGCACCCGATCAAAGTGTCATATGCCCCGTGGAGGCTATGATCGAGTGTCCCTAGGTACCCGGGGACCACACGGCAATGAGGTAGTGGGCATAGTAGGCCCTATGTTTTGGAGGATTTACTTGCATTGCATATGGCATGACATGAGGATGGTCGACCATACCATAGATCCATGAGTTGGATTCAACTGAGCATCTTATGCATATCATATATGTTTATGATATCTATGCTACTTTTGACTTGGATTATGCAATTCTTTAAGTTGTCAGTATTCTATTTTGACAATGGTTTTTTGAACATGAGTGTCCAAACATGCACATGGTTTAAAGAACATATGGTTTAAAACATATCATGCATTGTAAAACTAGTAGTGATAGACTCCTACTGAGTATAGTGTATACTCATCCAATCCTTAACATTTTTCAGATACAAGTAAACAATTAAAGACAGGATACACCTGTAACAGAGAACATCCAAATTAAGTACAAGTAAGTAAACCCCTACCTTATCTTTTAGTGAATGTTACTTGATTGTAGTTACTCTCTGTAGCTAGGGCTGTGACTAAAACTTTCTTGGGAATAGAGTTGATTTAAAACTATGCCATGGCTATATGATTTACAAATGTGTTTTGATACTCGGGGTTTTATACGAAAGATTGCTTTCCAAAACAAAAGATTTTTATGCATTTCATATTTCTAAAGCAAGAGATCTCGCCTTTTTATGAAATTTACATCATATAAAACCTGGGTCATGACAGTTGGTATCAGAGCGCGGTTTGACGTTACTCACAGCCCAGTTATGAGGAGAATAACTTATAATCAAGTTTCATCCATGAAAGATTAAGGGGTAATAGGATAACACATACTAAGGTCTTGTGAATTGTTTTGTGATTTACAAATGCCTAGAAAGAAAGTAAGCAATGCTCCAAGACCTGAAGCCCCACCAGTGGACTCCATTGGGTCGGGCAATGGGATGGCTAAATTATTCCAGCGATTCCTACAACATATGGAATGAAACATGAGTAATCAACAAACCCAAACCCCTACCACACGAGATCTTCCTCTGATAAAGCAATAGATAGGATTGAGGTTCAGTTAGAAAGATTTTAGAAATTAGCTCCCTCATTAACAGGAGAAGATGAAGCATCTACAACTGAAAAATGGTTAGCTGAAAAATGGTTAATGGATATTGAAAAGTTATTTAAAGCCATGAACATACTGAAGAAAGAAAGGTACCCATAGCCACGTTTGTGTTTAGGGGAGAGGCTACCTTTTGGTGGGAAACAGCAGAAAGGACTTATTTTAACTAGCAAGAAACAATAGGATGGGTAGAATTTAAAAAGGTTTTTAATGACAAATATTATCCTAAACACGTAAGAAAACAGAAGGAAAAAGAATTTATGGACTTAGAACAAGGAAACATGACTGTCCAACAGTATGAAAATAAATTCATCAGCCTCCAAAGATTTGCACCACATGCTTGTGCTGATGTAATGCCCGAGCAATTTATGCTATTTTGGACATTCTATGGGAAATAAATTGTGTTAAATGTTTTACTTCATTTAAAATAGTAAAAGAAGGAATTTGTGAGGAAACTTGGTACCATTAGATTCTACTCGAAAAATGGAATCCAACGCCTCAAAGAACGCCGAAAACGGAGTTCGTATGAAGAAGTTACGGCTGTTTAAAGATCAGTGGCAGTTCTGTAATTTAAACAGAAAACGAAAAAGAACGAAAAACGCAGGCAGCCATTTTGATAACGGCACCCCCTGTGGTCTTCCACCTCCAGATTTCTCCAGAAACCCTCCTTTCATGATTTTTCCAGAAAACACAGGGGAAATGGCGGCACCGCCATTGAGGGGCACTGCCTTCTTCCCCCTATAAATACCCCATCTCCCTCCTCTTCAAAATCACGTTTTTCTAGTCATTTGGGATTGGGGTTTCTGGAAAAAATTGAAAACCTAGTTCTCTACGATTTTCAACAACGGCTAGGTCCAAGTCAGGCCGGCCATTCTCGTCTCCCCATTCCCCTCTCTTCCCTTTCCGATCTTGGCATTGGGGTTTTCTCTTCACGAAATTCCGGCGATAGAGGCTTTTCAGAACCGGAACAGAGGTTCTACCACCGGCGATAGGCGCTCCATGGCTGCCCAGGTAAAACGTTTTTCCCCTTCTTCTCTCCGTCTTGCTTCCCCAGGCTAAGATCCATGCCAGATCTAGTCTTTTCCCAGACGTTTTCTAGCCGGATTTCCTGGCCGTAAAAAGCTCCAAGCCGGTTCCAGCCGGCCCTGCACAAACAAGGCATCCTAGGGATTCCATGCTCCATGTACGCCTGGGACAGGGTCCCTGGGATGGGTTTCGGGTGTACGATAGTGCATACACTGTCCCAGGTGCGGCCTTCGGGTGCGCGTGCAACGTGGGGCACGGGTCCTGGCTCGACCAGGATGCACGAGGTGCCCTAGGAGCTGAGATGAGCCATGTTACACCAAAGGTGCATCCGTGCGATGCCATCCAGGATGCGCGTCATAGCGCGTCGCTTGAGCATGCATGTGAGCGTGCAAAATACGGTCCCTGGCACGGCCTTTGGGCATGCACGCACGTGAGGTGGTCGCGGCTCAACCAGGATGCATGGGTGTCCTGGGAACTGGGACACGCGGACCTAATGAGACTATAAAGTTAGGATCAGAGGACAATTTACAGAGTTTAACTATTGAATAGCAGATCCATGTCATAGGATCTAGCCTGACAATGAATTAGGCAAGGACCATGGACCCTAAAAGGTAGATCTAGCGATCTAATGTCTAAATAGATTGAAATTGATAAGGACTCCTTGTTATCCATTCATATCCAAGAGTTTATAAATGAGACCCAAGGTCGGGTTGAGTGATGAAGGACGCAACTCCAGGAGACTTCGAGGTAGGTGCTCTATCGTTATTAGACTTTTAACAAAAGAGAGAGCCATGATTGTTTTGAATGCATGTTTTAAGTATAAATTATATGACTTGTTTAGCATGACTTATTTTATGACTTGTTTAGCATATAATTGAATTCAGCATGCATATGATAAATACATTATGCATAGACATGTTTTACAAACAATTGCATATATTGCATGATTTGTGAGTATTGAGTTCTTGAAAAATTGCATGTCCTTGAGGGTTACCAAAAGACGCTGGAGTGCCCAAAAGACGCTGGGTAGGCAGTTGTGAGGGACCCAAAGAGGACAAGTTTTGAAAAAGAGGTTTTTGCTTGTTTGATCGTATATGATTTGGGCTGGTAAGCTTGTGGGCGCTATGCCGAGAGGTCTGGGTTGGCCTCCAACCTCTACCACTATTAGGTGGATGGGTACCACGCCCAAAAAGGGCATGTCCCTGCTTCAACTGCATGTGGTATAAGGGGCTACCACTGCTGTCACAGCACTGGGTTGAAGTGTCATATGTCTCGTGGAGGCATATGACCCTGTGTCCCTAGGTACCTAGGGACCACACGGTGGCGAGGTCGTGGGCATAGTTGGGCCCTATGGTTTGAGGATTTACTTGCATTGCATATGGCATGACATGAGGTTGGTTGACCATACCATATATCCATGAGTTGGATTCAGTGGAGCATATTATGCATATCATTATGTTTAAGATATATATATGATACTTTCGACTTGGATTATGCTATTCTTTAAGTCGTTAGTATTCCAATTCGACAGTGGTTTTTAATATCGATATTGAACATGATTGCTCGAACATGCACATGTTTTAAAGAGCATATGATTTTAAACATAACATGCATTGTAAAACTAGTAGTGATAGACTCCTCCTGAGTATAGTATATACTCACCCTATCCTTAACATTTTTCAGGATAGTTCCATCCACGAGTAGAGGACATCTATGTTAGTGCTAGGAGCAAGAAAAATCAAAAGGAGACAATTATACATGTAAGTAAACACTCTACCCTTTGGACATGTACTTGTATTTATTTACAGTTGGGCTGTGAGCTGTGACTGGATAGACCTGGGAAAAACATTTATGATTTCTGAAGTTTTGCCAAAAACTACTTTGGTGGTTGTGAAAGCAAATGACACTCAGGGTTTTCAAAATGAGTTTAAAAACAAAAGATTTTCTGCTGCATTGCATGGTTTTTATAAAATGGTTTTCAAATAGGGATGCATCCCGCCTTAGGAATTAGATATTCCATTTAAAAATGCATGAGAAAACCCGGGTCGTCACAGCTGATGAGGAAGACGCGGCAGAAAGATTTGTAGATGGGCTCAAACCAGGACTCAGGAACAGAGTTCTAGGTTTCCAAACTTCTACCGTAGTCAAAGCCGTAGAGATGACCTCCCTATACGAAAAAGATTATCAAAGGAATCAGGCGATAAAGGAAACTAAGAATACCAACACCATGAGAAATGAAGGAAAGAGACCATTTCAGTCATCTGAACCTAGGCCACCTTTCAAGAAGCCATTTGAAAAGAAAGGAAGAAGATTAGACTGGAAGACATGCCCTAGGTGTAACAAGAATCATTCAGGCAAACCATGTCCCACTTTCAACATCATTTACTATACTTGTGTAGAATTAGGACATCTTGCTAGGAATTGTCCTAAAAGGAAAGTTGCAGAGCGTAAAGAAGATCAGGTTCCAAAGGGCAAGACATACACTTAGTCAAAGTGTTGTGGAGAAATGCGCACATGAAGAAGAGACTTGGGAGCTCGGAGTCAAAAATGCGAGAAAAGTACCCCGAGATCTTTTGACTGTATATATCATAGAATTTAGGGGGAAAAATTCCCCTAAGGGGGTGAGAATGTAATGACTCCATTTTTGTAACCTTGAAATCCCAAGTTGGTAATGAAAAGTTCACTTTTTGGAGATAAGGGTATTTTGGTCATTTCACTATTCACCTTGACTAGACTAATAAATTTGGTCCTTAGAATGGTACCTTTAGGTGCATCTCAAAAAAAGGAATCCAACAAGACTAGAATCACCCAAAACGGATTCAAAATGAGCAAGTTATGGCTCTTTGAAATCAAGGGCAAAATGGTAATTAAATTTAAAATGGAATTTGGCCTAAGAAAACAGGGACCTGTTTTGATACGGGCACCCCCTTCTTCCCAAACATACTGGAGGTTTCTAGAATGATGGTGTGCAAGGGGAGAAACCACCGCCATTCCATGGCGGTGGAAACCCCCCTCCAGAACCCTCTTTAAGCTCTATAAATAGAGCTCTTGGGCAATGGCAGCCCAAAACCCTGGGAAAAACCAATCTTGGAGTGGCAGGCAAGAGGAGAAATCTTGGAAAATACTCAGCCATGAACCAGGTACACCCTAAACAACTCCAAACCCATCTCCCCCTCAGTCCTAGGTTGAGTTTCCCTAAGTTTTTGCATGAGAAACCATGCAAAACTGGGCTCTAGGGAGCCACAACAGACCTAGGGCAAGTGCCTGGGGTGTTTTGGTTCGACAGGGTCGAACCAGGGCATCCCGAGGATGCCCATGTCACCACAAGACCAAAACGAGTCGAGTGCGTTCAAGAGAACCCAATGGGCGCGTTTGTGGAAGAGCCCGCAAACGAGAAAAGGAGACGGAGATCCGGTGCGTCGGCAGATGTGGGACGCGTTAGTGTCCCGGGCTCCTGCCTCGTATAGGCCTTCTATGTACTCTTAATACTAAAATACCCATACCTTGAGTTCTAGGACTCCGATTGAGGTGCCGTAAGAGGTGTTGTGTCCGTATCGACGGCGCGGACACACCCAAACCATAAAATACCTGATCAAACCCCTATCTAAGGCTGAAATGACCCTAAAACCATGGTAGTGGCGCAGGGCCACTAAACCTTTGCAAACCTGACTATACCAAGGCCCAGTTAGGGACCTTAGGAGGCCCTTAGGCATGAGAATGAACCCTTAATGCGTAAGTAGTGAGGTAAACTATTCTAGAACCTATAGAAATAGGCCAAGCTAACCTTTTTCCTCTAAACCATGTCCAGAAAGCACGAGGACAAGGGGATTAGCGCGATCAAACCAGGTAGGTGTTCTATCGCTACTAGACTTTTAAAAAGAACCCATGATGCTTTGAGAATGCATGTTATGAGTCATGGTTGCTTTTCTAATGAATGTTTTAAGTTTTTAAGTTACATGTCTTGTCTTTATGACATATAAACTTATGTTACGTCCTTATGCACATGACCTGTATAGCATAAATTGATTTCATAAATGAACTTAGCATGCATATGAAAAATACATTGCGAATATATTGCCAAGACATGTGTTACATGCATAGACATGTTTTGAAAAAGGATTCTTGTCTGCATGATAAGTGTAGCCTTGGCTGATGAGGGCGGGTCAGAGAGAGCTGGCAGGCTTCTAGGCAGGGTTATGACTTTGAATGAGATACTAGCATGAGCAGATTTTATGCATTGCATGTATGTTTTGCAACCGATTGCATAAATTGCATGATTTACAATAAATAAGTGCATAAATTGCATGATTTGTGATTATTGAGTTTTGAATAAATGCATATCCTTGAGGGTTACCAAAAGATGCTGGAGTGCCCAAAAGATACTGGGTAGGCAGTTGTGAGGGACCCAAAGAGGACATGTTTTGAAAAGGAGGTTTTTTTTACCTACTTGATCGTATATGATTTGGGCTAGTAAGCTCATGGGTGCTATGTCGAGAGGTTCGGGGTGGCCTCCCAGCCTCTACCACTATAGGTGGAAAGGGTACCATGCCAAAAAGGCTTGTCCTTACTTCGACTGCTGAGTGGTAATGAGGACTACCACTGGTGTCACGACACCCGATCGAAGTGTCATATGCCCCATGGAGGCTATGACCGAGTGTCCCTAGGTACCTGGGGACCACACGGCGATGAGGTCGTGGGCATAGTAGGTCCTATGTTTTTGAGGATTTACTTGCATTGCATATGGCATGACATGAGGATGGTTGACCGTACCATAGATTCATGAGTTGGATTCAGCTGAGCATCTTATGCCTAACATATATGTTTATGATATCTATGATACTTTTGACTTGGATTATACGATTCTTTAAGTTGTCAGTATTCTATTTTGACAATGGCTTTTGAACATGACTGTCCAAACATGCACATGGTTTAAAAAACATATGATTTAAAACATAGCATGCATTGTAAAACTAGTAGTGTAATGACCCCAATTTTTGTAATATTAAAATCCCATGAAAAGTTGAGTTTTGAAGATAAGGGTATTTTGGTCATTTCACTAGAAACTTGGTCCTAAAAATGGTACCATTAGATGCGTCTCAGAAAAAGGAATCCAACGAGACCAAAATCACCCAAAACGGAGTTAAAATGAGCAAGTTATGGCCCTTTGTAGTTCAGGGGCAAAACTGTAATTTTTACAAAAACGGATTTAACTGCAAAACACAGGGGCCCGTTTTGATACAGGCACCCCTTCATCTTCAACCTCTAGAGGGTTCTAGAATGACGGTGATTGGAGGAGAAATCACCGCGACTCTGGAGGTTTCTCCACCGCCATTCAAAGGCGGTGAGAGCCCCCTCTAGAACCCTCTCATAGCTCTATAAATAGAGTTCTTGGGCGCCTCTAATGGCAGCCCAAAAGGTTGGAGAAAACCCGTTGTGGAGGAGTGACCTAGAGGAGAAAATAAGGAGAAAAACCCAGCAACGAGCCAGGTACGCCCAAGATCCCTCAAAACCCATCTCCACCATAGTTCCAAGTTCAATTTCCCTAGGTTTTTGCATGAAAAACCACGCAAAATGGAGTCTTGGAGACTCACCAAGGACCCAGGGACATCTCCTGGGCCGCACTGGTTCGACAGGGTCGAACCAGGGTGTCCTGAGGATGCCCCAGTTCCCTAACGAATAGGACGTTCCAGTCGAAACGTCCCACGTCGTTCCATTTGAAAAAAAACCAAATGGCGTCCAAGGACGCACCCGCAAAAGAGTGAGACGGGTGGGAAGTTTTACGCGTCTGCAGAAGCGCCCGCTGAGGCATACACCATAGACGCACAGTGCACTAATAATACACCATTTTCTCGTTTCTTAAGGAAGCCGGGGCGCATGACGCTGACGCGCAGCGCCCTAGCATTCCGTTTTTTTCATTCTTGAGACCCTTATGTACATACGACACTAAAACGCTTATAACTTGAGATCTAGAGCTCCGATTGAGGCACCGCAAAAGGCGTTGTGTCTGTGTCGACGGCGCGGACACACTAAACTATAAAATCCCTGATCAAGGCCCAATCAAATGTGGGCATGACCCTTAGAATAGGATGGTGGCACATGGCCGCTAGACCTTTGGGAAACTGATAATACCAAGGCCCAATTAGGACCTTGGGACACCCATAAGCATAGGGATGGACCCCTAATGCCTAAGTAATAAGACCAACTACCCTAAAACCCATAAAAGATGGGCCAAACTAACCTTGAGTCCCCAAACCATGTTCAGGAAGCGTACGAGGACAAATGGGTTAGTGCGACCTAGTCAGGTAGGTGCTCTATCACTACTAGATTCTTTTAAAAGAACTATGATTGTTTTGCAAATACATGATTTAAGTATATGACTTGTTTAGCATGACTTAATTCAGCATGCATGTGATAAATGCTTTATGCATAGACATGTTTTAAAAAGAATTGCATATACATTATGCATAGATATGTTTTGCAAACTATTGCATACATTACATGATTTGTGAGCATTAAGTTGCATGTCCTTGAGGGTTACCAAAAGACGCTGGAGTGCCGAGGGCCAGGTAGTTGTGAGGGACCCAAAGAGGACATGTTTTGAAAAGAGGTTTTGGCTTATTTGATCTTATGTGATTTGGGCTAGTAAGCCCGTGGGTGCTATGCCGAGGGGTTTGGGTTGGCCACCCGGCCTCTACCACTATTAGGTGGATGAGTACCACGCCCAAAAAGAGGTAAGTCCTTACGTCAACTGCATGTGGTATAGGGGGCTGCCACTGGTGTCACGGCACTGGGTTGACGTGTCATAGGCCCCGTGGAGGCTATGACCGAGTGTCCTCAAGTACCCGGGGACCACACGGCGAGGAGGTCGTGGGCATAGTTGGACCCTATGGTTTGATGATTTATGTGCATTACATATGGCATGATATGAGGTTGGTCGACCATACCATACTAGAGATCCATGAGTTGGATTCAGTCGAGCATCTGAGGCATCTCTTTATGTTTATGATATATATGTATATGATGCTTTTGATTTTGGATTATATGATCCTTTAAATCATTAGTATTTTAGTTTGACAACGAATTTTTATATCAATATTGAACTTGAGTATTCAGACATGCACATGTTTTGGAAAGAGCATATGATTTAAAAACATCGCATGCATTATAAAACTAGTAGTGATAGACTCCTACTGAGTATAGTATATACTCACCCTATCCTTAACATTTTTCAGGATAGTTCCACTCATAAATAGAGGACATCTATATTAGTGCTATGAGAAAGTGAATAAACTAAGGAGACAACTATACATGTGAGTAAACTCTCTACTCTTTGGACATGTATTTGTATTAATTTACAATTGGACTGTGTGTTGTGACTGAAAAGACCTGGGAAAAAACATTTATGATTTTTGAAGTTTTTCAACAACTACTTTGATTGTTGTGAAAGCAAATGACACTCGGGGTTTTCAAAATGAGTTTACAACTAAAGATTTTCCGCTACATTGCATGGGTTTTATAAAATGGTTTTCAAAT
Organism: Warburgia ugandensis; assembly: GCA_035236585.1. NCBI lineage: Eukaryota > Viridiplantae > Streptophyta > Magnoliopsida > Canellales > Canellaceae > Warburgia > Warburgia ugandensis. The sequence continues at coordinate 55,533,915 of CP141128.1, forward strand.
AGGGATGCATCCCGCCTTAGGAAATTAGATATTGCATTTAAAAATGCATGAGAAAACCCAGGTCGTCGTAAGTAGTGATAGACTCCTACTGAGTATAGTGTATACTCACCCAATCCTTAACATTTTTCAGATACAAGTAAGCAATTAAGGACATGATACACTCGTGACAGAGAACATCCAAATTAAGTACAAGTAAGTAAACCCCTACCTTATCTTTTAGTTAATGTTATTTGATTGTAGTTACTCTCTATAGTTGGGGCTGTGACTAACACTTTCTTGGGAATATAATTGATTTAAAACTATGCTATGGCTATATGATTTGCAAATGTGTTTTGACACTCAGGGTTTTATATGAAAGATTGCTTTGCAAAACAAAATATTTTTATGCATTTCATATTTCTAAAGCAAGAGATCTCGTCTTTTTATGAAATTTGCACCATATAAAACCCGGGTCGTCACACTTTAATTCTTGATAACCTTTTGTGCTAATTCGAAATTTGAGTTATTATACCAATATAGTTTATAACTTGGTAAATTCATATTTGTTGGCATGGTTGCACCATATGTGTGAACTAGAATTTGTTGGCTAACCAAATATTATCATGGTTTTCTTGTTTTTCATAACATGTTTGGCATTTTATTTTCCCATTTCCATATATGTCTATATCTCATTTTCTTCGTCATTTTATTCAAATTTTAAGGATCACTTCTTCATGCTCTAATTTTTTATCATATATATTTTTATCATTGTAAAACTCTTCTCTTTTACTAAACTTATTTATCTCTTGAAATTTTTCCCAAGTAATATCATTCCTATTTTGAAATTTTTTCCATATTACTATCTCTTATGTAGAAATTTTAATTCTTACATTTATATTCATTATTATCATTTATTATTATTATCAAAGTTTATAATAAGTCTAATATTTTCATCATATTTTGCAATTTATCACTTCTTTATACATGTATGTTATTTCTATACATGTATTTTATTTCTATACATGTATGTTTACTTAAGACTTCAGGTTAGACCTACATATTATACATTACATCTTTACCCATTATAATGTTTTTCTTACTTGTTTCTTACTATTCCCTATATTGGGATTCTTAACTTACTAAGTAGTATCCCCAGTTATTTCATTAAGTAATACCTACTTATATTCTACTATTCCTTCATGAATTAATTACATTAATTATTTCTATTCTCATTCTCACCTAATGAGTTAATTACTTAACTCTTTCTATACTCATTCTCAACAAATGAGTTAATTACATAACTCCTTCTATTCTCATTCTCACCTAATGAGTTCATTACATAACTCTTCTTTCTATACTCATTCTCAACTAATGAGTTAATTACATAACTCCTTCTATTCTTATTCTCACCTAATGAATTAATTACATGAGTCTTTCTTTACTTATTCTCAACTAATGAGTTACATACTCATCCTCAACAATGAGTTAATTACATAACTCTTTCTTTACTCTTCCTCAATAACTAATGAGTTACTTACATAACTCTTTTTAAGCTCATCCTCAACTAAGATTCTTTATGCTTTAAGGCTTAAGCAATATCAATTATTCAATTTCATTGTGCACAACTGGCTACCGCCTAGTAGCCTATAGTCTACTACTATATCAATTTGCTATATTTAGGAACTATAGGATAGTTAAATCAAAACCGTCCTTTATAACAGAATAATATAAGATGGTTATGTAATAACGGTCCTATATTTTGTATAAGTATAGGACGATTATTTACTAATTGTCCTATATTGTGAATCTGATGCTTGTTAGTTATAGGATGGTTATTTATAAACCGTCCTATGATTATTACTAAATAAAGGAATGTTAATTAATAACCATCCTATATTTATCATAATATAGGATGATTTTTGTACAACAATCCTATATTGTTTTGATGATATAGGACTTATGTTAGAACCGTCCTATATTTATCTTTCTTTTATACATTATGAACCTTTCTTTCTCTCGCCTTTCATTGTTTCACTTCACATTTGTGCCCTAACCCCTAAGGAAATTCCTTCGAAGTCCAAGCTCTCAAACCTGCCAAACCCCCTTCAACCAAAATTAGGGCAAAAACTAGAAGAGTGATAAGAAGGAGAGAGAGGGAGAGAGAAAGCGTGCTAGCCGATCAAGGGGAGAGAAGAACTAGAGAGTGAGAGAGCAAGGGAGAAACTTAGAAATTGACCGCTCACTACTGCCTAAGTGCTTGCTACACCTTAAGGTCCTCAAGTAATAAGAAGAAGAAGAAGAAGGAGAGAGAGAGAGAGAGAGAGAGAGAGAGAGAGAGAGAGAGAGAGAGAGAGAGAGAGAGAGAGAGAGAGAGAGAGAGAGAGAGAGAGAGAGAGAGAGAGAGAGAGAGAGAGGGGACAGAAGAAGAACTGAAGAAGAAGACAAATATAAGAAAAACAATAAGAGGTAATGGAAGGAGGTTTATCAGGTAACCTGGTTCTGCTCTTAGAATCTCTATGTCACCATTTTCTGCCCTATTTTTGTTATGTAACACTTTTATTACAGTACATCTCACAAGATAGGGTTAAATCGTTAAGGTTAACAATATTCTTTATCTGCAATCTGCATGGCTGAAAGCGTATACAACTTCGATCTGCATCTGCATGATTCATGATTACATCTGACACGATTATTTCACATACACTTTTTAGTTTTCACTTTTCTAACTGTAGCCATTTTAATTTTCATTTGTGAAGCAAACATGGAACATGAAGAAGTAGAACTAGAACAAGAACATGAAGAAGTAGTACAAGAACACTTAGAAGAGGTAGAAGTAGAACAAGAACAATAGTTACAACACACAGAAGAAGAATAAGTGAGGCTATCAAGCACGTGTCCACCAGTAACACCACCTGTCAAGAGAAAGCCCAGGGGACCAACACAAATGGAACATATAAATAAGAGATCATCAAAGGGAATAAAAGAAACTGTACAATTCAATAGTAGAAGCCAATCGATAGGTGGTAGTGCATATGCTTATGCTAACTTCATATGTTGCACTGTTAGAAGACTTCAGTGACTGATTGGAGACTTGTATCGCCAGAAGTCAAAGATGCAATATAGGAAATGGTCAAGGTATGCAAATTCTTCCTACATATAACATAATATGTCCCTTATATATTGTTTTTGTTTGCATATGATACACTAAGTCACTAAGTCACTACTCACTAATCAGTAGTCACTAACCTGCTTCTTCTTTTGTTTTGTAGTTTGCCTCTACTGTATCTGATAAGTGCAAGAAGCAAGCATTGCTAGGAGATGGTGAACACTGGAGGAAATGGAAGGGTAAGCTTGCAAGGAAGTACATACTTCCAAATGCTAATGATCCTTCTAGGCTTAAGATGGTCCCTCAGTTGTATTCCTGCTTCATTGACTAGGAAGCGTGGAATCAATTTGTCTAGTTTAGGCTATCTCCTAATTTTGAGGTACTCACAACTTGAATTAGCCAAGCTAAATTTTGATTCTTGTAATTATTATAGTTGATTGTATTTTGATTACATTACTTTGATGTCCAGGTAGAGCATATAAAAGGACAAATGGGGTGTGCAACTAATCATATGTGCACTACCTTTCAAGGGTTGGCTAAGCATGATTAGAGGCAGAAAAAGTAAGTATATCATGTGACATTTCATTTTTTTCTAATCATAGTAGATTTTTATTTTATTAACTCTAACTTAGTGTCTCTCTTAATAGCAAAAGAAGGCTAGGACAACAAAGCCCATCGACTGTACTCTTCTTTGGGAAATGGCACATTCGAAATGGTGTAACTCTCAGACCTTTACTAATGAAACAACTACATCAAGAATTGTAAGTGGTTTAAGACTTTAAGTTTTATACTGTTACTTTATGTGCCTACTGCCTAGTTAACTAGTTTTATACTTTTATACTCTTGCATTATATAAATATTACATATATAATAGGGATTTGATCATGTTATGATATTTACATGTGCAGGAAGAGTTGACCCAAGAAAGTACACCTACAGGGACTGTTAGCAGCATTGCTATAAAGGGAGACATTCTATATAGGTCAATGGGCAACAAGGATGAGTACCCTAGCCGGGTAAGGGGCTAAGGTCTTGGTGTTGTTCCTTCTAACTTCTTTCCTAAACAAAAGGCTCCTATGCTACAAGAATTGGAAGAATGGAAGAAGCAAATTGTTGTGGAGATGTATAGTAAGGTGAAGGATCAATTGTTGAAGGAACTCCAAGGTGGCGGAAGAACCTCATGTCAGGATGTTGGCCCTCAAGGTCAACCTCAAGTTCAAGTTCAACCACCCCAATCTGACAATAGTCACCCTCCTCCATCAGACGAAGAGGTGGCAGAGCAAGTACTTGAAGGTGATGTTCTGATCAGTGAGGTATGTATATTGATATGTTTACTTTTACAATGTTTAATTATTTAGTAACCTTTTTAGTTTACATCACTAATCATTATATATATGTTATTTCTCAAATGCAGGTGGGTCAGTGCATGTTGCAGCTACATACATGTGACGACCTGGGTTTTTAAAACATATTTTCATAAATATTTGCAAAGGTAAGGCCCTGATTTTGAAACTCTTTTAAAATACAAACAACGAAAAACATATTTTCTTTGATATTGATTTGCCAAAAACTCGAGTGCCACTTCAAACTACTTATCATACATAGATTTTTGTATAAAATAAAATTTTCATTGAATGTCAATAGAAATACTTTTATTAAAATCAAGATCAATCTAGTGGTTCACATACACAGCCCCGGTAGTCATTACATAGCTTGTCCAAATATTATAATTCAAATTACAAACAATCAATACAATCTTTCTCAAAGTAAATACCCTGAGTAGTAGTTCGTTGATGATTATACTCAAGTCTTAAGCTTTTAATCTTCCTTAACTGTATTTGAGATATTGTAAACATTCAAACATTTACAATATTTTAGTAAGCTATGCTTGGTAAGGGATTTAATAAATATAATAAATATATATCATAATCAATAGTTATTTATATCCATGATATAAATCAATTTATACAATTGGATAACCATTTCATCATTCACCTATCATATGAATTATATGTATATATTACATATAAATAAAACCACTGAAAATCATGAATATAGGCAATATTATCAATAATATCTCTTTTTCAAACTGATTTCAATATTAACACTAGGTGTAAATATATAATCATACTGTATTTGGAATCATCCTCCAATACAACTTTAGTAATAACTTTTACTGGGCATCTCATCATGCCATAAAATAAGGCATCTCATCATGCCATAACATAAGACATCTCATCATGCCATAACATAAGTCATCTCATTATGCCATAATCAATTGCGTCATAATGCAAAATAATCAAAGGACTATCATGCTTGCAGTCTCAATCCATATAATGCGCCTGGATAACTGTTCAATACTCCACTGATACCAGGGTGAAAAATACAGATCCATGTTCATATGGGGGGAACCATGGTTGTCACAGTGGTAGCTTTCCTATAATTGCCCCACTTGACATTTTGCCTTTCTTTGGGCATGATATCATCATCATAATTAGTTTTGGAGAGCGGGTGGCCAAACCCTCATAACTCTCCTAGCATTGGCATCCCCGTGCATAAGCCTATCATGAAACAAAATCACAAGCCTCAGTGCTTGTATGGAAAATAATATTTCAATACTTACAGACTATGTGTCTGGTTATAATAGGACATACTTATAACTTATTTCCTTAAGATTTGGGGGTCCAACTAATATAGTTCAATTCTTCTCATTCTACCCATTAAGTAATTTCATAATAACTTAATCAATCACTTTGTATTTATTTCAACATCATTTGTTGCCTTAAGTAATTTCATAATTACTTAATCAATCACTTTGTGTTCATTTCAACATCATTTGTTAATTCATAAATAATTCTAAGGAAATTATAATCAATCTATAGTTATTAGGATAAGATCATGTGTAAAATATACATATCTTCTATATTGAATATATTCTTAAGGTTCACCTACTTTTCCTTTCAACAATCCATCTTCTCATTGATCTTGATCATCATATCCCTCATGTATATGTCAAATCATATGTATATAGTCATTCCTCAACTCATATATACTTCTTAATTGTTCTTTTGATCATCCTTACATAGTATGATTTGGATCTTATTCCTTGGATCATATTGATCAAGGGTCTAATCTATTGATCTACATTTGAATCTAATATTTATACTACTTCAAAATGTACATACAATATTATGATTCTTATTATTCTTGATCATTCAAGATCTCTTTATGGATCTTGTTTGATCTTTGATTATCTTAATTACCATTTTTATTAGGATTAGATAGTTTAGTATCCTTTTATGATCTTATTATTATTCAACCAGCTAATGTTTTACTAATTGAAGATAATTTATGCACTCCTAATTCTAGACAGTTCCTTATTTTAGAATTGATTATGGTTTACCAGATAAAAGCTGTTCACAGAGTGGTTAATTCAATCCTCATATAAGGAGGCGTTTAGACTTCACAAACATAGTTAGAAGGTGGGGGAACAGTGAGGCTCTATTATAGAACCCCCTTAACCACCATGTTCAGCATTTACTGGGGAGACCTTAGCTCAACCTTCATAAGGTTCCTATGAGCATTAAACGCTAAGTACTCTTGCCATTTGAATTTAATTAAATCCATGAATATTTAAAATATCATTCGTGGGGTTTATTATTCTCCTAATTTAGGCTAAGGAAATGATACTTCTTATATTGTCCTACTAACTATAGCCCTTATTATCATTAAGTCCATGTCCATATTCATTGTCAATGTTCACCAATATTTATCTTCATTTAATTATATTTTTCATGTAATTTACATAACATAAACATTAAAGCGTAAATAAATAAATATAACAATTACATCTACTAAGCAAATAAAAGAATATTTATAATAGAATATAATAATCTACATGCTCATTTGAATACATCATATTTATTCATTTTGATCCAATGATCATATTTTGATTTCTATTTATTTTTCATCCCATGAAGGGTTTAGATATTGATCTTTCATTTTTATTCAGATAATTATCTTAATGTGATATCATCACTAGATCATTGATTCATCCCATCAAATGATTTAATCTTTCTTAAACTAACCGATAAATAAGATCTTAAGTCATTTTATCAAAATCAAGGGCATAGATTTCAATCTATCCATAATTAGCCACATCAGGCTCATCAATCCATATGATCTTAACTTTAGACATCATTCAAACTGATTTTAATTGTTTGATCATGCTTGATTACTTGGATCAAGTAGATCCATGATTATTTTTAAGATTTCTCTTCCATTAAGGTTAAATTTCTTAATTCATCCTAGATCAGTCACATCTAACTCTTGATTCCATGTTCCCTCATTACTAGATCACTGATAGATAAAAAATCCAAGGTTTGATCATGTCATATTTGACTGATCATGGGAATTAGTACCACTTTTTGTAATTTACAAAATTTTATAGTGAATAAAACCTAAAATTTATGTTTCTATTAGATTTTATCTTCACCTGGAATCCAAAGCCTCTTTTCGATTTTGATTTGGAGTTAAAATGAGTTCTGAATTGCATTTTTAAATTTTAGATAAGAATGAATGATCCAGATTTGATATGGAATCCAGAACACGCTAAAAAGGAGCGGGGGGGGGGGGGCACCGACATTTCCGCCATTGGGACACAGGCAGCCTCTCAGACGGAGACTGCCCGCATTGCATGAGTAGAGGCGTTCCTGTAGGGAGCGACCCTACGTGCGTTTCGGGTCCGCATCTCCGACGCAAATCGATGCGGCTGACTGGATAGTTTGATATGGATGATCCGTTTTCTTTTAACCCGGATCTACGTCCAAAATCTAACAAAATTTTACTATGATCACCTATCTTGGGGTTTTGGGACCCTCTGAATCCATCCAATGGTTCAGAATTCACAAATAACGTGGTTTCGTATGAGTTTTCAAACTAGATCATCAGTAGTGGATTCACAGGAGAAATCTAGCCAAAAAATCCAGTCCGGTGATCTTCTTGCTCTAAAAACTACCGGAATAGATAGTGGAGGATGAGGGGTACCTACCTATAGCACCTAGAATCGAAAAATATGGCCGAAAAATCAAGATCCACACCAAAAAATCCAAGGTCGATGGAGTTATTATTTTCCATAGGGCTTTTAAAGCTTGGAAAATTCCAAACAGGATGAACGGTTAAGATTGTGTTTCAACGGTTGAATATTGATGGCTAATTGAAAATAGTATCCAAGGTGAAACCCTAGGTTTGTCAAGGACGATGCATTCATGGAAGTGCTAGACATATCGAGGGGAATATTCCCCTCGGGTGCTTCCATAGATGTGCTCTGTGGCTATAAAGGGAAGAGAGAGAAAAAGAAAAGAAAAAAGAAAGAAAAAAGAAGGAAAAAGGAGAGGAGAGAGAAAGGGAAGGAAAGAGAGAGGGAAAGGGAGAGGGAGAGGGAGAGGGAGAGAGTGTAGGGATCTGGAATTTTGTGTGAATAGTGGGAGGGCTATTTTTGAATTATTTTAATTAAAATTTTAATTATTTTTTATTTTAAATGATTTTTTTAACTTTTCTTATTTAATTCAAAAGAGATTCCTCATCATGTTTATTTTTCGTCATTGATATTCCCTGAGCTGGCTGTCCACCAGCTCGCCTAACTTTTGTGGACCCCACACAAAAGTGAATTGACCATTTTACCTCTACAGGTAAATATAAATTCACATAAATTACAAAAAATAGGAAAATTTCACCCGAGCTCAGATTTTAGCGTGGTTATACTCATTCTGATCGGCTTCCCATGAATGATTTCAAATATCTATGTTTCAAGACTTGATTCTTTTTCTAAAAATTAATATTAAATTAAATATAATATTTTACCTCAATTTTCTTAAAAATTCCAAATAATTCCAGAAAAATTAGGGTTTTCACAATACATTTGAGAACTATGTGGCTGTGGCAACACTGTACGAGATTCGGCCCATGACTTTCACCACCTTGCATAGCAAGTTGATGCATCCACACACTAAACATGTGTGCATTACTGCTGCCATTCAACCAGATGCTCCCCTTCCATTTCCAATATAAGGGGATGATATTGAAACTATTGGGGATACAATTGGATATCATGTGAATTGGCTAGAGGAATTTATCAAACTAATGATATCCAATTCTAAGGTATATATATTCTAACTGTAGTCATGCCATCATTTTTTGTTACCTTTTTTAAGTCATCCTAAATTGTTAATTGATTAATATTGTCTGCAACATGTTGGATCACCAGAAGCAGCAAAAGGTGCAATTGAAGTGAACCTCCCCGCCAACAAATTCTAGTGTAGTGGCTAGTGTAGCCCCATCCCAGCCTTCCCAGGTAGTTCTATATATTTGCATAGTTGTATCATGTTACATGTGGACTTGAACAATGCAACAATTAATAAGTTCAAAGCACTTGAAATGTAGTAAGTTCAAAAGAACTTTATAGGTGTACTAAGTCCAAGTGGACTTGAAAAATACAACAAGTAAAGAAAAAGAAAAGCACTACACTCATTGTAAACATTTGTTAGGTGCCCACAAGCTCAAAAAGTTTTATTATTTTATCCTAGGTTAGAATTTGTGATCTTAGATTCTTACTTGAAGTAATGATTAGAGATAAAAAAGTTTTATTATCTTATCCTATGTTAGAACTTGTAATCTTACTTGAAGTAATGATTAGAGGTGTTTTATGAAATTCATGTGTTTCTTTTAACTTTCATCATCATGATCATTAAGACCTTATCCCAATATATGATAACATTTGATCTCATTGTCTCTCTTCTTTTACATATATGTTAGTATACCAGTATATGTTGTATATATTCATTACTAATTTTAGAAACATTACATCTACAATGTAGAGATTAGGTGCAGGTACCACCTAACACGCTTCCATTCCTAAGGGTATTGTACAGACTGGCCAATGAAGATAAGAAAATAAGCTCCATAAGGATAGAGGCAGGTGTGCTTGTAGATGATGTGGTTGAGGTTCCACTCTTCAAGGAAGACCTTTTAACCATATGTAATATGGCTCAATTGGAATACATGCACATTGTCATCTATATAGGGTATGTCGTGGTGTAACTACTCTATTAGAGTTAGACTATTACAAATCAAAGTAACATTACATGCTTTTTTAATAACACTTGATAATTATTTGAAATTAACCCAAATTCCTAATGCAAGTATTTGCATGATAAGTTGCAAAGATTAGAGGTCAAGGACATTTACGAGTTCCTTGACCCTTCTTTTGTCTTTTTATTGGATCATTTCCCGCGGACAAACAAAGTGAAGATATCATTCCTGGGCTGATGGGTTGTGCGAAGGGGCAAGCCTTACTAATTCCCTACAATAGCGGGTACATTGTAACATATGTTGCTAAATTATGTCATTTCAATTTCATAATTCATACACATGAATCTCTATATCAATTAAGATTTGAGAACATACAATTGAATTATTGTTTTTAAAGGTCCCATTGGATGTTGCTAGCTTTGGATGTGCATGGCAGCTATGCAATGTTTTTTGATTCATTTGGAGCTCACATTCGAGAACACCTGATGGAAATTATAAACAAGTAAGTCTTTATTATTTCTTTCATTATAATATAACTACTCATTTGATAAGTAGCAATTATCATAATATTCATAATCTAATACTTTTCAATTATATGTGTGTAGTGCATGGCATAAATGGGCCGAGTAGGAAGGTATTGACCACCCAACAAAACTCAACTGGAAGAAGGCCAAGGTAAGGTTTACTAATTACTGCTCTTTAGACTCTTTACTATAATTTTAAACTTGAACTTATTTGACATGATATTTGAACCTTTTCTGTTGTCTTTGGTGACATTGGTGTGCAGTGCCCTAAACAAAAATCCGATTGGGAGTGTGGGTATTATGTTCTCAGATACATGAGAACCCTCATTTGCAATGGATTTACAATCTCACAATTGAGAAAGGTAAGACTTACTGACCAATGTTACATTTTTGTTTTGTATATTTCCTGATTGAATCCAAGATTTCTGAACTAAGTTATTATATGTTTCTTGTAGGCAGATTTGGGAAGCAAGAGTTACTCCCAGTTGGATCTAGATGATATTAGAATAGAATAGACAGATCATATTATGAATTTTAATTTGTAGATCAGTGATGTAAATGAATGTATCAATCATGTATATACACTTTACTCAAAAATAATACAAAGACTAGTTCATTTCTATGGACGTATTCTATTTTTCTTTTGATTGAAGTACACTATGTGTCAATATTTGTGCTTTCTTTGTTTCAAACTTTCAATGATGGGATTGGAAAGGTGGTGTCTTGAACCAGCCATATGATATGGGATGTGGCTGTCCATGAAGAAGAGTGAATGTACCATGTATAGGTGATTGGGTGTACTTTTATTTGTTCAATTCAATGTGAACTATATAGAGAAGTTATAGAATGTTGGAAGTGAAATGTGTTCAGTGATTATAAATATACCAGGTTACAAAATGTGAATGTGTTATTTTGTCATATTAGTCCATTTCTATGGGTGTTTTCCATTTTTCTTTTGATTCAAGTATGTGTCAATGTGTGTGCTTTCTTTATTTCAAATTTTTAACGATGGGAGGTTGGTGTGTTCAAGGCTTCAAGATAGGGTTGTGATATGTGAGGTTATGTATGGAGAGAATTGTGTGTGGACACACTGGACAGTAATATTGGAATGGTTATACTTTTTAACTAATATAGGATGGGTATTTAGTATTGGTCCTATATAACTAATTAAATATAGGACGGTTAACAAACAGCCGTCCTATAGAACCTTAAAATATAGGACAATTATTTAATAACCATCCTATAGAACCTTAAAATATAGGACGATTATTTAATAACCGTCCTATAGAACCTTAAAATATAGGATGCCTATTTATTAACCATCATAGGACAGTTAATTATTAATTGTCTTATAGAATGTATAAAAATATAGGATGGTCTTGTATTAACCATCCTATAGAACCTATAAAAATATAGGACTGTTGAAACCTTTAATTTATAGGATGATTACTTATTAACTGTCCTATATAACATACAAAATATAGGACAACTATTTATTAACTTTCCCATATCAGTTTAAATATAGGACTGTTACTCTGAAACCGTCCTATTTAGTGTAAAAGAATATAGGATAGTTATTAAGTAACTGTCCTATATTTATAAGATGATTCAGCACAATAGTTTAACATGTCACGATTAGCGAGTAGAATGGGTCAACATGATGTGTTAATAGGTCACGTGTCATATGGGTCAACATGAAGTTTTACTAGGTCACGTGTCAAATGGGTCAACACAACAGGTCCTAATGGCTGACACGATTTTGAGCGTGTATTTTTCGAGTTGACCCGATCAATGACACAAACACGAAAGGACTCGATCCTAAGCCACTAAATGCATGTCATGTTTGAGCTGTGTTATCGTGTCGTGTCATATTTTTCCAGGCCTACTTGAACATGGCTACGTGGCTTATATGTTAAGGTAGTGGAAATTGCATGGCTTGTACATGGGCTCATTTTAGTTACCTTTGGCTATTCCAATTGCTTCCTTAGATCCATGATCTTGCCTTGGGATGATCTTACCTTTGTTAGAACTTGAAATTTGTAAAATGTAGGTTTGGGCCCTCTAATTTCATCTTGATCCTTAATCTTCATCTTGATTGATCTTGGCCATTGGTTCATCATCTTGATTCCTACAAAAGATAAAAAAAACTAATTAAATCCTAGAAAAATATGATTATTCACATACTTTCTTTGAATTAGCCTCTAAACCTACAAAATATCAAACTTTAAAGTTATTAGGTCAGAAAATGCATGTGTTACAAATTTTTAGAAAAACGTTACAATTAACACTATATTTTATAATACATGGGCTACTAATTGGGTAATTTTTATGCAAAATTGAATACTTATCATATCCCCTACTAGCATTTTGCTAATCCTAAGTAAAACATGCAAAAAATTATGAAAATAAAAGTGGTTGTCATTTTTGTAGGTACTCACAATTGTATTTAGCATATGCAACAAGCCCTTAAACCCCTAGGTTACTCCTAATGGACGATTTTGGCCTTGTGAGTGTTTGTAGAGAATATACCCACAAAATTCCTAATTTTTTTTAATGAAAGTCCTTTATTCATCTGAGAAAATTTTCTTCTATTCACTGATATTAAAAATCTAACTTATTAATAAAGATGAACAAAAAGGTTCAAAATCCTATGCTTATGCTAAAGATATCCCATTTTTCATTAAACTTTGAAAGGTGAGTGTGTGCTATAGGAAATATATATAAGTAGCACTTTTCAAGTCAAATATAACCTAAATTACCACTCAAATGTATTCTTTGACTTCAATTCTCACAGGATACACTTGTCACTCAGAAAGAAGTCACTTAGAGAGGTGTAAATCTCTCATTAATATGTGAGTAGAATATTGTTCATCAAGTCCAAAAGTCTCATATATTTCATATAAAAGAATGGTAACTTGGAAAGAATGATAATGGTCACATGAAATGATACCAACTACTAAGAATGTTACACTACCAAATTTTCTACTCGTTCATAACCATATCCAATCCATACTATTCTTAAGATCAAGTTAGGACTTCTATTACGACAAGCCATAAGCTTAGGTAAAGGTTATCAAAAGAATGAGCATAAAGGTAAAGAAAGGTTGGCTGGAATTATGTAAAGGTCTTTTATCAATGTATTATTAACTTTTCCATTTTTCCTTACATGAGTGAACATTCTTCTTTTTCATAATTTGTCTTTTTTTTTTTTTTTGACTTTATATATAGAATTTTTGAACTTTTACTTCTTAGTATCCTTTTTGATGTTCATCTCTTGAATTGTATTGTTCATAATTTTTCCAAAAATGTCATTCTATCTTCTCTACATATTTCTATAAGAAATGGGTAATGGATATATATTATAGGGCTTCAATATATGTAAAGGGTTTTTGGCCAACAAATAAAAGGCTAATATTTTAAGGGCTCAATGGGCTTAACTATCAAAAAATAACATAAGGAGGGTTAAAGACTCTGGGTTTAACAAGGATGCCCTCTATCATTTCCTCGGATTTATATGACTTAATAATGACCATAAACTGATGAGATATATAGTATAGTCTCTTGTAATTTCTAAATAGTTGACAAAGATGAAGAATAATGAGAGTAATTAAGAACTAATGTCGACTGAAGAAAATTTTGGATTTGTGTATAACCCTTAGAAAATGGAAGAATGGCTAAAAACTCACTTGGGTTCTAAGTCTCCACAAATCTTCTTCAAGATTTTTAAATTATATTTTCTCTTCAACTTAAACTATATATATCGCTATTATGTGCAATTAATATTCAGAGTTTAATTATCATCAAACACTTTAAAAAAGAATAAAATGGAGAACTAATTATATGTAACTCTTTTAATGACCTAAGTTCAGAAGATAGTTGAATATTTAGAAAATTCTCGTCTTCATAAAGGAACTTATAAAAAAAAAAATTTCTTTCAAAAATGAAAAAACAAACTTTGAAAACTCATTCATATCTACACCCCCAACTTGAACTAAATATTGTCCTTAATGTTTTGAATTATAGGACACCTATATGATAATGGGTAATGCAAAACACTTGAGTCTCTAAAAACCCTGGGTTTCCTCCCAATGAGTGCTAAGTTTTACGTCTTCAGCAACATGTATCGTATATCTAATCTATCCTAATCGTAGACCTAATAATGACATGGGAAAGTTTTCATGCCACTTCAAAATCTCATGCTAGTCTATATACATTTGCCACCTAGAAAGTTTTGGTGGCGATAACAATATGACATATTAGACCACCATAATTTTAGATTTGGGGGACCCACATTGAAATTGATGATCCCCCATTTTTAGAATTTCATGGTAGTTAATAAATATCCTCCTTATCAAAATATGAGGTGGTGGTAACTTGATAGCATAAAAGACCACCGTGTAGTTTGTTGGACCATATTGAAATGAATGGTCCCCTTAATAAGCACTTAATAATGAGTACATGTTTTTACTCCTCCCTTACTTCTCCAAAAGGTAGTTCTTGATCTAATGGAGGCAGAGTGGGACTTAAACCCTTAGTATCTTCTAATGTGTACCCTAGAGTTGTACGATGCGAGGTGAGTACATCAATGGACTCTTCTTCTTCTTCTATTCTTCAAACATAGGTAAGGTTTTAGGTGGACCTATATTGCTATAGACTGTTCGATCAAATAAGGTCTATAGGTCCTTATTGGGTTCATCTTCTACATTGCATGGTTTAAATTGAGTTTCAGGATATGAAGGGAGTTCTACTTAGTCTTGTCATTGAAAAGTGTCTACTAAAGACTTAGTGTCTAAATATTCATGCCCTTCATCAATGTATGTCTCTTCATTATAATCATAAAAAGGATCATGACATGACTTAAGTAGATATTAGTTGGAGGATTCCAAAGATGGTTGTGGACTTTGCGGCTCAAAATGATCATAATATATGTCCATCCTAATATCAATAATCATGGGCAAGGATGGTTGAAAACTTTGAGGCTCAGTAGGAGTAGATGGTAATTCCCACTTTGAAAATTCTTTCAAGGGCCTTTTCACTCTCCACCCTCATTTGTTTCATTTCCTCATCCCAAAGCAAGATTTTGATCCATTATTTCACTAAGCCATTACATACTTACTAGATTTTGAATCTCATCTAATGATTATTCCTCTTGTTGCAGAGGAAATGACTCATAAGGCTTGTATTGTTATGGCGTTTGGGTACTGAAAAAGGGCTAAGCAAGTTGAATCCATGATGGTTGTTCCTAATATGCTTGATACTCATGGTAGGGTTGATCAGGGTGAGACCATGATGGTTCTTCCTGATATGGTTGATAATCCTAAGACCATGGTTGTTCATGATGCCTAGCCCATCCATTATAGTCTTGTAATTTATCTCAGGATAATAATGATTGTTAGGTTTAAGGAATTTACTAGATGCATTTGCTTGCTGCTAATAGTCTTCATTGAATGTGGAACTTGGTGGTCTTGAAATTGGGGGATATGAAGGTTTAGAATACATAATCATTATTATAACGAGGCTGTTGATATGACATACTATTTTATCTTGAAACTAGAGACGATGGAGAGGAATCAAGTAAATCACATCAAATACCTAGCAAGGAGGGATGGGTGGAGTGTGACGACCCGGTTCTTTTATATGATACAATTTTGATAAAAAGGCGAGATCTCTTGTTTTATAAGTATGAAATGCATGAAAATCTTTTTGGTTTGGAAAACAATCTTTCATAAAAACCCCGAGTGTCAAAACACATTCTCAAATTATCTAGCCATGGCAAAGTTTAAATCAATATTGTTCCCAAGAAAGTATTAGTCACAGCCCCAACTATTAGAGAGTAACTACAATCAAGTAACATTAGAAGATAAGGTGGGGGTTTACTTACTTGCACTTAGTCTGGGTGTCTCCTAGCACAAGCGTTCCTTGCCCTTAAGTATTTACTTTGTTTCTGAAAAATGTTGAGGATTGGGTGAGTATATACTATACTCAGTAGGAGCCTATCACTACTAGTTTTATAATGCATGAGATGTTTTAAAATCATATTATCTTTCAAAACATGTGCATGTTTGAATACTCAAGTTCAATATCGATATTAAAATCCATTACCAAACTGAAATACTAACGACTTAAAGGATCACATAATCCAAAATCGAAAGTATCATATACATATATATCATAACATTATGATATGCATAAGATGCTTCATTGAATCCAACTCATGGATATCTAGTATGGTATGGTCGACCAACCTCATATCATGCCATATGTAATGCACATAAATCATCAAACCATAGGGTCCAAACTATGCCCACGACCTTGCCGTCGTGTGGTTCCCGGGTACCTAGGGACACAGGATCATATACCTCCACGGGGCATATGACACTTATTCGTCTTAAATCATGCAATTTACGAAATTGGTTGCAAAACATGTATGCAATGCTAGTCTCGCGTTCAAAGTCATAACCCTACCTAGAAGCCTGACAGCCTAGAAGCCTGCCAGCTCTCTCTGGCCCACCCTCATTGGCCCGCCCTCATCGGCCCACCCTCATCAGCTCGCCCTCATCGGCCAAGGCTACACTTATCATGCAGACAAGCAAAAACCTCTTTTTCAAAACCTGTCCTCTTTGGGTCCCTCACAACTGCCTGGCCCTCGACACTCCAGCGTCTTTTGGCAACCCTTAAGGACATGCAATTTTTGCAAGAACTTAATGCTCATAAATCATGCAATGTAT
Organism: Warburgia ugandensis; assembly: GCA_035236585.1. Classification (NCBI taxonomy): domain Eukaryota; kingdom Viridiplantae; phylum Streptophyta; class Magnoliopsida; order Canellales; family Canellaceae; genus Warburgia; species Warburgia ugandensis. Next base: position 55,551,341 of record CP141128.1, read on the forward strand.
GCAATAGTTTGCAAAACATATCTATGCATAATGTATATGCCATTATTTACAAAACATGTCTATGCATAAAGCATTTATCACATGCATGCTAAACAAGTCATATACCTAAAACATGTATTTGCAAAACAATCATAGTTCTTTTAAAAGAATCTAGTAGCGATAGAGCACTTACCTGACTAGGTTGCGCTAACCCTTTTGTCCTCAGATGCTCCTGGCTCGTTGCTGGGTTTTTCTCCTTGTTTCCTCTCTAGGTCACTCCTCCACAACGGGTTTTCTTCAACCTTTTGGGTTGCCATTAGAGGCACCCAAGAGCTCTATTTATAGAGCTATGAGAGGGTTCTGGAGGGGGCTCTCATCGCCTTTGAATGGCGGTGGAGAAACCTCCAGAATGGCGGTGATTTCTCCTCCAATCACCGCCGTTCTAGAACCCTCTAGGAGGTTGAAGATGAAGGGTGCCCGTATCAAAACGGGCCCCTGTGTTTTGCAGGCTAAATCCGTTTTTTGTAAAAATTACAATTTTGCCCCTAAACTTCAAAGGGCCATAACCTGCTCATTTTAACTCCGTTTTGGGTGATTTTGATCTCGTTGGATTCCTTTTTCTGAGACGCACCTAATGGTACCATTTTTAGGACCAAATTTCTGGGTTCAGTCAAGGTGAATAGTAAAATGACTAAAATGCCCTTATCTTCAAAAACTGATCTTTTCATTGCTTAACTTGGAATTTCAATATTACAAAATTGGAGTCATTACATGGAGACTCCTCCTTTTAGGAGTGGAAATTTTCCCCTTCTCAAAAGTGTTTTCATGTGGGACTCCTCCAAGAGTTTTATATGGGTTAGGCACATCCTAAACTTGGTGATAGGTGATCCTAGGGTGGAGATGATATGAAGATTAGGAGGTAAGATTAGTAATAGATCTCAAGCAACCAAAATGGAGGCATTAAGACAACTTAAAGGAGAGAGGTGCCTACTTTTTTGGGTGGGGTGTCTCCATCTCTCTCCTATGCGTGGAAAACCCTAAGGAGGGGGTGATGTGGTAGGTGAGATGGAAGAGGAAAGAGGGAAGAAACTAGGTGGAGTTAGGAATATGATTAGGTGGGTTGGAGGGATTGGGCACCTAACTTAATATCCTAGGACAATTAAGAGTGGGATAAGGTGGAAGGCACCACCATTTTAGGAGGGGACATCTCCCCCTTTTAAAATTTTTAGAGTATTTATGAAATTAGAAAGGGAGAGATGGAGTTAGGTAGGAAAGAAAGGAAAAGTGATAAGAATAAAGAAGATGATGTGGAATTATAAGGAGGGGTAGTTGTTGGGCTAAGTGGGACTTTTGGATTATGGGAGGAGGCACCTTCTTAGGAAGGTGAGTCTCCCACTTGTAGAAATTATGGGAATCATGTATGGAGAGAGAGAAAGAGAGAGAGAGAGAGAGAGAGAGAGAGAGAGAGAGAGAGAGAGAGAGAGAGAGAGAGAGAGAGAGAGAGAGAGAGAGAGAGAGAGAGAGAGAAGGTGAAAAAATATGAGAAAAAGAAGATAGAGGTGGGCTCTTCCCATTGGTTCACATGCATGCCTACTTGTTTGACTTTCACCCCAACTATCTCTTAATTATTCTCTTATAAACCTACTTTTTAGCTTAGGATATTAAGAGAAATTCTCCTATAATAGTATCACTCCATGTAGCTTTGGCTTAAGTGGCTTGAATGACTCACTTTTAGGAATCATTTGGCTTGGCTTCATGGATAATTCCCTTGGCTTGGCTTCATGACTCACTTAGCTTGTTACCTTTTAGCATCATTTGTACATGGCTAGGTGGCTTACATGGCTCCCATGCAAAGGTGGTGGAAATTGCATGGCTTGTCCATGGGCCCATTTTAGTCACCTTTGGCCATTCCAATTACTTCCTTAGATCCATGATCTTGCCTTGAGATGATCTTGAGCTTTGATAGAACTTGAAATTTGAAAAATGTAGGTTCGAGCCCTCTAATATGATCTTGATCCTTGATCTTCATCTTGCTCAATCTCAGTCGTTGGATCATCATCTTGATTCCTACAAAAGATTAAAACCAATTAAATTCTATAAGAATATGATAATTCATATACTTACTCAAGATTAGTCTTTGAAGCTTCAAATAATCAAACTTTAGAGTCATTAGGTTAGAAAATGCATGTGTTACAACCTTTTGGAAAAACCCTATAATTAACACTATATTTTATAACACATGACCTCCTAATTGGGTACTTTTTGTGCGAAATTGAATGATTATCAAAGTCTTCATGGGATCCAATTGTATTTTCCAATTCTATTCTCCAATAGATCCGATCACTTGTGGTAATTATTAAGACACAACACTATGGGCTAGATAAGGGGGATCTGTATCACTATGTCAAGGAACTTCTTAACATTTGTACTACCTTTAACTACTAACAAATTTTATTAGGTTGAGGCTATCCCTCTTCTCATTAAAGGATAAAGTAATGGTATGGCTCAACTTTTTAGAGGTAGGGTCCATCATATCTTGGGAACAATTATCCAATAAATTCTTGAATAAAATTTTCCCTATCCACAAAACCAACATCCTCAGAAGGGAAATCATAAATTTTCAACAAAAAAAGTGTGAGCATTTTTAATGAATGTTGGGAAAGGTGGTAGGAGTTATTGTTAAAATGGCTACACCATCGCTTTGAGAAGTGACAACATGTGTAGTATTTCTATGAAGGTTTGACACCACAAAACTGATGTATGGTAGATGTCATTAGTGGTGGGGCCTTCATGACTAAAAGTTATGTGGAGGCTTGGAATTTCTTCCAGACATTATCTAAATATTCCAAGCAATGGGACTATTCTATAAGTATGGAAAGAAATTCACTACCTCAAAAGGAAATGTGGTCTATATGAGATAGGGGCTAATCTAGACCTATATAGGAAAATAGATATTTTGGCCTAGATAGTTGATAGGATAGATAGTCTAGCACATAGGATAAGTGCATTCCCATTGGCTAGTGGATACTCTATGCAAACTTAGCCTGAGTCTAGCCGCCCATCCTACTACATCATTCCCATCAAGCTCTACTTTTCTTGAATATTTCTCAGACCCAGTGAATGTAATGAATGCTTCTAGAAAATCCTAGCAACAACTTGTATTCTAAGACCTACAATCCTGGATGGGCTAATCACACTAATTTTTCCTGGTCTAAGAATAACCATCAAGGGGCTCCACCTAGAATTCCCCCTCCTCAGCCTTTGCCTCATGCCTCTATGCCACATCAGCAACAACCTCCTCAACAATTTTCGTAACAACCAAGGAAACTTTCTATTGAGGATACTCTAAATTTGTTTATAAAAAGTTCATTGCAATTGCAAAAAATACAAAGAAAACTTTGTAGGCCAACTCACAATCTATTACAAAGTTGGAGTATCAAATGTTATAGCTTTCTATTGCATTAAGTGAGAGGGAAAAGGGCAAATTCCCTACTCAATTGGTACCAAAAACTTTAAGGGGCAGTTTGAGATTCGTAATTCAGCAAAAGATCAAAAGTTTCATAAATAGGACAAATCTATTACTACACTTAGGAGTGGTAAGCAGATCAATAATCAAGTAGGCCTTAACTAAGGATTTATCAACGAGTGAGGATAAAGAGATGCCAAAACAATTTTAGAAGGGTGAAGAAAAGGGTCAACTGCCTCCCTCTTCCTCTAACCCTCTTCCTGAAGCATCCTATATTCCAAAGGCTTTATATCCTCAAAGACTAAACATGGCAAAGAAGGGTGGAAATTTTCATGAGATAATTTCATGAGATAATGGATTTGTTTAAATAGGTTAACATTAATATCCCATTACTCAACATTTTTAAGGAAATACCCTCTTATGCCAAAATTCTAAAAGATCTTTGCACATAGAAGCAAAGGCTTAATGTGCAAAAGAAAGAATTTCTTGTTGAACAAATAAGCTCAATTATACAATGCAACACCCCACCGAAATATAAGGATTTAGGGTTCCCTAGTATATCATGTGTTATTGGGGAACACACAATTGATAGGTAAAAAATAAGGAGGACACAATTTTAGAGGATTACTTGATTTAGGAGCCAATGTTAACCTATTGCCTTACTCTGTCTATGTGCGACCAAGTTTAACTGCTACAATTGGCTAATAAATCAGTTAAAATTCCTTGTGGTGTGGGATATATCTAGAAATGTTACACACATGCCTCTATATTTAGCACATTTTAGCCCCAAAAATAACTTAAATATCACTAGTGAGGATTAATTCTACATTTTGCAGGTCTAGGGTACAAATGAAAAAATGCTATTTTTAGCATTCAAAACCTTAAAAAGAGCACATTTAGAGTCCAAGCTACATCATGGGCCCGCATGTCATTGATCATGAAGTTTGGGATGATCATAATGCTTTGAGGGTGTTCTAAGCAAAATCAAACCAGTCAGAAACCCTAATTGGAATATCTAGCTTATATGTATAGGGTGCTCGTATCAAAAGTAAGGTGACATAACTTCCCATTCATGCATGTAAGCTATCTACCACCTTGGGGAGCTTCTAAGGGATGTCTTAATCACCTAAATTGGAATAACATATAATGAGAGCTTTTCAGAAATAAAACAAGTTAGAAGATTAGGGCCCGCATGAAGACTTTTTCCAATCACTCTTTCTCTTACTTTACCACAAGACTGGACCACCTAAGAAGCCACATGAGTTTTTCATGTAAACAGGCCAGTCACACTCAATCCCACGCTTTTACATGAGAAAATTAAGGAAAAAAGGTGGAGAAAATAAAGGACATGAGGAGAGAGACAACTTACGAAAATTCTATGGTTAAAAATCACCTTACTTTTAAAGCACTCAAAGGCTTCATACATGTCCTAAGAAACCAATGGTAATTTAATCAAACAAGGATTGGCCAATGAGAAGATAGATTGCAATGAAGACCAGAATGAAACCCCATTGGTGGAGATATTTTTGGTGGACTACCCACATACAAAATAGGAGAAGAATGTCCCACTTCATGGAAGGAGATGTCCAACTTACTTTGAATCCATTAGTTGGAAAAAATAATGATGGGCTAGAAGAAAAAGAAGGAGAGACCAAGAGTGGATAAGGAAATCTCAAAGGAATCTAAGCTATTCACTCTAAGGCATTCCAATCCAATGGTGGAGAGAAAAGAAGTCATTAAAGAAGATCATTTTGGATAAGAAAACTTCAACAAAATCTTATCCACTCAAGATAGAGTAATCATGATCCAATGGTCAAGAATAAAATAGAGAAAAGTTACAAACCCTAGCCACCACCCACTCCATGAGAATTCAAAGAAAATCCTAAGGAGGAAGATCTTCACTATCCAATTCAATCCAAAGGTCAAGATTTATCTTATACTTTCTGAACTTCAAACACATACACCCAAGGATTCCATGCCTCCCCCCAACCTTTATGCCTTTCTGTTTCCACATCTTTTCCTCAATTTTATCCCTTCCCTTCCATCTCTTTCCTTCCTCGCTCATCTTCTTTCTTGCTCACCATTATCTCTTTCCACTACCTCATCTCCACTTATTCTACTTGCCATCCCATGCCCAACAGATTCCTCTTTTGAATTCATTGCCCCCTCCTTCTAATCTCTCCTTCATTCCTTCCACTCTCCTTAAATCCTCACCATTTATCACTCCTCTCACCCTTATGATCCTAGCCATCCATTCATAGGGACTCTTCCTTTGATAAAATATATATAGAGTGAGGTGGGTAGGAGTTTTATGTAATATTTGCAAATTTTCTCACATAATTATATACTATTAGTTTGAGAATTTTATGAAAATTAGGAATTTGAATTTTTAGAAAATTGATAATTGTAGAGACCAAATTAATATTTGAGACATAGATAATTATATAGTGCTCAAAATAAAATCCAACAACACCAAGAATGCCCAAAACAGAGTTCGTATGAAAAAGTTACATGTTTAAATTTGAGGGGCATTTTAGTAAATTTTCAAATGGAGGCGGGTGGGCGGGGGTTCAATTAACTAACTTTAAAATAGAAGTGCATGAAATGCAAGGGCATTTTGATAATGGCATCAACCTTGTCACATCGCTAGAGTAGCAGGCAGTAGACAGTGTAGCCCTGCTACGCCATCCAGCAAGTTTCTTCGCGTTTTAACCCTCCCCCCCCTTTGTCCTTGTTTCTATCGCATTTTACCCCCTATTTTACTGTGTTTTCACCTGTTTTTTCCCCCTTCACTTTTTCTCTAGTGTTGCATCACCAAAAATCATGCCAGCAAGCAGGTAAGCACACCCCGTTTCTCCTTTTTTCCTATTGGCCAGACTAGTTTTTCTTGCTGGCGAAGTCTCATTGGAGAAAACCAACATGATTGGGAAAACCCACCTTAAGGATAGATTAGATGGATGATTTGAGATCAATTCAAATAATCCATCTGATCTATCCTTATGGTCATTCCTGTACTCTCAAAACCCTACGAATGGCACGTGCATATTGGTCAGGGTGCATCATTCTTGATAGACGTTGTGTCTAGGACACATTTAGGCAAAAGCACATTAGAAAGTGTGCATTGGGTGTGACCCAAGAGTGCAGGAGCCTTGCGTGCCATTCGTAGACTGAACAATATGCACGTGCGTCCTGGTGACAAAGATGGATTCGTGTGCGTCTTGGTCATGAAAACGCACTCGTGTACGCCATAGTGACCATGACATGCCCATGTGTATCCCAGATGTGCGTCACCAATGTGGTGCATTCCGGTGATGCTGTTTAATGCTTTTTATCTAGATTTTGATATGAAATAGAAAATCATCAATTCTGGAAACAATATAATTCCAATTTTTGATCTAAAACATTCGTTGGATTTGTCTTAATAATGTGGATCTAATTTTGTGATAAAAACTTAGATCTGACCACAGCTTGACTTAATTAGAATAAAAAACATTAGATGACTAAAATTGGGCAGATCACAGGATGATCAAGCCTTGGAAATGAATTAATTTAATGATTTAACAAATGAATTGAGAGATCTAATTGTCAAACCACATAATTTGAGCTGGATTGTGATTTAAAACATTGAATAAGATAAGAAACATGGATCTGACTGATCAGAGGATGATCTAATTATCAGATCAACAGATTGTGTTAAGTGTTCAATTTTGGTCAAAATACCCCTAATTTAGCATTCAATTAGATCATCTAACCGTCCAATTTTGCAAAACTTAGCTTGATTTTGAATTTAACTCCAATTGACCATCCAAACCTTAATTTGTCAAAATCAATGGTCAGATGATCAGTATAGCTCATTAGATAATTAATATACGGTTTAGATGATTCTGATTTAGTCTTCTCTTTTGCAGATCAACCAAAGGACGCACGGACGACTATGATTAAAAGTTAACGGTGCAGATCATTTTAAAAATGATTGATGGGCCAGATCAACCATGAGATGGATGTGATAGTTTCCTAGAAGACAATGGAGCTAAATTTAGAATCATGGACAAAAAGGAAACCCCTTCCCCACTTTTCCTTTCTATTCTTTTTCCTTCTTTCCTCCCTTTTCCTTTTTTCTTTTTTTGCCTTCCTTTTCTTTTTCCTTCTTTCCTTTCTTTTCTTTTTCCTTCTTTCCTTCTTTTTTTTTCTTTCTTTCCTTCCTTTTCCTTCTTTCTTTCCTTTTCTTTTTCCTTCCTCATTTCTTCTCTTTCCTTTCCTTCTCTCCTACGTTCTAAACTTCCGTTTCACCTCCTCTCTCTCAAAAAGACATACCCACCTCTCTCCATTCTCTCTTTTCTTCCACTCCCCCTCTTCCCATTCTTTTCTCTTCTCCTCTCTCATTCTCATGAACCCATCCCTCTTCTCACCTTCCTCTTCTCTCTTTCAAGGCTCCTCTCCTTCTCCCCCACATTCACCGCACCCCCCTCTCTCTCTCTCTCTCTCTCTCTCTCTCTCTCTCTCTCTCTCTCTCTCTCTCTCTCTCTCTCTCTCTCTCTCTCTCTCTCTCTCTCTCTCTCTCTCCCGCACCAAACCCATCACCGCACTGTCCTCTTTGCCTGATCTCCTCTGTCACTGCCTAACACATAGCCAGTCGTCTGCTTGTTCCTCCATTACCGCATCATCACCACCCCGCACCGCCTTCTTTGCCAGCCTCTCATCTCCATCTCTGTCTCCCTCCTCCTCTGCCCAATCGGTTCCACACAGTGCCAGCTTCTTCACTTTCTCCCCACTGATGTCGTCGTTTGCCTTCAGTTCTTCGTACTTCTCCGTCGTCGGACATCCTAGGGAAGGAAACCCGAAACGGGTTTTTCCTCTCGCGCCTTTCTTCTTCCCTCTCCTCCTTCCTCTTTTCTTCTTCTTCCTCCTTCAGTTTCCTCTCCATCACCGTCTCCTCTGTCTGGTTTCTTTCTTAAAAACCAGATTTTCTTCTAAATTCCAATTTTGCCCTTGTTTATTTACAGAAATTACAATTATGTTCTTTCCTATTAATTCCATCTGTGTCCCCATTTTATTTACATCTGTGTCCCGTGCTATTCTGGTTTTGTTTTATTTGCATTTTTCTTTTCCAGGAGCTGCCTAATCTCTATCAAATCATTTAAGGCTTAACCCAATCAATGGGTTAGCCTTAATCAAAACCAAATCTTCAATTTCTCCTTTGTTTCTCAACGGATTTCAAATTAATTTTAAAGGTTCATTCTTAGGACATCCCTAGATATAATCAACGCCTCTGATATTTTATCTAAAACTTATCAGTCAGTCTGAACTGTCCAAATCTTGAAAAGACAAATTAGACCAGATCTCTTTGATTTTTATGAATATGACAAATTCGACCTGTGGATCACTAATCAAGGATGTGATGAAGACATATATGAAGGTTGATCATCTCTTAAGACATCAGCGTTGAAGATGTTGATAGTTTTTGATCTAGGGAAGTAGTTTTTTCTCATTATTTGATTTTCTTTGTTTTCTTTAGGAACTAGAAATTCTATATTTTCGAGAAGTTGATTAAATCTGAACATTGATTCTCATTTCAATAATTCCAGTAATTTTGCATGATTTTTTATTTTATTTTAAATAATTAAATTTTATTTAAAACTCCATCATTTTAAATCAAGTCCTCATGGGATCGACCCGTACTTGCATAAGCTACACTACAATAGCCCGTTCACTTACGGTTAAACAATCAACAAATTAACTATTAGTACATATGTGAATCTTAGAAAACACTGTCAATATGATGGATTGAGGTATATGAGATACCCAATAGAATGTTTAGAATGTTTCACTGGTTGGATCATCCCAAAAAATATAGATTAAGAAATATTGGACCTTAGAAGTCATTAGGACTATTAATTTGATCGATGAAGATTAGATCTGACTATCTAATGGTTGGATGGATTATAAAGATGGGAGAAAACTAGTGATAAGACATTGTTCACTATGGATTGTGAGAAATTGAGTGATCTAGACTGTTGATTTGCAACCTATGTCCAAGATCAAAGACCAAACAAACTATTAAAGAAAATCAGACTTTAACGAGTGATGAATGAACAGTAAATCAACCAAATCAAGAGGATCTGAAGTGATTTGAGTAGAAATGATGAATGTTGAGTGATAAGTGATGGGTTATGTTGTGTGTGGTTTTGTATAGGTGCATCAGACCGTACTAATTTGAGAGGCGGCACGCTTGAGAGAGTTGGTTTCATTGAGGTTGGTGACAACATTTAATATTGATATATTTTGCATATATTGATGATTTTGTGTATATTGATGATTTAATGCATGTTTATTTGGTCTTATGACTTTGAGTCTATTATGCAGCATGTATGGTTTATACTTATGCACGATAGTTTTGATTTATATGTTTTACATGGACTCATGTTATTTGGATACTGTGATGCTTTGATTTATTTATTTTACTAAAATTATTTCTTCATGGGTTTATTGGGGAGGCTTGGTGGCTGGTCCTTAAGAGATAGACCTTGTGGTGAGGGTAGTGTTCTAGGATGGTGAACCACAAGCACTCTTGTATTTCATGCATCAGACATGACTTATTATCACTTGTGTTGGGATGATGAGCAGATTTTTCCATTTGCATAGATTTATGATAGGTGTTTCTGTATATTGGATGCCATGCTAGGAGGGTTGGAGGATAGCCCCCTCGTCCTTTGACTCGATGAGATGATTTGACACCTGCCTCAAAAGGGGGCAAATTAGTAGGGAGTTGTATCATGGGTAGTCCACACTACGGGTCCAATCTCTCCCATGTTTGATGGACGTTTAGTCTCCCATTTTGGTGTCAATGGGGAGCGGCAGTTGGTAGACTCTAGAGTTGGTTGCTGCTGCAACATGGTGATCCATATGTTTTTTTGGATTTTCATGCAGCATTATAACTATTGCTAGTAATGATAAATCCATTAGTACATCATGATGACACGTGGAGGATTGATATGAGTACTCATGACCAGATGTGAGTGTATTGTACACTCAAGGGACATGCATGAATTGTATGCCCTTTTATTCTTGATATGCACTCATTTTTTGATGTGATGGATTTCCTTATATTTGGCACTATCAGATTTATGAGCCATGTTTTATATTATGTTATGCATGTCATGTTGATTTAACCCATATGGTTCTTATGATTTCTACAAGATCTTACATGCCATATTGGATTTTGGTTTTGACATCAATCATATGTGGATGCTATTTTTAATTATGAGACTTGGCTATTTAGTTTCACACTATTATTGCATTTAAGAGTTTTATTATGAGGTCTTGCATTTTAACTTCACACTACTGTTATCTATTTGTTGAATATTAAATGTCTATGTACCTACAAAAGCTATAGCTTGCCGAGGCATTGCTGTTTTTCTTGCAATGCCTCAGATATAGAGTGGGACTCTAGGAAGGAAAAATAGGAAGAGGATCACTGAAGACAGTGGGAACCACTAGAGCATTTTAAGATGATTACATAGACATGCTAGTTGATTTGACAACATTTTGGACTTCTATATGGGCTGTACATACATTGATGCTCCTTTACACATACTTTAGACTTGTGGACTTAATTCTATGGATGGATGTTGAGTCATGATGGACAAATCCTTGTTTTTGATGATTTTTGTAGTCTAGTATTATTATTTGTAGTTTCCAATGTGGGTTTCATGCAGCTAGATATGACATGTCTTATGTTGTATGTTAGTACTATTTCTTTGTATTCTTGTTTATCACATTTACTCATGATTCATTTGATGCCAGAAGGTTTGAAAAATGTGTTGCTATTTAGATATTTTATATTTTAAAAATGATTTTAATATATTGAAATTTGCAAAGGGATCCCACAAAATTATATTTTTGATATATATATATATATACACATGTATTTGTGTTTGAAAATTCGGGGCATCATAGTTTGGTATCAGAGCCTAGTCTACTCCGTCATGACCAAATCAATGAGTAGACTTAATCATTACATCCCATAAATTTATTGTTAGGAATGAGTAAGAAGGAGAATTTACCGTGATGACTTTCATATTTGACAGATGACTCCTAAGAGGAGAACAACGTCCACCCCCACCCCACCTCTTGCCACCTTGCTGAGTCTTTAAGGCAGAGGGAGCATGTATTAGATATAGTGGCTCAAGTGATCTCCCACACTTATGACAGATGATTCGTGCACTACCAGTGGTGTAAGCCACGGGTACAGCACTAGCAGCAACAACAGTTGCAACACTTGTAGATTCGTTGGCCTAGTCATCCCATCAAGTGCTGGTAGCACCAACATCCAGACCTATAGAGAGTGCCTCAACTAGTTCCAGCATGACAGATAAGCTGTTGGAGGGATTTTAGAAGATGGTACCACACTTTCATGGGGAAAGTGACCCCTGAGGAGGCATAGATATGGCTATTTGAGGTTGAAAGAACATTTGCTGCTATGAAGGTTCCCACATAGGATCTAGTGCAATGTAGCTACCTACTTATTGAAGGGTGAGGCAGGTTTTTGGTGACAAACATTTTAAAGGATGCACCCTTCTTCCACAGGAGCAATCACTTGGAAGGCCTTTAGGATAAGTAAGCATAAGTAACTCTCCTCTGGACTAGAGGTGGTTTGATCCAACCTAGTAAGCATAAGTAACGCTTTACATTGACTTAGTTGCAGAGGGAACCCATGCAACAACATACTAGCAAATAGAGGAGAGATACTAACAGTGGGAGATGTCATAGATACAGAGGTAGACACCCTAGACAACCATGCCTTAGGGACAGCAAATAACAATAGCAACATCAACAGTAGCAGCCACCTTCACAGAGACATCCTTTCAAATGTTTTGGTTGTCGAGAGATAGGACATTTATGTAAGGATTGTCCTAGAAGGTAGATGGATATATAAATTGAGATTGGAAGCACTGTGAAGGCATGCGGGGGTGAGTGCTGTCCATTATAGTGGGGCATGCACATGCCTTGAACTAGGTTGTGGAAGGTACTTTCCTTGTCTTCAACTGGCATGCTAGGATCCTTTCTGATTTAAGATTCACTCACTCTTTTATTTCATGTACATTCCCATGTCTTGATATGCATGCACATCAGTTAGCTTTTGGATTGGGTATCATGACACCTAGGAGAGACTGCTGAGATTAATGAGTACCTTTAAGGGGTACCAATAGAGACATTAGCTGTGAGTAACATTGATCTCATATTTTGTTGGATATGGTTGATTATGACATTATTTTAGGGATGGATTGGTTAGCCACCTATTGGGCTATCATGGATTGGGGAAAGAAGTAGACTATTTTTAGTATACCTAGATAGCCAGTGACCTTGTTCCAGGGTAGGAAGAGCATCATAGATGCATGTACCATTTTCACTATGAAGGTAGAGTAGTATTATTGAAGAGGATGTCGAGTCTTCCTTGCTTGTGTGATAGTGGAGGACAACAGGTGGCCGTAGATTGAGGATATTGACATTGTGTAAGAGTTCGTAGATATTTTTCCTAAGGACTTGATAGGATTACCGCTATGTAGGGAGGTTGAATTTACCATTGCTCTAGTGCTAGGTACACTGTCCATTTCTAAGGCACCATACATAATGGCCCCACTTGAGCTAAGAGAGCTCAAGGTCCAGTTGTAAGAGTTACTTGACAAGGGTTTTAATAGACCTAATGGATCTCCCTAGGGAGTACCGATCCTCTTTGTGAAGAAAAAAAATAGATCATTGTAATTATGTATAGATTAAAGGTTGTTGAAGAGTGTTATAGTGAAGAATCAATATCCCCTACCTTATATCTATGATTTATTTGATTAGCTTTAGTTAGTGTAAATATTCTCAAAGATAGATTTGAGATTAGGATACCAGTAGTTGAGGATTAGAGAGGATGCAATCTTTGAGATTGCTTTTAGGACTCCTTGTGGTCATTATGAGTTCCTGGTGATGCCTTTTGGTTTCACCAACATGTTGGCAGTGTTTATGGACTTGATGAATAAGGTCTTTTGGACTTATCTAGATAAGTTTGTTATTGTCTTTGTAGATGATATTCTATTTATTCTCCTAGCTGTGAGGAGTAAAGGGAACATCTTTGTGTTGTATTTATTTGTTGGAGTAGGTGCATTTTCTTGGGCACGTGGTATAAAAGCATGGAGTAACTATAGACCCTGCTAAGGTGGAGGCAATGCTGAATTGGGAGAGACCCACTACAGTGATTGTGATTTGTAGTTTTCTTCGACTGGAAGGATATACCACAGTTAAGGGATTCTTGAGGATTGGTTTACCTCTAACTACCCTAACCAAGAAGGACCCCAAGTTTGTCTGAAATGATGCATGTTAGGAAAGCTTTCATGAGCTTAAGGGGAGACTTACCTTTACACCAATGTTGACGTTGCCCTCTGGATCTGGTGGCTATGTGGTTTATTGCAATGCCTTTGGTAAGGGGCTAGGAGCTATATTGATGCTGCATGGGAAGGTGATCGCCTATGCATCTAGGCAACTAAAGATGCATGAGGTGAATTACCCCTCCCATGACTTGGAGTTAGTAGTGGTGGTATTTGCATTGAAGTGCTGGAGGCACTACTTGTATGGCAAGAAATTTGAAGTGTTTACCGGTTATAAGAGTCTCAAGTATTTCTTCACTAAGAGTGACTTGAACATGAGGTAGCGTAGGTGGATGGAATATCTCAATGACTTGGACTTCACCATTTAGTACCACCATGGGAAGGCAAACATTGTGGTGGATGCCTTGAGGAAGCCGGGGGTGCTGATTGCGAACTTATTATTTAGGTCGAGATTCATTAACAAGATTTTATAGACAGAGATTGTGGATGTAGAAACCCAAGCATTAGTAGATAATGTAGACTTCACTAGAGGACAAGATGGTGGTATCCAATTCAAGGGTAGGCTAGTAGTGCCTGTAATTGACGATTTGAGATGTGAGCTACTTCAAGAAGTTCAAACAGTCACAGTTCACCATTCATCTTGGGGGTATGAAGATGTATCAAGATCAGAGATGACACTTCTAGTGAAATAGGATGAAGAGGGACATCATGGAATGTATAACATGGTGTTTGACCCATTAGCAGGTTAAGGCTGAGCATCAGAGACCTACAGGGTTGCCTCAGACACTAGACTTTCCCGAGTAGAAATGGGATCATATCACCATGGATTTCATAGTTGGTCTCCTAAGGACTGCAAGTGGACATGCCATGATATGGGTTATTGTAAACAAATTGACTAAGTTTGCCCATTTCCTTCCCATCAAACATAGTCAGACAGCTAACAGCTTAGTGAGATTGTAGATTGTGAGTCTACATGGGATTCCCTTGACCATCATCTCTGATTGGGACACTAGCTTTGCCTCAAAGTACTAGCAAAGTGTTCAGGAGGCCTTAGGATTGACATTGAGGTTTAACACAGTTTTCCACCCTAGACAAATGGCCAAATAGAGAGGACTATTCATACCATTGAGAACATGTTTAGGCTTGCACCGCTTATTGGAAGGGTAGTTGGGATGATCATCTAACACTTGTAGAGTTTACATATAACAACAACTACCATGCAAGTATTGGCATGGCCCCTTATGAGGCATTATATGATAGATTGTGTCAATCACCCCTATATTAGAGTGATGTGGGAGAGAGATGCCTCGTAAAGTTGAGTGGGTTGAGTAGTGCGCTGAGAATTTTTGGTTGATCCAGAAGTGAACTTTGGTGGCCCACACAGGAGGAGGAAAGATGTGGAGTTTATCGTCAAAGATCATGTTTTCTTGAAGGCCTCCCCTATGAAGGGAATGATGAGGTTTGGTAGTAAAGGGAAGCTCAGCCCCAGGTTCATTTTCCTTTTGAGATTCTGAGGAGAGTTGGAGAGGTTGCCTACCAGTTAGCCTTGTCGCTGTAGCTCGTGGATGTTCATGATGTCTTCCATGTATTTGTCTTGCAGAAGTATGTGCCAGACCCCTCCAACATTCTTAAGTAGATACCTGGAAAGTTGAGACCTAATTTGACATTTAAGGAGGGAGAAGTACAAATTTTAGACTAGAAGGTCTAGGAATTGAGAACCAAGACTATTCCATTAAAGGTCCATTGACAACACCAATCTCCAAAAGAGGTCACGTGAGAGACAGAGGAGGAGATGAGGCAAACCCATCCATAGCTGTTTGTATAGTTGCACTAAAATTTTGAGGATAAAATTTCCATAAGGAGGGAAGGATGTAATATTTGCAAATTTTCTCACATAATTAGATAATATTATAAGAGAATTTTATGAAGATTAAGGTTTTGAGTTTTCAAAAATTTATAATTATATAGACCAAATTGATATTTGAGACATAGATGATTATATGTTTCTTAAAAAGTGGAATGCAATGACATAAAGAATGCCTAAAATAGAGTTCGGATGAAAAAGTTATGAGTGTTTGAATTTGAGGGGCATTTTGGTAAATTTTCAAATGAGGGACATTTACCTAATTTTAAGATAGAAATGCATGAAACATAGGGGTAACTTTGATAATGGCATCCCCTATCATGTAGCATGTATGGCAAGTGACAGACAGAGAAGCCCTGTTGCTGCTGTTTAGTCGTGTTTCTTTGCATTTAAACCCCCCCTTTTGTCTCATTTTCGTTGCATTTTACCCCCTTGTTTTACTATGTTTTTCACCAATTTCCTCCCCCTCTCTTTTCTCCCTTATTTCTCTATTTATTCAATGTTGCAACACCAAAAATTGCACGCCAGCAAGTAGGTAAGCTCTCACTCCTCTTTTCTTTTTTTCTTTTCCTTGCTATTTCTCCTTTTTTCTCGTCAACCAAATTGGTTTTTCTGGCTGGTGAAGTCTCATTGGAGAAAACTGATATGATTACGAAAACCCACCTCAAGGATAGCTTAGATGTATGATATGAGCCATTGATTGAATTCCTAGATCCTCAAAACCTTAAGCATGGTGAAAACAATCAAATTTTGCGACCATCTAGACAGTAGATAAAAGAAGAAAAGAACAGACAGTTCGGGTGCATTATCCTTGATGGACATTGCACCCAGGATGCATTTAGGTGGACGAGTGTTAGAATGTGCCCACTAGGCATTACTGCCATCGTGCGAGCCCCGTTTGAGGATGAAACAGGACACACGTGTGTCCTGGTAATGGAGAGGATTTATCTTGATGACATAGTTCTAATTTTGTGATGAAAAGTTATATTTGACCATAGTTTGAATTAATTAAAACCAAGAAATCAAGATTTTCAAGATCAAAGGATGATCAGGCCTTGAAAGTTGATCAAATAGATGATCTAGCAAGTGAATTGAGAGATTTAATTGTCAGATCACACAATTTGACCTAGATTGTGATCTAAACCATTGAATGAGATAAACAACATAGATCTGACTAATCAGAGTATGATCTGATAGTTAGATCAATAGATTAACTATGAGTCAACATGTGAATCTTTGAAAACACTTTGATGGATTGAGGTATATGAGGTACCCAATAGGATGTTTAGTATGATCCAATGGTTGGATCATCCTAGAAATTATAGATTGAGTAAAATTGGACCTTAGAAGTCATTAGGGCTATTGATCTAATTGATGGAGATAACACTGACCATTTGATGGGTGGATTGACTATGTAGATGGGAGAAACAATAGTGATAAGACATTGATCAATGTGGATTGTGAGAAATTGAGTGATCTAGACCATTGATTTGCAACCTACGACCAAGATTAAAGATTAGACAAAAGATTAAAGGAAATTAGGCTTTAACTAATGATGAATGAACACTAAATCACCCAGATCAAGAGGATCTATAGTGATTTGAGTAGAAACGATGAATGTTGAGCGATAAGTGATGGGTTATGTTAGGTGTGGTTTTGTATAGGTGCATTATACTATACTAATTTGAGAGGCAGCATGCTTGAGAGCGTTGGTTTTCACTGAGGTAGGTGACAACATTTACTAGTGATATACTTTGTATAAAAATCATGTATGTTCATTTGATGATTTCACGTATATCGATGATTTGATGCATGCCTATTTGGTCTTATGACTTTGAGACTATTATTCAACATATATGGTTTACACTTATGCTTGATTGTTTTGATTTATATGTTTTCCACAGACTCATGTTATTTGGATATTGTGATGCTTTGATTTATTTATTTTACTAAAATTATTATTCGTGGGTTTATTGAGGAGACTTGGTGGCTGGTCCTTAAGAGAATGACCCTGTGGTGAGGGTCTTTGTAATAACCCCAATTTTTGTAAATTGATTGATAAAATTAATTTAATTTGAATTTTCAAAAATTTTGAGCTGGAATATTAGGTTATTGAAATTTCTATTTTTATAGATATTAAAACATGATTTAAAACTTATAAATTATGAATGTACTAGAAAAATGGATTGAAATGACACTAAGTACGTTCAATTCTGAGTAAAGATGAAAAATCCCTAATTTTCTATATTTTTATGAATAAAAGGGTAAAATAGTAATTTTACCCATAACCTAGATCTAAGACTTTAATTTTTAGAATGTTCTCAAAAATACAATTCCAACACCACTAAGTATGTTCAATTCTGAGTTCAGGAGTATAAAATAGATTTTTCTCCACACAAGGGCAAAATGGTCCTTTCACACCTCCGCAGGGCCCACAAATAAATCCAACGGTTAGAAAACATATAATAAGTGGTCAAACCACTACCATCTAATAGAGGAGAAGGAGGTGGTAGTGGAGGATCCAATGTTAATTTAATATTCAAAAGAATTGAAACATAATTATTACAAGTAATTATGAAAAATTCAGAAACATCTACAAATGCACCCCAAAAATCCTCCAAAAATGTTCATTAAAATTCTCACAAAATTATCTTGCTTTCCCTAAAAAACCATATCTAGATTCATTCCCAAATTTCCAAAAATCTCTCTTCTTTCACTTTCTCTCTCCTCTCTCTAAATTGGAACAAGAGACCTAAATTCAATTAGGAACTCTATTCAAAATAAAATCTCACAAATTCCACCATTCATATTGTCTTAGACCACCTTATCTACATAGCCCCAAAATAAATTTCAAGATCCAACGATGCAATAACAGGATATCACAAAACAAGTAGGTATCGGGCGATCTTATCATCAACGGGTTATTTCTTTAAAATTGGGCCGCAAAACCTACATTTTCTCCAATCAGGTGGGTGGAAACTCTTACCATACTTATTTCATGTTATTTTATATAATTTTTATTTTCTAAAATTAGTTTTAGGTTAAAAATTATAAAAATCAAGTAACGACAAAAACCCTTCATTTCATATGGTGGAGGGCTAAGCTAGAAAATCTGAGCCATCCAATTGATCCAAAAGGATCCAAAATCCTTAGGGTTGAATTTTCATGAAATTTAATCAAGTTTTGAGCCTTTGATTGAAGAGGAATTGATTGAACGGTCCAAAACGAAATGTCCGATCTTCTTAAGAACATCGGGACCCTCGAAATGATTGTGAACTTCAAAGTCCAAATTAAGATCAGAAAGAAGCTATGGAAAGCTTGTAATGTCTATTTTCTTCTAGAATCATAAAATTGATAAAAATATTCAAGAAACTTTCTGTTTTTAGGAATTAAGCTTCTAATTTTCATAATCTTCAAGATCTAAGATGATCAAATCTTGGGGATCTAATGCAATGATGATATACTATTGAAATAAAGTAATATCTATGATTTATTTTGACAGATCTAAGATAAATTAAGAGATCCACCCTTTATGGTAGAAAAATCCTAAAAATACAAAGGGACCCACTTGATCAATGAGATCAAGTATGATCAGACCCTTGGGATGGATTGAATGAGTGATGTTATGATGGAATCCAATTAGATCATAGATTAAATATGACAAGAACAAGTGGATATGATCTTTGGATCTTAATGGAGTAAAAACTCTAAATGTAATTAAAACCCTTGATCTAATGGAAAAGATCTAAGATCTAATGGTTGGATCATAAGTAAAAGTTCCTAATAATCTTAATCTAATTAGTTTACTTGTATTTTATTTAATAATAGAATTGTAAATGTGATTTATGTTATAAATTAGGAAGCATGATAGTGTAATTCTTAAATTTTAGCATGCTATGCTCTATATGTTATTAGATTGTTATAATAGGTTGATAATTTAATTATCTTAGGGTATTTCATAACTTAGGATCATGCTAGTTTAAGTATAGTTTTATTTCATTAGGTTAAGTTACATTTATAGGAATCATGTTAGTATAAATAGTTGTTAAATTTATATTGGATTTATGCTTTAAAGTGTATGATTTATTTATTGTCAAATTTTATTAGTAGTTTCAAATGTTAAGTAGTTGTTAAGATATAAGGAGCATAAATCACCAAAAATGTAAGCTAATGGAATATACAGATTCATGAACAATTAAGATTGAGTGAATGACTTTGACATAATATTAGTAAGGGCTATAGTTAGTAGGACAAGATAAGGATTATCAAATCCTTGGCCCAAACTAGGAGAATAATAAACCCCATAAATCACATTTTAAATGTTCATGGATTTAATTAAAATCAACTAGAAAGAGTAGTTAGGGTTAAAATGCTCATAGGAACCTTATGAATTGTGAGATCTAAACGTCTCCTTACATGAGGATTGAAGTAACCACTTAGTGTTCAACCATTCAACTAGTAAGCCTTAGCCAATTGAAAATAAGAGGAGCATTCTAGACTTGAATGAAATAAGTTATAAGTTATCTTCAACCAGTAAAACATTAACTAGTTGAATAATAATAAATTATCTAATTCTAATAAAAATTGTAAGTAATCAAAGGATCTTTCATAGATCCTTTGATCAACAATTTATCGACAAGTATAAATTTTTGATCAAAGGATCTATGAAAGATCAAGATCAAAGAAAGGAATATACAAAGACTTATAAAAGAAAATACTTAGATATGAAATATTAGAAGATCATTTTAACCGTCAGATCTATTGATCAATAGGATAAACACTATCCAAGGAAGGTAGATCGTGATATGACACAATATCTAGATCCCTTATATCAAAGGACAAGATTAGACGAAGAATATAGATAGGATAAAAAATATAAGATTATTCACATTGTATATATATTGATAGTATATATGGATTTACAGATTACATACATCAGTCAGGATCATGGAAGATCTAAAGGGATGGACCACTACTTGAAGGTAGGAGGATTTTATGAATGCATTTACATGAGATATACATGTTGAATACATGATCTTATGTCTAGAAATGTTGACAAGTGTAATGTAAATACTTATATTAAATCCTTTGAAAACCCTTATGATCCAACCAAAACACATGTGGAATGGTTAAGATAGAATTGAGGAAAAAACTCTAAGTGAATAGGGAACTAGAAGATATTCCAGCCCTAAATAAGCAGATAGATTGTTTGATTCGTATGAGAATTACTTTACATACAAGCATGGAGGCTTGTGGTTTTGTTTTAAACAGGCGTATACTTGGGGATGCTATGCTAGGAGAGTTAGTAGGGTTTGGCCACCCGCTCTTTGAAACTTGTTATGATATGGATACTAAGCCTAAGTGAGGTTAAAGGTCGGGCGGGGCAATTATGGGAAGGCCGCCACTGTGATAGCCATGGTCCTCCCATACTGATATGGATATTGTGATTTCCACCAAGGATGATATAGGTGGATTATTGGGCTATTATTCGGGCGCGTTGGCACGGATTTTGACTACATGCATAGTAGTCCTTTGAGTATTTTTGCATTATCATGCATGGCATAGTGAAATGCCTTGTGATATGTCATGATGAGATGCTGGGTAATCGTGGATTATCGATACTGCCCAAATGAGGGAGTTTGTCTAGCAGAGTCTGGATGATCTATCAACTTAGTATAAACTGAGTATGATTATGTTTTGAGGAATTAACTATTGTACACGATTTTGACTGTATATATATATATATATATATATTTATACAAGGGATATAGTATGTATGTGTAAGGATGTACATATATGACCAAATAAAGAGATTGATCCATGAGTATGAATAATGGGATTATGAAGTATCAAGGTTATACTGTCAAATTATTATGCTTCTTGAATCCCCTACCAAGCATAGCTTCTTGAGATAATGTAAATGTTTTAATGTTTACAATATCTCAGATACAAAGAAGGAGAATTAGGAACTCAAGACATAAGAAGACTGAGAAGAATAATCAATCAGGGTATATCCCTTGAAGATATGTATTTTTATTTGAGAGCATTGTATTGTATTGGGAGTTTTTATTGTATGATGAGCATTGAAATATGGAATATGTAATTTGGACAACTATTGTAAAGGTACCTGGGTTGTACTGTGAAGTACTAGATGGATTCTAAAATTTAATAAAAGTATATTTCTTCAATGGAATTTTATATTGTACAAAAATTCTACTTACGTTATGTATGAAGTGATGACTTGGGTTTTTCAAAACAAGTTATAAAGAAAAGAATTTTTGCTACTTTGTTTTAAGAAATTTTTTTACTATTAAGGGTACTACCTTTGAAAAATGTATTACAAAATGTGTTACAAAAATCGAAGTCATCACAGTCCTGCTCTAGGATGGTGAGCCACTAGAACTGTGACGACCCGAGTTTCTCCATGCATTTTTAAATGCAATATCTAATTCCTAAGGTGGGATGCATCCCTATTTGAAAACCATTTTATAAAAACCATACAATGCAACGAAAAATCTTTAGTTTTAAACTCATTTTGAAAACCCCGAGTGTCATTTACTTTCACAATAACCAAAGTAGTTTTTGAAAAACTTTAGAAGTCATAAATGTTTTCCCAGATCTATCTAGTCACAGCTCACAGCCCAACTGTAAATACAAATACATGTCCAAAGGGTAGAGTGTTTACTTACATGTACGGTTGTCTCCTTTTGATCTACTTGCTTGTAGCACTAACATAGGCGTCCTCTACTCGTGGATGGAACTATCCTAAAAAATGTTAAGGATAGGGTGAGTATATACTATACTCAGTACGAGTCTATCACTACTAGTTTTACAATGCATGCTATGTTTAAAATCATATGCTTTTAAAAACATGTGCATGTTCGAGCAATCATGTTCAATATCGATATTAAAAACCACTGTCGAACTAGAATACTGACGACTTTAAAGAATTAGCATAATCCAAGTCGAAAGTATCATATATCATAAACATAATGATATGCATAAGATGCTCCACTGAATCCAACTCATGGATATATGGTATGGTCGACCAACCTCATGTCATGCCATATGCAATGCAAGTAAATCCTCAAGGACATGCAATTTTTCAAGAACTCAATGCTCACAAATCATGCAATATATGCAATTATTTGCAAAACATGTCTATGCATAATGTATTTGTCATATGCATGCTGAATTCGTTTATAAGATTAAATAAGTCATATAACTTATATTTAAAACATGCAGTCTCAAAACAATCATGGCTCTTTTTAAAAGTCTAGTAGCGATAGTGCACCTACCTCAAAGTTTCCTAGAGTTGCGTCCTTTATCACTTCAACCCGTCCCTGGGTCTCATTTATAAACTCCTGGGTATGAATGGATACAAGGAGTCCTTGTTAATTTCATTCTATTTAGACAATAGATCGCTAGACCTGCCTTTTAGGGTCCATGGTCCTTGGCTAATTCATTGTCAGGCTAGATATGGATCTACTATTTGGATCTGCTATTCAATAGTTAAACTCTGTAAATTGTTCTTTGATCCTAACTTTAAGGTCTCATTAGGTCCGCATGTCCCAGTTCCTAGGACACCTGTGCATCCTATTTGAACCGCGATCGTCTCACTTGTGTGCGCACCCAAATGCTGTGCCAGGGACCGCGTTTTGCATGCGCACATGCATGCTCAGGGACCCTGTCCCAGGTGTACGTGAAGCATGGCGTCCCTGGGACACCTGGTTCGTGTAGGGCCATCCCAAGCTGGCTTGGAGAGTTTTCCGGCCAGGAAACCTGGCTGGAAAATGGCTGGGAAAAGACCAGATCCAGCATGGATCTGGCCTGAGGGGAGTGAAACGGAGAGAAAGAAGGTAAGGAGTGGCTTACCTGTAGCCTGGGGATACCCATCGCCAGTGGTGGAACCCCATTTCACTCTGAACCTCCTGCTCGTCGAAAAACTCAAAGAAAGGGGAAAACCCCATTGCCAAGACCGGAAAAAGAGAGGGCATGGGGAAAATGGCAATGGCCGGCCTAACTTTGTCCTGGCCGTTGCCAGAAAATGTAGGGGGAAGTCAGGCTTGAGACGAGTTTCCGATTTTTTCGGAAACCCCAGTCTCAAAATGCCTGGGAAATCGTGTTTTTGGAGAGGGGGAGATGGGGCTTTTTATAGCCCTGCTATGGCGGTGCTGCCATTGGTGGTGGTAGATTTCTCTGGAAACCAGGGTTTCTGAAGAAATCTAGAGGAAGAAGACGATGGGGTGCCGTTATCAAAACGGCCCCCTTTGTTTTCTGCCTTTTTCGTTTTTAATTCAAATTACAGAACTACCCCTGGTCTTTAAACGGCCGTAACTTCTTCATACGAACTCCGTTTTCGGAGTTCTTTGAGGCGTTAGATTCCTTTTTTCGATTAGAATCTAATGGTACCAAGTTTCCTTAAAAATTCATTTGTTTAATATTTTAAATAAAGTGAAACATTTAACTCAGTTCATTTCCTATAGAATGTTCAATTTTTGTTAAAAATTAGCGTAAATTGCTCGGGTATTACATTTTTACCCCCTTAAAAGAATTTCGTCCTCAAAATTCCATAAATTATCATCTTCAAGGTATTTTGTATCTTAGGTAAGTTCTTGGTGAATGCATTCTCCCCTTAGGAATCAAATCTAGGCTCAACCTCAATTTATCATTTTTATTGTTCCTCCTACAAGGCCTTATCTATAAGGGCCGCTTTCGCTGCGTACTCTGATGCATACTCCCATACGTGCCAGTTTAACAATACCGGTTTCTAGCGGTAATTCATCTATCTCGAAATCCTTAGATGCCTATACTTTTCTCATCGTGTATAGGATAGTCTCCTCGTAGGATCATGCTTCTTTATTCATGTATAAGTTACTCCATACTTCTTTCAAGATCATATTATCTTATTTCTCATAGTCCTTTTTGAATATCATAGGATGATCCCTTTTTCTTCTTGTCTTTCATCTAGTGATCTCTTCATCATCCATATCTCCTTCTAATGGTTGGTTACATGTCATTAGTAAGAGTCCAAAAATTACCTTCTTTCTATTGTGTCTAACTTTGCTTCTTATCTTTTATATTTGTCCCCAAGATACTTCAATCACTGACATGGTATCATGTGCTTTATAGCCAAACCCTTGATTAACTTCAAATTTCAACTGTCTGTCGTTCTTCATATGTGACTTGATTCCTCAACCAAGGTTACATTCAAAATAAACTTATAAAAGCCAATTAGTAGCATCTTCCATCGAGGACTATCATATACTGAAAGTAAAATGTCCTAACTCTATATCCAGTTTCATAATTTTTGAATTCATTAAACGCTTTTCTCCGTGAAGATTTTATCCAAACTCATGTCAAATGTTAATGGTCGATTCATTATCATGGGTCAAATGTCCTCATCCAGAGGCCTATCTTACTATTCACATCAATTTATCATTAGGATTTTCAATAATGTTCCCATTGACGCAAAGCAAAAAGTCTCTTATTCATAACTGAGTACCCTTACTAGGTCATGGTTGAATCCTTTGTCATCATCCTCTTTGTCCTTTCTTTGCTTGATGGTTGTCTTTGTAATCTTTTAGTCCACAAGTTCTATACTCAATCTAGTAGGGTTAGTCCTTAAGAAATTCCTTCAATTGATTTTTTGTACTTGGTATATGCACATAACAACTAACTATTTGTCTAAAGGCAACATAACATTAATTCTTCACCTTATAGTGTGCTAGCCATCTCACCTTTTCTCCTTTCATCCCCCATGTCAATATATTGTTTAATCTTTTATCAAGGGTTTATCGTCAACCATGCAGTCTGTATTGTCAGGAGGTATACTTATAAGTAGTGATTTTCTCAATCCCTCAAATTTTATCCTTCAAGTTCCTCCTTATACTTAGCTTATACTAGCAGTTCTCATTCAATAGCTACTACATCAAGTTATACTGAAGCTGTTAAATCATCAAATTTGAAAAACACTCAGGTAAGCATGGAACATTTTTGTAGACATATAGAAAGACTTTATTTGATTACCTATTGATCTCTTTCCAGATATATCTTTGTCATAAGCTTAAGGGTCTCAAAAGTGATCGGTACTTATCTACCTTTCTTTTCAATCTAAGTTAGTAGCATCTTTCAGACCCACAGTGATTTCTATGGTTTGTCATGGTATTTATTCAGGTTTGGAAAAATCTGTCTCACTGGTGGAGATTGCTCCTTATTTTTGCCTTTGTCTCAGTTGTTACTGTATTTATTATACTTGTAGCTCTTCCATGAAGTAGTTTAATTAACTAACCTTAGACTCTCAAATATCTTAGTCTAACAAATAACTTCTTTCAGGGAAAACTCATGTATAAATACTTATAATATTCCTCTGAGTATATAACTTTGACTACTAACTCATAGATACTAACATACTTGATTAAATATGGTGGGATACCCTTATTTTAGTCAACAGTACTCTAAAGGTAATGACTAAGTAATGGTTTTAAGATATTTGCTCTTCCAATCTATGATAGTAAGACCTCAATTCGATCCTTGATGGTACCCTACTTGCTGAAGAAAGACAAATGGATAAGTCACTGTCCTGGCTTAATTCCTTTGTCAATATACTTTATTGGCGAGGTAGGATATCACCAAATTTTCCTTTTTATGGACTATATCCATTGGTGTTCCTCATAAGCTAATGGATCCGATAAGACTCTTATTGCAATAATTGATATCAAACCATTTATAGACTTTAATTTGTAGTGGATCACCATTCCTCTTCGGAAATTTCTTGCTGCATAATCTTCTGAAATTCGATACTCTACTCAAAGTCTTAAACCCCATATGCATTATCTCTATTATACTCTTTTACAATAAGATTACCGACTCAACTAGTATTATTCCTTTGCATTTGTTTGGTTTACCTTCCTATAGGATTCAAGATGAATGATTCGTATGTATCTCCACAAAGTCATGATCTTCTTCTTTTAAATATTCAATATTCATTGAATACTGGTAGTTACATCTCTAACTCTTTCTCTCTTTTCTTCAAAATCCCCATTTTTGTCTACCTAGATCAATGTCTTCATGTGCTTTGTTGCATATAATCGATACTGCATCTACTCCTTTACTTAACAGATATGATAAACTGAATGCTTTTCAGAAATTGTAAACTGTCTTAAGATTGTTGAAATCCCCAATTGCCTATAGCCTCAATAAAAGTCATACAATGTCTTAATAATGGCATTGATGTTTTGATCATGCTATACTTCTCTTACAAGTTCATGTTAGGATCAATCTATTATCATCCTTAGTATTATCATCAAAATCTTTTGATAACTCAGCCGAATTCATTTCCCTATCATATTCGTGTTATGTTTCTCTTAATCACATAATATGTCACTTGCATACATCTTCTGATTTGCTCCATAATACTCAGGTAGTTATTATTCGATATCACTTCACTCTTCATGAGACTCCAATGAAGGTATCCAAAATTGAGCTAAGTCCTTCAGGATCCATACCTTTGTGATCTAGTACGAGTCACAGTTATTTCCTAATATGATCTTGCATTCTCATCCCTCTTAGATTATCATCAAAATCTTCTGAAAGTCTGTTTTTTATATCCCTTATCATACTCATATCATATCCTTTGTGATAGTGTACTCATGTTCTACTATTCTTTATGATGGTAAGATAGCCATCTAGGTTCTTCAATTTTCTCACCTTTGATGAGATTACTCTATTACAGGTCAGAACTATCTACTAACAAGTCCACTAACATCTTCATTCACCATTCTTATCATAATATGATCCATATATGAGTTTCCCTGTTTGCACTACTGTACAATAATCCTTATTACCTATGATTTTGATAGGATTCAAGCAATCCAATATCTAAGTATTTGCTAGACCCATCTTCTTTTTCACCTATTTGTTTATGGTGATGCCTTGATCATTAATATTGTAATCTTCAAATAGAAGTAGGTCATCTCTACTACTTCTTCTTAATTTTCTCTATTGTCTATGGCCCTTGGACATGTTGGACTGGTTGTGAAAGGATAAAACCTGGCTCTGATACCAACTGTGACAACCCGGGTTTTCTCATGCATTTTTAAATGTAATATCTAAATCCTAAGGCGAGATGCATCCCTATTTGAAAACCATTTTATAAAAACCATGCAATGCAGCGAAAAATCTTTAGTTTTAAACTCATTTTGAAAACCCCGAGTGTCATTTACTTTCACAATAACCAAAGTAGTTTTTGAAAAACTTTAGAATTCATAAATGTTTTTCTAGATCTATCCAGTCACAGCTCACAGCCCAACTGTAAATACAAATACATGTCCAAAGGGTAGAGTGTTTACTTACATGTATTTTTCCTCTTTTTGATCTACTTGCTCATAGCACTAACATAGGCGTCCTCTACTCGTGGATGGAACTATCTTGAAAAATGTTAAGGATAGGGTGAGTATATACTATACTCAGTAGGAGTCTATCACTACTAGTTTTACAATGCATGCTATGTTTAAAATCATATGCTTTTAAAAACATGTGCATGTTCGAGCAATCATGTTCAATATCGATATTAAAAACCACTGTTAAACTGGAATACTGACGACTTTAAAGAATTAGCATATACCAAGTCGAAAGTATCATATATCATAAACATAATGATATGCATAAGATGCTCCACTGAAATCAACTCATGGATATATGGTATGGTCAACCAACTTCATGTCATGCCATATGCAATGCAAGTAAATCATCAAACCATAGGGCCCAAATTATGTCCACAACCTCGCCGCCGTATGGTCCCCGGGTACCTGAGGACATAGCGTCATAGCCTCCACGGGGCATATGACACATCGACCTAGTGCCGTGACACCAGTGGTAGCCCCCTGTACCACATGCAGTCGACGTAGGGACATGCCCTTTTTGGGCGTGGTACCCATTCCACCTAATAGTGGTAGAGGCTGGAGGCCAACCCAGACCTCTCGGCATAGCGACCACGAGCTTATTAGCCCAAATCATATAAGATCAAACAAGCGAAAACTTCTTTTTCAAAACTTGTCCTCTTTGGGTCCCTCACAACTACCTACCCAGTGTCTTTTGGGCACTCCAACGTCTTTTGGTAACCCTCAAGGACATGCAATTTTTCAAGAACTCAATGCTCACAAATCATGCAATATATGCAGTTGTTTGCAAAACATGTCTATGCATAATGTATTTGTCATATGCATGCTGAATTCGTTTATAAGATTAAACAAGTCATATAACTTATATTTAAAACATGCAGTCTCAAAACAATCGTGGCTCTTTTTAAAAGTCTAGTAGTGATCGAGCACCTACCTCAAAGTTTCCTGGAGTCGCGTCCTTTATCACTTCAACCCATGCCTGGGTCTCATTTATAAACTCCTGGGTATGAATGGATACAAGGAGTCCTTGTTAATTTCATTCTATTTAGACAGTAGATCGCTAGACCTGCCTTTTAGGGTCCATGGTCCTTGCCTAATTCATTGTCAGGCTAGATATGGATCTACTATTCAATAGTTAAACTCTGTAAATTGTTCTATGATCCTAACTTTAAGGTCTCATTAGGTCCACGTGTCCCAGTTCCTAGGATACCCGTGCATCATCCTATTTGAACCGCGACCGCCTCACATGTGTGCGCGCCCAAAGGCCGTGCCAGGGACCGTGTTTTGCATAGGCACATGCATGCTCAAGCGACGCGCTATGATGCGCATCCTGGGTGGCATCGCACGGACGCACCTTTGGTGTAACATGGCACGTCTCAGCTTGCAGGGCACCTCGTGCATCCTGGTCGAGCCAGGACTCGTGCCCCACATCGCGCGCGCACCCGAAGGTCGCACTTGGGACAGTGTACGCACTGTCGTACACCTAGAACCCATCCCAGGGACCTTGTCCCAGGCGTATGTGGAGCATGGCATCCCTGGGACGCTTGGTTTGTGCAGGGCCGTCCCAAGCCGGCTTGGAGCATTTTTCGGCTAGGAAACCCGGCTGGGAAAAGACCAGATCTGGCATGGATCTGGCCTGAGGGGAGTGAAACGGAGAAAAAGAAGGTAAGGAGGGGCTTACCTGTAGACTGGGGATGCCCATCGCAGGTGGTGGAACCCCATTTCACTCTGAACCTCCTGCTCGTGGGAAAACTCGAAGAAAGGGGAAAACCCCATTGCCCAGATCGGAAAAAGAGAGGGCATGGGGAAAATGGCAATGGCCGGCCTGACTTTGGCCTGGCCGTTGCCGAAAAATGCAGAGGGAAGTCGGGCTTGAGACGAGTTTTTGTTTTTTTTCGGAAACCCCAGTCTCAAAACGGCTGGGAAATCATGGTTTTGGAGAGGGGGAGATGGGGCTTTTTATAGCCCTGCTATGGTGGTGCTGCCATTGGTGGTGGTAGATTTCTCTGGAAACCAGGGTTTCTGGAGAAATCTAGAGGAAGAAGACGATGGGGTGCCGTTATCAAAATGGCCCCCTTTATTTTCTGCCTTTTTCATTTTTAATTCAAATTATAGAACTGCCCCTGATCTTTAAACGGTCGTAACTTCTTCATACGAACTCCGTTTTCGGCGTTCTTTGAGGCGTTGGATTCCATTTTTTGAGTAGAATCTAATGATATCAAGTTTCCTTACAAATTACTTTTTTTACTATTTTAAATAAAGTGAAACATTTAACTCAGTTCATTTCCTATAGAATGTTCAATTTTTGTTAAAAATTAGTGTAAATTGCTCGGGTATTACAGGAACTCTTGTATTTCATGCATTAGACATGACTTATTATCACTTATTTTTGGATGATGAGCATATTTTTCCTTTTGCATGGATTTATGACAGGCATTTCTACCTAGTGGATTCTTAGGAGGCTTGTAAGGTTGGCCACCCGCCCTTTGACTTGATGAGATGATTTGACACCCACCCTAAAGGGGGTCAATACGTAGGGAGTTGTATCATGAGTAGTCTACACTGCAGGTCCAATCTCCCCTCATGCGCATTGATGTTTTGTTTCCCATTTTGGTGTCGATGGTGAGTGACAGTTGGTAGACCCTACAACATGGTCATTCATATGTTTGTTTGGCATTTCATGCAGTATTATGATTATTACTGTAATGCCTGAGCAATTTATGCTATTTTTAATAAAAATTGGACATTCTATGGGAAATGGACTGTGTTGAATGTTTGATTTTATTTAAAATAGTAAATGAAGGAATTTGTGAGGAACTTAGTACCATTAGAATCTACTCGAAAAATGGAATCCAATGCCTCAAAGAACACCAAAAACAGAGTTCGTATGGAGAAGTTATGGCCGTTTAAAGATTAGGGGTATTTCTGGAATTTAAACAAAAAAACGAAAAAGACGAAAAATGCAAGGGCCCGTTTTGATAACGGCACCCCCTGTCGTCTTCCACCTCCAGACTTCTCCAGAAACCCATTTTTCCCGATTTCTCCAGAACACCCCAGGGGAAATGGCAGCACCACCATTGAGGGGCATCGCCTTCTCCCCTCTATAAAACCCCCATCTTCCCCCTCACAAAAACACGTTTTCCGGCAACTTTTGGACTAGGGTTTTCGGCAAAAACTGGAAACCCATCTCAAACCCATCCCTTTGTGTTTTTCAACAATGGCCAGGCCCAAGTCAGGCCGGCCATTGCCATTTTTCCCCCTGCCCCCCCTTCTCTTTTCCGGTTTTGACGTTGGGGTTTTTCTGCTTCAAGAATTTCGGCAACATAAGGGTTCAGGCAGGCGAGAGGAGCACGATCTCTGGTGACCCAGGTAAGCCATTTTTCCTTCCCTCCTCTTCCCTTCCACTTCCCCAAGTCAAAACCAGGTTGAACCTAGCATTTTTCGGCCAAAAATTGCAGAACCCAGGACCGGACCAACGAAGGAGACGATCTTGAGCGTGGTGCGTGATGCACACCCAACTGAGCCCATGGACGGACCCCAGGCACGCCACTGTGCATGGGGGCATGCGACTGTGTATGGGGGCATGCGACTGGTGCATCCAGGCACAGCCCTGGTTCGACCAGGAAGCATGGGCAGCCCGGGAGCCAAGGCACATTTTGCCTACGCCAAGGTGTGTTTGCGCCATGTCATCCAGGACGCGCGTCATAGCGCATCGCTTGGGCATGCATGTGCACGTGTGAACACTGTCCCTGGTGTAGCCTTCGGGTGCGCGCATGGCATAGGGCACGGGTCCTGGCTTGACTAGGATGCACGGGGTAACCTGGGAGCTGAGACGTGCCATGCTACGAGGTGCGTCCGTGCGATGATGCGTGTCATAGCGCATCAATTGAGCATGCATGTGTGCATGCAAAAAGCGGTCCCTGGCATGACCTTTAGGCGCGAACGCACGTGACATGGTTGTGGATCAGCCAGGATGCACGAGTATCCTGGGAACTGGGATACATGGACCTAATAATACTATAAAGTTAGGATTAGAGGATAAATTACAGAGTTTAACTATTGGAAAGTAGATCCACATCATAGGATCTAGCCTGACAATGAATTAGGCAAGGACCATGGACCCTAAAGGCAGATCTAGCCATCTAATGTCTAAATAGAATGAAATTAATAAGGACTCCTTGTATCCATTCATATCCAGGAGTTTATAAATGAGACCTAGGGACGGGTTGAGTGATAAAGGACGCGACTCTAGGAGACTTTGAGGTAGGTGCTCTATCGCTACTAAACTTTTCAAAAGAGCCATGATTTGTTTTGAGAATGCATGTTTTAAGTATAAGTATATGACTTGTTTAGCATGACTTAATTTAGCGTACATATGATAAATGCTTTATGCATAGATATGTTTTGCAAATAATTGCATATACATTGTGCATAGATATGTTTTGCAAATAATTTGCATATACATTATGTATAGATATGTTTTACAAACAGATGCATATATTGTATGATTTGTGAGCATTGAGTTTTTGAAAGATTGCGTGTCCTTGAGGGTTACCAAAAGACACTGGAGTGCTCAAAAGACACTGGGTAGGCAGTTGTGAGGAACCCAAAGTGGATAGGTTTTGAAAAAGAGGTTTTCGCTTGTTTGATCTGATATGATTTGGGTTGATAAGCTCATGGGCACTATGCCGAGAGGTTTGGGTTGGCCTCCAGCCTCTACCACTATTAGGTGGATGGGTACCATGCCCAAAAAGGGCAACGTCCCTACGTCCATTGCATGTGGTACAGGGGCCTACCACTGGTGTCACAGCACTGGGTCGATGTGTCATATGCCTCGTGGAGGCTATGACTGAGTGTCCTCAGGTACTCGGGGACCACACGGCAGCGAGGTCGTGGGCATAGTTGGACCCTATGGTTTGAGGATTTACTTGCATTGCATATGGCATGACATGAGGTTGGTCGACCATACCATATATCCATGAGTTGGATTCAGTGGAGCATCTTCTTATGCATATCATTATGTTTATGATATATGATACTTTCGACTTGGATTATGCCATTCTTTTAGTCGTCAGTATTCCAGTTTGACAGTGGTTTTTAATATCGATATTGAACATGATTGTTTGAACATGCACATGTTTTTAAGTGCATATGATTTTAAACATAGCATGCATTGCAAAACTAGTAGTGATAGACTCCTACTGAGTATAGTATATACTCACCCTATCCTTAACATTTTTCAGGATAGTTCCACTTACAAATAGAAGACACCTCAGGAGATATTAGTGCTACGAGCAAGTGAATAAACAAAGGAGACAATTATACATGTAAGTAAACTCTCAACCCTTTGGACATGTATTTGTATTTATTTACAGTTGGGCTATGTGTTGTGACTGGATAGACTTGGGGAAAAACATTTATGATTTCTGAAGTTTTTTCAAAAACTACTTTGAGTATTGTGAAAGCAAATGACACTCGGGGTTTTCAAAAATAAGTTTAGAACAAAAGATTTTCCGCTGCATTGCATGGTTTTCATAAAATGGTTTTCAAATAGGGATGCATCCCGCCATAGGAATTAGATCTTGCATTTAAAAATGCATAGAAAACCCAGGTCGTCACAATTGCTGGGATTGATAAATCTATATGTATCCACGACATGATGATTCATAGAGGATTGATATGAGTAGTCATGATTAGATGTGAGAGTGTGTTGTACACTCGAGGGACACGAGTGGATTGTGTGCCCTTCTATTCATGACATGCACTCATGTTTTGATGTGATGGATTTGCTTATATATTGTACTATCAGATTTATGAGCCATGTATTATACTATGTTATGCATGTCATATTAATTTGACTCATCCGATTCTTATGATTTTTAAGAGATCATACATGCCATACTATATTCTAGTTTTGACATGAATCATGTGTGGATGCTTTTTTTTTATTTTTTATGAGACCTGGCTATTCAGTTTCACACTATTATTGCATCCATGTGTTTTATTATGAGACCTTGCATTTTCCCATCACTCTACCATTATCTATTTGTTGAGTATTAAATATCTATGTACCTAATTGTTAAGGCATTGCTATTTTTCTTACAATGCCTCAGATGTAGAGTGGGAGTCCAGGAAGGCAAAGAGGTGGAGGATCACTAAAGGTGATGGGGACCACTAGAGCCTTTTTTAGATGATTATATATATGTATGCTATAGATTTGACATCATTTTGGAGTTGTATATGGGCTTTATCTATGTTGATGCTCCTTTACACATACTTTAGACTTATGGATGGATGTTGAGTCATGATGGTTAGATCCTAGTTCTTGATGATTTTAGCACTCTTTTATTATTATTATTATTATTATTTGTGATTTTTGATGTGGTTTTCATGTAGTCAGATATAACATGTCTCATGTTGTTAATTGGTACTATTTCTTTGTATTCGCGCTTATCACATTTTCTCGTGGGTCATTTCACACTTGGAGGTTTGAAAAATGTGTTGCTAATTAGATATTTTAAATTTTTGAAAATGACTTTAATATATTGATATTTGCAAAGGGATCCTGCCTATTATATATATATGTGTATGTATGTATGTATGTATTTGGTGTTTGAAAACCTTAGAGGTAAGAGTAGTCCTTGGAGAAGAGGTAAGAGTAATCAATCAATTCCC
Source organism: Warburgia ugandensis (assembly GCA_035236585.1). NCBI lineage: Eukaryota > Viridiplantae > Streptophyta > Magnoliopsida > Canellales > Canellaceae > Warburgia > Warburgia ugandensis. The sequence continues at coordinate 55,586,096 of CP141128.1, forward strand.
ATTTTCTTTCTTATCCCATTCTCATCATTCATCCTAGATCTTGCACACATCCCTCCTTCTTAGGACTACATGCACCAATACTTGCACCTTAGGATTGCAAGCATTCATCCATGGATTGCATGCATTCTTCACCCTCTTATCCTACATGCTTAGTTGTTAAGTGTTCAATTTTGGTCAAAATACCCCTAATTTAGCATTCAATTAGATCATCTAATCATTCAATTTTACAAAACTTAGCTTGATTTTGAATTTAAATCCAATTGACCATCCAAACCTTAATTTGTCAAAATCAATAGTCAAATGATCATTAGAGTTCATTAAATGACTAATGTACAGTTCAAATGATTCTAATTTAGTCTTTTCCTTTGCAGATCAACCAAAGGACGCACGGATGGCTAAGATTAAAAGATAACGGTGCAGATCATCTTAAAGGGCAATGGATGGACTAGATCACCCATGAAGATGGATGTGATAGTTTCCTAGAAGACAATGGAGCTAAATTTGGAATCATGGAGAAAAAGGCAACCCTTTCCCCCACTTCTTTCTTTCCTTTTCCTTTTCTTTTTCTTTTTCCTCCTTTTCTTTTTTTCCTTCCTTTTCTCTTTTCTTTCTTTTTCCTTTTCCTTTTCCTTCTTTCCTTTTCCTTTTTCCCTTCCTCACTCTCACGTACCCATCTTCCTCCTTTCTTTCCCATCTCTTTCTTCCTTCCTTATTCTACTCTCCCTCTCATTTCTACTCTTTATTTATCGCACAACCTAGGCACCAGGGGGGCTTCTTCTCATCTCTTCTACCACCCTCTCTAACGTCCCTTTGCTCTTCTCCTTCTCCATTCTCCCAATTCTCTCTTCTAATCTTTCTCCTTATCCCTTCTCTCCCTCTCTTCTATTCTCTCATCTCCTCATCTTCCTCTCTTTCCCAGCCTTTCCCACGGTCACCCTCTCCTCTGCTCTCTCCATTTACTTTGTTCTCCTTCCCCTCTAGCTAGCCAACCGTACCCACCATCTCTCACCGTTTTTTGCCCAAGCTCTCAGCCCCCGCTCCATCTTCCCAAACCACCTCATCTCGTCTGATACCTCTCTCTACGGATTCTCACCATTCTCCTCTTGTCATGCACGCACGAAAATTCTCCTCTTCTTCTCCCTCTACTGATTTCTTTCTCATTCTCGTTTTCCCCTCTTCACAGGCATCTTCAATCCTCTCTCTCTCTCTCTCTCTCTCTCTCTCTCTCTCTCTCTCTCTCTCTCTCTCTCTCTCTCTCTCTCTCTCTCTCTCTCTCTCTCTTGTCCTAGAGTTTCCCATCGCCCAATCTCCTTGCTTTCTCTCTCGTTTTATCTCTTCCACCGGTTCAACATAGGCACGAACCCAAAAACTAGACAACGCCCAGATCAGAACTAGTGCCGGGCTTCACCTGACCTCGATCGTGACAGACGATGTCTGCCGGGTCCTTCCACTCTCCTTCCAGCTAATATCCAGGCAGCCCTCTCTCTCTCTCTTGTTCTACCGCTAGCTCTATCACTACCGCTTCTCTATCACCATCCAAGCTTCACCGCCCAGTCTCCCACATGTTCGTTCACCATCAGCGATCAATCCAGCTTCCAGCATCGATCTCGTGTCCCTCTATCTTTCGTTTCTCTATCACTGCCGGAAAACGGTGGGTTTCTCTCTTCCACAGACACTGGGCATCCTAGGGAAGGAAACCCAGATCAGGTTTCCTCTTACTTCCCCATTCTTCTCTCCTCTCCTTCCTTTTCCCTCCTTCTTCCATCTTCTCCTTCTTCTTTCTTCCCCCCTTTTCCGGTTTCCCCCTCAAATGGGTTTTCCTGGTTTTCGATTAAAACCAGGAATTTGAGAAAATTACACTTCTGCCCCTGTTAAATCTCAAGAATTACCAACATGTCCCCAGTTTAATTCCTCTTCTGTCCCAGAGGAAATTCCATCTATGTCCCCAGAGGAAATTCCATCTGTGTCCCCAGAAGAATTCCATCCATGTCCCCGATTTAATTCCAACTGTGTCCTCACTTTAATTACATCTATGTCCCGGTTTTGTTTTATTCTCATTTTAACTATCCAGGGACTGTGCAATCCAGGGACAGTGCAATCCAAGGACAAGCTTATCCAGGATGCCTTTTAATTTTATTTTCTGTTGTCTTTTGAATAAATAATTGTGCAAACTGCAGAAATTGAATAAATTTGGATTTTAGTTTATTCTTAGTTTATTTTTAGTATAGTCTTTGTTTTTATTTTTTTATTAATTAAATTTATTCAAACTCCATCATTTTAAATCAAGTCCTCGTGGGATTGACCCGTACCTGCATAAGCTACACTACAATAGCCCGTGAACTTACGGTTAAACAATCAACAAGTTTTTGGCACCATTGGCGGGGACTTGGAAAGGAGTTTTCATAAAATTTAATTTAAAATCCAAAAAAATAAAAAAAATCAGAAAATTTAAAAAAAAATCCAAAAAAATAAAAAAATAGGAATTGCAATTTTAGCATTTTAGGAAAATTTTAGGTGCATTTTTCAATTGTTTTTAGGGCATAATCACCTTGTTTCCTGAATTTGGTACTAATTTCTAATTTTATTTTTCAGGAAATTGGAAAGTGAAGGAATTGGGCAAGTGGACCTTCACCAAAATGAAAACTTCCTTGCTTTCCTAGAATAGGACTTTATTTTTTCTTTTGAGTGAATCTTATAGTGAGGATTCTTGTAAATTGCAATTTCCATTTAAAATTTTAAAGGGTTGTATAATACAGGGCAAGTGTGGGATAAGGTGGCCCACACTTGATCTTCATCAGAAGCCCCACTGTGAGTTTCCTCACTCATTTATTTCCTAGATTAGGGTTTGCATTTAGAATAATTTGCATTGTTTGGTAGTGTAATTCATATAGAAAGCATCTTTTATAATTGCTGCATTTTAGGATTTTGCATTAGTTTACTGCTTTTAATTGCATTCTTAGGGCATGTTTAACGTTTTAAGGTGATTTAAATGTTGATCGAATTGCCATGGTGTGTGAAAATTAATTAGTAAGAGCACCCTACCCCTACAAGATCAAGGGTGGATTTCATCACCACTCCTTGGCCTACCTAGGATAATCACCTCAAGCGCGCAACCTCTCCATTCACATTAAATTAAAATCAATTAGAAGAGACCTATAGGGCCATCACATGCTCGTAGGACCCTCTTTATAGGACACGAATTACTGTCACTCCAGTTGCTTTTGATTACTGTGGTTATTGGGGGTTGTCTAATAGAGCCTCGCTCTTCCCCCACCTCCTGTCGACGTTTGTGAGGTCTAAACACCTCCTTACACGAGGGTTGTATTAACCACTTTGGTTAGAACCTAACTTGTGAGCATTAGTCAACTCCTAAAGAGAGGAGGAGCATTGGATTAGGCAAATTAAAAGCATTGTCCCCACAGAAAATCAAGAAAATCAAAATATCTATGCTTGCTAGCCTTTGGGGATTGCTTGATTGTGTCCTTGATTGTGCATCATTCTAGGCATTTAGGTTGCATCATTTAGGATAGTCTTTAAAAACAAAAAACAAAAAAACAAAACAAAACAAAAAGGAAAAAAAGAAAAGGGAAAACATGATCAGTTGCACCTAATGAATAATTTAAACACTGATCAAAAGGGTAATTTATACCCTAGCATTAATAGAGAAAATATTTCCCCATGGAGAAACAATCCACTTTTTAATGATGATGAACCACCTTTCATCTTTGATAATTGTGATGTTTTCTCATGGACGAGCAATCCTCTCTTTAATGCTAATAATCCTCCACCTCTATTTCATGATGATATGCATCAATGGAGGAATCATTCTCAACCACATGAAAATAGGAGAAAGGGCCAACATAAAACATATGAGGATGATTGGCATAACCAAAATCCTTGTGGGAAAACACTAAGAGACTATTTACAACCTAATTATACCAACACACTTTCATGTATACTTTTACCTCTAAGTGCTGGTATGATTGACTTAAAGGTGGGAGTAATTCAATTACTTCCCAAATTCTATGGGTTGGATAGTGAGAGTCCTTGCATGCATTTAAAAGAATTCGATGAAGTGTGCACTTCTCAACATACACAAAACATTGACTTAAATATAGTAAGACTTAAACTATTTTCTTTTTCTTTAAAGGAAAAGGCTAAGATGTGGTTTCATTCACTGCCATCAGGTTCCATACAATCATGGGAAGAAATGACTAGGAAGTTCTTGAATAAGTTCTTTCCTAGACATAAGACAATTGCTCTTCGTCGAAATATAGCGAATTTTACCCAGACGAATAATGAAACTTTCTATCAATGCTGGGAAAGATTTAAGGAATTATTGTTGACTTGTCCACATCATGGATACAAACTTTGGCATATCATTAGCTTCTTTTATGAAGGACTTAAATCTAATATGCGTCAATTTGTTGAAATGATGTGCAATGGTAATTTCTTAAATAAACAACCTAAAGAAGCACAGGAGTATTTGGAATGGTTGGCAGAGAGTGCACAAACTTGGGCTAATTAAAAAAAATTAGGTTTCTCAAACAAGCCTAAGTCCACCACCACATCCTCTAGGGGAGAAATATATGTTAGGACTGAAAAAGATGATATAAAAATAGCATCCCTAGATAGAACAGTTGAGGCCATGGAAATGGAAAAATGTCTCTCTAAGAAAGTTGAACAGGTGTGTGATATTTGTGAAAGTAATACACACCTCACTCAGGAATGCCCCATTGATGATGAATCGACACATTCTTATGAGCAACATTTTTCCCCTTTCGAGACATATAGTTCCAACTGGAGTAATCACCCTACTGTCACAAATGAATACAGTGCTTCGCAGAAGGCCCAACACCAACCTTATTATCACAAACAAGGACCACTTGTTCCTGGACCTTACGTTCCTCCACATAAGAGGAAAGTAGAGGATAATTTCTATCAGGTCATGCAATACCAGGAGAAGAAAATTGCTCAAATTAAAGCCCAGTTAAAAGAGAACACAAATTCCATGACTGAATTGAAGGACATGATGTCTCAAATGCTACATACTATTAATAAAGAGGAATGTCCTATTCCACCAAATGAATATCTCGATGATATGAATGTAGGAGATGAGATTAATTCTTCATTTACAGACATGGAACAAACAAAGGCAGTTACCATTATTCATAATGGTAACATAATTGAACAATCTGGACCTAAAAAGGCTGAAATAGTATCTAAATTGGTCAGAAAAAGAGATGAATTTATTGATAAGGAAAATGTCACACCCACTGAGCAATATGACATCCTTGCTCCATTTCCAAAAAGGCTGCATCGAACTCCTACAATTGTCTCTAATTATGTGAAGTAGCTTGAAGATAAATTTATCTTGCCTTGTGATAAAATTTTAAATTTTAAATTGCAAGATTAATTTATTCATCATTCCTTTTCAGAGGCCCGTCCAGCTTATTTTGTATGGGACCGAGGGAAGTTTTGAACTCAGTAATGTTTTTCCTCTGAAAATTTTCATTTGAAAATAAAGTATGTAGCATAGTTTTTACTTTCTTATTTTTCTTTTTTAGATTTTTTTCTATATATCTCTTCTTCTTTTTTTTGCGTTTCTCAATGATTATCATCATCATACTTTTTAAACATTGAGGACAATGTTTCTGTCATGTTGGGGGGTGTAGAAATCTTGCAAATTCTAGTTTTCTTTTAGTTTTTAGCTGATTTCCTTGGTTTTTTTTCAAAATGAAAAAAATTTGAAAAAATTGAAAAAATGAAAAATTTTAGGTCATTTCCTATAATGATGAGAATTGGATTTTCTAAAGTATAATCTAGATAACTTTAGCTTATTAATGGAATTGAATATGATTAATTCATCATTTTACTCATTTTCTAAAGTATTCCATGAAAGCAAAGTCTCAGATCACATCTGTACACGTAGTTGCATATAGATAGTCTAGATTGATAAGTGACTATAACTTAGAGATTCTGAAGAAATTCAGTGGAGACTTATAACCTAAGCGAGTTTTAGAGCCATTCATCATTTTGAGAGGTTATAAATATTCCTAATTTTCTTCAACGCGCTTAAAGAAAATTGATCCCAAACTCTTAAATTTGGCTAATTACCTGAATAATTAGAATATTACCTTTAAAATTCTAGAAGTTCATTGAATTTGATGGATTATAGGAAACCTAGAAAATGATTTAGGCCATCCTTGTTAGAACCGAGAGACATAAAGCCTACCTAGAAGTATTTTTACCACTAGTTAGCCCAATTGAGCCTCTTATATAAAGCCTTTTCTTTTGTCACACAAATTACCCTTTACCCATATTAACCCAATATAAATTATCCATTACCCATTTTCTTTAAAAAATAAGTTAGAGAGGAATGAAGAAATCCCTTTTAGTTGCAATAGAAAAGTGGATATCAATAAAAAAAATATTCTTCAAAGTGATTCAAAAGTACTGAAATAGTTTGAAAAAAAAAGAAAAAAGAAAAGTTTAAAGAATGCAAAGAAAAGTGAAAGTAAAAAAAGAAATATTCACTTCATCAAAGAAAGAAAGAATTATCAACTTTAGAAGACCTCTACTTATTTTTGAAGAAACCTTGAATATCCTTATACCCTTTCTTTGGTACCCTGTCCTAAGCCTACGTTTCGTCCCAGTTAAAGACCTATTGATTCTAGGATGAAAATAGTCTTGATGGGGAAATGAATTGATAGGATCTAAAAGGCTGATATTTCTAAATATTCAAAGGTAATGGCATCCATTCCAAAGGAATCAAAACAATAAAATTCCTTAGTAACTCCCATTTTTCATGAGTACATGTGAGAAAATTTTGCTTTTATTAACTCTTCTCACATAATTAAAAGAGAGATTTGATTCAAACCCTTTATCTGAAAGATGTTATTTCTGAGAGTATGGCATTAGTGAGGATTGAGGTCAAAACATATTTCGGATGGAGTTCAAAAGTTAGAAATTTACTTAGAGATTAAGATGATTCTATATGTAAACTATACATACACACACTCACTCTGAGATCTGAGCTTAAGTTGAATTACATTGGCATATGGGTAGGGTTTTGAATTCTTCAGTCATTTTTATTAGTATGCTAAAGTGATGTGATTTATTGAAGAGAATTCTCTAAGGAAAAAGAGGAGTTGACTTAAAAATAAAATTTGAAATCATGAAATTTGGTTTTTCACATGTTTTGCTCGGGACTAGCAAAATGCTAGTTAGGGGGTGTGTTAAGTGTTCAATTTTGGTCAAAATACCTCTAATTTAGCATTCAATTAGATCATCTAATTGTTCAATTTTACAAAACTTAGCTTGATTTTGAATTTAAATCCAATTGACCATCCAAACCTTAATTTGTCAAAATCAACGGTCAGATGATCATTAGTGTTCATTAAATGACTAATGTACGGTTCAGATGATTCTAACTTAGTCTTTTCTTTTGCAGATCAACCAAAGGACGCACGGATGGCTAAGATTAAAAGATAACGGTGCAGATCATCTTAAAGGGCAATGGATGGACTAGATCACCCATGAAGATGGATGTGATAGTTTCCTAGAAGACAATGGAGCTAAATTTGGAATCATGGAGAAAAAGGCAACCCTTTCCCCCACTTCTTTCTTTCCTTTTCCTTTTCCTTTTTCCTTCCTTCCTTCCTTTTCTCTTTCCTTCCCTTTTCCTTCTTTCCTTTTCCTTTTTCCCTTCCTCACTCTCACGTACCCGTCTTCCTCCTTTCTTTCCATCTCTTTCTTCCTTCCTTATTCTACTCTCCCGCTCGTTTCTACTCTTTATTTACCACACAACCCAGGCACCAGGGGGACTTCTTCTCATCTCTTCTACCAACCTCTCTAATGTCCCTTTGCTCTTCTCCTTCTCCTTCTCCTTCTCCATTCTCCCAATTCTCTCTTCTAATCTTTCTCCTTATCCCTACTCTCCCTCTCTTCTATTCTATTCTCTCCTCTCCTCATCTTCCTCTCTTTCCCAGCCTTTCCCACAGTCACCCTCTCCTCTGCTCTCTCTATTTACTTTGTTCTCCTTCCCCTCTAGCTAGCCAACTGTACCCACTATCTCTCACCATTTTTTGCCCAAGCTCTCAACCCCCCCTCCATCTTCCCAAACCACCTCATCTCATCTGATACCTCTCTCTACGGATTCTCACCATTCTCCTCTTGTCATGCACGCACGAAAATTCTCCTCCTCTTCTCTCTCTACTGATTTCTTTCTCATTCTCATTTTCCCCTCTTCACAGGCATCTTCAATCCTCTTTCCCATAACTCTCTCTCTCTCTCTCTCTCTCTCTCTCTCTCTCTCTCTCTCTCTCTCTCTCTCTCTCTCTCTCTCTCTCTCTCTCTCTCTCTCTCTTGTCCTAGAGTTTCCCATCGCCCAATCTCCTTGCTTTCTCTCTCGTTTTATCTCTTCCACCGGTTCAGCATAGGCACGAACCCAAAAACTAGACAACGCCCAGATCAGAACCAGTGCCAGGCTTCACCTGACCTCCATCGTGACAGACGATGTCTGTCGGGTCCTTCCACTCTCCTTCCAGCTAATACCCAGGCAGCCCTCTCTCTCTCTTGTTCTACCGCTAGCTCTATTACTACCGCTTCTCTATCACCATCCAAGCTTCATCGCCCAGTCTCCCACATGTTCGTTCACCACCAGTGATCAATCCAGCTTCCAGCATCAATCTCGTCTCCCTCTATCTTTTGTTTCTCTGTCACTGCCGGAAAACGGTGGGTTTCTCTCTTCCACAGACACCGGGCGTCCTAGGGAAGGAAACCCAGATCGGCTTTCCTCTTACTTCCCCATTCTTCTCTCCTCTCCTTCCTTTTCCCTCCTTCTTCTTCCATCTTCTCCTTCTTCTTTCTTCCCCCCTTTTCCGATTTCCCCCTCAAATGGGTTTTCCTAGTTTTCGATTAAAACCAAGAATCTGAGAAAATTACACTTCTGCCCCTATTAAATCTCAAGAATTACCAACATGTCCCCAGTTTATTTCCTCTTCTGTCCCAGAGGAAATTCCATCTGTGTCCCTAGAAGAATTCTATTCATGTCCCCAATTTAATTCCAACTGTGTCCTCACTTTAATTACATCTATGTCCTGATTTTGTTTTATTCTCATTTTAACTATCCAGGGACAGTGCAATCCAGGGACAATGCAATCCAAGGACAAGTTTATCCAGGACGCCTTTTAATTTTATTTTCTGTTGTCTTTTGAATAAATAATTGTGCAAACTGCAGAAATTGAATAAATTTGGATTTTAGTTTATTAATAGTTTATTTTTAGTATAGTCTTTGTTTTTATTCTTTTATTAATTAAATTTTATTCAAACTCCATCATTTTAAATCAAGTCCTCATAGGATCGACCCATACTTGCATAAGCTACACTACAATAGCTCATGCACTTGCAGTTAAACAATCAACATTAGTACTCTTACACTTTTGTCCTTATAGCATGCCCTTTACCCTTCTCTCATGTACGCATAGTGTCCCTTGCATGCCTTGCATTTATATGCACAACACCCTCCACTTTAGGTTGCATGCATCTCCCTCTTCACATTTTTTTTCATTTCCATGTGTCCTTCTATGCTTCTTCCACGCCCCATACTAAATCTTACAAGCATTCATCCTAGGATTGCACACATCTTCTTCCTTCTTACCTTACATACCTTCTCCCTTTCACTTTAGATCTACATGCATACTCTTACTTAGCACATTGCACCCTCCTTCCTCCACTTTCCCAACCACAATTAGTCTTCCATGCCTTTCTTTTACCACCTTTGTATTACATGTAGATATATTACATGGTTCTTACAGGCATCTACTTTCATTAGCACACTTCACCCTTTGCATGTGTCTTCATTCCACCCATTAGCTTTTCCACTACCTTCATTCTAACTTACAAACCTCACCCTCCTTTTCATCCGTTATAGGCACACTCCATCTCCTCCATTCACTTACATGCATAGCCCTTTTCTTTCCTTTTCTTTTTCTTTTCTTTTAGGATTTGGTAACAATAAGGATAAGGAAGAAGCCTTGTGCCAACTTCCATTGCAACCAAGGATTCTTTCAATCTTAAAGCATAGTTGAGGAGAATCAAATCCTTCCATAAAGCCATCCAAGATTCTTAGCAAAATGCATCATGTTGAAAAGTAGGAAGACTTTAAGGTAAGTACCTATTTCCTCATCATCTCCTAAGGCTAGAATTGGTGAGTCCTAAACCAAGGTCCACTATCTCCACTTTTCTTTTACTTTTTCTAGTTCTTCCTTAAGGATGGCTCTTTCTATTGCTAACCCTACCCTAACATGAACAAACTTCTCATCTCATCTCCTCTTTGCTTTTCTCTTTAAAAGCTACCCTCTTTTACAGAGTATCTAACTAAGGAGAAGCGAACATTATTTTATTCTTCTACAACACTTGTTCTTTTTCTTCTTTTAAGGGTGGTGGCTTTTAGGAAAAGTGTTAGGCTCCTCATTTCTATGGCTATCCTAATACTTCATTCCTAAGGATTATTAGATTGGGATTTGAACTTCAGGTAGTGGCATATTGGGTTACAGATGAAAATAGATTGGAGATAATTTTAGTGTATTATGGGTTGAAGAGAAGTGTACAAGCTCCTATTGAGTGACACAATAAGAGAGTAATAAAAGAAATAATAAGCAAATAAAGAAAAGAAAGTAATTAGATCTTCTTCAACCGAGCATGAATTCTTTGTAAAATTCCATTAATATATAATTGCTTTTAAATTCTTAGTTAATTTATTTCCTTGCTTTAATTTCATGCTTCTTTTCCTTCTTTAGTTTACTTGATTTACTTAATGTTTAGAGATATTTACTTTCCTTTGATTGGCTAGGTTAAAGTAAAAAAGACTTATACTTTAATTGAAACTCCTTTTTAAGAGTCCTCGTGGGAATCAACCCCTATTTGTAGGTCTACACTCCAATAGATCTATGCACTTACTGTATTAATTAAAAGATCTTTAGCGTTGAAGAGGATGTATTAGTATATGTTGAAAAGTTTTTATTTTCTATAGACTTTCTTGCATTGGATGCGCAACATGGAGCAGATCTTGGTAGTCAAATCCCTATCATTTTGAGACAACACTTCTCGACCATCTTTACACAATAATTAATTGTAGAAACAGAATCATGAAAATGTCATTTGGTAACATGAAGATTAAGCTTAATATCTTTAATTCTGGACAACATTTGGACTTCAGAAATTTTTTTGAAGTCTACATGATTGAGAGTCTTGTCCATGATATATTCATAACATCTTCTAATTTTGACTAACTTGCATCTTGTCTATCTCATTTAAATGACAATTTTGAGATAGATAATTATATTAATGAATTAAATTATCTACTTGATATTGTACTTGTATTAGACACTACTAAATGGAAAGATAGAGTGGAACCTCTTATACTTCCTGATAGTACCCATGTTCCTTGTATTGAGAATGCTCCCCCCCCTCAACCTAAAAGCATTGCCTCAAAGCTTGAAATATAAATTTTTAGGTCCATCTGAGACCTTGCCTATTATTATTGCTTTTGATTTGGACAAAGACTAGGAGGGTAAGCTACTTAATGTTCTTAGAGAACATAAGATGGCTATAGGGTGGTTGATAATAGACATTAAGGGTATAAGCCAATCATTTGCATGCACTAAATTCATCTTAAGGACAATGCAAAATCCACATGGGAAATGCAACAAAGGCTTAACCCTAATATGAAAAAAGTAGTGATAGCTGAGGTGTTGAGGCTATTAGACAATGGCATAATATATCCCATTTTTTATAGTTCTTGGGCCAGCCTGGTTCAAGATGTACTCAAGAAACCTGGATTATTGGTGGTTGGGAATGACAACAATGAATTTGTCCCACTTGAATGACCACTGGATGGAAAGTGCATATTGACTATAGAAAATTAAACCCTGTCGAGGCAAGACCAATTTCATCTCTAATTTATTGACCACATGCTTGGAAAATTATCTATACATGAATACTACTACTTTCTTAATAGCTATTCTAGCTATAACCAAATTCAAATAGCTCCAGAGGACCAAGAGAAGAGCACCTTCACTTGTCCTTTTGGAACCTTTGGTTACTTATGCATGCTTTTAGGGTTATGTAATGCACCTACAACTTTTCAATGGTGTATGATGAGTATTTTCTCAGACATGGTAGAGCATTTCCTTAAGGTGTTTATGGATGACTTTTCACTATTTGGGTCACATTGTGACTAGTGCTTGGCCTACCTAGCTTTAGTATTAGGTAGGTGTCAAGAGAAGAATCTAGTGCTAGACTAGGGAAAATGCCATTTCATGGTCAAAAGTGAAATAGTACTAGGACAAATTATATTGCAACATGACACTGAGGTTGATAAAGTTAAAGTGGATCTCATCTCAATCTTCCTACTCTTAGAACAGTGAAGGATATTGACTCATTCTTAGGACATGATGACTATTACTAGATATTTATCAAGGACTTTAGTAATATTTCTAGACCACTTTGTAATTTACTTGCAAAGGAGGCAACTTTTAACTTTGATGATAATTGAATGAAAATATTTGAGTGCCTTAAGGTAGAATTAATCTCTGCACATATCCTTTGACACTGAGATTGGAGTGCACCATTTGAAATAATGTGTGATGCCTTTGATTACATGATTGTTATTGTTTTGGGGTATCATATTATGAAATTACCCCATGTGATATACTATGCTAGCAAGACCTTGAATGATGCCCAACTCAATTAATCCAGCAAGGAAAAAGAGTTGTTGGCTATGGTCTTTGCACTAGATAAATTTAGATCTTATCTCTTAGGATCTAAAGTTATAATATATTTGGACCATGCAGTGTATGTTTTAAAAATTAATTGCAAGCACACAAATGAATATAGTAATTTGCACAAAAGAGAGGTAGATCCCACAAGGAATTTCATGGATTTTCAATTACTTGGATCTTATTTAAATTACTTATCTTTAGGCTAAAAGAGATTGGTTTGATTAAGCTAAGAAAGTAAACAACATGAAAATGGAAACATTCTAAAAGTAAACAAGTGAAACTCAGAAACTTCCAAGAAACAACACTTTCTAAAAATTAAACTTAGAACTTTCTAAACTAATCTAAGATTCAAAACAAGTAACTAATGAAATTTAAACTATCTTAAACAATGATTTACAGATTAACTAAGGGAATCCAAATCAATCACCATGTGCATGACCTGCGGAGTTGTGCATGTGGTTCATGAAGTGGGAAGATGGCTAGAATGCATGAATTATTTCTTGTTAACATGGAAACTAATAAAAATAGTAACTAAACTAACTAAAAATTTAAATATTTTCCTAAAAATTCAAGTAGCTAAGATGCATTGACTACTTGAAACTACACATGAAACATGAAGTGCACAAATCCAAAAATATGGTGCATGTGAAACTTAAATGAAACAAAGGCATGGAAAGAAACTTAGTGCTCACTTTTCATTAAAGGTAACACTGGAAGTACTTTACTTCTAGAATCAAAGAGTAACAATGCTCATACAAGAAACTTATTCATTGAATTGGAAATTACATTCAAAGATGTGGGCATCTACATAAATAGAAAAAATACAAAATTGCACACTTTTTTGTGACTATAACTTGATCAAAACCAAAGATTGAATAGACTCCAATAATATCAAACTAATCTTAGATTTCATGCATGTGAAACTCAAAAGGGAAATCAAGAGAATAAGAGCACAAAAGAGCATGAAGATGGGAAAGAAATCAACAAGAAATAGACCAAGATCTAAGTAGAAATAAGGAAAGTGATGAAGGGGAAACAAGAGGATTCTAAACTACTGTTCTCTTGGATGTCACTACCAGAGAAAAGGTAACTTTGATATTGAAGAACTAAGTAAGAAAATTAATAGAACTGGAAGTAAGATTCAAGGAAAGCTAAAAAAAATCTATGTGCATGAAAGCAAGGCAACAAACCAAACAAGCAAAGAAAGAAGACAAAGTAATGAATGCAAGAAAATAAAGCAAGGTACCAACTTGGAATTGAAGTGCAAAAAACCATAGGAATAAGACAAGAAGTAGGTATGGAACACAAGGAAAGCAAGAAGGATGTGTGGCAGTGCAATAAGAGAAAGGTGTGGAAGGTTGGCAAGGATGAGGCATCTCTACCCTTCCATGTTCACAAAGTGGAAGACCTAGGTGCTTTTTTAGGTGAGTTGCATATTCTAACTTTCTAGGAGTCTGTCTTCATAAAGGAGGAAAGAATGGAGGACTCTAAATAGGAAGGTGAGTGGAAGGTGGAAAGAGATGGAACAAGAAAGTGGGATAAGGTAGAAACTTCTAAGGACAACCAAGGGAGGGGCAAGTGCCACTTTTTAAGGAAGGTGGTGTGGAGTCCCCTTCCTTAAGGTGCTTCACTTGGAGGAGTAGAAAGAAAGAGGAAAGAGGGAGAAAAAAGTGGTAAATCTGGAACCTCTTCTCCCATTGGTCTACCTATACATGCTTATCTTCTAGTTGATCTTCATTCAAATTCCTTTGTATTTATCCTTGGAAAATCATGTTTTTAGCATAGATAATTGTTTGAATTCTTTATCCAATTGTATGACTCCATGTGTCATTGGCTTAAGTGGCTTGGTGGCTCACATAGATGACTCTTTGCTTAATGGCTTGAGTGACTAAGTCTCTTGGCTTCAAATCTTGAATGGCTTGGCTTCATTAGCTTTCCTTATATGGCTTAGGTGGCCTGTATGGCTCTCATGCAAAGGTGGTGGAATTGCATGGCTTCTACATGGACCAATTTTAATGACATTTTGTCTTTCCAATTTCTTTCTTGCTTTCCTTAGGATGATCTTGAACCTTAATTAGGCTTTAGAATAATAAATTTTAGGTCTTGGCTCTCTAATTTGATCTCGATCTCTATTCTCATCTTGATTGATCTTGATCATTAGATCATCATTTCAATACCTACAAAAGATAAAAAATTCTAATTAAATTATTAACAATTATGATAATTCACACACTTACTCTAGATTAGCTTCTGAAGCCACCAAACTTTAAAATTTAAAATTATTAATTTAGAAATACATGTGTTATAAATTTAGGAAAAAACACTAGAAAAAACATTATAATTTATAGCACATGGACTGCTGATTGGACGCTTTTTATAAAAAATTAAATACTTATCATACACCCCAACCATGATTTTGCTAGTGGTGAGCAAAACTTGCTAAAAATCATGAAAACAAAAATGATTGTCATTTACATAGGTATTCATGATTGTATTAACATGTGCAATTAGTCCTTAAATCCTGAGGTTAGCCCTAGTGGACAATTTAGGCCTTGTGAGAGATTGCAATGAATATACCTTCAAAATTCCATGAGGCTACATCCTTTATTTTATCTCAAAGAATTCTCATCCATTAACACTTTACTAGCTTTAACAACTTCATAAAGGTGATTGAGAAATTCTACAACTTACCCACATACCAAAGCCATTTTATTACAGTTATATCTTGGGGGGTAGTGTGCGTACAAATTGCATAATCTAGACCTCTAAATATACTATCATGGCCTTAAATTCTCATTGGTATATATCCAAAAATACAGCTCTTAAAGAAAATTTCAAACAAAACTCTCTCTTTATCTGACCAGATCTAACAAGACTAATGGTTCATATAATTTTATAAGCACAAATGAGACAAAGGAATGTGATCCCTAAGGATGAATGCCATTACCAAGACTAATAAGGGTAGTTTTGTAGATCCCCTTAATTCCCTAATATTTATGTCCTTATTAAGGATATCTTCTACCTTAAGATCACTAGGTCTTTGGATAGGATGAAACGTAAGCTTGGGACAGGTTCTAAAAGGAAGAGTACAAGGATTCAAAAATTTCAAATATGTGTAGAGGTCTTCAATTGTTGTTGGCCAACTTTATCTTTGGTTACACTAAAGTGAATATCTTTTCTATTTTTCCTTTCTTTTCAATTTTCTTTTTCTTGATATTTCTTTTTGACTTTTGTTTGTATTTTTGTCAAGCAAGGCTTTTTCTTCATAAAACTTTGACATTTTTTACTTATTTTGTCCCTTTTCTACTTTTTCTACCCAATTTTTGACAGATTGGTAATGGATATTTAACTAGGTTTTTGGGTTAAGGTAAATGGGGTTTGAAAAGAAAGGGCTTACCAAGGGGAACAAAGGCTATAATTAGTGTTATAATATACTAGGCAGGCTTTATGTCTCTAGGCAAAAAGAAAAATGCCCTATATCATTTTCTAGGTTTCTTAAAGCCTATCAGATTCAAGAAATGTTTAGGAAACAAAGTTAGTACTCCTTTTTATTTCTTGGCAATTGATCAAAGCAAAGATACTATGATCTTTCAAATTTAATATCCACCAAAGAAATTATTGAATTATATATATATATATATATATAAAACCCTTAGAAAGATGATAGTCTCTAATACTCAATGGGTATATAGGTCTCCATTGATTTTCCTTATGTTCTTTAAGTCATAGCTATCTATCTGTCTAAACTTATGCATTGTGTATAAGTGTGTTCTGAGATTTAAATTTCATAAAACACTTCAAGACATGAATATGATGTGGAATTAATCATATGCATTTCTATTAAGAAGTTGAAGTAAGAGAATACGAGGCTTCAGAAAATCCAATTCTCATCACAGTAAAGCATCTTTGACTTTAATTTTATTTTTTAAATGTAAGAAGAACTCATCAATCATATGTATAGAACAATGAGATTCTCTAAAAAAAAAAACCTTTAGTTACCTCCCAATAAACACCAAGTTTAATGTCTTTAACCAGATGTACAATGATGTGATAAAATCTAATGATATATGCAGATCTTATGGTTGATGTAGGTGTCATGGGACATGGTAGGGCGGGTCCTGATAGACTACTTCTTTTAACAAGATTGCTTCTACTTCATGGTTTACTAATTCTAGATAGGGTTTCAAATGCTCATTGACTTTGAAATATCTCCATCCTTTTATATCTAGATAGCCCAATGAGAGTAAATAGTAAGTACTATGTAGGGTCGTGTCCATCAAAATCAAAGTTTTCCTAGAAAGAGACGCAACCTAGAATTATAAAATAAGGATCTTTTGTCCTAGGGTGAAGGATTTTCACAAAATGTGTTTATTATGATGCTTTCTCATGCGATTTTTGTATAACATGGCACACTCATATGCATCTTTCCTAAGCTTATCCAACACATCAAGTTGGAACTTCATATGGGTCCCAGTACTACTAAGTTAAAATTGATCTTTTTAATGGCCTAATATGGTAGGCCTTTCCATAGACCAAGCAGTAGGGTGACATGCCTATATGGTCTTGTATGTAGTATGATATGCCCATAAAGCATCACTAAGTCTTAAAGACCAATCTTTCCTATTTGGATTGACTATCTTTTCTAAGATTAACTTTATCTCCATATTTGACACTTCTACTTGTCCACTAGTTTGAAGATGATAAGGGGTAGCAATCCTATGGGTAACACCATATTTCTTCATTAAGTTTTCAAACATTCTATTGCGAAAGTGTTTTCCCCTATCATTAATTAAGGTGCTTGGGGTACCAAAGTGTGCAAATATATTTTCCTTAAAAAACTTGACCACCATCCTATGGTCATTGGTCTTACATGGTATGGCTTCTACCTATTTGGACACATACTCCACTCCCACAAGGATGTACAAATAACTAAAGAAGTTGAGAAAAGGTCCCATAAAATCAATGCCCCAAACATCAAAAGGCTTAATGATCATCATATTTCCTTTTCCTATGCTACCTAAATATTGACATCCAGCACATGCTATGCAATAAGCATGTGAATCCCTAAAAATGGTGGGCTAATAAATGCCACAATGTAAAATCTTCGTAGCTATCTTTCTTGAACTAAAATGTCCCCTGCATGCATGGTCATGATAAAATGAAATGATTTTATGATGTTCACTATTAGGTTTGCATCTCCTACTAACCTAATCAGGATAGTGCTTCAACAAGTATGGATCATCCCATGTAAAGTGTTTAACCTTTGTAATAAATCTTTTCCTATCTTGTTTAAACCAATGGTTAGGTATTTGATACGTGACAAGATAATTGATTATATCTGAACACCAACATAAGTGGAAAAGGTGCAACAAATTTTCATTTAGAAACATTTCTGTTATAGGTACATTCTCGCTAGTAGACCCTACAACATACTTGGATAAAATGGTTAGCTACAACATTTTTGAAAGATCTTGTAGTAATAGTATCCATCAGATCACCCTCGATTTGGCATCTTTCTGAGAAAGAAGGTTTTTAATGCTATGTGGTCCGAATAGACAATGACCTTAGATCTTAGCATGTAAGATCTAAACTTATCTAAGGCAAATACAACTAGTGTAGCTTTAAAATTACTCACAAGTGCATGAATCAAAGTAGTTTTACATGCAAGAGAGGTTGAACCCATGGGAAATCTCACCAATTTGTAGGTTGGATGGATCTTATTTAAAATTCTTAACTTTAGCCAAAGAGAGATATTGCTTTGGTTGAATTAGGAAATTAAAGTGTATAAAAGAGAGACATGCATGAAATTAACAACAAGAATTAAGGAAACTTACCGAAACTAAAACTAAGCAATGGAATTAGAAACTACCATAACTAACATACATTTAAATAAATAAAAATAATGCAAAACAAGCAAGAATTAAACTAAGCAACTAACTTAAGGAAACTACTAAAATAGAAACTTTCTAAATTAACACTTTCTTTAACTAGAATTAGAAACTTTCTAAAAATAGAACTTTCTAAAACCAAATTAGGAAACTTACTAAAACTAAACTTACATGCAAAAATAAGTAACCAATGAGATCTAACTAGATTCAACAAGAAATTAGAAACATGCATGTAAATGAAAACTACAATAAGGACACTTTCTAAATTTATCATTTTCTAATCCTAAAACATTCTAAAGATGGAACTTTCAAAAAATAAAAAAGGAAACTTTATAAACCTAAACTAATAAGCAAAAAATTAAATAACAACTTCTAAAATAATATTAAACAACTAAACTAACCACAAATCAAAAAGGAAAGTGACCTAGTACCATGTTCATGATCCATGGATTGTGTGCATGGTTCATGGGTCCAAAAATGGCCAGAATTGATGCTCTTAATGCAAGCAAACATGCAATAAATAACCTAAAAATCCAAATGGGCTCCAAGGATTCAAGAAAATAAAGTGTTTTGATGGATGAAAATAAAGCACAAAGATTGAAGGTAAAAATTTCAGAATCTAAGTATTTAAGAAACTCAATTCATAACAAGCATATAAAAATACTAAGCCAGCAATTTCTATGCTAAATAAAAATCAAGATATAAAATAACTGAAAACTAGAAACAATTAGGAACAACAAGCCTCAATGATTTTAATTGTATTCATGCCAAAATAGATCTAGAACAGTGCACATAAAACATATATTTAAATCTGGAAATTGCACCTAATTCATGGACTTAAAACTTGATCCAAAACACAAATACAACTCAACCTAATGATTTCAAATTAAATTAAGATGACATGTAAGTGAATTCAAGATAGATTCCAAGAGAAATAAACTAAAAAGATATCTCAAATGATGAACTAACAAAAGGAAAAAACACATAAAAGTAAACCAACACAAAGGGCAAAAAAAGGTGAAACTCTAAGATGGAAAGCAAGGATTCAAGATATTTCTTCTATTTTCTGTCACTACTAGAGAAGATCTAACTTGAAAATTGAGGTAATAATCAAGAAAAAACTAATCAAAGAAAATCAAAGAAAAGAGGGAAAGCTAAGTGAGAAGATGAGTGAACAACTAGAAAGCAAAACAATGGAAACTAAAGTAATGAAACTAAAACAATAAAAGTAAACTGCTAAACTAAATTGGAGAGTAAATAACAAAGGGCATAACAATAAATCCAAAGGAAGAGAAGTACCAAATGAATTCCAAACTCCAGCAGCAAAGATCACCAAAGAGAGCTATGTTTCACAATTGTCTCACCTAACCCCTACTTGGAAAAAAATGTGGGAGGCTTTGGAATTTGTAGATGCATGGGTTCCTGACTTAGAAGAGGGTTGAATCAACAATACAATTAGATATAGATTTATTGTTTTGAAGGTAAGAAGGTTAAGTGGAGGATTAGGTAAGCAAGATGATGTAAGAGAGATGGGCTAGCTGGTTTCCTAATTTAGAAGAGGGGGAGGCTTCATTTTCCTTGGAAGGTAAGTGGATCTCCTTCCCTTCTATGTTGATGATGAATGGTTGATGGAAAGAGGAAGAAAAAATAGGGGAATAGAAAGTAACATGGGGAAAAATCTAAGGTTTATTGTGCTTTGGATGGAATTAGATTTAGGGACTTCCTAATTAGGAAATCACTTGAAATTGCCAACTAAGCAGGTGATAACCCGAGTTTTTATAACACTTTTTTTTTTTTTTCACTTAATTTTCAAAATGTAAACAATGGAAGGCATTTTCCAATATAAAATTTTCACTAAGCCCGAGTGTCATCTTTACTAATCAATCATACATTTTAGAAGTTATGAAAACTAATGAGTTTATATTTTACATTTTTTTAGGATTCTATGTTGTCACAGCTTACAGTCCAACTATAAAAATGCATATATCCATACATGTCCAGGAAGATTAAATGCAAGTCAAACACTTACATTGTCAGCAGTCTTGCACTATTGCTGTCCTCGTACAGAGGTCCATCTACCTTTAACTATTTATCCTTTAATTGCTTTCTTCGAAACCTGAGATATTGTAAACAAATTTACAATGTCTCGGCAATCTATGCTTGGTAGGTTTTAGAGCATCAACTTTGGCAATATACACAAAGCCAAATACAATTGGATATCTAGGCCATTTATAATCCATTCTAAGGAAAAATATATAGTCATACCGTCTTAACCTTACAATAACACTCATATCACATACATATCAATTCATTTCAAGTAATTTCATATCATATCAACTTGCGATATAGACATTTATGTCAATCCATCAAATAATATATCAGACCACTAGGTAGGCAAAATCCATGCCAAGTCAAATCAAAACAATTCATAATCATGTGTATCATGATAGTATAACACAACCTCATCAATGTACAACATTAGTACATGTAAAATCATAGGACATCCATGTAAAGGATAATTCATGTTGTCAGTATGAAAAAATTAACAATAAAATGATAAAACAATAGAATCACTTCTCGATTCAATATCTAGCAAATCCATGCTGTGTCAAATCAGAGCATATCAACTCACCATAGGAAAATCCATGCCAAACATACATCTACACATATCAGCTCAACTACCAGATAAGAAATCAAATCATGCATATAAAAACAATTTCACAATTCATCTCAACCTAACCCAAGACCTGTAATGCCCGAGCAAATTACACTATTTTTAACAAAAATTCGACATTTTATAGGAAAAGAATTGAGTTGAATGTTTGATTTTATTTAAAATAGTAAACGAAGGAATTTGTGAGAAAACTTAGTACCATTAGATTCTACTTGAAAAATGGAATCCAACGCCTCAAAAATCACCCAAAACAGAGTTCGTATGAAGAAGTTACAGCCATTTAAAGATAGGGGTATTTCTGGAAATTAAACAGAAAAACGAAGAAAACAAAAAAGGACGAAAAACGCAGGGGGTCGTTTTGATAACGGCACCCCCTTTCGTCTTCAACCTCTAGACCCTCCTAGAAAACCTCGATCCCGATTTTTCTAGAGGGATCTACCACCGCCAATGGTGGCATCGCCATTGAGGGGCACCGCCATAGCTAATCTATAAAAACCCCATCTTCCCTCTCCAAAAAACAATGTTTTCCAGCATACGACAGTGCGTACACTATCACAGGTGCGGCCCTCGGGTGCGCGCGTGACATAGGGCATGGGTCCTGGCTTGACCAGGATGCACGAGGTGCCCTGGGAGCTGAGACGCGCAGACCCAATGAGACTTTAAAAATTAGGATTAAAATGGGGTGCCATGGGAGTTGAGACGCGCCATGCTTCAAGGTGCGTCCTTGCGATGACGTGCGTCATAACGCGTCACTTGAGCATGCATGTGCGCATGCAAAACGTGGTCCCTGGTACGGCCTTTGGGCGCGCATGCATGTGAGGTAGTCGCAGTCCAACCAGGATGCATGAGTGTCCTGGGAATTAGGACACGCAGACCCAACGAGACTTTAAAAATTAGGATTAAAGGATAAATTACAGAATTTAACTATTGCAAAGTAGATCCATGTCATAGGATCTAGCCTGGCAATGAATTAGGCAAGGACCATTGACCCTAAATGGCAAATTTAGCGGTCTAATAGATTAAAATTAATAAGGACTCCTTGTATCCATTCATACCCAGGAGTTTATAAATGAGACCCAGGGACGGGTTGAGTGCTAAAGGACACGATTTCAGGAGACTTTGAGGTAGGTGCTCTATCGCTACTAGACTTTTTAAAGAGCCATGATTGTTTTGAGAATACATGTTTTAAGTATATGACTTGTTTAGCATGACTTAATTCAGCATACATATAATAAATGCTTTATCCTTGATATGTTTTGCAAATAATTGCATATACATTATGCATAGATATGTTTTGCAAACAATTGCATACATTGTATGATTTGAGAGCATTGAGTTTTTGAAAGATTGCATGTCCTTGAGGGTTACCAAAAGATGCTGGAGTGCCCAAAAGACGCTGGGTAGGTAGTTGTGAGGGCCAGGCAGTTGTGAGGGACCCAAAGAGGACAGGTTTTGAAAAAGAGGTTTTCGCTTGTTTGATCTGATATGATTTGGGCTGATAAGCTCGTGGGCGCTATGTCGAGAGGTTTGGGTTGGCCTCCAGCCTCTACCACTATTAGGTGGATGGGTACTACACCCAAAAAGGGCAACGTCCCTACGT
This sequence comes from Warburgia ugandensis, assembly GCA_035236585.1. Taxonomy (NCBI): domain Eukaryota; kingdom Viridiplantae; phylum Streptophyta; class Magnoliopsida; order Canellales; family Canellaceae; genus Warburgia; species Warburgia ugandensis. The sequence continues at coordinate 55,609,043 of CP141128.1, forward strand.
CGACTGCATGTGGTATAGGGGGTTACCACTGGTGTCACGGCACTGGGTCGACGTGTCATAGGCCCCGTTGAGGCTATGACCGAGTGTCCTCAGGTACCCGAGGACCACACGGCGGCGAGGTTGTACGCATAGTTGGACCCTATGGTTTCGCGGACTTATGTGCATTGCATATGGCATGATATGAGGTTGGTCGACCATACCATACCAGATATCCATGAGTTGGATTCAGTTGAGTATCTGATGCATATCATTATGTTTATGATATATGATACTTTCGACTTGGATTATGATATTTCTTTAAGTTGTCAGTGTTCCGGTTTTACAGTGGTTTTTAATATCGATATTGAACATGATTGTTCAAACATGCACATGTTCTTAAGTGCATATGATTTTTAACATAGCATGCATTACAAAACTAGTAGTGATAGACTCCTACTGAGTATAGTATATACTCACTCTATCCTTAACATTTTTCAAGATAGTTCCACTCACAAATAGAAGACATCTCAGGAGATATTAGTTCTATGAGTAAGTGAATAAACAAAGGAGGCAACTATACATGTGAGTAAACTCTCTACCCTTTGGACATGTATATGTATTTATTTACAACTGGGATGTGTGTTGTGACTGGATAGACCTGGGGAAAAACATTTTATGATTTCTGAAGTTTTTCAAAAACTACTTTGATAGTTGTGAAAGCAAATAACACTCGGGGTTTTCAAAATGTGTTTAATGCAAAAGATTTTCCGTTGCATTGCATGGTTTTTATAACATGGTTTTCAAATAGGGATGCATCCCACCTTAGGAAGTTAGATATTGCATTTAAAAATGCATGAGAAAACCTGGGTTGTCACAACATGTCCAAGGGTCATAGACAATCAAGAAAATCAAGAAGAAGTAGAGATGACTACTTCTATTTGAGGGTTACATTATTAATGCTCATGGAATTTCACCATAAACCAATAAGTGAAAAAGGAAATGGGTCTAGCAAATACTTATATTTTGGATGGCTTAAATCTTATCAATAAGGATTATTGTGCAGTAGTGCAAATAGGGAAACTTATATATAAATTAGATTATGATGAGAATGATGAATGAGGATGTTAGTGAACTTGTTAGTAGTTCTGACCTGTAATAGAGAAATCTCATCAAAGGTGAGAAAATTGAAGAACCTAGATGGCTATCTGACCATCATAAAGAATATCATAACATGAGTACACTATCACAAGGATATGATATGAGTATGATAGGGGATGAAAAAGACAAACTTTGAGAAGAATTTTGATGATAATCTAAGAGGGATGAGAATGCAAGATGATATTAGGAGATGACTATGACTCGTACCAGATTACAAAGGTATGAATCTTGAAGGACTTAGCTCAATTTTGGATACCTTTTTGGGTGTAGTACCCATCCACCTAATAGATTGATAATAGATTGATCCAGGTAGACCAAATGAGGATTTTGAAGAAAAGAGATAGAGATGTAACTATAAGTATTCAATGAATATTGAATAGTCAAAAGAAGAAGATCATGACTCTATGAAGATACATACAAATCATTCATCTGGAATCCTATAGGAAGGAAAACCAAACAATGCGAAGCAATAATACTAGAGGAGTTGGTGATCTTATTGTAAAAGAGTATAAAAGAGAGAAAGCATATGGGGTTTAAGACTTTGAGTAGAGTATCGAATTTCAGGAGATTATGCGACATGAAGATTTTCGAAGAAGAATGGTGACCGACTAGAAATTATATGCTACAAATGGTTTGATGACTATATCAATTATTACAATTAGATTCTTATCAGATCCATTCGCTTATGGGGAACACCAATGGATATAATAAAAAGGAAAATTTGGTGATATCTCACCTTGCCCATGAAGTATATTGAAAAAGGAATTAAGCCGGACAGCGACTTGTCCATTTAGCAAGTAGGGAACCATCAAGGATCAAATGGAGGTCTTGCTATCATAGATTGGGAAACCAAAAATCTTAAGACCATTATTTAGTCATTATCTTTAGAGCACTGTTGACTAAATAAAGGTATCCCACCCTAATTAGTCAAGTATGTTAGTATCTATGAGTTTATATACTCAGAGGGATATTAAAGTCTTTAGACTTGAGTTTTCTTGAAAAGAAGTACTTATTAGACTAAGTCATTTGAGGGAATGAAGTCTGTGGGTTAGGCCACATCATGAAGAAGCTACAAGTACGATGAGGACAGTAGCAACTGAGATAGGAGCAAAAATAAGAAGTGATCTAAACTAATATGAAAGATTTTCCAAACCTTAATGGCTACCATGACAAGGTGAAGAAATTACTACTAACTTGGATTGAAAAGAAAGGTAGATAAGTACTGATCAATTTGGAGACCCCTGAGCTTATGACAAAGAGATATATGGAAAGAGATCAACAAGTAATCGAATAAAGTCTTTCTATATGTCTACAAAAATGTTCCATGCTTACCTGAGTGTTTTTCAAAATTTGATGATTTAACAGCTTCAGCATAACTTGATGTAGTAGTTATGGAACGAGAACTGCTATTATAAGCTAAGTATGAAGAGGCACTTGAAGGATAAAATTTGAGGAATTGAGAAAATCACTACTTATGAGGATACCTCCTGACAATACGGCCTGCATGGTTGACGATAAAGCCTTAATAAAAGATTGAACAATATATTGATATAGGGAATGGAAGGAGAAAAGTTGAGATGGCTAGCACACTATAAGGTGAAGATGTGATGTTACGTGCCTTTAGACAAAAGTTAGTTGTTATGAGCATATACCAAGTACGAAAAATCAATTGAAGGAATTTCATAAGGACTAACCCTACTAGATTAAGTATAGAACTTTTGGACTGAAAGGTTACAAAGAAAACCATCAAGAAAAGAAAGGACAAAGAGGATGATGACCAAGGAATTCAACCATGACCTAGTAAGGATAATCGGTTATAAATAAGAGACTTTTTGCATTACTTAGAGGGGAACATTATTGAAAATCCTAATGACAAATTGATGTGATTAGTGAGATAGGCGTCCAGACGAGAACATTTGACCCATGATGATGAATCGACCATTAACATTTGACATGAGTCTAGATAAAATCTTCACGGAGAAAAGCATTTAATGAATTCAATAGTTATGAAACTGGATATGGTGTTAGGACATTTTACTTTCAGTATATGATAAGGTCTTCAATGGGAGATGCTACTAATTGGCTTTCATGATTTTATGTAACTTTGGTTGGGGAATAAAGTCACATATGGAAAACGACATACAGTTGAAATTCGAAGTTAATCAAGGGCTTGGCTGTAGAGCACATGATACCATGTTAGTTATTGAAGTATCTTAGGGACAAATATGAAAGATAAGAAGCAAAGTTAGACACAATGAAAAGAAGGTAAATTTTTGGACTCTTACTAATGACATATAACCAACCATTAGAAGGAGATATGGATGATGAAGAGATCACTAAATGAAAGGGATTATCCTATGATATTCAAAATAGGAGAAATAAGATCATATGATCTCAAAGAAGTAGGGAGAAATTTATACATGAATAAAGAAGCATGATCCTACGAGGAGATTATCCTATACATGATGAGGTAGGTATAGGAATCTAAGGATTTTGAGATAGATGAATTACCGCTAGAAACTGGTACTGTTAAAACTGGTACGTATGGGAGTATGCATCAGCGTACGCAACGAAAGCGGCCCTTATAAGTAAGGCCTTGTAAAAGGAACAATAAAAATGATAAATTGAGGATGAGCCTAAATTAGATTCCTAAGGGGAAAATGCATTCACCCAAAAGTTATCTAAGAGACAAATTCTTTTAAGGGGGTAATAATGTAATGCCTGAGCAAATTAAAGTATTTTTAACAAAAATTGGACATTTTATAGGAAATGAATTGAGTTGAATGTTTGATTTTATTTAAAATAGTAAACAAAGGATTTTGTGGGGAAACTTAGTACGATTAGATTCTACTTGAAAAATGGAATCCAACGCCTCAAAAATCACCCAAAATGGAGATCGTATGAAGATGTTACAGCCATTTAAAGATAGGGGTATTTCTGAAAATTAAACCGAAAAATGAAAAACACGGAAAAGGATGAATAACGAAGGGACCGTTTTGATAACGGTACCCCCTGTCGTCTTCAACCTTTAGACCCTCCCAGAAACCCTCGATCTCAATTTTTCTAGAGGGATCTACCACCGCCAATGGCGGCGCTGCCATTGAGGGGCACCACCATAGCCGGTCTATAAAAACCCCATCTCCCATCTCCAAAAAACCACGTTTTTCGGCATTTTCCAGTCATTTGAGACTGGGGTTTCTAGCAAAAACTGGAAACCCGTCTCTCTATGATTTTTGACAACGGCCAGGCCAAGTCTGGCCGGCCATCCCTTTACCCATCTCCCCACGTCCCCTCTTGTCACTCTAGCATCATCGGAAGCAGGGTCTTTCCCCCTTGTTTGTGTTTTCCGGCGAGCAAGCACGCCACCGGGGAAGAAGACGTTTCCAGGCTTCAGGTAAGCCATTCTTACTCTTTCTCTCCATTCCACTTTCCCCAGGGCCAGATCCATGCCAGATCTAGTCTTTTCCAGTGGTTTTCCAACTGGGTTCCTAGTCGGAAAACGCTCCCAAGCCGGATCAGCCGGCCATGTACGAACTAGCCGGTTTTCCCAACTAGAATTCCTGGGTTGCACGAGCCAGGCGTCCTAAGGACGCCTTGCTCCATGTGCGCCTGGGACAGGGTCCTAGGGATGGGCTCCGGGCATACGACAGTGCGTACACTGTCCCAGGTGCGGCCCTCGGGTGCGCGCGTGACATAGGGCATGGGTCCTAGCTCGACCAGGATGCACGGGGTGCCCTGGGAGCTGAGACACGCAGACCCAATGAGACTTTAAAAATTAGGATTAAAACGGGGTGCCCTGGCAGCTAAGACGCGCCATACTACAAGGTGCGTCCATGCGATGATGTGCGTCATAGCGCGTCACTTGAGCAAGCATGTGCGCATGCAAAACGCGGTCCCTGGCACATTCTTTGGGCGTGCATGCACGTGAGGTAGTCGCGGTCCAACCAGGATGCACGAGTGTCCTAGGAATTGGGACACGCAGACCCAACGAGACTTTAAAAATTAGGATTAAAGGATAAATTACAGAATTTAACTATTGCAAAGTAGATCCATGTCATAGGATCTAGCCTGGCAATGAATTAGGCAAGGACCATTGACCCTAAACAACAGATTTAACGGTCTAATAGATTAAAATTAATAAGGACTCCTTGTATCCATTCATACCCAGGAGTTTATAAATGAGACCCAGGGATGGGTTGAGTGCTAAAGGATGCGACTTTAGGAGACTTTGAGGTAGGTGCTCTATCGCTACTAAACTTTTTAAAGAGCCATGATTGTTTTGAGAATACATGTTTTAAGTATATGACTTGTTTAGCATGACTCAATTCAGCATACATATAATAAATGCTTTATCCTTGATATGTTTTGCAAATAATTCCATATATATTATGCATAGATATGTTTTGCAAACAATTGCATACATTGTATGATTTGAGAGCATTGAGTTTTTGAAAGATTGCATGTCCTTGAGGGTTACCAAAAGACGCTGGAGTGCCCAAAAGACGTTGAGTAGGCAGCTGTGAGGGCCAGGCAGTTGTGAGGGACCCAAAGAGGACAGGTTTTGAAAAAGAGGTTTTCGCTTGTTTGATCTGATATGATTTGGGCTGATAAGCTCGTGGGCGTTATGCAGAGAGGTTTGGGTTGGCCTCCAGCCTCTACCACTATTAAGTGGATGGGTACTATGCCCAAAAAGGGCAATGTCCCTACGTCGACTGCATGTGGTACAAGGGGCTACCACTGGTGTCACGGCACTCGGTCGACCTATCATAGGCCCCGTTGAGTCTATGATCGAGTGTCCTCAGGTACCCGGGGACCACAAGGCGGCGAGGTCGTGGGCATAGTTGGACCCTATGGTTTCGCGGACTTATGTGCATTGCATATGGCATGATATGAGGTTGGTCGGCCATACCATACCAGATATCCATGAGTTGGATTCAGTTGAGTATCTGATGCATATCATTATGTTTATGATATATGATACTTTCGACTTGGATTATGATATTTCTTTAAGTTGTCAGTGTTCCGGTTTGACAATGGTTTTTAATATCGATATTGAACATGATTGTTCAAACATGCACATGTTTTTAAAAGCATATGATTTTTTACATAGCATGCATTGCAAAACTAGTAGTGATAGACTCCTACTGAGTATAGTATATACTCACCCTATCCTTAACATTTTTCAGGATAGTTCCACTCACAAATAGAAGACGTCTCAGGAGATATTAGTTCTACGAGCAAGTGAATAAACAAAGGAGACAACTATACATGTAAGTAAACTCTCTACCCTTTGGACATGTATTTGTATTTATTTATAGCTGGGCTGTGTGTTGTGACTAGATAGACCTGGGGAAAAGCATTTTATGATTTTTGAAGTTTTTCAAAAACTACTTTGATAGTTGTGAAAGCAAATGACACTCAGGGTTTTCAAAATGTGTTTAATGCAAAATATTTTCCATTGCATTGCATGGTTTTTATAACATGGTTTTCAAATAGGGATGCATCCCGCCTTAGGAAATTAGATATTGCATTTAAAAATGCATGAGAAAACCTGGGTCATCACAAGACCATACCATGTTCACCTAGAAGCCTATCACCTAAATGCTACCCCCTAGAAGCCTGTTAGTGCTACATGCACCCACGCTCATAACCCACAAGTACAAATCATGAATGAAACTTCTATTACATACAGGAAGATAAAAATGCTATGAAATACAAATCATGCATGAAATAACGGTTAGATATCAAATCAAAATGAGAGATCAAATCCACGAGATGTATAAATGAAATGCAGGTGTTAGTAGCTCCAATCAAGAATCTTAGACACTCCACATCTCTGTCATTATCATTCATGTGTCTCAATAATATCTATATATCATTATAATTTATGAAACTCAAATCATATCCACATACTAAATTAATCATCTAATATCATCATTATCAAAGGAATATATATACCATCTTATTTAATCCATGAAGGATGATACATTCATAACTTATAATCCTATCATCTATCAATTCATTAAAATGTATCATAACATGTATTTAGTTAAATACATGTTATTTGGTTTGACCAATAATTTGGTCATAATATGAATCTATGGATAAATTAAAGATGTCAAAACAACCTACCTGGAATCATGGATCCAATCTTCTAAAATTGATAGATTTCATACGTAAAGGTTGATTAGCCATCAAGATTCACTAATCTAAATCCTTATCATGTAAATCTAAGAAAACATGTATTTAACTTTATTAATTTATCTTCAGCATATAGATCAATTCATCAAATCTTAAATTGAATGGCTGGATGGCTCTCAATGTCTCATCCAATCTGTAGATCATTCGGATTTACATGTTTATATATTTAGATCTTTTGGATCTATGTTTCAAATCATATATTAGTGTCAAGAAACCCTCAATGTAATAATCTCACCATCGATCTTGTGGATCCATGAGGCAACCTAGTCAGATCTCATAGATCAATGGTCTAATCAAGTATTTTGATCACAGATGGTCACCGATCTAGTTTTGGAAAGTCAAATTGGACCTTGGATTAGCTAGTCCATAATTGGTCTATCATTTTTGTCACAATTCATTATTGATATGTAATTAGAGTCATAAATTACATGGATCTACCTTCTGATCATGTTTTTAACAATCAGATGCTAAGGTCTTGGTTTTTTCCTATGCACTACCAAGTTTTTGATCAAAATTTCAAGGATCAATGTATTCTTAATCAATGGCCTATTTTCATAGATGAAAAGATTAGGTGTGATTTATCCAAATCACAAAAATTCCAAATTTTCACATTTTTAGGGGGTTCATTAAAAAATGTCACTGTCGCTTGAGAAGATGATCGAATTCTGGTCATCATTAGTGACCCATTTCTCAATGGATCTCAAATAAAAAATGTGTGTATGTATATTATGCTCTCACCTATGATCCTTTGAAGTTTGGTGGCGATCTAATATCATTTGATTTTGAAAAAATGCCAAAATTAGTTGCCTGTCATCGAATTTTTGCCACTTGCTAGCATCATTTCCAATGTCCCGATTCTCCCTCATTACATGCTTGATTGCTATGATTCTTAATGACTCTTGATCTTGGGATCTTTGCTAAAATTGAAGCTAGAACGAATAAGTAGTGATTTTTCTCACAAAGGGTAATTCAGTAATTTTACCAATGGGACCCACTTACAAAAATTAGAATTTGACAGTCAATGGAGTTGAAAAACCAGTGTTCGTATGACTCACATTTTTCCTTGATTGAAATTATGATGTTTACAATTGTAAAAACATCATGATTGCATACTATACATCAATAAAAAAGTAAATGATTAAAATAACTAAAGGAGGGGCCATTTTGATAATGGAACCCCTTTCCACTCAAGTGGAAATCTATTTTCCCAAACCTAACATCAACAAAGAAGGGAGAAAAGAAAAGAAAAGAAGAAAAATAAAGAAGAAGGATAGAGAGAGAGAGAGAGAGAGAGAGAGAGAGAGAGAGAGAGAGAGAGAGAGAGAGAGAGTAGAAGTGGGAGCTTGCACATTGGAGCCCTAACCATGCCAGAGAAGGAACCCAGCCTACCAGAGAAGGTGTCAGACAGGCAAGGAGAAGAGGGTTTTGGGTATTTTTTTACATGTAAATCAAATGCATAATTGGAGGCAAATTTAAAGGATCAGGAACTTACCTCTAGCCATTAGCAGTGATTCCTTTCAAGATCTTCTGATTCATAGTAGTGGATGATGATGGAGATTAGAGTCACACATGTTAAATATGTTAGATTTTGAATTCCAAATGTTAGGGACCATAGGGGTACCTACTCGGCGGCATTTGTGGGTGGGCTAGAAGAGGTGTCAAACTATCATGTGGTGAGCTACAAGTGACCCTAAGAGTTTAGTCCACATTGCCTGGGGAGAAGAAGTTTGGGCTAGTTATAAGGGTTTGAGTATCTCTAATGGTCACAATGCATTTTCCCTTTGGGGAAGAGCAAAGTCGTGAGGATGTATGGGCACCCAAAGTGGACAATATTGTGACTATTGGAACTCCAGCTATTATAATTGGTATCAGAGCCAGGCCTCCTCATAATAGTAGGAGCTAGAGCACATGTGGGTGCCAGGTCATGGACCTAAAGAGTGGTTGCACATAGGGATGTGTGTTCCTTAAGGGGGGAAGAGGTGTACTTGGTGGGCAGCATTTGTGGGTGGGTTAGAAGAGCTGTTAAGCTACCATGTGGCAAGCCACAAGTGACCTTAAGAGTTTAGTCCCACATTGCCTGGGACGAAGAAGTCTGGGCTAGTTAGAAGGGTCCAGGTATCTTTAATGGTCACAATGTGTTTTCCCTTTGGGGGAGAACAAAGTTGTGAGGATGTATGGGCACCCATAGTGGACAACATTGTGATTGTTGAAACCTTGGCTATTACAAAGCAAGGGTGGGGGCATCCTCTTCTAGGAAGGTGGTTCCCTCCCTAAGTTGAAAACATGGAACCCTAGTGTGAATGGTTGATTAGGGATGAGAAATGAATTAGGAAAGTAGATTTTTCTCTCTTGATGGTTCCCTTAATGCATGGCTTCAAGGCTTGAGTAGTTCATGTGGCTTATCACTCTTTTCATGGCTTTGTATGGCTTAGGTGGCTTGATGAGCTCCCATGCAAAGGTGGTGGAAATGCATGGCTGGGCTCGGGTCCATTTCTAGTCACCTTTTGCTTCTCAATTTCTTTTTTACTTGCTTTAAGATGATCTTGATTCTTGATCTCACTTTGGATTGATGACATTTAGGCCTTGGCTTGCTTATATTTCCTAGTTAGATTAGGAAACTTCATAAATGACTCAATTCTTATCTCGATCAAGCTCAACCTTTGGATGACTTTGTTAATAACTATATAAGAATAAAAAAAATCTAATTAAGTTCTAGAACATTATGACCTTTCACATAATTACTCTAGATTAGCTCTTGAGCCTGCAAAATATCAAACTTTTGAATTATTAGGTCAGAAATACATGTGCTGAATGCAATCGTGAGTACCTACAAAAGTGGCACTTTGTAGTAATTTTTGAAAATGAGTTTTCAAATGTTTTTCTCAGTATTAGCAAGATTCTAGTTGGGGGGTATGATAAGTGTTTAATATTGCATAAAAACCACCTAATTAGTTACCCATGTGTTATAACTAATATGGGTAAATTAGGGTTTTTAGACCAAAATTTGTACCACATGCATTTTTGGCATAATGAAGCAAAAGTTTGGTATTTTGGAGGCCAAAAACTAATCCCAGTTAAATATGTTCCTAATCATGTTTTTCAAAGATTTAATTAGGGGTTTTCACTTTTTGTAGGAAGTAAGAAGATGATTTGACAATCCAGATCGATTGAGATAAAATTGAAGATCAAGATCAAAAGATTGAGTCAAAACTTAAGAATCATCAATCCAACAAGAAAGCAAAGGGCAAGATCATCTTATGGATCATCAATAGATGCAATTAAAGGAGCTAGAGATGGCCAAAGTGGGCTCATTAAGTAAGCCATGCATTCCCACGACCTTTGCATGGAAGCCACTTAAGCCACCTTAACCATATAAGTTATGGGAGAAGGTCACAAGCTAAGGAATCCATGCCAAATCATTCAAGCCACTCAAGCTAAGGTATGGAGCCATGAAGCTAAGACAAGAAAGCTTTGTAAGCCAGCCATGAAGCCTAGCCAATGGAACCTTCAAAGTTAGCCATCTAAGACATCAAGCTAAGCTAAATGGAAGGCTAGCATTGGATGAAATTCAAGAGGATTATCCATGAGATTTAAAGGGATATTTTGATAATCAATAGAAATCTTATTAGGATATGTTGGCATATGGACAAATACGATGAGAGCCTTCCATTTTAGATGTTTTTCCCACTTTTTTGTTTTTATCACTTTCCACCTCACCACTAAATACCACCACGAATTTGACTTTCCATTCAAGAGTCCAACCATTCTGTAACTCTTCCACTTTCTAAACTCCCATCCTACCACCCAACCAATCCCAAGTCCTTAAAGAATCAATTAGCCACTCAAAAACCTCCATCTCACCTCACTTTCCTAAGTCTTTCCTACACCCCACTTTCCTCCAACCTTCTTTTTCTCTTCCCATCCCTTTCCTACCCTATCACCTCACCCACCTTTCTAATTAGGAGGAGCTCTAATGATTTTTTAAGGGGGGGATGCCCCTTCCTAAAAAGGTGGCGTCTCCCACCTAATCCACCTGCAAAGGATGCCACCTCTCATCCCTTATTTCCTATTTGAAAACCCTAGCCTTTCTCCTATCTTAGACATTAAAAATGAGAAGATTTCATCCCCACCACTTGTTATTAAAGTACCCTAGAAAAAATAGGAAAATAATTATAAAATCAGAACAAACCCAAGCAAAAAGGGGACCTATTTTGAAAAGGTAAAAGACACCCCCCTCCATTAGGGAAGGAGATGTCCTCTTCCTAGCTTCTCATTCTCTGCCTTTTTCTTTTGATTTTCTTTACTTGGGTGCTGCTACTTCTTTTCCTAAGGTGTGACACATCTCTTTAAGCTATTCCACACTTGGTTTTAGTGTATTTGATTATTCGTTAAAGGTTGGTTCAATTTACTTCCCTACTTATTTGATCTTAGTGCTTTTCATGCTAGCTTTTACTTGATTTCATTTGGTATTTCCTTACTTGAAAAACTTAGATTCAAATGGTTTTTCCTTGAAGTGATAGCCAAGGAAAGTCATCTTGACTCTAGTTTTTCCCTTTATCTTTCATTTTCTTTTGGTTCTCTTTTAGCTTCCATTGAATTCCAACTTTGTCTTCTTTAGTTTCAATTATTTATTGCTCATATTTCATAAGTTTTTCCCTTGAATGTCAAGATTATAAGAGGAGTATAAGTGATAGTTTTTAATCTTGTATGGTGCACATCCAAATTATATTTTGAAATATTCAATCAATGCAATGCTCACTTCTATGATCATGGTGAAAATTTTCCCTTATGTTACTTGAATTAAATCTTATGTACATGGATGCTTAATATAGATCTTTGATGTTCAATTCTAGCATTCATCTATTGATTTGCATCAAAGAAACACCTTTAAAATTCAGGTGCATAATCCATTAGATTACACAATTGGTTTTGATGGTGATTTCCTTAGGAAGTAGCTTGTTTGACTGAGGTTGTGCTGCTATAATTACATATAGTACATGATAAATTAATTCTTTCATGAGTTTATGATCCTTGTCCATGCTTCAAACATGCAATTTTCCATAGTTATATTCATGCATAAAGATCAAGTTCCATACACAACATGTTGTCCAGGTTTTGCGTGTTTCAATTAGTTTGTTTAATTCATGTTAAGTTTAGTTCTCTATGTGTTAAGATTAGTTGCATATTAGGATAGTTTATGCTAGGGCATCCATCTCAAAACTTAGAGTTAGCACCTTTTGACCTAGAGATTCAACCCAACCTTAGACAAGGGAAAAGAAACCAAGTTCCTATCCCCATGGTAGAGCCACTAGTAGAAGTCGAGTGCAAAGCTATTAGAGACTTCTCTATACCATTACAACTCAACACCCCATCCTGCATAGCTTTACCTCCTACAAACACATACCACTTTGAGTTAAAGCTAGGAGTCATCTAATTACTCCTCACTTTATATGGTTGAGACTGAGGGGACCCCTACTTACATATCAAGGAGTTCCTTGATATTTGCTCTTCATTTTGGTTCTAAATTTTTTTGAATGATTCTACTAGGCTTAGGTTATTCCAGTTCTCACTCAAGGATAAAGCCAAATCATGGCTTAATTCCTTGGAAGTAGGTTTCATAAATACATGGGACCTTCTCTAGGAATTTTTTTAACAACTTCTTCCTCATTCATAAAAACAATGCCCTTCGTTGTCAAATTATCAATTTCCAACAAAGGAATGATGAACAACATTATGATTGTTGAGAATGGTGGAATGAACAATTGCATAAATTCTCTCATCATGGATTTGAGAAATGGCAGCAGTTTCAATACTTCTCTGAGGCATTGACACTTCAAATAGACAAATGAATGATGCAGCGAGTGGAGGGTCACTAATCTTAAAAGATGAGAGTGAGGCCTGGAAGTTCTTTTAAACACCACCAGATAATTCCCAGTGATCAGATTATTCAAATAGAAGAGAGATAAACAAGCAGCCCACCAAAAAAGGGCGTCCCTATAAGATAGGAGTGCACACTCATATTTCCCATAAACTCTACTTGACATTAGCATGAATGGACAAGTATAATGTTAGACCAACAAGCTTAAATTTTTTGTTTTAATCCTTTATGTATACCACATCCCTTAATCTCCACAAGAGGTTTGTGCACTCTGTTCTAGCCCAGCCCACATCACCACATCTTGTCCATCAAATAAAGTACTGAATGACTATCTTGTTGACCAAGCGAATGAATTAAATGCATATTGCTAACCTAGTAATAACCCATTTTCTGAGACCTACAACCCTACATGGGCTAGGCATCCCAACTTTTCCTTGTTAAAGAATAACTACCAAGGGGACCATCTATGAAACCCCCTCCCCAAAACTTTCCTCTTAAAGCCACACTTCCTTAACTGCCACCTGGCTTCTGAGTGATGCTGATTGGCATTAAACACTTTTAGTTTAACTTTCTAGCCCAGCCCATATCATCACTTCTTGTCCATCAAATAAAGTACTGAATGACTATCTTATTGACCAAGTGAATGAATTAAATGCGTATTACTAACCTTGCAACAACCCATTTTCTAAGACCTACAACCCTACATGGGCTAGGCATCCCAACTTCTCCTTTTCAAAGAATAACTACCAAGGGGACCATCTATGTAACCCCCTCCCCAAAACTTTCCTCCTAAAGCTATACTTCCTTAATAGCCACCAAGCTTCTAAGTGATGCCGATTGGCATTAAAGACATTTAGCTTAACTTTCATGTGGTCGAATCACAATTTCATTACACCATTCTTGCAGTTAATAATGGCATTGGACGTCACCAAGAATGGGCATCCAAGGATGATTGGAATTTGATTGCTAAGATTAGATGTAGGTTGGGTGTCTAGTACAATGAAATCAACAAGGTAATAAAACTAGTCCACCTATATCAACACATCTTCAAACAAACCACAAGGTATCTTGATAAATTTATTAGTAAATTGTAGAGTGGTAGTGGTTGGTTTTAACTCACCAAGTCTTAGTTGCTCATAGATAGAGTATGGCAACAAATTAACACTCTCCTCTAGGTCAAGTAATGCCCTATCTATGACATGATTCCCAGTAATGCGGGAAATGGTAGGACACCTTGGGTGTCTAAACTTCAGTGGGGTCTTGCGTTGTATTAAAGAGTTCACTTGCTCGGTGAGGAAATCCTTCTTTTATATATTTGCCTTTCTTTTTCTATTGCAGAGCACTTTCAAGAACTTGGCATAGGTGGGGACATCTTTGGTTGCATTGAGTAATGGAATATTAATTTGAACATGTTTAAATACATCCATTAACTTGTTGAAGTTTGTTCCCTTCCTAGCCTTGTTCAATAGCTGAGGAAATGGGGCTTTGGGAACATAGGATGCCTCCATTATAGGTTTTACAAGGGGTTTTCTACCATTTCTTTCTCTCTTGTGTTTTGGTTGCCTCCTTTTCCTCTACAGTTTCTGTAGCCTGCCTAACTTTGTTATCTATCTGACAACAGCTCCTAAGGGTGATTATAGACTTGGCATGCTCATGAGGGTTTTGATTTAAAGAACTTGACCCTATCTCAAATTGACCCTTAGGTTTAGGGATGGATTGACTAGGGAATTGACCCTTTTCTCTATTCTATAGTTCTACTGATAATTGGCTAACATGCACCTCTAGCTTGGCTATACCTTAAGAAATGCTATTCTAGATTTTGTTCAGAGACCTTTTTATTTCTTCATTTTGTTTTTCAAACATGCTTTGAATCCTATCCTTTGAAGAGTTTCTTTAGTTGTGGAGGTTGTTGGAAGCTAGGTGGTTGCTAAGGAACCATACCTCTAAGAGGAAAAGTTTCGTGGAGGGGGTTCACAGATGGTCCCCCTTGGTAGTTATTCTTTGACCAGGAAAAGTTGGGATGCCTTAGAATATGGGTTGTTACTAGGTTGGTGATATGCATTCAATGCATTCACTTGGTCAACAAGATAGTCGCTTAGCACTCTATTTGATGGACAAGATGTGGTGATGTGGGTTGGGCTAGAACAAAGTGCACAAACCTCTTATAGAGGTTTAACGGATGTGCAACCATAAAAGATTGAAACATAGTTTCAAGCTTGTCTACTCTACCATCATACTTGTACATTCTTGCTTGTACAGAGTTGAGTTTATGGGATATATTAGTATGCCCTCTATCTCATAGACACCCCCTTTTTTGTAGGCTAGTTGTTTCTTTCTCTTCTATTTAAATAATCCCATTGCTGGGAATTATCTACTAATGTCTGAAAGAGTTTCTAAGCCTCACTCTCATCTTTTAACATGAGGGCCCCCTCCACTCGTTGCATCTACCATTTGTCTATTCTGATGGTGAATGCCTCATAGAAGTATTGAACATACTGCCATTTCTCAAATCCATGATGAGGGAATTTTTGTAGCAATTCTTTCCATTGTTCCCAACACTCATAATATTGTTCATCATCCCTTTCTTGAAAATTGATAATTTCATGATGAAGGGCATTTATATTGTGAATGGGGAAGAATTTGTTCAAAAACATCCTAAATAATTGGTCCCATGTACTTATGGAACCTGCCTCCAAAGAATTAAGCAATGATTTGGCTTTATCCTTGAGTGAGAATAGGAATAGCCTAAGCCTAATATAATCATCTAAAAATTTTAGAACCTAAATGTTGCACAAATGTCAATGAACTCTTTGATATGTAGGCAAGGGTCTTCTTGGTCTCACCATAAAAAGTGGGGAGTAATTGGATGACCCCCGACTTTAACTCCAAGTGGTCTACGTTTATAGGAGGTAAAACTATGCAGGATGGGGTGTTGAATTGTAGTGGTGCATAGAAGTCTCGAATAGCTTTGCACTCGATTTCTGCTACTGGCTTAGCCATGGGGATAGGAACATGGTTTGTTTCCCCTCGTCTAAGGTTGCGTTGAATCTCTCGGTTGAAAAGTGACAACTCTATGTTCTGAGATTGATGTCCTTGCATAAATTATCCTATTCTAAATGCTGAATCTAACTCTACATGTGTGCAATCAAATCCTCATCATCATCAAAACCTTATCCCAATTAGGGGTTGGTGACATGAATCTTATTCGTCCATTCCTCTCGATTAAGTACCATAGCTTCATTTAGTCCCAAAATTTTTAAATCTTTTCTCACCACTTCTATCTATGTTCTTTTTAGGCTCCCCTTTCCCTTTTAGAACCTTCTACTTGCATTGCCTCACTCCTTTTAACCAATTTCTTTTTTGGTCTTCTTTGGAAATGTCCAAACCATCTAAGTCTAATCTCCCTCATCTTGTTACCTATTGGTGCTACCCTTAAGTTTTCTCTAATGTTTTCATTCATAATTCTATCCTTTCTTGTCTTGCCACTCATCCATCTCAACATTCTCATTTCCACGATGCTTATCCTATGAACATGATGTTCCTTAACTGCCCAACACTCTGATCCATAGAGCGTGGCCAGCCTTATGACCATCCTATAGAATTTTCCTTTTAGTTTGAATGGCACTCACCGATGACATAGAACTCTACATGCACATCTCCATTTGTTCCAAACCTTTTGGATTCTCTCTGTATCCTTGCTCTTAATGTCTCTACTCTCATGAGTCATTGATCCTAAATATTGAAAGTGGTCTTTTATGGGGAATTATTGGTTATCAATATTAATGGTTATCAATATTAATTGGTGTTCCACTCCTACTCTTCTCCTTGCTAAAATTGCATTCCATATATTTTTTTCTTAGTTTGGCTGATTTTAAATCATTTAGATTCTAATGCTCCTCTCCATAACCCTAGCTTTGTGTTTACGCCCTCCTTTATCTCAGCAAGTAAAACTATATCATCTACAAATAGCATGAACCATGGAATCTTCTCATGAAAATGTTTTGTTAACTCATCCATAAGCAATATGAAAAGGTATGGGTTCAATGCCAATGCTTGGTGCAATCCTACAGTCATAAGAAAATCACCAGTCTCACCATTAGTAGTCTTAACATTTGTTACTGCTCCCTCATATATATCTTTAATTATGTCTATATATCCCTGTAAAACCCCTTTCTTGCCCAACACCCTCTATATTAACTCTCTAGGGACTCTATCATAAGATTTCTCTAAGTTGATAAAGACCATGTGGAGGAGGTCTTTCCTCCTTTCCCTATATTTCTTTATCAATTGTCATATTAAGAAAATAGCTTCCATGGTAGACCTCCTAGGCATGAAACCATGTTGATTCTCCTTTACACTTGTCTCATGCTGTAGCCTCTACTCAATCACTCTTTCAAAATGTTTCATAGTATGGCTCATAAGTTTGATTTCCCGATAATTAGTGCAGCTCTGTATGTCTCCTTTATTCTTTTAAATTGGTACAATAGGGCTTTTCTTCCATTCATCTGGCATTTTCTTTAATTTTATAAGCTTGTTAAGTAACTTGGTCAACCAGTATCTCCATTATGCTTCCAAACCTCTATTGGTATACCATGGGGTCCCATGGCCTTTCCTGATTTGATCCTTTTCAAGGTCTCTTTCACTTTAGGTATTCTAATCCTATGTTCATATCTGTATGATCTAATGTTATTTAGCTTTACAATATTTTCAATCCTTGTATTATCAGAGCCATTGTCATTTAACAATTTTTTAAAGTATGTTTCCCACCTTTGTTTGATCTCATCATCTTTGACTAGTACCCTTTGATCATCACTTCTAATGCACCTAACATGATCTAAGTCCTTACCTTTTTATTCTCTTATTTTTGCAAGTTTAAACACATCTTTCTCACCTTCTCTTGGTCCTAGTATATTATAGAGGTCATCATATGCTTTAAGTTTAGACTTCACTCACTATTCTCTTAGCAACCTTTTTAGCATTCTTATATTGTTCATAGTTTTCATTATTTTTACTCTTTTGCCATTCTTTAAAACACACCCATTTTTCTTTAATAACCTTTTGCACAATTTCACTCAACCATGTTTCCTTTACTAATTGTCGTTTACCTTTAGATACTCTTACGACATCTTTTGCCACTTTCTTAATGGATTCAGCCATATTAGTCCACATAGTGTTTACTTCTATTTCATAGTTCCAGTTTCCTTCTACCATCAACTTATTTATGAATGAGGATATTTTCCCTCCTTTTAAATTCCACCACTAAGTTTATGGATACCTATTAAGTTTATTTCCTTTCTTTCATCTTATAATATAGATAACCATAACCATTAACTTATGCAGTGAGGTTAAACTCTCATCGAGTATCAACTCACAATTCTTATACATTGAACTTTTGATATTCCTAAGTAGAAAAAGTCTATTTGGATTTTATGGTGTCTACTTTTAAAGGTTATTAAGTGTTCATCCCTCTTCTTAAAGAATAATGTTGTTTATTACAAGTGCACGGGCTATTATAGTGTAGCGTATGCGAGAACGGGTCAATCCCACAGGGACTTGCCTCAATATTTGGAGTTTAAGTGAAATTTAATTGTTCAAAAACAAAAAATATGTGACAAAAAATAAATGAAAGTGCCATCAAAATTTGGATATATTTAATCAATGAAAATTACAGAGTCCAACTCAGAAAGATAGGAAATTAACTAAAAGAAAGAAAAATCTACTTCCCTAGCTTGAGCACATCATTTTCTTCAAATATAATATCTTCAATATTGATTAGCCTTCATCAATCTCTTTATAGAGATTCTAATTAGGGATCCAATGGTCCATTGTGCAGATTCTCCAAAATTTCAAAGATCTAGTCTATATAAGGATTCTGGGTTTTAATGGCTAAGATTTGACTTTTGAATCTCAGATTAAAGATCAAGAATGATGAATAAGTGAAGGGATGCCCTTAGAATGAAATCTAAAAATTAATTAAAAATTTGATGTGAAACAGAGAAATCTGGTTTGTTAAGGCTAACTCATTGATTAGGTTTAAGCCTTAATTAATCAGTTAGGATTATGTAGTTCTTAGATAACAGATCACAGACGAGATAAAACTAAAATAGTAGTGATACAGAAGGAATTAAAATAGGGATAGAAATGGAATTTTAATTAAAGGCAAAGGGTAAAATTAGAATTTGAAGAATTAGATGTAAACGATACAAAACAGGAAACCTGACGAGGAAGATGAGGAAGCTGGTGATGAAGGTGACAGAAAGAGGAGCTGAGGGAAGAAAAGGAGGGGGAAAGGGAAGTAGAGGAAACCTGTTTGGGCCATCTAAAGTAATGAAAGGGAAATAGAGGGAGAGATCATGAACAGGAGAGGCCAGAGAGGAAACAAACCGTGGGAGACGGTGGGAGGCAGATGACACCAGTGCAGCCTGCTCAGTTGAGCTAGTCAGTGCCGGTGATGCTGAGAGTCCAAGATAGAGGAGAGGGAGAACATAGATGGGTTGTTGGCCTATATGCCAGTGAAATTGAGAGAGAATAGTGGGAGAAGGAGAAGAGAGGAGAGGTGGAGTAGTGATCTAGTGCCAGGTTGTGCGGACAAAATAGAGAAGTTGGGGGTAGAAGGGTGAGGCTAGGTAGAGAAACAAGAGAGATAGTGAGGGAGAAGAGTGCAAGAAAGAGATGAGATAGGAGGTAGAGCCTAAGACAAGAGGGGAGACGGAGAGGTTGGTGACTGATCTTCTAGTTTTGTGTTGGAAACTGGTAGAAGAAAAGTAGGAAAACTAAGAGAGAGAGAGAGAGAGAGAGAGAGAGAGAGAGAGAAGCAGGAAAGAGTGGGACAATTGATGCTAAAATAAAAGTAAAAAGGGAGCAACAAAAAAGTAAAATAGGGAAGGAGAATGTGGGGGAGAAAAAGGAAAGTGGGTGGTGGTCTTGCCTCCTACAATCCAGTCCAAGAGAGGAATGTGACGTGTTTCCTCCTCTTATATAAATTCTCCTCTTTTCAATTCCATTCCTCACTATGGTTAAGAAGTTTCCAACTTGAAAAATTCTTATAATTCCATTTTTTGCAATTTTGAAGGCTTTCCATTCAAAAGTGATATCCTATTCAAAAAATCTACTCCATTAAAATCAATTCTCTTTTAGATAACCATTCCATCTTGCCTATTGTTCCTTGATAAGTAATCCAGTCCATTGATTCAATCTAAGCCATTCAATGTTCTTTAGGATGATCTGGCACTGTTAATTTTGATTTGATCTATCCAATCCACAATTTGATTGATCTGCAAAACAAAAGACCATATTAGAGTCATCTAAACCACACATTAAGCATCTGATAAGCTCTAATGATGAGCTGACTACTAAATTTGAAAAATTAATGGTTAGATGGTCAATTTAAGCTAAAATTCATATTTTATTAAAAAATTATCAAATTGATGAGTTAGATGATCTAATTGAATGCTAAATAGGGGTATTTTGACCAAACTTTAACACTTAACACACCCCAACCAGCATTTTGATAGTCCTTAGCAAAACATGTGAAAAATCATTTTTCAAAAATGGATACTAGGTGCCACTTTCATAGGTACTCATGATTGCATTTAGCATATGCAATAAGCCCTTGAACCTTAGATTACTCTTAGTGGATGAGTTATGCCTCATCAGGGTTTACCATGAATATACTCACAAAATTCAATAAGGTTAAGTTCCCTATTTTATCTTAGAGAATCCTCATTCATTAGCATTCTACTAGTTTTTGACAACTTAATAGAGAGGATTGAACATTTTACACATCATACACATGTTAAAGACATTTTATTTGAGTTATTTTTGGGAGTGCATGTGTGTATGTAGTCACATAAATCTTGACTTCTAACTAGATATGCTTAAATTCCATTGGAAATATTTCTTAACCTCAAATCCTCATAGGTATACTCTTAGAAATGAGGTTCTCAGGTAAGGATTTGAACATATTTCTCTCATTATGTGATCGAATTCAACAAGCTAGTGGTTCACATAAATCTTTTAAATGCTCATGAGATAAAGGAAAGTGGTCCTTAAGAGTGGATGTTATTACCAAGAATATTAGGGGTAGTTTACCTTAATTCCTTCTTTTTATCTCTTCTTTAAAGTTATGTTCCACCTAAGATTAATAGGTCTTTAACTAGGACGAAATGCAGGCTTAAGACAGGTTTAGAAAAGAAGGGTATGAGGATTTCAAAGGTTCAAAATTGAGTAGAGTTCTTTAATGAATATCTGTTAGGTCAACTTTTCTTTGGGGTTGTACTTGAAGTGAATATCTCTTTCATATTTTTTTGCCTTTCTCTATAATTTTTTTTTTGGCTTCTTTGGAAGAAAGACAGCTAATTTTCACACTTCTTTGACTTTTTGTCCTCTTTTTGAACTTTTTCTATAACTCTACTCATTTTGACAATGGGTAATGGTTGTTATTTTATTTGTTTATTTTGGGTTAAGGTGAGTGGGGTTAAGAAGGAAAAGGCTTAATGATAGGCTCAAAGAGCTAATTAGTGATGTGCAATATATTGGGTAGGCTTTATATCTCTAGGCTAAGCAAGGATGACCTACATCATTTCCTAGGTTTCCTAAAATCTATCAGATTTAATAAACTTTCTAGAAATAGAGCTATTACTCTTATTTATTCTTGATGTTTAAACAAAACAAGGATAATAGGATCACACTAATTTATATGCGCTAAAGAAATTATGGAATTACTTATAACTCTTTGAAAGAAGATAGTCCCAAAACTCTCTAGGTTATGGGTCTCCACCGATTTTTCTTGGATCTCTAAGTCATACCTCTCTATTAGTCTTGACTATGTGCTGTGTGTAAATGGTTCCCAAGAATTAACTTTCATAAAATGCTTCAACACATGAATAATATGCAAAACTAATTATATGCATTCCCATTAAGAGATGAAAATAGTAGAATTACTAAATTCTAAACATCCAATTCTTATTATAGTGAGGGAACTCTATCTTAAATTTTTTTATTTTTTATTTTCAAAAATTTTCAAAAATACCAGAAAAGTTAGAAATCTCGTATGTATATCTACACCCGCAACTTGAACTAAACATCGTCCTCAATGTTTTGAAATATAAGACACCTGAATGGGAATGTAGATTAATGAAACTTTTTAAAACTTCCTGGGTTACCTCTCAGTGAGTAGTAAGTTTAACGTCTTCAACCAAACAAGGCCTAACCTAACTTTCCAAATCTAGACCTAACTAGTTCAACTAATTTTTCTTAATCCTAATCCTAACAATGAAATGGAAAGATTTCTCATGCCACTTCATAATTTCATAGTAGTCTATATATTGCCTCCACCTTGAGATTTTTGGTGGTAGTAACATTAAGACACCTAAGACCACCATGATTTTTAATTGTGGGGAATAATATTGATGATCCCTCATCTGCAAAATTTCACGGTAGTTAATATAATTCCCCCACCTCAAAAATTGAGGTGACATAACACAATGAATTCTTGTACCACCATGCATTTTGTTGGATCATATGGCAACAAATGGTCCTCTTCTTGACCAAATTGAGGGATAATATTGACCATTATGTTCAATACAACTTTTTCCTCCATTTCCCAACATTGTCTTGAACTAGGGTAATAAATGGACTTAGCCAATCCTAAAAGGTTGTTCTTGTATTACTAAAGGCAGGGACATGGTTTGGCTCAAACCCTTATTCTCTTCTAATGTGTACCCTAAAGTAGGTTGATGTACATCAATTGACTAATTTTCTTCTTGTTTTATGCACACATGTAAGGTGTCAAATGGGCCTATATGACTATCTTGTGAATTTTCAAATAAGGTTGGTAAGTCCCAATCAGATACATCTTCTACATTGCAAGGTTTAATATGAATTTCAGGCTTTATAGGGGGATCTACTCTAACTTGCCATTGAGAAGTGTCCATTAAATGTATAGTATCCAATTGCTCATTCACCTCCTCAATGGATGTGTCTTCATCAAAGTCATAAAAATAAGCGAGACATGAATTTAGAGGTTTTGGGTTGGATGTTTCTAAAGCTTCATTTTCTTCATCAATGGAAGTCTCTCCATCATAATCGCAATAAGTAGGACATGGCTCAAGTAAGTAGATATAAGTTGGAGGTTTCTAAGGATGGTTGTGGATTTTGTGGCTCAGTAGGATCATAAGAAATTTCCATCCTATTATTAGTATTGAATGGCTCTTTAGTATCCCTAATTTGTTTTATTTTCTTAGTTCATTCATCAATGTTTGTGAATATTTTCCCATAGTGGTTACATTTCTACAATCCATTCATCCCTCTCTCATTTCATTTCCTCATGCATCTTTTCATTGGTAGCCATGGTTTGTTCTATTCTCTCAAAAAGCTTTTTCATATCCTCTTTTAATGGTTGTTCTTCATACGGCAGAGGAAACAACTCATAATGTTGGTATTGCTGTGGCACTGGGTTATTGAAAAGGGCTAAGTTGGTTGAACCCATGATGGTTGACCCTAATATTCTTGATAATCATGGTAGTGTGGACAAGGGTGGGACCATTGTGGTTCTTCTTGATATTGGTAATCTTGAGACCATGATTATTCATGATACTTAGCCTATCCATTGTAGTCTTGGTAATTTGTCTTAGGATAATCATTGCTAGGGTGTATGAATGCATTAGGTGCATCCATTGACTACTAATAATAACCATTGTATGTGGAGCTTATTGGCTATGAAGGAGTGGGATGGGGATGCTTAGAATAGGTATAATTATTATGGTACTGAGGTTGTGGTGCAGCTTGCCTAGAAGCTATTATCCTAAGCAATTGACTTTTCATAATATCTAACCTATCATTCGATGCATCTAATCTATGAAGTCTATTCCCTTCTCTATAAGCCAATGTTCCCAACTTTGTATACAATGAAACAAATAATTGTATGCAACAAATGGGTACTTTTTTTTTTCCTTTTTCTTTTTAAGAAAAAACCCTACCTATATGATTCATCTTAATTTCTAGTTGTAAGCTAAATGTTGCATAATCAAATCCTACTAAGTGCTAATCAAGCTGTGTCTTGATTATCTTTGTTTTGTGCATAGGTGATAGCTTCTTAGACCTCAATCTAAATAGGTCCTCCTTCTATCCAGATTTGACTACTACTTACTTGTTAGGTTCTTAACACAATCATCATGTTGGGAGGCATTTAGACCTTAACTAACGTCAACGGAAGGTGTGGGAAAATCACTTAGATTTTAAGATACTCACTATAACCACAATGCTCAGAAGCCACTGGAGTGACAATAGATTGTGTCCTTCTAAAAGAGTCCTATGAGCTCGATACTCTAATTCTCTTTCTACCTAATTTTAAATTAATATTTAAGGGTTGGGTTGCGCGCTTGTGGTGATTATCCTAGGTGGGCCAAGAAGTGGTGATGAAATTCACCCTTAATCTTGTAAGGGTGGGCCCTTAGTAATTAATTTCTACACTACATGACAGTTTAATTAACATATAAATCACCTTAAATCAATAAATGTTCCTAGGAATTAATTAAACGCAATAAACTAATACAAAATCATAAAAATGCAATAATTATCAAATATGCTTTCTATATGCAATTATTCTACCAAACAATGCAAATTTTTTCTAAATGCAAACCCTAATCTAAGAAATAAAAGGAGTGAGAGAAACTTACAATGGGGTTTCTGATAAAGATCAAGTGTGGGCCACCTTATTCCACACTTGCCCTATTTTAATCCAACCCTTATAAAATTGTAATTAAAAATTATAAGTTACAATGATCCTCATTACAAGATTCACTCAAAAAAAGGAAAATTTCTATTCTAGGAAATCAACGAAGTTATATTTATATTGAGAAGCTCCACTTGCCAATTTCCTCCACTTTCCAATTTCTTGAAAAATAAAAATAGCAATATGTACTAAATTTAGGAAATAAGGTGATTATACACTAAAAAATGCACCTAAAAAATGCAAAAAATGCAATTAATAAAAAAATTATTTTTAAAATTTTTATATTTATTTTTCATTTTTTCATTTTTGAATTAAATTTTATGAAAACTTCATTGCATGTCCCCGAAATTAGAGCCAAAAACTGGTTGTTTACTACAAGTACATGGCCTATTGAGGTGTAACGTATGCAAAAACAAGTGACAAAAAATAAATGAAAGTGTAATTAGATCAGATATATTTAATCAATGAAAATTACAAAGTCTAACTCAAAAAGACAAGAAATTAACTAAAAAAACAAAAAATCTACTTCCCTAGCTTGAGCACATCATTTTTCTCAAATATAATATCTTCAATCTTGATTGGCCTTCATCAATCTCTTTCTAGAGATTCTAATTAGGGATCCAATGGTCCATTATGTAGATTCTCCAAAATTTCAAAGATTTGGTCAAGATAAGGATTTTGGGTTTTAACAGCTTAGATATGATTTTTGAATCTCAGAATGAATATTAGGTGCTTTGAATAAGCAAAGGGATGTTCTAAGAATGAAATCTAAAAATTAGTTGAAATTCTTATGTGAAATAGAGGAGAAATCTTGTTTATTAAGGTTAACCCATTGATTAGTTTAAGCCTTAATTAAATTAGCTCGGATTATGCAGTTCTTGGATATTAGATCCCGGACGAGATAAAACTAGAATAGAAGTAGGGATATAGAAGGAATTAAAATGGGGACAGAAATGGAATTTTAATTAAAGAGCAAAGGGTAAAACTAGAATTTTGAAGAACAAATCATACTTAAATGAAATAGAAATAGGAAACTCGACGAGGAAGATGAGGAAGCTGGTGATCAAGAGGAGAGAAAGAGGAGTAGAGGGAAGAAGAGGAGGGGGAAAGGGAAGACAGAGGAAACCCGTTTGAGCCATCTGATGCAATGAAAGGGAAAGAGAGGGAGAGATCTTGAATAGGAGAGGTTAGAGAGGAAACTAATCGTGGGAGACTATGGGAAGCAGACAACATTAGTGTAGCCTGCTCAGTTGATCTAGTTGATGCCGGTGATGCAAAGAGTATGAGATAGAGGAGAGGGAGAGTATAGATGGGTTGTTGGCCTGTATGCTAGTGAAGCAGAGAGAGAATGGTGGGGGAAGGAGAAGAAAGGAGAGGTGGAGCAGTGATCTGGTGTCGGGTTGTGCAAATAGAATAGAGAAGTTGGGGGTAGCAAGGTGAGGCTAGGCAGAGAAACAAGAGAGAAAGAGAGGGAGAAGAGTGTAAGAAAGAGATGACACAAGAGGTAGAGCCTGAGAGAAGAAGGGAGACAGAGAGGTTGGTGACTGATCTTTTGATTTCCTATTGGAAATCGATAGAAGAAAGTAGGAAAACTAACATAGCAAGAAAGAGAGAGAAGTGAAAAAGAGGGGGACAATTGATGCTAAAATGAAAATGAAAAGGAGCAACAAAAATGTAAAACAGGGAAGGTGTGACGACCCGGGTTTTTGAAAACATGATTTGTAAAGTATTTTGAAAGGCAGGGCCCTTAAGAGTGTAAAATTTTTTCGCAAAACAAAGCAGCGGAAATTCTTTTCTTTAGAACTTGTTTTGAAAACCCAAGTCACCACTTCATACATAGCATAAGTACAATTTGTGTACAAAATAAAATTCCATTGAAGGAATATACTTTTATTAAACTCCAGGATCCATCCAGTGGTTCACAGTACAGCCAAATCTGGTACAATACTTGTCCAAATTACATAATCCAAAACTCAAGCTCACCATACAATAAAACACTCAACAAAGAAAAATACATATCTTCAAGGTTATACCTTGAAGATTATTCTCTTCAAGTCTTCTATAGTCTTCAGCTCCTAACTCTCCTTCCCTGGATCTGAGATATTGCAACAAGTACAATATCTTAGCAAGCAATGCTTAGTAGGGGATTCAAGAAACATAATAATTGACAATGTAATTCCAATACTTCATAATCTCAATATCCTTAAACATACTCTATACCTTGTAAGTTATGTATATTTATATGCATACATACCCTTCATGGGTAAACCAGTTAAATTCGTGAAAATAGTCAAATATCACTCCCAACTAAGCTGATCAATTCTCTTCATTTTGATAATTTAGTATTATAGCTAATCTCATACTGGGAATTTCCCTTCTTGGGAAACATTGGTAATATACAATTACCTAGCATTTCATTATGCTATAACATAAGGCATTTCACTATGCCTATTCCCATATGCATCATAGTGCAAAATAATCAGAAAGGTTGCTATGCTGCAGTCTGATCAGTACTAATCGCTCGGATAACTGCCCTGTTCACCACTGATACCACGGTGGAAAATATTATGTCACTGCCCGTATGGGGGGGCAAGACTTTCACAGTGGTGGCCATCCCATAATTGCCACCACTCGACTTTTAGCCTCTCATTGGGCAAGGTATCATCATATCATCAAATTTCAAGGAGCGGGTGGCCAAACCCTCATAACTCCTCTAGTAATAGCATCCCCTAAGCTCATGCCTATTAAAACAAACTCACAAGCCCCCAAGCTTGTATGTAAAATATATTTCATATATATCAGACCATATGTCTGTTTACTTAGGGTTGAAATATTTTCTAGTTCCCTATTCACTTATAGTTAGTCCTTAACCATCTTATAGGTGTTTGGTTGGATCATAAGGTTTTCAAGAGATTTAGTACAAGTATTATCATTACTCTTGTCAACATAAGATCACGAGTACAATCATGAATATCTCATGTAAATGCATTCATCAAATCCTCCTACCTTTAAGGATTGATCTCTTTTTCCCAATCTTTCATGATCCTGACTAATGTATGTAATCTGTACATCCATACATATTGTCAATATATAAATTATGAACAATCCTATTGATCACTAGATTTGATGTTTAGAATGATCTTTAGATCATTCATATCTAAGTATTTTTCTATCTCTAAGTCTTTGTATGTTCATCTCCTTGATCTTGATCTTTCATAGATCCTTTGATTGACAATCTACACATGTTGATAAAGATCAAGGTCCTAGATCTTCTATCATCTAGCTCTTCTTTGATCTAAGTTCAGTTCTTGGATCATCCCTATGGAGGATGATCTTGGTTTTCTTCCTTGAATCACCTTTGATCAAGGGTTTGGATTATCTAATCTAATGAACTATAACAAGTATACTACTAAACATGCATACTAAGTACAATATAGTGTACTTATTCTTATTGTTCTTGATCATCCAAGATCTAATGGATCTTGTTTGATCATGCTTATCTTACTTACTGTTTTTATTAGGATTAGGTAATTTACTAACCTTTTATGCTCTTATGATTATTATTCAACCAGTTAATGTGCTGCTCGAAGGTAGCTTATTCAAGCCTAAATCTAGACTGCTCCTCTTATTTCCAATTGGCTAAGGCTTACTAGCTGAATGGGTGAACACAAAGTGGTTACTTCAATCCCCATGTAAGGAGGCGTTTAGACCTCACAAACGTCAACAGAAGGTAGGGGAAGAGCGAGGCTCTATTAGATAACCCCCTTAACCACTATGTTCATCATTCACTAGAATGACCATAGCTCAACCTTTCATAAGGTTCCTATAAGCATGTTTACCCTAAGTACTCTTTCTAATGAATTTTAATTAAGTCCATGAATATTTATAATGTCATTCATGGGGTTTATTATTCTTTTCCTAATTTGGGCCAAGGACTTGATAATCCTTATATTGTCCTACTAACTATAGCCCTTACTAATTAAGTCTAAAGTATTCCATTCTTATTTGTGTAATGAAACTCTACTTTCTCATTAGAATACATTTTGGATGTTTTATGCTCTTTATCTCATAACAAGTAAATCTACTACTAACATTCAATCATAAATGAATTATAAATTTAAAGCATAAAACTACATAATCTAACATTCAATGGAAATGAGGCAAGGTACTTAAATTAAATCTAGCACCTTAGATAAGAATGAAAACATATCATACTAAACTCTAAATGTTATACTAGCATGCTTTATAACATAATAATATAAAATGAAACTAATTATATTTACATTTAGAGAAACCTTTACTTATGATCCAACCATTTGATCTTATATCTTTTCCTTTGATTAAGGATTTTAGTTGTATTTAGGGAATTTTCTCTATTAAGGTCAAAAGATCATATTTATCTATTTTTATAATAATCCATCCATGATTTCCTTGGATTTCATCATATAAACATTTATTCTTTCCATCCCAAGGATTTGATCACACTTGATCTCATTGATCAAGTGGGTCCCTTTGTATTTTTAGGGTTTTTCTAGCATAAAGGGTAGATCGCTTAATATATCTCATATCTATATAATTTAAACATAGATCTCACTTTATTTAAGTAGTATATCATTATTAAAACATGTTTCTAAGATCTGATCATCTAAGATCTTGAAAATCTATGTAATTGGAATCTTATTTCTTTAATATAGAAATTTTTTACTGAATAACATGTATTTTTTATTATTCCATAAGAAAATAGAGGTTTCAAGATTTCCATAGCTTCTTTCTGATCTCAATTTGGAGTTCAGATGACTCCGAAATTGAATCGGGAAGTTTAGAGTCTTCCTATGGCCTGTATTTGATCTGGGCCCAGGAACGGACGGCCTAGATTGTTCGGGAGGAAAACCAAATTGGGTGGACTAACTTAGGTGCTTCCGCTGCACTGAAATGTCAAAGCGCCCACACGGGGCGTCCATGGAAGCGCGCGGGACATCGTCCGTCCGATCTGGAAATCGGATAGTCCGTTTGGACCGTCCAATCAATCCCTTCTCAATTGAGGGACCAAAACTGCTCAGATCTTTCTGAAACTTTTACCTTAGGGGTTTTGGACCATTCTGGATTGATTGGTCGAGTCAGATTTTTCATCTGAGTACTCTATCATCATGAATTAAGGGTTCTGTTGTTTACTTTATTTTTACCTTTTTATTACCAAAATTAATTACAGTAAAATAAAAATTACATAAAACAATACTAAACATCTATGAAAAGGATTTCCACTTACTTGATTAGAGAGAAAACCTCATTTATATGCCCAATTAAAAAAAATACCTTGTTGATAAAGATAGAGCCTAAAATCCACCTTTCTTACAAACACTGTTGTTTGAACCGTTGGATCTTGAAATTTCTTTAGGGGTTTTGTAGAATAGATATGTTGGGATGTTTTGCACGGTGCAATTGATCAAATTAGATCTAGAACAAAGTGCCTAATTGATTTTAGGTCTCTTATTCTAATCTAAAAAGAAAAACAAGTTAGAAAGAGATCTAACTCTTGCAAATTTTGAGTTTTTGGGGAGGGATCTTGTAATGACCCCAAATTTTTTGTAATATTAAAATCCCATAAAAAGTTCAGTTTTAAAGATAAGGGCATTTTGGTCATTTCACTAGTCGCCTTGACTAAACTTAGGAATTTGGTCCTAAAAATGGTGCCATTAGATGCGTCTTAGAAAAAGGAATCCAACGAGACTAAAATCACCCAAAACGGAGTTAAAATGAGCAAGTTATGGCCATTTGAAGTACAGGGGCAAAATTGTAAATTTTACAAAAACGACTTAACCTGAAAAACACAGGGGCCCGTTTTGATACGGGCACCCCGTCGTCTTCAACCTCTAGAGGATTCTAGAACGGCAGTGATTGGAGGAGAAATCACCGCCATTCTGGAGGTTTCTCCACCGCCATTCAAAGGCGGTGAGAGCCCCCTCCAGAACCCTCTCTTAGCTCTATAAATAGAGCTCTTGGGTGCCTCTAATGGCAGCCCAAAACGTTGGAGAAAACCAGTCGTGAAGCAGTGACCTATAGGGGAAAACAAGGAGAAAAACCTAGCACTGAGCCAGGTACGTCCGAGATCGCTCAAAACCCATCTCCCCCATAGTTCCAAGGTCAATTTCCCTAAGTTTTTGCATGAAAAACCATGCAAAACGAAGCCCAGGAGAGCCACCAAGGACCCAGGGACGTTCCTTGGGCCGCACTGGTTAGACAGGGGTTGAACCAGGGTGTGCTGAGGATGCGCCGGTCCCCCAGACGACGGAACGTTCCAGTCGGAACGTTCCACGTCATCTCCGTTTGAAAAACCAAACGGGCGCGTCCAGGGACGCGCTCGCTAAAGAGGAAAATGGGTGAAGCATACCGCGCGTCTGCAGACGCGCCCGCTGAGGTGCATGCCGTAGACGCACAGCGCATCATCTTTTGGTTACTTAAGGAAGCTGGGCGAACGTCGCAGACGCGCAGTGCCCTATCATTCAGTCTTTTTGTCTTTAAGACTATGTACATACGACACTAAAACGCTTCTAACTTGAGATCTAGAGCTCCGATTGAGGCACCGCAAAAGGCGTTGTGTCCATGTCGATTACGTGGACATATCTAAACTATAAAATCCCTAATCAAGGCCCAATAAAAGGTGGACATGACCCTAAGAATAGGATGGTGGCGCGTGGCCACTAGAACGTTGGGAAACTGAGGATACCAAGGCCCAATTAGGACCTTAGGACACCCATAGGCATAGGGATGGACCCCTAATGCCTAAGTAAAAAGACCAATTACTCTAAAACCTATAAAAGATAGGTTAAACTAACCTTGATTCCCCAAACCCTGATCAGGAGCGTCCAAGGACAAAAGGATTAGTGTGACCTAGCCAGGTAGGTGCTCTATCGCTATTAGATTCTTTTAAAAGAACTATTATTGTTTTGAGAACATATGTTTTAAATATATGACTTGATTTGCATGACTTAATTCAGCATGCATGATAAATGCTTTGTTCATAGCCATGTTTTGAAATGATTGCATATACATTATGCACATATATGTTTTGCAAACAATTGCATACATTGCATGATTTAGTTCTTGTAAAAATTGCATGTCCTTGAGGGTTACCAAAAGACGCTGGAGTGCCGAGGGCTAGGCAGTTGTGAGGGACCCAAAGATGACAGGTTTTGACAAAAATACACCACGCATATATTGCCAAGACATGTGCTACATGCATAGATTGCATGATAAGTGTAGCCTTGACCGATGAGGGCCGGCTGATAAGGGCGGGCCGATGCAGGCGGGCCAGAGAGAGCTGACAAGGCTTCTAGGCTGGCAGGCTTCTAGGCAGGGTTATGACTTTGAATGCAATACTAGCATGAGCAGATTTTATGCATTTCATGCATGTTTTGCAACCAATTACATAGATTGCATGATTTACGACGAAGACGTGTCATAGGCCTTGTGGAGGCTATGAACGAGTGTCCTTAGGTACCCAGGGACCACACGGTGAGGAGGTCGTGGGCATAGTGGACCCTATGGTTTGATGATTTATGTGCATTGCATATGGCATGATATGAGGTTGGTCGACCATACCATACTATAAATCCATGAGTTGGATTCCATGAAGCATTTTTTGTATATCATAATGCTATGATATATATGTATATGATACTTTCGATTATATGATCCTTTAAGTCATTAATATTTCAGTTTGACAATGGATTTTGATGTCGATGTTGAACTTGAGTATTCAGACATGCACGTGTTTTGGAAAGAGCATATGATTTTAAAACATCGCATGCATTATAAAACTAGTAGTGATAGACTCCTATTGAGTATAGTATATACTCACCCTATCCTTAACATTTTTCAGGATAGTTCCACTCATAAATAGAAGATGTCTCAAGAGATATTAGTGCTACAAGCAAGTGAATCAAAAAGAAGAAAGTTATACATGTAAGTAAACTCTCAACCCTTTGGACATGTATTTGTATTTAATTACAGTTGGACTGTGTGCTGTGACTGGATAGACCTGGGGAAAAACATTTATGATTTCTGAAGTTTTTTTAAAAACCACTTTGGTTGTTGTGAAGGCAAATGACACTCGGGGTTTTCAAAATGAGTTTAAAACTAAAAGGTTTTCCGCTGCATTGCATGGTTTCCATGAAATGGTTTTCAAATAGGGATGCATCCCGCCTTAGGAAATTAGATATTGCATTTAAAAATGCATGAGAAAACCTGGGTCATCACAGTTGGTATCAGAGCCCAGGTTTTATCCTTTCACAGGTAGTCCAGCATGTCCAAGGGTCATAGACAATAGAGAAAATCAAGAAGAATTAATATAAATAGGAGTAGTAGAGATGACTACTTCTATTTGTGGATTACAATATTAATGCTCAAGGCATTTCACCATAAATAAATAAGTGAAACACAGCTTGGTTTAACAAATAATTAGGCAGAGGATAGTGCAACCCTTATCCAAGATCTAAGACGACTTAAGGATTAAGGATTGTTATATGGTGCAAATATGAAAACTCATATATGGATTATATTATGATAAGAATGATGAAGGAATGAAGATGTTAGTGAACTTATTAGTAGATAGTTCTAACCTGTAGTAAGGCAATCTCATCAAAGGTGAGAGAAT
Source organism: Warburgia ugandensis (assembly GCA_035236585.1). Lineage (NCBI taxonomy): Eukaryota > Viridiplantae > Streptophyta > Magnoliopsida > Canellales > Canellaceae > Warburgia > Warburgia ugandensis. The sequence continues at coordinate 55,642,646 of CP141128.1, forward strand.
TGAAGAACTTAGATGGCTATCTTACCATCATAAAGAATATCAGAATATGAGTACACTATCATGAGGGATATGATATGAGTATGATAAGAGACAGACTTTGAGAAGAATTTTGATGATAATCTAAGAGGGATAAGGATGCAAGATAATATTAGGAGATGACTATGACTCGTACTAGATTACAAAGGAATATATCCTGAAAGCCTTAGCTCAATTTTGGATACCTTAATTGAAGTCTCATGAAAAGTGAAGTGATATCAAATAATAACTACTTGAGTATTATAGAGCAAATCAGAAGATGTATACAAGTAACATATTATGAGATTAAGAGAAACATAACACGAATATGATACGGAAATGAATTCGACCAAGTTATCAAAAGATTTTTTTGACGATAATATTGGGGATAATAAATCTATGATAATAGATTGATCCTAACAAGAACTTGTAAGAAAAGTATAGCATGACCAAAACGTCAATGCCATTATTAAGACATGGTATGAATTTTTATTAAGGCTACAGGCAATTGAGGATTTCAATGATCTTAAGATAGTTTAGAATTTCTGAGAAGCATTCAATTTATCATATATGTTACTTAAAAGAAATAGATGAAGTATCAAATATATGCAACAACGCATATAGAGACATTGATCTAGGTAGACCAAATGGATATTGAAGAAAAGAGAGAAAGAGATAGAGATGTAACTATAAGTATTCGATGAATATTGAATAATCAAAAGAAGAAGATTATGACTCTATGAAGATACATACAATTCTAACATCTTGAATCCTATACGAGGGAAGATCAAACAAATGCAAAGGAATAATAATAGTTGAGTTGGCAATGATATGTATAATAGAGAGAAAGCATATGGGATTTAAGGCTTTGAGTAGAGTATCGAATTTCAGGAGATTATGTGACAAAAAATTTTCAAAGAAGAATGCCGACCAACTAGAAATTAAATTCTACAAATGGTTTGACATCAATAAGATTCTTATCAAGATCCATTAGCTTATGGGGGACACCAATGGATATAATCCATAAAAAGGAAAATTTGGTGATATCTCACCTTGCCACTACATGAGTAAATAAAGTCATATTGAAAAAGGAAATAGGCCAGGACAGTAACTTATCCATTTAGCAAGTAGGGTACCATCAAGGATCAAATTGAGATCTTACTAGCATAGATTGTAAGAGCAATATCTTAAGACCATCATTGAGTACTGTTGACTAAATAGAGGTATCCCACCCTAATTATCAGGTATGTTAATATCTATGAGTTAGTAGTTGAAGTTATATACTCAGAAGGATGTTATAAGTCTTTAGACTTGAGTACTTGATAGGCTAAGTCATTTGAGGGTATAAGGCCAGTTGATTAGGCCACATCCTAAAGTTGATTAGGCCACATCATGAAGAGCTACAAGTACAATAAATATAGTAAAAACTAAGATAGGAGCAAAAATAAGAAGTGATCTAAACCAATGTGAAAGGTTTTTCAAACCTTAGTGGCTACCATGACAAGGTGAAGAAATTACTTTGGGTCTGAAAAATACTACTGACTTGGATTGAAAGAAAGGTAGATAAGTACCAATCACTCTAGAGGCCCTTGAGCTTATAATGTATCTGGGAAGAGATCAATAGGTAATCAAATAAAGTCTTTCTATGTCTAAGAAAATGTTTATGCTTATCTGAGTATTGTAAAACTTGTAGAGTTAACAACTTCAGTACAATTTGATATAATCGCTATTGAAGACAAATTATTATAAGCTAAGTATGAGAAGGCACTTAAAAGATAAAATAAGGAGGCACTTGAAAAATAAAATTTGAGGAATTGAGAAAATCACTACTTATGAGGATACCTCCTGACAATACAGATTACATGGTTGACGAAAGATTGAACAATATATTGACATAGGGGATAAGGTGAGATGGCTAGCACACTATAAGGTGAGATTGGATGTTACATTGCCTTTTTGACAAAGAGTTAGTTGTTATGAGCATATACCAAGTACAAAAAATCAACTGAAGGAATTTCTAAGGACTAACCCTACCGGATTGAGTATATATCTTTTGGGCTGAAAGGTTACGAAGAAAACCATCAAGCAAAGAAAGGGCAAAAAGGATGAAGACAAAGGATTCAACCATGACCTAGTAAGGGTACTCGGTTATAAGAAACTTTTTACCTTGCATGAATGAGAACATTATTGAAAATCCTAACTGACAAATGGATGAGAAATAGTGAGATAGGCTTCTAGATGAGAACATACGACTCATGATGATGAATTGACCATTAACATTTGACATGATTTTGGATAAGATCCTAACAGAAGAAAGCATTTAATGAATTCAATAATGAAACTGGATATGAAGTTAGGACATTTTACTTTCAGTATATGATAAGGTCCTCAATGGAAGATGCTACTAATTGGCTTTTATTTTCGAATGTAACCTTGGTCAAGGAAATCAAGTCGCATATGAAAAACGACAGACAGTTGAAATTCAAAGATAAGTAAGAGTTTGGCTATAAAGCATATGATACCATATCAGTTATTGAAGTATCTTGGAGACAAGGGTAAGAAGCAAAGTTAGACACAATAGAAAGAAGGTAACTTTTTGGATTTGTGGATAATGAAAGAGATTACTAGATGAAAAGGATTATCCTATGATATTCAAAATAGGAGAAATAAGATAATATGATCTTGAACGAAGCATATGCATGAGCAAAGAAGCATGATCTTATGAGGAGACTATCTTATACATGATGAGATAAGTATAGGAATCTAAGGAATTCAAGATAGATGAAGTACCGCTAGAAAATGGTATTATTAAATTGGCACGTACGAGAGTATGGCGCTGCATCAAAGTACGCAGCGAAAACAGGCCCTTATAGGTGAGGCCTTATAGGAGGAACAATAGAAATGATAAATTGAGGATGAACCTAAAATTGCTTCCTAAAGGAGAATGCATTCACCAAGAAATCATCTAAGAGACAAATACCTGGAAGATAATAAGTTATGGAATTTCGAGGACGAAATTCTTTTAAGGGGGTAATAACGTAATGACCCCAATTTTTTTGTAATATTAAAATCCCATGAAAAGTTCAGTTTTAAAGATAAGGGCATTTTGGTCATTTCACTAGTTTCCTTGTCTAAACCCAGGAATTTGGTCCTAAAAATGGTTCCATTAGATGCGTCTCAGAAAAAGGAATCCAACGAGACCAAAATCACCCAAAACGGAGTTAAAATGAGCAAGTTATGGCCATTTGAAGTATAGGGGCAAAACTATAAATTTTACAAAAACGACTTAACCTGAAAAACACAGGGGCCCATTTTGATACGGGCACCCCGTCGTCTTCAACCTCTAGAGGGTTCTAGAACGGCGGTGATTGGAGGAGAAATCACCGCCATTCTGGAGGTTTCTCCACCGCCATTCAAAGGCGGTGAGAGCCCCCTCCAGAACCCTCTCTTAGCTCTATAAATAGAGCTCTTGGGTGCCTCTAATGGCAGCCCAAAACATTGAAGAAAACCAGTAGTGAAGCAGTGACCTAGAGGGGAAAACAAAGAGAAAAACCCAGCAACGAGCCAGGTACGTCCAAGATCGCTCAAAACCCATCTCCCCCATAGTTCTAAGGTCAATTTCCCTAAGTTTTTGCATGAAAAACCATGCAAAACGGAGCCTAAGAGAGCCACAGAGGACCCTGGGACGTTCCCTGGGCCACACTGGTTCGACAAGGGTTGAACCAGGGTGTCTTGAGGATGCCCCGGTCCCCTAGACGACGAAACGTTCCAGTCAGAACGTTCCATGTCGTCTCCGTTTAAAAAACCAAACAAGCGCGTCCAGGGACGCGCCCGCTAAAGAGGAAAACGGGCGGAGCGTATTGCGCGTCTACAAATGCTCCCGCTGAGGTGCAAGCCGCAGACGCGCAGCGTGCTAGTAGCACGTCGTCTTTTGGTTACTTAAGGAAGCTGGGCACATGTCGCAGATGCGCAGCGCCTTGGCATTCAGTCTTTTTGTCTTTAAGACTCTATGTACATACGACACTAAAACGCTTATAACTTGAGATCTAGAGCTCCGATTGAGAGGCCGCAAAAGGTGTTGTGTCTGTGTCGACGACGCAGACACATCTAAACTATAAAATCCCTGATCAAGGCCCAATAAAAGGTGGACATGCCCTTAAGAATAGTATGGTGGCTTGTGGCCATTAGAACGTTGGGAAATTGAGGATACCAAGGCCCAATTAGGACCTTAGGACACCCATAGGCATAGGGATGGACCCCTAATGCCTAAGTAAAAAGACCAATTACTCTAAAACCTATAAAAGATAGGTCAAACTAACCTTGATTCCCCAAACCATGATCAGGAGCATCCAAGGACAAAAGGGTTAGCGCGACCTAGCCAGGTAGGTGCTCTATCGCTATTAGATTCTTTTAAAAGAACTATTATTGTTTTGAGAACATATGTTTTAAATATATGACTTGATTTGCATGACTTAATTCAGCATGCATGATAAATGCTTTGTACATAGCCATGTTTTGAAATGATTTCATATACATTATGCACATATATGTTTTGCAAACAATTGCATACATTGCATGATTTAGTTCTTGCAAAAATTACATGTCCTTGAGGGTTACCAAAAGACGCTGGAGTGCCGAGGGCCAGGCAGTTGTGAGGGACCCAAAGAGGACAGGTTTTGAAAAAAATACATCACGCATATATTGCCAAGACATGTGCTACATGCATAGATTGCATGATAAGTGTAGCCTTGACCGATGAGGGTGGGCCGATGCGGGCGGGCCAGAGAGAGCTGACAAGGCTTCTAGGTCAAGGTGCTTCTGCTGTGGTTATGAATTTGAATGCAATACTAGCATGAGCAGATTTTATGCATTTCATGCATGTTTTGCAAACGATTGCATAGATTGCATGATTTACGACGAAGACGTGTCATGGGCCCCGTGGAGGCTTTGACCGAGTGTCCTCAGGTACTCGGGGACCACACGGTGAGGAAGTCGTGGGCATAGTGGAACCTATGGTTTGATGATTTATGTGCATTGCATATGGCATGATATGAGGTTGGTCGACCATACCATACTAGAAATCCATGAGTTGGATTCCATAAAGCATTTTATGCATATCATAATGCTATGATATATATGTATATGATACTTTCGATTATATGATCCTTTAAGTCGTTAGTATTTCAGTTTGACAATGGATTTTGATGTCGATGTTGAACTTGAGTATTCAGACATGCACATGTTTTGGAAAGGGCATATGATTTTAAAACATCGCATGCATTATAAAACTAGTATTGATAGACTCCTACTGAGTATAGTATATACTCACCCTATCCTTAACATTTTTCAGGATAGTTCCACTCATAAATAGAAGACGTCTCAAGAGATATTAGTGCTACAAGCAAGTGAATCAAAAAGAAGAAAGTTATACATGTAAGTATACTCTCAACCCTTTGGACATGTATTTGTATTTAATTACGGTTGAAATTTGTGTCTTTGACCTGGATAGACCTGGGGAAAAACATTTATGATTTCTGAAGTTTTTTCAAAAACCACTTTGGTTGTTGTGAAGGCAAATGACACTCGGGGTTTTCAAAATGAGTTTAAAACTAAAAGTTTTTCCATTGCATTGCATGGTTTCCATGAAATGGTTTTCAAATAGGGATGCATCCCGCCTTAGGAAATTAGATATTGCATTTAAAAATGCATGAGAAAACTTGGGTCATCACAGATCTAGATCTAATTTTTCAAGGATATTGAAGAGAATTTCGTGGTAATTTTATGAGAATTTTTGGAAGATTTTTGGGGTTGTATTTATAGGCATTTTGGGTCTTTTTCCATGATTATAATATGTTATTTTTTTAATATAAAATGGCATGGAAGTCTTCAATGCTCCCATGCCTAATTTTTCTTCCCCATGACCAACTGATCTTTGTTGAGCCATATTTCACATGGGATTCTGATCAAATTGGTTTTTGGGGGCGTGGTGGTCCCCGTGTGGGCCCCACATGGTGTGAAAAGTCCATTTTGCCCTTTATGCATAAAATTTTGGGTTTTATTCCCATGATCTCGGATTTGAGTGTACTTAGTGGCGTTGGATTTGTATTTCTTAGTACATTCTAAATTTTGATGTTTCATATTTTTATTTTTGGAGTATTTTGATTTTTGGGTAAAATTACCATTTTACCCCTTTTATCCAAAAAATGAAAAACTTAAGGATTTTTCATCCAAATTCGAAATTTGTTGTGCTTACAGTCATTTTGAAGGGTTTGATAAGTTTAATTTCAATTTTACATATCTTATGATTTGATTATACTTTTATAAAAAGTATATTTTAAATAACCCTAATATTTCAGCCCGAAATATCTGAAACTCAAACTTTATTGATTTTTCTCAATCAATTTACAAAAATTGGGGTTCTTACAGAAGGAGAACATGAGGAAGAAGGAGAAGAGAAAAAGAACGAGGGTGAGACAAGAGGAGAAGAGAAGAAAAGGAAAGTGGGTGGTGGTCTTGCCTCCTATTGTCCAGCCAAAGAGAGGAATGTGATGGGTTTCCTCCTCTTATATAAATTCTCCTCTTTCCAATTCCATTCCTCACTACATTTAAGAGGTTTCCAAGCTTGGAAACTTCTTATAATTCCATTTTTTCTATTTTGAAGGTTTTCAATTGCCAAGTGATATCCTATTCAGAAAATCTGCTCTATGGAAATCAATTCTCTTTTAGATGACCATTCCAACTTGCCTATTGTTCTTTGATAAGTAATCTAGTCCATTGATTCGATCCAAGCCATTCAATGTTCTTTAGGATGATTTGGCACCATTAATTTTGATCTGAGCTATCCAAGCCATAATATGGTTGATTTATGAAACAAAAGACTATATTAGAGTCCTTTAAACCATACATTAAGCATCTAATAAGCTCTGATGATGATTTGACTATTAAATTTTAAAAATTAATGGTTGGATGGTCAATTGAAATTGAAATTTGTATTTTATCAAAAAAGTATCCAATTGATGAGTTAGATGATCTAATTGAATGCTAAATTAGGGGTATTTTGACCAAAATTTAACATTTAACAAATGTATTTGCAATGGCTAGGTTCTTTGCCAAAACAAAATCGAGGATAGTTTCCCCCATCTCATTTCATTCTCCTATACCATACCCTTCATGTATCTTATCATTTCCTTCCTTTTCTTTTCCTACATGGCCATTTAAGCTTGCTCTTATAAATATCTTCTCAATGTTGGGAATTTCTTACATGACTCCCTCCATATCTTCCTAAAACTATCTCTTGATTATATCTTCTAACCCTACTTATGGTGGTATGCACTTATAACATTTATAACCTGCTCTCCTAGAACAAGTTTTATTATTTCTATCATTGATTCTTTTAACGTCCATAACTTTATCCTTTAATTCTTTATCCACTATTATTTGTACACCTTTTTTGTTACTATCCTTTCCTATTTACTAGAGTTTATACCCATCCATTTCTTTAGTTTTAGTTCCTTTCCACTTGATTTCTTGGATACAAGCAATGTAGACTCTCCTATGTTTTATCATATCTACTAACTTTAAACTCTTGCCTGTCAATGTCCCTATATTCCATGCAGTGATATGAATCTTATGCTTTTGAGATTGCCTATTTACTCATGCACTTCTCGACCTCCATGGCATGAACCCATGCCCACTTTTCACTGCACCTGGGTTCTGATGCAGCATGTTGCTTCCAAGAGGACGCTATAGTAGGCCTTGCCCATTTTTCACTACACTCGAGATTAGATGTGGCGTGTCACTCTTGGGGGAATGCCATAGCAACCCTTGCCCATTTCTCACCGCACTTGGGATCCTATGCAGCGTGTCACTTATGGGGGATGCCCTAGCTTGTGGGAATGTCAGTTTTTGATTCATGTCATGTTAGGGTAGCCATACTTTTAAGAAGCCAAAGATGATTTTCATTTCTTACTTACAAACTAATATACAAATGTATATTCATTTGCAAGTAGGAAAGAAAAAACAAAACCATCTTCAAATTCTTCGTTATCGACTATCACCTAACACAAGATGCTCCTCTTTTTCATCCAATTAGGTTCTACTCATAAGTGGTTAGTATTATCCTCGTGTTAGTAGGTCTTTAGACCTCAAATAATGCCAAAAAAAGGCATGGAAAAATCATTTGGATTTTAAGACACTCATTATAACCACAGCGCTTAGAAGCCACCGGAGTGGCAATAGATCGTGTCCTTTTAAAAGGGTCTTATGAGCTCAATAACCTAAGTCTCTTTCTACTTGATTTTAAATTAAAATACAAGGGTTAGGATCACAACATGAAAGGATGTTGATTGATTCCTAGATGGTCCAAGGAGCTAGTGATGAAATCCAGTCCTTATCTTATAAGGGTTCATGTGGGGCCCTTGCTATCCTTAATTCCACTCTACCATAAAGCTATAAACGTGCAATGTAGAACATAAAGAAAACTAATGCTTACCTACATGCTATTTAACAAAGGATCATGCTCTTTAATAGATGGCACCCTATAACCATGCAGCCTTTGGTTATAGCCGAGCTTAGGCTTACCTTTATTAAATAGGTGCACAACTAATTCAACAATCGTAAGTAAAGATGCAACAATTAAAGTGAATGATCCTAATCTATATGAATTATACTACCATCCAAATGCAAAATTATCCTAAAAATTAAAATTTGAGTGAGCGACTCTTAAAGTGAGGATCCGATGACGATCAAGTGTGGGCCATAGTACCATACACTTGCCCTATATTATTACAACCTATTTAAAAATTAAATAATAAAGAAAATAAAATTACAAATGGGATTCACTACAATTTCCTCAAATCCTAATCTAGAAAAGCAATAAAACCTAATCTAAGATGATGAGGTTATGGTGCATAGGATTGCCACCACTCCTTTGCTGATTTCTTGTGCACAAAAATTAAGGAAATTGGTTAGTATCATGAAAATAGCGAATATATGCAAAAATAAAGAAAAAACCCTAATCTAATGCATCCCAAACCTATACTAGAGGAAAATAACCTAAATTATATAACACTACACAAAACATTGTGATTCCCTAACAACGGCACCAAAAACTTATTGTGATTTTAAGTTAACTTGCTAACGCATGAATCATTTGCAACATAGCATGCTAGTGAGGTTGATCCCATAAGGAGTTGAACGAATGTGATGCTAGTGGTCCTTACTTTAAACTATCTAACCTAGCCAAAATTTAAGAGATATTTAACTTAATCTAAATTGAAAATTAACCCAAGGGATGAGAAATTATGCTAAAATTAGAAGCATGATAAAATTTAAAACTTTCCTAAAACATGCAGTTTCAAAAATTAGGACTTTCCTAATTGAAAACTTCTTAATTTTATGACTTTCCAAAATAAAACTTTGTTAAAGTGAAACTTTCTAAAATCATTACTTTCTAAGAAAAAATTAGAAACAACTAAACTATCCTAATATGTAGCTAATCTTAACACATGGAGTACTAAACTTAACATGAATTAAACAAACTAATTGAAACATGCAAAACATGGACAACATGTTGTGTATGGAACTTGATCTTTATGCATGAATATAACTATGGAAAATTGCATGTATAAAGCATGGAAAAGGATCATAAACTCATGAATGAACTAAACTACCATGTACTACATGATATTACGAAAATGTGACCTTAATCAAACAAGCTACTTCCTAAGGAAATCACCATCAAAACCATGCGTGTAATCCAATGGATTGGGCACATTAATTTAAAGGTCTTTCTTTGATGCAAATCAATAGATGAATGTTGGAATTGAACATGAAATATTTATATTAAGTTGCCATGAACATAATATTTAATTCAAGTAACATAATGGAAAATTTTCACCATGAACATAAAACTAAGAATTGCATTGATTGAATATTTCAAAATACAATTTGGATGTGCATCCTCCAAAGAGTTGTGCACACCATAAAATATAAAAAACAATCACTTATCCTCCTCTTACAATCTAATATTCAAGGGAAAAACTTATGGTATATGAGCAATGAACAATCAAAACTAAAGAAGACAGAGCCTGAATTCATTGGGAGTTAAAAGAGAACCAAAAGACAATGAAAGGTAAAGGAAAAAAATAGATTCAAGATGACTTCCCTTGGCTGTCACTTTAAGGAAAAACCATCCTTGAATCTAAGTTTTTAAGGCAAGGACAGACCAAAGGAAATCAACTAAAAGATAACATAAAAAGCATTAAGATCAAACAAGAAGGATAGTAAACTAAACCAACCTTCAATGGAGAATCAAATACCCTAAAACCAGGTGTGGAATAGCTTGAAAAGATGCCTCACACCTTAGGAAAAGAAGTAGCAGCACCCAAGCAAAGAAATTCCAAGGCAAAAAAGAGGGAATGGGAAGCTAGGAAGGGGATGTCTCCTTCCCTAATGGAGGAGGTGTCTTTTTCCTTTGGGGAATAGGTCTCCTTTTTTCTTGGCTTTGTGCTGGTTTTATAATTATTTTCCTTCTTCTTCTTTTTTTCTTTTTTTTTTTCTACGTACTCTAATAATAAGGTGTGGTGGGGATGAAATCTTCTCATTTTGGATGTTTAGGATAGGGGAAAAGTTAGGGTTTTCAAATAGGAAACAAGGGGTGAGAGATGGCTGCCTTTGGAGGTGGATTTGGTGAGAGACACCACTTTTTAGGAAGGGGTGTCTAAAATCATTGGAGCTTCTCCTAATTAGGACGGATGGTGAGGTGATAGAGTAGGAAAGAGACGGGAATAGGAAAATAAGGTGGGAGGAAAGAGAGGTGTAGGAAAGGAAAGTGAGGTCAGATGGAGGCCTTTGATTTGTTAATTGATTTCCTAAGGACTTGGGATTGGTTGGGTGGTAGGATGGGAGTTTAGGAAGTGGAAGAGTTATGGAATGGTATGCTCTTTAATGGAAAGTCAAATTCATGGTGGTATTTGGTAGTGAGGTGGAAAGTGATAGAAAAGTGGGAAAACAAATAAAAAATGGAAGTCTCTCATCCTATTGGTCCATGTGTCAACTTTTCCTAATAATATTTTCCTTAATTATCTTCAAAATATCCCTTAAAATCTCATGGATAATCCTCTTGAATTTCATCCAATCCTAACTTTTCATTTAGCTTAGCTTGATGGCTTATATGGCTAAATTTGAAGGTTCCATTAGCTAACCTTCATGCCTGGCTTTGGAAGCTTTCTTTTGTTGGCATCATGGATCCATCCCTTGGCTTGAGTGGCTTGGATTCCTTAGCATGTCACCTTCTCCCATGGCTTATGTGGCTAAAGTGGCTTCCATGCAAAGGTGGTGGGAATGCATGGCTTACTTCATGGGCCCAATCTTTAGCTCCCTTAATTGCAACCATTGCTGGTCCACAACATGATCTTATTTGGTTTCTTATTAGATTGATGATTCTTAGGTTTTGACTCAATCTTTTGATCTTAATCTTAAATTTGATTCCAATCGATCTTAGTCGTCAGATCATCATCTTACTTCCTAAATAAAAAGAAAATTCCTAATTAAATCTTAGAAAAACTTGATTAATTAGATACATACCTTAGATTAGCTTATGGATCAACAAAAATAACAAAATTTCCCTTCATTAGGTAAAAAATGCATGTGTTATGAATTTTGATCTAAAAATCCTAATTTACCCCCAAGGGTAACTAATTGGGTAGTTTATATGCAAAATTAAACACTTATCATCCATCCTAGAGCAGTCTTATGTTCTTTAAGAATATCAAGATGCTTACATACCTGTTCTTTATCTAGATCTATGGCTATGATGACATGCAAGGTTTCATTAGGTCCTAAGTAGGAGTACTTCAGATTTTTTGGTAAAGGTTTAAGGACCAAGATGGGTGGTTTCTCTATAGATGGGACAGGTATAGATTCTGATGGAGGAAGTGGTTCCACAAGAGGGCCCCATTTAGAGGTATCCATTATAGGGGCAAGATCTAAAAGATTATTTACCTCTTCAATGGATTTGTCTATATGAAAAATTATTGTTAATATGTGCTAGGTAGTCCTCAAATGGGTCTAGGATAGATGATGGTGTATGAGCATCTTGAAGTAGACCTTCAATTAAATTTACCATATAGGAATCATCTAGGTTTAAATGTTGATGATCGACATTAAAAATATTGAGCTTGACTTTCATATTGTTGAAGGATAGTTTCATCACACCATTGCTACAATTAATGACAATGTTAGACATTGCCAAAAATGGACCTCCAAGAATCACTAGAATCTCACTTCTAGGGTGTGACACAAGCTGGGTATCCAGGACATTAAAATCCATAGGAAAGTAAAACTAGTCCACCTATATGAGAACATCTTCAGCTATACCATGTGGAATCTTAACTGATCTATCTACTAATTGCAAAGTTGTATTAGTTTTTTAAGGTCACTGAGCCCTAACTGCTCATGGACAGAATAAGGCAACAAATTTACACTAGCTACAAAATCAAATAGTACACTATCTATGACATGATCTCCAATTATACAAGAAATGTGTAGGACACCATGGGTCTCTAAACTTAGGAGAGGTTTGGTATTGGATCAAAGAGCTCACATGTTTGGTGAGAAAGGCTTTCTTTTGTGCATAGACTTTCACTTTGTTGTGTAGAACTCTTTATGAAACTTGGAATATGTAGGAATATCGTTAATAGCATTGAGTAATAGGATATTAATTTGCACATTTTTAAAGACTTCCATTATCTCATTGAAATCTGTTCCTTTTCCTTGTCAAGTAATTAAAGGAATCGGGCTTTAGGCACAGAGGTGCCTCCAATATAGGCTTAGATAGAGTAGGAGATTTTTATCTTATCTCTTTGTCCAGAATTTTAACTGGTTCATTCTCCTCTATAGTTTCCTCAGTGTACCCTACTTTATTATCAACTTGACGTCCACTCCTATGGGCAGTGATAGACTTTGCTTGTTCATGTTGTCTTTGTAAATTTGAAATTGACCCTAGTTCAAATTGGCCCTTAGGGTTTGGAATTGGCTAACTAGGAAACTGTCCCTTTTCTCTATCACTCAAAGTACCTAACAATTGGCCAATTTGCATTTCTAATTTGGAAATGGCTTGAGAATTGTCACTTGATGTCTATCTACTATGATGACCTATTGAGTTTCATCCTGGTGTTTTAAAGTTTTCTCCTTAAATGATTGCAGAGTTTCCTGAAAGGGTGGTTTCATTAGTTGCTGAGGGAATTGAAAACTAGCTCAAGTTTGAAAAAATTCTTAGGCCTCTATTTCATTTTTTAGCATGAGGGTCTCTCCACAAGCTGCATCTACCATTTGTCTATTTTGTGGCATTAATTCCTCATAGATGCATTTTAATGCCATTTTTCAAATCCATGGTATCTTCTATCTGAGGATCTTTTTCAAACTTTTTCTACCCTCTCTACTCATTTTTGAAAGATAAGTAACAGATATTTTAAATGGGTTTCTAGGTCAAAGTAAATGAGATTTATTTAAAAAAAGAAAAGGGATAAAAGCCTCATAGGGTCTAACTAGTAGTATAATAAGTTGTAACACATGGATACCAATTGGGTAGTTTTTATGCAAAATTAGACACTTATCACACCCCCAACTACTATTTTACTTGTCTCAAGTAAAACATCTGAAAAACATTTTACACTAGTCTTCTACTAGGATAAAACTTAAGCTTAGGACAAGTTTAGAAAAGAAGAGGTTCAAAAATTGAGTAGAGATCTTCCATGAATATCTGTTAGGACAACTTTTCTTTTGGATGTACTTAAAGTGTATATCTCTATTCTATTCTCCTTTCTCTTTTCTTTTTTATAATACTCTTTTTCTACTTTTTCTTTCTATTGCTTTTTCATTGAGGGAAAGATTTTTTATTTTTTTTCTATGTAAACACTTTGATATTTTTCACATCTTTGACTTTTGTCCCTTTTTTTGAACTTTTTGACAAACACTACTCATTTTGACAATGGATAATGAATGTTTATTTTATTAGCTTATTTTGGGTTAAGATAATCAGGGTTAGTAAAAAAAATGGCTCAATAATAGGCTCAAAGGGATAACTAGTGGTATGATATATTGGGTAGGTTTTATATCTCTAGGGTGAAGAAGGATGGCCTATATCATTCCTTAGATATCTTAAAGCCTATCAGATTCAATAAAGTTTCTAGAAATAAAGCTATTATTCATATTTATTCTTGATAGATAACCAAAACAAGGATAACAGGATCACACTAAATTATGTACACTAAAGAAACTATGGAATTACTTATACCTCTCATGAAGATTGTCTTGAAGGCTCACTAGGTTATAGGTCTCCATTGATTTTTCAAAGGGTCTCTAAGTCATGCTTCTCTATTTGTCCTAAATATGTGCTATGTGTAAATATTTTCTGAGAATTAACCTTCATAAAATGCTTTAATATATGAATAATATGCAAAACTAGCCATATACACTACTGTTAAGAGGTAAAAATAGTAGAATTACTAAATTCTAAACATCCAATTCTCATCACAATAAGTGAACTCTACCAAATCATTTTTTAAAAAAGAAGAATAAAAAAGTAGATATCTCATACATGTTTATGCCCCCAACCTGAACTAAACATTGTCCCCAATATTTTGAAATATAGCAGATCTATTTGATAAATGAATTATGCAGAACCATGAGCCTCTAAAGCCTTGGGTTGCCTACCAATAAGCACTAATTTTAATGTCTTCATCCATATATTAAAATTTGAATTTACAACGTGTAAGATGGTCCTCCAATGGATTGAAGTTAGATAATGGTGGAAGAACTTCTACAATTAAATCTTCAATCGTGTTAGAAGAGTCATCAAGATCTAATTGTTGATGGTTGGCATGGAAAACATTTATCTCAACCTTCATATTGCCAAAGGATAATTATAATGCACCATTTCTACAATTTATGATTGTGTGGGACATTGCCAAAAATGGACGTCCAAGATTTACTAGGGTCTAACTACTAGGGTCTTGTACAAGTTGAGTATCTAGGACAATGAAATTGACAGGGAAATAAAACTAGTCCACCTATATTAATAGGTCCTCAACAATACCAAGTGGAATCTTAATTGATCTATTGGCTAACTGCAATGTGGTGTTGGTTGGCTTAAGCTCACCAAGCCCCCATTTCTGATAGATAGAGTATAGCAATAGAAACACTATCCCCTAAGTCAAGTATGCCCTATTTATGACATGCTTTCCTATAATGCAAGAAATTGTAGTACATCCTAGGTCTCTAAACTTAGGTGGGGTCTTGTGTTGTACTAAAGAGCTCACCTACTTGGTGCGAAAGGCTTTCTTTTGTACACTATGCTTTTGGTTTGTAGTGCAGAGTTCTTTAAGAAACTTAGCATAAGTAGGAATATCCTTTATAGCATTGAGTAGTGGAATATTTATTTACACATATTTAAACACTTCCATTATCTCATTAAAATGTGTTCCTTTCTTAGCCTTGTTAAGTAATTGATGGGATGGGGCTTTGGGCATATATGGTGCCTCCATTATAGGATAAAATGGAGTAGGAGGTTTTTGTCTAATCTTTTTCTCATGTGTTTTGGCCTTTTCATTCTCCTCTTCCTTTTCCTTAGTTACCCTACTTTGTTATCAACCTAATGGCTACTCCAAAAGGTTGTGATAGACTTGGCTTGCTCATGGGCTCTTTGTGAACTAGACCCTATTTCTAATTGGCCCTTAGGGTTAGGGATAGGCTGATTGGGAAACTTCCTTTCTCCCAACAGACCCATTTCGCTCTCTAACCTGGTGATATTTTTTCAAACCATATTCCAGGTTTGATGCAGTGCTTAGTTTTTTCATCAAGTTTTTTTTATGATATATTGCATATTATCCCCCATTGATGGTTTCTATGTCCGTTGAGGCTTTAGAAAACTTGGCGGTTGCTATGAAGCCAAAATCCTAAGAAAAGTTTTGAATAGGGAGGTTCTCAAACATACCTCCCTGGTAAGTATTCTTGGACCATGACATATTGGGATGCCTAGCCTATCTTGGATTATAGGTCTTAGAACATGGGCTATTATTGCTAGGATTATGATGTGCACCAAGAGCATTCGCTTATTCTAAAAGGTACTTAAGGTACACTTTATTTGATGGAAAGTTGAAGTCAGACGGGCTAGACTAGAACATGTAGTACATCCCTCTTATGGAGGTTTATGGGATAGAGGGGCAACCATGAAATTTCCAAACATAGTTGAGCTTATGTGATAGATCTGTATGTACTCCTATCTCATATATACCTTATTTCTTTAGAAGTTGGTTGTCCCTCTCTCTTCTAGTTGAATAATCCCATTGTTGAAAATTATAGGCCAATGTCTGAAAGAACTTCCAGGCATCTATCTCATATTTTAACATGAGGGCCCCTCCAATCATTGCATCAACAATTTATCTATTCTAAGGCATCAATGCCTCATAGAAGTATTGAACCTACTACCAGTTCTTGAATCCATGATGTGGGCATGTCTACAATAGTTCATTCCACCGTTCCCAACATTCATAATGTTGTTCATCATCCCTTTGTTAGAAATTGATAATTTCATGACAAACAGTATTTGTTTTGTGAATGGGGAAAATTCGTTAAAAAACTTCATAGATAATTGGTCCCATGTATTGATGGAACCTACCTCCAAGGAATTAAGCCATGACTGGGCTTTGTCCTTAAGTGAGAACAGGAGTAACCTAAGCCTAATAGCATCGTTCAAAAAATTTCAGAACTTAAATGTGGCACAAATATCAAGGAACTCCTTGATATGTAAATAAGGGCCTTCTTGGTCTCGACCATAAAAAGTGGAGAGTAATTGGATAACTCCCATATTTAACTCAAAGTGGTCTACGTTTGAAGTAGCTAAAGCTATGCAGGATGGCGTGTTGAGTTATAGAGGCACATACAAATCTCTAATAGTGTTGCACTTGACTTCTGTTGGTGGTTCAGCCATGGGGATAAGAACTTGGTTTCTTTCCCCTCATCTAAGGTTGCATTGAATCTCTGGGTCAGAAGGTGCTAATTCTATGTTCTAAGATCGACACCCTTGCATAAACTATCCTAATCTAAATGTCCTAATCTATATGCTGACTCTAACTCTACATGAAGTGCAATAAAATCCTAGTAATCACTAATTGAGTAGTGTCTTATTTATGTTTTCTTAGTGCATAGGTGGTAGCTTCCTAGACCTAAATCTAGAAAGCACCTCCTTTTTTTCTAGATTTCACTACTACTTATCAGTTAGTTTCTGCTCAAAAGTGGTTAATACATACAATCCTTGTATCAGATGACGTTTAGGCCTCAACCAACGTCAATGGATGGTGTGAAAAAATCACTTGGACTTTAAGACACCCACTCTATCCCTAGTGCTCAGAAGCCACTAGAGTGATGATAAATCGTGTCCTTCTAAAAGGATTCTATGAGCTTGATACCTTATGTCTCTTCCTATTTGATTTTAAAATTATAGTTCAAGGGTTAGAATAATGACATACAAGGATGTTGATTGATTCTTAGGTGGGCCAAGGAGCTAGTGATCAAATCTAGTCCTTATCTCATAAGGGTTCCTATGGGCCCTTACTAGCATTAATTCCATTCCCCCATAAAGCATTTAAATATGCAATGCAAAACAAAAGAAAACTAATGCAACCTATATGCTATCCAACCAAAGTTAGATAAACACTTTTTAATGTAACAATCATAAATAAAGATGCAACAATTAAATTGAATGATCCTGATCTATATGATTTATTCTACCATCCAAATGCAATTCTTCACTAAATGTAAATTATCCTAAAACATAAAATTTGGGTGAGGATTGATCACAGTGAGGGGTCTGATGACGATTGTGTGGGCCATGATACCTCACACTTGTCCTGTATTATTTCAACCCATTTAAAAATTGAATAACAAACAAATTGCAAATTACAATGGGCCTTACTTCAAGTTTCACTAAAATCCTAATCTAGGAAAGCATTAAAATCCCAAATCTATGATGATGAAGCCGTGCCCATAGGATCACCACCACTCCTTTTCGATTTTCCTTGCACAAAAATTTAAGAAATTGGTTAGTATGGGGAGAATAGCAATAAATTTCAAAAGATACTGCAAACCCTAAATTAATGTACCCTAAACCTATATTAGAAGAATATAATCGAAAGTATGGAACACTTCACAAACATTGAAACTCCCTAGCAATAGTGCTAAAAACTTATTGTGTATTTTAATTTAACTCGCAAGTGCATGTATCATTTGCAATATATCACACTAGTGAGATCGATCCCACAAGCAGTTGAATAAATGTGATGCTAGTGTTCCCTACTTTAAACTATCTAAACTTGCCAAAATTCAAAAAAAAAATTCACCTAAATTAAGAAAGGAAATTAACACATGGAAATGAAAATGGAAGTTATGCATAAATTGAAAACATGCTCAAATTGAAAACTTTCTTGAAAGATGGTCTTTTTTAAAGTAAGTTTTCGTAATTGAAAACTTCAAAAAATTATGAAACTAAAGTAAGAACTTTCCTAAAATGCAATTTCAACAACTTTCCTATGCATGAAATTAAGCAACTAACTTAAGAAAGCATGCATTGAACAGCTACTTTCCTAATCATGCAACTTCTGAATAAAGTAATTAAAGACATGGAATGGAAGCTTTAACTACTAAATCCTAAGCAACGACATGCAAACAAACTAATCAAGAACAACATTACCAACTAATTTTCCTATTGTGGATGAGTGCAACAACTTGGGCCTTAATTGTGATGACCCGGGTTTTCTCATGCATTTTTAAATGCAATATCTAATGCCTAACGCGGGATGCATCCCTATTTGAAAACCATTTTATAAAAACCATGCAATGCAGCGAAAAATCTTTTGTTTTAAACTTATTTTGAAAACCCTGAGTGTCATTTGCTTCCACAACAGCCAAAGTAGTTTTTGAAAAAACTTTAGAAATCATAAATATTTTTCCCTAGGTCTATCCAGTCACAGCACACAGCCTAACTGTAATTAAATACAAATACATGTCCAAAGGGTTGAGAGTTTACTTACGTGTATAATTGTCTCCTTTTTAATTCACTTGCTCATAGCACTAATATCTCCTGAGGCGTCGTCTATTTGTGAGTGGACTATCCTGAAAAATGTTAAGGATAGGGTGAGTATAAATTATACTCAGTAGGAGTCTATCACTACTAGTTTTGCAATGCATGCTATGTTTAAAATCACATGCTCTTAAAAACATGTGCATGTTCGAACAACCACGTTCAATGTCTATATTAAAAACCACTATCGAATTGAAATACTGACGACTTAAAGAATAGCATAATCCAAGTCAAAAGTATCATATATCATAAACATAATGATATGCATAAGATGCTCAACTGAATCCAACTCATGGATATATGGTATGGTCGACCAACCTCATGTCATGCCAAATACAATGCAAGTAAATCTACAAAACCATAAGGTCCAACTATGCCCACGACCTCGCCGTCGTGTGGTCCCCGGGTACTTGAGGACACTCGATCATAGCCTGAATGGGGTATATGACACTTCCTTCGTCATAAATCATGGAATTTTTTAAATCAGTTGCAAAACATGCATGCAATGCTAGTCTCTCATTCAAAGTCATAACTGTGATGACTCGAGTTTTCCCATGCATGTTTAAATGAAAAATCTAAAATTCTAAGGCGGGATCCCTATTTGAAAAACAATGCAGTGCAGCGAAAAAATCTTTTATTTGAAATCCAATTTGAAAACCCCGAGTGTCAATTGCTTTCACAACAACCAAGGTAGTTTTTGAAAAGCTTTAGAAAGCATAAGTGTTTTTCCCCAGATCTATCCAGTCACAGTACACGGCCCAACTGTAATTAAATACAAATACATGTCCAAAGGGTTGAGAATTTACTTACATGTATAATTGTTTTCCTTTTTGATTCACTTGCTCGTAGCACTGACATAGATGTCTTCTACTCGTGGATGGAATCATCCTGAAAAATGTTAAGGATAGGGTGAGTATATACTATACTCAGTAGGAGTCTATCACTACTAGTTTTATAATGCATGAGATGTTTTAAAATCATGTGCTCTTTCAAAAGATGTGAATGTTCGAATACTCAAGTTCAATATCGATATAAAAATCCGTTGTCAAACTGAAACACTAACGATTTAAAGGATCACATAATCCAAAATCGAAAGTATCATATACTGAGTAACATTATGATATGCATAAGATGCTTCATTGAATCCAACTCATGGATATCTATCATGGTGTGATCGACCAACCTTATATCATGCCATATGCAATGCACATAAATCCACGAAACCATAGGGTCCCACTATGCCCACGACCTCACCACCGTGTGGTCCCCGGGTACCTAGGGACACAGGATCATATACCTCCACAGGGCATATGACACTTTGACCTAGTGCCGTGACACCAGTGGTAGCCCCTTGTACCACATGCAGTCGAAGCAGGGACATGCCCTTTTTGGGCGTCGTACCCATCCACCTAATAGTGGTCGAGGCTGGGTGGCCAACCCAAACCCCAAAAAGCCCTTTTCAAAACCTGTCCTCTTTGGGTCCCTCACAACTGCCTGGCCCTCGGCACTCCAGCGTCTTTTGGCAACCCTCAAAGACATGCAATTTTTGCAAGAACTTAATGCTCATAAATCATGCAATGTATGCAATAGTTTGCAAAACATATCTATGCATAATGTATATGCAATTATTTACAAAACATGTCTATGTACAAAGCATTTATCATACATGCTGAATTAAGTCATGCTAAACAAGTCATATACTTAAAACATGTGTTCTCAAAACAATAATAGTTCTTTTAAAAGAATCTAGTAGCAATAGAAAACCTACCTGACTAGGTCGCGCTAACCCATTTGTCCTCGTACGCTCCTGAACATGGTTTAGAGACTCAAGGTTAGTTTGGCCTATCTTTTATGGGTTTTAGAGTAGTTGGGTCTTATTACTTAGGCATTAGGGGTCCATCCCTATGCCTATGGGTGTCCTAAGGTCATAATCGGGCCTTGGTATCCTTAGTTTTCCAAAGGTTTAGCGGTCAAGCGACACCATCCTATTCTAAGGGTCATTCCCACCTTTGATTGGACCTTAATTAGGGATTTTTTAGTTTGGATGTGTCCATGTCATCGACACGGACACAATGGATTTTGCGGCGCCTCAATCGGAGCTCTAGATCTCAAGTTATAAGCATTTTAGTGTTGCACTTACATAGGAGTCTTAAAAATGAAAAGACGGAATGCTAGGGCGCTGCACGTCAGCGTCATGCGCCTCGGCTTCCTTAAGAAATGAGAAAATGGTGTATCGTTAGCGCACTGCGCATTTGCGGTGTGCGCCTCAGCGGGCGCGTCTGCAGACGCGCTGAGTTTTCCCGCCCCTCTCTCTCTTTTGCGGACGCGTCCATTTGGTTTTTTCCAAATGCATCGATGTGGGACGTTCTGTAATGACCCCAATTTTTGTAATATTAAAAGCCCATGAAAAGTTCAATTTTGAAGATAAGGGCATTTTGGTTATTTCACTAGTTTCCTTGATTAAACCCAGGAATTTGGTCCTAAAAATAGTGCCATTAGATGCGTCTCAGAAAAAGGAATCCAATGAGACCAAAATCACCCAAAACGGAGTTAAAATGAGCAAGTTATGGCCCTTTGAAGTTCAGGGGCAAAATTGTAATTTTTACAAAAACGGTTTTAGCCTGCAAACACAGGGGCCCGTTTTGATACGGGCACCCCTTCATCTTTAACCTCTAGAGGGTTCTAGAACGGCGGTGATTGGAGGAGAAATCACTGCCATTCTGGAGGTTTCTCCACGGCCATTCAAAGGCGGTGAGAGCCCCCTCTAGAACCCTCTCTTAGCTCTATAAATAGAGCTCTTGGGCCCCTCTAATGGCAGCCCAAAACATGGAAGAAAACTTGTTGAGGAGCAGTGACCTAGAGGGGAAAACAAGGAGAAAAACCTAGCAAGGAGCCAGGTATGCCCAAGATCCCTCAAAACCCATCTCCACCATAGTTTTAAGATCAATTTCCTTAGGTTTTTGCATGAAAAACCATGCAAAATGGAGCCCTGGAGACTCACCAAGGACCCAGGGATGTTCCTTGGGCCGCACTGGTTCGACAGGGTTGAACCAGGGTCTCCTGAGGATGCCCCGGTTCCCCAACGAACAGGACATTCCAGTCGGAACGTGTGACGACCTGGGTTTTCTCATGCATTTTTAAATACAATACCTAATTTCCTAAGGCGGGATGCATCCCTATTTGAAAACCATTCTATAAAAAAAAATGCAATGTAGCAGAAAACCTTTAGTTTTAAACTCATTTTTGAAAACCCCGAGTGTCATTTGCCTTCACAACAACCAAAGTGGTTTTTGAAAAACTTCAAAAATCATAAATATTTTTCCCCAGGTCTTTCCAGTCACAGCACACAGCCCAACTGTAATTAAATACAACTTCATGTCCAAAGGATTGAGAGTTTACTTACATGTATAACTTTCTTCTTTTTGATTCACTTGCTCGTAGCACTAATATCTCCTGAGACGTCTTCTATTTATGAGTGGAACTATCCTAAAAAATGTTAAGGATAGGGTGAGTATATACTATACTCAGTAGGAGTCTATCACTACTAGTTTTATAATGCATGCGATGTTTTAAAATCATATACATATATATCATAACATCATGATATGCATAAGATGCTTCATGCAATCCAACTCATGGATATCTATCATGGTATGGTCGACCAACCTCATTTCATGCCATATGCAATGCACATAAATCATCAAACCATAGGGTTCAAACTATGCCCACGACCTCGCCGCCGTGTGGTCCCCGGGTACCTGCGGACACAGCGTCATAGCCTCCACGGGGCATATGACACATCGACCCAGTGTCGTGACACCAGTGGTAGCCCCCTGTACCACATGCAGTCGATGTAGGGACATGCCCTTTTTTGGGCGTGGTACCCATTCCACCTAGTAGTGGAAGAGGCTGGGTGGCCATCCCAGACCCCTCGGCATAGCACCCACGGGCTCACTAGCCCAAATCACATAAGATCAAATAAGCCAAAACCTCTTTTCAAAACCTGTCCTCTTTGGGTTCCTCACAACTGCCTGGCCCTCGGCACTCCAGCGTCTTTTGGCAACCCTCAAGGACATGCAATCTTTGCAAGTACTTAAATCATGCAATGTATGCACTTGTTTGCAAAACATATATGTGCATAATTGTATATGCAATCATTTTACAAAACATGCCTATGTACAAAGCCTTTATCACATGCATGCTGAAATAAGTCATGCTAAACAAGTCATATATTTAAAACATATGTTCTCAAAACAATAATAGTTCTTTTAAAAGAATCTAATAGTGATAGAGCACCTACTTGGCTAGGTCGCGCTAACCCTTTTATCCTCGGACTCTCCTGATCATGGTTTAGGGAATCAAGGTTAGTTTGGCCTATCTTTTATAGGTTTTAGAGTAATTGGTCTTTTTACTTAGGCATTAGGGGTCTATCCCTATTCCTATGGGTGTCCTAAGGTCCTAATTGGGCCTTGGTATCCTCAATTTTCCAACGTTCTAGTGGCCACGTACCACCATCCTATTCTAAGGGTCATGTCCACATTTGATTGGGCCTTGATTAGGGATTTTATAGTTTGGATGTGTCCGCGTCGTCGACACGGACACAACTCCTTTTGCGGTGCCTCAATCAGAGCTCTAGATCTCAAGTTATAAGCATTTTAGTATCGTACGTACATAGGAGTCTTAAAAATAAAAAGACAGAATGCTAGGGCGCTGCGCATCTGCGACATGCGCCCCGGCTTCCTTAAGGAACCAAAAAATCACACTGCTAGTGCGCTGCGCATCTGCTGCGTGCGCCTCAGTGGCCGCGTCTGCAGACGCGCCAGGTTTTTCGCCCGACGGTCTCTTTTGCGGGCGCGTCCCTAGACGCGCCCATTTGGTTTTTCAAATGGGAGTCAACATGGGACATTCCGAATGGGTCACTGCTCCACAACAAGTTTTCTTCCACGTTTTGGGCTGCCATTAGAGGCGCCCAAGAGCTCTATTTATAGAGCTAAGAGAGGGTTCTGGAGGGGGCTCTCACTGCCTTTGAATGGCGGTGGAGAAACCTCTAGAATGGCAGTGATTTCTCCTCCAATCACCGCCGTTCTAGAACCCTCTAGAGGTTGAAGATGAAGGGGTGCCCGTATCAAAACGGGCCCCTATATTTGCACGCTAAAACCGTTTTTGTAAAAATTACAATTTTGCCCCTGAACTTCAAAGGGCCATAACTTGCTCATTTTAACTCCGTTTTGGGTGATTTTGGTCTTGTTGGATTCCTTTTTCCAAGACGCATCTAATGGTATCATTTTTAGGACCAAGTTTTTGGGTTCAGTCAAGGCGACTAGTGAAATGACCAAAATGCCCTTATCTTTAAAACTGAACTTTTCATGGGATTTAAATATTACAAAAATTGGGGTCATTACAATAACCCTACCTAGAAGCCTACCAGCCTAGAAGTCTGTCAGCTCTCTCTGGCCCGCCCTCATCGGCCCGCCCTCATCGACCCGCCCTCATCGGCCCGCCCTCATCAGCCCGCCCTCATAGGCCAAGGTTACACTTATCATGCAGACAAGAAAAAACCTCTTTTTCAAAACTTGTCCTCTTTGGGTCCCTCACAACTGCCTACCCAGCGTCTTTTGGGCACTCCAGCATCTTTTGGAAACCCTCAAGGACATGCAATCTTTCAAGAACTCAATGCTCACAAATTATGCAATTTATGCAATTGTTTGCAAAACATGTCTATGCATAATGTATATGTCATAAGCATGCTGAATAAAATTAAGTCATGCTAAACAAGTCATATAACTTATACTTAAAACATGCATTCAAAATAATCATGGGCTCTTTTTAAAAGTCTAGTAGCGACAGGCACCTACCTCAAAGTCTCCTGGAGTCGCATCCTTTACCACTCAACCCGTCCCTGGGTCTCATTTATAAACTCCTGGGTATGAATGGATACAAGGAGTCCTTATTAATTTCAATGCATTTAGACATTAGATCACTAGCTCTACCTATTGGGTCCTTGGTCCTTGCCTAATTCATTTGTCAGGCTAGATCCTATGGTGTGGATCTACTTTCCAATAGTTAGACTCTGTAAATTATCCTCTGTTCCTAACTTTAAAGTCTCATTGGGTCTGCGTGTCCTAGTTCCCAGGACACCCGTGTATCCTGGTTGGACCGCGACCGCCTCACGTGCGTGTACGACTAAAGGCCGTGCTAGGGACCATGTTTTGCACGCTCACATGCATGCTCAAGTGATGCACTATGACACGCATCCTCAAACGGACGCACCTTGTAGCATGGCACGTCTCAGCTCCCAGGGCACCCTATGCATCCTGGTCTAGCCAGGACCCATGCCCCATGTCACGCACGTACCCGAAGGCCATACTTGGGACAGTGTACGCACTGTCTTATGCTCGGAACCCACCCCAAGGACCAGTCCCAGGTGCATGTACAGCATGGCGTCCCTGGGATGCTTGGTTCGTGCAGGGCCGGCCCAAGCCGGCTTGGAACTTTTTTCAGCTAGGAACCCGGCTGGAAATGGCTGGAAATGCTAAATCCAGTATGGATCTAGTCTGAGAGGAGGAAAGAAAATGAAAAAGGCAAGAAGAACGGCTTACCTGGTAGCCTGGGGAGTGCCCATCGCCGGTGGTAGAGCCCCATTTCACTCTGAACCTTCCTGCTTGCCGAAAAACTCGAAGAAAGGGGGAAACCTTATTGCCAAGACTGGAAAGAAGAGAGGGCATGGAGAAAAATGGCAATGGCCAGCCTGACTTGGGCCTGGCCATTGCCGAAAAACATAAAGAGACGGGTTTTCGGTTTTTGCCGGAAACCCCAATCCAAAGGTTCCCGAAAAATCGTGTTTTTGAGAGGGGGAGATGGGGCTTTTTATAGCCCTGCTATGGCGGTGGCAGATCCCTCTAGAAAAATCAAGATTTGAGGGTTTCTGGAAAAATCTGGGGAGGAAGATGACAGGGGGTGCCGTTATCAAAACGCCCCCTGCGTTTTTCGTCTTTTTTGTTTTTCTATTTAAATTTCAGAAATACCCCTATCTTTAAACGGCCGTAACTTCTTCATACGAACTCCGTTTTGGGTGATTTTTGAGGCGTTGGATTCCATTTTTCGAGAAGAATCTAATGGTAGCAAGTTTCCTTACAAATTTATTCATTTACTATTTTAAATAAAGTGAAACACTTAACTCAGTTCATTTCCTATAGAATGTCCAATTTTTGTTAAATAGCATAAATTGCTCGGGTGTTACATTAATTAATCAATAAATTTTCAAATTCTAAAGCATGCAATCTTACTTTAACATTACTATGCAATCTAAAGATCTAATTTCGTTCTTGAAATTTCAAGTGAACACAAAGTGCACTGTGCTGGAAATTAAACAAAACAAATCATGAAAAGAAATTCCAGTAGCATAGTAGGTCAATCATTTACTCAATAAAAAATGTAAAGCATGGAACTAATCAATTCTAGTGTAAGCAATCATTCAAGAATGTAAACTATTAACTGTTGGATACCAACATGAATTGAAAACTCCAATAAGCTTTATTGAATTGCATTAAATTCCATTAACATAAAGTTTCCATACGTGTAATCCAAATATGAAATTAAGATGCTGTTACAATGAAGTCCACTTGATCTTAATCCACCCACAACTACAAGCTCATCCTTCTTCAATTTTTCCAACTATCAATCATGAATAAGTGAGCTTGAAATTCAAGGGAAATTCTAATGGAATAACAAGGAAAAACTCTAAGGAATCTAAGGAAGCAATGCTGAAATTCAATGGAACTAAAAGAAAACTAAAAGGCAATGAAAGGTAAAGGGAAAAACTAGATTCAAGATCACTTCCCTTGGTTGTCACTTCAAGGGAAAACCATCCTTGAATCTTACTCTTTAACACAAGGAAAAACAATGGGATGCAAAGGAAAAACTAGCATGAAAAGGACTAAGATCAAACAAGAGAATCAAAGGAAGAGTGACTAACCTTTGAAGGATAACTCAAACCCCCAAAACCAGGCATTGAACACTTTTGAAGATTCCACACACCTTTGAAAAAAAATAGTGGCTACCCAAAATATATGAAATTCAAAGCAAAAGAGATGAGAAAATAAGGGTAGGAAGATCTCCTTCCTATGGAGGAGGCGTGCTTTTCCTTAGTGAAAAGGTCTTGTCTAACTTAGGTTTGTGCTATTTTTATAATTTTTTATCCTAATTTTCCTAGGGTAACCTAATAATAAGTGTGGTGGGAACAAAATAAAGTTATTTTGGAGGGTTAATATGGTAGGTAACTAAGGTTTTAAAAGAGGAAAGTGGATGAGAGGTTGTTGCCATTTTTGAGGTGGAGTAGGTGGGAGGCACTACCTTATTAAGAAGGAGCATCTCCCCCTTCAAAATTCATTGAACCTCCTCCAAAATAGGAAGGTGGGTGTGGTAATAAGATAGGAAAGAGATGGAGGGAATGAGTTGGGGAATTATGGTTGGTTCGCTAGTTTCCTAGGAGTTGGAGATTGGTTGGGTGGATAGAATGGAGTTTTGAGCATTGTGATAGAGTTTTAGAAAGATGCAACTCTAGAATAGAGTTTGAAATTCGTAGTGCATCATAGGAGTGAGATGAAAAGCGAGGCAAAAGTGGAGAAAAGTTAGAAAAACACCAAAACTAGAAGGCTCTCATCCTATTGGTCCACATGCCATCTTATCCTCATAAGATTTCCCTTGATTCTCTTCAACATATCTCATAGGCAATCCTCTTGAATTTCCTCTAATCCTAACCTTCCATTTAGCTTAGCTTGATGGATTAGATGGCTAACTTTGAAGGCTCCATTAGCTTGGATTCATGGTCGGCTTTGGAAGTTTCCTTTGCTTGGCTTGGTTCCTTGACTTGTCACTTTGTCCATGGCTTGAATATGGCTTGGTGACTAACATGCAACCCATGCAAATGGGGTGAAATGGATGGCTTACTTCATGGCCCACTTTGGCCACCTTTAGCTCGTTTGATTGCATCCATTACTGGTCCTCAAGATGATCTTCATCCTTGATCTCATGTTGGATTGATGATTCTTAGCTTTTGACTCGATCTTTTGATCTTGATATTCAATGTTCATCTCAATCGATCTTAGTTATCGTATTACAACCTCTTCCCCTACAAAAAGTGAAAACTCTAATTAAATCCTAGAAAAATATGATTAATCACTTACTTACCTTGGATTAGCCTCTGCAAAATTAGACACTTACCAGTCTTCATCTAGGCATGTAGTGTTAGTACAATGATAGAAGATAGTAATGGATGCTGGACCCATGATGGATGCAAATGTCATGGTGCATGCTGTGGTGGGTCATGGTAGATTGTTTCTTGAAGTAAAATCTCTTCCACTTTAGGGTTTACTAACTCTCAATAGGGTTTTAGCCTTTGTACTTGACTCTAAAAGGAATCTTTATAAAACTAAAGTAAGATGAAAATAACTAAACAAGTAATGCTAAACTAACATGAAATAAAAGAACAACAATCCACTTAAAGGAAATTCACCCAATTACCATCTACATGACTCATGGAGTTATGCACATGATTCATGAGTGAGAGATGGCCAGAAATTATGAATTAAAAACTAACTAGTATGCAATCTAATCAAAGAACTCACTAAACTAATTAAAAATCTAAATAAATTCCTAATATTTCAAGCATACAAGGTGAATGGACTACTGGACATTGCACATGAAATATAAGATGAAAAATTCTAGCAACATGATCTATATTAGACTCAATTAAAGTAAGGCATTGAAAGAAACTTAACAAACACTCTTTATGGAATATAACACTCAAAATTAGAATTAATTCCCTACTTGAATTAAATAGTAACCATGCTCTTGAAACAAATTCATTCATTGACTTGAAATTAACTTCCAACCATGTTACATGTGCACATAGATAACAAGCTTAGAAGTTGTGCACTTTTCTAAGGCCTAGAACTTGATTCAAAGCAAGAATTAAACATACTCCAATGATCAAAATATAAACTTAGATATCATTCATGTGAATTCAATTGAGATAGTGAAAGCAAAAGATGGAGAACAGAAGCATGGAACAAGGCAAAGAAACAAGGGGATGAAAGCAAGAAATTGGAGAACTATGAGAGGGAATCAAAATATATTCAAGATACTGTTTCTCTTGGCTTTCACTATCAAAGAAAAAGTAACTTCAATATTGAAGGATTAACTAAGAAAAAATGGGAGGGGTGAAAGTAAGATTCAAGAAAAGATAATCTAGTTCTATGTGTTGAAAGTAAATAAAAAAGACAAAGAAACAAAGTAAGGAAATAATGCAACAAAGCATGAAATTAAAGGAAACAACTAATCTTAAATTGAAGTGCAAGAAGGAATAGAAGATTAAATTTTTTTATGGAATAACCCCAAAGAATAAAAGAGTCCTAGATCTCCCTTAAATGAAACTCCACTTTTCAACGGGGTGGAATCCAAAACCCCTGTAGAATCCAGTGAGTATTTATAGATGGCTAGGTTTCCAATTGAATGAAGATTAATCTAAGAGAGGAAAGTAGATCTAGAACTAGGATTTCAATAAGGAAAGTTAGGTGTAGAGATGAGGTAAGCAAGTGGCGTCATGGTGGTGCAAGGTGGCTGCCATGTAATAAGAAAGGTGGATGGCGTCACCTTCTTATGAAGGTGACTTAGAGCTCCTACCCTTCTAATTGCATAGTATTTTGGTTATTGGAAAGAGGTAATGATAGAAAGGAAAATGGTGGAAATGGAAAGTGGAAAGTGGGATGTCTCTCTTGAGTGGTCCACCCCTGCATGATCATCTTTCCTTTTACAAAAATCTCTCAAAACCTTCTAATTATCCCCTGAAAATCACACTTTTAGCATGATAACATTGCTTGAATTGATCCTCCAATCATGTGAATCCATGTGGCATGGCTCCCATATGGCTTGATGGCTGACTTTGGTGGCTCATTCCTTGATGGCTTGAGTGGCTAAGTCCTTGAGCCTCAATTCTTGAATGGATTGACTTCTTTAGGTTCCTATTTAGACTAGGAAACCTCATGCATGGCTCCAATTCTTATGCAAAGTAGTGAAAATTGCATGGCTTTTTGCATGGATATTTTAATCACCTTTGATGATCCCATTACTTTCTTGCTTTCCCTAAGATGGTATTGAGCCTTGATCACACCTTGAATTGATGCCATTTAGATTTTGGTTTGATCTTGATCTTCAATTCTCATCTTGATTGATCTCAGCCTTGGGATCGCTTTCTCAACACCAACAAAAGAACAAAATACTAATTAAATCCTCAAAATTTATGGTGAATCACATACTTAATCTAGAATATCTTTTGAATCTGCAAGATACCAAACTTTTGAATTATTCGGTCAGAAATGTATGTGTTACAAATTTTCAAAAAAATCATAGGATAACACTATATTTTATAACACATGGGCTACTAATTGGGTACTATTTATACATAATTAAACATTTATCGCTCCTACGCATAAGTAAAATGTATGAAAAATCATGAAAACAAAAAATGTTTGCTATTTTCAAAGAACTCATGATTGCATTTAGCATATGCTACTTAAACCCCTAGGTTACCACTAGTGGACGAGTTAGGCCTTGTGAGAATTTGTAGTGGATATGCTACAAAATTCAATATAGCTAAGTTCCTTATTTTTATCATATAATTCTCATCCATTAGAACTCTACTAGCTTTAGCAGCTCAATAAAGATAAATGAGAAACTCTACAAGTTTTCCTCATACCAAAGTCAATTCATTCTAGTTATATATAGGAGTTCATGTGTGTATATACAGGCTTCATAAGTTTAGAATTCTAAATAGTAATGCTTATTGATCCCTTGGAAAGATGTCTTGACCTCAAATTCTCACTGGTATATACTCAAAAATAAAAGCACTATAACAAAGGGGTGAAACAAAATTCACTCACTATGTTACTAAATCCAAAGATACTAATTGTTCACATAATTTCTTTTAGGTACAAATGAAACAAAGGAATATGATCGCTAACAATGGATGCCATTACCAAGGCCATAAATAATAGTTCCACTTAATTCCATCTTATTTTTATCCTCATTAAGGCTATCTTCCACCTTAGATTAATAGGTCTTTAGATAGGACAAAATGTAGGGATGGGATGGGTTTTGAAAAGAAGGGTATAAGGATTCAAAGTTTCAAATCTAAGTAGAGGTCTTTAATGAATGTTGGACAACTTTTCTACTTTTGAATATAGTGAAGTGAATATCTCTTCTTCATTTTTTTTTCTTGATATTTCTATTTTTTTTCACTTTTTCTTGTATTTTTGAGAAGGAACACTTTTCTTTGTACACTTTCAATATTTTCACTTCCTTAACTTTTGTTCCTTTTGAACTTTTTCTACCATCTCTACTCATTTTTGAAAGTTAGGTAATAGATATTCTTTTTATTGGGTTTCTTGGTTAAGTAAATGGGATTTTGAATAGAAAAGGCTTACTAAGAGGCTCAAAGGGTCTTACTAGTGGTAGAATACACTAGGTAGGTTTAATGTGTTTGAGCCAATAAATATTTAGGAAAAAAAGTTAATACTCCTTTTAGTTCTTAGCATTTGTCCAAACAAAGATACTGGGATCTTTCAATATAATATACACTAAAGAAAGTATAGAATTATATATAATCCTTAGAAAAATGGTAGTCTCTAAAACTTGGTTGTATAGGTTTCCACAAATTTTCTCAATATCTCTAAGTCATAACCATCTATGAGTTTAGACTATGCATTGTGTGGAAGTGTATTCTGAAATTTAACTTTCATAAAACTCTTCAAGACATGAATAAAATGTAAATTTAATCATATGCATTTTCTATTAAGAAGTTAAAGTGGGAGAAATATTAAGCTTCAAAAAATCCAATTCCCATTATAGTAAAGGAACTTTGTTCTCAAAAACTTAGAGAAATACAATCATTTTAAATTCAAACTCAAAATATCATGCATATCTACACCCCTCAACCTGAACTAAACATATGGCTCCTATATGATAAATGGATAATGTAGAACAATGAGATGCCCTAAAAACCCTGGCTGCCTCCTAATGAGAACTAAATATCTTTAGCCAAACATATTCTATAAGTACTCTGCTCTACGCTAGTCTTAGGCCTAACTAGTTAACCTCATTTTCCCTAACTCGAACAATATAATGGGGAAAGTATTCATGCCACTTTAGAATCTCGTGGTAATCTATATACATTTGCCACCTTAAAATTTTTGGTGGTGATAACATTAGGACACAATAGATCACTGTGATTTTAAATTTTGTGGGACCACCTTGATGATCCCCCATTTTTAGAATTTCATGGTAGTCAATATAATTTCTCCACCTTGAAATTTTGGAGTTGGTAACATTACAGTATGGAAGACCACCATGCACTTAAATTTTTTTGGACCAATTTGAGATGAATTGTCCCATTTTTTAGAAAATTTAAGGATAATAGTGACCATTGTACACAATTCATCTTTTTCCTCCTTCTCCCTTACATCTTCCTAAAATTGGGGATTAAGCTGACTCTATATTTCCCAACTTTACTATATGGTGTGTGATCAAATAAAGTCTGTAGGTCCTAATTAAGTACTTCTCTACACTACAAATCTCAATTTGAATTTCAAAAATTTTAAGGGTGTTTACTTAATCTTGCATTTGAGGAGTGTCCACTAAAGGATCAATATCTAAAAACTCATTTTCTTCATTAATAGATGTCTCTTCATCACAATAAAAAAAAGGGAGTAGGACATGACTCAAGTGGATATGAGTTGGAGATTCCAAGAATGGTTGTAAATCTTGTAACTCAGAAGAAATGTAAGGTATTTCTATCCTTGTAAGTCTTTTAAGGTTTTCTCACTCCCCTCCCAATTTGTTTCAATTACTCAGTAAATTGCATAATGGAAGTATGCATTTGATCCATTTTCAATGATATTAGCTCCATTCTCTAATTGGGTCTCTCTTGATGATTCTTCAATCTCGTATGCCTCATAGTGCCGCAGCATTAGGGTACTAGAAACATCTTAAATAGGATTGAAGCATGATTTTTCTCCCTAATATGTCTAATATTCTTGGTAGGGTTGATCAGGTTGGGACCATGATGGTTCTTACTGATTTGGTTAATATTCTTAAAATCATTATTGCTCATGATGCCGAGGTCATCCACCATAGTTTGACTCAGGATAATAATTGCCAGGGTGTGTGAATGCACTAGGTGCACCTACTTGCTCTTGATAGTATCCATTGTAAGGGGAGCTTGATGGCCATGAATTGGGAGGATATGGAACCTCAAAAGAGGGATAGTCATTATATTGAGGTTGTTGATGTGACCTAGTATAATAATTCTCATACAGAGGTTGTTGATATGACTTGGTATAGGAATTACATAGTGGGGTTGTTCATATGCCTTAGTACTTTGCTTAGAAGCAAAGAACTTATACAAGTGATTATCTATTTTCTCCATCATAGCATCTAACCTATCGTATCTATTGGACCGATTAGGAGTATGCCTTACTCTCGTTTCATAACTATTCTCATAAGGTGTTGGCTTGGGAGTAAAATAGTATGAAAGTGCTTCCCTATTCCCTTCTTGGTAGGCTATTGTACTCAAAACAAATCATTGTATACAACGAATGAGTACTTTTTTATGTGAATTTAATGAATAACCCTAACTAATTGATGTATCTTAACTAAATGTGATGCCTAGCTCTAAATGATACATAGTCAATACCTAATAGTCCACTAACAAGATGAATTATTGATCTTTGATAATGTGAAGGATGGTAGTTTTTAGACCTATATTTAGATAAATCTTCCTTCAATCCAGACTTGACTACTTCTAACCAATTACATCTTGCCCAAGACGTTTAATATAATTCTTATGGAAGGAGGTGTTTAGACCTCAACAACTGTCAATGAAAGGCATGGAAAAATCTATTTAATTTGGATACCCACTATAACCACAATGCTCATAAGCCACTAGAGTGACAATAGATCTCCTCCTAAAAGGGTCCTACAAGCTAGAAATCCTAAGTCTCTTGGTACTTGATTTTTAAATTAAGCTTTCAAGGGTTGGGATCATGAATATACAAGGAATTGATTTGACTACCTAAGTGGACTAAGGATCTGGTCATGAAATCCAATCCTTATCTTATGAGGGTTCCTATGGGGCCCTTACTAGTAATGCGTTTCATCCAGCATAAAGCAGTAATCATGCAATGTGATACAAGGAAAGCAAACTAATGCCTATGTATATGCTATTTAACAAATTAAATCTAATGCAATAACCCTAAATAAGATTCAACAAGTATAATGAATGGCCTAAACTATATGAATTATACTACCAACCAATACACAAACTACACTAAATGCAACTATACTAGGAAAAATAAAGTAACATGAGGGAAACTTATAGTAGGGTTTTTGATGAAGATCAAGTGTGAGACACCATACCCCCCACTTGGCCTGTATTAATACAACCTATTTAAAATTGAAGAAATTGCAAATTATAATGGGGCCACAATACAAGTTCACTCAAAAAGGAAAAATGCTAATGTAGGCAAACAATAAAATTTGATGACACTTTGGATGATAGGATTGCTGTTGCTCCTTTTGCCAAATTCCCCTTACAAGAAAGATAGTTAATTTATGAGGAATTCGCAAAATATGCATGAATGATAAAAAATCCTAAACTAATGCAACCTACAGCTACGAATAAAGATAAACAATCTAAATCAAGATCCAACCACAAATATGTTGTGATTTCCTGCAAGGGCAACAAAAACTTGGTGTATCTTTAAATTACTTGCAAGTGCATGAATCAAAGTAGTATAACACACGAGAGAGGTCGATCCCACAAGGAATCTTACAAGTTTGTATGTTGAATGGGTCTTATTCAAAGTTCCTAACTTCACCCAAAGAGAGAGAGATTGAATTGGATTTGAATTTAATCTAGGAAAGTAAATGACATAAAGAAAGAACTATGCATCAAATAAGAACTACAATTAAAAGAAACTTTCTAAAATTAAAGCTATGCAATGGAATTAGAAATTTACATAAGTAATAGGCATTTAAATAAAGGAAACTAATGCAAAACTAGAATGAGTTAAACTAAAAGGAAACTTTCCTAAACTAACATTTTCCTAATTCTAAAACTTTCCAAAAATGGAAAATTTTAAAACTAAAAAAGGAAACTATCTTAAATTTAACTAAGGTGCAAATCACTATACAAGTAATGCCAAATTAACTTTGAAACAAAAGAACAACAATCCATTTAAAGGAAATTCACCCAATTACCATGTACATGACTCATGGAGTGGTGCACATGGTTTGTGAGTGAAAGATGGTCAGAAATTATGAACTTAAAGCTGAATAACATGAAAAATAATAAAAGAACTCATTAAACTAACTTAAAAGATAAATGGGTTCATATAGAAAACAAGGTCTATGGACTACATGAAACTCAATTCAAGGAAGGTGTGGAAAGAAGTTTAACAAGCACTTTTCATGGAATATAGCACTCCAAATTAAAAGTACTTCCCTACTTGAACTAAATTGGAACCATGTTCTTGAAACAAATTCACTCATTGACTTGAAATTATATTCAACAATGGTGCACATGTACATAGATATTAGGGCTGGAAATTGTGCACTTTTCTAAGGCCTAGAACTTGATTTAAAGCAATAATTAAACACACTCAAATGATCACAATATAAACGTAGATACCATGCATGTGAATTTACTAGAGAAAATCAAAGCAAAATATGGAGAAAAGAAACAAGGAACAAGGGAAAAACAAGGTGATCAAAACAAGGAACAAGAGAACTATGAGAGGGAAACAATAGAGATTCAAGAAACTATTTCTCTTGGCTGTCACTACCAGAGAAAAAGTAATTTGGATCTTGAAGAATTTGTAGGCAAAATAGGAGTGAAAGAAAGATTCAAGGAAAGATAATCTAGTTTTATGTGCTAAAACTAAATCAAGAAGAGAAAAAAAAACAAAGCAACAAAGTGATGTAGCTTTAATAATACTCTCATGTTCACAAATCAATATAGTATTACACATGAGAGAGGTTGATTCCATGAGAAATTTCACAAATTCGTATGTTGGATGTATCTTCTTTAAAGTGTTTAACTTCAGCCAAAGGGAAAGATTGATTGGATTCGAATTCAAAGTAGGAATGTAAATGACAAAAGAACGAAAATATGCATGAAACTAGAAACTACAATTAAAAGAAGCTTTCTAAAATAAAATCTATGCCATGGAATTAGAGACTAACATTCATTCAATAAAAGAAACTAAAACTAGCATCAATTAAACTAAGCAACTATCTTAAGAAAACATACTAAAAAGGAAACTTTTTGAAACTAACATTTTCCTAAAATAAAAACTTCCTAAAAATGAAACTTTCCAAAAATCAAAAAGAAAAATTTATAAAACTAATGTAAGATGCAAATAACTAAACAAGTAATGCTAAACTAACATGAAAAAAAAGAATGTGGTAATTGAGTGAGAAATGGCCAAAAATTATGAATTAAAAGGTGAGTATCATGAAAAGTTGTAAAAGCACTCACTAAACTAACTAAAATACTAAATGGGTTCCTAAGTGTAATGACCCCAATTTTTGTAATATTAAAAGCCCATAAAAAGTTCAGTTTTAAAGAAAAGGGCATTTTGGTCATTTCACAAGTTTCTGTGACTAAACCTAGGAATTTGGTACTAAAAGTAGTTCCATTAGATGCGTCTCATAAAAAGGAATCCAACGAGACCAAAATCACCCAAAACGGAGTTAAAATGAGGAAGATATGGCCCTTTGAAGTTCAGGGGCAAAACTGTAAATTTTACGAAACGACTTAACCTGAAAAACACAAGTGCCCATTTTGATACGGGCACCCCGTCGTCTTCAAACCTCTTAGAGGTTTCTAGAACGGCGGTGTTTCAAGAAGAAACCACCGCCATTCAAAGGCGGTTAGAACCCCTCCAGAACCCTCTTTAAAAGCCCTATAAATAGAGCTCTTGGGTGCCTCTAATGGCAGCCCAAAACATAGGAGAAAACCCATTGAGGAGCAGCGACCTAGAGGAGAAAACATGGAGAGAAAACCCACCACAAAGTAGGTACGCACAAAAAATCCCCGAACCCATCTCACCCACAGTCCTAGGCTCGGTTTCCCTAGGTTTTTGCATGAAAAACCATAGAGAATAGGCCTCTAGGGAGCCACCAAGGACCCTAGGACGTCCCCAGGGCCACACTAGTTCCTCAGGGATGAACCAGGGCATCCCAAGGATGCCCCGATCCCCCAACGACATAGACGGCCTGCCCTAGACCAGACACGTCGAACGCGTCTGAGAAGAAAACCAACGGGCACGTTCGTGGACGCGCCCGCTAAAGAGGAAGACGCCTGAGAAAGTCTCGCGTGTCTGCAGACGAGCCCGCTGAGGCGCGTGCCGCAAATGCGTAGCGTACTAGCGAAGTGGCATTTTTTTTGGTTGTTAAGGAAGGCTGGGCGCACGTCGCAGACGCGCAGCGCCCTAGCATTCCTCCCTTTTTTGTCTTTAAGACTATATGTACATACAATGTTAAAATGCTTATAACTTGAGATCTAGAGCTCCGATTGAAGCGCCGCAAAAAGGCGTTGTGTCCGTATCAACGACGCGGACACATCCAAACCATAAAATCCCTAATCAAGGCCCAATCAAAGTAGGGCATGACCCTTAGAATAGGGTGGTGACACGTGACCACTAGGACTTTGGAAAACTGAGAATACCAAGGCCTAATTAGGACCTTAGGACACCCATAGGCATAGGGATGGACCCCTAATGCCTAAGTAATAAGACCAAACTACTCTAAACCCATCAAAGATAGGTTAAACTAACCTTGAGTCCCCAAACCATGTTCGGGAGCGTACGAGGACAAGAAGGTTAATGCGACCTAGTCAGGTAGGTGCTCTATCACTATTAGATTCTTTTAAAAGATCTATTATTGTTTTAAGAACATATGTTATAAGTATATGACTTATTTAGCATGACTTGATTCAACATGCATATGATAAACATTTTGTACATAAACATGTTTCGTAAAAGATTGCATATACATTGCGAACATACATGTTTTGTAAACAAGTGCATACATTGCATGATTTAAGTAGTTGCAAAGATTGCATGTCCTTGAGGGTTGCCAAAAGACGCTGGAGTGCCGAGGGCCAAGCAGTTGTGAGGGACCCAAAGAGGACAGGTTTTGAAAGATACATTGTGCATGTATTGCCAAGACATGTGCTACATGCATAGGTTGCATGATAAGTGTAGCCTTGACCGATGAGGGCGGGCTGATGAGGGCGGGCCAGAGAGAGCTGACAAGGCTTCTAGGTTGGCAGGCTTCTAGGCAGGGTTATGACTTTGAATGCAATACTAGCATGAGCAGATTTTATGCATTTCATGCGTGTTTTGCAACTAATTTCATAAATTGCATGATTTACGACGAATAAGTGTCATATGCCCCATGGAGGTATATGATCCTGTGTCCCTAGGTACCCGAGGACCACACGGCGGTGAGGTCGTGGGCATAGTGGGACCCTATGGTTTCGTGGATTTATATGCATTGCATATGGCATGATATACGGTTGGTCGACCATACCATGATAGATATCCATGAGTTGGATTCCATGAAGCATCTGATGCATATCATGATGTTATGACATATTTTTATGATTATGATGTATGATACTTTCGACTTGGATTATGATATTTCTTTAAGTCGTCAGTATTTTGGTTTGACAGTGGCTTTTAATATCGATATTGAACGTGATTATTCGTACAACATTATATGTTTTTATGAGCACATGATTTTAAAGATCGCATGCATTATAAAACTAATAGTGATAGACTCTTACTGAGTATATTATATACTCACCCAATCCTTAACATTTTTCAGACAACAATAAGTACTCAAGGACAGGAAACGTCCGTATATATCATGGTTCAGGACAGCTTAAAGAGGACATCTATGTTAGTGCTATGAGCAAGTGAATCCAAAAGGAAACAAATACACATGTAAGTAAGCTCTCAACCCTCTGGACATGTGTTTGTACTTAGTTATAGTTGGGCTGTGCATTGTGACTGGATAGACCTGGGGAAAAAGCATTTGTGATTTCTAAAGTTGTTCAAAAACTACCTTAGTTGTTGTGAAAACAAATGACACTAGGGGTTTTCAAAATGAATTCCAAATAAAAGATTTTTCCGCTGCATTGCACTATTTTTTTTCAAATCGAGATCCCACCTTAGGAATTTAGATTTTTCATCTAAAAATGCATGAGAAAACCCGGGTAGTGACAGTTGGTATCAGAGCCCAGGTTTTATCCTTTCACAGCCAGTCCAGCATGTCCAAGGGTCATAGACAATAAAGAAAATCAAGGATAAGTAGAATAAATAGGAGTAGTAGAGATGACTACTTCTATTCGAGGATTATAATGATTCAAGACATTTCACCATAAACACATAGGTGAAAAAGGAGATAGTCCTAGCAAATACTTAGATATTGGATTGCTTGAATCCTATCAAAATTATAGGAAAAAAAAAAAAATTGTGCAGTGATGCAAAGATGAAACCTCATATAAGGATTATTGTAAGGTACAAATATGAAAACTCAAATATGGATGATGAAAATGAATGAATGAAGATGATTAAAGGACTTGTTAGAAGATAGAGTTGAGCTGCAATAAAGTAATCTCATCAAAGGTGAGAAAATTGAAGAACTTAGGTGGATATCTTTCCATCATAAAGAGTATCAAGGGATATGAGATAAGTATGATAAGGGATTTAAAAGACAGACTTTGAGATGATTTTGATAATAATAAGAGCGATGAGAATGCAAGATGATACTAGGGGATAACAGTGACTCATACTAGATCACAAAGGTATAGCTCAATACCTTAATTGGAGTCTTATGAAGAGTGAAATGCTATTGAATAATAACTACTTGAGTATTATGGAACAAATCAAGTAACATATTATGAGATTGAGAGAAACATGACACGAATATGATAGGGAAATGAATTCGACCAAGTTATCAAAAGATTTTTGACGATAATATTGGAAATAATAAATCTATAGATTGATCCTAACAAGAACTTGTAAGAAAGGTATAGCATGATCAAAACGTCAATACCATTGTATGAATTTCATTGAGGCTATAGGCAATTAAGGATTTCAATAATAAGACAGGTATTCACTTTATCATATCTAAGTAAAGGAATAGATGAAGTATCAATTATATGCAACAAAGCATATAGAGACATTGGTCCAGGTAGACTAAATGAGGATTTTGAAGAAAAGAGAAAGAGAGATAGAGATGTAACTATAAGTATTCAATATTAGAAGATCATGACTTTATGATGACACATACAAATATTTCATCTTGAAGATAACCAATCTACCTCAAGGGAATAATAGTTGAGTTAGCAATGATACGTATAATAGAGAGGAAGCATATGGGGGTTTAAGACTCTGAATAGAGCATTGAATAAAAGGACATTATGCTGCACAAAAGTTTTCAAAGAGGAATGGTGACCAACTAAAAGTTAAAATCCTACAAATGGTTTGATATCAATTATTATTAGATTCTTATCAGATCCATTAACTTATGAAGAACACCAATGAATATAGTCCATAAAAAGAAAATATTGGTGATGTCTTACCTTGCCGCTATATGAGTAAATAAAGGAATTAAGCCGGAAGGGTACCGTCAAGGATCAAATTGAGGTCCTATTATCATAAATTTGGGAGACCAAATATCTTAAGACCATCATTAAGTGTTGTCAACTAAATAGAGGCATCCCACCCTAATTAATCAAGTATGTTAATATCTATGAGTTAGTAGTTGAGGTTATAGACTGAGAAGGACGTTATAAGTCTTTAGACTTGAGAACTTGATAGGCTAAGTCATTTGAGGGTATAAGGCCAGTTGATTAGGCCACATCATGAAGAGAAACAATGGACCATGATATATTTGACATGAGTATGCATAAACTCTTCAAGAAGAAAAAGCATTTGATGACTTCAGGTAGTATTAATGATAGAAGATGGTACTAATTGGCTTTCATGATTTCACAACCTTGAGTCATGTATGGACAACAACAGACAGTTGAAATTGAAAGTTAATCAAGGGTTTCACTATAGAACACATGATACCATATCAGTTATTGAAGTATCTTGGAGACAAGGGTAAGAAGCAAAGTTAGACACAATAGAAAGAAGGTAACTTTTTGGACTTATGGATAATGAAAGAGATCACTAGAAGGATTATCCTATGATATTCAAAATAGGAAAAAATAAGATAATATGATCTTGAAAGAAGTATATGCATAAGCAAAGAAGCATGATCTTACGAGGAGACTATCTTATACATGATAAGATAAGTATAGGAAACTAAGGAATTCAAGATAGATGAAGTACCGCTAGGAAACGGTATTGATAAATCGACACATACGAGAGTATGGCGCTGCATCAAAGTACGCAGCAAAAACAGGCCCTTATGGGTAAGGCCTTATAGGAGGAACAATGGAAATAATAAATTGAGGATGAACCTAGAATTGATTCCTAGAGGGGAATGCATTCACCAAGAAATCATCTAAAGAGACAAATACCTGGAAGATGATAATTTATGGAATTTTGAAGACGAAATTCTTTTGAGGGGGTAATAATGTAATGACCCCAATTTTTGTAATATTAAAAGCCCATAAAAAGTTCAGTTTTAAAGAAAAGGGCATTTTGGTCATTTCACTAGTTTCCATGACTAAACCCAGGAATTTGGTACTAAAAGTGGTTCCATTAGAGGCGTCTCAGAAAAAGGAATCCAACGAGACCAAAATCACCCAAAACGGAGTTAAAATGAGCAAGATATGGCCCTTTGAAGTTCAAGGGCAAAACTATAAATTTCATGAAACGACTTAACCTGAAAAACACAGGTGCCCGTTTTGATACGGGCACCCCGTCGTCTTCAAACCTCCTAGAGGTTTCTGGAACGGCGGTGTTTCAAGAAGAAACCACTGCCATTCCAGAGGATTCCCCACCGCCATTCAAAGGCGGTTAGAACCCCTCCAGAACCCTCTTTAAAAGCCCTATAAATAGAGCTCTTAGGTGCCTCTAATGGCAGCCCAAAACATGGGAGAAAA
This sequence comes from Warburgia ugandensis, assembly GCA_035236585.1. Classification (NCBI taxonomy): domain Eukaryota; kingdom Viridiplantae; phylum Streptophyta; class Magnoliopsida; order Canellales; family Canellaceae; genus Warburgia; species Warburgia ugandensis. Next base: position 55,684,984 of record CP141128.1, read on the forward strand.
CCCGTTGAGGAGCAGCGACCTAGAGGAGAAAACGTGGAGAGAAAACCCACCACAAAGCAGGTACGTACAAAAAATCCCCAAACCCATCTCACCCATAGTCCTAGGCTCGGTTTCCCTAGGTTTTTGCATGAAAAACCATAGAGAATAGGCCTCTAGGGAGCCACCAAGGACCCTGGGACGTCCCCAGGGCCGCACTGGTTCCTCAGGGACGAACCAAGGCATCCCAAGGATGCCCCGGTCCCCCAACGACGCAGACAGCCCGCCCCAGACGAGACGCGTCGAACGCGTCTGAGAAGAAAACCAACGGGCGCGCCCGCTAAAGAGGAAGACGCCTGAGAAAGTCTCGCGTGTCTGCAGACGCGCCCGCTGAGGCGCGCGCTGCAGACGCGCAGCGCACTAGCGAAGCGGCATTTTTTTTTGTTGTTAAGGAAGGTGGGCGCACGTCGCAGACGCGCAGCACCCTAGCATTCCTCCCTTTTTGTCTTTAAGACTATATGTACATACAATGTTAAAATGCTTATAACTTGAGATCTAGAGCTCCGATTGAGCCGCCGCAAAAGGCGTTGTGTCCGTATTGACGACGCGAACACATCCAAAGCATAAAATCCCTAATCAAGGACCAATCAAAGTAGGGCATGACCCTTAGAATAGGGTGGTGGCACGTGACCACTAGGACTTTGGAAAACTGAGAATACCAAGGCCTAATTAGGACCTTAGGACACCCATAGGCATAGGGATGGACCCCTAATGCCTAAGTAATAAGATCAAACTACTCTAAACCCATCAAAGATAGGTTAAACTAACCTTGAGTCCCCAAACCATGTTCAGGAGCGTACGAGGACAAGAAGGTTAACGCGACCTAGTCAGGTAGGTGCTCTATCACTATTAGATTCTTTTAAAAGATCTATTATTGTTTTAAGAACATATGTTATAAGTATATGACTTATTTAGCATGACTTGATTCAACATGCATATGATAAACATTTTGTACATAAACATGTTTCGTAAAAGATTGCATATACATTGTGAACATATATGTTTTGTAAACAAGTGCATACATTGCATGATTTAAGTAGTTGCAAAGATTGCATGTCCTTGAGGGTTACCAAAAGACGCTGGAGTGCCGAGGGCCAGGCAGTTGTGAGGGACCCAAAGAGGACAGGTTTTGAAAGATACATTGTGCATGTATTGCCAAGACATGTGCTACATGCATAGGTTGCATGATAAGTGTAGCCTTGACCGATGAGGGCGGGCTGATGAGGGCGGGCCGACGAGGGCGGGCCGATGAGGGCGGGCCAGAGAGAGCTGACAAGGCTTCTAGGCTGGCAGGCTTCTAGGCAGGGTTATGACTTTGAATGTAATACTAGCATGAGCAGATTTTATGCATTCCATGTGTGTTTTGCAACCGATTTCATAAATTGCATGATTTACGACGAATAAGTGTCATATGCCCCGTGGAGGTATATGATCCTATGTCCCTAGGTACCCGGGGACCACACGGCGGTGAGGTCGTGGGCATAGTGGGACCCTATGGTTTTGTGGATTTATGTGCATTGCATATGGCATGATATACGGTTGGTCGACCATACCATGATAGATATCCATGAGTTGGATTCCATGAAGCATCTGATGCATATCATGATGTTATGACATATTTTTATGATTATGATGTATGATACTTTTGACTTGGATTATGATATTTCTTTAAGTCGTCAGTATTTCGGTTTGACAGTGGCTTTTAATATCGATATTGAACGTGATTATTCGTACAACATGCATATGTTTTTATGAGCACATGATTTTAAAGATCGCATGCATTATAAAACTAATAGTGATAGACTCCTACTGAGTATATTATATACTCACCCAATCCTTAACATTTTTCAGACAACAATAAGTACTCAAGGACAGGATACGTCCGTATATATCATGGTTCAGGACAGCTTAAAGAGGACATCTATGTTAGTTCTATGAGCAAGTGAATCCAAAAGGAAACAAATACACATGTAAGTAAGCTCTCAACCCTCTGGATATGTGTTTGTACTTAGTTACAGTTGGGCTGTGCATTGTGACTGGATAGACCTAGGGAAAAAGCATTTGTGATTTCTAAAGTTGTTCAAAAACTACCTTAGTTGTTGTGAAAACAAATGACACTCGGGGTTTTCAAAATAAATTCCAAATAAAAGATTTTTCCGCTGCATTGCACTATTTTTTTTTCAAATCGGGATCCCACCTTAGGAATTTAGATTTTTCATCTAAAAATGCATGAGAAAACCCGGGTCGTCACACTAAGATTTCAAGAAAACAGGGTGTATGGACTACTAGACATTGTACATGAAACATAAGATGAAAAATTCCAGCAACATGGTCTCCATGAAACTCAATTCAAGTAAGGCATTGAAAGAAACTGAACAAGCACTTTTCATGGATTATAACACTTAAAATTAAAAGTAATTCTATACTAGAATCAAACAAGAGCCATTCTCTTGAAACCAATTCATTCATTGACTTGAAATTACATTCAACAATGGGGCACATGTACACAAAAAAGAAGGCTGGAAATTGTGCACTTTTCTAATGCCTAGAACTTGATTCAAAGAAAGAATTAAACACTTGCCAAATATTAGGATATAAAATTACATATCATGCATGTAAATTGTAGTGATAAAATCAAAGAAAAAGATGAAGAAAGGAAGCATGGAATAAGGAAATGAAATAAGGGAAAAAGAAGGTGATCAAAGCAAGGAGTAAGGGAGCTATGAGAGGGAAACAAAAGAGATACAATCTAATATTTCTCTTGGCTGTCACTACCAGAGAAAAATAAAATTTTATCTTGAAGAATTAAGTAAGAAAAATAAGAGTGAAAGCCAGATTTAAGGAAACATATGCTAGTTCTATTTGCTTAAAGTAAATTAAGTAGGCAAAGAAACAAAGCACCAAAGCAAGGAATTAAAGTAAACATCTAACCTAGATCTAAAGTACAAGAAACAAGGAAAGGAAGTTTGTAAAATTTTGTGGAACACCACCAAATAACAATAGTGAAAGAGTCTGAGATTTACCTTGAATGAAACTCCATTATTCAAGGGGTTGGAAACCAACCACCCTTCTTAGAAAAAAAGTGTAGAATTCCATGGGGTATATACATATTTTTGGGTTTCCAATTGGGTGAGATCTTATTCTACAAAGGTAATATGCATTTAGATCTAGGACTTCAAGATAGGAAAGTCGATGGTTGAATGGAAATTGGAAAGTGGAAAGTGTAGGCTTAAGGAAAGAGGTAAGATGTCAATATGTGAAGGTGGCAAGGTGGGAGCACTACTTTTTTAAGGTGCTGCATCACCCCCTTGTTTAAAATCATGGAACACTAATTGATGAGGTGGAAAGATAAAATGGAAAGATGAAAGAGGTAGGAAAGGATAAGGAATAAAGTAGAAAGTGGGGTAGGTGGAAGATAGAATGGAATTTAAGTGGAGTGAGTGAAATTAGAAGGGGTAGGCACCACTACTTCAAAAAAATGGCATGGAACTCCCCTCCTTATGGACATTTCACATGGAATGGCAAGAAAAGAAAGAAGAAGGAAAGAGAGAAAAGATAGGGAAGAGAGAGAAAGATAGGGAAAAGGGATGGGTTCTCTTGATTGGTCCACCTATGCATGAATACCTTACCATGTCCTAAACTCCCTCTAATTATCACTTAAACATCCTATTTTAGGACAAGATAATTGCTTCAAATCTTTATCCAATAGTAGGACTCCATGTGGTATGGCTTACTTTAATGGCTCATTCCTTGGTGGCTTGGATGCCAAGCTCCCTTAGCTCAAGAACTTCAATGGCTTGGTTACCTTATCTCTCCTAGTTAATATGAGAAAATTCATGAATGTCTCCAATTCTCATGCAAAGTGATGGTAATGCATGCCTTTTTTGCATGTACCATTTAATCACCTTTGATGCTTCCCATTGGTTTCTACGAACTTCATTAACTTGCCCTAAGATAATTTTTAGGAATATTGCAACACAACAAAACATGATTTTTGTGGACCTTTTGGGGGCTCCACCTACACACCCAATGAGCTAACATCGTAGCTCGACCCGTGTTGTTACTTGAAATAAAACTTGCACAAATCATTTGCAATATAGCATGCTAGTGAGGTCAATTACGTGAGGAGTTGAACTAATATGATGCTAGTGGTCCCTACTTTAAACTATCTAACTTGGCAAAATTTCAAATGATCTTTGACCTAAACAAAGAATGGAAATTAACACGTGGAAATGGAAACTATACAAAAATTGGAAACATGATAAAATTGAAATCTTTCCTAAAATATGCACTTTCTAAAAGTAAAACTTTCCTAAATGAGACTTTCTAAAAGTGCAAATAAGCAACTTTGCTAAAAATGAAACTTTATAAAAATGCAAATAAGAAACTTTCCTAAAATGAACTTTCCTAAACATGAAATTAACAACTAACTTAACATGGTTTTGAAAATATTAAAGGTTGAAGCATTGAATGGCTTTATAAAAGTTGATTGTTCCTTCATTGATTTCAGTATTCATTCAATCAAGTATGGTTTTAGATGAGTTGTTTTCTAATTATTTTCAAGTTGATTGCCTTCATTCATGATACGAAAGTAGTTTACTAGTGTTGATCTTGATTAGTTTGTTTTCATGTCGTGTTTAGTGTGTAGTTGTTAAAGTTTCCTTTTCCATAAGTTTAATTACTTTGTTTAGAGTATTGAATGTTAGGAAAGTAGTTGTTTAATGCATGTTTCCTTATGTTAGTTGTGTGGTATTCCATACTTTAGAATATTTTCCTCTAGTCTAGGTTTAGGGTGCATTAGATTAGCATTTTTTCTTTATTTTTTGCATATATTTTCTATTTTTCTCATTCTAACTAATTTCTTTGAATTTTGTGCAAGGGAAATCGGCAAAGGAGTAGCGTTAGATCTTGTGGGCCATGGCTTCATCATCATAGATTAGGGTTTTTATTCCTTTCCTAGATTAGGATTTGAGTGAAACTTATAGTGAGGCCTACTATAATTTGTATTTTCTTTATTATTTAATTTTAAATGGGTTTAATAATATAGGACATGGGATATGGTGGCCCACACTTGATCATCATCGAACCCCTCATTATAGGCAATCCTCACACAAATTTTAAATTCTAAGATAATTTGCATTTAGTGTAGAATTGCATTTGGATGGTAGAATAAATCATATAGATTATGATCATCCACTTTAATTATTACATCTTTATTTAGGATTATTGCATTAGAAAGCACCTATCTAACTTTGGTTGAATATCATGTAGGTTGCATTTGTTTTCTTTTGTTTTGCATTACATATTTAAATGCTTTATGGTAGAATGGAATTAATGCTAGTAAAGGCCCACACGAACCCTTATAAGATAAGGACTAGATTTCATCACCAACTCCTTGTCCCACCTATGAATTAATCAACATCCTTGTATGTAGCAATCCCAACATTTGAACTTTAATTTTAAAATCAAGTAGGAAGAGACTTAGAGTATCAATCTCATAGGACCCATTTAGAAGGACGTGATCTATTGTCACTTAAGTGGCTTTTGAGCACTGTGGTTATAATAGGTGTTATAAAATCTAAGTAATTTTCCCATGCCTTTTGTTAATGTTAGTTGAGGTCTAAACACGTCTTGACATGACGTAATACATGTAATTACAATAATATGATAGATAAATTTATACTTTTAGAAAAAAAATGGCAGGAGAACATGTTCAAGAGGTAGAAGACGACTGGAATTCTTGAGTCATTTGAGAATTCCATTTTCAAGGATTTTTATTGTAAAAATATGACTTATGTAGAATTTCTAGGAATTCTAAAATTCTAGCATAGAGAAATTTTTGTTCAAATTTATATTTACTGAGCTAGGAAAGCAACTAAATTTATAGTGCACTTCACTAACTCTAAGTGTAATACAACCCACCCATCAATTAGAAATGATGAAGGGCATAAAGGTAAATTCACCTAATAGGAGGAAATTATAAAACTACCCTTAGGTTAAAATTCTAAATAATTATAGAAGTTGAATCCCTGATAAAACTTCACCCACCATTTCACCATTAGATTGATTAATACAATAGAATTTATACACCAGATATGAGCAAGGTTAAAAAGATGATTCAAGCTAAAGTATGAGAAATTACCAAATTACCCTTGGATTAAAACTTGGATAATTTGGAAAATTTAATTAAACCTACGATTGAAACCTCTTATAGTTTTCTATGTAGGCTTAGCCACCTAAGCTTTGGACTATGATAAAGCCTCATAAACCTTGGATTTGTTTTACAAGTTGATAGTTTTGGATTTTATCGATATTTAGGTAAGCACTCTATGAGTAGTTGTAAGTCCTAATGATTATAGATTTCATCGATGGTTTGGCAGGCACTCTATGATGTTTAGGATGGCGCCCTCCGAGCAACTATAAGTCCTTATATATATGGATTTCATCGATGTTTTAGGGTAGGCACTCTGGGAGTGCCCTAAGTCTTGGATCGCTTGGCTGGTGCTCTAGGAGTACCGTAAGTCCTAGAGGCTTGCTGTGCGCTGTGAGTCTTGAGATCCTATGCTAAGAGGTGCAGTTGGCCACTAACCTCTGAGATGATTTGATACCAGCCCTGCAATGGAGATGGCGGACAGTAGGACTAGCTCTCATGGGGAAGTGCTCTGAGTGGTAGCCATGTAGCCCCCATGAGGTCTGGTGAGTTATGGTTCATGGAGGTATCCACAAGCAGACATAGAGGCCACGAGCATTGGTGTCTAGTCTATGTAATATTTATGTGGGTCATGTCTTGAGCATTAAACCTCATCCAAGGTGGCAGGACTGTATGCCATTGTGATTGGAGAGTGATCAATTTTTCCAAGGTGATGTGGGCATGGCTTCAGCATTTGCAGAGCAGGGGTTTTACTCCTTGGTTTGATGGCATTGATTTTGTAATTATGTAGATTTTAATAGATTTGTAATCTTAATTTTGATCTTGTATCTAATATTGAATTTAGTAGACATTAGTAATCTCTATTGCAATGCATGAACCATCTTTTTCTTGCAACTATATATGCATATGCATAATTATACGTATGCTTATACTTATGCCACCGCTCAACTTATTTTAGGCGTTCCGACTTGTATTGGCTTTTCACCCTACCATGAGCTATTTTTTTTGCTCACCCCCTACAACCAAACATTTCAGGTGACACCCTAGGTAGTTCAGGAGTGCAGGAGTTTGGGAAAGCAAAGATTCCAGGATCTCTTTAGACGTAAGTAGAACTTACTTTTTGATATAGTTACTTTTGCTAGAAATCCATGTATAGGATTTCCTTTTTTTGAGTATTGTACATAACTCAAGACTCTTGTTAACACTTTGGATACTTGTAGCATAATTTTCTTAAGTTACTTAAATGGATTGTGACTCTAATTGTGATTGTGTGGTAGATCCTGTGGCATGTATCGCTAACCATCCTTAAGTTAGATGACTATATTTTACTCATATGTGGAGATTTTTCTTGGTACCACCTAGAATGAAGTTAGTGAGTTTTAAAGCCATTTATATATATTATCACTCCGATCCCAATTTCAAAAATAAGGAAATTTCCACTGCTTTTCAAATTAAAAGGAATAAAAGTTTGAGAAAACCTGGGATGTTATAGATTTTTGTATCAGAGCCCATGCCACACCAATCACAATTAAAGTCATCAAGGTAAAATGTGTCAACACTTATGAAATTAAGTTTTGGCATGTGTAGGAAACTTAGTCATGATCATAGGAAAGAAGACTTATTAGAAATCTCCCTCATTGTCATAGATGCGTCCTCGAAGATGTGGTGCTGGCTTGTCATCATCATCACATAATGCGCAGGCACCGACATATGGTGCTCTCGGCAACTCAGTGGATGAGGTTGTCAATCTCTTATTTCATAGGATGACATAGAGACTACGAGCCTCGGTTGGTGCATCCAGTGTAGGAGAGGTAGCGAACCCTGAGGGAGAGGAGTGTCCTTTAACGGACAACCTCCTTGAGAGATTTAGGAGGATAGCTCCTAAGTTTTCAATGAGAGATGGCCCAGAGGCTATTAACTCATGGCTATTCAATGTGGATAGTATTTTTGAGTCCATGGCGGTGCCGGAGGATCGCAGGGTAGCAGTCGCCACTTTAGTCCTCACAGGTGATGCAGCACAGAGGTGGCCAACAACTAGGAGGAATTGATTTGAGGGTGGTGGCATTATTGCATGGGATGACTTCAAGGCCATTTTTATGGATAGGTTCCTTCCTCCCCATCTTCAGGAGAAGATGGAACTAGACTTTATGACACTTGTACAGGGCACAAGAACTGTAGCACAATACAAGGTAGAGTTCTCTTGGTTGTGTCAATTTGCACCAGATGTATGCTCTACAGAGTTGAGGTGGGGTAGAAGTTTGTCAGAGGCCTAACCTTTGATCTGAAGCATCAGATATTGACTTCTCAGCCCATTATAGTAGCATGGGCAGTAGAGCTTGCCTCCATCCTACAACATGGGCTAAGAGATGCCAGTAGAGACAGGAGTAAATTCAGTGGTCCTAGGCCTATGTCAAGAGGGGTGCAAAAGAGGAAGTTTGTCACCAAGAAGGTGATTCAGCAACAAGGTCAACTAGCATGGGGGCAGACTAGAGGCATAGGCAATGATAAGGAAGTGTGTCAAAGATGTCGACGTCAGCGTCCAGGACAGCCATGTCAGGAACCACGTCGATGTTACACTTGTGACCAACCTGGTCCACATGGCACGGGATTGCCCTAGAGTTGGTAGATTGGGACAACCACGACAAGATCAGGGTAGGAATCAGACACCATGACAGGGTTAGGCACCCAGGAGTCAGGGGTGAGTATTCACTATTACCACCGACCAGGCACGTGCATCAAGTGGCATTGTGGAAGGTACTATCCTTGTTGCTGATAGATATGCACGTGTTCTTATGGATCTTGGATCCACCCATTCATTCATCTTGCATAGTTTTACTACATGTATAGATGTGTCATTAAGTAGATTGGGCTTTCTATTAGAGGTTAGTACGCTAATACGCCAACAGGTGATGGTACAAGAGTATGTCCAGGGTGTGACTATGGTCATCTCGGACAAGGTGCTGAGGATAGATCTCATCATCCTAAATATGATAGATTTTGATGTGATATTAGGCATGGATTGGCTGGCTGAGCATGAAGCTCTAGTCAACTGTAGAAAGAAGCAAGTCACTCTATGTACCCCAATGATGAGTCAGTGTATATTCACGGGATGCTGGATACTGCTAACCTAATTATCATCTTAGCAACCAAAGCTACACATCTTATATCCAATGGTTTCCAAGCTTACTTGGCTTATGTTGACGCGCAAGAGGAGGAGATTCTTGATATTGAGGAGATTGATGTGGTATGTGATTTTAGGGATGTGTTTCCCGACAAGTTCCCAGGGTTATCACCAAGGAGAGAGATGGAGTTCACGATCGAGTTACTACTTGGAGAAACTCCTATCTCCAAATCTCCTTATTGTATGGCACCGGCTGAGTTGAGGGAACCGAAGGTGCAGTTGCAGGAGTTGTTGGACTAGGGCTTCATATGCCCTAGTGTTTCACCTTAGGGAGCACCAGTCTTGTTCGTCAAGAAAAAGGATGGATCTTTAAGACTATGTGTAGATTATAGGGACTCAATGGGGTAATAGTGAAGAACAAGTACCCCTTCCATGAATTAATGATCTATTTGATCAATTACAGTCAGCCAAGGTTTTCTCCAAGGTTGACCTAAGGACATGCTATTATTAGTTGAGGATATGGGATGAGGATATCCCTAAGACTGCGTTTAGGACACAATATGGCCACTCTGAGTTCTTAGTGATGCCTTCGGGTTCATAAATGCACTAGCAGATTTCATGGACTTGAAGAACCAAGTGTTCAAAGATTTTCTGGACAAGTTCATGATCATGTTCATTGATGATATTTTGATATATTCTAGTAGTGTAGAGGAGCATAGAGAACACTTGAGGACTATCTTAGGCACTCTTCGAGCACATCAGCGGTACACCAAATTCTCTAAGTGCGAATTTTGGTTAGATCAGGTACATTTCCTAGGGCATGTTATATCCAAGGATGGTGTGGAAGTGGACCCACAAAAAGTGGAGGCTGTAGCTGACTAGGAGTGACCCAAGACTGTAACACAGGTACATAATTTTCTCGGTTTGGTAGGCTATTATCAGCAATTTATAGAGGGATTCTCTCGTATTGCTCAAACTTTGATAGACCTTACTAAGAAGGACCAAAAGTTTGACTGGTTTGACAACTGTGAGCAGAGTTTCCTAGAGCTAAAAAGGAGACTTACCTCAGCGCCTATGTTATTGCTTCCTCCAAGTAGTGGTGGATTTGTAGTGTATAGCGATGCATCAAGACAGGGACTTGGTTGTGTCATCATGCAACATGGTAGAGTTATTGCTTATGCTTCGAGGTAGTTGAAGAAGAACAAGCAGAATTACCCCACACATGACTTGGAGTTAGTAGCAATAGTATTTGCCCTAATGATATGGTAGCATTATTTGTATGGGGAGAAGTTTGATGTTTACACAGATCATAAGAGCCTCAAATATTTGTTTACTTAGGGCAACCTAAATATGAGGCAGAGTCGTTGGTTAGAGTACTTGAAGGACTTTGATTTCATGATCCAGTACCATCCAGGCAAGGCTAATGTAGTAGCTGATGCCCTTAGTAGGAAGTTGGGTGGCGTGATAGCCAATCTCACCATTCGATCAAAATTTATGGATCAGATTTTATAGGCACAACAGTCATGTAGAGAGACACAGGCACTATGTGACAGAGATGGTTTTGAGAGAGGAGCAAATGGTGGGATCAGATATCAAGGTAGATAGGTTATGCTGGCAATCGTATATTTGAGATAGGAGCTATTGAGAGTAGCTCATCACTTTAAGTGGGCCATGCATCCAGGGGGAACGAAGATGTATCATGACATGAGAAGAATATTTTGGTGGCAGAGCATTAAGAGCGATATAGAGAGGGTGTAGTTAGAAGCATTACTTGTCAGCAGCTCAAGGCTGAACATTAAAGACCTACAAGGTTACTACAGAGTACAGAACTTCCAATGTGGAAATGGGAGCACATCACTATGGATTTTGTGGTTGGACTACCTAGGACTGGTAGTGGACATGATGCAATTTAGGTCGTAGTGGATCTACTTACTAACACAGTGCATTTCCTTCCCATCAGACAAGGACAGACCTTAGAGAGCCTTGTTAAGCTGTACATCCGTGAGATAGTCAGCTTGCATGGAGTTCCTCTAGTCATCATTTCAGATAGGGATAGTAGGTTCACCTCTCAATTTTGGCAGATTGTACAGAGGCTTTGGGCTCCTCTACACATTTTAGTATAGCATTTCACCCCTAAACTGATGGTTAGTTTGAGAGGACGATTCAGATGCTAGAGGATATGTTGAGAGCATGTGCGCTAGATTGGAAATGTTGTTGGAACGAACATCTACCACTAATAGAGTTCACCTGCAACAACAAATATCATTTAAGCATTGGGATGGCTCCATATGAGGCATTGTATGACAGACCTTATTGCACAGCTACATGCTAGAGTGACATGAGTGAGAGACAATTCATTAGATCCGAGTTAGTAGGGCAGTGTGCAGTTAATGTGAGATTGATTAGGAGACGCTTGATGGCTGCCCATAGTAGGTAGAAGAGCTATGCTGACATGAGGAGGAGAGATTTGGAGTTTCATGTGGGAGACCATGTCTTTCTTAGAGTTTCTCCAACCAAGGGTGTAATGAGATTCGGGGTGAAAGGCAAGTTGAGCCCTAGGTTTGTGGGACCCTTTGAGATTCTAGAGAGGATCGGCAGAGTGGCATATAGATTGGAACTTCCTCCTTCACTTGCTAATGTGCATGACGTATTCCATGTTTCTATGCTGAAGAAATATGTTGCAGATCCGACTCATATCCTCGATCAATTACTAGCCGATGTACAACCAGATTTGACATTTTAGGAGCGGCCATTACAGATCATTGATAGGAAGGAGAAGTTATTGCGAACTAAGACGATCCCCCTCGTTAAGGTTCTATGCCAACATCATTCTTATGAGGAGGCCACGTGGGAGGTCGAGGAGGATATAAGACAACGTTTTTCAGAGTTGTTTTGACTTTCTACATCTATGTAAGCAATTTCAGAGATGAAATTTTTGTAAGGGGGAGGAATATAATACATGTAATTACACTAATATGATAGATAAATTTATACTTTTACAAAAAATGGCAGAAATTTTATATTATATTATTTTATTAATTTTAGAGTAGGTGTTAGAGGTGAAAATGAAGAATAGAATGAGTGCGTTGAGAAATTTAGTTAGATTGAAGTGTTGCAAGTGATTGTTAGGTTAATACGAACCATTAGAAATGAAGATTTTAAGAAATAATAAATGATTTGATGATTTCATTAAAATTTACCTCAAGCGGGTTAATAAAAGAAAATAATAATAAAATATAAATTGATGTTAAATTAAAGAAATAGTTAGACCATTGATAAGGAGAGACACTAAGCTAAACTTTATTAAAATCCTACAATTGGAATTTTAGAAATGGATAAATTGTTGTTCAGGGTACAATTGAGAAATTTTAATTTAACAGGATATAATTGCAAAGAAGAAGTTAAATTTGGGGTGGAAGTGAATAGTGAATTTAGTGGATCCAGATTTGGATCAGCAGACCTGGACCATTCACGTGGAAGCACCAGCCAAGGGCAGTTGGCCCCCATGTGTCATACTAACCACATGCATAATATCTTCACAAACCTATGTATAAAATAAAAAATCAAATCAACTTAGGCTGAACTTGTTTTCAGCCATTGACAAACTAGAAAAGTTAGAAGGGAAAACATTAGAAGAAGAAGGAGAAGGAGAGATTGGGAGAGAAAAGGAAGGAGCTGGGAGAGTCAAAGTCTATGTAAGTCAGTAGTGAGTGGAGGAATTAAAGGAGAGGAAGAAAGACTCCATTAGAGAAGCAGGGGCGAGCTGGGAAGTTGAGTTTTTTTTTTTTTTTTTTTGCTTGAGTTGAAGCTCTACCTAGAGGCAGAATGATATACAATCTAGGGAAGATAATTGAATTTCTGATTGTCCAAACTTCACTATCAGGTTGGGGATTTGATGTAGGATGAGATTCTAATATAGCCTTGGATTAGCCAAGCACAAAATTGCATGATTTCACTCTCAACTCTTCATGCTACTAGTCTTCTCCATGTTGAACCAGCAAGCATGTAAAACATGAAATGTTTACCTTAAAATGAACATTTCATGGCTAAATTCATGGTCTTTTTCTTGCATTGTATTATTGCATGTTTCTTGTGTAAGAATGACAAGTTTAAGGCTTTATTGTTGTTGAATTCATATTGATTTCTTTGAGGATTTAGCATGCTCTATTTTGTTCATCATTTTTGGTTTTCTACCTTGTATGAACTTGTAGTGACTGCACTCAAGTTGTAACTTTGTAATGATTTTCATAAGTTTTTCATACAACAAAGTAAGAATAGGGATTTTGTGCACTTGTTCTTCTTGCATATACAGGCATGCAAAGTGCACCCATTCCCATCCTTAAAACTTTTAGGTTTTAATCAAATTAAGACAAAGTGTAATCTGGGTCTTACTCTATGTAGATTGAATTTGAAATTTAGCATGTAAATTGATTAGAATTGTAATCAAAGAAGGACAAATTGAGTGGGAACATAGGAGCAAGGGATTGGACGTGCCCTGATTTCTACTTACTAGCAGTCTTGGATGCTTAGTTCCCATATGAAAATCTCTTAAACCAATGAGAGTTTAAGGAAAACAAGATTTGGGTTTTAAAGATGACATTACAATTTAAAGTTTTCAATGGAACCTACTCCTAAAGATACACTTAATGTGATTAAAAATTGGACCCAATAGACCAGGTATAGTGCTGTTTCTGATCTTATGCATATGGGAAACATAGAGTTTCTTGATCTTAACTAACTCTATTCGATTGAGTTTTCTTAAATGAAATTGAATTGGATGAGGAAATGAATAGTAAAGATTGTAAATTTAAAAAGAACAGCTCTAAAATGGGACAAGAATTCAGCTTACTGTATGCTAAAAAATGGTAGGAGAATATGTTCAAGAGGTAGAAGACTACTGGAATTCTCGAGTCAATTGAGAATTCTAATTCTAGGAATTTTCAGTGTAAAAATATGACTTACGTAGAATTTCTATAAATTCTAAAATTCTAACACAGAGAAAATTTTGTTAAAATTTATATTTATTGAGCTAGGAAAGCAACCAAATTTCTAGTGTACTTCGCTGACACTAAGTGTAATACAACCCACCCATCAATTAAAAATGATGAAGGGTATAAAGGTAAATTCACCTAGTAGGAGGAAATTACAAAACTACCCTTAGGTTAAAATTCTAAATAATTATAGAAGTTGAATCCCTTGATAAAACTTCACCTGCCATTTCACCATGAGATTGATTAATACAATAGAATTTATACACCAGATATGAGCAAGGGTAAAAGGATGATCCAGGCTAAAGTATGAGAAATTACCAAATTACCCTTGGATTAAAACTTGGATAATTTGGAAAAATTAATTAAACCTAAGATTGAAATCTCTTATAGTTTTCTATTTAGGCTTAACCACTTAGGCTTTGGACTATGATAAAGCCTCATAAACCTTGGAATTGTTTTACAAGTCGATAGTTTTGGATTTTACCGATATTTAGGGGAGCGCTCTATGAGCAGTTGTAAGTCCTGATGATTATAGATTTCATCGATGGTTTGGCAAGAACTCTATGAGTGGCCGTAAGTCCTGATTGATGTAATTTTATTGATGTTTAGGATGGCACTCTCCGAGCAACTGTAAGTCCTTATAGATATGGATTTTATTGATGTTTTTGGGCAGGTACTCTAGGAGTGCCTTAAGTCCTAGATTGCTCGGCTGGTGCTCTAGGAGTACCGTAAGCCCTGGAGACCTTCTGCGCATTATAAGTGTGACAACCCGAGTTTTTGATGATGCAAGTTTGATAAAAGGCGAGATCTCTTGTTTTATAAATATGGAATGCATGAAAATCTTTTTGTTTTGGAAAGCAATCTTTCGTATAAAACCCCGAGTGTCAACACACATTTTCAAATTATATAGCCACGACATAGTTTTAAATCAACACTATTCCCAAGAAAGTGTTAGTCACAGCCTCAGTTACAGAGAGTAACTACAATCAAGTAACATTGAAAGATAAGGTAGGGGTTTACTTACTAGCACTTAGTCTGGATGTTCGCTATCACGGGTCTGTCGCCGTATATCCTGTCCTTAAGTATTTACTTTGTGTCTAAAAAATGTTGAGGATTGGGTGAGTATATACTATACTCGGTGCGCCCCAGGCACCATCCCTGGGTCCTTTGTGGCTCCTTAGAGGCCTATTTTGCATGGTTTTTCATGCAGAAACTTGGGGAAACCCACCCTAAGTCTAAGGGGTAGATGGGTTTGGAGGGGTTTTGGGCATACCTGGTTCATGGCCGAGTTTTTCTCTACATTTTCTCCTCTTGTCTACCTCTCCACGATGGGTTTCTCCCAAGCTTTTGGGCTGCCATTGGAGGCGCCCAAGAGCTCTATTTATAGAGCTCGAAGTGGGTTCTGGAGGGGCTTCTTACCGCCATGGAATGGCGGTGGTTTCTCCCTTAAACACCACTGTTCTAGAACCCTCTAGGAGGTTGAAAAAGAGGGGTGCCCGTATCAAAATGGGTCCCTGTGTTTCTCAGGCTAAATCCGTTTTTAATGTAAATTACAATTTTGCCCTTGAACTTCAAAGGGCCCTAACTTGCTCATTTTAACTCTGTTTTGAGTGATTTTGGTCTTGGTGGATTCCTTTTTCCGAGACGCACCTAAGGGTACTACTCTCAGGACCAAATTTCTGTGTTCAGTTAGGGTGAATAGTGAAATGACCAAAATACCCTTATGTCCAAAAAGTGAACTTTTCATCACTAACTTGGGATTTCAATGTTACAAAAATGGAGTCATTGCATTCTTACCCCGTTAGGGGAATTTCACCCCTGAAATTCTACAATATATACAGTCAAAAGATCTCGGGGTACTTTTCTTGCATTTCTAACTCCGGTTCCCAAGTCTCTTCTTCCATGTGCACATTTCTCCACAAAACTTTGACTAAGTGTATGTCCTTGTTCCATGGCTTCTTACTCTTACCATCCAGAATCTCAACTGGTCTCGTCTCTAGCTTGAGATCCTCCGTCAACTCTATGGGTACCTGGTTGATGACATGAGCAGGGTCAGGCACGTACCTCCTTAACATAGATATATGGAATACGTTATGCACTTCAGATGTGACGACCTGGGTTTTTGAAAACATGATTTGTAAAGTATTTTGAAAGGCAGGGCCCTTAAGAGTGTAAAAATTTTTTTTTGCAAAACAAAGCAGCGGAAATTCTTTTCTTTAGAACTTGTTTTGAAAACCCAAGTCACCACTTCATACATAACATAAGTACGATTTGTGTACAAAATAAAATTCCATTGAAGGAATATACTTTTATTAAAACTCCAGGATCCATCCAGTGGTTCACAGTACAGCCAAATCTAGTACAATACTTGTCCAAATTACATAATCCAAAACTCAAACTCACCATACAATAAAACTCTCAACAAAGAAAAATACATGTCTTCAAGGGTATACCTTGAAGATTATTCTCTTCAAGTCTTCTATAGTCTTCAGCTCCTAACTCTCCTTCCCTGGATCTGAGATATTGCAACAAGTACAATATCTCAGCAAGCAATGCTTGGTAGGGGATTCAAGAAACATAATAATTGACAATGTAATTCCAATACTTCATAATCTCAATATCCTTGAACATACTCTTTACTTTGTAAGTTATGTATATCTATATACATACATACCCTTCATGGGTAAACCAGTTAAATTCGTGAAAATAGTCAAATATCACTCCCAACTAAGCTGATCAATTCTCTTCATTTTGAGAATTTAGTATTACAGCTAATCTCATACTGAAAATTTCCCTTCTTGGGAAACATTGGTAATATACAATTACCTACCATTTCATTATGCTATAACATAAGGCATTTCACTATGCCTATTCCCATATACATCATAGTGCAAAATAATCGGAAAGGTTGCTATGCTGCAGTCTGATCTGTACTAGCACGCTCAGATAACTGCCCTGTTCACCACTGATACCACGGTGGAAAATATTATGTCACTGCCCGTATGGGGGGGCAAGACTTTCATTGTAGTGACCTTCCCATAATTGCCACCACCCGACTTTTAGCCTCTCATTGGGCAAGGTATCATCATATCATCAAATTTCAAGGAGCGGGTGGCCAAACCCTCATAACTCCTCTAGCAATAGCATCCCCTAGGCTCATGCCTATTAAAACAAACTCACAAGCCTCCATGCTTGTATGTAAAATAGCTTTCATATACATCAGACCATATGTCTGTTTACTTAGGGCTGAAATATTTTCTAGTTCCCTATTCACTTATAGTTTAGTCCTTAACCATTTTATAGGTGTTTGGTTGGATCATAAGGTTTTCAGGAGATTTAGTACAAGTATTATCATTACTCTTGTCAACATAAGATCATGAGTACAATCATGAATATCTCATGTAAATGCATTCATCAAATCCTCCTACCTTTAAGGATTGATCTCTTTTTCCCAATCTTCTATGATCCTGACTGATGTATGTAATATGTACATCCATACATATTGTCAATATATAAATTATGAACAATCCTATTGATCACTAGATCTGATGTTTAGAATGATCTTTAGATCATTCATATCTAAGTATTTTTCTATCTCTAAGTCTTTGTATGTTCATCTCGTTGATCTTGATCTTTCATAGATCCTTTGATTGACAATCTACACATGTTGATAAAGATCAAGGTCCTAGATCTTCTATCATCTAGTTCTTCTTTGATTTAAGTTCAGCTCTTGGATCATCCCTATGGAGGATGATCTTGGTTTTCTTCCTTGAATCACCTTTGATCAAGGGTTTGAATTATCTAATCTAATGAACTATAACAAGTATACTACTAAACATACATACTAAGTACAATATAGTGTTCTTATTCTTATTGTTCTTGATCATCCAAGATCTAATGGATCTTGTTTGATCGTCCTTATCTTACTTATTGTTTTTATTAGGGTTAAGTAATTTACTAACCTTTTATGCTCTTATTATTATTATTCAACCAGTTAGTGTCTTACATGGTTGAAGATAATTTATTTCTTCTTATCACTAGACAACTCCTTATTTCAGGATGACGAGTACTTACCAGTTAAAGTCTGCTCAAAAAGTGGTTAATACAACCCTCATATAAAGAGGCGTTTAGACCTCTCTTACGTCAATGGGAGGTGAGGGAAAAGCACTTGGCTCTTGTATACCCCCTATAACCACAATGTTCAGAGTCCACTGGAGTGGTACTAGCTCAACCTTTGACAAGGTTCCTATGAGCTCTTTACCTGAAGTCCCTTCTCTAATTGATTTTAATTAATTTCCATGGATATGCATGATGTCATCCATGGATGTTCATTATTTTCCTACTTTGGCCCAAGGAAATGATAAATCATTCCTTATATTGTCCTACTAACTATAGCCCTTATTAAGTCAAAATCATTCATTCATCTTAGTTGTCCATGAATTTCTATATTTCATGAGTTTACATTTTTGGTGATTTATGCTACTTGTATCTTAACAATTGAATAAAATTTGACAATAAGTAAATCATCAACTTGAAAGCATAAATCAAATATGAGTTTAACAACTATATACTAACATTCTTCCTATGAATGTAACTTAAGCTAGTGAAATAAAACTAACATGATCCTAAGTTATGAAACACATCTTCTATCACAATGAAATCATGTTTAAATCCTAATTTACACTAACATGATCCTAAGATAATCAAATCTACTAACAAATTACTCATTTAGGGCATATCATACTAAAATTTAAAGATTACACTATCATGCTTTCTAACTTAGAACATAAATCACATTTACACTTCTATATCCAATAAAAGACAATTAAACTAATTTTATTAAGATTATTATAAACCTTTAAATATGATCCAACCATTAGATCTTAGGTGTTTTCCTTTAGATTAAGGGTTTTAATTACCTTTAGGGCTTTTAATCCATTAAGATCCAAAAATCATATCCACTTGATTTTGTCACATTTCCTCCATGATCTAACTGGATTCTATCATAATATCATCCCTTTAATCCATCCCAAGGATCTGATCATACTTGATCTAATTGATCAAGTGGGTCCCTTTGTATTTTTTTTATTTTTATTTTAGGGTTTTTCTACCATAAAGGGTAGATCCCCTATTTTATCCAAGATCTGTTCAAATTAATCATAGATATTACTTTATTACATTATATCATCACTAAAATAAATTTCCAAGATCTGATCACCTCAGATCTTGAAGATCTTAGAAATTGGACACTTATTTCCAAAATACACAAAAATACAGAAATAAATTTTAGAAATATTATGACTTCATTAGAAACTAGAAATTACAAGCTTTCCATAGCTTTTTTCTGATCTTAATTTGGAGTTCATATGACTCCACAATCTTAAATTGAAGTTTTCAGCCATTCCTAGAGTCCAGATTTGATATAGGCCCACCAGAGTTAATCTCTCTCAATTGAGGGTCCAAAACTATTCAGATCTTTCTGAAACTTCTACTCTAGGGGTTTTGGACCATTCTGAATTGATTGGTGGAGTCATATTTTTCATCTGAGCACTCCATCATCATGAATTAAGGGTTCTGTTGTTTACTTTATTTTTACCTTTTTATTACCAAAATTAATTACAGTAAAATAAAAATTACATAAAACAATACTAAACATATATGAAAAGGATTTCCATTTACTTGATTAGAGAGAAAACCTCATTTATATGCCCAATTTAAAAAAATATCTTGTTGATGAAGATATAGCCTAAAATTCACCTTTCTTGCAAATACCGTTGTTTGAACTATTGGATCTTGAAATTTCTTTGCGGTTTTGTAGAATAGATATGTCAGGAAGTTTTGGATGGTGAAATTGATCAAATTAGATCTGGAATAGAGTGCCTAATTGATTTTAGGTCTCTTGGAAATTTTGGGTTTTTGGGGAGGGATCTAGATCTAATTTTTCAAGGAGATTGAAGAGAATTTTGTGGGGAATTTATGAGTATTTTTGGAAGATTTTTGGGGTTTTATTTATAGGCATTTTGGGTCTTTTTCCATGATTATAATATGTTATTTTTTTAATATAAAATGGCATGAAAGTCTTCAATGCTCCCATGCCTAATTTTTTTTCCCCATGACCAGCTGATCTTTGTTAACCCATGTTTCACATGGGCTGCTGATCAAATTGGTTGTTGGGGACGTGGTGGTCCCCATGTGGGCCCCACATGGTGAAAAAAGTCCGTTTTGCCCTTTATGCATAAAATTTTGGGTTTTATTCCCATGATCTCAGATTTGAGTGTACTTAGTGGTGTTGGATTCGTATTTCTCAATACATTCTAAATTTTGATGTTTCATATTTTGATTTTTGGAATATTTTGATTTTTGGGTAAAATTACTATTTTACCCCTTTTGTCCAAAAAATGAAAAACTTAAGGATTTTTCATCCGAATTCGAAATTTGTCGTGCTTACAGTCATTTTGAAGGGTTTGCTAAGTTTAATTTCAATTTTACATATCTTATGATTTGATTATACTTTTATAAAAAGTATATTTTAAATAACCATAATATTTCAACCCAAAATATCTGAAACTCAAACTTTATTGATTTTTCTCAATCAATTTACAAAAATTGGGGTTATTACATCAGATAGCTGAGGGGGTAGTGCGATCCTATAGGCCACTTTTCCCACTCTCTCCAGGATTTCAAAAGGTCCTATGTAATGCAGACTAAGCTTGCCTTTGATACTGAACTGTATAACTCCTTTAGTGGGAGATATCTTCAGGAAAACGTGCTCTCCTATGTCGAATTATAATGTCTCTTCCTTTGATCAGCATAGCTCTTTTGCCGGCTTTGAGCTATGAGGAGGCATCTCCTTATGAGTTTGACCTTCTCGGCGCATTGCTCCACCAGCTTGGACTAGAGCACCCTGGACTCTCCAACCTCACTCCAACTGGTGGGTGATCGACAGGGTCTCCCATAGAGCGCCTTGTACGGAGCCATGCCAATGCTCGACTGAAAGCTATTGTTGTACGTGAACTCTATTAGCGGTAGGTTTTCATCCCAGCTCTGCTTCCAATCGAGGGCACAGGTTCGCAACATATCTTCGACTATCTGGATCGTGCGTTTTGACTGTCCATCGGTCTATGGATGGAAGGCTGTGCTAAAGATCAAGGAAGATCCTAGGGATTTTTGGATGGACTTCCAGAGTTGCGAAGTGAAGCGGCTATCCCTATCTGAAGTGATACTAAGGGGTATGCCATGTAAACTCACTATCTCTTTGATGTATAGTTGAGATAGGCTGTCAGTGGATTGGGTATGGCGTATAGGAAGGAAATGGGCTATCTTAGTCAATCTATCAACAATTACCCAGATCATGTCATGACCCTTAGAGGTCCTGGGTAACCCTACGATGAAGTCCATGGTAATATGGTCCCATTTCCATTTGGGTAACTCAAGGGGTTGTAACAATCCCGCAGGTCTTTGATGTTCAGCCTTTACTTGTTGACATGTTAAACACTTTGCCACAAATTCCCCTATGTCTCTTTTCATACCATCCCACCAATATTGTCTCTTTAAGTCTTGATACATCTTAGTTCCTCCCTGGTGTATAGTATACTTAGACCGATGAGCCTCTTTTAAGATTTCTTGTCTTAATTCTTCATTAATCGGTACCACTAATCTTCCTTGCATGCAAACGCAACCATCTTCCCTTTTAGTAAACCCTGGTTTTTGTAATGACCCCGAATTTTTGTAAATTATTAAGGAAAATTAATAAAGTTTGAATTTTTAGAAATTACCGAATATTAGGTTATTGAAAATTCTCTTTTTATAGAGATTATATTATAAATTAAAAAATAGAAATTATGGATGTACTTGGAAAACTGATCGTAACAACATTAAGTACGTTCAATTCTGAGTTAAAATGAAAATTCCTTAATTTTTCCATTTGGGGGTAAAATGGTAATTTTACCCATATCCCATATCCAAGAAATAAGACCTCAATATTCATGAAGTACTTAGAAATACGATTCCAACGCCACTAAGTACGCTCGATTCTGAGTTCGGACAAATATTGCCTATTATTCTCCAATTTTAGAGTTAAAAAGGGCAAAAAGGTCTTTTCACATAAAGTGGGCCCCACAAAGTGGGCCAAGTTTCTAGAAGCACCAATAATTTCTCAATGCATTATTGCTGGTAGTGGAGATAGTAGTGGAGATTGTAGTGGGAGTGGAGAATGCATTAGTAATTAAAAATTCTAAAGTAATAAAATATCTTATCAAAAGAAATGATAAAAAATTCAAATTTGGCTATAAATATGTCCCAAAAATTTCCAAAAATTTTCACAACCTTAACCACGAAATTTCCAAACCTTCCCTGGAATTTCAGCCCCAAATTCCCCTTCATCCCTCCCCCAAATCTCTTTTCCTTATTTCTCTCTCCTCTTTCTAATTGGAACAAGAGACCTAAATTCAATTAGGCACTCCGTTCCAGGAAGAATCTCATCAATTCCACCGTCCATAACATCCTATACTACAGTATATACAAAATCCCCAAATCAATTTCAAGATCCAACGGTTCCAACAACAGAAAATCACAAAAAGGTGGATAATCGGGCTATATTATCATCAACCGGTAATTCTCTCAAATTGGGCATCAATTATATTGTTTTTCTCCAATCAGGTAGGTGGAATTACTTCCCATTCATATTTATTATGTTTTAGTATAATTTTTATTTTTCTGTAATTTAATTTGAATGAAAAATGGTAAAATAAAGTAAATACCAGCCCTTAAAATTATGGTGATAGAGAGTCAGATTGAAATTCTGAGCTTTCCAATCAATCAGGAGGGTCAAAACCCCTAGGATACAATTTTCAAGAAAATCTAACAAGGTTTGGACCCTCAATTGAGAGAGATTAATTCCTGGTGGGCCCGGATCAAATCTAGACCCTAGGAATGGCTGAAAACTTCAATTTAAGATTGTGGAGTCATATGAACTCCAAATTGAGATCAGAAAGAAGCTATGGAAAGCTTGTAATGTCTAGTTTCTAATGAAGTCATAATATTTCTAAAATTTATTTCTGTATTTTTCTGTATTTTTCTAAATAAGTGTCCAATTTCTAAGATCTTCAAGATCTGAGGTGATCAGATCTTGGAAATTTATTTTAGTGATGATATAATAATATAATAAAGTAATATCTAGGGTTAATTTGGACAGATCTTGGATAAAATAAGGGATCTACCCTTTATGGTAGAAAAACCCTAAAATAAAAATAAAAATATACAAAGGGACCCACTTGATCAATGAGATCAAGTATGATCAGATCCTTGGGATGGATTAAAGGGGTGATATGATGATGGAATCCAGTTAGATCATGGATGAAATGTGACAAAATCATGTGGATATGATTTTTGGATCTTAATGGATTAAAAAGCCCTAAAGTTAATTAAAACCCTTAATCTAAAGGAAAACACCTAAGATCTAA
Source organism: Warburgia ugandensis (assembly GCA_035236585.1). NCBI lineage: Eukaryota > Viridiplantae > Streptophyta > Magnoliopsida > Canellales > Canellaceae > Warburgia > Warburgia ugandensis. Next base: position 55,708,744 of record CP141128.1, read on the forward strand.
TGGTTGGATCATATTTAAAGGTTTATAATAATCTTAATAAAATTAGTTTAATTGTCTTTTATTGGATATATAAGTTTAAATGTGATTTATGTTTTAAGTTTTAATTGTCTTTTATTGGATATAGAAGTGTAAATGTGATTTATGTTCTAAGTTAGAAAGCATGATAGTGTAATCTTTAAATTTTAGTATGATATGCCCTAAATGAGTAATTTTTTAGTAGATTTGATTATCTTAGGATCATGTTAGTGTAAATTAGGATTTAAACATGATTTCATTGTGATAGAAGATGTGTTTCATAACTTAGGATCATGTTAGTTTTATTTCACTAGCTTAAGTTACATTCATAGGAAGAATGTTAGTATATAGTTGTTAAACTCATATTTGATTTATGCTTTCAAGTTGATGATTTACTTATTGTCAAATTTTATTCAATTGTTAAGTAGTTGTTAAGATATAAGGAGCATAAATCACCAAAAATGTAAATAAATGAAATATAGAGATTCATGGACAACTAAGATGAATGAATGATTTTGACTTAATAAGGGCTATAGTTAGTAGGACAATATAAGGAATGATTTATCATTTCCTTGGCCCAAAATAGGAAAATAATGAACATCCATGGATGACATTGTGCATATCCATGGAAATTAATTAAAATCAATTAGAGAAGGGACTTAAGGTAAAGAGCTCATAGGAACCTTGTCAAAGGTTGAGCTAGTACCACTCAGTGGACTCGAACATTGTGGTTATAGGGGGTATACAAGAGCCAAGTGCTTTTCCCTCACCTCCCATTGACGTAAGAAAGGTCTAAACGCCTCCTTACATGAGGGTTGTATTAACCACTTTTGAGCGGACTTTAACCGGTAATCTTGGTCATCCCTGAAATAAGGAGGAGTTGTCTAGTGATAGGAAGAAATAAATTATCTTCAACCAAGTAAGACACTAACTGGTTGAATAATAATAAGAACATAAAAAGATAGCAAATTATCTAACCCTAATAAAAATAGTAAGTGAGATAAGGATGATCAAACAAGATCCATTAGATCTTGGATGATCAAGAACAATAAGAATAAGAAACATCAATGTAAATTAGATTGTTATGTATGATATAGATAGTATTTGTATAGATGATATTAAACCCATGGATATAGGATATTCAAGGAAGAAAGATTCAGATCATCCTACATAAGGATGATCAAAGACCATGTAGTATGTACCCTTGATTAGAAAATTGACATTATATATATGATTTGACAGGATATATGTTGATCGAGACTATGGCGAGATTTCAAGGAGTAAGAATACCTTAGTGAGGTAGGTGGATTATTAAGAATGCCTTTACATGAAGATACATGTCTAATACATGATCTTATGTTTTGAAGTATTGACATGTATGATACCAATATATTAAGGTAAATACCTCAAATTAAAATATGATCCAACCAAATGATGAGGAAAATAAGTATTAAATGGTCAAGTTGAGAATTGAGAACAACCCTAAGTGAATAGGAAAGTAGAAAATATTCAGGTCCTAGATAAACGGACAAATAGTCTGATATGTATAAGTATTATTTTACATACAAGCTTGGAGGCTTGGGGTTTTGTTTTAAACGGGCATAAGCACAGGGATGCTTATGCTAGGAGAGTTAAGAGGGTTTGGCCACCCACTCTCTGAAACTTGATGATATTGAATACCAAGCCTAAGAAAGGCTAAAAGTCGGGTGGGGCAATTATGGGAAGGCCACCATGACAGCCATGGTCCTCCCATATGGACATGGATATTGTAATTTCCACCGAGAATGGTATAAGTGGATTATTGAACAGGAGTCCCATTGCAGTGATCGATCGCAAGCATAGTAGTCCTTGATTATTTTGCACTATGATGCATATGAAATTGGCATAGTGAAATGCCTTAAGGGATGACGTGATGAAATGTCGGGTAATTGTATATTACCAATATTTTTCCCAAGAAGGGAAATTCTCGTATAGTAACTAGCTGAAATACAAATCTCTTATAATGAAAAGAGTTGATCGACTTTGTATAGAAAATGATGCTTGATTATTTTTACATTTTTAATGGATTTGTCCTTATACAATATGTATGTATAAAGGTGAACACAAATGACAAGGAAATGAGATGTCCTTATAATTAATAGTTATTAATGAATGTGTTTATGATAGAACGAATTATGGGATACTTGAATATTGAGATTATCTTTGTCAATCACTTACATTCTTATCCCCTACCAAGCATAGCTTGGCGAGATATTGTAAATGTTCGAATGTTTACAATATCTCGGTATACGTAGAAAGGAGACTTAGGAGCTCAAGACTTGAAGAACAATTGAAGAATAAGTAATCGGGGTATATCCTCGAAACATTGTATTAGAACATGTATTGAATTTTTGAACTTTGTAATTTGGATTGTATATTTGGACAAGTATTGTAAGGATACAATGGGGCTCTTGTGAACCACTGGATGGATCTTGAAGTTTAATAAAAGTATATTCCTTCAATGGAATTTTATCTTATACAAAATTCTACTTATGTTATGTATGAAGTGGTGACTTAGGTTTTACAAAACAAATTCGAAAGAAAAGAATTTCCGCTGCTTTGGTTTGCGAAAAATTTTTACTCTAAGGGCCCTATCTTTACAAAATGTATTATAAAATGTGTTATAAAAACCTAGGTCGCCACAGTTTTCCTATGAAAGCTTATATATCTGGATCTCCTTCCTGTTCTTGCTTAACCTTTTCATTAACAGCTGACTTTATCGTTAGTCCTGCCATAATGATCTTGCGCTTACTTATGTCTGGTTTCCACGTTATTACTTCTTGTAATAGCTTCCATCTCTTAGTCAATAAACATGCACACATCCCTTGGGTTTTTCTACTTAATGTATCAGCTACCACATTAGCTTTTCCAGGGTGATACTGAATGGAGAAGTCATAGTCTTTTAAGTATTCCATCCATCTTCTTTGTCCCATGTTTAAGTCTTGTTGGGAAAAGATATATTTAAGACTCTTATGATTTGTAAAAACTTCAAACTTTTTCCCCATATAAATAGTGTCTCCAAATTGGCAAGGCAAAGACTGTGGCCGCTAATTCCAAGTCATGGTTTGGGTAATTGACTTCATGCTTCTTGAGTTGCCGAGAAGCATAAGCAATTACCTTCCCATGTTGCATAAGTACGCAGCCTAGTCCTTGTTGCGAGGCATCGCTGTATATCTCAAATTCGCCACTTCCTGAAGGCAAGGTAAGAACAGGTGCTGTAGCTAACCTTCTCTTTAGTTCCTGAAAGCTTTCCTCACATTTATCAGTCCATTCAAATCTTGTGTCTTTCCTGGTCAGCTTAGTCAGAGGTAAAGCAATTCGTGAAAAACCCTCGATGAATCTCCTATAATATTCGGCAAGTCCTAAGAAGCTTCTTATTTCTATGATTGTCTTAGGTCTTTCCCATTTCTGTACTGATTCAGCCTTAGCGGGGTCGACTGCTATGCCATCTTGAGAAATAATGTGTCCTAAGAAATTAACCCTTTCCAGCAAAACTCACACTTACTGAATTTTGCATATAACTTGTGTGCTCGTAGGGTGCTTAATGTTATCCTTAGATGTTCCTTATGGTCTTTAGGAGTTTCTGAATATATTAAGATATCATCTACAAACACTATGATGAATTTATCTAAGTACTCCTTGAACACCCTATTCATGAGGTCCATAAATGCGGCTTGAGCATTAGTTAAACCAAAGGACATCACTCTGAATTCATAATGGCCGTATCGAGTCCTGAAGGCTATCTTGGGGATATCTTCTTCTCTAACTCGAAGTTGATGGTACCCGGATTGTAGATCAATTTTAGAAAAGACTCTGTCTGACTGAAGTTGATCGAAAAGATCATCAATTCAGGGAAGGGGATACTTATTGTTAATGGTGACCCTATTTAGCATTCGATAGTCTACGCACAATCTCATGGAGCCATCCTTTTTCTTAACAAAAAGGACTGGAGCTCCCCACGGAGATACGCTAAGTCGTATGAACCCTTCGTCAAGTAGTTCCTGTAACTGGGTCTTCAATTCTTTTAGTTCAGCAAGAGCCATTCGGTAAGGAGCTTTGGAAATGCAGGAAGTACCGGGTATAAGGTCAATGATAAACTCAATTTCCCTTGGCGGGGGTAGACCTGGTAAATCCTCAGGGAACACGTCAGGAAATTCTCGGACTACCTCGACATCCTTTAGCTTTAGTTGGGGACTCTCGACAGATTCAATCTTGGCCAAGAAGAAGGGGCATCCCTGAGCAATGTGCTTAATTGCTTTCATGGTAGAAATAACACATGCTCCAGAATAATCCTTTCTTCCTTGGAGGGTGAAAGTGTCTCCATTAGGTAAGGTAAAAGTGACACGTTTCTAGCGGCAATCAACAAAGGCTTGATAAAGGGCTAACCAATCCATACCTAGGATGACGTCGAAGTCATTCATATCTAAGTGAATAAGATTGGCAGGTAGCAAATGATCTTTGACCAAAACGGGAACATCCTGGAGATACAAATAGGTGGAAAGTGCCTGGCCTACAGGAGTCATGACTTCTAGAGTGAAGTCCAGGTCCTGTGGTATAATGTCCAAGGATGATGCAAACTCCCAGGATATGAAAGAATGAGTGGAGCCTATATAGAATAGAACTTTAGCAGGTGTATCATAGATAGAAAGAATACCTTCAACTACTGCATTTGAAGCCTGGGCTTGACTGGAAGTGAGGGCAAAGACATGTCCTTAGCATTTTGGAACTTGATCTCCTTTACGCTCTTCAACTTTGTTTTTAGGACAATCCCTAGCAAAATGTCCTAATTCTCCACAAAGATAGCAAGTGATGTTGAAAGGGGACATGGTTTGCCTGAATGATTCCTGTTACACTTAGGGCATGTCTTCCAGTTTGGTCTTCTTCCTTTGTTTTTGAACGGCTTCTTGAAAGGTGGCCTGGGTTTTTGATGATGCAAGTTTGATAAAAGGCGAGATCTCTTTTTTTATAAATATGGAATGCATGAAAATATTTTTGTTATGGAAAGCAATCTTTCGTATAAAACCCTGAGTGTCAAAACACATTTTCAAATTATATAGCCATGGCATAGTTTTAAATCAACACTAATTCCAAGAAAGTGTTAGTCACAGCCTCAATTACAGAGAGTAACTACAATCAAGTAACATTGAAAGATAAGGTAGGGGTTTACTTACTGGCACTTAGTTTGGATGTTCGCTATCACGGGTCTGTCACTGTATATCCTGTCCTTAAGTGTTTACTTTGTGTCTGAAAAATGTTGAGGATTAGGTGAGTATATACTATACTCAGTAGGAGTCCATCACTACTAGTTTTACAATGCATGCTATATTTAAAATCATATGCTTTTTAAACCATGTGCATGTTTGAACACTCATGTTCAATATCAATATTAAAAACCATTGTCGAATTGGAATACTGACGACTTAAAGAATCGCATAATCCAATTCGAAAGTATCATATATATCATAAACATAATGATATGCATAAGATGCTCAACTGAATCCAACTAATGGATATATGGTATGGTCGACCAACCTCATGTCATGCCATATGCAATGCAAGTAAATCCTCAAAACATAGGGCCCACCATGCCCATGACCTCACCGCCATGTGGTCCCCGGGTACCTAGGGACACAGGGTCATAGCTTCCACGGGGCATATGACACTTCGACCCAGTGTCGTGACACTAGTGGTAACCCCCTGTATCACATGCAGTCGAAGTAGGGACATGCCTTTTTGGCATGGTACCCTTTCCACCTAATAGTGGTAGAGGCTGGGAGGCCACCCCAGACCTCTCAGCATAGCGCCCACGAGCTTACTAGCCCAAATCATATACGATCAATCAAGCAAAAGCCTCTTTTTCAAAACCTGTTCTCTTTGGGTCCCTCACAATTGCCTGGCCGTCACAACTGCCTACCCAGCGTCTTTTGGGCACTCCAGCATCTTTTGGTAATCCTCAAGGACATGCAATTTTTCAAAACTCAATAACGACAAATCATACAATTTATGCAATCGTTTGCAAATCATGTCTATGCATAATATATTTATCATATGCATGCTGAATTCATTTGTATGCTAAACAAGTCATATATAAAATTAAGTCATTCTAAATAAGTCATATAATTTATACTTAAAACATGCATTCTCAAAACAATCTTGGGCTCATTTTAAAAGTCTAGTAGCGATAGAGCACCTACCTGGTTTGGTCATGCTAGCCCCCTTGTCCATTTTACGCTCCTGCTCATAGTTTAGGGGAACAAGGTTAGCTTGGCCTATTTCTATAGGTTTTAGAATGGTTGATCTCACTACTTAGGCATTAAGGATTCATTCCCATGCATATGGATGTCCTAAGGTCCTAATTGGGCCTTGGTATCATCAGGTTTACAAAGGTTTAGTGGCCCCGCACCACTATCATAGTTTAAGGATTTTGCCTACCTTATATTGGGCTTGATCAGGTATTTTATAGTTTAGGTGTGTCCGCGTCGTCGACACGGACACAACGCCTTTCGCGGCACCTCAATAGGAGCCTTAGAACTCAAGTTATGGGCAAATTAATATCAAGTGTACATAGAGGCCATACGAGGTGGAAGCCCGAGACGCTAACGCGTCCTGCGTCAATTGCGCGTGCCCCAGCGGGCGCGTCTGCAAACGCACCAGGCTTCTGCCCGACTTTTTCATTTGCGGGCGCATCCACGGACGCGCCCCGCTGGTTTCTCTCTAACACGGTCGATGCGTTTCATCCTGTGGGGACCAGGGCATCCTCGGGATGCCCTGGTTCGACCCTGTCGAACCAGTGCACCCCAGGCACCATCCCTGGGTCCTTTGTGGCTCCTTAGAGGCCTGTTTTGCATGGCTTTTCATGCAGAAACTTGGGGAAACCCACCCTAAGTCTAAGGGGGAGATGGGTTTGGAGGGGTTTTGGGCATACCTGGTTTGTGGCCGGGTTTTTCTCCACGTTTTCTCCTCTTGTCTACCTCTCCATGATGGATTTTTCCCAAGCTTTTGGGCTATCATTGGAGGCGCTCAAGAGCTCTATTTATAGAGCTAGAAGAGGGTTCTGGAGGGGGTTCTTACCGCCATAGAATGGCGGTGGAGAAACCTCCAGAATGGTGGTGTTTACTTCCCTAAACACCATCATTCTATAACCGTCTAGTAGGTTGAAGAAGAGGGGTGCCCGTATCAAAACAGGTCCCTGTGTTTCTCAAGCTAAATCCGTTTTTAATATAAATTACACTTTTACCCTTGAACTTCAAAGAGCCATAACTTGCTCATTTTAACTCTGTTTTGAGTGATTTTAGTCTTGTTGGATTCTTTTTTCTGAGACGCACCTAGCGGTACTACTCTTAGGACCAAAATTCTAGGTCCAGTCAGGGTGAATAGTGAAATGACCAAAATACCCTTATCTCCAAAAAGTGAACTTTTCATTACTAACTTGGGATTTCAATGTTACAAAAATGGAGTCATTACAGTAAGTCGTGAGATCTTATGCTAGGAGTTGCAGTTAGCCAATGATCTCTGAGATGATTTGATACCAGACCTGTGATGGAGATGGTAGGCGGTAGGAGTAACATTTTATGGGGAAGTGCTCTGAGTGGTAGCCAAGTAGCCCCCATGAGCTCTAGTGAGTTATGGCTCATGCAAGTATCCACGAGTAGACGTAGAGGCCACGATAGTAGCCTGTGGGTGACAATAGGGCCCTACGAGCATAGGTGTCTAGTCTGTGTGATATTTATGTGGGCCATATGTTGAGCATTAGACCCTGTCCAGGGTGGCAGGACTGTATGCCATTGTGATTGGAGTAATTAGTTTTTCTAGGGCAATGTGGGCATGTCTTGTGCATTCTCAGATCAGGGGTTTTATGCCTTGGTTTGATGGCATTGATTTTGTAAATGCATAGATTTTAATAGATTTGTAAGCTTAATTTTGATCTTGTAGCTGACATTGAATTTAATAGACATTAGTGATCTCTATCTTAATACATGAACCATCTTTTTTTTGAAACTATATATGCATATATGCATAATTATACGTATGCTTATACATATGCCATCGCTCAACCTATTTTAGGCATTTCAGCTTGTATTAGCTTTTCACCCTATCATGAGCTGTTATTTTTGCTCACCCCCTACAACCAAACATTTCAGGTGACACCATAGGTAGTTCAGGATTGTAGGACTCTAGGAAGGAAAAGATTCCAGGATCTCTTTAAATGTGTGAAGAACTTACTTTTTGATATAGTTACTTTTGCTAGAAATCCATGTATAGGATTTCCTTTTTTTGAGTATTGTACGTAACTCAAGACTCTTGTTAACACTTTGGATACTTGTAGCATAATTGTCCTAAGTTACTTAAATAGATTGTGAGTCTAATTGTGACTGTGTGGTAGATCTTGTGGCATGAATCTCTAACCATCCTTAAGTTAGATGGCTATTATTTTACTCATATGAGGAGGTTTTTCTTAATAACAGCTAGAATGAAGTTGGTGAGTTTTAAAGCCACTAATATATATTATCACTCTGATCCTGATTTCATAAACAAGGAAATTTCCACTACTTTTCAAATTAAAAGGAATAAAAGTTTGAAAACCCCGGGATGTTACACATGAGGAGTGTATTAACCGCCTTAAAGTAGAACCTAACTGGTAAGCAGTAGTCAAGTCTAGAAAAAAGGAGGAGCTATCTAGATCTAAGTATAAGAAGCTACCACCTATGCACTAAGAAAAGATAAACAAGAGTTAACACTTATGCACTAATAAAAGATAAACAAGAGTCAGCATTTAGATTAGGACATTTAGATTAAGATAGTTCATGCAAGGGCATCAATCTCAAAACCTAGAGTTAGCACCTTTTGACTGAGAGATTCAATAAAACCTTTGACAAGGGGAAAGAAACCAAGTTCCTATCCCCATGGTTGAACCACTAGTAGAAGTCCAGCATAAAGCTATTAGAGATTTCTGTGCACCTCTAAAACTCGATACCCCATCTTGCCTAGCTTTACCTCCTACAAACGTAGAGGACTTTGAGTTAAAGCTGAGAGTCATCCGATTGCTACCCACTTTTTATGGTAGAGATTGAGAAGACCCTTACTTACAATCAAGGAATTCCTTGATATCTGTGCTACATTTAGGCTATGGAATTTTTCAAAAAATGCTATTAGGCTTAGGTTATTCCCATCTCGCTCAAGAATAAAGCCAAGTCATGGCTCAATTCCTTAGAGGTAGGTTCCATTAATACATGGGACCAATTTTCTAGAAAGTTTTTGAACAAATTCTTCCCTCTTCACAAAACAAATGCCCTTCATCATAAAATTATCAATTTCCAATAATGGGATGATGAACAATATTATGAATGTTGGGAATAGTGGAATGAACTGCTACAGAAATCAGAAATGCCCTCATCATGGATTTGAGAAATCACAGCAAGGTCAATACTTCTATGAAACATTAATGCCTCAAAATAGACAAATGGTTGATGAGGTGAGTGGAGGGACCCTCATGTTAAAAGATGAGAATGAGGCCTGAGAGTTCTTTTAGACATTAGCGGATAAATCTCAGTAATGGGATTATTCAAATAGAAGAGAGAGAAACAACTAGTCCACCAAGAGAGCAGGTGTCCAAGAGATAGGAGTGCATATTGATCTATCCCATAAACTCGACCCTGTACTAGCGACAATGTAGAAGCATGATGGAAGAGTGGACAAGCTTGGAACTATGTTTCAATCTTTTATGGTTGCTACACCTCTTAAACCTCATCAAGAGGTTTGTGCTCTCTATTCCAACCCAACACATGTCACCACATCTTGTCCATCAAATAGAGTGCTTAACAACTACCTTGTAGACCAAGCGAAGGCATTAAATGCATTTCACCAACCTAACCACTACCCTTATTCTAAGACCTACAATCGTGGATGGGCTAAGCATCCAAACTTTTCATTGTCAAAGAATAACTACTAGGGGGACCATCTGTGAACCCCTTACCCAAAACATTCCTCTTAGAGCCATAGTTCCTCAACATCCACCTAGTTTTCAGCATCCTCAAACAAGCCATCAGTCGAGGATAATATTCATCTACTCATAAAACAAAATCAAGAAACTAAGGAGGCTCTAAACCAATTAAAAACTATCAACTCTCAAGCCATAAGTAAACTAGAGATGCAGGTTAATCATTTATCAATTGAACTACATAATAGAGGAAAGGGTCAATTCCCTAGTCAACCTATCCCTATCCCTTAGGGTCAATTTGAGATAGGGTCAAGTTCTTAAAACCCTAACCCTCATGGGCATGCCAAATCCATAACCACCCTTAGGAGCGATCATTAGATTAACAATAAGATAGGGCAAGCTAAGGAAAAAGGAGAGGAAAAGGAGGCAACCAAAACATAGGAGAAAGAGAAAAGATAGATGACCCATATAGATGCTATAATGGAGGCACCTTATATTCCTAAAGCCTCAATTCCTCAGTTATTGAATGAGGCTAGAAAGGGAACATACTTCAATGAGTTAATAGATGTCTTTAAACATGTCCAAATCAATATTTCATTGCTTAATGCAATAAAGGATGTCCTGCCTATGTTAAGTTGTCAAAAGAGCTCTGGACTAGAAGAAGAAAGTTAAATGTCTAGTAAAAAGCTTTCCTCACTGAGCAAGTGAGTTCTTTGATACAACACAAACCCCACCAAAGTTTAGAGACCCAAGGTGTCATACCATTTCCTGCATTATTGGAGACCATGTTATAGATAGGATACTACTTGACCTAGAGGCTAGTGTTAACTTATTGCCATACTCTGTCTATGAACAACTAAGACTCGATGAGTTAAAACCAACAACTACCACATTACAATTAGCTAATAGATCTATTAAAATACCCCATGGTTTCATTGAAAATGTGTTGATACATGTCGACCAATTTCATTACCCAATTGATTTTATTGTGCTGGAGACCTAGCCTGTATCTGATCTTGACTATCAGATTCCAGTCATCCTTTGACATTCATTTCTAGTGACGTCCAATACCATTATTAACTATAGGAATGGTGTAATAAAATTTTCATTCATTAATATAAAGGTGAAGCATAATATCTTTAATGGCAATCAACAACATTTGGACCTCAATGATGCTTGTGATGTGAATTTGATTGAGTCTAATTCATGACATTCATCCACCATTGTCCATCTCTAACCCACTAGAAGCCTCTCTTATGCATTTTAATGAAGATTTTGTTATAGACAAGTCTATTAAGGAGGTAACAACCTTTTGGAGGCTGCTCCAATTATGGTTACCTCCAAGTTGGGCTCTTATGTGGAGCCACTCCCTCCTTCAAACTTTGTCCCCATACCCTTTATAGAGCAACCACTTTCTCTGACCCTGAAACCCTTGGCTAACAATCTCTAATATCCTTATCTAGGCTTAGATGAAACCTTACCTATCATAATAGCATTAGATCTAGACAAGGAATAGGAGGGAAAACTACTAAATGTCCTCCAAGAACAAAAGACTGCTTTATGGTGGACGATAGCAAACATAAAAGAGATTAGTCCATCCATATGTATCATAGGATACACCTAAAAGAAAATGCAAAACCTTCAAGGGAAACCCAAAGATGATTGAATCTCCATATGAAGGACATGATTAGAGATGAAGTCCTAAATCTTCTAGATGTTGGTGTCATATACCCTATCTCTGACAAAATTTGGCTCAGCCCTATTGAAATTGTACCCAAGAAATTTGGGGTCACAGTAGTCAAAAATGAGGAAAATAAGTTAGTACCCATCTGCATGACCATCAAGTGGAGAGTTTGCATTGACTACCCAAAGTTGAACATGGTTACAAGGAAAGACCACTTTCCTCTACCTTTTATCTACCAAATGCTAGAGAGGTTAGCCAAACATAGCTATTACTGTTTTTTGAATGGATATTCCAATTACAACTAGATTCCTCTAGTACCTAAGGATTAAGAGAAGACCACCTTCACCTATCCTTTAGGAACCTTTGCTTATCGACATATGCCTTTTAGGCTTTGCAATGTTCCTGCTACATCTCAAAGGTCTATGTTGAGCATCTTTTCTTTTATAGTAGAAAGGTTTCTAGAGGTGTTTATGGATGAATTCTTAGTATTTAGGTCATCTTTTGATGAGCACCAGCACCACTTAAAGTTAGTTCTTGCAAGGAGTCAGGAGAAAAATCTTATGTTAAACTAGGAAAAGTGCCATTTTATGGTACAAAGTGGGATAGTACCAGGCCACATTATATAACCCAATGGGATAGAGGTTGGTAAGGCTAAAGTGGATTTAATAGCCAACCTTCTTCTACCAAGGATGATGAAAGAAATTCACTCCTTTTTAGGATATGCTAGCTTTTACAATAGATTCATCAAATCTTTTAGCAAAATTGCCAAGCTCTTGTGTAATCTATTTACTAAGAAGGCCATTTTTTACTTTGATGACACCTCTAAGAAAGCATTTGAGTAACTCAAGGTTGAGTTGACTTCTGCACCCATTATCTGATCACCTAATTAGAACACATCTTTCGAGATTATGCGTGATGCATCAAATTATACCATTGGAGTCATTTTGGGGCAGCACATTAACAAAATTTCCCACATGACATACTACACTAAAAAAACACAAAATGATGTGCATCTCAACTATTCAACAACTAAGAAAGAGTTGTTAGCTATAGTGTTTGCTTTGGATAAATTTACATCATACTGGTTAGGGTCTAAAGTTATAGTGTACTCAGATCATATAGCCTTAAGTACCTCCTTTCTAAAAAGGATATAAAACCTAGGTTGATGTATTGGATACTCCTGTTATAAGAGTTTGACTTAGAAATATAGGACAAGAAAGGGTTTGAAAATGTCATAGCAGACCACTTATCTAGATTAGTGGTGTAGTACACTAGTGATCAAGTGCCTATAACTGAATCCTTCCTAGAAGAATAGTTATTGCATATTTTTCAGTTGCCTTGGCATGTAGACATAGTAAATTATCTTGTTATGGGATAAATGCCTAATCATTGGACCAAACAAGATAAAAAGAGATTTTTTATCGAGGCTAAATATTTTACTTCGAATAACTAGAACTTGTTCAAGTATGATTGTGAAATGCAACCCACATAGTGAACACAATCAAATCATCTCCTTTTGTCATGACCATGCATGTGGGGGCCACTTTGGCTCTAAAAAGACCATTGCAAAAATTTTGTAGTGTGGTTTATATTGGCCCATCATATTTAAGGATGCACATGCTTACTGCACAACATGTGTAAGGTGCCAATAGTTAAGAAGTCTAATTAGAAGACATACGATGCCCTTAAATCCAATCATTGTCATAGAACCATTTGATGCTTGGGGCATAGATTTCATGAGTCCTTTCCTAATTATTTTAGGAATCTTTACATCCTAGTAGAAGTGGACTATGTGTGCAAGTGGGTGGAGGCTGTACCCTACAAAACCAATGACCACAAGGCAGTGATGTAGGTTTTAAAAGAAAATATTTTTGCACGGTTTGGTACTCCAAGAGCCATAATAAGTGACGGGGTGAAACAATTCTGTAATAAAGTATTTGATAATTTAATGAAAAGGTATGGTGTCACCCATAAGATAGCCACATCATACCATTCTCAAACCCATGGCCAAGCAGCAGTATCTAATAAGGAGATCAAGTGCATTCTAGAGAAGATAGTCTATCCTAGTAGGAAAGACTAGTCTATGAGGCTTAACAACAATTTCTGGATTTATTGTACAGCCTATAAAACTCTTATAGAAATGTCATCCTATCTCCTAGTCTATGGAAAGGCATGTCACTTGATAGTAGAGTTAGAGCATAAGGCATATTGGGCTATCAAAAAGCTCAATTTCAACATAGATTTTGCTAGGCCCCATCGAAAAATCCAACTTAATGAGTTGGACAAATTAAGGAAAGATGCATATGATTTTGCATGACTTTACAAAGATCAGATGAAGGTTAAACATGATAGTCAAATATTAAGGAAATCCTTCATAGCTGCACAAAATGTCTTATTATACAATTCACAATTGCATCCATTCCTAGGAAAACTCATATCTAGATGGATTGGACCTTACATTGTATGCACAATCTATCCTCATGGGCCCATCAAGATTGAGAAGGATGGAAAAACCCAAAAAGAAAATGTTCAGAGGTTGAAACCTTTCTTAGAACTACCTAACCCTGAAATTGAAGAGACTTTTAGAGGCACCTTGATATCATGACCCACCTTAGATTTTCCAAAGACGTTTGTAGATTACCATCATTACACTCATCATTATGTCTAGATGAAGACTTAAAACAACCTAGATGTTTTTTGTATCTCAATCTTCTACATTTTCCCATTTCCATATAAGGTCCTATGTTTTCAAACATTGACGACAATGTTTCATTCAAGTTGGGGCTGTAGATGCATGATGAGAACTGGATGTTCATAATTTAGTAATTCTACTATTTTCACCTCTTAACAGGAGTGTGTATGGCTAGTTTTGCATATTATTCTTATATTGAAGCATTTTATGAAGGTTAATTCTCATAAAATATTTATACATAGCACATAGTCAAGACTAATAAAGAGGTATGACTTAAAGACCCTAAGGAACCTATAACCCAGTGACCCTTCAAGAATATCTTCTTTCAAGAGAGTTATAAGTAATTCTAAAGTCTCTTTATTATATACAATTTAGTGTGATCCTATTATCCTTGTTTTGGTTAGCTATCAAGAATAAATATGAGCAATAGCTTTCTTTCTAGAAACTTTATTGAATTTGATAGGCTTTAAGAAACTAAGGGAATGGTATAGGCCATCCTTGTTCATGCCAAAGATATAAAACCTACCAATATATCATATCATTAGTTAGCCCTTTAAGCCTATTATTAATTCCTTTTTTTCTTAAATATGATTACATTAACCCAAAATAAGCCAATAAAATAAAAATATCAAAGTGTTTGCATAGAAAAAAGAAAAAAGAAAAAACCTTTCTCTCAAAGACAAAGAAATACAAGGAAAAGATAGAAAAAGGGTATTGTCAGAAAAAAATAAAAAAATGATAAAGAAAAGAGAAAGGAACATACAAAAGAGATATTCACTTCAAGTACAACCAAAAGAAAAGTTGTCGTAATAGATATTCATTGAAGACCTCTACTCAATTTTGACCCTTTGAAATCTTTATACCCTTCTCTTTTGAACCTATCCTATGTGTAAGTTTCATCCTAGTTAAAGACCTGTGGACCTTAGGTGGAAGATAGCCTTAAAGAGAAAAAAAGAAGAAGGAAATAAGGTAAACTACCCCTACTATTCTTGGTGATAACATCCACTCTCAAGGATCACTTTCCTTTGTCTCTTTAGCACTTAAAAATTTATGTGACCTATTAGCTTTGTTGGATTTGGTCACATAATGAGAGAAAAATGTTTAAACCCTTATATAAGAGCTTCATGTTTGAGAGTATACCTATGAGGATTTGAGGTCAAGACATATTTTTAATGGAATTTAAGCATATCTAGTTAGAAGTCATGACTTATGTGGTTGTACACACACATGTACTCCAAAAGATAACTGAATGAAATGTCTTTAGTATGTGGATAATTTATTGAATTGTCAGTCATCTCTATTAAGTTGTGAAAAACTAGTAGAGTGCTAATGAAAGAAGATTCTCTGAGATAAAATAGCAAACTCAAACCTCACAAGGCATAACTTGCTCACTAGGGGTAACCTCGGGGTTTACGGGCATACTACATGTGCTAAATGCAATTGCGAGTACCTAGAAAAGTGGCACTTGTATTTGGTTTTTTAAAATAATATTTTACATGTTTTACTGGAGGCAAGTAAAATACTGGTTGGAGGTGTGATAAGTTCTAATTTTGCACAAAAGCTACCCAATTAGTACCCATGTGTTACAACTTATTTGGGGTAAATTAGGGTTTTTAGACCAAAATTCTTAACACATGCATTTTTTACCGAATGAAGCAAAAATTTAATATTTTGTAGGTCCAGAGGCTAATTGGAGGTAAGTATGTGATTAATCATATTTTTTTTTAGGATTTTATTAGACTTTTTCACTTTTTGTATGAAGAGAGATGATGATTCGACGGTTGAGATTGATCAAGATGAAATTGAACATCAACATCAAAAGATCGAATCAAAGCATCAAACTCAAAGGTCAACATCATATTTTGGATCAACAATGGATGCAATTAAAGGGCTAAAGGTAGCACAAAGTGGGCCCATGAAATAATTGGGTTGCATTTAAGCCATTTTAACCAAATTCAAGCCATGGACGAGGTGATAAGCTAAGGAGTCAAGCCAACCACCAAGCCAAGCCAAAAAGCTTCCAAAGCCAGCCATAAAAGCCTCACTAATGAAGCCTTCAATGTTAGCCACTAATCCATCAAGCTAAGCTAAATGAAAGACTAGGATTAGAGGAAATTCAAAAGGATTATCCAAGAGATATTTTGAAGATAATTAAGGGAAATCTTATTAGGATAAGATAGCATGTGGACCAATAGGATGAGAACCTTCAAATTTTGGTGTTTTTCTCACTTTTCTCTACTTTTTCCTCACTTTCTATGAATTTCAAAATCTATTCTAGAGTTGCATCTTTCTAAAACTCTATCACTTGGTGAAGACTCCATTATAACCACCCAACTACTCTCCACCTCTTAGGAAACTACCCAACCAACCATAATTCTCCACCTCTTTCCCTCCATTTCTCTCTTATCTCATTCCCACCTCACCTTACTATTTTGATGGAGTGTTCAACGATTTTTGAAGGAGGAGACACTCCTTCCTAAAAAGGTGGCGTCTCCCACCTACTCCACCTCCAAAGGGGCAGCCACCTTCTACCCACTTTCCTCTTTTGTAACCTTAAGCTACGTACCATCTTAACCCTCCAAAATAACCTGATTTCATCCCCACCACACCTTCTTATTAGGGTACCCTAGGAAAATTATGAGAAAAACTATAAAAACAGCACCAAACTAAAGGAGAAGCATATCTTTTATACTAGCAAGGAGATGCCTCCTCCATTATAACCACCCAACCACTCTCCACCTCTTAGGAAACTACCCAACCAACCATAATTCTCCACCTATTTTTGTCTATCTCTCTCTTATCTCATTCCTACCTTGCCTTCCTATTTGATGGAGTGTTCAACTATTTTTGAAGAGGGAGATGCCCCTTCCTAAAATGATGGTGTCTCCCACCTACTCCACCTCCAAAGGGGCAGCCACCTTCTACCCACTTTCCTCTTTTGTAACCTTAAGCTACGTACCATCTTAATCCTCCAAAATAACCTGATTTCATCCCCACCACACCTTCTTATTAGGGTACCCCAGGAAAATTAGGAGAAAAACTATAAAAACAGCACCAAACTAAAGGAGAAGCATATCTTTTATACTAGGAAGGAGATGCCTCCTCCATAGAAGGAGACTTCCTCTTCCTAAACCCCTTCTATTCACTCTTTTACTTGCTTTCCTTTGTTTTCCTTTGGGTGCCACTCTCTTCCTAAGGTTAAAGCGGCTCTCCAAGCTATTCCATGCCTAGACTTTTTGTGTATTTAATTCTCCTTTCAAGGTTGGTTCATCTCACCTTCTCTTTTATTTGTTCTTAGACTTTCATGCTAGATTGTGCTTTGCTTTCCTTTGATTTTTCTTGCCTTTGATCTTAGACTCATTAAAAAGTGGACGCACCCTTTATCTATTCACTTGAATGCAAACATTTGATGATTAGTGAAATCTTACTTGGTTGATGAATGAGTATGAGCCTTTCTTACTTGTTACATGTTGAGGATATTTTAATTTAGTATGACCTTGTGTTGGAATCATCAAACAATTTAATTAAAAGTCTTAAGAAACCATGCATCTAATTCAAAAGTGAAATGCATGGTTTTGAAAAGATTAAAGGTTGAAGCATCAAATGATTTTATGAAAGTTGATTGTTCCTTCATTGATTTCAGTTTTCATTCAATCAAGTATGGTTTTAGATGAGTTGTTGACTAATTAGATTCAAGTTGATTGCCTTCATCCATGATAGGAAAGTAGTTAGTAGTGTTGATTAGTTTGTTTGCATGTTGTGTTTAAAGTGTAGTTATTAAAGTTTCCTTTTTCATAAGTTTAATTGCATTATTTAGAAGATTGAATGGTTAGGAAAGTATTTGTTTAATGCATGGTTCCTTAGGTTAGCTGTTAATTTCATGTTTAGGAAAGTTCACTTCGGGAAAGTTGCTTATTTGCATTTTTAGAAAGTCTCATTTAGGAAAGCTGTACTTTTGTAAAGCGCATATTTTAGGAAAGGTTTCGATTTTAGCATATTTTTAATTTTTGAATAATTTCCATTTCCATGTGTTAATTTCCATTATTAGTTTAGATCAAAGATCACTTGAAATTTAGCTAAGTTAGATAGCTTAAAGTAGGGACAACTAGCATCACATAAGTTCAACTCCTCGTGGGATCGATCTCACTAGCATGCTATATTGCAAATGATTCGTGTGCTTCCCCATTTTATTTAAAACAACAACAAGATTTTGTTGTTGGAAAACCAAAACCAAGAAAAATCAAAGGCAAGGAAAATCAAAGGAAAGCAAAGCAAAATCTAGCATGAAAGTTTAAGATCAAACAAAAGAGAAGGTGAGATGAACCAACCCTGAAAGGAGAATCAAATACATCAAAAGTTCAGGCATGGAATAGCTTGGAGAGTTGCTTCACACCTTTGGAAGAGAGTAGCACCCAAAGGAAAATAGAGGAAAGAAAGTAAAAGAGTGAATAGGAGTTAAGGAAGAGGACATCTACTTATATGGAGGAGGCATCTTTTTCCTAGTGTAAAAGGTATGCTTCTCCTTTAGTTTGGTGCTTTTTTATAGGTTTTCTCCTAATTTTCCTAGGGTACCCTAATAAGAAGGTGTGGTGGGGATGAAATTAGGTTATTTTAGAGGGTTAAGATGGTAGTAGCTTAAGGTTTCAAAAGAGGAAAGTGAGTGGAAGGTGGTTGCCCCTTTGAAGATGGAGTTGGTGGGAGACACCACCATTTTAGGAAGGGGCATCTCCCTCTTCAAAAATCATTGAACACTCCATCAAATAGGAAGGCAAGGTAGGAATGAGATAAGAGAGAGATAGACAAAAATAGGTGGAGAATTATGGTTGGTTGGGTAGTTACCTAAGAGGTGGAGAGTGGATAGAGTTTTAGAAAGATGCAACTCTAGAACAGAATTTGAAATTCGTAGTGCATCTTAGGGCTAAGGTGGAAAGTGGAGAAAAGTGAGAAAAACACCAAAAATAGAAGGCTTTCATCTTATTGGTCCACATGCATTCTTATTATAATAATATTTCCCTTGATTATCTTCAAAATATCTCATGGATAATCCTCCTCCAATCCTATCCTTCCATTTAG
Source organism: Warburgia ugandensis (assembly GCA_035236585.1). Classification (NCBI taxonomy): domain Eukaryota; kingdom Viridiplantae; phylum Streptophyta; class Magnoliopsida; order Canellales; family Canellaceae; genus Warburgia; species Warburgia ugandensis. The sequence goes on from CP141128.1 coordinate 55,728,184, forward strand.
ATTAGCTTGATGGCTTGGATGTCTAAGTTTGAAGGCTCCATTGGCTAAGCTCCATAGCTGGCTTTGGAAGCTTTCTTAGCTTGGCTTGGTGGTTGGCATGACTCCTTCACTTATGACCTTGTCCATGGCTTGAATTTGGCTAATGTGGCTTAATTGCAACCCACACAAAGGTGGTGGAAATGCATTGCTTACTTCATGGGCCCACTTTGGTCACCTTTAGCCCCTTTAATTGCATCTACTACTAGTCCAAAAGATTATCTTAACCTTTGAGTTTTAAGCTTTGACTTAATCTTTTGATCTTAATCTTCAAATTCATCCTGGTCAATCTCTGCCATTGGGTCATCATCTCTCTTCCTACAAAAACTGAAAAAATTCTAATCAAATCCTATAAACATATGATTAATCATATACTTACAACAAATTAGCCTCTGGACCTACAAAATATCAAAATTTTGCTTCAATAGGTCAAAAATACATGTGTTGCAAATTTTTGCTTCATTAGGTAAAAAATGCATGTGTTGCATAAGTTGTAACACATGGGAAGCTAATTGGGTGGTTTTTTGCAAAATTAAATACATATCAACTCATAATAAACTTTATAAAGCACAATATAGGCCATTGGATTATCTTCTCACTTCCTACAAAAAGAGTAAAAACTATAATTAAATCCTAGAAAATTATAATGATTCACATACTTACATTAGATCTGCTTCTGAAACTGTAAAATATCAAAAATTTGAATTATAAGGTCAGAAATGCTTGTGTTACAATTTCTCAAAAGCCAAAAATAACACTATAATTTATGACACATGGGCTGCTAATTAGGTACTTTTATACAAAATTGAAAACTTATCACACCTCCCAATCAACATATTTGCTAGTCCTAAGTAAAATATGCAAAAAAACATAAAAACATAAGTGGTTACTACTTTTGTAGGTACTCAGGATTGCATTTAGCATATGCAATAAGCCCTTAAACTCTTAGGTTAGCCCTAGTGAATGAGTTGAGCCTCATGAGGGTTTGCATTAAATATACCTACAAAATTCTATAAGGTTAAGTCCTTTTGTTTATTTTAGAGAATTCTCATCCATTAGCACTCTACTGGCTTTAATAAATTAATAAAGATAAATGAAAATTCTACAAATTATGCAAACACTAAAGCCATTTTACTACATTTATATCTCAAAGTGTAGTGTGTGTATAGATTACATAAACCAAGACTTTTAGACATGTATGCTTATACTCCATTGGAATATTGTTTTGACCTCAAATTCTCATTGGTATACACTTAGAAATGAAGCTCTTAGGGAATAGGGGTCAAACAAATTTCTCTCTCTATATAACCCAATCCAGTAAGACTAGTGGCTCACATAATTTCTAAGCACTAATGAGATAAATAACTATTATCCTTAAGAATAGATGTCATTATGAAAATCACTATGGGTAATTCACCTTAATTTCTTCCTATTTGTATCCTCATTAAGGCTATGTTCCACCTAAGATCAATTTTTCTTCGGATAAGACGAAACTTAAGCTTAGGATAGGTTTTGAAAGGAAGGGTATAAGGATTTAAAGTTTCAAATCTAAGTAGTGATCTTCAATTGAATGTTGGATAACTTTACTTTTCTTTTGTATTGAAGTGAATATCTTTTCTACTTTTCCTTCCTCTTTTTTCTTTTCTTGATATTTCTATTTTTTATTCCTTTTCTTTGAATTTCTCTTTTGAGGAAGGCATTTTCTTTGTAAGCACTTTGATATTTTATAGTTCTTTTACTTTTGTCCTTTTTTAAACATTTTCTACTATCTCTACTCATTGTTGAAAGATAGGATATTTACTATAGTTATCTTTAGGTTAAGGTAAATGGCGTTTTGAAAAGAAAAGGTTTACTAAGATGCTCAAAGGGTCTACCTAGTGGTATAATAAACTAGGTAGGCTTTATGTCTATGGGTTAAAACAAGGATGGCCTATATCATTTCCTGGGTTTCTTAAAGCCTATAAGATTCAAAAATTGTTGAGGGAAGAAATTATCACTCTTTTTAGTTCTTAACATTTTGACCAAAAGAAAAATATTGGGATCTTTCAAAGTAGTGTCCCTAAAAAAGTAATGAATTATATGTAACCCTTAGAAAGATGATAGTCTCCAAAACTGATTGGGATATATAGGTGTTCACTAATTTTTTAGGGTATCTAAGTCATAACCATTTATTAGCCTAGAATTATGTACTATGAGTAAGTGTATTCTGAGATATATATTTCATAAAACACTTCATGACATGAAGAAAATGTAGAATTAACCATATGCATTTCTACTAAGAAGTTAAAGTAGAAGAAATACTAAGCTTTAGAGAATCCAATTCTCATCACAATAAAGGAACTTCAACCTAAAAACTTTGAAAAAACTAAAAAAAAATTCTCTTTTTCTTCAAACAAGATAAAGTTGGAGATCCCATGCATATCTACACACTCAACCTAAACTAAACATTATCTTCAATATTTTGAAACATAGGAAGCTAACTGATAAATGGATAATGCAAAATAATGAGATTCTCTAAAAACCTTAGGTCGCCTCCCAGTGAGCGTTAAGTTTAATGTCCTCAGACATATTATATAAGTACTATACTCTACCCTAGTCCTTGACCTAACTAATTAACCTCATTTTTCCCAACTCAAATAATGAAATGGAGAATTATTCATGCCACTTCAGAATCTCATGGTAATTTATATACATTCGCCACCTTGAAATTTTTGGTGGTGATAACATTAAGAGACAGTAGACCATTGTGATTTTAAATTTTGTGGAACCATCTTGATGATCCCCCATTTTTAGAATTTCATGTTAGTCAATATAGTTTCTCCACCTTGAAAATTTTGGTGGTGGTAGCATTATAGCATGAAAGACCACCATACATCTAAATTTCTTAGGACCAATTTGAGATGAATTGTCTCATTTTTTACCAAATTGAGGGTTAATAGATACGCAATTCATCTTTTTCCTCCTCTCTTACATCTTCCTAAAATTGGGGATTAAGCTAACTTTATTTTTTTCTAAAAGCTTGTTCTTTTCTTTTCTAGAGGAAGAGTAATGGTGGGGCTTAAATCCTTATTGACTTATAATGTGCACCCTAGAGGTGGTTCGTATTTATCTAGAACATCAATTAACGCTTCTTCTTCATGTTCTTAAAGCACAGGCAAGATTTCAAGTGGACTTACTTTACTATTTAGTGTGTGATCAAATAAAGTTTGTAGTTCCCAATTGGATACTTCTATACTGTAAGGCTCAATTTGAATTTCAAGAATTTTAGGGATGTCTACTCAATCTTACCATTGAGGAGTGTACATTAAAGGTTCAATGTTTAAAAACTCATTTTCTTCATCAATAGATGTCTCTTCATCATAATATAAAAAAGGAGTAGGACATGACTCGAGTGGATATGAGTTGGAGGATTCTAAGGATGGTTGAAAACCTTATAGCTCAGAAGAAACATATGGTACTTCTATTCTTGTAAGTCTTTCACTGGTTTTCTCACTCTCCTCTTTAATTTGGTTCATTACCCTAATAAATTGTGTAATGCCAGTATGCATTTGATCTTCATGCTTTCTCTAATTTGCGTCTCTTCTAATGATTCTTCTGACTCATATGGCCCATAGTGCTGCAGCATTAGGGTACTAGGAACATCTTTAATAGGATTGTATTATGATTGTTCTCCCTGATTTGTCTAGTATTCTTGGAAAGGTTGATCAAGTTGGGACCATAATGGTTCTTCTTGATATGGTTAATATTCTTGAGACTATGGTTGCTAATGATGCCTAGCCCATCCATTGTAGTTTGTCTCAGGATAATAATTGCTAGGATGTGTGAATACACTAGGTGCACCTACTTGCTCCTAATAGTATCCATTGTAAGTGGAGCTTGATGGCCATGAAGTGGGAGGATATGGAGTTTCAAAATAGGCATAGTCATTATACTAAAGTTGTTGATATGACCTAGTATAATAATTCTTGTACTAAGGCTGCTGATATGACTCAGTATAGGAATTATCATACTGTAGTTGTTGATATGTCGCAATATTTTTTGTAGAAGCAAAGAAGCTATTTAAGTGATTAGTTATTTCCTTCATCACAACGTCAAATCTATCATATCTATTGGACTAATCATGAGTTTTCCTTTCCTCTGTTTCATAACTATTCTCATAAGATATTGGCTTAGGAGTAAAATAATATGAAAATGGTTTCCTTTTCCCTTCTTAGTAGGCCATTGTACTCAAACCAAATCACTGTATAAAATAAATGAGTACCTTTTTATGTGACTTTAATGAGAAAGCCTAACTAATTGATGCATCCTAACTAAATGTGATGCCTAACTCTAAATGATGCATAATCAATCCCTAATAGTCCACTAATGAGCTAAATTGTTAATCTTTGATAATGTGAAGGGTAGTAGCTTTTAGACCTAGATCTAGATACATCCTCCTTCAATCCAGACTTGACGACTGCTTACTAGTTAGGTCCTCCCTGAGATGGTTGGTATAATTCTAATGGAAGGAGCCATTTAGACCTCAATAACTATCAATAAAAGTTGTGAGAAAATACTTGGATTTTGGATACCCACTATAATACAATGGTGAGAAGTCACTAGAGTGACAATAGATCTCTTTCTTCTAAATGGATCCTACAACCTTGAAACCCTAAGTCTCTTGCTACATGATTTTAAATTAAGCAGTCAAGGGTTGGGATCGTGAACATACAAGGAATTGATTTGACTACCCAAATGGGCTAAGGATTTAATGATGAAATCTAGTCCTTATCTTGTGAGGGTTCCTGTAGGGCCCTTACAAGCAATGTGTTCCATCCACCATAAAGTAAACATTGTTAAATATGTGCAATCTAATGCAATGACCCTAAATAAGATTCAACAAGTACAATGAATGGCCTAAACTACATGAATTATGTTACCAACCAATATGCAAATTACACTAAATGCAACTATACTAGGAAAAATAAAGTAAAGTGAGGGAAACTTATAGTGGGGTTTCTAATAAAGATCGTGTGGGCCTCACTACAATTTCACTCAAAAAGGAAAAACCCTAATCTAGCAAAGCAATAAATTTTGAGGAAGCTTTGGCTATCAAGATCGCCGCTGCTCCTTTTTCCAAATTCCCCTCACACAAAACAAGAAAGATGGTCAATTTGTGAGGAATTAGCAAAATATGCAAGAATGATCAAATATCCTAATATGATGTAACATAAAACTACAACTAAAGATAACAATCTAAATAAATATCTAACCACAAATCTATTGTGATTCCCTGTAATGGCACCAAAAACTTGGTGTATATTTAAATTATTCTCAAGTGCAGTAATCAAAGTACTATTGCATGCGAGAGAGGTCGATCCCACCAAGAAGCTCACACACTTGCATGTTGGATGGTTCTTATTCAAAGTTAAAGTACGTAACTTTATACAAAGAGAGAGATTGAATTGGATTTGAATTTAAATAAGCAAAGTAAATGACAAAAGAAAAGAAATACTCATGAAACTAGAACCATAATTAAGAGAAAATTTCTAAAATTAAAGCTATGCAATGGAATTAGAAACTTACATAACTAACACACATTCAATTAAAGGAAACTAATGTAAAACTAGAATGAGCTAAGCTATGTATCTTAACTTAAGGAAACTACCAAAGAGGAAACTTTCCTAAACTAACATTTTCCTAATTCTAAAACTTTCCAAAAATGTAACTTTTTTAAAACTCAAAAAGGAAACTTTCTTAAACTAAATTAAGATGCAAATGACTAAGTAAGTAATGCTAAATTAACATGAAACAACAAAACAAAAATCAACATAAAAGGAATTCACTCTATTTCCATTTACATGACTCATGGAGTGGTGTACACAGTTCATGAGTGAGAGATGGCTGGAAATTATGAATTAAAAGCTAAATAACATGCAAACTAATCAATGAAATCACTAAACTAACTAAAAAGATAAATGGGTTCCTAACATTTCAAGCAAACAAGATGTATGGATGGTTGGACACTGCACATGAAACATAAGATGAAAAACCCCACCAACATGGTTTATATGAAACTTAATTCAAGTAAGGCATTGAAAGAAACTTAACAAGAACTTTTCATGGAATATAAACAACAAATTAAAAGTGCTTCCCTATTGCAATTAAATTGAAACCATTTTCTTGAAACAAATTCACTTGTTGAAAAACAATGGTCCACATGTGCAAAGATAACAAGGCTGGAAACTATGCACTTTTCTAATGCCTAGAACTTAATTCAAAGCAAGAATTAAATGCACTCTAATGATCACAATCTGAAATTAAATATTATGCATATTAATTAAGTAGAAAAAATCAAAGCAAAAGATAGAGAAAAGAAGCAAGGAGCCAACAAAGAAATAAGGGGAAAACAAGGTGATCAAAGCAAGGAACAAGAGAACTATGGGAGGCAAACAAAAGAGATTCAAGCTACCATTTCTCTTGGTTATCACTACCAAATAAAAAGTAACTTAGATCTTGAAGAATTAAGCAAGAAAAATAGGAAGAGCCAAAGCAAGATTCAAGGAAACATAAGCTAGTTCTATATTCTAATAGTAAATGAAGAAGACAAAGAAACATAGCAACAAAGTGGTGTAGCATTAAAATTACTCGCAAGCACACAAATCAATCTAATATTACAAATGAGAGAGGTCAATTGGTGTAGCTTTAAAATTACTCACAAGCACATAAATCAATATGGTATTTTCATGCAAGTGAGGTCGATCTTGCAAGGAATCTCACAAATTTGCAATGGATTGAATTTTATTCAAATTAATTAACTTGAGCCAGAGAAGAAGAGTTGTGATTAAACTAGGAAATTAACAACATGAAATGGAAGCATGCATGGAATTAGAAACTAACTCAAGAGAAACATAATAACAAAAGGTAAAACTAAAAAATGAAATTAGAAACTAACATCACTGCCATGCAAAAAAAATTACTAAAAAGATTTAACAAACTATAACAAGAAGTTAGAAACATGCACGTGAATGGGAATTACACTTAAAGATACTTTCTAAATTTTAATATTTTCTAAATCCTAATACTTCCTAAAATTTAAAAAGGAAACATTCTAAGCCTAAACTATGATGCAAACAATGAATTAACTACTACCTAAACCAAATTAAGCAACTAAACTAAGTGAAAACCAAAAGGAAAGTGACCTAGTACCATGCACATGATCCATGGATGGTACGCATGGTTCTAGGGTGCAAAAGTGGCCAAAATTGATGAATCTAAAGTGAGATATTATGAAAAATAAATAATGTATCTAATAAATAATATAAAAATCTAAATGTGTTCCTAAGTATTTAAGAAAATAAGGTGTTTAGATGGCTAGAAACAAAGCACAAAGGTGAGAAAATTTCCAGATTTCAACCACTTGAGAACATTCAACAAATCTAGCATTAGAAAGCTATTGAAAATATAACTTTTATGTAAGAAAATACCCCAAATATCAAGTACTTTGATAAAAGAAACACCCCATAAAAAGAATTCCCACAAAACTGTATTGAATCAAGTCAAAAGTAACACCAAAATCTAGCACAAAATACATGTTCAAAAGATGAAAATCACGTCCAATTCCTAAGCATTAAACCTAATCTAAAAAATAACAAAAGTACAATATAAATCTCACAAACTAAAGTATGATAACATGCAAAGAAAACCTAGAAAGGAATTCAAGAGAAAGAAAGTTAAGTGGGTGAACTAACTAAGGAAAATGGACTTAAAAACTAAAGGTAAACAAAAGGACCAAAACATGAAATTCAAGAGAGGAAATCAAGGCCTAAGCTAGCTCTTATCTTGGCTGTCACTATCAGAGAAGAGTTAACTTAACTCTTGAGGGAATAAAAAATAAAACCAAGTGAAATTGAGGTAAAGAAGAAAGGGAATGCTACATGGAAAGGAAGGGGCAAAACTATAAATAAAAACAATGAAAACTAAACCAAAGCAAGATAATTATGAACCTAAATTGGAGAGCAAATAACCTAGACAATAATTAGAAAATGAAAGGAAGAAAAGAATCTAAGACATCCCAAAGTCCAGCAAGAAATAATACCACAAGAAGCTATGTTTCAAGATGTCTCACCCATCTCTACTTGAAAAATTCGTATGGAACATGGGGCTATATATAAATGAGTAGTTTCCTAACTTAGGAAGGGGTGAAAACATGAGGAAAGTGGCCTAGGATTAGGGTATTGAATGAGGAAGGTTAAGTGAAAGATGAATTAGAAGATGATGTCATAAACATGCCATAAGAGAGATAGGAAGCATGAGCTAGCTGGTTTCTAATTTTGAAAAGGGAATACGAGTCTCTCCTAAAAGGAAAGTGGAGCTCTTTCCCTTATAATTTTGTGATGTTTAGTTGACAGGAAGTCAATGAATTAGGTAAGGAATAAGGTTTAGGAAAGAAGTATAAAAATGTAAGGTTTTAAAGTTATTTGAATTGAAGTAAATATAAGGTTTTCTATTTAGGAAACCACTTGATCACCAATTAAGATAGTGGGGGGCATCTTTTTTAGAATGAGGTGCCTCCCTCCTTTGACTTGTAACTCTAGGAAAAAGAGTGGGAGAGGGAGTTGGAAAGTAGAGTTTCTCTCTTGATGGGTCCACCAATGAATATCATCTTACTTTTTACATAATTATTTCAAACCTTCTAATTAATAAAGCTTGAAAATCCAAATTTAGAAAGTGAATCATTTCTTTAATTCTCCTCCAATTGTATGAATCCATGTGGTAATTGGCTTATGTGGCTCACTTTGATGGCTCGTTCCTTGGGGGCTTAAGTGGCTTCAATGGTTGGCTTGAAGGCTTGAGTAGCTTGTATGGCTTATCACCTTTTTTCATGACTTTAATGGCTCCCACGCAAAGGTGGTGTAAATGTATGGCTTGGGTTTGGATCCATTTCTGGTCACCTTTTACTTCTTCAATTGCCCTCTTGCTTGCCCTCGAATGATCTTGAACCATCATCGCACCTTGGACTGATGACATTTAAGCTTTGGCTTACTTAGGTTTCCCAATTAGACTGGGAAACATCATGAATGACCTCAATTCTTATCTCAATCAAGCTTGGCTTTTGGACTACCTTCTCAGCACCTAAAAAAAAAATAAAAAAAAATCATAATTAAATCCTAAAAAATTATGATCATTCACATACTTACTTTGGATTAGCTTCTAATGTAACAACCTCAAATTTTGAGTTAATTTCTAGAAATTATAATATATTTTAATTGGAATAAACAATAAAAAATGAAGTACCTGTAAATTGAATTTCAAGGAAGTGACCTGGTTGAAAACTCAAAATTTGGATTTGAAACTATAAAAAATGAAAACTACAAATCAAGACAATTTCAACAATACTGATTTTGAAGGAAACATAGATCAAGGTGTAAAAACCCTAATTTTTTTACTGATTAGGGGTCCAAATTGATAATGGCACCCCTACCTCGGTTTGGTTTTGATGCGGCAAATGACCTACAACACATGGAGCTGGCTCGACACACGTCGTCTGGCTATCCCACGTCAGGTGGCTTCCCAAAAAAGGTAAATGTGGGGGATGTTGGAGAAAAGGATAAAAACTGAGTGTTCAATTCCCCCTACTCGGATTTCCCCCCACTCACCAACGACCTTCCTCTTCACCCTCCAATTGGGTGTCTTTCCCATGCAAGCTTCACCATTTAGACCCCTCTCTTGCACCCATTTCCTCCTACTAGTAACACACATAAGGAACCCCACCGATGAACCCATTTTCTGCCCATTCTTTTCCTTCTCCCTCCATTAGCATAGCCCCACCGACATTGTTCCCACATCCCTCACTATCGTCTCTCCTTCCCCAGAATGGCTTGGCCATTGTAGGTTGGCGGTCTCGAAAACCCTCCTCCTTTTGTTTTTCCATGTCAAGGTTCAGATGGTGAACGAATCGATAGCCATTGCATGACCACTATTGCCCCCCTTTCCACCATCACTATCACCTTCCTTCAACCAACACTGCTTTTGATCGGCCATGCCAGTCCCACTTCCCCCTTCGCCCCTGATGGCCAGTGCAACTCATCCGCCCCGCCAACCCTAAATCCCCCTCTCCATGTGTCTTCCTCTAATCATGATTCATGCAATGTGAGGAAGAAAACCCATATGTTTGTTCATTGATCAAAGATGATCCAATCATTGTTCAGACCCTTGATCAAACTAGACCGTCAGATCTGTGACAGATCTGACCATCCATCAAGTTTTAGTCAATGATCTATCTCTAAATGATGGATGTGTGACTGATATTGTAGATCCTACTAAGATCCAACTGCCAATCTACCTCCAAATAGCATATCTGAGCCTATTCCAACCATTCATCATGATCAGACCGTTGATCTACCTCCAAGAGTCAGTTTTGTGATCTATTCGTTTTCACTCCTACGCGTAATTAAACATTTATCACTCCTATGGGTAATTAAAATGTATGAAAAATCACGAAAACAAAAAATGTTTGCTATTTTCAAAGAACTCATGATTGCATTTAGCATATGCTACTTAAACCCCTAGGTTACCATTAGTGGACGAGTTAGGCCTTGTGAGAATTTGTAGTGGATATGCTACAAAATTCAATATAGCTAAGTTCCTTATTTTTATCATATAATTCTCATCCATTAGAACTCTACTAGCTTTAGCAGCTCAATAAAGATAAATGAGAAACTCTACAAGTTTTCCTCATACCAAAGTCACTTCATTCTAGTTATATCTAGGAGTTCATGTGTGTATATGCAGGCTACATAAGTCTAGAATTCTAAATAGTAATGCTTATTGATCCCTTGGAAAGATGTCTTGACCTCAAATTCTCATTGGTATATACTAAAAAATAAAAGCACTCTAACAAAGGGGTGAAACAAAATTCACTCACTACGTTACTAAATCCAAAGATACTAATTGTTCACATAATTTCCTTTAGGTGCAAATGAAACAAAGGAATATGATCCCTAACAATGGATGCCATTACCAAGGCCATAAATAATAGTTCCACTTAATTCCATCTTATTTTTATCCTCATTAAGGCTATCTTCCACCTTAGATTAATAGGTCTTTAGATAGGACAAAATGTAGGCATGTGATAGGTTCTGAAAAGAAGGGTATAAGGATTCAAAGTTTCAAATCTAAGTAGAGGTCTTCAATGAATGTTGGACAACTTTTCTACTTTTGAATACAGTGAAGTGAATATCTCTTCTTCATATTTTTTTTCTTACTCTTCATTTTCTTTTTCTTGATATTTCTATTTTTTTCACTTTTTCTTGTATTTCTGAGAAGGAACACTTTTCTTTGTACACTTTCAATATTTTCACTTCCTTAACTTTTGTTCCTTTTGAACTTTTTCTACCATCTCTACTCATTTTTGAAAGTTAGGTAATGGATATTCTTTTTATTGGGTTTCTCGGTTAAGTAAATGGGATTTTGAATAGAAAAGGCTTACTAAGAGGCTCAAAGGGTCTTACTGGTGGTAGAATACACTAGGTAGGTTTAATGTGTTTGAGCCAATAAATATTTAGGAAAAAAAAGTTAATACTCCTTTTAGTTCTTAGCATTTGTCCAAACAAAGATACTGGGATCTTTCAATGTAATATGCACTAAAGAAAGTATAGAATTATATATAATCCTTAGAAAAATGGTAGTCTCTAAAACTTGGTTGTATAGGTTTCCACAAAATGGTAGTCTCTAAAAATGGTAGTCTCTAAAACTTGCAGTCTATGAGTCTAGACTATGCACTGTGTGGAAGTGTATTCTGAAATTTAACTTTCATAAAACTCTTCAAGACATGAATAAAATGTAAATTTAATCATATGCATTTTCTATTAAGAAGTTAAAGTGGGAGAAATATTAAGCTTCAAAAAATCCAATTCCCATTATAGTAAAGGAACTTTGTTCTTAAAAACTTAGAAAAATACAATCATTTTAAATTCAAACTCAAAATATCATGCATATCTACACCCCTCAACCTGAACTAAACATTGTCCCCAATGTTTTAAAACATATGACTCCTATATGATAAATGGATAATGTAGAACAATAAGATGCCCTAAAAACCCTGGCTGCCTCCTAATGAGAACTAAATTAAACATCTTAAGCCAAGCATATTCTATAAGTACTCTGCTCTACCCTAGTCTTAGGCCTAACTAGTTAACCTCATTTTCCCTAACTCGAACAATAAAATGGGGAAAGTATTCATGCCACTTTAGAATCTCGTGGTAATCTATATACATTCGCCACCTTAAAATTTCTGGTGGCGATAACATTAGGACACCCTAGATCACTGTGATTTTAAATTTTGTGGGACCACCTTGATGATCCCCCATTTTCAGAATTTCATGGTAGTCAATATAATTTCTCCACCTTAAAATTTTGGAGTTGGTGTCACGACCTGGGTTTTCCCATGCATTTTTAAATGCAATATCTAATTCCTAAGGCGGGATGCATCCCTATTTGAAAACCACTTTATAAAAACCATGCAATGCAGTGAAAAAACTTTAGTTTTAAACTCATTTTGAAAACCCCAAGTGTCATTTGCTTTCACAACAATCAAAGTAGTTTTTGAAAAACTTCAGAAATCATAAATGTTTTTCCCCAGGTCTATCCAGTCACACCACGCAGCCCAACTGTAATTAAATACAAATACATGTCCAAAGGGTAGAGAGTTTACTCACATGTATAGTTGTCTCCTTTGTTTATTCACTTGCTCATAGCACTAATATCTCCTAAGACATCTTCTGTTTATGAGTGGAACTATCCTGAAAAATGTTAAGGATAGGGTGAGTATATACTATACTCAGTAGGAGTCTATCACTACTAGTTTTGTGATGCATGCTATGTTTAAAATTATATGCTCTTAAAAACATGTGCATGTTCGAACAATCACGTTCAATATCGATATTAAAAACCACTGTCGAATTGAAATACTGACGACTTAATGAATAGCATAATCCAAGTCGAAAGTATCATATATCATAAACATAATGATATGCATAAGATACTCAACTGAATCCAACTCATGGATATATGGTATGGTCCACCAACCTCATGTCATGCCATATGCAACGCAAATAAATCCTCAAACCATAGGGTCCAACTATGCCCATGACCTCACCGCCGTGTGGTCCCCGGGTACCTAGGGACACAGGGTCATATGCCCCAAGCATGACATGAGGTTGGTAGACCATACCATATATCCATGAGTTGGATTCAGTGGAGCATCTTATGCATATCATTATGTTTATGATATATGATACTTTCGACTTGGATTATGCTATTCATTAGGTCGTCAGTATTTCAATTCGACAGTGGTTTTTAATATCGATATTGAACATGATTGTTCAAACATGCACATGTTTTTAAGAGCATATAATTTTAAACATAGCATGCATCGCAAAACTAGTAGTGATAGACTCCTACTGAGTATAGTATATACTCACCCTATCCTTAACATTTTTCAGGATAGTTCCACTCATAAATAGAAGATGTCTCAGGAGATATTAGTGCTACGAGCAAGTGAATAAACAAAGGAGACAACTATACATGTGAGTAAACTCTCTACCCTTTGGACATGTATTTGTATTTAATTACAGTTGGGCTGTGTGGTGTGACTGGATAGACCTGGGGAAAAACATTTATGATTTCTGAAGTTTTTCAAAAACTACTTTGATTGTTGTGAAAGAAATGACACTCGAGGTTTTCAAAATGAGTTTAAAACTAAAGTTTTTTCACTGCATTGCATGGTTTTTATAAAGTGGTTTTCAAATAGGGATGCATCCCCCGCCTTAGGAATTAGATATTGCATTTAAAAATGCATGGGAAAACCCAGGTCATGACAGTTGGTATCAGAGCCCAGGTTCTATCCTTTCACAGCCAGTCCTGCATGTCCAAGGGTCATAGACAATAGAGAAAATCAAGAAGAAGTAGTATAAATTGAAGAAGTAGAGATGACTACTTCTATTTGAGGATTACAATATTAATGAACAAGGCAGTTCACCATAAATAAATAGGTGAAACACAGCTTGGTTTAACAAATAATTAAGAAGAGGATAGTGCAACCCTTATCCAAAATCTAGTTTAAGACGACTTAAGGATTAAGGATTGTTGTGTGGTGGAAATATGAAAACTCATATATGGATTATATTATGATAAGAATGATGAAGGAAGATGTTAGTGGACTTGTTGGTAGATGGTTCTGACCTATAAGAGATCAATCTCACCCAAGATGAGAACATCGAAGAACCTAGATGACTATCTTACCATCATAAAGAATATCAGAATATGAGCACACTATCACAAGGGATGTGATATGAGTGTGATAAGGGATGTAAAAGACAGACTTTGAGAAGATCTTGATGATAATCTAAGAGGGATGAGAATGCAAGATAATATTAGGAAATGACTGTGACTCGAACTAGGTCACAAAGGTTTGGATCTTGAAGGATTTAGCTCAATTTTGGATACTATTCAGGAGAGTAAAGTGCTATTGAATAATAATTACCTAAGAATTATGCAGCAAATCAGAAGAGGTATACAAGTGACAGATTATGTGAATAAGAGAAACATAACACGAATATGATAAGGAAATGAATTCGACCGAGTTATCAAAAGATTTTGATGATAATACTAAGGATGATAATAGATTGATCCTAACATAGCATGATCAAAACGTCAATGTCATTATTAAGACATTGTATGAATTTTATTGAGGCTACAGGCAACTGAGGATTTCAATGATCTTAAGATAGTTATAATTTCTTAGAAGCATTCAGTTTATCATATCTATTAAGAAAAGGAGTAGATGCAGTATCGATTATATGCAACAAAGCACATGAAGACATTGATCTAGGTAGACAAAAATGAGGATACATTGATCTAGGTAGACAAGAATGAGGATTTTGAAGAAAAGAAAGAAAGAGATAGAGATGTAACTACCAGTATTCAATGAATATTCAAAAGAAAAAGGTCATGACTTTATTGAGGAAAGAATAGATCAATAGAAATCTTTCATCTTGAATCAAGTGGGAAGATAAACCAATCAACTTAGAAGGAATGATGATAGTTGAGTTGGTGATAAAAGAAAGAAAGCATATGGGGTTTAAGACTTTGAGTAGAGTATCGAATTTCAGGAGATTATGCGACAAGAAATTTTCGAAGAGGAATGGTGACCAACTAGAAATTAAATTCTACAAATGGTTTGATATCAATTATTACAATTAGATTCTTATCAGATCCATTAGCTTATGAGGAACACCAATGGATATAGTCCATAAAGAGGAAAATTTGGTGATATCCTACCTTGCCACTACATGAGTAAATAAAGAAAAAAGGAATTAAGCCGGGATAGTGACTTGTCCATTTGTCTTTCTTCAACAATTAGGGTACTATCAAGGATCAAATTGAGGTCTTACTATTATAGATTGAAGAGCAAATATCTTAAGACCATTATTTAGTCATTACCTTTAGAGTACTGTTGACTAAATAAAGGTATCACACCCTAATTAATCAAATATGTTAGTAGTTGAAGTTATATACTCAGAGGGATGTTATAAGTCTTTAGACTTGAGTTTTCCTTGAAAGAAGTCTTGTTAGACTAAGTAATTTGAGGGTATGAGGTCAGTTGATTAGGCCACATTATGGAGGAGCTATGAGTACGATCAGGACAGCTGCAACTGAGATAAGAGCAAAAATAAGAAGTGATCTAAACCAATGTGAAAGATTTTCTAAACCTGAATAGATACCATGACAAACCATAGAAATCACTGTGGGTCTGGAAGATGCTGATGACTTGGATTGAAAAGAAAGGTAGATAAGTACTGATCAATTTAGAGACCCTTGAGCTTATGACAAAGACATATCTGGAAAGAGACCAATAGGTAATCAAATAAAGTCTTTCTATATGTCTACGAAAATGTTCCATGCTTACCTGAGAATTTTTCAAATTTGATGATTTAATAGCTTCAGCATAACTTGATGTAGTAGTTATTAAACGAGAACTGCTATTATAAGCTAAGTATGACGAGGCACTCAAAGGATAAAATTTGAGGGATTGAGGAAATCACTACTTATAAGGATACCTCCTGACAATACAGACTGCATGATTGACAATAAAGCCTTAATAAAAGATTGCACAATATATTGACATAGGGGATGGAAGGAGAAAAGGTGAGATGGCCAGCACGATATAAGGTGAGATTTGATGTTATGTTGCCTTTAGACAAATAGTGCATATACCAAATATGAAAAATCAATTGAAGGAATTTCTTAAGGACTAACCCTACTAGATTGAGTATAGAACTTTTGGACTGAAAGGTTACAAAGAAAACCATCAGGAAAAGAAAGGACAAAGAGGATGATGAACGATTCAATCATGACCTAGTAAGGGTACTCGGTTATGAATAAGAGACTTTTTGCTTTGCATGAATAGGAACATTATTGAAAATCCTAATGACAAATTGATGTGAATAGTGAGATAGGCCTCTGGACGAGAACATTTGACCCATGATGATGAATCGACTTGAGTTTGAAAAAAATCTTCACAGAGGAAAGTGTTTAATGAATTCAATAATTATGAAACTGGATATGGAGTTAGGACATTTACTTTCAGTATATGATAAGGTCCTCGATGGAAGATGCTACTAATTGGTTTTCATGATTTTATTTTGAATGTAACTTTGGTCGAGGAATAAAGTCACATATGGAAAACGACAAACAGTTGAAATTCGAAGTTAGTCAAGGGTTTGGCTATAGAGCACATGATACCATGTCAGTTATTGAAGTATCTTGAGGACAAATATAAAAGACAAGAAGCAAAGTTAGACACAATAGCAAGAAGGTAATTTTTGGACTCTTACTAATGACATATAACCAACCATTAAAAGGAGATGTGAATGATGAAGAGATCACTAGATGAAAGACAAGAATAAAAAGGGATCATCCTATGATATTCAAAAAGGACTATGAGAAATAAGATGATATGATCTTGAAAGAAGTATGGAGAAATTTATACATGAATAAAGAAGCATGATCCTATGAGGAGACTATCCTATACACAATGAGAAAAGTATGGGCATCTAAGGATTTCAAGATAGATGAATTACAACTAGAAACCGCTATGGTTAAATTGGCACGTATAAGAGTGTGCATCAGAGTACACAGCGAAAGCGGCCCTTATAGGTAAGGCCTTGTAGAAGGAACAATAAAAATGATACATTAAGGTTGAGCCTAGGTTTGATTCCTAAGAGGGAAATGCATTCGCAAGAAGTTATCTAAGAGACAAAATAGCTTCAAAATGATAATTTATGGAATTTTGAGGACGAAATTCTTTTAAGGGGGTAATAATGTAATGCCCGAGTAATTTACACTATTTTTAATGAAAATTGGACATTCTATAGGAAATAAACTGAGTTAAATGTTTCACTTTATTTAAAATAGTAAACGAAGGAATTTGTGAGGAAAATGGAATCCAACGCCTCAAAAATCACCCAAAACGAAGTTCGTATGAAGAAGTTACAGCCATTTAAAGATAGGGGTATTTCTGGAAATTAAACAGAAAAACGTTTAAAACGACAAAGGGATGAAAAACGAAGGGGGCCGTTTTCATAACGGCACCCCCTGTCATCTTCAACCTTAAGAACCCTCCAGAAAACCCTAAATCCCAATTTCTCTAGAAAATCCCAGGGGGAAGGGCAGCAGTGCCATTGAGGGGCACCGCCTTCTCCCCCTATGAAAAGCCCCAACCCCCCTCTCCAAAAAACATGATTTTTTGGAGTTTTTGGACAGGCTTTCTAGCAAAAATCGGAAACTCATCTTTCTGCATTTTCTGGCAATGGCCAAGCCCAAGTCAGGCCAGCCATCCCGTTCCCATTTCCCCCCTCTTCTCTTTTCTGATTTGGGCAATAGGGTTTCCACCTTGTTCGAGTTTTTTGGCGAGTAGGCACACCAGGCAACCCAGGTAAGCCAATTTTCCCTATTTCTCTTTGTTTTGCTCCCCCCAGGCCAGATCCATGCTAGATCTAGCCTCCTTCCAGCCAGTCTTCCCAGCCGAAAAACAACTAGCCATTTTCCAACCGAGTTTCTTGGCCGAAAAACATCCCATGATAGCTTGGGTCAGACCTGCACGAGCCAGGCGTCCTAAGGACGCCAAGCACCACGTGCACCTGGGACTGGGTCCTTGGGACGGGTTCCAGGTGTACGGCAGTGCGTACACTGCCCCAGGTACAGCCTTCAGGTGCGCTCGCGACATGGCGCATGGGTCCTGGCTCGACCAGGGTGCACAGGGTGCCTTGGGAGCTGAGACACACCATGCTACAAGGTGCGTCCGTGCGATGATGCGCGTTGCTTAGGCATGCTTGTGCATGTGCGAACACTGTCCCAGATGCGGCCTTCGGGTATGTGCGCGACATGGGGCACGGGTCTTAGCTCGACCAGGATGCACGGGGTGCCCTGGGAGTTAAGACGTGCCATGCTACAAGGTGCGTCGTGTGATGATGCACATCATAGCGTGTCAATTGAGCATGCATGTGCGTGTACAAAACGCGGTCTCTGGCATGGCCTTTAGGCGCACACGCACGTGAGGCGGTCGCGGTTCAAACAAGATGCATGGGAGTCTTGGGAACCGGGACACACGGACCTAATGAGACTTTAAAATTAGGATCATAGGACCATTCATAGAATTTAACTATTGAATAAGTAGGTCCATATGATAAGAGCTAGCCTGACAATGAATTAGGCAAGGACCCTTGACACTAAACAGCAGATTTAGTGGTCTAATATCTAAATAGATTAAAATTAATGAGGACTCCTTGTATCCATTCATACCCAAGAGTTTATAAATGAGACCCAGGGACGGGTTGAGTGCTAAAGGACGCGACTCCAGGAGACTTTGAGGTAGGTGCTCTATCGCTACTAGACTTTTTAAAAGAGCCATGATTGTTTTATACATGTTTTAAGTATAAGTTATATAACTTGTTTAGCATGACTTAATTCAGCATACATATGATAAATGCTTTATGCATAGATATGTTTTGCAAATAATTGCATATACATTATGCATAGATATCTTTTGCAAATAAATGCATATATTGCATGATTTGTGAGCATTGAGTTTTTGAAAGATTGCATGTCCTTGAGGGTTACCAAAAGACGCTGGAGTGCCCAAAAGACACTGGGTAGGCAGTTGTGAGGGAGCCAAAGAGGACAGGTTTTGAAAAAGAGATTTTTGGCTTGGTTGATCGTATATGATTTGGGCTAATACTCTCGTGGATGCTATGCCGAGAGGTCTGGGGTGGCCTCCCAGCCTCTACCACTATTAGGTGGATGGGTACCACACCCAAAAAGGGCAAGTCCCTACGTCGACTGCATGTGGTACAGGGGGCTACCACTGGTGTCACGGCATTGGGTCGAAATGTCATATGCCCCGTGGAGGTATATGACCCTGTGTCCCTAGGTACCTGGGGACCACACGGTGGTGAGGTCATGGGCATAGTTGGACCCTATGGTTTGCAGATTTATTTGCATTGCATATGACATGACATGAGGTTGGTCGACCATACCAGATATCCATGAGTTGGATTCAGTTGAGTATCTTATGCATATCATTATGTTTATGATATATGATACTTTCGACTTGGATTATGCTATTCTTAAAGTCGTCAGTATTTCAATTCAACAGTGGTTTTTAATATTGCTATTGAACGTGGTTGTTTGAACATGCACATGTTTTTAAGAGCATATAATTTTAAACATAGAATGCATATCAAAAGTAGTAGTGATAAACTCCTACTGAGTATAGTATATACTCACCCTATCCTTAACATTTTTCAAGATAGTTCCACTCATAAATAGAAGACATCTTAGGAGATATTAGTGCTACGAGCAAGTGAATAAACAAAGGAGACAACTATACATGTGAGTAAACTCTCTACCCTTTGGACATGTATTTGTATTTAATTACAGTTGGGCTGTGTGCTATGACTGGATAGACCTAGGGAAAAACATTTATGATTTCTGAAGTTTTTCAAAATGAGTTTAAAACTAAAGTTTTTCTACTTCATTGCATGGTTTTTATAAAGTGGTTTTCAAATAGGGATGCATCCCACCTTAGGAATTAGATATTGCATTTAAAAATGCATGGGAAAACCTGGGTTGTGAAAATTGGTAACATTACAGTATGGAAGACCACCATGCACTTAAATTTTTTTGGACCAATTTGAGACGAATTGTGCCATTTTTTAGAAAATTTAGGGATAATAGTGACCATTGTACACAATTCATCTTTTTCCTCCTTCTCCCTTACATCTTCCTAAAATTGGGGATTAAGCTGACTCTATATTTCCCTACTTTACTATATGGTGTGTGATAAAAGAAAGTCTGTAGGTCCTAATTAAGTACTTCTCTACACTACAAGTCTCAATTTGAATTTCAAAAAATTTAAGGGTGTTTACTTAATCTTGCATTTGAGGAGTGTCCACTAAAGGCACAATATCTAAAAACTCATTTTCTTCATTAATAGATGTCTCTTCATCATAATAAAAAAAAAAGGGAGTAGGACATGACTCAAGTGGATATGAGTTGGAGATTCCAAGAATGGTTGGAAATCTTGTAACTCAGAAGAAATGTAAGGTATTTCTATCCTTGTAAGTCTTTTAAGGGTTTCTCACTCTCCTCCCTAATTTGCTTCATTTACTCAGTAAATTGTATAATGGAAGTATGCATTTGATCCATTTTCAATGATATTAGCTCCATTCTCTAATTGGGTCTCTCCTGATGATTCTTCAATCTCATATGCCTCATAGTGCTGTAGCATTAGGGTACTAGAAACATCTTAAATAGGATTGAAGCATGATTTTTCTCCCTAATATGTCTAATATTCTTGGTAGGGTTGATCAGGTTGGGGCCATGATGATTCTTCCTGATTTGGTTAATATTCTTAAAATCATTATTGCTCATGATGCCGAGGTCATCCACCATAGTTTGTCTCAGGATAATAATTGCCATGGTGTGTGAATGCACTAGGTGCACCTACTTGCTCCTGATAGTATCCATTGTAAGGGGAGCTTCATGGCCATGAATTGGGAGGATATGGAACCTCAAAAGAGGGATAGTCATTATATTGAGGTTGTTGATGTGACCTAGTATAATAATTCTCATACAGATGTTGTTGATATGACTCGGTATAGGAATTACATAGTGGGGTTGTTCATATGCCTTAGTACTTTGCTTAGAAGCAAAGAACTTATACAAGTGATTATCTATTTTCTCCATCATAGCATCTAACCTATTGTATCTATTGGACCGATTAGGAGTATGCCTTACTGTTGTTTCATAACTATTCTCATAAGGTCTTGGCTTGGGAGTAAAATAGTATGAAAGTGCTTCCCTATTCCCTTCTTGGTAGGCTATTGTACTCAAAACAAATCATTGTATACAACGAATGAGTACTTTTTTATGTGAATTTAATGAATAACCCTAACTAATTGATGTATCTTAACTAAATGTGATGCCTAGCTCTAAATGATACATAGTCAATACCTAATAGTCCACTAACAAGATGAATTATTGATCTTTGATAATGTGAAGGATGGTAGCTTTTATACCTATATTTAGATAAATCTTCCTTCAATCTAGACTTGACTACTTCTAACCAATTACATCTTGCCCAAGACGTTTAATATAATTCTCATGGAAGGAGGTGTTTAGACCTCAACAACTGTCAATGAAAGGCATGGAAAAATCTATTTAATTTGGATACCCACTATAACCACAATGCTCAGAAGCCACTAGAGTGACAATAGATCTCCTCCTCCAAAAAGGGTCTTACAAGCTAGAAATCCTAAGTCTCTTGGTACTTGATTTTTAAATTAAGCTTTCAAGGGTTGGGATCATGAACATACAAGGAATTGATTTGACTACCTAGGTGGACTAAGGATCTGGTCATGAAATCCAGTCCTTATGTTATGAGGGTTCCTATGGGGCCCTTACTAGTAATGCGTTTCATCCACCATAAAGCAGTAATCATGCAATGTGATACAAGGAAAGCAAACTAATGCCTATGTATATGCTATTTAACAAATTAAACCTAATGCAATAACCCTAAATAAGATTCAACAAGTATAATGAATGTCCTAAACTATATGAATTATACTACCAACCAATACACAAACTACACTAAATGCAACTATACTAGGAAAAATAAAGTAACGTGAGGGAAACTTATAGCAGGGTTTCTGATGAAAATCAAGTGTGAGCCACCATACCCCCCACTTGCCCTATATTAATACAACCTATTTAAAATTGAAGAAATTGCAAATTATAATGGGGCCACAATACAAGTTCACTCAAAAAGGAAAAACACTAATCTAGGCAAGCAATAAAATTTGATGACACTTTGGATGATAGGATTGCTGTTGCTCCTTTTGCCAAATTCCCCTTACAAGAAAGATAGTTAATTTATGAGGAATTCGCAAAATATGCATGAATGATCAAAAATCCTAAACTAATGCAACCTACTACTACGAATAAAGATAAACAATCTAAATCAAGATCCAACCACAAATATGTTGTGATTTCCTACAAGGGCAACAAAAACTTGGTGTATCTTTAAATTACTTGCAAGTGCATGAATCAAAGTAGTATAACATGCGAGAGAGGTCGATCCCACAAGGAATCTTACAAGTTTGTATGTTGACTGGGTCTTATTCAAAGTTCCTAACTTCACCCAAAGAGGGAGATTGAATTGGATTTGAATTTAATTTAGGAAAGTAAATGACATAAAGAAAGAACTATGCATGAAACAAGAACTACAATTAAAAGAAACTTTCTAAAATTAAAGCTATGCAATGGAGTTAGAAATTTACATAACTAATAGGAATTTAATTAAAGGAAACTAATGCAAAACTAGAATGAGTTAAACTAAAAGGAATCTTTCCTAAACTAACATTTTCGTAATTCCAAAACTTTCCAAAAATGGAAATTTTTAAAACTAAAAAAGGAAACTATCTTAAATTAAACTAAGGTGCAAATCACTATACAAGTAATGCCAAATTAACTTTGAAACAAAAGAACAACAATCCATTTAAAGGAAATTCACCCAATTACCATGTACATGACTCATGGAGTGGTGCACATGGTTTGTGAGTGAAAGATGGTCAGAAATTATGAACTTAAGGCTGAATAACATGATAAATAATCAAAGAACTCATTAAACTAACTTAAAAGATAAATGGGTTCATATAGAAAACAAGGTCTATGGACTACATGAAACTCAATTCAAGGAAGGTATAGAAAGAAGTTTAACAAGCACTTTTCGTGGAATATAACACTCCAAATTAAAAGTACTTCCCTACTTGAACTAAATTGGAACCATGTTCTTGAAACAAATTCACCCATTGACTTGAAATTATATTCAACAATGGTGCACCTGTACATAGATATTAGGGCTGGAAATTGTGCACTTTTCTAAGGCCTAGAACTTGATTCAAAGAAATAATTAAACACACTCAAATGATCACAATATAAACATAGATACCATGCATGTGAATTTACTAGAGAAAATCAAAGAAAAATATGAAGAAAAGAAACAAGGAACAAGGGAAAAACAAGGTGATCAAAACAAGGAACAAGAGAACTATGAGAGGAAAACAATAGAGATTCAAGAAACTATTTCTCTTGGCTGTCACTACTAGGGAAAAAGTAATTTGGATCTTGAAGAATTTGCAGGAAAAATAGGAGTGAAAGAAAGATTCAAGGAAAGATAATCTAGTTTTATGTGCTAAAAGTAAATCAAGAAGACAAAAAAAAACAAAGCAACAAAGTGATGTAGCTTTAATAATACTCTCAAGTTCACAAATCAATATAGTATTACACATGAGAGAGGTTGATTCCATAAGAAATTTCACAAATTCGTATGTTGGATGAATCTTCTTTAAAGTGTTTAACTTCAGCCAAAGGGAAAGATTGATTGGATTTGAATTCAAAGTAGGAACATAAATTACAAAAGAACGAAAATATGCATGAAACTAGAAACTACAATTAAAAGAAGCTTTCTAAAATTAAATCTATGCCATGGAATTAGAGACTAACATTCATTCAATAAAAGAAACTAAAACTAGCATCAATTAAACTAAACAACTATCTTAAGAAAACTTACTAAAAAGGAAACTTTTCGAAACTAACATTTTCCTAAAATAAAAACTTACTAAAAATGAAACTTTCCAAAAATCAAAAAAGAAAATTTATATAACTAATGTAAGATGCAAATAACTAAACAAGTAATGCTAAACTAACATGAAAAAAAAGAATGTGGTAATTGAGTGAGAAATGGCCAAAAATTATGAATTAAAAGGTGAGTGTCATGAAAAGTTGTAAAAGCACTCACTAAACTAACTAAAATACTAAATGCATTCCTAAGATTTCAAGAAAACAGGGTGTATAGACTACCCGACATTGTACATGAAACATAAGATGAAAAATTCCAGCAACATGGTCTCCATGAAACTCAATTCAAAAGGCATTGAAAGAAACTGAACAAGCACTTTTATGGATTATAACACTCAAAATTAAAAGTAATTCTATACTAGAATCAAACAAGAGCCATTCTCTTGAAACCAATTCATTTATTGACTTGAAATTACATTCAACAATGGGGCACATGTACACAAATAAGAAGGCTGGAAATTGTGCACTTTTCTAATGCCTAGAACTTGAGTCAAAGAAAGAATTAAACACAGGCCAAATATTATGATATAAAATTACATATCATGCATGTAAATTCTAGTGATAAAATCAAATAAAAAGATGGAGAAAGGAAGCATGGAATAAGGAAATGAAATAAGGGAAAAAGAAGGTGATCAAAGCAAGGAGTAAGGGAACCATGAGAGGGAAACAAAAGAGATACAATCTACTATTTCTCTTGGCTGTCACTACTAGAGAAAAAGAAATTTTGATCTTGGAGAATTAAGTAAGAAAATTAAGAGTGAAAGCAAGATTTAAGGAAACATATGCTAGTACTATTTGCTGAAAGTAAATTAAGAAGGCAAAGAAACAAAGCAAGGAAACAAAGCACCAAAGCAAGGAATTAAAGTAAACATCTAACCTAGATCTAAAGTACAAGAAACAAGGAAAGGAAGTTCGTAAAATTTTGTGGAACACCACCAAAGAACAATAGTGAAAGAGTCTGAGATTTCCCTTGAATGAAACTCCACTATTCAAGGGGTTGGAAACCAACCACCCTTCTTAGAAAAAAAAAATGTAGAATTCCATGGGGTATATACATATTTTTGGGTTTCCAATTGGGTGGGATCTTATTCTACAAAGGTAATATGCATTTAGGTCTAGGACTTCAAGATAGGAAAGTCGATGGTTGAATGGAAATTGGAAAGTGGAAAGTGTAGGCTTAAGGAAAGAGGTAAGATGTCAATATGTGAAGGTGGCAAGGTGGGTGCACCACTTTTTTAAGGTGCTGCATCACCCCCTTGTTTAAAATCATGGAACACTAATTGATGAGGTGGAAATATAAAATGGAAAGACGAAAGAGGTAGGAAAGGATAAGGAATAAAGTGGAAAGTGGGGTAGGTGGAAGATAGAATGGAATTTAAGTGGAGTGAGTGAAATTAGAAGGGGTAGGCACCACTACTTCAAAAAATTGGCATGGAACTCCCCTCCTTATGGGCATTTCACATGGAATGGCAAGAAAAGAAAGAAGAAGGAAAGAGAGAAAAGATAGGGAAGAGAGAGAAAGATAGGGAAAAGGGATGGGTTCTCTTGATTGGTCCACGTATGCATGAATACCTTACCATTTCCTAAACTCCTTCTAATTATCACTTAAACATCCTATTTTAGGACAAGATAATTGCTTCAAATCTTTATCCAATAGTAGGACTCCATGTGGCATGGCTTACTTTAATGGCTCATTCCTTGGTGGCTTGGATGCCAAGCTCCCTTAGCTCGAGAACTTGAATGGCTTGGCTACCTTATGTCTCCTAGTTAATATGAGAAAACTCATGAATGTCTCCAATTCTCATGCAAAGTGATGGTAATGCACGCCTTTTTTGCATGGACCATTTAATCACCTTTGATGCTTCCCATTGGTTTCTATGAACTTCATTAACTTGCCCTAAGATAATTTTTAGAAATATTGCAACACAACAAAACATGATTTTTGTGGACCTTTTGGGGGCTCCACCTACACACCCAATGAGGTAACATCGTAGCTCGACCCGTGTTGTTACTTGAAACAAAACTTGCACAAATCATTTGCAATATAGCATGCTAGTGAGGTCAATTACATGAGGAGTTGAACTAATATGATGCTAGTGGTCCCTACTTTAAACTATCTAACTTGGCAAAATTTTAGATGATCATTGACCTAAACAAAGAATGGAAATTAACACGTGGAAATGGAAACTATACAAAAATTGGAAACATGATAAAATTGAAATCTTTCCTAAAATATGCACTTTCCAAAAGTACAACTTTCCTAAATGAGACTTTCTAAAAATGCAAATAAGCAACTTTGCTAAAAATGAAACTTTATAAAAATGCAAATAAGAAACTTTCCTAAAGTGAACTTTCCTAAACATGAAATTAACAACTAACTTAACATGGTTTTGAAAATATTAAAGGTTGAAGCATTGAATGGCTTTATAAAAGTTGATTGTTCCTTCATTGATTTCAGTATTCATTCAATCAAGTATGGTTTTAGATGAGTTGTTTTCTAATTATATTCAAGTTGATTGCCTTCATTCATGATAGGAAAGTAGTTTACTAGTGTTGATCTTGATTAGTTTGTTTTCATGTTGTGTTTAGTGTGTAGTTGTTAAAGTTTCCTTTTCCATAAGTTTAATTGCTTTGTTTAGAATATTGAATGTTAGGAAAGTAGTTTTTTAATGCATGTTTCCTTATGTTAGTTGTGTGGTATTCCATACTTTAGAATATTTTCCTCTAGTCTAGGTTTAGGGTGCATTAGATTAGCATTTTTTCTTTATTTTTTGCATATATTTTCTATTTTTCTCATACTAACTAATTTCTTTGAATTTTGTGCAAGGGAAATCGGCAAAGGAGTAGCGTTAGATCTTGTGGGCCATGGCTTCATTATCATAGATTAGGGTTTTTATTCCTTTCCTAGATTAGGATTTGAGTGGAACTTATAGTGAGGCCTACTATAATTTGCATTTTCTTTATTATTTAATTTTAAATGGTTTTAATAATATAGGACATGGGATATGGTGGCCCATACTTGATCATCATCGGACCCCTCATTATAAGCAATCCTCACAAATTTTAAATTCTAAGATAATTTGCATTTAGTGTAGAATTGCATTTGGATAGTAGAATAAATCATATAGATTAGGATCATCCACTTTAATTGTTACATCTTTATTTAGGATTATTGCATTAGAAAGCACCTATCTAACTTTGGTTGAATATCATGTAGGTTGCATTTGTTTTCTTTTGTTTTGCATTACATATTTAAATGCTTTATGGTAGAATGGAATTAATGCTAGTAAAGGCCCACACGAACCCTTATAAGATAAGGACTAGATTTCATCACCAACTCCTTGTCCCACCTATGAATTAATCAACATCCTTGTATGTAGCAATCCCAACATTTGAACTTTAATTTTAAAATCAAGTAGGAAGAGACTTAGAGTATCAATCTCATAGGACCCATTTAGAAGGACGTGATCTATTGTCACTTCAGTGGCTTTTGAGCACTGTGGTTATAATAGGTGTCATAAAATCCAAGTAATTTTCCCATGCCTTTTGTTAACGTCAGTTGAGGTCTAAACACATCCTGACATAACGTAATACATGTAATTACAATAATATGATAGATAAATTTATACTTTCAGGAAAAAAAATGGCAGAAGAACATGTTCAAGAGGTAGAAGATGACTGGAATTCTTGAGTCATTTGAGAATTCCATTTTCAAGGATTTTTAGTGTAAAAATATGACTTATGTAGAATTTCTAGGAATTCTAAAATTCTAGCATAGAGAAAATTTTGTTCAAATTTATATTTACTGATCTAGGAAAGCAACTAAATTTATAGTGTACTTCACTAATGCTAAGTGTAATACAACCCACCCATCAATTAGAAATGATGAAGGGTATAAAGGTAAATTCACCTAATAGGAGGAAATTATAAAACTACCCTTAGGTTAAAATTTTAAATAATTATAGAAGTTGAATCCCTTGATAAAACTTCACCCACCATTTCACCATTAGATTGATTAATACAATAGAATTTATACACCAGATATGAGCAAGGATAAAAAGATGATTCAAGCTAAAGTATGAGAAATTATCAAATTACCCTTGGATTAAAACTTGGATAATTTGGAAAAATTAATTAAACCTATGATTGAAACCTCTTATAGTTTTCTAATTAGGTTTAACCACCTAAGATTTGGACTATGATAAAGCCTCATCAACCTTGGATTTGTTTTACAAGTCGATAGTTTTGGATTTTATCAATATTTAGGTAAGCACTCTATGAGCAGTTGTAAGTCCTAATGACTATAGATTTCATTGATGGTTTGGTAGGCACTCTATGATGTTCAAGATGGTGCCCTCCAAGCAACTATAAGTCCTTATAGATATGGATTTCATTGATGTTTTAGGGTAGGCACTCTAGGAGTTCCCTAAGTCTTGGATCGCTTGGCTAGTGCTCTACGAGTACCGTAAGTCCTGGAGGCTTGCTGTGCACTGTGAGTCCTAAGATCCTATGCTAAGAGGTGCAATTGGCCACTGACCTCTGAGATGATTTGATACCAGCCCTGCAATGGAGATGGTGGACAATAGGACTAGTTCTCATGGGGAAGTGCTCTGAGTGGTAGCCGGGTAGGCCCCATGAAGTATGGCGGGTTATGGTTCATGCAGGTATCCACGAGCAGACATAGAGGCCACGAGCATTGGTGTCTGGTCTGTGTAATATTTATGTGGGTCATGTCTCGAGCGTTAGACCTCATCCACGGTGGCAAGACTGTATGCCATTGTGATTGGAGAGTGATCAATTTTTCCAGGGTGATGTGGGCATGGCTTCTGCATTCACGGATCAGGGGTTTTACGCCTTAGTTCGATGGCATTCATTTTGTAATTGCTTAGATTTTAATAGATTTGTAAGCTTAATTTTGATCTTGTAGCTGACATTGAATTTAGTAGACATTAGTAATCTCTAATGCAATGCATGAACCATCTTTTTCTTGAAACTATATATGCATATGCATAATTATACATATGCTTATACTTATGCCACCGCTCAACCTATTTTAGGTGTTCCGGCTTGTATTGGCTTTTCACCCTACCATGAGCTATTGTTTTTGCTCACCCCCTACAACCAAACATTTTAGGTGACACCCTAGGTAGTTCAGGAGTGCAGGAGTCTGGGAAGGCAAAGATTCTAGGATCTCTTTAGACGCAAGTAGAACTTACTTTTTGATATAGTTACTTTTGCTAGAAATCCATGTATAGGATTTCCTTTCTTTGAGTATTGTACATAACTTAAGACTCTTCTTAACACTTTGGATACTTGTAGCATAATTGTCCTAAGTTACTTAAATGGATTGTGACTCTAATTGTGATTGTGTGGTAGATCCTGTGGCATGTATCTCTAACCATCCTTAAGTTAGATGACTATATTTTACTCATATGTGGAGGTTTTTCTTGGTAACACCCAGAATGAAGTTAATGAGTTTTAAAGCCATTTATATATATTATCACTCCGATCCCAATTTCAAAAATAAGGAAATTTCCACTGCTCTTCAAATTTAAAGGAATAAAAGTTTGAAAAAACCTGGGATGTTACAGATTTTTGTATCAGTGCCCATGCCACACCAATCACAATTAAAGTCATGAAGGTAAAATGTGTCAACACTTATGAAATTAAGTTTTGGAATGTGTAGGTAACTTAGTCATGATCATAGGAAAGAAGTCTTATTAGAAATCTCCCTCATTGTCATAGATGCCTCCTCGAAGATGTAGTGCCGGCTTGTCATCATCATCACATAATACGCAGGCGGCCACATATGGGGCTCAGGGCAACTCAGTGGATGAGGTTGTCAATCTCTTATTTCATAGGATGACACAGAGACTACAAGCCTCGGTTGGTGCATCCAGTGTAGGAGAGGCAGCGAACCCTAAGGGAGAGGAGAGTCCTTTAGCGGACAACCTCCTTGAGAGATTTAGGAGGATAGCTCCTAAGTTTTCAAGGAGAGATGGCCCAGAAACTATTGACTCATGGCTATTCAATGTGGACAGTATTTTTGAGTCCATGGCGGTGCCGGAGGATCACAAGGTAGCAGTGGCCACTTTAGTCCTCACAGGTGATGCAGCACAGAGGTGGCCAACAGCTAGGAGGAATCGCTTTGAGGGTGGTGGCATTATTGCATGGGATGACTTCAAGGCCATTTTTATGGATAGGTTCCTTCCTCCCCATCTTTAGGAGAAGATGGAACTAGACTTTATGACACTTGTACAGGGCACAAGAACTGTAGCACAGTACAAGGTAGAGTTCTCTTGGTTGTGTCAATTTGCACTAGATGTGTGCTCTACAAAGTTGAGGTGGCGTAGAAGTTTGTCAGAGGCCTAAACTTTGATCTGAAGCATCAGATATTGACTTCTCAGCCCATTATAGTAGCATGGGCAGTAGAGCTTGCCTCCATCCTAGAGCATGGGCTGAGAGATGCCAGTAGAGATAGGAGTAAAATCAGTGGTCCTAGACCTATGTCAAGAGGGGTGCAGAAGAGGAAGTTTGTCACCAAGAAGGTGATTCAGCAACAAGGTCAACTAGCATGGGGTCAGACTAGAGGCATAGGCAGTGATAAGGAAGTGTGTCAAAGATGCCGACATCAGCGTCCAGGACAGCCATGTCAGGAACCACGTCGATGTTACACTTGTGACCAACCTGGCCCACATGGCATGGGATTGCCCTAGAGTAGGTAGATTGGGACAACCACGACAAGATCAGGGTAGGGATCAGACACCCCGATAGGGTTAGGCCCCAAGGAGTCAGGGGTGAGTATTTACTATTACCACTGACCAGGCACGTGCATCAAGTGGCATTGTGGAAGGTACTATCCTTGTTGCTGATAGATATGCATGTGTTCTTATGGATCTTGGATCCACCCATTCATTCATCTTGCATAGTTTTATTGCATGTATAGATGTGCCATTGAGTAGATTGGGCTTTCTGTTAGAGGTTAGTACGCTAATACGCCAACCGGTGATGGTACAAGAGTATGTCCAGGGTGTGACTATGGTCATCTCGGACAAGGTGCTGAGGATAGATCTCATCATCCTAAATATGATAGATTTTGATGTGATATTAGGCATCGATTGGCTGGCTGAGCATGAAGCTCTAGTCAACTGTAGAAAGCAGCAAGTCACTCTATGTACCCCTGATGATGAGTCAGTGTATTTTCAGGGGATGCGGGATATTGCTAACCTAGTGTAATGACCCCAATTTTTGTAATATTAAAAATCCCATGAAAAGTTTAGTTTTGAAGATAAAGGCATTTTGGTCATTTCACTATTCCCCTTGAATGAACCCAGAAATTTGGTCTTATAAATGATACCATTAGATGTGTCTCAGAAAAAGGAATCCAACAAGACCAAAATCACCGAAAACGGAGTTAAAATGAGCAAGTTATGGCCCTTTGAAGTTCAGGGGCAAAATTGTAATTTCAACAAAAAACTAATTTACCCTACAAAAACACAGGAGCCCGTTTTGATACGGGCACCCCTTCATCTTCAATCTCTAGCGGGTTCTAGAATGGCTGTGATTGGAGGAGAAATCACCATCATTCTGGAGGTTTCTCCACTGCCATTCAAAGGCAGTGAGAGCCCCCTCCAGAACCCTCTCATAGCTCTATAAATAGAGCTCTTGGGCGCCTCTAATGGCAGCCCAAAACATTGAAGAAAACCCGTTGAGGAGTAGTGACCTAGAGGGAAAAACAAGGAGAAAAACCCAGCAACAAGCCAGGTATGCCCAAGATCCCTCAAAACCCATCTCCACCGTAGTTCTAAGATCAATTTCCCTAGGTTTTTGCATAAAAAACCATGCAAAATGGAGCCCTGGAGACTCACCAAGGACCCAGGGACGTTCCCTGGGCTGCACTGGTTTGATAGGGTTGAACCAGGGTGTCTTGAGGACACCCTGGTCCCCCAACGAACAAAAACGTTCCAGTCGGAACGTAACGCGTCACCGCGTTTGGAAAAAACCAAACGGGCGCGTCCGTGGACGCGCCTGCAAAAGAGACAATCGGGCGGGAAAACCCAGCGCGTCTGCAAACGTGCCCGCTGCGGCGCACGCTGCAGATGGCAGCATGCTAGTGATGCGGGTTTTCTCGTTCCTTAAGGAAGCCGGGGCGCATGACGCAGGCGCACAGCGCCCTAGCATTCCGTCTTTTCATTCTTGAGACCCTTATGTACGTGCGACACTAAAACGCTTATAACTTGAGATTTGGAGCTCCGATTGAGGCGCCGCAAAAGGCGTTGTGTCCATGTCAACGACGCGGACACATCTACACTATAAAATCTCTAATCAAGAACCAATAAAAGGTGGTCATGACCCTTAGAATAGGATAGTGGCGCGTGGCCGCTAGACCTTTGGAAAATTGATAATACCAAGGCTCAATTAGGACCTTAGGACACCCATAGGCATAGGGATGGACCCCTAATGCCTATGTAATTAGACCAACCACTCTAAAACCCATAAAAGATAGGCTAAACTAACCTTGAGTCCCCAAACCATGTTCAGGAGTGTCTGAGGACAAAAGGGTTAGCGCAACCTAGTCAGGTAGGTGCTCTATCGCTATTAGATTCTTTTAAAAGAACTATGATTGTTTTGAAAATACATGATTTAAGTATATGACTTATTTAGCATGCATGTGACAAATGCTTTATGCATAGACATGTTTTGAACATACATTATGCAAAGATATGTTTTGCAAACTATTGCATACATTGCATGATCAATGAGCATTAAGTTCTTGCAAAGATTGTATGTCCTTGAGGGTTGCCAAAAGACTCTGGAGTGCCGAGGGCCAGGCAGTTGTGAGGGACCCAAAGAGGACAGGTTTTGAAAAGAGGTTTTGGCTTATTTGATCTTATGTGATTTGGGCTAGTAAGCCCGTGGGTGCTATCTTTGAGGGGTGCAGGTTGGCCACCCGGCCTCTACCACTATTAGGTGGATGGGTACCACGCCCAAAAAGAGGCAAGTCCCTACGTCAACTGCATGTGGTACAGGGGGCTACCAGTGGTGTCACGGCACTGGGTCGACGTGTCATAGGCCCCGTGGAGGCTATGACCAAGTGTCCTTAGGTACCCGGGGACTAGATGGCGAGGAGGTCGTGGGCATAGTTGGACCCTATGGTTTTGTGGAGTTAATTGCATTGCATATGGCATGATATGAGGCTGGTCGACCATACCATACTAGATATCCATGAGTTGGATTCAATGAAGCATCTTATGCATATCATAATGTTATGATATATATGTATATGATACTTTCCATTTTGTATTATGTGATCCTTTAAATCATTAGTATTTCAGTTTGACAACGGATTTTTATGTCGATATTGAACTTGAGTATTCAGACATGCACATGTTTTGAAAGAGCATATGATTTTAAAACATCTCATGCATTATAAAACTAGTAGTGATAAACTCCTACTGAGTATAGTATATACTCACCCTATCCTTAACATATTTCAGGATAATTCCATCTACGAGTGGAGGACATCTATATTAGTGCTACAGGCAAGTGAATAAAAAAGGAAACAATCATACATGTAAGTAAATTCTCAACCCTTTGGACATGAATTTCTATTGGACTGTGTGCTGTGACTGGATAGACCTAGGGAAAAATATTTATGATTTCTGAAGTTTTTTCAAAAACTACTTTGGTGGTCGTGAAAGAAAATGACACTCGGGGTTTTTCAAAATGAGTTTAAAACTAAAAGGTTTTCCGCTGCATTGCATGGTTTTTATAAAATGGTTTTCAAATAGGGATGCATCCCGCCTTAGGAAATTAGATATTGCATTTAAAAATGCATGAGAAAACCTGGGTCGTCACACCTAATTATCATCTTAGCAACCAAATTTGAACATCTTATATCCAATGGTTTCCAAGCTTACTTGGCTTATGTTGACGCACAGGAGGAGCAGATTCCTGATATTGAGGAGATTGGTGTGGTATGTGATTTTAGGGATGTGTTTCCCGATGAGTTCCCAAGGTTATCACCAAGGAGAGAGATGGTGTTCATGATCGAGTTACTACCTGGAGCAACTCCTATCTCCAAATCTCCTTATTGTATGGCATCGGCTGAGTTGAGGGAACCGAAGGTGCAGTTACTACCTGGACCAATCTTGTTCGTCAAGAAAAAGGATGGATCTTTAAGACTATGTGTAGATTATAGGGACTCAATGGGGTAATAGTGAAGAACAAGTACCCCCTTCCATGCATTGATGATTTATTTGATCAATTACAGTCAGCCAAGGTTTTCTCCAAGGTTGACCTAAGGACATGCTATTATTAGTTGAGGATACGGGATGAGGATATCCCTAAGACTGCGTTTAGGACACAATATGGCCACTATGAGTTTTAGTAATGCCTTCAGGTTGATAAATGCGATAGCAGATGTCATGGACTTGATGAACCAAGTGTTTAGAGATTTTCTGGACAAGTTCGTGATCATGTTCATCGATTATATTTTGATCTATTCTAGCAGTGTAGAGGAGCATAGAGAACACTTGAGGACTATCTTAGGCACTCTTCGAGCACATCGGCAGTACACCAAATTCTTTAAGTGCGAATTTTGGTTAGATCGTGTACATTTCCTAGGGCATGTTATATCCAAGGATGGTGTGGAAGTGGACCCACAAAAAGTGGAGGCTGTAGCTAACTAGGAGGGACCCAAGACTGTGACACAGGTATGCAATTTTCTCGGTTTGGTAAGCTATTATCGCCTATTTATAAAGGGATTCTCTCGTATTGCTCAAACTTTGGTAGCCCTTACTAAGAAGGACCAAAAGTTTGACTGGTTTGACAACTGTGAGCAAAGTTTCCTAGAGCTAAAAAGGAGACTTACCTCAGCGCCTATGTTATTGCTTCCTCCAAGCAGTGGTGTATTTGTAGTGTATAGCGATGCATCAAGATAGGGACTTGGTTGTGTCCTCATGCAACATGGTAGAGTTATTGCTTATGCTTCGAGGTAGTTGAAGAAGCAAAGGCAGAATTGCCCCACATATGACTTGGAGTTAGTAGCAATATTATTTGCCCTTAAGATATGGTACCATTATTTGTATGGGGAGAAGTTTGATGTTTACACAGATCATAAGAGCCTCAAATATTTGTTTACTTAGGGCAACCTCAATATGAGGTAGAGTCGTTGGTTAGAATACTTGAAGGACTTTGATTTCTCGATCCAATACCATCCAAGCAAGGCTAATGTAGTAGCTGATGCCCTTAGTAGGAAGTTGGGTGGCGTGATAGCCAATCTCACCATTCGATCAAAATTTATGGATCAGATTTTATAGGCACAATAGTCATGTAGAGAGACACAGGCGCTGTGTGACAGAGATGGTTTTGAGAGAGGAGCAAATGGTGGCATAAGATATCAGGGTAGATTGGTTATGCTATCAGTAGCATATTTGAGACAGGAGCTATTGAGAGTAGCTCATCACTCTAAGTGGGCCATGCATCCAGGGGGCACGAAGATGTATCATGACATGAGAAGAATATTTTGGTGGCAGAGCATGAAGAGAGATATAGAGAGTGTATAGTTAGAAGCATTACTTGTCAGTAGGTCAAGGTTGAACATTAAAGACCTACAAGATTACTACAGAGTATAGAGCTTCCAATGTGGAAATGGTAGCACATCACTATGGATTTTGTGGTTGGACTACCTAGGACTGGCAGTGGACATGATGCAATTTAGGTCGTAGTGGATCTACTTACTAAGTCAGCACATTTCCTTCCCATCAGACAAGGACAGACCTTAGAGAGCCTTGCTAAGATGTACATCCGTGAGATAGTCAGCTTGCATGGAGTTCCTCTAGTCATCATTTCAGATAGGGATAGTAGGTTCACCTCTCGATTTTGGCAGATTGTACAAAGGCTTTGGGCTCCTCTACACATTTTAGTATAGCATTTCACCCCTAAACTGATGGTCAGTTTGAGAGGACGATTCAGATGCTAGAGGATATGTTGAGAGCATGTGCACTAGATTGGAAATGCTGTTGGAATGAACATCTACCACTAATAGAGTTCGCCTACAACAACAAATATCATTTAAGCATTGGGATGGCTCCATATGAGGCATTGTATGACAGACCTTGCTGCACAGCTACATG
Organism: Warburgia ugandensis; assembly: GCA_035236585.1. Classification (NCBI taxonomy): domain Eukaryota; kingdom Viridiplantae; phylum Streptophyta; class Magnoliopsida; order Canellales; family Canellaceae; genus Warburgia; species Warburgia ugandensis. Next base: position 55,764,597 of record CP141128.1, read on the forward strand.
CTGAAGTGACGTTAGTGAGAGACAATTCGTTAGATCCGAGTTAGTAGGGCAGTGTGTAATTAATGTGAGATTGATTAGGAGACGCTTGATGGCTGCCCATAATAGGTAGAACAGCTATGCTGACATGAGGAGGAGAGATTTGGAGTTTCATGTGGGAGACCTTGTCTTTCTTAGAGTTTCACCAACCAAGGGTGTAATGAGATTCGGGGTGAAAGGCAAGTTGAGCCCTAGGTTTGTGGGACCCTTTAAGATTCTAGAGAGGATCGGCAGAGTGGCATATAGATTGGAACTTCCTCCTTCGTTTGCTAATGTGCATGACATATTCCATGTTTCTATCCTGAGGAAATATGTTGCAGATCCTACTCATATCCATGATCAATTACTAGCCAATCTATGACCAGATTTGACATTTTAGGAGCGGCCATTACAGATCATTGATAGGAAGGAGAAGGTATTGCGATCCAAGATGATCCCCCTCGTCAAGGTTCTATGCCAACATCATTCTTATGAGGAGGCCATGTGGGAGGTCGAGGAGGATATAAGGCAACGTTTTTCGGAGTTGTTTTGACTTTCTACATCTATGTAAGCAATTTCAGGGATGAAATTTTTGTAAGGGGGAGGAATGTAATACATGTAATTACACTAATATGATAGATAAATTTATACTTTTACAAAAAATGGCAGAAAATTTATATTATTTTATTTTATTAATTTTTAGAGTAGGTGTTACAGGTGAAAATGAAGAATAGAATGAGCGCTTTGAGAAATTTAGTTCGATTGAAGTGTTGGAAGTGATTGTTAGGTTAATACGAGCCATTAGAAATGAAGATTTTAAGAAATAGTAAAAGATTTGATGATTTCATTAAAATTTACCTCAAGCGGGTTAATAAAAGAAAATAATAATAAAATATAAATTGATGTTAAATTAAAGAAATAGTTAGACCATTGATAAGGAGAGACACTAAGCTAAACTTTATTAAAATCCTACAATGAAATTTCAACTAATAAGTTTAGAATTTCATAAATGGATAAATTGTTGTTCTGGGTACAATTGAGAAATTTTAATTTAACAGGATATAATTGCAAAGAAGAAGTTAAATTTGGGGTGGAAGTGAATAGTAAATTTAGTGGATCCAGATTTGGATCAGCAGACCTGGACCATTCACATGGGAGCACCAGCCAAGGGCAGCTGGCCCCCCCATGTGTCATACTAACCACATGCATAATATCTTCACAAACCTATGTATAAAATAAAAAACCAAATCAACTTAGGCTGACCCTGTTTTCAGCCATTGACAAACTAGAAAAGTTATAAGGGAAAACAGTAGAAGAAGAAGGAGAAGGAGAGATTGGGAGAGAAAAGGAAGGAGTTGGGAGAGTCAGAGTCTATGTAAGTCAGTAGTGAGTGGAGGAATCAAAGGAGAGGAAGAAAGACTCCATTGGAGAAGCAAGGGCGAGCTGGGAAGATGAGTTTTTTTTTTTTTTTTGCTTGAGTTGAAGCTCTACCTAGAGGTAGAATGATATACAATCTAGGGAAGATAGTTGAAAATCTGATTGTCCAAACTTCACTATCAGGTTGGGGATTTGATGTAGGATGAGATTCTAATATAGGCTTGGATTAGCCAAGCACAAAATTACATGATTTCACTCTCAACTCTTCATGCTACTAGTCTTCTGCATGTTGAACCAGTAAGCATGTAAAACATAGAATGTTTACCTTAAAATGAACATTTCATGGCTAAATTCATGGTCTTTTTCTTGCATTGTATTATTGCATGTTTCTTGTGTAAGAATAACAAGTTTAAGGCTTTATTGTTGTTGTATTCATCTTGATTTCTTTGAGGATTTAGCATGCTCTATTTTGTTCATCATTTTTGGTTTTCTACCTTGTTGTATGAACTTGTAATGACTGCACTCAAGTTGTAACTTTGTAATGATTTTCATAAGTTTTTCATATGACAAAGTAAGAATAGGGATTTTGTGCACTTGTTCTTCTTGCATACAGGCATGCAAGGTGCACCCATTCCCATCCTTAAAACTTTTAGATTTTAATCAAATTAAGACAAAGTGAAATCTGGGTCTTACTCTATGTAGATTGAATTTGAAATTTAGCATGTAAATTGATCAGAATTGTAATCAAAGAAGGACAAATTGAGTGGGAACATAGGAGCAAGGGATTGGACGTGCCTTGATTTCTACTTACTAGCAGTCTTGGATGCCCAGTTCCCATATGAAAATCTCTTAAACCAATGAGAATTTAAGGAAAACAAGATTTGGGTTTTAAAGATGACATTACAATCTAAAGTTTCCAATGGAATCTACTCCTAAAGATACACTTAATGTCATTAAAAATTCGACCCAATAGACCAAGTATAGTGTTGTTTCTACTCTTATGCATATGGGAAACAAAGAGTTTCTTGATCTTAAATAACTCTATTTGATTGAGTTTTCTTAAATGAAATTGAATTGGATGAGGAAATGAATAGTAAAGATTGTAAATTTAAAAAGAACAGCTCTGAAATGGGACAAGAATTCAGCTTACTGTATGCTCAAAATTGGCAGGAGAACATGTTCAAGAGGTAGAAGATTACTAGAATTCTCAAGTCAATTGAGAATTCCAATTCCAAGAATTTTCACTGTAAAAATATGACTTACGTAGAATTTCTATAAATTCTAAAATTCTAACACAAAGAAAATTTTGTTAAATTTTATATTTATTGAGCTAGGAAAGCAACCAAATTTCTAGTGTACTTCACTGACACTAAGTGTAATACAACCCACCCATCAATTAAAAATGATGAAGGGTATAAAGGTAAATTCACCTAATAGGAGGAAATTATAAAACTACCCTTAGGTTAAAATTCTAAATAATTATAGAAGTTGAATCCCTTGATAAAACTTCACCTGCCATTTCACCATAAGATTGATTAATACAATAGAATTTATACACCAGATGTGAGCAAGGGTAAAAGGATGATTCAGGCTAAAGTATGAGAAATTACCAAATTACCCTTGGATTAACACTTGGATAATTTGGAAAAATTGACAGGGCAACAAGAAATTATAATAGGAATCAAAATTCAAAACAATGTGCATTGCCCATGTAAGTGTAGATTCTTAAGCAATTGCATCTTATTTAAATCACTTATCCGAGCCAAAGAAAGATTGTAGTTGATCAAATTAGGAATGTAAATAACATGGGAAATGGAAACATGCATCGAATAAGAAACTAAACTAAGGAAACTTTCTAAAAACAAAGCTTTCTTAAAACAAAACTTAGAAACTAGCAAAAACTAATCTAAGATGTAGTTTACATAAGGAAGGAAATCTAAATAAGAAATTAACAAGGCAACAAGAAATAATCTAAGGAATCAAAATTCCAAACCATGTGCATGACCCATGTAAGTGTAGATTCTTAAGCAATTACATCTTTTTTAAATCACATATCCTGGCAAAACAAAGATTGTAGTTGATTAAATTAGGAATGTAAATAACATGGGAAATGGAAACATGCACGGAATAAGAAACTAAACTAAGGAAACTTTCTAAAAACAGAGCTTTCATAAAACAAAACTTAGAAACTTGCAAAAACTAATCCAAGTTGTAGTTTACATAATTAAGGAAATCTAAATAAAAAATTAATAAAATTTAAGGAAACCTTCTGAAAACAATGTCTTTTAAAACAAAATTTAGAATATAACTAAAACTAATCTAAGATGCAGTTTACATAAGCAAGGGCATCTAAATTGGAAATTCACAACGCAACAAGAAATTATCTAAGGAATCAAAATTCAAAACCATGTGCATGACCCATGTAAGTGTAGATTCTTAAGCAATTGGATCTTATTTAAATCACTTATCCTAGCCGAAGAAATATTGTAGTTGATTAAATTAGGAATGTAACTAACATGGGAAATGGAAACATGCATGGAATAACAAACTGAACTAACGAAACTTTCTAAAAACATAGCTTTCTTAAAACAAAACATAGAAACTAGTAAAAACTATTCTAAGATGCAGTTTACATAAGCAAGGAAATCTAAATAAGAAATTAACAAGGCAACAAGAAATTATCTAAGGAATCAAAATTCAAAACCATGTGCATGACCCATGTAAGTGTACATTCTTAAGCAATTGCATCTCATTTAAATCTCTTATCCTAGCCAAAGAAAGATTGTAGTTGATTAAATTAGGAATGTAAATAACATGGGAAATGGAAACACACATGGAATAAGAAACTAAACTCAGGAAACTTTCTAAAAACAAAGCCTTCTTAAAACAAAACTTAGAAATGAGCAAAAACCAATCTACGATGTAGTTTACAAAAGCAAGGAAACCTAAATAAGAAATTAAAAGGGTGCCAAGCAATTATCTAAGGAATCAAAATTCAAAACCATGTGCATGACCCATGTGAGTGTGGATTCTTTAACAATTGCATCTTATTTAAATCAGTTATCCTAGCCAAAGAAATATTGTAGTTGATTAAATTAGGAATGTAAATAACATGGGAAAAGGAAACTTTCATGGAATAAGAAACTAAACTGAGGAAACCTTCTGAAAACAATGTCTTTTAAAACAAAATTTAGAATATAACTAAAACTAATCTAAGATGTGGTTTACATAAGCAAGGAAATCAACATAGGAAATTAACAAGGCAACAAGAAATTATAATAGGAATCAAAATTCAAAACCATGTGCATGACCCATGTAAGTGTAGATTCTTAAGCAATTTCATCTTATTTAAATCACTTATCCTAGCCAAAGAAGGATTGTAGTTGATTAAATTAGGAATTTAAATAACATGGGAAATGGAAACATGCATGGAATAAGAAACTAAACTAAGGAGACTTTCTAGAAACAAAGTTTAGAATATAATTAAAACTAATCTAAGATGCAGTTTACATAAGCAAGGAAATGTAAATCAGAAATTAACAGGGCAATAAGAAGTAATCTAAGGAATCAAAATTCAAAACCATGTGCATGACCCATGTAAGTGTAGATTCTTAAGCAATTGCATCTTATTTAAATCACTTATCCTAGCCAAAGAAAGATTGTAGTTGATTAAATTAGGAATGTAAATAACATGGGAAATGGAAACATGCATGGAATAAGAAACTAAACTCAGGAAACTTTCTAAAAACAAAGCCTTCTTAAAACAAAACTTAGAAATGAGCAAAAACCAATCTACCATGTAGTTTACAAAAGCAAGGAAATCTAAATAAGAATTTAAAAAGGTGCCAAGCAATTATCTAAGGAATCAAAATTCACAACCAAATTTCTAGTGTACTTCACTGACACTAAGTGTAATACAACCCACCCATCAATTAAAAATGATGAAGGGTATAAAGGTAAATTCACCTAATAGGAGGAAATTATAAAACTACCCTTAGGTTAAAATTCTAAATAATTATAGAAGTTGAATCCCTTGATAAAACTTCACCTGCCATTTCACCATAAGATTGATTAATACAATAGAATTTATACACCAGATATGAGCAAGGGTAAAAGGATGATTCAGGCTAAAGTATGAGAAATTACCAAATTACCCTTGGATTAACACTTGGATAATTTGGAAAAATTAATTAAACCTAAGATTGAAACATCTTATAGTTTTCTATTTAGGCTTAACCACTTAGGCTTTGGACTATGATAAAGCCTCATAAACCTTGGAATTGTTTTACAAGTCGATAGTTTTGGATTTTACTGATATTTAGGGAAGCACTCTATGAGCAGCAGTAAGTCCTGATGATTATAGATTTCATCTATGGTTTGGCAGGAACTCTATGAGTGGCTGTAAGTCCTGATTGATCTAATTTTATTGATGTTTAGGATGGCACTCTTTGAGCAACTGTAAGTCCTTATAGATATGGATTTTATCGATGTTTTTGGGCAGGCACTCTAGGAGTGCCTTAAGTCCTAGATCGCTCGGCTGGTGCTTTAGGAGTACCGTAAGCCCTGGAGACCTACTGCGCATTGTAAGTCCTAAGATCTTATGCTAGGAGTTGCAGTTAGCCACTGACCTCTGAGATGATTTGATACCAGCCTTGTGATGGAGATGGTAGGCAGTAGGACTAGAGTCTCATGAGGAAGTGCTTTGAGTGGTAGCCAAGTAGCCCCCATGAGCTCTGGTGAGTTATGGCTTGTGCAAGTATCCACAAGTAGACGTAGAGGCCACGGTAGTCGCCTGTGGGTGACAATAGGGCCCTATGAGCATAGGTGTCTAGTCTGTGTGATATTTATGTGGGCCATATCTCAAGCATTAGACCTTGTCCAAGGTGGCAGGACTGTATGCCATTGTGATTGGAGCAATTAGTTTTTCTAGGATGATGTGGGCATGGCTTGTGCATTCTCAAATCAGGGGTTTTATGCTTTGGTTTGATGGCATTGATTTTGTAAATGCATAGATTTTCACAGATTTGTAAGCTTAATTTTGATCTTGTAGCTGACATTGAATTTAGTAGACATTAGTGATCTCTATCTTAATGCATGAACCATCTTTTTTTTGAAACTATATATGCATATATGCATAATTATACGTATGCTTATACATATGCCACCGCTCAACCTATTTTAGGCATTCCAGCTTGTATTAGCTTTTCACCCTATCATGAGCTGTTATTTTTGCTCACCCCCTACAACCAAACATTTCAGGTGACACCCTAGGTAGTTCAGGAGCGCAGGATTCTGGGAAGCCAAAGATTCCAGGATCTCTTTAAACATGTGAAGAACTTACTTTTTGATATAGTTACTTTTGCTAGAAGTCCGTGTATAGGATTTCCTTTTCTTGAATATTGTACATAACTCAAGACTCTTGTTAATACTTTGGATACTTGTAGCATAATTGTCCTGAGTTACTCAAAATGGATTGTGAGTCTAATTGTGACTGTGTGGTAGATCCTGTGGCATGAATCTCTAACCATCCTTAAGTTAGATGGCTATTATTTTACTCATATGAGGAGGTTTTTCTTGATAACACCTAGGATGAAGTTGGTGAGTTTTAAAGCCACTAATATATATTATCACTTTGATCCTAATTTCAAAAACAAGGAAATTTCCACTACTTTTCAAATTAAAAGGAATAAAAGTTTGAAAAACCCGGGATGTTACACATGAGGATTGTATTAACCACCTTCAAGTAGAACCTAACTGGTAAGCAGTAGTCAAGTCTAGAAAAAAGGAGGAGCTATCTAGATCTAAGTATAATAAGCTACCACCTATGCACTAAGAAAAGATAAACAAGAGAAACAAGAGTTAGCACTTATGCACTAATAAAAGATAAACAAGAGTCAGCGTTTAGATTAGGACATTTAGATTAAGATAGTTCATGCAAGGGCATCAATCTCAAAACCTAGAGTTAACACCTTTTGACCGAGAGATTCAATAAAACCTTTGACAAGGGGAAAGAAACCAAGTTCTTATCCCCATGGTTGAACCACCAGTAGAAGTCGAGCATAACGCTATTAGAGATTTCTGTGCACCTCTAAAACTCGATACCCCATCTTGCGTAGCTTTACCTCCTACAAACGTAGACGACTTTGAGTTAAAGTCGAGAGTCATCCGATCGCTACCCACTTTTTATGGTAGAGACTGAGAAGAGCCTTACTTACATATCAAGGAATTCCTTGATATCTGTGCTACATTTAGGTTATGGAATTTTAAAAAAAATGCTATTACGCTTAGGTTATTCCCATCTCACTCAAGAATAAAGCCAAGTCATGGCTCAATTCCTTAGAGGTAGGTTCCATTAATACATGGGACCAATTGTCTAGAAAGTTTTTGAACAAATTCTTCCCTCTTCACAAAACAAATACCCTTCATCCTAAAATTATCAATTTCCAGTAAAGGGACGATGAACAATATTATGAATGTTGGGAATAGTGGAATGAACTTCTATAGAAATGCCCTCATCATGGATTTGAAAAATCACAGCAAGGTCAATACTTCTATGAAACGTTAATGCCTCAAAATAGACAAATGGTTGATGAGGTGAGTGGTCTCATGTTAAAAGATGAGAATGAGGCCTAAGAGTTCTTTTAGACATTACCAGATAAATCTCAGTAATGGGATTATTCAAATAGAAGAGAGAGAAACAACTAGTCCACCAAGAGAGTAGGTGTCCAAGAGATAGGAGTGCATATTGATCTATCCCATAAACTCGACCCTGTACTAGTGACAATGTAGAAGCATGATGGAAGAGTGGACAAGCTTGGAACTATGTTTCAATCTTTTATGGTTGCTACACCTCTTAAACCTCATCAAGAGGTTTGTGCTCTCTATTCCAACCCAAAACATGTAACCACATCTTGTCCATCAAATAGAGTGCTTAACAACTACCTTATAGACCAAGCGAAGGCATTAAATGCATATCACCAACCTAACCACTACCCTTATTCTAAGACCTACAATCGTGGATGGGCTAAGCATCCAAACTTTTTATTGTCAAAGAATAACTACTAGGGGGACCATCTGTGAACCCCTTACCCAAAACATTCCTCCTAGAGCCATAGTTCCTTAACAGCCACCTAGTTTTCAGTATCCTCAAATGAGCCATCAGTCGAGGATAATATTCATCTACTCATAAAACAAAATCAAGAAACTAACGAGCCTCTAAACCAATTAAAAACTATCAACTCTCAAGCCATTACTAAACTAGAGATGTAGGTTAATCATTTATCAGTTGAACTACATAATAGAGGAAAGGGTCAATTCCCTAGTCAACCTATCCCTATCCCTTAGGGTCAATTTGAGATAGGGTCAAGTTCTCAAAACCCTAACCCTCATGGGCATGCTAGATCCATAACCACCCTTAGGAGCAATCATTAGATTAACAATAAGATAGGGCAATCTAAGGAAAAAGGAGTGGAAAAGGAGGCAACCAAAACATAGGAGAAAAAGAAAAGATAGATGACCCATGTAGATGCTATAATGGAGGCACCTTATATTCCTAAAGCCTTAGTTCCTCAGTTATTGAATGAGGCTAGAAAGGGAACATACTTCAATGAGTTAATAGATGTCTTTAAACATGTCCAAATCAATATTTCATTGCTTAATGCAATAAAGGATGTCCCTGCCTATGTTAAGTTCTGAAAAGAGCTCTGCACTAGAAGAAGAAAGTTAAATGTCCAGTAAAAAGCTTTCCTCACTAAGCAAGTGAGTTCTTTGATACAACACAAACCCCACCAAAGTTTAGAGACCCAAGGTGTCATACCATTTCCTGCATTATTGGAGACCATGTAATAGATAGGATACTACTTGACTTAGAGGCTAGTGTTAACTTATTGCCATACTCTGTCTATGAACAACTAGGACTTGATGAGTTAAAACCAACTGTTACCACATTACAATTAGCTAATAGATCTATTAAAATACCCCATGGTTTCGTTGAAAATGTGTTGATACATGTGGACCAATTTCATTACCCAATTGATTTTATTATGCTGGACACCCAGCCTGTATCTGATCTCGACTATCAGATTCTAGTCATCCTTTGACATTCATTTCTAGCGACATCCAATACCATTATTTACTATAGGAATGGTGTAATAAAATTTTCATTCATTAATATAAAGGTGAAGCATAATATCTTTAATGCCAATCAACAACATTTGGACCTCAATGATGCTTGTGATGTGAATTTGATTGAGTCTAATTCATGACATTCATCCACCATTGTCCATCTCTAACCCACTAGAGGCCTCTCTTATGCATTTTAATGAAGATTTTGTTATAGACAAGTCTATTAAGGAGGTAACAACCTTTTGGAGGCTGCTCCAATTATGGTTACCTCCAAGTGGGGCTCTTATGTGGAGCCACTCCCTCCTTCAAACTTTGTCCCCATACACTTTATAGAGCAACCACTTTCTCTGACCCTGAAACCCTTGGCTAACAATCTCTAATATCCTTATCTAGGCTTAGATGAAACCTTACCTGTCATAATAGCATCAGATCTAGACAAGGAATAAGAGGGAAAACTACTAAATGTCCTCCAAGAACAAAAGATTACTTTATGGTGGATGATAGCAAACATAAAAGAGATTAGTCCATCCATATGTATGCATAGGATACACCTAAAAGAAAATGCAAAGCCTTCAAGGGAAACCCAAAGATGATTGAATCTCCATATGAAGGACATGATTAGAGATGAAGTCCTAAATCTTCTAGATGTTGGTGTCATATACCCTATCTCTGACAAAATTTAGCTCAGCCCTGTTGAAGCTGTACCCAAGAAATTTGGGGTCACAGTAGTCAAAAATGAGGAAAATAAGTTAGTACCCATCTGCATGACCATCAAGTGGAGAGTTTGCATTGACTACCCAAAGTTGAACATGGTTACAAGGAAAGACCACTTTCCTCTACCTTTTATCTACCAAATGCTAGAGAGGTTAGCCAAACATAGCTATTACTGCTTTTTGAATGGATATTCCAATTACAACTAGATTCCTATAGTACCTAAGGATTAAGAGAAGACCACCTTCACCTATCCTTTTGGAACCTTTTCTTATCGACATATGCCTTTTAGGCTTTGCAATGTTCCTGCTACATCTCAAAGGTCTATGTTGAGCATCTTTTCTTATATAGTAGAAAGGTTTCTAGAGGTGTTTATGGATGAATTCTTAGTATTTAGGTCATCTTTTGATGAGTGCTAGCACCACTTAAAGTTAGTTCTTGCAAGGAGTCAGGAGGAAAATCTTATGTTAAACTAGGAAAAATGCCATTTTATGGTACAAAGTGGGATAGTACCAGGCCACATTATATAAGCCAATGGGATAGAGGTCGGTAAGGCTAAAGTGGATTTAATAGCCAACCTTCTTCTACCAAGGATGATGAAAGAAATTCACTCCTTTTTAGGATATGCTAGCTTTTACAATAGATTCATCAAATCTTTTAGCAAAATTGCCAAGCTCTTGTGTAATCTATTTACAAAGAAGGCCATTTTTTACTTTGATGACACCTCTAAGAAAGCATTTGAGTAACTCAAGGTTGAGTTGACTTCTACACCCATTCTCTGATCACCTAATTAGAACACATCTTTCGAGATTATGCATGATGCATCGAATTATACCATTGGAGTCATTTTGGGGCAGCACATTAACAAACTTTCCCACATGACATACTACACTAAAAAACCACTAAATGATGTGCATCTCAACTATTCAACAACTAAGAAAGAGTTGTTAGCTATAGTGTTTGCTTTGGATAAATTTACATCATATTGGTTAGGGTCTAAAGTTATAGTGTACTCAGATCACATATCCTTAAGTACCTCCTTTCTAAAAAGGAAGTAAAACCTATGTTGATGTATTGGATACTCCTGTTATAAGAGTTTGACTTAGAAATATAGGACAAGAAAGGGTTTGAAAATGTCATAGCAAACCACTTATCTAGATTAGTGGTGTAGTACACTAGTGATCAAGTGCCTATAACTGAATCCTTCCTAGAGGAATAGTTATTGCATATTTTTCAGTTGCCTTGGCATGTAGACATAGTAAATTATCTTGGTATGGGATAAATGCCTAATCATTGGACCAAACAAGATAAAAAGAGATTTTTTATCGAGGCTAAATATTTTACTTCGAATAAGCAGAACTTGTTCAAGTATTGCCCCAATCAGGTGATTATGAAATGCAAACCACATAGTGAACACAATCAAATCATCTCCTTATGTCATGACCATGCATGTGGGGGCCACTTTGGATCTAAAAAAACCATTGCAAAAATTTTGTAGTGTGGTTTATATTGGCCCACCATATTTAAGGATGCACATGCTTACTGCACAACATGTGTAAGGTGCCAATAGTTAAGAAGTCTAATTAGAAGACATATGTTGCCCTTAAATCCAATCATTGTCATAGAACCATTTGATGCTTGGGGCATAGATTTCATGAGTCCTTTCCTAATTCTTTTAGGAATCTTTACATCCTAGTAGAAGTGGACTATGTGCGCAAGTGGGTGGAGGCTATACCCTACAAAACCAATGACCACAAGGCAGTGATGAAGGTTTTAAAAGAAAATATTTTTGCATGGTTTGGTACTCCAAGAGCCATAATAAGTGATGGGGTGAAATAGTTCTGTAATAAAGTATTGGAGAATATAATGAAAAAGTATGGTGTCACCTGTAACGCCCGTGCAATTTACGCTATTTTTAACAAAAATTGGTCATTTTATAGGAAATGAATTGTGTTGAATGTTTGACTTTATTTAAAATATTAAATGAAGGAATTTTTGAGGAAATTTGATACCATTAGATTCTACTCAAAAGATGGAATCCAACGCCTCAAAAATCACCCAAAACGGAGTTCGTATGAAGGAGTTACGGCCATTTAAAGATCAGGGGCAGTTCTGGAATTTAAATAGAAAAACGAAAAAGACGAAAAATGAAGGGGGCCATTTGATAATGGCACCCCCTATTGTCTTCCACCTCCAGACTTCTCCAGAACACCCTAGGAGAAAGGGCGGCACCGCCATTGAGGGGCACCACCTTCTCCCCTCTATAAAAGCCCCAACTCCCCCTCTCCAAAAACACGTTTTCCGACAACTTTTGGACTGGGGTTTCCAGCAAAAACTGGAAACCCATCTCTCTGTGTTTTTCGGCAATGGCCAGGCCCAAGTCAGGCTGGCCATTTCCATTTCCCATGTCCCCTTTCTCCTTTCCATCTGGCAATAGGGTTTTCCCCCTTGTTCGAGTTTTTCGGCGAGCAAGCACACCCACTGGGGAAAAAGGGCGTTTCTAGGCTACAGGTAAGCGGTTCATACCTTTTCCTCTCTATTTTGCTTCCCCAAGGCCAGATCCATGCCGGATCTGGTCTTTTTCAGTCGTTTTCCAGTCGGGTTCTTGGCCAGAAAATGTTCCAAGCCGACTTGGGCCAGCCCTGCACTAACCAGGGGTCCCAAGGATGCCATGCTGCACATGCACCTGGGACTGGGTCCCTGGGATGGGTTCCAGGTGTATGACAGGGCATACACTGTCCCAGGTGCGGCCTTTAGGTGCGTGTGCAACATGGGGCACGGGTCCTGGCTCGACCAGGGTGCACGGGGTGCCTTGGGAGCTAAGACGCGCCATGCTACAAAGTGCGTCCATGCAATGATGTGCCTCATAGCGTGTCACTTGAGCATGCATGTGCGCGTGCAAAACGTGGTCCCTGGCATGGCCTTTGGGCGCGCACGCATGTAAGGCGGTCACAGTTCAACCAGGATACACGGGTGTCCTAGGAACTGGGGCACGTGGACCTAATGAGACTTTAAAGTTAGGATTAGTGGATAAATTACAGAGTTTAACTATTGGAAAGTAGATCCACACCGTATGATCTAGCTTGACGAATGAATTAGGCAAGGACCATGGACCCAATAGGCAGATCTAGCGATCTAATAGAATGAAATTAATAAGGACTCCTTGTATCCATTCATACCCAGGAGTTTATAAATGAGACCCAGGGACGGGTTGAGTGATAAAGAACGCGACTCCAGGAGACGTTGAGGTAGGTGCTCTATTGCTTCTAGACTTTTTAAAAGAGCCATGATTGTTTTGAGAATGCATGTTTTGAGTATAAGTATATGACTTGTTTAGCATGACTTAATTCAGCGTACATATGATAAATGCTTTATGCATAGATATGTTTTGCAAATAATTGCATATACATTATGCATAGATATGTTTTGCAAACAAATGCATATATTGCATGATTTGTGAGCATTGAGTTTTTGAAAGATTGCATGTCCTTGAGGGTTACCAAAAGACGCTAGAGTGCCCAAAAGACACTGGGTAGGTAGTTGTGAGGGCCGGGCAGTTGTGAGGGACCCGAAGAGGACAGGTTTTGAAAAAGAGGTTTTCACTTGTTTGATTTGATATGATTTGGGCTGATAAGTTCATGGGCGTTATGCCGAAAGGTTTGGGTTGGCCTCTAGCCTCTACCACTATTAGGTGGATGGGTACCATGCCCAAAAAGGGCAACGTCCCTGCTTCGACTACTGTGGTACAGGGGGCTACCACTAGTGTCACGGCATTGGGTCAAAGTGTCATATGTCCCGTGCAGGCATATGACCCTGTGTCCTCAGGTACCTAGGGACCACACGGCGGCGAGGTCGTGGGCATAGTTGGACCCTATGATTTGAGGATTTACTTGCATTGCATATGGCATGACATGAGGTTGGTCAACCATACCATATATCCATGAGTTGGATTCAGTAGAGCATCTTATGCATATCATTATGTTATGATATATATGATACTTTCGATTTGGATTATGTGATCCTTTAAGTCGCTAGTATTCTAATTCGACAATGGTTTTTAATCCCAATATTGAACATGAGTGTTCAAACATGCACATGTTTTAAATGAGCATATGATTTTAACCATAGCATGCATTGTAAAACTAGTAGTGATGGACTCCTACTGAGTATAGTATATACTCACCCAATCCTCAACATTTTTCAGACACAAAGTAAACACTTAAGGACAGAGTACGCCTGTGACAAAAGACACTCAGATTAAGTGCAAGTAAGTAAACCCCTACCTTATCTTTCAATGTTACTTGATTGTAGTTACTCTTTATAGCTGAGGCTGTGACTAACACTTTCTTAGGAATAGAGTCGATTTAAAACTATGCCATGGCTAGATAATTTGAAAATGTGTTTTGACACTCGGGGTTTTATACAAAAGATTGTTTTCCAAAAAGAAAAAGATTTTCATGCATTTCATATTTATAAAATAAGAGATCTCGCCTTTTTATCAAATTGCATCATATAAAACCCGGGTCGTCACAGTTGGTATTAAAGCACGATTTGACGTTACTCACAGCCTAGTTATGAGGAGAATAACTTATAATCAAGTTTCATCCATGAAAGAGTAAGGGGTGATAGGATAACACATACTAAGGTCTGGTAAATTACCTTGTGATTATAGATGCCTAAAAAGAAAGGAAGCAATGCTCCAAGACCCAAAGCCCCACCAGTGGACTCCACTGGGTCCGGCAATGGGATGGCTGAATTATTCTAGCAATTTCTATAGCATATGGGACAATACATGTAATGACCCCAATTTTTGTAATATTAAAAGCCCATAAAATGTTCAGTTTTAAAGATAATGGCATTTTGGTCATTTCACTAGTTTCCTTGACTAAACCAAGGAATTTGGTCCTAAAAGTGGTTCCATTAGATCTGTCTCAGAAAAAGGAATCCAACGAGACCAAAATCACCCAAAACGGAGTTAAAATGAGCAAGATATGGCCCTTTAAAATTTAGGGGCAAAATTGTAAATTTCACAAAACGACTTAACCTGAAAAACACAGGTGCCCGTTTTGATACGGGCACCCCGTCATCTTCAAGCTCCTAGAGGCTTCTGGAACGGCGGTGTTTCAAGTAGAAACCACCGCCATTTTGGAGGTTTCCCCACTGCCATTCAAAGGCGGTTAGAACCCCTCCAGAACCCTCTTTAAAAGCCCTATAAATAGAGCTCTTGGGTGCCTCTAATGGCAGCCCAAAACCTTGGAGAAAACCCATCACGGAGCAGTGAACAAGAGGAAAAAACGTGGAGAGAAAACCACCCACGAAGCAGGTATGCTCAAAAACTCCCCAAACCCATCTCACCCATAGTCTTAGGCTCAATTCCCCTAAGTTTTTGCATGAAAAACCATGCAAAACGGAGCCTGGGAGCGCCACCAAGGACGCTGGGACGTCCCCAAGGCCGCACTAGTTCGACAGGGTTGAACCAGGGTGACCTGAGGACGACCCAGGTCACTAACGGGCGGGACGATCCAATAGGAACGTCCCACGTCGACGCAGGTTGATGCCTGTTTGAAAAACCAAACGGGCACGTCCAGGGACACGCCCGCTAAAGGGACAAACGGGCGAAGGTATAGAGCGCATCTACAGACGCGCCCGCTGAGGCGCGCGCCGCAGATGTGCAGCGTGCTAACGTTCGTCGTTCTTTTTGGTTACCTAAGGAAGCTGGGCGCACATCGCAGACGCGCAGCACCCTAGCATTCCTCCTTTTTTTGGTCTTTAAGACTCTATGTACATACAATACTAAAACGCTTATAACTTGAGATCTAGAGCTCCGATTGAGGCGCTGCAAAAGGCGTTGTGTCCGTATCGATGATGCGAACATATCCAAACCATAAAATCCCTGATCATGGCCTAATCGAAGTAGGACATGACCCTTAGAATAGGATGGTGGCGAGTGGCCACTAGAACTTTGGAAAACTGAGGATACCAAGGCCCAATTAGGACCTTAGGACACCCATAGGCATAGGGATGGACCCCTAATGCGTAAGTAATAAGACCCAACTGCCCTAAACCCATCAAAGATAGGTTAAACTAACCTTGAGTCCCCAAACCATGTTCAAGAGCATACAAGGACAAAGGGGTTAACGCAACCTAGTCAGGTAGGTGCTCTATCACTATTAGATTCTTTTAAAAGAACTATTGTTATTTGAGAACATATGTTTTAGATATATGACTTGATTTGCATGTGATTTGCAAGAATTAATTCATCATGCATGTTAAATGCTTTGTACATAGCCATGTTTTAAAATGACTGCATATACATTATGCACATATATGTGTTGCAAACAAGTTCATGCATTGCATGATTTATGTACTTGCAAAGATTGCATGTCCTTGAGGGTTGCCAAAAGACGCTGGAGTGCCGAGGGCCAGGCAGTTGGGAGGGACCCAAAAGAGGACAAGTTTTAACAAAAGGTTTTGACGTATCTTATGTGATTTGGGCAAGTAAGCCCGTGGGTGCTATGCCGAGGGGTCTGGGTTGGCCACCTGGCCTCTACCACTAATAGGTGGATGGGTACCATGCCCAAAAAGAGGCAAGTCCCTACGTCGATTGCATGTGGTACAGGGGGCTACCACCGGTGTCACGGCACTAGGTCGGCGTGTAATAGGCCCTGTGGAGGCTATGACCAAGTGTCCTCAGGTACCCGAGGACCACACGGCGAGGAGGTCGTGGGCATAGTGGACCCTATGATTTGATGTGCATTTCATATAGCATGATATGAGGTTGGTCGACCATACCATACTAGAGATCCATGAGTTGGACTCCATGAGGCATCTATTGCATATCATGATGTCATCATATATATGATACTTTCACTTTTGGATTATGTGATCTTTTAAGTTATAAGAATTTCAGTTCATTATGGATTCTTATACTGATGTTGAACTCGAGTATTCAAACATACGCATATTTTGAATTTCAGTTGATTATGGATTCTTATACTAATATTGAACTGAGTATTCAAACATACGCATGTTTTGAATGAGCATATGATTTTGAAACATCTCATGCATTTATAAAACTAGTAGTGATAGGCCCTACTGAGTATATTATATACTCACCCAATCCTTAACATTTTTCAGACATCAGTAAGTACTCAAGGACAGGATACGTCCGTATATATCATGGTTCAGGACAGCTTCACTCACAAAAAGAGGACATCTATGTTAGTGCTATGAGCAAGTGAATCCAAAAGGAAACAAATACACATGTAAGTAAACTCTCAACCCTTTGGACATGTGTTTGTACTTAGTTACAGTTGGGCTGTGCATTGTGACTGGAAAGACCTGGGGAAAAACATTTATGATTTCTAAAGTTTTTCAAAAAACTACCTTAGTTGTTGTGAAAGCAAATGACACTCGGGGTTTTCAAAAATGAGTTTAAAACTAAAGGTTTTCCGCTGCATTGCATGGTTTTTATAAAATGGTTTTCAAAAAGGGATGCATCCCGCCTTAGGAAATTAGACATTGCATTTAAAAATGCATGAGAAAACCCGGGTCGTGACAATTGGTATCAGAGCCCAGGTTTTATCCTTTCACAGCCAGTCTAGCATGTCCAAGGGTCATAGACAATAAAGAAAATCAAGGAAAAGTAGTATAAATAGGAGTAGTAGAGATGACTACTTCTATTTAAGGATTATAATATTAAAGACTCAAGACATTTCACCATAAACACATAGGTGAAAAAGGAGATAGTTCTAGCAAATACTTAGATATTGGATTGCTTGAATCCTATCAAAATTATAGGAAATAAGAATTATTGTGCAGTGATGCAAAGATGAAATCTCATATAAGGATCAGATTATGATGAAAATGAATGAATGAAGATGATTATTGGACTTGTTAGTAGATAGTGTTGACCTGCATTAAAGTAATCTTATCAAAGGCGAGAAAATCAAAGAACCTAGATGGCTATCTTACCATCATAAAGAATACCAGAATATGAGTACACTATAACCAAGGATATGATATGAGTATAATAAGAGATGTAAAAGAAAGACTTTGAGAAAATTTTGATAATAGAGATAAGCATACAAGATGATACTAAGGGATAACTGTGACTTGTACTAGATGACAAAGATATGAATCTTGAAAGACTTAACTCAATTTTGATACCTTAATTGAAGTCTTATAAAGAGTGAAGTGCTATCGAATAATAACTAATTGAGTATTATGGAACAAATCCGGAGATGCATAGAAGTGACATATTATGTGATAGGGAAATGAATTCAACCGAGTGATCAAAAGATTTTGGTGATAATACTAAGGATGATAATAGATTGATCCTAACATGAACTTGTAAGAGAAGTGTAGCATGACCAAAATGTCAATGCCATTATTAAGACATTGTATGAATTTTATTGAGGCTATAGGCAATTGAGGATTTCAATAATCTTAAGACAGTTTAGAATTTATGAGAAGCATTCAGTTTATCATATATGTTACTTAAAGAAATAGATGAAGTATCATATATATGCAACAACGCATATAGAGACATTGATCTAGGTAGACCAAATGGATATTGAAGAAAAGAGAGAAAGAGATAAAGATGTAACTATAAGTACTCGATGAATATTGAATAATCAAAAGAAGAAGATCATGACTCAATGAAGATACATACAATTCTAACAGGAGGGAAGATCAAACAGATGCAACGGAATAATAATAGTTGAGTTGGCAATGATACGTATAATAGAGAGAAAGCATATGGGATTTAAGACTTTGAGTAGAGTATCGAAATTCAGGAGATTATGCGACAAGAAAGTTTTGAAAAGGAATGGTGACCAACTAGAAATTAAAATTCTACAAATAGTTTGATATCAATTATTACAATTAGATTCTTATCAGAACCATTAACTTATGAGGAACACCAATGGATATAGTCCATAAAAAGAAAAATTTGGTGATATCCTACCTTGCCACTACTTAAGTGAATAAAGGAATTAAGCCAGGACAGTAACTCGTCCATCTATCTATCTTCAGCTAGAAGGGTACCATCAAGGATCAAATGAAAGTCTTGCTATCATCAATTGGAAGACCAAATATCTTAAGGCCATCATTGAGTGTTGTTAACTAAATAGAGGCATCCCACCCAAATTAATCAGGTATGTTAATATCTATGAGTTAGTAGTTGAAGTTATATACTCAGAAGGATGTTATGAGTCTTTAGACTTGAGTTTTCCTTGAAAAGAAAAGTACTTAATAGACTAAGACTAAGACAATTGAGGGTATGGGGTCAATTGAGGAGGACAGTAACGACTGAGATAAGAGCAAAAATGAGAAGTAATCTAAACCAATGTGAAGGATTTTGCAAACCTTAATGGCTACCAGGACAAGGTAAGGAAATTGCTTTGAGTCTGAAAAATACTGTTGACTGGGATTGGAGGGAAAGGCAAATAAGGATTGATCACTTTGGAGGCTCTTGAGCTTATGACATAGATATATCTTGGAAGAGATCAATAGGTAATCAAATAAAGTCTTTCTATGTCTAAGAAAATGTTTATGCTTATCTGAGTATTGTTGAACTTGTTGAGTTAACAACTTCAGTACAATTTGATATAATTACTATTGAGGGAGAATTATAGCTATTATAAGCTAAGTATTAGAAGGCACTTGAAAGATAAAATAAGGAGGCACTTGAAAAATAAAATTTGAGGAATTGAGAAAATCACTACTTATGCGGATACCTCCTAACAATACAGACTACATGGTTGATGATAAAGCCTTGGTAAAAGACTGAACAATATATTGACATAAGGGATAAGCTGAGATGGCTAGCACACTATAAGGTGAGATTGGATGTTACATTGCCTTTTGGACAAATAGTTAGTTGTTATGAGCATATACCAAGTACGAAAAATCAATTAAAGGAATTTCTTAAGGACTAACCCTACTGGATTGAGTATAGAACTTTTGAACTAGAAGGTAAAGAAGAAAACCATCAAGCAAAGAAAGGACAAAGAGGATGATGACAAAGGATTCAACCATGACCTAGTAAGGGTATCCGGTGATGAATAAGAGACTCTTTGCTTTGCATAAATAGGAACATTATTAACACTCCTAATAACAAGTTGATGTGAATAGTGAGATAGGCCTCTAGAAGAGAACAATGGACCATGATATATTTGACATGAGTATGCATAACCTCTTCAAGAAGAAAAAGCATTTGATGACTTCAACATCTATGAAACTTGATGAACAGTTTGAATGTCCTAATCGGGATATGAGGTAGTATTAGTGATGGAAGATGGTACTAATTGGCTTTCATGATTTCATTTTGAATATAACCTTGAGTCACATATGGAAAACAACAGACAGTTGAAATTCAAAGTTAACCAAGGGTTTCGCTATAGAACACATGATACTATATCAGTTATTGAAGTATCTTGGAGACAAGGGTAAGAAGCAAAGTTAGACACAATAGAGAGAAGGTAACTTTTTAGACTTGTGGATAATGAAAGAGATCACTAGATGAAAAGGATTATCCTATGATATTCAAAATAGGAGAAATAAGATAATATGATCTTGAAAGAAGTATATGCATGAGCAAAGAAGCATGATCTTATGAGGAGACTATCTTATACATGATAAGATAAGTATAGGAATCTAAGGACTTCAAGATAGATGAAGTACCACTAGGAAACGGTATTGTTAAATCGGCACGTACGAGAGTATGGTGGTGCATCAGAGTACGCAGCGAAAATAGGCCCTTATAGGTGAGGCCTTATAGGAGGAACAATGGAAATGATAAATTAGGAATGAACTTAGAAATTGCTTACTAAAGGGAAATGCATTACCAAGAAATCATCTGAGAGACAAATACCGGGAAGATAATAAGTTATGGAATTTTGAGGACGAAATTCTTTTAAGGGGGTAATAATGTAATGACCCCAATTTTTGTAATATTAAAAGCCCATAAAAAGTTCAGTTTTAAAGATAAGGGCATTTTGGTCATTTCCCTAGTTGCCTTGACTAAACCCAGGAATTTGGTCCTAAAAGTGGTGCCATTAGATGCGTCTCAGATAAAGGAATCCAACGAGACCAAAATCACCCAAAACGGAGTTAAAATGAGCAAGATATGGCCCTTTGAAATTCAGGGGCAAAACTGTAAATTTCACAAAAACGACTTAACCTGAAAAACACAGGTGCCCATTTTGATACGGGCACCCCGTCGTCTTCAAGCTCCTAGAGGCTTATGGAACGGCAGTGTTTCAAGGAGAAACCACCGCCATTTTGGAGGTTTCCCCACCGCCATTCAAAGGCGGTTAGAACGCCTCCAGAACCCTCTTTAAAAGCCCTATAAATAGAGCTCTTGGGTGCCTCTAATGGCAGCCCAAAACCTTGGAGAAAACCCATCGCGGAGCAGTGAACAAGAGGGGAAAATGTGGAGAGAAAACCACCCACGAAGCAGGTATGCTCAAAAACTCCCCAAACCCATCTCACCCATAGTCTTAGGCTCAATTCCCCTAAGTTTTTGCATGAAAAACCATGCAAAACGGAGCCTGGGAATGCCACCAAGGACCCTGGGACGTCCCCAAGGCCGCACTGGTTCGACAGGGTCGAACCAGGGTGACCTGAGGACGACCCAGGTCACTAACGGGCGGGACAATCCAATAGGAACGTCCCACGTCGACGCCTGTTTGAAAAACCAAACAGGCGCGTCCAGGGACACGCCCGCTGAGGCGTGCGTCGCAAACGCGCAGCGCGCTAGTGTTCGTCGTTCTTTTTGGTTACCTAAGGAAGCTGGGCGCACATCGCTGACGCGCAGCACCCTAGCATTCCTCCTTTTTTTGGTCTTTAAGACTCTATGTACATACAATACTAAAACGCTTATAACTTGAGATCTAGAGCTCCGATTGAGGCGCCGCAAAAGGCGTTGTGTCTGTATCAACGACGCGAACATATCCAAACCATAAAATCCTTGATCATGGCCCAATCGAAGTAGGAAATAACCCTTAGAATAAGATGGTGGCGCGTGGCCACTAGAACTTTGGAAAACTGAGGATACCAAGGCCCAATTAGGACCTTAGGACACCCATAGGCATAGGGATGGACCCCTAATGCCTAAGTAATAAGACCCAACTGCTCTAAACCCATCAATGATAGGTTAAACTAACCTTGAGTCCCCAAACCATGTTCAGGAGCGTACAAGGACAAAGGGGTTAATGCAACCTAGTCAAGTAGGTGCTCTATCACTATTAGATTCTTTTAAAAGAACTATTGTTATTTGAGAACATATGTTTTAGATATATGACTTGATTTGCATGTGATTTGCATGAATTAATTCAGCATGCATGTTAAATGTTTTGTACATAGCCATGTTTTAAAATGACTGCATATACATTATGCACATATATGTGTTGCAAACGAGTGCATGCATTGCATGATTTAAGTACTTGCAAAGATTGCATGTCCTTGAGGGTTGCCAAAAGATGCTGGAGTGCCGAGGGGCATAGTGGACCCTATGATTTGATGTGCATTTCATATAGCATGATATGAGGTTGGTCGACCATACCATACTAGAGATCCATGAGTTGGACTCCATGAGGCATCTATTGCATATCATGATGTCATCATATATATGATACTTTCACTTTTGGATTATGTGATCTTTTAAGTTATAAGAATTTCAGTTGATTATGGATTCTTATACTGATGTTGAACTTGAGTATTCAAACATATGGATATTTTGAATTTCAGTTGATTATGGATTCTTATACTAATATTGAACTCGAGTATTCAAACATATGCATGTTTTGAATGAGCATATGATTTTGAAACATCTCATGCATTTATAAAACTAGTAGTGATAGGCCCTACTGAGTATATTATATACACACCCAATCGTTAACACTTTTCAAACATCAGTAAGTACTCAAGGACAGGATACGTCCGTATATATCATGGTTCAGGACAGCTTCACTCACAAAAAGAGGACATCTATGTTAGTGCTATGAGCAAGTGAATCCAAAAGGAAACAAATACACATGTAAGTAAACTCCCAACCCTTTGGTCATGTGTTTGTACTTAGTTACAGTTGGGCTGTGCATTGTGACTGGAAAGACCTGGGGAAAAACATTTATGATTTCTAAAGTTTTTCAAAAAACTACCTTAGTTGTTGTGAAAGCAAATGACACTTGGGGTTTTCAAAGATGAGTTTAAAACTAAAGGTTTTCCGCTGCATTGCATGGTTTTTATAAAATGGTTTTCAAAAAGGGATGCATCCTGCCTTAGGAAATTAGACATTGCATTTAAAAATGCATGAGAAAACCCGGGTCATGGCAATACATGAGTAGTCAAAGCCAAACTCCTACCACCCGAGATCCTTCCCTTGATAAAGTAATAGATAGGACTGAGGTTCAGTTAGAAAGGTTTTAGAAATTAGCTCCCTGATTCATAGGAGAAGATGAAGCATCTACAGCTGAAAAATGGTTAATTGATATTGAAAAGATATTTAAAGCCATGAACATAGCTGAAGAAAGAAAAGTACCCATGGACACATTTGTGTTTAGGGGAGAGGCTACCTTTTGGTGGGAAACAGCATAAAGGACTTATTTTGACCAGCGAGAAACAATAGGATGGGAAGAGTTTAAAAAGGTCTTTAATGACAAATATTATCCTAAACACATAAGAAAACAGAAGGAAAAGGAATTTATGGCCTTAGAACAAGGGAATATGACTGTCCAACAGTATGAAAATAGATTCATCAGCCTCCGAAGATTTGCACCACGTGCTTGTCCTGATGAGGAAGATGCGGCAGAAAGATTTGTAAAAGGCTCAACCCAAGACTCAGGAATAGAGTTCTATGTTTCCAACCTTCCACAGTAGTCAAAGCCGTAGAGATGGCCTCCCTATACGAAAAAGATTATCAAAGGAATTAGGCAATGAAGGAAACTAAGAACATCAACACCATGAGAAATAAAGGAAAGAGACCATTTCAGTCATCTGGACCCAGGCCACCTTTCAAAAAGCCGTTTGAAAACAAAGGAAAAAGGCCAGATTGGAAGACATGCCCTAGGTGTAACAGGAATCATTCAGGCAAACCATGTGCCACTTTCAACATCACTTGCTATAGTTGTGGAGAATTAGGAAATTTTGCTAGTAATTGTCCTAAAAGGAAAGTAGAAGAACATAAAGAAGATCAAGTTCCAAAAAGCCAAGGACGTGTCTTTGCCCTCACTTCCAGTCAAGCCCAAGCTTCAAATGCAATAGTTGAAGGTATTCTTTCTATCTATGATACACCTGCTAAAGTTCTATTCGATACAGGCTCCACTCATTCTTTCATATCCCAAGAGTTTGCATCATCCTTGGACATTATACCACAGGACCTGGACTTCACTCTAGAAGTCATAACTCCTATAAGCTAGGCACATCCCACCTATTCTTATCTCCAGGATGTCCCCATTTTGATCAAGGATCATTTGCTACATGCCAATCTTATTCACCTAGATATGAATGACTTCGACATCATCCTAAGTATGGACTAGCTAGCCTTTCATTAAGTCTTTGTTGATTGCCGCCAGAAACATGTCACTTTTACCCTACCTAATGGAGACACTTTCACCCTCCAAGGAAGAAAGGATTATTCTGGAGCGTGTGTTATTTCTGCCATGAAAGCAGTTAAGCACATTGCTCAGGGATGCTCTTTCTTCTTAGCCAAGATTGAATCTGTCGAGAGTCCCCAACCAAAGCTAGCGGATGTCGAGGTAGTCCGAGAATTTCCTAACGTATTTCCTGAGGACTTACTAGATCCACCTCAGCTAAGAGAAATTGAGTTTATCATTGACCTTATACCTGGTACTTCTCCCATTTCCAAAGCTCCTTACTGAATGCCTCCTGCAGAACTAAAAGAACTGAAGACCCAGTTACAGGAACTACTTGACAAAGGGTTCATACGACTTAGCGTATCTCCGTGGGGAGCTCCAGTCCTTTTTGTTAAGAAAAAGGATGGCTCCATGAGATTGTGCGTAGATTATCGAATGCTAAATAGGGTCACCATTAAGAATAAGTACCCCCTTCCCCGAATTGATGATCTTTTCGATCAACTTCAGTCAGCCAGAGTCTTCTCTAAGATTGATCTATGATCCAGATACCATCAACTTCGAGTTAAAGAAGAAGATATTCCCAAGACAGCCTTCAAGACTCGATACGGCCATTATGAATTCAGAGTGATGTCCTTTGGTTTAACTAATGCTCTAGCCGCATTTATGGACCTCATGAATAGGGTGTTCAAGGAGTACTTAGATAAATTTATCATAGTGTTTGTGGATGATATCTTGATATATTCAGAAACACCTGAAGACCATAAGGAACATCTAAGGATAACATTGAGCACCCTACGAGCACACAAGTTATATGCAAAAAATTTAGTAAGTGTGAGTTTTGGCTGGAAAAGGTTAATTTCTTAGGACACATTATTTCTCAAGATGGCATAGTAGTTGACCCCGCTAAGGTCGAATCAGTATAGAAATGGGAAAGACCTAAGACAGTCACAGAAATAAGAAGCTTCTTAGGACTTGCCGTATATTACAAGAGATTCATCAAGGGTTTTTCACAAATTGCTTTACCTCTAACTAAGCTGACCAGGAAAGACACAAGATTTGAATGGACTGATAAATGTGAGGAAAGCTTTTAGGAACTAAAAAGAAGGTTAACCACAGCACCTATCCTTACCTTACCTTCAGGAAGTGGTGGATTTGAGATATACAGCGATGCCTCGCAACAAGGACTAGGCTGCATACTTATGCAACGTGGGAAGGTGATTGCTTATGCTTCTCGGAAACTCAAGAAGCATGAAGTCAATTACCCGACCCATGACTTGGAATTAGCGGCCATAGTCTTTGCCTTGTGAATCTGGAGACATTATTTATATGGGGAAAAGTTTGAAGTTTTACAGATCATGAGAGTCTTAAATACATCTTTTCCCAACAAGACTTAAACATGCGACAAAGAAGATGGATGGAATACTTAAAACACTATGACTTCTCCATTCATTATCACCCTGGAAAAGCTAATGTGGTAGCTGATGCATTAAGTAGAAAAACCCAAGGGATGTGTGCTAGTTTATTAACTAAGAGATGGAAGCTATTACAAGAAGTAATAACATGGAAACCGGACATAAGTAAGCCCAAGATCGTTATGGCAGGTCTAACAATAAAATCGGCTGTTAATGAAAAGGTTAAGCAAGAACAGAAAGGAGATCCAGATATACAAGCTTTCATAGGAAAACCAGGGTTTACTAAAGGTGAAGATGGTAGCATCTACATGCAAGGAAGATTAGTGGTACCGACTAATGAAGAGTTAAAACAAGAAATCTTAAAAGAGGCTCATCAGTCTAAGTATACTATACACCCGGGAGGAACTAAGATGTACCAAGTCTTAAAGAGACAATATTGGTGGGATGGTATGAAAAGAGACATAGGGGAATTTGTGGCAAAGTGTCTAACATGTCAACAAGTAAAGGCTGAACATCAAAGACCTACGGGATTGTTACAACACCTTGAGTTACCCGAATGGAAATGGGACCATATTACCATGGACTTCATCGTAGGGTTACCCAGGACCTCTAAGGGTCATGACATGATCTAGGTAATTGTTGATAGATTGACTAAGACAGCCCATTTCCTTCCTATACGCCATACCCAATCCACCGACAACCTATCTCAGCTATACATCAAAGATATAGTAAGTTTACATGGCATACCCCTTAGTATCACTTTAGATAGGGATAGCCGCTTCACTTCGCAACTCTGGAAGTCCGTCCAAAAATCCTTAGGATCTTCCTTGAACTATAGCACAGCCTTCCATCCACAGACTGATGGACAATCAGAGCACATGATCCAGATAGTCGAAGATATGTTGCGAACCTGTGCCCTCGATTGGAAGCAGAGCTGGGATGAAAACCTACAGCTAGTAGAGTTCGCGTACAACAATAGCTTTCAGTTGAGCATTGGCATGGCTCCATACAAGGCGCTCTATGGAAGACCCTGTCGATCACCCACTAGTTGGAGTGAGGTTGGAGAGTCCAGGGTGCTCCAGTCTGAACTGGTGGAGCAATGTGCCGAGAAGGTCAAACTCATAAGAAGACGCTTCCTCACAGCTCAAAGCCGGCAAAAGAGCTATACTGATCAAAGGAGGAGACCATTAGAATTCGACATAGGAGAGCACGTTTTCCTGAAGATATCTCCCACTAAAGGAGTTAACCGGTTCGGTATCAAAGGCAAGCTTAGTCCGCGTTACATAGGACCTTTTGAAATCTTAGAGAAAGTGGGAAAAGTGGCCTACAGGATCGCACTACCCCCTCAGCTATCTGAAGTGCATAACGTATTCCATATATCTATGCTAAGGAGGTACGTGCCTGACCCTGCTCATGCCATCAACCAAGTACCCATAGAGTTGACGAAGAATCTCAAGCTAGAGACAAGACCAGTTGAGATCCTGAATAGTAAGAGTAAGAAGTTGTGGAACAAGGACATACACTTAGTCAAAGTCTTGTGGAGAAATGCGCACATGGAAGAAGAGACTTGGGAACCGGAGTCAGAAATGCAAGAAAAGTACCCTGAGATCTTTTGACTATATATATAGTAGAATTTTGGGGGCGAAATTCCCCTAAGGGGGTAAGAATGTAACGACTCCAATTTTGTAACATTAAAATCCCAAGTTAGCAATGAAAAGTTCACTTTTTGGAAATAAGGGTATTTTGGTCATTTCACTATTTACCCTGACTGAACCCAGAAATTTGGTCTTGAGAATGGTACCATTAGGTGCGTCTCAGAAAAAGGAATCCAACAAGACTAAAATCACCCAAAACGGAGTTAAAATGAGCAAGTTATGGCCCTTTGAAGCTCAGGGGCAAAAATGTAATTTTTATTAAAAAGGATTTAGCCTGAGAAACACAGGGGCCCGTTTTGATATGGGCACCCCTCTTCTTCAACCTCCTAGAGGGTTCTAAAACGGCGGTGTTTGGAGGAGAAACCACCGCTATTCTGGAGGTTTCTCCACCGCCATTCAATGGCGGTGAGAGCCCCCTCTAGAACCCTCTTATAGCTCTATAAATAGAGCTCTTGAGTGCCTCCGTCTCCCACCCACAAACCAGGTATGCCCAAAACCCCTCCAAACCCGTCTCCCCCTTAGTCCTAGGCTAAGTTTCCCCAAGTTTTTGCATGAAAAATCATGCAAAAGCAGGCCCTAGAGAGTCACAAAGGACCCAGGGACGATCCCTGGGGCGCACTGGTTTGACAGGGTCGAAGCAGGGTGTCCCTAGGACGCCCAGGTCCTTGTCAAACTGAAATGCACGCTATGCGTTGAGAAAACCCGACGGGCGCGTCCATGGACGCACCTGCAAGTGAGAACGTCGTGAGGAAGACAGGTGCGTCGGTAGATGCGCCCGCTAGGGCACATGCCGCTGATGCAGGACGTGTTAGCGTCCCAGGCTTCCACCTCGTTTCATTTGACCCTCTATGTACACTCGGCACAAAAAATGTTATAACTTGAGATCTAGGGCTACGATTGAGGCACCGTGAAAGGCGTTGTGTCCGTGTCGATGATGCGAACACACCCAAACCATAAAATATCTGATCAAGGACCAATCTAAGGTGGGCACGACCCTTAGACTATGATAGTGGCGCAGGGCCACTAAACCTTTGTAAACTTGATGATACCAAGGCCCAGTTAGGACCTTAGGACACCCATAGGCATGGGGATGAACCCTTAATGCCTAAGTAGTGAGATCAACCACTCTAAAAGCTATAGAAATAGGCCAAACTAACCTTGTTTCCCTAAACCATATTCAGGAGCGTACGAGGACAAAGGGGCTTGCATGACCAAACCAGGTAGGTGCTCTATCGCTACTAGACTTTTTAAAAGATCGCTTGATTGTTTTGAGAATGCATGTTTTAAGTTTAAGTTATATGACTTGTTTAGTTGACTTAATTTTATAAATGACTTCAGCATGCATATGATAAATACATTATGCATAGACATGCTTTGCAAACAATTGCATATATTGCATGATTTGTGAGCATTGAGTTTTTGTAAAAATTTCATGTCCTTGAGGGTTACCAAAAGATGCTGGAGTGCCTAAAAGACGCTGGGTAGGCAGTTGTGAGGGCTAGGCAGTTGTGAGGGACCCAAAGAGGATAGGTTTTGAAAAAGAGGCTTTCGCTTGTTTGATCTTATATGATTTGGGCTAATAAGCTCGCGGGCGCTATGCCGAGAGGTCTGGGTTGGCCTCCCAGCCTTTACCAGTATTAGGTGGAATGGGTACCACGCCCAAAAAGGGCATGTCCCTACATCGACTGCATGTGGTATAGGGCCTACCACTAGTGTCACGGCACTGGGTCGATGTGTCATATGCCCTGTGTAGGCTATGACCGAGTGTCCTCAGGTCCCCGGGGACCACATGGCGGCGAGGTCGTGGGCATAGTTGGGCCCTATGGTTTGAGGATTTACTTGCATTGCATATGGCATCGCATGAGGTTGGTCGACCATACCATATATCCATGAGTTGGATTCAGTGGAGCATCTTATGCATATCATTATGTTATGATATAAATGATACTTTCAATTTGGATTATGTGATCCTTTAAGTCCTTAGTATTCTAATTCGACAATGGTTTTTAATCCCGATATTGAACATGAGTGTTCAAACATGCACATGTTTTGAAAGAGCATATGATTTTAAACATAGCATGCATTGTAAAACTAGTAGTGATGGACTCCTACTGAGTATAATATATACTCACCCAATCCTCAAAAATTTTCAGACACAAAGTAAACACTTAAGGACAGAGTACGCCTGTGACAGAAGACACCCAGTTAAGTGCAAGTAAGTAAACCCCTACCTTATCTTTCAATGTTACTTGATTGTAGTTACTCTCTATAGCTGAGGTTGTGACTAACACTTTCTTGGGAATAGAGTCGATTTAAAACTATGCTATGGCTAATAATTTGAAAATGTGTTTTGACACTCGGGGTTTTATACAAAAGATTGTTTTCCAAAAAGAAAAAGATTTTCATGCATTTCATATTTATAAAACAAGAGATCTCGCCTTTTTATCAAATTGCATCATATAAAACCCGGGTCGTCACAACCAGTTAAGTTCTTCGCAAGGTGGTTGATACAACCCTCGTGTAAGGAGGCGTTTAGACCTCACAAACGTCAACAGGAGGTGAGGGAAGAGCAAGGCTCTATTAGACAACCCTTAATAACCACAATGCTCAAAAGCCACTGGAGTGACAATAAATCGCGTCTTAGTAAGAGGGTCCTACAAGCATGTGATAGCCCTATAGGTCTCTTTTGATTGATTTTAATTTGAATTGAAGGGTAGGGTAGCGCGCTTGAGGTGATTATCCTAGGTGGGCCAAGGAGTGGTGATGAAATCCACCCTTGATCTTATGGGGGTAGGGTGCCCTTACTAATTAATTCCACACTCCATGGCAGTTCAATCAGCATATAAATCACCTTAAAGCATTAATCGTGTCCTAAGATGCAATTAAAAGTGATAAACTAATAAAAAACCCTAAAAATGCAACAATTATAAAAGGATGCTTTCTATATGAGTTACACTACCAAACAATGCAAATTTACTCTAAATGCAAACCCTAATCTAGAAATAAAATGAGTGAGGAAACTTACAGTGGGGTTTCTGATGAAGATCAAGTGTGGGCCATCTTATCCCACACTTACCTTGTATTATACAACCCTTTAAAATAAAAATAGAAATTACAATTTACAAGGATCCTCACTACAAGTTTCACTCAAAAGGACAAAAAATCATAATCTAGGAAAGCAGGAAAATTTCCATGTTAATGAAGATTTACTTGCCAAATTCCTCCACTTTCCTGTTTCCCTGAAAAAGAAAATTAGAAATAAGTATCAGTTTCAAGAAATTAGGTGGTTATGCACTAAAAAAAATTGAAAAATGCACTTAGAATTGCCTAAAATACTGAAACTGTACAATTCCTACACTTTTTTATTTTTCTGGATTTTTTTATTTTTGATTTTTTAAAATTTTTTTGGATTAAATTTTATAAAAACCCCTTTGCAAGTCCCTCACAATGGTGCCAAAAGCTTGTTGATATTTTTCGCAAGTGGTTTGATAGTTCAAAAAAAAAATGATGCCTATGAAGAGCGTTGGTTAGTACTGTCTTGGACAGAGAGGGGAGATGATCTGGTGCATGGGAGCTTAGCTAGTTGTTTGGTGCGTTTGGAGCAGTGGATGAAAATTTGAAGGGGAGTGCTATGGAAAAAGTGAAGAAAGAATGAGAGAAAAAAAACGCCTTTGGCTGGGCATCATCTTCAACAGAGCTGGTGATGCAATGGATAAAAGAGGTAGCTTCTTTTAGGTGCGCGACAACAGGAAAAAAAAAAAAAACAACGATGAGAGAAAGGAAGGAGCTGGGCATGTGACTGGTGGGAAAAAATTTGTGATGGATGAAGGGGAAAAAAATTAGAGATGGGAAGGAGATCTTACGGGGAAGAAGAAGAACGTGAAAGGGGGTGAATGGAGGAAAGCTCGGTTGTAATGTGGACAAACAGTTAAGATGAGGCAAATAGTAAACTCCCCAAAATTCTCCACCATTCCCCTCTTTATACACTTTTTTTCTTTCCTAATCTTCCTCGCCTCCTTCCTTGAAGAGGTAGATTCCTATTAGGACTTTCTCTTCCAAATTAGGACTCTTCTTTCACTAGAAAACCTCTTCCTTTTAAGACTCTTGCCTTATTGATCTTCATTTGATCTGCAACGTTGAACATAGATCTGAGCAATCCAACCTTCCTTTAGTTGATCTACAAAATAAAAGACTAAATTAGCATCATCTAAACCATACATTAATCAATTAATAAGTTCTAATGATCATCTGACCGTTGATTTTGAAAAATTAAAGTTTGGATGGTCAATTTGAGCTAAATTTAAAATCAAGCTAAATTTTGCAAATTTAAAAGGTTAGATGATCTAATTGAATGATAAACGAGGGTATTTTAGCCAAGATTAAACACTTAACATGGAGGTTTATTGGTGGAGTAACAGCCATGAAAGGTTCAAACATAGTTTCAAGTTTATCCATTCTTCCACCTAAAGGCTCTAGTTTGTTTAATTTTGCAACTACAGAGTCAAGCTTATAAGATATGTATGATGGTACTCCAACTTCATATAGGGCTCCTCTCTTTTGTGGCTGGGTATCTCTCTCTCCTATGAGAATAATCCCATTGTTGTGAATTGTTTAATAAAGTTTGGAAAATTTTCAATGTCTCTATTTCACTTTCCCTCCACTTGTTGCATCTAGCCTTTGTTTATTTTGAGCTATCAATGCCTCATAGAAATACTGAGCATGCTGCCATTTTTCAAATCCATGATGGTCACGCTTTTGCAGTAATTCATTCCATCTCTCCCATCATTTGTAATATTATTCATCATCTATTTTTTGGAAGTTCATGATTTCCCTACAAAGGGCATTAGTCTTATGGACAGGAAAAAATGTGTTCAAGAATTTCTTAGACAACTGGTCCCATGTGGCAATGGAATTGACCTCTAAAGAATTAAGCTATGATTTGACTTTATCCTTTAATGAGAAAGCAAATAATCTAAGTCTAATAGAATTCTCAGTGAAATTTTTCTACTTGAATGTAGCACAAATATCAAGAAATTCCTTGATATGTAGGTATATGTCCTCTGTCTCATGAACATAGAAACATGGGAGTGGCAATGGGATGCATGATGGAGTAGTGGTAAATAAAAATCATGCATAGCCTTATGCTAAACTACTATTGATGGTTCAATCATGGGGTTACGAACTTGGTTTCTTACCCCTTGTCTATGTGTATGTTCAATCTCAAGATCAAATGGTACTAATTCAGTGTGCTAAGATTGACGTCGTTGCATGGTCTATAATGAACCTAACTAAATGATGCATATAGACCTAAATGTGACTCCTAACTCTATGTGCTATGTAATAAAACAATTCCTAAGGCTAGCGAGCTTGTCTTGAAGAGCTTTGTTAATTTATGAGATTGTAGCTTTTAACCTAAAGCTAGTCAGATCCTCTTTAGAATCAGATTTGACTATTGCTTATAAATTAGATCTTGCCCAAGGTTGTTAATACAATTCTCATGGAAAGAGGCATTTAGACATTAACATTCATCAATAAAAGGAATGAAAAAATCACTTGGATTCTGAATACCTGCTATAATCACAAAGTTCAAGAGCCACTAGAGTGACAAGAGATCTCCTCTTTAATAAATGTTCCTATGAGCTCAAAACCTTAAGTCTCTTGCTACTTGATTTTAGATTAAAGATTAATGGTAGGGATCACAAGCAAACAAAGAATTGGATTGATTTCTTAGGGAGGTCAATGATCTAGTGATGAAATCCACTCTTTATCTTATGAGTGTTCCTATGGGGCCCTTACTAACATTAAGTTTCATTCACCATAAACAATAAATATGCAATGCAATACTAGAAACAAAACTTGTACAACCTATATGCTATTCAACCAAGGGTTAGATAGGTTCCCTCTATTGCAACAACCCTAATTAAGTTGCAACAAATAAGATGAATGATCCTAAGACTATATGAATTATTCTACCAACCAAATGCAAATTAAACTAAATGCAACCTAAACTAGGAAAAGTAAATCAAAAGAGAGGGATACTGACAATGGGATTTTTTATGAAGATCAAGAATGGGCCTCCATACCACACACTTGCCCTGTTTTAATACAACCCATTTAAAATTGCAATTTGCAAGTTACAATGGGCCTCACTACAAGTTCAGTAAAAAAGAAGCAGCTAATCTAAGAAAGCAATTAAATTTGATAAAACTTTGGCCTACAAGATTGTTGCCACTCCTTTTGCCAAGTTCCCCTCAAACAAAACAAGCAAGATGGATCAATTTAGGAGGAATTAGCAAAATATACAAATACAATGCAAAATTTCTAATCTAATGCAATGTAAAAGTACAACTAAATATAAATTATCCAAATAAAAATCCAACCACAAATCCATTGTGATTTCCCAGCAATGGCACTAAGAAATTGGTGTAGAGTTAAATAACTTGCAAGCACACAAAACAATGTAGTATTTTCACATAAGCAAGATTGATCCCACAAGGAATTTCTAAGATTGTCAATGGATTATATTTTATTTAAATCAATTAACTTGAGCCAAAGAAAAAGAGATGTGATTAAACTAGGAAATTCAACAACATGAAATGGAAGCATGCATGGAATTAGAAACTAACTTAGAAGAAACATATTAAAAAAAGCTAAAACTAAACAATGAAATTAGAAACTAACCTCACTAATATGCAAAAACAAGTAACTAATGAGATTTAACAAGCTTTATTAATAAGAAGTAAGAAACATGCATGTGAATGGAAACTATAATTAAACAAACTTTCTAAATTTTAACATTTTCTAAATCATAATACTTACTAAAATCTAAAAAGGAAACTTTCTAAACTTAAACTATGATGTAAACAATGAATTAACTACTGCTAAAAAAAATAAGCAACTAAACTAAGCAAAAACTAAAAAAGAAAGTGACCTAGTACCATGCGCTTGATCCATGGATTGTACTCATGGTTCTAAGGTGCAAAAGGTGCCAGAATTGATAAATCTAAAGTGAACTATTATAAAACTAAGTAATGGATCTAACAAAATAGCATAAAAAGATAAATGGGTTCCTAAGGATTTAAGCACATAAGGTGTTTAGATTGCAGGAAAAAATACCCAAAGGGGAGAAAATTTCTAAATTTCAACTACTTGAGAACATTCAACAAATGTAGCATTAGAAAGCTATTGAAACTACAAATTTTATGCAAGAAAATAACCCAAATCTCAAGTACATTGATAAAAGAAACATCCATAAAATAAATTACAACAAAACTATATTGAATCATGTCTAAATTACAACCAAAATCCAACACATAATACATGTTCAAAAGCTAGAAATCATATCCAATTCCTAAGCATAAAACCAAATCTAAAAAATAACAAAAGTGCAATCTAAAGCTCACAAACTAAAATATGATGACATGCAAAGTAAACCCATAAAGGAATTCAAGATAAAAGAAAGTTAAGTGAGTGAACTAACTAACGAAAATGGACCTAAAACTAAAGGTAAACAAAAAGAGCAAAATGTGAAATTCAAGTGGGGAAATTAAGGCCTAAGCTATCTCTTCTCTTGGTTGTCACTACCAAAGAAGAGTTAACTTAACTATGAAGGGAATAAAAAAGAAAACCAAGTGAAATTGACGTAATGAAGAAAGGGAAAGCTAGATAGAAAGAAAGGTGCAAAACTAGAAATCAAAATAATGGAAGCTAAAGCAATGAAAAGTAAACCAAAGTAAACAAACTACTAACATGAATTGGAGAGCAAATAAACAAGGTAGTAATTAGAAAACTACATGAAGAAAAGCATCTAAGAAATCCCAAAGTCTAGCAACAAATAACACCAAAGAAAGCTATCTCCTCTATTTGTTGCGGGTTGAGGGCTACTTCTCCATCCCCTTCTTCAAACTCTGATTCATATTTTTCATATAGAAATATTTGATCAACGATAGAATAAGATCCATTTTGCATCATATCGTTTCAAGTTTTCTCACCTGTCCACATATAGATGAGTGGTTTCCTAACTTAGGAAGGGGTGAAAACATGAGGAACATGCTCCTAGGTTAGGGTATTGAATGAGGAAGTTTAAGTGAAATATGAATTAGCAAGATGATGTCATAAACATGGAATAAGAGAGAGATAAGAAGCATGAGGTGACTGGTTTCTAATTTTAAAAAGGAGATATGCATCTTTTCTTAGAAGGAAAGTGGAGCTCTTTTCCTTCTAATTTTGTGATGTTTGACTGACAAGAAGTCAATGAATTAGATAAGGAATAAGGTTTAAGAAAGAAGTATAAAAATGTAGGGTTTTAAAGTTGTTTGAATTGAAGTAGATATAAGGTTTTCTATTTAGGAAACCACTTGATCACCAATTAGGAAAGTAAATAAAAAGAGTGAAAAAAGAGTGAGAGATGGCGTTGGAAAGTAGGGTTCCTCTCTTAATGGGTCCACCAATGGATAATCGTCTTACATTTTACATAATTCTCTCAATCCTTCTAATTAAACCTTGAAAATCCAAATTTAGAAGGTTATCATTGCTTGAATTCTCCTCCAATTGTATGACTCCATGTGGTAATTGTCTTATGTGACTCACTTTGATGGCTCATTCCTTGGTGCCTTAAGTGGCTTCAAGGCTTGAGTAGCTTGAATGGCTTATCACCCTTTTTCATGGCTTTAATGGCTAAGTAGCTTGAATGGCTCCCATGCAAAGGTGGTGGAACTTCATGGCTTGGGCTTGAGTCTATTTCTAATCACCATTTGCCTTTTCAATTGCCTTCTTGCTTGCCCTAGAATGATCTTGAACCTTCATCACACTTTGGATTGATGACATTTAGGCTTTAGCTTGCTTAGGTTTCCTAGTTAGACTAGGAAACTCATGGATAGCCTCAATTCTTATCTTGATCAAGCTTGGCCTTTGGGTTACCTTCTCAACACCTACAAAATAAGAAAAACCATAATTAAATCTTAGAAAATTATGATCATGCACTACTCAACCAGTGCATCAACCTGACATTCTCCCCTCCCTACCATCCTCCTCTAAGTCGTGCAACCTAATCGGTCGTGTCAGTCGGCTTCTCCTTAACCCCCCCCCCCCCCCCAATTCCCTCCTCCTTTTCCCTATCTCTCTTCCTCCCTATCTGCTCCCTTTTGGTGGCGCCACCTAGCAGGCACTCCAGCCCCACTCCTTTAACCCTTGTTCCCTCTTCCTCTAGTGATTTATGGTAGGGTGACCGCACATGTGACTCGTTGCCTACTCGCCTCAATGAGCTGAGTTGACATAGTAGGCCTTACTACACCCTTAAACTTTGACTCTTTCTTTTGCCAAATCTAGGAAGGATTTTGTAGATTCAAGAAAACTATCATGATCCTTACAATGAGAGGAACAAAGCCCATCTGTCCTTAGTTGATCAGAGATGATCCGACCCTCAATAATGATCAAACCCTTGATCGGACTAGATCATCAAATATGTGGTCGATCTGACTATCCATCGAGATCTAGTCATTGATCTATCTTTGAATGATGGATCTATGACTTATTTTGGAGATCTTGCCCTAATACAACTATTGATCTGCCTTCAAATGGTAGATCATAGCCTATTCTGACTATTCATCGCAACCTGACTATTTACTACCTCCAAAAGTCAAATCTATGATCAATTCGTGAAACCTCACATGATCCAACTATTGATCAGCCACCAGCACCTTGATCTATGGCCAATCTAATCCATTCACCATGATTTGAATGTTGATTAGTCACCAAAACTAGATCTGTCGTTAATCTAATCTTAGATCGATCATTGAAACATCAAATCTTTGACTAATCTACCCCTAAGAAATGATCCTACCATTAATTAAACATTCAGCACTTAGACTTACAGTCAGGATAAGCCCCAATTTGATTTGGACATAGATTTCACACCATATTATCGAATAGGTGATCTGATATAGCCCTCATCTCATTCTAACTGTATATTAGGGAATAGGCCCCAAGATCCATACTTGGCTCCATATCCTCTTGATCTAGCCATTGATCTACCACTGAACCCTTAGAACAACAACATATCTAGTATGTTCCTAAGATTTGACCTTTGATTGACCTATAATGCTAGATCTATGAGATCAGGCACTACACGCCTCTCTAATTTGTTGCGGTTCCATGGTTGGAGCTATAAATTAGTATATCTTTGCTTTCCCAATATACAATTAGTGATAATGACATGATCGAAGCTGTCCATTCATGGATTGACCATGAAACCTACAAATTGTCCAATGATAGATCGAGCTAAAGGTACATATGAGAACCAAGGAAAAATGCCATACGTGGTAGGTGGATTAATATTTTTCTATTTTGGTAAGTTTAATAATTGCTATGTCTTTATAAGAATGACTAAATGTAGATGATGATTTATAAAGTATTGCCTTTTATTAAAATTATGAAAGCATGTGATAAATTTAGAAGTTATCTTGTGATACCTATAAAAGTATCAAATCAAAAATGGAATGGCTTGTCTAACTCTAAATGAGGGATAATCAATCCCTAATAGTCCCCTAACAAGCTAAATTATTAATCTTTGATAATGTGAAGGGTAATAGCTTTTAGACCTAGATCTAGATAAATCCTCCTTCAATGCAAACTTGACTATTGCTTCCAATTAGATCATACCTGATGTGAGAAGATCACTTGGATTTTGGATACCCACTATAACTACAACTCTCAAAAGCCACCAGAGTGACAATAGATCTTGTCCTTCTAAAATTTTCTTATAAGCTCGAAACCCTAAGTCTCTTGGTACTTGATTTTAAATTAAGCTTTCAAGGGTTGGGATCATGAACATATAAGGAATTGATTTGACTACCTAGGTGGGCCAAGGATCTAATGATAAAATCTAGTCCCTATCTTATGAGCGTTCCAGTGAGGCCCTTACTAGCAATGCAATGTGATTTAAGGAAAGCAAATGAATGCCTACCTATATGCTATCTAATAAAGTAAACTTTGTTAAATAGTTGCAATCTAATATAGCAACCCTAAATAAGATTCAACACGTATAATGAATTACCTAAACTATGTGAATTATACTACCAGCCAATACACAAACTACACTAAATGCAACTATACTAGGAAAAATAAAGTAAAGTGCGGGAATCTTACAATGGGGTTACTGATAAAGTTCAAGTGTCAAACACCTTACCACACATTGACCCTGTATTAATATAACCCATTTAAAATTGAAAAAATTGCAAGTTACAATGGGTTCCTCACAACAAGTTCACTCAAAAATGAAAAACCTTAACCTAGGAAAGTAGTAAAATATGATGAAGTTTTGGCCCACAAGATCGCTGCCACTCCTTTTGCCAAATTCCCCTCACACAAAACAAGAAATATGGTCAAATTGTGAGGAATTAGAAAAATATGCAAGAATGATAAAAAATCCTAATCTAATGTAACCTAAAACAATGATTAGAGATAAACGATCTAAGTAAAGATCCAACCACAAATCCATTGTGATTCCTTGCAACAGCGACAAAAACATGGTGTATCTTTAAAATTACTCACAAGTGCATGAACCAAAGTAGCTTTGCATGCGATAGAGGTCGATCCCATGAGGAATCTCACAAGTTTGTATTTTTTATAGATCTTATTCAAAGTTTATAACTTCATCCAAAGAAAGAGATTGAATTGGATTTTAATTTAAACTAATAAAGTAAATTACAATATATATATATATATATATGCATGAACTAGAACTAATAATTAAAAGAAAATTTCTAAGATTAAAGCTATGTGATGGAATTAGAAACCTACATAACTAACATGCATTCAATTAAATGAAACTAATGCAAAAATAGAATGAATTAAACTAAGCAACTTAACTTAAGGAAACTAATTAAAAATGATATTTTCCTAAACTAACATTTTCCTAAATCTAAAACTTTCAAAAATTGGAAATTTTTACAACTCAAAAAGGAAACTTTATAAAACTAAACTAAGATGAAAACAAATAAACAAGTAATGCTAAACTAACATGAAACAAAAGAACAACAATTGTGCACATTGTTCACGAGTGAGAGAGAGCTAGAAATTATGAATTAAAAGCTAAATAACATGCAAAAAAATCACTAAACTAACTAAGGATATAAATGGGTTTCTAATATTTCAAGCAAACAAGGTGTATGGACTACTGGACACTGCACATGAAACATAAGATGAAAAATTCCAGCAACATGGTCTATATGAAACTCAATTCAAGTAAGGCATTGAAAGAAGCTTAACAAGCACTTTTCTTGGAATAGAACACTCCAAATTAGAAGTAATTTCCTACTGGAATAAAATTGGAACCATGTTCTTGAAAGAAATTTACTCATTGACTTGAAATTCTATTCAACAATGGTGCACATGTACATAGATAACAAGGCTGGAAATTGTGCACTTTTCTAAGACCTAGAACTTGATTCAAAGCAGGAATCAAACACACTCCAATGATCACAATATAAATTCAGATACCATGCATGTGAATTCAAGAATAAAATAAAAGCAAAATATGGAGAAAAGAAGTAAGAAACAAGGGGAAAACAAGGTGATCAAAGCAAGGAACAAGAGAACAATAAGAGGGAAACAATAGAGATTGAAGCTACTTTTTCTCTTGGTTGTCACTACCAGAGAGAATGTAATTTGAATCTCTAAGAATTAAGATAGAAAAATAGGAGGAGTAAAAGCAAGATTCAAGGAAAGATAAGCTAGTTCTAGGTGTTGAAAGTAAATTAAGAAGACAAAAAACAAAGCAAGGAAATTGAGCAACAAAGTGGTGTAGCTTTAGTATTACTCCCAAGCACAAAAATAAATATACTATTACACATAAGAGAGGTCAATAGCATGCAAAATTTTGCAAATTTGATGTTGGATGGATCTTGTTTAAAGTGTTTAACTTCAGCCAAAGAGAAAGATTGATTAGATTTGAATTCAAACTATAAAAGCAAATGACAAAAGAAAGAAAATATGCCGGAAACTAGAAACCACAATTAAAAGAAACTTTCTAAAATTAAATGTATTCCATGGAACTAGAAATAACATGCATTAAATAAAAGAAACTAATGCAAAACTAGCATGAATTAAACTAAGAAACTATCTTAAGGAAACTTTCCTAAACTAACATTTCCCAAAAACCTAAAGCTTTCTAAAAATGGAAATTTCCAAAATCAAAAGAGAAACATTTATAAAACTAAAGCAAGATTCAAATAACTAAAAAAATAATGTTAAACTAACATGAAACAAAAGTACAACAATCCACTTAAAGGAAATTCACCCAATTACCATGTACATTACTCATGGAATTGTGCACATGGTTCATGAGTGAGAGATGGCTAGAAATAATGAATTACAAGCTAACTATCATTGAAATTCATTAAAACACTCACTAGAGAAAAAGAAACTTGGATCTTGAAGAATTAAGTAAGAAAAATAAGGCTGAAAGCAAGATTCAAGGAAAGATAAGATAGTTCTATTTGTTGAAAGTAAATCACGAAGGCAAAGAAACAAAGCAAGGAATTAAAGAAAACAACTAATCTGATTTGAAGTGTAAGGAAAAAGAAAAGGAAGCTTGTAAATTTTTGTGGAACACCCCCAAATAATAGTAGTGAAAGAGTCCTAGATCTCCCTTAAATGTAACTCAACTTTTGAAGGGGTTGGAAACTAACCCCCTACTTGAAGAAAAATGTAGAATTCCATGGGGTATATATAGATTCTTGGGTGGATGGGATCTCATTCTAGAAGGTAATGTGCATTTAGATCTAGGACTTCAAGATAGGAAAGTAGCTGGTTGAAGGAAATTGGAAAGCAGAAAGTGTAGGCTTAAGGAAAGAGGTAAGATGTCAAAGTAGATCAATGGCAAGGTGGGTGACGCCACTTTTTTAGGGTGGTGCATCTCCCCTTATTTAAAATCATGGAACACTAATTGATGATAAAATGGAATGAAGAAAGATGTAGTAAAGGTAGGGAAAGATAAGGACTGAGAGTCGAAAGTGGAGCAAGTGGAAGATCGAATGGAATTTAAGTGGAGTGAGTGAAATTAGAAGGGGGAGGCAACACTACTTTATGAAAGTGGCATGGAACTCCCCTCCTTATGGGTATTTCGGACAAGAAAGTTAAGAAGAAGTGTGACGACCCAGGTTTTCCCATGCATTTTTAAATGCAATATCTAATTCCTAAGGCAGGATGCATCCCTATTTGAAAACCATTTTATAAAAACCATGCAATGCAGCGAAAAATCTTTTGTTTTAAACTCATTTTGAAAACCCCGAGTGTCATTTGCTTTCACAACAACCAAAGTAGTTTTTGAAAAACTTCAAAATTCATAAATGTTTTTCCCAAAGTCTATCCAGTCACAGCTCATAGTCCAACTATAAATAAATACAAATACATGTCCAAAGGGTAGAGTGTTTACTTACATGTATAATTGTCTCCTTTTGATTTTTCTTTGCTCGTAGCACTGACATAGGTGTCCTCTACTCGTGGATGGAACTATCCTGAAAAATGTTAAGGATAGGGTGAGTATATACTATACTCAGTAGGAATCTATCACTACTAGTTTTGCAATGCATGCTATGTTTAAAATCATATGCTCTTTCAAAACATGTGCATGTTTGAACACTCATGTTCAATATCGATATTAAAAACCACTGTCGAATTGGAATATTGACGACTTAAAGAATAGCATAATCCAAGTCGAAAATATATATATATATATATATATCATAAACATAATGATGTGCATAAGATGCTCAATTGAATCCAACTCATGGATATATGGTATGGTCGACCAACCTCATGTCATGCCATATGTAATGCAAGCAAATCCTCAAACCATAGGGTCCAACTATGCCCACGACCTCACCGTCGTGTGGTCCTCGAGTACCTAGGGACACAGCGTCATAGCCTCCATGAGGCATATGACACATCGACCCAGTGCCATGACACTAGTGGTAGCCCCCTGTACCACATGCAGTCGACGTAGGGACATGC
The DNA here is from genome assembly GCA_035236585.1 of Warburgia ugandensis. Taxonomy (NCBI): domain Eukaryota; kingdom Viridiplantae; phylum Streptophyta; class Magnoliopsida; order Canellales; family Canellaceae; genus Warburgia; species Warburgia ugandensis. The sequence continues at coordinate 55,807,500 of CP141128.1, forward strand.
CCTTTTTGGGGGTGGTACCCATCCCACCTAGTAGTGGTAGAGGCTGGAGGCCAACCCAGACATCTTAGCATAGCGCCCACGAGCTTATTAGCCCAAATCATATCAGATCAAACAAGTGAAAACCTCTTTTTCAAAACTTGTCCTCTTTGGGTCCCTCACAACTGCCTGGCCCTCACAACTGCCTACTCAGCGTCTTTTGGGTACTCTAGCATCTTTTGGTAACCCTCAAGGGCATGCAATTTTTCAAGAACTCAATGCCCAGAATTGATGCAATATATGCAATTATTTGCAAAACATGTCTATGCATAATGTATTTATCATATGTACGCTGAATTAAGTCATGCTAAACACGTCATATACTTATACTTAAAGCATGCATTTTCAAAACAATCATGGCTCTTTTTAAAAAGTCTAGTAACGATAGAGCACCTACCTCAAAGTCTGCTGGAATCGCGTCCTTTATCACTTCAACCCGTCCCTGGGTATCATTTATAAACTCCTGGGTATAAATGGATACAAGGAGTCCTTATCAATTTCATTCTATTTAGATATTAGATTGCTAGATCTGCCTTTTAGGGTTCATGGTCCTTGCCTAATTCATTGTCAGGCTAGATCTTATGATGTGGATCCACTATTCCTTGGTTAACTCTGTAAATTGTCCTCTAATCCTATCCTTATAGTCTCATTAGGTCTGCGTGTCCCAGTTCCCAGGATACCCGTGTATCATGGATGGCATCGCACGGACACACCTTTGGTGTAGCATGGCGTGTTTCAGCTCTCAAGGCACCCCGTGCATCCTGGTCGAGCCAGGACCCCTGCCCCATGTGGCGCGCACACCCGAAGGCCGCACTTGGGATAGTGTACGCACTATCGTATGCCCGGAACCCATCCCAGGGACCCTGTCCCAGGCGTATGTGGAGCATGGCGTCCCTGGGATGCCTTGTTCGTGCAGGGCCACCCAAGATGGCTTGGAGCATTTTTCGGCCAGGAAATCCCGGCTGGAAAATGGCTGGGAAAGGAACCAGATCCGGCATGGATCTAGCCTGGGGGAAGCAAAACGGAGAGAAGGTAGGGGAAAACGACTTACCTGGGTAGCTTAGGAGAGCCTTTTGCCGGTGGTGCGTTTCCCTCTGCCGGAACGCACGAAGGGGAAAACCCCAATGCCAAACTGGAACAAGAGAAGAGAGGGAAATGGGGACAATGGTCGGCCCGACTAGGGCCTGGCTATTGCCGAAAACATGTAGAGAGATGGGTTTGAGACGGGTTTCTGGTTTTTGCCGGAAACCCCAATCCCAAACTTGCCGGAAAACATGTTTTTAGATAGGGGGAGATGGGGCTTTTATAGAGGGGAGAAGGCGGTGCCCCTCAATGGCGGTGCCTCCATTCCCCTGGTGTGTTCTGGAGAAATCGGGAGAAAAAGGGTTTTAGGAGAAATCTGGAGGTGGAAGACGATGGGGTGCCGTTATCAAAACGGCCCCCTGTGTTTTCTGCCTTTTTTGTTTTCTGTTTAAATTATAGAACTGCCCCTGATCTTTAAACGGCCCTAACTTCTTCATACGAACTCCATTTTCAACGTTCAACACAGCTCATTTCTTATAAAATGTCCAATTTTTATTAAAAATGGCGTAAATTGCTCGGGTGTTACATTATTACCCCCTTAAAAGAATTTCGTCCTCGAAATTCCATAAATTATCATCTTCAAGGTATTTTGTCTTTTGGATAACTTCTTGGTGAATGCATTCCCCCCTTAGGGATCAAATCTAGGTTCAACCTCAATTTATCATTTTTATTGTTCCTTCTACAAGGCCTTACCTATAAGGGCCGCTTTCGCTGCATACTCTTATACGTGCCAGTTTAACAATACCAGTTTCTAGCTGTAATTCATCTATCTCAAAATCCTTAGATGCCTATACTTTTCTCATCATGTATAGGATAGACTCTTGGTAGGATCATGCTTCTTTATTCATGTATAAATTACTCCATACTTCTTTCAAGATCATATTATCTTATTTCTCATAGTCTTTTTTGAATATCATAGGATGATCCCTTTTTCTTCTCGTCTTTCATCTAGTGATCTCTTCATCATTCATATCTCCTTCAATGGTTGGTTATATGTCCTTAGTAAGAGTCCAAAAATTTACCTTCTTTCTATTGTGTCTAACTTTGCTTCTTATCTTTTACCTTTGTCCCCAAGATACTCCACTAGCTAATATGGTATTATGTGCTCTACAGCCAAACCCTTGATTAACTTCGAATGACTTGATTCCTCGACCAAAATTACATTCAAAATAAAATCATGAAAGTCAATTAGTAGCATCTTCCATCGAGGACCTTATCATATACTGAAAGAAAATGGTCCTAACTCTATATCTAGTTTCATAACTATTGAATTCATTAAACGCTTTTCTCAGTGAAGATTTTATCCAAACACATGTCAAATGTTAATGGTCGATTCATCATCATGGGTCACATGTTCTTGTTCGGAGGCCTATATCAATTTGTCATTACGATTTTCAATAATGTTCCCATTTATGCAAAGCAAAAAGTCTCTTATTCATAACCGAGTACCCTTGCTAGGTCATGGTTGAATCCTTCGTCATCCTCCTCTTTGTCCTTTCTTTGCTTGATGGTTTTCTTCGTAATCTTTCAGTCCATAGGAAATTCCTTCAATTGATTTTTTGTACTTGGCATATGCTCATAACAACTAACTATTTGTCTAAAGGCAACGTAACATCAAATCTCACCTTATGATGTGCTACCCACCTCAACTTTCTCCTTCCATTCCCTATATCAATATGTTGTTCAATCTTTTATTAATGCTTTATAGTCAACCATGCAGTCTGTATTGTTAGGAGGTATCCTCATAAGTAGTGATTTTCAAGTGTTCCCTCATACTTAGCTTATAACATTAATTCTCCTTCAATAGCAAATATATCAAATTGTACTGAAGTTGTTAACTCAACAAGTTTAACAACACTCAAGTAAGCATAAAACATTTTCTTAGCCATAGAAAGACTTTATTTGATTACCTATTGATCTCTTTCCAGATATATCTATGTCATAGGCTCAAGGGCCTTTAAAGTGATCAATACTTATTTGCCTTCCTTTTCAATCCAAGTCAGCAATATTTTTCAGACTCAAAGTATTTTCTTCACCTTGTCGTGGTAGCCATTAAGGTTTGAAAAATCTTCCACATTGGTTTAGATCACTTCTTATTTTTGCTCCTATCTCGGTTGCAATTGTCCTCATCAACTGACCTCATACCCTTAGTTTAAGAAGTACTTCTTTCAAGGAAAACTCAAGTCTAAAGACTTATAACATCCCTCTGAGTATATAACTTTGACTACTAACATACTTGATTAATTGGGGTGGGATACCTTTATTTAGTCAACAGTACTCTAAAGGTAATGACTAAATAATGGTCCTAAGATTTTTGGTCTTCCAATCTATGATAGTAAGACCTCAATTTGATCCTTGATGGTACCCTATTGCTAAATGGACAAGTTACTGTCCCAGCTTAATTCCTTTTTCAATATATTTTATTGGCAAGGTGGGATATCACCAAATTTTCCTTTTTATGGATTGTATCCATTGGTGTTCCCCATAAGCTAATGGATCCGATAAGAATCTAATTGTAATAATTGATATCAAACCTTTTGTAGCATTTAATTTCTAGTTGGTCACCATTCCTCCTCAAAAAATTCTTGTCGCATAATCTCCTGATATTCGATACTCTACTCAATGTCTTAAACCCCATATGCTTTCTCTCTTTTATACTCTTTTACAATAAGATCGCCAACTCATCTATTATTATTCCTTTGAAGTTGATTGGTTTATCTTCCCACTCGATTCAAGATAAAGTCATGATCTTCTTCTTTTGAATATTCAATATTCATTGAATACTGGTAGTTACATCCATGTCTCTTTCTCTCTTTTCTTCAAAATCCTCACTTTTGTCTTCCTGGATCAATGTCTTCATGTGCTTTGTCGCTTATACTCGATCTTCTTGTCAGACAGGAGAAATTTAATACCTCCAAGAAATGTTGAAGTTTTCTAATATCATCGAAATCCTTAATTGCCTATAGCCTCAAAAAAAATCATACAATGTCTTAATAATGCCATTGATCTTTTGGTCATGCTATACTTCTCTTTTAAGTTCATGTTAGGATCAATCTATTATTCACAAATGCGACTACCCGAGTTTTCCCATGCATTTTTAAATGCAAGATCTAATTCCTAAGGTGGGATGCATCCCTTTTTGAAAACCATTTTATGAAAACCATGCAATGTAGCAGAAATCTTTAGTTTTAAACTCATTTTGAAAACCCCAAGTGTCATTTTCTTTCACAACAATCAAAGTAGTTTTGAACATCTTCAGAAATCATAAATGTTTTTACCCAGGTCTATCCAGACACAACACACAGCCCAACTGTAAATAAATACAAATACATGTCCAAAGGGTTGAGAGTTTACTTACATGTATAATTGTCTCCTTTTTTGATTCACTTGCTCGTAGCACTAATATCTCCTGAGACGTCTTCTATTTGTGAGTGGAACTATCCTGAAAAATGTTAAGGATAGGGTGAGTATATACTATACTCAGTAGGAATCTATCACTACTAGTTTTACAATGCATGCTATGTTAAAAATCTTATGCTCTTTAAAACATGTGCATGTTTGAACAATCATGTTCAATATCGATATTAAAAACCACTGTCAAATTGGAATACTAACGACTTAAAGAATAGCATAAATCCAAGTCAAAAGTATCATATATATATCATAAACATAATGATATGCATTAGATGCTCCACTGAATCCAACTCATGGATATCTGGTATGGTATGGTCGACCAACCTCATATCATGCCATATGCAATGCAAGTAAGTCCACGAAACAATAGGGCCCAACTATGCCCATGACCTCACCGTCATGTGGTCCCGGGGTACCTGAGGACACAGCGTCATAGCCTCCACGGGGCATATGACACATTGACCTAGTGCCGTGACACTAGTGGTAGCCCCCTGTACCACATGCAGTCGACGTAGGGACATGCCCTTTTTGGGCGTGGTACCCATTCCAGCTAGTAGTGGTAAAGGTTGGGAGGCCACCCCAACCTCTCGGCATAGCGCCCACGAGCTTACTAGCCCAAATCATATACGATCAAACAAGCAAAAACATCTCTTTTCGAAACCTGTCCTCTTTGGATCGCTCACAACTGCCTACCCAGCGTCTTCTGGGCACTCCAACGTCTTTTGGTAACCCTCAAGGACATGTAATTTCTCACAAATCATGCAATATATGCAATTGTTTGCAAAACATGTCTATGCATAATGTATTTAATCATATGCATGATGAATTTTTTTATATGCCAAACAGGCCATAAAATAAGTCATGCTAAACAAGACATATAATTTTATACTTAAAACATGCATTCAAAACAATCATGGCTCTATTTAAAAGTCTAGTAGAGATAGAGCACCTACCTCAAAGTCTCCTGGAGTCGCGTCCTTTATCACTCAACCCGTCCCTCGGTCTCATTTATAAACCCCTGGATATGAATGGATACAAGGAGTCCTTATTAATTTCAATCTATTTAGACATTAGATTGTTGGTTTTGCCTTTTAGGGTCCATGGTCCTTGCCTAATCCATTTGTCAGGCTAGATCCTATGATGTGGATCTACTATTCAATAGTTCAAACTCTGTAATTTGTCCTCTGATCCTAACTTTATAGGCTCATTAGGTCCGCGTGTCCCAGTTCCCAGGACACCCGTGCATCCTGGTTGGACCGTGACCGCCTCACGTGCATCCGCGCCCAAAGGCCGTGCCAGGGACCGCGTTATGCACGCACACATGCATGCTCAAGTGACGCGTTATGACGCTCATCATCGCACAAACGCACCTTGTAGCATGGCGCGTCTTAGCTCCCAGGGCACCCCGTGCATCCCGGTCGAGCTAAGACCCGTGCCCCATGTCGCGCGCGCACCGGAAGGCCGCACCTGGGACAGTGTACGCACTGTCGTACACCTGAAACCTATCCCAGGGACCCAGTCCCAGGCGCAGGTGAAGCATGGTGTCCCTAGGATGCCTTGTTCGTGCAAGGCCGGCCCAAGCCGGCTTGGAGCATTTTTCGGCCAGGAACCCGGCTGGAAAACGACTGGAAAAAACCAGATCTGACATGGATCTGGCCTGGGGGAAGCAAACGGAGAGAAAGTGGAGGAAACTGATTTACCTAGGTCACCTGGGGATGCCTTGCTAGTGGTGCGTTTCCCTCTGCCGGAATTCCATGTTTGTCGGAACCCAAGAAGGGGAAAACCCCAATGCCAGACTAGAATAAGACGAGAAAGTGGAATGGGGAGAATGGCCGGCCTGACTAGGACCTGGCCGTTGCCGAAAATTGCAGAGAGGCGGGTTTCCAATTTTTGCTAGAAACCACAGCCCAAAAGTTGTCGGAAGACGTGTTTTGGAGAGGGGGATATGGGGCTTTTATAGAGGGGAGAAGGAGGTGCCGCCATTTCTCCTAGGGTGTTCTGGAGAAATAGGGAAGAAAGGTTTTCTGGAGAAGTCTGGAGGTGGAAGACGACAAGGGGTGCCGTTATCAAAACAGCCCCTGTGTTTTTCATCTTTTTCGTTTTCTGTTTAAATTATAAAACTGCCCCTGATCTTTAAATGGCCGTAACTTCTTCATACGAACTCCGTTTTCAGTGTTCTTTGGCCGTTGGATTCTATTTTTCGAGTAGAATCAAATGGTACCAAGTTTCCTCACAAATTCCTTTGTTTACTATTTTAAATAAAGTAAAACATTTAACACAGTTTATTTCCCATAAAATGTCCAATTTTTGTTAAAAATAGTGTAAATTGCTCGGATATTACATTATTACCCCCTTAATAGAATTTCTTCCTCGAAATTCCATAAATTATCATCTTCAAGGTATTTTATCTCTTAGATAACTCCTTGGTGAATGGATTCTCCCCTTAGGAATCAAATCTAGGCTCATCCTCAATTTATCATTTTTATTGTTCCTTCTACAAGGCCTTACTTATAAGGACTGCTTTTGCTGCGTACTCTGATGTATACTCCTATACATACCAGTTTAACAATACCGGTTCCTAGCAGTAATTCATTTATTTCAAAATCCTTAGATGCCTATACTTTTCTCATCATAGGATAGTCTCCTCATAGATCATGCTTCTTTATTCATGTATAAATTACTCCATACTTCTTTGAGATCTTATTTTTCCTATTTCATTTTGAATATCATGGGATAATCCCTTTTTCTTCTTGTCTTTCATCTAGTGATCTCTTCATCATTCACATCTCCTTCTAATGGTTGGTTATATGTCATTAGTTAGAGTCCAAAAAATTACCTTCTTTCCATTGTGACTAACTTTGCTTCTTATCTTTTATATTTGTCCCTAAGATACTTCAATAACTGACATGGTATCATGTGCTCCACAGCCAAACCCTTGATTAATCTTCGAATTTCAACTGTCTGTCATTTTCCATAAGTGACTTTATTCCCCGACCAAAGTTACATTCAAAATAAAATCATGAAATCCAATTAGTAACATCTTCCATCGAGGACCTTATCATATACTGAAAGTAAAATGTCTTAACTCTATATCTAGTTTCATAATTATTGCATTCATTAAACGCTTTCCTCTGTGAGGATTTTATCCAAACTCAAGTCGATTCATCGTCATGGGTCAAATGTTCTTGTCCAGAGGCCTACCTCACTATTCACATCAATTTGTCATTAGGATTACCAATAATGTTCCCATTTATGCAAAGCAAAAGGTCTCTTATTCATAACCGAGTACCCTTACTAGGTCATGGTTGAATCCTTTGTCTTCATCCTCTTTGTCCTTTCTTTGCTTGATGGTTTTCTTCGTAACCTTTCAGTCCAAAAGTTCTATACTCAATCCAATAGGGTTAGTCCTTAGGAAATTCCTTCACTTGATTTTTCGTACTTGGTATGTGCTTATAACAACTAACTTTTGTCTAAAGGCAACATAACATCAAATCTCACCTTATAATGTGTTGGCCACCTCAACTTTTCTACTTCCATTCCCTATGTCCATATATTGTGCAATCTTTTATCAAGGCTTTATTGTCAACTATTATGTCTTAAGTGTCAGGGGTTGTCATCCTCATAAGTAGTGGTTTTCTCAATTCCTCAAATTTTGTCTTTCAAGTGCCTCCTCATATTTAGTAGTTCTCGTTCAATAGCTACTACATCAAGTTATGCTGAAGCTATTAAATCATCAAATTTGAAAAACACTTAGGTAAGTATGGAACATTTTCGTAGACATATAGAAAGACTTTATTTGATTACCTATTAATCTTTTTCCAGATATATCTATGTCATAAGCTCAAGGGCCTCTAAAGTGATTAGTTCTTATTTTCCTTCCTTTTTAATCCAAGTCAGCAGAATCTCTCAGATCCACCGTGATTTCTATGGTTTGTCATGGTATCTATTCAGGTTTGGAAAAATCTGTCTCATTGGTGGAAATTGCTCCTTATTTTTGCTTCTGTCTCTGTTGTCACTATATTTATTGTACTTGTAGCTCCTCCATGATGTGGCCTAATCAACTGACCTCATACCCTCAAATGACTTAGTCTAACAAGTAACTTCTTTTAGGTAAAACTCATGTCCAAATACTTATAATATCCCTCTGAGTATATAACTTCGACTACTAACTCATAGATACTAACATACTTGATTAATTAGGGTGGGATACCTTTATTTAGTCAATAGTACTCTAAAGGTAATGACTAAATAATGGTCTTAAGATTTTCTGGTCTTCCAATCTATGATAGTAAGGTCTCAATTTGATCCTTGATGGTACCCTACTTGCTAAATGGACAAGTCACTATCCTGCCTTAATTCCTTTTTCAATATACTTTATTGGCAAGGTGGGATATCACCAAATTTTCCTTTTTATGGATTATATCCATTAGTGTTCCCCATAAGCTAATGGATCTGATAAGAATTTAATTGTAATAATTGATATCAAACCATTTGTAGAATTTTAATTTCTAGTTGGTCACCATTCCTCTTCAAAAAATTTTTGTCGCATAATCTCCTGAAATTCGATACTCTACTCAAAGTCTTAAACCCCATATGCTTTCTTTCTTTTATACTCTTTTACAATAAGATCACCGACTCATCTATCATCATTCCTTCGAAGTTGATTGGTTTATCTTCCCAGATGATTCAAGATGAAAGATTTCTATGGATCTATTCTTTCCTCGATAAAGTCAGGACCTTTTTCTTTTGAATATTCAATATTCATTGAATACTTATAGTTACATCTCTATCTCTTTCTCTCTTTTTTTCAAAATCCTCATTTTTGTTTACCTAGATCAATGTCTTCGTGTGCTTTGTTGCATATAATCGATACTGCATCTACTCCTTTACTTAACAGATATGATAAACTGAATGCTTGTCAGAAATTCTAAACTGTCTTAAGATCATTGAAATCCTCAATTGCCTATAGCCTCAATAAAATTCATACAATGTCTTAATAATGGCATTGATGTTTTGATCATGCTATACTTCTCTTACAAGTTCATGTTAGGATCAATCTATTATCATCCTTAGTATTATCATAAAAATCTTTTGATAACTCGGTCGAATTAATTTCCATATCATATTCGTGTTATGTTTCTCTTAATCACATAATATGTCAATTGCACACACCTTCTGATCTGCTCCATTATACTTAGGTTGTCATTATTAGATAGCACTTCACTCTTCATATAACTCCAATGAAGTTATCAAAAATTGAGCTAAGTCCTTCAGGATCCATACCTTTGTGATCTAGCACGAGTCACAGTTATCTCCTGATATCATCTTACATTTTCATCCCTCTTAGCTTATCATCAACATCTTCTCAAAGTCTGTCTTTTACATCCCCTATCATACTCATATCATATCCTTGTGATAGTGTACTCATATTCTAATATTCTTTATGATGGTAAGATAGCCACCTAGGTTCTTTGATTTTCTCACCTTTGATGAGATTACTTTATTGCAGGTCAGAACTATCCACTAACAAGTTCACTAACATCCTTATTCATCATTCTCGTCATAATATGCTCCACATATGAGTTTTCATATTTTCACCACACAACAATCCTTAATCTTTAAGTCATCTTAGACTAGATTTTGGATAAGGGTTGCACTACCCTCTGCCTAATTTTTTGTTAAACCAAGCTATGTTTCACCTATTTATTTATGGTGAAATGCCTTGAGCATTAATATTGTAATTCTCAAATAGAAGTAGTCATCTCTACTACTTCTATTTATACTACTTCTTCTTGATTTTCTCTATTGCCTATAACCCTTGGACATGCTGGACTGGCTATGAAAGGATAAAACTTGGGCTCTGATACCAACTGTGACGACCCGGGTTTTTCCATGCATTTTTAAATGCAAGATCTAATTCCTAAGGCGGGATGCATCCCTTTTTGAAAACTATTTTATGAAAACCATGCAATGCAGTAGCAATCTTTAGTTTTAAACTCATTTTGAAAACCCCGAGTGTCATTTGCTTTCACAACAATCAAAGTAGTTTTTGAAAATCTTTAGAAATCATAAATGTTTTTCCCTAGGTCTATCTCGACACAACACACAGCCCAACTGTAAATAAATACAAATACATTTCCAAAGGGTAGAGAGTTTACTTACATGTATAATTGTCTCCTTTTTTGATTCACTTGCTCGTAGCACTAATATCTCCTGAGACGTCTTCTATTTGTGCATGGAACTATCCTGAAAAATGTTAAGGATAGGGTGAGTATATACTATACTTAGTAGGAGTCTATCACTACTAGTTTTACAATGCATGCTATGTTAAAAATCTTATGCTCTTTAAAACATGTGCATGTTCGAACAATCATGTTCAATATCGATATTAAAAACCACTATCGAATTGGAATACTAACGACTTAAAGAATCGCATAAATCCAAGTCAAAAGTATCATATATATATCATAAACATAATGATATGCATTAGATGCTCCATTGAATCCAACTCATGGATATCTGGTATGGTATGGTCGACCAACCTCATATCATGCCATATGCAATGCAAATAAGTCCACGAAACAATAGGGCCCAACTATGCCCACGACCTCATCGCCGTGTGGTCTCTAGGTACCTGAGGACACAATGTTATAGCCTCCACGGGGCATGTGACACATCGACCCAGTGCTGTGACACCAGTGGTGGCCCCCTGTACCACATGCAGTTGACGTAGGGACATGCTCTTTTTGGGCATGGTACCCATTCCACCTAGTAGTGGTAGAGGGTGGGAGGCCACCCCAACCTCTCGGCATAGCACCCATGAGCTTACTAGCCCAAATCATATATGATCAAACAAGCAAAACCATCTCTTTTCAAAACCTGTCCTCTTTGGGTCCCTCACAACTGCCTAGCCCTCACAACTGCCTACCTAGCGTCTTTTGGGCACTTCAGCGTCTTTTGGTAACCCTCAAGGACATGCAATCTTTTTCTTAGGGGCAGATGGGTTTGGAGGGGTTTTGGGCATACCTGGTTCATGGCCGGGTTTTTCTCACGTTTTCTCCTCTTGTTCGCTTCTCCACGATGGGTTTTTCCCTAGCTTTTGGGCTCCCATGCGTCTTTCAGATCATATGATCTTATTCCTCCTATTTCATTTTGAATATCATAGGATAATCCCTTTTTCTTCTTATCTTTCATCTAGTGATCTCTTCATCATCCACATCTCCTTCTAATGGTTGGTTGTATGTCATAGTAAGAGGCCAACAAAAAAGGTTACCTTCTTTCTATTGTGTCTAACTTTGCTTCTTATCTTTTATATTTGTCCTCAAGATACTTCAATAACTGACATGGTATCATGTGCTATACAGTCAAACCCTTGATGAACTTCGAATTTCAACTGTCTATAGCTTTTCTACTATAACTTGTGTCCTCAACCAATATTATAAAATAATTCAAGTAGCATCCTCCATCACTAATACTATCTCATATTACAATTAGGATATCTAAACTGTACATCAAGTTTCATAGATGTTGAAGTCATCAAATGCTTTTCTCCTTAAAGAGTTTATGCACACTCATGTCAAATATTTTATGGTTAATTCATCATCATGGGTCAAATGTTCTTGTCCAGAGGCCTATCTCAAATAGAAGTAGTCATCTCTACTACTCTTATTTATACAACTTATTCTTGATTTTCTCTATTGTCTATGACCCTTGGACATGCTGGACTGGCTGTGAAAGGATAAAACCTGGGTTCTGATACCAGCTGTGACGAACTGGGTTTTCTCATGCATTTTTAAGTGCAATATCTAATTCCTAAGGCGGGATGCATCCCTATTTGAAAACCATTTTATGAAAACCATGCAATGCAGTGGAAAATCTTTAGTTTTACACTCATTTTGAAAACCCCGAGTGTCATTTGCTTTCACATTGATCAAAGTAGTTTTTGAAAAACTTCAGAAATCATAAATATTTTTCCCCAGGTCTATCCAGTCACAGCACACAGTCCAACTGTAAATAAATACAAATACATGTCCAAAGGGTAGAGAGTTTACGTACATGCATCATTGTCTCCTATTTGATTCACTTGCTTGTAGCACTAATATCTCCTGAGGCGTCTTCTATTTGTGAGTGGGGCTATCCTGAAAAATATTAAGGATAGGGTGAGTATATATTATACTCAGTAGGAGTCTATCATTACTAGTTTTGCAATGCATGCTATGTTTAAAATCATGTGCTCTTAAAAACATGTGCATGTTCGAACAATCATGTTCAATATCTATATTAAAAACCACTGTCAAACTGGAATACTGACGACTTAAAGAGATATCATAATCCAAGTCGAAAGTATCATATATCATAAACACAATGATATGCATCAGATGCTCAATTGAATCGAACTCATGGATATCTGGTATGGTATAGTCGACCAACCTCATGTCATGCCATATGCAATGCAAGTAAATCCACAAAACCATAGGGCCCAAACTATGCCCACGACCTACTTTCCTACCTTGAATACCTAGAACTAAATGCATCTTACCTTTCTAGATTAAGATCCCATCCAATTGGAAACTCAAAATTCTATGTATACCCCATGGAATTTTTGGCTTTCATTTAAGGGAGATCTAGGAAACTTTTACTTCTTTTCTTTGCCGGTGTTCCACAAAATTTTTCATGCTTCCTTTCCTTGTTTCTTGCACTTGAAACCTAGATTAGTTTCTTCCTTTAATTTCTTATGTTGTTGCTTTGTTTCTTTGCCTTCTTGATTTACTTTCAGCACATAGAACTAGCTTATCTTTCCTTGAATCTTTCTTTCACTCCTATTCTTCTTACTTAATTGTTCAAGATCCAAGTTTATTTTTCTTTTGTAGTGACAGAAATGAGAAATAGTAGCTTCACTCTCTTTTGTTTTCCTCTTATAGCTCCCTCGTTCCTTGCTTTGGTCACCTTATTTTTTCCTTATTTCATTGCCTTATTCCTTGATTCTTTTGTCAATCTTTTGCTTCAATTTTCTCACTTGAATTTCCATGCATGATATCTAAGTTTAGATTGTAATCATTGGAGTTTTTTTAATTCTTTCTTTGAATGAAGTTCTAGGCCTTAGAAAAGTGCACAATTTCCAGCCTTGTTGTCTATGTACATCTGCACCATTGTTGGATGTAATTTCATGCCAAGGAATGAATTTGTTCACAAGCATGGCTCTTGTTTCATTCTAGTAGGGATACTTTTAATTTTGAGTATTATATTTCATGAAAATTGCTTGTTAAGTTTCTTTGAATTCCTTAATTGAATTGAGTTTCATATAGACTATGTTGCTAGAATTTTTCATCTTATGTGTCATGTGCAATGTCCAGCAGTCCATACACCTTGGTTGCGTGAAATCATAGGAACCCATTTATCTTTTTAGTTAGTTTGGTGAGTTCTTTGATTAGTTTTCATGTTATTTAGCTTTTAATTCAAAATTTCTAGCCATCTCTCACTCATGAACCATGTGCACAACCCCATGATTCATGTACATGGTACTTAGGTGAATTTCATTTAAGTGGACTGTTGTTCTCTTGTTTCATGTTAGTTTAGCATTACTTGTTTATTGGCATCTTACTTTAGTTTTATAAAGTTTCCTTTTTTGAGTTTTGGAAAGTTCCATTTTTAGAAAGTTTTAGGTTTAGTGAAATGTTAGTTTAGGAAGGTTTCCTTCTTAGTAAGTTTCCATAAGATAGTTTCTTAGTTTAATTCATGCTAGTTTTGCATTAGTTTCTTTTATTGAATGCATGTTAGTTTCTAATTCCATTGCAAAGATTTAATTTTAGAAAGGTACTTTTAATTATAGTTTCTAGTTTCATGCATATTTTCTTTCTTTTGTCATTACTTTTCTAGTTTGAATTCAAATCCAATCAATCTTTCTTTTTGGATGAAGTTAAGAAATTTAAATAAGATCCATCCTACATACAAATTTGTGAGATTTTTTTGTAGGATCTACCTCTCTCTTGTGTAATACTACATTGATTAGTGTGCTTGGGAGCAATATTAAGGCTACATATAATTTTTGGCACCATTGCTGGGAATCGCAATGGATTTGTGGTTGCATACTTATTTAGCTTGTTTATCATTAGTCGTCGTTTTAGGTTGCATTAGATTAGGATATTTACAAAATTCTTGCATATTTTTTCTAATTCCTCACAAATTGACATATCTTAGTTATTTTATGTGAGGGGAATTTGGTAAAAGGAGTAGTAGAGATCCTGTGGGCCAAAGCTTCATCAAAATTTATTACTTTCCTAGATTAGGGTTTTTCCTTTTTGAGTGAACTAGTAGTGAGGCCCCATTGTAACTTGTTGATGTTTTTCGCAACTGCACAGGCTATTATACTATAGCTAATGCAAGTATAGGTCAATCCCATGGGGACTTGACTTAAAAAGTAGAAATTTTAATAAAATTTAATTATCTAAAATTTAAAATAAATTACTAAAAATTACTGGAATTATAATCAAATTTTGGATCTAATCAACTTCTAAAAATTACTGAATTTCTAGTTCCAAAAAGAAAGAAAATAAACCAAATAACATAAAAAAACTAATTCCTTAGCTTAATCACTATCAATATCTTCAAATATGGCCTTTTGAAAGTTGATCAGTCTTCATTAATGTCTTTAAAACAACCTTGATTAAAGATCTCTCAGTTGGATTTGTCAAATTCCTCAAAATCTTAAAGATCTGGGCTAAATTGTGATTTTTGGGATTTGGACAGTTTAGATGAAGTTATTGATTTTAGATTAAAGATCAAAGATGTTCATTACATTTAGGGATGTCCTAAGAATGAAATTGGAAAGTTAATTGAAAAATAGATTGGAAACAGAGGAGAAATATGCAATTCTTGGTTGATTAAGGCTAACCCATTGATTAGGTTAAGCCTTAATTGATCTGGTATGGATTGAATAGTTTCTAGATGAGTAGAATGTAGGTAACTCAAAACTGGAATAAACAAGGACATAGAGGAAATTAAAAAGAGGACACAGAGGGAATTAAAGCAGGGACACAAATGTAATTGAATTTAATGACTAAAGGGTAAAAATGAAATTTAAGGAAAATCTGATTTAAAAGAGGAAAGGGAGAAAAGAAGGAACTCGATGAGTAAGGTGAAGATGCCAAAGATGGATGGGGAGAAGGGAGAGGAGAAGAGAGGAAAGGAGGGGGGAGGAAAAGGGAGGAAACTCGAATTAGGTTTCCTTCTCTGGGCAGGCTGACAATGGAGGGAGAAGCCAGAGGAGAATGGTAGAGGTGCGACCAATGCTTGAAGATAGAGTGGACAAAGGAGGTAATATGTCCATAGGTGATCTGGGCTTGCCGACTGGGTTCTGTCCGATTCTGGAAAACCCAACAACAACGCTGGTGAAGATGGGACGTCTGTCCGATACTAATCGTTGGGTGAAAAGAAGCTAGCCGGATGAGATAGGAAGATGGAGGTGTTGGGCTGGGCTGGGCTGGGTGATCTAAGCAGTGAATTTATACTAGGTGGATCCAGAGCGGTGAAGATGGATGGACAAGGGAAGCTGACGAGGAACAGAGAAGGATTGATGTGGTTTAGGTATAGGGGAAGAGGTGTGGCATGGAAAGGAGAGGAAAGAAGAGATAGGGGAGGTGAAGAGAGCTGAGTGGGAGAGAAAAAGGATTAGCAGAGGGGTGGTGCATGGGTTTGTGTAGTTAGGAAGAGGGAATAAGAGGGAACAAAGATAGACATGGAGAAGAGAGTGGTGAGGAAAGAGATGGAGAGAGGGTGCTGGTCTGGCTGGTGGAGGTGAGAACAAGAGAGAAGAGGGGATATAGAGAAAGAGGGAGGTGAGGAGGAGAAAGGGAATGAGAGAAATGAGTAGGTGGGTTGAGAGAGAGGTAGGGGGACTACCTCCTATGTTCCAGCCTAAGGGGGAAGAGAGAAGAGCAAGAGGGTGGAGAGAAATATGGTGAGAAAGAGAGGGGAGAAGAGGAAAGAGCAAGTGAGGAAAAGAGAGGGTATGCTCTAGTTGCCCTTTACCTCTTATAACTTTATCCTTATAATTTGGTTTCCCCCCTTCACTTTGGAAACTCCTCCACAATTGTAACTTGCCTTCTCCATATTATTTCTAGTTGTCCATGGTTCCCAATTGAGCTCAATTATCCCCTAGGAAACTATCCTATCCATCTTTGTGAGTGATCTCGCCCAGCCAATGCTCTTTAGGATAATCTTGTGATGACCCAGGTTTTCTCATGCATTTTTAAATGCAATATCTAATTCCTAAGGTGGGATGCATCCCTATTTGAAAACCATTTTATAAAAACCATGCACTGCAGTGAAAAATCTTTAGTTCTAAACTCATTTTGAAAACCCCGAGTGTCATTTGCCTTCACAACAACCAAAGTAGCTTTTGAAAAACTCAGAAATCATAAATGTTTTTCCCCAGGTCTATCCAGTCACAGCACACAACCCAATTGTAAATAAATACAAATATATGTCCAAAGGGTAGAGAGTTTACTCACAAGTATAGTTGTCTCCTTTGTTCATGCACTTGCTCATAGCACTAATATCTCCTGAAGCGTCTTCTATTTGTAAGTGGAACTATCCTGAAAAATGTTAAGGATAGGATGAGTATATACTATACTCAGTAGGAGTTTATCACTACTAGTTTTGCAATGCATACTATGTTTAAAATCATATGCTCTTAAAAACATGTGCATGTTCGAACAATCACATTCAATATCGATATTAAAAACCACTGTCGAATTGAAATACTGACGACTTAAAGAATAACATAATCCAAGTCGAAGGTATCATATATCATAAACATAATGATATGCATAAGATACCCAACTAAATCCAACTCATGGATATCTGGTATGGTATAGTCGACTAACCTCATGTCAGCCATATGCAACACAAGTAAATCCATGAAACCATAGGGCCCAAACTATGCCCACGACCTCGCCGCCGTGTGGTCCCCGGGTACCTGAGGACACAGTGTCATAGCCTCCATGGGGCATATGACACATCGACCCAGTGCCGTGACACCAGTGGTAGCCCCCTGTACCACATGCAGTCGATGTAAGGACATGCCCTTTTTGGGCATGGTACCCATTCCACCTAGTAGTGGTAGAGGCTGGGTGGCCAACCCAGACCCCTCGGCATAGCGCCCACGAGCTTACTAGCCCAAATCATATAAGATCAAACAAGCGAAAAACCTCTTTTTCAAATCCTGTCCTCTTTGCGTCCCTCACAACTGCCTGGCCCTCACAACTGCCTACCCAACATCTTTTGGGCACTCCAGCGTCTTTTGGTAACCCTCAAGGACATGCAATTTTTCAAGAACTCAATGATCACAAATCGTGCGATATATGCAATTATTTGCAAAACATGTCTATTCATAATGTATTTATCATATTCATGCTGAATTCATTTATATGCTAAACAAGTCATAATATAAGTCATGCTAAATAAGTCATATACGTATACTTAAAACATGCAGTCTCAAAACAATCATGGCTCTTTTTAAAAGTCTAGTAGCGATAGAGCACCTAACTCAAAGTCTCTTGGAGTCGGGTCCTTTATCACTTTAACCCGTCCTTGGGTCTCATTTATAATCTCCTAGGTATGAATGGATACAAGGAGTCCTTATTAGTTTCATTCTATTTAGATCACTAGATCTGACTATTGGGTCTATGGTCCTTGCCTAATTCATTCGTCAAGCTAGATCCTATGATGTGGATCTACTTTCCAATAGTTAGACTCCATAATTTATCCTCTAATCCTAACTTTAAAGTCTCATTAGGTCCGCGTGCCCCAGTTCCCAGGACACCCATGTATCCTGGTTGAACCGCAACCACCTTACGTGCATCCGTGCCCAAAGGTCATGCCAGGGACCGCGTTTCGCATGCGCACATGCATGCTCAAGTGATGCTATGACGCGCATCATCGCACGGACACACCTTGTAGCATGGCACGTCTCAGCTCCCAGGGCACCCAATGCATCCTGGTCGAGCCAGGACCCATGCCCCATGTCGCACGTGCACCTAAAGGTCGCACCTGGGACAATGTATGCACTATCGTACACCTGGAACTCGTCCCTGGGACCCTGTCGCAGGCGCACATGGAGCAAGGAGTCCCTGGGACGCCTGGCTCGTGCAAGGTCATCTAAGCCGGTTTGGGGAGATTTTTTGGCCAGGAAATCCAGCTGGAAAACATCTGAGAACACTAGATCCAGCATGGATCTAGCCTGAAAGGGGAAGAACCAAGAGAGAGAGAGAGAGAGAGAGAGAGAGAGAGAGAGAGAGAGAGAGAGAGAGAGAGAGAGAGAGAGAGAGAGAGAGAGAGAGAGAGAGAGAGAGAAGAACAGGCTTACCTGGGCAGCTTGGGGACGCCCATTGTCGGCGGTGGAACCCCATTTCCGTCTGAAACCCCATCTTGCTAGAATTCTGTGTTTGTCCGAACCCACGAAGGGAAAAACCCCAATGTTAGACCGGAACAAGAGGAGAGAGGGGAATGGAAGAATGGTCGGCCCGACTAGGGCCTGGCCGTTGCTTGAAATTGCAGGGAACTGGGTTTCCGATTCTAGCCGGAAACCCCAGTCCCAAATGGCTGGAAAACTCGTGATATTGGAGGGGGGAGATGGGGCTTTTTATAGCCCTGCTATGGCGGTGCTGCCAATGGCGGTGCCTCCCTTGGCGGTGGCAGATCTCTCTGGAAAAATCGGGAGAGGAGGGTTTCTGGAGATGTCTGGACGTGGAAGATGACAGGGGGTGCCAAGTTTCATTTTTCAAGCAGAATATAATGGTACCAAGTTTCCTCACAAATTCCTTCATTTACTATTGTAAATAAATTAAAACATTTAACACAGTTTATGTTCCATAAAATGTCCAATTTTTGTTAAAAATAGCATAAATTGCTCGGGTATTACATTATTACCCCCTTAAAAGAATTTTGTCCTCAAAATTCTATAAATTATCATCTTCAAGGTATTTTATCTCTTAGATAACTCCTTGGTAAATGCATTCTCCCCTTAGAAATCAAATCCAGGCTTAACCTCAATTTATCATTTTTATTGTTCCTTCTACAAGGCCTTTCCTATAAGGGCCGCTTTCGCTACGTACTCTGATGCAAACTCCCATACGTGCCAGTTTAACAATACCGATTTCTAGTTGTAACTCATCTTTCTCGAAATCCTTAGATGCCTATACTTTTCTCGTTGTGTATAGGATAGTCTCCTCATAGGATCATGCTTCTTTATTCAGGTATAAATTATTGCATACTTCTTTCAAGATCATATTATCTTATTTCTCATAGTCCTTTTTGAATATCATAGGATGACCCCTTTTTCTTCTTGTCTTTCATCTAGTGATCTCTTCATCATCCATATCTCCTTCTAATGGTTGGTTATATGTCATTAGTAAGAGTCCAAAAAATTACCTTCTTTCTATTGTGTCTAACTTTGCTTCTTATCTTTTATATTTGTCCCCAAGACACTTCAATAACTGACATGGTATCATGTGCTCTAGAGCCAAACCCTTGATTAACTTTGAATTTCAACTGTCTATCATTTTCCATATGAGACTTGATTCCTCGACCAAAGTTATATTCTACGCTGGAGTGCCCAAAAGATGCTAGGTAGGCAGTTGTGAGGGCCAGGCAGTTGTGAGGGACCCAAAGAGGACAGGTTTTGAAAAAGAGGTTTTCGCTAGTTTGATCCGACATGATTTGAGCTAATAAGCTCATGGGCGCTATGCCGAGAGGTTTGGGTTGGCCTCCAGCCTCTACTACTATTAGGTGGATGGGTACCACGCCCAAAAAGGGCAACGTCCCTACGTCGACTACATGTGGTACAGGGGGCTACCACTGGTGTCACGGCACTGGGTTGACGTGTCATATGCCCCATTGAGGCTATGACCGAGTGTCCTCAAGTACCCAGGGACCACACAGCGACGAGGTCGTGGGCAAAGTTTGGGCCCTATGGTTTTGTGGATTTACTTGCATTGCATATGGCATGACATGAGGTTGGTTGACCATACCATACCATACCAGATATCCATGAGTTCGATTCAGTTGAGCATCTTATGCATATCATTATGTTTATGATATATGATACTTTCGACTTGGATTATGCTATTTCTTTAAGTCGTTAGTATTTCGATTTGACAGTGGTTTTTAGTATCAATATTGAACATGATTGTTCGAACATGCACATGCTTTTAAGAGCATATGATTTTAAGCATAGCATGCATTGCAAAACTAGTAGTGATAGACTCCTACTATGTATAGTATATACTCACCCTATCCTTAACATTTTTCAGGATAGTTCCACTCACAAATAGAAGATACCTCAAGAGATATTAGTGCTAGGAGCAAGTGAATCAAATAGGAGACAATTATACATGTAAGTAAACTCTCTACCCTTTAGACATGTATTTATATTTATTTACAATTGGGTTGTGTGCTGTGACTGGATAGACCTGGGGAAAAACATTTATTATTTCTTAAGTTTTTCAAAAACTACTTTGATTGTTGTGAAAGCAAATGACACCCAGGGTTTTCAAAATGAGTTTAGAACAAAAGATTTTCCGCTCCATTGCATGGTTTTATAAAATGGTTTTCAAATAGGGATGCATCCCGCCTTAGGAATTTAGTTCTTACATTCACAAATGCATGGGAAAACCCGGGTCATCACACATGTCCAAAGGGTATAGAGTTTACTTACATGTATAATTGTCTCCTTTTTTATTCACTTGCTCGTAGCACTAATATCTCCTGTGGCGTCTTCTATTTGTGAGTGAAACTATCCTAAAAAATGTTAAGGATAGGGTGAGTGTATACTATACTCAGTAGGATTCTATCATTAGTAGTTTTGCAATGCATGCTATGTTTAAAATCATATGCTCTTTCAAACATATGCATGTTCGAACAATCATGTTCAATCTCAATATTAAAAACCATTGTCGAATTGGGATACTAACGACTAAAGAATCGCATAATCCAAGTCGAAAGTATCATATATATATCATAAACATAATGATATGCGTAAAATGCTCAACTGAATCCAACTCATGGATATCTGGTATGGTCGACCAACCTTATGTCATGCCATCTGCAATGCAAGTAAATCCTCAAACCATAGGGCCCAACTATGCCCACGACCTCACCCCCGTGTGGTCCCCGGGTACCTAGGGACGCAGGGTCATATACCTCCATGGGGCATATGACACTGGGTAGGCAGTTGTGAGGGCCAGGCAATTGTGAGGGACCCAAAGAGGATAGGTTTTGAAAAAGGGATTTTCGCTTGTTTGATCGGATATGATTTGGGCTGATAAGCTCGTGGGCACTATGCCAAGAGGTTTGGGTTGGCCTCTAACCTCTACCACCACTAGGTGGAATGAGTATCACACCCAAAAAGGGCATGTCCCTACGTCGACTGCATGTGGCACAGGGGGCTACCACTGGTGTCACGGCACTGGGTCGATGTGTCATATGCCTCGTGGAGGCTATGACGCTGTGTCCTCAGGTACCCGAGGACCACACGGTGGCGAGGTCGTGGGCATAGTTGGACCCTATGGTTTGATGATTTACTTGCATTGCATATGGCATGACATGAGGTTGGTCGACCATACCATACCAGATATCTATGAGTTGGATTCAGTTGAGCATCTGATGCATATCATTATGTTTATGATATATGATACTTTCGACTTGGATTATGATATTTCTTTAAGTCGTCAGTATTTCGGTTTGACAATGGTTTTTAATATCGATATTGAACATGATTGTTCGAACATGCACATGTTTTTAAGAGCACATGATTTTAAACATAGCATGCATTGCAAAACTAGTAGTGATAGACTCCTACTGAGTATACTATATACTCACCATATCCCTAACATTTTTCAGGATAGCCCCACTCACAAATAAAAGATGCCTCAGGAGATATTAGTGCTACGAGCAAGTGAATCAAATAGGAGACAATGATGCATGTAAGTAAATTCTCTACCCTTTGGACATGTATTTGTATTTATTTACAGTTGGATTGTGTGCTGTGATTAGATAGACCTAGGGAAAAATATTTATGATTTTTGAAGTTTTTCAAAAACTACTTTGATCAATGTGAAACCAAATGATACTCGAGGTTTTCAAAATGAGTTTAAAACTAAAGATTTTCCGCTGCATTGCATGGTTTTCATAAAATGATTTTGAAATAGGGATGCATCCCGCCTTAGGAATTAGATATTGCACTTAAAAATGCACGAGAAAACCCGGGTCGTCACACATGAATCGATCCAATTCTTACACAAAGTAAAGGTAATGCATGGAATTTTGCATGGACCATTTTAATTACCTTTGATGCTTGCCATTGCTTTCTTTGAACTTCATTTGCTAACCCTAAGATAACTTTTAGGACTACTACAACACAACACAACATGATTTTTGTGGACATATTTGGCGCTAGCCCTAAACCCTTGGGCAGGGACACGCCCCCCTTGCACCCCTGGCATGCTAACTGTAATGCCGAGCAATTTACGCTATTTTTGACAAAAATTGGACATTCTATGGGAAATGAACTGTGTTGAATGTTTGAATTTATTTAAAATAGTAAATGATGGAATTTGTGAAGATGGTACCATTAGATTCTACTCAAAAAATAGAATCCAATGCCTCAAAGAACGCCAAAAACGGAGTTTGTATGAAGAAGTTATGGACATTTAAAGATCAAGGGCATATATGTAATTTAAACAGAAAAACGAAAAAGAACAAAAAATGCAGGGGGTCGTTTTGATAACAGTACCCCCTGTCGTCTTCCTCCTCAGATCTCTCCAGAAACCCTCATCTCCTGATTTTTCCAAAGAGATCTGCCACCGCCAAGGGTGGCACCTCCATTGGTAGCACCGCCATAGCAGGGCTATAAAAAGCCCCATCTCACCCCTCTCCAAAACATGAGTTTTTTCGGCCATTTTGAGACTGGGGTTTCTGTAAAAATCGGAAACCCGTCTCAAACCAGTCGTCCCTGAGTTTTCCGGCAATGGCCAGGCCCAAGTCAGGCCAGCCATTCTCGTCTCCCCATTCCCCTCTCTTCTTTCCGGTCTTGGCAATGGGGTTTCCCCCTTCTTCGAGTTTTCTAGCAACCAAAGGTTTAGGCAGGCAACCTACCAGGTGGGAGGAGCACCATCTCTGACTGCCAGGTAAGCTCTCACCTCCCTCTTGCATTTTCTCCTTGGTTTTCTCCTTGTTCCGGCCTAGATCCATGCCGAATTTGGTGGGTTCCGGTAAGAAATCCACGATTTTTTGGGAAGGAAGCCAAACGGGTGAAAAACCCGTCCACAGTAGCACGTCACAGGGATGCATGAGCATCCCTGGGGTGTGGGCGTCCCAGGGTGCACAAGCATCCCTAGGGTGTGGGCGTCCCAGGGGTGTGTGGGCGTGGCGCGGAACCATGTCGAGCTCCCTGGGGCAATTGTCACATGCGTGCCACGCACGAACAGATGCCCGACTCATCAAGACGAATGAGTGTCCCAGGAACTTGGACATGCGTGCAACCCCACCTAAGACTCATCCGCGCAATGCCATCGAGGACGCGCACCCTAGCGCGCCATTCAGATGTGCGCACTGCACCATTTGGACTGACACATGTGAGCTAATGTGGTTTAGGTACAACCAGGGCATGCACGCATCCTAGAACCTGTGGCGCAGGGCCCTAATTGACACGTCTGGGTCGTCCATTAAGGAATGAACATATCTTGGAAACGATGATGCGCGGACCTAATGAGACTAGAAAGTTAGGATCAGAGGACAATTTACAGGACGGGCTAAAGGCAGATCTAGCGATCTAATTTCTAGATGGATTGAAATTGATAAGGACTCCTTGTATCCATTCATACCCAGGAGTTTATAAATGAGACCCAGGGACGGGTTGAAGTGATAAAGGACGCGACTCCAGGAGACTTTGAGGTAGGTGCTCTATCGCTACTAGACCTTTTTAAAAGAGCCATGATCATTTTGAGAATGCATGTTTTAAGTATAAGTATATGACTTGTTTAGCATGACTTATTTTATGGCTTGTTTAGAATGAATTCAGCATGCATATGATAAATACACTATGCATAGACATGTTTTGCAAACAATTGCATATATTGCATGATTTGTGAGCATTGAGTTCTTGAAAAATTGCATGTCCTTGAGGGTTACCAAAAGACACTGGAGTGCCCAAAAGACGCTGGGTAGGCAGTTGTGAGGGCCAGGCAGTTGTGAGGGACCCAAAGAGGACAGGTTTTGAAAAAGAGGTTTTTGGCTTGTTTGATCGTATATGATTTGGGCTGGTAAGCTCGTGGGTGCTATGCTAAGAGGTTTGGGTGTAATGACTCCAATTTTGTAATATTGAAATTCCAAGTTTAGCAATGAAAAGTTCAGTTTTAAAGATAAGGGCATTTTGGTCATTTCACTAGTCGCCTTGACTAAACCCAGAAATTTGGTCCTAAAAGTGTGCCATTAGATGTGTCTCAGAAAAAGGAATCCAACGAGACCAAAATCACCCAAAACGGAGTTAAAATGAGCAAGATATGGCCCTTTGAAGTTCAGGGGCAAAACTGTAAATTTCACAAAAACGGCTTAACCTGAAAAACACAGGTGCCCGTTTTGATATGGGCACCCCGTCGTCTTCAACATATAGAGGGTTCTAGAATGGCAGTGATTGGAGGAGAAATCACCGCCATATGATTTTAAAACATCTCATGCATTTATAAAACTAGTAGTGATAGGCTCCTACTGAGTATATTATATACTCACCCAATCCTCAACATTTTTCAGATACAAAGTAAATACTTAAGGGCAAGGTGTATTTGTACTAGGAGACACAGACTAAGTACAAGTAAGCAAACCCCTATCTTATCTTTCAATGTTACTTGATTGTAGTTACTCTCTAATAGCTGGGGCTGTGACTAACACTTTCTTGGGAATAATATTGATTTAAACTTTGCCATGGCTAAACAAATAGAGAATGTGTTTAAACACTCAGGGTTTTTATGAAAGGTTGTTTTCCAAATGAGAAAGATTTTCATGCATCTCATATTTATAAAACAAGAGATCTTGCCTTTTTTCAAAATTGCATCATATAAAAACCCGGGTCGTGACAGTTGGTATCAGAGCACGGTTTAACGTTACTCAAAGCCCAATTATGAGGAGAATAACTTATAATCAAGTTTCATCCATGAAAGGGAAAGGGGTAATAGGACAACACAAACTGAGATTTGGAGAATTGCCTTGTGATTACAGATGCCTAGGAAGAAAGGAAGCAATGCTCCAAGACCTGAAGCCCCACCAGTGGACTCCACTGGGTCAGGCAACGGGATGGCTGAGTTATTCCAACAATTCTTACAGAACATGGGACAATACATGAATAGTCAAAGCCAAACTCCTACCCCCCGAGATCCTTCCCCTGATAAAACAATAGATAGGACTGAGGTTCAGTTAGAAAGGTTTCAGAAACTAGCTCCCTCATTCACAGGAGAAGATGAAGCATCTACAGCTGAAAAATGGTTAATTGATATTGAAAAGATATTTAAGGCCATGAACATAGCTGAAGAAAGAAAAGTACCCATGGCCACATTTGTGTTTAGAGGAGAAGCTACCTTTTGGTGGGAAACAACAGAAAGAACTTATTTTGATCAGCAAGAAACAATAGGATGGGAAGAATTTAAAAAGGTCTTTGACGACAAATATTATCCTAAACATGTAAGGAAACAGAAGGAAAAAGAATTTATGAACTTAGAACAAGGAAATATGACTCTCCAATAGTATGAAAGTAGATTCATCAGCCTCCGAAGATTTGCACCACGTGCTTGTGCTGATGAGGAAGATGCGGCAGAACGATTTGTAGATGGACTCAACCCAGGACTCAGGAGTAGAGTTCTAGGTTTCCAACCTTCCACAGTAGCGAAAGCCGTAGAGATGGCCTCCCTATATGAAAAAGATTATCAAAGGAACTAGGCAATAAAGGAAACTAAGAACATCAACACCATAGGAAATAAAGAAAAGAGACCATTTCAATCCTTCGAACCCAGGCCACCTTTCAAGAAGCCGTTTGAAAACAAAGAAAGAAGACCAGACTGGAAGACATGCCCTAAATGTAACAGGTATCATTCAGGCAAACCATGTCCCATTTCCAACATCGCTTGCTATCTTTGTGGAGAACGAGGACATTTTGGTAAGGATTGTTCTAAAAAGGAAGTTGAAGAGTGTAAAGGAGATCAAGTTCCAAAAAGCCAAGGACGTGTTTTTGCCCTCACTTCTAGTCAAGCCCAGGCTTCAAATGCTATAGTTGAAGGTACCCATAGAGTTGACAGAGGATCTCAAGCTAGAGACGAGACCAGTTGAGATCCGAAATCGTAAGAGTAAGAAGCTGTGGAACAAGAACATACCCTTAGTCAAAGTTTTGTGGAGAAATGCGCACATGGAAGAAGAAACTTGGGAACTGGAGTCAGCAATGCGAGAAAAGTACCCCGAGATCTTTTGACTGTATATAGTAGAATTTCGGGGGCAAAATTCCCCTAAGGGGGTAAGAATGTAATGACTCCAATTTTGTAATATTGAAATTCCAAGTTTAGCAATGAAAAGTTCAGTTTTAAAGATAAGGGCATTTTGGTTATTTCACTAGTCGTCTTGACTGAACTCAGAAATTTGGTCCTAAAAGTGGTACCATTAGATGCCTCTCGGAAAAAGGAATCCAACGAGACCAAAATCACCCAAAACGGAGTTAAAATGAGCAAGATATGGCCCTTTGAAGTTCAGGGGCAAAACTGTAAATTTCACAAAAACGACTTAACCTGAAAAACACAGGGGCCTGTTTTGATACGGGCACCCCATCGTCTTCAACCTCTAGAGGGTTCTAGAACGGCGGTGATTGGAGGAAAAATCACTGCCATTCTGGAGGTTTCTCCACCACCATTCAAAGGCGGTGAGAGCCCCCTCCAGAACCCTCTCTTAGCTCTATAAATAGAGCTCTTGGGTGCCTCTAATGGTAGCCCAAAACCTTGGAGAAAACCAGTCATGAAGTAGTGACCTAGAGGGGAAAACGAGGAGAAAAACCCAGCAACGAGCCAGGTACATCCGAAATCGCTCAAAACCCATCTCCCCCATAGTTCCAAGGTCAATTCCCCTAAGTTTTTGAATGAAAAACCATGCAAAACGGAGCCCAGGAGAGCCACCAAGGACCCTGGGATGTCCCCAAGGCCGCACTGGTTCGACAGGGTCGAACCAGGATGACCTAAGGACGACCCAGGTCTCTAACAAGTGGGACGATCCAATAGGAACGTTCCACGTCGACCTGCGTCGACCTCCGTTTGAAAAACCTAGACGTGCCCACTAAAGAGAAAGACAGGCGGAGCGTACCGCATGTCTGCAGACGCGTCCACTGAGGCGCATGCCGCAAACATGTAGCACGCTAGCGTGCGTCAATTTTTGGTTACTTAAGGAAGCTAGGGGCACGTCGCAGACGCGCAGTGCCCTAGCATTCCGTCTTTTTTTGTCTTTAAGACTCTATGTACACACAACACTAAAACGCTTATCACTTGAGATCTAGAGCTCCGATTGAGGCGCCGCAAAAGGTGTTGTGTCTGTGTCGATGACGCAAACACATCAAACTATAAAATCCATGATCAAGGCCCAATCAAAGGTTGGCATGACCCTTAGAATAGGATGGTGGCGTATGGCCATTAGAACTTTGGGAAACTGAGGATACCAAGGCCCAATTAGGACCTTAGGACACCCATAGGCATAGGGATGGACCCCTAATGCCTAAGTAATAAGACCCAACTACTCTAAACCCATAAAAAATAGGCTAAACTAACCTTGAGTCCCCAAAACCATGTTCAGGAGCGTACGAGGACAAAAGGGTTAACGCGACCTAGTTAGGAAGGTGCTCTATCACTATTAGATTCTTTTAAAAGATCTATTATTGTTTTGAGAACATATGTTTTAAATATATGACTTGATTTTCATGACTTAATTCAGCATGCATGATAAATGCTTTGTACATAGCCATGTTTTGAAATGATTGCATATACATTATGCACATATATGTGTTGTAAACAAGTGTATACATTGCATAATTTAAGTACTTGCAAAGATTGCATGTCCTTGAGGGTTGCCAAAAGATGCTGGAGTGTCAAGGGCCAGGCAGTTGTGAGGGACCCAAAGAGGACTGGTTTTGAAAAGTGGTTTTTGCTTGTCTGCATGATAAGTGTAGCCTTAGCCGATGAGGATGGGCTGATGAGGGCGGGTCGATGAGGGCGGGCCGATGAGGGTGGGCCAAAGAGAGTTGACAGGCTTCTAGGCTGGCAGGCTTCTAGACTGGCAGGCTTCTAGGCTGACAGGCTTCTAGGCTGTCAGGATTCTAGGCAAGGTTATGACTTTGAATGCGAGACTAGCATTGCATGCATGTTTTGCAACCGATTTCATAAACTGCATGATTTACGACGAATATGTGTCATATGCCCCATGGAGGTATATGATCCTGTGTCCCTAGGTACCCGAGGACCACACGACGGTGAGGTCGTGGGCATAGTGAGACCCTATGGTTTCATGGATTTATGTTCATTGCATATGGCATGATATGAGGTTGGTCGACCATACCATACTAGAGATCCATGAGTTGGACTCCATGAAGCATCTATTGCATATCGTGATGTCATCATATATATATATATATATGATACTTTCAATTTTGGATTATGTGATCTTTTAAGTCATGAGTATTTCAGTTTGATCATGGATTCTTATACTGATATTGAACTCGGGTATTCAAACATACACATGTTTTGAATGAGCATATGATTTTAAAACATCTCATGCATTTATAAAACTAGTAGTGATAGGCACTTACTGAGTATATTATATACTCACCCAATCCTCAACATTTTTCAGATACAAAGTAAATACTTAAGGGCAAGGAGCATTTGTACTAGGAGACACAGACTAAGTACAAGTAAGTAAACCCCTATCTTATCTTTCAATGTTACTTGATTGTAGTTACTCTCTAATAGCTGGGGCTGTGACTAACACTTTCTTGGGAATAATATTGATTTAAACTTTGCCATGGCTAAACAAATCGAGAATGTGTTTGAACACTGGGGGTCTTATGAAAGGTTGTTTTCCAAATGAGAAAGATTTTCATGCATCTCATATTTATAAAACAAGAGATCTCGCCTTTTTTCAAAATTGCATCATATAAAAACCCAGGTCGTGACATTGGGTTGGCCTCCAGCCTCTACCACTATTAGGTGGATGGGTACCACGCCCAAAAAGGCCATGTCCCTGCTTGGACTGCATGTGGTACATGGGGCTACCACTGGTGTCACAGCACTGGGTCGAAGTGTCATATGTCCCGTGGAGGCATATGACCCTGTGTCCTCAGGTACCCAGGGACCACATGGCAGCGAGGTCGTGGGCATAATTGGACCCTATGGTTTGAGGATTTACTTGCATTGTATATGGCATGACATGAGGTTGGTCGACCATACCAGATATCCATGAGTTGGATTTAGTTGAGCATGTTATGCATATCATTATGTTTATGATATATATATAATACTTTCGACTTGGATTATGCGATTCTTTAGTCATCGGTATTCCGAATTCGACAATGGTTTTTAATATCAATATTGAACATGGTTGTTCGAACATGCACATGTTTTAAAGAGCATATGATTTTAAACATAGCATGCATTGCAAAACTAGTAGTGATAGACTCCTACTGAGTATAGTATATACTCACCCTATGCTTAACATTTTTCAGGATAGTTCCATCCACGAGTAGAGGACACCTATGTTAGTGCTACGAGCAAGAAAAATCAAAAGGAGACAATTATACATGTTAGTAAACACTCTACCCTTTGGACATGTATTTGTATTTAATTACAGTTGGGCTGTGAGTTGTGATTGGATAGACCTAGGAAAACACTTATGATTTCTAAAGCTTTTCAAAAACTACTTTGGTTGTTGTGAAAGCAAATGACACTTGGGGTTTTCAAAATGAGTTTAAAACAAAAGATTTTTCGCTGCATTGCATGGTTTTCATAAAATGGTTTTCAAATAAGGATGCATCCCACCTTAGGAATTAGATATTGCATTTAAAAATGCATGGGAAAACCCAGGTCGTCACACTAACCAAGTAGCCTTACCCACGAAAAACTCTATGAAGTGCAATATACGCCATTGGATATTCTTCTCACTTCCTACAAAAAGCGTAAAAACCTTAATTAAATTCTAAAAACTTATGATGATTCACATGCTTACTCTAAAATTTTCTTCTAAACATGTAAAATATAAAAATTTTGAATTATTACGTCAGAAATACTTGTGTTAAATTTTCAAAAAAACCCTAAAATAACATTATAATTTATAACACATGGGCTACTAATTGGGTACTTTTTATAGAAAATTGAATACTTATCACAAAGCAAGGAATTAAAGGAAGCAACTAACCTGGAATTGAAGTGTAAGAAACAACGAAAGGAAACTTGAAAATTTTGTAGAATAACCCCAAAGAACAGTAGTAAAAGAGTCCTTGATGTCCCTTGAATGAAACTCCACTTTTCAAGGGGTTGGAAACCAAAACCCCTACTTGGAAAAAAAAAAAGAAAGTGGAATCCATGGAATATTTATAGATGGCTAGGTTTGAATGAAAATTAATCTAAGAGGGGAAAGTAGATCTAGATCTAGAATTTCAATAAGTAAAGTTAGGTGCAGATATGAGGTGGAGGAATGATTTAAGCAAGTGATATCACGGTGGCACAAGGTGGCTACCATGTAATTAGAAAGGGGAGAAGTGTCACCTTCTTAGAAAGGTGACTTGGAGCTCCCTCCCTTCTAATTGCATGGTATTTTTGTTATTGGAAAAAGGAGGAAATAGAGAGGAAAATAATGGGAAAGATCTAGCATTTTGAGGAGCTTTGATTTGAAGTAGATCTAGGGGTTTCTTAATTAGGAAACCACTTAAATTACCAACTAAGGGGGAGGCTTCACCTTCTTAGGAAAGTGGCTCCTTCCTTAAGCCAAAAATGTGAAAACCCTAGTTTGGTGGGTGGAAAGGATAGAAAATGGAAAGTAGAAAGTGGGATTTCTCTCTTAATTGGTCTACCTATGCATGATCATCTTACCTTTCACAAATATCTCTTAAAACCTTCTAATTATCCCTTGAAAATCACACTTTTAACGTGATATAATTGCTTGAATTGATCCTCCACTCATGTGACTCCATGTGGCTTGGATCCCATGTGGCTTGATGGCTCATTCCTTGATGGCTTGAGTGGCTAAGTCTTTTGGCTTTAAAGCTTGAATGGCTTGGCTTCCTTAGGGTTCCCAGTTGGACTAGACTAGGAAACCTTCTGCATGGCTCCAATTCTTATGCATAGTGAAAATTGCATTGTGTTTTTCATCGATCATTTTAATCACCTTTGAGGCTTCACATTGCCTTCTTGCTTGGCCTAAGAGGGTCTTGGACCTTGAGCACACCTTGGATTGATGTCATTTGGGTTTTGGTTTGATCTTGATCTTTGATTCTCATCTAGATCAATATCGGCCTTTGAATCACCTTCTCGACACCTACAAAAGAGTAAAAATCCTAATTAGTTTCTCATGTGTTATAAATTATCAGCTAAAGTATAAGATTTTTCTAAAATTTCATAACACATGCATTTCTGAGCTAATGATTCAAAATTTTGATAGTTTGTAGGTTTAGAAGCTAGTCCAAAGTAAGAATGTGAATTTTAATAATTTATAAGTATTTAATAAGGGTTTTTTATCTTTTCTAGGTGTTGAGAAGATGATAAAATGGTCAAGATCAAGTAAGAGAAGATTTAAAGATCAAGAACAAAAGAGGACCAAAACCCTAAATTTCATCATTCTAAAGCTAAAATCAAGGTTGAAGATTATCTTAACACAAGCATGAAGACAATGAGAAGATCCAAAGGTGATAAATGTGCTCGTGTAAAAAGCCATGCAATTCCACCAACTTTACATGAGAATTGGAGCCGTACATGATGTTTCCTAATCTAACAAGGAAACCTAAAGTAGCTAAGCCATTTAGGCCCTGAAGCCAAGGGATTAAGCCA
Source organism: Warburgia ugandensis (assembly GCA_035236585.1). Taxonomy (NCBI): domain Eukaryota; kingdom Viridiplantae; phylum Streptophyta; class Magnoliopsida; order Canellales; family Canellaceae; genus Warburgia; species Warburgia ugandensis. The sequence goes on from CP141128.1 coordinate 55,840,139, forward strand.
CTCAAGCCATCAAGAAAACTTAGCCAATGCCACATTGAATCACACTATTGGATTAAGATTTCAAGAAATTATCCTATGAAAAAATGGTAAAATTTTTAAGAGGACAATTAGTAGGTAGTTGGATGAAAATCAAACATGGTAAGATAGCATGCTTGGTGGACCAATCAAAGAAGAGCCATTGCTTATCTTCTTCTCAACTTTCTCTATCTCTCCCTATCTCTATCCCAAAATTTTAAGGAAATTAATGTGGGAACAAGGGGGAGGCATCTCCCTAAAAAGTGGCACCTCCCAACTTGCCATCTTCCTTAAGAATTCCCACCTTCTACCCATCTTCTTATCATTTCACTTGACCTGAATGATTTTCTTCTCAAATACCTCTAAGGTTTCCAAATCCAACTCCTTCCAATATCCTTCCTGGAACTTTCCTAGAATCCTACTTCTAACCACCTTATCCTAAGGCTCCTACCATATCTTATCTTAAGAATACCTTATCTCTTCTCTTATCTCTTATGATTAGAGTTCTAGAAAACCTCAAAAGAAAAAATCTTCTATAAAAGCCCAAGGCATCCCATGGATCAAGGAGAAGAAGCTTACCATGTTTTTTACCTTAGCAGCCAAGGGAACATAACACCTCCTCCTTGGCTGATCATCATTGAATTCCAGCAATCTTCAAGCCTTCAACGTTTTCTTTTTCAGATGCTTAGCTACCATTCAAGTTTCAAATCTCAATTCTTCTTTACGTTCAAAGCTTTTAAGGTTAGTTTTTCCTCTTGTTTTCTTTTCCTTAAGTGTTTCGTTTAATTCCTTGTTCTAGGTGCATCATTCTAGCCTTTGTTTCCTTTGAACTTTGCTCTCTTTGTGCCTTATTTTTCTTTGATTCAAAGAGTACTAGCTCTTGTAATGACAGCTAACAGAAAGCAACCATTGAATCCACTTTGTTTCATTGCCTATTTTTGTATGAATCTTCTTGCTTTTCCTTTGCTTAATTGCTTACTCCTTTCCATCTTCTACCTCCATACTTCATTTCTGTTGCACTCTTCATCTTTACTCTTCTTAGGTGAATACGCATGTTACTTTAAGTGTTGTTGGACTATTTTGGAGTCATTAAAAATAAGTTTTTGGACTTATTTAATGTTATTGAAAGGGATGCATCAATCATGTATACATTCATTGAAATGTTCATAGTTTATGCAGCCACTTTGATTGATTTTAGCATGTTTAAGTTCTTAAAATTTTTATTAGTTTACTCCTTGAATAAACATACATATTCTACACCCAATCAACCATGTATTATGTGCATCATTTCTAGTTAATTAATCATTCCTAGTTCCGTCAGTTTCATGCACTCAACTTCCCTTAGATCCATGAATAGTTTGCTCAATGCTTAGAACGCATGTTGCCCTTATCTAATCTCTTTATTGCTTTCTTTAGATTACAGGTGCATAAGCTCAGAAAATCATAAGCACCATTCATCTTTTTTTTCTACAAGTTCCATGCGCACAACTCCATGGAGCATGCGCAAGGTACTTTAGCTGAATATTCTTAATTTAAGTTGTTTTAGTTTAATTTACTTGATTAAGTCATTGCATATTAGATTTTTAGAAAGTTTACAAATTTTATTTAGAAGTAATTACTTTCATCAAGTTTCCTTAGTTGTGCTTTCCAAATTCATGCATGTTTACTTTCCATTGTTAATTACTTTCCTAGTTGACTCAAATACCATCGCCTTTGGCTAAGAAATAAAAGGTTTAAAGAGATCCAATCTATTGAAAGTCTATGACATTCTTTATGGGATCAACCTCACTTGCCTATATCTACTACAATTGATTCATGCACTTACGAGTAATAATAAAACATATACTAGTGAACTACATACTCTAGATTAGCTTCTAAACTGACAAAACATCAAAATTTTGAATTATCATGTCAGAAATTTATGTGTTACAAATTTCTAAAAAAAACATAGAATAACATTATATTTTATAACACATGGGCTACTAATTGGGTATTTTTTATACAAAATTGAACACTTATCACCCAAATGTTGACAATGTGCACATACTATGAAGTAAACATGTGAGTCCCTAAAAATAGTTGCCCAATAAAGACTGCACTACAAAATCTTTGTAGCCATCATTCTTGTACTAAAATAGCCCCTGCATTCATGGTCATTGAAAAAGCAAAGGATTTAATGATGTTTACTATCTAGTATGCATCTCCTAATAACACAATCAAGATAATACTTAAATAAGTATGGCTCATCCCCTGAAAGTTCTTGACCTCGACAAGAAATTATTTTCTATCTTGTTTTGAGCAGTGATTAGGAATTTGACCCATGATAATATAATTGACAATATCTCCATATCTAGGTAACTGAGAAATGTGTAAGAGATGTTCATCTATGAATGTTTCTGCTATAAACACATTTTCACTAAGAGAATCTATAATTAACCTGGGCAAATGGTTTGCTACAATGTTTATGGAGCCTTTCTTCTCCCAAATTTCTAAATCAAACTCCTATAGCAATAATATCCATCGGGTCAGCCTCGATTTAGCATCCTTCTTAGAAAGAAGGTATTTTAATGCTACATGGTCCAAATAGAGAATGACTTTAAATCCTAGCAAATAAGATCTAAATTTTTTCAAGGCAAATACAATATCCAAAAACTCTTTCACCATAGTAGAATAATTGAGTTGGGCATCTTTTGGGGCCTTATTAGCATAATATATTACAAGGTTAAGTTTTTCAATATGCTTCCATAGGACAACACTGACCGCATAGTCTGAAGCATCACACATTATCTCAAATAGTGCACTCCAATCAGGCAGTTGAATAATAGGACACAAAAGTGAGTTTAGCCTTTAGGCATTCAAATGCTTTCATACAATTTTCATCAAAGTTAAAATTTACCTTGTTCATAAGCAAATTACATTGGGACTTAGAAATTTTATTAAAATCTTTGACGAAACTTCTATAAAATCCAACATGGCCTAAAAATGATTAGATTTCCTTCACCATCCTCGAAGAAGGAATAGTGAAAATGAGATCCAGTTTGGCTTTATCAACTTATATGCCATTATGCAGCATAATATGTCCTAAAACAATGCCATTTTATACCACAAAATAACATTTTTTCCAGTTTAGCACTAGATTCTTTTCCTGACATCTAGCAAGGGCAAATTTTAAATGGTGCAGGCATTCATCAAATGATGACCCAAGTACTAAAAAATTATCCATAAATACTTTTAAGAACCTCTCCACCACATTAGAAAATATGCTCAACATATACCTTTGAAAATTAGCTAGAGCACTACAAAGTTCAAAAGGCATACTACGGTAGGCAAAGGTTTCAAAAGGGCAAGTGAAGATAGTCTTCTCCTAGCCCTCAAGTGCTACGGGAATATAGCTATAATTGAAATAACCATCAAGAAAGCATTAGTATTTATGATCAGCCAACCTTTCCAGCATTTCTTCAATAAAAGGAAGAGGAAAGTGTTCGTTCCTCTTGATCGAGTTTAGTGTTCAGTAATCTATACAAACTCTCCACTCAGTGGTCATGTGAGTCGGGACTATTTCATTGTCCTCATTATGGTTTTCCATGACCCTAAATTTCTTCGGTACAACTTGAATTGGGCTGACCTATGTTCTGACAGAAATAGGGTAGATAACATTAACATCTAGGAGTTTAAGCACATTGTCTCTTACAACCTATTTCATATTAGGGTTAAGTCTCCTCTGTGTTTCCCTAGATAGTTTAGCATTTTATTCTAGGTGAATTCTATGCTCACACATAGTAGGGATAATCCCTTTAATATCCACTCTAGTCCATCAAGTTGTCTTATATTCTCGTAGAACATCAAGTGGTTTTCCTTCCTGTTCTTGATCTAAATTTGACGCCATGATTACATGCAAGGATTCATCTGGTCCTAAGGAAGAATATTTTAAACTTTTAGGTGAGACCTTAAGGACCAAAGTGGGTGGTTTTTCTAATGAAGGCACTGGAACAAAATTGGATGGAGGAAGAGGTTCCTCTTCAGGTCCCCGTTTAGAGGTATCCATGATTGGTGTAACATCTAAAAGATTATTTACCTCATCTACTCACCTTTTTATATCAAAATCACAATTAAAGTGTGCAAGACATGCCTCAAGTGGATCTAAGGTAGATGATGGTGAATTAGCATCTTCAATTGGACCTTCAATCAAAATGAATGCACAGAAATCATCTAGGTCTAGGTGCTAATGATCATCATTATACATATTGGGCTTTACTTTCATGTTGCTGAAAGACAATTTCATCATACCCTTTCTACAACTAATGCTAGCATTGGATGTCCAAGAATGATTGGATCTAACTACTGAGGTATGATATAGGCTACATATCTAGGATAGTAAAATCCATGAGGAAGTAAATCTGGTCTACTTGCATTAACACATCTTCAACCATACCACGTGGAATCTTACTGACCTGTCTAGGAGTTGTAGCATGGTATTGGTTGGTTTGAGTTCACTGAGCTCTAGTTTTTTACAAATAGATTATGGCAATAGGTTCATACTAGCCCTAAATCTAATAGTGCCCTATCAATGACATGATCTCCAATAACACACGAGATGGAAGGATAACCTGAATCTCCAAACATTGGAGGGATTAGGTGTTGAATTCAAGAGCTCAACTACTTGGGGAGGAAGGATTTCTTTTGTACATTAAACTTGCACTTTTGTGTGTAGAGCTCTTTTGAGAAACTTAGCATAAGCAAGAATGTCTTTTATATCATTAAGTAATGGAATTTTAATTTGAATGTGTTAGAAAACATCCATTATTTCATGAAAAGTTGTTCCTTTCTATGCCTTGTTTAAGAGCTGAGGGAATGGAGCTATAGGCACATATGCTTCCTCCACTATAGGTTATAAAGGAGCCAAAGATTTCTATCTTTTCTCTTTCTCCTTAATTGCAACTAATTCATTCTCCTCTAAAGTTTCCTCAGTTTGCCCTACCTTGTTATCTATTTGACAGCCATTCCTAAGGGTAGTTATTGACTTTGCTTGCTGGGGAAGATGACCCTATTTCAAGCTATCCCTTAAGGTTTGGGATTGGTTGATTAGGAAATTGTCCCTTTCCTCTATCATTTACTACATCTAACAATTGTCCCATTTGCATTTCTAGTTTGGCAATAGCTTGAGAATTGATGTTGGTGGCCTATTGTGACGACCCAGGTTTTCCCATGCATTTTTAAATGCAATATCTAATTCCTAAGGCGAGATGCATCCCTATTTGAAAACTATTTTATAAAAACCATGCAATGCAGTGGAAAATATTTTGTTTCAAACTCATTTTGAAAACCCCGAGTGTCATTTGGTTTCACAACAATCAAAGTAGTTTTTGAAAAACTTCAGAAATCATAAATGTTTTTCCCAGGTCTATCCAGTCACAGCTCATAGCCCAACTGTAAATAAATACAAATACATGTCCAAAGGGTAGAGTGTTTACTTACCTGTATAATTGTCTCCTTTTGATTTACTTGCTCCGAGGCGTCTTCTACTCATGAGTGGAGTTGTCCTGAAAAATGATATATTTGGGTGTCTTCGATCATGCGCGTATTCTGTCCTTAAGTGCTTTCTTGTGTCTGAAAAATGTTAAGGATTGGGTGAGTATATACTATACTCAGTAGGAGTCTATCACTACTAGTTTTACAATGCATGCGATGTTTAAAATCATATGCTCTTTAAAACATGTGCATGTTTGAACACTCATGTTCAATATCGATATTAAAAACCATTATCGAATTGGAATACTAACAACTTAAAGAATCACATAATCTAGATCGAAAGTATCATATATATATATATGTATCATAAACATAATGATATGCATAAGATGCTCAATTGAATCCAACTCATGGATATATGGTATGGTCGACCAACCTCATGTCATGCCATATGCAATGCAAGTAAATCCTCAAACCATAGGGCCCACTATGCCCATGACCTTGCCATCGTGTGGTCCCCGGGTACTTGGGGACACTCGGTCATAGCCTCCATGAGGCATATGACACATCGACCTAGTGCCATGACACCAGTGATAGCCCCCTGTACTACATGCAGTCAACGTAGGGACATGCCCTTTTTGGGTGTGGTACCCTTTCCACCTAATAGTGGCAGAGACTGGGAGGCCACCCCAGACCTCTCGACATAGCACCCATGAGCTTAATAGCCCAAATCATATACGATCAATGAAGCAAAAGCTTCTTTTTCAAAACTTGTCCTCTTTGGGTCCCTCACAACTGCCTACCCAGCGTCTTTTGGGCACTCCAACGTCTTTTGGTAACCCTCAAGGACATGCAATTTTTAAAAAACTCAATAACCACAAATCATGCAATTTATGCAATCATTTGCAAAACATGTCTATGCATAATGTATTTATCATATGCATGCTAAATTCATTTATAAAATTAAGTCATGCTAAACAAGTCATATAACTTATACTTAAAACATGCATTCTCAAAACAATCATGGCTCTTTTTAAAAGTCTAGTAGTGATAGAGCACCTACCTAGTTTGATCACACTAGTCCCCTTGTCCTCGTATGCTCTTGAACATGGTTTAAGGAAAAAGGTTAGGTTGGCCTAATTTTCCTCACTACTTAGGCATTAGGGGTTCATTCCCATGCCTATGGGTGTCCTAAGGTCCTAACTAGCCTTAGTATCATCAGGTTTACAAAGGTTTAGTTGCCCAACACCACTATCATAGTTTAAGGGTCGTGCCCACCTTAGATAGGACCTTGATTAGGTATTTTATGGTTTGGGTGTGTCCGCGTCATCGATACGGACACAACGCCTCTCACGGCGCCTCAATCAGAGTCCTAGAACTCAAGTTATAGGCTTTTTAGTACTGAGTATACATAGAAGACCTTTAAGAGATGGAAGCCCAAGACGTTGACGTGTCCCGTGTCAGCGGCGTGCACTCCAGCGAGCACGTTTGCAGACGCATCGGGCTTCCTCCTGTCATTCTCATTTGCAGCCGCTTCCACAAACACGCCCGTTGAGTTTTCTCAACACGCAAGATGCGTTTCGGTTTGACAGGGACCTGGGCGTCCTAGGGACCGTCCCTGGGTCCTTTGTGGCTCCCTAGAGCCCCATTTTGCATGACTTTTCATGCAAAAACTTTGGGAAACTTAGCCTAGGACTAAGGGGAGATGGGTTTGGAGGGGTTTTGGGCATACCTGGTTTGTGGCCGGGTTTTTCCCACGTTTTCTCCTCTTGTTTGCTTCTCCACGATGGGTTTTTCCCAAGCTTTTGGGCTGCCATTAGAGGCGCCCAAGTGCTCTATTTATAGAGCTAGAAGAGGGTTCCATAGGGGGTTCTTATCGCCATTGAATGGCGGTGGAGAAACCTCTAGAATGGCAGTGGTTTCTCCCCTAAACACCGCCGTTCTAGAACCCTCCAGGAGGTTGAAGAAGACGGATGCCCGTATCAAAATAGGCCACTGTGTTTCTCAGGCTAAATCCGTTTTTAATATAAATTACATTTTTGCCCTTGAACTTCGAAGGGCCATAACTTGCTCATTTTAACTCCGTTTTGAGTGATTTTAGTCTTGTTGGATTCCTTTTTCTGAGACGCACCTAAGGGTACTACTCTTAGGACCAAATTTCTGGGTCCAGTCAGGGTGAATAGTGAAATGACCAAAATACCCTTATCTCTAAAAAAGGGAACTTTTCATTTCCTATAGAATGTCCAATTCATTTTTGTTAAAAATAGTGTAAATTTCTCGGGCATTACACCTATTAAATTTTATTCTATAATTGTTTTAAATTTGTCTAGTCTCTTCCTATTGTTTAAGGGATCTCTCCATGAACAACTACACATTTTCCTTTAAGGATGGTTTCTTTGGTTGCTGAGGAAGCTAAAAACCAGGTGTCTATTGGGGAAATGAAGGTTTAGAAAATTTTTGTACAGGGGACTCATAGATGGACCTTCCTGTGTAGTGTTCTTGGACAATGAAAAGCTAGGATACCAAGCCCATCCTAGATTATAGATCTCAAAATAAGGATTATTGCTACGACTGTGATATGCATTCATAGAATTTGCTAGTTCTAAAAGATAACCAAGAAATTCTCGATTAGATGGATAGGATAACATTAAGTGTGTCCGGGGCTAGAACAAACATATTGTGGAGTTTTCTACCTTGTCCACTTGTCCTGCTAATAAGTCAAACTTATATGACATATATGTATGTAATGACTCCAATTTTGTAATATTGAAATTCCAAGTTTAGCAATGAAAAGTTCAGCTTTTAAAGAAAAGGGCATTTTAGTCATTTCACTATTCACCTTGATTGAACCAAAAAATTTGGTTGTAAAAGTGATTCCATTAGATGTGTCTCAGAAAAACAAATCCAACAAGACCAAAATCACCCAAAACGGAGTTAAAATGAGCAAGATATGGCCCTTTGAAGTTCAGGGGCAAAATTGTAAATTTTACAAAAACGGTTTAACCTGCAAAACACAGGGGCCCGTTTTGATACGGGCACCCCTTCATCTTCAACCTCTAGAGGGTTCTAGAACGGCGGTGATTGGAGGAGAAATCACCGCCATTCTGGAGGTTTCTCCACCGCCATTCAAAGGCAGTGAGAGCCCCCTCCAGAACCCTGTCTTAGCTCTATAAATAGAGCTCTTGGGCACCTCTAATGGCAGCCCAAAATGTTGAAGAAAAACCAGTCGTGGAGTAGTGACCTAGAGGAGAAAACGTGGAGAGAAAACCAGCCACGAAGCAGGTACGCCCAAAAACTCCCCAAACCCATCTCACCCATAGTCCTAGGCTTAGTTTCCCTAGGTTTTTGCTTGAAAATCCATGGAGAATAGGCCTCTAGGGAGTCACCAAGGACCCTGGGACGTCCCTAGGGCCGTACTGGTTCGACAGGGTCGAACCAGGGTGACCTGAGGATGACCCAGGTCCTCAATGAGCAGGACGATCCAATAGGAACGTCCCACGTCGTCCTGTGACGACCACGTTTGAAAAACCACTGGTGTCATGGCAAAAGAGACCATCAGGCAGAAAACCCGGTGCGTCTGTAGACGCGCCTGCTGAGGCGAACGCTGTAGACGCAGAGGGCGTCGTTTTTTGGTTCCTTAAGGAAGCCGGGGCGCACGTCGCAGACGCGTAGCGCTCTAGCATTCCGTCTTTTTATTTTAAAGACTCCTATGTACATACGACACTAAAATGCTTATAACTTGAGATCTAGAGCTCCGATTGAGACACCACAAAAGGTGTTGTGTCCGTATCGACGACGCGGACACATCCAAACTATAAAATCCCTGATCAAGGTGTAATCAAAGGTGGTCATGACCCTTAGAATAGGATGGTGGCGCGTGGCCACTAGAACTTTGGAAAACTAAGGATACTAAGGCCCAATTAGGACCTTAGGACAACCATAGGCATAGGGATTGACCCCTAATGCCTAAGTAATAAGACCAATTACTCTAAAATCCATAAAAGATAGGTCAAACTAACCTCGATTCCCCAAACCATGATCAGGAGCGTCCGAGGACAAAAGGGTTAGCATGACCTAGCCAGGTAGGTGCTCTATCACTATTAGATTCTTTTAAAAGAACTATTATTGTTTTGAGAACATATGTTTTAAATATATGACTTGATTTGCATGACTTAATTCAGCATGCATGATAAATGCTTTGTACATAGCCATGTTTTGAAATGATTGCATATACATTATGCACATATGTGCTACAAACAAGTGCATACATTGCATGATTTAAGTACTTGCAAAGATTGCATGTCCTTGAGGGTTGCCAAAAGATGCTGGAGCCCCGAGGGCCAGGCAATTGTGAGGGACCCAAAGAGGACAAGTTTTAAAAAAAAAGAGGTTTTGGCTTATTTAATCTTATGTGATTTGGGCAAGTAAGCCCGTGGGTGCTATGCCGAGGGGTCTGGGTTGGCCACCCGGCCTCTACCACTATTAGGTGGATGGGTACCACGCCCAAAAAGAGGCAAGTCCCTATGTCGACTGCCTGTGGTACAGGGGGCTACCACTGGTGTCACGGCACTGGGTCAACGTGTCATAGGCCCCGTGGAGGCTATGACCGAGTGTCCTCAGGTACCCGGGGACCACACGGCGAGGTGGTCGTGGGCATAGTGGACCCTATGGTTTGATGATTTATGTGCATTGCCTATGGCATGGTATGAGGTTGGTCGACCATACCATACTAGAGATCCATGAGTTGGACTCCATGAAGCATCTATTGCATATCATGATGTTATCATGTATATATATGATACTTTCAATTTTGGATTATGTGATCTTTTAAGTCATTAGTATTTCATTTTGATCATGGATTCTTATACTGATATTGAACTCGAGTATACAAATATACACATGTTTTGAATGAGCATATGATTTTAAAACATCTCATGCATTTATAAAACTAGTAGTGATAGGCTCCTACTGAGTATAGTATATACTCACCCAATCCTCAACATTTTTCAGATACAAAATAAATACTTAAGGGCAAGGAACGTTTGTACTAGGAGACACAGACTAAGTATAAGTAAGTAAATCCCTATCTTATCTTTCAATGTTACTTAATTGTAGTTACTCTCTAATAGTCAAATTTGTGACTAACACTTTATTGGGAATAATATTGATTTAAACTTTGCCATGGCTAAATAAATTGAGAATGTGTTTTGACACTTGGGGTTTTTATGAAAGATTGTTTTCCAAAAGAAAAAGATTTTCATGCATCTCATACTTATAAAACAAGAGATCTCGCCTTTTAATCAAAAATGCATCATATAAAAACCTGGGTCGTGACAATGTAGTCACTCCTATTTCATAAAGATCTTCTTTCTTTTAAGGTTAAGAATTTCTATCTCATTGATTTAAATAGTCCCATTGCTAGGAATTTTCAACTAAAGTCTCAAAAAATTCCCAGGCCTCTATCTCACTTTACATCATGAGGGCCCCACCACTAGCTGCATCTACCATCGTTCTATTTTGAGGTGTAAGTGGATCATAAAAGTATTAAACTTATGTCCATTATTGAAAACCATGATGGTGACACTTTTGCTACACTTCATTCCACCTTTCCTAGCACTCATAATTTTTCTCATCATCTCTTTGCTAAAAGTTTATGATCTCCCTATGAATAGCATTGGTTTTGTGTAGGAGGAAAAAATTTTTTAAGAAATTTTAAATAACTAGTCCCATGTGGTGATGGAACCGACCTCTAAAGAATTTAACCATGATTTGGCCTTATCTTTGAACAAGATGGGAAACAACCAAGTCTAATAGAATCATCCAAAAAAATTTAGAATTTGACTATAGCACAAATATCATGGAATTTCTTGATATGTAGGTATGGATCCTCTCTTTCTAGACCGTAATATGTTGGAGTAACTAAATGACTTCAAGTTTAAGCTCAAAATGTTCTACATTGGTAGGTAACTCTGCATGAGGGAGTATTCAATTGAAGTGGCTCATAGAAATCTGTTATGGCCTTGGGCTCAACTACAACTGGTAAGTTTTCCATGGGCTTAGGAATTTGATTTCTTACCCCTTGTGGTGCATTCAATCTCAGAATCAAACTGTACTAACTTCGTGTTCTAAGATTGACCATTATGCATGCACTAATATGAAATCCTAACTAAATGATGCAACATAACTATATGCTACTCCTAACTCTAAATGATGTACAGTCAATCCTAATGGTACAGTAACAAGATGATTTGATATTCTTTGTCAGTCTATAGTGTGGTAGCTTTTAAACCTATATCTAGATAGCTCCTCCTTTTATCTAGGCTTGACTACTGTTTACTAGTTAGGTTCTTCTCAGAAGTGGTTAATACAATTCTCATGTAAGGAGGCATTTAGACCTCAATAAATGTCAATGAAAAGTGTGAAAAAGTTACTTAGATTTTGTACACCCACTATAACCATGATGCTTAGAAGCCACTACAATTATAGTAGATCTACTCCTTCAAAAAGGGACCTATAAACTCGATACCTTAAGTCTCTTACTACTTAATTTTAAATTAATATTTAAAAGTGGGGATCGCCAGTATACAAGAAATTGATTTGACTACTTAGGTGGGCTAAGGATCTAATGACGAAATCTAGTCCTTATCTTATGAGGGTTCTGGTACTATCAATGTGATACATCCACCATAAAGCAGTAGATGTGCAATGCAATACAAGGAAAAGTAAACTAATGCCTACATATATGCTATCTAACAAAGGGTTTACACCCTAATACATAGGACAATCTGTAATAACCCCAATTTTCATAAATTGATTGAGAAAATCAATAAAGTTTGAGTTTTCAAAAATTATGGGTTGAAATATTAAGTTATTAGAAATTCTCTTTTTATAGAGATTAAAACAAGATTTAAATTAAGTACATCCAATTCTGAGTAAAAATAAAAAATCCCTAATTTTCTTCATTTGTATGAATAAAAGGGTAAAATGGTAATTTTACCCATAACTGAGATCTAAGACATCAATATTTAGAATGTACTCAGAAATAAGACTCTAATGCCACTAAGTACGCTCAATTTCGAGTCCGGGAGAATAAAATGGATTTTCTCCATAAAAGGGCAAAATGATCCTTTCACACCCTGTGAGGGCCACAAACGAATCCAATGGCCAAAAAATATGTAATGAGTGGTCAAACCACTACCAGCTACTAGTGGAGAAGGAGGTGGTAGGGGAGGATCCAATGTTAATTTAAGATTTAAAAGAATTAAAACATAATTATTTCAAGTAATTATGAAAAATGCAAAACACCTATAAATACCCCTCCAAAAATCCTCCAAAAAAGTTCATTAAAATTTCCATGAAATCATCTTGCTTACCCTAAAAAATTAGATCTAGATTCCTTCCCGAATTTCCAAAACTTCCCAAAATCTCTCTTCTTTCATTTTCTCTCTCCTCTCTCTAGATTGGAACAAGAGACCTAAATTCAATTAAGCACTCTATTCCAAATCAAAACTCACAAATCCCACCATCCATAAGACCTTAGACTACCTCATTTAAAAAACTTATGAATCAATTTCAAGATCCAATGGTTTAAACAACTAAAAATCACAAGACAAGTAGTTCTTGGGCTATCTCATCATCAAGTGGGTATTCTTTTAATTTGGACTGCAAAACTAAAGTTTTTCTCCAATTAGGTAGGTGGAAACCCTTTCCACACTTGTTTCATGTTGTTTTATGTAATTTTTATTTTTCTGAAATTAGTTTTAGGTTAAAATTTATAAAAATCAAGGACCATAACCCTTTAATTTTGGATGATGGAGGGCTCAGATGGAAAATCTAAGCTATCCAATCAATCCAATAGAGACCAAAAACCCTAAGGTAGAAGTTTCAAGAAATTCAATCAAGTTTTTAACCCTTAATTGAAGAAGAATTAATTGGATAATCCAAACTAGACTGTCTGATCTTCTTTAAAGGATTGGAATCCCGAGATGCCGCATGAAAACGTGCCCTGCTGAAGCGTCTCTGCCCGTGTGCTTCGCGTTGGACACTGTCCCGACAAAACGACCGCGAGACAGTGCTAGTCTCGGGATGCGCATTACCACGTGCATCCCTATGATGGGAGCGTTGTGATCGTTCCACCTGACTAGACCCACTGCCTGACTAATCCCAGCCATCCATTCTGCTGTGCCCAGATCAAATTTGGACCCTAGGAACAACTATGAACTTCAGTCATCAATTGTGGAGTCATCTGAAATCCAAATTGAGATAAAAAAGAAGCTATGAAAAGCTTGTAATGTCTATTTTCTTTTTAAACCATAATATTGATAAAACAATTCCAGAAACTTTCTGTTTTTAAGAATCATGCTTCTAATTTTCATGATCTTCAAGACCTAAGATGATTAGATCTTGGGGATCTGATTTACTGATGATATAATGTTGAAATAAAGTAATATCCATGATTTATTTAGACAGATATAAGATAAATGAAAGGATCTACCCTTTATGGTAGAAAAACCCTAAAAATGCAAAGGGACCCACTTGATCAATAAGATCAAGTATGATCAAACCCTTGGGATGGATGGAATGAATGGGATTATGATGCAATCCATTGAGATCATGGATTAAATATGACAGAAACAAAGGGATATGATCTTTGGACCTTAATGGAGTAAAAGCCCTAAAATTAATTAAAACCCTTAATTAAAAGGAAGAGATTTAAGATCTAATGGTTGGATTATAAGTAAAAGTTTTAATAATCTTAATCTAATTAGTTTAATTGTCTTTTATTTGATAATATAATTGTAAATGTGCTTTATGTTGTAAATTAGGAAGCATGATAGTATAATTCTTAAATGTTAGCATGCTATGTTCCATATGTTATTAGTTTGTTAGTAGGTTGGATTATCTTAGGGCCAAGTTAGTTAAAATTTGACATTTAAGCATGATTCCATTAGTAGTAAAATTTCATGTATTTCATAACTTAGGATCATGCTAGTTTAAATATAGTTTTATTCCATTAGGTTAAGTTACATTCATGGAAGCATGTTAGTATATGGTTGTTAAACTTATATTTGATTTACGCTCAAAGTTTGTGATTTAATTGTTGTCAAAATTTATTAGTAGATTCAATTGTTAAGTAGTTGTTAATATATGATGAGCATGAACCACCAAAATTGTAAACTAATGGAATATAGAGATTCATGGACAATTAAGATGAGTGAATGACTTTGACTTAATATTAGTAAGGGCTATAGTTAGTAGGACAATATAAGGATTATAAAATCCTTGGTCCAAACTAGGAAAATAATAAACCCCATGAATGACATTTTAAATGTTCATGGATTTAATTAAAATCAATTAGAAAGAGTACTTAGGTTTAAAATGCCCATAGGAACTTTATGAAAGGTTGAAGTAAGGTCACTCTAGTGAATGCTGAACATAGTGGTTAAGGAGGTTTTCTAATAGTGCCTCACTCTTCCCCTACCTTCCGTTGACGTTTGTGAGGTCAAAACGCCTCCATACATAAGGATTGAAGTAACCACTTTGTGTTCAACCATTCAGTAAGTAAGCCTTCGCCAATTGGAAATAAGAGGAGCAGTCTAGACTTAGGCTGAAATAAGTTATCTTCAACTAGAAAAATGTTAACTGCTTGAATAATAATAATAAGAGCATAAAAAGTTAGTAAATTATCTAATCCTAATAAAAAATTTAAGTAAGATAAGGATGATCAAACAAGATCCCTGGGATCTTGAATGATCAAGAACAATAAAAAGAAATAAATACTTCTTGATGATGATATATATTGCTTGCAATTTAGATCAAATAGAATAGAAGATCTGAACCCTTGATCAAATATGCTTCAAGGAACAGAGCCAAGATCATCCTCCTTACGGATGATCAAACAACTAAACTTAGATCAAAGAAGAACTAGATGATAGAAGATCTAAACCCTTGATCTTTATCAGCAAGTATAAATTGTTGATCGAAGGATCTATGAAAGATCAAGATCAAAGAACGGAATACACGAAGACTTACGATAGAAAATACTTAGATTTGAAAGATTGGAAGATCATTCTAACCATCAGATCTATTGATCAATAGGATGAACACTATCTGAGGAAAATATATCATGATAGGACAAAAGGTCTAAGTCCTTTATAACAAAGGACAAGATTATATTAAGAATATAGATAGGATAATTTAGATTGTATAAATATTGACAGTTTGTATGGATTTACAGATTACATATGTCAGTCAGGATCATGGAAGGGCTGAAGAGATGGATCACTACTTGAAGGTAGGAGGATTTTATGAATGCAACTAAATGGGATGTACATGTTGAATACATGATCTTATGTCTAGGAATGTTGACAAGTGTAATGTTAATACTTGTATTAAATCCCTTGAAACCTTTATGATCCAACCAAACACATATGAAATGGTTAAGTTAGAATTGAGGAACAGACTCTAAGTGAGTATGGAACTAGAAGATATTCTAGCCCTAAGTAAATAGACAGATTGTCTAATACGATGAAACCTATTTTACATACAAGCATGGAGGCTTGTGGTTTTGTTTTAAATAGGTATAAGCCTGGGGATGCTATGTTAGGGGCGTTATGAGGGTTTGGCCACCTTCTTCCCAAAATTTGATGGTTTGATGATACCTTGCCCTATGAGAGGCTAAAAGTCGGATGGGGCAATTATGGGAAGGCCACCACTATGAAAGCCATGTCTCCCCATATGGGCAGTGACATGATATTTTCTACCATGGTATCAGTGGTGAACAGGGTAGTCATTCGAGTGTGCTAGTACGGATCAGACTGCAGCATGGTAGTCCTTTGATTATTTTTACACTATGATGCATATGAGATAAGCATAGTGAAATGCCTTATGTTTTGGCATGATGAAATGCTAGGTAATTGTATATTACCAATATTTTCCAAGAAGGAAAATTCCCAATATAGGACTAGCTGAAATACTAATTTCTCATAGTGGAAAGAATTAATCAGCTTAGTTGGGAATGTTATTTGACTACTTTCATAACTTTGATGGATTTATCCATGTACAGCATGTATGTATAAGGATGTACATATATTACAAATTAAAGAGTTTGATACATGAGTATGTTTATGAATAATGGCATTGTGAAGTATTAGAATTATACTGTCAAATTATTATGCTTCTTAAATCCCCTACGAAGCATAGCTTGCTAAGATATTGTAAATGTTTGAATGTTTACAGTATCTCAGATACAAAAAGGGAGAGTTAGGAGCTCAAGACTAAAGAAGACTTGGGAGAATAATCATTAGTGTATACCCCTTGAAGACATGTATTTTGTTTTGTCTGAGAGAATTGTATTGTAATGAGAGTTTCATTGTATGGTGAGCTTTGAGTTTTGGATTATGTAATTTGGACAAATATTGTAATGAAATTTGGCTGTACTATGATCCACTAGATGGATTCTAGAATTTAATAAATGTATATTCCTTCAATCGAATTTTATCTTGTACAAAAAATCTACTTATGTTATGTATGAAGTGATGACTTAGGTTTTTCAAAACAAGTTCTAAAGAAAAGAATCTTGGCTGCTTTGTTTTGCAAAAAAAATTTACTACTAAGGGCCCTGCCTTTGAAAAATGTATTACAAAATGTGTTACAAAAACCCAGGTCATCACAGTTAGTATCAAAGCCATTCATCCAGTCATAGTACAGTACAAATGTTCCAAAGGAGAGATCATAATCCAATTTTAGATTAAGATAGAAATAATTGTGTAGATACTGATAGAAATTTTGGTTTATGAGCAAATACCACCAAAGAGAGTCACAAGGCAGAAAGCTCAAAATACTCTAGAAGACAATACGGAGAGATTAACCATGAATAATGTGGAAGTGATGAAGACAATACGGAGAGATTAACCATGAAAAATGTGGAAGAGATGGTAATAAGGGTATTGAGGAACCTTCTTCCTCTCATTCAATAACCCCAAAGTTCATCACCTCGAGTAGAGATATTAAGTACTTAGGCTCAGGCTCAGCCTAAAGTGAGACACAATATAGCAACACCAACACTAGCTACTCCCATGCTAGTACAGGGTCAATCTTCCCTTGTACCAAGTGAAGAAGTTAGAAAGTCTCCATTAGCACCAGAAAAGGTTGACAAAATGATGGAGAGATTTCAAAAGATGGCTATGGTGTATAATGGCAAGGGCAAAGCTGAGAAGGCTGAGGAATAGATATATGAAGTAGAAAGGGCTTTTAGTGCACTACGTACTCCTCCAAAGTTGAAGGTTAAGTTTGCCACCTAGCTATTAAAACAAGAAGCTAGATTTTGATGGAGATCAGCTAACAATACCTTCTTCTGAAATTCTAAAGATACTACATGGGAGGAATTTAATGAAGTCTTCAACCACAAATATTTCCCTTCTGATGTACAAGCAAGAAAGCTGATAGAGTTTCTGGAACTTAGACAAGGGAACATGTCAATGGTAGAATATGATAATAAATTCACATAGCTAAGGAGATTTGTAACTCATGTGTGTAACACTGAAACACACACAGTGAATCGATTCAAAGAAGGCTTGCACCCAGGTCTAAAAGTAAAGGTATTTGTACTAAACCCACAACCTTGGTGGAATGTGTGGAAATGGCTTTTAAGTTTGAAGAAGAATACAAGAATGGTCAAACCAACAAGTTTGGTGCAGGAGAAAACTATAATCCAAAGCCCTTCCAGAAGAAAGAAAGACCTTGGAACAATTTTCAGCCCTAAAGAAATCCGAGGAATAATGCAGAAGGACAAAATAGGCAACCATGTTCAAGATGAAGAAAATTCCACCAAGGCAATATGTGCCCTAGTCCTAGACAAC
The DNA here is from genome assembly GCA_035236585.1 of Warburgia ugandensis. Lineage (NCBI taxonomy): Eukaryota > Viridiplantae > Streptophyta > Magnoliopsida > Canellales > Canellaceae > Warburgia > Warburgia ugandensis. Next base: position 55,858,483 of record CP141128.1, read on the forward strand.
AACAACCACAACGGTTTTCTATAAAATGCAATAATTGTGGGGAGTATGGACACGTCGCCACCTACTATACCAAACCATTGGTGGTTAAGGAGGCAAAACCAGAGATTACCCCTCAACACCAAGGAAGGGTATTCGCCATCACTGATGACCAGGCTGGACCATCTAATATAGCATTTGAAGGTACATTACTTGTAGCTAATAACTATGCCAAAGTATTATTTGATTATGGATCTATGCATTCTTTTATATCTTGTCTATTTGCATCTAGAATAGAACTGTCAGTGAAAAACTTGGGATTTAATCTAGATGTAACAACTACAGTTGGAAAAACAGTTAAATTACAAGAATACTTGCATAATGTACCTGTAGAAGTATTGGGCAAAAGAATGGACATAGACCTCATTTTACTGAACATGGTGGACTTTGACATCATACTGAGTATGGACTGGTTAGCAAAATACTGGGTAGTTATGGACTGTCACAAAAAGAAAATCACATTTAGCATACCGGGTGAGGATGTATTGGAACTGTATGGGAAGCACAATGACTTAGACAAATCCATTATCTCAGCCATGAAGGCTGTCAAACATATGTCTAAGGGGTGTCAGGCATTTCTAGCAACAGTAGTTTCTTTAGATGTTGAATAGCCCAGGATAACAGAAATTGAAGTACTCAGGGAATTCCAAGATGTTTTTCCAAAAGAATTGCCAGGATTACCCCCACATAGAGAAATTGAGTTTACCATTGATGTAATTCCTGGTACAACTCCAATTTCTAAAGCACCTTATAGGATGGCCCCACCAGAGTTAAAAGAGTTGAAAGGTCGATTACAGGAATTGTTAGACAAAGGGTTTGTTAAACCAAGTAGTTCACCATGGGGAGCGCCAGTAATATTTGTGAAGAAGAAGGATGGGTCTATGAGTTTGTGCATTGATTATAGAATGTTGAATAGTGTCACAATGAAAAATAGATATTCCTTACCTCGCATTGATGATCTCTTTGATCAACTCCAATCTGCAAAGGACTTTTCCAAAATTGACCTTAGATCAGGATATCATCAATTGCATATTTAGGATAAAGACATGCCCAAGTCAACCTTCAAAAATTGGTATGGGCATTATGAGTTTCTAGTCATGTCTTTTGGGTTGACCAATGCACCAGCAGTGTTTATGGATTTGATGAAAAGAATCTTCAAACCAATTTTGGATAAATTTGTGATTGTATTTATTAATGATATACTTATTTACTCTACTAGTATCAAGGAACATCAAGAACACTTACGAATTGTACTAAATACCCTCAGAACACATAAACTATTTGGTAAATTTAGTATGTGTGAATTCTGGTTAGAGAAGGTTAATTTCTTGGGTCATGTAATTTCCAAGAATGGAGTAGAAGTGGACCCCACCAAGGTTAAAGCCGTAATGAATTGGGAGAAACCTAAGATAGTAATAGAAATACGTAGTTTTCTTAGACTAGAAAGATACTACCATAGATTCATTCAAGGATTTTCCCATATAGCCCTTCCTTTGACTAAATTGATAGAAAAGGGGTACAATTCACTTGGACAGAAGAATGTGGAAATAATTTTCAAGAGCTAAAGAAGAGGTTAACTACGGCACCAGTACTGACATTGTCAACAGTAAGTGGGGGATATGAAATATATTGTGATGCTTCAGGCAAAGGGTTAAGAGGTGTGTTGATGCAAAATGGGAAGGTCATTGCTTATGCATCTAGATAATTGAAGAAACATGAAATAAATTACCTAGTACATGACCTAGAATTGGCAATTGTAGTTTTTGCATTGAAAATTTGGAGACACTATTTGTATGGAGAAAAATTCAGTGTATTCACATATCATAAAAGTCTTAAATACATCTTCACTCGGGCTGATTTGAACATGAGACAAAGAAGATGGATGGAAAATATCAAAGACTATGATTTTACCATCTAATACCACCATGGAAAAGCGAACGTAGTAGCTGATGCATAAGTAGACAGCCAAGAGCTGTACTCACAAACAACACCATTAAATCATCTTTTGTAGAAAGAGTCCTTAAAGCCCAAGAAGAAGTACAGTAACTCAAGAATTGTGTAAAAAGAAAGGATTTTGTAAGGGTACAGATGGGTGTATACGTTTTTAGGAGAGATTGGTGGTTCCTTTAAATATAGACTTGAGAAAAGAACTATTACAAGAAGCCCATCAGTCAAAATTTTCCATACATGCTGGGGTACAAAGATGTATCAGGATTTGAAAAGAAACTTTTGGTGGGAAGGCATGAAAAGAGAAATGGGGGAATTTGTGGCTAAATGTCTAAATTGTCAACAAGTAAAAGCTGAACACCAAAGGCCAGCTAGAATGTTACAAACACTAGAACTTCCAAAATGGAAATGGGATAACATCACTATGGATTTCGTAGTAGGATTACCAAGGACCCGACTAAGTCATGACATGATTTGGGTGATTGTGGATAGGTTAACAAAGTCAGCACATTTCTTTCCAATTAGGCAAAACCAGTCAATTGACAGTCTAACTAAGTTATACATCAAAGAAATAGTAAGTCTTCATGGGATTCCACTATCCCTCATCTCTGATAAGGATGGAAGATTTACTTCAAGACGTTGGAAGAGTGTACAACAAGCCTTGGGAACCTCACTTAAATTCAATATAGCATCTCACCCCCAAACAGACAGTCAATCAGAAAGGACTATTCAAACTTTAGAAGATATGTTGAGAACATGTGCATTAGATTGGAAAGGGAATTGGGATGAACATCTTCTGTTAGTAGAATTCGTGTATAACAATAGTTTTCAAGCAAGTATTGGTATGGCACCATATGAAGCATTGTATGGACAGCTATCTCGATCACCAACCTATTGGAGTGAAGTTGGAGAAAGAAAGCTAATAAAGTTTGAACTAGTGGAACAGTGTACAGACAAGGTTAGATTGATACAGAAGAGGTTGTTAACAACACATAATAGGTAGAAAAGTTACGCAGATAAAAGATGTAGAAACCTAGAATTTGATGTGGGGGAGCATGTATTTTTTAAAGTATCACTAGCCAAAGGAGTAATGAGGTTTGGATGCAAAGGAAAACTTAGTCCTAGATTCATCGATCCATTTGAAATCCTAAAAAGAATTGGTCTAGTAGCTTACAAATTAGCCTTACCACCCCAACTCTTAGCAATACACAATGTCTTTCATGTATCTATGCTACAAAAATACCTACAAGATGACACGCTTGTACTTCAAAGGGTGCCACAAGAGCTAAAGCGAGACCTAACCTTCGAATAAAAGGCGATACGGATCTTAGACCGCAAAGAACAGAAGTTAATGACCAAAACCATTCGCTAGTCAAAGTTTTGTGGCAGCATCACTCTGTTGAGGAAGCCACATGGGAAACAGAAGTAGAAATGAGGAAGACACACCTTAGTCTATTTGATTAAGTTATTGTATTACAAATTTCGAGGACAAAATTATTACAAGGGGAAGATTATAATTTCCCCAATTTTTGTAAATTGATTGAGAAAATCAATAAAGTTTGAGTTTTAAAAAATTATGGGCTAGAATATTAGGTTATTGAGATTAAAACATGGATTAAAACTTAAAAATTATGAATGTACTCGAAAAACTGATCAAAATGATACATGTACGTTCAATTCTGAGTTAAAATGAAAAATCCCTAATTTTCTTTATTTTTATAAATAAAAGGGTAAAATGGTAATTTTACCTATAATTGAGATCTAAGACATCAATATTTAGAATGTACTCAAAAATACGATTCCAATGCCACTAAGTACGCTCAATTCCGAGTTCAGGAGAATAAAATAGATTTTTCTCCATAAAAGGGCAAAATGGTCCTTTCACACCCTATGGGGTCCACAAGGGGCCCACAAACTGTAACAACCCCAATTTTTATGAATATAATTGAATTATTAAAAATTAAAAGTTAAAATTTTAAAAGTGGAACTAGAACATTGAGTTCTAGGAAAATTCATTTTTATACAAGTAAAATTAAGACTTAAAACTTGGATATTTGTAATGTACTCGAAAAACCAATCAGAGTGATTGTAAGTACATCAAATTCTAAGTTCGGATGAAAAATCCTTATTTTTCTCCATTTTTAAGAATAAAAGGGTAAAGTGGTAATTTTACTAATAACCGATACTTAAGACATCAAAATTTAGAATGTACTCAAAAATACGAATCCAACGCCACTAAGTACGCTCAATTCCGAGTCTGGGAGAATAAAATGGATTTTTCTCCATAAAAGGGCAAAATGGTCTTTTCACACCTCCGTGGGGCACACAAAGGGATCCAACGGTTAGAAAACATGTCATCATGAGTCAAACCACTACCAGCTGCTAGTGGAGGAGGTGGTAGTGAGAATTTAAAGACAATTTAATAATAAAAAGAAATCAAACATGATAATTACAAGTAATCATGATAAATTCAAAACTCCCTATAAATAGCCCATAAAATTTCCAAAAAATTCTCCCAATGTTCTTCACAAGATCCCTTAGAATGCCCCAAAATCCCAACTCCAAAATCCTACTTGATCTTCCCCAATTCCTCTTTCTTTCTCTCTTTCTATCTTATTCTCTGTGGGTGTTCCCAAACACACCATCTGCATCGAGAGCGTTTAGGGACACATTGTCCCCGATGAACTAGGGTTTCCTCCCAGGGAACCCAAATTCAATTAGCAATCACTTTTTACTCGTTGAAATAACATCTCCACCATTGGATCTGGTCAGACAGAGCTAATCTACAAAAGCCCTTTGGTTTCATGATGATCCACCTCCTGGATCGTCAAAAAATCCCAAACAAAGAACAACTTTGGTACTAGTTACCATCTCTAGTGGAGTTTTCCAGCTATTCTGACTAATCTAGCTATTAAACAGTGATCTTGCACGATTCAACGTCTTTCAGTACATGGTGATCATCAAAAGCCCCATAGTCCCAAACCTTCTCCAGCAATGGAACCAGAGAAATCAAGGACTGCATGCATTATTTGGCAGCTAGGGTTTCTTTCACCGATAAATCCCTCCTCCTATAACAACCCCAATTTTTATGAATATAATTGAATTATTAAAAATTAAAAGTTAAAATTTTAAAAGTGGAACTGGAACTTTGAGTTCAAAGAAATTTATTTTTATAAAAATAAAATTAAGACTTAAAACTTGGATATTTGTAATGTACTCGAAAACCAATTAGATAAGTACATCAAATTCTGAGTTCGGATAAAAAAATCTTTATTTTTCTTCATTTTTAAGAATAAAAGGGTAAAATGATAATTTTACTAATAACTGAGACTTAAGACATCAAAATTTGGAATGTACTTAGAAATACGAGTTCAACACCACTAAGTACGCTCAATTCAGTGTCTGAGAGAATAAAATGTATTTTTCTTCATAAAAGGGCAAAATGGTCTTTTCACACTTTCATGGGGCCCACAAATGGATCAAACGGCCAGAAAACATGTCATCATGAGTCAAACCACTACCAACTGCTAGTGGAGAAGGAGGTGGTAGTGGGAATCCAAAGAGAATTTAATAATAAAAAGAAATCAAACATGATAATTACAAGTAATCATGGAAAATTCAAAAAATATCTATAAATAGCTCATAAAATTCCCAAAAATTCTCCTAATGTTCTTCACGAGGTCCCCTAAAATGCCTCAAAATCCCAGCTCCAGAATCCTGCCCCATCTTCTCTCTCTCTCTCTCTCTCTCTCTCTCATTCTTTATGGGCGTGTCCCTGGACGCACTTGGGAAGATGACCCCGTGTCTGCATCAGGAGCATCTAGGGATGCGTTGTCGCTGATAAACTAGGGTTTTAGCCCATAAAACCATAATTCAATTAGTCATCACTTTCTACCCTGTAAAATAACATCTCCACCATTAGATCTGGTCGGATAGGGGTGATCTACATAAGCCCTTTGCTTTCATGATGATCCACCTCCTGGATCGTAGGAAAATCCCAACCGAAGAACAACTCCAATACTGGTTACCATCTCTGGTGGAGTTTTCAAGCTTTTTCGGCCAATATGGCTGTTAAATGGTAATCTTGCACCATTGAACGTCTTTAGTACATGGTGATCTTCAAAAACCCCATAGTCCCACACCTTCTCCGGCAATGGAACTAGAGAAAATAATGAATGTATGCATTATCTAGTAGCTGGGGTTTCTTTCACTGGTAAATCCCTCCTCCGGTGAAATTCCTTCACCAGATCAGCACCAATAGGCCCTGTTCACCCTCTATTTTCAATTCTGACATCTCTTGGGTGTTTTCTGGCTACCAAAAGGTCTTCCCTAGTCATTCATTCGTCGAAGGCGATGGATCTAGCATGGATGGTGGAGATCTAATCACAGTCGCCTCAGATGAATCTTCGGAGCCATTGGATGATTTCCTGGGGCCCAAAAACCCCAAGAGATGAAATCTGGGGCTCTGATCATAACAAATGCAAGAGATTTGATGATGGGTGATCTAACGGTCCAGATCTGGATTGTCTCACCTATCACCAGTCACCCGTCCCTGGTAATGGGTAATCCCAGGTAACAAGTGCGGGCCAACCTCTGTTTGTCCTTTTCTATTGAAATGATCTCAGCTATTCAATAATTGTACTGAAACCTTATTTCTTTAATTAAGAAGCTAATATAGCTCTGATTTTAGTTCTGAATGTTTTTGTAGATTTCTTGTCACTGGTATATGTTACTGAACTCATGAAATATAGGTTTTAAATTGTATTTATTAGTGACAATCACAAAAAACTGTAGTAAAAGTATTAGATCGTGATCAAGATGATCTCAAAATTGAGATCTAAACCGATGGATGGGTTCAAGAGATCCCAAAACCCTAAGGACCATGATCATGGTAAAATTTCTGGGTTTCTAGATCAAGTAAATCAACAAAAATAGTAAGATCAAATTTTAGCCCTTAAATCGGGCTAAAATCTTGAAATCCCAATTTTGATCTCAATTTAACTCCAAATTGAGATTAAAAAGTTGAGTTGGATTCCTCTTGATGAGTAGAACCTACTGAACTTAGAAAATTTATGTTTTAATGTATGTAAAATTCTATTAATAAAGAAAACTATTACTAATTCTTATGATTAGTAAAATTTGGAGTGATCAAACTCTATAATTCTGATCCACTAATGATCTTGTGATTTTAAAACATGGAATCAATGGTTAGAAGTGACTAATCTATGTTTAATTAAGAGATATAGCCTTAAAAGTAGTAAATCCATGAAAATGAATGGTAATCTCCTTGATCAAGTTGATAAAGGATGATTGGATAGTGTGGATGTATTTGAATGATGATATGAAGTTAATGTCATATGGATTGATGACTTGATGATGATGATTTGGGATAGATTAAGATCTATGCCCTTAAATTGGATAAAATGACTTAAGATCTTCTTGATCGGTTGGATCAAGAAGGCGGTTGGATCAAGAAGGATCAGATCATTTGATGAGATGCATCAATGATCTAATGATAAAATCACATTAATAAGATGTATTATATCTAAAGGAACATGAAAAGATTAAGATCTAAACCCTGAAATGGGAAATCGACCATGACCATTGGATCATGATTTATAGTTATGGCATGTTAAATTTTCATTTGAATTATTGAATGTTATTATAATTGTCTTTTATTGCTTAGTATATTTAATTGTAGATTTATGTATTTATTTATGCTTTAATGCTTATGTTATAAAAATTACATTGAAAGTGTAATTAAATGAAAATAGGGTTGAAGGACATTTACATGGAATGAATGACATTGACTTAATGATAGTAAGGGCTATAGTTAGTAGGATAATATAAGGAATATCATTTCCTTGGCCCAAAATAGGAGAATAATAAAACTCCATGAATGACATTTTAAATGTTTGTGAACTTAATTAAAATCAATTAGAAAGGTTGAGCTAAGGACACACTAGTGAATGCTAAACATGGTGGTTAAGGGGGTTTTCTAATAGAGCCTCGCTCTTCCCCTACCTTCCGTTGACGTTTGTAAAGTCTAAATACCTCCTTACATGAGGATTGAAGTAACCATTTTGTGTTCAGCCATTCAACTAGTAAACCTTAGTCAATTGAAAATAAGTGGAGCAGTCTAGACTTAGGATGAAATAAGCTATCTTTAACCAGTAAAACATTAACTGGTTGAATAATAATAATAAGAGCATAAAAGGTTAGTAAAATATCTAATCTTAATAAAAATTGTAAGTAAGATAAGGATGATCAAACAAGATTCATAGGATCTTGAATGATCAAGAACAATAAGAATCATAACATTGTATTGTACTTAGTATGCATGTTTATTAGTATGCATGTTGTAGATCAAATCTAGATCATTAAATTAGATAATCCAAACTCTTGATCAAATATGATTCAAGGAAGAGAACTAGGGTCATCCTCCTTAGGGATGATCAAATAACTGAACTTAAATCAAAGAAGAACTAGATGATAGAAGATCTAGGCCCTTGATCTTTATCAACAACTATAGACTGTTGATCAAAGGATCTATGAAAGATCAAGATCAAGGAGATGGACAGACAAAGACTTTAGAGATAGAAAATACTTAGATCTGAAAGGTTAGAAGATCATTCTAACTATCAGATCTACTGATCAATAGGATAAAATACTATTTGAGGAAGATAGATTATATGGATGATAAGAACACAAGACAGATCTAGATCCTTTATATCAAAGGACAAGATTAGATAAGGAATATAGATAGGAGATTATCCAAAATTGTACAAATAATGACAGTATACATGTATTTATAGATTACATACGTCAATCATGGAGGATCTGAAGGAATGGATCACTACATGAAGGTAGGTGGAACTTTACAAATATAAGACCTATGCTCTGTGGAATTGTTGTTATTCATAAACATTATAATGCTTAAGGATGATAATATGTTTAGTTACATTTGAATCATAATTCATGCATATGAGATAGAGAAAACTATTGAAATTAGATGAACACATAATAAATTCCTAGGTATCATTTGTGATTACCCCTAAACATATATAAGAACATAATAATAATGGATATCATTTGTATCAAATGATTATCCTTACACTTAATAACATTTAGTATACAAGTACAAAATTAAAGGAAATGGGGATCATTTATAATAAATGATTAATCCTTAAACTTATTAGAATATGGGTATCATTCATTGTAAATGAGGATCCCTAAACCTAGAAATAAAATCATATCCTTAGTATGAGAATATTGAACATGAGAATGATAATATAAACAAACATATCATCTCAGATGTACAAGAAGTATTTTAGATACAAGCATGGAGGCTTGTGGTTTTGTCTTAAACAAGCATAAGCCTAGGGATGCTATGCTAAGGAAGTTATGAGGGTTTGGCTACCTGCTTCCCAAAATTTGATGATATTATGATACCTTTGTAATGATTCTAATTTTGTAATATTGAAATTCCAAGTTAAGCAATGAAAAGATCAGTTTTTGAAGATAAGGGCATTTTAGTCATTTCACTATTCACCTTGACTGAACCCAGAAATTTGGTCCTGAAAATGGTACCATTAGGTGCGTCTCGGAAAAAGGAATCCAACGAGACCAAAATCACCCAAAACGGAGTTAAAATGAGCAAGTTATGGCCCTTTGAAGTTCAGGGGCAAAAATGTAATTTTTACAAAAAACGGATTTAGCCTGCAAAACACAGGGGTCCGTTTTGATACGGGCACCCTTCATCTTCAACCTCCTAGAGGGTTCTAGAACGGCGGTGATTGGAGGAGAAATCACCGCCATTCTGGAGGTTTCTCCACCGCCATTCAAAGGCGATGAGAGCCCCCTCTAGAACCCTCTCATAGCTCTATAAATAGAGCTCTTGGGCGCCTCTAATGGCAACCCAAAAGGTTGAAGAAAACCCGTTGTGGAGGAGTGACCTAGAGGGAAAATAAGGAGAAAAACCCAGCAATGAGCCAGGTATGCCCAAGATCCCTCAAAACCCATCTTCACAGTAGTTCTAAGGTCAATTTCCCTAGGTTTTTGCATGAAAAACCATGCAAAATGGAGCCCTGGAGAGCCAGCAAGGACCCAGGGACATCCCCTGGGCTGCACTGGTTTGACAGGGTCGAACCAGGGTGTCCTAAGGATGCCCCGGTCCCCCAGACGAACAAAACGTTCTAGTCGGAACGTAACACGTCGATCCCGTTTGAAAAACCAAACAGGCGCGTTCGGGGACCGGGGCGCATGCCACTGACGCGCAGCGCTCTAGCATTCTGCCTTTTCACCCTTAAGACCCTTATGTACGTGTGACACTAAAATGCTTATAACTTGAGATCTAGAGCTCTGATTGAGGTGCCACAAAAGGTGTTGTGTCTGTCTCAACGACGCGGACACACCCAACTATAAAATCCCTGATCAAGACCCAATCAAAGGTGGGCATGACCTTAGAATAGGATGATGGCGTGCGGCCGCTAGACCTTTGGAAAACTGAGGATACCAAGGCCCAATTAGGACCTTAGGACACCCATAGGCATAGGGATGGACCCCTAATGCCTAAGTAATAAGACCAACCACTCTAAAACTCATAAAAGATAGGCTAAACTAACATTGATTCCCCAAACCATGTTCAGGAGTGTATGACGACAAAGGGGTTAGCGTGACCTAGCCAGGTAGGTGCTCTATCGCTACTAGATTCTTTAAAAGAACTATGATCATTTTGAAAATACAGGATTTAAGTATATGACTTGTTTAGCATGACTTAATTCAGCATGCATGTGATAAATGCTTTATGCATAGACATGTTTTATAAATGATTGCATATACATTATGCATAGATATGTTTTGCAAACAATTGCAATACATTGCATGATTTAAGTTCTTGCAAAAAATTGCTTGTCCTTGAGGGTTACCAAAAGATGCTGGAGTGCAGAGGGCCAGGTAGTTGTGAGGGACGCAAAGAGGACAGGTTTTGAAAAAGAGGTTTTTCGCTTGTTTGATCTTATGTGATTTGGGCTAGTAAGCTTATGGGTGCTATGTCGAGGGGTCTGGGTTGGCCACCCAGCCTCTACCACTACTAGGTGGAATGGGTACCACGCCCAAAAAGGGCATGTCCCTACGTCGACTGCATGTGGTACAGGGGGCTACCACTGGTGTCACGGCACTGGGTCGATGTGTCATATGCCCCGTGGAGGCTATGATGCTGTGTCCTCAGGTACCCGGGGACCACACGGCGGTGAGGTCATGGGCATAGTTTGGACCCTATGGTTTGATGATTTATGTGCATTGCATATGGCATGATATGAGGTTGGTCGACCATACCATACTAGATATCCATGAGTTGGATTCAATGAAGCATCTTATGCATATCATAATGTTATGATATATATGTATATGATACTTTTGATTTTGGATTATGTGATCCTTTAAGTCGTTAGTATTTCAGTTTGATAATGGATTTTAATATCGATATTGAACTTGAGTATTCAAACATGCACATGTTTCGAAAGAGCATATGATTTTAAAACATCTCATGCATCATAAAACTAATAGTGATAGGCTCTGACTGAGTATAGTATATACTCACCCAATCCTCAACATTTTTCAGACACAAAGTAAATACTTAAGGGCAAGGAACGCTTGTGCTAGGAGACACCCAGACTAAGTGCAAGTAAGTAAACCCCCACCTTATCTTTCAATGTTACTTGATTGTAGTTACTCCCTAATAGTTGGGGCTGTGACTAACACTTTCTTGGGAACAATATTGATTTAAACTTTGCCATGGCTAGATAATTTGAGAATGTGTTTTGACACTCGGGATTTTTATCAAAGATTGTTTTCCAAACCAAAAAGATTTTCATGCATTTCATACTTATAAAATAAGAGATCTCGCCTTTTTATCAAAATTGCATCATATAAAAATCGGGTCGTCACAGTTGGTATCAGAGCCCGGTTTAACGTTACTCACAGCCCAGTTATGAGGAGAATAACTTATAATCAAGTTTCATCCATAAAAGAGTAAGGGGTAATAGGATAACACAAACTAAGGTTTGGTAAATTACCTTGTGATTACAGATGCCTAGGAAGAAAGGAAGCAATGCTCCAAGACCTGAAGCCCCACCAGTGGACTCCACTGGGTCGGGCAATGGGATGGCTAAGTTATTCCAACAATTCTTACAGAATATGGGACAATACATGAACAGTCAAAGCCAAACTCCTACCACCCGAGATCCTTCCCCTGATAAAGTAATAGATAGGACAGAAGTTCAGTTAGAAAGGTTTCAAAAATTAGCTCCTTCATTCACAGGACAAGATGAAGCTTGTACAGCTAAAAAATGGTTAATTGATATTGAAAAGATATTTAAAGCCATGAACATAGCTGAAGAAAGAAAAGTACCCATGGCCACATTTGTGTTTAGGGGAGAGGCTACCTTTTGGTGGGAAACAACAGAAAGAACTTATTTTGATCAGCAAGAAACAATAGAATGGGAAGAATTTAAAAAGGTCTTTAACAACAAATATTATCCTAAACATGTAAGGAAATAGAAGGAAAAAGAATTTTTGGACTTAGAACAAGGGAATATGACTGTCCAACAATATGAAAGTAAATTCATCAGCCTCCAAAGATTTGCACCACGTGCTTGTGCTGATGAGGAAGATGCGGCAGAAAGATTTGTAAATGGACTCAACCTAGGACTTAGGAATAGAGTTCTAGGTTTCCAACCTTCCACCGTAGCCAAGGCAGTAGAGATGGCCTCCCTATACGAAAAAGATTACCAAAGGAATTGGGCGATGAAGGAAACTAAGAACATCAACACCATGAGAAATAAAGGAAAGAGACCATTTCAGTCATCTAGACCCAGGCCACCTTTAAAGAAGCCGTTTGAAAACAAAGGAAGAAGACTAGATTGGAAAACATGTCCTAAGTGTAACAGGAGTCATTTAGGCAAAACATGTCCCATTTTCAACATCACTTGCTATCTTTGTGGAGAACCAGGACATTTTGCTAGGGATTGTCCAAAAAGGAAAGTACAAGAGCATAAAGAAGATCAAGTTCCAAAAAGCCAAGGACGTGTCTTTGCCCTCACTTCCAGTCAAGCCCAAGCTTCAAATGCAGTCATTGAAGGTATTCTTTCTATCTATGATACACCTGCTAAAGTTCTATTTGATATAGGCTCCACTCATTCTTTCATATCCCGGGAATTTGCATCATCCTTGGACATTATACCACAGGACTTAGACTTCACTCTAGAAGTCATGACTCCTGTAGGCCAAGCACTTCCCACCTACTCTTATCTCCAGGGTGTCCCCATTTTGATCAAGGACCATTTGCTACATGCCAATCTCATCCACTTAGATATGAATGACTTCGACATCATCCTAGGTATGGACTGGCTAGCCTTTCATCAAGCCTTTGTTGATTGCTGACAGAAACGTGTCACTTTTACCCTACCTAATGGAGACACTTTCACCCTCCAAGGAAGAAAGGATTATTCTGGAGCGTGTGTTATTTCTGCCATGAAAGCAGTTAAGCACATTGCTCAAGGATGCCCCTTCTTCTTAGCCAAGATTGAATCTGTCAAGAGTCCCCAACCAAAGCTAGAGGATGTCGAGGTAGTCTGAGAATTTCCTGACGTATTCCCTGAGGACTTACCAGGTCTACCTCCACCAAGGGAAATTGAGTTCACCATTGACCTTATACCCGGTACTTCCCCCATTTCCAAAGCTCCTTACCGAATGGCTCCTGCAGAACTAAAAGAACTGAAGACCCAGTTATAAGAACTACTTGACAAAGGGTTCATACGACCTAGCGTATCTCCGTGGGGAGCTCCAGTCCTTTTTGTTAAGAAAAAGGATGGCTCCATGAGATTGTGCGTAGATTATCGGATGCTAAATAGGGTCACCATTAAAAATAAGTACCCCCTTCCCTGAATTGATGATCTTTTCGATCAACTTCAATCAGCCAGAGCTCTAAGATTGATCTGCGATCCGGATACCAACAACTTCAAGTTAGAGAAGAAGATATCCCCAAGACAGCCTTCAAGACTCGATACAGATGAATTCAGAGTGATGTCCTTTGGTTTCACTAATGCTCCAGCCGCGTTAATGGATCTCATGAATAGGGTGTTCAAGGAGTACTTAGATAAATTCATCATAGTGTTTGTGGATGATATCTTAGTATATTCTGAAACTCCAGAAGACCATAAAGAACATCTAAGGATAACATTAAGCACCCTACGAGCACACAAGTTATATGCAAAATTCAATAAGTGTGAGTTTTGGATGGAAAAGGCTAATTTCTTAGGACACATTATTTCTCAAGATAGCATAGCAGTTGACCCCACTAAGGTTGAATTAGTATAGAATTGGGAAAGGCCTAAGACAGTCACAAAAATAAGAAGCTTCTTAGGACTTGCCGGATATTACAGGAGATTCATCGAGGGCTTTTCACAGATTGCTTTACCTCTAACTAAGGTGACCAAGAAAGACACAAGATTTGAATGGACTGATAAATGAGAGGAAAGCTTTCAGGAACTAAAAAGAAGGTTAACTATAGCACCTGTCCTTACCTTACCTTCAGGAAGTGGCAGATTTGAGATATACAGCGATGCCTCGCAATAAGGACTAGGTTGCGTACTTATGCAACATGGGAAGGTGATTGCTTATGCTTCTCAGCAACTCAAGAAGAATGAAGTCAATTACCCGACCCATGACTTGGAATTAGCGGCCATAGTCTTTGCCTTGCTAATATGGAGACATTATTTATATGGGGAAAAGTTTGAAGGGTTTACAGATCATAAGAGTCTTAAATATATCTTTTCCCAACAAGACTTAAACATGCAACAAAGAAGATGGATGGAATACTTAAAAGATTATGACTTCTCCATTCATTATCACCCCGGAAAAGCTAATATGGTAGCTGATGCATTAAGCAGAAAAACCCAAGGGATGTGTGCAAGTTTATTAACTAAGAGATGGAAGCTATTACAAGAAGTAATCACATGGAAACTAGACATAAGTAAGCACAAGATCATCATGGCAGGTCTAACAATAAAGTCGGCTGTTAATGAAAAGGTTAAACAAGAACAGAAAGGAGATCCAGATATACAAGCTTTCATAGGAAAACCAGGGTTTACAAAAAGAGAAGATGGTAGCGTTTACATGCAAGGAAGATTAGTGGTACCGGCTAATGAAGAGTTAAGACAAGAAATCTTAAAAGAGGCTCATCAATCTAAGTATACTATACACCCAGGAGGGATTAAGATGTATCAAGACTCAAAGAAACAATATTGGTGGGATGGTATGAAAAGAGACGTAGGGGAATTTGTGGCAAAGTGTTTAACATGTCAATAAGTAAAGGCTGAACATCAAAGACCTGCGGGATTGTTACAACCCCTTGAGTTACTCGAATGGAAATGGGACCATATTACAATGGACTTCATCGTAGGGCTACCTAGGACCTCTAAGGGTCATGCCATGATCTGGGTAATTGTTGATAGATTAACTAAGACAGCCCATTTCGTTCCTATACATCATACCCAATCCACTGACAGCCTATCTCAGCTATACATCAAAGAGATAGTAAGTCTACATAGTATACCCCTTAGTATCACTTCAGATAGGGATAGCCGCTTCACTTCGCAACTCTGGAAGTCTGTGCAAAAATCCTTAGGATCTTCCTTGAACTATAGCACAGCCTTCCATCCACAGACCGATGGACAGTCAGAGCGCACAATCCAGATAGTCAAAGATATGTTGTGAACTTGTACCCTTGATTAGAAGTAGAGCTAGGATGAAAACCTACCACTAGTCGAGTTTGCGTACAACAATAGCTTTCAGTCGAGCATTCACATGGCTCCATACAAGGCGCTTTATGGGAGACCCTGTCGATCACCCACCAGTTGGAGTGAAGTTGGAGAGTCCAGGGTGCTCCAGTCCGAGCTGGTAGAGCAATGTGCCGAGAAGGTCAAACTCATAAGAAGACGCCCCCTCACAACTCAAAGCCGCCAAAAGAGCTATGCTGATCAAAGGAGGAGACCATTGGAATTCAACATAGGAGAGCACGTTTTCCTGAAGATATCCTCCACTAAAGGAGTTATGAGGTTCGGTAACAAAGGCAAGCTTAGTCTGCGTTACATAGGACCTTTCAAAATCCTGGAGAAAGTGGGAAAAGTGGCCTACAGGATCCCACTACCCCCTCAGCTATCTGAAGTGTATAACGTATTCCATGTATCTATGCTAAGGAGGTACGTGCCTGACCTCGCTCATGTCATCAACCAGGTACCTATAGAGTTGACGGAGGATCTCAAGCTAGAGATAAGACCAGTTGAGATCCGGGCTCATAAGAGTAAGAAGCTGGGGAACAAGGACATACCCTTAGTCAAAGTTTTGTGGAGAAATGCGCACATGGAAGAAGAGACTTGGGAACCGGAGTCAGAAATGCGAGAAAAGTACCCTGAGATCTTTTGACTGTATATGTAGTAGAATTTTGGGGGAAAAATTCCCCTAAGGGGGTAAGAATGTAATGACTCCAATTTTGTAATATTGAAATTCCAAGTTAAGCAATGAAAAGATCAGTTTTTGAAGATAAGGGCATTTTAGTCATTTCACTATTCACCTTGATTGAATCCAGAAATTTGGTCCTAAAAATGGTACCATTAGGTGCATCTCAGAAAAAGGAATCCAACGAGACCAAAATCACCCAAAACAGAGTTAAAATGAGCAAGTTATGGCCCTTTGAAGTTTAGGGGCAAAAATGTAATTTTTATAAAAAACGGATTTAGCCTGCAAAACACAGGGGCCCGTTTTGATACAAGCACCCTTCATCTTCAACCTCCTAGAGGGTTCTAGAACGGCAGTGATTCGAGTGAGAAATTACCGCCATTCTGGAGGTTTCTCCACTGCCATTCAAAAGCGGTGAGAGCCCCCTCCAGAACCCTCTCATAGCTCTATAAATAGAGCTCTTGGGTGCCTCTAATGGCAACCCAAAAGGTTGAAGTAAATCCGTTGTGGAGGAGTAACCTAGAGGGAAAACAAGGAGAAAAACCCAGCAATGAGCCAGGTATGCACAAGATCCCTCAAAACCCATCTTCACAGTAGTTCTAGGGTCAATTTCCCTAGGTTTTTGCATGAAAAACCAAGCAAAATGGAGTCCTGAAGAGCCACCAAGGACCCAGGAACGTCCCCTCGGCTACACTAGTTTGACACGGTCGAACCAGGGTGTCCTGAGGATGCCCCGGTGCCCCAAACAAACGGAACGTTCCAGTCGGAACGTAACACGTCAATCCCGTTTGAAAAATCGAATGGGCACGTTTGGGGACGCACCCGCAAAAGAGAAGGACGGGCGGGAAAACCCAGCGCATCTGCAGATGCGCCCGCTGAATTGCACCCCGCAGACACGCAGCGCACTAGCGATCTGAGAATTCTTCCGTCTTAAGGAAGCTAGGGCGCATGCCACTGACGCGCAGCGCCCTAGCATTCCGCCTTTTCACCCTTAAGACCCTTATGTACGTGTGACCCTTGTGTTCGTGTCGACGACGCGGACACACTACAACTATAAAATCCCTAATCAAGGCCCAATCAAAGGTGAGCATGACCTTAGCATAGGATGGTGGGGCGTGGCTGCTAGACCTTTGGAAAACTAAGGATACCAAGGCCCAATTAGGACCTTAGGACACCCATAGGCATAGGGATGGACCCGTAATGCCTAAGTAATAAGACCAACCACTCTAAAACCCATAAAAGATAGGCCAAACTAACATTGATTCCCCAAACCATGTTCAGGAGCGTACGAGGACAAAGGGGTTAGCGCGACCTAGCCAGGTAGGTGCTCTATCCCTACTAGATTCTTTAAAAGAACTATGATTGTTTTGAAAATACATGATTTAAGTATATGACTTGTTTAGCATGACTTAACTCAGCATGCATGTGATAAATGCTTTATGCATAGACATGTTTTATAAATGATTGCATATACATTATGCATAGATATGTTTTGCAAACAATTGCAATACATTGCATGATTTAAGTTCTTGCAAAAAATTGCATGGCCTTGAGGGTTACCACAAGACGCTGGAGTGCCAAGGGCCAGGCAGTTGTGAGGGACCCAAAGAGGATAGGTTTTGAAAAAGAGGTTTTTCGCTTGTTTGATCTTATGTGATTTGGGTTAGTAAGCTCGTGGGTGCTATGCCGAGGAGTCTAGGTTGGCCACCCAGCCTCTACCATTACTAGGTGGAATGGGTACCACGCCCAAAAAGGGCATGTCCCTACGTCGACTGCATGTGGTACAGTGGGCTACCACTGGTGTCACGGCACTGGATCAATGTGTCATATGCCCCATGGAGGCTATGACAATGTGTTCTCCGGTACCCGGGGACCACACGGCGGCGAGGTCGTGGGCATAGTTTGGACCCTATGGTTTGATGATTTATGTGCATTGCATTTGGCATGATATGAGGTTGGTCGACCATACCATACTAGATATCCATGAGTTGGATTCAATGAAGCATCTTATGCATATCATAATGTTATGATATATATGTATATGATACTTTCGATTTTGGATTATGTGATCCTTTAAGTCATTAGTATTTCAGTTTGATAATAGATTTTAATATCGATATTGAACTTAAGTATTCAAACATGCACATGTTTTGAAAGAGCATATGATTTTAAAACATCTCATACATTATAAAACTAGTAGTGATGGGCTCCTATTGAGTATAGTATATACTCACCCAATCCTCAACATTTTTCAGACAGAAAGTAAATACTTAAGGGCAAGGAACGCTTGTGCTAGGAGACACCCAGACTAAGTGCAAGTAAGTAAACCCCCACCTTATCTTTCAATGTTACTTGATTGTAGTTACTCTCTAATAGCTGGGGCTGTGACTAACACTTTCTTGGGAACAATATTGATTTAAAATTTTCCATGGATAGATAATTTGAGAATGTGTTTTGACACTCGGCGTTTTTATGAAAGATTGTTTTCCAAACCAAAAAGATTTTCATGCATTTCATAATTATAAAACAAGAGATCTCGCCTTTTTATCAAAATTGCATCATATAAAAAACCGGGTTGTCACAACCTTGCCCAAAGAGAGGCTATAAGTCAGGTGGGGCAATTATGGAAAGGCCCCACTGTGATAGTCCTGTCTCCGCATACGGGCAGTGACACAATATTTTCCATCGTGGTATTAGTGGTGAACAGGGTAGTTATCCGAGCCCACTAGTACGGATCAGACTACAACATGGTAGTCCTATAGTATTTTGTGTATGATGCATGTAATACTGAGATCCCAATACTGCCCTAATGAGGTAGTATTGTCCCAGCAAAGTCTAGATGATTTATCAACTTAGTATATCTGAGTATGGATATTGATGTTTGAGATATTGACTATTTTTCACAATTTTGACCGTATATATATATATACATATACACATATGATATAGTGGTGAGTGGTTTGGAATTATCATAGTGGATGTTACATGATAAATTTTATAATTGAATGATCATATATTGTATGGTTCATGAAAATTGAAGTATGTGATTAACATGAAATATGATGATTATGAATACTATAGATTTGAATTATACAATTCCATATGTTCTTGAATCCCCTACTAAGCATAGCTCGTTGAGATATTGTAAATATTTGAATGTTTACAATATCTCAGATACAGAAAGAAAGGAATGAAGGGATATGACATGGGAAGACGAAGACTATATTGTTGATCAAGACTATGTATATTTGTGAAAGGATTGGATTGTATTTTGATTTGTGTGTTTTGGACATAAGATGTAATAAAGGGGCTGTGTATGTGAGCTACTGGATCGATCCTGCAATTTTAATAAAATGAGTATCTTTGGAAACATATGTTGTACACAAAATTATGTATGTATATGTGAGTGATATGTGGCATTCAGGTTTTCTGAAAAGAATTCAAAGAAAAAAAATTTCATTGCTTAAGTTTTCAAAATATTTGCAAAATTGGTCGACCACCATTTGAAAAGGATTAACGAAAATGTATTTCAAATGTGACAACCCGGGTTTTTGAAACATGATTTGTAAAGTATTTTGAAAGGCAGGGCCCTTAAGAGTGTAAAATTTTTTCACAAAACAAAGCAGCGGAAATTTTTTTCTTTAAAACTTGTTTTGAAAACCCAAGTCACCACTTCATACATAACATAAGTACAATTTGTGTACAAAATAAAATTCCATTGAAGGAATATACTTTTATTAAACTCCAGGATTCATCCAGTGGTTCACAGTATAGCCAAATCTAGTACAATACTTGTTCAAATTACATAATCCAAAACTCAAGCTCACCATACAATAAAACTCTCAACAATGAAAAATACATGTCTTCAAGGGTATACCTTGAAGTTTATTCTCTTCAAGTCTTCTATAGTCTTTAGCTCCTAACTCTCCTTCCCTGTATCTGAGATATTCCAACAATTACAATATCTCAGCAAGCAATACTTGGTAGGGGATTCAAGAAACATAATAATTGACAAGGTACTTCCAATACTTCATAATCTCATTATCCTTAAACATACTCTTTACTTTGTAAGTTATGTATATCTATATACATACATACCCTTCATGGGTAAACCAGTTAAATTTGTGAAAGTAGTCAAATATCATTCCCAACTAAGCTGATCAATTCTCTTCATTTTGAGAAATGAGTATTACAGCTAATCTTATACTGGGAATTTCCCTTCTTGGGAAATATTGGTAATATACAATTACCTAGCATTTCATTATGCTATAACATAAGGAATTTCACTATGCCTATTCTCATATGCATCATAATGCAAAATAATCAGAAAGGTTGCTATGCTGCAGTTTGATCCGTACTAGCGTCCTCGGGTAATTGCCCTATTCACCACTGATACCATGGTGGAAAATATTATGTCACTGCCCATATGGGGGGGCAAGACTTTCACAGTGGTGGCCTTCCCATAATTGCCACCACTCGACTTTTAGCCTCTCATAGGGCAAGGTATCATCATATCATCAAATTTCAAGGAGCGGGTGGCCAAACCCTCATAACTCCTCTAGCAATAGCATTCCCCTAGGCTTATGCCTATTTAAACAAACTCACAAGCCTCCAAGCTTGTATGTAAAATAGATTTTATATATATCAGACCATATGTCTGTTTACTTAGGGCTAAAATATTTCCTAATTCCTTATTCACTTATAGTTTAGTCCTTAACCATCTTATATGTGTTTGGTTGGATCATAAGGTTTTCAAGAGATTTAATACAAGTATTATCATTACTCTTGTCAACATAAGATCATGAGTACAATCATGTATGCATTCATCAAATCCTCCTACCTTTAAGGATTGATCTCTTTTCCCCAATCTTCCATGATCCTGACTGATGTATGTAATCTGTACATCCATACATATTGTCAATATATAAATTATGAACAATCCTATTGATCACTAGATCTGATGTTTAGAATGATCTTTAGATCATTCATATCTAGGTATTTTTCTACCTCTAAGTCTTTGTATGTTTATCTCCTTGATCTTGATCTTTCATAGATCCATTGATTGACAATCTACACATGTTGATAAAGATCAAGGTCCTAGATCTTCTATCATCTAGTTCTTCTTTAATCTAAGTTCAGTTATTGGATCATCTCTATAGAGGATGATCTTGGTTTTCTTCCTTGGATCATCTTTGATCAAGGGTTTGGGTTATCTAATCTAATGAACTATAATAAGTACACTAATAAACATGCATACTAAGTACAATATAGTGTTCTTATTCTTATTGTTCTTAATCATCCAAGATCTAATGGATCTTGTTTGATCATACTTATCTTACTTACTGTTTTTATTAGGGTTAGGTAATTTACTAACCTTTTATGTTCTTATTATTATTATTCAACCAGTTAATGTGCTGGTTGAAGGTAGCTTATTCAAGCCTAAATCTAGACTGCTTCTCTTATTTTCAATTGGCTAAGGCTTACTAGCTAAATGGGTGAACACAAAGTGGTTACTTCAATCCTCATGTAAGGAGGCGTTTAGACCTCACAAACGTCAACGGAAGGTAGGGGAAGAGCGAGGCTCTATTAGATAACCCCCTTAACCATTATGTTCATCATTCACTAGAATGAACATAGCTCAACCTTTCATAAGGTTCCTATAAGCATGTTTACCCTAAGTACTCTTTCTAATGGATTTTAATTAAGTCCATGAATATTTATAATGTCATTCATGGGGTTTATTATTCTTTTCCTAATTTGGGCCAAGGACTTGATAATCCTTATATTGTCCTACTAACTATAGCCCTTACTAATTAAGTCCAAAGTACTCCATTCTTATTTGTGTAATGAAACTCTACTTTCTCATTAGAATACATTTTTGATGTTTTATGCTCTTTATCTCATAACAAATAACATTTAACCATAAATGAATTATAAATTCAAAGTATAAAACTACATAATTTAACATTCAATGATAATGAGGCAAGGTACTTAAAATAATTAAATCTAGCACCTTATGATAATAATGAAATCACATATCATGCTAAAATCTAAATGTTATACTAGCATGCTTTATAACATAATCATATTTAAAATGCTCTTATATAAAATGAAACTAATTACATTAACATATTTAGAAACCTTTACTTATGATCCAACCATTTGATCTTAGACTTTTCCCTTTGATTAATGGTATTAGTTATATTTAGAGAATTTTCTTTACTAAGGTCAAAAGATCATATTAATCTATTTTTGTCATAATCTATCCATGATTTCCTTGGATTTTATCATATCAACATTTATTCTTTCCATCCCAAGGATCTGATCACACTTGATCTCATTGATCAAGTGGGTCCCTTTGTATTTTTAGGGTTTTTCTACCATAATGGGTAGATCCCTTAATATATCTCATATATATCCAATTAAACCATAGATCTTACTTTATTTCAATAGTATATTATTATTAAAACATATTTTTAAGATCTGATCATCTCAGATCTTGAAGATCTAGGTAATTAGAAATTTATTTCTTTCATATAGAAAGCTTTTACTAAATAGTATGTCCATTTTATCATTTCATCAAAAAATAGAGGTTTCAAGCTTTCCATAGCTTCTTTACGATCTCAATTTGGAGTTCAAATGACCCCGGAATTGGATCTAGAAGTTCACAGTCTTTCCTAGGGCTTAGATTTGATCTGGGCCCAAGGAACGGATAGCCCAGATTTTTCGGGCGGAAAACCAAAGCGGACGGACGCTTTCGATTTGTCGGGTGCGTCCGCTGGGATGAATGGAAGAAGCGGGCTTGTGGGGCGTCCACAGACGAGGACGGGATGAGCGGAATGCTCGTCGTCGTGCACCCATAAGCTTGGTTGTCGCCTGGCGCGTCCGCCCGTGGAATTGACGGACGCGCCGTCGTATCGCTTGGAACAACGCTCCACATGTAGCA
The DNA here is from genome assembly GCA_035236585.1 of Warburgia ugandensis. Classification (NCBI taxonomy): domain Eukaryota; kingdom Viridiplantae; phylum Streptophyta; class Magnoliopsida; order Canellales; family Canellaceae; genus Warburgia; species Warburgia ugandensis. Next base: position 55,881,929 of record CP141128.1, read on the forward strand.
CACGTGCCATTCGGACAGTGCGTCACATGTGTGTCTTGGGCGCTGTTCGATCCGGAGATTGGACAGTCCATTCTGGACCGTCTAATCAATCCTCTCTCAATTGAGGGCCCAAAACTTCTCTGATCTTTGTCAAAATTCTACCCTAAGGGTTTTGGACCCTTCTGGATCAATTGGTGCATTCAGAATTTTCATCTGAGGACTCTATCATCCAAAATTAATGGTTCTGTTGTTTACTTTATTTTTACCTTTTTTATCACCAAAATAAATTACAGAAAACTAAAAATTACATAAAAGAGTACTAAACATCTATAAAAAGTATTGCCACCTATCTGATTGAAGAAAAAGCCTCGGTTATATGCCCAATTTAAAAAGAATACCTTGTTGATGTAGATATGGCCTAAGATCCACCTTTCTTGCAAATTTTTGTTGTTTGAACCGCTGGATCTTGAAATTTCTTTGGGGGTTTTGTAGAATAGATATGTTGGAAAGTTTTGGATGGTAGAATTTATCAAATTAGATCTAGAATAGAGTGCCTAATTGATTTTAGGTCTCTTGTTCCAATCTAAAAAGAAAAACAAATTGAGAAGAGAGATGTCTCTTGAAAATTTTGGGTTTTTGGGGAGGGATCTAAGTCTAATTTTTCAGGGAGAGTGAAGAAAATTTTGTGGGGATTTTATGAGGATTTTTGGGGTTGTATTTATAGGAATTTTGGGTCTTTTTTATGATTATAATATTTTATTTTTTATTATTAAATGGCATGAAAGTCTTCCATGCTCCATTTTTTCTTCCCCATGCCCCATTTTTCTTCCCCATGCCCCATTTTTCTTCCCCAAGACCAGCTAATGTTTGTTGACCCATGACTTCACGTGGGCTACTGATAAGATTGGTTGTTGGGTCCCTTGTGGGCCCCCACATGGTGTAAAAAGACCGTTTTGCCATTTATGTATAAAATTTTGGGTTTTATTCCCATGATCTCAGATTTGAGTGTACTTAGTGGCGTTGGATTCGTATTTCTCAATACATTCTAAATTTTGATATCTCATATTTTGATTTTTGGGTAAAATTACTATTTTACCCCTTTTGTCCAAGAAATGAACAAACTTAAAGATTTCTTATCCGAATTCAGAGTTTGTCGTGCTTACAGTCATTTTGAAGGGTTTGCTAAGTTTAATTTCAATTTTACATGTCTTATGATTTGATTATACTTTTATAAAAAGTATATTCTAAATAACCCTAATATTTCAGCCAAAAATATCTGAAACTCAAACTTTATTGATTTTCTCAATCAATTACAAAAATTGGGGTTATTACATAAAAAACCCGAGTCGCCACACAAACAAATCCAATGACTAAAAAACATGTAATGAGTGGTTAAACCACTACCAGCTACTAGTGGAGAAGGAGCTGGTAGTGGAGGATCCAATGTTAATTTAATATTTAAAAGAATTTAAACATAATTATTACAAGTAATTATGAAAAATGCAAAACACCTATAAATAGCCCACCAAAAATCCTCCAAAAATGTTCATTAAAAATCCCATGAAATCATCTTGCTTATTGTGAAAAACCAGATATAGATTCCTTTCCAAATTTCCAAAACTCCCCAAAATCTCTCTTCTTTCACTTTCTCTCTTCTCTCTCTAGATTGGAACAAGAGACCTAAATTCAATTAGGCACTCTATTCCAAATCAAAACTCACAAATCTCACCATTCATAAACCCTAGACTACCTTATCTACAAAACCCCCAAATCAATTTCAAGATCCAACGGTTCAAACAATGGAAAATCGTAAGACAAGCAGTTCTTGGGCCATCTTATCATCAAGTGGGTATTCTTTTAATTCGAACTGCAAAACTGAAGGTTTTCTACAATCCTATAGGTCGAAACCCTTTCACACTTGTTTCATGTTATTTTATGTAATTTTTATTTTTCTGAAATTAGTTTTAGGTTAAAATTTATAAAAATCAAGTAAGGACCATAACCCTTCAATTCTAGATGATGGAGGGCTCATATGGAAAATCTGAGCAATCCAATCAATCCAAAAGGGTCCAAAAACCTAGGGTAGAAGTTTCAAGAAATTTGATCAACTTTTTAGCCTTTAATTGAAGAAGAATTGATTGGACGGTCCAAAATGGACAGTCTGATCTTCTTTAAAGCATCAGAATCCTGGGATGCTGTCGTAGGATGCCGTGCCCTGCAGGAGTGTCTCCGTGTGCAACGCCATCTTGACGGAACGACAGTGCGACAACGGTGGTCCCGGGATGTGTGTTACCGCATGCATCGTGGTGACAGGAGCGTGGCAATCATTCCACCTGATCAGACTAGCCACCCGACTGATCCTAGCCATTCATTCTGCTGGGTCCAGATCAAATATGGATCCTAGGAACGACTATGAACTTCAGTCATCAATTGTTGAGTCATCTGACCTTCAAATTGAGATCATAAATAAGCTATGGAAAGCTTGTAACGCCTATTTTCTTCTGAAACCATAATATTGATAAAAAAAAAATTCCAAAAACTTTCTTTTTTTAAGAATTAAGTTTCTAATTTTCATGATCTTTAAGATTTGAGATGATCAAATCTTAGGGATCTGATTTACTAATGATATAATGTTGAAATAAATTAATATGCATGACTTATTTGGACAGATCTAAGATAAATTGAAGGATCTATCCTTTATGGTAGAAAAATCCTAAAAATGTAAAGGGACCCACTTGATCAATAAGATCAAGTATGATTAGACCCTTGGGATGGATGGAGTGAATAGGATATGATGGAATCCATTGAGATCATGTATTAAATATGACAAAAACAAAGGGATATGATCTTTAGACCTTAATGGAGTGAAAGCCCTAAAATTAATTAAAACACTTAATTAAAAGGGAAAGATCTAAGATCTAATGGTTGGATCATAAGTAAAAGTTTTAATAATCTTAATCTAATTAGTTTAATTATCTTTTATTTGATAATAGAATTGTAAATGTGCTTTATGTTGTAAATTAGGAAGCATGATAGTATAATTCTTAAATGTTAACATGCTATGTTCTATATGTTATTAGTTTGTTAGTAGGTTGGATTATCTTAGGGCCATGTTAGTTAAAATTTGAGATTTTAGCATGATTCCATATGTAGTAAAATTTCATGTATTTTATAACTTAGGATCATGCTAGTTTAAGTATAGCTTTATTCCATTAGGTTAAATTACATTCATAGGAAGCATGTTAGTATATGGTTGTTAAACTTGTATTTGATTAATGCTTAAAGTTTATGATTTAATTGTTGTCAAAATTTATTAGTAGATTCAATTGTTAAGTAGTTGTTAAGATATGATGAGCATAAACCACCAAAAATGTAAACTAATGGAATATAGAGATTCATGGACAATTAAGATGAGTGAATGACTTTGACTTAATATTAGTAAAGGCTATAGTTATCTTCAACCATTCATCTAATAAGCCTTAGCCAATTGGAAATGAAGGAGCAGTCTAGACTTAGGCTGAAATAAGTTATCCTCAACCAGTAAAACATTACCTGGTTGAATAATAATGATAGTAATAAGAGCATAAAAGGTTAGTAAATTATCTAATCCTAATAAAAATTATAAGTAAGATAAGGATGATCAAGAACAATAAAAAGAAATAAATACTTCTTAATGATGATAAATATATATTGCTTGCAATTTAGATCAAATAGAATAGAAGATCTGAACCCTTGGTCAAATATGATTCAAGGAAGAGAGCCAAGATCATCCTCCTTAGGGATGATCAAACAACTGAACTTAGATCAAACAAGAACTAGATAATAGAAGATCTATGAAGTATTAAGATCAAAGAAAGGAATACACAAAGACTTAGGATAGAAAAAACTTAAATATGAGGGATTAGAAGATCATTCTAACCATCAGATCTATTGATTAATAGGATGACACTATTTAAGGAAGATAGATCATGATAGGACAAAAGGTCTAGATCCTTTATATCAAAGGATAAGATTAGACTAACAATATAGATAGGATTATTTAGATTGTATAAATATTGGCAATATGTATGGATTTATAGATTACATACATTAGTTAGGATCATGTTAGGGCTGAAGAGATGGATCACTACTTGAAGGTAAGAGGATTTTATGAATGCATCAACATGGGATGTACATGTTGAATACATGATCTTATGTATAGAAATGTTGACAAGTGTAATGTTAATACTTGTATTAAATCCCTTGAAACCCTTATGATCTAACCAAACACATATGAAATGGTTAAGTTAGAATTGAGGAATAGACTCTAAGTGAGTATGGAACTAGAAGATACTCCAGCCTTAAGTAAATAGACAGATTGTTTGATACGTATGAAACCTATTTTACATACAAGCATGGAGGCTTGTGGTTTTGTTCTAAATAGGCATAAGCATGGGGATGCTATGCTATGGGAGTTATGAGGGTTTTGCCACCCACTTCCCAAAATTTGGTGATTTGCTGATACCTTAGCCTATGAGAGGCTAAAAGTCAGGTGGGCCAATTATGGGAAGGCCACCACTATGAAAGTCTTGTCTCCCCATATGGGCAGTGACACAATATTTTTCCCCATGGTATTAGTGGTGAATAGGGCAATTATCTAAGTTCGCTAGTATGGGTCAGACTGCAGCATGGTTGTCCATTGATTATTTTTCATTATGATGCATATGAGATAGGCATAGTGAAATGCCTTATGTTTTGGCATGATGATATGCTAGGTAATTGTATATTACTAGTATTTCCCAAGAAGAGAAATTCCTAGTATAGGACTAGCTAAAATACTAATTTCTCATAGTGGAAAGAATTAATCAGCTTAGTTGGGAATGTTATTTGACTACTTTCATAAATTGGATGGATTTATCCATGTACAGTATGTATGTATAAGGATGTACATATATTACAAAGTACAGAGTTTGATGCATGAGTATGTTTATGAATAACTAGATTATGAAGTATTAAAATTATACTGTCAAATTATTATACTTCTTGAATCCCCTACCAAGCATTGCATGCTGTGATATTATAAATGTTTGAATATTTATAATATCTCAAATACAGAGAAGGAGAGTTAGGAGCTCAAGACTGAAGAAGACTTGGGAGAGTAATCATCAGGGTGTACCCCTTGAAGACGTGTATTTTGTTTTGTTTGAGAGAATTATCTTGTAATAATAGTTTCATTGTATGGCGAGCTTTGAGTTTTGGATTATGTAATTTGGACAAGTATTGTAATAGAATTGGGTTGTACTATGAACCACTAGATGGAGTCTAGAATTTAATGAAAGTATATTCCTTCAATGGAATTTTATCTTGTACAAAAATTCTACTTATGTTATGTATGAAGTGATAACTTGGGTTTTTCAAAAAAAGTTCTAAAGAAAAGAATTTTCTCTTTTTTGTTTTGCAAAAAATTTTACTACTAAGGGCCCTACCTTTGAAAAATGTATTACAAAATGTGTTACAAAAAACCGGGTTGTCTCACTGTAACCCTAAGTATAATGCAACAAGTTAATATGAATGACCTAAACTATATGAGTTACACTACCATCCAAAAATACAATTTTACACAAAATGAAACTATACTAAAAAAGCTAAAGAGAGGGTGAGAAACTTACAGTGGGGTTTTCAAAGAAGTTCAAGTGTGAGCCACGATAACCCACACTTGCCCTGCATTATTACAGCCAATTTAAAATAAATAATTGCAAATGACAATAGGTCCTCGCTACAAGTCATCTTGAAAAATTAAGAATAAAAACCCCAATTTAGGAAAGCAATAAATCCTAATTAATTTAATGAAGCATTGGCTCATAGGATTGACGTCACTTCTTTTGCCAAATTCCCCTTGCATCAAACAAAGAATATGTTAATTTCTAAGAAACTATCTAAATATGCAAAAATGGCTGCAAAACCATAAACTAATACAATCTAAAACTATCACTAGAGATAATCAATCTAAACTAGAATCCAACCATAATTCAGCTGAAATTCCCTCGGAATGATGACAAAAACATGGTGTAGCTTTAATAGTACAATCAAGTGCATGAACCCAATTTAGTAATTGCACATAACTGAGGTCAATCCCATGAGGAATCTCTCAAATTCTTAAGCAATTGCATCTCATTTAAATCACTTTTCCTAGCCAAAGAAAGATTGTAGTTGATTAAATTAGGAATGTAAATAACATGGGAAATGGAAACAAGCATGCAATAAGAAACTAAACTAAGGAAACTTTCTAAAAACAAAGCTTTCCTAAAACAAACCTTAGAAACGAGCAAAAACTAATCTAAGCTGTAGTTTACATAACCAAGGAAATCCAAATAAGAAATTAAAAAGGCAACAAGCAATTATCTAAGGAATCAAAATTCAAAACCATGTGCACGACCCATGTAAGTGTGGATTCATAAGCAATTGGATCATATTTAAATCACTTATCCTAGCCAAAGAAATATTGTAGTTGATTAAATTAGGAATGTAAATAACATGGGAAATGGAAACATACATGGAATAAGAAACTAAACTGAGGAAACTTTTTGAAAACAAATTTTTTTAAAACAAAATTTAGAAACTAACTAAAACTAATCTAAGATGCAGTTCACATAAGCAAGGAAATCCAAATAATAAATTAACAAGGCAACAAGGAATTATCTAAGGAATCAAAATTCAAAACCATGTGCATGACCTAAGTAAGTGTACATTCTTAAGCAATTGCATCTTATTTAAATCTCTTATCCTAGCCAAAGAATGATTGTAGTTGATTAAATTAGGAATGTAAATAACATGGGAAATGGAAACATGCATGGAATAAGAAACTAAACTAAGGAAACTTTCTAAAAACAAAGCTTTCCTCAAACAAAACTTAGAAACTAGCAAAAACTAATCCAAGATGTAATTTACATAAGCAAGGAAATCTAAATAATAAATTAACAAGGCAACAAGAAACTACCGAAGGAATCAAAATTCAAAACCATGTGCATGACCCATGTAAGTGTGGATTCTTAAGCAATTGGATCATATTTAAATGACTTATCCTAGCCAAAGAAATATTGTAGTTGATTAAATTAAGAATGCAAATAACATGGGAAATGGAAACATTCATGGAATAAGAAACAAAACTGAGGAAACATTCTGAAAACAAAGTTTTTTAAAACAAAATTTAGAATATAACTAAAACTAATCTAAGATGCGGTTCACATAAGCAAGGAAATCTAAATAAGAAATTAACAAGGCAACAAGAAATTATCTAAGGAATCAAAATTCAAAACCATGTGCATGACGCATGTAAGTGTACATTCTTAAGCAATTGCAACTTATTTAAATCTCTTATCCTAGCCAAAGAAAGATTGTAGTTGATTAAATAAGGAATCTAAATAACATGGGAAATGGAAACATGTAAGGAATAAGAAAGTAAACTAAGGAAACTTTCTAAAAGTAGAGCTTTCCTAAAACAAAACTTAGAAACTAGCAAAAACTAATCTAAGATGTAGTTTACATAAGCAAGGAAATCTAAATAAGAAATTAAAAACGCAACAAGCAATTATCTAAGGAATCAAAATTCAAAACCATGTGCATGACCCATGTAAGTGTGGATTCTTAAGCAATTGGATCTTATATAAATCACTTATCCTAGCCAAAGAAATATTGTAGTTGATTAAATTCGGAATGTAAATATCATGGGAAAAGGAAACATTCTTGGAATACGAAACTGAACTTAGGAAGCTTTCTGAAAACAAAGCTTTTTAAAACAAAATTTAGAATATAACTAAAACTAATCTAAGATGTAGTTTACATAAGCAAGGAAATCTAAATCAGAAATTAACAAGGCAAGAAGGAATTATCTAAGGAATCAAAATTCAAAACCATGTGCATGACCCATGTAAGTGTAGATTCTTAAGCAATTGCAACTTATTTAAATCACTTATGCTAGCCAACGTAAGATTGTAATTGATTAAATTAGGAATGTAAGTAACATGGGAAATGGAAACATGCATGGAATAAGAAACTAAACTAAGGAAACTTTCTAAAAACAAAGCTTTCTTCAAACAAAACTTAGAAACTAGCAGAGCCTAATCTAAGACGTAGTTTACATAAGCAAGGAAATCTAAATAAGAAATTGACAAGGAAACTAGCAATTATGTAAGGAATCAAAATTCAAAACCATGTGCATGACCCATGTAAGTGTAGATTCTTAAGCAATTGGATCTTATTTAAATCACTTACCCTAGCCAAAGAAATATTCTAGTTGATTAAATTAAGAATGTAAATAACATGGGAAATGTAAACATTCATGGAATAAGAAACTAAACGGAGGAAACTTTCTAAAAACAAAGTATTTTAAAACAAAATTTAGCAACTAACTAAAACAAATCAAAGATGCAGTTTAAATAAGCAAGGAAATCTAAATAAGTAATTAACAAGGCAACAAGAAATTATCTAAGCAATCAAAATTCAAAACCATGTGCATGACCCATGTAAGTGTAGATTCTTAAGCAATTGCATTTTATTTATGTCACTTATCCTAGCCAAAGAAAGATTGTAGTTGATGAAATTAGGAATATAAATAACATAGGAAATGGAAACATGCAGGAATAAGAAACTAAACTAAGGAAACTTTCTAAAAACAGAGCTCTCCTAAAGCAAAACATAGAAACTAGCAAAAGCTAATCTAAGATGTAGTTTACATAAGCAAGGAAATCTAAATAGGCAATTAACAAGGCAACAAGAAATTATCTAAGGAATCAAAATTCAAAACCATGTGCATGACCCATGCAAGTGTAGATTCTTAAGCAATTGGATCTTATTTAAATCACTTACCCTAGCCAAAGAAACATTGTAGTCGATTAATGTGACGACCCGGGTTTTCTCATGCATTTTTAAATGCAATGTCTAATTCCTAAGGTGGAATGCATCCCTATTTGAAAACCATTTTATAATAACCATGCAATGTAGCGGAAAATCTTTTGTTCTAAACTCATTTTCAAATCCCCGAGTGTCATTTACTTTCACAACCACCAAAGTAGTTTTTTGAAAAACTTCAGAAATCACAAATATTTTTCCCCAGGTCTATCCAGTGACAGCACACAGTCCAACTGTAAATAAATACAAATACATGTCCAAAGGGTAGAGAGTTTACTTACATGTATAATTGTCTCCTATTTGATTCACTTGCTCGTAGCACTAATATCTCCTGAGACGTCTTCTATTTGTGAGTGGAACTATCTTGAAAAATGTTAAGGATAGGGTGAGTATATACTATACTCAATAGCAATAGAGCACCTACCTCAAAGTCTCCAGGAGTCGCGTCCTTTATCACTCAACCCGTCCTTGGGTCTCATTTATAAACTCCTGGGTATGAATAGATACAAGGAGTCCTTATTAATTTTAATCTATTTAGATATTATACTGCTAAATCTATTGTTTAGGGTCAATGGTCCTTGCCTAATTCATTGCCAGGCTAGATCCTATGATATGGATCTACTTTCCAATAGTTAAACTCTGTAATTTATCCTTTAATCCTAATTTTTAAAGTCTCATTGGGTCTGCGTGTCCCAGTTCCCAAGACACACATGCATCCTGGTTGGACCGCGATCGCCTCACATGCGTGCGTGCCTAAAGGTTGTGCCAGGGACTGCGTGTTGTATGCGCACATGCATGCTCAAGTGACGTGCATCATCGCACGGACGCACCTTGTAGCATGGCACGTCTCAGCTCCCAAGGCATCCCGTGCATCCTGGTAAAGCTAGGACCTGTGCCCCATGTTGTGTACGTACTCAAAGGCCGCACTTGGTGTAATGACTCCAATTTTGTAATATTGAAATTCCAAGTTTAGCAATGAAAAGTTCAGTTTTTAAAGAAAAGGGCATTTTAGTCATTTCACTATTCACCTTGACTGAACCAAGAAATTTGGTCCTAAAAATGGGTCCATTAGATGCATCTCAGAAAAAGGAATCCAACGAAACCAAAATCACCCAAAACGGAGTTAAAATGAGCAAGATATGGCCCTTTGAAGTTCAGGGGCAAAACTGTAAATTTTACAAAAAGGGTTTAACCTACAAAACACAGGGGCCCATTTTGATACGGGCACCCGTTCATCTTCAACCTCCAGAGGGTTCTAGAATGGCGGTGATTGGAGGAGAAATCACCGCCATTCAAAGGCGGTGAGAGCCCCCTCCAGAACCCTCTCTTAGCTCTATAAATAGAGCTCTTGGGTGCCTCTAATGGCAGCCCAAAACGTTGGAGAAAACCCATCGTGGAGCAGTGACCTAGAGAGAAAAATAAGGAGAAAAACCCAGCAACAAGCGAGGTACGTCCAAGATCGCTCAAAACCCATCTCCACCATAATTCCAGGAATGATTTCCTTAGGTTTTTGCATGAAAAACCATGCAAAACGGAGCACAGGTTCATTCTTAAGACTCCATGTACATACGACACTAAAACACTTATAACTTGAGATCTAGAGCTCCGATTGAGGCGCTGTAAAAGGCGTTGTGTCCGTGTCGATGGCACGGACACATCCAAAAGATAAAATCCCTGATCAAGGACCAATCAAAGGTGAGAATGACCCTTAAAATAGGATGGTGGCACGTGGCCACTAGAACTTTGGAAAACTGAGGATACCAAGGCCTAATTAGGACCTTAGGACACCCATAGGCATAGGGATGGACCCCTAATGCCTAAGTAATAAGACCAATTACTCTAAAACACATAAAAGATAGGTCAAACTAACCTTGATTCCCCAAACCATGATCAAGAGAGTTCGAGGACAAAAGGGTTAGCATGACCTAGCCAGGTAGGTGCTCTATCACTATTAAATTCTTTTAAAAGAACTATTATTGTTTTGAGAACATGTGTTTTAAATATATGACTTGATTTACGTGACTTAATTCAGCATGCATGATAAATGCTTTGTACATAGCCATGTTTTGTAAATGATTGCATATACATTATGCACATATGTGTTTTGCAAACAAGTGCATACATTGCATGATTTAAGTACTTGCAAAGATTGCATGTCCTTGAGGGTTACCAAAAGACGCTGAAGTGCCGAGAGCCAGGCAGTTGTGAGGGACCCAAAGAGGACAAGTTTTAAAAAGAGGTTTTGGCTTATTTAATCTTATGTGATTTGGGCAAGTAAGCCCATGGGTGCTATGCCGAGGGGTTTGGGTTGGACACCTGGCCTCTACCACTATTAGGTGGATGGGTACCACGCCCAAAAAGAGGCAAGTCCCTACGTCAACTGCATGTGGTACAAGGGGCTACCATTGGTGTCACGGCACTGGGTCGACGTGTCATAGGCCCCGTGGAGGCTATGACCGAGTGTCCTCAGGTACCTGGGGACCACACGGCGAGGAGGTCGTGGGCATAGTGGACCCTATGGTTTGATGATTTATGTGCATTTCATATAGCATGATATGAGGTTGGTCGACCATACCATACTAGAGATCCATGAGTTGGACTCCATGAAGCATCTATTGCACATCATGATGTTATCATATATATATATGATACTTTCAATTTTGGATTATGCGATCCTTTAAGTCATTAGTATTTTAGTTTGATAACAGATTCTTATATTGATATTGAGCTTGAGTATTTAGACATGCACATGTTTTGAATGAGCATATGATTTAAAAACATCTCATGCATTATAAAACTAGTAGTGATAGGCTCCTACTGAGTATAGTATATACTCACCCAATCCTCAACATTTTTCAAATACAAAGTAAATACTTAAGGGCAAGGAACGTTTGTACCAGGAGACACAGACTAAGTACAAGTAAGTAAACCCCTATCTTATCTTTCAATGTTACTTGATTGTAGTTACTCTCTAATAGCTGGGGCTGTGACTAACACTTTCTTGGGAATAATATTGATTTAAACTTTTCCATGGCTAAATAAATTGAGAATGTGTTTTGACACTTGGGGTTTTTATGAAAGATTGTTTTCCAAAAGTAAAAGATTTTCATGCATCTCATACTTATAAAACAAGAGATCTTGCCTTTTTATCAAAATTGCATCATATAAAAACCCAGGTCATGACACCTGGGACAGTATTCGCACATCCACAAGCATGCCTTAGTGTCGCGCTATGACGCGCATCCTTGATGACCTCGCGCGAACACACCTTGGCATAGACGAAATGTGCCTTGGCTCCCGGGCTGCCCATACGTTTTGGTCGAGCCTGGATTGTGCCTGGCATGCACTGAGGCCACGCCCATACACAGCCGCATGCCCTCATGCGCAATGGCGTGCCTGGGACGTCGTGTTCGTGCACAGCCGGCTAGAACTGGTCTTGGGGCGTTTTCCTGCCAGGAATTCTGGCTGAAAACGCTAGATCCAGCATGGATCTAGCCTGAAAGGTGGAGGAACCGGAGAAGGGAGGTAAGGACGTCTTACCTGGGCAGCCTGGGGAGTGCCCATTGCCGGTGATGGAACGCCATTTCCATCTGAAACCCTATCTCACCGAATTTCTGTGTTTGTCCGAACCCACGAAGGAGAAAACCCCAATGTCAGACTGGAACAAGAGGAGAGAGGGGAACGGGGAGACGGGAAAGGGATGGCCGGCCTGACTTGGGCTTGGCCATTGCCGGAAAACCCAGGGAACTAGGTTTTTGATTCTAGCCGGAAACCCCAGCCCAAATGTCTGGAAAACTCGTGCTTTTGGAGGGGGGAGATGGGGTTTTTATAGAGGAGTGAAAGGCAGTGGCCCTCAATGGCAGTGCCGCCATTTCCCCTGGTGTATTTTAGAGAAATTGAGAAAAACTGGTTTTCTAGGAGGGCCTAGAGGTTGAAGATGACAAGGGGTGCTGTTATCAAAACGGCCCCCTGCGTTTTTCGCCCTTTTTCGTTTCTTCATTTTTTGTTTAATTTCCACCTATCATTAAATGGCTGTAACTTCTTCATACTTACTCCGTTTTAGGTGATTTTTGAGGCATTGCATTCCATTTTTTGAGTAGAATCTAATGGTACTAAGTTTACTTACAAATTCCACCATTTACTATTTTAAATAAAGTGAAACATTTAACTCAGTTTCTTTCCTAATTTTCATTAAAAATAGTGTAAATTGCTCGGGCATTACAATTGAATTAGGAATGAAAATAACATGAGAAATGGAAACGTTCATGGAATAAGAAACTAAACTGAGGACACTTTCTGAAAACAAATTTTTTTAAAACAAAATTTAGAAACTAACTAAAACTAATCAAAGATGCAGTTTACATAAGCAAGGAAATCTAAATAAGAAATTAACAAGGCAACAAGCAATTATCTAAGGAATCAAAATTCAAAACCATGTGCAAGACCCATGTAAGAGTAGATTCTTAAGCAGTTGCATCTTATTTAAATCACTTATCCTAGCCAAAGAAAGATTGTAGTTGATTAAATTAGGAATGTAAATAACATGGGAAATGGAAACTAGCATGCAATAAGAAACTAAACTAAGGAAACTTTCTAAAAACAAAGCTTTCTTAAAACAAAACATAGAAACTAGTAAAAACTAATCTAAGATGTAGTTTACATAAGCAAAGAAATCTAAATAAGAAATTAAAAAGGCAACAAGTAATTATCTAAGGAATCAAAATTCAAAACCATGTGCATGACCCATGTAAGTGTGGATTCTTTAGCAATTGGATCATATTTAAATACTTATCATAGCGAAAGAAATATTGTAGTTGATTAAATTAGGAATGTAAATAACATGGGAAATGAAAACATGCATGGAATAAGAAACTAAACTAAGGAAACTTTCCAAAAAGAAAACTTAGAAACTGGCAAAAACTAATCTAAGATGTATTATACAGAAGCAAGGAAATCTAAATAAGAAATTAACAAGGCAACAAACTATTATCTAAGGAATCAAAATTCAAGAGCAGGTGTATGTCCCATGTAAGTGTAGATTCTTAAGCAATTGGATCTTATTTAAATCACTTATACTAAGCAAAGAAATATTGTAGTTGATTAAATTAAGAATGTAAATAACATGGGAAATGGAAACATTCATGGAATAAGAAACTAAACTGAGGAAACTTTTTGAAACAAAGTTTTTTAAAACAAACTTTAGAAACTAACTAAAACTAATGAAAGATGCAGGGTACAAAAGCAAGGAAATCTAAATAAGAAATTAACAAGACAACAAAAAATTATCTAAGGAATCAAAATTCAAAACCATGTGCATGACCCATGAAAGTGTTGATCCTTAAGAAATTGCAACTTATTTAAATCACTTATCCTAGCCAAAGAAAGATTGTACTTGATTAAATTAGGAATGTAAATAACATGGGAAATGGAAACATGCATGGAATAAGAAACTAAACTAAGGCAACTTTCCAAAAACAAAACTTAGAAACTAGAAGAACCTAATCTAAGATATAGTTTACATATGCAAGGAAATCTAAATAAGAAATTGACAAGGCAACTATCTATTATCTAAGGAATCAAAATTCAAAACCATGTGCATGACCCATGTAAGTGTAGATTCTTAAGCAATTGGATCTTATTTAAATCACTTATCCTAAGAAAATAAATATTGTAGTTGATTAAATTAAGAATGTAAATAACATGGGAAATGGAAACATTCATGGAATAAGCAACTAAACTGGGGTAACTTTTTGAAAACAATGTTTTTTAAAACAAAATTTAGAAACTAACTAAAACTAATCAAAGATGTAGGGTACATAGGCAAGGAAATCTAAATAAGAAATTAATAAGGCAACAAGAAATTATCTAACGATTCAAAATTCAAAACCATGTGCATGACCCATGTAAGTGTAGATTCTTAAGCAATTGCATCTTATTTAAATCACTTATCGTAGCCAAAGAAAGATTGTAGTTGATTAAATTAGGAATGTAAATAACATGGGAAATGGAAACATGCATGGAATAAGAAACTAAACTAAGGAAACTTTCTATGAACAAAGCTTTCTTAAAACAAAACTTAGAAACTAGCAAAAACTAATCTAAGATGTAGTTTACATAAGCAAGGAAATCTAAATAAGAAATTAACAAGGCAACAAGCAATTACCTAAGGAATCAAAATTCAAAACCATGTGCATGACCTATGCAAGTGTAGATTCTTAAGCAATTGGATCTTATTTAAACCACTTACCCTAGCCAAAGAAATATTGCAGTCGATTAATGTGACGACCCGGGTTTTCTCATGCATTTTTAAATGCAATGTCTAATTCTTAAGTCACGATGCGTCCCTATTTGAAAACCATTTTATAAAAACCATGCAATGCAGCAGAAAATCTTTTGTTTTAAACTCATTTTCAAAACCCCGAGTTTTATTTGCTTTCACAACCACCAAAGTAGTTTTTTGAAAAACTTCAGAAACCATAAATATTTTTCCTCAGGTTTATCCAGTCACAGCACACAGTCCAACTGTAAATAAATACAAATACATGTCCAAAGGGTAGAGAGTTTACTTACAGGTATAATTGTCTCCTATTTGATTCACTTGTTCGTAGCACTAATATCTCCTAAGACGTCTTCTATTTGTGAGTGGAACTATCCTGAAAAATGTTAAGGATAGGGTATGTACTATACTCAGTAGGAGTATATCACTACTAGTTTTGCGATGCATGCTATGTTTAAAATCATATGCTCTTAAAAACATGAGCATGTTCGAACAATCACATTCAATATCGATATTAAAAACCATTGTCGAATTGAAATACTGACGACTTAAAGAATAGTATAATCCAAGTCGAAAGTATCATATATCATAAACATAATGATATGCATAAGATGCTCAACTGAATCCAACTCATGGATATCTGGTATGGTCGACCAACCTCATGTCATGCCATATGCAATGCAAATAAATCCTCAAACCATAGGGTCCAACTATGCCCATGACCTCGCCATCGTGTGGTCACAGGGTACCTGAGGACACAGGGTCATATGCCTCCATGGGACATATGACACTTCGACCAAGTGCCGTGACACCAGTGGTAGCCCCCTGTACCACATGCAGTTGAAGTAGGGACGTTGCCCTTTTTTGGGCGTGGTACCCATCCACCTAATAGTGGTAGAGGTTGGAGGCCAACCCAAACCTCTCGGCATAGCGCCCACGAGCTTATTAGCCTAAAATCATATCAGATCAAACAAGCGAAAACCTCTTTTTCAAAACCTGTCCTCTTTGGGTCCCTCACAACTGCCTACCCAGTGTCTTTTGGGCACTCCATGTGACGACCCAGGTTTTCTCATGCATTTTTAAATGCAATGTCTAATTTCCTAAGGCGGGATGCATCCCTATTTGAAAACCATTTTATAAAAACTATGCACTGCAGCGGAAAACCTTTAGTTTTAAACTCATTTTTGAAAACCCCGAGTGTCATTTGCTTTCACGACAACTAAGGTAGTTTTTGAAAAACTTCAGAAATCATAAATGTTTTTCCCAGGTCTTTCCAGTCACAATGCACAGCCCATCTGTAACTAAGTACAAACACATGTCCAAAGGGTTGAGAGTTTACTTACTTGTGTATTTGTTTCCTTTTGGATTTACTTGCTCATAGCACTAACATAGATGTCCTCTTTTTGTGAGTGAAGCTGTCCTGAACCATGATACATACGGACGTATCCTATCCTTGAGTACTTACTGATGTCTGAAAAATGTTAAGGATTGGGTGAGTATATAATATACTCAGTAGGGCCTATCACTACTAGTTTTATAAATGCATGAGATGTTTCAAAATCATATGCTCATTCAAAACATGCGTATGTTTGAATACTTGAGTTCAATATTAGTATAAGAATCCATAATCAACTGAAATTCAAAATATGCGTATGTTTGAATACTCGAGTTCAACACCAGTATAAGAATCCATAATCAACTGAAATTCTTATAACTTAAAAGATCACATAATCCAAAAGTGAAAGTATCATATATATGATGACATCATGATATGTAATAGATGTCTCATGGAGTCCAACTCATGGATCTCTAGTTTGGTATGGTCGACCAACCTCATATCATGCTATATGAAATGCACATCAAATCATAGGGTCCACTATGCCCACGACCTCCTCGCCGTGTGATCCCCGGGTACCTGAGGACACTTGGTCATAGCCTCCACGGGGCCTATGACACACCGACCCAGTGCCGTGACACCAGTGGTAGCCCCCTGTACCACATGTAGTCGACGTAGGGACTTGCCTCTTTTTGGGCGTGGTACCCATCCACCTATTAGTGGTAGAGGCCGGGTGGCCAACCCAGACCCCTCGGCATAGCACCCACGGGCTTACTTGCCCAAATCACATAAGATAAGTCAAAACCTTTTGTTAAAACTTGTCCTCTTTTGGGTCCCTCACAACTGCCTGGCCCTCGGCACTCCAGCGTCTTTTGGCAACCCTCAAGGACATGCAATCTTTGCAAGTACGTAAATCATGCAATGCATGCACTTGTTTGCAACACATGTATGTGCATAATGCATATGCAATCATTCCAAAACATGGCTATGTATAAAGCAGTTAACATGCATGCTGAATTTATTCATACAAATCACATGTAAATCAAATCATATATCTAAAACATATGTTCTCAAATAACAATAGTTATTTTAAAAGAATCTAATAGTGATAGAGCACCTACCTGACTAGGTCGCATTCACCCTCTTATCCTCGTACACTCCTGAACATGGTTTGAGGTCTTAAGGTTAGTTTAACCTATCTTTGATGGGTTTAGAGCAGTTGAGTCTTATTACTTAGGCATTAGGGGTCCATCCCCATGCCTATGGGTGTCCTAAGGTCCTAATTAGGCCTTGGTATTCTTAGTTTTCCAGAGTCCTAATGGTCACGCGCCACCACCCTATTCTAAGGGTCTTGCCCTACTTTTATTGGGCCTTGATTAGGTATTTTATAGTTTGGATGTGTTCGCGTCGTCAATACGGACACAACGCCCTTTGTGGCGCCTCAATCGGAGCTCTAGATCTCAAGTTATAAGCATTTTAACATTGTATGTACATATAGTCTTAAAGACAAAAAAAGGAGGAATGCTAGGGCGCTGCGCGTCTGCGACGTGCGCCCAGCATCCTCAAGTAACCAAAAAATGATGCTTTGCTAGTGTGCTGCACGTCTGCAGCGCGCGCCTCAGCGGACGCGTCTGCAGACGTGCGATACAACTCCGCACGTCCTTCTCTTTAGCGGGCGCATCCACGGACGCGCCCGTTTGGTTTTTCAAACGGCGTCGACCTGCATCGATGTGGGACGGTCCTATTGGATCGTCCCGCCTGTTAGTGACCTGGGTCATCCTCAAGTCACCCTGGTTCGACCCTATTGAACCAGTGCGGCCTGGGGACGTCCCAGGGGTCTTTGTGGCTCTCCTGGAGGCCTATTCTCCATGGTTTTTCATGGAAAAACCTAGGGAAACTGAGCCTAGGACTATGGGTGAGATGAGTTTGGGGAGTTTTGGAGCATACCTGCTTCGTGGGTGGTTTTCTCTTCATGTTTTCCCCCCTTGGTCACTGCTTCACAACTGGTTTCCTCCAAGGCTTTTGGACTGCCATTAGAGGCACCCAAGAGCTCTATTTATAGAGCTTTTAAAGAGGGTTCTGGAGGGTTTCTAACCGCCTTTGAATGGCGGTGGGGAATCCTCTAGAATGGCGGTGGTTTCTTCTTGAAACACCGCCGTTCCAGAAACCTCTAGGAGGTTGAAGACGACGGGGTGCTCGTATCAAAACGGGCACCTGTGTTTTTTCAGTTTAAGTCGATTTGTGAAATTTGCAATTTTGCCCCTAAACTTCAAAGGGCCATATCTTGCTC
Source organism: Warburgia ugandensis (assembly GCA_035236585.1). NCBI lineage: Eukaryota > Viridiplantae > Streptophyta > Magnoliopsida > Canellales > Canellaceae > Warburgia > Warburgia ugandensis. The sequence goes on from CP141128.1 coordinate 55,900,697, forward strand.
ATTTTAACTCTGTTTTGGGTGATTTTGGTCTTGTTGGATTCCTTTTTCCGAGACACATCTAATGGCACTATTTTTAGGACCAAATTCCTAGGTTCAGTTGAGGCGACTAGTGAAATGACCAAAATGCCCTTATCTTTAAAACTGAACTTTTCATGGGATTTTAATATCTCAAAAATTGGGGTCATTACACTCCAGCATCTTTTGGTAACCCTCAAGGATATGCAATCTTTCAAAAACTCAATGATCACAAATCATGCAATATATGCATTTGTTTGCAAAACATATCTATACATAATGTATATGCAATTATTTGCAAAACATATCTATGCATAAAGCATTTATCATATGTATACTGAATTAAGTCATGCTAAACAAGTCATATACTTAAAACATGTATTCTCGAAACAATCATGGCTCTTTTAAAAAAAAAAATCTAGTAGCGATAGAGCACCTACCTCAAAGTCTCCAGGAGTCGCATCCTTTATCACTCAACCTGTCCCTGGGTCTCATTTATAAACTCCTGGGAATGAATGGATAGAAGGAGTCCTTATTAATTTTAATCTATTTAGATATTAGACTGCTAAATCTATTGTTTAGGGTCAATGGTCCTGGCCTAATTCATTGCCAGGTTAGATCCTATGATCTGGATCTACTTTCCAATAGTTAAACTGTGTAATTTATCCTTTAATCCTAATTTTTAAAGTCTCATTGGGTCTGCATGTCCCAGTTCCCAAGACACATGTGCATCTTGGTTGGACCGCCACCGCCTCACGTGCGTGCGTGCCTAAAGGCCGTGCCAGGGACCACGTGTTGCACATGCACATGCATGCTCAAGTGACGCCCATCATCGCACGGACGCACCTTGTAGCATAGCGCATCTCAACTTCTAGGGCACCCTGTGCATCCTAGTCGAGCTAGGACCCATGCCCCATGTTGCGCACGTACCCAAAGGCCGCACCTGGGACAGTGTTCGCACGTGCACAAGCATGCCTAAGAGACACCCTATGACGCACGTCCTGGATGACCTCGAGCGAACACACCTTGGCATAGTCGAAATGTGCCTTGGCTCCCGGGCCACCCATGCATCCCGGTCGAGCCTGGACTGTGCTTGGGATGCATCGAGGCCATGGCCATACACAGTCACGTGCCCTCGTGTACAATGGCGTGCCTGGGATGTCGTGTTCGTGCACAGCTGGCTAGAACCGGTCTTGGGGCATTTTTCGGCTAGAAACGCTAGATCCAGCATGGATCTAGCCTGAAAGGTGGAGGAACTGGACAAGGGAGGTAAGGACATCTTACCTGGGCAGCCTGGGGAGTGCCCATTGCCGTTGATGGAACCCCATTTCCATCTGAAACCCTATCTCGCCGGATTTATGTGTTTGTCCGAACCCACGAAGGGGAAAACCCCATTGTCAGACCAGAACAAGAGGAGAGAGGGGAATGGGGAGACAGGAATGAGATGGCCGGCTTGACTTGGGCCTGGCCATTGCCTAAAAACCTAGGGAAGTGGGTTTCTAATTCTAGCCAGAAACCCCAGCCCAAATGTCTGGAAAACTCGTGATTTTGGAGGGGGAGATGGGGTTTTTATAGAGGAGTGAAAGGCGGTGCCCCTCAACGGTGGTGCCGCCATTTCCCCTGGTGTATTCCAGAGAAATCGGGAAAAACTAGTTTTCAGGGAGGGTCTAGAGGTTGAAGACGACAGGGGGTGTTGTCATCAAAACAGCCCCTTGCATTTTTTGGCCTTTTCGTTTCTTCGTTTTTCTATTTAATTTTCAGAAATACCCCTATCTTTAAATGGCTGTAACTTCTTCATACGAACTCCGTTTTGGGTGATTTTTGAGGCATAGGATTCCATTTTTTGAGTAGAATCTAATGTAAACAACATGGGAAATGGAAACATGCATGGAATAAGAAACCAAACTAAGGAAACTTTCCAAAAACAAAACATAGAGACTGGAAAAAACTAATCTAAGATGTAGTTTACATAAGCAAGGAAATCTAAATAAGAAATTAACAAGGCAACAAGCAATTATCTAAGGAATCAAAATTCAAAACCAGGTGCATGTCCCACGTAAGTGTAGATTCTTAAGCAATTGGATCTTATTTAAATCACTTATCATAAGCAAAGAAATATTGTAGTTGATTAAATTAAGAATGTAAATAACATGGGAAATGGAAACTTTCATGGAATAAGAAACTAAACCGAGGAAACTTTCTGAAAACAAATTTTTTTGAAACAAAATTTACAATATAACTAAAACTAATCTAAGATGCGGTTTACATAAGCAAGGAAATCTAAATTAGAAATTAACAAGGCAACAAGAAATAATCAAAGGAATCAAAATACAAAACCATGTGCATGACCCAAGTAAGTGTAGATTCTTAAGCAATTGCATCTTATTTAAATCACTTATCCTAGCCAAAGAAAGATTGTAGTTGATTAAATTAGGAATGTAAATAACATGCGAAATGGAAACATGCATGGAATAAGAAACTAATCTAATGAAACATTCTAAAAACAAAGCTTTCCTCAAACAAAACTTAGAAACTAGCAGAACTTAATCTAAGATGTAGTTTACATAAGCAAGGAAATCTAAATAAGAAATTGACAAGGCAACTAGCTATTATCTAAGGAATCAAAATTCAAAACCATTTGCATCACCCATGTAAGTGTAGATTCATAAGCAATTGGATCTTATTTAAACCACTTATCCTACGAAAAGAAATATTGTAGTTGATTACATTAAGAATGTAAATAACATGGGAAATGGAAACATTCATGAAATAAGAAACTAAACTGAGGAAACTTTTCGAAAACAAAGTTTTTTAAAACAAAATTTAGAAACTAACTAAAACTAATCAAAGATGCAGGGTACATAAGCAAGGAAATCTAAATAAGAAATTAACAAGGCAACAAGAAATTATCTAAGGAATCAAAATTCAAAACCATGTGCACGACCCATGAAAGTGTAGATCCTTAAGCAATTGCAACTTATTTAAATCACTTATCCTAGCCAAAGAAAGATTGTAATTGATTAAATTAGGAATGTAAATAACATGGGAAATGGAAACATGCATGGAATAAGAAACTAAACTAAGGAAACTTTCTAAAAACAAAGCTTTCTTAAAACAAAACATAGAAACTAGAAAAAACTAATCTAAGATGTAGTTTACATAAGCAAGGAAATCTAAATAAGAAATTAAAAAGGCAACAAGCAATTATCTGAGGTATCAAAATTAAAAACCATGTGCATGACCCATGTAAGTGTGGATTCTTAAGCAATTGGATCATATTTAAATCACTTATCCTAGCCAAAGAAATATTGTAGTTGATTAAATTAGGAATGTAAATAACATGGGAAATGGAAACATTCATGGAATAAGAAACTAATCTGAGGAAACTTTCTAAAAACAAAGCTTTCTTAAAACAAAACCTAGAAACTAGGAAAAACTAATCTAAGATGCAGTTTACATAAGAAAGGAAATCTAAATATGAAATTAAAAAGGCAACAAGCAATTATATTAGGACTCAAAATTCAAAACAATGTGCATTACCCATTAAGTGCGGATTCTTAAGCAATTGGATCATATTTAAATCACTTATCCTAGCCAAAGAAATATTGTAGTTGATTAAATTAGGAATGTAAAGAATATGGGAAATGGAAACATTCATGGAATAAGAAACTAAACTGAGGAAACTTTTTGAAAACAAATTTTTTTGAAACAAAATTTAGAAACTAACTAAAACTAATCAAGGATGCAGGGTACATAAGCAAGGAAATCTAAATAAGAAATTAACAAGGCAACAAGAAATTATCTAAGGAATCAAAATTCAAAACCATGTGCACGACCCATGAAAGTGTAGATCCTTAAACAATTGCAACTTATTTAAATCACTTATCCTAGCCAAAGAAAGATTGTAATTGATTAAATTAGGAATGTAAATAACATGGGAAATGGAAACATGCATGGAATAAGAAACTAAACTAAGGAAACTTTCTAAAAACAAAGCTTTCTTAAAACAAAACATAGAAACTAGAAAAAACTAATCTAAGATGTAGTTTACATAAGCAAGGAAATCGAAATAAGAAATTAAAAAGGCAACAAGCAATTATCTAAGGAATCAAAATTCAAAACCATGTGCATGACCCATGTAAGTGTGGATTCTTAAGCAATTGGATCATATTTAAATCACTTATCCTAGCCAAAGAAATATTGTAGTTGATTAAATTAGGAATGTAAATAACATGGGAAATGGAAACATTCATGGAATAAGAAACTAATCTGAGGAAACTTTCTAAAAACAAAGCTTTCTTAAAACAAAACTTAGAAACTAGGAAAAACTAATCTAAGACGTAGTTTACATAAGAAAGGAAATCTAAATATGAAATTAAAAAGGCAAGAAGCAATTATATTAGGACTCAAAATTCAAAACAGTGTGCATTACCCATTAAGTGCGGATTCTTAAGCAATTGGATCATATTTAAATCACTTATCCTAGCCAAAGAAATATTGTAGTTGATTAAATTAGGAATGTAAATAACATGGGAAATGGAAACATTCATGGAATAAGAAACTAAACTGAGGAAACTTTTTGAAAACAAAGTTTTTTAAAACAAAATTTAGAAACTAACTAAAACTAGTCAAAGATGCAGGTTACAAAAGAAGGGAAATCTAAAACAAAAATTAACAAGGCAACAAGAAATTATCTAAGGAATCAAAATTCAAAACCATGTGCAGGACCCATGTAAGTGTAGATCCTTAAGCAATTGCAACTTATTTAAATCACTTATCCTAGCCAAAGAAAGATTGTAGTTGATTAAATTAGGAATGTAAATAACATGGGAAATGGAAACATGCATGGAATACGAAACTAAACTAAGGAAACATTCTAAAAACAAAGCTTTCCTCAAGCACAACATAGAAACTAGCAGAACCTGATCTAAGATCTAGTTTACATAAAAATGGAAATCTAAATAAGAAATTGACAAGGCAGCTAGCTATTATCTACGGAATCAAAATTCAAAACCATGTGCATGACCCACGTAAGTGTAGATTCTTAAGCAATTGGATCTTATATAAATCACTTATCCTAAGAAAAGAAATATTGTAGTTGCTTAAATTAAGAATGTAAATAACATGGGAAATGGAAACATTCACGGAATAAGAAACTAAACTGAGGAAACTTTTTGAAAACAAATTTTTTTTTAAACAAAATTTAGAAACTAACTAAAACTAATGAAGGATGCAGGGTACATAAGCAAGGAAATCTAAATAAGAAATTAACAACGCAACAAGAAATTATCTAAGGAATCAAAATTCAAAACCATGTGCACGACCCATGTAAGTGTGGATTCTTAAGCAATTGGATCATATTTAAATCACTTATCCTAGCCAAAGAAATATTGTAGCTGATTAAATTAGGAATGTAAATAACATGGGAAATGGAAACATGCATGGAATAAGAAACTAAACTAGGGAAACTTTCTAAAAACAAAGCTTTCTTAAAACAAAACATAGAAACTAGAAAAAACTAATCTAAGATGTAGTTTACATAAGCAAGGAAATCGAAATAAGAAATTAAAAAGGCAACAAGCAATTATCTAAGGAATCAAAATTCAAAACCATGTGCATGACCCATGTAAGTGTGGATTCTTAAGCAATTGGATCATATTTAAATCACTTATCCTAGCCAAAGAAATATTGTAGTTGATTAAATTAGGAATGTAAATAACATGGGAAATGGAAACATTCATGGAATAAGAAAGTAATCTGAGGAAACTTTCTAAAAACAAAGCTTTCTTAAAACAAAACTTAGAAACTAGGAAAAACTAATCTAAGATGCAGTTTACATAAGAAAGGAAATCTAAATATGAAATTAAAAAGGCAACAAGCAATTATAATAGGACTCAAAATTCAAAACAATGTGCATTACCCATTAAGTGCGGATTTTTAAGCAATTGGATCATATTTAAATCACTTATCCTAGCCAAAGAAATATTGCAGTTGATTAAATTAGGAATGTAAATAACATTGGAAATGGAAACATTCATGGAATAAGAAACTAAACTAAGGAAACTTTTTGAAAAAAAAGTTTTTTAAAACAAAATTTAGAAACTAACTAAAACTAGTCAAAGATGCAGGTTACAAAAGAAGGGAAATCTAAAACAAAAATTAACAAGGCAACAAGAAATTATCTAAGGAATCAAAATTCAAAACCATGTGCAGGACCCATGTAAGTGTAGATCCTTAAGCAATTGCAACTTATTTAAATCACTTATCCTAGCCAAAGAAAGATTGTAGTTGATTAAATTAGGAATGTAAATAACATGGGAAATGGAAACATGCATGGAATACGAAACTAAACTAAGGAAACATTCAAAAAACAAAGCTTTCCTCAAGCAAAACATAGAAACTAGCAGAACCTGATCTAAGATGTAGTTTACATAAGCATGGAAATCTAAATGAGAGATTAACAAGGCAACAAGCAATTATCTAAGGAATCAAAATTCAAAACGATGTGCATGACCCATGTAAGTGTGGATTCTTAAGCAATTGGATCTTATATAAATCACTTATCCTAGCGAAAGAAATATTGTAGTTGATTAAATTCTGAATGTAAATAACATGGGAAATGGAAACATGCATGGAATAAGAAACTAAACTGAGGAAACTTTCTAAAAACAAAACTTAGAAACTAGAAAAAACTAATCTAAGTTGTAGTTTATATAAGAAAGGAGGACTAAATAAGAAATTAAAAAGGCAACAAGCAATTATATTCGGAGTCAAAATTCAAAACGATGTGCATGGCCCAAGTAAGTGTGGATTCTTAAGCAATTGGATCATATTTAAATCACTTATCCTAGCCAAAGAAATATTGTAGTTGATTAAATTAGGAATGTAAATAACATGGGAAATGGAAACATTCATGGAATAAGAAACTAAACTGAGGAAACTTTTTGAAACAAAGTTTTTTAAAACAAAATTTTGAAACTAACTAAAACTAATCAAAGATGCAAGTTACAAAAGAGGGAAAATCTAAAACAAAAATTTACAAGGCAACAAGAAATTATCTAAGGAATCAAAATTCAAAACCATGTGCACGACCCATGTAAGTGTGGATTCTTAAGCAATTGGATCATATTTAAATCACTTATCCTAGCCAAAGAAATATTGTAGTTGATTAAATTAGGAATGTAAATAACATGGGAAATGGAAACATGCATGGAATCAGAAATTAAACTAAGGAAACTTTCTAAAAACAAAGCTTTCTTAAAACAAAACTTAGAAACTAGCAAAACTAATCTAAGATGTAGTTTACATAAGCATGGAAATCTAAATAAGAAATTAACAAGGCGACAAAAAATTATCTAAGGAATCAAAATTCAAAACCATGTGCATGACCCATGTAAGTGTGGATTCTTAAGCAATTGGATCATATTTAAATCACTTATCCTAGCCAAAGAAATATTGTAGTTGATTAAATTAGGAATGTAAATAACATGGGAAATGGAAACATTCATGGAATAAGAAAGTAATCTGAGGAAACTTTCTAAAAACAAAGCTTTCTTAAAACAAAACTTAGAAACTAGGAAAAACTAATCTAAGTTGTAGTTTATATAAGAAAGGAAATCTAAATAAGAAATTAAAAAGGCAACAAGCAATTATATTAGGACTCAAAATTCAAAACGATGTGCATGGCCCAAGTAAGTGTGGATTCTTAAGCAATTGGATCATATTTAAATCACTTATCCTAGCCAAAGAAATATTGTAGTTGATTAAATTAGGAATGTAAATAACATGGGAAATGGAAACATTCATGGAATAAGAAACTAAACTGAGGAAACTTTTTGAAAACAAAGTTTTTTAAAACAAAATTTAGAAACTAACTAAAACTAGTCAAAGATGCAAGTTACAAAAGAAGGAAAATCTAAAACAAAAATTAACAAGGCAACAAGAAATTATCTAAGGAATCAAAATTCAAAACCATGTGAAGGACCCATGTAAGAGAAGATTCTTAAGCAATTGCATCATATTTAAATCACTTATCCTAGCCAAAGAAAGATTGTCATTGATTAAATTAGGAATGTAAATAACATGGGAAATGGAAACATGCATGGAATTAGAAACTAAACTAAGGAAACATTCTAAAAACAAAGCTTTCCTCAAGCACAACATAGAAACTAGCAGAACCTGATCTAAGATCTAGTTTACATAAAAATGGAAATCTAAATAAGAAATTGACAAGGCAGCTAGCTATTATCTACGGAATCAAAATTCAAAACCATGTGCATGACCCACGTAAGTGTAGATTCTTAAGCAATTGGATCTTATATAAATCACTTATCCTAAGAAAAGAAATATTGTAGTTGCTTAAATTAAGAATGTAAATAACATGGGAAATGGAAACATTCACGGAATAAGAAACTAAACCGAGGAAACTTTTTGAAAACAAATTTTTTTAAACAAAATTTAGAAACTAACTAAAACTAATGAAGGATGCAGGGTACATAAGCAAGGAAATCTAAATAAGAAATTAACAACGCAACAAGAAATTATCTAAGGAATCAAAATTCAAAACCATGTGCACGACCCATGTAAGTGTGGATTCTTAAGCAATTGGATCATATTTAAATCACTTATCCTAGCCAAAGAAATATTGTAGCTGATTAAATTAGGAATGTAAATAACATGGGAAATGGAAACATGCATGGAATAAGAAACTAAACTAGGGAAACTTTCTAAAAACAAAGCTTTCTTAAAACAAAACATAGAAACTAGCAAAAACTAATGTAAGATGTAGTTTACATAAGCAAGGAAATCTAAATAAGAAATTAACAAGGCAACAAGAAATTATCTAAGGAATCGAAATTCAAAACCATGTGCATGACCCATGTAAGTGTGGATTCTTAAGCAATTGGATCATATTTAAATCACTTATCCCAGCCAAAGAAATATTGTAGTTGATTAAATTAGGAATGTAAATAACATGGGAAATGGAAACATTCATGGAATAAGAAAGTAATCTGAGGAAACTTTCTAAAAACAAAGCTTTCTTAAAACAAAACTTAGAAACTAGGAAAAACTAATCTAAGATGCGTTTACATAAGAAAGGAAATCTAAATATGAAATTAAAAAGGCAACAAGCAATTATAATAGGACTCAAAATTCAAAACAATGTGCATTACCCATTAAGTGCGGATTTTAAAGCAATTGGATCATATTTAAATCACTTATCCTAGCCAAAGAAATATTGTAGTTGATTAAATTAGGAATGTAAGTAACATTGGAAATGGAAACATTCATGGAATAAGAAACTAAACTAAGGAAACTTTTTGAAAAAAAAGTTTTTTAAAACAAAATTTAGAAACTAACTAAAACTAGTCAAAGATGCAAGTTACAAAAGAGGGAAATCTAAAACAAAAATTAACAAGGCAACAAGAAATTATCTAAGGAATCAAAATTCAAAACCATGTGCACGACCCATGTAAGTGTAGATTCTTAAGCAATTGCATCATATTCAAATCTCTTATGCTAGCCAAAGAAAGATTGTAGTTGATTAAATTAGGAATGTAAATAACATGGGAAATGGAAACATGCATGGAATAAGAAACTAAACTAAGGAAACTTTCTAAAAACAGAGCTCTCCTAAAGCAAAACATAGAAACTAGCAAAAACTAATCTAAGATGTAGTTTACATAAGCATGGAAATCTAAATGAGAGATTAACAAGGCAACAAGCAATTATCTAAGGAATCAAAATTCAAAACCATGTGCATGACCCATGTAAGTGTGGATTCTTAAGTAATTGGATCTTATATAAATCACTTATCCTAGCGAAAGAAATATTGTAGTTGATTAAATTCTGAATGTAAATAACATGGGAAATGGAAACATGCATGTAATAAGAAACTAAACTGAGGAAACTTTCTAAAAACAAAACTTAGAAACTAGAAAAAACTAATCTAAGTTGTAGTTTATATAAGAAAGGAGGACTAAATAAGAAATTAAAAAGGCAACAAGCAATTATATTCGAGTCAAAATTCAAAACGATGTGCATGGCCCAAGTAAGTGTGGATTCTTAAGCAATTGGATGATATTTAAATCACTTATCCTAGCCAAAGAAATATTGTAGTTGATTAAATTCGGAATGTAAATAACATGGGAAAGGGAAACATTCATGGAATAAGAAACTAAACTGAGGAAACTTTTTGAAAACAAAGTTTTTTAAAACAAAATTTAGAAACTAACTAAAACTAATCAAATATGCAGGTTACATAAGAAGGTAAATCTAAAACAAAAATTAACAAGGCAACAAGAAATTATCTAAGGAATCAAAATTCAAAACCATGTGCGTGACCCATATAAGTGTAGATCCTTAAGCAATTGCTTTTTATTTAAATCACTTATCCTAGCCAAAGAGAGATTATAGTTGATTAAATTATGAATATAAATAACATGGGAAATGGAAACATGCATGGAATAAGAAACAAAGCTTTCTTAAAACAAAACCTAGAAACTGGAAAAAGCTAATCTAAGATGTAGTTTACATAAGCAAGGAAATATAAATAAGCAATTAAAAAGGCAACAAGCAATTATCTAAGCAATCAAAATTCAAAACCAAGTGCATGACCCATGTAAGTGTGGATTCTTAAGCAATTGGATGATATTTAAATCACTTATCCTAGCCAAAGAAATATTGTAGTTGATTAAATTAGGAATGTAAATAACGTGGGAAATGGAAACATTCATGGAATAAGAAACTAAACTGAGGAAACTTTTTGAAAACAAAGTTTTTTAAAACAAAATTTAGAAACTAACTAAAACTAATCAAATATCCCGATTACATAAGAAGGGAAATCTAAAACAGAAATTAACAAGGCAACAAGAAATTATCTAAGGAATCAAAATTCAAAACCATGTGCATGACCCATATAAGTGTAGATCCTTGAGCAATTGCATCTTATTTAAATCACTTATCCTAGCCAAAGAAAGATTGTAGTTGATTAAATTAGGAATGTAAATAACATGGGAAATGGAAACATGCATGGAATAAGAAACTAAACTAAGTTAACTTTCTAAAAACAAAGCTTTCTTAAAACAAAACCTAGAAACTAGAAAAAACTAATCTAATATGTAGTTTACCTAAGCAAGGAAATCTAAATAAGAAATTAACAAGGCGACAAGGAATTATCTAACGAATCAAAATTGAAAACATGTGCGTGACCCATGTAAGTGTAGATCCTTAAGCAATTGCAACTTATTTAAATCACTTATGCTAGCCAAAGAGAGATTGTAGCTGATTAAATTATGAATGTAAATAACATGGGAAATGGAAACATGCATGGAATAAGAAACTAAACTAAGGAAACATTCTAAAAACAAAGCTTTCTTAAAACAAAACTTAGAAACTAGAAAAAACTAATCTAAGATGTAGTTTACATAAGCAAGGAAATCTAAATAAGAAATTAAAAAGGCAACAAGCAATTATCTAAGGAATCAAAATTCAAAACCATGTGCATGACCCATGTAAGTGTGGATTCTTAAGCAATTGGATGATATTTAAATCACTTATCCTAGCCAAAGAGAGATTGTAGTTGATTAAATTATGAATGCAAATGACATGGGAAATGGAAACATGCATGGAATAAGAAACTAAACTAAGGAAACTTTCTATAAACAAAGCTTTCTTAAGAGAAAACTTAGAAACTAGAAAAAACTAATCTAAGATGTAGTTTACATAAGCAAGGAAATCTAAATATGAAATTAACAAGGCGACAAGAAATTATCTAACGAATCTAAATTCAAAACCATGTGCATGACCCATGTAAGTGTAGATCCTTAAGCAATTGCAACTTATTTAAATCACTTATGCTAGCCAAAGAGAGATTGTAGTTGATTAAATTATGAATGTAAATAACATGAGAAATGGAAACATGCATGGAATAAGAAACTAAACTAAGGAAACTTTCTAAAAACAAAGCTTTCTTAAAAGAAAACTTAGAAACTAGAAAAAACTAATCTAAGATGTAATTTACAGAAGGAAGGAAATCTAAATAAGAAATTAAAAAGGCAACAAGCAATTATCTAAGGAATCAAAATTCAAAACGATGTGCATGACCCATGCAAGTGTGGATTCTGAAGCGATTGGATGGTATTTAAATCACTTATCCTAGCCAAAGAAATATTGTAGTTGATTAAATTAGGAATGTAAATAACATGGGAAATGGAAATTTTCATGGAATAAGAAACTAAACTGAGGAAACTATTTGAAAACAAAGTTTTTTAAAACAAAATTTAGAAACTAACTAAAACTAATCAAATATGCAGGTTACATAAGAATGGAAATCTAAAACAGAAATTAACAAGGCAAGAAGAAATTATCTAAGGAATCAAAATTCAAAACCATGTGCATGACCCATGTAAGTGTAGAGTCTTAAGCAATTGCATCATATTCAAATCTCTTATGTTAGCCAAAGCAAGATTGTAGTTGACTAAATTAGGAATGTAAATAACAAGGGGAATGGAAACATGCAGGGACTAAGAAACTAAACTAAGGAAACATTCTAAAAACAAAGCTTTCCTAAAACAAAACTTAGAAACTAGCAAAAACTAATCTAAGATGTAGTTTACATATGCAAGGAAATCTAAATAAGAAATTAACAAGGTGACAAGAAATTATCTAACGAATCAAAATTCAAAACCATGTGCATGACCCATGTAAGTGGAGATCCTTAAGCAATTGCAACTTATTTAAATCACTTATGCTAGCCAAAGAGAGATTGTAGTTGATTAAATTATGAATGTAAATAACATGGGAAATGGAAACATGCATGGAATAAGAAACCAAACTGAGGAAACTTTCGAAAAACAAAGCTTTCTTAAAACAAAACATAGAAACTAGAAAAAACTAATCTAAGATGAAGTTTACAGAAGCAAGGAAGTCTAAATAAGAAATTAAAAAGGCAACAAGCAATTATCTAAGGAATCAAAATTCAAAACCACGTGCATGACCCATGTAAGTGTGGATTCTTAAGCAATTGGATCATATTTAAATCACTTATCCTAGCCAAAGAAATATTGTAGTTGATTAAATTAGGAATGTAAATAACATGGGAAATGGAAACATTCATTGAATAAGAAACTAAACTGAGGAAACTTTTTGAAACAAAGTTTTTTAAAACAAAATTTAGAAACTAACTAAAAGTAATCAAAGATGCGGGTTACATAAGTAGGGAAATCTAAAACAGAAATTAACAAGGCAACAAGAAATTATCTAATGAATCAAAAATTCAAAACCATGTGCATGACCCATGTAAGTGTAGATTCTTAAGCAATTGCGTCTTATTTAAATCACTTATCCTAGCCAAAGAAAGATTGTAGTTGATTAAATTAGGAATGTAAATAACATGGGAAATGGAAACAAGCATGGAATAAGAAACTAAACTAAGGAAACTTTCTAAAAACAAAGCTTTCTTAAAACCAAACATAGAAACTAGAAAAAACTAATCTAAGATGTAGTTTACCTAAGCAAGGAATTCTAAATAAGAAATTAACAAGGCGACAAGAAATTATCTAACAAATCAAAATTCAAAACCATGTGCATGACCCGTGTAAGTGTAGATCCTTAAGCAATTGCAACTTATTCAAATCACTTATGCTAGCCAAAGAGAGATTGTAGTTGATTAAATTATGAATGTAAATAACATTGGAAATGGAAACATGCATGGAATAAGAAACTAAACTAAGGAAACATTCTAAAAACAAAGCTTTCTTAAAACAAAACATAGAAACTAGAAAAAACTAATCTAAGATGTAGTTTACATAAGCAAGGAAATCTAAATAAGAAATTAAAAAGGCGACGAGCAATTATCTAAGGAATCAAAATTCAAAACCATGTGCGAGACCCATGTAAGTGTAGATTCTTAAGCAATTGCATCATATTCAAATCTCTTATGCTAGCCAAAGCAAGATTGTAGTTGACTAATTTAGGAATGTAAATAACATGGGAAATGGAAACATGCAGGGAATAAGAAACTAAACTAAGGAAACTTTCTAAAAACAAAGCTTTCCTAAAAAAAATCTTTGAAACTAGCAAAAACTAATCTAAGATGTAGTTTATATAAGCATGGAAATCTAAATAAGAGATTAGCAAGGCAACAAGCAATTATCTAATGAATCAAAATTCAAAACCATGTGCATGACCCATGTAAGTGTGGATTCTTAAGCAATTGGATCTTATATAAATCACTTATCCTAGCCAAAGAAATATTGTAGTTGATTAAATTCTGAATGTAAATAACATGGGAAATGGAAACATTCATGGAATAAGAAACTAAACTGAGGAAACTTTCTAAAAACAAAGTTTTTGAAAACAAAATTTAGAAAATAACTAAAACTAATCTAAGATGCAGTTCACGTAAGCAAGGAAATCTAAATAAGAAATTATCAAGGCAACCAGAAATTATCTAAGGAATCAAAATTCAAAACCATGTGCACGACCCATGAAAGTGTAGATCCTTAAGCAATTGCAACTTATTTAAATCACTTATCCTAGCCAAAGAAAGATTGTAATTGATTAAATTAGGAATGTAAATAACATGGGAAATGGAAACATGCATGGAATAAGAAACTAAACTAAGGAAACATTCTAAAAACAAAGCTTTCCTCAAGCAAAACTTAGAAACTAGCAGAACCTGATCTAAGATGTAGTTTACATAAACTTGGAAATCTAAATAAGAAATTGACAAGGCAGCTAGGTATTATCTATGGAATCAAAATTCAAAACAATGTGCATGACCCATGTGCCAAAGAAATATTGTAGTTGATTAAATTATGAATGTAAATAACATGGGAAATGGAAACATTCATGGAATAAGGAACTAAACTGAGGAAACTTTTTGAAAACAATGTTTTTTAAAACAAAATTTAGAAACTAACTAAAACTAATCAAATATGCAGCTTACATAAGAAGGTAAATCTAAAACAGAAATTAACAAGGCAACAAGAAATTATCTAAGGAATCAAAATTCAAAACCATGTGCATGACCCATATAAGTGTAGATCCTTAAGCAATTGCATCTTATTTAAATCACTTATCCTTGCCAAAGAAAGATTGTAGTTGATTAAATTAGGAATGTAAATAACATGGGAAATGGAAACATGCATGGAATAAGAAACTAAACTAAGGAAACTTTCTAAAAACAAAGCTTTCATAAAACAAAACTTAGAAACTAGAAAAAACTAATCTAAGATGTAGTTTACATAAGCAAGGAAATCTAAATAAGAAATTAACAGGGCGACAAGAAATTATCTAACGAATCAAAATTCAAAACCATGTGCATGACCCATGTAAGTGTAGATCCTTAAGCAATTGCAACTTATTTAGATCACTTATGCTAGCCAAAGAGAGATTGTAGTTGATTAAATTATGAATGCAAATAACATGGGAAATGGAAACATGCATGGAATAAGAAACTAAACTAAGGAAACTTTCTAAAAACAAAGCTTTCATAAAACAAAACTTAGAAACTAGAAAAAACTAATCTAAGATGTAGTTTACATAAGCAAGGAAATCTAAATAAGAAATTAACAGGGCGACAAGAAATTATCTAACGAATCAAAATTCAAAACCATGTGCATGACCCATGTAAGTGTAGATCCTTAAGCAATTGCAACTTATTTAGATCACTTATGCTAGCCAAAGAGAGATTGTAGTTGATTAAATTATGAATGCAAATAACATGGGAAATGGAAACATGCATGGAATAAGAAACTAAAATAAGGAAACTTTCTAAAAACAAAGCTTTCTTAAAACAAAACATAGAAACTAGAAAAAACTAATCCAAGATGTAGTTTACATAAGCAAGGAAATCTAAATAAGAAATTAACAAGGCGACAAAAACTTATCTAACGAATCTAAATTCAAAACCATGTGCATAACCCATGTAAGTGTAGATCCTTAAGCAATTGCAACTTATTTAAATCACTTATGCTAGCCAAGGAGAGATTCTAGTTGATTAAATTATGAATGTAAATAACATGGGTAATGGAAACATGCATGGAATAAGAAACTAAACTAAGGAAACTTTCTAAAAAACGAGCTTTCCTAGAAGAAAACTTAGAAACTAGAAAAAGCTAATCTAAGATGTAATTTACAGAAGGAAGGAAATCTAAATAAGCAATTAAAAAGGCAACAAGCAATTATCTAAGGAATCAAAATTCAAAACCACGTGCATGACCCATGTAAGTGTGGATTCTTAAGCAATTGGATGATATTTAAATCACTTATCCTAGCCAATGAAATATTGTAGTTGATTAAATTAGGAATGTAAATAACATGGGAAATGGAAACATTCATGGAATAAGAAACAAAACTGAGGAAACTTATTGAAAAAAGTTTTTTAAAACAAAATTTAGAAACTAACTAAAACTAATCAAATATGCAGGTTACATAAGAAGGTAAATCTAAAACAAAAATTAACAAGGCAACAAAAAATTATCTAAGGAATCAAAATTCAAAACCATGTGCATGACCCATATAAGTGTAGATCCTTAAGCAATTGCATCTTATTTAAGTCACTTATCCTTGCCAAAGAAAGGTTGTAGTTGATTAAATTAGGAATGTAAATAACATGGGAAATGGAAACATGCATGGAATAAGAAACTAAACTAAGGAAACTTTCTAAAATCAAAGCTTTCTTAAAACAAAACTTAGAAACTAGAAAAAACTAATCTAAGATGTAGTTTACATAAGCAAGGAAATCTAAATAAGAAATTAACAAGGCGACAAAAAATTATCTAACGAATCAAAATTCAAAACCATGTGCATGACCCATGTAAGTGGAGATCCTTAAGCAATTGCAACTTTTTTAAATCACTTATCCTTGCCAAAGAGAGATTGTAGTTGATAAAATTAGGAATGTAAATAACATGGGAAATGGAAACGTGCATGGAATAAGAAACCAAACTGAGGAAACTTTCTAAAAACAATGCTTTCATAAAACAAAACTTAGAAACTAGAAAAAACTAATCTAAGATGTAGTTTACATAGGAAAGGAAATCGAAATAAGAAATTAACAAGGCGACAAGAAATTATCTAACGAATCAAAATTCAAAACCATGTGCATGACCCATGTAAGTGGAGATCCTTAAGTAATTGGAACTTATTTAAATCTCCTATGCTAGTCAAAGAGAGATTGTAGTTGATTAAATTATGAATGTAAATAACATGGGAAATGGAAACATGCATGGAATAAGAAACCAAACTGAGGAAACATTCTAAAAACAAAGCTTTCTTAAAACAAAACATAGAAACTAGAAAAAACTAATCTAAGATGTAGTTTACAGAAGCAAGGAAATCTAAATAAGAAATTAAAAAGGAAACAAGCAATTATCTAAGGAATCAAAATTCAAAACCATGTGCATGACCCATGAAAGTGTGGATTCTTAAGCAATTGGATCTTATATAAATCACTTATCCTAGCCAAAGAAATATTGTAGTAGATTAAATTCGGAATGTAATTAACATGGGAAGAGGAAACATTCTTGGAATACGAACCTAAACTGAGGAAACTTTCTAGAAACAAAGCTTTCTTAAAACAAAACTTAGAAACTAGAAAAAGCTAATCTAAGATGCGGGTTACATAAGCAGGGAAATCTAAAACAGAAATTAAGAAGGCGACAAGAAATTATCTAACGAATCAAAATTCAAAACCATGTGCATGACCCATGTCAGTGTAGATCCTTCAGGAATTGCAACTTATTTAAATCACTTATGCTTGCCAAAGAGAGATTGTAGTTGATTAAATTATGAATGTAAATAACATGGGAAATGGAAACATGCATGGAATAAGAAACTAAACTAAGGAAACTTTTTAAAAACAAAGCTTTCTTAAAACAAAACTTAGAAACTAGAAAAAACTAATCTAAGATGTAGTTTACATAAGCAAGGAAATCTGAATAAAAAATTAACAAGGCGACAAGAAATTATCTTATGAATCAAAATTCAAAACCATGTGCATGACCCATGTAAGTGTGGATTCTTAAGCAATTGGATCTTATATAAATCACTTATCCCAGCCAAAGAAATATTGTAGTTGATTAAATTCGGAATGTAAATAACATGGGAAAGGGAAACATTCATGGAATAAGAAACTAAACTGAGGAAACTTTCTGAAAACAAAATTTTTTTAAACAAAATTTAGAAACTAACTAAAACTAATCAAAGATGCAGGTTACATAAGCAAGGAAATCTAAATAACAAATTAACAAGGCAACGAGAAATTATCTAAGGAATCAAAATTCAAAACCATGTTCATGACCCATGTAAGTGTAGATTCTTAGGCAATTGCATCTTATTTAAATCTCTTATCCTAGCCAAAGAAAGATTGTAGTTGATTAAATTAGGAATGCAAATAACATGGGAAATGGAAACATGCATGGAATAAAAATGTAAACTAAGGAAACTTTCTAAAAACAAAGCTTTCCTAAAACAAAACTTAGAAACTAGCAAAAACTAATCTAAGATGTGGTTTACATAAGCAAGGAAATCTAAATGATAAATTAAAAAGGCAACAAGCAATTATCTAAGGAATAAAAATTCAAAACCATGTGCATGACCCATGTAAGTGTGGATTCTTAAGCAATTGGATCTTATATAAATCACTTATCCTAGCCAAAGAAATATTGTAGTTGATTAAATTCGGAATGTAATTAACATGGGAAGAGGAAACATTCTTGGAATACGAACCTAAACTGAGGAAACTTTCTGAAAACAAAGTTTTTTAAATCAAAATTTAGATTATAACTAGAACTATTCTAAGATGCAGTTTACATAAGCAAGGAAATCGAAATCAGAAATTAACAAGGCAACAAGAAATAATCAAAGGAATCAAAATTCAAAACCATGTGCATGACCCATGTAAGTGTAGATTCTTAAGCAATTGCATCTTATTTAAATCACTTATCCTAGCCAAAGAAAGACTGTAGTTGATTAAATTAGGAAAAGTATCATGGGAAATGGAAACATGCATGGAATAAGAAACTTAACTAAGGAAACTTTCTAAAAACAAAGCTTTCCTCAAACAAAACTTAGAAACTAGAAAAACCTAATCTAAGATGTAGTTTACATAAGCAAGGAAAGCTAAATAAGAAATTGACAAGGCAACAAGCAATTATCTAAGGTATCAAAATTCAAAACCATGTGCATGACCCATGTAAGTGGAGATTCTTAAGTAATTGGATCTTATATAAATCACTTATCCTAGCCAAAGAAATATTGTAGTTGATTAAATTCTGAATGTAAATAACATGGGAAATGGAAACATGCATGGAATAAGAAACTAAATCGAGGAAACTTTCTAAAAACAAAACTTAGAAACTAGAAAAAACTAATCTAAGTTGTAGTTTATATAAGAAAGGAGGACTAAATAAGAAATTAAAAAGGCAACAAGCAATTATATTCGGAGTCAAAATTCAAAACGATGTGCATGGCCCAAGTAAGTGTGGATTCTTAAGCAATTGGATCATATTTAAATCACTTATCCTAGCCAAAGAAATATTGTAGTTGATTAAATTAGGAATGTAAATAACATGGGAAATGGAAACATTCATGGAATAAGAAACTAAACTGAGGAAACTTTTTGAAACAAAGTTTTTTAAAACAAAATTTAGAAACTAACTAAAACTAATCAAAGATGCAAGTTACAAAAGAGGGAAAATCTAAAACAAAAATTTACAAGGCAACAAGAAATTATCTAAGGAATCAAAATTCAAAACCATGTGCACGACCCATGTAAGTGTAGATTCTTAAGCAATTGCATCATATTCAAATCTCTTATGCTAGCCAAAGCATGATTGTAGTTGTCTAAATTAGGAATGTAAATAACATGGGAAATGGAAACATGCGGGGAATAAGAAACTAAACTAAGGAAACTTTCTAAAAACAAAGCTTTCCTAGAACAAAACTTAGAAACTAGCAAAAACTAATCTAAGATGTAGTTTACATAAGCATGGAAATCTAAATGAGAGATTAACAAGGCAACAAGCAATTATCTAAGGAATCAAAATTCAAAACCATGTGCATGACCCATGTAAGTGTGGATTCTTAAGCAATTGGATCTTATATAAATCACTTATCCTAGCGAAAGAAATATTGTAGTTGATTAAATTCTGAATGTAAATAACATGGGAAATGGAAACATGCATGGAATAAGAAACTAAACTGAGGAAACTTTCTAAAAAAAAAACTTAGAAACTAGAAAAAACTAATCTAAGTTGTAGTTTATATAAGAAAGGAGGACTAAATAAGAAATTAAAAAGGCAACAAGCAATTATATTCGGACTCAAAATTCAAAACGATGTGCATGACCCATGTAAGTGTGGATTCTTAAGCAATTGGATCTTATATAAATCACTTATCCTAGCGAAAGAAATATTGTAGTTGATTAAATTCTGAATGTAAATAACATGGGAAATGGAAACATGCATGGAATAAGAAACTAAATCGAGGAAACTTTCTAAAAACAAAACTTAGAAACTAGAAAAACTAATCTAAGTTGTAGTTTAGATAAGAAAGGAGGACTAAATAAGAAATTAAAAAGGCAACAAGCAATTATATTCGGACTCAAAATTCAAAACGATGTGCATGACCCAAGTAAGTGTGGATTCTTAAGCAATTGGATCATATTTAAATCACTTATCCTAGCCAAAGAAATATTGTAGTTGATTAAATTAGGAATGTAAATAACATGGGAAATGGAAACATTCATGGAATAAGACACTAAACTGAGAAAACTTTTTGAAACAAAGTTTTTTAAAACAAAATTTAGAAACTAACTAAAACTAGTCAAAGATGCAGGTTACAAAAGAAGGGAAATCTAAAACAAAAATTAACAAGGCAACAAGAAATTATCTAAGGAATCAAAATTCAAAACCATGTGCAGGACCCATGTAAGTGTAGATCCTTAAGCAATTGCAACTTATTTAAATCACTTATCCTAGCCAAAGAAAGATTGTAGTTGATTAAATTAGGAATGTAAATAACATGGGAAATGGAAACATGCATGGAATACGAAACTAAACTAAGGAAACATTCTAAAAACAAAGCTTTCCTCAAGCACAACATAGAAACTAGCAGAACCTGATCTAAGATCTAGTTTACATAAAAATGGAAATCTAAATAAGAAATTGACAAGGCAGCTAGCTATTATCTACGGAATCAAAATTCAAAACCATGTGCATGACCCACGTAAGTGTAGATTCTTAAGCAATTGGATCTTATATAAATCACTTATCCTAAGAAAAGAAATATTGTAGTTGCTTAAATTAAGAATGTAAATAACATGGGAAATGGAAACATTCACGGAATAAGAAACTAAACCGAGGAAACTTTTTGAAAACAAATTTTTTTTAAACAAAATTTAGAAACTAACTAAAACTAATGAAGGATGCAGGGTACATAAGCAAGGAAATCTAAATAAGAAATTAACAACGCAACAAGAAATTATCTAAGGAATCAAAATTCAAAACCATGTGCACGACCCATGTAAGTGTGGATTCTTAAGCAATTGGATCATATTTAAATCACTTATCCTAGCCAAAGAAATATTGTAGCTGATTAAATTAGGAATGTAAATAACATGGGAAATGGAAACATGCATGGAATAAGAAACTAAACTAGGGAAACTTTCTAAAAACAAAGCTTTCTTAAAACAAAACATAGAAACTAGAAAAAACTAATCTAAGATGTAGTTTACATAAGCAAGGAAATCGAAATAAGAAATTAAAAAGGCAACAAGCAATTATCTAAGGAATCAAAATTCAAAACCATGTGCATGACCCATGTAAGTGTGGATTCTTAAGCAATTGGATCATATTTAAATCACTTATCCTAGCCAAAGAAATATTGTAGTTGATTAAATTAGGAATGTAAATAACATGGGAAATGGAAACATTCATGGAATAAGAAACTAATCTGAGGAAACTTTCTAAAAACAAAGCTTTCTTAAAACAAAACTTAGAAACTAGGAAAAACTAATCTAAGACGGAGTTTACATAAGAAAGGAAATCTAAATATGAAATTAAAAAGGCAAGAAGCAATTATATTAGGACTCAAAATTCAAAACAAGTGTGCATTACCCATTAAGTGCGGATTCTTAAGCAATTGGATCATATTTAAATCACTTATCCTAGCCAAAGAAATATTGTAGTTGATTAAATTAGGAATGTAAATAACATGGGAAATGGAAACATTCATGGAATAAGAAACTAAACTGAGGAAACTTTTTGAAAACAAAGTTTTTTAAAACAAAATTTAGAAACTAACTAAAACTAGTCAAAGATGCAAAGTTACAAAAGAAGGGAAATCTAAAACAAAAATTAACAAGGCAACAAGAAATTATCTAAGGAATCAAAATTCAAAACCATGTGCAGGACCCATGTAAGTGTAGATCCTTAAGCAATTGCAACTTATTTAAATCACTTATCCTAGCCAAAGAAAGATTGTAGTTGATTAAATTAGGAATGTAAATAACATGGGAAATGGAAACATGCATGGAATACGAAACTAAACTAAGGAAACATTCTAAAAACAAAGCTTTCCTCAAGCACAACATAGAAACTAGCAGAACCTGATCTAAGATCTAGTTTACATAAAAATGGAAATCTAAATAAGAAATTGACAAGGCAGCTAGCTATTATCTACGGAATCAAAATTCAAAACCATGTGCATGACCCACGTAAGTGTAGATTCTTAAGCAATTGGATCTTATATAAATCACTTATCCTAAGAAAAGAAATATTGTAGTTGCTTAAATTAAGAATGTAAATAACATGGGAAATGGAAACATTCACGGAATAAGAAACTAAACTGAGGAAACTTTTTGAAAACAAATTTTTTTAAACAAAATTTAGAAACTAACTAAAACTAATGAAGGATGCAGGGTACATAAGCAAGGAAATCTAAATAAGAAATTAACAACGCAACAAGAAATTATCTAAGGAATCAAAATTCAAAACCATGTGCACGACCCATGTAAGTGTGGATTCTTAAGCAATTGGATCATATTTAAATCACTTATCCTAGCCAAAGAAATATTGTAGTTGATTAAATTAGGAATGTAAATAACATGGGAAATGGAAACATTCATGGAATAAGAAAGTAATCTGAGGAAACTTTCTAAAAACAAAGCTTTCTTAAAACAAAACTTAGAAACTAGGAAAAACTAATCTAAGATGCAGTTTACATAAGAAAGGAAATCTAAATATGAAATTAAAAAGGCAACAAGCAATTATAATAGGACTCAAAATTCAAAACAATGTGCATTACCCATTAAGTGCGGATTTTAAAGCAATTGGATCATATTTAAATCACTTATCCTAGCCAAAGAAATATTGCAGTTGATTAAATTAGGAATGTAAATAACATTGGAAATGGAAACATTCATGGAATAAGAAACTAAACTAAGGAAACTTTTTGAAAAAAAGTTTTTAAAACAAAATTTAGAAACTAACTAAAACTAGTCAAAGATGCAGGTTACAAAAGAAGGGAAATCTAAAACAAAAATTAACAAGGCAACAAGAAATTATCTAAGGAATCAAAATTCAAAACCATGTGCAGGACCCATGTAAGTGTAGATCCTTAAGCAATTGCAACTTATTTAAATCACTTATCCTAGCCAAAGAAAGATTGTAGTTGATTAAATTAGGAATGTAAATAACATGGGAAATGGAAACATGCATGGAATACGAAACTAAACTAAGGAAACATTCAAAAAACAAAGCTTTCCTCAAGCAAAACATAGAAACTAGCGAGAACTGATCTAAGATGTAGTTTACATAAGCATGGAAATCTAAATGAGAGATTAACAAGGCAACAAGCAATTATCTAAGGAATCAAAATTCAAAACGATGTGCATGACCCATGTAAGTGTGGATTCTTAAGCAATTGGATCTTATATAAATCACTTATCCTAGCGAAAGAAATATTGTAGTTGATTAAATTCTGAATGTAAATAACATGGGAAATGGAAACATGCATGGAATAAGAAACTAAATCGAGGAAACTTTCTAAAAACAAAACTTAGAAACTAGAAAAAACTAATCTAAGTTGTAGTTTATATAAGAAAGGAGGACTAAATAAGAAATTAAAAAGGCAACAAGCAATTATATTCGGAGTCAAAATTCAAAACGATGTGCATGGCCCAAGTAAGTGTGGATTCTTAAGCAATTGGATCATATTTAAATCACTTATCCTAGCCAAAGAAATATTGTAGTTGATTAAATTAGGAATGTAAATAACATGGGAAATGGAAACATTCATGGAATAAGAAACTAAACTGAGGAAACTTTTTGAAACAAAGTTTTTTAAAACAAAATTTTGAAACTAACTAAAACTAATCAAAGATGCAAGTTACAAAAGAGGGAAAATCTAAAACAAAAATTTACAAGGCAACAAGAAATTATCTAAGGAATCAAAATTCAAAACCATGTGCACGACCCATGTAAGTGTAGATTCTTAAGCAATTGCATCATATTCAAATCTCTTATGCTAGCCAAAGCATGATTGTAGTTGACTAAATTAGGAATGTAAATAACATGGGAAATGGAAACATGCGGGGAATAAGAAACTAAACTAAGGAAACTTTCTAAAAACAAAGCTTTCCTAGAACAAAACTTAGAAACTAGCAAAAACTAATCTAAGATGTAGTTTACATAAGCATGGAAATCTAAATGAGAGATTAACAAGGCAACAAGCAATTATCTAAGGAATCAAAATTCAAAACCATGTGCATGACCCATGTAAGTGTGGATTCTTAAGCAATTGGATCTTATATAAATCACTTATCCTAGCGAAAGAAATATTGTAGTTGATTAAATTCTGAATGTAAATAACATGGGAAATGGAAACATGCATGGAATAAGAAACTAAACTGAGGAAACTTTCTAAAAAAAACTTAGAAACTAGAAAAAACTAATCTAAGTTGTAGTTTATATAAGAAAGGAGGACTAAATAAGAAATTAAAAAGGCAACAAGCAATTATATTCGGACTCAAAATTCAAAACGATGTGCATGACCCATGTAAGTGTGGATTCTTAAGCAATTGGATCTTATATAAATCACTTATCCTAGCGAAAGAAATATTGTAGTTGATTAAATTCTGAATGTAAATAACATGGGAAATGGAAACATGCATGGAATAAGAAACTAAACTGAGGAAACTTTCTAAAAACAAAACTTAGAAACTAGAAAAAACTAATCTAAGTTGTAGTTTATATAAGAAAGGAGGACTAAATAAGAAATTAAAAAGGCAACAAGCAATTATATTCGGAGTCAAAATTCAAAACGATGTGCATGGCCCAAGTAAGTGTGGATTCTTAAGCAATTGGATCATATTTAAATCACTTATCCTAGCCAAAGAAATATTGTAGTTGATTAAATTAGGAATGTAAATAACATGGGAAATGGAAACATTCATGGAATAAGAAACTAAACTGAGGAAACTTTTTGAAACAAAGTTTTTTAAAACAAAATTTAGAAACTAACTAAAACTAATCAAAGATGCAAGTTACAAAAGAGGGAAAATCTAAAACAAAAATTTACAAGGCAACAAGAAATTATCTAAGGAATCAAAATTCAAAACCATGTGCACGACCCATGTAAGTGTAGATTCTTAAGCAATTGCATCATATTCAAATCTCTTATGCTAGCCAAAGCATGATTGTAGTTGTCTAAATTAGGAATGTAAATAACATGGGAAATGGAAACATGCGGGGAATAAGAAACTAAACTAAGGAAACTTTCTAAAAACAAAGCTTTCCTAGAACAAAACTTAGAAACTAGCAAAAACTAATCTAAGATGTAGTTTACATAAGCATGGAAATCTAAATGAGAGATTAACAAGGCAACAAGCAATTATCTAAGGAATCAAAATTCAAAACCATGTGCATGACCCATGTAAGTGTGGATTCTTAAGCAATTGGATCTTATATAAATCACTTATCCTAGCGAAAGAAATATTGTAGTTGATTAAATTCTGAATGTAAATAACATGGGAAATGGAAACATGCATGGAATAAGAAACTAAACTGAGGAAACTTTCTAAAAAAAAAACTTAGAAACTAGAAAAAACTAATCTAAGTTGTAGTTTATATAAGAAAGGAGGACTAAATAAGAAATTAAAAAGGCAACAAGCAATTATATTCGGACTCAAAATTCAAAACGATGTGCATGACCCATGTAAGTGTGGATTCTTAAGCAATTGGATCTTATATAAATCACTTATCCTAGCGAAAGAAATATTGTAGTTGATTAAATTCTGAATGTAAATAACATGGGAAATGGAAACATGCATGGAATAAGAAACTAAACTGAGGAAACTTTCTAAAAACAAAACTTAGAAACTAGAAAAAACTAATCTAAGTTGTAGTTTATATAAGAAAGGAGGACTAAATAAGAAATTAAAAAGGCAACAAGCAATTATATTCGGACTCAAAATTCAAAACGATGTGCATGACCCAAGTAAGTGTGGATTCTTAAGCAATTGGATCATATTTAAATCACTTATCCTAGCCAAAGAAATATTGTAGTTGATTAAATTAGGAATGTAAATAACATGGGAAATGGAAACATTCATGGAATAAGACACTAAACTGAGAAAACTTTTTGAAACAAAGTTTTTTAAAACAAAATTTAGAAACTAACTAAAACTAGTCAAAGATGCAGTTACAAAAGAAGGGAAATCTAAAACAAAAATTAACAAGGCAACAAGAAATTATCTAAGGAATCAAAATTCAAAACCATGTGCAGGACCCATGTAAGTGTAGATCCTTAAGCAATTGCAACTTATTTAAATCACTTATCCTAGCCAAAGAAAGATTGTAGTTGATTAAATTAGGAATGTAAATAACATGGGAAATGGAAACATGCATGGAATACGAAACTAAACTAAGGAAACATTCTAAAAACAAAGCCTTCCTCAAGCCCAACATAGAAACTAGCGTAACCTGATCTAAGATCTAGTTTACATAAAAATGGAAATCTAAATAAGAAATTGACAAGGCAGCTAGCTATTATCTACGGAATCAAAATTCAAAACCATGTGCATGACCCACGTAAGTGTAGATTCTTAAGCAATTGGATCTTATATAAATCACTTATCCTAAGAAAAGAAATATTGTAGTTGCTTAAATTAAGAATGTAAATAACATGGGAAATGGAAACATTCACGGAATAAGAAACTAAACTGAGGAAACTTTTTGAAAACAAATTTTTTTAAACAAAATTTAGAAACTAACTAAAACTAATGAAGGATGCAGGGTACATAAGCAAGGAAATCTAAATAAGAAATTAACAACGCAACAAGAAATTATCTAAGGAATCAAAATTCAAAACCATGTGCACGACCCATGTAAGTGTGGATTCTTAAGCAATTGGATCATATTTAAATCACTTATCCTAGCCAAAGAAATATTGTAGCTGATTAAATTAGGAATGTAAATAACATGGGAAATGGAAACATGCATGGAATAAGAAACTAAACAAGGAAGCTTTCTAAAAACAAAGCTTTCTTAAAACAAAACATAGAAACTAGAAAAAACTAATCTAAGATGTAGTTTACATAAGCAAGGAAATCGAAATAAGAAATTAAAAAGGCAACAAGCAATTATCTAAGGAATCAAAATTCAAAACCATGTGCATGACCCATGTAAGTGTGGATTCTTAAGCAATTGGATCATATTTAAATCACTTATCCTAGCCAAAGAAATATTGTAGTTGATTAAATTAGGAATGTAAATAACATGGGAAATGGAAACATTCATGGAATAAGAAAGTAATCTGAGGAAACTTTCTAAAAACAAAGCTTTCTTAAAACAAAACATAGAAACTAGAAAAAACTAATCTAAGATGTAGTTTACATAAGCAAGGAAATCGAAATAAGAAATTAAAAAGGCAACAAGCAATTATCTAAGGAATCAAAATTCAAAACCATGTGCATGACCCATGTAAGTGTGGATTCTTAAGCAATTGGATCATATTTAAATCACTTATCCTAGCCAAAGAAATATTGTAGTTGATTAAATTAGGAATGTAAATAACATGGGAAATGGAAACATTCATGGAATAAGAAACTAATCTGAGGAAACTTTCTAAAAACAAAGCTTTCTTAAAACAAAACTTAGAAACTAGGAAAAACTAATCTAAGACGGAGTTTACATAAGAAAGGAAATCTAAATATGAAATTAAAAAGGCAACAAGCAATTATATTAGGACACAAAATTCAAAACAATGTGCATTACCCATTAAGTGCGGATTCTTAAGCAATTGGATCATATTTAAATCACTTATCCTAGCCAAAGAAATATTGTAGTTGATTAAATTAGGAATGTAAATAACATGGGAAATGGAAACATTCATGGAATAAGAAACTAAACTGACGAAACTTTTTGAAAACAAAGTTTTTAAAACAAAATTTAGAAACTAACTAAAACTAGTCAAAGATGCAGGTTACAAAAGAAGGGAAATCTAAAACAAAAATTAACAAGGCAACAAGAAATTATCTAAGGAATCAAAATTCAAAACCATGTGCAGACCCATGTAAGTGTAGATCCTTAAGCAATTGCAACTTATTTAAATCACTTATCCTAGCCAAAGAAAGATTGTAGTTGATTAAATTAGGAATGTAAATAACATGGGAAATGGAAACATGCATGGAATACGAAACTAAACTAAGGAAACATTCTAAAAACAAAGCTTTCCTCAAGCACAACATAGAAACTAGCGTAACCTGATCTAAGATCTAGTTTACATAAAAATGGAAATCTAAATAAGAAATTGACAAGGCAGCTAGCTATTATCTACGGAATCAAAATTCAAAACCATGTGCATGACCCACGTAAGTGTAGATTCTTAAGCAATTGGATCTTATATAAATCACTTATCCTAAGAAAAGAAATATTGTAGTTGCTTA
Organism: Warburgia ugandensis; assembly: GCA_035236585.1. Lineage (NCBI taxonomy): Eukaryota > Viridiplantae > Streptophyta > Magnoliopsida > Canellales > Canellaceae > Warburgia > Warburgia ugandensis. The sequence continues at coordinate 55,929,666 of CP141128.1, forward strand.
AATTAAGAATGTAAATAACATGGGAAATGGAAACATTCACGGAATAAGAAACTAAACTGAGGAAACTTTTTGAAAACAAATTTTTTTTAAACAAAATTTAGAAACTAACTAAAACTAATGAAGGATGCAGGGTACATAAGCAAGGAAATCTAAATAAGAAATTAACAACGCAACAAGAAATTATCTAAGGAATCAAAATTCAAAACCATGTGCACGACCCATGTAAGTGTGGATTCTTAAGCAATTGGATCATATTTAAATCACTTATCCTAGCCAAAGAAATATTGTAGCTGATTAAATTAGGAATGTAAATAACATGGGAAATGGAAACATGCATGGAATAAGAAACTAAACTAGGGAAACTTTCTAAAAACAAAGCATTCTTAAAACAAAACATAGAAACTAGAAAAACTAATCTAAGATGTAGTTTACATAAGCAAAGGAAATCGAAATAAGAAATTAAAAAGGCAACAAGCAATTATCTAAGGAATCAAAATTCAAAACCATGTGCATGACCCATGTAAGTGTGGATTCTTAAGCAATTGGATCATATTTAAATCACTTATCCTAGCCAAAGAAATATTGTAGTTGATTAAATTAGGAATGTAAATAACATGGGAAATGGAAACATTCATGGAATAAGAAAGTAATCTGAGGAAACTTTCTAAAAACAAAGCTTTCTTAAAACAAAACTTAGAAACTAGAAAAAACTAATCTAAGATGTAGTTTACATAAGCAAGGAAATCGAAATAAGAAATTAAAAAGGCAACAAGCAATTATCTAAGGAATCAAAATTCAAAACCATGTGCATGACCCATGTAAGTGTGGATTCTTAAGCAATTGGATCATATTTAAATCACTTATCCTAGCCAAAGAAATATTGTAGTTGATTAAATTAGGAATGTAAATAACATGGGAAATGGAAACATTCATGGAATAAGAAACTAATCTGAGGAAACTTTCTAAAAACAAAGCTTTCTTAAAACAAAACTTAGAAACTAGGAAAAACTAATCTAAGACGGAGTTTACATAAGAAAGGAAATCTAAATATGAAATTAAAAAGGCAAGAAGCAATTATATTAGGACTCAAAATTCAAAACAGTGTGCATTACCCATTAAGTGCGGATTCTTAAGCAATTGGATCATATTTAAATCACTTATCCTAGCCAAAGAAATATTGTAGTTGATTAAATTAGGAATGTAAATAACATGGGAAATGGAAACATTCATGGAATAAGAAACTAAACTGAGGAAACTTTTTGAAAACAAAGTTTTTTAAAACAAAATTTAGAAACTAACTAAAACTAGTCAAAGATGCAGGTTACAAAAGAAGGGAAATCTAAAACAAAAATTAACAAGGCAACAAGAAATTATCTAAGGAATCAAAATTCAAAACCATGTGCAGGACCCATGTAAGTGTAGATCCTTAAGCAATTGCAACTTATTTAAATCACTTATCCTAGCCAAAGAAAGATTGTAGTTGATTAAATTAGGAATGTAAATAACATGGGAAATGGAAACATGCATGGAATACGAAACTAAACTAAGGAAACATTCTAAAAACAAAGCTTTCCTCAAGCACAACATAGAAACTAGCAGAACCTGATCTAAGATCTAGTTTACATAAAAATGGAAATCTAAATAAGAAATTGACAAGGCAGCTAGCTATTATCTACGGAATCAAAATTCAAAACCATGTGCATGACCCACGTAAGTGTAGATTCTTAAGCAATTGGATCTTATATAAATCACTTATCCTAAGAAAAGAAATATTGTAGTTGCTTAAATTAAGAATGTAAATAACATGGGAAATGGAAACATTCACGGAATAAGAAACTAAACTGAGGAAACTTTTTGAAAACAAATTTTTTTTAAACAAAATTTAGAAACTAACTAAAACTAATGAAGGATGCAGGGTACATAAGCAAGGAAATCTAAATAAGAAATTAACAACGCAACAAGAAATTATCTAAGGAATCAAAATTCAAAACCATGTGCACGACCCATGTAAGTGTGGATTCTTAAGCAATTGGATCATATTTAAATCACTTATCCTAGCCAAAGAAATATTGTAGCTGATTAAATTAGGAATGTAAATAACATGGGAAATGGAAACATGCATGGAATAAGAAACTAAACTAGGGAAACTTTCTAAAAACAAAGCTTTCTTAAAACAAAACATAGAAACTAGAAAAAACTAATCTAAGATGTAGTTTACATAAGCAAGGAAATCGAAATAAGAAATTAAAAAAGGCAACAAGCAATTATCTAAGGAATCAAAATTCAAAACCATGTGCATGACCCATGTAAGTGTGGATTCTTAAGCAATTGGATCATATTTAAATCACTTATCCTAGCCAAAGAAATATTGTAGTTGATTAAATTAGGAATGTAAATAACATGGGAAATGGAAACATTCATGGAATAAGAAAGTAATCTGAGGAAACTTTCTAAAAACAAAGCTTTCTTAAAACAAAACTTAGAAACTAGGAAAAACTAATCTAAGATGCAGTTTACATAAGAAAGGAAATCTAAATATGAAATTAAAAAGGCAACAAGCAATTATAATAGGACTCAAAATTCAAAACAATGTGCATTACCCATTAAGTGCGGATTTTAAAGCAATTGGATCATATTTAAATCACTTATCCTAGCCAAAGAAATATTGCAGTTGATTAAATTAGGAATGTAAATAACATTGGAAATGGAAACATTCATGGAATAAGAAACTAAACTAACGAAACTTTTTGAAAAAAGTGTTTTTTAAAACAAAATTTAGAAACTAACTAAAACTAGTCAAAGATGCAGGTTACAAAAGAAGGGAAATCTAAAACAAAAATTAACAAGGCAACAAGAAATTATCTAAGGAATCAAAATTCAAAACCATGTGCGTGACCCATATAAGTGTAGATCCTTAAGCAATTGCAACTTATTTAAATCTCCTATCCTAGCCAAAGAAAGATTGTAGTTGATTAAATTAGGAATGTAAATAACATGGGAAATGGAAACATGCATGGAATACGAAACTAAACTAAGGAAACATTCAAAAAACAAAGCTTTCCTCAAGCAAAACATAGAAACTAGCAGAACCTGATCTAAGATGTAGTTTACATAAGCATGGAAATCTAAATGAGAGATTAACAAGGCAACAAGCAATTATCTAAGGAATCAAAATTCAAAACGATGTGCATGACCCATGTAAGTGTGGATTCTTAAGCAATTGGATCTTATATAAATCACTTATCCTAGCGAAAGAAATATTGTAGTTGATTAAATTCTGAATGTAAATAACATGGGAAATGGAAACATTCATGGAATAAGAAACTAAACTGACGAAACTTTCCAAAAACAAAGTTTTTTAAAACAAAATTTAGAAACTAACTAAAACTAATCAAAGATGCAAGTTACAAAAGAGGGAAAATCTAAAACAAAAATTTACAAGGCAACAAGAAATTATCTAAGGAATCAAAATTCAAAACCATGTGCACGACCCATGTAAGTGTAGATTCTTAAGCAATTGCATCATATTCAAATCTCTTATGCTAGCCAAAGCATGATTGTAGTTGACTAAATTAGGAATGTAAATAACATGGGAAATGCAAACATGCGGGAATAAGAACCTAAACTAAGGAAACTTTCTAAAAACAAAGCTTTCCTAGAACAAAACTTAGAAACTAGCAAAAACTAATCTAAGATGTAGTTTACATAAGCATGGAAATCTAAATGAGAGATTAACAAGGCAACAAGCAATTATCTAAGGAATCAAAATTCAAAACCATGTGCATGACCCATGTAAGTGTGGATTCTTAAGCAATTGGATCTTATATAAATCACTTATCCTAGCGAAAGAAATATTGTAGTTGATTAAATTCTGAATGTAAATAACATGGGAAATGGAAACATGCATGGAATAAGAAACTAAACTGAGGAAACTTTCTAAATATAAAACTTAGAAACTAGAAAAAACTAATCTAAGTTGTAGTTTATATAAGAAAGGAGGACTAAATAAGAAATTAAAAAGGCAACAAGCAATTATATTCGGACTCAAAATTCAAAACGATGTGCATGACCCATGTAAGTGTGGATTCTTAAGCAATTGGATCTTATATAAATCACTTATCCTAGCGAAAGAAATATTGTAGTTGATTAAATTCTGAATGTAAATAACATGGGAAATGGAAACATGCATGGAATAAGAAACTAAACTGAGGAAACTTTCTAAAAACAAAACTTAGAAACTAGAAAAACTAATCTAAGTTGTAGTTTATATAAGAAAGGAGGACTAAATAAGAAATTAAAAAGGCAACAAGCAATTATATTCGGAGTCAAAATTCAAAACGATGTGCATGGCCCAAGTAAGTGTGGATTCTTAAGCAATTGGATCATATTTAAATCACTTATCCTAGCCAAAGAAATATTGTAGTTGATTAAATTAGGAATGTAAATAACATGGGAAATGGAAACATTCATGGAATAAGAAACTAAACCGAGGAAACTTTTTGAAACAAAGTTTTTTAAAACAAAATTTAGAAACTAACTAAAACTAATCAAAGATGCAAGTTACAAAAGAGGGAAAATCTAAAACAAAAATTTACAAGGCAACAAGAAATTATCTAAGGAATCAAAATTCAAAACCATGTGCACGACCCATGTAAGTGTAGATTCTTAAGCAATTGCATCATATTCAAATCTCTTATGCTAGCCAAAGCATGATTGTAGTTGTCTAAATTAGGAATGTAAATAACATGGGAAATGGAAACATGCGGGGAATAAGAAACTAAACTAAGGAAACTTTCTAAAAACAAAGCTTTCCTAGAACAAAACTTAGAAACTAGCAAAAACTAATCTAAGATGTAGTTTACATAAGCATGGAAATCTAAATGAGAGATTAACAAGGCAACAAGCAATTATCTAAGGAATCAAAATTCAAAACCATGTGCATGACCCATGTAAGTGTGGATTCTTAAGCAATTGGATCTTATATAAATCACTTATCCTAGCGAAAGAAATATTGTAGTTGATTAAATTCTGAATGTAAATAACATGGGAAATGGAAACATGCATGGAATAAGAAACTAAACTGAGGAAACTTTCTAAAAAAAAACTTAGAAACTAGAAAAAACTAATCTAAGTTGTAGTTTATATAAGAAAGGAGGACTAAATAAGAAATTAAAAAGGCAACAAGCAATTATATTCGGACTCAAAATTCAAAACGATGTGCATGACCCATGTAAGTGTGGATTCTTAAGCAATTGGATCTTATATAAATCACTTATCCTAGCGAAAGAAATATTGTAGTTGATTAAATTCTGAATGTAAATAACATGGGAAATGGAAACATGCATGGAATAAGAAACTAAACTGAGGAAACTTTCTAAAAACAAAACTTAGAAACTAGAAAAAACTAATCTAAGTTGTAGTTTATATAAGAAAGGAGGACTAAATAAGAAATTAAAAAGGCAACAAGCAATTATATTCGGACTCAAAATTCAAAACGATGTGCATGACCCAAGTAAGTGTGGATTCTTAAGCAATTGGATCATATTTAAATCACTTATCCTAGCCAAAGAAATATTGTAGTTGATTAAATTAGGAATGTAAATAACATGGGAAATGGAAACATTCATGGAATAAGACACTAAACTGAGAAAACTTTTTGAAACAATGTTTTTTAAAACAAAATTTAGAAACTAACTAAAACTAATCAAAGATGCAAGTTACAAAAGAGGGAAAATCTAAGACAAAAATTTACAAGGCAACAAGAAATTATCTAAGGAATCAAAATTCAAAACCATGTGCAGGACCCATGTAAGTGTAGATTCTTAAGCAATTGCATCATATTCAAATCTCTTATGCTAGCCAAAGCAAGATTGTCATTGACTAAATTAGGAACGTAAATAATATGGGAAATGGAAACATGCAGGGAATAAGAAACTAAACTAAGGAAACTTTCTCAAAGCAAAGCCTTCCTAAAACAAAACTTAGAAACTAGCAAAAGCTAATCTAAGATGTAGTTTACATAAGCATGGAAATCTAAATAAGAGATTAGCAAGGCAACAAGCAATTATCTAAGGAATCCAAATTCAAAACCATGTGCATGACCCATCTAAGTGTGGATTCTTAAGCAATTGGATGTTATATAAATCACTTATCCTAGCCAAAGAAATATTGTAGTTGATTAAATTCTGAATGTAAATAACATGGGAAATGGAAACATTCATGGAATAAGAAACTAAACTGACGAAACTTTCCAAAAACAAAGTTTTTTAAAACAAAATTTAGAAACTAACTAAAACTAATCAAAGATGCAAGTTACAAAAGAGGGAAAATCTAAAACAAAAATTTACAAGGCAACAAGAAATTATCTAAGGAATCAAAATTCAAAACCATGTGCACGACCCATGTAAGTGTAGATTCTTAAGCAATTGCATCATATTCAAATCTCTTATGCTAGCCAAAGCATGATTGTAGTTGACTAAATTAGGAATGTAAATAACATGGGAAATGGAAACATGCGGGGAATAAGAAACTAAACTAAGGAAACTTTCTAAAAACAAAGCTTTCCTAGAACAAAACTTAGAAACTAGCAAAAACTAATCTAAGATGTAGTTTACATAAGCATGGAAATCTAAATGAGAGATTAACAAGGCAACAAGCAATTATCTAAGGAATCAAAATTCAAAACCATGTGCATGACCCATGTAAGTGTGGATTCTTAAGCAATTGGATCTTATATAAATCACTTATCCTAGCGAAAGAAATATTGTAGTTGATTAAATTCTGAATGTAAATAACATGGGAAATGGAAACATGCATGGAATAAGAAACTAAACTGAGGAAACTTTCTAAAAACAAAACATAGAAACAAGATAAAAGTAAACTAAGTTGTAGTTTATATAAGAAAGGAGGACTAAATAAGAAATTAAAAAGGCAACAAGCAATTATATTCGGACTCAAAATTCAAAACGATGTGCATGACCCATGTAAGTGTGGATTCTTAAGCAATTGGATCTTATATAAATCACTTATCCTAGCGAAAGAAATATTGTAGTTGATTAAATTCTGAATGTAAATAACATGGAAATGGAAACATGCATGGAATAAGAAACTAACCTGAGGAAACTTTCTAAAAACAAAACTTAGAAACTAGAAAAACTAATCTAAGTTGTAGTTTATATAAGAAAGGAGGACTAAATAAGAAATTAAAAAGGCAACAAGCAATTATATTCGGAGTCAAAATTCAAAACCATGTGCATGGCCCAAGTAAGTGTGGATTCTTAAGCAATTGGATCATATTTAAATCACTTATCCTAGCCAAAGAAATATTGTAGTTGATTAAATTAGGAATGTAAATAACATGGGAAATGGAAACATTCATGGAATAAGAAACTAAACTGAGGAAACTTTTTGAAACAAAGTTTTTTAAAACAAAATTTAGAAACTAACTAAAACTAATCAAAGATGCAAGTTACAAAAGAGGGAAAATCTAAAACAAAAATTTACAAGGCAACAAGAAATTATCTAAGGAATCAAAATTCAAAACCATGTGCACGACCCATGTAAGTGTAGATTCTTAAGCAATTGCATCATATTCAAATCACTTATGCTAGCCAAAGCATGATTGTAGTTGTCTAAATTAGGAATGTAAATAACATGGGAAATGGAAACATGCATGGAATAAGAAACTAAACTAAGGAAACTTTCTAAAAACAAAGCTTTCCTAGAACAAAACTTAGAAACTAGCAAAAACTAATCTAAGATGTAGTTTACATAAGCATGGAAATCTAAATGAGAGATTAACAAGGCAACAAGCAATTATCTAAGGAATCAAAATTCAAAACCATGTGCATGACCCATGTAAGTGTGGATTCTTAAGCAATTGGATCTTATATAAATCACTTATCCTAGCCAAAGAAATATTGTAGTTGATTAAATTCTGAATATAAATAACATGGGAAATGGAAACATGCATGGAATAAGAAACTAAACTAAGGAAACATTCTAAAAACAAAGCTTTCTTAAAACAAAACCTAGAAACTGGAAAAAGCTAATCTAAGATGTAGTTTACATAAGCAAGGAGGACTAAATAAGAAATTAAAAAGGCAACAAGCAATTATATTCGGACTCAAAATTCAAAACGATGTGCATGACCCATGTAAGTGTGGATTCTTAAGCAATTGGATCTTATATAAATCACTTATCCTAGCCAAAGAAATATTGTAGTTGATTAAATTCTGAATGTAAATAACATGGGCAAGGGAAACATGCATGGAATAAGAAACTAAACTAAGGAAACTTTCTAAAAACAAAGCTTTCTAAAAACAAAACTTAGAAACTAGAAAAACTAATCTAAGTTGTAGTTTATATAAGAAAGGAGGACTAAATAAGAAATTAAAAAGGCAACAAGCAATTATATTCGGACTCAAAATTCAAAACCATGTGCATGACCCAAGTAAGTGTGGATTCTTAAGCAATTGGATCATATTTAAATCACTTATCCTAGCCAAAGATATATTGTAGTTGATTAAATTAGGAATGTAAATAACATGGGCAATGGAAACATTCATGGAATAAGACACTAAACTAAGAAAACTTTTTGAAACAATGCTTTCTTAAAACAAAATTTAGAAACTAACTAAAACTAATCAAAGATGCAAGTTACAAAAGCAAGGAAAATCTAAGACAAAAATTTACAAGGCAACAAGCAATTATCTAAGGAATCAAAATACAAAACCATGTGCATGACACATGTAAGTGTATATTCTTAAGCAATTGCATCCTATTTAAATCTCTTATGCTAGCCAAAGCAAGATTGTCATTGACTAAATTATGAATGTAAATAACATGGGAAATGGAAACATGCATGGAATAAGAAACTAAACTAAGGAAACTTTCTCAAAACAAAGCCTTCCTAAAACAAAACTTAGAAACTAGCAAAAGCTAATCTAAGATGTAGTTTACATAAGCATGGAAATCTAAATAAGAGATTAGCAAGGCAACAAGCAATTATCTAAGGAATCCAAATTCAAAACCATGTGCATGACCCATCTAAGTGTGGATTCTTAAGCAATTGGATGTTATATAAATCACTTATCCTAGCCAAAGAAATATTGTAGTTGATTAAATTCTGAATGTAAATAACATGGGAAATGGAAACATTCATGGAATAAGAAACTAAACTGACGAAACTTTCCAAAAACAAAGTTTTTTAAAACAAAATTTAGAAACTAACTAAAACTAATCAAAGATGCAAGTTACAAAAGAGGGAAAATCTAAAACAAAAATTTACAAGGCAACAAGAAATTATCTAAGGAATCAAAATTCAAAACCATGTGCATGACCCATGTAAGTGTAGATTCTTAAGCAATTGCATCATATTCAAATCTCTTATGCTAGCCAAAGCATGATTGTAGTTGACTAAATTAGGAATGTAAATAACATGGGAAATGGAAACATGCGGGGAATAAGAAACTAAACTAAGGAAACTTTCTAAAAACAAAGCTTTCCTAGAACAAAACTTAGAAACTAGCAAAAACTAATCTAAGATGTAGTTTACATAAGCATGGAAATCTAAATGAGAAATTAACAAGGCAACAAGCAATTATCTAAGGAATCAAAATTCAAAACCATGTGCATGACCCATGTAAGTGTGGATTCTTAAGCAATTGGATCTTATATAAATCACTTATCCTAGCGAAAGAAATATTGTAGTTGATTAAATTATGAATGTAAATAACATGGGAAATGGAAACATGCATGGAATAAGAAACTAAACTGAGGAAACTTTCTAAAAAAAAAAACTTAGAAACTAGAAAAAACTAATCTAAGTTGTAGTTTATATAAGAAAGGAGGACTAAATAAGAAATTAAAAAGGCAACAAGCAATTATATTCGGACTCAAAATTCAATACGATGTGCATGACCCATGTAAGTGTGGATTCTTAAGCAATTGGATCTTATATAAATCACTTATCCTAGCGAAAGAAATATTGTAGTTGATTAAATTCTGAATGTAAATAACATGGGAAATGGAAACATGCATGGAATAAGAAACTAAAAGTGAGTAAACTTTCTAAAAACAAAACTTAGAAACTAGAAAAAACTAATCTAAGTTGTAGTTTATATAAGAAAGGAGGACTAAATAAGAAATTAAAAAGGCAACAAGCAATTATATTCGGACTCAAAATTCAAAACCATGTGCATGACCCAAGTAAGTGTGGATTCTTAAGCAATTGGATCATATTTAAATCACTTATCCTAGCCAAAGAAATATTGTAGTTGATTAAATTAGGAATGTAAATAACATGGGAAATGGAAACATTCATGGAATAAGAAACTAAACTGAGAAAACTTTTGAAAACAAAGTTTTCTAAAATAAAATTTAGAAACTAACTAAAACTAATCAAAGATGCAAGTTACAAAAGAGGGAAAATCTAAGACAAAAATTTACAAGGCAACAAGAAATTATCTAAGGAATCAAAAATTCAAAACCATGTGCATGACCCATGTAAGTGTAGATTCTTAAGCAATTGCATCATATTCAAATCACTTATGCTAGCCAAAGCAAGATTGTCATTGACTAAATTAGGAATGTAAATAATATGGGAAATGGAAACATGCAGGGAATAAGAAACTAAACTAAGGAAACTTTCTCAAAGCAAAGCCTTCCTAAAACAAAACATAGAAACTACCAAATACTAATCTAAGATGTAGTTTACATAAGCATGGAAATCTAAATAATAAATTAACAAGGCAACAAACAATTATCTAACAAATCAAAATTCAAAACCATGTGCATGACCCATCTAAGTGTGGATTCTTAAGCAATTGGATGTTATATAAATCACTTATCCTAGCCAAAGAAATATTGTAGTTGATTAAATTAGGAATGTAAATAACATGGGAAATGGAAACATTCATGGAATAAGAAACTAAACTGAGGAAACTTTCTAAAAACAAAGCTTTCTTAAAACAAAATTTAGAAACTAACTAAAACTAATCAAAGATGCAAGTTACAAAAGCAGGGAAATCTAAAACAAAAATTTACAAGGCAACAAGAAATTATCTAAGGAATCAAAATTCAAAACCATGTGCACGACCCATGTAAGTGTAGATTCTTAAGCAATTGCATCATATTCAAATCTCTTATGCTAGCCAAAGCATGATTGTAGTTGACTAAATTAGGAATGTAAATAACATGGGAAATGGAAACATGCGGGGAATAAGAAACTAAACTAAGGAAACTTTCTAAAAACAAAGCTTTCCTAGAGCAAAACTTAGAAACTAGCAAAATCTAATCTAAGATGTAGTTTACATAAGCATGGAAATCTAAATGAGAGATTAACAAGGCAACAAGCAATTATCTAAGGAATCAAAATTCAAAACGATGTGCATGACCCATGTAAGTGTGGATTCTTAAGCAATTGGATCTTATATAAATCACTTATCCTAGCGAAAGAAATATTGTAGTTGATTAAATTCTGAATGTAAATAACATGGGAAATGGAAACATGCATGGAATAAGAAACTAAACTGAGGAAACTTTCTAAAAACAAAACTTAGAAACCAGAAAAAACTAATCTAAGTTGTAGTTTATATAGGAAAGGAGGACTAAATAAGAAATTAAAAAGGCAACAAGCAATTATATTCGGAGTCAAAATTCAAAACGATGTGCATGGCCCAAGTAAGTGTGGATTCTTAAGCAATTGGATGATATTTAAATCACTTATCCTAGCCAAAGAAATATTGTAGTTGATTAAATTAGGTACGTAAATAACATGGGAAATGGAAACATTCATGGAATAAGAAACAAAACTGAGGAAACTTTTTGAAAACAAAGTTTTTTAAAACAAAATTTAGAAACTAACTAAAACTAATCAAATATGCAGGTTACATAAGAAGGTAAATCTAAAACAAAAATTAACAAGGCAACAAGAAATTATCTAAGGAATCGAAATTCAAAACCATGTGCGTGACCCATATAAGTGTAGATCCTTAAGCAATTGCTTTTTATTTAAATCACTTATCCTAGCCAAAGAGAGATTATAGTTGATTAAATTATGAATATAAATAACATGGGAAATGGAAACATGCATGGAATAAGAAACTAAACTAAGGAAACATTCTAAAAACAAAGCTTTCCTTAAAACAAAACTTAGAAACTAGCAAAAACTAATCTAAGATGTAGTTTACATAAACTTGGAAATCTAAATAAGCAATTGACAAGGCAACAAGCAATTATCTATGGAATCAAAATTCAAAACAATGTGCATGACCCATGTAAGTGTGGATTCTTAAGCAATTGGATGATATTTAAATCACTTATCCTAGCCAAAGAAATATTGTAGTTGATTAAATTATGAATGTAAATAACATGGGAAATGGTAACATTCATGGAATAAGCAACTAAACTGAGGAAACTTTTTGAAAACAATGTTTTTTAAAACAAAATTTAGAAACTAGCAAAAACTAACCTAAGATGCAGTTTACATAAGAAGGTAAATCTAAAACAGAAATTAACAAGGCAACAAGAAATTATCTAAGGAATCAAAATTCAAAACCATGTGCATGACCCATATAAGTGTAGATCCTTAAGCAATTGCATCTTATTTAAATCACTTATCCTTGCCAAAGAAAGATTGTAGTTGATTAAATTAGGAATGTAAATAACATGGGAAATGGAAACATGCATGGAATAAGAAACTAAACTAAGGAAACTTTCTAAAAACAAAGCTTTCATAAAACAAAACTTAGAAACTAGAAAAACTAATCTAAGATGTAGTTTACATAAGCAAGGAAATCTAAATAAGAAATTAACAGGGCGACAAGAAATTATCTAACGAATCAAAATTCAAAACCATGTGCATGACCCATGTAAGTGTAGATCCTTAAGCAATTGCAACTTATTTAGATCACTTATGCTAGCCAAAGAGAGATTGTAGTTGATTAAATTATGAATGCAAATAACATGGGAAATGGAAACATGCATGGAATAAGAAACTAAACTAAGGAAACTTTCTAAAAACAAAGCTTTCTTAAAACAAAACATAGAAACTAGAAAAAACTAATCCAAGATGTAGTTTACATAAGCAAGGAAATCTAAATAAGAAATTAAAAAGGCAACAAGCAATTATCTAAGGAATCAAAATTCAAAACGATGTGCATGACCCATGTAAGTGTAGATCCTTAAGCAATTGGATGATATTTAGATCACTTATGCTAGCCAAAGAGAGATTGTAGTTGATTAAATTATGAATGCAAATAACATGGGAAATGGAAACATGCATGGAATAAGAAACTAAAATAAGGAAACTTTCTAAAAACAAAGCTTTCTTAAAACAAAACATAGAAACTAGAAAAAACTAATCCAAGATGTAGTTTACATAAGCAAGGAAATCTAAATAAGAAATTAACAAGGCGACAAAAACTTATCTAACGAATCTAAATTCAAAACCATGTGCATAACCCATGTAAGTGTAGATCCTTAAGCAATTGCAACTTATTTAAATCACTTATGCTAGCCAAGGAGAGATTCTAGTTGATTAAATTATGAATGTAAATAACATGGGTAATGGAAACATGCATGGAATAAGAAACTAAACTAAGGAAACTTTCTAAAAACAAAGCTTTCCTAGAAGAAAACTTCGAAACTAGAAAAAGCTAATCTAAGATGTAATTTACAGAAGGAAGGAAATCTAAATAAGCAATTAAAAAGGCAACAAGCAATTATCTAAGGAATCAAAATTCAAAACCACGTGCATGACCCATGTAAGTGTGGATTCTTAAGCAATTGGATGATATTTAAATCACTTATCCTAGCCAATGAAATATTGTAGTTGATTAAATTAGGAATGTAAATAACATGGGAAATGGAAACATTCATGGAATAAGAAACAAAACTGAGGAAACTTTTTGAAAAAAGTTTTTTAAAACAAAATTTAGAAACTAACTAAAACTAATCAAATATGCAGGTTACATAAGAAGGTAAATCTAAAACAAAAATTAACAAGGCAACAAGAAATTATCTAAGGAATCAAAATTCAAAACCATGTGCATGACCCATATAAGTGTAGATCCTTAAGCAATTGCATCTTATTTAAGTCACTTATCCTTGCCAAAGAAAGGTTGTAGTTGATTAAATTAGGAATGTAAATAACATGGGAAATGGAAACATGCATGGAATAAGAAACTAAACTAAGGAAACTTTCTAAAATCAAAGCTTTCTTAAGACAAAACTTAGAAACTAGAAAAAACTAATCTAAGATGTAGTTTACATAAGCAAGGAAATCTAAATAAGAAATTAACAAGGCGACAAAAAATTATCTAACGAATCAAAATTCAAAACCATGTGCATGACCCATGTAAGTGGAGATCCTTAAGCAATTGCAACTTTTTTAAATCACTTATCCTTGCCAAAGAGAGATTGTAGTTGATAAAATTAGGAATGTAAATAACATGGGAAATGGAAACGTGCATGGAATAAGAAACCAAACTGAGGAAACTTTCTAAAAACAATGCTTTCATAAAACAAAACTTAGAAACTAGAAAAAACTAATCTAAGATGTAGTTTACATAAGAAAGGAAATCTAAATAAGAAATTAAAAAGGCAACAAGAAATTATCTAACGAATCAAAATTCAAAACCATGTGCATGACCCATGTAAGTGTGGATTCTTAAGTAATTGGAACTTATTTAAATCTCCTATGCTAGTCAAAGAAATATTGTAGTTGATTAAATTATGAATGTAAATAACATGGGAAATGGAAACATTCATGGAATAAGCAACTAAACTGAGGAAACTTTTTGAAACAAAGCTTTTTTAAAACAAAATTTAGAAACTAACTAAAACTAATCTAAGATGCGGGTTACATAAGTAGGGAAATCTAAATAAGAAATTAACAAGGCAACAAGAAATTATCTAATGAATCAAAAATTCAAAACCATGTGCATGACCCATGTAAGTGTGGATTCTTAAGCAATTGGATCTTATTTAAATCACTTATCCTAGCCAAAGAAAGATTGTAGTTGATTAAATTAGGAATGTAAATAACATGGGAAATGGAAACATTCATGGAATAAGAAACAAAACTGAGGAAACTTTCTAAAAACAAAGCTTTCCTAAAACAAAACATAGAAACTAGAAAAAACTAATCTAAGATGTAGTTTACATAAGCAAGGAAATCTAAATAAGAAATTAACAAGGCGACAAGAAATTATCTAATGAATCAAAATTCAAAACCATGTGCATGACCCATGTAAGTGTAGATCCTTAAGCAATTGCAACTTATTTAAATCACTTATGCTAGCCAAAGAGAGATTGTAGTTGATTAAATTATGAATTTAAAAGTAACATGGGAAATGGAAACATGCATGGAATAAGAAACTAAACTAAGGAAACATTCTAAAAACAAAGCTTTCTTAAAACAAAACTTAGAAACTAGAAAAAACTAATCTAAGATGTAGTTTACATAAGCAAGGAAATCTAAATAAGCAATTAAAAAGGCAACAAGCAATTATCTAAGGAATCAAAATTCAAAACCACGTGCATGACCCATGTAAGTGTAGATTCTTAAGCAATTGCATCACTTATTCAAATCACTTATGCTAGCCAAAGAGAGATTTTGGTTGATTAAATTATGAATGTAAATAACATGGGAAATGGAAACATGCATGGAATAAGAAACTAAACTAAGGAAACTTTTTAAAAACAAAGCTTTCTTAAAACAAAACTTAGAAACTAGAAAAAACTAATCTAAGATGTAGTTTACATAAGCAAGGAAATCTGAATAAAAAATTAACAAGGCGACAAGAAATTATCTTATGAATCAAAATTCAAAACCATGTGCATGACCCATGTAAGTGATGATTCTTAAGCAATTGGATCTTATATAAATCACTTATCCTAGCCAAAGAAATATTGTAGTTGATTAAATTCTGAATGTAAATAACATGGGAAATGGAAACATTCATGGAATAAGAAACTAAACTGAGGAAACTTTCTAAAAACAAAGTTTTTTAAAACAAAATTTAGAAACTAACTAAAACTAATATAAGATGCAGTTCACATAAGCAAGGAAATCTGAATAAGAAATTAAGAAGGCAACAAGAAATTATCTAAGGAATCAAAATTCAAAACCATGTCCATGACCCATGTAAGTGGAGATTCTTAAGCAATTGCATCTTATTTAAATTTCTTATCCTTGCCAAAGAAAGGTTGTAGTTGATTAAATTAGGAATGCAAATAACATGGGAAATGGAAACATGCATGGAATAAAAATGTAAACTAAGGAAACTTTCTAAAAACAAAGCTTTCCTAAAGCAAAACTTAGAAACTAGCAAAAACTAATCTAAGATGTGGTTTACATAAGCAAGCAAATCTAAATAAGAATTTAAAAAGGCAACAAGCAATTATCTAAGGACTCAAAAATTCAAAACCATGTGCATGACCCATGAAAGTGTGGATTCTTAAGCAATTGGATCTTATATAAATCACTTATCCTAGCCAAAGAAATATTGTAGTTGATTAAATTCGGAATGTAATTAACATGGGAAGAGGAAACATTCTTGGAATACGAACCTAAACTGAGGAAACTTTCTGAAAACAAAGTTTTTTAAATCAAAATTTAGATTATAACTAGAACTATTCTAAGATGCAGTTTACATAAGCAAGGAAATCGAAATCAGAAATTAACAAGGCAACAAGAAATAATCAAAGGAATCAAAATTCAAAACCATGTGCATGACCCATGTAAGTGTAGATTCTTAAGCAATTGCATCTTATTTAAATCACTTATCCTAGCCAAAGAAAGACTGTAGTTGATTAAATTAGGAAAAGTATCATGGGAAATGGAAACATGCATGGAATAAGAAACTTAACTAAGGAAACTTTCTAAAAACAAAGCTTTCCTCAAACAAAACTTAGAAACTAGCAGAACCTAATCTAAGATGTAGTTTACATAAGCAAGGAAAGCTAAATAAAAAATTGACAAGGCAACTAGCAATTATCTAAGGTATCAAAATTCAAAACCATGTGCATGACCCATGTAAGTGGAGATTCTTAAGTAATTGGATCTTATTTAAATCACTTATCCTAGCCAAAGAAATATTCTAGTAGATTAAATTAAGAATTTAAATAACATGGGAAATGGAAACATTCATTGAAGAAGAAAGGAAGCAATGTTCCAAGACCTAAAGCCCCACCAGTGGATTCCACTAGGTCGGGCAATGGGATGGCTGAATTATTCCAGCAATTGCTACAACATATGGCACAATACATGAGTAGTCAAAGCCAAACTCCTACCACCTGAGATCCTTCCCCTGATAAAGTAATTGATAGGACTGAGGTTCAGTTAGAAAGGTTTCAGAAATTAGCTCCCTCATTCACAAGAGAAGATGAAGCATCTATAGCTAAAAAATGGTTAATTGATATTGAAAAGATATTTAAAGCCATGAACATAGCTGAAGAATGAAAAGTACCCATGGCCACATTTGTGTTTAGGGGAGAGGCTTCCTTTTGGTGGGAAATAGCAGAAAGGACTTATTTTGACCAGCGAGAAACAATAGGATGGGAAGAGTTTAGAAAGGTCTTTAATGACAAATATTAGCCTAAACAAGTAAGAAAACAGAAGGAAAAGGAGTTTATGGACTTAGAACAAGGAAATATGATTGTTCAACAGTCTGAAAATAGATTCATCAGCCTTCGAAGATTTGCACCACGTGCTTGTGCTGATGAGGAAGATGCGGCAAAAGGATTTGTATATGGGCTCAACCCAGGACTCAGGAGCAGAGTTCTAGGTTTCCAACCTTCCACCGTAGCCAAGGCAGTAGAGATGGTCTCCCTATACGAAAAAGATTATCAAAGGAATCAGGCGATGAAGGAAACTAAGAACATCAACACCATGAGAAATAAAGGAAAGAGACCATTTCAGTCATGTGAACCTAGGCCACCTTTCAAGAAGCCGTTTGAAAACAAAGGAAGAAGACCAGACTGGAAAACATGCCCTAAGTGTAACAGGAGTCATTTAGGCAAAACATGTCCCATTTTCAACATCACTTGTATCTTTGTGGAGAATTAGGACATTTTGCTAAGGATTGTCCTAAAAATAAAGTTGAAGAGCGTAAAGGAGATCGAGTTCTAAAAAGCCAAGGACGTGTCTTTGCCCTCACTTCCAGTCAGGCCTAGGCTTCAAATGTAGTAGTTGAAGGTATTCTTTCTATTTGTGATACACCTGCTAAAGTTCTATTCGATACAGGCTCCACTCATTCTTTCATATCCCGGGAGTTTGCATCATTCTTGGACATTATACCACAGGACCTGGACTTCAATCTAGAAGTCATAACTCCTGTAGGCCAGGCACTTCCCACCTATTCTTATCTCCAGGATGTCCCCATTTTGATCAAGGACCATTTGCTACATGCCAATCTTATTCACTTAGATATGAATGACTTCGACATCATCCTAGGTATGGACTGGCTAGCCTTTCATCAAGCCTTTGTTGATTGCTGCCAGAAATGTGTCACTTTTACCCTACCTAATGGAGACACTTTCACCCTCCAAGGAAGAAAGGGTTATTCTGGAGCGTGTGTTATTTCTGCCATGAAAGCAGTTAAGCACATTGCTCAGGGATGCCCCTTCTTCTTAGCCAAGATTGAATCTGTCGAGAGTCCCCAACCAAAGCTAGAGGATGTCGAGGTAGTCTGAGAATTTCATGACGTATTCCCTGAGGACTTACCAGGTCTACCTCCACCAAGAGAAATTGAGTTTATCATTGACCTTATACCCGGTACTTCCCCCATTTCCAAAGCTCCTTACCGAATGGCTCCTGCAGAACTAAAAGAACTTAAGACCCAGTTACAGGAACTACTTGATAAAGGGTTCATACGACCTAGCGTATCTCCGTGGGGAGGTCCAGTCATTTTTGTTAAGAAAAAGGATGGCTCCATGAGATTGTGTGTAGACTATCAGATGCTAAATAGGGTCACCATTAAGAATAAGTACCCCCTTCCCCGAATTGATGATCTTTTTGATCAACTTCAGTCAGCCAGAGTCTTCTTGTAATGACCCCAATTTTTGAGATATTAAAATCCCATGAAAAGTTCAGTTTTAAAGATAAGGGCATTTTGGTCATTTCACTAGTTGCCTCAATTGAACCCAGGAAATTGGTCCTAAAAATGGCTCCATTAGATGCGTCTCAGAAAAAGGAATCCAACGAGACCAAAATCACCCAAAACGGAGTTAAAATGAGCAAGATATGGCCCTTTGAAGTTCAGGGGCAAAATTGTAAATTCCACAAATTGACTTAAACTGAAAAAACACAGGTGCCCGTTTTGATACGGGCACCCCGTCGTCTTCAACCTCCTAGAGGTTTCTGGAACGGCGATGTTTCAAGAAGAAACCATCGCCATTCCAGAGGATTCCCCACCGCCATTCAAAGGCGGTTAGAACCCCTCCAGAACCATCTTTAAAAGCCCTATAAATAGAGCTCTTGGGTGCCTCTAATGGCAGCCCAAAACATGAGAGAAAACCCGTTGAGGAGCAGCGACCTAGAGGAGATAACGTGGAGAGAAAACCCACCACAAAGCAGGTACGCACAAAAAATCCAAAAACCCATCTCACCCACAGTCCTAGGCTCGATTTCCCTAGGTTTTTGCATGAAAAACCATGGAGAATAGGACTCTAGGGAGCCACCAAGGACCCTGGGACATCCCCAGGGCCGCACTGGTTCCTCAGGGATGAACCAGGGCATCCCAAGGATGCCCCGGTCCCCTAACGACGGAGACGGCCCGCCCTAGACGAGACGCGTCGAACGCGTCTGAGAAGAAAACCAACGGGCGCGTCCGTGGACGCGCCCGCTAAAGAGGAAGACGCTTGAGAAAGTCGCACGCATCTGCAGATGCGCCCGCTGAGGCGTGCACCGCAGACGCGCAGCGCACTAGTGAGGCGTCATTTTTTTTGGTTATTTAAGAATGCTGGGCGCACGTCGCAGACGCGTAGCGCCCTAGCATTCCTCCTTTTTTTGTCTTTAAGGCTCTATGTACATACAAAATTAAAATGCTTATAACTTGAAATCTAGAGCTCCGATTGAGGCGCCGCAAAAGGCGTTGTGTCCGTATCGACGACGCGGACACACCTAAACCATAAAATCTTTGATCAAGGACCAATAAAAGGTGGGCATGACCCTTAGAATAGGATGGTGGCGCGTGACCACTAGAACTTTGGAAAACTGAGAATACCAAGGCCAAAATTAGGACCTTGGGACACCCATAGGCATAGGGATGAACCCCTAATGCCTAAGTAATGAGACCCAACTGCTCTAAACCCATCAAAGATAGGTAAAACTAACCTTGAGTCCCCAAACCATGTTCAGGAGCGTACGAGGACAAGAGGATTAACGCGACCTAGTCAAGTAGGTGCTCTATCACTACTAGATTCTTTTAAAATAACTATTGTTATTTGAGAATATATGTTTTAGATATATGACTTGATTTGCATGTGATTTGTATAAATCAATTCATCATGCATGTTAAATGCTTTGTATATAGCCATGTTTTGGAATGACTGCATATACATTATGTACATACATGTGTTGCAAACAAGTGCATGCATTGCATGATTTACGTACTTGCAAGGATTGCATGTCCTTGAGGGTTGCCAAAAGACGCTGGAGTGTCGAGGGCCAGGCAGTTGTGAGGGACCCAAAAGAGGACAAGTTTTAACAAAAGGTTTTGACTTATCTTATGTGATTTGGGCAAGTAAGCCCGTCGGTACTATGCCGAGGGGTCTGGGTTGGCCACCCGGCCTCTACCACTAATAGGTGGATGGGTACCATGCCCAAAAAGAGGCAAGTCCCTACGTAGACTGCATGTGGTACAGGGGGCTACCACTGGTGTCATCGCACTGGGTCGGCGTGTCATAGGCCCCGTGGAGGCTATGACCAAGTGTCCTTAGGTACCCGGGGACCACACGGTGAGGAGGCCATGGGCATAGTAGACCCTGTGGTTTGATGTGCATTTCATGTAGCATGCTATGAGGTTTGTCGACCATACCATACTAGAGGTCCATGAGTTGGACTCCATGAGGCATCTATTGCATATCATGATGTCATATGATACTTTCACTTTTGGAATTATGTGACCTTTTAAGTTATGAGAATTTCAGTTGATTATGGATTCTTATACTGATATTGAACTCGAGTATTCAAACATACGCATGTTTTGAATGAGCATATGATTTTGAAACATCTCATGCATTTATAAAACTAGTAGTGATAGGCCCTACTGAGTATATTATATACTCACCCAATCCTCAACATTTTTCAGATATCAGTAAGCACTCAAGGATAGGATACGTTCGTATATATATCATGGTTCAGGACAACTCCACTCCCAAAGAAGACATCTATGTTAGTGCTATGAGCAAGTGAATCCAAAAGGAAACAACTATACATGTAAGTAAACTCTCAACCCTTTGGACATGTGTTTGTACTTAGTTACAGATGGGCTGTGCATTGTGACTGGAAAGACCTAGGGAAAAACATTTATGATTTTTGAAGTTTTTCAAATACTAACTTAGTTGTTGTGAAAGCAAATGACACTTGGGGTTTTCAAAAATGAGTTTAAAACTAAAGGATTTCTGTTGCATTGCATGGTTTTTTATAAAATGGTTTTCAAAGAGGGATGCATCCCGCCTTAGGAAATTTGACATTGCATTTAAAAATGCATGAGAAAACCCGGGTCGTCACAATTGGTATCAGAGCCCATGTTTTATCCTTTCACAGCTAGTCCAGCATGTCCAAGGGTTATAGACAATAAAGAAAATCAAGGATAAGTAGTATAAATAGGAGTAGTAGAGATGACTACTTCTATTCGAGGATTATAATATTGATGACTCAAGACATTTCACCATAAACACATAGGTGAAAAAGGAGATAGTCCTAGCAAATACTTAGATATTGGATTGCTTGAATCCTATCAAAATTATAGGAAATAAGAATTATTGTGCAGTGATGCAAAGATAAAATCTCATATAAGGATTATTGTAAGGTGCAAATATGAAAAATCATATATGGATGATGAGAATGAATGAATGAAGATGATTAAAGGACTTGTTAAAAGATAGAGTTGATCTGCAATAAAGTAATCTCATCAAAGGTGAGAAAATTGAAGAACCTAGGTGGATATCTTTCCATCATAAAGAGTATCAAGGGATATGAGATAAGTATAAGGGATTTAAAAGACAGACTTTAAGATGAGTTTGATAATAATAAGACCGATAAGAATACAAGATGATACTAGGGGATAACAGTGACTCATACTAGATCACAAAGGTATAGCTCAATACCTTAATTAGAGTTTTATGAAGAGTGAAATGCTATTGAATAATAATTACCTGAGTATTATGAAGCAAATCAGAAGAGGTATGCAAGTAACAGATTATGTGAATAAGAGGAACATAACACGAATATGATAAGGGAATGAATTCGACCGAGTTATCAAAAGATTTGATGATCATCCTAAGGATGATAATAGATTGATCCTAATATGACCGAAACATCAAAGCCATTATTAAGACATTGTATGCATTTTAAGACAGTTTAGAGAAGCATTCAGTTTATCATATCTGTTACGTAAAGTAATAGATGGAGTATCGATCATATGCAACAAAAGCATATGGAGACATTGATCCAGGTAGACCAAATGAGGATTTTGAAGAAAAGAAAGAAAGAAATAGAGATGTAACTGTGAGTATTCTATGGAATATTGAATATTCAAAGAAGAAGATCATGACTTCATGAAGATACATAGAATCCCATAGAAAGGTAGATCAAACAAAATGCAAAGGAATGATGATAGATGAGTTGATGATCTTATTGTAACAGAGTATCAAAGAGAGGAAGCATATGGGGTTTAAGGCTTTGAATAGAGTATCGAATTTCATGAGAATATGTGACAAGAAATTTTCAAACAAGAATGGTGACCAACTAGAAATGGTTTGATATCAATAAGATTCTTATCAAGATCCATTAGCGTATGGAGGAACAACAATGAATATGATCCATAAAAAGAAAATTTGGTGGTATCTCACCTTGCCACTACATGAGTAAATAAAGTTATATTGAAAAAGGAAATAGGCCAGGACAGTAACTTATCCATTTAGCAAGAAGAGTACCATCAATGATCAATAAAGGTCTTGCTATCATCAATTGGAAGACCAAATATCTTAAGACCATCATTAAGTATTGTCAACTAAATAGAGGCATCCCACCCTAATTAATCAGGTATGTTAATGTCTATGAGTTAGTAGTTGAAGTTATATACTCAGAAGGATATTATAAGTCTTTAGACTTGAGGCTAAGTCATTTGAAGGTATAAGGCCAGTTGATTAGGCCACATCATGGAGGAGCTACAAGTACAATAAATACAGTAACAACTGAGATAGGAGCAAAAATAAGAAGTAATCTAAACCAAGGTGAAAGGTTTTTCAAACCTTAGTGGCTACCATAACAAGGTGAAGAAATTACTTTGGGTCTGAAAAATACTACAGACTTGGATTGAAGGCAAGGTAGATAAGTATCGATCACTCTAGAGGCCCTTGAGCTCATAACGTATCTGGAAAGAGATCAATAAGTAATCGAATAAAGTCTTTCTATGTCTAAGGAAATGTTTATGCTTATCTGAGTATTATAAAAACTTGTGGAGTTAACAACTTCAGTACAATTTGATCTAATTGCTATTGGAAACGAATTATTGCTATTATAAGCTAAAGAAGGCACTTAAAAGATAAAATAAGGAGGCACTTGAAAAATAAAATTTAAGGAATTGAGAAAATCACTACTTATGAGGATACCTCCTGACAATACAGATGACATGGTGACGATAAAGCCTTGGTAAGAGATTGAACAATATATTGACATGGGGATAAGGCGAGATGGCTAGCACACTATAAGGTAAGATTGGATGTTACATTGCCTTTTTGATAAATAGTTAGTCGTTATGAGCATATACCAAGTACGAAAAATCAATTGAAGGAATTTCCTAAGGACTAACCCTACTGGATTGAGTATAGAACTTTTGGATTGAAAAAGTTACTAAGAAAATCATCAAGCAAAGAAAGGGCAAAGAGGATGAAGACAAAGGATTCAACCATGACCAAGTAAGGGTACTCGGTTATAAGAAACTTTTTACTTTGCATGAATGAGAGCATTACTAAAAATCCTAAATGACAAATGGATGAGAAATAGTGAGATAGGCTTCTAGACGAAAACATATGACCCATGATGATGAGTCGACCATCAACATTTGACATGAGTTTGGATAAAATCTTCAATAGAGGAAAGCGTTTAATGAACATGGAGTTAGGACATTTTTCTTTCAGTATATGATAAGGTCCTCGATAGAAGAGGCTACTAATTGGCTTTCATTTTTGAATGTAACCTTGGTCAAGGAAATCAAGTCACATATGGAAAACGACAGACAGTTGAAATTCAAAGTTAAGTAAGAGTTTGACTATAGAGCAAATGATACCATATCAGTTATTGAAGTATCTTGGAAACAAGGGCAAGAAGCAAAGTTAGACACAATAGAAAGAAGGTAACTTTTTGGACTTGTGGATAATGAAAGAGATCACTAGATGAAAAGGATTTTCTTATGATATTCAAAATAGGAGAAATAAGCTAATATGATCTTGAAAGAAGTATATGCATGAGCAAAGAAGCATGATCTTACGAGGAGACTATCTTATACATGATAAGATAAGTATAGGAATCTAAGAAATTCAAGATGGATGAAGTACCGCTAGAAAACGGTATTGTTAAATTGGCACGTATGAGAGTATGGCGGGGCATCAGAGTACGCAGCAAAAGCATCTCTTATAGGTGAGGCCTTATAGGAGGAACAATCGAAATAATAAATTGAGGATGAACCTAGATTTGATCCTAAAGGGGAAAATGCATCCACCAAGAAATCATCTAAGAGACAAATACCTGGAAGATAATAAGTTATGGAATTTTGAGGACGAAATTCTTTTAAGGGGGTAATAATGTAATGACCCCAATTTTTGAGATATTAAAATCCCATGAAAAGTTCAGTTTTAAAGATAAGGGCATTTTGGTCATTTCACTAGTCGCCTCAATTGAACCCAGGAAATTGGTCCTAAAAATGGTTCCATTAGATGCGTCTCAGAAAAAGGAATCCAACGAGACCAAAATCACCCAAAACGGAGTTAAAATGAGCAAGATATGGCCCTTTGAAGTTCAGGGGCAAAATAAATTTCACAAATTGACTTAAACTGAAAAAACACAGGTGCCCGTTTTGATACGGGCACCCCGTCGTCTTCAACCTCCTAGAGGTTTCTGGAACGGCGGTGTTTCAAGAAGAAACCACCGCCATTCCAGAGGATTCCCCACCGCCATTCAAAGGCAGTTAGAACCCCTCCAGAACCCTCTTTAAAAGCCCTATAAATAGAGCTCTTAGGTGCCTCTAATGGCAGCCCAAAACATGAGAGAAAACCTATTGAGGAGCAGCGACCTAGAGGAGAAAACGTGGAGAGAAAACCCACCACAAAGCAGGTATGCACAAAAAATCCAAAAACCCATCTCACCCACAGTCCTAGGCTCGATTTCCCTAGGTTTTTGCATGAAAAACCATGGAGAATAGGCCTCTAGGGAGCCACCAAGGACCCTGGGACGTCCCCAGGGCCACACTGGTTCCTCAGGGACAAACCAGGGCATCCCAAGGAAGCCCCGGTCCCCCAACGACGGAGACGGCCGGCCCTAGACGAGACGCGTCGAACGCGTCTGAGAAGAAAACCAACGGGCTCGTCCGTGGACGCGCCCGCTAAAGAGGAAGACGCTTGAGAAAGTCGCGCGTGTCGCAGAGATGCAGCGCACTAGCGAGGCGTCGTTTTTTTTGGTTATTTGAGAATGCTGGGCGCATGTCGCAGATGTGCAGCGCCCTAGCATTCCTCCTTTTTTTGTCTTTAAGGCTCTATGTACATACAAAATTAAAATGCTTATAACTTGAGATCTAGAGCTCCGATTGAGGCGCCGTAAAAGGCGTTGTATCCGTATCGACGACGCGGACACATCTAACCCATAAAATCTCTGATCAAGGACCAATAAAATGTGGGCATGACCCTTAGAATAGGATGGTGGCGCGTGACCACTAGAACTTTGGAAAACTGAGAATACCAAGGCCAAATTAGGACCTTGGGACACCCATAGGCAAAGGGATGGACCCCTAATGCCTAAGTAATGAGACCCAACTGCTCTAAACTCATCAAAGATAGGTTAAACTAACCTTGAGTCCCCAAACCATGTTCAAGAGCGTACGAGGACAAGAGGATTAACGCGACCTAGTCAAGTGGGTGCTCTATCACTACTAGATTCCTTTAAAATAACCATTGTTATTTGAGAATATATGTTTTAGATATATGACTTGATTTGCATGTGATTTGTATAAATCAATTCAGCATGCATGTTAAATGCTTTGTACATAGCCATGTTTTGGAATGACTGCATATACATTATGTACATACATGTGTTGCAAACAAGTGCATGCATTGCATGATTTACGTACTTGCAAGGATTGCATGTCCTTGAGGGTTGCCAAAAGACGCTGGAGTGCCGTGGGCCAGGCAGTTGTGAGGGACCCAAAAGAGGACAAGTTTTAACAAAAGGTTTTGACTTATCTTATGTGATTTGGGCAAGTAAGCCCGTGGGTGTTATGCCGAGGGGTCTGGGTTGGCCACCCGGCCTCTACCACTAATAGGTGGATGGGTACCATGCCCAAAAAGAGGCAAGTCCCTACGTCGACTGCATGTGGTACAGGGGGCTACCACTGGTGTCACGGCACTGGGTCGGCGTGTCATAGGCCCTGTGGAGGCTATGACCAAGTGTCCTCAGGTACCCGGGGACCACACGGCGAGGAGGCCGTGGGTATAGTGGACCCTATGGTTTGATGTGCATTTCATGTAGCATGATATGAGGTTGGTCGACCATACCATACTAGAGGTCCATGAGTTGGACTCCATGAGGCATCTATTGCATATCATGATGTCATATGATACTTTCACTTTTGGAATTATGTGACCTTTTAAGTTATGAGAATTTCAGTTGATTATGGATTCTTATACTGATATTGAACTCGAGTATTCAAACATACGCATGTTTTGAATGAGCATATGATTTTGAAACATCTCATGCATTTATAAAACTAGTAGTGATAGGCCCTACTGAGTATATTATATACTCACCCAATCCTCAACATTTTTCAGATATCAGTAAGCACTCAAGGACAGGATACGTTCATATATATATCATGGTTCAGGACAACTCCACTCCCAAAGAAGACATCTATGTTAGTGCTATGAGCAAGTGAATCCAAAAGGAAACAAATATACATGTAAGTAAACTCTCAACCCTTTGGACATGTGTTTGTACTTAGTTACAGATGGGCTGTGCATTGTGACTGGAAAGACCTGGGGAAAAACATTTATGATTTTTGAAGTTTTTCAAAAACTAACTTAGTTGTTGTGAAAGCAAATGACACTCGGGGTTTTCAAAAATGAGTTTAAAACTAAAGGATTTCCGTTGCATTGCATGGTTTTTTATAAAATGGTTTTCAAAGAGGGATGCATCCCGCCTTAGGAAATTTGACATTGCATTTAAAAATGCATGAGAAAACCCGGGTTGTCACACTTCTCTAAGATTGATCTACGATCCGGATACCATCAACTTCGAGTTAGGGAAGAAGATATTCCCAAGACAGCCTTCAGGACTCGATACAGCCATTATGAATTCAGAGTGATGTCCTTTGGTTTAACTAATGCTCCAGCCCCGTTTATGGACCTCATGAATAGGATGTTCAAGGAGTACTTAGATTAATTCATCATAGTATTTGTGGATGATATGTTGATATATTCAGAAACCCCTCAAGACCATAAGGAACATCTAAGGATAACATTAAGCACCCTATGAGCACACTAGTTATATGAAAATTCAATAAGTGTGAGTTTTGGCTGGAAAGGGTTAATTTCTTAGGACACATTATTTCTCAAGATGGCATAGCAGTCGACCCCGCTAAGGTTGAATCAGTACAGAAATGGGAAAGACTTAAGACAGTCACAGAAATAAGAAGCTTCTTAGGACTTGTCGGATATTACAGGAGATTCATTGAGGGTTTTTCACAAATTGGTTTACCTCTGACTAAGCTGACTAGGAAAGACACAAGATTTGAATGGATTGAAAAATGTGAGGAAAGCTTCCAGGAACTAAAGACAAGGTTAACTATAGCACCTGTCCTTACCTTACCTTTACGAAGTGGCAGATTTGAGATATACAGCGATGCCTCGCAACAAGGACTAGGCTGCATACTTATGCAACATGGGAAGGTAATTGCTTATGCTTCTTAGTAACTCAAGAAGCATGAAGTCAATTACCCGACCCATGACTTGGAATTAGCGGCCATAGTCTTTGCCTTGCGAATTTGGAGACATTATTTATACGGGGAAAAGTTTGAAGTTTTTACAGATCACAAGAGTCTTAAATATATCTTTTCCCAACAAGACTTAAACATGCGACAAAGAAGATGGATGGAATACTTAAAAGACTATGACTTCTCCATTCATTATCACCCTGGAAAAGCTAATGTGGTAGCTGATGCATTAAGTAGAAAAACCCAGGGGATGTGTGCAAGTTTATTAACTAAGAGATGGAAGCTATTACAAGAAGTAATAATGTGAAAACCGAACATAAGTAAGCACAAGATTGTTATGGCAGGTCTAACAATAAAGTCGGTTGTTAATTTAAAGGTTAAGCAAGAATAGAAAGGAGATCCGAATATACAAGCTTTCATAGGAAAACCAGGGTTTACTAAAGAGACAATATTGGTGGGATGGTATGAAAAGAGACATAGGGGAATTTGTGGCAAAGTGTCTAACATGTCAACAAGTAAAGGCTGAACATCAAAGACCTGCGGGATTGTTACAACCCCTTAAGTTACCCGAGTGGAAATGGGACCATATTACCATGGAC
Organism: Warburgia ugandensis; assembly: GCA_035236585.1. NCBI lineage: Eukaryota > Viridiplantae > Streptophyta > Magnoliopsida > Canellales > Canellaceae > Warburgia > Warburgia ugandensis. Next base: position 55,958,695 of record CP141128.1, read on the forward strand.
TTCATCGTAGGGTTACCCAGAACCTCTAAGGGTCATGACATGATCTGGGTAATTGTTGATAGATTGACTAAGATAGCCCTTTTCTTTCCTATACGCCATACCCAATCCACCGATAGCCTATCTCAGCTATACATCAAAGAGATAGTAAGTTTACATGGCATACCCCTTAGTATCACTTCAGATAGGGATAGCCGTTTCACTTCGCAACTCTGGAAGTCCGTCCAAAAATCCTTAAGATCTTCCTTGAACTATAACACAGCCTTCCATCCACAGACAGATGGACAGTCAGAGCGCACAATCTAGATAGTCGAAGATATGTTGCAAACCTGTGCCCTCAATTGGCAGCAGAGATGGGATGAAAACCTACCGCTAGTCGAGTTTACGTACAACAATAGCTTTCAGTCGAGCATTGGCATGGCTCCGTACGAGGCGCTCTATGGGAGACCCTGTCGATCACACACAAGTTGGAGTGAAGTTGGAGAGTCCAGGGTGCTGCAGTCCGAGCTGGTGGAGCAATGCGCCGAGAAGGTCAAACTCATAAGAAGACGCCTCCTCACAGCTCAAAGCCACCAAAAGAGCTATGCTGATCGAAGGAGGAGACCATTAGAATTCAACATAGGAGAGCACGTTTTCCTGAAGAGATCTCCCACTAAAGGAGTTATGCGGTTTGGTATCAAAGGCAAGCTTAGTCCGCATTATATAGGACCTTTTGAAATCCTTGAGAAAGTGGGAAAAGTGGCCTACAGGATCGCACTATCCCCTCAGCTATCTGAAGTGCATAACGTATTCCATATATCTATGCTAAGGAGGTACGTGCTTGACCCTGCTCATGTCATCAACCAGGTACCCATAGAGTTGACGGAGGATCTCAAGCTAGAGACAAGACCAGTTGAGATCTGAGATCGTAAGAGTAAGAAGCTGCGGAACAAGGACATACACTTAGTCAAAGTTTTGTGGAGAAATGCACACATGGAAGAAGAGACTTGGGAATTGGAGTCAGAAATGCGAGAAAAGTACCCCGAGATCTTTTGATTGTATATATTGTAGAATTTTGGGACCGAAATTCCCCTAAGGGGGTAAGAATGTAATGACTCCAATTTTGTAACATTGAAATCCTAAGTTAGCAATGAAAAGTGCACTTTTTGGAAATAAGGGTATTTTGGTCATTTCACTATTTGTATTGACTGAACCCAGAAATTTGGTCCTGAAAATGGTACCATTAGGTGCATCTCGGAAAAACAAATCCAACAAGACCAAAATCACCCAAAACAGAGTTAAAATGAGCAAGTTATGGCTCTTTGAAGTTCAGGGGCAAAACTGTAATTTTTACTAAAAACGGATTTAGTCTAAGAAACACAGGGGCTCGTTTTGATACGGGCACCCGTCTTCTTCAACCTCCTAGAGGCTTCTAGAACGGCAGTGTTTGGAGGAGAAATCACCACCATTCTAGAGGTTTCTCCATCGCCATTCAAGGGCGGTGAGAGCCCCCTCCAGAACCCTCTTATAGCTCTATAAATAGAGCTTTTGGGTGCCTCTAATGGCAGCCCAATAGCTTGGGAAAAACTCATTTTGGAGAAGCAACCAAGAGCAGAAACATGGAGAAAAACCTGGCAACGAACCAGGTATGCCCAAAATCCCTCCAAACCCATCTTTCCCTTAGTCCTAGGCTAAGTTTCCCTAAGGAATCAAAATTCAAAACCATGTGCATGAACCATGTAAGTGTAGATTCTTAAGCAATTGGATCTTATTTAAATCACTTAAACTAGCCAAAGAAATATTGTAGCCGACTAAATTAGGAATGTAAACAACATGGGAAATGGAAACATTCATGGAATAAGAAACTAAACTGAGGAAACTTTCCGAAAACAAAGTTTTTTAAAACAAAATTTAGAAACTAACTACAACTGATCAAAGATGCTGTTTACATAAGCAAGGAAATCTAATTAAGAAATTAACAAGGCAACAAGCAATTATCTAAGGAATCAAAATTCAATACCATGTGCAAGACCCATGTAAATGTAGATTCTTAAGCAATTGCATCTTATTTAAATCACTTATCCCAGCCAAAGAATGATTGTAGTTGATTAAATTAGGAATGTAAATAACATGGGAAATGGAAACATGCATGGAATAAGAAACTAAACTAAGGAAACCTTCTAAAAACAAATCTTTCCCAAAACAAAACTTAGAAACAAGCAAAAACTAATCCAAGATGTAATTTACATAAGCAAGGAAATCTAAATAAGAAATTAACAAGGCAACAAAAAATTACCTAAGGAATATTGTAGTTTGATCTTATTTAAGCAATTGGATCTTAATTAAATCACTTATCCTGGCTGAAGAAATATAGTAGTTGATTAAATTAGGAATGTAACTACCATGGGAAAAGGAAACATTCATGAAAAAAGAAACTAAACTTAGGAAACATTCTAAAAACAAAGTTTTTTAAAACAAAATGTAGAAACTAACTAAAACCAATCTAAGATGCACGTTACATAAGCAAGCAAATCTAAATCAGAAATTAACAGGGCAACAAGAAATTATCTAAGGAATCAAAATTGAAAACCATGTGCATGACCCATGTAAGTGTAGATTATTAAGCAATTGCAACTTATTTAAATCACTTATCCTAGCAAAAGAAAGATTGTAGTTGATTAAATTAGTAATGTAAATAACATGGGAAATGGAAACATGCATGGAATAAGAAACTAAACTAAGGAAACTCTCTAAAAACAAAGCTTTCTCAAAACAAAACATAGAAACTAGCAAAAACAAATCTGAGATGTAGTTTACATAAGCAAGGAAATCTAAATAAGAAAATAACAAGCCACCAAGAAATTATCTAAGGAAGCAAAATTCAAAACCATGTGGATGACACATGTAAGTGTAGATTCTTAAGCAATTGCATCTTATTTAAATCACTTATCCTAGCCAAAGAAAGAATGTAGTTGATTAAATTAGCAATGTAAATAACATGGGAAATGGAAACATGCATGAATAAGAAACTAAACTAAGAGAGCTTTCTAAAAACAAAGCTTTCTTAAAAATAAAATTAGAAACTAGCAAAAACTAATCTCAGATGTAGTTTACATAAGCAAGGAAATCTAAATAAGAAATTAAAAAGGCAACAAACAATTATGTAAGGAATCAAAATTCAAAACAATGTGCATGACCCATGTAAGTGTGGATTCTTAAGCAATTGGATCATATTTAAATAACCTATCCTAGCCAAAAAAATATTGTAGTTGATTAAATTAGGAATGTAAAGAACATGGGAAATGGAAACATTCGTGGAATAAGAAACTAAACTGAGCAAGCTTCCTGAAAACAAAGTTTTTTAAAACAAAATTTAGAAACAAACTAAATCAAATATAAGATGCAGTTCACATAAGCAAGGAAATCTAAATAAGAAATTATCTAAGGAATCAAAATTCAAAACCATGTGCATGACCCATGTAAGTGTACATTCTTAAGCAATTGCATCTTATTTAAATCTCTTATCCTAGCCAGAGAAAGATTGTAGTTGATTAAATTAGGAATGCAAATAACATGGGAAATGGAAACATGCAAGGAATGAGAAACTAAACTAAGGACACTTTCTAAATAAAAAAGCATTCATAAAACAAAACTTAGAAACTAGCAAGAACTAATCTAAGATGTAGTTGACATAAGCAAGGAAATCTAAATAAGAAATTAACAAGGCAACAAGCAATTATCTAAGGAATCAAAATTCAAAACCATGTGCATGACCCATGCAAGTGTAGATTGATAAGCAATTGGATATTATTTAAATCACTTATCCTAGCCAAAGAAGATTGTAGTTGATTAAATTAGGAATGCAAATAACATGGGAAATGGAAACATGCAAGGAATGAGAAACTAAACTAAGGACACTTTCTAAAAACAAAGCATTCGTAAAACAAAACTTAGAAACTAGCAAGTACTAATCTAAGATGTAGTTGACATAAGCAAGGAAATCTAAATAAGAAATTAACAAGGCAACAAGCAATTATCTAAGGAATCAAAATTCAAAACCATGTGCATGACCCATGCAAGTGTAGATTGATAAGCTATTGGATATTATTTAAATCACTTATCCTAGCCAAAGAAATATTGTAGTCGATTAAATTAGGAATGTAAATATCATGGGAAATGGAAACATTCATTGAATAAGCAACTAAACTAAGGAAACTTTCTGAAAACAAAGTTTTTAAAAACAAAATTTAGAAACTAACTAAAACTAATCAAAGATGCAGTTTACATAAGCAAGGAAATCTAAATAAGAAATTAACAAGGCAACAAGCAATTATCTAATGAATCAAAATTCAAAACCATGTGCAAGACCCATGTAAGAGTAGATTCTTCAGCAGTTGCATCTTATTTATATCACTTATCCTAGCCAAAGAAAGATTGTAGTGGATTAAATTAGGAATGTAAATAACAATGGAAATGGAAACACTCATGCAATAAGAAACTAAACTAAGGAAACTTTCTAAAAACAATGCTTGCTTAAAGCAAAACCTAGAAACTAGTAAAAAGTAATCTAAGATGTAGTTTACAAATGCAAGGAAATCTAAATAAGAAATTAAAAAGGCAACAAGCAATTATCTAAGGAATCAAAATTCAAAACTATGTGCATGACCCATGTAAGTGTGGATTCCTAAGCAATTGGATCTGATATAAATCACTTATCCTAGCCAAAGAAATATTGTAGTTGATTAAATCCGGAATGTAAATAACATGGGAAAAGGAAGCACTCTTGGAATACGAAACGAAACTGAGGAAACTTTCCGAAAACAAAATTTAGAATATATGTAAAACTAATCTATGATCCAGTTTACATAAGCAAGGAAATCTAAATAAGAAATTAACAAGTCAACCGGAAATAATCAAAGGAATCAAAATTCAAAACCATGTGCATGACCCACGTAAGTGTAGATTCTTAAGCAATTGCATCTTATTTCAATCACTTATCCTAGCCAAAGAAATATTGTAGTTGATTAAATTAGGAATGTAAATAACATGGGAAATGGAAACATTCATGGAATAAGAATCTAAACTGAGGAAGCTTTCTGAAAACAAAGTTTTTTAAAACAAAATTTAGAAACAAACTAGAACAAATCTAAGATGCAGTTCACATAAGCAAGGAAATCCAAATAAGAAATTATCTAAGGAATCAAAATTCAAAACCATGTGCATGACACATGTAAGTGTACATTCTTAACCAATTGCATCTTATTTAAATCTCTTATCCTAGCCAAAGAAAGATTGTAGTTGGTTAAATTAGGAATGTAAATAACATGGGAAATGGAAACATGCATGGAATGAGAAACTACACTAAGGAAACTTTCTAAAAACAAAGCTTTCTTAAAACAGAACTTAGAAACTAGCAAATACTGATCTAAGATGTAGTTTACATAAGCATGGAAATCTAAATAAGAAATTAACAAGGCAACACACAATTTTCAAAGGAATCGATATTCAAAACCATGTGCATGACCCATGTAAGTGTGGATTCTTAAGCAATTGGATCATATTTAAATCACTTATCCTAGCCAAAGAAATATTGTAGGTGATTAAATTAGAAATGTAAAGAACATGGGAAATGGAAACATTCGTGGAATAAGAAACTAAACTGAGCAAGCTTCCTGAAGACAAAGTTTTTCAAAACAAAATTTAGAAACAAACTAAATCAAATATAAGATGCAGTTCACATCAGCAAGGAAATCTAAATAAGAAATTATCTAAGGAATCAAAATTCAAAACCATGTGCATGACCCATGTAAGTGTACATTCTTAAGCAATTGCATCTTAATTAAATCTCTTATCCTAGCCGGAGAAAGATTGTAGTTGATTAAATTAGGAATGCAAATAACATGGGAAATGGAAACATGCAAGGAATGAGAAACTAAACTAAGGACACTTTCTAAAAACAAAGCATTCATAAAACAAAACTTAGAAACTAGCAAGAACTAATCTAAGATGTAGTTGACATAAGCATGCAAATCTAAATAAGAAATTAACAAGGCAACAAGCAATTATCTAAGGAATCAAAATTCAAAACCAGGTGCATGACCCATGCAACTGTAGATTGATAAGCAATTGGATATTATTTAAATCACTTATGCTAGCCAAAGAAAAATTGTAGTCGATTAAATTAGGAATGTAAATATCATGGGAAATGGAAACATTCATGGAATAAGAAACTAAACTGAGGAAACTTTCTGAAAACAAAGTTCTTTAAAATAAAATTTAAAAACTAACTAAAACTAATCTATGATGCTGTTCACATAAGCAAGGAAATCTAAAGAAGAAATTAACAAGGAAACTAGAAATTATCTAGGGAATCAAAATTCAAAACCATGTGCATGACCCATGCAAGTGTAGATTCTTAAGCAATTGCATCTTATTTAAATAACTTATCCTTGCCAAAGAAAGATTGTAATTAATTAAATTAGGAATATAAATAACATGGGAAATGGAAACATGCATGGAATAAGAAACTAAACTAAGGAAACTTTCTAAAAACAAAGCTTTCTTAAAACAAAACTTAGAAACTAGCAAAAACTGATCTAAGATGTAGTTTACATAAGCAAGGAAATCTAAATAAGAAATTAACAAGGCAACAAGAAATTATCTAATGAATCAAAATTCAAAACCATGTGCATGACGCATGCAAGTGTAGATTCTTATGCAATTGGATCTTATTTAAATAACTTATCCTAGCCAAAGAAAGATTGTAGTTGATTAAATTAGGAATGTAAATAACATGGGAAATGGAAACATTCATGGAATAAGAAACTAAACTGAGGAAACTTTCTGAAAACCAAGCTTTTCAAAACAAAATTTAGAACCTAACTAAAACTAATCTAAGATGCAGTTCACATAAGCAAGGAAATATAAATAAGAAATTAACAAGGCAACAAGAAATTATAATAGGAATCAAAATTCAAAACAATGTGCATGACCCATGTAAGTGTAGATTCTTAAGCAATTGCATCTTATTTAAATCACTTCTCCAAGCCAAAGAAAGATTGTAGTTGATTAAATTAGGAATGTAAATAACATGGGAAATGGAAACAGGCATGTAATAAGAAACAAAACTAAGGAAACTTTCTAAAAACAAAGCTTTCCTAAAACAAAACTTAGAAACTAGCGAAAACTAATCAAAGATGTAGTTTACATAAGCAAGGAAATCTAAATAATAAAATAAGAAGGCAACAAACAATTATCTAAGGAATCAAAATTCAAAACCATGTGCAAGACCCATGTAAGTGTAGATTCTTAAGGAATTGGATCTTATTTAAATAACTTATCCTAGCCAAAGAAAGATTGTAGTTGATTAAATTAGGAATGTAAATAACATGAGAAATGGAAACATGCATGGAATAAGAAACTAAACTATGGAAACTTTCTAAAAACAAAGCTTTCCTAAAACAAAACATAGAAACTAGCAAAAACTAATCTAAGATGTAGTTTACATAAGCAAGGAAATCTAAATAATAAATTAACAAGGCAACAAACAATTATCTAAGGAATCAAAATTCAAAACCATGTGCAAGACCCATGTAAGTGTAGATTCTTAAGGAATTGGATCTTATTTAAATCACTTATCCAAGCTGAAGAAATATTGTAGTTGATGAAATTAGGAATGTAAATAACATGGGAAATGGAAACATTCATGGAATAAGAAACTAAACTGAGGAAACTTTCTGAAAACCAAGTTTTTCAAAACAAAATTTAGAAACTAACTAAAACTAATCTAAGATGCAGTTCACATAAGCAAGGAAATATAAATAAAAAATTAACAAGGCAACAAGAAATTATCTAAGGAATCAAAATTCAAAACCATGTGCATGAACCATGTAATTGTAGATTCTATAGCAATTGCATCTTATTTAAATCAATTATCCCAGCCAAAGAAAGATTGTAGTTGATTAAATTGGGAATGTAAATGACATGGGAAATGGAAACATGCATGGAATAAGAAACTAAACTAGAAAACTCTAAAAGACAAATCTTTCTTAAAACAAAACTTAGAAACTAGCAAAAACTATTCGAAGATGTAGTTTACATAACCAAGGAAATCTAAATAAGAAATTAACATGGCAACAAGCAATTATGCAAGGAATCAAAATACAAAACCATGCGCATGACCCATGTAAGTGTAGATTCTTAAGCAATTGGATCTTATTTAAATCACTTATCCTAGCCACAGAAATATTGTAGTCGATTTAATTAGGAATGTAAATGACATGGGAAATGGAAACATTCATGGAATACGAAACTAAACTGAGGAAACTTTATGAAAACAAAGTTTTTTAAGGGAAAATTTTGAAACTAACTAAAACTAATCTAAGATGCAGTTCACATAAGCAAGGAAATCTAAATAAGAAATTAACCAGGCAACAAGAAATTATCTAAGGAATCAAAATTCAAAACCATGTGCATGACCCATGTAAGTGTACATTCTTAAGCAATTACATCTTATTTAAATCTCTTATCCTAGCCAAAGAAAGATTGTAGTTGATTAAATTAGGAATGTAAATAACATGGGAAATTGAAACATGCAAGGAATGAGAAACTAAACTAAGGAAACTTTCTAAAAACAAAGCTTTCTTAAAACAGAACGTAGAAACTAGCAAATACAGATCTAAGATGTAGTTTACATAAGCATGGAAATCTAAATAAGAAATTAACAAGGCAACAAGCAATTTTCAAAGGAATCAAAATTCAAAACCATGTGCATGACCCATGTAAGTGTGGATTCTTAAGCAATTGGGTCATATTTAAATCACTTATCCTAGCCAAAGAAATATTGTAGGTGATTAAATTAGGAATGTAAAGAACATGGGAAATGGAAACATTCGTGGAATAAGAAACTAAACTGAGCAAGCTTCCTGAAAACAAAGTTTTTCAAAACAAAATTTAGAAACAAACTAAATCAAATATAAGATGCAGTTCACATAAGCAAGGAAATCTAAATAAGAAAGTATCTAAGGAATCAAAATTCAAAACCATGTGCATGACCCATGTAAGTGTACATTCTTAAGCAATTGCATCTTAATTAAATCTCTTATCCTAGCCAGAGAAAGATTGTAGCTGATTAAATTAGGAATGCAAATAACATGGGAAATGGAAACATGCAAGGAATGAGAAACTAAACTAAGGACACTTTCTAAAAACAAAGCATTCATAAAACAAAACTTAGACACTAGCAAGAACTAATCTAAGATGTAGTTGACATAAGCAAGGAAATCTAAATAAGAAATTAACAAGGCAACAAGCAATTATCTAAGGAATCAAAATTCAAAACCATGTGCATGACCCATGCAAGTGTAGATTGATAAGCAATTGGATATTATTTAAATCACTTATCCTAGCCAAAGAAAAATTGTAGTCGATTAAATTAGGAATGTAAATATCATGGGAAATGGAAACATTCATGGAATAAGAAACTAAACTGAGGAAACTTTCTGAAAACAAAGTTCTTTAAAATAAAATTTAAAAACTAACTAAAACTAATCTATGATGCGGTTCACATAAGCTAGGAAATCTAAAGAAGAAATTAACAAGGAAACTAGAAATTATCTAAGGAATCAAAATTCAAAACCATGTGCATGACCCATGCAAGTGTAGATTCTTAAGCAATTGCATCTTATTTAAATAACTTATCCTTGCCAAAGAAAGATTGTAATTAATTAAATTAGGAATATAAATAACATGGGAAATGGAAACATGCATGGAATAAGAAACTAAACTAAGGAAACTTTCTAAAAACAAAGCTTTCTTAAAACAAAACTTAGAAACTAGCAAAAACTGATCTAAGATGTAGTTTACATAAGCAAGGAAATCTAAATAAGAAATTAACAAGGCAACAAGAAATTATCTAATGAATCAAAATTCAAAACCATGTGCATGACGCATGCAAGTGTAGATTCTTATGCAATTGGATCTTATTTAAATCACTTATCCTAGCAAAAGAAATATTCCAGTCGACTAAATTAGGAATGTAAATAACATGGGAAATGGAAACATTCATGGAATAAGAAACTAAACTGAGGAAACTTTATGAAAACCAAGTTTTTCAAAACAAAATTTAGAAACTAACTAAAACTAATCTAAGATGCAGTTCACATAAGCAAGGAAATATAAATAAGAAATTAACAAGGCAACAAGAAATTATAATAGGAATCAAAATTCAAAACAATGTGCATGACCCATGTAAGTGTAGATTCTTAAGCAATTGCATCTTATTTAAATCACTTCTCCAAGCCAAAGAAAGATTGTAGTTGATTAAATTAGGAATGTAAATAACATGGGAAATGGAAACAGGCATGTAATAAGAAACTAAACTAAGGAAACTTTCTAAAAACAAAGCTTTCCTAAAACAAAACGTAGAAACTAGATAAAACTAATCAAAGATGTAGTTTACATAAGCAAGGAAATCTAAATAATAAAATAAGAAGGCAACAAACAATTATCTAAGGAATCAAAATTCAAAACCATGTGCAAGACCCATGTAAGTGTAGATTCTTAAGGAATTGGATCTTATTTAAATAACTTATCCTAGCCAAAGAAAGATTGTAGTTGATTAAATTAGGAATGTAAATAACATGAGAAATGGAAACATGCATGGAATAAGAAACTAAACTATGGAAACTTTCTAAAAACAAAGCTTTCCTAAAACAAAACATAGAAACTAGCAAAAACTAATCTAAGATGTAGTTTACATAAGCAAGGAAATCTAAATAATAAATTAACAAGGCAACAAACAATTATCTAAGGAATCAAAATTCAAAACCATGTGCAAGACCCATGTAAGTGTAGATTCTTAAGGAATTGGATCTTATTTAAATCACTTATCCAAGCTGAAGAAATATTGTAGTTGATGAAATTAGGAATGTAAATAACATGGGAAATGGAAACATTCATGGAATAAGAAACTAAACTGAGGAAACTTTCTGAAAACCAAGTTTTTCAAAACAAAATTTAGAAACTAACTAAAACTAATCTAAGATGCAGTTCACATAAGCAAGGAAATATAAATAAAAAATTAACAAGGCAACAAGAAATTATCTAAGGAATCAAAATTCAAAACCATGTGCATGAACCATGTAATTGTAGATTCTATAGCAATTGCATCTTATTTAAATCAATTATCCCAGCCAAAGAAAGATTGTAGTTGATTAAATTGGGAATGTAAATGACATGGGAAATGGAAACATGCATGGAATAAGAAACTAAACTAGAAAACTCTAAAAAAACAAATCTTTCTTAAAACAAAACTTAGAAACTAGCAAAAACTATTCGAAGATGTAGTTTACATAACCAAGGAAATCTAAATAAGAAATTAACATGGCAACAAGCAATTATGCAAGGAATCAAAATACAAAACCATGCGCATGACCCATGTAAGTGTAGATTCTTAAGCAATTGGATCTTATTTAAATCACTTATCCTAGCCACAGAAATATTGTAGTCGATTTAATTAGGAATGTAAATGACATGGGAAATGGAAACATTCATGGAATACGAAACTAAACTGAGGAAACTTTATGAAAACAAAGTTTTTTAAGGGAAAATTTTGAAACTAACTAAAACTAATCTAAGATGCAGTTCACATAAGCAAGGAAATCTAAATAAGAAATTAACCAGGCAACAAGAAATTATCTAAGGAATCAAAATTCAAAACCATGTGCATGACCCATGTAAGTGTACATTCTTAAGCAATTACATCTTATTTAAATCTCTTATCCTAGCCAAAGAAAGATTGTAGTTGATTAAATTAGGAATGTAAATAACATGGGAAATTGAAACATGCAAGGAATGAGAAACTAAACTAAGGAAACTTTCTAAAAACAAAGCTTTCTTAAAACAGAACGTAGAAACTAGCAAATACTGATCTAAGATGTAGTTTACATAAGCATGGAAATCTAAATAAGAAATTAACAAGGCAACAAGCAATTTTCAAAGGAATCAAAATTCAAAACCATGTGCATGACCCATGTAAGTGTGGATTCTTAAGCAATTGGGTCATATTTAAATAACTTATCCTAGCCAAAGAAATATTGTAGGTGATTAAATTAGGAATGTAAAGAACATGGGAAATGGAAACATTCGTGGAATAAGAAACTAAACTGAGTAAGCTTCCTGAAAACAAAGTTTTTCAAAACAAAATTTAGAAACAAACTAAATCAAATATAAGATGCAGTTCACATAAGCAAGGAAATCTAAATAAGAAAGTATCTAAGGAATCAAAATTCAAAACCATGTGCATGACCCATGTAAGTGTACATTCTTAAGCAATTGCATCTTAATTAAATCTCTTATCCTAGCCAGAGAAAGATTGTAGCTGATTAAATTAGGAATGCAAATAACATGGGAAATGGAAACATGCAAGGAATGAGAAACTAAACTAAGGACACTTTCTAAAAACAAAGCATTCATAAAACAAAACTTAGACACTAGCAAGAACTAATCTAAGATGTAGTTGACATAAGCAAGGAAATCTAAATAAGAAATTAACAAGGCAACAAGCAATTATCTAAGGAATCAAAATTCAAAACCATGTGCATGACCCATGCAAGTGTAGATTGATAAGCAATTGGATATTATTTAAATCACTTATCCTAGCCAAAGAAAAATTGTAGTCGATTAAATTAGGAATGTAAATATCATGGGAAATGGAAACATTCATGGAATAAGAAACTAAACTGAGGAAACTTTCTGAAAACAAAGTTCTTTAAAATAAAATTTAAAAACTAACTAAAACTAATCTATGATGCGGTTCACATAAGCTAGGAAATCTAAAGAAGAAATTAACAAGGAAACTAGAAATTATCTAAGGAATCAAAATTCAAAACCATGTGCATGACCCATGCAAGTGTAGATTCTTAAGCAATTGCATCTTATTTAAATAACTTATCCTTGCCAAAGAAAGATTGTAATTAATTAAATTAGGAATATAAATAACATGGGAAATGGAAACATGCATGGAATAAGAAACTAAACTAAGGAAACTTTCTAAAAACAAAGCTTTCTTAAAACAAAACTTAGAAACTAGCAAAAACTGATCTAAGATGTAGTTTACATAAGCAAGGAAATCTAAATAAGAAATTAACAAGGCAACAAGAAATTATCTAATGAATCAAAATTCAAAACCATGTGCATGACGCATGCAAGTGTAGATTCTTATGCAATTGGATCTTATTTAAATCACTTATCCTAGCAAAAGAAATATTCCAGTCGACTAAATTAGGAATGTAAATAACATGGGAAATGGAAACATTCATGGAATAAGAAACTAAACTGAGGAAACTTTATGAAAACCAAGTTTTTCAAAACAAAATTTAGAAACTAACTAAAACTAATCTAAGATGCAGTTCACATAAGCAAGGAAATATAAATAAGAAATTAACAAGGCAACAAGAAATTATAATAGGAATCAAAATTCAAAACCATGTGCATGACCCATGTAAGTGTAGATCCTTAAGCAATTGCATCTTATTTAAATCACTTATCCTAGCCAAAGAAATATTGTAGTCGATTAAATTAGGAATGTAAATATCAATGGAAATGGAAACATGCATGGAATAAGAAACTAAACTAAGAAAACTTTCTAAAAACAAAGTTTTTAAAAATAAAATTTAGAAACTAACTAACACTAATCTAAGATGTAGTTTACATAAGCAAGGAAATCTAAATAATAAATTAACAAGGCAACAAACAATTATCTAAGGAATCAAAATTCAAAACCATGTGCAAGACCCATGTAAGTGTAGATTCTTAAGCAATTGCATCTTATTTAAATCACTTATCCTAGCCGAAGAAATATTGTAGTGGATTAAATTAGGAATGTAAATAACAATGGAAATGGAAAAACTCATGCAATAAGAAACTAAACTAAGGAAACTTTCTTAAAACAATGCTTTCTTAAAGCAAAACCTAGAAACTAGCAAAAACTAATCTAAGATATAGTTTACATAAGCAAGGAAATCTAAATAATAAATTAACAAGGCAACAAACAATTATCTAAGGAATCAAAATTCAAAACCATGTGCAAGACCCATGTAAGTGTAGATTCTTAAGGAATTGGATCTTATTTAAATCACTTATCCAAGCTGAAGAAATATTGTAGTTGATGAAATTAGGAATGTAAATAACATGGGAAATGGAAACATTCATGGAATGAGAAACTAAACTGAGGAAACTTTCCGAAAACCAAGTTTTTCAAAACAAAATTTAGAAACTAACTAAAACTAATCTAAGATGCAGTTCACATAAGCAAGGAAATATAAATAAGAAATTAACAAGGCAACAAGAAATTATAATAGGAATCAAAATTCAAAACAATGTGCATGACCCATGTAAGTGTAGATTCTTAAGCAATTGCATCTTATTTAAATCACTTCTCCTAGCCAAAGAAAGATTGTAGTTGATTAAATAAGGAATGTAAATAACATGGGAAATGGAAACATGCATGGAATAAGAAACTAAACTAAGGAAACATTCTAAAAACAAAGCTTTCCTTAAAACAAAACTTAGAAACTAGCAAAAACTAATCTAAGATGTAGTTTACATAAGCAAGGAAATCTAAATAATAAATTAACAAGGCAACAAACAAATATCTAAGGAATCAAAATTCAAAACCATGTGCAAGACCCATGTAAGTGTAGATTCTTAAGGAATTGGATCTTATTTTAATCACTTCTCCTTGCCAAAGAAAGATTGTAGTTGATTAAATTAGGAATATAAATAACATGGGAAATGGAAACATTCATGGAATGAGAAACTAAACCGAGGAAACTTTTCGAAAACCAAGTTTTTCAAAACAAAATTTAGAAACTAACTAAAACTAATCTAAGATGCAGTTCACATAAGCAAGGAAATATAAATAAGAAATTAACAAGGCAACAAGCAATTTTCAAAGGAATCAAAATTCAAAACCATGTGCATGACCCATGTAAGTGTGGATTCTTAAGCAATTGGGTCATATTTAAATCACTTATCCTAGCCAAAGAAATATTGTAGGTGATGAAATTAGGAATGTAAAGAACATGCGAAATGGAAACATTCGTGGAATAAGAAACTAAACTGAGCAAGCTTCCTGAAAACAAAGTTTTTCAAAACAAAATTTAGAAACAAACTAAATCAAATATAAGATGCAGTTCACATAAGCAAGGAAATCTAAATAAGAAAGTATCTAAGGAATCAAAATTCAAAACCATGTCCATGAACCATGTAAGTGTACATTCTTAAGCAATTGGATCTTATTTAAATCACTTATCCTAGCCACAGAAATATTGTAGTCGATTTAATTAGGAATGCAAATAACATGGGAAATGGAAACATGCAAGGAATGAGAAACTAAACTAAGGACACTTTCTAAAAACAAAGCATTCATAAAACAAAACTTAGACACTAGCAAGAACTAATCTAAGATGTAGTTGACATAAGCAAGGAAATCTAAATAAGAAATTAACAAGGCAACAAGCAATTATCTAAGGAATCAAAATTCAAAACCATGTGCATGACCCATGCAAGTGTAGATTGATAAGCAATTGGATATTATTTAAATCACTTATCCTAGCCAAAGAAAAATTGTAGTCGATTAAATTAGGAATGTAAATATCATGGGAAATGGAAACATTCATGGAATAAGAAACTAAACTGAGGAAACTTTCTGAAAACAAAGTTCTTTAAAATAAAATTTAAAAACTAACTAAAACTAATCTATGATGCGGTTCACATAAGCTAGGAAATCTAAAGAAGAAATTAACAAGGAAACTAGAAATTATCTAAGGAATCAAAATTCAAAACCATGTGCATGACCCATGCAAGTGTAGATTCTTAAGCAATTGCATCTTATTTAAATAACTTATCCTTGCCAAAGAAAGATTGTAATTAATTAAATTAGGAATATAAATAACATGGGAAATGGAAACATGCATGGAATAAGAAACTAAACTAAGGAAACTTTCTAAAAACAAAGCTTTCTTAAAACAAAACTTAGAAACTAGCAAAAACTGATCTAAGATGTAGTTTACATAAGCAAGGAAATCTAAATAAGAAATTAACAAGGCAACAAGAAATTATCTAATGAATCAAAATTCAAAACCATGTGCATGACGCATGCAAGTGTAGATTCTTATGCAATTGGATCTTATTTAAATCACTTATCCTAGCAAAAGAAATATTGTAGTTGACTAAATTAGGAATGTAAATAACATGGGAAATGGAAACATTCATGGAATAAGAAACTAAACTGAGGAAACTTTATGAAAACCAAGTTTTTCAAAACAAAATTTAGAAACTAACTAAAACTAATCTAAGATGCAGTTCACATAAGCAAGGAAATATAAATAAGAAATTAACAAGGCAACAAGAAATTATAATAGGAATCAAAATTCAAAACAATGTGCATGACCCATGTAAGTGTAGATTCTTAAGCAATTGCATCTTATTTAAATCACTTCTCCAAGCCAAAGAAAGATTGTAGTTGATTAAATTAGGAATGTAAATAACATGGGAAATGGAAACAGGCATGTAATAAGAAACTAAACTAAGGAAACTTTCTAAAAACAAAGCTTTCCTAAAACAAAACGTAGAAACTAGATAAAACTAATCAAAGATGTAGTTTACATAAGCAAGGAAATCTAAATAATAAAATAAGAAGGCAACAAACAATTATCTAAGGAATCAAAATTCAAAACCATGTGCAAGACCCATGTAAGTGTAGATTCTTAAGGAATTGGATCTTATTTAAATAACTTATCCTAGCCAAAGAAAGATTGTAGTTGATTAAATTAGGAATGTAAATAACATGAGAAATGGAAACATGCATGGAATAAGAAACTAAACTATGGAAACTTTCTAAAAACAAAGCTTTCCTAAAACAAAACATAGAAACTAGCAAAAACTAATCTAAGATGTAGTTTACATAAGCAAGGAAATCTAAATAATAAATTAACAAGGCAACAAACAATTATCTAAGGAATCAAAATTCAAAACCATGTGCAAGACCCATGTAAGTGTAGATTCTTAAGGAATTGGATCTTATTTAAATCACTTATCCAAGCTGAAGAAATATTGTAGTTGATGAAATTAGGAATGTAAATAACATGGGAAATGGAAACATTCATGGAATAAGAAACTAAACTGAGGAAACTTTCTGAAAACCAAGTTTTTCAAAACAAAATTTAGAAACTAACTAAAACTAATCTAAGATGCAGTTCACATAAGCAAGGAAATATAAATAAAAAATTAACAAGGCAACAAGAAATTATCTAAGGAATCAAAATTCAAAACCATGTGCATGAACCATGTAATTGTAGATTCTATAGCAATTGCATCTTATTTAAATCAATTATCCCAGCCAAAGAAAGATTGTAGTTGATTAAATTGGGAATGTAAATGACATGGGAAATGGAAACATGCATGGAATAAGAAACTAAACTAGAAAACTCTAAAAAACAAATCTTTCTTAAAACAAAACTTAGAAACTAGCAAAAACTATTCGAAGATGTAGTTTACATAACCAAGGAAATCTAAATAAGAAATTAACATGGCAACAAGCAATTATGCAAGGAATCAAAATACAAAACCATGCGCATGACCCATGTAAGTGTAGATTCTTAAGCAATTGGATCTTATTTAAATCACTTATCCTAGCCACAGAAATATTGTAGTCGATTTAATTAGGAATGTAAATGACATGGGAAATGGAAACATTCATGGAATACGAAACTAAACTGAGGAAACTTTATGAAAACAAAGTTTTTTAAGGGAAAATTTTGAAACTAACTAAAACTAATCTAAGATGCAGTTCACATAAGCAAGGAAATCTAAATAAGAAATTAACCAGGCAACAAGAAATTATCTAAGGAATCAAAATTCAAAACCATGTGCATGACCCATGTAAGTGTACATTCTTAAGCAATTACATCTTATTTAAATCTCTTATCCTAGCCAAAGAAAGATTGTAGTTGATTAAATTAGGAATGTAAATAACATGGGAAATTGAAACATGCAAGGAATGAGAAACTAAACTAAGGAAACTTTCTAAAAACAAAGCTTTCTTAAAAACGAACGTAGAAACTAGCAAATACTGATCTAAGATGTAGTTTACATAAGCATGGAAATCTAAATAAGAAATTAACAAGGCAACAAGCAATTTTCAAAGGAATCAAAATTCAAAACCATATGCATGACCCATGTAAGTGTGGATTCTTAAGCAATTGGGTCATATTTAAATAACTTATCCTAGCCAAAGAAATATTGTAGGTGATTAAATTAGGAATGTAAAGAACATGGGAAATGGAAACATTCGTGGAATAAGAAACTAAACTGAGCAAGCTTCCTGAAAACAAAGTTTTTGAAAACAAAATTTAGAAACAAACTAAATCAAATATAAGATGCAGTTCACATAAGCAAGGAAATCTAAATAAGAAAGTATCTAAGGAATCAAAATTCAAAACCATGTCCATGAACCATGTAAGTGTACATTCTTAAGCAATTGCATCTTATTTAAATCTCTTATTCTAGCCAGAGAAAGATTGTAGTTGATTAAATTAGGAATGCAAATAACATGGGAAATGGAAACATGCAAGGAATGAGAAACTAAAGTAAGGACACTTTCTAAAAACAAAGCATTCATAAAACAAAACTTAGAAACTAGCAAGAACTAATCTAAGATGTAGTTGACATAAGCAAGGAAATCTAAATAAGAAATTAACAAGGCAACAGGCAATTATCTAAGGAATCAAAATTCAAAACCATGTGCATGACCAATATAAGTGTAGATCCTTAAGCAATTGCATCTTATTTAAATCTCTTATCCTACCCAGAGAAAGATTGTAGTTGATTAAATTTGGAATGCAAATAACATGGGAAATGGAAACATGCAAGGAATGAGAAACTAAACTAAGGACACTTTCTAAAAACAAAGCATTCATAAAACAAAACTTAGAAACTAGCAAGAACTAATCTAAGATGTAGTTGACATAAGCAAGGAAATCTAAATAAGAAATTAACAAGGCAACAAGCAATTATCTAAGGAATCAAAATTCAAAACCATGTGCATGACCCATATAAGTGTAGATCCTTAAGCAATTGCATCTTATTTAAATCACTTATCCTAGCCAAAGAAATATTGTAGTCGATTAAATTAGGAATGTAAATATCAATGGAAATGGAAACATTCATGGAATAAGAAACTAAACTGAGGAAACTTTCTGAAAACAAAGTTTTTAAAAACAACATTTAGAAACTAACTAAAACTAATCAAAGATGCAGTTTACATAAGCAAGGAAATCTAAATAAGAAATTAACAAGGCAACAAGCAATTATCTAAGGAATCAAAATTCAAAACCATGTGCAAGACCCATGTAAGAGTAGATTCTTCAGCAGTTGCATCTTATTTATATCACTTATCCTAGCCAAAGAAAGATTGTAGTGGATTAAATTAGGAATGTAAATAACAATGGAAATGGAAAAACTCATGCAATAAGAAACTAAACTAAGGAAACTTTCTTAAAACAATGCTTTCTTAAAGCAAAACCTAGAAACTAGCAAAAACTAATCTAAGATATAGTTTACATAAGCAAGGAAATCTAAATAATAAATTAACAAGGCAACAAACAATTATCTAAGGAATCAAAATTCAAAACCATGTGCAAGACCCATGTAAGTGTAGATTCTTAAGGAATTGGATCTTATTTAAATCACTTATCCTAGCCAAAGAAAGATTGTAGTTGATTAAATTAGGAATATAAATAACATGGGAAATGGAAACATTCATGGAATGAGAAACTAAACTGAGGAAACTTTCCGAAAACCAAGTTTTTCAAAACAAAATTTAGAAACTAACTAAAACTAATCTAAGATGCAGTTCACATAAGCAAGGAAATATAAATAAGAAATTAACAAGGCAACAAGAAATTATAATAGGAATCAAAATTCAAAACAATGTGCATGACCCATGTAAGTGTAGATTCTTAAGCCATTGCATCTTATTTAAATCACTTCTCCTAGCCAAAGAAAGATTGTAGTTGATTAAATAAGGAATGTAAATAACATGGGAAATGGAAACATGCATGGAATAAGAAACTAAACTAAGGAAACATTCTAAAAACAAAGCTTTCCTTAAAACAAAACTTAGAAACTAGCAAAAACTAATCTAAGATGTAGTTTACATAAGCAAGGAAATCTAAATAATAAATTAACAAGGCAACAAACAAATATCTAAGGAATCAAAATTCAAAACCATGTGCAAGACCCATGTAAGTGTAGATTCTTAAGGAATTGGATCTTATTTTAATCACTTATCCTAGCCAAAGAAAGATTGTAGTTGATTAAATTAGGAATATAAATAACATGGGAAATGGAAACATTCATGGAATGAGAAACTAAACTGAGGAAACTTTCCGAAAACCAAGTTTTTCAAAACAAAATTTAGAAACTAACTAAAACTAATCTAAGATGCAGTTCACATAAGCAAGGAAATATAAATAAGAAATTAACAAGGCAACAAGCAATTTTCAAAGGAATCAAAATTCAAAACCATGTGCATGACCCATGTAAGTGTGGATTCTTAAGCAATTGGGTCATATTTAAATCACTTATCCTAGCCAAAGAAATATTGTAGGTGATTAAATTAGGAATGTAAAGAACATGGGAAATGGAAACATTCGTGGAATAAGAAACTAAACTGAGCAAGCTTCCTGAAAACAAAGTTTTTCAAAACAAAATTTAGAAACAAACTAAATCAAATATAAGATGCAGTTCACATAAGCAAGGAAATCTAAATAAGAAAGTATCTAAGGAATCAAAATTCAAAACCATGTGCATGACCCATGTAAGTGTACATTCTTAAGCAATTGCATCTTAATTAAATCTCTTATCCTAGCAGAGAAAGATTGTAGCTGATTAAATTAGGAATGCAAATAACATGGGAAATGGAAACATGCAAGGAATGAGAAACTAAACTAAGGACACTTTCTAAAAACAAAGCATTCATAAAACAAAACTTAGACACTAGCAAGAACTAATCTAAGATGTAGTTGACATAAGCAAGGAAATCTAAATAAGAAATTAACAAGGCAACAAGCAATTATCTAAGGAATCAAAATTCAAAACCATGTGCATGACCCATGCAAGTGTAGATTGATAAGCAATTGGATATTATTTAAATCACTTATCCTAGCCAAAGAAATATTGTAGTCGATTAAATTAGGAATGTAAATATCATGGGAAATGGAAACATTCATGGAATAAGAAACTAAACTGAGGAAACTTTCTGAAAACAAAGTTCTTTAAAATAAAATTTAAAAACTAACTAAAACTAATCTATGATGCTGTTCACATAAGCTAGGAAATCTAAAGAAGAAATTAACAAGGAAACTAGAAATTATCTAAGGAATCAAAATTCAAAACCATGTGCATGACCCATGCAAGTGTAGATTCTTAAGCAATTGCATCTTATTTAAATAACTTATCCTTGCCAAAGAAAGATTGTAATTAATTAAATTAGGAATATAAATAACATGGGAAATGGAAACATGCATGGAATAAGAAACTAAACTAAGGAAACTTTCTAAAAACAAAGCTTTCTTAAAACAAAACTTAGAAACTAGCAAAAACTGATCTAAGATGTAGTTTACATAAGCAAGGAAATCTAAATAAGAAATTAACAAGGCAACAAGAAATTATCTAATGAATCAAAATTCAAAACCATGTGCATGACGCATGCAAGTGTAGATTCTTATGCAATTGGATCTTATTTAAATCACTTATCCTAGCCGAAGAAATATTGTAGTCGATTAAATTGTGAATGTAAATAACATGGGAAATGGAAACATTCATGGAATAAGAAACTTAACTGAGGAAACTTTATGAAAACCAAGTTTTTCAAAACAAAATTTAGAAACTAACTAAAACTAATCTAAGATGCAGTTCACATAAGCAAGGAAATATAAATAAGAAATTAACAAGGCAACAAGAAATTATAATAGGAATCAAAATTCAAAACAATGTGCATGACCCATGTAAGTGTAGATTCTTAAGCAATTGCATCTTATTTAAATCACTTCTCCAAGCCAAAGAAAGATTGTAGTTGATTAAATTAGGAATGTAAATAACATGGGAAATGGAAACAGGCATGTAATAAGAAACTAAACTAAGGAAACTTTCTAAAAACAAAGCTTTCCTAAAACAAAACGTAGAAACTAGATAAAACTAATCAAAGATGTAGTTTACATAAGCAAGGAAATCTAAATAATAAAATAAGAAGGCAACAAACAATTATCTAAGGAATCAAAATTCAAAACCATGTGCAAGACCCATGTAAGTGTAGATTCTTAAGGAATTGGATCTTATTTAAATAACTTATCCTAGCCAAAGAAAGATTGTAGTTGATTAAATTAGGAATGTAAATAACATGAGAAATGGAAACATGCATGGAATAAGAAACTAAACTATGGAAACTTTCTAAAAACAAAGCTTTCCTAAAACAAAACATAGAAACTAGCAAAAACTAATCTAAGATGTAGTTTACATAAGCAAGGAAATCTAAATAATAAATTAACAAGGCAACAAACAATTATCTAAGGAATCAAAATTCAAAACCATGTGCAAGACCCATGTAAGTGTAGATTCTTAAGGAATTGGATCTTATTTAAATCACTTATCCAAGCTGAAGAAATATTGTAGTTGATGAAATTAGGAATGTAAATAACATGGGAAATGGAAACATTCATGGAATAAGAAACTAAACTGAGGAAACTTTCTGAAAACCAAGTTTTTCAAAACCAAATTTAGAAACTAACTAAAACTAATCTAAGATGCAGTTCACATAAGCAAGGAAATATAAATAAAAAATTAACAAGGCAACAAGAAATTATCTAAGGAATCAAAATTCAAAACCATGTGCATGAACCATGTAATTGTAGATTCTATAGCAATTGCATCTTATTTAAATCAATTATCCCAGCCAAAGAAAGATTGTAGTTGATTAAATTGGGAATGTAAATGACATGGGAAATGGAAACATGCATGGAATAAGAAACTAAACTAGAAAACTCTAAAAAAACAAATCTTTCTTAAAACAAAACTTAGAAACTAGCAAAAACTATTCGAAGATGTAGTTTACATAACCAAGGAAATCTAAATAAGAAATTAACATGGCAACAAGCAATTATGCAAGGAATCAAAATACAAAACCATGCGCATGACCCATGTAAGTGTAGATTCTTAAGCAATTGGATCTTATTTAAATCACTTATCCTAGCCACAGAAATATTGTAGTCGATTTAATTAGGAATGTAAATGACATGGGAAATGGAAACATTCATGGAATACGAAACTAAACTGAGGAAACTTTATGAAAACAAAGTTTTTTAAGGGAAAATTTTGAAACTAACTAAAACTAATCTAAGATGCAGTTCACATAAGCAAGGAAATCTAAATAAGAAATTAACCAGGCAACAAGAAATTATCTAAGGAATCAAAATTCAAAACCATGTGCATGACCCATGTAAGTGTACATTCTTAAGCAATTACATCTTATTTAAATCTCTTATCCTAGCCAAAGAAAGATTGTAGTTGATTAAATTAGGAATGTAAATAACATGGGAAATTGAAACATGCAAGGAATGAGAAACTAAACTAAGGAAACTTTCTAAAAACAAAGCTTTCTTAAAACAGAACGTAGAAACTAGCAAATACTGATCTAAGATGTAGTTTACATAAGCATGGAAATCTAAATAAGAAATTAACAAGGCAACAAGCAATTTTCAAAGGAATCAAAATTCAAAACCATGTGCATGACGCATGCAAGTGTGGATTCTTAAGCAATTGGGTCATATTTAAATAACTTATCCTAGCCAAAGAAATATTGTAGGTGATTAAATTAGGAATGTAAAGAACATGGGAAATGGAAACATTCGTGGAATAAGAAACTAAACTGAGCAAGCTTCCTGAAAACAAAGTTTTTGAAAACAAAATTTAGAAACAAACTAAATCAAATATAAGATGCAGTTCACATAAGCAAGGAAATCTAAATAAGAAATTAACAAGGCAACAAGAAATTATCTAAGGAATCAAAATTCAAAACCATGTCCATGAACCATGTAAGTGTACATTCTTAAGCAATTGCATCTTATTTAAATCTCTTATCCTAGCCAGAGAAAGATTGTAGTTGATTAAATTAGGAATGCAAATAACATGGGAAATGGAAACATGCAAGGAATGAGAAACTAAAGTAAGGACACTTTCTAAAAACAAAGCATTCATAAAACAAAACTTAGAAACTAGCAAGAACTAATCTAAGATGTAGTTGACATAAGCAAGGAAATCTAAATAAGAAATTAACAAGGCAACAAACAATTATCTAAGGAATCAAAATTCAAAACCATATGCATGACCCATGTAAGTGTGGATTCTTAAGCAATTGGGTCATATTTAAATAACTTATCCTAGCCAAAGAAATATTGTAGGTGATTAAATTAGGAATGTAAAGAACATGGGAAATGGAAACATTCGTGGAATAAGAAACTAAACTGAGCAAGCTTCCTGAAAACAAAGTTTTTTAAAACAAAATTTAGAAACAAACTAAATCAAATATAAGATGCAGTTCACATAAGCAAGGAAATCTAAATAAGAAAGTATCTAAGGAATCAAAATTCAAAACCATGTCCATGAACCATGTAAGTGTAGATTCTTAAGCAATTGCATCTTATTTAAATCTCTTATCCTAGCCAGAGAAAGATTGTAGTTGATTAAATTAGGAATGCAAATAACATGGGAAATGGAAACATGCAAGGAATGAGAAACTAAAGTAAGGACACTTTCTAAAAACAAAGCATTCATAAAACAAAACTTAGAAACTAGCAAGAACTAATCTAAGATGTAGTTGACATAAGCAAGGAAATCTAAATAAGAAATTAACAAGGCAACAGGCAATTATCTAAGGAATCAAAATTCAAAACCATGTGCATGACCAATATAAGTGTAGATCCTTAAGCAATTGCATCTTATTTAAATCTCTTATCCTAGCCAGAGAAAGATTGTAGTTGATTAAATTTGGAATGCAAATAACATGGGAAATGGAAACATGCAAGGAATGAGAAACTAAACTAAGGACACTTTCTAAAAACAAAGCATTCATAAAACAAAACTTAGAAACTAGCAAGAACTAATCTAAGATGTAGTTGACATAAGCAAGGAAATCTAAATAAGAAATTAACAAGGCAACAAGCAATTATCTAAGGAATCAAAATTCAAAACCATGTGCATGACCCATATAAGTGTAGATCCTTAAGCAATTGCATCTTATTTAAATCACTTATCCTAGCCAAAGAAATATTGTAGTCGATTAAATTAGGAATGTAAATATCAATGGAAATGGAAACATTCATGGAATAAGAAACTAAACTGAGGAAACTTTCTGAAAACAAAGTTTTTAAAAACAACATTTAGAAACTAACTAAAACTAATCAAAGATGCAGTTTACATAAGCAAGGAAATCTAAATAAGAAATTAACAAGGCAACAAGCAATTATCTAAGGAATCAAAATTCAAAACCATGTGCAAGACCCATGTAAGAGTAGATTCTTCAGCAGTTGCATCTTATTTATATCACTTATCCTAGCCAAAGAAAGATTGTAGTGGATTAAATTAGGAATGTAAATAACAATGGAAATGGAAAAACTCATGCAATAAGAAACTAAACTAAGGAAACTTTCTTAAAACAATGCTTTCTTAAAGCAAAACCTAGAAACTAGCAAAAACTAATCTAAGATATAGTTTACATAAGCAAGGAAATCTAAATAATAAATTAACAAGGCAACAAACAATTATCTAAGGAATCAAAATTCAAAACCATGTGCAAGACCCATGTAAGTGTAGATTCTTAAGGAATTGGATCTTATTTTAATCACTTATCCTAGCCAAAGAAAGATTGTAGTTGATTAAATTAGGAATGTAAATAACATGGGAAATGGAAACATTCATGGAATGAGAAACTAAACTGAGGAAACTTTCCGAAAACCAAGTTTTTCAAAACAAAATTTAGAAACTAACTAAAACTAATCTAAGATGCAGTTCACATAAGCAAGGAAATATAAATAAGAAATTAACAAGGCAACAAGAAATTATAATAGGAATCAAAATTCAAAACAATGTGCATGACCCATGTAAGTGTAGATTCTTAAGCCATTGCATCTTATTTAAATCACTTCTCCTAGCCAAAGAAAGATTGTAGTTGATTAAATAAGGAATGTAAATAACATGGGAAATGGAAACATGCATGGAATAAGAAACTAAACTAAGGAAACATTCTAAAAACAAAGCTTTCCTTAAAACAAAACTTAGAAACTAGCAAAAACTAATCTAAGATGTAGTTTACATAAGCAAGGAAATCTAAATAATAAATTAACAAGGCAACAAACAAATATCTAAGGAATCAAAATTCAAAACCATGTGCAAGACCCATGTAAGTGTAGATTCTTAAGGAATTGGATCTTATTTTAATCACTTATCCTAGCCAAAGAAAGATTGTAGTTGATTAAATTAGGAATATAAATAACATGGGAAATGGAAACATTCATGGAATGAGAAACTAAACTGAGGAAACTTTTCCGAAAACCAAGTTTTTCAAAACAAAATTTAGAAACTAACTAAAACTAATCTAAGATGCAGTTCACATAAGCAAGGAAATATAAATAAGAAATTAACAAGGCAACAAGCAATTTTCAAAGGAATCAAAATTCAAAACCATGTGCATGACCCATGTAAGTGTGGATTCTTAAGCAATTGGGTCATATTTAAATCACTTATCCTAGCCAAAGAAATATTGTAGGTGATTAAATTAGGAATGTAAAGAACATGGGAAATGGAAACATTCGTGGAATAAGAAACTAAACTGAGCAAGCTTCCTGAAAACAAAGTTTTTCAAAACAAAATTTAGAAACAAACTAAATCAAATATAAGATGCAGTTCACATAAGCAAGGAAATCTAAATAAGAAAGTATCTAAGGAATCAAAATTCAAAACCATGTGCATGACCCATGTAAGTGTACATTCTTAAGCAATTGCATCTTAATTAAATCTCTTATCCTAGCCAGAGAAAGATTGTAGCTGATTAAATTAGGAATGCAAATAACATGGGAAATGGAAACATGCAAGGAATGAGAAACTAAACTAAGGACACTTTCTAAAAACAAAGCATTCATAAAACAAAACTTAGACACTAGCAAGAACTAATCAAAGATTTAGTTGACATAAGCAAGGAAATCTAAATAAGAAATTAACAAGGCAACAAGCAATTATCTAAGGAATCAAAATTCAAAACCATGTGCATGACCCATGCAAGTGTAGATTGATAAGCAATTGGATATTATTTAAATCACTTATCCTAGCCAAAGAAATATTGTAGTCGATTAAATTAGGAATGTAAATATCATGGGAAATGGAAACATTCATGGAATAAGAAACTAAACTGAGGAAACTTTCTGAAAACAAAGTTCTTTAAAATAAAATTTAAAAACTAACTAAAACTAATCTATGATGCTGTTCACATAAGCTAGGAAATCTAAAGAAGAAATTAACAAGGAAACTAGAAATTATCTAAGGAATCAAAATTCAAAACCATGTGCATGACCCATGCAAGTGTAGATTCTTAAGCAATTGCATCTTATTTAAATAACTTATCCTTGCCAAAGAAAGATTGTAATTAATTAAATTAGGAATATAAATAACATGGGAAATGGAAACATGCATGGAATAAGAAACTAAACTAAGGAAACTTTCTAAAAACAAAGCTTTCTTGAAACAAAACTTAGAAACTAGCAAAAACTGATCTAAGATGTAGTTTACATAAGCAAGGAAATCTAAATAAGAAATTAACAAGGCAACAAGAAATTATCTAATGAATCAAAATTCAAAACCATGTGCATGACGCATGCAAGTGTAGATTCTTATGCAATTGGATCTTATTTAAATCACTTATCCTAGCAAAAGAAATATTCCAGTCGACTAAATTAGGAATGTAAATAACATGGGAAATGGAAACATTCATGGAATAAGAAACTTAACTGAGGAAACTTTATGAAAACCAAGTTTTTCAAAACAAAATTTAGAAACTAACTAAAACTAATCTAAGATGCAGTTCACATAAGCAAGGAAATATAAATAAGAAATTAACAAGGCAACAAGAAATTATAATAGGAATCAAAATTCAAAACAATGTGCATGACCCATGTAAGTGTAGATTCTTAAGCAATTGCATCTTATTTAAATCACTTCTCCAAGCCAAAGAAAGATTGTAGTTGATTAAATTAGGAATGTAAATAACATGGGAAATGGAAACAGGCATGTAATAAGAAACTAAACTAAGGAAACTTTCTAAAAACAAAGCTTTCCTAAAACAAAACGTAGAAACTAGATAAAACTAATCAAAGATGTAGTTTACATAAGCAAGGAAATCTAAATAATAAAATAAGAAGGCAACAAACAATTATCTAAGGAATCAAAATTCAAAACCATGTGCAAGACCCATGTAAGTGTAGATTCTTAAGGAATTGGATCTTATTTAAATAACTTATCCTAGCCAAAGAAAGATTGTAGTTGATTAAATTAGGAATGTAAATAACATGAGAAATGGAAACATGCATGGAATAAGAAACTAAACTATGGAAACTTTCTAAAAACAAAGCTTTCCTAAAACAAAACATAGAAACTAGCAAAAACTAATCTAAGATGTAGTTTACATAAGCAAGGAAATCTAAATAATAAATTAACAAGGCAACAAACAATTATCTAAGGAATCAAAATTCAAAACCATGTGCAAGACCCATGTAAGTGTAGATTCTTAAGGAATTGGATCTTATTTAAATCACTTATCCAAGCTGAAGAAATATTGTAGTTGATGAAATTAGGAATGTAAATAACATGGGAAATGGAAACATTCATGGAATAAGAAACTAAACTGAGGAAACTTTCTGAAAACCAAGTTTTTCAAAACAAAATTTAGAAACTAACTAAAACTAATCTAAGATGCAGTTCACATAAGCAAGGAAATATAAATAAAAAATTAACAAGGCAACAAGAAATTATCTAAGGAATCAAAATTCAAAACCATGTGCATGAACCATGTAATTGTAGATTCTATAGCAATTGCATCTTATTTAAATCAATTATCCCAGCCAAAGAAAGATTGTAGTTGATTAAATTGGGAATGTAAATGACATGGGAAATGGAAACATGCATGGAATAAGAAACTAAACTAGAAAACTCTAAAAAACAAATCTTTCTTAAAACAAAACTTAGAAACTAGCAAAAACTATTCGAAGATGTAGTTTACATAACCAAGGAAATCTAAATAAGAAATTAACATGGCAACAAGCAATTATGCAAGGAATCAAAATACAAAACCATGCGCATGACCCATGTAAGTGTAGATTCTTAAGCAATTGGATCTTATTTAAATCACTTATCCTAGCCACGAAATATTGTAGTCGATTTAATTAGGAATGTAAATGACATGGGAAATGGAAACATTCATGGAATACGAAACTAAACTGAGGAAACTTTATGAAAACAAAGTTTTTTAAGGGAAAATTTTGAAACTAACTAAAACTAATCTAAGATGCAGTTCACATAAGCAAGGAAATCTAAATAAGAAATTAACCAGGCAACAAGAAATTATCTAAGGAATCAAAATTCAAAACCATGTGCATGACCCATGTAAGTGTACATTCTTAAGCAATTACATCTTATTTAAATCTCTTATCCTAGCCAAAGAAAGATTGTAGTTGATTAAATTAGGAATGTAAATAACATGGGAAATTGAAACATGCAAGGAATGAGAAACTAAACTAAGGAAACTTTCTAAAAACAAAGCTTTCTTAAAACAGAACGTAGAAACTAGCAAATACTGATCTAAGATGTAGTTTACATAAGCATGGAAATCTAAATAAGAAATTAACAAGGCAACAAGCAATTTTCAAAGGAATCAAAATTCAAAACCATATGCATGACCCATGTAAGTGTGGATTCTTAAGCAATTGGGTCATATTTAAATAACTTATCCTAGCCAAAGAAATATTGTAGGTGATTAAATTAGGAATGTAAAGAACATGGGAAATGGAAACATTCGTGGAATAAGAAACTAAACCGAGCAAGCTTCCTGAAAACAAAGTTTTTGAAAACAAAATTTAGAAACAAACTAAATCAAATATAAGATGCAGTTCACATAAGCAAGGAAATCTAAATAAGAAAGTATCTAAGGAATCAAAATTCAAAACCATGTCCATGAACCATGTAAGTGTACATTCTTAAGCAATTGCATCTTATTTAAATCTCTTATTCTAGCCAGAGAAAGATTGTAGTTGATTAAATTAGGAATGCAAATAACATGGGAAATGGAAACATGCAAGGAATGAGAAACTAAAGTAAGGACACTTTCTAAAAACAAAGCATTCATAAAACAAAACTTAGAAACTAGCAAGAACTAATCTAAGATGTAGTTGACATAAGCAAGGAAATCTAAATAAGAAATTAACAAGGCAACAGGCAATTATCTAAGGAATCAAAATTCAAAACCATGTGCATGACCAATATAAGTGTAGATCCTTAAGCAATTGCATCTTATTTAAATCTCTTATCCTAGCCAGAGAAAGATTGTAGTTGATTAAATTTGGAATGCAAATAACATGGGAAATGGAAACATGCAAGGAATGAGAAACTAAACTAAGGACACTTTCTAAAAACAAAGCATTCATAAAACAAAACTTAGAAACTAGCAAGAACTAATCTAAGATGTAGTTGACATAAGCAAGGAAATCTAAATAAGAAATTAACAAGGCAACAAGCAATTATCTAAGGAATCAAAATTCAAAACCATGTGCATGACCCATATAAGTGTAGATCCTTAAGCAATTGCATCTTATTTAAATCACTTATCCTAGCCAAAGAAATATTGTAGTCGATTAAATTAGGAATGTAAATATCAATGGAAATGGAAACATTCATGGAATAAGAAACTAAACTGAGGAAACTTTCTGAAAACAAAGTTTTTAAAAACAACATTTAGAAACTAACTAAAACTAATCAAAGATGCAGTTTACATAAGCAAGGAAATCTAAATAAGAAATTAACAAGGCAACAAGCAATTATCTAAGGAATCAAAATTCAAAACCATGTGCAAGACCCATGTAAGAGTAGATTCTTCAGCAGTTGCATCTTATTTATATCACTTATCCTAGCCAAAGAAAGATTGTAGTGGATTAAATTAGGAATGTAAATAACAATGGAAATGGAAAAACTCATGCAATAAGAAACTAAACTAAGGAAACTTTCTTAAAACAATGCTTTCTTAAAGCAAAACCTAGAAACTAGCAAAAACTAATCTAAGATATAGTTTACATAAGCAAGGAAATCTAAATAATAAATTAACAAGGCAACAAACAATTATCTAAGGAATCAAAATTCAAAACCATGTGCAAGACCCATGTAAGTGTAGATTCTTAAGGAATTGGATCTTATTTTAATCACTTATCCTAGCCAAAGAAAGATTGTAGTTGATTAAATTAGGAATATAAATAACATGGGAAATGGAAACATTCATGGAATGAGAAACTAAACTGAGGAAACTTTCCGAAAACCAAGTTTTTCAAAACAAAATTTAGAAACTAACTAAAACTAATCTAAGATGCAGTTCACATAAGCAAGGAAATATAAATAAGAAATTAACAAGGCAACAAGAAATTATAATAGGAATCAAAATTCAAAACAATGTGCATGACCCATGTAAGTGTAGATTCTTAAGCCATTGCATCTTATTTAAATCACTTCTCCTAGCCAAAGAAAGATTGTAGTTGATTAAATAAGGAATGTAAATAACATGGGAAATGGAAACATGCATGGAATAAGAAACTAAACTAAGGAAACATTCTAAAAACAAAGCTTTCCTTAAAACAAAACTTAGAAACTAGCAAAAACTAATCTAAGATGTAGTTTACATAAGCAAGGAAATCTAAATAATAAATTAACAAGGCAACAAACAAATATCTAAGGAATCAAAATTCAAAACCATGTGCAAGACCCATGTAAGTGTAGATTCTTAAGGAATTGGATCTTATTTAAATCAGTTGTCCTAGTTGAAGAAATATTGTAGTTGATTAAATTAGGAATGTAAATAACATGGGAAATGGTGACATTCATGGAATAGGAAACTAAACTGAGGAAACTTTCTGAAAACAAAGTTTTTCAAAACAAAATTTAGGAACTAACTAAGACTATTGTAAGATGCAGTTCACATAAGCAAGGAAATCTAAATAAGAAATTAACAAGGCAACAAGAAATTATCTAAGGAATCAAAATTCAAAACCATGTATGTAAGTGTACATTCTTAAGCAATTGCATCTTATTTAAATCTCTTATCCTAGCCAAAGAGAGATTGTAGTTGATTAAATTGGGAATGTAAATAACATGGAAAATGGAAACATGCAAGGAATGACAATGTAAACTAAGGAAACTTTCTAAAAACAAAGCTTTCTTGAAACAAAACTTAGAAACTAGCAAAAACTAATCTAAGATGTAGTTTACATAAGCAAGGAAATCTAAATAAGAAATTAACAAGGCAACAAGCAATTATCTGAGGAATCGAAATTCAAAACCATGTGCATGACCCATGCAAGTGTAGATTCTTAAGCAATTGGATCTTATTTAAATCACTTATCCTAGCCATTGAAATATTGTAGTCGATTAAATTAGGAATGTAAATAACATGGGAAGAAGAAACATTCTTGGAATACGAAACTAGACTGAGGAAACTTTCTAAAAACAAAGTTTTTTAAAACAAAATTTAGAATATAACTAAAACTAATCTTAGATGTACTTTACATAAGCAAGGAAATCTAAATAAGAAATTAACATGGCGACAAGAAATAATCTGTAATGCGCGAGCAGTTTACGCAATTTTTAACAAAAATTGGTCATTCTATGGGCAATGAACTGTGTTGAATGTTTGACTTTATGTTATAACCCCAATTTTTGTAAATTGATTGAGAAAAATCAATAAGGTTTGAGTTTTAGATATTTCGGGCTGAAATATTAGGGTTATTTAAAATATACTTTTTATAAAAGTATAATCAAATCATAAGACATGTAAAATCGAAATTAAAATTAGCAAACCCTTCAAAATGATTGTAAGCACCACAAATTTCGAATTCGGATGAGAAATCCTTAAGTTTTTCATTTTTTGGACAAAAGGGGTAAAATAGTAATTTTACCCAAAAATCAAAATATTCCAAAAATCAAAATATGAAACATCAAAATTTAGAATGTACTTAGAAATACGAATCCAACGCCACTAAGTACACTCAAATCCGAGATCATGGGAATAAAACCCAAAGTTTTATGCATAAAGGGCAAAACGGACTTCTTACACCATGTGGGGCCCACATGAGGACCACCATGTCCCCAGCAACCAATTTGATCAGAAGCCCATGTGAAACATGGGTCAACAAAGATCAGCTAGTCATGGGGAAGAAAAGTTAGGCATGGGAGCATTGAAGACTTTCATGTCATTTTATATTAAAAAAATAACATATTATAATCATGGAAAAAGACCCAAAATGCCTATAAATACAACCCCAAAAATCTTCCAAAAATCCTCATAAAATCCCCATGAAATTATCTTCAATCTCCTTGAAAAATTAGATCTAGAATCCCTATCCAAAACCCCAAAATTTCCAAGAGTTAGATCTCTTTCCAACTTGTTTTTCTTTTTAGATTAGAACAAGAGACCTAAATTCAATTAGGCACTCTATTCTAGATATAATTTAATCAATTCCACCGTCCAAAACATCCCAACACATCTATTCTACAAAACCCCAAAGAAATTTCAAGATCCAACGGTTCAAACAACGGTATTTGCAAGAAAGGTGGATTTTAGGCTATATATTCATCAACAAGGTATTTTTTTAAATTGGGCATATAAATGAGGTTTTCTCTCCAATCAAGTAAGTGGAAATAATTTTCATATATTTTTAGTATTTTTTTATGTAATTTTTATTTTACTGTAATTAGTTTTGGTAATAAAAAGGTAAAAATAAAGTAAACAACAGAACCCTTAATTCATGATGATGCAGTGCTCAGATGAAAAATCTGACTCCACCAATCAATCCAGAATGGTCCAAAACCTTTAGGGTAGAAGATTTAGAAAGATCTGAGTAGTTTTGGACCCTCAATTGACAGAGATTAATTCTGGTGGGCCTAGATCAAATCTGGACCCTAGGAACGGCTGAAAACTTCAATTTAAGATTGTAGAGTCATATGAACTCCAAATTGAGATCAGAAAGAAGCTATGGAAAGCTTGTAATGTCTAGTTTCTAATGAATTCATAATATTTCTAAAATTTATTTTTGCATTTTTCTGTATTTTTCTGTATTTTGGAAATAAGTGTCCAATTTCTAAGATCTTCAAGATCTGCGGTGATCAGATCTTGGAAATTTATTTTAGTGATGATATAATAATGTAATAAATTAATATCTATGGTTAATTTGGACACATCTTGGATAAAATAAGGGATCTACCCTTTATGGTAGAAAAACCCAAAAAAAAAAATAAATACAAAGGGACCCACTTGATCAATGAGATCAAGTGTGATCAGATCCTTGGGATGGAAACAATAAATGTTTATATGATGAAATCCAAGGAAATCATGGATGGATTATGATAAAAATAGATCAATGTGATCTTTTGACCTTAATAGAGAAAATTCTCTAAATATAACTAAAGTCCTTAATCAAAGGAAAAAATCTAAGATCAAATGGTTGGATCATAAGTAAAGGTTTCTAAAAATGTAAATATAATTAGTTTCATTTTATATTATTATGTTATAAAGCATGCTAGTATAACATTTAGAGTTTAGTATGATATGTGTTCATTCTTATCATAAGGTGTTAGATTTAATTTAAGTACCTTGCCTTATTTTCATTGAATGTTAAATTAGGTAGTTTTATGCTTTAAATTTATAATTCATTTATGGTTGAATGTTAGTAGTAGATTTACTTGTTATGAGATAAAGAGCATAAAACATCAAAAATGTATTCTAATGAGAAAGTAGAGTTTCATGACACAAATAAGAATGAAGTACTTTGGACTTAATTAGTAAGGGCTATAGTTAGTAGGACAATATAAGGATTATCAAATCCTTAGCCCAAATTAGGAAAAGAATAATAAACCCCATGAATGACATTATAAATATTCATGGACTGAATTAAAATCCATTAGAAAGAGTACTTAGGGTAAACATGCTTATAGGAACCTTATGAAAGGTTGAGCTATGGTCATTCTAGTGAATGATGAACATAGTGGTTAAGGGGGTTATCTAATAGAGCCTCGCTCTTCCCCTACCTTCTGTTGACGTTTGTGAGGTCTAAACGCCTCCTTACATGAGGATTGAAGTAACCACTTTGTGTTCACCCATTCAACTAGTAAGCCTTAGCCAATTGGAAATAAGAGGAGCAGTCTAGATTTAGGCTTGAATAAGCTACCTTCAACCATGCACATTAACTGGTTGAATAATAATCATAAGAGCATAAAAGGTTAGTAAATTACCTAACCCTAATAAAAACAGTAAGTAAGATATCAAACAAGATCCATTAGATCTTGGATGATCAAGAACAATAAGAATAAGAACACTATATTGTACTTAGTATGTATGTTTAGTAGTATACTTGTTATAGTTCATTAGATTAGATAATCCAAACCCTTGATCAAAGGTGATTCAAGGAAGAAAACCAAGATCATCCTCCATAGGGATGATCCAAGAACTGAACTTAGATCAAAGAAGAACTAGCTGATAGAAGATCTAGGACCTTGATCTTTATCAACATGAGTAGATTGTCAATCAAAGGATCTATGAAAGATCAAGATCAAGGAGATGAACATACAAAGACTTAGAGATAGAAAAATACTTAGATATGAATGATCTAAAGATCATTCTAAACATCAGATCTAGTGATCAATAGGATTGTTCATAATTTATATATTGACAATATGTATGGATGTACAGATTACATACATCGGTCAAGATCATGGAAGATTGGGGAAAAGAGATCAATCCTTAAAGGTAGGAGGATTTGATTAATGCATTTACATGAGATATTCATGATTGTACTCATGATCTTATGTTGACAAGAGTAATGATAATACTTGTAGTAAATCTCTTGAAAACCTTATGATCCAACCAAACACCTATAAGATGGTTAAGGACTAAACTATAAGTGAATAGGGAACTAGAAAATATTTCAGCCCTAAGTAAACAGACGTATGGTCTGATATATATTAAATCTATTTTATATACAAGCTTGGAGGCTTGTGAGTTTGTTTTAATAGGCATGAGCCTAGGGGATGCTATTGCTAGAGGAGTTATGAGGGTTTGGCCACCCGCTCCTTGAAATTTGATGATATGATGATACCTTGCCCAATGAGAGGCTAAAAGTCGGGTGGTGGCAATTATGGGAAGGCCACCACTGTGAAAGTCTTGCCCCCCCATACGGGCAGTGACATAATATTTTCCACCGTGGTATCAGTGGTGAACAGGGCAGTTATCCGAGCGCGCTAGTACGGATCAGACTGCAGCATAGCAACCTTTCTAATTATTTTGCACTATGATGCATATGGGAACAGGCATAGTGAAATGCCTTATGTTATAGCATAATGAAATGCTAGGTAATTGTATATTACCAATGTTTCCCAAGAAGGGAAATTCCTAGTATGAGATTAGCTATAATACTAAATTCTCAAAATGAAGAGAATTGATCAGCTTAGTTGGGAATGATATTTGACTATTTTCACAAATTTAATTGGTTTACCCATGAAGGGTATGTATGTATATAGATATACATAACTTACAAAGCAAAGAGTATGTTTGAGGATAATGAGATTATGAAGGATTAGAATTACATTGTCAATTATTATGTTTCTTGAATCCCCTACCAAGCATTGCTTGCTGAGATATTGTACTTGTTGCAATATCTCAGATCCAGGGAAGGAGACTTAGGAGCTGAAGACTATAGAAGACTTGAAGAGAATAATCTTCAAGGTATACCCTTGAAGACATTTATTTCTCTTTATTGAGAGTTTTATTGTATGGTGAGCTTGAGTTTTGGATTATGTAATTTGGACAAGTATTGTACTAGATTTGGCTGTACTGTGAACCACTAGATAGATCCTGGAGTTTAATAAAAGTATATTCCTTCAATGGAATTTTATTTTGTACACAAATTGTACTTATGTTATCTATGAAGTGGTGACTTAGGTTTTCAAAACAAGTTCTAAAGAAAATAATTTCCGCTGTTTTGTTTTGCGAAAATTTTTTACACTCTTAAGGGCCCTGCCTTTCAAAATACTTTACAAATCATGTTTTCAAAAACCCGAGTCGTCACACTTTATTTAAAGAGCATATGATTTTAACCAATTGGATCATATTTAAATCACTTATCCTAGCAAAAGAAATATTGTAGTTGATTAAATTAGGAATGTAAATAACATGGGAAATGGAAACATGCATGGAATAAGAAACCAAACTATGGAAATTTTCTAAAAACAAAGTTTTCCTACAACAAAACATAGAAACAAGAAAAAACTAATCCAAGATGTAATTTACATAAGCAAGGAAATCTGAATAAGAAATTAACAAGGCAACAAGAAATTATCCACCGAATCAAAATTCAAGACCATGTGCATGACCCATGTAAGTGTACATTCTTAAGCAATTGCATCTTATTTAAATCACTGAACCCAGCACAAGAAAGATTGTAGTTGATTAAATTAGGAATGTAAATAACATCGGAAATGGAAACATGCATGGAATAAGAAACTAAACTAAGGAAATTTTCTAAAAACAAAACATTCGTAAAACAAAACTTAGAAACTAGCAAAAACTAATCTATGATGTAGTTTACATAAGCATGGAAATCTAAATAAGAAATTAACAAGGCAACAAGAAATTATCTAAGGAATCAAAATTCAAAACCATGTGCATGACACATGTAAGTGTACATTCTTAAGCAATTGCATCTTATTTAAATCTCTTATCCTAGCCAAAGAAAGATTGTAGTAGGTTAAATTAGGAATGTAAATAACATGGGACATGGAAACATGCAAGGAATGAGAAACTACTCTAAGGAAACTTTCTAAAAACAAAGCTTCCTTAAAACAGAACTTAGAAACTAGCAAATACTGATCTAAGATGTAGTTTACATAAGCATGGAAATCTAAATAAGAAATTAACAAGGCAACACGCAATTTTCAAAGGAATCGAAATTCAAAACCATGTGCATGACCCATCTAAGTGTGGATTCTTAAGCAATTGGATCATATTTAAATCACTTATCCTAGCCAAAGAAATATTGTAGTTGATTAAATTAGGAATGTAAATAACATGGGCAATGGAAACATTCATGGAATAAGAAACTAAACTGAGGAAACTTTCTGAAAACAAAGTTCTTTAAAACAAAATTTAGAAACTAACTGAAACTAATCTATGATGCTGTTCACATAAGCAAGGAAATCTAAAGAAGAAATTAACAAGGAAACTAGAAATTATCTAAGGAATTAAAATTCAAAACCATGTGCATGACCCATGCAAGTGTAGATTCTTAAGCAATTGCATCTTATTTAAATAAGTTATCCTTGCCAAAGAAAGATTGTACTTAATTAAATTAGGAATATAAATAACATGGGAAATGGAAACATGCATGGAATAAGAAACTAAACTAAGGAAACTTTCTAAAAACAAAGCTTTCTTAAAACAAAACTTAGAAACTAGCAAAAACTGATCTAAGATGTAGTTTACATAAGCAAGGAAATCTAAATAAGAAATTAACAAGGCAACAAGAAATTATCTAAGGAATCAAAATTCAAAACCATGTGCATGACGCATGC
The DNA here is from genome assembly GCA_035236585.1 of Warburgia ugandensis. Lineage (NCBI taxonomy): Eukaryota > Viridiplantae > Streptophyta > Magnoliopsida > Canellales > Canellaceae > Warburgia > Warburgia ugandensis. The sequence continues at coordinate 55,997,650 of CP141128.1, forward strand.
AAGTGCAGATTCTTATGCAATTGGATCTTATTTAAATCACTTATCCTAGCAAAAGAAATATTGTAGTTGACTAAATTAGGAACGTAAATAACATGGGAAATGGAAACATTCATGGAATAAGAAACTAAACTGAGGAAACTTTCTGAAAACCAAGTTTTTCAAAACAAAATTTAGAAACTAACTAAAACTAATCTAAGATGCAGTTCACATAAGCAAGGAAATATAAATAAGAAATTAACAAGGCAACAAGAAATTGTAATAGGAATCAAAATTCAAAACAATGTGCATGATCCATGTAAGTGTAGATTCTGAAGCAATTGCATCTTATTTAAATCACTTCTCCAAGCCAAAGAAAGATTGTAGTTGATTAAATTAGGAATGTAAATAACATGGGAAATGGAAACATGCATGTAATAAGAAACTAAACTAAGGAAACTTTCTGAAAACAAAGCTTTCCTAAAACAATACTTAGAAACTACCAAAAACTAATCTAAGATGTAGTTTACATAGGCAAGGAAATCTAAATAATAAATTAAGAAGGCAACAAACAATTATCTAAGGAATCAAAATTCAAAACCATGTGCAAGACCCATGTAAGTGTAGCTTCTTAAGGAATTGGATCTTATTTAAATAACTTATCCTAGCCAAAGAAAGATTGTAGTTGATTAAATTAGGAATGTAAATAACATGAGAAATGGAAACATGCATGGAATAAGAAACTAAACTAAGGAAACTTTCTAAAAACAAAGCTTTCCTAAAACAAAACTTAGAAACTAGCAAAAACTGATCTAAGATGTAGTTTACATACGCAAGGAAATCTAAATAAGAAATTAACAAGGCAACAAGAAATTATCTAAGGAATCAAAATTCAAAGCCATGAGCATGACGCATGCAAGTGTAGATTCTTATGCAATTGGATTTTATTTAAATCACTTATCCTAGCAAAAGAAATATTGTACTCGACTAAATTAGGAATGTAAATAACATGGGAAATGGAAACATTCATGGAATAAGAAACTAAACTGAGGAAACTTTCTGAAAACCAAGTTTTTCAAAACAAAATTTAGAAACTAACTAAAACTAATCAAACATGCAGTTCACATAAGCAAGGAAATATAAATAAGAAATTAACAAGGCAACAAGAAATTATAATAGGAATCAAAATTCAAAACAATGTGCATGACCCATGTAAGTGTAGATTCTTAAGCAATTGCATCTTATTTAAATCACTTCTCCAAGCCAAAGAAAGATTGTAGTTGAATAAATTAGGAATGTAAATAACATGGGAAATGGAAACATGCATGTAATAAGAAACTAAAACTAAGGAAACTTTCTAAAAACAAAGCTTTCCTAAAACGAAACTTAGAAAATAGCAAAAACTAATCTGAGATGTAGTTTACATAAGCAAGGAAATCTAAATAAGAAATTAACAAGGTAACAAGAAATTATCTAAGGAATCAAAATTCAAAACCATGTGCAAGACCCATGTAAGTGTAGATTCTTAAGGAATTGGATCTTATTTAAATAACTTATCCTAGGCAAAGAAAGATTGTAGTTGATTAAATTAGGAATGTAAATAACATGAGAAATGGAAACATGCATGGAATAAGAAACTAAACTATGGAAACTTTCTAAAAACAAAGCTTTCCTAAAACAAAACCTAGAAACTAGCAAAAACTAATCCAAGATGTAGTTTACATAAGCAAGGAAATCTAAACAATAAATTAGCAAGGCAACAAACAATTATCTAAGGAATCAAAATTCAAAACCATGTGCAAGACCCATGTAAGTGTAGATTCTTAAGGAATTGGATCTTATTTAAATCACTTATCCTAGGTGAAGAAATATTGTAGTTGATTAAATTAGGAATGTAAATAACATGGGAAATGGAAACATTCATGGAATAAGAAACTAAACTGAGGAAACTTTCTGAAAACCAAGTTTTTCAAAACAAAATTTAGAAACTAACTAAAACTAATCAAACATGCAGTTCACATAAGCAAGGAAATATAAATAAGAAATTAACAAGGCAACAAGAAATTATAATAGGAATCAAAATTCAAAACAATGTGCATGACCCATGTAAGTGTAGATTCTTAAGCAATTGCATCTTATTTAAATCACTTCTCCAAGCCAAAGAAAGATTGTAGTTGAATAAATTAGGAATGTAAATAACATGGGAAATGGAAACATGCATGTAATAAGAAACTAAAACTAAGGAAACTTTCTAAAAACAAAGCTTTCCTAAAACGAAACTTAGAAAATAGCAAAAAGTAATCTAAGATGTAGTTTACATAAGCAAGGAAATCTAAATAATAAATTAAGAACGCAACAAACAATTATCTACGGAATCAAAATTCAAAACCATGTGCAAGACCCATGTAAGTGTAGATTCTTAAGGAATTGGATCTTATTTAAATAACTTATCCTAGGCAAAGAAAGATTGTAGTTGATTAAATTAGGAATGTAAATAACATGAGAAATGGAAACATGCATGGAATAAGAAACTAAACTATGGAAACTTTCTAAAAACAAAGCTTTCCTAAAACAAAACCTAGAAACTAGCAAAAACTAATCCAAGATGTAGTTTACATAAGCAAGGAAATCTAAACAATAAATTAGCAAGGCAACAAACAATTATCTAAGGAATCAAAATTCAAAACCATGTGCAAGACCCATGTAAGTGTAGATTCTTAAGGAATTGGATCTTATTTAAATCACTTATCCTAGGTGAAGAAATATTGTAGTTGATTAAATTAGGAATGTAAATAACATGGGAAATGGAAACATTCTTGGAATAAGAAACTAAACTGAGGAAACTTTCTGAAAACGAAGTTATTCAAAACAAAATTTAGAAACTAACTAAAACTAATCCAAGATGCAGTTCACATAAGCAAGGAAATATAAATAAAAAATTAACAAGGCAACAAGAAATTATCTAAGGAATCAAAATTCAAAACCATGTGCATGAACCATGTAATTGTAGATTCTATAGCAATTGGATCTTATTTAAATCAATTATCGCAGCCAAAGAAAGATTGTAGTTGATTAAATTGGGAATGTAAATGACATGCGAAATGGAAACATGCATGGAATAAGAAACTAAACTAGAAAACTCTAAAAAAACAAATCTTTCTTAAAACAAAACTTGGAAACTAGCAAAAACTAATCGAAGATGTAGTTTACATAACCAAGGAAATCTAAATAAGAAATTAACAAGGCAACAAGCAATTATGCAAGGAATCAAAATACAAAACCATGTGCATGACCCATGTAAGTGTAGATTCTTAAGCAATTGGATCTTATTTAAATCACTTATCCTAGCCACAGAAATATTGTAGTCGATTTAATTAGGAATGTAAATAACATGGGAAATGGAAACATTCATGGAATACGAAACTGAACTAAGGAAACTTTATGAAAACAAATTTTTTTAAAACAAAACTTTGAAACTAACTAAAACTAATCTAAGATGCAGTTCACATAAGTAAGGAAATCTAAATAAGAAATTAACAAGGCAACAAGAAATTATCTAAGGAATCAAAATTCAAAACCATGTGCATGACCCATGTAAGTGTACATTCTTAAGCAATTGCATCTTATTTAAATCTCTTATCCTAGCCAAAGAAATATTGTAGTTGATTAAATTAGGAATGTAAATAACATGGGAAATGGAAACATGCAAGGAATGAGAAACTAAACTAAGGAAACTTTCTAAAAACAAAGCTTTCTTAAAATAGAACTTAGAAACTAGCAAATACTGATCTAAGATGTAGTTTACAAAAGCATGGAAATCTAAATAAGAAATTAACAAGGCAACATGCAATTTTCAAAGGAATCAAATTTCAAAACCATGTGCATGACCCATGTAAGTGTGGATTCTTAAGCAATTGGATCATATTTAAATCACATATCGTAGCCAAAGAAATATTGTAGGTGATTAAATTAGGAATGTAAAGAACATGGGAATTGGAAGCATTCGTGGAATAAGAAACTAAACTGAGCAAGCTTCCTGAAAACAAAATTTTTTAAAACAAAATTTAGAAACAAAATAAACCAAATATAAGATGCAGTTCACATAAGCAAGGAAATATAAATAAGAAATTATCTAAGGAATCAAAATTCAAAACCATGTGCATGACCCATGTAAGTGTACATTCTTAAGCAATTGCATCTTAATTAAATCTCTTATCCTAGCCAGAGAAAGATTGTAGTTGATTAAATTAGGAATGCAAATAACATGGGAAATGGAAACATGCAACGAATGAGAAACTAAACTAAGGACACTTTCTAAAAACAAAGCATTCATAAAACAAAACTTAGACACTAGCAAGAACTAATCTATGATGTAGTTGACATAAGCAAGGAAATCTAAATAAGAAATTAACAAGGCAACAAGCAATTATATAAGGAATCAAAATTCAAAACCATGTGCATGACCCACGCAAGTGTAGATTCACAAGAAATTGGATATTATTTAAATCACTTATCCTAGCCAAAGAAATATTGTAGTCGATTAAATTAGGAATGTAAATATCATGGGAAATGGAAACATTCATGGAATAAGAAACTAAACTGAGGAAACTTTCTGAAAACAAAGTTTTTAAAAACAAAATTTAGAAACTAACTAAAACTAATCAAAGATGCATTTTACATAAGCAAGGAAATCTAAATAAGAAATTAACAAGGCAACAAGCAATTATCTAAGGAATCAAAATTCAAAACCATGTGCAAGACCCATGTAAGATTAGATTCTTCAGGAGTTGCATCTTATTTATATCACTTATCCTAGCCAAAGAAAGATTGTAGTGGATTAAATTAGGAATGTAAATAACAATGGAAATGGAAAGACTCATGCAATCAGAAACTAAACTAAGGAAACTTTCTAAAAACAACGCTTTCTTAAAGCAAAACCTAGAAACTAGTAAAAAGTAATCTAAGATGTAGTTTACAAATGCAAGGAAATCTAAATAAGAAATTAAAAAGGCAACAAGCAATTATCTAAGGAATCAAAATTCAAAACTTTGTGCATGACCCATGTAAGTGTGGATTCCTAAGCAATTGGATCTGATATAAATCACTTATCCTAGCCAAAGAAATATTGTAGTTGATTAAATTAGGAATGTAAAGAACATGGGAAAAGGAAGCATTCTTGGAATACGAAACGAAACTGAGGAAACTTTCCGAAAACAAAATTTAGAATATAAGTAAAACTAATCAATGATCCAGTTTACATAAGTAAGGAAATCTAAATAAGAAATTAACAAGTCAACCAGAAATAATCAAAAGAATCAAAATTCAAAACCATGTGCATGACCCATGTAAGTGTAGATTCTGAAGCAATTGCATCTTATTTCAATCACTTATCCTAGCCAAAGAAATATTGTAGTTGATTAAATTAGGAACGTAAATAACATGGGAAATGGAAACATTCATGGAATAAGAAACTGAACTGAGGAAACTTTCTGAAAACAAAGTTCTTTAAAACAAAATTTAGAAACTAACTAAAACTAATCTATGATGTTGTTCACATAAGCAAGGAAATCTAAAGAAGAAATTAACAAGGAAACTAGAAATTATTTAAGGAATCAAAATTCAAAACCATGTGCATGACCCATGCAAGTGTAGATTCTTAAGCAATTGCATCTTATTTAAATAACTTATCCTTGCCATAGAAAGATTGTACTTAAGTAAATTAGGAATATAAATAACATGGGAAGTGGAAACATGCATAGAATAAGAAACTAAACTATGGAAACTTTCTAAAAACAAAGCTTTCCTAAAACAAAACTTAGAAACTAGCAAAAACTAATCTAAGATGTAGTTTACATAAGCAAGGAAATCTAAATAATAAATTAACAAGGCAACAAACAATTATCTAAGGAATCAAAATTCAAAACCATGTGCAAGACCCATGTAAGTGTAGATTCTTAAGGAATTGGATCTTATTTAAATCACTTATCCAAGCTGAAGAAATATTGTAGTTGATTAAATTAGGAATGTAAATAACATGGGAAATGGAAACATTCATGGAATAAGAAACTAAACTGAGGAAACTTTCTAAAAACCAAGTTTTTCAAAACAAAATTTAGAAACTAACTAAAACTAATCTAAGATGCAGTTCACATAAGCAAGGAAATATAAATAAAAAATTAACAAGGCAACAAGAAATTATCTAAGGAATCAAAATTCAAAACAATGTGCATGAACCATGTAATTTTAGATTCTATAGCAATTGCATCTTATTTAAATCAATTATCCCAGCCAAAGAAAGATTGTAGTTGATTAAATTGGGAATGTAAATGACATGGGAAATGGAAACATGCATGGAATAAGAAACTAAAGTAGAAAACTCTAAAAAAACAAATCTTTCTTAAAACAAAACTTAGAAACTAGCAAAAACTAATCGAAGATGTAGTTTACATAACCCAAGAAATCTAAATAAGAAATTAACAAGGCAACAAGCAATTATGCAAGGAATCAAAATACAAAACCATGTGCATGACCCATGTAAGTGTAGATCCTTAAGCAATTGGATCTTATTTAAATCACTTATCCTAGCCACAGAAATATTGTAGTCGATTTAATTAGGAATGTAAATAACATGGGAAATGGAAACATTCATGGAATACGAAACTAAACTGAGGAAACTTTATGAAAACAAAGTTTTTTAAAACAAAACTTTGAAACTAACTAAAACTAATCTAAGATGCAGTTCACATAAGCAAGGAAATCTAAATAAGTAATTAACAAGGCAACAAGAAATTATCTAAGGAATCAAAATTCAAAACCATGTGCATGACCCATGTAAGTGTACATTCTTAAGCAATTGCATCTTATTTAAATTTCTTATCCTAGCCAAAGAAAGATTGTAGTTGATTAAATTAGGAATGTAAATAACATGGGAAATGGAAACATGCAAGGAATGAGAAACTAAACTAAGGAAACTTTCTAAAAACAAAGCTTTCTTAAAATAGAACATAGAAACTAGCAAATACTGATCTAAGATGTAGTTTACATAAGCATGGAAATCTAAATAAGAAATTAACAAGGCAACACGCAATTTTCAAAGGAATCAAAATTCAAAACCATGTGCATGACCCATGTAACTGTGGATTCTTAAGCAATTGGATTATATTTAAATCACTTATCCTAACCAAAGAAATATTGTAGGTGATTAAATTAGGAATGTAAAGAACATGGGAGTTGGAAACATTCGCGGAATAAGAAACTAAACTAAGCAAGATTCCTGAAAACAAAGTTTTTTAAAACAAAATTTAGAAACAAACTAAATCAAATATAAGATGCAGTTCACATAAGCAAGGAAATCTAAATAAGAAATTATCTAAGGAATCAAAATTCAAAACCATGTGCATGACCCATGTAAGTGTACATTCTTAAGCAATTGCATCTTATTTAAATCTCTTATCCTAGCCAGAGAAAGATTGTAGTTGATTAAATTAGGAATGCAAATAACATGGGAAATGGAAACATGCAAGAAATGAGAAACTAAACTAAGGACACTTTCTAAAAACAAAGCATTCGTAAAACAAAACATAGAAACTAGCAAGAACTAATCTAAGATGTAGTTGACATAAGCAAGGAAATCTAAAAAAGAAATTAACAAGGCAACAACCAATTATCTAAGGAATCAAAATTCAAAACCATGTGCATGACCCATGCAAGTGTAGATTCACAAGCAATTGGATATTATTTAAATCACTTATCCTAGCCAAAGAAATATTGTAGTCGATTAAATTAGGAATGTAAATATCATGGGAAATGGAAACATTCATGGAATAAGAAACTAAACAGAGGAAACTTTCTGAAAACAAAGTTTTTAAAAATAAAATTTAGAAACTAACTAACACTAATCAAAGATGCATTTTACATCAGCAAGGAAATCTAAATAAGAAATTAGCAAGGCAACAAGCAATTATCTAAGGAATCAAAATTCAAAACCATGTGCAAGACCCATGTAAGAGTAGATTCTTCAGCAGTTGCATGTTATTTATATCACTTATCCTAGCCAAAGAAAGATTGTAGTGGATTAAATTAGGAATGTAAATAACAATGGAAATGGAAACACTCATGCAATAAGAAACTAAACTAAGGAAACTTTCTAAAAACAATGCTTTCTTAAAGCAAAACCTAAAAACTAGTAAAAAGTAATCTAAGATGTAGTTTACAAATGCAAGGAAATCTAAATAAGAAATTAAAAAGGCAACAAGCAATTATCTAAGGAATCAAAATTCAAAACCATGTGCATGACCCATGTAAGTGTAGATTCTTAAGCAATTGCATCTTATTTAAATCACTTATCCTAGCCAAAGAAAGATTGTAGTTGATTAAATTAGGCATGTAAATAACGTGGGAAATGGAAACATTGACGGAATAAGAAACTAAACTTAGGAAATTTTCAAAAAACAAAGCTTTCCAGAAAGAAAACATAGAAACTACCAAAAACTAATGTAAGAGGTAGTTTACATAAGCAAGGAAATCTAAATAAGAAATTAACAAGGCAACAAGAAATTATCTAAGGAATCAAAATTCAAAACCATGTGCATGACCCATGTAAGTGTACATTCTTAAGCAATTGCATCTTATTTAAATCTCTTATACTAGCCAGAGAAAGATTGTAGTTGATTAAATTAGGAATGCAAATAACATGGGAAATGGAAACATGCAAGGAATGAGAAACTAAACTAAGGACACTTTCTAAACACAAAGCATTCGTAAAACAAAACTTAGAAACTAGCAAGAACTAATCTAAGATGTAGTTGACATAAGCAAGGAAATCTAAAAAAGAAATTAACAAGGCAACAAGCAATTTTCAAAGGAATCAAAATTCAAAACCATGTGCATGACCCACAAGCAATTGGATATTATTTAAATCACTTATCCTAGCCAAAGAAATATTGTAGTCGATTAAATTAGTAATGTAAATATCATGGGAAATGGAAACATGCGTGGAATAAGAAACTAACCTGAGCAAGCTTCCTGAAATCAAAGTTTTTTAAAACAAAATTTAGAAACAAACTAAATCAATTATAAGATGTAGTTCACATAAGCAAGGAAATCTAAATAAGAAATTATCTAAGGAATCAAAATTCAAAACCATGTGCATGACCCATGTAAGTGTACATTCTTAAGCAATTGCATCTTATTTAAATCTCTTATCCTAGCCAGAGAAAGATTGTAGTTGATTAAATTAGGAATGCAACTAACATGGGAAATGGAAACATGCAACGAATGAGAAACTAAACTAAGGACACTTTCTAAAAACAAAGCATTCATAAAACAAAACTTAGAAAATAGCAAGAACTAATCTAAGATGTAGTTGACATAAGCAAGGAAATCTAAATAAGAAATTAACAAGGCAACAAGCAATTATATAAGGAATCAAAATTCAAAACCATGTGCATGACCCATGCAAGTGTAGATTCACAAGCAATTGGATATTATTTAAATCACTTATCCTAGCCAAAGAAATATTGTAGTCGATTAAATTAGGAATGTAAATATCATGGGAAATGGGAACATTCATGGAATAGGAAACTAAACCGAGCAAGCTTCTAAAACAAAGTTTTTTAAAACAAAATTTAGAAACAAACTAAATCAAATATAAGATGCAGTTCACATAAGCAAGGAAATCTAAATAAGAAATTATCTAAGGAATAAAAATTCAAAACCATGTGCATGACCCATGTAAGTGTAGATTCACAAGCAATTGGATATTATTTAAATCACTTATCCTAGCCAAAGAAATATTGTAGTCGATTAAATTAGGAATGTAAATATCATGGGAAATGGAAACATTCATGGAATAAGAAACTAAACTGAGGAAACTTTCTGAAAACAAAGTTTTTAAAAATAAAATTTAGAAACTAACTAAAACTAATCAAAGATGCATTTTACATAAGCAAGGAAATCTAAATAAGAAATTAGCAAGGCAACAAGCAATTATCTAAGGAATCAAAATTCAAAACCATGTTCAAGACCCATGTAAGATTAGATTCTTCAGGAGTTGCATCTTATTTATATCACTTATCCTAGCCAAAGAAAGATTGTAGTGGATTAAATTAGGAATGTAAATAACAATGGAAATGGAAAGACTCATGCAATAAGAAACTAAACTAAGGAAACTTTCTAAAAACAATGCTTTCTTAAAGCAAAACCTAGAAACTAGTAAAAAGTAATCTAAGATGTAGTTTACAAATGCAAGGAAATCTAAATAAGAAATTAAAAAGGCAACAAGCAATTATCTAAGGAATCAAAATTCAAAACTATGTGCATGACCCATGTAAGTGTGGATTCCTAAGCAATTGGATCTGATATAAATCACTTATCCTAGCCAAAGAAATATTGTAGTTGATTAAATCCGGAATGTAAATAACATGGGAAAAGGAAGCATTCTTGGAATAAGAAACTAAACTTAGGAAACTTTCTAAAACAAAATTTAGAAAACATAGAAAGTAAAACTAATCAATGATCCAGTTTACATAAGTAAGGAAATCTAAATAAGAAATTAACAAGGCAACAAGAAATTATCTAAGGAATCAAAATTCAAAACCATGTGCATGACCCATGTAAGTGTACATTCTTAAGCAATTGCATCTTATTTAAATCTCTTATACTAGCCAGAGAAAGATTGTAGTTGATTAAATTAGGAATGCAAATAACATGGGAAATGGAAACATGCAAGGAATGAGAAACTAAACTAAGGACACTTTCTAAACACAAAGCATTCGTAAAACAAAACTTAGAAACTAGCAAGAACTAATCTAAGATGTAGTTGACATAAGCAAGGAAATCTAAAAAGAAATTAACAAGGCAACAAGCAATTTTCAAAGGAATCAAAATTCAAAACCATGTGCATGACCCACAAGCAATTGGATATTATTTAAATCACTTATCCTAGCCAAAGAAATATTGTAGTCGATTAAATTAGTAATGTAAATATCATGGGAAATGGAAACATGCGTGGAATAAGAAACTAACCGAGCAAGCTTTCGAAATCAAAGTTTTTTAAAACAAAATTTAGAAACAAACTAAATCAATTATAAGATGTAGTTTACAAATGCAAGGAAATCTAAATAAGAAATTAAGAAATTATCTAAGGAATCAAAATTCAAAATCATGTGCATGACCCATGTAAGTGTACATTCTTAAGCAATTGCATCTTATTTAAATCTCTTATCCTAGCCAGAGAAAGATTGTAGTTGATTAAATTAGGAATGCAACTAACATGGGAAATGGAAACATGCAACGAATGAGAAACTAAACTAAGGACACTTTCTAAAAACAAAGCATTCATAAAACAAAACTTAGAAAATAGCAAGAACTAATCTAAGATGTAGTTGACATAAGCAAGGAAATCTAAATAAGAAATTAACAAGGCAACAAGCAATTATATAAGGAATCAAAATTCAAAACCATGTGCATGACCCACGCAAGTGTAGATTCACAAGAAATTGGATATTATTTAAATCACTTATCCTAGCCAAAGAAATATTGTAGTCGATTAAATTAGGAATGTAAATATCATGGGAAATGGAAACATTCATGGAATAAGAAACTAAACTGAGGAAACTTTCTGAAAACAAAGTTTTTAAAAACAAAATTTAGAAACTAACTAAAACTAATCAAAGATGCATTTTACATAAGCAAGGAAATCTAAATAAGAAATTAACAAGGCAACAAGCAATTATCTAAGGAATCAAAATTCAAAACCATGTGCAAGACCCATGTAAGATTAGATTCTTCAGAGTTGCATCTTATTTATATCACTTATCCTAGCCAAAGAAAGATTGTAGTGGATTAAATTAGGAATGTAAATAACAATGGAAATGGAAAGACTCATGCAATAAGAAACTAAACTAAGGAAACTTTCTAAAAACAATGCTTTCTTAAAGCAAAACCTAGAAACTAGTAAAAAGTAATCTAAGATGTAGTTTACAAATGCAAGGAAATCTAAATAAGAAATTAAAAAGGCAACAAGCAATTATCTAAGGAATCAAAATTCAAAACTATGTGCATGACCCATGTAAGTGTGGATTCCTAAGCAATTGGATCTGATATAAATCACTTATCCTAGCCAAAGAAATATTGTAGTTGATTAAATCCGGAATGTAAATAACATGGGAAAAGGAAGCATTCTTGGAATACGAAACGAAACTGAGGAAACTTTCCGAAAACAAAATTTAGAATATAAGTAAAACTAATCAATGATCCAGTTTACATAAGTAAGGAAATCTAAATAAGAAATTAATAAGTCAACCAGAAATAATCAAAAGAATGAAAATTCAAAACCATGTGCATGACCCATGTAAGTGTACATTCTTAAGCAATTGCATCTTATTTAAATCTCTTATCCTAGCCAGAGAAAGATTGTAGTTGATTAAATTAGGAATGCAAATAACATGGGAAATGGAAACATGCAACGAATGAGAAACTAAACTAAGGACACTTTCTAAAAACAAAGCATTCATAAAACAAAACTTAGAAAATAGCAAGAACTAATCTAAGATGTAGTTGACATAAGCAAGGAAATCTAAATAAGAAATTAACAAGGCAACAAGCAATTATCTAAGGAATCAAAATTCAAAACCATGTGCATGACCCATGCAAGTGTAGATTCACAAGCAATTGGATATTATTTAAATCACTTATCCTAGCCAAAGAAATATTGTAGTCGATTAAATTAGGAATGTAAATATCATGGGAAATGGAAACATTCGTGGAATAGGAAACTAAACTGAGCAAGCTTCCTGAAAACAAAGTTTTTTAAAACAAAATTTAGAAACAAACTAAATCAAATATAAGATGCAGTTCACATAAGCAAGGAAATCTAAATAAGAAATTATCTAAGGAATCAAAATTCAAAACCATGTGCATGACCCATGTAAGTGTAGATTCACAAGCAATTGGATATTATTTAAATCACTTATCCTAGCCAAAGAAATATTGTAGTCGATTAAATTAGGAATGTAAATATCATGGGAAATGGAAACATTCATGGAATAAGAAACTAAACTGAGGAAACTTTCTGAAAACAATGTTTTTAAAAACAAAATTTAGAAACTAACTAAAACTAATCAAAGATGCATTTTACATAAGCAAGGAAATCTAAATAAGAAATTAACAAGGCAACAAGCAATTATCTAAGGAATCAAAATTCAAAACCATGTGCAAGACCCATGTAAGAGTAGATTCTGCAGCAGTTGCGTCTTATTTATATCACTTATCCTAGCCAAAGAAAGATTGTAGTGGATTAAATTAGGAATGTAAATAACAATGGAAATGGAAACACTCATGCAATAAGAAACTAAACTAAGGAAACTTTCTAAAAACAATGCTTTCTTAAAGCAAAACCTAGAAACTAGTAAAAAGTAATCTAAGATGTAGTTTACAAATGCAAGGAAATCTAAATAAGAAATTAAAAAGGCAACAAGAAATTATCTAAGGAATCAAAATTCAAAACCATGTGCATGACCCATGTAAGTGTACATTCTTAAGCAATTGCATCTTATTTAAATCTCCTATCCTAGCCAGAAAGATTGTAGTTGATTAAATTAGGAATGTAAATAACATGGGAAATGGAAACATGCAAGGAATGAGAAACTAAACTAAGGACACTTTCTAAAAACAAAGCATTCATAAAACAAAACATAGAAAATAGCAAGAACTAATCTAAGATGTAGTTCACATAAGCAAGGAAATCTAAATAAGAAATTAACAAGGCAACAAGCAATTATATAAGGAATCAAAATTCAAAACCATGTGCATGACCCATGCAAGTGTAGATTCACAAGCAATTGGATATTATTTAAATCACTTATCCTAGCCAAAGAAATATTGTAGTCGATTAAATTAGGAATGTAAATATCATGGGAAATGGAAACATTCATGGAATAAGAAACTAAACTGAGGAAACTTTCTGAAAACAATGTTTTTAAAAACAAAATTTAGAAACTAACTAAAACTAATCAAAGATGCATTTTACATAAGCAAGGAAATCTAAATAAGAAATTAACAAGGCAACAAGCAATTATCTAAGGAATCAAAATTCAAAACCATGTGCAAGACCCATGTAAGAGTAGATTCTGGATACTTATTTATATCACTTATCCTAGCCAAAGAAAGATTGTAGTGGATTAAATTAGGAATGTAAATAACAATGGAAATGGAAACACTCATGCAATAAGAAACTAAACTAAGGAAACTTTCTAAAAACAATGCTTTCTTAAAGCAAAACCTAGAAACTAGTAAAAAGTAATCTAAGATGTAGTTTACAAATGCAAGGAAATCTAAATAAGAAATTAAAAAGGCAACAAGAAATTATCTAAGGAATCAAAATTCAAAACCATGTGCATGACCCATGTAAGTGTACATTCTTAAGCAATTGCATCTTATTTAAATCTCTTATCCTAGCCAGAGAAAGATTGTAGTTGATTAAATTAGGAATGTAAATAACATGGGAAATGGAAACATGCAAGGAATGAGAAACTAAACTAAGGACACTTTCTAAAAACAAAGCATTCATAAAACAAAACTTAGAAAATAGCAAGAACTAATCTAAGATGTAGTTGACATAAGCAAGGAAATCTAAATAAGAAATTAACAAGGCAACAAGCAATTATATAAGGAATCAAAATTCAAAACCATGTGCATGACCCATGCAAGTGTAGATTCACAAGCAATTGGATATTATTTAAATCACTTATCCTAGCCAAAGAAATATTGTAGTCGATTAAATTAGGAATGTAAATATCATGGGAAATGGAAACATTCATGGAATAAGAAACTAAACTGAGGAAACTTTCTGAAAACAATGTTTTTAAAAACAAAATTTAGAAACTAACTAAAACTAATCAAAGATGCATTTTACATAAGCAAGGAAATCTAAATAAGAAATTAACAAGGCAACAAGCAATTATCTAAGGAATCAAAATTCAAAACCATGTGCAAGACCCATGTAAGAGTAGATTCTGCAGCAGTTGCGTCTTATTTATATCACTTATCCTAGCCAAAGAAAGATTGTAGTGGATTAAATTAGGAATGTAAATAACAATGGAAATGGAAACACTCATGCAATAAGAAACTAAACTAAGGAAACTTTCTAAAAACAATGCTTTCTTAAAGCAAAACCTAGAAACTAGTAAAAAGTAATCTAAGATGTAGTTTACAAATGCAAGGAAATCTAAATAAGAAATTAAAAAGGCAACAAGAAATTATCTACGGAATCAAAATTCAAAACCATGTGCATGACCCATGTAAGTGTGGATTCCTAAGTAATTGGATCTGATATAAATCACTTATCCTAGCCAAAGAAATATTGTAGTTGATTAAATCCGGAATGTAAATAACATGGGAAAAGGAAGCATTCTTGGAATACGAAACGAAACTGGGGAAACTTTCAGAAAACAAAATTTAGAATATAAGTAAAACTAATCAATGATCCAGTTTACATAAGTAAGGAAATCTAAATAAGAAATTAATAAGTCAACCAGAAATAATCAAAAGAATGAAAATTCAAAACCATGTGCATGACCCATGTAAGTGTACATTCTTAAGCAATTGCATCTTATTTAAATCTCCTATCCTAGCCAGAGAAAGATTGTAGTTGATTAAATTAGGAATGCAACTAACATGGGAAATGGAAACATGCAACGAATGAGAAACTAAACTAAGGACACTTTCTAAAAGCAAAGCATTCATAAAACAAAACTTAGAAAATAGTAAGAACTAATCTAAGATGTAGTTGACATAAGCAAGGAAATCTAAATAAGAAATTAACAAGGCAACAAGCAATTATATAAGGAATCAAAATTCAAAACCATGTGCATGACCCATGCAAGTGTAGATTCACAAGCAATTGGATATTATTTAAATCACTTATCATAGCCAAAGAAATATTGTAGTCGATTAAATTAGGAATGTAAATATCATGGGAAATGGAAACATTCGTGGAATAGGAAACTAAGCCAGCAAGCTTCCCGAAAACAAAGTTTTTTAAAACAAAATTTAGAAACAAACTAAATCAAATATAAGATGCAGTTCACATAAGCAAGGAAATCTAAATAAGAAAGTATCTAAGGAATCAAAATTCAAAACCATGTGCATGACCCATGCAAGTGTAGATTCACAAGCAATTGGATATTATTTAAATCACTTATCATAGCCAAAGAAATATTGTAGTCGATTAAATTAGGAATGTAAATATCATGGGAAATGGAAACATTCATGGAATAAGAAACTAAACTGAGGAAACTTTCTGAAAACAAAGTTTTTAAAAACAAAATTTAGAAACTAACTAAAACTAATCACAGATGCATTTTACATAAGCAAGGAAATCTAAATAAGAAATTAACAA
Organism: Warburgia ugandensis; assembly: GCA_035236585.1. Classification (NCBI taxonomy): domain Eukaryota; kingdom Viridiplantae; phylum Streptophyta; class Magnoliopsida; order Canellales; family Canellaceae; genus Warburgia; species Warburgia ugandensis. Next base: position 56,014,025 of record CP141128.1, read on the forward strand.
GGCAACAAGCAATTATCTAAGGAATCAAAATTCAAAACCATGTGCAAGACCCATGTAAGAGTAGATTCTTCAGCAGTTGCGTCTTATTTATATCACTTATCCTAGCCAAAGAAAGATTGTAGTGGATTAAATTAGGAATGTAAATAACAATGGAAATGGAAACACTCATGCAATAAGAAACTAAACTAAGGAAACTTTCTAAAAACAATGCTTTCTTAGAGCAAAACCTAGAAACTAGTAAAAAGTAATCTAAGATGTAGTTTACAAATGCAAGGAAATCTAAATAAGAAATTAAAAAGGCAACAAGAAATTATCTAAGGAATCAAAATTCAAAACCATGTGCATGACCCATGTAAGTGTACATTCTTAAGCAATTGCATCTTATTTAAATCTCTTATCCCAGCCAGAGAAAGATTGTAGTTGATTAAATTAGGAATGCAAATAACATGGGAAATGGAAACATGCAACGAATGAGAAACTAAACTAAGGACACTTTCTAAAAACAAAGCATTCATAAAACAAAACTTAGAAAATAGCAAGAACTAATCTAAGATGTAGTTGACATAAGCAAGGAAATCTAAATAAGAAATTAACAAGGCAACAAGCAATTATATAAGGAATCAAAATTCAAAACCATGTGCATGACCCATGCAAGTGTAGATTCACAAGCAATTGGATATTATTTAAATCACTTATCCTAGCCAAAGAAATATTGTAGTCGATTAAATTAGGAATGTAAATATCATGGGAAATGGAAACATTCATGGAATAAGAAACTAAACTGAGGAAACTTTCTGAAAACAAAGTTTTTAAAAACAAAATTTAGAAACTAACTAAAACTAATCAAAGATGCATTTTACATAAGCAAGGAAATCTAAATAAGAAATTAACAAGGCAACAAGCAATTATCTAAGGAATCAAAATTCAAAACCATGTGCAAGACCCATGTAAGATTAGATTCTTCAGCAGTTGCATCTTATTTATATCACTTATCCTAGCCAAAGAAAGATTGTAGTGGATTAAATTAGGAATGTAAATAACAATGGAAATGGAAACACTCATGCAATAAGAAACTAAACTAAGGAAACTTTCTAAAAACAATGCTTTCTTAAAGCAAAACCTAGAAACTAGTAAAAAGTAATCTAAGATGTAGTTTACAAATGCAAGGAAATCTAAATAAGAAATTAAAAAGGCAACAAGCAATTATCTAAGGAATCAAAATTCAAAACTATGTGCATGACCCATGTAAGTGTGGATTCCTAAGCAATTGGATCTGATATAAATCACTTATCCTAGCCAAAGAAATATTGTAGTTGATTAAATCCGGAATGTAAATAACATGGGAAAAGGAAGCATTCTTGGAATACGAAACGAAACTGAGGAAACTTTCCGAAAAAAAAATTTAGAATATAAGTAAAACTAATCTGGGGTCCAGTTTACATAAGTAAGGAAATCTAATTAAGAAATTAACAATTCAAGCAGAAATAATCAAAAGAATCAAAATTCAAAACCATGTGCATGACCCATGTAAGTGTAGATTCTTAAGCAATTGCATCTTATTTCAATTACTTATCCTAGCCAAAGAAATATTGTAGTTGATTAAATTAGGAATGTAAATAACATGGGAAATGGAAACATTCATGGAATAAGAAACTAAACTGAGGAAACTTTCTGAAAACAAAGTTCTTTAAAAAAAAATTTAGAAACTAACTAAAACTAATCTATGATGTTGTTCACATAAGCAAGGAAATCTAAAGAAGAAATTAACAAGGAAACTAGAAATTATCTAAGGAATCAAAATTCAAAACCATGTGCATGGCCCATGCAAGTGTAGATTCTTAAGCAATTGCATCTTATTTAAATAACTTATCCTTGCCAAAGAAAGATTGTACTTAAATAAATTAGGAATATAAATAACATGGGAAGTGGAAACATGCATGGAATAAGAAACTAAACTAAGGAAACTTTCTAAAAACAAAGCTTTCCTAAAACAAAACTTAGAAACTAGCAAAAACTAATCTAAGATGTAGTTGACATAAGCAAGGAAATCTAAGTAATAAATTAACAAGGCAACAAACAATTATCTAAGGAATCAAAGTTCAAAACCATGTGCAAGACCCATGTAAGTGTAGATTCTTAAGGAATTGGATCTTATTTAAATAACTTATCCTAGCCAAAGAAAGATTGTAGTTGATTAAATTAGGAATGTAAATAACATGGGAAATGGAAACATTCATGGAATAAGAAACTAAACTGAGGAAACTTTCTGAAAACCAAGTTTTTCAAAACAAAATTTAGAAACTAACTAAAACTAATCTAAGATGCAGTTCACATAAGCAAGGAAATATAAATAAGAAATTAACAAGGCAACAAGAAATTATAATAGGAATCAAAATTCAAAACAATGTGCATGACCCATGTAAGTGTAGATTCTTAAGCAATTGCATCTTATTTAAATCACTTCTCCTAGCCAAAGAAAGATTGTAGTTGATTAAATTAGGAATGTAAATAACATGGGAAATGGAAACATGCATGCAATAAGAAACTAAACTAAGGAAACTTTCTAAAAACAAAGCTTTCCTAAAGCAAAACTTAGAAACTAGCAAAAACTAATGTAAGATGTAGTTTACATAAGCAATGAAATCTAAATAATAAATTGACAAGGCAACAAAGAAATATCTAAGGAATCAAAATTCAAAACCATGTGCAAGACCCATGTAAGTGTAGATTCTTAAGGAATTGGATCTTATTTAAATCAATTATCCTAGCTGAAGAAATATTGTAGTTGATTTAATTAGGAATGTAAATAACATGGGAAATGGAATAGGAAACTAAACTGAGGAAACTTTCTGAAAACAAAGTTTTTTAAACAAAATTTAGGAACTAACTAAAACTAATCTAAGATGCATTTCACATAAGCAAGGAAATCTAAATAAGAAATTCACAAGGCAACAAGAAATTATCTAAGGAATCAAAATTCAAAACCATGTGCATGACACATGTAAGTGTACATTCATAAGCAATTGCATCTTATTTAAATCTCTTATCTTAGCCAAAGAAAGATTGTAGTTGATTAAATTAGGAATGTAAATAACAAGGAAAATGGAAACATGCAAGGAATGACAAAGTAAACTAAGGAAACTTTCAAAAAACAAAGCTTTCTTGAAACAAAACTTAGAAACTAGCAAAAACTAATCTAAGATGTAGTTTACATAAGCGAGGAAATCTAAATAAGAAATTAACAAGGCAACAAGCAATTATCTGAGGAATCAAAATTCAAAACCCTGTGCATGACCCATGCAAGTGTAGATTCTTAAACAATTGGATCTTATTTAAATCACTTATCGTAGCCATTGAAATATTGTAGTCGATTAAATTAGGAATGTAAATAACATGGGAAATGGAAACATTCTTGTAATACGAAACTAAACTGAGGAAACTTTCTGAAAACAAAGCTTTTTAAAACAAAATTTAGAATATAACTAAAACTAATCTAAGATGTAGTTTACATAAGCAAGGAAATCTAAATCAGAAATTAACAAGGGGACAAGAAATAATCTGTATTGCCCGAGCAGTTTACGCTATTTATAACAAAAATTGGTCATTCTATGGGAAATGAACTGTGTGGAATGTTTGACTTTATTTAAAGAGCAAATGATTTTAAGCAATTGGATCATATTTAAATCACTTATCCTAGCAAAAGAAATATTGTAGTTGATTAAATTGGGAATGTAAATAACATGGTAAATGGAAACATCCAAGGAATGACAAAGTAAGCTAAGGAAACTTTCTAAAAACAAAGCTTTCTTAAAACAAAATTTTGAAACTAACTAAAACCTAATCCAAGATGTAATTTACATAAGCAAGAAAATCTAAATAAGAAATTAACAAGGCAACAAGAAATTATCTAACGAATCAAAATTCAAGACCATGTGCATGACCCATGTAAGTGTAGATTCTTAAGCAATTGGATCTTATATTAATCACTTATCCTAAGCGAAGAAATATTGTGGTTGATTAAATTAAGAATGTAAATAACATGGGAAATGGAAACTTTCATGGAATAAGAAACTAAATTAAGGAAACTTTCTGAAAACAAGGACTTGTAAAACAAAATTTAGAAACTAACTAAATTTAATCAAAGATTCAGGTTACATAAGCATGGAAATCTAAATAAGAAATTAACAACACAACAAGAAATTATGTATGGAATCAAAATTCAAAACCATGTGCATGACCTGTGTAAGTGTAGTTTCCTAAGCAATTGCATCTTATTTAAATCTCTTACCCTATCCAAAGAAAGATTGTAGTTGATTAAATTAGGAACGTAAATAACATGGGAAATGGAAACATGCATGGAATAAGAAACTAAACTGAGGAAACTTTCTAAAAACAAAGCTCTCCTAAAAAAAAACTTAGAAACTAGGAAAAACTAATCTAAGATGTAGTTTACATAAGCAAGGAAATCTAAATAAGAAATTAACAAGGCAACAAATAATTATCTAAGGAATCAAAATTCAAAATCATGTGCAAGACCCATGTAAGTGTAGATTCTTAAGGAATTGGATCTTATCTAATTCACTTATCCGAGCTGAAGAAATATTGTAGTTGATTAAATTAGGAATGTAAATAATATGGGAAATGGAAACATTCATGAAATAAGAAACTAAATTGAGGAAACTTTCTGAAAACAAAGTTTTTTAAAACAAAATTTAGAAACTAACTAAGACTAATCTAGGATGCAGTTTACATAAGCAAGGAAATCTAAATAAGAAATTAACAAGGCAACGAGAAATTATCTAAGGAATCAAAATTCAAAACCATGTGCATGAACCATGTAATTGAAGATTCTATAGCAATTGCATCTTATTTACATCAATTATCCCAGCCAAAGAAAGATTGTAGTTGATTAAATTGGGAATGTAAATAAGATGGGAAATGGAAACGTGCATGGAATAAGATACTAAACTAGAAAACTCTAAAAAAACAAATCTTTCTTAAAACAACACTTAGAAACTAGCAAAAACTAATCGAAGATGTAGTTTACATAACCAAGGAAATCTAAATAAGAAATTAACAAGACAACAAGCAATTATGCAAGGAATCAAAATACAAAACCATGTGCATGACCCATGTAAGTGTAGATTCTTAAGCAATTGGATCTTATTTAAATCACTTATCCTAGCCAAAGAAATATTGTAGTAGATTTAATTACGAAAGTAAATAACATGGGAAATGGAAACATTCACGGAATAAGAACCTAAACTGAGGAAACTTTTTGAAAACAAAGTTTTTTAAAACAAAATTTTGAAACTAACTAAAACTAATCTAAGATGCAGTTCACATAAGCAAGGAAATATAAATAAGAAATTAACAAGGCAACAAGAAATTATCTAAGGAATCAAAATTCAAAACCATGTGCATGACCCATGTAAGTGTACATTCTTAAGCAATTGCATCTTATTTAAGTCTCTTATCCTAGCCAGAGAAAGATTGTAGTTGATTAAATTAGGAATGTAAATAACATGGGAAATGGAAACATGCAAGGAATGAGAAAGTAAACTAAGGAAACTTTCTAAAAACAAAACTTTCTTAGAACAAAACTTAGAAACTAGCAAAAACTAATCTAAGATCTAGTTTACATAAGCAAGGAAAACTGAATAAGAAATTAACAAGGCAACAAGCAATTATCTAAGGAATCAAAATACAAAACCAAGTGCAGACCCATGTAAGTGTAGATTCTTAAGGAATTGGATCTTATTTAAATCACTTATCCAAGCTGAAGAAATATTGTAGTTGACTAAATTAGGAATGTAAATAACATGGGAAATGGAAACATTCATGAAGTAGGAAACTAAACTGAGGAAACTTTCTGAAAACAATGTTTTTTAAAACAAAATTTAGAAACTAACTATAACTAATCTATGATGCAGTTTACATAAGCAAGGAAATCTAAATAATAAATTAACAAGGGAGCAAGAAATTATCTAAGGAATCAAAATTCAAAACCATGTGCATGACCCATTTAATTGTTGATTCTGTAGCAATTGCATCTTATTTAAATCAGTTATCCTATTCAAAGAAAGATTGTAGTTGATTAAATTAGGAATGTAAATAACATGGTAAATGGAAACATCCAAGGAATGACAAAGTAAGCTAAGCAAACTTTCTAAAAACAAAGCTTTCTTAAAACAAAATTTTGAAACTAACTAAAACTAATCTAAGATGCAGTTTACATAAGCAAGGAAATCTAAATAAGAAATTAACAAGGCAACAAGAAATTATATAAGGAATCAAAAGTCAAAACCATGTGCATGAACCATGTAATTGTAGATTCTATAGCGATTGCATTTTATTTAAATCAATTATCCCAGCCAAAGAAAGATTGTAGTTGATTAAATTAGTAATGCAAATAACATGGGAAATGGAAACATGCATGGAATAAGAAACTAAACTATGGAAATTTTTTAAAAATGAAGCTTTCCTAAAACAAAACTTAAAAACTAGCAAAAACTGATCCAAGATGTAATTTACATAAGCAAGGAAATCAAAATAAGAAATAAAAAAGGCAACAAGAAATTATCTAAGGAATCAAAATTCAAACCCATGTGCATGTCCCATGTAAGTGTACATTCTTAAGCAATTGCATCTTATTTAAAGTACTTATCCGAGCCAAAGAAAGATTGTGGTTGATTAAATTAGTAATGTAAATAACATGGGAAATGGAAAAATGCATGGAATAAGAAACTAAACTAAGAAAACTTTCTAAAAACAAAGCTTTCTTAAAACAAAACTTGGAAGCTAGCAAAAACTAATCTAAGATGTAGTTTGCATAAGCAAGGAAATCCAAATAAGAAATTAACAAGGCAACATGAAATTATCTAAGGAATCAAACTTCAAAACCATGTGCATGACCCATGTAAGTTAGATTCTTATGCAATTTCATCTTATTTAAATCACTTATCCTAGCCAAAGAAAGATTGTAGTTGATTAAATTAGCAATGTAAATAACATGGGAAATCGAAACATGCATGGAATAAGAAACTAAACTATGGAAACTTTCTAAAAACAAAGCTTTCCTCAAACAAAAATTAGAAACTAGTAGAACCTAATCTAAGATGTAGTTTACATAAGCAAGGAAATGTAAATAAGAAATTAAAAAGCAACAAGCAGTTATCTAAGGAATGAAAATTCAAAACCATGTCCATGACCCATGTATGTGTGGGTTCTTAAGCAAATGGACCATATTTAAATCACTTATCCTAGCCAAAGAAATATTGTAGTTGATTAAATTAAGAATGTAAATAACATGGGAAATGGAAGCATTCATGGAATAAGAAACTAAATGCAGGAAACTTTCTAAAAACAAAGTATTTTAAAATAAAATTTAGAAACTAACTAAAACTAATCAAAGATGTAGTTTACATAAGCTAGGAAATCTAAATAAGAAATTAACAAGGCAACAAGCAATTATCTGAGGAATCAAAATTCAAAACCATGTGCATGACCCATGTAAGTGTAGATTCTTAAGCAATTGGATCTTATATAAATCACTTATCCTAAGCGAAGAAATATTGTGGTTAATTAAATTAAGAATGTAAATAACATGGGAAATGGAAACATTCATGGAATAAGAAACTAAACTAAGGAAACTTTCTGAAAACAAGGTTTTGTAAAACAAAATTTAGAAACTAACTAAATTTAATCAAAGATGCAGGTTACATAAGCATGGAAATCTAAATAGGAAATTAACAAGGCAACAAGAAATTATCTATGGAATCAAAATTCAAAACCATGTGCATGGCACGTGTAAGTGCAGTTTCCTAAGCAATTGCATCTTATTTAAATCTCTTACCCTATCCAAAGAAAGATTGTAGTTGATTAAATTAGGAATGTAAATAACATGGGAAATGGAAACATGCATGGAATAAGAAACTAAACTGAGGAAACCTTCTAAAAACAAAGCTCTCCTAAAAAAAAACTTAGAAACTAGCAAAAACTAATCTAAGATGTAGTTTACATAAGCAAGGAAATCTAAATAAGTAATTAACAAGGCAACTAGCAATTATCTAAGGAATCAAAATTCAAAACCATGTTCATGACCCGTGTAAGTGTGGATTCTTAAGCAATGGGATCTTATTTAAATCACTTATCCTAGCTGAGGAAAGATTGTAGTTGATTAAATTAGGAATGTAAATCACATGGGAACTGGAAACATGCATGGAATAAGAAACTAAGAAAACTTTCTGAAAACAAAGCTTTCTTAAAACAAAAGTTAGAAGTTGGCAAAAATTAATCTAAGATGTAGTTTTCATAAGCAAGGAAATCTAAAGAAGAAATTAACAAGGCGACAAGAAATTTTCTAAGGAATCAAAATTCAAAACCGTACTTGACCCATGTAAGTGTACATTCTTAAGCAATTGCATCTTATTTAAATCACTTATCCTAGCCAATGAAAGATTGTAGTTGATTAAATTAGGAATGTAAATAACATGGGAAATGGAAACATGCAAGGAATAAGAAAGTAAACTAAGGAAACTTTCTAAAAACAAAGCTTTCCTTAAACAAAACTTAGAAACTAGCAAAAACTAATCTAAGATGTAGTTAACATAAGCATGGAAATCTAAATAAGAAATTAAAAAGGTAACAAGCAATTATCTAAGGAATCAAAATTCAAAACCATGTGCATGACCCATGTAAGTGTGGATTCTTTAGCAATTGCATCTTATATAAATCACTTATCCTAGACAAAGAAATATTGTAGTTGATTAAATTCGGAATGTAAATAACATGGGGAAAGGAAACATTCTTGGAAAACGAAACTAAACTGAGGAAAATTTCTGAAAACAAAGTTTTTTAAAACAAAATTTAGAATATAACTAAAACTAATCTAAGGTGCGGTTTACATAAGCAAGGAAATCTAAATCAGAAATTAGCAAGGCAACAAGAAATAATCAAAGGAATCAAAATTCAAAACCATGTGCATGACCCATGTAAGTGTAGATTCTTAAGCAATTGCATCTTATTTAAATCACTTATCCTAGCAAAAGAAAGATTGTATTTGATTAAATTAGGAATGTAAGTAACATGGGAAATGGAAACATGTGTGGAATAAGAAACTAAACTAAGGAAACTTTCTAAAAACAAAGCTTTCCACAAACAAAACTTAGAAACTAGCAGAACCTAATCTAAGTTGTAGTTTACATAAGCAAGGAAATCTAAATAAGAAATTGACAAGGCAACTTGGAATAATCTAAGGAATCAAAATTCAAAACCATGTGCATGACCCATGTTAGTGTAGATTTTTAAGCAATTGCATCTTATTTAAATCACTTATCCTAGCCAAAGAAATATTCTTGTTGATTAAATTAAGAATGTAATTAACATGGGAAATGGAAACATTCGTGGAATAAGAAACTAAACGGAGGAAACTTTCTAAAAACAAAGCTTTCTTAAAACAAAACTTAGAAACTAGAAAAAACTAATCTAAGATGTAGTTTACATACGCAAGGAAAGCTAAATAAGAAATTAAAAATTCAACAAGCAATTACCTAAGGAATCGAAATTCAAAACCATGTGCATGACCCATGTAAGTGTAGATTCTTAAACAATTGCGTCTTATTTAAATCACTTATCCTAGCCAAAGAAAGATTGTAGTTGATTGTGTTGACCCGGGTTTTCTCATGCATTTCAAATGAAAAATCTAAATTCCTAAGGCGGGATCCCTATTTGAAAAACAATGCAATGCAGCAGAAAAATCTTTTATTTGAAATTCAATTTGAAAACCCCGAGTGTCATTTGCTTTCCCAACAACCAAAGTAGTCTTTGTAAAACTTCAGAAATCATAAATGTTTTCCCCACGTCTATCCAGTCATAACACACAGCCCAAGTGTAAATAAATGCCAATACATGTCCAAAGTGTTAAGAGTGTACTTACATGTATAATTGTCACCTATTTGATTCACTTGCTCGTAGCACTAATATCTCCTGAGACGTCTTCTATTTGTGAGTGGAACTATCCTGAAAAATGTGAAGGATAGGGTGAGTATATACTACACTCAGTAGGAGTCTATCACTACTAGTTTTGCAATGCATGCTATGTTTAAAATCATATGCTCTTTAAAACATGTGCATGTTCGAACAACCATGTTCAATATCGATATTACAAACCACTGTCGAATCGGAATACTGACGACTAAAGAATCGCATAATCCAAGTCGAAAGTATCATATATATATATATATCATAAACATAATGATATGCATAAGATGCTTCATTGAATCCAACTCATGGATATCTAGTATGGTATGGTCGACCAACCTCATATCATGCAATATGCAATGCAAATAAGTCCACGAAACCATAGGGTCCAAGTATGCCCACGACCTCGCTGCCATGTGGTCTCCGAGTACCTAAGGACACTTGGTCATAGCCTCAACAGGGCCTATGACACATCGACCCAGTGTCGTGACACCAGTGGTAGCCCCTTGTACCACATGCAGTCGATGTAGGGACGTTGCCCTTTTTGGGCGTGGTACCCATCCACCTAATAGTGGTAGAGGCTGGAGGCCAACCCAAACCTCTCGGCATAGTGCCCACGAGCTTATCAGCCCAAATCATATCAGATCAAATAAGCAAAAACCTCTTTTTCAAAACCCGTCCTCTTTGGGTCCCTCACAACTGCCTGGCCCTCAGAACTGCCTACACAGCGTCTTTTGGGCACTCCAGTGTCTTTTGGTAACCCTTAAGGACATGCAATCTTTCAAAAACTCAATGCTCACAAATCATACAATGTATACAATTGTTTGCAAAACATATCTATGCATAATGTATATGCAATTATTTGCAAAACATATCTATGCATAAAGCATTTATCATATGTATGCTGAATTAAGTCATGCTAAACAAGTCATATACATAAAACATGTATTCTCACAACAATCATGGCTCTTTTAAAAAAATCTAGTAGCGATAGAGCACCTACATGAAAGTCTTCTGAAGTCGCGTCCTTTAGTACTCAACCCGTCCTTGGGTCTTATTTATAAACTCTTGGGTATAAATGGATACAAGGAGTCCTCATTAATTTTAATCTATTTAGACATTAGACTGCTAAATCTCTTAGGGTCAAGGGTCCTTGCCTAATTCACAGCCAGGCTAGCTCCTATAATATGGACCTACTTATTCAATAGTTAAATTCTATAAATAGTCCTATGATCCTAATTTTAAAGTCTCATTAGGTCCGCGTGTCCCGGTTCCCAGGACACCCGTGCATCCTGGTTGAACCGCGATCGCCTCACGTGCGTGTGCGCCTAAACACCGTGCCAGAGACCGCATTTTGCACAAACACATGCATGCTCAAGTGACGTGCTATGACGTGCATCATCACATGGACGCACTTTGTAGCATGGTGCATCTCAGCTCCCAGGGCACCCCGTGCATCCTGGTTGAGCTAGGACCCGTGCCCCATGTCGCGCACATACCCGAAGGCCACACTTGGGACAGTGTTCGCACGTGCACAAGCATGCTTAAGCAATGCGCTATGATGCGCATCATCGCACGGATGCACCTTGTAGCATGGCGTGTCTCAGCTCCCAAGGCACCCCGTGCACCCTGGTCGAGCCAGGACCCCGTGCCCCATGTCGCGCGCGCACTTGAAGGCCGTACCTGGGGCAGTGTATGCACTATCGTACACCTAGAACCCGTTCTAGGGACCCAATCCTAGGTGCACGTGGTGTTTAGCGTCCTTGGGACGCCTGGCTCGTGCAGGTCCGGTCCAAGCCGTCATGGGGTGTTTTTCCGTCCAAGGACCCGGCTGAAAACGACCGAAAAGGACCAGATCCGGCATGGATCTGGCCTTTGGGAAGCAAAAGGAAAGGAAAAGAAGGAGAGACGGCTTACCTTGCAGTTGGAGATGGTGCTCTTCCCACCTGGGCAAACCTTTGTTGCCGGAAAAACACGATGAAGGTGGAAACTCCCATGTCGTGCAAGGCCAGAACAAGAGAAGAGAGGGGAATGGCCGGCCAGTCTTGGCCTGGCCATTGCCAGAAACACAGAGGAATGGGTTTTCGGTTTTTGCCGGAAACCCCAGTCTCAAATGACTGGAAAATTGCCGAAAAACATGGTTTTTTGGAGAGGGGAGATGGGTTTTTTATAAACCGGTTATGGCGGTGCCCCTCAATGGCAGTGCTGCCATTGGGGGTGGCAGATCCCTCTAGAAAAATCAGGATCAAGGGTTTCTGGGAGGGTCTAGAGGTTGAAGACGACAGGGGGTGCCGTTATCAAAATGGCCCCCTGCATTTTTTGTCCTTTTTCATTTTTTCATTTTTCTGTTTATTTTTCAGAAATACTCTTATCTTTAAATGGCTGTAACTTCTTCATACGAACTTCGTTTTGGGTGATTTTTGAGGCGTTGGATTTGATTTTTTGAGTAGAATCTAATGGTACCAAGTTTCCTCACAAATTCCTTTGTTTAATAATAAAATTAAACATTCAACATAGTTTATTTCCTATAGAACATTCAATTTTCGTTAAAAATAGTGTAAATTGCTCGGGCATTACATTATTACCCTCTTAAAAGAATTTCCTCCTCGAAATTCCATAAATTATCATCTTCCAGGTATTTGTCTCTTAGATAACTTCTTAGTGAATGCATTCTCCCCCTTAGGAATCAAATCTAAGCTCATCCTTAATTTATCATTTCTATTGTTCCTCCTATAAGGCCTTACCTATAAGTGCCGCTTTCGTTGCGTACTCTGATGTATACTCTTATACGTGTCAATTTAACAACACCGATTTCTAGCTGTAAGTCATCTTTCTTGAAATCCTTAGATGCGTATACCTTTCTCATCATGTATAGGATAGTCTCCTCGTAGGATCATGCTTCTTTATTTATGTATAAATTACTCCATACTTCTTTCAAGATCATATTAGCTTATTTCTCATAGTCCTTTTTGAATATCATAGGATGATCCCTTTTGCTTCTTGTCTTTCATCTAGTGATCTCTACATTATCCATATCTCCCTCTAATGGTTGGTTATTTGTCATAAGCAAGAGTCCAAAAATTACCTTCTTTCTATTGTGTCTAACTTTGCTTCTTATCTTTTATATTTGTCCCCAAGATACTTCAATAACAGACATGGTATCCTGTGCTCTACAGCCAAACCCTTGATTAACTTTGAATTTCAACTGTCTATTGTTTTTTCATATGTGACTTGATTCCTCGACCAAAGTTACATTCAAAATAAAATCATGAAAGCCAATTAGTAGCATCTTTCATCGAGGACCTTATCATATACTGAAAGTAAAATGTCCTACCTCTATATCCAATCGAATTCATTAAACGCTTTTCTCATATCAAATGTTAATGGTCGATTCATTATCATGGGTTACATGTTCTCATCCAGAAGCCTGTCTCACTATTCACATCAATTTGTCATTAGGATTTTCAATAATGTTCCTATTTATGTAAAACAAAAAGTCTCTTATTCATAACCGAGTACCCTTACTAGGTCATGGTTGAATCCTTTGTCATCATCCTCTTTGTCCTTTCTTTGCTTGATGGTTTTCTTCGTAACCTTTCAGTCGAAAAGTTCTATACTCAATCCAGTTGGGTTAGTCCTTAGGAAATTCCTTAAATTGACTTTTCGTACTTGGTATATGCTCATAACAACTAACTATTTGTCCAAAGGCCATGTAACATCGAATCTTACCTTATAATGTCCTAGCCACCTTAACTTTCTCCTTCCATTCCCTATATCAATATGTTGTTCAATCTTGTATCAAGGCTTTATCGTCAACCATGCAGTCTGTATTGTCAGGAGGTATAAGTAGTGATTTTCTCAATTCCTCAAATTTTATCCTTCAAGTGCCTCCTCATACTAAGCTTATAATAGCAGGTCTCATTCCATAACTACTACATCAAGTTATGCTGAAGCTGTTAAATCATCAAAATTTGAAAAACACTCAAGTAAGCATGGAACATTCTCTTAGACATAGGAAGACTTTATTTGATTACCTGTTGATCTCTTTCCAGATATATCCTTGTCATAAGCTCAAGGGTCTCTAAGGTGATCGATACTTATCTACCTTTCTTTTCAATCCAAGTCATCAGCATCTTTCAGACCCAAAGTAATTTCTATGGTTTGTCATGGTATCTATTCGGGTTTAGAAAAGTCTATCTCATTGGTGGAGATTGCTCCTTATTTTTGCCCTTATCTCAGTTGCAACTGTTCAAATCAACTGACCTCACACCCTCAACTAACCTATTTTAACAAGTACTTCTTTCCAGGAAAACTCAAGTCTAGAGACTTATATCATCCTTCTGAGTATATAACTTCGACTACTAACTCATAAATACTAACATACTTGATTAATTAGGGTGGGATACCTTTATTTAGTCAATAGTACTCTAAAGGTAATGACTAAATAATGGTCTTAAGATTTTTGGTCTTCCAAATTTATGATAGCAAGATATCAATTTGATCCTTGATGGTACCCTATTGCTAAATGGACAAGTTACTGTTCCGACTTAATTCCTTTATTCACTCATGTAGTGGCAAGGTAGGATATCACCAAATTTTTCTTTTTACAGACTATATCCATTGGTGTTCCTCATAAGCTAATGGATCTTATAAGAATCTAATTGATATCAAACTATTTGTAGAAGTTTAACTTCTAGTTGGTGGCCATTCTTCTTTGAAAATTTCTTGTCACATGATCTTCTGAAATTCGATACTCTACTCAAAGTCTTAAACCCCATATGCTTCCTCTCTCTTATACTCTTTTACAATAAGATCATCAACTCACCTAGTATTATTCCTTTGCATTTGTTTGATCTTCCTTCCTATAGGATTCAAGATGATAGAATTGTATGTATCTTCATAGAGTCATGATCTTCTTCTTTTGATTATTCAATATTCATCGAATACTTATAGTTACATCTCTATCTCTTTCTCTCTTTTCTTCAAAATCCTCATTTGGTCTACCTGGATTAATGTCTTCATGTGCTTTGTTGCATATAATCGATACTGCATCTACTCCTTTACTTAACAGATATGATAAACTGAATGCTTCTCAGAAATTCTAAACTGTCTTAAGATTATTGAAATCCTTAGTTGCCTATAGCCTCAATAAAATTCATACAATGTCTTAATAATGGCATTGACATTTTGGTCATGCTACACTTCTCTTACAAGTTCATGTTAGGATCAATCTATTATCATCCTTAGTATTATCATCAAAATCTTTTGATAACTTGGTCGAATTCATTTTCTTATCATATTCGTGTTATATTTCTCTTATTCACATAATTTGTTACTTATATACATCTTCTAATTTGCTCCATAATACTTAGGCAATTATTATTCAATAGCATTTTACTCCCCTGAATAGTATCCAAAATTGATCTAAGTCCTTCAAGATCCATACCTTTGTGACCTAGTTCGAGTCACAGTCATCTACTAATATCATCTTGCATTCTCATCCCTCTTAGATTTTCATCAAAATTTTCTCAAAGTCTGTCTTTTACATCCCCTATCATACTCATATCATATCCTTGTGATAGTATACTCATATTCTACTATTCTTTATGATGGTAAGATAGCCATCTTGGATCTTCGATGTTCTTATCTTTGGTGAGATTGATCTATTACAGGTTAGAATTACCTACTAACATGTTCACCAACATCTTTCTTCATTATTCTCATCATAATATGATCCATATATGAGTTTTTTCATATTTGCACCACTGCCCAACAATCCTTATTGATAAGATTTAGGCCATCCAAAGTAAGTATTTACTAGTCCCATCTTCTTTTTCACCTATTTGTTTATGGTGAAATGCCTTGAGCATTAATATTGTAATCCTCAAATAGAAGTAGTCATCTCTACTACTCCTATTTATCCTACTTCTTCTTGATTTTCTCTATTGTCCATAACCCTTGGACATGCTAGACTGGCTGTGAAAGGATAAAACCTGGGCTCTGATACCAACTGTGACAACCCGGGTTTTCTCATGCATTTTTAAATGAAAAATCTAAATTCCTAAGGCGGGATCCCTATTTGAAAAACAATGCAATGCAGTGGAAAAATCTTTTATTTGAAATTCAATTTGAAAACCCCGAGTTTCATTTGCTTTCACAACAACCAAAGTAGTCTTTGAAAAACTTCAGAAATCATAAATGTTTTCCCCACGTCTATCCAGTCACAACACACAGCCCAACTGTAAATAAATGCCAATACATGTCCAAAGTGTTGAGAGTTTACTTACATATATAATTGTCTCCTATTTGATTCACTTGCTCGTAACACTAATATCTCCTGAGACATCTTCTATTTGTGAGTGGAACTATCCTGAAAAATGTTAAGGATAGGGTGAGTATATACTATACTCAGTAAGAGTCTATCACTACTAGTTTTGCAATGCATGCTATGTTTAAAATCATATGCTCTTTAAAACATGTGCATGTTCGAACAATCATGTTCAATATCGATATTACAAACCACTGTCGAATCGGAATACTGACGACTAAAGAATCGCAAAATCCAAGTCGAAAGTATCATATATATATATCATAAACATAATGATATGCATAAGATGCTTCATTGAATCCAACTCATGGATATCTAGTATGGTATGGTCGACCAACCTCATATCATGCAATATGCAATGCAAATAAGTCCACGAAACCATAGGGTCCAACTATGCCCACGACCTCACTGCCATGTGGTCCCCGAGTACCTGAGGACACTTGGTCATAGCCTCAACAGGGCCTATGACACGTCGACCCAGTGCCGTGACACCAGTGGTAGCCCCTTGTACCACATGCAGTCGATGTAGGGACGTTGCCCTTTTTGGGCGTGGTACCCATCCACCTAATAGTGGTAGAGGCTGGAGGCCAACCCAAACCTCTCGACATAGCGCCCACAAGCTTATCAGCCCAAATCATATCAGATCAAACAAGCGAAAACCTCTTTTTCAAAACTTGTCCTCTTTGGGTCCCTCACAACTGCCTGGCCCTCAGAACTGCCTACCCAGCATCTTTTGCGCACTCCAGTGTCTTTTGGTAACTCTCATGGACATGCAATCTTTCAAAAACTCAATGCTCACAAATCATACAATGTATACAATTGTTTGCAAAACATATCTATGCATAATGTATATGCAATTATTTGCAAAACATATCTATGCATAAAGCATTTATCATATGTATGCTGAATTAAGTCATGCTAAACAAGTCATATACTTAAAACATGTATTCTCAAAACAATCATGGCTCTTTTAAAAAAATCTAGTAGCGATAGAGCACTTAGATAAAAGTCTCCTGGAGTCGCATCCTTTAGTACTCAACCTATCCCTAGGTCTTATTTATAAACTCCTGGGTATAAATGGATACAAGGAGTCCTCATTAATTTTAATCTATTTATACATTACACCGCTAAATCTGCTTAGGGTCAAGGGTCCTTGCCTAATTCATTGCCAGGCTAGCTCCTATAATATGGACCTACTTATTCAATAGTTCAATTCTATAAATAGTCCTATGATCCTAATTTTAAAGTCTCATTAGGTCTGCGTGTCCTAGTTCCCAGGACACCCATGCATCCTGGTTGAACCGCGATCGCCTCACGTGCGTGTGCGCCTAAAGGCCGTGCCAGAGACCGCGTTTTACACACGCACATGCATGCTCAAGTGACGCACTATGACGTGCATCATCACACAGATGCACCTTGCAGCATGGCGCGTCTCAGCTCCCAGGGCACCCCGTGCGTCCTGGTCGAGCTAGGACCCGTGCCCCATGTCGCGCACATACCCGAAGGCCGCACCTGGGACAGTGCTCGCACGTGCAGAAGCATGCCTAAGTGATGCTCTATGACGCGCATCATCGCACGAACGCACCTTGTAGCATGGCGTGTCTCAGCTCCCAGGGCACCCCGTGCACCTTGGTCGAGCTAGGACCCGTGCCCCATGTCGCGCGCTCACTTGAAGGCCATACCTGGGGCAGTGTACGCACTATTGTACACTTGGAACGCATCCCAGGGACCCAATCCTAGGTGCGCGTGGTGCTTGGCGTCGTTGGGACACCTGGCTCGTGCAGGTTCGGCCCAAGCCGTCGTGGGGTGTTTTTCCGGTTAAGAACCTAGCTAAAAATGACTGGAAAGGAGCAGATCCGGCATGGATCTGGCCTGGGGGAAGCAAACAGAAAGGAAAAGAAGGAGGGACGGCTTACCTTACAGCCGAAGATGGTGCTCCTCCCGCCTGTCCAAACCCTTGTTGCCAGAAAAACTTGATGAAGGTGGAAACTCCCATGTCGTGCAAGGCCAGATCAAGAGAAGAGAGGGGAATGGGGAGACGGGAATGGCCGGCCAGTCTTGGCCTGGCCGTTGCTGGAAACACAGAGGAACGGGTTTCCAGTTTTTGCCAGAAACCCCATCTCAAATGACTGGAAAATGGCCGAAAAACGTGGTTTTTTGGAGAGGGGAGATGGGTTGTTTATAGACCGGCTATGGCTGTGCCCCTCAATGGCAGTGCTGCCATTGGCGGTGGCAAATCCCTCTAGAAAAATCAGGCTCGAGGGTTTCTGGGAGGGTCTACAGGTTGAAGACGACAGGGGGTGCCGTTATCAAAATGGCCCCCTGCAGTTTTCATCCTTTTTTGTTTTTCAATTTTCTATTTATTTTCTAGAAATACCCCTATCTTTAAATGATTGTAACTTCTTCATATGAACTCTATTTTTGGTTGTAACTTCTTCATACGAACTCTATTTTGGGTGATTTTTTACGCGTTTGATTTCATTTTTTGAGTAGAATCTAATGGTACTAAGCTTACTCACAAATTCCTTTATTTGCAATTTTAAATAAAATCAAACATTCAACACAGTTTATTTCCTATAGAACGTTCAATTTTCATAAAAAATAGTGTAAATTGCTGGGGCATTACATTGATTAAATTAGGAATGTAAATAACATGGGAAATGGAAACATGCATGTACAAAGAAACTAAACTAAGGAAACTTTCTAAAAACAAAGCTTTCTTAAAACAAAACATAGAAACTAGCAAAAACTATTCTAAGCTGTAGTTTACATAAGCAAGGAAATCTAAATAAGAAATTGAAAAGGCAACATGCAATTATCTAAGGAATGAAAATTCAAAACCATGTGCATGACCCATGTAAGTGTTGATTCTTAAGCAATTGGATCTTATTTAAATCACTTATCCTAGCCAAAGAAATATTGTAGTTGATTAAATTAGGAATGTAAATAACATGGGAAATGGAAACATTCATGGAATAAGAAACTAAACCGAGGAAACTTTCTGAAAACAAAGTTTTTTAAAACAAAATTTAGAATATAACTAAAACTAATCTAAGATGCGGTTTACATAAGCAAGGAAATCTAAATTAGAAATTAACAAGGCAACAAGAAATAATCAAAGGAATCAAAATTCAAAACCATGTGCATGACACATGTAAGTGTAGATTCTTAAGCAATTGCATCTTATTTAAATCACTTATCCTAGCCAAAGAAAGATTGTAGTTGATTAAATTAGGAATGTAAGTAACATGGGAAATGGAAACATGCATGGAATCAGAAACTAAACTAAGGAAACTTTCTAAAAACAAAGCTTTCCACAAACAAAACTTAGAAACTAGTAGAACCTAATCTACGATGTAGTTTACATAAGCAAGGAAATCTAAATAAGAAACTGACAAGGCAACTAGCAATTATCTAAGGAATCAAAATCCAAAACCATGTGCATGACCCATGTTAGTGTAGATTCTTAAGAAATTGCATCTTATTTAAATCACTTATCCTAAGCAAAGAAATATTCTAGTTGATTAAATTAAGAATGTAAATAACATGGGAAATGGAAACAGTTGTGGAATAAGAAACTAAACGGAGGAAACTTTCTAAAAACAAAGATTTCTTAAAACAAAACATAGAAACTAGCAAAAACTAATCTGAGATGTAGTTTACATAAGCAAGGAAATCTAACTAAGAAATTAACAAGGCAACAAGCAATTATCTGAGGAATCAAAATTCAAAACCATGTGCATGACCCATTTAAGTGTAGATTCTTAAGCAATTGGATCTTATTTAAATCACTTATCCTAGCCAAAGAAATATTGTAGTTGATTAAATTAGGAATGTAAATGTAATACCCGAGCAATTTACGGCATTTTTAACACAAATTGGACATTTTATAGCACATGAACTGAGTTAAATGTTTCACTTTATTTAAAATAGTAAATGAAGGAATTTCTGAGGAAGCTTAGTACCATTAGATTCTACTCGAAAAATGGAATCGAACACCTCAAAAATCATCCAAAATGGAGTTCATATGAAGAAGTTATGGCTGTTTAAAGGTAGGGGTATTTCTAGAATTTTAACAGAAAAATGAAAAAAAAAATATGAAAAACGCAGTGGGTCGTTTTGATAATGGCACCCCCTATCGTCTTCCTCCCCAAAATTTTCCAAAAACCCTCAAATCTCAATTTTTCCAGAGGGATCTACCACCGCTAAGGGCGGCACCGCCATTGGCAGCACCGCCATTGCAGGGCTATAAAAAGCCCCATCTCCCCTCTCCAAAAACGTGATTTTCCAATCATTTAGGGCTGGGGTTTCCAGCTAGAATCGGAAACCCAGTTCCCTCTGAGTTTTTCGGCAATGGCTAGGCCAAGTCTGACCGGCCACTCCTTTACCCATCTCCCCACCTCCCCTCTTGTTCCTCTGGCATCATCGAAAGTGGGGTTTTCCCCCTTCATTCGAGTTTTCTAGCAACCCAGATTTTCGGCAAGCGTGGAGGAAAATACACCACCGGCCATAGGCTTCCCCAAACCACCCAGGTGAGCCCCCACCCCTTCCAATTTAGTTTGCTTTCTTCCCTGCCCAGATCCACACCGGATCTGGGTGTTTTTCGGCTCAGAGATGCTGTGGAAACCGGAGAAGATGGGTTTCCTTTGAAACTCGTCCAAAACCAGTTGTCACGGATGCACCCCATGACGCACACAAGTGACGCGTCCCCTGGGGCCAGTATCGCGTGCACGTAAGCTTGCTGTAGGCTTTTGACTCGTCCAGGATGCACAGGGTGTCCTTGGCACCAAGACGTGGCTCGCCTGCATCGAAGACACATTCCTAGGACGTTGACTGGGACGTGTCTTGTAACGCTACTTGGGCATGCATGTACAACAGTGCATACACTGTCCCAGGTGCGGCCTTCGGGTGCGCGCACGACATGGGGCATGGGTCCTGGCTCGACCAAGATGCACAAGGTGCCCTGGGAGCTAAGACGAGCCATGCTTCACGGTGCGTCTGTGCGATGATGCGGGTCATAGCGCGTCACTTGAGCATGCATGTACAAGTGCAAAGTGTGGTCCTTAGCACGGCCTTTAGGCGCGCACGTACTTGAGGCGGTTGCGGTCCAACCAGGATGCACGGGTGTCCTAGGAACTAGGACACGCAGACCCAATGAGACATTAAAGTTAGGAATAGAGGATAAATTATAGCGTCTAACTATTGGAAAGTAGATCCACACCATAGGATCTAGCCTGACGAATGAATTAGGCAAGGACCATGGACCCAATAGGCAGATCTAGCGATCTAATGTCTAAATAGAATGAAATTAATAAGGACTCCTTGTATCCATTCATACCCAGGAGTTTATAAATGAGACCCAAGGATGGGTTGAAGTGATAAAGGACGCGACTCCAGGAGACTTTGAGGTAGGTGCATGTTTTAAGTATAAAGGCCATGATTGTTTTGAGAATGCATGTTTTAAGTATAAGTATATGACTTGTTTAGCATGACTTAAGCATAAGTACATATGATAAATGCTTTATGCATAGATATGTTTTGCAAATAATTGCATATACATTATGTATAGATATGTTTTGCAAATAATTGCATAGATATGTTTTGCAAACAAATGCATGATTTGTGAACATTGAGTTTTTGAAAGATTGCATGTCCTTGAGGGTTACCAAAAGACGTTGGAGTGCCCAAAAGACGCTAGGTAGGCAGTTGTGAGGGCCAGGCAGTTGTGAGGGACCCAAAGAGGACAGGTTTTGAAAAAGAGGTTTTTGCTTGTTTGATCTGATATGATTTGGGCTGATAAGCTCGTGGGCGCTATGCCGAGAGGTTTGGGTTGGCCTCCAGCCTCTACCACTATTAGGTGGATGGGTACCACGCCCGAAAAGGGCATGTCCCTACATCGACTACATGTGGTACAGGGGGCTACCACTGGTGTCACGGTACTGGGTCGATGTGTAATATGCCCCGTGAAGGCTATGATGCTGTGTCCTCAGGTACTCGAGGACCACACAGTGGCGAGGTTGTGGGCATAGTTGGACCCTATGGTTTGAGGATTTATTTGCATTGCATATGGCATGACATGAGGTTGGTCGACCATACCATATATCCATGAGTTGGATTCAGTGGAGCATCTTATGCATATCATTATGTTTATGATATATATGATACTTTCGATTTAGATTATGTGATTCTTTAAGTCATCAGTATTCCAATTCAACAGTAGTCTTTAATATCGATATTAAACATGATTGTTCAAACATGCACATGTTTTAAAGAGCATATGATTTTTAAACATAGCATGCATTGAAAAACTAGTAGTGATAGACTCCTACTGAGTATAGTATATACTCACCCTATCCTTAACAAATTTCAGGATAGTTCCACTCACAAATAGAAGACGCCTCAGGAGATATTAGTGCTACGAGCAAGTGAATAAACAGAGGAGACAACTATACATGTAAGTAAACTCTCTACCCTTTGGACATGTATTTGTATTAATTTACAGTTGGGCTATGTGCTGTGACTGGATAGACCTGGGGAAAAACATTTATGATTTCTGAAGTTTTTCAAAAACTGCTTTGAGTATTGTGAAAGCAAACGACACTCGGGGTTTTCAAAATGAGTTTAAAACCAAAGATTTTCCACTGCATTGCATGGTTTTTGTAACATGGTTTTCAAATAGGGATGCATCCCGCCTTAGGAATTAGATATTGCATTTAAAAATGCGTGAGAAAACCCGGGTCGTCACAGCAAATAACATGGGAAATGGAAACATTCATGGAATAAGAAACTAAACTAAGGAAATTTTCTAAAAACAAAGCTTTCTTAAAAAAAAAAACATAGAAACTAGGAAAAACTAATCTAACATTTAGTTTACATAAGCAAGAAATCTAAATAAGAAATTAAAAAGGCAACAAGCAATTACCTAAGGAATCAAAATTCAAAACCATGTGCATGACCCATGTAAGTGTGGATTCCTAAGCAATTGGATCTTATTTAAATCACTTATCCTAGCCAAAGAAATATTGTAGTTGATTAAATTAGGAATATAAATTACATGGGAAATGGAAACATTCATGGAATAAGAAACTAAACCGAGGAAACTTTCTGAAAACAAAGTTTTTTAAAACAAAATTTAGAAACTAACTAAGACTAATCAAAGATGCAAGTTACATAAGCAAGGAAATTTAAATAAGAAATTAACAAGGCAACAAACAATTATCTAAGGAATCAAAACTCAAAACCATGTGCAAGACCCATGTAAGTGTAGATTCTTAAGGAAGTGGATCTTATTTAAATCACTTATCGTAGCTGAAGAAATATTGTAGTTGATTAAATTAGGAATGTAAATAACATGGGAAATGGAAACATTCATGAAATAAGAAACTAAACTGAGGAAACTTTCTAAAAAGAAAGTTTTTTAAAACAAAATCTAGAAACTAACTAAAACTAATCTAAGATGCAGTTTACATAAGCAAGGAAATCTGAATAAGAAATTAACAAGGCAACAAGAAATTATCTAAGGAATTAAAATTCAAAACCATGTGCATGACCCATGTAATTGTAGATTCTTAAGCAATTGCATCATATTTAAATCACTTATCCCAGCCAAAGAAAGAGTGTAGTTGATTAAATTTGGAATGTAAATAACATGGGAAATGGAAACATGTATGGAATAAAAAGCTCAACTAAGGAAACTTTCTAAGAACAAAGCTTTCTTAAAACAAAACTTAGAAACTAGCAAAAATTAATCTAAGATGTAGTTTACATAAGCAAGGAAATCTAAATAAGAAATTAAAAAGGCAACAAGCAATTATCTAAGGAATCAAAATTCAAAACCATGTGCATGTCATGACCCGGGTTTTTATATGATGCAATTTTGATAAAAAGGAGAGATTTCTTGTTTTATAAGTATGAGATGCTTGAAAATCTTTTTCTTTTTGGAAAACAATCTTTCATAAAAAACCCCGAGTGTCAAAACACATTCTCCAATAATTTAGCCATGGCAATGTTTAAATCAATATTATTCCCAAGAAAGTGTTAGTCACAGCCCCAGCTATTAGAGAGTAACTACAATTAAGTAACAATGAAAGATAAGATAGGGGTTTACTTACTTGTACTTAGTCCGTGTCTCCTAGTACAAATGTTCCTTGCCTTTAAGTATTTACTTTGTATCTAAAAAATGTTGAGGATTGGGTGAGTATATACTATACTCAATAGGAGCCCATCACTACTAGTTTTATAATGCATGAGATGTTTTGAAATCATATTCTCATTCAAAACATGTGCATGTCTAAATACTCAAGCTCAATATCAGTATAAGAATCGGTTATCAAACTAAAATACTAATGACTTAAAGATCACATAATCCAAAATTGAAAGTATCATATATATATATATGATAACATCATGATATGCAATAGATGCTTCATGGAGTCCAACTCATGGATCTCTAGTATGGTATGGTCGACCAACCTCATATCATGCCATATGCAATGTGCATACATCATCAACCATAGGGTCCACTATGCCCACGACCTCCTCGCCGTGTGGTCCCCGGGTACCTGAGGACACTCGGTCATAGCCTCCACGGGGCCTATGACATGTATTCGTCGTAAATCATGCAATTTATGCAATCGGTTGCAAAACATGCAGGCAATACATAAAATCTGCTCATGCTAGTCTCGCATTCAAAGTCATAACCCTGCCTAGAAGCCTGCCAGCCTAGAAGCTTGTCAACTCTCTTTGGCCCGCCCTCGTCGACCCGCCCTCATCGATCAAGACTACACTTATCATGCAATCTATGCATGTAGCACATGTCTTGGCAATACATGCACAATGTATTTTTCAAAACCTGTCCTCTTTTGGTCCCTCACAACTGCCTACCCAGTGTCTTTTGGGCACTCCAGCATCTTTTGGTAACCCTCAAGGACATGTAATTTTGCAAGAACTCAATGCTTACAAATCATGCAATATATGCAATTATTTGCGAAACATGTCTATGTATAAAGTATTTAATCATATGCAATCTATGCATGTAGCACATGTCTTGGCAATACATGCACAATGTATTTTTCAAAACCTGTCCTCTTTGGGTCCCTCACAACTGCCTACCCAGCGTCTTTTGGGTACTCCAGCGTCTTTTGGTAACCCTCAAGGACATGTAATTTTGCAAGAACTCAATGCTCACAAATCATGCAATATATGCAATTATTTGCGAAACATGTCTATGTATAAAGTATTTAATCATATGCATGATAAATTTATTTATATGCTAAACAAGCCATAACATAAGTCATGCTAAACAAGTCATATAATTTATACTTAAAACATGCATTCAAAACAATCATGGCTCTTTTTAAAAGTCTAGTAGTGATAGAGTACCTACCTGGCTAGGTTGTGCTAACCCTTTTTTCCTCGGACGCTCCTGATCATGGTTTGGGTAATCAAGGTTAGTTTGGCCTATCTTTTATAGGTTTTAGAGTAATTAGTCATATTACTTAGGCATTAGGGGTCCATCCCTATGCCTATGGGTGTCCTAAGGTCCTAATTGGGCCTTGGTATCCTTAGTTTTCCAACGTTCTAGTGGCCACGCGCCACCATCCTATTCTAAGGGTCATGCCCAACTTTGATTAGGCCTTGATCAGGGATTTTATATTTTGGATGTGTCTGCATCATCGACACAGATACAACACCTTTTGCGGCGCCTCAATCGGAGCTTTAGATCTCAAGTTATAAGCATTTTAGTGTCATACGTACATAGGAGTCTTAAAAATAAAAAGACGGAATGCTAGGGCACTGCGTGTCTGCGACGTGCACCCCTGCTTCCTTAAGGAACCAAAAAATGACGCGCTACTAGCGTGCGCCTCGCGCCAAATTTTTCCGCCTTTTCTCTCTTTTGCGGGCGCGTCCCTGGACACGCCCGTTTGGTTTTTCAAAAGGGGGTCGACGCAGGTCGACATGGGATGTTCCTATTGGATCATCCTGCTCGTTAGGGACCCAGGTCATCCTCAAGTCACCCTGGTTCGACCCTGTCGAACCAGTGCGGCCCTGTGGACGTCCCAGGGTCCTTGGTGACTCCCTAGAGGCCTATTCCCCATGGATTTTCATGCAAAAACCTAGGGAAACTGAGCCTAGGACTATGGGTGAGATGGGTTTGGGGAGTTTTTGGGCGTACCTGCTTCGTGGCTAGTTTACTCTCCACGTTTTCTCCACTAGGTTACTGCTCCATGATGGGTTTTCTCCAACGTTTTGGGCTGCCATTAGAGGCACACAAGAGCTCTATTTATAGAGCTAAGAGAGGGTTTTGGAGGGGGCTCTCACCGCCTTTGAATGGCGGTGGAAAAACCTCCAGAATGGCGGTGATTTCTCCTCCAATCACCACCGTTCTAGAACCCTCTAGAGGTTGAAGATGAAGGGGTGCCCGTATCAAAACGGGCCCCTATGTTTTGCAGGTTAAACTGTTTTTGTAAAATTTAAAATTTTGCCCCTGAACTTCAAAGGGCCATATCTTACTCATTTTAACTCCGTTTTGGGTGATTTTGGTCTCGTTGGATTCCTTTTTTCGAGACGCATCTAATGGCACCGTCAAGGTGAATAGTCAAATGACCAAAATTCCCTTTTCTTTAAAAATTGAGCTTTTCATTGCTAAACTTGGAATTTTAATATTACAAAATTGGAGTCATTATAGTGCATGACCCATGTAAGTGTAGATTCTTAAGTAATTGGATCTTATTTAAATCACTTATCCTAGCCATTGAAATATTGTAGTCGATTAAATTAGGAATGTAAATAACATGGAAAATGGAAGCATTCTTGGAATACGAAACTAAACTGAGAAAACTTTCTGAAAACAAAGTTTTTTAAAAAAAATTTAGAATATAACTAAAACTAATCTAAGATGTAGTTTACATAAGCAAGGAAATCTAAATCAGAAATTAACAAGGCGACAAGAAATAATCTGTAATGCCCGAGTAGTTTACGCTATTTTTAACAAAAATGGTCATTCTATGGGAAATGAACTGTGTTGAATGTTTGACTTTATTTTAAGAGCATATGATTTTAAGCAATTGGATCATATTTAAATCACTTGTCCTAGCGAAAGAAAGATTGTAGTTGATTAAATTAGGAATGTAAATAACATGGGAAATGGAAACATGCATGGAATAAGAAACTAAACTGAGGAAATTTTCTAAAAACAAAGCTTTCCTAAAACAAAACTTAGAAACTAGCAAAAACTAATCTAAGACGTAGTTTACATAAGCAAGGAAATCTAAACAAGAAATTAAGAAGGCAACAAGCAATTATCTAAGGAATCAAAATTCAAAACCATGTGCATGACCCATGTAAGTGTAGATTCTTAAGCAATTGCATCATATTTAAATCACTTATCCTAGCTGAAGAAATATTGTAGTTGATTAAATTAGGAATGTAAATAATATGGGAAATGGAAACATTCATGAAATAAGAAACTAAATTGAGGAAACTTTTTGAAAACAAAATTTAGAAACTAACTAAAACTATTCTGAGAAGCAATTTACATAAGCAAGGAAATCTAAATAAGAAATTAACGAGGCAACAAGAAATTATCTAAGGAATCAAAATTCAAAACCATGTACATGAACCATGTAATTGTAGATTCTATAGCAATTGCATCTTATTTAAATCAATTATCCCAGCCAAAGAATGATTGTAGTTGATTAAATTGGGAATGTAAATAACATGGGAAATGGAAACATGCATGGAATAAGAAACAAAACTAGAAAACTTTCAAAAAACAAAGTTTTCTTAAAACAAAACTTAGAAACTAGCAAAAACTAATCGAAGATGTAGTTTACATGACCAAGCAAATGTAAATAAGAAATTAACAAGGCAACAAGCAATGATGTAAGGAATCAAAATACAAAACCATGTGCATGACCCATGTAAGTGTAGATTCTTAAGCAATTGGATCGTATTTAAATCACTTATCCTAGCCAAAGAAAGATTGTAGTTGATTAAACTAGGAATGTAAATAACATGGGAAATGGAAACATGCATGGAATAAGAAACTAAACTATGGAAATTTTCTAAAAATGAAGCTTTCCTAGAACAAAACGTAGAAACTAGCAAAAGCTAATCCAAGATGTAATTTACATAAGCAGGGAAATCTAAATAAGAAATTAACAAGGCAACAAGAAATTATCAAAGGAATCAAAATTCAAGACGATTTGCATGACCCATGTAAGTGTAGATTCTTAAGCAATTGCATCTTATTTAAATCACTTATCTAGCCAAAGAAAGATTGTACTTAATTAAATTAGGAATGTAAATAACATGGGAAATGGAAACATGCAGGGAATAAGAAAATAAACTAAGGAAACTTTCTAAAAACAAAGCTTTCTTAAAACAAAACTTAGAAACTAGAAAAAACTGATCTAAGATGTAGCTTACACAACCAAGGAAATCTAAATAAGAAATTGACAAGCTAACAAGCAATTATCTAAGGAATCAAAATTCAAAACCATGTGCATGACCCATGTAAGTGTGGATTCTTATGCAATTGGATCTTATTTAAATCACTTATCCTAGCCAAAGAAATATTGTAGTTGCTTAAATTAGGAATGTAAATAACATGGGAAATGGAAACATTCATGGAATAAGAAACTAAACAACGGAAACTCTCTAAAAACAACGCTTTCTTAAAACAAAACATAGAAACTACCAAAAACTAATCTAAGATGTAGTTGACATAAACAAGGAAATCTAAATAAGAAATTAAAAAGGCAACAAGCAATTATCTAAGGAATCAAAATTCAAAACCATGTGCATGACCCATGTAAGTGTGGATTCTTAAGCAATTGGATCATATATAAATCACTTATCCTGGCGAAAGAAATATTGTAGTTGATTAAATTAGGAATGTAAATAACATGGGAAATGGAAACATGCATGGAATAAGAAACTAAACTAAGGAAACTTTCCAAAAACAAATCCTTCTTAAAACAAAAATTAGAAACTAGCAAAAACTAATCTAACATGTAGTTTACATAAGCAAGGAAACCTAAATAAGAAATTAACAAGGCAAGAAGCAATGATCTAAGGAATCAAAATTCAAAACCATGTGCATGACCCATGTAGGTGTAGATTCTTAAGCAATTGGATCTTATTTAAATCACTTATCCTAAGCAAAGAAATATTGTAGTTGATTAAATTAAGAATGTAAATAACATGGGAAATAGAAACATTCATGGAATAAGAAACTAAAATGAGGAAACTTTTTGGCAACAAAGTTTTTTAAAACAAAATTTAGAAACAAACTAAAACTAATCAAAGATGCAAGGTACATAAGCAAGGAAATCTAAATAACAAATTAACAAAGCAACAAGAAATTATCTAAGGAATCAAAATTCAAAACCATTTGCATGACCCATGTAAGTGTAGATTCTTAAGCATTTGCAACTTATTTAATCACTTTTCCTAGCCAAAGAAAGATTGTAGTTGATTAAATTAGGAATGTAAATAAAATGGGAAATGGAAACATGCAAGGAATAAGAAAATAAACTAAGGAAACTTTCTAAAAACAAAGCTTTCTTAAAACAAAACTTAGAAACTAGAAAAAACTGATCTAAGATGTAGCTTACACAAGCAAGGAAATCTAAATAAGAAATTGACAAGCTAACAAGCAATTATCTAAGGAATCAAAATTCAAAACCATGTGCATGACCCATGTAAGTGTGGATTCTTATGCAATTGGATCTTATTTAAATCACTTATCCTAGCCAAAGAAATATTGTAGTTGCTTAAATTACGAATGTAAATAACATGGGAAATGGAAACATTCATGGAATAAGAAACTAAACAAAGGAAACTTTCTAAAAACAAAGCTTTCTTAAAACAAAACATAGAAACTACCAAAAACTAATCTAAGATGTAGTTTACATAAGCAAGGAAATCTAAATAAGAAATTAAAAAGGCAACAAGCAATTATCTAAGGAATCAAAATTCAAAACCATGTGCATGACCCATGTAAGTGTAGATTCTTAAGCAATTGCATCTGATTTAAATCACTTATCTAGCCAAAGAAATTAACAAGGCAATTAGCAATTATCTAAGGAAACAAAATTCAAAACCATGTTCAAGAGCCATGTAAGAGAAGATTCTTAAATAAACTAAGGAAACTTTCTAAAAACAAAGCTTTCTAAAAACAAAACTTAGAAACTAGAAAAAACTGATCTAAGATGTAGCTTACACAAGCAAGGAAATCTAAATAAGAAATGACAAGCTAACAAGCAATTATCTAAGGAATCAAAATTCAAAACCATGTGCATGACCCATGTAAGTGTGGATTCTTATGCAATTGGATCTTATTTAAATCACTTATCCTAGCCAAAGAAATATTGTAGTTGCTTAAATTACGAATGTAAATAACATGGGAAATGGAAACATTCATGGAATAAGAAACTAAACAAAGGAAACTTTCTAAAAACAAAGCTTTCTTAAAACAAAACATAGAAACTACCAAAAACTAATCTAAGATGTAGTTTACATAAGCAAGGAAATCTAAATAAGAAATTAAAAAGGCAACAAGCAATTATCTAAGGAATCAAAATTCAAAACCATGTGCATGACCCATATAAGTGTAGATCCTTAAGCAATTGCATCTTATTTAAATCACTTATCCTAGCCAGAGAAAGATTGTAGTTGATTACATTAGGAATGTAAATAACATGGGAAATGGAAACGTGTATGGAATAAGAAACTCAACTCCGGAAACTTTCTAAAAACAAAAATTTCTTAAAACAAAACATAGAAACTAGTAAAAAATAATCTAAGATGTAGTTTACATAAGCAAGGAAATCTAAATAAGAAATTAAAAAGGCAACAAGCAATTATCTAAGGAATCAAAATTCAAAACCATGTGCTTGACCCATGTAAGTGAGGATTCTTAAGCAATTGGATCATATTTAAATCACTTATCCTAGTGAAAGAAATATTGTAGTTGATTAAATTAGGAATGTTAATAACATGGGAAATGGAAACATGAATGGAATAAGAAACTAAACTAAGGAAACTTTCCAAAAACAAATCCTTCTTAAAACAAAAATTAGAAACTAGCAAAAACTAATCTAACATGTAGTTTACATAATTAAGGAAACCTAAATAAGAAATTAACAAGGCAAGAAGCAATGATCTAAGGAATCAAAATTCAAAACCATGTGCATGACCCATGTAAGTGTAGATTCTTAAGCAATTGGATCTTATTTAAATCACTTATCGTAAGCAAAGAAATATTGTAGTTGATTAAATTAAGAATGTAAATAACATGGGAAATAGAAACATTCATGGAATAAGAAACTAAAATGAGGAAACTTTTTGGCAACAAAGTTTTTTAAAACAAAATTTAGAAACAAACTAAAACTAATCAAAGATGCAAGGTACATAAGCAAGGAAATCTAAATAACAAATTAACAAAGCAACAAGAAATTATCTAAGGAATCAAAATTCAAAACCATTTGCATGACCCATGTAAGTGTAGATTCTTAAGCATTTGCAACTTATTTAATCACTTTTCCTAGCCAAAGAAAGATTGTAGTTGATTAAATTAGGAATGTAAATAAAATGGGAAATGGAAACATGCAAGGAATAAGAAAATAAACTAAGGAAACTTTCTAAAAACAAAGCTTTCTTAAAACAAAACTTAGAAACTAGAAAAAACTGATCTAAGATGTAGCTTACACAACCAAGGAAATCTAAATAAGAAATTGACAAGCTAACAAGCAATTATCTAAGGAATCAAAATTCAAAACCATGTGCATGACCCATGTAAGTGTGGATTCTTATGCAATTGGATCTTATTTAAATCACTTATCCTAGCCAAAGAAATATTGTAGTTGCTTAAAGTACGAATGTAAATAACATGGGAAATGGAAACATTCATGGAATAAGAAACTAAACAAAGGAAACTTTCTAAAAACAAAGCTTTCTTAAAACAAAACATAGAAACTACCAAAAACTAATCTAAGATGTAGTTTACATAAGCAAGGAAATCTAAATAAGAAATTAAAAAGGCAACAAGCAATTATCTAAGGAATCAAAATTCAAAACCATGTGCATGACCCATATAAGTGTCGATCCTTAAGCAATTGCATCTTATTTAAATCACTTATCCTAGCCAGAGAAAGATTGTAGTTGATTACATTAGGAATGTAAATAACATGGGAAATGGAAACGTGTATGGAATAAGAAACTCAACTCCGGAAACTTTCTAAAAACAAAAATTTCTTAAAACAAAACATAGAAACTAGTAAAAAATAATCTAAGATGTAGTTTACATAAGCAAGGAAATCTAAATAAGAAATTAAAAAGGCAACAAGCAATTATCTAAGGAATCAAAATTCAAAACCATGTGCATGACCCATGTAAGTGAGGATTCTTAAGCAATTGGATCATATTTAAATCACTTATCCTAGTGAAAGAAATATTGTAGTTGATTAAATTAGGAATGTAAATAACATGGGAAATGGAAACATGCATGGAATAAGAAACTAAACTAAGGAAACTTTCCAAAAACAAATCCTTCTTGAAACAAAAATTAGAAACTAGCAAAAACTAATCTAACATGTAGTTTACATAAGCAAGGAAACCTAAATAAGAAATTAACAAGGCAAGAAGCAATGATCTAAGGAATCAAAATTCAAAACCATGTGCATGACCCATGTAAGTGTAGATTCTTAAGCAATTGGATCTTATTTAAATCACTTATCCTAAGCAAAGAAATATTGTAGTTGATTAAATTAAGAATGTAAATAACATGGGAAATAGAAACATTCATGGAATAAGAAACTAAAATGAGGAAACTTTTTGGCAACAAAGTTTTTTAAAACAAAATTTAGAAACAAACTAAAACTAATCAAAGATGCAGGGTACATAAGCAAGGAAATCTAAATAAGAAATTAACAAGGCAACAAGAAATTATCTAAGGAATCAAAATTCAAAACCATTCGCGTGACCCATGTAAGTGTAGATTCTTAAGCAATTGCAACTTATTTCAATCACTTTTCCTAGCCAAAGAAAGATTGTAGTTGATTAAATTAGGAATGTAAATAACATGGGAAATGGAAACATGCATGGAATAAGAAACTAAACTAAGGAAACTTTCTAAAAACAAAGCTTTCTTAAAACAAAACATAGATACTACCAAAAACAAATCTAAGACGTAGTTTACATAAACAAGGAAATCTAAATAAAAAATTAAGAAGGCAACAAGCAATTATCTAAGGAATCAAAATTCAAAACCATGTGCATGACCCATGTAAGTCTAGATTCTTAAACAATTGCATCTTATTTAAATCACTTATCTAGCCAAAGAAAGATTGTACTTAATTAAATTAGGAATGTAAATAACATGGGAAATGGAAACATGCAAGGAATAAGAAACTAAACTAAGGAAACTTTCTAAAAACAAAGCTTTCCTAGAAAAAAACTTAGAAACTAGCAAAAACTAATCTAAGATGTAGTTTACATAGGCAAGGAAATCTAAATAATAAATTAACAAGGCAACAAACAATTATCTAAGGAATCAAAATTCAAAACCATGTGCAAGACCCATGTAAATGTAGATTCTTAAGGAATTGGATCTTATTTAAATCACTTATCCTAGGTGAAGAAATATTGTAGTTGATTAAATTAGGAATGTAAATAACATGGGAAATGGAAACATTCATGGAATATTAAACTAAACTGACGAAACTTTCTAAAAACAATGTTTTTTAAAACAAAATTTAGAAACTAACTAAAACTAATCTAAGATGCAGTTCACATAAGCAAGGAAATCTAAATAAGAAATTAACAAGGCAACAAGAAATTATCTAAGGAATCAAAATTCAAAACCATGTGCATGACCCATATAAGTGTAGATCCTTAAGCAATTGCATCTTATTTAAATCACTTATCCTAGCCAGAGAAAGATTGTAGTTGATTACATTAGGAATGTAAATAACATGGGAAATGGAAACGTGTATGGAATAAGAAACTCAACTCCGGAAACTTTCTAAAAACAAAAATTTCTTAAAACAAAACATAGAAACTAGTAAAAAATAATCTAAGATGTAGTTTACATAAGCAAGGAAATCTAAATAAGAAATTAAAAAGGCAACAAGCAATTATCTAAGGAATCAAAATTCAAAACCATGTGCATGACCCATGTAAGTGAGGATTCTTAAGCAATTGGATCATATTTAAATCACTTATCCTAGTGAAAGAAATATTGTAGTTGATTAAATTAGGAATGTAAATAACATGGGAAATGGAAACATGCATGGAATAAGAAACTAAACTAAGGAAACTTTCCAAAAACAAATCCTTCTTGAAACAAAAATTAGAAACTAGCAAAAACTAATCTAACATGTAGTTTACATAAGCAAGGAAACCTAAATAAGAAATTAACAAGGCAAGAAGCAATGATCTAAGGAATCAAAATTCAAAACCATGTGCATGACCCATGTAAGTGTAGATTCTTAAGCAATTGGATCTTATTTAAATCACTTATCCTAAGCAAAGAAATATTGTAGTTGATTAAATTAAGAATGTAAATAACATGGGAAATAGAAACATTCATGGAATAAGAAACTAAAATGAGGAAACTTTTTGGCAACAAAGTTTTTTAAAACAAAATTTAGAAACAAACTAAAACTAATCAAAGATGGAGGGTACATAAGCAAGGAAATCTAAATAAGAAATTAACAAGGCAACAAGAAATTATCTAAGGAATCAAAATTCAAAACCATTTGCGTGACCCATGTAAGTGTAGATTCTTAAGCAATTGCAACTTATTTCAATCACTTTTCCTAGCCAAAGAAAGATTGTAGTTGATTAAATTAGGAATGTAAATAACATGGGAAATGGAAACATGCATGGAATAAGAAACTAAACTAAGGAAACTTTCTAAAAACAAAGCTTTCTTAAAACAAAACATAGATACTACCAAAAACAAATCTAAGACGTAGTTTACATAAACAAGGAAATCTAAATAAAAAATTAAGAAGGCAACAAGCAATTATCTAAGGAATCAAAATTCAAAACCATGTGCATGACCCATGTAAGTCTAGATTCTTAAACAATTGCATCTTATTTAAATCACTTATCTAGCCAAAGAAAGATTGTACTTAATTAAATTAGGAATGTAAATAACATGGGAAATGGAAACATGCAAGGAATAAGAAACTAAACTAAGGAAACTTTCTAAAAACAAAGCTTTCCTAAAAAAAAACTTAGAAACTAGCAAAAACTAATCTAAGATGTAGTTTACATAGGCAAGGAAATCTAAATAATAAATTAACAAGGCAACAAACAATTATCTAAGGAATCAAAATTCAAAACCATGTGCAAGACCCATGTAAATGTAGATTCTTAAGGAATTGGATCTTATTTAAATCACTTATCCTAGGTGAAGAAATATTGTAGTTGATTAAATTAGGAATGTAAATAACATGGGAAATGGAAACATTCATGGAATATTAAACTAAACTGACGAAACTTTCTGAAAACAATGTTTTTTAAAACAAAATTTAGAAACTAACTAAAACTAATCTAAGATGCAGTTCACATAAGCAAGGAAATCTAAATAAGAAATTAACAAGGCAACAAGAAATTATCTAAGGAATCAAAATTCAAAACCATGTGCATGACCCATGTAAGTGTACATTCTTAAGCAATTGCATCTTATTTAAATCTCTTATCCTAGCCAAAGTAAGATTGTAGTTGATTAAATTAGGAATGTAAATAACATAGGAAATGGAAACATGCAAGGAATGAGAAAGTAAACTAAGGAAACTTTCTAAAAACAAAACTTAGAAACTAGCAAAAGCTAATCTAAGATGTAGTTTACATAAGCAAGGAAATCTAAATAAGAAATTAACAAGGCAACAAGCAATTATCTGAGGAATCAAAATTCAAAACCATGTGCATGACCAATGCAAGTGTAGATTCTTAAGCAATTGGATCTTATTTAAATCACTTATCCTAGCCATTCAAATATTGTAGTTGATTAAATTAGGAATGTAAATGTAATACCCGAGCAATTTATGGTATTTTTAACAAAAATTGGACATTTTATAGGACATGAACTGAGTTAAATGTTTCACTTTATTTAAAATAGTAAATGAAGTAATTTGTGAGGAAGCTTGGTACCATTAGATTCTACTCAAAAAATGGAATCAAACACCTCAAAAATCACCCAAAATGGAGTTCATATGAAGAAGTTACGGCCGTTTAAAGGCAGGGGTATTTCTGGAATTTAAACAGAAAAACAAAAACAAAAAACGAAAAACGCAGGGGGCCATTTTCATAAGGGCATCCCCTATCGTCTTCCTCCCCGGATTTTTCCAGAAACCCTCAAATCTCAATTTTTCCAGAGGGATCTGCCACCACCAAGGGCGGCACTGCCTTTGGCAGTACTGCCATAGCAGGGCTATAAAAAGCCCCATCTCCCCTCTCCAAGAACGTGATTTTCCAGTCATTTGGGGCTAGGGTTTTCGGCTAGAATTGGAAACCCAGTTCCCTCTGAGTTTTCCAGCAATGGCCAGGCCAAGTCTGACCGGCCATTCCTTTACCCATCTCCCCACCTCCCCTCTTGTTCCTCTGGCATCATCGGAAGTGGGGTTTTCCCCCATCATTCGAGTTTTCCAGCAACCCAGATTTTCGGCAGGCGTGGAGGAAAATACTGTGACGACCTGGGTTTTCTCATGCATTTTTTAAATGAAAAATCTAAATTCCTAAGGTGGGAACCCGATTTGAAAAATAGTGCAATGCAGCGGAAAAATCTTTTATTTGAAATCCAATTTGAAAACCCCGAGTGTCATTTGCTTTCACAACATTCAAGGTAGTTTTTGAAAAGCTTTAGAAATCATAAACGTTTTTCCCCAGGTCTATCCAGTCACAGGACACAGCCCAACTGTAATTAAATACATGTCCAAAGGGTAGAGAGTTTACTCACATGTATAGTTGTCTCCTTTGTTTATGCACTTGCTCATAGCACTAACATAGATGTCCTTTATTCGTGGATGGAATTATCCTGAAAAATGTTAAGGATAGGGTGAGTATATACTATACTCAGCAGGAGTCTATCATGCATAAGATGTTTAAAATCATGTGCTCATAAAAACATATGCATGTTGTTCGAATAATCACGTTCAATATCGATATTAAAAGCCACTGTCAAACCGGAATACTGACGACTTAAAGAAATATCATAATCCAAGTCGAAAGTATCATATATCATAATCATAAAAATATGCATCAGATGCTCAACTGAATCCAATCCATGGATATCTATCATGGTATGGTCGACCAACCTCATGTCATGCCATATGCAATGCAAGTAAATCCTCAAACCATAGGGACAAACTATGCCCACGACCTCGCCGCCGTGTGATCCCCGGGTACCTAGGGACACAGGGTCATATGACTCCACAAGACATATGACACTTCGATCCAATGTCATGACACTAGTGGTAGCCCCCTGTACCACATGCAGTCGAAGTAGGGACATGCCCTTTTTGGGCGTGGTACCCATCCACCTAATACTGGTAGAGGCTGGAGGCCAACCCAAACCTCTCAGCATAGCGCCCACGAGCTTACCAGCCCAAATCATATACAATCAAACAAGCAAAAACCTCTTTTTCAAAACCTGACCTCTTGGGTCCCTCACAACTACCTACCCAGCGTCTTTTGGGCACTCCAGCGTCTTTTGGTAACCCTCAAGGACATGCAATTTTTCAAGAACTCAATGCTCACAAATCGTGCAATATATGCAATTTTTTGCAAAACATGTCTATGCATAATGTATTTAATCATATGCATGCTGAATTCATTTATATGCTAAACAAGCCATAAAATAAGTCATGCTAAACAAGTTATATAATTTATACTTAAAACATGCATTCAAAACAATCATGGCTCCATTTAAAAGTCCAGTAGCAATAAAGCTCTTACCTCAAAGTCTCCTGGAGTCGCATCCTTCATCACTCAACCTGTCCCTGGGTCTCATTTATAAACTCCTGGATATGAATGGATACAAGGAGTCCTCATTAATTTCAATCTATTTAGACATTAGATCGCTAGATCTGCCATTAGGGTCCATGGTCCTTGCCTAATCCATTTGTCAGGCTAGATCCTATGATATGGATCTTCTATTCAATAGTTAAACTTTGTAAGTTGTCCTTTGGTCCTAACTTTAAAGTCTCATTAGGTCCGCATGTCCCAGTTCCTAGGATACCTATGCATCCTGGTTGAACCGCGACCGCATCACGTGCGTACGGGCCCAAAGGCCGTGCCAGGGACTGCCTTTTGCACGCGCACATGCATGCTCAAGCGACGCGCTATGTCGCGCATCCTGAATGGCATCGTACGGATGCACCTTTGGTGTAGCATGGCGCGTCTCGGCTCCCAGGGCACCCTCTGCATCCTGGTTGAGCTAGGACCCGTGCCCCATGTCACGCGCGCACCCGAAGGCCGCACTTGGGACAGTGTACGCACTGTTGTACATGCATGCCCAAGTAGCGCTACAGCACGCATCCCAGTCAATGTCTAGTGAATATGTCTTCGATGTAGGGGGGCCACGTCTTGGTGCCAAAGATGCCCTGCGCATCCTGGACGAGTCAAAAGCCTACTGCACGCTTGCGTGCGCGCGATGCTGGCCCTAGGGGACGCGTCACTCGTGTGCGTCATGGGGTGCATCCCGTGACAATGGTTTTGGACGGGTTTCAGTGAAAACCCATCTTCTCCTATAATGACTCCAATTTTGTAACATTAAAAGCCCAAGTCAGCAATGAAAAGTTCACATTTTGCAAATAAGGGTATTTTGGTCATTTTACTATTCACCTTGACTAAACCTAGAAATTTGGTCCTAAAAATGTACCATTAGGTGTGTATTGGAAAAAGGAATCCAACAAGACCAAAATCACCCAAAATGGAGTTAAAATGAGCAAGTTATGTCCCTTTGAAGTTTAGGGGCAAAAATGTAATTTTCACTAAAAAATGGATTTAGCCTGAAAAACATAGGGGTCCGTTTTGATATGGGCACCCCCTTTCTTCAACCTCTTAGAGGGTTCTAGAACGGCAGTGTTTGGAGGAGAAATCATCGCCATTTTGGAGGTTTCTCCACTGCCATTCAAGGCTAGTGAGAGCCCACTGGCGGTGAGAGCCCCCTCCAGAACCCTCTTATAGCCCTATAAATAGAGCTCTTGGGTGCCTCTAATGGCAACCCAAAAGCTTGAGAAAAACCCATTTTGGAGAAGCAACTAAGAGGAGAAATGTGGAGAAAAACCCAGCAACGAGCCAGGTATGCCCAAAATCCCTCCAAACCCATCTTCCCATTAGTCCTAGGCTAAGTTTCCCTAAGTTTTTACATGAAAATTCATGCAAAAACGGGCCCTGGAGAGTCACAAAGGACCCAGGGACGATCCCTGGGCCGCACTAGTTCGACAGGGTCGAACCATGGCGTCCCGAGGACGCCCCGGTCCCCCAACGAACAAAACGCAAGCTGTGCATCGAGAAAACCAGACGGACGCGCCCGCAAAAGAGAATGTTGAGCAGAAGCCGGGTGCATCTGCAGACGCACCTGCTGAGGCGCCTATCACTGACGTGGGACGCATTAGCGTCCTAGGCTTCCACGTTGCTTTGTTTGACCCTTTTATGTACACTCGGTACAAAAAAGGCTATAACTTAAGATCTAGGGCTCAAATTGAGGCGCTGTGAAAGGCGTTGTGTCCGTATCAATGACGCAGACACACCCAAACTATAAAATCCCTAATCAAGGCCCAATAAAAGGTGGGCATGACCCTTAGAATAGGATGGTAGCGCATGGCCAATAGACCTTTGGAAAACTGATGATACCAAGGCCCAATTAGGACCTTAGGACATCCATAGACATGGGGATGAACCCTTAATGCCTAAGTAGTGAGACCAACTACTCTAAAACCTATAAAAGATAGGCCAAACTAACCTTAATTCCCCAAACCATGTTCAGGAGCATACGAGGACAAGGGGATTAGTGCGACCTAGCTAGGTAGGTGCTCTATCGCTACTAGACTTTTAAAAAGAGCCTTGATTGTTTTGAGACTGCATGTTTTAAAGTATAAGTTATATGATTTGTTTAGCATGACTTATTTTATGACTTGATTAGCTTATGAACGAATTCAGTATGCATATGACAAATACATTATGCATAAACATGTTTTGCAAACAATTGCATATATCGCATGATTTGTGAACATTGAGTTCGAAAAAATTGCATGTCCTTGAGGTTACCAAAAGACACTGGGTAGGTAGTTGTGAGGGCCAGGGAGTTGTGAGGGACCCAAAGAGGACAGGTTTTGAAAAAGAGGTTTTTCGCTTATTTGATCTTATATGATTTGGGCTAGTAAGCTCGTGGGTGCTATGCCGAGGGGTCTGGGTTGGCCACCTAGCCTCTACCACTACTCAATGCAATGGGTGCCACGCCCAAAAAGGCCATGTCCCTACGTCGACTGCATGTGGTACAGGGGGCTACCACTGGTGTCACGGCACTGGGTCGATGTGTCATATGCCCCGTGGAGGCTATGATGCTGTGTCCTTAGGTACCCGGGGACCACACAGCGGCGAGGTCGTGGGCATAGTTGGGCCCTATGGTTTCATGGACTTACTTGCATTGCATATGGCATGATATGATGTTGGTCGACCATACCATACTAGATATCCATGAGTTGGATTCGGTTGAGCATCTTATGCATATCATTATGTTTATGATATATGATACTTTCAATTTGGATTATGTGATCCTTTAAGTTGTTAGTATTCTAATCTGACAATGGTTTTTGATATCGATATTGAACATGAGTGTTTCAAACATGCACATGTTTTAAAGAGCATATGATTTTAAACGTAGCATGCATTGTAAAACTAGTAGTGATAGACTCCTACTGAGTATAGTATATACTCACCCAATCCTTCACATTTTTCAGACACAAAGTAAACACTTAAGGGCAAGGAATGCTTGTGACAGAAGACACCCAGACTAACTGCAAGTAAGTAAACCCCTACCTTATGTTTCAATGTTACTTGATTGTAGTTACTCTCCATAGCTGAGGCTGTGACTAACACTTTCTTGGGAATAATGTTAATTTAAAACTATGCCATGGCTAGATAATTTGAAAATGTGTTTTGACACTCGGGGTTTTTATGAAAGATTGTTTTCCAAAAACAGAAATATTTTCATGCATTTCATATTTATAAAAACAAGAGATCTCGCCTTTTTATCAAATTTGCATCATATAAAACCCAGGTCGTCACATCTCCGGTTTTCAACAGCATCTCTCAGCCAAAAAACACCCAGATCCGGCATGGATCTGGGCAGGGAAGAAGGCAAACTAAATAGGAAGGGGCGAGGGCTCACCTGGGTGGTCTGGGAGAGCTTATTGCCAGTGGTACATTTTCCTCCACGCCTACCAGAAATCTGGATTGCTGGAAAACTCGAAGAAGGGGGAAACCCCATTGCCAAGACCGGAAAGAAGAGAGGGTCATGGGGAAAATGGCAATGGCCGGCCTGACTTGGGCCTGACTGTTGCCAGAAAACACAGAGGGAACTGGGTTGAGACGAGTTTTCGGTTTTTGCTGGAAACCCTAGTCCCAAAGTCGTCAGAAACCATGTTTTCGTGAGGGGGGAGATGGGGCTTTTATAGAGGGGAGAAGGTGGTGCCCCTCAATGGCGGTGCCACCATTTCCCCTAGTGTGTTTTGGAGAAATTGGGAGAAAAGGGTTTTCTGGAGAAGTCTGGAGGTGGAAGACAACAGGGGGTGCCGTTATCAAAACGGCCCCCTGCGTTTTTGTTCTTTTTTGTTTTTCTATTTAATTTACAAAACTGCCCATGATCTTTAAATGTCCGTAACTTCTTCATACGAACTCTGTTTTCGGCGTTCTTCAAGGCATTGGATTCCATTTTTTGAGTAGAATCTAATGGTACCAAG
Organism: Warburgia ugandensis; assembly: GCA_035236585.1. Taxonomy (NCBI): domain Eukaryota; kingdom Viridiplantae; phylum Streptophyta; class Magnoliopsida; order Canellales; family Canellaceae; genus Warburgia; species Warburgia ugandensis. The sequence continues at coordinate 56,056,313 of CP141128.1, forward strand.
TTTCCTCTTCCTTCATTTACTATTTTAAATAAAGTCAAACATTCAACACAGTTCATTTCCCATAGAATGTCCAATTTTTGTTAAAAATAGCGAAAATTGCTCAGGCATTACATTATTACCCCCTTAAAAGAATTTCATCCTCGAAATTCCATAAATTATCATCTTCAAGGTATTTTGTCTCTTAGATAACTTCTTGGTAAATGCATTCCCCCCTTAGGAATCAAATCTAGGCTCAACCTCAATTTATCATTTTTTATTGTTCCTTCTACCAGGCCTTACCTATAAGGGCTGCTTTCACTGTGTACTCTGATGCATACTCCCATACGTGCTAGTTTAACAATACCCGTTTCTAGCTGTAATTCATCTATCTCGAAATCCTTAAATGCCTATACTTTTCTCATCATGTATAGGGCAGTCTCCTAGTAGGATCATGCTTCTTCATGTATAAATTACTCCATACTTCTTTGAGATCATATGATCTTATTTCTCCTATTTTATTTTGAATATCATAGGATAATCCTTTTTCTTCTTGTCTTTCATTTAGTGATCTCTTCATCATCCACATCTCCTTCTAATGGTTGGTTATATGTCATTAGTAAGAGTCCAAAAAAATTACCTTCTTTTTATTGTGTCTAACTTTGCTTCTTATCTTTTATATTTGTCCCCAAGATACTTCAATAACTGATATGGTATCATGTGCTCTACAGCCAAACTCTTAATTAACTTTGAATTTCAATTGTCTATCGTTTTCCATATGTGACTTTATTCCTCAACCAAAGTTACATTTGTTATTAGGATTTCCAATAATGTTCCCATTTATGCAAAAAGTCTCTTATTCATAACCGAGTACCCTTTCATGGTTGAATTCCTGTGTCATTATCTTCTTTATCATTTCCTTGGTTGATGGTTTTCTTCGTAACCTTTTAGTCCAAAAGTTCTATACTCAATCCGGTAGGGTTAGTCCTTAGGAAATTCCTTCAATTGATCTTTTGTACTTGGTATATGCACATAACAACTAACTATTTGTCTAAAGGTAACGTAACATTAAATCTTCACCTTATAGTGTGCTAGCCATCTCACCTTTTCTCCTTCCATTCCCTACGTCAGTATATTGTTCAATCTTTTATCAAGGCTTTATTGTTAACCATGCAGTCTGTATTGGCAAGAGGTATAAGTAGTGATTTTCTTAATTCCTCCAATTTTATCCTTCAAGTGCCTCCTCATACTTAGCTTATAATAGCAGTTCTCGTTCAATAACTACTACATCAAGTTATGCTGAAGCTATTAAATCATCAAATTTGAAAAACACTCAGGTAAGCATAGAACATTTTTGTAGACACATAGAAAGAATTTATTTGATTACCTTTTGATCTCTTTCCAGATATATCTTTGTCATAAGCTCAAGGGTCTCTAAAGTGATCGGTACTTATCTACCTTTCTTTTCAATCCAAGTTAGCAGCATCTTTCAGACCCACAGTGATTTATATGGTTTGTCATGGTATCTATTCAGGTTTGGAAAAATCTGTCCCACTGGTGGAGATCGCTCCTTATTTTTGTTTCTATCTCAGTTGTTACTATATTTATTATACTTATAGCTCTTCCATGTAGTTTAATTAACTAACCTCAGACTCTCAAATATCTTAGTCTAACAAATAACTTCTTTTAAGGAAAACTCATGTCTAAATACTTATAATATTCCTCTGAGTATATAACTTCGACTACTAACTCATAAATACTAACATACTTAGGGTGGGATACCTTTATTTAGTCAACAGTACTCTAAAGGTAATGATTAAATAATGGTTTTAAGATATTTGCTCTTCCAATCTATGATAGTAAGACCTCAATTTGATCCTTAATGGTACCCTTCTTGTTAAATGGACAAGTCACTGTCCCGGCTTAATTCCTTTCTCAATATATTTTATTGACAAGGTGGGATATCACCAAATTTTCCTTTTTATGGATTATATCCATTGGTGTTCCCCATAAGCTAATGGATTCGATAAGAATCTAATTGTAATAATTGATATCAAACCATTTGTAGAATTTAATTTCTAGTTGGTCACCATTCCTCTTCAAAAATTTCTTGTCGCATAATCTCCTGATATTCGATACTCTACTCAAGTCTTAGACCCCATATGCTCTCTCTCTTTTATACTCTTTTACAATCAGATCACCAACTCATCTAGTATTATTCCTTTGCATTTGTTTGATCTACCTTCCTATGGGATTCAAGATGATAGAATTCTATGTATCTCCATAAAGTCATGATCTTCTTCTTTTGAATATTCAATATTTCATTGAATACTTATAATTACATCTCTATCTCTATCTTTCTTTTCTTCAAAATCCTCATTTTTGTTAACCTAGATCAATGTCTTCATGTGCTTTGTTGCATATAATTGATACTGCATCTACTCCTTTACTTAACAGATATGATAAACTGAATGCTTCTCAGAAATTCTAAACTGTCTTAAGATTATTGAAATCCTCAGTTGCCTATAGCCTCAATAAAATTCATACAATGTCTTAATAATGGCATTGACATTTTGGTCATGCTACACTTCTCTTACTGTGACGACTTGGGTTTTCTCATGAATTTTTAAATGCAATATCTAATTTCCTAAGGCGGGACGCATCCCTATTTGAAAATCATTTTATAAAAACCATGCAATGTTGCAGAAAATCTTTTGTTTTAAACTTATTTTGAAAACCCCGAGTGCCATTTGCTTTCACAATAGCCAAAGTAGTTTTTGAAAAGCTTTAGAAGTCATAAATGTTTTTCCCCAGGTCTATCCAGTCACAGCACACAGCCCAACTGTAATTAAATACAAATACATGTCCAAAGGGTAGAGAGTTTACTCACATGTATAGTTGTCTCCTTTGTTTATTCACTTGCTCCTGAGTCATCTTCTATTTGTAAGTGGAACTATCCTGAAAAATGTAAAGGATAGGGTGAGTATATACTATGTTTAAAATCATATGCTCTTAAAAACATGTGCATGTTCGAACAAGCACGTTCAATATCGATATTAAAAACCACTGTCGAATTGAAATATTGACGACTTAAAGAATAGCATAGTCCAAGTCGAAAGTATCATATATCATAAACATAATGATATGCATAAGATGCTCAACTGAATCCAACTCATGGATATCTGGTATGGTATGGTCGACCAACCTCATGTTATGCCATATGCAATGCAAGTAAATCCACAAAACCATAGGGCCCAAACTATGCCCACGACCTCACCACCGTGTGGTCCCTAGGTCCTGAGGACACTCGGTCATAGCCTCAACGGGACATATGACACATCGACCTAATGCCATGACACCAGTGGTAGCCCCATGTACCACATGCAGTCGACGTAAGGACGTTGCCCTTTTTGGGCATGGTACCCATTCCACCTAGTAGTGGTAGAGGCTGGAGGCCAACCCAGACCTCTCGGCATAACGCCCACGAGCTTATTAGCCCAAATCATATAAGACCAAACAAGCGAAAACCTCTTTTCAAAACCTGTCCTTTTTGGGTCCCTCACAACTGCCTACCCAGCGTCTTTTGGGCACTACAACGTCTTTTGGTAACCCTCAAGGACATGCAATTTTTCAAGAACTCAATGCTCACAAATAATGCAATATATGCAATTGTTTGCAACGCATGTCTATGCATAATATATTTGTCATATGCATGCTAAATTAAATCATACTAAACAAGTCATATAACTTAAACTTAAAACATGCATTCAAAACAATCATGGCTCTTTTTAAAAGTCTAGTAGCAATAGAGCACCTACCTCAAAGTCTCCTGGAGTCGCGTCCTTTATCACTCAACCCATCCCTGGGTCTCATTTATAAACTCCTGGGTATGAATGGATACAAGGAGTCCTTATTAATTTCATTCTATTTAGACGTTAGAATGCTAGATCTGCTTATTAGGTCCATGGCCCTTGCCTAATTCATTCGTCAGGCTAAATCCTATGGTGTGGATCTACTTTCCAATAATTAAACTCTATAATTTATCCTCTAATCCTAACTTTAAAGTCTCATTAGGTCCGTGTGCCCCAGTTCCTAGGACACCCGTGTATCCTGGTTGAACTGAGACCGCCTTACGTGCGTGCGCGCCCAAAGGCCGTGCCAAGGACCACGTTTTGCACGCGCACATTCCTGCTCAAGTGACGTGCTATGATGCGTATCATCGCACGGATGCACCTTGTAGCATGGCACATCTCAGTTCCCAGGGCACCCCGTGCATCTTGGTTGAGCCAGGACCCGCGCCCCATGTCGCGCGCACACCCGAAGGCCACACCTGGGACAGTGTACGCACTGTTGTACACCTGGAACCCGTCCCAAGGACCCAGTCCCAGGTGCAGGTGAAGCATGGCATCCCTGGGATGCCTTGTTCGTGCACGGCCATCTGAACAGCTTGGGAACGTCTTCTATCCAGGAATTCCGGCTGGAAAAACTGGCTGGTTCGTACAAGGCCGGCTGAACCGGCTTGGGAGCATTTTCCGGCTAGGAACTCGGTTGGAAAATGACTAGAAAAGACTAGATCCGGCATGGATCTGGCCCTGGGGAAGCAAAACGGAGAGGAAAAGTGGAGAAATTGCTTACCTGTAGCCTGGAACGCCCTTTTTCCCCAGTGGGTGTGCCTGCTCGCCGAAAAACTCGAACAAGGGGGAAAACCCTATTGCCAGACCAGAAAGGAGAAAGGGCATGGAGAAAAATGGCAAGGGCTGGCCTAACTTGGGCCTAGCCGTTGCCGAAAAATGCAGAAAGACGGGTTTCCAATTTTTGCCGGAAACCCAGTCCAAAAACGCCGGAAAACTCGTGTTTTTGAGAGGGGGAGATGGGGCTTTTATAGAGGGGACAAGGTGGTGCCCCTCAATGGCAGTGCCGCCCTTTCCCCTGGGGTGTTCTAGAGAAATTGGGAAAAACGGGTTTCTAGAGGGGTCTAGAGGTTGAAGATGACAGGGGGTGCCGTTATCAAAACGACCCCTGCGTTTTTCGTCTTTTTCGTTTTTTCTGTTTAAATTCCAGAAATACCCCTATCTTCAAACGGTTGTAACTTCTTCATACGAACTCCGTTTTGGGTGATTTTTCAGACGTTGGATTCCACTTTTCGAGTAGAATCTAATGGTACTAAGTTTCCTTACAAATTCCTTCATTTACTATTTTAAATAAGGCAAAAAATTTAACACAGTTCATGTCCTATAAGATGTCCAATTTTTGTTAAAAATAGTGTAAATTGCTCGGGCATTACATTATTACCCCCTTAAAAGAATTTCGTCCTAGAAATTCCATAAATTATCATCTTCCAGGTATTTGTCTCTTAGATAACTTCTTGGTGAATGCATTCTCCCCTTAGGAATCAAATCTAGGCTCAACCTCAATTTATCATTTTTATTGTTCCTTCTACAAGGCCTTACCAATAAGGGCTGCTTTCGCTGCGTACTTTGATGCATACTTCCATACTTGCCAGTTTAACAATACAAGTTTCTAGTGGTAATTCATCTATCTCGAAATCTTTAGATGCCTACACTTTCATCATGTATAGGATAGTCTCCTCGTAGGATCATGCTTCTTTATTCATGTATAAATTTCTCCATACTTCTTTCAAGATCATATCATCTTATTTCTCATATTCCTTTTTGAATATCATAGGATGATCCCTTTTTCTTCTTGTCTTTCATCTAGTGATCTCTTCATCATACATATCTCCTTCTCATGGTTGGTTATACGTCATTAGTACGAGTTCAAAAATTACCTTCTTTCTATTGTGTCTAACTTTGCTTCTTATCTTTTATATTTGTCCCCAAGACACTTCAATAACTGACATGATATCATGTGCTCTACAGCCAAACCCTTGATTAACTTCGAATTTCAACTATCTGTCGTTTTCCATATGTGACTTTATTCCCCGGCCAAAGTTACATTCAATAATGTTCCCATTTATGCGAAACAAAAAGTCTCGTATTCATAACCGAGTACCCTTACTAGGTCATGGTTGAATCCTTTGTCATCATCCTCGTTGTCCTCTCTTTGCTTAATGGTTTTCTTCGCAACCTTTCAGTCCTCTATACTCAATCTGGTAGGGTTAGTCCTTAGAAAATTCCTTTAATTGATTTTTTTCGTACTCAATATATGCTCATAACAACTAACTATTTGTCGTAAAGGCAATGTAACATCAAATCTCACGTTATATTGTGCTGGCCATTTCACCTTTTCTCCTTCCATTCCCTATGTCAATATATTGTTCAATTTTTTATCAGGGCTTTATTGTCAATCATGCAGTCTATATTGTCAGGAGGTATAAGTAGTGATTTTCTCAATTCCTCAAATTTTATCCTTCAAGTGCCTCCTCATAATTAGCTTATAACAATAATTATCATTCAATAGCGATTATATCAAATTGTACTGAAGTTGTTAACTCAACAAATTTAACAATACTCAAGTAAGCATAAACATTTTCTTAGACATAGAAAGACTTTATTTGATTACCTATTGATCTCTTTCCAAATATATCTATCTCATAAGCTCAAGGGCCTCTAAAGTGATCAATCCTTATTTGCCTTCCTTTCCAATCCAAGTCAGTAGTATTTTTCAGACTCAAAGTAATTTCTTCACCTTGTCATGGTAACCATTAAGGTTTAAAAAATCTTTCACATTGGTTTAGATCACTTCTTATTTTTTGCCCTTATCTCAGTTGCAACTATCCTCATCAACTGACCTCATACCCTCAAATGTCTTAGTCTAACAAGTACTTCTTTCGAGGAAAACTCAAGTTTAAAGACTTATAACATCCCTCTGAGTATATAACTTTGACTACTAACATATTTGATTAATTAGGGTGTGATACCTTTATTTAGTCAACAGTACCCTAAAGGTAATGACTAAATAATGGTCTTAAGATATTTGCTCTTCAATCTATAATAGCAAGACCTCAATTTGATCCCTGATGGTACCCTAATTGCTGAAGAAAGACAAATGGACAAGTCACTGTCCCGGCTTAATTCCTTTTTCAATATACTTTATTGGCAAGGTGGGATATCACCAAATTTTCCTTTTTATGGATTATATCCATTGGTGTTCCCCATAAGCTAATGGATCTGATAAGAATCTAATTGCAATAATTGATATCAAACCATTTGTAGAATTTAATTTCTAGTTTGTCACCATTCCTATTCGAAAATTTCTTATTGCATAATCTCCTGAAATTCGATACTCTACTCAAAGTCTTAAACCCCATATGCTTTATCTCTATTATACGCATTTACAATAACATCATCGCTAACTCAACTATCGTCATTCCTTCGAAGTTGATTGCTTTATCTTCCTAGATGATTCAAGATGAAAGATTTCTATGGATCTATTCTTTCCTCGATAAAGTCATGACCTTTTTCTTTTGAATATTCAATATTCATTGAATACTTATAGTTACATCTCTATCTCTTTCTCTCTTTTCTTCAAAATCCTCATTTTTTGTCTACCTAGATCAATGCCTTTTATTGCATATAATCAATACTATATCTACTCCTTTACTTAATGGATATGATAAACTGAATGCTTCTAAGAAATTCTAAACTGTCTTAAGATCATTGAAATCCTCAATTGCCTATAGCCTCAATAAAATTCATATAATCTCTTAATAGTGGCATTGATGTTTTGATCATGCTATGTTAGGATCAACCTATTATCATCAAAATCTTTTGATAACTCGGTCGAATTCATTTCCTTATCATATTCGTGTTATGTTTCTCTTAATCACATAATATGTCACTAGTATACATCTTTTGATTTGGTCCATAATACTCAGGTAGTTATTATTCAATATCACTTCACTCTTCATGAAACTCCAATGAAGGTATCCACACTTTTGTGATCTAGCATGAGTCACAGTTATTTCCTAATATTATCTTGCATTCTCATCCCTCTTAGATTATCATCAAAATCTTCTCAAAGTCTATCTTTTACATCCCCTATCATACTCATATCATATCCCTTGTGATAGTGTACTCATATTCTGATATTCTTTATGATGGTAAGATAGCCATCTAGGTTCTTTGATTTTCTCACCTTTGATAAGATTACTTTATTGCAGGTCAACACTATCTACTAACAAGTCTATTAATCATCTTCATTCATTCATTCTCATCATAATCTGATCCATATATGAGTTTTCATATTTGCACCATACAACAATCCTTAATCCTTAAGCCGTCTTAGACTAGATTTTGGATAAGGGTTGCACTATCCTCTGCCTAATTATTTGTTAAACCAAGCTGTGTTTTACCTATTTATTTATGGTGAACTGCCATGGGCATTAATATTGTAATCCTCAAATAGAAGTAGTCATCTCTACTACTCCTTTTTATACTACTTCTTCTTGATTTTCTCTATTGTTTATGACCGTTGGGCATGCTGGACTAGCTGTGAAAGGATAAAACTTGGGCTCTGATACCAACTGTGATGACCTGGGTTTTCTCATGAATTTTTAAATACAATATCTAATTTCCTAAGGGGGGACGCATCCCTATTTGAAAACCATGCAATGCAGCGAAAAATCTTTTGTTTTAAACTTATTTTGAAAACCCCTAGTGTCATTTGCTTTCACAACAGCCAAAGTAGTTTTTGAAAACTTTAGAAGTCCTAAATATTTTTCCCTAGGTCTATCCAGTCACAGCACACAGCCCAACTGTAATTAAATACAAATACATGTCCAAAGGGTAGACAGTTTACTCACATGTATAGTTGTCTCCTTTGTTTATTCACTTGCTCGTAGCACTAATACCTCCTGAGTCGTCTTCTATTTGTAAGTGGAACTACCCTAAAAAATGTTAAGGATAGGGTGAGTATATACTATACTCAGCAGGAGTCTATCACTACTAGTTTTGCAATGCATGCTATGTTTAAAATCATATGCTGTTAAAAACATGTGCATGTTCGAACAATCACGTTCACTATCGATATTAAAAACCACTGTCGAATTGAAATACTGAGGACTTAAAGAATAGCATAGTCCAAGTAGAAAGTATCATATATCATAAACATAATGATATGCATAAGATGCTCAACTGAATCCAACTCATGGATATCTGGTATGGTATGGTCAAGTGACGTGCTATGACGTGCATCATCGCACGGACGCACCTTGTAGCATGGCGCGTCTCAGCTCCTAGGGTACCCTGTGCATCCTGGTTGAGCGAGGACTCATGCCCCATGTCGCGCGCGCACCTGAAGGCCGCACCTGGGACAGTGTACTCACTGTCGTACACCTAGAACCCGTCCCAAGGACCTAGTCCCAGGCGCAGGTGAAGCATGGCGTCCCTGAGAAGCCTTGTTCGTGCACGGCCATCTGAACGGCTTCGGAACATCTTCTCTCTAGGAATTTCAGCTGGAAAAATTGGCTGGTTTGTACAAGGCCGGCTGAACTGGCTTCGAAGCATTTTTCAGCTAGGAACCCGGCTAGAAAACGACTAGAAAAGACCAGATCGGGCATGGATCTGGCCCTGGGGAAGCAAAATGGAGAGGAAAAGTGGAGGAACAGCTTACTTGTAGCCTGGAACGCCCTTTTTCCCCGTGGGTGTGCTTGCTCGCCGAAAAACTCGAACAAGGGGGAAAACCCTATTGTCAGACCGGAAAGGAGAAAGGGCATGGAGAAAAATGGTAATGGCCGGCCTGACTTGGGCCTGGCCGTTGCTGAAAAATTTAGAAAGACGGGTTTCCAGTTTTCTCCAGAAACCCAGTCCAAAAACGCTAGAAAACTTGTGTTTTTGAGAGGGGGAGATGGGGCTTTTATAGAGGGGAGAAGGTGATGCCCCTCAATGGTGGTGCCGCCCTTTCCCCTGGGGTGTTCTAGAGAAATAGGAAAAAACGGGTTTCTGGAGGGGTCTAGAGGTTGAAGACGACAGGGGGTGCCGTTATCAAAACGACCCCCTGCGTTTTTTGTCTTTTTCGTTTTTTCTGTTTAAATTCCAGAAATACCCCTATCTTTAAACGTTTGTAACTTCTTCAAACGAACTCCGTTTTGGGTGATTTTTGAGGCGTTGGATTCCATTTTTCGATTAGAAACAATGGTATGAAGTTTCCTTACAAATTCTTTCATTTACTATTTTAAATAAGGTGAAACATTTAACACAGTTCATGTCCTATAAGAAGTCCAATTTTTCTTAAAAATAGTGTAAATTGCTCGGGCATTACACTTACAAGTTCATCTTAGGATCAATCCATTATCATCCTTAGTATTATCATCAAAATCTTTTGATAACTCGGTCAAATTCATTTTTCTATCATATTCGTGTTATGTTTCTCTTAATCACATAATATGTCACTTGTATACATCTTCTGATTTGCTCCATAATACTCTGGTAGTTATTATTCAATAGCACTTCACTCTTCATAAGACTCCAACGAAGTTACCCAAAATTGAGCTAAGTCCTTCAGGATCCATACCTTTGTGATCTAGTACGAGTCACAGTTATCCCCTAATATCAACTTGCATTCTCATCCTTCTTAGATTATCATCAAAATCTTCTTAAAGTTTGTCTTTTACATCCCTTACCATACTCATATCATATCCTTTGTGATAGTGTGCTCATATTCTGATATTGTTTATGATGGTAAGATAGCCATCTAGTTTTTTCAATGTTCTCATCTTTAGTGAGATTACTCTATTACAGGTTAGAACTATTTACTAACAAGTTCACTAACATCCTCATTCATCATTCTCATAATATGATCCATATATGGGTTTTTATATTTGCACCACACAACAATCCTTAATCCTTAAGTCGTCTTAGACTAGATTTTGGATAAGGGTTGCACTATCCTCTGCTTAATTATTTGTTAAACCAAGCTGTATTTCACCTATTTATTTAAGGTGAACTGCCTTGACCATTAATATTGTAATTTTTAAATAGAAGTAATCATCTCTACTACTTCTTCTTGATTTTCTCTATGGTTTAGGACCCTTGGACATGCTGGACTAGCTGTGAAAGGATAAAACCTAGGCTCTGATACCAACTGTGACGACCCGGGTTTTCCCATTCAATTTTTAAATGCAAGATCTAAATTCCTCAGGTGGGATGCATCCCTATTTGAAAACCATTTTATAAAAAACATGCAATGCAGCGGAAAACCTTTTGTTTTAAACTCATTTTGAAAACCTCGAGTGTCATTTGCTTTCACAACAATCAAAGTAGTTTTTGAAAAACTTTAGCAATCATAAATAATTTTTCTTATGTCTATCCATTCACAGCACACAGTCCAACTATAAATAAATACAAATACATGTCCAAAGGGTAGAGAGTTTACTTACATGTATAATTGCCTCCTACTTGATTCACTTGCTCGTAGCATTAATATCCTTTGAGGCATCTTCTATTTGTGAGTTGAACTATCCTAAAAAATGTTAAGGATAGGGTGAGTATATACTATACTCAGTAGGAGTCTATCACTACTAGTTTTACAATGCATGCTATGTTTAAAAATCATATCCTCTTTAAAACATGTGCATGTTTGAACAATCATGTTTAATATCGATATTAAAAACCACTGTCGAATTGGAATACTGACGACTTAAAGAATCACATAATCCAAATCGAAAGTATCATATATATCATAAACATAATGATATGCATAAGATGCTCCACTGAATCCAACTCATGGATACATGGCATGGTCGACCAACCTCATGTCATGCCATATGCAATGCAAGTAAATCCTCAAACCATAGGGTCCAACTATGCCCACGACCTCATCGCTGTGTGGTCCCTGGGTACCTAGGGACACATGGTCATATGCCTCCACGGGACATATGACACTTCGACCTAGTGCCGTGACACTAGTGGTAGCCCCTTGTACCACATGCAGTCGAAGTAGGGACAAGCCCTTTTTGGGCATGGTACCCACCCACCTAATAGTGGTAGAGACTGGAGGCCAACCCAAACCCCTTGTAATGACCCCAATTTTTGTAATATTAAAAGCCCATAAAAGGTTCAGTTTTAAAGATAAGGGCATTTTGGTCATTTCACTAGTCACCTTGACTAAACCAAAGAATTTAGTCCTAAAAGTGGTGTTATTAGATGCGCCTTGGAAAAAGGAATCCAACGAGACCAAAATCACCCAAAACGGAGTTAAAATGAGCAAGATATGACCCTTTGAAGTTCAGGGGCAAAACTCTAAATTTCACAAAAACGACTTAACCTGAAAAACACAGGTGCCCGTTTTGATACGGGTACCCCGTCGTCTTCAACCTCCTAGAGGCTTCTGGAACGGTGGTGTTTCAAGGAGGAACCACCGCCATTCTAGAGGTTTCTCCACCGCCATTCAAAGGCGGTTAGAACCCCTCCAGAACCCACTTTAAAAGCCCTATAAATAGAGCCCTTGGGTGCCTCTAATGGCAGCCCAAAACCTTGGAGAAAACCCATCGCAGAGCATGACCAAGAGGGAAAAACATGGAGAGAAAACCAGCCATGAAGCAGGTATGCTCAAAAACTCCCCAAACCCATCTCACCCATAGTCCTAGGCTCAATTCCCCTAAGTTTTAGCATGAAAAACCATGCAAAACGGAGCCTGGGAGAGCCACCAAGGACCCTGAGACGTCCCCAGGGCCCCACTGGTTTGACAGGGTCGAACTAGGGTGACCTGAGGACAACCCAAGTCTCTAACGGGCGGGACGATCCAATAGGAACGTCCCACGTCGACGCAGGTCGACGTCTGTTTGAAAAACCAAACGGGCGTGTCCAAGGACGCGCCCGCTAAAGGGACAGACGAGCGGAGATGTCACGCGCGTCTGCAGACGCGCCCGCTGAGGTGCACGCCGCAGACGCACAGCGTGCTAGCGTACATCGAATTTTTGTTACTTAAGGAAGTAGGGCACATGACGCTGACGCGCAGCGCCCTAGCATTCTGATTTTTTTTGTCTTTAAAGACTCTATGTACATACAATACTAAAATGCTTATAACTTAAGATCTAGAGCTATGATTGAGGCGCTGTAAAAGGTGTTGTGTCCGTATTGACGATGCGGACACATCCAAACCATAAAATCCCTGATCAAGGCCCAATCAAAAGAGGGCATGACCCTTAGAATAGGATGGTGGTGCGTGGCCACTAGAACTTTGGAAAACTAAGGATACCAAGGCCCAATTAGTACCTTAGCACACCCATAGGCATAGGGATGGACCCTTAATTCCTAAGTAATAAGACCCAACTGCTCTAAACCCATAAAAGATAGATTAAACTAACCTTGAGTCCCCAAACCATGTTCAGGAGCGTACACGGACAAGAGGGTTAACGCGACCTAGTCAAGTAGGTGCTCTATCACTATTAGATTATTTTAAAACAACTATTGTTATTTTGATAACATATGTTTTAGATATATGACTTGATTTGCATGAATTAATGCAGCATGCATGTTAAATGCTTTGTACATAGCCATGTTTTGAAATGACTGCATATACATTATGCACATATATGTGTTGCAAACAAGTGCATGCATTGCATGATTTAAGTACTTGCAAAGATTGCATGTCCTTGAGGGTTGCCAAAAGACGCTGGAGTACTGAGAGCCAGGCAGTTGTGAGGGACCCAAAAGAGGACAAGTTTTAACAAAAGGTTTTGACTTATCTTATGTGATTTGGGCAAGTAAGCCCGTGGGTGCTATGCCGAGGGGTCTGGGTTGGCCACCCGGCCTCTACCACTAATAGGTGGATGGGTACCATGCCCAAAAAGAGGCAAGTCCCTATGTCGACTGCATGTGGTACAGGGGGTTACCACTGGTGTCACTATAATGACCCCAATTTTTGAGATATTAAAATCCCATGAAAAGTTCAGTTTTAAAGATAAGGGCATTTTGGTCATTTCACTAGTCGCCTCAATTGAACCCAGGAATTTGGTCCTAAAGATGGTTCCATTAGATGCGTCTCGGAAAAAGGAATCCAACGAGACCAAAATAACCCAAAACGGAGTTGAAATGAGCAAGATATGGCCCTTTGAAGTTCAGGGGCAAAATTGTAAATTTCAGAAAACGACTTAACCTGAAAAACACAGGTGCCCGTTTTGATACGGGCACCCCGTCGTCTTCAACCTCCTAGAAGTTTCTAGAACGGCGGTGTTTCAAGAAGAAACCACCGCCATTCCAGAGGATTCCCCACCGCCATTCAAAGGCGGTTAGAACCCCTCCAGAACCCTCTTTAAAAGCCATATAAATAGAGCTCTTGGGTGCCTCTAATGTCAGCCCAAAACATGAGAGAAACCCTATTGAGGAGCAGCGACCTAGAGGAGAAAACGTGGAGAGAAAACCCACCACAAAGCAGGTACGCACAAAAAATCCCAAAACCCATCTCACCCATAGTCCTAAGCTCGGTTTCCCTAGGTTTTTGCATGAAAAACCATGGAGACTAGGCCTCTAGGGAGCCACCAAGGACCCTGGGACGTCCCCAGGGCCGCACTGGTTCCTCAGGGATGAACCAGGGCATCCGAAGGACGCCCCGGTCCCCCAACGACGGAGACGGCCCGCCCCAGACGAGACGCGTCGAACGCGTCTGAGAAGAAAACCACGGACGCGCCTGGTAAAGAGGAAGACGCCTGAGAAAGTCTCGCGCGTCTGCAGACGGGCAGCGCACTAGCGAGGCATCGTTTTTTTGGTTATTTGAGAATGTTGGGCGCACGTCGCAGACGCGCAGCGCCTAGCATTCCTCCTTTTTTTGTCTTCAAGACTCTATGTACATACAAAATTAAAATGCTTATAACTTGAGATCTAGAGCTCCGATTGAGGAGCCGCAAAAGGCGTTGCGTCTGTATCGACGACGCGGACACATCCAAACCATAAAATCCCTAAGCAAGGCCCAATGAAAGTAGGGCATGACCCATAGAATAGGATGGTGGCGTGTGACCACTAGAACTTTGGAAAACTGAGAATACCAAGGCCAAATTAGGACCTTGGGACACCCATAGGCATAGGGATGGACCCCTAATGCCTAAGTAATGAGACCCAACTGCTCTAAACCCATCAAAGATAGGTTAAACTAACCTTGAGTCCCCAAACCATGTTCAGGAGCGTACGAGGATAAGAGGATTAACGCGACCTAGTCAGGTAGGTGCTCTATCACTACTAGATTCTTTTAAAATAACTATTGTTATTTGAGAATATATGTTCTAAATATATGACTTGATTTGCATGTGATTTGTATAAATCAATTCAGCATGCATGTTAAATGCTTTGTACATAGCCATGTTTTGGAATGACTACATATACATTATGCACATACATGTGTTGCAAACAAGTGCATGCATTGCATGATTTATGTACTTGCAAAGATTGCATGTCCTTGAGGGTTGCCAAAAGACGCTGGAGTGCCGAGGGCCAGGCAGTTGTGAGGGACCCAAAAGAGGACAAGTTTTAACAAAAGGTTTTGACTTATCTTATGTGATTTGGGCAAGTAAGCTCATGGGTGCTATGCCGAGGGGTCTGGGTTGGCCACCCGGCCTCTACCACTAATAGGTGGATGGGTACCACGCCCAAAAAGAGGGAAGTCCCTACGTCGACTGCATGTGGTACAGGGGGCTACCACTGGTGTTGCGGCATTGGGTCGGTGTGTCATAGGCCTCGTGGAGGCTATGACCAAGTGTCCTCAGGTACCCGGGGACCACACGGCGAGGAGGCCGTGGGCATAGTGGACCCTATGGTTTGATGTGCATTTCATATAGCATGATATGAGGTTGGTCGACCATACCATACTAGAGGTCCATGAGTTGGACTCCATGAGGCATATATTGCATATCATGATGTCATCATATATATGATACTTTCACTTTTGGATTATGTGATCTTTTAAGTTATAAGAATTTCAGTTGATTTTGGATTCTTATACTGATGTTGAACTCGAGTATTCAAACATACGCATGTTTTGAATGAGCATATGATTTTGAAACATCTCATGCATTTATAAAACTAGTAGTGATAGGCCCTACTGAGTATATTATATACTCACCCAATCCTCAACATTTTTCAGATATCAGTAAGCACTCAAGGATAGGATACGTTCGTATATATATCATGGTTCAGGACAACTCCACTCCCAAAGAAGACATCTATGTTAGTGCTATGAGCAAGTGAATCCAAAAGGAAACAAATATACATGTAAGTAAACTCTCAACCCTTTGGACATGTGTTTGTACTTAGTTACAGATGGGCTGTGCATTGTGACTGGAAAGACCTGGGGAAAAACATTTATGATTTTTGAAGTTTTTCGAAAACTAACTTAGTTGTTGTGAAAGCAAATGACACTCGGGGTTTTCAAAAATGAGTTTAAAACTAAAGGATTTCCGTTGCATTGCATGGTTTTTTATAAAATGGTTTTCAAAGAGGGATGCATCCCGCCTTAGGAAATTTGACATTGCATTTAAAAATGCATGAGAAAACCCGGGTCGTAACAGTAGGTATCAGAGCCCAGGTTTTAACCTTTCACAGCCAGTCCAGTATGTCCAAGGGTCATGAACAATAAAGAAAATCAAGGATAAGTAGTATAAATAGGAGTAGTAGAGATGACTACTTCTATTCGAGGATTATAATATGACTGAGGACATTTCACCATAAACACATAGGTGAAAAAGGAGATAATCCTAGCAAATACTTAGATATTGGATTGCTTGAATCCTATCAAAATTTTAGGAAATAAGAATTGTTGTGCAGTGATGCAAAGATGAAATCTTATATAAGGATCATATTGTGATGAGAATGATGAATGAGTATGTTAGTAAACTTGTTAGTAGATAGTTTTGACCTGCACTAAAGTAATCTCATCAAAAGTGAGAAAATTGAAGAACCTAGATAACCATCTTACCATCATAAAGAATATCAGAATATGAGTACAAGGATATGATATAAGTATGATAGGGGATGAAAGAGACAGACTTTGAAGATTTTAATATAAGAGTGATGAGGATGCAAGAGAATATTAGGAAATAACTGTGACTCGTACTAGATCACAAAGGTGTGAAGGACTTAGCTTAATTTTGGATACTATTCATGAGAGTAAAATGCTATTGAAAAATAATTACCTAAGAATTATGGAGCAAATCAGAAGAGGTATACAAGTGACATATTATGTGAATAAGAGGAACATAACACGAATATGATAAGGAAATGAATTCAACCGAGTTATCAAAAGATTTTTTACTATAATATTGGGGATGATAGATCTATGATAATAGATTGATCCTAACATAGCATGATCAAAACGTCAATATTAAGACAGTATATCAATTTTATTGAGGCTACAAGCAATTGAGGATTTCAATGATCTTAAGACAGTTTAGAATTTCTGAGAAGCATTCAGTTTATCATATATGTTACTTAAAAGAGATAGATGAAGTATCAAATATATGCAACAACGCATATAGAGACATTGATCCAGGTATACCAAATGGATATTGAAGAAAAGAGAGAAAGAGATAGAGATGTAACTATAAGTATTCGATGAATATTAAATATTCAAAGAAGAAGATCATGACTTCATGGAGATACATAGAATCCCATAGAAAGGTAGATCAAACAAATGCAAAGGAATGATGATAGATGAGTTGGTGATCTTATTGCAAAAAGAGTAGAAAAGAGAGAAAGCATATGGGGATTAAGATTTTGAGTAGAGTATCGAATTTCAGGAGATTATGTGACAAGAAATTTTCAAAGAAGAATGGCGACCAACTAGAAGTTAAACTTTTACAAATGGTTTGATATCAATTAGATTCTTATCAGATCCATTAGCGTATGAGGAACACCAATGGATATAATCCATAAAAAGAAAATTTGGTGGTATCTCACCTTGCCACTACATGAGTAAATAAAGTTGTATTGAAAAAGGAATGCGGTCAGGACAGTGACTTGTCCATCTATCTATCTTCAGCAAGAAGGGTACCATCAAGGATCAAATTGAGATCTTACTATCATATATTGGAAGAGCAAATATCTTAAGACCATTATTTAGTCATTACCTTTAGAGTACTATTGACTAAAATAAGGGTATCCCACCATATCTAATCAAGTATGCTAGTATCTATGAGTTAGTAGTCGAAGTTATATACTTAAAGGGATGTTATAAGTCTCTAGACTTGAGTTTTCCTTGAAAGAAGTACTTGTCAAACTAAGTCAATTAAGGGTACATGGTCAGTTGATGAGGACAGTAGCAACTGAGATAGGAGCAAAAATAAGAAGTGATCTAAACCAATGCGAAAGGTTTTTCAAACCTTAGTGGCTACCCTGACAAGGTAAAGAAATTACTTTAGGTCTAAAAACTACTACAGACTTGGATTGAAAGAAAGATAAGTACTGATCACTCTAGAGGCCCTTGAGCTTATAACGCATCTGGGAAGAGATCAATAAGTAATCGATTAAAGTCTTTCTATGTCTAAGGAAATGTTTATGCTTATCTGAGTCTTGTTGAACTTGTTGAGTTAACAACTTTAGTACAATTTGATATAATTGCTATTGGGGGAGAATTATGGCTATGAGATGGCACTTGAAAGATAAAATAAGGAGGCACTTGAAAGATAAAAGTTGAGGAATTGAGAAAATCACTACTTATGATGATACCTCCTGACAGTACAGACTGCATGGTTGATGATAAAGCCTTAATAAAAGATTGGGCAATATATTGACATAAGGAATGAAAAGAGAAAAGTTGAGGAGGCTAGCACACTATAAGGTGAAGATGTGATGTTACTTGCCTTTAGACAAAAAGTTAGTTGTTATAAGCATATACCAAGTACGAAAAAATTAATTGAAGGAATCTCCTAAGGACTAACCCTACTGGATTGAGTATAGAACTTTTGGATTGAAAAAAAGAAAATCATCAAGCAAAGAAAGGGCAAAGAGGATGAAGACAAAGGATTCAACCATGACCAAGTAAGGGTACTCGGTTATAAGAAACTTTTTACTTTGCATGATTGAGAGCATTACTGAAAATCCTAAATGACAAATGGATGAGAAATAGTGAGATAGGCTTCTAGACGAAAACATATGACCCATGATGATGAATCGACCATCAACATTTGACATGAGTTTGGATAAAATCTTCAATAGAGGAAAGCGTTTAATGAACATGGAGTTAGGACATTTTTCTTTCAGTATATGATAAGGTCCTCGATAGAAGAGGCTACTAATTGGCTTTCATTTTTGAATGTAACCTTGGTCAAGGAAATCAAGTCACATATGGAAAACGACAGACAGTTGAAATTCAAAGTTAAGTAAGAGTTTGACTATAGAGCAAATGATACCATATCAGTTATTAAAGTATCTTGGAAACAAGGGCAAGAAGCAAAGTTAGACACAATAGAAAGAAGGTAACTTTTTGGACTTGTGGATAATGAAAGAGATCACTAGATGAAAAGGATTATCTTATGATATTCAAAATAGGAGGAATAAGCTAATATGATCTTGAAAGAAGTATATGCATGAGCAAAGAAGCATGATCTTACGAGGAGACTATCTTATACATGATAAGATAAGTATAGGGATCTAAGGAATTCAAGATAGATGAAGTACCGCTAGAAAACGGTATTGATAAATCGACACATGCGAGAGTATGGCGCTGCATCAGAGTACGCAGCGAAAACAGGCCCTTATGGGTGAGGCCTTATAGGAGGAACAATGGAAATAATAAATTGAGGATGAACCTAGAATTGATTCCTAGAGGGGAATGCATTCATCAAGAAATCATCTAAGAGACAAATACCTGGAAAATAATAAGTTATGGAATTTCGAGGACGAAATTCTTTTAAGGGGGTAATAATGTAATGACCCCAATTTTTGAGATATTAAAATCCCATGAAAAGTTCAGTTTTAAAGATAAGGGCATTTTGGTCATTTCACTAGTCGCCTCAACTGAACCCAGGAATTTGGTCCTAAAGATGGTGCCATTAGATGCGCCTCAGAAAAAGGAATCCAACGAGACTAAAATCACCCAAAACGGAGTTAAAATGAGCAAGATATAGCCCTTTGAAGTTTACGGGCAAAATTGTAAATTTCAGAAAATGACTTAACCTGAAAAACACAGGTGCCCGTTTTGATACGGGCACCCCGTCGTCTTCAACCTCCTAGAGGTTTCTGGAACGGCGGTGTTTCAAGAAGAAACCACCGCCATTCCAGAGGATTCCCCACCGCCATTCAAAGGCGGTTAGAACCCCTCCAGAACCCTCTTTAAAAGCCCTATAAATAGAGCTCTTGGGTGCCTCTAATGGCAGCCCAAAACATGGGAGAAAACCCGTTGAGGAGCAGCGACCTAGAGGAGAAAACGTGGAGAGAAAACCCACCACAAAGCAGGTACGCACAAAAAATCCCAAAACCCATCTCACCCACAGTCCTAGGCTCGGTTTCCCTAGGTTTTTGCATGGAAAACCATGGAGAATAGGCCTCTAGGGAGCCACCAAGGACCCTGGGACGTCCCCAGGGCCGCACTGGTTCCTCAGGGACGAACCAGGGCATCCGAAGGATGCCCCGGTCCCCCAACGACAGAGACGGCCCGCCCCAGACGAGACGCGTCAAACGCGTCTGAGAAGAAAACCATGGACGCGCGCGGTAAAGAGGAAGATGCCTGAGAAAGTCTCGCGCGTCTGCAGACGCACAGCGCACTAGTGAGGCATCCTTTTTTTGGTTATTTGAGAATGCTGGGCGCACGTCGCAGACGCGCAGCGCCCTAGCGTTGCTCCTTTTTTTGTCTTTAAGGCTCTATGTACATACAAAATTAAAATGCTTATAACTTGAGATCTAGAGCTCCGATTGAGGTGCCGCAAAAGGCGTTGTGTCTATATCGACGACGCGGAGACATCCAAACCATAAAATCCCTAATCTAGGCCCAATCAAAGTAGGGCATGACCCTTAGAATAGGATGATGGCACGTGACCACTAGAACTTTGGAAAACTGAGAATACGAAGGCCAAATTAGGACCTTGGGACACCCATAGGCATAGGGATGGACCCCTAATGCCTATGTAATGAGACCCAACTACTCTAAACCCATCAAAGATAGGTTAAACTAACCTTGAGTCCCCAAACCATGTTCAGGAGCGTACGTGGATAAGAGGATTAACGCGACCTAGTCAGGTAGGTGCTCTATCACTACTAGATTCTTTTAAAATAACTATTGTTATTTGAGAATATATGTTTTAGATATATGACTTGATTTGCATGTGATTTGTATAAATCAATTCAGCATGCATGTTAAATGCTTTGTACATAGCCATGTTTTGGAATGACTGCATATACATTATGCACATACATGTGTTGCAAACAAGTGCATGCATTGCATGATTTACGTACTTGCAAAGATTGCATGTCCTTGAGGGTTGCCAAAAGACACTGGAGTGCCGAGGGCCAGGCAGTTGTGAGGGACCCAAAAGAGGACAAGTTTTAACAAAAGGTTTTGACTTATCTTATGTGATTTGGGAAAGTAAGCCCGTGGGTGCTATGCCAAGGGGTCTGGGTTGGCCACCCGGCCTCTACCACTAATAGGTGGATGGGTACCACGCCCAAAAAGAGGCAAGTCCCTACGTCGACTGCATGTGGTACAGGGGGCTACCACTGGTGTCACGGCACTGGGTCGGCGTGTCATAGGCCCCATGGAGGCTATGACCAAGTGTCCTCAGGTACCTGGGGACCACACGGCGAGGAGGCCATGGGCATAGTGGACCCTATGGTTTGATGTGCATTTCATATAGCATGATATGAGGTTGGTCGACCATACCATACTAGAGGTCCATGAGTTGGACTCCATGAGGCATATATTGCATATCATGATGTCATCATATATATGATACTTTCACTTTTGGATTATGTGATCTTTTAAGTTATAAGAATTTCAGTTGATTTTGGATTCTTATACTGATGTTGAACTCGAGTATTCAAACATACGCATGTTTTGAATGAGCATATGATTTTGAAACATCTCATGCATTTATAAAACTAGTAGTGATAGGCCCTACTGAGTATATTATATACTCACCCAATCCTCAACATTTTTCAGATATCAGTAAGCACTCAAGGACAAGATACGTTCGTATATATATCATGGTTCAGGACAACTCCACTCCCAAAGAAGACATCTATGTTAGTGCTATGAGCAAGTGAATCCAAAAGGAAACAAATATACATGTAAGTAAACTCTCAACCCTTTGGACATGTGTTTGTACTTAGTTACAGATGGGCTGTGCATTGTGACTAGAAAGACCTGGGGAAAAACATTTATGATTTTTGAAGTTTTTCAAAAACTAACTTAGTTGTTATGAAAGCAAATGACACTCGGGGTTTTCAAAAATGAGTTTGAAACTAAAGGATTTCCGTTGCATTGCATGGTTTTTTATAAAATGGTTTTCAAAGAGGGATGCATCCTGCCTTAGGAAATTTGACATTGCATTTAAAAATGCATGAGAAAACCCGGGTGGTCACAGTCACGGCACTGGGTCGACGTGTCATAGGCCCCGTGGAGGCTATGACTGAGTGTCCTCAGGTACCCGAGGACCACACGGCGAGGAGGTCGTGGGCATAGTGGACCCTATGGTTTGATGTGCATTTCATATAGCATGATATGAGGTTGGTCGACCATACCATACTAGAGGTCCATGAGTTGGACTCCATGAAGCGTCTATTGCATATCATGATGTCATCATATACATATGATACTTTCAGTTTTGGATTATGTGATCTTTTAAGTCATGAGAATTTCAGTTGATTATGGATTCTTATACTGACATTGAACTCGAGTATTCAAACATACGCATATTTTGAATTTCAGTTGATTATGGATTCTTATACAGATATTGAACTCGAGTATTCAAACATACGGATGTTTTGAATGAGCATATGATTTTAAAACATCCCATGCATTTATAAAACTAGTAGTGATAGACTCCTACTGAGTATATTATATACTCACCCAATCCTTAACATTTTTCAGACATCAGTAAGCACTCAAGGATAGGATACGTCCGTATATATCATGGTTCAAGATAGCTCCACTCACAGAAAGAGGACATCTATGTTAGTGCTATGAGCAAGTGAATCCAAAAGGAAACAAATATACATGTAAGTAAACTCTCAACCCTTTGGACATGTGTTTGTACTTAGTTACAGTTGGGCTGTGCGTTGTGACTGGAAAGACCTGGGGAAAAACATTTATGATTTCTGAAGTTTTTCAAAAAACTACCTTAGTTGTTGTGAAAGCAAATGACACTCGGGGTTTTCAAAAATAAAGGTTTTCCGTTGCATTGCATGGTTTTTATAAAACGGTTTTCAAATAGGGATGCATCCCGCCTTAGGAAATTAGACATTGGATTTAAAAATGCTTGAGAAAACCCGGGTCATGACAGTTGGTATCAGAGCCTAGGTTTTATCCTTTCACAGCCAGTCCAGCATGTCCAAGGGTCATAGACAATAAAGAAAAATCAAGGATAAGTAGTATAAATAGGAGTAGTAGAGATGACTACTTCTATTCGAGGATTATAATATTAATGACTCAAGACATTTCACCATAAACACATAGGTGAAAAAGGAGATAGTCCTAGCAAATACTTAGATATTGGATTGCTTGAATCCTATCAAAATTATAGGAAATAAGAATTATTGTGCAGTGATGCAAAGATGAAATCTCATATAAGGATTATTGTAAGGTGCAAATATGAAAACTCATATATGGATGATGAGAATGAATGAATGAAGATGATTAAAGGACTTGTTAGAAGATAGAGTTGATCTGCAATAAAGTAATCTCATCAAAGGTGAAAAAATTGAAGAACCTAGGTGGATATGTTTTCCATCATAAAGAGTATCAAGGGATATGAGATGAGTATGATAAAGGATTTAAAAGACAGACTTTGAGATGATTTTGATAATAATAAGAGCGATGAGAATGAAAGATGATACTAGGGGATAATAGTGACTCATACTAGATCACAAAGGTATAGCTCAATTTTGGATACCTTAATTTGAGTCTTATGAAGAGTGAAATGCTATTGAATAATAACCACTTGAGTATTATAGAGCAAATCAAGTAACATATTATGAGATTAAGAGAAACATAACACGAATATGATGGGGAAATGAATTCGACCAAGTTATCAAAATATTTTTGACGATAATATTGGAGATAATAAATCTATAGATTGATCCTAACAAGAACTTGTAAGAAAAGTATAGCATGATCAAAACGTCAATACCATTGTATGAATTTTATTGAGGCTATAGGCAATTGAGGATTTCAATAATCTTAAGACAGGTATTCACTTTATCATATCTAAATAAAGGAATAGATGAAGTATCAATTATATGCAACAAAGCATATAGAGACATTGATCCAGGTGGACCAAATGAGGATTTTGAAGAAAAGAGAAAGAAAGATAGAGATGTAACTATAAGTATTCAATATTAGAAGATCATGACCTTATGATGACACATACAAATCTTTCATCTTGAAGATAACCAATCAACCTCAAGGGAATAATAGTTGAGTTAGCAATGATACGTATAATAGAGAGGAAGCATATGAGATTTAAGACTTTGAGTAGAGTATCAAATTTCAGGAGATTATGTGACAAGAAAGTTTCGAAAAAAGTGACCAACTAGAAATTAAAAATCTACAAATGGTTTGATATCGGATCCATTAGCTTATGGGGAACACCCATGGATGTAATAAAAAGGAAAATTTGGTGATATCTCACCTTGCCACTGCATGAGTAAATGAAAAGGAATTAGGCCAGGACAGTAACTTGTCCATCTATCTACCTTCAGCAAGAAGAGTACCATCAATGATCAAATGAAGGTCTTGCTAGACCAAATATCTTAAGACCATCATTATGTGTTGTCAACTAAATAGAGGCACCCCACCCTAATTAATCAGGTATGTTAATATCTATGAGTTAGTAGTTGAAGTTATATACTGAGAAGGATATTATAAGTCTTTAGACTTGAGTACTTGTTAGGCTAAGTCATTTGAGGGTATAAGGCTAGTTGATTAGGCCACATCATGAATAGCTACAAGTACAATAAATATGGTAACAACTGAGATAGGAGCAAAAATAAGAAGTGATCTAAACCAATGTGAAAGGTTTTTCAAACCTTAGTAGCTACCATGACAAGGTGAAGAAATTACTTTGGGTCTGAAAAATACTATAGACTTGGATTGAAAGAAAGGTAGATAAGTACCGATCACTCTAGAGGCCCTTGAGCTTATAACGCATCAAGGAAAAGATCAATAGGTAATCAAATAAAGTCTTTCTATGTCTAAGAAAATGTTTATGCTTATCTAAGTATTGTAAAACTTGTGGAGTTAACAGCTTTAGTACAATTTGATATAATCGCTATTGTAGACGAATTATTACTATTCTAAGTTAAGTATGAGAAGGCACTTGAAAGATAAAATAAGGAGGCACTTGAAGAATAAAATTTGAGGAATTGAGGAAAATCACTACTTACGAGTATACCTCTTGATAATATAGACTGCATGATTGACAATAAAGCCTTGATAAAAGATTACACGATATATTGACATAGGAGATGGAAGGAGAAAAGGTGAGATGGCTAGCACACTATAAGGTAAGATTTGATAACCAAATAGTTAGTTGTTATGAGCATATACCAAGTACTAAAAATCAATTAAAGGAATTTCTTAAGGACTAACCCTACTGGATTGAGTATAGAACTTTTGAACTAGAAGGTAACGAAGAAAACCATCTAGCAAAGAAAGGACAAAGAGGATGATGACAAAGGATTCAACCATGACCTAGTAAGGGTATCTGGTGATGAATAAGAGACTCTTTGCTTTGCATAAATAGGAACATTATTAACACTCCTAATAAAAAGTTGATGTGAGTAATGAGACAGGCCTTTAGAAGAGAACAATGGACCGTGATATATTTGACATGAGTATGCGTAAACTCTTTAAGAAGAAAAAAGCATTTGATGACTTCAGCATCTATGAAACTTGATGAACAGTTTGGATGTCCTAATCGTAATATGAGGTAGTATTAGTGATGGAAGATGGTACTAATTGGCTTTCATGATTTCATTTTGAATATAACCTTGGTTGAGGAATCGAGTCACGTATGGAAAACAACAGACAGTTGAAATTCAAAGTTAATCAAGGGTTTCGCTATAGAACACATGATTCCATATCAGTTATTGAAGTATCTTGGAGACAAGGGTAGGAAGCAAAGTTAGACACAATAGAAAGAAGGTAACTTTTTGGACTTGTGGATAATGAAAGAGATCACTAGATGAAAAGGATTATCATATGATATTCAAAATAGGAGAAATAAGATAATATGATCTTGAAAGAAGTATATGCATGAGCAAAGAAGCATGATCTTATGAGGAGGCTATCTTATACATGATAAGATAAGTATAGGAATCTAAGGAATTCAAGATAGATGAAGTACTGCTAGGAAACGGTATTGTTAAATCGACACGTACGAGAGTATGGCGCTGCATCAGAGTACGCAGCGAAAACAGGCCCTTATGGGTGAGGCCTTATAGGAGGAACAATGGAAATAATAAATTGAGGATGAACCTAGAATTGATTCCTAGAGGGGAATGCATTCATCAAGAAATCATCTAAGAGACAAATACCTGGAAAATAATAAGTTATGGAATTTCGAGGACGAAATTCTTTTAAGGGGGTAATAATGTAATGACCCCAATTTTTGTAATATTAAAAGCCCATAAAAAGTTCAGTTTTAAAGATAAGGGCATTTTGGTCATTTCACTAGTCACCTTGACTAAACCCAGGAATTTGATCCTAAAAGTGGTTCCATTAGATGCGTCTCAGAAAAAGGAATCCAACGAGACCAAAATCACCCCAAACGGAGTTAAAATGAGCAAGATATGGCCCTTTGAAGTTCAGGGGCAAAACTGTAAATTTCATAAAAACGACTTAACCTGAAAAAAACAGGTGCCCGTTTTGATACGGGCACCCCGTCGTCTTAAACCTCCTAGAGGCTTCTGGAATGGCGGTGTTTCAAGGAGGAACCACCGCCATTCTGGAGGTTTCTCCACCTCAAGAACCCACTTTAAAAGCCCTATAAATAGAGCTCTTGGGTGCCTCTAATGGCAGCCCAAAACCTTGGAGAAAACCCATCGCGGAGAAGTGACCAAGAGGGGAAAATGTGGAGAGAAAACCAGCCACGAAGTAGGTATGCTCAAAAACTCCCCAAACCCATCTCACCCATAGTCCTAGGCTCAATTCCCCTAAGTTTTTGCATGAAAAACCATGCAAAACAGAGCCTGGGAGAGCCACCAAGGACCCTGGGACGTCCCCAGGGCCGCATTGGTTCGACAGGGTCGAACCAGGGTGACCTGAGGACGACCCAAATCTCTAACGGGAGGGACGATCCAATAGGAACGTCCCACGTCGACGTAGGTCGACGTCCGTTTGAAAAACCAAACGGGCACGTCCAGGGATGCGCCCGCTAAAGGGACAGACGAGTGGAGATGTCGCGCGCGTCTGTAAACGCGCCCGCTGAGGCGCGCGCCGTAGACGGGCAGCACGCTAGCGCACGTCGAATTTTTGTTACTTAAGAAAGCAGGGCGCATGACGCTGACGCGCAGTGCCCCGGCATTCTGATTTTCTTATCTTTAAAGACTCTATGTACATACAATACTAAAACGCTTATAACTTGAGATCTAGAGCTCCGATTGAGGCGCCGCTAAAGGAATTGTGTCCGTATCGACGACGCGGACACATCTAAATGATAAAATCCCTAATCAAGGCCCAATCAAAGGAGGTCATGACCCTTAGAATAGGATGGTGGTGCGTGGCCACTAGAACTTTGGAAAACTAAGGATACCAAGGCCCAATTAGGACCTTAGGACACCCATAGGCATAGGGATGGACCCCTAATGCCTAAGTAATAAGACCCAACTGCTCTAAACCCATAAAAGATAGGTTAAAATAACCTTGAGTCCCCAAACCATGTTCAGGAGCGTACGAGGACAAGAGGGTTAACGCGACCTAGTCAGGTAGGTGCTCTATCACTATTAGATTCTTTGAAAAGAACTATTGTCATTTTGAGAACATATGTTTTAGATATATGACTTGATTTGCATGAATTAATGCAGCATGCATGTTAAATGATTTGTACATAGCCATGTTTTGAAATGACTGCATATACATTATGCACATATATGTGTTGCAAACAAGTGCATGCATTGCATGATTTAAGTACTTGCAAAGATTGCATGACCTTGAGGGTTGCCAAAAGATGCTAGAGTGCTGAGGGCCAGGCAGTTGTGAGGGACCCAAAAGAGGACAAGTTTTAACAAAAGGTTTTGACTTATCTTATGTGATTTGGGCAAGTAAGCCTGTGGGTGCTATGCCGAGGGGTCTGGGTTGGCCACCCGGCCTCTACCACTAATAGGTGGATGGGTACCACGCCCAAAAAGAGGCAATTCCCTACGTCGACTGCATGTGGTACAGGGGGCTACCATTGGTGTCACGGCACTGGGTCGACGTGTCATAGGCCCCATGGAGGCTATGACCGAGTGTCCTCAGGTACCCGGGGACCACACGGCGAGGAGGTCATGGGCATAGTGGACCCTATGGTTTGATGTGCATTTCATATAGCATGATATGAGGTTGGTCGACCATACCATACTAGAGGTCCATGAGTTGGACTCCATGAAGCATCTATTGCATATCATGATGTCATCATATACATATGATACCTTCAGTTTTGGATTATTTGATCTTTTAAGTCATGAGAATTTCAGTTGATTATGGATTCTTATACTGACATTGAACTCGAGTATTCAAACATACGCATATTTTGAATTTCAGTTGATTATGGATTCTTATACAGATATTGAACTCGAGTATTCAAACATATGCATGTTTTGAATGAGCATATGATTTTAAAACATCCCATACATTTATAAAACAAGTAGTGATAGACTCCTACTGAGTATATTATATACTCACCCAATCCTTAACATTTTTCAGACATCAGTAAGCACTCAAGGACAGGATACGTCCGTATATATCATGGTTCAAGATAGCTCCACTCACAGAAAGAGGACATCTATGTTAGTGCTATGAGCAAGTGAATCCAAAAGGAAACAAATATACATGTAAGTAAACTCTCAACCCTTTGGACATGTGTTTGTACTTAGTTACAGTTGGGCTGTGCGTTGTGACTGGAAAGACCTGGGGAAAAACATTTATGATTTCTGAAGTTTTTTAAAAAACTACCTTAGTTGTTGTGAAAGCAAATGACACTCGGGGTTTTCAAAAATAAAGGTTTTCCGCTGCATTGCATGGTTTTTATAAAATGGTTTTCAAATAGGGATGCATCCCGCCTTAGGAAATTAGACATTGCATTTAAAAATGCATGAGAAAACCCGGGTCGTGACACCTCTCGGCATAGCGCTCACGAGCTTACCAGCCCAAATCATATACGATCAAACAAGGAAAAACCTCTTTTTCAAAACCTATCCTCTTTGGGTCCTTCACAACTGCTTGGCCCTCACAACTGCCTACCCAGCGTCTTTTGGGCACTCTAGTGTCTTTCGGTAACTCTCAAGGACATGCAATTTTTCAAGAACTCAATGCTCACAAATCATGCAATATATGCAATTGTTTGCAAAACATGTCTATGCATAATATATTTAATCATATGCATGCTGAATTCATTTATATGCTAAAGAAGCCATAAAATAAGTCATGCTAAACAAGTTGTATAATTTATACTTAAAACATGCATTCAAAACAATCATGGCTCTTTTTAAAAGTCTAGTAGCGATAGAGCACCTACCTCAAAGTCTCCTAGAGTCACGTCCTTCATCACTCAACCCGTCCCTGGGTCTCATTTATAAACTCCTGGATGGATACAAGGAGTCCTTATTAATTTCAATACATTTAGATATTAGATCCCTAGATCTGCCTTTAGGGTCCATGGTCGTTGCCTAATCCATTTGTTAGGCTAGATCCTATGATATGGATCTTCTATTCAATAGTTAAACTTTGTAAATTGTCCTATGTTCCTAACTTTAAAGTCTCATTAGGTCCGCGTGTCCCAGTTCCTAGGATACCCGTGCATCCTAGTTGAACCGCGATCACCTCATAGGCGTGCAGGCCCAAAGGTCGTGCCAGGGACCGCGTTTTGCATGCGCACATGCATGTTCAAGCGACGCGCTATGACGCGCATCCTGAATGGCATTGCACAGACACACCTTTGGGGTAGCATGGCTCGTCTTAGCTCCCAGGGCACCCCATGCATCTAGGTCGAGCTAGGACCTGTGCCCCATGTCACATACACACCCGAAGGCCGCACTTGGGATAGTGTACGCACTGTCGTACATGCATGTCCAAGTAGCTCGCTACAGCATGCGTCCCAGTCAGCGTCCTATGAATATGTCTTCGATGCAGGCGGGCCGCATCTTGGTGCCCAGGATGCCCTGCGCATCCTGGATGAGTCAAAAGCCTACCACATGCTTGCGAGCGCACGATGCTGGCCCCAAGGGATGCGTCACTCATGTGCGTCACGGGGTGCATCCTGTGACAACTGGTTTTGGACGGGTTTCAGAGGAAACTCGTCTTCTCCGATTTTCAATAGCATCTCTCAGCCGGAAAACACCCAGATCCGGCGTGGATCTGGGTAGGGAAGAAGGCAAACTAAATAGGAAGGGGTGGGGGCTCACCTGGGTAGTTTGGGAGAGCCTATTGCCAGTGGTGCATTTTCCTCCACGCTTGCCAGAAATCTGAATTGCTGGAAAACTTGAAGAAGGGGGAAACCCCATTGCCAAGACCGGAAAGAAGAGAGGGTCATGGGGAAAATGGCAATGGCCGGCCTAACTTGGGCTTGGCCGTTGTCGAAAAACGCAGAGGGAACTGGGTTGAGACGGGTTTCTAGTTTTTGCAGGAAACCCCAGTCCTAAAGTCATTGGAAACTGTGTTTCCGTGAGGGAGGAGATGGGGCTTTTATAGAGGGGAGAAGGCGGTGCCCCTCAATGGTGGTGCCGCCATTTCCCCTAGTGTGTTCAGGAGAAATAGAGAGGAAAGGGTTTTCTTGAGAAGTCTGGAGGTGTAAGACGATAGTGGGGTGCCATTATCAAAACGGCCCCTGCGTTTTCGTTCTTTTTCGTTTTTCTGTTTAATTTACAAAACTGCCCCTAATCTTTAAACGTCCGTAACTTCTTTAGACGAACTCCGTTTTCGGCGTTCTTTGAGGACTTGGATTCCATTTTTTGAGTAGAATCTAATGGTACCAAGTTTCTTCACAAATTCCTTCATTTACTATTTTAAATAAAGTCAAACATTCAACACAGTTCATTTCCCATAGAATGTCCAATTTTTTTTTTTAAATAGCGTAAATTGCTCAAGCATTACAAAACATTCATGGAATAAGAAACTAAACTGAGGAAACTTTTTGAAATCAAAATTTTTCAAAACAAAATTTAGAAACTAACTAAAACTAATCAGAGATGCAGGTAACACAAGCAAGGAAATCTAAATAAGAAATTAACAAGGCAAGAAGCAATTATCCAAGGAATCAAAATTCAAAACCATGTGCATGACCCATGTAAGTGTAGATTCTTAAGCCATTGGATCTTATTTAAATCACTTATCCTAGCCAAAGAAATATTGTAGTCGATTAAATTAAGAATGTAAATAACATGGGAAATGGAAACATTCATGGAATAAGAAACAAAACTGAGGAAACTTTATGAAAACAAAGTTCTTTAAAACAAAATTTAGAAACGGAACTAATCAAAGATGTAGTTTACAAAAGCAAGGAAATCTAAATAAGAAATTAACAAGGCAATAAGAAATTATCTAAGGAATCAAAATTCAAAACCATGCGCATGACCCATGTAAGTGTAGATTCTTAAGCAATTGCAACTTATTTAACTCACTTATCCTAGCCAAAGAAACAATGTAGTTGATTAAATTAGGAATGTAAATAACATAGGAAATGGAAACATTCATGGAATAAGAAACGAAACTGACGAAACTTTTTGAAAACAAAGTTTTTTAAAACAAAATTTAGAAACTAAATAAAACTAATCTAAGATGTTGTTTACATAAGCAAGGAAATCTAAATAAGAAATTAACAAGGCAACAAGAAATTATGTAAGGAATCAAAATTCAAAACCATGTGCATGACCAATGTAAATGTAGATTCTTAAGCAATTGCATCTTATTTAACTCACTTATCCTAGCCAGAGAATGATTGTAGTTGATTAAATTAAGAATGTAAATAACATGGGAAATGGAAACATGCATGGAATAAGAAACTAAACTAAGGAAACTTTCTAAAAACAAAGCTTTCCTAGAACAAAACTTAGAAACTAGCAAAAACTAATCCCAGATGTAATTTACATAAGGAAGGAAATATAAATAATAAATTAACAAGGCAACAAGAAATTACCTCAGGAATCAAAATTCAAAACCAAGTACGTGACCCATGTAAGTGTAGATTCTTAAGCAATTGCATCTTATTTAAATCATTTATCCTAGCCAAAGAGAGATTTTAGTTGATTAAATTAGGAATGTAAATAACATCGGAAATGGAAAGATGCATGGAAGAAGAAACTAAACCAAGGAAACTTTCTAAAAACAAAGCATTCTTAAAACAAAACATCGAAACTAGCAAAAACTAATCTAAGATGTAGTTTACATAAGCAAGGAAATCTAAATAAGAAATTAACAAGCAACAAGCAATTATCTAAGGAATCAAAATTCAAAACCATGTGCACGACCCATGTAAGTGTAGACTCTTAAGCAATTGGATCTTATTTAAATCACTAATCCTAGCCGAGGAAATATTGTAGTTGATTAAATTAGGAATGTAACTAACATGGGAAAACGAAACATTAATGAAATAAGAAACTAAACTGAGGAAACTTTCTGAAAACAAAGCTTTTTAAAACAAAATGTAGAAACTAACTAAAACCAATCAAAGATGCAGGTTACATAAGCAAGGAAATCTAAATCAGAAATTAACAAGGCAACAAGACATTATCTACGGAATCAAAATTCAAAACCATGTGCATGACCCATGCAAGTGTTGATTCTTAAGCAATTGGAACATATTCAAATCACTTATCCTAGCAAAAGAAATATTGTAGTCAACTAAATTAAGAATGTAAATAACATGGGAAATGGAACCATTCATGGAATAAGAAACTAAACTGTGGAAACTTTTTGAAAACAAATTTTTTTAAAACAAAATTTAGAAACTAACTAAAACTACTCAAAGATGCAGTTTACATAAGCAAGGAAATCTAAATAAGAAATTAACAAGGTAACAAGAAATTATCTAAGGAAGCAAAATTCAAAACCATGTGCATGACCCATGTAAGTGTAGATTCTTAAGCAATTGCATCTTATTTAAATCACTTATCCTAGCCAAAGAAAGATTGTAGTTGATTAAATTAGGCATGTAAATAACGTGGGAAATGGAAACATTCACGGAATAAGAAACTAAACTTAGGAAATTTTCTAAAAACAAAGCGTTCCTGAAAGAAAACTTAGAAACTACCAAAAACTAATGTAAGATGTAGTTTACATAAGCAAGGAAATCTAAATAAGAAATTAACAAGGAAACAAGAAATTATCTAAGGAATCAAAATTCAAAACCATGTGCATGACCCATGTAAGTGTAGATTCTTAAACAATTGCATCTTATTTAAATCACTTATCATAGCCAAAGAACGATTGTAGTTGATTAAATCGAGAATGTAAATAACATGGGAAATTGAAACATGCATGGAATAAGAAACTAAACTAAGAAAGCTTTCTTAAGATAAAACATGGAAACTTGCAGAAACTGATCTAAGATGTAGTTTACATAAGCAAGGAATTCTAAATAAGAAATTAACAAGGCAACGAGCAAATATCTAAGGAATCAAAATTCAAAACCATGTGCATGACCCATGCAAGTGTAGATTCTTAAGCAATTGGATCTTATTTAAATCACTTATCCTAGCAAAAGAAATATTCTAGTCAACTAAATTAGGAATGTAAATAACATGGCAAATGGAAACATTCATGGAATAAGAAACTAAACTGAGGAGACTTTCTGAAAACAAATTTTTTTAAAACAAAATTTAGAAACTAACTAAAACTACTCAAAGATGCAGCTTACATAAGCATGGAAATCTAAATAAGAAATTAATAAGGTAACAAGAAATTATCTAAGGAATCAAAATTCAAAACCATGTGCATGACCCATGTAAGTGTAGATTCTTAAACAATTGCATCTTATTTAAATCACTTATCGTAGCCAAAGAACGATTGTAGTTGATTAAATCGAGAATGTAAATAACATGGGAAATTGAAACATGCATGGAATAAGAACCTAAACTAAGAAAGCTTTCTAAAAACAAAGCTTTCTTAAAATAAAACCTAGAAACTTGCAAAAACTGATCTAAGATGTAGTTAACATAAGCAAGGAAATCTAAATAAGAAATTAACAAGGAAACAAGAAATTAGCTAAGGAATCGAAATTCAAAACCATGTGCATGACCCATGTAAGTGTAGATTCTTAAACAATTGCATCTTATTTAAATCACTTATCGTAGCCAAAGAACGATTGTAGTTGATTAAATCGAGAATGTAAATAACATGGGAAATTGAAACATGCATGGAATAAGAAACTAAACTAAGAAAGCTTTCTAAAAACAAAGCTTTCTTAAAATAAAACCTAGAAACTTGCAAAAACTGATCTAAGATGTAGTTAACATAAGCAAGGAAATCTAAATAAGAAATTAACAAGGCAATAAGACATTATCTAAGGAATCAAAATTCAAAACCATGTGCATGGCCCATGCAAGTGTAGATTCTTAAGCAATTGGATCTTATTTAAATCACTCATCCTAGCAAAAGAAATATTCTAGTCAACTAAATTAGGAATGTAAATAACATGGGAAATGGAAACATTCATGGAATAAGAAACTAAACTGAGGAGACTTTCTGATAACAAATTTTTTTAAAGCAAAATTTAGAAACTAACTAAAACTACTGAAAGATGCAGCTTCCATAAGCATGGAAGCCTAAATAAGAAATGAACAAGGAAACAAGAAATTATCTAAAGAATCAAAATTCAAAACCATGCGCGTGACCCATGTAAGTGTAGATTCTTAAGCAATTGCATCTTATTTAAATCAATTATCCTAGCCAAAGAAAGATTGTAGTTGATTAAATTCGGAATGTAAATAACATGGGAAATGGAAACATTCATGGAATAAGAAACTAAACAGAGGAAATTTTCTAAAAACAGAGCTTTCCTGAACCAAAACATAGAAACTACGAAAAACTAATCGAAGATGTAGTTAACATAAGCAAGGAAATCTAAATAAGAAATTAACAAGGCAACAAGACATTATCTAAGGAATCAAAATTCAAAACCATGTGCATGACCCATGCAAGTGTAGATTCTTAAGCAATTGGAACTTATTTAAATCACTTATCCTAGAAAAAGAAATATTGTAGTCAACTAAATTAAGAATGTAAATAACATGGGAAATGGAAACATTCATAGAATAAGAAACTAAACTGAGGAGACTTTCTGAAAACAAATTTTTTTAAAACAAAATTTAGAAACTAACTAAAACTACTCAAAGATGCAGCTTGCATAAGCATGGAAATCTAAATAAGAAATTAACAAGGCAACAAGAAATTATCTACGGAATCAAAATTCAAAACCATGTGCATGACCCATGTAAGTGTAGATTCTTAAACAATTGCATCTTATTTAAATCACTTATCCTAGCCAAAGAACGATTGTAGTTGATTAAATCGAGAATGTAAATAACATGGGAAATTGAAACATGCATGGAATATGAAACTAAACTAAGGAAACTTTCTAAAAACAAAGCTTTCCTAAAACAAAACTTAGAAACTAGCAAAAACTAATCCAAGATGTAATTTACATAAGCATGGAAATCTAAATAAGAAATTAACAAGGTAACAAGAAATTATCTAAGGAATCAAAATTCAAAACCAGGTGCATGACCCATGTAAGTGTAGATTCTTAAACAATTGCATCTTATTTCAAATCACTTATCCTAGCCAAAGAACGATTGTAGTTGATTAAATCGAGAATGTAAATAACATGGGAAATTGAAACATGCATGGAATAAGAAACTAAACTAAGAAAGCTTTCTAAAAACAAAGCTTTCTTAAAATAAAACATAGAAACTTGCAAAAACTGATCTAAGATGTAGTTAACATAAGCAAGGAAATCTAAATAAGAAATTAACAAGGCAACAAGACATTATCTAAGGAATCAAAATTCAAAACCATGTGCATGGCCCATGCAAGTGTAGATTCTTAAGCAATTGGATCTTATTTAAATCACTTATCCTAGCAAAAGAAATATTCTAGTCAACTAAATTAGGAATGTAAATAACATGGCAAATGGAAACATTCATGGAAGAAGAAACTAAACTGAGGAGACATTCTGATAACAAATTTTTTTAAAACAAAATTTAGAAACTAACTAAAACTACTCAAAGATGCAGCTTCCATAAGCATGGAGGTCTAAATAAGAAATTAACAAGGTAACAAGAAATTATCTAAGGTATCAAAATTCAAAACCATGTGCATGACCCATGTAAGTGTAGATTCTTAAGCAATTGCATCTTATTTAAATCACTTATCCTAGCCAAAGAAAGATTGTAGTTGATTAAATTAGGCATGTAAATAACGTGGGAAATGGAAACATTCACGGAATAAGAAACTAAACTTAGGAAATTTTCAAAAAACAAAGCTTTCCTGAAAGAAAACTTAGAAACTACCAAAAACTAATGTAAGATGTAGTTTACATAAGCAAGGAAATCTAAATAAGAAATTAACAAAGGAAACAAGCAATTACCTAAGAAATCAAAATTCAAAACCATGTGCGTGACCCATGTAAGTGTAGATTCTTAAAAAATTGCATCTTATTTAAATCAATTATCCTAGCCAAAGAAAGATTGTAGTTGATTAAATTCGGAATGTAAATAACATGGGAAATGGAAACATTCATAGAATAAGAAACTAAACTAAGAAAGCTTTCTAAAAACAAAGCTTTCTTCAAATAAAACATAGAAACTACGAAAAACTGATCTAAGATGTAGTTTACCTAAGCAAGGAAATCCAAATAGGAAATTAACAAGGCAACGACCAAATATCTAAGGAATCAAAATTCAAAACCATGTGCATGACCCATGCAAGTGTAGATTCTTAAGCAATTGGATCTTATTTAAATCACTTATCCTAGCAAAAGAAATATTCTAGTCAACTAAATTAGGAATGTAAATAACATGGGAAATGGAAACATTCATGGAATAAGAAACTAGACTAAGGAGACTTTCTGAAAACAAATTTTTTTAAAACAAAATTTAGAAACTAACTAAAACTACTCAAAGATGCAGCATACATAAGCATGGAAATCTAAATAAGAAATTAAAAAGGTAACAAGAAATTATCTAAGGAATCAAAATTCAAAACCATGTGCATGACCCATGTAAGTGTAGATTCTTAAACAATTGCATCTAATTTAAATCACTTATCCTAGCCAAAGAACGATTGTAGTTGATTAAATCGAGAATGTAAATAACATGGGAAATTGAAACATGCATGGAATAAGAAACTAAACTAAGAAAGCTTTCTAAAAACAAAGCTTTCTTAAAATAAAACCTAGAAACTTGCAAAAACTGATCTAAGATGTAGTTAACATAAGCAAGGAAATCTAAATAAGAAATTAACAAGGAAACAAGAAATTAGCTAAGGAATCGAAATTCAAAACCATGTGCATGACCCATGTAAGTGTAGATTCTTAAACAATTGCATCTTATTTAAATCACTTATCGTAGCCAAAGAACGATTGTAGTTGATTAAATCGAGAATGTAAATAACATGGGAAATTGAAACATGCATGGAATAAGAAACTAAACTAAGAAAGCTTTCTAAAAACCAAGCTTTCTTAAAATAAAACTTAGAAACATGCAAAAACTGATCTAAGATGTAGTTAACATAAGCAAGGAAATCTAAATAAGAAATTAACAAGGCAACAAGACATTATCTAAGGAATCAAAATTCAAAACCATGTGCAAGACCCATGCAAGTGTAGATTCTTAAGCAATTGGAACTTATTTAAATCACTTATCCTAGCAAAAGAAATATTCTAGTCAACTAAATTAGGAATGTAAATGACATGGGAAATGGAAACATTCATGGAAGAAGAAACTAAACTGAGGAGATTTTCTGATAACAAATTTTTTTAAAACAAAATTTAGAAACTAACTAAAACTACTCAAAGATGCAGCTTCCATAAGCATGGAAGTCAAAATAAGAAATTAACAAGGTAACAAGAAATTATCTAAGGAATCAAAATTCAAAACCATGTGCATGACCCATGTAAGTGTAGATTCTTAGGCAATTGCATCTTATTTAAATCACTTATCCTAGCCAAAGAAAGATTGTAGTTGATTAAATTAGGCATGTAAATAACGTGGGAAATGGAAACATTCACGGAATAAGAAACTAAACTTAGGAAATTTTCAAAAAACAAAGCTTTCCAGAAAGAAAACATAGAAACTACCAAAAACTAATGTAAGATGCAGTTTACATAAACAAGGAAATCTAAATAAGAAATTAACAAGGAAACAAGAAATTACGTAAGAAATCAAAATTCAAAACCATGTGCATGACGCATGTAAGTGTAGATTCTTAAGCAATTGCATCTTATTTAAATCAATTATCCTAGCCAAAGAACGATTGTAGTTGATTAAATCGAGAATGTAAATAACATGGGAAATTGTAACATGCATAGAATAACAAACTAAACTAAGAAAGCTTTCTAAAAACAAAGCTTTCTTAAAATAACACATAGAAACTACGAAAAACTGATCTAAGATGTAGTTTACATAAGCAAGGAAATCTAAATAGGAAATTAACAAGGCAACGAGCAAATATCTAAGGAATCAAAATTCAAAACCATGTGCATGACCCATGCAAGTGTAGATTCTTAAGCAATTGGATCTTATTTAAATCACTTATCCTAGCAAAAGAAATATTCTAGTCAACTAAATTAGGAATGTAAATAACATGGGAAATGGAAACATTCATGGAATAAGAAACTAAACTGAGGAGACTTTCTGAAAACAAATTTTTTTAAGACAAAATTTAGAAACTAACTAAAACTACTCAAAGATGCAGCTTACATAAGCATGGAAATCTTAATAAGAAATTAACAAGGTAACAAGAAATTATCTAAGGAATCAAAATTCAAAACCATGTCATGACCCATGTATGTGTAGATTCTTAAACAATTGCATCTTATTTAAATCACTTATCCTAGCCAAAGAACGATTGTAGTTGATTAAATTGAGAATGTAAATAACATGGGAAATTGAAACATGCATGCAATAAGAAACTAAACTAAGAAAGCTTTCTTAAAATAAAACCTAGAAACTTGCAAAAACTGATCTAAGATGTAGTTAACAGAAGCAAGGAAATCTAAATAAGAAATTAACAAGGCGCAAGACATTATCTAAGGAATCAAAATTCAAAACCATGTGCATGACCCATGTAAGTGTTGATTCTTAAACAATTGCATCTTATTTCAAATCACTTATCCTAGGCAAAGAACGATTGTAGTTGATTAAATCGAGAATGTAAATAACATGGGAAATTGAAACATGCATGGAATAAGAAACTAAACTAAGAAAGCTTTCTAAAAACAAAGCTTTCTTAAAATAAAACCTAGAAACTTGCAAAAACTGATCTAAGATGTAGTTAACATAAGCAAGGAAATCTAAATAAGAAATTAACAAGGCAACAAGACATTATCTAAGGAATCAAAATTCAAAACCATGTGCATGGCCCATGTAAGTGTAGATTCTTAAACAATTGCATCTTATTTAAATCACTTATCCTAGCCAAAGAACGATTGTAGTTGATTAAATTGAGAATGTAAATAACATGGGAAATTGTAACATGCATAGAATAAGAAACTAAACTAAGAAAGCTTTCTAAAAACAAAGCTTTCTTAAAATAAAACATAGAAACTACAAAAAACTGATCTAAGATGTAGTTTACATAAGCAAGGAAATCTAAATAGGAAATTAACAAGGCAACGAGCAAATATCTAAGGAATCAAAATTCAAAACCATGTGCATGATCCATGCAAGTGTAGATTCTTAAACAATTGCATCTTATTTAAATCACTTATCCTAGCCAAAGAACGATTGTAGTTGATTAAATCGAGAACGTAAATAACATGGGAAATTGTAACATGCATAGAATAACAAACTAAACTAAGAAAGCTTTCTAAAAACAAAGCTTTCTTAAAATAAAACATAGAAACTACGAAAAACTGATCTAAGATGTAGTTTACATAAGCAAGGAAATCTAAATAGGAAATTAACAAGGCAACGAGCAAATATCTAAGGAATCAAAATTCAAAACCATGTGCATGACCCATGCAAGTGTAGATTCTTAAGCAATTGGATCTTATTTAAATCACTTATCCTAGCAAAAGAAATATTCTAGTCAACTAAATTAGGAATGTAAATAACATGGGAAATGGAAACATTCATGGAATAAGAAACTAGACTAAGGAGACTTTCTGAAAACAAATTTTTTTAAAACAAAATTTAGAAACTAACTAAAACTACTCAAAGATGCAGCATACATAAGCATGGAAATCTAAATAAGAAATTAACAAGGTAACAAGAAATTATCTAAGGAATCAAAATTCAAAACCATGTGCATGACCCATGTAAGTGTAGATTCTTAAACAATTGCATCTTATTTAAATCACTTATCCTAGCCAAAGAACGATTGTAATTGATTAAATCGAGAATGTAAAGAACATGGGAAATTGAAACATGCATGGAATAAGAAACTAAACTAAGAAAGCTTTCTAAAAACCAAGCTTTCTTAAAATAAAACTTAGAAACATGCAAAAACTGATCTAAGATGTAGTTAACATAAGCAAGGAAATCTAAATAAGAAATTAACAAGGCAACAAGACATTATCTAAGGAATCAAAATTCAAAACCATGTGCAAGACCCATGCAAGTGTAGATTCTTAAGCAATTGGAACTTATTTAAATCACTTATCCTAGCAAAAGAAATATTCTAGTCAACTAAATTAGGAATGTAAATGACATGGGAAATGGAAACATTCATGGAAGAAGAAACTAAACTGAGGAGACTTTCTGATAACAAATTTTTTTAAAACAAAATTTAGAAACTAACTAAAACTACTCAAAGATGCAGCTTCCATAAGCATGGAAGTCAAAATAAGAAATTAACAAGGTAACAAGAAATTATCTAAGGAATCAAAATTCAAAACCATGTGCATGACCCATGTAAGTGTAGATTCTTAGGCAATTGCATCTTATTTAAATCACTTATCCTAGCCAAAGAAAGATTGTAGTTGATTAAATTAGGCATGTAAATAACGTGGGAAATGGAAACATTCACGGAATAAGAAACTAAACTTAGGAAATTTTCAAAAAACAAAGCTTTCCAGAAAGAAAACATAGAAACTACCAAAAACTAATGTAAGATGCAGTTTACATAAACAAGGAAATCTAAATAAGAAATTAACAAGGAAACAAGAAATTACGTAAGAAATCAAAATTCAAAACCATGTGCATGACGCATGTAAGTGTAGATTCTTAAGCAATTGCATCTTATTTAAATCAATTATCCTAGCCAAAGAACGATTGTAGTTGATTAAATCGAGAATGTAAATAACATGGGAAATTGTAACATGCATAGAATAACAAACTAAACTAAGAAAGCTTTCTAAAAACAAAGCTTTCTTAAAATAACACATAGAAACTACGAAAAACTGATCTAAGATGTAGTTTACATAAGCAAGGAAATCTAAATAGGAAATTAACAAGGCAACGAGCAAATATCTAAGGAATCAAAATTCAAAACCATGTGCATGACCCATGCAAGTGTAGATTCTTAAGCAATTGGATCTTATTTAAATCACTTATCCTAGCAAAAGAAATATTCTAGTCAACTAAATTAGGAATGTAAATAACATGGGAAATGGAAACATTCATGGAATAAGAAACTAAACCGAGGAGACTTTCTGAAAACAAATTTTTTTAAGACAAAATTTAGAAACTAACTAAAACTACTCAAAGATGCAGCTTACATAAGCATGGAAATCTTAATAAGAAATTAACAAGGTAACAAGAAATTATCTAAGGAATCAAAATTCAAAACCATGTCATGACCCATGTATGTGTAGATTCTTAAACAATTGCATCTTATTTAAATCACTTATCCTAGCCAAAGAACGATTGTAGTTGATTAAATTGAGAATGTAAATAACATGGGAAATTGAAACATGCATGCAATAAGAAACTAAACTAAGAAAGCTTTCTTAAAATAAAACCTAGAAACTTGCAAAAACTGATCTAAGATGTAGTTAACAGAAGCAAGGAAATCTAAATAAGAAATTAACAAGGCGCAAGACATTATCTAAGGAATCAAAATTCAAAACCATGTGCATGACCCATGTAAGTGTTGATTCTTAAACAATTGCATGTTATTTCAAATCACTTATCCTAGGCAAAGAACGATTGTAGTTGATTAAATCGAGAATGTAAATAACATGGGAAATTGAAACATGCATGGAATAAGAAACTAAACTAAGAAAGCTTTCTAAAAACAAAGCTTTCTTAAAATAAAACCTAGAAACTTGCAAAAACTGATCTAAGATGTAGTTAACATAAGCAAGGAAATCTAAATAAGAAATTAACAAGGCAACAAGACATTATCTAAGGAATCAAAATTCAAAACCATGTGCATGGCCCATGTAAGTGTAGATTCTTAAACAATTGCATCTTATTTAAATCACTTATCCTAGCCAAAGAACGATTGTAGTTGATTAAATTGAGAATGTAAATAACATGGGAAATTGTAACATGCATAGAATAAGAAACTAAACTAAGAAAGCTTTCTAAAAACAAAGCTTTCTTAAAATAAAACATAGAAACTACAAAAAACTGATCTAAGATGTAGTTTACATAAGCAAGGAAATCTAAATAGGAAATTAACAAGGCAACGAGTAAATATCTAAGGAATCAAAATTCAAAACCATGTGCATGATCCATGCAAGTGTAGATTCTTAAACAATTGCATCTTATTTAAATCACTTATCCTAGCCAAAGAACGATTGTAGTTGATTAAATCGAGAACGTAAATAACATGGGAAATTGTAACATGCATAGAATAACAAACTAAACTAAGAAAGCTTTCTAAAAACAAAGCTTTCTTAAAATAAAACATAGAAACTACGAAAAACTGATCTAAGATGTAGTTTACATAAGCAAGGAAATCTAAATAGGAAATTAACAAGGCAACGAGCAAATATCTAAGGAATCAAAATTCAAAACCATGTGCATGATCCATGCAAGTGTAGATTCTTAAGCAATTGGATCTTATTTAAATCACTTATCATAGCAAAAGAAATATTCTAGTCAACTAAATTAGGAATGTAAATAACATGGGAAATGGAAACATTCATGGAAGAAGAAACTAAACTGAGCAGACTTTCTGAAAACAAATTTTTTTAAAACAAAATTTAGAAACT
The DNA here is from genome assembly GCA_035236585.1 of Warburgia ugandensis. Taxonomy (NCBI): domain Eukaryota; kingdom Viridiplantae; phylum Streptophyta; class Magnoliopsida; order Canellales; family Canellaceae; genus Warburgia; species Warburgia ugandensis. The sequence goes on from CP141128.1 coordinate 56,099,904, forward strand.
AACTAAAACTTCTCAAAGATGCAGCATACATAAGCATGGAAATCTAAATAAGAAATTAACAAGGTAACAAGAAATTATCTAAGGAATCAAAATTCAAAACCATGTGCATGACCCATGTAAGTGTAGATTCTTAAACAATTGCATCTTATTTAAATCACTTATCCTAGCCAAAGAACGATTGTAATTGATTAAATCGAGAATGTAAAGAACATGGGAAATTGAAACATGCATGGAATAAGAAACTAAACTAAGAAAGCTTTCTAAAAACCAAGCTTTCTTAAAATAAAACTTAGAAACATGCAAAAACTGATCTAAGATGTAGTTAACATAAGCAAGGAAATCTAAATAAGAAATTAACAAGGCAACAAGACATTATCTAAGGAATCAAAATTCAAAACCATGTGCAAGACCCATGCAAGTGTAGATTCTTAAGCAATTGGAACTTATTTAAATTACTTATCCTAGCAAAAGAAATATTCTAGTCAACTAAATTAGGAATGTAAATAACATGGGAAATGGAAACATTCATGGAATAAGAAACTAAACTGAGGAGACTTTTTGAAAACAAATTTTTTTTAAACAAAATTTAGAAACTAACTAAAACTACTTAAAGATGCAGCTTACATAAGCATTGAAATCTAAATAAGAAATTAACAAGGTAACAAGAAATTATCTAAGGAATCAAAATTCAAAACCATGTGCATGACCCATGTAAGTGTAGATTCTTAAGCAGTTATATCTTATTTAAATCACTTATCCTAGCCGAAGAAAGATTGTAGTTGATTAAATTAGGCATGTAAATAACGTTGGAAATGGAAACATTCGCGGAATAAGAAACTAAACTAAGGAAACTTTCTAAAAACAAAGCTTTCCTAAAACAAAACATAGAAACTAGCAAAAACTAATCCGAGATGTAATTTACATAAGCAAGGAAATCTAAATAAGAAATTAACAAGGCAACAAGGAATTACCTAAGGAATCAAAATTCAAAACCATGTGCATGACCCATGTAAGTGTAGATTCTTAAGCAATTGCATCTTATTTAAATCAATTATCCTAGCCAAATAAAGATTGTAGTTGATTAAATTCGGAATGTAACTAACATGGGAAATGGAAACATTCATGGAATAAGAAACTGTAATGACCCCAATTTTTGAGATATTAAAATCCCATGAAAAGTTCTGTTTTAAAGATAAGGGCATTTTGGTCATTTCACTAGTCGCCTCAACTGAACCCAGGAAATTGGTCCTAAAAATGTTTCCATTAGATGCGTCTCGGAAAAAGGAATCAAAAGAGACCAAAATCACCCAAAACGGAGTTAAAATGAGCAAGATATGGCCCTTTGAAGTTCAGGGGCAAATTTGTAAATTTCACAAATTGACTTAAACTGAAAAAAACACAGGTGCCCGTTTTGATACGGGCACCCCGTCGTCTTCAACCTCCTAGAGGTTTCTGGAACGGCGGTGTTTCAAGGAGAAACCACCACCATTCTAGAGGATTCCCCACCACCATTCAAAGGCGGTTAGAAACCCTCCAGAACCCTCTTTAAAAGCTCTATAAATAGAGCTCTTGGGTGCCTCTAATGGCAGCCCAAAAGCCTTGGAGAAAATCAGTCGTGAAGCAGTGAGCAAGGGGGGAAAACGTGGAGAGAAAACCACCCACGAAGCAGGTACGCACAAAAAAACCCCAAACCCATCTCCACTATAGTTCCAGGAACGATTTACCTAGGTTTTTTCATGAAAAACCATGGAGAATAGGCCTCCAGGAGAGCCACAAAGCCCCCTGGGACGTCCCCAAGCCGCATTGGTTCGACAGGGTCGAACCAGGGTGACCTGAGGATGACCTAGGTCACTAACAGGCGGGACGATCCAATAGGACCGTCCCACGTCGACGCAGGTCGACGTCGTTTGAAAAACTAAACGGGCGCGTCTGTGGACACGCCCGCTAAAGAGAAGGACGTACCGAGTTGTATAGCGCGTCTACAGACGCCCCCGCTTAGGCGCACGCAGCAGACGTGCAGCGCACTAGCGAGGCGTCGTTTTTTGGTTATTTGAGAATGCTGGGCGCACGTCGCAGACGCGCAGCACCCTAACATTCCTCTTTTTTTTGTCTTTAAGGCTCTATGTACATACAAAATTAAAATGCTTATAACTTGAGATCTAGAGCTCCGATTGAGGCGCCGCAAAAGGTGTTATGTCCTTATCGACGACACGGACATATCCAAATCATAAAATCTCTAATCAAGGTCTAATAAAAGGTGGGTATGACCCTTAGAATAGGATGGTGGCGCGTGACCACTAGAACTTTGGAAAACTGAGAATACCAAGGCCAAATTAGGACCTTGGGACACCCATAGGCATAGGGATGGACCCCTAATGCCTAAGTAATGAGACCCAACTGCTCTAAACCCATCAAAGATAAGTTAAACTAACCTTGAGTCCCCAAACCATGCTCAGGAGCATACGAGGACAAGAGGGTTAACGCGACCTAGTCAGGTAGGTGCTCTATCACTATTAGATTCTTTTAAAAGAACTATTGATATTTATGTTTTAGATATATGACTTGATTTGCATGTGATTAGCATGACTTGATTCAGCATGCATATGATAAACGTTTTGCACATAGACATGTTTAGTAAATGATTGCATATACATTATGCACATGTATGTTTTGCAAACTATTGCATGCATTGCACGATTTTTGAGCATTAAGCTCTTGCAAAGATTGCATGTCCTTGAGGGTTGCCAAAAGACGCTGGAGTGCCGAGGGCCAGGCAATTGTGAGGGACCCAAAAGAGGACAAGTTTTAACAAAAGGTTTTGACTTATCTTATGTGATTTGGGCAAGTAAGCCCGTGGGTGCTATGCCGAGGGGTCTGGGTTGGCCACCCGGCCTCTACCACTAATAGGTGGATGGGTACCACGCCCAAAAAGAGGCAAGTCCCTACGTCGACTGCATGTGGTACAGGGGGCTACCACTGGTGTCACGGCACTGGGTCGGCATGTCATAGGCCCCGTGGAGGCTATGACCAGGTGTCCTCAGGTACCCGGGGACCACACGGCGAGGAGGCTTTGTTTTAAACCAATATTGGTCGACCATACCATACTAGAGGTCCATGAGTTGGACTCTATGAGGCATCAATTGCATATCATGATGTCATCATATATGATACTTTCACCTTTGGATTATGTGATCTTTTAAGTTATGAGAATTTCAGTTGATTATGGATTCTTATACTAATGTTGAACTCGAGTATTCAACCATACGCATATTTTGAATTTTAGTTGATTATGGATTCTTATACCAATATTGAACTCGAGTATTAAAAAATACACATGTTTTGAATGAATGAGCATATGATTTTAAAACATCTCATGCATTTATAAAACTAGTAGTGATAGGCCCTACTGAGTATATTATATACTCACCCAATCCCCAACATTTTTTAGATACAAAGTAAATACCTAAGGTCAAGGGACATTTGCACTAGGAGGCATAGGCCAAGCACAAGTAAGTAGACCCCTATCTTATCTTTCAATGTTACTTGATTGTAGTTACTCTCTAATAGCTGGGGCTGTGACTAACACTTTCTTGGGAACAATATTGGTTTAAAAATTTGCCATGACTAAATAGATTGAGAATATGTTTTCACACTCGAGGTTTTTAAACAATTGCATCTTATTTAAATCACTTATCCTAGCCAACGAATGATTGTAGTTGATTAAATCGAGAATGTAAATAACATGGGAAATTGAAACATGCATGGAATAAGAAACTAAACTAAGAAAGCTTTCTAAAAACAAAGCTTTCTTAAAATAAAACATAGAAACTACGAAAAACTGATCTAAGATGTAGTTTACATAAGCAAGGAAATCTAAATAGGAAATTAACAAGGCAACGAGCAAATATCTAAGGAATCAAAATTCAAAACCATGTGCATGACCCATGCAAGTGTAGATTCTTAAGCAATTGGATCTTATTTAAATCACTTATCGTAGCAAAAATAATATTCTAGTCAACTAAATTAGGAATGTAAATAACATGGGAAATGGAAACATTCATGGAATAAGAAACTAAATTGAGGAGACTTTCTGAAAACAAATTTTTTTAAAACAAAATTTAGAAACTAACTAAAACTACTCAAAGATGAAGCTTACATAAGCATGGAAATCTAAATAAGAAATTAACAAGGTAACAAGAAATTATCTAAGGAATCAAAATTCAAAACCATGTCATGACCCATGTATGTGTAGATTCTTAAACAATTGCATCTTATTTAAATCACTTATCCTAGCCAAAGAACGATTGTAGTTGATTAAATTGAGAATGTAAATAACATGGGAAATTGAAACATGCATGCAATAAGAAACTAAACTAAGGAAACATTCTAAAAACAAAGCTTTCCTAAAACAAAACTTAGAAACTAGCAAAAACTAATCCGAGATGTAATTTACATAAGCAAGGAAATCTAAATAAGAAATTAACAAGGCAACAAGAAATTACCTAAGGAATCAAAATTCAAAACCATGTGCATGACCCATGTAAGTGTAGATTCTTAAGCAATTGCATCTTATTTAAATCAATTATCCTAGCCAAAGAAAGATTGTAGTTGATTAAATTCGGAATGTAAATAACATGGGAAATGGAAACATTCATGGAATAAGAAACTAAACTAAGGCAACTTTTTGAAAACAAATTTTTTTAAAACAAAATTTAGAAACTAACTAAAACTACTCAAAGATGCAGCTTACATAAGCATGGAAATCTAAATAAGAAATTAACAAGGTAACAAGAAATTATCTAAGGAGTCAAAATTCAAAACCATGTGCATGACCCATGTAAGTGTAGATTCTTAAACAATTGCATCTTATTTAAATCACTTATCCTACCCAAAGAACGATCGTAGTTGATTAAATCGAGAATGTAAATAACATGGGAAATTGAAACATGCATGGAATAAGAAACTAAACTAAGGAAACTTTCTAAAAACAAAGCTTTCCAAAAACAAAACTTAGAAACTAGCAAAAACTAATCCGAGATGTAATTTACATATGCAAGGAAATCTAAATAAGAAATTAACATGGCAACAAGAAATTAGCTAAGGAATCAAAATTCAAAACCATGTGCATGACCCATGTAAGTGTAGATTCCTAAGCAATTGCATCTTATTTAAATCAATTATCCTAGCCAAAGCAAGATTGTAGTTGATTAAATTCGGAATGTAAATAACATGGGAAATGGAAACATTCATGGAATAAGAAACTAAACTTAGGAAATTTTCTAAAAACAGAGCTTTCCTGAAACAAAACTTAGAAACTACGAAAAACTAATCTAAGATGTAGTTAACATAAGCATGGAAATCTAAATAAGAAATTAACAAGGCAACAAGACATTATCTAAGGAATCAAAATTCAAAACCATGTGCATGACCCATGCAAGTGTAGATTCTTAAGCAATTGGAACTAATTTAAATCACTTATCCTTGCAAAAGAAAAATTGTAGTCAACTAAATTAAGAATGTAAATAACATGGGAAATGGAAACATTCATGGAATAAGAAACTAAACTAAGGCAACTTTTTGAAAACAAATTTTTTTTAAACAAAATTTAAAAACTAACTAAAACTACTCAAAGATGCAGTTTACATAAGCAAGGAAATCTAAATAAGAAATTAAAAAGGTAACAAGAAATTATCTAAGGAAGCAAAATTCAAAACCATGTGCATGACCCATGTGAGTGTAGATTCTTAAACAATTGCATCTTATTTAAATCACTTATCCTAGCCAAAGAAAGATTGTAGTTGATTAAATTAGGCATGTAAATAACGTGGGAAATGGAAACATTCACGGAATAAGAAACTAAACTTAGGAAATTTTCTAAAAACAAAGCTTTCCTGAAAGAAAACTTAGAAACTACCAAAAACTAATGTAAGATGTAGTTTACATAAGCAAGGAAATCTAAATAAGAAATTAACAAGGAAACAAAAAATTATCTAAGGAATCAAAATTCAAAACCACGTGCATGACCCATTTAAGTGTAGATTCTTAAACACTGGCATCTTATTTAAATCACTTATCCTAGCCAAAGAATGATTGTAGTTGATTAAATCGAGAATGTAAATAACATGGGAAATTGAAACATTCATGGAATTAGAAACTAAACTAAGAAAGCTTTCTAAAAACAAAGCTTTCTTAAAATAAAACATAGAAACTTGCAAAAACTGATCTAAGATGTAGTTTACATAAGCAAGGAAATCTAAATAAGAAATTAACAAGGCAACGAGCAAATATCTAAGGAATCAAAATTCAAAACCATGTGCATGACCCATGCAAGTGTAGATTCTTATGCAATTGGATCTTATTTAAATCACATATCCTAGCAAAAGAAATATTCTAGTCAACTAAATTAGGAATGTAAATAACATGGCAAATGGAAACATTCATGGAATAAGAAACTAAACTGAGGAGACTTTCTGAAAACAAATTTTTTTAAAACAAAATTTAGAAACTAACTAAAACTACTCAAAGATGCAGCTTACATAAGCATGGAAATCTAAAAAAGAAATTAACAAGGCAACGAGCAAATATCTAAGGAATCAAAATTCAAAACCATGTGCATGACCCATGCATGTGTAGATTCTTAAGCAATTGGACCTTATTTAAATCACTTATCGTAGCAAAAGAAATATTCTAGTCAACTAAATTAGGAATGTAAATAACATGGGAAATGGAAACATTCATGTAATAAGAAACTAAACTGAGGAGACTTTCTGAAAACAAATTTTTTTAAAACAAAATTTAGAAACTAACTAAAACTACTCAAAGATGCAGCTTACATAAGCATGGAAATCTAAATAAGAAATTAACAAGGTAACAAGAAATTATCTAAGGAGTCAAAATTCAAAACCATGTGCATGACCCATGTAAGTGTAGATTCTTAAACAATTGCATCTTATTTAAATCACTTATCCTACCCAAAGAACGATCGTAGTTGATTAAATCGAGAATGTAAATAACATGGGAAATTGAAACATGCATGGAATAAGAAACTAAACTAAGGAAACTTTCTAAAAACAAAGCTTTCCAAAAACAAAACTTAGAAACTAGCAAAAACTAATCCGAGATGTAATTTACATATGCAAGGAAATCTAAATAAGAAATTAACATGGCAACAAGAAATTAGCTAAGGAATCAAAATTCAAAACCATGTGCATGACCCATGTAAGTGTAGATTCCTAAGCAATTGCATCTTATTTAAATCAATTATCCTAGCCAAAGCAAGATTGTAGTTGATTAAATTCGGAATGTAAATAACATGGGAAATGGAAACATTCATGGAATAAGAAACTAAACTTAGGAAATTTTCTAAAAACAGAGCTTTCCTGAAACAAAACTTAGAAACTACGAAAAACTAATCTAAGATGTAGTTAACATAAGCATGGAAATCTGCATAAGAAATTAACAAGGCAAGAAGACATTATCTAAGGAATCAAAATTCAAAACCATGCGCACGACCCATGCAAGTGTAGATTTTTAAGCAATTACAACATATTTAAATCACTTATCCTAGCAAAAGAAATATTGTAGTCAACTAAATTAAGAATGTAAATAACATGGGAAATGGAAACATTCATGGAATAAGAAACTAAACTGAGGAAACTTTTTGAAAACATATTTTTTTAAAACAAAATTTAGAAACTAACTAAAACTAGTCAAAGATGTGGTTTACATAAGCAAGGAAATCTAAATAAGAAATTCACAAGGAAACAAGAAATTATCTAAGGAGTCAAAATTCAAAACCATGTGCATGACCCATGTAAGTGTAGATTCTAAAATAGTTGTATCTTATTTAAATCACTTATTCTAGCCAAAGAACGATTGTAGTTGACTAAATCGAGAATGTAAATAACATGGGAAATTGCAACATGCATAGAATAAGAAACTAAACTAACAAAGCTTTCTAAAAACAAAGCTTTCTCAAAATAAAACATAGAAACTACGAAAAACTGAGCTAAGATGTAGTTTACATAAGCAAGGAAATCTAAATAGGAAATTAACAAGGCAACGAGCAAATATCTAAGGAATCAAAATTCAAAACCATGTGCATGATCCATGCAACTGTAGATTCTTAAGCAATTGGATCTTATTTAAATCACTTATCGTAGTAAAAGAAATATTCTAGTCAACTAAATTAGGAATGTAAATAACATGGGAAATGGAAACATTCATCGAATAAGAAACTAAAGTGAGGAGACTTTCCGAAAACAAATTTTTTTAAAACAAAATTTAGAAACTAACTAAAACTACTCAAAGATGCAGCTTACATAAGCATGGAAATCTAAATAAGAAATTAACAAGGTAACAAGAAATTATCTAAGGAATCAAAATTCAAAACCATGTGCATGACCCGTGTAAGTGTAGATTCTTAAGCAATTGCATCTTATTTAAATCACTTATCCTAGGCAAAGAATGATTGTAGTTGATTAAATCGAGAATGTAAATAACATGGGAAATTGAAACATGCATGGAATTAGAAACTAAACTAAGAAAGCCTTCTAAAAGCAAAGCTTTCTTAAAATAAAACATAGAAACTTGCAAAAACTGATCTAAGATGTAGTTTACATAAGCAAGGAAATCTAAATAAGAAATTAACAAGGCAACAAGAAATTGCCGAAGGAATCAAAATTCAAAACCATGTGCATGACCCATGTATGTGTAGATTCCTAAGCAATTGCATCTTATTTAAATCAATTATCCTAGCCAAAGAAAGATTGTAGTTGATTAAATTCGGAATGTAAATAACATGGGAAATGGAAACATTCATGGAATAAGAAACTAAACTTAGGAAATTTTCTAAAAACAGAGCTTTCCTGAAACAAAACTTAGAAACTACGAAAAACTAATCTAAGATGTAGTTAACATAAGCAAGGAAATCTGCATAAGAAATTAACAAGGCAAGAAGACATTATCTAAGGAATCAAAATTCAAAACCATGCGCACGACCCATGCAAGTGTAGATTTTTAAGCAATTGGAACATATTTAAATCACTTATCCTAGCAAAAGAAATATTGTAGTCAACTAAATTAAGAATGTAAATAACATGGGAAATGGAAACATTCATGGAATAAGAAACTAAACTGCGGAAACTTTTTGAAAACATATTTTTTTAAAACAAAATTTAGAAACTAACTAAAACTACTCAAAGATGCAGTTTACATAAGCAAGGAAATCTAAATAAGAAATTAACAAGGTAACAAGAAATTATCGAAGGAAGCAAAATTCAAAACCATGTGCATGACCCATGTAAGTGTTGATTCTTAAGCAATTGCATCTCATTTAAATCACTTATCCTAGCCAAAGAAAGATTGTAGCTGATTAAATTAGGCATGTAAATAATGTGGGAAATGGAAACATTCAGGGAATAAGAAACTAAACATAGGAAATTTTCGAAAAACAAAGCTTTCCTGAAAGAAAACTTAGAAACTACCAAAAACTAATGTAAGATGTAGTTTACATAAGCAAGGAAATCTAAATGAGAAATTAACATGGCAACAAGCAAACATCTAAGGAATCAAAATTCAAAATCATGTGCATGACCCATGCAATTGGATCTTATTTAAATCACTTATCCTAGCAAAAGAAATATTCTAGTCAACAAAATTAGGAATGTAAATAACATGGGAAATGGAAACATTCATGGAATAAGAAACTAAACTAAGGAGACTTTCTGAAAACAAATTTTTTTAAAACAAAATTTAGAAACTAACTAAAACTACTCAAAGATGCAGCTTACATAAGCATGGAAATCTAAATAAGAAATTAACAAGGTAACAAGAAATTATCTAAGGAATCAAAATTCAAAACCATGTGCATGACCCATGTAAGTGTAGATTCTTAAGCAATTGCATCTTATTTAAATCACTTATCCTAGCCAAAGAAAGATTGTAGTTGATTAAATTAGGCATGTAAATAATGTGGGAAATGGAAACATTCAGGGAATAAGAAACTAAACTTAGTCAATTTTCGAAAAACAGAGCTTTCCTGAAAGAAAACTTAGAAACTACCAAAAACTAATGTAAGATGTAGTTTACATAAGCAAGGAAATCTAAATAAGAAATTAACAAGGCAACGAGCAAACATCTAAGGAATCAAAATACAAAATCATGTGCATGACCCATGCAATTGGATCTTATTTAAATCACTTATCCTAGCAAAAGAAATATTCTAGTCAACTAAATTAGGAATGTAAATAACATGGGAAATGGAAACATTCATGGAATAAGAAACTAAACTGAGGAGACTTTCTGAAAACAAATTTTTTTAAAACAAAATTTAGAAACTAACTAAAACTACTCAAAGATGCAGCTTACATAAGCATGGAAATCTAAATAAGAAATTAACAAGGTAACAAGAAATTATCTAAGGAATCAAAATTCAAAACCATGTGCATGACCCATGTAAGTGTAGATTCTTAAGCAATTGCATCTTATTTAAATCACTTATCCTAGCCAAAGAAAGATTGTAGTTGATTAAATTAGGCATGTAAATAATGTGGGAAATGGAAACATTCAGGGAATAAGAAACTAAACTTAGTCAATTTTTGAAAAACAAAGCTTTCCTGAAAGAAAACTTAGAAACTACCAAAAACTAATGTAAGATGTAGTTTACATAAGCAAGGAAATCTAAATAAGAAATTAACAAGGAAACAGGAAATTATCTAAGGAATCAAAATTCAAAACCATGTGCATGACCCATGTAAGTGTAGATTCTTAAACAATTGCATCTTATTTAAATCACTTATCCTAGCCAAAGAACGATTGTAGTTGATTAAATCGAGAATGTAAATAACATGGGAAATTGAAACATGCATGGAATAAGAAACTAAACTAAGGAAACTTTCTAAAGACAAAGCTTTCCGAAAACAAAACTTAGAAACTAGCAAAAACTAATCCGAGATGTAATTTACATAAGCAAGGAAATCTAAATAAGAAATTAACAAGGCAACAAGAAATTACCTAAGGAATCAAAATTCAAAACCATGTGCATGACCCATGTAAGTGTAGATTCTTAAACAATTGCATCTTATTTCAAATCACTTATCCTAGCCAAAGAACGATTGTAGTTGATTAAATCGAGAATGAAAATAACATGGGAAATTGAAACATGCATGGAATTAGAAACTAAACTAAGAAAGCTTTCTAAAAACAAAGCTTTCTTAAAATAAAACGAAGAAACTTGCAAAAACTGATCTAAGATGTAGTTAACATAAGCAAGGAAATCTAAATAAGAAATTAACAAGGTAACAAGACATTATCTAAGGAATCAAAATTCAAAACCATGTGCATGGCCCATGCAAGTGTAGATTCTTAAGCAATGGGATCTTATTTAAATCACTTATCCTAGCAAAAGAAATATTGTAGTCAACTAAATTAAGAATGTAAATAACATGGGAAATGGAAACAATCATGGAATAAGAAACTAAACTCAGGAAACTTTTTGAAAACATATTTTTTTAAAACAAAATTTAGAAACTAACTAAAACTACTCTAAGATGCAGTTTACATAAGCAAGGAAATCTTAATAAGAAATTAACAAGGTAACAAGAAATTATCTAAGGAAGCAAAATTCAAAACCATGTGCATGACCCATGTAAGTGTAGATTCTTAAGCAATTGCATCTTATTTAAATCAATTATCCTAGCCAAAGAAAGATTGTAGTTGATTAAATTCGGAATGTAAATAACATGGGAAATGGAAACATTCATGGAATAAGAAACTAAACTTAGGAAATTTTCTATAAACAGAGCTTTCCTGAAACAAAACTTAGAAACTACGAAAAACTAATCTAAGATGTAGTTAACATAAGCAAGGAAATCTACATAAGAAATTAACAAGGCAACAAGACATTATCTAAGCAATCAAAATTCAAAACCATGTGTAGGACCCATGCAAGTGTAGATTTTTAAGCAATTGGAACATATTTAAATCACTTATCCTAGCAAAAGAAATATTGTAGTCAACTAAATTAAGAATGTAAAAAACATGGGAAATGCAAACATTCATGGAATAAGAAACTAAACTGAGGAAACTTTTTGAAAACATATTTTTTTAAAACAAAATTTAGAAACTAACTAAAACTACTCAAAGATGCAGTTTACATAAGCAAGGAAATCTAAATAAGTAATTAACAAGGGAACAAGAAATTATGTAAGGAAGCAAAATTCAAAACCATGTGCATGACCCATGTAAGTGTAGATTCTTAAACAATTGCATCTTATTTAAATCACTTATCCTAGCCAAAGAACGATTGTAGTTGATTAAATCGAGAATGTAAATAACATGGGAAATTGTAACATGCATAGAATAAGAAACTAAACTAAGAAAGCTTTCTAAAAACAAAGCTTTCTTAAAATAAAACATAGAAACTACGAAAAACTGATCTAAGATGTAGTTTACATAAGCAAGGAAATCTAAATAGGAAATTAACAAGGCAACAAGCAAATATCTAAGGAATCAAAATTCAAAACCATGTGCATGACCCATGCAAGTGTAGATTCTTAAGCAATTGGATCTTATTTAAATCACTTATCCTAGCAAAAGAAATATTCTAGTCAACTAAATTAGGAATGTAAATAACATGGGAAATGGAAACATTCATGGAATAAGAAACTAAACTGAGGAGACTTTCTGAAAACAAATTTTTTTAAAACAAAATTTAGATACTAACTAAAACTACTCAAAGATGCAGCTTACATAAGCATGGAAATCTAAATAAGAAATTAACAAGGTAACAAGAAATTATCTAAGGAATCAAAATTCAAAACCATGTGCATGACCCGTGTAAGTGTAGATTCTTAAGAAATTGCATCTTATTTAAATCACTTATCCTAGCCAGAGAAAGATTGTAGTTGATTAAATTTGGCATGTAAATAACGTGGGAAATGGAAACATTCACGGAATAAGAAACTAAACTTAGGAAATTTTCGAAAAACAAAGCTTTCCTGAAAGAAAACTTAGAAATGAGCAAAAACTAACGTAAGATGTAGTTTACATAAGCAAGGAAATCTAAATAAGAAATTAACAAGGAAACAAGAAATTATCTAAGGAATCAAAATTCAAAACCATGTGCATGACCCATGTAAGTGTAGATTCTTAAACAATTGCATCTTATTTAAATCACTTATCCTAGCCAAAGAACGATTGTAGTTGATTAAATCGAGAATGTAGATAACATGGGAAATTGAAACATGCATGGAATAAGAAACTAAACTAAGGAAACTTTCTAAAAACAATGCTTTCCTAAAACAAAACTTAGAAACTAGCAAAAACTAATCCGAGATGTAATTTACATAAGCAAGGAAATCTAAATAAGAAATTAACGAGGCAACAAGAAATTACCTAAGGAATCAAAATTCAAAACCATGTGCATGACCCATGTAAGTGTTGATTCTTAAGCAATTGCATCTTATTTAAATCACTTATCCTAGCCAAAGAAAGATTGTAGTTGATTAAATTCGGAATGTAAATAACATGGGAAATGGAAACATTCATGGAATAAGAAACTAAACTTAGGAAATTTTCTAAAAATAGAGCTTTCCTGAAACAAAACTTAGAAACTACGAAAAACTAATCTAAGATGTAGTTAACATAAGCAAGAAAATCTAAATAAGAAATTAACAAGGCAACAAAAAATTATCTAAGGAATCAAAATTGAAAACCATGTGCATGTCCCATGTAAGTGTAGATTCTTAAGGAATTGGATCTTATTTAAATCACTTATCCTAGTTGAAGAAATATTGTAGTTCATTAAATTAGGAATGTAAATAACATGGGAAATGGATACATTCATGAAATAAGAAACTAAACTGAGGAAACTTTCTGAAAAGAATGTTGTTTAAAACAAAATTTAGAAACTAACTAAAACTAATCCAAGATGCAACTTATATAAGCAAGGAATTCTAAATAAGAAATTAACAAGGCAACAAGAAATTATCTAAGGAATCAAAATTGAAAACCATGTGCTTTACCCAGGTAATTGTAGACTCTATAGCAATTGCATCTTATTTAAATCACTTATCCTAGCCAAAGAATGATTGTAGTTGATTAAATTAGGAATGTAATTAACATGGGAAATGGAAGCATGCATGGAATAAGAGACTAAACTAAGGAAACTTTCTAAAAACAAAGCTTTCCTAAAACAAAACATAGAAACTGGCAAAAACTAATCCGAGATGTAATTTCCATAGGCAAGGAAATCTAAATAAGAAATTAAGAAAGCAACAAGAAATTAAGGAATCAAAATTCAAAACCATGTGCATGACCCATGTAAGTTTAGATTCTTAAGCAATTGCATCTTATTTAAATCACTTATCCTAGCCAAAGAAAGATTTTAGTTGATTAAATTAGTAATGTAAATAACATGAGAAATGAAAACATTGATGGAATAGGAGACTAAACTGAGGAAACTTTTTGAAAACAATGTTTTTAAAAACAAAATTTAGAAACTAACTAAATCTAATCAAAGATGCAGGTTAGATAAGCAAGGAAATCTAAATAAGAAATTAACAAGGCAACAAGCAATTATCTAAGGAATCAAAATTCAAAACCATGTGCATGACCCATGTAAGTGTAGACTCTTAAGCAATTGGATCTTATTTAAATCACTTATCCTAGCCGAAGAAATATTGCAGTTGATTAAATTAGGAATGTAACTAACCTGGGAAAAGGAAACATTCATGAAATAAGAAACTAAATTGAGGAAACTTTTTGAAAACAAAGTTTTTTAAAACAAAATTTAGAAACTAACTAAAACTAATCAAAGATGTAGTTTACATAAGCAAGGAAATCTAAATAAGAAATTAACAAGGCAACAAGCAATTATCTAAGGAATCAAATTTCAAAACCATGTGCATGACCCATGTAAGTGTACATTCTTTAGCTTTTGCATCTTATTTAAATCACTTATTGTGACAACCTGGGTTTTATATGATGCAAATTTGATAAAAAGGCGAGATCTCTTGTTTTATAAATATGGAATGCATGAAAATCTTTCTGTTTTGGAAAACAATCTTTCGTATAAAAACCTCGAGTGTCAAAAACACATTTTCAAATTATTTAGCCATGGCATAGTTTTAAATTGACTCTATTCCCAAGAAAATGTTAGTCACAACCTAAGCTATAGAGAGTAACTACAATCAAGTAACATTGAAAGATAAGGTAGGGGTTTACTTACTTGCACTTAATCTGGGTGTCTTCTGTCACAGGCATACCTTGTCCTTAAGTGTTTACTTTGTGTCTGAAAAATGTTGAGGATTGGGTGAGTATATACTATACTCAGTAGGAGTCCATCACTACTAGTTTTACAATGCATGCTATGTTTAAAATCATATGCTCCTTCAAAACATGTGCATGTTTGAACACTCATGCTCAATATCGGGATTAAAAACCATTGTCGAATTAGAATACTAAGGACTTAAAGGATCACATAATCCAAATCGAAAGTATCATATATATTATAACATAATGATATGCATAGGATGCTCCACTGAATCCAACTCATGGATATATGGTATGGTCGACCAACCTCATGTCATGCCATATGCAATGCAAGTAAATCCTCAAACCATAGGGCCCAACTATGTTCATGACCTCGCTGCCGTGTGGTCTCTGGATACCTAGGGACACAGTGTCATAGCCTCCACGGGGCATATGACACATTGACACAGTGCCGTGACACCAATGGTAGCCCCCTGTACCACATGCAATCGACGTAGGGACATGCCCTTTTTGGGCGTGGTACCCATTCCACCTAGTAGTGGTAGAGGCTGGGACGCCACCCCAACCTCTCGGCATAGCACCCACGAGCTTACTAGCCCAAATCATATATGATCAAACAAGCAAAAACATCTCTTTTCCAAAACTTGTCCTCTTTGGGTCCCTCACAACTGCCTACCCAACGTCTTTTGGGCACTCCAGCGTCTTTTGGTAACCCTCAAGGACATGCAATTTTTTCAAGAAGTCAATGCTCATAAATCATGCAATATATGCAATTGTTTGCAAAGCATATCTATGCATAATGTATTTGTCATATGCATGCTGAATTCATTTATATGCTAAACAAGTCATAAAATAAGTCATGCTAAACAAGTCATATACTTATACTTAAACCATGCATTCTCAAAACGATCATGGCTCTTTTAAAAAGTCTAGTAGCGATAGAGCACCTACCTAGCTAGGTCGCACTAATCCCCTTGTCCTCGTATGCTCTTGAACGTGGTTTAGGGGAAGAAGGTTAGTTTGGCCTATTTTTATAGGTTTTAGAGTGGTTGATCTCACTACTTAAGCATTAAGGGTTCATCCCCATGCCTATCAGTGTCCTAAGGTCCTAACTGGGCCTTGGTATCATCAGGTTTACAAAGGTTTAGTGGCCCAACACCACTATCATAGTCTAAGGGTTGTGCCCACCTTAGATTGGGCCTTGATTAGGTATTTTATGGTTTGGGTGTGTCCGCGTCGTCGACACAGACACAATGCCTTTCGCGGCGCCTCAATCAGTGTGACAACCTAGGTTTTCTCACTCATTTTTAAATGCAATATCTAACTCATAAGGTGGGATCCCGATTTGAAAATCATTTTATAAAAACCATGCAATGCAGCGAAAAATCTTTAGTTTTAAACACATTTTGAAAACCCCGAGTGTCATTTGCTTTCACAACAACCAAGGTAGTTTGTTTTTTAAAAACATCATAAATCATAAATGTTTTCCCAGGTCTATCCAGTTACAGCTCACAACCCAACTATAATTAAATGCAAATACATGTCCAAAGGGTAGAGTGTTTACTTACATATATAATTGTCTCCTTTTGATTTTTCTTGCTCGTAGCACTAACATAGGTGTCCTTTACTCGTGAATGGAACTATCCTGAAAAAATGTTAAGGATAGGGTGAGTATATACTATACTCAGTAGGAGTGTAATTCCGAGTAATTTACACTATTTTTAATGAAAATTGAACATTCTATAGGAAATAAACTGAGTTAAATGTTTCACTTTATTTAAAATATTAAATAAAGGAATTTGTAAGGAAACTTCATACCATTAGATTTTACGAAAAAAATGGAATCCAACGCCTCAAAAATCACCCAAAACGGAGTTCGTTAAAGATAGGGGTATTTCTGAAAATTAAATAGAAAAACGTTCAAAATGACAAAGGGACGAAAAACGCAGGGGGCTGTTTTGATAACGGCACCCCCTCTCATCTTCAACCTCAAGAACCCTTCAGAAAACCCTAAATCCTGATTTCTCTAGAAAATCCTAGGGGAAAGGGCGGCACCGCCATTGAGGGGCACCGCCTTCTCCCCTCTAGAAAAACCCCATCTCCCCTCTCCAAAAAACACAAGTTTTCCGGCGTTTTTCCAGCCGTTTGAGACTGGGGTTTTCGGCAAAATCAGAAACCTATCTCTCTGCATTTTTCGGCAATGGCCAGGCCCAAGTCAGGCCGGCCATCCCTTTCCCATTTCCCCCTCTCTTCCCTTTCTAATCTTGGCATGGGGGTTTCCTCTTCACAAAATTTCGGCGACAAAGGATGTTCAGAACCAGGAACGAGGGTTCCATCATCGGCGAAGGGCACTCCCCAGGCTACCCAGGCTACCTAGGTAAGCCATTCTCCTTTCCTTTTTCATTTTTTTCCCTAATCTCAGGCTAGCGTTTCCAGCCGTTTTCCAGCCATAATTCTTGGCCAGAAAATGCGCCAAGGCTGGTTCTAGCTGGCTGTGCACGAACACGATGTCCCAGGCATGCCACTGTGCATGAGGGCACGCGACTGTGTATGGGCGTGGCCTCGATGCGTCCCAGCACAGTCCAGGCTCAACTAGGATGCATGAGCGGCCCAGGAGCCAAGGCACATTTCGACTAATGCCAAGGTGTGCTCGCGCGAGGTCATCTAGGACGCGCGTCATAGCGCGTCGCTTAGGCATGCTTGTGCACATGCGAACACTATCCCAGGTGCGGCCTTCCGGTACGTGCGCGACATGGGGCACGGGTCCTAGCTCGAGTAGGATGCACGGGGTGCCCTGGGAGCTGAGACGCACCATGCTACCAGGTGTGTCCGTGTGATGATGCACATCATAGCGTCACTTGAGCATGCATGTGCGTGTGCAAAACGCGGTCTCTGGCACGGCCTTTAGGGGCACATGCGCTTGAGGCGGTCGCAGTCCAACCAAGATGCACGAGTGTCCTGAGAACTAGGACATGCAGACTCAATGAGACTTTAAAAATTAGGATTAAAGGATAAACTATAGAGCCTAACTATTGGAAAGTAGATCCATATCATAGGATCTAGCCTGGCAATGAATTAGGCAAGGACCATTGACCCTAAACAGTAGATTTAGCAGTCTAATAGATTAAAATTAATAAGGACTCCTTGTATCCATTCATACCCAGGAGTTTATAAATGAGACCCAGGGACGGGTTGAGTGTTAAAGGACGTGACTCCAAGAGACTTTAAGGTAGGTGCTCTATCGCTATTAAACTTTTTAAAAAGAGCCATGATTGTTTTGAATGCATGTTTTAAGTATAAATTATATGACTTGTCTAGCATGACTTATTTTATGGCTTGTTTAGCATATAAATGAATTCAGCATGCATATGATTAAATACATTATGCATAGACATGTTTTGCAAACAATTGCATATATTGTATGATTTGTGAGCATTGAGTTCTTGAAAAATTGCATGTCCTTGAGGGTTACCAAAAGATGCTAGAGTGCCCAAAAGACGCTGGGCAGGCAGTTGTGAGGGCCAGGCAGTTGTGAGGGACCCAAAGAGGACAGGTTTTGAAAAATACATTGCGCATATATTGCTAAGACATGTGCTACATGCATAGATTGCATGATAAGTGTAGCCTTGACTGATGAGGTCGGGCTGATGAGGGCAGGCCAGAGAGAGCTGACAAGGCTTCTAGGCAGGCAGGCTTCTAAGCTGTCAGGCTTCTAGGCTGGCAGGCTGTTAGGCTTCTATGCAAGGTGATGACTTTGAATGCGATACTAGCATGAGCAGATTTTATGCATTGCATGCATGTTTTGCAACTGATTTCATAACTTGCATGATTTACGACGAATAAGTGTCATATGTCCCATGGAGGCATATGACCCTGTGTCCTCAGGTACCCGGGGACCACACGACGGTGAGGTCGTGGGCATAGTTGGACCCTATGGTTTCGTGGACTTATTTGCATTGCATATGGCATGATATGAGGTTGGTCGACCATACCATACCAGATATCCATGAGTTGGATACCATACCAGATATCCATGAGTTGGATTAAGTGGAGTATCTTATGCATATCATTATGTTTATGATATATGATACTTTTGACTTGGATTATACTATTCTTTAAGTCGTCAGTATTCTGGTTTGACAGTGGTTTTTAATATCGATATTAAACATGATTGTTCGAACATGCATATGTTTTTAAGAGCACATGATTTTAAACATAGCATGCATTGCAAACCTAGTAGTGATAGATTCCTATTGAGTATAGTATATACTCACCCTATCCTTAACATTTTTCAGGATAGTTCCACTTACAAATAGGAGACGCCTCAAGAAATATTAGTGCTACAAGCAAGTAAATAAACAAAGGAGACAACTATACATGTGAGTAAACTCTCTACCCTTTGGACATGTATTTGTATTAATTTACAGTTGGGCTGTGTGCTATGACTGGAAAGACCTGGGGGAAAACATTTATGGTTTTTAAAGTTTTTCAAAAATTACTTTGGTCATTGTGAAAGCAAATGACACTTGGGGTTTTCAAAACGAGTTTAAAAATAAAGATTTTCTGCTGCATTACATGGTTTTCTAAAAATGGTTTTTCAAATAGGGATGCATCCTGCCTTAGGAATTAGATATTGCATTTAAAAATGCATGGGAAAACCCGGGTCATCACAAGGAGTCTATCACTACTATTTTTACAATGCATGCTATGTTTAAAATCATATGCTCTTTCAAAACATGTGCATGTTTGAACACTCATGTTCAATATCGAGATTAAAAACTATTGTCGAATTGAAATACTAATGACTTAAAGAAATCACATAATCCAAGTTGAAAGTATCATATATATCATAAACATAATGATATGCATAAGATGCTTCACTGAATCCAACTCATGGATATATGGTATGGTCAACCAACCTCATGCCATGCCATATGCAGTGCAAGTAAATCCTCAAACAATAGAGCCCAACTATGCCCACGACCTCGCCACCGTGTGGTCACCGGGTACCTAGGGACATAGTGTCATAGCCTCCATGGAGCATATGACGCATCGACCCAGTGCCGTGACTATAATGCCCGAGCAATTTACACTATTTTTAACGAAAATTGAACATTTTATAGGAAATAAACTGAGTTAAAAGTTTCACTTTATTTAAAATAGTAAATGAAGTAATTTTTGAAGAAACTTAGTACCATTAGATTCTACTCGAAAAATGAAATCCAATGCCTCAAAAATCACCCAAAACAGAGTTCGTACGAAGAAGTTACAGCCGTTTAAAGATAGGGGTATTTTTAGAATTTAAACAAAAAAACGAAAAAGGCAGGGGGTCGCTTTGATAACGGCACCCCCTGTCGTCTTCAACCTCTAGACCCCTCTAGAAACCCATTTTTCCCAATTTCTTGAGAACACCCCATAGGAAAGGGCAGCACCGCCATTGAGGGGCACCACCTTCTCCCTTATATAAAAGCCCCATCTCCCCCTCTCAAAAACATGAGTTTTTCGGCGTTTTTGGACTGGGTTTCTGGCAAAAACTGGAAACCTGTCTTTCTACTTTTTCCGGCAACGGCCAGGCCCAAGTCAGGCCGGCCACTTCCATTTCCCATTTCCCATGTCCCCTTTCTCCTTTCCAGTACTGGCAACGGGGTTTCCACCTTCATCGAAGAATTCTGGCGAGATGGGGTTCCACCGCCAGCGATGGGTGTGCCCAAGCTGCCCAGGTAAGCCTGTTCTTCTCTCGTTCTTGGTCCTTCCCCTTTTAGGCTAGATCCATGCTGGATCTGGCATTCTCAGACATTTTCTAGCCGAATTTCCTGGCTGGAAAACGTCACCAAACCGGCTCAGATGACCTTGCACGAGCCAGGCGTCCCAGGGATGCCTTGCTCCATGTGCTCCTGGGATAGGGTCCTAGGGATGGTCTCAGGGCGTACGACAGTGCGTACACTGTCCCAGGTGTGGCCATCGGGTGCGCGTACGACATGGGGCACGGGTCCTGGCTCGACTAGGGTGCACGAGGTTCCCTGGGAGCTGAGACGCACCATGCTACAAGGTGCGTCCGTGCAATGATGCGCATCATAGCACGTCACTTGAGCATGCACGTGTGTATGCAAAACGCAGTCCCTGGCACGGCCTTTGGGTGCGCACACACATGAGGCGGTCGCGGTTCAACCAGGATACACGGGCGTCCTGGGAACTGGGACACGCGGACCCAATAAGACTTTCAAAATTAGGATTAGAGGACAATTTATAGAGTTAACCTAGGAATAGCAGATCCACATCATAGGATCTAGCCTGATAATGAATTAGGCAAGGACCTTGGAACCAATAGGCAGAGCTAGAGATCTAATGACTAAATGGATTGAAATTAATAAGGACTCCTTGTATCCATTCATACCCAGGAGTTTATAAATGAGACCTAGGGATGGGTTGAAGTGATAAAGGACGCGACCCCAAGAGACTTTGAGGTGGGTGCTCTATCGCTACTAGACTTTTAAAAAGAGCCATGATTTTTTTGAATGCATGTTTTAAGTTTAAGTTATATGAATTGTTTAGCATAACTTAATCTTATAAACGAATTCAGCATATATATGACAAATACATTATGCATGGACATGTTTTGCAAACAATTGCATATATTGCATGATTTGTGAGCATCGAGTTCTTGAAAAATTGCATGTCCTTGAGGGTTACCAAAAGATGCTGGAGTGCCCAAAAGACACTGGGTAGACAGTTGTGACGGCCAGGCAATTGTGAGGTACCCAAAGAGGACAGGTTTTGAAAAAGAGGTTTTTCCTTGTTTGGTCTTATATGACTTGGGCTAATAAGCTCGTGGGCGCTATGCTGAGAGGTCTGGGTTGGCCTCCAGCCTCTACCGCAGCTAGGTGGAATGGGTACCACGCCCAAAAAAGGGCAACATCCCTACATCGACTGCATGTGGTACAGGGGGCTACCACTAGTCTCACGGCACTAGGTCAATGTGTCATATGCCCCGTTGAGGCTATGACCGAGTGTCCTCAGGTACCCGGGGACGACACAGCGGCGAGGTCGTGGGCATAGTTTGGGCCCTATGGTTTCGTGGATTTACTTGCAGTGCATATGGCATGACATGAGGTTGGTCGACCTGTGACGACCCGGGTTTTCTCATGCATTTTTAAATGAAAAATCTAAATTCCTAAGGCGGGTTCCCTATTTGAAAAACAATACAGTGCAGCAGAAAAATCTTTTATTTGAAATTCAATTTGAAAACTCCGAGTGTCATTTGCTTTCATAACAACCAAGGTAGTTTTTGAAAAGCTTTAGAAATCATAAGTGTTTTTCCCCAGATCTATCCCATCACAGCACACAGCCCAACTGTAAATAAATACAAATACATGTCCAAAGGGTTGAGAATGTACTTGCATGTATAATTGTTTCCTTTTTGATTCACTTGCTCGTGGCACTAGCATAGATGTCCTCTACTCGTGGATGGAATTATCCTAAAAAATGTTAAGGATAGGGTGAGTCTATACTATACTCAGTAGGAGTCCATCACTGCTAGTTTTATAATGCATGAGATATTTAAAATCATATGCTGTTTCAAAATATGTGCATGGTTGAACACTCACGTTCAAGATCGGAATTAAAAACAATTGTCAAACCGAAATACTAACAACTTAAAGGATCACATAATCCAAATCGAAAGTATCATATATCTATCATAACATAATGATATGCATAAGATGCTTCATTGAATCCAACTCATGGATATCTAGTATGGTATGGTCGACCAACCTCATATAATGCCACGTGCAATGCAAATAAGTCCACAAAACCATATGGTCCAACTATGCCCACGACCTCGCCGCCGTGTGATCCCCGGGTACCTGAGGACACTCGGTCATAGCCTCAATGGGGCCTAAGACACGTCTTCGTCGTAAATCATGCAATTTTTGAAATCGGTTGCAAAACATGCATGCAATGCATAAAATCTGCTCATGCTAGTATTGCATTCAAAGTCATAACCCTGCCTAGAAGCTTGACAGCCTAGAAGCCTGACAGCGTAGAAACCTGCCAGCCTAGAAGCCTTGTTAGCTCTCTCTGGCCCACCCTCATCAGCCCGCCCTCATTGGTCAAGGATACACTTATCATGCAATCTATGCAAGTAGCACGTGTCTTGGCAATATATGCGCAATGTATTTTTTTTAAAAATTGTCCTCTTTGGGTCCCTCACAACTACCTACCCAGCGTCTTTTGGGCACTCCAGTGTCTTTTGGTATCCCTCAAGGACATGCAATTTTGCAAGAACTTAATGCTCACAAATCATGCAATATGTGCAATTATTTACAAAGCATGTCTATGCATAATGTGTTTATCCTATGCATGCCGAATTCATTTAAATGCTAAACAAGTCATCAAATAAGTCATGCTAAATAAATCATATAATTTATACTTAAATCATGCATTCAAAATAGTCATGGCTCTTTTTAAAAGTCTAGTAGTGATAGAGCACCTACCTGGCTAGGTCGCGCTAACCCCTTTGTCCTCGTATGCTCCTGAACATGGTTTGGGGAATCAAGGTTAGTTTGGCCTATCTTTTATAAGTTTTAGACTAGTTGGTCTTATTACATAGCATTAAGGGTTCATCCCCATGCCTATGGGTGTCCTAAGGTCCTAATTGGGCCTTGGTATCATTAGTTTTCCAAATGTCTAGCGGCCACGCGCCACCATCCTATTCTAAGGGTTGTGCCCACCTTTGATTGGGCATTGATCAGGATTTTATAATTTATGTGTGTCCGCGTCGTCGATACGGACACAACACCTTTTGCAGCGCCTCAATCGGAGCTCCAGATCTCAAGTTATAAGCTTTTTAGTACCACATGTACATAAGGCCTTTAAGAGTGAAAATGTAGAATGCTAGCGTGCTGCGAGTCAGCGGCATGCACCCCAGCGGCTTTAAGAAGTGGAAAATCTAAATTGCTAGCGCGTTGTGCGTCAGCGGAATGTGCCCCAGCGGGCGCGTCTGTAGGCGCACTAGATTTTCCCTCCCGTCTTTTCCTTTTGCAGGTGCGTCCACGGACGCGCTTGTTTGGTTCTCTCGAACGCGGTCGACGCGTTTCGTTCTGGTTGGAATGTTCTGTTCGTTGGGGGACCGAGGCATCCTAAGGATGCCCTAGTTCGACCCTATCAAACCAGTGCGGCCCAGGGAACGTCCCTGGGTCCTTGGTGACTCTTCAGGGCTCTATTTTGCATGATTTTTCATGCAAAAACTTAGGGAAACTGAGCCTAGGACTACTGTGAAGACGGGTTTTGAGGGATCTTGAGTATGCCTGGCTCGTTGCTGGGTTTTTCTCCTCATTTCTCCTCTTGGTTGCTTCTCCAAAATGGGTTTTCTTCAAGCTTTTGGACTGCCATTAGAGGCGTCCAAGAGCTCTATTTATAGAGCTATAAGAGGGTTCTGGAGGGGGCTCTCACCGCCCTTGAATGGTGGTGGAGAAACCTCCAGAATGGCGGTGATTTCTCCTCCAATCACCGTCGTTCTAAAACCCTCTAGGGGGATGAAGATGAAGGGTGCTTGTATCAAAACGGGCCCCTGTGTTTTGCAGGGTAAATCCATTTTTTAGTAAAAATTATATTTTTGCCCCTGAACTTTGAAGGGCCATAACTTGCTCATTTTAACTTCGTTTTGGGTGATTTTGTTCTTGTTGGATTCCTTTTTCTGAGACGGACCTAATGGTATCATCTTCAAGACCAAATTTCTGGGTTCAGTTAAGGTGAATAGTGAAATGACCAAAATTCCCTTATCTTCAAAAACTAAACTTTTCATTACTAACTTGGGATTTTAAATGTTACAAAATTGGAGTCATTACATTATTACCCCTTAAAAGAATTTTGTCCTCAAAATTCTATAAATTATCATCTTCCTAGTATTTGTCTCTTAGATAACTTCTTGGTGAATGCATTCTCCCCCTTGGGAATCAAATCTAAGGTCATCCTCAATTTATCATTCCTATTGTTCCTCCTACAAGGCCTCACCTATAAGGGCCGCTTTTGCTACGTACTCTGATGCATACTCTCATACGTGCCATTTAACAATACCAATTTCTAGCAGTACTTCATCTATCTCGAAATCCTTAGATTCCTATACTTATCTCATCATGTATAGGATAGTCTCCTCGTAAGCTCATGCTTCTTTATTCATGTATAAATTACTCCATACTTCTTTGAGATCCTATTATCTTATTTCTCCTATTTTGAATATCATAGTATAATCCTTTTCATCTAGTGATCTCTTCTATCATCCACAAGTCCAAAAAGTTCTATAGTCAATTTAGTAGGGTTAGTCCTTAAGAAATTCCTTCAATTGATTTTTGGTATATACTCATAATAACTAACTATTTGTCTAAAGGCAATGTAACATCAAATCTTACCTTATAATGTGCTGGCCTCCTCAACTTTCTCCTTCCATCCCCTATATCAATATATTGTTCAATCTTTTACCAAGGCTTTTTCGTCAACCATGCAGTCTGTATTGTCAGGAGGTATCCTCATAAGTGGTGATTTTCTCAATTCCTCAAATTTTATTATATATATATATATATATATATTTTCAAGTGTCTCCTTATTTTATCCTTCAAGTGCCTTCTCATACTTAGCTTATAATAGCAATAATTCTCCTTCAATAGCGATTATATCAAATTGTACTGAAGTTGTCAACTCAACAAGTTTAACAATACTCAGGTAAGCATAAACATTTTCTTAGACATAGAAAGACTTTATTTGATTACCTATTGATCTCTTTCCAGATATATCTATGTCATAAGCTCAAGGGCCTCTAAAGTGATCAATACTTATTTGCCTTCTTTTTCAATCCAAGTCAGTAGTATTTTTCAAACACAAAGTAATTTCTTTACCTTGTCATGGTAGCCATTAAGGTTTAAAAAAATGTTTCCCATTTGTTTAGATCACTTCTTGTTTTTGTTCCTATCTCAGATGCAACTGTTCTCATCAACTAACCTCATACCCTCAATTGACTTATTTTAACAAGTACTTCTTTCTAGGAAAACTCAAGTCTAAAGACTTATAACATCCTTCTGAGTATATAACATTGACTACTAACTCATAGATACTAACATACTTGATTAATTAGGGTGGGATACCTTTTTTAGTCAACAATACTCTAAAGGTAATGACTAAATAATGGTCCTAAGATTTTTGGTCTTCTAAATTTACGATAATAAGACCTCAATTTGATCCTTGATGGTACCCTTCTTGCTGAAGAAAGACAAATGGACAAGTCACTATCCTGGCTTAATTCCTTTATTTAGTCATGTAGCGGCAAGGTAAGATATCACCAAAATTTTCTTTTTATGGACTATATCCATTGGTGTTCCTCATAAGTTAATGGATCTGATAAGAATCTAATTATAATAATTGATATCAAACCATTTGTAGAATTTACTTTCTAGTTGGTCGCCATTCTTCTTCGAAAATTTCTTGTCGCATAATCTCCTGAAATTCGATACTCTACTCAAAGTCTTAAACCCCATATGCTTTTTCTTTTCTTTTTTTTAAAACTCTTTTACAATAAGATCTCCAAATCACCTAGTATTATTCCTTTGAAGTTGATTGGTTTATCTTCCCAGATGATTCAAGATGAAAGATTTCTATGTATCTCCATAAAGTCGTGATCTTCTTCTTTTGAATATTCAATATTCATTGAATACTGGTGGTTACATCTCTATCTCTTTCTTTCTTTTCATCAAAATCCTCATTTTTGTCTACCTCGATCAATGTCTCTATATGCTTTGTTGCATATAATTGATACTTCATCATAATTTGAATGCTTCTCAGAAATTCTAAACTGTCTTAGGATCATTAAAATCCTCAATTGCCTATAGCCTTAATAAAATTCATACAATGTCTTAATAATGGTATTGACGTTTTTGGTCATGCTATAATTTTCTTGCAAGTTCATGTTAGGATCAATCTATTATCATCCTTAGTATTATCATCAAAATCATTTGATAACTCAGTCGAATTCATTTCCTTATCATATTTGTGTTATATTTCTCTTATTCACATAATCTGTTACTTGTATACATTTTCTGATTTGCTCCATAATACTTAGGCAATTATTATTTGATAGCACTTTACTCTTCATAAGACCCTAATTAAGGTATCCAAAATTGAGCTAAGTCCTTCAAGATTCATACCTTTGTGACCTAGTTCGAGTCACAGTCATCTCCCAATATCATCTTGCATTCTCATCCCTCTTAGATTATCATCATAATTCCTCTCAAAGTCTGTCTTTTACATCCCCTATCATATTCTTATCATATGCTTGTGATAGTATATTCTGATATTCCGTATGATGGTAAGATAGCCATCTAGGTTTTTCGATGTTCTTATCTTTGATAAGATTACTTTATTGCAGGTTAGAACTATCTACCAATAAGTTCCCTAACATCCTCATTCATCATTCTCATAATATGATCCGTATATGAGTTTTCATATTTGCACCACACAACAATCCTTAATCCTTAAGTCGTCTAAGACTAGATTTTGGATAAGGGTTGCACTATCCTCTGCCTAATTATTTGTTAAACTAAGCTGTGTTTCACCTATTTATTTATGGTGACATGCCTTGAGCATTAATAGTGTAATCCTCAAAAAGAAGTAGTCATCTCTACTTCTCCTTTTCATCTTACTTCTTCTTGATTTTCTCTATGGTCTATGACCCTTGGACATGCTAGACTGGCTGTGAAAGGATAAAACCTGGGCTCTGATACCAACTGTGATGACCCGGGTTTTCTCATGCATTTTTAAATGAAAAATCTAAATTCCTAAGGCGGCCCGGCCTTATTTGAAAAACAATGCAGTGCAGCGGAAAAATCTTTTATTTGAAATTCAATTTGAAAACCCCGAGTGTCATTTGCTTTCACAACAACCAAGGTAGTTTTTGAAAAGCTTTAGAAATCATAAGTGTTTTTCCCCAGATCTATCCCATCACAGCACACAGCCCAACTGTAAATAAATACAAATACATGTCCAAAGGGTTGAGAATGTACTTGCATGTATAATTGTTTCCTTTTTGATTCACTTGCTCGTGGCACTAGCATAGATGTCCTCTACTCGTGGATGGAATTATCCTAAAAAGTGGTAAGGATAGGGTGAGTATATACTATACTCAGTAGGAGTCCATCACTGCTAGTTTTATAATGCATGAGATGTTTAAAATCATATGCTCTTTCAAAATATGTGCATGGTTGAACACTCATGTTCAAGATCGAAATTAAAAACAATTGTCAAATCAAAATACTAACAACTTAAAGGATCACATAATCCAAATCGAAAGTATCATATATCTATCATAACATAATGATATGCATAAGATGCTTCATTGAATCCAACTCATGGATATCTAGTATGGTACGGTCGACCAACCTCATATCATGCCACATGCAATGCAAATAAGTCCACAAAACCATAGGGTCCAACTATGCCCACGACCTTGCCGCCGTGTGATCCCCGGGTACCTGAGGACACTCGATCATAGCCTCAACGGGGCCTATGACACGTCTTTGTCATAAATCATGCAATTTATGAAATCGGTTGCAAAACATGCATGCAATGCATAAAATCTGCTCATGCTAGTATTGCATTCAAAGTCATAACCCTGCTTAGAAGCCTGACAGCGTAGAAACCTGCCAGCCTAGAAGCCTTGTCAGCTCTCTCTGGCCCGATCCCATCAGCCCGCCCTCATCGGTCAAGGCTACACTTATCATGCAATCTATGTATGTAGCACGTGTCTTGGCAATATATGCGCAATGTATTCTTTTAAAACCTATCCTCTTTGCGTCCCTCACAACTGCCTGGCCCTCACAACTGCCTATCCAACGTCTTTTGGTAACCCTCAAGGACATGCAATTTTGCAAGAACTTAATGCTCACAAATCATGCAATATGTGCAATTATTTACGAAGCTTGTCTATGCATAATGTGTTTATCCTATGCATGCCAAATTCATTTAAATGCTAAACAAGTCATCAAATAAGTCATGCTAAATAAGTCATATAATTTATACTTAAATCATGCATTCAAAACAGTCATGGCTCTTTTTAAAAGTCTAGTAGCGATAGAGCACACCTACCGGGTTAGGTTGCGCTAACCCCTTTGTCCTCGTATGCTCCTCAACATGGTTTGGGGAATCAAGGTTAGTTTGGCCTATATTTTATAGGTTTTAGAGTGGTTAGTCTTATTACTTAGGCATTAAGAGTTCATCCCCATGCCTATGGGTGTCCTAAGGTCCTAATTGGGCCTTAGTATCATTAGTTTTCCAAAGGTCTAGCGGCCATGCGCCACCATCCTATTCTAAGGGTTGTGCCCACCTTTGTTTGGGCCTTGATCAAGGATTTTATAGTTTGGATGTGTCCATATCGTCGACACGGACATAACGCCTTTTGTGGTGCCTCAATCGGAGCTCTAGATCTCAAGTTATAAGCTTTTTAGTACCACATGTGCATAAGGCCTTTAAGAGTGAAAATACAGAATGCTAGCGCGCTGTGCGTCAGCGGCATGCGCCCCAGCGGCTTTAAGAAGTGGAAAATCTGGATTGCTAGAGCGTTGCACGTCAGCGCCATGCGGCCCAGCGGGCGCGTCTGCAGACACGCTAGATTTTCCCGCCCGTCTTTTCCTTTTGTGGGCGTGTCCACGGACGCGCCCGTTTGGTTCTCTCGAACATGGTCGACGCGTTTCGTTCCAACTAGAACGTTCTGTTCGTTGGGGGATCGGGGCGTTTTTAGGACACCTTGGTTTGACCCTGTCGAACCAGTGCGGCCCAGGGATCGTCCCTGGGTCCTTGGTGACTCTCCAGGGCTCTATTTTGCATGATTTTTCATGCAAAAACTTAGGGAAACTGAGCCTAGGACTACTGTGAAGATGGGTTTTAAGGGATCTTGAGCATACCTGACTCATTGTTGGGTTTTTCTCCTCGTTTCTCCTCTTGGTTGCTTCTCTGAAACGGGTTTTCTTCAAGCTTTTGGGCTGCCATTAGAGGTGCCCAAGAGCTCTATTTATAGAGCTATAAGAGGGTTCTGGAGGGGGCTCTCACTGCCCTTGAATGGCGGTGGAGAAGCCTCCAGAATGGCAGTGATTTCTCCTCCAATCACTGCCTTTCTAGAACCCTCTAGGGGTTTTGAAGATGAAGGGTGCCCGTATCAAAATGGGCCCCTATGTTTTGCAGGTTAAATCCGTTTTTAGTAAAAATTACATTTTTGCCCCTGAACTTCAAAGGGCCATAATTTGCTCATTTTAACTCCGTTTTGGGTGATTTTGGTCTTGTTGGATTCCTTTTTCTGAGACGCACCTAATGGTATCATTTTAAGAACCAAATTTCTGGGTTTAGTCAAGGTGAATAGTGAAATGACCAAAATGCCCTTATCTTCAAAAACTAAACTTTTCATTGCTAACTTGGGATTTTAAATGATACAAAATTGGAGTCATTACATGACCATGATAGATATCCATGAGTTGGATTTAGTTGAGCATATTATACATATCATTATGTTTATGATATATGATACTTTCAACTTGGATTATGCTATTTCTTTAAGTAGTCAGTATTTCGATTTGATAGTGGTTTTCAATATCGATATTGAACATGATTGTTTGAACAAGCACATATTTTTAAGAGCATATGATTTTAAGCATAGCATGCATTGCAAAACTAGTAGTGATAGACTCCTACTGAGTATAATATATACTCACCCTATCCTGAACATTTTTCAGGATAGTTCCACTCACAAATAGAAGACGTCTTAGGAGATATTAGTGCTACAAGCAAGTGAATAAACAAAGGAGACAACTATACATGTGAGTAAACTCTCTACACTTTGGACATGTATTTGTATTTATTTACAACTGGACTGTATGTTGTGACTGGATAGACCTGGGGAAAAACATTTATGATTTCTGAAGTTTTTCAAAAACTACTTTGAGTATTGTGAAAGCAAATGACACTCGGGGTTTTCAAAATAGTTTAGAACAAAAGATTTTTTGTTGCATTGCATGGTTTTCATAAAATGGTTTTCAAATAGGGCTACAATGGTTTTTAATTCCGATCTTGAACATGAGTGTTGAACCATGCACATATTTTGAAAGAGCATATGATTTTAAACATCTCATGCATTATAAAACTAGTAGTGATGGACTCCTACTGAGTATAGTATATACTCACCCTATTCTTAACATTTTTCAGGATAATTCCATCCACGAGTAGAGGACATCTATGTTAGTGCCACGAGCAAGTGAATCAAAAAGGAAACAATTATACATGTAAGTACATTCTCAACCCTTTGGACATGTATTTGTATTTATTTATAGTTGGGCTGTGTGTCGTGACTAGATAGATCTGGGGAAAAATACTTATGATTTCTAAAGCTTTTCAAAAACTACCTTGTTGTTCTGCAAGCAAATGACACTCAGGGTTTTCAAATTGAATTTCAAATAAAAGATTTTTCCACTGCACTGCATTGTTTTTCAAATAGGGATCCTGCCTTAGGAATTTAGATTTTTCATTTAAAAATGCATGAGAAAACCTAGGTCATCACAGTTGGTATCAGAGCCCTGGTTTTATCCTTTCACAGCCAGTCCAACATGTGCAAGGTTTATAGACAATAGAGAAAATCAAGAAGAAGTAGTATAAATAGAAGTAGCAGAGATAACTACTTCTATTTGAGGATCACAATATTAATGCTCAAGGCATTTCACCATAAACCAATACGTGAAAAAGGAGATGAGTCTAGCAAATACCTAGATATTGGATTGCTTGAATCCTATCAAAATCATAGGGAATAAGGATTGTTGTGCAGTGGTGCAAAGATGAAATCTCATAGAAGGATCATATTAGGATGAGAATGAATGAATGAAGTTGATTAATGGACTTGTTAGTAGATAGTGCTGACCTGCAATAAAGTAATCTCATCAAAGGTGAGAAAATTGAAGAACCTAGGTAGCTATCTTACTATCATAAAGAATATTAGAATATGAGCACACTATCACAAGGGATATGATATCAGTATGATAAGGGATGTAAAAGATGGACTTTGAGAAGAATTTTGACGATAATCTAAGAGGGATGAGAATGCAAGATGATATTAGGAGATGATTGTGACTCGAACTAGGTCACGAAGGTATGGATCTTGAAAGACTTAGCTCAATTTTGGGTACCTTCATTGGAGTCTCTTGAAGAGTGAAGTGATATCAAATAAAAATTACCTAAGAATTATGGAGCAAATCAGAAGATGTATACAAGTGACATATTATGTGATTAAGAGAAACATAATACGAATATGATAGGGAAATGAATTCGACCAAGTTATCAAAAGATTTTTGACGATAATATTGGGGATGATAGATTTGTGATAATAGATTGATCCTAACATGAACTTGTAAGAAAAGTATAGCATGACCAAAACATCAACGCCATTATTAAGACATTGTATGAATTTTATTGAGGCTATAGGCAATTGAGGATTTCAATGATCTTAGGACAGTTTAGAAATTCTGAGAAGCATTCAGTTTATCATATATGTTAAGTAAAGGAGTAGATGCATTATCGATTATATGCAACAAAGCACATGAAGACATTGATCTAGGTAGACAAAAATGAGGATTTTGAAGAAAAGAAAGAAAGAGATAGAGATGTAACTATAAGTATTCAATGAAATATTGAATATTCAAAAGAAGAAGATCATGACTTTATGGAGATACATAGAATTCTATCATCTTAAATCCTATAGGAAGGTAAACCAAACAATGAGAAGTAATAATACTGGATGAGTTGGTGATCTTATTGTAAGAGAGTATAAAAGAGAGAAAGCATAAGGGGTTTAAGACTTTGAGTAAAGTGATGAATTTAAGGACATTATGTGACAAGAAATTTTCGAAGAGGAATGATGACCAACTAGAAATTAAATTCTACAAATGGTTTGATATCAATTATTACAATTAGATTCTTATTGGATTCATTAGCTTATGGGGAACACCAATGGATATAATCCATAAAAAGGAAAATTTGGTGATATCTCACCTTGCCAATAAAATATATAGAAAAAGGAATTAGGTTAGGACAGTGACTTGTCCATCTATCTATCTTCAGCAAGAAGGGTACCATCAAGGATCAAATGAAGGTCTTGCTATCATAAATTGGAAGACTAAATATTTTAAGACCATTATTTAGTCATTACCTTTAGAGTACTGTTGACTAAATAAAGGTGTCCCACCCTAATTAATCAAGCATGTTAGTATCTATGAGTTAGTAGTCAAAGTTATATACTTATAGGGATGTTATAAGTCTTTATACTTGAGCTTTCCTTGAAAGAAGTACTTGTTAAACTAAGTCAATTGAGGGTATGAGGTCAGTTGATGAGGACAGTTGAAACTGAGATAGGAGCAAAAATAAGAAGTGATCTAAACCAATGTGGAAGATTTTTCGAACCTTAATGGCTACCATGACAAGGTGAAGAAATTACTTTGGGTCTGAGAAATACTACTAACTTGGATTGAAAAGAAAGGTAGATAAGTACTGATCAATTTGGAGACCCCTGAGCATATGACAAAGATATATCTAGAAAGAGATCAATAGGTAATCAAATAAAGTCTTTCTATATGTCTACGAAAATGTTCCTTGCTTACCTGAGTGTTTTTCAAATTTGATGATTTAATAGCTTCAGCATAACTTGATGTAGTAGTAATTGAATGAGAACTGCTATTATAAGCTAGGCATGAGGAGCCACTTGAAGGATAAAATTTAAGGAATAGAGAAAATCATTACTTATGAGTATACCTCCTGACAATACAGACTGCGTGATTGACGATAAAGCCTTGATAAAAGATTAAGCAATATATTGACAAGGGGGATGAAAGGAGAAAAGGTGAGATGGCTAGCACACTATAAGGTGAAGATTTAATGTTACGTTGCCTTTAGACTAATAGTTAGTTGTTATGAGCATATACCAAGTACGAAAAATCAATTGAAGGAATTTCGTAAGGA
Organism: Warburgia ugandensis; assembly: GCA_035236585.1. NCBI lineage: Eukaryota > Viridiplantae > Streptophyta > Magnoliopsida > Canellales > Canellaceae > Warburgia > Warburgia ugandensis. The sequence continues at coordinate 56,134,206 of CP141128.1, forward strand.
CTAACCCTACTGGATTGAGTATAGAACTTTTGGACTAAAAGGTTATGAAGAAAACCATCAAGCAAAGAAAGGACAAAGAGGATGATGACAAAGGATTCAACCATGACCTAGTAAGGGTGCTCGGTTATGAATAAGAGACTTTTTGCTTTACATAAATGGGAACATTATTGAAAATCCGAATGACAAATTGATGTAAATAGTGAGATAGGCCTCTAGACAAGAACATTTGACCCATCATAATGAATCGACCATTAACATTTGACATGAGAAAAGCGTTTAATGAATTCAATTGGATATAGAGTTAGGACATTTTACTTTCAGTATATGATAAGGTCCTCGATAGAAGATGCTACAAATTGACTTTCATGATTTTATTTTGGTTGAGGAATCAAGTCATTCGAAGATAATCAAGGGTTTGGCTGTAGAGCACATGATACCATGTTAGTTATTGAAGTATCTTGGGGACAAATATAAAAGATAAGAAGCAAAGTTAGACACAATAGCAAGAAGGTAATTTTTGGACTCTTACAAATGACATATAACCAACCATAAAAGGAGATGTGAATGATGAAGAGATCACTAGATGAAAGACAAGAAGAAAAAGATCATCCTATGATATTCAAAAAGGACTATGAGAAATAAGATGATGTGATCTTGAAAGAAGTATGGAGTAATTTATACATGAATAAAGAAGCATGACCCTACGAGGAGACTATCTTATATATAATGAGAAAGGTATAGGCATCTGAGGATTTCAAGATAGATGAATTTTAGCTAGAAACTGGTGTTGTTAAACTGGCATGTATGGGAGTATGCATCAGAGGACGCAGCGAAAGTGGCCCTTATAGGTCAGGCCTTGTAGAAGGAACAATAAAAATGGTAAATTGAGGTTGAGCCTAGATTTGATTCCAAAGGGGGGAATGCATTCACCAAAAAGTTATCTAAGAGGCAAAATACCTTAAAGATGATAATTTATGGAATTTTGAGGACGAAATTCTTTTATGGGGGTAACAATGTAATGCCCGAGAAATTGACACTATTTTTAACGAAAATTGAACATTCTATAGGAAATAAATTGAGTTAAAATTTTCACCTTATTTAAAATAGTAAATGAAGGAAATTTTGAGGAAACTTGGGACCATTAGATTTTACTTGAAAAATGGAATCCAACGCCTCAAAAAACACCCAAAACGGAGTTCGTATGAAGAAGTTACAGCCATTTAAAGATAGGGGTATTTCTGGAATTTAAACAAAAAAAGACGAAAAACGTAGGGGGTCGTTTTGATAATCGCACCCCTGTTGTCTTCAACCTCTAGACCCCTCTAGAAACCCGTTTTTCTCGATTTCTCTAGAACACCCCAGGGGAAAGGACGGCACCACCATTGAGGGGCACCGCCTTCACCCCTCTATAAAAGCCCCATCTCCCCCTCTCGAAAACACTAGTTTTCCAACGTTTTTGGACTGGGTTTTTTGACAACGACCAGGCCCAAGTCAGGCTGGCCATTTCCATTTCCCATGTCCCCTTTCTCCTTTCCAGTACTGGCAACGGGGTTTCCACCTTCATCGAAGAATTCTGGCGAGATGGGGTTTCAGACGGAAATGGGGTTCCACCATCGGCGATGGGCGTCCCCAAGTTGCCCAGGTAAGCCTGTTCTTCTCTCTCTCTCTCTCTTGGTCCTTCCCCTTTCAGGCTAGATCCATGCTGGATCTAGCGTTCTCAGATGTTTTCCAGCCAGATTTCCTGGCCGAAAAATGTCCCCAAACCGGCTCAGACGACCTTAGACGAGCCAGGCGTCCTAGGGACGCCTTGCTCCATGTGCGCCTAGGACAGGGTCCCAGGGATGGGCTGCGGGCGTACGACAGTGCGTACACTGTCCCAGGTGCGGCCTTCGGGTGTAATGACCCCAATTTTTGTAATATTAAAATCCCATGAAAAGTTCAGTTTTTGAAGATAAGGGCATTTTAGTCATTTCACTATTCACCCCAATTGAACCCAGAAATTTGGTCCTAAAAATGATACCATTAGGTGCGTCTCAGAAAAAGGAATCCAACAAGACCAAAATCACTTAAAACGGAGTTAAACTAAGCAAGTTATAGCCCTTTGAAGTTCAGGGGCAAAATTGTAAATTTTTACAAAAATGGATTTAACCGCAAAACACAGGGGCCCATTTTGATACGGGCACCCTTCATCTTCAACCTCCTAAAGGTTTCTGGAATGGCGGTGTTTCAAGGAGAAACCACCACCATTCTGGAGGTTTCTCCACCACCATTCAAAGGCGGTTAGAACCCCTCTAGAACCCTCTTTAAAAGCCCTATAAATAGAGCTCTTAGGCGCCTCTAATGGCAGCCCAAAATGTGGGAGAAAACCCGTTGAGGAGCAGTGACCTAGAGGAGAAAACGTGGAGAGAAAACCAGCCACGAGCAGGTATGCACAAAAAATCCCCAAACCCATCTCACTCACAGTCCTAGGCTCGGTTTCCCTAGGTTTTTGCATAAAAATCCATGGGGAATAGGTCTCTAGGGAGTCACCAAGGACCCTGGGACGTCCCCAGGGCCGCACTGGTTCCTCAGGGATGAACCAAGCCATATCAAGGATGCCCCAGTCCCCCAACGACCAAGATGCCCAGACAGACGAGATGCGTCGAATGCGTCTGAGAGGAACCAAATGGGCGGAGCGTACCGCGCGTCTGTAGACTCGCCCGCTAAGACGCACGCCGCAGACATGCAGCGCGCTAGCAAAGGCGTTGTTTTGGTTTGTTAAGGAAGCCAGGGCGCATGACACTGACGCGCAGCGCCCTAGCACTCCGTCTTTTAATTCTTAAGGGTCTTATGTACGTGCGACACTAAAACACTTATAACTTGAGATCTACAGCTCCAATTGAGGCGCCGCAAAAGGCATTGTGTCTGTGTCGACGACGCGGACATATCCAGACTATAAAATCCCTGATCAAGGCCCAATAAAATGTGGGCATGACCCTTAGAATAGGATGGTGGCACGTGGCCACTAGACCTTTGGAAAATTGATAATACCAAGGCCCAATTAGGACCTTAGGACACCCATAGGCATAGGGATGGACCCCTAATGCCTAAGTAATAAGACCCAACTACTCTAAAACCATAAAAGATGGGTCAAACTAAACTTGAGTCCCCAAACCATGTTTAGGAGCGTACGAGGACAAATGGGTTAGTGCGACCTAGCCAGGTAGGTGCTCTATCACTATCAAATTCTTTTAAAAGAACTATTATTATTTTGAGAACATATGTTTTAAATATATGACTTGATTTGCATGACTTAATTCAGCATGCATGATAAATGCTTTGTACATAGCCATGTTTTGAAATGATTGCATATACATTATGCACATATATGTGTTGCAAACAAGTGCATACATTGCATGATTTAAGTACTTGCAAAGCTTGCATGTCCTTGAGGGTTGCCAAAAGACGATGGAGTGCCGAGGGCCAGGCAGTTGTGAGGGACCCAAAGAGGACAAGTTTTAACAAGAGGTTTTGCCTTATTTAATGTGATTTGGGCAAGTAAGCCCGTGGGTACTATGCCGAGGGGTCTGGGTTGGCTACCCGGCCTCTACCACTAATAGGTGGATAGGTACCACGCCCAAAAAGAGGCAAGTCCCTACGTCGACTGCATGTGGTACAGGGGGTTACCACTGGTGTCACAACACTGGGTCGACGTGTCATAGGCCCCATGGAGGCTATGACCGAGTGTCCTCAGGTACCCGGGGACCACACGGCGAGGAGGTCGTGGGCATAGTGGACCCTATGATTTGATGTGCATTTCATATAGCATGATATCAGGTTGGTCGACCATACCATACTAGAGATCCATGAGTTGGACTCCATGAAGCATCTATTGCATATCATGATGTTATCATATATATATGATACTTTCAATTTTGGATTATGTGATCTTTTAAGTCATGAGTATTTCAATTTGATCATGGATTCTTATACTGATATTGAACTCGATTATTCAAACATACACATATTTTGAATGAGCATATGATTTTAAAACATCTCATGCATTTATAAAACTAGTAGTGATGGGCTCCTACTGAGTATATTATATATACTCACCCAATCCTTAACATTTTTCAAACATCAGTAAGCACTTAAGGACAGGATACGTCCGTATATATCATGGTTCAGGACAGCTCCACTCACAAAAAGAGGACATCTATATTAATGCTACGAGCAAGTGAATCCAAAAGGAAACAAATATACATGTAAGTAAACTCTCAACCCTTTGGACATGTGTTTGTACTTAGTTACAGTTGGGCTGTGCATTGTGACTAGAAAGACCTGGAGAAAAACATTTATGATTTTTGAAGTTTTTCAAAAACTATCTTAGTTGTTGTGAAAGCAAATGACACTCGGGGTTTTCAAAGTGAGTTTAAAAACAAAAGATTTTCCGCTGCATTACATGGTTTTTATAAAATGGTTTTCAAATAGGGCTGCATCCCGCCTTAGGAAATTAGATATTGCATTTAAAAATGCATGAGGAAAACCTGGGTCGTCACATCGGGTACGCGTACGACATGCGGCACGGGTCCTGGCTTGACCAGGGTGCACAGGGTGCCCTAGGAGCTGAGACACACCAAGCTACAAGGTGTGCCCGTGCGATGATGCGCATCATAGCGCGTCACTTGAGCATGCACATGCGTGTGCAAAACGCGATCCCTGGCACGGCCTTTATGCCTGCACACACGTGAGGCGGTCACGGATCAACCAGGATACACGGGCGTCCTGGGAACTAGGACACGCGAACCCAATAAGACTTTAAAAATGAGAATTTGAGGACAATTTACAAAGTTAACCCAAGAATAGTAGATCCACATCATAAGATCTAGCCTGACAATGAATTAGGCAAGGACCTTGGACCCAATACGCAGAGCTAACGATCTAATGACTAAATGGATTGAAATTAATAAGGACGCCTTGTATCCATTCATACCCAAGAGTTTATCAATGAGACCCAGGGATGGGTTGAAGTGATAAAGGACGCGACTCTAAGAGACTTTGAGGTAGGTGCTCTATCGCTACTAGACTTTTAAAAAGAGCCATGATTGTTTTGAATGCATGTTTTAAGTATAAGTTATATGATTTGTTTAGCATAACTTAATCTTATAAATGAATTCAGCATACATATGACAAATACATTATGCATGGACATGTTTTGCAAACAATTGCATATATTGCATGATTTGTGAGCATCGAGTTCTTGAAACATTGCATGTCCTTGAGGCTTACCAAAAGTCACTGGAGTGCCCAAAAGACGCTGGGTAGGCAATTGTGAGGGCCAGGCAGTTGTGAGGGACCCAAAGAGGACAGGTTTTGAAAAAGAGGCTTTTGCTTGCTTGGTCTTATATGATTTGGGCTAATAAGCTCGTGGGTGCTATGCCAAGAGGTCTGGGTTGACCTCTAGCCTCTACCACTACTAGGTGGAATGGGTACCACGCCCAAAAAGGGCAACGTCCCTACGTCGACTGCATATGGTACAGGGGGCTACCACTGGTGTCACGGCACTGGGTCGATGTGTCATATGCCCTGTTGGGGCTATGACCGAGTGTCCTCAGGTACCCGGGGACCACACGGCGGCGAGGTCATGGGCATAGTTTGGGCCCTATGGTTTCGTGGATTTACTTTCATTGCATATGGCATGACATGAGGTTGGTCGACCATACCAAATATCCATGAGTTGGATTCAGTTGAGCATATTATGCATATCATTATGTTTATGATATATGATACTTTCGATTTGGATTATGCTATTTCTTTAAGTCGTCAGTATTCCGATTTGACAGTTGTTTTTAATATCGATATTGAACATGATTGTTCGAACATGCACATGTTTTTAAGAGCATATGATTTTAAGCATAGCATGCATTGCAAAAGTAGTAGTGATAGACTCCTACTGAGTATAGTATATACTCACCCTATCCTTAACATTTTTCAGGATAGTTCCACTCACAAATAGAAGACGTCTCAGGAGATATTAGTGCTACAAGCAAGTGAATAAACAAAGGAGACAACTATACATGTGAGTAAACTCTCTACCCTTTGGACATGTATTTGTATTTATTTACAATTGGACTGTGTGCTGTGACTGGATAGACCTGGGGAAAAACATTTATGATTTCAAAAGTTTTTCAAAAACTACTTTGAGTATTATGAAAGCAAATGACACTCGGGGTTTTCAAAATAGTTTAGAACAAAAGATTTTCCGCTGCATTGCATGGTTTTCATAAAATGGTTTTCAAATAGGGATGCATCCCGGCTTAGCAATTAGATCTTGCATTTAAAAATGCATGGGAAAACCTGGGTCGTCACAGTGACACCAGTGGTAGCCCCCTGTACCACATGCAGTCGACGTAGGGACATGCCCTTTTTGGGCGTGGTACCCATTCCACCTAATAGTGGTAGAGGCTGGGTGGCCAACCTAGACCTCTCGGCATAGCGCCCACGAGCTTACTAGCCCAAATCATATACGATCAAACAAGCAAAAACCTCTATTTCAAAACCTGTCCTCTTTGGGTCCCTCACAACTGCCTACCCAGTGTCTTTTGGGCATGCAATTTTTCAAGAACTCAATGCTCACAAATCATGCAATATATGCAATTGCTTGCAAAACATGTCTATGCATAATGTATTTGTCATATGCATGCTGAATTCGTTTATAAGATTAAGTCATGCTAAAGAAGTCATATAACTTATACTTAAAACATGCATTCAAAACAATCATGGCTCTTTTTAAAAGTCTAGTAGCAATAGAGCACCTACCTCAAAGTCTCTTAGAGTCGTGTCCTTTATCATTCAACCTGTCCCTGGGTCTCATTTATAAACTCCTGGGTATGAATGAATACAAGGAGTCCTTATCAATTTAATTTTATTTAGACAGTAGATCGCTAGATCTGCCTTTTAGGGTCCATGGTCCTTGCCTAATTCTTTGTCAGGCTAGAAGCTATGATGTGGATCTACTATTTAATAGTTAAACTTTGTAAATTGTCCTCTAATCCTAACTTTAAAGTCTCATTAGGTCCGCGTGTCCCAGTTCCTAAGACACCCGTGTATCCTGGTTGAATTGCGACCACCTCACGTGCATGCACGCCCAAAGGCCGTGCCAGGGACCGTGTTTTGCACGCGTACATGCATGCTCAAGTGACGCGCTATGAAGCGCATCCTGGATGGTGTCACACGGACACACCTTTGGTGTAGTATGGTGCATCTCAACTCCCAGGGCACCCGGTGCATCCTGGTCGAGCCAGGACCCGTGCCGCATGTCGTGCGCACACTCGAAGGCCGCACCTGGGACAGTGTACGCACTGTCGTACGCTTGGAACCCATCCCAGGGACCCTATCCCAAGTGTACGTGGAGCATGGCATCCCTGGGACGCCTTATTCATGCAGGGCCAACTGGAACCGGCTTGGAGCGTTTTTTGGCCAGGAAATCCGGCTGGAAAACTTGCTCGAAATGCTAGATCCAGCACGGATCTCACTTGAAAGGGGGAAGAACCCAAGAGAGAGGGAAAGCCGGATTACCTAGGTAGCCTTGGCCGGTGGTAGAACCCTCGCTCTAGTTCTGAAATCCTTTGTCGCCAGAAAACTCGATGAAGGTAACAACCCCATTGTCAAGACTGGAAAAGAGAAGAGAGGGGAATGGGGAGACGGGGTAAGGAATGGGCAGCCTGACTTGGGCCTGGCCATTGCCGAAAAACTCAGGGAAGACTGGCTTGAGATAGGTTTCCGATTTTGCTAGAAACCCCAGTCTCAAAATGGCTGGAAAATCATGTTTTCGTGAGGGGGGGATGAGGCTTTTATAGAGGGGAGAAGGCAGTGCCGCCATTTCCCCTGGTGTGTTCTGGAGAAATCGGGAGAAAAGGGTTTCGGGAGAAATCTGGAGGTGGAAGACGACAGGGGGTGCCGTTATCAAAACGGCCCCCTGCATTTTTCGTTCTTTTTCGTTTTCTGTTTAATTTACAAAAATACCCCTAATCTTTAAAGGGCCATAACTTTTTCATACGAACTCCGTTTTAGGTGTTCTTTGAGGCATTGGATTCCATTTTTCGAGTAGAGTCTAATGGTACCAAGTTTCCTCATAAATTCCTTTGTTTAATATTTTAAATAAGGTAAAATATTCAACACAGTTCATTTCTTATAGAATGTGCAAAATAGCGTAAATTGCTCAGGCGTTACATTATTACCCCCTTAAAAGAATTTCATCCTCGAAATTCCATAAATTATCATCTTCAAGGTATTTTGTCCCTTAGATAACTTCTTGGTGAATGCACTCCCCCCTTAGGAATCAATTCTAGGCTAAACCTCAATTTATCATGTTTATTGTTCCTTCTACAAGGCCTTACCTATAAGGGCCACTTTCACTGCATACTCTGATGCATACTCCCCTACGTGCCAGTTTAACAATACCGGTTTCTAGCTGTAATTCGTCTATCCTGAAATCCTTAGATGCCTATACTTTTTTCATCATGTATAGGATAGTCTCCTCGTAGGATTATGCTTCTTTATTCATGTATAAATTACTCCATACTTCTTTGAGATCATATGATCTTATTTCTCCTATTTTGAATATCATAGGATAATCCCTTTCATCTAGTGATCTCTTTCATCATCCACAAGTCCAAAAAAAGTTACCTTCTTTCTATTGTGTCTAACTTTGCTTCTTACCTTTCCCCAAGATACTTCAATAATTGACACGGTATCATGTGCTCTACAGCTAAACCCTTGATTAACTTTGAATTTCAACTATCTGTCATTTTCCATATGTGACTTTATTCCTTGACCAAAGTTACATTAAAAAATGAAAGCCAATTAGTAGCATCTTCCATTGAGGACCTTATCATATACTGAAAGTAAAATGTCCTAACTCTATATCCAGTTTCATAATTATTGACTTCATTAAATGCTTTCCTCCGTGAAAATTTCATCCAAACTCATGTCAAATGTTAATGGTCGATTCATCATCATGGGTCAAATGTTCTCGTCCAAAGGCCTATCTCACTATTCACATCAATTTGTTATTAGGACTTTTTAATAATGTTCCCATTTATGCAAAGCAAAAAGTCTCTTATTCATAACCGAGTACCCTTACTAGGTCATGGTTGAATCTTTTGTCATCATCCTCTTTGTCCCTTCTTTGCTTGATGGTTTTCTTCTTAACCTTTCAGTCCAAAAGTTCTATACTCAATCCAGTAGGGTTAGTCCTTAGGAAATTCCTTCAATTGAATTTTGTACTTGGTATATGCACATAACAACTATCTTTTTATCTAAAGGCAATGTAACATTAAATCTTCATCTTATAGTGTGCTAGCTATCTCACCTTTTCTCCTTTCAACCCCTATGTCAATATATTGTTTAATCTTTTATCAAGGCTTTATCGTCAACCATGCAGTCTGTATTGTCAGGAGGTATCCTCATAAGTAGTGATTTTCTCAATTCTTCAAATTTTATCCTTCAAGTGCCTCCTCATACTTAGCTTATAATAGCAGTTCTCGTTCAATAACTACTACATCAAGTTATGCTGAAGCTATTAAATCATCAAATTTGAAGAACACTCAGGTAATCATAGAACATTTTCGTAGACACATAGAAAGACTTTATTTGATTACCTTTTGATCTCTTTCCAGATATATCTTTGTCATAAGCTCAAGGGTCTCTAAAGTGATCAGTACTTATCTACCTTTCTTTTCAATCCAAGTCAGCAGTATTTTTCAGACTCAAAGTAATTTCTTCACCTTGTCATGGTAGCCATTAAGGTTTGAAAAATCTTTCATATTGGTTTAGATCACTTCTTATTTTTGCTCCTATCTCAGTTGCTACTGTCCTCATCAACTCACCTCATACCCTCAACTGACTTAGTCTAACAAGTACTTTCCTTTTCAAGGAAAACTCAAGTCTAAAGACTTATAACATCCCTTTGAGTATATAACTTTGACTACTAACTCATAGATACTAGCATACTTGATTAAATATGGTGGGATACCCTTATTTTAGTCAACAGTACTCTAAAGGTAATGACTAAATAATGGTTTTAAGATATTTGCTCTTCCAATCTATGATAGTAAGACCTCAATTTGATCCTTGATGGTACCCTTCTTGCTAAATGGACAAGTCACTGTCCCGGCTTAATTCCTTTTTCAATATATTTTATTGGCAAGGTGGGATATCACCAAATTTTTCTTTTTATGGATTATATCCATTGGTGTTCCCCATAAGCTAATGGATCCGATAAGAATCTAATTGTAATAATTGATATCAAACCATTTGTAGAATTTAATTTCTAGTTGGTCACCATTCCTCTTAGAAAATTTCTTGTCGCATAATCTCCTGAAATTCAATACTCTACTCAAAGTCTTAAACCCCATATGCTTTTTCTCTTTTATACTCTTTTACAATAAAATCACCAACTCATCTATCATCATTCCTTCGAAGTTGATTGGTTTATCTTCGCCATTAGATGAAAGATTTGTATGTATCTTCATAAAGTCATGATCTTCTTCTTTTGAATATTCAATATTCATTGAATACTGGTAGTTACATCTCTATCTCTTTCTTTCTTTTCTTCAAAATCCTCATTTTTGTCTACCTAGATCAATGTCTTCATGTGCTTTGTTGCATATAATCGATACTGCATCTACGCCTTTACTTAACAGATATGATAAACTGAATGCTTCTAAGAAATTGAAATCCTCAATTGCCTATAGCCTCAATAAAATTCATACAATGTCTTAATAATGACATTGACGTTTTGATCATGCTATACTTTTTTGTTACAAGTTCATGTTAGGATCAATCTATTATCATCCTTAGTATTATCATCAAAATCTTTCGATAACTTGGTTGAATTCATTTCCCTATCATTTGTATACATCTTCTGATTTGCTCCATAATACTCAGGTAGTTATTATTCGATATCACTTCACTATTCATGAGATTCCAATGAAGGTATCCACACTTTTGTGATCTAGCATGAGTCACAGTTATTTCCTAATATTATCTTGCATTCTCATCCCTCTTAGATTATCATCAAAATCTTCTCAAAGTCTGTCTTTTACATCCCTTATCATACTCATATCATATCCCTTGTGATAGTGTGCTCATATTCTGATATTCTTTATGATGGTAAGACAGCCATCTAGGTTTTTCGATGTTCTCACCTTTGATGAGATTACTTTATTGCAGTCAGATCTATCTACTAACAGGTCCACTAACACCCTCATTCCTCATTCTCATAATATGATCCATATATGAGTTTTTATATTTGCACCATACAACAATCCTAGATCCTTAAGTTGTCTTAGACTAGATTTTGGATAAGGGTTGCACTATCCTTTGCCTAATTATTTGTTAAACCAAGCTGTGTTTCACCTATTTATTTATGGTGAACTGCCTTGTGCATTAATATTGTAATCCTCAAATAGAAGTAGTCATCTCTACTACTCCTATTTATACTACTTCTCCTTGATTTTCACTATTGTCTATGACCCTTGGACATGCTGGACTGGCTGTGAAATGATACAACCTAGGCTCTGATACCAACTGTGACGACCCGAGTTTTCTCATGCATTTTTAAATGCAATATCTAATTCCTAAGGTGGGATCCCGATTTGAAAAACATTTTATAAAAACCATGCAATGCAACGAAAAATCTTTAGTTTTAAACTCATTTTGAAAACCCCGAGTGTCATTTGCTTTCACAACAACCAAGGTAGTTTTTTTTTTTAAAAAACTTTAGAAAACATAAATGTTTTCCCAGGTCTATCCAATCACAACTCACAACCCAACTGTAATTAAATGCAAATACACGTCCAAAGGGTAGAGTGTTTACTTACATGTATAATTGTCTCCTTTTGATTTTTCTTGCTCGTAGCACTAACATAGGTTCCTTTACTCGTGAATGGAACTATCCTGAAAAATGTTAAGGATAGGGTGAGTATATACTATACTCAGTAGGAGTCTATCACTACTAGTTTTACAATGCATGCTATGTTTAAAATCATATGCTATTTCAAAACATGTGCATGTCTGAATACTCATGTTCAATATCGAGATTAAAAACCATTGTTGAATTGGAATACTGATGACTTAAAGAAATCACATAATCCAAGTCGAAAGTATCATATATATCATAAACATAATGATATGTATAAGATGCTCCACTGAATCCAACTCATGGATATATGGTATGGTCGACCAACCTCATGTCATGCCATATGCAGTGCAAGTAAATGCTCAAACCATAGGGCCCAACTATGCCCATGACCTCGCTGCTGTGTGGTCCCCGGGTACCTAGGGACACAGCGTCATAGCCTCCACGGGGCATATGACACATCGACCCAGTGTCGTGACACCAGTGGTAGCCCCCTGTACCACATGCAGTCGACGTAGGGACATGCCCTTTTTGGGCGTGGTACCCATTCCACCTAATAGTGGTAGAGGCTGGGTGGCCAACCCAGACCTCTCGGCATAGTGCCCACGAGCTTACTAGCCCAAATCATATATGATCAAACAAGCAAAAACCTCTATTTCAAAACCTGTCCTCTTTGGGTCCCTCACAACTGCCTACCCAACGTCTTTTGGGCACTCCAGCATCTTTTGGTAACCCTCAAGGACATGCAATTTTTCAAGAACTCAATGCTCACAAATCATGCAATATATGCAATTTCTTGCAAAACATGTCTATGCATAATGTATTTGTCATATGCATGCTGAATTCGTTTATAAGATTAAGTCATGCTAAACAAGTAATATAACTTATACTTAAAACATGCATTGAAAACAATCATGGCTCTTTTTAAAAGTCTAGTAGCGATAGAGCACCTACCTCAAAGTCTCCTGGAGTCACGTCCTTTATCACTCAACTCGTCCCTGGGTCTCATTTATAAACTCCTGGGTATGAATGAATACAAGGAGTCCTTATCAATTTCATTTTATTTAGACATTAGATCGCTAGATCTGCCTTTTAGGGTCCATGGTCCTTGCCTAATTCTTTGTCCAGCTAGATCCTATGATATGGATCTACTATTTAATAGTTAAACTCTGTAAATTGTCCTCTGATCCTAACTTTAAAGTCTCATTAGGTCTGCATGTCCCAGTTCCTAAGACACCCGTGTATCCTGGTTGAACTGCAACCACCTCACGTGCATGCACGCCCAAAGGCCGTGCCAGGGACCGTGTTTTGCACACGTACATGCATGCGCAAGTGACGCGCTATGATGTGCATCCTGGATGGAGTCACACAGATGCACCTTTGGTGTAGCATGGTGCGTCTCAACTCCCAGGGCACCTCGTGCATCCTGGTCGAGCCAGGACCCGTGCCCCATGTCGCGCACGCCCCCGAAGGCCACACTTGGGACAGTGTACGCACTGTCGTATGCCCGGAACCCATCCCAGGGACCCTGTCCTAGGCGTATGTGGAGCATGGCCTCCCTGGGATGCCTTATTCATGCAGGGCCGGTTGGAACCGGCTTGGAGCATTTTTCGGCCAGGAAATTCGGCTCGAAATCCTGTTGGAAACGCAAGATCCAGCACGGATCCAGCTTGAAAGGGGGAAGAACCCAAGAGAGAGGGAAAGCCAGCTTACCTGGGTAGCCTTGGAGCGCCTATTGCCTGTGGTAGAACCTTCGTTCTAGTTCTGAAACCCTCTGTCGCCGGAAAACTCGATGAAGGTAACAACCCCATTGTCAAGACTGGAAAAGAGAAGAGAGGGGAATGGGGAGACGGGTAAAGGAATGGCCGGCTTGATTTGGGCTTGGCCATTGCTGGAAAACTCAGGGAAGACTGGCTTGAGATGGGTTTCCGATTTTGCCAGAAACCCCAGTCTCAAAATGGCCGAAAAATCATGTTTTCGTGAGGGGGGAGATGAGGCTTTTATAGAGGGGAGAAGGCGGTGCCCCTCAATGGCGATGCCACCATTTCCCCTGGTGTGTTCTGGAGAAATCGGGAGAAAAGGGTTTCTAGAGAAATCTGAAGGTGGAAGACGACAGGGGGTGCCATTATCAAAACGGCCCCCTGCGTTTTTCTTTCTTTTTTGTTTTCTATTTAATTTACAAAAATACCCCTAATCTTTAAACGGCTGTAACTTCTTCATACGAACTCCATTTTCAGCCTTGGATTCCACTTTTCAAGTAGAATCTAATGGTACCAAGTTTCCTCACAAATTCTTTCATTTACTATTTTAAATAAGGTAAAACATTCAACACAGTTCATTTCTTATAGAATGTCCATAATAGCGTAAATTTCTCGGGCGTTACAATCGGAGCCTTAGATCTCAAGTTATAGCCATTTTAGTGCCGAGTGTACATAAAGGGTCAAACAAAATGAGGTGGAAGCCTGGGACACTAACACGTCCCGCGTCAGCAGCATGCGCCTCAGCTGGCGCGTCTGTACACGCACCTATCTTTCGCCTGACGTTCTCACTTGCAGGCGCGTCCACGGATGTGCCTGTCAGGTTTTCTCAATGCACAGCGTGCGTTTCGGTTTGACAAGGACTTGGGCGTCCTAGGGACACCCTGTTTTGACCCTGTAGAACCAGTGCGCCCCAGGGATCGTCCCTGGGTCCTTTGTGACTCTCTAGGGCCCGGTTTTGCATGATTTTTCATGCAAAAACTTGGGGAAACTTAGTTTAGGACTAAGGGGTAGACAGGTTTGGAGGGGTTTTGGGCATACCTAGTTCGTGGCCGGGTTTTTCTCCACGTTTTCTCCTCTTGGTTGCTTCTCCACTACAGATTTTTCCCAAGCTTTTGGGCTGCCATTAGAGACGCCCAAGAGCTCTATTTATAGAGCTATAAGAGGGTTCTGGAGGGGGCTCTCACCGCCATTAAATGGCAGTGGAGAAACCTTCAGAATGGTGGTGGTTTCTCCTCCAAACACCGCCGATCTAGAACCCTCTAAGAGGTTGAAGAAGAGGGCTGCCCGTATCAAAATGGGCCCCTGTGTTTCTCAGGGTAAATCTGTTTTTTAATAAAAATTACAATTTTGCCCCTAAACTTCAAAGGGCCATAACTTGCTCATTTTAACTCTATTTTGGGTGATTTTGGTCTTGTTGGATTCCTTTTTCCTAGACGCACCTAATGCTACCATTCTCAGGACCAAATTTATAGGTTCAGTTAGGGTGAATAGTGAAATGACCAAAATACCCTTATCTCCAAAAAGTGAACTTTTCATTGCTAACTTGGGATTTCAATGTTACAAAATTGGAGTCATTACATTGTTACCCCCTTAAGGGAATTTTGGCCCTGAAATTCTACTATATATACAGTCAAAAGATCTCGGGGTACTTTTCTCGCGTTTCTGACTTCGGTTCCCAAGTCTCTTCTTCCATGTGCGCATTTCTCCATAAAACTTTGACTAAGTGTATGTCCTTGTTCTACAGCTTCTTACTCTTATGATTCAGGATCTCAACTGGTCTCGTCTCTAGCTTGAGATCCTTCGTCAACACTATGGGTACCTGGTTGATGACATGAGTAGGGTCAGGCATGTACCTCCTTAGCATAGATATATGGAATACGTTATGCACTTCAGATAGCTGAGGGGGTAGTGCGATCCTGTAGGCCACTTTTCCCACTTTCTCCAGGATTTCAAAAGGTCCCATGTAATGTGGACTAAGCTTGCCTTTGATACCGAATAGCATAACTCCTTTAGTGGGAGATATCTTCAGGAAAACGTGCTCTCCTATGTCGAATTCTAATGGTCTCCTCCTTTGATCAGCATAGCTCTTTTGTCGGCTTTGAGCTGTGAGGAGGCGTCTTCTTATGAGTTTTACCTTCTCGGCTGTAACAGCCCGAGGACCCACACCCTGCAACGATATTGTCCGTGCCGGAGTGCCCATACACCCCGCACGGTTTTGTTCTTCCCCAGTTGCCCAAGGAAAAGGCCTCGTTGCAAGGGAAGTCCTCATCACTCTTATCAAGAGCCCAGTAACTTTCCCCCTAGCGATGTGGGACTAACTCTCAGTCTCTCACCTTGCCTAGAAGCCTGCCAGCCCTCTTGGCCCGCCCTCATCAGCCAAGGCTTCACAGCCCTCTTGGCCCGCCCTCAGAGCACGGTTTAACGTTACTCACAGCCCAGTTATGAGGAGAATAACTTATAATCAGGTTTCATCCATGAAAGAGAAAGGGGTAATAGGATAACACAAACTAAGATTTGGTGAATTGCCTTGTGATTACAGATGCCTAGAAAGAAGGGAAGCAAGGCTCCAAGACCTGAAGCCCCACCAGTAGACTCCACTGGGTCGGGCAACGGGATGGCTGAGTTATTTCAGCAATTCTTACAGAACATGGGACAATACATGAATAGTCATAGCCAAACTCCTACCCCCCGAGATCCTTCCCCTGATAAAACAATAGACAGGACTGAGGTTCAGTTAGAAAGGTTTCAGAAACTAGCTCCCTCATTCACAGGAGAAGATGAAGCATCCACAGCTGAAAAATGGTTAATTGATATTGAAAAGATATTTAAGGCCATGAACATAGCTGAAGAAAGAAAAGTACCCATGGCCACATTTGTGTTTAGAGGAGAGGCTACCTTTTGGTGGAAAACAGCAGAAAGAACTTATTTTGATCAGCAAGAAACAATAGGATGGGAAGAATTTAAAAAGGTCTTTAATGACAAATATTATCCTAAACATGTGAGAAAACAGAAGGAAAAAGAATTTATGAACTTAGAACAAGGAAATATGACTGTCCAACAGTATCAAAGTAGATTCATCAGCCTCCAGAGATTTGCACCACGTGCTTGTGCTGATGAGGAAGATGCGGCGGAACGATTTGTAGATGGACTCAAACTAGGACTAAGGAGCAGAGTTCTAGGATTCCAACCTTCCACAGTAGCCAAAGCCGTAGAGATGGCCTCCCTATATGAAAAAGATTATCAAAGGAACCAGGCAATAAAGGAAACTAAAAACATCAACACCATAGGAAATAAAGAAAAGAGGCCATTTCAATCCTTCGAACCTAGGCCACCTTTCAAGAAGCCATTTGAAAACAAAGAAAGAAGACCAGACTGGAAGACATGCCCTAAGTGTAACAGGTATCATTCAGGCAAACCATGTCCCATTTCTAACATCACTTGCTATCTTTGTGGAGAACGAGGACATTTTGCTAGGGATTGTTCTAAAAAGGAATTTGAAGAGCATAAAGGAGATCAAGTTCCAAAACGCCAAGGACGTGTTTTTGCCCTCACCTCCAGTCAAGCCTAGGCTTCAAATGCTGTAGTTGAAGGTACCCATAGAGTTGACAGAGGATCTCAAGCTAGAGACGAGACCAATTGAGATCCAGAATCGTAAGAATAAGAAGCTGCGGAACAAGGACATACCCTTAGTCAAAGTTTTGTAGAGAAATGCACACATGGAAGAAGAAACTTGGGAAGTGGAGTCAAAAATGCGAGAAAAGTACCCCGAGATCTTTTGACTGTATATAGTAGAATTTCGGGGGCAAAATTCCCCTAAGGAGGTAAGAATGTAATGACTCCAATTTTGTAATATTGAAATTCCAAGTTTAGCAATGAAAAGTTCAATTTTAAAGAAAAGGGCATTTTGGTCATTTCACTAGTTACCATAACTAAACCCAGGAATTTGGTTCCAAAAGTGGTTTCATTAGATGCGCCTCGGAAAAAGGAATCCAACGAGACCAAAATCACCCAAAACGGAGTTAAAATAAGCAAGATATGGCCCTTTGAAGTTCAGGGGCAAAACTGTAAATTTCCCAAAAACGATTTAACCTGAAAAACACAGGTGCCCGTTTTGATACGGGCACCCTGTCGTCTTCAACCTCCTAGAGGTTTCTGGAACGGCGGTGTTTCAAGATGAAACCACCGCCATTCCAGAGGGTTCCCCACCGCCATTCAAAGGCGGTTAGAAACCCTCCAGAACCCTCTGTAAAAGCCCTATAAATAGAGCTCTTGGGTGCCTCTAATGGCAGCCCAAAAGCCTTGGAGAAAACCAGTCGTGAAGCAGTGACCAAGGGGGGAAAACGTGGAGAGAAAACCACCCACGAAGCAGGTACGCACGAAAAAACCCCAAACCCATCTCCACCATAGTTCTAGGAACAATTTCCCTAGGTTTTTCCATGAAAAACCATGCAGAATAGGCCTCCAGGGGAGCCACAAAGACCCCTGTGACGTCCCCAGGCCGCACTGGTTCGACAGGGTTGAACCAGGGTGACCTGAGGACGACCCAGGTCACTAACAAGTGGGACGATCCAACAGGACCGTCCCACGTCGACGCAAGTCGACGCCTTTTGAAAAAAAAACCAAACGGGCGCGTCCCTGGACGCGCCAGCTAAAGAGACGACGAGCGGCTTTGTCGAGTGGGACGCGCCAGCTAAAGAGACGACGAGCGGCTTTGTTGCGCGCGTCTGCAGACGCTCCCGCTGAGGCACGCGCCACAGACGCTCAGCGGACTAGCAAGGCATCGTTTTTTTTTTGTTCTTAAGAATGCTGGGCGCACGTCGCAGACGCGCAGTGCCCTAGCATTCCTCTTTTTTTTGTCTTTAAGCTATATGTACATGCAATGTTAAAACGCTTATAACTTGAGATCTAGAGCGCCGATTGAGGCGCCGCAAAAGGCGTTGTGTCCGTATCGACGACGCGGACACATCCAAATCATAAAATCTCTGATCAAGGCCCAATCAAAGGTGGGCATGACCCTTAGAATAGGATGGTGGCGCGTGACCACTAGAACTTTGGAAAACTGAGAATACCAAGGCCAAATTAGGACCTTGGGACACCCATAGGCATAGGGATGGACCCCTAATGCCTAAGTAATGAGACCCAACTGCTCTAAACCCATCAAAGATCAGTTAAACTAACCTTGAGTCCCCAAACCATGTTCAGGAGCGTACGAGGGCAAGAGGATTAACGCGACCTAGTCAGGTAGGTGCTCTATCACTATTAGATTCTTTTAAAAGAACTATTGATATTTGAGAACATATGTTTTAGATATATGACTTGATTTGCATGTGATTAGCATGACTTGATTCAGCATGCATATGATAAACGTTTTGCACATAGACATGTTTAGTAAATGATTGCATATACATTATGCACATATATGTTTTGCAAACTATTGCATACATTGCACGATTTGTGAGCATAAAGCTCTTGCAAAGATTGCATGTCCTTGGGGGTTACCAAAAGACGCTGGAGTGCCCAAAAGACGCTGGGTAGGTAGTTGTGTGGGCCAGGCAGTTATGAGGGACCCAAAGAGGACAGGTTTTGAACAGAGGTTTTTGGCTTATGTGATTTGGGCAAGTAAGCCCGTGGGTGCTATGCCGAGGGGTGTGGGTTGGCCACCCAGCCCCTACCACTATTAGGTGGATGGGTACCACGCCCAAAAAGGGCATGTCCCTGCTTCGACTGCATGTGGTACAGGGGGCTACCACTGGTGTCACGGCACTGGGTCGGAGTGTCATATGCCCCGTGGAGGTATATGATCCTGTGTCCCTAGGTACCCGGGGACCACACGGCAGTGAGGTCGTGGGCATAGTGGGACCCTATGGTTTTGTGGATTTATATGCATTGCATATGGCATGATATAAGGTTGGTCGACCATACCATACTAGAGGTCCATGAGTTGGACTCCATGATGCATCCATTGCATATCATGATGTTATCATATATATATATGATACTTTCACTTTTGGGATTATGTGATCTTTTAAGTTATAAGAATTTCAGTTGATTATGGATTCTTATACTGATATCGAACTCGAGTATTCAAACATACGCATATTTTGAAATTGATTATGGATTCTTATACTAATATTGAACTCGAGTATTCAAACATACGCATGTTTTGAATGAATGAGCACATGATTTTAAAACAACTCATGCATTTATAAAACTAGTAGTGATAAGCCCTACTGAGTATATTTTATACTCACCCGATCCTCAACATTTTTCAGATACAAAGTAAATACCTAAGGGCAAGGGACATTTGTACTAGGAGACATAAGGCCAAGCACAAGTAAGTACACCCCTATCTTATCTTTCAATGTTACTTGATTGTAGTTACTCTCTAATAGCTGGGGCTGTGACTAACACTTTCTTGGGAACATTATTGATTTAAAACTTTGCCATGACTAAATAGATTGAGAATGTGTTTTCACACTCGGGGTTTTTATGAAAGGTTGTTTTCCAAAAGGAAAAGAATTTCATGCATTTCATATTTATAAAACAAGAGAACTCGCCTTTTTATCAACATTGCATCATATAAAAACCCAGGTCGTGACATCGGCGCATTGCTCCACCAGCTCGGACTGGAGCACCCTGGACTCTCCAACTTCACTCCAACTGGTGGGTGATCGACAGGGTCTCCCATAGAGCGCCTCATACGGAGCCATGCCAATGCTCAATTGAAAGCTGTTGTTGTACGTGAACTCTACTAGCGGTAGGTTTTCATCCCAGCTCTGCTTCCAATCGAGGGCACAGGTTCGCAACATATCTTCTACTATCTAGATCATGCGCTCTGACTGTCCATCGGTCTGTGGATGGAAGGCTGTGCTATAATTCAATGAAGATCCTAAGGATTTTTGGAAGGACTTCCAGAGTTGCGAAGTGAAGCAGCTATCCCTATCTGAAGTCATACTAAGGGGTATGCCATGTAAACTTACTATCTCTTTGATGTATAGCTGAGATAGGCTGTCAGTGGATTGGGTATGGCATATAGGAAGGAAATGGGCTGTCTTAGTCAATCTATCAACAACTACCCAGATCATGTCATGACCCTTAGAGGTCCTGGGTAACCCTACGATGAAGTCCATGGTAATATGGTCCCATTTCCATTCGGGTAACTCAAGGGGTTGTAACAATCCTGCAGGTCTTTGATGTTCAGCCTTTACTTGTTCACATGTTAGACACTTTGCCACAAATTCTCCTATGTCTCTTTTCATACCATCCCACCAATATTGTCTCTTTAAGTCTTGATACATCTTAGTTCCTCCCGGGTGTATAGTATACTTAGACCAATGAGCCTCTTTTAAGATTTCTTGTCTTAACTCTTCATTAGCCGGTACCACTAATCTTCCTTGCATGTAAACACTACCATCTTCCCTTTTAGTAAACCCTGGTTTTCCTATGAAAGCTTGTATATCGGGATCTCCTTTCTGTTCTTGCTTAACCTTTTCATTAATAGCTGACTTTATTGTTAGACCTACATAATGATCTTGTGCTTACTTATGTCTGGTTTCCATGTGATTACTTCTTGTAATAGCTTCCATCTCTTAGTTAATAAACTTGCACACATCCCTTGGGTTTTTCTACTTAATGCAACAACTACCACATTAGCTTTTCCAGGGTGATAATGAATGGAGAAGTCATAGTCTTTTAAGTATTCCATCCATCTTCTTTGTTGCATGTTTAAGTCTTATTGGGAAAAGATGTATTTAAGACTCTTATGATCTGTAAAAACTTCAAACTTTTCCCCATATAAATAATGTCTCCAGATTCACAAGGCAAAGACTATGGCCGCTAATTCCAAGTCATGGGTCGGGTAATTGACTTCATGCTTCTTGAGTTGCTGAGAAGCACAAGCAATTACCTTCCCATGTTGCATAAGTACGCAGCCTAGTCCTTGTTGCGAGGCATCGCTGTATATCTCAAATCCGCCACTTCCTGAAGTTAAGGTAAGGACAAGTGTTGTAGTTAACCTTCTTTTTAGTTCCTTGAAGCTTTCCTCACATTTATCAGTGCATTCAAATCTTGTGTCTTTCCTGGTCAGCTTAGTTAGAGGTAAAGCAATTTGTGAAAAACCCTCGATGAATCTTCTATAATATCCGGCAAGTCCTAAGAAACTTCTTATTTCTATGACTGTCTTAGGTCTTTCCCATTTCTGTATTGATTCAACCTTAGTGGGGTCGACTGCTATGCCATCTTGAGAAATAATGTGTCCTAAGAAATTAACCTTTTCCAACCAAAACTCACACTTACTAAATTTTGCATATAACTTGTGTGCTCGTAGGGTGCTCAATGTTATCCTTAGATGTTCCTTATGGTCTTCAGGAGTTTCTGAATATATCAAGATATCATCCACAAACACTATGATAAATTTATCTAAGTACTCCTTGAACACCCTATTCATGAGGTCCATAAATGCGGCTAAAGCATTAGTTAAACCAAAGGACATCACTTTGAATTCATAATGGCCATATCGA
Source organism: Warburgia ugandensis (assembly GCA_035236585.1). NCBI lineage: Eukaryota > Viridiplantae > Streptophyta > Magnoliopsida > Canellales > Canellaceae > Warburgia > Warburgia ugandensis. The sequence goes on from CP141128.1 coordinate 56,156,387, forward strand.
GTCTTGAAGGCTGTCTTAGGAATATCTTCTTCTCTAACTCGAAGTTGATGGTATCCAGATCATCAGCACAAGCACGTGGTGCAAATCTTCAGAGGCTGATGAATCTATTTTCATACTGTTGGACAGTCATATTCCCTTGTTCTAAGTCCATAAATTCCTTTTCCTTCTGTTTTCTTACGTGTTTAGGATAATATTTGTCATTAAAGACCTTTTCAAACTCTTCCCATCCTATTGTTTCTTGCTGGTCAAAATAAGTCCTTTTTGCTGTTTCCCACCAAAAGGTAGCCTCTCCCCTAAACACAAATGTGGCCATGGGTACTTTTCTTTCTTTAACTATGTTCATGGCTTTAAATATCTTTTCAATATAATTTAACCATTTTTCAGCTGTAGATGCTTCATCTTCTCATGTGAATGAGGGAGCTAATTTCTGAAACCTTTCTAACTGAACCTCAGGCCTATCTATTACTTTATCAAGGGAAGGATCTCGGGTGGTAGGAGTTTGGCTTTGACTATTCATGTATTGTCCCATATGCTGTAGGAATTGCTAGAACAATTCAGCCATCCCATTGCCCGACCCAGTGGAGTCCACTGGTGGGGCTTTAGGTCTTGGAACATTGCTTCCTTTCTTCTTAGGCATATGTAATCACAAGGTAATTTACCAGACCTTAGTATGTGCTATCCTATTACCCCTTACCCTTTAATGGATGAAACTTGATTATAAGTTATTCTCCTCATAACTGGGCTGTGAGTAATGTCAAACCTCGCTCTGATACCAACTGTGACGACTCGGGTTTTATATGATGCAAATTTGATAAAAAGGCAAGATCTCTTGTTTTATACATATGGAATGCATGAAAATCTTTCTGTTTTGGAAAACAATCTTTCGTATAAAAACCCCGAGTGTCAAAAACACATTTTCAAATTATCTAGCCATGGCATAGTTTTAAATTGACTCTATTCCCAAGAAAGTGTTAGTCACAGCCTCAGCTATAGAGAGTAACTACAATCAAGTAACATTGAAAGATAAGGTAGGGGTTTACTTGCACTTAATCTGGGTGTCTTCTGTCACAGGCGTACCTTGTCCGTAAGTGTTTACTTTGTGTCTGAAAAATGTTGAGGATTGGGTGAGTATATACTATACTCAGTAGGAGTCCATCACTACTAGTTTTACAATGCATGCTATGTTTAAAATCATATGCTCCTTCAAAACATGTGCATGTTTGAACACTCATGTTCAATATCGGGATTAAAAACCATTGTCGAATTAGAATACTAACGACTTAAAGGATCACATAATCCAAATCGAAAGTATCATATATATCATAACATAATGATATGCATAAGATGCTCCACTGAATCCAACTTATGGATATATGGTATGGTCGACCAACCTCATGTCATGCCATATGCAATGCAAGTAAATCCTCAAACCATAGGGCCAGGGCATAGCACCCATGAGCTTACTAACCCAAATCATATATGATCAAACAAGCAAAAACATCTCTTTTCAAAAACCTATCCTCTTTGGGTCCCTCACAACTGCCTGGCCCTCACAACTACCTACCCAGCGTCTTTTGGGCACTCTAGCGTCTTTTGGTAACCTTCAAGGACTTGCAATTTTTTCAAGAACTCAATGCTCACAAATCATGCAATATATGCAATTGTTTGCAAAACATATCTATGCATAATGTATTTTTCATATGCATGCTGAATTCATTTATATGCTAAACAAGTCATAAGATAAGTCATGCTAAACAAGTCCTATACTTATACTTAAAACATGCATTCTGAAACGATCATGGCTCTTTTAAAAAGTCTAGTAGCCATAGAGCACCTACCTAGTTAGGTCGCGCTAATCCCCTTGTCCTCGTATGCTCCTGAACATTGTTTAGGGGAACAAGGTTAGTTTGGCCTATTTTTATAGGTTTTAAAGTGGTTGATCTCACTACTTAGGCATTAAGGGTTCATCCCCATGCCTATGGGTGTCCTAAGGTCCTAACTGGGCCTTGGTATCATTAGGTTTACAAAGGTTTGGTGGCCCCGCACCACTATTATAGTCTAAGGGTCGTGCCCACCTTAGAATGGGCCTTGATCAGGTATTTTATGGTTTGGGTGTGTCCACATCGTCGACATGGACACAATGCCTTTCGCAGCGCCTCAATCGGAGCCCTAGATCTCAAGTTATAGCCTTTTTAGTGCCAAGTGTACATAGATGGTCAAACGAAACGAGGTGGAAGCTTGGGATGCTAACAAGTCCCCCGTCAGCGGCATGCGCCTTAGTGGGTGCGTCTGCAAACGCACCTGTCTTTCGCCCAACGTTCTCACTTGTGGGTTTTCTCAACGCACAACGTGCGTTTCGGTTTGACAAGGACCTGGGCGTCCTAGGGACACCCGGTTCGACCCTGTCGAACCAGTGTGCCCCAAGGATCGTCCCTGGGTCCTTTGTGACTCTCCAGGGGCTGGTTGTGCATGATTTTTCATGCAAAAACTCGGGGAAACTTAGCCTAGGACTAAGGGCGAGATAGGTTTGGAGCGGTTTTCGGCGTACCTGGTTCGTGGCCAGGTTTTTCTCCACGTTTTCTCCTCTCGGTTGCTTCTCCACGACGGGTTTTTTCCAAGCTTTTGGGTTGCCATTAGAGGCGCCCAAGAGCTCTATTTATAGAGCTATAAGAGGGTTCTGGAGGTGGCTCTCACTACCATTGAATGGCGGTGGAGAAACCTCCAGAATGGCAGTGGTTTCTCCTCCAAACACTGCTGTTCTAGAACCCTCTAGGAGGTTGAAGAAGAGGGGTGCCCATATGAAAATGGGCCCTTATATTTCTCAGGCTAAATCCGTTTTTCAATAAAATTACATTTTTGCCCCTAAACATCAAAGGGCCATAACTTGCTCATTTTAACTCCGTTTTGGGTGATTTTGGTCTTGTTGGATTTCTTTTTCCGAGACGCACCTAACGGTATCACTCTCAGGACCAAATTTATGGGTTCAATCAGGGTGAATAGTGAAATGACCAAAATACCCTTATCTCCAAAAAGTGAACTTTTCATTGCTAACTTGGGATTTCAATGTTACAAAATTGGAGCCATTACACTTATCTAAGCCAAAGAAAGATTATAGTTGATTAAAAAAGGAATGTAAATAACATGGGAAATGGAAACATGCATGGAATAAGAAACTAAACTAAAGAAACTTTCTATAAACTAAGAGTTCTTAAAACAAAACATAGAAACTAGCAAAAACTAATCCAAGATGTAGTTTACATAAGCAAGGAAATCTAAATAAGAAATTAACAAGCCAACAAGAAATTATCTAAGGAATCAAAATTCCAAACCATGTGCACGATCCATGTAAGTCTACATTATTAAGCTTATGCATCTTATTTAAATATTTTATCCTAGCCAAAGAAAGATTGTAGTTGATTAAATTAGGAATGTAAATAACATGGGAAATGGAAACATGCATGGAATAAGAAATCTAAACTAAAAAAACTTTCTAAAAACAAAGCTTTCTTAAAACAAAACTTAGAAACAAGCAAAAAGTAATCTAAGATGTAGTTTACATAAGCAAGGAAATCTAAATAAGAAATTAACAAGGCAACAAGAAATTAACAAAGGAATCAAAATTCAAAACCATGTGCATGACCCATGTAAGTGTACATTCCTATGCAATTGCATCTTCTTTAAATCTCTTATCCTAGCCAATGAAAGATTGTAGTTGATTAAATTAGGAATGTAAATAATATGGGAAATGCAAACATTCATGGAATAAGAAACTAAACTGAGGAAACTTTCTAAAAACAAAGTATTTTGAAACAAAATTTAGAAAGTAACTAAAACTAATCAAAGATGCAGTTTACATAAGCAAGGAAATCTAAATAAGAAATTAACAAAGCAACAAGAAATTATCTAAGGAATCAAAATTCAAAACCATCTGCATGACCCATGTAAGTGAAGATTCTTAAGAAATTGCATCTTAATTAAATCACTTATCCTTGCCAAAGAAATATTGTAGTTGATTGAATTAGGAATGTAAATAACATGGGAAATGGAAACATGCACGGAATAAGAAACAAAACTGAGGAAACTTTCTGAAAACAAAGTTTTTTAAGACAAAATTTAGAAGCTGGCAAAAACTAATCTAAGATGTAGTTTACATAAGCAAGGAAATCTAAATAAGAAATTAACAAGGCAACAAACAATTATCTAAGGAATCAAAATTCAAAACCATGTGCATGACCCATGTAACTGTAGGTTCTTAAGCAATTGCATCTTATTTAAATCACTTATCCTAGCCAAAGAAATATTGTAGTTGATTGAATTAGGAATGTAAATATCATGGGAAATGGAAACATGCATGGAATAAGAAACTAAATTGAGGAAACATTTTGAAAACACAGTTTTTTAAGACAAAATTTTGAATCTAGCAAAAACTGATCTAAGATGTAGTTTACATAAGCAAGGAAATCTAAATAAGAAATCAACAAGGCACCAAGAAATTATCTAAGGTATCAAAATTCAAAACCATGTGCATGACCGATGTAAGTGTAGATTCTTAAGAAATTGCATCTTATTTAAATCACTTATCCTCGCCAAAGAAAGATTGTAGCTGATTAAATCAGGAACGTAAAGAACATGGGAAATGGAAAAATGCATGGAATAAGAAACTAAACTCAGGAAAATTTCTAAAAACAAAGCTTTCCCAAAACAAAACTTAGAAACTATCAAAAACTAATCTAAGGTGTAGTTTACATAAGCAAGGAGATCTAAATAAGAAATTGACAAGGCAACTAGCAATTATCTAAGGAATCAAAATTCAAAACAATGTGCAAGACCCATGTAAGTGTAGATTCTTAAGGAATTGGATCTTATTTAAATCACTTATCCTAGGTGAAGAAATATTGTAGTTGATTAAATTAGGAATGTAAATAACATGGGAAATGGAAACATTTATGAAATAAGAAACTATATTGAGGAAACTTTCTGAAAACAAAGTTTTTTAAAACAAAATTTAGAAACTAACTAAAACTAATCAAAGATGCAGTGTACATAAGCAAGGAAATGTAAATAAGAAATTGACAAGGCAACTAGAAATTATCTAAGGAAACAAAATTCAAAACCATGTGCATGACCCAGGTAAGTGTAGATCCTCAAGCAATTGCATCTTATTTGAATCACTGATCCTAGGCAAAGAAAGATGGTAGTTGATTAAATTATGAATGTGAATAACGTGGGAAATGCAAACATGCAAGGAATAAGAAACTAAACTAAAGAAACATTGTAAAAACAAAGATTTCATAAAACAAATCATCGAAACTAACAAAAACTAATCTAAGATGTAGTTTAAATAGGCGAGGAAATCTAAATAAGAAATTGACAAGGCAACTAGCAATTACCTAAGGAATCAAAATTCAAAACCATGTGCATGACCCATGTAAGTGTAGATTCTTAAGCAATTGGATCTTATTTAAATCACTTATCCTAGCCAAAGAAATATTCTTGTTGATTAAATTAGGAATGTAAATAACATGGGAAATGGAAACATGCATGGACAAAGAAACTAAGCTAAGGAAACTTTCTTAAAACAAAGCTTTCTTAAAACAAAACTTAGAAACTAGCAAAAACAAATCTAAGATGTATTTTACATAAGCAAGGAAATCTAACTAAGAAAATAAAAAGGCAACAAGCAATTATCTAAGGAATCAAAATTCAAAACCATGCGCATGACCCATGTAAGTGTGGATTCTTAAGCAATTGGATCTTGTTTAAATCACTTATCCGAGCCAAAGAAAGATTGTAGTTGATTAAATTAGCAATGTAAATAACATGGGAAATGGAAACATTCACGATATAAGTAACTAAACTGAGGAAACTTTCTGAAAACAAAGTTTTTTAAAACAAAATTTAGAAACTAACTAAAACTAATCTAAGATGCAGTTTACATAAGCAAGGAAATCTAAATAAGAAATTAACAAGGCAATAAGAAATTACCCAAGGAATCAAAATTCAAAACCATGTGCATGACCCATGTAAGTGTGGATTCTTAAGCAATTGGATCTTATTTAAATCACTTATCCTAGCCAAGAAATATTGTAGTTGATTAAATTTGGAATTTAAATAACATGGGAAATGGAAACATGCATGGAATAAGAAACTAAACTAAAAAAACTTTCTAAAAAGAAAGCTTTCTTAAAACAAAACTTAGAAACTAGCAAAAAGTAATCTAAGATGTAGTTTACATAAGCAAGGAAATCTAAATAAGAAATTAACAAGGCAACAAGAAATTAACTAAGGAATCAAATTTCAAAACCATGTGCATGACCCATGTAAGTGTACATTCCTAAGCAATTGCATCTTATTTAAATCTCTTATCCTAGCCAAAGAAATATTGTAGTTGATTAAATTAGGAATGTAAATAATATGGGAAATGGAAACATTCATGGAATAAGAAACTATAGAGAGGAAAATTTCTGAGAACAAAGTTTTTTAAAACAAAATTTAGAATATAACTATAACTAATCTAAGATGCAGTTTGCATAAGTAAGGAAATCTAAATAAGAAATTAACAAGGCAACAAGAAATTATCTAGGGAATCAAAATTCAAAACCATGTGCATAACCCATGTAAGTGTAGATTCTTAAGCAATTGCATCTTATTTAAATCACCTATCCTAGCCAAAGAAAGATTGTAGTTGATTAAATTAGGAATGTAAGCAACATGGGAAAAGGAAACATTCTTGGAATACGAAACTAAACTAAGGAAACTTTCTAAAAACAATGTTTTTAAAAAGAAAATTTAGAATATAACTAAAACTAATCTAACATGCAGTTTACATAAGCAAGGAAATCTAAATATGAAATTAACTAGGCAACAAGAAATTATATAAGGAATCAAAATTCAAAACCATGTGCATGACCGATGTAAGTGTAGATTCTATAGCAATTGCATCTTATTTAAATCACTTATCCTAGCCAAAGAAAGATTGTAGTTGATTAAATTAGGAATGTAAGTAACATGGGAAATGGAAACATGCATCGACAAACAAACTAAACTAAGGAAAATTTCTAAAAACAAAGCTTTCATAAAACAAAACTTAGAAACTAGCAACAACTAATCTAAGATGTAGTTTACATAAGCAAGGAAATCTAAATATGAAATTAACTAGGCAACAAGAAATTATCTAAGGAATCAAAATTCAAAACCAAGTGCATGGCCCATGTAAGTGTAGATTCCATAGCAATTGCATCTTATTTAAATCACATATCCTAGCCAAAGAAAGTTTGTAGTTGATTAAATTCGGAATGTAAGTAACATGGGAAATGGAAACATGCATGGACAAACAAACTAAACTAAGGAAACTTTCTAAAAACAACGCTTTACTAAATCAAAACTGAGAAACTAGGAAAAACTAATCTAAGATGTAGTTTACATAAGCAAGCAAATCTAAACAAGAAATTAAAATGGCAACAAGCAATTATCTAAGGAATCAAAATTCAAAACCATGTGCATGACCCATGTAAGTGTGGATTCTTAAGCAATTGGATCTTATTTAAATCACTTATCCTAGCCAAAGAAATATTGTAGTTGATTAAATTAGGAATGTAAATAACATGGGAAATGGAAACATGCATGGAATAAGAAATCTAAACTAAAAAAACTTTCTAAAAACAAAGCTTTCTTAAAACAAAACTTAGAAACAAGCAAAAAGTAATCTAAGATGTAGTTTACATAAGCAAGGAAATCTAAATAAGAAATTAACAAGGCAACAAGAAATTAACAAAGGAATCAAAATTCAAAACCATGTGCATGACCCATGTAAGTGTACATTCCTATGCAATTGCATCTTCTTTAAATCTCTTATCCTAGCCAATGAAAGATTGTAGTTGATTAAATTAGGAATGTAAATAATATGGGAAATGCAAACATTCATGGAATAAGAAACTAAACTGAGGAAACTTTTTGATAACAAAGTTTTTTAAAACAAAATTTAGAAACTAACTAAAACTCATCAAAGATGCAGGTTACATAAGCAAGGATATCTAAATCAAAAATTGACAAGGCAACAAGAAATTATCTAAGGAATCAAAATTCTAAACCATGTGCATGACCCATGTAAGTGAAGATTCTTAAGCAATTGCATCTTATTTAAATCACTTATCCTAGCCAAAGAAAGATTGTAGTTGATTAAATTAGGAATGTAAATAACATGGGAAATGGAAACATGCATCGAATAAGAAACTAAACTAAAGAAACTTTCTATAAACTAAGAGTTCTTAAAACAAAACATAGAAACTAGCAAAAACTAATCCAAGATGTAGTTTACATAAGCAAGGAAATCTAAATAAGAAATTAACAAGGCAACAAGAAATTATCTAAGGAATCAAAATTCCAAACCATGTGCACGATCCATGTAAGTCTACATTATTAAGCTTATGCATCTTATTTAAATATTTTATCCTAGCCAAATAAAGATTGTAGTTGATTAAATTAGGAATGTAAATAACATGGGAAATGGAAACATTCATGAAATAAGAAACTAAACTGGGGAAACTTTCTAAAAACAAAGTATTTTGAAACAAAATTTAGAAACTAACTAAAACTGATCAAAGATGCATTTTACATAAGCAAGGAAATCTAAATAAGAAATTATCTAAGGAATCAAAATTCAAAACCATGTGCATGACCCATGTAAGTGTAGATTCTTAAGCAATTGCATCTCATTTAAATCACCTATCCTAGACAAAGAAAGATTGTAGTTGATTAAATTAGGATTGTAACTAACATGGGAAATGGAAACATGCAGGGATTAAGAAACTAAACTGAGGAGACATTCTAAAAACAAAACTTTCATCAAGCAAAACTTAGAAACTACCAGAACCTAATCTAAGATGTAGTCTACATAAGCAAGGAAATCTAAATAAGAAATTGACAAGGCAACTAGCAATTATCTAAGGAATCAAAATTTATAACCATGTGCATGACCCATGTAAGTGTAGATTCTTAAGCAATTGGATCTTATTTACATCACTCATCCTAGCCAGAGAAATATTCTAGTTGATTAAATTAAGAATATAAATAACATGGGAAATGGAAACATTCACGGAATAGGAAACTAAATGGAGGAAACTTTCTAAAAACAAAGCTTTCTTAAAACAAAACTTAGAAACTAGGAAAAATCAATCTAAGAGGTAGTTTACATAAGCAAACAAATCTAAATAAGAAATTAAAAATGCAACAAGCAATTATCTTAGGAATCAAAATTCAAAACCATGTGCATGACCCATGTATGTGCGGATTCTTAAGCAATTGGATCTTATTTAAATCACTTATCCTAGCCAAATAAATATTCTAGTTGTTTAAATTAAGAATGTAAATAGCGTGGGAAATGGAAACATTCATGGAATAAGAAACTAAACTGAAGAAACTGTCTAAAAACAAAACTTTGAAACTAGCAAAAACTAATCTAAGGTGTAGTTTACATAAGCAAGGAAATCTAAACAAGAAATTAAAATGCAACAAGCAATTATCTAAGGAATCAAAATTCAAAACCATGTGCATGGCCCTTGTATGTAATAAGAAACTAAAATGAAGAAACTTTCTGAAAAGAAAGCTTCCTTAAAACAAAACTTAGAAACTAGCAAAAAGTAATCTAAAATGTTGTTTACATATGCAAGGAAATCTAAATAAGAAATTAACAAGGCAACAAGAAATAATCAAAGGAATCAAAATTCAAAACCATATGCATGACCCATGTCAGTGTAGATTCTTCTGCAATTGCATCTTATTTAAATCACTTATGCTATCCAAAGAAAGATTGTAGTTGGTTAAATTAGGAATGTAAATAACATGGGAAATGGAAACATGCATGGAATAAGAAACAAAACTAAAAAAACTTTCTACAAACAAAGCTTTCTTAAAACAAAACTTCGAAGCTAGCAAAAACTAATCTAAGATGTAGTTTACTTAAGGAAGGAAATGTAAATAAGAAATTAACAAGGCAACAGGAAATTAACTAAGGAATCAAAATTCAAAACCATGTGCATGACCCACGTAAGAGTACATTTTTAAGCAATTGCATCTTATTTAAATCTCTTATCCTAGCCAAAGAATGATTGTAGTTGATTAAATTAGGAATGCAAATAACATGGGAAATGGAAACATGCAAGGAATAAGAAAGTAAACTAAGGAAACTTTCTAAAAACAAATCTTTCCCAAAACAAAACTTAGAAACTAGCAAAAACTAATCTAAGATGTAGTTTACATAAGCAAGGAAATCTAAACAATAAATTTAAAAGGCAACAAGCAATTATCTAAGGAATCAAAATTCAAAACCATGTGCATGACCCATGTAAGTGTGGATTCTTAAGCAATTCGATCTTATACATATCACTTATCCTCGCCAAAGAAATATTGTAGTTGATTAAATTAGGAATGTAAGTAACATGGGAAAAGGAAACATTCTTGGAATATGAAACTAAACTGTGGAAACTTTCTAAAAACAATGTTTTTAAAAAGAAAATTTAGAATATAACTAAAACTAATCTAACATGCAGTTTACATAAGCAAGGAAATCTAAATATGAAATTAACTAGGCAACAAGAAATTATCTAGGGAATCAAAATTCGAGACCATGTGCATGACCGATGTAAGTGTAGATTCTATAGCAATTGCATCTTATTTAAATCACTTATCCTAGCCAAAGAAAGATTGTAGTTGATTAAATTAGGAATGTAAACAACATGGGAAATGGAAACATGCATGGATAAACAAACTAAACTAAGGAAACTTTCTAAAAACAAAGCATTCCTCAAACAAAACTTAGAAACTAGCAGAACCTAATCTAAGATGTAGTTTACATAAGCAAGGAAATCTAAATAAGAAATTAAAAAGGCAACAAGCAATTATCTAAGGAATCAAAATTCAAAACCATGTGCATGACCCATGTAAGTGTGGATTCTTAAGCAATTGGATCTTATTTAAATCACTTATCCTAGCCAAAGGAATATTGTAGTTGATTAAATTTGGAATGTAAATAACATGGGAAATGGAAACATGCATAGAATAAGATACGAAACTAAAAAAACCTTCTAAAAACAAAGCTTTCTTAATACAAAACTTAGAAACTAGCAAAAAGTAATCAAAGATGTAGTTTACATAAGCAAGGAAATCTAAATAGGAAATTATCGAGGCAACAAGAAATTATCAAAGGAATCAAAATTCAAAACCATGTGCATGACCCATGTAAGTGTACATTCCTAAGCAATTACATCCTATTTAAATCTCTTATCCTAGCCAAAGAAAGATTGTAGTTGATTAAATTAGGAATGCAACTAACATGGGAAATGGAAACATTCATGGAATAAGAAACTAAACTGAGGAAACTTTTTGAAAACAAAGTTTTTTAAAACAAAATTTAGAAACTAAGTAAAACTAATCAAAGATGCCGGTTACATAAGCAAGGAAATCTAAATCAGAAATTAACAAGGCAACAAGAAATTATCTAAGGAATCAAAATTCAAAACCATGCCCTTGACCCATGTAAGTGAAGATTCTTAAGCAATTACATCTTATTTAAATCACTTATCCTAGCCAAAGAAAGATTGTAGTTGATTAAATTGGGAATGTAAATAACATGGGAAATGGAAACGTGCATCGAATAAGAAACCAAACTAAGAAAACTTTCTAAAAACAAAGATTTCTTAAAACAAAACATAGAAACTAGCAAAAACTAATCCAAGGTGTAGTTTACATAAGCAAGGAAATCTACATAAGAAATTGACGAGGCAACAAGAAATTATCTAAGGAATCAAAATTCCAAACCATGTGCATGATCCCTGTAAGTCTACATTATTAAGCATTTGCATCTTATTTAAATCACTTATCCTAGCCAAAGAAAGATTGTAGTTGATTAAATTAGGAATGTAAATAACATGGGAAATGGAAACATGCATGGACAAACAAACTAAACAAAGGAAACTTTCTAAAAACAAAGCTTTCTTAAAACAAAACATAGAAACTAGCAAAAACTAATCTAAGATGCAGTTTACATAAGCAAGGAAATCTAAACAAGAAATTAAAAAGGCAACAAGCATTTAGTGAAGGAATCAAAATTCAAAACAATGTGCATGGCCCATGTAAGTGTGGATTCTTAAGCAATTGGATCTTATTTAAATCACTTTTGTTAGCCAAAGAAATATTGTAGTCGATTAAGTTAGGAATGTAATAACATGGGAAATGGAAACATGCATGGAATAAGAAACTAAACTAAGAAAACTTTCTAAACACAAAGCTTTCTTAAAACAAAACATAGAAACTAGCAAAAAGTATTCTAAGATGTAGTTTACATAGGCAAGGAAATCTAAATAATAAATTAACAAGGCAATAAGAAATTATCTATGGAATCAAAATTCAAAGCCATGTGCATGACCCTTGTAAGTGTAGATTCTTAAGGAATTGGATCTTACTTAAATCACTTATCCTAGCTGAAGAAATATTGTAGTTGATTAAATTAGGAATCTAACTAACATGGGAAAAGGAAACATTCATGAAATAAGAAACCAAAGTGAGGAAACTTTCTGAAAACAAAGTTTTTTAAAACAAAATTTAGAAACTAACTAAAACTAATCTAAGATGCAGTTTACATATGCAAGGAAATCTAAATAAGAAATTAACAAGGGAAACAGTGCTTTCCATAAACAAAGCTTTGAAATAGGAGAACCTAATCTCAGATGTTGTTTACATAAGCAAGGAAATCTAAATAAGAAATTGACATGGCAACTAGCAATTATCTAAGGAATCAAAATTCAAAACCATGTGCATGACCCATGTAAGTGTGGATTCCTAAGCAATTGGATCTTATTTAAATCACTTATCCTAGCCAAAGAAAGATTGTAGTTGATTAAATTAGGAATGTAAATAACATGGGAAATGGAAACATTCATGGAATAAGAAACTAAACTGAGGAAAGGTTCTGAAAACAATGTTTTTTAAAACAAAATTTAGAAACTAACTAAAACTAATCAAAGATGCAGGTTACATAAGCAAGGAAATCTAAATAAGAAATTAACAAGGCAACAAGAAATTATCTAGGGAATCAAAATTCAAAACCATGTGCATGACCCATGTAAGTGAAGATTCTTAAGCAATTGCATCTTATTTAAATCACTTATCCTAGCCAAAGAAAGATTGTAGTTGATTAAATTAGGAATGTAAATAACATTGGAAATGGAAACATGCATCGAATAAGAAACTAAACTAAAGAAACTTTCTAAAAACAAAGATTTCTTAAAATAAAACATAGAAGCTAGCAAAAAACTAATGTAAGATGCAGTTTACATAAGCAAGGAAATCTAAATCAGAAATTAACAAGGCAACAAGAAATAATCAGAGGAATCAAAATTCAAAACCATGTGCATGATCCATATAAGTGTAGATTCTTAAGCAATTTCATCTTATTTAAATCACTTATCCTATCCAAAAAAAGATTGTAGTTGATTAGATTACGAATGTAAATAACATGGGAAATGGAAACATGCATGGAATAAGAAACTAAACTCAGGAAACTTTCTAAAAAGAAAGCTTTCCTTAAACAAAACCTAAAAACTAGCAAAAACTAATCCAAGATGTAGTTTACATAAGCAAGGAAATCAAAATCAGAAATTAACAAGGCAACAAGAAATTATCTAAGGAATCAAAATTCAAAACCATGTGCATGACCCATGTAAGTGTAGATTCTTAAGCAATTGCAACTTATTTAAATCACTTATCCTAGCCAAAGAAAGATTGTAGTTGATTAAATTAGGAATGTCAATAACATGGGAAATGGAAACATGCAGGGAATAAGAAACTAAACTAGGGAAACTTTCTAAAAACAAAGCTATCACGACTCAGCTTTTTATATGATGCAATTTTGATAAAAAGGCGAGACCTCTTGTTTTATAAATATGAGATGCATGAAAATCTTTCTCATTTGGAAAACAACCTTTCATAAAAACCCCGAGTGTTTGTAATGACCCCAATTTTTCTAATAATAAAATCCCATGAAAAGTTCAGTTTGAAAGATAAGGGCATTTTGGTCATTTCACTAGTCGCCTTGACTAAACCCAGAAATTTGGTCCTAAAACTGGTTCCATTAGATGCGTCTTGGAGAAAGGAATCCAACGAGACCAAAATCTCCCAAAACAGAGTTAAAATTAGCAAGATGTGGCCCTTTGAAGTTCAGTGGCAAAATTGTAATTTTTACAAAAACGGGTTTAGTGGCAAAACACAGGGGCCCGTTTTGATACGGGCACCCTTCATCTTTAACCTCATAGAGGTTTCTGGAATGGCGGTGTTTCAAGGACAAACCACAGCCATTCTGGAGGTTTCTCCACCGCCATTCAAAGGCGGTTAGAACCCCTCCAGAACCCTCTTTAAAAGCCCTATAAATAGAGCTCTTAGGTGCCTCTAATGGCAGCCCAAAACCTTGGAGAAAACCCATCGTGGAGCAGTGACCTATAGGGGAAAATGAGGAGAAAAACCCAACAACGAGCCAGGTACGTCCGAGATCGCTCAAAACCCATCTCCCCCATAGTTCCAAGGTCAATTTCCCTAAGTTTTTGCATGAAAAACCATGCAGAACGGAGCTCGGGAGAGCCACCAAGGACCCAAGGACGTCCCCTGGGCTGCACTGGTTCGACAGGGGTCAAACCAGGGTGTCCTGAGGACGCCCCGATCCCCCAGATGACAGAACGTTCCACGTTGTCTTTGTTTGAAAAAAACCAAACGAGCGCGTCTAGGGACGCGCCCGCTAAAGAGAAAAACGGGCAGAGCGTACCGCGTGTCTGCTGACACGCCCACTGAGGCGCGCTGCAGACGCGCAGTGCACTAGCAGCACAATGTTTTTTTTGGTTACTTAAGGAAGCTGGGCGCACGTCGCAGACGCGCAACGCCCTAGCATTCCGACTTTTTTTGTCTTTAAGACTCTATGTACATACAACACTACAACGCTTATAACTTGAGATCTAGAGGACCGATTGAGGTGCTGCAAAAGGCATTGTGTCCGTACCGATGACACGGACACATTCAACTATAAAATCTCTGATCAAGGCCCAATAAAAGGTAGGCATGACCCTTAGAATAGGATGGTTGCGCATGGCCACTAGAACTTTGGAAAACTGAGGATACCAAGGCCCAATTAGGACCTTGGGACACCCATAGGCATAGGGATGGACCCCTAATGCCTAAGTAATAAGACCCAACTACTCTAAACCCATAAAAGATAGGCTAAACTTACCTTGAGTCCCCAAACCATGTTCAGGAGCGTACAAGGATAAGAGGGTTAACGCGATCTAGTCAGGTAGGTGCTCTATCACTATTAGATTCTTTTAAAAGAACTATTGTTATTTTGAGAACATATGTTTTAAATATATGACTTGATTTGCGTGAATTAATTCAGCATGCATGATAAATGCTTTGTACATAGCCATGTTTTGAAATGATTGCATATAAGTTATGCACATATATGGGTTGCAAACAAGTGCATACATTGCATGATTTAAGTACTTGCAAAGATTGCATGTCCTTGAGGGTTGCCAAAAGACGCTGGAGTACCGAGTGCCAGGCAGTTGTGAGGGACCCAAAGAGGACAGGTTTTGAAAGATACATTGTGCATGTATTGCCAAGACATGTGCTACATGCATAGGTTGCATGATAAGTGTAGCCTTGACTGATGAGGGCGGGCTGATGAGGGCGAGCCAGAGAGAGCTGACAGAGTTTTTTAAAACAAAATTTAGAAATAAACTAAAACTAATGTAAGATCCAGTTTACGTATGCAAGGAAATCTAAATTGGAAATTAAAAAGGGAACAAGAATTTATCTAAGGAAGCAAAATTCAAAACCATCTGCATGACCCATGTAAGTGTAGAATCTTAAGCAATTGCATCTTATTTAAATCACTTATCCTAGCCAAAGAAATATTGTAGGTGATTAAATTAGGAATGTAAATAACATGGGAAATGGAAACATGCATGAAATATGAAACTAAACTAAAGAAACTTTCTAAAAACAAAGCTTTCCTAAAACAAAACAAAGAAAGTAGCAAAAACTAATCCTAGATGTAGTTTACATAAGCAAAGAAATCTAAATAAGAAATTAAAAAGGCAACAAACAATTATCTGAGGAATCAAAATTCAAAACGATGTGCAAGACCCATGTACGTCTACATTCTCAAGCAATTGCATCGTATTTAAATATCTTATCCTAGCCAAAGAAAGATTGTAGTTGATTAAATTAGGAATGTAAATAACATGGGAAATGGAAAAATGCATGGAATAAGAAACTAAACTAAGAAAGCTTTCTTAAAACAAAACTTAGAAACTAGCAAAAAGTATTCTAAGATGTAGTTTTCATAAGCAAAGAAATCTAAATAAGAAATTAAAAAGGCAACAAACAATTATCTGAGGAATCAAAATTCAAAACCATGTGCAAGACCCATGTAAGTGTAGATTCTTAAGGAATTGGATCTTATTTAAATCACTTATCCTAGCCGTAGAAATATTGTAGTCGATTAAATTAGGAATGTAAATAACATGGGAAATGGAAACATTCACGAAATAACAAACTAAACTGAGGAAACTTTCTGAAAACAAAGTTTTTTAAAACAAAATTTAGAAAGTAACTAAATCTAATCTAAGATGTAGTTTACATAAGCAAGGAAATCTAAATAAGAAATTAGGAAGCCAACAATAAATTATCTAAGGAATCAAAATTCTAAACCATGTGCATGACCCATGTAAGTGTAGATTCTTAAGCAATTGCACGTTATTTAAATCACTTATCCTAGCCAAAGAAAGATTGTAGTTTACTAAATTAGGAATGCAAATAACATGGGAAATGGAAAAATGCATGGAATAAGAAACTAAACTTAGGAAACTTTCTAAAAACAAAGCTTTCCGAAAACAAAACCTAGAAACTAGCAAAATCTAATCTTAGATGTAGTTTACTTAAGCAAATAAATCTAAATAAGAAATTAACAAGGCAACAAACAATTATCTAAGGAATCAAAATTCAAAACCATGTGCAAGACCCATCTAAGTGTAGATTCTTAAGCAATTGGATCTTATTTAAATCGCTTATCCTAGCCAAAGAAATATTCTGGTTGATTAAATTAAGAATGCGAATGACGTGGGAAATGGAAACATTCATAGAATAAGAAACTAAACGGAGGAAACTGTCTAAAAACAAAGCTTTCTGAAAACAAAACTTTGAAACTAGCAAAAACTTATCTAAGATGTAGTTTACATAAGCAAGGAAATCTAAACAAGAAATTTAGAAGGCAACAAGCAATTATCAAAGGAATCAAAACTGAAAACCATGTCCATGACCCATGTATGTGTGGATTCTTAAGCAATTGGTTCTTATACAAATCACTTATCCTAGCCAAAGAAATATTGTAGTTGATGAAATTAGGAATGTAAGTAACATGGTAAAAGGAACACATTCTTGGAATATGAAACAAAACTGAGGAAACTTTCTAAAAACAATGTTTTTAAAAAGAAAATTTAGAATATAACTAAAACAAATCTAAGATGCAATTTACATAAGCAAGGAAATCTAAATCAGAAATTAACAAGGCAATAAGAAATAATCGAAGGAATCAAAATTCAAAACCATGTGCATGACCCATGTAAGTGTAGATTCTTCAGCAATTGGATCTTATTTAAATCACTTATCCTAGCCAGGGAAATATTCTAGTTGATTAAATTAAGAATATAAATAACATGGGAAATGGAAACATTCTTGGAATAGGAAACTAAACGGAGGAAACCTTCTAAAAACAAAGCTTTCCTAAAACAAGACTTAGAAATTAGCATAAACTAATCTAAGATGTAGTTTACATAAGCAAGCAAATCTAAATAAGAAATTAAAAAGGCAACAAGCAATTATCTAAGGAATGAAAATTCAAAACCATGTGCATGACCCATGTAAGTGTGGATTCTTAAGCAATTCGATCTTATTTAAATCACTTATCCTAGCCAAAGAAATATTGCAGTTGATTAAATTAGGAATGTAAATAACATGGGAAATGGAAACATGCAGGAATAAGAAATGAAACTAAAAAAACATTCTAAAAACAAAGTTTTCTTAAAATAAAACTTAGAAACTAGCAAAAAGTAATCTAAGATGTAGTTTACATAAGCAAGGAAATCTAAATAAGAAATTAACAAGGCAACAAGAAATTATCAAAGTAATCAAAATTCAAAACCATGTGCATGACCCATGTAAGTCTACATTCCTAAGCAATTGCATCTTATTTAAATCCCTTATCCTAGCCAAAGAAAGATTGTAGTTGATTAAATTAGGAATGTAAATAACATGGGAAATGGAAACATTCATGGAATAAGAAACTAAACTTAGGAAACTTTTTGAAAACAAAGTTTTTTAAAACTAAATTTAGAAACTAACTAAAACTAATCAAAGATGCAGGTTACATAAGGAAGGAAATCTAAATTAGAAATTAACAAGCAACAAGAAATTATGTAAGGAATCATAATTCCAAACCATGTGCATGATCCTTGTAAGTCTACATTATTAAGCATTTGCATCTTATTTAAATCTTTTATCCTAGCCAAAGAAAGATTGTAGTTGATTAAAGTAGGAATGTAAATAACATGGGAAATGGAAACATTCATGAAATAAGAAACTAAACTGAGGAAACTTTCTAAAAACAAAGTATTTTGAAACAAAATTTAGAAACTAACTAAAACTGATCAAAGATGCATTTTACATAAGCAAGGAAATCTAAATAAGAAATTAACAAGGCAACAAGAAATAATCTAAGGAATCAAAATTCAAAACCATGTGCATGACCCATGTAAGTCTACATTCCTAAGCAATTGGATCTTATTTAAATCTCTTATCCTAGCCAAAGAAAGATTGTAGTTGATTAAATTAGGAATGTAAAGAACATGGGAAATGGAAACATTCATGAAATAGGAAGCTAAACTGAGGAAACTTTCTAAAAACAAAGTATTTTGAAACAAAATTTAGAAACTAACTAAAACTAATCAAAGATGTATTTTACACAAGCAAGGAAAACTAAATAAGAAATTAACAAGGCAACAAGAAATTATCTAAGGAATCATAATTCAAAACCATGTGCATGACCCATGTAAGTCTACATTCCTAAGCAATTGCATCTTATTTAAATCTCTTACCCTAGCCAAAGAAAGATGGTAGTTGATTAAATTAGGAATGTATATAATATGGGAAATGGAAACATTCATGGAATAAGAAACTAAACTGAGGAAACTATTTGAAAACAAAGTTTTTTAAAACAAAATTTAGAAACTAACTAAAACTAATCAAAGATGCAGGTTACATAAGTAAGGAAATCAAAATCAGAAATTAACAAGGCAACAAGAAATTATCTAAGGAATCAAAATTCAAAACCATGTGCATGACCCATGTAAGTGTAGATTCTTAAGGAATTGGATCTTACTTAAATCACTTATCCTAGCCAAAGAAATGTTGTAGTTGATTAAATTAGGAATGTAACTAACATGGGAAAAGGAAATATTCATGAAATAAGAAACCAAACTGAGGAAACTTTCTGAAAACAAAGTTTTTTCAAACAAAATTTAGAAACTAACAAAAACTAATCTAAGATGCAGTTTACATATGCAAGGAAATCTAAATAAGAAATTAACAAGGGAACAAAGCTTTCGACAAACAAAGCTTAGAAACTAGCAGAACCTAATCTAAGATGTTGTTTACATAAGCAAGGAAATCTAAATAAGAAATTGACATGGCACCTAGCAATTATCTAAGGAATCAAAATTTTAAACCACGGGCATGTAATGACCCCAATTTTTGTAATATTAAAAGCCCATAAAAAGTTCAGTTTTAAAGATAAGGGCATTTTGGTCATTTCACTAGTTGCCTTAACTGAACCCAGGAATTTGGTCCTAAAAATGGTTCCATTAGATGCGTCTCGGAAAAAGGAATCCAACGAGACCAAAATACCCAAAACGGAGTTAAAATGAGCAAGATATGGCCCTTTGAAGTTCAGGGGCAAAACTGTAAATTTCCCAAAAACGATTTAACCTGAAAAACACAGGTGCCCGTTTTGATACGGGCACCCCATCGTCTTCAACCTCCTAGAGGTTTCTGGAACGCCGGTGTTTCAAGATGAAACCACCGCCATTCCAGAGGGTTCCCCACCGCCATTCAAAGGCGGTTAGAAACCCTCCAGAACCCTCTGTAAAATCTCTATAAATAGAGCTCTTGGGTGCCTCTACTGGCAGCCCAAAAGCCTTGGAGAAAACCAGTCGTGAAGCAGTGACCAAGGGGGGAAAACGTGGAGAGAAAACCACCCACGAAGCAGGTATGCTCCAAAACTCCCTAAACCCATCTCACCCATAGTCCTAGGCTCAGTTTCCCTAGGTTTTTCCATGAAAAACCATGGAGAATAGGCCTCCAGGGGAGCCACAAAGACCCCTGGGACGTCCCCAGGCCGCACTGGTTTGACAGGGTCGAACCAGGGTGACCTGAGGATGACCCAGGTCACTAACAGGCGGGACGATCCAACAGGACCGTCCCACGTCGACGCAGGTCGACGCAGTTTGAAAAAACCAAACTGGCGCGTCTCTGGACGCGCCCGCTAAAGAGACGACGAGTGGCTTTGTCTCGCGCGTTTGTAGACACGCCTGCTGAGGCATGCGCCGCAGACACGCAGGGCACTAGCGAGGTGTCATTTTTTTTGGTTCTTAAGAATGCTGGGCGCACGTCGCAGACGCGCAGCGCCCTAGCATTCCTCTTTTTTTTGTCTTAAGACTATATGTACATGCAAATGTTAAAACGCTTATAACTTGAGATCTAGAGCTCCGATTGAGGCGCCGCAAAAGGCGTTGTGTCCGTATCGATGACGCGGACACATCTAAACCATAAAATCCCTAATCAAAGCCCAATCAAAGTAGGGCATGACCCTTAGAATAGGATGGTGGCGCGTGACCGCTAGGACTCTGGAAAATTGAGAATACCAAGGCCTAATTAGGACCTTAGGACACCCATAGGCATAGGGATGGACCCCTAATGCCTAAGTAATGAGACCCAAATGCTCTAAACTCATCGAAGATAGGTTAAACTAACCTTAAGTCCCCAAACCATGTTCAGGAGTGTACGAGGACAAGAGGGCGAACGCGACCTAGTCAGGTAGGTGCTCTATCACTATTAGATTCTTTTAAAAGAACTATTGATATTTGAGAACATATGTTTTAGAAATATGACTTGATTTGCATGTGATTAGCATGACTTGATTCAGCATGCATATGATAAATGTTTTGCACATAGACATGTTTAGTAAATGATTGCATATACATTATGCACATGTATGTTTTGCAAACTATTACATGCATTGCACGATTTTTGAGCATTAAGCTCTTGAGGGTGCCCAAAAGACGTTGGAGTGCCCAAAAGACGCTGGGTAGGCAGTTGTGAGGGCCAGGCAGTTGTGAGGGACCCAAAGAGGACTAGTTTTGAACAAAGGTTTTTGGCTTATGTGATCGTTCATGATTTGGGCTAGTAAGCTCGTGGGTGCTATGCCGAGGGGTGTGGGTTGGCCACCCAGCCTCTACCACTATTAGGTGGATGGGTACCACGCCCAAAAGGGCATGTCCCTGCTTCGACTGCATGTGGTACAAGGGGCTACCACTGGTGTCACGGTACTGGGTCGAAGTGTCATATGCCCCGTGGAGGTATATGATCCTGTGTCCCTAGGTACCCGGGGACCACACGGCGAGAAGGTCGTGGGCATAGTGGGACCCTATGGTTTCGTGGATTTATGTGCATTACATATGGCATGATATAAGGTTGGTCGACCATACCATACTAGAGGTCCATGAGTTGGACTCCATGAGGCATCTATTGCATATCACGATGACATCATATATATATATATATATATGATACTTTCACCTTTGGATTATGTGATCTTTTAGGTTATAAGAATTTCAGTTGATTTTGGATTCTTATACTGATGTTGAACTCGAGTATTCAAACGTACGCATATTTTGAATTTCAGTTGATTATGGATTCTCATACTGATATTGAACTCGAGTATTCAAACATACACATGTTTTGAATGAGCATATGATTTTGAAACATCTCATGCATTTATAAAACTAGTAGTGATAGGCCCTACTGAGTATATTATATACTCACCCAATCCTTAACATTTTTCAGACATCAATAAGTACTCAATGACAGGATACGTCCGTATATATCATGGTTCAGGACAGCTTAAAGAGGACATCTATGTTGGTGCTACGAGCAAGTGAATCCAAAAGGAAACAAATACACATGTAAGTAAGCTCTCAACCCTCTGGACATGTGTTTGTACTTAGTTACAGTTGGGCTGTGCATTGTGACCGACCTGGGGAAAAAGCATTTGTGATTTCTAAAGTTGTTCAAAAACTACCTTAGTTGTTGTGAAAACAAATGACACTCGGGGTTTTCAAAATGAATTCCAAATAAAAGATTTTTCCGCTGCATTGCACTATTTTTTTTTCAAATCGGGATACCACCTTAGGAATTTAGATTTTTCATCTAAAAATGCATGAGAAAACCCGGGTCATCACAGTTGGTATCAGAGCCCAGGTTTTATCCTTTCACAGCCAGTCCAGCATGTCCAAGGGTCATAGACAATAAAGAAAATCAAGGATAAGTAGTATAAATAGGAGTAGTAGAGATGACTACTTCTATTCGAGGATTATAATGACTCAAGACATTTCACCATAAACACATAGGTGAAAAAGGAGATAGTCCTAGCAAATACTTAGATATTGGATTGCTTGAATCCTATCAAAATTATAGGAAAAAAGAATAATTGTGCAGTGATGCAAAGATGAAACCTCATATAAGGATTATTGTAAGGTAAAAATATGAAAACTCATATATGGATGATGAAAATGAATGAATGAAGATGATTAAAGGACTTGTTAGAAGATAGAGTTGATCTGCAATAAAGTAATCTCATCAAAGGTGAGAAAATTGAAGAACCTGGGTGGATATCTTTCCATCATAAAGAGTATCAAGGGATATGAGATGAGTATGATAAGGGATTTAAAAGACAGACTTTGAGATGATTTTGATAATAATAAGAGCGATGAGAATGCAAGATGATACTAGGGGATAACAGTGACTCATACTAGATCACAAAGGTATAGCTCAATACCTTAATTGGAGTCTTATAAAGAGAGAAGAGCTATCAAATAATAACTACTTGAGTATTATGGAACAAATCCAGAGATGCATACAAGTGACATATTATGTGATAGGGAAATGAATTCAACCAAGTCGTCAAAAGATTTTGACGATAATATTGGAGATAATAAATCTATAGATTGATCCTAGCAAGAACTTGTAAGAAAGGTATAACATGATCAAAACGTCAATACCATTGTATGAATTTCATTGAGGCTATAGGCAATTAAGGATTTCAATAATAAGACAGGTATTCACTTTATCATATCTAAGTAAAGGAATAGATGAAGTATCAATTATATGCAACAAAGCATATATAGACATTGGTCTAGGTGGACTAAATGAGGATTTTGAAGAAAAGAGAAAGAGAGATACAGATGTAACTATAAGTATTCAATATTAGAAGATCATGACCTTATGATGACACATACAAATATTTCATCTTGAAGATAACCAATCAACCTCAAGGGAATAATAGTTGAGTTAGCAATGATACGTATAATAGAGAGGAAGCATATGGGGGTTTAAGACTCTGAATAGAGCATTGAATAAAAGGACATTATGCTGCACAAAAGTTTTCAAAGAGGAATGGTGACCAACTAAAAGTTAAAATCCTACAAATGGTTTGATATCAATTATTATTAGATTCTTATCAGATCCATTAACTTATGAAGAACACCAATGAATATAGTCCATAAAAAGAAAATATTGGTGATGTCTTACCTTGCCGCTATATGAGTAAATAAAGGAATTAAGCCGGAAGGGTACCGTCGAGGATCAAATTGAGGTCTTATTATCATAAATTTGGGAGACCAAATATCTTAAGACCATCATTAAGTGTTGTCAACTAAATAGAGGCATCCCACCCTAATTAATCAGGTATCTTAATATCTATGAGTTAGTAGTTGAGGTTATAGACTGAGAAGGATGTTATAAGTCTTTCGACTTGAGAACTTGATAGGCTAAGTCATTTGAGGGTATAAGGCCAGTTGATTAGGCCACATCATGAAGAGAAACAATGGACCATGATATATTTGACATGAGTATGCATAAACTCTTCAAGAAGAAAAAGCCTTTGATGACTTCAGCATCTATGAAACTTGAAGAACAGTTTGAATGTCCTAATCGTAATATGAGGAAGTATCAATGATGGAAGATGGTACTAATTGGCTTTCATGATTTCATAACCTTGAGTCACGTATGGAAAACAACAGACAGTTGAAATTCAAAGTTAATCAAGGGTTTCGCTATAGAACACATGATACCATATCAGTTATTGAAGTATCTTGGAGACAAGGGTAAGAAGCAAAGTTAGACACAATAGAAAGAAGGTAACTTTTTGGACTTGTGGATAATGAAAGAGATCACTAGATGAAAAGGATTATCCTATAATATTCAAAATAGGAAAAATAAGATAATAAGATCTTGAAAGAAGTATATGCATGAGCAAAGAAGCATGATCTTATGAGGAGACTATCTTATACATGAGCAAGGAAATCAAAGATGCAGGTTACATAAGCAAGGAAATCAAAATCAGAAATTAACAAGGCAACAAGAAATTATCTAAGGAATCAAAATTCAAAACCATGTTCATGACCCATGTAAGTGTAGATTCTTAAGGAATTGGATCTTACTTAAATCACTTATCCTAGCCAAAGAAATGTTGTAGTTGATTAAATTAGGAATGTAACTAACATGGGAAAAGGAAACATTCATGAAATAAGAAACCAAACTGAGGAAACTTTCTGAAAACAAAGTTTTTTCAAACAAAATTTAGAAACTAACAAAAACTAATCTAAGATGCAGTTTACATATGCAAGGAAATCTAAATAAGAAATTAACAAGGGAACAAAGCTTTCGACAAACAAAGCTTAGAAACTAGCAGAACCTAATCTAAGATGTTGTTTACATAAGCAAGGAAATCTAAATAAGAAATTGACATGGCAACTAGAAATTATCTAAGGAATCAAAATTTTAAACCACGGGCATGACCCATGTAAGTGTAGATTCTTAAGCAATTGGATCTTATTTAAATCACTTATCCTAGCCAAAGAAATATTCTAGTTGATTAAATTAAGAATGTGAATAACATGGGAAATGGAAACATTCATGGAATAAGAAACTAAACGGAGGAAACTGTCTAAAAACAAAGCTTTCTTAAAACAAAACCTTAAAACTTGCAAAAACTAATCTAAGATGTAGGTTACATAAGCAAGGAAATCTATATAAGAAATTAAAAAGGCAACAAGCAATTATCTAAGGAATCAAAATTCAAAACCATGTGCATGACCCATGTAAGTGTGGATTCTTCAGCAATTGGATCATATTTAAATTAGGAATGTAAATAACATGGGAAATGGAAACATTCACGGAATAAGAAACTAAACTGAGGAAAGTTTCTGAAAACAAAATTTTTGAAAAAAAAAATTAGAAACTAACTAAAACTAATCAAAGATGCAGTTTACATAAGCAAGGAAATCTAAATAAGAAATTAACAAGGCAACAAGAAATTATGTAAGGAATCAAAATTCAACACCATGTGCATGACCCATGTAAGTGTAGATTCTTAAGCAATTGCATCTTATTTAAATCACTTATCCTAGCCAAAGAAAGATTGTAGTTGATTAAATTAGGAATGTAAATAACATGGGAAATGGAAAAATGCATGGAATAAGAAACTAAACTTAGGAAACATTCTAAAAACAAAGCTTTCTTAAAACAAAACTTAGAAACTAGAAAAAAATAATCCTAGATGTAGTTTACTTAAGCAAAGAAATCTAAATAAGAAATTAGGAAGCCAACAAACAATTATCTAAGGAATCAAAATTCAAAACCATGTGCAAGACCCATGTAAGTGTAGACTCTTAAGGAATTGGATCTTACTTAAATCACTTATCCTAGCCGAAGAAATATTGTAGTTGATTAAATTAGGAATGTAAATAACATGGGAAATGGAAACATGCATGGAATAATAAACTAAACTATGGAAACTTTCTAAAAACAAAGCTTTCTTAAAACAAAACTTAGAAACTAGCAAAAAGTATTCTAAGATGTTGTTTACATAAGCGAGGAAATCTTAATAAGAAATTAAGGAGGCAACAAGAAATTGTCTAAGGAATCAAAATTCAAAACCTTGTGCATGACCCATGTAAGTCTACATTCTTAAGGAATTGGATCTTATTTAAATTGCTTATCCTAGCCAAAGAAATATTCTGGTTGATTAAATTAAGAATGTGAATAACGTGGGAAATGGAAACATTCATGGAATAAGAAACTAAACGGAGGAAACTGTCTAAAAACAAAGCTTTCTTAAAACAAAACTTTGGAACTAGCAAAAACTTATCTAAGATGTAGTTTACATAAGCAAGGAAATCTAAACAAGAAATTTAAAAGGCAACAAGCAATTATCAAAGGAATCAAAATTCAAAACCATGTGCTTGACCCATGTAAGTGTGGATTCTTAAGCAATTGGATCTTATACAAATCAGTTATCCTAGCCAAAGAAATATTGTAGTTGATTAAATTAGGAATGTAAGTAACATGGGAAAAGGAAACATTCTTGGAATACGAAACTAAACTGTGGAAACTTTCTAAACACAAAGTTTTTAAAAACAAAATTTAGAATATAACTAAAACTAATCTATGATGCAGTTTACATAAGCATGGAAATCTAAATCATAAATGTAATGACCCCAATTTTTGTAATAATAAAATCCCATGAAAAGTTTAGTTTTAAAGATAAGGGCATTTTGGTCATTTCACTAGTTTCCTTTACTAAACCCAGGAATTTGGTCCTAAAAATGGAGCCATTAGATGCGTCTCGGAAAAAGGAATCCAACGAGACCAAAATCACCCAAAACGGAGTTAAAATGAGCAACATATGGCCCTTTGAAGTTCAGGGGCAAAATTTTAAATTTTACAAAAACGGTTTTACCTGCAAAACACAAGGGCCCGTTTTGATACGGGCACCCCTTCATCTTCATCCTCTAGAGGATTCTAGAACGGCAGTGATTGTAGGAGAAATCACCGCCATTCTAGAGGTTTCTCCACCGCCATTCAAAGGCGTTGAGAGCCCCCTCCAGAACCCTCTCTTAGCTCTATAAATAGAGCTCTTGGGCGCCTCTAATGGCAGCCCAAAACTTTGAAGAACAGTCATGGAGTAGTGACCTAGTGGGGAAAATAAGGAGAAAAACCCAGCAACGAGCCAGGTACGTCCGAGATCGCTCAAAACCCATCTCCACCATAGTTCCAGGAATGATTTCCCTAGGTTTTTGCATGAAAAACCATGCAAAACGGAGCCCAAGAGAGCCACCAAGGACCTAGGAACGTCCCCTGGGTCACATTGGTTCAATAGGGGTTGAACCAGGGTGTCCTAAGGACGCCCCGGTTCCCCAACGAGCGGGACGTTCCACGTCGACTCCCGTTTGAAAAACCAAACGGGCGTGTCCAGGGACGCGCCCGCAAAAGAGAGAAAAGGCGGAAAAAATCGATGCGTTTGTAGATGCGCCCGCTGAGGCGCACACCGCAGATGCGCAGCGCACTAGCAGCGCGTCGTTTTTCCATTCCTTAAGGAAGCTGGGGCGCACGTCGCAGACGCGCAACGCCCTAGCATTCTGTCTTTTTATTTTTAAGACTTCTGTGTACATACGACACTAAAATGCTTATAACTTGAGATCTAGAGCTCCGATTGAGGTGCCGTGAAAGGCGTAGTGTCTGTGTCGATGATGCGGACACATTTAAACTATAAAATCCCTGATCAAGTCTCAATCAAAGGTGCACATGACCCTTAAAATAGGATGGTACCGCATGGCCACTAGACCTTTGGAAAATTGATAATACCAAGGCTCAATTAGGACCTTAGGACACCCATAGGCATAGGGATAGACCCCTATTGCCTAAGTAATAAGACCAACTACTCTAAAACCCATAAAAGATGGGTCAAACTAACCTTGAGTCCCCAAACCATGTTCAGGAGCATACGAGGACAAATGGGTTAACGCGACCTAGTCAGGTAGGTGCTCTATCACTATTAGATTCTTTTAAAAGATCTATTATTGTTTTGAAGACATGTGTTATAAGTATATGACTTGTTTAGCATGACTTGATTCAGCATGCATATGATAAACATTTTGTACATAGACATGTTTCGTAAATGATTGCATATACATTATGCACATATATGTTTTGCAAACAAGTGCATACATTACATGATTTAAGTGCTTGCAAAGATTGCATGTCCTTGAGGGTTGCCAAAAGACGCTGGAGTGCTAGGCAGTTGTGAGGGACACAAAGAGGATTGGTTTTGAACAGAGGTTTTTGGCTTATTTGATCGTACATGATTTGGGCTAGTAAGCTCGTGGGTGCTATGCCGAGGGGTGTGGGTTGGCCACCCAGCCTCTACCACTATTAGGTGGATGGGTACCACGCCCAAAAAAGGGCATGTCCCAGCTTCGACTGCATGTGGTACAGGGGGCTACCACTGGTGTCACGGCACTGGGTCAAAGTGTCATATGCCCCGTGGAGGTATATGATCCTGTGTCCCTAGGTACCCGGGGACCACACGGCGGTGAGGTCGTGGGCATAGTGGGACCCTATGGTTTCGTGGATTTATGTGCATTGCATATGGCATGATATAAGGTTGGTCGACCATACCATGATAGATATCCATGAGTTGGATTCAGTTGAGCATCTGATGCATATTTTTATGATTATGATATTTGATACTTTCGACTTGGATTATGATATTTCTTTAAGTCGTCAGTATTCCGGTTTGATAGTAGCTTTTAATATCGATATTGAACGTGATTATTCGAACAACATGCATATGTTTTTATGAGCACATGATTTTAAAGATCGCATGCATTATAAAACTAGTAGTGATAGACTCCTATTGAGTATAGTATATACTCACCCTATCCTTAACATTTTTTAGGATAGTTTCACTCATAAATAGAAGACATCTCAGGAGATATTAGTGCTACGAGCAAGTGAATCAAAAAGAAGAAACTTATACATGTAAGTAAACTCTCAACCCTTTGGACATGAAGTTGTATTTAATTACAGTTGGGCTGTGTGCTGTGACTAGAAAGACCTGGGGAAAAATATTTATGATTTCTAAAGTTTTTCAAAAAACTAATTGGTTGTTGTGAAGGCAAATGACACTCTGAGTTTTCAAAAATGAGTGTAAAACTAAAGGTTTTCCGCTGCATTGCATGGTTTTTATAGAATGGTTTTCAAATAGGGATGCATCCCGCCTTAGGAAATTAGGTATTGCATTTAAAAAAAAAAATGCATGAGAAAACCCGGGTCGTCACAAGAAATTAACAAGGCAACAAGAAATAATCGAAGGAATCAAAATTCAAAACCATGTGCATGACCCATGCAAGTGCAGATTCTTAAGCAATTGTATCTTATTTAAATCACTTATCCTAGCCAAAGAAATATTGTAGTTGATTAAATTAGGAATGTAAATAACATGGGAAATGGAAACATGCATGGAATAAGAAACTAAACTAAGAAAACTATCTAAAAACAAAGCTTTCTTAAAACAAAACTTAGAAACTAGCAAAAAGCAATCCAAGATGTAGTTTACATAAGCAAGGAAATCTAAATAAGAAATTAACAAGGCAATAAGAAATTATCTAAGGAATCAAAATTCAAAACCATGTGCATGACCCATGTAAGGGTAGATTCTTAAGGAATTGGATCTTATTTAAATCACTCATCCTAGCCGAAGAAATATTGTAGTTGATTAAATTAGGAATGTAAATAACATGGGAAATGGAAACATGCATGGAATAAGAAACTAAACTTAGGAAACTTTTAAAAAACAAAGCTTTCCCAAAACAAAACTTAGAAACTAACAAAAACTAATCTTAGATGTAGTTTACTTCAGCAAGGAAATCTAAATAAGAAATTAAGAAGGCAACAAGAAATTAATTAAGGAATCAAAATTCAAAACCATGTGCATGACCCATGTAAGTGTACATTTATAAGCAATTGCATCTTGTTTAAATCTCTTATCCTAGCCAAAGAATGATTGTAGTTGATTAAATTAGGAATGTAAATAACATGGGAAATGGAAACATGCACGGAATAAGAAACTAAACTTAGGAAACGTCCTAAAAACAAAGCTTTCCTAAAACAAAACATAGAAACTAGCAAAAACTAATCTTAGATGTAGTTTACATAAGCAAAGAAATCTAAATAAGAAATTAACAAGGCAACAAACAATTATCTAAGGAATCAAAATTCAAAACCATGTGCAAGACCCATGTACGTGTAGATTCTTAAGGAATTGGAACTTATTTAAATCACTTATCCTAGCCGAAGAAATATTGTAGTCAATTAACTTAGGAATGTAACTAACATGGGAAATGGAAACATTCACGAAATAACAAACTAAACTGAGGAAACTTTCTGAAAACAATGTTTTTTAAAACAAAATTTAGAAACTAACTAAAACTAATCTAAGATACAGTTTACATAGGCAAGGAAATCTAAATAAGAAATTAACAAGCCAACAAGAAATTATCTAAGGCATCAAAATTCAAAACCATGTGCATGACCCATGTAAGTGTAGATTCTTAAGCAATTGCATCTTATTTAAATCACTTATCCTAGCCAAAGAAAGATTGTAGTTGATTAAATTAGGAATGTAAATAACATGGGAAATGGAAACATGCATGGAATAAGAAACTAAACTTAGCAAACTTCCTAAAAACAAAGCTTTCCTAAAACAAAACTTAGAAACTAGCAAAAACTAATGTTAGATGTAGTTTACTTAAGCAACGAAATCTAAATAAGAAATTAACAACGCAACAAACAATTATCGAAGGAATCAAAATTCAAAACCATGTGCAAGACCCATGTAAGTGTGGATTCTTAAGGAATTGGATCTTATTTAAATCACTTATCCTAGCCGAAAAAATATTGTAGTCGATTAACTTAGGAATGTAACTAACATGGAAAATGGAAACATTCATGAACTAACAAACTAAACTGAGGAAACTTTTTGAAAACAAAGCTTTTTAAAACAAAATTTAGAAACTAACTAAAACTAATCTAAGATGCAGGTTACATAAGCAAGGAAATCTAAATAAGAAATTAACAAGCAAACAAGAAATTATCTAAGGAATCAAAATTCAAAACCATGTGCATGACCCATGTAAGTATAGATTCTTAAGCAATTGCATCTTATTTAAATCACTTATCCTAGCCAATGAAAGATTGTAGTTGATTAATTTAGGAATGTAAATAACATGGCAAATGGAAACATGCATGGAATAAGAAACTAAACTTAGCAAACTTTCTACAAACAAAGCTTTCCTAAAACAAAACTTAGAAACTAGCAAAAACTAATCTTAGATGTAGTTTACTTAAGCAAAGAAATCTAAACAAGACATTAACAAGGCAACAAACAATTATCTGAGGAATCAAAATTCAAAGCCATGTGCAAGACCCATGTAAGTGTAGATTCTTAAGGAATTGGATCTTATTTAAATCACTTATCCTAGCCGAAGAATATTGTAGTCGATTAACTTAGGAATGTAACTAACATGGAAAATGGGAACATTCATGAACTAACAAACTAAACTGAGGAAACTTTTTGAAAACAAAGCTTTTTAAAACAAAATTTAGAAACTAACCAACACTAATCAAAGATGCAGGTTACATAAGCAAGGAAATCTAAATAAGAAATTAACAAGCAAACAAGAAATTATCTAAGGAATCAAAATTCAAAACCATGTGCATGACCCATGTAAGTGTAGATTCTTAAGCAATTGTATCTTATTTAAATCACTTATCCTAGCCAAAGAAAGATTGTAGTTGATTCAATTAGGAATGTAAATAACATGGGAAATGGAAACAAGCATGGAATAAGAAACTAAACCTAGGAATCTTTCTAAAAGGAAAGCTTTCCTATAACAAAACTTAGAAACTAGCAAAACCTAATCTTAGATGTAGTTTACATAAGCAAAGAAATCTAAATAAGAAATTAACAAGGCAACAAACAATTATCTGAGGAATCAAAATTCAAAACCATGTGCAACACCCATGTACGTGTAGATTCTTAAGGAATTGGATCTTATTTCAATCACTTATCCTAGCCGAAGAGATATTGTAGTTGATTAACTTAGGAATGTAACTAACATGGGAAATGGAAACAGTCACGAAATAACAAACTAAACTAAGGAAACATTCTGAAAACAAAGCTTTTAAAACAAAATTTAGAAACTAACTAAAACTAATCTAAGATGCAGTTTACATAAGTAAGGAAATCTAAATATGAAATTAACAAGCCAACAAGAAATTATCTAAGGAGTCAAAATTCTAAACCATGTGCATCACCCATGTAAGTGTAGATTCTTAAGCAATTGCATCTTATTTAAATCACTTATCCTAGCCAAAGAAAGATTGTAGTTGATTAAATTAGGAATGTAAATAACGTGGGAAATGGAAACAAGCATGGAATAAGAAACTAAACCTAGGAATCTTTCTAAAAGGAAAGCTTTCCTATAACAAAACTTAGAAACTAGCAAAACCTAATCTTAGATGTAGTTTACATAAGCAAAGAAATCTAAATAAGAAATTAACAGGGCAACAAACAATTATCTGAGGAATCAAAATTCAAAACCATGTGCAAGACCCATGTATGTGTAGATTCTTAAAGAATTGGATCTTATTTAAATCACTTATCCTAGCCGAAGAAATATTGTAGTCGATTAACTTAGGAATGTAACTAACATGGAAAATGGAAACATTCATGAACTAACAAACTAAACTGAGGAAACTTTTTGAAAACAAAGCTTTTTAAAACAAAATTTAGAAACTAACTAAAACTAATCAAAGATGCAGGTTACATAAGCAAGGAAATCTAAATAAGAAATTAACAAGCAAACAAGAAATTATCTAAGGAATCAAAATTCAAAACCATGTGCATGACCCATGTAAGTGTAGATTCTTAAGCAATTGCATCTTATTTAAATTACTTATCCTAGCCAAAGAAAGATTGTAGTTGATTAAATTAGGAATGTAAATAACGTGGGAAATGGAAACAAGCATGGAATAAGAAACTAAACCTAGGAATCTTTCTAAAAGGAAAGCTTTCCTATAACAAAACTTAGAAACTAGCAAAACCTAATCTTAGATGTAGTTTACATAAGCAATGAAATCTAAATAAGAAATTAACAGGGCAACAAACAATTATCTGAGGAATCAAAATTCAAAACCATGTGCAAGACCCATGTATGTGTAGATTCTAAAGGAATTGGATCTTATTTAAATCACTTATCCTAGCCGAAGAGATATTGTAGTTGATTAACTTAGGAATGTAACTAACATGGGAAATGGAAACAGTCACGAAATAACAAACTAAACTAAGGAATCATTCTGAAAACAAAGCTTTTAAAACAAAATTTAGAAACTAACTAAAACTAATCTAAGATGCAGTTTACATAAGCAAGGAAATCTAAATATGAAATTAACAAGCCAACAAGAAATTATCTAAGGAATCAAAATTCTAAACCATGTGCATCACCCATGTAAGTGTAGATTCTTATGTAATTGCATCTTATTTAAATAACTTATACTAGCCAAAGAAAGATTGTAGTGGATTAAAATAGTTATGTAAATAACGTGGGAAATGGAAACATGCATGGAATAAGAAACTAAACTTAGGAAACTTTCTAAAAACAAAGCTTTCCTAAAACAAAACTTAGAAACTAGCAAAAACTAATCTAAGATGTAGTTTACATAAGCAAAGAAATCTAAATAAGAAATTAATAAGGCAAAAAACAATTATCTAAGGAATGAAAATTCAAAACCATGTGCAAGACCCATGTAAGTGTAGATTCATAAGGAATTGGATCTTATTTAAATCACTTATCCTAGCCGAAGAAATATTGTAGTCAATTAAATTAGGAATGTAGCTAACATGGGAAATGGAAACATTCACGAAATAACAAACTAAACTGAGGAAACATTTTGAAAACAAAGTTTTTTAAAACAAAATTTAGAAACTAACTAAAACTAATCTAAGATGTAGTTTACATAAGCAAGGAAATCTAAATAAGAAATTAACAAGCCAACAAGAAATTCTCTAAGGAATCAAACTTCATAACCATGTGCATGACCCATGTAAGTGTAGATTCTTAAGCAATTGGATCTTATTTAAATCACTTATCCTAGCCAAAGAAAGATTGTAGTTGATTAAATTAGGAATGTAAATAACATGGGAAATGGAAACATGCATGGAATAAGAAACTAAACTTAGCAAACTTCCTAAAAACAAAGCTTGCCTAAAACAAAACTTAGAAACAAGCAAAAACTAATGTTAGATGTAGTTTACTTAAGCAACGAAATCTAAATAAGAAATTAACAAGGGAACAAACAATTATCGAAGGAATCAAAATTCAAAACCATGTGCAAGGCCCATGTAAGTGTAGATTCTTAAGGAATTGGATCTTATTTAAATCACTTATCGTAGCTGAAGATATATTGTAGTCGATTAACTTAGGAATGTAACTAACATGGAAAATGGAAACATTCATGAACTAACAAACTAAACTGAGGAAACTTTTTGAAAACAAAGCTTTTTAAACCAAAATTTAGAAACTAACTAAAACTAATCAAAGATGCAGGTTACATAAGCAAGGAAATCTAAATAAGAAATTAACAAGCAAACAAGAAATTATCTAAGGAATCAAAATTCAAAACCATGTGCATGACCCATGTAAGTGTAGATTCTTAAGCAATTGCATCTTATTTAAATCACTTATCCTAGCCAAAGAAAGATTGTAGTTGATTAAATTAGGAATGTAAATAACATGGGAAATGGAAACAAGCATGGAATAAGAAACTAAACCTAGGAATCTTTCTAAAAGGAAAGCTTTCCTATAACAAAACTTAGAAACTAGCAAAACCTAATCTTAGATGTAGTTTACATAAGCAAAGAAATCTAAATAAGAAATTAACAAGGCAACAAACAATTATCTGAGGAATCAAAATTCAAAACCATGTGCAAGACCCATGTATGTGTAGATTCTTAAGGAATTGGATCTTATTTAAATCACTTATCCTAGCCGAAGAGATATTGTAGTTGATTAACTTAGGAATGTAACTAACATGGGAAATGGAAACAGTCACGAAATAACAAACTAAACTAAGGAAACATTCTGAAAGCAAAGCTTTCAAAACGAAATTTAGAAACTAACTAAAACTAATCTAAGATGCAGTTTACGTAAGCAAGGAAATCTAAATATGAAATTAACAAGCCAACAAGAAATTATCTAAGAATCAAAATTCTAAACCATGTGCATCACCCATGTAAGTGTAGATTCTTATGTAATTGCATCTTATTTAAATCACTTATACAAGCCAAAGAAAGATTGTAGTGGATTAAAATAGGTATGTAAATAACGTGGGAAATGGAAACATGCATGGAATAAGAAACTAAACTTAGGAAACATTCTAAAAACAAAGCTTTCCGAAAACAAAACATAGAAACTAGCAAAAACTAATCTTAGATGTAGTTTACTTAAGCAAAGAAATCTAAATAAGAAATTAACAAGGCAACAAACAATTATCTAAGGAATCAAAATTCAAAGCCATGTGCAAGACCCATGTAAGTGTAGATTCTTAAGGAATTGGATCTTATTTAAATCACTTATCCTAGCCGAAGAAATATTGTAGTCAATTAACTTAGGAATGTAACTAACATGGAAAATGGAAACATTCATGAACTAACAAACTAAACTGAGGAAACTTTTTGAAAACAAAGCTTTGTAAAACAAAATTTAGAAACTAACTAAAACTAATCAAAGATGCAGGTTACATAAGCAAGGAAATCTAAATAAGAAATTAACAAGCAAACAAGAAATTATCTAAGGAATCAAAATTCTAAACCATGTGCATCACCCATGTAAGTGTAGATTCTTAAGCAATTGCATCTTATTTAAATCACTTATCCTAGCCAAAGAAAGATTGTAGTTGATTAAATTAGGAATGTAAATAACGTGGGAAATGGAAACAAGCATGGAATAAGAAACTAAACCTAGGAATCTTTCTAAAAGGAAAGCTTTCCTATAACAAAACTTAGAAACTAGCAAAACCTAATCTTAGATGTAGTTTACATAAGCAAAGAAATCTAAATAAGAAATTAACAGGGCAACAAACAATTATCTGAGGAATCAAAATTCAAAACCATGTGCAAGACCCATGTATGTGTAGATTCTTAAGGAATTGGATCTTATTTAAATCACTTATCCTAGCCGAAGAGATATTGTAGTTGATTAACTTAGGAATGTAACTAACATGGGAAATGGAAACAGTCACGAAATAACAAACTAAACTAAGCAATCATTCTGAAAACAAAGCTTTTAAAACAAAATTTAGAAACTAACTAAAACTAATCTAAGATGCAGTTTACATAAGCAAGGAAATCTAAATATGAAATTAACAAGCCAACAAGAAATTATCTAAGGAATCAAAATTGTAAACCATGTGTATCACCCATGTATGTGTAGATTCTTATGTAATTGCATCTTATTTAAATAACTTATACTAGCCAAAGAAAGATTGTAGTGGATTAAAATAGTTATGTAAATAACGTGGTAAATGGAAACATGCATGGAATAAGAAACTAAACTTAGGAAACTTTCTAAAAACAAAGCTTTCCTAAAACAAAACTTAGAAACTAGCAAAAACTAATCTAAGATGTAGTTTACATCAGCAAAGAAATCTAAATAAGAAATTAATAAGGCAAAAAACAATTATCTAAGGAATGAAAATTCAAAACCATGTGCAAGACCCATGTAAGTGTAGATTCATAAGGAATTGGATCTTATTTAAATCACTTATCCTAGCCGAAGAAATATTGTAGTCAATTAAATTAGGAATGTAGCTAACATGGGAAATGGAAACATTCACGAAATAACAAACTAAACTGAGGAAACATTTTGAAAACAAAGTTTTTTAAAACAAAATTTAGAAACTAACTAAAACTAATCTAAGATGTAGTTTACATAAGCAAGGAAATCTAAATAAGAAATTAACAAGCCAACAAGAAATTCTCTAAGGAATCAAAATTCATAACCATGTGCATGACCCATGTAAGTGTAGATTCTGAAGCAATTGCATCTTATTTAAATCACTTATCCTAGCCAAAGAAAGATTGTAGTTGATTAAATTAGGAATGTAAATAACATGGGAAATGGAAACATGCATGGAATAAGAAACTAAACTTAGCAAACTTCCTAAAAACAAAGCTTGCCTAAAACAAAACTTAGAAACAAGCAAAAACTAATGTTAGATGTAGTTTACTTAAGCAACGAAATCTAAATAAGAAATTAACAAGGCAACAAACAATTATCGAAGGAATCAAAATTCAAAACCATGTGCAAGGCCCATGTAAGTGTAGATTCTTAAGGAATTGGATCTTATTTAAATCACTTATCGGAGCTGAAGATATATTGTAGTCGATTAACTTAGGAATGTAACTAACATGGAAAATGGAAACATTCATGAACTAACACACTAAACTGAGGAAACTTTTTGAAAACAAAGCTTTTTAAACCAAAATTTAGAAACTAACTAAAACTAATCAAAGATGCAGGTTACATAAGCAAGGAAATCTAAATAAGAAATTAACAAGCAAACAAGAAATTATCTAAGGAATCAAAATTCAAAACCATGTGCATGACCCATGTAAGTGTAGATTCTTAAGCAATTGCATCTTATTTAAATCACTTATCCTAGCCAAAGAAAGATTGTAGTTGATTAAATTAGGAATGTAAATAACGTGGGAAATGGAAACAAGCATGGAATAAGAAACTAAACCTAGGAATCTTTCTAAAAGGAAAGCTTTCCTATAACAAAACTTAGAAACTAGCAAAACCTAATCTTAGATGTAGTTTACATAAGCAAAGAAATCTAAATAAGAAATTAACAAGGCAACAAACAATTATCTGAGGAATCAAAATTCAAAACCATGTGCAAGACCCATGTATGTGTAGATTCTTAAGGAATTGGATCTTATTTAAATCACTTATCCTAGCCGAAGAGATATTGTAGTTGATTAACTTAGGAGTGTAACTAACATGGGAAATGGAAACAGTCACGAAATAACAAACTAAACTAAGGAAACATTCTGAAAACAAAGCTTTCAAAACGAAATTTAGAAACTAACTAAAACTAATCTAAGATGCAGTTTACGTAAGCAAGGAAATCTAAATATGAAATTAACAAGCCAACAAGAAATTATCTAAGAATCAAAATTCTAAACCATGTGCATCACCCATGTAAGTGTAGATTCTTATGTAATTGCATCTTATTTAAATCACTTATACTAGCCAAAGAAAGATTGTAGTGGATTAAAATAGGTATGTAAATAACGTGGGAAATGGAAACATGCATGGAATAAGAAACTAAACTTAGGAAACTTTCTAAAAACAAAGCTTTCCTAAAACAAAACTTAGAAACTAGCAAAAACTAATCTTAGATGTAGTTTACATAAGCAAAGAAATCTAAATAAGAAATTAACAAGGCAACAAACAATTATCTGAGGAATCAAAATTCAAAACCATGTGCAAGACCCATGTATGTGTAGATTCTTAAGGAATTGGATCTTATTTAAATCACTTATCCTAGCCGAAGAGATATTGTAGTTGATTAACTTAGGAGTGTAACTAACATGGGAAATGGAAACATTCATGAACTAACAAACTAAACTGAGGAAACTTTTTGAAAACAAAGCTTTTTAAAACAAAATTTAGAAACTAACTAAAACTAATCAAAGATGCAGGTTACATAAGCAAGGAAATCTAAATAAGAAATTAACAAGAAAACAAGAAATTATCTAAGGAATCAAAATTCAAAACCATGTGCATCACCCATGTAAGTGTAGATTCTTATGTAATTGCATCTTATTTAAATCACTTATACTAGCCAAAGAAAGATTGTAGTGGATTAAAATAGGTATGTAAATAACGTGGGAAATGGAAACAAGCATGGAATAAGAAACTAAACCTAGGAATCTTTCTAAAAGGAAAACTTTCCTATAACAAAACTTAGAAACTAGCCAAACCTAATCTTAGATGTAGTTTACATAAGCAAAGAAATCTAAATAAAAAATTAACAAGGCAACAAACAATTATCTGAGGAATCAAAATTCAAAACCATGTGCATGACCCATGTAAGTCTACATTCTTAAGCAATTGCATCGTATTTAAATCTCTTATCCCGACCAAAGAAAGATTGTAGTTGATTAAATTAGGAATGTAAATAACATGGGAAATGGAAAAATGCATGGAATTAGAAACTAAACTAATAAAACTTTTTAAAAACAAAGCTTTCTTAACACAAAACATAGAAGCTAGCAAAAACTAATCTAAGATGTAGTTTACATAAGCAAGGAAATCTAAATAATAAATTAACAAGCCAACAAGAAATTATCTAAGGAATCAAAATTCAAAACCATGTGCATGACCCGTGTAAGTGTAGATTCTTAAGCAATTGTATCTTATTTACATAACTTATCCTAGCCAAAGAAAGATTGTAGTTGATTAATTTAGGAATGTAAATAACATGGCAAGTGGAAACATGCATGGAATAAGAAACTAAACTTAGCAAACTTTCTACAAACAAAGCTTTCCTAAAACAAAACTTAGAAACTAGCAAAAACTAATCTTAGATGTAGTTTACTTAAGCAAAGAAATCTAAATAAGAAATTAACAAGGCAACCAACAATTATCTAAGGAATCAAAATTCAAAGCCACGTGCAAGACCCATGTAAGTGTAGATTCTTAAGGAATTGGATCTTATTTAAATCACTTATCCTAGCCGAAGAAATATTGTAGTCGATTAACTTAGGAATGTAACTAACATGGAAAATGGAAACATTCATGAACTAACAAACTAAACTGAGGAAACTTTTTGAAAACAAAGCTTTTTAAAACAAAATTTAGAAACTAACTAAAACTAATCAAAGATGCAGGTTACATAAGCAAGGAAATCTAAATAAGAAATTAACAAGCAAACAAGAAATTATCTAAGGAATCAAAATTCAAAACCATGTGCATGACCCATGTAAGTGTAGATTCTTAAGCAATTGCATCTTATTTAAATCACTTATTCTAGCCAAAGAAAGATTGTAGTTAATTAAATTAGGAATGTAAATAACATGGGAAATTGAAACATGCATGGAATAAGAAACTAAACTTAGCAAACTCTCTAAAAAAAAGCTTTCCTATAACAAAACTTAGAAACTAGCAAAACCTAATCTTAGATGTAGTTTACATAAGCGAAGAAATCTAAATAAGAAATTAACAAGGCAACAAACAATTATCTGAGGAATCAAAATTCAAAACCATGTGCAAGACCCACGTATGTGTAGATTCTTAAGGAATTGGATCTTATTTAAATCACTTATCCTAGCCGAAGAGATATTGTAGTTGATTAACTTAGGAATGTAACTAACATGGGAAATGGAAACAGTCACGAAATAACAAACTAAACTGAGGAATCTTTTTGAAAACAAAGCTTTTAAAACAAAATTTATAAACTAACTAAAACTAATCTAAGATGTAGTTTACATAGGCATGGAAATCTAAATAATAAATTAACAAGCCAACAAGAAATTATCTAAGGAATCAAAATTCAAAACCATGTGCATGACCCATGTAAGTGTAGATTCTTAAGCAATTGCATCTTATTTAAATCACTTATCCTAGCCAAAGAAAGATTGTAGTTGATTAAATTAGGAATGTAAATAACATGGGAAATGGAAAAATGCATGGAATAAGAAACTAAACTAAGAAAACTTTTTAAAAACAAAGCTTTCTTAAAACAAAACTTAGAAGCTAGCAAAAACTAATCTAAGATGTAGTTTACTTAAGAAAGGAAATCTAAATAAGAAATTAACAAGCCAATAAGAAATTATCTAAGGAATCAAAATTCAAAACCATGTGCATGACCTGTGTAAGTGTAGATTCTTAAGCAATTGCATCTTATTTAAATCACTTATCCTAGCCAAAGAATGATTGTAGTTGATTAATTTGGGAATGTAAATAACATGGGAAATGGAAACAAGCATGGAATAAGAAACTAAACCTAGGAATCTTTCTAAAAGGAAAGCTTTCCTATAACAAAACCTAGAAACTAGCAAAACCTAA
The DNA here is from genome assembly GCA_035236585.1 of Warburgia ugandensis. Taxonomy (NCBI): domain Eukaryota; kingdom Viridiplantae; phylum Streptophyta; class Magnoliopsida; order Canellales; family Canellaceae; genus Warburgia; species Warburgia ugandensis. Next base: position 56,197,792 of record CP141128.1, read on the forward strand.
TCTTAGATGTAGTTTACATAAGCAAAGAAATCTAAATGAGAAATTAACAAGGCAACAAACAATTATCTGAGGAATCAAAATTCAAAACCATCTGCAAGACCCATGTACATGTAGATTCTTAAGGAATTGGAACTTATTTAAATCACTTATCCTAGCCGAAGAAATATTGTAGTCAATTAACTTTGGAATGTAACTAACATGGGAAATGGAAACATTCACGAAATAAGAAACTAAACTGAGGAAACTTTTTGAAAACAATGTTTTTTAAAACAAAATTTAGAAACTAACTAAAACTAATTTAAGATACAGTTTACATAGGCAAGGAAATCTAAATAAGAAATTAACAAGCCAACAAGAAATTATCTAAGGAATCAAAATTCAAAACCATGTGCATGACCCATGTAAGTGTAGATTCTTAAGCAATTGGATCTTATTTAAATCACTTATCCTAGCCAAAGAAAGATTGTAGTTGATTAAATTAGGAATGTAAATAACATGGGAAATGGAAACATGCATGGAATAAGAAACTAAACTTAGCAAACTTCCTAAAAACAAAGCTTTCCTAAAACAAAACTTAGACACAAGCAAAAACTAATGTTAGATGTAGTTTACTTAAGCAACGAAATCTAAATAAGAAATTAACAAGGCAAAAAACAATTATCTAAGGAATGAAAATTCAAAACCATGTGCAAGACCCATGTAAGTGTAGATTCTTAAGGAATTGGATCTTATTTAAATCACTTATCCTAGACGAAGAGATATTGTAGTTGATTAACTTAGGAATGTAACTAACATGGGAAATGGAAACAGTCACGAAATAACAAACTAAACTGAGGAAACTTTTTGAAAACAAAGCTTTTAAAACAAAATTTAGAAACTAACTAAAACTAATGTAAGATGTAGTTTACATAAGCAAGGAAATCTAAATAATAAATTAACAAGCCAACAAGAAATTATCTAAGGAATCAAAATTCAAAACCATGTGCATGACCCGTGTAAGTGTAGATTCTTAAGCAATTGCATCTTATTTTAATCACTTATCCTAGCCAAAGAAAGATTGTAGTTGATTAATTTAGGAATGTAAATAACATGGGAAATGGAAACATGCATGGAATAAGAAACTAAACTTTGCAAACTTTCTACAAACAAAGCTTTCCTAAAACCAAACTTAGAAACTAGCAAAAACTAATCTTAGATGTAGTTTACTTAAGCAAAGAAATGTAAATAAGAAATTAACAAGGCAACAAACAATTATCTAAGGAATCAAAATTTAAAGCCATGTGCAAGACCCATGTAAATGTTGATTCTTAAGGAATTGGATCTTATTTAAATCACTTATCCTAGCCGAAGAAATATTGTAGTTGATTAAATTAGGAATGTAAATAACATGGGAAATGGAAACATGCATGGAATAAGAAACTAAACTTAGGAAACTTTCTAAAAACAAAGCTTTCCTAAAACAAAACTTAGAAACTAGCAAAAACTAATCTTAGATGTAGTTTACATAAGCAAAGAAATCTAAATAAGAAATTAACAAGGCAACAAACAATTATCTGAGGAATCAAAATACGAAACCATGTGCATGACCCATGTAAGTCTACATTCTTAAGTAAATGCATCGTATTTAAATCTCTTATCCTAGCCGAAGAGATATTGTAGTCGATTAACTTAGGAATGTAACTAACATGGGAAATGGATACAGTCACGAAATAACAAACTAAACTGAGGAAACTTTCTGAAAACAAAGTTGTTTAAAAAAAAATTTAGAAACTAACTAAAAAGTATTCTAAGCTGTAGTTTACATTAGCAAGGAAATCTAAATAAGAAATTAAGGAGGCAACAAGAAGTTTTCTAAGGAATCAAAATTCAAAACCATGTGCATGACCCATGTAAGTCTACATTCTTAAGCAATTGCATCGTATTTAAATCTCTTATCCCAGCCAAAGAAAGATTGTAGTTGATTAAATTAGGAATGTAAATAACATGGGAAATGGAAAAATGCATGGAATAAGAAACTAAACTAAGAAAACTTTTTAAAAACAAAGCTTTCTTAAAACAAAACTTAGAAGCTAGCAAAAAGTAATCTAAGATGTAGTTTACTTAAGAAAGGAAATCTAAATAAGAAATTAACAAGGCAATAAGAAATTAACTAAGGAATCAAAATTCAAAACCATGTGCATGACCCATTTAAGTGTACATTTTTAGGCAATTGCATCTTATTTAAATCTCTTATCCTAGCCAAAGAATGATTGTGGTTGATTAAATTAGGAATGTAAATAACATTGGGAATGGAAACATGCATGGAATAACAAACTAAGCCTAGGAATCTTTCTAAAACAAAGCTTTCCTAAAACAAAACTTAAAAACTAGCAAAAGCTAATCTTAGATGTAGTTTACATAAGCAATGAGCATATGATTTTAAAACATCGCATGCATTATAAAACTAGTAGTGATAGACTGCTACTGAGTATAGTATATACTCACCCTATCCTTAACATTTTTCAGGATAGTTCCACTCATAAATAGAAGACGACTGAGGAGATATTAGTGCTATGAGCAAGTGAATCAAAAAGAAGAAAATTATACATGTAAGTAAACTCTCAACCCTTTGGACATGAAGTTGTATTTAATTACAGTTGGGCTGTGTGTTGTGACTGGAAGGACCTGGGGAAAAATATTTATGATTTCTGAAGTTTTTCAAAAACTACTTTGGTTGTTGTGAAGGCAAATGACACTCGAGGTTTTTCAAAATGAGTTTAAAACGAAAAGGTTTTCCACTACATTGCATGGTTTTTTATAAAATGATTTTCAAATAGGGATGCATCCCGCCTTAGGAAATTAGGTATTGCATTTAAAAATACATGAGAAAACCCAGGGCATCACAATAAGAAACTAAACTGAGGAAACTTTCTAAAAACAAAGTTTTTTAAAACAAAATTTAGAAACTAAGTAAAACTAATCAAAGATGCATATTACATAAGCAAGGAAATCTAAATAAGAAATTAACAAGGCAACAAGAAATTATCTAAGGAATCAAAATTCAAAACCATGTGCATGACCCATGTAAGTGTAGATTCTTAAGCAATTACATCTTATTTAAATCTCATATTGTAACGCCTATGTGATTTACGCTATTTTTAACAAATATTGGACATTCTATGGGAAATAAACTGTGCTAAATGTTTTACATTATTTCAAATAGTAAGTGAAGTAATTTGTGAGGAAATAGTACCATTATATTCTACTCAAAAAATGGAATCCAACGCCTCAAAGAACGCCAAAAATGGAGTTCGTATGAAGAAGTTACGACCATTTAAAGATCAGGGGTATTTTTGTAAATTAAACAGAAAAACAAAGAAGAACGAAAAACACAGTGGTCGTTTTGATAACGGCACCCCCTATAGTCTTCCACCTCCGGACTTCTCCAGAAAACCCTTTTCTCCCGATTTCTCCAGAACACACCAGGGGAAATGGCGGCACCGCCATTGAGGAGCACCGCGTTCTCCCCTCTATAAAAGCCCCATCTCCCCCTCTCCAAAAACACGGTTTCTGGCTATTTTGGGACTGGGGTTTTCAGCAAAAACCCCAAACCCGTCTCAAACCCGTTGTCCGGTAATGGCCAGGCCCAAGTCAGGCTGGCCCTTGCCATTTCCCCATGCCCCTTTCTCCTTTCTGGTCTGGCATTGGGTTTTTTCCCCTTCATCGAGATTTTCGGCGACAGAGGATTTCCAAAACCGGAATGAGGGTTCCACCACCGGCGATAGACACTCCATGTCTGCCCAGGTAAGCCGTCCTTCCCTCCCTATTAGGTTCATCCCCCTTTTAGGCTAGATCCATGCTGGATCTAGCGTTCCCGAATGTTTTCTAGCTAGATTTCCTGGTCGAAAAACGTTCCCAAACCGGTTCAGACAACCCTGCATGAACCAGGCATCCCAGGGATGCCATACTCCACGTGAGCCTGGGACAGGGTCCCTGGGATGGGTTCGGGCATACGACAATGCGTACACTATCCCAGGTGCGACCTTCAGGTGCACGCGCGATGCGGGGCATGGGTCCTGGCACGACCAAGATGCACGGGGTGCCTTGGGAGCTGAGACGCACCATACTACACCAAACGTGCGTCTGTACGATGATGCGCGTTATAGCGCGTCACTTGAGCATGCATGTGCGAGTGCAAAACGCGGTCCCTGGCACGGCCTTTGGGCGCGTACACATGTGAGGCAGTTGCAGTTCAACTAAGATGCACGGGTGTCCTAGGAACTGGAACATGCGGACCCAATGAGACTTTAAAGTTAGGATTAGAGGACAATTTATAGAGTCAGCCATGGAATAGTAGATCCACATCATAGGATCCAGCCTGACAATGAATTAGGCAAGGACCCATGGACCCTAAAAGGCAGATCTAGCGATCTAATGTCTAAATAGAATGAAATTAATAAGGACTCCTTGTATCCATTCATACCTAGGAGTTTATAAATGAGACCCAGGGACGGGTTGAAGTGATAAAGGACGCGACTCTAGGAGACTTTGAGGTAGGTGCTCTATCGCTACTCGACTTTTTAAAAGAGCCATGATTGTTTTGAAAATGCATGTTTTATGTATAAGTATATGACTTTTTAGCATGACTTAATTCAGTGTACATATGATAAATACATTATGCATAGACATGTTTTGCAAACAATTGCATATATTGCATGATTTGTGGGCATTGAGTTCTTGAAAAATTGCATGTCCTTGAGGGTTACCAAAAGACGCTAGAGTGCCCAAAAGATGCTGGGTAGGCAGTTGTGAGGGACCCAAAGAGGATAGGTTTTGAAAAAGAGTTTTTTCTTGTTTGATCTGATATGATTTGGGCTGATAAGCTCGTGGGCGCTATGCCAGTGGTTTGGGTTGGCCTCCAAGCTCTACCACTATTAGGTGGGATGGGTACCACGCCCAAAAAGGGCACATCCCTACGTCGACTGCATGTGGTACAGGGGGCTACCACTGGTGTCATGGCACTAGGTCGATGTGTCATATGCACCGTGGAGGCTATGACGCTGTGTCCCTAGGTACCCGGGAACCACACGATGGTGAGGTCATGGGCATAGTTGGGCCCTGTGGTCTAATGATTTACTTGCATTGCATATAGCATGACATGAGGTTGGTCGACCATACCATATATCCATGATTTGAATTCAGTGGAGCATTTTATGCATATCATTATGTTTATGATATATATGATTCTTTCTACTTGGATTATGCTATTCTTTAAGTCGTGAATATTTCAATTTGACAGTGGTTTTTAATATTGATATTGAACATGGCTGTTCGAACATGCACATGTTTTAATGAGCATATTATTTTAAACATAGCATGCATTGTAAAACTAGTAGTGATAGACTCCTACTGAGTATAGTATATACTCACCCTATCCTTAACATTTTGCAGGATAGTTCCACTCACAAATAGAAGACGCCTATGTTAGTGCTACGAGCAAGAAAAATCAAAAGGAGACAATCATACATGTAAGTAAACACTCTACCCTTTGGACATATATTTGCATTTAATTATAGTTAGGCTGTGAGCTGTGACTGGATAGACCTGGGAAAACATTTTTGATTTCTAAAGTTTTTCAAAAACTACTTTGATTGTTGTGAAAGCAAATGACACTCGGGGTTTTCAAAATGAGTTTAGCACAAAAGATTTTTCGCTGCATTGCATGGTTTTTCATAAAATGGTTTTCAAATAGGGATGCATCCCACCTTAGGAATTAGATATTGCATTTAAAAATGTATGGGAAAACCCGGGTGTCACACTTTGTAATGCCCAAGCAATTTATGTATTTTTAACAAAAATTGGTCATTCTATGGGAAATGAACTGTGTTGAATGTTTGACTTTATTTAAAATAGTAAATGATGGATTTTCTGAGGAAACTTAATACTATTAGATTCTACTCAAAAAATGGAATCCAACGCCTCAAAGAATGCCAAAAACGGAGTTCGTATGAAGAAGTTACGGTCGTTTAAAGATCAAGGGTAGTTTTGTAAATTAAACAGAAAAACGAAAAAGACGAAAAACGCAGGAGCCATTTTGATAATGGCACCCCCTATTGTCTTCCTCCTTAGATTTCTCCAGAAACCCTCAAATCCTAATTTTTCTAGAGAAATCTATCACCGCCAAGGGCAGCACCGCCATAGCAGAGTTATAAAAAGCCCCATCTCCCCCCTCTCCAAAACATGATTTTCTATCCATTTCCCCTTCTTCATGGGTTCCAGACAACACACCACCGAAAAATGGGCATCCCTAGGTGTAATGCCCGAGAAATTTACTCTATTTTAACAAAAATTGGTCATTCTATAGGAAATGAACTGAGTTAACTGTTTTACTTTATTTAAAATAGTAAATGAAGGAATTTGTAAGGAAACTTAGTACCATTAGATTCTACTCAAAAAATGGAATCCAACGCCTTAAAAATGAAGCAAAACGGAGTTCGTATGAAGAAGTTATGGCCGTTTAAAGATCAGGGGTAGTTCTGGAATTTAAACAGAAAAACAAAAAAGACGAAAAACGCAGGTGGCCGTTTTGATAACGGCACCCCCTTTCTCCTTCCACCTCCATATCTCTCCAGAAACCCTCTTTCACAATTTTTCTAGAAATCTACCACCGCCAATGGCATCACCGCCATAGCAGGGCTATAAAAAGCCCCATCTACCCCTCTCCAAAAACGTGATTTTCCGGTCGTTTTGAGACTGGGCTTTCCAACAAAATTGGAAACCCGTCTCAAACCCTTCTCTCTGCATGTTTTCGGCAACGGCCAAGCCCTAGTCGGGCCGGCCATTCTGACCATTCCCCTCTCTCCTCTTGTTCCAGTCTGGCATTGGGGTTTTCCCCTTCGTGGGTTCTGACAACATGGATTTTCGGCAGAGGGAAACGTACCACCGGCAATAGGCGCTCCTAAGCTATCCAGGTAAGTCATTTTCCCCTACCTTCTCTCCGTTTTGTTTCCCCTAGGCCAGATCCATGCCGGATCTGGTCCTTTTCCCAATCGGTTTTCCCAGTCGGAGAAGACGCAGCCGGTTCCAGTCGGCCATGAACGAACCAGGCGTCCCAGGGATGCCATGCTGCACGTGCGCCTGGCACAGGGTCCCTGGGTTGGGTTCCAGGCGTACGACAGTGCGTACACTGTCCCAGGTGCGGCCTTTGGGTGAGAGCGCAACATGGGGCATGGGTCCTGGCTCGACCAAGATGCACGGGGTGCCCTGGGAGCTGAGACGCGCCATGCTACACCAAAGGTGCGTCCGTGAAATGATGCACGTCATAGCACGTCACTTGAGCATGCATGTGCGCATGCAAAACGGGGTCCCTGGCATGACTTTTAGGCGTGCACGCACATGAGGTGGTCACGGTTCAACCAGGATGCATGGGTGTCCTGGAAACTGGGACACGTGGACCTAATGAGACTTTAAAATTAGTATCATAAGACCATTTATAGAGTTAACCATTGAATAGTAGATCCCTATCATAGGATCTAGCATGACAATGAATTAGGCAAGGACCATAGACCCTAATAGGTAGATCTAGAGATCTAATTTCTAGATGGATTGAAATTAATGAGGACTCCTTGTATCCATTCATACCTAGGAGTTTATAAATGAGACCCAGGGACGGGTTGAAGTGATAAAGGATGCAACTCCAGGAGACTTTGAGGTAGGTGCTCTATCGCTACTAGACTTTTTAAAAGAGCCATGATTGTTTTGAAAATGCATGTTTTAAGTATAAGTATATGACTTGTTTAGCATGACTTAATTCAGCATACATATGATAAATGCATTATGCATGGACATGCTTTGTAAATAATTGCATAAATTGCATGATTTGTGGTTGTTGAGTTTTGAAAGATTGCATGTCCTTAAGGGTTACCAAAAGATGCTGGAGTGCTCAAAAGATGCTGGGTAGACAGTTGTGAGGGACCCGAAGAGGACAGGTTTTGAAAAAGAGGCTTTCACTTGTTTGATCTTATATGATTTGGGCTAATAAGCTTGTGGGCGCTATGCCGAGAGGTTTGGGTTGGCCTGCAGCCTCTACCACTATTAGGTGGAATGGGTACCACGCCCAAAAAGGACAACGTCCTTATGTCGACTGCATGTGGTACAGGGGGCTACCACTGATGTCACGGCACTGGGTCGATGTGTCATATGCCCCATGGAGGCTATGACCAAGCGTCCTCAAGTACCCGGGGACCACACGGCGGCGAGGTTGTGGGTATAGTTGGGCCCTATGGTTTCGTGGACTTACTTGCATTGCATATGGCATGACATGAGGTTGGTCGACCATACCATACCAGATATCCATGAGTTGGATTTAGTTGAACATCTAAGCATATCATTATGTTCATGATATATATATACTTTCGACTTGGATTATGCTATTCTTTAAGTCGTCAGTATTCCGATTCGACAGTGGTTTTTATATCGATATTGAACATGATTGTTCGAACATGCGCATGTTTTGCAGAGTATATGATTTTAAACATAGCATGCATTAAAAAACTAGTAGTGATAGACTCCTACTGAGTATAGTATATACTCACCCTATCCTTAACATTTTTCAGGATAGTTCCATCAACGAGTAGAGGACGCCTACGTTAGCGCTACGAACAAGTAGATCAAAATGAGACAATCATACATGTAAGTAAACTCTCTACCCTTTGGACATGCATTTGTATTTAATTACAGTTGGGCTATGTGCTGTGACTGGATAGACCTGAGGAAAAACATTTATGATTTCTAAAGTTTTTCAAAAACTACTTTGGTTGTTGTGAAAGCAAATGACACTCAGGGTTTTCAAAATGAGTTTAAAACTAAAGATTTTCCGCTGCATTGCATGGTTTTCATAAAATGGTTTTCAAATAGGGATGCATCCCGCCTTAGAAATTAGATATTGCATTTAAAAATGTATGGGAAAACCCAGGTCGTCACACTAGGCTACCAAGTAAGCCATTTTTCCTAGCCAGTTCCAATCGGCTCTGCACGAACAAGGCGTCCCAGGGACGCCATGCTCCACGTAAGCCTGGGACAGGGTCCCTGGGATGGGTTCCGAGCATACGACAGTGCGTACACTGTCCCAGGAACGGCCTTAAGGTTCGCGCGTGACATAGGGCACGGGTCCTGGCTCAACCAGGATGCACGGGGTGCCCTGGGAGCTAAGACACGCCATGCTATAAGGTGCATCCATCCAATGATGCGCGTCATAGCGTGTCACTTGAGCATGCATGTGCGCGTGCAAAACGCGGTACCTGGCACGGCCTTTTGGTGTGCACGCACGTGAGGTGATCGCGGTTCAACCAGGATGCACGGGTGCCCTGGGAACTGGGACATGCAGACCCAATGAGACTTTAAAATTAGGATCAGAGGACAATTAACAAAGTTTAACTATTGAATAGTAGATCCATATCATAGGATCTAGCCTGACAATGAATTAGGCAAGGACCCATGGACCTTAAAAGGCAAATTTAACAATCTAATGTCTAAATAGATTGAAATTAATAAGGACTCCTTGTATCCATTCATATCTAGGGGTTTATAAATGAGACCTAGGGATGGGTTGAGTAATAAAGGACGCAACTCCAGGAGACATTGAGGTAGGTGCTCTATTGCTACTAGACTTTTAAAAAGAGCCATGATTGTTTTGAATGCATGTTTTAAGTATAAATTATATGACTTGTTTAGCATGACTTATTTTATGACTTGTTTAGCATATAAATGAATTCAACATGCATATGATTAAATACATTATGCATAGACATGTTTTGCAAATAATTGCATATATTGCATGATTTGGGAGCATTGAGTTCTTGAAAAAATGCATGTGCTTGAGGGTTACCAAAAGACGCTGGAGTGCCCAAAAGACGCTGGGTAAGTAGTTGTGAGGGCTAAGTAGTTGTGAGGGACCGAAAGAGGACAGGTTTTGAAAAAGAGGTTTTTGCTTATTTGATTGTATATGATTTGGGCTGGTAAGCTTGTGGGCACTATTCTGAGAGGTTTGGGTTGGCCTCCAGCCTCTACCACTATTAGGTGGATGGGTACCACACCCAAAAAGGGCATGTCCCTACTTCGACTGCATGTGGTACAGGGGGCTACCACTGGTGTGACGGCACTGGGTGAAAGTGTCATATGTCACGGCGGCGAGGTCGTGGGCATAGTTGGGCCCTATGGTTTGAGGATTTACTTGCATTGCATATGGCATGACATGAGGTTGGTCGACCATACCATATATCCAAGAGTTGGATTCACTGGAGCATCTTATGCATATCATTATGTTTATGATATATATGATACTTTCGACTTGGATTATACTATTCGTTAAGTCGTCAGTATTTCAATTCGATAATGGTTTTTAATATCGATATTGAACATGATTGTTCGAACATGCACATGTTTTAAAGAGCATATGAGTTTAAACATAGCATGCATTGTAAAATTAGTACTGATAGACTCCTACTGAGTATAGTATATACTCAACCTATCCTTAATATTTTTCAGGATAGTTCCACTCAGAAATAGAAGACGCCTCAGGAGATATTAGTGCTACGAGCAAGTGAATCAAATAGGAGACAACTATACATGTAAGTAAATTCTCTACCCTTTGGATATGTATTTGCATTTATTTACAGTTGGACTGTGTGCTGTGACTGGATAGACCTGGGGAAAAATATTCATGATTTCTGAAGTTTTTCAAAACCTACTTTGGTGGTTGTGAAAGCAAAATGACACACGGGGTTTTCAATATGAGTTTAAAACTAAAGATTTTTCGCTGCATTGCATGGTTTTCATAAAATGGTTTTCAAATAGGGATGCATCCTGCCTTAGAAATTAGATATTGCATTTAAAAATGCATGGGAAAACCCGAGTCGTAACACACTTATCCTAGCCAAAGAAAGATAGTAGATGATTAAATTATGAATGTAAATAACTTGGGAAATGGAAACATGCATGGAATAAGAAACTAAACTAAGAAAACTTTCTAAAAGCAAAGCTTTCTTAAAACAAAACTTAGAAGCTAGCGAAAACTAATCTAAGATGTAGTTTACATAAGCAAGGAAATCTAAATAAGAAATTAGCAAGGCAACAAGAAATTATCTAAGGAATCAAAATTCAAAACCATGTGCATGACCCATGTAAGTGTACATTCTTAAGCAATTGCATCCTATTTAAATCTCTTATCTTAGCCAAAGAAAGATTGTAGTTGATTAAATTAGGAATGTAAATAACCTGGGAAATGGAAACATGCATGGAATAAGAAACTAAACTAAGGAAACTTTCTAAAAACAAAGCTTTCCTAAAATTTTTTTTGAAAACTAGCAAAAACTAATCTAAGATGTAGTTTACATAAGCAAGGAAATCTAAATAAGAAATTAAAAAGGCAACAAGCAATTATCTAAGGAATCAAAATTCAAAACCATGTGCATGACCCATGTAAGTGTGGATTCTTAAGCAATTGAATCTTCTATAAATCACTTATCCTAGCCAAGGAAATATTGTTGTTGATTAAATTCGGAATGTAAATAACATGGGAAAAGGAAACATTCTTAGAATAAGAAACGAAACTTAGGAAACTTTCTGAAAACAAAGTTTTTTAAAACAAAATTTAGAATATAACTAAAACTAATCTAAGATGCAGTTTACATAAGCAAGGAAATCTAAATCACAAATTAACAAGGCAACAAGAAATAATCAAAGGAATCAAAATTCAAAACCATGTGCATGACCCATGTAAGTGTAGATTCTTAAGCAATTGCATCTTATTTAAATCACTTATCCTAGCCAAAGAAAGATTGTGTGATGACCCGGGTTTTCTCACGCATTTTTAAATGCAATATCTAATTCCTAAGGTAGGATGCATCCCTATTTGAAAACCATTTTATGAAAACCATGCAATGCAGGGAAAATCTTTTGTTTTAAACTCATTTTCAACACCCCGAGTGTCATTTGCTTTCACAACAACCAAAGTAGTTTTTGAAAAACTTTAGAAATCATAAGTGTTTTTCCCAAGTCTATCCAGTCACAGTTCATAGCCCAACTATATGTAAATACAACTACATGTCCAAAGGGTAGAGTGTTTATGTGACGACCTGGGTTTTCTCATGCATTTTTAAATGCAAGATCTAAATTCCTAAGCTGGGATGCATCCCTATTTGAAAACTATTTTATAAAAACCATGCAATGGAATGAAAAATCTTTAGTTTTAAACTCGTTTTGAAAACCCCGAGTGTCATTTGCTTTCACAATACTCAAAGTAGTTTTTGAAAAACTTCAGAAATCATAAATTTCTCCCCAAGTCTATCCAGTCACAACACACAGCCCAACTGTAAATAAATACATGTCCAAAAGGTTGAGAGTTTATTTACATGTATAATTGTCTCCTTTTTAATTCACTTGCTAGTAGCACTAATATCTCCTGAGCCGTCTTCTATTTGTGAGTGGAACTATCTTGAAAAATGTTAAGGATAGGGTGAGTATATACTATACACAGTAGGAGTCTATCACTACTAGTTTTGCAATGCATGCTATGTTTAAAATCATATGCTCTTAAAAACATGTGCATGTTGGAACAATCACGTTCAATATTGATATTAAAAACCACTGTCGAATTGAAATACTGACGACTTAAAGAATAGCACAATCTAAGTCAAAAGTATCATATATCATAAACATAATGATATGCTTAAGATGCTCAACTGACTCCAACTCATGGATATCAGGTATGGTCGACCAACCTCATGTCATGCCATATGCAATGCAAATAAATCCTCAAACCATAGGGTCCAACTATGCCCACGACCTCGCCACCGTGTGGTCCCCGAGTAGCTGAGGGCACAAGGTCACATGCCTCCACGGGACATATGACACTTCGACTCAATGCCGTGACACAAGTGGTAGCCCCCTGTACCACATGCAGTCGAAGTAGGGACGTTGCCCTTTTGGGACGTAGTACCCATCCACCTAATAGTGGTAGAGGTTGGAGGCCAACCCAAACCTCTCGGCATAACGCTCACGAGCTTATCAGCCCAAATCATATCAGATCAAACAAGCGAAAACCTCTTTTTCAAAACTTGTCCTCTTTGGGTCCCTCACAACTGCCTACCTAGCATCTTTTGGGCACTCCAGCGTCTTTTGGTAACCCTCAAGGACATGCAATCTTTCAAAAACTCAATGCTCACAAATCATGCAATATATGCATTTGTTTGCAAAACATATCTATGCATAATGTATATGCAATTATTTGCAAAACATATCTATGCATAAAGCATTTATCATATGTATGCTGAATTAAGTCATGCTAAACAAGTTATATAACTTATACTTAAAACATGCATAAAACAATCATGGCTCTTTTAAAAAGTCTAGTAGCGATAGAGCACCTACCTGAAAGTCTCCTGGAGTCGCGTCCTTTATCACTTCAAACCATCCCTGGGTCTCATTCATAAACTCCTGGGTATGAATGGATACAAGGAGTCCATATTAATTTCAATCCATTTAGTCATTAGATCGCTAGCTCTGCCTATTGGGTCCAAGGTCCTTGCCTAATTCATTCGTTAGGCCGCACCTGGGACAGTGTACGCACTGTCGTACACCTGGAACCCATCCCAGGGATCCAGTCCCAGGGCAGGTGAAGCATAGCGTCCCTAGGACGCCTTGTTCATGTAGGGCCGTCTGAACAGCTTGGGAACGTCTCTATCCAGCAATTCTGGCTGGAAAAACTGGCTGGTTAGTACAAGGCCGGCTGAACTGGCTTGGGAGCATTTTTCGGCCAGGAACCCAGCTGGAAAATGACTGGAAAAGACCAGATCCATCATGGATCTGGCCCTGGGGAAGCAAAACAGAGAGGAAAAGTGGAGGAATGGCTTACCTGTAGCCCGGAAACGTCTTTTTCCCTGGTGGTGTGCCTGCTCGTCGGAAAACTCAAACAAGGGGGGAAGACCCTGCTTTCGATGATGCAAGAGTGACAAGAGGGGAGGTGGGGAGATGTGTAAAGGGATGGCCGGCCAGACTTGGGCCTGGCCATTGCCAAAAAATACAGAGGATGGGTTTGAGACGGGATTCCGATATTGCTGGAAACCCCAGTCTCAAAACGATCAGAAAAATTGTGTTTTTGGGAGGGGCAGATGGGGCATTTTATAGCCCTGCTATGGTGGTGCCACCATTGGTGGTGGCAGAATCCTCTAGAAACAGGGTTTCTGGAGGGGTTTAGAGGTTGAAGATGACAGGGGGTGCGATTATCAAAATGGCTCCCTGCGTTTTTGTTCCTTTTCGTTTTTCTGTTTAATTTACAAAACTGCCCCTGATCTTTAAATGGCCGTAACTTCTTCATGCGATGTCACGACCCGGGTTTTTATATGATGCAATTTTGATAAAAAGGTGAGATCTCTTGTTTTATAAGTATGAGATGCATGAAAATCTTTTTCTTTTGGAAAACAATCTTTCATAAAAACCCCGAGTGTGAAAACACATTCTCCAATAATTTAGCCATGGCAAAGTTTAAATCAATATCATTCCCAAGAAAGTGTTAGTCACAGCCCCAGCTATTAGAGAGTAACTACAATCAAGTAACATTGAAAGATAAGATAGGGGTTTACTTACTTGTACTTAGCTTGTGTTTCCTAGTACAAACGTCCCTTGCCCTTAAGTATTTACTTTGTATCTGAAAAATGTTGAGGATTTGGGTGAGTATATAATATACTCAGTAGGAGCCTATCACTACTAGTTTTATAAATGCATGAGATGCTTTTAAAATCATATGCTCATTCAAAATATGCGTATGTTTGAATACTCAAGTTTAATATCAGTATAAGAATCCATAATCAACTGAAATTCAAAATATGCGTATCTTTGAATACTTGAGTTCAATATCAGTATAAGAATCCATAATCAACTGAAATTCAAAATATGCGTATGTTTGAATACTCGAGTTCAATATCAGTATAAGAATCCATAATCAATTGAAATACTCATGACTTAAAAGATCACATAATCCAAAATTGAAAGTATCATATATATATATATATATATGATGACATCATGATATGCAATAGATGCTTCATGGAGTCCAACTCATGGACCTCTAGTATGGTATGGTTGACCAACCTCATATCATGCTATATGAAATGCACATAACTCATCAAACCATAGGGTCCACTATGCCCACGACCTCCTCGCGGTGTGGTCCCCAGGTACCTGAGGACACTCGGTCATAGCCTCCACGGGGCCTATGACACATTGACCCAGTGCCGTGACACCAGTGGTAGCCCCCTGTACCACATGCAGTCGACGTAGGGACTTGCCTCTTTTTGGGCGTGGTACCCATCCACCTATTAGTAGTAGAGGCTGGGTGGCCAACCCAGACCCCTCGGCATAGCACCCACGGGCTTACTTGCCCAAATCACATAAGATTAAAGAAGCCAAAACCTCTGGTTAAAACTTGTCCTCTTTGGGTCCCTCACAACTACCTGGCCCTCTACACTCCAGCATCTTTTGGCAACCCTCAAGGACATGCAATCTTTGCAAGTACTTAAATCATGCAATGCATGCACTTGTTTGCAACACATATATGTGCATAATGTATATGCAATCCTTTCAAAACATGGCTATGAACAAAGCATTTATCGTGCATGCTGAATTAATTCATGCAAATCAAGTCATATATTTAAAACATATGCTCTCAAAATAACAATAGTTCTTTTAAAAGAATCTAATAGTGATAGAGCACCTACCTGACTAGGTGGCGTTAACCCTTTGTCCTCGTACGCTCTTGAACATGGTTTGGGGACTCAAGGTTAGTTTAACCTATATTTTATGGGTTTAGAGCAGTTGGGTCTTATTACTTAGGCATTAGGGGTCCATCCCTACGCCTATGGGTGTCCTAAGGTCCTAATTGGGCTTTGGTATCCTCAGTTTTCCAAAGTTCTAGTGGACATGCACCACCATCCTATTCTAAGGCTCATGCCCCCATTTAATGGGGCCTTGATGAAGAAATTTATGGTTTGGATGTATCCATGTCGTCGATACGGACACAACGCCTTTTGCGGCGCCTCAATCGGAGCTCTAGATCTCAAGTTATAAGCATTTTAGTGTCCTATGTACATAGAGTCTTTAAAGACAAAAAGATGGAATGCTAGGGCGCTGCGCGTCAGCGTCATGCAGCCTGCCTTCCTTAACAACCAAAAAAATGATGCCTTTGCTAGTGCACTGCACGTCTGCGGCGTGCGCCTCACGGGCGCATCTACAGACGCGCGCGACTTCTCCGCCCGTCTGTCCCTTTAGCGGGCGCGTCCCCGGACGCGCCCGTTGGTTTTCTTCCGACGCGTTCGACGCGTCACGTTCCGTCTGGAATGTCTGCGTCGAGTGGGGGATCGGGGCATCCTCAGGACACCCTAGTTCGACCCCTGTCGAACTAGTGCGGCCCTGGGGACGTCCCAGGGTCCTTGGTTGCTCTCCCAGAGGTCTATTCTCCATGGTTTTTCATGCATAAACCTAGGGAAACTGAGCCTAGGACTATGGGTGAGATGGGTTTGGGGAGTTTTTGAGCGTACCTGCTTCGTGGCTGGTTTTCTCTCCATGTTTTTCCCTCTTGGTCACTGCTCCATGATGGGTTTTCTCCAAGGTTTTGGGCTGCCATTAGAGGCACCCAAGAGCTCTATTTATAGGGCTTTTAAAGAGGGTTCTGGAGGGGTTCTAACCGCCTTTGAATGGCGGTGGAGAAACCTCCAGAATGGCAGTGGTTTCTCCTTGAAACACTGCCGTTCCACATGCCTCTAGGAGGTTGAAGACGACAGGGTGCCCGTATCAAAACAGGCACCTGTGTTTTTCAGGTTAAGTCGTTTTTGTAAAATTTACAGTTTTGTCCCTGAACTTCAAAGGGCCATATCTTGCTCATTTTAACTCCGTTTTAGGTGATTTTGGTCTCGTTGGATTCCTTTTTCCGATACGCATCTAATGGCATCAATTTTAGGACCAAATTCCTGGGTTTAATCAAGACAACTAGTGAAATGACCAAAATGCCCTTATCTTTAAAACTAAACTTTTCATTGCTAAACTTGGAATTTCAATATTACAAAAATTGGAGTCATTACATGCGAACTCCGCTTTGGGTGATTTTTGAGGCGTTGGATTCCATTTTTTGAGTAGAATCTAATGGTACCAAGTTTCCTTAAAAATTCCTTTGTTTATTATTTTAAATAAAGTGAAACATTTAACACAATTCATGTCCTATAAAATGTCTAATTTTTGTTAAAAATACCGTAAATTGCTCGGACATTACATTATTACTTGGTGAATGCATTCTCCCTTTAGGAATCCAATCTAGGCTCATCCTCAATTTATCATTTTTATTGTTCCTCTTACAAGGCCTTACCTATAAGGGCCGCTTTCGCTGCATACTCTGATGCATACTCTCATATGTGCCAGTTTAACAATACCGATTTCTAGTTGTAACTCATCTTTCTCGAAATCCTTAGATGCCCATACTTTTCTCATCATGTATAGGATAGTCTCCTTGTAGGATCATGCTTCTTTATTCATGTATAAATTACTCCATATTTCTTTGAGTTCATACAATCTTATTTCTCCTATTTCATTTTGAATATCATAGGATAATCCCTTTCTTCTTGTCTTTCATCTAGTGATCTCTTCATCATCCATATCTCCTTCTAATGGTCATTAGTAAGAGTCCAAAAATTTTACCTTCTTTCTATTGTGTCTAACTTTGCTACTTATCTTTTACCTTTGTCCCCAAGATACTTCAATAACTGACATGGTATCATGTGCTCTACAGCCAAACCCTTGATTAACTTTGAATTTCAAGTGTCTTTCATTTTTCATATGTGACTTGATTCCTCGACCAAAGTTACATTCAAAATAAAATCATGAAAGTCAATTAGTAGCATCTTCCATCGAGGACCTTATCATATACTGAAAGTAAAATGTCCTAACTCTATATCTAGTTTCATAATGATTGAATTCATTAAACGCTTTCCTCTGTGAGGATTTTATCCCAACTCATGTCAAATGTTAATGGTCGATTCATCATCATGGGTCACATGTTCTCGTCCAGAAGCTTATCTCGCTATTCACATCAATTTGTCATCAGGATTTTCAGTAATGGTCCCATTTATGCAACATAAAAGGTCTCGTATTCATAACCGAGTACCCTTACTAGGTCATGGTTGAATCCTTTGTCATCATCCTCGTTGTCCTCTCTTTGCTCAATGGTTTTCTTCGTAACCTTTCAGTCCAAAAGTTCTATACTCAATCTGGTAGGGTTAGTCCTTAGAAAACTCCTTCAATTGATTTTTCGTACTTGGTATATGCTCATAACAACTAACTATTTGTCTAAAGGCAAAGTAACATCACATCTCGCCTTATATTGTGCTGGCCACCTCAACTTTTCTCCTTTCATCCCCTACGTCAATATATTGTTCAATCTTTTATCAAGGCTTTATCGTCAACCATGCAGTTTGTATTGTCAAGCGGTATCCTCATAAGTAGTGATTTTCTTAATTCCTCAAAATTTATCCTTCAAGTGCCTCCTCATACCTAGCTTATAATAGCAATTCTTGTTCAATAACTACTTTAAGTTATGTTGAAGCTATTAAATCATCAAATTTTAAAAACACTCAAGTAAGCATGGAACATTTTCGTAGACATAGAAAGACTTTATTTGATTACCTATTGATCTCTTTCCAGATATATCTTTGTCATAAGCTCAGGGGTCTCCAAAGTGATTGGTACTTATCTACCTTTCTTTTCAATCCAAGTCATCAGCATCTTTCAGACTCAAAGTAATCTCTTCACCTTGTCAAGGTAGCCATTAAGGTCTGAAAAATCTTTCACATTGGTTTAGATCACTTCTTATTAATTAATTAATTATTTATTTTTGCTCCTATCTCAGTTGCTACTGACCTCATACCCTCAATTGACTTAGTCTAACAAGTACTTCTTTCCAGGACAATTCAAGTCTTATAAAATCCTTCTGAGTATATAACTTCGTCTATAACTCATAGATACTAACATACTTGATTAATTAGGGCAGGATACCTTTAGTCAATAGTGCTCTAATGGTAATGGCTAAATAATGGTCTTAAGATTTCTGGTCTTCTAATCCATGATAGTAAGACCTCAATTTGATCCTTGATGGTACCCTACTTGCTAAATGGACAAGTCACTGTCCCGGCTTAATTCTCTTTTCAATATACTTTATTGGCAAGGTGGGATATCACCAAATTTTCCTTTTTATGGATTATATCCATTGGTGTTCCTCATAAGCTAATGGATTTGATAAGAATCTAATTGTAATAATTGATATCAAACCATTTGTAGAATTTAATTTCTAGTTCGTTACCATTCCTCTTCGAAAATTTCTTGTCGCATAATCTCCTGAAATTCGATACTCTACTCAAAGTCTTAAACCCCATATGCTTTCTCTCTTTTATACTCTTTTACAATAAGATCACCAACTCATCTAGTATTATTCCTTTGCATTTGTTTGATCTACCTTCCTATGGGATTCAAGATGATAGAATTCTATGTATCTCCATAAAGTCATGATCTTTTTCTTTTGAATATTCAATATTTCATTGAATACTTATAGTTACATCTCTATCTCTTTCTTTCTTTTCTTCAAAATCTTTATTTTTGTCTACCTAGATCACTGTCTTCATGTGCTTTGTTGCATATAATCGATACTGCATCTATTCCTTTATGTAACATATATGATAAACTGGATGCTTCTCAGAAATTCTAAACTATCTTAAGATCATTGAAACCCTCAATTGCCTATAGCCTTAATAAAATTCATACAATGTCTTAATAATGGCATTGACATTTTTGTCATGCTATACTTTTCTTATAAGTTCATGTTAGGATCAATCTATTATCACAGATCTATCATCCCCAATATTATCATCAAAAATCCTTTGATAACTCTGTTGAATTCATTTCCCTGTCATATTCGTGTTATGTTTCTCTTAATCGCATAATATGTCACTTGTATACATCTTCTAATTTGCTCCGTAATACTCAGGTAGTTATTA
The DNA here is from genome assembly GCA_035236585.1 of Warburgia ugandensis. Classification (NCBI taxonomy): domain Eukaryota; kingdom Viridiplantae; phylum Streptophyta; class Magnoliopsida; order Canellales; family Canellaceae; genus Warburgia; species Warburgia ugandensis. The sequence continues at coordinate 56,217,861 of CP141128.1, forward strand.
GTTGATAGCACTTCACTCTTCATAAGACTCCAATTAAGATATCCAAAATTGAGCTAAGTCCTTCAAGATCCATACCTTTGTGATCTAGTACGAGTCACAGTCATCTCCTAATATCATCTTGCATTCTCATCCCTCTTAGATTATCATCAAAATTCTTCTCAAAGTCTGTCTTTTACATCCCCTATGATATTCATATTCTTATATTCTTTAGAAGGGTAAGATAGCCATCTATGTTCTTCAATTTTCTCACCTTTGATGAGATTACTTTATTACAGGTTAGAACTATTTACTAACAAGTTCACTAACATCTTCATTCATCACTCTCATCATAATATGATCCATATATGAGTTTTCATATTTGCACCACACAATAATCCTTAATCCTTAAGTCGTCTTAGACTAGTTTTTTGGATAAGGGTAGCACTATCCTCTACCTAATTATTTGTTAAACCAGGCTGTGTTTCACCTATTTATTTATGGTGAAATGCCTTGAGCATTAATATTGTGATCCCCAAATAGAAGTAGTCATCTCTACTACTCCTATTTATACTATTTCTTCTTGATTTTCTCTATTGTCTATGACCCTTGGACATGCTGGACTGGCTATGAAAGGATAAAACCTGGGCTCTAATACTAACTGTGACGACCTGGGTTTTCTCATGCATTTTTAAATGCAAGATCTAAATTCTTAAGGCGGGATGCATCCCTATTTGAAAACCATTTTATAAAAACCATGCAATGCAGTGAAAAATCTTTAGTTTTAAACTCGTTTTGAAAACCGCGAGTGTCATTTGCTTTCATAATACTCAAAGTAGTTTTTGAAAAACTTCAGAAATCAATAAAATTTTCCTAGGTCTATCCAGTCACAACACACAGCCCAACTATAAATAAATACATGTCCAAAGGGTTGAGAGTTCACTTACATGTATAATTGTCTCCTTTTTAATTCACTTGCTCGAAGCACTAATATCTCCTGAGGCATCTTGTATTTGTGAGTGGATGTGACAACCCGGGTTTTCTCATGCATTTTTAAATGAAAAATCTAAATTCCTAAGGCGAGATCCCTATTTGAAAAACAATGCAATGTAGCGGAAAAATCTTTTATTTGAAATTCAATTTGAAAACCCCGAGTGTCATTTGTTTTCACAACAACCAAAGTAGTTTTTGAAAAACTTCAGAAATCATAAATGTTTTCCCCAGGTCTATCCAGTCACAACACATAGCCCAACTGTAAATAAATACAAATACATGTCCAAAGGGTTGAGAGTTTACTTACATGTATAATTGTCTCCTATTTGATTCACTTGCTCGTAGCACTAATATCTCCCAAGACATCTTCTATTTGTGAGTGGGACTATCCTGAAAAATATTAAGGATAGGGTGAGTATATACTATACTCAGTAGGAGTCTATCACTACTAGTTTTGCAATGCATGGTATGTTAAAAATCATATGCTCTTTAAAACATGTGCGTGTTCGAAGAACCATGTTCAATACCGATATTACAAACCACTGTCGAATCGGAATACTGAAGACTAAAGAATTGCATAATCCAAGTCAAAAGTATCATATATATATCATAAACATAATGATATGCATAATATGCTCAACTGAATCCACCTCATGGATATCTGGTATGGTCGACCAACCTCATGTCATGCCATATGCAATGCAAATAAATTCTCAAACCATAGGGTCTAACTATGCCCACGACCTTGCCGCCGTGTGGTCCCCGGGTACCTGAGGACATAGGGTCATATGCCTCCACAGGACATATGACACTTTGACCCAGTGCCGTGACACTAGTGGTAGCCCCCTGTACCACATGCAGTCGAAGCAGGGACATTGCCCTTTTTGGGCGTGGTACCCATCCACCTAATAGTGGTAGAGGCTGGAGGCCAACCCAAACCTCTCGGCATAGCGCCCACGAGCTTATCAGCCCAAATCATATCAGATCAAACAAGTGAAAACCTCTTTTCAAAAACTGTCCTCTTTGGGTCCCTCACAACTGCCTACCCAGCGTCTTTTGGGCACTCCAGTGTCTTTTGGTAACCCTCAAGGACATGCAATCTTTCAAAAACTCAATGCTCACAAATCATACAATATATGCATTAGTTTGCAAAATATATCTATGCATAATGTATATGCAATTATTTGCAAAACATATCTATGCATAATGTATATGCAATTATTTGCGAAACATATCTATGTAAAGCATTTATCATATGTACGATGAATTAAGTTATGCTAAACAAGTCATATTCTTATACTTAAAACATGCATTCTCAAAACAATCATGGCTCTTTTAAAAAGTCTAGTAGCGATAGAGCACCTACCTGAAAGTCTCCTGGAGTCGCGCCCTTTATCACTTCAACCCATCCCTTAGGAATCAAATTTAGGCTCAACCTGAATTTATCATTTTTGTTGTCCCTTGTACAAGGCCTTACCTATAAGGGCCGCTTTCGCTGTGTACTCTGATGCATACTCCCATACATGCCAGTTTAACAATATTGGTTTCTAGCTGTAATTCATCTATCTCGAAATCCTTAGATGCCTATACTTTTCTCATCATGTATAGGATAGTCTCCTCGTAAGATCATGCTTCTTTATTCATGTATAAATTACTCCATACTTCTTTGAGATCATATGATCTTATTTCTCCTATTTCATTTTGAATATCATAGGATAATCCCTTTTTCTTCTTGCCTTTCATCTAGTGATCTCTTCATCATCCACATCTCCTTCTAATGGTTGGTTATATGTCACTAGTAAGAGTTCGAAAAAAACTACCTTCTTTCTATTGTGTCTAACTTTGCTTTTTATCTTTTATATTTGTCCCCAAGATACTTCAATAACTGACATGGTATCATGTGCTCTTCAGCCAAACCCTTGATTAACTTCAAATTTCAACTGTCTTTTGTTTTCCATATGTGACTTGATTCCTCGACCAAAGTTACATTCAAAATAAAATCATGAAAGCCAATTAGTAGCATCTTCCATCGAGGACCTTATCATATACAAAATGTAAAATGTCCTAACTCTTTATCCAATTTCGTAATTATTGAATTCATTAAGAGCTTTTCTCATGTCAAATGTTAATGGTCGATTCATCATCATGGGTCAAATGTTCTCGTCCAGAGGCCTTATCTCACTATTCACATCAATTTGTCATTAGGATTTCCAATAATGTTCCCATTTATGCAAAAAGTCTCTTATTCATAACCGAGTACCCTTACTAGGTCATGGTTGAATCCTTTGTCATCATCCTCTTTGTCTTTTCTTTGCTTGATGGTTTTCTTCGTAACCTTTCAGTCCAAAAGTTCTATACTCAGATCAGTAGGGTTAGTCCTTAGGAAATTCCTTCAATTGACTTTTCGTACTTGGTATATGCTCATAACAACTAACTATTTGTCTAAAGGCAATGTAACATTAAATCTTCACCTTATAGTGTGCTAGCCATCTCACCTTTTCTCCTTCCATCCCCTATGTCAATATATTGTGCACTCTTTTATCAAGGCTTTATTGTCAATCATGTAGTCTGTATTGTTAAGAGGTATCCTCATAAGTAGTGATTTTATCAATTCCTCAAATTTTATTTTTCAAGTGCCTCCTCATACTTTATAATAGCAGTTCTCGTTCAATAGCTACTACATCAAGTTATGCTGAAGCTGCTAAATCATCAAATTCAAAAAACACTTAGGTAAGCATGGAACATTTTCGTAGACATATAGAAAGACTTTATTTGATTACCTATTGATCTCTTTCCAGATATATCTTTGTCATAAGCTCAAGGGTCTCAAAAGTGATTGGTAATTATCTACCTTTCTTTTCAATCCAAGTCAGCAGCATCTTTTAGACCCACAGTGATTTCTATGGTTTGTCATGGTATCTATTCAAGTTTGGAAAAATCTGTCTCACTGGTGGAGATTGCTCCTTATTTTTGCTTCTGTCTCAGTTGTTACTATATTTATTGTACTTGTAGCTCCTCCATGATGTGGCCTAATCAACTGACCACATACCCTCAAATGACTTAGTCTAACAAGTAACTTCTTTTAGGTAAAACTCATGTCCAAATACTTATAATATCCCTCTGAGTATATAACTTCGACTACTAACTCATAGATACTAGCATACTTGATTAATTAGGGTGGGATACCTTTATTTAGTCAACAGTACTCTAAAGGTAATGATTAAATAATGGTCTTAAGATTTCTGGTCTTCTAATCCATGATAGTAAGACCTCAATTTGATCCTTGATGGTACCCTACTTCCTAAATGGACAAGTTACTGTCCCAGCTTAATTCCTTTTTCAATATACTTTATTGGCAAGGTGGGATATCACCAAATTTTCCTTTTTATAGATTATATCCATTGGTGTTCCCCATAAGCTAATGGATCCGATAAGAATCTAATTGTAATAATTGATATCAAACCATTTGGAGAATTTTAATTTCTAGTTGGTCACCATTCCTCTTTGAAAATTTCTTGTCGCATAATCTCTTGAAATTCGATACTCTACTCAAAATCTTAAACCCCATATGCTTTCTCTCTTTTACACTCTTTTACTATAAGATCACCAACTCATATAGTATTATTCCTTTGCATTTGTTTGATCTACCTTCCTATGGGATTCAAGATGTTCTATGTATCTCCATAAAGTCATGATCTTCTTCTTTTGAATATTCAATATTTCATTAAATACTTATAGTTACATCTCTATCTCTTTCTTTCTTTTCTTCAAAATCCTCATTTTTGTCTACCTAGATCAATGTCTTCATGTGCTTTGTTGCATATAATCGATACTGCATCTACTCCTTTACTTAGCAGATATGATAAATTGAATGCTTCTCAGAAATTCTAAACTATCTTAAGATCATTGAAATCCTCAATTGCCTATAGCCTCAATAAAATTCATACAATGTCTTAATAATGGCATTGATGTTTTGATCATGCTATACTTCTCTTAAAATTTCATGTTAGGATCGATTTATTATCATCCTTAGTATTATCATCAAAATCTTTTGATAACTTGGTCGAATTCATTTCCCTATCATATTCGTGTTATGTTTCTCTTATTCACATGATATGTCACTTGTATACATCTTCTGATTTGCTCCATAATACTCAGGTAGTTATTATTCGATAGCACTTCACTTTTCATAAGACTCTAATTAAGGTATTCAAAATTGAGCTAAGTCTTTCAGGATCCATACCTTTGTGATTTAGTACGAGTCACAGTTATCCCCTAGTATCATCTTGTATGCTCATCCTTCTTAGATTATCATCAAAATCTTCTCAAAGTCTGTCTTTTACATCCCCTATCATACTCATATCATATCCTTGTGATAGTGTACTCATATTCTAATATTCTTTATGATGGTAAGATAGCCATCTAGGTTCTTCAATGTTCTTATCTTTGGTGAGATTGATCTATTACAGGTCAAAACTATCTACTAACAAGTCCACTAACATCTTCATTCATCATTCTCATCATAATCTAATTTATATATGAGTTTCCTTGTTTGCACCACTACACAACAATCCTTATTGATAAGATTTATGCCATCCAATATCTAAGTATTTGCTAGGCCCATCTGTCACGACCCGGGTTTTTATATGATGCAATTTTGATAAAAAGGCAAGATCTCTTGTTTTATAAGTATGAGATGCATGAAAATCTTTTTCATTTGGAAAACAATCTTTCATAAAAACCCCGAGTGTCAAAACATATTCTCAAATTATTTAGCCATGGCAAAGTTTAAATCAATATTATTCCCAAGAAAGTGTTAGTCACAGCCCCAGCTATTAGAGAGTAACTACAATCAAGTAACATTGAAAGATAAGGTAGGGGTTTTACTTACTTGTACTTAGTCTGGATAGTTCCTAGCACAAGCGTTCCTTGCCCTTAAGTATTTGCTTGGTGTCTGAAAAATGTTGAGGATTTGGGTGAGTATATATTATACTCAGTAGGAGCCTATCACTACTAGTTTTATAATGCATGAGATGTTTTAAAATCATATGTTCTTTCAAAACATGTGCATGTCTAAATACTCAAGCTCAATATCAATATAAGAATCCATTATCAAACTGAAATACTAATGACGTAAAGGATCACATAATCCAAAATTGAAAGTATCATATACATATATATGATAACATCATGATATGCAATAGATGCTTCATGGAGTCCAACTCATGGATCTCTAGTATGGTATGGTTGACCAACCTCATATCATGCCATATGCAATGCACATAAATCATCAAACCATAGGGTTCAAACTATGCCCATGACCTTGCCGTCGTGTGGTCCCCGGGTACCTGAGGACACAGCGTCATAGCCTCCATGGCTTCCTTAAGGAATGAAAAGAAAATGGGATGCTAGGGCGCTACGCGATTGCGTCGTGCGCCCTGGCTTCCTTAAGGAATGAAAAGAAAGCCGCAGCGCTAGCGCACTGTGCGTCTGCTGCGTGCGCCTTAGCGGGCGCGTTTACAAATGTGCCAGGTTTTCCCGTCACTCCTCTCTTTTGTGGCCGCGTCCCTGGACACGCCCGTTTGGTTTTTCAAACCGAAGTCGACGTGGGACGTTCCGACTAGAACGTCCCGCTCATTGAGCGTCCTCAAGACACCCTGGTTCGACCCCTGTCGAACCAGTGCGACCAGGGGACGTCCCTGGGTCCTTGGTGGCTCTCCTGGGCTCCGTTTTGCATGGTTTTTCATGCAAAAACCTAAGGAAATCATTCCTGGAAGTATGGTGGAGATGGGTTTTGAGCGATCTCGGACCTACCTAGCTCGTTGCTGGATTTTTCTCCTTATTTTTCCCTCTAAGTCACTGCTCTAGGACTGGTTTTTCTTCAACATTTTGAGCTTCCATTAGAGGCACCCAAGAGCTCTATTTATAGAGCTAAGAGAGGGTTTTGGAGGGGGCTCTCACCGCCTTTGAATGGCGGTGGAGAAACCTCTAGAATGGCGGTGATTTGTCCTCCAATCACCGCCGTTCTAGAATCCTCTAGCGGTTGAAGATGAAGGGGTGCCCGTATCAAAACGGGCCCCTGTGTTTTGCAGGTTAAACCGTTTTTGTAAAATTTACAATTTTGCCCCTAAACTTCAAAGGGCCATATCTTGCTCATTTTAACTCCGTTTTGGGTGATTTTGGTCTCGTTGGATTCCTTTTTCTGAAACGCATCTAATGGAACCATTTTTAGGACCAAATTTCTGGGTTCAGTCAAGGTGAATAGTGAAATGACTAAAATACCCTTTTCTTTAAAAACGGAACTTTTCATTGCTAAACTTGGAATTTCAATATTACAAAATTGGAGTCATTACACCATCTCCTTTTTCACCTATTGGTTTATGGTGAAATGCCTTGAGCATTAATATTGTAATCCTCAAATAGAAGTAGGTCATCTCTACTACTTCTTGATTTTCTCTATTGTCTATGACCCTTTGACATGCTAGACTGGTTGTGAAAGGATAAAACCTAGGCTCTGATACCAAATGTGACGACTCGGGTTTTTTCATGCATTTTTAAATGCAATATCTAATTCCTAAGGCGGGATGCATCCCTATTTGAAAACCATTTTATGAAAACCATGCAATGCAGCGAAAAATATTTAGTTTTAAACTCATTTTGAAAACCTCGAGTGTCATTTGCTTTCACAACAACCAAAGTAGTTTTTGAAAAAGTTTAGAAATCATAAGTATTTTTCCTAGGTCTATCCAGTCACAGTTCACAGCCCAGCTGTAAGTAAATACAACTACATGTCCAAAGGGTAGACTGTTTACTTACATGTATAATTGTCTCCTTTTGATTTACTTGCTCGTAGCACTAATGTAGGTGTCCTCTACTCGTGGATGGAGCTATCCTGAAAAATGTTAAGGATAGGGTGACTATATACTATACTCGGTAGGAGTTTATCACTACTAGTTTTACAATGCATGCTATGTTTAAAATCATATGCTCTTCAAAACATGTGCATGTTCGAACAATCATGTTCAATATCGATATTAAAAATCATTGTCGGATTGGAATACTGATGACTTGAAGAATAGCATAATCCAAGTCGAAAGTATCATATATATATCCTAAACATAATGATATGCATAATATGCTCCACTGAATCCAACTCATGGATATATGGTATGGTCGACCAACCTCATGTCATGCCATATGCAATGCAAATAAATTCTCAAACCATAGGGCCCAACTATGCCCACGACCTAACCGCCGTGTGGTCCCCGGGTACCTAGGGACATAGGGTCATATTCCTCCACGGGACATATGACACTTCAACCCAGTGCTGTGACACCAGTGGTAGCCCCCTGTACCACATGCAGTTGAAGTAGGGACATGCCCTTTTTGGGCGTGGTACCCATCCACCTAATAGTGGTAGAGGCTGGAGGCCAACCCAAACCTCTCGGCATAGCGCCCACGAGCTTACTAGCCCAAATCATATACGATCAAACAAGCAGAAACCTCTTTTTCAAAACCTGTCCTCTTTGGGTCCCTCACAACTGCCTGGCCCTCACAACCGCCTACCCAGCGTCTTTTGGGCACTCCAGCGTCTTTTGGTAACCCTCAAGGACATGCAATTTTTCAAGAACTCAATGCTCACAAATCATTCAATATATGCAATTGTTTGCAAAACATGCCTATGCATAATGTATTTATCATATGCATGCTGAATTCATTTATATGCTAAACAAGTCATAAAATAAGTCATGCTAAACAAGTCATATACTTATACTTAAAACATGCATTCTCAAAATGATCATGGCTCTTTTAAAAAGTCTAGTAGCGATAGAGCACCTACCTCAAAGTCTCCTGGAGTCGTGTCCTTTATCACTCAACCCGTCCCTGGGTCTCATCTATAAACTCCTGGGTATAAATGGATACAAGGAGTCCTTATCAATTTCATTCTATTTAAACATTAGATTGTTAGATCTGCCTTTTCGTGTCCATGGTCCTTGCCTAATTCATTGTCAGGCTAGATCCTATGATATGGATCTACTATTCAATAGTTAAACTCTATAAATTGTCCTCTGATCCTAACTTTAGGTCCGCATGTCCCAGTTCCCAAGACACCCATGAATCCTGGTTGAACCGCGACCGCCTCACGTGTGTGCACACCCAATGGCCGTGCCAGGGACTGCGTTTTGCACGCGCACATGCATGCTCAAGTGACGCTCTATGACGCGCATCCTGGATGGCATCGCATGGATGCACCTTTGGTGGAACTTGACGTGTCTTAGCTCCCAGGGCACCTCGTGCATCCTGGTCGAACCAGGACTCGTGCCCCACGTCACGCGCCCACCCAAAGGCCACACTTGGGACAGTGTACACACTATCGTATGCCCGGAACCCATCCCAGGGACCCTGTCCCAAGCATACGTGGAGCATGGCGTCCTTGGGATGCCTTGTTCATGCAGGGCAGGCTGGAAGCGGCTTGGAGCATTTTCCAGCCAAGAAATCTGGTTGGAAAACATCTTGGAAAAGACCAGATTCGGCATGGATCTTGTCTTGGGGAAGCAAGACGGAGAGAAGAAGGAAAAACGACTTACTTGGGTAGCCTAGGGAGTGCCCATCATTGATGGGTGCGCCTATTCTTCACTCTGAACCTCTTGCTCGCCGAAAAACTCGAAGAAGGGGGAAACCCCATTGCCAAGACGGGAAAGAAGAGAGGGGCATGGGGAAATGGGAATGGCCGGCCTGACTTGGGCCTGGCCATTGTTGGAAAATGCAGGGAAGCTACGTTGAGACGGGTTTTTGATTTTTTCCAGAAACCCCAGTCCCAAAATCGATGGAAAAACCATGTTTTGGAGAGGGGGGAGATGGGGTATTTATAGAGGGAAGAAGGCAGTGCCCCTCAATGGCGATGCCGCCATTTCCCCATTGTTTTCTGGAAAAATCATGGAAGGAGGGTTTTTGGAGAAATTTGGAGGTGGAAGATGACAGGGGATGCCGTTATCAAAATGGCCCCCTCCGTTTTTCGTTCTATTTCGTTTTTCTCTTTAAATTATAGAACTACCCATGATCTTTAAACGACCGCAACTTCTTCATATGAATTCCGTTTTCGGCGTTATTTGAGGCGTTGGATTCCACTTTTCGAGTAGAATCTAATGGTACTAATTTTCCTCCCAAATTATTTCATTTACTATTTTAAATAAATTAAAACATTTAACACAGTTTATTTCCCATAGAATGTCCAATTTTGGTTAAAAATAGCATAAATTGCTCGGCCATTACAGATTGTAGTTGATTAAATTAGGAATGTAAATAACATGGGAAATGCAAACATGCATGGAATAGGAAACTAAACTGAGGAAACTTTCTAAAAACAAAGCTTTCCTCAAACAAAACTTAGAAACTAGCAGAACCTAATCTAAGATGTAGTTTACATAAGCAAGGAAATCTAAATAAGAAATTGACAAGGCAACTAGCAATTATCTAAGGAATCAAAATTCAAAACCAGGTGCATGACCCATGTAAGTGGAGACTCTTAAGCAATTGGATCTTATTTAAATCACTTATCCTAGCCAAAGAAATATTGTAGTTGATTAAATTAAGAATGTAAATAACATGGGAAAAGGAAACATTCATGAAATAAGAAACTAAACTGAGGAAACTTTCTGAAAACAAAGTTTTTTAAAACAAAACTTAGAAACTAGCAAAAACTAATCTAAGATGTAGTTTACATAAGCAAGGAAATCTAAATAAGAAATTAACAAGGCAACAAGCAATTATCTAAGGAATCAAAATTCAAAACCATGTGCATGACCCATGTAAGTGTACATTCATAAGCAATTGCATCCTATTTAAATCTCTTATCCTAGCGAAAGAAAGATTGTAGTTGATTAAATTACGAATGTAAATAACATGGGAAATGGAAACAAGCATGGAATAAGAACCTAAACTAAGGAAACTTTCTAAAAACAAAGCTTTCCTAAAACAAAACTTAGAAACTAGCAAAAAATAATCTAAGAAGCAGCTTACATAAGCAAGGAAATCTTGATAAGAAATTAAAAAGGCAACAAGCAATTATCTGAGGAATCAAAATTCAAAACCATGTGCATGACCCATGTAAGTGTGGATTCTTAAGCAATTGGATTTTGTATAAATCACTTATCCTAGGCAAAGAAATATTGTAGTGGAAAAGGAAACATTCTTGGAATAAGAAACTAAAATGAGGAAGCTTTCTGAAACCAAAGTTTTTTAAAACAAAATTTAGAATATAACTAAAACTAATCTAAGATGCAGTTTACATGAGCAAGGAAATCTAAATCAGAAATTAACAAGGCAACAAGAAATAATTGAAGGAATCAAAATTTAAAACCACGTGCATGACCCATGTAAGTGTAGATTCTTAAGCAATTGCATCTTATTTAAATCACTTATCCTAGCCAAAGAAATAGTGTAGTTGATTAAATTAGGAATGTAAATAACATGGGAAATGGAAACAAGCATGGAATAAGAAACTAAATAACATGGGAAATTGGATGATATTTAAATCACTTATCCTAGCCAAAGAAATATTGTAGTTGATTAAATTAGGAATGTAAATAACATGGGAAATGGAAACATTCATGGAATAAGAAACTAAAGGGAGGAAAGTTTCTAAAAACAAAGTATTTTGATACAAAATTTAGAAACTAACTAAAACTAATCAAAGATGCAGTTTACATAAGCAAGGAAATCGAAATAAGAAATTAACAAGGCAACAAGAAATTATCTAAGGAATCAAAATTCAAAACCAAGTGCATGACCGATGTAAGGGTAGATTCTTAAGCAATTGCATCCTATTTAAATCACTTAAACTAGCCAAAGAAAGATTGTACTTGATTAAATTAGGAATGGAAATAACATGGGAAATGGAAACATGCATGAAATAAGAAACAAACCTGAGGAAACTTTCGGAAAACATAGTTTTTTAAAAGAAAATTTAGAAGCTAGCAAAAACTAATCTAAGATGTAGTTTACATAAGCAAGGAAATCTAAATAAGAAATTATCTAAGGAATCAAAATTCAACACCATGTGCATGACCCATGTATGTTTGGATTCTTACGAAATTGGATCTTATTTAAATCACTTATCTTAGCTAAAGAAATATTGTAGTTGATTAAATTTGGAATGTAAATAACATGGGAAATGGAAACAGGCATGGACTAAGAAACTAAACTAAGGGAACTTTCTTAAAACAAAGCTTTCTTGAAACAAAACTTAGAAACTAGCAAAAACTAATCTAAGATGTAGTTTACATAAGCAAGGAAATCTAAATAAGAAATTAAAAAGGCAACAAGCAATGATCTAAGGAATCAAAATTCAAAACCATGTGCATGACCCATGTAAGTGTAGATTCTTAAGCAATTGCATCTTATTTAAATCTCTTATCCTAGCCAAAGAAAGATTGTAGTGGATTAAATTAGGAATGTAAATAACATGGGAAAAGGAAACATTCATGAAATAAGAAACTAAATTGAGGAAACTTTCTGAAAACAAAGCTTTCATAAAACAAAACTTAGAAACTAGCAAAAACTAATCTAAGATGCAATTTACATAAGCAAGGAAATCTAAACAAGAAATTAAAAAGGCAACAAGCATTTAGTGAAGGAATCAAAATTCAAAACAATGTGCATGGCCCATGTAAGTGTGGATTCTTAAGCAATTGGATCTTATTTAAATCACTTATGTTAGCCAAAGAAATATTGTAGCTGATTAAATTCGGAATGTAAATAACATGGGAAATGGTAACATTCATGGAATAAGAAACTAAACTGAGGAAACTTTCTGAAAACAAAATTTTTTAAAACAAAATGTAGAAACTAACTAAAACTAATCAAAGATGCAGGTTACATAAGCAAGGAAATCTAAATAAGAAATTAACAAGGCAATGAGAAATTATCTAAGGAATCAAAATTCAAAACCATGTTCATGACCCATGTAAGTGTAGATTCTTAGGCAATTGCATCTTATTTAAATCTCTTATCCTAGCCAAAGAAGGATTGTAGTTGATTAAATTAGGAACATAAATAGCATGGGAAAGGGAAACATGCATGGAATAAGAAACTAAACTAAGGAAACTTTCTAAAAACAAAGCTTTCCTAAAACAAAACTTAGAAACTAGCAAAAACTAATCTAAGATGTTGTTTACATAAGCAAGGATATCTAAATAAGAAATTTACAAGGCAACTAGCAATTAGTTAAGGAATCAAAATTCAAAACCATGTGCATGACCCATGTAAGTGTGGATTCTTAAGCAATTGGATCTTATATAAATCACTTATCCTAGCCAAAGAAATATTGTAGTTGATTAAATTCGGAATGTAAATAACATGGGAAAAGGAAACATTCATGAAATAAGAAACTAAACTGAGGAAACTTTCTGAAAACAAAGTTTTTTAAAAGAAAATTTAGAAGCTAGCAAAAACTAATCTAAGATGTAGTTTACATAAGGAAGGAAGTCTGAGTAAGAAATTAACAAGGAGACAAGAAATTATCTAAGGAATCAAAATTCAAAACCATGTGCATGACCCATGTAAGTGTAGATTTGTAATGCCCGATCAATTTATGCTATTTTTAACAAAAATTGGACATTCTATAGGAAATAAACTATGTTGAATGTTTGACTTTATTTAAAATTGTAAATGAAAGAATTTGTGAGGAAACATGGTACCATTAGATTCTACTTGAAAAATGGAATCCAACGCCTCAAAAATCACCCAAAACGGAGTTTGTATGAAGAAGTTACGGATGTTTGAAGATCAGGGGCAGGTTTGTAAATTATACAGAAAAACGAAAAAGAACAAAAACGCAAAGGGCCGTTTTGATAACGGCACCCCCTGTCGTCTTCCACCTCCAAACTTCTCTAGAAAACCCTTTTCTCTCGATTTCTGCAGAACTCACCAAGGGAAATGATGGCACCGCCTTCTCCCATCTATAAAAGCCCCATCTCCCCCCTCACTAAAACATTGTTTCCGGTGACTTTGGGACTGCGGTTTCTGGCAAAAACCAGAAACCCGTCTCAACCCAGTTCCCTGTGCGTTTTCTGGCAATGGCCAGGCCCAAGTCAAGCCAGCCCTTGCCATTTTCCCCATGATCCTCTCTTCTTTCCGGTCTTGGCAATGGGGTTTCACCCTTCTTCGAGTTTTCCAGCAATCCAGATTTCCAACAAGCGTGGAGGAAAATGCACCACTGGCAACAGGCTCTCCCAGACGATCCAGGTGAGTCCCCACCCCTTCCTATTTAGTTTGCCTTCTTCCCTGTCCAGATCCACGCGTGATCTAGGTGTTTTGTGGCTGAGAGATGCTGTTGAAAACCGGAGAAGACAGGTTTCCTCTGAAACCCGTGCAAAACCAGTTGTCACGGGATGCACCCCGTGACGCACACAAGTGACGCATCCCCTAGGGCCAGCATTGCATGCACGCAAGCATGCGGTAGGCTTTTGACTCGTCCAGGATGTGCAGGGCACCCTAGGCACCAAGACACGGCCCACCTGTGTCGAAGACACATTCGCAGGACGTTGACTGGGACGCCTGCTGTAGCGCTACTTGGGCATGCATGTATGACAGTGCGTACACTGTCCCAGGTGCAACCTTCGAGTGCGCGCGCGACATGGGGCATGGGTCTTAGCTCGACCAGGATGCACAGGGTGCCCTAGGAGCTGAGATGTGCCATGCTACACCAAAGGTGCATCCGTGCGATGCCATTCAGGACGCGCGTCATAGCGCGTTGCTTAAGCGTGCATGTGCACGTGCAAAACACAGTCCCTAGCACGGCCTTTGGGCGCACACGCACGTGAGGCAGTCGTAGTTCAACCAGGATGCATAGGTATCCTGGGAACTGGGACACGCGGACCTAATGAGACTTTAAAGTTAGGATCAGAGGACAATTTACAAAGTTTAACTATTGAATAGAAGATCCATATCATAGGATCTTACTAGACGAATGGATTAGGCAAGGACCATGGACCCTAAAGGTAGATCTAGCAATCTAATGTCTAAATAGATTGAAATTAATAAGGACTCCTTGTATCCATTCATATCCAGGAGTTTATAAATGAGACCCAGGGATGGGTTGAGTGATGAAGGACGCGACTCTAGGAGACTTTGAGGTAAGTGCCCTATCGCTACTAGACTTTTAAAAAGAGCCATGATTGTTTTGAATGCATGTTTTAAGTATAAATTATATAACTTGTTTAGCATGACTTATTTTATGGCTTGTTTAGCATATAAATGAATTCATCATGCATATGATTATATACATTATGCATAGACATGTTTTGCAAAGAATTGCATATATTGCATGATTTGTGAGCATTGAGTTCTTGAAAAATTGCATGTCCTTGAGGGTTACCAAAAGATGCTGGAGTGCCCAAAAGACGTTGGGTAGGCAGTTGTGAGGGACCCAAAGAGGACAGGTTTTGAAAAAGAGGTTTTTGCTTGTTTGATCGTATATGATTTGCGCTGGTAAGCTTGTGGGCGCTATGCCGAGAGGTTTGGCTTGGCCTCCAGCCTCTACCACTATTAGGTTGTGACGACCCGGGTTTTCTCATGCATTTTTAAATGCAATACCTAATTTTCAAAGGCGGGATGTATCCCTATTTGAAAACCATTTTATAAAAACCATGCAATGCAATGGAAAACCTTTTAGTTTTAAACTCATTTTGGAAACCCCGAGTGTCATTTTCTTTCACAACAACCAAGGTAGTTTTTAAAAAGCTTTAGAAATCATAAGTGTTTTTCCCCAGATCAATCCAGTCACAGCACACGGCCCAACTGCAATTAAATACAAATACATGTCCAAAGGGTTGAGAATTTACTTACATGTATAGTTGTCTCCTTTGTTTATTCACGTGCTCGTAGCACTAACATAGGCGTCTTCTACTCGTGAATGGAACTATCCTGAAAAATGTTAAGGATAGGGTGTGTATATACTATACTCAGTAAGAGTCTATCACTACTAGGTTTGCAATGCATGCTGTCTTTAAAATCATGTGCTCATAAAAACATATGCATGTTCGAATAATCATGTTCAATATCAATATAAAAAAAATACTGTCAAACCGGAATACTGATGACTTAAAGAAATATCATAATCCAAGTCAAAAGTATCATATATCATAAACATAATGATATGCATCAGATGCTCAACTGAATCCAACTCATGGATATCTGGTATGGTATGGTCGACCAACCTCATATCATGCCATATGCAATGCAAATAAGTCCACGAAACCATAGGGTCCAAACTATGCCCATGACCTCGCCGCCGTGTGGTCCCCGGGTACCTGAGGACACAGCGTCATAGCCTCCACAGGGCATATGACACATCGACCTAGTGCCGTGACACCAGTGGTAGCCCCTTATACCACATGCAGTCAATGTAGGGACATTGCCCTTTTTGGGCGTGGTACCCATCCACCAAATAGTGGTAGAGGCTGCAGGCCAACCCAAACCTCTCGGCATAGCGCCCACAAGCTTATCAGCCCAAATCGTAATCAGATTAAACAAGCGAAAACCTCTCTTTTTTTTCAAAATCTGTCCTCTTCGTGGTCCCTCACAACTGCCTGGCCCTCGGCACTCCAGCGTCTTTTGGTAACTCTCAAGGACATGCAATTTTTACAAGAACTTAATGCTCACAAATCATGCAATAGTTTGCAAAACATATCTATGCATAATGTATATGCAATTATTTACAAAACATGTCTATTCATAAAGCATTTATCACATGCATGCTGAATTAAGTCATGCTAAACAAGTTATATACTTAAAACATGTATTCGTAAAACAATCATAGTTCTTTTAAAAAATCTAGTAGCGATAGAGTACCTATCTCAAAGTCTCCTAGAGTCAAGTCCTTTATCGCTCAACCCGTCCCCGGGTCACATTTATAAACTCCTGGGTATAAATGGATATAAGGAGTCCTAATTAATTTCAGTATATTTAGACATTAGACTGCTAGCCTTCCCATTGGGTCCCTAGTTCTTGCCTAATTCATTGTTAGGCTTGATCCTATGATGTGGACCTACTATTTCATAGCTAACTCCATAAATTGTCCTTTGATCTTAGCTTTAAAATCTTGTTGGGTCCACGTGTCCCAATTCCCTTACGTGCGTGAGCGCCTAAAGGTCGTGTCACGGACCATGTTTTTGCACGCGCACATGCATGCTCAGGTGACGCGCTATGATGAGCATCATCGCACGGGCGCACCTTGTATCATGGCGTGTCTCAGCTCCCAGGCAGCCTGTGCACCTTGGTCGAGCCAGGACCCGTGCCCTATGTCACGCGCGCACCCGAGGGCCGCTCCTGGGACAGTGTACACACTGTCGTACACTTGGAGCCCATCCCTGGGACCCTGTCCCAGGCGCACATGGAGCAAGGCATCCCTGGGATGCCTGGCTCATGCAAGTCATCTTGACCTGGCTTGCGGCATTGTGTTCGTGCAGGGCCGTTTGAACGGCTTGGGAACGTCCTCCAGCCCAGAAATTCGGTTGGAAAAAGGTCAGATCCGGCATGGATCTTGGCCTGGGGGAAGTGAAACAGAGAAAAGGGAAGGAGGGGCTTACCTGGGTAGCCTGGGGATGCCCTTTACCGGGTGGTGCGGCTCCTCCTTTCTGCCTGAAAACCCTTAGTTGCTCGAAACTCGAAGAAGGGGAAACCTCAATGTCGAGCAAGTTTGTAAAAGGGAAGAGAGGGGAAATGGGGAGACGAAACGGCATGGCCAGCCTGACTTTGTGCTGGCCATTGCTGAAAAATGTAGAGGAGATGGGTTTCCAATCTTACCAAATACCCCTGTCTCACACGGCTGGAAAAACACCGAAAAACTTGGGTTTTTGGAGAGGGGGAGATGGGGCTTTTTATAGCCCTGCTATGGTGGTGCAGCCCTTGGCAGTGGCAGAATCCTCCAGAAAAATTGGGATCGAGGGTTTCTGGAGGGTTCTTGAGGTTGAAGACGACAAGGGGTGCCATTATGAAAACGGCCCCCTGCGTTTTTCGTCCTTTTTCATTTTAAACGTTTTCTGTTTAAATTTCAAAATAACCCCTATCTTTAAACGGCTGTAACTTCCTCATACGAACTCCGTTTTGGGTGATTTTTGAGGCGTTGGATTCCATTTTTTGAGTAGAATCTAATGGTACTAAGGTTCCTCACAAATTTTTTAATTTACTATTTTAAATAAAATCAAACATTCAACACAGTTTATTTCCTATAGAACGTTCAATTTTTCGTTAAAAATAGTGTAAATTGCTCGGGTATTACATTATTACCCTCTTAAAAGAATTTCGTCCTCAAAATTCCATAAATTATCTTCCAGGTATTTGTCTCTTAGATGATTTCTTGGTGAATGCATTCCCCCTTAGGAATCAAATCTAGGCTCATCCTCAATTTATCATTTCTATTGTTCTTCTTACAAGGCCTTACCTATAAGGGCCGCTTTCGCTGTGTACTCTGATGCATACTCCCATACGTGCTAGTTTAATAATATTGGTTTCTAGCAGTAATTCATCTATCTCAAAATCCTTAGATGCCTGTACTTTTCTCATCATGTATAGTATAGTCTCCTCATAGGATTATGCTTCTTCATTCATGTATGTACTTCTTTCAAGATCATATTATCTTATTTCTCCTATTTTATTTCAAATATCATAGGATAATCCCTTTCATTTAGTGATCTCTTTCATCATCCACAAGCCCAAAAAAGTTACCTTCTTTCTATTGTGTCTAACTTTGCTTCTTATATTTGTCTCCAAGATACTTCAATAACTGATATGATATCATGTGCTCTATAGCCAAACCTTTGATTAACTTCGAATGACTTGATTCCTCAACCAAAATTACATTAAAAAATGAAAGCCAATTAGTAGCATCTTTCGTCGAGGACCTCATCATATATTGAAAGTAAAATGTCCTAACTCTATATCCAGTTTCATAATTATTGAATTCATTAAACGCTTTCCTCTGTGAGGATTTTATCCCAACTCATGTCAAATGTTAATGGTCGATTCATCATCATGGGTCACATGTTCTCGTCCAAAAGCCTATCTCACTATTCACATCCATTTGTTATTAGGATTTTCAATAATGTTCCCATTCATGTAAGGCAAAAAGTCTCTTATACCCGAGTACCCTTACTAGGTCATGATTGAATCCTTTGTCATCATCCTCTTTGCCCTTTCTTTGCTTGATGGTTTTCTTCGTAACCTTTTAGTCCAAAAGTTCTATACTTAATCCGGTACGGTTAGTCCTTAGGAAATTCCTTCAATTGATTTTTAGTACTTAGTATATGCTCATAACAACTAACTATTTGTCTAAAGGCAATGTAACATCAAATCTGACCTTATAGTGTGCTAACCATCTCACCTTTTCTCCTTCCATCCCCTATGTCAATATATTGTTCAATCTTTTACCAAGGCTTTATCGTCATCCATGCAGTCTATATTGTCAGGAGGTATCCTCGTAAGTAGTGATTTTCTCAATTCCTCAAATTTTATTTTTCAAGTGCTTCCTTATTTTATCTTTCAAGTGCCTTCTCATACTTAGCTTATAATAGCAATAATTCTCCTTCAATAGCAATAATTCTCCTTCAAATTGTACTGAAGTTGTTAACTTAACAAGTTCAACAATACTCAGATAAGCATAAACATTTTCTTAGACATAGAAAGACTTTATTTGATTACCTATTGATCTCTTCCTAGATATATCTATGTCATAAGCTCAAGGGCCTCCAAAGTGATCAATCCTTATTTTCCTTTCTTTCTAATCCAAGTCAGCAATATTTTTTAGACTCAAAGTAATTTCTT
Organism: Warburgia ugandensis; assembly: GCA_035236585.1. Classification (NCBI taxonomy): domain Eukaryota; kingdom Viridiplantae; phylum Streptophyta; class Magnoliopsida; order Canellales; family Canellaceae; genus Warburgia; species Warburgia ugandensis. The sequence continues at coordinate 56,237,652 of CP141128.1, forward strand.
TACCTTGTCATGGTAGCCATTAAGGTTTGAAAAATCTTTCACATTGGTTTAGATCACTTCTTATTTTTGCTCCTATCTTAGTTGTTACTATATTTATTGTACTTGTAGCTCTTCCATGATGTGGCCTAATCAACTTCATAATGTGGCCTAATCAACTGGCCTTATACCCTCAAATGACTTAGCCTAACAAGTTCTCAAGTCTAAAGACTTATAACATCCTTCTGAGTATATAACTTCAACTACTAACTTATAGACACTAACATACCTGATTAATTAGGGGGGGATACCTTTATTTAGTCAATAGCACTGAATGATGGTCTTAAGATATTTGGTCTTCCAATTTATGATAGCAAGACCTTCATTTGATCCTTGATGGTACCCTATTGCTAAATGGACAAGTTACTGTCCCGGCTTAATTCCTTTATTCACTCAAGTAGTGGCAAGGTAGGATATCACCAAAATTTTCTTTTTATGGACTATATCCATTGGTGTTCCTCATAAGCTAATGGATCTAATAAGAATCTAATTGATATCAAACCATTTGTAGAAGTTTAACTTCTAGTTGGTCGCCATTCTTCTTTGAAAATTTCTTGTCACATAATCTCCTAAAATTCGATACTCTACTCAAAGTCTTAAATCCCATATGTGTTCTCTCTATTATACGTATCATTGCCAACTCAACTATTATTATTCCTTTGAAGTTGATTGGTTATCTTCAAGATAAAATATTTGTATGTATCTTCATAAAGTCATGATTTCCTTCTTTTGAATATTAAATATTCATCGAATACTTATAGTTACATCTCTATCTCTTTCTCTCTTTTCTTCAATATCCATTTGGTCTACCTGGATCAATGTCTCTATATGCGTTGTTACATATATTTGATACTTCATCTATTTCTTTAAGTAACATATATGATAAACTAAATGCTTCTCAGAAATTCTAAACTGTCTTAAGATCATTGAAATCCTCAATTGCCTGTGGCCTTAATAAAATTCATACCATGTCTTAATAATGACATTGATGTTTTGATCATGCTATACTTTTCTTGCAAGTTCATGTTAGGATCAATCTATTATCACAGATCTATCATCCCCAATATTATTGTCAAGATCCTTCGATAACTTGGTCGAATTCATGTCCCTATCACATAATATGTCACTTGTATACATCTTCGGATTTGCTTCATAATATTCAGGTAGTTATTATTTGATAGCACTTCACTCTTCATAAGACTCCAATTAAGGTATCCAAAATTGAGCTAAGTCCTTTAGGATCCATACCTTTGTGATCTAGCACGAGTCACAGTCATCTCGTAATATCATCTTGCATTCTCATCCCTCTTAGATTATCATCGAAATTCTTCTCAAAGTCTGTCTTTTACATCTCATATATCACATCCTTGTGATAGTGTACTCATATTCTGATATTCTTTATGATGGTAAGATAGCCATCTAGGTCTTTTGATTTTTCTCACCTTTGATAAGATTACTTTTGTTGTAGGTCAGAACTATCTACTAACAAGTTCACTAGTATCTTCCTTCAGCATCATCATAATATGATCCATATAAGAGTTTTCATATTTGCACCACACAATAATCCTTAATCCTTAAGTCGCCTTTAGACTAGATTTTGGATAAGGGTTGCACCATCCTCTGCCTAATTATTTGTTAAACCAAGCTCTGTTTCACCTATTTATTTAAGGTGAAATGCCTTGAGCATTAATATGGTAATCCTCAAATAAAAGTAGTCATCTCTAGTACTCCTTTTTACACTACTTATTCTTGATTTTCTCTATTGTCCATGACCCTTGGACATGCTGGACTAGCTGTGAAAGGATAAAACTTAGGCTCTGATACCAACTGTGACGACCTGGGTTTTCTCATGCATTTTTAAATGCAATATCTAATTTCCTAAGGCAGCATGCATCCCTATTTGGAAAGCATTTTATAAAAACCATACAATGCAGTGAAAAACCTTTTATTTTTAAACTCATTTTGAAAACCCCGAGTGTCATTTGCTTTCACAACAACCAAGGTAATTTTTGAAAAGCTTTAGAAAACATAAGTGTTTTTCCCTAGATCTATCATGTCACAGCACACAGCCCAACTGTAATTAAATACAAATACATGTCCAAAGGGTTGAGAATTTACTTACATGTATAGTTGTCTCCTTTGTTTATTCACGTGCTCGTAGCACTAACATAGGCGTCTTCTACTCGTGAATGGAACTATCCTAAAAAATGTTAAGGATAAGGTGAGTATATATAATACTCAGTAGGAGTCTATCACTACTAGGTTTGCAATGCATGCTATGTTTAAAATCATGTGCTCATAAAAACATATGCATGTTCCAATAATCATGTTCAATATCGATATAAAAAAAACACTGTCAAACCGAAATATTGATGACTTAAAGAAATATCATAATCCAAGTCGAAAGTATCATATATCATAAACATAATGATATGCATCAGATGCTCAACTGAATCAAACTCATGGATATCTGGTATGGTATGGTCGACCAACCTCATATCATGCCATATGCAATGCAAATAAGTCCACGAAACCATAGGGTCCAAACTATGCCCACGACCTCGCCGCCGTGTGGTCCCCGGGTACCTGAGGACACAGCGTCATAGCCTCCACGGGGCATATGACACATCGACCCAGTGCCATGACACCAGTGGTCGTCCCCTGTACCACATGCAGTCGACGTAGGGATGTTGCCCTTTTTGGGCGTGGTATCCATCCACCTAATAGTGGTAGAGGCTACAGGCCAACCCAAACCTCTCGGCATAGCGCCCATGAGCTTATCTGCCCAAATCATAATCAGATTAAACAAGCGAAAACCTCTCTTTTTTTTCTAATCCTATCCTCTTCGGGGTCCCTCACAACTGCCTGGCCCTCGGCACTCCAACGTCTTTTGGTAACCCTTAAGGACATGCAATTTTTGCAGGAACTTAATACTCACAAATCATGCAATGTATGCAATAGTTTACAAAATATATCTATGCATAATGTATATGTAATTATTTTCAAAACATGTTTATTCATAAAGCATTTATCACATGCATGCTGAATTAAGTCATGCTAAACAAGTCATATACTTAAAACATGTATTCGCAATACAATCATAGTTCTTTTAAAAGAATCTAGTAGCGATAGAGCACCTAGTCACGTCCTTTATCGCTCAACCCATCCCCTTGGTGGTGGCAGAATCCTCCAGAAAAATTGGGATCGAAGGTTTCTGGAGGGTTCTTGAGGTTGAAGACGACAAGGGGTGTCGTTATCAAAACTGCTCCCTGCGTTTTTCATCCTTTTTCGTTTTAAACGTTTTCTGTTTAAATTCCATAAATACCCCTATCTTTAAATGGCTGTAACTTCCTCATACGAACTCCGTTTGGGATGATTTTTGAGGTGTTGGATTCCATTTTTTGAGTAGAATCTAATGGTACTAAGTTTCCTCACAAATTCCTTCATTTACTATTTTAAATAAAATCAAACATTCAACACAGTTTATTTCCTATAGAACGTTCAATTTTTCGTTAAAAATAGTGTAAATTGCTCGGGCATTACATAGGTGGATGGGTACCACGCCCAAAAAGGGCATGTCCCTGCTTCGATTGCATGTGGTACAGGGGGCTACCACTGGTGTCACGGCACTGGGTCGAAGTGTCATATGTCCCGTGGAGGCATAAGACCCTGTGTCCCTAGGTACTCGGGGACCACACGACGGCAAGGTCGTGGGCATAGTTGGACCCTATGGTTTGAGGATTTACTTGCATTGCATATGGCATGACATGAGGTTGGTTGACCATACCATATATCCATGAGTTGGATTCAGTTCAGCATCTTATGCATATCATTATGTTTATGATATATATATGATACTTTCGACTTGGATTATGCGATTCTTTAGTCGTCAGTATTCCGATTCGAAAATGGTTTTTAATATCGATATTGAACATGGTTGTTTGAACATGCACATGTTTTAAAGAGCATATGATTTTAAACATAGCCTGCATTACAAAACTAGTAGTGATAGACTCCTACTGAGTATAATATATATACTCACCTTATCCTCAACATTTTTCAAGATAGCTCCACTCACAAATAGAAGATGCCTCAGGAGATATTAGTGCTATGAGTAAGTGAATCAAATAGGAGACAATGATACATGTAAGTAAACTCTCTACCCTTTGCACATGTATTTGACTGTGTGTTGTGACTGGATAGACCTGCGGAAAAAAAGTTATGATTTCTAAAGTTTTTCAAAAACTACTTTGATTGTTGTGAAAGAAAATGACACTTGGGGTTTCCAAAATAAGTTTAAGACAAAAGGTTTTCCGCTGCATTGCATGGTTTTTATAAAATGGTTTTCAAATAGGGATGTATCCAGCCTTAGGTATTTAAATCTTGCATTTAAAAATTGCATGGGAAAACCTGGGTCATCACAAGATTCTTAAGCAATTGCATCTTATTTAAATCACTTACCATAGCCAAGGAAAGATTGTAGTTGATTAAATTAGGAATGTAAATAACATGGGAAATGGAAACATGCATGGAATAAGAAACTAAACTAAGGAAACTTTCTTAAAACAAAGCTTTCTTGAAACAAAACTTAGAAACTAGCAAAAACTAATCTAAGATGCAGTTTTCATAAGCAAGGAAATCTAAATAAGAACATAAAAAGGTAACAAGCAATTATCTAAGGAATCAAAATTCAAAACCATGTGCATGACCCATATTAGTGTGGATTCTTAAGCAATTGGATCTTATTTAAATCACTTATCCTAAGCAAAGAAATATTGTAGTTGATTAAATTAAGAATGTAAATAACATGGGAAATGGAAACATTCATGGAATAAGAAACTAAACTAAGGAAACTTTCTAAAATCAAAGGTTTTTAAAACAAAATTTAGAAACTAACTAAAACTAATCAAAGATGCAGGTTACATAAGCAAGGAAATCTAAATAAGAAATTAACAAGGCAACGAGAAATTATCTAAGGAATCAAAATTCAAAACCATGTGCATGACCCATGTAAGTGTAGATTCTTAAGCAATTGCATCATATTTAAATCTCTTATCTTAGCCAAAGAAAGATTGTAGTTGATTAAATTAGGAATGTAAATAACATGGGAAAGGGAAACATGCATGGAATAAGAAACTAAACTAAGGAAACTTTCTAAAAACAAAGCTTTCCTAAAACAAAACATAGAAACTAGCAAAAACTAATCTAAGATGTACTTTACATAAGCAAGGAAATCTAAATAAGAAATTAACAAGGTAACTAGCAATTATCTAAGGAATCAAAATTCAAAACCATGTGCATGACTCATGTAAGTGTGGATTCTTAAGCAATTGGATCTTATATAAATCACTTATCCTAGCCAAAGAAATATTGTAGTTGATTAACTTCGGAATGTAAATAACATGGGAAATGGAAACAATCATGAAATAAGAAACTAAACTGAGGAAACTTTCTGAAAACAAAGCTTTCTTAAAACAAAACTTAGAAACTAGCAAAAACTAATCTAAACTGTAGTTTACATATGCAAGGAAATCTAAATAAGAAATTAAAAAGGCAACAAGCAATTATCTAAGCAATCAAAATTCAAAACCATGTGCATGACCCATGTAAGTGTGGATTCTTAAGCAATTGGATCTTATATAAATCACTTATCCTAGTCAAAGAAATATTATAGTTGATTAAATTCGGAATGTAAATAACATGGGAAAAGGAAACATTCTTGGAATAAGAAACTAAACTAAGGAAACTTTCTAAAAACAAAGTTTTTTAAAACAAAATTTAGAGTATAACTAAAACTAATCTAAGATGTAGTTTACATAAGCAAGGAAATCTAAATCAGAAATTAGCATGGCAACAAGAAATAATCAAAGGAATCAAAATTCAAAACCATGGGCATGACCCATGTAAGTGTAGATTCTTAAGCAATTGGATCTTATTTAAATCACTTATCCTAGCCAATGAAAGATTGTAGTTGATTAATGTAATGCCTGAGCAATTTACGCTATTTTTTTAACACAAAATTGGACATCTTATAAAACATGGACTGTGTTAAATGTTTCACTTTATTTAAAATAGTAAATAGAGGAATATGCGAGGTAACTTAGTACCATTAGATTCTAGTAAAGAATGGAATCCAACGCCACAAAGAAAGCTAAAAACGAAGTTCGTATGGAGAAGTTACAGCCGTTTAAAGATTCGGGGTATTTCTGGAATTTATACAGAAAAACGAAAAAGACGAAAAATGCAGGGGGTCGTTTTGATAACGGCACCCCCTGTGGCCTTCCACCTCCAGACTTCTCTAGAAAACCCTTTTTCCCGATTTCTCCAGAACACCCTAGGGGAAATGGTGGCACCGCCATTGAGGGGCACCGCCTTCTCCCCTCTATAAAAGCCCCATATCCCCCTCTCCAAAAACATGTTTTTAGGCAACTTTTGGACTGGGGTTTCTGGCAAAAACTAAAAACCTGTCTCTCTGCAATTTTTGGCAACGGCCAGGCCCTAGTCGGGCCAGCCATTCTCCCCATTCCCTTCGTGGGTTCTGACAAACATGGAATTCCGGCAGAGGGAAATGCACCATCGGCAAGGCATCCCCACGCAACCTAGGTAAGTCGTTTTCCTCCACTTTCTCTCCGTTTGCTTCCCCCAGGCCAGATCCATACCGGATCTGGTCTTTTCCAGTTGTTTTCCAGTTGGGTTCCTAGCCGAAAAATGCTCCAAGCCGGCTTGGGCTGGCCCTGCACGAACAAGGCATCCCAGGGATGCCATGCTTCACCTGCGCCTGGGACTGGGTCCCTGGGATGGGTTCCAGGTGTACGACAGTGCATACACTGTCCCAGGTGCAGCCTACGGGTGTGCGTGTGACATAGGGCATGCGTCCTGGCTCGACCAAGATGCACGGGGTGCCCTAGGAGCTGAGACGCGCCAAGCTACACCAAAGGCGCGTTTGTGAGGCGCCATCCAGGATGCCCGCCATAAGCACGTCGCTTGAGCATGCATGTGCGCGTGCAAAACGCGGTCCATGGCACGACCTTTAAGCACGCATGCTCATGAGGCGGTCGTGGTTCAACCAGGATGCACGGGTGTCCTAGGAACTGGGACACGCGGAACTAATGAGACTTTAAAATTAGGATCATAGGACCATTTATAGAATTTAACTATTGAATAGTAGATCCATATTATAGGATCTAGCCTGACAAAATGAATTAGGCAAGGACCATGGACCCTAAAGGCAGAGCTAGCGATCTAATGTCTAAATGGATTGAAATTAATAAGGACTCCATGTATCCATTCATACCTAGGAGTTTATAAATGAGACCCAGGGACAGGTTGAAGTGATAAAGGACGCGACTCCAGGAGACTTTGAGGTAGGTGCTCTATCGCTACTAGACCTTTTAAAAAGAACCATGATTGTTTTGAATGCATGTTTTAAGTATAAATTATATAACTTGTTTAGCATGACTTATTTTATGGCTTGTTTAGCATATAAATGAATTCAGCATGCATATGATTAAATACATTATGCATAGACATGTTTTGCAAACAATTGCATATATTGCATGATTTGTGAGCATTGAGTTCTTGAAAAATTGCATGTCCTTGAGGGTTACCAAAATATGCTTGAGTGCCCAAAAGACACTGAGTAGGCAGTTGTGAGGGCCAGGCAGTTGTGAGGGACCCAAAGAGGACAGGTTTTGAAAAAGAGGTTTTTGCTTGTTTGATCGTATATGATTTGGGCTGGTAAGCTCGTGGGCGCTATGCCGAGAGGTTTGGGTTGACCTCCAGCCTCTACCACTATTAGGTGGATGGGTACCACGCTCAAAAAGGGCATGTCCCTGCTTCGACTGCATGTGGTACAGGGGGCTATATATGATACTTTCAACTTGGATTATGGGATTCTTTAGTCGTCAGTATTCCGATTCGACAATGGTTTTTAATATCGATATTGAACATGGTTGATCGAACATGCACATGTTTTAAAGAGCATATGATTTTTAAACATAGCATGCATTGCAAAACTAGTAGTGATAGACTCCTAATGAGTATAGTATATACTCACCCTATCCTTAACATTTTTTAGATTAGTTCCACTCACAAATAGAAGACGCCTAAGGAGATATTAGTGCTACGAGCAAGTGACTCAAACAAGAGACAATTATACATGTAAGTAAACTCTCTACCCTTTGGACATGTATTTGTATTTATTTACAGTTGGACTGTGTACTGTGACTGGATAGACCTGGGAGAAAAACACTTATGATTTCTAAAGTTTTTCAAAAACTACTTTGGTTGTTGTGAAAGCAAATGACACTCATGGTTTTCAAAATGAGTTTAAAACCAAAGATTTTCCGCTGCATTGCATGGTTTTTTATAAAATGGTTTTCAAATAAGGATGCATCTTGCCTTAGGAATTAGATATTGCATTTAAAAATGCACGAGAAAACCCGGGTCATCACAGTTGGTATCAGAGCCTAGGTTTTATCCTTTCACAGCCACTCCAGCATGTCCAAGGGTTATAGGCAATAGAGAAAATCAAGAAGACGTAGTATATGACTACTTCTATTTCAGGATTACAATATTAATGCTCAAGGCATTTCATCATAAACCAATAGGTGAAAAAGGAGATGGGTCTAGCAAATACTTAGATATTGGATGGCTTAAATCTTATCAATAAGGATTGTTGTGCAGTGGTGCAAAGATGAAAACTCATATAAGGATCACATTATGGTGAGAATGATGAATGAAGATCTTAGTGAACTTGTTAGTAGATAGTTCTAACCTGTAATAGATTAATCTCACTAAGGATGAGAACATCGAAAAACCTAGATGGCTATCTTACCATCATAAAGAATATCAGAATATGAGCACACTATCACAAGGGATATGATATGAGTATGATAAGGGATGTAAAAAGACAGACTTCGAGAAGATTTTGATGATAATCTAAGAGGGATGAGAATGCAAGATAATATTAGGAAATAATTGTGACTCGTACTAGATCACAAAGGTATGGATCCTAAAAGGCTTAGCTTAATTTTGGATACCTTCATTGGAGTCTCATGAAGAGTGAAGTGGTATCGAATAATAACTACCTTAGTATTATGGAGCAAATCAGAGGATGTATACAAGTGACATATTATGTGATTAAGAGAAACATAACACGAATATGATAGGGAAATGAATTCGACGAAGTTATCAAAAGATTTTTGACAATAATATTGGGGATGATAGATCTGTGATAATAGATTGATCCTAACATGAACTTATAAGAAAAGTATAGCATGACCAAAACGTCAATATTAAGACATTGTATGAATTTTATTAAGGCTATAGGCAATTGAGGATTTCAATGATCTTAAGATAGTTTAGAATTTCTAAGGAGCATTCAATTTATGATGAAGTATCTATTATATGCAACAAAGCATATAGAGACATTGATCCAGGTAGACCAAATGAGGATTTTGGAGAAAAGAGAGAAAGAGATAGAGATGTAACTATAAGAATTCTATGAATATTGAATATTAAAAAGAAGAAGATCATGACTTTATGGAGATACATACAATTCTAAGGTAGGTCAAACAAATGCAAAGGAATAATACTAGTTGAGTGGGTGATTCTATTGTAAAAGAGTATAAAAGAGAGAAAGCATATGGGGTTTAAGATTTTGAGTAGATTATCGAATTTCAGGAGATCATGTGACAAGAAATTTTAGAAAAGGAATGGTGACCAACTAAAAATTTAAAATTCTACAAATGGTTTGATATCAATTAGATTCTTATCAGATCCATTAGCTTATGAGGAACACCAATGGATATAGTCCATAAAAAGGAAAATTTGGTGATATTTTACCTTGCCACTACATGAGTAAATAAAGTATATTGAAAGAGGAATTAAACTGGGACAGTGACTTGTCCATTTGTCTTTCTTCAGCAAGTAGGGTACCATCAAGGATCAAAATGGAGGTCTTAATATTATAGATTGGAAGACCAAAAATCTTAAGACCATTATTTAGTCATTACCTTTAGAGTACTATTGACTAAATAAAGGTATCCCACCTTGATTAATCAAGTATGATAGTATCTATGAGTTAGCAGTCGAAGTTATATACTCAGAGGGATATTATAAGTATTTGGACATGAATTCTAAAAGAAGTTACTTATTAGACTAAGTCACTTGAGGGTATGAGGTCAAGCCACGTCATGAAGTTGATTATGACACATCATGAAGGAGCTACGAGTATGATGAGGACAATAGCAACTGAGATAAGAGCAAACTTATAGAGTGATCTCCACCAGTGAGACAGATTTTTCCAAACCTGAATAGATACCATGATAAACCTTAGAAATCACTGTGGGTCTGAAAGATGCTGTTAACTTGGATTGAAAAGAAAAGTAGATAAGTACTGATTAATTTGGAGACCCTTGAACTTATGACATAGATATATTTAGAAAGAGATCAATAGGTAATCAAATAAAGTCTTTCTATATATCTATAAAAATTGTAATGCCCGAGCAATTTACTCTATTTTAACAAAAGTTGGACATTTTAGGGGAAATAAACTGTGTTAAATGTTTTACTTTATTTAAAATAGTAAATGAAGGAATTTATAAGGAAACTTGGTACCATTAGATTCTACTCGAAAAATGAAATCCAACGCCTCAAAGAACGCCGAAAACGGAGTTTGTATGAAGAAGTTACGGCCGTTTAAAGATCAGGGGCAGTTATGTAATTTAAACAGAAAACGAAAAAGGCATAAAACACAGGGGTCCATTTTCATAATGGCACCCCATCGTCTTCTTCCTCTAGATTTCTCCAGAAACCTTGGTTCCTAGAGAAATCTTCCATCACCAATGGCAACACCGCCATAGCAGGGCTATAAAAAGCCCCATCTCCCCCCTCTCCAAAAACACGTTTTTCGGCGATTTTGGGACTGGGGTTTCTAGCAAAAACTGGAAACCCGTCTCAAACTCATCTCTCTGCATGTTTCCAGCAACGGCCAGACCCTAGTCAGGCCAGCCATTCTCCCCATTCCCCTCTCTTCTCTTGTTGCGGTCTAGCATTGGGGTTTTCCCCTTCGTGGGTTCTGACAAACATGGATTTTCGGCAGAGGGAAATGCACCACCGGCAATAGGCGCTCCTAACCTACCCAAGTAAGTCGTTTCCCCCTTCTTTCTCTCCGTTTGCTTCCCTCAGGCCAGATCTGGTCTTTTCCCAGCAGTTTTCCAGCTGGGTTTCCTGCTCGAAAAACGCTCCAAACCAGCTTGGGCCGGCCCTGCACGAACAAGGCGTCCCAGGGATGCCATGCTCCACGTATGCCTAGGACGGGATCCAAGCATACGATAGTGCATACACTGTCCCAGAAGCGGCCTTCAAGTGACCGCACGACGTGGGGCACGGGTCCTGGCTTGACCAGGATGCACGAGGTGCCCTGAGAGCTGAGACGCGCCATGCTACACCAAAGGTGCGTCCGTGAGGCGCCATCTAGGATGCGTGCCATAGCGCATCACTTGAGCATGCATGTGCACGTGCAAAATGCGATCCCTGGCATGGCCTTTAGGCACGCACGCACGTGAGGCGGTCGCGGTTCAACTAGGATGGACGGGTGTCCTGGGAACTGGGACACGCGGACCTAATGAGACTTTAAAATTAGGATCATAGGACCATTTATAGAATTTAACTATTAAATAGTAGATCCATATTATAGGATCTAGCATGACAAATGAATTAGGCAAGGACCATGGACCCTCAAGGAAGAGCTAGCGATCTAATGCCTAAATGGATTGAAATTAATAAGGACTCCTTGTATCCATTCGTACCCAGAAGTTTATAAATGAGACCTAGGGACGGGTTGAGTGATAGAGGACGCGACTCCAGGAGATTTTGAGGTAGGTGCTCTAACGCTACTAGACTTTTTAAACGAGCCCATGATTGTTTTGAATGTGATTTAAGTATAAGTTATATGACTTGTTTAGCATGACTTAGTTTTATAAATGAATTCAGCATGCTTATGACAACTACATTTTGCTTAGACATGTTTTGCAAACAATTGCATATACATTATGCATAGACATGTTTTGCAAACAATTGCATATATTGCATGATTTGTGAGCATTGAGTTCTTGAGAAATTGCATGTCCTTGAGGGTTACCAAAAGACGTTGGAGTGCCCAAAAGACACTGGGTAGGCAGTTGTGAGGGACCCAAAGAGGACAGGTTTTGAAAAAGAGGTTTTTGGCTTGTTTGATCATATATGATTTGGGCTGGTAAGCTTGTGGGCACTATGCCGAGAGGTTTGAGTTGGCCTCTAGCCTCTACCACCATTAGGTGGATGGGTACCACGCCCAAAAAAGGCAACGTCCCTACGTTGACTGCATGTGGTACAGGGGGCTACCACTGGTGTCACAGCACTAGGTCGACGTGTTATATGCCCCGTTAAGGTTATGACCGAGAGTCCTTAGGTACCCGGGGACCACACGGTGGCGATGTCATGGGCATAGTTGGACCCTATGGTTTCGTGGATTTACTTGCATTGCATATGGCATCACATGAGGTTGATCAACCATACCATATATCCATGAGTTGGATTCAGTTGAGCATCTTATGCATATCATTATGTTTATGATATATGAAACTTTCAACTTGGATTATGCTATTTCTTTAAGTTGTTAGTATTCCAATTTGACAATGGTTTTTGATATCGATATTGAACATGATTGATTGAGCATGCATATATTTTAAAGAGCATATGATTTTAAACATAGCATGCATTGTAAAACTAGTAGTGATAGACTCTTACTGAGTATAGTATATACTCACCCTATCCTTAACATTTTTCAGGATAGTTCCACTCACAAATAGAAGACGCCTTAGGCGATACTAGTGCTATGAGCAAGTGAATCAAACAGGAGACAATTATACATGTAAGTAAACTCGCTACCCTTTGGACATGTATTTGTATTTATTTACAGTTGGGCTGTGTGCTGTGACTGGATAGACCTGGGGAAAAACATTTATGATTTTTGACGTTTTTCAAAAACTACTTTGATTGTTGTGAAAGCAAATGACACTCGGGGTTTTCAAAATGAGTTTAAAACTAAAGATTTTTTGCTACATTGCATGGTTTTTATAAAATGGTTTTCAAATAGGGATGCATCCTGCCTTAGGAATTTAGATCTTGCATTTAAAAATGCATGGGAAAACCCGGGTTGTCACATTTTCAAAATGAGTTTAAAACTAAAGGTTTTCTGCTGCATTGCATGATTTTTATAAAATGGGTTTCAAATAGGGATGCATCCCGCCTTAGGAAATTTAGATCTTGCATTTAAAAATGCAGGGGAAAACCTGGGTCGTCACAGTTGGTATCAGAGCCCAGGTTTTATCCTTTCACAGCCAGTCCAACATGTCCAAGGGTCATAGACAATTGAGATAAATTAAGAAGTAGTATAAATAGAAGTAGTGGAGATGACTACTTCTATCTGAGGATTACAATATTAATGCACAAGGCGGTTCACCATGAATAAATAGGTGAAACCCAGCTTGGTTTAACAAATAATTAGGCAGAGGATAGTGCAACCCTTATCCAAAATCTCGTCTAAGACGACTTCAGGATTAAGGATTGTTGTGTGGTGCAAATGTGAAAACTCATATATGGATCACATTATGATGAGAATGATGAATGAAGATGTTAGTGAACTTGTTAGTAGATAGTTCTAATCTGTAATAGATTAATCTCACTAAAGATGAGAACATCGAAAAACCTAGATGGCTATCTTACCATCATAAAGAATATCAAAATATGAGCACACTATCACAAGGGATATGATATGAGTATGATAAGGGATGTAAAAGATAGACTTTGAGAGGATTTTGATGATAATCTAAGAAGGATGAGAATGCAAGATGATACTAGGGGATAACTGTGACTCGATCACAAAGGTATGGATCTTGAAGGACTTAGCTCAATTTTGGATACCTGAATTGGAGTCTTATGAAGAGTAAAGTGCTATCGAATAATAATTACCTGAGTATTATGGAGCAAATCAGAAGAGGTATACAAGTGATAGATTATGAGAATTAGAGAAACATAACACGAATATGATAGGGAAATGAATTCGACTGAGTTATCAAAAGATTTTGACGATAATATTAGGGATGGTAGATCTGTGAATAATAAATTGATCCTAACAAGAACTTGTAAGAGAAGTGTAGTATGACCAAAACATCAATGCCATCATTAAGACATTGTATGAATTTTATTGAGGCTATAGGCAATTGAGGATTTCAATGACCTTAAGACAGTTTAGAATTTCTGAGAAGCATTCAATTTATCATATATGTTACGAAAAGGAATAGATGAAGTATCGATTATATGCAACGAAGCATATGGAGACATTGATCCAGGTAGACCAAATGAGGATTTTGAAGAAAAGAGAGAAAGAGATAGAGATGTAACTATAAGTATTCGATGAATATTGAATGGTCAAAAGAAGAAGATCATGACTCTATGAAGATACATACAATTCTATCATCTTGAATCCTATAGGAAGTTAGATCAAACAAATGCAAAGGAATAATACTAGGTGAGTTGGTGATCTTATTATAAAAGGGTATAAAAGAAAGAAAGCATATGGGGTTTAAGACTTTGAGTAGAGTATCAAATTTTAGGAGATTATGCAACAACAAATTTTCGAAGAGGAATGGTGACCAACTAGAAATTAAATTCTACCAATGGTTTGATATCAATTAGATTCTTATCGGATCCCTCAGCTTATGGGGAACACCAATGGATATAATCCATAAAAAGGAAACTTTGGTAATATCCTACCTTGCCACTACATGAGTAAATAAAGTATATTGAAAAAGGAATTAAGCTAGGATAGTGACTTGTCCATTTAGCAAGTAGGGTACCATCAAGGATCAAATTGAGATCTTACTATCATAGATTGGAAGACCAGAAAATCTTAAAACCATTAATTAGTCATTACCTTTAGAGCACTGTTGACTAAATAAAGGTATCCCACCCTAATTAATCAAGTATGTTAGTATCTATGAGTTAGTAGTCGAAGTTATATACTCAGAGGGACATTATAAGTATTTGGACATGAGTTTTACCTAAAAGAAGATTACTTGATTGAACTAAGTCATTTGAGGGTATGAGGTCAGTTGATTAGGCCACATCATGGAGGAGCTACAAGTACAATAAATACAGTAACAACTGAGACAGTTGCAAAAAATAAGAAGTGATCTAAACCAATGTGAAAGATTTTTCAAACCTTAGTGGCTACCATGACAAGGTGAAGAAATTACTTTGGGTCTGAGAAATACTGCTGACTTGGATTGAAAAGAAAGGTAGATAAGTACCGATCACTTTAGAGACCCTGGAGCTTATGACAAAGATATATCTGGAAAGAGATCAATAAGTAATCAAATAAAGTCTTTCTATATGTCTATGAAAATGTTCCATGCTTACCTGAGAATTTTTCAAATTTGATGATATAACAGCTTCAACATAACTTGATGTAATAGCTATTGAACGAGAACTGCTATTACAAGCTAAGTATGGAGAGGCACTTGAAGGATAAAATTTGAGGAATTGAGAAAATCATTACTTATGAGTATACCTCCTGACAATACAGACTGCATGGTTAATGATAAAGCCTTGATAAAAGATTGCACAATATATTGACATAGAGGATGGAAGGAGAAAAGATAAGATGGCTAGCACATTAAGGTAAGATTTAATGTTATGTTGCCTTTAGACAAATAGTTAGTTCTTATGAGCATATACCAAGTATGAAAAAATCAATTAACGGAATTTCCTAAGGGCTTACCCTACTGGATTGAGTATAGAACTTTTGGACTGAAAGGTTACGAAGAAAACTATCAAGCAAAGAAAGGACAAAGAGGATGATGACAAAGGATTCAACCATAACCTAGTAAGGGTACTTGGTTATGAATAAGAGAGTTTTTGCTTTGCATAAATGGGAACATTATTGGAAATCCTAATGACAAATTGATGAGAATAGTGAAATAGACCTCTGGACGAGAACATTTGACCCATGATGATGAATCGACCATTAACATTTGACATGAGTTTGGATAAAATCTTCACGGAGAAAAGCGTTTAATGAATTCAATAATTATGAAACTGGATACAGAGTAAGGACATTTTACTTTCAGTATATGATAAGGTCCTCAATGGAAGATGCTACTAATTGACTTTCATGATTTAATTTTGAATTTAACTTTGGTCGAGGAATCAAGTCACATATGCAAAACGACAGGAAATTGAAATTCGAAGTTAATCAAGGATTTGGCTGTAGAGCACATGATACCATGTCAGTTATTGAAGTATCTTGGGAACAAATATAAAGGATAAGAAGCAAAGTTAGACACAATAGAAAGAAGGTAAATTTTTTGGACTCCTACTAGTGATATATAACCAACCATTACAAGGAGATGTGGACGATGAAGAGATCACTAGATGAAAGATAAGAAGAAAAAGGGATTATCCTATGATATTCAAAATGAAATAAGAGAAATAAGATCATATGATCACAAAGAAGTATGGAGTAATTTATACATGAATAAAGAAGCATGATCTATGAGGAGACTATCCTATACATGATGAGAAAAGTATAGGCATCTAAGGATTTCAAGAAAGATGAGTTACAGCTAGAAACCGGTATTGTTAAGCTGGCACGTACAGGAGTATGCATCAGAGTATGCAGTGAAAGCGGCCCTTATAGGTAAGGACTTGTTGAAGGAACAATAAAAATGATAAATTGAGGATGACCCTCGATTTGATTCCTAAGGGGAGAATGCATTGATCAAGAAGTTATCTAAGAGACAAAATACCTTGAAGATCATAAATTATGGAATTTCAAGGACGAAATTCATTTAAGGGGGTAATAATGTAATGCCCGAGCAATTTACTCTATTTTAACAAAAATTGGACATTTTAGGGGAAATAAACTGTGTTAAATGTTTTACTTTATTTAAAATAGTAAATGAAGGAATTTGTAAGGAAACTTGGTACCGTTAGATTCTACTCGAAAAATGGAATCCAACACCTCAAACAATGCTAAAAACGGAGTTCGTATGAAGAAGTTACAGTTGTTTAAAGATTAGGGGTATTTCTGGAATTTATACAGAAAAATGAAAAAGACGAAAAATGCAGGGGGCCGTTTTGATAACGGCACCCCCTATCGTCTTCCACCTCCAGACTTCTCCAGAAAACCATTTTTCCCGATTTCTCCAGAACACCCCAGGGGAAATGGCGGCACCGCCATTGAAGGGCACCGCCTTCTCCCCTCTATAAAAGCCCCATATCCCCCTCTCCAAAAACACATTTTTCCAGCAACTTTTGGACTGGGGTTTCCTATAAAAACTAGAAACCCGACTCTCTGCAATTTCCTGCAACGGCCAGGCCCTAGTCGGGCCGGCCATTCTCCCCATTCCCCTCACTCCTCTTGTTTCGGTCTGGCATTGGGGTTTTCCCCTTCGTGGGTTCTGACAAACATGGAATTCCGGCAGAGGGAAACGCACCACCGGCAAGGTGTCCCCAGGCAACCTAAGTAAGTCATTTTCCTCCACTTTCTCTCCATTTGCATCCCCCAGGCCAGATCCATGCCGGATCTGGTCTTTTCCAGCCGGGTTCCTGGCCGAAAAACACTCCAAGCCAGCTTGGGCTGGCCCTGCACAAACAAGGTATCCGAGGGACACCATGCTTCACCTGTGCCTAGGACTGGGCCCCTGGGATGGATTCTAGGTGTATGACAGTGCGTACACTGTCCTAGGTGCAGCCTTCAGGTGCGTGCGTGACATAGGGCACGGGTCCTGGTTCAACCACGATGCACGGGGTGCCCTAGGAGCTGAGATGTGCCAAGCTACACCAAAGGTGCGTCCATGAGGTGCCATCCAGGATGCCCGCCATAAGCGCGTCGCTTGAGCATGCATGTGCATGTGCAAAATGGGGTCCTTGGGACGGCCTTTAGGCATGCACGCACGTGAGGTGGTCACGGTTCAACCAGGATGCACGGGTGTCCTGGGAACTAGGACACGCGGAACTAATGAGACTTTAAAATTAGGATCATAAGACCATTTATAGAATTTAACTATTGAATAGTAGATCCATATTATAGGATCTAGCCTGACAAATGAATTAGGCAAGGACCATGGACCCTAAAGGCAGAGCTAGCGATCTAATGTCTAAATGGATTAAAATTAATAAGGACTCCTTGTATCCATTCATACTCAGGAGTTTATAAATGAGACCCAGGGATAGGTTGAAGTGATAAAGGACGCGACTCCAGGAGACTTTGAGGTAGGTGCTCTATCGTTACTAGACCTTTTAAAAAGAGCCACGATTGTTTTGAATGCATGTTTTAAGTATAAATTATATAACTTGTTTAGCATGACTTATTTTATGGCTTGTTTAGCATATAAATGAATTCAGCATGCATATGATTAAATAGATTATGCATAGACATGTTTTGTAAACAATTGCATATATTACATGATTTGTGAACATTGAGTTCTTGAAAAATTGCATGTCCTTGAGGGTTACCAAAAGACGCTGGAGTGCCCAAAAGACGCTAGGTAGGCAGTTGTGAGGGCCAGGCAGTTGTGAGGGACCCAAAGAGGACAGGTTTTTAAAAAGAGATTTTTGCTTGTTTGATCGTATATGATTGGGGCTGGTAAGCTCGTGGGCACTATGCCGAGAGGTTTGGGTTAGCCTCCAGCCTCTAGCACTATTAGCTGGATGGGTACCACGCCCAAAAAGGGCATGTCCCTACTTCGACTGCATGTGGTACAGGGGTTACCACTGGTGTCACGGCACTGGGTCGAAGTGTCATATGTCGCGTGGAGGCATATGACCCTGTGTCCCTAGGTACCCGAGGACCACACGGTGGCAAGGTCATGGGCAGAGTTGGACCCTATGGTTTGAGGATTTAGTTGCATTGCATATGGCATGACATGAGGATGGTCGACCATACCATATGTCCATGAGATGGATTCAGTGGAGCATCTTATGCCTATCATTATGTTTATGATATATATATATATATATATGATACTTTCGACTTGGATTATGTGATTCTTTAGTCGTCAGTATTTCGATTCGATAATGGTTTTTAATATTGATATTGAACATGGTTGATCGAACATGCACATGTTTTAAAGAGCATATGATTTTTAAATGTAGTATGTATTGCAAAACTAGTAGTGATAGACTCCTAAGGAGATATTATTGCTATGAGCAAGTGAATCAAACAGGGGACAATTATACATGTAAGTAAACACTCTATCCTTTGGAGATGTATTTGTATTTATTTACAATTGGACTGTGTGCTGTGACTGGATAGACCTGGGGGAAAAACACTCATGATTTATAAAGTTTTTCAAAAGTAACATTGATTGTTGTGAAAGCAAATGACACTCGGGATTTTCAGAATGAGTTTAAAACCAAAGATTTTCTGCTGCATTGCATGGTTTTTTATAAAATGGTTTTCAAATAGGGATGCATCCCACCTTAGGAATTAGATACTGCATTTAAAAATGCATGAGAAAACCCAGGTCATCACAACTAAATTAGGAATGTAAGTAACATGGGAAATGGAAACATGCATGGAATAAGAAACTAAACTAGGGAAACTTTCTAAAAACAAAGCTTTCTTAAAAAAAACATAGAAACTAGCGAAAACGAATCTAGGATGTAGTTCACATAAGCAAGAAAATCTAAATAAGAAATTAACAAGGCAACAAGCAATTATCTAAGAAATCAAAATTCAAAACCATGTGCATGACCCACGTAAGTGTAGATTCTTAAGCAATTGGATCTTATTTAAATCACTAATCCTAAGCAAAGAAATACTGTAGTTGATTAAATTAAGAATGTAAATAACATGGGAAATGGAAACATTCAAGGTATAAGAAACTAAACTGAGGAAACTTTCTGAAAAGAAAGTTTTTAAAAAAAAAATTTAGAAACTAACTAAAACTAATCAAAGATGCAGGTTACATAAGCAAGGAAATCTAAATAAGAAATTAACAAGGCAACGAGAAATTATCTAAGGAATCAAAATTCAAAACCATGTGCATGACCCATGTAAGTGTAGGTTCTTAAGCACTTGCATCTTATTTAAATCTCTTATCTTAGCCAAAGAAAGATTGTAGTTGATTAAATTAGGAATGTAAATAACATGGGAAAGGGAAACATGCATGGAATAAGAAACTAAACTAAGGAAACTTTCTAAAAACAAAGCTTTCCTAAAACAAAACTTAGAAACTAGCAAAAACTAATCTAAGATGTAGTTTACATAAGCAAGGAAATCTAAATAAGAAATTAACAAGGCAACTAACAATTATCTAAGGAATCAAAATTCAAAACCATGTGCATGACCCATGTAAGTGTGGATTCTTAAGGAATTGGATCTTATATAAATCACTTATCCTAGCCAAAGAAATATCGTAGTTGATTAAATTCGGAATGTGAATAACATGGGAAAAGGAAACATTCATGAAATAAGAAACCAAACTGAGGAAACTTTCTTAAAACAAAGCTTTCTTAAAACAAAACTTAGAAACTAGCAAAAAATAATCTATGATGTAGTTTACATATGCAAGGAAATCTAAATGAGAAATTAAAAAGGCAACAAGCAATTATCTAAGGAATCAAAATTCAAAACCATGTGCATGACCCATGTAAGTGTGGATTCTTAAGCAATTGGATCCTATTTAAATCACTTATCCTAGCTGAAGAAATATTGTAGTTGATTAAATTAGGAATGTAAATAATATGGGAAATGGAAACATGCATGGAATAAGAAACTAAACTAAGGAAACTTTCTAAAAGCAAAGCTTTCTTAAAACATAACATAGAAACTAGCAAAAACTAATGTAAGATGTAGTTTACATAAGCAAGGAAATCTAAATAAGAAATTAACAAGGCAATAAGCAATTATCTAAGGAATCAAAATTCAAAACGATGTGCATGACCCATGTAAGTGTAGATTCTTAAGCAAAGAAATATTGTAGTTGATTAAATTAAGAATGTAAATAACATGGGAAATGGAAACATTCATGGAATAAGAAACTAAGCTAAGGAAACTTTCTAAAAACAATGTTTTTTAAAACAAAATTTAGAAACCAACTAAAACTAATCGAAGATGCAGGTTACATAAGTAAGGAAATCTAAATAAGAAATTAATAAGGCAACGAGAAATTATCTAAGGAATCAAAATTCAAAACCATGCGCATGACCCATGTAAGTGTAATGCCCGAGCAATTTAGAGTATTTTTAGCGAAATTTGAACATTCTATAGGAAATAAACTGAGTTAAATGTTTCACTTTATTTAAAATAGTAAATGAAGGAATTTGTAAGGGAACTTAGTACCATTAGATTCTACTCGAAAAATGGAATTTAACGCCTCTTAAATCACCCAAAACGAAGTTTGTATGAAAAAGTTACAGCCATTTAAAGATAGGGGTATTTCTAGAAATTAAACAGAAAAATGAAAAAAGACGAAAAAGGACGAAAAATGCAGGGGGCCATTTTGATAACGGCACCCCCTGTCGTCTTCAACCTCTAGACCCCTCCAGTAACCCGTTTTTCCCGATTTCTCTAGAATACACTAGGGGAAATGGCGGCACCGCCTTCTCCCCTCTATAAAAACCCCATCTCCCCCCTCTTCAAAATCGCGTTTTTTCCAGCCGTTTGAGATTAGGGTTTCCGGCAAAATCGGAAACCAGTCTCAACCCATCTCCCTGCATTTTTCCAGCAACGGCCAGGCCCTAGTCAGGCCGGCCATTCCGTTCCCGTCTCCCCATTTCCCCTCTCTTCTCTGTTCCGATTTGGGCATTGGGGTTTTTCCCCTTCTTCATGGTTTCCGGTGAGCAGGAGCTTCAAGGTGAAGAATAGGCGCACCCATGGGCGATGGGTACTCTCCCAGACCACCCAGGTAAGCCCCCCACCCCTTCCTATTTGGTTTTGCTTCTTCCCTGCCCAGATCCACGCCGAATCTGGGTGTTTTTCGGCTGAGGAGACACTGTGGAAACTGGAGAAGACGGGTTTCCTCTGAAACCCGTCCAAAACTAGTTGTCATGGGACGCACCCTGTGACGCACACGAGTGACGCGTCCCCTGGGGGCCAGCATCGCCCGCACGTAAGTGTACGGTAGGCTTTTGACTCGTCCAAGATGCGCGGGGCGTCCTGGGCACTAAGACGCGGCCCGCCTGCGACAAAGACACATTCCTAGGACGTTGACTGGGATGCGTGCTGTAGCACTACTTGGGCATGCATGTACAACAGTTCGTACACTGTCCTAGGTGTGGTCTTTAAGTACCCGTGCGACATGGGGCACGGGTCCTGGCTCGGCCAGGGTGCACGGGGTGCCCTGGGAGTTGAGACACTCCATGCTACAAGGTGCATCTGTGAGATGATGTGCGTCATAGCGCGTCACTTGAGCATGCATGTACACGTGCAAAACGCAGTCCCTAGCACGGCCTTTGGGCGTGCACGCACGTAAGGCAGTCACGGTTCAACCAGGATACACGGGTGACCTAGGAACTGGGGCACGTGGATCTAATGAAACTTTAAAGTTTAGATCAAAGGACAAATTACAGAGTTTAACTACTAAATAGTAGATCCAAATCATAGGATCTAGCCTGACAATCAATTAGGCAAGGTCCAAGGACCCAATAGGCAGAGCTAGCGATCTAATGTCTAAATGGATTGAAATTAATAAGGACTCCTTGTATCCATTCATACCCAAGAGTTTATAAATGAGACCTAGGGATGGGTTGAGTGATATAGGACGCGACTCTAGGAGACTTTGACGTAGGTGCTCTATCACTACTAGACTTTTTAAAACAGCCATGATTGTTTTAAGCATGTTTTAAGTATAAGTTACATAACTTGTTTTGCAAATAATTGCATATACATTATGCATAGATATATTTTGCAAACAAATGCATATATTGCATGATTTGTGAGCATTGAGTTTTTGAAAGATTGCATGTCCTTGAGGGTTACCAAAAGACGTTGGAGTGCCCAAAAGATGCTGGGTAGGCAGTTGTGAGGGACCTAAAGAGGATAGATTTTAAAAAAGGGGTTTTTACTTGTTTGATCTGATATGATTTGGGCTGATAAGTTTGTGGGCACTATGCCGAGACATTTGGGTTGGCCTCCAGCCTCTACCACTATTAGGTGGATGGGTACCACGCCCAAAAAGGGCAACGTCCCTACGTCGACCGTATGTGGTACAGGGGGCTACCACTGGTGTCACGACACTGGGTTGACGTGTCTTATGCCCCGTTGAAGCTATGACCAAGTGTCCTCAGGTACCCGGGGACCACACGACGGTGAGGTCGTGGGCATAGTTGGACCTTATGGTTTGAGGATTTACTTGCACTGCATATGGCATGACATGAGGTTGGTCGACCATACTAGATATCCCTGAGTTGGATTCAGTTGACCATCTTATGCATATCATTATGGTTATGATATATGATACTTTTGACTTGGATTATGCTATTCTTTAAGTCATCAGTATTTCAACTTGATAGTGGTTTTTAATATCGATATTGAACGTGATTGTTGGAACATGCACATGTTTTTTTTAAGAGCATATGATTTTAAACATAGCATGTATTACAAAACTAGTAGTGATAGACTCCTACTGAGTGTAGTATATACTCATCCAATCCTCAACATTTTTTAGACACAAAATAAACACTTAAGGACAAGATACGCCTGTGACAGAAGACACCCAGACTAAGTGCAAGTAAGTAAACCCCTACCTTATCTTTCAATGTTACTTGATTGTAGTTACTCTCTATAGCTGAGGCTGTGACTAACACTTTCTTGGGAATAATGTTGATCTAAAATTATGCCATGGCTAGATAATTTGAAAATGTGTTTTGACACTCAAGATTTTTATGAAAGATTTTTTTCCAAAACGAAAAATATTTTCATGCATTTCCTACTTATAAAACAAGAGATCTCGCCTTTTTATCAAATTTGCATCATATAAAACCTGAGTCATCACAGTTGGTATCAAAGCGCGGTTTGACGTTACTCACAACCCAATTATGAGGAGAATAACTTATAATCAAGTTTCATCCATGAAAGAGTAAGGGGTAATAGGATAACACATACTAAGGTTTCGTAAATTACCTTGTGATTACAGATGCCTAAGAAGAAAGGAAGCAATGTTCCACGACCTGAAGCCCCACCAGTGGACTCTACTGGGTCGGGCAATGGGATGGATGAATTGTTCCAGCAATTCCTAAAGAATATGGGACAATACATGAATAGTCAAAGCCAAACCCCTACCACACGAGATCCTTCCCCTGATAAAGTGATAGATAGGATAGAGGTTCAGTTAGAAAGGTTTCAGAAATTAGCTCCCTCATTCACAGGAGAAGATGAAGCATCTACAGCTGAAAAATTGTTAATTGATATTGAAAAGATATTTAAAGCCATGAACATAGCTGAAGAAAGAAAAGTACCCATGGCCACATTTGTGTTTAGAGGAGAGGCTACCTTTTGGTGGGAAACAGCAGAAAGGACTTATTTTGACCAGCAAGAAACAATAAGATGGGAAGAGTTTAAAAAGGTCTTTAATGACAAATATTATCCTAAACACAGAAGGAAACAGAAGGAAAAGGAATTTATGGACTTAGAACAAGGAAATATGATTGTCCAACAGTATGAAAATAGATTCATCAGCCTCCGAAGATTTGCACCACGTGCTTGTGCTGATGAGGAAGATGCGGCAAAAAGATTTGTAGATGGACTCAACCCAGGACTCAGGAATAGAGTTCTAGGTTTCCAACCTTCCACAGTAGCCAAAGCCGTAGAGATGGCCTCCCTATACGAAAAAGATTATCAAAGGAAACTAAGAACATCAACACCATGAGAAATAAAGGAAAGAGACCATTTCAGTCATCTGGACCCAAGCCACCTTTCAAGAAGCCGTTTGAAAACAATAGGGTACCATCAAGCATCAAATTGAGATCTTGCTATCATAAATTTGGAAGACCAAAAATCTTAAGACCATTATTTAGTCATTACCTTTAAAGTACTGTTGACTAAAGGTATCGCACCCTTATTAATCAAGTATGTTAGTATCTATGAGTTAGTAGTCGAAGTTATATACTCAGAGGGATGTTATAAGTCTTTAGACTTGAGTTTTCCTTGAAAAGAAAAGTACTTGTTAGACTAAGTCAATTGAGGGTATGAGGTCAGTTAATAAATATAGTAACAACTGAGAAAGAAGAGCGATCGCCACCAGTGAGACAGATTTTTCCAAACCTGAATAGATACCATGACAAACCATATAAATCACTGTGGGTCTGAAAAATTTTGCTGACTTGGATTGAAAAGGAAGGCAAATAAGTATTGATCACATTAGAGACCCTTGAGCTTATGACAAAGATATATCTGAAAAGAGATCAATAGGTAATCAAATAAAGTTTTTCTATATGTCTATGAAAATGTTCCATGCTTACCCGAGTGTTTTTCAAATTTGATGATTTAACAGCTTCAGCATAACTTGATGTAGTAGCTATTGTGACGACCCGGGTTTTCTCATGCATTTTTAAATGCAATATCTAATTTCCTAAGGCGAGATGCATCCCTATATGAAAACCATTTTATGAAAACCATGCAATGCAGCAGAAAATCTTTACTTTTAAACTCATTTTGAAAACCCCGAGTGTCATTTGCTTTCACAACAATCAAAGTAGTTTTTTTTTTAAAACTTCAGAAATCATAAGTGTTTTTCCCCAGGTCTTTCCAGTCACAGCACACAGCCCAACTGTGAATTAATACAAATACATGTCCAAAGGGTTGAGAGTTTACTTGCATGTATAACTGTCTTCTTTTTAATTTACTTGCTCGTAGCACTAATATCTTCTGAGGCGTCGTCTATTTGTGAGTAGAACTATCCTGAAAAATGTTAAGGATAGGATGAGTATATACTATACTCAGTAGGAGCCTATCACTACTAGTTTTATAATGCATGCGATGTTTAAAAATCATGTGCTCTTTCAAAACATGTGCATGTCTGAACACTCAAGTTCAATATATCAAAAACCATTGTCAAATTGAAATACTAACGACTTAAAGGATCACATAATCCAAATCGAAAGTATCATATACATATATATCATAACATTATGATATGCATAAGATGCTTCATTGAATCCAACTCATGGATATCTAGTATGGTATGGTCGACCAACCTCATATCATGCCATATGCAATACAAATAAGTCCATAAACCATAGGGTCCACTATGCCCACAACCTCGCCGCCGCGTGGTCCCCGGGTACCTGAGGACACAGCGTCATAACCTCCACGGGGCATATGACACATCGACCCAGTGCCGTGACACCAGTGGTAGCCCCCTGTACCACATGCAGTCGACGTAGGGACATGCCCTTTTTGGGCGTGGTACCCATTCCACTTAGTAGTGGTAGAGGCTGGGTGGCCAACCCAGACCCCTCAGCATAGCACCCACGAGCTTATTAGCCCAAATTATAATCCGATCAAACAAGCGAAAACCTCTCTTTTTCAAAACCTGTCCTCTTCGGGTCCCTCACAACTGCCTGGCCCTCGGCACTCCAGCGTCTTTTGGTAACCCTTAAGGACATGTAATTTTTGCAAGAAATTAATGCTCACAAATCATGCAATCTATGCAATAATT
This sequence comes from Warburgia ugandensis, assembly GCA_035236585.1. Taxonomy (NCBI): domain Eukaryota; kingdom Viridiplantae; phylum Streptophyta; class Magnoliopsida; order Canellales; family Canellaceae; genus Warburgia; species Warburgia ugandensis. The sequence goes on from CP141128.1 coordinate 56,264,399, forward strand.
TGCAAAACATATCTATGCATAATGTATATGTAATCATTTACAAAACATGTCTATGCATAAAGCATTTATCACATGCATGCTGAATTAAATTATGTTAAACAAGTCATATACTTAAAACATGTATTCGCAAAACAATCATAGTTCTTTTAAAAGAATCTAGTAGCGATAGAGCACCTACCTCAAAGTCTCTTGGAGTCGCGTCCTTTAGCACTCAATCCGTCCCTAGGTCTCATTTATAAACTCCTGGGTATAAATGGATACAAGGAGTCCTAATTAATTTCCGTCTATTTAGACATTAGACTGCTAGTTCTGCCTATTGGGTCCCTGGTTCTTGCCTAATTCATTGTCAGGCTAGATCCTATGGTGTTGACCTACTATTCCATAGCTAACTCTGTAATTTGTCCTTTAATCTTAGCTTTAAAGTCTTGTTGGGTCCACGTGTCCCAGTTCCCTCACGTGCATGAGCGCCTAAAGGCCGTGTCAGGGACCGGGTTTTTACACGCGCACATACATGCTCGGGTGACGCGCTATGACACACATCATCGCATGGGCGCACCTTGTATCATGGCGCGTCTCAGCTCCCAGGGCACCCCATGCACCTTGGTCGAGCCAGGACCCGTGCCCTATGTCACGCGCGCACCCGTGGGCCGCTCTTGGGACAGTGTACGCACTGTCGTACGCCCGGAGCCCATCCCTGGGACCCTGTCCCAGGCGCACATGGAGCAAGGCATCACTGGGACGCCTGGCTTGTGCAAGGTTGTCTGGACCTGGCTTGGGCGTTGTGTTGATGCAGGCCATTTGAACGGCTTGGGAATGTCCTCCAGCCCAAAAATCCGGCTAGAAAAAGGTCAGATCCAGCATGGATCTTGGCCTGGGGGAAGTGAAACAGAGGAAAGGGAAGGAGGGGCTTACCTGGGTAGCCTGGGAACACCCTTTTCCGAGTGGTGCAGCTCCTCCTTTCGGCCTGAAAACCCTTGGCTGCTGGAAACTCGAAGAAGGGGAAAACCCCATTGCCAAGACCGGAGAGAAGAGAGGGGAATGGCCGGCCTAACTTGGGCCTGGCCATTGCCAGAAAACTCAGAGAGATGGGTTTGAGACGGGTTTCCAGTTTTGCTAGAAACCCCAGTCTCAAACGACTGGAAAAAACCCATTTTGCAGAGGGGGGAAAATGGGGTTTTTATAGAGGAATGAAAAGCAGTGCCCCTCAATGGCGGTGCCGCCATTTTCCCTGGTGTATTTTAGAGAAATTGTGAAAAAACGAGTTTTTGGGAGGGTCTAGAGGTTGAAGACGACAGGGGGTGCCGTTATCAAAATGCCCCCTGCGTTTTTCGTCCTTTTTCGTTTTTTTCGTTTTATTTCTAGAAATACCCCTATCTTTAAATGGCTGTAACTTCCTCAAACGAACTCCGTTTTGGGTGATTTTTGAGGCGTTGGAGTCCATTTTTCGAGTAGAATCTAATGATACTAAGTTCCCTCACAAATTCCTTCATTTACTATTTTAAATAAAGTGAAAATTTTAACTCAGTTTATTTCCTATAGAATGTTCAATTTTTGTTAAAAGTAGTGTAAATTGCTCGGGCATTACATTATTACCCACTTAAAAGAATTTCGTCATCGAAATTCTATAAATTATCATTTTCAAGGTATTTTGTCCCTTAGATAACTTTTGGTGAATGCATTCTCTCCTTAGGAATAAAATCTAAGCTCATCCTCAATTTATCATTTTTATTGCTCCTTCTACAAGGCCTTACCTATAAGGGCTGCTTTCGCTGCATACTCTGATGCTTACTCTCATACATGCTAGTTTAACAATACCGGTCTCTAGCTGTAATGCATCTATATCAAAATCCTTAGATTCCTATACTTATCTTATCATGTTAGGACAGTCTCCTGGTAAGATCATGCTTCTTTATTCATGTATAAATTACTCCATACTTCTTTGAGATCATATGATCTTATTTCTCCTATTTTAAATATCATAGGATAATCCCTTTCATCTAGTGATCTCTTTTATCATCCACAAGTCCAAAAAGTTACCTTCTTTCCATTGTGTCTAACTTTGCTTCTTGTCTTTTATATTTGTCCCTAAGATACTTCAATAACTGACATGGTATCATGTGCTCTACAGCCAAACCTTTGATTAACTTCGAATGACTTGATTCCTCAACCAAAATTACATTAAAAAATGAAAGCCAATTAGTAGCATCTTTCATCGAAGACCTTATCATATACTGAAAGTAAAATGTCCTAACTTTATATCCAGTTTCATAATTATTGAATTCATTAAACGCTTTCCTCTGTGAGGATTTTATCTCAACTCATGTCAAAAGTTAATGGTCGATTCATCATCATGGGTCTCCAGAAGCGTATCTCACTATTCACATCCATTTGTCATTAGGATTTTCAATAATATTCCCATTCATGTAAGGCAAAAAGTCTCTTATACCCGAGTACCCTTACTAGGTCATAGTTGAATCCTTTGTCATCATCCTCTTTGTCCTTTCTTTGCTTGATGGTGTCCTTCGTAACCTTTCAATCCAAAAGTTCTATCCTCAATCCAGTAGGGTTAGTCCTCAGGAAATTCCTTCACTTGATTTTTCGTACTTGGTATATGCTCATAACAACTAACTATTTGTTTAAAGGCAAAGTAACATTAAATCTTCACCTTATAGTGTGCTAGCCATCTCACCTTTTCTCCTTCCATTCCCTATGTCAATATATTGTTTAATCTTTTATCAGGGCTTTATTGTCAATCATGCATAAGTAGTGATTTTCTCAATTCCTCAAATTTCATCCTTCAAGTGCCTCTTCATACTTAGCTTGTAATAGCAGTTCTCATTCAATAACTACTTCATCAAGTTATGCTGAAGCCATTAAATCATCAGATTTGAAAAACACTCAGGTAAGCATGAAACATTTATATAGAAAGACTTTATTTGATTACCTATTGATCTCTTTTCAGATATATCTTTGTCATAAGCTCAAGGGTCTCTAAAGTGACCAATACTTATTTGCCTTCCTTTTCAATTCAAGTCAGCAGTATTTTTCAGACTCAAAGAAATTTCTCCACCTTGTCATGGTAGCCACTAAGGTTTGAAAAATCTTTCACATTGGTTTAGATCACTTCTTGTTTTTGCTCCATCTCAGTTGCAACAGTTCTCATCAATTGACCTCATACCCTCAATTGACTTATTTTAACAAGTACTTTTCTTTTCAAGGAAAACTCAAGTCTAAAGACTTACAACATCCCTCTGAGTATATAACTTCGACTACTAACATATTTGATCAAATAGGGTGGGATACCTTTAGTCAATAGTGCTCTAAAGGTAATGGCTAAATAATGGTCTTGAGATTTTTGCTCTTCCAATCTATGATAGTAAGATCTCAATTTGATCCTTGATAGTACCCTATTGCTAAATGGACAAGTTACTGTACCGGCTTAATTCCTTTATTCACTTAAGTAGTGGCAAGGTAGGATATCACCAAATTTTTCCTTTTATGTACTATATCCATTGGTGTTCCTCATAAGCTAATGGATCTGATAAGAATCTAATTGATATCAAACCATTTGTAGAAGTTTAACTTCTAGTTGGTTGCCATTCTTCTTTGAAAATTTCTTGTCACATAATCTCTTGAAATTCGATACTCTACTCAAAGTCGTAAACCCCATATGCTTCCTCTCTTTGATACTCTTTTACAATAAGATCATCAACTCACCTAGTATTATTCCTTTGCATTTGTTTGACTTCCTTCCTATAGGATTCAAGATGTTAGAATTGTATGTATCTTCATAGAGTCATGATCTTTTTTTCTTTTTTTTTATTCAATATTCATCGAATACTTATAGTTACATCTCTATCTCTTTCTCTCTTTTCTTCAACATCCTCATTTGGTCTACCTAGATCAATGTCTCCATATGCTTTGTTGCATATAATTGATACTTCATCATAAACTGAATGCTTCTCAGAAATTCTAAACCGTCTTAAGATCATTGAAATCCTCAATTGCCTATAGCCTCAATAAAATTCATATAATGTCTTAATAATGGTATTGACGTTTTGGTCATGCTATACTTTTCTTACAAGTTCATGTTAGGATCAATCTATTATCATAGATCTATCATCCCCAATATTATCGTCAAAAATCTTTTGATAACTCGGTTGAATTCATTTCCTTATCATATTCGTGTTATGTTCCTCTTATTCACATAATCTGTCACTTGTATACCTCTTCTGATTTTCTCCATAATTCTTAGGTAATTATTTTTCAATAGCATTTTACTCTCCTGAATAGTATCCAAAATTAAGCTAAGTCCCTCAAGATCCATACCTTTGTGACCTAGTTCGAGTCACTATTATTTCCTAATATCATCTTGCATTCTCATCCTTCTTAGATTATCATCAAAATCATCTCAAAGTCTGTCTTTTAAATCCCTTATCATACACATATCATATCCCTTGTGATAGTGTACTCATATTCTGATACTCTTTATGATAGCCACCTAGGTTCTTTGATTTTCTCACCTTTGATAAGATTACTTTAATGCAGGTCAACACTATCTACTAACAAGTCCAATAATCATCTTCATTCATTCATTTTCATCATAATCTGATCCTTATATGAGATTTCATCTTTGCACCACTGCACAACAATCCTTATTTCCTATGATTTTGATAGGATTCAAGCAATCCAATATCTAAGTATTTGCTAGGACTATCTCCTTTTTGACCTATGTGTTTATGGTGAAATGCCTTGAGTCATTAATATTGTAATCCTCAAATAGAAGTAGTCATCTCTACTACTCCTTTTTACACTACTTATTCTTGATTTTCTCTATTGTCCATGACCCTTGGACATGCTGGACTGGCAATGAAAGGATAAAACCTGGGCTCTGATACCAACTGTGACGACCCGGGTTTTCTCATGCATTTTTAAATGCAATATCTAATTTCCTAAGGCGGGATGCATCCCTATTTGAAAACCATTTTATGAAAACCATGCAATGCAACAGAAAATCTTTACTTTTAAACTCATTTTGAAAACCCCGAGTGTCATTTGCTTTCACAACAATCAAAGTAGTTTTTTTTTAAAAACTTCAGAAATCATAAGTGTTTTTCCCCAAGCCGAAATCAGTCACAGCACACAGCCCAACTGTGAATTAATACAAATACATGTCCAAAGGGTTGAGAGTTTACTTACATGTATAACTGTCTCCTTTTTAATTTACTTGCTCGTAGCACTAATATCTCCTAAGGCGTCGTCTATTTGTGAGTAGAACTATCCTGAAAAATGTTAAGGATAGGATGAGTATATACTATACTCAGTAGGAGCCTATCACTACTAGTTTTATAATGCATGCGATGTTTAAAAATCATGTGCTCTTTCAAAACATGTGCATGTCTGAACACTCAAGTTCAATATATCAAAAACCATTGTCAAATTGAAATACTAACGACTTAAAGGATCACATAATCCAAATCGAAAGTATCATATACATATATATCATAACATTATGATATGCATAAGATGCTTCATTGAATCCAACTCATGGATATCTAGTATAGTATGGTCGACCAACCTCATATCATGCCATATGCAATACAAATAAGTCCATAAACCATAGGGTCCACTATGCCCACGACCTCGCCGCCGTGTGGTCCCCGGGTATCTGAGGACACAGCGTCATAGCCTCCACGGGGGCATATGATACATCGACCCAGTGCCGTGACACTAGTGGTAGCCCCTTGTACCACATGCAGTCGACGTAGGGACATGCCCTTTTTGGGCGTGGTACCCATTCCACCTAGTAGTGGTAGAGGCTGGGTGGCCAACCCAGACCCCTCGTCATAGCACCTACGAGCTTATTAGCCCAAATCATAATCCGATCAAACAAGCGAAAACCTCTCTTTTTCAAAACCTATCCTCTTCGGGTCCCTCACAACTGCCTTGCCCTCGGCACTCCAGCGTCTTTTGGTAACCCTCAAGGACATGTAATTTTTGTAAGAACTTAATGCTCACAAATCATGCAATCTATGCAATAATTTACAAAACATATCTATACATAATGTATATGCAATCATTTACAAAACATGTCTATGCATAAAGCATTTATCACATGCATGCTGAATTAAATTATGTTAAATAAGTCATATACTTAAAACATGTATTCGCAAAACAATCATAGTTCTTTTAAAAGAATCTGGTAGCGATAGAGCACCTACGTCAAAGTCTCTTGGAGTTGCGTCCTTTAGCACTCAACCTGTCCCTGGGTCTCATTTATAAACTCCTGGGTATAAATGGATACAAGGAGTCCTAATTAATTTCCATCTATTTAGACATTAGACCACTAGTCCTGCCTATTGGGTCCCTGGTTCTTGCCTAATTCATTGTCAGGCTAGATCCTATGGTGTGGACCTACTATTCCATAGCTAACTCTGTAATTTGTCCTTTAATCTTAGCTTTAAAGTCTTGTTGGGTCCACGTGTCCCAGTTCCCTCACGTGTGTGCGCGCCTAAAGGCCGTGTCAGGGACTGCGTTTTTACACGCGCACATACATGCTCGAGTGACGCGCTATGACACGCATCATCGCACGGGCGCACCTTGTATCATGGCGTGTGTCAGCTCCCAGGGCACCCCATGCACCTTGGTCGAGCCAGGACCCGTGCCCTATGTCATGCGCGCACCCGAGGGCCGCTCTTGGGACAGTGTACGCACTGTCGTATGCCCTAAGCCCATCCCTAGGACCCTATCCCAGGCGCACATGGAGCAAGGTGTCCCTGGGACACCTGGCTCGTGCAAGGTCATCTGGACTTGGCTTGGGCGTTGTGTTCGTGCAGGCTGTTTGAGCGGCTTGGGAACGTCCTCCAGCCTAGAAATCCAGTTGGAAAAAGGTCAGATCCGGCATGGATCTTGGCATGGGGGAAGTGAAACAGAGGAAAGGGAAGGAGGGGCTTACCTGGGTAGCCTAGGGATACCCTTTTCTGGGTAGTGCAGCTCCTCCTTTCCGCCTGAAAACCCTTGGCTGCTGGAAACTCGAAGAAGGGGAAAACTCCATTGCTAAGACTGGAGAGAAGAGAGGGGAATGGCCGGCCTAACTTGGGCCTGGCCATTGCCAGAAAACTCAGAGAGATGGGTTTGTGATGGGTTTTGGGTTTTTCCGGAAACCCTAATCTCAAACGACTGGAAAAAACCCGTTTTGAAGAGGGGGGAAGATGGGGTTTTTATAGAGGAATGAAAGGCGGTGCCCCTCAAAGGCGGTGCCGCCATTTTCCCCACTGTATTCTAGAGAAATCATGAAAAAATGAGTTTCTGGGAGGGTCTAGAGGTTGAAGACGACAGGGGGTGCCGTTATCAAAAAGCCCCTTGCATTTTTTATCCTTTTTCGTTTTTTTGTTTTATTTCCAGAAATACCCTTATCTTTAAATGGCTGTAACTTCCTCATACGAACTCCGTTTTGGGTGATTTTTGCAGCGTTAGATTCCATTTTTCGAGTAGAATCTAATGATACTAAGTTCCCTCATGAATTCCTTTGTTTAGTATTTTAAATAAAGTGAAACTTTTAACTCAGTTTATTTCCTATAGAATGTTCAATTTTCGTTAAAAATAGTGTAAATTGCTCGGGCATTACAGCTATTGAATAAGAACTGCTATTATAAGCCAATTATGAGGAGGCACTTGAAGGATAAAATTTGAGAAATTGAGAAAATCACTACTTATGAGGATACCTCCTGACAATATAGACTGCATGGTTGACGATAAAACCTTGATAAAAGATTGCACAATATATTGACATAGGGGATAGAAGGACAAAAGGTGAGATGGCTAGCACACTCTAAGGTGAAGATTTAATATTATGTTGCCTTTAGACAAATAGTTAATTGTTATAAGCATATACTAAGTATGAAAAATCAATTTAAGGAATTTCCTAAGGACTAACCCTATCCTTAACATTTTTCAGGATAGTTCCACTCACAAATAGAAGACGTCTCAGGAGATATTAGTGCTACGAGCAAGTGAATAAACAAAGGAGACAACTATAAATGTGAGTAAACTCTCTACCCTTTGGACATGTATTTGTATTTATTTACCATTGGACTGTGTATTGTGACTAGATAGACCTAGGGAAAAGCATTTATGATTTCTAAAGTTTTTCAAAAACTACTTTGGCTGTTGTGAAAGCAAATGACACTCGGGGTTTTCAAAATAAGTTTAAAACAAAAGATTTGTAGCTGCATTGCATGGTTTTTATAAAATGGTTTTCAAATAGGGATGCATCCCGCCTTAGGAATTAGATATTGCATTTAAAAATGCATGAGAAAACTCGGGTCATCACAGTAAGTGTGGATTCTTAAGCAGTTGGATCTTATATAAATCACTTATCCTAGCCAAAGAAAGATTGTAGTTGATTAAATTAGGAATGTAAATAACATGGGAAAGGGAAACATGCATGGAATAAGAAACTAAACAAAGGAAACTTTCTGAAAACAAAGCTTTCCTAAAACCAAACATAGAAACTAGCAAAAACTAATCTAAGATGTAGTTTACATAAGCAAGGAAATATAAATAAGAAATTAATAAGGCAACAAGCAATTATCTAAGGAATCAAAATTCAAAACCATGTGCATGACCCATGTAAGTGTCGATTCTTAAGCAATTGGATCTTATATAAATCACTTATCCTAGCCAAAGAAATATTGTAGTTGATTAAATCAAGAATGTAAATAACATGGGAAAAGGAAACATTCATGAAATAAGAAACTAAACTGAGGAAACTTTTTGAAAACAAAGCTTTCTTAAAACAAAACTTACAAACTTACAAACAAAGCTTTCTTGTTGCCTTTTTAATTTCTTATTTAGATTTCCTTGCTTATGTAAACTACATAAATAAGAAATTTAAAACCATGTGCATGACCCATGTAAGTGTGGATTCTTAAGCAATTGGATCTTATTTAAATCACTAATCCTACCTGAAAAAATATTGTAGTTGATTAAATTAGGAATGTAAATAACATGGGAAATGGAAACATGCATGGAATAAGAAACTAAACTGAGGAAACTTTCTGAAAACAATGCTTTCTTTAAACAAAAATTAGAAACTAGCAAAAACTAATCTAAAATGTAGTTTACATATGCAAGGAAATCTAAATAAGAAATTAACAAGGCAACAAGAAATAATCAAAGGAATCAAAATTCAAAACCATATGCAGGACCCATGTAAGTGTAGATTCTTAAGCAATTGCATCTTTTTTAAATCACTTATCCTAGCCAAAGAAAGATTGTAGTTGATTAAATTAGGAATGTAAATAACATGGGAAATGGAAACATGCATGGAATAAGAAACTAAACTAAGAAAACTTTCTAAAAACAAAGCTTTCTTAAAACAAAACTTATAAGCTAGCAAAAACTAATCTAAGATGTAGTTTACATAAGCAAGGAAATCTAAATAAGAAATTAACAAGGCAGCAAGAAATTATCTAAGGAATCAAAATTCAAAACCATGTGCATGACCCATGTAAGTGTACATTCTTAAGCAATTGCATCTTATTTAAATCTCATATCCTAGCCAAACAAAGATTGTAGTTGATTTAATTAGGAATGTAAATAACATGGGAAATGGAAACATACAAGGAATAAGAAAGTAAACTAAGGAAACTCTCTAAAAACAAAGCTTTCCTAAAACAAAACTTAGAAACTAGCAAAAACTAATCTAAGATGTAGTTTACATAAGCAAGGAAATCTAAAATAGAAATTAACAAGGCAACTAACAATTAGCTAAGGAATCAAAATTCAAAACCATGTGCATGACCCATGGAAGTGTGGATTCTTAAGCAATCGGATCTTATATAAATCACTTATCCTAGCCAAAGAAAGATTGTAGTTGATTAAATTAGGAATGTAAATAACATGGGAAATGGAAACATGCATGGAATAAGAAACTAAACTAAGGAAACCTTCTAAAAACAAAGCTTTCCTAAAACAAAACATAGAAACTAGCAAAAACTAATCTAAGATGTAGTGTACATAAGCAAGGAAATCTAAATAAGAAATTAACAAGGCAACTAGCAATTAGCTGAGGAATCAAAATTCGAAACCATGTGCATGACCCATGTAGGTGTGGATTCTTAAGCAATTGGATCTTATAAAAATCACTTATCCTAGCCAAAAAAAAATTGCAGTTGATTAAATTCGGAATGTAAATAACATGGGAAAAGGAAACATTCATGAAATACAAAACTAAACTGACGAAACTTTTTGAAAACAAAGCTTTCTTAAAACAAAACTTAGAAACTAGCAAAAACTAATCGAAGATGTAGTTTACATAAGCAAGGAAATCTAAATAAGAAATTAACAAGGCAACTAGCAATTAGCTAAGGAATCAAAATTCAAAACCATGTGCATGACCCATGTAGGTGTGGATTCTTAAGCAATTGGATCTTATATAAATCACTTATCCTAGCCAAAGAAATATTGTAGTTGATTAAATCCAGAATGTAAATAACTTGGGAAAAGGAAACATTCATGAAATAAGAAATTAAACTGAGGAAACTTTTTGAAAAGAAAGCTTTCTTAAAACAAAACTTAGAAACTAGCAAAAACTAATCAAAGATGTAGTTTACATAAGCAAGGAAATCTAAATAAGAAATTTAAAAGGCAACAAGCAATTATCTAAGGCATCAAAATTCAAAACGATGTGCATGACCCATGTAAGTGTGGATTCTTAAGCAATTGGATCTTATATAAATCACTTATCCAAGCCAAGGAAATATTGTAGTTGATTAAATTCGGAATGTAAATAACATGGGAAAAGGAAACATTCATGAAATAAGAAACTAAACTGAGGAAACTTTGTGAAAACAAAGCTTTCTTAAAACAAAACTTAGAAACTAGCAAAAACTAATCTAAGATGTAGTTTATATAAGTAAGGAAATCTAAATAAGAAATTAAAAAGGCAACAAGCAATTATCTAAGGAATCATAATTCAAAACCATGTGCATGACCCATGTAAGTGTGGATTCTTAAGCAGTTGGATCTTATATAATTCACTTTTCCTAGCCAAAGAAATATTGTAGTTGATTAAATTAGGAATGTAAGTAACATGGAAAAAGGAAACAATCTTGGAATACGAAACTAAACTGAGGAAACTTTCTTAAAACAAAGTTTTTTAAAAGAAAATTTAGAATATAACTAAAACTAATCTAAGATGCAGTTTACATAAGAAAGGAAATCTAAAAAAGAAATTAACAAGGCAACGAGCAATTATCTAAGGAATCAAAATTCAAAACCATGTGCATGACCCATGTAAGTGTGGATTCTTAAGCAATTGGATCTTATATAAATCACTTATCCCAGCCAAAGAAATATTGTAGTCAATTAAATTCGGAATGTAAATAACATGGGAAAAGGAAACATTCATGAAATAAGAAACTAAACTAAGGAAACTTTCTAAAAACAAAGCTTTCTGAAAACAAGACTTAGAAATTAGCAAAAACTCATCTAAGATATAGTTTACATAAGCAAGGAAATCTAAATAAGAAATTGACAAGGCAACAAGCAATTATATAAGGAATCAAAATTGGGAACCATGTGCATGACCCATGTAAGTGTAGATTCTTAAGCAATTGGATCTTTTTCAAATCACTTATCCTAGCCAAAGAAATATTCTAGTTGACTAAATTAAGAATGTAAATAACATGGGAAAAGGAAACATTCTTGGAATAAGAAACTGAACAGAGGAAACTTTCTAAAAAAAGGTATTTTAAAACAAAATTTAGCAACTAACTCAAACTAATCAAAGATGCAGTTTACATAAGCAAGGAAATCTAAATAAGAAATTAACAAGGCAACAAGAAATTGTCTAAGGAATCAAAATTCAAAACCATGTGCATGACCCATGTAAGTGTAGATTCTTAAGCAATTGCATCTTATTTAAATCACTTATCCTAGCCAAAGAAATATTGTAGTTGATTAAATTAGGAATGTAAATAAGATGGGAAACGGAAACATTCATGAAATAAGAAACTAAAATGAGGAAGCTTTCTAAAAACAAAGTATTTTAAATAAAAATTTAGAAACTAACTAAAACTAATCAAAGATGCAGGTTACATAAAGCAGGGAAATCTACGTAAGAAATTAACAAGGCAACGAGAAATTATCTAAGGAACCAAAATTCAAGACCATGTGCATGACCCATGTAAGTGTGGATTCTTAAGCAATTGCATCTTATTTAAATCTCTTATCCTAGCCAAAGAAATATTGTAGTAGATTAAATTCGGAATGTAAATAACATGGGAAAAGGAAACATTGATGAAATAAGAAACTAAACTAAGGAAACTTTCTGAAAATAAATCGTTCTGAAAACAAGACTTAGAAACTAGCAAAAACTCATCTAAGATGTAGTTTACATAAGCAAGGAAATCTAAATAAGAAATTGACAAGGCAACAAGCAATTATATAAGGAATCAAAATTCAGAACCATGTGCATGACCCATGTAAGTGTAGATTCTTAAGCAATTGGATCTTATTCAAATCACTTATCCTAGCCAAAGAAATATTCTAGTTGATTAAATTAAGAATGTAAATAACATGGGGAAAGGAAACATTCTTGGAAAAAGAAACTGAACGGAGGAAACTTTCTAAAAAAAAGTATTTTAAAACAAAATTTAGCAACTAACTCAAACTAATCAAAATTCAAAACCATGTGCTTGACCCATGTAAGTGTAGTTGATTAAATTAGGAATGTAAATAAGATGGGAAATGGAAACATTCATGAAATAAGAAACTAAACTAAGGAAGCTTTCTAAAAACAAAGTTTTTTAAAAAAAATTTAGAAACTAACTAAAACTAATCAAAGATGCAGGTTACATAGAGCAAGGAAATCTATGTAAGAAATTAACAAGGCAACGAGAAATTATCTAAGGAATCAAAATTCAAAACCATGTGCATGACCCATGTAACTGTAGATTCTTAAGCAATTGCATCTTATTTAAATCTCTTATCCTAGCCAAAGAACGATTGTAGTTGATTAAATTAGGAATGTAAATAACATGGGAAATGGAAACATGCATGGAATAAGAAACTAAACCAAGGAAACTTTCTAAAGACAAAGCTTTCTTAAAACAAAACTTAGAAATTAGCAAAAACTAATCCAATATGTAGTTTACATAAGCAGGGCTATAAAAAGCCCCATCTCCCCCCTCTCCAAAACACGATTTTTCGGCCATTTTGAGACTGGGGTTTCCAGCAAAATTGAAAACTCGTCTCAACCCAGTTTCCTCTGCATTTTCCGGCAACGGCCAGGCCCGAGTCAGGCCGAGCATGTCCCCTTCTTCATGGGTTTCGGACAACACAGACTCCGGCAGGCGTGGAGGGAAACACACCGCTAGAAAAAGTGCGTCCCTAGGCTACCAGGTAAGCCATTTTTCCCCTCTTTTCTTTCCGTTTTGCTTCCCCCTGGCCAGATCCATGCCGGATCTAGTCTTTTTCCCGGCCAAAAAACAACCAAGCCGGTTCCAGTCGGCCCTGTACGAAACCAGGCGTCCCTTTTCCTCCGCCGGTTTTTCCAGCCGGAGAAGACGAAGCCGGTTCCAGCTGGCCATGAATGAACCAGGTGTCCCAGGGATGCCATGTTGCACGTGCACCTGGGACAGGTCCTAGGCGTACGACAGTGCGTACAGTGTCCCTGGTGCGGCCTTCGGGTGCATGCGCGACATGGGGCATCGGTCTTGGCTCGACCAGGTGTGACGACCCGTATTTTTATATGATGCAATTTTGATAAAAAGGTGAGATCTCTTGTTTTACAAGTATGAAATGCATGAAAATCTGTTTCGTTCCGGAAAACAATCTTTCATAAAAACCCCGTGTGTCAAAACACATTCTCAAATAATCTAACCATGGCAAAGTTAAAAATCATTATTCCCAAGAAAGTGTTAGTCACAGCCCCAGCTATTAGAGAGTAACTACAATCAAGTAACATTGAACGATAAGGTAGGGGTTTACTTACTTGCACTTAGTCTGGGTGTCTTCTATCACAAGCGTTCCTTGCCCTTAAGTATTTACTTTGTGTCTGAAAAATGTTGAGGATTGGGTGAGTATATACTATACTCAGTAGGAGCCTATCACTACTAGTTTTATAACGCATGAGATGTTTTAAAATCATATGCTCATTCAAAACATGTGCATGTCTGAATACTCAAGTTCAATATCGATATGAAAATCCATTGTTAAACTAAAATATTAACGACTTAAAGGATCACATAATCCAAAATAGAAAGTATCATATACATATATATCACAACATCATGATATGCATAAGATGCTTCATTGAATCCAACTCATGGATATCTAGTATGGTATGGTCGACTAACCTCATATCATGCCATATACAATGCACATAAATCATCAAACCATAGGGTCCAAACTATGCCCACGACCTCGCCGCCGTGTGGTCCCCAGGTACCTGAGGATACAGTGTCATAGCCTCCATGGGGCATATGACACATGAACTCAGTACCGTGACACCAGTGGTAGCCCCTTGTATCACATGCAGTTGACGTAGGGACATGCATGATGAATTAAGTCATGCTAAACAAGTCCTATACTTAAAACATGTATTCTCAAAATAATAATAGTCCTTTTATAGGAATCTAGTAGCAATAGAGCAACTACCTGGCTAGGTCGCGCTAACCCATTCGTCCTTGTACGCTCCTGAACAAGGTTTGGGGAATCAAGGTTAGTTTAGCCTATCTTTAATGGGTTTTAGAGTAGTTGGTCTTATTACTTAGGCATTAGGGGTCCATCCCTATGCCTATGGGTGTCCTAAGGTCCTAATTGGGCCTTGCTATCTTCAGTTTTCCAAAGGTTTAGCGGCCACGCGCCACCATCCTATTCTAAGGGTGATGCCCACCTTTGATTGGGCCTTGATCAAGGATTTTAAAGTTTGGATATGTCCGCGTCGTTGACACGGACACAACGCCTTTTGCGGCACCTCAATCAAAGCTCTAGATCTTAAGTTATAAGCGTTTTAGTGTCACATGTACATAAGAGCCTTAAGAGTGAAAAGGCAGAATGCTAGGGCGCTGCGCGTCAGCGTCATGCGCCCCGACTTCCTTAAGGAACGAGAAAACCCTATACCGCTAGGGCGTTGCACGTCTGTGGTGTGCGCCTCAGCGGGCACGTCTGCAGACGTGTCGGGTTTTCCCGTCCGTCCTTCTCTTTTGCGGGCGTGTCCCCAGACGCGCTCGTTTGGTTTTTTCCAAACGCATCGACGTGTTACGTTCCGGCTGGAACGTTCCGTTCGTCTAGGGGACCGGGGCATCCTCAGGACACCTTGGCTCAACCCTGTCGAACCAGTGTGGCCCAAGGGATGTCCCTAGGTCCTTGGTGGCTCTCCAGGGCTCCATTTTGCATGGTTTTTCATGCAAAAACCTAGGGAAATTGATCCTAGAACTACTGTGAAGACGGGTTTTGAGGGATATTGGGCATACCTGGCTCATTGCTGGGTTTTTTCTCCTTGTTTCCCCTCTAGGTCACTCCTCCACAACGGGTTTTCTTCAACCTTTTGGGCTGCCATTAGAGGCGCCCAAGAGCTTTATTTATAGAGCTATGAGAGGGTTCTGGAGGGGGCTCTCACCGCCTTTGAATGGTGGTGGAGAAACCTCCAGAATGGCGGTGATTTCTACTCCAATGACCGCCGTTCTAGAACCCTCTAGGAGGTTGAAGATGAAGGGTGCCCGTATCAAAACGGGCCCCTGTGTTTTGCAGGCTAAATCCGTTTTTATAAAAATTACATTTTTGCCCCTGAACTTCAAAGAGCCATAACTTGCTTATTTTAACTCCGTTTTGGGTGATTTTGGTCTCGTTGGATTCCTTTTTCCGAGACGCACCTAATGGTACCATTTTTAGGACCAAATTTCTGGGTTCATTCAAGGTGAATAGTGAAATGACTAAAATGCCCTTATCTTCAAAAACTGATCTTTTCATTGTTTAACTTGGAATTTCAATATTACAAAATTGGAGTCATTACATTCTTACCCCCTGAGGGGAATTTTGCCCCTAAAATTCTACTATATATACAGTCAAAAGATCTTGGGGTAGTTTTCTCGCATTTCTGACTCCGGTTCCTAAGTCTCTTCTTCCATGTGCGCATTTCTCCACAAAACTTTGACTAAGGGTATGCCCTTGTTCCGTAGCTTCTTACTCTTACGATCCTGGATCTCAACTGGTCTTGTCTCTAGCTTGAGATCCTCCGTCAACTCTATGGGTACCTAGTTGATGACATGAGCGGGGTCAAGCACGTACCTCCTTAGCATAGATACATGGAATACGTTATGCACTTCAGATAGCTGAGGGGGTAGTGCGATCCTATAGGCCACTTTTCCCACTTTCTCCAGGATTTCAAAAGGTCCTATGTAACGCGGACTAAGCTTGCCTTTGATACCGAACCTCATAACTCCTTTAGTGGGAGATATCTTCAGGAAAACGTGCTCTCCTATGTCAAATTCCAATGGTCTCCTCCTTCGATCAGCATAGCTCTTTTGGCGGCTTTGAGATGTGAGGAGGCGTCTTCTTATGAGTTTGACCTTCTCGGCACATTGCTCTACCAGCTCGGACTGGAGCACCCTAGACTCTTCAACTTCACTCCAACTGGTGGGTGATCGACAGGGTCTCTCATAGAGCGCCTCATATGGAGCCATGCCAATGCTTGACTGAAAGCTATTGTTGTACGCAAACTCGACTAGTGGTAGGTTTTCATCCCAGCTCTGCTTCCAATCAAGGGCACTAGTTTGCAACATATCTTCGACTATCTAGATTGTGCGCTCTGACTGTCCATCGGTCTGTGGATGGAAGGCTGTGCTATAGTTCAAGGAAGATCCTAAGGATTTTTGGACAGACTTCCAGAGTTGTGAAGTGAAGCGGCTATCCCTATCTGAAGTGATACTAAGGGGTATGCCATGTAGACTTACTATCTCTTTGATGTATAGCTGAGATAGGCTGTCAGTGGATTGGGTATGACGTATAGGAAGGAAATGGGCTGTCTTAGTCAATCTATCAACAATTACCCAGATCATGTCATGACCCTTAGAGGTCCTGGGTAACCCTACGATGAAGTCCATTGTAATATGGTCCCATTTCCATTCGGGTAACTCAAGGGGTTGTAACAATCCCGCAGGTCTTTGATGTTTAGCCTTTACTTGTTGACATGTTAAACACATTGCCACAAACTCCCCTATGTCTCTTTTCATGCCATCCCACCAATATTGTCTCTTTAAGTCTTGATACATCTTAGTTCCTCCCGGGTGTATAGTATACTTAGATCGATGAGCCTCTTTTAAGATTTCTAGTCTTAACTCTTCATTAGTCGGTACCACTAATCTTCCTTGCATGTAGACTCTACCATCTTCCCCTTTAGTAAACCCTGGTTTTCCTATGAAAGCATGTATATTCGGATCTCCCTTCTGTTCTTGCTTAACCTTTTCATTAACAGCCGACTTTCTTATTAGACCTGCCATAACGATCTTGTGCTTACTTATGTCCGGTTTCCACGTTATTACTTCTTGTAATAGCTTCCATCTCTTAGTTAATAAACTTGCACACATCCCTTGGGTTTTTCTACTTAATGCATCAGCTACCACATTGGCTTTCTTAGGGTGATAATGAATGGAGAAGTCATAGTCTTTTAAGTATTCCATCCATCTTCTTTGTCGCATGTTTAAGTCTTGTTGGGAAAAGATATATTTAAGACTCTTGTGATCTGTAAAAACTTCAAACTTTTCCCCATATAAATAATGTCTCCATATTCGCAAGGCAAAGACTATGGCCACTAATTCCAAGTCATGGGTCGAATAATTGACTTCATGCTTCTTAAGTTGCCGAGAAGCATAAGCAATCACCTTCCCATGTTGCATAAGTACGCAGCCTAGTCCTTGTTGCGAGGCATCGTTGTATATCTCAAATTTGCCACTTCCTGAAGGTAAGGTAAGGATAGGTGCTGTAGTTAATCTTCTCTTTAGTTCCCGGGAGCTTTCCTCACATTTATTAGTCCATTCAAATCCTGTAATATCCGGCAAGTCCTAAGAAGCTTCTTATTTCTATGATTGTCTTAGGTCTTTGCCAGTTCTGTACTGATTCAACCTTAGCGGGGTCAACTACTATGCCATCCAGAGAAATAATGTGTCCTAAGAAATTAACCTTTTTCAGCCAAAACTCACACTTACTGAATTTTGCATATAACTTGTGTGCTCGTAGGGTGTTTAATGTTATTCTTAGATGTTCCTTATGGTCTTCAGGAGTTTCAGAATATATTAAGATATCATCCACAAACACTATGATGAATTTATCTAAGTACTCCTTGAACACCCTATTCATGAGGTCCATAAACGTGGCTGGAGCATTAGTTAACCCAAAGGACATTACTCTAAATTGACAATGGTCGTATCAAGTCCTGAAGGCTGTCTTGGGGATATCTTCTTCTCTAACTTGAAGTTGATGGTCCTCGAATCGTAGATCATTCTTAGAGAAGACTCTGGCTGACTGAAGTTGATCGAAAAGATCATCAATTCGAGAAAGGGGGTACTTATTCTTAATGGTGACCCCATTTAGCATCCGATAGTCTACGCACAATCTCATGGAGCCATCCTTTTTCTTAACAAAAAGGACTGGAACTCCCCACGGAGATACGCTAGGTCGTATGAACCCTTTGTTAAGTAGTTCCTGTAACTGGGTCTTCAGTTCTTTAGTTCTGCAAGAGCCATTCGGTAAGGAGCTTTGGAAATGGGGGAAGTACCGGGTATAAGGTCAATGGCTTAAATCTTATCAATAGGAATGATGAATGAAGATGTTAGTGAACTTGTTAATAAATAATTCTGATCTGTAATAGATTAATCTCACCAAAGATGAGAATATCGAAAAACCTAGATGGCTATCATGCCATCATAAAGAATATCAGAATATGAGCACACTATCACAAGGGATATGGTATGAGTATGATAGGGGATGTAAAAGACAGACTTTGAGAAAATTTTGATGATAATACTAAGGATGGTAGATTGATCCTAACATGAACTTGTAAGAAAAGTATAGCATGATCAAAACGCCAATGTCATTATTAAGACATTGTATGAATTTTATTGAGGCTACAGGCAACTGAGGATTTCAATGATCTTAAGACAGTTTAGAATTTCTGAGAAGCATTCAGTTTATCATATCTGTTAAGTAAAGAAGTAAATGTAGTATCGATTATATGCAACAAAGCACATGAAGATATTGATCTAGGAAAACAAAAGTGAGGATTTTGAAGAAAAGAGAGAAAGAAAATGGTCATGACTTTATTCAATATTCAATGAATATTGAATATTCAAAAGAAAATGGTCATGACTTTATTGAGGAAAGAATAGATCCATAGAAATCTTTTCATCTTGAATCATCTGGGAAGATAAACCAATCAACTTCAAAGGAATGATGATAGATGAGTTGGTGATCTTATTGTAAAAGAGTATAATAGAGATAAAGCAGATGGGATTTAAGACTTTGAGTAGAGTATCGAATTTCAGGAGATTGTGCGACAAGAAATTTTCGAAGAGGAAGGATGACCAACTAGAAATTAAATTCTACAAATGGTTTCATATCAATTATTACAATTAGATTCTTATCGAATCCATTAGCTTATGGGCAACACCAATGGATATAGTCCATAAAAAGGAAAATTTGGTGATATCCCACCTTGCCAATAAAGTTATTGAAAAAGGAATTAAGCTGGGATAGTGACTTGTCCATTTAGCAAGTAGGGTATCATCAAGGATCAAATTGAGGTCTTGCTATCATAGTCTGATGACTCGGGTTTTATATGATGCAAATTTGATGAAAAGGCGAGATCTCTTGTTTTATAAATATGAAATGCATGAAAATCTTTTTGTTTTGGAAAATAATCTTTTGTATAAAAACCCCTAGTGTCAAAAACACATTTTCAAATTATCTAGCCATGGCATAGTTTTAAATTGACTCTATTCCCAAGAAAGTGTTAGTCACAGCCTCAGCTATAGAGAGTAACTACAATCAAGTAACATTGAAAGATAAGGTAGGGGTTTACTTACTTGCACTTAATCTGGGTGTCTTCTGTCACAAGCGTACCTTGTCCTTAAGTGTTTACTTTGTGTCTGAAAAATGTTGAGGATTGGGTGAGTATATACTATACTCAGTTGGAGTCCATCACTACTAGTTTTACAATGCATCCTATGTTTAAAATCATATGCTTTTTCAAAACATGTGCATGTTTGAATATTCAAGTTCAATATCGAGATTAAAAAAACCATTCTCGAATTGGAATACTGATGACTTAAAGAATCACATAATCCAAATAAAAAATATCATATATATCACAAACATAATGATATGCATAAGCTGCTCCACTGAATCCAACTCATGGATATATGGTATGGTCGACCAACCTCATGTCATGCCATATGCAATGCAAGTCAATCATTAAACCATAGGGCCCAACTATGCCCGCGACCTCGCCGCTGGGTGGTCCCCAAGTACCTAGGGACACAGCGTCATAGCCTCCATGGGGCATATGACACATCGACCCAGTGCCGTGACACCAGTGGTAGGCCCCTGTACTGCATGATAGGGACATTGCCCTTTTTGGGCATGGTACCCATTCCACCTAATAGTGGTAGAGGCTGGAGGCCAACCCAGACCTCACGGCATAACGCCCACGAGCTTATTAGTCCAAATCATATAAGATCAAACAAGCGAAAACCTCTTTTTCAAAACCTGTCCTCTTTGGGTCCCTCACAACTGCCTACCCAGCGTCTTTTGGGCACTCCAGCGTCTTTTGGTAACCATCAAGGACATGCAATTTTTCAAGAACTCAATGCTCACAAATCATGCACTATATGCAATTGTTTGCAAAACATGTCTATGCATAATGTATTTGTCATATGCATGCTGAATTCGTTTATAAGATTAAACAAGTCATATAACTTATACTTAAAACATGCAGTCTCAAAACAATCATGGCTCTTTTTAAAAGTTTGGTAGTGATAGAGCACCTACCTGGTTTGGTCACGCAAGCCCCTTTGTCCTCGTACTCTCTTGAACATGGTTTAGGGAAACAAGGTTAGTTTGGCCTATTTCTATAGGTTTTAGAGTGGTTGATCTCACTACTTAGGCATTAAGGGTTCATCCACATGCCTATGGGTGTCCTAAGGTCCTAACTGAGCCTTGGTATCATCAGGTTTACAAAGGTTTAGTGGCCCCGTGCCACTATCATAGTCTAAGGGTCGTGCCTACCTTAAATTGGGCCTTGATTAGGTATTTTATGGTTTGCGTGTGTCCGCGTCATTGACACAGACACAATGCCTTTCGCAGCGTCTCAATCAGAACCCTAGATCTCAAGTTATAGCCTTTTTAGTGCCGAGTGTACATAGAGGGTCAAACGAAACAAGGTGGAAGCCTGGAACGCTAACGCGTCCCGCGTCAGCGGCATGCTCCTCAGCGGGCGCGTCTGCAGACGATCCTGGCTTCCTATCAAGACCCGGGTTTTTATATGATGCAATTTTGATAAAAAGGCGAGATCTCTGGTTTTATAAGTATGAGATGCATGAAAATCTTTTACTTTTGGAAAAACAATCTTTCATAAAAACCCCGTGTGTCAAAACACATTCTCAATTTATTTAGCCATGGCAAAGTTTAAATCAATATTATTCCCAAGAAAGTGTTAGTCACAGCCCCAGCTATTAGAGAGTAACTACAATCAAGTAACATTGAAAGATAAGATAGGGGTATACTTACTTGTACTTAGTCTGTGTCTCCTAGTACAAACGTTCCTTGCCCTTAAGTATTTACTTTGTATCTGAAAAATGTTGAGGATTGGGTGAGTATATACTATAGTCAATACGAGCCTATCACTACTAGTTTTATGATGCATGAGAAGTTTTAAAATCATATGCTCATTCAAAACATGTGCATGTCTAAATACTCAAGCTCAATATCAGTATAAGAATCCATTATCAAACTGAAATACTAATGACTTAAAGGATCGCATAATCCAAAATTGAAAGTATCATATACATATATATGATAACATCATGATATGCAATAGATGCTTCATGGAGTCCAATTCATGGATCTCTAGTATGGTATAGTCGACCAACCTCATATCATGCCATATGCAATGGACATAAATCATCAAACCATAGGGTCCACTATGCCTCCACGGGGCCTATGACACGTCGACCTAGTGCCGTGACACCAGTGGTAGCCCCCTATACCACATGCAGTCAACGTAGGGACTTGCCTCTTTTGGGCGTGGTACCCATCCACCTAATAGTGGTAGAGGCCGAGTGGCCAACCCAAACCCCTTGGCATAGCACCCATGGGCTTACTTGCCCAAATCACATAAGATTTAATAAGCTAAAACCTCTTTTTAAAACCTGTCCTCTTTGGGTCCCTCACAACTACCTGGCCCTCAGCACTCCAGTGTCTTTTGGCAACCCTCAAGGACATGCAATCTTTGCAAGTACTTAAATCATGCAATGTATGCACCTGTTTGCAAAACACATATGTGCATAATATATATGCAATCATTTACAAAACATGGCTATGTACAAAGCATTTATCATGCATGTTGAATTAAGTCATGCAAATCAAGTCATATATTTAAAACATATGTTCTCAAAAGAATAATAGTTCTTTTAAAGGAATCTAATAGTGATAGAGCACCTACCTGGCTAGATCACGTTAACCCTTTTGTCCTCGGATGCTCTTAATCATGGTTTGGGGAATCAAGGTTAGTTTGGCCTATCTTTTATAGGTTTTAGAGTAATTGGTCTTTTTACTTAGGCATTAGGGGTCCATGCCTATGCCTATGGGTGTCCTAAGGTCCTAATTGGGCCTTGGTATCCTTAGTTTTCCAAAGTTCTAGTGGCCACATGCCACCATCCTATTCTAAGGGTCATGTCTACCTTTGATTGGGCCTTGATCAGGGATTTTATAGTTTGGATGTGTCTGCATCATCGACACGGACACAACGCCTTATGCGGCGCCTCAATCAAAGCTCTAGATCTCAAGTTATAAGCATTTTAGTGTTGTATGTACATAGAGTCTTAAGAATGAAAAAAAATGGAATGCTAGGGCGCTGCGCGACTGAGTCGTGTGCCCTGGCTTCCTTAAGGAACGAAAAGAACCCGCAGCACTAGCACACTGCGCGTCTGTGGCGTGCACCTCAGCGGGCGCGTTTGCAGAACTAGCACACTGTGCGTCTCCTCATAACTGGGCTATGAGTAACGTCCAACCTAGCTCTGATACCAACTGTGACAACCCGGGTTTTATATGATGCAAATTTGATGAAAAGGCGAGATCTCTTGTTTTATAGATATGGAATGCATGAAAATCTTTTTGCCTTGGAAAAAAATCTTTCGTATAAAAACCTTGAGTGTCAAAAACACATTTTCAAATTATCTAGCAATGGCATAGTTTTAAATTAACTCCATTCCCAAGAAAGTGTTAGTAACAGCATCAGCTATAGAGAGTAACTACAATCTAGTAACATTGAAAGATAAGGTAGGGGTTTACTTACTTGCACTTAATCTGAGGTCTTCTATCACAGGCGTACCTTGTCCTTAAGTGTTTACTCTGTGTCTGAAAAATGTTGAGGAATGGGTGAGTATATACTATGCTCAGTAGGAGTCCATCACTACTAGTTTTACAATGCATGTTATGTTTAAAATCATATGCTATGCTCTTTCAAAACATGTGCATGCTTGAATATTCAAGTTCAATATCGAGATTAAAAAAAACATTGTCGAATTAGAATACTGATGACTTAAAGAATCACATAAGCCAAATCGAAAGTATCATATATATCACAAACATAATGATATGCATAAGATGCTCCATTGAATCCAACTCATGGATATATGGTATGGTCGACCAACCTCATGTCATGCCATATGCAATGCAAGTAAATCATCAAACCATAGGGCCCAACTATGCCCATGACCTCGCCACCGTGTGGTCCCCGGGTACCTAGGGACACAACGTCATAGCCTCCACGGGGCATATGACACATCGACCTAGTGCTGTGATGCCAGTGGTAGCCCCCCGTACCACATGTAGTCAACTTAGGGACATTGCCCTTTTTAGGCGTGGTACCCATTCCACCTAATAGTGGTAGAGGCTGGAGGCCAACCCAGACCTCTCGGCATAGCACCCATGAGCTTATTAGCCCAAATCATATAAGATCAAACAAGCAAAAACCTCTTTTTCAAAACCTGTCCTCTTTGGGTCCCTCACAACTGCCTACCCAGCGTCTTTTGGGCACTCTAGCGTCTTTTGGTAACCATCAAGAACATGCAAATTTTCAAGAACTCAATGCTCACAAATCATGCACTATATGCAATTGTTTGCAAAACATGTCTATGCATAATGTATTTGTCATATGCATGTTGAATTCGTTTATAAGATTAAACAAGTCATATAACTTATACTTAAAACATGTAGTCTCAAAATAATCATGGCTCTTTTTAAAATTCTAGTAGCGATAGAGCACCTACCTAGTTTGGTGACGCAAGCCTCTTTGTCCTCGTACGCTCCTGAACATGGTTTAGGAAAACAAGGTTAGTTTGGCCTATTTCTATAGGTTTTAGAGTGGTTGATCTCACTACATAGGCATTAAGGGTTCATCCGCATGCCTATGGGTGTCCTAAGGTCCTAACTGGGCCTTAGTATCATTAGGTTTACAAAGGTTTAGTGGCCCCGCACTACTATCATAATCTAAAGGTCGTTCCCATCTTATATTGGGCCTTGATCAGGTATTTTGTGGTTTGAGTGTGTCCACGTCGTCGACACGGACACAACGCCTTTCGCGGCGCCTCAATCAGAACCCTAGATCTCAAGTTATAGCCTTTTTAGTACCGAGCGTACATAGAGGGTCAAACAAAATGAGGTGGAATCCTGGGACGCTAACGTGTCCCTCGTCAGCGGCATGAGCCTCAGTGGGAGCGTCTGCAGATGCTCTTGGCTTGCGCTCGTTGTTCTCAGTTGTGAGCGCGTCCACGGACGCGCCCATCCAATTTTCTCAATGCACAAAGTGCATTTCAGTTTGATAGAGACCCGGGTGTTCTAGTGTAATGACTCCAATTTTGTAATATTGAAATTCCAAGTTAAGCAATGAAAAGATCAGTTTTTGAAGATAAGGGCATTCTAGTCATTTCACTATTCACCTAGACTAAACCTCAAAATTTGGTCCTAGAAATGGTTCCATTAGATGCGCCTCGGAAAAAGGAATCCAACGAGACCAAAATTACCCAAAACGAAGTTAAAATGAGCAAGTTATGGCCCTTTGAAGTTCAGGGGCAAAAATGTAATTTTATTAAAAAACGGATTTAGCCTGCAAAAACACAGTGGCCCATTTTGATACGGGCACCCTTTCATCTTCAACCTCTAGAGGGTTCTAGAACGGCGATGATTGGAGGAGAAATCACCACCATTCTGGAGGTTTCTCCACCGCCATTCAAAGGCGGTGAGAGCCCCCTCCAGAACCCTCTCATAGCTCTATAAATAGAGCTCTTGGGCGCCCCTAATGGAAGCCCAAAACGTGGAAGAAAACCCATTGAGGAGCAGTGACCTAGAGGGGAAAACAAGGAGAAAAACCCAGCAACGAGCTAGGTATGCCCAAGATCCCTCAAAACCCATCTCCATCATAGTTCTAAGATCAATTTCCCTAGGTTTTTGCATGAAAAACCATGCAAAATGGAGCCCTAGAGACTCACCAAGGACCCAGGGACGTTCCCTGGACCGTACTGGTTCGACAAGGTCTAACCAGGGTGTCCTGAGGATGCCCCAGTTCCCCAACGAATAGGATGTTCCAGTCGGAACGTCCCACGTCGACGCGTTTGGAAAAACCAAACGGGCACATCTGGGGACGCGCCCGCATAAGAGAGAGAGGGGAGGGAAAACTCGGCACGTTTGCAGACGCGCCCGCTGAGGTGCACATCGCAGATGCACAGCGCGCTAGTGGTACACAGGTTTTTCATTCCTTAAGGAAGCCGGGGCGCACGACGCAGTCGCGCAGCACCCTAGCATTCCGTCTTTTTATTTTTAAGACTCCTATGTATGTGTAACACTAAAATGCTTATAACTTGAGATCTAGAGCTTCGATTGAGGAGCCGCAAAAGGCATTGTTTCCATGTCGACGACACGGACACATCCAAACTATAAAATCCCTGACCAAGGCCCAATCAAAGGTGGGCATGACTCTTAGAATAGGATGGTGGCACATGGCCGCTAGACCTTTGGAAAACTAAGGATACCAAGGCCCAATTAAGACCTTAGGATAGCCATAGGCATAGAGCCTAATGCCTAAGTGATAAGTCCAACCACTCTAAAACCCATAAAAGATAGGCTAAACTAACCTCGAGTCCCCAAACCATGTTCAGGAGTGTACGTGGACAAAAGGGTGAACGCGACCTAGCCAGGTAGGTGCTCTATCGCTATTAGATTCTTTTAAAAGAACTATGATTGTTTTACAAGTACATGATTTAAGTATATGACTTGTTTAGCATGCATGTGACAAATGCTTTATGCATAGACATGTTTTGTATATACATTATGCATAGATATGTTTTGCAAACTATTGCATACATTGCATGATCTATGAGCATTAAGTTCTTGCAAAGATTGCATGTCCTTGAGGGTTGCCAAAAGACGTTGGAGTGCCGAGGGCCAGGCAGTTGTGAGGGACCCAAAGAGGACAGGTTTTGAAAAGAGGTTTTAGCTTATTTGATCTTATGTGATTTGGGCTAGTAAGCCCATGGGTGCTATGCCGAGGGGTCTGGGTTGGCCACCCGACCTCTACCACTATTAGGTAGATGGGTACCACGCCCAAAAAGAGGCAAGTCCCTACGTCGACTGCATGTGGTACAGGGGGCTACCATTAGTGTCACGGCACTGGGTCGACGTCTCATAGGCCCCGTGGAGGCTATGACCGAGTGTCTCTGGTACCCCAGGACCACACGGCGAGGAGGTCGTGGGCATAGTTGGACCCTATGGTTTTGTAGAGTTATGTGCATTGCATATGGCATGATATGAGGTTGGTTGACCATACCATACTAGATATCCATGAGTTGGATTCCATGAAGCATCTGATGCATATCATAATGTTATCATATATATGTATATGATACTTTCAATTTTGGATTATGTGATCCTTTAAGTCATTAGTATTTTAGTTTGACAATGGATTTTGATATGAATATTGAACTTGAGTATTCAGACATGCACATGTTTTGAAAGAGCATATGATTTTAAAACATCTCATGCATTATAAAACTAGTAGTGATAGGCTCCTACTGAGTATAGTATATACTCACCCAATCCTCAACATTTTTCAGACACCAAGTAAATACTTAAGGGCAAGGAACACATGTGCTAGGAACCATCCAGACTAAGTACAAGTAAGTAAAACCCCTACCTTATCTTTCAATGTTACTTGATTGTAGTTACTCTCTAATAGCTGGGGCTGTGACTAACACTTTCTTGGGAATAATGTTGATTTTAAACTTTGCCATGGCTAGACAATTTGAGAATGTGTTTTGACACCCGGGGTTTTTATGAAAGATTGTTTTCCAAAATGAAAAAGATTTTCATGCATTTCATACTTATAAAACAAGAGATCTCGCCTGTTCATCAAAATTGCATCATATAAAAACCCGGGTCGTCACACCTAGGGATGCTCTGGTTTGACCCTGTCGAACCAGTGCGCCCCAGGGACCGTCCCTGAGTCCTTTGTGGCTCTCTAGCACCCGGTTTTGCATGATTTTTCATGCAAAAACTTGGGAAAACTTAGCTTCGGACTTAGGGGGAGATGGGTTTGGAGGGGTTTTGGGCATACCTGGTTCGTGGCCGGGATTTTCTCCAGGTTTTGTCCTTTTGGTTGCTTCTCCACGATGGGTTTTTCCCAAGCTGTTGGGCTACCATTAGAGGCGCCCAAGAGCTCTATTTATAGAGCTATAAGAGGGTTCTCGAGGGGGCTCTCACCGCCATTGAATGGCGGTGGAGAAACCTCTAGAATGGCAGTGGTTTCTCCTCCAAACACTGCCATTCTAGAACCCTCTAGGAGGTTGAAGAAGAGGGGTGCCCGTATCAAAATGGGCCCCTATGTTTCTCAGGCTAAATCCATTTTTTAATGAAAATTACATTTTTGCCCCTGAACTTCATAGGGCCATAACTTGCTCATTTTAACTCTGTTTTGGGTGATTTTGGTCTTGTTGGATTCCTTTTTCTGAGATGCACCTAATGGTACCATTCTGAGGATCAAATTTCTAGGTTCAATTAGGATAAATAGTGAAACGACCAAAATACCCTTATCTCCAAAAAGTGCACTTTTCATTGCTAACTTGGGATTTCAATGTTACAAAATTGGAGTCATTACACATAGATTGGAAGAAAAAATATCTTAAGACCATTATTTAGTTATTACCTTTAGAGTACTGTTGACTAAAATAAGGGTATCCCACCATATTTAATCAAATATGTTAATATCTATTAGATAGTAGTCGAAGTTATAAACTCGGAGGAATATTCTGAGTTTTCCCTAAAATAAGTACTTGTTAGACTAAGTCATTTGAGGGTATGAGGTCAGGCCACGTCATGAAGTTGATTAGGTCACATCATGAAGGAGCTACGAGTATGATGAGGACAGTAGCAACTGAGATAAGAGCAAACATAAGGAACGATCTCCACCAGTGAGACAGATTTTTCCAAACCTGAATAGATACCATGACAAACCATAGAAATTACTGTGGGTCTGAAAGATGCTGTTGACTTGGATTGAAAAGAAAGGTAGATAAGTACTGATCAATTTGGAGACCCTTGAACTTATGACATAGATATATCTAGAAAGAGATCAATAGGTAATCAAATAAAGTCTTTCTATATGTCTACAAAAATGTTCCATGCTTACCTGAGTGTTTTCAAAATTTGATGATTTAATAGCTTCAGCATAATTTGATATAATCGCTATTGAATGAGATTTATTGTTATAAGTTAAGTATGAGAAGGCACTTGAAAGATAAAATTTGAGGAATTGAGAAAACCACTACTTATGAGGATACCTCCTAACAATACAAACTGCATGATTGGCGATAAAGCCTTGATAAAAGATTGCACAATATATTGACATAGAGGATGGAAGGAGAAAAGGTGAGATGGCTAGCACACTATAAGGTGAAGATTTAATGTTACATTGCCTTTAGACAAATAGTTAGTTATTATAAGCATATACCAAGTACGAAAAATCAATTGAAGGAATTTCCTAAGGACTAAACCTACTGGATTGAGTACAGGACTTTTGGACTGAAAGGTTATGAAGAAAACTATCAAGCAAAGAAAGGACGAAGAGGATGATGACAAAGGATTCAACCATGACCTAGTAAGGGTACCCGGTTATGAATAAAAGACTTTTTGCATAAATGGGAACATTGTTGAAAATCCTAATGACAAATTGATGTGAATAGTGAGATAGGCCTTTGGACGAGATCATTTGACCCATGATGATGAATTGACCATTAACATTTGACATGAGTTTGGATAAAATCTTCACGGAGAAAAGCGTTTAATAAATTCAATAATTATAAAACTAGATATAGAGTTAGGACATTTTACTTTCAGTATATGATAAGGTCCTCAACGGAAGATGCCACTAATTGGCTTTCATGATTTTATTTTGAATGTAACTTTGGTCGAGGAATCAAGTCACATATGGAAAATGACAGATAGTTGAAATTCGAAGTTGATCAAGGGTTTAGCTGTAGAGCACATGATACCATGTCAGTTATTGAAGTATCTTGGGGACAAATATAAAGCAAAGTTAGACACAATAGAAAGAAGGTAACTTTTTCTGGACTCTTACCAATGACATATAACCAACCATTAGAAGGAGATGTGGATGATGAAGAGACCACTATATGAAAGACAAGAAGAAAAAGGGATTATCCTATGATGTTCAAAATGACATAAGAGAAATAAGATCATATGATCTGAAAGAAGTATGGAGTAATTTATACATGAATAAAGAAGCATGATCCTACAAGGAGAGTATCCTATACATGATGAGAAAAGTATAGGCTTCTAAGGATTTCAAGATAGATGAATTACAGCTAGAAACCGGTATTGTTAAACTGGCACGTATGGGAGTATGCATCAGAGTACGCAGCGAAAGCGGCCCTTATAGGTAAGGCCTTGTAGAAGGAATAATAAAAATGATAAATTGAGGTTGAGCTTAGATTTGATTCCTAAGGGGGGAATTCATTCACCAAGAAGTTATCTAAGAGACAAAATACCTTGAAGATGGTAATTTATGGAATTTCGAGGATGAAATTCTTTTAAGGGGGTAATAATGTAATACCCCGAGCAATTTACGCTATTGAAATAGGCATTCTATAGGAAATAAACTGTGTTCAATGTTTTACATTATTTAAAACATTAAATGAAGGAATTTGTAAGGAAACTTGGTACTATTAGATTCTACTCAAAAAATGGAATCCAACGCCTCAAAGAACACTGAAAATGGAGTTCGTATGAAGAAGTTATGGCCGTTTAAAGATCAGGGGCATTTGTGTAATTTAAACAAAAAATGAAAAAGACAGAAAACGCAGGGGGCCATTTTGATAATGGTACCCCGTCATCTTCTTCCTCTAGATTTCTCCAGAAACCCTGGTTTCCAAAGAAATCTACCACCGCCAATGGCTGAACCCAGAAATCTGCCACCGCCCTGGTTTCCAGAGAAATCTTCACTATTCACCTTGACTGAACCCAGAAATTTGGTCCCGAAAATGGTACCATTAGGTGCGTCTTAGAAAAAGGAATCCAATGAGACCAAAATCACCCAAAACGGAGTTAAAATGAGCAAGTTATGGCCCTTTGAAGTTCAAAGGCAAAAATGTAATTTTCATTAAAAAACGGATTTAGCTTGCAAAACACAGGGGCCCATTTTGATACGAGCACCCTTCATCTTCAACCTCCTAGAGGGTTATAGAACGGCAGTGATTGGAGGAGAAATCACCGCCATTCTGGAGGTTTCTCCACCGCCATTCAAAGGTGGTGAGAGCCCCCTCTAGAACCCTCTCATAGCTCTATAAATAGAGCTCTTGAGCGCCTCTAATGGAAGCCCAAAAGGTTGAAGAAAACCCATTGTGGAGGAGTGACCTAGAGGAGAAACAAGGAGAAAAACCCAGCAACGAGCCAGGTATGCACAAGATCCCTCAAAACCCATCTTCACAGTAGTTCTAAGATCAATTTCCCTAGGTTTTTGCATGAAAAACCATGCAAAATGGAGCCCGGGAGAGCCACCAAGGACCCAGGGACGTTCCCTGGGCCGCATTGGTTCAACAAGGTCAAACCAAGGTGTCCTGAGGATGCCCTGGTCCCCCAGATGACGAGACGTTCCAGTCAGAACATAACACGTCGATTTTCGTTTGAAAAACCAAACGGGCGTGTCCGGGGACGCTCCCACAAAAGAGAGAGACAGCGGGAAAACCCGGCGCGTTTGCAAATGCGCCGGCTGAAGCGCACACCGCAAACATGCAGCGCACTAGCGGTACGGGGTTTTCTCGTTCCTAAGGAAGCCGGGGCACATGACGCAGACGCACAGCACCCTAGCATTCCGTCTTTTCATTCTTGAGACCCTTATGTAGGTGCGACACTAAAATGCTTATAACTTGAGATCCAGAGCTCCGATTGAGGTACCGCAAAAGGTGTTGTGTCCGTGTCAAAGACGCGGACACACCCAAACTATAAAATCTCTGATCAAGGCCTAATAAAAGGGGTCCATGACCCTTAGAATAAGATGGTGGCGCGTGGGCGTTAGACATTTGGAAAACTAATGATACCAAGGCCCAATTAGGACCTTA
Organism: Warburgia ugandensis; assembly: GCA_035236585.1. Taxonomy (NCBI): domain Eukaryota; kingdom Viridiplantae; phylum Streptophyta; class Magnoliopsida; order Canellales; family Canellaceae; genus Warburgia; species Warburgia ugandensis. The sequence goes on from CP141128.1 coordinate 56,296,306, forward strand.
GGACACCCATAGGCATAGGGATGGACCCTTAATGCCTAAGTGATAAGACCAACTACTCTAAAACCCATAAAAGATGGGCCAAACTAACCTTGATTTCCCAAACCATGTTCAGGAGTGTACGAGGACAAAAGGGTTAACGCGACCTAGTTAGGTAGGTGCTCTATCACTACTAGATTCTTTTAAAAAGAACGATTATTGTTTGAGAACACATGTTTTAAGTATATGACTTGTTTAGCATGACTTAATTCACCATGCATGTGATAAACGCTCTATGCATAGACATGTTTTATAAATAATTGCATATACATTATGCATAGATATGTTTTGCAAACTATTGCATACATTGCATGATTTGTGAGCATTAAGTTCTTGCAAAAATTGCATGTCCTTGAGGGTTACCAAAAGACGCTGGAGTGCCCAAAAGACGCTGTCTAGGCAGTTGTGAGGGACCCAAAGAGGATAGGTTTTGAGAAAGAGGTTTTTGCTTGTTTGACCGTATATGATTTGGGCTAATAAGCTCGTCGGTGCTATGCTGAGAGGTCTGGGGTGACCTCCTAGTCTCTACCACTATTAGGTGGAATGGGTACCATGCCCAAAAAGGGCATGTCCTTGCTTCGACTACATGTGGTACAGGGGGCTACCACTTGTGTCACGGCATTAGGTTGAAGTGTCATATGTCCCATGGAGGCATATGACCCTGTGTCCCTAGGTACCCAGGGACCACACGGCGGTGAGGTCGTGGGCATAGTTGGGCCCTATGGTTTGAAGATTTACTTGCATTGCATGTGGCATGACATGAGGTTGGTCAACCATACCCAATATCCATGAGTTGGATTCAGTTGAGCATCTTAAGCATATCATTATATTTATGATATATATATGATACTTTCGACTTGGATTATGCTATTCTTTAAGTCATCAGTATTGCAATTCGACAGTGGTTATTAATATCGGTATTGAACATGATTGTTTGAACATGCACATGTTTTAAAGAGCATATGATTTTAAACACAGCATGCATTATAAAACTAGTAGTGATAGACTCCTACTGAGTATATTATATACTCACCCTATCCTTAACATTTTTCAGGATAGCTCCATTCACAAGTAGAGGACACCTACCTTAGTGCTATGAGCAAGTAAATCAAAAGGAGACAATCATACATGTAAGTAAACACTCTACCCTTTGGACATGTATTTGTATTTATTTACAGTTGGGTCATGTGAGTCATGTGACAGATAGACACAGGGAAAAACACTTATGATTTCTAAAGTTTTTCAAAAACTACTTTGGTTGTTGTGAAAGCAAATGGCACTTGGGGTTTTCAAAATAAGTTTAAAACTAAAGATTTTCCGCTGTATTGCATGGTTTTCAAATAGGGATGCATCTTGCCTTAGGAAATAGATATTGCATTTAAAAATGCATGAGAAAACCCGGGTCGTCACACTTATCCTAGCCAAAGAAAGATTGTAGTTGATTAAATAAGGAATGTAAATAACATGGGAAATGGAAACATTCATGGAATAAGAAACTAAATTGAGGAAACTTTCTGAAAACAAAGTTTTTTAAAACAAAATTTAGAATATAACTAAAACTAATCAAAGATGTGGTTTACATAAGCAAGGAAATCTAAATAAGAAATTAACAAGGCAACAAGAAATTATCTAAGGAATCAAAATTCAAAACCATGTGCATGACCCATGTAAGTGTAGATTCTTAAGCAATTCCATCTTGTTTAAATCACTTATCCTAGCCAAAGAAAGATTCTAGTAGATTAAATTGGGTATGTAAATAACATGGGAAATGGAAACATTCATGGAATAAGAAACTACACTGAAGAAACTTTCTGAAAACAAAGTTTTTTAAAACAAAATTTAGAATATAACTAAAACTAATCAAAGATGCAGTTTACATAAGCAAGGAAATCTAAATAAGAAATTAACAAGGCAACAAGAAATTATCTAAGGAATCAAAATTCAAAACCATGTGCATGACCCATGTAAGTGTAGATTCTTAAGCAATTGCATCTTCTTTAAATCACTCATCCTAGCCAAAGAAAGATTGTAGTTGATTAAATTAAGAATGTAAATAACATGGGAAATGGAAAAATTCATGGAATAAGAAACTAAACTGAGGAAACTTTCTAAAAACAAAGTATTTTAAAACAAAGTTTAGAAACTAACTAAAACTAATCAAAGATGCAGTTTACATAAGCCAGGAAATCTAAATAAGAAATTAACAAGGTAACAAGAAATTATCTAAGGAATCAAAATTAAAAACCATGTGCATGACCCATGTAAGTGTAGATTCTTAAGCAATTTCATCTTATTTAAATCACTTATCCTAGCCAAAGAAAGTGTGACGACCCAGGTTTTTATATGATGCAATTTTTATAAGAAGCCGACATCTCTTGTTTTATAAGTATGAAATGCATGAAAATCTTTTTCGTTTTGAAAAACAAGCTTTTGTATAAAACCCCAAGTGTCAAAACACATTTTCCAATTATCTAGCCATGGCAAAGTTTTAAATCAACATTATTCCCAAGAAAGTGTTAGTCACAGCCGCAGCTATAGAGAGTAACTTCAATCAAGTAACATTGAAAGATAAGGTAGGGGTTTACTTACTTGCACTTAGTCTGGGTGTCTTTTGTCACAAGCGTTCCTTGCCCTTAAGTGTTTACTTTGTGTCTGAAAAATGTTGAGGATTGGGTGAGTATATACTATACTCACTAGGAGTCTATCACTACTAGTTTTATAATGCATGCGATGTTTAAAATCATATGCTTCTTTCGAAACATGTGCATGTCTGAACACTCAAGTTCATTATCGAGATTAAAAACCATCATCGAATTGGAATATTGATGACTTAAGGAAATCACATAATCCAAGTCGAAAGTATCATATATATATCATAACATAATGATATGCATAAGATGCTTCATTGAATCCAACTCATGGATATCTAGTATGGTATGGTCGACCAACCTCATATCATGCCATATGCAATGCAAATAAGTCCACGAAACCATAGGGTCCAACTATGCCCACGACCTCACTGCCGTGTGGTCCTCGGGTACCTAGGGACACAGGATCATATACCTCCACGGGGCATATGACACTTCGACCCAGTGCTGTGGCACTAGTGGTAGCCCTTGTACCACATACAATTGAAGCAAGGACATGCCCTTTTTGGGCGTGGTACCCATCCACTAATAGTGGTAGAGCCTAGGAGGCCACCCCAGACCTCTCAGCATAGCGCCCACGAGCTTATTAGCCCAAATCATGTACGATCAAACAACCCAAAAACTTCTCTTTTCAAAACCTGTCCTCTTTGGGTCCATCACAACTCCTACCCAACATCTTTTGGGCACTCCAATGTCTTTTGGTAACCCTCAAGGGCATGCAATCTTTCAAAAACTCAATGGTCACAAATCATGCAATGTATGCAATTGTTTGCAAAACATATCTATGCATAATGTATATGCAATTATTTGCAAAATATATCTATGTATAAAGCATTTATCATATGTACGTTGAACTCATTTATAAGATTAAGTTATGCTAATTAAATCGTATAACTTATACTTAAAACATGCATTCAAAACAATCATGGCTCTATTTAAAAGTCTAGTAGCGATAGAGCACCTACCTGGCTAGGTTGCGCTAACCCCTTTGTCCTCGCACGCTCCTAAACATGGTTTGGGGAATCAAGGTTAGTTTGGCCTATATTTTATAGGTTTAGAGTGCTTGGTCTTACTTCTTAGGCATTAAGGATTCATCCCCATGCCTATGGGTGTCCTAAGGTCCTAATTGGGCCTTGGTATCATTAGTTTTCCAAAGGTCTAGTGGTCACACGTCACCATCCTATTCTAAGGGTCGTGCCTACCTTATATTGGGCCTTGATCAGGGTTTTCATAGTTTGAATATGTCCGCGTTGTCGACACGGACACAACGCCTTTCGCGGCGCCTCAATCAGAGCTCTAGATCTCAAGTTATAAGCTTTTTAGTATCACATGTGCATAAGGGCCTTTAAGAGGTGAAAATCCAGAATGTTAGTGCGCTGCACGTCAGTGGCATGCACCCCAGCGAGCACGTCTACAGACGCACTGGGTCGATATGTCATATGCCCCGTGGAGGCTATGACGCTGTGTCCTCAGGTACCCGGGGACCACACGGCGGTGAGGTTGTGGGCATAGTTGGACCCTATGGTTTGGTGATTTACTTGCATTGCATATGCCATGACATGAGGTTGGTCGACCATACCATATATCCATGAGTTGGATTCAGTGGAGCATCTTATGCATATTATTATGTTTACGATATATGATACTTTCAACTTGGATTATGCTATTCTTGAAGTCGTCGGTATTTCGATTTGACAGTAGTTTTTAATATCGACATTGACCATGATTCTTCGAACATGCGCATGTTTTAAGAGCATATGATTTTAAACATAGCATGCATTGCAAAACTAGTAGTCATAGACTCCTACTGAGTATAGTATATACTCACCCTATCCTTAACATTTTTCAGGATAGTTCCACTCACAAATAGAAGATGCCTCAGGAGATATTAGTACTACGAGCAAGTGAATTAAAAAGGAGACAATTATATATGTAAGTAAACTCTCTACCCTTTGGACATGTATTTGTATTTAATTACAGTTGGGCTGTGTGCTGTGACTGGATAGATCTAGGGAAAAACACTTATGATTTCTAAAGCTTTTCAAATACTACTTTGATTGTTGTGAAAGTAAATGACACTCGGGTTTTCAAAATAAGTTTAAAACTACAGATTTTCCGCTGCATTGCATGGTTTTTTATAAAGTGGTTTTCAAATAGGGATGCATCCCGCCTTAGGAATTAGATATTGCATTTAAAAATGCATGAAAAAAGCCAGGTCGTCACTGTTGGTATCAGAGCCCAGGTTTTATCCTTTCACAGCCAGTCCAGCATGTCTAAGGGTCATAGACAATAGAGGAAATCAAGAGGAAGTAGTATAAATAGAAGAAGTAGAGATGACTACTTCTATTTGAGAATTACAATATTAATGCTCAAGGCATTTTACCATAAACAAATAGGTGAAAAAGAAGATGGGTCTAGCAAATACTTAGATATTGGATTGCTTGAATCCTATCAAAATCATAGGAAATAAGGATTGTTGTGCAGTGGTGCAAAGATGAAATCTCATATAAGGATCATATTATGATGAGAATGATGAATGAAGATATTAGTGAATTTATTTAGTAGATAGTTCTGACCTGTAAGAGATCAATCTCACCAAAGATAAGAAAATTGAAGGACCTAGATGGCTATCTTACCATCATAAAGAATATCAGAATATGAGTACACTATCACAAGGATATGATATAAGTATGATAAGGGATGTAAAAGACAGACTCTGAGAAAATTTTGATGATAATCTAAGAGGAATGAGAATGCGAGGTGATACTGGGAGATAATTGTGACTCGTACTAGATCACAAAGGTATGGATCCTGAAGGATGTAGCTCAATTTTACCTTGATTGGAGTCTTATAAAGAGTGAAGTGCTATCGAATAATAACTACCTGAGTATTATGGAGCAAATCAGAAGATGTATACAAGTGACATATTATGTGATTAAGAAACATAACACAAATATGATAGGGAAATGAATTCGATCGAGTCATCAAAAGATTTTGATGATAATACTAAAGATGATAATAGATCGATCCTAACATGAACTTGTAAGAGAAGTATAGCATGATCAAACATCAATGCCATTATTAAGACATTGTATGAATTTTATTGAGGCTATAGGCAATTGAGGATTTCAATAATCTCAAGACAGTTTAGAATTTCTTAGAAGCATTCAGTTTATCATATCTATTAAGTAAAGGAGTAGATGCAGTATTGATTATATGCAACAAAGCACATGAAGACATTGATCTAGGTAGACCAAAAATGAGGATTTAGAAGAAAAGAGAGAAAGAGATAGAGATGTAACTATAAGTATTCAATGAAATATTGAATATTCAAAAGAAGAAGATCATGACTTTATGGAGATACATAGAATTCTATCATCTTGAATCCTATAGGAAGATAAACCAAACAATGCGAAGTAATAATACTAGATGAGTTAGTGATCTTATTGTAAGAGAGTATAAAAGAGATAAAGCATATGAGGTTTAAGACTTTGAGTAGAGTATTGGATTTCAAGAGATTATGTGATAAGAAATTTTCAATATAATAAAAAGGAAAATTTGGTGATATCCCACCTTGCCAATAAAGTATATTGAAAAAGGAATTAAGCCGGGGCAGTGACTTGTCTATTTAGCAAGTAGGGTACCATCAAGGATCAAATTGAGGTCTTACTATCATGGATTAGAAGACCAGAAATCTTAAGACCATTATTTAGTCATTACCTTTAGAGAACTGTTGACTAAATAAAGGTATCCCACCCTAATTAATCAAGTATGTTAGTGGCTATAAGTTAGTAGTTGAAGTTATATACTTAGAAGGATGTTATAAGTCTTTAGACTTGAGTACTTGTTAGGCTAAGTCATTTGAGGGTATAAGGCCAGTTGATTAGGCCACATTATGAAGTTGATTAGGCTACATCATGGAAGAGCTACAAGTACAATAAATATAGTAACAACTGAGATAGGAGCAAAAATAAGAAGTGATCTAAACCAATGTGAAAGATTTTTCAAACCGTAATGGCTACCATGACAAGGTAAAGAAATTACCTTGAGTTTGAAAAATACTGCTGACTTGGATTGGAAAGAAAGGCAAATAAGGATTAATCACTTTGGAGGCCCTTGAGCTTATGACATAGATATATCTGAAAAGAGATCAATAGGTAATCAAATAAAGTCTTTCTATATGTCTACAAAAATGTTCCATGCTTACCTGAGTATTTTTCAAATTTGATGATTTAATGTCTTCAGCATAACTTGATGAAGTAGTTATTGAACAAGAACTGCTATTATAAGCTAAGTATGAGGAAGCACTTGAAGGATAAAATTTAAGGAATTGAGAAAATCACTACTTATAGCTCCTGACAATACAGACTGCATGGTTGACGATAAAGCCTTGATACAAGATTGAACAACATAGTGATATAGGGAATGGAAGGAGAAAGTTAAGGTGGCCAGCACATTATAAGGTAAGATTCGATGTTACGTGGCCTTTAGACAAAGAGATAGTTGTTATGTGCATATACCAAGTATGAAAAATCAATTGAAGGAATTTTCTAAGGACTAACCCTACTAAATTAAGTATAGAACTTTTGGATTGCATGGTTACGAAGAAAACCATCAAGCAAAGAAAGGACAAAGAGGATGATGACAAAGTATTCAACCATGACCTAGTAAGGGTACTCGGTTATGAATAAGAGACTTTTTGTTTCACATAAATGGGAACATTATTGAAAATCCTAATGACAAATTGATGTGAATAGTGAGACAGGCTTCTGGACGAAAACATTTGACCCATAATGAAGAATCGACCATTAACACTTGACATGAGTTTAGATAAAATCTTCACGGAGAAAAGCGTTTAATGAATTCAATAATTATGAAACTGGATATGGAGTTAGGACATTTTACTTTCAGTATATGATAAGGTCCTCGATGGAAGATGCTACTAATTGGCTTTCATTTTCGAATGTAACCTTGGTCAAGGAAATCAAGTCACATATGGAAAATGATAGATAGTTGAAATTCAAAGTTAAGTAAGAGTTTGGCCATAGAGCACATGATACCATATCAGTTATTGAAGTATCTTGGAGACAAATATAAGAAGCAAAGTTAGACACAATAGAAAGAAGGTAACTTTTTTGGACTTGTGGATGATGAAAGAGATCACTAGATGAAAGGGATTATCCTATGATATTCGAAATGAAATAGGAGAAATAAGATAATATGATCTTGAAAGGAGTAATTTATACATGAATAAAGAAGCATGATCCTACGAGGAGATTATCCTATACACAATGAGAAAAGTATAAGCATCTGAGGATATGAATTACCACTAGAAACTAGTATTATTAAACTAGAACGTATGGAAGAAAGCATCAGAGTACGCAGCGAAAGCAGTGAAAGCAGCCTTATAGGTAAGGCCTTGTAGGAAGAACAATAGAAATGATACATTGAGGATGAGCCTAAATTTGATTCCTAAGGGAGAGAATGCATTCACCAAGAAAACATCTAAGAGACAAATACCTGGAAGATGATAATTTATGGAATTTCGAGGACAAAATTCTTTTAAGGGGGTAATAATGTAATGACTCCAATTTTGTAATCCCATGTTAGCAATGAAAAGTTCAGTTTTTGAAGATAGGGGCATTTTGGTCATTTCACTATTCACCTTGACTGAACCCAGAAATTTGGTCCTAAAAATGATACCATTAGGTGCATCTCAGAAAAAGGAATCCAACAAGACCAAAATCACCAAAAACGGAGTTAAAATGAGCAAGTTATGGCCCTTTGAAGTTCAGGGGCAAAAATGTAATTTTTACTAAGAAACTGATTTACCCTACAAAACACAGGGGCCCGTTTTGATACGGGCACCCTTCATCTTCCACCTCCTAAAGGGTTCTAGAACGGCAGTGATTGGAGGAGAAATCACTGCCATTCTGGAGGTTTCTCCACCGCCATTAAAGGGCGGTGAGAGCCCCCTCCAGAACCCTCTTATAGCTCTATAAATAGAGCTCTTGGGCGCCTCTAATGGCAGCCCAAAAGCTTGGGGAAAACCCATTTTGGAGAAGCAACCAAGAGGAGAAACGAGGAGAAAAACTCAAGAACGAGCCAGGTACGCCCAAGATCCCTCAAAACCTGTCTTCACAATAGTCCTAGGCTTAGTTTCCCTAAGTTTTTGCATAGAAAATCATCCAAAATAGAGCCCTGAAGAGTCACCAAGACCCAAGGACGTTCCCTGGGCCGCACTGGTTCGACAGTGTCAAACTAGGGTGCCCTGAGGATGCCCCGATTCCCCAACGAGTAGAACGCTCCAAACGGAACGTAACGCGTCGACCGCATTGGAGAAAAACCAAACGGGTGAATCCGTGGAACAGATGGGCAGGAAAATCTGGCCCATCTGTAGTCGTACCCGCTGAGGCTCATGCCGCTGATGCGCAGCCCCCTAGCGTTCCAGGATTTTCTGTTTCTTAAGGCCGCTGGAGCGCATGCCGCTGACGCGCAGCGCCCTAGCATTCTGCCTTTTCACTCTTAAGGTCCTTATGTACACCTAATACTAAAAAGCTTATAACTTGAGATCTAGAGCTCTAATTGAGGCGCCACATAAGGTGTTGTGTCCGTGTCGACGACGCGGACACACCCAAACTATAAAATCTCTGATCAAGGCCCAATAAAAGGTAGGCATGACCCTTAGAATAGGATGGTGGTGCGTGGCCGCTAGACCTTTGGAAAACTGAGGATACTAAGGCCCAATTAGGACCTTAGGACACCCATAGGCATAGGGATGGACCCCTAATGCCTAAGTAATAAGACCAACCACTCTAAAACCCATAAAAGATAGCCCAAACTAACCTTGATTCCCCAAACCATGTTCAGAAGTGTACGAGGACAAAGGGGTAAGCGCGACCTAACTAGGTAGGTGCTCTATCGCTACTAGATTTTTTTAAAAGAACCATGATTGTGTTTGAGAATACATGTTTTAAGTATATGACTTCTTTAGCATGACTTAATTCAGCATACATGTGATAAATGCTTTATGCATAGACATATTTTGTAAATAGTTGCATGTGCATTATGCATATATATGTTTTGTAAACTATTGCATACATCGCATGATTTGTGAGCATTAAGTTCTTGCAAAAGTTGCATGTCCTTGAGGGTTACCAAAAGATGCTGGAGTGCCCAAAAGATGCTGGGTAGGCAGTTGTGAGGGACCCAAAGAGGACAGGTTTTGAAAAAGAGGTTTTTTGCTTGTTTGATCTTATGTGATTTGGGCTAGTAAGCTCGTGGGTGCTATGCTGAGGGGTCTGGGTTGGCCACCCAGCCTCTACCACTACTAGGTGGAATGGGTACCACGCCCAAAAAGGGCATGTCCCTACGTCGACTGCATGTGGTACAGGGGGCTACCACTGGTGTCACGGCACTGGGTCGATGTGTCATATGCCCCATGGAGGCTATGACGCTGTGTCCTCAGGTACCCGGGGACCACACGGCGGCGAGGTCCTGGGCATAGTTGGACCCTATGGTTTGGTGATTTACTTGCATTGCATATGCCATGACATGAGGTTGGTCGACCATACCATATATCCATGAGTTGGATTCAATGGAGCATCTTATGCATATTATTATGTTTACGATATATGATACTTTCAACTTGGATTATGCTATTCTTGAAGTTGTCAGTATTTCGATTTGATAGTAGTTTTTAGTATCGACATTGACCATGATTCTTCGAACAAGCGCATGTTTTAAGAGCATATGACTTTAAACATAGCATGCATTGCAAAACTAGTAGTGATAGACTCTTACTGAGTATAGTACATACTCACCCTACCCTTAACATTTTTCAGGATAGTTCCACTCACAAATAGAAGATGCCTCAAGAGATATTAGTACTACGAGCAAGTGAATTAAAAAGGAGACAATTATATATGTAAGTATACTCTCTACCCTTTGGACATGTATTTGTATTTAATTACAGTTGGGTTGTGTGCTGTGACTGGATAGATCTGGGGAAAAACACTTATGATTTCTAAAGCTTTTCAAATACTACTTTGATTGTTGTGAAAGCAAATGACACTCATGGTTTTCAAAATGAGTTTAAAACTAAAGATTTTCCGCTGCATTGCATGGTTTTTTATAAAATGGTTTTCAAATAGGGATGCATCCCGCCATAGGAATTAGATATTGCATTTTAAAATGCATGGAAAAACCCGGGTAGTCACAATAAACTTAAAAACTAGCAAAAAGTAATCCAACATGCAGCTAACATAAGCAAGGAAATCTAAATCAGAAATTAACAAGGCAACAAGAAATAATCAGAGGAATCAAAATTCAAAACCATGAGCATGACCCATGTAAGTGTAGATTCTTAAGCAATTTCATCTTATTTAAATCACTTATCCTAGCCAAAGAAAGATTGTAGTTGATTAGATTACGAATGTAAATGACATGGGAAATGGAAACATCCATGGAATAAGAAACTAAACTAAGGAAACTTTCAAAAAATAAACCTTTCCTAAAACAAAACATAAAAACTAGCAAAAACTAATCCAAGATGAAGTTTACATAAGCAAAGAAATCTAAATAAGAAATTAACAAGGCAACAAGAAATTATCTAAGGAATCAAAAGTCAAAACCATGTCCATGACCCATGTAAGTGTGGATTCTTAAGCAACTGGATCTTATGGAAATCACTTATCCTAGCCAAAGAAATATTGTAGTTGATTAAATTAGGAATGTAAATAACATGGGAAATGGAAACATTCATGGAATAAGAAACTAAAATGGGGAAACATTCTAAAATCAAAGTATTTTAAAACAAAATTTAGAATATAACTAAAACTAATCTAAGATGAAGTTTACATAAGCAAAGAAATCAAAATCAGGAATTAATAAAGCAAGAAGAAATAATCAGAGGAATCAAAATTCAAAACCATGTGCATGACCCATGTAAGTGTAGATTCATATGCAATTTCATCCCATTTAAATCACTTATCCTAGCCATAGAAAGATTATAGTTGATTAGATTACGAGTGTAAATAACATGGGAAATGGAAACATGCATGGAATAAGAAACTAAACTAAGGAAACTTTATAAAAAGAAAGCTTTCCTAAAACAAAACTTAGAAACTAGCAAAACCTAATCTAAGATGCAGTTTACATAAGCAAGGAAATCTAAATAAGAAATTAACCAGGCAACAAGAAATTGTCTAAGGAATCAAAATTCAAAACCATGTGCATCACCCATGTAAGTGTAGAGTCTTAAGCAATTGCATCTTATTTAAATCACTTATCCTAGCCAAAGAAAGATTGTAGTTGATTAAATTAGGAATGTAAATAACATGGGAAATGGAAACAAGCATGGAATAAGAAACTGAACTAAGGAAAGCTTCTAAAAGCAAAGCTTTCTTAATACAAAACTTAGAAACTAGCAAAAACAAATCTAAGATGTTGTTTACATAAGCAAGGTAATCTAAATAACGAATTAAAAAGGCAACAAGCAATTATCTAAGAAATCAAAATTCAAAACCATGTGCATGAACCATGTAAGTGTGGATTCTTAAGCAAATAGGATATTATATAAATCACTAATCCTAGCCAAAGAAATATTGTAGTTGATTAAATTCGGAATTTAAATAACATGGGAAAAGGAAACATTCTTGCAATAAGAAACTAAACTGAGGAAACTGTCTAAAAACAAAGTTTTTTAAAAAAAAATTTAGAATATAACTAAAACTAATCTAAGATGAAGTTTACATAAGCAAGGAAATCTAAATCAGAAATTAACAAAGCAACAAGAAATAATCAGAGGAATCAAAATTCAAAACCATGTGCATGACCCATGTAAGTGTAGATTCTTAAGCAATTGCATCTTATTTAAATCACTTATCCTAGCCAAAGAAAGATTGTAGTTGATTAGATTAGCAATGTAAATAACATGGGAAATGGAAACATGCATGGAATAAGAAGCTGAACTAAGGAAACATTCCTAAAAGAAAGCTTTCCTAAAACAAAACATAAAAACTAGCAAAAACTAATCCTAGATGTAGTGTACATAAGCAAGGAAATCTAAATAAGAAATTATCAAGGCAACATGAAATTATCTAAGGAATCAAAATTCAAAACCATCTGCACGACCCATCTAAGTGTAGATTCTTAAGCAATTCCATCTTATTTAAACCACTTATCGTAGCCAAAGAAAGATTGTAGTTGATTAAATTAGGAATGTAAATAACATGGGAAATGGAAACATGCATGCAATAAGATACTAAACTAAGGATACTTTCGAAAAACAAAGCTTTCGTCAAACAAAACATAGAAGCTAGCAAAAACAAATCTAAGATGTAGTTTACATAACGAAGGAAATCTAAATAAGAAATTAACAAGGCGACAAGAAATTATCTAAGGAATCAAAATTCAAAACCATGTGCATGACCCATGTAAGTGTGGATTCTTAAGCAATTGGATCTTATATAAATCACTTATCCTAGCCAAAGAAATATTGTAGTTGATTAAATTCGGAATGTAAATAACATGGGAAAAGGAAACATTCTTGGAATAAGAAACTAAACTGAGGAAACTTTCTGAAAACAAAGTTTTTTGAAACAAAATTTAGAATATAACTAAAACTAATCTAAGATGAAGTCTACATAAGTAAGGAAATCTAAATCAGAAATTAACAAAGCAACATGAAATAATCAGAGGAATCAAAATTCAAAACCATGTGCATGACCCATGTAAGTGTAGATTCTTAAGCAATTGGATCTTATTTAAATCACTTATCCTAGCCGAAGAAATATTGTAGTTGTTTAAATTAGGAATGTAACTAACATGGGAAATGGAAACATTCACAAAATAAGAAACTAAACTGAGGAAACTTTCTGAAACAAAGTTTTTTAAAACAAAATTTAGAAACTAACTAAAACTAATCTAAGATGCTGTTTACATAAGCAAGGAAATCTAAATAAGAAATTAACAAGGCAACAAGAATTTATCTAAGGAATCAAAATTCAAAACCATGTGCATCACCCATGTAAATGTAGATTCTTAAGCAATTGCATCTTATTTAAATCAGTTATCCTAGCCAAAGAAAGATTGTAGTTGATTAAATTAGGAATGAAAATTACATGGAAAAGGGAAACATGCATGCAGTAAGATACTAAACTAAGGAAACATTCGAAAAACAAATCTTTCCTAAAACAAAACATAGAAGCTAGCAAAAACAAATCTAAGATGTAGTTTACATAAGCAAGGATATCTAAATAAGAAATTAACAAGGCGACAAGAAATTATCTAAGGAATCAAAATTCAAAACCATGTCCGTGACCCATGAAAGTGTGGATTCTTAAGCAATTGGATCTCTTTTAAATCACTTATCCTAGCCAAAGAAATATTGTAGTTCATTAAATTAGGACTGTGAATAACATAGGAAATGGAAACATTCATGGAATAAGAAATGAAACTAAGGAAACTTTCTGAAAACAATGTTTTTTAAAACAAAATTTAGAATATAACTAAAACTAATCTAAGATGCAGTTTACATAAGCAAGGAAATCTAAATCAGAAATTAACAAGGCAACAAGCAATTATCTAAGGAATCAAAGTTCAGAACCATGTGCATGACCCATGTAAGTGTAGATTCTTAAGCAATTGGATCTTATTTAAATCACTTATCCTAGCCGAAGAAATATTGTAGTTGATTAAATTAGAAATGTTACTAACATGGGAAATGGAAACATTCACAAAATAAGAAACTAAACTGAGGAAACGTTCTGAATGCAAAGTTTTTAAAACAAAATATAGAAACTAACTGAAACTAATCTAAGATGCAGTTTACATAAGCAAGGAAATCTAAATCAGAAATTAACAAGGCAACAAGAAATAATCAGAAGAATCAAAATTCAAAACCATGTGCATGACCCATGTAAGTGTAGATCCTTAAGCAATTGCATCTTATTTAAATCAGTTATCCTAGCCAAAGAAAGATTGTAGTTGATTAGATTAGGAATGTAAATAACATGGGAAATGGAAATATGCATGGAATAAGAAACCAAACTAAGGAAACTTTCTGAAAACAAAGCTTTCTTCTAACAAAACATAGAAACTAGCAAAAACTAATCTAAGATGCTGTTTACATAAGCAAGGTAACCTAAATAAGAAATTAAAAGGAAACAAGCAATTATCTAAGAAATCAAAATTCAAAACCATGTGCATGACCCATGAAAGTGTGGATTCTTAAGCAATTGGATCTCTTTTAAATCACTTATCCTAGCCAAAGAAATATTGTAGTTGTTTAAATTGGGAATGTAACTAACATGGGAAATGGAAACATTCACAAAATAAGAAAGCAAAATGAGGAAACTTTCTAAAAACAAAGTTTTCTTAAAACAAAATTTAGAAACTAACTAAAACTAATCTAAGATGATGTTTAGATAAGCAAGGAAATCTAAATAAGAAATTAACAAGGCGACTAGAAATTATCTAAGGATTCAAAATTCAAAACCATGTCCCTGACCCATGTAAGTGTTGATTCTTAAGCAACTGGATCTTTTTAAATCACTTATACTAGCCAAAGAAATATTGTAGTTGATTAAATTAGGAATGTGAATAACATGGGAGATGGAAATATTCATGGAATAAGAAACTAAACTAAGGAAACTTTCTGAAAACAAAATTTTTTAAAACAAAATTTAGAAACTAACTAAAACTAATCTAAGATGCTATTTACATAAGCAAGGAAATCTAAATAAGAAATTAACAAGGCAATAAGAATTTATCTAAGGAATCAAAATTCAAAACCATGTGCATCACCCATGTAAATGTAGATTCTTAAGCAATTCCATCTTGTTTAAATCAGTTATCCTAGCCAAAGAAAGATTGTAGTTGATTAAATTAGGAATGAAAATAACATGGGAAAGGGAAACATGCATGCAGTAAGATATCCTAAAACAAAACTTAGAAGCTAGCAAAAACAAATCTAAGATGTAGTTTACATATGCAAGGAAATCTAAATAAGAAATTAACAAGGCGACAAGAAATTATCTAAGGAATCAAAATTCAAAACCATGTTCATGACCCATGTAAGTGTGGATTCTTAAGCAACTGGATCTTTTTTAAATCACTTATCCTAGCCAAAGAAATATTGTAGTTGATTAAATTAGGAATGTGAATAACATGGGAGATGGAAACATTCGTGGAATAAGAAACTAAACGAAGGAAACAGTATGAAAACAAAGTTTTTTAAAATAAAATTTAGAATATAACTAAAACTAATCTAAAATGCAGTTTACATAAGCAAGGAAATCTAAATCAGAATTTAACAATGCAACAAGAAATAATCAGAGGAATCAAAATTCAAAACCATGTGCATGACCGATGTAAGTGTAGATTCTTAAGCAATTTCATCTCATTTAAATCACTTATCCTAGCCAATGAAAGATTGTAGTTTATTAGATTACGAATGTAAATAACATGGGAAATGGAAACATGCATGGAATAAGAAACTAAACTAAGGAAACTTTCTAAAAAGAAATCTTTCCTAAAACAAAACTTAGAAACTAGCAAAACCTAATCTAAGATGCAGTTTACATAAGCAAGGTAATCTAAATAAGAAATTAACAAGGCAGCAAGCAATTATCTAAGGAATCAAAATTCAAAACCATGTTCATGACCCATGTAAGTGTGGATTCTTAAGCAACTGGATCTTTTTTAAATCACTTATCCTAGCCAAAGAAATATTGTAGTTGATTAAATTGGGAATGTAACTAACATGGGAAATGGAAACATTCACAAAATAAGAAACTAAATCGAGGAAACTTTCTCGAAAACAAAGTTTTCTTAAAACAAAATTTAGAAACTAACTAAAACTAATCTAAGATGTTGTTTACATAAGCAAGGAAATCTAAATAAGAAATTAACAAGGCAACAAGAATTTATCTAAGGAATCAAAATTCAAAACCATGTGCATCACCTATGTAAGTGTAGATTCTTAAGCAATTGCATCTTATTTAAATCAGTTATCCTAGCCAAAGAATGATTATAGTTGATTAAATTAGGAATGTAAATAACATGGGAAATGCAAACGTGCATGGAATAAGAAACTGAACTAAGGAAACATTCTAAAAACAAAGCCTTCTTAAAACAAAACCTAGAAACTAGCAAAAACTAATCTAAGATGTTGTTTACATAAGCAAGGTAATCTAAATAAGAAATTAAAAAGGCAGCAAGCAATTATCTAAGAAATAAAAACTCAAAACCATGTGCATGACCCATGTAAGTGTGGATTCTTAAGCAATTGGATCTTATATAAATCACTTATCCTAGCCAAAGAAATATTGTAGTTGATTAAATTCAGAATGTAAATAACATGGGAAAAGGAGACATTCTAGGAATAAGAAAATAAACTGAGCAAACTTTCTGAAAACAAAGTCTTTTGAAACAAAATTTAGAATATAACTAAAACTAATCTAAGATGCAGTTTACATAAGCAAGGAAATCTAAATCAGAAATTAACAAGGCAACATGAAATAATCAGAGGAATCAAAATTCAAAACCATGTGCATGACCCATGCAAGTGTAGATTCTTAAGCAATTTCATCTTATTTAAATCACTTATCCTAGCCAAAGAAAGATTGTAGCTGATTAGATTACGAATGTAAATAACATGGGAAATGGAAACATGCATGGAATAGGAAACTAAACTAAGGAAACTTTCTAAAAAGAAAGGTTTCCTAAAACAAAACTAAAAAACTAGTAAAAACTAATCGAAGATGAAGTTTACATTAGCAAGGAAATCTAAATAAGAAATTAACAAGGCAACAAGAAATTATGTAAGGAATCAAAATTCAAAACCATGTGCATGACCCATGTAAGTGTGGATTCTTAAGCAATTGGATCTTATATAAATCACTTATCCTAGCCAAAGAAATATTGTAGTTGATTAAATTCGGAATGTAAATAACATGGGAAAAGGAAACATTCTTGGAATAAGAAACTAAACTGAGGAAACTTTCTGAAAACAAAGTTTTTTGAAACAAAATTTAGAATATAACTAAAACTAATCTAAGATGAAGTCTACATAAGTAAGGAAATCTAAATCAGAAATTAACAAAGCAACATGAAATAATCAGAGGAATCAAAATTCAAAACCATGTGCATGACCCATGTAAGTGTAGATTCTTAAGCAATTGGATCTTATTTAAATCACTTATCCTAGCCGAAGAAATATTGTAGTTGTTTAAATTAGGAATGTAACTAACATGGGAAATGGAAACATTCACAAAATAAGAAACTAAACTGAGGAAACTTTCTGAAACAAAGTTTTTTAAAACAAAATTTAGAAACTAACTAAAACTAATCTAAGATGCTGTTTACATAAGCAAGGAAATCTAAATAAGAAATTAACAAGGCAACAAGAATTTATCTAAGGAATCAAAATTCAAAACCATGTGCATCACCCATGTAAATGTAGATTCTTAAGCAATTGCATCTTATTTAAATCAGTTATCCTAGCCAAAGAAAGATTGTAGTTGATTAAATTAGGAATGAAAATTACATGGAAAAGGGAAACATGCATGCAGTAAGATACTAAACTAAGGAAACATTCGAAAAACAAATCTTTCCTAAAACAAAACATAGAAGCTAGCAAAAACAAATCTAAGATGTAGTTTACATAAGCAAGGATATCTAAATAAGAAATTAACAAGGCGACAAGAAATTATCTAAGGAATCAAAATTCAAAACCATGTCCGTGACCCATGAAAGTGTGGATTCTTAAGCAATTGGATCTCTTTTAAATCACTTATCCTAGCCAAAGAAATATTGTAGTTCATTAAATTAGAATTTGTGAATAACATAGGAAATGGAAACATTCATGGAATAAGAAATGAAACTAAGGAAACTTTCTGAAAACAATGTTTTTTAAAACAAAATTTAGAATATAACTAAAACTAATCTAAGATGCAATTTACATAAGCAAGGAAATCTAAATCAGAAATTAACAAGGCAACAAGAAATTATCTAAGGAATCAAAGTTCGAACCATGTGCATGACCCATGTAAGTGTAGATTCTTAAGCAATTGGATCTTATTTAAATCACTTATCCTAGCCGAAGAAATATTGTAGTTGATTAAATTAGAAATGTTACTAACATGGGAAATGGAAACATTCACAAAATAAGAAACTAAACTGAGGAAACGTTCTGAATGCAAAGTTTTTAAAACAAAATATAGAAACTAACTGAAACTAATCTAAGATGCAGTTTACATAAGCAAGGAAATCTAAATCAGAAATTAACAAGGCAACAAGAAATAATCAGAAGAATCAAAATTCAAAACCATGTGCATGACCCATGTAAGTGTAGATCCTTAAGCAATTGCATCTTATTTAAATCAGTTATCCTAGCCAAAGAAAGATTGTAGTTGATTAGATTAGGAATGTAAATAACATGGGAAATGGAAATATGCATGGAATAAGAAACCAAACTAAGGAAACTTTCTGAAAACAAAGCTTTCTTCTAACAAAACATAGAAACTAGCAAAAACTAATCTAAGATGCTGTTTACATAAGCAAGGTAATCTAAATAAGAAATTAAAAAGGAAACAAGCAATTATCTAAGAAATCAAAATTCAAAACCATGTGCATGACCCATGTAAGTGTGGATTCTTAAGCAATTGGATCTTATATAAATCACTTATCCAAGCCAAAGAAATATTGTAGTTGTTTAAATTGGGAATGTAACTAACATGGGAAATGGAAACATTCACAAAATAAGAAAGCAAAATGAGGAAACTTTCTAAAAACAAAGTTTTCTTAAAACAAAATTTAGAAACTAACTAAAACTAATCTAAGATGATGTTTAGATAAGCAAGGAAATCTAAATAAGAAATTAACAAGGCGACTAGAAATTATCTAAGGATTCAAAATTCAAAACCATGTCCCTGACCCATGTAAGTGTTGATTCTTAAGCAACTGGATCTTTTTTAAATCACTTATACTAGCCAAAGAAATATTGTAGTTGATTAAATTAGGAATGTGAATAACATGGGAGATGGAAATATTCATGGAATAAGAAACTAAACTAAGGAAACTTTCTGAAAACAAAATTTTTTAAAACAAAATTTAGAAACTAACTAAAACTAATCTAAGATGCTATTTACATAAGCAAGGAAATCTAAATAAGAAATTAACAAGGCAATAAGAATTTATCTAAGGAATCAAAATTCAAAACCATGTGCATCACCCATGTAAATGTAGATTCTTAAGCAATTCCATCTTGTTTAAATCAGTTATCCTAGCCAAAGAAAGATTGTAGTTGATTAAATTAGGAATGAAAATAACATGGGAAAGGGAAACATGCATGCAGTAAGATATCCTAAAACAAAACTTAGAAGCTAGCAAAAACAAATCTAAGATGTAGTTTACATATGCAAGGAAATCTAAATAAGAAATTAACAAGGCGACAAGAAATTATCTAAGGAATCAAAATTCAAAACCATGTTCATGACCCATGTAAGTGTGGATTCTTAAGCAACTGGATCTTTTTTAAATCACTTATCCTAGCCAAAGAAATATTGTAGTTGATTAAATTAGGAATGTGAATAACATGGGAGATGGAAACATTCGTGGAATAAGAAACTAAACGAAGGAAACAAGATGAAAACCAAGTTTTTCAAAACAAAATTTAGAATATAACTAAAACTAATCTAAAATGCAGTTTACATAAGCAAGGAAATCTAAATCAGAATTTAACAATGCAACAAGAAATAATCAGAGGAATCAAAATTCAAAACCATGTGCATGACCGATGTAAGTGTAGATTCTTAAGCAATTTCATCTCATTTAAATCACTTATCCTAGCCAATGAAAGATTGTAGTTTATTAGATTACGAATGTAAATAACATGGGAAATGGAAACATGCATGGAATAAGAAACTAAACTAAGGAAACTTTCTAAAAAGAAATCTTTCCTAAAACAAAACTTAGAAACTAGCAAAACCTAATCTAAGATGCAGTTTACATAAGCAAGGTAATCTAAATAAGAAATTAACAAGGCAGCAAGCAATTATCTAAGGAATCAAAATTCAAAACCATGTTCATGACCTATGTAAGTGTGGATTCTTAAGCAACTGGATCTTTTTTAAATCACTTATCCTAGCCAAAGAAATATTGTAGTTGATTAAATTGGGAATGTAACTAACATGGGAAATGGAAACATTCACAAAATAAGAAACTAAACTGAGGAAACTTTCTGAAAACAAAGTTTTCTTAAAACAAAATTTAGAAACTAACTAAAACTAATCTAAGATGTTGTTTACATAAGCAAGGAAATCTAAATAAGAAATTAACAAGGCAACAAGAATTTATCTAAGGAATCAAAATTCAAAACCATGTGCATCACCTATGTAAGTGTAGATTCTTAAGCAATTGCATCTTATTTAAATCAGTTATCCTAGCCAAAGAATGATTATAGTTGATTAAATTAGGAATGTAAATAACATGGGAAATGCAAACGTGCATGGAATAAGAAACTGAACTAAGGAAACATTCTAAAAACAAAGCCTTCTTAAAACAAAACCTAGAAACTAGCAAAAACTAATCTAAGATGTTGTTTACATAAGCAAGGTAATCTAAATAAGAAATTAAAAAGGCAGCAAGCAATTATCTAAGAAATAAAAACTCAAAACCATGTGCATGACCCATGTAAGTGTGGATTCTTAAGCAATTGGATCTTATATAAATCACTTATCCTAGCCAAAGAAATATTGTAGTTGATTAAATTCAGAATGTAAATAACATGGGAAAAGGAGACATTCTAGGAATAAGAAAATAAACTGAGCAAACTTTCTGAAAACAAAGTCTTTTGAAACAAAATTTAGAATATAACTAAAACTAATCTAAGATGCAGTTTACATAAGCAAGGAAATCTAAATCAGAAATTAACAAGGCAACATGAAATAATCAGAGGAATCAAAATTCAAAACCATGTGCATGACCCATGCAAGTGTAGATTCTTAAGCAATTTCATCTTATTTAAATCACTTATCCTAGCCAAAGAAAGATTGTAGCTGATTAGATTACGAATGTAAATAACATGGGAAATGGAAACATGCATGGAATAGGAAACTAAACTCAGGAAACTTTCTAAAAAGAAAGGTTTCCTAAAACAAAACTAAAAAACTAGTAAAAACTAATCGAAGATGAAGTTTACATTAGCAAGGAAATCTAAATAAGAAATTAACAAGGCAACAAGAAATTATGTAAGGAATCAAAATTCAAAACCATGTGCATGACCCATGTATGTGTAGCTTCTTAAGCAATTTCATCTTATTTAAATCACTTATCCTAGCCAAAGAAAGATTGTAGTTGATTAGATTACGAATGTAAATAACATGGGAAATGGAAACATGCATGGAATAAGAAACTAACCTAAGGAAACTTTCTAAAAAGAAAGCTTTCCTAAAACAAAACCTAAAAACTAGCAAAAACTAATCCAAGATGTAGTTTACATAAGCAAGGAAATCAAAATCAGAAATTAACAAGGCAACAAGAAATTATCTATGGAATCAAAATTCAAAACCATGTGCATGACCCATGTAATAGTAGATTCTTGAGCGATTGCATCTTATTTAAATCACCTATCGTAGCCAAAGAAAGATTGTAGTTGATTAAATTAGGAATATAACTAACATGGGAAATGGAAACATGCATGGAATAAGAAACTGGACTAACGAAACTTTCTAAAAACAAAGCTTTCTTAAAACAAAACATAGAAACTAGTAAAAACTAATCTAAGATGTAGTTTACATTAGCAAGGAAATCTAAATAAGAAATTAAAAAGGCAACAAGAAATTGTCTAAGGAATCAAAATTCAAAACCATGTGCATGACCCATGTAAGTGTAGATTCTTAAGCAATTGCATCTTATTTAAATCATTTATCCTAGCCAAAGAAAGATTGTAGTTGCTTAGATTACGAAGGTAAATAACATGGGAAATGGAAACATGCATGGAATAAGAAACTAAACAAAGGAAAATTTCTCAGATGAAAGCTTTCCTAAAACAAAACATAGAAACTAGCCAAAGCTAATCTAAGATGTAGTTTACATAAGCAAGGAAATCTAAATAAGAAATTAACAAGGCAACAAGCAATTATCTAAGAAATCAAAATTCAAAACCATGTGCATGACCCATGTAAGTGTAGATCCTTAGGCAATTGCATCTTATTTAAATCAGTTATCCTAGCCAAAGAAAGATTGTAGTTGATTAAATTAGGAATGTAAATAACATGGGAAAGGGAAACATGCATGCAGTAAGATACTAAACTAAGGAAACTTTCGAAAAACAAAGCTTTCGTCAAACAAAACATAGAAGCTAGCAAAAACAAATCTAAGATGTAGTTTACATAACGAAGGAAATCTAAATAAGAAATTAACAAGGCGACAATAAATTATGTAAGGAATCAAAATTCAAAACCATGTCCCTGACCCATGTAAGTGTGGATTCTTAAGCAACTGGATCTTTTTTAAATCACTTATCCTAGCCAAAGAAATATTGTAGTTGATTAAATTAGGAATGTGAATAACATGGGAGATGGAAACATTCATGGAATAAGAAACTAAACTGAGGAACTTTCTGAAAACAAAGTTTTTTAAAACAAAATTTAGAATATAACTAAATCTAATCTAAAATGCAGTTTACATAAGCATGGAAATCTAAATCAGAAATTAACAAGGCAACAAGAAATAATCTGAGGAATCAAAATTCAAAACCATGTGCATGACCCATGTAAGTGTAGATTCTTAAGCAATTGCGTCTTATTTAAATCACTTATCCTAGCCAAATAAAGATTGTATTTGATTAAATTAGGAATGCAAATAACATGGGAAATGGAAACATGCATGGAATAAGAAACTAAACTATGGAAACTTTCTAAAAACAAAGCTTTCCTAAAACAAAACTTAGAAACTAGCAAAAACTAATCTAAGATGTAGTTTACATAGGCAAGGAAATCTAAATAAGAAATTAACAAGGCAACAAGCAATTATCTAAGGAATCAAATTTCAAATCCATGTGCATGTGGTGACCCGGGTTTTTCCATGCATTTTTAAATGCAATATCTAATTCCTAAGGCGGGATGCATCCCTATTTAAAAACCATGTAATGACACCAATTTTGTAATATTAAAATCCCAAGTTAGCAATGAAAAGTTCAGTTTTTGGAAATAAGGGTATTTTAGTCATTTCACTAGTCACCTTGATTGATCCCAGATATTTGATCTTGAAAATGTTACCATTAGGTGCGTCTCAGAAAAAGGAATCCAACAAGACCAAAATCACCCGAAACGAAGTTAAAATGAGCAAGTTATGGCCCTTTGAAGTTCAGGGGTAAAACTGTAATTTTTACAAAAAAGCGATTTAGCCTGCAAAACACAGGGGCCCGTTTTGGTACGAGTACCCTTCATCTTCAACCTCCTAGAGGGATCTAGAACGGTGGTGATTGGAGGAGAAATCATCGCCATTCTGGAGGTTTCTCCACCGCCATTCAAAGGTGGTGAGAGCCCCTCCAGAACCCTCTTATAGCTTTGTAAATAGAGCTCTTGGGCGCCTCTAATGGCAGCCCAAAAGCTTAAAGAAAACCCGTTGTGGAGGAGTAACCTAGAGGGAAAACGAGGAGAAAAACCCAGCAACAAGCCAGGTATGCCCAAGATCCCTCAAAACCCGTCTTCACTGTAGTTCTAAGATCAATTTCCCTAGGTTTTTGCATGAAAAAGCAAGCAAAATGGAGCCCTGGAGAGCCACCAAGGACCCAGGGACGTTCCCTAGGCTGCACTGGTTCGACAGGGTCAAACCATGGTGTCCTGAGGATGCCTCAGTCCCCCAGACGACGAAAAGGTTCCAGCCGGAACATGACGCGTCAATCGTGTCTGAGAAAAACAACGGGTGCATCCAGGGACGCACCTGCAAGAAGGAAAAAACAGGCGAAAAACCCAGTGCGTCTGTAGACGCGCCCGCTGAGGTGCATGATACACACATATAGCGTGCTATCGATATAGGGTTTTTCGCTCCTTAAGAAAAGGCAGGCGCATGCCGCTGATGCGCAGTGCCCTAGCATTCTTCTTTTTCACTCTTAAGACCCTTATGTACGTGTGACACTAAAACGCTTATAACTTGAGATCTAGAGCTCCGATTGAGGCACTGCAAAAGGCGTTGTGTCCATATCAACGACATGGACACACCTAAGCTATAAAATCCCTGATCAAGCCCCAATAAAAGGTGGGCATAACCCTTAGAATATGATGGTGGCGCGTGGCCGCTAGACCTTCGAGAAACTGATAATACTAAGGCCCAATTAGGACCTTAGGACACCCATAGGCATAGGGATGGACCCCTAATGCCTAAGTAATAAGACCAACTATTCTAAAACCCATAAAATATGGGCCAAACTAACCTTGAGTCCCCAAACCATGTTTAGGAGCGTACGAGGACAGAGGGGTTAGTGCGACCTAGTCAAGTAGGTGCTCTATTGCTACTAGATTCTTTTAAAAGAACTATGATTGTTTTACGAATACATGTTTTAAGTGTATTACTAGTTTAGCATGATTTAATTCAGTATACATGTGATAAATGCTTTATGCATAGACATGTTTTGTAAATGATTGCATATACATTATGCATAGATATGTTATGCAAACTATTGCATACATTGCATGATTTGTAAGCATTAAGTTCTTGCAAAAAAATTACATGTCCTTGAGGCTTACCAAAAGATGCTGGAGTGCCCAAAAGACGCTGGGTAGGCAGTTGTGAGGGACCCAAAGAGGACGGGTTTTGAACAAGAGGTTTTCGTTGGTTTGATCTGATATGATTTGGGCTGATGAGCTCGTGGGTGCTATGCCGAGGGGTCTGGGTTGGCTACCCAGCCTCTACCACTACTAGGTGGATTGGGTACCACACCCAAAAAGGGCATGTCCCTACGTCGACTGCATGTGGTACAGGGGCTACCACTGGGTCGATGTGTCATAGGCCCCGTGGAGGCTATGACACTGTGTCCCTAGGTACCGAGGGACCACACGGCGATGAGGTCGTGGGCATAGTTTGGACCATATGGTTTGATGATTTATGTGCATTACATATGGCATGATATGAGGTTGGTCGACCATACCATACTAGAGATCCATGAGTTGGATTCAATGAAGCATCTTATGCATATCATAATGTTATGATATATATATATATGATACTTTCAATTTTGGATTATGTGATCCTTTAAATCGTTAATATTTCAGTTTGACAACGGATTTTTATATCGATATTGAACTTGAGTATTCAGACATGCACATGTTTTGAAAGAGCATATGATTTTAAAACATCTCATGCATTATAAAACTAGTAGTGATAGGCTCCTACTGAGTATAATATATACTCACCCTATCCTTAAAATTTTTTAGGATAATTCCATCTACGAGTAGAGGACATCTATATTAGTGCTACGAGCAAGTGAATAAACAAAGGAGACAACTATACATGTGAGTAAACTCTCCACCCTTTGGACATGTATTTGTATTTAATTATAGTTGGGCTGTGTACTGTGACTGGATAGATTTGGGGAAAAACACTTATGATTTCTAAGGCTTTTCAAAAACTACCTTGGTTGTTGTGAAAGCAAATGACACTCGGGGTTTTCAAAATGAGTTTAAAACTAAAAGGTTTTTCGCTGCATTACATGGTTTTTATAAAATGGTTTTCAAATAGGGATGCATCCCGCCTTAAGAATTAGATATTGCATTTAAAAATGCATGGGAAAACCCAGGTCGTCACAGTTGGTATCAAAGCCCAAGTTTTATCCTTTCACAGCCAGTCCAGCATGTCCAAGGGTCATAGACAATAAGAGAATCAAGAAGAAGTAGTATAAATAGAAGTACTAGAGATGACTACTTCTATTTGAGCATTTCAATATTCGTGCTCAAGGCAGTTCACCATAAATAAATGGGTGAAACACAGCTTGGTTTAACAAATAATTAGGCAGAGGATAGTGCAACCCTTATCCAAAATCTAGTCTAAAGACGACTTAAGGATTAAGGATTATTGTGTAGTGCAAATATAAAAACTCATATATGGATTATATTATGATGAGAATGAATGAATGAAGATGATTAATGGACTTGTTAGTAGATAGTGTTGACCTGCAATAAAGTAATCTCATCAAAGGTGAGAAAATTGAAGAACCTAGGTGGCTATCATAAAGAGTATCAGAATATGAGTATACTATCACAAGGGATATGACATGAGTATGATAAGGGATTTAAAAGACAGACTTTGAGATGATTTTGATGATAATCTAAGAGGGATGAGAATGCAAGATGATATTAGGAAATAACAGTGACTCGGACTAGGTCTCAAAGGTATGGATCTTGAAGGACTTAGCTCAATTTTGGATACTATTCAGGAGAGTAAAATGCTATTGAAAAATAATTACCTAAGAATTATGGAGCAAATCAGAAGAGGTATACAAGTGACAGATTATGTGACTAATAGGAACATAACACAAATATGATAAGGAAATGAATTCAACCGAGTTATCAAAAGATTTTTGACAATAATATTGGGGATGATAGATCTATGATAATAGATTGATCCTAACATGAACTTGTAAGAAAAGTATAGCATGACCAAAACGTCAATACCATTATTAAGACATTGTATGAATTTTATTGAGGCTATAGGCAATTGAGGATTTCAATGATCTTAAGACGGTTTAGAATTTCTGAGAAGCATTCAGTTTATGATGAAGTACCAATTATATGCAACAAAGCATATAGAGACATTGATCTAGGTAGACCAAATGAGGATTTTGAAGAAAAGAGAGAAAGAAATAGAGATGTAACTACTAGTGTTCAATGAATATTGAATATTCAAAAGAAGAAGATCATGACTCTATGGAGATACATACAATTCTATCATCTTGAATCCTATAGGAAGGTAGATCAAACAAATGCAAAGGAATAATACTAGGTGAGTTGGTGATCTTATTGTAAAAGAGTATAAAAGAGAGAAAGCATATGGGGTTTAAGACTTTGAGTAGAGTATCAAATTTCAGGAGATTATGTGACAAGAAATTTTCAAAGAAGAATGGCGACCAACTAGAAATTAAATTCTACAAATGGTTTGATATCAATTAGATTCTTATCAGATCCATTAGCTTATGGGGAACACCAATGGATATAATCCATAAAAAGAAAATTTTGGTGATATCTCACCTTGCCACTACATGAGTAAATAAAGTTATATTGAAAAAGGAATTAGGCCAGGACAGTGACTTGTCCATCTATCTATCTTCAGCAAGAAGGGTACCATCAAGGATCAAATGAAGGTCTTGCTATCATAAATTGAAAGACCAAATATTTTAAGACCATTATTGAGTACTGTTGACTAAATAAAGGTATCCCACCCTAATTAATCAAGTATGTTAGTGTCTATGAGTTAGTAGTCGGAGTTATATACTCAGAAGGATGTTATAAGTCCTTAGACTTGAGTTTTCTTGAAAGAAGTACTTGTTAAACTAAGACATTTGAGGGTATGAGGTCAGTTGATTAGGCCATATCATGGAGTTGATTAGGCCACATCATGGTGGAGCTACAAGTACAATAAATACAATAACGACTAAGACAGAAGCAAAAAAATAAGAAGTGGTCTAAACCAATGGGAAACATTTTTCAAACCTTAATAGATACCATGACAAACCATAGAAATCACTGTGAGTCTGAAAGATGTTGGTGACTTGGATTGAAAAGGAAGGAAGATAAGTACCGATCACTTTGGAGACCCTTGAGCTTATGACAAAGATATATCTGGAAAAAGATCAATAGGTAATCAAATAAAGTCTTTCTATACGTCTATGAAAATGTTCCATGCTTACCTGAGTGATTTTCAAATTTGATGATTTAATAGCGTCAACATAACTTGATGAAGTAGTTATTGAACGAGAACTGCTATTATAAGCTAAGTATGAGGAGGCACTTGAAGGATAAAATTTAAGGAATTGAGAAAATCACTACTTATAGCTCCTGACAATACAGACTGCATGGTTGACGATAAAGCCTTGATACAAGATTGAACAACATAGTGATATAGGGAATGGAAGGAGAAAGTTAAGGTGGTCAGCACATTATAAGGTAAGATTCGATGTTACGTGGCCTTTAGACAAATAGTTAGTTGTTATGAGCATATACCAAGTATGAAAAATCAATTTAAGGAATTTCCTAAGGACTACCCCTACTAGATTGAGTATAGAACTGTTGGACTGAAAGGTTACAAAGAAAACCATCAAGCAAAGAAAGAACAAAGAGGATGATGACAAAGGATTCAATCATGACCTAGTAAGGGTACTCGGTGATGAATAAGAGACTTTTTACTTTGCATAAATAGGAACATTATTGACAATCCTAATGACAAATTGATGAGAATAGTGAGATAGGCTTCTAGATGAGAACATATGACTCATGATGATGAATCGACCATTAACATTTGACATGAGTTTGGATAAGATCCTCATAGAGGAAAGCGTTTAATGAATTCAATAATTATGAAAGTGGATATAGAGTTAGGACATTTTACTTTCAGTATATGATAAGGTCCTTGATGGAAGATGCTACTAATTGGCTTTCATGAGTTTATTTGAATGTAACTTTGGTCAAGGAATAAAGTCACATATGGAAAAATGGCAGGCTGTTGAAATTCAAAGATAATCAAGGAATTGGCTGTAGAGCACATGATACCATGACAGTTATTGAAGTATCTTGGAGACAAATATAAAAGGTAAGAAGCAAAGTTAAACACAATAGAAAGAAGGTAACTTTTTGGACTTGTGGATGATGAAAGAGATCACTAGATGAAAAGGACTAGCCTATGATATTCAAAATAGGAAAAATAAGATAATATGATCTCAAAGAAGTATGGAGTAATTTATACATGAATAAAGAAGCATGATCTTACAAGGAGACTATCCTATACATGATGAGATAAGTATAGGAATCTAAGGATTTCAAGATAGATAAAGTACCGCTAGAAATTGGTATTGTTAAACTGGCACGTATGAGAGTATGCATCAGAGTACGCAGCGAAAACGGCCCTTATAGGTGAGGCCTTATAGGAGGAACAATAGAAATGATAAATTGAGGATGAACCTAGATTTGATTCCAAAGGGGGAGAATGCATTCATCAAGAAGTTATCTAAGAGACAAATACCAGGAAGATGATAATTTATGGAATTTCGAGGACGAAATTCTTTTAAGAGGGTAGTACTGTAAGGACTCCAAATTTGTAATATTAAAATCCCAAGTTAGCAATGAAAAGTTCAATTTTTGGAAATAAGATGTGATGACCCGGGTTTTTATATGATGCAATTTTGATAAAAAGGCGAGATCTCTTGTTTTATAAGTATGAAATGCATGAAAATCTTTTTCTTTTGGGAAACAATCTTTCATAAAAACCTCGAGTGTCAAAACACATTCTCAAATTATCTAGCCATGGCAAAGTGTAAATCAATATTGTTCCTAAGAAAGTGTTAGTTACAGCCCCAGCTATTAGAGTGTAACTACAATCAAGTAACATTGAAAGATAAGGTAGGGGTTTACTTACTTGCACTTAGTATGGGTGTCTTCTATCACAAGCGATCCTTGCCCTTAAGTATTTACTTTGTGTCTAAAAAATGTTAAGGATAGGGTGAGTATATACTATACTCAGTAGGAGCCTATCACGACTAGTTTTATAATGCATGAGATGTTTTAAAATCATGTGGTCATTCAAAACATGTGCATGTCTGAATACTCAAGTTCAATATTGATATTAAAATCCATTATTAAACTAAAATACTAACGACTTAAAGGATCACATAATCCAAAATCGAAAGTATTATATACATATATATCATATCATCATGATATGCATAAGATGCTTCAGTGAATCCAACTCATGGATATCCAGTATGGTATGGTCGACCAACCTCATATCATGCCATATGCAATGCACATAAGTCCACGAAACCATAGGGTCCCACTATGCCCACGACCTCACCGCCGTGTGGTCCCCAGGTACCTAGGGACACATGATCATATACCTCCAAGGGGCATATGACACTTTGACCCAGTGCTGTGACACCAGTGGTAGTCCCCTGTATCACATGCAGACGAAGCAGGGACATGCCCTTTTTGGGCGTGGTACCCATCCACCTAATAGTGGTAGAGGCTGGGTGGCCAACCCAAACCTCTCGGCATAGCACCCATGAGCTTACCAGCCCAAATCATGTAAGATCAAATAAGCCAAAAACCTCTTTTCAAAACTTGTCCTCTTTGGGTCCCTCACAACTGCCTAGCCCTCGGCACTCCAGCGTCTTTTAGCAACCCTCAAGGACATGCAATTTTTCCAAGAACTTAATACTCATAAATCATGCAATGTATGCAATAGTTTGCAAAACATATCTATGCATAATGTATATGCAATTATTTACAAAACACTTCTATGCATAAAGCATTTATCACACACATGCTAAACAAGTCATATACTTAAATCATGTATTTGAAAAACAATCATAGTTCTTTTAAAAGAATCTAGTAGCGATAGAGCACCTACCTGACTAGGTCGCGTTAACCCTTTTGTCCTCGTACGCTCCTGAACATGGTTTGGGGACTTAAGGTTAGTTTAGCCTATCTTTTATGGGTTTAGAGTAGTTGGGTCTTATTACTTAGGCATTAGGGGTCCATCCTTATGCCTATGGGTGTCCTAAGGTCCTAATTGGGCCTTGGTATCATTAGTTTTCCAAAGGTCTAGCGGCCACGCACCACTATCTTATTCTAAGGGTCATGCCCACCTTTTATTGGGTCTTGATTAGACATTTTATAGTTTGGATGTGTCCATGTCGTCGACACAGACACAACGCCTTTGACGGTGCCACAATCGGAGCTCTAGATCTCAAGTTATAAGTGTTTTAGTGTCGCACGTACATAGAAGTCTTAAAAATAAAAAGACGGAATGCTAGGGTGCTGCGCATCTGCATCGTGCGCCCCGGCTTCCTTAAGGAACAAAAAAATGACACACTGCTAGCGCGCTGTGTGTTTGCAGCATGCGCCTCAGCGGGCCATTTTGCTGACGCACCAAGTTTTTTCACCATTTCTCTCTTTTGTGGGCGCGTCCCTAGATGCGCCCATTTGGTTTTTCAAACGGGAATGACGTGGACTAGAACATCCCGCTCATTGGGGAACCAAGGCATCCTCAGGACACCTTGGTTCGACCCTGTCGAACCAGTGCAGCCTAGGGAACGTCCCTGGTGAGTCTCCAGGACTCCATTTTGCATGGTTTTTCATGCAAAAACCTAAGGAAATTGACCTTGGAACTACTGTGAATATGGGTTTTGCGGGATCTTGTGCATACCTGGCTCGTTGCTAGGTTTTTCTCCTTGTTTCCCCTTTAGGTTACTCCTCCACAACGGGTTTTCTTCAACCTTTTGGGCTGCCATTAGAGGCACCCAAAAGCTCTATTTATAGAGCTATAAGAGGGTTCTGGAGGGGGCTCTCACCGCCTTTGAATGGCGGTGGAGAAACCTCCAGAATGGCGATGATTTCTCCTCCAATCATCGCCGTTCTAGAACCCTCTATGAGATTGAAGGTGAAGGGTGCCCGTATCAAAACGGGCCCTTGTGTTTTGCAGGCTAAATCCGTTTTTTGTAAAAATTACATTTTTGCCCCTAAACTCCAAAGGGCCATAACTTGCTCATTTTAACTCCATTTTGGGTTATTTTGGTCTTGTTGGATTCCTTTTTCCGAGACGCACCTAATGGTACCATTTTGAAACCCGGCACATCTGCAGATGCACCTGCTGAGGCGCACGCCGCAGACGCGCAGCGCACTAGCGATACGGAGTTTTTCACTCCTTAAGAAAAGGCGGGCGCATGCCGCTGATGCGCAGTGCCTTAGCATTCCGTCTTTTCACTCTTAAGACCCTTATGTACGTGTGACACTAAAACGCTTATAACTTGAGATCAAGAGCTCCGATTGAGACGCTGCAAAAGGCGTTGTGTCCGTATCGACGACATGAACACACCTAAACTATAAAATCCATGATCAAGGCCCAATCGAAGGTTAGCATGAGCCTTAGAATAGGATGGTGGCGTGTGGCCGCTAGACCTTCGGGAAACTGATAATACCAAGGCCCAATTAGGACCTTAGGACACCCATAGGCATAGGGATGGACCCCTAATGCCTAAGTAATAAGACTAACTACTCTAAAACCCATAAAAGATGGGCTAAACTAACCTTGAGTCCCCAAACCATGTTCAGGAGCGTACGAGGACAAAGGGGTTAGTGCGACCTAGTCAGGTAGGTGCTCTATCACTGTTAGATTCTTTTAAAAGAACTATGATTGTTTTGCGAATGCATGTTTTAAGTATATGACTTGTTTAGCATGATTTAATTTAGCATACATGTGATAAATGCTTTATGCATAGACATGTTTTGTAAATGATTGCATATATATTATGCATAGATATGTTTTGCAAACTATTGCATACATTGCATGATTTGTGAGCATTAAGGTCTTGCAAAAAAATTGCATATCCTTGAGGGTTACCAAAAGACGCTGGAGTGCCCAAAAGATGCTATGTAGGCAGTTGTGAGGGCCAGGCAGTTGTGAGGGACCCAAAGAGGACGGGTTTTGAACAAGAGGTTTTCGTTGATTTGATCTGATATGATTTGGGCTGATGAGCTCGTGGGTGTTATGCCGAGGGGTCTGGGTTGTCCACCCAGCCTCTACCACTACTAGGTGGATTAGGTACCACGCCCAAAAAGGGCATGTCCCTACGTCGACTGCATGTGGTACAGGGGGCTACCACTGGTGTCACGGCACTGGGTCGATGTGTCATATGCCCCGTGGAGGCAATGACGTTGTGTCCCTACATACCCAGGGACCACACGGCGGTGAGGTCGTGGGCCTAGTTTGGACCCTATGGTTTGATGATTTATGTGCATTGCATATGGCATGATATGAGGTTGGTCGACCATACCATACTAGAGATGCATGAGTTGGATTCAATGAAGCATCTTATGCATATCATAATGTTATGATATATATATGATACTTTCGATTTTGGATTATGTGATCCTTTAAATCGTTAGTATTTCAATTTGACAACGGATTTTTATATCGATATTGAACTTTAGTATTTAAACATGGACATGTTTTGAAAGAGCATATGATTTTAAAACATCTCATGCATTATAAAACTAGTAGTAAAAGGCTCCTACTGAGTATAGTATATACTCACCCTATCCTTAACATTTTTTAGGATAATTCCATCCACGAGTAGAGGACATCTATATTAGTGCTACGAGCAAGTGAATAAACAAAGGAGACAACTATACATGTGAGTAAACCCTCTACCCTTTGGACATGTATTTGTATTTAATTACAGTTGGGCTGTGTTCTGTGACTGGATAGATCTAGGGAAAAACACTTATGATTTCTAAGGCTTTTCAAAAACTACCTTGGTTATTGTGAAAGCAAATGACACTCAGGGTTTTCAAAATGAGTTTAAAACTAAAAGCTTTTCCGCTGCATTGCATGGTTTTTATAAAATGGTTTTCAAATAGGGTTACATCCCGCCTTAGGAATTAGATATTGCATTTAAAAATGGATGGGAAAACCCGGGTCATCACAAACCTTTTTATAAAAACCATGCAATGCAGCAGAAAATCTTTTGTTCAAAACTCATTTTGAAAACCCCGAGTGTCATTTGCTTTCACAACAACCAAAGTAGTTTATGCAAATTTCAGAAATCATAAATGTCTTCCCAGGTCTATCCAGTCACAGCTCACAGCCCAATTGTAAATAAATACAAATACATGTTTAAAGGGTAGAGAGTTTACTCACATGTATAGTTGTCTCCTTTGTTTATTCACTTGCTTGTAGCACTAATATCTCCTGAGACGTCTTCTATTTGTGAGTGGAACTATCTTGAAGAATGTTAAGGATAGGGTTAGTCCTTAGGAAATTCCTTAAATTGATTTTTCATACTTGGTATATGCTCATAACAATTAACTATTTGTCTAAAGGCAACGTAATACTAAATCTTCACCTTATAGTGTGCTAGCCATCTCACCTTTCCTCCTTCCATTCCCTATGTCAATATATTGTGCAATCTTTTATCAAGGTTTTATCGTCAACCATGTAGTCTGTATTGTCTCCTTTTGATTTTTCTTGCTCATAGCACTATCATTTCCTGAGTTGTCTTCTACTCGTGAATGGAGCTGTCCTGAAAAATGTTAAGGATTGGGTGAGTATATACTATACTTAGTAGGAGTCCATCACTACTAGTTTTACAATGCATGCTATGTTTAAAATCATATGCTCTTTAAAACATGTGCATGTTTGAACACTCATGTTCAATATCAATATTAAAAACCATTGTCGAATTGGAATACTGACGACTTAAAGAATCGCATAATTCAAGTTGAAAGTATCATATATATATATATATATATATCATAAACATAATGATATGCATAAGATGCTCAACTGAATCCAACTCATGGATATATGGTATGGTAGACCAACCTCATGTCATGCCATATGCAATGCAAGTAAATCCTCAAAACATAGGGCCCACTATGCCCACGACCTTGCCGCCATGAGGTCCCCGGGTACCTGGGGACACTCGGTCATAGCCTCCACAGGGCATATGACACATCGACCCAGTGTCGTGACACTAGTGGTAGCCCCATGTACCACATGCAGTCGACGTAGGGACATGCCCTTTTTGGGTGTGGTACCCATTCCACCAAATAGTGGTAGAGGCTGGGAGGCCACCCCAGACCTCTCGGCATAGTGCCCACGAGCTTACTAGCCCAAATCATATACGATCAAACAAGAAAAAACCTCTTTTTCAAAACATGTCCTCTTTGGGTCCCTTACAACTGCCTACCTAGCGTCTTTTGGGTACTCCAGCGTCTTTTGGTAACCCTCAAGGACATGCAATTTTTCAAAACTCAATGCTCAAAAATCATGCAATATATGCAATTGTTTGCAAAACATGTCGATGCATAATGTATTTGTCATATGTATGCTGAATTCATTTATAAAATTAAGTCATGCTAAACAAGTCATATAACTTAAACTTAAAACATGCATTCTCAAAACAATCATGGGTTCTTTTAAAAAGTCTAGTAGCGGTAGAGCACCTACCTGGCTAGATCCCGCTAATCCCCTTGTCCTCGTATGCTCTTGAACATGGTTTAGGGGAACAAGGTTAGCTTGGCCTATTTTTATAAGTTTTAGAATAGTTTACCACACTACTTAGGCATTAAGGGTTCATTCTCATACCTAAGGGTCTCCTAAGGTCCCTAATTGGGCCTTGGTATAGTCAGTTTTACAAAGGTTTACTGGCCCCGCGCCACTATTATAGTTTAAGGGTCATTCCTACCTTATATAGGGCCTTGATTAGGTATTTTATGGTTTGAGTGTGTCCGCGTTGTCGATACGGACACAACGTGCCTCAATCGGAGTCCTAGAACTCAAGTTATAGGCTTTTTAGTATTGAGTGTACATAGAAGACCTTGAAGAGGTGGAAGCCCGTGACATTAACGCGTCCCGCGTCAGCAGTGTGCGCCTCAGCAGGCGCGTCTGCAGACGCACCAGGCTTCCGCCCGTGATTCTCATCTGCGGGAGCGTCCACGGACGCGTTCATCAAGTTTCCTCAATGCACGGGGTGCGTTTCGGTTTGACAGGGACCTAGGCGTCCTAGGGACACCCTGGTTGAACCTGTCGAACCAGTTCACCCCAGGGACTGTCCCTGGGTCCTTTGTGGCTCCCTAGAGCCCCTTTTTGCATGATTTTTCATGCAAAAACTTGGGGAAACTTAGCCTAGGACTAAGGGGGAGACGAGTTTGGAGGGGTTTTGGGCATACCTCGTTCATGGCTGGGTTTTTTCCATGTTTTCTCCTCTTGTTTGCTTCTCCACGATGGGTTTTTCCCAAGCTTTTGGGCTGCCATTAGATGCGCCCAAGAGCTCTATTTATAGAGCTAGAAGAGGGTTCTGGAGGGGATTCTTACCGCCATTGAATGGCAGTGGAGAAACCTCCTGAATGGCGGTGGTTTCTCCCCTAAACACCATCGTTCTAGAACCCTCCAGGAGGTTGAAGAAGAGGGGTGCCCGTATCAAAACAGGTCCCTGTTTTCTCAGACCAAACCCGTTTTTGAATTAAATTACATTTTTGCCCTTGAACTTCAAAGGGCCATAACTTGCTCATTTTAACTCTATTTTGGGTGATTTAGGTCTTGTTGGATTCCTTTTTCTGACACGCACCTAATGGTACCATTCTCAGGACCAAATTTCTGGTTCCAGTTAGGGTGAATAGTAAAATAACCAAAATACCTTTATCTCCAAAAAGGGAACTTTTCATTTCCTATAGAATGTCCAATTTATTTTTCTTAAAAATAGTGTAAATTTCTCAGACATTACATTATTACCCACTTAAAATAATTTCGTCCTCAAAATTCCACAAATCCTCTTCTTCAAGTTAGCTATCTTCTTGATAAGACATATTCAGGACTCCCTCGAACTAAGAAAATTCCCATACTTCTGTTGTCAATGAATCCATTATTTTGTTATCCAATACTCTAATTGGGTTAATACTTGGAGTAATTTTGTCCTTAAAATGCTAATCATACTATCTTGTACCCAATACTAGGCACGTTCTCAATTTATCCTTGTTATAATTTCTTCCACAAGGCCTTACACATATATATCCCGTCAATATATCTCATACATTTTCTTTAAGATATATGGACCGGTTTCATTGCGTACTATGATACATAGTCTAATGACTCCAATTTTGTAACATTTAAATCCCAAGTTAGTAATGAAAAGTTCACTTTTTGGAAATAAGGGTATTTTAGTCATTTCACTATTCACCCTAACTAAACTCAGAAATTTAGTCCTGAAAATGGTACGATTAGGTGCGTCTCAGAAAAAGGAATCTAGCAAGACAAAAATCACCCAAAACGGAGTTAAAATGAGCAAGTTATGGTCCTTTGAAGTTCAGGGGCAAAAATGTAATTTTTACTAAAAACGGATTTAGCCTGCAAAACACAGGGGCCCATTTTGATACGGGCACCCCTCTTCTTCAACCTCCTAGAGGGCTCTAGAATGGCGGTGATTGGAGGAGAAATCACTCCCATTCTGGAGGTTTCTCCATCGCCATTCAAGGGCGGTGAGAGCCCCCTCTAGAACCCTCTTATAGCTCTATAAATAGAGCCTTTGGGTGCCACTAATGGCAGCCCAAAAGCTTGGGAAAAACCCATTTTGGAGAAGCAACCAAGAGGAGAAACGTTGAGAAAAACCCAGCAACGAGCCAGGTATGCCCAAAATCCCTCTAAACCCGTCTTCCCATTAGTCCTAGGCTAAGTTTCCCTAAGTTTTTGAATGAAAAATCAAGTGAAAATGGGCCTTGGAGAGTCACAAAGGTCCCAGGGAAGATCCCTGGGGCGCACTGGTTCGACAGGGTCAAACCAGGGCATCCCGAGGACACCTCGGTCCCCCAACGAACGAAATGCATTCTACGCGTTGAGAGAACCAAACGGGCGAGTCCGTGGACGTGCCCGCAAAAGAGAAAGTCGGGTGGAAGCCTGCGTGCATCTGCAGACGCGCCCGTTAAGG
This sequence comes from Warburgia ugandensis, assembly GCA_035236585.1. Lineage (NCBI taxonomy): Eukaryota > Viridiplantae > Streptophyta > Magnoliopsida > Canellales > Canellaceae > Warburgia > Warburgia ugandensis. Next base: position 56,334,685 of record CP141128.1, read on the forward strand.
CACCTGCCGCTGACGTGGGACGCGCTAGCGTCCTAGGCTTCCACCTTGCTTCGTTTGACCCTTTTATGTACACGCGGCCCTAAAAACGCTATAACTTGAGATCTAGGGCTCCGATTGAGGTGCCGCGAAAGGCATTGTGTCCGTGTTGATGACGCAGACACACCCAAACTATAAAATACCTTATCAAGGCCCAATCTAAGGTAAGCACAACCCTTAGACTATGATAGTGGCGCGGGGCCACTAAATCCTTGAAAACTTGATGATACCAAGGCCCAATTAGGACCTTAGGACACCCATAGGCATGGGGATGAGCCCTTAATGCCTAAGTGGTAAGACCAACCACTCTAAAATCTATAAAAGATAGGATAAACTAACCTTGATCCCCCAAACCATGTTCAGGAGCATACGAGGACAAAAGGGGTTAGTGAGACCTAGCCAGGTAAGTGCTTTATCGCTACTAGACTTTTTAAAAGAGCCATGATTGTTTTGAGAATGCATGTTTTAAGTATAAGACTTGTTTAACATGACTTAATTCAGCATACATATGATAAATGCTTTATGCATGATATGTTTTGCAAATAATTGCATATACATTATGCATAGATATGTCTTGCAAATAATTGCATATACATTATGCATAGATATGTTTTGCACACAAATGCATATATTGCATGATTTGTGAGCATTGAGTTTTTGAAAGATTGCATGTCCTTGAGGTTTACCAAAAGACGCTAGAGTGCCCAAAAGATGCTGGGTAAGCAGGTGTGAAGGCCAGGCAGTTGTGAGGGACCCAAAGATGACGGATTTTGGAAAAAGAGGTTTTTGCTTGTTTGATCTGATATGATTTGGGGTAATACGCTCGTGGGCACTATGCTAAGAGGTCTGGGGTGGCCTCCCAGCCTCTACCACTATTAGGTGAATGGGTACCACGCCCAAAAAGGGCATGTCCCTGCTTCGACTGCATGTGCTACAGGGGGCTACCACTAGTGTCACGGCACTGGGTCGAAGTGTCATATGCCCCGTGGAGGTATATGATCCTGTGTCCCTAGGTACTTGGGGACCACATGGCGGTGAGGTCGTGGGCATAGTTGGACCCTATGGTTTCGTGGACTTATGTGCATTGCATATGGCATGATATGAGGTTGGTCGACCATACCATACCAGATATGAGGTTGCAAAACTAGTAGTGATAGACTCCTACTGAGTATAGTATATACTCACCCTATCCTTAACATTTTCTAGGATAGCTCCACTCACAAATAGAAGATGTCTTAGGAGATATTAGTGCTACGAGCAAGTGAATTAAAAAGGAAACAATTATACATGTAAGTAAACTCTCAACCCTTTGGACATGTACTTATTTATAGTTGGGCTATGTGATTGTGACTGGATAGACCTGGGGAAAAATTTATGATTTCTAAAGTTTTTCAAAAACTACTTTGAGTATTGTGCAAGCAAATGACACTCGGGGTTTTCAAAATGAGATTAAAACAAAAGATTTTTCCACTGCGTTGCACTGTTTTTTTCAAATCAGGATCTCACCTTAGGAATTTAGATTTATCATCAAAATTCTTCTCAAAGTCTATCTTTTACATCCCCTATCATACTCATATCATATCCTTGTGATAGTGTACTCATATTCTGATATTCTTTATGATGGTAAGATAGCCATCTAGGTTTCTCGATGTTCTCATCTTTAGTGAGATTAATCTGTTATAGGTCAGAACTATCGACTAACAAGTTCATTCATCATAATATGATCCATATATGAGTTTTCATATTTGCACCACTACACCACAATCCTTAATCCTTAAGTTGTCTTAGACTAGATTTCGAATAAGGGTTGCACTATCCTCTGTCTAATTATTTGTTAAACCAGGCTATGTTTCACCTTTTATTTATGGTGAAATGGCTTTAGCATTAATATTGAAATCTTCAAATAGAAGTAGTCATCTCTACTACTCCTATTTATACTACTTATTCTTGATTTTCTCTATTGTCCATGACCTTTGGACATGCTGGATTGGCTGTGAAAGGATAAAACCTGGGCTCTGATACCAACTATGACGACCCAGGTTTTCTCATGCATTTTTAAATGAAAAATCTAAATTCCTAAGGTGGGATCCCAATTTGAAAAAAAAACAGTGCAATGCAGCGGAAAAATCTTTTGTTTTAATCTCATTTTGAAAACCCCGAGTGTCATTTGCTTGCACAATACTCACTGTAGTTTTTGAAAAACTTTAGAAATCATAAATTTTTCCCCAGGTCTATTCAGTCACAAGTACATGTTCAAAGGGTTGAGAGTTTACTTACATGTATAATTGTCTCCTTTTTAATTCACTTGCTCGTAGCACTAATATCTCCTGAGACGTCTTCTATTTGTGAGTGGAGCTATCCTGAAAAATGTTAAGGATAGGGTGAGTATATACTATACTCAGTAGGAGTCTATCACTACTAGTTTTGCAATGCATACTATGTTAAAAATCATATGCTCTTAAAATCATGTGCATGTTCGAACAATCATGTTCAATATCAATATTAAAAACCACTATCAAACTGGAATACTGATGACTTAAAGAAATATCATAATCCAACTTGAAAGTATCATATATCAAAAACATAATGATATGCATCAGATGCTCAACTGAATCCAACTCATGGATATCTGGTATGGTATGGTCGACCAACCTCACATCATCCCATATGCAATGCACATAAGTCCACGAAACCATAGGGTCCAACTATGCCCACGACCTCACCGCCATGTGGTCCCCAGGTACCTAGGGACACAGGATCATATACCTCCACGGGGCATATGACACTTCGACCCAGTGCCGTGACACCAGTGGTAGCCCCCTGTAGCACATGCAGTCGAAGCAGGGACATGCCCTTTTTGGGCATGGTACCCATTCACCTAATAGTGGTAGAGGCTGGGAGGCCACCCCAGACCTCTCAGCATAGCGCTCATGAGTGTATTACCCCAAATCATATCAGATCAAACAAGCGAAAACCTCTTTTTTCAAAATCCGTCATCTTTGGGTCCCTCACAACGGCTTGGGCCTCACACCTGCTTACCTAGCATCTTTTGGGAACTCTAGCATCTTTTGGTAACCCTCAAGGACATGCAATCTTTCAAAAACTCAATGCTCACAAATCATGCAATATATGCATTTGTGTGCAAAACATATCTACGCATAATGTATATGCAATTATTTGCAAGACATATCTATGCATAAAGCATTTATCATATGCATGCTGTATTAAGTCATGCTAAATAAGTCTTATACTTAAAACATGCATTCTCAAAACAATCATGGCTCTTTTAAAACAATCATGGCTCTTTTAAAAAGTCTAGTAGCGATATAGCACCTACCTGGCTAGGTCGCGCTAACCCCTTTTGTCCTCGTACGCTCCTGAACATGGTTTGGGGGATCAAGGTTAGTTTAGCCTATCTTTTATAGCTTTTAGAGTGGTTGGTCCTACCACTTAGGCATTAAGGGTTCATCCCCATGTGGATGGGTGTCCTAAGGTCCTAATTGGGCCTTGGTATCATCAAGTTTTGAAGGATTTAGTGGCCCCGCGCCACTACCATAGTCTAAGGGTCGTGCTCACCTTAGATTGGGCCTTGATTAGTTATTTTATAGTTTGGGTGTGTTCGCGTCGTCGACATGGACACAACGCCTTTCGCGGCGCCTCAATCGGAAGCCTATATCTCAAGTTATACCGTTTTTAGTGTCGGGTGTACATAAAAGGGTCAAACGAAGCAAGGTGGAAGCCTAGGACGTTAACGCATCCCGCGTCAGCGGCAGGCGCCTTAGCGGGCGCGTCTACAGATGCACCCGGGCTTCCGCCCGACTTTCTCTTTTGCGGGCACATCCACAGACATGCCCGTTTGGTTCTCTCAACGTGTAGAACTCGTTTCGTTCGTTGGGGGACCGGGGCATCCTCAGGACGCCCTAGTTCGACCTTGTCGAACCAGTGCGCCCCAGGGATCGTCCCTGGGACCTTTGTGACTCTCCAGGGCCCGTTTTTGCATGATTTTTCATGCAAAAACTTAGGGAAACTTAGCTTAGGATTAATGGGAAGACGGGTTTGGAGGGATTTTGGGCATACCTGGCTCGTTGCTGGGTTTTTCTCTACGTTTCTCCTCTTGGTTGTTTCTCCAAAATGGGTTTTTCCCCAGCTTTTGGGCTGCCATTAGAGGCGCCCAAGAGCTCTATTTATAGAGCTATAAGATGGTTCTGGAGGGGCTCTCACCGCCCTTGAATGGCGGTGGAGAAACCTCCAGAATGGTGGTGATTTCTCCTCCAATCACCGCCGTTCTAAAACCCTCTAGGAGGTTGAAGAAGAGGGGTGCCCGTATCAAAATCGGCCCTGTGTTTTGCAGGCTAAATCTGTTTTTTAGCGAAAATTATATTTTTGCTATTGAACTTCAATGAGCCATAACTTGCTCATTTTAACTCCATTTTGGGTGATTTTGGTCTTGTTGGATTTCTTTTTTTGAGACGCACCTAATGGTACCATTTTCAGGACCAAATTTTTGAGTTTAGTTAGGGTGAATAGTGAAATGACCAAAATACCCTTATTTCCAAAAAGTGAACTTTTCATTGCTAACTTGAGATTTAAATGTTACAAAATTGGAGTCATTACATTATTACCCCCTTAAAAGAATTTCGTCCTCGAAATTCCATAAATTATCATCTTCCTGGTATTTGTCTCTTAGATAACTTCTTGGTGAATGCATTCTCCCCCTTGGGAATCAAATCTGGGCTCATCCTCAATTTATCATTCCTATTGTTCCTCCTACAAGGCCTCACCTATAAGGGCCGCTTTCGCATGCATATTCTTATACGTGCCAGTTTTAACAGTACTGGTTTCTAGTTGTAACTCATCTTTCTTGAAATCCTTAGATGCCTATCATGTATAGGATAGTCTCCTCGTAAGACCATGCTTCTTTATTCATGTATAAATTACTCCATACTTTTTTAAGATCATATGATCTTATTTCTCCCATTTTGAATATCATAGGATAATCCCTTTCATCTAGTGATCTCTTTCATCATCCACAAGTCAAATGTTCTCGTCTAGAGGCCTATCTCACTATTCACATCAATTTGTCATTAGGATTTCCAATAATGTTCCTATTTATGCAAAAAGTCTCTTATTCATAACCGAGTACCCTTACTAGGTCATGGGTGAATCCTTTGTCATCATTCTCTTTGTCCTTTCTTTGCTTGATGGTTTTCTTCGTAACCTTTTAGTCCAAAAGTTCTATTCTCAATCCAGTAAGGTTAGTCCTTAGGAAATTCCTTCAATTGATTTTTCGTACTTTGGTATATGCACATAACAACTATCTTTTTGTCTAAAGGCAACGTAACATCGAATCTTACCTTATAATGTGCTGGCCACCTTAACTTTCTCCTTCCTCCCCTTATGTCAATATGTTGTTTAATCTTTTATCAAGGCTTTATTGTCAATCATGTAGTCTGTATTGTCAAGAGGTATCCTCATAAGTAGTGATTTTCTTAATTCCTCAAATTTTATCCTTCAAGTGCCTCCTCATACTTAGCTTATACTAGCAGTTCTCCTTCAATAGCTACTATATCAAGTTATGTTGAAGCTGTTAAATCATCAAATTTTGAAAAACACTTAGGTAATCATGGAACATTTTCGTAGACATATAGAAAGACTTTATTTGATTACTTATTGATCTCTTTCCAAATATATCTATGTCATAAGCTCAAGGGCCTCTAAAGTGATCAATACTTATTTGCCTTCCTTTTTAATCCAAGTCAGCAGTATTTTTCAAACTCAAAGTAATTTCTTCACCTTGTCATGGTAGCCATTAAGGTTTGAAAAATCCTTCACATGGGTTTAGATCACTTCTTATTTTTGCTCCTATCTTAGTTGCAATTGTCTTCATCAACTAACCTCATACCCTCAAATGACTTAGTTTAACAAGTACTTCTTTCAAGGAAAACTCAAGTCTAAATGCTTATAATAACCCTCTGAGTATATAACTTCGACTACTAACTCATAAATACTAACATACTTGATTAATTAGGGTGGGATACCTTTATTTAGTCAACAATACTCTAAAGGTAATGACTAAATAATGGTCTTAAGATTTTTGGTTTCCCAATCTATGATAGTAAGACCTCAATTTGATCCTTGATGGTACCCTATTGCTAAATGGACAAGTTACTGTCTCGGCTTAATTCCTTTATTTACTCATGTAGTGGCAAGGTATGATATCACCAAAATTTTCTTTTTATGGACTATATCCATTGGTGTTCCTCATAAGCTAATGGATCTGATAAGAATCTAATTGATATCAAAGCATTTGTAGAATTTTAATTTCTAGTTGGTCACCATTCCTCTTCAAAAATTTCTTGTCACGTAATCTCCTGAAATTTGATACTCTACTCAAAGTCTTAAACTCCATATGCTTTCTCTCTTTTATACTCTAATAAGATCACCAACTCATCTAGTATTATTCCTTTGCATTTGTTTGATCTACCTTCCTATGGAATTCAAGATGATAGAATTCTATGTATCTCTATAAAGTCATGATCTTCTTCTTTTGAATATTCAATATTTCATTGAATACTTATCGTTACATTTCTATCTCTTTCTCTCTTTTCTTCAAAATCCTCACTTTTGTCTACCTAGATCAATGTCTTCATGTGCTTTGTTGCATATAATTGATACTGCATCTACTCCTTTACTTAACAGATATGATTAAACTGGATGCTTTTCAGAAATTCTAAACTGCCTTAAGATCATTGAAATCCTCAGTTGCCTGTAACCTCAATAAAATTCATACAATGTCTTAATAATGACATTGACATTTTGATCATGCTATACTTTTCTTACAAGTTCATGTTAGGATCAATCTTTTATCACAGATCTATCATCCCCATTATTATCGTCAAAAATCTTTTGACAACTTGGTCGAATTCATTTCCCTATCATATTGGTGTTATGTTTCTCTTAATCACATAATATGTCACTTGATTTTCTCCATAATACTCAAGTAGTTATTAGTCGATAGCACTTCACTCTTCATCAGACTCCAATTAAGATATCCAAAATTGAACAAAGTCCTTCAAGATCCATACCTTTGTGACCTAGTTCGAGTGACAGTCATCTCCTAATATTATCTTGCATTCTCATCCCTCTTAGATTATCATCAAAATTCTTCTCAAAGTCTGTCTTTTACATCCCCTATCATACTCATATCATATCCTTGTGATAGTGTACTCATATTCTAATATTCTTTATGATGGTAAGATAGCAATCTAGGTTTCTCGATGTTCTCATCTTTAGTGAGATTAATCTATTATAGGTCAGAACTATCTACTAACAAGTTCATTCATCATAATATGATCTATATATCATTTTTCATATTTGCACCACTGCACCACAATTCTTAATCCTTAAGTTGTCTTAGACTAGATTTCAGATAAGGGTTGCACTATCCTCTGTCTAATTATTTGTTAAACCAGGCTATGTTTCACCTTTTATTTATGGTGAAATGCCTTGAGCATTAATATTGAAATCATCAAATAGAAGTAGTCATCTCTACTACTCCTATTTATACTACTTATTCTTTATTTTCTCTATTGTCCATGACCTTTGGACATGCTGGACTGGCTGTGAAAGGATAAAACCTGGGCTCTGATACCAACTGTGACGACCCGGGTTTTCTCATACATTTTTAAATGAAAAATCTAAATTCCTAAGGTGGGATCCCGATTTGAAAAAAAAATAGTGCAATGTAGCGGAAAAATCTTTTGTTTTAATCTCATTTTGAAAACCTCTAGTGTCATTTGTTTGCACAATACTCAAAGTAGTTTTTGAAAAACTTTAGAAATCATAAATTTTTCCCCAGGTCTATCCAGTCACAATCACATAGCCCAACTGTAAGTAAGTACATGTCCAAAGGGTTGAGAGTTTACTTACATGTATAATTGTCTCCTTTTTAATTCACTTGCTCGTAGCACTAATATCTCCTGAGACATCTTCTATAGTATATACTCACCCTATCCTTAACATTTTTCAGGATAGTTCCGCTTACAAATAGGAGACGCCTCAGGAGATATTAGTGCTACGAGCAAGTGAAGAAACAAAGGAGACAACTATACATGTGAGTAAACTCTCTACCCTTTGGACATGTATTTGTATTAATTTACAGTTCGGCTGTATACTGTGACTGGAAAGACCTGGGGAAAAACATTTATAGTTTCTAAATTTTTCCAAAAATTACTGTGGTTGTTGTGAAAGCAAATGACACCTGGGGTTTTCAAAACGAGTTTAAAACTAAAGATTTTTCACTGCATTGCATGATTTTTACAAAATGGTTTTCAAATAGGGATGCATCCCACCTTAGGAATTAGATATTGCATTTAAAAATGCATGGGAAAACCTGGGTCGTGACAGTTTCGTGGACTTATTTGCATTGCATATGGCATGATATGAGGTTGGTCGACCATACCATACTAGATATCCATGAGTTGGATTCAATGAAGCATCTTATGCATATCATTATGTTATGATATATATATGATACTTTCGACTTGGATTATGTGATTTCCTTAAGTTGTCAATATTCCAATTCGATGATGGTTTTTAATCTCGATATTGAACTTGAGTGTTCAGACATGCACATGTTTTGAAAGAGCATATGATTTTAAACATATCATGCATTATAAAACTAGTAGTGATGGACTCCTACTGAGTATAGTATATACTCACCCAATCCTCAACATTTTTCAGACACAAAGTAAACACTTAAGGGCAAGGAACGCTTATGACAAAAGACAACCAGACTAAGTGCAAGTAAACCCCTACCTTATCTTTCAATGTTACTTGATTGTAGTTACTCTCTATAGCTGAGGCTGTGACTAGCACTTTCTTGGGAATAATGTTGACTTAAACTTTGCCATGGCTAGATAATTGGAAAATGTGTTTTGACACTCGGTATTTTATACAAAAGATTGTTTTTCCAAAATGAAAAAGATTTTCATACATTTCATATTTATAAAACAAGAGATCTAGCCTTTTTATCAAATTTGCATCATATAAAAACCCGGGTCTTCACAATTATGGAGCAAAACAGAAGATGTATACGAGTGACAGATTATGTGAATAAGAGAAACATAACACGAATATGGTAGGGAAATAAATTCGACCGAGTTATCAAAAGATTTTGATGATAATACTAAGGATGATAATAGGTCAATCCTAACATGAACTTGTAAGAGAAGTATAGTATGATCAAAACGTCAATATCATTATTAAGACATTGTATGAGGCTACAGGCAACTGAGGATTTCAATGATCTTAAGACAATTTAGAATTTCTGAGAAGCATTCAGTTTATCATATCTGTTAAGTAAAGGAATAGATGCAGTATCGATTATATGCAACAAAGCACTTGAAGACATTGATCTAGGTAGACAAAAATGAGGATTTCGAAGAAAAGAAAGAAAGAGATAGAGATGTAACTATAAGTATTCAATGAAATATTTATATTCAAAAGAAGAAGATCATGACTTTATGGAGATACATAGAATTCTATCATCTTGAATCCCATAGGAAGGTAGATCAAACAAATGCAAAGGAATAATACTAGATGAGTTGGTGATCTTATTGTAAAAGAGTTTAAAAGAGAGAAAGCATATGGGGTTTAAGATTTTGAGTAGAGTATCGAATTTTAGGAGACTATGCGACAAGAAATTTTAGAAGAGCAATGGTGACCAACTAGAAATTAAAATTCTACAGATGGTTTGATATCAATTATTACAATTAGATTCTTATCGGATCCATTAGCTTATGGGGAACACCAATGGATATAATCCATAAAAGGGAAAATTTGGTGATATCCCCACCTTGCTAATAAAGTATATTGAAAAAGGAATTAAGCCGGGACAGTGACTTGTCCATTTAGCAAGTAGGGTACCATCAAGGATCAAATTGAGGTCTTACTATCATAGATTGGAAGAGCAAATATCTTAAAACCATTATTTAGTCATTACCTTTAGAGTACAGTTGACTAAAATAAGGGTATCCCACCATATTTAATCAAGTATGTTAGTATCTATGAGTTAGTAGTTGAAGTTATATACTCAAAGGGATGTTATAAGTCTTTAGACTTGAGTTTTCCTTGAAAAGAAAAGTACTTGTTAGACTAAGTCAGTTGAGGGTATGAGGTCAGTTGATGAGGACAGTAGCAACTGAGATAGGAGCAAAAATAAGAAGTGATCTAAACCAATGTGAAATATTTTTCAAACCTTAATGACTACCATGACAAGGTGAAGAAATTACTTTGAGTCTGAAAAATACTACTGATTTGGATTGAAAAGAAAGGTAGATAAGTACTGATCACTTTAGAGACCCTTGAGCTTATGACGAAAATATATCTGGAAAGAGACCAATAGGTAATCAAATAAAGTCCTTCTATGTGTCTACAAAAATGTTCCATGCTTACCTGAGTGTTTTTCAAAATTTAATGATTTAACAGCTTCAGCATAACTTGATGTAGTTGCTATTGAACGAGAACTTCTAGTATAAGCTAAGTATGAGGAGGCACTTGAAGGATAAAAATTTGAGGAATTGAGAAAAATCACTACTTATGAGGATACCTCCTGACAATACAGACTGCATGGTTGACAATAAAGCCTTGATAAAAGATTGCACAATATATTGACATAGGGAATGGAAGGAGAAAAGGTGAGATGGCTAGCACACTATAAGGTGAAGATTCTAAGGACTAACCCTACCAGATTGAGTATAGAACTTTTAAACTGAAAGGTTACGAAGAAAACCATCAAGCAAAGAAAGGATAAAGAGGATGATGACAAAGGATTCAACCATGACCTAGTAAGGGTACTCGATTATGAATAAGAGAGTTTTTGCTTTGCATAAATGGGAACATTATTAAAAAGTCCTAATGACCAATTGATGTGAATAGTGAGATAGGCCTCTGGACGAGAACATTTGACCCATGATGATGAATCGACCATTAACATTTGACATGAGTTTGGATGAAATCTTCATGGAGAAAAGCGTTTAATGAAGTCAATAATTATGAAACTAGATATAGAGTTAGGACATTTTACTTTCAGTATATGATAAGGTCCTCAATGGAAGATGCTACAAATTGGCTTTCATTTTTTAATGTAACTTTGATCAAGGAATAAAGTCACATATGGAAAACGACAGACAGTTGAAATTTGAAGTTAATCAAGGGTTTAACTATAGAGCACATGATACCATGTCAGTTATTGAAGTATCTTGGGGACAAATCTAAAAGGTAAGAAGCAAAGTTAGACACAATAGAAAGAAGGTAACTTTTTTGAACTTGTGGATGATGAAGGAGATCACTAGATGAAAGACAAGAAGAAAAAGGGATCAACCTATGATATTCAAAAAGGACTATGAGAAATAAGATAATATGATCTTGAAAGAAGCATGGGGTAATTTATACATGCATAAAGAAGCATGATCCTATCCTATACATGATGCGAAAAGTATAGGCATCTAAGGATTTCGAGATAGACGAATTACCACTAGAAATCGCTATTGTTAAATTGGCACGTATGGGAGTATGCATCAGAGTACGTAGCGAAAGCGGCCCTTATAGGTAAGGCCTTGTAGAAGGAACAATAGAAATGATAAATTGAGGTTGAGCCTAAATTTGATTCCTAAGGGGAAATACATTCACCAAAAAGTTATCTAAGGGACAAAATACCTTGAAGATGATAATTTATGGAATTTTCAGGATGAAATTCTTTTAAGGGGGTAATAATGTAACGCCCGAGCAATTTACACTATTTTTAAACAAAAAATTGGACATCTTATAAGACATGAACTGTGTTAAATGTTTCACTTTATTTAAAATAGTAAATGAAGGAATTTGTGGGGAAACTTCATAACATTATATTCTACTCAAAAAATGGAATCCAACGCCTCAAAAATCACCCAAAAAGGAGTTCGTATGAAGAAGTTACGGCTGTTTAAAGATCAAGGGCAGTTCTATAATTTAAACAGAAAAACGAAAAACGCAGGGGGCCGTTTTGATAATGGCACCCCCTATCTTCTTCCACCTCCAGACTTCTCCGAAAACCCTCTTTCACAATTTCTCCAGAAAACACCAGGGAAATGGCGGCACCGCCATTGAGGGGCACCGCCTTCTTTCCCCTATAAATACCCCATCCCCCCCCTCTTCAAAATCATGTTTTTTCTAGTTGTTTGAGACTGGGGTTTCCAGCAAAATCGGAACCCCATCTCCTCTGCATTTTTTACCAACGGCCAGGCCCAAGTCAGGCTGGCCATTGCCATTTTCCCCATAACCCTCTCTTCTTTCTAGATTTGGTAATGGGGTTTCCCCTTTCTTTGAGTTTCCCAGCAACATAAGGTTTAGGTAGAAACAAGGGTTCCACCACCGGAAAAAGGGCATCCCCAGGCTGCCCAGGTAAGCCATTTCTCTTTCCCTTTCTCTCCGTTTGCTTCCCCCAGGCTAGATCCATGCCGGATCTGGTCTTTTCCAGTTGTTTTCCAGCCAGGCTCCTGGCCGGAAAACACTCCAAGCTGGCTTGGGCCGGCGGTGCACGAACAAGGTGTCCCAGAGACGCCATGCTCCACCTGCACCTGAGACTGGGTCCCTGGCACGGGTTCCAGGCGTATGACAGTGTGTACGCTATCCCGGGTGTGGCCTTCGAGTGCACGCGTGACATGGGGCATGGGTCCTGGCTCGACCAGGATGCACGGGGTGCCCTGGGAACGGAGACGCGCCATGCTACACCAAGGTTGCATCCGTGCGATGATGCGCGTCATAGCTCGTCACTTGAGCATGCACGTGCGCGTGCAAAACGCGGTCCCTAACACGGGTGTCCTGGGAACTGGGACACGCGGACCTAATGAGACCTTAAAGTTAGGATCAGAGAACAATTTACAGGGTTTAACTATTGAATAGTAGATCCAAACAGTAGATCCATATCTACCCTGACAATGAATTACGCAAGGACCATGGACCCTAAAAGATAGATCTAGCGGTCTAATGTCTAAATAGATGAAATTAATAAGGACTCCTTATATCTATTCATATCCAGGACTTTATAAATGAGACCTAGCAATGGGTTGAGTGATAAAGGATGCGACTCTAGGAGACTTTGAGGTATGTGCTCTATCACTACTAGACTTTTAAAAAGAGCCATGATTGTTTTGAGACTGCATGTTTTAAGTATACATATATGACTTGTTTAGCATAACTTATTTTATGACTTGTTTAACATGTAAATGAATTCATCATGCATATGATAAATACATTATGCATAGACATGTTTTGCAAATAATTGCATATATTGCATGATCTGTGAGCATTGTGTTCTTGCAAAATTGCATGTCCTTGAGGGTTAACAAAAAACGCAGGAGTGCCCAAAAGACGCTGGGTAGGTACTTGTGAGGGACCCAAAGAGGACAAGTTTTGAAAAAGAGGTTTTTGGCTTGTTTGATCGTATATGATTTGGGCTAATACGGTCGTGGGCGCTATGCCGAGAGGTCTGGGGTGGCCTCTCAGCCTCTACCACTATTAGGTGGATGGGTACCACGCCCAAAAAGGGCATGTCCCTGCTTCGACTGCATGTGGTACAGGGGGCTACCACTAGTGTCATGGCACTGGTTCGATGTGTCATAGGCCCCGTTGAGGCTATGACCGAGTGTCATCAGGTACCCAGGGACCACACGGCGGCGAGGTTGTGGGCATAGTTGGACCCTATGGTTTTGTGGACTTATTTGCATTGCATATGGCATGATATGAGGTTGGTCAACCATACCATACCAGATATCCATGAGTTGGATTCAATTGAGCATCTTATGCATATCATTATGTTTATGATATATGATATGTTCGACTTGGATTATGCTATTCTTTCAGTCGTCAGTATTCCAGTTCGAAAGTGGTTTTTAATATCGATATTGAACATGATTGTTCAAACATGAACATGTTTTTAATGAGCATATGATTTTCAACATAGCATGCATTGCAAAACTAGTAGTGATAGACTCCTACTGAGTATAGTATATACTCACCCTATCCTTAACATTTTTCAAGATAGTTCCACTTACAAATAGAAGACGCCTCAGGAGATATTAGTGCTATGAGCAAGTGCATAAACAAAGGAGACAACTATACTTGTGAGTAAACTCTCTACCCTTTGGACATGTATTTGTATTTATTTACAGTTGGGCTATGTGCTGTGACTAGATAGACTTGGGAAAAAACATTTATGATTTCTAAAGTTTTTCAAAAACTACTTTGATTGTTGTGAAAGCAAATGACACTCGAGGTTTTCAAAATGAATTTAAAACTAAAGATTTTTCACTGCATTGCATGGTTTTTATAAAATGGTTTTCAAATAGGGATGCATCCCGCCTTAGGAATTAGATATTGCATTTAAAAATGCATAGGAAAACCAGGGTCATGACACAGGGTCCTTGGGACGGTTTCCAGGCGTACGACAGTGTGTACAGTATCCCTGGTGCAGCTTTCGGGTGCGCGCGTGACATGGGTAACGGGTCCTGGCTTGATCGGGATGCACGGGGTGCCCTGGGAGCTGAGACGCACCATGCTACACCAAAGGTGCGTCCGTGCGATGCCATCCAGGATGCGCATCATAGCGCGTCGCTTGATCATGCATGTGTGCGTCCAAAACGCGGTCCCTGGCATGACCTTTGGGCGCGCACGCACATGAGGAGGTCGCGGTTCAACCAGGATGCATGAGTATCCTGGGAATTGGGACAGGCGAACCTAATAAGACTATAAAGTTAGGATTAGAGGACAATTTATAGAGTTAACCATGGAATAATAGATCCACATCATAAGATATAGCCTGACAATGAATTAGGCAAGGACCATGGACCCTAAAAGGCAGATCTAGCGATCTAATGTCCAAATAGATTGAAACTGATAAGGGCTCCTTGTATCGATTCGTACCCAGAAGTTTATAAATGAGACCCAGGGTCGGGTTGAGTGATGAAAGACGCGACTCTAGGAGACTTCGAGGTAGGTACTCTATCGCTATTAGACTCTTAAAAAGAGCCATGATTGTTTTGAGACTGCATGTTTTAAGTATAAGTTATATGACTTGTTTAGCATGACTTAATCTTATAAACGAATTCAGCATGACTTAATCTTATAAATGAATTCAGCATGCATATGACAAATACATTATACATAGATATGTTTTGCAAACAATTGCCTATATTGCATGCTTTGTGAGCATTGAGTTCTTGAAAAATTGCATGTCCTTGAGGGTTACCAAAGATGCTGGATTGCCCAAAAGACGCTGGGTAGGCAGTTGTGAGGGCCAGACAGTTGTGAGGAACCCAAAGAGGACAGGTTTTGAAAAAGAGGTTTTCGCGTGCTCGATCCAGATAGTCGAAGATATGTTGTGAACCTATGCCCTCAATTGGAAGCAGAGATGGGATGAAAACCTATTGCTAGTAGAGTTCCCGTACAACAACAGCTTTCAATTGACCATTGGCATGGCTCCATATGAGGCGCTCTATGGGAGACCCTGTTGATCACCCACCAGTTGGAGTGAAGTTGGAGAGTCCAGGGTGCTCCAGTCTGAGCTGGTAGAGCAATGCGCCGAAAAGGTCAAACTCATAAGAAGACGCCTCCTCACAGCTCAAAGCCACCAAAAGCGCTATGCTGATCGAAGGAGGAGACCATTAGAATTCGACATATGAGAGCACGTTTTCCTGAAGATATCTCCCACTAAAGGAGTTATGAAGTTCGGTATCAAAGGCAAGCTTAGTCTGCGTTATATAGGACCTTTTGAAATCCTAGAGAAAGTGAGAAAAGTGGCCTACAGGATTGCACTACCCTCTCAGCTATCTGAAGTGCATAACGTATTCCATATCTCTATGCTAAGGAGGTACGTGCCTGACCCTGCTCATGTCATCAACCAGGTACCCATAGAGTTGACGGAGGATCTCAAGCTAGAGACGAGACTAGTTGAGATACTGGATCATAAGAGTAAGAAGCTATGGAACAAGGACATACACTTAATCAAAGTTTTGTGGAGAAATGCGCACATGGAAGAAGAGACTTGGGAATTGGAGTCAAAAATGCGAGAAAAGTACCTCGGGATCTTTTGACTGTATATATTGTAGAATTTTGGGGGCGAAATTCCCCTAAGGGGGTAAGAATGTAATGACTCCAATTTTGTAACATTAAAATCCCAAGTTAGCAATGACAAGTTCACTTTTTGGAAATAAGGGTATTTTGGTCATTTCACTATTCACCTTGACTAAACCCAGAAATTTGTTCCCGAAAATGGTACCATTAGGTGTGTCTCAGAAAAAGGAATCCAATAGTACCAAAATCACCCAAAAGGGAGTTAAAATGAGCAAGTTATGACCATTTGAAGTTTAGGGGCAAAAATATAATTTTCATTAAAAAATGGATTTAGCCTTCAAAACACAGGAGCCTGTTTTGATACGGGCACCCCCTTTCTTCAACCTCCTAGAGGGTTCTAGAACAGCGGTGTTTGGAGGAGAAATCACCACCATTGTAGAGGTTTCTCCACCGCCGTTCGAGGGCGATGGGAGCCCCCTCTAGAACCCTCTCATAGCTCTATAAATAGAGCTCTTGGGCGCCTCTAATGGCAGCCCAAAAGCTTGGGAAAAACCCATTTTGGAGAAGCAACCAAGAGGAGAAACATGGAGAAAAATCCAGCAACGAGCCAGGTATGCCCAAAATCCCTCCAAACCCATCTTCCCATTAGTCCTAGGGACGATCCCTGGGCTGCACTGGTTCGACAGGGCCGAACCGAGGAGTCCCGAGGATGCCCCGGTCCCCCAACGAACAAAACGCACGCAGTGCGTCAAGAAAACCAGATGGACGTGCCCACAAATGAGGAAGTTGGGCAGAAGTTGGGGTGCATCTGCAGAGACACGCCCGCTGAGGCGCCTGCCGCTAACGCGGGACGCACTAGCATCCCAGGCTTCCACCTTGCTTCGTTTGACCCTTTTATGTACACACAGCACTAAAAAGCTTATAACTTGAGATCTAGAACTCCGATTGAGGCACCATGAAAAGCGTTGTGTCCGTGTCAACGACGCGGACACATCCAAACTATAAAATCCTTAATCATTGACACGGACACATCCAAACTATAAAATCCTTAATCAAGGCCCAATCTAAGGTGGATGCTGGCACGTGGCCACTAGACCTTTGGAAAACTAATGATACCAAGGCCCAATTAGGACCTTAGGACACCCATAGGCATGGGGATAAACCCTTAATGCCTAAGTAATAAGACCAACCACTCTAAAACATATAAAAGATAGGCCAAACTAACCTTGATTCCCCAAACCATGTTCAAGTGCATCCGAGGACAAAGGGATTAGCGCTACCTAGCTAGGTAGGTGCTCTATCGCTACTAGACTTTTTAAAAGAGCCATGATTTTTTTGAGAATACATGTTTTAAGTATATGACTTGTTTAGCATGACTGAATTCAGCATACATATGATAAATGCTTTATGCATAGATATGTTTTGCAAATAATTGCATATACATTATGCATAGATATGTTTTGCAAACAATTACATACATTATATGATTTGTGAGCATTGAGGTTTTGAAAGATTGCATGTCCTTGAGGGTAACCAAAAGACAGTGGAGTGCCCAAAAGACGTTGGGTAGGCAGTTGTGAGGGCCAGGCAGTTGTGAGGGACCCAAAGAGGATAAGTTTTGAAAAAGAGGTTGTCACTTGTTTGATCAGATATGAGTTGGGCTGATAAGCTCATGGGAGCTATGCCGAGAGGTTTGGGTTGGCCTCCAGCCTCTACCACTATTAGGTGGATGGGTACCACTCCCAAAAAGGGCAACGTCCCTACGTCGACTGCATGTGGTACAGGGGGCTACCACTAGTGTCACGGAACTGGGTCGACGTGTCATAGGCCCCGTTGAGGCTATGACCAAGTGTCCTTAGGTACCCGGGGACCACACGGCGGCGAGGTCGTGGGCATAGTTGGACCCTATGGTTTCGTGGACTTATTTGCATTGCGTATGGCATGATATGAGGTTGGTCGACTATACCATACCAGATATCCATGAGTTGGATTCAATGAAGCATCTTATTGCATATCATTATGTTATGATATATATGATACTTTTGACTTGGTTTGTGCGATTCTTTAAGTCGTTAGTATTTCAATTTGACAATGGTTTTTGATTTCGATATTGAGCATGAGTGTTCAAACATGCACATGTCTTGAAAGAGCATATGATTTTAAATATAGCATGCATTGTAAAACTAGTAGTGATGGACTCCTACTAAGTATAGTATATACTCACCCAATCCTCAACATTTTTCAGACACAAAGTAAACACTTAAGAGCAAGGAACGCTTGTGATAGAAGACACCCAGACTAAGTGCAAGTAAGTAAACCCCTACCTTATCTTTCAATGTTACTTGATTGTAGTTACTCTCTATAGCTGAGGCTGTGACTAACACTTTCTTGGGAATAATGTTGATTTAAAACTTTACCATGGCTAGATAATTGGAAAATGTGTTTTGACACTCGGGGTTTTATACAAAAGATTGTTATCCAAAACAAAAATATTTTCATGCATTTCATATTTATAAAACAAGAGATCTCGCCTTTTTATCAAATTTGCATCATATAAAAACCCGAGTCGTCACAGTTGGTATCAGAGCGAGGTTTAACGTTACTCACAGCCCAGTTATGAGGAGAATAACTTATAATCAAGTTTTATCCATGAAAGAGTAAGGGGTAATAGGATAACACAAACTGAGATTTGGTGAATTACCTTGTGATTACAGATGCCTAAGAAGAAAGGAAGCAATGTTCCAAGACCTGAAGGCCCACCAGTGGACTCCACTGGGTCGGGCAATGGGATAGCTGAATTGTTCTAGCAATTCCTACAAAATATGGGACAATACATGAATAGTCAAAGCCAAACCCCTACCACACAAGATCCTTCCCCTAATAAAGCGATAGATAGTAGTGAGGTTCAATTAGAAAGGTTTCAGAAATGAGCTCCCTCATTCACAGGAGAAGATAAAGCATCTATAGCTGAAAAATGGTTAATTGATATTGAAAAGATATTTAAAGCCATGAAAATAGCTGAAGAAAGAAAAGTACCCATGGCCACATTTGTGTTTAGAGGAGAGGCTACCTTTTGGTGGGAAACAGCAAAAAGGACTTATTTTGACCACCGAGAAACAATAGGATGGGAAGAGTTTAAAAAGGTCTTTAATGACAAATATTATCCTAAACACATAAGAAAACAGAAGGAAAAGGAATTTATGGACTTAGAACAAGGAAATATGACTGTCCAACAGTATGAAAGTAGATTCATCAACCTCCAAAGATTTGCACCACGTGCTTGTGCTGATGAGGAAGATGCGGCAGAATGATTTGTAGATGGGCTTTACCCAGGACTCAGGAACAGAGTTCTAAGTTTCCAACCTTCCACAGTAGCCAAAGCCGTAGAGATGGCCTCCCTATACGAAAAAGATTATCAAAGGAACCAGGCAATAAAGGAAACTAAGAACATCAACACCATGAGAAATAAAGGAAAGAGACCATTTCAGTCATCTAGACCCAGGCCACCTTTCATGAAGCCATTTGAAAACAAAGGAAGAAGACTAGATTGGAAGGCATGCCCTAGGTGTAACAGAAATCATTCAGGCAAACCATGTCCCACTTTCAACATCACTTGCTATAGTTGTGGAGAATTAGGACATTTTGCTAGTAATTGTCCAAAAAGGAAAGTACAAGAGCGTAAAGAAGATCAAGTTCCAAAAAGCCAAGGATGTGTCTTTGCCCTCACTTCCAGTCAAGCCCAGGCTTCAAATGCAGTAGTTGAAGGTATTCTTTCTATGTATGATACACCTGCTAAAGTTCTATTTGATACGGGCTCCACTCATTCTTTCATATCCCGGGAGTTTGCATCATCCTTGGACATTATACCACAGGACCTGGACTTCACTCTAGAAGTCATGACTCCTGTAGGCCAGGCACTTCCCACCTATTCTTATCTCCAGGATGTCCCCATTTTGATCAAGGATCATTTGCTACATGCCAATCTCATTCACTTAGATATGAATGACTTCGACATCATCCTAGGTATGGATTGGCTAGCCTTTCATCAAGCCTTTGTTGATTGCCGTCAGAAACGTGTCACTTTTACCCTACCTAATGGAGACACTTTCATCCTCCAAGGAAGAAAGGATTATTCTGGAGCGTGTGTTATTTCTGCCATGAAAGTAGTTAAGCACATTGCTCAGGGATGCCCCTTCTTCTTAGCCAAGATTGAATCTGTCGAGAGTCCCCAACCAAAGCTAGAGGATGTCGAGGTAGTCCGAGAATTTCTTGACGTATTCCCTGAGGACTTACCAGGTCTACCTCCACCAAGGGAAATTGAGTTTATCATTGACCTTATACCAAGTACTTCCCCCATTTCCAAAGCTCCTTACCGAATGGCTCCTGCAGAACTAAAAGAACTGAAGACCCAATTATAGGAACTACTTGATAAAGGGTTCATACGACCTAGCGTATCACCGCGGGGAGCTCCAGTCCTTTTTGTTAAGAAAATGGATGGCTCCATGAGATTGTACGTAGACTATCAGATGCTAAATAGGGTCACCATTAAGAATAAGTACCCCCTTCCCTGAATTGATGATCTTTTTGATCAACTTCAGTTAGCCAGAGTCTTCTCTAAGATTGATCTATGATCCAGATACCATCAACTTCGAGTGATGTCCTTTGGTTTGACTAATGCTCCAGCCACATTTATGGACCTCATGAGTAGGGTGTTTGAGGAGTACTTAGATAAATTCATCATAGTGTTTGTGGATGATATCTTAATATATTCCGAAACTTCTGAAGACCATAAGGAACATCTAAGGATAACATTAAGCACCCTACGAGCACACAAGTTATATGCAAAATTCAGTAAGTGTGAGTTTTGGCTGGAAAAGGTTAATTTCTTAGGACACATTATTTCTCAGGATGGCATAGCAGTTGACCCCACTAAGGTTGAGTCAGTACAGAAATGGGAAAGACCCAAGACAGTCACAGAAATAAGAAGCCTCTTAGGACTTGCTGGATATTACAGAAGATTCATCGAGGGTTTTTCACAAATTGCTTTACCTCTAACTAAGCTAACCAGGAAAGACACAAGATTTGAATGGACTGATAAATGTGAGGAAAGCTTCCCGGAACTAAAAATAAGGTTAACTACAACACCTGTCCTTACCTTACCTTCAGGAAGTGGCGAATTTGAGATATACAGAGATGCCTCGCAACAAGGACTAGGCTACGTACTTATGCAACATGGGAATGTAATTGCTTATGCTTCTCGACAACTTAAGAAGCATGAAGTCAATTACTCAACCCATGACTTGGAATTAGCAGCCATAGTCTTTGCCTTGTGAATTTGGAGACATTATTTATATGGGGAAAAGTTTGAAGTTTTTACAGATCATAAGAGTCTTAAATATATCTTTTCCCAACAAGACTTAAACATGCAACAAACAAGATGGATGGAATACTTAAAAGACTATGACTTCTCCATTCATTATCACCCTGGAAAAGCTAATGTGGTAGCTGATGCATTAAGTAGAAAAACCCAAGGGATGTGTGCAAGTTTATTAACTAAGAGTTGGAAGCTATTACAAGAAGTAATAATGTGGAAATCGGACACAAGTAAGCACAAGATCGTTATGGCAGGTCTAATAATAAATTCAACTATTAATGAAAAGGTTAAGCAAGAACAAAAAGGAGATCCGGATATACATGTAATGCCCAAGCAATTTACACTATTTTTAACAAAAATTGGACATTTTATGGGAAATGGACTGTGTTGAATGTTTATTTTATTTAAAATATTAAATGAAGGAAAATGTGGTATCATTAGATTCTACTCGAAAAATGGAATCCAACGCCTCAAAAATCACCCAAAACGGAGTTCATATGAAGAAGTTACGGCCGTTTAAAGATAGGGGTATTTTTGGAATTAAAATAGAAAAACGAAAAAATGAAAAAGGACGAAAAATGCAGAGGGCCATTTTGATAATGGCGCCCCCTGTCGTCTTCAACCTCTAGACCCTCCTAGAAACCTGTTTTTCCCAATTTCTCTAGAATACACCAGGGGAAATGGCGGCATCGCCATTGAGGGGCACCGCCTTCTCCCCTCTATAAAAAACCCATCTCCCCCCTCCAAAATCACGAGTTTTCCAGACATTTGGGCGGGGGTTTCTGGATAGAATCAGAAACCCAGTTCCCTGGGTTTTTCGGCAATGGCCAGGCCCAAGTCAGGCCGGCCATCCCGTTCCTCTCTTCCCATTCCCCTTTCTCCTCTTGTTCCGGTCTGACATTGGGGTTTTCCCCTTCGTGGGTTTAGACAAACACAGAAATCCGTCGAGATAGGGTTTCAGATGGAAATGGGGTTCCATCACCGGCAATGGGCACTCCCCAGGCTGCCCAGGTAAGACGTCCTTACCTTCCTTCTCTGGTTCCTCCACCTTTCAGGCTAGATCCATGCTGGATCTAGCATTTCCAGCCAGAATTCCTAGCCAGAAAACGCCCCAAGACCAGTTCTAGCCGGCTGTGCATGAACACAACGTCCCAGCCACACCACTGTGCACGAGGGCACGCGACTGTGTATGGGCGTGGCCTCGGTGCATCCCAGGCACAGTCCAGGCTCGATCGGGACGCATGGGCGGCCCGGCAGCCAAGGCACATTTCGACTACGCCAAGGTGTGTTCACGCGAGGTCATCTAAGACGCGCGTCATAGCGCGTCACTTAGGCATGCTTGTGCACGTGCGAACACTGTCCCAGGTGCGGCCTTCGGGTACGTGCGCGACATGGGGCATGGGTCCTAGCTCGATCAGGATGCACAGGGTGCCCTGGGAGCTGAGACACGCCATGCTACAAGGTGCGTCCATGTGATGATGCACGTCATAGCACGTCACTTGAGCATGCATGTGCATGTGCAAAATGCGGTCTCTGGCACGGCCTTTAGGCGCACACGCACATGAGGTGGTCGTGGTTCAACCAGGATGCATAGGTGTCCTGGGAACTGGGACACACGGACCTAATGAGACTTTAAAATTAGGATCATAGGACCATTTATAGAATTTAACTATTGAATAAGTAGGTCCATATTATAGGAGCTAGCCTGGCAATGAATTAGGCAAGGACCCTTGACCCTAAACAGCAGATTTAGCAGTCTAATGTCTAAATAGATTAAAATTAATGAGGACTCCTTGTATCCATTTATACCTAGGAGTTTATAAATGAGACCCAGGGACAGGTTGAGTACTAAAGGACGCGACTGCAGGAGACTTTGAGGTAGGTGCTCTATCGATATTAGACTTTTTAAAAGAGCCATGATTGTTTTATGCATGTTTTAAGTATAAATTATATAACTTGTTTAGCATGACTTAATTCAGCATACATATGATAAATGCTTTATGCATAGATATGTTTTGCAAATAATTGCATATACATTATGCATAGATATGTTTTGCAAACAAATGCATATATTGCATGATTTGTGAGCATTGAGTTTTTGAAAGATTGCATGTCCTTGAGGGTAACCAAAAGACGCTGGAGTGCCCAAAAGACACTGGGTAGGCAGTTGTGAGGGACCCAAAGAGGACAGGTTTTGAGAAAGAGGTTTTCGCTGGTTTGATCTGATATGACTTGGGCTAATAAGCTCGTGGGCGCTATGCCGAGAGGTTTGGGTTGGCCTCCAGCCTCTACCACTATTAGGTGGATGGGTACCACACCCAAAAAAAAGGGCAACGTCCCTGCTTTGACTGCATGTGGTACAGGGGGCTACCACTGGTGTCACGACACTGGGCCGAAGTGTCATATGTCCCGTGGAGGCATATGACCCTGTGTCCTCAGGTACCCGAGGACCAGACGGTGGCGAGATCGTGGGCATAGTTGGACCCTATGGTTTGAGGATTTATTTGCATTGCATATGGCATGACATGAGGTTGGTCGACCATACCAGATATCCATGAGTTGGATTCAGTGGAGCATCTTATGCATATCATTATGTTTGTGATATATGATACTTTTGACTTAGATAATGATATTTCTTTGAGTCGTCAGTATTCCGGTTTGACAGTAGTTTTTAATATCGATATTGAACATGATTATTCGAACATGCACATGTTTTTAAGAGCATAGATTTTTAACATAGCATGCATTGCAAAACTAGTAGTGATACACTCCTACTGAGTATAGTATATACTCACCCTATCCTTAACATTTTTCAGGATAGTTCCACTCACAAATAGAAGACGTCTCAGGAGATATTAGTGCTACGAGCAAGTGAATAAACAAAGGAGACAACTATACATGTGAGTAAACTCTCTACCCTTTGGACATGTTTTGTATTTAATTACAGTTGGACTGTGTGCTGTGACTGGATAGACCTGGGGAAAAATATTTATGATTTCTAAAGTTTTTCAAAAACTACTTTGGCTGTTGTGGAAGCAAATGACACTCGAGGTTTTCATAATGAGTTTAAAACTAAATGTTTTGTCACGACCCGGGTTTTTATATGATGCAATTTTGATAAAAAGGTGAGATCTCTTGTTTTCTAAGTGGATAAGGTTGGCATGTAACAAATGGTCCTTGATCAAAATGGGGACATCTTGGAGATAAGAATAAGTGGGGAGTGTCTGGCCTACAGGAGTCATGACTTCTAGAGTGAAGTCTAGGTCTTGCGGTATAATGTCCAAGGATGATGCAAATTCCCAAGATATGAAAGAATGAGTGGAGCCTGTATCAAATAGAACTTTAGCAGATGTATCATAGATAGAAAGAATACCTTCAACGACTGCATTTGAAGCTTGGGCTTGACTGGAAGTGAGGGCAAAGACACGTCTTTAGCTTTTTGGAACTTGATCTTCTTTACGCTCTTGTACTTTCCTTTTTGGACAGTTACTAGAAAAATGTCCTAATTCTCCACAACTATAGCAAGTGATGTTGAAAGTGGGACATGGTTTGCCTAGATGATTTCTGTTACACCTAGGGCATGCCTTCCAGTCTGGTCTTCTTCCTTTGTTTTCAAACGGCTTCTTGAAAGGTGGCCTAGGTCCAGATGACTGAAAGGGTCTCTTTCCTTTGTTCCTCATGGTGTTGATGTTCTTAGTTTCTCTTATTGCCTGATTCCTTTGATAATCTTTTTGTATAGGGAGGCCATCTCTACGGCTTTGGCTACTGTGGAAGGTTGGAAACCTAGAACTCTGTTCCTGAGTCCTGGGTTGAGTCCATCTACAAATCTTTCGGCCGCATCTTCCTCATCAGCACAAGCATGGGGTGCAAATCTTCGGAGGCTGATGAATTTACTTTCATACTGTTGGACGGTCATATTTCCTTGTTCCAAGTCCATAAATTCCTTTTCCTTCTGTTTCCTTATATGTTTAGGCTAATATTTGTCATCAAAGACCTTTTTAAACTCTTCCCATCCTATTGTTTCTTGCTGATCAAAATAAGTTCTTTCTGCTGTTTACCACCAAAAGGTAGCCTCTCCTCCAAACACAAATGTGGCCATGGGTACTTTTCTTTCTTCAGCTATGTTCATGGCCTTAAATATCTTTTCAATATCAATTAACCATTTTTCAGCTGTAGATGCTTCATCTTCTCCTGTGAATGAGGGAGCTAGTTTCTGAAACCTTTCTAACTGAACCTCACTCTTATCTATTGCTTTATTAGGGGAAGGATCTCGGGGGGTAGGAGTTTGGCTTTGACTATTCATTTATTGTCCCATGTTCTGTAAGAATTGTTGGAATAACTCAACCATCCCGTTGCCCGACCCAGTGGAGTCCACTGGTGGGGCCTCAGGTCTTGGAGCATTGCTTCCCTTCTTCCTAGGCATCTGTAATCACAAGGCAATTCACCAAATCTCAGTTTTGTGTTATCCTATTACCCCTTACTCTTTCATGGATGAAACTTGATTATAAGCTATTCTCCTCATAACAGGGCTGTGAGTAACGTTAAACCGTGCTCTGATACCAACTATCACAACCCGGGTTTTTATATGATGCAATTTTGATAAAAAGGTGAGATCTCTTATTTTATAAGTATGAGATGCATGAAAATATTTTTCGTTTGGAAAACAATCTTTCATAAAAACCCTGAGTGTCAAAACATATTCTCAAATTATTTAGCCATGGCAAAGTTTAAATCAATATTATTCCCAAGAAAGTGTTAGTCACAGCCCCAGCTATTAGAGAGTAACTACAATCAAGTAACATTGAAAGATAAGGTAGGGGTTTTACTTACTTGTACTTAGCTTGGATGGTTCCTAGCACAAGCGTTCCTTGCCCTTAAGTATTTACTTGGTGTCTGAAAAATGTTGAGGATTGGGTGAGTATATACTCTACTCAGTAGGAGCCTATCACTACTAGTTTTATAATGCATGAGATGTTTTAAAATCATATGCTCATTCAAAACATGTGCATGTCTAAATACTCAAGCTCAATATCAGTATAAGAATCCGTTATCAAACTGAAATACTAATGACTTAAAGGATCGCATAATCCAAAATTGAAAGTATCATATACATATATATGATAACATCATGATATGCAATAGATGCTTCATGGAGTCCAACTCATGGATCTCTAGTATGGTATGGTCGACCAACCTCATATCATGCCATATGCAATGCACATAAATCATCAAACCATAGGGTTCAAACTATGCCCACGACCTCGCCGCCGTGTGGTCCCTGAGTACTTGAGGACACAGCGTCATAGCCTCCACGGGGCATATGATACATCGACCCAGTGCCGTGACACCAGTGGTAGCCCCCTGTACCACATGCAGTCGACGTAGGGACATGCCCTTTTTTTGGGTGTGGTACCCATTCCACCTAGTAGTGGTAGAGGCTAGGTGGCCAACCCAGACCCCTCGGCATAGCACCCACGGGCTTACTAGCCCAAATCACATAAGATCAAATAAGCCAAAATCTCTTTTCAAAACCTATCCTCTTTAGGTCCCTCACAACTACCTGGCCCTTGGAACTCCAGCGTCTTTTGGCAACCCTCAAGGACATGCAATCTTTGCAAGTACTTAAATCATGCAATGTATGCACTTGTTTGCAAAACATATATGTGCATAATTGTATATGCAATCATTTTACAAAACATGTCTATGTACAAAGCATTTATCACATGCATGCTGAAATAAGTCATGCCAAATAAGTCATATATTTAAAACATATGTTCTCAAAACAATAATAGTTATTTTAAAAGAATCGAATAGTGATAGAGCATCTACCTGGCTAGGTCGCGCTAACCCTTTTGTCCTCGGACGCTCCTAATCATGGTTTGGGGAATCAAGGTTAGTTTGGCCTATCTTTTATGGGTTTTAGAGTAATTGGTCTTATTACTTAGGCATTAGGGGTCCATCCCTATGCCTATGGGTGTCCTAAGGTCCTAATTGGGCCTTGGTATCCTTAGTTTTCCAAAGTTCTAGTGACCACGCGCCACCATCCTATTCTAAGGTTCATGCGTACCTTTGATTGGGCCTTGATCAGGGATTTTATAGTTTTCATGTGTCCGCTTCGTCGACACGGACACAACGCCTTTTGCCGCACCTCAATCGGAGCTCTAGATCTCAAGTTATAAGCGTTTTAGTGTTGTATGTACATAGAGTCTTAAGAACGAAAAAAACGGAATGCTAGGGCGCTACGTGACTGCGTCGTGCACCCTGGCTTCCATAAGGAACGAAAAGAACCCGCAGCGCTAGCGCACTGTGTGTCTGTAGCGTGCGGCTCAGCGGGCGCGTCTGCAGACGCGCAGTATTCTCCGCCCGTCTTCCTCTTTAGCGGGCGAGTCTACGGACGCGCCCATTGGTTTCCTCTCAGACGTGTTCGACGCGTCTCATCCGTCTTAGGGCGTTTCAGTCGTTGGGGGACCGGGGCATCCTTGGGATGCCTTAGTTCATCCCTGAGGAACCACTGCAGCCCTGGGGACGTCCCAGGGTCCTTGGTGACTCCCTAGAGGCCTATTCCCCATGGATTTTCATGCAAAAACCTAGGGAAACTGAGCCTAGGACTATGGGTGAGATGGGTTTGGGGAGTTTTTTGGCGTACCTGCTTCGTGGCTGGTTTCCTCTCCACGTTTTCTCCTCTTGGTCACTGCTCCTCAACGGTTTTTCTTCAACATTTTGGGCTGCCATTAGAGGCGCCCAAGAGCTTTATTTATAGAGCTAAGAGAGGGTTTTGGAGGGTGTCTCACTGCCTTTGAATGGCGGTGGAGAAACCTCTAGAATGGCGGTGATTTCTCCTCCAATCACCGCCATTCTAGAACCCTCTAAAGGTTGAAGATGAAGGGGTGCCCATATCAAAACAGGCCCCTGTGTTTTGCAGGTTAAAACCGTTTTTGTAAAATTTATAATTTTGCCCCTGAACTTCAAAGGGCCATATCTTGCTCATTTTAACTCCGTTTTAGGTGATTTTGGTCTCGTTGGATTCCTTTTTCTGAGACGCATCTAATGGAACCATTTTTAGGACCAAATTTCTGAGTTCAGTCAAGGTGAATAGTGAAATGACTAAAATGCCCTTTTCTTTAAAACTGAACTTTTCATTGCTAAACTTGGAATTTCAATATTACAAAATTGGAGTCATTACAGGTTTTCTACTGCATTGCATGGTTTTCATTGCATTGGTTTTCAAATAGGGATGCATCCTGCTTTAGGAATTAGATATTGCATTTAAAAATGCATGGGAAAACCCGGGTCATCACAGTTGGTATCAGAGCCCAGGTTTTATCCTTTCACAGCCAATCCAGCATGTCCAAGGGTCATAGACAATAGAGAAAATCAAGAAGAAGTAGTATAAATAGCAGTAGTAGAGATGACTACTTGTATTTGAGGATTACAATAATAAGGCTCAAGGCATTTCACCATAAACAAATAGGTGAAAAAGGTGATGGGTCTAGTAAATACTTAGATATAGGATTGCTTGAATCCTATCAAAATCATAGGAAATAAGGATGGTTGTGCAGTGGTGCAATCAGGGAAACTCATATATAAATTAGATTATGATGAGAATGATAAATGAGGATGTTAGTGAACATGTTAGTTCTGACCTGCAATAAAGAAATCTCATTAAAGGTGAGAAAATCAAAGAACCTAAGTGGCTATCTTACCATCATAAAGAATATCAATACACTATCACAAGGATATGATATGAGTATGATAAGAGATATAAAAGATGGACTTTGAGAAGATTTTGATGATAATGTAAGAGGGATGAGAATGCAAGATGATATTAGGAGATGACTGTGACTCGTACTAGGTCACAAAGGTATGGATCGTGAGGACTTAGCTCAATTTTGGATACCTTAATTGGAGTCTTATGAAGAGTAAAGTGCTATCAAATAATAACTACCTGAGTATTATGGAGCAAATAAGAAGATGTGTACAAGTGACATATTGTGATTAAGAGGAATATAACATGAATCTGATAAGGAACTATATTTGACAGTGCTATCAAGAGATTTTGACGATAATATTGGAGATGATAGATCTGTGATAATAGATTGATCCTAACATAAACTTGTAAGAGATGTATAGCATGACCAAAATGTCAATGCCATTATTAAAATATTGTATGAATTTTATTGAGGCTAGAGGCAATTGAAGATTTCAATGATCTTAAGACAGTTTAGAATTTCTGAGAAGCATTCAGTTTATCATATATGTTACTTAAAGGAATAGATGAAGTATCAAATATATGCAACAAAGCATATAGAGACATTGATCCAAGTAGACCAAATGAGGATATTAAAGAAAAGAGAGAAAGAGATAGAGATGTAACTATAGGTATTCAATGAATATTGAATATTCAAAAGAAGAAGATCATGACTTTATGGAGATACATACAATTCTATCATCTTGAATCCTATAGGAAGGTAGATCAAACAAATGCAAAGGAATAATACTAGATGAGTTGGTGATCTTATTGCAAAAGAGTATAAAAGAAAGAAAGCATATGGGGTTTAGGACTTTGAATAAAGCATTGAATAAAAGGACATTATGCTGCACAAAAATTTCCGAAGAGGAATGGTGACCAACTAGAAATTACATGCTACAAATGGTTTGATGTCTATATCAATTATTGCAATTAGAATCTTATCGGATCCATTAGCTTATAAGGAGCACCAATGGATATAGTCCATAAAAAGGAAAACTTGGTGATATCCACCTTGCCACTACATGGGTACATAAAGTTCTATTGAAAAAGAAAACAAGACAGGACAATGACTAGTCCATTTGTTTTTCCACAACTCCGGTATGATCAAGGATCAAATTGAGGTCTTACTGTCATGGATTAGAAGACCAGAAATCTTAAGACCATTATTTGGTCATTACCTTTAGAGTACTGTTGACTAAATAAAGGTATCCCACCCTAATTAATCAAGTATGTTAGTATTTATGAGTTAGTAGTCGAAGTTATATACTCAAAGGGATATTATAAGTATTTAGACTTGAGTTTTCCTTGAAAGAAGTACTTGTTAAACTAAGTCATTTGAGGGTATGAGGTCAGTTGATGAGGACAATTGCAAATGAGATAGGAGCAAAAATAAGAAGTGATCTAAACCAATGGGAAACATTTTTCAAACCTTAATGGCTACCATGACAAGGTAAAGAAATTACTTTGAGTCTGAAAAATACTGCTGACCTGGATTGGGAAGGAAGGAAAATAAGTAATGATCAATTTAGAGACCCTTGAGCTTATTGTAATAACCCCCATTTTTTTGTAAATTGATTGAGAAAAATCAATAAAGTTTGAGTTTTAGATATTTAATTTGAAATATTAGGGTTATTTAAAATATACTTTTTATAAAAGTATAATCAAATCATAAGACATGTAAAATTGAAATTAAACTTAGCAAACCCTTCAAAATGACTGTAAGCACGACAAATTTCGAATTCGGATGAGAAATCCTTAAGTTTTTCATTTTTTGGACAAAAAGGGTAAAATAGTAATTTTACCCAAAAATCAAAATATTCCAAAAATCAAAATATGAAACATCAAAATTTAGAATGTACTGAGAAATACGAATCCAACGCCACTAAGTACACTCAAATCCGAGATCATGGGAATAAAACCCAAAGTTTTATGCATAAAGGGCAAAACGGACTTTTACCACCATGTGGGGCCCACAGCGGGCCCACATGTGGACCACCACGTCCCCAACAACCACTTTGATCAGCAGCCCATGTGAAACATGGGTCAACAAATCAGCTAGTCATGGGTTAGGTATGGGAGCATTAAAGACTTTCATGCCATTTTATATTAAAAAAATACATATTATAATCATGAAAAAAAGACCCAAAATGCCTATAAATACAACCCCAAAATCTTCCAAAAATCCTCATACAATCCCCACGAAATTATCTTCAATCCCCTTGAAAAATTAGATCTAGGATCCCTCTCAAAACCCCAAAATTTCCGAAATTAAATCTCTTTCCAATTTGTTTTTCTTTTTAGATTAGAACAAGAGACCTAAATTCAATTAGGCACTCTGTTCTAGATCTAATTTCATCAATTCCACCGTCCAAAACATCCCAAAACATCTATTCTACAAAACCCCAAAGAAATTTCAAGATCCAACGGTTCAAACAACGGTATTTACGCGAAAGGTGGATTTTAGGCTATATCGTCATCAACGAGGTATTTTTAATTGGGCATGTAAATCAAGTTTTCTCCTCAATCAAGTAAGTGGAAATCCTTTTCCTATATTTTTTAGTAATGTTTTATGTAATTTTTATTTTTGTAATTAATTTTGATAATAAAAAGATAAAAAATAAAGTAAACAACGGAACCCTTAATTAGGGATGATGGAGTGCTCGGATGAGAAATCTGCTGTACCAATCGATCCGAGAAGGATCCAAAACCTCTAGGGTAGAAGTTTCATCAAAATCGAGACCTTTTGGGCCCTCAATTGCAAGAGGATTGATTGGACGGTCGAGAATGGGCTGTCCGATCTCCAGATCGAGGCAGCGCCCACGTGACGCACCGTCGGAACGGCGCGTGCGATACGAGTGGAGCGTCGGTTCGAGCGCACGGAAGGCGCGTCCGTCCAAAGGACGAGCGGACGCGCCCAGCGACTGCCGGTTTGCGGGCGCGCGGACGGCAGGCGTTCGCTCGTCCGTCGCGTCTGTGGACGTCCGCGAGGCGCGCGTCGGGATTTCGTCCCGGCGGACGCGCCCGGACGACGCCTGGTTCGTTCCGCTCGGTTCGTTCCGCTGTCGTTCCGCCCGACTAATGGGCCGTCCTTTCCTTGGGCCCGAGATCAAATCTAGGCACTAGGAAGGAGTGTGAACTTCGGGATCAGTGCAGGTCATCTGAACTCCAAATTGAGATCGGAAAGAAGCTATGGAAATCTTGAGACCTCTATTTTCTTATGGAATAATAAAAATGACATGTTATTCAATAAAAACTTTCTGTATTTAAGAATTAAGTTTCCAATTACATAGATTTTCAAGATCTGAGATGATCAGATCTTAGAAACATGTTTTAATAATGATATAATACTTAAATAAAGTTATATCTATGTTTAAATTGGATATATATGAGATATATTAAGGGATCTACCCTTTATGATAGAAAAACCCAAAAAAAAATACAAAGGGGCCCACTTGATCAATGAGATCAAGTGTGATCGAATCCTTAGGATGGAAAGCATAGCTGTTTATATGATGAAATCCAAGGAAATCATGGATGGATTATGATAAAAATAGATCAATGTGATCTTTTGACCTTAATAGAGAAAATTCTCTAAATATAACTAAAAGTCCTTAATCAAAGGCAAAGATCTAAGATCAAATGGTTGGATCATAAGGAAAGGTTTCTAAAAATGTAAATCTAATTAGTTTCATTTTATGTTATTACGTTATAAAGCATGCTAGTATAACATTTAGAGTTTATGTGTTCATTCTTATCATAAGGTGCTAGAGTTAATTTAAGTACCTTGCCTCATTTTCATTGAATGTTAAACTAAGTAGTTTTATGCTTTAAATTTATAATTCATTTATAGTGGAATGTTAGTAGTAGATTTACTTGTTATGTGATAAAAAGCATAAAACATCAAAAATGTATTCTAATGAGAAAGTAGAGTTTCATGACACAAATAAGAATGGAGTACTTTGGACTTAATTAGTAAGGGCTATAGTTAGTAGGACAATATAAGGATTATCAAATCCTTGGCCCAAATTAGGAAAGAATAATAAACCCCATGAATGACATTATAAATATTCATGGACTTAATTAAAATCCATTAGAAAGAGTACTTAGGGTAAACATGCTTATAGGAACCTTATGAAAGGTTGAGCTATGGTCATCCTAGTGAATGATGAACATAGTGGTTAAGGGGTTATCTAATTGAGCCTCGCTCTTCCCCTACCTTCTGGTGACGTTTGTGAAGTCTAAACGCCTCCTTACATGAGGATTGAAGTAACCACTTTGTGTTCACCCATTCAACTAGTAAGCCTTAGCCAATTGGAAATAAGAGGAGCAGTCTAGATTTAGGCTTGAATAAGCTACCTTCAACCATGCACATTAAGCCCCGGTTGAATAATAATCATAAGAGGGTTAGTAAATTACCTAACCCTAATAAAAACAGTAAGTAAGATAAGGATGATCAAACAAGATCCATTAGATCTTGGATGATCAAGAACAATAAGAATAAGAACACTATATTGTACTTAGTATGAATGTTTAGTAGTATACTTGTTATAGTTCATTAGATTAGATAATCCAAACCCTTGATCAAAGGTGATTCAAGGAAGAAAACCAAGATCATCCTCCATAGGGATGATCCAAGAACTTGAACTTAGATCAAAGAAGAACTAGATGATAGAAGATCTAGGACCTTGATCTTTATCAACATGAGTAGATTGTCAATCAAAGGATCTATGAAAGATCAAGATCAAGGAGATGAACATACAAAGACTTAGAGATAGAAAAATACTTAGATATGAATGATCCTAAAGATCATTCTAAACATCAGATCTAGTGATCAATAGGAATGTTCATAATTTATATATTAACAATATGTATGGATGTACGGATTACATACATCGGTCAAGATCATGGAAGATTGGGGAAAAGAGATCAATCCTTAAAGGTAGGAGGATTTGATTAATGCATTTACATGAGATATTCATGATTGTACTCATGATCTTATGTTGACAAGAGTAATGATAATACTTGTAGTAAATCTCTTGAAAACCTTATGATCAACCAAACACCTATAAGATGGTTAAGGACTAAACTATAAGTGAATAGGGAACTAGAAAATATTTCAGCCCTAAGTTAACAGACATATGGTCTGATATATATATGAAATCTATTTTACATACAAGCTTGGAGGCTTGTGAGTTTGTTTTAATAGGCATGAGCCTAGGGGATGCTATTGCTAGAGGAGTTATGAGGGTTTGGCCACCCGCTCCTTGAAATTTGATGATATGATGATACCTTGCCCAATGAGAGGCTAAAAGTTGGGTGGTGGCAATTATGGAAGGCCACCACTGTGAAAGTCTTGCCCCCCCATACGGGCAGTGACATAATATTTTCCACCGTAGTATCGGTGGTGACAGGCGGGCAGTTATCCGAGCGCGCTAGTACGGATCGAGGCTGCGACATAGCAACCTTTACGATTATTTTGCACTATGATGCATATGGGAACGAGGCATAGTGAAATGCCTTATGTTATAGCATAATGAAATGCTTAGGTAATTGTATATTACCAATGTTTCCCAAGAAGGAAATTCCCAGTATGAGATTAGCTGTAATACTAAATTCTCAAAATAAAGAGAATTGATCAACTTAGTTGGGAATGATATTTCACTATTTTCACAAATTTAATTGGTTTACCCATGAAGGGTATGTATGTATATAGATATACACCAACTTACAAAATAAAGAGTATGTTTGAGGATAACGAGATTATGAAGGATTGGAATTACATTGTCAATTATTATGTTTCTTGAATCCCCTACCAAGCATTGCTTGCTTGAGATATTGTACTTGTTGCAATATCTCGAGATCGAGGAAGGAGACTTAGGAGCTGAAGACTATAGAAGACTTGAAGAGAATAATCTTCAAGGTATACCCTATACCCTTGAAGACATGTATTTTTATTTGTTGAGAGTTTTATTGTATGGTGAGCTTGAGTTTTGGATTATGTAATTTGGACAAGTATTGTACTAGATTTGGCTGTCTTGTGAACCCTTTGGATGGATCCTGGAGTGTAATAAAAGTATATTCCTTCAATGGAATTTTATTTTGTACACAAATTGTACTTATGTTATGTATGAAGTGGTGACTTGGGTTTTCAAAACAAGTTCTAAAGAAAAGAATTTCCATTGCTTTGTTTTGCGAAAAAAATTTTACACTCTTAAGGGCCACCTTTCAAAATACTTTACAAATCATGTTTTCAAAAACTAGGGTCGTCACGGTTGGTATCGGAAGCGATTCATCCAGTCTGATGCAGTACAAATATGTCCAAAAGAGAGATTATAATCCATGTCTAGATTAAGATAGAAATAGTTGTATAGAGGATTGATAGAAATTTTGAACATATGCCACCAAAGAGAATCACAAGATAGGCAACCCAAAATACTCCAGGTTAATGATATGGAAAGAGTAACAATGAGCAATGTGGAAGAGATGATATGAGAGATGATGACAAGGGTGTTGAAGAACCTTCTTCCTCACCTATAGCAAACCCAAGGTTCATCACCTTCGTAGAAATACCAAGTACGCTGTGCTCGGGTTCAACCTAAAGTGAGTGAATAAGAGATAAGTTATCAGTTGATGAGAAGGAGTTATGTGATAAACTCATTAGTTAAGAGATAAGTATAAAGGAGGTAACTCATTAGTGAAGGATAAGTCTTGAAAGAGTAGCCTCATTTGTTGAAGAGGATGTAAAGAGTTGACTCATTAGTGAGGAAAGAGTTAAACTCATTATTTGAGGAATATGGAAAGAGTAGACTCATTTGTGAAGAAAAGAGTAACTCATTTGTGAAGGATGAGTATAGAAAGAGTTAAACTCATTAATTAAGAATAAATATAGAAAGAGTTAGTGTAATGTGGAATAGTATAGTATAAGTCGATATTACTTAGTGAAAGGAAAGTCGATATACTTAGTGAAAGGACTCGAAATACTACTTAGCAAATAAGAATTCCAATAAAGGGAATAATAAGATATAGAAATCCATAGGAAAAACATTACAATAGATGTAAGGTATGATGTTCGAGTCTAACCTAAAGTCTGAGTAAACATACAAAGTACGTTAATACAAGTATGTATATAACCATTATTAAGTAAAGTATGTATATAACCATTACTAAGTGAAGAAATGGAGATAAAGAGAAAAAAACGATAAATTGGAAAAGAAGATGAAAAAAAAAAAAAAAAAAAGAAGAAGAAAAAAAATTTAACCTTATAGAAAAGATGAAATGGAGATTTATGAGAAATAGGTGTTAAAGATGAAAACATTAGAAGTATTGTAAAATTCAAAGTTAACATTACATATATAAAGAAATATAAATGTAGGAATTAGAATTGCTACATGCATAGTATTATGAAAATTAGTTAAATGAAATTAATCATCAAAATAGAGAGGATATGGCTTGAAAGAAATTTAAGGAGATAGGTAAGAAAGTGCAAAATTTGTAAATGAGAATAGTTTGAAATAAATATGAGTAAGGAGTTAAGCAAGTATTTTTCTCCAAAATTAGTGAGGCAAAGGAATTAGTGGAGAAATGATAAAATTTTAGAACATGAAGAGATGATCTTTGATATTAGAATAAAATGAAAAGGAAAAAGAGAGTTAGATATGTTAAAGGGACAAAAATAAGTATTAAGAAAGACAATTAAACCATGAGAATATATGGTTAAAAAAAAAAAAAAAAAAAAAATTATAGCTCTATATATGGTACAACAATTATGAAATCACCGAGTTAGAAATTATAAAGGTATGACAAATCATTGTGGAAATTAGCACTAGAGGATTTTCAAGGATTAAATAATTATTGATATAATAACTTTGGTGCTATTGAAAATAATTTTGGGACTATCATTGATTAGCATTGATTAAGTCATTGATTATCATGGTCATGGATCATGAAAACAAAGAGAAATATTGATTAGCATTGATTAAGTCATTGATTATCATGGTCATGGAACATGAAAACAAACAGAAATATTTATTAGAAAAATATAGTCATTGAATATCATGAATAGGAGTACATCTTATTGATCAAGGCAAATGAAGAGCTAACTATGAATAAAGATATTACTTCCAATTACATGATGGAGTTGGTGATATTGAAAGATTTAAGAAATATAGTAAGGGGAAATATAATTTTTGAAGGAAAGGTGAAATAAAAGCGTGAGAAATGAAAACAAATATTGGTTGTTAAATTTAAGTTTAAAGATGATTGTGAATGAGATATAAATCCAAATTGTTGGAGAAATAAGTGGCTAGAAATTTTAAGATAGTTTGAAGATTTTCAATCTTACATGAGATTGAATGAGAAAATATCTATAATAGTTGAGAAAAGAACATCAAATTATATGAATGAGTTGAAAGAACAACTTTTTAAGGATATGGAGTGATTATAGCAATTTACATTATGAGAGTAACAAATTTCTTTTAGAAAAATAAAAAGGAGGAATCAATATAAGGATGCATAAATGATGTTGAGGAAATTAAGTATCCTTTTTCTCTATAAGGATGATCATTTTTAATTGGGAATTGGAAATGCAACATCAAAGTATAAAATCAAAAACAAATTTTAAAAGTTCTATGAGTTAGATAATAGATGTTCATGAATTTGAGGAGAATGAAATATATTGAATGAAGTGGTAATGATATATGGAAAGAGATTTCAAGAAATCAAGAGCATTCAGGGCATATATGTTAGACACTTACAAAACTTGTCTTATAAGTGTACATGTGATTAAAGAAGCAAAGTTTAGGTTATATAAATTTTAAGGATAGCATGGAATTTGACCCAACAAAGGTGGAATATGAGATCGAAATATTAAATGACAATGACAATTAGAGAAATATATCTCTTATTGATTTTATAACATAAGGACATTCTTTTAGTGAAGATTTGCCATTGGGTACATAAATCCTAAATGAGTTGATAATAGATTGTTGAGAATTAAAGACTAGTTGATAAATTATGGTGTTTGTAAAGACATAAGAAGGGATGATTACAAAGTCAATATGGACTCTTTTAATTGAAATTATCAAGAATATCGCAAATAAAGAGTTAGTATGATATGATAAAGGCTATGAGGTACACTTGAAAGAAGCATAAGGAAATGCAAAATCTAGAAATTTTTGAAGCCTATGACATACAAACATATATATATATATATGAGAGGAAAAAAGAGATAAATATTATCATAGATTGTGAGAATGTTCTGAATATTGTTCTAATTATGAAAAGAAATAACAAAAAGAGGATCAAGAATATCTATGCAGAGTTAAATGACACCATCTTGGATGGAAAAATGTAAAAAGTCAAGTATTATGAATAAAATGGTACCTAAAGGGTGTTACAAAAATAATGGATGAAAATGAGGAAAGATTCATTACAAGGAAACTATTATTGAAGGATAGAATTTGACAAGAAGTTGTCAATAGAAGGAAATAGTAAAGAAGTATGAACTGTATAAAGAAGAAATAAAGTATATCCTTCCAAATAATGGAAGAATAAGAAAAGAGAAAATTACTTCCAAAGATTGGAAGGTTGTTACAAAGAACAATAGTTGAAGTTATAGAATCTTATCAATATGTATTATAGGAAGTCTAAGGACTATACATAGTAGGAAAGCTATGTCCAAACTTTATATGTTAATACATAGTAGGAAAGCTACGTCAAAACTTTATAAGTTGAAAAAGAATGAGGAATAGAAGGCATAATGGAAAATTGTGAAGTATGGAAAGATTGGTGAAAATTACCAATCAAGTGAAATGGAAAGGTTTTGAACAAAAAGGGATAACTCAATAAGAGTTATTAATCATCTTTTTGGGAAATTCTAGCAATAACCAGCTTTATTATATAGAGCATTATTAAGGTTAGTCATGGAGGAGCATTTTAACCTTTGAGAAAAGATAGTATAAAAAAAGGGATGAAAGGAAATAGAATTTCCATAAGTGCAAGGCCACATGTGTAAGGATATGAAAGAATTGTGAAAACTCCTAAGTGAGTTGTATTACAAATTTCGAGGACGAAATTATTGTAAGGGGGGAAGATTGTAATAACCCCCATTTTTTTGTAAATTGATTGAGAAAAATCAATAAAGTTTGAGTTTTAGATATTTAGCTTTGAAATATTAGGGTTATTTAAAATATACTTTTTATAAAAGTATAATCAAATCATAAGACATGTAAAATTGAAATTAAACTTAGCAAACCCTTCAAAATGACTGTAAGCACGACAAATTTCGAATTCGGATGAGAAATCCTTAAGTTTTTCATTTTTTGGACAAAAAGGGTAAAATAGTAATTTTACCCAAAAATCAAAATATTCCAAAAATCAAAATATGAAACATCAAAATTTAGAATGTACTGAGAAATACGAATCCAACGCCACTAAGTACACTCAAATCCGAGATCATGGGAATAAAACCCAAAGTTTTATGCATAAAGAAAAAAAAGGACTTTTTACACCATGTGGGGCCCACATGGGGCCCACATGGGGACCACCACGTCCCCAACAACCACTTTGATCAGCAGCCCATGTGAAACATGGGTCAACAAAGATCAGCTAGTCATGGGTTAGGTATGGGAGCATTAAAGACTTTCATGCCATTTTATATTAAAAAAAATACATATTATAATCATGAAAAAAGACCCAAAATGCCTATAAATACAACCCCAAAAATCTTCCAAAAATCCTCATACAATCCCCACGAAATTATCTTCAATCCCCTTGAAAAATTAGATCTAGGATCCCTCTCAAAACCCCAAAATTTCCAAGAGCTAAATCTCTTTCCAATTTGTTTTTCTTTTTAGATTAGAACAAGAGACCTAAATTCAATTAGGCACTCTGTTCTAGATCTAATTTCATCAATTCCACCGTCCAAAACATCCCAAAACATCTATTCTACAAAACCCCCAAAGAAATTTCAAGATCCAACGGTTCAAACAACGGTATTTACGCGAAAGGTGGATTTTAGGCTATATCGTCATCAACGAGGTATTTTTTTAATTGGGCATGTAAATCAAGTTTTCTCCTCAATCAAGTAAGTGGAAATCCTTTTCCTATATTTTTAGTAATGTTTTATGTAATTTTTATTTCTTGTAATTAATTTTGATAATAAAAAAGATAAAAAATAAAGTAAACAACAGAACCCTTAATTAGGGATGATGGAGTGCTCGGATGAGAAATCATTTGTACCAATCGATCCCGAAGGATCCAAAACCTCTAGGGTAGAAGTTTCATCAAAATCGAGAGACCTTTTGGGCCCTCAATTGCAAGAGGATTGATTGGACGGTCCCGAGAATGGGTGTCCGATCTCCAGATCGAACGACGCCCACGTGACGCACCGTCGGAACGGCGCGTGCGATACGAAGTGGAGCGTCGGTTCAGCGCACGGAAGGCGCGTCCGTCCAAGGACGAGCGGACGCGCGCCGACGACGGCCGGTTTGCGGGGCGCGCGGACGACGGGCGTTCGCTCGTCCGTCCGCGTCTGTGGACGTCCCGCGGCGCGCGTCGGGATTTCGTCCCGGCGGACGCGCCCGTGACAGCCTGGTTCGTTCCGCTCGGTTCGTTCACTTTGTCGTTCCGCCCGCTAATGCGGGCCGTCCTTTCCTTGGGCCCCGGATCAAATCTGAGCCACCCCTAGGAAGGGTGTGAACTTCCGGGATCAGTGCAGGTCATCCCGAACTCCAAATTGAGATCGGAAGAAGGCATGGAAATCTTGAGACCTCTATTTTCTTATGGAATAATAAAAATGACATGTTATTCAATAAAAACTTTCTGTATTTAAGAATTAAGTTTCCAATTACATAGATTTTCAAGATCGAGATGATCGAGATCTTAGAAACATGTTTTAATAATGATATAATACTTAAATAAAGTTATATCTATGTTTAAATTGGATATATATGAGATATATTAAGGGATCTACCCTTTATGATAGAAAAACCCAAAAAAAATACAAAGGGGCCCACTTGATCAATGAGATCAAGTGTGATCAGATCCTTGGGATGGAAAGAATAACTGTTTATATGATGAAATCCAAGGAAATCATGGATGGATTATGATAAAAATAGATCAATGTGATCTTTTGACCTTAATAGAGAAAATTCTCTAAATATAACTAAAAGTCCTTAATCAAAGGCAAAGATCTAAGATCAAATGGTTGGATCATAAGGAAAGGTTTCTAAAAATGTAAATCTAATTAGTTTCATTTTATGTTATTACGTTATAAAGCATGCTAGTATAACATTTAGAGTTTATGTGTTCATTCTTATCATAAGGTGCTAGAGTTAATTTAAGTACCTTGCCTCATTTTCATTGAATGTTAAACTAAGTAGTTTTATGCTTTAAATTTATAATTCATTTATAGTGGAATGTTAGTAGTAGATTTACTTGTTATGTGATAAAAAGCATAAAACATCAAAAATGTATTCTAATGAGAAAGTAGAGTTTCATGACACAAATAAGAATGGAGTACTTTGGACTTAATTAGTAAGGGCTATAGTTAGTAGGACAATATAAGGATTATCAAATCCTTGGCCCAAATTAGGAAAGAATAATAAACCCCATGAATGACATTATAAATATTCATGGACTTAATTAAAATCCATTAGAAAGAGTACTTAGGGTAAACATGCTTATAGGAACCTTATGAAAGGTTGAGCTATGGTCATCCTAGTGAATGATGAACATAGTGGTTAAGGGGTTATCTAATAGAGCCTCGCTCTTCCCTACCTTCGGTGACGTTTGTGAGGTCTAAACGCCTCCTTACATGAGGATTGAAGTAACCACTTTGTGTTCACCCATTCAACTAGTAAGCCTTAGCCAATTGGAAATAAGAGGAGCGATCTAGATTTAGGCTTGAATAAGCTACCTTCAACCATGCACATTAACTGGTTGAATAATAATCATAAGAGCATAAAAGGTTAGTAAATTACCTAACCCTAATAAAAACGATAAGTAAGATAAGGATGATCAAACAAGATCCATTAGATCTTGGATGATCAAGAACAACAAGAATAAGAACACTATATTGTACTTAGTATGAATGTTTAGTAGTATACTTGTTATAGTTCATTAGATTAGATAATCCAAACCCTTGATCAAAGGTGATTCAAGGAAGAAAACCAAGATCATCCTCCATAGGGATGATCCAAGAACTGAACTTAGATCAAAGAAGAACTAGATGATGAAGATCTAGGACCTTGATCTTTATCAACATGAGTAGATTGTCAATCAAAGGATCTATGAAAGATCAAGATCAAGGAGATGAACATACAAAGACTTAGAGATAGAAAAATACTTAGATATGAATGATCTAAAGATCATTCTAAACATCAGATCTAGTGATCAATAGGATTGTTCATAATTTATATATTGACAATATGTATGGATGTACTGAGATTACATACATCGGTCAAGATCATGGAAGATTGGGGAAAAGAGATCAATCCTTAAAGGTAGGAGGATTTGATTAATGCATTTACATGAGATATTCATGATTGTACTCATGATC
The DNA here is from genome assembly GCA_035236585.1 of Warburgia ugandensis. Lineage (NCBI taxonomy): Eukaryota > Viridiplantae > Streptophyta > Magnoliopsida > Canellales > Canellaceae > Warburgia > Warburgia ugandensis. The sequence continues at coordinate 56,377,513 of CP141128.1, forward strand.
TTATGTTGACAAGAGTAATGATAATACTTGTAGTAAATCTCTTGAAAACCTTATGATCCAACCAAACACCTATAAGATGGTTAAGGACTAAACTATAAGTGAATAGAGAGAACTAGAAAATATTTCAGCCCTAAGTAAACGGACATATGGTCTGATATATATATGAAATCTATTTTACATACAAGCTTGGAGGCTTGTGAGTTTGTTTAATAGGCATGAGCCTAGGGGATGCTATTGCTAGAGGAGTTATGAGGTTTGGCCACAGCTCCTTGAAATTTGATGATATGATGATACCTTGCCCAATGAGAGGCTAAAAAGTCGGGGTGGTGGCAATTATGGGAAGGCCACCACTTGTGAAAGTCTTGCCCCCCATACGGGCGGTGACATAATATTTTCCACCGTGGTATCGGTGGTGAAACGGGCGGTTATCCGAGCGCTAGTACGGATCGGTACCGGCATACATAGCAACCTTCGATTATTTTGCACTATGATGCATATAGGAACAGGCATAGTGAAATGCCTTATGTTATAGCATAATGAAATGCTAGGTAATTGTATATTACCAATGTTTCCCAAGAAGGGAAATTCCCGAGTATGAGATTAGTGTAATACTAAATTCTCAAAATAAAGAGAATTGATCGACTTAGTTGGGAATGATATTTCACTATTTTCACAAATTTAATTGGTTTACCCATGAAGGGTATGTATGTATATAGATATACATAACTTACAAAATAAAGAGTATGTTTGAGGATAACGAGATTATGAAGGATTGGAATTACATTGTCAATTACTATGTTTCTTGAATCCCTACCAAGCATTGCTTATTTGAGATATTGTACTTGTTGCAATATCTCGGATCGAGGAAGGAGACTTAGGAGCTGAAGACTATAGAAGACTTGAAGAGAATAATCTTCAAGGTATACCCTATACCCTTGAAGACATGTATTTTTATTTGTTGAGAGTTTTATTGTATGGTGAGCTTGAGTTTTGGATTATGTAATTTGGACAAGTATTGTACTAGATTTGGTATCTTGTGAACCCTTTGGATGGATCCTGGAGTTTAATAAAAGTATATTCCTTCAATGGAATTTTATTTTGTACACAAATTGTACTTATGTTATGTATGAAGTGGTGACTTGGGTTTTCAAAACAAGTTCTAAAGAAAAGAATTTCCGCTGCTTTGTTTTGCGAAAAAAATTTTACACTCTTAAGGGCCCTGCCTTTCAAAATACTTTACAAATCATGTTTTCAAAAACCCGGGTCGTCACACTTATGACAAAGACATATCTGGAAAGAGACCAATAGGTAATCGAATAAAGTCTTTCCATATGTCTACAAAAATGTTCCATGCTTACTTGAGTGTTTTTCAAAATTTGATGATTTAACAACTTCAGCATAACTTGATGTAGTAGTTATGGAACGAGAACTGCTATTATAAGCTAAGTATGAGGAGGCACTTGAAGGATAAAACTTTGAGGAATTGAGAAAATCACTACTTATGAGGATACCTCCTGACAATACAGATTGCATGATTGACGATAAATCCCTGATAAAAGACTGAACAATATATTGACATAGGGAATGGAAGGAGAGAAGGTGAGATGGCTAGCACACTATAAGGTGAAGAATTAATGTTATATTGCCTTTAGACAAATAGTTAGTTGTTATGTGCGTATACTAAGTACGAAAAGTCAATTGAAGGAATTTACTAAGGACTAACCCTACTAGATTGAATATAGAACTTTTGGACTAGAAGGTTACGAAGAAAACCATCAAGCAAAGAAAGGACAAAGAGGATGATAACAAAGGATTCAACCATGACCTAGTAAGGGTACTCGGTTATGAATAAGAGACTTTTTGCTTTGTGTAAATACGAACATTATTGAAAATCCTAATGACAAATTAATGAGAATACTGAGATAGGCCTCTAAATGAGAACATTGGACCCATGATGGTGAATGGGCCATTAACATTTGACATGAGTTTGGATAAAATCTTCACGGAGAAAGGCGTTTAATGAATTCAATAATTATGAAATTGGATATGGAGTTAGGACATTTTACTTTTAGTATATGATAAGGTCCTCGATGGAAGATGCTACTAATTGGCTTTCATTTTCTAATGTCACTTTGGTCAAGGAATAAAGTCACATATGGAAAATGACAGACAGTTGAAATTCGAAGTTAATCAAGGGTTTAGATGTAGAGCACATGATACCGTGTCAGTTATTGAAGTATCTTGGGGACGAATATAAAAGGGTAAGAAGCAAAGTTAGCACAATAGAAAGAAGGTAACTTTTTGGACTTGTGGATGATGAAAGAGATCACTAGATGAAAGGAATCATCCTATGATATTCAAAATAGGAGAAATAAGATCATATGATCTCAAAGAAGTATGGAGTAATTTATACATGAATAAAGAAGCATGATCTTACGAGGAGATTATCCTATACACGATGAGAAACTTATAGGCATCTAAGGAATTCGAGATAGATGAATTACCGGTAGAAACTAGTATTGTTAAACTGGCACATATGGGAGCATGCATGTGATGACTCGGGTTTTTATATGATGCAATTTTGATAAAAAGGCGAGATCTCTTGTTTTATAAGTATGAAATGCATGAAAATCTTTTTGGTTTAGAAAACAATCTTTCATAAAAACCCCAAGTGTCAAAACACATTCTCAAATTATGTAGCCATGGCAATGTTTAAATCAATATTGTTCCCAAGAAAGTGTTAGTCACAGCCCCAGCTATTAGAGAGTAACTACAATCAAGTAACATTGAAAGATAAGGTGGGTGTTTACTCACTTGCACTTAGTTTGGGTGTCTCCTAGTACAAGCGTTCCTTGCCCTTAAGTATTTACTTTGTCTCTGAAAAATGTTGAGGATTGGGTGAGTATATACTATACTCAGTAGGAGCCTATCACTACTAGTTTTATAATGCATGAGATGTTTTAAAATCATATGCTCTTTCAAAACATGTGCATGTTTGAATACTCAAGTTCAATATCGATATTAAAATCCATTGTCAAACTGAAATACTAATGACTTAAAGGATCACATAATCCAAAATCGAAAGTATCATATACATATATATCATAACATTATGATATGCATAAGATGCTTCATTGAATCCAACTCATGGATATCTAGTATGGTATGGTCGACCAACCTCATATCATGTCATATGAAATGCAAATAAGTCCACACAACCATAGGGTCCAACTATGCCCACGACCTCCTGGCTGTGTGGTCCCCGGGTACCTGAGGACACTCGGTCATAGCCTCCACGGGGCCTGTGACACATCGACCTAGTGCTGTGACACCAGTGGTAGCCCCCTGTACCACATGCAGTCGACGTAGGGACATTGCCTCTTTTTGGGCATGGTACCCATCCACCTAATAGTGGTAGAGGCTGGGTGGCCAACCCAGACCCCTCGGCATAGCACCCACGAGCTTACTAGCCCAAATCACACAAGATCAAACAAGCGAAAAATCTCTTTTTCAAAACCTGTCCTCTTTGGGTCCATCACAACTACCTGGCCCTCGGCACTCCAGCGTCTTTTGGTAACCCTCAAGGACATGCGATTTTTGCAAGAACTTAAAGCTCGCAAATCATGCAATGTATGCAATAGTTTGCAAAACATATCTATGCATAATGTATATGCAATTATTTACAAAACATGTCTATACATAAAGCATTTATAACATGCGTGCTGAATTAAGTCATGCTAAACAAGTCATATACTTAAAACATGTATTCTCAAACAATAATAGTTCTTTTAAAAGAATCTAGTAGTGATAGAGCACCTACTTGGCGGCCACGCGCCACCATCCTATTCTAAGATTCATGCCCACCTTTGATTGGGCCTTGATTAGGGATTTTATAGTTTGGATTGTCCACGTCGTCGACACGGACACAACACCTTTTACGGTGCCTCAATCGGAGCTCTGGATCTCAAGTTATAAGTGTTTTAGTGTCGCACAAACATAGGGGTCTTAAAAGTGAAAAGGCAGAATGCTAGGGCGCTGCGTGTTAGCGTCATACGCCCTGGCTTCCTTAAGAAACGAGAAAACTCGTATCACTAGCACGCTGCATGTCTGCAGTATGCACCTTAGTGGGCGCGTCTGCAGACGCGCCGGGTTTTCCCGCTCCTCTCTCTCTTTTGCGGGCGCGTCCCCAAACTCACCCGTTTGGTTTTTTTCCAAACGCGTCAACGTGTTATGTTCTGATTGGAACGTTCCGTTCGTCTGGGGGACCGGGGCGTCCTCAGGACACCCTGGTTTCGACCCTGTCATCCCAGTGCGGCCCAGGGAACGCTCCTGGGTCATTGGTGAGTCTCCAGGGCTCCATTTTGCATGATTTTTCATGTAAAAGCCTAGGAAAATTGATCTTAGAACTATTGTGAAGATGGGTTTTGAGGGATCTTGGGCATACCTGGCTCGTTGCTGGGTTTTTCTCCTTGTTTTCCCTCTAGGTCACTCCTCCACAACAGGTTTTCTTCAACCTTTTGGGCTGCCATTAGAGGCGCCCAAGAGCTCTATTTATAGAGCTATGAGAGGGTTCTGGAGGGGGCTCTCACCGCCTTTGAATGGCGGTGAAGAAACCTCCAGAATGGCGGTGATTTCTCCTCCAATCATTGCCATTCTAGAACTCTCTAGGAGGTTGAAGATGAAGGGTGCCCGTATCAAAACGGACCCCTGTGTTTTGCAGGCTAAATCTGTTTTTTGTAAAAATTACATTTTTGCCCCTAAACTTCAAAGGGCCATAACTTGCTCATTTTAACTCCGTTTTGGGTGATTTTGGTCTCATTGGATTCCTTTTTCTGAGAATGGTACCATTTTTAGGACCAAATTTCTGGGTTCAATCAGGGTGAATAGTGAAATGACCAAAATGCCCTTATCTTCAAAAACTGATATTTTCATTGCTTAACTTGGAATTTCAATATTACAAAATTGGAGTCATTACAATGCATCAGAGTACACAGTAAAAGCGGCCCTTATAGGTAAGGCCTTATAAGAGGTACAATAAAAATGATAAATTGAGGATGAGCCTAAATTAGATTCCTAAGGGGAGAATGCATTCACCAAGAAGTTATCTAAGAGACAAAATACCTTGAAGATGATAATTTATGGAATTTCGAGGACGAAATTCTTTTAAGGGGGTAAAAATGTAATGCCTGGGCAATTTACACTATTTTTAACAAAAATTGGACATTTTATGGGAAATGGACTTTGTTGAATGTTTGATTTTATTTAAAATAGTAAATGAATGAAATTGTGAAGAAACATTAGATTCTACTCAAAAAATGGAATCCAACGCCTCAAAAATAACCCAAAACGGAGTTTGTATGAAGAAGTTACGGCCGTTTAAAGATAGGGGTATTTCTGGCATTAAAACAGAAAAAAGAAAAAACGAAAAAGGATGAAAAATGCAGGGGGTCATTTTGATAACGGCACCCCCTGTTGTCTTCAACCTCTAGACCCTCCCAGAAACCCGTTTTTCCCGATTTCTCTAGAATACACTAGGGCAAATGGCGGCACCGCCATTGAGGGGCACCGCCTTCTCCCCTCTATAAAAACCCCATCTCCCCCCTCCAAAATCACGAGTTTTCCAGACATTTGGGTTGGGGTTTCCAGCTAGAATCGAAAACCCAGTTCCTTGGGTTTTCCAGTAATGGCCAGGCCCAGGTCAGGCCAGCCATCCCGTTCTCGTCTCCGCATTCCCCTCTCTCCTCTTGTTCTGGTCTGACATTGGGGTTTTCCCCTTTGTGGGTTCGGACAAACACAGAAATCTGGTGAGATAGGGTTTCAAATGGAAATGGGGTTCCATCACTGGCAATGGGCACTCCCCAGGCTGCCCAGGTAAGGCGTCCTTACCTCCCTTCTCCGGTTCCTCCACCTTCCAAGCTAGATCCATGTGGGATTTAGCGTTTCCAATCGTTTTCCAGCTGGAATTCCTGGCCGGAAAACGTCCCAAGACTAGTTCTAGCCGGCTGTGCATGAACACGACCTCCCAGGCACACCAATGTGCACGAGGGCACGCGACTGTGTATGGGTGTGGCCTCGGTGCATCCCAGGCACAATCAAGGCTCGATTGGGACGCATGGGCGACCCGGGAGCCAAGGCACATTTCAACTACGCCAAGGTGTGTTCACGCGAGGTCATCCAGGACACGCATCATAGCGCATCGCTTAGGCATGCTTGTGCACGTGTGAACACTATCCCAGGTGCGGCCTTCGGGTACGTGCGCGACATGGGGCACGGCTCCTAGCTCGACCAGGATGCACGGGGTGCCTTGGGAGCTGAGACGCGCCATGCTACAAGCTGTGTCCGTGCGATGATGCACGTCATAGCGCGTCACTTGAGCATGCCTGTGCGTGTGCAAAACGCGGTCTCTGGCACGGCCTTTAGGCGGACACACACGTGAGGCAGTCGCGGTTCAACCAGGATGCATGAGTGTCCTGGGAACCGGGACACGCGGACCTAATGAGACTTTAAAATTAGGATCATAGGACCATTTATAGAATTTAACTATTGAATAAGTAGGTCCATATTATAGGAGCTAACCTGGCAATGAATTAGGCAAGGACCCTTAACCCTAAACAGCATATTTAGCAGTCTAATGTCTAAATAGATTAAAATTAATGAGGACTCCTTGTATCCATTTATACCCAGGAGTTTATAAATGAGACCAAGGGACTGGTTGAGTACTAAACGATGCGACTGTAGGAGACTTTGAGGTAGGTGCTCTATTGCTATTAGACTTTTTAAAAGAGCCATGATTGTTTTATGCATGTTTTAAGTATAAATTATATAACTTGTTTAGCATGACTTAATTTAGCATACATATGATAAATGCTTTATGCATAGATATGTTTTGCAAATAATTGCATATACATTATGCATAGATATGTTTTGCAAACAAATGCATATATTGCATGATTTGTGAGCATTGAGTTTTTGAAAGATTGCATGTCCTTGAGGGTTACCAAAAGACTCTGGAGTGCCCAATAGACACTGGGTAGGCAGTTGTGAGGGACCCAAAGAGGACAGGTTTTGAAAAAGAGGTTTTCGCTGGTTTGATCTGATATGACTTGGGCTGATAAGCTCGTGGGCGCTATGCCAAGAGGTTTGGGTTGGCCTCCAGCCTCTACTACTATTAGGTGGATGGGTACCACGCCAAAAAAAAAGGGCAACGTCCTTGCTGCGACTGCATGTGATACAGGGGGCTACCACTGGTGTCACGGCACTGGGTTGAAGTGTCATATGTCCCATGGAGGCATATGACCCTGTGTCCTCAGGGACCCGGGGACCACACAACGACGAGGTCGTTGGCATAGTTGGACCCTATGGTTTGAGGATTTATTTGCATTGCATATGGCATGACATGAGGTTGGTCGATCATACCAGATATCCATGAGTTGGATTCAGTGGAGCATCTTATGCATATTATTATGATTATGATATATGATACTTTCGACCTAGATTATGATATTTCTTTGAGTCGTCAGTATTCCGGTTTGACAGTGGTTTTTAATATCAATATTGAACATGATTGTTCAAACGTGCACATGTTTTTAAGAGCATATAATTTTTTACATAGCATGCATTGCAAGACTAGTAGTGATAGACTCCTACTGAGTATAGTATATACTCACCCTATCCTTAACATTTTTCAGGATAGTTCCACTCACAAATAGAAGATGTCTCAGGAGATATTAGTGCTACGAGCAAGTGATTAAACAAAGGAGACAACTATACATGTGAGTAAACTCTCTACCCTTTAGACATGTATTTGTATTTAATTATAGTTGGACTATGTGCTGTGATTGGATAGACCTGGGGAAAAATATTTATGATTTCTAAAGTTTTTCAAAAACTACTTTGGCTGTTGTGGAAGCAAGTGACACTCGGAGTTTTCAAAATGAGTTTAAAACTAAAGGTTCTCCACTACATTGCATGGTTTTTGTTGCATTAGTTTTCAAATAGGGATGCATCCTGCCTTAGGAATTAGATATTGCATTTAAAAATGCATGGGAAAACCCGGGTAGTCACAATACAAGCTTTCATAGGAAAACTAGGGTTTACTAAAGGGGAAGATGGTAGCGTCTACATGCAAAGAAGATTAGTGGTACTATCATGACCCGGGTTTTCCCATGCATTTTTAAATGCAATATCTAATTCCTAAGGCGGGATGCATCCCTATTTGGAAACCATTTTATAAAAACCATGCAATGCAGCAGAAAATCTGTAGTTTTAAACTCATTTTGAAAACCTCGAGTGTCATTTCCTAACCAAAGTAGTTTTTGAAAAACTTTAGAAATCATAAGTGTTTTCCCAGGTCTATCCAGTCACAGAACACAGTCCAACTGTAAATAAATACAAATACATGTCCAAAGAGTAGAGGGTTTACTTACGTGTATAATTGTTTCCTTTTTGATTCACTTGCTCCTAGTACTAACATAGATGTCCTCTACTCGTGGATGGAATTATCCTGAAAAATGTTAAGGATATGGTGAGTATATACTATACTCAGTAGGAGTCTATCACTACTAGTTTTATAATGCATGAGATGTTTAAAATCATATGCTCTTTCAAAACATGTGCATGTTTGAATACTCAAGTTCAATATCAATATTAAAATCCATTGTCAAACCAGAATACTGACGACTTAAAGGATCACATAATCCAAATCGAAAGTATCATATATATATATATAGATCATAACATTATAATATGCATAAGATGCCTCATTGAATCCAACTCATGGATATCTAGTATGGTATGGTCAACCAACCTCATATCATGCATATGCAATGCAAATAAGTCCATAAACCATAGGGTCCAACTATGCCCACGACCTCGCCGCCGTTTGGTCCCCGGGTACCTGAGGACACAACGTCATAGCCTCCACAGGGCATATGACACATTGACCCAGTGCCGTGACACTAGTGGCAGCCCCCTGTACCACATGCAATCGACGTAGGGACGTGCCCTTTTTGGGCATGGTACCCATCCACCTAATAGTGGTAGAGGCTGGAGGCCAACCCAAACCTCTCGACATAGCGCCCACGAGCTTATCAGCCCAAATCATAATCAGATCAAACAAGCGAAAACCTCTCTTTTTCCAAAACCTATCCTCTTTGGGTCCCTCACAACTGCCTGGCCCTTAGCACTCCAATGTCTTTTGGTAACCCTCAAGGACATGCAATTTTTGCAAGAACTTAATGCTCACAAATCATGCAATGTATGCAATAGTTTGCAAAACATATCTATGCATAATGTATATGCAATTATTTACAAAACATGTCTATGCATAAAGCATTTATCACATGCATGCTGAATTAAGTCATGCTAAACAAGTCATATAGTTAAAACATGTATTCATAAAACAATCATAGCTCTTTTAAAAGAATCTAGCAGCAATAGAGCACCTACCTGGCTAGGTTGCGCTAACCCCTTTGTCCTCGTACACTCCTGAACATGGTTTGGGGAATCAAGGTTAATTTGGCCTATCTTTTATGGGTTTTAGAGTGGTTGGACTTATTACTTAGGCATTAGGGGTTCATCCCTATGCCTATGGGTGTCCTAAGGTCCTAATTGGGCCTTGGTATCCTCAGTTTTCCGAAGGTCTAGCGGCCACGCGCCACCATCCTATTCTAAGGGTCATGCCCACCTTTGATTGGGCCTTGATCAGAAATTTTATAGTTTGGGTGTGTCAGTGTTGTCGACATAGACACAACGCCTTTTGCGGCGCCTCAATCAAAGCTCTCGATCTCAAGTTATAAGCTTTTTAGTGTCACACGTACATAAAGACCTTATGAGTGAAAAGGCGGAATGCTAGCGTGCTGCGCGTCAGTGGCATGCGCCCGCCTTTTCTTAAGGAGCGAAAAATCTCGGTTCGCTAGCACACTGTGCGTCTGCAGCATGCGCCTCAACTGGCGCGTTTGCAAACGCGCCGAGTTTCCCGCCTATCTGTTCCTTTTGCGAGCGCGTCCACGGACGCGCCTGTTTGGTTCTCTTAGACGCGGTCGACGCGTCTCATCCAGGTGGGACGTTCTGGTCATTTGGGGGACCGGGGCATCCTCAGGACACCCTGGTTCGACCCTGTCGAACCAGTGCAGCCTAGGGAACGTCCCTGGGTCCTTGGTGACTCTCCAGGAATCTACTTTGCATGATTTTTCATGCAAAAACTTAGGGAAAATGATCCTAAGACTACTGTGAAGATGGGTTTTGAGGGATCTTAGGCATACCTAGCTCGTTGCTGGGTTTTTCTCCTCATTTTTCCTCTAGGTTGCTTCTCCAAAACGGGTTTTCTTTAAGCTTTTGGGCTGCCATTAGAGGTGCCTAAGAGCTCTATTTATAGAGCTACAAGAGGCTTCTAGAGGGGGCTCTCACCGCCCTTGAATGGCGGTGGAGAAACCTCCAGAATTGCAGTGATTTCTCCTCGAATCACCACCATTCTAGAACTCTCTAGGAGGTTGAAGATGAAGGGTGCCCGTATCAAAACGGGCCTCTGTGTTTTGCAGGCTAAATCCGTTTTTTTATAAAAATTAAATTTTTGCCCCTGAATTTCAAAGAGCCATAACTTGCTCATTTTAACTCCATTTTGGGTGATTTTGGTCTTGTTGGATTCCTTTTTCCGAGACGCACCTAATGGTACCATTTTTAGGACCAAATTTTTGGGTTCAGTTAGGGTGAATAGTGAACTGACCAAAATACCCTTATCTTGAAAAAGTAACTTTTCATTGCTAACTTGGGATTTTAATGTTGCAAAGTTGGAGTCATTACAGGTACCGACTAATGAAGAGTTAAGACAAGAAATCTTAAAAGAGGCTCATCAGTCTAAGTATACTATACACCTAGGAGGAAATAAGATGTATCAAGACTCAAAGAGACAATATTGGTGGGATGGTATGAAAAGAGACATAGGGGAATTTGTGGGAAAGTGTCTAAAATGTCAACAAGTAATGGCTGAACATCAAAGACCTGCGGGATTGTTACAACCCCTTGAGTTACCCGAATGGAAATGGGACCATATTACCATGGACTTCATCGTAGGGTTACCCAGGACCTCTAAGGGTCATGACATGATCTAGGTAATTGTTGATAGATTGACTAAGACAGCCCATTTCCTTCCTATACGCCATACCCAACCCACTGATATCCTATCTTAGCTATACATCAAAGAGATAGTGAGTTTACATGGCATACCCCTTAGTATCACTTCAGATAGGGATAGCCGCTTCACTTCACAACTCTGGAAGTCAGTCAGAGCGCACGATCCAGATAGTCGAAGATATGTTGCGAACCTGTGCCCTCGATTGGAAGCAGAGCTGGGATGAAAACCTACTGCTAGTAGAGTTCGTGTACAACAACAGCTTTCAGTCGAGCATTGGCATGGCTCCGTACGAGGCGCTCTATGGGAGACCCTGTCGATCACCCACTAGTTGGAGTGAAGTTGAAGAGTCCAGGGTGCTCCAGTCCGAGCTGGTAGAGCAATGCGCCGAAGAGGTCAAATTCATAAGAAGACACCTCCTCACAGCTCAAAGCCACCAAAAGAGCTATGCTGATCGAAGGAGGAGACCATTAGAATTCGACATAGGAGAGCACGTTTTCCTAAAGATATCTCCCACTAAAGGAGTTATGTGGTTCGGTATCAAAGGCAAGCTTAGTCCGCGTTATATAGGACCTTTTGAAATCCTGGAGAAAGTGGGAAAAGTGGCCTAGAGGATCGTACTACCCCCTCAACTATCTGAAGTGCATAACGTATTCCATATATCTATGCTAAGGAGGTACGTGCCTGACCCTACTCATGTCATCAACCAGGTACCCATAGAGTTGACGGAGGATCTCAAGCTAGAGACGAGACCAATTGAGATCCTGGATCGTAAGAGTAAGAAGCTGCAGAATAAGGACATACACTTAGTCAAAGTTTTGTGGAGAAATGCGCACATGGAAGAAGAGACTTGGGAACTGGAGTAAAAAAATGCAAGAAAAGTACCCCGAGATCTTTTGACTGTATATATTGTAGAATTTTGGGGGAAAAATTCCCCTAAGGGGGTAAGAATGTAATGACTACAATTTTGTAACATTAAAATTCCAAGTTAGCAATGACAAGTTCACTTTTTGGAAATAAGGGTATTTTGGTCATTTCACTATTCACCCTAACTAAACCCAGAAATTTGGTCCTGGAAATGGTACCATTAGGTGCGTCTCAGAAAAAGGAATCCAACAAGACCAAAATCACCCAAAACGGAGTTAAAATGAGCAAGTTATGGCCCTTTGAAGTTCAGGGGCAAAAATATAATTTTCATTAAAAAATGGATTTAGCCTGCAAAACACAGGGGCCCGTTTTGATATGGGCACCCCCTTTCTTCAACCTCCTAGAGGATTCTAGAACGGCGGTATTTGGAGGAGAAATCACTGCCATTCTGGAGGTTTCTCCACTGCCATTCAAGGGCGGTGAGAGCCCCCTCCAGAACCCTCTCATAGCTCTATAAATAGAGCTCTTGGGCACCTCTAATGGCAGCCCAAAAGCTTGGGAAAAGCCCGTTTTGGAGAAGCAGCCAAGAGGAGAAACGTGGAGAAAAATCCAGCAACGAGCCAGGTATGCCCAAAATCCCTCCAAACCCATCTTCTCACCCTATCCTTAACATTTTTTAGGATAGTTCCATCCATGAGTAGAAGACACCTATGTTAGTGCTACGAGTAAGAAAAATCAAAAGGAGACAATCATACATGTAAGTAAACACTCTACCCTTTGGGCATGTATTTGTATTTATTTACAGTTGGGCTATGAGCTGTGACTAGATAGACCTGGGAAAACATTTATGATTTCTGAAGTTTTTCAAAAAAACTACTTTGGTTGTTGTGAAAGCAAATGACACTCGGGGTTTTCAAAATGAGTTTAAAACTAAAGATTTTCCGCAACATTGCATGGTTTCTATAAAATGGTTTTCAAATAGGGATGCATCCCGCCTTAGGAATTAGGTATTGCATTTAAAAATGCATGGGAAAACCTAGGTCATCACAACCCTACTTGCTAAAGAAAGACAAATGGACAAGTCACTGTCCCGGCTTAATTCCTTTTTCAACATACTTTATTTACTCATGTACTGGCAAGGTAGGATATCACCAAATTTTCCTTTTTCTGGACTACAACCACTAGTGTTTCTTATATTTTAATGGAATAGTAAATATAGCTATCAAACTACTTGTAGAATTTAATTTCTAGTTGGTCGCCATTCTACTTTGAAAATTTTCGGCAGCATAATGTCCTTAAATTTGATACTCTACTGAAAGTCTTAAATCCTATCTGCTTTATCTCTACTATACTCTTTTACAATAAAATCACCAACTCCACTCGTATTATTCCTTCAAATTTGATTAGTTTATTTTCCCATTGGATTCAAGATGAAATATTTGTATGTATCTCCATAAAGTCATGATCTTCTTCTTTTGAATATTCAATATTCATCGAATACTTATAGTTACATCTCTCTCTCTTTCTCTAAATTCCTCATTTTTGTCTTCCTAGATCAATGTCTTCATGTGCTTTGTTGCATATACTTGATCTTCTTGTCAGATAGAAGGAATTCAATACCTCCAAGAAATGTTGAAGTTTTCTAATATCATCGAAATCCTTAATTGCCTATAGCCTCAAGAAAATTCATACAATGTCTTAATAATGTCATTGATCTTTTGGTCATGCTATACTTCTCTTATAAGTTCATGTTAGGATCAATCTATTATCATCCTTAGTATTATCATCAAAATCTTTTGATAACTCGGTCGAATTCATTTCCCTATCATATTCGTGTTATGTTTCTCTTAATCACATAACTCGGTCGAATTCATTTCCCTATCATATTCGTGTTATGTTTCTCTTAATCACATAATATGTCAATTGCACACATCTTCTGATATGCTCCCTTATACTTAGGTTGTCATTATTCAATAACACTTCACTCTTCATAAGACTCCAATGAAGTTATCAAAAATTGAGTTAAGTCCTTCAGGATCCATACCTTTGTGATCTAGTATGAGTCACAGTTATCCCCAAGTATCATCTTGTATGCTCATCCTTATTAGATTATCATTAAAATCTTCTCAAAGTCCATCTTTTACATCCCCTATCATATTCATATTTTGATATTCTTTAGAAGGGTAAGATAGCCATCTAGGTTCTTCGATCTTCTCACCTTTGGTGAGATTAATCTATTACAGGTCAGAACTATCTACTAACAAGTTCACTAACATCTCTATTCATCATTCTCATCATAATCTAATTTATATATGAGTTTCCCTGTTTGCACCACTGCACAACAATCCTTATTGATAAGATTTAAGCCATCCAATATTTAAGTATTTGCTAGACCCATCTCCTTTTTTCACCTATTTGTTTATGATGAAATGCCTTTAGCATTAATATTGTAATCTTCAAATAGAAGTAGTCATCTCTACTACTTCTATTTACACTACTTCTTCTTGATTTTCTCTATTGTCTATGACCCTCGAACATGCTGGACTGGCTGTGAAAGGATAAAACCTAGCTCTGATACCAACTGTGATGACTTGGGTTTTTCCATGCATTTTTAAATGCAATATCTAATTCATAAGGCGGGATGCATCCCTATTGGAAAACCATTTTATAAAAACCATGCAATGCAACGAAAAATATTTTGTTTTAAACTCATTTTGAAAAACCTGAGTGTCATTTGCTTTCACGACAACCAAAGTAGTTTTTGCAAATTTCAGAAATCATAAATGTCTTCCCAGGTTTATCCAATCATAGCTCACAGCCCAACCATAAATAAATACAAATACATGTCCAAAGGGTAAAGTGTTTACTTACATGTATAATTGTCTCCTTTTGATTTTTCTTGCTCATAGCACTATCATTTCCTGAGTCATCTTCTACTCGTGAATGGAGCTGTCCTGAAAAATGTTAAGGATAGGGTGAGTATATACTATACTTAGTAGGAGTCTATCACTACTAGTTTTACAATGCATGCTATGTTTAAAATCATATGCTCTTTAAAACATGTGCATGTTCGAACAATCATGTTCAATATCGATATTAAAAAACCATTGTCGAATTCGAATACTGACCACTTAAAGAATCGCATAATCCAAGTCGAAAGTATCATATATATATATATCATAAACATAATGATATGCATAAGATGCTCAACTGAATCCAACTCATGGATATCTGGTATGGGAGACCAACCTCATGTCATGCCATATGCAATGCAAGTAAATCCTCAAACCATAGGACCCAACTATGCCCACGACCTCACTGCCGTGTGGTCCCCGAGTACCTAGGGACATAAGGTCATATGCCTCCACGGGACATATGACACTTCGACCTAGTGCCGTGACACCAGTGGTAGCCAAATACCACATGCAGTCGAAGCAGGGACATGCACTTTTTGGGTGTGGTACCCATTCCACCTAATAGAGGTAGAGACTGGGAGGCCACCCCAGACCTCTCAACATAGCTCCCACGAGCTTATTAGCCCAAATCATATACGATCAAACAAGCAAAAAACCTCTTTTTCAAAACTTGTCCTCTTTGGGTTCCTCACAACTGCCTGGCCCTCACAACTACTTACCCAGCATCTTTTGGGCACTCCAGCGTCTTTTGGTAACCCTCAAGGACATGCAATTTTTCAAGAACTCAATGCTCACAAATCATGCAATATATGCAATTGCTTGCAAAACATGTCTATGCATAATGTATTTATCATATGCATGCTGAATTCATTTATATGATAAACAAGTCATAAAATAAGTCATGCTAAACAAGTCATATACTTATACTTAAAACATGCATTCTCAAAATGATCATGGCTCTTTTAAAAAGCGAGTAGTGATAGAGCACCTACCTCGAAGTCTCCTAGAGTCGCGTCCTTCATCACTCAACCCGTCCCTGGGTCTCATTTATAAACTCCTGGGTACGAATTGATACAAGGAGGCCTTATCAATTTCAATCTATTTGGACATTAGATCGCTAGATCTGGCTTTTAGGGTCCATGGTCCTTGCCTAATTCATTGTCAGGCTAGATCATATGATATGGATCTACTATTCAATAGTTAAACTCTGTAAACTGTCCTCTGATCCTAACTTCAAACTCTCATTAGGACCGCGTGTCCCAGTTCCCAGGACACCCGTGCATCCTGGTTGAACCACGACCGCCTCACGTACGTGCGCGCCCAAAGGCCGTGCCAGGGACTGCATTTTACATACGCACATGCATGCTCAAGCGACATGATATGATGCACATCCTAGATGGCATCGCACGGACGCACCTTTGGTGTAGCATGGCATGTGACGACCTAGGTTTTCCCATGCATTTTTAAATGCACGATCTAAATTCCTAAGGCCTGATGCATCCCTATTTGAAAAACCATTTTATAAAAACCATGCAATGCAAAGGAAAAATCTTTTGTTTTAAACTCATTTTGAAAACCCCGAGTGTCATTTGCTTTCACAATAACTAAAGTAGTTTTTGAAAAACTTCAGAAATTATAAATGTTTTTCCAGGTCTATCCAGTCACAGCTCATAGCCCAACTGTAAATAAATACAAATACATGTCCAAAGGTTAGAGTGTTTACTTACATGTATGATTGTCTCCTTTTGATTTACTTGCTCGTAGCACTAACATAGGCAACCTCTACTCGTGATTGAAGCTATCCTGAAAAATGTTAAGGATTGGGTGAGTATATACTATACTCAGTAGGAGTCTATCACTACTAGTTTTACAATGCATGCTATGTTTAAAATCATATGCTCTTTAAAACATGTGCATATTTGAACACTCATGTTCAATATCGATATAAAAAACCACTGTCAAATTGGAATACTAATGACTTAATAATCGCACAAACCAAGTCGAAAGTATCATATATATCATAAACATAATGATATGCATAAGATGCTCAATTGAATCCAACTCATGGATATCTGGTATGGTCGACCAACCTCGTGTCATGCCATATGCAATGCAAGTAAATCCTCAAACCATAGGGCCCAACTCTGCCCACGACCTCGCCGCCGTGTGGTCCCCGGGTACCTAGGGACACAAGGTCATATGCCTCCACAGGACATATGACACTTATTCATCGTAAATCATGCAATTTATGAAATCAGTTACAAAACATGCATGCAATGCATAAAATCTGCTCATGCTAGTATCGCATTCAAAGTCATAACCCTGCCTAGAAGCCTAACAGCCTAGAAGCCTGCCAGTCTAGAAGCCTGTCAGCTCTCTCTGGCCTGCCCTCATCAACCCGCCTTCATTGGCCAAGGCCACACTTATCATGCAATCTATGCATGTAGCACATGTCTTGGCAATATATGCACAATGTATTTTTCAAAACCTGTCCTCTTTGGGTTCCTCACAACTGCCTACCCAGTGTCTTTTGGGCACTCCAGCATCTTTTGGTAACCCTCAAGGACGTGCACCTTTTTCAAAACTCAATACTCACAAATCATGCAATATATGCAATTGTTTGCAAAACATGTCTCTGCATAATGTATTTGTCATATGCATGTTGAATTTGTTTATTTTAAGTCATGCTAAACAAGTCATATAACTTAAACTTAAAACATGCATTCTCAAGACAATCATGGGTTCTTTTAAAAAGTCTAGTAGCGATAGAGCACCTACCTCAAAGTCTCATGGAGTTGCGTCCTTTATCACTCAACCCGTCCCTGGGTCTCATTTATAAACTCCTGGGTATGAATGGATACAAGGAGTCCTTATCAATTTCAATCTATTTAGACATTAGATCACTAGATCTGCCTTTTAGGGTCCATGTCCTTGCCTAATTCATTGTCAAGCTAGATCTTATGATATGGATCTACTATTCAATAGTTAACTCTATAAATTATCCTCTAATCCTAACTTTATAGTCTTATTAGGTCTGCGTGTCCCAGTTCCCAGGACACCCATGCATCCTGATTGAATCGTGACCGCCTTACGTGTGTGCGTGCCCAAAGGCTGTGCCAAGGACCATGTTTTGCATGCTCACATGCATGCTCAAGCGACGCGCTATGACGCGCATCCTAGATGGCCTCACATGGATGCACCTTTGGTGTAGCATGGCGCGTCTCAGTCCCAGGGCACACTGTGCATCCCGGTCGACCCAGGACCTATGCCCCGCATTGCGCGCGCACCCGTAGGCCGCACCAGGGACAGTGTACACACTGTCGTACGCTTGGAACCGGCTTGGACCATTTTTCAGCCACGAAGACCGGCTAGAAAACCTACAGGAAATGCTAGATCCAGAATGGATTTAGCCTGAAAGGGGGAAGAAAAATGGAAAGGAAGGAAAAATGGCTTACCTGGGTAGCCAGAGATGGCGCTCCTCCCACCTGCCTAAACCCTTAGTCGCTGGAAAACTCGAAGAAGGGGGAAACCCACCGTTCCGGTGCGACCAGAGGAAGAAAAGGGGGAAAGAAGAGAGGGGAATGGGGAAATGGCCGGCCTGACTCTGGCCTGGCCGTTGCCGGAAAATGCAGGGAACTGGGTTTCTGATTCTAGCCGGAAACCCTAGCCCCAAATGACAGGAAAACTCGTGACTTGGAGAGGGGGAGATAAGGCTTTTTATAGCCCTACTATGGCGGTGGCAAATTTCTTTGGAAAAATGGGGAGAGGAGGGTTTTTAGAGAAATCTAAGGAGGAAGACAACAGGGGGTGCTATTATCAAAATGGCCCCCTGTGTTTCTGTTCTTTTTCGTTTTTTGTTTAATTTACAAAAATACCCCTCATCTTTAAACGGCCGTAACTTCTTC
Organism: Warburgia ugandensis; assembly: GCA_035236585.1. Taxonomy (NCBI): domain Eukaryota; kingdom Viridiplantae; phylum Streptophyta; class Magnoliopsida; order Canellales; family Canellaceae; genus Warburgia; species Warburgia ugandensis. The sequence continues at coordinate 56,396,328 of CP141128.1, forward strand.
ATACGAACTCCGTTTTTGGCGTTCTTTGAGGTGTTGGATTCCATTTTTCGAGTAGGATCTAATGGTACCAAGTTTCCTCATAAATTCCTTCGTTTACTATTTTAAATAAAGTAAAACATTTAACACAGTTTATTTCCCATAGAATGTCCAATTTTTGTTAAAAATAGCGTAATTTGCTCGGGTATTACATTATTACCCCCTTAAAAGAATTTCATCCTCGAAATTCCATAAATTATCATCTTTAAGGTATTTTGTCTCTTAGGTAACTTCTTGGTGAATGCATTCCCCCCTTAGGAATCAAATCTAGGCTCAACCTCAATTTATCATTTCTTATTGTTCCTTCTACAAGGCCTTACCTATAAGGGCCGCTTTCGCTGCGTACTCTGATGCATACTCCCATACGTGCCATTTTAACAATGCCGGTTTCTAGCTGTAATTCATCTATCTCGAAATCCTTAGATGCCTATACTTTTATCATCATGTATAGGATAGTCTCCTCGTAGGATCATGCTTCATTATTCATGTATAAATTACTCCATACTTCTTTGAGATCATATGATCATATTTCTTCTATTTCATTTTGAATATTATAGGATAATCCCTTTTTCTTCTTGTCTTTCACCTAGTGATCTCTTCATTATCCACATCTCCTTCAATGGTTGGTTATATGTCATTAGTAAGTGTCCAAAAAATTACCTTCTTTCTATTGCGTCCAACTTTGCTTCTTATCTTTTATATTTGTCCCCAACATACTTCAATAACTGACATGGTATCATATGTTTTACAACCAAACCCTTGATTTACTTCAAATTTCAACTTTCTGTAGTTTTCCATATGTGACTTGATTCCTCAACCAAAATTACATTCAAAATAAACTCATGAAAGCCAATTAGTAGCTTCTTCCATTGAGGACCTTATCATATACTGAAAGTAAAATGTCCTAACTCCATATCCAATTTCATAATTATTGAATTCATTAAACGCCTTTTTTTTTCATGTCAAATGTTAATGGTCGATTCATCATCATGGGTCAAATGTTCTCGTCCAGAGGCCTATCTCACTATTCACATCAATTTGTCATTAGGATTTTTAATAATGTTCCCATTTATGCAAAGCAAAAGGTCTCTTATTCATAACCGAGTACCCTTACTAGGTCATGGTTGAATCCTTTGTTATCATCCTCTTTGTCCTTTCTTTGCTTTGTGGTTTTCTTCGTAACCTTTTAGTCAAAAAGTTCTATACTCAATCCAGTAGGGTTAGTCCTTAGGAAATCCCTTCAATTGATTTTTCGTACTTGGTATATGCACCTAACAACTAACTTTTTGTCTAAAGGTAATGTAACATTAAATCTTCACCTTATAGTGTGCTAGCCATCTCACCTTTTCTCCTTCCATCCCCTATGTCAATATATTGTTTAGTCTTTTATTAAGGCTTTATCGTCAATCATGCAGTTTGTATTGTCAGGATGTATCCTCATAAATAGTCATTTTCTCAATTCCTCGAATTTTATCCTTCAAGTGCCTCCTCATACTTAGCTTATAATAGCAGTTCTTATTCAATAACTACTACATCAAGTTATGCTGAAGCTATTAAATCATCAAATTTGAAAAACACTCAGGTAAGCATGGAACATTTTCGTAAACATATAGAAAGACTTTATTCGATTATCTGTTGATCTCTGTCCAGATGTATAGGTTATGAGCTCAACAGTCTCTCTAAAGCGTTCAGTACTTATCCAAGTCAGCAGCATCTTTCAGACCCACAGTGATTTCTATGGTTTGTTATGGTATCTATTCAGGTTTGGAAAAATCTGTCTCACTGGTGGAGATCGTTCCTTATTTTTGCTTCTGTCTCAGTTGTTACTATATTTATTCTACTTGTAGCTCCTCCACGATGTGGCCTAATCAACTTCATGATGGGGCTTAATCGACTAACCTCATACCCTCAAGTGACTTAGTCCAATAAGTAACTTCTTTTAGGTAGAACTCATGTCCAAATACTTATAATATCCCTCTGAGTAGATAACTTCGACTACTAACTCATAGATACTAACATACTTGATTAATCAGGGTGGGATACCATTATTTAGTCAACAGTACTCTAAAGGTAATGACTAAATAATGGTCTTAAGATTTTTGGTCTTCCAATCTATAATAGTAAGACCTCCATTTTGATCCTTGATGGTACCCTACTTGCTAAATGTGACGACCTGGGTTTTATATGATGCAAATTTGATAAAAAGGCGACATCTCTTGTTTTATAAATATGAAATGCATGAAAATCTTTTTGTTTTGGAAAACAATCTTTTGTATAAAACCCCGAGTGTCAAAACACATTTTCCAATTATCTAGCTATGGCATAGTTTTAAATTGATTCTATTCCCAAGAAAGTGTTAGTCACTGTGACGGCCCAGGTTTTCACATGCATTTTTTTTAAATGCAATATCTAATTCCTAAGGCGGGATGCATCCCTATTTGAAAACCAGTTTATAAAAACCATGCAATGCAGCGGAAAATCTTTAGTTCTAAACTCATTTTTGAAAAACCCCGAGTGTCATTTGCTTTCACAACAACCAAGGTAGTTTATGAAAAGCTTTAGAAATCATAAGTGTTTTTCCCCATATCTATCCAAATACAAAGACACAAATTCAAGCGTAATTAAATACAAATACATGTCCAAAGGGTAGAGAGTTTACTCACATGTATAACTGTCTTCTTTTTAATTCACTTGCTCGTAGCACTAATATCTCCTCAGGCGTCATCTATTTGTGAGTGGAACTATCCTAAAAAATGTTAAGGATAGGGTGAGTATATACTATACTCAGCAGGAGTCTATCACTACTAGTTTTATAATGCATGCGATGTTTCAAAATCATATGCTCTTTCCAAAACATGTGCATGTTTGAATACTCAAGTTCAATATCGATATAAAAATCCGTTGTCAAACTGAAATACTAAGGATGTAAAGGATCACATAATCCAAAATCGAAAGTATCATATATATATATATATATATCATAACATTATGATATGCATAAGATGCTTCATTGAATCCAACTCATGGATCTCTAGTATAGTATGGTCGACCAACCTCATATCATGCCATATGCAATGTAAATAAGTCCATAAACCATAGGGTTCAACTATGCCCACAACCTCGCTGCCATGTGGTCCCCAGGTACCTGAGGACACAGCGTCATAGCCTCCACGGGGCATATGACACATCGACCCCGTGCCGTGACACCAGTGGTAGCCCCCTGTACCACATGCAATCGACGTAGGGACATGCCCTTTTTTGGGCGTGGTACCCATTCCACCTAGTAGTGGTAGAGGCTGGGTGGACAACCCAGACCCCTCGACATAGCACCCACGGGCTTACTAGCCCAAATCACATAAGATCAAATAATCCAAAAACCTCTTTTCAAAACCTGTCCTCTTTGGGTCCCTCACAACTGCCTGGCCCTCAGCACTCCAGCGTCTTTTGGCAAGCCTCAAGGACATGCAATCTTTGCAAGAACTTAATACTCATAGATCATGCAATGTATGCAATAGTTTGCAAAACATATCTATGCATACTGTATATACAAAACATGTCTATGCATAAAGCATTTGTCACATGCATGCTAAACAAGTCATATACTTAAATCATGTATTTGCAAAACAATCATAGTTCTTTTAAAAGAATCTAGTAGCGATAGAGCACCTACCTGACTAGGTCGCGCTATCCCCTTTGTCCTCGTACGCTCCTGAACACAGTTTGGGGACTCAAGGTTAGTTTGGCCCATCTTTTATGGGTTTTAGAGTAGTTGGTCTCATTACTTAGGCATTAAGCATCCATCCCTACGTGTATGGGTGTCCTAAGGTCCTAATTGGGCCTTGGTATTATCAATTTTCTAAAGGTCTAGCGGCCACGCGCCACCATCCTATTCTAAGGTTCATGCCTACCTTTGATTGGGCCTTGATTAGGGATTTTATATTTTGGGTGTGTCTGCGTCATCGACACGGACACAACACCTTTTGTGGCACCTCAATCGGAGCTCTAGATCTCAAGTTATAAGCGTTTTAGTGTCACACATACATAAGGGTCTCAAGAGTGAAAAGACGGAATGCTAGGGCACTGCGCGTCAGCGACATGCGCTCGCATTTTCTAAAGAAAATGAAAAATCCCAACTGCTAGTGCATCTGCAGTGTGCACCTCAGTGGGCGTGTCTGCAGATGCGCCGGATTTTCCCACTGTCTCTCTCTTTCGCGGGCACGTCCCCGGACGCACCCGTTTGGTTTTTCAAATGGGATCGATGTGTTACGTTCCGAGTGGAACGTTCCATTCGTCTGGGGGACCGGGGTGTCCTTAGGGCACCCTGGTTCAACCCTGTCGAACCAGTACGGCCCAAGGAACGTCCCTGGGTCCTTGGTGAGTCTCCAGGTCTCCATTTTGCATGGTTTTTCATGCAAAAACTTAGGGAAATTGATCTTAGAACTACTGTGAAGATGGGTTCTGAGGGATCTTGGGCATACCTGGCTCGTTGCTGGGTTTTTCTCCTTGTTTCTCCTCTAGGTCACTCCTCCACAACGGGTTTTCTTCAACCTTTTGGGCTGCCATTAGAGGCGCCCAAGAGCTCTATTTATAGAGCTATGAGAGGTTCTGGAGGGGGCTCTCACCGCCTTTGAATGGCGGTGGAGAAATCTCCATAATGGCGGTAATTTCTCCTCCAATCACCGCCGTTCTAGAACTCCCTAGGAGGTTGAAGATGAAGGGTGCCCGTATCAAATCGGGCCCCTGTGTTTTGCATGCTAAATCCGTTTTTTGTAAAAATTATATTTTTGCCCCTAAACTTCAAAGGGCCATAACTTGCTTGTTTTAACTCTGTTTTGGGTGATTTTGGTCTTGTTGGATTCCTTTTTCTAAGACGCACCTAATGGTATCATTTTCAGGACCAAATTTCTGGGTTCAGTCAAGGTGAATAGGGAAATGACCAAAATGCCCTTATCTTCAAAACTGAACTTTTCATGGGATTTTAATATTACAAAAATTGGGGTCATTATAGTCACAGCCTTAGCTATAGAGAGTAACTACAATCAAGTAACATTGAAAGATAAGGTAGGGGTTTACTTACTTGCTTTTAATCTAGGTGTCTTCTGTCATAGGCGTACTCTATCCTTAAGTGTTTACTTTGTGTTTGAAAAATGTTGAGAATTGGGTGAGTATATACTATACTCAGTAGGAGTCCATCACTACTAGTTTTATAATGCATGCTATGTTTAAAATCATATGCTTTTGCAAAACATGTGCATGTTCAAGTTCAATATCAAGATTAAAAACCATTGTTGAATTGGAATACTGATGACTTAAAGAATCACATAATCCAAATCAATAGTATCATATATATCACAAACATAATGATATACATAAGATGCTCCACTGAATCCAACTCATGGATATCTGGTATGGTCGACCAACCTCATGTCATGCCATATGCAATGCAAGTAAATCCATAAACCATAGGGTCCAACTATGCCCATGAGCTCACCGCCGTGTGGTCCTCGGGTACTTGAGGACACTCGGTCATAGCCTCCACGGGGCATATGACACATCGACCCAGTCCCGTGACACTAGTGGTAGCCCCCTGTATCACATGCAGTTGACGTAGGGACGTTGCCCTTTTTGGGCGTGGTACCTATCCACCTAATAGTGGTAGAGGCTGGAGGCCAACCCAAACCTCTCGGCATAGCGCCCACGAGCTTATCAGCCCAAATCATATCAGATCAAACAAGCGAAACCCCTTTTTCAAAACCTACCCTCTTTGGGTCCCTCACAACTGCCTACCCAGTGTCTTTTGGGCACTCCAGCCTCTTTTGGTAACCCTCAAGGACATGCAATCTTTCAAAAACTCAATGCTCACAAATCATAGAATGTATGCAATTGTTTGCAAAACATATCTATGCATAATGTATATGAAATTATTTGCAAAACATATCTATGCATAAAGCATTTATCATATGTATGCTGAATTAAGTCATGCTAAACAAGTCATATACTTATACTTAAAACATGCATTCTCAAAACATTCATGGCTCTTTTAAAAAGTCTAGTAGCGATAGAGCACCTACCTCAAAGTCTCCTGGAGTCGCGTCTTTTATCACTTCAACCTGTCCTTGGGTCTCATTTATAAACTCCTGGGTATGAATGGATACAAGGAGTCCTTATTAATTTCAATCCATTTAGACATTAGATCGCTAGCTCTGCCTATTGGGTCCTTGGTGCTTGCCTAATTCATTTGTCAAGCTAGATCTTATAATATGGATCTACTTTCCAATAGTTAAACTCTATAATTTATCCTCTAATCCTAACTTTAAAGTCTCAGTAGGTCTGCGTGCCCCAGTTCCCAAGATACCTATGTATCCTGGTTGAACCGCGACTGCCTTACGTGCGTGAGCGCCCAAAGGCCGTGCCAGGGACTGCGTTTTGCACGCACATATGCATGCTTAAGTGATGTGCTATGACGCGCATCATCGAACGGACGCACCTTGTAGCATGGCACGTCTTAGCTCCCAAGGCACCCCGTGCACCCTGGTCGAGCCAGGACCCGTGCCCCATATTGTGCGCGCACCTGAAGACCGCACCTGGGACAGTGTACGCACTAATGTACACCCGAAACCCATCCCTGGGACCCTGTCCCAGGCGCGCATGGAGCAAGGCGTCCCTGGGACACCTGCTTCGTGCAAGTTCGTCTGAACCTGGTTTAGGAACGTCTTGTTCACGCAGGGCCAGCCCAAGCTGGCTTGGAGCATTTTTCGGCCAGGAACCTGGCTGGAAAATGGCTAGAAATGCTAGATCCAGTATGGATCTAGCCTGAGAAGAGGAAAGAAAATGAAAAAGGAAAAAGAACGGCTTACCTAGTAGCCTGGGGAGTGCCCATCGCCGGTGGTAGAGCCCCATTTCATTTTGAATCTTCCTGCTCACCGGAAAACTCAAAGAAAGGGGAAATCGTGCAAGGCCGAAACAAGAGGAGAATGGGGCATGGGAAAAAATGGCAATGGCCAGCCTGACTTGGGCCTGGCTGTTGCCAAAAAACGCAGAGAGACGGGTTTTCGGTTTTTCCAGAAACCCCAGTCCAAACATTGTCGGAAAATGTGTTTTTGAGAGGGGGAGATGGAGGTTTTTATAGCCCTGCTATGGCAGTGCTACCAATGGCGGTGCCGCCCTTGGCGGTGGCAGATCCCTCTAGAAAAATCGAGATTTGAGGGTTTTTAGAAAAATCTGGGGAGGAAGATGACAGGGGGTGCCGTTATCAAAATGGCCCCCTTCGTTTTTCTTCCTTTTTCGTTTTAAACGTTTTCTGTTTAAATTACAGAACTGCCCCTGATCTTTAAACGGCCTTAACTTCTTCATACGGACTCCGTTTTGGGTGATTTTAGAGGCGTTGGATTCCATTTTTTGAGTAGAATCCAATGGTACCAAGTTTTCTCATAAATTCCTTCATTTACTATTTTAAGTAAAGTGAAACATTTAACTCAGTTTATTTCCTATAGAATGTTCAATTTTAGTTAAAAATAGTGTAAATTGCTCGGGCATTACATTATTACCCCCTTAAAAGAATTTTGTCCTCAAAATTCCATGAATTATCATCTTCAAGGTATTTTGTTTCTTAGATAACTTCTTGGTGAATGCATTCTCCCCTTAGGATTCTAATCTAGGCTCAACCTCAATTTATCATTTTTATTGTTCCTTCTACAAGGCCTTACCAATAAGGGCTGCTTTCGCTGCGTACTCTAATGCATACTCCCATATGTGCCAGTTTAACAATACCAATTTCTAGCTGTAATTCATCTATCTTGAAATCCTTAGATGCCTATACTTTTCTCATCATGTATAGGATAGTCTCCTTGTAGGATCATGCTTCTTTATTCATGTATAAATTACTCCATAATTCTTTAAGATCATATGATCTTATTTCTCCTATTTCATTTTGAATATCATAGGATAATCCCTTTTTCTTCTTGTGTTTCAGCTAGTGATCTCTTCATCATCCACATCTCCTTCTATTGGTTGGTTATATGTCATTAGTAAGAGTCCAAAAAAAATTACCTTCTTTCTATTGTGTCGAACTTTGTTTCTTATCTTTTATATTTATCTCCAAGATACTTCAATAACTGATATGGTATCATGTGCTCTACAGCCAAACTCTTAATTAACTTTGAATTTCAACTGGCTGTTGTTTTCCATATGTGACTTGATTCGTCGACCAAAATTATATTCAAAATAAACTCATGAAAGCCAATTAGTAGCTTTTACCATCAAGGACCTTATCATATACTGAAAGTAAATTGTCTTAACTCCATATCCAGTTTCATAATTATTGAATTCATTAAACGCTTTTCTCTGTGAAGATTTTATCCAAACTCATGTCAAATGTTAATGGTCGATTCATCATCATGGGTCAAATGTTCTCGTCCAGAGGCCTATCTCACTATACACATCAATTTGTCACTAGGATTTTCAATAATGTTCCCATTTTTGCAAAGAAAAAAGTCTCTTAGTCATAATCGAGTACCCTTACTAGGTCATGGTTGAATCCTTTGTCAATATCTTTTTTATCCTTTCTTTGCTTGATGGTTTCCTTCGTAACCTTTCAGTCCAAAAGTTCTATACTGAATCCAGTAGGGTTAGTCCTTAGGAAATTCCTTCAATTGATTTTTCGTACTTGGTATATGCTCATAACAACTAACTTTTTGTCTAAAGGCAACGTAACATTAAATCTTCACCTTATAGTGTGCTAGCCATCTCACCTTTTCTCCTTCCATCCCCTATGTCAATATATTGTTTAGTTTTTTATCAGGATGTATCCTCATAAATAGTCATTTTCTCAATTCCTCAAATTTTATCCTTCAAGTGCCTCCTCATACTTAGCTTATAATAGCAGTTCTTGTTCAATAACTACTATATCAAGTTATGCTGAAGCTATTAAATCATCAAATTTAAAAATCACTCAGGTAAGCATGGAACATTTTCGTAGACATATAGAAAGACTTTATTTGATTACCTATTGATCTCTTTCCAGATATATCTTTGTCATAAGCTCAAGGGTCTCTAAAGTGATCGGTACTTATCTACCTTTCTTTTCAATCCAAGTCAGCAGCATTCTTCAGACTCAAAGTAATTTCTTCACCTTGTCATGCTAGCCATTAAGGTTTGAAAAATCTTTCATATTGGTTTAGATTACTTCTTATTTTTGCTCCTATCTCAGTTGCTACTATCCTTACGTACTCATAGCCCCTTCATGATGTGGCCTAATCAACTGACCTCATACCCTCAAATGACTTAGTCTAACAAGTAACTTCTTTTAGGTAAAATTCTTATTCAAATACTTATAACATCCCTTTGAGTATTTAATTAGGGTGGGATACCTTTATTTAGTCAACAGTACTCTAAAGGTAATGACTAAATAATGGTCTTAAGATTTTTTGGTCTTCCAATCTATAATAGTAAGACCTCCATTTTGATCCTTGATGGTACCCTACTTGCTAAATGGGTAAGTCACTGTCCCGTCTTAATTCCTTTTTCAATATACTTTATTTACTCATGTAGTGGCAAGGTAGGATGTCACTAAATTTTCCTTTTTATGGACTATATCCATTGGTGTTCCTAATAAGCTAATGGATCCGATAAGGCTCTTATTGCAATATTTGATATAGGCATCAAACCATTTGTAGAATTTAATTTCTAGTTGTGACGACCTGGGTTTTTACATGCATTTTCAAATGCAATATCTAATTCCTAAGGCGGGATGCATCCCTATTTGAAAACCATTTTATAAAAACCATGCAATGTAGCGGAAAAACTTTTAGTTTTAAACTCATTTTGAAAACCCCAAGTGTCATTTGCTTTCACAACAACTGAGGTAGTTTTTGAAAAGCTTTAGAAATCATAAGTGTTTTTCCCCAGGTCTATCCAGTCACAGCACTTAGCCCAACTGTAATTAAATACAACTACATGTCCAAAGGGTTGAGTGTTTACTTACATGTATAACTGTCTCCTTTTTAATTCACTTGCTCGTAGCACTAATATTTCCTGAGGCGTCGTCTATTTGTGAGTGGAACTATCTTGAAAAATGTTAAGGATAGGGTGAGTATATACTATACTCAGTAGGAGCCTATCACTACTAGTTTTATAATGCATGAGATGTTTTAAAATCATATGCTCTTTCAAAACATGTGCATGTTTGAATACTCAAGTTCAATATCGATATTAAAATCCATTGTCAAATTGAAATACTAACGACTTAAAGGATCACATAATCCAAAATCGAAAGTATCGTATACATATATATCATAACATTATGATATGCATAAGATGCCTCATTGAATCCAACTCATGGATATCCAGTATAGTATGGTCGACCAACCTCATATCATGCCATATGCAATGCAAATAAGTCCACAAAACCATAGGGTCCAACTATGTCCACGACCTCACCGCCGTGTGGTCCCCGAGTACCTAGGGACATAGGATCATATACCTCCACGGGGCATATGACACTTCTTCATCGTAAATCATGCAATTTATGAAATCGGTTGCAAAACATGCATGCAATGCATAAAATCTACTCATACTAGTATCTCATTCAAAGACATAACCCTGCCTAGAAGCCTGTCAGCTCTCTCTGGCCCACCCTCGTCGGCCCGCCCTCATTAGCCCACCCTCATTGGTCAAGGCTACACTTATCATGCAATCTATGCATGTAGCACATGTCTAAGCAATATATGCGTAATGTATTTTTCAAAACCTGTCCTCATTAGGTCCCTCACAACTGCCTGACCCTCACAACTGCCTACCCAGTGTCTTCTGGTAACCCACAAGGACATGCAATTTTTCAAGAACTCAATGCTCACAAATCATGCAATATATGTAATTGTTTGCAAAACATGTCTATGCATAATATATTTCTCATATGCATGCTGAATTCCTTTATAAGATTAAATAAGTCATATAACTTATACTTAAAACATGAAGTCTCAAAACAATGATTGCTCTTTTTAAAAGTCTAGTAGCGATAGAGCACCTACCTGGCTAGGTCGCGCTAACCCCTTTGTCCTCGTACGCTCCTGAACATGGTTTGGGGAATCAAGGTTAGATTGGCCTATCTTTTATGGGTTTTAGAGTGGTTGGTCTTATTACTTAGGCATTAGGGGTCCATCCCTATTCCTATGGGTGTCCTAAGGTCCTAATTGGGCCTTGGTATCCTCAGTTTTCCAAAGGTCTAGCGGCCACGCGCCACCATCCTATTCTAAGGTTCATGCCCACCTTTGATTGGGCCTTGATTAGGGATTTTATAGTTTGAGTGTGTCCGCATCGTCGACACGAACACAACGCATTTTGCGGTGCCTCAATCGGAGCTCTAGATTTCAAGTTATAAGCGTTTTAGTGTCACACATACATAAGAGCCTTAAGAGTGAAAAGGCGGAATGCTAGCATGCTGCGCGTCAGTGGCATGTGCCCGCCTTTTCTTAAGGAATGAAAAATCCCATCTTGCTAGTGCGCTGCGCGTCTATGGCATGCGCCTAAGTGGGCACGTCTACAAACGTGCTGGGTTTCCCGCCCGTCTTTCCCTTTTGCGGGCGTGTAATGACTCCAATTTTGTAATATTGAAATTCCAAGTTAAGCAATGAAAAGATCAGTTTTTGAAGATAAGGGCATTTTATTCATTTTACTATTCACCTTAATTAAACTCAGGAATTTGGTCCTAAAAATGGTGCCATTAGATGCGTCTCGGAAAAAGGAATCCAACGAGACCAAAATCACCCAAAACGAAGTTAAAATGAGCAAGTTATGGCCCTTTGAAGTTCAGGTGCAAAAATGTAATTTTATTAAAAAACGAATTTACCCTGCAAAAACACAGGGGCCCGTTTTGATACGGGCACCCCTTCATCTTCAACCTCTAGAGGGTTCTAGAACGGCGGTGATTGGAGGAGAAATCACTGCCATTTTGGAGGTTTCTCCACCGCCATTCAAAGGCAGTGGGAGCCCCCTCCAGAACCCTCTCTTAGCTCTATAAATAGAGCTCTTGGGCGCCTCTAATGGCAGCCCAAGACGTTGAAGAAAAACCTGTTGAGGAGCAGTGACCTAGAGGAGAAAACAAGGAGAAAAACCCAGCAACAAGCCAGGTACGCCCAAGATCCCTCAAAACCCATCTCCACCATAGTTCCAAGAACAATTTCCCTAGGTTTTTGCATGAAAAACCATGCAAAATGGAGCCCTGAAGACTCACCAAGGACTCAAGGACATTCCTTGGGCCCAACTGGTTCGACAGGGTCGAACCAGGGTGTCCTAAGGACACCTCGGTTCCCCAACGAACAAGACGTTCCAATAGGAACATCACACGTCATCCCATTTGAAAAAATCCAAACGGGCGCGTCCGGGGACTCGCCCGCAAAAGAGACAGTCGGGAGGAAAACCTGGCGCGTCTAGAGACGTGCCCGCTGAGGCGCACGTCGTAGACATGCAGTGCGCTAGCGCTGCGGGTTTTCTCGTTCCTTAAGGAAGCCGGGGCACACGACGCAGACGCACAACGCCCTAGCATTCCATTTTTTTTCATTCTTAAGACCCTATGTACGTGCAACACTAAAAAGCTTATAACTTGAGATCTAGAACTCCGATTGAGGCGCTGCAAAAGGTGTTGTGTCCCAAACTATAAAATCCTTGATCAAGGCCCAATCAAAGGTGGGCATGACCCTTAGAATAGGATGGTGGCGCGTGCCCACTAGACGTTTGGAAAACTGAGGATACCAAGGCCCAATGAGGACCTTAGGACACCCATAGGCATAGGGATGGACCCCTAATGCCTAAGTAATAAGACAAACCACTCTAAAACCCATGAAAGATAGGCTAAACTAACCTTGAGTCCCCAAACCATGTTCAGGAGCATACGAGGAAAAAAGGGTTAACGCGACCTAGCCAGGTAGGTGCTCTATCACTATTAGATTCTTTTAAAAGAACTATTATTGTTTTGAGAACATATGTTTTAAGTATATGACTCATTTAGCATGACTTAATTCAGCATGCATGTGATAAATGCTTTATGCTTAGACATGTTTTGTAAATAATTACATATACGTTGTGCATAGATATGTTTTTCAAACTATTGCATACATCGCATGATTTGTGAGCATTAAGTTTTAGCAAAAGTTGCATGTCCTTGAGGGTTACCAAAAGATGCTAGAGTGCCGAGGGCCAGGCAGTTGTGAGGGACCCAAAGAGGACAGGTTTTGAAAAGAGGTTTTTAGCTTATTTGATCTTATGTGACTTGGGCTAGTAAGGCCGTGGATGCTATGCTAAGGGGTCTAGGTTGGCCACCCAGCCTCTAGCACTACTAGGTGGAATGGGTACCACGCACAAAAATGGACATGTCCCTACGTCGACTGCATGTCGTACAGGGGGCTAGCACTGGTGTCACGGCACTAGGTCGATGTGTCATATGCCCCATGGAGGCTATGACGCTGTGTCCTCAGGTAGCCGGGGACCACACGGTGGCGAGGTCGTGGGCATAGTTTGGACCCTATGGTTTGATGATTTATATGCATTTCATATAGCATGATATGAGGTTGGTCGACCATACCATACTAGAGATCCATGAGTTGGATTCCATGAAGCATCTTATGCATATCATAATGTTATGATATATGTATGTATATGATACTTTCGATTTTGGATTATGTGATCCTTTAAATCGTTAATATTTCTGTTTGATAACGGATTCTTATATCGATATTGAACTTGAGTATTCAGACATGCACATGTTTTGAAAAAGCATATGATTTTAATACATCACATGCATTATAAAACTAGTAGTAATAGGCTCCTACTGAGTATAGTATATACTCACCAAATTCTCAATATTTTTCAGACACAAAGTAAATACTTAAGGGCAAGGTACGCTTGTGCTAGGAGACACCCAGACTCAGTGCAAGTAAGTAAACCCTTACCTTATCTTTCAATGTTACTTGGTTGTAGTTACTCTCTAATAACTGGGGCTGTGACTAACACTTTCTTGGGAATAATATTGATTTAAAACTTTACCATGGCTAGATAAATTGAGAATGTGTTTTAACACTCGGGGTTTTTATGAAAGGTTGTTTTCCAAATGAAAAAGATTTTCATCCATTTCATACTTATAAAATAAGAGATCTCGCATGTTTATCAAAATTGCATCATATAAAAACTCGCGTCATGACAGGGCGCGTCCGTTTGGTTCTCTCAGATGCAGTCGACGCGTCTCGTCCGAGTGGGACATTCTGGTCGTTTAGGGGACCGGGGCATCCTCAGGACACCCTGGTTCGACCCTGTCGAACCAGAGTGGCCCAGGGAACGTCCCTGGGTACTTGGTGACTCTCCAGGGCTCTATTTTGCATGATTTTTCATGCAAAAATTGAGGGAAACTAAGCCTAGGACTACTGTGAAGACGGGTTTTGAGGGATCTTGGGCATACCTGGCTTGTTGCTGGGTTTTTCTCCTCGTTTTCCCTCTAGGTTTCTTCTCCATGACAAGTTTTCTTCAAGCTTTTGGGCTGCCATTAAAGGCGCCGAAGAGCTCTATTTATAGAGCTATAAGAGGGTTCTAGAGGGGGCTCTCACCGCCCTTGAATGGTGGTAGAGAAACCTCCAGAATGGCGGTGATTTCTCCTCCAATCACTGCCATTCTAGAACCCTCTAGGGGGTTGAAGATGAAGGGTGCCCGTATCAAAACGGGCCCCTGTGTTTTGCAGGCTAAATCCGTTTTTGTAAAAATTACATTTTTGCCCCTAAACTTCAAAGGGCCATAACTTGCTCATTTTAACTCCATTTTAGGTGATTTTGGTCTTGTTGGATTCTTTTTTCCGAGACGCACCTAATGGTACCATTTTCAAGACAAAATTTTTGGGTTCAGTCAAGGTGAATAGTGAAATGATCAAAATGCCCTTATCTTCAAAAACTGAACTTTTTATTGCTAACTTGGGATTTTAAATGTTACATAATTGGAGTCATTACACTAGTTCATCACCATTTCTCTTCAAAAATTTCTTGTTGCATAATCTCCTGAAATTCGATATTCTACTCAAAGTCTTAAACCCCATATGCTTTATCTCTATTATACTCTTTTATAATAAAATCATCACCAACTCAACTATCATCATTCCTTGAAAGTTGATTGGTTTATCTTCCCACTCGATGAGAGATTTGTATGTATCTTCATAAAGTCATGATCTTTATTTATTTATTTATTTATTCTTTTGAATATTCAATATTCATTGAATACTGGTAGTTACATCTCTATCTCTTTCTTTCTTTTCTTCAAAATCCTCACTTTTGTCTTCCTAGATCAATGTCTTCCTGTGCTTTGTTGCATATGATCGATACTTCATCTCTTCCTGTATGTAACATATATGATAAAGTGAATGCTTCTCAGAAATTCTAAACCGTCTTAAGATCATTGAAATCCTCAATTGCCTATAGCCTCAATAAAATTCATACAATGTCTTAATAATGGCATTGACGTTTTTATACTTTTCTTACAAGTTCATGTTAGGATCAATCTATTATCATCCTTAGTATTATCATCAAAATATCTTGATAGCACTGTCAAATATGTTCCTTATCATATTCATGTTATATTCCTCTTAATCACAATATGTCACTTGTACACAACTTCTTATTTGCTCCATAATACTCAAGTAGTTATTATTCGATAGCACTTTAATCTTCATAAGACTCCAATTAAGGTAACCAAAATTGAGCTATGTCCTTCAGGATCCATACCTTTGTGACCTAGTACGAGTCACAGTCATCTCCTAATATCATCTTGCATTCTCACTTCTCTTAGATTATCATCAAAATTCTTCTCAAAGTCTGTCTTTTACATCCCCTATCATACTCATATTATATCCTTGTGATAGTGTACTCATATCCTGATATTCTTTATGATGGTAAGATAGCCATTTAGGTTCTTTGATTTTCTCACCTTTGATAAGATTACTTTATTGCAGGTCAGAACTATCTATTAACAAGTTTACTAACATCTTCATTCATCATTCTCATCATAATATGATCCATATATGAGTTTTCATATTTGCGCCACACAACAATCCTTAATCCTTAAGTTGTCTTAGACTAGATTTTGGATAAGGGTTGCACTATCCTCTGCCTAATTATTTGTTAAACCAAGCTGTGTTTTACCTATTTATTTATGGTGAAATGCCTTGAGCATTAATATTGTAATCCTCAAATAGAAGTAGTCATCTCTACTACTCCTATTTATACTACTTCTTGATTTTCTCTATGGTCTATGACCCTTGGACATGCTGGACTAGTTGCGAAAGGATAAAACTTAGGCTCTGATACCAACTGTGATTACCCGGGTTTTCCCATGCATTTTTAAATGAAAAATCTAAATTCCTAAGGTGGGATCCCGATTTGAAAACCATTTTATGAAAACCATGCAATGCAGCTGAAAACCTTTTGTTTTAAACTCATTTTGAAAACCCCGAGTGTCATTTGCTTTCACAACAATCAAAGTAACTTTTGAAAACTTTAGAAATCATAAATGTTTTTCCCCAGGTCTATCCAATCACAGCCCACAGCCCAACTGTAAATAAATACAAAAACATGTCCAAAGGGTAGAGAGTTTACTTACATGTATAATTGTCTCCTATTTGATTCACGTGCTCGTAGCACTAATATCTCCTGAGGCGCCTTCTATTTGTGAGTGGAACTATCCTGAAAAATGTTAAGGATAGGGTGAGTATATACTATACTCAGTAGGAGTCTATCACTACTAGTTTTGCAATGCATGCTATGTTTAAAATCATATGCTCAAAAAAACATGTGCATGTTCGAACAATCATGTTCAATATCGATATTAGAAACCACTGTCAAATTGGAATACTGACGACTTCAAGAAGAGCATAATCCAAGTCAAAAGTATCATATATCATAAACATAATGCATAAGATGCTCCACTGAATCCAACTCATGGATATCTGGTACGGTCGACCAACCTCATGTCATGCCATATGCAATGCAAGTAAATCCATAAACCATAGGGTCCAACTATGCCCATGACCTCGCCGATGTGTGGTCCCCGGGTACCTGAGGACACTCGGTCATAGCCTCCACGGGGCATATGACACGTCGACCTAGTCCCATGACACCAGTGGTAGCCCCCTGTATCACATGCAATCGACGTAGGGACGTTGCCCTTTTTGGGCGTGGTACCCATCCACCTAATAGTGGTAGAGGCTGGAGGCCAACCCAAACCTCTCAGCATAGCGCCCACAAGCTTATCAGCCCAAATCATATGAGATCAAATAAGCGAAAACCCCTTTTTCAAAACCTGCCCTCTCTGGGTCCCTCACAACTGCCTGGCCCTCACAACTGCCTACCCAGCGTCTTTTGGGCACTCCAACGTCTTTTGGTAACCCTCAAGGACATGCAATCTTTCAAAAACTCAATGCTCACAAATCATAGAATGTATGCAATTGTTTGCAAAACATATCTATGCATAATGTATAGGAAATTATTTGCAAAACATATCTATGCATAAAGCATTTATCATATGTATGCTGAATTAAGTCATGCTAAACAAGTCATATACTTATACTTAAAACATGCATTCTCAAAACAATCATGGCTCTTTTAAAAAGTCTAGTAGCGATAGAGCATCTACCTCAAAGTCTCCTGGAGTCGCGTCCTTTATCACTTCAACCCGTCCTTGGGTCTCATTTATAAACTCCTGGGTATGAATGGATACAAGGAGTCCTTATTAATTTCAATCCATTTAGATATTAGATCGCTAGCTCTGCCTATTGGGTCCTTGGTCCTTGCCTAATTCAATTGTCAAGCTAGATCCTATAATATGGATCTACTTTCCAATAGTTAAACTCTGTAATTTATCCTCTAATCCTAACTTTAAAGTCTCAGTAGGTCTGCGTGCCCCAGTTCCCAGGATACCCGTGTATCCTAGTTGAACCGCGACCGCCTTACGTGCGTGCGCGCCCAAAGGCCGTGCCAAGGACCGCGTTGTGGCATGCTTAAGTGACGCACTATGACGTGCATCATCGTACGGACGCACCTTGTAGCATGGCATGTCTCAGCTCCCAGCCACCCTGTGCACCCTGGTCGAGCCAGGACCTATGCCCCATGTTGTGCACGCACCTGAAGGCCGCACCTGGGACAGTGTACGCATTGACGTTCACCCGAAACCCATCCCTGGGACCCTGTCCCAGGCGCGCATGGAGTAAGGTGTCCTTGGGATGCCTGGTTCGTGCAGGGTCATCTGAACCTAGTTTAGGAACGTCTTGTTCATGCAGGGCCACCCCGAGCTTGCTTGGAGCATTTTTCGGCTAGGAACCTGGCTGGAAAATGGCTGGAAATGCTAGATCCAATATGGATCTAGCCTGAGAAGAGGAAACAAAATGAAAAAGGAAAAAGAACGGCTTACCTGGTAGCCTGGGGAGTGCCCATCGCCGGTGGTAGAGCCCCATTTCATTCTGAATCTTTCTGCTCGCCGAAAAACTTGTAGAAAGGGGAAATTGTGCAGGGCCGGAACAAGAGGAGAGAGTGGCATGGGGAAAAATGGCAATGGCCGACCTGACTTCGGCCTAGCTGTTGTTGAAAAACGCAGAGAGATAGGTTTTCTGTTTTTGCCGGAAACCCCAGTCCAAACGTTGCCGAAAAACGTGTTTTTGAGAGGGGGAGATGGGGATTTTTATAGCCCTGCTATGGCAGTGCTGCCAATGGCGGTGTTGCCCTTGGCTGTGGCAGATCCCTCTGGAAAAATCGAGATTTGAGGGTTTTTAGAAAAATCTGGGGAGGAAGACGACAGGGGGTGTCGTTATCAAAATGGCCCCCTGCATTTTTTCTTCCTTTTTCATTTTAAACGTTTTTTGTTTAAATTACAGAACTGCCCTGATCTTTAAACTGCCGTAACTTCTTCATACAGACTCTGTTTTGGGTGATTTTAGAGGCGTTGGATTCCATTTTTAGAGTAAAATCCAATGGTACAAAATTTCCTCACAAATTACTTCATTTACTATTTTAAATAAAGTGAACCATTTAACTTAGTTTATTTCCTATAGAATGTTCAATTTTTGTTAAAAATAGTGTAAATTGCTCGGGCATTACATTATTACCCCCTTAAAAGAATTTTGTCCTCAAAATTCCATGAATTACCATCTTCAAGGTATTTTGTCTCTTAGATAACTTCTTGGTGAATGCATTCTCCCCTTAGGAATCTAATCTAGGCTCAACCTCAATTTATCATTTTTATTGTTCCTTCTACAAGGCCTTACCTATAAGGGCAGCTTTCGCTGCGTACTCTGATGCATACTCTGTGACGACCCGGGTTTTCCCTTGCATTTTTATATGCAATACCTAATTTCCTAATGCAGGATGCATCCCTATTTGAAAACCATTTCATAGAAACCATGCAATGCAGCGGAAAACCTTTTAGTTTTAAACTCATTTAGAAAATCCCGAGTGTCATTTGCTTTCACAACGTCCAAGGTAGTTTTTAAAAAACTTCAGAGAATCATAAACGTTTTTCCCCAGGTCTATCCAGTCACAACACACAGCCCAACTGTAATTATATACATGTCCAAAGGGTAGAGAGTTTACTCACATGTATAGTTATCTCCTTTGTTTATGCACTTGCTCATAGCACTAACATAGATGTCCTCTACGCGTGGATGGAATCATCCTGAAAAATGTTAAGGATAGGGTGAGTATACACTATACTCAGTAGGAGTCTATCATATGCATGCTGAATCAAGTCATGCTAAACAAGTCATATACTTATAACATATGTTCTCAAAATAATAATAGATCTTTTAAAAGAATCTAATAGTGACAAAGCACCTACCTGACTAGGTCGCGTTAACCCTTTTATCCTCGTACGCTCCTGAACATGGTTTGGGGACTCAAGGTTAGTTTAGCCTATCTTTTATGGGTTTAGAGTAGTTGGGTCTTATTACTTAAGCATTAGGGGTCCATCCCTATGCCTATGGGTGTCCTAAGGTCCTAATTGGGCCTTGGTATCCTCAGTTTTCCAAAGTTATAGTGGCCACGCGCCACCATCCTATTCTAAGGGTCATGCCCACCTTTGATTGGGCCTTGATCAGGGATTTTATATTTTGGATGTGTCCACGTCATCGACATAGACACAACGCCTTTTGCGGCGCCTCAATCGGAGCTCTAGATCTCAAGTTATAAGCATTTTAGTGTCGTACCTACATCGAGTCTTAAGAACGAAAAAGAACAGAATGCTAGGGCGCTGCGCGACTGCATCGTGCGCCCTGGCTTCCTTAAGGAACCAAAAGATGTCGCACTGCTAGCGCACTGCGCATCTACTGCATGTGCCTCAACTGGCGCGTCTGCAGACGCGCTGATTTTTCCGCCCGTCTTTCTCTTTAGCGGGCGCATCCCTGGACGCGCCCATTTGCTTTTTCAAATGGAGACGACGTGGAACGTTCCGACTCCGTCGTCTGGGGGACCGGGGCATCCTTAGAACACCCTAGTTCAACCCCTGTGGAACTAGTGTGGCCCAGGGAACATCCCTGGGTCCTTGGTGGCTCTCCTGGGCTCCGTTTTGTATGGTTTTTCATGCAAAAACTTAGGGAAATTGACCTTGGAACTATGGGAGAGATGGGTTTTGAGCGATCTCGAACGTACCTGGCTCGTTGCTGGATTTTTCTCCTTGTTTCTCCTCTAGGTCACTCCTCCACAACAGGTTTTCTTCAACCTTTTGGGCTTCCATTAGAGGCGCCCAAGAGCTCTATTTATAGAGCTATGAGAGGGTTTTGGAGGGGGCTCTCACCACCTTTGAATGGCGGTGGAGAAACCTCCAGAATGGCGGTAATTTCTCCTCCAATCACTGCCATTCTAGAACCCTCTAGAGGTTGAAGACGACGGGGTGCCCGTATCAAAACGGGCCCTTGTGTTTTTCAGGTTAAGTCATTTTTGTAAAATTTACAATTTTGCCCCTGAACTTCAAAGGGTCATATCTTGCTTATTTTAACTCCGTTTTGGGTGATCCTGGTCTCGTTGGATTCCTTTTTCCGAGACGCATCTAAGGACAGCATTTTAGGACCAAATTCCTGGGTTTAGTCAAGGAAACTAGTGAAATGACCAAAATGCCCTTATCTTTAAAACTAAACTTTTCATGGAATTTTAATATTACAAAAATTGGGGTCATTACATACTCCCATATGTGCCAGTTTAACAATACCAGTTTCTAGCTGTAATTCATCTATCTTGAAATCCTTATATGCCTATACTTTTCTCATCATGTATAGGATAGTCTCCTTGTAGGATCATGCTTCTTTATTCATGTATAAATTACTCTATACTTCTTTAAGATCATATGATCTTGTTTCTCCTATTTCATTTTGAATATCATAGGATAATCACTTTTTCTTCTTGTCTTTCATCGAGTGATCTCTCCATCATCCACATCTCCTTCTATTGGTTGGTTATAAGTCATTAGTAAGAGTCCAAAAAAAATTACCTACTTTCTATTGTGTCCAACTTCGCTTCTTATCTTTTATATTTTTCTCCAAGATACTTCGTTCACTACTTTAAATAAAGTGAAACATTTAACTCAGTTTATTTCCTATAGAATGTTCACTTTTCATTAAAAATAGTGTAAATTGCTCGAGCATTACATATCCTAGCCAAAGAAATATTGTAGTTGATTAAATTAGGAATGGAAACAACATGGGAAATGGAAACATGCATGGAATAAGAAACTAAACTCAGGAAACTTTCTAAAAACAAAGCCTTCTTAAAACAAAACTTAGAAATGAGCAAAAACCAATCTAAGATGCAGTTTACAAAAGCAAGGAAATCTAAATAAGAAATTAAAAAGGCGACAAGCAATTATCTAAGGAATCAAAATTCAAAACCATGTGCATGACCCATGTAAGTGTGGATTCTTTAACAATTGCATCTTATTTAAATCAGTTATCCTAGCCAAAGAAATATTGTAGTTGATTAAATTAGGAATGTAAATAACATGGGAAATGGAAACATTCATGGAATAAGAAACTAAACTGAGGAAACCTTCTGAAAACAATGTCTTTTAAAACAAAATTTAGAATATAACTAAAACTAATCTAAGATACAGTTTACATAAGCAAGGAAATCTAAATAAGAAATTAACAAGGCAACAAGAAATTATAATAGGAATCAAAATTCAAAACAATGTGCATGACCCATATAAGTGTAGATTCTTAAGCAATTGCATCTTATTTAAATCACTTTTCCGAGCCAAAGAAAGAGTGTAGTTGATCAAATTAGGAATGTAAATAACATGGAAAATGGAAACATGCATCGAATAAGAAACTAAACTAAGGAAGCTTTCTAGAAACAAAGTTTCTTAAAACAAAATTTAGAATATAACTAAAACTAATCCAAGATGCAGTTTACATAAGCAAGGAAATCTAAATAAGAAATTAACAAGGCAACAAGAAATAATCTAAGGAATCAAAATTCAAAACCATGTGCATGACGCATGTAAGTGTAGATTCTTAAGCACTTACATCTTATTTAAATCACTTATCCTAGCAAAAGAAAGATTGTAGTTGATTAAATTAGGAGTGTTAATAACATGGGAGATGGAATGTAATGACCCCAATTTTTGTAATATTAAAATCCCATGAAAAGTTCAGTTTTGAAGATAAGGGCATTTTGGTCATTTCACTAGTCTCCTTGACTGAACCCTGAAACATGGTCCTGAAAATGGTACCATTAGATGCGTTTCTGAAAAAGGAATCGAACAAAGCCAAAATCACCCAAAACGGAGTTAAAATGAGCAAGTTATGGCCCTTTGAAGATCAGGGGCAAAATTGTAATTTTTTACAAAAACGGATTTAGCTGCAAAACACAGGGGCCTGTTTTGATACGGGCACCCTTCATCTTCCACCTCCTAGAGGGTTCTAGAGCGGTGGTGATTGCAGGTGAAATCACCGCCATTCTAGAGGTTTCTCCACCGCCATTCAAAGGCGGTGAGAGCCCCCTCCAAAACCCTCTCATAGCTCTATAAATAGAGCTCTTGGGCGCCTCTAATAGCAGCCCAAAAGGTTGGAGAAACCCGTTGTGGAGGAGTAACCTAGAGTAGAAAACAAGGAGAAAAACTTAGCAACGAGCCAGGTATGCCCAAGATCCCTCAAAACCCATCTCCACCGTAGTTCTAAGATCAATTTCCCTAGGTTTTTGCATGAAAAACCATGCAAAATGGAGCTCGGGAGAGCCACCAAGGACCCAGGGACGTTCCCTAGGCCACACTGGTTCGACAGGGTCCTAACATTCCGTCTTTTTATTTTTAAGACTCCTATGTACATACGACACTAAAACGCTTATAACTTGAGATCGAGAGCTCCGATTGAGGTGCCGCAAAAGGCATTGTGTCCGTGTCAACTACGCGAACACATCCAAACTATAAAATCCCTGATCAAGGCCCAATCAAAGGTGAGCATGACCCTTAGAATAGGATGGTGGCGCGTGGCCACTAGAAGTTTGGAAAACTGAGGATACCAAGGCCTAATTAGGACCTTAGGACACCCATAGGCATAGGGATTGTAATGACCCCAATTTTTAGCTGGTGTTAGAGGCAAAATAAGCTAACTTGAGATGATAGGAGATAAGAGTAAAATACAAGGTGTTGTTGAGTTGAATATATGATTCTCTTTACTGAGGCTAGGGATGAGATGAGATTGCTTGAGATGGAGGTGATATGCTGTAATAACCCCAATTTTTGTGATATTAAAATCCCATGAAAAGTTTAGTTTTAAAGATAAGGGCATTTTGGTCATTTCACTAGTTTCCTCAATTGAACCCAGGAATTTGGTCCTAAATATGGTTCCATTAGATGCGTCTCAGAAAAAGGAATCCAACGAGACCAAAATCACCCAAAACGGAGTTAAAATGAGCAAGATATGGCCCTTTGAAGTTTAGGGGCAAAATTGTAAATTTCACAAATCGACTTAAACTGAAAAAAGACAGGTGCCCGTTTTGATATGGGCACCCCGTCGTCTTCAACCTCCTAGAGGTTTCTGGAACGGCGGTATTTCAAGAAGAAACCACCGCCATTCCAGAGGATTCCCCATCGTCATTCAAAGGCGGTTAGAAACCCTCCAGAACCCTCTTTAAAAGCCCTATAAATGGAGCTCTTTGGTGCCTCTAATGGCAGCCCAAAAGCCTTGGAGAAAACCAGTCGTGAAGCAGTGACCAAGGGGGGAAAATGTGGAGAGAAAACTACCCCCGAAGCAGGTATGCTCCAAAACTCCCCAAACCCATCTCACCCACAGTCCTAGGCTTGGTTTCCCTAGGTTTTTGCATGAAAAACCATGGAGAATAGGTCTCTAGGGAGCCACCAAGGACCCTGGGACGTCCCCAGGGCCGCACTGGTTCCTCAGGGACAAACCAGGGCATCCCAAGGATGCGCCGGTCCCCCAACGACAGAGACGGCCACTCCAAACGAGACGCGTTGAACGTGTCTGAAGAGAAAACCAACGGGCGCGTCCGTGGATGCACCCGCTAAAGAGGAAGATGCCTGAGAAAGTCTCGCGCATCTGCCGATGCGCCCGCTGAGGCGCGCACCGCAGACATGCAGCGCACTAGCGAGGCATCATTTTTTTGGTTATTTGAGAATGCTGGGCGCACGTCGCAGACGCGCAGCGCCCTAGCATTCCTCCTTTCTTTGTCTTTAGGACTCTATGTACATACAAAATTAAAATGCTTATAACTTGAGATCTAGAGCTCCGATTGAAACGCCGCAAAAGGCATTGTGTCCGTATCAACGACATGGACACATCCAAACCATAAAATCCCTGATCAAGGCCTAATCAAAGGAGGGCATGACCCTTAGAATAGGATAGTGGTGCGTGACCACTAGAACTTTGGAAAATTGAGAATACCAAGGCCCAATTAGGACCTTAGGACACCCATAGGCATAGGGATGGACCCCTAATGCCTATGTAATAAGACCCAACTGCTCTAAACCCATAAAAGATAGGTTAAACTAACCTTGAGTCCCCAAACCATGTTCAGGAGCGTACGAGGACAAAGGGGTTAACGCGACCTAGTCAGGTAGGTGCTCTATCACTATTAGATTCTTTTAAAAGAACTATTGTTATTTGAGAACATATGTTTTGGATATATGACTTGATTTGTATGTGATTTGCATGAATTAATTCAGCATGCATTTTAAATGTTTTGTACATAGACATGTTTCGTGAAAGATTGCATATACATTATGCACACATATGTTTTGTAAACAAGTGCACACATTGCATGATTTAAGTACTTGCAAAGATTGCATGTCCTTGAGGGTTACCAAAAGACGCTGGAGTGCGTAAAAGACGCTGGGTAGGCAATTGTGAGTGCCAGGCAGTTGTGAGGGACCCAAAGAGGATTGGTTTTGAAAAGAGGTTTTTGCTTGTCTGCATGATAAGTATAGCCTTAGCCGATGAGGACGGGCTGATGAGGGTGGGCCGATGAGGGCGGGCCGATGAGGGCGGGCCAGAGAGAGCTGATAGGCTTCTAGGCTGGCTGGCTTCTAGACTGGCAGGCTTCTAGGCTATCAGGATTCTAGGCAAGGTTATGACTTTGAATACGAGACTAGCATTGCATGCATGTTTTGCAACCGATTTCATAAATTGCATGGGTTACGACGAGTAAGTGTCATAGGCCCCGTGGAGGCTATGACCAAGTGTCCTCAGGTACCCGGGGACCACACGGCGAGGAGGCCGTGGGCATAGTGGACCCTATGGTTTGATGTGCATTTCATGTAGCATGATATGAGGTTGGTCGACTATACCATACTAGAGGTCCATGAGTTGGACTCCATGAGGCATCTATTGCATATCATGATGTCATATGATACTTTCACTTTTGGAATTATGTAAATTTCAATTGATTATGGATTCTTATATTGATATCGCACTCGAGTATTCAAACATACGCATATTTTGAAATTGATTATGGATTCTTATACTGATATTGAACTCGAGTATTCAAACATACGCATATTTTAAATTTCAGTTGATTATGGATTCTTATACTGATATTGAACTCGAGTATTCAAACATATGCATGTTTTGAATGAGCATATGATTTTGAAACATCTCATGCATTTATAAAACTAGTAGTGATAGGCCCTACTGAGTATATTATATACTCACCCAATCCTTAACATTTTTCAGACATCAGTAAGCGCTCAAGGACAAGATACATCCGTATATATCATGGTTCAGGACAGCTCCACTCCCAGAAAGAGGACATCTATGTTAGTGCTATGAGCAAGTGAATTCAAAAGGAAACAAATATACATGTAAGTGAACTCTCAACCCTTTGGACATGTGTTTGTACTTAGTTACAGAAGGGCTGTGCATTGTGACTAAAAAGACCTGGGGAAAAACATTTATGATTTTTGAAGTTTTTCAAAAACTAACTTAGTTGTTGTGAAAGCAAATGACACTCGGGGTTTTCAAAAATGAGTTTAAAACTAAAGGATTTCCGTTGCATTGCATGGTTTTCTTAAAATGGTTTTCAAAGAGGGATGCATCCCGCCTTAGGAAATTTGACATTGCATTTTAAAATGCATGAGAAAACCCGGGTCGTCACAGGGATGGACCCCTAATGCCTAAGTAATAAGACCAATTACTCTACAACCCGTAAAAGATAGGCCAAACTAACCTTGATTCCCCAAACCATGATCAGGAGCGTCCGAGGACAACAGGGTTAGCGCGACCTAGCCAGGTAGGTGCTCTATAACTATTAGATTCTTTTAAAAGAACTATTATTATTTTGAGAACATATGTTTTAAATGTATGACTTGTTTAGCATGACTTAATTCAACATGCATGATAAATGCTTTGTACATAGACATGTTTTGTAAAATGATTGCACATACATTATGCACATATATGTTTTGCTAACAAGTTCATACATTGCATGATTTAAGTACTTGCAAAGATTGCATGTCCTTGAGGGTTGCCAAAAGACACTGGAGTGCCAAGGGCCAGGCAGCTGTGAGGGACCCAAAGAGGATAGGTTTTGAAAAGAGATTTTGGCTTATTTGATCTTATGTGATTTGGGCTAGTAAGCCCGTGGGTGCTATGCCAAGGGGTCTGGGTTGGCCACTTGGCCTCTACCACTATTAGGTGGATGGGTACCACGCTCAAAAAGAGGCAAGTCCCTACGTCGACTGCATGTGGTACAGGGGGCTACCACTGGTGTCACGGCACTGGGTCAACGTGTCATAGGCCCCGCGGAGGCTATGACCGAGTGTCCTCAGGTACCCGGGGACCACACGGCGAGGTGGTCGTGGGCATAGTGGACCCTATGGTTTGATGATTAATGTGCATTGCATATAGCATGATATGAGGTTGGTCGACCATACCATACTAGAGATCCATGAGTTGGACTCCATGAAGCATCTTATGCATATCATGATGTTATGATACATATGTATATGATACTTTCGATTTTGGATTATATGATCCTTTGTCGTTAGTATTTCAGTTTAACAATGGATTTTAATATCGATGTTGCACTTCAGTATTCAAGCATACACATGTTTTGAATGAGCATATGATTTTAAAACATCTCATGCATTATAAAACTAGTAGTGATAGGCTCCTACTGAGTATAGTATATATTCACCCAATCTCCAACATTTTTTCAGACACCAAGTAAATACTTAAGAGCCAAGGTACGCTTGTGCTAGGAACCATCCAGACTAAGTACAAGTAAGTAAAACCCCTACCTTATCTTTCAATGTTACTTGATTGTAGTTACACTCTAATAGCTGGGGCTGTGACTAACACTTTCTTAGGAATAATATTGATTTAAACTTTGCCATGGCTAAATAATTTGAGAATGTGTTTTGACACTCGGGGTTTTTATGAAAGACCGTTTTCCAAACGAAAAAGATTTTCATGCATTTCATACTTACAAAACAAGAGATCTCGCCTTTTTATCAAAATTGCATCATATAAAAACCCGGGTCGTGACAAAACTAATGCAAGATGTAGTTCACATAAGCAAGGAAATCAAAATAAGAAATTAATAAGGAAACAAGAAAGTATCTAAGGAATCAAAATTCAAAACCATGTGCATGACCCATGCAAGTGTAGATTCTTAAGCAATTTCATCTTATTTTAATCACTTATCCCAGCCAAACAAAGATTGTAGTTGATTAAATTAGGAATTTAAATAACATCGGAAATGGAAACATGCATCGAATAAGAAACTAAACTAAGGAAGCTTTCTAGAAACAAAGTTTCTTAAAACAAAATTTAGAATATAACTAAAACTAATCTAAGATGCGTATTACATAAGCAAGGAAATCTAAATAAGAAATTAACAAGGCAATAAGAAATTATCTAAGGAATCAAAATTCAAAACCGTGTGCATGACCCATGTAAGTGTATATTCTTAAGCAATTGCATCTTATAGAAATCTCTTATCCTAGCCAAAGAGAGATTGTAGTTGATTAAATTAGGAATGTAAATAACATGGGAAATGGAAACATGCATGGAATAACAAACTAAACCAAGGAGACTTTCTAAAAACAAAGCTTTCTTAAAACAAAACTTAGAAACTAGCAAAAACTAATGCAAGGTGTAGTTTACATAAGCAAGGAAATCTAAATAAGAAATTAACAAGGCAACAAGAAATTATCTAAGGAATCAAAATTCAAAACCATGTGCATGACCCATGTAAGTGTAGATTCTTAAGCAATTACATCTTATTTAAATCACCTATCCTAGCCAAACAAAGATTGTAGTTGATTAAATTAGGAATGTAAATAACATGGGAAGTGGAAACATGCATGGAACACGAAACTAAACTAAGAAAACTTTCTAAAAACAAAGCTTTCTTGAAACAAAACTTAGAAACTAGCAAAAACTATTCTAAGATGTAGTTTACATAAGCAAGGAAATCTAAATAAGAAATTAACAAGGCAATAGGAAATTATCTAAGGAATCAAAATTCAAAACCATGTGCATGACCCATGTAAGTGTATATTCTTAAGCAATTGCATCTTATATAAATCTCTTATCCTAGCCAAAGAGAGATTGTAGTTGATTAAATTAGGAATGTAAATAACATGGGAAATGGAAACATGCATGGAATAACAAACTAAACCAAGGAGACTTTCTAAAAACAAAGCTTTCTTAAAACAAAACTTAGAAACTAGCAAAAACTAATGCAAGGTGTAGTTTACATAAGCAAGGAAATCTAAATAAGAAATTAACAAGGCAACAAGAAATTATCTAAGGAATCAAAATTCAAAACCATGTGCATGACCCATGTAAGTGTAGATTCTTAAGCAATTACATCTTATTTAAATCACCTATCCTAGCCAAACAAAGATTGTACTTGATTAAATTAGGAATGTAAATAACATGGGAAGTGGAAACATGCATGGAACACGAAACTAAACTAAGAAAACTTTCTAAAAACAAAGCTTTCTTGAAACAAAACTTAGAAACTAGCAAAAACTATTCTAAGATGTAGTTTACATAAGCAAGGAAATCTAAATAAGAAATTAACAAGGCAATAGGAAATTATCTAAGGAATCAAAATTCAAAACCATGTGCATGACCCATGTAAGTGTATATTCTTAAGCAATTGCATCTTATTTAAGTCTCTTATCCTAGCCAAAGAAATATTGCAGTTGATTAAATTAGGAATGGAAATAACATGGGAAGTGGAAACATGCATGGAATAAGAAACTAAACTAAGAAAACTTTCTAAAAACAAAGCTATCTTAAAACAAAACTTAGAAAGTAGCAAAAACTAATCTAAGATGTAGTTTACATAAGCATGGAAATCTAAATAAGAAATTAACAAGGCAATAAGAAATTATCTAAGGAATCAAAATTCAAAACCATGTGCATGACCCATGTAAGTGTATATTCCTAAGCAATTGCATCTTATTTAAATCTCTTATCCTAGCCAAAGAAGGATTGTAGTTGATTAAATTAGGAATGTAAATAACATGGGAAATGGAAACATGCATGGAATAACAAACTAAACCAAGGAGACTTTCTAAACACAAATCTTTCTTAAAACAAAACCTAGAAACTAGCAAAAACTAATGCAAGATGTAGTTTACATAAGCAAGGAAATCTAAATAAGAAATTAACAAGGCAACAAGAAATTATCTAAGGAATCAAAATTCAAAACCATGTGCATGACCCATGTAAGTGTATATTCTTAAGCAATTGCATCTTATTTAAGTCTCTTATCCTAGCCAAAGAAATATTGCAGTTGATTAAATTAGGAATGGAAATAACATGGGAAGTGGAAACATGCATGGAATAAGAAACTAAACTAAGAAAACTTTCTAAAAACAAAGCTTTCTTAAAACAAAACTTAGAAACTAGCAAAAACTAATCTAAGATGTAGTTTACATAAGTAAGGAAATCTAAATAAGAAATTAACAAGGCAATAAGAAATTATCTAAGGAATCAAAATTCAAAACCGTGTGCATGACCCATGTAAGTGTATATTCCTAAGCAATTGCATCTTATTTAAATCTGTTATCCTAGCCAAAGAAGGATTGTAGTTGATTAAATTAGGAATGTAAATAACATGGGAAATGGAAACATGCATGGAATAACAAACTAAACCAAGGAGACTTTCTAAACACAAATCTTTCTTAAAACAAAACCTAGAAACTAGCAAAAACTAATGCAAGATGTAGTTTACATAAGCAAGGAAATCCAGATAAGAAATTAACAAGGCAACAAGAAATGATCTAAGGAATCAAAATTCAAAACCATGTGCTTGACCCATGTAAGTGTATATTCTTAAGCAATTGCATCTTATTTAAGTCTCTTATCCTACCCAAAGAAATATTGTAGTTGATTAAATTAGGAATGGAAATAACATGGGAAGTGGAAACATGCATGGAATAAGAAACTAAACTAAGAAAACTTTCTAAAAACAAAGCTTTCTTAAAACAAAACTTAGAAACTAGCAAAAACTAATCTAAGATGTAGTTTACATAAGCAAGGAAATCTAAATAAGAAATTAACAAGGCAACAAGAAATTATCTAAGGAATCAAAATTCAAAACCATGTGCATGACCCATGTAAGTGTATATTCTTAAGCAATTGCATCTTATTTAAGTCTCTTATCCTAGCCAAAGAAATATTGCAGTTGATTAAATTAGGAATGGAAATAACATGGGAAGTGGAAACATGCATGGAATAAGAAACTAAACTAAGAAAACTTTCTAAAAACAAAGCTTTCTTAAAACAAAACTTAGAAACTAGCAAAAACTAATCTAAGATGTAGTTTACATAAGTAAGGAAATCTAAATAAGAAATTAACAAGGCAATAAGAAATTATCTAAGGAATCAAAATTCAAAACCGTGTGCATGACCCATGTAAGTGTATATTCCTAAGCAATTGCATCTTATTTAAATCTCTTATCCTAGCCAAAGAAGGATTGTAGTTGATTAAATTAGGAATGTAAATAACATGGGAAATGGAAACATGCATGGAATAACAAACTAAACCAAGGAGACTTTCTAAACACAAATCTTTCTTAAAACAAAACCTAGAAACTAGCAAAAACTAAAGCAAGATGTAGTTTACATAAGCAAGGAAATCCAGATAAGAAATTAACAAGGCAACAAGAAATGATCTAAGGAATCAAAATTCAAAACCATGTGCTTGACCCATGTAAGTGTATATTCTTAAGCAATTGCATCTTATTTAAGTCTCTTATCCTACCCAAAGAAATATTGTAGTTGATTAAATTAGGAATGGAAATAACATGGGAAGTGGAAACATGCATGGAATAAGAAACTAAACTAAGAAAACTTTCTAAAAACAAAGCTTTCTTAAAACAAAACTTAGAAACTAGCAAAAACTAATCTAAGATGTAGTTTACATAAGCAAGGAAATCTAAATAAGAAATTAACAAGGCAATAAGAAATTATCTAAGGAATCAAAACTCAAAACCATGTGCATGACCCATGTAAGTGTAGATTCTTAAGCAATTTCATCTTATTTTAATCACTTATCCCTGCCAAAGAAAGAATGTAGTTGATTAAATTAGGAATTTAAATAACATGGGAAATGGATACATGCATCGAATAAGAAACAAAATTAAGGAAGCTTTCTAGAAACAAAGTTTCTTAAAACAAAATTTAGAATATAACTAAAAATAATCTAAGATGTAGTTTACATAAGCAAGGAAATCTAAATAAGGAATTAATAAGGCAACAAGAAATAATCCAAGGAATCAAAATTCTAAACCATGTGCATGGCCCATGTAAGTGAAGATTCTTAAGCAATTACATCTTATTTAAATCACTTATCCTAGCCAAAGAAAGATTGTAGTTGATTAAATTAGGAATGTAAATAACATGGGAAGTGGAAACATGCATGGAGTAAGAAAATAAACTAAGAAAACTTTCTAAAAACAAAGCTTTCTTAAAACAAAACTTAGAAACTAGCAAAAACTAATCTAAGATGTAGTTTACATAAGCAAGGAAATCTAAATAAGAAATTAACAAGGCAACAAGAAATTATCTAAGGAATCAAAATTCAAAACCATGTGCTTGACCCATGTAAGTGTGTATTCTTAAGCATTTTGTTATTATATAAATCACTTATCCTAGCCAAAGAAATATTGTAGTTGATTAAATTCGGATAAGAAACTAAACTGAGGAAACTTTCTGAAAACAAAGTTTTTTAAAACAAAATTTAGAATATAACTAAAACTAATCTAAGATGCAGTTTACATAAGCAAGGAAATCTAAATAAGAAATTAACAAGGCAATAAGAAATAATCTAAGGAATCAAAATTCAAAACCATGCGTACGACCCATTTAAGTGTAGATTCTTAAGCAATTACAGCTTATTTAAATCACTTATCCACGCCAAAGAAAGATTGTAGTTGATTAAATTAGGAATGTAAATAACATGGGAAATGGAAACATGCATGGAATACGAAACTATACTAAGGAAACCTTCTAAAAAGAAAGGTTTCTTAAAACAAAACTTAGAAACTAGCAAAAGCTAAACCAAGATGTAGTTTACATATGCAAGGAAATCTAAATAAGAAATTAACAAGGCAACAAGAAAGTATCTAAGGAATCAAAATTCAAAACCATGTGCATGAACCATGTAAGTGTTTATTCATAAGCAATTGCATCTTATTTAAATCTCTTATCCTAGCCAAAGAAAGATTGTAGTTGATTAAATTAGGAATGTAAATAACATGGGAAATGGAAACATGCATGGAATAACAAACTAAACCAAGGAGACATTCTAAAAACAAAGCTTTCTTAAAACAAAACATAGAAACTAGCAAAAACTAATGCAAGATGTAGTTTACATAAGCAAGGAAATCAAAATAGGATATTAAGGAGGCAACAAGAAGTTATCTAATGAATCAAAATTCAAAACCATGTGCATGACCCATGTAAGTGTAGATTCTTAAGAAATTTCATCTTATTTTAATCACTTATCCCAGCCAAAGAAAGATTGTAGTTGATTAAATTAGGAATTTAAATAACATCGGAAAAGGAAATATGCATCGAATAAGAAACTAAACTGAGGAAGCTTTCTAGAAACAAAGTCTCTTAAAACAAAATTTGGAATATAACTAAAAATAATCTAAGATGCAATTTACATAAGCAAGGAAATCTAAATAAGAAATTAATAAGGCAACAAGAAATAATCCAAGGAATCAAAATTCAAAACCATGTGCATGGCCCATGTAAGTGTAGATTCTTAAGCAATTACATCTTATTTAAATCTCTTATCCTAGCCAAAGAAAGATTGTAGTTGATTAAATTAGGAATGTAAATAACATGGGAAATCGAAACAAGCATGGAATAGGAAACTAAACTCAGGAAACTTTCTAAAAACAAAGCCTTCTTGAAACAAAAATAGAAACTAGCAAAAACTAATCTAAGATGTAGTTTACAAAAGCAAGGAAATCTAAATAAGAAATTAAAAGTCTATAAGCAATGATCTAAGGAATCAAAATTCAAAACCATGTGCATGACCCATGTATGTATGGATTCTTAAACAATTGCATCTTATTTAGATCACTTATCCTAGCCAAAGAAATATTGTAGTTGATTAAATTAGGATTGTAAATAACATGGGAAATGGAAACATTCATGGAATAAGAAACTAAACTAAGGAAACCTTCTGAAAACAATGTCTTTTAAAACAAAATTCAGAATATAACTAAAACTAATCTAAGATGTAGTTTACATAAGCAAGGAAATGTAAATAAGAAATTGACAGGGCAACAAGAAATTATAATAGGAATCAAAATTCAAAACAATGTGCATTGCCCATGTAAGTGTAGATTCTTAAGCAATTGCATCTTATTTAAATCACTTATCCGAGCCAAAGAAAGATTGTAGTTGATCAAATTAGGAATGTAAATAACATGGGAAATGGAAACATGCATCGAATAAGAAACTAAACTAAGGAAACTTTCTAAAAACAAAGCTTTCTTAAAACAAAACTTAGAAACTAGCAAAAACTAATCTAAGATGTAGTTTACATAAGGAAGGAAATCTAAATAAGAAATTAACAAGGCAACAAGAAATAATCTAAGGAATCAAAATTCCAAACCATGTGCATGACCCATGTAAGTGTAGATTCTTAAGCAATTACATCTTATTTAAATCACATATCCTGGCAAAACAAAGATTGTAGTTGATTAAATTAGGAATGTAAATAACATGGGAAATGGAAACATGCACGGAATAAGAAACTAAACTAAGGAAACTTTCTAAAAACAGAGCTTTCATAAAACAAAACATAGAAACTTCCAAAAACTAATCCAAGTTGTAGTTTACATAATTAAGGAAATCTAAATAAAAAATTAATAAAATTTAAGGAAACCTTCTGAAAACAATGTCTTTTAAAACAAAATTTAGAATATAACTAAAACTAATCTAAGATGCAGTTTACATAAGCAAGGGCATCTAAATTGGAAATTCACAACGCAACAAGAAATTATCTAAGGAATCAAAATTCAAAACCATGTGCATGACCCATGTAAGTGTAGATTCTTAAGCAATTGGATCTTATTTAAATCACTTATCCTAGCCGAAGAAATATTGTAGTTGATTAAATTAGGAATGTAACTAACATGGGAAATGGAAACATGCATGGAATAAGAAACTGAACTAACGAAACTTTCTAAAAACATAGCTTTCTTAAAACAAACATAGAAACTAGTAAAAACTATTCTAAGATGCAGTTTGCATAAGCAAGGAAATCTAAATAAGAAATTAACAAGGCAACAAGAAATTATCTAAGGAATCAAAATTCAAAACCATGTGCATGACCCATGTAAGTGTACATTCTTAAGCAATTGCATCTCATTTAAATCTCTTATCCTAGCCAAAGAAAGATTGTAGTTGATTAAATTAGGAATGTAAATAACATGGGAAATGGAAACACGCATGGAATAAGAAACTAAACTCAGGAAACTTTCTAAAAACAAAGCCTTCTTAAAACAAAACTTAGAAATGAGCAAAAACCAATCTACGATGTAGTTTACAAAAGCAAGGAAACCTAAATAAGAAATTTAAAAGGTGCCAAGCAATTATCTAAGGAATCAAAATTCAAAACCATGTGCACGACCCATGTGAGTGTGGATTCTTTAACAATTGCATCTTATTTAAATCAGTTATCCTAGCCAAAGAAATATTGTAGTTGATTAAATTAGGAATGTAAATAACATGGGAAAAGGAAACTTTCATGGAATAAGAAACTAAACTGAGGAAACCTTCTGAAAACAATGTCTTTTAAAACAAAATTTAGAATATAACTAAAACTAATCTAAGATGTGGTTTACATAAGCAAGGAAATCAACATAGGAAATTAACAAGGCAACAAGAAATTATAATAGGAATCAAAATTCAAAACCATGTGCATGACCCATGTAAGTGTAGATTCTTAAGCAATTTCATCTTATTTAAATCACTTATCCTAGCCAAAGAAGGATTGTAGTTGATTAAATTAGGAATTTAAATAACATGGGAAATGGAAACATGCATGGAATAAGAAACTAAACTAAGGAGACTTTCTAGAAACAAAGTTTAGAATATAATTAAAACTAATCTAAGATACAGTTTACATAAGCAAGGAAATGTAAATCAGAAATTAACAGGGCAATAAGAAGTAATCTAAGGAATCAAAATTCAAAACCATGTGCATGACCCATGTAAGTGTAGATTCTTAAGCAATTGCATCTTATTTAAATCACTTATCCTAGCCAAAGAAAGATTGTAGTTGATTAAATTAGGAATGTAAATAACATGGGAAATGGAAACATGCATGGAATAAGAAACTAAACTCAGGAAACTTTCTAAAAACAAAGCCTTCTTAAAACAAAACTTAGAAATGAGCAAAAACCAATCTACCATGTAGTTTACAAAAGCAAGGAAATCTAAATAAGAATT
This sequence comes from Warburgia ugandensis, assembly GCA_035236585.1. Taxonomy (NCBI): domain Eukaryota; kingdom Viridiplantae; phylum Streptophyta; class Magnoliopsida; order Canellales; family Canellaceae; genus Warburgia; species Warburgia ugandensis. The sequence continues at coordinate 56,432,818 of CP141128.1, forward strand.
TAAAAAGGTGCCAAGCAATTATCTAAGGAATCAAAATTCAAAACCATGTGCACGACCCATGTGAGTGTGGATTCTTTAACAATTGCATCTTATTTAAATCAGTTATCCTAGCCAAAGAAATATTGTAGTTGATTAAATTAGGAATGTAAATAACATGGGAAAAGGAAACTTTCATGGAATAAGAAACTAAACTGAGGAAACCTTCTGAAAACAATGTCTTTTAAAACAAAATTTAGAATATAACTAAAACTAATCTAAGATGCGGTTTACATAAGCAAGGAAATCAACATAGGAAATTAACAAGGCAACAAGAAATTATAATAGGAATCAAAATTCAAAACCATGTGCATGACCCATGTAAGTGTAGATTCTTAAGCAATTTCATCTTATTTAAATCACTTATCCTAGCCAAAGAAAGATTGTAGTTGATTAAATTAGGAATTTAAATAACATGGGAAATGGAAACATGCATGGAATAAGAAACTAAACTAAGGAGACTTTCTAGAAACAAAGCTTTCTTTAAACAAAACTTAGAAACTAGCAAAAAGTAATCTAAGATGTAGTTTACATAAGCAAGGAAATCTAAATAAGAAATTAACAAGGCAACAAGAAATTATAATAAGAATCAAAATTCAAAACCATGTGCATGACCCATGTAAGTGTAGATTCTTAAGCAATTTCATCTTATTTAAATCACTTATCCTAGCCAAAGAAAGATTGTAGTTGATTAAATTAGGAATTTAAATAACATGGGAAATGGAAACATGCATGGAATAAGAAACTAAACTAAGGAGACTTTCTAGAAACAAAGTTTAGAATATAATTAAAACTAATGTAAGATGCAGTTTACATAAGCAAGGAAATGTAAATCAGAAATTAACAGGGCAATAAGAAGTAATCTAAGGAATCAAAATTCAAAACCATGTGCATGACCCATGTAAGTGTAGATTCTTAGGCAATTGCATCTTATTTAAATCACTTATCCTAGCCAAAGAAAGATTGTAGTTGATTAAATTAGGAATGTAAATAACATGGGAAATGGAAACATGCATGGAATAAGAAACTATAGCAAGGAAACTGCAACGACTGGGTTTTTGAAACACATTTTATAATATATTTTTCAAAGGCAAGGTTGTCACCTCAGTAAAAAAATTTCGCAAAACAAAGCAACGGAAATTCTTTTCTTTTTAAACTTGTTTTGAAAACCCAGGTCACCACTTCATACATAATATCAGTACAATTTGTGTACAAAATAAAATTGCATTAAAGGAATATGATTTTATTAAACTTCCAGGATCCATCCAGTGGTTCACTGTACAGCATGGTATCAGTATAATACTTGTCCAAATTACATAATCCAAAATATACAAACCTCACCATACATTAAAACTCTCAGTACAATACAATTTCCTCAAATAAAATACATATCTTCAAGAGGATGTATCTTGATTGATTATTCATCCACATCTTCTTAAGTCTTCTATAGTCTTGAGCTTCTAACCCTCCTTCTCTGTATTTGAGGTATTGTAAACATGGAAACATGTACAATACCTCAGCAAGCTATGCTTGGTAGGGGAATACAAAAACACACTACTTCATCAACATAAGAGTATATACCTCATTCCTTATTTCATTATAGTTATCCATACGTTATTTATGTAGTACATGACAAATTAGTTAATATAGTGAAGATTGCTCAAAACTTGTTACTTTCCCTGGCTATACTCCCACTTAGGAGAGCAATACCTATCCAAAGATTATTCCACACTTATTCCTTCCCCTGGCTATACTCTCACATAGGAGAGCAATACCTAGCCAATCCTCATACAGGGTTTTCATTCTAGGAACTCATGTAATAGCATATCATCAAGCCATACTTGTTCCTTCCCCTGGCTATACTTGTGAGGACCTGGGTTTTCCCATGCATTTTTAAATGCAATATCTAATTCCTAAGGCGGGATGGGATGCATCCCTATTTGAAAACCATTTTTATAAAAACCATGCAAAGCAGCGGAAAATCTTTTGTTTTAAACACATTTTGAAAACCTCGAGTGTCATTTGCTCACCAAAGTAGTTTTTGAAAAACTTTAGAAATCATAAGTGTTTTCCCAGGTCTATCCAGTCACAAAACACAGTCCAACTGTAAATAACTACAAATACACGTCCAAAGGGTAGAGAGTTTACCCACATGTATAGTTATCTCCTTTGTTTATTCACTTGCTCGTAGCACTAATGTCCCCTGAGACGTCTTCTATTTGTGAGTGGAACTATCCTGAAAAATGTTAAGGATAGGGTGAGTATATACTATACTTAGTAGGAGTCTATCACTACTAGTTTTGCAATGCATGCTATGTTAAAAATCATATGCTCTTTCAAGACATGTGCATGTTTGAACACTCATGCTCAATATCGATATCAAAAACCATTGTCAAATTGAAATACTAACGACTTAAAGAATCGCACAAACCAAGTCGAAAGTATCATATATATCATAACATAATGATATGCATAAAATGCTTCATTGAATCCAACTCATGGATATCTAGTATGGTATGGTCGACCAACCTCATATCATGCCATATGCAATGCAAATAAGTCCACGAAACCATAGGGTCCAACTATGCCCACGACCTCGCCACCGTGTGGTCCCCGGGTACATGAGGACACTCGGTCATAGCCTCAATGGGGCCTATGACATGTCGACCCAGTGCCGTGACACCAGTGGTAGCCCCCTGTACCACATGCAGTCGATGTAAGGACGTTGCCCTTTTTAGGCGTTGTACCCATCCACCTAATAGTGGTAGAGGCTCGAGGCCAACCCAAACCTCTCAGCATAGCGCCCACGAGCTTATCAGCCTAAATCATAATCAGATCAAACAAGCAAAAATGTCTTTTTCAAAACCTATCCTCTTTGGGTCCCTCACAACTGCCTAGCCCTCACAACTGCCTACCCAGTGTCTTTTGGTAACCCTCAAGGACATGCAATCTTTCAAAAACTCAATGCTTCACAAATCATACCATGTATGCAATTGTTTGCAAAACATATCTATACATAATGTATATGTAACTATTTGCAAAACACATCTATGCATAAAGCATTTTTCATATGTATGCTGAATTAAGTTATGCTAAACAAATCATATACATCAAACATGCATTCTTAAAATAATCATGGCTCTTTTAAAAAGTCTAGTAGCGATAGAGCACCTACCTGGCTAAGTCGCGTTAACCCCTTTGTCCTCGAATGCTCCTGAACATGGTTTGGGAAATCAAGGCTAGTTTGGCCTATCTTTTATAGGTTTTAGAGTGGTTGGTCTTATTACTTAGGCATTAAGGGTTCATCCCCATGCCTATGGGTGTCCTAAGGTCCTAATTGGGCCTTGGTATCATCAGTTTTTCAAAGGTCTAGCGGCCACACGCCACCATCCTATTCTAAGGGTCGTGCCCACCTTTTATTGGGCCTTGATCAGGGATTTTATAGTTTGGGTGTGTCCGCGTCGCCGAAAAGGACACAACGCCTTTCGCGGTGCCTCAATCGGAGCTCTAGATCTCAAGTTATAAGCTTTTTTAGTATCACATGTACATAAGGCCTTTAAGAGTGAAAATGTAGAATGCTAGCGCACTGCGCGTCAGCGGCATGTGCCCCAACGGCTTTAAGAAGTGGAAAATCCAGATTGCTAGTGCCTTGCGCGTCAGCAACATGTGCCCCAGCGGGCGCGTCTGCAGATGCGCTGGATTTCCCGCCAGTCTATTCCTTTTGTGGGCGCGTCCGTTTGGTTCTATTGAACACGGTCGACATGTTCTGTGTGGTAGGGAGCGTTTCGCTCATGGGGGGATCGGGGAGTCCTTGGGACGCCCTGGTTCGACCCTATCGAACTAGTGCGGCCCAGGGATCGTCCCTGGGTCCTTGGTGACTCTCCAGGGCCCATTTTTTATTGATTTTTCATGCAAAAACTTCAGGAAATTGAGCCTAGGACTATTGTGAAGACGAGTTTTGAGGGATCTTGGGCATACTTGGCACGTTGCTGGGTTTTTCTCCATGTTTCTCCTCTTAGTTGCTTCTCCAAAATAGGTTTTTCCAAAGCTTTTGGGCTGCCATTAGAGGCGCCCAAGAGCTCTATTTATAGAGCTATAAGAGGGTTCTGGAGTGGGCTCTCACCGCCCTTGAATGGCAATGGAGAAACCTCTAGAATGGCGGTGATTTCTCCTCCAATCACCGCCGTTCTAGAACCCTCTAGGAGGTTCAAGATGAAGGGTGCCCGTATCAAAATGGGCCCCTGTGTTTTGCAGGCTAAATCCGTTTTTTAGTAAAAATTACATTTTTACCCCTGAACTACAAAGGGCCATAACTTGCTCATTTTAACTCCGTTTTGGGTGTTTTTAGTCTTGTTGGATTCCTTTTTCTGAGACGCACCTAATGGTACCATTTTTAGGACCAAATTTCTGGGTTTAGTTAGGGTAAATAGTGAAATGACCAAAATACCATTATTTTCAAAAAGTGAACTTTTCATTGCTAACTAAGGCTAGAATATTGTACATACCTTATTCTTAGGGTTTCCTTAGTCTTCATATCTTAGTACTTTCTCCTCATTATACTTCATCATTAAATTAGATCAAGTGGATTAGATTATGAGGTTAGATCTCTTTGTTTGATCATTTAGTTAGATCCCATGTTTTGGATCACTTTGTTTGATCATTTGGTTAGATCCCATGTTTTGGATCACTTAATTCGATCATATGTTTTGGATCCCTCAATTGGTTGATATGTTTTGGATCCCTTAATTAGATCATATGTTTTGGATCCCTTCATTGGATCATATGTTTTCGATCCCTTAATTGGATCATATGTTTTTGGATCACTTAGTTGGATCATGTATTTTGGATCACTTGGTTGGATCATCTGTTTTGGATCATAAGTTTTGGATCACTTGTTTGGATTATGACTATGCTAAGGTATTAAGCATAATGATATAATGAAGGTCTATATTTTTAGACAGATAATCATGTCTATCTATACATGAATCTCTAATATATCATTGTATATCCACCTACCTCAAAGTAGTATCTTGATTCATACATCTCCAGTGTAATACCCGAGCAATTTACGCTATTTTGGACATTCTATAAGAAATAAACTGTGTTAAATGTTTTACTTTATTTAAAATAGTAAACGAAGAAATTTATAAGGAAACTTGGTACCATTAGATTTTACACGAAAAATGGAATCCAACACCTCAAAGAATCGTATGAAGAAGTTACGAACGTTTAAAGATCAGGGGTAGTTCTATAATTTAAAATTAAAAACGAAAAAGAACGAAAAATGCAGGGGGCCATTTTGATAACGGCACCCTCTGTCATCTTCCTCCTCAGATTTCTCCAGAAACCCTCATCTCCCAAATTTTCCAAAGAAATCTGCCACCGCCAAGGGCGGCACCGCCATTGGCAGCACCGCCATAGCAGGGCTATAAAAAGCCCCATCTCCCCCCTCTCCAAAACACGATATTTTCAGCTATTTTGAGACTGGGGTTTCTGGAAAAAATCGCAAACCCATCTCTAGCATTCCCCTGCACATTCCGGCCAGGCCCGAGTTAGGCCGGCCATTCCCATCTCCCCACCTCCCCTCTTGTTCCTCTGGCCTCATCAGAAGTGGGGCTTTTCCCCCTTCTTCATGGGTTCTGGCAAGCATAAGGTTTTTCAGACGGGAAGAGGGAACCACACCACCCAAAGGAGGGCGTCCCCGGCTACCCAAGTAAGCCCCTCTTTCCCTGTCTCTCCATTTTGCTTCCCCCAGGCTAGATCCATGCCAAATCTAGTCCTTTCCTAGCCGATTTTTCCAACCGGAGAAGACGAAGACTGCTTCCACCCAGCCTTGAACGAACCAGGTGTCCCAGGGACACCATACTCCACGTGCGCCTGGGACAGGGTCCCTGGGACGAGTTCCAGGAATACGGCAGTGCGTACATTGTCCCTGGTGGGTCCTTCAGGTGCACGCACGACATGGGGCATGAGTCCTGGCTCGACCAGGATGCACGGGGTGCCCTGGGAGCTGAGACGTGCCATGCTACACCAAAGGTGCGTCCATGCGATGCCATCCAGGATGCACATCATAGCATGTCGCTTGAGCAAGCATGTGAGCGTGCAAAACGTGGTCCCTGGCACGACCTTTGGGTGTGCACGCACGTGAGGCAGTCGCGGTTCAACCAGGATGCACGGGTGTCCTGGAAACTGGGACACACAGACCTAATGAGACTTTAAAGTTAGGATCAGAGGACAATTTACAGAGTTTAACTATTGAATAATAGATCCATATCATAGGATCGAGCCTGACAATGAATTAGGCAAGGACCATGGACCCTAAAAGGCAGATCTAGCGATCTAATGTCTAAATAGAATGAAATTAATAAGGACTCCTTGTATCCATTCATACCCAGGAGTTTATAAATGAGACCCAGGGACGGGTTGAAGTGATAAAGGACACGACTCCAAGAGACTTTAAGGTAGGTGCTCTATCGCTACTAGACTTTTAAAAAAAGCCATGATCGTTTTGAGAATGCATGTTTTAAGTAGAAGTATATGACTTGTTTAGCATGACTTATTTTATGACTTGAATGAATTCAGCATGCATATGATAAATACATTATGCATAGATATGTTTTGCAAACAATTGAATTTATTGCATGATTTGTGAGCATTGAGTTCTTAAAAAATTGCATGTCCTTGAGAGTTACCAAAAGACGCTGGAGTGCCCAAAAGACGCTAGGTAGGTAGTTGTGAGGGCCAGGCAGTTGTGAGGGACCCAAAGAGGATAGGTTTTGAAAAAGAGATTTTTGGCTTGTTTGATCGTATATGATTTGGGCTAATAAGCTCATGGGTGCTATGCCGAGAGGTCTGGGGTGGCCTCCTAGCCTCTACAACTATTAGGTGGATGGGTAGCATGCCCAAAAAGGGTGTGTCCCTGCTTCGACTGCATGTGGTACAGGGGGCTACCACTGGTGTCATGGCATTGGGTCAAAGTGTCATATGTCCCGTGGAGGCATATGACCCTGTGTCCCTAGGTACCCGAGGACCGCACGGTGTCGATGTCGTGAGCATAGTTGGCCCCTATGGTTTGATGATTTACTTACATTGCATATGGCATGACATGAGATTGGTCGACCATACCATATATCCATGAGTTGGATTCAATGGAGCATCTTATGCATATCATTATGTTTGTGATATCTATATGATACTTTCGATTTGGACTATGCTATTCTTTAAGTCGTCAGTATTCCAATTCGACAGTGGTTTTTAATATCGATATTGAACATGATTGTTCGAACATGCACATGTTTTAAAGAGCATATGATTTTAAACATAGCATGCATTGTAAAATTAGTAGTGATAGACTCCTACTGAGTATAGTATATACTCACCCTATCCTTAACATTTTCATGATAGTTCCATCCACAAGTAGAGGACGCCTATGTTAGAGCTACGAACAAGTAGATCAAAAGGAGACAATCATACATGTAAGTAAACATTCTACCCTTTGAACATGTATTTGTATTTATTTACAGTTGGGCTATGAGCTATGACTGGATAGACCTGGGAAAAATATTTACGATTTCTGAAGTTTTTGAAAAACTACTTTGGTGGTTGTGAAAGCAAATGACACTCGGGGTTTTCAAAATGAGTTTAAAACTAAAGATTTTCCGCTGCATTGCATGGTTTTTATAAAATGGTTTTCAAATAGGGATGCATTCCGCCTTAGGAATTAGATATTGCATTTGAAAATGCATGAGAAAACCTGGGTCGTCACATCCATTGTATTCTTCCACAATGTCCATCATGGTCTAGATTCATCCATCTGTCAAACCATATGTATAAGGTTATTTCCCTATTCAAGTATGTATTTCTATAGATGATACCCTAATTTTCCTTGAATCAAATTTGATCAAGGGTTTGGGATTTTCTATCTATGTTCTTCTACATAAGCATACATACTATACAGAAACACATGTAATACAATACTACATTAGTATTTGTTTTTGATCATCCAAGATCCTATGGATCTTGTTTGAGCATCCTTATCTTGATTTCTATTTTTTTAACAAGATTAGATGATTTACTACATTTTATGCTCTCATTATTACTACTCAACCAATTAATTTTTTATTGGTTGAGGGTAGCTTATTTCATTCTAAGTCTATATTGCTCCTCTTATATCAAATTGGGTAAGGCTTACTAGTTAAATGGTTGAACACAAAGTGGCTACTTCAATCCTCATGTAAGGAGGCGTTTAAACCTCACAAACGTCAACGGAACATGCGGGAAGAGCATGGCTCTATGTAATGACTCCTATTTTGTAATATTAAAATTCCAAGTTTAGTAATGAAAAGCTCAGTTTTTAAAGAAAAGGGCATTTTAGTCATTTCACTACTCACCTTGACTGAACCAAGAAATTTGGTCCTAAAAATCATTCCATTAGATGCGTCTCAGAAAAATGAATCCAACGAGACCAAAATCACCCAAAACAGAGTTAAAATGAGCAAGATATGGCCCTTTGAAGTTCAGGGGCAAAACTGTAAATTTTACAAAAACGATTTAACCTGAAAAACACAGGGGCCTGTTTTGATATAGGCACCCCTTCATCTTCAACCTCTAGAGGGTTCTAGAACGGCGGTGATTAGAGGAGAAATCACCGCCATTCTGGAGGTTTCTCCACCACCATTCAAAGGCGGTGAGAGCCCCCTCCAGAACCCTCTCTTAGCTCTATAAATAGAGCTCTTGGGTGCCTCTAATGGCAGCCCAAAACATTGGAGAAAACCCATCGTGGAGTAGTAACCTAGAGGAGAAAACGTGGAGAGAAAACTAGCCACGAAGCAGGTATGCCCAAAAACTCCCCAAACCCATCTCACCCATAGTCCTAGGCTCAGTTTTCCTAGGTTTTTGCATGAAAATCCATGGGGAATAGGCCTCTAGGGAGCCACCAAGGACCCTGGGACGTCCTCAGGGCCGCAATGGTTCGACAGGGTCGAACCAGGGTGACCTGAGGATGACCCGGGTCCCTAACGAGCAGGACGATCCAATAGGAACGTCCCACGTCGACCTCCGTTTGAAAAACCAAACGGGTGCGTCCAGGGACGCGCCCACTGAGGCGCATACCACAGACACAGCGTGCTAGCAGTGCGTCATCTTTTGGTTCCTTAAGGAAGCTAGGGCGCATGTCGCAGACGCGCAGCACCCTAGCATTCCGTCTTTTTATCTTTAAGACTCTATGTACATACGACACTAAAACGCTTATAACTTGAGATCTAAAGCTCCGATTGAGGTGCCGCAAAAGGGGTTGTGTTCGTGTTGACGACACGGACACATTCAAACTATAAAATCCCTGATCAAGGCCCAATAAAAGGTGGGCATGACCCTTAGAATAGGATGGTGGCGCGTGGCCACTAGAACTTTGGAAAACTAAGGATACCAAGGCCCAATTAGGACCCTAGGATACCCATAGGCATAGGGATGAACCCCTAATGCCTAAGAAATAAGACCAATTACTCTAAAACCTATAAAAGATAGGCCAAACTAACCTTGATTCCCCAAACCATGATCAGGAGCGTCCGAGGACAAAAGGGTTAGCGCGACCTAGCCAAGTAGGTTCTCTATCACTATTAGATTCTTTTAAAAGATCTATTATTGTTTTGAGAACATATGTTATAAGTATATGACTTGTTTAGCATGACTTGATTAAGCATGCATATGATAAACGTTTTGTACATAGACATGTTTCGTAAAAGATTGCATATACATTGTGCACATATATGTTTTGTAAACAAGTGCATACATTGCATGATTTAAGTACTTGCAAAGATTGCATGTCCTTGAGGGTTGCCAAAAGATGCTGGAGTGCCGAGGACCAGGCAGCAGTGATAGGTTCCTACTAAGTATCATATATACTCACCCAATCCTCAACATTTTTCAGATACAAAGTAAATACTTAAGGGCAAGGAACGTTTGTACTAGGAGACACAGACTAAGTACAGGTAAGTAAACCCCTGTCTTATGATTCAATGTTACTTGATTGTAGTTACTTTCTAATAGCTGGGGCTGTGACTAACACTTTCTTGGGAATAATATTGATTTAAACTTTGCCATGGCTAAATAATTTGAGAATTTGTTTTGACACTCGGGGTTTTTATGAAAGATTGTTTTCCAAAAGTAAAAGATTTTCATGCATCTCATACTTATAAAACAAGAGATCTCGCCTTTTTATCAAAAGTGCATCATATAAAAACCCGGGTCGTGACAGTTGGTATCAGAGCACGGTTTAACGTTACTCACAGCCCAGTTATGAGGAGAATAACTTATAATCGAGTTTCATCCATGAAAGAGAAAGGGGTAATAGGATAACACAAACTGAGATTTGGTGAATTGCCTTGTGATTACAGATGCCTAGGAAGAAGGGAAGCAATGCTCGAAGACCTGAAGCCCCACCAGTGGACTCCACTGGGTCGGGTAATGGGATGGCTGAGTTATTCCAACAATTCTTACAGAACATGGGACAATACATGAATAGTCAAATCCAAACTCCTACCACCCGAGATCCTTCCCTTGATAAAGTAATAGATAGGACTGAGGTTCAGTTAGAAAGGTTTCAGAAACTAGCTCCGTCATTCACAGGAGAAGATGATGCATCTACAGCTGAAAAATGGTTAATTGATATTAAAAAGATATTTAAGGCCATGAACATAGCTGAAGAAAGAAAAGTACCCATGCCCACATTTGTGTTTAGAGGAGAGGCTACCTTTTGGTCGGAAACAGTAGAAAGAACCTATTTTGATCAGCAAGAAACAATAGGATGGGAAGAATTTAAAAAGGTCTTTAACGAAAAATATTATCCTAAACATGTAAGGAAACAGAAGGAAAAAGAATTTATGAACTTAGAACAAGGAAATATGACTGTCCAACAGTATCAAAGTAGATTCATCATCCTCCGAAGATTTGCACCACGTGCTTGTGCTAATGAGGAAGATGCGGCAGAACGATTTGTAGATGGACTCAACCCAGGACTCAGGAGCAGAATTCTAGGTTTCCAACCTTCCACAGTAGCCAAAGCCGTAGAGATGGCCTCCCTATATGAAAAAGATTATCAAAGAAACCAGGCAATAAAGGAAACTAAGAACATCAACACCATATGAAATAAAGAAAAGAGACCATTTCAGTCCTTCGAACCCAAGCCACCTTTCAAGAAGCCGTTTGGAAACAAAGAAAGAAGACCAGACTAGAAGACATGCCCTAAGTGTAACAGGTATCATTCAGGCAAACCATGTCCCATTTCCAACATCACTTGCTATCTTTGTGGGGAACGAGGACATTTTGCTAAGGATTGTTCTAACAAGGAAGTTGAAGAGCGTAAAGGAAATCAAGTTCCAAAAAGCCAAGGACGTGTTTTTGCTCTCACTTCAAGTCCAACCCAGGCATCAAATGCTATAGTTGAAGGTACCCATAGAGTTGACAGAGGATCTCAAACTAGAGACGAGACCAGTTGAGATCTGGGATCATAAGAGTAAGAAGCTGTGGAACAAGGACAAACACTTAGTCAAAGCTTTGTGGAGAAATGTGCACATGGAAGAAGAGACTTGGGAATCGAAGTCAGAAATGCAAGAAAAGTACCCCAAGATCTTTTGACTATAGATAGTAGAATTTCGGGGGCAAAATTCCCCTAAGGGGGTAAGAATGTAATGACTCCAATTTTGTAATAATAAAATTCCAAGTTTAGCAATGAAAAGCTCAGTTTTTAAAGAAAAGAGCATTTTAGTCATTTCACTACTCACCTTGACTGAACCCAGAAATTTGGTCCTAAAAATGGTTCCATTAGATGCGTCTCGGAAAAAGGAATCCAACGAGACCAAAATCACCCAAAACGGAGTTAAAATGAGCAAGATATGGCCCTTTGAAGTTCAGGGGCAAAACTGTAAATTTTACAAAAACGATTTAACCTGAAAAACACAGGGGCCCGTTTTGATACGGGCACCCCTTCATCTTCAACCTTTAGAGGGTTATAGAACGGCGGTGATTGGAGGAGAAATCGCTGCCATTCTGGAGGTTTCTCCACCACCATACAAAGGCGGTGAGAGCCCCCTCCAAAACCTTCTCTTAGTTGTATAAATAGAGCTCTTGGGTACCTCTAATGGCAGCCCAAAACGTTGGAGAAAACCCATCGTGGAGCAGTAACCTAGAGGAGAAAACATAGATAGAAAACTAGCCACGAAGCAGGTACGCCCAAAAACTCCCCAAACCCATCTCACCCATAGTCCTAGGCTTAGTTTCCCTAGGTTTTTGCATGAAAATCCATGGGGAATAGGCCTCTAGGGAGCCACCAAGGACCCTGGGACGTCCCCAGGGCTACACTGGTTTGACAGGGTCGAACCAGGGTGACCTGAGGACGACCCGAGTCCCTAACGAGCAGGACGATCCAATAGGAACGTCGCACGTCGACTTGCGTCGACCTTCGTTTGAAAAACCAAACGGGCGATGCGCCCGCAAAAGAGAAAAAAGGCAAAAAATTTGGTGCGTCTGCAGACGCGCCCGCTGAGGCGCATGCCACAGATGCGCAGCACGCTAGCAGCGCCTCGTCTTTTGGTTCCTTAAGGAAGCTGGGGCGCACGTCGCAAACGCGCAGCGCCCTAGCATTCCGTCTTTTTATCTTTAAGACTCTATGTACATACAACACTAAAACGCTTATAACTTGAGATCTAGAGCTCTGATAGAGGTACCGCAAAAGGCGTTGTGTCCGTGTCGACGACGTGGACACATCAAACTATAAAATCCTTGATCAAGGCGTAATCAAAGGTGGGCATGACCCTTAGAATAGGATGGTGGCGCGTGGCCACTAGAACTTTGGAAAACTAAGGATACCAAGGCCCAATTAGGACCTTAGGACACCCATAGGCATAGGGATGAACCCCTAATGCCTAAGCAATAAGACCAATTACTCTAAAACCCATAAAAGATAGGCCAAACTAATCTTGATTTCCCAAGCCATGATCAGGAGCGTCCGAGGACAAAAGGGTTAGCGAGACCTAGCCAAGTAGGTTCTCTATCACTATTAGATTCTTTTAAAAGATCTATTATTGTTTTGAGAACATATGTTATAAGTATATGACTTGTTTAGCATGACTTGATTAAGCATGCATATGATAAACGTTTTGTACATAGACATGTTTCGTAAAAGATTGCATATACATTGTGCACATATATGTTTTGTAAACAAGTGCATACATTGCATGATTTAAGTACTTGCAAAGATTGCATGTCCTTGAGGGTTGCCAAAAGACGCAGGAGTGTCGAGGGCCAGGTAGTTGTGAGGGACCCAAAGAGGATTGGTTTTGAACAGAGGTTTTTGATCGTACATGATTTGGGCTAATAAGCTCATGGGTGCTATGTCGACGGGTGTGGGTTGGCCACCCAGCCTCTACCACTATTAGGTGGATGGGTACCACGCCCAAAAAGGGGCATGTCCCTGCTTTGACTGCATGTGGTACAGGGGGCTCCCACTGATGTCACGGCACTGGGTCGAAGTGTCATATGCCCCGTGGAGGTATATGATCCTGTGTCCTTAGGTACGCGGGGACCACACGGCGGTGAGGTCGTGGGCATAGTGAGACCCTATGGTTTCATGGATTTATGTGCATTTCATATGGCATGATATGAGGTTGGTCGACCATACCATACTAGAGATCCATGAGTTGGACTCCATGAAGCATCTATTGCATATCATGATGATATCATATATATATATATATGATACTTTCAATTTTGGATTATGTGATCTTTTAAGTCATTGGTATTTCAGTTTGATAATAGATTCTTATACTAATATTGAACTCGAGTATTCAAACATACACATGTTTTGAATGAGCATATGATTTTAAAACATCTCATGCATTTATAAAACTAGTAGTGATAGGCTCCTACTGAGTATTGTATATACTCACCCAATCCTCAACATTTTTCAGATACAAAGTAAATACTTAAGGGCAAGGAATGTTTGTACTAGGAGACACAGACTAAGTACAAGTAAGTAAACCCCTGTCTTATCTTTCAATGTTACTTGATTGTAGTTACTCTCTAATAGCTGGGGCTGTGACTAACACTTTCTTGGTAATAATATTGATTTAAACTTTGCCATGGCTAAATAATTTGAGAATTTGTTTTGACACTCGGGGTTTTTATGAAAGATTGTTTTCCAAAAGTAAAAGATTTTCATGCATCTCATACTTATAAAATAAGAGATCTCGCCTTTTTATCAAAAGTGCATCATATAAAAACCCGGGTCGTGACACTCTATTAGACAACCCCCTTAATCACTATGCCCATCATTCACTAGCTTGACCCTAACTCAACCTTTCATAAGGTTCCTATAAGCATTTAATGCTAAGTATTCTTTCTAATTGTTTTTAATTAAATCCATGAATTAAAATGTCATTCATGGAGATTTATTATTCTCCTAAGTTGAACCAAGGAATTTATATTCCTTATATTATCCTACTAACATGGTCCTTACTATCATTATGTCCATATCATACATTCCATGTGAATGTCCCTTCCTTCTAATTTCATTTAATTACCATTTCAATGAAATTACAATTACTTAAGCATTGAAGCATAAGTTTAAAGCATAAATAACAAGTAACTAAACACTTAAAGAAACAATTAAATAAATAATTCAACTAAGAAATGAAAGACAATTATCATAATGTTCAATAATTGAAATAGAAATCTAACATGAAATCTACCCGATCAAGGAGATCTTAGGTTACTTTGTACCTTTTAAGGGCATCGATCTTGATCTAGCCCAAATCCACATCATTCATTCATTAAATCCCTATGATCTTATCTCTAGATCATCATCAAAATACATCCATTCTATCCAATCATCCTTGATCATCTTGATCTAGGAGATACTATTCAATTTTAAGGATTTTAGTAACCCTTATGGGTAGATCTCTTAAGATCTGCCTAATAAATACAATTTAATCCACTGATATTATTTATTATATTATAAAATAATCATCCAATAAGATATTTGTGGTCTGATCATCCTAGATCTTGTAGATCAAGGATGTTAGGTACTTATCCACTTAATTACAGAAATTTTAATTAATTAAAATTAAAATTTTATAAGTTCAGTCCATTTGGATTATAACAAGAAATCCATCACAACTTTCAGATCTCAATTTGGATCTCAATTGAGATCGGAATTGAAATTTTAAGATTTCAGCCCTTTTTAAGGGCTGAATTTCACCTTACTATTTTGATCATTTTGGACTGATATAGAGGCATACAAATTCTACTATGAACATGTATATTAAGGTTTTTGGATCTTCTGAACACATCTATCAGTTTAGATTTCATGTTTGGTGTTATGTGGGCCATGATCCATGATCATTGGCACGGATTTCATCAAAAAGATCATGTAAATACTACTTAAAAACATGATATAATAATTTTAGTAAATTACTAACATCAACATTATTCCAAATAAAGTTTCTGATCTAAAATCAGAGTTCAATTAAAGTTAGAATTAATATTTCAATATTTCAGCCCGTTTTAAGGGCTGAATTTCATCTTTTCTGTTTTTGATCAATTAATTCATATAGAAGAACATAAATCTTACTGTGAACATGATCCTAAGGTATTAGAGTGTCTCTGAAGACATCCATCGGTTCCGATTTGTCTTTTAAAGTCATCTGATCCATGATCTATGATCATGGATACTGATTTTCACAAATAACTTATAAAATCACAACTTGAAACATGGATATAATATATTCAATATCTAGATCCAAGAGGTAGATCATCCTCAAATCAAGGGGCTTTTGTAAATATATCTTTTACAAACATATCCAATGGTGGAGATTTTGTTTCAACAGAAAAAATGGGATGGCTAATTGAAATAGGGTTTCTAGGTGGAAACCTAGTTCCATCAGGGACAACGCATCCCGGGATGCGCCCAACGTCTCCACTGAGTCTGGAGAGACGGGCGCGTCTATGGACGCTCCCTAAGTGAAAACGAACAAGAGAAGAAAAGGAAGAAAGTTAGGGGAGGTTTTTGGAGCTGAATTTTTTCAGCATAACAAGAGACCTCATGAATGATTTTTGGAACATTTTTGAGAATTTTTCTGAGGTCTATTTATAGAGGTTTTGAGTGGTTTTCATAATAACATGCAATAATTATGTTTTCTCCTTTTTATTATTTTATGTATATTAGATTCCCACTACCACCTCCTTCTCCATTAGCAGGTGGTAGTGGTTTGACTAACGATTGCATGTTTTTCAGATGTTGGATCCCTTTGTGGGACCCTTGTGGGCCCCATGTGGGCCCCACATGAGTGTGAAAAGACCAAATTGCCCCTTTTATGGAGAAAAATCCATTTTATTCTCCCAAGCTCGGAATTGAGCTTACTCAATGGCGTTGGATTTGTATTTCTGAGTGTATTCCAGATTTGGATGTCTCAGGTCTTAGTTATTTGTGAAATTACCATTTTGCCCTTTAATTCATC
This sequence comes from Warburgia ugandensis, assembly GCA_035236585.1. NCBI lineage: Eukaryota > Viridiplantae > Streptophyta > Magnoliopsida > Canellales > Canellaceae > Warburgia > Warburgia ugandensis. The sequence continues at coordinate 56,449,362 of CP141128.1, forward strand.
AAAATGAAGAAAAATATAGATTTTTCATCCGTATTCAGAAATTGTCGTGCTTACAGTCATTTTGAAGTGTTCGTTGCATATGGTTTCAATTATACATCTCCCATACCTTGATTCCACTTCTATGAGAAGTGCATATTTTATAACCCTAATATTCCAGACTGATTTTCATTGAAATTCTCAATTTCAATATTTATTTAATTTCATTATAAAAAATTAGGGGTGTTACAGAAACATTCTAAAAACAAAGCTTTCTTAAAACAAAACTTAGAAACGAGCAAAAATTAATCCAAGATGTAGTTTACATAAGCAAGGAAATCTAAATAAGAAATTAACAAGGCAACAAGAAATTATCCAAGGAATCAAAATTCAAAACCATGTGTATGACCCAAGTAAGTGTATATTCTTAAGCAATTGCATCTTATTTAAATCACTTATCGTAGCCAAAGAAAGATTGTAATTGATTAAATTAGGAATGTAAATAACATGGGAAATGGAAACATGCATGGAATAAGAAACCAAACTAAGGAAACTTTCTAAAACCAAAGCTTTCTTAAAACAAAATATAGAAACTAGCAAAAACTAATCTAAGATGTAGTTTACAAAAGCAAGGAAATCTAAATAAGAAATTAAAAAGGCAACAAGCAATTATCTAAGGAATCAAAATTCAAAACCATGTGCATGACCCATGTAAGTGTGGATTCTTAAGCAATTGGATCTTATATAAATCACTTATCCTAGCCAAAGAAATATTGTAGTTGATTAAATTCGGAATGTAAATAACATGGGAAAAGGAAACATTCTTGGAATAAAAAACTAAACTAAGAAACTTTCTGAAAACTAAGTTTTTCAAAAGAAAATTTAGAATATAACTAAAACTAATCTAAGATGCAGTTTACATAAGCAAGGAAATCTAAATCAGAAATTAACAAGGCAACAAGAAATAATCTAAGGTATCAAAATTCAAAGCCATGTGCATGACCCATGTAAGTGTAGATTCTTAAGCAAATGCATCTTATTTAAATCACTTATGCTAGCCAAAGAGAGAACGTAATTGATTATATTAGGAATGTAAATAACACGGGAAGTGGAAACATGCATGGAATAAGAAATTAAACTAAGAAAACCTTCTAAAAACAAAGCTTTCTTAAAACAAATCATAGAAACTAGCAAAAATTAATCTAAGATGTAGTTTACATAAGCAAGGAAATCTAAATAAGAAATTAAAAAGGCAACAAGCAATTATCTAAGGAATCAAAATTCAAAACCATGTGCATGACCCATGTAAGTGTAGATTCTTAAGCAATTTCATCTTATTTTAATCACTTATCCTAGCCAAAGAAAGATTGTAGTTGATTAAATTAGGAATTTAAATAACATCGGAAATGGAAATATGCATCGAATAAGAAACTAAACTAAGGAAGCTTTCTAGAAACAAAGTCTCTTAAAACAAAATTTAGAATACAACTAAAAATAATCTAAGATGCAGTTTACATAAGCGAGGAAATCTAAATAAGAAATTAATATGGCAACAGGAAATAATCCAAGGAATCAAAATTCAAAACCATGTGCATGGCCCATGTAAGTGTAGATTCTTAAGCAATTACATCTTATTTAAATCTCTTATCTTAGCCAAAGAAAGATTGTAGTTGATTATATTAGGAATGTAAATAACATAGGAAGTGGAAACATTCATGTAATAAGAAACTAAACTATGAAAACTTTCTAAAAACAAAGCTTTCTTAAAACAAAACATAGAAACTAGCAAAAACTAATCTAAGATGTAGTTTACATAAGGAAGGAAATCTAAATAAGAAATTAACAAGGCAACAAGAAATTATCTAAGGAATCAAAATTCAAAACCATGTGCATGACCCATGTAAGTGTACATTCTTAAGCAATTGCATCTTATTTAAATCTCTTATCCTAGCCAAAGAAAGATTGTAGTTGATTATATTAGGAAGGTAAATAACATTGGAAATGGAAACATGCATGGAATAAGAAACTAAACTGAGGAAACTTTCTAAAAATATAGCTTTCTTAAAACAAAACATAAAAACTAGCAAAAACTAATCTAAGATGTAGTTTACATAAGCAAGGAAATCTAAATAAGAAATTAAAAAGGCAACAAGCAATTATCTAAAGAATCAAAATTCAAAACCATGTGCATGACCCATGTATGTGTACATTCTTAAGCAATTGCATCTTATTTAAATCTCTTATCCTAGCCAAAGAAAGATTGTAGTTGATTAAATTAGGAATGCAAATAACAAGGGAAATGGAAACATGGATGGAATAAGAAACTAAATTAAGGAAACTTTCCAAAAACATAGGTTTCTTAAAACAAAACATAGAAACTAGCCAAAACCAATCTAAGATGTAGCTTACATAAGGAAGGAAATCTAAATAAGAAACTAACAAGGCAACAAGAAATTATCTAAAGGAATCAAAATTCAAAACCATGTGCATGACCCATGTAAGTTTAGATTCTTAAGCAATTGCATCTTATTTAAATCACTTATCCTAGCCAAAGAATGATTGTAGTTGATTATATTAGGAATGGAAATAACATGGGAAATCGAAATGTGCATGGAATAAGAAACTAAAATAAAGAAACTTGCTAAAAACAAAGCTTTCTTAAAACAAAACATAGAAACTAGCAAAAACTAATCTAAGATGTAGTTAACATAAGCAAGGAAATCTAAATAAGAAATTAACAAGGCAACAATAAATTATCTAAGGAATCAAAATTCAAAAGCATGTGCATGACCCATGTATGTGTACATTCTTAAGCAATTGCATCTTATTTAAATCTCTTATCCTAGCCAAAGAAAGATTGTAGTTGATTAAATTAGGAATGCAAATAACAAGGGAAATGGAAACATGGATGGAATAAGAAACTAAATTAAGGAAACTTTCCAAAAACATAGGTTTCTTAAAACAAAACATAGAAACTAGCCAAAACCAATCTAAGATGTAGCTTACATAAGGAAGGAAATCTAAATAAGAAACTAACAAGGCAACAAGAAATTATCTAAAGGAATCAAAATTCAAAACCATGTGCATGACCCATGTAAGTTTAGATTCTTAAGCAATTGCATCTTATTTAAATCACTTATCCTAGCCAAAGAAAGATTGTAGTTGATTATATTAGGAATGTAAATAACATGGAAAATGGAAACATGCATGTAATAAGGAACTAAACTATGAAAATTTTCTAAAAACAAAGCTTTCTTAAAACAAAACATAGAAACTAGCAAAAACTAATCTAAGATGTAGTTTACATAAGCAAGGAAATCTAAATAAGAAACTAACAAGGCAACAAGAAATTATCTAAGGAATCAAAATTCAAAACCATGTGCATGACCCATGTAAGTGTACATTCATAAGCAATTGCATCTTATTTAAATCTCTTATCCTAGCCAAAGAAATATTGTAGTTGATTAAATTCGGAATGTAAATAACATGGGAAAAGGAAACATTCTTGGAATAAGAAACAAAACTGAGGAAACTTTCTGAAAACAAAGTTTTTTGAAACCAAATTTAGAACATAAATAAAACTAATCGAAGATGCAATTTACATAAGCAAGGAAATCTAAATCAGAAATTAACAAAAGAAATAATCAAAGGAGTCAAAATTCAAAACCATGTGCATGACCCATGTAAGTTTAGATTCTTAAGCAATTGCATCTTCTTTAAATCACTTATCCTAGCCAAAGAAATATTGTAGTTGATTATATTAGGAATGTAAATAACATGGCAAATGGAAACATGCATGTAATAAGAAACTAAACTATGAAAATTTTCTAAAAACAAAGCTTTCTTAAAACAAAACATAGAAACTAGCAAAAACTAATCTAAGATGTAGTTTACATAAGCAAGGAAATCTAAATAAGAAATTAACAAGGCAACAAGAAATTATCTAAGGAATCAAAATTCAAAACCATGTGCATGACCCATGTAAGTGTAGATTCTTAAGCAATTGCATCTTATTTAAATCACTTATCCTAGCCAAAGAAAGATTGTAGCTGATTAAATTAGGAATTTAAATAACATGGGAAATGGAAACATGCATGGAATAAGAAACTAAACTAAGGAATCTTTCTAGAAACAAAGTTTTTTAAAACAAAATTTAGAATATAACTAAAACTAATCTATGCAGTTTACACAAGCAAGGAAATCTAAATAAAAAATTAACAAGGCAACAAGAAATTATCTAAGGAATCAAAATTCAAGACCATGTGCATGACCCATGTAAGTGTGGATTCTTAAGCAATTGCATCTTATTTAAATCACTTATCCTAAGCAAAGAAAGATTGTAGTTGATTAAATTAGGAATGTAAATAACATGGGAAATGGAAACATGCATGGAACAAACAACTAAACTAAGGAAACTTTTTAAAACCCAAGCTTTCCTGAAACACAGCTTAGAAACTAGCAAAAACTATTCTAAGATGTAGTTTACATAAGCAAGGAAATCTAAATAAGAAATTAACAAGGCAATAGAAATTATCTAAGGAATCAAAATTCAAAACCATGTGCATGACGCATGTAAGTGTACATTCTTAAGCAATTGCATCTTATTTAAATCACTTATCCTAGCCAAAGAATGATTGTAGTTGATTAAATTAGGAATGTAAATAACATGGGAAATGGAAACATGTATGGAATAAGAAACTAAACTAAGGAAACTTTCTAAAAATAAAGCTTTCTTAAAACAAAACTTAGAAACAAGTAAAACTAATCTAAGATGTAGTTTACATAAGCAAGGAAATCTAAATAAGAAATTAACAAGGCAACAAGAAATTATCTAAGGAATCAAATTTCAAAACCATGTTCATGACCCATGTAAGTGTAGATTCTTAAGCAATTGGAACTTATTTAAATGTCACGCCCAAGCAATTTATGCTATTTTGGACATTCTATAAGAAATGAACTATGTTGAATGTTTTACCTTATTTAAAATAGTAAACAAAGGAATTTGTTAGCAAACTTGGCCATTAGATTCTACTTAAAAAATGTAATCCAACGCCTCAAAGAACGCCAAAAACGGAGTTCATATGAAGAAGTTACAGCCGTTTAAAGATTTGGGGTATTTTTTTAAATTAAACAGAAAACGAAAAAGAATGAAAAACGCAGGGGGCCATTTTGATAACAGCACCCCCTGTCGTCTTCCACCTCCAGATTTCTCCAAAAACCCTCCTTTCAAGATTTTTTCAGAAATAACATGGTAAATGGCGGCACCGCCATTGAGGGGCATCGCCTTCTTCCCCTATAAATACCCCATCTCCCCCCTCTTCAAAATCATGTTTTTCCAGTCGTTTGGGACTGGGGTTTCTGGCAAAAATCTGAAATCCAGCTCTCTGCAATTTTCGGCAACGACCAGGCCCGAGTCAGGCCGGCCATTCCTGTCTCTTCTATTTTCTGGTTTTAACATTGGGGCTATTTCCTCTTCACAAGTTCCGGCGAACATGGGGTTTTCAGGAGGAAAGAGGGAGCAGCACCACCGGCGATGGGCGCTCCCCAGGCTGCCTAGGTAAGCCTATACTTCCCTCTCTCGTGGGTTCTTCCCCCTTTCAGGCTAGATCCATGCTGGATCTAGCATTTCCAGCAAGTTTTCCAGTTGGATTTCCTGGCCAAAAAATGCTCCAAGCCAGTTCCAGCTGACCCTGCACGAACAAGGCGTCCCAGGGATGCCATGCTCCACGTACGCCTGGGACAGGGTCCCTGGGATGGGTGTCAGATGTACAATAGTGCGTACACTGTCCTAGGTGCGCGCACGACATGGGGCACGAGTCCTGGCTCCATCAGGATGCACGGGGTGCCCTGGGAGCTTAGACGCTCCATGCTACACCAAAGGTGCGTCCGTGCAATGCCATCCAAGATGTGCATCATAGCGCATCACTTGAGTATGCATGTGCGCATACAAAACACTGTCCCTGGCACGGCCTTTGGGCGCGCATGCAGATGAGGCGGTCGCGATTCAACCAGGATACACAGGTATCTTGGGAACTGGGACACGTGGACCTAATGAGACTTTAAATTTAGGATCAGAGGACAATTTACAGAGTTTAACTATTGACTAGTAGATCCATATCATAGGATCTAGCTTGACAACGAATTAGGCAAGGACCATGGACCCTAAAAGGCAGATCTAACAATCTAATAGATTGAAATTGATAAGGACTCCTTGTATCCATTCATACCCAGGAGTTTATAAATGAGACCCAGGGATGGGTTGAGTGATGAAGGATGCGACTCCAGGAGACTTTGAGGTAGGTGCTCTATCGTTACTAGACTTTTTAAAAAGAGCCATGATTGTTTTGAGACTGCATGTTTTAAGTATAAGTTATATGACTTGTTTAATCTTATAAACGAATTCAGCATGCATATGACAAGTACATTATGCATAGACATGTTTTGCAAACAATTGCATATATTGCATGATTTGTGAGCATTGAGTTCTTGAAAAATTGCATGTCCTTGAGGGTTACCAAAAGACGTTAGGTAGGTAGTTGTGAGGGCCAGGCAATTGTGAGGGACCCAAAGAGGACAGGTTTTGAAAAAGAGGTTTTCTCTTGTTTCAGCTTATATGATTTGGGCTAATAAGCTCATGGGCACTATGCCGAGAGGTCTGTGTTGGCCTCCAGCCTCTACCACTATTAGGTGGAATGGGTACCACACCCAAAAAGGGCATGTCCCTACGTCGACTGCATGTGGTACAGGGGGCTACCATTGGTGTCACGGCACTGGGTCGATGTGTCATATGCCCCGTGGAGGCTATGACGCTATGTCCCTAGGTACCCAGGGACCACAGGGTGGCGAGGTCGTGGGCATAGTTGGGCCCTATGGTCTGAGGATTTACTTGCATTGCATATGGCATGACATGAGGTTGGTCGACCATACCATATATCCATGAGTTGGATTCAGTGGAGCATCTTATGCATATCATTATGTTTATGATATATATGATACTTTCGAATTGGATTATGTGATTTCTTTAAATCATTAGTATTCCAATTCGACAATGGTTTTCAATCTCGATATTGAACATGAGTGTTCGAACATGCACATGTTTTGAAAGAGCATATGATTTTAAACATAGCATGCATTGTAAAACTAGTTGTGATGGACTCCTACTGAGTATAGTATATACTCACCCTATCCTTAACATTTTTCAGGATAGTTCCATTCACAAGTAAAGGACACCTATGTTAGTGCTACGAGCAAGAAAAATCAAAAGGAGACAGTTATACATGTAAGTAAACACTCTACCCTTTGGACATGTATTTGCATTTAATTACATTTGGGCTATGAGCTGTGACTGGATAGACCTAGGAAAATATTTACGATTTCTAAAGTTTTTCAAAAAACTACTTTGGTTGTTGTGAAAGCAAATGACACTCGGGGTTTTCAAAATGAGTTTAAAACTAAAGATTTTTCGCTGCATTGCATGGATTTTATAAAATGTTTTTCAAATCGGGATCCCACCTTAGGAATTTACATTTTTCATTTAAAAATGCATGAGAAAACCCGGGCCGTCACATTAAATCACTTATCCTAGCCGAAGAAATATTCTAGTTGATTAAATTAGGAATGTAACTAACATGGGAAAAGGAAACATTCATGAAATAAGAAACTAAACAGAGGAAACTTTCTGAAAACAAAGTTTTTTAAAACAAAATTTAGAAACTAATTAAAACTAATCTAAGATGCAGTTTACATAAGCAAGGAAATCTAAATAAGAAATTAACAAGGCAACAAGAAATTATCTAAGGAATCAAAATTCAAAACCATGTACATGACCCATGTAAGTGTAGATTCTTAAGCAATTGCATCTTATTTAAATCACTTATCCTAGCCAAAGAATGATTGTAGTTGATCAAATTAGGAATGTAAATAACATGGGAAGTGGAAACATGCATGGAATAAGAAACTAAACTAAGAAAACTTTCTAAAAACAAAGCTTTCTTAAAACAAAACTTAGAAACTAGTAAAAACTAATCTAAGATGTAGTTTACATAAGCAAGGAAATCTAAATAAGAAATTAACAAGTCAACAAGAAATTATCTAAGGAATCAAAATTCAAAACCATGTGCATGACCCATGTAAGTGTACATTCTTAAGCAATTGCATCTTATTTAAATCTCTTATCCTAGCCAAAGAAAGATTGTAGTTACTTAAATTAGGAATGTAAATAACATGGGAAATGGAAACATGCATGGAATAAGAATCTAAACTAAAGAAACTTTCTAAAAACAAAGCTTTCTTAAAACAAAACATAGAAACTAGCAAAAACTAATCTAAGATGTAGTTTACGTAAGCAAGGAAATCTAAATAAGAAATTAAAAAGGCAACAAGCAATTATCTAAGGAATCAAAATTCAAAACCATGTGCATGACCCATGTAAGTGTGGATTCTTAAGCAATTGGATCTTATATAAGTCACTTATCCTAGCCAAAGAAATATTGTAGTTGATTAAATTTGGAATGCAAATAACATGGGAAAAGGAAACATTCTTGGAATAAGAAACTAAATTGAGTAAAATTTCTGAAAACAAAGTTTTTTGAAACAAAATTTGGAATATAACTAAAACTAATCTAAGATGCAGTTTACATAAGCAAGGAAATCTAAATCAGAAATTAACAAAAGAAATAATCAAAGGAATCAAAATTCAAAACCATGTGCATGACCCATGTAAGTGTAGATTCTTAAGCAATTGCATCTTATTTAAATCACTTATCCTAGCCAAGGAAAGATTGTGGTTGATTAAATTAGGAATTTAAATAACGTGGGAAATGGAAACATGCATGGAATAAGAAACTAAACTAAGGAAACTTTCTAGAAACAAAGTTTAAAAAAAATAAAAATAGAATATAACTAAAACTAATCTAAGATACATTTTACATAATGTAATGACTCCAATTTTGAAACATTAAAATCCCAAGTTAGCAATGAAAAGTTCAATTTTTGAAGATAAAGGTATTTTGGTCAATTCACTATTCACCTTGACTGAACCTTGAAATTTGATCCTAAAAATGGTACCATTAGGTGCGTCTCGGAAAAAGGAATCCAACAAGACCAAAATCACCCAAAACGGAGTTAAAATGAGCAAGTTATGGCCCTTTGAAGTTCAGGGGCAAAAATGTAATTTTTACTAAAAGACGGATTTTGCCTGCAAAACACAGGGGCCCGTTTTGATACGGGCACCCTTCATCTTCAACCTCCTAGAGGGTTCTAGAACGGCGGTGATTAGAGGAGAAATCATTGCCATTATGGAGGTTTCTCCACCGCCATTCAAGGGCAGTGAGAGCCCCCTCCAGAACCCTCTTATAGCTCTATAAATAGAGCTCTTGGGCACCTCTAATGGTAGCCCAAAAGCTTGGGAAAAACCTGTTTTGGAGAAGCAACCAAGAGGAGAAACGTGGAGAAAAACCCAGCAACGAGCTAGGTATGCCTAAGATCCCTCAAAACCGGTCTTCACATTAGTCCTAGGCTCAGTTTCCCTAAGTTTTTGCATGAAAAATCATGCAAAAATGGGCCCTGGAGAGTCACCAAGGACCCAGGGACGATCCCTGGGCCGTACTAGTTCGACGGGGTCGAACCAGGGCGTCCCGAGGACGCCCCGGTCCCCCAACGAATGAAACGTTCTAGACGGAACGAAACACGTCGCCCGCTGATGTACAACGCGCTAGCATTCTGGGATTTCCACCTCTTAACGTCCCGCTGGGGCGCATGCTGCTGACACATAGCGCGCTAGCATTCTGGGATTTCCACCTCTTAAAGGCCCTTATGTACATGTGGTACTAAAAAGCTTATAACTTGAGATCTAAAGCTCCGATTGAGGCGCCGCAAAGCCGTTGTGTCTGTGTCGATGACGAGAACACACCCAAACTATAAAATTCATAATCAAGGCCCAATCAAAGGTGAGCATGACCCTTAGAATAGGATGGTGGTGCGTGGCCGCTAGACCTTTGGAAAACTGATGATACCAAGGCCCAATTGGGACCTTAGGACACCCATAGGCATGGGGATGAACCCTTAATGCCTAAGTAATAAGACCAACCACTCTAAAACCTATAAAAGATAGGCCAAACTAACCTTGATTCCTCAAACCATGTTTAGGAGCATACGAGGATAAAGGGGTTAGCGCGACCTAGCCCAGTAGGTGCTTTATCACTACTAGACTTTTTAAAAGAGCCATGATTGTTTTAAGAATGCATGTTTTAAGTATATGACTTGTTTAGCATGACTTAATTCAGCATACATATGAAAAATGCTTTATGCATAGATATGTTTTGCAAATAATTACATATACATTATGCATATATATGTTTTGCAAATAAATTGCATACATGGTATGATTTATGAAGCATTGAGTTTTTGAAAGACTGTATGTCCTTGAGGGTTACCAAAAGACCCTGGAGTGCCCAAAAGACGTTGGGTAGGCAGTTGTGAGGGCCAGGCAGTTGTGAGGGACCCAAAGAGGATAGGTTTTGAAAAAGTGGTTTTCGCTTGTTTGATCTGATTATGATTTGGGCTGATAAGCTCATGGGCGCTATGCCGAGAGGTTTGGGTTGGCCTCCAGCCTCTACCACTATTAGGTGGATGGGTACCACGCCCAAAAAGGGCAATGTCCCTACGTCGACTGCATGTGGTACAGGGGGCTACCACTGGTGTCACGGCACTGGGTCGATGTGTCATAGGCCCCATTGAGGCTATGACCGAGTGTCCTCAGGTACCCGTGGACCACACGGCGGCGAGGTCGTGGGAATAATTGTACCCTATGGTTTCATGGACTTATTTGCATTGCATATGGCATGATATGAGGTTGGTCGACCATACCATACTAGATATCCATGAGTTGGATTCAATGAAGCATCTTATGCATATCATAATGTTATGATATATATACATATATATATATATATGATACTTTCGATTTGGATGATGTGATCCTTTAAGTCATTAGTATTTCAGTTTGACAATGGTTTTTAATTCTGATCTTGAACATGAGTGTTCAACCACGCACATATTTTGAAAGAGCATATGATTTTAAACATCTCATGCATTATAAAACTAGTAGTGATGGACTCCTACTGAGTATAGTATATACTCACTCAATCCTCAACATTTTTCAGACACAAAGTAAACACTTAAGGGCAAGGAACGCTTGTGACAAAAGACAACCAGACTAAGTGCAAGTAAGTAAACCCCTACTTATCTCTCAATGTTACTTGATTATAGTTACTCTCTATAGCTGAGGCTGTGACTAACACTTTCTTGGGAATAATGTTGATTTAAAACTTTGCCATGGCTAGATAATTGGAAAATGTGTTTTGACACTTGAGGTTTTATACAAAAGCTTGTTTTCCAAAAAGAAAAAGATTATCATGCATTTCATTTTTATAAAACAAGAGATCTCGCCTTTTTATCAAATTTGCATCATGTAAAACCCGGGTCGTCACAGTTGGTATCAGAGCACGGTTTGACGTTACTCACAGCCCAGTTATGAGGAGAATAACTTATAATCAAGTTTCATCCATGAAAGAGTTATGGGTAATAGGATAACACATACTAAGGTCTGGTAAATTTCCTTGTGATTACAGATGCCTAAGAAGAAAGGAAGCAATGCTCTAAGACCTAAACCCCCACCAGTGGATTCCACTGGGTCGGCAATGGGATGGCTGAGTTATTCCAACAATTTCTACAACATATGGGACAATACATGAGTAGTCAAAGCCAAACTCCTACCACCCGGGATCCTTCCCCTGATAAAGTAATAGATAGGACTAAGGTTCAGTTAGAAAGGTTCCAGAAATTAGCTCCCTCATTCACAGGAGAAGATGAAGCATCTACAGCTGAAAAATGGTTAATTGATATTGAAAAGATATTTAAAGCCATGAACATAGCTGAAGAAAGAAAAGTACCCATGGCCACATTTGTGTTTAGAGGAGAGGCTACCTTTTGGTGGGAAACAATAGAAAGAACTTATTTTGACCAGCGAGAAACAATAGGATGGGAAGAGTGTAAAAGGGTCTTTAATGACAAATATTATCCTAAACACATAAGAAAATAGAAGGAAAAGGAATTTATGGACTTAGAACAAGGAAATATGACTGTCCAATAGTATGAAAGTAGATTCATCAGCCTCCGAAGATTTGTACCACGCGCTTGTGCTGATGAGGAAGATGTGGCAGAACGATTTGTAGATGGGCTTAACCCAGGACTCAGGAACAGAGTTCTAGGTTTCCAACCTTCCACAGTAGCCAAAGTCGTAGAGATGGCCTCCCTATACGAAAAGGATTATCAAAGGAACTAGGCAATAAAGGAAACTAAGAACATCAACACCATGAGAAATAAAGGAAAGAGACCATTTCAATCATCCGGACCCAGGCCACCTTTCAAGAAGCCGTTTGAAAACAAAGGAAGAAGACTAGATTGGAAGGCATGCCCTAGGTGTAACAGAAATCATTCAGGCAGACCATGTCCCACTTTCAACATCACTTACTATAGTTGTGGAGAATTAGGACATTTTGCTAGTAATTGTCCAAAAAGGAAAGTACAAGAGCGTAAAGAAGATCAATTTCCAAAAAGCCAAGGACGTGTCTTTGCCCTCACTTCCAGTCAAGCCCAGGCTTCAAATGCAGTAGTTGAAGGTATTCTTTCTATTTATGATACACCTACTAAAGTTCTATTTGATACAGGCTCCACTCATTCTTTCATATCCCGAGAGTTTTCATCATCCTTGGACATTATACCACAGGACTTGGACTTCACTTTAGAAGTCATGACTCCTGTAGGCTAGGCACTTCCCACCTATTCTTATCTCCAGGATGTCCCCATTTTGATCAAGGACCATTTGCTACATGCCCAAAAGCTTGAAGAAAACCCGTTTTGGAGAAGCAACCTAGAGTAGAAACGAGGAGAAAAACCCAGCAACGAGCCAGGTATGCCCAAGACCCCTCAAAACTCGTCTTCACAGTAGTCCTAGGCTTAGTTTCCCTAAGTTTTTGCATGAAAAATCATGCAAAATAGAGCCCTAGAGAGTCACCAAGGACCCAGGGATGTTCCCTAGGCCGCACTGGTTTGACAAGGTCGAACTAGGGTGTCTTGAGGACACCCTGGTCCCCCAAACAAGCAGAACGTCCCACCTGGACGAGACGCATCGACCGTGTTCGATAGAACCAAACGGGCACGTCCGTGGACGCGCCCGCAAAAGGGAAAGACGGGCGGGAAACCTGGCGCGTCTGCAGATGCACCCGCTGAGGTGCATGTCACAGACGCGCAGCGTGCTAGTGATTTGGGATTTTTCCATTTCTTAAGGCAGCTAGGGCGCATGCCACTGACGCACAGTGCGTTAGCATTCTGCCTTTTCACTCTTAAGGTCTTTATGTACACCTGATACTAAAAAGCTTATAACTTAAGATCTAGAGCTCCGATTGAGGTGCTGCAAAAGGTGTTGTGTCCGTGTCAACGACGCGGACATATCCAAACTATAAAATCCCTAATCAAGGCCCAATCAAGGGTAGGCATGACCTTTAGAATAGGATGATGGTGCGTGGCCGCTACACCTTTGGAAAGCTGAGGATACCAAGGCCCAATTAGGACCTTAGGACACCCATAGGCATAGGGATGGACCCCTAATGCCTAAGTAATAAGACCAACCACTCTAAAAACCCATAAAAGATAGGCCAAACTAACCTTGATTCCCCAAACCATGTCAAGAGCATACGTGGACAAAGGGGTTAGCGCGACCTAGCTAGGTAGGTGCTCTATCGCTACTAGACTTTTTAAAAGAGCCATGATCGTTTTGAGAATGCATGTTTTAAGTATAAGTATATGACTTGTTTAGCATGACTGATTTTATGACTTGTTTAGCATATAAATGAATTCAGCATGCATATGATAAATACATTATGCATAGACATGTTTTGCAAACAATTGCATATATTGCATGATTTGTGAGCATTGAGTTCTTGAAAAATTGCATGTCCTTGAAGGTTACCAAAAGATGCTTGAGTGCCCAAAAGACGCTAGGTAGGTAGTTGTGAGGGCCAGGTAGTTGTGAGGGACCTAAAGAGGACAAGTTTTGAAAAAGAGGTTTTTTCTTGATTGATCGCATATATTGCCAAGACATATGCTACATGCATAGATTGCATGATAAGTGTAGCCTTGGCCGATGAGGGCGGGCTAGAGAGAGCTGACAGGCTTCTAGGCTGGCAGGCTTCTAGGTTGTCAAGCTTCTAGGTTGGCAGGCTGTCAGGCTTCTAGGCGGGGTTATCACTTTGAATGTGAGACTAGCATGAGCAGATTTTATGCGTTGCATGCATGTTTTGCAACTGATTACATAAATTGCATGATTTACGACGAAGAGGTGTCATATGTCCCATGGAGGCATATGACCCTGTGTCCTCACGTACCTGGGGACCACACGGCGGCGAGGTCGTGGGCATAGTTGGGCCCTATAGTTTCATGGATTTACTTGCATTGCATATGGCATGACATGAGGTTGGTCGACCGTACCATATATCCATGAGTTGGATTCAGTGGAGCATCGTATGCATATCACTATGTTTATGATATATGATACTTTCGACTTGGATTATGCTATTCTTTAAGTTATCAGTATTTCAATTCGACAATGGTTTTTAATGTCAATATTGAACGAGATTATTTGAACATGCATATGTTTTTATGAGCACATGATTTTAAACATAGCATGCATTGCAAACCTAGTAGTGATAGACTCCTACTGAGTATAGTATATACTCACCCTATCCTTAACATTTTTCAGGATAGTTCCACTCACAAATAGAAGACGTCTCAGGAGATATTAGTGCTACGAGCAAGTGAATCAAATAGGAGACAATTATACATGTAAGTAGACTCTCTATCCTTTGGACATGTGTTTGTATTTAATTACAGTTGGGCTGTGTGCTGTGACTAGATAGATCTGGGGAAAAACACTTATGATTTCTAAAGCTTTTCAAAAACTACCTTGGTTGTTGTGAAAGTAAATGACACTCGGGGTTTTCAAAATGAGTTTAAAACTAAACGGTTTTCCGCTACATTGCATGGTTTTTATAAAATGGTTTTCAAATAGGGATGCATCCTGCCTTAGGAATTAGATATTGCATTTAAAAATGCATGGGAAAACCCGGGTCATTACACAGTTGAAGCAGTGACATGCCCTTTTTGGGCGTGGTACCCATCCACCTAATAGTGGTAGAGGCTGGGTGGCCACCCCAGACCTCTCGGCATAGTGCCCACAAGCTTATTAGCCCAAATCATGTACGATCAAATAAGCCAAAAACCTGTTTTCAAAACCTGTCCTCTTTGGGTCCCTCACAACTGCCTGGCCCTCGGCACTCCAGCTTCTTTTGGTAACCCTCAAGGACATGGAATTTTTGCAAGAACCTAATGCTCACAAATCATGCAATGTGTAATTATTTACAAAGCATGTCTATGCATAATGTGTTTATCCTATGCATGCCAAATTCACTTAAACGCTAAACAAGTCATCAAATAAATCATCCTAAATATGTCATATAATTTATACTTAAATCATGCATTCAAAATAGTCATGGCTCTTTTTAAAAGTCTAGTAGCAATAGAGCACCTACCTGACTAGGTCGCGCTAACCCCTTTGTCCTCGTATGCTCCTAACCATGGTTTAGGGAATCAAGGTTAGTTTGGCCTATCTTTTACAGGTTTTAGAGTGGTTGGTCTTATTACTTAGGCATCAAGGGTTTATTCTCATGCCTATGGGTGTCCTAAGGTCCTAATTGGGCCTTGGTATCATCAGTTTTACAAAGGTCTAGTGGCCACACGCCACCATCCTATTCTAAGGGTCATGCCCACATTTTATTGGGCCTTGATCAAGGATTTTATAGTTTGGGTGTGTCCACGTCGTTGACACGAACACAACACCTTTTGCGGCGCCTCAATCGAAGCTCTAGATCTCAAGTTATAAGCTTTTTAGTATCAGGTGTACATAAGGACCTTTAAGAGTGAAATGCGGAATGCTAGGGCATTGCGCGTCAGCGGCATGTGCCCTAGCGGGTGCGTCTACAGACGCGCTGGATTTTCTCGCCCGTCTCTTCCTTTTGCGGGCACGTCCATGGAGTTTGGTTCTCTCAGATGCGATCAACGCGTCTCGTTCTATCTGGAACGTCTTGTTCGTTGGGGGACCGGGGCATCCTCAAGACACCCTGGTTCGACCCTGTCGAACCAGTATGGCCCAAGGATCGTCCCTGGGTCCTTGGTGACTCTCTAGGGCTCTATTTTGCATGATTTTTCATTCAAAAACTTAGGGAAACTGAGCATAGGACTACTGTGAAGACGGGTTTTGAGGGATCTTGAGCATACCTGGCTCGTTGCTGGGGTTTTCTCCTCTTGGTTGCTTCTCCAAAATAGGTTTTCTTCAAGCTTTTGGGCTGCCATTAGAGGAGCCCAAGAGCTCTATTTATAAAGCTATAAGAGGGTTCTGGAGGGGGCTCTCACCGCCCTTGAATGGCGGTGGAGAAACCTCCAGAATGGCGGTGATTTCTCCTCCAATCACCACCGTTCTAGAACCCTCTAGGGGGCTGAAGATGAAGGGTGCCCGTATCAAAATGGGCCCCTGTGTTTTGCAGGCTAAATCCGTTTTTTGTAAAAATTACAATTTTGCCCTTGAACTTCAAAGGGCCATAACTTGCTCATTTTAACTCCGTTTTGGGTGATTTTGGTCTTGTTGGATTCCTTTTTCTGAGACGCACCTAATGGTACCATTTTTAGGACCAAATATCTGGGTTTAGTCAAGGTGAATAGTGAAATGACCAAAATGCCCTTATCTTCAAAAACTGAACTTTTCATTGCTAACTTGGGATTTTAATGTTACAAAATTGGAGTCATTACACGCGTGGCCACTAGACCTTTGGAAAAATGATGATACCAAGGCCCAATTAGGACACCCATAGGCATGGGGATGAACCCTTAATGCCTAAGTAATAAGACCAACCACTCTAAAACCTATAAAAGAGAGGCCAAACTAACCTTGATTCTCCAAACCATGTTCAGGAGCATACGAGGACAAAGGGGTTAGCACCACCTAGCCAGGTAAGTGCTCTATCGCTACTAGGATTTTTAAAAGAGCCATGATTGTTTTAAGAATGCATGTTTAAAGTATATGATTTGTTTAGCATGACTTAATTCAGCATACATATGAAAAATGCTTTATGCATAGATATGTTTTGCAAATAATTACATATACATTATGTATAGATATGCTTTGCAAACAATTGCATACATGGTATGATTTGTGAAGCATTGAGTTTTTGAAAGACTGCATGTCCTTGAGGGTTACCAAAAGACGCTGGGTAGGCAGTTGTGAGGGCCAGGCAGTTGTGAGGGACCCAAAGAGGATAGGTTTTGAAAAAGAGGTTTTCGCTTGTTTGATCTGATTATGATTTGGGCTGATAAGCTCGTGGGCACTATACCGAGAGTTTTGGGTTGGCCTCGAGCCTCTACCACTATTAGGTGGATGGGTACCACGCCCAAAAAGGGCAACGTCCCTACGTCGACTGCATGTGGTACAGGGGGCTACCACTGCTGTCACGACACTGGGTTGATGTGTCATAGGCCCCGTTGAGGCTATGACCGAGTGTCCTTAGGTACCTGGGGATCACACGGCAGTGAGGTTGTGGGCATAGTTGGACCCTATGGTTTCATGGACTTATTTGCATTGCATATGGCATGATATGAGGTTGGTCGACCATACCATACTAGATATCCATGATTTGGATTCAATGAAGCATCTTATGCATATCATAATGTTATGATATATATATATATATATAAATATGAAACTTTCGATTTGGATGATGTGATCCTTTAAGTCGTTAGTATTTCGGTTTGACAATGGTTTTTAATTCCAATCTTGAGCATGAATATTCAACCATGCACATATTTTGAAAGAGCATATGATTTTAAACATCTCATGCATTATAAAACTAGTAGTGATGGACTCCTACTGAGTATAGTATATACTCACTCAATCCTCAACATTTTTCAGACACAAAGTAAACACTTAAGGGCAAGGAACGCTTGTGACAAAAGAAAACGAGACTCAGTGCAAGTAAGTAAACCCCTACCTTATCTTTCAATGTTACTTGATTGTAGTTACTCTCTATAGCTAAGGCTGTGACTAACACTTTCTTGGGAATAATGTTGATTTAAAACTTTGCCATGGCTAGATAATTGGAAAATGTGTTTTGACACTCGGAGTTTCATGCAAAAGCTTGTTTTCCAAAAAGCAAAAAATTTTCATGCATTTCATATTTATAAAACAAGAGATCTCGCCTTTTTTATCAAATTTGCATCATATAAAACCCGGGTCGTCACACAAAAGCAAGGAAATCTAAATCAGAAATTAACAAGGCAACAAGAAATTATCTAAGGAATCAAAATTCAAAACCATGTGCAGGACCCATGTAAGTGTACATTCTTAAACAATTGCATCTTATTTAAATCTCTTATCCTAGCCAAAGAAAGATTGTAGTTGATTAAATTAGGAATGTAAATAACATGGGAAATGGAAACATGCATGGAATAAGAAACTAAACTAAGGAAACTTTCTAAAAACAAAGCCTTCTTAAAAAAAAATTTAGAAACTAGCAAAAACTATTCTAAGATGTAGTTTACATAAGCAAGGAAATCTAAATAAGAAATTAAAAAGGCAACAAGCAATTATCTAAGGAATCAAAATTCAAAACCATGTGCATGACCCATGTAAGTGTGGATTCCTAAGCAATTAAAACTTATTTAAATCACTTATCCTAGCTGAAGAAATATTGCAGTTGATTAAATTAGGAATGTAACTAAGATGGGAAAAGGAAACATTCATGAAATAAGAAACTAAACTGAGGAAACTTTCTGAAAACAAAGTTTTTTAAAACACAATTTAAAAACTAAGTAAAACTAATCTAAGATGCACTTTACATAAGCAACGAAATCTAAATAAGAAATTAACAAGGCAACAAGAAATTATCTAAGGAATCAAAATTCTAAACCATGTGCATGAGCCATGTAAGTGTAGATTCTTATGCAATTGCATCTTATTTAAATCACTTATCCTAGCCAAAGAAAGATTGTAGTTGATTAAATTAGGAATGTAAATAACATGGGAAGTGGAAACATGCTTGGAATAAGAAACTAAACTTAGAAAACTTTCTGAAAACAATGCTTTCTTAAAACATACTTAGAAACTAGCAAAAAATAATCTAAGATGTAGTTTACATAAGTAAGGAAATCCAAATAAGAAATTAACAAGGCAACAAGAAATTATCTAAGGAATCAAAATTCAAAACCATGTGCAGGACCCATGTAAGTGTACATTCTTAAACAATTGCATCTTATTTAAATCTCTTATCCTAGCCAAAGAAAGATTGTAGTTGATTAAATTAGGAATGTAAATAACATGGGAAATGGAAACATGCATGGAATAAGAAACTAAACTAAGGAAACTTTCTAAAAACAAAGCCTTCTTAAAACAAAACATAGAAACTAGCAAAAACTAATCTAAGATGTAGTTTACATAAGCAAGGAAATCTAAATAAGAAATTAAAAAGGCAACAAGAAATTATCTGAGGAATCAAAATTCAAAACCATGTGCATGACCCATGTAAGTGTAGATTCTTAAGCAATTGGAACTTTTTAAATGTAACGCCCGAGCAATTTATGCTATTTTGGACATTCTTTAAGAAATGAACTATGTTGAATGTTTTACCTTATTTAAAATATTAAACGAAGGAATTTGTTGGTAAACTTACTACCATTAGATTCTACTCGAAAAATGGAATCCAACGCCTCAAAGAACGCCGAAAACGGAGTTCGTATGAAGAAGTTACAGCCGTTTAAAGATTAGGGGTATTTTTGTAAATTAAACAGAAAATGAAAAAGAACGGAAAACGCAGGGGGCATTTTGATAATGGCACCCCCTATCGTCTTCCACCTCCAGATTTCTCCAGAAGCCCTCCTTTCACGATTTTTCCAGAAAACACAGGGTAAATGGCGTCACGACCCGGGTTTTTATATGATGCAATTTTGATAAAAGGCGAGATCTCTTGTTTTATAAGTATGAGATGCATGAAAATCTTTTTCTTTTGGAAAACAATCTTTCATAAAAACCCCGAGTGTCAAAACACATTCTCAATTTATTTAGCCATGGCAAAGTTTTTGAATCAACATTATTCCCAAGAAAGTGTTAGTCACAAATTTACTATTAGAGAGTAACTACAATCAAGTAACATTAAAAGATAAGGTAGGGGTTTTACTTACTTGTACTTAGTCTGGATGGTTCCTAGCACAAGCGTTCCTTGGCTCTTAAGTATTTACTTGGTGTCTGAAAAATGTTGAGGATTGGGTGAGTATATACTATACTCAGTAGGAGCCTATCACTGCTAGTTTTATAATGCATGAGATGTTTTAAAATCATATGCTCATTCAAAACATGTGTATGTTTGAATACTCAAGTGCAACATCGATATTAAAATCCATTGTTAAACTGAAATACTGACGACTTAAAGGATCATATAATCCAAAATTGAAAGTATCATATACATATATATCATAACATCATGATATGCATAAGATGCTTCATGGAATACAACTCATGGGTCTCTAATATGGTATAGTTGACCAACCTCATATCATGCTATATGCAATGCACATAAATCATCAAACCATAGGGTCCACTATGCCCACGACCTCCTCGCCGTGTGGTCCCTGGGTACCTGAGGACACTCAGTCATAGCCTCCACGGGGCCTATGACACGTCGACCCAGTGCCGTGACACTAGTGGTAGCCCCCTGTACCACATGTAGTCGACGTAGGGACTTGCCTCTTTTTGGGCGTGGTACCCATCCACCTAATAGTGGTAGAGGTCGGGTGGCCAACCCCGACCCCTCGGCATAGCACCCACGGGCTTACTAGCCCAAATCACATAAGATCAAATAAGTCAAAACCTCTTTTCAAAACATGTCCTCTTTGGGTCCCTCACAACTGCTTGGCCCTCGGCACTCCAGCGTCTTTTGGCAACCCTCAAGGACATGCAATCTTTGCATGTACTTAAATCATGCAATGTATGCACTTATTTGCAAAACATATATGTGCATAATTGTATATGCAATCATTTTACAAAACATGTCTATGTACAAAGCATTTATCATGCATGTTGAATTAAGTTATGCTAGACAAGTCATAAATTTAAAACATATGTTCTCAAAACAATAATAGTTCTTTTAAAAGAATCTAATAGTGATAGAGCACCTACCTGGCTAGGTCGCGCTAACCCTTTTGTCCTCGGATGCTCTTGATCATGGTTTGGGGAATCAAGGTTAGTTTGGCCTATCTTTTATGGGTTGTAGAGTAATTGGTCTTATTACTTAGGCATTAGGGGTCCATCCCTATGCCTATGGGTGTTCTAAGGTCCTAATTGGGCCTTGGTATCCTCAGTTTTCCAAAGTTCTAGTGGCCACGCGCCACCATCCTATTCTAAGGGTCATGCCCACCTTTGATTGGGCCTTGATTAGGGATTTTATAGTGATGTGTCCACGTCGTCGACACAGACACAACGCCTTTTGCGGCGTCTCAATCAGAGCTCTAGATCTCAAGTTATAAGCGTTTTAGTGTCGCACATACGTAAAGTCTTAAGAATGAAAAAACAGAATGCTAGGGCGCTGCGCGTCTACGACGTGCGCCCGGGCTTCCTTAAGGAACCAAAAAAATGATGCACTACTAACTCGCTACACGTCTGCAGCATGCACCTTAGCGGGCGCGTCTGCAGACGCACCAAGTTTTTCGCCCGACAGTCTCTTTTGCGGGCGCCTCCCTGGACGCGCCCGTTTGGTTTTTCAAATGCGGGTCGACGCAGGACAACGTGTGACGTTCCTATTGGATCGTCTTGCTCATTGGAGAACTGGGGCGTCCTCAGGACACCCTGGTTCCTGTCGAACCAGTGCGACCCAGGGGACGTCCCTGGGTCCTTGGTGGCTCTCCTGGGCTCCCTTTTGCATGGTTTTTCATGCAAAAACCTAGGGAAATTATGCCTGGAACTATGGTGGAGATGGGTTTTGAGCGATCTCGGACGTACCTGGCTCGTTGCTAGGTTTTTCTCCTTGTTTTTTCCTCTAGGTCACTGCTCCACGACTGGTTTTTTCTTCAACGTTTTGGGCTGCCATTAGAGGCGCTCAAGAGCTCTATTTATAGAGCTAAGAGAGGGTTCTAGAGGGGGCTCTCACCACCTTTGAATGGCGGTGGAGAAACCTCCAGAATGTCGGTGATTTCTCCTCCAATCACCACTGTTCTAGAACCCTCTAGAGGTTGAAGATGAAGGGGTGCACGTATCAAAACGGGCCCCTGTGTTTTGCATGTTAAACCGTTTTTGTAAAATTTACAATTTTGCCCCTGAACTTCAAAGGGCCATAACTTGCTCATTTTAACTCCGTTTTGGGTGATTTTGGTCTCGTTGGCTTCCTTTTTCCGAGACGCATCTAATGGAACCATTTTTAGGACCAAATTCCTGGGTTCAGTCAAGGTGAATAGTGAAATGACTAAAATGCCCTTATCTTTAAAAACTGATCTTTTCATTGCTAAACTTGGAATTTCAATATTACAAAATTGGAGTCATTACACCACCATTGAGGGGCACTGCCTTCTTCCCCCTATAAATACCCCATCTCCCCCCTCTTCAAAATCACATTTTTCTAGTCGTTTGGGACAGGGGTTTCTGGCAAAAATCAAAAATCCAGTTCTCTGCGATTTCCGGCAATGGCCAGGCCCGAGTCAGGCCGGTCATTCCCGTCTCCCCATTCCCCTCTCTTCTATTTTCCGGTTTTGACATTGGGTTTGTTTCTGCTTCACGAGTTCCGGCAAACATGGGGTTTTCAGGAGGAAAGAGGGAGCAGCACCATCGGCGATGGGCGCTCCCCAGGCTGCCCAGGTAAGCCTATACTTCCCTCTCTCGTGGGTTCTTCCCCCTTTCAGGCTAGATCCATGTTGGATCTTGCATTTCCAGTGGGTTTTCCAGCCGGATTTCTAGGCCGAAAAATGCTCCAAGCCAGTTCCAGCTGGCAGTGCACGAACAAGAAGTCCCAGGGATGCCATGCTCCACGTACACCTGGGACAGGGTCCCTAGGATGGGTTCTGGACGTACGACAGTGCGTACACTATCCTAGGTGTGGCCTTCGGGTGCGTGCGCGACATGGGGCACAGGTCCTGGCTCAACCAAGATGCACGGGGTGCCTTGGGAGCTAAGACGTGCCATGCTACACCAAAGGTGCGTCCGTGCGACGCCAGCCAGGATGCGCATCATAGCGCGTCGCTTGAGCATGCATGTGCGCATACAAAACGCGGTCCCTGGCACGGCCTTTGGGCGCGCACGCACATGAGGCGGTCACGGTTCAACCAGGATACACAGGTATCCTGGGAACTGGGACACGTGGACCTAATGAGACTTTAAAGTTAGGATCAGAGGATAATTTATAGAGTTTAACTATTGACTAGTAGATCCATATCATAGGATCTAGCTTGACAATGAATTAGGCAAGGACCACGGACTCTAAAAGGCAGATTTAATAATCTAATAGATTGAAATTGATAAGGACTCCTTGTATCCATTCATACCCAGGAGTTTATAAATGAGACCCAGGGACGGGTTGAGTGATAAAGGATGCGACTCCAAGAGACTTTGAGGTAGGTGCTCTATCGCTACTAGACTTTTTAAAAAGAGCCATGATTGTTTTGAGACTGCATGTTTTAAGTATAAGTTATATGACTTGTTTAAACTTATAAACGAATTCAGCATGCATATGACAAATACATTATGCATAGACATGTTTTGCAAACAATTGCATATATTGCATGATTTGTGAGCATTGAGTTCTTAAAAAATTGCATGTCCTTGAGGGTTACCAAAAGATGCTGGAGTGCCCAAAAGATGCTAGGTAGGCAGTTGTGAGGGCCAGGCAATTGTGAGGGACCCAAAGAGGACAAGTTTTGAAAAAGAGGTTTTCTCTTGTTTGAGCTTATATGATTTGGGCTAATAAGCTCGTGGGCACTATGCCGAGAGGTCTGGGTTGGCCTCCAGCCTCTACCACTATTAGGTGAAATGGGTACCACCCCCAAAAAGGGCATGTCCCTATGTCGACTGCATGTGGTACAGGGGGCTACCACTGGTGTCACGGCATTGGGTCGATGTGTCATATGCCCCGTGGAGGCTATGACGCTGTGTCCCTAGGTACCCGGGGACCACACGGCGGTGAGGTTGTGGGCATAGTTGGGCCCTATGGTTTGAAGATTTACTTGCATTGCATATGGCATGACATGAGGTTGGTCGACCATACCATATATCCATGAGTTGGATTCAGTGGAGCATCTTGTGCATATCATTATGTTTATGATATATATGATACTTTCGACTTGGGTTATGTGATTTCTTTAGGTCATCAGTATTCCAATTCGACAATGGTTTTCAATCTTGATATTGAACATGAGTGTTCAAACATGCACAAGTTTTGAAAGAGCATATGATTTTAAATGTAGCATGCATTGTAAAACTAGTAGTGATGGACTCCTACTGAGTATAGTATATACTCACCCTATCCTTAACATTTTTCAAGATAGTTCCATTCACGAGTAAAGGACACCTGTGTTAGTACTACGAGTAAGAAAAATCAAAAGGAGACAATTAGACATGTAAGTAAACACTCTACCCTTTGGACATGTATTTGCATTTAATTACATTTGGGCTATGAGCTGTGACTAGATAGACCTGGGAAAACATTTATGATTTCTAAAGTTTTTCAAAAAACTACTTTGGTTGTTGTGAAAGCAAATGACACTCGAGGTTTTCAAAATGAGTTTAAAACTAAAGATTTTCCGCTGCATTGCATAGCTTTTATAAAATGTTTTTCAAATTAGGATCCCACCTTAGGAATTTAGATTTTTCATTTAAAAATGCATGAGAAAACCCGGGTCGTCACATTAAATCACTTATACTAGCCGAAGAAATATTATAGTTGATTAAATTAGGAATGTAACTAACATGGGAAATGGAAACATTCATGAAATAATAAACTAAACAGAGGAAACTTTCTGAAAACAACGTTTTTTAAAACAAAATTTAGAAACTAACTAAAACTAATCTAAGATGCAGTTTACATAAGCAAGGAAATCTAAATCAGAAATTAACAAGGTAACAAGAAATAATCTAAGGAATCAAAATTCAAAACCATGTACATGACCCGTGTAAGTGTAGATTCTTAAGCAATTGCATCTTATTTAAATCACTTATCCTAGGCAAAGAAAGAGTGTAGTTGATTAAATTAGGAATGTAAATAACATGGGAAGTGGAAACATGCATGGAATAAGAAACTAAACTAAGAAAACTTTTTAAAAACAATGCTTTCTTAAAACAAAACTTAGAAACTAGCAAAAACTAATCTAAGATGTAGTTTACATAAGCAAAGAAATCTAAATAAGAAATTAACAAGGCAACAAGAAATTATCTAAGGAATCAAAATTCAAAACCATGTGCATGACCCATGTAAGTGTACATTCTTAAGCAATTGCATTTTATTTAAATCTCTTATCCTAGCCAAAGAATGATTGTAGTTGATTAAATTAGGAATGTAAATAACATGGGAATGGGAACATTCATGGAATAAGAAACTAAACTAAGAAAACTTTCTAAAAACAAAGTATTTTAAAGAAAAATTTAGAAATTGACTAAAACTAATCAAAGATGCAGTTTACATAAGCAAGGAAATCTAAATAAGAAATTAACAAGGCAACAAGAAATTATTTAAGGAATCAAAATTCAAAACCATGTGCATCACCCATGTAAGTGTAGATTCTTAAGCAATTGCATCTTATTTAAATCACTTATCCTAGCCAAAGAAAGATTGTAGTTGATTAAATTAGGAATGTAAATAACATGAGAAATGGGAACATGGATGGAATAAGAAACTTGTAATGCCCAAGCAATTTCCACTATTTTCTTTTAACAAAAAATTGGACATCTTATAGGACATGAACTGTGTTAAATGTTTAACTTTATTTAAAATAGTAAATGAAGGAATTTGTGATGAAACTTAGTACCATTAGATTTTACTAAAAAATGGAATCCAACTCCTCAAAGAATGCCAAAAACGTAGTTCGTATGAAGAAGTTACGGTCGTTTAAAGATCAGGGGCAGTTTTGTAAATTAAACAGAAAAACGAAAAAGAACAAAAATGCAGGGGGCCGTTTTGATAACGGCACCTGCTATGGTCTTCCTCCTCAGATCTCTCCAGAAACCCTCATCTCCTGATTTTTCCAGAGAGATCTGCCACTGCCAAGGGCCGCACCGCCATAGCAGGGCTATGAAAAGCCCCATCTCCCCCTCTCCAAAACAGGATTTTTTCAGCCATTTTGAGACTGGAGTTTCCAGCAAAATCGGGAACCCGTCTCAACCCAGTTCCCTCTGAGTTTTCCGACAACGGCCAAGCCCAAGTCTGGCCGGCCATTCCTTTACCCATCTCCCCACCTCCCCTCTTGTTCCTCTGGCATCATCGGAAGTGGGGTTGTCCCCCTTCTTCATGAGTTCCGGCAAGCAGGCACACCCATCGGGAAAAGGGCGTCCCCAGGCTAACCAGGTAAGCCGTTTTCCCTTGTTTCTCTCAGTTTTGGTTTCCCCCAGGCCAAGATCCATGCCGGATCTGGTCTGTCCCAGCCGAAGAAGACAAAGTCGGTTCCAGCTAGCCATGAATGAACCAGGCATCCCAAGGATGCCGTGTTGCACGTGCACCTGGGACAGGTTCCAGGCGTACAGCAATGCATACACTATCCTTGGTGCAGCCTTCAGGTGCGCGAGCAACATGGGGCACGGGTCTTGGTTCGACCAGGATGCACGAGGTGCCCTGGGAGCTGAGACGCGCCATGTTACACCAAAGGTGCATCCATGCGATGCCATCCAGGATGCGCATCATAGCGCATCGCTTGAGCTTGCATGTGCGCGTGCAAAACGCGGTCCCTGGCACAGCCTTTGGGCATGCAAGCACATGAGGCGATCGCGGTTCAACCAGGATGCATGGGTGTCTTGGGAACTGGGACACGCAGACCTAATGAGACTATAAGGATAGGATTAGAGGACAATTTACAGAGTTAACCATGGAATAGTATATCCACATCATAGGATCTAGCCTAACAATGAATTAGGCAAGGACCATTGTCACGACCCGGGTTTTTATATGATGCAATGTTGATAAAAAGGCAAGATCTCTTGTTTTATAAATATGAAATGCATGAAAATCTTTTTCATTTGGAAAAAAGCCTTTCATAAAAACCCCGAGTGTGACAACACATTCTCAATCTATTTAGCCATGGCAAAGTTTTAAATCAATATTGTTCCCAAGAAAGTGTTAGTCACAGCCCCAGCTATTAGAGAGTAACTACAATCAAGTAACATTGAAAGGTAAGATAGGGGTTTACTTACTTGTACTTAGCCTGTGTTTCCTAGTACAAATGTCCCTTGCCCTTAAGTATTTACTTTGTATCTGAAAAATGTTGAGGGTTGGGTGAGTATATAATATACTCAGTAGGGCCTATCACTACTAGTTTTATAAATGCATGAGATGTTTTAAAATCATATGCTCCTTCAAAATATGCGTATGTTTGAATACTTGAGTTCAATATCAGTATAAGAATCCATAATCAATTGAAATTCAAAATATGCATATGTTTGAATACTCGAGTTCAATATCAGTATAAGAATCCATAATCAACTAAAATACTCATGACTTAAAAGATCACATAATTCCAAAAGTGAAAGTATCATATATATGATAACATCATGATATGCAATAGATGCTTCGTGGAGTTCAACTCATGGACCTCTAGTATGGTATGGTCGACCAACCTCATATCATGCTATATGAAATGCACATAACTCATCAAACCATAGGGTCCACTATGCCCATGACCTCCTCGCCGTGTGGTCCCCGGGTACCTGAGGACACTTGGTCATAGCCTCCACAGGGCCTATGATACGCCGACCTAGTGCCGTGACACCAGTGGTTGCCCCCTGTACCACATGCAGTCGACGTAGGGACTTGCCTCTTTTTGGGCGTGGTACCCATTCACCTATTAATGGTAGAGGCCGGGTGGCCAACTCAGACCCCTTGGCATAGCACCCACAGGCTTACTTGCCCAAATCACATAAGATAAATCAAAACCTTTTGTTAAAACTTGTCCTCTTTTGGGTCCCTCACAACTGCCTGGCCCTCGGCACTCCAGCGTCTTTTGGCAACCCTCAAGGACATGCAATCTTTGCAAGTACTTAAATAATGCAATGCATGCACCTGTTTGCAACACATATGTGCATAATGTATATCCAGTCATTTCAAAACATGGCTATGTACAAAGCATTTAACATGCATGCTGAATTAATTCATGCAAATCACATGCAAATCAATTCATATATCTAAAACATATGTTCTCAAATAAGAATAGTTCTTTTAAAAGAATGTAATAGTGATAGAGCACCTACCTGACTAGGTCGCGTTAACCCTCTTGTCCTCGTACGCTCCTGAACATGGTTTGGGGACTCAAGGTTAGTTTAACCTATCTTTGATGGGTTTAGAGCAGTTGGGTCTTATTACTTAGGCATTAGGGGTCCATCCCTATGCCTATGGGTGTCCTAAGGTCCTAATTAGGCCTTGGTATTCTTAGTTTTCCAAAGTTCTAGTGGTCACGCGCCACCACCCTATTCTAAGGGTCATGCCCTACTTTTATTGGGCCTTGATCAAGGATTTTATGATTTAGATGTGTCCGCGTTGTCGATACAGACACAACGCCTTTTGCAGTGCCTCAATCGGAGCTCTAGATCTCAAGTTATAAGCATTTTAGCATTGTATGTACATAGGGTCTTAAAACAAAAAAAACCAGAATGCTAGGGCGCTGCATGTCTACGGCGCGCGCCTCAGCGGGTGCATCTGCAGATGCGTGCGACAACTCTGCCCGTCTATCCCTTTAGTGGGTACGTCCCTGGATGCGCCCGTTTGGTTTTTCAAACGGACGTCGACCTACGTCGACGTGGGACGTTCCTATTGGATAGTCCCGCCCGTTAGAGACCTGGGTCGTCCTCAGGTCACCCTTGTTCGACCCTGTCGAACCAGTGCGGCCCTGGGGACGTCCCAGGGTCCTTGGTGGCACTCCCAAGCTCCGTTTTGCATGGTTTTTCATGCAAAAACTTAGGGGAATTGAGCCTAAGACTATGGGTGAGATAGGTTTGGGGAGTTTTTGAGCATACCTGCTTCGTGGGTAGTTTTCTCTCCATGTTTTCCCCTCTTGGTCACTGCCCCGTGATGGGTTTTCTCCAAGGTTTCGGGCTGCCATTGGAGGCACCCAAGAGCTCTATTTATAGAGCTTTTAAAGAGGGTTCTTGAGGGGTTCTAACCGCCTTTGAATGGCGGTGGTTTCTTCTTGAAACACTGCCGTTCCAGAAACCTCTAGGAGGTTGAAGACGACAGGGTGCCCGTATCAAAACGAGCACCTGTGTTTTTCAAGTTAAGTCGTTTTTGTGAAATTTATAATTTTGCCCCTGAACTTCAAAGGCCCATATCTTGCTCATTTTAACTCTGTTTTGAGTGATTTTGGTCTCGTTGGATTCCTTTTTCCAAGACGCATCTAATGGAACCACTTTTAGTACCAAATTCCTGGGTTTAGTCAAGGCAACTAGTGAAATGACCAAAATGCCCTTTTCTTTAAAATTGAACTTTTCATTGCTAAACTTGGAATTTCAATAGTACAAAATTGGAATCATTACAACCATAGACCCTAAAAGGCAGATCTAGTGATCTAATGTCTAAATGGATTGAAATTAATAAGGACTCCTTGTATCCATTCATACCCAGGAGTTTATAAATGAGACCTAGGGACAGGTTGAAGTGATAAAGGATGCGACTCCAGGAGACTTTGAGGTAGGTGCTCTTTCGCTACTAGACTTTTAAAAAAAGAGCCCATGATTGTTTAGACATGTTTTGCAAACAATTGCATGATTTGTGATCTTTGAGTTCTTGAAAAAATTGCATGTCCTTGAGGGTTACCAAAAGACGCTAGGTAGCAGTTGTGAGGGCCCAAAGAGGACAGGTTTTCAAAAAGAGGTTTTTGCTTGTTTGATCTTATATGATTTGGGCTAATAAGCTCATGGCCACTATGCCGAGAGGTCTAGGTTGGCCTCCAGCCTCTACCACTATTAGGTGGAATGAGTACCACGCCCAAAAAGGGCAATGTCCCTAGGTACCTAGGGACCACATGGCGGCGAGGTCGTGGGCATAGTGGACCCTATGGTTTGAGGATTTACTTGCATATCATTATGTTATGATATATATGATACTTTCGATTTGGATGATGTGATTTTTTAAGTCGTTAGTATTCTAATTCGACAATGGGTTTTAATCCCGATATTGAACATGAGTGTTCAAACATGCCCATGTTTTGAAAGAGCATATGATTTTAAACATAGCATGCATTGTAAAACTAGTAGTGATGGACTCCTACTGATTATAGTATATACTCACCCTATCCTTAACATTTTTCAGGATAGTTCCATCCACGGCTAGAGGACACCTATGTTAGTGCTACGAGCAAGACAAATCAAAAGGAGACAATTATACAAGTAAGTAAACTCTCTACCCTTTGGACATGTATTTGTATTTATTTACAGTTGGTCTATGTGCTGTGACTAGATAGACCTGGGGAAAAACATTTATGATTTCTGAAGTTTTTTCAAAAAGTACTTTTATTATTATGATGGCAAATGACACTCGGGGTTTTCAAAATGAGTTTAAAACAAAAGATTTTTCACTACATTGCATGGTTTTTAAAAAATGGTTTTCAAATATGGGTGCATCCCGGCCTAGGAATTAGATATTGCATTTAAAAATGCATGGGAAAACCCGGGTCGTCACAAAACTAAAAAAGGAAACTTTCTAAAAACAAAGCTTTCCTAAAACAAAACTTAGAAACTAGCAAAAACTAATCTAAGATGTAGTTTACATAAGCAAGGAAATCTAAAAAAGAAATTAACAAGGCAACAAGCAATTCTCTAAGGAATCAAAATTCAAAACCATGAGCATGACCCATGTAAGTGTAGATTCTTAAGCAATTGGATCTTATTTAAATCACTTATCCTAGCCGAAGAAATATTGTAGTTGATTAAATCAGGAATGTAACTAACATGGGAAATGGAAACATTCATGGAATAAGAAACTAAACTGAGGAAACTTTCTCAAAACCAAATTTTTTAAAACTAAATTTAGAATATACCTAAAACTAATCTAAGATGCAATTTACATAAGTAAGGAAATCTAAATAAGAAATTAACAAGGCAAACAAGAGATAATCTAAGGAATCAAAATTCAAAACCATGTGCATCACCCATGTAAGTGTAGATTCTTAAGCAATTGCATCTTATTTAAATAACTTATCCTAGCCAAAGAAAGATTGTAGTTGATTAAATTAGGAATGTAAATAACATAGGAAATGGAAACATGCATGGAATAAGAAACTAAACTAAGGAAAGTTTCTAGAAACGAAGCTTTCCTAAAAAAAAAACTTAGAAACAAGCAAAAACAAATCTAAGATGTCGTTTACATAAGCAAGGAAATCTAAATAAGAAATTAACAAGGCAACAAGCAATTATCTAAGGAATCAAAATTCAAAACCATGTGCATGACCCATGTAAGTGTAGATTCTTAAGCAATTGGATCTTTTTTAAATCAGTTATCCTAGCCAAAGAAATATTGTAGTTGATTAAATTCAAAATATAAACAACATGGGAAAAGGAAACATTCATGTAATAAGAAACTAAACTAAGGAAACTTTCTGAAAACAATGCTTTTTAAAACAATATTTAGAATATAACTAAAACTAATCTAAGATGCAGTTTACATAAGCAAGGAAATCTAGATCAGAAATTAACAAGGCAACAATCAATAATCTAAGGAATCGAAATTCAAAGCCATGTGCATGACCCATGCAAGTGTAGATTCTTAAGCAATTTCATCTTATTTAAATCACTTATCCTAGCCAAAGAAAGATTATAGTTGATTAAATTAGGAATGTAAATAACATCAAAAATGGAAACATGCATGGAACAAGAAATTAAACTAAGGAAACTTTCTAAAAACAAAGCTTTCTTAAAACAAAACTTAGAAACTAGCAAAAACTAATCTAAGATGTAGTTTACATAAGAGAGGAAATCTAAATAAGAAATAAACAACGCAACAAGAAATTGTCTAGGGAATCAAAATTCAAAACCATGTGCATGACCCATGTAAGTGTAGATCCCTAAGCAATTGCATCTTATTTAAATCTCTTATCCTAGCCAAAGAAAGATTGTAGTTGATTAAATTAGGAATGTAAATAACATGGGAAATGGAAACATGTATGGAATAAGAAACTAAACTAAGGAAACTTTCTAAAAACAAAGCATTCTTAAAACAAAACTTAGAAACTAGCAAAAACTAATCTAAGATGTAGTTTACATAAACAAGGAAATCCAAATAAGAAATTAACAAGGCTACAAGAAATAATCTAAGAATCAAAATTCAAAACCATGTGCATGACCCATGTAAGTGTAGATTCTTAGGCAATTGCATCTTATTTAAATCACTTATCCTTGCCAAAGAATGATTGTAGTTGATTAAATTAGGAATGTAAATAACATGGGAAATGGAAACATGCATGGAACAAGAAACTAAACTAAGGAAACTTTCTAAAAAGAAAGCTTTCTTAAAACAAAACTTAAAAACTAGCAAAAACTAATCTTCGATGTAGTTTGCATAAGCAAGGTAATCTAATTTAGAAATTAACAAGGCAACAACAAATTGTCTAAGGAATCAAAATTCAAAACCATGTGCATGACCCATGTCAGTGTAGATTCTGAAGCAATTGCATATTATTTAAATTACTTATCCTAGCCAAAGAAATATTGTAGTTGATTAAATTAGGAATGTAAATAACATGGGAAATGGAAACATTCATGGAATAAGAAACTAAACTAAGGAAAGTTTCTGAAAACCAAGTTTTTTAACACTAAATTTAGAATATAACTAAAACTAATCTAAGATGCAATTTACATAAGCAAGGAAATCTTAATAAGAAATTAACAAGGCAACAAGAAATAATCTAAGGAATAAAAATTCAAAACCATGTGCGTGACCCATATAAGTGTAGATTCTTAAGCAATTGCACCTTATTTAAATCACTTATCCTAGCCAAAGAAAGATTGTAGTTGATTAAATTAGGAATGTAAATAACATGGGAAATGGAAACATTTATGGAATAAGAACTAAACTGAGGAAACTTTCTAAAAAGAAGGCTTTCCTATAACAAAACATAGAAACTTGTAAAAACTAATCTAAGATGTCGTTTATATAAGCAAGGAAATCTAAATAAGAAATTAACAAGTCCACAAGAAATTATCTAAGGAATCAAAATTCAAAACCATGTGCATGACCCATGTAAGTGTACATTCTTAAGCAATTGCATCTTATTTAAATGACTTATCCTAGCCAGAGAAAGATTGTAGTTCATTAAATTAGGAATGGAAATAAAATGGGAAATGGAAACATGCATGGAATAAGAAAGTAAACTAAGGAAACTTTCTAAAAAATAAGCTTTCTTAAAACGAAACTTAGAGACTAGCAAGAACTAATCTATGATGTAGTTTACATAAGCAAGGAAATCTAAAAGAGAAATTAACAAGGCAACAAGAAATTATCTAAGGAATGAAAATTCAAAACCATATGCATGACCCATGTAAGTGTACATTCTTAAGAAATTGCATCTTATTTAAATCTCTTATCCTAGTCAAAGAAAGATTATAGTTGATTAAATTAGGAATGTAAATAACACGGGAAATGGAAACATCCATGGAATAAGAAACTAAACTAAGGAAACTTTCTAAAAACAAAGCTTTCTTAAAACAAAACTAAGAAACTAGCAAAAACTAATCTTAGATGTAGTTTGCATAAGCAAGGAAATCTAAATAAGAAATTAACAAGGCAACAGGAAATTATCTAAGGAATCAAAATTCAAAACCATGTGCATGACCCATGTAAGTGTAGATTCTTAAGCAATTGCATCTTATTTAAATCACTTATCCTAGCCAAAGAAAGATTGTAGTTGATTAGATTAGGAATGTAAATAACATGGGAAATGGAAAGATTGTTGGAATAGGAATCTAAACTGAGGAAACTTTCTGAAAACCAAGTTTTTTATAACTTAATTTGTGACGACCCGGGTTTTTATATGATGCAATTTTGATAAAAAGGCGAGATCTCTTGTTTTATAAGTATGAAATGCATGAAAATCTTTTAGTTTTGGAAAACAATCTTTCACAAAAACCCCGAGTGTCAAAAAATATTCTCAAATTATCTAGCCATGCAAAGTGTTAAATCAACATTATTCCCAAGAAATTGTTAGTCACTGCCTTAGCTATTAGATAGTAACTACAATCAAGTAACATTGAAGGATAAGGTAGGGGTTTACTTAATTGCACTTAGTCTGGGTATCTTCTGTCACAAGCGTTCCTTGCTCTTAAGTGTTTACTTTGTGTCTGAAAAATGTTGAGGATTGGGTGAGTATATACTATACTCAGTATTAGCCTATCACTACTAGTTTTATAATGCATGTGATGTTTAAAATCATGTGCTCTTTCAAAACATGTGCATGTCTGAACACTCAAGTTCAATATATCGAAAACCATTGTCAAATTGAAACACTAACGACTTAAAGAATCTCACAATCCAAGTCGAAAGTATCATATATATCATAACATAATGATATGCATAAGATGCTTCATTGAATCCAACTCATGGATATCTAGTATGGTATGGTCGACCAACCTCATATCATGCCATATGCAATGCAAACAAGTCCACAAAACCATAGGGTCCAACTATGCCCATGACCTCACCACCATGTGGTCCCCGGGTACCTAGGGACACAGCGTCATAGCCTCCACGGGGCATATGACACATCGACCCAGTGCCGCTGTACCACATGCAGTCGAGGTAGGGACATGCCCTTTTTGGGCGTGGTACCCAATCCACCTAGTAGTGGTAGAGGCTGGGAGGCCACCCCAACCTTTCGGCATAGCGCCCACGAGCTTACTAGCCCAAATCATATACGATCAAACAAGCAAAAACCTAATCTAAGATGTAGTTTACATAAGCAAGGAAATCCAAATAAGAAATTAACAAGGCAACAAGAAATAATCTAGGAATCAAAATTCAAAACCATGTGCATGACCCATGTAAGCGTAGATTTTTAAGCAATTCATTCTTATTTAAATCACTTATCCTTGCTGAAGAAAGATTGTAGTTGGTTAAATAAGGAATGTAAATAACATGGGAAACGGAAACATGCATGGAATAAGAAACTAAACTAAGGAAACTTTCTAAAAGCAAAGCATTCTTAAAACAAAACTTAGAAACTAGCAAAACCTAATCTAAGATGTAGTTTACATAAGCAAGGAAATCCAAATAAGAAATTAACAAGGCAACAAGAAATAATCTAAGAATCAAAATTCAAATCGATGTGCATGACTCATGTAAGTGTATTTTTTTAGGCAATTCATACTTATTTAAATCACTTATCCTAGCCGAAGAAAGATTGTAGTTGATTAAATTAGGAAGGTAAATAACATGGGAAATGGAAACATGCATGGAATAAGAAACTAAACTAAGGAAACTTTCTGAAAGCAAAGCTTTCCTAAAACAAAACTTAGAAACTAGCAAAACCTAATCTAAGATGTAGTTTACATAAGCAAGGAAATCCCAATAAGAAATTAACAAGGCAACAATAAATAATCTAAGAATCAAAATTCAAAACCATGTGCATGACCCATGTAAGTGTACATTCTTAAGCAAGAATGTAAATAACCATGGTTTTAAATCACTTATCCTAGCCGAAGAAAGATTGTAGTTGATTAAATTAGGAATGGAAATAACATGGGAAATCGAAATGTGCATGGAATAAGAAACTAAAATAAAGAAACTTGCTAAAAACAAAGCTTTCTTAAAACAAAACATAGAAACTAGCAAAAACTAATCTAAGATGTAGTTAACATAAGCAAGGAAATCTAAATAAGAAATTAACAAGGCAACAATAAATTATCTAAGGAATCAAAATTCAAAAGCATGTGCATGACCCATG
Organism: Warburgia ugandensis; assembly: GCA_035236585.1. Classification (NCBI taxonomy): domain Eukaryota; kingdom Viridiplantae; phylum Streptophyta; class Magnoliopsida; order Canellales; family Canellaceae; genus Warburgia; species Warburgia ugandensis. The sequence continues at coordinate 56,485,602 of CP141128.1, forward strand.
TAAGTGTAGATTCTTAAGCAATTGCATCTTATTTAAATCACTTATCCTAGCCAAAGAAAGATTTAAGTTGATTAAATTAGGAATGTAAATAACATGGAAAATGGAAACATTTATGGAATAAGAAACTAAATTGAGGAAATTTCTAAAAACAAAGCTTTCCTAAAACAAAACTTAGAAACTAGCAAAAACTAATCTAAGATGTAGTTTACATAAGCAGGGAAATCCAAATAGGAAATTAACAAGGCAACAAGAAATAATCTAAGAATCAAAATTCAAAACCATTTGCATGACCCATGTAAGTGTAGATTTTTAAGCAATTCATTCTTATTTAAATTACTTATCCTAGCCGAAGTAAGATTGTAGTTGGTTAAATTAGGAATGTAAATGACATGGGAAGCAGAAACATGCATGGAATAAGAAACTAAACTAAGGAAACTTTCTAAAAACAAAGCTTTCCTAAAATAAAACTTAGAAACTGGCAAAACCTAATCTAAGATGTAGTTTACATAAGCAAGGAAATCTAAATAAGAAATTGGCAAGGAAACTAGCAATTATCTAAGGAATCAAAATTCAAAACCATGTGCATGACCCATGTAAGTGTAGATTCTTAAGCAATTGGATCTTATTTATATCACTTACCCTAGCCAAAGAAATATTGTAGTTGATTAAATTAGGAATGGAAATAACATGGGAAATCAAAACGTGCATCGAATAAGAAACTAAACTAAGGAAACTTGCTAAAAACAAAGGTTTCTTAAAACTAGCAAAAACTAATCTAAGATGTAGTTTACATAAGCCAGGAAATCTAAATAAGAAATTAACAAGGCAACAAGAAATTATCTAAGGAATCAAAATTCAAAACCATGTAAGTGTACATTCTTAAGCAATTGCATCTTATTTAAATCTCTTATTCTAGCCAAAGAAAGATTGTAGTTGATTAAATTACGAATGTAAATAACATGGGAAATGGAAACATTCACGGAATAAGAAACTAAACTAAGGAAACATACTAAAAACAAAGCTTTCATAAAACAAAACCTAGAAACTAGCAAAAGCTAATCTTAGATGTAGTTTGCATAAGCCAGGAAATCTAAATAAGAAATTAACAAGGTAACAAGAAATTATCTAAGGAATCAAAATTCAAAACCATGTGCATGACCCATGTAAGTGTAGATTCATAAGGAGTTGCATCTTATTTAAATGACTTCTCCTAGCCAAAGAAAGATTGTAGTTGATTAAATTAGGAATGGAAATAACATGGGAAATTGAAATGTGCATGGAATAAGAAACTAAACTAAAGAAACCTGCTAAAAACAAAGCTTTCTTAAAACAAAACATAGAAACTAGCAAAAACTAATCTAAGATGTAGTTTACATAAGCAAGGAAATCTAAATAAGAAATTAACAAGGCAACAGGAAATTGTCTAAGGAATCAAAATTCAAAACCATGTGCATGACCCATGTAAGTGTAGATTCTTAAGCAATTGCATCTTATTTAAATGACTTATCCTAGCCAAAGAAAGATTGTAGTTGATTAAATTGGGATTGGAAATAACATGGGAAATCGAAATGTGCATGGAATAAGAAACTAAACTAAAGAAAATAGCTAAAAACAAAGCTTTCTTAAAATAAAACATAGAAACTAGCATAAACTAATCTAAGATGTAGTTTACATAAGCAAGGAAATCTAAATAAGAAATTAACAAGGCAACAATAAATTATCTAAGGAATCAAAATTCAAAAGCATGTGCATGACCCATGTAAGTGTACATTCTTAAGCAATTGCATCTTATTTAAATCACTTATCCTAGCCAAAGAAAGATTGTAGTTGATTAAATTTGGAATGTAAATAACATAGGAAATGGAAACATTTATGGAATAAGAAACTAAACTGAGGAAACTTTCTGAAAGCAAAGCTTTCCTAAAACAAAACTTAGAAACTGGCAAAACCTAATCTAAGATTTAGTTTACATATCCAAGGAAATCCAAATAAGAAATTAACAAGGCAACAAGAAATAATCCAAGAATAAAATTCAAAACCATGTGCATGACCCATGTAAGTGTATTTTCTTAAGCAATTGGATCTTATTTAAATCACTTATCCTAGCAAAACAAAGATTGTAGTAGATTAAATTATGAATGTAAATAACGTGGGAAATGGAAACATGCATGGAATAAGAAACTAAACAAAGGAAACTTTCTAAAAGCAAAGCTTTCCTAAAACAAAACATAGAAACTGCAAAACCTAATCTAAGATGTAGTTTACATCAGCAAGGAAATCTTAATAAGAAATTGACAAGGCAACTAGCAATTATCTAAGGAATCAAAATTCAAAACCATGTCCATGACCCATGTAAGTGTAGATTCTTAAGCAATTGGATCTTATTTATATCACTTACCCTAGCCAAAGAAATATTGTAGTTGATTAAATTAGGAATGGAAATAACATGGGAAATCGAAACGTGCATGGAATAAGAAACTAAACTAAGGAAACTTGCTAAAAACAAAGGTTTCTTAAAACAAAACGTAGAAACTAGCAAAAACTAATCTAAAATGTAGTTTACACAAGCAAGGAAATCTGAATAAGATATTAACTAGGCAACAAGAAATTATCTAAGGAATCAAAATTCAAAACCATGTGCATGACCCATGTAAGTGTACATTCTTAAGCAATTCCATTTTATTTAAATCTCTTATTCTAGCCAAACAAAGATTGTAGTTGATTAAATTAGGAATGTAAATAACGTGGGAAATGGAAACATGCATGGAATAAGAAACTAAACTAAAGAAACAAACTAAAAACAAAGCTTTCGTAAAACAAAACTGAGAAACTAGCAAAAGCTAATCTTCGATGTAGTTTGCAAAACCTAGGAAATCTAAATAAGAAATTAATAAGGCAACAAGAAATTATCTATGGAATCAAAATTCTAAACCATGTGCATGACCCATGTAAGTGTAGATTCTTAAGCAATTGCATCTTATTTAAATGACTTATCCTAGCCAAAGAAAGATTGTAGTTGATTAAATTAGGAATGGAAATAACATGGGAATCGAAATGTGCATGGAATAAGAAACTAAAATAAAGAAACTTGGTAAAAACAAAGCTTTCTTAAAACAAAACATAGAAACTAGCAAAAACTAATCTAAGATGTAGTTTGCATAAGCTAGGAAATCTAAATAAGAAATTAAGAAGGCAACAAGAAATTATCTAAGGAATCAAAATTCTAAACCATGTGCATGAGCCATGTAAGTGTAGATTCTTATGCAATTGCATCTTATTTAAATGACTTATCCTAGCCAAAGAAAGATTGTAGTTGATTAAATAATGAATGTAAATAACGTGGAAAATGGAAACATGCATGGAATAAGAAACTAAACAAAGGAAACTTTCTAAAAACAAAGCTTTCCTAAAACAAAACTTAGAAACTGGCAAAAACTAATCTAAGATGTAGTTTACATATGCAAGGAAATCCAAATAAGAAATTAACAAGGCAACAAGAAATAATCTGAGAATAAAATTCAAAACCATGTGCATGACCCATGTAAGTGTAGATTCTTAAGCAATTGGATCTTATTTAAATCACTTATCCTAGCCACAGAAAGATTGTAGTTGATTAAATTAGGAATGTAATAACATTGGAAATGGAAACATTTATGGAATAAGAAACTAAACTGAGGAAACTTTCTAAAAGCAAAGCTTTCCTAAAACAAAACTTAGAAACTGGCAAAACCTAATCTAAGATGTAGTTTACATCAGCATGGAAATCTTAAAAAGAAATTGACAAGGCAAATAGCAATTATCTAAGGAATCAAAATTCAAAACCATGTCCATGACCCATGTAAGTGTAGATTCTTAAGCAATTGGATCTTATTTATATCACTTACCCTAGCCAAAGAAATATTGTAGTTGATTAAATTAGGAATGGAAATAACATGGGAAATCGAAACGTGCATGGAATAAGAAACTAAACTAAGGAAACTTGCTAAAAACAAAGGTTTCTTAAAACAAAACGTAGAAACTAGCAAAAGCTAATCTTCGATGTAGTTTGCATAAGCTAGGAAATCTAAATAAGAAATTAACAAGGCAACAAGAAATTATCTAAGGAATCAAAATTCTAAACCATGTGCATGAGCCATGTAAGTGTAGATTCTTATGCAATTGCATCTTATTTAAATGACTTATCCTAGCCAAAGAAAGATTGTAGTTGATTAAATTAGGAATGGAAATAACATGGGAATCGAAATGTGCATGGAATAAGAAACTAAAATAAAGAAACTTGCTAAAAACAAAGCTTTCTTAAAACAAAACATAGAAATTAGCAAAAACTAATCTAAGATGTAGTTAACATAAGCAAGGAAATCTAAATAAGAAATTAACAAGGCAATAATATATTATCTAAGGAATCAAAATTCAAAAGCATGTGCATGACCCATGTAAGTGTAGATTCTTAAGAAATTGCATCTTATTTAAATCACTTATCCTAGCCAAAGAAAGATTGTAGTTGATTAAATTAGGAATGTAAATAACATAGGAAATGGAAACATTTATGGAATAAGAAACTAAACTAAGGAAACTTTCTAAAAACAAAGTATTTTAAAACAAAATTTAGAAACTAATTAGAACTAATCAAAGATGCAATTAACATAAGCAAGGAAATCTAAATAAGAAATTAACAAGGCAGCAAGAAATTATCTAAGGAATCAAAATTCAAAACCATGTGCATGACCCATGTAAGTGTACATTCTTAAGCAAGAATGCAAATAACCATGGTTTTAAATCACTTATCCTAGCTGAAAAAAGATTGTAGTTGATTAGATTAGGAATGTAAATAACATGGGAAAGGGAAACATGCATGGAATAAGAAACTAAACTAAGGAAACTTTCTAAAAGCAAAGCTTTCCTAAAACAAAACTTAGAAACTAGCAAAAACTAATCTAAGATGTAGTTTACATAAGCAAGGAAAGCCAAATAAGAAATTAACAAGGCAACAAGAAATAATCTAAGAATAAAATACAAAACCATGTGCGTGACCCATGTAAGTGTACATTCTTAAGCAATTGGATCTTATTTAAATCACTTATCCTAGCCCCAGAAAGATTGTAGTTGATTAAATTAGGAATGTAAATAACATTGGAAATGGAAACATTTATGGAATAAGAAACTAAACTGAGGAAACTTTCTAAAAACAAAGTATTTTAAAACGAAATTTAGAAACTAATTAAAACTAATCAAAGATGCAATTAACATAAGCAAGGAAATCTAAATAAGAAATTAACAAGGCAGCAAGAAATTATCTAAGGAATCAAAATTCAAAACCATGTGCATGACCCATGTAAGTGTACATTCTTAAGCAATTGGATCTTATTTAAATCACTTATCCTAGCCACAGAAAGATTGTAGTTGATTAAATTAGGAATGTAAATAACATTGGAAATGGAAACATTTATGGAATAAGAAACTAAACTGAGGAAGCTTTCTAAAAGCAAAGCTTTCCCAAAACAAAACTTAGAAATTAGCAAAAACTAATCTAAGATGTAGTTTACATAAGTAAGGAAATCCAAATAAGAAATTAACGAGGTAACAAGAAATAATCTAAGAATCAAAATTCAAAACCATGCGCATGACCCATGTAAGTGTAGATCTTTAAGCAATTCATTCTTATTTAAATAACTTATCCTAGCCGAAGAAGGATTGTAGTTGATTAAATTAGAAATGTAAATGACATGGGAAACAGAAACATGCATGGAATAAGAAACTAAACTAAGGAAACTTTCTAAATGTAAAGCTTTCCTAAAACAAAACTTAGAAACTGGCAAAACCTAATCTAAGATGTAGTTAACATAAGCAAGGCAATCTAAATAAGAAATTGACAAGGCAACTAGCAATTATCTAAGGAATCAAAATTCAAAACCATGTGCACGACCCATGTAAGTGTAGATTCTTAAGCAATTGGATCTTATTTAGATCACTTGCCCTAACCAATGAAATATTGGAGTTGATTAAATTAGGAATGGAAATAACATGGGAAATCGAAACGTGCATGGAATAAGAAACTAAACTAAGGAAACTTGCTAAAAACAAAGCTTTCCTAAAACAAAACATAGAAACTAGCAAAAACTAATCTAAGATGTAGTTTACATAAGTAAGGAAATCTAAATAAGAAATTACCAAGTCAACAAGAAATTATCTAAGGAATCAAAGTTCAAAACCATGTGCATGACCCATGTAAGTGTAGAGTCTTAAGCAATTCATTCCTATTTAAATCACTTATCCTAGCCGAAGAAAGATTGTAGTTGATTAAATTAGGAATGTAAATAACATGGGAAACAGAAACATGCATGGAATAAGAAACTAAACTAAGGAAACTTTCTAAAAACAAAGCTTTCCTAAAACAAAACATAGAACCAGGCAAAACCTAATCTAAGATGTAGTTTACATATAAGCAAGGAAATCCAAATAGGAAATTAACAAGGCAACAAGAAATAATCTAAGAATCAAAATTCAAAACCATGTGCATGACCCATGTAAGTGTAAATTCTTAAGCAATTGGATCTTAAATAAATCACTTTTCCTAGCCAAAGAAATATTGTAGTTGATTAAATTTGGAATGTCAATAACATGGGAAAAGGAAACATTCATGGAATAAGAAACTCAACTGAGGAAACTTTCTGGAAACAAAGTTTTTTTAAAAAAAATTTAGAATATATCCAAAACTTATCTAAGATGCAGTTTACATAAGCAAGGAAATCTAAATAAGAAATTAACAAGGCAACAAGAAATTATCTACGGAATCATAATTCAAAACCATGACTCATGTAAGTGTAGATTCTTAAGCAATTGGATCTTATTTAAATCACTTATCCTAGCCGAAGAAATATTGTAGTTAATTAAATTAGGAATGTAACTAACATGGGAAATGGAAACATTCATGGAATAAGAAACTAAATTGAGGAAACTTTCTAAAAACACAGTATTTTAAAACAAAATTTAGAAACTAATTAAAACTAATTAAAGATGCAATTAACATAAGCAAGGAAATCTATATAAGAAATTAACAAGGCAACAAGAAATTATCTAAGGAATGAAAATTCAAAACCATGTGCATGACCCATGTAAGTGTACATTCTTAAGCAATTGCATCTTATTTAAATCTCTTATCCTAGCCAAAGAATGAATGTAGTTCATTAAATTAGGAATGTAAATAACATGGGTGTGACGACTCAGGTTTTTCCATGCATTTTTAAATGCAATATCTAATTCCTAAGGTGAGATGCGTCCTTATTTGAAAACCATTTTATGGAAAACCATGCGATGCAGCAAAAAATCTTTAGTTTTAAACTCATTTTGAAAACCCCGAGTGTCATTTGCTTTCACAACAATCAAAGTAGTTTTTGAAAAACTTTAGAAATCATAAATGTTTTTCCCCAAGTCTATCCAGTCACAACACACAGCCCAACTGTAAATAAATACAAATACATGTCCAAAGGGTAGAGAGTTTACCTACATGTATAATTGTCTCCTATTTGATTCACTTGCTCGTAGCATTAATATCTCCTAAGGCGTCTTCTATTTGTGAGTGGGACTATCCTGAAAAATGTTAAGGATAGGGTGAGTATATACTATACTCAATAGGAGTCTATCACTACTAGTTTTACAATGCATGTTATGTTTAAAGTCATATGCTCTTTAAAACAAGTGCATGTTCGAACAATCACGGTCAATATCGATATTAAAAACCACCGTCGAATTGGAATATTGACAACTTAAAGAAATTGCATAATCCAAGTCAAAAGTATCATATATCATAAACATAATGATGTGCATAAGATGCTCAACTGAATCCAACTCATGGATTTTTGGTAAGGTATGGTCGACCAACCTCATGTCATGCCATATGCAATGCAAGTAAGTCCACGAAACCATAGGGCCCAACTATGCCCACGACCTCCCTGCTGTGTGGTCCCCGTGTACCTGAGGACACAGTGTCATAGCCTCCACGGGGCATATGGCACATCGACCCAGTGCCGTGACACCAGTGGTAGCCCCTTGTACCACATGTAGTCGACGTAGGGTCATGCCCTTTTCGGGCGTGGTACCCATTCCACCTAGTAGTGGTAGAGGCTGGGAGGCCACCCCAACCTCTCGGCATAGCGCCCATGAGCTTACTAGCCCAAATCATATACGATCAAACAAGCAGAATGTCACGACCCAGGTTTTCCCATGCATTTTTAAATGCAATATCTAATTCCTAAGGCGGGATGCATCCCTATTTGAAAACCATTTTATAAAAACCATGCAATGCAGCAGAAAATCTTTTATTTTAAACACATTTTGAAAACCCCAAGTGTCATTTGCTAACCAAAGTAGTTTTTGAAAAACTTTAGAAATCATAAGTGTTTTCCCAGGTCTATCCAGTCACAGAACATAGTCCAACTGTAAATAAATACAAATACATGTCCAAAGGGTAGAGAGTTTACCCACATGTATAGTTGTCTCCTTTGTTTATTTACTTGCTCATAGCACTAATGTTCCCTGAGACGTCTTCTATTTGTGAGTGGAACTATCCTAAAAAATTTTAAGGATAGGGTAAGTATATACTATACTTAGTAGGAGTCTATCCCTACTAGTTTTTGCAATGCATGCTATGTTAAAAATCATATGCTCTTTCAAGACATGTGCATGTTTGAACACTCATGCTCAATATCGATATCAAAAACCATTGTCAAATTGAAATACTAACGACTTAAAGAATCGCACAAACCAAGTCGAAAGTATCATATATATCATAACATAATGATATGCATAAAATGCTTCATTGAATCCAACTCATGGATATCTAGTATGGTAAGGTCGACCAACCTCATATCATGCCATATGCAATGCAAATAAGTCCACGAAATCATAGGGTCGAACTATGCCCACGACCTCGCCGCCGTGTGGTCCCCAGGTACTTGAGGACACTCAGTCATAGCATTAACAGGGCCTATGACACGTCAACCCAGTGCTGTGACACCAGTGGTAGCCCCCTGTACTACATGCAGTCGACGTAGGGACGTTGCCCTTTTTGGACGTGGTACCCATCCCCCTAATAGTGGTAGAGGCTGGAGGCCAACCCAAACCTCTCGGCATAGCGCCCACGAGCTTATCCGCCCAAATCATAATCAGATCAAACATGTGAAAACCTCTTTTTTCAAAACCTGTCCTCTTTGGGTCCCTCACAACTGCCTGGCCCTCATAACTGCCTACCCAGCATCTTTTGGGCACTCTAGCATCTTTTGGTAACCCTCAAGGACATGCAGTCTTTCAAAAACTCAATGCTTCACATATCATACCATGTATGCAATTGTTTGCAAAACATATCTATGCATAATGTATATGCAATTATTTGCAAAACATATCTATGCATAAGCATTTTTCATATGTATGCTGAATTAAGTCATGCTAAACAAGTCATATACTTAAAACATGCATTCTTAAAACAATCATGGCTCTTTCAAAAAGGTATAGTAGCAATAGAGCACCTACCTAGCTAGGTTGCGCTAACCCCTTTGTCTTCGTATGCTCCTGAACATGGTTTGGGGAATCAAGGTTAGTTTGATCTATCTTTTATAGGTTTTAAAGTGGTTGGTCTTATTACTTAGGCATTAAGGGTTCATCCCCATGCCTATGGGTGTCCTACGGTCCTAATTGGGCCTTGGTATCATTAGTTTTCCAATGGTCTAGTGGCCACATGCCACCATCCTATTCTAAGGGTCATGCCCACCTTTGATTGGGCCTTGATCAGGGATTTTATAGTTTGGGTGTGTCCGCATCGTCGACACGGACACAACACCTTTTGCAGCGCCTCAATCGGAGTCTAGATGTCAAGTTATAAGCTTTTTAGTATCACATGTACATAAGGGCCTTTGAGAGGAGAAAATTCAGAATGCTAGCGTGCTGCGCGTTAGCGGCATGCGCCTCAGTGGGTTTTAAGAAGTGGAAATCCCAGAATGCTAGCGCGTTGCGTGTCAGTGGTATGCGCCCTAGCGGTCGCGTCTGCAGACGCGCTGGATTTCCCGCCCGTCTTTTCCTTTTGCGGGCGCGTCCACGGACGCGCCCATTTGGTTCTCTCGAACGCGATCGACATGTTTTGTGCAGTAGGGAGCGTTTCGCTCGTTCGGGGACTGGGGCATCCTTGGGATGCCCTGGTTCGACCCTGTCGAACCAGTGTGGCCCAGGGATCGTCCCTGGGTCCTTGGTGACTCTCAAAGGCCCGTTTTTGCATGATTTTTCATGCAAAAACTTAGGGAAATTGAGCCTAGGACTAATGTGAAGACGGGTTTTGAGGGATCTTGGGCATACCTGGCTCATTGCTGGGTTTTTCTCGACGTTTCTCCTCTTGGTTGCTTCTCCAAAATGGGTTTTTCTCAAGCTTTTGGGCTGCCATTAGAGGCGCCCAAGAGCTCTATTTATAGAGCTATAAGAGGGTTCTGGAGGGGGCTCTCACCGCCCTTGAATGGCGGTGATTTCTCCTCCAATCACCGCCGTTCTAGAACCCTCTAGGAGATTGAAGATGAGGGGTGCCCGTATCAATACGGGCCACTGTGTTTTGCAGGCTAAATCCATTTTTAGTGAAAATTATATTTTTGCCCCTGAACTTCAAAGGGCCATAACTTGCTCATTTTAACTTCGTTTTGGGTGATTTTAGTCTTGTTAGATTCCTTTTTCCGAGACGCACGTAATGGTGTCAATTTTGGGACCAAATTTCTGGGTTTAGTTAGGGTGAATAGTGAAATGTCCAAAATACCCTTATTTCCAAAAAGTGAACTTTCATTGCTAACTTGGGATTTAAATGTTACGAAATTGGAGTCATTACACAAAAACATCTCTTTTCTAAACATGTCCTCTTTGGGTCCCTCACAACTGCCTACCCAGCATCTTTTGGGCACTCCAGCATCTTTTGGTAACCCTCAAGGACATGCAATCTTTCAAAACTCAACAACCACAAATCATGCAATTTATGCAATTATTTGCAAAGCATGTCTATGCATAATGCATTTATCATATGTACACTGAATTAAGTCATGCTAAACAAGTCATATACTTATACTTAAAGCATGCATTTTCAAAACAATCATGGCTCTTTTAAAAACTCTAGTAGCGATAGAGCACCTACCTCAAAGTTTCGTAGAGTCGCGTCCTTTATCACTTCAACCTGTCCCTGGGTCTCATTTATAAACTCCTGGATATGAATGGATATAAGGAGTCCTTATTAATTTCAATCTATTTAGACATTAGATCGTTAGATTTGCCTTTTAGGGTCCATGGGTCCTTGCCTAATTCATTGTCAGGCTAGATCCTATGATATGGATCTACTATTCAATAGTTAACCTCTGTAAATTATCTTCTATTCCTAACTTTAAAGTCTCATTAGGTCCGCGTGTCCCAGTTCCTAGGATACCCGTGCATCCTGGTCGAACCGTGACCACCTCACGTTCGTGCGCACCTAAAGGCCGTGCCAGGGACCGCGTTTTGCGTGCGCACGTGCATGCTCAAGTGACGCGCTATGATGCGCATCATCGCACGGATGCACCTTTGGTGTAGCAGGGTGCGTCTCAGCTCCCAGGGCACCCCGTGCATCCTGGTCGAGCCAGGACCCGTGCCCCATGTCGCGCGCGCACCCGAAGGCCGCACCTAGGACAGTGTACGCACTGTCGTACGTGCATGCCCAAGTAGCGTGCTCCGCAAGCGTCCCAGTCAACATCTTAGGAATGTGTCTTCGACATAGGCGGGCCGCGTCTTGGTGCCCAGTATGCCCTGCGCATATTGAACGAGTCAAAAGCCTACCACACACTTGCGTGCAAGCGATGCTGGCCCCAAGGGACGCGTCACTCATGTGCGTCACGGGGTGCATTCGTGACAACTAGTTTTGGACAGGTTTCAGAGGAAACCCGTCTTCTCCGGTTTCCACAGCATCTCTTAGCCAAAAAACACCCAGATCCAGCGTGGATCTGGGCAGGGAAGAAAGCAAACTAAATAGGAAGGGGTGGGGGCTCACCTGGGTGGTCTGGTGGAGCCTATTACTGGTGGTGCATTTTCCTCCATGCCTGTTGGAAATCTGGATAGCTAGAAAACTCGAAGAAGGGGGAAACCCCATTGCCAAGACCGAAAAGAGGAGAGGGTCATGGGGAAAAAGGTAATGGCAAGCCTGACTTGGGCCTGGCCATTGCCAAAAAACGTAGAGGGAACTGGGTTGAGACGGGTTTTCGATTTTTGTCAGAAACCCCAGTCCCGAAGTCATCGGAAACCGTGTTTTCATGAGGGGGGAGATGGGGCTTTTATAGAGGGGAGAAGGCGGTGCCCCTCAATGGCGGTGCCGCCATTTCCCCTAGTGTGTTCTGGAAAAATCGGGAAAAAGGGTTTCCTGGAGAAGTCTGGAGGTGGAAGACGACAGGGGGTGCCGTTATCAAAATGCCTCCTTGCTTTTTTCATCCTTTTTCATTTTAAACGTTTTTTGTTTAAATTACAAAACTACCCCTGATCTTTAAATAGCCGTAACTTCTTCATATGGACTCCGTTTTAGGCATTCTTTAAGGTGTTGGATTCCATTTTTCGAGTAGAATTTAATGGTATCAAGTTTCCTCACAAATTCTATCATTCACTATTTTAAATGAGGTAAAACATTCAACACAGTCCATTTCTTATAGAATGTCCAAAATAGCGTAAATTGCTCGGGCGTTACAATGGGAAATGGAAACATACATGGAATAAGAAACTAAACTAAGGAAACTTTCTAAAAAAAAAACTTAGAAAGTAGCAAAAACTAATCTTAGATGTAGTTTGCATAGGCAAGGAAATCTAAATAAGAAATTAACAAGGCAACAAGAAATTATCTAAGGAATCAAAATTCAAAACCATGTGCATGACCCATTGTGACGACCCATGTTTTCCCGTGCATTTTTAAATGTAAGATCTAAATTTCCTAAGGTGGGATGCATCCCTATTTGAAAACCATTTTATAAAAACCATGCAATGCAGCGAAAAATATTTTGTTTTAAACTCATTTTGAAAACCCTGAGTGTCATTTGCTATTACAACAATCAAAGTAGTTTTTAAAAAACTTCAAAAATCATAAATGTTTTTCCCCAAGTCTATCCAGTCGCAGCACATAGCCCAACTGTAAATAAATACAAATACATGTCCAAAAGGTAGAGAGTTTACTTACATGTATAATTGTCTCCTTTTTGATTCACTTGCTCGTAACACTAATATCTCCTGAGGCGTCTTGTATTTGTGAGTGGAACTATCCTGAAAAATGTTAAGGATAGGGTGAGTATGTACTATACTCAGTAGGAGTCTATCACTACTAGTTTTGCAATGCATGCTATGTTTAAAATCATATGCTCTTTAAAACATGTGCATGTTTGAACAACCATGTTCAATATCGATATTAAAAACCATTGTCGAATCGGAATACTGACGACTAAAGAATTGCATAATCCAACTCGAAAGTATCATATATATATATATATATATCATAAACATAATGATATGCATAAGATGCTCAACTGAATCTGACTCATGGATATCTGGTATAGTCGACCAACCTCATGTCATGCCATATGCAATGGAAATAAATCCTCAAACCATAGGGTCCAACTATGCCCATGACCTCGCCGCCGTGTGGTCCCCGGGTACCTGAGGACACAGGGTCATCTGCCTCCACGGGACATATGACACTTCAACCCAGTGTCGTGACACCAGTGGTAGCCCCATGTACCACATGCAGTCGAAGCAAGGACGTTGCCCTTTTGGGCGTGGTACCCATCCACCTAATAATGGTAGAGGCTAGAGGCCAACCCAAACCTCTCGGCATAGTGCCCACGAGCTTATTAGCGCAAATCATATCAGATCAAACAAGCGAAAACCTCTTTTCCAAAACCTCTCCTCTTTGTGTCCCTCACAACTGCCTACCCAGCATCTTTTGGGCACTCCAGCGTCTTTTGGTAACCCTCATGGACATGCAATCTTTCAAAAACTCAATGCTCACAAATCATGCAATATGTGCATTTGTTTGCAAAACATAACTATGCATAATGTATATGCAATTATTTGCAAAACATATCTATGCATAAAGCATTTATCATATGTATGCTGAATTAAGTCATGCTAAACAAGTTGTATAACTTATACTTAAAACATGCATAAAACAATCATGGCTCTTTTAAAAAGTCTAGTAGCGATAGAGCACCTACCTCAAAGTCTTCTGGAGTCGCATCCTTTATCACTCAACCCGTCCCTGGGTCTCATTTATAAACTCCTGGGTATGAATGAATACAAGGAGTCCTTATTAATTTCATTCTATTTAGACATTAGATCGCTAGATCTGCCTATTAGGTCCATGGCCCTTGCCTAATTCATTTGTCAAGCTAAATCATATGGTGTGGATCTACTTTCCAATAGTTAAACTCTGTAATTTATCCTCTAATCCTAACTTTAAAGTCTCATTAGGTCCGTGTGCCCCAGTTCCCAGGACACCCATGTATCCTGGTTGAACTGTGACCGACTTATGTGCATGCGTGCCCAAAGGCCGTGCGAGCGACTGAGTTTTGTACGCGCACATGCCTGCTCAAGTGACGTGCTATGACATGTATCATCGCACGGACGCACCTTGTAGCATGGAGCGTCTCAGCTCCCAGGGCACCCCGTGCATCCTGGTTGAGCCAGGACCCATGCCCCATGTCCTGCGCGCACCCAAAGGCCGCACCTGGGACAGTGTACGCACTACCGTACACTTGGAACCTATCCCAGGGACCCAGTCCCAGGCGCTGGTGAAGCATGGCGTCCCTGGGACGCCTTGTTCGTGCAGGGCCATCTGAATGGCTTGGGAATGTCTTCTATCTAGGACTTTCGGTTGGAAAAACTGGCTGGTTCGTACAAGGCCGGCTGAACTAGCTTGGGAGCATTTTTTGGCCAGGAACCCGGTTGGAAAACGACTGGAAAAGACCAGATTCGGCATGGGTTAGGCCCTGGGGAAGCAAAACAGAGAGGAAAAGTGGAGGAACGGCTTACCTGTAGCCTAGAACGCCCATTTTCCCCGGTGGGTGTGCCTGCTTGCCGAAAAACTCGAACAAGAGGGAAAACCCTATTGCCAGACCGGAAAGGAGAAAGGGCATGGAGAAAAAAGGCAATGGCCGGCCTGACTTGGGCCTGGCCATTGCCAGAAAACGCAGAAAGACGAGTTTCCAGTTATTGTTCGAAACCCAGTCCAAAAACGCCAGAAAACTCGTGTTTTTGAGAGGGGGAGATGGGGCTTTTATAGAGGGGAGAAGGCGGTGCCCCTCAATGGAGGTGCCGCCCTTTCCCCTGGGGTGTTCTGGAGAGATCAGGAAAAATGGGTTTCTGGAGGGGTCAAGAGGTTGAAGACGACAAGGGGTGCAGTTATCAAAATGACCCCCTGCGTTTTTCGTCTTTTTTCGTTTTTTCTGTTTAAATTTCAGAAATACCCCTATCTTTAAACAGCTGTAACTTCTTCATACGAACTCTATTTTGGGTGATTTTTGAGGCATTGGATTCTATTTTTCAAGTAGAATCTAATGGTACTAAGTTTCCTCACAAATTCCTTTGTTTCCTATTTTAAATAAAGTGAAACTTTTAACTAAGTTTATTTCCTATAAAATGTTCAATTTTTATTAAAAATAGTGTAAATTGCTCTAACATTACACATGCCATATTGTAATGACTCCAATTTTGTAACATTAAAATCCCAAGCTAGCCATGAAAAGTTCAGTTTTTGAAGTTAAGGGTATTTTGGTCATTTCACTATTCACCTTGACTGAACCCAAAAATTTGGTCTTGAAAATAGTACCATTAGATGCGTATCAGAAAAAGGAATCCAACAAGACCAAAATCACCCAAAATGGAGTTAAAATGAGCAAGTTATGGCCCTTTGAAGTTCAAGGGCAAAAATATAATTTTTACTAAAAAATGGATTTAGCCTGCAAAACACAGGGGCCCGTTTTGATACGGGCACCCCTCATCTTCAACCTCCTAGAGGGTTCTAGAACGGCGATGATTGGAGGAGAAATCACCACCATTCTGGAGGTTTCTCCACCGCCATTCAAGGGCGGTGAGAGCCCCCCTCCAGAACCATCTTATAGCTCTATAAATAGAGCTCTTGGGCGCCTCTAATGGCAGCCCATAAGCTTGGGAAAAACCTGTTTTGGAGAAGCAACCAAGAGGAGAAATGTGGAGAAAAACCCAGCAACGAGCCAGGTATGCCCAAGATCCCTCAAAACCTGTCTTCACATTAGTCCTAGGCTCAGTTTCCCTAAGTTTTTGCATGAAAAATCATGCAAAAATGGGCCCTGGAGAGTCACCAAGGACCCAGGGACGATCCCTAGGCCGCACTGGTTCAACAGGGTCGAACCAGGGCATCCCAAGGACACCCCGGTCCCCCAACGAGCGAAACGCTCCCCACCGCACGAAGCATGTTGACCACATTCGAGAGAAACCAGCGGGCGCTTCCGTAGGCGCGGACGCGCCCACAAATGGAAAAGCCGGGCAGGAATCCAGTGTGTCTGCAGATGCGCCCATTGGGACGCATGCCGCTTATGCGCAACGTGCTAGCATTCTGGGATTTCCACCTCTTAAATGCCCATATGTACATGCGATATTAAAAAGCTTATAACATGAGATCTAGGCTCCGATTGAGGCGCCGCGAAAGGCATTGTGTCCGTGTCGACGACGCGGACACACCCAAACTATAAAATTCCTAATCAAGGCCCAATCTAAGGTGGGTACGACCCTTAGAATAGGATGGTAGCATGTGGCCACTAGACCTTTGGAAAACTGATGATACCAAGGCCCAATTAGGACCTTAGGACACCCATAGCCATGGCGATGAACCCTTAATGCCTGAGTAGTAAGACCAACCACTCTAAAACCTATAAAAGGTAGGCCAAACTAACCTTGATTTCCCAAGCCGTGTTCAGGAGCGTACGAGGACAAAGGGGTTAGCGCGACCTAGCCAAGTAGGTGCTCTATCGCTACTAGAATTTTTAAAAAGAACCATGATTATTTTGAGAATGCATGTTTTAGGAATTTTATAGATATGTTTTGCAAATAATTGCATATACATTATGCATAGATATGTTTTGCAAATAATTGCATATGCATTATGCATAGATATGTTTTGCAAACAAATGCATATATTGCATGATTTGTGAGCATTGAGTTTTTTGAAAGATTGCATGTCCTTAAGGGTTACCAAAAGATGCTAGAGTGCCCAAAAGACACTAGGTAGGCAGTTGTGAGGGTCAGGCAGTTGTGAGGGACTCAAAGAGGACAAGTTTTGAAAAATACATTGCGCATATATTGCCAAGACATGTGATACATGCATAGATTGCATGATAAGTGTAGCCTTGACCGATGAGGGCGGGCCAGAGAGAGCTGACAAGGCTTCTAGGTTGGCAGGCTTCTAGACGGGGTTATGACTTTGAATGCAATACTAGCATGAGCAGATTTTATGCATTTCATGCGTGTTTTGCATTCGATTTCATAAATTGCATGATTTATGACGAAGAAGTGTCATATGCCCTGTGGAGGTATATGATCCTGTGTCCCTAGGTACCCGAGGACCACACGGCGGTGAAGTCGTGGGCATAGTTGGACCCTATGGTTTCGTGGACTTATTTGCATTGCATATGGCATGATATGAGGTTGGTCGACCATACCATACTAGATATCCATGAGTTGGATTCAGTTGAGCATCTTATGCATATCATTATGTTATGATATATATATGATACTTTTGACTTGGATTATGTGATTTCCTTAAGTCGTCAATATTCCAATTCGATGATGGTTTTTAATCTCGATATTGAACTTGAGTGTTCAGACATGCACATGTTTTGAAAGAGCATATGATTTTAAACATCTCATGCATTCTAAAACTAGTAGTGATGGACTCCTACTGAGTATAGTATATACTCTCCCAATCCTCAACATTTTTCAGACACAAAGTAGACACTTAAGGGCAAGGAATGCTTGTGACAAAAGACAACCAGACTAAGTGCAAGTAAGTAAACCCCTACCTTATCTTTCAATGTTACTTGATTGTAGTTACTCTCTATAGCTGAGGCTGTGACTAACACTTTCTTGGGAATAATGTTGATTTAAAACTTTGCCATCGCTAGACAATTTGAAATTGTGTTTTGGCACTCGAGGTTTTTATGAAAGATTGTTTTCAAAACAAAAAGATTTTCATTCATTTCATATTTATAAAACAAGAGATCTCTCCTTTTTATCAAATTTGCACCATACAAAAACCCAAGTCGCCACAGTTGGTATCAGAGTGCGGTTTAACGTTACTCACAGCCTAGTTATAAGGAGAATAACTTATAATCAAGTTTCATCCATGAAAAAGTAAGGAGTAATAGGATAACACATACTAAGGTTTGGTAAATTACCTTGGGATTATCGATGCCTAAGAAGAAAGCAAGCAATGTTCCAAGACCTGAAGCCCCACCAGTGGACTCCAATGGGTCGGGCAATGGGATGGCTGAATTGTTCCAGCAATTCCTACAGAATATGGGACAATAGTCAAAGCCAAACCCCTACCACACAAGATCCTTCCCCTGATAAAGCGATAGATAGGACTGAGGTTCAGTTAGAAAGGTTCCAGAAATTAGCTCCCTCATTCACAGGAGAAGATGAAGCATCTACAGCTGAAAAATGGTTAATTGATATTGAAAAGATATTTAAAGCCATGAACATAGCTGAAGAAAGAAAAGTACCCATGGCCACATTTGTGTTTAGAGGAGAGGCTACCTTTTGGTGGGAAACAGCAGAAAGGACTTATTTTGACCAGCGAGAAACAATAGGATGGGAAGAGTTTAAAAAGGTCTTTAATGACAAATATTATCCTAAACACATAAGAAAACAGAAGGAAAAGGAATTTATGGACTTAGAACAAAGAAATATGACTGTCCAATAGTATGAAAATAGATTCATCAGCCTTCGAAGATTTGCACCACGTGCTTGTGCTGATGAGGAAGATGTGGCAAAACGATTTGTAGATGGGCTTAATCCAGGACTTAGGAATAGAGTTCTAGGTTTCCAACCTTCCACAGTAGCCAAAGCCGTAGAGATGGCCTCCCTATATGAAAAAGATTATTAAAGGAACCAGGCAATGAAGGAAACTAAGAACATCAACACCATGAGAAATAAAGGAAAGAGACCATTTCAGTCATCCGGACCCAGGCCACCTTTCAAGAAACCATTTGAAAACAAAGGAAGAAGACTAGACTGGAAAACATGCCCTAAGTGTAACAGGAGTCATTTAGGCAAAACATGTCCCATTTTCAACATCACTTGCTATCTTTGTGGAGAATTAGGACATTTTGCTAGTAATTGTCCTAAAAAGAAAGTTGAAGAGCGTAAAGGAGATCAAGTTCCAAAAAGCCAAGGACATGCCTTTGCCCTCACTTCCAGTCAAGCCTAGGCTTCAAATGCAGTAGTTGAAGGTATTCTTTCTATCTATGATACACCTGCTAAAGTTCTATTCGATACAGGCTCCACTCATTCTTTCATATCCCGGGAGTTTGCATCATCCTTGGACATTATACCACAGGACCTGGACTTCACTCTAGAAGTCATGACTCTTGTAAGCCAGGCACTTCCCACCTATTCTTATCTCCAGGATGTCCCCATTTTGATCAAGGACCATTTGTTACATGCCAATCTTATTCACTTAGATATGAATGACATCGAAATCATCCTAGATATGGACTGGCTAGCCTTTCATCAAACCTTTGTTGATTGCCGCCAGAAACGTGTCCCTTTTACCCTACCTAATGGAGACACTTTCACCCTCTAAGGAAGAAAGGATTTTTTTGGAGCGTATGTTATTTCTGCCATGAAAGCAGTTAAGCACATTGCTCAGGGATGCCCCTTCTTCTTAGCCAAGATTGAATCTGTCGAGAGTCCCCAACCAAAGCTAGAGGATGTCGAGGTAGTCTGAGAATTTCCTGACGTATTCCCTGAGGACTTACCAGGTCTACCTCCACCAAGGGAAATTGAGTTTACCATTGACCTTATACCCGGTACTTCCCCCATTTCCAAAGCTCCTTACTGAATGGCTCATATAGAACTAAAAGAACTGACGACCCAGTTACAGGAACTACTTGACAAAGGGTTCATACGACCTAGCGTATCTCCGTGGGGAGCTGCAGTCCTTTTTGTTAAGAAAAAGGATGGCTCCATGAGATTGTGCGTAGACTATCGGATGCTAAATAGGGTCACCATTAAGAATAAGTACCCCCTTCCCCGAATTGATGACCTTTTCGATCAACTTCAATCAGCCAAAGTCTTCTCTAAGATTGATCTACGATCAGGGTACCATCAGCTTTGAGTTAGAGAAGAAGATATTCCCAAGACAGCCTTCAGGACTCGATATGGCCATTATGAATTTAGAGTGATGTCCCTTGGTTTAACTAATGCTCCAGCCGCGTTTATGGACCTCATGAATAGGGTGTTCAATGAGTACTTAGATAAATTCATCATAGTGTTTGTGGATGATATCTTAATATATTCTGAAACTCCTAAAGACCATAAGGAACATCTAAGGATAACATTAAGCACCCTACGAGCACACAAGTTATATGCAAAATTCAGTAAGTGTGAGTTTTGGCTGGAAAAGGTTAATTTCTTAGGGCACATTATTTCTCAAGATGGCATAGCAGTTGACCCTGCTAAGGTTGAATCAGTACAGAACTGGGAAAGACCTAAGACAGTCACAAAAATAAGAAGCTTCTTAGGGCTAGCCGGATATTACAGGAGATTCATCGAGGGTTTTTCACAAATTGCTTTACCTCTAACTAAGCTGACTAGGAAAGACACAAGATTTGAATGGACTGATAAATGTGAGGAAAGCTTCTAGGAACTAAAAAGAAGGTTAACTACAGCACCTGTCCTTACCTTACCTTCAGGAAGTGGCGGATTTGAGATATACAGCAATGCCTCGCAACAAGGACTAGGTTGCGTACTTATGCAACATGGGAAGGTAATTGCTTATGCTTCTCGACAACTCAAGAAGCATGAAGTCAATTACCCGACTCATGACTTGGAATTAGCGGCCATAGTCTTTGTCTTGCAAATTTGGAGACATTATTTATATGGGGAAAAGTTTGAAGTTTTTACAGATCACAAGAGTCTTAAATATATCTTTTCCCAACAAGACTTAAACATGCGACAAAGAAGATGGATGGAATACCTAAAAGACTATGACTTCTCCATTCATTATCACCCTAGAAAAGCTAATGTGGTAGCTAATGCATTAGGTAGAAAAACCCAAGGGGTGTGTGCAAGTTTATTAACTAAGAGATGGAAGCTGTTACAAGAAATAATCACATGGAAACCAGATATAAGTAAGCACAAGATCATTATGGCAGGTCTAACAATAGAGTCAGCTATTAATGAAAAGGTTAAGCAAGAACAAAAAGGAGATCCGGATATACAAGCTTTCATAGGAAAACCAGGGTTCACAAAAAGGGAAGATGGTAGCATTTACATGCAAGGAAGATTAGTGGCACCGACTAATGAAGAGTTAAGACAAGAAATCTTAAAAGAGGCTCATTGGTCTAAGTATACTATACACCTGGGAGGAACTAAGATGTATCAAGACTTAAAGAGACAATATTGGTGGGATGGCATGAGAAGAGACTTGGGAACTAGAGTCAGAAATGCGAGAAAAGTACCCCGAGATCTTTTGACTATATATACAGTAGAATTTTGGGGGGGACATTTTCCTAAGGTGGTAACAATGTAATGACTCCAATTTTGTAACATTAAAATCCCAAGTTAGCCATGCAAAGTTTAGTTTTTGAAGTTAAGGGTATTTTGGTCATTTCACTATTCACCTTGACTGAACCCAGAAATTTGGTCCTGAAAATGGTACCATTAGGTGCATATCAGAAAAAGGAATCCAACAAGACCAAAATCACCCAAAACAGAGTTAAAATGAGCAAGTTATGGCCCTTTGAAGTTCAGGGGCAGAAATGTAATTTTCACTAAAAAAAGGATTTAGCCTACAAAACACAGGGGCCGATTTTGATACAGGCACCCCTCATCTTCAACCTCCTAGAGGGTTCTAGAACGGTGGTGATTGGATGAGAAATCACCACCATTCTGGAGGTTTCTCCATCACCATTCAAGGGCGGTGAGAGCCCCCCTCCAAAACCATCTTATAGCTCTATAAATAAAGCTCTTGGGCACCTCTAATGGCAGCCCAAAAGCTTGAGAAAAACCTGTTTTGGAGAAGCAACCAAGAGGAGAAACATGGAGAAAAACCCAACAACGAGCCAGGTATGCCCAAGATCCCTCAAAACCCGTCTTCACATTAGTCCTAGGCTCAGTTTCCCTAAGTTTTTGCGTGAAAAATCATACAAAAACGGGCCCTGAAGAGCCACAAAGGACCCAGGGATGATCCCTGGGCCGCATTGGTTCGACAGGGTTGAACCAGGGCATCCCAAGGAAGCCCCGGTCCCCCAACAAGCGAAACGCTCCCCACCGCACGAAGCACATCAACCACGTTCGAGAGAAACCAGCGGGCGCGGACGCGCCGCAAATGGAAAAGCCGGTCAGGAATCAAGCGCTTCTGCAGACGCGCCTGCTAGGGCGTATGCCGCTAACTCATAGCGTGCTAGCATTCTGGGATTTCCACCTCTTAAAGGCCCATATGTACATGTGATATTAAATTCAGCGTACATATGATAAATGCTTTATGCATAGATATGTTTTGCAAATAATTGCATATACATTATGCATAGATATGTTTTGCAAATAATTGCATATGCATTATGCATAGATATGTTTTGCAAACAAATGCATATATTGCATGATTTGTGAGCATTGAGTTTTTTGAAAGATCACATGTCCTTTAGGGTTACTAAAAGATGCTAGAGTGCCCAAAAGACGCTAGGTAGGCAGTTGTGAGGGCCAGGCAGTTGTGAGGGACTCAAAGAGGACAAGTTTTGAAAAATACATTGCGCATATATTGCGAAGACATGTGCTACATGCCTAGATTGCATGATAAGTGTAGCCTTGACCGATGAGGGCGGGCTGATGAGGGCGGGCCGATGAGGGCAAGCCAGAGAGAGCTGACAAGGCTTCTAGGTTGGCAGGCTTCTAGGCAGGGTTATGACTTTGAGTGCAATACTAGCATGAGCAGATTTTATGCATTTCATGCATGTTTTGCATTCGAGGTCGTGGGCATAGTTGGACGCTACGGTTTCGTAGACTTATTTGCATTGCATATGGCATGATATGAGGTTGGTCGACCATACCATACTAGATATCCATGAGTTGGATTCAGTTGAGCATCTTATGCATATCATTATGTTATGATATATATATATATATGATACTTTTGACTTGGATTATGTGATTTCCTTAAGTCGTCAATATTCCAATTCGATGATGGTTTTTAATCTCGATATTGAACTTGAGTGTTCAGACATGCACATGTTTTGAAAGAGCATATGATTTTAAACATCTCATGCATTCTAAAACTAGTAGTGATGGACTCCTACTGAGTATAGTATATACTCACTCAATCCTCAACATTTTTCAGACACAAAGCAAACACTTAAGGGCAAGGCACGCTTGTGACAAAGGACAACTAGACTAAGTGCAAGTAAGTAAACCCCTACCTTATCTTTCAATGTTACTTGATTGTAGTTACTCTCTATAGCTGAGGCTGTGACTAACACTTTAATAATGTTGATTTAAAAATTTGCCGTGGCTAAACAATTTGAAAATGTGTTTTGACACTCGGGGTTTTTACGAAAGATTGTTTTCAAAACAAAAATATTTTCATGCATTTCATATTTATAAAACAAGAGATCTCGCCTTTTTATCAAATTTGATCATATAAAAACCTGGGTCACTACACATATGCAATGCAAGTAAATCCTCAAACCATAGGGCCAAATTATGCCAACAACCTCACCGCCGTATGGTCCCCGGCTACCTAGGGACACAGGGTCATATGCCTCCACGGGACATATGACACTTTGACCAAGTACCGTGGCACCAGTGGTAGCCCCCTGTACCACATGCAGTCGAAGCAAGGACATGCCCTTTTTGGGCATGGTACCCATCCACCTAATAGTGGTAGAGGCTGGAGGCCAACCCAAACCTCTCGGCATAGCGCCCAGGAGCTTACCAGCCCAAATCATATACGATCAAACAAGCAAAAACTTCTTTTTCAAAACCTATCCTCTTTGGGTTCCTCACAACTGCCTGGCCCTCACAACTGCCTACCCAGCGTCTTTTGGGCACTCTAGTGTCTTTTGGTAACCCCCAAGGACATGCAATTTTTCAAGAACTCAATGCTCACAAATCATGCAATACATGCAATTGTTTGCAAAACATGTCTATGCATAATGTATTTAATCATATGCATACTGAATTCATTTATATGCTAAACAAGCCATAAAATAAGTCATGCTAAACAAGTCATATAATTTATACTTAAAATGTGCATTCAAAACAATCATGGCTCTTTTTAAAAGTCTAGTAGCGATAGAGCACCTACCTCAAAGTCTCCTGAAGTAGCGTCCTTTATCACTCAACCCGTCCCTGGGTCTCATTTATAAACTCCTGTGCAAGAATGGATACAAGGAGTCCTTATTAATTTCATTCTATTTAGACATTAGATTGCTAGATCTGCCTTTTAGGGTCTATGGTCCTTGCCTAATTCATTGTCAGGCTAGATCCTATGATATGGATCTACTGGAAAATAGTTAAATTCTGTAACTTGTCCTCTGATCCTAACTTTCTAATCTCATTGGGTCCGCATGTCCGAGTTCCAAGGACACCCATGCATCCTAGTTGAACAGCAACTGCCTCACGTGCGTGCGCGCCCAAATGCCGTGCCAGGGACCATGTTTGCACACGCACATGCATGCCCAAGCAACACGCTATGACACACATCCTGGATGGCATCGCACGGACGCACCTTTGGTGTAACATGGTGCGTCTCAGCTCCCAGGATAGCTCGTGCATCCTGGTCGAGGCAGGACCCGTGCCCCATGTCGCTCGTGCACCCAAAGGCTGCACCTGGGACAGTGTACGCAGTGTCGTATGCCCAGAACCCATCCCAGGGACCCAGTCCCAGGCGCAGGTGGAGCATGGCATCCTTGGGACGCCTGGTTCGTGCAAGGCCGGCTGAACCGGCTTCGTCTTCTCTGGCTGGAAAAATTGGCTAGGGAAAAGGACAGATCCGACATGGATCTTGGCCTGGGGGAACCAAAACGGAGAGAAACAAGGGAAAAACGGCTTACCTGGTTAGCCTAGGGATGCCCTTTTCCTGATGGGTGCGCCTGGTTGCCGGAAAACTCGAAGAAGGTAAACTCCCAATGTCGTACAAGGCCAGAACAAGAGAAGAGAGGGGAATGGGGAGACGGGAATGGCAGGCCTGACTCGGCCTGGCCGTTGCCGAAAAATACAAGGAACTGGGTTTTCGATTCTAGCCGAAAACCCCAGCCTCAATGACTGGAAAACCATGTTTTTGGAGAGGGGGAGATGGGGCTTTTTATAGCCCTGCTATGGCAGTGCTGCCATTAGCGGTGGCAGATTTTTGGAAAAATCATGAAAGAGGGTTTCTAGAGAGATCTGGAGGTGGAAGACGACAGGGGTGCCGTTATCAAAACGGCCCCCTGCGTTTTTCGTCTTTTTCGTTTTTATGTTTAAATTGTAGAACTGCCCTAAACGGCCGTAACTTCTTCATACGAACTCCGTTTTGGGTAATTTTTGAGGTGTTGGATTCCATTTTTTGAGTAGAATCTAATGATACCAAGTTTCCTCACAAATTCCTTCATTTACTATTTTAAATAAGGTAAAACATTTAACATAGTTTATTTCCCATAGAATGTCCAATATAGCGTAAATTGCTCGGGCATTACACCCATGTAAGTGTAGATTCTTAAGCAATTGCATCTTATTTAAATCACTTATTGTGACTACTCAGGTTTTCCCATGCATGTTTAAATGCAATATCTAGTTCTTAAGGCAGGATGCATCCCTATTTGAAAACCATTTTATAAAAACCATGCAATGCAGTAGAAAATCTTTTCATTTAAACTCATTTTGAAAACCCCGAGTGTCATTTGCTTTCACAACAATCAAAGTAGTTTTTGAAAATCTTCAGAAATCATAAATGTTTTTCCGAGGTCTATTCAGTCACAGCTCACAGCCTAACTGTAAATAAATACAAATACATGTCCAAAGGGTTGAGTGTTTACTTACATGTATGATTGTCTCCTTTTGATTTACTTGCTCGTAGCACTAACATAAGCGTCTTCTACTCATGAATGGAAATATCCTAAAAAATGTTAAGGATAGGGTGAGTATATACTATACTCAGTAGGAGTCCATCACTACTAGTTTTACAATGCATGCTATGTTTAAAATCATATGCTCTTTAAAACATGTGCATGTTTGAACACTCATATTCAATATCCATATTAAAAACCATTGTCGAATTGGAATACTGACGACTTAAAGAATCGCATAATCCAAGTCGAAAGTATCATATATATCATAAACATAATGATATGCATAAGATGCTCAATTAAATCCAACTCATGGATATATGGTATGGTCGACCAACCTCATGTCATGCCATATGCAATGCAAGTAAATCCTCAAAACATAAGGCCCACTATCCCCATGACCTCACCGCCGTGTGGTCCCCGGGTACCTAGGGACACAGGGTCATAGCCTCCACGGGGCATATGACACTTATTCGTCGTAATTCATCCAATTTATGCAATCAGTTGCAAAACATGCATGCAATGCATAAAATCTGCTAGTATCACATTCAAAGTCATAACCCTGCCTAGAAGTCTGACAACCTAGAAGCTTGGCAGCCTAGAAGCCTACCAGCCTAGACGCCTGCCAGCCTATGCATGTAGCACATGTCTTAGCAATATATGCAATCATTTACAAAACATATTTATGCATAATGTATTTGTCATATGCATGCTAAATTCATTTATAAAATTAAGTCATGCTAAACAAGTCATATAACTTATACTTAAAGCATGCATTCTCAAAACAATCATGGGCTCTTTTTAAAAGTCTAGTAGCGGTAGAGCACCTACTTGGTTTGATCACGCTAGTCCCCTTGTCCTTGTATGCTCCTAAACATGGTTTAGGGAAAAAGGTAAGCTTGGCCTATTTTTCCTCACTACTTAGGCATTAGGGGTTCATTCCCATGCCTATGGGTCTCCTAAGCTGTAATGACTCCAATTTTGTAATATTGAAATTCCAAGTTTAGCAATGAAAAGTTCAATTTTTAAAGAAAAGGGCATTTTAGTCATTTCACTATTCACCTTGACTGAACCCAGAAATTTGGTCCTAAAAATGGTTCCATTAGATGCGTCTCAGATAAAGGAATCCAACAAGACCAAAATCACCCAAAACAGAGTTAAAATGAGCAAGATATGGCCCTTTGAAGTTCAGGGGCAAAACTCTAAATTTTACAAAAACGGTTTTAGCCTGCAAACACAGGGGCCCGTTTTGATACAGGTACCCCTTCATCTTCAACCTCTAGAGGGTTCTAGAACGGTGGTGATTGGAGGAGAAATCACCGCCATTCTGGAGGTTTCTCCACTGCCATTCAAAGGCAGTGAGAGCCCCCTCCAGAACCCTCTCTTAGCTCTATAAATAGAGCTCTTGGGAGCCTCTAATGGCAGCCCAAAACGTTGAAGAAAAACCAGTAGTGGAGCAGTGACCTAGAGGGGAAAACAAGGAGAAAAACCCAGCAACAAGCCAGGTACGTCCGAGATCACTCAAAACCCATCTCCACCATAGTTCCAGGAATGATTTCGCTAGGTTTTTGCATGAAAAACATGCAAAACGGAGCCCAGGAGAGCCACCAAGGACCCAAGGACGTCCCCTGGGTTGTACTGCAGTCAAACCAGGGTGTCCTAAGGATGCCTCCGTCCCCCAATGAGTGGGATGTTCCAGTCGGAACGTCCCACGTTGACTTCCGTTTGAAAAACCAAACGGGCGCGTCCAGGGACGCTCCCGCAAAAGACAGGAGTGGCAGCAAAACCCGGCGCATCTATAGACGCGCCCGCTGAGGTGCACGCCGCAGACACGCAATGCGCTAGTGCTGCGGGTTTTTTTTTGTTCCTTAAGGAAGCCAGGGTGCACGACGTAGTCGCGCGCAGTGCCCTAACATTCTGTTTTTTTTCATTCTTAAGACTCTATATACGTGCGACACTAAAACGCTTATAACTTGAGATCTAGAGCTCCGATTGAGGCGCCGCAAAAGGCGTTGTGTCCGTGTTGATGATGCGGACACATCCAAACTATAAAATCCCTGATCAAGGCCCAATAAAAGGTAGGCATGACTCTTAGAATAGGATGGTGGTGCGTGGCCACTAGAACTTTGGAAAACTGAGGATACCAAGGCCCAATTAGGACCTTAAGACACCCATAGGCATAGGGATGGACCCCTAATGCCTAAGTAATAAGACCAATTACTCTAAAACCCATAAAAGATAGGCCAAACTAACCTTGATTCCCCAAACCATGATCAGGAGCGTCGAGGACAAAAGGGTTAGCACGACCTAGCCAAGTAGGTGCTCTATCACTATTAGATTCTTTTAAAAGAACTATTATTGTTTTGAGAGCATATGCTTTAAATTTATGACTTGTTTAGCATGACTTAATTCAGCATGCATGATAAATGCTTTGTACATAGACATGTTTTGTAAAATGATTGCATATACAATTATGCACATATATGTTTCGCAAACAAGTGCATACATTGCATAATTTAAGTACATGCAAAGATTGCATGTCCTTAAGGGTTGCCAAAAGACGCTGGAGTGCCGAGGGCCAGGCAGTTGTGAGGGACCCAAAGAGGACAGGTTTTGAAAAGAGGTTTTAACTTATTTAATCTTATGTGATTTGGGCAAGTAAGCCTGTGGGTGCTATGCCGAGGGGTCTGGGTTGGCCACTCGGCCTCTACCACTATTAGGTGGATGGGTACCACACCCAAAAAGAGGCAAGTCCCTACGTCGACTGCATGTGGTACAGGGGGCTACCACTGGTGTCACAGCACCGGGTTGACGTGTCATAGGCCCCGTGTAGGCTATGACCGAGTGTCCTCAGGTACCCGGGGACCACACGGCGAGGAGGTCGTGGGCATAGTGGACCCTCTGGTTTGATGATTTATGTGCATTTCATATAGCATGATATGAGATTGGTCGACCATACCATACTAGAGATCCGTGAGTTTAACTCCATGAAGCATCTATTGCATATCATGATGTTATCATATATATGTATATGATACTTTCAATTTTGGATTATGTGATCCTTTAAGTCATTAGTATTTCAGTTTGATAACGGATTCTTATACTAACATTGAGCTTGAGTATTTAGACATGCACATGTTTTGAATGAGTATATGATTTTAAAACATCTCATGCATTATAAACTAGTAGTGATAGGCTCCTACTGAGTATAGTATATACTCACCCAATCCTCAACATTTTTCAGATACAAAGTAAATACTTAAGGGCAAGGAACGTTTGTACTAGACTAAGTACAAGTAAGTAAACCCCTATCTTATCTTTCAATGTTACTTGATTGTAGTTACTCTCTAATAGTCAATTTGTGACTAACACTTTCTTGGGAATAATATTGATTTAAACTTTGCCATGGCTAAATAAATTGAGAATGTGTTTTGACACTCGGGGTTTTTATGAAAGATTGTTTTCCAAAAGTAAAAGATTTTCATGCATCTCATACTTATAAAATAAGAGATCTCGCCTTTTTATCAAAATTGCATCATATAAAAACCAAGGTCGTGACATAAGGTCCTAACTGGGCCTTGGTATCGTCAGGTTTACAAAGGTTTAGTGGCCCCACACCACTATCATAGTTTAAGGGTCGTTCCCACCTTATATAGGGCTTTGATCAGATATTTTATGGTTTGGGTCTGTCCATGTCATTGATACGGACATAACGCCTTTTGCGGCACCTCAATCGCAGTCCTAGAACTCAAGTTATGGGTGTTTTAGTATTCAGAATACATGGAAGGCCCACAGGGCGCATCCACAGATGCACCGGGCCTTCTGCCCATTTTCTCGTTTGCGGGTGTGTCCATGGACACGCCTGGTTCGTTCCTGTCAAACCAGTACACCCAGGCACCATCCCTAGGTCCTTTGTGGCTTCTTAGAGTCCCGTTTTGCATGGTTTTTCGTGCAAAAACTTGGGGGAACTCATCCTAAGACTAAGGGGGAGATGGGTTTGGAGGTGTTTTGGGTATACTTGGTTCGTGGCTGGGTTTTTTGTATATTTTCTTCTCTTGTCTGCCTCTCCACGATGGGTTTTTCCCAAGCTTTTGGACTGCCATTGGAGGCGCCCAGAGCTCTATTTATAGAGCTCGAAGAGGGTTCTTGAGGGGGTTCTTACTGCCATGGAATGACGGTGGTTTCTCCCCTGCACACCGCCGTTCAAGAACCCTCTAGGAGGTTGAAGAAGAGGGGTGCCCGTATCAAAACGGGCCCCTGTGTTTCTCAGGCTAAATCCGTTTTTTAATATAAATTACTCTTTTGCCCTTGAACTTCAAAGGGCCATAACTTGCTCATTTTAACTCCGTTTTGAGTGATTTTGGTCTTGTTTGATTCCTTTTTCTGAGACGCACTTAAGGGTACTACTCTTAGGACCAAATTTCTGAGTCCAGTTAGGGTGAATAGTGAAATGACAAAAATACCCTTATCTCCAAAAAGGGAACTTTTCATTTACTATAGAATGTCCAATTCATTTTTGTTAAAAATAGCGTAAATTGCTCGGGCATTACATTATTACCCCCTTAAAAGAATTTCATCCTCGAAATTCCACAAATCCTCTTCTTCAAGTCAGCTGTCTTCTTGATAAGACATATTCAGGACTCCCTTGAACTAAGAAAATTCCCATACTTCTGTTGTCGACGAATACATTATTTCGTTATCCAATACTCTAATTGGGTTAATACTTGGAGTAATGTTGTCCTTAAAATGCTAATCATACTATCTTGTACCCAATCCTAGGCACGTTCTCAATTTATCCTTGCTATAATTTCTTCCACAAGGCCTTACACATATATATCGCATCAATATATCTCATCCATTTTCTTTAAGTATATATGGACCGCTTTCGCTGCATACTCTGATACATAGTCCCATGCGTGCCAATTTATGATTACTAGTTTCTATTTGTATTTGTATTGCTACCCATCCTTAGATGCTTATATTCTTCCGATCATATATAGGATAGTCTCCTTAAATGACCATACTCTCCTACTTGTATATAAATTACTTCATACGTCTTTAAGATCATATGATCTTATTCCTCCTATTTCATTTTCAATAGCATAGGATAATCCCTTTTTCTTCTTGTCTTTCATCTAGTGATCTCTTCATCATCCACATCTCCTTTTAATGGTTGGTTGTATGTCATTAGTAAGAGTCCAACAAAAAAGGTTACATTCTTTCTATTGTGTCTAACTTTGCTTCTTATCTTTTATATTTGTCCCCAAGATACTCCACTAGCTAATATGGTATTATGTGCCCTACAGCCAAATCCTTGATTAACTTCGAATTTCGACTGTCTGTTACTTTTCTACTATAACTTGGGCCCTCAACCCATATTATATTCAAAATAAATGAATTCAAGTAGCATCCTCCATTACTAATACTATCTCATATTACGATTAGGATATCCGAACTGTTCATCAAGTTTCATAGATGTTGAAGTCATCAAATGCTTTTCTCCTTGAAGAGTTTATGCACACTCATGTCAAATATTTTATGGTTAATTCATCATCATGGTCAAATGTTCTCGTCTAGAGGCCTATCTCACTATTCACATCAATTTGTCATTAGGATTTCCAACAATGTTCCCATTTATGCAAAAAGTCTCTTATTCATAACCGAGTACCCTTACTAGGTCATGGTTGAATCCTTTGTCATTATCCTCTTTGTCCTTTCTTTGCTTGATGATTTTCTTTGTAATCTTTTAGACCAAATGTTCTATACTTGATCTAGTAAGGTTGGTCCTCAAGAAATTCCTTCAATTTATTTTTCGTACTTGGTATATGCACATAACAACTAACTTTTTGTCTAAAGGCAATGTAACATCAAATCTCACCTTATAATGTGCTAGCCATCTCAGCTTTTCTCCTTTCATTCCCTATGTCAATATATTGTTCAATCTTTTATCAAGGCTTTATCGTCAACCATGCAGTCTTAATTGTCAGGGGGTATCATCATCATAAGTAGTGGTTTTCTCAATTCCTCAAATTTTATCTTTCAAGTGCCTCCTCATACTTAGCTTGTAATAGCAGTTCTCGTTCAATAGCTACTACATCAAGTTATGCTAAAGCTGTTAAATCATCAAATTTGAAAAACACTCAGGTAAGCATGGAACATTTTCGTAGACATATAAAAAGAGAATTTATTCGATTGCCTATTGATCTCTGTCCAGATGTATAGGTTATAAGCTCAATGATTTCTCTAAAGCGATTAGTGCTTATTTGCCTTTCTTTTCAATCCAAGTCAGCAGTATTTTTTTTTTTTTTTTTTCAGACTCAAAGTAATTTCTTCACCTTGTCATGGTAAGGTTTGGAAAATCTTTCACATTGGTTTAGATCGCTTTTTCCTTTTTTCTCCTATCTCAGTTGCTACTATACTCATTGTACTCATAGCTCCTTCATGATGTGGCCTAATCAACCAATCTCATACCCTCAAATGACTTAGTCTAACAAGTAACTTCTTTTAGGTAAAACTCATGTCCAAATGCTTATAATATCCCTCTGAGTATATAACTTCGACTACTAACATATTTGATTAAATAGGGTGGGATACCTTTATTTAGTCAACAGTATTCTAAATGTAATGACTAAATAATGGTCTTAAGATATTTGCTCTTCCGAATCTATGATAGCAAGACCTCAATTCCATCCTTGATGTTACCCTACTTGCTGAAGAAAGACAAATGGACAAGTCACCATCTCGGCTTAATTTCTTTTTCAATAGACTTTATTTACCCATGTAGTGGCAAGGTAGGATATCACCAAATTTTCCTTTTTATGGTCTATATCCATTGGTGTTCCTCATAAGCTAATGGATCTAATAAGATTCTAATTACAATAATTGATATAGACATCAAACCATTTGTAGAATTTAATTTCTAGTTGGTCACCATTCTTCTTCGAAAATTTCTTGCATAATCTCCTTTCATTCAATGCTCTATCAAAGTCTTAAACCCCATATGGTTTCTTTCTTTTATACTCTTTTACAATAAAATCACCAACTCAACTAGTATTATTCCTTCAAATTTGATTGGTTTGACCTTCCCATCGGATTCAAGATGAAAAATTTGTGTGTATCTCCATAAAGTCATGATCTTCTTCTTTTGAATATTCAATATTTATCGAATACTTATAGTTACATCTCTATCTCTTTCTCTCTTTTCTTCAAAATCCTCACTTTTGTCTTCCTAGATCAATGTCTTCATGTGCTTTGTTGCATATACTCGATCTTCTTGTCAGACAAGAGAAATTTAATACCTCCAAGAAATGTTGAAGTTTTCTAATATCATCAAAATCCTTAATTTCCTATAACCTCAAGAAAATTCATACAATGTCTTAATAATGTCATTGATCTTTTGGTCATGCTATACTTCTCTTATAAGTTCATGTTAGGATCAATCCATTATTCACAGATCTATCATCCTTAATGTTATTGTCAAAATCTTTTGATAACTCGGTCGAATTCATTTCCCTATCATATTCATGTTATGTTTCTCTTAATCACATAATATGTCACTTGTATACATCTTCTGATTTGCTCCATAATACTCAGGTAGTTATTAGTCGATAGTACTTCACTCTTCATAAGACTCCAATTAAGGTATCCAAAATTGAGCTAAGTCTTTCAGGATCCATACCTTTGTGATCTAGTACAAGTCACAATTCTTTCCTAATATCATCTTGCATTCTCATCCCTCTTAGATTATCATCAAAATCTTCTCAAAGTTCGTCTTTTGCATCCCCTATTATATTCATATTCTGATATTCTTTAGAAGGGTAAGATAGCTATCTAGGTTCTTCGATGTTCTCATCTTTGGTGAGATTGATCTATTACAGGTCAGAATTATCTACTAACACATTCACTAACATCTTCCTTCATCATTCTTATCATAATATGATCCATATATGAGATTTCATATTTGCATCACACAACGATCCTTAATCCTTAAGTCATCTTAAACTAGATTTTGGATAAGGTTTGCAATATCCAATTGCCTAATTACTTGTTAAATCAAGCTACCTTGCATTTTTGTGATCTAATATTATTCGTGTTCTAGTCATCTCTACAGTTCTCTATTTCTACTACTTCTTCTTAATTTTCTTAATTGTCTATGACCCTTGGACATGCTGGACTGGCTGTGAAAGGATAAAATGTGGGCTCTGATACCAACTGTCACGACCTGGGTTTTCCCATGGATTTTTAAATGCAATATCTAGTTCCAAAGGTGGGATGCATCCTTATTTGAAAACCATTTTATAAAAACCATGCAATGTAGCGAAAAATCTTTTCATTTAAACTCATTTTGAAAACCCCGAGTGTCATTTGCTTTCACAACAATCAAAGTAGTTTTTGAAAAACTTCAGAAATCATAAATGTTTTTCCCAGGTCTATTCAGTCACAGCTCATAGCCCAACTGTAAATAAATACAAATACATGTCCAAAGGGTAGAGTGTTTACTTACATGTATAATTATCTCTTTTTGATTTACTTGTTTGTAGCACCAACATCTCCTGAGGCATCTTCTACTCATGAATGGAGCTGTCCTGAAAAATGATATATTTGGGTGTCTTCTGTCACGGGCGTATCCTGTCCTTAAGTGCTTACTTGTGTCTGAAAAATGTTAAGGATTTGGGTGAGTATATACTATACTCAGTAGCAGTCTATCACTACTAGTTTTACAATGCATGCTATGTTTAAAATCGTATGCTCTTTAAAACATGTGCATGTTTGAACACTCATGTTCAATATCAATATTAAAAACCATTGTCGAATTGGAATACTGACGACTTAAAGAATCACATAATCCAAGTCGAAAGTATCATATATATCATAAACATAATGATATGCATAAGATGCTCAACTGAATCCAACTCATGGATATATGGTATGGTCGACCAACCTCATGTCATGCCATATACAATGCAAGTAAATCCTCAAAACATAGAGCCCACTATGCCCACGACCTCACCACTGTGTGGTCCCCGGGTACCTAGGGACACAGGGTCATAGCCTCCACGGGGCATATGACACTTATTCGTCGTAAATCATGCAATTTATGCAATTAGTTGCAAAACATGCATGCAATGCATAAAATCTGCTCATGCTAGTATCGCATTCAAAGTCATAACCCTGCCTAGAAGCTTGCCAGCCTAGAAGCTTGTCAGCTCTCCCTAGCCCGCCCTCATCAGCCCGCCCTCGTCTGCCCGCCCTCCTCAGCCCGCCCTCATCGGCCAAGGCTACACTTATCATGCAATCTATGCATGTAGCACATGTCTTGGCAATATATACAATCGTTTACAAAACATATCTATGCATAATGTATTTGTCATATGCATGCTAAATTCATTTATAAAATTAAGTCCTGCTAAACAAGTCATATAACTTATACTTAAAACATGCATTCTCAAAACAATCATGGGCTCCTTTTTAAAGTTTAGTAGCGATAGAGCACCTACTTGGTTTGATCACGCTAGTCCCCTTGTCCTCGTACACTCCTAAACATGGTTTAGGGAAAAAGGTTAGCTTGGCCTATTTTTCCTCACTACTTAGGCATTAGGGGTTCATTCCCATGCCTATGGGTCTCCTAAGGTGTAATGCCCGAGCAATTTACACTATTTAATGGGCATTCTATAGGAAATAAACTGTGTTGAATGTATTACTTTATTTAAAATAGTAAAAGAAGGAATCTGTGAGGAAACTTGATACCATTAGATTCTACTCAAAAAATGGAATCCAACGCCTCAAAGAACACCGAAAACGGAGTTCATATGAAGAAGTTACGGCCGTTTAAAGATCAGGGGTACTTCTGTAATTTAAATAGAAAACGAAAAAGAACGAAAAATGCAGGGGGCCGTTTTGATAACAGCACCCCCTGTCGTCTTCCACCTCCAGATTTCTCCAGAAACCCTCCTTTCACAATTTTTTCAGAAAACACAGGGAAAATGGCAGCACCGCCTTCTTCCCCTATAAATACCCCATCTCCCCCCTCTTCAAAATCACGTTTTTCTAGTCGTTTGGGATTGAGGTTTCAGGCAAAAATTGGAAACCCAGTTCTTTGCGATTTTCAGCAATGGTCAGGCCTGAGTCAGGCGGCCATTCCCGTCTCCCCATTCCCCTCTCTTCCCTTTCCGATCTTGGCATTGGGGTTTTCTCTTCTTCGAGTTTTCCAGCGACCAAGGGTTCAGGCAGGCGATTAAGGGAACCCACCAGGCGGGAGGAGCACCATCTTCGGCTGCCTAGGTAAGCTCTCACCTCCCTCTTGCATTTTCTCCTACTATTTTCTCCCTTTTTCTGGCCTAGATCCATGCCGGATCTAGTGGGTTCTGGCCAGAAATCCATGATTTTCTGGGGAAGGAAACTAGACGAGTGAAAAACTCATCCACAGTAACACGTCCTAGGGATGCACGAGTGTCCCTAGGGTGTGGGCGTCCCAGGGTACACATGCGTCCCTGGGGTGTGGGCGTCCCAGGGTGCACAAGTGTCCCAGGGTGTGTGGGCGTGGCGCGCAACCATGCTGAGCTCCCTGGGGGGCCTGTCACATGCATGCCGCGCACTGACAGATGCCTGACTCGACCGAGATGCACGAGTGTCCCAGGAACTAGGACATGCATGCATCCCCGCCTAAGACTCATCCGCGCAACGCCATCTAGGACGCGCACTGTAGCGCGCCATTCAGATGTGAGCACCACACCATTCGGACAGACGCATGTAAGCTAATGTAGTTTATGTACAACCAGGGCACGCACGCATCCTAGAACCTGTGGCACATGGCCCTAATTGACATGTCTGGGTCGTCCATTAAGGGACGCACACATCTTGGAAACCACGATGCGCGGACCTAATGAGACTAGAAAGTTCGGCTCAGAGGACAATTTACAAAGTTAACCATTGAATAGTATATCCCTATCATAGGATCTAGCCTGACAATGAATTAGGCAAGGACCATAGACCCTAAAAGGCAGATCTAGCGATCTAATTTCTAGATGGATTGAAATTGATAAGGACTCCTTGTATCCATTCATACCCAGGAGTTTATAAATGAGACCCAGGGATGGGTTGAGTGATGAAGGACGCGACTCCAGGAGACTTTGAGGTAGGTGCTCTATCCCTACTAGACTTTTAAAAATAGTCATGATTGTTTTGAATACATGTTTTAAGTATAAGTTATATGACTTGTTTAGCATGACTTAATTTTATTTAGCATGCATATGATAAATACATTATGCATAGATATATTTTGCAAACAATTGCATATATTGCACGATTTGTGAGCATTGAGTTCTTGAAAAATTGCTTGTCCTTGAGGGTTACCAAAAGACGCTGGAGTGCCCAAAAGATGCTGGGTAGGCAGTTGTGAGGGCCAGGCAGTTGTGAGGGACCCAAAGAGAACAGGTTTTAAAAAAGAGGTTTCCACTTGTTTGATTTTATATGATTTGGGCTAATAAGCTCATGGGCGCTATGCCGAGAGGTTTAGGTTGGCCTCCAGCCTCTACCACTATTAGGTGGAATGGGTACCACGCCCAAAAAATGCAATGTCCCTACGTCGACTGCATGTGATATAGAGGGCTACCACTGGTGTCACGGCACTGGGTCAATGTGTCATATGCCCCATGGAGGCTATGACTGAGTGTCCTCAGATACCCAGGGACCACACGGCGGCGAGGTCGTGGGCATAGTTGGACCCTATGGTTTGAGGATTTACTTGCATTGCATATGACATGACCTGAGGTTGGTCGACCATACCAGATATCCATGAGTTGGATTCAGTTGAGCATATTATGCATATCATTATGTTTATGATATATATAATACTTTCAACTTGGATTATGTGATTCTTTAAGTCGTCAGTATTCTGATTCGACAATGGTTTTTAATATTGATATTGAACATGGTTTTTCAAACATGCACCTGTTTTAAAGAGCATATGATTTTAAACATAGCATGCATTGCAAAACTAGTAGTGATAGACTCCTACTGAGTATAGTATATACTCACCCTATCCTTAAGATTTTTCAGGATAGGTCCATCCACGAGTAGAGGACACCTACGTTAGTGCTACGAGCAAGTAAATCAAAAGGAGACAATTATACATGTAAGTAAACACTCTACCCTTTGGACATGTAGTTGTATTTACATACAGTTAGGCTATGAGCTGTGACTGGATAGACCTGGGAAAAACATTTATGATTTCTAAAGTTTTTCAAAAACTACTTTGGTTGTTGTGAAAGCAAATGACCCTTGGGGTTTTCAAAATGAGTTTAAAACTAAAGATTTTTTGCTGCATTGCATGGTTTTCATAAAATGTTTTTCAAATAGGGATGCATCCTGCCTTAGGAATTAGATATTGCATTTAAAAATGCATGGGAAAACCTGGGTCATCACATAAGGTCCTAACTAGGCCTTGGTATCGTCAAGTTTACAAAGATTTAGTGGCCCCGCGCCACTACCATAGTTTAAGGGTAGTGGCCACCTTAGATAGGGCTTGATCAGATATTTTATGGTTTGGGTGTGTCCGTGTCGTCGATATGGACACAACGCCTTTTGCAGCGCCTCAATCGGAATCCTAGAACTCAAGTTATGGGCGTTTTAGTATTCAGAATACATGGAAGGCCCACAGGGCGCATCCACAAACGCACAGGCCTTCTGCCCGTTTTCTCGTTTGCGGGCGCATCCACGAACGCCCCTGGTTTGTTCCTGTTGAACCAGTATGCCCAGGCACCGTCCTTGGGTCCTTTGTGGCTTCTTAGAGCCCCATTTTGCATGGTTTTTCATGCAAAAACTTGGGGGAACTCATCCTAAGACTAAGGGGGTGATGGGTTTGGAGGGGTTTTGGGCATACCTAGTGTGATGACCCGGGTTTTATATGATGCAATTTTGATGAAAAGGTGAGATCTCTTGTTTTATAAATATGGAATGCATGAAAATCTTTTTGTTTTGGAAAACAATCTTTAGTATAAAAACCCCGAGTGTCAAAAACACATTTTCAAATTATCTAGCCATGGCATAGTTTTAGATTGACTCTATTCCCAAGAAAGTGTTAGTCACAGCCTCAGCTATAGAGAGTAACTACAATCATGTAACATTGAAAGATAAGGTAGGGGTTCACTTACTTGCACTTAATTTGGGTGTCTTTTGTCACAAGCATACCTTGTCCTTAAGTGTTTACTTTGTGTCTGAAAAATGTTGAGGATTGGGAGCGTATATACTACACTCAGTAGGAGTCCATCACTACTAGTTTTACAATGCATGCTATGTTTAAAATCGTATAATTTTTCAAAATATGTGCATATTTGAATACTCAAGTTCAATATCGAGATTAAAAACCATTGTCGAATAGGAATACTGATGACTTAAAGAATCACATAATCCAAATCGAAAGTATCATATATATCATAACATAATGATATGCATAAGATGCTCCACTGAATCCAACTCATGGATATATGGTATGGTCGACCAACCTCATGTCATGCCATATGCAATGCAAGTAAATCATCAAACCATAGGGCCCAACTATGCCCACGACCTCGCCACTGTGTGGTCCCCGAGTACCTAGGAACACAGCATCATAGCCTCCATGGGGCATATGACACATCGACCCAGTGCCGTGACACCAATGGTAACCCCCTATACCACATGCAGTCGACGTAGGGACATGCCCTTTTTGGCCGTGGGACCCATTCCACCTAGTAATGGTAGAGGCTGGGAGGCCACCCCAACCTCTCGGCATAGCGCCCAAATCATATACGATCAAACAAGCAAAAACATCTAGGTAGGTACGCGTGCCCCAGTTCCCAGGACATGCGTGCATCCTGGTTGAACCGCGACTGCCTCACGTGCGTGCGCACCTAAAGGCCATGCCAGGGACTGCCTTTTGCATGTGCAGATGCATGCTCAAATGATGCGCTATGACGCGCATCCTAGATGGCATCGCATGGATGCACCTTTGGTGTAGCATGGCGCGTCTCAGCTCCCAGGGCACCTTGTGCATCCTGGTCGAGCCAGGAACCGTGCCCCATGTCGCGTGCGCACCCGAAGGCCGCACTTGGGATAGTGTACACACTGTCATACCCTGGAACCCATCCCAGGGACCTTGTCCCAGGCGTATGTGGAGCATGGCATCCCTGGGACGCCTTGTTCGTGTAGGGCCGACTAGAACTGGTCTTGGAGCGTTTTCCGGCCAGGAGACCCGGCTAGAAAACGGCTGGGAAAAGAGACACCTGGTTTTGTACAGGGCTAGCTAGAACCAGCTGCGAAAAAGACTAGATTCGGCATGGATCTGGCCTGGGGGAAGCAAAACAGAAAGAAAAATGGGGAAAAATGGCTTACCTGGTAGCCTAGGGACGGCCTTTTTTCGGTGGTGCGTTTCCCTCCATGCCTTCCAGAGTCTGCATTGTCCGGAACCCATGAAGAAGGGGAAAACCCCAACTTCTGATGAAGTCAGAGGAACAAGAGGGGAGGTGGGGAGACGATGGGAGGTGGGGAGACGACAGGGGTGCCGTTATCAAAACGGCCCCCTGTGTTTTTCATCTTTTTCATTTTTTTTCCCATGCATTTTTAAATGCAAGATCTAATTCTTAAGGCGAGATGCATCCCTTTTTGAAAACCATTTTATGAAAGCCATGGAATGCAGCAGAAATCTTTAGTTTTAAACTCATTTTGAAAACTCCGAGTGTCATTTGCTTTCACAACAATCAAAGTAGTTTTTGAAAAACTTCAGAAATCATAAATGTTTTTCCCCAGGTCTATCCAGTCATAGCACATAGCCCAACTATAAATAATACAAATACATGTCCAAAGGGTTGAGTGTTTACTTACATGTAAGATTGTCTCCTTTTGATTTACTTGCTCATAGCACTAACATAGGCGTCTTCTACTCGTGAATGGAACTATCTAGAAAAATGTTAAGGATAGGATGAGTATATATACTATACTCAGTAGGAGTCCATCACTACTAGTTTTACAATGCATGCCATGTTTAAAATCATATGCTTTTTCAAAACATGTGCTTGTTTGAATACTCAAGTTCAATATCGAGATTAAAAACCATTGTTGAATTGAAATACTGATGACTT
The DNA here is from genome assembly GCA_035236585.1 of Warburgia ugandensis. Classification (NCBI taxonomy): domain Eukaryota; kingdom Viridiplantae; phylum Streptophyta; class Magnoliopsida; order Canellales; family Canellaceae; genus Warburgia; species Warburgia ugandensis. The sequence continues at coordinate 56,527,033 of CP141128.1, forward strand.
AAAGAATCACATAATCCAAATCGAAAGTATCATATATATTACAAACATAATGATATGCATAAGATGCTCCACTGAATCCAACTCATGGATATATGGTATGGTCGACCAACATCGTGTCATGCCATATGCAATGCAAGTAAATCATCAAACCATAGGGCCCAACTATGCCCACGACCTCGCCGCCGTGTGGACCCCGAGTGCCTAGGGACACAGCATCATAGTCTCCACGGGGCATATGACACAGCAATCCAGTGCTGTGACACCAGTGGTAGCCCCCTGTACCACATGCAGTCGACGTAGGGACATGCCCTTTTTGGGTGTGGTACCCATTCTACCTAGTAGTGGTAGAGGCTGGGAGGCCACCCGAACATCTCGGCATAGCGCCCACTAGCTTACTAGCCCAAATCATATACGATCAAACAAGCAAAAACATCTCTTTTCAAAACCTATCCTCTTGGGTCCCTCACAACTGCCTGGCCCTCACAGCTGCCTACCCAGCATCTTTTGGGCACTCCAGCATCTTTTGGTAACCCTCAAGGACATGCAATTTTTTCATGAACTCAATGCTCACAAATCATGCAATATATGCAATTGTTTGCAAAACATATCTATGCATAATGTATTTATCATATGCATGCTGAATTCGTTTATAAGATTAAACAAGTCATATAACTTATACTTAAAACATGTAGTCTCAAAACAATCATAGGTTCTTTTTAAAAAGTCTAGTAGCGATCGAGCACCTACCTCAAAGTCTCCTGGAGTCTCGTCCTTTATCACTCAAACCGTCCCTGGGTCTCATTTATAAGTTCTTGGGTATGAATGGATACAAGGAGTCCTTATCAATTTCATTCTATTTAGACATTAGATTGCTAGATCTGCCTTTTAGGATCCATGGTCCTTGCCTAATTCATTCTCAGGCTAGATCCTATGATGTGGATCTACTATTCAATGGTTAACTCTGTAAATTGTCCTCTGGTCCCTGGACGCACCTGTTTGGTTTTTCAAGCCACGTTGACGTGGGACGTTCCGAATAGAACGTCCTGCTCGTTGGGGAACCGGGGCGTCCTCAAGACACCCTGGTTCGACTGTCGAACCAGTGCGGCCCAGGGGACGTCCCTGGGTCCTTTGGTGAGTCTCCAGAGCTCCATTTTGCATGGTTTTTCATGCAAAAACCTAGGGAAATTGACCTTGGAACTATGGTGGAGATGGGTTTTGAGGGATCTTGGGCATACCTGGCTCGTTGCTGGGTTTTTCTCCTTGTTTTCCCCTCTAGGTCACTGCTTCACAACGGGTTTTCTCCAATATTTTGGGCTGCCATTAGAGGCGCCCAAGAGCTCTATTTATAGAGCTAAGAGAGGGTTCTTGAGGGGGCTCTCACCGCCTTTGAATGGCGGTGGAGAAACCTCCAGAAGGGCGGTGATTTCTCCTCCAATCACCGCCGTTCTAGAACCCTCTAGAGGTTGAAGATGAAGGGGTGCCCGTACCAAAACGGGCCCCTGTGTTTTGCAGGTTAAAACCGTTTTTTGTAAAAATTACATTTTTGCTCCTAAACTTCAAAGGGCCATATCTTGCTCATTTTAACACCGTTTCGGGTGATTTTTGTCTCGTTGGATTCCTTTTTCTGAGACGCATCTAATGGAACTATTTTTAGGACCAAATTCCTGGGTTCAGTCAAGGTGAATAGTGAAATGACTAAAATGCCCTTATCTTCAAAAACTGATCTTTTCATTGCTTAACTTGGAATTTCAATATTACAAAATTGGAGTCATTACACCCTGGTAAGCCATTATTCTTTTCTTTTCATTTTTTTTCCTCCTTTCAGGCTAGATCCATGTTGGATCTAGCGTTTCCAACCGTTTTCCAACCAGATTTCCTGGCCGGAAAACACTCCAAGCCGGTTCCAGCCAGCCCTGCACGAACAAGGCGTCCCAGGGATGCCATGCTCCATGTACGCCTAGGACAGGGTCCCTGGGATGGGTTTCGGGCATACGATAGTGCATACGCTGTCCCAGGTGCGGCCTTCAGGTGCACGCGCGACATAGGGCACTGGTCCTGGCTCGACTAGGATGCACGGGGTGCCTTGGGAGCTGAGACGCACCATGCTACAAGGTGCGTCCGTGCGATGATGTGCATCATAGCGCGTCACTTGAGCATGCATGTGCGCATGCAAAACGTGGTCCCTGGCATGGCCTTTGGGCGCGCACGCACGTGAGGAGGTCGAAATTCAACCAGGATGCACGGGTGTCCTGGGAACTGGTACACGTAGACCTAACGAGACTATAAGGATAGGATTAGAGGACAATTTACAGAGTTAACCATGGAATAGTAGATCCACATCATAGGATCTAGCCTGACAATGAATTAGGCAAGGACCATGGACCCTAAAAGGCAGATCTAGCGAACTAATGTCTAAATAGAATGAAATTGATAAGGACTCCTTGTATCCATTTATACCCAGGAGTATATAAATGAGACCCAGGGATGGGTTGAGTATAAAGGACACAACTCTAGGAGACTTTGAGGTAGGTGCTCTATCGCTACTAGACTTTTTAAAAGAGTCATGATTGTTTTGAAAATGCATGTTTTAAGTATAAGTATATGACTTGTTTCGCAAGACTTAATTCAGCGTACATATGATAAATACATTATGCATAGACATGTTTTACAAACAATTGCATATATTGCATGATTTGTGAGCATTGAGTTCTTGAAAAATTGTATGTCCTTAAGGGTTACCAAAAGACGCTGGAGTGCCTAAAAGACGCTGGGTAGGCAGTTGTGAGGGACCCAAAGAGGACAGGTTTTGAAAAAGAGGTTTTCACTTGTTTGACCTTATATGATTTGGGCTAATAAGCTCGTGGGCACTATGCCGAGAGGTCTGGGTTGGCCTCTAGCCTCTACCACTATTAGGTGGAATGGGTACCACGCCCAAAAAGGGCAATGTCCCTACGTCGATTGCATGTGGTACAGGGAGTTACCACTGGTGTCACGGCACTGGGTTGATGTGTCATATGCCCTGTGGAGGCTATGACCGAGTGTCCTCAGGTACCCGAGGACCACACGGCGGTGAGGTCGTGGGCATAGTTGGGCCCTATGGTTTTGTGGACTTACTTGCATTGCATACGGCATGACATGAGGTTGGTCGACCATACCATACCAGATATCCATGAGTTGGATTCAGTTGAGCATCTTATGCATATCATTATGCTTATGATATGTGATACTTTCGACTTGGATTATGCTATTTCTTTAAGTCGTCAGTATTCCAATTCGACAGTGGTTTTTAATATCGATGTTGACCATGATTGTTCGAACATGCACATGTTTTAAAGAGCATATGACTTTAAACATAGCATGCATTGTAAAACTAGTAGTGATAGACTCCTACTGGGTATAGTATATACTCCCCCTATCCTTAACATTTTTCATGATAGTTCCATCCACGAGTAGAGGACACCTATGTTAGTGCTACGAGCAAACTAAATCAAAAGGAGACAATTATACATGTAAGTAAACACTCTACCCTTTGGACATGTATTTGTATCTAATTACGATTGAAATGTGAGTCAGATCGGATAGACCGGGGAAAACATTTATGATTTCTAAAGTTTTTCAAAAACTACTTTGGTTGTTGTGAAAGCAAATGACACTCGGGGTTTTCAAAATGAGTTTAAAACTAAAGATTTTCCACTACATTGCATGGTTTTTATAAAATGGTTTTCAAATAAGGATGCATCCCAGCTTAGGAATTAGATATTGCATTTAAAAAGGCATGGAAAAACTCGGGTCGTCACAGAAACATTCATGGAATAAGAAACTAAACTGAGGAAACTTTCTAAAAACAAATTATTTTAAAACAAAATTTAGAAACCAACTAAAACTAATCAAAGATGCAGTTTACATAAGCAAGGAAATCTAAATAAGAAATTAACAAAGCAACAAGAAATTATCTAAGGAATCGAAATTCAAAACCATGTGCATGACCCATGTAAGTGTAGATTCTTAAGCAATTGCATCTTATTTAAATCACTTATCCTAGCCAAAGAAATATTGTAGTTGATTAAATTAGGAAGGTAATTAACATGGGAAATGGAAACATTCATGGAATAAGAAACTAAATTCAGGAAACTATTTGAAAACCAAGTTTTTTAAAACTAAATTTAGAATATAACTAAACTAATCGAAGATGCAGTTTACATAAGCAAGGAAATCTAAGTAAGAAATTAACAAGGCAACAAGAAATAATCTAAGGAATCAAAATTCAAAACCATGTGCATGACCCATGTAAGTGTAGATCCTTAAGCAATTGGATCTTATTTAAATCACTTATCCTAGCCAAAGAAAGGTTGTAGTTCATTAAATTGGGAATGTAAATAACATGGGAAATGGAAACATGCATGGAATAAGAAACTAAACTAAGGAAACCATCTAAAAACAAAGTTTTCTTAAAAAAAACTTAAAAACTAGCAAAAACTAATCTTAGATGTAGTTTGCATAAGAAAGGAAATCTAAAAAAGAAATTAACAGGGCAACAAGAAATAATCTAAGGAATCAAAATTCAAAACCATGTGCATGACATATGTAAGTGTAGATTCATAAGCAATTGCATCTTATTTAAATCACTTATCCTAGCCAAAGAAATATTGTAGTTGATTAAATTAGGAAGGTAAATAACGTGGGAAATGGAAACATTCATGGAATAAGAGACTAAACTGAGGAAACTATCTGAAAACCAAGTTTTCTGAAACTAAATTTAGAATAAAACTAAAACTAATCTAAGATGCAATTTACATAAGCAAGGAAATCTAAATAAGAAAATAACACTGCAACAAGCAATTATCTAAGGAATCAAAATTCAAAACCATGTGCCTGACCCATGTAAGTGTAGATTCTTAAGCAATTGGATCTTATTTAAATCACTTGTCCTAGCCGAAGAAATATTGTAGTTGATTAAATTAGGAATGTAACTAACATGGGAAATGGAAACATGCATGGAATAAGAAACTAAACACCGGAAACTTTCTAAAAACAAAGCTTTCTTAAAACAAAACTTAGAAACTAGCAAAAACTAATATAAGATGTAGTTTACATAAGCAAGGAAATCTAAATAAGAAATTTTCAAGGCAACAAGCAATTATCTAAGGAATCAAAATTCAAAACCATGTGCATGACCCATGTAATTGTAGATTCATAAGCAATTGGATCTTATTTAAATCACTTATCCTAGCCAAAGAAATATTGTAGTTGATTAAATTAGGAATGTAAATAACGTTGGAAATGGAAACATTCATGGAATAATAAACTATACTAAGGAAACTGTCTGAAAAGCAAGTTTTTTAAAACTAAATGTAGAATATAACCAAAACTAATCTAAGATGCAGTTTACATAAGCAAGGAAATCTACATAATAAATTAACACTGCAACAAGCAATTATCTAAGGAATCAAAATTCAAAACCATGTGCCTGACCCATGTAAGTGTAGATTCTTAAGCAATTGGATCTTATTTAAATCACTTGTCCTAGCCGAAGAAATATTGTAGTTGGTTAAATTAGGAATGTAACTAACATGCGAAATGGAAACATGCATGGAATAAGAAACTAAACAAAGGAAACTTTCCAAAAACAAAGCTTTCTTAAAACAAAACTTCGAGACTAGCAAAAACAAATAGAAGATGTAGTTTACATAAGCAAGGAAATCTAAATAAGAAATTTACAAGGAAACAAGCAATTATCTAAGGAATCAAAATTCAAAACCATGTGCATGACCCATGTAATTGTAGTTTCTTAAGCAATTGGATCTTATTTAAATCACTTATCCTAGCCAAAGAAATATTGTAGTTGATTAAAGTAGGAATGCAAATAACATGGGAAATGGAAACATTCATGGAATAAGAAACTAAACTGAGGAAACTTTTTCAAAAGCATGTTTTTTAAAACTAAATTTAGAGTATAACTAAAACTAATCTAAGATGCAGTTTACATATGTAAGGAAATCTAAGTAAGAAATTAACAAGGCAACAAGAAATAATCCAAGGAATCAAAATTCAAAACCATGTGCATGACCCATGTAAGTGTAGATCCTTAAGCAAGTGCATCTTATTTAAATCACTTATCCTAGCCAAAGAAATATTGTAGTTGATTAAAGTAGGAATGTAAATAACATGGGAAATGGAAACATTCATGGAATAAGAAACTAAACTGAGGAAACTTTTTGAAAAGCATGTTTTTTAAAACTAAATTTAGAATATAACTAAAACTAATCTAAGATGCAATTTACATATGCAAGGAAATATAAATGAGAAATTAACAAGGCAACAAGCAATTATCTAAGGAATCAAAATTCAAAACCATGTACATGACCCATGTAAGTCTATATTCTTAAGCAATTGGATCTTATTTAAATCACTTGTCCTAGCCAAAGAAAGGTTGTAGTTCATTAAATTGGGAATGTAAATAACATGGGAAATGGAAACATGCATGGAATAAGAAACTAAACTAAGGAAACTTTCTAAAAACAAAGTTTTCTTTAAAAAAACATAAAAACTAGCAAAAACTAATCTTTGATGTAGTTTGCATAAGAAAGGAAATCTAAATAAGAAATCAAGTGGGCAACAAGAAATAATCTAAGGAATCAAAATTCAAAGCCATGTGCATGACCCATGTAAGTGTAGATTCATAAGCAATTGCATCTTATTTAAATCACTTATCCTAGCCAAAGAAATATTGTACTTGATTAAATTAGGAATGTAAATAACGTGGGAAATGGAAACATTCATGGAATAAGAGACGAAACTGAGGAAACTCTCTGAAAACCAAGTTTTCTGAAACTAAATTTAGAATATAACTAAAACTAATCTAAGATGCAGCTTACATACACAAGGAAATCTAAATAAGAAATTAACACTGCAACAAGCAATTATCTAAGGAATCAAAATTCAAAACCATGCGCCTGACCCATGTAAGTGTAGATTCTTAAGCAATTGGATCTTATTTAAATCACTTGTCCTAGCCGAAGAAATATTGCAGTTGATTAAATTAGGAATGTAACTAACATCGGAAATGGAAACATGCATGAAATAAGAAACTAAACAAAGGAAACTTTCTAAAAACAAAGCTTTCATAAAACAAAACATAGAAACTAGCAAAAACTAATATAAGATGTAGTTTACATAAGCATGGAAATCTAAATAAGAAATTTACAAGGCAAGAAACAATTATCTATGGAATCAAAATTCAAAACCATGTGCATGACCCATGTCAGTGTAGATTCTTAAGCAATTGGATCTTATTTAAATCACTTGTCCTAGCCGAAGAAATATTGTAGTTGATTAAATTAGGAATGTAACAAACATGGGAAATGGAAACATGCATGGAATAAGAAACTAAACAAAGGAAACTTTCCCAAAACAAAGCTTTCTTAAAACAAAACTTAGAAACTAGCAAAAACTAATATAAGATGTAGTTTACATAAGCAAGGAAATCTAATTAAGAAATTTACAAGGCAAAAAGCAATTATCCAAGGAATGAAAATTCAAAACCATGTGCATGACCCATGTAATTGTAGATTCTTAAGCAATTGGATCTTATTTAAATCACTTATCCTAGCCAAAGAAATATTGTAGTTGATTAAAGTAGGAATGTAAATAACATGGGAAATGGAAACATTCATGGAATAAGAAACTAAACTGAGGAAACTTTCTGAAAAGCAAGTTTTTTAAAACTAAATTTAGAATATAACTAAAACTAATCTAAGATGCAGTTTACATATGCAAGGAAATATAAATAAGAAATTAACAACGCAACAAGCAATTATGTAAAGAATCCAAATTCAAGACCATGTGCATGACCCATGTAAGTGTAGATTCCTAAGCAATTGCATCTTATTTAAATAACTTATCCTAGCCAAGGAAAGATTGTAGTTGATTAAATTAGGAATGTAAAAAACATGGGAAATGGTAACATGCATGGAATAAGAAACTAAACTAAGAAAACTTTCTAAAAACAAAGCTTTCTTATAACAAAACATAGAAACTAGCAAAAACTAATCTAAGATGTAGTTTTCATAAGAAAGGAAATCTAAATAAGAAATCAACAGGGCAACAAGAAATAATCTAAGGAATCAAAATTCAAAACCATGTGCTTGACCCATGTAAGTGTAGATTCTTAAGCAATTGGATCTTATTTAAATCACTTCTCCTAGCCGAAGAAATATTGTAGTTGATTAAATTAGGAATGTAACTAACATCGGAAATGGAAACATGCATGGAATAAGAAACTAAACAAAGGAAACTTTCTAAAAACAAAGCTTTCTTAAAACAAAACTTAGAAACTACCAAAAACTAATATAAGATGTAGTTTACATAAGCATGGAAATCTAAATGAGAAATTTACAAGGCAACAAGCAATTATCTAAGGAATCAAAATTCAAAACCATGTACATGACCCATGTATGTGTATATTCTTAAGCAATTGGATCTTATTTAAATCACTTATCCTAGCCAAAGAAAGGTTGTAGTTCATTAAATTGGGAGTGTAAATAACATGGGAAATGGAAGCATGCTTGGAATAAGAAACTAAACTAAGGAAACTTTCTAAAAACAAAGTTTTCTTAAAAAAAACTTAAAAACTAGCAAAAACTAATCTTAGATGTAGTTTGCATAAGAAAGGAAATCTAAATAAGAATTAAACAGGGCAACAAAAAATAATCTAAGGAATCAAAATTCAAAACCGTGTGCATGACCCATGTAAGTGTAGATTCATAAGCAATTGCATCTTATTTAAATCACTTATCCTAGCCAAAGAAATATTGTAGTTGATTAAATTAGGAATGTAAATAACGTGGGAAATGGAAACATTCATTGAATAAGAAACGAAACTGAGGAAACTGTCTGAAAAGCAAGTTTTTTAAAACTAAATTTCGAATATGACTAAAACTAATCTATGATGCAGTTTACATAAGCAAGGAAATCTAAATAACAAATTAACACTGCAACAAGCAATTATCTAAGGAATCAAAATTCAAAACCATGTGCCTGACCCATGTTAGTCTAGATTCTTAAGCAATTGGATCTTATATAAATCACTTGTCCTAGCCGAAGAAATATTGTAGTTGATTAAATTAGGAATGTAACTAACATGGGAAATGGAAACATGCATGGAATAAGAAACTAAACAAAGGAAGCTTTCCAAAAACAAAGCTTTCTTAAAACAAAACTTAGAGACTAGCAAAAACTAATATACGATGTAGTTTACATAAGCAAGGAAGTCTAAATAAGAAATTTACAAGGCAAGAAGCAATTATCTAAGGAATCAAAATTCAAAACCATGTGCATCACCCATGTAATTGTAGATTCTTAAGCAATTGGATCTTATTTAAATCACTTATCCTAGCCAAAGAAATATTGTAGTTGATTAAAGTAGGAATGTAAATAACATGGGAAATGGAAACATTCATGGAATAAGAAACTAAACTAAGGAAACTTTTTGAAAAGCATGTTTTTTAAAACTAAATTTAGAGTATAACTAAAACTAATCTAAGATGCAGTTTACATATGCAAGGAAATATAAATGAGAAATTAACAAGGCAACAAGCAATTATCTAAGGAATCAAAATTCAAAACCATGTACATGACCCATGTAAGTGTATATTCTTAAGCATTTGCATCTTATTTAAATCACTTATCCTACCCAAAGAAATATTGTAGTTGGTTAAATTGGGAATGTAAATAACATGGGAAATGGAAACATGCATGGAATAAGAAACTAAACTGAGGAAAATTTCTAAAAACAAATTATTTTAAAACAAAATTTAGAAACCAACTAAAACTAATCAAAGATGCAGTTTACATAAGCAAGGAAATCTAAATAAGAAATTAACAAGGCAACAAGAAATTATCTAAGGAATCGAAATTCAAAACCATGTGCATGACCCATGTAAGTGTAGATTCTTAAGCAATTGCATCTTATTTAAATAACTTATCCTAGCCAAGGAATGATTGTAGTTGATTAAATTAGGAATGTAAAAAACATGGGAAATGGTAACATGCATGGAATAAGAAACTAAACTAAGAAAAATTTCTAAAAACAAAGCTTTCTTATAACAAAACATAGAAACTAGCAAAAACTAATCTAAGATGTAGTTTGCATAAGAAAGGAAATCTAAATAAGAAATCAACAGGGCAACAAGAAATAATCTAAGGAATCAAAATTCAAAACCATGTGCATGACCCATGTAACTGTAGATTCAAAAGCAATTGCATCTTATTTAAAGCACTTATCCTAGCCAAAGAAATATTGTAGTTGATTAAATTAGGAATGTGAATAACGTGGGAAATGGAAACATTCATGGAATAACAGACTAAACTGAGGAAACTCTCTGAAAACCAAGTTTTTTGCAACTAAATTTAGAATATAACTAAAACTAATCTAAGATGCAGTTTACATAAGCAAGGAAATCTAAATAAGAAATTAACACTGCAACAAGCAATTATCTGAGGAATCAAAATTCAAAACCATGTGCCTGACCCATGTAAGTGTAAATTCTTAAGCAATTGGATCTTATTTAAATCACTTGTCCTAGCCGAAGAAATATTGTAGTTGATTAAATTAGGAATGTAACTAACATGGGAAATGGAAACATACATCAAATAAGAAACTAAACAAAGGAAACTTTCTAAAAACATAGCTTTCTTATAACAAAACTTAGAAACTAGAAAAATCTAATATAAGATGTAGTTTAGATAAGCAAGGAAATCTAAATAAGAAATTTACAAGGCAACAAGCAATTATCTAAGGAATCAAAATTCAAAACCATGTGCATGACCCATGTAAGTGCATATTCTTATGCAATTGGATCTTATTTAAATCACTTGCCCTAGCCGATGAAATATTGTAGTTGATTAAATTGGGAATGTAGCTAGCATGGGAAATGGAAACATGCAGGGAATAAGAAACTAAACAAAGGAAACTTTCCCAAAACAAAGCTTTCTTAAAACAAAACTTAGAAACTAGCAAAAACTAATATAAGATGTAGTTTACATAAGCAAGGAAGTCTAAATAAGAAATTTACAAGGCAAGAAGCAATTATCTAAGGAATCAAAATTCAAAACCATGTGCATGACCCATGTAATTGTAGATTCTTAAGCAATTGGATCTTATTTAAATCACTTATCCTAGCCAAAGAAATATTGTAGTTGATTAAAGTAGGAATGTAAATAACATGGGAAATGGAAACATTCATGGAATAAGAAACTAAAATGAGGAAACTTTCTGAAAGCAAGTTTTTTAAAACTAAATTTAGAATATAACTAAAACTAATCTAAGATGCAGTTTACATATGCAAGGAAATATAAATTAGAAATTCACAAGGCAACAAGCAATTATCTAAGGAATCAAAATTCAAGACCATGTGCATGACCCATGTAAGTGTAGATTCTTAAGCAATTGCATCTTATTTAAATAACTTATCCTGGCCAAGGAAAGATTGTAGTTGATTAAATTAGGAATGTAAAAAACATGGGATATGGTAACATGCATGGAATAAGAAACTAAACTAAGAAAACTTTCTAAAAACAAAGCTTTCTTATAACAAAACATAGAAACTAGCAAAAACTAATCTAAGATGTAGTTTGCATAAGAAAGGAAATCTAAATAAGAAATTAACAAGCCAACAAGAAATAATCTAAGGAATCAAAATTCAAAACCATGTGTTGACCCATGTAAGTGTAGATTCATAAGCAATTGCATCTTATTTAAAGCACTTATCCTAGCCAAAGAAATATTGTAGTTGATTAAATTAGGAATGTAAATAACGTGGGAAATGGAACCATTCATGGAATAAGAGACTAAACTGTGGAAACTATCCGAAAACCAAGTTTTTTGAAACTAAATTTAGAATATAACTAAAACTAATCTAAGATGCAGTTTACATAAGCAAGGAAATCTAAATAAGAAATTAACACTGCAACAAGCAATTATCTAAGGAATCAAAATTCAAAACCATGTGCCTGACCCATGTAAGTGTAGATTCTTAAGCAATTGGATCTTATATAAATCACTTGTCCTAGCCAAAGAAATATTATAGTTGATTAAATTAGGAATGTAACTAACATGGGAAATGGAAACATGCATGGAATAAGAAACTAAACAAAGGAAGCTTTCCAAAAACAAAGCTTTCTTAAAACAAAACTTAGAGACTAGCAAAAACTAATATACGATGTAGTTTACATAAGCAAGGAAATCTAAATAAGAAATTTCCAAGGCAACAAGCAATTATCTAAGGAATCAAAATTCAAAACCATGTGCATGACCCATGTAATTGTAGATTCTTAAGCAATTGGATCTTATTTAAATCACTTATCCTAGCCAAAGAAATATTGTAGTTGATTAAAGTAGGAATGTAAATAACATGGGAAATGGAAACATTCATGGAATAAGAAACTAAACTAAGGAAACGTTTGGAAAAGCATGTTTTTTAAAACTAAATTTAGAGTATAACTAAAACTAATCTAAGATGCAGTTTACATATGCAAGGAAATATAAATGAGAAATTAACAAGGCAACAAGCAATTATCTACGGAATCAAAATTCAAAAGCATGTACATGACCCATGTAAGTGTATATTCTTAAGCATTTGCATCTTATTTAAATCACTTATCCTAGCCAAAGAAATATTGTAGTTGGTTAAATTGGGAATGTAAATAACATGGGAAATGGAAACATGCATGGAATAAGAAACTAAACTGAGGAAACTTTCTAAAAACAAATTATTTTAAAACAAAATTTAGAAACCAACTAAAACTAATCAAAGATGCAGTTTACATAAGCAAGGAAATCTAAATAAGAAATTAACAAGGCATCAAGAAATTATCTAAGGAATCAAAATTCAAAACCATGTGCATGACCCATGTAAGTGTAGATTCTTAAGCAATTGCATCTTATTTAAATAACTTATCCTAGCCAAGGAATGATTGTAGTTGATTAAATTAGGAATGTAAAAAACATGGGAAATGGTAACATGCATGGAATAAGAAACTAAACTAAGAAAACTTTCTAAAAACAAAGCTTTCTTATAACAAAACATAGAAACTAGCAAAAACTAATCTAAGATGTAGTTTGCATACGAAAGGAAATCTAAATAGGAAATCAACAGGGCAACAAGAAATAATCTAAGGAATCAAAATTCAAAACCATGTGCATGACCCATGTAAGTGTAGATTCAAAAGCAATTGCATCTTATTTAAAGCACTTATCCTAGCCAAAGAAATATTGTAGTTGATTAAATTAGGAATGTAAATAACGTTGGAAATGAAAACATTCATGGAATAAGAGACTAAACTGAGGAAACTCTTTGAAAACCAAGTTTTTTGCAACTAAATTTAGAATATAACTAAAACTAATCTAAGATGCAGTTTACATAAGCAAGGAAATCTAAATAAGAAATTAACACTGCAACATGCAATTATCTGAGGAATCAAAATTCAAAACCATGTGCCTGACCCATGTAAGTGTAAATTCTTAAGCAATTGGATCTTATTTAAATCACTTGTCCTAGCCGAAGAAATATTGTAGTTGATTAAATTAGGAATGTAACTAACATGGGAAATGGAAACATACATCAAATAAGAAACTAAACAAAGGAAACTTTCTAAAAACATAGCTTTCTTATAACAAAACCTAGAAACTAGAAAAAACTAATATAAGATGTAGTTTACATAAGCAAGGAAATCTAAATAAGAAATTTACAAGGCAACAAGCAATTATCTAAGGAATCAAAATTCAAAACCATGTGCATGACCCATGTAAGTGCATATTCTTATGCAATTGGATCTTATTTAAATCACTTGCCCTAGCCGATGAAATATTGTAGTTGATTAAATTGGGAATGTAGCTAGCATGGGAAATGGAAACATGCATGGAATAAGAAACTAAACAAAGGAAACTTTCCAAAAACAAAGCTTTCTTAAAACAAAACTTAGAAACTAGCAAAAACTAATATAAGATGTAGTTTACATAAGCAAGGAAGTCTAAATAAGAAATTTACAAGGCAAGAAGCAATTATCTAAGGAATCAAAATTCAAAACCATGTGCATGACCCATGTAATTGTAGATTCTTAAGCAATTGGATCTTATTTAAATCACTTATCCTAGCCAAAGAAATATTGTAGTTGATTAAAGTAGGAATGTAAATAACATGGGAAATGGAAACATTCATGGAATAAGAAACTAAAATGAGGAAACTTTCTGAAAAGCAAGTTTTTTAAAACTAAATTTAGAATATAACTAAAACTAATCTAAGATGCAGTTTACATATGCAACGAAATATAAATAAGAAATTAACAAGGCAACAAGCAATTATCTAAGGAATCAAAATTCAAGACCATGTGCATGACCCATGTAAGTGTAGATTCTTAAGCAATTGCATCTTATTTAAATAACTTATCCTAGCCAAGGAAAGATTGTAGTTGATTAAATTAGGAATGTAAAAAACATGGGATATGGTAACATGCATGGAATAAGAAACTAAACAAAGAAAACTTTCTAAAAACAAAGCTTCCTTATAACAAAACATAGAAACTAGCAAAAACTAATATAAGATGTAGTTTGCATAAGAAAGGAAATCTAAATAAGAAATTAACAAGGCAACAAGAAATAATCTAAGGAATCAAAATTCACAACCATGTGTTGACCCATGTAAGTGTAGATTCATAAGCAATTGCATCTTATTTAAAGCACTTATCCTAGCCAAAGAAATATTGTGGTTGATTAAATTAGGAATGTAAATAACGTGGGAAATGGAACCATTCATGGAATAAGAGACTAAACCGTGGAAACTATCCGAAAACCATGTTTTTTGAAACTAAATTTAGAATATAAATAAAACTAATCTAAGATGCAGTTTACATAAGCAAGGAAATCTAAATAAGAAATTAACACTGCAACAAGCAAATATCTATGGAATCAAAATTCAAAACCATGTGCCTGACCCATGTAAGTGTAGATTCTTAAGCAATTGGATCTTATTTAAATCACTTGTCCTAGCTGAAGAAATATTGTAGTTGATTAAGTTAGGAATCTAACTAACATGGGAAATGGAAACATGCATGGAATAAGAAACTAAACAAAGGAAACTTTTTAAAAACAAAGCTTTCTTAAAACAAAACTTAGAAACTAGCAAAAACTAATATAAGATGTAGTTTACATAAGCAAGGAAATCTAAATAAGAAATCTACAAGGCAACAAGCAACTATCTAAGGAATCAAAATTCAAAACCATGTGCATCACCCATGTAAGTGTAGATTCTTAAGCAATTGGATCTTATTTAAATCACTTGTCCTAACCGAAGAAATATTGTAGTTGATTAAATTAGGAATGTAACTAACAGGGGAAATGGAAACATGCATGGAATAAGAAACTAAACTAAGGAAACTTTCCAAAAACAATGCTTTCTTAAAACAAAACTTAGAAACTAGCAAAAACTAATATAAGTTGTAGTTTACATAAGCAAGGAAATCTAAATAAGAAATTTACAAGGCAACAAGCAATTATCTAAGAATCAAAATTCAAAACCATGTGCATGACCCATGTAATTGTAGATTCTTAAGCAATTGGATCTTATTTAAATCACTTATCCTAGCCAAAGAAATATTGTAGTTGGTTAAAGTAGGAATGTAAATAACATGGGAAATGGAAACATTCATGGAATAGGAAACTAAACTTGGGAAACTTTCTGAAAAGCAAGTTTTTTAAAACTGAATTTAGAATATAACTAAAACTAATCTAAGATGTAGTTTACATTTGCAAGGAAATATAAATAAGAAATTAACAAGGAAACAAGCAATTATGTAAGGAATCAAAATTCAAAACCATGTGCATGACCCATGTAAGTGTAGATTCTTAAGCAATTGAATCTTATTTAAATAACTTATCCTAGCCAAGGAAAGATTGTAGTTGATTAAATTAGGAATGTAAATAACATGGGAAATGGTAACATGCATGGAATAAGAAACTAAACTAAGAAAACTTTCGAAAAACAAAGCTTTCTTATAACAAAACATAAAAACTAGCAGAAACTAATCTAAGATGTAGTTTATATAAGCAAGGAAATCTAAATAAGAAATTAACAAGGCAACACAAAATTATCTAAGGAATCAAAATTCAAAACCATGTGCATGACCCATGTAAGTGTATATTCTTAAGCAATTGCATCTTATTTAAATCACTTATCCTAGCCAAGGAAATATTGTAGTTGATTAAATTGGGAATGTAAATAACATGGGAAATGGAAGCATGCATGGAATAAGAAACTAAACTAAGGAAACTTTCTAAAAACAAAGCTTTCTTAAAACAAAACTTAGAAACTAGCAAAAACTTATCTTAGATGTAGTTTGCATAAGAAAGCAAATCTAAATAAGAAATTAACATGGCAACAAGAAATTATCTAAGGAATCAAAATTGAAAACCATGTGCATGACGCATGTAAGTCTAGATTCTTAAGCAATTAAATCTTATTTAAATCTCTTATCCTAGCCAAAGAAAGATTGTAGTTGATTAAATTAGGAGTGGAAATAACATGGGAAATGGAAGCATGCATGGAATAAGAAACTAAACTAAGGAAACTTTCTAAGAACAAAGCTTTCTTAAAACAAAACTTAGAAACTAGCAAAAACTAATCTTAGATGTAGTTTGCATAAGAAAGGAAATCTAAATAAGAAATTAACAAGGCAACAAGAAATTATCTAAGGAATCAAAATTCAAAACCATGTGCATGACCCATGTAAGTGTAGATTCTTAAGCAATTGCGTCTTATTTAAATCACTTATCCTAGCCAAAGAAAGATTGTAGTTGATTAAATTAGGAATGTAAATAACATGGGAAATGGAAACATGCATGGAATAAGAAACTAAACTAAGGAAACTTTCTAAAAACTAAGCTTTTCTAAAACAAAACTTAGAAACTAGCAAAACCTAATCTAAGATGCAGTTTACATAAACAAGGAAATCTAAATAAGAAATTGACAAGGTGTCACGACCCGGGTTTTTATATGATGCAATTTTGAAAAAAGGCGAGATCTCTTGTTTTATAAATATGAGATGCATGAAAATCTTTCTCATTTGGAAAACAACCTTTCATAAAAACCCCGAGTGTTCAAACACATTCTCGATTTGTTTAGCCATGGCAAAGTTTAAATCTATATTATTCCCAAGAAAGTGTTAGTCACAGCCCCAGCTATTAGAGAGTAACTACAATCAAGTAGCATTGAAAGATAAGATAGGGGTTTACTTACTTGTACTTAGTCTGTGTCTCCTAGTACAAAACATGTATGTGCATAATATATATGCAATCTTTTGCGAAACATGTTTATGTACAAAACGTTTATCATATGCATGTTGAATCAAGTCATGCTAAACAAGTCATATACTTATAACATATGTTCTCAAAACAATAATAGATCTTTTAAAAGAATCTAATAGTGATAGAGCACCTACCTGGCTAGGTCGCGCTAACCCTTTTGTCCTCGGACGCTCCTGATCATGGTTTGGGGAATCAAGGTTAGTTTGACCTATCTTTTATAGGTTTTAGAGTAATTGGTCTTTTTATTTAGGCATTAGGGTTCCATCCCTATGCCTATGGGTGTCCTAAGGTCCTAATTGGGCCTTGGTATCCTCAGTTTCCCAACGTTCTCGTGGCCACGCGCCACCATCCTATTCTAAGGGTCATGCCCACCTTTTATTGGGCCTTGATTAGGGATTTTATAGTTTTGATGTGTCCGCATCGTCGACACGGACACAACGCCTTTTGCGGAGCCTCAATCGGAGCTCTAGATCTCAAGTTATAAGCGTTTTAGTGTCGTATGTACATAGAGTCTTAAAGACAAAAAGACGAAATGCTAGGGCACTGCGCGTCTACGATGTGTGTCCAGCTTCCTTAAGTAACCAAAAGATGATGTGCTGCTAGCGCGCTGTGCGTCTATGGCGTGCGCCTCAGCGGGCGCGTCTACAGACCCGCGGTACGCCCCGCCCATCTTTCTCTTTAGCGGGCGTGTCCCTGGACGCGCCCGTTTGGTTTTTCAAACGAAGACGACGTGGAACGTTCCGTCGTCTGGGGGACCGGGGCATCCTCAGGACACCCTAGTTCAACCCCTGTCGAACCAGTACAGCCCAGGGAACGTCCTTGGGTCCTTGGTGGCTCTCCTGTGCTCCATTTTGCATGGTTTTTCATGCAAAAACTTAGGGAAATTGACCTTGGACCTATGGGGGAGATGGGTTTTGAGAGATCTCGGACGTACCTGGCTCGTTGCTGGGTTTTTCTCCTCGTTTTTCCCTCTAGGTCACTGCTTCACGACTGGTTTTCTCCAAGGTTTTGGGCTGCCATTAGAGGCACCCAAGAGCTCTATTTATAGAGCTAAGAGAGGGTTCTGGAGGGGGCTTTCACTGCCTTTGAATGGCGGTGATTTCTCCCCAAATCACCGCCGTTCTAGAACCCTCTAGAGGTTGAAGACGATGGGGTGTTCGTATCAAAACGGGCTCCTGTGTTTTTCAGGTTAAGTCGTTTTTGTGAAATTTACAATTTTGCCCCTGAACTTCAAAGGGCCATATCTTGCTCATTTTAACTCCGTTTTGGGTGATTTTGGTCTCATTGGATTCCTTTTTCTGAGACGCATCTAATGACACCATTTTTAGGACCAAATTCCTAGGTTTAGTCAAGGCAACTAGTGAAATGACCAAAATGCCCTTATCTTTAAAACTGAACTTTTCATTGCTAAACTTGGAATTTCAATATTACAAAATTGGAGTCATTACACAATGAAACTGGCAATTATTTGTAATGACCCCGAATTTTTATAAATTATTAAGAAAAATTAATAAAGTTTGAATTTTTAAATTCTAGGCTGGAATATTAGGTTATTGAAAATTCTCTTTTTATAGAGATTATATTATGAATTAAAACATAAAAATTATGGATTTACTTGGAAAACTGATCAAAACAACATTAAGTACGTTCAATTCTGAGTTAAAATGAAAATTCCTTAATTTTTCCAATTGGGGGTAAAGTGGTAATTTTACACATATCCCATATCCAAGAAATAAGACCTCAATATTCATGAAGTACTTAAAATTACGATTCCAACGCTACTATTATTCTCCAATTTTGGAGTTAAAAGGGCAAAAAGGTCTTTTTACATAAAAGTAGGGCCCACAAAATGGGCCAACGTTCTAGAAGCACCAATAATTGCTTAGTGAATTATTGCTGGTAGTGGAGATTGTAGTGGGAATGGAGAATGCATTAGTAATTAAAAATTCTAAAGTAATAAAATATCTTATCAAAAGAAATGATAAAAAATTCAAATTTGGCTATAAATATGTTCCATAATTTTCCAAAAATTTTCACAACCTTAACCACGAAATTTCCAAATCTTCCTTGGAATTTCAGCCCCAAATTCCCCTTCATCCCTCCCCAAACTCTCTTTTCCTTATTTCTCTCTCCTCTTTCTAATTGGAACAAGAGACCTAAATTCAATTAGGCACTCCGTTCCAGGAAGAATCTCATCAATTCCACCGTCCATAACATACTATACTACATTATATACAAAAACCCCAAATCAATTACAAGATCCAACGGTTCCAACAATAAAAAATCACAAAAAGGTGGACAATCGGGCTACATTATCATCAACTGGTAATTCTCTCAAATTGGGCATCAATTATATTGTTTTTCTCCAATCAGGTAGGTGTAACTACTTCCCATACATATTTATTATGGTTTAGTGTAATTTTTATTTTTCCATAATTTAAATTGAATGAAAAATGGTAAAAATAAAGTAAATACAAGAGCCTTCAATTTATGGTGATAGAGAGCTCAGATAGAAATTCTGACCTTTCCAATCGATCCATAAGGTTTAAAAACCCCTAGGGTACAATTTTCAAGAAAATCTAACAAGGTTTGGACCCTTAATTGAGAGAGATTAATTCTGCTAGGCCCAGATCAAATCTGGACCCTAGGAACGGCTGTAAACTTCAATTTAAGATTGTGGTGTCATATGAACTCTAAATTGAGATCAGAAAGAAGCTCTAAAAAGCTTGTAATGTCTAGTTTCTAGTGAAGTCATAATATGTCTAAAAATTATTTTTGAATTATTCTGTATTTTGGAAATAAGTGTTCAATTTCTAAGATCTTCAAGATCTGAGGTGATCAGATCTTGGAAATTTATTTTAATGATGATATAATAATGTAATAAAGTAATATCTATGGTTAATTTGGACAGATCTTGGATAAATTAGGGGATCTACCCTTTATGGTAGAAAAATCCTAAAAAAAAATACAAAGGGACCCACTTGATCAATGAGATCAAGTATGATCAAATCCTTGGGATGGATTAAATGGATGATATTATGATGGAATCCAGTTAGATCATGGATGAAATGTGACAAAATCAAGTGGATATGATTTTTGGATATTAATGGATTAAAAGCCTAAAGGTAACTAAAACCCTTGATCTAAAGGACAACACCTAAGATCTAATGGTTGAATCATATTTAAAGGTTTATAATAATCTTAATATAATTAGTTTAATTGTCTTTTATTTGATATAAATGTGTAAATGTGATTTATGTTCTAAGTTTTAATTGTCTTTTATTGGATATAAAAGTGTAAATGTGATTTATGTTCTAAGTTAGAAAGTATGATAGTGTAATCTTTAAATTTTAGTATGATATGCCCTAAATGAGTAATTCGTTAGTAGATTTGATTATCTTAGGATCATGTTAGTGTAAATTAGGATTTAAACATGATTTCATTATGATAGAAGATGTGTTTCATAACTTAGGATCATGTTAGTTTTATTTCACTAGCTTAAGTTACATTCATAAGAAGAATGTTAGTATATAAATGTTAAACTTATATTTGATTTATGCTTTCAAGTTGATGATTTACTTATTGTCAAATTTTATTCAATTGTTAAGTAATTGTTAAGATATAAGGAGCATAAATCACCAAAAATGTAAACTAATGAAATATAGAAATTCATGGACAACTAAGATGACTGAATGATTTTGACTTAATAAGGGCTATAGTTAGTAGGACAATATAAGGAATGATTTATCATTTTCTTGGCCCAAAGTAGGAAAATAATGAACATCCATCGATGACAATGTGCATATTTCTAATGACTCCAATTTTGTAACATTGAAATCCCAAGTTAGCAATGAAAAGTTCACTTTTTGGAATGGGTACCGCACCCAAAAAGGGCAACGTCCCTACACTGACTGCATGTGGTACAGGGGGCTACCACTGGTGTCACGGCACTGGGTCGATGTGTCATATGCCCCGTTGAGGCTATGACCGAGTGTCCTCAGGTACCCGGGGACCACAAGGCGGCGAGGTCGTGGGCATAGTTGGGCCCTATGTTTTCGTGGATTTACTTGCATTGCATATGGCATGACATGAGGTTGGTTGAACATACCATACCATATATCCATGAGATGGATTCAGTTGAGCATCTTATGCATATCATTATGTTATGATATATATATATGATACTTTCGATTTGGATTATGTGATCCTTTAAGTCGTTAGTATTCTAATTCGACAATGGTTTTTAATCCCGATATTGAACATGAGTGTTCAAACATGCACATATTTTGAAAGAGCATATGATTTTAAACATAGCATGCATTGTAAAACTAGTAGTGATGGACTCCTACTGAGTATAGTATATACTCACCCAATCCTCAACATTTTTCAGACACAAAGTAAACACTTAAGGGCAAGGAACACTTGTGACAGAAGACACCCAGACTAAGTGCAAGTAAGTAAACCCCTACCTTATCTTTCAATGTTACTTGATTGTAGTTTCTCTCTATAGGCGAAATTTGTGACTAACACTTTCTTAGGAATAGAGTCAATTTAAAACTATGCCATGGCTAGATAATTGGAAAATGTGTTTTGACACTCGGGGTTTTATACATAAGATTGTTTTCCAAAACAAAAAGATTTTCATGCATTTCATATTTATAAAACAAGAGATCTCGCCTTTTTATCAAATTTGCATCATATAAAACCCGGGTCGTCACAGTTGGTATCAGAGCGCGGTTCAATGTTACTCACAACCCAGTTATGAGGAGAATAACTTATAATCAAGTTTCATCCATGAAAGAGCAAGGGGTAATAGGATAACACATACTAAGGTCTGGTGAATTACCTTGTGATTATAGATGCCTAAAAAGAAAGGAAGCAATGCTCCAAGACCTGAAGCCTCACCGGTGGACTCCACTGGGTCGGGCAGTGGGATGCCTGAATTGTTCTAGCAATTTATCCAACATATGGGACAATATATGAGTAGTCATGTGACGACCTGGGTTTTCTCATGCATTTTTAAATGAAATATCTAATTTCCTAAGGCGGGATGCATCCCTATTTGAAAACCATTTAATAAAAACCATGCAATACAGTGGAAAATCTTTTGTTTTTAAACTCATTTTGAAAACCCCGAGTGTCATTTGCTTTCACAACAACTAAGGTAGTTTTTGAAAAACTTCAAAAATCATAAATGTTTTTCCCCAGGTCTTTCCAGTCACAACGCACAGCCCAACTGTAACTAAGTACAAACACATGCCCAAAGGGTTGAGAGTTTACTTACATGTATATTTGTTTCCTTTTGGATTCACTTGCTTATAGCACTAACATAGATGTCCTCTTTTCGTGAGTGGAGCTGTCCTGAACCATGATATATACGAACGTATCCTGTCCTTAAGTGCTTACTGATGTCTGAAAAATGTTAAGGATTGGGTGAGTATATAATATACTCAGTAGGAGTCTATCACTACTAGTTTTATAATGCATGCGATGTTTTAAAATCATATGCTCTTTCCGAAACATGTGCATGTTCGAATACTCAAGTTCAACATCGACATCAAAATTCATTGTCAAACTGAAATACTAACGACTTAAAGGATCATATAATCCAAAATCGAAAGTATCATATACATATATATCATAGCATTATGATATGCATAAAATGCTTCATGGAATCCAACTCATGGATCTCTAGTATGGTATAGTCGACCAACCTCATATCATGCCATATGCAATGCACATAAACCATCAAACCATAGGGTCCACTATGCCCACGACCTCCTCACCGTGTGGTCCTCGGGTGCCTGAGGACACTCGGTCATAGCCTCCACGGGGCCTATGACACGTCGACCCAGTGCCGTGACACCAGTGGTAGCCCCCTGTACCACATGTAGTCGACGTAGGGACTTGCCTCTTTTTGGGCATGGTACCCATCCATCTATTAGTGGTAGAGGCCGGGTGGCCAACACAGACCCCTCGGCATAGCACCCACGGGCTTACTTGCCCAAATCACGTAAGATTAAATAAGCCAAAACCTCTTGTTAAAACTTATCCTCTTTGGATCCCTCACAACTGCTTGGCCCTCGACACTCCAGCATCTTTTGGCAACCCTCAAGGACATGCAATCTTTGTAAGTACTTAAATCATGCAATGTATGCATTTGTTTGCAACACATATATGTGCATAATGTATATGCAATCATTTCAAAACATGGCTATGTACAAAGCATTTATCATGCATGCTGAATTAAGTCATGCAAATCAAGTCATATATTTAAAACATATGTTCTCAAGATAATAACGGTTCTTTTAAAAGAATCTAATAGTGATAGAGCACCTACAGGGCTAGGTCGCACTAACCCATTTGTCCTCGGACGCTTCTGATCATGGTTTGGGGAATCAAGGTTAGTTTGACCTATATTTTATAGGTTTTAGAGTAATTGGTCATTTTACTTAGGCATTATGGGTCCATCCCTATGCCTATGGGTGTCCTAAGGTCCTAATTGGGCCTTGGTATTATCAATTTTCCAAACGTTCTAGTGGCCACGCGCCACCATCCTATTCTAAGGGTCATGCCCACCTTTGATTGGGCCTTGATCAAAGATTTTATAGTTTGGATGTCTCTGCGTCTTCGACACGGACACAACGCCTTTTGCGGAGCCTCAATCGGAGCTCTAGATCTCAAGTTATAAGCGTTTTAGTGTCGTATGTACATAGAGTCTTTAAAGACAAAAAGACGGAATGCTAGGGCGCTACGCGTCAGCATCATGCGCCCTGGCTTCCTTAACCAAAAAAAATGACACCTTTTCTAGCGCGCTGCGCATCTGCGGAGTGTGCCTTAGCTGGCGCGTCTGCAGACGCGCTACACTCCTCAGCCCGTCTTCCTCTTTAGCGGGCGCGCCCGAGGACGCGCCCGTTGGTTTTCCTCAGACGCGTTTGACGCGTCACGTTCCGACTGGAACGTCTGCGTCGACTGGGGGACCGGGGCATCCTCAAGACACCCTGGTTCGACCCTGTCGAACCAGTGCGGCCCAAGGGACATCCCTGGGTCCTTGGTGGCTCTCCCAGGCTCCGTTTTGCATTGTTTTTCATGCAAAAACTTAGGGAAATTGACCTTGGATCTATGGGGGAGATGGGTTTTGAGCGATCTCGGACGTACCTGGCTTGTTGCTGGGTTTTTCTCCTTGTTTTCCCCTCTAGGTCACTGCTCCACGATGGGTTTTCTCCAAGGTTTTGGGCTGCCATTAGAGACGCCCATGAGCTCTATTTATAGGGCTTTTAAAGAGGGTTCTGGAGGGGTTCTAACCGCCTTTGAATGGCGGTGGAGAAACCTCCAAAATGGCGGTGGTTTCTCCTTGAAACACTGCCATTCTAGAAGCCTCTAAGAGGTTGAAGTTGAAGGGTGCCCGTATCAAAACGGGCCCTTGTGTTTTGCCGCTAAACCCGTTTTTGTAAAAATTACAGTTTTGCCCCTAAACTTCAAAGGGCCATAACTTGCTCATTTTAACTCCGTTTTGGGTGATTTTGGTCTCGTTGGATTTCTTTTTCTGAGATGCATTTAATGAAGCCATTTTTAGGACTAAATTCCTGGGTTTAGTCAAGGCAACTAGTGAAATGACCAAAATGCCCTTATCTTTAAAACTGAACTTTTCATGGGATTTTAATATTACAAAAATTGGGGTCATTACATTATTACCCTCTTAAAAGAATTTTGTCCTCGAAATTCCATAAATTATTATCTCCAAGATATTTTGTCTCTTAGATAACTCCTTGGTGAATGCATTCCCCCTTAGAAATCAAATCTAGGCTCATCCTTACTTATCATTTTTATTGTTCCTTTTATGAGGCCTTACTTATAAGGGCTGCTTTTGCTGCGTACTCTGATGCATACTCCCATACGTACTAGTTTTAACAATAGCGGTTTCTAGCGGTAATTCATCTATCTCAAAATCCTTAGATTCCTATCTCATCATGTATAGGATAGTCCCCTCGTAAGATCATGCTTCTTTATTCATATATAAATTGCTCCGTACTTCTTTGAGATCATATTTTCTTATTTCTTCTATTTTGAATATCATAGGATAATCCTTTTTATCTAGTGATCTCTTTCATTATCCACAAGTCCAAAAAGTTACCTTCTTTCTATTGTGTCTAACTTTGCTTCTTACCCTTGTGTCCAAGATACTTCAATAACTGATATGGTATCATATGCTTTATAGCCAATCTCTTACTTAACTTTGAATTTCAACTGTCTGTCATTTTTCATATGTGACTTGATTTCCTTGACCAAAGTTACATTCGAAAATAAAAGCTAATTAGTAGCATCTTCCATTGAGGGCCTTATCATATACTGAAAGTAAAATGTCCTAACTTCATATCCAGTTTCATTATTGAATTCATTAAATGCTTTCCTCTGTTAAGATCTTATCCAAACTCATGTCAAATGTTAATGGTCGATTCATCATCATGAGTCGTATGTTTTCGTCTAGAAGCCTGTCTCACTATTTCTCATCCAGTTGTCATTTAGGATTTTCAATAATGCTCTTATTCATGCAAAGTAAAAAATTTCTTATAACCGAGTACCCTTACTTGGTCATGGTTGAATCCTTTGTCTTCATCCTCTTTGCCCTTTCTTCGCTTGATGATTTTCTTAGTAACTTTTTCAATCCAAAAGTTCTATACTCAATCCAGTACGGTTAGTCCTTAGGAAATTCCTTCAATTAATCGGCGATGGGTACTCTCCCAAACCACCCAGGTAAGCCCCCCATCCCTTCCTATTTGGTTTTGCTTCTTCCCTGCCTAGATCCACGTCGGATCTGGGTGTTTTCTGGCTGGGGAGATGTTGTGGAAACCGGAGAAGACGGGTTTCCTCTGAAACCCATCCAAAACCAATTGTCACGGGACGCACCCCGTGACGCACACGAGTGACGCATCCCCTGGGGGCCAGCATCGCGCGCACGTAAGCGTGCAACAGGCTTTTGACTCGTCCAAGATGCGTGGGGTGTCCTGGGCACCAAGACATGGCCCACCTGTGTTGAAGACGCATTTGCAAGATGTTGACTGGGACGCGTACTGAAGCGTGCTACTTGGGCATGCATGTGCGCATGCATACACTGTCCCAAGTGCGACCTTCAGGTGCGCGCGCGACATGGGGCACCAGGGTTCACGGGGTGCCCTGGGAGTTGAGACACGCCATGCTACAAGGTGCGTTCGTGCAATGATGCGCGTCACTTGAGCATGCATGTGCACGTGCAAAACGCGGTCCCTGGCACGGCCTTTGGGCGCGCACACACATAAGGCGGTCGTGGTTCAACCAGGATACATGGGTGT
Organism: Warburgia ugandensis; assembly: GCA_035236585.1. Lineage (NCBI taxonomy): Eukaryota > Viridiplantae > Streptophyta > Magnoliopsida > Canellales > Canellaceae > Warburgia > Warburgia ugandensis. Next base: position 56,553,718 of record CP141128.1, read on the forward strand.
CCTGGGAACTGGGGCACACGGACCTAATGAGACTTTAAAAAATTAGGATTAAAGGATAAATTATAGAGTCTAACTATTGGAAAGTAGATCCACACCATAGGATCTGGCCTAATGAATGAATTAGGCAAGGACCATGGACCCAATAGGCAGATCTAGCGATCTAAATAGAATGAAACTAATAAGGACTCCTTGTATCCATTCATACCCAGGAGTTTATAAATGAGACCCAGGGATGGGTTAAAGTGATAAAGGACGCGACTCCAGGAGACTTTGAGGTAGGTACTCTATCGCTACTAGACTTTTTAAAAGAGACATGATTGTTTTATGCATGTTTTAAGTATAAGTTATATAACTTGTTTAGCATGACTTAATTCAGTATACATATGATAAATGCTTTATGCATAGATATGTTTTGCAAATAATTGCATATACATTATGCATAGATATGTTTTGCAAACAAATGCATATATTGCATGATTTGTGAGCATTGAGTTTCTGAAAGATTGCATGTCCTTGAGGGCTACCAAAAGACGCTAGAGTGCCCAAAAGATGCTGGGTAGGCAGTTGTGAGGGACCCAAAGAGGACAGCTTTTGAAAAGGAGATTTTCGCTTGTTTGATCTGATATGATTTGGGCTGATAAGCTCGTGGGCGCTATGCCGAGAGGTTTGGGTTGGCCTCTAGCCTCTACCACTATTAGGTCGATGGGTACCACGCCCAAAAAGGGCAACGTCCCTACGTCGACTGCATGTGGTACAGGGGGCTACCACTGGTGTCACGGCACTGGGTTAACATGTCATATGCCCCATTGAGGCTATGACCGAGTGTCCTCAGGTACCCGAGGACCACACGGGGGCGAGGTCGTTGGCATAGTTGGACCCTATGATTTGAGGATTTATTTGCATTGCATATGGCATGGCATGAGGTTGGTCGACCATACCAGATATCCATGAGTTGGATTCAGTGGAGCATCTTATGCATATCATTATGTTTATGATGTATGATACTTTCGACTTGGATTATACTATTCTTGAAGTCGTCAGTATTCCGATTTGACAGTGGTTTTTAGTATCAACATTGACCATGATTGTTCGAACATGCACATGTTTTAAAGAGCATATGATTTTAAACATAGCATGCATTGCAAAACTAGTAGTGATAGACTCCTACTAAGTATAGTATATACTCACCCTATCCTTAACATTTTTTAGGATAGTTCCACTCACAAATAGAAGATGTCTCAAGAGATATTAGTGCTACGAGCAAGTGAATAAACAAAGGAGACAACTATACATGTGAGTAAACTCTCTACCCTTTGGACATGTATTTGTATTTATTTATAGTTGGACTGTGTACTGTGACTGGATAGACCTGGCGAAAAACACTTATGATATCTAAAGTTTTTCAAAAACTACTTTGATTGTTGTGAAAGCAAATGACACTCGGGGTTTTCAAAATGAGTTTAAAATGTGAAAGATTTTCCACTGCATTACATGGTTTTTATAAAATGGTTTTCAAATAGGGATGCATCCCGCCTTAGGAATTAGATCTTGCATTTTAAAAATGCATGGGAAAACCCGGGTCGTCACACCCCTCTCCCGAATTGATGATCTTTTCGATCAACTTCAGTTAGCCAGAGTCTTCGCTAAGATTGATCTACGATCCGGATACCATCAACTTCGAGTTAGAGAAGAAGATACTCCCAAGACAGCCTTCAGGACTCGATACGGCCATTATGAATTCAGAGTGATGTCCTTTGGTTTAACTAATGCTCCAGTTGCGTTTATTGACCTCATGAACAGGGTGTTTAAGGAGTACTTAGATAAATTCATCATAGTATTTGTGGATGATATCTTGATATATTCAGAAACTCCTGAAGACCATAAGGAACATCTAAGGATAACATTAAGCACCCTACAAGCACACAAGTTATATGCAAAATTCAGTGAGTGTGAGTTTTCGCTGGAAAAGGTTAATTTCTTAGGACACATTATTTCTCAGGATGGCATAGCAATTGACCCCGCTAAGGTTGAATCAGTACAGAAATGGGAAAGACCTCAGACAGTCACAGAAATAAGAAGCTTCTTAGGACTTGTCGGATATTACAGGAGATTCATTGAGGGTTTTTCACAAATTGCTTTACCTCTAACTAAGCTGACCAGGAAAGACACAAGATTCAAATGGACTGATAAATGTGAGGAAAGCTTCTAGGAACTAAAGAGAAGGTTAACTACAACACCTGTCCTTACCTTACCTTCAGGAAGTGGCAGATTTGAGATATACAGCGATGCCTCGCAACAAGGACTAGGCTGCCTACTTATGCAACATGGGAAGGTAATTGCTTATGCTTCTCGGCAACTCAAGAAGCATGAAGTCAATTACCCAACCCATGACTTGGAATTAGCAGCCATAGTCTTTGCCTTACGAATCTGGAGACAATATTTATATGAGGAAAAGTTTGAAGTTTTTATAGATCATAAGAGTCTTAAATATATCTTTTCCCAACAAGACTTAAACATGCGACAAAGAAGATGGATGGAATACTTAAAAGACTATGACTTCTCCATTCATTATCACCCTGGAAAAGCTAATGTGGTAGCTGATACATTAAGTAGAAAAACCCAGGGGATGTGTGCAAGTTTATTAACTAAGAGATGGAAGCTATTACAAGAAGTAATAACATGGAAACTGGACATAAGTAAGCACAAGATTGTTATGGCAGGTCTAACAATAAAGTCGGGTGTTAATGAAAAGGTTAAGCAAGGACAAAAAGGAGATCTGGATATACAAGCTTTCATAGGAAAACTAGGGTTTACTAAAGGGGAAGATGGTAGCATCTACATGCAAGGAAGATTACTGGTACCGACTAATGAAGAGTTAAAATAAGAAATCTTAAAAGAGGCTCATCGGTCTAAGTATACTATACACCCGGGAGGAACTAAGATGTATCAAGACTTAAAGAGACAATATTGGTGGGATGGTATGAAAAGTGACATAGGGGAATTTGTGGCAAAGTGTCTAACATGTCAACAAGTAAAGACCGAACATCAAAGACCTGCGGGATTGTTACAACCCCTTGAGTTACTCGAATGGAAATGGGACCACATTACCATGGACTTCATCGTAGGGTTACCCAGGACCTCTAAGGGTCATGACATGATCTGGGTAATTGTTGATAGATTGACTAAGACAGCCCATTTCCTTCCTATACGCCATACCCAATCCATTGACAGCCTATCTCAGCTATACATCAAAGAGATAGTGAGTTTACATGGTATACCCCTTAGTATCACTTCAGATAGGGATAGCCGCTTCACTTCGCAACTTTAGAAGTCCGTCCAGAAATCCTTAGGATCTTCCTTGAACTTTAGCACAGCCTTCCATCCACAGACTGATGGACAGTCAAAGTGCACGATCCAGATAGTCGAAGATATGTTGCGAACCTATGCCCTCGATTGGAAGTAGAGTTGGGATGAAAACCTATAGCTAATAGAGTTCGCGTACGACAACAACTTTCAGTTGAGCATTGGCATGGCTCCGTACGAGGTGCTCTATGGGAGACCCTATCGATCACCCACCAGTTGGAGTGAAGTTGGAGAGTCCAGGGTACTCTAGTCCAAGCTGGTGGAGCAATGCACCGAGAAGGTCAAACTCATAAGGAGACGCCTCCTCACAGCTCAAAGCCGGCAAAAGAGCTATGCTAATCAAAGGAGGAGACCATTAGAATTCGACATAGGAGAGCACGTTTTCCTAAAGATATCTCCCACTAAAGGAGTTATGCAGTTTGGTATCAAAGGTAAGCTTAGTCCGCGTTACATAGGACCTTTCGAAATCTTGGAGAAAGTGGGAAAAGTGGCATACAGGATCACACTACCCCCTCAGCTATCTGAAGCGTATAACGTATTCCATATATCTATGCTAAGGAGGTACGTGCCTGACCCTGCTCATGTCATCAATCAGGTACCCATAGAGTTGACGGAGGATCTCAAGCTAAAGATGAGACCAGGTTGAGATCCTAGATAGTAAGAGTAAGAAGCTGCGGAACAAGGACATACACTTAGTCAAAGTTTTGTGGAGAAATGCGCACATGGAAGAAGAGACTTGGGAACCAGAGTCAGAAATGTGAGAGAAGTACCCTGAGATCTTTTGACTGTATATATTGTAGAATTTTGGGGAAAAATTCTCCTAAGGGGGTAAGAATGTAATGACTCCAATTTTGTAACATTGAAATCCCAAGTTAGCAATGAAAAGTTCGCTTTTTGGAAATAAGGGTATTTTGGTCATTTCACTATTCACCCTAACTAGACCTAGAAATTTGGTCTTGATAATGGTACCATTAGGTGCATCTTGGAAAAAGGAATCCAACAAGACCAAAATCACCCAAAATGGAGTTAAAATGAGCAAGTTATGGTCATTTGAAGTTCAGGGGCAAAAATGTAATTTTTATTAAAACGGATTTAGCCTGAGAAACACAGGGGCCTGTTTTAATACGGACACCCCTCTTCTTCAAACTCTTAGAGGGTTCTAGAACGGTGGTGTTTTGAGGAGAAATCACCGCCATTCTGGAGGTTTCTCCACCGCCATTCAATGGCGGTGAGAACCCCCTCCAGAACTCTCTTATAGCTCCATAAATAGAGCTCTTGGGCGCCTATAATGGTAGCCTAAAAGCTTGGGAAAAACCCATCATGGAGAAGCAATCAAGAGGAGAAAACATGAAGAAGAACCCAGCAACAAACTAGGTATGCCCAAAATCCCTCAAAACCCGTCTTCCCCTTAGTCCTAGGCTAAGTTTCCCTAAGTTTTTGCATGAAAAATCATGCAAAACAAAGCTCTAGAGGGCCACAAAGGACCCAGGGACGATCCCTGGGGTGTACTGGTTCGACAGGGTCGAACCAGGGCATCCCGAGGACACCCCAGTCCCCCACTGAATGAAACGCGTCGACCTCAATCGAGAGAAACCAGCGGGCACATCCATGGACGCGCCCGCAAATGAAAAAGCCGGGCAGAAGCCAGGGTGCGTCTGCAGATACGCCCGCTGATGCAAGATGCATTAGTGTCCTAGGCTTCCACCTTGCTTCGTTTGACCTTTTATGTACATGTGATACTAAAAAGCCTATAACTTGAGATCTAGGGCTCCAAACCATAAAATACCTGATCAAGGCCCAATCTAAGGTGGGCATGACCCTTCGACTATGGTAGTGGCACGGGGCCACTACATCTTTGTAAACTTGATGATACTAAGGCCCAATTAGGACCTTAGGACACACATAGGCATGGGGATGAACCCTTAATGCTGAAGTAGTAAGATCAACCACTCTAAAAGGAACGTACGAGGACAAAGGGGCTTGCGTGACCAAACCAGGTAGGTGCTCTATTGCTACTAGACTTTTAAAAAAAGAGCCATGATTGTTTTGAATGCATGTTTTAAGTATAAGTTATATGATTTGTTTAGCATAACTTAATTTTATAAATGAATTCAGCATACATATGACAAATACATTATGCATAGACATGTTTTGCAAACAATTGCATATATTGCATGATTTGTGAGCATTGAGTTCTTGAAAAATTGCATGTCCTTGAGGGTTACCAAAAGACACTGAAGTGCCCAAAAGACGTTGGGTAGGCAGTTGTGAGGGCTAGGCAGTTGTGAGGGACCCAACGAGGACAGGTTTTGAAAAAGAGGTTTTCACTTGTTTGGTCTTATATGATTTGGGCTAATATGCTCATGGGCACTATGCCGAGAGGTCTAGGTTGGCCTTCAACCTCTACCACTACTAGGTGGAATGGGTACCACGCCCGAAAAGGGCAACATCCCTACGTCGACTGCATGTGGTACAAGGGGCTACCACTGGTGTCACGGCACTGGGTCGATGTGTCATATGCCCCGTTGAGGCTATGACTGAGTGTCCTCAGGTACTCGGGGACCACACGGCGGCGAGGTCGTGCGCATAGTTGGGCCTTATGTTTGCGTGGATTTCCTTGCATTGCATATGGCATGACATGAGGTTGGTCGACCATACCATACCATATATCCATGAGATGGATTCAGTTAAGCATCTTATGCATATCATTATGTTATAATATATATATGATACTTTCGATTTGGATATGTGATCCTTTAAGTCGTTAGTATTCTAATTCGACAATGATTTTTAATCCCGATATTGAACATGAGTGTTCAAACATGCACATATTTTGAAAGAGCGTATGATTTTAAACATAGCATGCATTGTAAAACTAGTAGTGATGGACTCCTACTAAGTATAGTATATACTCACCCAATCCTCAACATTTTTCAGACACAAAGTAAACACTTAAGGGCAAGGAACGCTAGTGCCAGAAGACACCCAGACTAAGTGCAAGTAAGTAAACCCCTACCTTATCTTTCAATGTTACTTTATTGTAGTTACTCTCTATAGCTGAGGCTGTGACCAACACTTTCTTGGGAATAGAGTCAATTTAAAACTATGCCATGGCTAGATAATTGGAAAATGTGTTTTGACACTCGGGGTTTTATACATAAGATTGTTTTCCAAAACAAAAAGATTTTCATGCATTTCATATTTATAAAACAAGTGATCTCGCCTTTTTATCAAATTTGCATCATATAAAACCCGGGTCATCACAATATCCATGGAAATTAATTAAAATCAATTAGAGAAGGGACTTAAGGTAAAGAGCTCATAGGAACCTTGTCAAAGGTTGAGCTAGTACCACTCTAGTGGACTCTGAACATTGTGGTTATAGGGGGTATACAAGAGCCAAGTGCTTTTCCCTCACCTCCCATTGACGTAAGAGAGGTCTAAACGCCTCCTTACATGAGGGTTGCATTAACCACTCTTTTTAGCAGACTTTAACTGGTAAGTACTAGTCATCCTGAAATAAGGAGGAGTTGTCTAGTAATAGGAAGAAATAAATTATCTTCAACCAAGTAAGACACTAACTGGTTGAATAATAATAAGAACATAAAAAGATAGCAAATTATCTAACCCTAATAAAAATAATAGGTGATATAAGGATGATCAAACAAGATGAGATCTTGTATGATAAAAAACAATAAGGAAAAAGAAACATCAATGTAAATTAGATTGTTATGTATGATATAGATAGTATTTGTATAGATGATATTAAACCCATGGATATATGATATTCAAGGAAGAAAGATTCAGATAATCCTACATTAGGATGATCAAAAGACCATGTAGTATGTACCCTTGATTAGAAAAAATGACATTATACATATGATTTGACAAATATATGTTGATCGAGACTATGGCAGATTTCAAGGAGTAAGAATACCTTATTGAGGTAGGTGGATTATTAAGAATGCCTTTACATGAAGATACATGTCTAATACATGATCTTATGTTTTGAAGTATTGACATGTATGATACCAATATATTAAGGTAAATACCTCAAATTGAAAAATGATCCAACCAAATGATGAGGAAAATAAGTATTAAATGGTCAAGTTGAGAATTGAGAACAACCCTAAGTGAATAGGAAACTAGAAAATATTCCAGTCCTAAATAAACAGACAGATAGTCTGATATGTATAAGTATTATTTTATATATAAGCTTGGAGGCTTGTGGTTTTGTTTTAAATAGGAATAGGCCTGGGGATGCTATGCTAAGAGAGTTAAGAGGGTTTGGTCACCCACTCTCTGAAACTTGATGATATTGAATACCAAGTCTAAGAAAGGCTAAAAGTCGGGTGGGGCATTTATGGGAAGGCCACCACTGTGACAGCCATGGTCCTCCCATATGGACATGGATATTGTAATTTCCACTGAGAATGGTATAAGTGGATTATTGAACAGTTATCCGGGCGCGTTGTACGGATCAGACTGCAAGCATAGTAGTCCTTGATTATTTTGCATTATGATGCATATGAAATTGGCATGGTGAAATGCCTTAAGGGATGGCATGATGAAATGCCAGGTAATTGTATATTACCAATATTTTTCCCAAGAAGGAAAATTCCTTATATAGTAACTAGCTAAGATACAAATCTCTTATAATGAAAGGAGTTGATCAACTTTGTATAGAAATGATTCTTGATTATTTTTACATTTTTAACGAATTTGTCCTTATACAATATGTATCTATAAAGGTGAACACAAATGACAAGGAAATGAGATGTCCTTATAACTAATAGTTATAAATGAATGTGTTTATGATAGAACGAAATATGGGATACTTGAATATTGAGATTATATTGTCAATAACTAACATTCTTATCCCCTACCACGCATAGCTTGCTGAGATATTGTAAATGTTCGAATGTTTACAATATCTCAGATACAGAGAAGGAGACTTAGGAGCTCAAGACTTGAAGAACTATTGAAGAATAAGTAATCAGGGTATATCCCTTGAAACATTGTATTAGAACATGTATTGAATTTTGAACTTTGTAATTTAGATTGTATATTTGGACAAGTATTGTAAGGATACAATGGCTGCGTACTGTGAACCACTGGATGGATCCTGAAGTTTAATAAAAGAATATTCCTTCAATGGAATTTTATCTTATACAAAATTCTACTTATGCTATGTATGAGGTGGTGACTTAGGTTTTACAAAACAAATTCTAAAGAAAAGAATTTCCATTGCTTTGGTTTGCAAAATTTTTTTACTCTAAGGGCCCTATCTTTACAAAATGTATTATAAAATGTGTTATGAAAACCCAGGTCGCCACAGTTGGTATCAGAGCATTCATCCAGTCACAGTACAATCCCAATTTGTCCAAGGGAGAATTGACAATCCAAATTTAGATTAAGATAGATATAGTATAAGGAATACTTGTAGAAATTTTGGTTTATGAGCAGATGCCTCCTAAGAGATTTACAAAAAACAGATTTAGCCTTCAAAACACAGGGGCCCGTTTTGATATGGGCACCCTTCATCTTCAACCTCCTAGAGAGTTCTAGAACGGCGGTGATTGGAGGAGAAATCACCCCCATTCTAGAGGTTTCTCTACCGCCATTCAAGGGCGGTGAGAGCCCCCTCCAGAACCCTCTTATAGCTCTATAAATAGAGCTCTTGGGCGCCTCTAATGGCAGCCCAAAAGCTTGAAGAAAACCTATTGTGGAGAAGTAACCTAGAGGGGAAACGAGGAGAAAAAACCCAGCAACGAGCCAGGTATGCCCAAGATCCCTCAAAACCCATCTTCACAGTAGTTCTAAGATCAATTTCACTAAGTTTTTGCATGAAAAATCATGCAAAATGGAGCCCTAGAGAGTCACCAAGGACCCAGGGATGTTCCTTGGGCCGCACTAGTTCGACAAGGTGTCCAGAGGACGCCCCAGTCCCACAAACGGCCAGACCGTCCCACCAAGACGAGATGCGTCGACCGTGTCTGAGGAAACCAAACGGGCGCGTTCGTGGACGCGCACGCAAAAGAGAGAGACGGGCGAAAAAATCAGGTAGACGCTTCCGTTGAGGCGCACGCCATAGACACGTAGTGCTCTAGCAATCCAAGATTTTTTCGTCTTAAGGAAGCTGGGGCGCATGCCACTGACACGCAGCGCCCTAGCATTCCGCCTTTTCACTCTTAAGACCCTTATGTACGTGTGACACTAAAACGCTTATAACTTGAGATCTAGAGCTCCGATTGAGGCACCGCAAAAGGCGTTGTGTCCATGTCGACGACGCGGACACATCTAAACTATAAAATCCTTGATCAAGGCCCAATAAAAGGTGGGCATGAACCTTAGAATAGTATGGTGGCACGTGGCCACTAGACCTTTGGAAAACTGAGGATACAAAGGCCCAATTAGGACCTTAGGACACCAGTAGGCATAGGGATGGACCCCTAATGCCTAAGTAATAAGACCAACCACTCTAAAACCCATAAAAGATAGGCCAAACTAACCTTGATTCGCCAAACCATGTTCAGGAGCGTACGAGGACAAAGGAGTTAGCGCGACCTAGCCAGGTAGGTGCTCTATCACTACTAGACTTTTAAAAAGAGCCATGATTGTTTTGTAAATACATGTTTTAAGTATATGAATTGGTTAGCATGCATGTGATAAATGTTTTATGCATAGACATGTTTTGTAAATAATTGCATATACATTATGCATAGATATGTTTTGCAAACTATTGCATATATTGCATGATTTGTGAGCATTAAGTTCTTGCAAAATTTGCATGTCCTTGAGGGTTACCAAAAGACGCTGGAGTGACGAGGGCCAGGCAGTTGTGAGGGACCCAAAGAGGACAGGTTTTGAAAAATACATTGTGCATGTATTGCCAAGACATGTGCTACATGCATAGATTGCATGATAAGTGTAGCCTTGATCGATGAGGGCGGGCTGATGAGGGCGAGCCTACGAGGGTGAGCCGATGAGGACGGGCCAGAGAGAGCTAACAAGGCTGGCGGGCTTCTAGGCAGGGTTATGACTTTGAATGCAATACTAGCATGAGCAGATTTTATGCATTGCATGCACGTTTTGCAACCAATTGCATAAATTGCATGATTTATGATGAATAAGTGTCATATGCCCTGTGGAGGTATATGATCCTGTGTCCCTAGGTACCCGGGGACCGCAATGGCGTTGAGGTCGTGGGCATAGTGGGACCCTATGGTTTCATAGACTTATGTGCATTGCATATGGCATGATATAAGGTTGGTCGACCATTCCATACCAGATATCCATGAGTTGGATTCAGTTGAGCATCTGATGCATATTTTTATTTTATGATATATGATACTTTCGACTTAGATTATGATATTTCTTTAAGTCGTCAGTATTCCAGTTTGACAGTGGTTTTTAATATCGATATTGAACATGATTATTCGAACATGCATATGTTTTTTTATGAGCACATGATTTTTAACATAGCATGCATTGCAAAACTAGGAGTTTCAGGATAATTCCATCGACGAGTAAGGGACATCTATGTTAGTGCTATGAGCAAGTGAATAAAAAAGGAAACAATTATACATGTAAGTAAATTCTCAACCCTTTTGGACATGTATTTGTATTTAATTACAGTTGGGCTGTGTGCTGTGACTGGATAGATCTAGGAAAAAACACTTATGACTCCAATTTTGTAATATTAAAATCCCAAGTTAGCAATGAAAAGTTCAGTTTTTGAAGATAAGGGCATTTTGGTCATTTTACTATTCAACTTGACTAAACCCAGAAATTTGATCCTAAAAATGGTACCATTAGGTGCGTCTCAGAAAAAGGAATCCAACAAGACCAAAATCACCTAAAACGGAGTTAAAATGAGCAAGTTATGACCCTTTGAAGTTCAGGGGCAAAAATGTAATTTTTATGAAAAACGGATTTAGCCTGCAAAACAGAAGGGCCCGTTTTGATACGGGCACCCTTCATCTTCAACCTCCTAGAGAGTTCTAGAACGGCGGTGATTGGAGGAGAAATCACCGCCATTCTGGAGGTTTCTCCACTGCCATTCAAGGGCAGTGAGAGCCCCCTCCAGAACCCTCTTATAGCTTTATAAATAGAGCTCTTGGGCGCCTCTAATGGCAGCCCAAAAGCTTGAAGAAAACCTGTTGTGGAGAAGCAACCTAGAGGGGAAACGAGGAGAAAAAACCCAACAATGAGCCAGGTATGCCCAAGATCCCTCAAAACCCATCTTCACAGTAGTTCTAAGATCAATTTCCCTAAGTTTTTGCATGAAAAATCATGCAAAATGGAGCCCTGGAGAGTCACCAAGGACCCAGGGGTGTCCCCTGGGCCGCACTAGTTTGACAGGGTCAAACCAGGGTGTCTAGAGGATGCCCCGGTCCCCCAAACGGCTAGAACGTCCCACCAGGACGAGACGCGTCAATCGCGTCTGAGGAAACCAAACGGGCGCGTCTGTGGACGCACCCGCAAAAGAGGGAGACGGGCAAAAAAATCCGGCAAACACACCCGCTGAGGTGCACGCCGCAGGCGCACAGCGCACTAGCAAGCTGGGATTTTTTCGTTCCTTTAGAAAAGGCTGGCGCATGCCATTGACGCGTAGCGCCCTAACATTCTGCCTTTTCACTCTTAAGGCCTTTATGTATGTGTGACACTAAAACGCTTATAACTTGAGATCTAGAGCTCCGATTGAGGCGCCGCAAAAGGCGTTGTGTTCATGTCAATGATGCGGACACACCCAAGCTATAAAATTGTTGATCAAGGCCCAATAAAAGGTGGGCATGAACCTTAGAATAGGATGGTAGCACGTGGCCGCTAGACCTTTGGACAACTGAGGATACCAAGGCCCAATTATGACCTTAGGACACCCATAGGCATAGGGATGGACCCCTAATGCCTAAGTAATAAGACCAACCACTCTAAAACCCATAAAAGATAGGCCAAACTAACCTTGATTCCCCAAACCATGTTCAGGAGCATACGAGGACAAAGGGGTTAGCGCGACCTAGCCAGGTAGGTGCTCTATCACTACTAAATTCTTTTAAAAGAACTATTATTGTTTTGAGAACACATGTTTTAAGTATATGACTTATTTAGCATGACTTAATTCAGCATGTATGTGATAAATGCTTTATGCATAGACATGTTTTGTAAATAATTGCATGTACATTATGCATAGATATGTTTTGCAAACTATTGCATACATTGCATGATTTGTGAGCATTATGTTCTTGCAAAAATTGCATGTCCTTGAGGGTTACCAAAAGACGCTGGAGTGTCGAGGGCCAGGTAGTTGTGAGGGACCCAAAGAGGACAGGTTTTGAAAAAGAGATTTTTTGCTTGTTTGATCTTATGTGATTTGGGCTAGTAAGCTCGTGGGTGCTATGCCGAGGGGTCTGGGTTGGCCACCCACCCTCTACCACTATTAGGTGGATGGGTACCACGTCCAAAAAGAGGCAACGTCCCTACGTCGATTGCATGTGCTACAGGGGGCTACCACTGGTGTCATGGCACTAGGTCGACGTGTCATAGGCCCCATGGAGGCTATGACCGAGTGTCTTCAGGTACCCAGGGACCACACGGCGAGGAGGTCGTGGGCATAGTTGGACCCTATGGTTTTGTGGACTTATTTACATTGCATATGGCATGATATGAGGTTGGTCGACCATACCATACTAAATAACCATGAGTTGGATTCAATGAAGCATCTTATGCATATCATGATGTTATGATATATATGTATATGATACTTTCGATTTTGGATTATGATATCCTTTAAGTCGTTAGTTTTTCAGTTTAACAATGGATTTTAATATCGATATTGAACTTGAGTATTCAGACATGCACATGTTTTGAATGAGCATATGATTTTAAAACATCTCATGCATTATAAAACTAGTAGTGATAGGCTCCTACTGAGTATAGTATATACTCACCCAATCCTCAACATTTTTCAGACACAAAGTAAATACTTAAGGGCAAGGAACGCTTGTGATAGAAGACACCCAGACTAAGTGCAAGTAAGTAAACCCCTACCTTATCTTTCAATGTTACTTGATTGTAGTTACTCTCTAATAGCTGGGGCTGTGACTAACACTTTCTTGGGAACAATATTGATTTAAACTTTGCCATGGCTAGATAAGTTGAGAATGTGTTTTGACACTTGAGGTTTTTATGAAAGATTGTTTTCCAAACCAAAAATATTTTCATGCATTTCATACTTATAAAACAAGAGATCTCGCCTTTTTATGAAAATTACATCATATAAAAACCCAGGTCATCACAAGCACTGAAGGTGAAAGTGATGGGTACTAAACCCACCACTATGGCTGATTGTGTAGAGATGGCTTCCAGGTTTGAAGAAGAATTCAAGACGACTCAAACCATTAAATTTGGAGGAGGAAACTACAACTAAAGGCCTTTTCAGAAGGGCAAGAGACCCTTCAACAATTTCAAACCCCCCAGAAATCAAGGGAATCATATAAAAAGAGGGCCTTGTCTGAAATGTAGAAGATTCCATCCTGGTATGTGTCCCACTCCGATACAACAACGGCCTCCGATCAGATGTTTTGATTGCAGAGAGTTCGGGCATATCTCTGCAAACTGCAACAAACCATTAGCTATTAAGGAGGCGAAACCAGACAATATTCCTCGTCAACAAGGAAGGATATTCTCTATCACTGATGGCCAGGCTGGACCGTCTAATGTAGTAATTGAAGGTACATTACTTGTATCCGACAACCATGCCAAAGTATTGTTTGATTCTGGATCTACGCATTCCTTTATATCTTGCATATTTGCATCTAGTATACAATTGCCAGTGAAAAACTTGGGATTCAATCGAGATGTAACAACTCCAGTGGGTAAAACAGTTAGATTACAAGAATACCTTCGTAATGTACCAATAGAAGTATTGGGAAAAAGAAGAGATGTCGACCTCATTTTACTGAACATGGTGGACTTTGATATCATACTGGGTATGGACTGGTTAGCAAAATACTGGGTAGTTATGGATTATCACAAAAAGAAAATCACATTTAGCATACTTGGTGAGGAAGTAGTTGTACTATATGGGAAACAACATGACTTAGACAAATCCATTATTTCAGCTATGAAGACTGTCAAACACATGTCCAAAGGGTATCAGGCATTTTTAGCAACAGTTGTTGCTTTGGATGTGAAACAGCCCAAGATAACAGAAATTGACATAGTCAGAGAATTCCCAGACATCTTTCCAGAAGAGCTTCCAGGAGTACCCCCACACAGAGAAATTGAGTTTACCATTGAATTAATTCCTGGTACAACTCCAATTTCTAAAGCACCTTATAGGATGGCCCCAGCAGAATTGAAAGAATTGAAGGGTCAGCTACAAGAATTGTTAGACAAAGGGTTTGTTAGACTAAGTAGTTCACCATGGGGAGCACCAGTAATATTTGTGAAGAAGAAGGATGGATCTATGAGATTGTGCATGGACTATAGAAAGTTGAACAATGTCACAGTGAAAATTAAGTATCCCTTACCTTGCATTGATGATCTCTTCGATCAACTCCAATCTGCTAATGTCTTTCCAAAAATCGACCTTAGATCAGGATATCATCAATTGCGTATTAAGGATGAAGATATAACCAAGTCAGCATTCAGAACTCGGTATGGGCATTATGAGTTTCTAGTCATGTCTTTGGGGTTGACCAATGCACCTGTAGTGTTTATGGATCTCATGAATAGAATCTTTAAGGAATTCTTAGACAAATTCGTAATTGTATTTATTGATGATATACTAATTTGCTCTACCAGTATGGAAGAACATCAAGAACACTTACAAATTGTACTAAATACCCTCAGACTTCATAAATTGTTTGGTAAATTTAGTAAGTGTGAATTATGGTTAGAGAAGGTCAATTTCTTGGGTCATGTAATTTCCAAGAATGGAGTAGAAGTGGACCTTGCCAAGGTTGAAGCAGTAATGAATTGGGAAAAACCTAAGACTGTAACAGAAATACGTAGTTTTCTGGGTTTGGCAGGTTATTACCATAGATTTATTCAAGGATTTTCTCGTATAAACCTTCCTTTGACTTCATTAACTAGAAAAGGGGTATAGTTCACTTGGATAGAAGAATGTGAGAATAGTTTCCAAGAGCTAAAAAAGAGGTTAACTACAGTACCAGTATTGACATTGCCATCAGGAAGTGGGGGATACGAAATATATTGTGATGCTTCAGGCAAGGGGTTAGGGAGTATATTGATGCAAAATGGGAAGGTCATTGCATATGCATCTAGACAATTGAAGAAACATGAAATAAATTATCCAGTACATGACCTGAAATTAGTAGCTGTAGTGTTTGCATTAAAAATTTGGAGACACTATTTGTATGGAGAAAAATTTAGTTTATTCACAGATCATAAAAGTCTCAAATATATCTTCACTCAGGCCGATTTGAATATGAGACAAAGGAGATGGATGGAATACATCAAAGACTATGATTTTGCCATCCATTACCATCTTGGAAAAGCAAACATAGTCGCTAATGCATTAAGTAGACAAATAAGAGCTATACTTACAAACATCACCATTAAATCAGCTTTTGTAGAAAGAGTCCTCAAGGCCCAAGAAGGGGATACAGTAACTCAGGGATTGTGTACAAAGATAAGGTTTTGTAAGGGTACAGATGGGGGTATACGTTTTCAGGAGAGATTAGTGGTTCCTACAAATACAGGCTTGAGAAAAGAACTATTACAAGAAGCCCATCAGTCTAAATTTTCTATACACCCTGGAGGTACAAAGATGTATCAGGATTTGAAAAGAAACTTTTGGTGGGAAGGCATGAAAAGAAACATAGGAGAGTTTGTGGCTAAGTGTTTGAATTGTCAACAAGTAAAAGCTGAACATCAAAGACCACCTGGAATGTTACAAACCTTGGAACTTCCAGAAAGGAAATGGGACAATATCACCATGGATTTTGTGGTGGGATTGCCAAAAACAAGGGAAGGTCATGATATGATTTGGGTGATTGTGGACAGATTAACAAAGTCAGCACATTTCCTTCCAATTAAACACAACTAGTCAGTTGACAATCTAACTAAGTTGTACATAAAAGAAATAGCAAGTCTTCATGGGATTCATTTATCCATCATCTCTGATAGAGATGGGAGATTTACTTCAAGATGTCGGAAGAGCGTACAACAACCATTGGGAACTTCACTTAGATTCAGTACAACATTTCATCCCCAAACAGATGGTCAATCAAAAAGAACTATTCAGACACTGGAAGATATGTTGAGGGCATGTACATTAGATTGGAAGGGAAATTGGGATGAACATCTTTCATTAGTGGAATTTGCTTATAACAACAGTTTTCATGCAAGTATTGGTATGGCACCATATGAAGCATTGTATGGGCGACCATGCCGATCACCAACTTGTTGGAGTGAAGTTGGAGAAAGGAAAATAATGAAGTCAGAAATGGTGGAATAGTGTATAGACAAGGTTAGAATGATAAAGGAAAGGTTGTTAACAGCACATAGTCGTCAGAAGAGTTACGCAGACAAAAGACGTAGAAATCTGGAATTTGATGTGGGAGAGCATGCGCTTTTAAAAATATCACCAGTTAAAGGGGTTATGAGATTTGGAACCAAAGGCAAACTCAGTCCTAGGTTCATTGGTCCATTTGAAATATTAGAATGAATTGGTCTAGTGGCTTATAGATTAGCCTTACCACCGCAACTCTCTGAAGTACACATTGTATTTCATGTATCCATGTTACGAAAATATCTACAAGATGATGCTCACACACTTCAAATAATACCAGAGGAACTAAAGCCAGATCTAACCTTTGAAGAAAAAGTGATACGGATCTTGGACCATAAGGAATAGAAATTAAGGACCAAAACAATTCCTTTAGTCAAAATCCTATGGCAACATCACTCTGTCGAGGAAGCTACATGGAAAACTAAGGTAGAAAGGAGGAAGACACATCCAAGTTTATTTGATTAAGTTATAGTATTAGAAATTTCGAGGACGAAATTATTGTAAGGGGGAATTATCTAAGGAATCAAAATTCAAAACCATGTGCATGACCCATGTAAGTGTACATTCTTAAGCAATTGCATCTTATTTAAATCTCTTATCCAAGCCAAAGAAAGATTGTAGTTGATTAAATTAGGAATGTAAATAACATGGGAAATGGAAACATGCATGGAATAAGAAACTAAACTAAGGAAACTTTCTAAAAACAAAGATTTCTTAAAAAAAAACTTAGAAACTAGCAAAGACTAATCTTAGATGTAGTTTGCATAAGAAAGGAAATCTAAATGAGAAATTAACAAGGCAACAAGAAATAATCTAACGAATCAAAATTCAAAACCATGTGCATGACCCATGTAAGTGTAGATTCTTAAGCAATTGCATCTTATGTAAATCACTTATCCTAGCCGAAGAAAGATTGTAGTTGATTAAATTAGGAATGGAAATAACATGGGAAATGGAAATATGCATGGAATAAGAAACTAAACTAAGGAAACTTTCTAAAAACAAAACTTTCCTAAAACAAAACTTAGAAACTACCAAAACCTAATCTAAGATGTAGTTTACATAAGCAAGGAAATCTAAATAAGAAATTGACAAGGTAACTAGCAATTATCTAAGGAATCAAAATTCAAAACCATGTGCATGACCCATGTAAGTGTAGATTCTTAAGCAATTGGATCTTATTTCTATCACTTATCCTAGCCAAAGAAATATTGTAGTTCATTAAATTAAGAATGTAAATAACATGGGAAATGGAAACATTCATGGAATAAGAAACTAAACTGAGGAAACTTTCTAAAAACAAAGTATTTTAAAACAAAATTTAGAAACTAACTAAAACTAATCAAAGATGCAGTTTACATAAGCAAGGAAATCTAAATAAGAAATTAACAAGGCAACAAGAAATTATCCAAGGAATCAAAATTCAAAACCATGTGCATGACCCATGTAAGTGTAGATTCTTAAACAATTGCATCTTATTTAAATCACTTATACTAGCCAAAGAAAGATTGTAGTTGATTAAATTAGGAATGTAAATAACATGGGAAATGAAAACATGCATAGAATATGAAACTAAACTAAGGAAACATTCTAAAAACAAAGCTTTCCTAAAACAAAACTTAGAAACTAGCAAAACCAAATCTAAGATGTAGTTCACATAAGCAAGGAAATCTAAATAAGAAATTGACAAGGCAACTAGCAATTATCTAAGGAATCAAAATTCAAAACCATGTGCATGACCCATGTAACTGTAGATTCTTAAGCAATTGGATCTTATTTATATCACTTATCCTAGCCAAAGAAATATTGTAGTTCATTAAATTAAGAATGTAAATAACATGGGAAATGGAAACATTCACGGAATAAGAAACTAAACTGAGGAAACTTTCTAAAAACAAAGTATTTTAAAACAAAATTTAGAAACTAACTAAAACTAATCAAAGATGCAGTTTACATAAGCAAGGAAATCTAAATAAGAAATTAACAAGGCAACAAGAAATTATCTAAGGAATCAAAATTCAAAACCATGTGCATGATCCATGTTAGTGTAGATTCTTAAGCAATTGCATCCTATTTAAATTACTTATCCTAGCCAAAGAAAGATTGTAGTTGATTAAATTAGGAATGGAAATAACATGGGAGAAGGAAATATTCATGGAATAAGAAACTAAACTGAGGAAACTTTCTGGAAACAATGTTTTTTAAAACAAAATTTAGAATATATCTAAAACTAATCTAAGATGCAGTTTACATAAGCAAGGAAATCTAAATCAGAAATTAACAAGGCAACAAGAAATAATCTAAGGAATCAAAATTCAAAACCATGTCCATGACCCATGTAAGTGTAGATTCTTAAGCAATTTGTGACGACTCGGGTTTTTCCATGTATTTTTAAATACAATATCTAATTCCTAAGGCGGGATGCATCCCTATTTGAAAACCATGCAATGCAGCGAAAATCTTTAGTTTTAAACTCATTTTGAAAACTCCGAGTGTCATTTGCTTTCACAACAACCAAAGTAGTTTTTGAAAAACTTTAGAAATCATAAGTGTTTTTCCTAGGTCTATCCAGTCACAGCTCACAGAGAAACTGTAAGTAAATACAACTACATGTCCAAAGGGTAGAGTGTTTACTTACATGTATTATTGTCTCCTTTTGATTTACTTGCTTGTAGCACTAACGTAGGTGTCCTCTACTCGTGGATGAAACTATCTAAAAATGTTAAGGATAGGGTGAGTATATACTATACTCAGTAGGAGACT
The DNA here is from genome assembly GCA_035236585.1 of Warburgia ugandensis. NCBI lineage: Eukaryota > Viridiplantae > Streptophyta > Magnoliopsida > Canellales > Canellaceae > Warburgia > Warburgia ugandensis. Next base: position 56,573,384 of record CP141128.1, read on the forward strand.
ATCACTACTAGTTTTGCAATGCATGCTATGTTTAAAATCATATGCTCTTTAAAACATGTGCATGTTCGAACAACCATGTTCAATATCGATATTAAAAACCACTGTCGAATCAGAATACTGATGACTTAAAGAATCGCATAATCCAAGTCGAAAGTATCATATATATATATATATATATATCATAAACATAATGATATGCTTAAGATGCTCAACTGAATCCAACTCATGGATATCTGGTATGGTCGACCAACCTCATGTCATGCCATATGCAATGCAAGTAAATCCTCAAACCATAGGGCCCAACTATGCCCACGACCTCGCCGCCGTGTGGTCCCCAGGTACCTTGGGACACTGGGTCATATGCCTCCATGGGACATATGACATTTCGACCTAGTGCCGTGATAGCAATGGTAGCCCCCTGTACCACATGCAGTCGAAGCAGGGACATGCCCTTTTTGGGTGTGGTACCCATTCCACCTAATAGTGGTAGAGGCTGGGAGGCCACCCCAGACCCCTCGGCATAGCGCCCACGAGCATATTAGCCCAAATCATATACTGTCAAACAAGCAAAAACCTCTTTTTCAAAACTTGTCCTCATTGGGTCCCTCACAACTGCCTACCCAGCATCTTTTGGGCACTCCAGCGTCTTTTGGTAACCCTCAAGGACATGCAATTTTTCAAGAACTTAATGGTCACAAATCATGCAATATATGTAATTGTTTGCAAAACATGTCTATGCATAATGTATTTATCATATGCATGCTGAATTCATTTATATGCTAAATAAGTCATGCTAAACAAGTCATATAATTTATACTTAAAACATGCATTCAAAACAATCATGGGCTCTCTCTTTTTGTTAAAAGTCTAGTAGCAATAGAGCACCTACCTCGAAGTCTCCTAAAGTCGTGTCCTTCATCACTCAACCCATCCCTGGGTCTCATTTATAAACTCCAGGATATGAATGGATACAAGGAGTCCTTATCAATTTCGATCTATTTAGAAATTAGATAGTTAGATTTGCCTTTTAGGGTCCATGGGTCCTTGCCTAATTCATTGTCAGGCTAGATCCTATGATATGGATCTACTATTCAATAGTTAAACTGCCTAATTCATTGTCAGGCTAGATCCTATTGTAATGCCCGATCAATTTACACTATTTTTAACGAAAATTGAACATTCTATAGGAAATAAACTGAATTAAATGTTTCACTTTATTCAAAATAGTAGATCCTATAGGATTCTACCTGAAAAATGGAATCCAATGCCTCTAAAATCACCCAAAATGGAGTCCGTTTGAAGAAGTTACGGCTGTTTAAAGATCAGGGGCAGTTCTGTAATTTAAACAGAAAACGTTTAAAACGAAAAAGGTCAAAAAACATAGGGGGCCGTTTTGATAACGGCACCCCCTGTCGTCTTCCTCCCCAGATTTTTTCAGAAACCCTCAAATCTCAATTTTTCCAGAGGGATCTGCCACTGCCAAGGGCGACACCGCCATTGGCAACACCGCCATAGCAAGGCTATAAAAAGCCCCATCTCCCCCTCTCAAAAACACAAGTTTCCTGACATGTTGAGACTGGAGTTTCCAGCAAATCGAAAACCTATCCCAAACTAGTCTCCCCTCTGTGTTTTCTGACAACAGCCAGGCCAAGTCTAGCCGGCCATTCCTCTACCCATCTCCCCACTGCCCTCTTGTTCCTCTGACATCATTGGAAGTGGGGTTTTTCCCCAAGTTCATGCGTTCCGGTGAGCAGGCACACCCACCGAAAAAGGGCGTCCCCAGGCTGCCCAGGTAAGACGTCCTTACCTCCTTTGTTGGTTCATCCCCCTTTTAGGCTAGATCTAGGCTAGATCAAGCATTCTCAAACATTTTCCAGCTGGATTTCCTGGCCGAAAAACGTCCCCAAACCAGCTCAGACGATGTTGCACGAACCAGGCATCCCAGGGACGCCATGCTTTACGTGCACCTGGGACTGGGTCCCTGGGACGGGTTTTAGGTGTACGACAGTGTGTACACTGTCCCAGGTACGGCCTTCAGGTGCGCGTGCGACATGGGGCAAGGGTCTTGGCTTGACTAAGGTGCACGGGGGTGCCTTGAGAGCTAAGATGTGCCATGCTATAAGGTGTGTTCGTGCGATGATGCGCATCATAGCACGTCACTTAAGCATGCATGTGCGCGTGCAAAACGTGGACCCTAGAACGGCCTTTGGGCGCGCATGCACGTAAGGCGGTCACGGTTCAACCAGAATACACGGGTATCCTGGGAACTGGGGCACACGAACCTAATGAGACTTTAAAGTTAGGATTAGAGGATAAATTACAGAGTTTAACTATTGGAAAGTAGATCCACACCATAGGATCTAGCCTGACAAATGAATTAGGCAAGGACCATGGACCCTAAAGGTAGAGCTAGCAATCTAATGTCTAAATGGATTGAAATTAATAAGGACTCCTTGTATCCATTCATACCCAGGAGTTTATAAATGAGACCCAGGGACGGGTTGAAGTGATAAAGGACGGGACTCCAGGAGACTTTGAGGTAGGCGCTCTATCGCTACTAGACTTTTTTTAAAAAGAGCCATGGTTGTTTTGAGGCTGCATGTTTTAAAGTATAAGTTATATGATTTGTTTAGCATGACTTATTTTATGAATTGTTTAGCTTATAAATGAATTCAGCATGCATATGACAAATACATTATGCATAAACATGTTTTGCAAACAATTGCATATATCGCATGATTTGTGAGCATTGAGTTCTTGAAAAATTGCATGTCCTTGAGGGTTACCAAAAGATGCTGGAGTGCCCAAAAGACGCTAGGTAGGCAGTTGTGAGGGCGAGGCAGTTGTGAGGGACCCAAAGAGGACGGGTTTTGAAAAAGAGGTTTTTCGCTTGTTTGATCTTATATGATTTGGGCTAGTAAGCTCATGGGTGCTATGCCGAGGGGTCTGGGTTGGCCACCCAGCCTCTACCACTACTAGGTGGAATGGGTACCACGCCCAAAAAGGGCATGTCCCTACATCGACTGCATGTGGTACAGGAGGCTACCACTGGTGTCATAACACTGGGTCAATGTGTCATATGCCCCCTAGAGGCTATGACGCTGTGTCCACAAGTACCTGGGGACCACGTGGCGGCGAGGTCATGGGCATAGTTAGACCCTATGGTTTGAGGATTTAATTGCATTGCATATGGCATGACATGAGGTTGGTCGACCATACCAGATATCCATGAGTTGGATTCAATTGAGCATCTTATGCATATCATTATGTTTATGATATATGATACTTTCAACTTGGATTATCCTATTCTTTAAGTCATTAGTATTTCAATTCGACAGTGGTTTTTAATATCGATATTGAACACGGTTGTTCGAACATACACATGTTTTTAAGAACATATGATTTTAAACATAGCATGCATTACAAAACTAGTAGTGATAGACTCCTACTGAGTATAGTATATACTCACCCTATCCTTAACATTTTCCAGGATAGTTCCACTCACAAATAGAAGACGCCCCAGGAAATATTAGTGCTACGAGCAAGTGAATCAAACAGGAGACAATTATACATGTAAGTAAACTCTCTACCCTTTGGACATGTATTTTTATTTATTTGCAGTTGGACTGTGTGCTGTGACTGGATAGACCTGGGGAAAAACATTTATGATTTCTGAAGTTTTTCAACAACTACTTTGATTGTTGTGAAAGCAAATGACACTCGGGGTTTTCAAATGAGTTTAAAACAAAAGATTTTCCACTGCATTGCATGGTTTTCATAAAATGGTTTTCAAATAAGGATGCATCCCGCCTTAGGAATTAGTTATCGCATTTAAAAATGCATGGGAAAACCCAAGTTGTCACACTTATGATATGGATCTACTATAAAATAGTTAACCTCTGTAAATTGTCCTCTGATCCTAATTTTAAACTCTCATTAGATCCACGTGTCCCAATTCCTAGGACACCCGTGCATCCTGGTTGAAATGTGATTGTCTCATGTGCGTGCGCGCCCAAAGGCCATGCCAGGGACCACGTTTTGCATGCGCACATGCATGCTCAAGCGACGCGCTATGACGCGCATCCTGGATGGCATCGCATGGATGCACCTTTGGTGTAGCATGGAGCATCTCAACTCCCAGGGCACCCCGTGCATCCTAGTCGAGCCAGGACCCGTGCCCCATGTTGCACATGTACCCGAAGGCCTCATCATGGACAATGTACGTACTGTCTTATGCCTGGAACCCCTCCCAGGGACCCAGTCCTAGGCGCAGGTGAAGCATGGCGTCCCTGGGACGCCTTGTTCGTGCAGAGCCGGTTGGAACCGGCTAGGTTGTTTTCCAGCTAGGAAGACCGGCTGGAAAAAGGACCAGATCCGGCATGGATCTGGCCTGAGGGAAGAAAAACAAAAAGGAAGGGAAAAACAGCTTACCTGGGTAGCCAGGGACGCCCTCCTTCGGGTGGCGCGGCTCCCTCTTCCCGTCTAAAAAACCTTATGCTCGCCGGAACCCATGAAGAAGGGGGGAAAACCCCACTTCCGATGAGGCCGGAGGAACAAGAGGGAGGTGGGGAGATGGGAATGGTTGGCCTGACTTGGGCCTAGCCGGAATGTGCAGGGGATTGCTAGAGACGGGTTTCCAATTTTTTCCGGAAACCCCAGTCTCAAAATAGCCAAAAAAATCATGTCTTGAGAGGGGGGAGATAGGGCTTTTTATAGCCTTGCTATAGCGGTGCTGCCAATGGCGGTGCCGCTATTGGCGGTGGCAGATTTCTCTAAAAACTAGGGTTTCTGGAGAAATCTAGAGGAAGAAGACGATGGGGTGTCGTTATCAAAACGGCCCCCTGCATTTTCTGTCTTTTTCGTTTTTCTGTTTAAATTATAGAAATACCCCTGATCTTTAAACGGCCGTAACTTCTTCATACGAACTCCGTTTTTGGCGTTCTTTGAGGCATTGGATTCCATTTTTTTAGTAGAATCTAATCGTACCAAGTGTCCTCACAAATTCCTTAATTTACTATTTTAAATAAAGTAAAAGATTCAATATAGTTCATTTCTTATAGAATGTCCAAAATAGCATGAATTGCTCGGGCATTACATTGTTACCCCCTTAAAAGAATTTCGTCCTCGAAATTCCATACATTATCATCTTCAAGGTATTTTGTGTCTTAGATAACTTTTTGGTGAATGCATTCTCCCCTTAGGAATCAAATCTAGGCTCAACCTCAATTTATCATTTTTATTGTTCCTTCTACAAGGCCTTACCTATGAGGGCCACTTTTGATGCGTACTCCGATGCATACTCCTATACTTGCCAGTTTAACAATACCGGTTTCTGGTTGCAATTCATCTATCTCGAAACCCTTAGCCGCCTATACTTTTCTCATCATGTATAGGATAGTCTCCTCATAAGATCATGCTTCTTTATTCATGTATAATTTACTCCATACTTCTTTGAGATCATATGATCTTATTTCTCCTATTTCATAGGATAATCCCTTTTTCTTCTTGTCTTTCATCTAGTGATCTCTTCATCATCCACATCTCCTTCTAATGGTTGGTTATATGTCATTAGTAAGAGTCCAAAAAAATTACCTTCTTTCTATTGTGTCTAACTTTGCTTCTTATCTTTTATATTTGTCCCCAAGCTACTTCAATAACTGACATGGTATCATGTGCTCTACAGCCAAACCCTGGATTAACTTCGAATTTCAACTGTCTGTCATTTTCCATATGTGACTTGATTCCTCAACCAAAGTTACATTCAAAATAAAATCATGAAAGCCAATTAGTAGCATCTTCCATTGAGGACCTTATCATATACTGAAAGTAAAATGTCCTAACTCTATATCCTGTTTCATAATTATTGAATTCATTAAACGCTTTTCTCCATGAAGATTTTATCCAAACTCATGTCAAATGTTAATGGTCGATTCATCATCATGGGTCAAATGTTCTAGTCCAAAGGCCTATCTCACTATTCACATCAATTTGTTATTAGGATTTTCGATAATGTTCCCATTTATGCAAAGCAAAAAGTCTCTTATTCATAACCGAGTACCCTTACTAGGTCATGGTTGAATCCTTTGTCATCATCCTCTTTGTCCTTTTCTTTGCTTGATGGTTTTCTTCGTAACCTTTCAGTCCAAAAGTTCTATACTCAATCCAGTAGGGTTAGTCCTTAGGAAATTTCTTCAATTGATTTTTCGTACTTGGTATATGCTCATAACAACTAACTATTTGTCTAAAGGCAACGTAACATTAAATCTTCTCCTTATAGTGTGCTAGCCACCTCAACTTTCTCCTTCCATTCCCTATATCAATATATTGTGCAATCTTTTATCAAGGCTTTATAGTCAACCCTGCAGTCTGTATTCTCAAATTTTATCTTTCAAGTGCCTCCTCATACTTGGCTTATAATAGCAGTTCTTGTTCAATAGCTATTTCATCAAGTTATGCTGAAGCTATTAAATCATCAAATTTGAAAAACACTCAGGAACATTTTCGTAGACATATAGAAAGACTTTGTTTGATTACCTATTGATCTCTTTCTAGATATATCTTTGTAATAAGCTCAAGGGTCTCTAAAATGATCAGTACTTATTTGCCTTCCTTTTCAATCCAAGTCAGCAGTATTTTTCAGACTCAAAGTAATTTCTTCACCTTGTCATGGTAGCCATTAAGGTTTGAAAAAAAATCTTTCACATTGGTTTAGATCACTTCTTATTTTTGCTCCTATCTCAGTTGCAACTGTCCTCATCAACTGACCTCATGCCCTCAATTGACTTAGTTTAACAAGTACTTCTTTCAAGGAAAACTCAAGTCTAAAGACTTATAACATCCCTCTAAGTATATAACTTCGACTACTAACTCATAGATACTAACATACTTGACTAATTAGGGTGGGATACCTTTATTTAGTCAACAATACTCTAAAGGTAATGACTAAATAATGGTCTTAAGATTTTTGGTCTTCCAATCTATGATAGTAAGACCTCAATTTGATCCTTGATGGTACCCTACTTGCTGAAGAAAGACAAATGGACAAGTCACTGTCCTGGCTTAATTCCTTTTTCAATATACTTTATTGGCAAGGTAGGATATTACCAAAATTTTCTTTTTATGGACTATATCCATTGGTGTTCCCCATAAACTACTGGATCCGATAAGAATCTAATTGCAATAATAGACATCAAACTATTTGTAGAATTTAATTTCTAGTCGGTCACCATTCCTCTTCGAATTTTCTTATCGCATGATCTCCTGAAATTCGATATTCTACTCAAAGTCTTAAACCCCATATGTTTTCTCTCTTTTATACTCTTTTACAATAAGATCACCAACTCATCTATCATCATTCCTTCGAAGTTGATTGGTTTATCTTCCCACTCGATGAAAGATTTGTATGTATCTATTCTTTCCTCAATAAAGTCATGACCTTTTTCTTTTGAATATTCAATATTCATAGAATACTTATAGTTACATCTCTATCTCTTTCTCTCTTTTCTTCAAAATCCTCATTTTTGTCTACCTAGATCAATGCTTTCATTTGAGTGGTTGCATATATTTGATTTATGCGGCAGTCAAGAGAAACTTAATACTTCCAGGAAATGTTGAAGTTTTCTAATATCATTGAAATCCTTAATTTCCTATAGCCTCAATAAAATTCATACAATGTCTTAATAATGACATTGACGTTTTGATCATACTATACTTTTCGTACAAGTTCATGTTAGGATCAATCTATTATCATCCCTAGTATTATCATCAAAATCTTTTGATAACTCGGTCGAATTCATTTCCCTGTCATATTCGTGTTTTATTCCTCTTAATCACATAATATGTCACTTGTATACATCTTCTGATTTGCTCCATAATACGCAAGTAGTTATTATTCGATAGCATTTCACTCTTTATAAGACTCCAATTAAGGTATCCAAAATTAAGCTAAGTCCTTCAGGGTCCATACCTTTGTGACCTAGTACAAGTCACAGTTATCTCCTAATATCATGTTGCATTCTCATCCCTCTTAGATTATCATCAAAATCTTCTTAAAGTTTGTCTTTTACATTCCCTATCATACTCATATCGTATGATAGTGTACTCATATTCTGATATTCTTTAGAAGGGTAAGATAGCCATCTACGTTCTTCAATTTTCTCACCTTTGATGAGATTACTTTATTACAGGTTAGAACTATCTACTAACAAGTTCACTAACATCTTCCTTCATCATCATCATAATATGATCCATATATCAGTTTTCACATTTGCACCACACAACAATCCTTAATCCTTAAGTCGTCTTAGACTAGATTTTGGGATAAGGGTTGCACTATCCTCTGCCTAATTATTTGTTAAACCAAGCTGTGTTTCACCTATTTATTTATGGTGAACTGCCTTGAGCATTAATATTGTAATCGTCAAATAGAAGTAGTCATCTCCACTACTCCTATTTATACTACTTCTTCTTAATTTTCTCTATTGTCTATGACCCTTGGACATGCTGGACTGGCTGTGAAAGGATAAAACCTGGGCTCTAATACCAACTGTGATGACCCGGGTTTTTCCATGCATTTTTAAATGCAATATCTAATTCCTAAGGTGGGATGCATCCCTATTTGAAAACCATTTTATGATAACCATGCAATGTAGTGGAAAAATCTTTAGTTTTAAACTCATTTTGAAAACCCCGAGTGTCATTTGCTTTCACAACAACCAAAGTAGTTTTTGAAAAACTTTAGAAATCATAAGTGTTTTTCCCAGGTCTATCCAGTCACAGCTCACAGCCCAACTGTAAGTAAATACAACTACATGTCCAAAGGGTAGATTGTTTACTTACATGTATCATTGTCTCCTTTTGATTTACTTGCTCGTAGCACTAACGTAGGTGTCCTCTACTCGTGGATGGAACTATCCTGAAAATGTTAAGGATAGGGTGAGTATATACTATACTCAATAGGAGTCTATCACTACTAGTTTTGCAATGCATGCTATGTTTAAAATCATATGCTCTTTAAAACACGTGCATGTTCAAACAACCATGTTCAATATCGATATTAAAAACCACTGCCGAATCAGAATACTGATGACTTAAAGAATCGCATAATCCAAGTCGAAAGTATCATATATATATCATAAACATAATGATATGCTTAAGATGCTCAACTAAATCCAACTGTGACGACCAGGGCTTTCCCATGCATTTTTAAATGCAAGATCTAAATTTCCTATGGCAGGATGCATCCCTATTTGAAAACCATTTTATAAAAATGCATGCAATGCAGCAGAAAATCTTTAGTTTTAAAACTCATTTTCAAAACCCCGAGTGTCATTTGCTTTAACAACAACCAAAGTAAAAACTTCAGAAATCATAAGTGCTTTTCCCCAGGTCTATCCAGTCACAACTCACAGCCCAACTGTAAATAAATACAAATACATGTCCAATGGGTAGAGAGTTTACTTACATGTATCATTGTCTCCTTTTGATTTACTTGCTCGTAGCACTAACGTAGGTGTCCTCTACTTGTGGATGGAACTATCCTGAAAATGTTAAGGATAGGGTGAGTATATACTATACTCAGTACGAGTCTATCACTACTAGTTTTGCAATGCATGCTATGTTTAAAAATCATATGCTCTTTAAAACATGTGCATGTTTGAACAACCCTGTTCAATATCAATATTAAAAACCATTGTCGAATTGGAATACTAATGACTTAAAGAATCGCATAAATCCAAGTCAAAAGTATCATATATATATCATAAACATAATGATATGCATTAGATGCTCAGCTGAATCCAACTCATGGATATCTGGTATGGTATGGTCGACCAACCTCATGTCATGCCATATGCAATGCAAGTAAATCCATGAAACCATAGGGCCCAACTATGCCCACGACCTCACCGCCGTGTGGTCCCCAGGTACCAGAGGACACTCGTCATAGCCTCCACGGGGCATATGACACATCGACCCAGTGTCGTGACATCAGTGGTAGCCCCTTCTACCACTTGCAGTCGATGTAGGTATGTTGCCCTTTTTGGGCGTGGTACCCATTCCACTTAGTAGTGGTAGAGGCTGGAGGCCAACCCAGACCTCTTGGCATAGCGCCCATGAACTTATTAGCCCAAATCATATAAGATCAAACAAGCAAAAATCTCTTTTTCAAAACCTGTCCTCTTTGGGTCCCTCACAACTGCCTGGCCCTCATAACTGCCTACCCAGTGTCTTTTGGGCACTCCAGTGTCTTTTGGTAACCCTCAAGGACATGCAATTTTTTTAAGAACTCAATGCTCACAAATCATGCAATATATGCAATTGTTTGCAAAACATATCTATGCATAATGTATTTATCATATGCATGCTAAATAAAATTAAGTCATGCTAAACTAGTAATATAACTTATACTTAAAACATACATTCAAAACAATCATGGCTCTTTTTAAAAGTCTAGTAGCGATAGAGCACCTACCTCAAAGTCTCCTGGAGTCGCGTCCTTTATCACTTCAACCCATCCCTAGGTTTCATTTATAAACTCCTGGGTATGAAATGATATAAGGAGTCCTTAGTAATTTCAATCCATCTAGAAATTAGATCGCTAGATTTGCCTTTTAGGGTCTATGGTCCTTGCCTAATTCATTGTGAGGCTAGATCCTATGATAGGGATCTACTATTCAATGTTTGACTTTGTAAATTGTCCTATGATCCTAACTTTCTAGTCTCATTAGGTCCGCGCATCATGGTTTCTAAGACGTGTGTGCGCCTTAATGGACGACCCAGATGTGTCAATTTGGGCCCTGCGCCACAGGTTCTAGGATGCGTGCGTGCCCTGGTTGTACCTAAACCACATTAGCTCACATGCGTCTGTCCGAATGGTGTGATGGCACATCTGAATGGCACGCTAAGATGCACGTCATGGACGGCATTGCGCGGATGAGTCTTAGGCGGGGTTGCACGCACGTCCTAGTTCTTGGGACACTCATGCATCTCAGTCGAGTCGGGCATCTATCCGTGTGTGGCACGCATGTGACAGTCGCCCCAGGGAGCTCAGCATGGTTGCTCGTCACGCCCACATACCCCTGGGATGCTTGTGCACCCTGGGATGCCCACACCCCAAGGACGCTTGTGCACCCTGGGACGTCCACACCCTAGGGACGCTTGTGCATCCCTGGGACGTGCTACTGTGGACGGGTTTTTCACCCGTCTGGTTTCGTTCCACAAAAATCATGGATTTTCGGCGGAACTCACCAAATCCAGCATGGAACTAGGCCAGAACAAAGAGAAATCCAAGGAGAAAATGCAAGAGGGAGGTGAGTGCTTACCTAGCAGTCGGAGATGGCGCTCCTCCCGCCTGGTAGGTTGCCTGCCTAAACCCTTTGTTGCTGGAAAACTCGAAGAAGGGGGAACCCCATTGCCAAGACCGAAAAGAAGAGAGGGGAATGGGGAGACGAGAATGGCTGGCCTATCTTGGGCCTGTCCATTTGTAATGCCCGAGCAATTTACACTATTTTTAACGAAAATTTAATGTTTTATAGGAAATAAACTATGTTGAATGTTTGATTTTATTTTAAATAGAAAATTAAGGAATTTGTGAGGAAACTTAGTATCATTAGATTCTACTCAAGAAATGGAATCCAACGCCTCAAAAATCACCCAAAACGGAGTTCATATGAAGAAGTTACAGCCATTTAAAGATAGGGGTATTTTTGGAAATTAAACAGAAAAACGAAAAAGGACGAAAAACGTAGGGGACCATTTTGATAACGGCACCCCCTGTCATCTTCAACCTCTAGACCCTCCCTGAAACCCTCGATCCTGATTTTTCTAGAGGGATCTGCCACCGCCAATGCTGGCACCGCCATTGAGGGGCACCGCCATAGCCGGTCTAGAAAAACCCCATCTCCCCTCTCCAAAAAACCACGTTTTCTGGCATTTTTCCAGTCATTTGAGAATGGGGTTTCCGGAAAAAAAACTAGAAACCAGTTCCTCTGTGTTTCCGGCAATGGCCAGGCCAAGACTGGCCTCCCATTCCTTTACCCATCTCCCCATTCCCCTTTTCCCCATCTGGTCGCAACGTAACAACGTTTTTCCCCCTTCTTCGAGCTTCCCGGCGAGCAGGCACACCCACCAGAAAAAGGGCATCCCCAGGCTGCCTAGGTAAGCTATTTCTCCTTCTTTTCCTTTCCGTTTGCTTCCCCAGGCCAGATCCATGCCGGATATGGTCCTTTCCAGTCGTTTTCAACCGGGTTCTTGGCCGAAAAAACACCCCACGACGGCTTGGGCCGGACCTGCACAAGCTAGGCATGCCAAGGACGCCAAGCACCACGTGCACCTAGGACTGGGTCCCTAGGACGGGTTCCAGGTGTACAACAGTGTCTACACTGCCCCAGGTACAGCCTTCAGGTGCGCGCGCGACATGGGGCACAGGTCCTGGCTTGACCAGGGTGCACGGGGTGCCCTGGGAGCTGAGACGCGCCATGCTACAAGGTGTGTCCATGCGATGATGCACGTCATAGCGCGTCGCTTAGGCATGCTTGTGCACGTGCGAACACTGTCCCAGGTGCGGCCTTCAGGTACCTGCGTGACATGGGGCACGGGTCCTAGCTCAACCAGGATGCACGGGGTGCCCTGGGAGCTGAGACGCGCCATGCTACAAGGTGCGTCTGTGTGATGACGCACGTCATAGCGCATCACTTGAGCATGCATGTACGCGTGCAAAACGCAGTCTCTGGCACGGCCTTTAGGCACACACGCACGTGAGGCGATCATGGTTCAACCAGGATGCACGGGTGTCCTGGGAACCGGGACACACGGACCTAATGAGACTTTAAAATTAGGATCATAGGACCATTCATAGAATTTAACTATTGAATAAGTAGGTCCATATTATAGGAGCTAGCCTGGCAATGAATTAGGCAAGGACCCTTGACCCTAAACAGCAGATTTAGCGGTCTAATGTCTAAATAGATTAAAATTAATAAGGACTCCTTGTACCCAGAAGTTTATAAATGAGACCCAGGGACGGGTTGAGTGCTAAAGGACGCGATTCTAGTAGACAGTTAGGTAGGTGCTCTATCGCTACTAGACATTTTTACAGAAGGAGCCATGATTGTTTTATGCATGTTTTAAGTACAAATTGTATAACTTGTTTAGCATGACTTAATTAAGCATACATATGATAAACGCTTTATGCATAGATATGTTTGGCAAATAATTGCATATACATTATGCATAGATATGTTTTTCAAATGATTACATATACATTATGCATAGATATGTTTTGCAAATGATTGCATATACATTATGCATAGATATGTTTTGCAAATGATTGCATATACATTATGCATAGATATGTTTTGCAAACAAATGCATATATTGCATAATTGGTGAGCATTGAGTTTTTAAAAGATTACATGTCCTTGAGGGTTACCAAAAGATGCTGGAGTGCCCAAAAGACGCTGGGTAGGCAGTTGTGAGGGACCCAAAGAGGACGGGTTTTGAACAAGAGGTTTTCATTGGTTTGATCTGATATGATTTGGGCTGATGAGCTCATGGGCGCTATGCCAAGAGGTTTGGGTTGGCCTCTAGCCTCTACCACTATTAGGTGGATGGGTACCACACCCAAAAAGGGCAACATCCTTACGTCAACTGCATGTGGTACAGGGGGCTACCACTGGTGTCACGGCATTGGGTCGACGTGTCATAGGCCCCGTTGAGGCTATGACCGAGTGTCCTCAGGTACTCAAGGACCACATGGCGGCTAGGTCATGGGCATAGTTGGACCCTATGGTTTCGTGGACTTATTTGCATTGCATATGGCATGATATGAGGTTGGTCGACCATACCATACTAGATATCCATGAGTTGGATTCAGTTGAGCATCTGATGCATATCATTATGTTTATGATATATGATACTTTCGACTTGGATTATGCTATTCTTTAAGTCGTCAGTATTCCGATTTGACAGTGGTTTTTAATATCGATATTGAACATGATTGTTCGAACATGCATATGTTTTTAAGAGCATATGATTTTAAACATAGCATGCATTGCAAAACTAGTAGTGATAGAATCCTACTGAGTATAGTATATACTCACCCTATCCTTAACATTTTTCAAGATAGTTCCACTCACAAATAGAAGACGTCTCAGGAGATATTAGTGCTACAAGCAAGTGAATAAACTGAGGAGACAAGTATACATGTAAGTAAACTCTCAACCCTTTGGACATGCATTTATTTACAATTGGACTGTGTATTGTGACTGGATAGACTTGGGGAAAAACATTTATGATTTCTAAAGTTTTTCAAAAACTACTTTGAGTATTGTGAAAGCAAATAACACTCGGGGTTTTCAAAATGAGTTTAAAACTAAAGATTTTTCGCTGCATTGATTGGTTTTTATAACATGGTTTTCAAATAGGGATGCATCCCGCCTTAGGAATTAGATATTGCATTTAAAAATGCATGAGAAAATCCGAGTCATCACACCATTGCCGAAAAACTCAGGGAGACGGGTTTGAGACGGGCTTCCTATTTTTGCCGGAAACCCTAGTCCCAAAGTCCCCGGAAACATGTTTTTAGAGAGGGGGAGATGAGGCTTTTATAGAGGGGAGAAGGCGGTGCCCCCATTTCCCCTGGTGTGTTCTGGAGAAATCAGGAGAAAAAGGGTTTCTGGAGAAGTCTGGAGGGGGAAGACGACAGGGGGTGCCGTTATCAAAACGGCCCCCGGTGGTTTTCGTCTTTTTCATTTTCTGTTTAATTTACAAAACTGCCCCTGATCTTTAAACAACCGTAACTTCTTCATACAAACTCCGTTTTCAGCGTTCTTTAAGACGTTGGATTCTATTTTTTGAGTAGAATCTAATGGTACCAAGTTTCCTCACAAATTCCTTGGGTTACTATTTTAAATAAAGTGAAACATTTAACACAGTTTATTTCCCATAAAATGTCCAATTTTTGTTAAAAATATCATAAATTGCTCGGGTGTTACACCAACTCATGGATATCTGGTATGGTCGACCAACCTCATGTCATGCCATATGCAATGCAAGTAAATCCTCAAACCATAGGGCCCAACTATGCCCACGACCTCGCCGCCGTGTGGTCCCCGGGTACCTAGGGACACAAGGTCATATGCCTCCACGGGACATATGACACTTCGACCCAGTGCCGTAACACCAGTGGTAGCCCCCTGTACCACATGCAGTCAAAGCAGGGACATGCCCTTTTTGGGCGTGGTACCCATTCCACCTAATAGTGGTAGAGGCTGGGAGGCCACCCCAGACCCCTCGGCATAGCGCCCACGAGCTTATTAGCCCAAATCATATATGGTCAAACAAGCAAAAACCTCTTTTTCAAAACTTGTCCTCTTTGGATCCCTCACAACTGCCTACCCAGCATCTTTTGGGCACTCCAGCGTCTTTTGGTAACCCTCAAGGACATGCAATTTGTCAAGAACTCAATGCTCACAAATCATGTAATATATGCAATTGTTTGCAAAATATGTCTATGCATAATGTATTTATCATATGCATGCTGAATTCATTTATATGTTAAACAAGTCATAAAATAAGTCATGCTAAACAAGTCATATAATTTATACTTGAAACATGTATTCAAAACAATCATGGGCTCTCTCTTTTTGTTACAAGTCTAGTAGCGATAGAGCACCTACCTCGAAGTCTCCTAAAAGCGACTCCTTCATCACTCAACCCGTCCCTGGGTCTCATTTATAAACTCCTGGATATGAATGGATACAAGGAGTCCTTATCAATTTTGATCTATTTAGAAATTAGATCAGTAGATTTGGCTTTTAGGGTCCATAGGTCCTTGCCTAATTCATTGTCAGGCTAGATCCTATGATATGGATCTGCTATAAAATAGTTAAACTCTATAAATTGTCCTCTGATCCTAACTTTAAACTCTCATTAGATCCATGTGTCCCAGTTCCCAGGACACCCGTGCATCCTAGTTGAACTGCGACCGCCTCACGTGCGTGCGCGCTCAAAGGCTATGCCAGGGACCGCGTTTTGCATGGGCACATGCATGCTCAAGCGACGTGCTATGACGTGCATCCTGGATAGCATCGTACGAACATACCTTTGGTGTAGCATGGCGCGTCTCAGCTCCCAAGGCACCCCGTGCATCCTGGTCGAGCTAGGACCCGTGCCCCATGTTGCGCACGTACCTGAAGGCTGCACCAGGGACATTGTACGTACTGTCGTACACCTGGAACCTGTCCCAAGGACCCAGTCCCAGGTGCAGGTGAAGCATGGTGTCCCTGGGACACCTTGTTCGTGCAGAGCCAGTTGGAACTGGCTGGGTCATTTTCCGGCTAGGAAGACCGACTGGAAAAAGGACCAGATCCGGCATGGATCTGGCCTAGGGGAAGCAGAACGGAAAGGAAGGGAAAAATGGCTTACTTGGGTAGTCGGGGGCGCCCTCCTTCAGGTGGTGTGGCTCCCTCTTCCCGTCTGAAAAACCTTATGCTCGCCGGAACCCATGAAAAAGGGGGAAAAACCCCACTTCTGATGAGGTCAGAGGAACAAGAGGGGAGGTGGGGAGATGGGAATGGCCGGCCTAGCTCGGGCTTGGGCGAAATATGTAGGGGAATGCTAGAGACAGGTTTTTGATTTTTGCTGAAAAGCCCAGTCTCAAAATAGCCAGAAAAATCGTGTCATGGAGAGGGGGGACATAGGGCTTTTTATAGCCTTGCTATGGCGGTGGCAAATTTCCCTAGAAACTAGGGTTTCTGGAGAAATATAGAGGAAGAAGACGATGGGGTGCCGATATCAAAATGGCCCCCTGCGTTTTCTGTCTTTTTTGTTTTTCTGTGTAAATTACAAAAATACCCTTGATCTTTAAACAGCCGTAACTTCTTCATACGAACTCTGTTTCCGACGTTCTTTGAGGCGTTGGATTCCACTTTTTGAGTGGAATCTAATGGTACCAAGTTTCCTCACAAATTCCTTCATTTACTATTCTAAATAAGGTAAAAGATTCAACACAGTTCATTTCTTATAGAATGTCCAAAATAGTGTGAATTGCTCGGACATTACACAATTGGATCTTATTTAAATCACTTATCCTTGCCGAAGAAATATTGTAGTTGATTAAATTAGGAATGAAACTAACATGGGAAATGGAAACATTCATGGAATAAGAAACTAAACTGAGGAAACTTTCTAAAACAAAGTATTTTAAAACAAAATTTAGAAACTAACTAAAACTAATCAAAGATGCAGTTTACATAAGCAAGGAAATCTAAATAAGAAATTAACAAGGCAACAAGAAATTATCTAAGGAATCAAAATTCAACACCATGTGCATGACCCATGTAAGTGTAGATTCTTATGCAATTGCATCTTATTTAAATCACTTATCCTAGCCAAAGAAAGATTGTAGTTGATTAAATTAGGAATGTAAATAACATGGGAAATGGAAACATGCATATAAGAAACTAAACTAAGAAAACTTTCTAAAAACAAAGCTTTCTTATAACAAAACATAGAAACTAGCAAAAACTAATCTAAGATGTAGTTTACAAAAGAAAGCAAATATAAATAAGAAATTAACAAGGCAACAAGAAATTATCTAAGGCATCAAAATTCAAAACCATGTGCATGACCCATGTAAGTGTACATTCTTAAGCAATTGCATCTTATTTAAATCTCTTATCCTAGCCAAAGAAAGATTGTAGTTGATTAAATTAGGAATGTAAATAACATGGGAAATGGAAACATGCATGGAATAAGAAACTAAACTAAGGAAACTTTGTAAAAACAAAGCTTTCTTAAAACAAAACTTAGAAACTAGCAAAAACTAATCTTAGATGTAGTTTGCATAAGCAAGGAAATCTAAATAAGAAATTAACAAGGCAACAAGAAATTATCTAGGGAATCAAAATTCAAAACCAGGTGCATGACCCATGTAAGTGTAGATTCTTAAGCAATTGCATCTTATTTAAATCACTTTTCCTAGCCAAAGAAATATTTGTAATGCCCCGAGCAATTTACGCTATTGAATTGGGCATTCTATAGGAAATAAACTATGTTATATGTTTTACTTTATTTAAAATATTAAATAAATAAATTTTTAAGGAAACTTGGTACCATTAGATTCTACTCAAAAAATGGAATCAAACGCCTCAAAGAAAGCAAAAAACGGAGTTTGTATGAAGAAGTTTCGGCCGTTTAAAGATTAGGGGTATTTCTGTAATTTAAATTGAAAACGAAAAAGACAGAAAATGCAGGGTCTGTTTTGATAATGGCACTGTGTCATCTTCTTCCTCTAGATTTCTTAAGAAACCCTAGTTTCCAGAGAAATCTGCCACCGCCAATGGCAGCACCGCCATAGCAAGGCTATAAAAAGCCCTATCTCCCCCTCTTCAAAACACGAGTTTTCTGGTAAAAATCAGAAACCCAGTTTCCTTGCGATTTTCGGCAACAGCCAAGACCATCAGGCCGGCCATTCCCCTTATTTCTCTTCCCCATTTCTTCCCTGGCATCACCCAAAAACTGGGTTTTTCCCTTCATCGAGTTTTTCGGTGGCATGGAGTTTCAGAATCAGAATAGAGTTCTACCATCGGCGATAGGCGCTCCCTAGGCTATCCAGCTAAGCCGTCTTTCCCGCTCTCTTTGGTTCTTCCTCCTTTTAGGCTAGATCCGTGCTGGATTTAGCGTTTCTAGCTGGTTTTACTAGCTGGTCTTCCTAGCCGAAAAACGACCCAGCCGGTTCCAGCCAGCTCTGCACGAACAAGGTATCCCAGGGATGCCATGCTTCACTTGTGCCTGGGAAAGGGTCCCTGGGATGGATTCCAAGCGTACGACAGTACATACAATGTCCCTGGTGTAGCCTTCGGGTGCGCGCACGACATGGGGCACAGGTCCTGGCTCGACCAAGATGCACAGGGTGCCCTGGGAGTTGAGACGCACCATGCTACACCAAAGGTGCATCCGTGCGATGCCATCCAGGATGCGCATCATAGCGTGTCACTTAAGTATGCATGTGGGCGTCCAAAACGCGGTCCCTGGCACGGCCTTTAGGGGTGCACGCACGTGAGGCGGTCGCGGTTCAACCAAGATGCACGAGTGTCCTGGGAACTGAGACATGCAGACCTAATGAGACTATAAAGTTAGGATCAGAGGACAATTTACAGAGTTAGCCATTGAATAGTATATCCACATCATAGGATCTAGCCTGACAATGAATTAGGCAAGGACCCATGGACCCTAAAAGGCAAATATAGTGATCTAATTTGATAAGGACTCATTGTATCCATTCATATCCAGGAGTTTATAAATGAGACCCAGGGATGGGTTGAGTGATAAAGAACGCGACTCCAGGAGACTTCGAGGTAGGTGCTCTATTGCTATTAGACTTTTTAAAAGAAACCATGATTGTTTTGAGAATTCATGTTTTAAGTTTAAGTTATATGACTTGTTTAGCATGACTTAATCTTATAAACGAATTCAGCATGCATACGACAAATACATTATGCATAGACATGTTTTGCAGACAATTGCATATATTGCATGATTTGTGAACATTGAGTTCTTGAAAAATTGCATGTCCTTGAGGGTTACCAAAAGACGCTGGAGTGCCCAAAAGATGCTGGGTAGGCAGTTGTAAGGGCCAAGCAGTTGTGAGGGACCCAAAGAGGACAAGTTTTGAAAAAGAGGTTTTTGCTTGTTTGATCGTATATGATTTGGGCTAGTAAGCTCGTGGGTGCTGTGCTGAGAGGTCTGGGGTGGCCTCCCAACCTCTACCACTATTAGGTGGAATGGGTACCATGCCCAAAAAGGGCAATGTCCCTACGTCGACTACATGTGGTACAGGGGGCTACCACTGGTGTCATGGCACTGGGTCGATGTGTCATATGCCCCGTGGAGGCTATGACCGAGTGTCCTCAGGTACCCGGGGACCACACGATGGCGAGGTCGTGGGCATAATGGGCCTTATGGTTGGAGGATTTACTTGCATTGCATATGGCATGACATGAGGTTGGTCGACCATACCATATATCCATGAGTTGGATTCAGTTGAGCATCTTATGCATATCATTATGTTTATGATATATATATGATACTTTTGACTTGGATTATGCGATTCTTTAAGTCATCAGTATTCCAATTCGACAATGGTTTTTAATATCGATATTGAACATGATTGTTCAAACATGCACATGTTTTAAAGAGCATATGATTTTAAACATAGCATGCATTGTAAAACTAGTAGTGATAGATTCCTACTGAGTATAGTATATACTCACTCAATCCTTAACATTTTTCAGACACAAGTAAGCACTTAAGGACAAGATATGCGCGTGACAGAAGACGCCTCAGGAAATGTTAGTGTTACGAGCAAGTAAATCAAAAGGAGACAATTATACATGTAAGTAAACACTCTACACTTTGGACATGTATTTGTATTTATTTACAGTTGGGATGTGAGCTGTGACTGGAAAGACCTGGGAAAAACATTTATGATTTCTGAAGTTTTTCAAAAACCACTTTGGTTGTTGTGAAAGCAATTAACACTCGAGGTTTTCAAATTGAGTTTAAAACAAAGGATTTTCCACTACATTGCATGGTTTTTATAAAAATGGTTTTCAAATAGGGATGCATCCCACCTTAGTAATTTAGATCTTGCATTTAAAAATGCATGGGAAAACCTGGGTCGTCACAATATTGTAGTTGATTAAATTAGGAATGTAAATAATATGGGAAATCAAAACATTCATGGAATAAGAAACTAAACAGAGGAAACTTTCTAAAAACAAAGCATTCCCAAAACAAAACTTAGAAACTTGCAAAACCTAATCTAAGCTGTAGTTTGCATAAGCAAGGAAATCTAAATAAGAAATTGACAAGGCAACTAGCAATTATCTAAGGAATCAAAATTCAAAACCATGTGCATGACCCATGTAAGTCTAGATTTTTAAGCAATTGGATCATATTTAAATCACTTATCCTAGCAAAAGAAATATTGTAGTTGATTATATTCGGAATGTAAACAACATGGGAAAAGGAAACATTCATGGAATAAGAAACTAAACTGAGGAAACTTTCTGAAAACAAAGTTTTTTAAAACAATATTTAGAATATAACTAAAACTAATTTAAGATGCAGTTTACATAAGCAAGGAAATCTAAATCAAAAATTAACAAGGCAACAAGAAATAATCTAAGGAATCAAAATTCAAAGCCATGTGCATGACCCTCGTAAGTGTACATTCTTAAGCAATTGGATCTTATTTAAATCACTTATCCAAGCCAAAGAAATATTGTAGTAACTAAATTAGGAATGTAACTAACATGGGAAATGGAAACATTCATGGAATAAGAAACTAAACTGAGGAAACTTTCAAAAAACAAAGTATTTTAAAACAAAATTTAGAAACTAACTAAAACTAATCAAAGATGCAGTTTACATAAGCAAGGAAATCTAAATAAGAAAGTAACAAGGCAACAAGAAATTATCTAAGGAATCAAAATTCAAAACCATGTGCATGACCCATGTAAGTGTAGATTCTTAAGCAATTGTATCTTATTTAAATCACTTATCCTAGCCAAAGAAAGATTGTAGTTGATTAAATTAGGAATGTAAATAACATGGGATATGGAAACATGCATGGAATAAGAAACTAAACTAAGGAACTTTCTAAAAACAAAGCTTTCTTAAAACAAAACATAGAAACTAGCAAAAAACTAATCTTAGATGTAGTTTACATAAGCAAGGAAATCTAAATAAGAAATTAACAGGGCAACAAGAAATTGTCTAAGGAATCAAAATTCAAAACCATGTGCATGACCCATGTAAGTGTAGATTCTTAAGCAATTGGATCTTATTTAAATCACTTCTCCTAGCCAATGAAATATTGTAGTTGATTAAATTAAGAATGTAAATAACATGGGAAATGGAAACATTCATCGATTAAGAAACTAAATTGAGGAAACCTTTCGAAAACAATGTTTTTTAAAACAAAATTTAGAAACTAATTAAAACTAATCTAAGATGCAGTTTACATAAGCAAGGAAATCTAAATAAGAAATTAACAAGGCAACAAGAAATTATCTAAGGGATCAAAATTCAAAACCATGTGCATGACCCATGTAAGTGTAGATTCTTAAGCAATTGGATCTTATTTAAATCACTTATCCTAGCCAATGAAATATTGTAGTTGATTAAATTAAGAATGTAAATAACATGGGAAATGGAAACATTCATCGAATAAGAAACTAAACTGAGGAAACCTTTCGAAAACAATGTTTTTTAAAACAAAATTTAGAAACTAATTAAAACTAATCTAAGATGCAGTTTACATAAGCAAGGAAATCTAAATAAGAAATTAACAACGCAACAAGAAATTATCTAAGGGATCAAAATTCAAAACCATGTGCATGACCCATGTAAGTGTAGATTCTTAAGCAATTGCATCTTATTTAAATCACTTATCCTAGCCAAAGAAAGATTGTAGTTGATTAAATTAGGAATGTAAATAACGTGGGAAATGGAAACATGCATGGAATAAGAAACTAAACTAAGGAAACTTTCTAAAAGCAAAGCTTTCTTAAAACCAAACTTACAAACTAGCAAAAACTAATCTAAGGTGTAGTTTAGAGAAGCAAGGAAATCTAAATAAGAAATTAACAAGGCAACAAGAAATTATCTGTGACGACCCGGGTTTTTATATGATGCAATTTTGATAAAAAGGTGAGATCTCTTGTTTTATAAGTGTGAAATGCATGAAAATCTTTTTGTTTTGGAAAACAATATTTCATAAAAACCCCGAGTGTCAAAACACATTCTCAAATTATCTAGCCATGGCAAAGTTTTAGATCAACAGTATTCCCAAGAAAGTGTTAGTCATGGCCTCAGCTATTGGAGAGTAGCTACAATCAAGTAACATTGAAAGATAAGGTAGTGGTTTACTTACTTGCACTTAGTCTGGGTGTCTTCTAGCGCAAGTGTTCCTTGCCCTTAAGTATTTACTTTGTGTCTGAAAAATGTTGAGGATTGGGTGAGTATATACTATACTCAGTAGGAGCCTATCACTACTAGTTTTATAATGCATGAGATGTTTTAAAATCATATGCTCTTTCAAAACATGTGCATGTCTGAATACTCAAGTTCAATATCGATATTAAAATCCATTGTCAAACTGAAATACTAACGACTTAAAGGATCACATAATCCAAAATCAAAAGTATCATATACATATATATCATAACATTATGATATGCATAAGATGCTTCATTGAATCCAACCCATGGATATCTAGTATGGTATGGTCGACCAACCTCATATCATGCCATATGCAATGCAAATAAGTCCACAAAACCATAGGGTCCAACTATGCCCACGACCTCACCGTCGTGTGGTCTCCGGGTACCTAGGGACACAGCATCATAGCCTCCACGGGGCATATGACACATAGACCTAGTGCTGTGACACCAGTGGTAGCCCCCTGTACCACATGCAGTCAACGTAGGGACATGCCCTTTTTGGGCGTGGTACCCAACCCACCTAGTAGTGGTAGAGGCTGGGAGGCCACCCCAACATATCTATGCATAATGTATTTGCAATTATTTACAAAACATGTCTATGCATAACGCATTTATCACATGCATGCTGAATTAAGTCATGCTAAACAAGTCATATACTTAAAACATGTATTCGCAAAACAATCATAGTTCTTTTTAAAAGAATCTACTAGCGATAGAGCACCTACCTGGCTAGGTCGCGCTAACCCCTTTGTCCTCGTACGCTCCTGAACATGGTTTGGAGAATCAAGGTTAGTTTGGCCTATCTTTTATGGGTTTTAAAGTGGTTGGTCTTATTACTTAGGCATTAAGGGTCCATCCCTATGCTTATGGGTGTCCTAAGGTAGTAATTGGGCCTTGGTCTCATCAGTTTTTCAAAGGTCTAGCAGCCATGTGCCACCATCCTATTCTAAGGGTCATGCTCACCTTTGATTGGGCCTTGATCAAGGATTTTATAGTTTGAGTGTGTCCGCGTCGTCGACACGGACACAACACCCTTTGCGGCGCCTCAATCGGAGCTCTAGATCTCAAGTTATAAGCTTTTTAGTGTCACACATACAAGGACCTTAAGAGTGAAAAGGCGGAATGCTAGCGCGCTGCGCGTCAGGGGCATGCACCTTAGCTGCCTTAAGAAATGAAAAAATCATGTATCGCTAGCGCGCTGTGCATCTATGGCATGCGCCTCAGCGGGCACGTCTGCAGAAGCGCCGGGTTTCCCGCCCGTCTGTTCCTTTTGCGGGCGCATCCCCGGACGCGCCCGTTTGGTTCTCTCAGACGCGGTCGACGTGTCTCGTCCAGGTGGGATGTTCTGCTCGTTTGGGCGACCAGGGCGTCCTCAAAACACCCTGGTTCGACCCTGTCAAACCAGTGCGGTCTAGGGAACGTCCCTGGGTCCTTGGTGACTCTCCAGGGCTCTATTTTGCATGATTTTTCATGCGAAAACTTAGGGAAACTGATCCTAGGACTACTGTGAAGATGGGTTTTGAGGGATCTTGGGCATACCTGCCTCGTTGCTAGGTTTTTCTCCTTGTTTCCCCTCTAGGTTGCTTCTCCAAAACGGGTTTTCTTCAAGCTTTTGGGCTGCCATTAGAGGCGCCCAAGAGCTCTATTTATAGAGCTATAAGAGGGTTCTGGAGGGGGCTCTCACCGCCCTTGAATGGCAGTGGAGAAACCTCCAAAATGACGGTGATTTCTCCTCCAATCACCGCCATTCTAGAACCCTCCAGGAGCTTGAAGATGAAGGGTTCCCGTATCAAAACGGGCCCCTGTGTTTTACAGGCTAAATCCGTTTTTTAATAAAAATTATATTTTTGCCCCTAAACTTCAAAAGGCCATAACTTGCTCATTTTAACTCCGTTTTGGGTGATTTTGGTCTTGTTGGATTTCTTTTTCTGACACGCACCTAATGGTACCATTTTTAGGACCAATTTTCTGGGTTCAGTCAAGGTGAATAGTGAAATGACCAAAATGCCCTTATCTTCAAAAACTGAACTTTTCATTGCTAACTTGGGATTTTAATATTACAAAATTGGAGTCATTACATTCTTACCCCCTTAGGGGAATTTTGCCCCCAAAATTCTACTATATATACAGTCAAAAGATCTCGGCGTACTTTTCTCGCATTTCTGACTCCGGTTCCCAAGTCTCTTCTTCCATGTGCGCATTTCTCCACAAAACTTTGACTAAGGGTATGTCCTTGTTCCGCAGCTTCTTACTCTTACGATCTCAGATCTCAACTGGTCTCGTCTCTACCTTGAGATCCTCCGTCAACTCTATGGGTACCTGGTTGATGACATGAGCAGGGTCAAGCACGTACCTCCTTAGCATAGATACATGGAATACGTTATGCACTTCAGATAAAGGAGGGGGTAGTGCGATCCTGTAGGCCACTTTTCCCACTTTCTCCAGGATTTCAAAAGGTCCTATGTAATGCGGACTAAGCTTGCCTTTGATACCAAACTGCATAACTCCTTTAGTGGGAGATATCTTCAGGAAAACGTGCTCTCCTGTGTTGAATTCCAATGGTCTCCTCCTTCGATCAGCATAGCTCTTTTGGTAGCTTTGAGCTGTGAGGAAGCGTCTTCTTATGAGTTTGACCTTCTCGACGCATTGTTCTACCAACTTGAACTGGAGCACCCTGGACTCTCCAACTTCACTCCAACTGGTGGGTGATTGACAGGGTCTCCCATAGAGCGCCTCGTATGGAGCCATGCCAATGCTCGACTGAAAGCTATTGTTGTACGCAAACTCAACTAGCAATAGGTTTTCATCCCAGCTCTGCTTCCAATCGAGAGCACAGGTTCGCAACATATCTTTGACTATCTGGATTGTGCGCCTTGACTGTCCATCGGTCTGTGGATGGAAGGCTGTACTATAGTTCAAGGAAGATCCTAAGGATTTTTGGACAGACTTCCAGAGTTGCGAATTGAAGTGGCTATCCCTATCTAAAGTGATACTAAGGGGTATACCATGTAGACTTACTATCTCTTTGATGTATAGCTGAGATAGGCTATCAGTGGATTGGGTATGACGTATAGGAAGGAAATGGGCTGTCTTAGTTAATCTATCAACAATTACCCAAATCATGTCATGACCCTTAGAGGTCCTGGGTAGCCCTATGATGAAGTCCATGGTAATATGATCCCATTTCCATTCGGGTAACTCAAGGGGTTGTAACAATCCCGCAGGTCTTTGATGTTCAGCCTTTACTTGTTGACATGTTAGACACTTTGCCACAAATTCCCCTATGTCTCTTTTCATACCATCCCACCAATATTGTTTCTTTAAGTCTTGATACATCTTAGTTCCTCCTGGGTGTATAGTATACTTAGACCGATGAGCCTCTTTTAAGATTTCTTGTCTTAACTCTTCATTAGCCAGTACCACTAATCTTCCTTGCATGTACACGCTACCATCTTCCCTTTTTGTAAACCCTGGTTTTCCTATGAAAGCTCGTATATCCGGATCTCCTTTCTGTTCTTGCTTAACCTTTTCATTAAAAAATCTACTTTATTGTTAGACCTACCATAATGATCTCGTGCTTACTTATGTCTGGTTTCCATATGATTACTTCTTGTAATAGCTTCCATCTCTTAGTTAATAAACTTGCACATATCCCTTGGGTTTTTCTACTTAATGCATCAGCTACCACATTAGCTTTTCCAGGGTGGTAATGAATGGAGAAATCATAGTCTTTTAAGTATTCCATCCATCTTCTTTATCGCATGTTTAAGTCTTGTTGGGAAAAAATATATTTAAGACTCTTGTGATCTGTAAAAACTTCAAACTTTTCCCCATATAAATAATGTCACCAGATTCGCAAGGCAAAGACTATGGCCGCTAATTCCAAGTCATGGGTCGGGTAATTGACTTCATGCTTCTTGAGTTGCCGAGAAGCATAAGCAATCACCTTCCCATGTCGCATAAGTACGCAGCCTAGTCCTTGTTGTGAGGCATCGCTGTATATCTCAAATCCGCCACTTCCTGAAGGTAAGGTAAGGACAGGTGCTATAGTTAACCTTCTTTTTAGTTCCTGGAAGCTTTCCTCACATTTATCAGTCCATTCACATCTTGTGTCTTTCCTGGTCAGCTTAGTTAGAGGTAAAGCAATTTGTGAAAAACCTTCGATGAATCTCCTATAATATCCGACAAGTCCTAAGAAGCTTCTTATTTCTATAACTATCTTAGGTCTTTCCAAGTTCTGTACTGATTCAACCTTAGTGGGGTCAACTGCTATGCCATCTTGAGAAATAATGTGTCCTAAGAAATTAACCTTTTCCAGCCAAAACTCACACTTACTGAATTTTGCATATAACTTGTGTGCTCGTAGGGTGCTTAATGTTATCCTTAGATGTTCCTTATGGTCTTCAGGAGTTTCAGAATATATTAAGATATCAGCCACAAACACTATGATGAATTTATCTAAGTACTCCTTGAACACCCTATTCATGAGGTCCATAAACGTGGCTGGAGCATTAGTTAAACCAAAGGACATCACTCTAAATTCATAATGGCCGTATCGAGTCCTAAAGCCTATCTTGGGGATATCTTCTTCTCTAACTCGAAGTTGATGGTACCCGAATCGTAGATCAATCTTAGAGAAGACTCTGGCTGACTGAAGTTGATCAAAAAGATCATCAATTCAGGGAAGGGGGTACTTATTCCTAATGGTAACCCTATTTAGCATCCGATAGTCTATGCACAATCTCATGGAGCCATCCTTTTTCTTAACAAAAAGGACTAGAGCTCCCCACAGAGATACGCTAGGTCGTATGAACCCTTTGTCAAGTAGTTCCTATAACTGGGTCTTCAGTTCTTTTAGTTCTGCAGGAGCCATTCGGTAAGGAGCTTTGGAAATGGGGGAAGTACTGGGTATAAGGTCAATGATAAACTCAATTTCCCTTGGTGGAGGTAGACCTGGTAAGTCCTCAGGGAATACGTCAGGAAATTCTCAGACTATGTCGACATCCTCTAGCTTTGTTTGGGGACTCTCGATAGATTCAATCTTGGCTAAGAAGAAGGGGCATCCTTGAGCAATGTGCTTAACTGCTTTCATGGCAGAAATAACACATGCTCCAGAATAATCCTTTCTTCCTTGGAGGGTGAAAGTGTCTCCATTAGGTAGGGTAAAAGTGACACATTTCTGGCGGCAATCAACAAAGGCTTGATGAAGGCCTAGCCAGTCCATACCTAAGATGATGTTGAAGTCATTCATATCTAAGTGGACAAGATTGGCATGGAGCAAATGGTCCTTGATCAAAATGGGGACATCTTGGAGATAAGAATAGGTGGGGAGTGCCTGGCCTACAGGAGCCATGACTTCTAGAGTGAAGTCTAGGTCCTGTGGTATAATGTCCAAGGATGATGCAAATTCCCGGGATATGAAAGAATGAGTGGAGCCTATATCAAATAGAACTTTAGTAGGTGTATCATAGATAGAAAGAATACCTTCAACTACTGCATTTGAAGCCTGGGCTTGACTGGAAGTGAGGGCAAAGACACGTCCTTGGCTTTTTGGAACTTGATCTCCTTTACGCTCTTCAACTTTCTTTCTAGAACAATCCCTAGCAAAATGTCCTGGTTCTCCACAAAGATAGCAAGTGATGTTGAAAATGGGACATGTTTTGCCTAAATGACTCCTGTTACACTTAGGGCATGTTTTCCAGTCTAGTCTTCTTCCTTTGTTTTCAAACGACTTCTTGGAAGGTGGCCTGGGTCCAGATGATTGAAATGGTCTCTTTCCTTTATTTCTCATGGTGTTGATGTTCTTAGTTTCCTTCATCACCTGATTCCTTTGGTAATCTTTTTCGTATAGGGAGGCCATCTCTACTGCCTTGGCTACGGTGGAAGGTTGGAAACCTAGAACTCTATTCCTGAGTCCTGGGTTTTTCATATAGGGAGGCCCTCTCTACTGCCTTGGCTACGGTGGAAGGTTGGAAACCTAGAACTCTATTCCTGAGTCCTGGGTTGAGTCCAGCTACAAATCTTTCTGCCGCATCTTCCTTATCAGCACAAGCACATGGTGCAAATCTTCCGAGGCTGATGAATCTACTTTCATACTGTTGGACAGTCATATTTCCTTGTTCTAAGCCCATAAATTCCTTTTCCTTCTGTTTTCTTATGTGTTTAGGATAATATTTGTCATTAAAGACCTTTTTTAACTCTTCACATCCTATTGTTTCTCGCTGATCAAAATAAGTTCTTTCCGTTCTTTCCGTTCTTTCTTGCTCTCTTTGTTGATCTAAATCCATGATTCTCGTCTAAAGCAATCTCAACCTTTGGATTACTCCTTCAATACCTACAAATGATCAAAAATCTCATTAATACCTAAAAAATTATGACAAATCACATACTATGAATTAGCTTTTGAACCTATAAATATCAAACTTTTGAATCATTAGCTCAAAATGTATGTGTCATGAATTTTGGAGAAAATAGTACATTAATGCCTATAATTGTGACGACGCAGGTTTTCCCATGCATTTTTAAATGCAATATCTAATTCCTAAGGCGAGATGCATCCCTATTTGAAAACCATTTTATAAAAACCATGCAATGTAGTGGAAAATCTTTAGTTTTAAAACTCATTTTGAAAACCCCGAGTGTCATTTGCTTTCACAACAATCAAAGTAGTTTTTGAAAAGCTTCAGAAATCATAAATGTTTTTCCCTTGATCTATCCAGTCACAGCTCACAGCCCAACTATAAATAAATACAAATACATGTCCAAAGGGTAGAGTGTTTACTTACATGTATGATTGTCTCCTTTTGATTTACTTGCTCATAACACTAACATAGGCATCTTCTACTCGTGAATGGAGCTATCCTGAAAAATGTTAAGGATTGGGTGAATATATACTATACTCAGTAGAAG
Organism: Warburgia ugandensis; assembly: GCA_035236585.1. Taxonomy (NCBI): domain Eukaryota; kingdom Viridiplantae; phylum Streptophyta; class Magnoliopsida; order Canellales; family Canellaceae; genus Warburgia; species Warburgia ugandensis. The sequence goes on from CP141128.1 coordinate 56,603,302, forward strand.
TCTATCACTACTAGTTTTACAATGCATGCCATGTTTAAAATCATATGCTCTTTAAAACATGTGCATGTTTGAACACTCATGTTCAATATCGATATTAAAAACCATTGTCAAACGGGAATACTAACGACTTAAAGAATCGCAAAATCTAAGTCGAAAGTATCATATATATATCATAAACATAATGATATGCATAAGATGCTCAACTGAATCCAACTCATGGATATATGGTATGGTCGACCAACCTCCTGTCATGCCATATGCATAATGCAAGTAAATCCTCAAACCATAGGGCCCACTATGCCCACGACCTCGCCGCCGTGTGGTCCTCGGGTACCTGAGGACACTCGGTCACAACCTCCACGGGGCATATGACACATGAACCCAATGCCGTGATACCAGTGGTAGCCCCCTGTACCACATGCAGTCAACGTAGGGACATGCCCTTTTTGGGCGTGGTACCCATTCCACCTAATAGTGGTAGAGGCTAAGAGGCCAACCCAGACCTCTCGGCATAGCGCCCACGAGCTTACTAGCTCAAATCATATACGATCAAACAAGCAAAAACCTCTTTTTCAAAACCTGTCCTCTTTGGGTCCCTCACAACTGCCTACCCAACGTCTTTTGGGCACTCTAGCGTCTTTTGGTAACCCTCAAGGACATGCAATTTTTCAAAACTCAATAACCACAAATCATGCAATTTATGCAATCGTTTGCAAAACATGTCTATGCATAATGTATTTATCATATGCATGCTGAATTCATTTATATGCTAAACAAGCCATATAATTTATAGTTAAAACATGCATTCTCAAAACAATCATGGCCTCTTTTAAAAGTCTAGTAGCGATAGAGCACTTACCTCGAAGTCTCCTAGAGTCACATTCTTCATCACTCAACCCGTCCCTGGCTCTCATTTATAAACTCCTGGATATGAATGGATACAAGGAGTCCTTATCAATTTCGATCTATCTAGAAATTAGATCGCTAGATTTGCCTTTTAGGGTCCATGGGTCCTTGCCTAATTCATTGTCAGGCTAGATCCTATGATATGGATCTTCTATTCAATAGTTAATCTCTGTAAATTGTCCTCTGATCCTAACTTTAAAGTCTCATTTGGTCCGCGTGTCCCAGTTCCCAGGACATCCGTGCATCCTGGTTGAACTGCTACCGCCTAACGTGCGTGCGCACCCAAAGGCCTTGCCAAGGACCCATTTTGCATGTGCACATGCATGCTTAAGCGACGTGCTATGACGCACATCCTGGATAGCATCGTACTGACACACCTTTGGTGTAGCATGGGGCATCTCAGCTCCCAGGGCACCCCGTCCATCCTGGTTAAGCCAGAACCCGTGCCCCACGTTGCGCACACACCCAAAGGCTACACCAGGGACAGTGTACGCACTGTCGTACGTTTGGAACCCTTCCTAAGGACCCTGTCCCAGGCGCACGTGAAGCATGGAATCCTTGGGACGCCTTGTTTGTACAGGGTCGGCTGGAACTGGCTTCGTCTTCTCTGGCTGGAAAAATCAGCTAGGAAAAGACCAGATCCAGCATCGATCTGGCCTGGGGGAAGTGAAACGGAGAGAAAGGGAAAGAGGGGCTTACCTAGGTAGCCGAGGACGCCCTCCTTCGGGTGTTGCAGCTCTCTCATTCCATCTGAAAACCCCATTTCACCAAAAATCATGAGGAAGAGGAACATCCCTAATGTCGAGCAAGACTGGAAAAGAGAAAAGAGGGGAATGGGGAGAATAGCCGGCCTGACTCGGGCCTGGCCGTTGCCGAAAATATATTCGTCTTCTCTGGCTTTAGATGGGTTTCCAATTTTTGCCTAAAACCCCAGTCCCAAAATAGCCAGAAAACTCGTGTTTTGAAGAGAGGGGATTAGGGGCTTTTTATAGCCTTGCTATGGCGGTGCTGCCAATGGTGGTGCTGCCATTGGTGGTGGGGGAAATCTCTGGAAACTAGGGTTTCTGGAGAAATCAAGAGGAGGAAGATGACAGGGGGTGCCGTTATCAAAACGGCCCCCTGCATTTTCGTTCTTTTTCATTTTTTAATTCAAATTACAAAAATGCCCCTAATCTTTAAACGCTCGTAACTTCTTCATACGAACTCCGTTTTCGGCATTCTTTGAGGCATTCGATTCCATTTTTCGAGTAGAATCTAATGGTACCAAGTTTCCTTACAAATTCCTTCATTTACTATTTTAAATAAAGTAAAACATTCAACACAGTTCATTTCCTATAGAATGCCCAATAGTGTAAATTGCTCGGGGCATTACATTATTACCCCCTTAAAAGAATTTCGTCCTCGAAATTCCATAAATTAACATCTTCAAGGTATTTTGTCTCTTCGATAACTTCTTGGTGAATGCATTCTCCCCTTAGGAATCAAATTTTTATTCTAGGCTCAACCCCAATTTATCATTTTTATTGTTTCTTCTACAAGGCCTTACCTATAAGGGCCGCTTTCGTTGCGTACTCTGATGCATACTCCCATACGTGCCAATTTAACAATACCTGTTTCTAGCTATAATTTATCTATCCCGAAATCCTTAGATGCCTATACTTTTCTCATCATGTATAGGATAGTCTCCTCATAAGATCATGCTTCTTTATTCATGTATAAATTACTCCATACTTCTTTGAGATCATATTATCTTATTTCTCATAGTCCTTTTTGAATTTCATAGGGTGATCCCCTTTTCTTCATGTCTTTCATCTAGTTATCTCTTCATCATCCACATCTCCTTCTAATGGTTGGTTATATGTCATTAGTAAGAGTCTAAAAAATTACCTTCTTTCTATTGTGTCTAACTTTGCTTCTTATCTTTTATATTTGTCCCCAAGATACTTCAATAACTAACATGGTATCATGTGCTCTACAGCCAAACCCTTGATTAACTTCGAATTTCAACTGTCTGTCGTTTTCCATATGTGACTTGATTCCTCGACCAAAGTTACATTCAAAATAAACTCATGAAAGCCAATTAGTAGCTTCTTCCATCAAGGACCTTATCATATACTGAAAGTAAAATGTCCTAACTCCATATCCAGTTTCATAATTATTGAATTCATTAAACGCTTTTCTCATGTCAAACGTTAATGGTCGATTCTTCATTATGGGTCACATGTTCTCGTCCAGAGGCCTATCTCACTATTCACATCTTCAATAATGTTCCCATTTATGCAAAACAAAAAGTCTCTTATTCATAACCGAGTACCCTTACTAGGTCATGGTTGAATCCTTTGTCATCATCCTCTTTGTCCTTTCTTTGCTTGATGGTTTTCTTCATAACCTTTCAGTCCAAAAGTTCTATACTCAATCCAGTAGGCTTAGTCCTTAGGAAATTCCTTCAATTGATTTTTCGTACTTGTTATATGCACATAACAACTATCTTTTTGTCTAAAGGCAACGTAACATCAAATCTCACCTTATAATGTGCTAGCCACCTCAACTTTCTCCTTCCATTTCCCATATCAATATGTTGCTCATTCTTTTATTAATGCTTTATCGTCAACTATTCTGTCTTAATTGTCAGCGGGTATCATCATCATAAGTAGTGGTTTTCTCAATTCCTCAAATTTTATCTTTCAAGTGCCTCCTCATACTTACCTTATAATAGCAGTTCTCGTTCAATAGCTACTATATCAAGTTATGCTGAAGCTGTTAAATCATCAAATTTGAAAAACACTCAGGTAAGCATGGAACATTTTCATGGACATATAGAAAGACTTTATTTGATTACCTATTGATCTCTTTCTAGATATATCTTTGTCATAAGCTCAAGGGTCTCTAAAGTGATCGGTACTTATCTACCTTTCTTTTCAATCCAAGTCAGCAGCATCTTTCAGACCCACAGTGATTTCTATGGTTTGTCATGGTATATATTCGAGTTTGGAAAAATCTGTCTCACTGGTGGAGATCGCTCCTTATGTTTGCTCTTATCTCAGTTGCTACTGTCCTCATCATACTCGTAGCTCCTTCATGATGTGGCCTAATCAACTGACCTCATTCCCTCAAATGACTTAGTCTAACAAGTACTTCTTTCAGGGACAACTTATGTCTAAATACTTATAATATTCCTCTGAGTTTAACTTCAACTACTATCTAATAGATACTAACATATTTGATTAAATATAGTGGGATACCTTTATTTAGTCAACAGTACTCTAAAGGTAATGACTAAATATTAGTCTTAAGATATTTGCTCTTCCAATCTATGATAGCAAGACCTCAATTTGATCCTTGATGGTACCCTATTTGCTGAAGAAAGACAAATGGACAAGTCACTATCCTAGCTTAATTCCTTTTTCAATATACTTTATTTACTCATGTAGTGGCAAGGTAGGATATCACCAAATTTTCCTTTTTATGGACTATATCCATTGGTGTTCCCATAAGCTAATGGATCCGATAAGAATCTAATTGTAATAATTGATATCAAATCATTTGTAGAATTTAATTTCTAGTTGGTCACCATTCCTCTTCGGAAATTTCTTGTCGCATAATCTCCTGATATTTGATACTCTACTCAAAGTCTTAAACCCTATATGCTTTCTCTCTTTTATACTCTTTTACAATAAGATCATCAACACATCTAGTATTATTCCTTTGCATTTGTTTGATCTACCTTCCTATAGGATTCAAGATGATAGAATTGTATGTATCTCTATAAAGTCATGATCTTCTTCTTTTGAATATTCAATATTCATTGAATACTGATAGTTACATCTCTATCTCTTTCTCTCTTTTCTTCAAAATCCTCACTTTTGTCTTCCTAGATCAATGTCTTCATGTGCTTTGTTGCATATAATCAATATTACATCTACTCCTTTACTTAACAGATATGATAAACTGAATGCTTCTCAGAAATTCTAAACTGTCTTAAGATCATTGAAATCCTCAGTTGCCTGTAGCCTCAATAAAATTCATACAATGTCTTAATAATGACATTAACGTTTTGATCATGCTACACTTCTCTTACAAGTTCATGTTAGGATCAATCTATTATCATCCTTAGTATTATCATCAAAATCTTCTAATAACTCAGTCGAATTCATTTCCCTATCATTTTCGTGTTATGTTTCTCTTAATCATATAATATGTCAATTGCACACATCTTCTGATCTGCTCCATTATACTCAGGTTGTCATTATTCAATAGTACTTCACTCTTCATAAGACTCCAATGAAGTTATCAAAAATTGAGCTAAGTCCTTCAAGATCCATACCTTTGTGATCTAGTACGAGTCACAGTTATTTCCTAATATCATCTTGCATTCTCATCCCTCTTAGATTATCATCAAAATCTTCTCAAAGTCTGTCTTTTACATCCCCTATCATACTCATATTCTGATATTCTTTAGAAGGGTATGATAGCCATCTAGGTTCTTTGATTTTCTCACCTTTGGTGAGATTACTCTATTATAGGTCAGAACTATTTACTAACAAGTTCACTAACATCCTCATTCATCATTCTCATCATAATCTAATTTATATATGAGTTTCCCTATTTGCACCACTGCACAACAATCCTTATTGATAAGATTTAAGCCATCCAATATCTAAGTATTTGCTAGACCCATCTCCTTTTTCACCTATTTGTTTATGGTAAAATGCCTTGAGCAATAATATTATAATCTTCAAATCGAAGTAGTCATCTCTACTACTCCTATTTGTACTACTTCATCTTGATTTTCTCTATTGTCTATGACCCATCCTAGACTGGCTGTGGAAGGATAAAACCTGGGCTCTTATACCAACTGTGACAACCTGGGTTTTCCCATGCATTTTTAAATGCAATATCTAATTCCTAAGGTGGGATGCATCCCTATTTGAAAACCATTTTATAAAAACCATGCAATGCAATGGAAAATCTTTAGTTTTAAAACTCATTTTGAAAACTCTGAGTGTCATTTAATTTCACAACAATCAAAGTAGTTTTTGAAAAGCTTCAGAAATCATGAATGTTTTTCCCCATGTCTATCCAGTCACAGCTCACAGCCCAACTGCAAATAAATACAAATACATGTCCAAAGGGTAGAGTGTTTACTTACATGTATGATTGGCTCCTTTTGATTTACTTGCTCGTAGCACTAGCATAGGCGTCTTCTACTCGTGAATGGAGCTATCCTAAAAAATGTTAAGGATTGGGTGAATATATACTATACTCAGTAGGAGTCTATCACTACTAGTTTTACAATGCATGCCATGTTTAAAATCATATGCTCTTTAAAACATGTGCATGTTTGAACACTCATGTTCAATATCGATATTAAAAACCATTGTCAAACGGGAATACTAACGACTTAAAGAATCACATAATCTAAGTCGAAAGTATCATATATATATGATAAACATAATGATATGCATAAGATGCTCAACTAAATCCAACTCATGGATATATGGTATGGTCGACCAACCTCGTGTTATGCCATATGCATAATGCAAGTAAATCCTCAAACCATAGGGCCCACTATGCCCACGACCTCGTCGCCTTGTGGTCCCCGGGTACCTGAGGACACTCGGTCATAGCCTCCACGGGGCATATGACACATCGACCCACTTCCGTGACACCAGTGGTAGCCCCTTGTACCACATGCAGTCGACATAGGGACATGTCCTTTTTGGGCATGGTACCCATTCCACTTAATAGTGGTAGAGGCTGGAAGGCCAACCCAGACCTCTCAGCATAGCGCCCACTAGCTTACTAGCTCAAATCATATACAATCAAACAAGCAAAAACCTCTTTTTCAAAACCTGTCCTCTTTGGGTCCCTCACAACCGCTCGGCTCCTCACAACCGCTACCCAAAGATCTTTTGGGCACTCCAACGGCTTTTGGTAACCCTCAAGGACATGCAATTTTTCAAAACTCAATGTAATGCCCGAGCAATTTACGCTATTTTTGACAAAAATTGGACATTTTATAGGAAATAAACTGAGTTGAATGTTTGATTTTATTTAAAATATTAAACCAAGGAATTTGTGAGGAAACTTAGTACCATTAGATTCTAGTCGAAAAATGGAATCCAACGCCTCAAAAATCACCCAAAACGGAGTTTGTATGAAGAAGTTACGGCCGTTTAAAGATAGGGGTATTTCTGGAATTTAAATAGAAAACGTTTAAAACGAAAAAGGACGAAAAACGCAGGGGGGCATTTTAATAACGGCACCCCCTATCGTCTTCAACCTCAAGAACCCTTCAGAAACCCTCGATCCTAATTTTTCTGGAGGATTCTGCCACCGCCAAGGGCGGCACCGCCATTGGCAGCACTGCCATAGCAGGGCTATAAAAGTCCCATCTCCCCTCTCCAAAAACCCAAGTTTTCCAGCGTTTTTTCGGCCGTTTGAGATTGGGGTTTCTGGCCATGCCATTCCCATCTCCCCATTTCCCCTCTCTTCTCTTTTCCGATCTAGGCAATGGGGTTTCCACCTTGTGCGAGTTTTTTCGGCGAGCAGGAAGGTCCAGCGTGAAATGGGCACTCCCCAAGCTGCCCAAGTAAGACATCCTTACCTCCCTTCTCTTGGTTCTCCCCCTTTTAGGTTGGATCCAGGCTGGATCTAGCATTCTCAGACGTTTTCCAGCCAGATTTCCTGGCCGAAAAACGTCCCAAAATGGCTCAGCAACCCTACACGAGCCAGGCGCCCCAAGGACGCCAAGCACCACGTGCACTTGGGACTGGGTCCCTGGGACGGGTTCCAAGTGTACGACAGTGCGTACATTGTCCCAGGTGCGACCTTCAGGTGCGCACGCGACATGGGGCACGGGTCCTAGCTCGACCAGGGTGCACGGGGTGCCCTGGGAGCTGTGACGTGCCACACTACAAGGTGCGTCCATACGATGATGCACGTCATAGCACATCGCTTAGGCATGCTTGTGCACGTGCGAACACTGTCCCATGTATGGCCTTCGGGTACGTACGCAACATGGGGCACGGGTCCTAGCTCGACCAGGATGCACGGGGTGCCCTGGGAGCTAAGACGCGCCATGCTACAAGGTGCGTCCGTGTGATGATGCACGTCATAGCGTTACTTGAGCATGCATATGCGCCTGCAAAATGCAGTCCCTGGCACGGCCTTTGGGCACTCGGGCACCTAAGGCGGTCGCGGTTCAACCAGGATACACGGGTGTCCTGGGAACCGGGGCACGGGGACCTATTGAGACTTTAAAGTTAGATTAGAGGATAAATTATAGAATTTAACTATTGGAAAGTATATCCATACCATAGGATCTAGCCTGACAATGAATTAGGCAAGAACCAGGGACCCAATAGGCAGGGCTAGCGGTCTAATGTCTAAATAAGACTGAAATTAACTAGGACTCCTTGTATCCATTTATACCCAGGAGTTTATAAATGAGACCCAGGGACAGGTTGAGCGATAAAGGACGCGACTCCAGGAGACTTTGAGGTAGGTGCTCTATCGCTACTAGATTCTTTTAAAAGAACTATGATTGTTTTGCAAATACATGATTCAAGTATATGACTTGTTTAGCATGCATGTGACAAATGCTTTATGCATGGACATGTTTTGTATATACATTATGCATAGATATGTTTTTAAAACTATTGCATACATTGCATGATCTATGAGTATTAAGTTCTTACAAAGATTGCATGTCCTTGAGGGTTGCCAAAAGACGCTGGAGTGCCGAGGGCCAAGCAGTTGTGAGGGACCCAAAGAGGACAGGTTTTGAAAAGAGGTTTTGGATTATTTGATCTTATGTGATTTAGGCTAGTAAGCCCGTGGGTGCTATGCCGAGGGGTCTGGGTTGGCCACCCGGCCTCTACCACTATTAGGTGGATGGGTACCACGCCCAAAAAGAGGCAAGTCCCTATGTCGACTGCATGTGGTACAGGGGGCTACCACTGGTGTCACGGCACTAGGTCGACGTGTCATAGGCCCTGTGGAGGCTATGACCGAGTGTCCTTAGGTACCCGGGGACCACACGGCGAGGAGGTCGTGGGCATAGTGGACCCTATGGTTTGATGATTTATGTGCATTGCATATGGCATGATATGAGGTTGGTCGACCATACCATGATAGGTATCCATGAGTTGGATTCCATGAAGCATTTTATGCATATCATAATGCTATGATATATATGTATATGATACTTTCGATTTTGGATTATATGATCCTTTAAGTCGTTAGTATTTCAGTTTGGCAATGGATTTTGATGTCGATATTGAACTTGAGAATTCAGACATGCACATGTTTTGGAAAGAGCATATGATTTTAAAACATCGCATGCATTATAAAACGAGTAGTGATAGACTCCTACTGAGTATAGTATATACTCACCCTATCCTTAACATTTTTTAGGATAGTTCCACTCATAAATAGAAGACGTCTCAGGAGATATTAGTGCTACGAGCAAGTGAATCAAAAAGAAGAAAGTTATACATGTAAGTAAACTCTCAACCCTTTGGACATGAAGTTGTATTTAATTATAGTTGGGCTGTGTGCTGTGACTAGAAAGACCTGGGCAAAATATTTATGATTTTTGAAGTTTTTCAAAAACCACTTTGGTTGTTGTGAAGGTAAATGACACTCTGGGTTTTCAAAAACGAGTTTAAAACTAAAGGTTTTCCGCTGCATTGCATGGTTTTTATAGAATGGTTTTCAAATAGGGATGCATCCCGCCTTAGGAAATTAGGTATTGCATTTAAAAATGCATGAGAAAACCCGGGTCGTCACACTCAATAACCACAAATCATGCAATTTATGCAATCATTGGCAAAACATGTCTATGTATAATGTATTTATCATATGCATGCTGAATTCATTTATATGCTAAACAAGTCATATAATTTATGCTTAAAACATGCATTCTCAAAACAATCATGGGCTCTTTTAAAAGTTTAGTAGCGATAGAGCACCTACCTCGAAGTCTCCTGAAGTCGCATCCTTCATCACTTAACCTGTCCCTGGGTTAGACCTCTCGGCATAGCGCCCACGAGCTTATTAGCCCAAATCATATAAGACCAAACAAGCGAAAACCTCTTTTTCAAAACCTGTCCTCTTTGGGTCCCTCACAACTGCCTACCCAGCGTCTTTTGAGTACTCCAGTGTCTTTTGGTAACCCTCAAGGACATGCAATTTTTCAAGAACTCAATGCTCACAAATCATGCAATATATGCAATTGTTTGCAAAACATGTCCATGCATAATGTGTTTGTCATATGTATGCTGAATTCATTTATAAGATTAAGTTATGCTAAACAAATCATATAACTTATACTTAAAACATGCATTCAAAACAATCATGGCTCTTTTTAAAAGTCTAGTAGCGATAGAGCACCTACCTCAAAGTCTCCTGGAGTTGCGTCCTTTATCACTTCAACCCGTCCCTAGGTCTCATTTATAAACTCCTGGGTATGAATGGATACAAGGAGTTCTTATTAATTTCAATCTATTTAGATATTAGATCGCTAGATCTACCTATTGGGTCCAAGGTCCTTGCCTAATTCATTCGTCAGGCTAGATCCTATGATATGGTTCTACTTTTCAATGGTTAAGTTCTATAAATGGTCCACATATCCCAATTCCCAAGACACCCGTGCATCCTGGTTTAACCGCGATTGCCTCACGTGCTTGTGCGCCTAAAGGCTGTGCCAGGGACCGCATTTTGCATGCGCACATGCCTACTCAAGTGACGCGCTATGACGTGCATCATCACACGGACGTACCTTGTAGCATGGCTCGTCTCAGCTCCCAGGGCAGCCTGTGCACCCTGGTCTAGCCAGGACCCGTGCCCCATGTCGCGCGTGCACCCGAAGGCCGCACCTGGGGCAGTGTACACACTGTCGTACACCTAGAACCCGCCCCAGGGACCCAGTCCTAGGTGCACGTACAGCATGGCGTCCCTAGGACGCCTGGTTCATGCAGGGCCAGCCCAAGCCGGCTTGGAACATTTTTCGGCTAAGAACCCGACTGGAAAACGGCTGGAAAAGACCTGATCTGGCATGGATCTAGCCCTGAGGAAGCAAAATAGAGAGGAAAAGTGGAGGAATGGCTTGCCTGGGAGCTGGAGATGGTGCTCTTCCCGCCTGGTAGGTTGCCTGCCCAAACCCTTGTTGCTGGAAAACTCGAAGAAGCGGGAAATCGTGCAAGGCCGAAACAAGAGAAGAGAGGGGCATGGGGAGATGGCCAGCCCGATTAGGGCTTGGCCGTTGCCAGAGATTGCAGAGAGATGAGTTTCCAATTTTTTCCAAAAACCCCAGTCTCAAACCACTAGAAAAAACGCTAGAAAACGTGTTTTTTTTAGAGGGGAGATGGGGTTTTTATAGAGGGGAGAAGGTGGTGCCCCTCAATGGTGGTGCCGCCCTTTCCCTTGGGGTGTTCTGGAGAAATCAGGAAAAATGAGTTTCTTGAGGGGTCTAGAGGTTGAAGACAATAGGGGGTGCCGTTATCAAAACGACCCCCTGCGTTTTTCGTCTTTTTCATTTTTTCTGTTTAAATTTCAGAAATACCCCTATCTTTAAACGGCCATAACTTCTTCATACGAACTCCGTTTTGGGTGATTTTTTAGGCGTTGGATTCCTTTTTTTCGAGTAGAATCTAATGGTACTAATCACAAATTCCTTCATTTACTATTTTAAATAAAGTGAAACTTTTAACTCAATTTATTTCCTATAGAATGTTCAATTTTCGTTAAAAATAGTGTAAATTGCTCAGGCTTTACAATGCTCAAGGCGCTATGATGCGCATCCTGGATGGCATCATACGGACACACCTTTGGTGTAGCATAGTACGTCTCAGCTCCCAGGGCACCCCGTGCATCCTGGTCAAGCCAGGACCCGTGCCCCACATTGCGCACGCACCCGAAGGCTGCACCAGGGACAGTGTACACACTATCATATGCCTGGAACCAGTCCCAGGCACACATGGAGCATGGCGTCCTTGGGACGCCTTGTTCATACAGGGCCAGCTGGAACTGGCTTCGTCTTCTCTGACTGGAAAAATCGGCTGGGAAAAGACCAGATCCGGCATGGATCTGGCCTGGGGGAAATGAAACGAAGAGAAAGGGAAAGAGGGGCTTACCTAGGTAGCCGAGGACGCCCTCCTTCGGGTGGTGCGGCTCCCTCTTTCAATCTGAAAACCCCATTTTGCCGAAAATCGTGAGGAAGAGGAACATCCCTAATGTCGAGCAAGACCGGAAAAGAGAAGAGAGGGGAATGAGGAGAATGGTCGGCCTAACTTGGGCCTGGCCGTTGCCAAAAATCACAAGGAAACTGGCTTGAGATGGGTTTTTGATTTTTACCGAAAACCCCAATCCCAAAATAGCCGAAAAACTCGTGTTTTGAAGAGAGGGGATTAGTGGCTTTTTATAGCCTTGCTATGGCGGTTCCGCCATTGGCGGTGGGGAAAATCTCTGGAAACTAGGGTTTCTAGAGAAATCAAGAGGAGGAAGACAACAGGGGGTGCCGTTATCAAAATGGCCCCCTGCATTTTCGTTCTTTTTCGTTTTTAATTCAAATTACATAAATGCCGCTAATCTTTAAACGGACGTAACTTCTTCATACGAACTCTGTTTTTAGCGTTCTTTGAGGCATTGGATTCCATTTTTTGAGTAGAATCTAATGGTACCAAGTTTCCTTACAAATTCCTTCATTTACTATTTTAAATAAAGTAAAACATCCAACAGAGTTCATTTCTTATAGAATGCCCAATAGCGTAAATTGCTCGGGATATTACAATAATTATAACACATGAGCTACTAATTGGGTACCTGTTATACAAAATTGACTACTTATCGTCCACTACTACAAGCACAATGAGTCTACCATGAAATCTTATACCTCCATCAGAAGTTATAGTGAAACCAGACACCCACTCATCATCTGAGACTCCTTGCACTCTCTCCGGGCTTGTAAGACACATTTCAAGAATGCTAATCTCACTATTACATTCACTATCACATGTTTCATTTTTTCTACTCAATGCATCTGCTACCACATTGGCCTTCCCAGGGTGATATAGAATGAAAAGATCATAGTCTTTTAAATTCTCCATCTATCATTGCTTTCTTAGATTGAGATCACTCTGTGAGAAAATATATTTGAAGCCCTTATGGTAGGTAAAAACCCTAAACTTTTCTCCATACAAATAATGTCCACATATCTTCCATGCAAAAACCACTGTGGCTAACGCTTGATCATGAGTGGGTAGTTCACCTTGTGAGTTTTCAGCTGTATGGAGGCATATGCAATTACCTTATAGTATTGCATTAAAACACAACCACAAACCGTTACTAGAAGCATCATTATACACAACAAATCCTCCACTTGCCACTAGTAGAGTTAGAACTAGTGCTATGGTGAGTCTCTTCTTTAGTTCTTGGAAACTCTATTCACACTCCTTAGTCCATTCAAACTTACTCTCTTTTCAAGTCAACTGTGTTAGAGCTGGGTAGTGTGAGAGATCCCTTCAATAAATCTCCTATAATTTCCTACCAAGATAAGGAAACTTCGAATCTTTATAACTATGTTGGGTCTCTCCCAATTGGTGATAGCCTCTACCTCATCCTTTGAGATAACATACTTACTAAATTTTTCACAAAGTTAGTGAGTCTAAAGAGTCCTTAGAACAATTCACAGATGATCTCTATGTTCCTCCATGCTCCCAAAGTGTAGATGAATATCATCCATGAACACAATGAAAAATTTGCTAAGATACAATTAAATAACCTATTCATCGTGTCCATGAATATAGCAGGGGTGTTCGTTAGGCAAAATGGCATCACAAGAAACTCATAATAACCATACCATGTATGGAAAGCTATCTTAGAAATATCCTCATCTTGAATTTGTAGCTAATAGTATCCTAACCTCAAATCAATCTTTGAGAAGATCTTAGCTTGGTCAAATAGATTATCAATGTGGGATGATGGATACTTGTTCTTAATTGTGACTATATTCAACAATCTATAATCAATACACAATCTCAATGACCCATCCTGCTTCTTAACAAACTATACTAGAGTTCCCTAGGGTTAAGAAATTGAAAAAATAAACCCCTAGTCTAATAACTACTGTAATTGCACCTTTAACTCTTTTAATTCAACTGGTGTCATTCTATAGGGTGCCTTAGAGATGGGCATTTTTCCTGGTATCAATTCGATGATAAAGTACATCTCCCTTCTAAGTGGTAATCCTAGAAATTCTTCTAGGAAAACATTCTGAAATTCCCTAACTACATCAATTTCTTCTATCTTTTGGTCAACTTCATCCTAAATAATTACACTTGTCAAACAAGTTTGACACCTTTAGAGATCAATCAAATAACATCCATGGCTGAAATAGATGTCACACCAACCATATTTAATCTCCCTTGAAAAACATGAGATTTGCGATTTTGTTTGTGGAAGATAACTCTCTTTTTACAATGATCAATTATTGCTCTTTATTGAGCTAGCCAATCCATACCCAAGATGACATCGAAGTTTGCCATTCTTAAGAGGATCAAATTAACTTTACACTCCCTATCTGTTATACTAACGGGTATATCTTATAGAATTTTATTCATCATAATTTTATTCCCTCCAAGTACACTAACCTCTAGGTCAAATCCTAACTTTTGAACAACATATTCCATGGATGCAACAAAATCACATGAGATAAAGGAAGGAGTAACTAATGATCAACTCTAGCTCTCATAGGTGCAATTTGTAAAAAATCCATCATTACAAAATCCTAATAAGTCCCCTAGTCATCCTACCTTGTGAACCTAGAATATTTAGCCTAGTTGTCGATGTTTTATGGTGCTACTTGCTTGGTTGTAAACAATCTAATTGTACTCTGATACCAACTGTGACAACCCAAGTTTTAGAAATAGATTTTCATAAAATCAGATATTGAAAATGTTAGGGTACCCTTAAATTTTCTTTTTAACATCAAAAGGACAAAGCTCCAAATAATCATTTTCCAAAAACCACTTCTTCAAATTCGAGTGTCCATATCAAAAAACTCCTCAAACATTCAAAATAAGTATATAATATGAGCACATTTCAGGATCTACTATCACAACCACAAACCAATTAATAATTCCATTATTTTCCACACTTAATAATTGCTATTACATGTCCATCAACAAATAAACTTAACTAAGTATACAATATCTATGTTCTACTAATCAAAAAAACCATAGAGTCACTCCACCATACTTCTCAAATGTGTCTCCAGCAACTCCTGCATCATCTGATGTATGTAAGACTCTGGAATTCATGCCTGAAAATTTTGTAGGGATGAGTATAATTACTTAATGGATAAATCCTTAGCCCAAGTTTGAGACCTCGACATTCCAAATAATATCTCATGATCAAAGTATTATATGGAAACTAATATCAACAATAACAATTCTAATAACATAATATGATTCATGTATCACAATTAATGCCTCAATAGTGATAATAACATTAGATAAGCTTGCATATCCAAATAACTGACAAACCATAAATCAGAATGGTAGCATCTCGCCATAAGCCACATAGGCAATGGTCTCAATGCTTGAGAATGACCGACATGAATATCATGTCCAAAGCTCAGAAGTGGTTGTGATGCATATGGAGTAAAACATCACCCATCTATGCTTGTCTGCAGATACTAACAGACTGCACTATTCTCATGAGGAGACAAATCAGATCACTAGTAGTCTTTCCATGATAATACTTCCCTGATGAGACCATATCTTGACATGTAATATATTTGGAGGTCAAGGGCCAATACGAACCCTCCTAGCATAGGCCACTAAGCATAACAACCCTCATACAACTAACTATACTCATCAAATAGCTAAGCACCTTAGTGTCATATCAAATATCTCACCCACGGGATTAACACGAGCATATGTCATAAAATCTCATCCACATAGGTTAGCAAATGAGCATATATCATAAAATCTCACCGACATAGGATCAATCAAACGAGCATCATATACTTCAAACATAGTTGTATCACATAACATAAAGCGATCAAACCAATAGAAATATCCAACAAGATGAGCTCATTAGTGATGCTTGTGCTCAACATAATTATATTACCAAAGGTTTTCATAAATCATATGGTTAAAAGTTAAAGGAGTTCATTAACTTCTAAAAATCTTGTATATGCCTCATTTCCAAAAACATAGTAGTCTTCCGCTATCATCCAAGTCTAACATGAATATTCAAAATTCTTCACTCACTATCATAATAGAAATAAAGCCAATTATGAGAGTCTTAGATATTTCAAAGGTTTACAAAAAAGTAGGCTAGATCTAATTCACCTTCTTTATATGTTTTTGTGAAATTTTTTAAACTTTTGAACTCCACATGGCACATGCATGTCCAAAATAGTTTACGATCAGTATCATGAGTATGACGTTTGTTAGACAAATTGAATTTTAAGTTCCTCTATATTATTAGTGTAATAACCCCAATTTTTGTAAATTTATTTGAGAAAATCAATGAAAGTTTGAAATTTTAGAAGACTCGGGCTAGAATATTAGGTTAAAAGCAAATATCTTTTCATAAAGATTAAATCATGAGTGAAAACTTAGAAATTAAGAATGTACATGAAAAATCGAATCAAATGACACTAATTTCGTTAAATTTTGAGTTAGAATGAAAAATCTAAATTTTCCACATAAAAGGGTAAAACGGTCATTTTCACCCATAACCAAGATTTAAATTTGAATATTTGGAATGTACTCAAAAAACTGGAAGGTACTCGAAAAATCAATTCCGGTGCCATTGAGTACACTAAAATCTGAGTTTGGATAAATAATATCCATTTTTATGAATAAAAGGGCAAAATGGTCTTTTCACATGAAAGAGGGGCCTACAAATAGGCCAATGTTCTGGAAGTAACAATAATTGAGCAATGCACTACAAGATTGTACTGAAGGAAAAGGTGGAGGTGGAAACTTTACCCATAAATAAAATAATAAAAAGAAAGGAGATTTTTATAAAAAAAATTAATTTAAAATTCAAAACTTGCCTATGAATAATTCTACAAATTTCACAAAAATTTACACAACTTCACCATAAAATTCCCTAGAGTCCCTTGGAAAATCATAGCAAAAATCCTCTCCCATCTCCCCCAGTCTCTCTCTTTTTCCTTCTTTCTCTCTCCTCTCTCTAGAATAGTACCAAGAGCCCTAAGTTCAATTAGCTAATCCGTTCCAGATCAAATTTCACAAATCCCACAATCCATGCTGTTCTAAATTCCCTAACTACAAAACCCCTAGACTAATTCCAAGATCCAATAGTTCAATCAACAGAAAAATACAAATTAAAATTTATTTGGTGTGTTATGGCATACATCAAGGATTTATTTATTTGGGCATCAATTTATCAATTTTGAGCAAATCAGGTAGGAGGATATCATCCAATATTCAGTTTCTGTCATTTTATATATTTTTAATTTCACTGGATTTGATTTTTTGTTAATGTTTCTGAAAATTAATTTCTGGTGAAAAACCCTCTAGATCAGCATCATGGAGGGCTCAAATGAAAAATCTAAGGTATCCAATAAAACAACTGTGAACTTCAAACTTAAATTTCGAAGTCATCTAAGCTCCAAATCATGAGTGAAAAGAAGCTATGGAAAGCTTATGATGTCTAATTTTATAAAAATAATAAAATATAGGAAATATTGTAAGAAAATTTTTGTTTAAAGAAAATAAGATTCTTACTTCCATGATCTTGAAGATCTGAAATGATCAGACCTTAAGGATCTAATCTATTTATGTTACAATGATAAGGATATGTGAGATTGAGGATTTAATATAACAGATCTATGATGAATTAAGAAATCTACTGTTTATGGTAGAATTAACCTAAAATTTGTAAAGGACCTTTCTTGATCAGTAAGATCAAGCATGATCAAACCCTATGGATGGGTTAGATGGAGTTAATAATGATGAGATCTAGTAAGATTAGTGATCAGTTATGATAAAAACATGTGAAGATGATCTCTGAACCTATAATGAAGTAAAAACCTAGATCTAACGAAAGGACTTAAGATATAATAGTTGGATCATATTAAAAGCCTCTAATGATGTAAATTGATTAGTATAATTTTAATTAATTATTAGATTCATTTCAACTTTAATTTATGGCATGATTATTGGATCCATGCTAAGTTATTTCTTCATTTTAATGTAAATGATCTACATGTTATTAGATGGTTAGATTTAATCATCTTAGGGTCATGTTAGTACACATGATTTTCTTTAAATATCCTTAGGATAAATAATATATGAATTAGGGCCGTGCTAGTTTAATTTAAGTATGGACTATAGTATGATTTCCATTTAAGATGGTAATGGAATTGTGATTTAAGATCATGTTAGTTTAATTTGATTTCATTAATGAGGGATCATGATAGTAGTTACATAGTATTGCTATCCTTAGATTATGGAATTTATATCAGTTTTATGCTTTGAAGTTTATGATTCATTATTGTCATATTTCTTAGTAGATTTAATCGATAATTAGTTATGATAAAGAGCATAAAACACCAAAAATGTAACCTAATGAGAAATTAGAGTTTCATGACATAAATAAGAAGGAATGACTTGACTTGGACTTGATTAGTAAGGGCTATAGTTAGTAGGACAGTATAAGGAATGGTTTACCATTTCCTTAGCCCAAATTAGGAGAATAATACACATCCATGAATGATATTTTATATGATCATGGACATTAATAAAAATCAAGTAGAGATAAATTAGGGTTTACGAGCTCATAGGAACCTTATGAAAAGTTGAGCTAAGGTCACTCCAGTGGACACTGAACATTATGGTTAAGGGGCTTATTTAATAGACCCTCTCTCTTCCCTCACCTTCTGGTGATGTTTGTTGAGGTCTAAACGCCTCCTTACATGAGGATTGAAGTAACCACTTTTTGAGCAGCTTGTAGCTGGTAAGCCTTAGTCAATTGAAAATAAGAGTTGTCTAGAATTAGGAGTGAATAGATTATCCTCAGACTAGTATCACTAACTGGTTGAGAAATAATAATAAGAACATAAAAGGTTAGCAAATTAACTAATCTTAATAAAAATTGTAAATAAGATAAGGATTATCAAACAAGAATCCAAGAGGAGATCTTGAATGATAAAAAACAACAAAGAAAAGAAATACAAATGTAGAGTAGATTATTATTGTATGAATATACTTGTAATATAGATTTATTAGGTTAGAAGATCTAAACCCTTGATCATATGTGATTCAAGGAAGAAAGATTCTGATCATCCTACTAATGGATGATCAAAAGACCATGTATTATGTACCTTTGGATAGATAGATGACATTATACATATGATTTGACAAATATACATTGATCAAGACCATAGACTTTAAGGAGTAAGAATACCCTATTGAGGTAGGAGGATTTTATGAATGCATCTATATGAAAGATACATGTTGAATACATGATCTTATGTATAGAAATGTTAACATGTATAATGCAAATTCCTTGTGCTAAATCCTTATGATCCAACCAAATAATGAGAAAATAGATATGAAATGGTTAAGTGTAGAGTTAAAGAAAACCCTAAGTGAATAGGGATGTAGAAGATATTCTAGCCTTAGATAAACAGATATATTGTTTGATACATATAAGAAATATTTTACATACGAACATGGAGGCTTGTGGTTTTGTTTTAAATAGGCATAGGCCTAGGGATGCTATGCTAGGGGAGTTATGAGGGTTTGGCCACCCGGTCTCCAAAATTTCTTGATCATGAATTCCATGCCTAAGAAAGGCAAAAAGTTGGGTGGGGCAATTATGGGAAGGCCGCCACTGTGGCAGCCATGGTCCCCCCTTACAGACATGGATTTTACATTTCCATTGAATGTGGTATGAGTGGATTATTGAGCGTTATCTAGGAGTGCTGTACGAATTAGACTACAAGCATTGTAGTCCTTTGATTTATTTTGCACTATGATGCATATGAGATAGACATAGTGAGATGCCTTATATATGGCATAATGAAATGCCAAATAATTGTATATTACCAATATTCCCAGGAAAAAGGGAATTCCTAGTATAGTAACTAGCTGATATACTGATCTCTTACAATTGAAAGAGCTGATCAGCTTAGTTGGGAATGAGAATTGAATATTTTCACTATTTTGATGAATTTGTTCATATACATTATGTATAAGGATGTACATAAATGATAAGAGAAAGGTTATAGAAATGAGATTGATCCATGATCATGTTTATGAAAAAAATGAATAATGGATTAATGAATATTAGGATTATATTGTCAAATTATGTTACTTCTTTAATCCCCTACCTAGCATAGTTTGCTGAGATATTGTAAATGTTTGAATGTTTAGATATAGAGAAGGAGAGTTAGGAGCTCAAGACTTGAGAAGACTTGAAAGAATAATCAATCAGGATATATCCATTGAAGACATGTATTTTATTTGAGAGAATTATATGTATTGAGAGTTTTTATTGTATGTGAGCTTTGAAATTTGGATTATGTAATTTGGACAAGTATTGTAATGATACTGGGCTGTACTGTGAACCACTGGATGGATCCTGAAGTTTAATAAAAGTTTATTCCTTCAATGAAATTTTATCGTGTACAAAACTCTACTTATGTTATGAAGTGGTACTTGGGTTTTACAAAACAAGTTCTAAAGAAAAGAATTTCTGCTGCTTTGTTTTGTGAAAAAAATTTACTACTAAGGGCCTTGTCTTTGCAAAATGTATTACAAAATGTGTTATAAAAACTTGAGTCATCACAATTAGGTTATACATTTAGTGTAAATTGTTATTTTTTGAATCCCTAAGGTTTATCAAGTAAAATAACCAAGTTGCTTCTAGATTTATCACCTACTATTCACATAGTACTCAATAACCTATAACAATGCCTAACTTCATGTCAATGGTCGATGACCTAAACACCATATTTTTCAAATTTTCTTCTTCCATGTCATTCCTTATCAAATAATCTTCACATCCATATAACTTTTAACCCTGGAGGATGTCTAAATTATATGCAAATTATAAATCTTTAAAGATAACTCTCTGTAGAAAACATTGTCTGGCAGACAATACCTTTCCTTGTATGATGACCCATTTCCTATATCAATTTTTATCGAAATTGCACCAAATTTTAACTGGATATCATTATTGTGTTCATAAAATTGATTCAAGGTTTCACTTAAAAACTCTAGTTTTTTATACCTTAACTATTGGAAGATATCCCACATGGTTTTTTGCCAGTCAATCAGAACCACAATCAATATCTTGTTGATTTTCCTTTGATCATTTCCTAGGCCAAATCTTATTAAAATCTCACCAAATTTTAACTAAGATATTAGTAACATGTATTTAGTTTTTTATTAATATTTCATAGAAAAAATCAACTGCTTGTCAAAATTAAAGGCATCTTAATAAATAGGTCACTCTGCTAGTAACCAGGGTTGAGAAATCCTAAAATTTAGTAATAGCTTGTTTGCTATTTTCTCTTGTAAATTGTCCTAACTTTTGAAAATGAACCACATTATATTGTTAAAAATCAAGCTAAGAGAGTAATCATAAAAGTTTCTTAGTAAAACAACCCTAATAAGTATTCCAAAAAGTGCTCAATTTCCACATAGTCCAAACAAGTAACCATTATAACACGGTACTTGGAATTATGTTATAAATGTGAAGCTTTTCCTACCAGAATCCATGAATATTTCACTAGCATGAATATCAATTAAATGAATAGTCATCCATGTAATTCTTAGTCAAAAACCTATCATAACATCGTTTGAATCAAAGGAGAAAACTAAGTTGAAACTAGCATGAAAATAGTACATAATCTCTTTGAAACAAAGCATAGATTTTTCTTGAAAACTCTAGCCTAAGGATTTCGCAATCCCCCTACATGGTTTCTCCTTTTATTTTCACCTTCTTTCATTTTTCCTCCCCTTTTCCTTTTGGTTTTCCCCCTTACTTAGCAGCCTCCCTTGTCTAGCAGTTTTCTTTTTTCTCTTTTTCTCCTTTACCTTTCAAACTTGTGCTCTACAACTTTTTTCCCTTCTTATAATCTAGAATAGGATATTATTTTATATATTTTCCCTCACTGACTATCCTAATTAAATTTTGAATTAACCTCCTAGTGTTCTTATCCAAACCCCCTTCTAGGTTGATTTTTTCCCAAGTCTCCCTAGGCTAGTTCCTTTAAAGTTATTTTTGTAGTAGTCTTAACTAAACTAGGTTTCCATCTTAGTTGGACTTCCTAACTATGTCTCCATGTGAAACCCCTCCTTTTTCACTTCCTTCCACAATTTTTCCTTTCCTCATGTTCCCAATAATGAGGAGCCTCATCCCCTCTCCTAAAAATAGGGCACCTCCCCCTAATGGGCATGGGTCCTCTCTAGTATAACTTATGTCCTATATAGTTTTACCTAACATCATATACTCATGCTACCCATTTTTTGTACCCTATCACACTCTCATAGTATGGTTTGTTAGGTTCTTTCATTAGGTTTTCAATCCATGTGCTTGATTCTTCCTATAGTTTGTCATCTCACTCCATAACTCACTTACTCTCTAATAATCATGCTTTTTTTGCTTAAACTACCCTTTTATCAAGAAGTACTACTTGAAGTGGGGCCCTCACACATTTTTTTTATAATGGCCATTTGGCTGCCCTAATTAGGTCTCTCAACTTGGGCTCCCATTTAAGTCTCTTAGTACATATTAACTAGTCCATCATAAGAGTCCTAGTCCCTTTAGGACTCTTATGTGCTCTTAAAATATGTGCTTGGTCCATCTTATGTGAACCCATACCACTAGAAAGAAACATCCTATGTTAGTATATGGTTGTCTTATCCATAGTGCTCCAAAATTTTATACTTTAATATTTGTCTCAGCTTAAACCTAGCTATAAAGCATAATTTATATCTTTTTGGCAATCTTTAATAAGGAAAGTTAAATATACTTTCTAAGAAAATTTTTAGATGTCAAACAATGCCAGTACAATTTTAACTCCCCATCATGTATATAGTTACCTACAACTAATGCATAGTATTTTGAGTTAAAACCAGCTCTCATCCAACTTCTACCAACCTTTTATGATTTGGATAAAGAGGATCCCTACAACCATGTCAAAGAATTCCTTGATATATTCACTATATTAGATATTGACACTTTTCTGATGACTCTATCAGGTTGAAGTGTATTTCCCTTCTCTTTAAAGGATAAAGCTAAGGAATTGGTTAAATACATTAGATGTAGGTTCCGTCACTACTTGGGACCAATAGTCCAAGGAATTCTTGAAAAACGTTTTTCCTATCCACAAAACTAACACCCTTTGCAAAGAAATTATAAACTTTTAAGAAAAGAGGGTGTGCATTTTTATGAATACTGGGAAAGGTTGAAGGAACTATTTCTCAAGTTTTGACACCACAATTTTGAGAAATGGCAAATAATACAATATTTTTTCAAAAGTTTGATCCCACATAACCGATGTACAATTGACGCCACTAGTAGTTTGGTACTTAAGATGAAGAGTGACATGGAGGAATGGAACTTCTTTGAAACTTTATCTAAGAATTCTCAACAATGGGATTATTCTACTTGGATAGAAAGATTTTCACATTCTCAAAGGAAAGGTGGTATATATGACATAGGGGCCACTCCAGACTTATATAACAAAATAGACATATTGACAAGCAGAATGGATAAGAATGATAGTCTTCTTACCAAATTATGAGAAGTTGTGTAGACTAGAGAATCCATTATGCAACCTCCACCCAAGGTTCTTTCAATCTATTTTAGTACAACATAGCCTACCACTTCAATCCCCTTCAAATCCACATTTCTTGAAAATTTTTCTGAGCAAGTGAATGTAGTAAATGCATTAAAAAATCCTAGCACCCATAATCCTTATTTTTAGGTATACAATCCAAAATGGGCTAGGCATCCCAAATTTTCATGGTCTTAGAACCATCAGGGAGAAGGGGATCCCCCCTAATCAATCTTTCCCTAGAGCCCTAACTCCACAACAACATGTACCATAATAGTAGTTTCCTCCACAATAAGGGGAATAATCTTTAGAAGTGATCCTAAGCTTGTTTATGTCGAGTTCGATGATATCCCATAATTGTATTAAATAAACAAAGCAGACCCACTCACAATCTATTGTGCAATTAGAGTACCAATTGGGTCAAATTGTTGCTACTCTTAGTAAGCAAGAAAAAGGAAAATTTTCTTAGTTAGCTTGAGCCCAACTCTTAAGGATTAGAATGTGATTATCATAACTACTAATGAGAAGACATTTCATGACCATCCCCAATACATAACTACCCTTAGGAGTGGAAAAGTAATACATGATTAGGTAGGTTTGACAAAGGAAACTTAAAAATTTGAGGACATTATAAGCCCTACAAGGAATAGGAAAGGAAAAGAGAAGAAACACCCACCTCCTACTTCTCCTAACCATAATCGTGAACATTCTTACATTCCTAAGGCTCCATTTCCTCAATGTTTAAAAAAGGCTAAGAAAGAGAATAATTTTGGTAAGCTAATGGATATGTTCAAGCTAGTCAACATAAATATTTCATTGCTTAGTGCCATCAAACATGTAATGACTCCAATTTTGTAACATTAAAATCCCAAGTTAGCAATGAAAAGTTCACTTTTTGGAAATAGGGTATTTTGGTCATTTCACTATTCACCCTGACTGAACCCATAAATTTGGTCCTAATAATGGTACCATTAGGTGCATCTTGGAAAAATGAATCCAACAAGACCAAAATCACCTGAAACGGAGTTAAAATGAGCAAGTTATGGCCCTTTGAAGTTTAGGGGCAAAAATGTAATTTTTACTAAAAAACGGATTTAGCCTGCAAAACACAGGGGCCCATTTTGATACGGTCACCCATCATCTTCAACCTCCTAGAGGGTTCTAGAACGGCGGTGATTGGAGGAGAAATCACCACCATTCTAGAGGTTTCTCCACTACCATTCAAGGGCGGTGAGAGCCCCCTCCAGAACCATCTTATAGCTCTATAAATAGAGCTCTTGTACGCCTCTAATGGCAGTCCAAAAACTTGGGAAAAACTCGTTTTGGAGAAGCAACAAAGAGTAGAAATGTGGAGAAAAACCCAGCAACGAGCTAGGTATGCCCAAGATCCCTCAAAACCCGTCTTCACATTAGTCCTAGGCTCAGTTTCCCTAAGTTTTTGCATGAAAAATCATGCAAAAACAGGCCGTGGAGAGTCACAAAGGACCCAGGGACGATCCCTGGGCCACACTGGTTCGACAGGGTCGAACCAGGGCGTCCCGAGGACGCCCCAGTCCCCCAACGAACGAAACGCACACTGTGCGTCGAGGAAACCAAACAGGCGCGTCCACGGACGCGCCAGCAAAAGGGAAAGTTGGGCTAGAAATCTAGCACGTCTACAAAAGCGCCCACTGGGGTGCATGCCGCTGACGCACAACGCGCTAGCATTTTGGGATTCCACCTCTTAAAGGCCTTTATCTATATGTGATACTAAAAAGCTTATAACTTGAGATCTAGAGCTCCGATTGAGGCGCCGCAAAAGGCGTTGTGTCCGTTTCGATGACGCGGACACACCCAAACTATAAAATACCTGATCAAGGCCCAATATAAGGTGGGCAAGACCCTTAGACTATGGTAGTGGAGCGGGGCCACTAAATCCTTGAAAACTTGATGATGTCAAGGCCCAATTAGGACCTTAGGACACCCATAAGCATGGGGATGAACCCTTAATGCCTAAGTAGTAAGACCAACCACTCTAAAACCTATAAAAGATAGGCCAAACTAACATTGATTCCCCAAACCATGTTCAAGAGCATACGAGAACAAGGGGATTAGCGTGACCTAGCCAAGTAGGTGCTCTATCGCTACTAGACTTTTTAAGAGCCATGATTGTTTTATGCATGTTTTAAGTATAAGTTATACAACTTGTTTAGCATGACTTAATTCAGCATACATATGATAAATGCTTTATGCATAGATATGTTTTAGCATAGATATGTTTTGCAAATAATTGCATATACATTATGCATAGATATGTTTTGCAAACAAATGCATATATTGCATGATTTGTGAGTATTGAGTTTTTGAAAGATTGCATGTCCTCAAGAGTTACCAAAAGACGCTGGAGTGCCCAAAAGACGCTGGGTAGGCAATTGTGAGGGCCAGGCAGTTGTGAGGGACCCAAAGAGGACAAGTTTTGAAAAAGAGGTTTTTGACTTGTTTAATCGTACATGATTTGGGCTAATAAGCTCGTGGGCGCTATGCCGAGAGGTCTGGGGTGGCCACCCAGCCTCTACCACTATTAAGTGGATGGGTACCACGCCCAAAAAGGGCATGTCCCTGCTTCGACTGCATGTGGTACAGGGGGCTACCACTGGTGTCACGGCACTGGGTCGAAGTGTCATATGCCCCGTGGAGGTATATGATCCTGTGTCCCTAGGTACCCGAGGACCACACGGCTGGTGAGGTCGTGGGCATAGTTGGACCCTATGGTTTCGTGGATTTATTTGTATTGCATATGGCATGATATGAGGTTGGTCGACCATACCATACTAAATATCCATGAGTTGGATTCAGTAGAGCATCTTATGCACACCATTATGTTATGATATATATATATGATACTTTCGACTTGGATTATGTGATTTCCTTAAGTCGTCAATATTCCAATTCGATGATGGTTTTTAATCTCGATAATGAACTTGAGTATTCAGACATGCACATGTGTTGAAAGAAGCATATGATTTTAATCATCGCATGCATTATAAAACTAGTAGTGATAGACTCCTACTGAGTATAGTATATACTCAACCAATCCTCAACATTTTTCAGACACAAAGTAAACACTTAAGGGCAAGGAACGCTTGTGACAAAAGACAACCAGACTAAGTGCAAGTAAGTAAACCCCTACCTTATCTTTCAATGTTACTTGATTGTAGTTACTCTCTATAGCTGAGGCTGTGACTAACACTTTCTTGGGAATAGATTCAATTTAAAACTATGCCTTGGCTAGATAATTGAAAATTGTGTTTTGACACTCGGGGTTTTATACAAAAGATTGTTTTCCAAAACAAACATATTTTCATGCATTTCATATTTATAAAATAAGAGATCTTGCCTTTTTATCAAATTTGCATCATATAAAACCTGGGTCATCAGAAAACATATACCTTTTTATGCCAAATTTTTAAGAGTCTCTACCCCATAAGAGGAAACATTAGGTGCAAAGGAAAAAATATCTTTCCAAGCAAGCAAACTCAATTCTATAGCATAAAATCCCACCAAAGTGTAACAATCCAGGATTTCCCACTATATCATGTGTGATTAGGGAACACACAATTGATAGGGCATTACTTGATTTCAGGTCAAGTTTTAACCTATTACCTTATTTTGTATGTAAAAGAATTAAGTTTAAGTGAGATTAAAAGGACTATCACCACATTATAATTGAAAGATAGGTCTGTTAATGTTTATTGTGGTGTGGTAGAGAATGTACTAGTTTAGGTTAATAAGATTTTGTTTCTAGCAGAGTTTTTAGTCTTAAATCACAACCTGTAGTAGACCCTAGTAATCAAATTCCAATCATTTTGGGATGGTCATTCTTGACCACATCGAATGCCATAATTAATTATAGGAATAGTACCATATACTTGTCCTTTGGAAATATGGACATTAAGCTTTGTATCTTTGATACAAGACAACCAAGCTCTTAAGATTTTTATGAAGTAAATATGATATAGAGTCTACCATCCTTATCATCTTATAATACTGATCCTCTTGAGGCCTTTCTAGCTTATTTTTGTTTTGATGATTTTGACATAGATAGATCCATTGACGAAGTGAATGGTTTACTTGATACAGCACCATTAATGAACACTTCAAAATGGAAAGCTTGAGTAGGGCCCATTGCACTTTCTTAGTTTCCATTTGAGCCTTTCATTGTCCAAGACACACCCAATTTAAACCTATCACCTTTACCTAATGAAACCCAATGTGAGAGTTTAAGTTCATCTGAAACCCTTTATGTTACTACATAACAAGAAGGAGAATCTAATGATGTTTTCGCAGAATATCAACAAGCTCTAAGGGGTAGATTAGAGGATACTAACAATTTAAGCATGTTATGTCTATCTAGAGGAAAATGAAGAACCTTTTAGGAAGATGTGAGATAGGATGAAATTTTTTACTTTTCAATGTTGGCATCCAATATTTCCAATTTGACAATTCTTGGGCCATGTCACCTCGAATTGGTCCAAAGAAATTCTTCTTCACTGTGGTTTATCATACTATCCTATTATGACCACCATATATCTTAGGGTGGAGAAAATATATAGACTATTGTGAAATTCTAAAATTGAGTGAGTTTTCTAAAAACTCCTTCCTAGTTAGTCAAATTTAGGGTGTCATAGATTAGTTATTTTAGGTTAATTATCCATAGAGTTGCATTTTCATTTCATTGAATATTTTGTAAATTTTTCTACATCAATAAGTAAACAATAAAATCTAAACTAAACTACAACTAAACAATAAAACTAGTGAAAGGAAACACTAATCAAGTAAAGAAAGGAGAACTACACAAGTATCATGTGTGTGACCATGGAATGTATGGTGCTGGAAATTAAACATAACAAACCATTCCAACAAATTCCCGCAGCATGCTCTTTAATTATTCAATTACTGGAACCTAGAGAACATGGAGTTAAGAAATTCTAATGCACAAAAGCATTCAAGAAGGAATATTACACATTGCTGGGAAAAAATATAACCTAAAAACTCCAATTAACTTCATTGAATTACATTAAAATCCATCAACATAAAGCCCACAATACAAGTAATCCAATTTCTGAAAATTATGTCATGTTACAATGAATGCTAGTTGATCTTATTCAAACCATAACTACAAGCTAACCCATCTTCAATGTTCCAACATCAATCATGAAAAACAAACATCGAAATCAAGATAAAATCCACTAGAAAGTAAAGGCAAACTTGAGAAGCATTAAGGAAAACAAGAAGGGATTTCAATGAAACTAAAGGGAATCCAAAGGAAATTAAAAACAAGAAAAAAGATAGATTCAAGGTGCCTTTCCCTTGGCTATCACTTCAAGGGAAAACCAACCTTGGATCTTGAATAAACAAGCAAGAGGAACTAAGGGAATGGAAAAGCATTAAACTAAGCAACAATGGAAGTTAAGAACAAGTAAAGAGAGAGGATCTAAAAGAGAACCAACTTACCTTTGAAGGTAGATCCAAATGACAAGGCATGGGCATGGAACACTTACAGATGAGCAGCCCACCTTGGAGAGAATAGCAGCCACCCAAAGAAGAAAACCATTCAAAGAAAAAATGTCAGAGAAGGGTTTAGGAAAAAGACTCCTCCCTTGGAGTAGGCATTATTTTTCTATCTCTCAAAATTGTCCCCCTTTTCTTCTCTTCCTAGGTGCTTTTATAGTTTTCTTTCTAAAATTTCTAGGTTGACGTAATACGAAGGTATGGTGTGGATGAAAACAAGGGAATTGGATGGCTAAGATGAAGTGGTTAGGTAGGGTTTTAAAGAGGAATGAGTGGGCTTCCTTTTAGAATGCATGAAGGTGGAAGATGCCATATTTTTAGGAGGCGTCTCCCCCTTTCAAAAATTGTGGGAGCTCCTTGGATTGTGGCAAGATGTTTGGTTGCATAAGGTAAGAGATACAGAGGAAGGTGGGAGGAAAGAGAGGGATAAGAAAAGATATGAAACAAAGGTGAGGTGGGGAAAAGTGATTAATTAGGTAGCTTCCTAAGAAGTGGGGATTGGTTGGATGGTTGGAATGGGAGTTTAAGAAGGTGGGGAAGTCTTAGAAAGATAGGACTCTTGAATACAAAGTGAAATTCGTAGTGGTATTTAGTGGTGAGGAAAGTGTTAAAAACATTAAATATATATATATTAAAATTAAAGAGGTATCTTCCTATTCGTCCACATTCTACCTTATCCTAATGAATTTTCCCTCAATTACCTTCAAAGTATCACCATAAATCCTAAGGATAATTCCTTGGATTCTCCACCAATCATGGCCTTACATGTAGTATAGCTTATGTGGCTTGATGGCTGCATTTTAGAGCTTCATTGGCTTTGCTTTACAAGGCTTTCTTGGCTTAGCTTGATGGCTCAAATCCTTGGCTTTGGTGGTTGGCTTGGCTCCTTAGCTTGTCCTCTTATTCATGGCTTGAATATGGTTAAGTGGCTTACGTAAAACCCATGAAAAGGTAGGTGAACTTCACATGGCTTGTTGTGACGACCCGGATTTTTATATGATGCAATTTTTGATAAAAAGGCGAGATCTCTTGTTTTATAAGTATGAAATGCATGAAAATATTTTTGTTTTGGAAAAAAATCCTTCATAAAAACCCCGAGTGTCAAAACACATTCTCAAATTATCTAGCCATGGAAAAATTTTAAATCAACATTATTCCCAAGAAAGTGTTAGTCACAGCCTCAGCTATTAGAGAGTAACTACAATCAAGTAACATTGAAAGATAAGGTAGGGGTTTACTTACTTGCACTTAGTCTGGGTATCTTCTGTCACAAGCGTTCCTTGCTCTTAAGTGTTTACTTTGTGTCTAAAAAATGTTGAGGATTGGGTGAGTATATACTATACTCAGTAGGAGTCTATCACTACTAGTTTTATAATACATGCGATGTTTAAAATCATGTGCCCTTTCAAAACATGTGCATGTCTGAACACTTAAGTTCAATATATCAAAAACCATTGTCAAATTGAAACACTAACGACTTAAAGAATCTCACAAACCAAGTCAAAAGTATCATATATATCATAACATAATGATATGCATAAGATACTTCATTGAATCCAACTCATGGATATCTAGTATGGTATGGTCGACCAACCTCATATCATGCCATATGCAATGCAAAGAAGTCCACAAAACCATAGGGTCCAACTATGCCCACGACCTCACCGCTGTGTGGTCCCCGGGTACCTAGGGACACAGCGTCATAGCCTCCACGGGGCATATGACACATCAACCCAATGCCGTGACACCAGTGGTAGCCCCCTGTACCACATGCAGTTGACGCAGGGACATGCCCTTTTTGGGCGTGGTACCCAATCCACCTAGTAGTGGTAGAGGCTAGAGGCCAACCCAAACCTCTCGGCATAGCGCCCACAAGCTTATCAGCCCAAATCATAATCAGATCAAACAAGCGAAAACCTCTCTTTTTTCAGAACCTGTCCTCTTCGGGTCCCTCACAACTGCCTGGCCCTCGGCACTCCAGCGTCTTTTGGTAAACCTCAAGGACATGCAATTTTTGCAAGAACTTAATGCTCACAAATCATGCAATGTATGCAATTGTTTACAAAACATATCTATGCATAATGTATATGCAATTATTTACAAAACATGTCTATGCATAAAGCATTTATCACATGTATGCTGAATTAATTCATGCTAAACAAGTCATATGCTTAAAACATATTTTCAAAACAATCATGGTTCTTTGAAAAAAATCTAGTAGCGATAGAGCACCTACCTGGCTAGGTCGCGCTAACCCCGTTGTCCTTGTATGCTCCTAAACATGGTTTGGGGAATCAATGTTAGTTTGGCCTATCTTTTATAGGTTTTAGAGTAGTTGGTCTTATTACTTAGGCATTAAGGGTCCATCCCTATGCCTATGGGTGTCCTAAGGTCCTAATTGGGCCTTGGTATCATCAGTTTTCCAAAGGCCTAGCGGTGACGCACTACCATCCTATTCTAAGGGTCATGCCCACCTTTGATTGGGCCTTGATTAGGGATTTTATAGTTTGGGTGTGTCCATGTCATCGACACGGACACAATGTCTTTTACGGTACCTCAATCGGAGCTTTAGATCTTAAGTTATAAGCTTTTTAGTATCAGGTGTACATAAGGACCTTAAGAGTGAAAAGGTGGAATGCTAGCGTGCTGCGCGTCAGTGGCATGCGCTCCAGCGGCCTTAAGAAACGGAAAATCCTGGAACGCCAGTGGGCTGTGCGTCAGTGGCATGCACCTCAGCGAGCGCGTCTGCAGACACACTGGATTCCCCCCCCCCCCCCATCTTTCCCTTTTGCGAGCCCGTCCACGGACGCGCCCATTTGGTTCTCTCAGACGCAGTCGACGCGTCTCATTTCGTCTAGAACGTCCTGTTCGTTGGGGGACCGGGGCGTCCTTAGGACACCCTAGTTCGACCCTGTCGAACCAATGCGGCCCAGGGAACGTCCCTGGGTCCTTGGTGACTCTCCAGGGCTCTATTTTGCATGATTTTTCATGCAAAAACTTAGGGAAACTGAGCCTAGGACTAATGTGAAGACGGGTTTTGAGGGATCTTGGGCATACCTGGCTCGTTGCTGGGTTTTTCTCCACGTTTCTATTCTTGGTTGCTTCTCCAAAACGGGTTTCTTCCAAGCTTTTGGGCTGCCATTAGAGGCGCACAAGAGCTCTATTTATAGAGCTATAAGATGGTTTTGGAGGGGGCTCTCACCGCCCTTGAATGGCGGTGGAGAAACCTCCAGAATGGTGGTGATTTATCCTCCAATCACTGCCATTCTAGAACCCTCTAGGAGGTTAAAGATGAGGGGTGCCCATATCAAAATGGGCCCCTAAGTTTTGCAGGCTAAATCTGTTTTTTGTAAAAATTACACTTTTGCCCCTGAACTTCAAAGGGCCATAACTTGCTCATTTTAACTCCGTTTTGGGTGATTTTGGTCTTGTTGGATTCATTTTTCTGAGAAGCACCTAATGGTACCATTTTTAGGACCAAATTTCTGGGTTCAGTCAAGGTGAATAGTGAAATGACCAAAATATCCTTATCTTTAAAAACTGAACTTTTCATTGCTAACTTGGGATTTTAATGTTACAAAATTGGAGTCCTTACACTTGTGCAAGGGCCCACTTTGGGAACCTTTGGTGATAAGTATTTAATTTTGCAAAAAAACCACCCATTTAGTCACTTGTGTGTTACAACTTATAAGGGTAAATTATAATTTTTAGACCAAAATTCATAATGCATGCATTATTTGACCTAATGGCTCAAAATTTTGATATTTTGTAGGTCCATAGGATAATCCAAGAGAAGTCTATGATTAATCATATTTTTGTAGGATTTAATTAGAGTTTTTAACTTTTTCTAAGAAGCGAGGTGGTGATCTGACTGCCAAGATCGATCGATATGAACATTGAAGATCAAGATCAAAAGATTGAGTCAAAACCTAAAAATCATTAATCCAAAATGAGATCAAGGATGAAAATCATCTTTAAGAATAGCAATGGATGTGATCAAAGGATCTAAATATGGCCAAAGTGGACCCATGAAGTAAGTCATGTAAGCCACCTTAGCCAAATTCAAGCCATGAATAAGGTGACGAGCTAAGGAATTCAAGCAACTCAAGCCAAGGGATGGATCCATGAAGCTAAGATCAGAGATCCATCTAAGCCGGCCATGAAGCCTAGCCAATAGAGCTCTCAAAGTTAGCCATCAAAGGCATTAAGCTAAACTAAATGGAAGGTTACAATTAGAGGAAAATAAAGAGGATTATGTAGGAGATTCTAAGGTATATTTTGAAGAGAATTATAGGAATATTCATTAGGATAAGTTGGCATGTGAACCAATAGGATGATACCCTTCTATTTTTCATATTTTTTCATGTTTTTCCCACCTTTTATCACTTTCCAACTCATCACCAAATAGCACCACGATTTTGACTTTCCATTCAAGAGTCTTACCATTCTAAGACTTCTCCACCTTCCTAAACTCTCATCCTAACCACCCAACCAATTCCCACCTCTTAGGAAATCCCTTAGCCAATCAAAATTCTCCATCTTATATCACCCTCCCTTTTTTTACCCCTCTTTTCCTCTCACCTTCTTTTCTTCTTCTTATCTCTTTCCTACCTCAACCATACAACCACTTTCCATATTTTTTGGGTGTTCCACAATTTTTGAAGGGGCAAACGCCCCTTCCTAAAAATGTGGTGTCTCCCACCTACTCAACTTCCAAAGGGCAGCCACCAAACAACCTTGGTTCCTCTTTACAAACCCTAACTTTTCCACCCATCCTAGCTATCTACATGACTTTTTTTCATCCCCACCAAACCTGATCATTAGGACACCCTAGAAAAAATAGGACAAAAACTATAAAAGTCCAGCAAAAACCTAAGTTAAAGGGCTCTTTTCCTCATTGGAAAAAGACGCCTCCTACAATTGGAGGACATCTTCTTCCTAACCTTCCTTCTTCCATTGTTTTGCTTGGATTTTATCTCATTTTGGGTGGCTTCTACCTTTTCCTCAAGTGTCTCACATCTGGTTTTTGGGTGTTTGATTGACCTTTCAAAGGTTGGTTCCTCTTCATTCTATTGCTCTTTCTCTTGTCGATTGTTTGTTTGCTTATACTAATTCTTTGTTTAGTTTGTTGAAGTATCTTAGATATTTGAATCTAATAATTATAACTCTCTTGGAGTGACATCCTAGAGTCTGTAGTTGTTAGATCAAATCCTTGCCCTCTTTCTCCTTAATGACTTTTTCCATCTCTTTCTTTATATTCCATCTCTTCTCTATTGTTTCCCTTGGATCTCTTTTTGGAATACATGCATGCTATCCAATGATTGAGAGTTATATTTCATTGATGAAGATTAGAGGAGAATAATTGGTTCATTGATGATCTTTGTATGGTGCGCACAACCCTTTGGAGGGTGTGCACCCCACTTGTATTATTGAAATTCAATCAATTTCAATTTTTGTTCAATGATGGTGCAAAGTTCATGGTTATGTTATTTTTTTTAATTCTTGTGTTTCATGGCTGTTAAATTTAGGTTTTATATGTTCATCCCATTCATCATTCACTTTAAAGTCGATAAATCATCTAAGAAACTCATCTTTGTTCCATGCACAGCATCCATAGGATCATGCTCATGGATTTGAAGATGGATTCCTTTGCTAGTTGATTGAAATTTCTTGCTTTAGTTAAAAGAGTTCTATGCATTCCATAATAGAGTAGTTTACACTTTACTTCAAGTACACTTCCCATGCTCTCTCCATCACTATGTTCATGCACACTTCCATATGCATCATGTGGTCTATGTTTTGCATGTTTCAATTAATTTGTTTATTTTATGTTAAGTTTAGTTCTCCATGTGTTAAGATTAGTTGCATACTAGGATAGTTTTAATTATTTCTAATTTTGGCTATAGAAAGTATTAATTTTAGAAAGTTTTGTTTAGGAAAGTGCTTTTTTTAGAAAGTGTGCTTTAGGAAAGTTTTAATTTAACCATGTTTCTAGTTTTTACATAATTTCCATTTCCACATGCTAATTTCCACTAGTAGTTTAGGTTAAAAATATCTTAAATTTTGGCTAGGTTAGATAGTCTATAGTAGGTATCATTAGCATCACATTCATTCAACTTATTGTGGGATGGACCTCACTAACAAGCTATATTACAACTGATTCGTGTGCTTTCAAGTTTAACTTTAAAATCATAACATTTAGCTCCTCTCGTTGCACCCATTTTTTGCCCTAAAGGTGATCTTGACCTTTTATCTCACTTTGGATTGATGATTTTTAGGTCTTGACTTGGTCTTTCAATCTTGATCTTCCACTTTCTTCTCAATACTTCTAGGTTGTTGGACCGCCATCTTGCTTCCTACAAAAAGTTAAAAACTCTAATTAAATCTTAGAAAAATATGATTATTTACATACTTACCTCATATTGGCCTCTGAACCTACAAAATATCAAATCTTTTAGTCATTAGGTCAAAAAATGCATGTGTTACGAATTTTGGCTAAAAACCTTACTTTACCACTATAAGTGATAACACATGGGTAACTAATTAGGTGGTTTTTATGCAAAATTAAATAATCACACCCCAACCAGCATTTTGCTAGTCTTGAGCAAAATAGGTAAAAAATCATTTTACAGAAACATATACAGAGTGCCACTTTCATAAGTACTCACAATTGTATTTAGCAAATGCAACAAGCCCTTAAGCCACTAGGTTACCCCCAGTGGATGAGTTAGTCCTCATGAAAGTTTGTAGTGAATATACTCACAAAATTCCCTAAGGTTAAGTCCCTCATTTTAACTCAGAGAATCCTCATCATTAGCACTCTACTATTTTTTTTATAACTTAATGGAGATGACTAACAATTTTATAAATTATGCACATACTAAAGACATCTTATTCTAGTTACTTCTCGAGGTGCATGTGTGTGTACAACCACATAAGTTATGACTTCTAATTAGATATACTTAAATTCCACTAGTCCACATAACTTTTTAATTACTAATGAGACAAAAGAAAGTGATCCCTAAGAGTGGATGTTAACACTAAGAATAGAAGGGGCTCTTTAACATTATGTTCCACCTAAGATCCACAAGTCTTTAAATGGGATAAAATGTGGGCTTGGAATAGGTTCAAAAAAGAAAGGTATAATAGTTTCAAAGGTCCAAAATTAAGTAGAGGTCTTCTTTGTATTATTAAACAATTGATCCTTAACTATACTAAAGTGAATATCTTGTGTATTCTTGTCTTTTTCTTTCAATTTTTCTCCTATAATTTTGATATTTCTTTCTTCGCACTTTTCTTTTTCTTTTGACTTCTTTGAGAAAAAGACTTCTGGTGTTTTTCACTTCTTTAACTTTTTGTCCTTTTTGAACTTTTTCTACTAACTGTACTCATTTTGAAAATGGGTAATGGATGGATATTTATTTCTTGGGTTTTTCCTGGGTTAAGGTAAGTAGGGTTAAGAAAGAAAAGGCTTAATAATAGGCTCAAGGGGTTAGCTAGTGGTATACTATATCGGGTAGGTTTTATGTGTTTGGGCTGAACAAGGATGGCCTATATCATTCCCTATGTTTCTTAAAGCTTATCAGATTCAATAAATTTTTTGGAAAGAAAGCTTTTACTCCTATTTATTCTTGATAGTTAACAAAAACAAGGATAATAGGATCACACTAAACTATGTACGCTGAAGAAACTATGGACTTACTTATCACTCTCTGAAAGAAGATAGTCTTTAAACCTCACTGGGTTGTAGGTCTCCACTGATTTTCCTCAGGGTCTCTAAGTCACACCTCTCTATTAGTCTTAATTATGTGCTATGTGTAAATAATTTCTGAGGATTACCCTTCATAAAATGCTTCAACACATGAGTAATATGCAAAACTAGCCATATACACTTCCATTAAGAGGGGAAACTAGTAGAATTACTAAGTTCTGAAAATCTAGTTCTCATCATAGTAAGGGAACTCTACCTAAGAAAATCAAAATCTACACACACCCCAACCTAAATGAAACATTGTCCCCATTTTTTTAAAAAATAGGAACCTATATGAACATGGAAAGATGTAAGAGACTAAGATTTGAAAAACATCTGGTTGCCTCCTAAGGAGCACTAAGTTTTACGTCTTCAACTAGATGTAATGATGAGTGCAAAGACTATGATCTGCAAGGTTCATTGGAAGATTCTAAGGTGGGTCATGATAATGAGTTGCCTCTAATAGTGTCTCTTCAATCTCAGGATTAAGCAGTTCTATGAAAGGTTTTAACCACAGACCAGGCGGTAGGGTAATATGCCTAGTAGGCTCATAAAGTGTCGTTGAGTATCATAGACTAGTCTTTCCTACTTAGATTGACTATCTTTTATAGGATACGCTTAATTTCCCTATTTGATATCTTTACTTGCCCACTGGTTTGAGGGTGGTATGGGGTAGCTATCTTATGGTTGACATCATACTTTTCATTAGATTCTCAAACACTTTATTACAAAAGTGGTTTCCCCATCACTGATTATGGCACATGGAGTACCAAACCTAGCAAAAATATGCTCATTTAAAAATTTTACCACTACCTTGTGGTCATTGGTTTTGCAAGGTACAGCCTCCACCCACTTGGACACATAGTCCACTCCCACTAAGATGTATAAATTTCCAAAAGAGTTAGGAAAGGGTGCCATGAAATATATGCCCCAAACATCAAATGGCTCTACAATAAGGATTGGGTTCAAGGGCATCATGTGTCTCCTTCCTAGACTTCCTAACCCTCGGCACCTCACAGATGCTGTGTAGTAAGCATAGAGTCTTTAAAAATGGTGGGCTAATAAAAAACACACTGCAAAATTTTTGCAATGGTCTTTCTAAAGCTAAAATGGCCTCCACATGCATGATCATGACAAAAGGAGATTATTTTACTATGCTTACTATCTGGTACACATCTCTTTATCACCTAATCAGGACAATACTTGAAAAAGTATAGATCTTTCCTAGTAAAGTATTTAACCTCAGTCAAAAATCTCTTCCTATCTTGTTTTGTCCAATGATTGAGCATTTGTCCTGTAACAAGATAATTTACTATTTCACCATACCAAGGTCACTGGGAAATGTGCAGCAACTATTCATCTAGAAAGGATTCAGTTATAGGCACATTGTCGCTAGTTTGTTCCACCACGAGTATGGATAAGTGGTCTATTATGACATTTCTATGTCAAATTCTTATAGTAGTTGTATTCATTAGATCAACCTAGGTTTTGCATCCTTTTTACAAAGGAGGTAATTTAGAGTTGTGAGATCCAAGTACACTATAACTTTAGACCCTAGCAGGTAAGATATAAACTTATCTAGAGCAAAAACTACAGCCAACACAATAGAAAAACTATTCCCCGAAGATCTGTATAATCATAGCACTTTTTATGTGGTCAAATAGTTGAGTTGTGCATCATTTAGTCTTTTACTAGTGTAATATATAACTTGGGGAAGCTTACTGATGTGCTGCCCTAAAATAGCTCCAATAGCATAATCTGACGCATCACACATTATCTCAAAGGTGTACTCTAATTAGGTGGTCGAATAATGGGTGCAAAGGTCAACTCGGCCTTTAATCACTCAAATGCTTTCCGACAGTCCTTATCAAAGTAAAAGGTGGCCTCCTTTGTTAGTAAATTACAAAGGGGCTTAGCAATCCTGAAGTACTTAATGAATCTTCTGAAGAAGCCAGCATGTCCTATAAAAGCATGGATTCCTTTTACCGTTCTTAGTGAAGAAAGGTTGGCTATTAAATTCACTTTAGCCTTATCTACCTCTATCCCATTATGTGATATAATGTGAGCTAAAACTATACCACTTTGTACTAAAAAATGGAACTTTTCCCAGTTCAATACTATATTCTTCTCCTGACACCATGTGAAAACTAACTTCAAATGGTATAGGCACTCATCAAAATAGGATCCAAATACCAAGAAATCATTCATGAACACCTTGAGAAACCTTTCTACTATACCAAAAAAGATGCTCATACACCTTTGAAAAGTAGCAGGAGCATTACAAAGCCTAAAAGCCATACATCGGTAAGCAAAGGTCCTAAAAGGGCAGGCGAATGTGGACTTCTCCTGAACCTTGAGTGTGATAAGAATCTGGTTATAAGTAGAATATCCATCTAGAAAATAGTAATAACTATGTCTGGTTAACCTCTCAAGCTTTTGGTCAATGGAAGGTAGAGGAAAGTGGTATTTTCTTATAACTGCATAAAAAATTTTGTAATTGATGCAGACCCTCCACTCAGTGGTCACACGGGTGGGTACTAACTCATTCTCCTCATTCTTGAATATCGTGACTCTGAATTTCTTGGGTACAACCTGAACGGGGCCCAAGTACTATCAGAGATGGGGTATATGACGTCAGCATCTAAAAGCTTAAGGATTTCATCTCTGACCACTTCCTTCATATGGGGTTCAATCATTTTTTATTTCCCTGGAAGATTTAGCATTTTCTTCCAAGTGTATCCTGTGCAAGCATATGATTGGACTAATCTCTTTTATGTCTACTATGGTCCACCCTAGAGCAGTCATATGTTCGTTAAGAATATTAAGTAATTTTCCTACCCATTCCTTATCTAGATCTAATGCTATTATAACAGGTAAGATTTCATCTGGTCCTAGATAAGAGTACTTGAGCTTATTAGGCAAGGGTTTTAGGGCTAAACAAGGTGGTTGCTCTATGGAAGGTATAGGGACAAACTCTAAAGGAGGGAGTGGTTGTAACGCCCGAGCAATTTACGTTATTTTGGACATTCTATAAGAAATGGGTTGTGTTGAATATTTTACTTTATTTAAAATAGTAAACAAAGGAATTTGTGAAGAAACTTGGTACCATTATATTCTACTTGAAAAATAGAATCCAACGCCTCAAAAATCACCCAAAACGGAGTTCGTATGAAGAAGTTACGGCCGTTTAAAGATCAAGGGCAGTTCTGGAATTTAAATAGAAAAACGAAAAAGACAAAAAACGCAGGGGGCATTTTGATAACGGCACCCCCTGTCGTCTTCCACCTCCAGATTTCTCCAGAAAACCCTTTTTCCTTATTTCTCCAGAACACACCAGGGGAAATGGCGGCACCGCCATTGAGGGGCACCGCCTTCTCCCCTCTATAAAAGCCCCATCTCCCCCTCTCCAAAAACACGTTTTTCGACAATTTTGGGACTAGGGTTTCCTGCAAAAACCAAAAACCCATCTCAAACCCATCTCTCTGCATGTTTCCAGCAATGGCCAGGCCCTAGTCGAGCCGGCCATTCTCCCTATTCCTCTCTCTTCTCTTGTTCCGGTCTAGCATTGGGGTTTTCCCCTTCCTTGGTTCCAACAAACATGGATTTCCGGCAGAGGGAAACGTACCACCAGCAATAGGTGCTCCTAAGCTACCCAGGTAAGTCATTTCCCCCTTCTTTCTCTCTGTTTGCTTCCCCCATGCCAGATCTGGTCTTTTCCCAACCGGGTTTCCTGGCCAAAAAATGCTCCAAGCTGGGTTGGGCCGGCCCTGCACGAACAAGGGGTCCCAGGGACGCCATGCTCCACGTACGCTTGGGACAGGGTCCCTGGGATGGGTTCCGGGCATGCGACAGTGCATACACTGTCCTAGGTGCAGCCTTCCGGTGCGCTCGCGACATGGGGCACAGGTCCTGGCTCGACCAGGATGCACGGGGTGCCCTGGGAGCTGAGACACGCCATGCTACAAGGTGCGTCCGTGCGATGATGCGCGTCATAGCGCGTCACTTGAGCATGCATGTGCGCGTGCAAAACGCGGTCCCTGGCACAGCCTTTGGGCACGCACGCACGTGAGGCGGTCGCAGTTCAACCAGGATGCACGGGTATCCTGGGAACTGGGACACGCGGACCTAACAAGACTATAAAGATAGGATCATAGGACAATTTACAGAGTTGAACTATTGAATAATAGATCCATATCATAGGATCTAGCCTGACAATAAATTAGGCAAGTACCATGGACCCTAAAGGTAGAGCTAGCAATCTAATGTCTAAATAAATTGAAATTGATAAGGACTCCTTGTATCCATTCATATCTAGGAGTTTATAAATGAGACCCAGGGACGGGTAGAGTGATAAAGGACACGACTCTAGGAGACTTTGAGGTAGGTGCTCTATCACTAGTAGACTTTTAAAAAGAGCCATGATTGTTTTGAATGCATGTTTTAAGTATAAATTATATGACTTGTTTAACATGACTTATTTTATAGCTTGTTTAGCATATAAATAAATTCAGCATGCATATGATTAAATACATTATGCATAGACATGTTTTGCAAACAATTGCATATATTGCATGATTTGTGAGCATTGAGTTCTTGAAAAATTGCATGTCCTTGAGGGTTAGCAAAAAACACTGGAGTGCCCAAAAGACACTGGGTAGGCAGTTGTGAGGGCCAGGCAGTTGTGAGGGACCCAAAGAGGACAGGTTTTGAAAAAGAGATTTTTGCTTGTTTGATCGTATATTATTTGGGCTGGTAAGCTTGTGGGCATTATGCCGAGAGGTTTGGGTTGGCCTCTAGCCTCTACCACTATTAGGTGGATGGGTACCACGCCCAAGAAGGGCATGTCCCTGCTTCGACTGCATGTGGTATAGGGGGCTACCACTAGTGTCACGGCACTAGGTCGAAGTGTCATATGTCCCATGGAAGCATATAACCCTATGTCCCTAGGTACCCCGGGACCACACGGCGGCTAGGTCGTGGGCATAGTTGGACCCTATGGTTGAGGATTTACTTGCATTGCAGATGGCATGACATGAGGTTGGTCGACCATACCATACCTGTAAAGCTCGAGCAATTTACACTATTTTTAATGAAAATTGAACGTTCTATAGGAAATAAACTGTGTTGAATGTTTGATTTTATTTAAAATATTAAACAAAGGAATTTGTGAGGAAACTTAGTACCATTAGATTCTACTTAAAAAATGGAATCCAACGCCTCAAAAATCACCCAAAACGGAGGTCGTATGAAGAAGTTACAGACGTTTAAAGATTAGGGGCATATCTATAATTTAAATAGAACACGTTTAAAACGAAAAAGGGACGAAAAACGCAGGGAGCCATTTTGATAACGGCACCCCCTGTCATCTTAAACCTCTAGATCCTCCTAGAAACCCTCGATCCCAATTTTTCTAGAGGGATCTGGCACCGCCAATGGCGGCACCACCATTGAGGGGCACCGCCACAGCCGGTCTATAAAAACCCCATCTCCCCTCTCCAAAAAACTACGTTTTCTAACGATTTTCCAGTCATTTGAGACTAGGGTTTTCGGAAAAAACTGGAAACCCGTTCCTCTGTGTTTTTGGCAACGGCCAGGCCAAGACTGGCCGGCCATTCCCGTCTCTCCATTCCCCTCTCTTCTCTTGTTCTGGCCTTGCACTACATGGGGAGTTTCCACCTTCATTGAGCTTTTCCGGCAACAAGGGTTTGGATAGGCGGGAAGAGCACCATCTTCGGCTACAAGGTAAGCCATCCCTTCTTTTCCTTTCTGTTTGCTTCCCCCAGGCCAGATCCATGCCGGATCTGGTCCTTTCCAGTCGTTTTCAGCCAGGTTCTTGGCCGAAAAAACACCCCACGACGGCTTGGGCTGGACCTGCACGAGCTAGGCGTCCCAAGAAACGTCAAGCACCACATGCACCTAGGACTGGGTCCCTGGGACGGGTTCCAGGTGTACGATAGTGCGTACACTGCCCCAAGTACGGCCTTCAGGTGTGCGCGCAACATGGGGCATGGGTCCTAGCTCGACCAGGGTGCACGGGGTGCCCTGGGAGCTGAGATGTGCCATGCTACTAGGTGCGTCCGTGTGATGATGCGCGTCATAGGGCGTCGCTTAAGCATGCTTGTGCACATGCAAACACTGTCCCAGGTGCGGCCTTCGAGTACATGAGCGACATGGAGCACAGGTCCTAGCTCGACCAGGATGCACGGGGTGCCCTAGGAGCTGAGACGCGCCATGCTAGAAGGTGCGTCCGGGTGATGACGCACGTCATAGCGCGTCACTTGAGCATGCATGTGCGTGTGCAAAATGTGGTCTCTGGCACGGCCTTTAGGTGCATACGCACGTGAGGCAGTCGCGGTTTAACCAGGATGCACGGGTGTCCTGGGAACCAGGACACGCGGACCTAATGAGACTTTAAAATTAGGATCATAGGCCATTCATAGAATTTAACTATTGAATAAGTAGGTCCATATTATAGGAGCTAGCCTGGCAATGAATTAGGCAAGGACCCTTGAC
Source organism: Warburgia ugandensis (assembly GCA_035236585.1). NCBI lineage: Eukaryota > Viridiplantae > Streptophyta > Magnoliopsida > Canellales > Canellaceae > Warburgia > Warburgia ugandensis. The sequence continues at coordinate 56,646,855 of CP141128.1, forward strand.
CCTAAACAGCAGATTTAGCGGTCTAATGTCTAAATAGATTAAAATTAATAAGGACTCCTTATACCCAGGAGTTTATAAATAAGACCCAGGGACGGGTTGAGTGCTAAAGGACGCGACTCCAGGAGATTTTGAGGTAGGTTCTCTATCGCTGCTAGACTTTTAAAAAAGAGCCATGATTGTTTTATGCATGTTTTAAGTACAAATTATATAACTTGTTTAGCATGACTTAATTCAGCATACATATGATAAACGCTTTATGCATAGATATGTTTTGCAAATAATTGCATATACATTATGCATAGATATGTTTTGCAAATGATTACATATACCTTATGCATAGATATGTTTTGCAAACAAATGCATATATTGCATAATTGGTGAGCATTGAGTTTTTAAAAGATTGCATGTCATTGAGGGTTACCAAAACACGCTGGAGTGCCCAAAAGACGCTGGGTAGGCAGTTGTGAGGGACCCAAAGAGGACGGGTTTTGAACAAGAGGTTTTCGTTGGTTTGATATGATATGATTTGGGCTGATGAGCTCGTGGGTGCTATGCAGAGAGGTTTGGGTTGGCCTCCAGCCTCTACCACTACTAGGTGGATGGGTACCACGCCCAAAAAGGGCAACGTCCCTACGTCGACTGCATGTGGTACAGCGGCTACCACTGGTGTCACGACACTGGGTCGATGTGTCATAGCCCCTGTTGAGGGTATGACCGAGTGTTCTCAGGTACCCTGGGACCACACGGCGGCGAGGTCGTGGGCATAGTTGGACCCTATGGTTTCGTGGACTTATTTGCATTGCATATGGCATGATATGAGGTTGGTCGACCATACCATACCAGATATCCATGAGTTGGATTTAGTTGAGCAGCTGATGCATATCATTATGTTTATGATATATTATACTTTCGACTTGGATTATGATATTTCTTTAAGTCGTCAGTATTTCCAATTATATAGTGGTTTTTATTATCGATATTGACCATGATTGTTCGAACATGCACATGTTTTAAGAGCATATGATTTTAAACATAGCATGCATTGCAAAACTAGTAGTGATAGACTCCTACTGAGTATAGTATATACTCACCCTATCCTTAACACTTTTCAGGATAGTTCCACTCACAAATAGAAGACGTCTCAGGAGATATTAGTGCTACGAGCAAGTGAATCAAATAGGAGACAATTATACATGTAAGTAAACTCTCTACCCTTTGGACATGTATTTGTATTTATTTACAGTTGGGCGGTGTGCCGTGACTGGATAGACCTGGGGAAAAACATTTACGATTTCTGAAGTTTTTCAAAAACTATTTTGGTTGTTGTGAAGGCAAATGACACTCGGGGTTTTCAAAAATGAGTTTAAAACTAAAGGTTTTCTGCTGCATTGCATGGTTTTTTTTAAAATGGTTTTCAAATAGGGATGCATCCCGCCTTAGGAATTTAGATATTGCATTTAAAAATGCATGAGAAAACCCGGGTCGTCACAATACCATATATCCATGAGTTGGATTCAGTTGAGCATCTAAGCATATCATTATGTTTATGATATATATATATATATATATACTTTCGACTTGGATTATACTATTCTTTAAGTCGTCAGTATTCCAATTCGACAGTGTCTAAGCATATCATTATGTTTATGATATATATATATATATACTTTCAACTTGGATTATACTATTCTTTAAGTCGTCAGTATTCCAATTCGACAGTGGTTTTTAATAACGATATTGAACATGATTGTTTGAACATGCACATATTTTAAAGAGCATATGATTTTAAACATAGCATGCATTGTAAAACTAGTAGTGATAGACTCCTACTGAGTATAGTATATACTCACCCTATCCTTAACCTTTTTTAGGATAGTTCCATTCACGAGTAGAAGATGCCTATGTTAGTGCCACAAGCAAGAAAAATCAAAAGAAGACAATCATACATGTAAGTAAACACTCTACCCTTTGGACATGTATTTGTATTTATTTACAGTTGGGCTGTGTGCTGTGACTAGATAGACCTAGGGAAAAACATTTATGATTTCTGAAGTTTTTCAAAAACTACTTTGATTGTTGTGAAAGCAAATGACACTCAAGGTTTTCAAAATGAGTTTAAAACTAAAGATTTTCGCTACATTGCATGGTTTTTATAAAATAGTTTTCAAATAGGGATGCATCTCGCCTTAGGAATTTAGATCTTGCATTTAAAAATGCATAAGAGAACCCGGGTCGTCACAGTGGTTCCACATAGGGGGCCCACTTGGAGGTATCCATGATTGGAGCCGCCTCTAAAAGGTTGTTCACCTCCTCAATAGACTTGTCTAAATCAAAATCTACATTAAAATGCACGACACAAGTCTCTAGTGGGTCAGAGATGGAAGTTGGTGGATGAATGTCGTGAATTAGACTCTCGATCAAATTCACTTCACAAGAATCATCATGGTCTAAATGTTGTTGGTCAGCATTAAAGACATTAAGCTTAACTTTCATGTTGCCAATCGACAATTTCATTGCACCATCCCTATAGTTAATAATGGCGTTGGACATTGCCAAGAAAGGGCATCCGAGTATAAACATAATTTGACTGCTGAGATCAAATACAGGCTGGGTGTCCAATAGAATGAAATCGACTAGGTAATAAAACTGGTCCACCTGTATCAACACATCTTCAACCAAACCACACAGTATCTTCATTGATCTATCCTCTAAATGCAAGATCGTAGTGGTTGGTTTCAGCTCACTGAGCCTTAGTTGCTGATAGACAAAGTATGGAAACAAGTTAAAACTTGCCCTTAGGTCAAGCAATGCCCTATCTATGACGTATTTAAGGAAGCTAAAACATGTTGCCATTGTGCCAAAATGTCTTCCACCCTTTAATTCCTATTGATTGGAGATAAAATGGTAGGATGGTAAACAATAAAGGAGGATACTCTAACCACCATCCATTTCCTAAGAATTCAAAGTGAAACCCTAAGGAGGAAAGATCTTCACCATCCATTTTTATCCATTGCTCCACCTCCTCATCAATCTAAATTTCATAAAGCCCTAGCCACCTTTTATTACACTCCCATAGAGCCTCCATGCCTTCTCTCCCATTTCTTTCTATTTCTCACATCTTTTTTGTTATTTTCTCCATTTTCTCCTATCTTTTTCCTTCCCAACTTATCTTCTTTCACATTCACCTCTATCTCCTTCATCCTTTCTCAACTCCATGCCTCCCCGTCTCTTCCACACTCCCTTCCATGACCAACACACTCCCTTCCATGTATCCCACCCCTCTTTCCATCCTTCCTTACATCTCAACCACTCTTTAATCCCTTCTCCTCATGATCTTAGCCATCCATTCCCTAGAGCTTCCACTCCAAAAATTTATAAAAAGAGGAGAAGAAGAAATGACCTCTTACTTTCCATAGAACTTAAAGCCAAACTCTAGTGAAATAGAGGGAAAGAGATCTCTCTCACCATATCTCCCTTAGAGCTACACAACCACACCACATGGAGAAGAGGTAAGAGTCTCAACCATTTCTTCTCCCATCCTTCCTCTCTCATTGTCCCCCACTATCCCTCTCTTTCCATACTAGACCTACATGCACCAGTCTTTCTTATTTCTAGCCTTCTTTTCCTTGGGGTTTGAGAAACAATTTGGAAAGGAAGAAAATCTTGTACCACTTTCTATGGCAACCAAGGATTGTGTCCTTCCTAAAGTATGGTTAGAGGTTTATTTGGGTTAGGGGACATGTTGGGTGATTCCCACTTTGCTTGTCAACTATAAGTCATGTGCCTAAACAAGTAAAAGGAATAGAATTGATGATATTAGCTTAGTTGTAATCTAGTGTACTTTGGGTTGAAAAGAACCATAAAGTTCCTTGATGAGTGACACAACAAAGGAAACCTATAGTAGAAGGTTCAAGCCCAAAAATAGGGAATGGAAGTGAAAACTTCCTCGTTGAGTGACACAACGAAGGAGCCTTACCCTAGACACTCTAATCATTTAAGGGAGTTTTCATTATTTACTTTTCTTTGTTCTTTTCCTTTCTTTATGTACTCAGTTCCTTATAAAAATTTGAAGTTGATCTTATTGAAATCTTTTTCTTTCTTTAAGTAGTTAGTTACTTACTTGTCTTTACTTTTATGTTTACTTTTCTATCCTAGTTTGAAATGTATTCATTTGTTTGACTATGTTGGCTAGGTTAAAGTAGATTAATTTAGGTTTTAGTTGAATCGTTTATTAAAGAGTCTTTGTGGGATTGAACAGTATTTTCTAAGTCTATGCCATAATAGATCCATGCACTTGTGGTTAATTTAAAAACACATCAGACAATCCAAAACTACTCCTCCACCATGCATAATATTTCCTCTTTCTTCTTCCTCCAACCTTCTCTCCTTCTTTCCTTTCTTCTCTGGTCTCCCCCTTCTTTCCCTAGTTTCCCTTTCTTTCCCCTTGGTTTTCCTTTCTTTGGGTAGTTTCCCAGCTTCCCCAGGTTGTACACATGGAGTATACAGCCTAGGAAAAGACCCCTTGTTTCCTTTTGTATTCTAGTATGAATGCTATAAGATGGGAGCTCATCATGGCTAGGATAGCTGATAATAAGTGTTTAATTTTGCCATATGCTACAACTTATAGCATTAAATTAGGAATTTTTGACCAAAATTCATAACAAATGTATTTTTGAACTAATGCAACAAAATTTTATTATTTTGTAGGTTCAAAAGCTAATCCAAGGTAAGTATATGATTAATAAAAATTTTCAATGATTTAATTAGGATTTTTCACTTTTTGTAGGAACTAAGATGTTGATCCAATGGCCAAGATTGATTGGGATGAAATTGAAGATCAAGATCAAAAGATTGAGTCAAAGCCTCAAATTTATCATTTCAACGTAAACCACAGGCCCATGAAGTAAGCCATATATTTCCACCACCTTTGCATAGAAGCCACTTAAGCCACCTTAGACATATAAGCCATGAAAGAAGGAGGCAAGCTTAGGAATTCAAGTCAAATCAAACAAGCCATTCAAGCCAAGGGCTGAAGCCAAGGAAGCCTCTTAAGCTAGCCACGAAGCTTAGCCAATGAAGCTTTCAAAGTTAGCCGTCTAATCCATCAAGCTAAGCTAAATGGAAGGTTAGGAATGGAGGAAATTCAAGAGAGTTATCCATAAGATAATTAAGGGAAAATCTATTAAGATAAGAGGGAATGTGGAGCAATGGGATAAGAGCGACCCATTTTTGGTGTTTTTCTCACTTTTTCCCACTTTTTCTTCAATTTCCAACTCACCACTAAAGACCACTACGAATTTGACTTTCCATCCAAGAGTCCCACCATTCCATAACTCTTCCACCTTCCTCAACTCCTATCCTAACCACCCAACCAATCCCAAGTCTTTAGGAAACCATTCAACTAATCAAAAATTTCCAAATCACTTCACTTTCCTAAGTTTTCCTACACCCCTTGTTCCTACCACTTTCCTTTCTTCTTCGCATCTCTTCTCCACCTTATCACTCCACCCCACTTTCCTAGCTTTTAGCCCCTTCAATGAATTTTGAAGGGGGCGACGTCCCTTTCCTAAAAAGTAGGCATCTCCCACCTACTCCAACCCAACATGGCAGCCACCTCTTATTCACTTTCCTCTTTTGAAAACCCTGGCCTTTTTCCCTATCCTAGCCATCCAAATTGAGAAGATTCCATTTCCACCACACCTTGTTATTAGAGTACCCGGAAAAAAAATAGGAAAACAAGTATAAAACTCCACAAAAACCTAAGGGGAGGGGACAATTCTCCAGTTAGAAAGAAGACGCCTCCTTCATTGATGTCCTCTCCCTAAGCCATCACTTTCCATTCTTTTGCTTTGTTTTGTGGATCTCCTTTGGGGCTACTTCTTTTCCTAGGGTGTGAGGGATCTCTCCAAGCCATTCCACATCTAGTTTTAGGGTGTTTGATCTTCTTTGAAGCTTGGTTCTCTTCCCTTGTTCTCTCTTGTGTGATCTTGAACTTTCACACTAGCTCTACTTGCTTTCCTTTGATCTTTCCCTGCATCAAAAACTTGAATTCAAGGCTGATTTTTCCTTGAAGTGACGACCAAGGGAAGTCATCTTGAATCTAGTTTTACCATTTACCTTTCATTGTCATTTGATTCACCTTGATCTTCCATTGAATTCTAGATTTATCTTCTTTAGTTCCCATTGGTTGTTGCTCATATGCTATAAGTTTTTTCCTTGAGTATCAAGATGGTAAGAGGAGAATAAGCGATTTTTTTCTAATCTTCTATGATGGGCACAACTCCTTGGAGGGTGCACATCCAAATTGTACTTTGAAACATTCAATCAATGCAATCTTACTTCTATGTTCATGGTGAAAAGTTTCCATTATGTTATTTGAATGAAATATTGTGTTCATGGCTGTTTAAAATGGATTTTTCAAGTTCAATTCCATCATTCATCTATTGATTTACATTAAACAAGCACCATTAAAATTTATGTGCACAATCCATTGGATTACACGCATGGGTTTTGATGGTGATTTCCTTAGGAAGTAGCTTATTGATTTGCATTGCTGTAATTTCATTTAGTACATGATAGTTTAGTTCATTCATAAGTTTATGATCCTTGTCCATGTTTCATACATGCATTTCTCCATAGTATATCCATGCATAAAGTTCAAGTTCCATAAACAACATGTTGTCCACATTTTGCATGTTTCAGTTAGTTTGTTTACTTCATGTTAAGTTTAGTTCTCCATGTGTTAAGATTAGTTGCATATTAAGATAAGTTAGTTGATTCTAGTTTTATATTAGAAAGTAATTTTGGAAAGTTGTTAAGATTGGAATTTAGGAAAGTCTCACTTAGGAAATTTTAGTTTAGGAAATTCATAGTTTTAGAAAGTTTCATATTAGGAAAGTCATAAAATTAGAAGTTTTTAATTTAGGAAAGTTTTAATTTTAAAAAGTGCATGCTTTTGAAAAGTTTTCAATTTAGCATATTTCTTGTTTTTACTTAGTTTATAATTTCATGTTTTAAATTCTATTCTTAATTTAGGTTAACAAAATCAATTGAAATTTGGCTAGATTAGATAGTTTAAAGTATGAATCACTAGCATCATAATAGTTCACTCCTCATGGGATCGACCATGCATGGGTAGCTGTCCCATCCTAAAGCCATCTAACACATAGAGCTTCATTAGCCCATATTATACTATATTCTACACTGTCATTCTCATATTATACCTCTTATAAGATAAACTTAAGTCCTTTATTTTAAGTTAATATATCTTATAGGCATTAATCCCTCTTTATCATACGTATTACCTAGGCCATGCATCTTAATATGATACATCTTATGTTCTAAGCCTCTATCCCACTATATTTCCTATGTTAGCCTTACCCTACACATTTTATGAGGTAAGCTTTAATCCCACTATTTGCTATGTTGTAATTATATATTTGTATTAAACTATACTTTCACCATAGCATAGTTCATGCATATAGCGTATTTACTCCATCTATGTTCTTCAAAATCATTGGTTTATATGTTGTCCATCTATTTGTTACCTAGGTTCCCAAAATGACCTAGACATAGCAATTCCACTATCCTATATTTACTTTCTAACTTATCCAATTCAAGACCTTTGCACACCCCTAGCTTTTCAAGCTATTCAAATAAACTAACTTATTTATTCCCCACTTGAGTGTTATATTGTAGATCCATCTCTTAGTCTTAGGTAAATTAATGAAAGGTATCAGAGACAAAGAAGTAAAAGAAAAAATACCCCATTTTTTTCCTTATAATTGTAATAAAATTACAATATTCCTTATATGATAGTGTCAATTCTATAATTTTTAGGTAGAAATCTTTTCTTCAATTCCTTTTTCATTTATTCCATGTTTTAATCTTACTCTTTCCTTATTGTGCTCTTTGTTTTATTAGATTTTCCCACCATAAAGAAGCAAGCTTTCTAATTTTGAGAGTAACTAGTTTTACTTTAGCATCTTTTTGAGAACTCCTTGTATTTGAAAATGCACTCTAAAAAATGTAGCCAATTTAGAGATTCGCAAAGCTACTTCTTTCTGTTAAACTCTAGGATGTCGGCTTCTACTCCAAATAAAAGAAAATCAAGCTTTCTTCTAGGAATGTTGATTGGTAATGATCTTTGATTTGAATCTTGACTTCTTGTAGAAACAAAAAGAGAAATATCTGAGGTGTTATTAAATATTCAATGTCTAATAGCAAGATCTAGACCATTGATTATGCATGAGTAAAAATGTAAAATTTATTTACTAGATTGATTGAAAACACATGCATAATGCTAAATCCAAATTGCTAATTTACTGAGACTAATAGGGATGATTAAGATGTGGAAAACTCATGTTTTAAGATCATTTGAAAATATGTGAATGGCACAAGATCTTAATTGTTAATCCATGAAACTAGTAGCGAGAGAAAAATCGCAATAATTTGTATGTATATCACTAGATCCAATCCATTGATCTAGTGTGAATCATAACAAAATAAATTGTGAAAATGTTAATATACCAAGAACTCCGCCACTACCAATCCCAAGCTCGCATAAAAAGGACGGTTTTGCATCAGGTGCCAACTAACAAGCAAAACTTTTTGAAGAAGTTGAAGAAATTTCATTATTTTCTCTTCTTACTTACAAAAGAATATACGTAGAAAATCATCTTCAATTTCCACACTTTATGGCATCCCTTGTACGTAATGCGCTGCATCAGATCTCAGGTGCAGTAGTAAAATGGATAAGGGATGCTAGGGCATTTCACCCAGAAGTGATGCACTACACTAGATCCTAGGTGTAATGGAAAATGACCAAGGGCTACTAGAGTGTCCCCTTAGAAACGACACACTACATTAAAACCCGAGTGTAGTGGAAAATGGACATGGGTCCATGTCATGGGGGTTGAGAGTTAAGAGTTCCTAGATATGATGAAACATAGGAGAGTTAACATCGCTTGTATCCAAAAAGCCAAATGAAAATAGGCTAAAACTAAAGAAATTGATTGGTATAAGCTATGGTGCATTATAAAAAAATAGTACTAGAAGTGGTGTAGGGACAGTTGTGGATAAAGAATTATAAGACAAAGTTGTAGACCTTAAAGAGATGATCATAAATTTTATAAGTGTGTAGTCACTACAAGTATAGTTAAAAGATATAATCAAGAGCAGTTCTATGAAGATATGGATGAAGTCATGCAAAAAAATCCCAATTTGGAGGGGGCATATTTATAGGAGCATACTTAAATGGTCATGTAAGAAAAAAAGGAAGGATATGATAGGGTACATAGAGGGTATGGTATTGGAGGATGAAATGAGATGGGAAAAGCTATCCTCGATTTTGCTTTGGCATATAATCTAGCCCTAGCAAACACATTCTTTAAGAAGAGGGGTGGACACTTAATAACCTTTTAAAGTGGACTTTATAAAAGCCAAACAGACTTTTTTTATACTTTCGAATACTGAAATATCAATTTGTAAGGATTGTAAGGTGATACTCTATGAGAGTTTTACCTCACAACATAGGTTAGTGGTTATCGATATCTACATTAAAAGAAAGGAAAAAGTAAATGAACTTAATAAGTATCCAAAATCTAAGTGGCGAAATTAAAAGAGAAGAGAATAACATCACTCACAAATAAGTTGATGGTAGAAGGAAACCAAAATAATGAAATTAAAGTAAACACCATGTGAATTAATATCGCCTAGTCAATTAAGAACGTGCCAAAAGATGCCAGAGGAGTATCTAAAGGTAAAAAGTAATCAATAAAGGAAACTTGTTGTGGAGCGACAATGTGCAAACAGTTATTAAAGAAAAACATGTGTGTTCTTAAAGCATGGAAGAGGACTAAAAATAATGAAAACTTTTAGTAGTATAAGAATGCTAAAAAGTTTGCTAAGATAATAGTGAGGCTAAACTCAAGGCACATGATGATCTTTATAATAAATTAGGATTAAGAGAAGGTGAAAATATGTGTTTAAACTTGTAAAAAAAAAGAGAACATAAGGGTAAGGACTTAGACCATGTTAAGTACATCAGAAGTGATGACCAAAGTGTACTAGTCAAAGATGACGAAATCAAAGGTGGGAAAGTTACTTTCAAAAATTACTAAATGAAAATTCTCTTGAAAATATAGAGATTGAAAGTATAGTAAACCCAAATAGCATTGGGCATTACACATACAATAGTAGGATTAGAATACCAGAAGTGAAAGAAGCCTTGAAAATGATGAAATCAAGAAAGAGCCTAGGGCCAGATGTTATACCAATAAAGGATTGGAAGCATATGAGAGATACTTGAGTAGTTTGGTTGACAAGTTATTTAACAAGGTTATAAAATCAAAGAAAATACTAGATGAATGAAGAGCCCTATTGCAACAATTTATAAGAACAAAGGAGACATATAGAGTTGTACTATTTATTGGCGGATAAACTTTTTGAAAGAGCAATTAAGAAGAACCTGTGGCTTGAGGTGATTGTATCAGATAACTAGTTTAGTTTCGTGCCTAGTAGGTCTGCCATGGAAACTATTTTCCTACTTAGACAATTGATAAATAAATATAGACAGAGGAAGAAGGACCTCCACATGGTCTTTATTGACTTAGAAAAAGCTTATAATAGGGTCCCTAGAGAGTTAATATGGTGGGTATTGGACGAGAAAGGTGTTTCATGGGGGTATGGATTCATAATTAAAATATATATATGAGGGATCAATAACAAATGTTTGAACCACTAGTAGAGAGACCAATGATTTTCCTATAATTGTAGAATTGCACCAAGGATTGGCATTGCACCTATACCTTTTTATATTGGTTATAGATAAGTTAACAAAACATTTGCATGAGAAGATTCCATGGTATAGGTTATTTGCAAGTGATATAGGTTTAATTGATAAGACAAGAGAGGGAGTAAAGACAAAGCTAGAGTTATAGACAAAAGTATTAGAATCTAAAGGATTTAAAATCAGCCAAACTAAGAGTATTTCGAATGTAATTTTAGCAAGGAGTGGAGCACCATTACAAATTGATAACCAAGAAGTCCCCAGGAAAGACCAATTTCATTACCTAGGATCGATGATTCACAAGAGTGGAAAGATTGAGAGGGAGGTTACCCAAAGAATCCAAGTGGGTTGGAGCAAATGGTAAAAGAAAAATTTTATAGGATAGCTATAAGGCCAGCTATGCTCTATGGATCAAAGTGTTGGGTAGTTAAGGAACATTATGTACATATGATCAACATAGCAGAAATGAGAATGTTAAGATGGATGAGTGACAAGCCATCAAAAGACAGAATTAGGAATGAAAACATTAGAAGAAACTTAGAAGTAATTCCAATAGATAATAAGATGAAGGATATTGGACTTGGATGGTTTGGACATATCCAATGGATATCAAAATGGCATCAATTAAGAGTGAGGCAATGCAAGTCAACCCCTAAAAGAGGGTGAGAGGAAGACCCAAAAGAACGTGAATAGAAATGGTAAAAAAAGATTTAAAAACATTGAGACTAAATGAGGTCATAATACTTAATAGAAGGAAATGGAGGAATAAGATTCATGTGGCCAACCCCTAATCAAGATAAAGTCTTGATGATGATGAGGATGATGATGTTAATCTATTGAGAATGATAATAGGGCAAAACCCATAGGAAATCCATGCACATAAACTAGATCTTAACATGTTAATCTCCAGAGAATAATGGCAAGGTTGAATTTTAGAAAAACCATGTGTATACCACCAAATCTAACATGTTAATCTTCAGGGAATAATAGCAAGATAAAATCTTCTAGATGTATTACTGTATTATTGGATTGTTACAGTATCTGCAAAGTTCCAACTTCTTATCAAAGAAAACAGAGAGAGCTTTGGTACAAAATACCGAAGGATTCTAAAGTACCCTAGGGCACTTAGACGAATTCCTTCTGTTAGCCCTATAGGTTCTAGAGACAAGGAAATGGGGCATTCTCCCTCAATAACGCATTCAATAGCAGCTGTACTTTCTTATACTATTATTGCTCGTACAAAAACAATGCCTTGAAAAATCTGCACATCATTACTAATATATTGGTTAAAAGATTGTATAAACAACAGTCCACATGCAACGAGCTAATGACCATTTGAAAGCCGCTCAATTCACTCAGTCGTCTATCAGACATCCGAAGCTGGAGAAAGACAAAAGGAAAGAGATACATTCCTTGTAAATCCAGTCACAGTTGTAAATTGGAAGACGTTAAACTCTCAAATAGGGCTTTTAGGACCATTTTTTTCCAAACTCACTGCAAATATTTAAATTTTCTGAATTGCCTCGTTGATTAGTTCCCCCGTCCTAATATTGTAATCGCCGTGACTCCCAACGAACCCATACTTGCACAATAAAAACCATTCTTGTTCTAAACCAATTGCTGCTAATCTCAAGCCCTACCAAATTGGAAAGACACGCCATTTTCTGTTTTCTTTTTCTTGTTATTTTCTAGAAAATCATACAGTTCGTACTTCACATGGGACAACTTTGATTAGGATCAAACCAATCCGGCAGGGGCCAACAAAGTTTGGATCTTTGAACAAGGAGCGACTTGCCCCGACTCCCTAAACATGCCTTTTCCATGTCACCACATAGACGCCTCACTTGTTACCATTTGAACTAAAATCAATAAACACAAAACCACATCACCAGCAAATGTAAAGCCCTGCCTAACACCGAATCACCTAGGCAGATTCATGATTCAGACTTTCGGCTGGACACTTCCCACAATTCAGCAATTGAAACCAGAACCCTCGGCAATTTCATCCTGCAAACGGATGGCTGAATTACCACACAACCACTGTCCTGTGCACGGGGTAAGAGGTTCAGAGATTTTGATTGCTCGCATCATCCCAATAAGGATATATTTTTTTAAAAAGGCCCAGTTGTATAACCGCTATTAAACTAGCAGGCTAAACAGAAAGTTGCATATGTTAGTGTCCCGACGTCATAAAAGTCAACAAAATATGTCAGAATTCTTAAAGGATTTGGTACCCGAGCATAGCAATCAGTCTGATGTGTCAATGCTTTACAAGCTCAATATAAAGATAGTCACTGACCCTTTACATTCGATCTCTGTAAATAAGGACCAAAATCACATGATGAACATAATTCAGCTGCCACCCAAGATGTAGATGTGTTTCGATCCCAAGGACCACACTGCCGACACCCATAATTATCCAAATCAGCTTGGTTCACTTACCAGGACTTGCCGCTATTTCCATGACCCGCAACAACAATAATTTGCACCCTGAAAAATTTGGAAAACATTTAAGCACGAATTTGAATATGGAGCCCGGTATACTCATCATGGATGCTGATCGACATATCTACACAAACCGCCAATGAATTCCAAAGACTACTTGGTTGCAGGTGCTATTGATGGAGGAGATCCTAGATGATGATTAGGCACTCTTGCCCAATGTTCTCTCCTCCTTACAACCAAAACCCATGTCCTAAGGGGGGTAAACACTTTTATGAAACTTACCATTGAAAGGATCAAAAAATTTTCAGAGGGCGGTACATAAGAAAATTACACAGGAGGTTTCTCAGAGAGCTAAGTGGCATAGAGAACTCACTGCAGGGTCTTTCCGAAATTCTGGATTCAATAGTGTTTGTACGTTTTCTCAAACTCTTCATGTCTCTGATGCTGAAAAAGCTCTCCATACGTATCATTGGCCCTTGAATTCAAATAATTCTCTACTGGGTACGGATATCTGCTCCTTGAATCCGTAGGTACATCAGTTCCCGCATAATGAGGATTGCCAGATGAATGACCATAATCAGAGTAGCTTGGATGATTATAAGTATTGTAGCTTGAGGACACATGTTGATGTGTTAGCTGCCGCCTTTGGATGTCAAGTTGAAGAAACTCTTCCCATCGCTTCGCGTGCGTGCCCCATAGAACAGCCAGTTTCTTCATGTAGGTCTCTCTTAATTCCCTAATGGTCTGCACATCATGTAGACAAAATAAGTCAGATATGACAGAGATGCAAGGCCTTACAACAATATCCCCATACGTGGACACTAAACAGCATTTAGAAAGGGTATCTGTTGGCCCAATGAGGAGCAAAAGATGAAAAGATCATAAAACTCAGAACACATAATCTGACAAACTGATGATCTATGCTAATCAGAACAAATTGATTAGGTAGGTTCTATGTTCTACTGACAAATACAAAATGAAATACAGCACATCATGTCAACAAGATTCCACACCACTGTGAGTCTAAGGAAAACTAAAGAAAGGGCAACCGGGGCACGAAGCTCCTAGACCACAAAGGGTCCATAGTATGCAGCCTTGCATTTTTTTCAAGAGACTGTTTCCATGCCTCAAACCAATAATCTGTAGGTCACAAGACAACAACTCAACTGTTGCACCAAGGCGCCTAGTCTTAGAAAAACTAGGAAGCCTAAATTAGCAGGCTTTGCCTTTATTGCCATATAACGAATTAACCTTCAAGCATGGTGGAAAACCCACTTTACTTGTTCCTTCAATCCAGAAAACTTAGTCAATCATCAACAAGATTTAGAGATCAAACGGCGCCTATAGATTTTCAAAGCCCAATTTTAGTGTCATGCTTCACAGTGCCACGTGCAATGTTACAATTGATTCAGATGATAATGGTTTTATATTAGCTTCATGTATGTCTTTATAGAGTCTCTCCATCATAACCAGAATGTGATCGTGGTTCCAAGCTTGGCATGAGCAATATCTGTCCTCCAGCATGAAGGGGTATGGAAGACTTCATAAGTCACTTATGCATTTTCGCACATGGGCATGATTACATGCATGCCATGAGATGTCAAAACTCCTTTCCCTATACTTTGCAATTATCCCATCTTTTTAGGACAAAAATATCTACTCCAATTAATTCTATAAGATATCTTTAACCATATTTACATGGTTCATGGACATCTACTGGTATAGATTTGTCAAGTTATGCACGTTTTTCTCTTTCTTCATTATTGAACCAACTAATTTTTATTTTATTATTAGTTTAAATGATATTTTCCATAGTATTTATGTCTCTGCTACCCTTGTGTAACGTGGTCCATCTATTCACTGTGTCAATTCCTCATCACCCTTCCTTCTTTAACTTATTTAAAATGTTTCATGATGACTTAAATTTTTTCTTACAAACTTCAGCTCAATACCTTCCATCTATGTGTGTAAGCTTGATTTTTGTTTTAAATACTTACTTGTATACTCGGGTGATAGAACACTCAAACTCGTGTAGTATTTTGATGATTACTTACTTTACGTTATATTTGCTTATTTCTTTAGTTAAAATAATTGGTGCTACCCTTCAGTCTAAATGATTATAGAAAATTTTGACAAACAAGTAAAAATGGACAACTAATATGCATTTCAAATAGCACGACCCAAGAAAATCACAGGTTAATGCTTGAAAATAGCTCCTAGTTGAAGATTTATCAGAAAACCTTCAAAATAAAAGTTTATATAAGCCTTAAAATCATAGTGATAAATAATATATGACACTTTTGAACAGGACCATCCATGTCACCTGATGCAGGGGCCCATAGATACTACCAAATATAGCTGACGTTGCCACTATTTATCATTGTCGCCTTCACTCCATGTACCAACATACAGATACTGTCTGAAATACACCACTCAAGTATGAAATAGTACCAAAACCACATAGTTGAGACCTGAATGATGCTCAACCTGTCTAGGAGTAGGTCCCCATAGTAATACTGTGTGCAGGTTAATGCCTGAAAATAGCTCCTAGTTGAAGATCTATCAGAAACCCTTCAAAATAAAAGTTGATTTAAGTCTTGAAATCATAGTGATAAATTATATATGACACTTTTGAACAGGACCATCCATATCACCTGAGGCAGGGGCCCATAGATGCTACCAAATGTAGCTCATGTTACCACCACTTATCATTGTCTCCTTCACTCCATGTACCAACATATGGATACTGTCTGACATACACCATCAAGTATGAAATAGTACCAATACGACATAGTTGGGACCCTGAATGATGCTCAACCTGTCTACGAATAGGTCCCTATAGTAATAATGTGTGCACTTCTCCTTAAGCCCAAATCCATTTGCAGCTTATACTCAGCAAGATTATAATTGCAGTCTATGTAGTTAGAGGTGCGAGGTGCACCGAGGTACAAAGGGGTGCACCTAGAGCCTGGGGCGCCTAGGCACGTGCCTGAATCACAAGGCACAAAATTATGTATTTTATAATTAAAAAATATAGCTAAAATAAGCATAAAAAAACATCACACATGAAGACACAAGCATGGGAAAGATATATATGTGGACAGAAATACATTTTAACTAATAAATATAAAGACCAATTTTTTTCTAATTTATGTAACTGTTATTTTCGGAAATTTTGAAAAAATAACACTAAAATACAAAAAAGCCATGAAAAAATATATCACACATGAAGACACGAGCATGGGAAAGCTATATATGTGGATAGGAATACATTTTAACTAAAAAGAAAAACATTTTTTCCCAATTTCTATAACTGTTATTTTCGAAAAAATTGAAGAAAAAAACCCTAAAATACAAAAATAAAAATAAAAAATAATTATCACACATGAAGCCACAAACATGGGAAAGCTATATATGTGGATAGAAATACATTTCAATGAAGAAATACAAAAAAATGAAAACATTTTTATATTTCCGTAACTGGTATTTTTGAAAATAAACACAAAAAAAAACTAAAAACAAACTCAAATCTAGAGAAAAGAAGCATAAAACTCAAATGGAATGTTTGTTTATACATATAGAATAAGAACCCATCAAGATTTATGGAAAAAAGTAAACAAAAAACAAAAAAATTGAAAATCCGGTACTGGTTTTTACGTTTTTTAACAGAAACTGTAACAAAATGGTAAGATTCATGAATCCATACCTTTTTGTGCTTAGATCTGTGAAAGATTGAAGTGGAATGATCATTTTCACCTTCTCAACCCTTGGGAATAGCAAAAATAGGGTTGGAAGAGGAAAAACGAAAATTAAAAATTAAAAAAAATGAAGTTTATAACTTACCAGCAAAGTCGACTGCACCTGGAGTTGGGGGTGTGCCTAAAAGGAGGCTCCAGGCACACCCAGGTGCAACTAGGTGGGCGCCTAGGTTTCACTCTACTTGCTCCCTCCCAGGCACTTACCTTACGCCTTGCGCCTAGGCGCACCTTTAACTACATAGATTGCAATCTCCTTCTTGAATTATCTACAATGGTCTACCTAACATTGTATAGAACAACTTGGAATGTACAATGGAATTGAGAAACGGAATGGTGCTATGTATCAAAGTATGCTCAAGCAACATAGGCACTTCAAAACAATACATATACTAAGGAGTAAGTAGATTACAAAAGAATATAATGACAAAAGGAGAATTTGCAAAAGGAATTCCAGCTTAACACAAATCAACTCTATTTGAAAATGGAAAAGTTCTCAATCAATATTTCCCTTTAGTGTCAATACTCCACATACACGTCAGTGTATGCATTGGGGTTGGAGTGTCCAATTTTCAGACCACAAAAGATGAAGTTCCCACGTAACACTGTTAGAGATGGAAAATATTATGCACCTGAAAAAAAATCTAGTCATGTCCAATTTGGTTGGTCCCGGTCACAATCAACACAATGAATGCACAAAACTTAATCAATTAAGTACTTCCACTATCAGGAGGCTACAATCGGAAATAGATGATAGATGCAAGCTTGATATGTAATAAAATAAATAGAGGGGAGATGCAACAATGAAAGAGACAAACAATTTTAATCAAGGTAGCACATCAACTAGATAGTCCAGCATTAGAAGATAAAGCCAGATGTCTGTCTAAACTCAAAATGTGGACGGAAATGCAGACATAGCCAAAACACATCAACTGAGTGTTAACACCGGAAGTATTCAGATAATTTGCACAATGCAGAAATATAATTCACTATTACCAACAGCATTTTCACCTATAAAAATGTTTTTCCTCCATTGGGCAAACCCAGCAAGTCCAAGATGGAAAATGTGGAAGGTCTAAAACAGCCTTGACTCGCCGAATTTTAATATCATGAGATAAAGCATAGTAAGAACAAAGATATTTGACCAAAAAACATTTGTCAAAGACATTCATGACCTAATGCTAGAAAATCCATGACAAGCCTTGTAAATGGATATTATACCTCACGATGCTTGTAGTTCTCTTCATCTTCTTCCTTGTCACGTATCCTTCCGATCTCCATAGCCTCCCTCTTAAATTCCATTTCTAATTCTTCTAATGTCTGCGGATAAGCAGGAAAGTCAAACTTTCGGCTGGAATGGACATCCGCCCCTTGCCCCTCAATATCCCAGCTATCTGTTTTGTGCAATCCAATGTTCTGGGCATGGCTATCAAATGAAGTATAGGCATCACCAGTGAAATTGTGGTGGAGTGGAGACTTTGAATGGCTTGAACGGCCTCTGGCTCCATCATTACCAAAAGCTTCACGAAACAAAGAATGTGTCAAGCAACATCCCATTTTATTTCATGGTAGCTTTAACTAGAGTCTATCTTTATTCAAATGAGCAATGACTGCAGATAGAATACTGAAATTGAGAATCCACCAGCATACAAGTCTTGATATGCTTTCAGTAAATAATTTTGTACTGGAGACTATTTGAGTGACTGAGAACCACGCTGAAAAAACTTCACAATCGAACATATAAAGCTTGAACTTACCTCTTGCTGCAAAAACATGATAAGCAACAGACAAGTCATTAAGTATCCACAAAAAAGAGAGAGAGAGAGAGAGAGAGACTACAGATACAAAAAATTTCCCAATGATTCAACAAGCTCCGAGCTTGGGTTTACCAGATTTGCATTGGTGCCGCAAAAATATCGTATGCTGTCCCTACCTTGTGGAAACCTCCTTGACAATTGTTGTAGATCCTGACGCAATTGATCTTCTACATACTTTTCCTGTTTAACAGGCTTTGACTGAATTGGTGACCTTCTTGGACTAGGATGAGACTTTTGGGATTCAGAACGTCTCAACTGAGAGCCAACAGGACTTCTATCAGGGGATCTTGGTCTGGTTCTGCGAGGACTAGAAGGAACATTTGATTTACCTTTACCCCCGTCCCGAATCACTTTGTGCACAGCATCAATGCCTTTTGTTAAGGATGAGCTGTCTTTGCCAGTAACAATTATAAATTTCTCTTCCATCTTAATTTTGCAATAAGCATCCTTTTCAATCATACGGATCACCTTTTCAGTGAAGAGAGATCTTATACGCTTATCTCTTGCTGGTACCCTCTGAAAGGGCTCTGCGGACTTGCGATTTGCTCCAAGGGTGGAAGGACAACCCTGTTTGTCACACAATGAATTACAGATTGAAGTAAAAGCCTGCTCAAAAATTCATAAAGCAAAAACCAAAGAAGGCATGATGTAGTCACATTCTACAAATATCAGCATCTATAACATAGCCAAAGTTGTCAATTTTGTTTTAGTCATTGTTTAGGTCCAGGGCCAAAGACCATATTCCAGTTTCTTTTTCAATTTCAGCATTGACAATTGACTCACTAAACATCTAAAAAGAAAAGTGGAAATATCTCAAAAATAGCAAAAAGAAAAAATTCAATGCGAGAAGGCCCACGTGTATTTGTAGTCCTCAATATAAATATCAAAGGTGGCCGACCCCTAATTGGGATAAGGTCTTGATGATGATGATGAATATAAATATCAAAGGTGTCATTATCAATAAATGGAGTTGTAGAAACCAAAAATTTACTTATGAAAGGTCATGTCCTTATGAAGTCCAACTCCCTTACTCTGGATTATATGACGCAATCAGTCAATCACGGTTGCATCATTTGCATCCTAAAAAGTGGATGGAACAGGAAACGAAGACAGCACCGGTTATTGCATCAAAAGCTTTTACGCATGAAGTTAAATCTCTTACATCGGGCATTTAGTCACAGCTTGCATTCATTGATTCGAGCACAACAACAAAGTTTGCTGCTGCTATCCTTCCTTCTTTGCTACTATTTATGGATTAGATTTTGACGAAATAGAAAGTATCATGGTACGTCGTCCTTCCCTGAAATGGAACTGGAACAGCATTCAAGTCAATCTATTATGACCAGCGCGGTTGTTCGTATTTCATTTTCTTCTTCTCCCTTCTTAGAAAGCACTCACTGAGTTACTTACGGAATCTCAAATTTCTCTCGATCTTTGCCAAGAGATAGGAGCATTTGGTGGAACCGGTGAACTACACTTGCTTCTGGATAGATGTGTGGGACAAAGGGCTCGTGGTACCTGCTGCCCACCCTTCCTCCACTTTGAGAACCGTGTGAACAGAGAGTGGGCAGAAGGAAAGGAGGTCCTCATATAGAGTCGCAGACAGGATTGCTCATTGGCTTGCTTATACTAAAGTGCTTGCTTTTGAAAGAAAGCGGCTTGCTACTAGCTACTTATCTTACTTACTAAAAAACTTTGGCTTTGTAGATGGAAAGCCCTTTATTTCATGATCATTCATCTAATTCGCCACATCTCAAATGGCCTGGGTGCAAAAAAAATATAATCTATTGGATAACTATAAGGCGATATCCTGTGAGAGTTTAACCACACAACATTGGTTTAAGAGATAGAAGAAAAGAAATGAACTTAATGGGTCTCCAAAAACTAATTGGTGGAAATTAAAAAAAAAAAAGGAGAGAGAGAAGATAACATCATTCACAAACAAGTTGATGGCAAAAGGAAAGTGGAACAATGAAACAGAAGTAGACATCATGTAGATTAATATAGCCGAGTCCATTAAAAATGTGGCAAAAGATATTCTAAGATTATCTAAAAGTAAAAGGTGGCTAGTAAAGGAAATTTGGTGCTGAAATGAATAAGTACAAAAAGTTATTAAAAAAAAACAGGTATGTTTTAAGGCATGACAAAGGGCTAGAAACAACAAAAACTTCGAGTAATATAAAAATGCTAAAAAGGTTGCTAAGAGAATAGTAAGTAAGGCTAATTAAGGCATATGATGATCTATAATAAATCAAAGTCAAGAGAAGGTAAGAAATGTGTGTTCAAACTTACAAAAATAAGAGAACAGAAGAGTAAGGACTTCGACAATAATAAATGCACTGAAAGTGATGACCAAAGAGTACTAATCAAAGATGATGAGATCAATCAAAGGTGGGAAGTTACTTAAAAAAACTTCTAAATGACAAATATCCTAAGAATATAGAGATTGAGAGAACCGCAAATCCAAATAACTTTGGACATTAGAGATATAACAATAGGATAAGGATATCTGAAGTGAAGGAGGCTTTGGAAAAAATGAAATAAAAAAAGGCTCTAGGGTGCGATGGCATACCTATAAAGGTTTAGATGTATACAGGAGATATTGGAGTAGTTTGATTGACAAAATTGTTTAACAAGATTGTACAATTGAAGAAAATGTCGAATGGAGAACAAGCTTTATCGTTCTAATTTATAAGAATAAAGGAGATAGAGAGTTTCATTAATTATCGTGAGATCAAACTCATGGTCATACCATAAAACCATCAAAAGAGTGATTGAGACGAGGTTGTGACATAAGACAAGTGTATCGAAAAACTAATTTGGTTTCATGCCTTGAAGGTCTACTATGAATGCTATTTCCCTGCTTAAACAATTGATAGAGAAATATAGGGAGAGGAGAAAGGACCTCCATATGGTCTTTATTGACTTAGAAAAAAGCTTATGATAGGGTCCCTAGAGAGTTATTATGGTGGGTGTTGGGCAAGAAAGGGGTGTCACGGGGGTAAATAGAGATAATTAAGGATATGCATGAGGAAGCAATAACATATGTTGGGACCACTAGCGAACAGACAGATAATTTCCCTATCATTATAGGATTGCACCAAGGATCGGCATTGAGACTGTAGCTTTTCAAATTAGTTATGGATGAGTTAATAAAACATGTGCACAAGGAGATTCCATAGAGCATGTTATTTGCAGATAACATAGTTTTGATTGATAAGACAATGGTGGGTGTAAACACAAAGCTAGAATTGTGGACAGATGCTATAGAGTTTAAAGGATTTAAAATTAGTCAAACTAAGACAAAGTATATGGAATGCAATTTTAATAAGGAGAGTAAGAGTGAAGCACCAATAAATATTAATAACCAAGAAGTCCCCCAAAAAGACCAATTCAATACTTGGGATCCATAATTCATGAGAGCATAGAGATTGAGAGAGATACTACCCAGAGAATCCAAGAGGTTGGAGCAAATGGAAATGTGTATCTGGAGTTCTATGCGATTGGTGGGTGCCACTCAAATTGAAAGGAAAATTCTATAGGATGGCTGTAAAGCCAGCCATGCTCTATGGATCAGAGTGTTGGGCAATTAAGGAATATGATGTACATAGGCTGAGAGTAATTAAAATGAAGATGTACAGATGGATAAGTGACAAGACAAAAAAAGATAGAATTAGAAATGAAAACATTAGAGGAAACCTAGAAGTAGCACGAATAGGTAACAAGATTAGGGAGGGTAGACTTAGATGGTTTGTAAATGTCCATTAGATACCGAAAACAACACTAGTTAGGAGTGAGTTGATCCAAGTCGAAGGCCAAGGGGAATGCCCAAAAGGACATGGATAGAAATGGTGGTGAGAAAATATTTAAAAACTTTCGGACTAAATGAGGCCATCACCCTTGATAGAGAGGAATGGAGGAACATGACTCATTTAGCCGAGCCCCAATCAATATAAGGCTTTGATGACGATCATGATGATGATGACGATTGGATAATTGTAAGTCCTTGACTTTTGGACTTTTTGAAGCCATAAAATAAATGGTTTAATACATAAAAGCCCCAAAACATAAAACACCATCTATGTTTTGGCTTCAAAACTCCAAAAGTCAAGGACTTCCAGATATTGAATAGATGAGAATTTTGCACCTAGGCTATCTAAGATGAGGTGAATCAAATGAACATTTGAATCATGAAAAAAGTGACAACCATCTCCCATTGGTTACTTGTGACAGGACTATGCCATTAACTAGTTTATAACTATCATGTATTTGGAGGAATTTTGTTTCATAGATATGCTAATTCAATTGCAAATCCTAGACAGAATTTTCAATTACTAATGAGGATGCCAAGAGTACTTGCTTGTGTGAGCAAAGTACAACTTATAAACAATCATCATATAGTAGTGCCATGTGAGCAGCTTATGCTTCAGCATTGTTCTAGGCTCTAGCATAGTAAAGATACTAGAAAATTGCCAGAGGTATGCCCATGAATAATACAACCCTCCCTTCTATAGATATATACCCTACATTTCCCTTTCAAGAAGTTACTCCTAGGAAATTAATCATGTATTAATTTACACTATATACCATTTGCAACCCTTCTACCCTTTTAACAAGGTATATTGTCAATATTTGGTAAATCTTATTGTACTAAATTCTAATAAACTTTCCTATAATATATGGTAATAAAATATTGAGTCTCGATAGGAGTCCACTTTCAAAAGGGTGAAAGGAGTCCAAAGCATCTGTTAGGCCTCAACGCTGGAATTTTTTAGTTACCCAACATGTACACCGGATATGCAAACCCTCAAGATGGGCAGTTACCAAGATCTCATGCAATAAATGCATTTCTACTAGGTTCTTCCCCTTAAAACATGGACGATATTGTGTATTTTTTCTTAATACCCAAATTTTAGTTGAAGGACATAAGAAGGAGCTTGACTATGCTTAGTCACAGATGTCGCTCACCGATTTGGGGCTATCCATTAAAATCCGACATCATCATCATCAAGACCTTATCCCAATTAAGGGTCGATCACATGAATCTACTTCCTCCATTCCCCCTCTATTAAGTATCATGACTTCATTTAGTCCCAAAGTTTTTAAATCTTTTCTCACCACTTCTATCCACATTCTTTTGGCCCTTCCCTCGCCCTTTTAGAACCTTCGACTTAAATTACCTCACTCCTAACTGGTGTCATTTTCAATCTCCATTGGACATTTTCAAACCATCTAAGTCTAATCTCTCTCATCTTGTTACCTGTTAGTGTTACTCCTAAGTTTCCTCTTATAGTTTTATTTCTAATTCTATTGTTTCTTGTCTTGCCCCTCACTCATCTCAACATCTATATTTCGGCAATGCTCAACCTATGTACATATTGTTCTTTAACTGCACAACACTATGATACATAGAGCATGGCTGGCCTTACAGCCATCCTATAGAATTTTTCTTTTAGTTTGAGTGGCACCCAATGATCACATAAAACTCCAAACGCGCATCTCCATTGGTTCCAACCCAATTAGATTCTCTTGGTAATCTCCATCTCAATCTCTTCGCTCTCATGAATTATCAATCCCAAGTATCAAAAGTGTTCTTTTAAGAGGACCTCTTGGTTATCAATCTTTACTAGTGTTCCACTCTCGCTCCTCTCCTTGCTAAAATTACATTCCATATACTCTGTCTTAGTTTGGTTAATTTTAAATCTTTTAGATTATAATGCATCTCTCCATAAATCTAGCTTTGTGTTTATGCCTTCCTTTGTCTTATCAATCCAAACTATATCAATTGCAAATAACATGCACCATAAATTCTCATTGTGCGAATGTTTTGTTAGCTCATCCATAACCAATGTGAAAAGGTACGAGCTTAATGCCTATCGTTGGTGCAATCCTATAGTGATAGGAAAATCACTAATCTATCTGCTAGTGGTCTTAACTTTTATTATTGCTCACATATACATATATCCTTAATTATATCTATATACCCCATGAAACCCGTTTCTCACCCAACACCCACCATATTAAATCTCTGGGGACCCTATCATAAGCTTTTCTAAGTCAATAAAGACAACGTGGGAGGTCCTCCTACTCCTCCCTATATTTCTCTATCAAATGTCTAAGCAGGAAAATAGCTTCCATAGTAGACCTCCCATGCATGAAGCCAAACTGGTTCTCCTAAAAACTCATTTCATGCTGGAGCCTCTTCTCAATCACTTTTTCAAGAAGTTTCATGATATGGCTCATAAGTTCAATCTCCCGATAATTAGTGCAACTTTGTATGTCTCCTTTATTCTTATAAATTGGTATAATAGAGCTCTTCCTCAATTCATCCAGCATTTTCTTCAATTCTACAATCTTGTTAAACAACATAATCAACCAAACTATTCTCATATCTCCCATATGCTTCCAAACCTCTACTGATACACCATCAGGCCCCCGAGCCTTTCCTGATTTCATCATTTTCAAGGCCTCCTTCACTTCAGGTATTCTAATCCTACTGTTATTTGGGTTTACGGTACTTCCAATCCCTATATTCTCAGGGTAATTGTCATTTAGCAATTTTTGAAAATAACTTTCCCCCTTTTGTTTGATCTCGTCATCTTTGACTAGTACCCTTTGGTCATTACTTTTAATACACTTAATGTGGTCTAAGTTGTTACTCTTCTTTTCTCTTACTTTTGTGAGTATAAACTCATCTTTGTTACCTTCTCTTAATCCTAATATATTATAGAGATTATCATATACCTTAAGTTTAGCCTCACTACTCTTTTAGCATTCTTATATTGCTCAAAGTTTTCATTATTTTTAGTCACCTATCATGCTTTAAAACACACTCATTTCTCACTAATAACTTTTTTCTCTTTTTAACTCCACCACCAAGTTTCCTTTACTGGTTACCTTTTACCTTTAGATACTCATAGGAATCTTTTGTCAATTTCTTAATGGACTTGGCCATATTAGTCCACATGGTGTTTAGTTCTGTTTTATTGTTTCAATTTTCTTCTACCATTAATTTGTTTGCAAATGATAACTATCTTCTATCTTTTTAAGTTCAATTTCCTTTCTTTAATATTTAAATGTAAATATCCATAACCATTACCTATGTTGTAAGGTTAGACTCTCACTAAGTATCACCTTACAATCCTTACACATTGATCTTTCGGTATTCCTAAGTTAAAAAAAGTCTATTTGACTTTAATATGGTCTACTTTTAAAGGTTAATAAGTGTTCGTCCCTCTTCTTAAAGTATGTGTTTGCTATAGCTAGGTTATATGCTAAAGCAAAATCAATATATATGTATATATATATATATATATATATTAGTTGAAGGGGTCCACTAGAGAGGTTTTCATGGATTAGAGTTCTGGATTGCTTTTTCTACATTCCTAAAGTACTAGTGATAGTTTAATTTAAGTTTCTTTATTTAAATTAATTCTGATATGATCTCATTCATTGAAGAAAGTCATAACCATCCCTTATGAAGAGTCATATATATTTAGGAAACTAAAGATTTAATGCTCCTCTTTTCATGCACAGTGAAACTTTTCTTCTTCTTGTTTTCTTTTTTTTTTTCATCATACCAAAAATAGGTAACACCGAAAAGCCAATGCTAAGAATTAATAAAAATTGAGGGTCATAATATTTGAGCCAATGAAACAAAGGCCAAAAGCATCCAATGGGCATAAAATTTAGTCTCTAACCCATTTAAGCCATTCAGAATATGGTGAAAGGCTTATATTTACAAAAACAAAAAAAGGTTTCAACATGCATGAAAAGAAGTGGTGTGAACTTCTTCCATGTTCCTGAGCATGAACTCTTATCGGGATTCTCTGCTTATTAGGGGAGAGAGAGTTTCTAAGAAACCTAAAGAAAAAATAAAAAGAAGAAAGATAATTAAACAATGCCCCAAGTTGAAATAATGGAGAGGAGTGCCTGAACCTTTTGCTTTAGAATTTACTAGATGCACCCCTAGACAACAATTGAATATCAAATAAATGCATTAGTTCATCCAATTCTTAGCATAAACAACACGAGAATACTAAAGAAACGCAGATAGATTTGAAGATTACTCAGCAAAGATAGCAAGGTGCTAACTTAGCAACTTGAGCTAGCCAAACAAAATCAGTGAAATTCTCCCCCATATACCAATCTAGATCTAATTAAGAAGCTGATTCTTCAGCTATCAGAATGTTTTGAGATCCCAATTACCCAAACATAGTCCCTTGGTTAAGCCCACTATTTTTAAAAGATAAGAACTGAGAAATTATGTTAACTAAGATGAGTATTTAGGCTCTCAAATTGCCCAAAACGAAACACCCCCTACCCCACTCTCCCTCCACCCAGGAGAGAAAAAGCAAAAGGAAAAGGAAAAAAAAAAAGAGCCACAAAAGAAGCATCATAATCCAAGTGAAACATAAAATTCAAGTGTACACTTGGCATGGCAATTCCAGTAAAAGAACTAACAAAGGACCTGTAACATCTTAAGTAAACAACCATACCTGAGTAAAGTGTCCCGGTTCTCCACATATCTTACAAATCATTTCTTCTTCTTTCCTTTTCTTCCAGATCCTTTCAGTAGCCTTAGCTCGAGCATGCCATGCCTTAGCTTCCCTGCTAGTGAAATCAGTTGGCACAGCATTTGGATCATTAGGTTCATCTTCCTCATCAGACTGACCATTAGCATTGGCACCCGGAAGCGGCCTTTTGTTATTTGCTTTCTCTTTTGCATTGTTCACTGCTGATCCAGGTGGACCAGTATACTCCTTTCCATAAACCTCATCAAAAAGTTCATCATCCATTTCTGGCACAGGATTTTGAGCCATTTGAAACCAAGTGACAAATCAAACCTGCACCACTTATAAACAAATAACCTATGTTCTTCATAAGCAAACAAGCAGACGAATGTTTACACTTCCTATGCAAATTGAAATGTTGGAGAAGGGATAGGATATGAGGTCCACATGATTTTCCTTTCATTTAAAATAAGCAGAAAACTTCAATCTAGAAGTGAAAATAATGAAATACAACATGTGATGCTAACAAGAAGAAAATCTCAAAACCAGCAACATTATGCATACTGGTCAAGGTTCAGCAATCAGCAGCTTAGTATTCCAACACTGGCAAATCATGTAACAATAGGAGATTAATAGTGAAGTCAATTCTTGGAAATGAGAATGCCAAAATGGACAGGGGGCTGTGGCAGCATTCTAACAAGGCTTTGGCAAACACCTTTAACCAAACACTCGTGAATGACAAATATTTTTATTTTCATTGAGCACAAACGTGTAGATGCACATGAATAAAACAACTAAACAGATATCTAGAGGGTGGAAAATGCATGATAAATGAGTTTCTCGAGAACTAGGCAGCAATGATTTCAAACAAATATTCATAAGCATGAGACTCAACTTATAGGTCTGCAGAGCCAATAATAACAATGTTGATAGCAAAGCTGACAAGTAGTGACTGCATTAATCGTGCAGGTCAACTCCAGTTCTTTTTCTTGGAAGATGGATATAGATCACTGACTATTGGCTGCGACGATTGCCTATCACACAACTCTCAGGCTGAGTTTATGAAAAGAGCCACGTTGGTCCAGTGTTTTCCTGTCACAACTAAAAAACTATAAATTCGTTCTATTCAGGAACAAGTTTTCTTCTGGAAAAAAAAATTCTTCGTAAGTCTTGCATCTGCTACCCTTCTATTTCTCACGGGTAACTTTTTCTTTTGGGTATAAGAACGTCTCCCAAACGGGCCCTGATGGTACTAACCAACTAGGCTTTTTGAGAATGCATTAATCGTGCAGGTCGACTCCAGTTCTTTTTCTTGGAAGATGGATATAGATCACTGACTATTGGCTGCGACGATTGCCTATCACACAACTCTCAGGCTGAGTTCATGAAATGAGCCACGTTGGTCCAGTGTTTTCCTGTCACAACTAAAAAACTATAAATTCGTTCTATTCAGGAACAAGTTTTCTTCTGGAAAAAAAAATCTTCGTAAGTCTTGCATCTGCTACCCTTCTATTTCTCACGGGTAACTTTTTCTTTTGGGTATAAGAACGTCTCCCAAACGGGCCCTGATGGTACTAACCAACTAGGCTTTTTGAGAATGCATTCTTCCACGGAAAGAGTTGAGGTTGAAATAGAAACAGCAAATATGCTAAATGGGACGTCATATTATTCTTATTGGGATTGCTGGAGGAATTTAGGGATCGACATCCTCTAAAAACTAAACATTAATAACCTCATCTAAAGGAGAAAAGCCCATTTAGTAAGACCCAATCCGACAAACATGTTAGCAAACGAAAAGGAATCAAAACCCCAGTTAAAAGAGCAAACGACTACTACAAACCAAAAGATCTAAATGACTAAAACTGGAAAAGCAATAGCACAATCCTTAAATCAAAATAAAACAAATAAGAAGTAACTTAGTTCTGCCGCAGAAATAAGAGATTCAGAAGAGCAACGCGTTCAACTGACCTTTCACCCTTTTTTCTAATGTAAGAGAAGGAGAACCCTAACCCAAACTAGCTTCCAGAGTAGATTTTGCAGCTGTCTCTCTCTCACACCTGACCTAGAAAATAACTGTGAATAAGGTGCGGCTCCTGTAAGCGAGTGCTAGGAACGAAGCCCTAATCCGTGGCTGAAGTTTCTTTTGTTCTTGTGACATTCGTTTCACCGTATTGAAATTACAGGGGTTCAGAGTCGATTGTACGTTGGCTGCATATGTGGGCTACTTGTTTTCCTCCTAAGCCCCTCATTAAATGGTTATAAGCTGCCACAACTTCACGGGGCCAATATCTTTTAAGATCTGCGCCGTTCACAGTGTTTCCCTCCGGTTAGATCACTTGTAGTCCTCTGGATTAGAATTTTGTCAGTTACCCTTCCACCACTTCAATTTATTTGTAAAAGCACTTAAACTCTGAAATCAGTTTGCATGGGCCCAAGATACAGCTCCCTCTAGCTATCCGTTTAAATGGGGGCAATTTTGTCTTTTCAACTGTCCCCTTCTTAGATAAAATACGGTGGCAGCAGGAAAGTCGGGATTTGCATTTTCGTTCTTCCCTTGTTCTCTCAGCCGTGCTTCTTCCCTTCTTTTTTGGATTTCAGTCCTTCTTGGACCCAACTTGATTTTAGTGCCACACCCAGGTTGGGCAGATATTGACTAGAATTTCTTTGTTTTGTTTCCCACAGTGAAGCTCCAAATGTACTCCCACTATTTTAGCAGAAAAATGGAATGCGTATTTTAGCAGAAAATTTAAAATTTTATGGAAGGAGAAGAAAGAAGTTGAAAGCACCTACAGAAGACTCATTCCGGTTCGTAACGGCAGCCATTTCTCCCAATAATTCCACATTCCCTGCAAAAATCGAAGCAAAATTCATCAAAACCCAAATTTAAAGGTAAAAAATATGAATTTAAGGAGAATTTAAAGAAAAATCCGGTTTTGCTCAAGTTTCCTGATCATCAACACTGTTTGCATACCCTACGTCATATAGAATCTCTTCTTCGCATCGGAATGAACTATGGAATTGAGAAAATTTTGTGAATATCATGGAAAATGGATGGAAAAAAAAAAAGGAGTTTTTTGTTGGGATTTAGGTGAGCATCTACCGGAATAAGCTTCTTGCATTGCCTGAAACGTCTGCTTCAATTCTGTCACAAATTTTGAATCTCCAGAAGCAAAAGCAAGGATTTGGGTGCCATCTCCTCAAACACGACGAAATTTCATCATTTCCGGATAATCATTTGCGTTAGACGAGAAGGAAAATGGCAACTTGCAAACGAACGGAAATCTTCTGAAAAAACAGAGATATGAAAAACGGAGCCTACAAAACAACTTGCACAGCCCAGAAGAGCATCCGGTAATCTTGACCCAGAAAATTTCTAGCATGAAGGGATTCAAGTCTAAGCCCAAGTTTGCAAAATCCTACAAATCATATGACCACATTTGCCAAGAAACGAAATTTTTCTTAAAATTCCAAGTTCTTGCTGCAATTTGAGGATCCAAAATCGGGAAACAGAATCCAAATAAAGAATGGAAAATACTCAATTTCTTTACCACGGTGTTTTTGAAAAGATTATAGTGCCCCTCCTTACATAGCGGCAATAGAGTTTAAAATAACAAATAAAACAAATGCTAAAAACGACTTTTTTCTTTTTCATACTTTGCGAAGCAAGTCCTCTTATTCATCCTCAAGTCCTCTCTGCTAGTCAATGGCTTCACGTGAAATTGATGGATGGGGTGAGTACGACCACTCAGTAGAAAAATCTCTAAACCAATCAATAGAAAATTGTAGCTGATACATGTATGCATAAGATATAAAATGCAATGGATTAAATACTCGATATCAAAATCCCATAGCTTCCAAATCAATTTGAATTATCCTATAAACTGTAGATATGCAAAGACATCTGAAATTATATTGTATCATATTGCATCATACCATTAAGTTGCAGTGTTTGGCCACATGCCTAAATAAGCGATGGTCAACTTGTCAATCCATATCCTATAAGTATATGGTTTACTATGCTATAGAGGACCGACCATCTAACTACGTTCAATCGCAAATACCACCCGATCTACATCATTCCTCATTGGGGCATTGGATTTATATAATAGGATCCTCATGATTCATACTCATATCTATTAGCCCCTTTTTGGGCAGGTATCTATTTTATAGGCTAGGGGCCAACTTGATCCTCCTAACATAGAGCCATCAAGGTCTTATAAACCTCCTATATTGACTAGTAGAGTCGTTTATAATCAATCAATATGTTCACACCATTAGTACACTATCAACATATCAAAATCTATACTATTGCACCCTAAGTGCACTATGAAAAATCAAAATTTGATATCATTTCTATTTTGTGATGTAAATGTATTTTGTTGTAAATTTTAAGTTAAACTCGCAAGTGTACAAATCGGTTCTACTAGTTAACGCAATGGAGGTTGATCCTATGAGGAAACTGATTTGTGAGATCAGTGGTTCTTACTTAAATTACTTAACCTAGCCAAGATAATGAGATTTTGCCTAAACTAATTATGAAAACTAAACATAAATGTAAGACATGAAAATATGTAAATTAACTAAAGCAATCCAACAAATATGAAAACTTTCCTAATTCAAAACTTTCTAAAACTAAAATTGAAAACTTCCTATCTTTAAACTAAGATGCAAACCATGAATTAACTACTGCTACACTAAAATTTAACAAGTAAACAAAGCAAGAATCTAAAGGGAATTCAACCTAGTACCCCGCACAAGATTCTTGAATGGTATACATGGTTCATAAGTTGAACATAGACTGAAATCAATGGACTTACAACTAACTATCATGCAATCTAATCTAAGAAGTAAACACACAACTTAGTAAATCAATTAAGTTCATAAAGAATAAATCAAACCAGCAATAAACAATGTTAAGAACTAAGCATAAACAAGATGATATTTTTACATTTCTGAAAATTCCAGCACCATGCAATTTTCAATTTCCAAGTAATCAATAAATAAAAAGCAAGACTTTATATGCATTAAAATATTCAATTCAATAGTTCTTCACTACTTGAAATAAGTATAAACAAGAACTTCAATTGCTTCCATTGAACCAGTACCAATTACATCCAAAATGTTGACTATGTAATACATAGACATGATGCTAGAAATTGCTTGCAATTCAAGAGCATGAAATCTACCTAAACATCCACTTCAACACAATCTCATTTTTGTAAACTCAAGTAGATTGGCATGCCAAAAGAACCTTCGAAGGAATACAAATGTATACCCACCAAAAAAAAAAAAAAAAAAAAGGAAAGAAAGAACCAAAACAAGATCTAAAGCAACAAAAGATTAAGGCAAAAAGGGGAATGGTAACAAATGGATTCAAGGTGACTTTTCCCTTGGTTGTCACTTCAAGGGAAAGGAAACCTTGGATCTTTGAAGAAACATGCAAGAAAGCTTAACTAATGGAAGGCACACAAAGGAGATCTTAAGCATGAAAACAAGCATCAAGAGAAAATCAAAACATGGAAAAACAAGAGCAAAAGCTATAGGAGACTAACATTTAATGGAAGAAAGATCAAGGAACAAGTGTTGAAGGGGAGGCATGGAACTCTAGGAAGACAATTGCTCAAAAGGTAAAAAAAAAGTAGAAGGCTGAGGAAGAAGGAGGGGTGGAGATGCTTCCTTCAAAAGGAGGGTGCAATCTCCCCCTCCCCAAGTGGTAAAAAAAAGAAAAGTGGAACTCTTCCCCGTAGTTTATATATGGTGGCTGCCTTCTAAGAGAATCCTAAAAGGTGTGGCACCTGAAATTAGAAGGTGGCTATGTTACATGAAAAGAATGGGTAAATCTGGGACAACTAAGCATGGGTCTAAGAGGGGAATAAGGTGAGACAAAGTGGGAGATGCCTACTTTTAAGGGTAGGTCGTCTTTCACTTTGTGACAGTCATGGAAGGCATTAAGAAAATAGAAAGAGAGGGAGATAAGGATGGAGAGGGGGAGGGGGGGTGGTGGGTGGCAGAGGAGAGAGAAAGAAAGGTGAGCTGGAAAGAGGTGATTAGGTGGTGAATTAGGAAGGTTATGGAGTGGATGAGGTAAGGAGGAGAGGAGATTCCTATTTTGTAGGAGTTTCACATGGAACTCCCTTCTTGAGTGTAGTCAAGTGGAGAGGTGGAAAGAGAAGAAGAAAAGAGAGAAAAGATAGGGATGGTCAGGTGGGTGGCTAACTAGCTTCCTAAGAAGGTGGCGATTGGCTGAGTAGGTTAGGTGGCACTCTAAGATTGATTGGCTGGTTGAAATGGAAGTTTAGGAAGGTGGGAGTGTTTTAGAAAGGTGGACTCCTTGGTGGGGAAGTGCAAAATTAGTAGTGATTTTGTATGGTAAGGTGGAAAGTGAGAAAAACATGAAAAAACAAGAAAAATGAAGTGGGTTCTTCCAATTGGTCCACATGCTTCCTTACCCAATTGGATTTTCCCTCAAATATCTACAAAATAACTATTACTTAAAAAAAAAAATTCAATCATGGACTTGTCATGTAGCTTAGCTCATGTGGCTTGATGGCTTGCTTTAAGAGCTCATTTGGCTTAGCTTAGTGGCTCAAACTTTGGCTTTGATGGCTAGCTAGGCTCCTTAGCCTATCACCTTCTTCATCACCTCCTTCATGGCTTGTATATAGCTAAGTGGCTTGAGTGAATCCCATGCAAAGGTAGCAAACTATGCATGGCTTGTACATGTGCATGAGCCTTGATCTTATGTCAAATTGATAACTTTTAGACCTTGACTCGATCTTTTGATCTTGATCTTCAATTTTCATCTCAATTGATCTCGACTATTGGATCATCATCTCTCTTCTTACAAAAGATTAAAAACTCTAATTTAATCCTAATAATATATGATTATTCATATGCTTAACCTTAATTAGCTTTTAAACTTGTAAATTATAAAATATTTGGTCCATTAGGTCAAAAATCCTAATTTACTCCTATAAGTTAAAATACATAGGCAACTAATTGGGTGATTTTTATACAAATTTGAACACTTATCACAACCCAACCAGCATTTTGTAGTCCCAAGCAAAACATGTGAAAAAACATTTTACAAAATTGATACAAATTGCCACTTTCGTAGGTACTCACAATTGCATTTAGCACATGCAACAAGCCCTTAAACCCATAGGTTATCCTTAGTGGACTATTGGCCTCATGAGGGTTTACAGTGAATATACCCACAAAATTCTTAATTTTTTAAAAAAGTTCTTTATTCATCTAAGAAAATTTTCTCCTATTCATCTCATATTAACTATCTACCTCTAGCCTGCTAATAAAGATGAACAAAAAGGTTAAAATCTTATCCTTATGCTAAAGATATCACATTATTCTATAAAACTTTGGCAGGTGTGTGTTATTACTAATATATAATTATAGTCTCCAAGTCAAATATAAACTAAATTACCGTCAAAATGTATGATTTGACTTCAATTCTCACAGGATATATCTGTTAACTCAAAAAGAAATCACTTAGAAAAGTTTAAATCTCATTAATATGTTAGTAGAATGTTGTTCATCAAGTTAAAAAATCTCAACATTTCTTATAAAAGAATGATGACTTGGAAAAAATGATAAGGGCCTCATGAAAGGATATCAACTGCTAAGAATGTTACACTCTACTAAATTTCCTACTCATTCATCATCATATCCAAGCCATGCTTCTCCTAATATTAAGTTATGATTTCTATTAGGACAAAACATAAGCTTAGGTAAAGGTTATCAAAAGAATGAGTATAAAGGTAAACAAAGGTTGTCTAAAAAATATGTAAAGGTCTTCTATCAATGTATTCACAACTTTTCCATTTTTCCTCTCAAGAGCAAACATTCTTCTTTTTCATTGGCTATCTTTTTTTTTTCTTTTTCTTTTTTCACTTAATTTTATAACCTTTTGAAATTTTCTTGCTTTTAACATTTTTTCTTATCTTCATCTCTTGAATTGTATTGTTCATCTTTTTCCAAAGATGTTCTTCAATCTTCTCTACATATTTTCAAAACAAATAGCTAATGGATACTTTTAAGGGTCAATATAGGTAAAGGTTATTTAGCTAATAAAGAAAATGATTATTTTTTAAAAGCTCAAAGAGCTAAGTAGTGAAAAATAACTTAAGGTTAAAGGCTCTAGGTTTTACCAAGGATGTCTATCGTTTTCCTAGGTTTCATATTACTTAAAAATAATAATAAACTTAAGAGATATATGGTATAATCTTTTGTGATTTCTCAATAGTTGACTAAGATGAAAAATAATGAGCCCAATTAAGAATTAACGTCCGTTGAATTTTTTTTGTGAATTTATGTATAACCCTTAAAAAAGGAAGAATGACTCAAAACTCACTTGGGTTATAAGTTTGCACATATCTTCTTCAAGATCTTAAAGTTATATTTTCTCTTCCACTTAAAATATATCTAGCTATTTTATGCAATTAATATTTCGAGTTTAATTTTCATGAGATACTTTAGAAAAAGAATAGAATGGTGAACTAATCATATGGAACTCTATTAATAAGCTAAAGTTCAAAGATAGCTGAATATTTAGAAATTTTGAATTCTCATCTTTATAAAGGAACTTATCATTAAAATAAAAAAAAATTGAACAAAAATTTTAAAAATAAAGGAAAAACTTAGAAATCTCATTTCTACACCCCCAATCTGAACTAAACATTGTTCTCAATG
Organism: Warburgia ugandensis; assembly: GCA_035236585.1. Taxonomy (NCBI): domain Eukaryota; kingdom Viridiplantae; phylum Streptophyta; class Magnoliopsida; order Canellales; family Canellaceae; genus Warburgia; species Warburgia ugandensis. The sequence goes on from CP141128.1 coordinate 56,682,880, forward strand.
TTTTGAAATATAGGACACCTAAACAATGCATGGGTAATGCAGAACAATGAGACTTTCTAAAAATACCCTAGCTTGCCTCCTAGTGAGCACTAAGTTTTACGACTTTAACTAGATAAGGTGTATAACTAACCTAACCCTTACAATAAAATGGGCAAGATTTTTCAAGCCACTTCAAAATCTTGCGATAGTCTATATATTTCCTCCATCTTGAAATTTTTGGTGGTAATAGCATTATGACATAATTGACCACCATGATTATAAATTTAGTGGGACCACTTATGATCCCCATCTTTAGTATTACATAGTAATCCATATAATTCCTCCACCTCAAAAATTTAGGTGGTGACAAATCAATGACATTTAGAACTACCATGAATTAAAGTTTGTTGGACCATATGGAAATGAATGAGTTTTTTACCAATTTTAGGATAACATTGAATATGTATTCAATTTATCTTTGTCCTCTATTTTCCTTACATTGTCTTGAAATAGGGTACTTCCCTAAAAGATTGTGCTCATATTATTGGAGGCAGGGACATGGTTTGGCTTATACCCTGGTTATCTTGTAATGTGTACATTAGAGTTGGTTGATATAGGACAAGTATGTCAATTGACTCTTCTTCTTCCTATTCAACTGACATAGGTAAGGCTTCATGTGGGCCTATATTACTATCTTATGATTGTTCAAATAAGGTCTGTAGGTCCCAATCAAGTACCTCTTCTAAATTGCAAGGCTCAGTGGATATTTCAAGTTCTGTAGGGGGTTCTACTCTAGCTTGCTATTGGGAACTGTTCATTAATAGCATAGTCTCCAACAATTCCTTCACCTCCTTAATAGATGTGTCTTCATCAAATTCATAGAAATAAGTAGGGCACGATTTTAGAGGATTTGTGTTGGATGTTGCAAAGAATTCATTCTCCTCCTTGATGGATGACTCTTTATTAGAATTGTAATAAGGGATCATAATATTGCTCAAGTAGATATGAGTTGGAGGTTTGTATGGATGGTTATGGAATTTGTGGCTTAGAATAATTGTATGATATTTCCATCTTATCATTAGTATCAATAGTCAAGGTTGGTGAAAAACTCCAAGGTTAAGCAACAATAGATGGTAATTCCCACCTTGAAATTCTTTTAAGTGTTTTTCACTCTCCTCCCTAATTTGGTTTATTTCTTTAGCCCCATTTTTAAGTGTAGCAAGATTTTAATCAATTAGTTCACTAAGTCATTACATATTCTCTTCTAATGATGGTTCTTCATGTTGTAGAAGAAATGACTCATAGGGTTGGTACTGATGTTACATTGGGATATTGAAAAAGGACTAAGCATGTTGAACTCATGATGGTTGACCTTGATATTCTTGATAATAATGGTAGGGTAGATCAAGGTGGGACTATGATGGTTCTGCCTGGAATGATTGATAATTCTAAGACCATAGTTGTTCATGATCCCTAGATCATCCATTTTAGTCTGTCTCACGATAGTTAGTCATTGCTAAGGTAGATCAGGGTGGGACTATGATGGTTCTACTTAGTATGATTGATAATCCTGAGACCACAGTTGTTCATGATCCCTAGCTTGTCCATTTTAGTCTGTCTCATGATAGTAGTCATTGCTAGGGTATATGTATGCACTGGGTGCATCCACTAGCTCCTAATAGTATTCATTGTATGTGGAGCTTGATGGCCATGAAGAAGTGGAATATGGAGGTTCAGAATAGTAAATTATGGTATTGAGGCTATGGAGCAACTTGCCTAGAAGCTATCATCCTAAGTAATTGACTTTTGATACTATTTATCCCATCCATCAATGTATCTATTCTAGCAAGTCTATACCCTTCTTGATTGGCCTTTGTTCTCAACTTTATATACAACGAAACAAATTGTTGAGTACAATGAATGAGTAGTCTCTGTTTTTTTATGTGATTTTTTTTTTTGAAAACCCTAACATGATGTAACTTAAATGGTAGTCCTAAGCTAGATGATGCACAATCAATTCTAGTAACTTGCTAATGAGCCGAATTGATAATCTTTATAACGCATAGGGTGGTAGCTTTTAGACCTAAATCTAGATAGCTCCTTTAATCCAAGCTAGACTATTGCTTACTAGTTAGGTTTCGCTCTAAAGTGGTTGATATAATCCTCATGACAGGAGACGTTTAGATCTCAACCAACGTCAATGGAAGGCATAGAAAAATCACTTGGATTTTTAATCACCAGCTATAATCATGATGCTTAGAAGCATTGAAGTGACAATAGACCTAACTTTTCAAAAAGGTTCTTATGAGCTTGAAAACCTTAAGTCTCTTTCTATTTGATTTTAAATTACGTTCAAGGGCTAGGATCACAAACATACAAGGATTAATTTTAATTACATAGACAAGCAAGGATTTGGTGATGAAATTTAGTCCTTATCTTATGAGGGTTTTTGTGGGGCCCTTACTATCAATATGTTCCATTCCATCATAAAGAATTTAAATATGCAAATGTAAAATTGTAATGACTCCAATTTTGTAACATTTAAAATCCCAAGTTAGCAATGAAAAGTTCAGTTTTTGAAGATAAGGGCATTTTGGTCATTTCACTATTCACCTTGATTGAACCCAGAAATTTGGTCCTGAAAATGATACCATTAGGTGCATCTCAAAAAGAGGAATCCAACAAGACCAAAATCACCCAAAACGGAGTTAAAATGAGCAAGTTATGGCCCTTTGAAGTTCAGGGGGAAAAATGTAATTTTTACTAAAAAACGGATTTAGCTTGCAAAACACAGGGGCCCGTTTTGATACGGGCACCCTTCATCTTCAACACCCTAGAGGGTTCTAGAACAGCGGTGATTGGAGGAGAAATCACCACCATTTTGGAGGTTTCTCCACCGCCATTCAAGGGCGGTGAGAGCCCCCTCCAGAACCCTCTTATAACTCTATAAATAGAGCTCTTGGGCACCTCTAATGGCAGCCCAAAAGCTTGAAGAAAACTCATTTTGGAGAAGCAACCAAGAGGAGAAACGAGGAGAAAAACCCAGCAACGAGCCAGGTATGCTCAAGATCCCTCAAAACCCGTCTTCACAGTAGTCCTAGGCTCAGTTTTCCTAAGTTTTTGCATGAAAAATCATGCAAAATAGAGCCCTGGAGAGTCACCAAGGACCCAGGGATGATCCCTGGGCCGCACTAGTTCGACAGGGTTGAATCAGGACTCCCCGGTCCCCCAACGAACAGAACGTTCCAGCCGAAACGAAACGCGTCCACCGCATTCAAGAGAACCAAACGGGCACGTCCGTGGACATGCCCGCAAAAGGAAAAGACGGGCGGGAAAATCCAGCGCATCTGCAGACGCGCCCGCTGGGGTGCATGCCGCTGATGCGTAAAGCGCTAGCAATCCAGATTTTCCACTTCTTAAAGCCGCTGGGGCGCATGCCGCTGATGCGCAGTGCGCTAGCATTCTGCATTTTCACTCTTAAAGGCCTTATGTACATGTGGTAGTAAAAAGCTTATAACTTGAGATCTAGAGCTCCGATTGAGGCACCGCAAAAGGCGTTGTGTCCGTGTCGACGACGCGGACACACTTAAACTATAAAATCCCTAATCAAGGCCCAATCAAAGGTGGGTAAAACCCTTAATATAGGATGGTGGAGCGTGGCTACTAGACCTTTGGAAAACTAATGATACCAAGGCCCAATTAGGACCTTAGGACACCCATAGGCATAGGGATGAACCCTTAATGCCTAAGTAATAAGACCAACCACTCTAAAACCTATAAAAGATAGGCCAAACTAACCTTGATTCCCCAAACCATGTTTAGGAGCATACGAGGACAAAGGGGTTAGCGCGACCTAGCTAGGTAGGTACTCTATCGATACTAGACTTTTAAAAAGAGCCATGATTGTTTTGAATGCATGTTCTAAGTATAAATTATATGACTTGTTTAGCATGACTTATGTTATGGCTTGTTTAGCATATAAATGAATTCAGCATGCATATGATTAAATACTTTATGCATAGACATGTTTCGCAAATAATTGCATATATTGCATGATTTGTGAGCATTGAGCTCTTGCAAAATTGCATGTCCTTTAGGGTTACCAAAAGACGCTAGAGTGCCCAAAAGACGCTGGGTAGGCAGTTGTGAGGGCCAAGCAGTTGTGAGGGACCCAAAGAGGACAAGTTTTGAAAAATACATTGCGCATGTATTGCCAAGACATGTGCTACATGCATAGATTGCATGATAAGTGTAGCCTTGACCAATGAGGGCGGGCTGATGAGGGTGGGCCGACGAGGGCGGGCCAGAGAGAGTTGACAAGGCTTCTAGGCTGTCAGGCTTCTAGGCAGGGTTATGACTTTGAATGCAATACTAACATGAGCAGATTTTATGCATTGCATGCACGTTTTGCAACCGATTGCATAAATTGCATGATTTACGATGAATACGTGTCATAGGCCCCGTTGAGGCTATGACCGAGTGTCCTCAAGTACCCGGGGACCACACGGCGAGGAGGTCGTGGGCATAGTTGGACCCTATGATTTTGTGGACTTATTTGCATTGCATATGGCATGATATGAGGTTGGTCGACCATACCATACCATACTAGATATCCATGAGTTGGATTCAATGAAGCATCTTATGCATATCATAATGTTATGATATATATATATATATATGATACTTTTGATTTGGATTATTTGATCCTTTAAGTCGTTAGTATTTCGGTTTGACAATGGTTTTTAATTCTGATCTTGAACATGAGTGTTCAACCATGCACATATTTTGAAAGAGCATATGATTTTAAACATCTCATGCATTATAAAACTAGTAGTGATGGACTCCTACTGAGTATAGTATATACTCACCCTATCCTTAACATTTTTCAGGATAATTCCATCCACAAGTAGAGGACATCTATGTTAGTGCTACGAGCAAGTGAATCAAAAAGGAAACAATTATACATGTAAGTAAATTCTCAACCCTTTGGACATGTATTTGTATTTATTTACAGTTGGGCTATGTCTTTGGATCGGATAGATCTAGGGAAAAACACTTATGATTTCTAAAGCTTTTCAAAAACTACCTTGGTTGTTGTGAAAGCAAATGACACTCGGGGTTTTCAAATTGAATTTCAAATAAAAGATTTTGTTTGCTGCACTGCATTGTTTTTCAAATAGGGATCCCACCTTAGGAATTTTGATTTTTCATTTAAAAATGCATGAGAAAACACGGGTCGTCACAGTTGGTATCAGAGCCCAGGTTTTATCCTTTCACAACAAATTCGGATGTCCAAGGGTCATAGACAATAGAGAAAATCAAGAAGAAGTAGTATAAATAAGAGTAGTAGAAATGACTACTTCTATTTGAGGATTACAATATTAATGCTCAAGGCATTTTACCATAAACAAATAGGTGAAAAAGGAGATGGTTCTAGCAAATACTTAGATATCGGATGGCTTAAATCTTAAGGATTGTTGTGCAATGGTGCAAACAGGGAAACTCATATATAAATTAGATTATGATGAGAATGATGAATGAAGATGTTAGTGGACTTGTTAGTAGATTAATCTCACTAAAGGTGAGAAAATCAAAGAACCTAGATGGCTATCTTACCATCATAAAGAATATCATAATATGAGTACACTATCACAAGTATATGATATAAGTATGATAGGGGATGTAAAAGACAAACTTTGAAGATTTTAATGAGAATCTAAGAGGGATGAGAATGCAAGAGAATATTAGGAAATAACTGTGACTCGTACTAGATCACAAAGGTATGGAGCCTAAAAGACTTAGCTCAATTTTGGATACCTTAATTGGAGTCTTATGAAGAGTAAAGTGCTATCGAATAATAATTACCTGAGTATTATGGAGCAAATCAGAAGATGTATACAAGTGACAGATTATGTGAATAAGAGAAACATAACACGAATATGATAAGGAAATGAATTCGACCGAGTTATCAAAAGATTTTGATGATAATACTAAGGATGATAATAGATTGATCCTAACATGAACTTGTAAGAGAAGTATAGCATGACCAAAACGTCAATGCCATCATTAAGACATTGTATGAATTTTATTGAGGCTATAGGCAATTAAGGATTTCAATGATCTTAAGACAGTTTAGAATTTCTGAGAAGCATTCAGTTTATCATATATGTTACGTAAAGGAATAGATGAAGTATCAATTATATGCAACAAAGCATATAGAGATAATGATCGAGGTAGACAAAAATGAGGATTTTGAAGAAAAGAAAGAAAGAGATAGAGATGTAACCACCAGTATTCAATGAATATTGAATATTCAAAAGAAGAAGATCATGACTTTATGGAGATACATAGAAATCTTTCATCTTGAATCATCTGGGAAGATAAACCAATCAACTTCAAAGGAATAATACTAGGTGAGTTGGAGATCTTATTGTAAAAGAGTTTAAAAAAAAAAAAAAGCATATGGGGTTTAAGACTTTGAGTAGAGTATTGAATTTCAGGAGATTATGCGACAAGAAATTTTCGAAGAAGAATGGCGACCAACTAGAAAGTAAATTCTACAAATGGTTTGATATCAATTATTATAATTAGATTCTTATCAGATCCATTAACTTATGAGGAACACCAATGGATATAGTCCATAAAAAGAAATTTTTGGTGATATCTTACCTTGCCGCTACATGAGTAAATAAAGGAATTAAGCCGAGATAGTGACTTGTCCATTTGTCTTTCTTCAGCAAGAAGGGTACCATCAAGGATCAAATTGAGGTCTTATTATCATAAATTTAGAAGACCAAAAATCTTAAGACCATTATTTAGTCATTACCTTTAGAGTACTGTTGACTAAATAAAGGTATCCCACCCTAATTAATCAAGTATGTTAGTATCTATAAGTTAGTAGTCGAAGTTATATACTCAGAAGGATGTTATAAGTCTTTAGACTTGAGTTTTCCTGGGAAGAAGTACTTGTTAAAATAAGTCAATTGAGGGTATGAGGTCAGTTGATGAGAACAGTTGCATCTGAGATAGGAGCAAAAACAAGAAGTGATCTAAACAAACAGGAAACATTTTTTTAAACCTTAATGGCTACCATGACAAGGTAAAGAAATTACTTTGAGTCTGAAAAATACTAGTGACTTGGATTGAAAAAGAAGGCAAATAAGTATTGATCACTTTAGAGGCCCTTGAGCTTATGACATAGATATATCTAGAAAGAGATCAATAGGTAATCAAATAAAGTCTTTCTATGTCTAAGAAAATGTTTATGCTTACCTGAGTATTGTTAAACTTGTTGAGTTAACAACTTCAATACAATTTGATATAATCACTATTGAAGGAGAATTATTGCTATTATAAGCTAAATATGAGAAGGCACTTGAAGGATAAAATAAGGAGGCACTTGAAAATATATATATATATATATATAATAAAATTTGAGGAATTGAGAAAATCACCACTTATGAGGATACCTCCTGACAATACAGACTGCATGGTTGATGAAAAAGCCTTGGTAAAAGATTGAACAATATATTGATATAGGGAATGGAAGGAGAAAGTTGAGGCGGCCAGCACATTATAAGGTAAGATTTGATGTTACATTACCTTTAGACAAATAGTTAGTTATTATGAGTATATACCAAAAATCAATTGAAGGAATTTCTTAAGGACTAACCCTACTAAATTGAGTATAGAACTTTTTGGACTTGTGGATGATGGAAGAGATCACTAGATGAAAAGGATTATCCTATGATATTCAAAATAGGAGAAATAAGATAATATGATCTCAAAGAAGTATGGAGTTCTTTATACATGAATAAAGAAACATGATCTTACGAGGAGACTATCCTATACATGATGAGATAAGTATAGGAATCTAAGGATTTCGAGATAGATGAAGTACCACTAGAAATTGGTATTGTTAAACTGGCATGTATGAGAGTATGCATCAGAGTACGCAGCAAAAGCGGCCCTTATAGGTGAGGCCTTGTAGGAGGAACAATAGGAATGATAAATTGAGGATGAGCCTAGATTTGATTCCCAAGGGGGAGAATGCATTCACCAAGAAGTTATCTAAGAGACAAATACCAAGAAGATGATAATTTATGGAATTTCAAGGACAAAATTCTTTTAAGGGGGTAATACTGTAATGACTCCAATTTTGTAACATTTAAAATCCCAAGTTAGCAATGAAAAGTTCAGTTTTTGAAGATAAGGGCATTTTGGTCATTTCACTATTCACCTTGACTGAACCAAGAAATTTGGTCCTGAAAATGATACCATTAGGTGCGTCTTAAAAAAAGGAATCCAACAAGACCAAAATCACCCAAAACGGAGTTAAAATGAGCAAGTTATGACCCTTTGAAGTTTAGGGGCAAAAATGTAATTTTTACTAAAAAACGGATTTAGCCTGCAAAACACAGGGGCCTGTTTTGATACGGGCACCCTTTATCTTCAACCCCCTGGAGAGTCACCAAGGACCCAGGGACGATCCCTGGGCCGCACTGGTTCGATAGGGTCGAACCAGGGCGTCCTGAGGATGCCCCGGTCCCCCAACGAACAGAACGTTCCAGTCGGAACGAAACTCGTCGACTGCGTTCGAGAGAACCAAACGGACGCGCCTGCAAAAGGAAAAGATGGGCGGGAAAATCCAACGTTTCTGCAGACGTGCCCGCTGGGGCACATGCCACTAACGTGCAACCCGCTAGCAATCCGGATTTTCCACTTCTTAAAGCCGCTGACCCGCAGCGCTCTAGCATTCTGCATTTTCACTCTTAAAGGCCTTATGTACATGTGGTACTAAAAAGCTTGTAACTTGAGATCTAGAGCTCCGATTGAGGCGCTGCAAAAGGCGTTGTGTCCGTGTCGATGACGCAGACACACCCAAATTAAAATCCCTGATCAAGGCCCAATCAAAGGTAGGCACAACCCTTAGAATAGGATGGTGGTGCGTGGCCGCTAGACCTTTGGAAAACTAATGATACCAAGGCCCAATTAGGACCTTAGGATACCCATAGGCATGGGGATGAACCCTTAATGCCTAAGTAATAAGACCAACCACTCTAAAACCTATAAAAGATAGGCCAAACTAACCTTAATTCCCCAAACCATGTTCAGGAGCATACGAGGACAAAGGGGTTAGCACGATTTAGCCAGGTAGGTACTCTATCGCTACTAGACTTTTAAAAAGAGCCATGATTGTTTTGAATGCATGTTCTAAGTATAAATTATATGACTTGTTTAGCATGACTTATGTTATGGCTTGTTTAGCATATAAATGAATTCAACATGCATATGATTAAATACTTTATGCATAGACATGTTTCGCAAATAATTACATATATTGCATGATTTGTGAGCATTGAGTTCTTGCAAAATTGCATGTCCTTGAGGGTTACCAAAAGACGCTAGAGTGCCCAAAAGACGCTGGGTAGGCAGTTGTGAGGGCCAGGCAGTTGTGAGGGACCCAAACAGGACAGGTTTTGAAAAATACATTGCGCATGTATTGCCAAGACATGTGCTACATGCATAGATTGCATGATAAGTGTAGCCTTGACCAATGAGGGCGGGCCGACGAGGGCGGGTTGATGAGGGCGGGCCAGAGAGAGCTGACAAGGCTTCTAGGCTGTCAGGCTTCTAGGCAGGGTTATGACTTTGAATGCAATACTAGCATGAGCAGATTTTATGCATTGCATGCACGTTTTGCAACCGATTGCATAAATTGCATGATTTACGACGAATACGTGTCATAGGCCCCGTTGAGGCTATGACCGAGTGTCCTTAGGTACCCAAGGACCACACGGCGAGGAGGTCGTGGGCATAGTTGGACCCTATGATTTTGTGGACTTATTTGCATTGCATATGGCATGATATGAGGTTGGTCGACCATACCATACCATACTAGATATCCATGAGTTGGATTCAATGAAGCATCTTATGCATATCATAATGTTATGATATATATATATATATATATATATGATACTTTCAATTTGGATTATGTGATCCTTTAAGTCGTTAGTATTTCAGTTTGACAATGGTTTTTAATTCCAATCTTGAACATGAGTGTTCAACCATGCACATATTTTGAAAGAGCATATGATTTTAAACATCTCATGCATTATAAAACTAGTAGTGATGGACTCCTACTGAGTATAGTATATACTCACCCTATCCTTAACATTTTTTAGGATAATTCCATCCACAAGTAGAGGACATCTATGTTAGTGCTACGAGCAAGTGAATCAAAAAGGAAACAATTATACATGTAAGTAAATTCTCAACCCTTTGGACATGTATTTGTATTTATTTACAGTTGGGCTATGTGCTGTGACTGGATAGATCTAGGGAAAAACACTTATGATTTCTAAAGCTTTTCAAAAACTACCTTGGTTGTTGTGAAAGCAAATGACACTCGGGGTTTTCAAATTGAATTTCAAATAAAAGATTTTGTTTGCTGCACTGCATTGTTTTTCAAATAGGGATCCCGCCTTAGGAATTTTGATTTTTCATTTAAAAATGCATGAGAAAACACGGGTCGTCACAAAAATAAAAGCGAACTAGTGCCTACATATATGCTACTTAACAAAGGCTCAAGAATCTTAATAGACAGATATTATAACCATACGGCCTATGCTTTGATTATAAAGAATTCAGGCTAACCTTTGTTAAATAGGTGCACTAATGCCATGGCCCTAACTAATATGCAACATATATCAATGCATGACCATAATTTATATGATTTATACTACCATCACAAATGCAATTTTATACTAAATGCACTTTATACTAGAAAATTAAAAAAAATATATGGGTGAAGATTGCTCACAATGAGGGTTTTGATGATGATCAAGCATGGCCACCATACCTCACACTTGCCCTATATTATTACAATCCGTTTAAAAATTAAATAAAATAAAATTTACAATGCGTCTCACTACAATTTCACTCAAATACGAATTTAGGAAAGCAATAAAAACCTAATCTATATTAGTGAAGCCATGGCCCATAGGATCGATACCACTCCTTTGCTGATTTTCCTTGCATAGAAATCAAACAAATATGGTCCATATGAAGAAAATAGCAAAAAATGATGAAAAATTCTAAACTTGTGCACCTTAAACCTAGACTACGGGTAAATAATCTAAGATAAGGTCCATTTCACAATTTTTTTGCCATTTCTTGGCAACATAACCAAAAGCTTGTTGTGATTTTTATGTTAAACTCCTAAGCGCACAAATCAATTGTAGCAATTAACGCAATGAAGGTCGATCTCGTGAGGAATCAAATAGACTTTGTGAGATTAGTGGTCCTTAATTAAATTACTTAACCTAGATAAGATAATGTGATTTTTTCTAAACTTATGATGAAAACTAAATATAAATGTAAGAAATAGAAATATGTAGATTATCTAAAGAAATCCAACAAATATGGAAACTTTCTAAAGCTAAAATTGGAAACTTCCTAACTTTAAACTAAGATGCAAACCATGAATTAACTACTGTTATGGTAAGATTTAATAAGTAAATAAAGCAAGAATCTAAAGGGAATTCAACCTAGTACCACACACATGATTCTTGAATAGTGTACATGGTTCATAGGTTGAACATAGACTGAAATCAATGGACCTACAAGTAACTATCATGTAATCCAACTAAGAACTAAACACACAACTTAATAAATCAATTAACTTACTAAAGACAAATCAAACCAGCAGTAAACAATGTTAAGAATTAAGCACAAACAAGATGATATTTCTATGTTGTTGGAAACTCTAGCACCATGCTGTTTTCAATTTTCAAGTAATCAACACATAAAAGCATGAACTTATATGCATTAGAATATTCAATTCAATAGTTCTTCACTACTAGAAATAAATATAAACAAGAACTTCAATTGCTTCCATTGAAATAGTACCAATTACATCCAAAAAGTTGAACGCATAATACACAGACATGATGATGGAAATTGAGTTCAATTCAAGAACATGAAATTTACTCTAAACATCCACTTCGACACACTCACATGCTTGTAAACTCAAGTATATTGGAATCCCAAAAGAATCCTTGAAAGAGTACAAATAAATACCCACCAAAAAATAGGAAAGAAGGAACCAAAACGAGATCTAAAGCAATGAAAGATTAAGGGCAAAGGGGGAATGGTAACAAATGAACTCAAGGTGATTTTTCCCTTGGTTGTCACTTCAAGGGAAAGGAAAGCTTGGATCTTTGAAGAAACATGCAAAAAATCTTAACTAATGGAAGGCATACAAAGGAGATCTTAAGCATGAAAACAAGCATCAAGAGGAAATCAAAACATGGAAAAACAAGAGCAAAAGCTGTAGGAGACTAACATTTAATGGAAGAAAGATCAAGGAACAAGTGCTGAAGGGGGGGCATGGAACTCTAGGAAGACAATTGCTCAAAAGGAAAAAAATGTAAAAGGCTTAGAGGAAGAAGGAGGGGTGGAGATGCCTCCTTGAAAAAGAGGGTGCAATCTCCCCCTCTTCAAGTGAGAAAAAAAATGTGGAACTCTTCCCCTTTACTTTATGTATGGTGGTTTCCTTCTAAGAGAACCTTAATGGGTATAGCACATGAAATTAGAAGGTGGATATGTGGCATGAAAAGATTGGGTAGATCTAAGACAACTAAGCATGGGTCTAAGAGAGGAATAAGGTGAGACAAAGTGTGAGACACTGTAGGGCATCTTCCAATTTGTGAAAGTTGTGGAGGGAATTAGGAAAATAGAAAGAGAGGAAAATAAGGATGGTGAGATAGAGGGAAAGAGAGAGAAAGAAAGGTGAGGTGGAAATAGGTGATTGGGTAATGGATTGAAAAGTTATGGAGTGGATGAGGTAAAGAGGAGAGGAGGTTCCTATTTTGTAGGAGTTTCATGTGGAACTCCCTTCCTTGATGGTAGTTCATGTGGAGAGGTGGAAAAAAAAAGAAGAAAAGAGAGAAAACATAGTGATGGTGAGGTGGGTGGCTAGGTGGTCTCCTAAGAAGGTGGGTATTCATTAGATAGGTTAGGTGGCACTTTAGGATTGGTTAGCTGGTTGAAATGGGAGTTTAGGAAGGTGAGAGAGTTTTAGAAAGGTGGGACTCCTTAGTGGAAAAGTGCAAAATTTGTAGTGGTTTTGTATGATAAAGTGGAAAGTGAGAAAATGTGGAAAAACAAGAAAAATGAAGTGGGTTTTTTCTATTGGTCTACCTGCTTTCTTACCCAATTGGATTTTCCATCAAATGTCTTCAAAATAACCTTAAAATACCATAGATATTTCTTTAGATTTTCCTCCAATCATGGCCTTTCTTGTAGCTTGGCTCATGTGGCTTGATGGCTTACTTTAAGAGCTCATTTGGCTTGGCTGCATGGTTGGCTTTACGGGCTCTGTTGTCTTGGCTTGGTAGCTCAACCCTTTGGCTTTGATGATTGCCTAGGCTCCTAAGCTTGTCACCTTCTTCATGGCTTGTATGTGGTTAGGTGGCTTGAGTGAATCCTATGCAAAGGTGGTAGACTTTGCATGGCTTGTGCATGGGCCCACTTTAGTCGCCTTTGACTTCTTCAATTCCATTGTTTAAATTCCTTAAGGTGATCTTAAGCCTTGATCTCAGGTTAGATTGATGACTTTTAGGCCTTGACTCCATCTTTCGATCTTGATCTTTAATTTTTATCTCGATGGATCTCGATTTTTGGATCATCATCTTGCTTCCTACAACTACTAAATAGTATTTTAAAACATTTCAAAACATGCCTAAATTTTGGTGTTTAGTCTATGATTAAAGCATATGAGATCATTTAGAAATAAGAGTGTAACTTTTGTGACTAGATTTCAAAATCATGTGACACCAAAACCGTGTGTGCATGTACATAGATGTGTGTATTATGGTTTGTATTGTGTGTAGTGCCTAGTGTTGTGTGCACTATGGCAGTGCCTGGGTGCAATGCCCAATGTTGTGTGCATTATGCTTGTATCTATGTAGTACCTAATGCTATGCTAAATGTGCCTTTTTCCTATGCACAGTACCCAGTGTTGTGCTTGTGCCCTATGTTAATACACTGTGCCTATATGCTGTTGCCAGTGCCATGCGCACTATAGCTTACATCTATGTGCAATGGCCTGCATTCTATGTGTATTGGCCTATTATATATGTACTATCCATTGTGCTAAGTACCCAGATTGGTGTGTCACATGCACAGGAAGTGAACCATGACCGTGCCATCCAACTTATAGATCAACACTTAAGGCATTCAAGACCCAAATCAAAGCCCAATTCATACACTCTTTAATAAGGATTTTAAAATGCCACAATTACACTCAAAACAATTCAAGAACTATGAGTCCATTTCATGTATTGAAGTATCAAAGGTTTAATCAAATGTTTTAATAAGTAGTGCACATATACAATGAAGTTAAAACATAAAAAATTGGAATCAAAATTGCATCCAAATCATGCGCAAATGATTTCAAGTCTTAAGGCATTGAAAAATCACACAAATATGTATGTAATTCATTGAGAACATCATGTTCATATAATCCATGCATTTAAGAATTTAAAACTCTATTCTAAAACATGCCAACATGCAATACAGGATCATGCTCATGGGTCATGAATTCAAACTAAATCTAAAGGTGCTAGATTATACATGAGATCACATGCATAAATAATAGTTCAAATAAAGCATAGATCAAAATCAAGTAGTGAGTTTGTGTTTTGAAAAAAAAAAAAAGAAGGAAAAAAAGAAAAAGATTTAGATAAGTTCATATGCACTACCTACTTGGTTGACGAATATTGTTCTTCTACCTTCTTCTTTTCCAAAATGTAGTGTTCTTGTGAACTTATATTGGAGCTTTTTTTTCTCTTGCTCTCTCTCTCTCTCTCTAAAATTTTTTTAGGGTTCCCATCCATTATCTTGTATTCACTTGCCATTTATAGCTTTATTATGATTTTTTCAGAGATTCAAATTAGATGAAAAAAGTCTGTTTAGGAGGTTCATTGTACCTGAACATCCTCTGGTTCTTGGCATAAAATTCTATTAGAAAAAAACATAATCTATTAGCTATCATAGAGACGAAACTCTAGACCAAAGGCATACAACTTCACTCTGTAACTAGTTGAGTTAACTTGGTTGTGTTGATAAATCTTTGAAAAAATAAATATTTACACTAAGGAAAATTCAGTTCATTACATTAAAATCTTTTCTCAGCCTCCTAAACTATCAAAACTCTCTATTCTAAAAGAAAATTAAATTACAACCTTTTCAAGTGAATAGAAACTCGAGAAACTAGTTGTTATAAGCAATCGCTCAAGTAGAATACATTATTCAAAGATTGATAGAGAGAGGGGAAGATATAGATGAAGAATTAAAATACATATACAACATTTAGTTATCATTCCATAAATCACATTAATCACATACACATAATGTGGTCTACAATCATCCATCCATCATCCATATGCATGTATTAGAACAACCATAACTATCTCAATTTGAATCTGATTGAGATTATTCAAAAGCTCACTTGTTGAGAATCTTATGGACTATTCTAATATGTGATTCAATAAATTGAACCACTATATTGGTCCCTTCAAAAATACAATGAAAAGTATATATCATTCTCACAAAATTATGTCCAACTTTGAAATTTCAAAATCCATCTCATGGTTTCACCAAGCAAAAGTTATTAGAATCAATTGACATGTTCCTAACATACACAAGTAAAACATAGCCCAAACTCATTCATATAATATCTTGTTTAGTTATGCTATTTTAGTCTTATGTCCATATTTAATAAATTGAAATAAAAGAACTTATATAAACAATTTCATGAATAAAATAACTACTCAAGCCACCACATGATAATTCTAAATTACTATTTTATAATGAATGATTTCATCATATCAAGTATTAATCATATTCATAATTTTTGTTGAGTGTCCATTTTTGTACTAAAAGCCTAACTTTCACATTTTACTGCATTTATTGTTCATTTTCATGCTTATAAGATAGATTGCACTAAATTGCTTATTTGACATCTAACCTTAATTTGATGTACTTTTAAAGTCACATAAATATTCATAGGTAAGTATGCATTAAACCATATGAAATCATAATAATAATTAGGACCTTTTTCATATTGTGTAGGTTGTAGATTAGAGGATCTTAGAAGAATAAAGAGTTAGATCGAGCCAATCAACCTTCTCAATTAGCAAAAATAAACAACCCAAATCAAGCTAGGATGAATTTTGGATAATTTGGATCACGTCAAGAAACAATCACCTATGTTCTAAACAGTTTTTAAGTGTCGAGAGGGTCTTCATATCATTTTTAAAGGAGTAAAAAAACCTAGTCATCTTCTGGGTTGTCATTATCAAAATGTACAACTAACAAAAATTACATGCATGCATGTATGCATGCACCACCATACTAAGCTTCCATGTAAAGCCATGGAAGCTATTAAGTGATCAATTTTAAACTTAAAACTCTAACCTTTGCATTGTTTTAAGTACATTTGATCATTCATTTTCACATTTCTAGGATAAAATTGCAGTAAAATACTTATTTTTCATCTAACTACAATTTGGTGTATTTTCAAGGTTGGATAGACAATTTAAGGTCTATTTTCAACCATATTGTATAATACTAATTAAGGCTTTTTCTATGTTTTGTGGGTGGTAATCAATATCCAAATGATTAGATAAAGCCAATCAACATTCTGGATCATTGATCAAGCTTAGATTGAAATGGGTGTCTACAATTAATTTGAAATGAATTTGGATGATCTAGACCAAATCCAAAAATAATGGCTCAAGTTTCAATATTTTCTAATTACATATGGTTGAAGTGACTAAGGATTTCAAGATTGGAGGCGGATTGATGAAGATCAATGGTAATCTAAATTATCTATCTTTGGATGGTCAAGATCACTTTTGGTTAATTAGATCATTTAATATGAGATTTAACAATTTCTTCCATAATTTAATAAGCATGTTAGGTTAGTTTTCATATTTAGAGTTAAATTGATCCTAGACTAAATTAGAAACATCACTTACTAATTTTTAATGTTTTCAATTTCTTAGAAAGATGACTTTTTCTATGTTTTGTAGGTGGTAGATCAATATCCAATTTATTAGATCAAGCCAGTCAACATTTTGGATCACCAATCAAGCTTAGATTGAAATGGGTGTCTACAATCAATTTGAAATGAATTTGGATGATCCAAATCAAATTCAAACAAGGGCTCAAGTTTCAATACTTTTTAATTACAAATGGTTGAAATGACTAAGGATTTGAAGATTGGAGGTGGACTAATGAAGATCAATGGTAATCTAAATGATTTGTCTTTGGATGATCAAGATCACTTTAAATCCACCTTGGACGGTCAAGATCACTTTAGGTTAGTTAGGTCATTTAAATATTATAGTTTTAGTAGTATGAGATTTTACAATTTCATCCATAATTTAATAAACATGTTACTCTAGTTTTCTTGTTTACGGTTAAAGTGATCCTGGCCTAAATTAGAAACATCGCTTACTAATTTTCAATGTTTTAAATTTCATAGAAAGTTGACTTTTTCTATGTTTTTTAGGTGGTAGATCAATTTGGAAAAGTTAGATTCATCCTTAGAATAATTCTTTGATTTTGTGTTAATACTTGCATAGTGGATGCTTGGAAAGAGAATCATTGATTTATTATAGTTAGGTTTTACATAGAATGCTTAGAATTTGATGATCTATCTAGTTTTACGAAGTTTAATAATTTCTAAATTAATTTTTCAAAGAAATTATCTTTTGAGAACGTAATCGTAGTTTCAATTTAATTTTGAGTTATAGGTGAAATAGTAAGTGGTGGATCTAATTTTAGGTTGGTGATTTTTAATCCTACCAATTCAATTTTAGTTAAAAATCCATTTGCATTTCATTTATTGATTGGATTATAATCACATTATTCTCTTGTTAGTATAAATTTTGCATAATTTTTAGGATAATTCGTTTAGATCAACTTTGGTGCTTTATTTTTTCATTATATCCTCCTTGTGGATTCGACCTTGCAAAGATTACAATGGATTAATTGTACAATTGTAGGAAAACTACACATAAGTTTTTGACATCATTGACAAGGAGCTGATACGGTGGCCAAAGCACCATTGAATTAGATAGCTTTTATCTTTCTTGTTTTCACTTTGATTGGACTTCTAGTGAAGATGACTTGTATTTTATTTTTAATCAAATTAAATGGTTGGAATAATACATGTTAAGGGTGGAACTACCCTTTTGTGGAAGTGGAGGTGGCTTGCAAATGGTTTACCTTTGTATGAGAAGACTTAAATGTAAGACCCCAATGTAAGGTCTACCTCACTCATTCTGTGGCGACCCGGGTTTTTATAACACATTTTATAATACATTTTGTAAAGATAGGGCCCTTAGAGTAAAATTTTTTTGCAAACTAAAGCAGCTGAAATACTTTTCTTTAGAATTTGTTTTGTAAAACCTAAGTCACCACCTCATACATAACATAAGTAGAATTTTGCATAAGATAAAATTCCATTGAAGGAATATTCTTTTATTAAACTTCAGGATCCATCCAGTGGTTCACAGTACACAGCCCATTGTATCCTTACAATACTTGTCCAAATATACAATCCAAATTACAAAGTTCAAAATTCAATACATGTTCTAATACAATGTTTCAAGGGATATACCCTGATTACTTATTCTTCAATTATTCTTTAAGTCTTGAGCTCCTAAGTCTCCTTCTCTGTATCTGAGATATTGTAAACATTCGAACATTTACAATATCTCAGCAAGCTATGCTTGGTAGGGGATAAGAATGTAAGTTATTGACAGTATAATCTCAATATTTAAGTATCCCATAATTCGTTCTATCATAAACACATTCATTAATAACTATTAGTTATAAGGACATCTCATTTCCTTGTCATTTGTGTTCAACTTTATACATACATGTTGTATAAGGACAAATCCGTTAAAAATGTAAAAATAATCAAGAATCATTTCTATATAAAGCTGATCAACTCCTTTCATTATAAGAGATTTGTATCTCACCTAGTTACTATGCAGGGAATTTCTCTTCTTGGGAAAAATATTGGTAATATACAATTACCTGGCATTTCATCATGCCATCCCTTTAGGCATTTCATTATGCTAATTTCATATGCATCATAATGCAAAATAATCAAGGACTACTATGCTTGTAGTTTGATCCGTACAGCGTGCCTGGATAACTGTTCAATAATCCACTTATACCATTCTCAGTGGAAATTACAATATCCATGTCCATATGGGAGGACTATGGCTGTCACAGTGGTGGCCTTCCCATAAATGCCCCACCCGACTTTTAGCCTTTCTTAGGCTTGGTATTCAATATCATCAAGTTTCAGAGAGTGGGTGGCCAAACCCTCGTAACTCTCCTAGCATAGCATCCCTAGGCCTATGCCTGTTTAAAACAAAACCATAAGCCTCCAAGCTTCTATGTAAAATAATACTTATACATATCATACTATCTATCTGTTTATCTAGGACTGGAATATTTTTTACTTTCCTATTCACTTAGGGTTGTTTTCAATTCTCAACTTGACCATTTAATACTTATTTTCCTCATCATTTGGTTGGATCATATTTCAATTTGAGGTATTTACCTTAATATATTGGTATCATACATGTCAATACTTCAAAACATAAGATCGTGTATTAGACATGTATCTTCATGTAAAGGCATTCTTAATAATCCACCTACCTCAATAAGGTATTCTTACTCCTTGAAATCTTCCATAGTCTCGATCAACATATATCTGTCAAATCATATGTATAATGTCATTTTTCTAATCAAAGGTACATACTACATGGTCTTTTGATCATCCTTATGTAGGATGATCTGAATCTTTCTTCCTTGAATATCATATATCCATGGGTTTAATATCATCTATACAAATACTATCTATATCATACATAACAATCTAATTTACATTGATGTTTCTTTTTCCTTATTGTTTTTGATCATACAAGATCTCATCTTGTTTGATCATCCTTATCTCACTTACTATTTTTATTAGGGTTAGATAATTTGCTATCTTTTTATGTTCTTATTATTATTCAATCAGTTAGTGTCTTACTTGGTTGAAGATAATTTATTTCTTCCTATCACTAGACAACTCCTCCTTATTTCAAGATGACTAATACTTACCAGTTAAAGTCTGCTAAAAAAGTGGTTAATACAACCCTCATGTAAGGAGGCGTTTAGACCTCTCTTACGTCAATGGGAGGTGAGGGAAAAGCACTTGGCTCTTGTATACCCCCTATAACCACAATGTTCAGAGTCCACTGGAGTGGTACTAGCTCAACCCTTGACAAGGTTCCTATGAGCTCTTTACCTTAAGTACCTTCTCTAATTGATTTTAATTAATTTCCATGGATATGCACAATGTCATCCATGGATGTTCATTATTTTCCTACTTTGGGCCAAAGAAATGATAAAACATTCCTTATATTGTCCTACTAACTACAGCCCTTATTAAGTCCAAATCATTCATTCATCTTAGTTGTCCATGAATTTCTATATTTCATTAGTTTACATTTTTGGTGATTTATGCTCCTTATATCTTAACAATTGAATAAAATTTGACAATAAGTAAATCATCAACTTGAAAGCATAAATCAAATATAAGTTTAACAACTATATACTAGCATTCTTCCTATGAATGTAACTTAAAGCTAGTGAAATAAAACTAACATGATCCTAAGTTATGAAACACATCTTCTATCATAATGAAATCATGTTTAAATCCTAATTTACACTAACATGATCCTAAGATAATCAAATCTACTAACAAATTACTCATTTAGGGCATATCATACTAAAATTTAAAGATTACACTATCATGCTTTCTAACTTAGAACATAAATCACATTTACACTTCTATATCCAATAAAAGACAATTAAAATTTAGAACATAAATCACATTTACACTTCTATATCCAATAAAAGACAATTAAAGTAATTATATTAAGATTATTATAAACCTTTAAATATGATCCAACCATTAGATCTTAGGTGTTTTCCTTTGGATTAAGGGTTTTAATTACCATTAGGGCTTTTAATCCATTAAGATCCAAAAATCATATCCACTTGATTTTGTCACATTTCATCCATGATCTAACTGGATTCCATCACAATATCATCCCTTTAATCCATCCCAAGGATCTGATCATACTTGATCTTATTGATCAAGTGGTTCCCCTTGTATTTTTAGGGTTTTTCTACCATAAAGGGTAAATCCCCCAATTTATCCCAGATCTATCCAAATTAACCATAGTCATTACTTTATTATAGTATTATATCATCATTAAAATAAATTTCTAAGATCTGATCACCTCAGATCTTGAAGATCTTAGAAATCGGACACTTATTTCCAAAATACAGAATAATTCAGGAATAATTTTTAAAAATATTATGACTTCATTAGAAACTAGACATTACAAGCTTTCCATAGTTTCTTTCTGATCTCAATTTGGAGTACATATGACTCTACAATCTTAAATTGAAGTTTACAGCTGTTCCTAGGGTCCAGATTTGATCTGGGCCCAACAAAATTAATCTCTCTCAATTGAGGGTCCAAACCTTATTAGATTTTCTTGAAAATTGTACCCTAGGGGATTTTGACCCTTATGGATCGATTGGAAAGCTCAGAATTTCCATCTGAGCTCTCTATCACCATAAATTGAAGGCTCTAGAATTTACTTTATTTTTATCATTTTTCATTCAAATTAAATTACAAAAAAATAAAAATTACACTAAACTATAATAAATATGTATGGGAAGTAGTTACACCTACCTGATTGGAGAAAAACAATATAATTGATGCCCAATTTGAGAGAATTACCGATTGATGATAATATAGCCCGATTGTCCACCTTTTTGTGATTTTCTGGTGTTGGAACCGTTGGATCTTGAATTTATTTGGGTTTTTTGTATATATTGTAGTATAGGATGTTATGGATGGTGGAATTGATGAGATTCTTCCTGAAACGGAGTGCCTAATTGAATTTAGGTCTCTTGTTCCAATTAGAAAGAGGAGAGAGAAATAAGGAAAAAAGAGTTTGGGGAGGGATGAAGGGGAATTTGGGGTTGAAATTTTAGGGAAGATTTGGAAATTTTGTGGTTAAGGTTGTGAAAATTTTTGGAAATTTTTGAGACATATTTATAGCCAAATTTGAATTTTTTATCATTTTTTTATAAGATATTTTATTACTTTAGAATTTTTAATTACTAATGCATTCTCCATTCCCACTACAATCTCCACTACCAGCAATAATGCACTTAGGAATTATTGGTGCTTCTAGAACATTGCCCTACTTTTATGTAAAAAGACCTTTTTGCCCTTTTAACCCCAAAATTGGAGAATAATAGGCAATATTTGTCCAAACTCGGAATCGAACGTACTTAGTGGCATTGGAATCGTATTTCTAAGTACTTCATGAATATTGAGGTCTTATTTCTTGGATATGGGATATGGGTAAAATTACCATTTTACCCCCAAATGGAAAAATTAAGAAATTTTCATTTTAACTCAGAATTGAATTTACTTAATGTTGTTTCGATCAGTTTTCTAAGTACATCCAGAATTTCTATGTTTTAATTCATAATATAATCTCTATAAAAAGAGAATTTTCAATAACCTAATATTTTAGCCCAGATTTTCTAAAAATTCAAACTTTATTAATTTTCCTTAATAATTTACAAAAATTCGAGGTCATTACAGTCTTCCCCCCTTACAATAATTTTGTCCTCGAAATTTGTAATACTATAACTTAATCAAATAAACTCGGATGTGTCTTCTTCATTTCTACCTCTGTTTCCCATGTAGCTTCCTCGACAGAGTGATGTTGCCATAGGATTTTGATTAAAGGAATTGTTTTGGTCATTAATTTCTGTTCCTTATGGTCCAAGATCCGTATCGCTTTTTCTTTAAAGGTTAGATCTGGCTTCAATTCCTCTGGTATTATTTGAAGTATGTGAGTATCATCTTGTAGATATTTTCGTAACATGGATACATGAAATACATTGTGTACTTCAGAGAGTTGTGGTGGTAAGGCTAATCTATAAGCCACTAGACCATTTCGTTCTAATATTTCAAATGGGCCAATGAACCTAGGATTGAGTTTGCCTTTGGTTCCAAATCTCATAACCCCTTTAACTGGTAATATTTTTAGAAACACATGCTCTCCCACATCGAATTCCAGATTTCTACGTCTTTTGTTCGCATAACTCTTCTGACAACTGTGTGCTGTTAACAACCTTTCCTTTATCATTCTAACCTTGTCTGTACACTGTTCCACTAATTCTAACTTCATTAGTTTCCTTTCTCCAACTTCACTCCAACAAGTTGGTGATCGGCATGGTCGCCCATACAATGATTCATATGGTGCCATACCAATACTTGCATGAAAACTATTGTTATAAGCAAATTCCACTAATGGAAGATGTTCATCCCAATTTCTCTTCCAATCTAATGCACATGCCCTTAACATATCTTCCAATGTCTGAATAGTTCTTTTTGATTGACCATTTGTTTGGGGATGAAATGCTATACTGAATCTAAGTGAAGTTCCCAATTCTTGTTGTACGCTCTTCCAACATCTTGAAGTAAATCTCTCATCTTTATCAGAGATGATGGATAAAGGAATCCCATGAAGACTTACTATTTCTTTTATGTACAACTTAGCTAGATTGTCAATTGACTGGTTTTGTTTAATTGGAAGGAAATGTGCTGACTTTGTTACACAATCACCCAAATCATATCATGACCTTCCCTTGTTTTTGGCAATCCCACCACAAAATCCATGGTGATATTGTCCCATTTCCATTCTGGAAGTTCCAGGGTTTGTAACATTCCAGGTGGTCTTTGATGTTCAGCTTTTACTTGTTGACAATTCAGACACTTAGCCACAAACTCTCCTATGTTTCTTTTCATGCCTTCCCCCCAAAAGTTTCTTTTCAAATCCTGATACATCTTTGTACCTCCAGGGTGTATAGAAAATTTAGACTGATGGGCTTCTTGTAATAGTTCTTTTCTCAAGTCTGTATTTGTAGGAACCACTAATCTCTCCTGAAAACGTATACCCCCATCTGAACCCTTACAAAACCCTGTCTTTGTACACAATCCCTGAGTTACTGTATCCCCTTCTTGGGCCTTGAGGACTCTTTCTACAAAAGCTGATTTAATGGTGATGTTTGTAAGTACAACTCTTGTTTGTCTACTTAATGCATCAGCAACTATGTTTGCTTTTCCAGGATGGTAATGGATGGCAAAATCATAGTCTTTGATGTATTCCATCCATCTCCTTTGTCTCATATTCAAATCAGCCTGAGTGAAGATATATTTGAGACTTTTATGATCTGTGAATACACTGAATTTTTCTCCATTCAAATAGTGTCTCCAAATTTTTAATGCAAACACTACAGCTACTAATTCCAGGTCATGTATTGGATAATTTATTTCATGTTTCTTCAATTGTCTAGATGCATATGCAATGACCTTCCCATTTTGCATCAATACACTCCCTAACCCCTTGCCTGAAGCATCACAATATATTTCGTATCCCCCACTTCCTGATGGCAATGTCAATACTAGTGTTGTAGTTAACCTCTTTTTTAGCTCTTGGAAACTATTCTCACATTCTTCTGTCCAAGTGAAGTGTACCCCTTTTCTAGTTAACGAAGTCAAAGGAAGGGCTATATGAGAAAATCCTTGAATAAATCTATGGTAATATTATGCCAAACCCAGAAAACTACGTATTTCTGTTACAATCTTAGGTTTTTCCCAATTCATTACTGCTTCAACCTTGGCGGGGTCCACTTCTACTCCATTCTTGGAAATTACATGACCTAAGAAATTGACCTTCTCTAACTAGAATTCACACTTACTAAATTTACTAAACAGTTTATGAAGTCTGAGGGTATTTAGTACAATTTGTAAGTGTTCTTGATGTTCTTCCATACTGGTAGAGTAAATCAGTATATCATCAATAAATACAATTACGAATTTGTCTAAGAATTCCTTAAAGATTCTGTTCATGGTCAAAGGAAGGGCTATATGAGAAAATCCTTGAATAAATCTATGGTAATATTCTGCCAAACCCAGAAAACTACGTATTTCTGTTACAGTCTTAGGTTTTTCCCAATTCATTACTGCTTCAACCTTGGCGGGGTCCACTTCTACTCCATTCTTGGAAATTACATGACCTAAGAAATTGACCTTCTCTAACTAGAATTCACACTTACTAAATTTACTAAACAGTTTATGAAGTCTGAGGGTATTTAGTACAATTTGTAAGTGTTCTTGATGTTCTTCCATACTGGTAGAGTAAATCAGTATATCATCAATAAATACAATTACGAATTTGTCTAAGAATTCCTTAAAGATTCTGTTCATGAGATCCATAAACACTGCAGGTGCATTGGTCAGCCCAAAAGACATGACTAGAAACTCGTAATGCCCATATCGAGTTCTAAATGCTGACATGGGTATATCTTTATCCTTAATACGTAATTGATGATATCCTGATCTAAGGTCGATTTTTGAAAAGACCTTAGCAGATTGGAGTTGATCGAAGAGATCATCAATGCGAGGTAAGGGATACTTATTTTTCACTATGACATTGTTCAACATTCTATAGTCCATGCACAATCTCATAGATCCATCCTTCTTCTTCACAAATATTACTGGTGCTCCCCATGGTGAACTACTTGGTCTAACAATTCTTGTAGCTGACCCTTCAATTCTTTCAATTCTGTTGGGGCCATCCTATAAGGTACTTTAGAAATTGGAGTTGTACCAGGAATTACTTCAATGGTAAACTCAATTTCTCTATGTGGGGGTACTCCTAGAAGGTCTTCTGGAAGGACGTTTGGGAATTCTCTAACTATGTCAATTTCTGTTATCTTAGGCTGTTTCACATCCAAAGCAACAATTGTTGCTAAAAATGCCTGACACCCTTTGGACATGTGTTTGACAGTCTTCATAGCTGAAATTATGGATTTGTCTAAGTCATGTTGTTTCCCATATAGTACTGCTACTTCCTCACCAGGTATGTTAAATGTGATTTTCTTTTTGTGACAATCCATAACTACCCAGTATTTTGCTAACCAGTCCATACCCAGTATGATATCAAAGTCCACCATGTTCAGTAAAATGAGGTCTACATCTCTTCTTTTTCCTAGTACTTCTATTAGTACATTATGAAGGTATTCTTGTAATCTAATTGTTTTACCCACTGGAGTTGTTACATCTAGATTGAATCCTAAGTTTTTCACTGGCAATTGTATACTATATGCAAATATGCAAGATATAAAGGAATGCATAGATCTAGAATCAAACAATACTTTGGCATGGTTGTCAGATACAAGTAATGTACCTTCAATTACCGCATTAGACCGTCCAGCCTGGCCATCAGTGATAGCAAATATCCTTCCGTGGTGACTAGGAATATTGTCTGGTTTCGCCTCCTTAATAGCCAATGGTTTGTTGCAATTTGCAGAGATATGCCTGAATTCTCCACAATTAAAACATCTGATCGGAGGTCGTTGTTGTATCGGAGTGGGACACATACCAGGATGGAATCTTCTACATTTCGGACAAGGCCTTCTTTTTATATGATTCCCTTGATTTCTGGGGGGTTTGAAATTGTTGAAGGGTCTCTTGCCCTTCTGAAAAGGCCTTTGGTTGTAGTTTCCTCCTCCAAACTTAATGGTTTGAGTCTTTTTGAATTCTTCTTCAAACCTGGAAGCCATCTCTACACAATCGGCCATAGTGGTGGGTTTAGTACCCATCACTTTCACCTTCAGTGCTGGCTATAGTCCCTCCATAAATCTGTCCACAGTGTGCCTTTCTGTGTCACACATATGTGTAGCAAATCTCTTTAATTGGGTGAACTTATTATCATACTCCCCCACTGATAGGTTCCCTTGTTTAAGTTCAAAGAATTCTTTCTCCTTCCTTGATTTTACATGGGTAGGAAAATACTTAGTTTTAAAAACTTCTTTGAATTCCTCCCAAGTAGTCTCATTAGAATTTGAGAAGAAGGTGTTGTTGGCTGATCTCCACCAGAAAGCAGCATCTTGTTTTAATAGGTATGTAGCAAATTTGATCTTCAATTCTGGAGGAGTACGTAATACATCAAATGTTCTTTCTACTTCGTAGATCCATTCCTCTGTCTTTTCAGCTTCACCCTTGCCATTATATCCAATCACCATCTTTTGAAATCTCTCCAACATTTGGTCATTCTTTTATGGTGCTAATGGAGAATTACGAACTTCCTCACTTGGTATAAGGGAAGATTGGCCTTGTACTGGTGTAGGAATATCTGGTGTTGGTGTATGGGGTCTAACTTCAGGCTGATCTTGTGCTTGTATACTAAGAACTTCAACTGGAGGTGATGAACTTTGGGGCAGTTGAATATTAGGAATAAGGTTCCTCAATACTCTTGTTACAATTTCTTCCATATTGCTCATTGATAATTCCTCCATATTGTTTTCTAAAGTACCTTGAGCTGTCTGCCTTGTAACTCTCTTGGGCGGCATCTGCTCATAAACCAAAATTTCTATAAGTATTCCTTATACTATATCTATCTTAATCTAAATTTGGATTATCATTTCTCCCTTGGACATATTGGGATTGTACTATGACTGGATGAATGCTCTGATACAAATTGTGGCGACCCGAGTTTTTATAACACATTTTATAATACATTTTGTAAAGATAGGGCCCTTAGAGTAAAATTTTTTCACAAACTAAAGCAGCGAAAATTCTTTTCTTTAGAATTTGTTTTGTAAAACCTAAGTCACCACCTCATACATAACATAAGTAGAATTTTGTATAAGATAAAATTCCATTGAAGGAATATTCTTTTATTAAACTTCAGGATCCATCCAATGGTTCACAGTACATAGCCCATTGTATCCTTATAATACTTGTCCAAATATACAATCCAAATTACAAAGTTCAAAATTCAATACATGTTCTAATACAATGTTTCAAGGGATATACCCTGATTACTTATTCTTCAATTGTTCTTCAAGTCTTGAGCTCCTAAGTCTCCTTCTCTGTATCTGAGATATTGTAAACATTCGAACATTTACAATATCTCAGCAAACTATGCTTGGTAGAGGATAAGAATGTAAGTTATTGACAGTATAATCTCAATATTCAAGTATCCCATAATTCGTTCTATCATAAACACATTCATTAATAACTATTAGTTATAAGGACATCTCATTTCCTTGTCATTTGTGTTCAACTTTATACATACATATTGTATAAGGACAAATCCGTTAAAAATGTAAAAATAATCAAGAATCATTTCTATATAAAGCTGATCAACTCCTTTCATTATAAGAGATTTGTATCTCAGCTAGTTACTATACAGGGAATTTCCCTTCTTGGGAAAAATATTGGTAATATACAATTACCTGGCATTCATCATGCCATCCCTTAAAGCATTTCATTATGCTAATTTTATATGCATCATAATGCAAAATAATCAAGGACTACTATGCTTGCAGTTTGATCCATACAGCGCGCCCAAATAACTGTTCAATAATCCACTTATACCATTCTCAGTGAAAATTACAATATCCATGTCCATATGGGAGGACCATGGCTGTCACAGTGGTGGCCTTCCCATAAATGCCCCACCCGACTTTTAGCCTTTCTTAGGCTTGGTATTCAATATCATCAAGTTTCAGAGAGTGGGTGGCCAAACCCTCGTAACTCTCCTAGCATAGCATCCCCAGGCCTATGCTTGTTTAAAACAAAACCACAAGCCTCCAAGCTTCTATGTAAAATAATACTTATACATATCAGACTATCTGTCTGTTTATCTAAGACTGGAATATTTTATACTTTCCTATTCACTTAGGGTTGTTCTAAATTCTCAACTTCCCAATTTACTACTTATTTTCCTCATCATTTGGTTGGATCACATTTCAATTTGAGGTATTTATCTTAATATATTGGTATCATACATGTCAATACTTCAAAACATAAGATCATGTATTAGACATGTATCTTCATGTAAAGGCATTCTTAATAATCCACCTACCTCAATAAGGTATTCTTACTCCTTGAAATCTGCCATAGTCTCGATCAATATATATCTGTCAAATCATATGTATAATGTCATTTTTCTAATCAAGGGTACATATTACATGGTCTTTTGATCATCCTTATGTAAGATGATCTGAATCTTTCTTCCTTGAAGATCATATATCCAAAGGTTTAATATCATCTATACAAATACTATCTATATCATACATAACAATCTAATCTACATTGGTGTTTCTTTTTCCTTATTATTTTTGATCCTACAAGATCTCATCTTGTTTGATCATCCTTATCTTACTTACTATTTTTATTAGGGTTAGATAATTTGCTATCTTTTTATGTTCTTATTATTATTCAACCACTTAGTATCTTACTTGGTTGAAGATGATTTATTTCTTCCTATTACTAGACAGCTCCTCCTTATTTCAGGATGACTAGTACTTACCAGTTAAAGTCTGCTAAAAAAGTGGTTAATACAGCCTTCATGTAAGGAGGCGTTTAGACCTCTCTTACATCAACGGGAGGTGAGGGAAAAGCACTTGGCTCTTGTATACCACTTATAATCACAATGTTCAGAGTCCACTGGAGTGGTACTAGCTCAACCTTTGACAAGGTTCTTATGAGTTCTTTACCTTAAGTCCCTTCTCTAGTTGATTTTAATTAATTTTCATAGATATGCACAATGTCATCCATGGATGTTCATTATTTTCCTACTTTGGGCCAAGGAAATGATAAATCATTCCTTATATTGTCCTATTAACTATAGCCCTTATTAAGTCAAAATCATTCATTCATCTTAGTTGTCCATGAATCTCTATATTTCATTTATTTACATTTTTGGTGATTTATGCTCCTTATATCTTAACAACTACTTAACAATTGAATAAAATTTGACAATAAGTAAATTATCAACTTGAAAGCATAAATCAAATATAAGTTTAACAAATATATACTAACATTCTTCTTATGAATGTAACTTAAGCTAGTGAAATAAAACTAACATGATCCTAAGTCATGAAACACATCTTCTATCATAATGAAATCATTTTTAAATCCTAATTTACACTAACATGATTCCAAGATAATCAAATCTACTAACAAATTACTCATTTAGGGTATATCATACTAAAATTTAAAGATTACACTATCATGCTTTCTAACTTAGAACATAAATCACATTTACACTTTTATATCCAATAAAAGATAATTAAAAATTAGAACAATCATATTTACACTTCTATATCCAATAAAAAACAATTAAAGTAATTATATTAAGATTATTATAAACCTTTAGATCTTAGGTGTTTTCCTTTAGATCAAGAGTTTTAATTACCTTTAAGGATTTTAATCCATTAAGATCCAAAAATCATATCTACATGATTTTGTCACATTTCATCCATGATCTAACTGGATTCCATCACAATATCATCCCTTTAATCCATCCCAAGGATCTGATCATACTTGATCTTATTGATCAAGTGGTTCCCCTTGTATTTTTAGGGTTTTTCTACCATAAAGGGTAAATCCCCCAATTTATCCCAGATCTATCCAAATTAACCATATACATTACTTTATTATAGTATTATATCATCATTAAAATAAATTTCTAAGATCTGATCACCTCAGATCTTGAAGATCTTAGAAATCGGACACTTATTTCCAAAATACAGAATAATTCAAGAATAATTTTTAAAAATATTATGACTTCATTAGAAACTAGACATTACAAGCTTTCCATAGCTTCTTACTGATCTCAATTTGGAGTACATATGACTCTACAATCTTAAATTGAAGTTTACAGCTGTTCCTAGGGTCCAGATTTGATCTGGGCCCAACAAAATTAATCTCTCTCAATTGAGGGTCCAAACCTTATTAGATTTTCTTGAAAATTGTACCCTAGGGGATTTTGACCCTTATGGATCGATTGGAAAGCTCAGAATTTCCATCTGAGCTCTCTATCACCATGAATTGAAGGCTCTGGTATTTACTTTATTTTTACAATTTTTCATTCAAATTAAATTACAGAAAAATAAAAATTACACTAAACCATAATAAATATGTATAGGAAGTAGTTCCACCTACCTGATTGGAGAAAAAACATATATTTGATGCCCAATTTGAGAGAATTACCGGTTGATGATAATATAGCCCGATTGTCCCCGTTTTTGTGATTTTCTATTGTTGGAACCGTTGGATCTTGAAATTGATTTGGGGTTTTTGTATATACTGTAGTATAGGAGGTTATGGATGGTGGAATTTATCAGATTCTACCTGAAACGGAGTGCCTAATTGAATTTAGGTCTCTTATTTCACTTAGAAAGAGGAGAGAGAAATAAGGAAAATAGAGATTGGGGAGGGATGAATGAGAATTTGGGACTGAAACTCCAGGGAAGATTTGGAAATTTCATGGTTAAGGTTGTAAAAGTTTTTGAAAATTTTTGGCACATATTTATAGCCAAATTTGAATTTTTTATCATTTCTTTTGATAGGATATTTTATTACTTTAGAATTTTTTATTACAAGTGCATTTTTCATTCTCCACTACAATTTCCACTACCAAAAATAATGCGCTAAGCAATTATTGTTGCTTCTAGAACGTTGGCCACTTTGTGGGCCCCACTTTTATGTGAAAAGACATTTTTGCCCTTCGAACTCCAAAATTGGAGAATAATAGGCAATATTTGTCCGAACTCGGAATCGAGCGTACTTAGTGGTGTTGGAATCATATTTCTAAGTAATTCATGAATATTGAGGTCTTATTTCTTGGATATGGAATATGGGTAAAATTACCATTTTACCCCCAAATGGAAAAATTAAGGAATTCTCATTTTAACTCAGAATTAAACGTACTTAATGTTGTTTCGATCAGTTTTCCAAGTACATCTATAATTTCTATGTTGTAATTCATAATATAATCTCCATAAAAAGAGAATTTTCAATAACCTAATATTCCAGCCCAGAATTTCTAAAAATTCAAACTTCATTAATTTGCCTTAATAAGTTACAAAAATTCGAGGTCATTACAATCTTCCCCCCTAACAATAATTTCGTCTTCGAAATTTGCATATCAACTCACTTAGGAGTTTTCACAATTCTTTCATAGCCTTACACATGTGGCCTTACCACTTAAGGAAATCCTCTTTCCTTTTCTTCCTTTTTCAAACCACCTTCTTCTTAAAGGTATAAATCATATGATTGATTGCTATTAAAATGCTCACACCTGTCTAACCTTACTTATGCATCATTCAATTAAGCTGAGTTTTGCTAGACTTTCCCAAAAGGATTAATAACTCTTAATCTGAGTTATCCTTTGGTTTCAAACCTTCTACTTGGCTCAATTTCTACTCCTTACTTTCATCAATCTTCCCATACTTGGAAATTTTCCATTCTATCTTCTATTGCTCACTCTCATTATATTTCAACATATAAAGTTTTGACATAGCTTTCTTACTATGTATAGTCCTTACACTAATAACATAGTGATTGGATTATATAACTTCCACTATTGTTCTTTCTAACAATCTTCCAATCTTTAGAAGTAATTATCTCTTTCCTTGTTCTTCCATTATTTGAAAGTGATTACTTCATTTCTATCCTACAATTCATACTTCTTTACTTATTCCTTTTATTGAGAAATTTCTTTTCAAATTCTATCATTGAAGAGTGGTAACCTTGTGATGATTCTTTCCTCATTCTCATCACATCCATTGTTTTTGTAACACTCTTTGAGTGTCATTTTACTCTGCATATACATTCCTGATCCTCTTTTATTATCCCTTTCTCGTATTCAGAACAATATTCTGAACCTTCTTACCATCTATGATAATATTTATCTCTTTTCCTTTCACATATCTATTTGTATGTCATGGGCTTCAAAATTTCTAGGTTATGCATTTCCTCATACTTCTTTAAGCATATCTCATAACCTTTATCATATCATACTAACTCTTTATTTGCAATATTCTTGATAGTTCTAATTAAAAGAGTTCTTATTGATTTTGAATCATCCCTTCTCAAGTCTTTACAAACTCCATAATTTATCATTAACTCATTTAGGATTTATGTAATCCATTGCAAGATTGTACTAAATGTCCTTATGTTATAAGATCTGTACGAGATATATTTCTCTAATTGTCATTGTCATTTCATATATTGATCTCACATTTTTCTTTTGTTAGGGTCAATTTCCATGCTATCCTTAAAATTTATATAACCCTAAACTTTGCTTTCTTCAATCACCATGTAACAAGATGATTAACAAGTTTTGTAAGCATCTAACATATATCCCATGAACGCTCTTGATTTCTTGAAATCTATTAAAATTTATATATAACCTTAAAACTTGATTTCTTCAATCAAAATGTACACTTACAACACATTTATTCCATGAATTCTTTTGGTCTCCTTACATCCATTTCCATATATCATTATTACTTCATCTAATATATTTCATTCTCCTCAACTTTATGAACATCATTTATCCAACTCATAGAACTTAAAATTTGTTTTGATTCTATACTTTGATGTTGTATTTCCAATTCTCAAATAATAATAATAAATTTTGAAAATACTCATCCTTATAGAGAAAAAGGATACTTAATTTCCTCAACACCATTTATGTTCAATGCATCCTTATGGAGAACAAGGGTAATAAATTTCCTTAATAAACTCTTTTATGTTCAATGCATCCTTACATTGATCCTTTCATTTTCTTCTTCTAAAGAAAGTCGTTACTTTCATAATGTAAATTTCTATAATCACTCCTTAATCCTTAAAATTTGTTCTTTCAGCTCATTCAATTAATTTGATGTTCTTTTCCTCAACTATTATAGATATTTTCTCATTCAATCTCATGTAAGATTCAAAATCTCAAAATATCTTAAAAGTTCTAACCACTTCTTTCTCCAAAAATTTGGATTTATGACTTATTCATAATCATCTTATTTTTCCAAACTTTACACTTAGGTTTGAATGCCACTATTTGTTTATAGGTCTTCATTTCTCATGTTTTAGCTCAACCTTCCTCCAAAAATATATTTTCCTCACTATATTCCTTACATCTTTCAATATCATCACTCTATCATGTAAGTGGAATTAATATCTCTATTCATATTTAGTTATTCATTTTTCTTGATCAATAAATGTACTCTTCTTCATGATAATCATAACTATATTTTCTCAATTCATCATATCAATATTTCTATCTTATTTTCCAGAATTGTTTCACCATCAATTGTACTTCTCTTTACTATAGTCCCAAAATTATTTTCAATATCCCCGAGTTATCATATCAATATTTCTCTGATCCTTGAAAATCCTTTTGTGCTAATTTCCACAATTAATTTATCATACCAATTTCATTTCTATCTTAGGAATTTCATTTTTGTTGTTCCATCAATAGGGCTATAATTTCTTTGTTAACCATACATCCTAATGGTTTAATTGTCTTTCTTAATAAGTTTGGGATCATATTTTTGTCCCTTTTAACATATCAAACTCTCTTCTCCCATTTCATTTTATTCAAATTTCAAAGACCATATCTTTATGTTCTAAAATTTTATCATCTCTTTATTAAATCCTTTGCCTTTACTAAGTTTGGAGAGAAATTACTTACTTATCTCCTTATTCATCTTTACTTAAAACTATCCTCATTTACAAAATTTTGAATTATCTCTCTTATCTCTTCAATTTCCTTTCAAGTAATATCATCTCTATTTTGATGATTAATTTCATTTAACTAATTGTCATAATACCATATATGTAGCAATTATAACTCTTACACTTATATTTATTCATATATTTATTATAAATTTTTATTTTTATAATAATTCTGAAGTTTCCTCTTTAGCTTTTATTTCTCATAAATCTCCATTTCACCTTTTCTATAACATTTTCCAATTTATCACTTCTTTCTCTTTATCTCCATTCCTTCACTTAGTAATGGTCATATACATACTAGTATTGGTGTACTTTGTTCATACATATGTATGTTTACTCAGAACTTTAGGTTAGACCTGAACATCATACCTTACATCCATTGTAATGTTTTCCTTATTGATTTCTATATCTTACTATTCCCTATATTGGAATTCTTACTTGCTAAGTAGTATTTCTAATCCTCTCATCCAATAATATCTGCTTGTACTATACTATTCCTTCATAATAACTCTTTTTATACTCATACTTAACTAATGAGTTTAACTCTTTCCATACTCATCTTTTACTAATGAGTCAACTCTTTCCATATTCCTCAACTAATAAGTTTAACTCTTTCCTCACTAATGAGTCAACTCTTTACATACTCTTCAACAATTGAGGCTACTCTTTCAAGACTTATCCCTCACTAATGAGTAAACTCCTTCTATACTTATCTCTTACCTAATGAGTTTATCACATAACTCCTTCTCATCAACTAATAACTTATCTCTTATTCACTCACTGATCCTCATCCTTTAATTGGATATTCATCTTCATATTGGACATGATGGTACTGTACTGTGACTAGATGAATAGCTCTGATACCAACTGTTACGACTCGGGTTTTTGAAACACATTTTATAATACATTTTTCAAAGGCAAGGGCGTCCCCTTAGTAATTTTTTTTTCAATTTGAGGTATTTACCTTAATATATTAGTATCATACATGTCAATACTTCAAAACATAAGATCATGTATTAGACATGTATCTTCATGTATAGGCATTCTTAATAATCCACCTACCTCAATAAGGTATTCTTACTCCTTGAAATCTGTCATAGTCTCGATCAATATATATCTGTCAAATCATATGTATAATGTCATTTTTCTAATCAAGGGTACATACTACATGGTCTTTTGATCATCCTTATGTAAGATGATCTGAATCTTTCTTCCTTGAAGATCATATATCCAAAGGTTTAATATCATCTATACAAATACTATCTATATCATACATAACAATCTAATCTACATTGGTGTTTCTTTTTCCTTATTATTTTTGATCCTACAAGATCTCATCTTGTTTGATCATCCTTATCTTACTTACTATTTTTATTAGGGTTAGATAATTTGCTATCTTTTTATGTTCTTATTATTATTCAACCACTTAGTATCTTACTTGGTTGAAGATGATTTATTTCTTCCTATTACTAGACAGCTCCTCCTTATTTCAGGATGACTAGTACTTACCAGTTAAAGTCTGCTAAAAAAGTGGTTAATACAGCCTTCATGTAAGGAGGCGTTTAGACCTCTCTTACATCAACGGGAGGTGAGGGAAAAGCACTTGGCTCTTGTATACCACTTATAATCACAATGTTCAGAGTCCACTGGAGTGGTACTAGCTCAACCTTTGACAAGGTTCTTATGAGTTCTTTACCTTAAGTCCCTTCTCTAGTTGATTTTAATTAATTTTCATAGATATGCACAATGTCATCCATGGATGTTCATTATTTTCCTACTTTGGGCCAAGGAAATGATAAATCATTCCTTATATTGTCCTACTAACTATAGCCCTTATTAAGTCAAAATCATTCATTCATCTTAGTTGTCCATGAATCTCTATATTTCATTTATTTACATTTTTGGTGATTTATGCTCCTTATATCTTAACAACTACTTAACAATTGAATAAAATTTGACAATAAGTAAATCATCAACTTGAAAGCATAAATCAAATATAAGTTTAACAACTATATACTAACATTCTTCCTATGAATGTAACTTAAGCTAGTGAAATAAAACTAACATGATCCTAAGTTATGAAATACATCTTCTATCATAATGAAATCATGTTTAAATCCTAATTTACACTAACATGATCCTAAGATAATCAAATCTACTAACAAATTACTTATTTAGGGTATATCATACTAAAATTTAAAGATTACACTATCATGCTTTCTAACTTAGAACATAAATCACATTTACACTTTTATATCCAATAAAAGATAATTAAAAATTAGAACAATCATATTTACACTTCTATATCCAATAAAAGACAATTAAAGTAATTATATTAAGATTATTATAAACCTTTAGATCTTAGGTGTTTTCCTTTAGATCAAGCGTTTTAATTACCTTTAAGGCTTTTAATCCATTAAGATCCAAAAATCATATCTACTTGATTTTGTTACATTTCATCTATGATCTAACTGGATTCCATCATAATATCATCCATTTAATCCATCCCAAGGATCTGATCATACTTGATCTCATTGATCAAGTGGGTCCCTTTGTATTTTTAGGATTTTTCTACCATAAAGGGTAGATCCCCTAATTTATCTCAGATCTGTCCAAATTAATCATAGATATTACTTTATTATAGTATTATATCATCATTAAAATAAATTTCCAAGATCTGATCACCTCAGATCTTGAAGATCTTAGAAATTGGACACTTATTTCCAAAATACAGAATAATTCAGAAATAATTTTTAGACATGTTATGACTTAATTAGAAACTAGACATTACAAGCTTTTCATAGCTTCTTTTCAATCTCAATTTGGAGTTCATATGACTCCACAATCTTAAATTGAAGTTTACAGCCGTTCCTAGGGTCCAGATTTGATCTGGGCCCAGTAGAACTAATCTCTCTCAATTGAGGGTCCAAACCTTGTTAGATTTTCTTGAAAATTATACCGTAGGGAGTTTTTTACCCTTTTGAATCAATTGGAAAGCTCAGAATTTCCATCTGAGCTCTCTATCACCATGAATTGAAGGCTCTGGTATTTACTTTATTTTTACAATTTTTCAATCAAATTAAATTACAGAAAAATAAAAATTACACTAAACCATAATAAATATGTATAGGAAGTAGTTCCACCTACCTGATTGGAGAAAAAACATATATTTGATGCCCAATTTGAGAGAATTACCGGTTGATGATAATATAGCCCGATTGTCCCCATTTTTGTGATTTTCTGTTGTTGGAACCGTTGGATCTTGAAATTGTTTTGCGGTTTTTGTATATACTGTAGTATAGGAGGTTATGGATGGACGGTGGAATTTATCAGATTCTACCTAGAATGGAGTGCCTAATTGAATTTAGGTCTCTTATTCTACTTAGAAAGAGGAGAGAGAAATAAGGAAAATAGAGATTGGGGAGGGATGAATGAGAATTTGGGACTGAAACTCCGGGAAAGATTTGGAAATTTCATGGTTAAGGTTGTAAAAATTTTTGGAAAATTTTGGGACATATTTATAGCCAAATTGGAATTTTTTATCATTTCTTTTGATAGGATATTTTATTACTTTAGAATTTTTTATTACAAGTGCATTCTCCATTCTCCACTACATTCTCCACTACTAGAAATAATTTGCTGAGCAATTATTGTTGCTTCTAGAACGTTGGCCCACTTTGTGGGCCCCACTTTTATGTGAAAAGACATTTTTGCCCTTTGAACTCCAAAATTAGATAATAATAGGCAATATTTGTCTGACCTCGGAATCGAGCGTACTTAGTGGCATTGGAATCGTATTTCTAAGTAATTCATGAATATTGAGGTCTTATTTCTTGGATATGGAATATGGGTAAAATTACCATTTTACCCCCAAGTGGAAAAATTAAGAAATTTTCATTTTAACTCAGAATTGAACGTACTTAATGTTGTTTCGATCAGTTTTCCAAGTACATCTATAATTTCTATGTTGTAATTCATAATATAATCTCCATAAAAAGAGAATTTTCAATAACCTAATATTCCAGCCCAGAATTTCTAAAAATTCAAACTTCATTAATTTGCCTTAATAAGTTGCAAAAATTCGAGGTCATTACAATTTGAGTAAGTAGCATATAGGTAGTTGAATTAGTTTCTTGTATTTCTTTGCATTTTTAGGACACTTCTACATGTTGAATATATGTTTATTGAATTACCATGGTGAATGAAAATTAATTGGTGAGGGCACCATACCTTATAAGATCAAGGGTGGATTTCATCACCACCTCTTGACCCACCAAGGTTAATCATCACCATTTGCGTATCCTAGCCTTTTAATTTTAATTAAAATAAATTAGAATAGAAGCACTTAAGGTCATAGTACTAATGTGTTTTAAAAATAACTTCAAGCACATGGATCTATTGTAATTAGAATGTGCAAGTATGGGT
Source organism: Warburgia ugandensis (assembly GCA_035236585.1). Taxonomy (NCBI): domain Eukaryota; kingdom Viridiplantae; phylum Streptophyta; class Magnoliopsida; order Canellales; family Canellaceae; genus Warburgia; species Warburgia ugandensis. Next base: position 56,722,058 of record CP141128.1, read on the forward strand.
TGATTCCACAAGGAATCAATTTATAAATTTGGGATTTTGTCTAAAATCTACTTTTTATTATTTTAACCTAGACAATGAGTGAAGTACAAATAATCTAACAAAACTAAAAATTACTAAAAGTGATAGAATTAATCAATCTTCTAAAAACTAATGTTCTAGAATCTGCCACAGCAAAATTACATATACTAGAAAAACAAGCATATTAGATATGTACTACACATGTTAATAAAACTTCAATGAATGAAAAACACAAAATACATGATTGTTAAAATTCCTAATTTGAAGATTTTCTCAATCCTAACGTTGTGCCTAATTTAGTATATTTTTCAAAGCATAACCTATCTTTTTAGGGCACAAATTATCTAATATTTATATACTAAATAAACTAATCTTCCAAATTTAGTTTCTAAACTATAGAAAACATGTGATATTTCCTATGAAAAGAATACTAAATATGTAAATTAGCTTGGTAATCCTAAAAAATGATATTTTAGGACTTTTAAATTAAAAAATACTCAAGCATAAATTTACCTAAAACTAGTGCAGTTTCATCCTAACCCTATGGTGAAATATAGCTGCACATATTTAACAGTATCACTATATTGAAATTTAAGACTATTGACATATTTTATGCTAATGTAATGCACGACACTACAATTATTTTGAACCTATTACTAAGCTATATTATACTCAAAATTCAAGCAACAATAACAAATTTACATTAACAATTAGAACAACAATTAATTAATGAAGGTAAACTACTCAAAGTCCTAACATTCATCTAAATTGAAATGTAAGTAAATAACACTACCAGTTAACTAATAAAATTGAACTTTCACTAAATCAAACTTTAAAGTATTACAAGAGAGTACATAACACCAAAATAAAGAAAAACTCCCCTATGGAATGGATTAAATGTCACTAAGTATTCTACTATGTTACTCAGCCAGATTGCTGTTGATTCCATTCCAAACCACACTACCACCTTTGATCATTAGCCAATTGACACCATTTACTTTTTGTGTCACTCAACAAACCAAGTGGATGTAACCTGACAGCCATTAACCTGGAGGAAATCAATCACTAACCAACTAGGCATTCCAACCTCTAAGTGAATGAGAAAGAATGATGAGAGCTATGGCACACACACACACACACACATATATATATATATTGCATAAAATATTCATAATTTAGTACCCTTAATTTAACTTAAATATCACTAATTAGAGTTTATTTTATAATTTTTTAAGTCTAGAGAACAAATGAGAAAAAGGGTATTTTAGTAACTTACCCCGTAAAAGAGAAAATTTAGAAACCAAGAATTATCAAGGGCCAGCATACTATAAGCGATGAAGTTTGGAAGTTCAGAATGTCAAATAGGTGTTATTATCGACGAAACCTTACTCGTACTAAAGATAGTGTTATTATCAAAAGATAATGTGGCACACTTCTCATAAATAAATACATACATTTTGTCATCTTTGAAGAGTTTATAAGTGAAGATTAAAGGTTAGACATGTTAGAAATACTAAGCATGTAGATCACTTAAAGTCTGAGGTTCATAGAAGCATGTCCCACTCACATTTTCTCTCTCATCACTTCAAGAAGGGGCCACCTAAAGGGGTGTACGAATTTTCCATTCATGGGAGAATGAAAATCCATGTAAGATATATTTTTACATTAAAGGTCTTCAACAATTTTCAATTCGAATGAAGAGAAAAGAAAAAGAGTGGATAAGGAGGGGAGAGAAGAAGAGAGATATGGCGGAAGGAAGCCTTGTTAACATAGAAGTCTCCTAATGCATCCAAACTCCTATGTATTTTGAATACATACATACATACATACATACATACGAGAGAGAGAGAGAGAGAGTGAGAGAGAGAGAGAGAGAGAGAGTGAGAGAGAGAGAGAGAGAGAGAGAGAGAGAGATAGAGAGAGAGAGAGAGAGAGAGAGAGAGAAAAGCAAAGGATGAAGAGGAAAGGAGGGAGTTTCCTTAAGGAATCTTCCACCTCCTCTCAACTCATATATATACACCATAAAAAACATGTTTTATATATGCTGGAGGAGATTTCTAAATTTCTTTGGCAATACATCAAGGAATCTTCAAGGAAAAAGCGAGCTAATAAGTATAGAATTATTACATAGAATACCTCCATACTTAATAGGTTTTAGCCCTTGTTTTATCATAAAGAGTAGGATTAAGTTACAATGGTAAGAAAGGTATTTTTAGCATTTCAAATCCTAAAAGATAAATAATCTGAAGTTTGAGCAACAACATGGGCCCACATCCAAATTTAATGGAGTCTGAAAGTTCAGAATGTAGAATGGGTGTCGTTATCATTTTTAGCAGAGATAGAAATCCGAGAAGCATTTCCAAACCTGGAACAACTTCAATGTATGCATGCATGCATGTATTACACCACCTTTTGGCAGCTCCTTAATGAAGCTTGAGAGCCACATACGTCAGAGGAAGCACACATGTGAAGTACACTTAAGCTAGGGCCTACAAAAGACAAAGACTAAAAATCCTAACTTTCTCTCTCTAGACTAGAGAATGAGGACCACTTACATGTGTACCACTAATTTTACATGAGAAGGTGGTGCATCCCACTTAAAACCATGTGGAATGTATGAAGGGATGACTATGATTGGTGGAGAAAAATAATGGAGGAAAGAGACAAAAAACGAAAAATCTACGGTCGCTTTTCATCAGAAATTTCAAAAAGAGTGAATGAGATTATTCCAAATTCAAGACCATCCTAAAACAACCAATAATAAGCTATTTGAGTTAGGATTTACCAATGGGAAGAAGCCATGTAAGAGAGAGAAGACTGATCTATAATTAGTTGAGAAAATTTTGCTAGGCTACCCATCAATTTTCAAGTAGAAGAAAATGTATTCTCCTAAGTAGAAAATGTATTTTCCTCTTGAATGTGATTTTTTGGAGATAAAAATGGTGAGATGATGAGAAAATAAAGGATGAGAATAATTTTGGATAAGAAAATCTCAATGGAATCCTAGCCATTCAATCTAGGGCATGCCGATCAGACGGATGAGAAGAAAAGAAGTATTAAACTACATACTATTGGTGGAATACTTCAAAGATATCTCTAGCATCCATCCTAGGGATCAATCATAATCCAATATAGGAGATAAAGAGTAAATGAAATAAAAACCTTAAGTAGGAAAGATCTCCACTACTTATTTTAGTCCAATGGCTTGCATTCATCTTAGATTTTTGAATTCCAATAGAATAAAACATATGTTCCATTCCTCCCCCTATGTTTAATCTCTTTTACTTACTTAAATCTCCAATATCAACCCTTCCTTTAACCCATATGATCTCCACCTTTCATTCCCTAGGTTTTTCACTCCAAAAATTTAAATATAGGGGATTCTCCTTATAGAAAGGGAAGAAAAAAAGGGAAAAACACTCATTCCTTAAGCTGTCTTAATGTGGGATTTGAAGAATAATGGGCTTGGGATATCTGAAGAAGAATAAGAGAAGAAATTTTCTTAAGATTAATACTTGTATTCCATGGAGAAGAGGTGAGTTTCCTTGAGTTTTCCTTCATTTATTCTTAGATTACACACCTATATTCCATCCTCCCCATTTCATTATTTTCCGCACCACCCATACCTAATTCTCATGCCCTAACATATCCATCCCATACCCTATTTCACCACCAAGTCTCAGCCTAAAATTCATTTCCTAACTCCTATCCATCCCCTATTCCTTACTCTCACTTTCACACCTGGTTTTACCCCTTTTCAATTTTTTATTTTTATAAAATTTTCTACACCTCATATCACCTTTAAATTCTCTACCTAATAATTAAAATCATACCCTATTACTCCACAAAATTTCATTTCTAGCTATTTCTTCCATTATCCAATCTTGCAGTCGAGTACACCATCTTTTACACCCCTATTTTCCATCCATATATTATTGGATTTTTCTAAATTTTTTCATAACTCATCACCATTTTTTTTTCTTCATGTACTTACACCCTTGTCCTATTAGTTAAATCCTGCATGATTATCATAGCAAGATCAGATAGAAAACAAGTCCTTTTCTTAACCCTTTTCCATCTCTAGTTTGCATGCAAATTCCATTTGATTTACACGCATATACTCATGATTTTTGGTGTAAAAGTTCTCCTTTGGGTTTTGGATATTGGAAAAATTTTATGATCTTATTGAGTGGGGCAATAAAATTAAGGTGTTGATTGGAGGAAGAAAGATTGGTGGTAGTGCAAGAAGGAAGGATGGAAGCGATTTTTGTCGAATGACATGGCAACAATTCGACAAATTCTCTTCTTATCATAGGATTTATTTTTTCCATTATTTTATTTACTTTGAAACCATTGTAATTTCATTTTAAATTAATTAAAAGTTTATATATATATTTTTCATTTATTTTATAATTTAATTGAATCTTAATTGGTAGTTAGAATTCTAAGTTTTGTGTAATTTTTAACCAATGATATAGAATAAATATTGGTTCTAAATTTTTAATGATTTAATTTTCCATCATGAGTAGGTAAATTTTATTTCTTAGGATTAGGATAAATTTATAGTGTGATTGAATGAATTCTTGATTAAGTAAAACTTGGAATAAAAATTGTGCTTAGCATTATTTTAAGAAAATTAACACTAATTTATGTAGTTAATGAACATAGGTTTTATCTTTTGCTTCCTATGGTAGAGATATTAATTATGTTAGATTAGTAAGGACTACTACATAAAAAACTTTGATAGTTTGTTCCCAAAAAGACAAACTATGTACTTGATTGAATATGCTAATCTATGTTAATACTTTAAAATAAGAAAATCCTTGAAATTGAACATTAAGGAAAAATATTAATTGAATTGCAAAAATCCCAAAGTCTTGGTCATAAGCCATTTTATTGCATTATAATGGATTCTAAACCTTAAGTTTTAGTTCTAAGTGATTTCATAATTTTAGCAAGCTTCCTTTCTTTTTATTAATTTTAAGAATTAATTGAATTTTTGGCTGGGTTAAAGTAATTAAAATAGACTTTAATTAAATCCATTTTTGAATAGAGTCTACATGGATTGACCCATACAGGCACAATTATATTACAATAGAGCTGTGCACTTGCGATTATTTTTAAAATACATTAGGTTTTTAGTGTTGTTGCTGGGGACTCACAACAAATTTTTAGTTAAAAATCTAGGTTAGTTACTTTACCACTAGTCATAGATTTTAGCATTACATTCATTTTAGTTGCATTTTTCATTTTATTTCCATTATTCCTGTTAATTTTTGGGTACTCATATTTTTTTTAATTTTTGTAGCAATTTGTGGCGGGGATAAGAGAAGAAATTAGGATAGTTTATGTTATTTTGCGTGAATTGTAGTGACGACATGCTATAAATTTTAAATTAATCAAGATTCATTCAATTTAAAGGGGTTGTAATAATATAGGTTAATTTAGTAGATTTTATCTAGGACCCACTGTAAGCTTTTCTGATCTCCTTACATTTCATAGATTAGGACTTATATAATAATTAGTTTCGTATTGTGGTCGTTAGGGAATATCATATAGTTTACACTCATAAATTAAATGTTATATATTAATTAAGACTTTGCATTAGTTGCACCTCTTAATAAGGTATAGCCTAACCTTGGCTATAGCTTACAAACATAGGCTATCAGGGTTAAAGTGCCCCATCCATTGAGGCTACGACCCTTTGTTAAGTAGTATATAGATAAAGGAAATTAGACTCTCCCATATATTGCTTTCTTAAATTTTTAGGCATATTTAATGCTTTAAGGTGATTATAGATTGATCGAACTATCGTGGTGTATGGAAATTGATTAGTAAGGGCACTCACCCCTGCAAAATCATGGGTGGATTTCATCACCATCCTATGTTCCACCTAGGTTAATCATCACCTAACACAACCCCAACCTCTCAAAATTAATTTAGAATCAATCTAGAAGAGACCTTAGCATCTTACAAGCTCATAGGACCCTCTTGGAAGGCGGCGACCTATTGCCCCTCCAATGGCCCCTACTTGATCATCTACAATGGTATTTAAACGACTAGCTCTGCAAACACAATCAATGATTTAAATCATCTATGGTTGACTAAGGAGGGTGTGAAGTGGTTGATCAAGGTAGGATCTAACTGGTAAGTAACAGGGCAAGCCTGAAAGAGAAGTTGAACTACCTAGGTTAGACATAACCTAAAAGCCACACCTCCAAAGAAATAAGGAGAAATCAAACCTTTGAGCTTGTTTGTATTAAGGTAAGGATTAATTGTGTTCCCTTGAAGGGTTAAGCTACACTAGTTCCATGCCTCCAGAAGAACAAGGACAACCTTTTAGGGAAATATAAAGCCACCCCAACTATAGGAAAATGTAAGGGAGGAGGAAGAAATTTATATACTGTTTGATATCGACACTATTATTCTTCAATTTGGCAACCATTAGGACCATTCATCTGAAGTTGTTCCTAAGAAATTAAGAATCATGGTCATCTTTCATGTCCTTATCTTATCACCAAATCGAGTGAGAAATTCCTCAATTTAATTATTAGATTTAGGATTACAATAGATTAGTTTAGCTAGTTGGGTCTAGAGCTAGGGTAGAGTAGATTAGTTTGGTTTTTAGTTTTAGAATTATATTAGTTTTGCATTTGCATCAATATTCATTATATATTAATGTTGCATTCACAAACCATGTCAACAGACTGAATCACTATCCAAACAATGCAGGTACTATCTTCTCACCCTTTCATCTTAGGTTTATTATTTTTCTTTGTCCATAGTATGTAGTTTTAAACATTGAGGACAATGTTTAATTACAGTCTGGGGATGGAAAATTTTAAATTTTGATGGTTTCATTTAAGTTTTCAAAGTTATTTTATTTTAAAAATATTTAAAAAATTAAAGATTATGAAAAGGAAAAAGAATTTTTATAGTAAGTTCCTTTACAAAAATGAGAATTCAAAATTTTTGAATATTTAGTCTATCTTTTGAACTTTAACTTCTTAATAGATTTGTATACATTTAGTCCATCATTTTATCCTTTTTTTAAAGTTCTCCATGAAAATTAAACTCAGAATAATTATTACACAATATTTGTATGTATATAATTTAAATTGAAGAGTAAATATAACTTAAAGATTCTTAAGAAGATAAGTGGAGACTTATAACCCAAGTGAGCTTTAGAACCATTCTTTCTTTTTTAGGGTTATATATAAATTCAAAGTTTTTCTTCTGCAAACACAATTTTCTTATTGGTCTCGTTATTCTTGCTTTGGTTAACTATTAAGAAAACATCTAATAGACTATATAATACATCTCCTAATTTTATGGTCAATTCAAGTCATATGAAGCCTAGGAAATGATAGAGGCCATCTTTAATAAACCTATATTCTTTAGCCTTTCCTATGTTATTTTCCAATAATTAGCCCCTTGAGCCTTTATATTAAGCCTTTCCTTTGTTAGACAAACAATAATTACCCACATTTAACCCTATAATATATCCATTTCCTGGTTGTTATGGAAATATGTAAAGACAGTTGAAGATTATCTTGAGAAAGAGTCAATTCAAGAGATGACCATCATAAAAGGTTAAAAACAAGAAAAGTTTTAAAAAAAGGGCTACATATAAGTCAAGTTAAAAAGAAAATAAATGGATGGCTAACTCATCCTCTCGAGGTAACTTAGGGGTTTAAAGGTTTTCAGCATATGCCAAATGCAGACGATAGTTCCTGCAAAATCGCTGGGAATTTTTAGAGTTTGTTTTATTTCTTTAATAGTTTTTCTTGAAGACTAGCAAATTGTAAGTTTGGGGGTATTTGTTAGGTGTAGAAGTATTTGATAGGTGTATAATACCTTTATATTTAGTAGGTTTTAGCCTTTGTTTTATCATAAAGATCACTAATTATGGTTATTTTAATATTTTGCAAGATTAAGGTACAATTGTAAAAAAAGGAAATTTTTGGCATTCCAAACCCTAAAATATTATTAATCTAAAGTGCGTGCATCAACATAGGCCTGCCTACAAAATTTAGTGAAATCTAGAAGTTTAGAATGTAGAAGGGCGTCATTGTCATTTTTAGCACAATCAAAAACCCGAGAAGCATCATCAAACCATATCCGTGTAAAAGAGGCTATAAATATCAAAATATAAGGTGACATAGGTTCTACATTTGCATGCATGCATTCTACCACCTTTAGGGAGCTTCTAAGTGAAGCTTGAGAGCCACACACTTCAGAGGAAGCACGCATATGAAGTACACTCAAGATGGAGCCCTCCAGAGACTAGAAAACTTAACTTTCTTTCTCTAGACTTTAGAATGGGGACCACCTATATGTGCACCACTAATTTTTCATGCAAAAAGTGATGCATCAAACTTATAACCGTGTATATATATGAAGGAATGAGTATGATTGGTGGAGAAAATTAAGGAGGAGAGAGACAAAAAAAGGAAAATCTACGATAAGTTTTTATCCGAGAATTTCAAGAAAGAGTGTTGAGATTATTCCACATCCAAGACCATCCTAAAGTAACCAATGAGAATCTATTTAAGTTAGGATTTACCAATAGGAAGAAGCCATGCAAAAGAGAGAAGACTAATCAATGATTGGTGGAGGAAGTTTCTATGGGCTACTCATCATTTGTCAAGTAGAAGAAAATTTATTCTCCTAAGGCAAAAAATGTGTTTTCCTCTTGAATGTGATTGGCTGAAAATAAAATGGTAGGCTGATGAGAAAATAAAGGAGGAGAATCAGTTTGGATAACAAAATCTCAACAAAATCCTAGTCGTTCAGTCTAGGACATTCCAATCTGATGGATGAGAAGAAAAGAAGTATTAAACTACATCCTATTAGTGAGAAACTTCAAAGCCATCTCTATAATCCATCCTAGGGATCAAGGTTGATTCAATGGAGGAGAGAAGGAGAAAATAAGTATGGAACCCTAGCCACTGGTCCTTGGTTTACAGTCAAATCAAAACATTAATTAGGAAGATCTCCACAACTTATTTCAATCCAATGTCATTCATCTTAGATTTCTGAATTCCAACAGGACCAAAAAGCCATTTGACATAGCCTCCCATCTTTTTAATATATTTTACTTACTTAAATCTCTACCATCAATCCTTACTTTAACTATGATCTCCACCTTCCACTCCCTAAGGCTTCCACTCCAAAAATTTAAATATAGGGAATTCTTCTTGGAGAAAGGGAATAAAAAAAGGAGAAACACCCATTCCTTCAGGGGCGTCAATGTGAGATATGAAGAACATGGATCTTGGCATCTCTAGAGAAGAAAAGAAGAAACGCTCCTAAGGTTAGTGCGAGTATTCCATGGAGAAGAGGTGAGTTCCCTTAAGTTTTCTTTCATTTATTCTTCCATTACACACTAATCTTCCATCCCTTTTATTTTATTTTTTTCCTATACCACTGATACCTGACTTTCATGCCTAACATCTCCTTCCCATGCCATATTCTACCACCAAATCCCAACCAAAATTCATTCTCTAACTCTTATTTATCCCCTATGCATTACTCTCACTTTCACACCTAGTTTTAGCCCTTTCCAATGTTTTATTTTTATGAAATTTTCTACCCCATAGATCACCTTTATATTCACTCCCTCACTAATTTATTCCATACCTTATCAATCCACAATTTCATCAAAAATTTTAGTCTCTAGCTATTTCTTTCCATCAATCAATCTTACACGTGAGTACACAATCTTTTACATGCCTATTTTCCTTCCATATCTTATTTGATTCTTCTAAATTTTTCCACAAATCATCTCCATTTTCTTAGCACTTTTCCATATTTAGTTTACATGCAATTTCCATCAGATTTATCACACATATCCTTGGAATTTTGGTGTAAAAGTTCTCATTTGGGTTTTAGCTGTTGGAAAAAATTCTATGCACTTATTGAGTGACAAAACAAGGGTAAGGTGTTGATTGGAGGAAGAAAGATTTGTAGTAGTGTGAGAAGGAAAGACTGAAGCAACTTTTGTCTAGTGACACAGCAACAACTCAGTGAATTCTCTCCTTATCATAAGATTTATTTTTTTTCATTTATTTTCTTTACTTTGAAAATTTTTAATCTTACTTTTAATTTTTTTATATAGTTTATTTCATTTATTTTGTAATTTAATTGAATTTTAATTAGTAGTTAGAATTGTTATATTTTTTTATTATTTAATTGATGAAATAGAATAATTGCTAGTTCTAAATTTTTAGTGATTTAATTTTACAGCATGAGTAGGTAAATTTTATTTCCTAGGGTTAGGATGAAGTTATGATGTGATAGAATAAATTCTTGATTAAGTAAAAATTGAAACTAAAGTTGTGCTTAGTATTATTTTAAGAAAATTAAAACTAATTCATATAGTTAATGATTTTTTCATAGGTTATATCTTGTACTTCCTATGGTAGAGATATTAATTATGTTGGCTTATTAAGGACTAATGAAAAGGTTTGATAGTTTGTGCCCTAAAAAAATAGACTATGCATTGAATAAATATTTTAATATTTGTTAATTCTCTAAAATAAGAAAATACTTGAAATTTAACTTTAAGGAAAATTATTAATAGCATCCTAGCATTTCCCCCTTAAGTAACTTCTAATCTTCTTTCTCCATCCACTTTATGCTGGTAGGAAACACATTGATAGTAAGGGCCTCATAGGAACCCTCATAAGATAAGGACTGGATTTCATCACCAGATCCTTGGCCCACCTAGGTAATCAAATCAATTCCTTGTATGTTTGTAATTCTAACCCTTGAATTTTAATCTAAAATCAAGTGGCCAGAGACTTAAGGTTTCGAGCTCATAGAATCCTTTTAAAAGGAGGAGATCTATTGTCACTCCAGTGGTTCTTAATCATGGTGGTTAAGAGTGGGTATCTAAAATCCAAGTGATTTTTTCATGCCTTTCATTAATAGTTATTGAGGTCTAAATGTCTCCTTCCATGAGAATTGTATTAACCACTTTTGAGGAGGACCTAACTAGTAAGTAATAGTTGAGCTTGGATAAAAAGAGGAACTTTCTGGATCTAGGTCTAAAAGCTAGCACTCTACAAATTAACAAAGATTATCAAAACAGCTCAATAGTTAACCATTAGGATTGATTATGCATTATATAGAGTGAGGAGCCACATTTAGATTTAGGCTACATTATTTAGGTATGATTTCTTTTTAGTGCATGTAAGATCGTTGATCTCAAAACATTGAGTTAGTACCATTAGATCCTAAGATTGAATGCACCCATAGGCAAGGGGTGAGAGATCAAATTCCTAACCCCATGTTGGACCTACCAGCAGTAGTTGAGTACATGGCCATTAGAGATTTCTATGTGCCACTCCAACTAAATACTCCATCATGCATCACCTTACCACCCACCAACGTAGACTACTTTGAACTTAAATTGGAGTCATACAGTTACTCCCAACATTTTATGGTCGAGAGAGGGAGGAACTATACCTACATATCAAGGAATTCCTTGATATTTGCACTACATTCAAATTCTAAAATGTTTCTAATGATTTTATTAGACTTAGGTTGTTCCCTTTCTCATTGAAAGATAAGGCCAAATCATGGCTAAATTCTTTGGAGGTAGTTTCAATTGCTACATGGGACTAGTTGTCTAAAAAGTTTCTGAACAAATTCTTCCTCGTCCATAAGATTAATGCCCTTCATAGGGAGATTATCAATTTCTAGTAAAGAAATGATGAACAATATCATGAATGCTAGGAAAGTTGGAATGAATTGTTGCAAAAGTGTCTCCATCATGGATTCGAAAAATGGTAGCAACTTTAGTACTTCTATGAGGCTCTAACACCTCAAAATAGACAGATGGTAGATACAGCTAGCGAAGGGGCCTTCAGGATGAAAAATGAGATAGATTCTTGGGAGTTTTTTCTAACTTTAGTTAAAAATTCCCATCAATGGGGTTATTTTAGTTGGAGAGAGAGAGAGAAATACCCAACCTCAAAAGAAAGGATGCCTATATGAAAAAGGAGTGACCATATAAAACTATTTTAGGATAGATGACGTAAAGGGACATCTAGTCAAGTTTGTTAATATGTTCTAGACAATGAATGCCATACTAGATCCCATTATGGCTACCAATGCATTCGTGAAACCTCCACAAGAGGTTTGTTCTATTTGTTCTAGCTTGACACACTTAGCTTAATGTGTCCATCTAATTGTGTGTACATTGAACATCTTTTGGAACAAGTGAATGCTCTAAAGCATATCCCAATCCTAACAATTATCCTTACTTTGAGACCTATAATTCAGGATGGCTAGGCATCCTAACTTATCATTGTCAAGGAACAATTATTAAGAATGTCCATCTATGAGCCCCTACACAAAACTTTCCTAAAGCTTTAGTGCACTTACAACCACCTGGTTTTCAGCTTCCTCAACAACAAAAGAAACCATTAGACAATATCGAGTTGCTCCTTGATAAAGAAGAGGGGACTAATATGGCCTTACACAATATCCAGAATGAGAGTAGATAGAGATAACTTAAAATTCCCAAGCTATTGCCAAATTATAAATGCAAATGAGCCAGTTATCTACTGCATTGAATGATAGAGGAAAGGAACAGTTTTCTAGTAAGCCAATTCCAAACCCTAAGGACCAGTTTGAAATAGGGTCAAGTTCAAGTAGACCATGTGAGCAAGCAAAGTCTATAACTACCCTTAAGAGTGCCTAATAGGTTAATAGCAAGGTAGGGTAGATTGAAGAAATACTAAAGAAGAATGAACTAGCTAAAACATATGTGAACGAGAGCAAATAGATACCTCCTACTCCATCTGAGCCTATAGTGAAGGAACCTTATGTGCTTAAAACCCCATTCCCTAATTAACTTCAATAAGATAATGGATGTGTTCAAGTATGTACAAATAAATATTCCATTACTCAATGCTATTAAAGACATTCCTGCTTATGCTAAATCTCTTAAGGAGATCTGTGCACAAAATGCAAGCTTAATGTACAAAAGAAACCTTCCTCATCAAGCAAGTGAGCCCTTTGATCCAGCACCAGATCCCTCCTAAGTTTAGAGATCTAAGTTGTCCTACATCTCTTGTGTTATAGGAAATCATGTCCTTGATAGGGCACTACTGGATTTAGGGGCTAGTGTTAACCTGTTACCATTCTCTATCTATGAGCAACTTAGACTTGGCGACCTTAAACCAATCAATGCCACCTTGCTATTGGTAGACAGATCAATGAAGATTCCACATGGGGTGGTTGAGGATGTTTTAATACAGGTGGACCAATTTTTCTTCCCTGTAGATTTTATTAACTCGGATGCCTAGCCTATGTGAGACCCAAGTAGTTAGATCCTGGTAATTCTTGGACGACCATTGTTGACAATGTCTAATGCTGTCATCAGTTATAGGAATAGATGAGAAAGTTATCTTTCTGTAATATGAAAGTCAAGCTCAATGTTTTTAACATCAATCATTAACATCTAGACCTAGATGATTCTTGTGAAATTGAAGGTTTACTTCATGATGCTAATCCACCATCGTCTATTCTAGACCCACTTAAGGCATGTTTAGCACACTTTAACTATGATTTTGATATAGACCCATCCATTGACGAGGTAAATAATCTTTTAGATGGTACACCTATCATGGATACTACCAAATGGGGAGCTCTAGTGGAACCACTTGCTTCTTCAAATTCTATCCCTATACTTTTAGTATGTAATGCTCGAGCAATTTACACTATTTTTAATGAAAATTGAACATTCTATAGGAAATAAACTGAGTTAAAAGTTTCACTTTATTTAAAATAGTAAACGAAGGAATTTGTGAGGAAACTTAGTACCATTAGATTCTACTCAAAAAATGGAATCCAATGCCTTAAAAATCACCAAAAACGGAGTTCGTATGAAGAAGTGATAACCGTTTAAAGATAGGGGTATTTCTGAAATTTAAACAGAAAAAATGAAAAAGACGAAAAACACAAGGGGTCGTTTTGATAACGGCACCCCCTGTCGTCTTCAACCTTTAGACCCCTCCAGAAACCCGTTTTTCCTGATTTCTCCAGAACACCCCAAGGGAAAGGGCGGCACTGCCATTGAGGGGCACCGCCTTCTCCCCTCTATAAAAACCCCATCTCCCCTCTCCAAAAAACACATTTTCGGCGTTTTTTCCAGTCGTTTGAGACTGGGGTTTCCGGCAAAAACCGGAAACCCGTATCTCTGCAATCTCCGGCAATGGCCAGGCCCTAGTCGGGCTGGCCATCTCGCCATGCCCCTCTCTTCTCTTGTTCCGGCCTTGCATGATTTCCCCCTTCTTCGAGTTTTCCAGCAACAAGGGTTTGGGCAGGCAACCTACCAGGCGGGAAGAGCACCATCTCCGGCTGCCAGGTAAGCCGTTCCTCCACTTTTTCTCTCTGTTTTGCTTCCCCAGGGCCAGATCCATGCTGGATCTGGTCTTTTCTAGTTGTTTTCTAGCCGGGTTCCTGGCTGGAAAACATTCCAAGCCAGCTTGGGCCGGCCCTGCACGAACCAGGCATCCCATGGATGCCATGCTGTACGTGCACCTGGGACTGGGTCCCTGGGACGAGTTCTAGGTGTATGACAGTGCTACACTATCCTAGGTGCGGCCTTCGGGTGCGCGCACGACATGGGGCACGGGTCCTGGCTCAACCAGGATGCATGGTGTGCCCTTGGGAGCTGAGATGGCCATGCTACAAGGTGCGTCCGTGCGATGATATGCGTCATAGCACATCACTTGAGTAGGCATGTGCGCGTGCAAAACGCGGTCCTTGGCACGGCCTTTGGGCGCGCATGCACGTAAGGCGGTCACAGTTCAACCAGGATACACGGGTGTCCTGGGAACTAGGGCACACGGACCTAATGAGACTTTAAAGTTAGGATTAGAGGATAAATTACAGAGTTTAACTATTGAAAAGTAGATCCACACAATAGGATCTAGCCTAACGAATGAATTAGGCAAGGACCATGGACCTAATAGGTAGATCTAGCGATCTAATGTCTAAATAGAATGAAATTAATAAGGACTCCTTGTATCCATTCATACCCAGGAGTTTATAAATGAGACCCAGGGACAGGTTGAGTGATAAAGGACGCGACTCCAGGAGACTTTGAGGTAGGTGCTCTATCGCTACTAGACTTTTTAAAAGAGCCATGATTGTTTTGAGAATGCATGTTTTAAGTATAAGAATATGACTTGTTTAGCATAACTTAATTCACCGTACATATGATAAATGCTTTATGCATAGATATGTTTTGCAAATAATTGCATATACATTTTGCATAGATATGTTTTGCAAATAATTGGATATACATTATGCATAGATATGTTTTGCCAACAAATGCATATATTGTATGATTTATGAGCATTTAGTTTTTTAAAGATTGCATATCCTTGAGGGTTACCAAAAGACGCTGAAGTGCCCAAAAGATGCTGGGTAGGCAGTTGTGAGGGCCAGGTAGTTGTGAGGGACCCAAAGAGGACAAGTTTTAAAAAGAGGTTTTCGCTTGTTTGATTCAATATGATTTGGGCTGATAAGCTCGTGGGCGCTATGCCGAGAGGTTTGGGTTGGCCTCCAGCCTCTACCACTATTAGGTGGACGGGTACCAGGCCCAGAAAGGGCAACATCCCTACGTCGACTGCATGTGGTACAGGGGGCTACCACTGGTGTCACGGCATTGGGTTGACGTGTCATATGCCCCGTTGAGGCTATGACCGAGTGTCCTCAAGTACCTGGGGACCACACGGTGGCGAGGTCGTGGGCATAGTTGGACCCTATGGTTTCGTGGATTTACTTGCATTGCATATGGCATGACATGAGGTTGGTCGACCATACCAGATATCCATGAGTTGGATTCAGTTGAGCATCTTATGCATGTCATTATGTTTATGATAGATGATACTTTTGAATTGGATTATGCTATTCTTTAAGTCATCAGTATTTCAATTCGAAAGTGGTTTTTAATATCAATATTGAACGTGGTTGTTCGAACATGCACATGTTTTTAAGAGCATATGATTTTAAACATAGCATGCATTGCAAAACTAGTAGTGATAGACTCCTACTGAGTATAGTATATACTCACCCTATCCTTAACATTTTTCAGGATAGTTACACTCACAAATAGAAGACGTCTTAGGAGATATTAGTGCTACAAGCAAGTGAATAAACAAAGGAGACAACTATACATGTGAGTAAACTCTCTACCCTTTGGACATGTATATGTATTTATTTACAGTTGGACAGTGTGCTGTGACTGGATAGACCTGGGGAAAAATATTTATGATTTCTGAAGTTTTTCAAA
Source organism: Warburgia ugandensis (assembly GCA_035236585.1). NCBI lineage: Eukaryota > Viridiplantae > Streptophyta > Magnoliopsida > Canellales > Canellaceae > Warburgia > Warburgia ugandensis. Next base: position 56,738,391 of record CP141128.1, read on the forward strand.
AACTACTTTGGTGGCTGTGAAAGCAAATGACACTCAGGGTTTTCAAAATGAGTTTAAAACTAAAGATTTTCCACTGCATTGCGTGGTTTTTATAAAATAGTTTTCAAATAGGGATGCATCCTGCCTTAGGAATTAGATATTGCATTTAAAAATGCATGAGAAAACCTGGGTCGTCACAGTTGGTATCAGAGCCCAGGTTCTATCCTTTCACAGCCAGTCCAGCATGTCCAAGGGTCATAGACAATAGAGAAAATCAAGAAGAAGTAGTATAAATAGGAGTAGTAGAGATGACTACTTCTATTTGAGGATTACAATATTAATGCTCAAGGCATTTCACCGTAAACAAATAAGTGAAAAAGAAGATAGGTCTATCAAATACTTAGATATTGGATGGCTTAAATCTTATCAATAAGGATTGAGGTGCAGTGGTGCAAATATGAAAACTCATATATGGATCATATTATGATGATGATGAGGGAAGATGTTAGTGAACTTGTTAGTAGATAGTTCTGTAATAGAGTAATCTCTCCAAACGTGAGAAAATCGAAGAACCTAGATGGCTATCTTACCATCATAAAGAATATAAGAATATGAGCACACTATCACAAGGGATATGATATGAGTATGATAGGGGATGTAAAAGACATACTTTGAGAAGGTTTTGATGATAATCTAAGAGGGATGAGAATGCAAGATGATACTGGGAGATAACTATGACTCGTACTAGATCACAAAGGTATGGATCCTGAAGGACATAGCTCAATTTTGCCTTGATTGGAGTCTTATAAAGAGTGAAGTGCTATCGAATAATAACTACCTGAGTATTATGGAGCAAATCAGAAGATGTATACAAGTGACATATTATGTGATTAAGAAACATAACACGAATATGATAGGGAAATGAATTCGATCGAGTCATCAAAAGATTTTGATGATAATACTAAGGATGATAATAGATCGATCCTATCATGAACTTGTAAGAGAAGTATAGCATGATCAAACATCAATGCCATTATTAAGACATTGTATGAATTTTATTGAGGCTATAGGCAATTCAGGATTTCAATAATCTCAAGACAGTTTATAATTTCTTAGAAGCATTCAGTTTATCATATCTGTTAAGTAAAGAAGTAAATGCAGTATCGATTATATGCAACAAAGCACATGAAGACATTGACCTAGGTAGACAAAAATGAGGATTTAGAAGAAAAGGGAGAAAGAGATAGAGATGTAACTATAAGTATTCAATGAAATATTGAATATTCAAAAGAAGAAGATCATGACTTTATGGAGATACATAGAATTCTATCATCTTGAATCCTATACGAAGGTAAACCAAACAATGCGAAACAATAATACTAGATGAGTTGGTGATCTTATTCTAAGAGAGTATAAAAGAGAGAAAGCATAAGGGGTTTAAGACTTTGAGTAGAGTATCGAACTTCAGGAGATTATGCGACAAGAAATTTTTGAAGAGGAATGGTGACCAACTAGAAATCAAATTCTACAAATGGTTTGGTATCAATTATTACAATTAGATTCTTATCGGATTCATTAGCTTATGGGGAACACCAATGGATATAATCCATAAAAAGGAAAATTTGGTGATATCTCACCTTGCCAATAAAATATATAGAAAAAGGAATTAGGCCAGTACAGTGACTTGTCCATCTATCTATCTTCAGCAAGAAGGGTACCATCAAGGATCAAATGAAGGTCTTGCTATCATAAATTGGAAGACCAAATATCTTAAGACCATTATTTAGTCATTACCTTTAGAGTACTGTTGACTAAATAAAGGTGTCCCACCCTAATTAATCAAGTATGTTAGTATCTATGAGTTAGTAGTCAAAGTTATATACTTAGAGGGATGTTATAAGTCTTTAGACTTGAGCTTTCCTTGAAAAAAGTACTTGTTAAACTAAGTCAATTGAGGGTATGAGGTCAGTTGATGAGGACAGTTGAAACTGAGATAGGAGGAAAAATAAGAAGTGATCTAAACCAATGTGGAAGATTTTTTGAACCTTAATGGCTACCATGACAAGGTGAAGAAATTACTTTGTGTCTGAGAAATATTACTGACTTGGATTGAAAAGAAAGGTAGATAAGTACTGATCAATTTGGAGACCCCTGAGCTTATGACAAAGATATATCTGGAAAGAGATCAATAGGTAATCAAATAAGGTCTTTCTATATGTCTATGAAAATGTTCCTTGCTTACCTGAGTGTTTTTCAAATTTGATGATTTAATAGCTTCAGCATAACTTGATATAGTAGTTATTGAACGAGAACTGCTATTATAAGCTAAGTATGAGGAGGCACTTGAAGGATAAAATTTAAGGAATAGAGAAAATCATTACTTATGAGTATACCTCTTGATAATACAGACTGCATGGTTGACGATAACGCCTTGATAAAAGATTAAACAAGATATTGACAAGGGGGATGAAAGGAGAAAAGGTGAGATGGCTAGCACACTATAAGGTGAAGATTTAATGTTACGTTGCCTTTAGACCAATAGTTAGTAGTTATGAGCATATACCAAGTACGAAAAATCAATTGAAGGAATTTCCTAAGGACTAACCCTACTGGATTGAGTATAGAACTTTTGGACTGAAAGGTTACAAAGAAAACCATCAAGCAAAGAAAGGACAAAGAGGATGATGACAAAGGATTCAACCATGACCTAGTAAGGGTACTCGGTTATGAATAAGAAACTTTTTGCTTTACATAAATGGGAACATTATTGAAAATCCGAATGACAAATTGATGTAAATAGTGAGATAGGCCTCTGGACAAGAACATTTGACCCATGATAATGAATCGACCATTAACATTTGACATGAGAAAAACGTTTAAGGAATTCAATAATTATGAAACGGGATATAGAGTTAGGACATTTTACTTCTAGTATATGATAAGGTCCTCGATGGAAGATGCTACTAATTGGATTTCATTTTTGAATGTAACTTTGGTCGAGGAATAAAGTCACATATGGAAAACGACAGACAGTTGAAATTCGAAGTTAATCAAGGGTTTGGCTGTAGAGCACATGATACCATGTCAGTTATTTAAGTATCTTGGGGACAAATATAAAAGGTAAGAAGCAAAGTTAGACACAATAGAAAGAAGGTAACTTTTTTGGACTTGTGGATGATGAAAGAGATCACTAGATGAAAGGGATTATCCTATGATATTTAAAATAGGAGAAATAAGATCATATGATCTCAAAGAAGTATGGAGCAATTTATACATGAATAAAGAAGCATGATCTTATGAGGACACTATCCTATACATGATAAGATAAGTATAGGAATCTAAGGATTTGGAGATAGATGAATTATAGCTAGAAATCAGTATTGTTAAACTGGCACGTATAGGAGTATGCATCAGAGTACGCAGCGAAAGCGGCCCTTATAGGTAAGGCCTTGTAGAAGGAACAATAAAAATGATAAATTGAGGTTGAGCCTAGATTAGATTTCTAAGGGGAGAATGCATTCACCAAGAAGATATCTAAGAGACAAAATACCTTGGAGATGATAATTTATGGAATTTCGAGGCCGAAATTCATTTAAGGGGGTAATAATGTAATGCTCGAGCAATTTACACTATTTTTAACGAAAATTGAACATTCTATAAGAAATAAACTAAGTTAAAAGTTTCACTTTATTTAAAATAGTAAACAAAGGAATTTGTGAGGAAACTTAGTACCATTAGATTCTACTCGAAAAATGGAATCCAACGCCTTAAAAATCACCCAAAACGGAGTTCGTATGAAGAAGTTATAGCCGTTTAAAGATAGGGGTATTTTTGAAATTTAAACAAAAAACGAAAAAGACGAAAAACGCAGGGGGTCGTTTTGATAACGGCACCCCCTGTCGTCTTCAACCTCTAGACCCCTCCAGAAACCCATTTTTCCTGATTTCTCCAGAACATCCCAGGGGAATGGGCGGCACCGCCATTGAGGGGCACCACCTTCTCCCCTCTATAAAAACCCCATCTCCCCTCTCCAAAAAACACGTTTTTCGGCATTTTTTCTAGTTGTTTGAGACTGGGGTTTCTAGCAAAAACCAGAAACCTGTCTCTCTGCAATCTCCAGCAATGGCCAGGCTCTAGTCGGGCTGGCCATCTCCCCATGCCCCTCTCTTCTCTTATTCCGGCCTTGCACGATTTCCCCCTTCTTCGAGTTTTCCAGCAACAAGGGTTTGGGCAGGCAACCTACCAGGCGGGAAGAGCACCATCTCCGGCTGCCAGGTAAGCCATTCCTCCACTTTTCCTCTCCGTTTTGCTTCCCCAGGGCCAGATCCATGCTGGATCTGGTCTTTTCCAGTTGTTTTCCAGTTGGGTTCCTGGCCAGAAAACGTGCCAAGCCAGCTTGGGCCGGCCCTACACGAACCAGGCGTCCCAGGGATGCCATGCTGTACGTGCACCTAGGACTGGGTCCCTGGGACAAATTCCAAGTGTATGATAGTGCGTACACTGTCCCAAATGCGGCCTTCGGGTGCGCGCGCGACATGGGGCACGGGTCCTGGCTCAACTAGGATGCACGGGGTGCCCTGGGAGCTGAGACGCGCCATGCTACAAGGAGCGTCCGTGCGATGATACGCGTCATAGCACGTCACTTGAGCAGGCATGTGCGCGTGCAAAACGCAGTCCCTGGTACGGCCTTTGGGCGCGCACGCATGTAAGGCGATCACAGTTCAACCAGGATACACAGGTGTCCTGGGAACTGGGGCACACGGACCTAATGAGACTTTAAAGTTAGGATGGGAGGATAAATTATAGAGTTTAACTATTGGAAAGTAGATCCACACCATAGGATCTAGCCTGACGAATGAATTAGGCAAGGACCATGGACCTAATAGGCAGATTTAGCGATCTAATGTCTAAATAGAATGAAATTAATAAGGACTCCTTTTATCCATCCATACCTAGGAGTTTATAAATGAGACCTAGGGACGGGTTGAGTGATAAAGGATGCAACTCCAGGAGACTTTGAAGTAGGTGCTCTATCACTACTAGACTTTTTAAAAGAACCATGATTGTTTTAAGAATGTATGTTTTAAGTATAAGAATATGACTTGTTTAGCATAACTTAATTCACCGTACATATGATAAATGCTTTATGCATAGATATGTTTTGAAAATAATTGCATATACATTATGCATAGATATGTTTTGAAAATAATTGCATATACATTATGCATAGATATGTTTTGCAAATAATTGCATATACATTATGCATAGATATGTTTTGCAAACAAATGCATATATTGTATGATTTGTGAGCATTGAGTTTTTGAAAGATTGCATGTCCTTGAGGGTTACTAAAAGATGCTGGAGTGCCCAAAAGATGCTGGGTTGGCAGTTGTGAGGGACCCAAAGAGGATAGGTTTTGAAAAGAGGTTTTCGCTTGTTTGATCAGATATGATTTGGGCTGATAAGCTCGTGGGCGCTATGCCGAGAGGTTTGGGTTGGCCTCCAGCCTCTACCACTATTAGGTGGATGGGTACCAGGCCCAGAAAGGGCAACGTCCCTACGTTGACTGCATGTGGTATAGGGGGCTACCACTGGTGTCACGGCATTGGGTCGACGTGTCATATGCCCCGTTGAGGCTATGACCGAGTGTCTTCAAGTACTTGGGGACCACAGGGCGGTGAGGTCGTGGGCATAGTTGGACCCTATGGTTTTGTGGATTTACTTGCATTGCATATGGCATGACATGAGGTTGGTCGACCATACCAGATATCCATGAGTTGGATTCAGTTGAGCATCTTATGCATGTCATTATGTTTATGATAGATGATACTTTTGACTTGGATTATGCTATTCTTTAAGTCGTCAGTATTTCAATTCGAAAGTGGTTTTTAATATCAATATTGAATGTGGTTGTTCGAACATGCACATGTTTTTAAGAGCATATGATTTTAAACATAGCATGCATTGCAAAACTAGTAGTGATAGACTCCTACTGAGTATAGTATATACTCACCCTATCCTTAACATTTTTCAGGATAGTTACACTCACAAATAGAAGACGTCTCAGGAGCTATTAGTGCTACAAGCAAGTGAATAAACAAAGGAGACAACTATACATGTGAGTAAACTCTCTACCCTTTGGACATGTATTTGTATTTATTTATAGTTGGACTGTGTGCTGTGTTGGATAGACCTAAGGAAAAATATTTATGATTTTTGAAGTTTTTCAAAAACTACTTTGGTGGCTGTGAAAGCAAATTACACTCGGGGTTTTCAAAATGAGTTTAAAACTAAAGATTTTCCGTTGCATTGCATGGTTTTTATAAAATGGTTTTCAAATAGGGATGCATCCTGCCTTAGGAATTAGATATTGCATTTAAAAATGCATGAGAAAACCCGGGTCGTCACACAGTAGAAAACCACCCCCGTTGGTCCTTAAGCCATTTCTTAAGAATATAAAATATTCCTATTTAGGACAAGATGAATCCTTGCCTGTAATCATAGCCTCAAATCTAGATAAAGGACATGAAGGTAAGCTTCTTAATGTTCTCAGAGAGCATAAGATAGCCTTAGAGGGGACCCTAGCGGACATAAAATGAATTAGCCCTATCATGTGTATCCACAGAATTCACCTAGAAAGAAAATGCAAAACCATCTAGGGAAACACCAAGGACACTAAAACCTAATATGAAAGAGGTGGTGAGAGATGAAGTGGTTAAACTTGTAGATGTTGGGTCAGTACAGTTCAGGTTGTCCCTAAGAAGTTGGGAGTCACGGTAACCCGAAATGAAGAGATTGAGTTAGTCCCCATTCACATGACCACTAGATGGAGAGTTGGTATAAATTACCAAAAATTGAACTTGGTCATGAGGAAATACCACTTTCCTTTTCCATTTATCAAGCCAATGCTAAAAAGGTTAGCCAATTGTAATTACTACTGCTTTCTTGATGGATACTTAGGCTATAACCAAATCCCCCAGCACTTGAGGACAAGGGAAATACTACCTTTACCTTCCCTTTTGGGACCTTTGCCTACCATTGTATGCCTTTTAGACTTTGTAATGCTCCAAATACTTTTTCGAGGGGTATGTTGAGAATATTTTCTAATATGGTGGAGAGGTTTTTATGGATGATTTTTTATGTTTGGTTCCTCATATGATAAATGTCTACCCTATTTAAAACTCGTCATTACTAGTATTAGGAAAAGAATTTAGTTTTAAATTAAGAGAAATGTAATTTCATGGCATAAAATGGCATTGTTTTAAGCCATATCATATCATATAATGTCTTAGAAGTAGACAAAGACAAAGTGGATTTAATCTTTAACCTTCCTCCTCCAAGGAAGGCAAAGGAAATTTGCTCATATTTAGGCCATGCTAGTTCCTATAGATGATTCATCAAGGATTTTAGTAAAACTGCTAAGCCCCTATGTAATTTACTTATGAAGGAGGCAAATTTTGACTTTGATGATGATTGTATGATAGCATTTGGGAGCCTAAAGTTTGAATTAACTTCTATGCCTATTATTCGATTGGCAGATTGGAGTGTACCATTTGAAATAATGTGTCATGCTTCAGACTATGTGATTAGGGCTGCGTGTGAACTTCCCCGTGTTATATTATGCTAGTAAGACCCTCAAAAGTGCCCAACTCAATTATTCCACTACAAAAAAAGAGTTGTTGGCAGTTGCTTTTGTCCTGGATAAATTTAGATCTTACTTGTTAGGATCTAATGTCATTGTCTATTTGGACCATGCGACATTGAAATACCTTCTTTTAAGAAGAATGTTAAACGTAAGCTGATTTGATGGATACTTTTACTACAAGAGTTTGATTTGGAAATTTGGGATAAGAAATGTTTTGTAAATATTGTAGCAGACCACTTGGTCGGGTTGGTTGTGGAGTCTCTTGCCGAGAATGTGCCTACAATAGGAACATTTCTACATAAACAATTGTTGCACATTTACCAGTTGCCTTGGTATATAGATATTGTTAATTATCTGGCCACTCGTCAAATGCCTAATCATTGGTCAAAACAACATAGGAAAAGATTCATTATTGAAGTAAAACACTTTACATGGGACAATTTGTACTTGCTTAAGTATTGTCCTGAGCTGGTCATTAGAAGATGCATACTAAATATGGAACATCATAAAATCATTTCCTTTTGTCATGACCATGCATGTAGAGGCCATTTCAGTTTTAGAAAGACAGCCGCAAAGATTTTGAAGTGTGGTTCTTATTGCCTATTATTTTTAGGGATTCACTTGCTTACTTCACAATATCTGCTGGACATCAACAATTAGGGTGCATAGAAAAAAAAATGATAGCTCTAAACCCTATTTTGATCATTGAGCTTTTGATGTTTTGGACATTGATTTTATGAGACCTTTTCCTAACTTTTTTGGTTATTTGTACATCCTTGTGGGAGTGGAATGCATCTCCAAGTGGGTAGAGTTGATACTGTGCAAGACCAATGACTACAAGGCGGGGTTCAAATTTTTTAAAAATAATATATTTGCATGCTTTGGTACCCCTAGGGCCATAATTAGTGATGGGAGAAAACACTTTTACAAAAGAGTGTTTGATAACTAAATCAAGAAATATGGGGTTAACTAATAAGCATTTAATTTTGCAAAAAAAGTACCCAATTAGTAGTACATATATTATAACTTAGTGTTAAATTAGGAATTTTGGCCAAAATTTTGTGACACGTGCATTTCTAACCTAATTATTCAAAAGTTTGATATTTTGCAGTTTTAGAAGCTAATCTAAAGTAACTATGTGAATCATCATAATTTTTTAGGATTTAATTAGTTTTTTTTTAACCCTTTATGTAGGAAGTGAGAAGATTATCTAACAACCTATATTTTCCTTTGTAGAGTCTTTCATGGCGCAACTCTGCCAATGCCAGTCCCAAGCCCGGATAAAAAAGGAGGGTCTTGCGTCAGGTGCCAGCTGGCAAGGGGGAAGTTGAAGATGATTCCATTATTTCTTTCTTACAAATGAATATGCATTTGTATATTAGTTTGTGAGGAAGAAATGAAAATCAACTCCAGCTTCTTAAAAGATGGCAACCCCTGTGTTAGGTAGCCAGTTGGCAAGGGGGAAGTTGAAGATGATTCTATTATTTCTTTCTTACAAATAAATATGCATTTGTATATTAGTTTGTGAGAAAGAAATGAAAATCATCTTTAGCTTCTTAGAATATGGCCACCCTTGCGTCAGGTAGCTAGCCAGCAAGGTGAAGCTAAAGACGATTTTAATGATTTTAATGAAAATCATCTTCAGCTTTTTAAAAAATATGGCAACCCCAACATGACATGAATCAAAAAATGAAATTCGCTCAAGCTAGGGCGTTTCCCATAAGCGACGCGCTGCATCGGATCTCGGATGCAGTGAAAAATAGGCAAGGGTTGCTAGGGCGTTCTCCCAGAAGCGACGCTCTACATCGAATCCCGGGTGTAGTGAAAAATGGGCAAGGGCTGCTAAAGCATCCCCTCGGAAGCGACGCGCTGCATCAGAACCCAGGTGCAGTGAAAAGTGGACATGGGTTCATACCATGGAGGTCAAGAAAGCCGATAGTAAATAGGGTATCTCCAAAATATAAGATTCGCATCGCTACATGGAATATAGGGACACTGACAAGTAAGAGTTTGGAGTTAGTAGACACGATGAAACATAGGAGAGTCAACATTGCTTGTATCCAAGAAACCAAGTGAAAAGGGGCTAAAGCTAGAGAAATAGATGGGTATAAATTATGGTACGTAGGAAAGGAAAATAATAGAAATGGCATAGGAATAATAGTGGATAAGGAATTAAAGGATAAAGTTGTGGACGTTAAAAGACTTAGTGATAGAATTATAATAATAAAAATGATTATAGGAGAGCAGATTATAAATATTATAAGTGCATATGCACCACAAGTAGGGTTACAAGATATAATTAAGAGATAGTTTTGGGAAGATATGGAGGGAGTCATGCAAGAAATACCCAACACTGAGGGGTTATTTATAGGAGCAGACTTAAATGGCCATGTAGGAAAAGATAAGGAAGGATATGATAGCATACACGGAGGGTATGGTATGGGTGAACGAAACGAGATGGGGGAGAATATTCTCAATTTTGCTTTGTCATATAACCTATCCATTGCAAATATACTCTTTAAGAAGAGGGATGAACACTTAATAACCTTTAAAAGTGGACTTCATAAAAGCCAAATAGACTCTTTTCTACTTAGGAATAATGAACAATCTATATGTAAGGATTGTAAGGTGATACCCGGTGAGAGTTTAACCTCACAACATAGGTTAATGGTTATGGATATTCATATCAAAAGATGAAGTAAAAGAACTGAACTTAATACACATCCAAAAACTAAGTGGTGGAACTTAAAAGGAGAGAAAATAACCTCATTCAAAAATAAGTTGATGGTAGAAGGAAATTGGAACTATGAAACAGAAGTAAATACCATGTGGACTAATATGGCTGAGTCCATTAAGAAAGTGGCAAAAGATGTCTTAGGGGTATCTAAAGGTAAAGGGCTATTAACAAAGGAAACATGGTGGTGGAATGAAGCAGTGCAAAAAGCTATTAAAGAAAAACAAATGTGTTTTAAAGCATGGTAGAAGATTAGAAATAATGAAAACTATGAACAATATAAGAATGCTAAAAACATTGCTAAGAGAATAGTAAGTGAGGCTAAACTTAAAGCATATGATGAGCTATATAATAGACTAGGAACAAGAGAAGGTGAGAAAGACGTGTTTTAACTTGCAAAAGTAAGAGAACAAAAGGGTAAGGACTTAGAGCATGTTAGGTGCATTAGAAGCGATGATCAAAGGGTATTAGTCAAAGATGATGAGATCAAACAAAGGTGGGAAATATACTTTCAAAAATTGTTAAATGACAATGGCCCTGAGAATATAGGGATTGAAAATACTATAAATCTAAATAACACTAGATATTATATATATGAACATAGGATTAGAATACTTGAAGTAAAAGAGGCCTTGAGAAAGATGAAATCAGGAAAGGTCATGGGGCCTGATGGTATACCAATAGAGGTTTGAAAGCATATGGGAGATATTGGGGTAGTTTGGTAGACGAAGTTGTTTAACAAGATCATAAAATCAAAGAAAATGCCTGATGAGTGGAGGAAAAGCTCTATTGTACCAATCTATAAGAATAAAGGAGACATTCAGAGCTGCACTAATTATCAAGGGATCAAACTTATGAGCCACACCATGAAACTTTTTGAAAGAGTGATTGAGAAGAGGCTATGACATGAAACAAGTGTATCGGAGAATCAGTTTGGTTTCATGCTTGGGAGGTCTACCATGGAAGCTATTTTCTTACTAAGACAATTAGTAGAGAAATATAGGGAGAGGAGAAAAGACTTGCACATGGTCTTTATTGACTTAGAGAAAGCTTATGATAGAGTCCCTAGAGAGTTAATATGGAGGGTGTTGGGTGGTAAAGGGGTTTCTCAGGGGTATATAGACATAATTAAAGATATGTATGAGGGAGCAGTAACAAATGTTAAGACCACTAGTGGCGTGACTGGTAATTTTCCTGTCACTGTCGGATTGCACCAAGGATCGGCATTGAGTCCATACCTTTTCACATTAGTTATGGATGAGTTAACAAAACATCTGCATGTGGAGATTCCCTGGTGCATGCTATTTGCAGACGATATAGTCCTACTTGATGAGACAAGGGAGGGTGTAAACATAAAGATAGAGTTATGGAGAGAAGCATTAGAATTGGAAGGATTTAAAATTAGCCGAACTAAGACAGAATATATGGAATTTTAGCAAGGCAAGTAGGAGTGGAACACCAGTCAAGATTAATAACCAAGAGGTCCCCCTGAGAGACCACTTTTGATACTTAGGATCAGTGATCCATGAGAGTGGAGAGATTGAGAGGGAGGTTACCCAGAGAATCCAAGCGGGTTGGAACAAATGGAGATGTGCATCGGGTGTTTTATGTGATCGGAGGGTGTCACTCAAACTAAAGAGAAAATTCTATAGGATGGCTATAAGGCCAGCCATGCTCTATGGATCAGAGTGTTGGGCAATTAAGGAACATCATGCTCATAGGATGAGTGTCGCAGAAATGAGGATGTTGAGATGGATGAGTGGTAAGACAAGAATGGATAGAATTAGAAATGAAAATATTAGAGAAAATTTAAGGATAGCACCAATAGGTAACAAGATGATGGAGATTAGACTTAGATGGTTTGGACATGTTCAAAGGAGACCAACAACGACACTAGTTAGAAGGAGTGAGGCAATACAAGTTGAAGGTTTTAAAAGGGCAAGGAGAAGGCCCAAAAGAACGTGGATAGTGGTGAGGAAAGACTTAAAAACTTTGGGACTAAATGAAACCATGGTATTTAATAGAGTGGAATGGAGGAATAAGATTCATGTGGCCGATCCCTAATTGGGATAAGGTCTTGATGATGACGATGAGAGTCTTTCATGGCGTACCCTTGCTCGAGGGTATGGGGTCAAAGCCCCCAAAAGAAATTGAAAGAAAGAAAAGGTGTTTAAAATGATCCATGCAAAAATCCATGCATTTCCACCACCTTTGCATGAGAGCCATTCAAGCCACTTAGCTATTAAAGCCATAAAAAAGGGTGATAAGTCATAAGGGCTACTCAAGCCTTGAAGCCAAGCAATGAAACGCCCTAAGCCACCAATGCATGATCCATAAAGCTAAGCAGGAGTGCCACATGGAGCCACACAATCGGAGCATCAACTCAAGTAACTTTTCTATGTTACAGTGTGTTTTTTAAGGGATTTTGAGGGATTAATGTAAAAGGTAAGATGATCATGCATTAAGGGACTTATAAAGAGAGAAAAACCCACATTCCTAATCCATTTTCTAACCCTAATCTACCCATCTCTCTAGGGTTCCACATTTTTAAGTGAAGGAGGGAGCAGCCATCTAAGAGGAGGATGGTCCCCCTTGCTTAGTTGGCTAAATCAAGTGGTTTCCTAATTAGGAAACCATAGATTTAAGTCCATTCAAGCACATCAAAACCCTAGGTTTAATCATAAAATTTCCATCCTTACTTCCTCCCCATATTTTACCCATTTTCTACTTTCAAACTCTACTCAATTAGGAAGGTGAAAGACCACTTTCCCTCCATGGAAATGGACACCTCCCCCCTTTCTAATTTAGAACCAGCCAGCTCATCTCTCTCTCTCTCTCTCTCTCTCTCTCTCTCTCTCTCTCTCTCTCTCTCTCTCTCTCTCTCTCTCTCTCTCTCTCTCTCTCTCTCTCTCTCTCTCTCTCTCTCTCTCTCTTATGTCATCTTTATGACATCATTCCTACCTAAATTTCCTCCTCCAAAACCTTCCTCATTCAATACCTAACCCCAAAGTCACTTTTCTCATAGATTTATCCTTTCCTAAGTTAGGAACTGCTCATCTATATATATATATATATATATATATATATATATATATATATATATATATACACCCCAATGGTTCACATGAATTTTCCAAGTAGAGGTGGGTGAGATAAGCTCTCTTTGGTGCTTAGTTGCTGCTGGACTTTGGAACTTCTTTGTTGCTTTTCTTCATTTGGTCTTCTTTTATTCTCTTGCTTATTTGCCTTCCAATTTGGGTTAGTAACTTAGTTGTTTTTCTTTAGTTTCATTGCTTTTAGTTTTCATTATTTTGTTCCTTAAAGTTGATGTTATCTTTCCAACCCTCAAGTTCAATAATCGGATGCTAGTTGTAATTAATTAAATGAAACATTGTTCCCACACAGACCTCAAATTCAATGGGCGTGTGGTTCTGTACAAATGCATTAAACACGTCCTAGTCAATGACATCAAAGTAAATGGCAAGCACTATGTACAACCTTGACAGATCATTGACATATGGAGCTATGTAATTGCGAATAAGGTAGTTCTTTCATTTTCTCCATTGCTCACCAGCTCCTTGCAAATAATGTGTCTTCATCTGCATAGGCACATTAAAGCCAACCTGCAAATTACACAGCAAATTACTATATTTGAAAATAAGGTATATTATAAATTATATAATACATGTTATTAATGTTTACTTCCCTCCACTGTTTCCCATCTTGAATATTTTGTCAAGGATGGCATAAGTCTCTAGTCCTCAAATGTGATAGGAACCATGTTTCTTATTGTAGAGTAGAGAAAACTACTATAAGAGGCAACATTCTCACCTATCTCTTACCTCCTACTATTGTATTGGATAGTTTCTTTAATTCCATTTGAATTTATCTTAATAACTTTTTCCATTTTTTTTCACCTTCTACCTTTCTCTTTTGGGTGGTGCTAATGTTGGGCTCTAATTTGTGCTCTTCATTTTGCCCATATACTTTATTCTGATATTGTTCTTGTTCCACCATTACTACAGACAAGAACACAATGATATTAGAACAATGACATAAAAAAGGCTATGTAATTTATTTAAAGAAAACAAATCAACATGTCATAGGTGGTAAACAAATAGAAAGAAAATTAGATAAAACATGCATGAAAATAAAAACTTTCTAAGTATAGATATTTCTAAAAATTAAACTTTCCTAAGACTAAACTTGGAAACAAAGTAGACTATTTTAATGATGCAGCAAATTTAAGTAATGTTAACTTGCATGACTTTAGTCATCACATAACAGATGAATATACACATTCATTTGCGCTCAAGAGATGAAACTTTATGTAGGAAACTACTAGCATTCGACAATCAAGATATACATTTTAAAGCATTGACTAGTAAACTTACATGTATGTCTTGTTGCATCTTGTTCCTACCGATTTCAAGAAATGCGTTATAAGTCATTCTTATCAAAGTGATAAAGCATGTACTAGGACCACCTATTGATTAGTTTTAGGAGTTTACAATAGATTGGTTGATGCTTCTAGTCTATGCTAGGCCAAGTGTAACATGCCTTCTATTTAGGTTTATATTCCCTTAGGTGTAGTATTGCTTCACTCATTTTCTTTAGCATGTAATGCTTTTAGCTTGAGGGTGTACTTTCATTTATTAGTTCTCCTCATGAAGTTACCTTTAGGTCAATTTTCCTTAGGATTTGTATTGCTTAGTTAACTAGGTCATGGTCACCATTGTTTGCATTTTTCTCCTGCCATGATCCTAAAATTTTATGAGTATCTTTACTTAATAAAAGTTGGGGTACATAATAGTGGCATCTGACTTCTCTCTCCCCTCGCTTTCAAACATGCATTTTTATTTATATTTTCTTTCTAAGTTATCAAAATGTTTTCTATAATGTCTTCAGATTTCTCATTTCAAGTTCTTGTCATCACTTGGATTTATGATCCATTAGTTGATTAAAGGTTCAATTACATATGAATATTCTAATTTGTAGTATATTTGAAAGGTTAATTGTTTTCTTAAGACCCTAACAATGTTTGTATGTTACAAAGAGCGGTTTTTATATTTAATTGCAAAACTTCTCATTATTGTCTAAAATTTCATTAGAATGACTTTGTACCTAAGAGATTATAGTAGACTTATGAGTGATAGCTAAAGGCATATTTCACTTTAGAAAACTATAGTTGATGGTTACTAGAGACATGGATCTAATGAGATACAAATTTCTACAAGATGTATAATTATGTGTCTTCTCATAGCATAACTAAATTTGCTTAAATAACATGTGTAAGATTTGTTAAATAGTACAATTATCATCTCCAAGCTTCGTTAGAGTGGATCATCTCCGGGGGCTTGTCTTCCTCCCCCCTTTCTCCTCCTCTCTCCTTTCTTCTCTCAGGCCCTGCTATCAGGTTTTGTCCTCCTGTCAGATTTGAGAACAAACCTAAGTCTATTCTTTTTGTCAATTTGCTTAAGTTGGGGGGGGGCATTATCAAAATGGCCCCCTCCTTTAGTTATTTAATAGTTTCTTTTTTAAAAATATTAAATTTATACTTATAATGTTTTTTACTATTTTGTACATTATGTATAATTAATTATAGTAAAAAAGAAATGAATGCTACTCAAATCTCAATTTTCTACAAGTGGAGTCCACTATGTGAAATTACCAAATTGCCCTTTCTAAGAAAAATCAAAACTTATTCTTCCAACTTATGATTTCAGCAAACTTAGTGTTGTTGGAATCCTTTTTCTAGTATAATCCAAATATTGAGGTTTTAATATTTGATTTGATGTCTATAAAAATTTCACTTTCTAAAACTCCAAATATTGAAAATTTCAATATTATTCTCTTTTCACTATGATTTTACATAACTCAAAATTTTTGTAAATTACTGTTTAAAAATTAAAGATGCTACATTATGATTAGTGTAATGTTGGTTGATCATTCTTGGTAGTCAAATCCATACTTTTCTTACCATCCAAGGTTACTATTTTAACTATGACACGGGAACTGCGAAGATCATCTAATTTGTTTCATTACTATATCTGAAATTTTTGATCCATTCTAAATCAATTTTGGGTCAAGGAACTTACTAGTAAAATCTAATCATTGATTAAGCATCACTAGTACTATTTTCATAATTTTTACATCACCATAATCATGCAAAAATTCTTCAAACATGCATATATATATATATATATACACACACATGAGACAAACAAAGAGATATTAACCAACACTCAAAAATCGATATCTACCGTGAATATGTGAATGTAGTTCCAATTCATAGTTGGGCTTTGGTTGAGGATAGCCACAGCTTAGAGTGGAACTTTTAAAGTTGTTTAGTGTAAATGACTTTAAAAAATAATATATTTTTCACTTCAAATATATATATATATATATATTATATTAGTATTACAATATCTTACACAAATTTACAATGAAACTGATTTTTTATGATAGTCAACATTGATTCATACATTCTTTGCACACACACATATATAAATATGTGAACAAGAAAATCAAAGTATTTTTTTGAATAACTCTTCATTTATCATCCTTTTATTACATATATCAAATGTATTTATTTCACTTACAATCTCTTACTTAAAATCAATGAACTCGATTTTCTTATGATAGTCAATGTTGATTCACACATTTTGTATATAATAAATACATGAATATTAGAAAGAATTTACTTTCCATATAAGTCTTCAATTACATATGTGTGTGTGTGTGTAGTATTCATCTCACTTCAATCCATATAGCTAATTATCAAATAGCTAATAATAAATATGGAATTATATTGCAACTCAATAATGCAATTCATATACCATCTCATATATTGTTTTCAACCCAAGCACCCTCCTCACCATTATCACGCATATAATCTTCACTCTCACCAAGTACTACTTTGATTGATGGGATTGTTTTGGTAAAACAAGAGTAATCTATTTTAGTATCTCCTGGGTCATCTACATCATAAAAATCCCTTAAACAAGATGATAAAATAGTTGACCATCTCTAATGATGTCTGTCTTGCACATAAAATACTTGTTTTTCATGAGATTCCAAAATAAATTGATCATTTTTATAGCCGACTTGTTGATGTCAACAAATATCAATCTAAGGGCATTAGTTTTGTTGTTGTCTTTGTTGTGTTCCACCCAATTTCACTTAAATATAACCACAGTTCTGTAAGTATAATCCAATGCACATATCTCTCTTATAAGCCCACAATAGATATCATCTGCCATTATTGGTCTATTATCCTTTGAACTGGAAAAGAATGTAACATTAGCAACTATTTTGAGCCAACTATTCTATTGCACTCTTGAGTTATCATGATCTTTTGTGTAAAAGTAATAACTATTGATGGAATATCCAGCATATTTTATTACTTTTGGTTGTGGTCCCATCGCCATTCAACACAAGGATTCGGATACATCATTGCCTACTACTTCTTACTAATATAAATCTATGTATACACATACTAAGTAGGATATATGATTGTCACAAGTAAGATTATACATACATATATACAGAATGTAATTTATTAATTATATAAGTATAAATTCTTTCATTTTACCTTTTGATGGAGCCAAGTATTGGACGTGCGACAATGCTCAAATTGTAACCAGTTCTATTTCTCCATGTAACTTGGATTCTTTGCCTTAAGGACATTCATGTGCTCACTACACATAAATTAATTGAGTGATCAAAGAAAATATAACCATTAGTAATTAACTTTTACTTAAGTACATGATCACCTTACTCAATGTATGGTGGGAGTCCATCAACATTTTGCAATACATAAAGATGCGCCTGGTCTTAGTCTTTATAGTCAACAGTCGATACAAGACTACTTGATAGAGGTTTACTAAGGTTGGGATCATGAAATGCAACTGATTGTTTCTTTCAAGGGATTCCAATCGTAATCACTCCAAATAAGTACTCTGTGCAAAACTCCACTGCTTCCTATGCAATATTGCATTTAGCTATACACCCCTTTAGCTGAGTATGATTTTGTACATACCTTTTAAAAAATTTCATGTACCTCCCAAGCGGGTACATCCATTGCAAGTAAAATGGCACAAAGTCGGGCCTCATCAGTGAGGTGCACTGTTAAGTGTATCATGATGTCAACGAAGGATGGTGGAAATATTGTCTCAAGCTCACATAAAGTTGTTGCTAGATGTCCTTTAATTTATTGTAATTTTGAAACATCCATGTAATGCTCGAGCAATTTACGCTATTTTGGACATTTTATGGGAAATAAACTGTGTTAAATGTTTTAATTTATTTAAAATAGTAAATGAAGAAATTTGTGATTAAACTTGGTACCATTATATTCTACTCAAAAAATGGAATCCAACGCCTCAAAGAACGCCAAAAACGGAGTTCGTATGAAGAAGTTACGACCGTTTAAAGATCAAGGGCAGTTCTATAATTTAAACAGAAAACGAAAAAGAATGAAAAACGCAGGGGCCGTTTTGATAACAACACCCCCTGTCGTCTTCCACCTCCAGATTTCTCCAAAAACCCTCCTTTCATGATTTTTCCAAAAAACACAGGGGAAATAGCGGCACCGCCATTGAGGGGCACCGCCTTCTTCCCCCTATAAATACCCCATCTTCCCCCTCTTCAAAATCACATTTTTCCAGTCGTTTGGGACTGGGGTTTCTAGCAAAAATTGGAAACCTAGTTCTCTGCGATTTTCGGCAACGGCCAAGCCCAAGTCAAGCTGGCCATTCCCGTCTCCCCATTCCCCTCTCTTCCCTTTCCAATCTTGGCATTGGGGTTTTCTCTTCATGAAATTCTGGCGACAGAGGGTTTTCAGAACAGGAACAGAGGTTCTACCACCGGCGATAAGCGCTCCATGGCTGCCCAGGTAAGCTATTTTTCCCCTTCTTCTCTCCTTCTTGCTTCCCCAGGCCAAGATCCATGCCAGATCTGGTCTTTTTCCAGATGTTTTCCAGCTGGATTTCCTAGCTGAAAAATGCTCCAAGCCAGTTCCAGCCAGCCCTGCACGAACAAGGCATCCCAGGGATGCCATGCTCCACGTACGCCTGGGACAGGGTCCCTGGGATGGGTTCTGGGCTTACGATAGTACTTACACTGTCCCAAGTGTGGCCTTCGGGTGCGCGCGCAATGTGGGGCATGGGTCCTGGCTCGACCAAGATGCATGAGGTGCCCTGGGAGCTGAGACGCGCCATGTTACACCAAAGGTGCATCCGTGCGATGCCATCTAGGATGCGCGTCATAGCGCATCGCTTGAGCATGCATGTGTGCATGCAAAATGCAGTCCCTAGCACGGCCTTTGGGGCGCACGCACGTGAGGCGGTCGCGGTTCAACCAGGATGCACGGGTGTCTAGGGAACTGGGACACGCAGACCTAATGAGACTTTAAAGTTAGGATCAGAGGACAATTTACAAAGTTTAACTATTGAATAGTAGATCCATATCATACGATCTAGCCTGACAATAAATTAAGCAAGGACCATGGACCCTAGAAGGCAGATCTAGCGATCTAATGTCTAAATAGAATGAAATTAATAAGGACTCTTTGTATCCATTCATACCCAGGAGTTTATAAATGAGACCCAGGGATGGGTTGAAGTGATAAAGGACGTGACTCCAGGAGACTTTGAGGTACGTGCTCTATCGCTACTAGACTTTTTAAAAGAGCCATGATCGTTTTGAGAATGCATGTTTTAAGTATAAGTATATGACTTGTTTAGCATGACTTATTTTATGACTTGTTTAGCATATAAATGAATTCAGCATGCATATGATAAATACATTATGCATAGACATGTTTTGCAAAGAATTGCATATATTGCATGATTTGTGAGCATTGAGTTCTTGAAAAATTGCATGTCCTTGAGGGTTACCAAAAGAACGCTGGAGTGCCCAAAAGACGCTGGGTAGGCAGCTGTGAGGGCCAGGCAGTTGTGAGGGACCCAAAGAGGACAGGTTTTGAAAAAGAGGTTTTTGCTTGTTTGATCGTATATGATTTGGGCTAGTAAGCTTGTGGGCGCTATGCCAAGAGGTCTGGGTTGGCCTCTAGCCTCTACCACTATTAGGTGGATGGGTACCACGCCCAAAAAAAGGGCATGTCCTTACTTCGACTGCATGTGGTACAGGGGGCTACCACTGGTGTCACGGCACTGGGTCAAAGTGTCATATGTCCCGTGGAGGCATATGACCCTGTGTCCCTAGGTACCTAGGGACCACACGATGGCGAGGTCATGGGCATAGTTGGGCCCTATGGTTTGAGGATTTACTTGCATTGCATATGGCATGACATGAGGTTGGTCGACCATACCATATATCCATGAGTTGGATTCAATGAAACATATTATGCATATCATTATGTTTAAGATATATATATATATATATATATGATACTTTCGACTTGGATTATGCTATTCTTTAAGTCGTCAGTATTCCAATTCGACAGTGGTTTTTAATATCGATATTGAACATGATTACTCGAACATGCACATGTTTTAAAGAGCATATGATTTTAAACATAACATGCATTGTAAAACTAGTAGTGATAGACTCCTACTGAGTATAGTATATACTCACCCTATCCTTAACATTTTTCAGGATAGTTCCATTCACGAGTAGAAGACGCCTATGTTAGTGCTACGAGCAAGTAAATCAAAAGGAGACAATCATACATATAAGTAAACACTCTACCCTTTGGACATGTATTTGTATTTAATTATAGTTGGGGCTGTGTGCTGTGACTGGATAGACCTAGGCAAAACATTTATGATTTCTAAAGTTTTTCAAAAAACTACTTTGGTTGTTGTGAAAGCAAATGACACTCGGGGTTTTCAAAATGAGTTTAAAACTAAAGATTTTCCGCTGCATTGCATGGTTTTCATAAAATGGTTTTCAAATAGGGATGCATCCCGCCTTAGGAATGTAGATCTTGCATTTAAAAATGCATGGGAAAACCCGAGTCGTCACAATCCACCACCTTCTTGCACAAAGCACTAAAGAAGTAATATAATTTTGTAACAGCTCTTGTAACTTTGTCTGGTAACACTGAACATGTTTCTACAAGTGGGAGTTGTTGCATCAATGCATGGCAATCGTGGGACTTCATTCCCAACAATTTCAGCTTTTCCATGGAGATAATGTTTTTAAAGTTTGAAGAGTAGCCATCTAGGACTTTGAGCATGGATAGGGTTCCACACACTATTCCCCGCTTTACCGAGAACATAATTTTCCTTAGGCAAGTATGTTCCTCAATTGCCCCTATCCTATGGATGTCACCTCCTCTTCAAACCCATCTTCATAAGATTCATTTGAACAACAAGTCCATCCTTTTTTTTCCTGGGATATCAACTAAGGTACCAGTCAAGCTTTCACACACATTCCTCTCAATGTGCATGACATTAAGCACATGGCTTAGATGTAATGATTTTTAGTATGCAAGCCAAAAGAATATTGATTTCTTCTTCCAACAACTTCTACAATTGCTTTCACCTACACATTTACTTGATTTCTTCTTTCCCCACAAGACATTAATATTTTCAACCTACTTTAATACTTGTCATCCTGTCAACATCTTTAGAAGTGTTTTTGTCTTTACACTACTATTAAATTCTCCTTTCTTACAATTGTATGGATGGTCTCTCCGCAACCATCTTCTGTGGCCAAAGAATGCCATTTTCCTACCATGTTTAAGTCATACAGTACATGCTTGATCACTACAGATAGGATAAACATTGTATCACTTCATAGTGGATCTAGACAAATTACCGTATGCAAGGAAGTGGCTTATTATCCACAAAAGTATAGCATTTAGGGTGAACGATTCTTTCTTGTATTTGTTGTATGCTTCAACATCTACGTTCCATAATTTCTCAAGATCATTGATCAAGGGAGCCAAGTACACATGCATGTCATTCCCTGGCTTCTTTAGACCCAATATTAACATAGTTAATATCATGAACTTCCTCTTCATGCATATATAGGGTGGGAGGTTATAACAAACTAATATAATGGGCCAACAACTATACTTGTTGCTCATAGAATCATGAGGATTAATCCCATTGGCAGATAATGCAAGTCGTAGGTTTCTAAGTTATTTACCAAAATTAGGCCACATGAAGTTTACGAGCTTCCATTACAGACAACTTGGTATAATCTTTACACTTAGGGTACAACAGCTCATCGGCTTCCTCTAATATTGTAGTATGAAATTATTCAATGCCATTCTAGAAGCCATCATAAGCATCTCAAAACATCAGTAGGGCTATACTATCTCTAACACTTCTTACAGTGTCTTGATCATATCTTCTAGGCCTTATCGAGGGCTTATGTAAAAAAAATTCTCCACATCAAATTCATAGGTGATAGCTTTCATTGATTCCATTGAAGCACAAGTATTCTCTCGACACCCCTATAGTTACTTTTTTTTCAAGTTTCCACATTTTGAGCAAGGACAATGCATGCCATCACGATCAACACCTGTCCTAACAGTGAACTCTATGAAATTTGCTATTCCCTCCTCATATTCTTTTAATGTTCTTATCACAGGAATCCAAGCATATTTGCCCATTATCTTAAGAAATTGAAGCAAATCTGTGTGTGGAGACTTGTTAGACATGAAAATATAGGTTAGGAATTTTACCAAACACTAGGTATACAAGAATTACAAGTATTTGAAATAACTAAAGTACATGCATGCACACATGTGGAGATTTTCAATCAACAATGAAAAAAGAAGAAAAATATGATACATTCAAAAAGAAATTTAACTTTAAAAAGGCAATTTTTTTTAACCATAACCGTGCAAAATTTCTTCAAATAGGCTTGTATATATGAGACTAACAAAGAAATATTAACAAACACTCAAAAATCAATATTGATCATGAATATGTGAATGTAGTTCCAATTCACAATTGGGATTTGGTTGGGGATGGCCACACTGAAATTTGACTTATATTTTGTGTATAGAAAAAGGAGGAGGGTTTTGCATTAGGTGCTAGCCAACAAGGGCAAAGTTGGAGATGATTTTATTATTTGTTTCCTTCTTGCAAATGAATATGCATTTGTATATTAGTTTGCAAGGAAGAAATGAAAATCATCTCCAGCTTCTTAAAAGTATGGCAACCCTTGCTTCAAGTGCCAACTAGTAAGGGAGAAGTTGAAGATGATTTTGTTATTTCTTTACTGCTTGCAAATGAATATGCATTTGGATATTAATTTGTAAGGAAGAAATGAAAATCATCTCCAGCTTCTTAAAACAATGACAACCCTAACATGACATGAATCGAAAACTAACATTCCCTCAAGCTAGCACATTCCCCATAAGCGACATGCTACATCAAATCTTGGGTGCGATGAAAAATGGGCAAGGGTTGTTAGGGCATTCCCCCAGAAGCAATGCGCTACATTGGATCCCTGGTGTAGTGAAAAATGGGCAAGGGCTACTAGAGTGTCCCCTCAGAAGCGATGCATTGCATCAAAACTGAGTTATAGTGAAAAGTGGACATGGATTCATGCCATGGAGATCAACAAGGGTGTTGGTAAATAGGATATCCCAAGAACATAAGATTCATATCGCTACATGGAATATAGGGACATTGACAGGTTTGAGTTTGGAGTTAGTAGAAACGATGAAATGTAGGAGAGTCAACATTGCTTGTATCCAAGAAACTAAGTGGAAGGGGGAAATAGCTAGAGAAATCAATGAGGATAAATTATGGTATGTAGGAAAGGATAATAATAGAAATGCATAGGAATAATAGTGGATAAAGAATTAAAAGATAAAGTTGTGGACATTAAAAGAATTAGTGATAGAATTATAATAATAAATGGTTTTGGGAAGATATGGAGGGAGTCATGCAAGAAATTTCCAACACTGAGGGGATATTTATAGGAGCAAACTTAAATGGCCATGTGAGAAAAGAAAAGGAAGGATATGATAGAATACATAGAGGGTATGGTATAAGTGAACAAAATGAGATGGGGGAAACTATCCTCGATTTTGCTTTGTCATATAACTAGGCCATTGCAAATACACTCCTTAAGCAGATAGATGATCACTTAATAACCTTTAAAAGTGGACTTCATAAATGCCAAATAGACTTTTTTCTACTTAGGAATATTGAATGGTCAATGTGTAAGGATTGTAAGGTGATACCAGGTAAGAGTTTAACCTCACAACATAGGTTAATAATTATGGATATTCATATCAAAAGATGGAAGAAAGGAAATGAACTTAAAAAGTGGTGGAACTTAAAAGGAAAGAAAATAACCTCATTCACAAATAAGTTGATTGTAGAAGGAAATTAGAACTATGAAATGGAAGTAAACACTATGGATTAATATTGCTTAGTCCATTAAGAAAGTGGCAAAAGATGTCTTAGGAGTATCTAAAGATAAAAGTCAATTAGTAAAGGAAACATGGTGGTGGAGTGAAATAGTACAAAAAGTTATTAAATAAAAATGGATGTGTTTTAAAGATGGTAGAAGACTAAAAATAATGAAAACTATGAACAATATAAGAATACTAAAAAGGTTGCTAAGAGAATTGTAAGTGAGGGCAAACTTAAGGCATATGATGATCTCTATAATAGACTTGGAACAAGAAAAGGTGAGAAAGATGTGTTTAAACTTGCAAAAATAAGAGAACAAAAGGGTAAGGACTTAAAATCATGTTAGGTGCATTAGAAATAATTGTCAAAGGATATTAGTCAAAGATGATGAGATCAAACAGAGGTGGAAGCGTACTTTCTAAAATTGTTAAATGACAATGGCTCTAAGAATATAGGGATTGAAAATACTATAAATTTAAATAACATTGGATGTTATAAATATGAACATAGGATTAGAATACCTGAAGTGAAAGAGGCCTTGAAAAAGATGAAATCAGGAAAGGCTATGGGGCCCGATGGTATATCAATAGAGGTTTGGAAGCATATGGGAGATATTGGGTGTAATACCCGAGCAATTTACGCTATTTTTAACAAAAATTGGACATTCTATGAGAAATAAACTATGTTGAATGTTTTACTTTATTTAAAATAGTAAACAAAATAATTTGTGAGGAAACTTGGTACCACTAGATTCTAATCGAAAAATGGAATCCAACGCCTTAAAGAATGCCGAAAACAGAGTTAGTATGAAGAAGTTACGGTCGTTTAAAGATTAGGGGTATTTCTGTAATTTGAATTAAAAACGAAAAAGGCAGAAAACACAGGGGGCCATTTTGATAACGGCATCCCATCATCTTCTTCCTCTAGATTTCTCAAGAAACCCTAGTTTCCAGAGAAATCTACGACCGCCAATGGTAGCATAGCTATTGGCAGCACCGCCATAACAGGGCTATAAAAAGCCCCATCTCCCCCGTCTCCAAAACACAGTTTTCCGACAAAAATTGGAAACCCGTCTCAGCCCAGCTCCCCTGCGTTTTCTGGAAACGGCCAGGCCCTAGTCAGGACGACCATTCTGTTACCCATCTCCCCATTTCCCCTCTCTTCTTTCCGGTCTTGGCAATGGGGTTTCCCCCTTCTTCGAGTTTTCCAACGACCAAGGGTTCAGGCAGGCAGGAGGAGTCCCATCTCTGGCTACCCAGGTAAGCCATTTTTCCTTCCCTTCCCTCTGTTTGACTTCCCCAGGTCAGATCTAGGCCAAATCTAGTATTTTTCAGCCAGAAATCACAAGACCCAGGATCGGACCAACGAAGGAGACGATCCTGGGCGTGGTGCGTGATACACACCCGACTGAGCCCATGGACGGACCCCAGCCATGGGACTATGCATGGGGGCACGTGACTATGTATGGGTGTGGCCTCGGTGCGTCCAAGGCACAGTCTTGGTTCGATCGGGATGCATGGTCCACCCAGGAGCCAAGGCGCATTTCACCTACGCCAAAGGCATGTTCGCGTGATGCCATTCAGGACGTGCGTCATAGCGCGTCGCTTGGGCATGCATGTGCGCGTGCGAACACTATCCCTGGTGCGGCCTTCTGGTGTGCGCGTGATGCGAGGCATGGGTCCTGGCTCGACCAGGATGCACGAAGTGCCCTGGGAGCTGAGACACGCCATGTTACACCAAAGGTGCGTCTGTGTGATGCCATCCAGGATGCGCGTCATAGCGCGTCGCTTAAGCATGCATGTACGCATGCAAAACGTGGTCCCTGGCATGGCCTTTGGGCGAGCACACACGTGAGGTGGTCGCGGTTCAACCAGGATGCACCGGTGTCCTGGGAACTGGGACACGCGGACCTAATGAGACTATAAAGTTAGGATTAGAGGACAATTTACAAAGTTTAACTATTGAATAGTAGATCCATATCATAGGATCTAGCCTGACAATGAGTTAGGCAAGGACCATGGACCCTAAAAGGCAGATCTAGCGATCTAATGTCTAAATAGAATGAAATTAATAAGGACTCCTTGTATCCATTCATACCTAGGAGTTTATAAATGAGACCCAGTGACGGGTTGAAGTGATAAAGGACGCGACTCTAGGAGACTTTGAAATAGGTGCTCTATCGCTACTAGACTTTTAAAAAGAGCCATGATTGTTTTGAATGCATGTTTTAAGTATAAGTTATATGACTTGTTTAGCATGACTTAATCTTATAAACGAATTCAGCATGCATATGACAAATACATTATGCATAGACATGTTTTGCAAGCAATTGCATATATTGCATGATTTGTGAGCATTGAGTTCATGAAAAATTGCATGTCCTTGAGGGTTACCAAAAGACGCTGGAGTCCCCAAAAGACGCTAGGTAGGTAGTTGTGAGGGCCAGGCAGTTGTGAGGGACCCAAAGAGGACAGGTTTTGAAATAGAGGTTTTTGCTTGTTTGATCATATATGATTTGGGCTAGTAAGCTTGTGGGCGCTATGCCGAGAGGTCTGGGTTGGCCTCCAGCCTCTACTGCTATTAGGTGGAATGGGTACCACGCCCAAAAAGGGTAACGACCCTGCGTCGACTGCATGTGGTACAGGGGGCTACCACTGGTGTCACGGCACTAGGTCAATGTGTCATGTGCCTTGTGGAGGCTATGACCGAGTGTCCTCAGGTACCCGGGGACCACACGGCTGCGAGGTCGTGGGCATAGTTGGGCCTTATGGTTTCGTGGACTTACTTGCATTGCATATGGCATGACATGAGGTTGGTCGACCATACCATACCAAATATCCATGAGTTGGATTCAGTTGAGCATCTTATGCATATCATTATGTTTATGATATATATATATATATATGATACTTTCGACTTGGATTATGCGATTCTTTAGTCGTTAGTTGTGACGACCCGAATTTTCTCATGCATTTTTTAATGCAATGTCTAATTTCCTAAGGCGGGATGCATCCCTATTTGAAAACCATTTTATAAAAACCATGCAATGCAGCGGAAAACCTTTAGTTTTAAACTCATTTTTGAAAACCCCGAGTGTCATTTGCTTTCACAACAACTAAGGTAGTTTTTGAAAAAGTTCAGAAATCATAAATGTTTTTCCCCAAGTCTTTCCAGTCACAATGCATAGCCCAACTGTAACTAAGTACAAACACATGTCCAGAGGATTGAGAGTTTACGTACATGTGTATTTGTTTCCTTTTGGATTCACTTGCTCATAGCACTAACATAGATGTCCTCTTTTTGTGAGTGAAGCTGTCCTGAACCATGATACATACGGACGTATCCTGTCCTTGAGTACGTACTGATGTCTGAAAAATGTTAAGGATTGGGTGAGTATATAATAGACTCAGTAGGAGCCTATCACTACTAGTTTTATAAATGCATGAGATGTTTCAAAATCATATGCTCATTCAAAACATGCGTATGTTTGAATACTCGAGTTCAATATCAGTATAAGAATCCATAATCAACTGAAATTCAAAATATGCGTATGTTTGAATACTCGAGTTCAATATCAGTATAAGAATCCATAATCAACTGAAATTCAAATGACTTAAAAGATCACATAATTCAAAACTGAAAGTATCATATATATATGATGACATCATGATATGCAATAGCTGCATCATGGAGTCCAACTCATGGACCTCTAGTATGGTATGGTCGACCAACCTCATATCATGCTATATGAAATGCACATCAAACCATAGGGTCCACTATGCCCACAACCTCCTCGCCGTGTGGTCCCCGGGTACCTGAGGACACTTGGTCATAGCCTCCACGGGGCCTATGACACATCGACCCAGTGCCGTGACACCAGTGGTAGCCCCCTGTACCACATGCAGTCGACGTAGGGACTTGCCTCTTTTTGGGCTTGGTACCCATCCACCTATTAGTGGTAAAGGCCGAGTGGCCAACCCAGACCCCTCGGCATAGCACCCATGGGCTTACTTGCCCAAATCACATAAGATAAGTCAAAACCTTTTGTTAAAACTTGTCCTCTTTTGGGTCCCTCACAACTGCCTGGCCCTCGACACTCCATCGTCTTTTGGCAACCCTCAAGGACATTCAATCTTTGCAAGTACTTAAAATCATGCAATGCATGCACTTGTTTGCAACACATATATGTGCATAATGTATATGCAGTCATTTCAAAACATGTCTATGTACAAAGCATTTCACATGCATGCTGAATTAATTCATGCAAATCAAGTCATATATCTAAAACATATGTTCTCAAATAACAATAGTTCTTTTAAAAGAATCTAATAGCGATAGAGCACCTACCTGACTAGGTCGCGTTAACCCTCTTGTCCTTGTACGCTCCTGAACATGGTTTGGGGACTCAAGGTTAGTTTAGCCTATCTTTTATGGGTTTAGAGCAGTTGAGTCTTATTACTTAGGCATTAGGGGTCCATCCCTATGCCTATGGGTGTCCTAAGGTCCTAATTTGGCCTTGGTGTCCTTAGTTTCCAACGTTCTAGTGGCCACGCGCCACCATCCTATTCTAAGGGTCATGCCCACCTTTGATTGGGCCTTGATTAGAGATTTTATGATTTGGATGTGTCCGCGTCGTCGATATGGACACAACGCTTTTTGCGGTGCCTTAATCAGAGCTCTATATCTCAAGTAATAAGCGTTTTAGTATTGTATGTACATAGAGTCTTTAAAGACAAAAAGTCGGAATGCTAGGGCACTGCGCGTCAACGTCATGCGCCCTGCTTCCTTAAGTAACAAAACTTCACCGTGCGATAGCGCGCTACGCGTCTGTGGCGCGCGCCTCAGCGGGCGCATCTGCAGACGTGCGTGACAACTCCGCTTGTCTGTCCCTTTAGCGGGCGCGTCCCTGGACGTGCCTGTTTAGTTTTTCAAACGAACGTCGACTCAGGTTGACGTGGGACGTTCCTATTGGATCGTCCAGCCTGTTAGTGACCTGGGTCATCCTCAGGTCACCCTGGTTCGACCCTGTCTAACCAGTGCAGCCCTGGGAACGGCCCAGGGTCCTTGGTGGCGCTCCCAGGCTCCGTTTTGCATGGTTTTTCATGCAAAAACTTAGGGGAATTGAGCCTAAGACTATGGGTGAGATGGGTTTGGGGAGTTTTTGAGCATACCTGCTTCGTGGGTGGTTTTCTCTCCACGTTTCTCCCTCTTGGTCACTGCCCCGCGATGAGTTTTCTCCAAGGTTTTGGGCTGCCATTAGAGGCACCCAAGAGCTCTATTTATAGAGCTTTTAAAGAGGGTTCTGGAGGGGTTCTAACCGCCTTTGAATGGCGGTGGTTTCTCCTTGAAACACCGCCGTTCCAGAAGCCTCTAGGAGCTTGAAGATGACGGGGTGCCTGTATCAAAACGAGCACTTGTGTTTTTCAGGTTAAGTTGTTTTTTGTGAAATTTACAGTTTTGCCCCTGAACTTTAAAGGGCCATATCTTGCTCATTTTAACTCCGTTTTGGGTGATTTTGGTCTCGTTGGATTCCTTTTTCCGAGACACATATAATGGAACCACTTTTAGTACAAAATTCCTGGGTTTAGTCAAGGAGACTAGTGAAATGACCAAAATGCCCTTATCTTTAAAACTGAACTTTTTATGGGCTTTTAATATTACAAAAATTGGGGTCATTACATTATTACCCCCTTAAAAGAATTTCGTCCTCGAAATTCCATAACTTATTATTTTCCAGGTATTTGTCTCTTAGATGATTTCTTGGTGAATGCATTCCCCTCTAGGAATCAATTCTAGGTTCATCCTCAATTTATTATTTCCATTGTTCCTCCTATAAGGCCTTACTCATAAGGGCCTGTTTTCGCTGCGTACTCTGATGCAGCGCCATACTCTCGTACGTGTCGATTTATCAATACTGTTTCCTAGCGGTACTTCATCTATCTTGAATTCCTTAGATTCCTATACTTATCTTATCATGTATAAGATAGTCTCCTCATAAGATCATGCTTCTTTGCTCATGCCTATACTTCTTTCAAGATCATATTATCTTATTTCTCCTATTTTGAATATCATAGGATAATCCTTTTCATCTAGTGATCTCTTTCATTATTCACAAGTCCAAAAAGTTACCTTCTTTCTATTGTGTCTAACTTTGCTTCTTACCCTTGTCTCCAAGATACTTCAATAACTGATATGGTATCATGTGTTCTATAACGAAACCCTTGATTAACTTCGAATTTCAACTGTCTGTTGTTTTCCATACGTGACTCAAGGTTATATTCAAAATGAAATCATGAAAGCCAATTAGTACCATCTTCCATCACTAATACTACCTCATATCACAATTAGGACATCCAAACTGTTCATCAAGTTTCATAGATGCTGAAGTCATGAAATGCTTTTTCTTCTTGAAGAGTTTATGCATACTCATGTCAAATATATCATGGTCCATTGTTCTCTTCTAGAGGCCTATCTCACTATTCACATCAACTTGTTATTAGGAGTGTTAATAATGTTCCTATTTATGTAAAGCAAAGAGTCTCTTATTCATCACCGGATACCCTTACTAGGTCATGGTTGAATCCTATGTCATCATCCTCTTTGTCCTTTCTTTGCTTGATGGTTTTCTTCGTTACCTTCTAGTTCAAAAGTTCTATACTCAATCCAGTAGGGTTAGTCCTTAAGAAATTCCTTTAATTGATTTTTCGTACTTGGTATATGCTCATAACGACTAACTATTTATCAAAAAGGCAATGTAACATCCAATCTTACCTTATAGTGTGCTAGCCATCTCACCTTATCCTCATGTCAATATATTGTTCAATCTTTTACCAAGGCTTTATCGTCACCATGTAGTCTGTATTGTCAGGAGGTATCCTCATAAGCAGTGATTTTCTCAATTCCTCAAATTTTATTTTTCAAGTGCCTCCTTATTTTATATTTTAAGTGCCTTCTCATACTTAGCTTATAATAGCAATAATTCGTCTCCAATAGCAATTATATCAAATTGTACTGAAGTTGTTAACTCCACAAGTTTTTATAATACTCAGATAAGCATAAACATTTTCTTAGACATAGAAAGACTTTATTAGATAAGCTTAAGGGCCTCTAGAGTGATCGGTACTTATCTACCTTTCTTTCAATCCAAGTCTGTAGTATTTTTCAGACTCAAAGTAATTTCTTCACCTTGTCATGGTAGCCACTAAGGTTTGAAAAACCTTTCACATTGGTTTAGATCACTTCTTATTTTTGCTCCTATCTCAGTTGTTACTATATTTATTGTACTTGTAGCTCCTCCATGATGTGGCCTAATCAACTTCATGATGTAGCCTAATCAACTGGCCTTATACCCTCAAATGGCTTAGCCTATCAAGTACTCAAGTCTAAAGACTTATAACATCCTTCTCAGTATATAACTTCAACTACTAACTCATAGATATTAACATACCTGATTAATTAGGGTGGGATGCCTCTATTTAGTTGTCAACACTTAATGATGGTCTTAAGATATTTGGTCTTCAAATTGATGATAGCAAGAACTTCATTTGATCATTGATGGTACTCTTCTTGCTGAAGGTAGATAGATGGACAAGTTATTGTCCTGGCCTAATTCCTTTTTATTTACTCATGTAGTGGCAAGGTGAGATATCACCAAATTTTCCTTTTTATTACATCCATGGGTGTTCCCCATAAGCTAATGGATCCGATATCAGACCATTTGTAGAATTTTAATTTCTAGTTGGTCACTTTTTTCGAAACTTTCTTGTCACATAATCTCCTGAAATTTGATACTCTACTCAAAGTCTTAAATCCCATATGTTTCCTCTCTATTATATGTATCATTGCTAACTCAACTATTATTCCCTTGAGGTTGATTGGTTATCTTCAAGATGAAAGATTTGTATGTGTCATCATAAGGTCATGATCTTCTAATATTGAATACTTATAGTTACATCTCCATCTCTCTCTCTCTCTCTTTTCTTCAAAATCCTTATTTGGTCCACCTGGATCAATGTCTCTATATGCTTTGTCTCATACAATTGATACTTCATCTATTCCTTTACTTAGATATGATAAAGTGAATACCTGTCTTAAAATTATTGAAATCCTCAATTGCTTATAGCCTCAATAAAATTCATACAATGGTATTGACGTTTTGATCATGCTATAGTTTGCTTACAAGTTCTTGTTAGGATCAATCTATAGATTTATTATCTCCAATATTATCGTCAAAAATCTTTTGATAACTTGGTCGAATTCATTTCCCTATCATATTTGTGTTATGTTTTTCTTAATCTCATAATATGTTACTTGATTTGCTCCATAATACTCAAGTGGTTATTATTCAATAGCATTTCACTCTTCATAAGACTTCAATTAAGGTATTGAGCTATACCTTTGTGATCTAGTATGAGTCACTGTTATCTCCTACTATTATCTTGCATCCTTATCCCTCTTAGATTATCATCAAAATTATTCTCAAAGTCTCTCTTTTACATCTCTTATCACACTTATATCATATCCTTGTGATAGTGTACTCATATTCTGATATTCTTTATGATTGTAAGATAGCCATCTAAGTTTTTCAATTTTCTTACCTTTGATAAGATTACTTTATTGCAAATCAACTCTATCTTCTAACAAGTCCTTTAATCATCTTCATTCATTCATTCTCATCATCCATATATATGAGTTTTCATATTTGCACCTTACAATAATCCTTATATGAGATTTCATCTTTGCATCACTGCACAATAATTCTTATTTCCTATAATTTTGATAGGATTCAAGCAATCCAATATCTAAGTATTTGCTAGGACTACCTCCTTTTTCACCTATGTGTTTATGGTGAAATGTCTTGAGTCATTAATATTATAATCCTTGAATAGAAGTAGTCATCTCTACTACTCCTATTTATACTACTTATCCTTGATTTTCTTTATTGTCTATGACCCTTGGACATGCTGGACTGGCTGTGAAAGGATAAAACCTGGGCTCTGATACCAACTGTGATGACCCGAGTTTTCTCATGCATTTTTGAATGCAATGTCTAATTTCCTAAGGCGGGATGCATCCTTATTTGAAAACCATTTTATAAAAACCATGCAATGCAGCGAAAAACCTTTAGTTTTAAACTCATTTTTGAAAACCCCGAGTGTCATTTGCTTTCACAACAACTAAGGTAGTTTTTGAAAAACTTCAGAAATCATAAATATTTTTCCCCAGGTCTTTCCAGTCACAATGCACAGCCCAACTGTAACTAAGTACAAACACATGTCCAGAGGGTTGAGAGTTTACTTA
Source organism: Warburgia ugandensis (assembly GCA_035236585.1). Taxonomy (NCBI): domain Eukaryota; kingdom Viridiplantae; phylum Streptophyta; class Magnoliopsida; order Canellales; family Canellaceae; genus Warburgia; species Warburgia ugandensis. The sequence continues at coordinate 56,772,400 of CP141128.1, forward strand.
CATGTGTATTTGTTTCCTTTTGGATTCACTTGCTCATAGCACTAACATAGATGTCCTCTTTTTGTGAGTGAAGCTGTCCTGAACCATGATACATACGGACGTATCCTGTCCTTGAGTACTTACTAATGTCTGAAAAATGTTAAGGATTGGGTGAGTATATAATATACTCAGTAGGTGCTCTATCGCTATTGATTTTTTCAATCAATTACAAAAATTGGGGTTATTACATAGCATCCCCAGGCATACGCTTGTTTAAAACAAAAACCACAAGCCTCCTTGCTTGTATATAAAGTATTCTTTTACTTATCAAACATTTTGTCTTTTTGTATCATCATCCTCATATTTTGGTATTCTTATACCGATGATAGGATTTCACTTCAAACTTAGGGATCATCATTTACAATGAATAATACCCATGTTCATATAAGTTTAGGGATCACCATTCTATATGAATGATTCCCATGTATTGATTTTTATACTTATCAGACAATTTGTTTGTTTATTTAGGGCTGGAATACCTTCTAGTTCCCTATTCACTTAAGGTTTTCCTCAATTCTAACTTAACCATTTCATATGTGTTTTGGTTGGATCATAAGGGTTTTCAATGGATTTAACGCAAGTATTTACATTATACTTGTCAACATTTCCAAACATAAGATCATGTATTCAACATGTATTTCTCATGTAGATGCATTCATAAAATCCTCCTACCTTCAAGTAGTGATTCAAGACTTCAAATCTTCCATGATCCTGATTGACATATGAAATTTGTAAATTCATACACACTGTTAATATTTATACAATCTTAATAATCGTATATTTTTTATCATATCTATATTCTTTGTCTAATCTTGTTCTTTAATTTAAAGGATCTAGATCTTATGTCCTATCATGATCTATCTTCCCTAAATAGTATTGATCAATAGATCTGATGGTTAGAATGGTCTTCTAATCTTTTAGATCTAAGTATTTTATATTCAAAGTCTTTGTGTATTCCTTTCTTTGATCTTAATCTTTCATAGATCCTTTGATCAATAATTTATACTTGTTGATAAAGATCAAGAGTATAGATCTTCTATCATCTAGTTCTTCTTTGATCTAAGTTCAGTTGTTTGATCATCCCTAAGGAGGATGATCTTAGTTCTCTTCCTTGAATCATATTTGATCAAGGGTTTGGATTCTCTATCTAGATTTTTCTACAACATACATACATGGATACATAATAAAATACAACATTAGGATTCTTATTGTTCTTAATCATTCAAGATCCTATAGATCCTGTTTGATCATCCTTATCTTATTTACAATTTTTATTAAAATTAGATAATTTACTAACATTTTATGCTCTTGTTATTATTATTCAACCAGTTAATGTTTTACTTGTTGAAGATGGCTTATTTCAACCTAAGTCTTGACAGCTCTTATTTCTAATTGACTAAGGCTTACTATCTGAATGGCTGAACACAAAGTGGTTATTTCAATCCTCATGTAAGGAGGTGTTTAGACCTCACAAACATCAATGGAAGGTAGGGGAAAAGTGAGGCTCTATTAGAAAACCCCCTTAACCACCATATTCAGCATTCACTAGAGTGACCTTAGCTCAACCTTTCATAAGGTTCCTATAAGCATTTTAACCCTAAGTACTCTTTCTAATTGATTTTAATTAAATCCATGAACATTTAAAATGTCATTCATGGGGTTTATAATTCTCCTAGTTTGGGCTAAGGATTTGATAATCCTTATATTGTCCTACACTTTTGGTGATTTATGCTCAATTATATCTTAACAACTACTTAACAATTGAATCTACTAATAAAATTTGACAACAATTAAATCATAAACTTTAAAGCATAAATCCAATATAAGTTTAACATTCATTTACACTAACATGCTTCCTATGAATGTAACTTAACCTAATGGAATAAAATTATACTTAAAATACATTAAATTTTACTACTAATCTAATGGAATCATTCTAAAATCTCAAATTTAAACTAACATGGCCCTAAGATAATTAAATATACCATCCTAATAACAAAGTAATAACATTTAGAGCATAGCATACTAAAATTTAAGAATTACACTATCATAGATCATATTTACAATTCTATTATCAAATAAAATACAATTAAACTAATTAGATTAAGATTATTAGAAACTTTTACTTATGATCCAACCATTAGATCTTAGATCTTTTCCGTTAGATCAAAGGTTTTAATTAAATTTAGGGCTTTTACTCCATTAAGGTCCATAGATCATATCCATTTGTTTTCGTCATATTTAACCCATGATCTCACTGGATTCCATCATAATCCCATTCATTCAATCCATCCCAAGGGTCTAATCATGCTTGATCTCATTGATCAAGTGGGTCCCTTTGTATTTTTAAGTTATTTCTACCATAAAGGGTAGATATCTCAATTTATCTTAGATCTGTCCAAATAAATCATATGTATTACTTTATTTCATCATTAAATTAGATCCCTAAGATTTGATCATCTCAAATCTTGAAGCTCATGAAAATTAGAATCTTAATTCCTCAAAACAAAAAGTTTCTTAAAGAATTTCATCAATTTTATGATATTAGAAGAAAATAGACATTACAACCTTTCCATAGCTTCTTTCCAATCTTAATTTTGAGTTCAGATGACTCCATAATTGAACCTTGAAGTTCATAGTCATTTTGAGGGTCCAGACTTGATCTAGGCTCATCGGAACGGATGGCTTGGATTGTTCAGGCAGAGGGGGTCTGGTCGGGCAGAGTGGTCGCTGCGCTCCCATCACTGGGATGCATGCAGTAATGCGCTACTCGAGACCTGTAGTGACGACCCGGGTTTTTGAAACATGATTTGTAAAGTATTTTGAAAGGCAGGGCCCTTAAGAGTGTAAATTTTTTTCGCAAAACAAAGCAGCGGAAATTCTTTTCTTTAGAACTTATTTTGAAAACCCAAGTCACCACTTCATACATAACATAAGTACAATTTGTGTACAAAATAAAATTCCATTGAAGGAATATACTTTTATTAAATTCTAAGATCTATCTAGTGGTTCACAGTACAACCAAATCTAGTACAATACTTGTCCAAATTATATAATCCAAAACTCAAGCTCACCATACAATAAAACTCTCAACAAAGAAAAATACATGTCTTCAAGGGTATACCTTGAAGATTATTTTCTTCAAGTCTTCTATAGTCTTCAGCTCCTAACTCTCCTTCCCTGTATCTGAGATATTGCAACAATTACAATATCTCAGTAAGCAATGCTTGGTAGGGGATTCAAGAAACATAACATTGACAATGTAATTCCAATACTTCATAATCCCATTGTCATTAAACATACTCTTTACTTTGTAAGTTATGTATATCTATATACATACATACCCTTCATGGGTAAACCAATTAAATTTGTGAAACTAGTCAAATATCATTCCCAACTAAGCTGATCAATTCTCTTCATTTTGAAAATTGAGTATTACAGCTAATCTTATACTGGGAATTTTCCTTCTTGGGAAATATTGGTAATATACAATTACCTAGCACTTCATTATGCTATAAATAAGGCATTTCACTATGCTTATTCTTATATGCATCATAGTGCAAAATAATCAGAAAGATTACTGTGCTGCAGTCTGATCCGTACTAGCGTGCTCAGATAATTGCCCTTTTCACCACTGATATCACGGTGGAAAATATTATGTCATTGCCCGCATGGGGGGGCAAGACTTTCACAGTGGTGGCCTTCCCATAATTGCCACCACCCAACTTTTAGCCTCTCTTAGGGCAAGGTATCATCACATCATCAAATTTCAAGGAGCGGGTGGCCAAACCCTCATAAGTCCTCTAGCAATAGCATTCCCCTAAGCTTATGCCTATTAAAACAAACTCACAAGCCTCCAAGCTTGAATGTAAAATAGATTTCATATATATCAAACCATATGTTTGTTTACTTAGGGCTGAAATATTACCTAGTTCCCTATTTACTTATAGTTTAGTCCTTAACCATCTTATATGTGTTTGGTTGGATCATAAGGTTTTCAAGAGATTTAATACAAGTATTATCATTACTCTCGTCAACATAAGATCATGAGTACAATCATATATGCATTCATCAAATCCTCCTAACTTTAAGGATTGATCTCTTTTCCCCAATCTTCCATGATCCCGACTGATGTATGTAATCTGTATATCCATACATATTGTCAATATATAAATTATGAACAATCCTATTGATCACTAGATCTAATGTATAGAATGATCTTTAGATCATTCATATCTAAGTATTTTTCTATCTCTAAGTCTTTGTATGTCCATTTCCTTGATCTTGATCTTTCATAGATCCATTGATTGACAATCTACACATGTTGATAAAGATCAAGGTCCTAGATCTTCTATCATCTAGTTCTTCTTTGATCTAAGTTCAGTTATTGGATCATCCCTATGGAGGATGAACTTGGTTTTCTTCCTTGAATCATCTTTGATCAATGGTTTGGATTATCTAATCTAATGAACTATAACAAGTATACTAATAAACATGCATACTAAGTACAATATAGTGTTCTTATTCTTATTGTTCTTGATCATCCAAGATCTAATGGATCTTGTTTGATCATCCTTATCTTACTTACTATTTTTATTAAGGTTAGGTAATTTACTAACCTTTTATGCTCTTATTATTATTATTCAACCAGTTAATGTGCTCGTTGAAGGTAGCTTATTCAAGCCTAAATCTAGACTGCTCCTCTTATTTCCAATTGGCTAAGGCTTACTAGCTGAATGGGTAAACACAAAGTGGTTACTTCAATCCTCATGTAAGGAGGCGTTTAGACCTCACAAACGTCAACGGAAGGTAGGGGAAGAGCGAGGCTCTATTAGATAAACCCCTTAACCACTATATTCATCATTCGCTAGAATGACCATAGCTCAATCTTTTATAAGGTTCCTATAAGCATGTTTACCCTAAGTACTCTTTCTAATGGATTTTAATTAAGTCCATGAATATTTATAATGTCATCCATGGGGTTTATTATTCTTTTCCTAATTTTGGCCAAGGATTTGATAATCCTTATATTGTTCTACTAACTATAGCCCTTACTAATTAAGTCCAAAGTACTCCATTTTTATTTGTGTCATGAAACTCTACTTTCTCATTAGATTACATTTTTGATGTCTTATGCTCTTTATCTCATAACAAGTAGATCTACTAATACCATTTAACCATAAATGAATTATAAATTCAAAGCATAAAACTACATAATTTAACATTTAATGATAATGAGGCAAGGTACTTAAAATAATCAAATCTAGCACCTTATGATAACAATGAAATCACATATCATGCTAAACTCTAAATGTTATACTAGCATGCTTTATAACATAATCATATTTAAAATGCTATTATATAAAATGAAACTAATTACATTAATATTTTTAGAAACCTTTACTTATGATCCAACCATTTGATCTTAGATCTTTTCCTTTGATTAAGGATTTTAGTTATATTTAGGAAATTTTCTTTATTAAGGTCAAAAGATCATATTGATCTATTTTTGTCATAATCCATCCATGATTTCCTTGGATTTCATCATATCAACATTTATTCTTTCCATCCCAAGGATCTGATCACACTTGATTTCATTGATCAAGTGGGTCCCTTTGTATTTTTAGGGTTTTTCTACCATAATGGGTAGATCCCTTAATATATTTCATATATATCCAATTAAACCATAGATCTTACTTTATTTCAATAGTATATCATTATTGAAACATATTTTCAAGAACTGATCATCTCAGATCTTGAAAATCTAGGTAATTGAAAACTAGTTTCTTTAATACAAAAAGTTTTTACTGAATAGTATGCCCATTTTATCATTTCATAAGAAAAAAGAGGTTTTAATCTTTCCATAGCTTCTTTCCGATCTCAATTTGGAGTTCAGATGACTATGAAATTGGATCTAGAAGTTCACAGTCTTTCCTAGGGCCTGGATTTGATCTGGGCCCAAAGAACGGACGGCCCAGATTTTTTGGGCAGAAAACCAAACCGGGGGGATGCGTTCGATTCGTCGGGCACGTCCACTGGGATGAATAGAGGAAGCGCCCTTGAGGTGCGTCCACAGACGCGGACTGGACGAGCAGAATGCTCGTCGTACGCACGCCCGTAAACAGAGCTGTCGCTGGGCACGTCCGCTCGTGGATTTGACGGACGCGCCGTCATCTCGCTTGGGACGATGCCCCATGCGCAGTGCACCCGCCGTTTCCGACGGTGCGTCACGTGTGCGTCTTGGGCGCCATTAGATCCAGAGATCGGACAGTCCATTCTGGACCGTCCCATCAATCCGCTCTCAATTGAGGACCCAAAAAGTCTCTGATCTTTGTGAAAATTCTACCCTAGGGGTTTCGGACCCTTCTGGATCGATTGGTGTAGTCAGAATTTTCATCTGAGTACTCTATCATCCAGAATTAAGGGGTCTGGTGTTTACTTTATTTTTACCTTTTTATTACCAAAATAAATTACAGTAAACTAAAAATTACATAAAATAGTATTAAACATCTATGAAAAGTATTTCCACCTACCTGATTGGAGAAAAAACCTCAGTTATATGCCCAATTTTAAAAAAATTCCTTGTTGATGAAGATGTGGCCTAAGATCTACCTTTCTTGCAACTTTTTGTTGTTTGAACCGTTGGATCTTGAAATTTCTTTGGGGGTTTTGTAGAATAGATATGTTGGAAAGTTTTGGATGGTGGATTTGATCAAATAAGATCTGGAACAGAGTGCCTAATTGATTTTAGGTCTCTTGTTCCAATCTAAAAAGAAAAACAAATTGAAAAGAGAGATGTCTCTTGGAAATTTTGTGTTTTTGGGGAGGGATCTAGGTCTAATTTTTCAGGGAGAGTGAAGAAAATTTTGTGGGATTTTATGAGGATTTTTGGAGTTGTATTTATAGGCATTTTGGGTCTTTTTTCATGATTATAATATTTTATTTTTTTATTATTAAATGGCATGAAAGTCTCCCATGCTCCATTTTTTCTTCCCCATGCCCCATTTTTCTTCCCCAAGACCAACTGATTTTTGTTGACCCATGACTTCACGTGGGCTACTAATAAGATTGGTTTTTGGGTCCCATGTGGGCCCCACATGGTGTAAAAAGATCATTTTGCCATTTATGTATAAAATTTTGGGTTTTATTCCCATGATATCGGATTTGAGTGTACTTAGTGGCGTTGGATTCGTATTTCTCAATACATTCTAAATTTTGATGTCTCATATTTTATTTTTGGGTAAAATTACTATTTTACCCCTTTTGTCCAAGAAATAAAGAAACTTAAGGATTTCTTATCCGAATTCAGAATTTGTCATGCTTACAGTCATTTTGAAGGGTTTGCTAAGTTTAATTTCAATTTTACATGTCTTATGATTTGATTATACTTTTATAAAAAGTATATTCTAAATAACCCTAATATTTTAGCCCGAAATATCTGAAACTCAAACTTTATTAATTTTCTCAATCAATTACAAAAATTGGGGTTATTACACCTGCGCTGTCACACTATAGTTCTGTTGGGATGGCGTCCCCCGTGCATAGAGACTCTCCTGTAGGGCGCATTTCCGCACAGCATCTCGCAGCGGCTTCTCGAGATCCAGATCTTATTAGGAAGATTAAACAATCCATTTTATACCGTCCAATCAATTCCTCTTCAATCAAGGGCTCAAAACTTGATGAAATTTCTTGACAATTCTACCCTATGGGTTTTGGACCCTTCTAGATTGATTGAATAGCTTAAATTTTTCATCTAAGCCCTCCATCATACAGAAATGAAGGGTTCTTATCCTTACTTGATTTTTATAATTTTTAGCCTAAAATTAATTTTTTTAAAATAAAAATATATATAAACTAACATGAAATAAGTATGGTAAGAGTTTTCACCTACCTGATTAGAGAAAAATGTAGGTTTTGTAGCCCAATTTCAAAGAAATATCGCCTTGATGATAAGATCACCCAATAACCCCATGTTTTGTGATTTTCTATTGATTGCACCATTGGATCTTGAAATTTATTTTGGGGTTTTGTAGATAAGGTAGTTTAGGATCGTATGGATGGTGAGATTGGGGAGATGTGGCTTGGAACAAAGTGCCTAATTGAATTTAGGTCTCTTGTTCCAATCTAGAGAGAGGAGAGGGAAAGTGAAAGAAGAGATTTTTTTGGTATTTTTGAAAATTTGGGAATGAATCTATATTTGATTTTTCAGAGGAAGCAAGATAATTTAGTGGGAATTTTAATGAACATTTTGGAGGATTTTTTGGGGTGCATTTATAGATGTTTTTGAATTTTTTATAATTACTTGTAATAATTATGTTTCAATTCTTTTGAATATTAAATTAACATTGGATCCTCCACTACCACCTCCTTCTCCACTATCAGCAGGTAGTGGTTTGATCGCTCCTTACATATTTTTTGGCCATTGGATTCATTTGTGTGCCCCATGGAGGTGTGAAAGGACCATTTATCCCTTTTATGGAGAAAATTTTGTTTTATTCTCCCAAACTCAGAATTGAGTGTACTTAGTGGCATTGGAATTGTATTTCCAAGTACATTCTAAATATTGATGTCTTAGATCTCAGTTGTGGGTAAAATTACCATTTTACCCTTTTATTCGTAAAAATGAAGAAAATTAGGAATTTTTCATCTTAACTTAGAATTGAACGTACTTAGTGTCATTTCGACCTATTTTTTTAGTACATTCATAATTTATAAGTTTTAAATAGTGTTTTAATCTCTATAAAAAGATAATTTCCAATAACCTAATATTCTAGCTTGAAATTTTTGAACATTCAAACTCTCAATTAATTTACTCAAATTGGGATTATTACAAGATTGATAACCAAGAAGTCCCCGTAAAAGACCATTTTTGGTACTTAGGGTCAATGATTCATAAGAGTGGAGAGATTGAGAGGGAGGTTACCTAGAGAATCTAAGCGGGTTGGAACAAATGGAGATGTGCATATGGACTTTTGTGTGATTGGCGGGTGCCACTCAAACTAAAAGAAAAAATCTATAAGATGGCCAAGGTTGGCCATGCTCTATGGATCAGAGTGTTGGAAAGTTAAGAAACATCATGCTCTATGGATCAGATTATTTGGCGGTTAAGACAAGAAAGGATAGAATTAGGAATGAAAATATTAGAGGAAATTTAGGGGTAGCACCAATAGATAATAAGATGTGGGAGATTAGACTTAGATGGTTTGGACATGTCCAAAGGAGACCAAAAATGGAACCTTTTAAGAGTGAGGCAATGCAAATAGAAGGTTCTAAAAGGGCACTGGAAAGGCCCAAAAGAATGTGGATAGAAGTGGTGAGGAAAGATTTAAAAAAACTTTGGGACTAAATGAAGCCATGGTACTTAATAGAGAGGAATGGAAAAATAATATTCATGTGGCCAACCCCTAATTGGGACAAGGACTCGATGATGATGATGATGATTTTGTGTATAGATGAAGGCAATAAAAAAAAGCAAGGCAAAAGATGAGGAAATAACTCTTAAAATAGAGTACTAAATTTAAAGTCATGTGTTGTAAATGACTTTAAAAGTCATCACTTTTAAAGTTGTTTTCTCTGAACAACTTTAAATGTCAATACTTTTAAAGTCATTTAGAGCAAATGACTTTATAAACTAATATATTTCACTTCAAATATACACACACACACACACATATATATATATATTTGATATTAGTAATTTATAATATCTTACATAAATACACAATGAAACTATTTTTTTATGCATGATGCTTAGAGTTGATTGATGCATTCTTTACACACACATATAATGTCAACAAGGAAATCAAATTATTTTTTGGAACAACTCCTCATTTATCATCCTTTTATTACATATATCAAATGTTACCTATTATTAAATCTTATTAATATAATATCATGATCAAAGAGCTAATTTGAAATGATTTCATCAAAATTTGGCCTTCTAGTATTCATCAAACACCATTCTATGGGGAGAGAGGGTAAAGCTTTAAGCTACATGCAACTTCCTTGACCAACTTGATGGTACCATTCCTCTTCATCAAACCCTAATTTTGGATGGGAACCCTAAATCATAATATTCTTCCTTTCTCCAATAGTAAGGGTTAAAGAGAGAAGTTTTTGTTGTTGGCAATGAAATCATACGATTTTGGTGAAAATCACGATGATCTAACATACTTCTTGACTCCATCATCTATAGTGACAAAACCCACAATCTACAAAATTCAAATAGAGAGTTGGTAACAAGAAAACAATGCGTGATAAAAAGAGGTTATGGTTTACTTACTGTGTTTTCCATTCCACAAAAAATCAAAATATCCAAAATGGAAAGCAAGAAGGGAAAAAGTATAGAGATAGACACAAGGACTAGAGGAGGAGGTTGTCATGCCACCCATGATAAAACGAACATCAATAGAGGATATAGGAAAAAATGAGGTGACTTCAACATTTTATAGATGAATAAGGAATTTTGAAGTTGTTTAGTCCTAAATGACTTTAAAAGTATACACTTTTGAAGTTTTTTGAGTCAAACAACTTTAAAAGTATACGCTTTAGTTTGGCACGAAGATAGATTCAAGAACTTTTGAAGTCATTTTGAAAGTATAGACTTTTGAAGTCATTTGAGTCAAACGAATTTAAAAGTCCTTTCATGCAAAACAAAATCCCTCTTTTGGCTAGACTAAAGAAGCCATTTTTTATTAAACAACTTCTTAAATCTTTACTTTTAAAGTCATTTTCTCCTAACCAACTTGTAAAATATTTACAAAGTCGGTAGTCAAAATAATGACTTCGTTATACCAACTTTAAAAGCCTCATGCATAGTAGTGCATGCATGTGGTACTAAGTCTCATTAATCTTTAATGTTTGGTTAATTTATTCATTAGATCTTGTTTAATAGTAGTCAAATTAGTTGTTTGTATGTTGTTTTAGGTTTAGAAATTTTTTATTTTTTATTTTTAATAAGTTTTAGTTTAGGAAAGTGTTAAATTAGGAAAGCTTCCTTTTTAGGTAATTCCCTTAAGTTTAATTTCTTAGCTTGAATCTTTCTAGTTCTCTATAGCTTATTTATTTTCTTACTTGTTAATTAGTTAAGTTTTCAAATCCATTTTCTTATTTAAAGTTTCCTTTACTTTTAATTCTAGATTAGAAAATTTTTCATTTTTAGTAATTGTCTTAAGTTAGTTACTAGAATTCATGTTAGCTTACTATTGTTTCCTTGTTTAAATGCACATTAATTAGGTAAGTTTCTATTTTCAATGCTTAGTTTTAATTTAGGCAAGTTTCTTTTTGTTCTAGTTCATAACATTTTACATGTTTAAGTTCTTATTTACTTTTAGTGTCCAAATTCAATCAAACTCTCTTTCTTTGGCTGAAGCTAATCAATTTGAATAAAATCCAATCCATTGCAAATTTGTTAGATTCCTCATGAGATTGACCTCGCTTGCTTGAAAATACTGCATTGATTTGTTTGTTTGCAAGTAATTTTAAAACTAAACCATGACCCATAGGATTGCTACTTGTTATCATCCATAGATTAGTAGACAGATAAAAGTGTCAAATAGGGAGATAAAGCAAATTTTAGAAAAGATAGTCAATCCAAATAGAAAAGACTGGTCTTTAAGACTTAGTGATGGTTTATGGGCTTATCATATTGCATTTAAAACCCCTCTAGGCATGTCATCCTACTGCTTACCTATGAAAAGGCTTGCCCCCTCCTTGTAGAACTTGAGCATAAATCATATTGGGCCATTAAAAAGTTTAATTTTAACCTAGATACTCCTAAGAACCATAGGAAGCTCCAACTTAATGAGTTGGATGAACTTAAGAAAGATACATATGAGTTAACCAAGATATACAAGGACAACATGAAAATTCATCATGATAAACACATCCTACAAAGGTCCTTCACCCCATGACAAAAGGTCCTTTTATATAATTTTAGATTGCAACTATTCCTTGGAAAACTTTGATCTAGATGGATTGGACACTACATAGTACTACATGTCTATCCTCACGGGGCCTTAGAGATAGAAAAGGATAGAGAGATTTCCAAAGTCAATGGGCAAAGGTTGAAACCCTATATAGAGTTGGTCAACCCTGAAGTAGAGGGGATATTATTAGAGGAACCCATATACCTTGACCCACCTTAGCATGTTCCTTGATATCAACACTCATCATTAAATTTTCATTCATCATGGCATGTATGTTTGGCTAAAGATGTTAAACTTAGCACTTATTAGGAGGCAAACCAAGCTTTATAAAGTCTCATTGTTCTACATTACCTAGTCAGCATGTAGTGATCCTATTTTTGAAAACATTATGGGCAATTTTTAGTTTAGGTTGGGGTATAGATATGAATGAGATTTCTTATTTTTTCTATTATTGTGAAAAAGAAAAAGAAAAAGATTTTATGAGTTTTCAAAGTTTTTAAGATCAAAGTTCCTTTACTATGATGAGAATTGGATTTTTCGAAGTTTAGTACTTCTACTTTTTAATAGAAATGCATATGGTTAATTCTGTATCTTATTCATCTCCTAAACTATTTTAGGAAAGTTAAATCTTGGAATACATGCACACATATTACATAGTCTGGATAATAGATGACCATGACTTAGAGACCCTAAGGAAACCATTAGAGATCTTTATACCCAAGTAAGTATTAGAGACTATCATGTTTCTTAGGGTTACACGTAATTCCATAGTTCTTCATTGTACTTAAATTTTGAAAGATCACAGTGATCTTTGTTTGGTCAATTGCCAAGAAACAATAAGAGTACTAACTTTGTTTCGTGAACATTTATTGAATCAGATAGGCTTTTAAGAAACCTAGGAAATGATAAAGACCACCCTTGTTTTAGCCTAAAGACCTAAAGCCTACCCAGTAATGTATACCACTAGTTAGACCCATTGAGCCTCTTGGTAAGCCTTTTCTTTTCAAAACCCATTTACCTTAACTCAGGTAGCAAAAGGATAAAAGTCTAAGAAGTGAAAAATATCAAAATGTCTACATAGAAAAAGTCTTTCCCTTAAAGAAAAAGAGAAATATCAAAAGAAAAAGAGGAAAGAAAAGTTAGGGAGAGAAGGGAAAAGTAGAAAAGATATTCACTACAGTACAAAGAAACATAAAGTTTCCCAACATTCAATTGAAGACTTGTACTGAGATTTAAAATTTTGAATCCTTTTACCCTTTCTTTCAAAACAAATCCAAAACCTATGTTTTGTCCTGTCTAAAGATCTGTTGGTCTTAAGGTGAACGATAGCCTTAATAAAGATATAAGTAGGAAGGAATTAAGGTGAACTATTTTCACTGGTCTTGGTAAAGACGTCCATTCTTAGGGATCATAATTCTTTGCCTTATCCGTGCTTAAAAGAATTATGTGAAGCATCGATCTTGTTGAATTCAATCACATAGTGAGAGAATTTTGTCTAAACTAGTTTCATTGAGAGCTTTATTTTTGAGTGTATATCGTGAGAATTTGTGGTCAAGACATCTTTTCTATGAAGCAATGTCCATACCATTTTGAAAGTCCTAACTTATATAGTTGTACGCACATTGCACTCTGAGATGGAACTGCAATAAAATGGATTTGTATGTGGGTATAACATGTAGAATTTTTCATTCATATTTACTAAGTTGTTAAAGCTAATAGAGTGCTAATAGATGAAAATTCTTTGAGATAAAATAAAGGATTTAGCCTTATTAAATTTTGTGAGTATATTCAATGCAAATCCTCATGAGGTCTAACTCATCAAGTTGGGGCAATCATGAGTACCAATGAAATCGATATCCATTTTTATTTTCATGATTTTCACATGTTTTGCTTGGGACTAGCAAAATGCTGATTGGTGGGTGTGATAATTGTTTAATTTTGTATAAGAAGTATCTAATTAGGAGTCATTGTGTTATAAACTATGCGCATTTGTGACATCCTAAGTTTTTCGAACACTTTTTCACAAAATCTTTTACAATTGTGGGGCCCTGAGTTTGGAAAACTATTCAAAAAAGACACGGCAGAAAACAATTTTCATGAGAAGACTTTTAAAATTCCAAGTGTCATTTTTTTCTTTTTTAAAAATTTAGATTTTCGAAGAATGAGTACTACATTTCAATTGAAAATTCAGCATTATGCATTTCACGCATGCAAATGCGATGTCCCTGATAAACACAATTTAAGTCAAATAATAATAAAGGAGACTCTCTCTCCATCCATCCACATGAATACATAATTTAAATGTGTATATTTAAAAAAAAAAAAAATCAAGTTTTTAACTGAGAAAAAGAATGGTTTATGGCCAAGATCAATCCAATCACAACCACACCACCATAACTTCAATTTACATGTAAATATGTCTATAAAGAAATGTCATTTTAAGTCAAAGTATTACATCAATTCACAAGATCATTAACTACATTGAAAACCTATTTGACATACCTTTTATGTCCCTCTCTTGAGATCTTTAGCACAATCTTCTATTCCCTTTTTCCTGTTTTATTTCTTCAGGCCTGAGACATTGTAATAATTTACAATGTCTCAGCAAGCTTGCACTTGTGCTGGTAGTTTCATCATCGAAGTTTGAAGTTTATATAGTTTCAAATCCTAAAGGGATACATAATCACATGTTATGCAATTCGATAAAATATGATACCTAATGAGTAGTATAATAAAACTTTGAAATCTCAATCATACTTTACAAATCAGTGTCGTGCCAAACTAATTCAAATTATCAGCTTTAATATCCATGCATATTGTTTCAAAGACAAGAGTAACCTTTGCAAGGTATTTGACAAGATATGAAAGATTACCACAACTCATGTCATGCATCATCTCATAAATATACTCACCCAAACTAGATAGTGAATCATTGTAAAAAAATCAATAGATGAAAAGCATTTAAATTATATAATGCTTCAATATAATCAACATGCCTAAAACACACACACACACACACACATATTGCCATCAGAACCTCCTCGAGATCTCACAAGGGTATAAACACTAGTAATCCTGCCACCTATAGTTGGTTATGAGTTGTCATTATAGACCTAAAACCTTAGGGTGCTACACACCTGCACTATTGTGCTATAAATATACATCTCAAAATAACGGACCCGTGTGACGAACAAGAACCAATTAAATCTGTGGCCATCATGCCAATACCAAGTGGGTAGACTCCCAACAACATGCGAGTGATGTCATCATAACCTGGATTTGGCCTTCAGCCAGGTATATAACACACACATATACAATTTTGAAAGGAGTAGTCCTCAACCTTCCTAATGCATCGTCCACTAGCCCAAATATGTTTGTCATAACATAATAATACTAGGTATCATCACATGTCGACATGGATAAAACCATGGAAATCCATGAATTAATGAAATCATGCAATTCAAACCTCATGATACGATGTAGCCATGTAAAAGTAACCCTTACAAGGGTTAAGTTGAGGATTCCACATTCCTTGTTATTTCCTGACTCATGAAGTCCATGTAGTTTCAAATATGGTTTCATGTACAAGTTCCCAAATTGATAGTAAAACAACATGGCATTCCAAACAAGTACGTTGCATGAAATACAAGTATGCTAACCACATAAATAAAAAATATCAAAATCTTAAATTTTAAGCATTTTCAAACTTGATGTAGTAGACATCAATGGTTTCCATGTTTTGCGAAAGCATATCGATGTTAAAATTACCTGAATTCTTTAACATGCTCCTTGATTAGTTATATCTCTTCCTCCACTCACTTGTTTATCAACCTTCTTAGTTGATGTTCCAAAGTTCTTGTCAATGTTGAACCATAGATTAATAAGTACATAAGAGATTTGTTTTTAATTAAGGCCCAATGGTTTAGATAATCATAAACCATCTAATTTTTCACTAATCGTAGATTACATAGGGGAATATATGATCAATTCAGTCCTAGATCCATCATCCATTCACTGATCAGTGGTGATTAGCATTTATAATCTAAGTAACCCCATAGAATAATGGTCTAGATGTAAAAGTTTAATCCAATAAATCACAGCGATCTAATTGAGTATTTCAAGGCCTAATCCTATGTTCTTCGAGTAATTGGATTAGGTATTAAGGGTTAAGGCTTATTAATTAGAACCCAAGAAAGGATACTAGAGTTCTAATCACTGACTAAACCATGTGTGTCTCCTCATTCAATCCATCAATTTCCTAATAATCATTATCCTGATCTTAAATTTTTTGGAGTAAATTTACTTAATAAAGGTTAGGGTACATAATGGTGGTGTCTGATCACCAACCAGACATTGCCAGGTCCTTATTCCTTTGTTGTCTGATCAGACAGTTGAGATCTTCCTATCGATCTCTATCTAAATTTATAATTTTTGTCATATTACACTCAAGTTAAGATCAAAGAAGTCAACTGTGGTATTGTGTCAATAGTGCCCAATTGGACTGCTGAGATTATTTAATCAGTTTCTAGCCTAAATTGACAAATCTCAACTAATTTTGAGTTAAATAAGCATGTTTTAGGTTTATCTAAGCATGGATCTAAAAATCAATAGTCACATCATCAAAAAGAACCTGGATCTAGCATGAATAGTATGGATTGAGCTAAAAAATGAATTTCACGAGTTGGGTTTTATAGATCTACCTCCTAGGCTTGTCTCCAGCCTTTATTCTTCAACAGATTGATAAGATTGATCATCGTTTTTCAATGATGGTCTGCGATTTTCTATTGCACATCAGTTACCTCTCTGATCAAAGGAAAAAAGCTATGCAGATTGCCTAATAGGTTTACGACTTTTAGTCATCCTCTTGAGCTAAATGGAATGATCGGCTCGGATTGACTTGCGACTCTAGCAATTAGAAACCCCTTTTTTCTTTTCTCACTAGTGTACCAATCTCCTCCAACTGCCTGGTTTTCTCTTTCATCTCTCTCCTTTTTCCCTCTTCTCCTCTCCTTCCTTCTTCCTCTTCTTTTTCTTCCCCACTTCTTTCTTCTTCCTCCTCTCCCATTAGGTCTTTCCTTTGTCAATCACATTTGGAAGAACATACCGTTTGGTCTATTTCTCTTACTTAAGTGGAGAGGGGTGCCGATATCAATTTGGCCCCCCTCCTTTAGTAATCTTTTCCTCTTTTTTTACAAATGTGTCCTCCATATTTTAAATCATCATATCTCTTCCATCTGAACTCTTATTTTAGTGTTCTTCATGACATTGGAATCATATCAATGTGTACTTTTCATTTTTTATAGTTTCGAGTCCTAATTTTTAGTTTTCAAATGGGTCACTTTCATAGAACTCAATTTTACTAAATTCAATTCCTAATTTTCATCTCAATTAAAATATAATATAATATACAATAAAGAACTCAAAATTGATAGTTGTTACAGCATTAGTCTAGGGTATTCAGAAAATACACAGCTAATGTATTTCTATCCTAATAATTCAAAAGTTTAATATTTTGCAAGGTTAGGAGCTAATCCATAGTATGTGAATAATCATAATTTTCTAGGATTTTACTCTTTTGTAGGTGTTGAGAAGATGATCCAACGGTCGAGATCAAGAAAGATAATATTTGAAGATCAAGATCAAAAGAAAGCCAAAGACCTAAATTTCAACATTTCAAAGCTAATTAAGGTTCAAGATCATCTTAAGGAAAGCAAGGAAGCAACTAGAAGCATCAAAGGTGACTCAAATGGGCCTATGTAAAAAGCCATGCAATTCCACTACCTATGCATGAGAATTGGAGCGATGAATGAAGTTTCCTAATCTAATAGTGAGAGCTAAAGAAAGCTAGCCTCATGGTGTGCCTAGTTGGTGAAAAACAAACTTCTCCATGGGTTTTCCTTTTATGGGCTGCTCCTCATTAAGGCCTTAACAAAAATGGAAGACTCTCTTATGAGGTCGTGTACAACAACCTTAATTGCAAAAGCCTAGGCTAGGCATACCTCCATCCCTAGGGGAGCCATACAAGGAGAAAGCTCCACGTACAATTTTGAAGCCAGAAGGTAGAGTACCATCTTCTTTATATTAGAAATCTCCTCTCACTTATCAACTTACTTTATAGACTTGTCACAAGGCAACAGCCATCGGACTTCCTTTCCCTACTTGAAGCCAAAGGACAGCCACTCAAGCCATCATGCATTAAGCCATCATAGTGAGCCACTAAGCCACATCATAGCCAAGCCACATATAGTCACACTATTGGAGGAGACTTTTCAAGATAGTTATCCATGCAAAAATATGATTATTCAAGTGATAATTAGAAAGGAATTTTGGTGATAATCAACATGGTAAGATATGCATGCATAGTTGGACCAATCAAGAGAGAAGCCATATCCAATTTCCTTATTTTTCTCTTGTCTTTTCCCTTTCTTTCCACATCTTTCCTATCTCATTCCATACTTGTTTTTCACATGAGTTCCTCTATAAGGGAGTGCATGCACCACCCTAAAAAAGTGGTGCCTCCCTCTTTGTAGCATCCTAGGATTTCCACCTTAAGTAACTTTTAATATTCTTTCTCCTCCCACTTTCCTATCCTAGAGTCATAGTTCTAATTCTCCTTCTTCATACTAGGATAGGATCTTAGAATTTTGGGAACCCAAAACTCTATATATATCTAAGGAGTTCCACACCCAATTCAAGTAGAGGGGTGGTTCCTAACTCCTTGAAAAAGTGGATTCTCATCTAAGGGTGATCTAGAGTACTTTGACTGTTGTTATTTTTGGGTGTTCCATGAAATTATTCATGCTTATTTTCCTTTGTTCTTGCACTTTGATTCTAGGTTGGTCCCCTACTTTGTTGTTTTGTCTTCTTGCTTTGTTTCTTAGCTCCCTTGCTTTATTTTCATGTGATAGAACTAGCTTGTCTTTCCTTAAATCTTGCTTCTACTTCTATTGTTTCCCTTACTTAATTCTTCAAGATTCAACTACCATTTCTCTAGTAGTGATAACCAAGAGAAACAATAGCTTGAATCCCTTTTGTTTCCTTCCTAATGTTCTCTTGTTTCTTGCTTTCATCATCTTGTCTTTCCCTTGTCTATTTACTTATTCTTTGCTTCTTTCCTACTGCTTTCTCTTTGATTTTTTCTCTTGAATTCACATGCATGATATTTGATTTTAGATTGGGATCACTGAAGCATGTTTAATTTTTAATTTGAAGTTGAGATCTTGCTTAAGAAGAATGCACAATTTTTAGCTTTGTTCTCTATGTACATGTGCACCACTTTTTTTATGTAATTTCAAGTCAATGAATAAACTTGTTCAATGAGCATTGTTACTAATTAATTCTAGCTTTAAAGTACTTCAATTCTTGAGTATTATATTTCAAGAAAAGTGCTTACTAGTTTTGTTTTCATGCCTTCCTTGATTTGAGTTTCATATACACCATGTTGCTGGAAATTTTTCATCTCATGTTTTATGTGCAATGTCCAGCAGTCCATACACTTTGTTTGCTTGAAATCCTAGGAACCCATTTGTATTTTTTGATCATTTAATGAGTTATTTGATTAGTTTGTATATTAATTAGCTTTTAATTCATAATTTCTAATGATCTTTCACTCCATGAAAAATGTGCACACTTTTATGGTCATGCTCATGGTGATTGAAGTTCATGTCTAAATTGTTGTTGGATTCTTTGCTTTGAATAAGTTTAGATTTCAATAGTTATTTTTTTTTAATATTAGGTTAGTTTAAAAAGTTTCTAATTTAGTTTTAGAATTTTTTAGGTTTAGAAAAATGTAGTTTTGTAAAGTGTCATTTTTAACAAGTTTCCTAGATACCTTCATTCTAGTTTTCCATTAGTTTCTTTTCTTAAATGCATGTTAGCTAGGAAAGTGTCCAAATCTATTGAAAAAAAAAAATTTAGAAAATTTCCTTTATTTCATGTTTCTAATTTTATGCATGTTTCATATTTCATGCTGTTTGAATTCCTAATTTAATCAAAACCCATCTCTCTTTGGATAAGATATACAACTTAAATATATCCAAATCTTTGAGATTCCTCATGGAATCAACCTTTATCATATGCAAATTACTACATTGATTTATGTGCTTACAAGTTGTTTTAAAGCTATACCAATTTTTTGGTGTCGTTGCTAGGGAATCGCAACGAATCCGTCGTTAGAACTTTGTGGAGATTCTTTATCTCTAATCGTAGTTTTAGGTTGCCTTAGATTAGAATTTTTGCTTCATATTTGCATATCTTGCTACTCCCTCATAGATTGACCATCTTTCTTTATTTTGTGTGAGGAAAAATTGGAAAAAGGAGTGACAGCGATCCTATGGACAAAAGCTTCATCAACTTAATGAGGACTTCCTTGCTTCTTTAAAGTAAATTTTTGAATGAACTTATAGTGAGGCCCCATTGTAATTTGCTATTATTTATTTTATTTTAAATGGGTTGTAATAATACAGGACCAGTGTGGGATGATAAGTGTTCAATTTTGTACCCAATTAGTGGCCTATGTTATAAATTATAGTGTTATTTCTAGGGTCTCTTTGAAAAATTGTAACACATGCATTTCTGACCTAATAATCTAGAAGGTTGATATTTTGTAGGTTCATAAGCTAATCCAAAGTAAATATGTGAATTATTATAATATTAGGATTTTCCTCTATTGTAGGTGATGAGAAGAAGATCCAATGGCTGAGAGTTAAGCCAAGGCCTAAAATTTAACATTCTAAAGTACAATCAAAGGTTCAAGATCATCTCAAGGAAAGATGATGAATCCAACAAGCTATTGGAAGAGCCAAAGGTGACTATAATGGGTCCATGTACAAGTAATGCAAATTCCACCACCTTTACACGTGAACCATGCAAGCCATACAAGCCATGCTAGAAGGTGACAAGCTAAGTTAGCCATTAAACCAAGCATACAAGCCTTGAAGCTAAGTGAATAAGCTATTCAAGCCATCAAGCCAAATGAGCCATACACATGGAGTTCCATGATTGGAGGAAGATTTCCAAGAAATTTTCCATGCAAATTTCTAATGGGAGAAGAGTCCTCCACCTACTTTCCTCTCTCTCTCTCTCTCTCTCTCTCTCTCTCTCTCTCTCTCTCTCTCTCTCTCTCTCTCTCTCTCTCTCTCTCTCTCTCTCTCTCTCTCTCTCTCTCTCTCTCTCTCTCTCCACTTACTATCTTAAGCATTCCACATGAAATGCAAAGGTGGAGGAATCTCCTAAAATGGTGGCACATCCCACTTTGGTTGCTCTAAGAAATCCACAACCCAACTCATCCACATCCATTTTTCATCACCTCCATTCAATTCTTATCTTCCCAACTGTTTTCCATGTCCAACTTACTAATTTCTAACAAAATGCAATTAAGAGAATACAAACTTTCTAATTGAGTGGAGAATTCAACTAAAAATTTTGGCTAGAACAAGGGTGTAAGGAGTTGTGTGTACCATATGACAAACAATAGGAAAAGAGCGTGTAGATTTAAATGATTAAAATATGAACCAATGGGGGATGTAGAGTTGGGAAGTCACGTGGGTTGAAGTTGGCATGCTTGCTTCCCATGTGATTCCCTAAGTTGTAAATGGGGTTTTTTTTAACTAAATAGAGCATCTTCATCCTCTCCCATACATATAACACCTTAAGGCTGAAAAGAGGAATAGGATTTGATAAGGGGAAGAACAAGAGTGAAGCAAGGAAGTGGCAGCTGGTTGTGGGAATCAAAGACTGTAGGAAGCAAGGTGTTTCATGCGTGGAAACTTGGTGCCCCCTCCTTTGAAGCTAAGCTGATTTAGATGCTTAAAAGGTAGGGTAGGTGGAGACGGGTTGAAGGCAAAATTTTTCTGCAACAAGAAGGGGAAACCTTGAAGGAATTTGGGTTAGAACATAGGATGTAATAACCCCAAATTTTGTAATTGATTGAGAAAATCAATAAAGTTTGAGTTTCAGATATTTCGGGCTGAAATATTATGGTTATTTAAAATATACTTTTTATAAAAGTATAATCAAATCATAAAGACATATAAAATTGAAATTAAACCTAGCAAACCCTTCAAAATGACTGTAAGCACAACAAATTCTGAATTTGGATGAGAAATCCTTAAGTTTCTTCATTTCTTGGACAAAAAGGGTAAAATAGTAATTTTACCCAAAAATCAAAATATGAGACATCAAAATTTAGAATGTACTAAGAAATACGAATCCAATGCCACTAAGTACACTCAAATCCGAGATCATGGGAATAAAACCCAAAATTTTATGCATAAATGGCAAAATAGTCTTTTTACACCATGTGGGGCCCACAAGGGACCCAAAAACCAATCTTATCAGCAGCCCACGTGAAGCCATGGGTCAACAAACATCAGCTGGTCTTTGGGAAGAAAAATGGGGCATGGGGAAGAAAAAATGGAGCATGGAAGACTTTCATGCCATTTAATAATAAAAATAAAATATTATAATCATGAAAAAAGACCCAAAATGCCTATAAATACAGCCCCAAAAATCTTGCAAAAATCCTCATAAAATCCCCACAAATTTTCTTCACTCTCCCTGAAAAATTAGACCTAGATCCCTCCCCAAAGACCCAAAATTTCCAAGAGACATCTCTCTTTTCAATTTGTTTTTCTTTTTAGATTGGAACAAGAGACCTAAAATCAATTAGTTACTCTGTTCCAGATCTAATTTGATCAATTTCACCGTCCAAAACTTCCCAACATATCTATTCTACAAAACTCCCAAAGAAATTTCAAGATCCAACGGTTCAAACAACGGATATTTGCAAGAAAGGTGGATCTTGAGCCATATCTTCATCAAAGGGTATTTCTTTTAAATTGGACACATAAACACATTTTTTTTTCAAATCAGGTATGTGGAAATACTTTATATAGATGTTTAATACTGCTTTATGTAATTTTTATTTTACTGTAATTTATTTTGGTAATAAAAAGGTAAAAATAAGTAAACATCAGAACCCTTAATTCAGAATGATGGAGTACTCAGATGAAAAATCTGACTCCACCAATCGATCCAGAAGGGTCCAAAACCTCTAGGGTAGAATTTTCACAAAGATTTGAGAAGGTTTGGTCCCTCAATTGAGAAGGGATTGATTAGACGGTCCAAATGGACTGTCCGATCTCCCGATCGGACGGACGATGTCTCGCGCGTGTCCATGGACGGCCCGTGCGGGCGCTTCGACATTTTAGTGCAGCGGATGCGCCCGACTCGTTCCATCCGGTTTGGTTTTCCGCCCGAACGATCTGGGCTGTCCGTTCCTTGGGCCCAGATCAAATCTAGGCCCTAGGAAAGACTGTGAACTTTCATATCCAATTCTGGAGTCATTTGAACTCCAAATTGAGATTGGAAAGAAGCTATGGAAAGCTTGAAACCTCTATTTTCTGATGAAATGATAAAATGGATATGCTATTTAGTAAAAACTTTCTGTATTAAAGAAATAAGTTTCCAATTACCTAGATCTTTAAGATCTGAGATGATCAGATCTTAAAAATATGTTTTAATAATGATATAATATTGAAATAAAGTGAGATCTATGGTTTAATTGGATATATATGAGATATATTAATGGATCTACCCATTATGGTATAAAAACCCTAAAAATACAAAGGGACCCACTTGATCAATGAAATCAAGTGTGATCAGATCCTTGGGATGGAAAGAATAAATGTTGATATGATGAAATCCAAGGAAATCATGGATGGATTATGACAAAAATAGATCAATATGATCTTTTGACCTTAATAAAGAAAATTTCCTAAATATAACTAAAATCCTTAATCAAAGGAAAAGATCTAAGATCAAATGGTTGGATCATAAGTAAAGGTTTCTAAAAATATTAATGTAATTAGTTTCATTTTATATAATAGCATTTTAAATATGATTATGTTATAAAGCATGCTAGTATAACATTTAGAGTTTAGCATGATATGTGATTTCATTGTTATCATAAGGTACTAGATTTAATTGTTTTAAGTACCTTGCCTCATTATCATTAAATGTTAAATTAGGTAGTTTTATGCTTAGAATTTATAATTCATTTATGGTTAAATGTTATTAGTAGATTTACTTGTTATGAGATAAAGAGCATAAAACATCAAAAATGTATTCTAATGAGAAAGTAGAGTTTCATGACACAAATAAGAATGGAGTACTTTGGACTTAATTAGTAAGGGCTATAGTTAGTAGGACAATATAAGGATTATCAAATCCTTGGCCAAAATTAGGAAAAGAATAATAAACCCCATGAATGACATTATAAATATTCATGGACTTAATTAAAATCCATTAGAAAGAGTACTTAGGGTAAACATGCTTATAGGAACCTTATGAAAGGTTGAGCTATGGTCATTCTAGTGAAAGATGAACATAGTGGTTAAGGGGGTTATCTAATAGAGCCTCGCTCTTCCCCTACCTTCCGTTGACATTTGTGAGGTCTAAACGCCTCCTTACATGAGGATTGAAGTAACCACTTTGTGTTCACCCATTTAGCTAGTAAGCCTTAGCCAATTGGAAATAAGAGGAGCAGTCTAGATTTAGGCTTGAATAAGCTACCTTCAACCAGCACATTAACTGGTTGAATAATAATATTAAGAGCATAAAAGGTTAGTAAATTACCTAACCCTAATAAAAATAGTAAGTAAGATAAGGATGATCAAACAAGATCCATTAGATATTGGATGATCAAGAACAATAAGAACACTATATTGTACTTAATATGCATGTTTATTAGTATACTTGTTATAATTCATTAGATTAGATAATCCAAACCCTTGATCAAAGATGATTCGAGGAAGAAAACCAAGATCATCCTCCATAGGGATGATCCAATAACTGAACTTAGATCAAAGAAGAACTAGATGATAGAAGATCTAGGACCTTGATCTTTATCAACATGTGTAGATTGTCAATCAATGGATCTATGAAAGATCAAGATCAAGGAAATGAACATACAAAGACTTATAGATAGAAAAATACTTAGAAATGAATGATCTAAAGATCATTCTAAACATCAGATCTAGTGATCAATAGGATGGTTTATAATTTATATATTGACAATACTTATGGATGTACAGATCATATACATCAGTTAGGATCATGGAAGATTTGGGGAAAAGAGATCACTCCTTAAAGGTAGGAGGATTTGATGAATGCATACATGATTGTACTCATGATCTTATGTTGACAAGAGTAATGATAATACTTATATTAAATCTCTTGAAAACCTTATGATCCAACCAAACACGTATAAGATGGTTAAGGACTAAACTATAAGTGAATAGGGAACTTAGAAATATTTTAGCCCTAAGTAAACAGACATATGGTCTGATATATATGAAATCTATTTTACATACAAGCTTGGAGGCTTGTGAGTTTGTTTTAATAGGCATAAGCCTAGGGGAATGCTATTGCTAGAGGAGTTATAAGGGTTTGGCCACCCACTCCTTGAAATTTGATGATGTGATGATACCTTGCCCTAAGAGAGGCTAAAAGTTGGGTGGTGGCAATTATGGGATGGCCACCACTGTGAAAGTCTTGCCCCCCCATACGGGCAGTGACATAATATTTTTCACTGTGGTATCAGTGGTGAATAGGGCAGTTATGCGAGGGCGCTAGTACGGATCAGACTGCAGCATAGCAACCTTTTTGATTATTTTGCACTATGATGCATATGAGAATAGGCATAGTGAATGCCTTATGTTATAACATAATGAAATGCTAGGTAATTGTATATTACCAATATTTCCCAAGAAGGGAAATTCTCAGTATAAGATTAGTTGTAATACTAAATTCTCAAAATGAAGAGAATTGATCAGCTTAGTTGGGAATGATATTTGACTAATTTCACGAATTTAACTGGTTTACCCATGAAGGGTATGTATGTATGTATATAGATATACATAACTTACAAAGTAAAGAGTATGTTTAAGGATAATGGGATTATGAAGTATTGGAATTACATTGTCAATGTTATGTTTCTTGAATCCCCTACCAAGCATTGCTTGCTGAGATATTGTAATTGTTGCAATATCTCAGATACATGGAAGGAGAGTTAGGAGTTGAAGACTATAGAAGACTTGAAGAGAATAATCTTCAAGGTATACCCTTGAAGACATGTATTTTTCTTTGTTGAGAGTTTTATTGTATGGTGAGCTTGAGTTTTGGATTATGTAATTTGGACAAGTATTGTACTAGATTTGGCTGTACTGTGAGCCACTGGATGAATCCTGGAGTTTAATAAAAGTATATTCCTTCAATGAAATTTTATTTTATACATAAATTGTACTTATGTTATGTATGAAGTGGTGACTTGGGTTTTCAAAACAAGTTCTAAAGAAAAGAATTTCCGCTGCTTTGTTTTGTGAAAAAAAAATTTTACACTCTTAAGGGCCCTGCCTTTCAAAATACTTTGCAAATCATGTTTCAAAAACCCGAGTTGTCACATAGGAGGAAGTTGCAGTCCCTACTGGAAGAGTGCACAACCTACAAGGAATTCAAATTTAGCTACACAACCCCTTATGCTTAGGGCTGAGAAGGATTTGAATTGAATGGGAAAACAAAATAAGTTCTTGATCCTTAAGAGGTATGGGTTTTAATTTAGAATTTGGTCGAATATTACTAGTATAGCCTTCAAATTTGTAAGCATGTGGAGCATGTTCAGAAATTGTTGTTCTAGGTATATTCGTGAATCTCAGTTTCTCAAGCTCTACATGCTATGCTTAGTTTTTATTTGAAATTTGATTTGGGTTATCTCTAATTATTTACCATGTGCTTATTGTTGAATGAAACAACCATCAAAGAATTTTACATGGTGTTATGCCCTAAGGAATCCTATTATGGTTTATTAGTGAATCTCAACTTTCATCCATGAATTTCAATTTCTCAAGCCCTACATGATATACTTAGTTTTTATTTGAAATTTCACTTATATTATCTCTATTTATCTACCATATGCTTATTTTGGAATGATCCAAGCTATCAAAACATTATACATGATGTTAGGCCCTAAGGAAGCATAGTTATTTTTTATCTGTGAATCTCAGTTTTCCATGTTATACATATTATATTTGAATTTTATTGGAATTCCACTTGGATTACCTTTAATTACATGCCATGCAATCAATTTTTGAATGATTCAAGCCATTATGTTATGTGTATGTTGTGCATACTCTAGAAATCCAAGTTTTGGATAACCAATATAAATCAACTTCTAAGGTTCTGCATGCCAGGCTGGTAAGCCTGAGCTTTCACCTTGATACCATGTAAGGAATTTGATCTTTGACTTAGTTGAATCAATATACATGGATGGATGATGTATGATGTCAATTTGGAAGGGTTTTTGAAATAAGCCTTTGAAGGCATTGGCCTTGAAATTGGGCATTTCTTTCTTAGCCTATAGTGCAAGGAATGGGATGTCAAGTTCCAAGTGCTATATGGTCTAGGTTTTGCTCATGTAAATTCGAGGGTAATTGGAGTTGGATGATTTTTCTTATGTTACCATTGAAAATACTTAATTGTGGTTGATGTTGCTACACTTAGAGGGGTTGTATGACTGAAAATTTCAAGGTGAAATGATGAAAGGTCTGATGCAATTTTCTATAGAATTATACAAGAAAATTCACATCCAAGGATGACCTAGGAAATTAGCATTACCTTACTTTGTTGCTAGAAAATTGATGGAATGCTAGGTGATGCATACTCGGCCTACAAAGGACTATGTGTAGTCTTGTTTTAAGGGAAACAAGGATAAAAAACCAATGTAATTTCCTATTGGTTTCTATAGAAAATCAATGTCCATTTGTGTGAAAACTAAGTGGTAATAAATGCTTGTATGAACTCAAGTATGCTAACTTGAATTCTAGGATGATTTAAACATGAGGTAAGAACACGATAAGCCAACTTCCTATCGAAAAACCCTTGCTAAGGACATTGATAGTAGGAATGTAATAGAGTGCAACTTCATGTATTTATAGTAGGAAATTGATGCCTAAAACTTGCCCATTCTTGAGTGTGGAAATGCAATGAGAAAACTTGGAATATTAGTGACTAATACAAGGAATCTTAAGCAACATGAATCATAAGGAGGAAAAACATAGAAATAGGTTGGTATTGAAATCAACGTATGTCATTAAACACATGGCTAAACATCTTACAAGATAAGGGGAACGCCCTAAGGAACAGCTACCTTAATCAAACTACCTTAAACTCTAAACTAAGCAATGTATATGCTTAGTAACAAGGTCGAGCATTTTGGTAAGAATAACATCTAGCGTGCTCTTAGAAAGTAGCATGAATAAGACACACCAATGCATGCTTGTGAACCAACTAGTAGGTACTTTTATGATTCATACAGTGGTTACTTGAATCGTGATGGTTTCATTAATAATTCCAATTTGTTTCCACTCATGGTTGTGTATGGAAGTGTGTACAATATGTGATATTTGGGTTCATGCTTTTCTTTGAGTCTTACTTATGACAACAAACAAAGAGGATATATGGAATATGGTAAAGGTATATTACTTATAGAACTTTGGTTTTAATATTGTCATGATTGATGAATCATAGCACCATGTATGGAAAGCCCCACACTTTGCAATCATTTAAGATTTCTTACTTATGCATGAGAAAGTGCAAATTCTTAACCTTTCTATGTTTCAAGTTATATTTATTTAGAAAGTTATTTACCAATTTGATAGGAGTTTTTTAGCAAGCACTCTTGGAGTAGCTAAAAGGCTTAAGAGATATTTGATTTGATATTAGGGAAAAACAACTCGACGATGGTTGAGTAGGTAGACCCTGAGGCAGGTGCTCATCGAGTTGCTATAAGGCTTGTTGCTTTGATTTGATCAATTTGATTTGGGGGACTTCTCAGCGTACATGCTGAGTGGGGGACTTCACGTATCTGTAAGGCTTGAGACCCTATGCTAAGAGGTTGTAAATAGCCCCTACCCTCTAACTATGATTAATACTAGCTTGATGATGGGATTTCACTCAGGATGAGCTTTTAGAAGGATTATTAGCATGGGGACTACTCTAGCTGTAGCAGTCAACTCCCCATGGGGATCAATGCACACTACTATGTGGTATCCACAAAAACATATGCTAATGGTAGTTACCTGGAGGTAATGGTAGCGCATATGAGCATATGAGCCTATTGATAGTCCAGGACCATTGGGTTGGTCGAGGAGTGTTGGGATTGGAGGTATGTCATTGATGGTCTAGGAGAGTTGCATAGTCTATTAGCTTTAGACATGCATGGAAGTCTTTACTAGTAGGATAGGTGTGCCAATGTCCTCTTGACAGGACTAAATTGTCATCCTGTATGTTATATACGGGTACTTGCATGTTTTGGTGATCATATCTAAGAAACACTTATTATTTTCCTCATCAGGACGTCTCATGGAATATTTCATTATCGAGGATGTTAAGTGTTCAATTTTGGCCAAAATACTCTTAATTTAGAATTTAATTAGATCATCTAACTCATCAATTTGATAATTTTTAGATAAAATATGAATTTTTTCTTAAATTGGCCATCCAATTATTAATTTGTAAAATTTAATGGTCAAATGATCATCAGAGCTAATTAGATGTTTAATGTATGGTTTAGATGACTCTAATCTAGTCTTATATTTTGCAAATCAAACAAATCATGATTTGGATGACTAATCTATGGTTTAGATTAGTTGGATTAGATATTAGATAGCTCGAATTGTAATGATTAGTGTCAAATTAAATTTCAACGGTGAAGATCATCCCAAAGGGCATTGAATGGACCAAATCACTCACAATGAAAGATGGGGTAGTTTCTTAAAAGAAAAACTGGTTTTAAAGGAAAGCATGGAGAAGATGGAAAGCTACACTTTTTTCTAAGGTGGAGAAGTTTCCAAAGTAGGGGAAGGAACCAAATTTAGAAGGAAAGGAACGTAAGAGGTAGCCATCTTCTCTCTCTCTCTCTCTTGGGATGGAAGAGGAAACCATTTCCTCTTTTCCCCCTTCCCACTCTCTCTTACCCTTCCCAACGTTCCTCTCTTCTCTATATTATTCCCCCTAGACTGGAGGAGGTTCCGCAAGGGAAAACCCCCCATTCTTGTCTTCTGCTTTTATTTTTTGTTTTCCTTTCCTTCTTTTTTTTCCCCTTTGCTTACGATTCCTTTTCATCATTTTCTTTGTTTTCTTTATTTTATTTTATTTTATCATCGTTCGTCTCCTTCTCTCAATCTCCTTTCTCTTTCACATGTTCCCTCTAGCTCTATTCTCCCTCTCGTCTCTCTATTTTATTTTTTTACCACACCATACCAAACGGCCAAGCCCCTCTCTTTTCCTTTCTTGGTTTCCAATAGGAAATTGAGTTCCAATTTCACTATTCCTCTTCATCCTCTTTCTCGGTCTCTCTACTCTACCTCTTCCCTGCTTCTCCTTCAAAGCCACAGTCAACCCCCCACCTCTGCCCACGTTTGTCCACCACTGCATCAAACCCGACGCCGCATTCCTCCTCCCCCATCTCTATTGCTCATCGTCCATCTTCACTAGCGTTTGCCCCACCTGCTCTCCAATCCACCACATCGGCATCAACTACCCAACACTACCAGATAAATTGCAGCAGCACTGTCTATCCAACAGCTCTTCACTGCCTAACATGTTCAATTCCCACTAGCGTCCCCTTCTCCTCCTCACCTTTTGTTTTTCCCTGCTGACATAGTCGAATTTTCTTCTTCTCCATCTCCAGTTGGCTCAAAGGTTTGGGCTTCCTTTATTTTCCTCTTTCTCCCCCTCTCTTCTTCTCTGCCTCTTCCCTTCTCCCTCTCCATCACCGGATTCCTCTGCATCCATTGAGTTTCTTGTTTTTCATTTAATTCTGAAATTTTTCTAGAAATTTCAAGCCCGTTGTAGTTCTGATTTAATTCCAGCTATGTCCCTGATTTAATGCCATCTATGTCCCTGTTCCTAGTACAGTTTTATTTTATCTGTGTTCTGCTTATCCAAGAACTACACAATCTGAGCCAGATTAATTAAGGCTTAACCAAATCAATGGGTTAGCCTTAACCAACAAGATTCCTCTGTTTCTCATATATTTCTATTTAGATCTTTAATTAATTTTTAGATTCCATTCTTAGGACATCCCTTAGCTAATGCAACATCTCTAATCTTTAATCTGAACTCTAGAAATCAATCTAAGTTGTCCAAAACCAAAAATCACTATTTAGTCATATTCTTTAAGATTTTAGGGAATCTACCTAACTTAACCATTGGATCATTAATCAAGGACATTTTGAAGATATTTATGAAAGCTAATCAACTCCAAGATGACCATATTTGAATAAATTGATAGTGATTAAGCTATGGAAGTAGATTTTCATTATTATTTAGTCTAATTTTCTATCCTCTTGAACTAGAAATTCTGCAATTTTTAGCAATTGAATAAATATGAACTTTGATTCCTTTTTTAGTAATTTTTTTAATTTTTGAATAATTAAATTTTATTTAAACTCCAAATTATTAAAGCGAGTCCCTGTGGGATCAACTCATACTTGCAAATGCTACACTACAATAGCCCGTGCACTTATAGTAAAACAATAAGTTTTTTTGTTCTGTTTTTGGGGACCCACAAAGGAGTTTTCATAAAATTTAATTAAAAATCCAAAAAATCCAAAATTTAAAAATAGGAATTGCATACTTTTAGCATTTTAGGCATTTTTAGGTGTATTTTTTAATTTTCTTAGTGCATAATCACTCTATTTCCTAAATTTGATACTTATTTCTATTTTTCTTTTTTAGGAAATTTAGAAAGTGCAGAAATTTGGCAAGTGGATCTTCATAAAATAAATAGAAATTTCTCTGCTTTCCTAGAATAGGATTTTCCTTTTCTTTTGAGTGAATTTTATAGTGAGGATCATTGTAACTTACAATTTTAAATTTCCATTTTAAAAGGGTTGAATAAAACAAGGTAAGTGTGAGATAAGGTGGCCCACACTTGATCTTCATCAGAAGCCCTACTGTAAGTTTTTCTCGCTCCTTTTATTTTCTTAATTAGGGTTTGCATTTAGATTAATTTTGCATTATGTGGTAGTATAATTGCATATAGAAAGCATACTTGATAATTGTTGCATTTTTTGGGTTTTGCATTAGTTTATTATTTTAATTGCATTATTAAGGCACGCTTAATGCTTTAAGGTGATTTATATGTTGATCAACTTCCATGGAGTGTGGAAATTAATTCATAAGGGCACCTGACCCCACAAGATCAATGATAGATTTTATCACCACTTCTTGGCCCACTTAGGATAATCACCACAAGTGCACAACCCTACCTTTCAAATTAATCTAAAATCAATTAGAAGAGACCGATAGGGCCATCACATGCTCATAGGACCCTCTTACTAAGATACGATCTATTGTCACTCTAGTGGCTTTTAACCACTGTGGTTATAGTGGGTGTCTTAAAATCCAAGTAATTTTCCCATGCCTTCTATTGACATTTGTTGAGGTTTAAATGCCTCCTTATATGAGGATTATATTAATCACCTTAGCACAAAACTAACTAGTAAGCAATGGCCAAATCTAAAAGAGAGGAGGAGTGCTAGATTAGGCTAATCTAAAAGCTTTATCCCCACACAAATTCAAGAAACTCAAAATATTGTTGCTTATTAGCCTCAAGGATTATATTTGATAGTGCTCTTTGTTTATGCACCATTATAGGAAGTTAGGTTGCATCATGTAGGTTAGGAACCCATTTGTTGTATACAATGATTTGTTTCATTGTATATGAAGTTGGGAACAACAACCTACTAAGAAGGGGATAGATTTCATAGATACATATATGGATAAGATAGATATTATGGAAAGTCATTACTTAGGATAATAGCTTCTGGGCAAGCTGTACCATAACCTCAGTACCATAATAATTATACCTATTCTAAGCATCCCTATCCCACTTCTTCATGGCCATCTTCAAGCTCCACATACAATGAATACTATCAGGAGTTAGTGGATGCACCTCATGCATTCACATACCCTAGTAATTTTTATCCTGAGACAAATTACCAAGACTATAATGGATGGGCTAGGCATCACGAACAATCATGGTCTCAGGATTATTGATACCAGTAAGAACCAAAATGGCCCACCCTGGTCAACACTACCATGATTATTTAGATTATCAGGGATAGCCATCATGGGTTCAACCTACTCAACCTTTTTTTAGTAGCCCAATGCCACAGCAATGCCAACCCTATGAGTTGTTTCCTTTATAACATGAAGAACCACCATTAGAAGAGACTACACAACAATTTTTTGAGAGAATGGAACAAAAAATGGCTGCCCTTGAAAGGGAGATTGAGGAAATAAACAGAAAGAGGCAGGAATGGATTGCAAAAATGAAACCAATAATAGGATACTAAAGAACCATTTATTAACGATAATAGGATGAAAATTTCTTCTGATCCTTCTGAGCGATAAAGTCCACAACCATGCTTAGAAACCTCTAACTTATATCTACTTAAGCCATGTCCTTCTCCTTATTATGATTGTGATGAAGAGACTTCCATTGATGAAGAAAATGAAGCTTTAGAAACATCCAACCCAAAACCTCTAAATTCGTGTCCTGCTTATTTTTATGACTTTGATGAAGACACATCCATTGAGGAGGTGAATGAGTTGTTGGATATTGTGCCTTTGATGGACACTTCTCAATGGCAAGGAAGAGTAGAAACTCTCACAATTCCTGAAATTCCAATAGAGCCTTGCAATATAGAAGATGTACCTAATTGAGACCTATTGACCTTATTTGAACATTCACAAGAAAGTTTGGTAAGCCCATTTAAAACCTTGCCTGTGCCCACAAAATAGTAAGAAAAAGATTCAGTTGATGTACATCAACCTACTTTAGGGTACACATCAGAAGATAACTAGAGTTTAAGCCAAACCTTGTCCCTACCTATAGTAATATAAGAAAAAACTTTTTAGGAAAGGTAGAGTCAGCTTAGACCCCCATTTCAGGACAATGTCAGGGAAACAAAGGAAAAAGTTAACTTGAATATAATGGTCATTATTATCCCTTAATTTGGTCAAGAAAAGGGCTATTCATCTCCCAATGGTCCAACAAAATACACAGTAGTAAACAAACTCATTGTGTTACCATCACCTCAATTTTCAAGGTGGAGGAATTATATTGACTGAAGTAAAATTTTGAAGATAGGGGATCATCAATATGATTCCCCACAATTAAAATTCATGGTGATCTTCGTTGTCTTAATGTTACCACCACCAAAAAAATTTAGGGTGGAGGCAATATATAGATTACCACGAGATTCTAAAGTGGCATGAGAAATCTCACCATTTCATCTTAGGGTTAGTATTAGGACAAATAAGCTGACCTAGTTAGCTCAAAGTTTAGAAAGTTAGGTTAGGCCATGTTTGGCTGAAAACGTAAAACTTAGCACTTCTTGGGAGGCAACCCAGATGTTTTTTCATATCTCCATTTTCTACATCTTTCTATATAGGATCCTATGTTGTCAAACATTGGGGACAATGTTTCATTCAGGTTGGGGGGTGTAGATGCATATAGGGATTTTAATTTGCTTAAGTATTTCAAAAAAGAAATTTTTTTAAAAATGAGAACTGGATATTCAAAATATAGTAATTCCATTGTTTTCATTGCTTAGTGAGAATGCATATGATTACTTTTGCATAATATTCATGTGTTGAAGTAGTTTATGAAAGTTAATTCTTAGGAACCATTCACATATAGCACATAGTCAAGACTAATATAGAGGTATGACTTAACGACCACGAGGAAAATCAGTGGAGACCTATAACCCAATAACTCTAAGGACTATCTTCTTCAAAGAGTTATAAGTAATCCCACAATTTCTTCACCATATATAAATTAGTGTGATCATGTTATCTTTGTTTTGGTTAATCATCAAGCATAAATAGGAATAATAGCTTTATTTTTAGAAAATTTATTAAATTTGATAGGCTTTAGGAAACCTGAGTGATATAGGTCATCCTTGTTTAGCCCAGAGACATAAAGCCTACCCAGTAAATTGCGTACCACTAGTTAGCCCCTTTGAACTTATTATTAAGCCTTTTCTTTCTTAACCACATTTGCCTTAACCTAGAACAAGTTGTCATAATAGATATTCATTAAAGACCTCTACTCAATTTTGAACCTTTGAAATCCTTATACCCTTCTTTTTTAAACCTGTCCTAAGCATACGTTTCGTTCTTGTTAAAGACCTATTGAACTTAAGTAAAACATAGCCTTAAGGGGGATATAAAAACAAGAAATTAAGGTAAAAGACCCCTAATGTTCTTGGTTATAACATCCACTCTTAGGGATAACTTCCCTTTGTCTCATGAGCATTCAAAGATTTATATGAACCATTAGCCTCTTGGATTCGATCACATAATGAGAGAAATATATTTAAATCCTTATCTAAGAGTTTTATTTCTAAGAGTATTCCTGTGAGGATTTGAGGTCAAGACATATTTCCAATGGAATTTAAGCATATTATGTGGCTGTACACAGACACATGCACTCCAAGAAATAACTTAAATAAAATGTCTTTGATATGTATATGATTTGTAAAATGGTCAATCCTCTCTATTAAGTTGTGAAAACTAGTAGAATGCTAATGAATGAGGATTCTTTGAGATAAAATAGAAAACTTAACCTTTTTGAATTTTGTGGGCGTATTCACTGCAAACCCCCATGAGGCATAACTTGTCTACTAGGGGTAACCTAGGGGTTCAAGGGCTTGTTGAATATGCTAAATGCAATCGTGAGTGCTTATGAAAGTGGCAATTTGTATCAGTTTTTGTAAAATGATTTTTCACATATTTTTCTCGAGACTAGCAAAATGTTGGTTATGGGGTGTGTTAAGTGTTCAATTTTGGCCAAAATACCCTTAATTTAGCATTTAATTAGATTATCTAACTCATAAATTTGATAATTTTAAAATATAATATGAATTTTAGCTTAAATTGACCGTCCAACCTTTAATTTGTCTAATTTAATATTCACATGATCATCAAAGCTAATCAAATGCCTAATGTATGGTTTAGATGACTCTAATCTAGTCTTACAGTTTGTAGATCAAACAGATTATGGTTTGGATGGGGAGTTCTATGGTGCAGTTTAGTTGGATTGGATATTAGATGGCTCGAACTGTGATGATTAGTGTCAAATCAAATTTCAATGGTGCAAGTCATCCTAAAGGGCATTGAATGGAACAGATTACTCACAAAGAAAGATGGGATAGTTTCTTAAAAGGAAATTTGGTTTTAAAGTAAAGCATGGAGAAGATGAAAAGCTGCACTTGTTTCTAAGGTGGAGAAGTTTGCAAAGTAGGGGGAAGGAACCAAATTTAGAAGGAAAGGACATAAGCAGCAGCCATGTTCTCTCTCTCTCTCTCTCTCTCTAAGGCTGAAAGAGGAAATTGTTTCCTTTTTTCCCCCTTCCCACTCTCCTCTTACTCTCCCCAACATTCCTCTCTTCTCTATATTATTAACCCCTAGATCGGAGGAGGAGCCGAAGGGGAAAAACCCCCATTCTTGTCTTCTTTTTTTGTTTTCCATTTTCCTTTCCTTTTTTTTTCCGTTTCTTACCATTCCTTTTCATCATTTTCTCTCTGTTCTTTTTTTTTTGTTTTTATCTTCGTTCTTCTCCTTCTCTCAATCTCCTTTCTCTTTCACACGTTCCATCCTAGCTCTATTCTCCCTCTTGTCTCTCTATTTTTTTTCTTACTGCACCATACCAGATGGCCAAGCCCCTCTCTTTTCCTTTCTTGGTTTCCAACAGGAAATTGAGTTCCAATTTCACTATTCCTCTTCACCCTCTTTCTCTATCTCTCTACTCTGCCCCTTCCTTATTTCTCCTTCAATGCCCTGTCACCCCTCACCTCTGCCCCTGTCTATCCAGCATCGCACTAGACCCGACACTGCACTGCTCCTCCCCCATCTCTTTTGCTCATCATCCATCTTCATTAGCATTTGTCCCACCTACCCTCCAATCCACCACATCAGCATCCCCTTCTTCTCCTCCTCACCTTCTGTTTTTTCCCATAAGCGTGGTCGAATTTTCTTCTTCTCCATCATTAGCCAACTCAGAGGTTCTGGTTTCCTCTATTTTCCTCTTTCTCCCCCCCTCTCTCCTCCCCCTTTTCCCTTGTCCCCCTCCATCAGTGGTTTCCTCTGCATCCATCGAGTTTCTTGTTTTTCATTTAATTCTAAATTTTTCCAAAAATTACATTTTTGCCTTTTGCATTTCTAATTTAATTTCATCTATGTCCCTGATATAATGCCATCTATGTCCCTATTCCCAATCCATTTTTGTTTTATCTGTGTTCTACTTATCTAGGAACTGCACAAGCCAACCCAGATTAATTAAGGCTTAACATAATCAATGGGTTAGCCTTAAGCAACAAGATTACTCTATTTCTATTCAGATCTTCAATTAATTTCTAAATTTCATTCTTAGAACATCCCTTAGCTAATCCAACATCTCTGATCTTTAATTTGAACTCCAGATATCAATCTAAGATGTCCAAAATCCAAAATCACCATTTAGTCCAGATCTTTAAGATTTTAGGGAATCTGCCTAATCCAATCATTGGATAATTAATTAAGGACATTTTAAAGATATTTATGAAAGCTGATTAACTCCAAGATGAGCAAATTTGAAGAAATTGATAGTGATTAAGCTAGGGAAGTAGATTTTCCTTGTTATTTAGTTTAATTTTTTGCCTCTTGAACTGGAAATTCTGCTATTTTTAGTAGTTGAATAGACCTAAACTTTGATTCCATTTTTAGTAACTTTTGTTATTTTTTTAATTTTTGAATAATTAAATTTTATTTAAACTCCCTGTGTGATCAACTCATTCTTGCATACATTATACTATAATAGCCCGTACACTTGCAGTAAAACAACATAGGATTTACCGATTGACATTTTTATTCAAGAGCTTGTATTTTGAGCAATGTTTTGAATATTTCCAAGTAACTTGTTACTTGTGCGAGATATATTACTATTGTTAATTTTAAGCTTACTTGTAATGATACATTCTCTAATTTGTTTATCCTGCTCTAATTAAATCATAACATAGTATGCTAGAAGATTATTTCATCTTTTACAAATTTGTTAATATGTGCCTTAGCATTGTTTATTTCTTATCTACATGTGCGTCTATGTTATTGCATATCTTGATATTTTAGGAGGCTAGTAGTATTAACTTTATTCCAACACCTCTACAAGCATCTCAAGAGATACGCCGACGAGGCATGGAGCAGGAGAGGAGGTGCCTCTACAGATGAGTGGTTAGCCTAGCACTTTTAATATACATGAGCGAAGAAGTATTTTCTCATGTTAGAAGTTGAATTTGGTAATAGACTATAATTAGTAGCTTAGACTATGGGTTTTAGGTTGATATTGGACTTACTGTAAATATTATGGACTATCAATGGAAGTGTGTTTTTAATAGTTATTCGTGTTATGACAAGCTAACTATGTGGTAAAAAAATTTGATTTTGGCACACTTTTCCCTATTTTAATCTATGTGAAAAGATTTCACTTGTAACATCCTAATTCAAAGATGAGTGGTTTTAAATCTACATATATTATACCTTTTCTAACTTGTTTTCAAAATAAAAGAAATTTCTAAATATTTTTTTAAGAAAATCATGATATGACAGGTTTTGGTGTCATAGCTCAAGATCTTGCTGCGTACAACTAAAGTGCTATGGAGATGTCTCGGTGTCAACCTATAGGGGACTAAGTCTTAAAATTGAGTAGAAGTTAGTTGTATAGGAGGACTTACTAGGATTTTGTTAATTCAGATGGCTCCTAGGAGATGTGGAGAGGATCCTTCTCCTCCACCTACTGATAGATCGACCACCACTAGGACACAGGGCATCACTGGTGGCTTGCTTGATGTGGCCAATCTGGCTGCCAAGTTCATATTTTAGAGGATGAGACAATGACTAGAGGCTACTAGGGTTACTGATGAAGTTGCAGGAGGGATTGAAGGAGAGAATGATGGTCCAAGGGGGACAACTTGCTTGAGAGATTTAGGCCAATTGTGCCTAAGTTCTCCAACAAGGATGGGCCAAAGTGTACTGAGACTTGGTTACATGACATTGAGTGAATTTTTGCAGTAATGGCCATTCTTGAGAGAGACAGGGTGCAGTTTCCACTTTTGCCTAACCGGTGAGGCTGTACATTGGTCTCCAATAGTGGAGAGGAACTATTTTGAGGGTGGAGATATCATTACATTGCAAGATTTCAAGATAGTGTTTATAGATGAGTTTTTCCTTCCACATGTTCAGGAGTGGACGGAGTTGGAGTTTTTCAATGTTAATCAGGGCTCCTAAATGGTTTCATAGTGTGGTTGAGTTTGTACGCCTAAGGAGTTTCACACCCGAGGTTTAACATAGAGCTGAAGGTTGCACAAAAGTTCATCAAGGGATTGAACTTTGACTTGGAGAGCAAGATCTTCACATCACAGCCTACGACAGTAGCCAAGCCTACGGAATTGGCATCCACTATAAAGAGAGTTGAGAGGCCGGAGTAGAGAGGCAAGCTAACAATTTGAGCTAACCAGCTGGGGCTTAGACTAGAAGGGGAAGAAGAAAGTTGTGATCAGGAGGCATTCACCACCATCACCATTGGTGAGACAGTTTGAGGGTCATCCCATGAGAGGCGAGGTTGGGCAAGGACGATTCCGTCCAGGTAGAGATGTACATGATAGGGCCTTAGATGTTTTCAATGCAGCTAATGGGGCCACATTTCTCAACATTGAAGCTTGGTGAGGAGGGCAGTGCCACTACCTTTAGGCCAAGCACCACAGCAAGATCAGCCGTTGTGGGTTAGACAGTTACCACATAGGAGCTGATGCCATGTTTAAGCCCTACATAGCATAGAGGTTAGGCTTCTAGTGGTGAGAGTTGAGTTTACACTATCACCATCGACACCGTCTTGGTAGGTATGCTATTGGTACATGATAGATTAGCTAGTGTACTAAATGATCTAGGTGCTACCCACTCTTTTATTTTTCAATCGTGTATAGACATAACTTCGAGTAGATTAGGATTTCTCTTAAAGGTTAGCACACAAGTTGATGTAGCTTTAAATTTACTCACAAGCACATGAATTAATTGTAGTATTTTCAGTCAATCAAGGTTGATCCCATAAGGAATCTCACAAACTTGCAATGGATTGGACTCTATTTAGATCAATTAACTTTACCCAATGACAAAGAGTTGTGATTAAATGAGGAATTAGAGTAACTTGAAATGGAAACATGCATAGAATTAGAAACTAGAATTAAAAGAAGCTTTCTCAAAACTAAGCTAAGCAATTAAAATGGAAACTTACCTAATTAACATGCATTTAACTAAAGGAAACTAATGCAGAAAAAGCATGAATTAATCTAGGAAACATAAACTAAGGAAACTACTAAAATGAAAACTTTCCTAAACTAGAATTAGAACCTTTCTAAAAATAGAACTTTCTAAAACCAAATTAGGAAAATTTCTAGCACTAAACTAACATGTAAAAAAAATTACCAATAAGATCTAACTAACTTTAATAAGAAATTAGCAACATGAATGTGAATGGAAAGTATCATTAAAAGACTTTCTAAATTTAACATTTTCTAAATCCTATAACTCCTTAAAGATGGAACATTATAAAAATCCAAAATAAAATTTAGATACAAACAATGAATTAACTATTACTAAAACTAAATTAAACAACTAAACTAAGAAAAAACCCCAAAAGAAAAGTGGACTAGTACCATGCGCATGATCTATGGATTGTATGCGCGGTTCTAAGGTGCAAAAGTGACCAAAATTGATTAATATAAAGTGAACTATAATGAAAAATAATTAATGGATACAATAAACTACATGAAAATATAAATGGGTTCCAAAGGCTTTAAACAAAAAAGGTGTTTAGATGGCTGGAAACAAAGTACAAAGTTAAGGGGAGAAAATTTCCAAATTTCAACTACTTAAGAACATTCAACAAATCTAGCATTAGAAAGCTACTGAATCCACAATTTTCATGTAAGGACATAACCTATATCCAAGTACTTTGATAAAGGAAACATTTTATAACAAGAATTCCCAAAAACTTTATTAAATAACCTCCAAATTACACTAAAAACTAGACTCATAATGTATCTTTTGTTGTTGAAAATTATGTCCAATTCTTAAGCATGAAATCCTATCTAAACAATGCCAAAAATGCAATATAATACTAACAAACTAAAGTATGATGACACGCAAATAACACCCAAAAAATAATTCAAGAGAAAAGAAAGCTAAGTTGGTGAACTAAGGAAAGGAAATTAATCTACAACTATGGGTAAACAAAAGGAGCAAAATGT
Source organism: Warburgia ugandensis (assembly GCA_035236585.1). Taxonomy (NCBI): domain Eukaryota; kingdom Viridiplantae; phylum Streptophyta; class Magnoliopsida; order Canellales; family Canellaceae; genus Warburgia; species Warburgia ugandensis. Next base: position 56,813,774 of record CP141128.1, read on the forward strand.
GAAATTCAAGAGGGGAAATTAAGGCCTAAGCTAGATCTTGTCTTGGCTGTCGCTATCAGAGGAGATTTAATTTAAATGTTGAAAGAATAACAAAGAAAAACAAGTGGAATTGAGGTAAATAATAAAGGAAATGCTAGATGGAAAGAAGGGTGCAAAATTAGAAAGCAAAACAATGAAAACTAAAGCAATAAAAACTAAAAGCAAAGAAAGCAAACTATTAACCTAAATTGGATGAGAAATAAGCAAGAAAATAACTATAAATCCAAATTAAGAAAAGAATTTAAGAAATCCCAAAGTTCAGTAGCAAATAATACCAAAAGAAGCTATGTTTTAAGGTGTCGCACCCACCTCTACTTGAAAAATTCGTATGAAACATGGGCTATATATAGGTGAGTAGTTTTCTAACTTAGGAAGGGGTGAAATTATGAGGAAAGTGGCCCTAGGGTTAAGGTATTGAATCATGAAGGGTTGATGGAAGATGAATTAGCAAGATGATGTTATAAACATAACATGAGAGAGAGAGAGAGAGAGAGAGAGAGAGAGAGAGAGAGAGAGAGAGAGAGAGAGAGAGAGAGAGAGAGAGAGAGAGAGATAATATGCATGGACTAGCAGATTTCAAATTATGAAAAGGGGGTAGGCATCTTTTTCCTAGAAGGAAAGTGGAGCTTTTTTCCTTCTCATTTTGCGATGTTTGGTTGATGGAAAGTAAAGAAATAGGAAAGGAATAAGGTTTAGGAAAAATAAATAAAGATCCAGGGTTTTGAAGTTATTTGAATTGAAGTAGATCTAAGGTTTCTTATTTAGGAAACCACATGATCACCAATTAGGAAAAGGGGGATCTTTTCCCTTAGGAAGTGTCTCCCTAGGTCAATTGAATGGAAAAAGAGTGGGAGATGGAGTTGCAAAGCAGGGTTTCTCTCTAGATGGGTCCACCAATGCATAGTCATCTTACCTTCTACATAATTCTCTCAAACCTTCTAATTAAACCTTGAAAATTCAAATTTAGAAAGTGGATCATTGCTTGAAATCTCCTCCAATCGTCTGACTCCATGTAGCATTTGGCTTAATTGGTTTAGTTGGCTCACTTTGATGGCTCATTTGGCTTGGAATCATGGCTCACATCCTTGGCTTTAATGGCTTGAATTCTTTCCCTTGTCATCTTCTCTCATGGCTTATATAGCTCAGGTGGCTTGAATGGCTCCCATTCAAAGGAGGTAGAAATGAATGGATTGCTTCATGTGCCCATTTTAGTCACCTTTAACTGTTCCAATTGCTTCCATTGATCCATCATCTTGCCTTGATATGATCTTTTGATCTTGATCTACTTTGAAATATTGAGATTTAAGCCTTGACTCAATCTTTTGATCTTGATCTTCAATTCTCATCTCGATCAATCTTGGCTGTTAGATCTTCATTTCAACACCTACAAAAGAAAAAAAAATTCTAATTAAATTTGAAGATAATTCACATATTTACTTTGGATTAGCTTTTGAACTTACCAACTATCAAACTTTTGAATTCTTAGGTTAGAAATGCATGTGTTATGAAATTCTGAAAAAACCCTAGAAATAATTCTATATTTTATAACATATGAAATACTAATTGGGTAGTTTTTATACAAAATTGAACACTTATCATTGTCAGGAGTGAGGAAGCAACTTGGGAGTTAGATGATGATATGAGACAATGTTTTCAAAGTTATTTTGATCTTTTTACTATACTCCCATGAAACTTTGAGGATGAAATTTTTGTAAGGAGGGAGTGTAATACCAATGATTATATAAACTACTTATAATATCCATGAAAGTTACAAAAAATTTGGGGGACTTCTTTTTCATTTTTCTTTCTTTTCCACCTTAGTTTCTTAAGGTATCAGCACATTGATCAATTCAAACATCTAATAAAATGTAATTAATAGAACACAAACTTTGTAATGGAGTGGAGAATTCAACTAGAAATTTTAGCTAGAACAAGGGTATAAGGAGTTGAAAAGTAAAGCCAAGGAGTTGTTTGTACCATAGGACAGACAATAAGAAAAGAGGGTGTAAATGTAAATGATTAAAATATGAACCAATGGGGGTATAGTTGGGAAGTCACATGGGTTGAAGTTAGCATGCTTGCTTCCCATGTGCTTCCCTAATTTGTAAATGGGGGTTTTAAAACTAAATAGAGCATCTTCATCCTCTCCCATGTGTATAACACCTTAAGGCTGAGAAGAGGAATAGAGTTTGATAGGGAGAAGAACAAGAGTAAAGCAAGGAAGAGGGGGCTAGTCATGGGAGTCAAGTGGAGAAGGGTCGAAAGCAAAAGTTTGGCTGCAACAAGTGGGGGAAACCTTGAAGGAATTTGGCTTGGAACATAGGAGGAAGTTGCAGTCCCTATTGGAAGACTGAGCAACTTGCATGGAGCTCAAATTTAGCTACAAAAGCCAACTACATTTGGGACCAAGGACTCCAATTGAGGGGGGAAAAAAAGGAGTTCTTGATCTTTAAGAAGTAGGAGTTTTAGGTAATAATTTGGTGGAATAATAGTACTATAGGCTTCAAATTTATAAGCATGTGGTGCGTGTTCAGAAATTTCTGGTCTGGGGTTATTCGTGAATCTCAATTTAACATGCCCTACATGCTATGCTTAGTTTTTGTTTGGAATTCCATTTGGGTTATGTTTAATTATCTATCATATTCTTATTATTGAATGATCTAAGACATCAAAGCATTTTACATGATGTTATGCCCCAAGGACTCCTAATTATCGTTATTGACGAATCTCAACTTTCATCCATGGATATTAGTTTCTCAAGCCCAACATTATATGCTTAGTCTTTGTTTGAAATTACATTTGGGTTATCTATAATTATCTATCATATGCTTATTTTTGAATGATCCAAGCTATCAAAGCATTATAAATGATGTTATGCCCTAAGGAAACCAAAGTATGGTTTATTGGTGAATGCCAACTTTCATTTGTGAATATTGGTTTTCCATGCTATACATATTATGTTTGAATTTTATTGGAATTCTACTTGGATTACCTTTAATTATATGACATATATTCATTTTTGAATGATTCAAGCCATTATGTTATATGTATGTTGTGCATGCTCTAGAAATCCAAGTTTTGGATAATTGGTATAACTAAGCTTCTTAGGTTTTGCATGCCAGGCTGGTAATCCTAAGATTTCACCTTGAAACCATGCAGTGAATTTGATGTTTGACTTATGTGATTCAATATTCATGGATGGAAGATGTATGATGTCAATTTAAGGGTTTTTGAAACAAGCCTTTGAAGACATTGGCCTTGGAATTGGTCATTTATTTCCTAGCCTGTTGTGGAAGGAATGGAACATCAAGTTCCAAGTGCTATATGATCTAAGTTTTTCTTAAGTAAATCCTAAGGCAATTGGTTTTGGATGATTTTTCTTATGTTACTCATTGATTGTACTTAGGTGTGTTTGATGTTGCTACAATTAGAGGGTTGTATGACTAAAAATTTCAAGGTTAAATGGAGAAGGGTCTAACGCAATTTTCTATAGAATCCTATAGGAAAATTCATGTCCAAGGCTATCAACATATACCTTACTTTGTTGCTAGAAAATTGATGGAATGTTGGGTGATGCATGCTTGGCCTATAAAGGACTATGTGTAGTCTTGTTTTAATGGAAAAGAGGGTAAAAAACCAATGTAATTTCTAGTAGATTTCTGTAGGAAATCAATGTCCATTCATGTGTTAAAACTTAGTAAATGATGGTTATATGAACTCACGTATACCAAACTTGAATGCTAGGATGATTTAGACATGAGTTAAGAACATGATAAGCCAAATTCCCATGATAAAAACCTTGATAAGGACATTGATATTAGGAATGTAATAGAGCACAATTTCTTGTAGTTAGAGTAGGAAATTGATGCCTAAAACTTGCCTATTCTCGATTGTGGAAATATGATGAGAAAACTTGGAATATTAGTGACTAAACAACATGAATCATAAAGAGGAAAAACACATAAATAGGTTGGTATTGAAAAACTTATGTCATTATACACATGGCTAAACATCTTACAAGTTAAGGGAACACCCTAAGGAACAACTACACCAAAATGCAAACATAAAGAGAAGACATGATAACACTTAGTCTAGGGAAGACTAGGGACCTTCATCAAACTACCTTAAACTCTAAACTAAGCAATCTATATTCCTAGTAACAAGGTTAAGCATTTCTATAAGAAGAACATCTAGCACGATCTTAGAAAGTAGCATGAATAAGACACACCAATGCATGTTTGTGAACCAACTAGTTGGTACTTCCATGATTCATACTATGGTTACTTGAATCATGATCTATTTCACTAGCAATTCCTATTTGTTTTGCACTCATGGTTGTGTATGGAAGTGTGTACAACTTGTGATATTATGGTTCATGCTTTTCTTTCAATCTTACTTATGACAATAAGCAAACAAATAGGACATGTGGAATACGGTAAAAGTCTACTACTTGTTGAACTTTGGTTTTGAAACTGTAATAACGCATGAATCATGGCACCATTTATGGAAAGCCCCACACTTTGCAATCATTTGAGATTTCTTATTTATGCAGGAGATAGTGTAAAACATTACCCTTTCTATGTTTCAAGTTATATTTATTTAGAAAGTTATTTACCAATTTGATTAGAGTTTTTAAGGCAAGCACTCTTGGAGTAGTTGTAAGGCCTACGAGGTATTTGATTTGATATTAGGGAAAACCACTCGACGATGGCTCGAGTAGGTAGATCATGAGGTAGGTGCTCACCGAGTAGCTGTAAGGTCTGCTAATGTGTTTTCATCAATTTGTTTTGGGGGACCCCTTAGTGTATAGGCTGAGTGGGTGGGCCTCCAATGGCATGCTAGCTTCGCACAGCTGTAAGGCCTAAGACTTGATGCTATGAGGTTGTAGTTGGCCCTACCCTCTGATTGTGATTGAAACTAGCTCGATGATGGATTTAGCTCAAGATGAGCTTTTAGAAGGGTTGTTAGCATGGGGACTACTCTGAGTGTAGCAGCTAATTGCCCATGAGAATCGGTGCACACTACCACGTGGTCTCCATGGAAAACGTATGTTGACAGTAGTTACCTGGAGGTAACGATAATGCATATAAGCATATGAGTCTATTGATGGTCCAGAAGATTTGGACCATTCCAGGAGTGTCAGATATTGTGGGGTGTGTTGTTGATGGTCTAGGAGAGTAGGACAGTCCATGAGCCTTGGACATGCATGGAGGTCTCTATTGTATGTTACTATTTGTGCTATATATGTTACTATTATTAAATTTAAGCTTACCTATAATGATACATTCTCTAATTTGTTTATCATGTTCTAATTAAATTAGAGCACAGTATGTTGGCAGATTATTTCATGTTTTTCAAATTTGTTAGTACATGCCTTAGAACTATTTATTTCTTATCTACATGTGCATCTATGTTATTGCCTATCTTGATATTTTAGGAGGACTACTAGTATTAGCTTTATTCCAAGGTGAAGGTTTTATGATCACCCTTACAAATGTCCCAGGAGAAATATCAATGAGGCATGGAGTAGGAGAGGAGGTGCCTCTATAGACGAGTGTTAGAATAGCACTTTTGATGTACATGAACGAAGAAGCATATGCTTATGTTAGAAATTGAATGTGGTAATAGACTATAATTATTAGCTTGAACTGTAAGTTTAAGGTTGATATTGGACTCATTGCAAATATTATTGACTCTCAATGGAAGTGTGTTTTTAATAGAAATTTGTGTTGAGACTAGCTGATCATGTGGAAAAAAAGAAGATTTTAACACACTTTTCCCTATTTTAATCTATGTGAGAAGGTTTCACTTGTCACATCCTAGTTCGAAGATGGGTGCTTCTAAATCTATAAATATTTTTCCATTTCTAACGTGCTTTCAAAATAAAGAAAATTTCTAAATATCATTTCTAGAAAATTGGGATGTAATAATCATAAAACTAAACCTAAGAGAAATAGAGGGAGAGATATCACCTTAGCCAAAGCTCCCACACGATCAAGTTCAATCTATTGGAGAAGAGTAAGGAAGCTCATCCATCCCCACCTCCCTTCTACTTCCCTTCTTTCTTTCTTCTCCCACCATTTCTTAGTCCATCTTTCCTCTTTTGCACTCACATGCATCACTTCTCTATCCATCTCTTCCATGCACCCCATTCTCTATCACCTAGCTCTTACATGATCCCTCCTCTCCACCTTGTCCATGCATGCCCCAAACCTTCTATCTTTCACCTTCTCATCTGTTCTTTTTCATTCTTCCCCACTTACACGCACCAGCCACTCCATCATCTTCCTTTCACTTCTAGATATTCCACGCTCTAATCTTCTATCTTAGATCTCATACATCTTCTCCTTCTCTCACCTTTCAATTACACACACACACACACACCATCTACCTCCCTTTCTCTTCCACCTTCCACCTTCCACCTTCTTGCTTCCATCCTTCTTTTACTTTCTTTTCACTTTTGGGATTTGGGTATAAAGGGTGAGGAAGAGAAACCTTCTATGGCAGCCAAGGACTCTTTCCAATATTAAAGTATGGTTTGAGAATTTCATTGGGTTTGTGGCATATTGGGTTGACGAGATGAGAAAAGCTTGTTTTAGGTTTAGTGTACATTTGGTTGAAGAGCAGTGTATAGGCACTTGTTTAATGACACAACAAAGTAAGTTGTAAAGTAAAATTCAAGCCTAGAACAGGAAGAGGATGTATACAGAGTCTTGTTGAGTAGCCCAATGAAGGACTCCTATAGTAGACACTTTAAGGAAGTCTCTTTATTTGCTTTGTTTTACCTTTCTTCATATATTTACTTTTCATTGTAATTAAAGTTATAATAATGAAATAGTTGTTCTTCCTTTCCTTAGTTTGTATCCTTACTTGTTTACTTGCTTTATTCTTTGATTAGGTTACTCGATTAGTTTATTTCCTTGATTTGTTTAGTTTGCTTAGATTAGTTGTTTACTTTAAAGTTCTTTCCTTTCTTTCCTTGTTCGCTAGGTTAGAGTAAAGCAACTTATTTTTAATTAACTCTCATTAATCCTAGAGTCCTCGTGGGATCAACTTGTATTGTGTACTAGCATTTTGCTCACTCGTATAAAGATTTCAGATGCGCTAGTAATATTGCAATTATGGCTGCATGCTCACTGTTTCACCATTGATGTATAATCTCATTCCCTAATGGCTTGCACACAGGGACCCCACATGTGCATCATTGAAATCTTATATGCTCATGCACACCGTTGACTTATTCTTGATTTGACATTCCAAATCCATGTGCATTAGTCATCTTGTGATTTAGATGTATCCATACTATTTATTTGATAGTCTATGCGCATGTGCGCCATTGATTCACTTCCTTAAATCCACACACACTATTGACCTTTTAATGTAGTACATCACTCACTGTTGATTTACATCCTGCTATAGTTTGCACACTATTGATTCGATGTTCTATTTTGCGTGCTGTGGTACCATGCACACCACAAAGTTGGCACTCTATGTATCATGTGCACATAATGCCTATCGCATGCACCCTTTGATTCATAGCCCTCGATGCATATGCATAATTGATCTCATGATCTAATTTCATGTACATGGCTGATTCATATTCTATTACATGCAAACTATCGATTTGTTATTATGAGCACCATACATAAAATTTATATTTAATGCATGAGAGTCCATGTTTGGGAAAATAGAAGAAAATTTTGGAAATTTACATTCATATTATGAATTTGAACTTAAGCATGGGAATCGGGAAAGAATTTATATCTCCTCGAATGATTGAATTGCCAAGTATTTTTTATTACGGGTACGTGTATTCTTATGTATGTGATACGAGATTTTGAAATGGGTTGTGCATTGTTTGACTCCACCTATAATCCAATATTTTGAGATTTGACTCTGAAGAGTGTCTATTTAATCGTGCATTGTATGTGTGATCGTTCCTATTTTGAACACTCATCTAAGATAGTATACGAGGGGTGCTCTATGAGACTTGGTGAAGACTCATTGGAGTCATATGTGAGGGCCGATATATGACATCCACTATGCTAGGAGTGCGGTTAGCCACTAACATTCTCAAAATAATTTCTAATACCTTCCTTAAAGAAACATTTTGTACATTTAGTAGTATTATGCAATCTATTCAAGCTGATTCATTCTCCTCCATGAGGACCAGTGTATGTCATGCTATATTCACAATTGAGTATAGGCAACAGACATTGGTTTTCTCTATGTGCATAACAAACATTATATGTATGGATATAGATGAATATGTCAGTCAACCTCTAAGAATTTAGACCAGATACCTTTATGGCTACAACAGGACACTACTACTAGTCAGTACGATACTATGATTGATTTATAGATGCTAAGTACATCTACTAATTTTTTATTATTTCTTTGTATATGAATTTTTGACACACTATGATTTATTGTGTATTGTAAGGTTTTGATGTTATTAAGGTTTTGGTATAGATTGTGATTAATCGAGTGTAGCCCATTATCCTCTTGCATCAATGAGTTTTTTGCATATTTTGTCTTGCTTAGAAATTTTCACTAAGTGGTTATACTCATCCCACAATTTTAGGTCATTCGTTTGGTCAAAAGAGTGACTAAGACTTTGTAGGAAGTGAGGCATAACCACGAAGAAAGTACGAAGGATGATAAATTAGTTAGCCTTGATTTTAACCATTACATTGGATATTATTGACTTAAATGTAATAAGATATTAACTTTCATTATATGAGTTATGGTTTAAATTAGTCATTTGGTCTGTGACTAGCTGGTCCTATTAATGCTTATGCTTCTTTACCAATTTGTTGATATATGGAGATTTTGAAATATCCTAGTGATTGAAGGAAGATGTTTTGAAATCTATTATATGTTATGCTTTTTAAAAGCTTTTAAAAGAAAATATTTCTAAGGAATTCCTAATTATTTCCATAGTTTAATAAAAAACTATTTGAAAAAATTGGGCCTTCCCAATATAAATGCAATCTATATGAAAATTTCCTACCACATAAATATGCAAGTCTAATTTAATAATGCAAATCCTAAATTTAGAAAAAGTAAAGAGTTAGGTAGGCCTTATAGTGGGGTCCTCGAATAAAGTTTTCTCACATGGGTGGATCCATTTACATGCTACCTCCACTTCCAAGAAAGCATGGTTCACCCTTGACATATATTATTATAACCCTTGAATTCTGATTTAAAATAAGAATACAATTGACCTCACTATAATTTCACTCAAAATAAAATACATCACTACCCTAATTTGAGAAAGTGTAATAACCAAAGTTTATACACCACTCAACTCCTCCAAATCCTTTGTCAAATTCCTGTAATGACAAAAAATAGTACTAAGTATCAAATTAATCATAGGAATTAAAAGTAATATGCAAATCCTAATTATATGGAAATATAAGTTATGCACCTAAAAAAACTAAAAGTGCCTATGTTCAAAATGCACTTCTAATTCTTGAACTATAACTAGTGGTAAAATAATCTAACCTACACTCAATAAAAATTCCATTAAGAGTCTAGGACAACGGTGCTAAAATCTTAGTTTATTTATTTTTTAAAATACTGCAAGTCCATAGATCTATTGAAGTATAGATATGCAAATACTAGTTGATCCCAGAAGGACTCTATTTGAAACTTAGGAATATTAATTGAAATCCAAATTAAATTATCCTAGCCTAGCTAAGTAATATGAAGTAAATTAAATGATCAAAATTAACTATGAAATACTCTAAAAATGGATAAATTCACTGAGTAATGAAATATATAGATTTGGACTAGTGCAAAATGGTCATGAGCATTCATATATAAGTATCATTGATTTAAATTTTACATAATTAATGTAACATCAATAAAATAATAACATGAATGATATATGTATTGAAATATCTAATTGAACCATTTTCTCAATTCAAATGATATAGATAGCTTAATCAATATATATCCAAAACATGGCTTGCATTTGTAGTTCACAAGCTATTTAAGAATACATAAGTAGCAATCAAATGTCATGCTAAATAGCATATTATAATCAATTCATAATCTATGAAAATTACCTCATAGTTAATAATTTGCTCTCTTTAAATCTAATGATAACTCATACATGAATGGATTTACTATTTTGATGTGGCTTCATCTTCATGCTATATGGAAGATTTAGTTAATCATGGTGATAAATCTAATTAATCGTGAACATATAACTATTTCTATCATGCTAAAATACTAGAAACAAAATGTCCTAAATTAGCCTAAAACTATAAAAATTCCAAAAATTAATAAAAATACATTCAAAAAATTAAAATAAATCTAGCAAAAATTATCCTAAAAAAGATGTCCTTAGACTAGATGGAAATTAGGTTCCTATAATATGAAAAAATGCTTCTTAAAATTAATAGAAGTATCATCTAAAACTATCACAAAGTAAATTTTAAAATGGTGCTTAAGATTTGTGAAAAATTGTTCTAGGATTGCTATAAACTTTGCTTAATTTTAGGATAAACTTGGCGCAAAATAACTCCTAGACTAGACTAAGATAATACTAATAAATAAGTACTAAAACATGAAATTAAATCTTGACCAAAAACTTAGAGTTAAATACATGGTTATGGAATCTATACTCTAAAATAGAACATCAAAATTCAAACACAACTTCAAAAAGGGACAAAAAAAATGAATTTTATTGAGATTATTAATATTTAGATCATGACAAGAACATAAAGAAATAAAAGAAAACTAAAGCAAAAATTCCCCTCCTTGGATTGAAGATAGAAGTCCAACAACTCCTTGATATATCATGAACCAAAGATTTGAAACTTCTCTACTCCTTACCAAGCCAATACAAGAGCTCCCTTCTTGATGTGTCACTCATCAAGGAGAAGAGGAACTAGAATACAAAAAACCAAGAAATAATCTACCATAGAAAAATGTTCTCCTCTTCAAAACATGTCCAAGTTGCTCTGAAAATAATGTTATTCCTCCTTAAGAAACCTGACGCCTTTCTCCAAGAAAATTTGTTTAACTTTCTGATGCAAAAATGTCTAAAACAATACTCTTCCCCAAGAAAGGATGTCCTCCTTTTATATATGCATGATTCCCCCTTTAGCAGTCCAAAACATTTCCAAAAAGAAAAATATGTTAAAAGACATCTTCCACTCCCTTACAAAATGTCTTTTATTATATGAATGCACTTTCTAATGTCTTTCTCTTCTTCTAAATATATATGATGTTATTTCCCTCTAACTTGGAGTGCTCTTGTGCTCTTCTCTAGCAACCCTTCTATATAACACATTTCTTTCTTGAGTGAAGTCTCCAAAAAAAGAAAAAGAAAACAAAAAGGCTAGCCTACTCTAACACATCCTTTCCTCTTACGCAAAGTGAGGTCTCCTCTTGAGTGAAATAGTCCAAATCAAGTGAATCCTTCCTCTACAAGTAAAACATGTTTCCTCTTCTAAATGAGTCTCTCTTTGGCTCTCTTGCATAGATACTTCCTCTCTCTAATCCTTTCACATATGCTAAACAATAGTAGTTGGTAAGTTATAAAGCCTTTTGATCTCTTGCCTATGACTTTCTAAAAATCAAAGAGTGAGAATCTTTGACCAAGTCCACCTTGGACCCATTGGCCAAGTTAACCTTAGAAGAGTGTATTTTTTACTTGCTCTACTTAGAAACATTTGACTCGTCTTTCCTTAATCACCAAGGCATATATTTGGAATGTCCAAGCCTTCTTCTCCTAAGACATCCAATAAAGGTTGAAATAGATGTCTTTTGATTACGAATTGAAAACGTTGATTTTGAATGATCCAAACTATCGAACACATCCATATTGATGAAATCTTCACATCCATGACCAGTCATGCTTAAGGTACCACATTCTAATAATTTTTGAGAGAGATCTTGACCATTCAAGGCTGTATCACCTAGATTGCCATCAACCTTCTTCAATCTGCCACTAATCGTAGAAACTTTAAACACTCCCATGTCACTTTTGAAATGTGGGTTTGATGCTTTACTTGGATCACGGACTAGCTTCCCTTTAGGATTTCCAATAACCAAAAATGCATAAATTATTCCATTTAAACCTAATCTTGCAAAATGCAAAAATAAACCCTAATTAGTGATGAATTGAGTGATTCAAGGTTGCAAATGCAATTTCTAAGATAATAGGTGTAATAATTATGTGTATATCATATGGTGTTGATTGATCTGTTATGTCAGTAGAATTCTTGGTATAGGTGACAAGGTTAGGTGGATGCCATCAAAGGATTATGGTAGGTGAAGAGATGTGGCTATGGTTGCTAACGTGGGCCATGAAGTAGTGAATTATGTCCCATGCCTATCACATGATTCATGTTACCAAATACTGAATGAGGGGAACGGTACATATGTTACGAATTAATAGAGTTGGCAACGCTGAATAGATGGAACTATTATATAAGAAGGGTCTCCTCATACTTGAAAATTAATCCAAACAAGCAAAGAAACAATAAAAATCTAATGATAAAACCTAGCCCCATATTTGCACAAAATCAATTCTTTCTTCTTTGTAGGAGAGAGCAATTACTCTAATCCACATCTAATCTAGTTTCTAAATGTCAGATTTACCTGATATGTTGTGTTTAATAATTGCCAAACTTTTGCCTTTTAGGTAAGTGAAATGGAGAGCTTCTCATGAGCAAAATTTGTGACAAATATCCAATATTAAGTTCCTATATTTATAAATTATACTAGAAGCATTGGTTATTAAATGTTAATGGAATACTTTTACTCTAAGTGATGACATAAGAGAATATTCAATGAATTAAATATGTGAAGTTATATTCCTTCGAATGCATCAATGGCCAATATGGCGTGCTTATCATTAATGCTGCTTTGTGGTTGCTATTTAAATATTTGTGATGATGAAAATGATATGACATGGTGAATTATTGCATATGAGGCATGATGATAGGTGGATGTGGCATTTGTGTAAGTCTCATGGATGATATGTGCAAATTGAATTTCTATGAGGAGCATTTGAGGCCTAGATGAGATTCAATGAGTGTGAGATTATGTTTGGATGAGGCTTATTTCATAGTGTTTTTGCCCTTTGGATAGCTTAAACAAACCATTGAGGCCTAGATAGGCTTAGGTCGGTAATTGGATAATTTGAGGATCCATTGGGTTTTCGCCCTTTGGATAGCTCTGCAAACTTTGAGCCCATATAAGCTCAATTGATTATTCTGAGGATCCATTGGATGCAAACTCCCCGGATAGATCTGCAAAACCTTGAGGCTTAGATAGGCTCAGGGGTTTAATACCATGTGCTTCATGCTGTGAAATGTAGAAGCTTGGACACTAGGTCTAGGATGTGAGTTTATGGTTGAGGAGATGGTGTTGAGGGATACTAACATTTGCGATGATTGTGTTTGCTTTATATGTGTGACGACCCGAGTTTTTAAAACACATTTTATAATGCATTTGTTCAAAGGAAGGGCCCTTAAATGTGTAAAAAGAAAATTCGCAAACAATGCAGCGAAAATTCTTTTCATTTAAATTCATTGAATAAAACCCAAGTCTCACTAGAAGATACATAATACACATAGCCATTTCTTATAAAATAAATTTTTATTGAATACCAGGATTGATCCAGTGGTTCACTCATACACAACCCTATGTTAGGTTACAACTCATTGTCCAAAATTATATAATCCAAACTTCAAACCTCACCTTACATTAAAAACACTCAATACAATACACTCTCAAATAAGGAAAAATTACATATCTTCAAATACATACTCTATTTTTCTTATTTTCTTCAAATCTTCTACTGTCTTACTCCTAGATCTTCAAGCTTTAATCCTTTCAGTCCTTTATGGCCTTGAGCTTCTTTCCCTCCTTCTCTATGCCTAAGGTATTGTAAACATGGAAACATGTACAATACCTCAGCAAGCTATGCTTGGTAGGGGATACAAAAATATACTACTTCATCAATACAAGGATACTTACCTTAGTCATTAAGCCCTCCTGAGTCATCTCATACTCATATATAGAGGATATACATTATTTATGTAGTATATGACAAATTAGTTAATATATTGAAGAATACTCAAAACTTGTTCCTTCCCCTGGCTATACTTCCACTTAGGAGACTAATACTTAGCCAATTCACATATAGGGGTTTTCATTCTAAGAACTCTTATAATAGCATATCACTATGCCATGGCATCATACTATGCCTATAATCTGCGCATCATAATGCAAAATACATTAGGACTACTATGCTCATAGTCTCAATCCGTACAGTGCTCCCGGATAACTGTATAATCTTCCACTGATACCAACTGTGGAATAATCAATCCATGTCCTCATGGGGTGGACCATGGCTGTTACAGTGGAGCCTTCCCATTATTGCTCCATCCAACATTTAGCCTCTTTTTGGGCATGGTATCCATCATATAAGTTTTAAGAAGTGGGTGGCCAAACCCTCATGACTTCCCTAGCATAGCATCCCCAGTCTCTATCTCTGTGTAAATCAAAATTCACAAGTCTCCATACTTGTATGGAAAATACTTTGTACATATCAGACGATGTGTCTGTTTAACTAAAATTTGGAATATTTTCTACACCCTATTCTTAGGGTATCCTTAGTTTTCATACCTCAATACTTTCACCTCATTAGACTTGATCATTAGATTAGATCCAATGAATTAGATTATGAGGTTAGATCACTTTGTTGATCATTTGGTTAGACCTCATATCTTGGATCACTTTGTTTGATCATTTGGTTAAATCCCGTAATTTGATCATATGTTTTTGGATCACATGTTTGGATCTGTGTTTTGGATCACTTAGTTGGATCATATGTGTTGGATCACTTAGTTTGGATCATATGTTTGGATCTGTGTTTTGGATCACTTAGTTGGATCATATGTGTTGGATCACTTAGTTTGGATCATATGTGTTGGATCATGACTATGCTAACGTACTAAGCATAATTACATCATGAAGGTCTTATAATTACAGACTAAGATCATGTATGTATACACATGAATCCTTAATACATTCTTGTACATCCACCTACCTCAAAGTAGTATCTTGATTCATACATCTCTAGTGTATTCTTCCACAATGTCTATCATGGTCTAGATTCATCCATCTGTCAAACCATATGTATAAGGTTATTTCCCTATTCAAGTATGTATTCCTATAGATGATACCCTAATTTTCCTTGAATCAAATTTGATCAAGGGTTTGGGATTCTCTATTTATGTTCTTCTACATACGCATACACACTATACAATACTACATTAGTATTTGTTTTTTATCATCCAAGATCCTATGGATCTTGTTTGATCATCCTTATCTTGATTTTCAATTTTTATCAAGATTAGATGATTTACTACATTTTATGCTCTCATTATTATTACTCAACCAATTGATGTTTTATTGGTTGAGGGTATCTTATTTCATTCTAAGTCTAGATTGCTCCTCTTATGTCAAATTGGCTAAGGCTTATTAGTTAAATGGTTGAACACAAAGTGGCTACTTCAATCCTCATGAAAGGAGGCGTTTAAACCTCACAAACGTCAACGGAAGGTGGGGGGAGAGCATGGCTCTATTAAATAGCCCCCTTAATCACTATGTCCATCATTCACTAGCTTGACCCTAACTCAACCTTTCATAAGGTTCCTATGAGCATTTAATCCTAAGTATTCTTTCTAATTGTTTTTAATTAAATCCATGAATTAAAATGTCATTCATGGAGATTTATTATTCTCCTAAGTTAGACCAAGGAATTTATATTCCTTATATTATCCTACTAACTATGGTCCTTACTATCATTACGTCCATGTCATACATTCCATGTGAATGTCCCTTCCTTCTAATTTCATTTAATTTCCATTTCAATGAAATTACAAATACTTAAGCATTGAAGCATAAATTTTAAGCATGAATAAACAATTAACTAAACACTTAAATAAACAATTAAATAACCAATTAAATAAATAATTCAACTAAGAAATGAAAGACAATTATCATAATGTTCAATAATTGAAATAGAAATCTAACATGTTATCATGATCCAAGGGTCTTAATTGATCCATATTTATTTTTCATCTCTTTAGGGTTTAGATCTTGATCCTTCATTTTATTTTAGATCCAACATATTATATTGATGTAATTTAATTATTTAATCATAGATTTATCTCATCCATTGATTTGATCTTCCTTGATCTACCCGATCAAGGAGATCTTAGGTTACTTTGTACCATTTAAGGGCATAGATCTTGATCTAGCCCAAATCCACATCATCCATTCATTGAATCCCTATAATCTTATTTCAAGATCATCATCAAAATACATTCATGCTGTCCAATCATCCTGGATCATCTTGATCTAAGAAATACTATTCATTTTTAGGGATTTTAGTAACTCTTAAGGCTAGATCTCTTAAGATCTGCCTAATAAATACCATTTAATCCACTGATATTATTTATTATGTTATAACATCATCATCCAACAAGGTATTAGTGGTCTGATCATCCTAGATCTTGTAGATCAAGGATGTTAGTTACTTATCCACTTAGTTACAGAAAATTAAATTAATTAAAATCAAAATTTTATAAGTTCAGCCCCTTATAATTATTACAAGGAATTCATAAAAACTTTTAGATCTCAATTTGGATCTCAATTGAGACCAGAATTGTGATTTTAAGATTTCAGCCCATTTTAAGGGCTGAATTTCACCTTACTGGTTTGGATCAATTTTACTGATCTAAAGATATATAATTTCTAATGTGAACATGTTTATTAAGGTTTTTTGACATTCTGAACACATCTATTGGTTTAGATTTCAATTTTGGGGTCATCTTGGTCATGATCCAAGATCAATGGCACGGATGGTGCTAAATAGATCATGTAAATACTAATTAAAAACAAGATCTAATATGTATTTAATAACATAAATATGAATTCTATGAAGGTTTCTGATCTTAATTTGGTGATCTATTAAACTCAGAATTAAGTTTTTAAGACTTCAGCTCGTTTTAAGAGCTGAATTTCATCTTTAAGTTTTTTGATCAATTCCTTCATATATATGTATAAAAATCTGACTTTAATCATGATCCTAGAGTTTTAGGGGGTCTCTGAAGATATCCATCGGTTCAGATTTTCCTTTTAAAGTCATTTGGTCCATGATCTAAGATCATGGGTACTGATTTTATTAAATAACTTATGTAAATGCAAATTAAAACATAGATCTAATAATTTTAGTACATGGTAAAACTACAAGGAGTCCATAGCATTTTTCTGATATAAAATCAGAGCTATATCAAGCTCTGAATTGAAGAATTATGATTTTCAGTTAACAGAATAGACGGCCCAGATTAAATCTGGGTTACAGGTACGGATCTCCCCCATCCAGTAAAACCAAGAATTCAGATTTCACATCCTGGGGTTTTTGGGCCCCAGGAATCCATCCATCGGCTCAGAAGTAACATCTGAGTTGTGGATCCATGGGATCTCAACCCTCAGTGCCGGATCCATCATCTTCGATGGATCAACGGCTGTGGAGCTCCCATCTTTGCCGGAAAACCAAACTAACCTACTGTAAATGAAATAGGGGTGCAAGTGCACCTACCTGGAAGAAGATATTCCAGATCTATGCTGGAAAAACCAGAAAATCCACTCCTTATAATATAGGTCACCGGAATTTCCATTTTTCGCTGATTTATCCATGGATACTCCACGAATTATGGTAAAATCAAATGGGTTTTGTATATATTGATATTGTCAAACTATCCAATGGTCAAGATTAGGTTTCAACGGTTGGAAATTAACTTATAGCTCAAAAACCGTAACAGGGTGAAAACCCTTCTCATTGGGACGACGTGTCTGTGGAAGCGCTTGATATCCAAAGGAGGAATATTCCTCTGGGTGCTTCTGTGGACACTCTAATAGGGGAAATAAAATGCAAGGAAAGGTAGGAGAAAAGAGGGAGAAGGAGGATGAATTTTGGTTTGAGATTTTGGCAGAGTCTAGGGGACTTCGTGATGTATTTTTGGAATATTTTTGAGAATTTTTATAATGTCTATTTATAGGGATTTTTAGTATTTTTCATCATAACACCTAATTATTATGTTTTTTCTTTTTAATATTTAATATTTATTTGATTCCGACTACCATCTCCTTCTCCACTAGTTGGTGGTAGTGGTTTGACTCATGATTGCACATGGTCTGGTCATTGGATTCCATTTTGAGTCCTTTGTGGGCCCCATGTGGGCCCCACATGTGTAAAAAGGCCATTTTGCCCTTTATGTATAAAATTTTGAGTTTACTCTCACGAACTTGGAATTGAGTGTTCTTAGTGGCGTTGGACTCGTATTTTTGAGTACATTCTAAATTGAATGTCTTAGACCTTGGCTAGGGTAAAATTACCATTTTACCCTTTTGCTTTTAAATGGAGAAAATAAAGGTTTTTCACTCTGAATTCATAATGCACCGTGCTTACAGTCATTCTGAAGGGTTCGTGAGATATGTTTTCACTTATGCATCTCTTTATGCCTTATTTGTACTTCTGTACGTTTTTACTAAACCTAATATTCCAGCCTGATTTTTCCTTGAAATCTTCAATTTTACTATTATATTTTTATTACAAAAAAAAAATAGGGGTGTTACAGTATGAGATTGAAACTTGTGAATTGATGTGTTATGAAGTTGGACTAGTGAATTGGATTATTACTAGATTGCATTTGTGAGTTGCTTCATTATTATTGTTGAATTATAATGAAAGGCAAAGTAAGAATTTGCTGCGAATCTATTCCCCACATACTTATTATTTGAAATACAAAATGACTACCTTTTTCAGGATGCCTAGACCTATCTTGTCAAATGATTTTGATTGAGCTTCCCTACTTACCCCTATTTCTCCTTTTTAGGTGAATTGAGTCATCAAGCTCCCTTGTAGTACATGTATATTAGGACCAATAGTGGATTGAGATTTACTTAGGGTCGACATCCTCTTTTAACATCATTATCATGACATCTCATTTGGGATTTAGGAAAACATTTGTGTGATGGTTAGATTGACTATTGTTTAAGACATTGCTCTTAGGCTATTCATCTTTATTTTCAGGTTGAGTTTAACAATGTTAAATATGTACCTTTTTCTAATTGAATTGAAATGATGATATTTTGCGATAATGACTCGTTGAATGTGATGCATGGGAATGGTGTGCTACATATAGATGCACATGAATAACAAGGATGCAATGGACCATACTTGGGAAAAGTTAGGTTCATTGAAAGTACCTCTATGTTATCTTTTCTATTAGAGAAATACATGCAGTGTCAAAAAGTATTATGCGCGGAAAGCATTTTACCATAGTTGGTCGCAACCATCGTGGCTCTTCTCCTTATGATTATGCTTGATTGGAGGTTTGAAGTGACATTAAGGAGATTGCAAGTAGATTTAAGATTTGCTTTCGAGTAGTTTGCTCAGAGGAAAAAAGGAAGAGAGTGTATGCGTTTCTTTGAATCGGCATTTAAGTGTTTGTCCTTGATGTCAAAGGGGATTGTGTGGCTGCAGTGTAAATACAAGAATAAGAGTCGTCATAAGGATTTCATGTACAAACACCTAAAAGGAGCCCTCTTTCATCTTCCTACCGCAGCGTCATCGTCATAGTTTTTGAAGAGAGAGATGGAAGGTGCAGATGAAGGAATCGATAGAGTGGTGGATTCAAACTCAAAGGACTTACAGCAACAGAGCAAAGCGCTCGACAAGCTCACTGACCATGTCGAAGACCGCCAGCTCGACTCCACCAGAGTCCAAGAGGTGAATCTTCACATATTTCTTATTCCTTCCTCTCATTTAAATTACAATAAAACCCATCTCATATTCTTGATAGCGTAACACAATTTTCATGTAAAATTCTGCTCTTTATCGTGTTCATTTTTTGCTTAACTATTCTGATTTTCTTGTTGTTCTCTTATATACTTGCATTGGTGCCATTATTTGAATGTGCTTTCTCTTGCAATCATGGGTCTCTTGATTATTTTGCATATGGTTGTTTTGTTTTTGTCATGGTCTTATTGGGTTTATGTGAATAATACCTGGATAATTTCTAGAGAAGTGTTTCAACTCTTTGAAGCTTTTCTCAGTTTTACGTATTTGTTTTCTAATCTTGAAAGACAGTATTGACTCTTTTTAGTACACGCCTGAGGTTTTCTAATGCATAATTGCTTTTATTGCCTAATGCCTGTTTTTCATTCTTTCAGATTTGAAATACTTATAATGCTTATATTCAAGTCATGATTTCTAAGGGATTTGCTTTAGTTTGATTATCCTAATTGTGCAATGTACAGGCTATGGCGTCAATAGCTGCATCTGCAGAAGCTGATTGGAATGCAATGAGAATGAGGTGATGCCAACTGTTCTGATATGTGTGGATAATCTACATTTTAGTTATCATGATATAAACATTGTCCATAGCTGTATTAACATGGTTGTATAGAGGCTATTATAGATGATATTCCCAAATTGAATCTTTATTATCTTACCACAGTTTTTGTTGTGCTATATATACTTTTGTTATGTCCTGCCCTTGCAACATCAACATAGAGGTCATTGCAATGTTTTGTATTCTTTTTGTAATGTATTATCTGGTAGAGGTATGTTTTGGTACAAATAGCATATCCGTAGGTCTTCTTCAAAATTTTCTGTTTTCTGTGGCTTTGTTGGGTCATTGTCGCCTTTCATGTTATTTTGGTTGCTCCATTGCCATGCTATATAGGAGTATTTTCTTGTTTGATATTTCTGAATAAGTGAGCTCTTGTGAGACAATAAAAGAAGTTTAGAATGCCAATGGTATTATATTGTGTAAGGTTGTGAACTAATCTGTTACAGGTTGGCTTAAAATGTCTTGTTCATACTCTAATATGTTAGCATGGTTTGAGTTCAACTACTCGACTCATTACTTGGGAGGTGTGGAAAGGCTCACGTCTATAGAAAAGAAGAATACCTTGGCAGATAACTAATAGATTGTTGGAGTATTTAGGGGAGAGTTAAATAATTTTCCGACGTAGAGATTTTTGGAGCTCTAAAATAGAGGATTACTTTGTGATTCAAGTCATACTTGCTAGATGCTGGATCCTCTTACAATCCTTAGGTTCAAAGATGCAGTAAAATATTGAAGGTCTACATGCATCTAAAGTTCTATGTAAACTGCAAGGGAACTAGTCAAAACATACTAGTCTATAACATCACGTATTTGAACTAGGTAGAAATCTGCACTCCTATTGGCTTTAGAATTTAGTACGGGTAGGTTATCCAGTCATGAGGAGAAAGCAATTTCAGCTAATGTGATTGCAAGGGTGTCTAAATCTAGGTTGTAGTCGTGGAGGCTAGAAATACCATTTAAAGATGGTGCTTCTTACTGCCAGTAAGTAGTATCCCTTTACCACATGCCAAGGAGTGCCAAGACCACCCACATTCGACAACTTTCTGGTCGAAGAGATACTTGTAATTGTTAACAACTCCTTGAGATTCCATAAGGGAAGTGTAATCGTCAGGCTATTATTTTGAATGATGATAATCTTTTACTAACCAAATATATAAAGAAAAAATATGGGCAAATTGTTGATGTAGCATTAACGGTATTTGTGAGACAAATGGTTTAAGATGCATGCTTAAGTATTGTATTCTGGACACCAGTGAAGGAGGTAAATGCTACATGTTTTTCATTGAAACATTATCTATTCTAGCTAACTTGTCTAATGTATTTTGAGAGCAATAGAGGTGTGAGAAAGGGGACACTTCTTTCTGATGTATTAATAATTCAGTAAATGGGTTCCAGAATCAATCAGAAGGTTGATCCATATATTGGAACAGATTGTATATTATAATAAGTGGCATATGCTCAAACATTTTTGAATTGCTTGAGACTGATCTCCACCAAACCCCCCTCTCTCCCACCTTCTCTGGACACAAGTTAAGATGCGTAAATCAACTACTAGTATGAATAATAGGCCTAGTTGGGTGGAATAAGGAGAGGAAGATGGAAAACTTTTGTGTCTAAACTTCTTGCACACTGACCTTTACATCAGAAAAAAATAAATATCTTGTGTTTGCCTTTCTTGTGGTGTGATTTTGGCCATGTTTAGCTTACTCATCAAGTAAAAGTGTCTTGCTGTTGCTAGTCCTTTCACGAGGATTTTTTGCCTGTTATGGCCTCTACTATAGTACGGATATATTCATTCTTCTGCTTTTAAAATTTTTTTTGATGAAATAGTTGTCTAAAGCCTGCCATGGTACTGACCCAGGATTGATTATTGGATGCTGCATTATGCTTAGGAAAAAAGAAGAAGAAAAAACTCAAATACCAGCATTTCAAAAAGATAATATAAAATGGTAGTCTGGTGCTGCATGCTTTTAATTGCTTGCAAATCTGGCTTAGTTCTTTTTCTAGAGACTTTGACGAGTAAGCTTTGCTTAGGTGGAAGCTATGGCCTAATATATTGCTTATACTCTTGATCTTGCCATTGTATTCTGACCTTATACTCAAAGATGCATTACATATAAGATGGATCTGAGAATATCAGGTTTTTAACCCAATTGGTATTTATGACCGTATACCTATGCCCATTTCAATTGGTAGTCTCTCTAGCTGTCCAACTATTAAGTCTTCTAAGATACCTTATTATCCTTTAGGTTGTTCAAGATGCTCATCTTCAATGTCATACCTGATTCTCATAGGTGTATCAAATTTGTTTAGTATCAAGTAATGCATGAATCCTGCACTATAGCTTGGTAATTCTCTAATGTTGTGGCTTTTTATCATACTAGCTTTTGCATTTATTCAACTGCATTGCTAATAGACTTAGTTCATCATATTGCACCTATCAAGGAGATTCATGGTGTGGATGTTGCATTTGGCCACCGGTTGTTTCTATAGCATATGGTCCACCACCATCTGCTACACTGTTGCTCTAGCGTCACTTGGTGATCTATCTTTTACCTTTCACAGTCTCTCTAAGGCTTCTTCAATCGTTAAAATAGCAGGTGTTGCTGACAATATAAACAATGATTTAGGTACCATAAATTTTCTGTTTCCTATTTCAGCTTGTCTCACATTCTCGTCAATGGTGGAACCTCACTTCTCTTGACAAGGTGTTCATGCCGATCTGCTAATGATTCCACTGGCTCTTAAAATATCCTTGATGTTTTGATTTTTTCCCATTAATCAATTTCTCAATTTTATTTAACATTTTAACTTTACTTTCTGTTGGCCCGCATATCTATTTGTGAGGCATCTAGCAATGAAGGAGCTCTTTGCTAGAGGTATTGTCTATGCCAATCTGGTATGACCTAGAGGTTTTGTTCCTTGTACTTCCCTACGAGGTATGTTGGTGGAAGTATTCTTCTTTGGAAGAAGCTCCTTGGCAGAAACAGTACTGTTTTGTAAATCTAGCCTGCCTTCCTAGCAAAGGTGATGTGGGACGTTAATCCTCTTGACAAATTGTAATAGAAAATCACAGAAAACAGACACAGAGAAATAAAAAAGAAAAGAAGACAAAAATTCAAAGATAAAGAAGAGAAGAAGGGAAGAGTCCTTCACCTTTGCCATTCAATTGGTCTTCCTCCCTTCAGAAGTTCTTTGTTTTAGACAACTGTAAGCCCTCATTTTGCTCTGCAGTAGCTTTTCTTTAATGTTATAGGAAATCAAGAGCATGCTTCAGCACAGTCCATTATAGAATCCCCAAACTCATCACTGTATCTTATTGATAAATGCAAAGTTAGTAACTCCAACCATTTGGATCAATGTCTTGTTATCTAGAAGCACATCTAATCATGCATTTTGATGCGTGCAACTGCATTATCAAGCTGAGGAAGATGAGAACAGAGATCAATGTTAAAATCTAGATAACAATATAAAATAGAAAGAATTGAGTTGATCCAATGTGACGACCCGGGTTTTTATATGATGCAATTTTGATAAAAAGGCGAGATCTCTTGTTTTATAAGTATGAAATGCATGAAAATCTTTTTCTTTTGGAAAACAATCTTTCATAAAAACCCCAAGTGTCAAAACGCATTCTCAAATTATCTAGCCATGGCAATGTTTTAAATCAATATTATTCTCAAGAAAGTGTTAGTCACAGCCCCAGCTATTAGAGAGTAACTACAATCAAGTAACATTGAAAGATAAGGTAGGGGTTTACTTACTTGCACTTAGTCTGGGTGCCTTCTATCACAAGCGTTCCTTGCCTTTAAGTATTTACTTTGTGTCTGAAAAATGTTGAGGATTGGGTGAGTATATACTATACTCAGTAGGAGCCTATCACTACTAGTTTTATAATGCATGAGATGTTTTAAAATCATATGCTCTTTCAAAACATGTGCATGTCTGAATACTCAAGTTCAATATCGATATTAAAATCCATTATCAAACTGAAATACTAACGACTTAAAGGATCACATAATCCAAAATCGAAAGTATCATATACATATATATCATAACATTATGATATGCATAAGATGCTTCATTGAATCCAACTCATGGATATCTAGTATGGTATGGTCGACCAACCTCATATCATGCCATATGCAATGCAAATAAGTCCACAAAACCATAGGGTCCAACTATGCCCACGACCTCATTGCCGTGTGGTCCCCGGGTACCTAGGGACAGCGTCATAGCCTCCACGGGGCATATGACAAATCGACCCAGTGTCGTGACACCAGTGGTAGCCCCCTGTACCACATGCAGTCGACGTAGGGACATGCCCTTTTTGGGCGTGGTACCCAATCCACCTAGTAGTGGTAGAGGCTGGGAGGCCACCCCAACCTCTCGGCATAGCGCTTACGAGCTTATCAGCCCAAATCATAATTAGATCAAACAAGTAAAAACCTCTCTTTTTTCAAAACCTGTCCTCTCGAGTCCCTCACAATTGCTTGGCCCTCGGCACTCCAGCGTCTTTTGGTAACCCTCAAGGACATGCAATTTTTGCAAGAACTTAATGCTCACAAATCATGCAATGTATGTAATTGTTTGCAAAACATATCTATACATAAGGTATATGCAATTATTTACAAAACATGTCTATGTATAAAGCATTTATCACATGCATGCTGAATTAAGTCATGCTAAACAAGTCATATACTTAAAACATGTATTCTCAAAACAATCATAGCTCTTTTAAAAGAATCTAGTAGCGATAGAGCACCTACCTGGCTAGGTCGCGCTAACCCCTTTGTCCTCGTACGCTCCTGAACATGGTTTGGGGAATCAAGGTTAGTTTGGCCTATCCTTTATGGGTTTTAGAGTGGTTGGTCTTATTACTTAGGCATTAAGGGTCCATCCCTATGCCTATGGGTGTCCTAAGGTCCTAATTGGGCCTTGGTATCATCAGTTTTCCAAAGGTCTAGCGGCCACGCGCCACCATCCTATTCTAAGGGTCATGCCCACCTTTGATTGGCCCTTGATCAGGGATTTTATAGTTTGGGTGTGTCCGCGTCGTCGACACGGACACAACGCCTTTTGTGGCGCCTCAATCGGAGCTCTAGATCTCAAGTTATAAGCTTTTTAGTGTCACATGTACATAAGGGCCTTAAGAGTGAAAAGGTGGAATGCTAGCGCGCTGCGCGTCTGCGGCATGCGCCTCAGTGAGCGCGTTTGCAGACGCGTCGGGTTTCCCGCCCAGTTTTCCCTTTTGCGGGCGCATCCCCGGACGCGCCCGTTTGGTTCTCTCAGACGCGGTCGACGCGTCTCGTCCCGGTGGGACGTTCTAGTCGTTTGGGGGACCGGGGCGTCCTCAGGACACCCTGGTTCGACCCTGTCGAACCAGTGTGGCCCAGGGAACGTCCCTGGGTCCTTGGTGACTCTCCAGGGCTCTATTTTGCATGATTTTTCATGCAAAAACTTAGGGAAACTGATCCTAGGACTCCTGTGAAGACGGGTTTTGAGGGATCTTGGGCATACCTGGCTCATTGCTGGGTTTTTCTCCTCTTTTCCCCTCTAGGTTGCTTCTCCAAAACGGGTTTTCTTCAAGCTTTTGGGCTGCCATTAGAGGCGCCCAAGAGCTCTATTTATAGAGCTATAAGAGGGTTCTGGAGAGGGCTCTCACCGCCCTTGAATGGCAGTGGAGAAACCTCCAGAATGGCGTTAATTTCTCCTCCAATCACCGCCGTTCTAGAGCCCTCTAGGGGGTTGAAGATGAAGGGTGCCTGTATCAAAACGGGCCCCTGTGTTTGCAGGCTAAATCCTTTTTTTGTAAAAATTATATTTTTGCCCCTGAACTTAAAAGGGCCATAACTTGCTCATTTTAACTCCGTTTTAGGTGATTTTGGTCTTGTTGGATTCCTTTTTCCGAGAAGCACCTAATGATACCATTTTTAGGACCAAATTTCTAGGTTCAGTCAAGGTGAATAGTGAAATGACCAAAATGCCCTTATCTTCAAAAACTGAACATTTCATTGCTAACTTGGGATTTTAATATTACAAAATTGGAGTCATTACATCCAACCCCATAGATTGATCTAGATTGCCTAGAGATTCTAGCAGATCTAATGGTCACACTATGAAGACTGTGCATTGCTCGATGACCCATTGGAAGTGTCAAAAGGTTGTCAATTTACTTAAAATGTTTTTAAACTTAGATTATAATGACCCTAATGCCATTTCCAAAAACCAAAGGAAAAAAAAGAAGAAGAAGAGATGACCTCATGTTAAGTGCACTGCGAAGCACCTAGAATTCTTAGAAAAGGATAAGGATAAATAAGAATTTTGTAGTTCTCTTCTCCAAGTCACACGTACCACTTCATAAAAGACAACAATCAATGAACTAATGAGTAGACATTATAAATTAATAAAAGGATTAAGATAAATTGAACTTATGAGAAATGTCATGCGGCAAGACATTGGTTTGAGCACTTAACTGAGTTGGTAAGTGCTATACCTTACAACCAAGAGGGTTTGGGTTTGAATCCCCACCATTCAAAAAGAGAAAGAAAAAGATGTGTTACCTTGCCATGTTAAAATAATAAGAAAAGTTTAATAGAAAAAAATTAGTTCAGTCTAAATGGTTAAAGCATCTATCTATGTGCCAATTTCCCCGTCCTCATCTGCAAAATAAAATTTAATTAGGTGCATAATATTTGCAAGCTCCTTTTGATAGGTTTCATGCCCGTCCTACTCTTTGGCAAGCAATAACTCCATGTTGATCCTCTTTTCTAGAAATCTGAACCATTCTAGTCTTGTCCGCATCCTAGAAGTGCTGTATTGCTAGATCTCATGCATTCAATGACCATAGAGCACTATTTTCTTGAGTTTTAAAATGGAGGATAAATAGTTTTGCTGTCCAATTTTCAACTTCAAGAAGCCTATGTTAGTATTATCAAATGGATGAGATATTTGGTGCATAGCTCGTCTAGGGTGTAGACGAAATTGGGAATGGTTCAAATCTTCCTAAAGTTGGGCCCAGTTGAGTTGTAGTGTGCTGAAGAATGGGATGGGCATGCACCTATTAAAAGGGGTGTGCAGATATTAGGCACCTTTAAATAATATTTAAAATTTTGTTCTTGCTCTATGCTCTTATAAGGGATGAAACATTTCAATATAAAAAAAAAGGATGACATTAGGTATGTACTAGAAGTATACAAGGTTTGAGGGATGGAGGTGGTGTTGTAAAATATTTCTCTAGTTTGGGGTGAGATGAGGACTTAGAAGGATTAATTTAATGGTCATGATGCTTGAAGGAGAAATGGTTTAGAAGGTTTTTGAAGCTTTTTCCTTTAAAATTTGTTCTATGAATTTGGAAGAGGTGATTGGCATATGGATGACATTTGACTGAACCTGTAGACACTTATCTACTTTCTTAATTATTTCATTGTTCTGTATGCATCATTATTTTATTTAACTTCAAATATGTTGGCTAACAACTTCGCTTGTGTGGTTTTATGGCTTTGCTGCTGGTCCTAAGCCTAGATGAAGGAGGAGGGTTGCATTAGGTGCTAGCCAGCTTAAAAACCTTTAGCAAACCCAGGGATATGAATTTGACATTGACATTCCCTTAGGCTAGGGCGTTCCTCATATATGACGCTATGCATCGAAAACAAGGGCTGCTAGGGCATTCCCCATAAGCAACGCGCTGCATCGAGTCGCAGTGCAGTGGGAAATAGGCAAGGGCTTCTAGAGCAAGCCATGGCTGCATTAGAACCTAGGTGCAGTGGAAGTAGGCATGGATTCCTGCACCGTTGGAAATGTGCGCACGTAAAGAGATTAGCTCAAGAGGATAAGATTCATTTTGTCACATAGAATATGGGCACATTGACAAGTAAAAGTATGGAGTTAGTATATACGATGATATGTAGGAGAGTCAACATAGCTTATGTCCAAGAAACCAAGTAGAAAGGGGCTAAAACTAAATAAATTGATGGATATAAGCTTTGGTACATAGAAAGGACAGAAAAGGGCAACCCTAGTGCATGAAGCTCCTGCATATGCGGGGTTCAGGGAAGGGGCGGACCACAAGGGTCAATAGTATGTAATCTTATTGTACTTTTTGCAAGAGGCTGTTTCCACGCCTTGAACCCATGACCTCAAGGTCACATAACGACAACTCTACCGTTGCGCCAAGGCTTCCCGTTACGTAGGAAAGGACAACTATGGAAATAATGTAGGGATATTGGTGGATAAAGAATTAAAGGATAAAGGTTTAGACGTTAAAATGAAACATGATAGAATGCTACTAATAGAACTTGTTCTAGGAGAAAAAATTGTAAGTGTTATAAGTGTGCCCCACAAGTAAAGTTAGAAGATATAATCACGAGATAATTTTGGGGAGATCTGGAGGAAGCAATTATAGAAAACTTCCAACACAGAGGGGATATTGAAGGGAGCAGACTTAAATAATTGTTTAGGAAAAGAAAGGAAGGATATGATAGCGTACATAGAGGGTATGGTGTTAGAGAAAGAAATGAGATGGCGGAAGCTATCCTTGATTTTGCTTTGAAAGATAACCTAGCTGTAGCAAATGCATACTTTAAGAAAAGGGGTGGGCACTTACTAGCCTTTAAAAGTGGATCATATAAAAGCCAAGTAGACTTTTTTCTACTTGAGGATTCTCAAAAATCAATGTGTAGGGATTGTAAGGTGATACCAAGTGAAATTTTAACCACACAACGTAGGTTAATGGTTATGCATATTTACATTAAGAGATGGAAGAAAAGAAATGAACTTAATAGGTGCCCAAAAACTAAGTTGTGGAACTTAGAAAGAGAGAAGATAACATCATTCACAAACAAGTTGATGGCATAAGATGTTCTTGGAGTATGTAAAGGTAAAAGGCGACCAGTGAAGGAAACTTGGTGGTAGAATGAAAAAGTGCAAAATGTTATTAAAGAGAAATAGGCATGTTTTAAAGCATATGGAGTATTGGTGTTGATTGTTTTACCGCAAGTGCACGGGCTATTGTAGGGTAGCTTATGCAAGTACGGGTCGATCCCACGAGAACTTGATTTAAAATGGAGTTTTCAATAAAATCTAATTATTTAAAATTAAAAATAAATCACTCAAAATTATTGGAATTATTAAAATGAGAATCAATGTTCAGATCTAATAAACTTCTCAAAAATACAGAATTTCCAGTTCTTAAAGAAAACAAACAAAATCAAATAATGAGAAAAAACTACTTCCCTAGATCAATTTTCATCAAAATCTTCACTTCTGTTCTTCTAAAAGCTAATCCTCCTTTACAGATATCTTCAACCTGTTCTTGATTAGTGATCCACCAGTCGGAT
Organism: Warburgia ugandensis; assembly: GCA_035236585.1. NCBI lineage: Eukaryota > Viridiplantae > Streptophyta > Magnoliopsida > Canellales > Canellaceae > Warburgia > Warburgia ugandensis. The sequence continues at coordinate 56,843,604 of CP141128.1, forward strand.
TTGACAGATTCTTCAAAATGGTCAAGATCTGGGCTAAATTGGGATTTCAAGATTTGGACGACTCAGATTGATTTCTGAATTTCAGATCTAAGATCAAAAGCGTTGGTTATGTCTAGAGATGCCCTAATAATGACTCTGTGAAATTAATTTGAATTCTGTTAAGAAACAAAGGAGAAATTGAGGATTTGGTTTTGATTAAGGCAAAACCGTTGATGGGTTTGGCCTTAATTAATCTGGTATAGATTAGGCAGTTCCTGGATAAGAAAAACGCAGATAAAACAGAACCGGAATAACTGGGACACAGATGTAAATAAACTGGGGACACAGATGGAATTAACAGAAAAGAACAGATTTGTAATTTCTGTTAAAGAGGGAGGGCAAACTTGGAATTACACGAAAAATCTGGTTTTTAGAAAAAAAAAAACCAGGAAACCCAACGAAGAAGGGAGATGGGGAAGAGGAAGAAGGGGGAAAAGGAAGAGGAGAGGAAGAGAGAAGAAGAGAGGAGGGGAAAAGGAGAAGGCAGAGGAGAAAAACCCGACTTGGGTTTTCACCTCTAGGCCAGCCAGTGAAGATGGGAATGCGGGAAAGAGGGAAGATGGGAGAAATGGGAGAATGGAGAGAGTTGGGTACGGTTGGGTGTAGGGAAGAAGAGGTTGGGAAAGAGAGGGAGAAGAAAAGTGAGAGGAGAGAATAGAATGGTGAGAAAGTTGGGTACGTTGATGGTGAAGGTGGGTGGTGCGGTTGAAGAAGAGGGAGAGAAGGGAGAAGGAGCTGTGTACGGTTGGGAAAGAAGAGGTTGGGAAAGAGAGGGGAGAAGAGGTCTGGGGCAGTGGAGGCTGGGGGGTGAGAGAAGGGAGTAAAGAGGAAGACGAGAAGAGAGAAAGAGAGGTTGGGATGAAAAGAAAGAAAGAGGAGAAGCTGGGTATGGTTGTGGAAGAGAGGAAGATGGGAAGAGGAAAGAATAGCATGGTGAGAAAGGAGAAGAAGAGTAAGGAAAAAGTGGGTACGTGAGAGTGAGGAAAGAAAAAAAAGAAAAGGAAAGAAGGAAAAAGAAAGAAAAAGGAAAGAAAGAAAAAGGAAAAAGGAGAAGGAAAAGGAAAAGGAAAGAAAGAAAAGAGAAAAAGGAAGGGAAAAAGGAAGAGGAAAAGGAAAAGGAAAAAGAAAGAAAAGAGAAAAGGAAGGAAAGAAGGAAAGAAGGAAAGAAAGAAAAAGAGGAAAAAGAAAAAAAAGAAAGAAAAAGAAAAGGTAAGAAAGAAGTGGGGGAAAGGGTTGCCTTTTTCTCCATGATTCTAAATTTAGATCCATTGTCTTCTAGGAAACTATCACATCCATCTTCATGGGTGATCTGGTCAATCCATTGCCTTTTAAGATGATCTGCACCGTTATCTTTTAATCACAGCCGTCCGTGCGTCCTTTGGTTGATATGCAAAAGAATAGACTAAATTAGACTCATCTGAACCGTACATTAGTCATATAATGAGCTCTAATGATCATCTGACCGTTGATTTTGACAAATTAAGGTTTGGATGGTCAATTGGATTTATATTCAAAATCAAGCTAAGTTTTGTAAAATTGAACGGTTATATGATCTAATTGAATGCTAAATTAGGGGAATTTTGACCAAAATTAAACACTTAACACACCCCCCAACCAGCATTTTGCTAGTCCCTAGCAAAACATGCGAAAAACCAAATTTCAAGATTTTAAATTTTATTTTTAAGTCAACTCTTTTTTTCCTCAGAGAATTATCTTCAATAAATCACATCACTTTAGCATACTAATAAAAATGACTGAAGAATTCAAAACCCTACCCATATGCCAAAATAATTCCAATTAAGCTCAAATCTCAGAGTGAGTGTGTGCATGTACAGTTTATATATAGAATCATCTTAATCTCTAAGTAAACTTCTAACTTTTGAACTCCATCCGAAATATGTTTTCAACTCAATCCTCACTAATGACATACGCTCAGAAACAAAATCTCTCAGATAGAGGGTTCAAATCATCTCTCTCTTTTAATTATGTGAGTTGAGTCAATAAAAGCAAAATTTTCTCACATATACTCATGAAAAACGGGAATTACTAAGAAATTTTATTGCTTTGATCCCTTTGGAATGGATGCCATTACCTTTGAGTATTTAGAAATACCACTCTTTTAGATTCTATTCATTCATTTCCTCATCAAGACTATTTTTATCCTAGAATCAATAGGTCTTTAATTGGGACGAAACGTAGGCTTAGGACAAGGTATCAAAGAAAGGGTATAAGGTTATTCAAAGTTTCTTCAGAAAATAAGTAGAGGTCTTCTAAAGTTGATAATTCTTTCTTTCTTTGAAGAAGTGAATATTTCTTTTTTTTTTCTTTCTCTTTTCTTTGCATTCTTCAAACCTTTTTTTTTTTTCTTTTTTTTTTTTTCCAGACTATTTCAGTACTTTTGAATCACTTTGAAGAATATTTCTTTTCTTGATATCCACTTTTCATTACAACTAAAAGGTATTTCTTCATTCTTCTCTAACTTATTTTTCAAAGAAAATGGGTAATGGATAATTTATACTGGGTTAATATGGGTAAAGGGTAATTTGGTTGACAAAAGAAAAGGCTTTATAAAAGGGTCAATTTGGCTAACTAGTGGTAACAATACTTCTGGGTAGGCTTTATGTCTCTAGGTTAACAACAAGGATGGCCTAAATTATTTTCTAGGTTTCCTATAATCCATCAAATTCAATGAACTTCCAGAATTTTAAAGATAATATTCTAATTATTCAGGTAATTAGCCAAATTAAGAGTTTGGGATCAATTTTCTTTAAGCATGCTGAAGAAAATTAGGAATATTTATAACCTCTTAAAAAGGATGAATAGCTCAAAAAACTCACTTAGGTTATAGGTCTCCACTGAATTTCTTCAGAATCTCTAAGTTATAGCTACTTATCAATCTAGACTATCTATATGCAATTGCGTGTACAAATGTAATCTGAGACTTTGCTTTCATAGAATACTTTAGAAAATGAGTAAAAAGATGAATTAATCATATTCAATTCCATTAATAAGCTAAAGTTATCTAGATTATACTTCAGAAAATCCAATTCTCATCATAGTGTAGGAAATGACCTAAAAATTTTCATTTTTTTCATTTAAAAAAAAAAAAAAAAAAAACAAGGAAAACACCTAAAAACCTAAAAACAAACTAGAATTTGCTAGAATTCTACACCTCCAACCTGACAGAAACATTGTCCTCAATGTTTAAAAAGTAGGACCTAAAATGAATATGAGTGATGTAGAAAACAACAAAAATGAAAAACTCTGGGTTGCCTCCCAGTGAGCGCTAAGTTTAACGTCTTCAGCCAGACATATCCTCATTTATCTTTGAGTGTTCCGGATTCCAATAATGAAATGGCAAAATTTCTCACGCCACTTCAAAATCTCACTATAGTCTATATATTTCATCCACCTTGAAATTTTTGGTGATGGTTGCATTATAACACAATAGACTACCATGATTGTCAATTGAGTGAGACCACTTTGATGATCTCCTATCTTCAAAATTTCACTGTAATCAATATAACTCCACCTTGAAAATTTAGGTGGTGGAATCTTTATAACAATGTGAACTACTGCAAATTTGAATTCTATTGAACCAAATGGATGTGAATGGTCCTCCTTTTTCCTTACATTTTCCTGAAATTGAGGTATAAGCTGACTATGCCCTTCCTTAAAAGATTGTTCTTGTATTAATAGAGGAGGGAGCATGGTTTTGCTTACATCCTGATTTTCGTCTAGTATGTACCTTAAAGTTGGTTGATGTATGGACAGTAGGTCAATGGACTCTTTCTTGTCTTGTTCTATTGGCACATGCAACAAATCAGGTGGGCCTAATTTCTTATTTAATGATTGTTCAAATGAAGGCTTTAGGTCCCAATCAGGTACATATCCTACGTTAAAAGGCTTATTTAGAATTTCAAGCTCTGTAAGGGGTTCTACAGATGATGGGAGGGAAGTGATCTCACTTAATGGAAGCTCCTCAAAATGAGGTTTCCATTTACCTGTATCCATGATAGGAACAGAATCAAGGAGGGCATTAACTTCATCTATTAATGCATCCTCATTAAACTCATGAAAATGGGCCAAACAGGCCTCCAATGGGTCCGACAAGGAAGACGACTGAAATTGATCTTGTAAAACTGAATTGATCATGTTAACACTGTGCAAATCATCAGTAGTTTCACTAGGTTGGTTACAAATGTTAAAGATGTTTAGCTCTAATGTCATATTGCCAAAGGACAGTTTCATGACACCATTTCTACAGTTGATTAAGGCATTGGACGTAGCCAAAAATGGTCGTCCCAAGATGACTGGTATTTCATTCTTCTCATTCACCACCGGTTGTGTATCTAGAACTAGAAAATCTACAGGGAAGCAAAATTGTTTTATCTGGACTAACACATCCTCTATTACCCCTCTTGGTATTTTTACAGAACGATCAGCTAGTTGGAGCGTAGTAGATGAAAGTTTCAGTTCACTCAGACCTAACTGTTCGTATACCGAGTATGGTAATAGATTTACACTAGATCCTAAATCAAGAAGAGCTTGGTTAATCTTGTAGCTGCCAATAATGCAAGTAAGAGTGGGGCAACCGGGATCTTTGTACTTTGGTGGTGTATGGTGTTGAAGAATAGAACTAACTTGTTCAGTCAAAAATGCCTTCTTCTGGACATTCAATTTTCTCTTTATGGTGCATAAGTCTTTTAAGAATTTGGCATATGATGGGATTTGTTGTATAGCATCTAAGATCGGTATGTTGATCTTGACTTGCTTGAAAATCTCTAAAATCTCATCATTAGATGCAGACTTTGGGGCTTGACGCAACCTTTGAGGAAATGGAGCAGGTATAGGACATGGATCAACAGGTGAAATAGGGTCCTTTTGTTTAGAGTTTTCTTTAACTTTCGTGGATTTTTTTACCTTTCAATCTTTTGAGGCTCATCTTTCTCAATTCTTTTACCACTCCTAAGAATAGTAACAGCCTTAGTTTGTTCCATGGTAGAGCTAGATGTTTCATCAGATACATTAGTGCTTACCGCATGCACTCCCTTAGGGTTTGCTTGTGGTTGAGCTGGGAACTTTCCTTTTTCCATACTTTGCATCATTTGACTCATCATGTTTTTTAATTCATTCATGGACTGGTTGGTTTGTTTTATTTGACTTTCTAATTGAGAAATTTTCCTTTCCTGGTTTTGAACGTTTTGATTATCCTCAACATGCTTTTTAGGTGGGGGCAAGTAAGGTCCAGAAGGAGGTTGATGAGTTTGATAAGGTAAGGTAAGAAGTCCTTGGTTTTTTTTTTATGAGGTTGATATTGTCCTGGTTGTGGAACATTAGCAGTAGGTCCATTTTTCCAACTAAAATTTGGATGGTTTCTCTAGTTGGGATTATAAGTGTCTGAATATGGGGAGAAAGGTCTTTTATATGTATTAAGTGCATTAGCTTGATCATGAAGTACATCTTGAAAAGCAGGGATTGTAGGACATTCCTGAGTAAGATGTGACGTACTTTCACAAATGCTACACACTTGTTCTTCCTTATTTGAGTTTTTCTTTCCCATTTCTATGGCTTCTACTTTTCTTACTAGGGATGCTACTTTGGCATTGATATCATCTTTTTTCAGACATAGCATACATGCCTCCCCTAGCATGGGTGTTATTGGGCTTAGGTCTATCTGTATGTTCTATTCTTTCTGAGTCAGCCCAAGTTTGTGCACTTTCAGCTAGCCATTCCAAATACTCTTCCGCCTCATCTGGTTGTTTGTTGAGAAAATTACCATTACACATCATCTCTTCAAACTGGCGCATGTCAGAATTTAGTCCTTCATAAAAGAAGCTGATAATGCGCTATGGTTTATAGCCATGATGTGGGCAAGTGAGTTGTAGTTCTTTGAACCTTTCCCAGCATTGATAGAATGATTCTTTATCCTTTTGGGTAAAGTTCATTATCTTGCGGCGAAGCATATTTGTTTTATGGGTAGCGAAAAACTTCTTTAAGAATTCCCTAGTCATTTCATTCCAGGTTCTTATGGAACCTGATGGCAGTGCATTAAACCACATTTTTGCTTTTTCCTTTAAAGAGAAAGGAAAAAGTTTAAGCCTGACAGTATCTAGACCTATATTTTGTGTTCGTTGGGTACTACATACCTCATCAAATTCTTTAAGGTGCAAATAAGGACTCTCACTATCTAGACCATGGAATTTGGGAAGTAATTGGATTACTCCCGTTTTTAATTCTAACGCACCAGCATTTTGAGGAAGAATTATACAGGATGGTGTGCTGGTGCGTGTAGGCTGAAGGTAGTCTTTTAAAGTTCTACCACGAAAGTTTCGATGACCCTCAATACTATCATCCCCATGTTCACTCTGTTGGTCCCATTCCCTATTGTGTCTTCTCCAATCTCTATTTGGCTGATGATTATTCCTCCTTGGTGAAGGTTGATATTCATCATCCATCAAGGGTGGTGGGTCCTCATTCATGATGAGTGGAGCCCCTTGACTTCCATGGGGTGAATTACCCCTGGATCGTTGATCAGTCATAGATGTGGCTTGATCTTGTTGTATGTCTTTTTGGTCGTACTTGACTAACCTTCTGGTTTTGTCGCGTCTCCAAAAATGCATACAAGGGAAGCTTCTTTTTGTTTTTGTTTTTGTTTTTTTGTTTTTTGTTTTTTGTTTTTCTTTGAGAAAACTAACCTAAATGATGCAACCTAACTTCTAGAATGATGCGCAAACAAAAGGGCACACTCAAATAATCCTAAGGCTAATAAGCAGCAATATATTTGATTTTCTGTGGGGACGATGCTTTTATTAGCCTAAACTAGCGCTCCTCCTCTCTTGAGGAGTTGATTACTACTTACCAATTAGGTTCTAACCAAGGTGGTTAATACAACCCTCGTGTAAGGAGGCATTTAGACATCAACAAATGTCAACAGGAGGTGGGGGAAGAGCGAGGCTCTATTAAGTAACCCCCAATAACCACAGTGATCAAAAGCCACTGGACTGACAGTAAATTGCGTCCTATTAAGAGGGTCCTACGAGCATGTGATGGCCCTATAGGTCTCTTCTGATTGATTTTAAATTAACGTGAAAGGAAGGTTTGCGCGCTTGAGGTGATTATCCTAAGTGGGCCAAGAGGTGGTGATGAAATCCACCCTTGATCTTATGGGGGTACGGTGCCCTTACTAATTAATTTTCACACACCATGGCAATTCGATCAGCATATAAATCACTTAAAACATTAAACATGCCCTAAGAATGCAATTAAAAGCAGTAAACTAATGCAAAATCCTAAAATGCAACAATTATAAAAAATGCTTCTATATGAGTTACACTACCAAACAATGCAAATTATTCTAAATGCAAATCCTAATCTAGGAAATAAATGAGTGAGGAAACTCACAGTGGGGTTTCTGATGAAGATCAAGTGTGGGCCACCTTATCCCACACTTGCCCTGTATTATACAACCCTTTAAAATTTTAAATGGAAATTGCAATTTACAAAGGGTCCTCACTACAAGATTCACTCAAAAGAAAAAAGAAAGTCCTATTCTAAGAAAGTAGGAAAGTTTCCATTTTGGTGAAGATCCACTTGCCAAATTCCTCCACTTTCCAATTTCCTGAAAAATAAAATTAGAAATTAGTACCAAATTCAGGAAACAAGGTGATTATGCCCTAAAAATAATTGAAAAAACACCTAAAATTTTCCTAAAATGCTGAAAATGGAAATTCCTAATATTTTTTTTTAATTTTTCTGATTTTGTTTTGAATTTTTTATTATTTTTAATTAAATTTTATGAAAACTCCTTTCCAAGTCCCCGGCAACGGCGCCAAAAACTTGTTGATTGTTTTACCGCAAGTGCACGGGCTATTGTAGGGTAGCTTATGCAAGTACGGGTCGATCCCACGAGAACTTGATTTAAAATGGAGTTTTCAATAAAATCTAATTATTTAAAATTAAAAATAAATCACTCAAAATTACTGGAATTATTAAAATGAGAATCAATGTTCAGATCTAATAAACTTCTCAAAAATACAGAATTTCCAGTTCTTAAAGAAAACAAACAAAATCAAATAATGAGAAAAAACTACTTCCCTAGATCAATTTTCATCAAAATCTTCACTTCTGTTCTTCTAAAAGATGATCCTCCTTTACAGATATCTTCAACCTGTTCTTGATTAGTGATCCACCGGTCGGATTTGACAGATTCTTCAAAATGGTCAAGATCTGGGCTAAATTGTGATTTTAAGATTTGGACGGCTCAGATTGATTTCTGAATTTCAGATCTAAGATCAGAAGCGTTGGTTATGTCTAAAGATGTCCTAATAATGACTCTGTGAAATTAATTTGAATTCTATTAAGAAACAAAAGAGAAATTGAGGATTTGGTTTTGATTAAGGCAAAACCATTGATGGGTTTGGCCTTAATTAATCTGGTATAGATTAGGCAGTTCCTGGATAAGAAAAACGCAGATAAAACAGAACCGGAATAACTGGGACACAGATGTAAATAAACTGGGGACACAGATGGAATTAACAGAAAAGAACAGATTTGTAATTTCTGTTAAAGAGGGAGGGCAAGCTTGGAATTACACGAAAAATCTGGTTTTTAGAAAAAAAAAAAACCAGGAAACCCAACGAAGAAGGGAGATGGGGAAGAGGAAGAAGGGGGAAAAGGAAGAGGAGAGGAAGAGAGAAGAAGAGAGGAGGGGAAAAGGAGAAGGCAGAGGAGAAAAACTCGACTTGGGTTTTCACCTCTGGGCCAGCCAGTGAAGATGGGAATGCGGGAAGGAGGGAAGATGGGAGAAATGGGAGAATGGAGAGAGTTGGGTACGGTTGAGTGTAGGGAAGAAGAGGTTGGGAAAGAGAGGGAGAAGAAAAGTGAGAGGAGAGAATAGAATGGTGAGAAAGTTGGGTACGTTGATGGTGAAGGTGGGTGGTGCGGTTGAAGAAGAGGGAGAGAAGGGAGAAGGAGTCGTGGTACGGTTGGGAAAGAAGAGGTTGGGAAAGAGAGGGGAGAAGAGGTCTGGGGCGGTGGAGGTGGGGAGTGAGAGAAGCGAGTAAAGAGGAAGACGAGAAGAGAGAAAGAGAGGTTGGGATGAAAAGAAAGAAAGAGGAGAAGCTGGGTACGATTGTGGAAGAGAGGAAGATGGGAAGAGGAAAGAATAGCATGGTGAGAAAGGAGAAGAAGAGTAAGGAAAAAGTGGGTACGTGAGAGTGAGGAAAGAAAAAAAAGAAAAGGAAAGAAGGAAAAAGAAAGAAAAAGGAAAGAAAGAAAAAGGAAAAAGGAGAAGGAAAAGGAAAAGGAAAGAAAGAAAAGAGAAAAAGGAAGAGGAAAAGGAAAAGGAAAAAGAAAGAAAAGAGAAAAGGAAGGAAAGAAGGAAAGAAAGAAAAAGAGGAAAAAGAAAAAAAAGAAAGAAAAAGAAAAGGTAAGAAAGAAGTGGGGGAAAGGGTTGCCTTTTTCTCCATGATTCTAAATTTAGATCCATTGTCTTCTAGGAAACTATCACATCCATCTTTATGGGTGATCTGGTCAATCCATTGCCCTTTAAGATGATCTGCACCGTTATCTTTTAATCACAGCCGTCCGTGCGTCCTTTGGTTGATCTGCAAAAGAATAGACTAAATTAGACTCATCTGAACCGTACATTAGTCATCTAATGAGCTTTAATGATCATCTGACCATTGATTTTGACAAATTAAGGTTTGGATGGTCAATTGGATTTATATTCAAAATCAAGCTAAGTTTTGTAAAATTGAATGGTTAGATGATCTAATTGAACGCTAAATTAGGGGAATTTTGACCAAAATTAAACACTTAACAATTGGAAATAATAAAAACTTTGAGGAATATAAGAGAGATAAAAAGGTTGCCAAGGGAGTAGTAACTGTGGCTAAACTCAAGGTGTATGATGATCTTTATAACAAATTAGGATTAAGAGAAGGTGAGAAAGATGTGTTCAAACTTGCAAAAATAAGAGAACATAAGCATAAAGACTTGGATCATGTTAAATGCATTAATAGTAATGACCCATGGGTACTAGTCAAAAGATGATGAGATCAATCAAAGGTGGGAAAGTTACTTCCAAAATTGCTGAAGGACAATTAGTCTTGATAATATAGAGATTGAAAGAACCGTAAACCAAATAATATTGGACTATATAGATACGATCATAGGATTAGGATACCTGAAGTGAAAGAAGCATTTTAAAAGATGAAATTAGGAAAGGCCTTGGGGCCCAATGGTATACTTATAGAGGTTTGGAAGTATATAGGAGATACTTGCATGGTTTGTTTGACAAAGTTGTTTAACAAGATTGTAAAATTGAAGAAAATGCTAGATAAATGGAGGAAAACTGTATTATACCAATTTATAAGTATAAAGGAAACATATAGAGTTGCACTAATTATCGTGGGATCAAACTTATGAAGCATACCATGAAACTTATGGAAAGATTGATTAAGAAGAGGCTACGGCATGAGATGAGTGTATCGGAAAACTAGTTTGGTTTCATGCCTAGGAGGTCTATCATGGAAAGCTATTTTCCTACTTAAACAATCGATAGAGAAATATAGGGAGAAGAGGAAGGACCTCACATGGTCTTTATTGACTTAGAAAAAGCTTATGAAAGGGTCTCTAGAGAGTTAATATGTTGGGTATTGGGTGAGAAAGGGGTTTCACGGGAGTATATAGACATTGTTAAGAATATATATGAGAGAGCGGTAACAAATATTAGGACTATTAGTGGAGAGACTGATGATTTTCCTATCATTGTAGGATTGCACCAAGGATTAGCATTGAGCCTTTACCTTTTCACATTGGTTATACATGAGTTAACAAAACATCTGCACAAGGAGATTCGATGGTACATGTTATTTGCAGATTATATAGTTTTGATTGATAAGACAACGGAAGGCGTAAACAAAGCTAGAGTTATGGAGAGATGCATAGAGCCTAAAGGATGTAAAATTAGCCGAACTTAGACAGAATATATGGAATGAAATTTACTAAGGAGAAGCACTAGTAAAGACTGTTAACCAAGATGTCCCCCAAAAAGATCAATTATGATACTTGAGATCAATACTTCATGAGAGCAGAGAAATTGAGAGGGATGTTACTCATAAAATCCAAGGGGGTTGGAACAAATAGAGCTGTGTCTCTAGAGTTTTGTGTCATTGGCGGGTGCCACTTAAAGTAAGAGGAAAATTCTATAAGGTGGTTGTAAGGCCAACCATGCTCTATGGATTAGACTATTGGGCAGTTAAGGAACAACATGTACATATGTTGAGTGTAGCTGAAATGAGAATGTTGAGTGGCATGACAAGAAAGGATAGAATTAGAAATGAAAATATTAACAAGATGAGGGAGGGTAGATTAGATGGTTTGGACATGTCCAACGGAGACTGGAAATGGCACTAGGTAGAAGAAGGAAGTTGATCCAAGTTGAAGGCTATAAAAGGGCAAGGGAAAGGCCTAAAAGAACGTGGATGCAAGTGGCTAGAAAAGATTTAAAATTTTTTGGACTAAATTTAGCCATGACACTTAAACGAACAAGATTCGTGTGGCTGAACCCTAATCTGGTTAAGGCCTTTATGATGATGATATATGGTGGCTAACACATCTTGTCATGTCTGGCTTTTCTCATCTGATTTGATCTATGTGATTAAATTATCTTAACCTTTTCTTGAACTTATTTTCATTTTCATTGTTTGATTTTGTCTTCTACGATGGTCTTGAGTGCATCTTGGAGAAGTACTCAAATCACTATCAAACATTTTAAAATTTTAGATTTCTGACTTAATTGTTATCCTTTTTAGGATGTGAGCACTTTTCAGTGTCACACTTACCTTCGTGGCTGTTATATTTTGAAACTTTGAAATATTTTAAGTGAATAATGACATTCTAATCGTTCGGGTGAATGATTGAGTAATCTTGTAGGGATTATCTTGTATTTTGTAAGAAGGGGAGCCTTGGCGCAAAGCTAGAGTCATCGTCATGTGACCTTGAGGTCATGGGTTCAAGGTGTGGAAATAGCCTCTTACAAAATGCAAGGTAAGGCTAAGTACTATTGATCTTTTTGGTCTGCCTCTTCCCCGGACCTCGCATACACGGGAGCTTCGTGCACCGGGGCTGCCCTTTTTTATGTGATCTTCTTGAACTTTTTAATGATCAAGATCAATCTATTGGGATGGATAAAGTCAAATGTTTATGCTTTATCTAGATCCTCATGATTAATTTGGATTGTTCATTTTTGTTTGCCTAGCCCTATGTGTGCATCAAAGCCATTTCGAGGGTGTGGGTTTTAAGATGAACACATCTATACAGTTGGATTTTCTTGATTTTACATGTATGAATGATATTTCACTAAGGAGTCCTTGGATTATATTGTATGCTCTGCTGAAGCATGGATTTCATGTTTCTTGTTGGGAAAATTAAAGAAGGTAGCCATAAGAAAATTAAGGATGTCACGATGCTCAGAGACAGCATAGTGGTAGGATGGCGGAGCCCAAGGAAACAGCCATTTACTACTTTCTAGAAAAGAGTAAATGGCTCTTATCCTGTTTAGAGGGCTTCTCCTTTATCCTTTTCTTTGTTCAATTCTGGAATTTTTTATTTTCATCTCTCTCTCTCTCTCTCTCTCTCTCTCTCTCTCTCTCTCTCTCTCTCTCTCTCTCTCGTGTTTTAGTTAAAGATAATTGATGAGCACCTGCAACATAGCAGATTAGAGTCAATCATTCTCTCTAAGTCTTCCACATGAAATGGTAAAGAAAACAAATCAAGCATTGTTTTTCTTGGAAGTTTCAATATTAAGGGCAAGTGCTTCATGCGGCAGTGTATGCAAACAATGTTTGAAAAGGAGAACTTAGAGAAAGTAGTGTATTGTGGACTGTGTAAATAGCTTGTGACAGTGGAGGCATACTGATTGCCATGCAAAGTTGGAATTTACAAAAAAGAAAAATCTCATGTCCTTGACATTGGGGTTTGCTGTATAGTATAGTTTGTCTTGCAAAAAATAAAAGAAGAATTAAGAAAAGAAGAAGATTATTGATATGTGAGCTGCTTGAGATTGTATACTTAACACTGAAAGAGGTTATCCTTTTTTTTTCTTTTCCCCTTCTGAAGAAAGAGAAGATTTTTCCAAGAACTAGCGATCCTTCTAGAAAAGAAATGGATGTTCTGGTTGACCGTTGAACTGGCGATCCTTATGCAGTTGGAAATCTACTAGGATTAGGAGAGTTGAGAGAAATTTTTAAATATTAATGTCATAAGGTCTGTTTTACAGCAGCTGAATGAAATTGAGTCTCTTGATTCTTTGTCCCTTAGAAACAGTTAGTTGATCATTGATGGAATTGTACCCATTCATAAAACCAGAATTCTCCAGCACTATTTCCTTGCCCATCCTAGTCTTATTTCTAGCATCGTTGAACCCTTCCTCAAAACATTAGACCTTTTTTATTTGTCAAATGAAATTTCTTTTTCTTTTTCAATGGGAAGCCAAATATGGAGGAACAATATCAAATATAGTTGGAGCAATCTCAGGGAGAATCAATTACCTTAGACTAGTCCGACATCGGTTTGATAGCAGAGTTAAGGATCCATCCTTTGTTTATGCACACATGAAGTGGTACTGAGTATTGACTGGTAGCTCAAGCCTAGACGCATTGATCCTAAGCATGCCTTACTCCATATAAAACTGATGTTAATGCTTGACTTACTACTCTTGAAGCTCCTACTTATCCATGTAGAGCAGAGGAACATGTGTTTGAAGATAGAGACAAGCATGGCCACTGACAACCGCTAAATTATAACAATGATTTCATAAAATGACACTGCAAAAAAGGTAGGCATTGAAGTTTCTAACTTTTCTAGAAAACTGAACTACAATGAATTTTCAGATTGAATGTGTGCTACAGATGATTTTATGGATTTCTATGAGATGGATGATGTATGGTGACTCCGGTTTGCCAAAGCTAAGTTAAAAGGCCAAGCGTGTAATTGGTGGGAAGCATGGAAGACCATACCATGCTTGCTATTACCACATGGGACAAGATGAAAGATATGTTAACAGATAAGTACCTACCACAAGATTATAAAGATCAGATTTCAATTGAACTTATGAAATTGAAGCAAGGAAACTTAACTATCTATGAGTATGCCCGACGATTCAATGAGTTAACAGTGCAAAGTGGCTTTGAAGATAATCCCAGCCGCTCCTCAATTGCTAGTCATGAACTCCATGCTGATATCAGCCAAAAGTTGATTCTATTCTTGCCTAAGATGTTGATCTCGCATTTCGATTGTCTCTTAATATTGAAAAAAAACATTAATAACATTCCATAAAATAGAATAAGGCTGCAGTCCACACCTTATTGTGTTCCACAAGATGCTACTAATTGGTCTCCTACCACATTTGGGTGGACGTGACCCCACAACCCTGCTTATCATAGGAAAACTACGGCACAACAACCATTAGCACCAAGAATGATTCCATTAACACCTCGACATGGCACTCATGACATTAAGTGTTACAATTGTGGGGCTGAGGGTCATGCCTCTACTGTTTGTCCTACTAAAAATTTGAATTGTTGTGCAAAAGAGACGGAAGAAGAGTCCATTTTTCAGAAGTTACTATAGAATAATTAGAACAATGAGTACTTGCATATGAAGAAATCTGCACCTTTGAAACTGAAGGATACAACTTGGTGGTCCTGCAACTGCTCACAACATCAAAGGAGCAAGCACAAGATGAATGGCTGTGTACAAATATCTTCCAAATCGGTATTAGATATGAAAATGGTTGAATGGCAAATCTAGTCGTCAATGGTGGGAGCAACATGAACGTTGCTTTGGGGGAGCTTGTTAAAAAGCTTAGCGTCAGGTTGAACCTTATCCTCGCCCTTTTCGTACTGCATGGGTGAACGAAATGTTTAAATATGGTCAGTGAGTGCTTGTCATTTTTTGCCTTGGTCCTCACTACAAAGAATCCATGTGGTGTGATGTTATTCCCAAGTGGGTTGCTTATATTCTCCTTAGTCACCCTTTGACTTTATGACAAGAAGGTGCATCATAATGAATGAGCCAAAATTAACCCTTTCCTTTTTGAAGGGAAGTGGATCAAATTAGAACCATCAAAGTTCATCAAGCCATGCCTGGAATCTGAACCCCTTATATTGACTATGAGGCGGTTTGAAGAAGAAAGCTAAGATCAAGGAATTATGTGTGCATTATTAGCTTGAGATGTGACTAAATTTTAGGAACAGGAGAAACCACCACTACAGCCAGAGGTTCAATAAATCTTTTCTAATTTCTCTGATCTCATTTCAGAAGAGCTACCTAATAAGCTCTCTCCTATATGTGATATCCAACATGCAATAGATCTGGTGTACGGTTTGGTATTTCCCAACTTGCCTGCCTACCATATGAACCCTATTGAATGAGCAGAACTAAAGAGACAAGTGAAAAAGGCTTTATCAGAGAAAGCCTTGGCCTGTGGTCAGTGTCAGCATTGGTAACTCTCAAGGATGGTAGCTAGAGAATGTGTGTCGATAGTTGAGTGATCAATAAGATTACAATCAATTCTGGATTCCCTTGATATGTTTGATATGATGTCTAGATCTACAATGTTTTTGAAGATTGATTTATGTAGCGGACACCACTAAATCAAAATCCATTTAGTCTATGAATGAAGGACAGCTTTTAAAACTAAGGTGGGTGTAGACTTCTGGAACTGGCCAGTCCTTGAGAATTGATAGTTCTAAGAACTGGTGAGTTGCACTAATGAGTTCTAATGTAGAACTGGCCATTTTTGTCACTTATTTAGTGCCCACGAGTTCTCAAGTTGAGAACTTGCCAGTTCCTTGACAGTATATATTAATATTATTTCAGCACTTGTCGGGTCAAGTAGTGCTAGGACCTACAATGTTGTCTCAGCACTGTAGGTCCTACCATAAAGCCCATTAGCTTTGACAGAGGAATCAGACTCTCTTCTAAGTGGATCCCACAAAATAGTTTATCCAATACTTCCAAAACTGCTGTAGAATTGAAAAACACCTGTCTATAATACCATTGCAATCCAACTATTAGAATTGAATCACAAATGCATTTAAACATACAATTGATCTAGTTCATTGTATTTTTTTAATTTCTGATAGGTAGTCACCTATGTTTGGAGTAAAGAATCACCTCCATATATGCAAGAAAAGAGACAGAATGATCCGTTAGATCTCCTACATAGAACTTGAAAGTTGAATTCATCAATTTCAGTATTCATTTAATATTATGAAGAGTTTCTAATAAAACACGATCCACCACATTACAAGAAACAACCTTAGATTCTGCAGTAAAGAAAATAAAGTGAAATTAACTCAACTCATGCTAAAGAAAACAAAATAAACAGAGTCCTCCATCAAAGAGAATACAAAGCTGACAAATTCACTTAGTAGTTATAGAGCCTCAGAACTTATGCTACCGGATCTGGAACTTAGGGAACTGTCTAGTTCCCAAAGTCCACCTACTTGAGTTAGAACTTGCCAGTTCTAAGTCCTAGAATCTGCCAGTTCCAGAAGTCTACACCCACTTAATGATGGACTGCATGAATGGTTGGTGATGCCATTTGAACTAACAAATGCTCCAAGCACTGTCATGTGCATTATGACTTAGGTATCGTTCACTTTCATTGGCAAATTTCTTGTTGTTTGCTTTGATGATATCTTAGTCTACAACCAGCATATAGAAGTGCATGCAGAACATCATAAGCAGGTGATGTGAACATTATGACATGAAAAGCTCTACATCAACCTTAGGAAGTACCTTTATGCAAAGTAGCATTGTATTCCTGGGTTTTATTGTCTCATCTTGTGGTATGTGGAGAAGGTTTGTAAAATAAGAGAGTGGCTGACTCCTTCTATTCATGACGTATGTAGCTTCCTTGGCTTGGCCACTTTCTAGAGTTGTTTCATTCTAAATTTCAGCACCATAATGGCTCCTATTACATTATGCATGAAGAAAGGTGTATTCGAATGGGTAGAGGCAGCAAACAGGGCTTTGCTGAAGGATAGATTGACTTTTGCTCTAGTCTTGACACTTACTGAAGGGAACAAAGGCTTCGTGATCTATTCAAATGCATCACATTAGGGGTTAGGATATGTGCTTATGCAGCATGGGAAAATTACTGCTTACACATCCAAACAATTGAAAAACCATGAGCAAAAACAAAATTATCCCACACATGATCTTGAGTTGGCTGCTCTTGCATTTGCACTCAAGACATGGAGGCATTATCTTTATTGGGTGAAATGCGAAATATTCATAGACTATAGTCTTAAGAATTTGCCGTCACAGAAAGAATTAAATATCAAACAATGTAGGTTGATGGAATTAATTAACGACTGCGATTGTACGACATAATAACATCTAGGAAACGCAAACGTAGTTGCTAATCCTCTAAGTCGCAAGGTAACTATATCTTCATCTTCTTCAACAAGATTATTTGTAGAGTTGAAGTCATTAAGAGTTAGAATTGAAAAAGGACTGCATAAAGGAATATTGTTCAAATTCAACTTTGGTCAGTGCTTATTGACAACATTTTGAGAGAGCAAGGGCAAGATATTAAGCTCACTCAAATCTGCCGAGAAGTCTTTGAAGGGAAGCGAACAGACTTTGAGCTTTGTGCCTATGGAATGCTGCCAATGGTAGGAAGGGTCTGTGTACCATCAGATGTTGAACTAAAGGGGGAAATTATGGAGGAAGCATATGATACTCCATATTCGATACATCCTGAAAGCTTTAAGATGTATTGGAATCTTCAAGAGATGTTTTAATGGCCTCGAATGAAGTGGGACATTGCAGAGTATGTCTTCAAGTGTTTAATCTGCCAATAGGTGAGGGTAGAGCACCAACACCCAGCAAAATTGCTTCATCCTTTGAAAATGATAGAGAGGCCTTGGGAGGATGTAGCTATGGATTTTGTCATGGGATTACTGAGGACTCAGCAAGGATTTGATGCTATCTGGGTTATTATAGATCGACTGGCTAAGATTGCACATTTTATTTTGATAAAAAGTTCATATGGCCTAGAGTAGCTAGCACATGACACCTTGTATGATCATGTTAGATAGAGACACTCTGTTCACATCTTGATTTTGGCAGAAATTCTAGCAAGCATTGGTTTTGAAGATTTCTCTCATCACCACTTGATCAGTTTGAGCTGTGATGGAATCTCTCCCCAAAACTCATATTGGTGCAAAACATTCATATAGTGGAGACACGATGCAAGCCGATGTTTTGAGTTTCAGAGGTAGTTGGAATGACCATTTATCTATTTATAGAGTTTACATACAATAACATCTTCCAAGCATCTTTAGGTATGGCTCCATTTGAGGCTTTGTATGGATGGCAATGCAGGACACCAGTGTGTTGGATGAAGTTGGTGAAAGAAGACTACTCAGACTAGTTTGTTCAGGAATCCACTGAACATATTGGCTCATCAATGACATCTTCAAGAGGCTCAAGATAGACAAAAGAACTATGCTGATTGTCACAGGTGGAAGTTGGAGTTTGGGAGGGAGATTGAGTATTTCTAAAGGTGTCTCCTTGAAAAGGAGTCATTAGGCTTGGTAAGAAGGGTAAGTTGAACCCTAGATACATGGGACCTTACGAAATACTGGAATGAGTAGGTCTCATTGCATATAGATGGCACTACCACCAGAATTAGAAAAGATCCATAATATATTTCATATATTGACCCTGAGAAAATACATACGGATCCCATGCCTATTGGAATATCAACCAGTGTGATTGCAAAATGATTTATCGTATGATGAACAACCAATTTAGATTCTTGATTGAAATGTTCATATCCTGCATAACAAAAAAATACCCCTAGTGAAGGTTTTGTGGAGACATTACATGATTGACGAGGCAACTTGGTAGTGCGAAGATGACATGAGATCACAATGTTCCCAACTTTTAGATGAATAAGGTATGTGAATTTTGAGAATAAAATTATTTTAAGAGGTGTGGAAAATGTAAACCCTAATTTTCACTTACTCTTAAAAGCTACTAATTTATTTTTCTTCAATTTAGAAACCTTGAAGGGAAGCCTTGGCACAACAGTAGAGTTATCGTCGTGTGACCTTGAGGTCGTGGGTTCAAGGTGTGGAAAACAACCTCTTGCAAAATGCAAGGTAAGGCTGCGCACTATTGACTCTTCTGGTCCGCCCCTTCCTTGGACCCCGCATACGCGGTAGCTTCTTGCACTGGGGCTGCCCTTTTAATTTAGAAAGCCCCGAGAACTAAATTCGAATTTCAATTATGAGTTGGATGACAATTTTCTAAAAACTTGAATAAATGGTTCAGAAAATCAATTGAGGATATGAAATTGATAAAGACACCTTGGCTTAGCATTTAAGGGCATTTTACTCAATTTTCCATTGGTCCACTAGATAAATAATTAAGAAGCCCGTCTTGGATTATAGACTATACTATAATTATTATGGACCATAACCACACTTGCCATTTAATATACCAATCTATTATTAAGGGCACTATGAGAAGAGAAGAGAGAGCCGACGGTTCTCGCTCCCACTCCAAGGATATGATCTCCTTTGCTATGAAAACCCATCAAGGAGTCCGTATTACAATCTTGAATCACCTCCATTCGAGGCTCTTTCTTCTTTTGTTCAAGCACCAGCAAGAGTAACTGTAAAAGGGTGCTACCGTTCGCGCCCAGGATGAAGAACAGCTGCTGTTCATGCTCTGGAAGCTTGAAGACAGGTGATCTTTTAGGTGAGTCTCTCTATCTAATTATGTTTGGATATGGGAATGGATGGTTTGGTGTTTCAGAGGTGATTTCCTTGTTAAAATTTATCTAGAGATGGTGCAAGAAATGTATGGTTTAAAATTTGGATTTTTATATACAGATTTTTTTATGTCTAAAACTGATATGATTAAAGAACAGATCAGTACCTTCTGGAAGAATCATTTCTAGCCCTCAGTTAAGTTTGTAGCCTTTAGCTCGAAATAGACTGATGAACCAAAATGATGCTAAGGTTGGCTCATCTCTATTGTTCTTGATATCTGATGATTGACTAGTAGCTGCAGGCCTTAATGTTTTAATCAGATTTCATATTTTAAATAATGAGAATAAGTTAGAATTTGTTTTAGCAATTACATCTGGAATGGTTTGCATGAAATGTATTGAATCTTAGCTTTGATCGATCTACTGATACTGAAATTCTTCTTGAGATCTAATATTTTTGAGATGTGATCTAATTATTTTCATTGGTTGAATGTTTCTTGATTTTTGAAAGGGAGACCATGCATTTATGTCATGAGAGTATTTGAGTCTTGACATCATGAGCATGCATCACATGAATGGATAGATTTTTTTTTTTTTTTTTTTATGCTCTTGGCATCCATTTGAAAGGATGAACCTAAATCATAAGATGGATCGTTTGATGCTTAGATCTAAATCATGCGCATGGATCATTCAATGTTTGAATCTAGATCATGCGCATGGATCTTGATGTTTGAAACTAGATCATGCGCATGTTGTCAATTAAAAAGGTTGGATTTTGATAATTGAGCATGATATCATCTTACTTATTTGGAACTTAATCATTTGCATAAATCACTTTGGATGGTTGGATCTAAATTATACCCATGGTATCGCCTTGAATAGTTAGATGTCTGACCTTTCAATTGAAATTGTTGCAATCTTTGATATTGAATGTGGAGATTTATTCTTCTGAGTTGGTAGATTAATATTTTGAAGTAAAAATTAAATAATTATCACTATCTTTAATCTCATGTGGTTAGTTCTATGCAAGATGAAGGTATTGTTGGATAGTTTAACCTAAATGGTATCTTTGAAAAATTTTAAGTGAAGCATGTGAAATTGAATAGTTAGTTTAGCACTTTCTATCCTGTTAAGTGCCAGTGATGTGAAGATTATGGATTGAGCGTGTAACTTCTGTGTGAAATATACTCTATTTTTCAAGAATAGATGTTTGACTCAGATGAATAGCAGTATGGAGTAAGCAAATATAAGGAGTCTGGGAATAGCAGTTTGACTCGGATAACCTGAGATGATGCTATTTACTGGGAAGAGCTGTTTGACTCCTTTAAATAGTTGTCTTGATATTATTTGGATCAAAGGAACAGCTCTTCGACTCAGGTAAATAGTTGTCTTGATATTATTTGGCATCAAGGAACAGTTGTTTGTTTCTGATGGCCCAGAAAATCTGAGAATAGCAGATTGACTCCGATTTTTTATTTATTGTGGCTTATTGTATAGTCTATGGGGAACAGCAGTTTAACTCGATTAGATAGATTCATCCAGAACAGCTGTTTGACTCAGCTAGCTACCATTATTATTTGATTTTACATAAGCCAGGAACAGCTGTTTGATTCGGCAAAATCTAAATCTGGTGTACAATGTGATATGATATATGCAGGAAAGAGTGTGATCTGAGCTAATTGAAAATTAATTCTTGGGAACAGCTGTGTGACACGAGGAACAATCTAACTTATTTTGTTGCTAACAATGGAATGATTGCTACGATGAAATATAATTGTTTATCTGAAGTTCTGTATTTGTTTAAGATATGATACCCTGAGTTTTGTGAAATGTAAATTCCTGTGGAATTTGCTTAAATTATTTCAATTCTATTGATGAATAAATTTGATACACTGAGATGAATGGTTCTTGAATTATTTATACTTATTAAAATATCAACTACGAATTTCTAGTGTTGGTGTGACCCATCAGATATGGATTACATATTCATGCATGTATTAGTTTTAGATAAATATTTGGGAAGAGAGATGGGTTATTTAGAAGTCTTAGGATACGCATTAAATCATTCTTTTCTATGTCTAGCGGAGCTCTATAGACCTTGCTGAGCTGTGTTTTGCTCAAACAATCATTTAACATTTTTCAGGAAATCCCAGTAGTTCTTCTCCGTGACCAGGTGGTTCATCGGGAGTACGATTGTCCTAGCGAGTATAATGGGTCATCCGCTCTCATACCATGTACATCCTCATGCATCATAGAAATCTGCCTTTCTTTATTATGTCATGTATGGAGGTTGCATAGCTCAGATCCTCTTTTCCAGTGCAATGTATTTATGAATATGCCAATCGATGTATTACCATTAAAACCTATTCAGAGAACTGTATAAATTAAAGGAATGGTGAGACTTTCCAAATTTCCTAGGGATGGACTCAGAGACAGATTTGAAATAAATTCTTTTATGATTTACTGCATATAATTAGAAGGGGACCCTTGGCGCAACAGTGGAGTTGTCGTCGTGTGACCTTAGAGGTCACGGGTTCAAGGCGCGGAAACAGCCTCTTGTAAAATGCAAGGTAAGACTGCGTACTATTGACCCTTGTGGTCTGCTCCTTCCCCGAACTGCACATACACGGGAGTTTTGTGCATTGGGGCTGCCCTTTTTTTATTTACTGTATATAATTGTGCTTCATCCATATCATGTAGTTATCTCAGATAACAGGTAATGTACTATCTATTCTGAGAGTATGATATGCTTAGGAATGGGTTTTGGCATTTGAATGTACTCAAGGAAATTTAGGTTAGAAGCATCCAAATTGCATGAAATTTGATCTCTAACGTATCCAAGCTATTCCAAACATGAGGAATGCTTTAGATTTACTAACAAAAGTTTCATTGTACATGCACAAACAGGCTTGCACTTCTTCCCATGTTCTTGAGCGTATACACCTACTGGACTCCTACGTAGATGTGATAAAGCCATTGCTCTAGAGTGCTCATCTTCTACCCAGCTGTATCTCATGAAGAGTTCATGGTGGCAATAATTGGATGCATTTACCATTACCTCATTGAGCCAATGACCCCATGTTTATAAAGGTCTCACCACTCTAGAAATACTCCCTTTCTTAATGATATGAATGGAATTGCATAGGTGGCTGTAGCATTGTAGCTTCCCGATGCACATAAAGAGGATGATTGTATTTATGGGTGGTAAATACCTTGTTCTCAGAAAACTGTTGCATCTTAGTCACCCTAGTAATTGGTTCTCAATATTCTGAGCTCTAGCTTTCTTGCCTAATTGCACGAGGAGCCTGTCATGTGGTCATTCTCAAAATTCTAAAAGCATAATTCTGAAATACCTTTCTGCTTTGGCATCTTTCTGATTTGCATTTTATGTTGGCGGGACATACTCCAATAACATAGTAACTGTGAATATATTCTGTTTCTTGTTTAAAACCAACTTTTGGCCATCGTAGGCTGCAGTTTGAAAACTAAGTTTTTATATAATGCTGATGAATTGATCCTTGACCTCTAGGGAGAAAGAGTTGGCTGCTGTTAAGGTCAATGCTGCAGATGTTGACATCATTGCTACCGAACTTGAGGTTAGATCTCTCTCCTTGTTATTCTTTTGATTATGCTCATAACCTCACCAAACTGGTCGGTATTGTCTTGAACAGTTGGACAAGAAAGTCGCTGAGAGAGCACTGCGTGAACACAAAGGTGATGCTGTTGCCACCATTCGCTACTTGCTTCAAGCATAGACGCCTTGAAACTGCACTGTGGTTCTTGTACTTCTCCAAAACATTTCCCGTTGAGTTATACCCGAGCAAATACAGTTACATATTTCTGCAAATGTCTTACCTTTCTAGAACCACCGGAATCCGCACTAATATGCTTATGCATGTGAATTACTCTGTTCTTTGAGGTCTGTGTTCTTAGATAATGAATTAACAAGGCTGTGCTTTACTTTTACAAATTATAACCTGGAGGATTAGTCCCAAGTAACAGAAAATGCCAGTTTTGCTAGCTTGTATTTAGTAAGAAGGATGTCTAAACTGTGTGGTAATGAACGTATGGAGACGAAGAAAATGAGTTAAAAAGCTATAGACCTTTGATTTGATTCAGTTAAGGAGGTACTTGACCGTATTTGGTGCACTACGTATAGGATGGATAGCGGCATGACAGAACGCATTTCGTGTATCATAGATTAAGCAACGGAGTTTTCATCCGAACACTTCATAACACGAGGCTGTCCATTGTTTAAGCCTGATTCTGATCGCTCAGAAAGTAGGTTCCACAGTATGATCTGGCCTGTTTGAGTTCTGCCCACGCCCGGAAAACAGGGGTCTGTGCAGCTATTGCATGTCTACTGGCAACATATTCTAGCTAGATGTATACGTAGAGTCAGGAGAAAATGGATCCAAACCATTCCTGCTTAAATGCAAGCCCCTTTGTTTACGAGCTTTTGAAGGCGTTAAATAGGATTGGCTAAGATTAGCAAATGTTTGGATCCTGCGTGTACTTTTAGCCAGCTTCGCCCTAGCGAATGAACCCTTTTTTGTCTCTCTGAATGTCAACCCGCCGAAAGGCCTTCTGCGCCACTTAGTTCGAAGGCACTTTGCTCAAGCGCATGTACTTTTGCAGCTGTGAACAACATACGGAGTTAGTTACCTACCTCTTTAAGGAAATAACATTCATGCCATCACACTCACGGCATAATAACAATGATGCCCTTTGACCTAGTCATTCCTCTCTTAGTGCTACTATTTGCTCTTCAAAAGATAAATTTACCCGTAATTAGGTCTCCCGAGATATTGCCCACAACTTACTTCGACTTTTCTTTCTGCCATGAAAATCACAATAAAAGAAATGATATTCTCACCTTACACGTCTCAATGATGGTAAGAAATCTTATTCATCCCTGACCAAATTTATCAGGGGCCAATTCGACATACAATATTAAACAAAAAACACAGCATAATACAATTCACTTCTGGTGTGAAGAAAACCATTCAATGCACAACCAAAGCCCCTAATCCAAACTCTAGCTTGACTATCATCACCGTTGGTAGGCACAGAGTCGTAAATCCACTCCTCTCGCCAACTCATTAGCTTTGGCATTAGATGATATTCTGACGCGATTAAATGTTATATGCAGCCTTGAAGCTTGTTGCCTGGTAGCTTCAGTGCTATCCTAGTATCTCCAAGGAGGAAGTTTGCGTCCCAACAACCATCTGATCACGTTGGCCAAATCTCCTTGTAACACAAAATTAGTTAACCCCTGATCTGCACACGTCCTAATGCATCGAATCACTGCCTTAACCTCAGCATCATGTGAATCGCCCAAACTGGCAGGGTCAGCAACGTTAAGAATTCACTCTCCTGCATGGTTTCTAACAACCCCATTGTACCAGGACAGTCCTGGATTAGCAATGCAAGCACTATCGAGGTTGACTTTAATAATGCCGTCCAGACATCCCTCTCCCATTGAAACAACGCGAGTTCCTCTCCTTCCAAACACATCATAACACAGCAAGAGCACTTAAATTGCACGCACAATATTTCTCTTGGTTCTCCGAATAGACCCTTGAGCCAAAGGTCCTCGACAATTCTATGGAACACCCGCTTGTAAAGAAAATTATCAAGGACAAATGCCCACATATTGGATATAAGGGAGCAACGTAAAAGAATGTGATTAATACTCTCACCTGTTAGGCAAAGATAGCATCTTGATGGGCCACAACAGCCCCTTCTCTGTAAATTGTCAAACCTGAGATCCCTCTCTTTAGTTGCTACCAACACAGTTATGCAGACGAAACAGGGAACGCCCCTCAGTGATTGGCGTTGCAACACAGTTTGTCCCTTTGTGACAAGTCAATGAACTTCGAGTCGAGGATCAGCAGGTGTTTCTGAAGTTCCTCCTCTTAGAAGTTAACTGAGCTACAAACGAAACACAATTACAATTAACCAAAATGAACTCACCAACTAAACCCTGCTTAAGTCCAAATTCTGTGGAACTCGGCCTTATGAACCCAATCATCACACCGACGATCATCCCAAAACTTGATGAGAGAGCTCTCTCTCACAAAAATATAGGCATCAGTAGTGATCATCTCAAGATCAGCAGATATGTCTCTCCATATAATACAACTTTTCTTGACCTTTACCAAATCTAGAGCCTAATGTTCAACAGTACCATATTTTGTTTTGACAATTTCTTGCCACAAAAAATTGGAACTACAGTCCAACCTCCAGAGCCACTTGAGTAAGACTCTGTTCTAACCTTTAAATCTTTAACACGGAGACCTCCAACCTACTTTGTTTGACAAATGTCGTCCCACTTCACCAAGTGATACTCTTCTTCTTTTTTAATTTTCTTTTATCAATATAGTCATCCCACAGAAAATTTCTTTGAATTCTTTCAATTCAATGACAACAGTTGCAGGGCAGAGACATGAGATACACCGCATGGCAGAAAGCGTAGCCTTGATAATTGTCTATCTCCCTTCAATAGGGAGGCACCCCTTCTTCCAACAGCAAGTCTATGATTATATCTCTCCACCACTAGACTCCAGATAGCCGACTTAGGTCTCGCTGTGGAAATTGGTAATTCCAGACAAAAACAAGGGAGTTCAGCCACTTCGCAATCCGGTATAGATGCTTGGTCCTCAAAGAAATTTCTCTTCGTTCTAATCCACACGAGGACAGACTTGGAAAATTTGACCCTTTGCCCAGAAATGATCTCATAGGTCTTAAGAATGGCCTTAATCTTGCTTCTCACTTCCAAATCAGGTTTGGAGATGATGAGAGTGTCATCCGCATACTGAAAATGAGATACACAGGTCCTGTGAATTGAGCTGTAATCCCTGGAATAAATTTAACTCCACCTACCTCATAAGCCCACCACAAACTTCTTCGATAAATGTGAAAAGATAAGGAAAGAAGGTTTCCTTGTTTAAGTCCCCTAGAAGCAGAGAAGAGCCGTTTAGGTGATCCGTTAACAAGGACCAAGTAAGCTGTGGAATTTAGCTACACATAAATCCACCACCTACATTTCAAACAAAAACCCATCTTAAATTGCAAAGAATTAGTAGTTATCAACTCCACTCTGTCGTAAGCTTTTTGAATATCAATTTTACACAACATCCCATCTTGCCTTGAAACATACATATGATGTATGTGCTGAAAGATCAAACTTAAGCCTCTCAAAATCCGCATTTGGGCCGTACAGAACAGAGATAACCAACAAAATCAGAATTAGTGAATCTAACTTTGATGGAATTGAAAATTCACCAACTTATTCATCCAGGGGCTCCACTTGATTTGGGTTCCAAGCAACCAGAAGTCCCTCCAAGGCACCGATGGAATCTTTATGGCTCCATTCATAATCTATGTTAATTCCAATTTTGCGAGCTTGAAAATGTCCCCACTCAGCTTTCGTATCCCGAAAAGTGATAATTTCGGGTCTTTTTTCGTCGACAGCTTTAACTCGAGCTCTTTTCAGTGGGCAGCCCAAGCCCCTCATGTTCCACGATCAAATCTTCATAGTAACTGGATTGAATAGTTGCTCTTCCCTTTGTCAATAGTTTCTCTATCTCCAGTCACCTTCTCTTCCTCCAGTTTGTCTTTCCTGGACACATTCTGCAGATAGTTAAAGACTTCATATCGAGGTTATCGTACTAGAACAACGGGCTCCCTCTCCTCTTTTAAAGGTAAGACCCAAAGCTCTACATATGTATGGAAAGTGCTTCTGGTCGTCTTGCAATTTATCATCCTTAAAGGAGAAAACTCTCATCTATTCAGACGCCTCACACTCGTCCCTAAAATGCTCTGCGCCAGCAATTTTGTCGTCCTGTTCCGTTGCTTTTGTAGTCTCCCTAACCAGATAATGATGCGGGGTAGAAGATGAAGCCAAAGTTCTTTGACCTTCTTTATGCCCTTTATCCCCTAGCTTTCCCGTTTCCATCAAGGCGGAATATAACGCAGAATGACAACCCTGACCGGTTTGATCGGTTCCTATCATCAGCAAATTTCTAAGGTGGGTCTAAGGTGGGGTAGCATGGGAGCTTTCCAAAAACTCTCAGCTCTGGTTTGGTCAACGTTGGACTTGTCCATGTAAGACTAACCCGGCTGACAAGGCGCCACGCCATCATCTTCTAGATTCCTCCTCCGTGTCAGGTTTTTCCAACGCCTGCTGCCCATCTTCGGCAATTTCCACTAAAACATCCACCCCCAAGCTAATTGTCAAAATCCTTCAGATTCACCCTCTTTGATCTTGAGGTAACACCACATGTTTGAACAAGGAATCTTGCCTCATTAAAACCATGAATGCTAGACTCATCAATTTCTGTCACTTCCTCGCAAATCCGGCCAATTTCTTAACGGCCTGAACATCCCAACCGTGTTGTGGAACCCCATGGATGTGTAACCAACATAGATTAGATTCGATGATATTCATACTCTACATCTTTGAATACTCTCAATGGATCCAGTAAATCCATTGGATTTGTGATCGAGATACTATCAACATCTGACTCCCTGGGGAAAACGTCCGAGTCATTCTTGTTAACATATATCTCGATCTCACCTTGTATCCTCCACTTTGGTGTCACCCAAACCCTCAACTCAGAAATTTTCCAACCCTCTGTAAGAGACTTTCTGATTACGACTCTTTTCGCCTTCTGTAGATTCAGCCTAGCCCTTTCCGTAGGGGCGACCACAAGAGGGGAGTACTATGCGAGATTCTCTCCAATATTTTAGATCTAAGCGAAACCTCATGGAATGTTTTTTCCAATATCTGATAGGATCCACAGGCTTATGTCCAATAGGGTTCCATCGGTTAAATCTCTGAGCCCGAGAAACGTAGATGCTGAACCATGAACAAGATACTCTCTTCTCTGATCTGGAAAACCATAACCACCTTTTCTGGCACTTGCTCTGAGATTGTTTCTATCCCAAAACATGGAACCATGTCTACAGTGAAACCTGGACTTCAAATTGATGTACGTGCCATTTCTGCATTTCCAATATGCAAGTTTGGATTTATTCCTTTCCAGAAGAGAGTCACCAAGTTTCATTTCTTCTCATTAGAAATTTAACTGTTGCCAGGGTGCATCGTCGGTCTGATTTGCTTGATCCTCTAGATGTGGTAGATTCATCCCGTGTTTGTCATGGCGAGATGTTTCGCCAATTATTATACGAACTAGATCTTTCACTTTCAAGACTCTTCTTAATTCCAACATTACCCGCATCCATATCGAAACTTCAAAAAGATCCCCCGGCAAACGGCTCCGCCACCCAAATGGCTATAAAATCCCCCAATAAAAAATCCGAACGGTTGTAAAAGCGAATCAAATACCCCATAACTGCCCGTCAAAATTTTGTCAAGCGATGATGGCTACCGAGACAGAAAACCAGATAGAGGGAAAAGGCACGCCTAGATGACGGCGAGAAACAGAAACCCACGAAATTTCTTCGCCGATATCACTGCCTACTGGTGGAGAACAGAAGATCCGATCAATTGAACAGCAGGTCAAAGCTGGAAATTGGTCCGACTAAGGTATCTGGATACTAGATCATCCAGATTTCAAACGGAGAGGTTCAACCCCGGTATTTCCTTGATAAATTGAAAAGAAAGAAATATGAGAGAAATTAAAATGTTGACTTTAAGTTTGAAAACTGAAAAGATTATAATAAGGGTTTTTTGCAAAATTGCTATTATCTTTTGGCAATTTTGCAAAAAAAATAAAAATAAATCAATATATTTTGATTTTATAAATTTGCCATTAAATTTTATATATTTTTTCAAAAATGTCATTCTGTTAGATTTTCATTCTAATTTTTAATTAAAATTTTATCTTTGCCCTTATTTATTTTTCTTATTTTCAATCATATTTATCTTCATCTGCCACTGGCTACTGTCCATTTCCGACATCATACACCTTTGTCAGCCCCCTATCATATTGTTTCCACCCCTCGTTTTTTATCCCATCCCCACCTTTGACTTTTCCGCTGCCCCCACCGCATCGATAGCCAGTCAATTTGCTCCTCTCTGGCGTTTTCCAGCACACCCTTGACCGATGTGTAACCACCTCCCCATGCAACTATTGGCAGCTAGCGCACCCTTCAGCGTACCCCAACGCCACTCACAGCCCTCGCCCCATGTTTTTCGTGCGCTGTCGCCCCACCCAATCGATAGGCAATTAGCCTGCCCCCTCCCTGGCATTTCCGGTGCACCCTGGTCCCTCTATTTTTTTTATGAATCCTCGCACCCCCCTCGACATGCACACCCATACGATCGACAGCCTGCTCGCCTAACCCCTTGCAACCCCTAATTCCGGCGCATCCCCGCGTACACGCACCCCACACGATCCGCAGTCCGCCCATGTCGCGCCCCTGCGCAACACCTCCCCTGATGGGTAGTGGCTCCTCACGATCCTTGATTATCCAAACTGACGCCTGCCGGTCGCCCCACCCAATCGATAGGCAAGTAGCCTGCCCCCTCCCTGGCATTTCCGGTGCACTCTGGTCCCTCTATTTTTTTATGTATCTTCGCACCCCCCTCGACATGCACCCCCATACGATCGACAGCCTGCTCGCCTCACCCCTTGCAACCCCTAATTCCGGCGCATCCCCGCGCACACGCACCCCACACGATCCGCAGTCCGCCCATGTCGCGCTCCTGCACAACACCTCCCTGATGGGTAGTAGCCACCCCTCCCTTAAACCACTCTCCGCCATTTCCGACTCCTTCCTTGGCCGTTGTCCCATTGGACATTGGTGTTTGCGAGGTAGCTGGTCTGTTAGACAAGGATAATATTAAAATTTCGTAAAAACCAACCAGAAAGGAGGATGGAGGCCTAATAGAATGACATTTTTGGAAGATGTGTAAAATTTAATAGCAAATTTACAAAATTAAAAAAATATTTAATTTTTTTTACAAAATTGTCAAAATATAATAACATTGTTGTAAAAGACTCTAATAATAAATAACCAAAAAATAGGCCAAGAGGTGGGAATATCATTCCCAAGACTGTCTTTAGCCTATTTCCCCCAAAACTCTATTTCGTTTTCTTTTTCTTCCCCCCCACACTGTTACACGCAAGTGCCCATTTATCATCTCTCTTTTCATCTATTTTTAAGCTCTCTCAAGAAGGTAAATTGTCTTTCTCTTTTCTAATATGATATAATGTTGTTTGCATATTTCAATAATACTCCACAAAAACAACGTTGGAATGCTTTATACTATCGATTTTCACTTCTTTCGTTTAACCACTGCTTAAAACCTGATCGGAAAATTATTTAACAAGATCAAAAGTTACGAATGCAAAGGAGTCCCCTTATCAACACAATACCCTTGGTTAGAGCAAAGCAGTGGATGTCGTTAACATAAGATGCCCCTTTGCTTCGTCTAGTCTTTTCTCCTCTGTATTGTTCTCCATTCCCTTTATAACCTTAAAACCTTTAACCAGAAAAAGGTTTCTTAGATGCGTGTCATTACTTAAAAAATACTGGAATATAGGCTGGTGTTGGTATCTCAAATGGGGCAGAAAAATCAGAACTTAAAAACGCATTTGACTAAACTATTAAACTCAATTGTCCCCTAGTTAATTGACACTCAGTACTTGGACTCATTCAAATGATATTGGCCTGTAATTATACTGTAGATCCAGATGATTGTGAACGTACCGTATGTTCCTGACCAACTTCAGTGTTGAACATTCACAAAGAATACATGTTTGATTTCTCTCGTCGCTGTTCTTTATTCTTACTCTTGTCTATTTTCATTGCTGTTGTTAGATCCAAACATTTGAGAAAGTAAAGCATCTTATTAACTGTAATGATCTTCTATTGCATTTTCAAATAAGAAGGATCCTTGAGCTTTTTTATTAAAACATTTAAAAAGCATAGTACATATTAGTTTTCAAACCACTTTTCACGCATAGTGTCACTTTTTAAAACTTCACATACAAGTTAAATAGCACAAAAGTAAAATCACTACCAAGATCCACTACTCATAGCCTTAACTACTAAATCAAACCATAAATGCATATAACATTAGTGTCATATTACATGTCACTCAACAAATTTCAATTAACAACTAAAAGAAATAACTAAAACAAAGTTATTCTTCTTCATACTTTGAATCAATAGTCTCTAGTCCTCCTATGTTTCAAGGTCGATCTACTACCCAGAAATTATTTTGTGGGTGAGTACAACCACTTAGTAGGAAATTCCCTAAACCAATAGAAAACTTTGACATTCACATGCATGCATAAATATCCTATAAATAATTGATGTTGAAATAATGGATTGAATTTTAGCATAATAAACTAAATTATTTTGCAAAGATTTTTCAAACAAAACAAGATGCTTGATTGTTTGACTTTTAACCTATTAACTCTAGGTCAGAGGTTCAATTCTCTACAATAGCAAATAACTTGACTTAACCAAAATGTAGTAAGGAGTTGGACACCCCCGATCTTAGCTAATCTTGGGATGTTCTAGGAGTAATTCTATAGAGAAAAATGTGTAGCAACTTGAAAAAAGTGGATATGCATGGATATTGGGAAAAATGGGAAAAAGTGTGTCTCAAAAATGAAACTGAGACAAAAGTAGCACAACTCAACAATCCATGATGGGAGAGTGAGCTACAATGAATGACATGAAAAAACATTTTTTGGGAGTTTGGGAAATATTCAGGAGATTGGGCTAACCTAAGGGAGACCAGCTCTTTACCCAATGTCCCATACAAAAGGATGTTTTAGAGGAGCAAGGAAGACATCTTGCGCCGGGCCAGAAGAGAAAAGAGAGGAAGGGAGGAAAAGAAAGGATAGAAGAAAGGGATAAAGGGTAAGAGAAATAAAGAGGAGAAGAGAAGGAAAAGAAACTGGAGATTAAAGTGAAAGCGCAAATCATCATATTTCGAAGAACAAGAATGGAGTGGGAAGCATTTCTAGGTAGGCGGTCCTGAGATCAAATCATAGTTTTCTCTTCAAAAAGCAAAATATATCAGCATTTTTTTAATGGTTTTTGGATCCTTTGATCGCTAGTTTGTGCTCATATTTGTATTACTTGAATTGGCAAATCATGATTCAACACTTTGTTAAGTTTTTTTCATTTTGAATCATAAATGGAGTAGCTTTAAAATTACTCGCAAGTGCATGAATCAAAGTAGTATTTTCATGTAAGCAAGGTCGATCCCACAAGAAATCTCATAGATTTGTAATGGATTGGATTCTATTTAGATCAATTAACTTCAGCTAAAGAGATAGAGATGTGATTAAACTAAGAAATTAAAACAAACTAAACATGCATGAAATTAGGAACTAGAATTAAAAGAAACTTTCTAAAAACTAAAGACAAGCAATTAGAATGGAAACTGACCTAACTAACATGCTAGAAACTAAAAAAAACTAATGCTAAATTAGAATGAATTAAACTAATCAACTTAAGGAAACTACTCAATTAGAAACTTTTCTAAATTAACACTTACCTAACTTAAAACTTACTAAAAATGGAACTTTCTAAAATTCTAAAATTCAGCTTTATAAATCTAAACTAAGATGCAAACAATGAATCAACTACTTCCAAAACAAAATTATGCAATTAAACTAAGCAAAGACCAAAAAGGAAAGTCACATAGTATCACATGCATGATCCATGGATTGTGCATGGTTCTAGGGTGCAAAAATGACCAGAATTGATGAATCTAAAGTGAACTATAATGAACAATAATTAATAGATTTAAAAAACAACACTAAAATATAAATGGGTTCCTATGGATTTCAGCAATTAAGGTGTTTAGATGGCCGAAAACAAAGCACAAAGTTAAGAGGAGAAAAATTCTAGATTTCAACTATTAAAAAACATCAAAGTATTTAAGCATAAGGAAGCAACTAAAATCACAACTTTTATATAAGGAAACAACCTATATCTAAAGTAATTTTATGAAAGAACCCAATTACACCAAAATTATGTGCATAAAACTATCTATAAATTCTAGAAATTGTGCATTGTTCATGCTTGTAAAACTAAATTTAAACTATAACAAAAATTCAATACAAAGCTCTCAATCTAAATTATAATGATATTCAAAGAAAACCCAAAAAGGAATTTGAGAGAAAAGAAGGCTAAGAGGGTGAAAAAGCTAAGGGAAAATAGACCTAAACTAAAGTGATGAACAAGGAAAAAATCGTAGAATTCAAGAGGGGATTTCCAAGTTCTAAGTATACTATCATCTTGACTGTCACTACTAATGAATAACTAACTTAAATCTTGGTTGACTAACAAATAAAAACTAAATAATTGAAGCAAGAAAGGGTGTTGGGGGGGGGGGGGGGGTGTAATGATCCCAACTTTTGTAATATTAAAATCCCATGAAAAATTCAGTTTTAAAGATAAGGGCATTTTGGTCATTTCACTAGTTGTCTTGACTAAACCCAGAAATTTGGTCCAAGAAGTGGTTCCATTAGATGCGTCTCAAAAAAAGGAATCCAACGAGACCAAAATCACCCAAAACGAAGTTAAAATGAGCAAGATATGGCCCTTTGAAGTTCAGGGGCAAAATTGTAAATTTTACAAAAATGACTTAACCTGAAAAACAGAGGGGCCCGTTTTAATACGGGCACCCCGTCGTCTTCAACCTCTAGAGGGTTCTAGAACGGAGGTGATTGGAGGAGAAATCACCGCCATTCTGGAGGTTTCTCTACCGCCATTCAAAGGCGGTGAGAGCCCCCTCCAGAACCCTCTCTTAGCTCTATAAATAGAGCTCTTGGGTGCCTCTAATGGCAGCTCAAAACCTTGGAGAAAACCCATCATGGAGCAGTGACCTAGAGGGGAAAACGAGGAGAAAAACCCAGCAATGAGTCAGGTACGTCCGAGATCGCTCAAAACCCATCTCCCCCATAGTTCCAAGGTCAATTTCCCTAAGTTTTTGCATGAAAAACCATGCAAAACGGAGCCCAGGAGAGCCACCAAGGACCCAGGGACGTTCCCTGGGCCGCACTGGTTCGACAGGGGTCGAACCAGGGTGTCCTGAGGACGCCCCGGTCCCCCAGACAACGGAACGTTCCAGTCGGAACGTTCCATGTCTTCTCTGTTTGAAAAACCAAACAGGCGCGTACAGGGATGCACCCGCTAAAGAGAAGGACGGGTGGAGAAGTACCGCGTGTCTGCAGAAGCGCCCGCTGAGGCGTACGCCACAGATGCGCAGAGCGACGATTTTTGGTTCCTTAAGGAAGCCAGGGCGCACGTCGCAGACGCGCAGCGCCCTAGCATTCCGTCTTTTTGTCTTTAAAGACTCTATGTACATACGACACTAAAACGCTTATAACTTGAGATCTAGAGCTCCGATTGAGGCGCTGCAAAAGGCGTTGTGTCCGTGTCGACGACGTGGACACATCCAAATTATAAAATCCCTGATCAAGGCCCAATCAAAGGTGGACATGACCCTTAGAATAGGATGGTAGCGCGTGGCCACTAGACCTTTGGAAAATTGATAATACCAAGGCCCAATTAGGACCTTAGGACACCCATAGGCATAGGGATGGACCCCTAATGCCTAAGTAATAAGACCCAACTACTATAAAACCCATAAAAGATGGGTCAAACTAACCTTGAGTCCCCAAACCATGTTCAGGAGCATACGAGGACAAATGGGTTAGCGCAACCTAGTCAGGTAGGTGCTCTATCACTATTAGATTCTTTTAAAAGAACTATTATTGTTTTGAGAACATATGTTTTAAATATATGACTTGATTTGCATGACTTAATTCAGCATGCATGATAAATGCTTTGTACATAGCCATGTTTTGAAATGATTGCATATACATTATGCACATATATGTGTTGCAAACAAGTGCATACATTGCATGATTTAAGTACTTGCAAAGATTGCATGTCCTTGAGGGTTGCCAAAAGACGCTGGAGTGCCGAGGGCCAGGCAGTTGTGAGGGACCCAAAGAGGACAAGTTTTAACAAGAGGTTTTGGCTTATTTAATCTTATGTGATTTGGGCAAGTAAGCCCATGGGTGCTATGTTGAGGGGTGCAGGTTGGCCACCCGGCCTCTACCACTAATAGATGGATGGGTACCACGCCCAAAAAGAGGCAAGTCCCTACGTCGACTGCATGTGGTACAGGGGGCTACCACTGGTGTCACGGCACTGGGTCGACGTGTCATAGGCCCCGTGGAGGCTATGACCGAGTGTCCTCAGGTACCCGGGGACCACACGGCGAGGAGGTCGTGGGCATAGTGGACCCTATGGTTTGATGATTTATGTGCATTTCATATAGCATGATATGAGGTTGGTCGACCATACCATACTAGAGATCCATGAGTTGGACTCCATGAAGCATCTATTGCATATCATGATGTCATCATATATATATATATATATATGATACTTTCAATTTTGGATTATGTGATCTTTTAAGTCATGAGTATTTCAGTTTGATCATGGATTCTTATACTAATATTGAACTCGAGTATTCAAACATACACATGTTTTGAATGAGCATGTGTATTTTAAAACATCTCATGCATTTTTAAAACTAGTAGTGATAGACTCCTACTGAGTATAGTATATACTCACCCTATCCTTAACATTTTTCAGGATAGTTCCACTCATAAATAGAAGACGTCTCAGGAGATATTAGTGCTATAAGCAAGTGAATCAAAAGGAAGAAAGTTATACATGTAAGTAAACTCTCAACCCTTTGGACATGTATTTGTATTTAACTACAATTGGGCTGTGTGCTATGACTGGATAGACCTGGGGAAAAACATTTATGATTTCTGAAGTTTTTCAAAAACCACTTTGGTTGTTGTGAAGGCAAATGACACTCGGGGTTTTCAAAATGAGTTTAAAACTAAAAGGTTTTCCGCTGCATTGCATGGTTTCTATGAAATGATTTTCAAATAGGGATGCATCCCGCCTTAGGAAATTAGATATTGCATTTAAAAATGCATGAGAAAACCCGGGTTGTCACAGGGGGGAGGGGGGGAATTGAAGGCTAGGAAGTTGCATGTAATCTAAGGAACAAAACAAGAAAAACTTAAAGCAATGAAACTAAATTAAAATAAGTAAACTACTAACTTGAATTATAGAGAAATTAACCAAGACAATAACTATAAAACCAAAAGAAGTCCCAAAGTCTAGTACTAAGAAAGCGCCAAAGAAAAGCTTGATTTCAAGGTATCTCACCCACCTCTACTTAGAAAATTCATATGACCCACAACTAAATATAGATTAGTAGGTTCTTAACTTGGGAAAGGGTGAATCCATGAGGAAAGTGGCTTTAGGTTTAGGGTATTAAATGAGAAAGTTAGGAAGAGGAAATTTAGGTAGGAATAATGTCATAAAGATTACATACAAGAGATGCGTAAGCATGTGCTAGTTGGTTACTAATTTTGGAAGGGGGGAGAGTCATTTTCCATGGAAAGAAAGTGGTTCTCCACCCTCCTAATTGAATGGTGATTGGTTGGGGGGAAGCATGGGAAAAAGGAAAAAAAATTAAAGAAGAAAATCTTGGGTTTTACATGTTTGCATGGACTTAGATCTAGGGTTTCCTAATTAAGGAACCACTTGATTTTTCCAACTAAGGGGGGCATCCTCTTCCTAGATGGTGGCTCCTTCCTTGACTTAAAAACATGGAACCCTAGGATGAAAGGTGGATTAGGCATGAGAAATGGGTTAGGAAAGTGGATTTTTCTCTCTTGATGGGTCCCTCAATGCTTGATCATCTTACCTTTTAGATTAATCTCTCAAAATCCCTCAAAAATCACACTTTTAACATAGGAAAGTTGCTTGAATTGATGCTCCAATCATGTGGCTCTATGTGGTACTCAACCTTAGCTTGATGGTTCATTCCTTGGTGATTTAAGTGGCTTCAATGGTTGGCTTCAAGGCTTGATTAGCTTGTATGGCTTATCACCCTTTTTCATGACTTTAATGACTAAGTAGCTTGAATGGCTACCATGCAAAGGTGGTCGAAATGCAAGGCTTGGGCTTCGATCCATTTCTAGTCACCTTTTGCTTCTTCAATTGCCTTCTTGCTTGCCCTAAGATGATCTTAAACCTTTATCACACCTTGGATTGATGTCATTTAGGCTTTAGCTTGCTTAGGTTTCCTGATTAGACTAAGAAACCTCATGTATAGCCTCAATTCTTATCTCAATCGTGCTCGCTTTTAGATTACTTCCTCAACATCTACAAAAGAAGAAAAAACCCAATTAAATCCTAAAAAATTATAATCATTACATATTTACTCTAGATTAGCCCCTGAACTTGCAAAATATAAAGATTTTGAATTATTAGGTTATAAATGCATGTGTTATAAAATTTCAGTCAAAAATCCTAATTTAACTCTATAAGTTATAACTAATGGGCTACTAATTGGGTAGTTTTTATACAAAATTGAACACTTATCACAACTCCCAACTAGCATTTTTCTACTTCCTAGCAAAACATGTGAAAAAACTATGAAAATTGGTTGTCATTTTTCTAGGTACTCTCGATTGCAATAAGCCCTTCAACCCCTAGGTTACCCCTAGTAGACGAGTTTCCTCATAAGGGTTTTCAATGGATACACCCACAAAATTCTATAAGTCTAAGTCCTTTATTTTTCTCAAAGAACTCTCATCCATTAGTAATTTACTTGCTTTAACAACTTAATAAAGATGAATGAGAAATTCCACAAGTTTCCCACATACCAAAGCCATGTTTTTCCAGTTTAATCTCAGAGTGTAACGTGGGAATAGATTATATGAGTCAGGACTTCTAAATAGATATGCTTATTTCTCCATTCGAATGATGTCTTGACCCCAAATTCTTACTTTTATACACTTAAAATTAAAAATCTCAGAGAATTACACTTAAAAATAAAAATCTCAGAGAATTGGGGTTAAACAAAAATCTCTCTTTATGTGATCGAATTCAATAAGACTGCTGGTTCACATAACACAATAAGCACTAATGAGATAGAGAATATTATGCCTTAGAATGGATGTCATTACCAAGACCACTATAAATAGTTGACCTTAATCCCTTCCTGTTTATATCCTCATTAAGGTCATGTTCTAGCTACAATCAATAGGTCATTGAATAGTAAAAAACATAGGCCTAGGAATGGTTATGAAAAGAAGGGTATACAAGATCCTAAGAGTCAAATATGAGTAGAAGTCTTCAATTGATGCAGGACAATTTTTTTGCTTTGACTATATTTGAAGTGAATATCTCTTCTATATTTTCCTTTATCTTCTCTTCATAACATTTCTTTCCTTTTCTTTATTTTTAAATATTTTTTCTCTTTTCCTTGTATTTTTGAGAATGAACACTTTTGATATTTTTCAGTTCTTTACATTCCCTACTCATTTTTGAAGATAAGTCCTGGACATTTTTATTTTACTTAGATGAATGAGAAATTTCACAAGTTGTCCACATACCAAAGCTAATTTTTTCTAGACTAATCTCGAAGTGCTGTGTATATACAAACTATATAAGTTAGGACCTCTAAATAGATATTCTTATTTCTCCTAGAAAGATGTCTTGACTTCAAATTCTCACTTGTATACACTCAGAAATAAAAATCTTAGAGAAATGGGGTCAAACAAAATTCTCTCTTTATGTGAATATATTCAATATGATTGATGGTTCACACAACTTAATAAGCACTAATGAGATAGAGAATATTATCCCTTAGAATGGATGTCATTGCCAAGATCACTAGAAATAGTTCACATTAATCCCTTCCTATTTATATCCTCATCAAGGCAATGTTCCAGCTAAGATCAATAGGTCTATGAATATGACAAAATGTGGGCTTAGGAATGGTTGTGAAAAGAAGGGTAAAAGGGATTTAAAGTTTCAAATATAAGAAGAGGTCTTCAATTGATGTAGGACAATTTTTCTGCTTTGACTACATTTGAAGTGAATATCTCTTATGTATTTTCCTTTCTCTTCTCTTCATAACTTTTCTTCTCTTCTCTCTCTCTCTCTCTCTCTCTCTCTCTCTCTCTCTCTCTCTCTCTCTCTCTCTCTCTCTCTCTCTCTCTCTCTCTCTCTCTCTCTCTCTCTCTCTCTCTCTCTCTCTCTCTCTCTCTCTCTAAATATTTTGTTTTTCTCGTCCTTGTATTTCTGAGAAGGAACACTTTTGATTTCCTCAAGGTCTCTAAGTCATAACCATCTATTAATCTTGATTTATGCACTGTGTGTAAGTGTTTTATGAGATTTAACTTTTATAAAATACTTTAGTATGTGAATAAAATGAAAAACTAACCACATGCATTTCTATTAAAAATTTAAAGTAATGTAAATACTAATCTTTTGATAATCCAATTCTCATCATAGTAAATGAAATTGACCTTGAAATATTAGAATATTTTTCAAAAATATGAAGAAAACTAGACATCTCATGTATGTCTACACCCCGAAACTTGAATGAAACATTATCCTAATTTTTTGAAATATAGGACATTAAATGATATATGGGTAATGTAGAACAATGAGACTCTAAAAACCCTGGGTTGCTTCCTAGTGAGTACTAAATTTAAAGTCTTCAGCTAGACATA
Organism: Warburgia ugandensis; assembly: GCA_035236585.1. Classification (NCBI taxonomy): domain Eukaryota; kingdom Viridiplantae; phylum Streptophyta; class Magnoliopsida; order Canellales; family Canellaceae; genus Warburgia; species Warburgia ugandensis. The sequence goes on from CP141128.1 coordinate 56,884,008, forward strand.
GCCTATAACAAACCTAACAATGAAATGAGAATATGTACACACTACTAGAATCATGCGGTAGTCTATATGCATTCTCCACCTTGAATTTATTGGTGCTGATAACATTAGGACACAATAGACCATCTCGATTTTAAATTTTGTGGAACCACCTTGAAATTGATGATCCCCCCATTTTTAAAAGACCACAATAGTCAATAAATATCCTCCACCTTAAAATATGAGGTAGTGGTAACTTGATCCCATAAAAGTCCACTATGAAGTTTGTTGGACCATATTGGAATGAATGGGCTCCTTTTTCAACAAATTGAGGGATAATGGTGCGTATAACAATCAGTACATGTTTTTGCTCCTTCTCCCTTGTATTTTCTTAAAACTGGGGTATAAGCTAACTCTGTACTTCCTTAAAAGGTTGTTTTTATCTAATGGAGGCATGGATATGGTGGCGCTTAAACCCTTAATGTCATCTAATGTGCACCCTACAATTGTATGATGTAGGGTCAGTACATCAATGGATTTTTCTTCTTTTTGTTCTTTAGACACAGGTGAGGGTTTACGTGGACCTATATTCCTATCTAGAGTTTGATAAAAAAAAGGTTTGTAGGTCCCAATTGGGTACTTCTTCTACACTACAAGGCTCAATTTGAATTTCAAGCTTTGTAAGGGGTTCTACGCAGTCATGCCATTGAGAATTGTCTACTAAAGGTGTGACGACCCGGGTTTTTATATGATGCAATTTTGATAAAAAGGCGAGATCTCTTGTTTTATAAGTATGAAATGCATGAAAATCTTTTTTGGTTTTGGAAAACAATCTTTCATAAAAACCCTGAGTGTCAAAACACATTCTCAAATTATCTAGCCATGGCAAAGTTTTAAATCAACATTATTCCCAAGAAAGTGTTAGTCACAGCCCCAGCTATTAGAGAGTAACTACAATCAAGTAACATTGAAAGATAGGGTAGGGGTTTACTTGTACTTAGTCTGGGTGTCTTCTATTACAAGCATTCCTTACCCTTAAGTATTTACTTTGTGTCTAAAAAATGTGGAGGACTGGGTGAGTATATACTATACTCAGTAGGAGCCTATCACTACTAGTTTTATAATACATGAGATGTTTTAAAATCATATGCAATTTCAAAACATGTGCATGTCTAAATACTCAAGTTCAATATCGATATAAAAATCCGTTGTCAAACGGAAATACTAACGACTTAAAGGATCATATAATCCAAAATTGAAAGTATTATATACATATATATCATAACATTATGATATACATAAGATGCTTCATTGAATCCAACTCATGGATATCTAGTATGGTATGGTCGACCAACCTCATATCATGCCATATGCAATGCAAATAAGTTCACAAAACCATAGGGTCCAACTATGCCCATGACCTCCTTGCCGTGTGGTCCTTGGGTACCTGAGGACACTCGGTCATAGCCTCCACGGGGCTTATGACACGTCGACCCAGTGCCGTGATACCAGTGGTAGCCCCCTGTACCACATGCACTTGACGTAGGGACGTTGCCCTTTTTTGGGCTTGGTACCCATCCACCTAATAGTGGTAGAGGCTGGAGGCCAACCCAAACCTCTCGGCATAGCGCCCACAAGCTTATCAGCCCAAATCATAATTAGATCAAACAAGCGAAAACCTCTCTTTTTCCAAAACCTATCTTCTTCGGGTCCCTCACAACTACCTAGCCCTCGGTACTCTAGCATCTTTTGGTGACCCTCAAGGACATGCGATTTTTGCAAGAACTTAATGCTCACAAATCATGCAATGTATACAATAGTTTACAAAACATATCTATGCATAATGATATGCAATTATTTACAAAACATGTCTATGCATAAAGAATTTATCACATGCATGCTGAATTAAGTCATGCTAAACAAGTCATATACTTAAAACATGTATTCTCAAAACAATAATAGTTCTTTTAAAAGAATCTAGTAGCGATAGAGCACCTACCTGGCTAGGTTGTGCTAACCCCTCTGTCCTCATACGCTCTTGAACATGGTTTGGGGAATCAAGGTTAGTTTGGCCTATCTTTTATGGGTTTTAGAGTAGTTGGTCTTATTACTTAGGCATTAAGGGTCCATCCCTATGCTTATGGGTGTCTTAAGGTCCTAATTGGGCCTTGGTATCATCAGTTTTCCAAAGGTCTAGCGGCCACGCGCCACCATCCTATTCTAAGCGTCATGCCCACCTTTGATTGGGCCTTGATCAGGGATTTTATAGTTTAGGTTGTCTGTGTCATCGACATGGACACAACGCCTTTTGCGGCGCCTTAATCGGAGCTCTAGATCTCAAGTTATAAGCTTTTTAGTGTCACATGTACATAAGGGCCTTAAGAGTAAAAAGGCGGAATGCTAGCACGCTGCGCGTTAGTGGCATGTGCCCGCCTTTTCTTAAGGAGCGGAAAAATCCCGGTTCGCTAGCGCGCTGTACGTCTGTAGCATGCGCCTCAGCGGGCGCGTCTGTAGAAGCACCGGGTTTCCCCCCCATTTTTCCCTTTTGCGGGCGCATCCCCGGACATGCCTGTTTGGTTCTCTCAGACGCGGTCGACGCGTCTCGTCCCGGTGGGACGTTCTGGTCGTTTGGGGAACGGCGTCCTTAGGACACCCTGGTTCGACCCTGTCGAACCAGTGCGGCCCAGGGAACATCCCTGGGTCCTTGGTGACTCTCCAGGGCTCTATTTTGCATGATTTTTCATGCAAAAACTTAGGGAAATTGATCCTAGGACTACTGTGAAGACGGGTTTTGAGGGATCTTGGGCATACCTGGCTCGTTGCTAGGTTTTTCTCCTCGTTTCCCCTCTAGGTTGCTTCTCCAAAATGGGTTTTCTTCAATCTTTTGGGCTTCCATTAGAGGAGCCCAAGAGCTCTATTTATAGAGCTATAAGAGGGTTCTGGAGGGGGCTCTCACCACCCTTGAATGGCGGTGGAGAAACCTCTAGAAGGGCGGTGATTTCTCCTCCAATCACCGCCGTTCTAGAAACCTCTATGGGGTTGAAGATGAAGGGTGCTCGTATCAAAACAGGCCCCTGTGTTTTGCAAGCTAAATCCGTTTTTTGTAAAAATTACATTTTTGCCCCTGAACTTGAAAGGGCCATAACTTGCTCATTTTAACTCCATTTCAGGTGATTTTGGTCTTGTTGGATTCCTTTTTCTGAGACGCACCTAATGGTACCATTCTCAGGACCAAATTTATGGGTTCAGTTAGGGTGAATAGTGAAATGACCAAAATACCCTTATTTTCAAAAACTGAACTTTTCATTGTTAACTTGGGATTTTAATGTTACAAAATTGGAGTCAGTACATTCTTACCCCCTTAGGGGAATTTTGCCCCAAAATTCTACAATATATACAGTCAAAAGATCTCGGGGTACTTTTCTCACATTTCTGACTCCAATTCCCAAGTCTCTTCTTCCATATGCGCATTTCTCCACAAAACTTTGACTAAGTGTATGTCCTTATTCCGCAGATTCTTACTCTTACGATCCCGGATCTCAACTAGTCTCGTCTCTAGCTTGAGATCCTCCGTCAATCCTATGGGTACCTGGTTGATGACATGAGCAGGGTCAGGCACGTATCTCCTTAGCATAGATACATGGAATATGTTATGCACTTCAAATAGCTGAGGGGGTAGTGCGATCCTGTAGGCCACTTTTTCCACTTTCTCTAGGATTTTGAAAGGTCCTATGTAACGCGGACTAAGCTTGCCTTTGATACTGAACCGCATAGCTCCTTTAGTGGGAGATATCTTTAGGAAAACGTGCTCTCCTATGTCGAATTCCAATGGTTTCCTCCTTCAATCAGCATAGCTCTTTTGGCGACTTTGAGCTGTGAGGAGGCGTCTTCTTATGAGTTTGACCTTCTCGGCGCATTGCTCCACTGGCTCGGACTGGAGCACCCTGGACTCTCCAACTTCACTCCAACTGGTGGGTGATCGACAGGGTCTCCCATAGAGTGCCTCGTACGGAGCCATGCAAATGCTTGATTGAAAACTGTTGTTGTACGCGAACTCTATTAGTGGTAGGTTTTCATCCCAGCTCTGCTTCCAATCGAGGGCACAGGTTCGCAACATATCTTCAACTATCTGGATTGTGCGCTCTAACTGTCCATCGGTCTGTGGATGGAAGGCTATGCTATAGTTCAAGGAAGATCCTAAGGATTTTTGGACAGATTTCCAGAGTTGCGAAGTGAAACGGCTATCCCTATTTGAAGTGATACTAAGGGGTATGCCATGTAAACTTACTATCTCTTTGATGTATAGCTGAGATAGGCTGTCGGTGGATTGGGTATGACGTAGAGGAAGGAAATGGGCTGTCTTAGTCAATCTATCAACAATTACCCAGATCATGTCATGACCCTTAGAGGTCCTGGGTAACCCTACGATGAAGTCCATTGTAATATGGTCCCATTTCCATTCGGGTAACTCAAGGGGTTGTAACAATCCCGCAGGTCTTTGATGTTCAGCCTTTACTTGTTGACATGTTAAACACTTTGCCACAAACTCCCCTATGTCTCTTTTCATGCCATCCCACCAATATTGTCTCTTTAAGCCTTAATACATCTTAGTTCCTCCAAGGTGTATAGTATACTTAGATTGATGAGCCTCTTTTAAGATTTCTAGTCTTAACTCTTCATTAGTCGGTACCACTAATCTTCCTTGCATGTAGACGCTACCATCTTCCCCTTTAGTAAACCCTGGTTTTCCTATGAAAGCTTGTATATTCAGATCTCCCTTCTGTTCTTGTTTAACCTTTTCATTAATAGTCGACTTTATTGTTAGACTTGCCATAACGATCTTGTGCTTACTTATGTCCGGTTTCCACGTTATTACTTCTTGTAATAGCTTCCATCTCTTAGTTAATAAACTTGCACACATCCCTTGGGTTTTTCTACTTAATGCATCAGCTACCACATTAGCTTTCCCAGGGTGATAATGAATGGAGAAGTCATAGTCTTTTAAGTATTCCATCCATCTTCTTTATCGCATGTTTAAGTCTTGTTGGGAAAAGATATATTTAAGACTCTTATGATCTATAAAAACTTCAAACTTTTCCCCATATAAATAATGTCTCCAAATTCGCAAGGCAAAGACTATGACCGCTAATTCCAAGTCATGGGTTGGATAATTGACTTCATGCTTCTTGAGTTGCCGAGAAGCATAAGCAATTACCTTCCCATGTTGCATAAGTACGCAGCCTAGTCCTTGTTGCAAGGCATTGCTGTATATCTCAAATCCGCCACTTCCTGAAGGTAAGGTAAGGATAGGTGCTGTAGTTAACCTTCTCTTTAGTTCCTGGAAGCTTTCCTCACATTTATCAGTCCATTCAAATCTTATGTCTTTCCTGGTCAGCTTAGTTAGAGGTAAAGCAATTTGTGAAAAACCCTCGATGAATCTCCTGTAATATCCGGAAGTCCTAAGAAGGTTCTTATTTCTGTGACTGTCTTAGGTCTTTCCCAGTTCTGTACTGATTCAACCTTAGCGGGGTCAACTGCTATGCCATTCTGAGAAATAATGTGTCCTAAGAAATTAACCTTTTCCAGCCAAAACTCACACTTACTGAATTTTGCATATAACTTGTGTGCTCGTAGGGTGCTTAATGTTATCCTTAGATGTTCCTTATGGTCTTCAGAAGTTTCAGAATATATTAAGATATCATCCACAAACACTATGATGAATTTATCTAAGTACTCCTTGAACACCCTATTCATGAGGTCCATAAACGCGGCTGGAGCATTAGTTAAACCAAAGGACATCACTCTGAATTCATAATGGCCGTATCGAGTCCTGAAAGCTGTCTTGGGGATATCTTCTTCTCTAACTCGAAGTTGATGGTACCCAGATTGTAGATCAATCTTAGAGAAGACTCTGGTTGACTGAAGTTGATCGAAAAGATCATCAATTTGGGGAAGGGGGTACTTATTCTTAATGGTGACCCTATTTACCATCCGATAGTCTACGCACAATCTCATGGAGCCATCCTTTTTCTTAACAAAAAGGACTGGAGCTCCCCACGGAGATGCGCTAGGTCGTATGAACCCTTTGTCAAGTAGTTCCTGTAATTGGGTCTTCAGTTCTTTTAGTTATGCAGGAGCCATTCGGTAAGGAGCTTTGGAAATGGGGGAAGTACCAGGTATAAGGTCAAAGATAAACTCAATTTCCCTTGGTGGAGGTAGACCTGGTAAGTCCTCAGGGAATACGTCAGGAAATTCTTAGACTATCTCAACATCCTCTAGCTTTGGTTGGGGACTCTCGATAGATTCAATCTTGGCTAAGAAGAAGGGGCATCCTTGAGCAATGTGCTTAACTACTTTCATGGCAGAAATAACACACGCTCCAGAATAATCCTTTCTTCCTTGGAGGGTGAAAGTGTCTCCATTAGGTAGGGTAAAAGTGACACGTTTCTGGCGGCAATCAACAAAGGCTTGATGAAAGGCTAGCCAGTCCATACCTAGGATGATGTCAAAGTCATTCATATCTAAGTGGATAAGATTGGCATGTAGCAAATGGTCCTTGATCAAAATGGGGACATCCTGGAGATAAGAATAGGTGGGAAGTGCCTGGCCTACAGGAGTCATGACTTCTAGAGTGAAGTCTAGGTCCTGTGGTATAATGTCCAAGGATGATGCAAACTCCTGGGATATGAAAGAATAAGTGGATCCTGTATCGAATAGAACTTTAGCAGGTATATCATAGATAGAAAGAATACCTTCAACTACTGCATTTGAAGCCTGGGCTTGACTGGAAGTGAGGGCAAAGACATGTCCTTGGCTTTTTGGAACTTGATCTCCTTTACGCTCTTCAACTTTCTTTTTAGGACAATTACTAGCAAAATGTCCTAATTCTCTACAAAGATAGCAAGTGATGTTGGAAATGGGACATGGTTTGCCTGAATGATACCTGTTACACTTAGGGCATGTCTTCCAGTCTGGTCTTCTTCCTTTGTTTTCAAATGGCTTCTTGAAAGGTGGCCTGGGTCTAGATGACTGAAATAATCTCTTTCCTTTATTTCCCATGGTGTTGATGTTCTTAGTTTCCTTTATTGCCTGGTTCATTTGATAATCTTTTTCGTATAGGGAGGCCATCTCTACGTCTTTGGCTGCTGTGGAAGGTTGGAAACCTAGAACTCTGTTCCCGAGTCCTGGTTTAAGCCCATCTACAAATCGTTCTGCCGCATCTTCGTCATCAGCACAAGCATGTGGTGCAAATCTTCAGAGGCTGATGAATCTATTTTCATACTGTTGGACAGTCATATTTCCTTGTTCTAAGTCCATAAATTCTTTTTCCTTCTGTTTCCTTATGTGTTTAGGATAATATTTGTCATTAAAGACCTTTTTAAACTCTTCTCATCCTATTGTTTCTCGCTGGTCAAAATAAGTCCTTTATGCTATTTCCCACCAAAAGGTAGCCTCTCCCCTAAACACAAATGTGGCCATGGGTACTTTTCTTTCTTCAACTATGTTCATGGCTTTAAATATCTTTTCAATATCAATTAACCATTTTTCAGCTGTAGATGCTTCATCTTCTCCTGTGAATGAGGGAGCTAATTTCTGAAACCTTTCTAACTGAACCTCAGTCCTATTTATTGCTTTATCAGGGGAAGGATCTCGTGTGGTAGGGGTTTGGCTTTGACTATTCATGTATTGTCCCATATTCTGTAGGAATTGCTGGAACAATTCAGCCATCCCATTGCCCGACCCAGTGGAGTCCACTGGTGGGGCTTCAGGTCTTGGAACATTGCTTCCTTTCTTCTTAGGGATCTGTAATCACAAGGTAATTCACCAAAGCTTAGTTTGTGTTATCCTATTACCCCTTACTCTTTCATGGATGAAACTTGATTATAAGTTATTCTCCTCATAACTGGGCTATGAGTAATGTTAAACCGCACTTTGATACCAACTGTGACGACTCGGGTTTTTATATGATGCAAATTTGATAAAAAAAGTGAGATCTCTTGTTTTATAAAAATGAAATGCATGAAAATATTTTAAATTTGGAAAAAAATCTTTTGTATAAAACCCCGAGTGTCAAAACACAATTTTCAATTTATCTAGCCATGGCAAAGTTTTAAATCAAAATTATTCCCAAGAAAGTGTTAGCCACAGCCTCAGCTATAGAGAGTAACTACAATCAAGTAACATTGAAAGATAAGGTAGGGGTTTACTTACTTGCACTTAGTCTAAGTGTCTTTTGTCACAAGAATTCCTTGCCCTTAAGTGTTTACTTTGTGTCTGAAAAATGTTGAGGATTGTGTGAGTATATACTATACTTAGTAGGAGTCCATCACTACTAGCTTTAGAATGCATGAGATGTTTAAAATCATATTCTCTTTCAAAACATGTGCATGTCTGAGCACTCAAGTTCAATATCGAGATTAAAAACCATCATCGAATTGGAATATTGACGACTTAAGGAAATCACATAATCCAAGTCGAAAGTATCATATATATATATCATAACATAATGATATGCATAAGAAGCTTCATTGAATCCAACTCATGGATATCTAGTATGGTATGGTCGACCAACCTCATATCATGCCATATGCAATGCAAATAAGTCCACGAAACCATAGGGTCCAACTATGCCCACGACCTCACCGTCGTGTGGTCCTCGGGTACCTAGGGACACAGGATCATATACCTCCATGGGGCATATGACACTTCGACCCAGTTCCGTGACACCAGTGGTAGCCTCCTGTACCACATGCAGTCGAACCAGGGACATGCCCTTTTTGGGCGTGGTACCCATCCACCTAATAGTGGTAGAGGCTAGGAGGCCACCCTAGACCTCTCGGCATAGCGCCCACGAGCTTATTAGCCCAAATCATGTACGATCAAACAAGCCAAAAACCTCTCTTTTCAAAACCTATCCTCTTTGGGCCCCTCACAACTGCCTACCCAGCGTCTTTTGGGCACTCCAACATCTTTTGGTAACCCTCAAGGACATGCAATCTTTCAAAAACTCAATGCTTACAAATCATGCAATATATGCATTTGTTTGCAAAACATATCTATGCATAATGTATATGCAATTATTTGCAAAACATATCTAGGCTAAAGCATTTATCATATGTATGCTGAATTAAGTCATGCTAAACAAGTCATATACTTAAAACATGTATTCTCAAAACAATCATGGCTCTTTTGAAAAGTCTAGTAGCGATAGAGCACCCTACCTGGCTAGGTCGCGCTAACCCCTTTGTCCTCGTACGCTCCTAAACATGGTTTGGGGAATCAAGGTTAGTTTGGCCTATCTTTTATAGGTTTTAGAGTGGTTAGTCTTACTACTTAGGCATCAAGGGTTCATCCCCATGCTTATGGGTGTCCTAAGGTCCTAATTGGGCCTTGGTATCATCAGTTTTCCAAAGGTCTAGTGGCCACACGCCACCATCTTATTCTAAGGATCGTTTCCACCTTTGATTGGGCCTTGATTAGGGATTTTATAGTTTGGCTATGTCCGCGTCATCGATACGGACACAACACCTTTCGCGGCTCCTCAATCGGAGCTCTAGATCTCAAGTTATAAGATTTTTAATATCGCATGTACATAAAAGGGTCAAACAAAGCAAGGTGGAAGCCTGGGACGCTAACGCATCCCGCGTCAGCGGCAGGCACCTCAGCGAGCGCGTCTGTAGATGCACCCCGACTTCCACCCAATTTCCTCATTTGCAGGCGCGTCCATGGACACGCCCGTCCGGTTTTCTCGATGCATAGCGTGCATTTCGTTCGTTGGGGGACCGGGGCGTCCTCGGGACGCCCTGGTTTGATCCTGTCGAACCAGTGTGGCCCAGGGATCGTCCTTGGGTCCTTTGTGACTCTCTAGGGCTCTATTTTGCATGATTTTTCATGCAAAAACTTAGGGAAACTTAGCCTAAGACTAATGTGAAGACGGGTTTTGAGGGATTTTGGGCATACCTGGCTCATTGCTGGGTTTTTCTCCACGTTTCTCCTCTTGGTTGCTTCTCCAAAACGGGTTTCCTCAAGCTTTTGGGCTGCCATTAGAGGCACCCAAGAACTCTATTTATAGAGCTATAAGAGGGTTTTGGAGGGGGGCTCTCACCGCCCTTGAACGGTGGTGGAGAAACCTTCAGAATGGCGGTGATTTCTCCTCCAAACACCGCCATTCTAGAACCCTTTAGGAGATTGAAGAAAGGGGGTGCCCGTATCAAAATGGGCCCTTGTGTTTTGCAGGCTAAATCCGTTTTTTAGTGAAAATTATATTTTTGCCCTTGAACTTCAAAGGGCCATAACTTGCTCATTTTAACTCCGTTTTAGGTGATTTTGGTTCGTGTTGGATTCCTTTTTCCGAGACGCACCTAACTTTTAGGGTCAGTCAGGGTAAATAGTGAAATGACCAAAATACCCTTATTTCCAAAAACTGAACTTTTCATTGTTAACTTGGGATTTTAATGTTACAAAATTGGAGTCATTATAACATGTCAAACCAACATCAAAATCATCAGCGCCTTTATTTTCAAAACAATAAATATCCAAAACATAATAACAATGTAGCCCAAAGTCTATCCATCATAACATCCCACCTTAGTGTCCATCATATATATAACTATCATAATCAATCCCATAAAATAAAAGTATATAGTCCATAAAGAAAATCAAATGGTAGTCCATTTATTAACTCACATCACCATCTATCAGTCAAAGTAAAGGAATCTCCCACTGCTATCATGGTCTCTCAATAGTCTTGCCCTTCCTACTGTCGTGCTCAAGATCTAAGGCATTGCAAAATAAAGCAATGTCTCAGCAAGCTATTGCTTGTGTAGGTACATAGATATTTAATGTAATAATGATGGAATAATCGAATAAAAGTGGTGATATAATAAGAAGATCTATCATCTATGAAAATTAAATCATTACAAGCAATACCAACATAATCTCAAAACATCATGTACGATAAAACGTGCATGTCATGGATTTAAAACATGATATGATCTAATGTAAATGAGCATACAATCATAACAGGACACCCTAAGGTATGTGGGTTCCATGAGTGTCCCATACACTCGTATAAACAGATCATGAGTACTCATATCACTTCTCTGAGTGTCGTCACACCCAGGTATACAGCAATACCTCCATGCTCATCATGCAAGCATACAGAACAAGAGTATGGATCGTCATGCCGCAGTGGCAACCCTCTAAGGTTCAACCACCGCCGCTCCCCGTCAACACCATAACGGGAGACTTTACGTCCATCCCCATGGAAAGGTTTAGATTGGTAGTGTGAACTATCCATGTTACCAAACCCCTACTGAAAGCCATCTATAGGAAGGTGTCTATCATATCACAATCATAGCACAAATCTCAGAGGGTGGGTGGCCAGCCCTACTCCCTCCTAGCATGACATCCACCGAGTGAGAGCACCTGTCATAAAACCCACAACACGAAAAACACGTATCTCGAAAATCAGGAGCACTCATGGCTCGCAATCCCCAAGGCACGCCCCTCATCCCAGGGTTAACCTCTAAAAGGACCAGCCACCAAGCTCCCACTTTCCTTTCTCATGAAAACCCATTAGTTTCAATGATGCAATAAGGAAAGAAAATTTTTAATTATGCAGAAATATATAGTATCAATCTCAAGAAATCATCGATCATAAATCCATTTAATACATTAACGAAATCCAATATCGATCATAGCATAAAACTCTAAATCTCACAAAATTATAAACTAATAATAAGTGTAATTAAATCACAATCAATAATGATGCTATGATAATGCAAGGTTTTAAAATCAAAACAAAACATTAAATGTCGTCACCTACCTCGATGTGCGATCACTCAACTCGAGCATATAATTTCCTTATCTTAAATGTTCAGATGTACTTGTCAATACCATGATACTATTTTATAAATTTTCTAAATTAAAAGTGGTCAATTGTGAGTTTTTAAGTTAAATCTAGGTTCGCATTCTCAAGATGATTGTAACGGATGTTTTCGATTGTGATCTGGACACTTGTAGCTCGCAAAATCATGTTTTTTGTGAAAATCATTCATAAATTAATATCATTAATTTATAGGGGGTCGGGCGGTGCGTTTGCATTAGTTTACACTGGTAGCCTCGGTTTACACCGGCGTAAACCAACGTCAGCAAGACGCAACGGCTCAAGGACGCGCAACGGGATGCACCACATGCGTCCTGGTTACCGGGACGCACCCCTGTGTGCGTCTTAGTCACTAGGTTGCCAGGCATCCTGACCGTTGGTGATAGTATGCGCAGGCACTCTCATGCACGTGTGTACGCGACGATGTGTGCCTATGTTGAGTTCCCACTGGGGCGTCCTGCTCGGCGTCCCAGTGTCAGTGCTAGGGCGCCGACACGGGAGCCGGTGCCGGGGAAGATGACTGGGGTCCGGTCGTCGTCGTCGACCCCACAAGTGCCCAATCTTTCCGATTTTTGCACCATTTTGCTCAGAATTTCATGTAGTTTCCATTTTTAACATCCCTTTTTGATTATTTTTGACAAAAGCTAAGGTTTTTTCTCTATTTTTCTCTCATTCCTAAATTTCTCCTACGTACTGTTCTTCGTGATTTCTTGCGTCGTCCACCATTGGATCTCTCTCAAAGTTAAAGGGTTTGTCCATGGGTTTCTTATGTATTAGATGGAAGGTCTAATCTTTAATCTAACACTACTTTATCAACCTATTTCCACAATCTCTATAGGATACACGAATTTCCTATTTTTCACAGATTCGATGGATCTGTTTTCACCGTCGTTTAGCTGACCGGTGGGACCAGACCTAACCTGGATTTGAGGACAGGGTGTCGAGAAAGGTTTAGAACACAATTGGGTGGGGAGCGTTACCTAGGTCTACCGGTGGGGCGTTGGATCTGCGTTGCCAGTGATCACTGTCCTTGCCAACATCCCTGTTTGGTGGAGATTGAACGGAGTAGGCGTAATTGGAGAAGGAAATGTGCTGGGAGGAGGAAGGGGACTCTTCCCTCATACACCTTCCCTTCAACGATTTTTCCAGCAAAATTGTCGGATCTAATAGGGGAGGATGGAAGGGGTGTTGTTATCAAAATAGCCCCCTGTATTTTGGGCCCCACCAAATTACCAAACTACCCTTCTAACTTCAATGGCTCATAACTTCTTCGTTTGAGCTCCGTTTTCTGTGTTCTTTATGTTGTTGGAATTCTATTAACGTGTAATTTTTAGTTTTTGAGTTTTTAGAACCAAATTCTATGTATAAAAATTTAAAATTTAATTTATTTAATTTTATCACTAATTTAAGATTACAAATTGAGGATATTACATGATGGGCAATGTGGAAGAATACCACTTGAGATGTATGAATCAAGATGCTACTTTGAGGTAGGTGGATGTATAAGAATGTATTAAGGATTCATGTGTATACATACATGATCTTTTGTCTAGAATTATAGACCTTCATGATATAAGTATACTTGGTACCTTAGTATGATAATGATCCAATCACATGATCCAACTAAGTGATCCAACCATATGATCTCACTAAGTGATCCAACCATATCATCTCACTAAGTGATCCAACCTCATAATCTAATTCAATTGATCCAATCTAACGATCAAATCAAATGAGGTGCCACTACATGAGTTCTTGGAAAGAAAATCCCCATATGAGGATTGGCTGAATATTGAATTCCTAAGTGGAAGTATAGCCAGGGGAAGGAACAAGTTTTGAGCAATCTCCACTATTTTATCTAATTTATCCTATACTACATAAATAACATATATACTTTATCTGGAGATAACTTGTGAGTGGGTAACCATGATGGAATAATGAATGAGGTATGTATCCTTATATTAGTGAAGTAGTATATTTTTATATCCCCTTCCAAACATAACTTGCTGAGATATCGTAAATGCTTCAATGTTTACAATATCTCATATACAGAGAAGGAGGGTTAGGAGTTCAAGACTGTAGCATACTTAAGAAGATTTGGAAGAATAATCAATCAAAGCATTTTCTTTGATAACATGTATTTTTATTTGAGATCATTGTAATGTATTGGGAGTTTTTAATGCATGGTAAGGTTGAAATTTGGATTATGTAATTTGGACAAATATTGTACTGATACCGAGCTGTAATGTGAACCACTGGATGGATTCTAGAATTTAATAAAAATATTTTCCTTCAATGGAATTTTATCTTGTATAAAAATTCTACTTATGTTATGTATGAAGTGCTGCTTGATTTTTTCAAAACAAGTTTTAAAGAAAAGAATTTTTGCTGTTTTGTTTTCCGAATTTTTTTTACTAAGGGCAACCAGCCTTTGAAAAATGTATTACAAAAACCCGGGTTGTCACACATGCTAAACATGAAGTCAAAGAGTTTAGACTAAAAATTGGATGTCAAATATAATGTGAAAGCAGTAGAAAATCTTAAGTGGAACATCAAGCCTTATCCATTCAAAATAAGGTGTCCATATCAAAAGTAAGGTGACAAAACTTTTCATGCATGCATGTATGAATTTCATCACCTTGGGAAGCTTCTAAAGGAGGCACAAATAATATACAATGAGATCACATACAATGGGTGCCTCTGAAATAAAATAAGTTAGAAGACTGGGGCCTAAATAAGACTTCTTAGATTCTTTCGATGAGCACAACATTTCCATGCATAGATAGATATTCCCCCTTAGTTACATGTGAAGAACAAGAAAAATAAATGATGATTGGTAGAGAAAAATAAGGAGGAAAATAGGGAGATAATTTACAAGAAATTTACTATTAAAATTCATATTACTCTTCAAGAACTTAAAGGCCAAGATCTATCCTTGTAGATACACATTCTAAGCCATTGATGGACACTTAATCAAGGATAGATCAATCAGAAGTTAGACTACAATAAAGACCAAACTAAGATCTCATTGGTGGAGAGTTTTTTGCTGGGCTGCCCACCTATTTTTAAGGAAAATATCTCCTAAAAATAAAGAAAAAGACATCCCATTTAGAAGGAGTGCTCATTAGCTAGATAAAAAAATGGTGGGCATGGAGAATAGAAGGGAAAACCTAGAGTGGATAAGAAAATCTCAATGAAATCTTGGCCATCCACTCTAGGGTAGTCCAATCTAACTATGGAGAGTAAAGAAGCCTTAAAGAAGATATCTTAGGATGAAAACGCTTCAATCTAATCTCAGACATTCAACTTATGATAATGGTGATCTAAGGACCAAGAATAAAGCATTGAAGAGTTATGAACCCTAGCCACCTTACCCTTGTTGAAAAATCAAAACAAGTTCCTAAGGAAGGAAAGATCTCAACCACTCATTGTCATCTAATGATCCAAACTCCTAATTTTATGAACTCCGCATACACCCAAAGTGCTTCCACTCCTGCTACCTTATTCTCTTTTCAATTCATCAACTTTCTAAGATTTTCTCTTATTCTTTCTATCTTCTTTCCCTCCGTGCCATTCCTCTTTCCTATCCTACCAAATCTTCTTTCCTTTCCACCCATATCTACTTCCTTTCCCATATTACTATCTCATCTCATACTCAAACTATATTCCACGTATCCCCCAAGGAAAACCTATCTTCTAACTTTTCCTAGACTTCAAAGCTAATGCTAGGAGAAATAGAGGGAGGGAAAATCACCCTCACTAAAGCTCTAACATGCCTCACACATCTAAGCCTTATAGCTACGATAAAGGTTCCAACCAACCCAAGTCCTACCTCTTCTTTTCATTCTTCTTTGTTTTCATTCCATGCATTCACGTAGTTTCCATGCATCACCCTTGCATACTTTTCATGTTTTGCATGCATCATTCTTTTTGTACATTCATCTCCATGCATAACACTTCATTAATCTGTCTTTTGTACACACCATCTAGGATTGAACACATGTTTATTTTAAATGTATAGAAACCCTATCAATTATATTAGTATGCATCTTCCATTTTTTGCATGAGAATATCCTCCACTTTTATCTATTGCACGCATGTCCCCTTGATATAGCCTTCCTTGCATATCTTTATCTTTCTTTTTTTGCATGCATTATTTTCTTTGCATGTTTTAGTATAGCACTCACTCACCCATCTAGGAATTGCATGCATCTCTCATAGGATGCAGTTAGCACCCTTCATCCACCATTCCACACACCCTCTCATTCCATCACAACACCCCCCCATTTGCTCCGCTCCTCCGTTCAATGCATAACAACCCCTCTTCACTTCATTACATGCTTTCCACTTTCCTATACTCCATTGCCTTGCATGCACCACCGCACCCTTCATCAATCATAACTACACACACACCCTCATCCTTTATATCACACGCATTCTTCTCTTTGATGTTTTCATCTTTGGTTTTCTTCTGGGATTTGGATTAAAGGAGAAGGAAAGAAGCCTTGTGCCCTTCTATGGCTGCAAGGAGTCTTTCCAATCCTAGATTAAGGGTTGAGAGAATAAAAAATATTTCCATAAAACCACCCAAATTCTTAGCTAAGGACTTAATGTTGAAGAGTACGACCACTTCCATGATAAAGTACCTATCCCCTTCCTCATCTCCTAATGCCGGAATTTGGCCAGTCCAAGGCCAAGGACCATTTTTTGTATGTTATTTATCTTTTCTTCTATTTCAATATTAAGGTAGGAAGCCTTCTCTATGGCTATCCCTAACATAAGGCTGAGTGACTTTTAACCTCCTCTCTTGCCTATCTCCTTAAGAAGCTACCCTATATTATAGAGTATCCAGCAAGTAGTCCAAAAATTTGTTTTTAATACGTCCATTCCATATTCCTCTTTTTACTTCTTTTATGGATGGTGATCTTTTAGAAAAGGTGTTAGACATTTCTTCTCTTGGCTACCCTAGCACTTCATTTGTAAGGATCTTTGGAAAGGATTTGACTCAGTAGGTCGTGGCATGTAAAAGTTCAGGATATGAGAAAAGCTTGGTGGTAAGTATGTGTATTATGGGTCCAAGAGAAGCCTACAAGCTCCTATTGAATGACACAACAAGAGGTCCCCACAATAGAATTCAAGCCCATAGTTGAAGATGTTTACTTGCTTTCTTTTCTTTCTTTCTTTATTTGCTTATGTAAGAGCTCCTTAGTCAAGAAATTAATGAGAAGTTTATTTTAATTATTAAGTAGTTTCTTTATTTCCTTAGTTTATGTGCTTATTTCCTTGCTTTCTTAGCTACTTAGTTCTTGCTTTAGTCCCTTGTTTAATTTGTTTCCTTATTTACATGTTTATTTCCTTGCATATGCCTTAGATTTATTGCATTACTTTCCTTGTCAATAGCTTTAGTTAGAATCCTTACTTTCTTTTGCTTTAATTGGCTTTTATATTCCTTTGGTTAGCTATGTTAAAGTAACTTAACCATACTTTTAATTAGAACTCCTTAAAAAGAGTCCTCATGGGATTGACCTGTACTTACTGTGTGTATGTTATAATGGACCCATGCCTTTGTAGTTATTTTTAAAGCACAATAATTAACAACCAATCTACCACCACTGATGCCCAAGATCTAGGTTGTAATTCTTCACTAGTTGTCTTAGTTTTAGGTTTTCATGTAGTTGCATTTTCACACTTTCCTTTTATTTTATATAGAATTTGGATGAGAATAAAGACTTTGAGGAAGACCTTAGGATAGTTTAAATTTTTTTTATTTGAGTGCATTGTAGTGACACTAAAGTTGTAATTATTTTTATGCAATTCATTCATTTAAAGTTAAGGGTTATAATAATATAGGTCAAGGGTGGGTCATCTTGACTTGGAAGAGGAGGTGGTACGTACATGGATACCCTTGTACAAGATGACTTATTCTAAATCCCATTATGAGCTTTCCTAACTTCTTTCCAATTCCTAGATTAGTGTTTGTGTAGCACTTTAATTTCTTGTATTATGAATAATAGTTCAATAGCATATAGTTACATTCCATTGTTAATTTTTGCATACTAATTAGGACTTTGCATTGGAAAGAATAGCCTAAGCTCCACTATAATTTAAGGACATAGGCTTTCAGGGTTATAGTGCCCCATTTATTAATGACTTGGACTCTTTTTAAGTAGCATATAGATAGTTGCATTAGATTTACCACTTTCCTTGCATAAATAGGACAAGTTTATTGCTTTAAGGTACTTATATGTTGATTGAATTGTATGAGATTGCTTAAAACATAGTGAGGACAATTAACCCCCATAAGAGTAAGGGTGAATGTCATTGCCACACCTTGGGCCACCTAGATTAAAAAGCACCTGATGTACCCAAACCTTCCATTTTAATTTAAAATCAATTAGAAAAGATCTTAGTAGCCTTTTGAGGTCATAGACTCTTTTTAAGTAGCATATAGATAGTTGCATTAGATTTACCACTTTCCTTGCATAAATAGGACAAGTTTATTGCTTTAAGGTACTTATATGCTGATTGAATTGTATGAGATTGCTTAAAACATAGTGAGGACAATTAACCCCCATAAGAGCAAGGGTGAATGTCATTGCCACACCTTGGGCCACTTAGATTAAAAAGCACCTGATGTACCCAAACCTTCCATTTTAATTTAAAATTAATTAGAAAAGATCTTAGTAGCCTTTTGAGGTCATAGACTCTTTTTAAGTAGCATATAGATAATTGCATTAGATTTACCACTTTCCTTGCATAAATAGGACAAGTTTATTGCTTTAAGGTACTTATATGCTGATTGAATTGCATGAGATTGCTTAAAACATAGTGAGGACAATTAACCCCCATAAGAGCAAGGGTGAATGTCATTGCCACACCTTGGGCCACCTAGATTAAAAAGCACCTGATGTACCCAAACCTTCCATTTTAATTTAAAATCAATTAGAAAAGATCTTAGTAGCCTTTTGAGGTCATAGACTCTTTTTAAGTAGCATATAGATAGTTGCATTAGATTTACCACTTTCCTTGCATAAATAGGACAAGCTTATTGCTTTAAGGTGCTTATTGCTTTAAGGTACTTATATGCTGATTGAATTGCATGAGATTGCTTACAACATAGTGAGGACAATTAACCCCCATAAGATCAAGGGTGAATGTCATTGCCACACCTTGGGCCACCTAGATTAAAAAGCACCTGATGTAACCAAAACTTCCATTTTAATTTAAAATCAATTAGAAAGGATCTTACTAGCCTTTTGAGCTCATAAGACCCTCTTGGAAAGTGGCAAACTAGTGTCACTCTAGTGGTCCCTATCTAATTGACTATGTTGGTATTTAAAGAACTAGCTTTGCCAACACTTTCTATGACTTGGATCACCTATGGATGACTGAGGAGGATGTGAAGTAGTTGATTAAGATCTTTTTCAAGATCTAGCTTGTAAGAAGTAGGATAAATATGAAAGAGAGAAGGAGCTAACCAGGTTAGAAATAATAAAAAAGCCTCTCTGATAAAGATATTCAAGAAAAATAAACCTTTTAGATTATTGCTTAGACTTAGGAATATTTTGTGTCCTTTATTGTTTGCTTGTTTTAGTACTTAGGTTATATTATCTAGTTTAGGTTTCCCCTAAGGTAGGTAGAAAAAAAAAAAAATCTTTCGTTATATACAACTACTTAGTTTTCATTGTATACAAATGTAAAACAAGTACACTATCTATTGGTGTGTGCATAGCCATTGTTCACTTAATCATAATCTAGTAACTTTAGATACAAAGATCAAACATGCTATCAGGCAATGCCAAAAGACTCCAAATGATCAAGAGATCTTTGCTATAGAAATGACCAACAAAGTGGTAGAAGTGAAACCATTGAAAGATTAATCTACACCTATCCAATTCATCTCAACATCTTGTATAGCATTACCTACAACTAATGCAAAACACTTTGAGTTGAAACCAAGAGTTATTCAACTCCTACCAAATTTCTATAGGTTAGATGAGGATGAATCTACCACCATGTCAAGGATTTTTTATAAGTGTTTAATTTTGCATAAAAAAACACCCAATTAATTACTCATGTGTTACAACTTTTAGGGGTAAATTAGGGTTTTTAGACCAAATTTCATAACATATGCATTTTTACCTAATGAAGTAGAAGTTTGATATTTATATGTCTAGAGGCTAATATGAGATAAGTATGTGATTAATCATATTTTTTTAGGATATGATTAGAGTTTTCCACATTTTGTAGGAAGAGAGATGATGATCTAATGGCTGAGATCGATCAGGATGAAATTGAAGATCAAGATCAAAAGATTGAGTCAATGCTTAAAAGTCATCAATCTAAAGATTAAGATCATCTTCTTGACCTGCAATGGATGAAATCAAAGGAACTAAAGGGGCCCAAAGTGAGCCAATTAAGTAAACCATGCAATTCCATCACCTTTGCATGGGTTGCATGTAAGCCACCAAGCCATATTCAAGCCATGGACAAGGTGATAAGCTAAGGAGCTAAGCCAAGAAATCTTCCAAAGCTAGCCATGAAGCCTAGCCAATGGAGCCTTCAAAGTTAGCCATCTAAGCCATCAAGCTAAGCTAAATGAAAGGCTAGGATTGGAGGATATTCAAGAGTATTATCCATGGGATATTTTGAAGATAATTAAGGGAAATCTTATTAGGATAAGATGGCATATGGACCAATAGGATGAGAGCTTTTCAATTTTGATGTTTTCCCCATTTTTATTATTATCACTTTTCACCTCTCCATCATATACCACTAAAATTTGGCTCTCTATTCAAGAGAACTACCATTCCATAACTCTTCCACCTTCCTAAACTCCCATTCTAACCACCCAACCCAAGTATTTAGGAATCACGTAACCAAACAAAAATTTCCATCTCACCCACTTTCCTAAGTTTTCTCTACATCCACTTTCCACCTTCTTTTCTTCTTAAGCCATCTCTTTCTTACCTTGTCAACCCACCCACCTTCCTATTTTTTAGAAGTCTCCAATGATTTTTGAAGGGGGAGAACCCCCCTTCCCAAAAAGGTGGCATCTCCCACCTACTCTCCTTATTTCCTCATTGAAAACCCTAGCTACCCACCATCTTAATGATGCAAATTGAGTTGCTTTCATCCCCACCACACCTTAGTATTAGGGTGCCCTAGGAAAAATAGGAGAAAACTTATAAAACCAGCACAAACCTAAACAAAAGGAAGACCTATTCTTAAAGGAAAAATATGCCTCCATTCGGGAAGGAGACGTCCTCTTCCTAGGCTATGGATTTCAACTCTTTATGTGCTGCTATTGTTTCCCTAAGGGGTGAGGCATCTCTTTAAGTGCTTCATGCCTGTTCTTATGGTATTTGATTCTCTTTTTGAGGTTTGTTTATCTTACTTCTTCTCTTGTTTACTTAATTCCTTTCATGCTAGCTTTTTGCTTTGATTTCCATTATTCTTCCTTGCCCTCAAAACTAAGATTCAAGGCTGGTTTTCCCTTGAAGTGACAGCCAAGGGAAGTCATCTTGAACTAGTTTTTCCCTTTTACGTTTCATTGCTTTTGGTTCTCTTTAGTTTCCATTGAATTCTAGTTTTGTTTCCTTGAGTGCCTTTGAGTTTTTCCTTAGTATTCCATAAGATTTTCCTTTGAATATCAAGCTTTGTGGAGGAGTAATTATCTTTAGTAGTAGCTTTGGATTTAAGTTGGAGAAATGGTGGTGTTTTTTCATCAAAAGTGGAAGCAACCCTTCATGTATTCCATTGTATTCAACTTATTGATGATTACTAGAATCTTACTTTGTTGATGAATGGAACATGTTTATTTCTTACTTGTTACATGTTGAAGATATCTTAAATTATATTACTTTGTGTTGAAGTCATCAAACAACTCAATTAAAATTCTTAAGGAACCATGCATCCAATCCAAAAGTGGAACACATGTTTTTAAAAGATTTAATTGTTGAAGTTGAATGATGTTGGAAATTTGATCATTTTATTCACAGTTCATTAGTTCATTGCTCATTTAATCACACATGGAAAACAATTCTTCTCTCATGTTGAAACTAGGCTTGATGTCCATAAGTGGTGTGCATGGTTTGAATGATTTAGAGGATTGAGATCTAAGTTGTTGCACTCAATTGCATTAGGAAAAGTAGTTAGTAGAGTTGTTCTTAAGTAGTTTGTTGCATGTTGTTATTTAGATTGTAGTTGTTAAAGTTTCCTTTTCCATAAGTGTAATTTCTTTATTTAGAAGTTGCATGTTTAGGAAAGTTATTAAAGATTACATTTGATGAAAGTTTCACTTTAGGAAAGTTCCTAGTTTAGGAACGTCATAGATTTAGTAAGTCTTATTTAGGAAAGTTTTATCTTTTGAAAGTGCATGTTTTAGGAAAGTTTTTAATTTTAGCATGTTTCTAATTTTTGTTGAGTTTTCATTCCATATTTTATTCCATTCTTAGTTTAGCATAAAAATCTCTTGAATTTTGGCTAGGTTAGATAGTTTAAAGTAGGGATCGCTAGCATCACATTAGTTCAGCTCCTCATGGTATCGACCTCACTAACAGGCTACATCGCAAATGATTTGTGTGCTATCAAGTTTTAACTTAAATTAAACAACAATTTTTTTTTGTAGATACATTTAGAGGATTTTCTTGAGCATTTAAAAAGAAAAAATAACTTTTCAGGAAGAGTTCCCTTACTACGATGAGAATTGGATGTTCAGAATTTAGTAATTCTACTATTTTCACCTCTTAATGAGAGTGTATATGGTTAGTTTTGTTTGTGTTGAAGCATTTTATGAAGGTTAATTCTTGAAAAATATTTACACACAGCACATAGTCAAGTCTAATAGAGAGGTATGACTTAGAGACCTTGAGGAAAATCAGTAGAGACCTATAACCCAACGAGTATTAGAGACTATATTCTTTTAGGAGAGTTATAAGCAATTCCACAATTTCTTTAGCGTCCAGAACTTAGTGTGATCTTGTTATCCTTGTTTTGGCTATCAAGAATAAATCGGAGTAATAGCTTTCTTTCCAGATACTGTATTGAATCTAATAGGCATTAGGAAACCTAGGGAATGATATATGCCATCTTTGTTTAGCCTAGAGATATTAAACCTACCCAATATAAAATACCACTAATTACCCCACTAACCTTAATCTAAAATAAACCTATAAAATAAACATCCATTACCCACTTTCAAAATGAGTAGAGTTAATAGAAAAAGTTCAAAAAGGACAAAAAGTTAAAGAAGTTAGAAAAAATAGACATCTTTCTTTCAATGTATCCAAAGGAAAAGGAAAGAAAACTGAAAAGAAAGAGGTATTAGAAAATGAAGAGAACAATTAAAAGATAAGATTATTAAAGAAATTCACTTCAACAAAGTCAAGGAAAAATTGTCCAACAATAAAAAAGAAGACCTTTACTCAATTTTGAACCTTTGAAATCTTTATACCCTTCTTTTCATAACCCTAACCAAGCCTACATTTCATCCTATCTAAAGACCTATGGATATTAGGTGGAACATAGCCTTAAAGAGGATATAAAAAAGAAGGAATTAAGGTAAAAGACCCCTACTATTCTTAGTAATGGCATCCACTCTTAAGGATTACTTTCCTTTGTCTCATCAGCATATATAAACTTATGTGACCCATTAGTTTGTTGGATTTAGTCACATAATGAGAGAAATGTGTTAAACCTTTATCTAAGAGCTTCATTTATGAGAGTATACCTGTGATGATTCAAAGTCAAGACATATTTTCAATGAAATTTAAGCATATCCAGTTAGAAGTTAGGACTTATGTGGCTGTACACACACATGCACTTTGAGGAACAACTAGAATAAGATGTCTTTAATGTGTGTATAATTTGTAAAATTGTCAATCCTCTCCATTAAGCTGTGAAAAACTAGTAGATTGGTAATGAATGTGGATTCTGTGAGATAAAATGAGGGACTTAACCTTACCGAATTTTGTGGGTATATTCACTACAAACCCTCACAAGACATAACTCATCCACTAGGTGTTTAAGAGCTTATTGCATGTACTAAATGCAACCATGAGTACTTATGAAAGTGGCTCCTCATATTTGTTTTTTAAAAATGATTTTTCTCATGTTTTGCTCCAGACTAGCAAACTACTAGTTGGGGGTATGATAAGTGTCTAATGTTGCATAAAAGACACCCAATTAGTTACTCGTGTGTTACAACTTATAGGGGTAAATTAGGATTTTTAAACCAAAATTCGTTACACATGCATTTTTTACCTAATGAAGAAAAAGTTTGATATTTTGTAGGTTCAAAGGCTAATCTGAAGTAAGTATGTGATTACCCCTATTTTTTTAGGATTTGATTAGAGTTTTTCACTTTTTGTAGGAAGAGAGATGATGATCCCATGGCCGAGGTTGATCGGGGTGAAATTGAAGATCAAGATTAAAAGATCGAGTCAAAGCTTAAAAGTCATCAATTCAAAGGTCAAGATCATTTTTTGGACCAGCAATGGATGAAACCAAAGGAGCTAAAGGTGGCCAAAGTAGGCCCATGAAGTAAGCCATGCAATTCCATCACCTTTGCATGGGTTGCATGTAAGCCATCACACCATACTCAAGGCATGGACAAGGTGATAAGCTAAGGAGCCAAGCCAAGCCAAGAAAGCTTCCAAAGCTAGCCATGAAGCCTAGCCAATGGAGCCTTCAAATTAGCCATCTATGCCATCAAGCTAAGCTAAATGGAAGGCTAGGATTGGAGGAAATTCAAGAGGATTATCCATGAGAATTTTGAAGATAATTAAGGGAACCATTATTAGGATAAGATGGCATATGGACCAATAGGATGGGAGCCTTCCAAGTTTGATGTTTTTCCCACTTTTCCCACCTTTTTATCACTTTTCATCTCACCACCAAATGCCACCACGAATTTGACTTTCCATTCAAGATTCCTACCATTCCATAACTCTTTCACCTTCCTAAACTCCCATCCTAACCGCCCAACCAGTCCCATGTCATTAGGAATCACTTAACCAATCAAAATTTTCCATCTCACCCCGCTTTCCTAAGTCATTCCTACATCCCACTTTGCTCCCACCTTCTTTTATTCTTCCCATCTCTTTCTTACCTTATCACCCCACCCACCTACCTATTTTTTAGAAGTCTCCAAGTTCCATAACATTTGTTCTACTTTCAAGTTCCATAATTTCTCTGATGACTCTATTAGGTTGTGTCTGATCCTATTTTCCTTTAAGGATAGAGATAAGGCATGGCTCAACTCTCTTGATGTAGGTTCCATTACCACATGGGATCAAATATCTAAGAAATTCCTAAATAAGTTCTTCTCAGTTCACAAAACAAATGCCCTCAGGCACGAAATCATAAATTCCAAACAAAAAAATGGAAAGCATTTCTATGAATGCTGGAAATATTGGAATACTTGCTTTTCAATTGTCCCCACCATGGTTTTGATAAGTAGCACCAAGTTTACCATTTCTATTAAGGTCTAACATCACATAGCTGATGTATGATGGATGCCACAAGTGGAGGGGCTTCGATTACTAAAAGTAATGTGGAAGCCTAGAATTTCTTCTAAACATTTGTTGAGAATTCCCAGCAATGGGAGTATTCTACTTGAATGGAAAGAAATTCATATCCATAAAAGAAAGGAAAATTATCTGAGAAAGTGGCCATTCCATATTTGTAGGGAAAAATTAACATGTTGACTCAGAAGGTAAAGAAGATAGATGATCTATCCCAATAGTTAGATGCCTTCATGATGAACAAATCTTCTATGCAAGCTCAATCTAAGGTTTGCTCAATTTGTTGCAGTCCATATCACTCTACTGCTTTGTGTCCATCTAGCTTTGATTTCCTGATGTTCTTTTTAGTGCTTGCAAATGCTATGAATGCACATCGCAACCTAGTAAAAATAAACCTTATTCTGAGGCCTACAACCCTGAATGGGGTAGGCATCCAAACTATTCTTAGTCGAAGAATACCTACCAAGGAGGTCCATTAGGGAATCCCTCTCAACCACCGTTTTCTAAAAATAACATGCCTCAATAGTAGTAGCCTCCTCAATAGTTTTCACCACAATAAAAAGAAAAAATCTTAGAAGGAGATGGTGAACATCTTCATTCAAGGATCATGCAATCTCAAAAAGATACGAAACAATTTCAAAATGATACTAAGCAAACCTTGCATTCCAACTCACAATCTATTGTAAAGTTGGAGGATCAAATAGGACAACTTTCTACTTCTTTGCAAGAGAGGAAAAAGGAAAAGCTTTCTAGTTAACCTGTACCATAACTCAAGGGTCAGTATGAGGTTGGGTCATCATCATTAGATCAGGCCAAGTCAATCAAAACCTTTAGGTGTAGAAAACAAATTGATAACCAAGTAGGCCAAACTAGGATAACCCCACATACTAAGGAATAAGAGAAGCCTATCCAACCTCAAAAAGGAAAAGAAATTTTTTAGCCACCTCCCTCTTCACTAGAATCCCTTCTTGATGCCCTCTACATTCGAAAGGCTCCCTTCTCTTAGAGATTGAATGCAGAAAAAAAAGGAGAACAATTATAATCAGATAATAGACATTTTTAAACATGGCAATGGCAACTTGGATGAAAAAGGAGGAGGGTCTTGCATCAGGTGCTAGTAGGAAAGAGAGAAGTTGAAGATGATTTTGTTATTTCTTTCCTTCTTGCAAATGAATGTGCATTTGCATATTAGTTTGTAAGGAAGAAATGAAAATCATCTCTAGCTTCTTAAAAGAATGGCAACCCTTGTGTCAATGCTAGCTGACAGGGGAGAAGTTGAAGATGATTTTGTTTTTTCTTTCTTGCTTGCAAATGAATATGCATTTGTATATTAGTTTGTAAGGAAGAAATGAAAATCATCTCCAGCTTCTTAAAAGTATGTCAACCCTAACATGACTAGGGGGTTCCCATAAGTGACACGCTACATCAGATCCCAAGTGTGGTAAAAAATGGGCAAGCGTTGCTAAGGCATTCCCCCCAGAAGCGACACGCTACATTGGATCCTGGTGTAGTGAAAAATGGGCAAGGGCTGCTACAACGTTCCCTCGGAAGTGACGCATTACATTAGAACACCCAGGTGCAGTGAAAAGTTGACATGGGTTCATGCAAGAGACAGTTTTGGGAAGATATGGAGGCAGCCATGCAAGAAATTCCCAACACTGAGGGGATATTTATAGGAGTAGACTTAAATGCCGATGTAGGAAAAGAAAAGGAAGGACATGATAGAAAACATAAAGGGTATGGTATAGGTGAATGAAATAAAATGGGAGAAACTATCCTCCATTTTTCTTTGTCGTATAACTTAGCCATTGCAAATACACTCTTTTAGAAGAGGGATGAACACTTAATAACCTTTAAAAGTGGACTTCATAAAAGACAAATAGGCTTTTTTCTACTTAGGAATACTGAACGATCAACGTGTAAGGATTGTAAGGTGATACCCTGTGAGAGTTCAACCTCACAGCACTGGTTAATGGTTACGGATATCTATATTAAAAGATGGAAGAAAGGAAATGAACTTAATGGGTATCCAAAAACTAAGTGGTGGAATTTAAAAGGAGATAAAATAACCTCATTCACAAATAATTTGATGGTAGAAGGAAACTGGAACTATGAAACAGAACTAAACACCATGTCAATTAATATTGCTAAGTCCATTAAGAAAGTGGCAAAAGATATCTTAGGAGTATCTAAAGGTAAAAGGAAATTAGTAAAGAAAACATGGTGGTAGAGTGAAATTGTGCAAAATGTTATTAAAGAAAAACATGTGTTTTAAAGCATGGAACAATACTAGAAATAATGAAAACTATGAACAATATAAAAATGCTAAAAAGGTTGCTAAGAGAATAGTAAGTGAGGCAAAACTTAAGGCATATGATGAGCTATATAATAGACTAGGAACCAGAGAAGGTGAGAAAGATGTATTTAACTTGCAAAAGTAAGAGAATAGAAGGGTGAGTACTTAGATCATGCTAGGTGCATTAGAAGTAATGATCAAAGGGTATTACTCAAAGATGATGACATCAAACAAAGGTGGAAAAAGTAGTTTAAAAAATACTTAAATGATAATGGCTCTGAGAATATAGGGATTGAAAATACTATAAATCTAAATAACATTGGATATTATAGATATGAACATGGCATTAGAATACTTGAAGTGAAAGAGGCCTTGAAAAAGATGAAATCAGGAAAGGCCATAGGGCCCGATGGTATATCAATAGAGGTTTGGAAGCATATGGGTGATATTGGGGTAGTTTTGTTGACTAAGTTATTTAACAAGATTATAAAATCAAAGAAAATGCCTGATGAGTGGAGCAAAATCTCTATTGTACCAATACATAAGAATAAAGGAGACATATGAGCTGCACTAATTATCAAGGGATCAAATTTATGAGCCATACAATGAAACATTTTGAAAGAGTGATTGAGAAGAGGTTACGATATGAAACAAGTGTATTGGAGAATCAGTTTGGTTTCATGCCTGGGAGGTCTACCATGGAAGCTATTTTCTTACTAAGACAATTGGTCGAGAAATATAGGGAGAGGAGGAAAGAGCTCCACATGGCCTTTATTGACTTAGAGAAAGCTTATGATAGAGTGCCTAAAGAGTTAATATGGAGATATTGGGCAATAAAGGGGTTTCGCCGGGGTATATAAACATAATTAAAGATATGTATGAGGGAGCAGTAACAAATATTAAGACTACTAGTGGCGAGATTGGTGATTTTTCTGTCACTATAGGATTGCACCAAGGATCGGCATTGAGACCATACCTTTTCACATTGGTTATGGATGAGTTAACAAAACATCTACATAAGGAGAATCTCTGGTGTATGCTATTTGCAAATGATATAGTCTTACTTGATGAGACAAGGGAGGGTGTAAACATAAAGCTAGAGTTATGGAGAGAAGCATTAGAATCTAAAGGATTTAAAATTAGTCGAACTAAGATAGAATATATGGAATGCAATTTTAGCATCGAAAGGAGTAGGAGTGGAACACCAGTCAACATTAATAACCAAGAAGTCCTCATAAAAGACAACTTTTAGTACTTAGGATCAGTGATTCATGAGAGTGGAGAGATTGAGAGGGAGATTACCTAGAGCATCCAAGCAGGTTGGAACAAATGGAGATGCGCATCTAGAGTTTTGTGTGATCGGCGAGTGCCACTCAAACTATAAGAAAAATTCTATAAGATGGCCATAAGGCCGGCCATGCTCTATAGATCAGAGTGGAAAGTTAAGGAACATCATGCTCATAGGATGAGCATCACAAAAATGAGGATGATGAGATGGATGAGTGGTAAGACAAGAAAGGATAGAATTATGAATGAAAATAGTATAGGAAATTTAGGGATAGCACCTACAGGTAATAAGATGAGGGAGATTAGACTTAGATGGTTTGGACATATCCAAAGGAGATTGAAAATAGCATTAGTTAGGAGTGAGGCAATGTAAGTAGAAGGTTTTAAAAGGGCAAGAGGAAGGCCCAAAAGAAAGTGGATAGAAGTAGTAAGGAAAGATTTAAAAACTTTGGGACTAAATGAAGTCATGACACTTAATAGATAGGAATGGACGAATAAGATTCATGTGGCGGACCCCTAATTGGGATAAAGTCTTGATGATGATGAGACATTTTTAAACAAGTAAATATCAATATGCCATTACTAGTGCTATATCCTTATGCTAAATTCTTAAAGGATCTGTGCACACCAAAGCATAAGCTTAATATGTAGAAAAAGGAATTCCTTGTCAGTCAAGTTAGTTTATTACTACAACACCAAACCCCTCCCAAGTACAAAGATCCTGGATGCCCTACAATCTCATGTGTTATTAAGGAACACATTTGACAAGTGTTTGACTTTGCATAAAAAGAGTACCCAATCAGTAGTCCATGTTGTTATAAATTATAGGCATTATTTTAGGGGTTTTTTGCAATTTTATAACGCATGTATTCTTTACCTAATAACTCAAAAGTTTGATATTTAGCAAGTTTAGGAGGTAATCCAGAGTAAATATATGAATAATCATAATGTTCTAGGATTTGATTATGGTTTTCTCTTTGCAGATTTTTAGAAGATGATCCAATGGTTTAGAGTAAGAAAGACAAGATTTGAAGATCAAGATCAAAAGAAGGCCAAAGACCTAAATTTCAATATTTAAAGCTCAATAAAGGTTCAAGATTATCTTTAGGCAAGCAAATGAAGTACAAGGAAGCAATTGGAACCATTAAAGGTGACTACGATGGGCCCATGAAAAAATCCATGCAATTTCACCACCTTTGAATGAGAATTGGAGCCATACAAGAAGCTTGCTATTCTAACAAGGAAACCTAAGTAAGCCAAGACTTTCAAGCCTTGAAGCCAAAGGACTTAGCCAATCAAGCCATAAAGTATTAAGCCATCAAAGTGAGACACCAAGCCACATCAGAGCCATGTCACATGGAGTAACACTATTGGAGGAAACTTTTCAAGCAATTATCCATGCTAAAATTGGATCATTCAAGTGGTAATGAGAAAGGAATTTTGGTGATAAGTAACATGGTAAGATATGCATGCATAGGTGGATCAATCAAGAGAGAGAACAAGTCAAATTTTCTTATTTTGTCCATCTTTTCCCCCACCCCCCTCTCTTTTCTACTCAATGTATTACATAATTAGAAAGGGAGGAATTCCATGCCACTTTCCTTGAAAGGTGATGACTCCCTCCTTCTAATTCCACTGAATCCACAACTCCACTTTCTAATTTCATTCCTCCCTCAATTACCTCTTTCCTTCAGCTGTCTTTTTTTCTGCCTTCTTTCCATCCCAACATACAAGATACCTTAAGGAAAGAGATTTCACGCCCAATCCCGTGGAATTCAACACCTCCCCCCTTTCCTTTACTCATAATTAGAAAGTCCAACTCACCCACTCACCCACTCACCTAACCTTCTAATCTTCTATCTCCAATCACCACCTAACTTTTCTCCCTTGAGTCATAGTTTTAATTCTTATTTATCTTCCTAAGATAGGATTCTATCAAATTGAAAATAAAAATTATATAAATACCCATGAATTCCATGCCCAAATCAAGTAAGCGAGTTGCTTCAAACCCCTTGAAACCAAAATACTTCTACTTGGACTTCAACACTTTGGCTGCATATTCATTGTCTTCCTTATACTCTTGATTCCAGTTCTCTTATTTCTCTTACTTAATTCTTTAATATCCAAGTTACCTTTTCTCTAGTAGTGACATCCAAGAGAAATGGTAGCTTGTATCCCTTTTGTTTCCCTCTTAATGTTCTTTTATTTCTTGCTTTGATCACCTTGTTTTTTCCTTGTCTATTTGCTTGTTCTTTGCTCCTTTCCTACATCTCTCTCATTGATTTTCTCTCTTAAATTCACATGCATAATATTTAAGTTTAGATTGAGATCATTGGAGTATATTTAATCTTTTATTTGAAGTTGAGATCTTGCTTAAGATGAGTGTGCAATTTTCAGCCTTGCTCTCTATGTATATGTGCACCACTTTTTGATATAGTTTTAAGCCAATGAATAAATTGTTTGATGAGCATAATTACTAAATAATTCTAGTATCAAAGTACTTCAATTTTTGAGTTTTATATTCCATGAAAATTTCTTGCTAATTTACTTTTCATGCCTTGATTTGAGTTTCATATACAACATGTTGCTGGAACTTTTCATCTCATGTTTCATGTGCAATCAGATGCTGGAACTTTTCATCTCATGTTTCATGTGCAATCAGAAGTTGATACACTTTGTTTGAATTTATATTTTTAGTAAATTTAGTTATTAATTTGATTATTTTGCATGTTACATATCTTTTAATTCATAATTTCTAGCCAATTTTCACTTCATGAAGCAAGCACACATTTTCATGGTCATGCACATGGTGATTGAAATTGATGTCTACATTGTTGGTTGATCCTTTACTTAGGTTAAGCTTAGATTTTAGTAGTTACTTATTTTTCATCTTAGGTTAGCTTAGAAAGTTTCTTAATTTAATTTTAGAAGGTTTTATTTTTAAAAAAATTTATGTTTAGGAAAGTGTCATTTTTAACAAGTTTCCTTAAGTAAAGTTTTGTAGATCATTCATTCTAGTTTGGCATTAATTTCTTTTCTTAAATTCATGTTAGTTAGAAAAGTTTCTAAATCCATTGAAAATCTTTGTTTTTAGAAAGTTTCTTTTAGTTGTAGTTTCTAGTTTGATTCATGTTTCCAATTTCATGTTGTTTCAATTCCTAGTTTAATCAAAACCCTCTTTCTTTGGATAATATAAGAAACTTAAATAAGATCCAATCAATTGAAAATTTTGCGAGATTTCTCGTGGGATTGACCTCTCTCAAGTGAGATTACAACTTTGATTCATGCACTTGTGAGCAATTTCAAAGCTACACTAGGTTTTTGGTGCCTTTGCTAGGGAATCACAATGGATTTGTGGTTGCATCATTGTTAGATTATTTATCTCTAAGCATAGTTTTAGGTTGCATTAGATTAGGATATTTGTGTCATTCTTGCTTATTTTGCTAATTCCTCACAAATTGACATCTTTCTTTGTTTTGTGTGAGGGGAATTTGGCAGCAGGAGCAGCAGTGATCCTATGAGCCAAAGCATCATCAACTTAATTAGGATTTCTTTGCTTTCTTAGATTAGGTTTTTGAGTGCACTTGCAGTGAGGCCCCATTGTAATTTGTAATTCTTTATTTCATTTTAAATGGGTTGTAATAATACAGGCCAAGATAGGGTGTGGTGGCTTACACTTGATCTTCATCAAAAACCCCATTGTAAGTTTCCCTCACTCTATTTTATTTCTTAGTGTAGTTTGCATATTGGTTGGTAGTATAATTCATATATATTAGGATCATTCATTGTACTTATTACATCTTATTTAAGGTTGTTGCATTAGATTATACCTATTTCACAAAGGTTACTTTTTTAGATAGCATATAGGTAGGCATTAGTTTTCTTTCCTCGTATTCATTATGTATTTACTGCTTTATGGTGGATAGAACACATTGATAGTAAGGGCCCCACAAGAACCTTCATAAGATAAGGACTGGATTTCATCACTAGATCCTTGACCCACCTAGGCAATCAAATCAATTCCTTGCATGTTGATGATCCCAACCCTTAAAAAAGCTTAATTTAAAATCAAGTAGCAAGCAACTTAGGGTTTCAAGCTTGCAGGACCCTTTTTGAAGGAGAAGATCTATTGTTACTCTAGTGACTTTTGAGCATCGTGATTATAGAAGGAATGAAAAATCCAAGTGAAATCCCTACATCTTTAATTGACGATTATTGATGTCTAAATGCCTCCTTCCATGAGAATTGTATTAACCACCTTGAGCAAGACCTAATTGGTAAGCAATAGTGGATCATGGATAAAAGGAGGAGAAGTCTAGGTCTAGGTCTAAAAGCTACGACCCTATAAATTAACAAAGATTATCAAAATAGCTTGATAGTGAACCATTAGGATTGATTGTGCATCATATAGAGTCAAGTTGTATAATTTAAATAGGTTTTCATTATAGTGCATGCAAGGTCATTAATCTCAAAACATTGAGTTAGTACCATTAGATCCTGAGATTGAACGTACCTATAGGCAAGGGATAAGAAATCAAATTCCTCACCCCATGGAAGACCCATAAGCTATAGTTGAGCATGAGGCCATTAGAGATTTCTATGTGCTACTCTAATGAAATACCCCATCATGCATCACCTTACCACCCACCAATGAAAACCACTTTGAACTTAAACTTAGAGTCATATAGTTAGTCCCAACATTTTATTGTCAAGAGAGAGAGAGGATCCATGCCTACATATCAAGGAATTCTTTGATATTTTATGCTACATTCAGATTTTAAAATATTTTGGCTGATTCTATTAGACTTAGTCTATTCCCTTTCTCATTGAATGATAAGGCCAAATCATGGCTGAATTCTTTAGAGGTTGGTTCCATTGTTGCATGGGACCAAGTCTAAAAAGTTTCTAAAAAAATTCTTCCCCGTCCATAAAACTAATGCCCTTTGCAGGGAGATTATCAATTTTCCACAAAGAAATGATGAAAGATATTATGAATGTTAGGAAAGGTGGAATGAATTTTTATAAAAGTGTCCCTACCATGGATTTGAAAAAAGGTAGCAACTTCAGTACGTCTATGAGGCCTTAACACTTCAAAATAGACAAGTGGTAAATGCAGCTAGTGGAGGAGCTCTCATGTTGAAAAATGAGATAGAGGCTCGAGAGTTTTCCAACATTGGATAAAATTTTCAAGGAATGGTATTATTCTAATAGGAGAGAGAGAAATAACCATCCTCAAAAGAAAGGATGCCTATATGAAATAAGAGTGACCACATATGTATCTTATAAATTTGAGTCCTTATGGGACAAGTAGATAGGGTAGAAAATATGTTCTAGGGAATTGATCAACTTGATGCCTTCATGGCTAGAAGTGCCTCTATGAAACCTCCTAAAGAGGTATGTGCTATTTTTTCTAGCCTAACACACTTAGCTTCAACTTGTCCATAGTGTGTACATTGAACATCTTGTGGAACAGGTGAATGCTCTGAATGCATATCACAATCCTAGTAGTAATCCATACTCTGAGACCTACAATTTAGGATGGGCTAGGCATCCTAACATGTCATGATCAAAGAACAATTACTAGGGAGGTCCATCTATGAAGTCCCCTACACAAAACTTTTCTAAAGCTCTAGTTTCCCTACAACCACATGGTTTTTAGCTTCCTCAACAACTAAAGAAACCATTGGTTAAGGACAATATAGAACTGCTCCTTGAGAAATAAGAGGAGACTAATGACGCCTTACATAATATCCAAAATGAGAGTAGACAGGGATCAACTATAAATTCCTAAGCTATTGTGAAATTAGAAATGCAAATGAGCCAATTGTCTGCTACATTGAATGATAGAGGAAAGGGACAATTTCTTAATTAGCTAATTCTAAACCCTAAGGGCCAATTTCAAATAAGGTCAAGTTTGAGCAGACCACATGAGCATGCAAAGTCCATAACTACCCTTTGGAGTGCCTTTAGGATGATAACAAAGTATGCTAGACTAAGGAAATTATAGAGGAGAATGAACTGGCTAAAACATAGGAAAACGAGAACAAACTGAAACCTCCCACTCTGTATGAACTTGTAGCAGAAGCACCTTATGTGCTGAAAGCCCCATTTCCTCATTTGTGGAATAAGGCTAAGAAAGGAACCAATTTCAATGTGATAATGGATGTATTTAAGCATATTCAAATCAATATTCCATTACTCAATGTTATTAAAGCCATTCCTGCTTATGTCAAATTTCTTATAGAGCTCTACATACAAGCATTAGCTCAATGTGCAAAAGAAAGGCTTCCTCACTGAGCAGGTGACTCTTTAATCTAGCACCACACTCCTTCCCCCTAAGTTCAAAGATTTAGGTTGTCCTACCATCTCTTGTACTTTTGGAAACCAAGTCATTGATAGGCACTACTTTATTGAAGAGCTAATGTAAATTTGTTGACATTTTCTATCTATGAGTAACTTGGGCTTGGTGACCTTAAGCTAACCAATACCACTTTGCAATTAGTAGATAGATCAGTAAAGATTCTAAGTGGTATAGTTCAAGATGTTTTAATATAGCTAGACCAATATTACTTTCGTGTAGATTTCATTGATCTAGATACCCAGTCTGTGTTAGACCCCCGTAGTCAGATTCTAGTCATTCTTGAACATCCATTCTTGGCAAGGTCCAATGCCATCATCAACTGTAGAAACGATGTGATGAAATTATCCTTTAGCAATATAAAAGTCAAGCTCAATGTTTTTAAAGCCGATCATTAGCATTTAGACCTAGATGATTATTGATTAGTTTATTTAATTGAAGGTCTATTTCAAGATGCTCATCGATCATCATCTATCCTGGACCCACTTGAGGCATGTTTGGCACATTTTAATGGTGATTTTGATGTAGACAAATCCATTGATGAGGTAAATAATATTTTGAATGTTGCACCTATAATGGATGCCTCCAAATGGGGACCTCTAATGGAACCACTTTCTCTTTCCAATTCTATCCCAATACCATCTGTAGAAAAACCACTTACCTTGGTCCTTAAGCCTTTACCTAAAAATCTAAAATATTCCTACTTAGGACCTGATGAATCCATGGCTGTAATCATAGCCTCAGATCTAGATCATGAACAAGAAGGTAAGCTTTTGGATGTTCTCAGACAACATAAGGTAGCCTTAGGGTGGACTGCAGCAAACATCAAAGGGATTAGCCCGATTGTGTGTGTACATAGAATTCACCTAGAAGAAAATGTTAAACCATCTAGGAAAACACAGAGGAGACTAAACCTTAATATGGAAGAGGTAGTGAGAGACAAGGTGCTTACACTCCTATATGTTAGTGTCATCTACCCTATATTTGACAGCCTTTGGGTCAGCCCAGTTCAAGCTGTCCCCAAGAAGTCCAGAGTTATGGTAATCCAAAATGAGGATAATGAGTTAGTACCAACTTGCATGACCATTGGGTGGAGAGTTTGTATGGATTACTGAAAATTGAACTCGGTCCCAAGGAAAGACCACTTTCCTCTTCCATTTATTGACCAAATGCTAAAAAAGTCAGTTGGTCATAGTTATTATTTCTTTCTTGTTGGTTACTCTGGTTATAACCAAATCCCTATAGCACTTGAGGATGAGGACAAGACTACCTTCACCAGCCTTTTGGGACTTTCACCTACCATCGTATACCTTTTGGACTGTGCAATGCTTTAGCTACTTTTCAAAGGTATATGTTGTGCATATTTTCAAATGTGGTGGAGAGGTTTTTAGAAGTGTTTGTGGACAATTTCTTAGTGTTTGGTTCTTCATTTCTCGAATTCCTACACCATTAAAATTATTTGAGCACCTAAAGGCTGAATTAGCTTCTACTCTTGTTATTCGATAGCCAGATTGGAGTGCACCACTTGAAATAGTATGTGATGCTTCAAACTATGCGATTAGGGTTGTGTTGGGGCAGTGTATTGATAAACTTTGCCATACATAATATTATGCTTACAAGACACTAAATGATGCCCAACTCAATTATTCCACTACAAAAAAAGAGTTGTTGGAAGTAGTTTTTGCCGTAGATAAGTTTAGATCTTACTTGCTAAGATATAAAGTCATTGTCTTTTCGGACCATGTAGTTATGAAATACCTTCTTTCTAACAAGGATGCTAAACCCAGGCTGATCTAATGGATACTTTGCTACAGGGGTTTGATTTAGAAATTTAGGGTAAAAAAGGTTCTAAAAATGTTTTAGCTGACCACTTATTCAAGTTAATTATGGAGTCTACTAGTGAAAATGTGCATATAATAGAAACTTTTCCAAACGAACAATTGTTGCACATTTCCTAGTTGTCATGGCATGTAGATATAGTAAATTACCTTGTCACATGTCAAAGGCTAAATCATTGGTCAAAAAAATATAGAAAAAGATTAGTTTTTGAGGTCAGGCAATTTACATGGGATGATCTGTACTTGTTTAAGCACTATCCTGATCAGGCCATTAGGCGATGTATACTAGATAATTAACATCTTAAAATCATTTCCTTTTGTCATGACCATGCATGCAATAGCCATTTTAATTTTAGAAAGGTAGTGATAAGTGTCTAATTGTGCATAAGTTTACCACCCAATTAGCTACCCTTGTGTTACAACTTATAGGATTAAGTTAAGGGTTTTAGACTAAAATTTGTAACACATTCATTTTTTATCTAATGAAGCAAAAGTTTGTTATTTTGGTCTAGAGGCTAAATTAAGGTAAGTATGTGATGAATCATATTTTTTTTAGGACTTAATTAGAAATTTTTATCTTTTTTAGGAGGAGAGATGATGATCCAATGGGCGAGATCTATAGGGATGAAATTGAAGATCAAGATTAAAATATTGAGTTAAAGCCTAAAAGCCATTAATCCAAAGGTCAAGATTATCTTAGGGCAAGAAATAGATGAAATCAAAGGAACTAAAGGTGGCCAAAGTGGGCCTATGAAGTAAGCCATTCATTCCCATCACCTTTGCCTGGAAGCCACTTAAGCCACCTTAGCCACATAAAGCATGAGAGAAGGTGGCAAGCTAAGAAATTAAAGTCACTCAAGCCAATGGATTGAGCCTTGAAGTCAAGTCAAGGAAGCTTCCAAAGCAAGCCATGAAACCTAGCCAACAGAGCCTTCAAAATTAGCCATCTAAGCCATCAAGTTAAGTTAAATGCAACCTAAAATTGGATGAAATTCAAGAGGATTGTCCATGAGATTTTAATATATATTTTGAAGATAATTAAGGAAAATCTTATTAAGATAAGTTGGCATATGGACCAATAGGATGAGAGCCTTCCAATTTTGATGTTTTTCTCACTTTTTTCCACCTTTTTATCGCTTTCCACCTCACCATCAAATACCACCACGAATTTGGCCATCCATTCAAGATTCCTATCATGCCATATGTATTCCACCTTTCTAAACTCCCATCCTATCCACCCAACCAATCCCAAGTCCTTAGGAAATCAATTAACCATAAAAAAATTTCATCTCACCTCACTTTCTTAAGTTTTTCCTACACACCACTTTTCTCCCACCTTCTTTTCTTCTTCCCACCTCTTTCCTACATTATCACCCCACCTACTTTCCAATTTTTTAGAAGCTCCAATGATTTTTGAAGGGGGAGACTCCCTTCCTAAAATGGGGGTGTCTCCCACCTACTCCACATAAAAAAGGCAGCCACCTTTTCCCCCTTGTTTCCTAATTGAAAACCCTAGCATTTCTCTCATCTTAACCATCCAAGTAGCTTGATTTCATCTCCACCACACCTTATTAGTAGGACACCATAGGAAAGATAGGAGGAAAAATATAAAATCCAGCATGAAACATAAGTTAGAGGATTCCTATTCTCTAAGGAAAAAGATGCCACTTCCATTAGGGAGGAGGACATCCTCTTCCTACTTCTCCATTCTCCTCTCTTTTGTTTTGGATTTCATCTCCTTAGTGATGCTACTCTTGTCCTAAGGTGTGAGGCATCCCTTCAAGTGATCCACATCAGTTTTTTGTGCTTTTCAAGGTTGGTCATCTCACTTCTTCTCTTGTTTACTTTAGTTCCTTGATCCATTCATGCTAATCTTGCCTTGCTTTCTTTTGTTGTTCCTTGTCTTAAAAACTAGGATTCAAGGCTGATTTTCCATTGAAGTGATAGCCAAGGGAAGTCATCTTGAATCTAGTTTTTTTATTACTTTTCATTACCTTTTTATAAATTTTAAGCTTTCATTGAATTCCGGCATTGATCTTCAAGTTTCCATCAGCTGATTGCCTTACTATTC
Organism: Warburgia ugandensis; assembly: GCA_035236585.1. Lineage (NCBI taxonomy): Eukaryota > Viridiplantae > Streptophyta > Magnoliopsida > Canellales > Canellaceae > Warburgia > Warburgia ugandensis. Next base: position 56,923,247 of record CP141128.1, read on the forward strand.
CATCATATTTTCCCTTAAATCTCAAGTTGTTGGAGTAATCATCTTTTGAATCCAGTTTTGTATTTACTTTGGTTGAAAGAGTGGTGTGTACTCACCTAAAGTGGAACGCACCATCCATATAAACATTGTTTATGCAATACAATTTGATATTTCATGGCATTCCTTTGGTTGATGGATGATGATGTTAATTTACATGTTATTTCATGGTTGATTAGTTAATTTCAGATTATTGTTCCAGCCATTCCAATCAATCCAACCCAAAAATAAATCAAAACCTTGAGTGTAAACCATTGGTGAAATGCATGGTCTTGTAAACTTTTAGGGTAGAAATGTGCATAGATTTGTTGATTTGATTAGCCATCCATGTTACATTAGTTTCATTGCTCATCTAATCAAGTATGATTACAATTATACAATCATATTGGAACTATGCATGCTGTCCGTAAGTGGTATGCATGTGTTTCATTCTTAATTTCCATTGCATTCTTTAGAAAGTAGCATGCCTGAGAAATAGTGGTTAGTGCATATTTCCTTAGGTTAGTCGTTTAATTTCATGCTTAGGAAAGTTAGTTCAAGAAAGTTGTTAAATCTTCACTTTAAGAAAGTCATAGATTTAGAAAGTCTCATTTAGGAAAGTTTAATTTTAGAAAGTGCATGTTTTAGGAAAATTTTCAATTTAGTATGTTTTTTGTCTTTGCATAGTTTCCACTTTTCATATTCTAATTTTCATTCTTAGTTTAGGTTAAAAATCAATTGATTTTGGCTAGGTTAGATAGTTTAAAGTAGGGACCACTAGCATCACATTTGTTCTACTCCTCGTGGGATCGACCTCACTAGCGTGCTATAATGCAAATGATTCATGCGATTGCAAGAATCACAAGAAGATTTTGGCACCATTGCCTAGGAGTTGCAACTTTTGTGTAGTGTTCCATACTTTAGATTATTTTATTCTAGTCTATGTTTAAGGTGCATTAGATTGGGGGTTTTACTTTATTTTTTCACATATTTGTCATTTTCCTCATACTAACTAATTTCTTTAATTTTTGTGAGAGGAAAATCGACAAAGGAGTGGTTGCAATCCTGTGGGCCATGGCTTCATCAATATAGATTAGAATTTTTATTGCTTTCCTAGATTAGGATTTGAGTGAAATTATAGTGTGGCCTATTTGTAATTTTAATTTATTTATTATTCAATTTTTAAATGGGTTATAATAATAAAGGGCAAGTGTGGCGTATGGTGCCCCACACTTAATCATCATCGAACCCCTCTTTGTGAGCATTCATCTCCCAAATTTTAATTCTAGGATAAGTTGCATTTAGTGTAGGATGGTAGAATAAATTATATAAATTAGGACCATTCATTGACAATTGTTGCTTCTATACTTAGGATTGTTGCATTAGTTGTGCACCTATTTAACAAAGGTTAGCCTGAGCTCGGCTATAACCAAAGCATATGCTGCATAGTTATAGTATCCCATCTATTAAGGTACCTAACCCTTTGTTAAGTAGCATATAGGTAGGCATTAGTTTACTTTCTATTTTACATTGCATATTTACAGCTTTGTGGTAGAATGGAATTAATGATAGTAAGGGTCCCAGAGGAACCCTTATAAGATAATGACTGAATTTGATCACTAGCTCCTTAGCCCACTTAGGAATCAATCAACATCCTTGTATGTTGATATCCCAATCATTGAATGCTAATTAAAATTAAGTAGAAAGAGACTTAGGGTATCAAGCTCAAAGGACCCTTTTAGAAGAAGACAATTTATTGTCACTCCAATGGCTTCTAAGTATTATGGCTATAGGGGTGTCTTAAAATCCAAGTAATTTTTCTACACCTTCTATTGATGTTAGTTGAGGTCTAAATGCCACCTAACACAAGGATTGTATTAACCACTTTTGAGCAAAACCTAACTAGTAAGCAATACTCTAATTAGGATAAAAGAGGAGCTACCTTGATCTAGGTCTAAGAATCTACCACCTATGTACTAAGAAAAGATAATAAAGATACTACTCGATCAATGAAGACTAGGATTTGATTGTGTATCATTTAGCTTAGGACTGGCATTTAGGTTGCATCATATAGTTAGGATTTTTCACATAAAAAAAAAAGAAACTCATTCATTGTATATAATGATTTGTTTCATTGTATACAAAGTTGAGATCATATCCTATTAAGAAGGGGATACATTTCATAGATTAGATACATCGATGGATAGGTTAGATATTATGGAAAGTCAATTACTTAGTATAATAGCTTCTACACAAGCTACACCACAACCTCAGTACCATAATAATTATACCTATTTTAAGCATCCCCATCCCACTCCATGGCAAACAAGCTCCACATATAATGGTTATTATTTAGAACCAGTGGATATACCTAATGCATTCACATGTCCTAGCAATGATTACTATCCTGGGACAAATTATAATAGATGGGCTAGGTATCTTGAATAACCATGGTCTTGGGATTACCAATATTAGGAAGAAATACAATGGTCCCACTCTGATTAACACTACCATGATTATTCAGATTATTAGGGTCAACCATCATGGGTTCAACCTTCTCAGCCCTTTTTTAATACCCAAATGCTATAACAATACCAACCCTATGAGTAGTTTCCTCTATAGCATGAAGAACCATCATTAGAAGAGAATATGGAGCATATTTGTGAGATAATGGAACAAAGCATGACTGTTAGTGCAAAATTTGCATGCAAAAATGAGATGAGAAATGGAAAAATGGGAAGAGGAAATGATAGCAATATTTGAAAAAACTGAAAGAAACATTGCTGAATTTATAAAAAGGACTGAGGAAATGAAACAGAATGGGGATAATGAAGAGCCATTTATTACTGATAACATGATGGAAATCTTTTATGATCGTTTTAAGCTACAAAGCCCGCAACCATCCTTAGAACCCTCCAATTTATATCTACTTGAGCCATGTCCTGCTCCTTACACTTATGATGAAGAGACTTCCATTGATGAAGAAAATGAAAATATAGAAACATCCAACCCAAATCCTTTAATTTCATGTCCTGCTTATTTTTATGATTTTAATGAAGACATATCTATTGAGGAGGTGAATGAGCTGCTGAATACTATGCCTTTAATTGACACATGTCAATGGCAAGCTAAAGTAGATCCCCTTATGGAGCTTGAAATTCAAATTAAGCCTTGAAATGTAAAAAATGTACCTGATTGGGACCTACCAACTTCATTTGAACAATCACATGATAGTTATGTAGGCCCATTTAGCACCTTACCTATGCCCACAGAATAGGAAGAAGAAGAGCCAGTTGACGTACATCAACCTACCCTATGGAAACAGGGTTTAAGCAAAACCATGTCCCCTCCTCTTGTAACACAAGAACAACCTTTTAGGAAAGGGCAAAGTCAGCTTATAACCCTATTTCAGGACAATGTAGTAAGGGAAATAGGGGAAAACATAAATTGAATACAATGGTCAATGTTATCCCTTAATTTGGTCAAGAAGAGGACCCTTCACTTCTTTATAGTCCAACACATTACAATTTCACAGTAGGTCACATTGTCATTGTGTTACTATAACCTCAAATTTTGAGGTAGAGGAATTATATTAACTAAAATGAAATACTAAAAATGAGGGATCATCAATATAGTCTCACAACAGTCAAAATGGTGGTGATCTACCATGTTCTAATGATATCACCACCTAAAATTTTTGGGTGGAGGCAATATATAGATTACCTGGAGATTTTGAAGTGAGAAATCTTGTCATTTCATTCTTAGGATTAGGATTAGAAAAATTAGTTTAACTAGTTAGATCTAGGAGAACTTAAGTTAGTTGTAAGCCTTGTCAGGCTGAAGACGTTAAAGTTAACGTCCACTGGGAGGCAACCAAGGATTTTTAGAAAGTCTTATTATTCTACATTACCCTTTCATCATTTAGATGTCTTATATTTTAAAACATTGAGGACAATGCTTAGGTCAGGTTGAGGGGTGTAGATATACATGAGATTTCTAACTTTTCCTATAGTTTTGAAAACTTTTAAAAGAAATTTGATAAGTTCCTTTATAAAGATGAGAATTTAAAATTTTTGAATATTCAGCTAATTTTTTTAACTTTAGCTTATTAATAGAGTTTCATACAATTAGTTCACTATTTTATTTTTTTTCTAAAGCATTTCATTAAAATTTAAACTCAAAACATTAATTGCACAAAATAGCTATATATAGTTTAAGTTGAAGAGAAAAATATAACTTAGAGATCTGAAGAAGATTTGTAGAGACTTATAACCCAAGCGAGTTTTGAACCATTCTTCCTTTTCAGAGGGTTATACATAAATTCAAAAAAAAAATTCAGTAGACGTTATTTCTTAGTTGGTCTTATTATTTTTCATCTTGGTCAATTATTGAGAAATCATAAAAAACTATACCATATACCTCTATAATTATTCTTAAGTCATACGAAACCTAGGAAATGATCGAGGTCATCCCTATTCAACCCAATGCCTTTAGACTTCCCTATATTATTTTTTGCTAGTTAGCCCCATGAGTCTTTTAAATTATCAACCTTTTTCTTTGTTAGCTAAACAACCTTTACCTATATTGAACCCCTATAATATATCCATTATCCAATTGTTTTGGAAATATGTAAGACAAGGTTGAAAAACATCTTGAGAAAAAGTATGAACAACATATTCAAGAGATGAACATCACAAAGGTGAAAAAGATGAAAATTTTCAAAAAGGCTATATATAAAATCAAGAAAAAAAATAGGCAATGAAAAAGTAGAATGTTCACTCTTGCAAAGAAAAATGAAAAAGTTATGAATACATTGACAAAAGACCTTTACATATTTTCAAGACGACTATTGTTTATCTTTATGCCCATTCTTCTGATAACTCCTACCTAAGTCTATGTTTCATCCTAATAGAAGTCCTAACTTGATCTTAGAAGAAATATGACTTAGATATAGTTATAAATGAATAAGGAATTTGGGAGAGTGTAATGTTCTTAGAGGTTGATATCCTTTCATGATACCATTATTATCATTCTTTCTAAGTTATTATGCTTTTGTATGAAATATGTGAGACTTTGGACTTGATGAACAACATTCCACTCACATATTAATAAGAGATTAACACCTTTCTGAGTGATAAGTATATCCTATGAGAATTGAAGTCAATGCATACATTTGGACAATAATTTAGATTATATTTAACTTGGAGACTATAATTATATATCAATTATATCATAGACTCATATTTTTTATATTTGATGAAACAACAGGATATCTTAAGTATAAGGGTAGGATTTTGGACCTTTTTGTTCATCTTTATTAGTACACTAAAGTTAAGTATTTAATATAAGTTGAATAAGAGAAAATTTTCTCAAATGAAAAAGAGAAAGTTTTCTCACAAGGTATAACTTTTCCACTAGGGGTAACCTAGGGGGTTCAAGGGCTTGTTGCATGTGCTAAATGCAATTGTGAGTACTTACGAAATTGGCACTTTGTATTTGTTTTTATAAAAACTAAATTAAAAAAATTGCATTTTTCGTTTGGGAGTAGCGAAATATTAGTTGGGGGTGTAATAAGTGCTTAATTTTGCATAAAAACTAACCAATTAATTACCCATCTGTTACAACTTATAAGGGTAAATTAGGATTTTTAGACTAAAATTTGTAACACATTCATTTTTGACCTAATGAAGAATAAGTTTGTTATTTTGTTGGTCCAAAGGCTAATTCAAGGTAAGTATGTGATGAATCATACTTTTGTAAGATCTAGTTAGAATTTTTTATTTTTTGTAGGATGAAATTGAAGATCAAGTTCAAAAGATCGAGTTAAAACCTAAAAGTCATTAATCCAAAGGTCGAGATCATCTTAGGGCAAGCAATGGATGAAATTAAAGGAGCTAAAGGTGGATAAAGTTGGCCCATGAAAAAAGCCATGCATTGCCACCACCGTTGCATGAAAGCCACTTAAGCCATATAAGTCATGAGAGAAGGTGGAAAGCTAAGAAATTGAAGCCAAACCATTCAAGACACTTAAGCTAATGGATTGAGCCATGAATTCAAGTCAAGGAAGCTTCCAAAGTCACCCATGAAGCCTAGACAATGGAACCTTCAAACTTAGCCATCTAAGTCATCAAGCTAAGCTAAATGAAAGACTAGGATTGGATGAAATCCAAGAGAATTATCCATGAGATTTTATTGAATACTTTGAAGATAATCAAGGGAAATCTTATTAGGATAAGTTGGCATATGGACCAATAGGATGAGAGACTTTCAATTTTGATATTTTTCCCACTTTTTTCCACCTTTTTATCAGTTTCCACCTCACCACCAAACACCCCCGCGAATTTAATTTTTCATTCAAGAGTCCTACCATTACATTGCTCTTTCACATTTCTAAACTCCCATCCCAGCCACCCAACCAATCTCAGGTCCTAAGGAAATCACTTAGCCAATCAAAATTTTCCATCTCACCTCATTTTCCTAAGTTTTTCCTACACCCAACTTTCCTGCCACCTTTTGTAATGACTCCAATTTTGTAACATTAAAATCCCAAGTTAGCAATGAAAAGTTCAATTTTTTAAGATAAGGGTATTTTGGTCATTTCACTATTCACCTTGAATGAACCCAGAAATTTGGTCCTGAAAATGATACTATTAGGTGCGTCTCAGAAAAAGGAATCCAACAAGACCAAAATCACCCAAAACGAAGTTAAAATGAGCAAGTTATGGCCCTTTGAAGTTCAGGGGCAAAAATGTAATTTTTACTAAAAAACGGATTTAGCCTACAAAACACAGGGGCCCGTTTTGATACGGGCACCCCTCATCTTCAACCTCCTAGAGGGTTCTAGAATGGCGGTGATTAGAGGAGAAATCACCACCATTCTGGAGGTTTCTCCACCGCCATTTAAGGGCAGTGAGAGCCCCCTCCAGAACCATCTTATAGCTCTATAAATAGAGCTCTTGGACGCCTCTAATGGTAACCCAAAAGCTTGGAAAAAAGCCCATTTTGAAGAAGCAACCAAGAGGAGAAACGTGGAGAAAAACCTAGCAACGAGCCAGGTATGCCCAAGATCCCTCAAAACCCGTCTTCACATTAGTCCTAGGCTCAGTTTCCCTAAGTTTTTGCATGAAAAATCATGCAAAAACGGGCCCTGGTGTGACGACCCGGGTTTTCTCATGCATCTTTAAATGCAATATCTAATTCCTAAGGTGGGATGCATCCCTATTTGAAAACCATTTTATAAAAACCATGCAATGTAACGGGAAATCTTTAGTTTTAAACTCATTTTTCAAAACCTCGAGTGTCATTTTCTTTCACAACAATCAAAGTAGTTTTTGAAAAACTTTAGAAATCATAAATGTTTTTCCCAGGTCTATCTAGTCACAGCACACAGCCCAACTGTAAATAAATACAAATACATGTCCAAAGGGTAGAGAGTTCACTCACAAGTATAGTTGTGTCTTTTGTTTATGCACTTGCTCGTAGTACTAATATCTCCTGAGGCGAATTCTATTTGTAAGTGAAACTATCTAGAAAAATGTTAAGGATAGGGTGAGTATATACTATACTCAGTAGGAGTCTATCACTACTAGGTTTGTAATGCATGCTATGTTTAAAATCATGTGCTCTTAAAAACATGTGCATGTTCGAACAATCATGTTCAATATCGATATTAAAAACCATTGTCAAACCGGAATACTGACGACTTAAAGAATAGCATAATCTAAGTCGAAAGTATCATATATCATAAACATAATGATATGCATAAGATGCTTCACTGAATCCAACTCATGGATATATGGTATGGTCGACCAACCTCATGTCATGCCATATGCAATGCAAATAAATTCTCAAACCATAGGGTCCAACTATGCCCACGACCTCACCACTGTGTGGTCCCCGGGTACCTGAGGACACTCGGTCATAGCCTCAACGGGGCCTATGACACGTAGACCTAGTGCCATACACCAGTGGTAGCCCCCTGTACCACATGCAGTCGATGTATGGACATTGCCCTTTTTGGGCATAGTACCCATCCACCTAATAGTAGTAGAGGCTGGAGGCCAACCCAAACCTCTCGGCATAGCGCCCACAAGCTCATCAGCCAAAATCATATCAGATCAAACCAATGAAACCTCTTGTTCAAAACCCATCCTTTTTGGGTCCCTCACAACTACCTGGCCCTCGCAACTGCCTACCCAGCGTCTTTTGGGCACTCCAGCGTCTTTTGGTAACCCTCAAGAACATGCAATCTTTTAAAAACTCAATGCTCACTAATTATGCAATATATGCATTTGTTTGCAAAACATATCTATGCATAATGTATATGCAATCATTTGCAAAACATATCTATGCATAATGTATATGCAATTATTTGCAAAACATATCTATGCATAAAGCATTTATCATATGTATGCTGAATTAAGTCATGCTAAACAAGTTATATAATTTGTACTTAAAACATGCATAAAACAATCATGGCTCTTTTTTAAAAAGTCTAGTAGCGATAGAGCACCTACCTCAAAGTCTCCTGAAGTCGCGTCCTTTAGCACTCAACCTGTCCCTGGGTCTCATTTATAAACTCCTGGGTACAAGGAGTCCTTATTAATATGGACCTACTGGGATAGTGTTCGCATGTGCCTAATTCATTGCCAGGCTAAGAGACCACTAAATCTGTTGTTTAGGGCCAAGGGTCCTTGCCTAATTCATTGCCAGGCTAGCTCCTATAATATGGACCTACTTATTCAATAGTTAAATTCTATGAATGGTCCTATGATCGTAATTTTAAAGTCTCATTAGGTCTGTGTGTCCCAGTTCCCAGGACACCCATGCATCCTGGTTGAACCGCAACCGCCTCACGTGCGTGTGTACCTAAAGGCCATGCCAGAGACCGCGTTTTGCACACACACATGCATGCTCAAGTGACGTGCTATGACGTGCATCATCACACGGACGCACCTTGTAGCATGGCGCGTCTCAACTCCCAGGGCACCTCGTGCATCCTGGTCAAGCTAGGACCCATGCCCCATGTTGCGCACGTACCCAAAGGCCGCACCTGGGATAGTGTTCGCATGTTCACAAGCATGCCTAAGCGACGCGCTATGACACGCATCATTGCACGGACGCACCTTGTAGCATTATGCGTCTCAGCTCCCAGGGCACCCCGTGCACCCTGGTCGAGCCAGGACCCATGCCCCATGTTGCACGCGCATCTGAAGGCCGTACCTAGGGCAATGTACGCACTGTCGTACACCTGAAACCCATCCTAGGGATCCAGTCCCAGGTGCACGTGGTGTTTGGCATCCTTGGGACGCCTGACTCATGTAGGTCCGGCCCAAGCTGTTGTGGGGTGTTTTTCCGGCCAAGAACCCGGCTGAAAACGATCGGAAAGGACCAGATCCGGCATGGATCTGGCCTGCGGGAAGCAAACGGAAAGGAAAAGAAGGAAGGACGCCTTACCTTGCAGCCGGAGATGGTGCTCTTCCCGCCTGTCCAAACCCTTGTTGCCGAAAAAATTCGATGAAGGTGGAAACTCCCCACATCGTGCAAGGCCAGAACAAGAGAAGAGAGGGGAATGGGGAGACGAGAATGGCCGGCCAGTCTTGGCCTAGCCATTGCCGGAAACACAGAGGAACGGGTTTCCAATTTTTTTCGGAAACCCCAGTCTCAAATGACTAAAAAATAGCCGAAAAACGTGGTTTTTTGGAGAGGGGAGATGGGGTTTTTATAGACCGGCTATGGCGGTGCCCCTCAATGGCGATGCCGCCATTGGCGGTGGCAGATCCCTCTAGAAAAATTAGGATTGAGGGTTTCTAGGAGGGTTTAGAGGTTGAAGGTGATAGGGGGTGCCGTTATCAAAATGGCCCCCTGCGTTTTTCGTCCTTTTTCGTTTTTCTGTTTAATTTCCAAAAATACCCCTATCTTTAAATGGCTATAACTTCTTCATACGAACTCCGTTTTGGGTGATTTTTGAGGCGTTGGATTCCATTTTTTAAGTAGAATCTAATAGTACTAAGTTTCCTCACAAATTCATTAATTTACTATTTTAAATAAAATCAAACATTCAACATAGTTTATTTCCTATAGAACGTTCAATTTTTGTTAAAAATAGTGTAAATTGCTTGGGCTTTACACCTGGAGAGTCACAAAGGACCCAGGGACGATCCCTGGGCCACACTGGTTCGAAAGGGTCGAACCAAGGTGTCCCGAGGATGCCCCGGTCCCCCAACGAACAAAACGCATCGTCCGCGTTCGAGACGAACCAGCGGTCGCGTCCGTGGACGCGCCCGTAAATAAGGAAGCTGGGCGGGAATCCAGCGCGTCTGCAGATGTGCTCGCTGGGGCGCATGTCGCTGACGCGCAACGTGCTAGCATTCTGGGATTCCACCTCTTAAAGGCCTTTATGTACATGTGATACTAAAAAGCTCATAACCTGAGATCTAGAGCTCTAATTGAGGCGCCGCGAAAGGCGTTGTGTCCGTGTCGACGACGCGGACACACCCAAACTATAAAATCCCTAATCAAGGCCCAATATAAGGTGGACATGACCCTTAGAATAGGATGGTGGCGCATGGCCACTAGACCTTTGGAAAACTGATGATACCAAGGCCCAATTAGGACCTTAGGACACCCATAGGCATGGGGATGAACCCTTAATTCCTCATTAATAAGATGAACCACTCTAAAACCTATAAAAGATAGGACAAACTAACCTTGATTCCCCAAACCATGTTCAAGAGCATACGAGGACAAAGGGGTTAGCGCGACCTAGCCAGGTAGGTGCTCTATCGCTACTGGACTTTTAAATAGAGCCATGATTGTTTTGAATGCATGTTTTAAGTATAAGTTATACGATTTGATTAGCATAACTTAATCTTATAAACGAGTTCAGCGTACATATGATAAATGCTTTATACATAGATATGTTTTGCAAATAATTGCATATACATTATGCATAGATATGTTTTGCAAACAATTGCATACATTGTATGATTTGTGAGCATTGAGTTTTTGAAAAATTGCATGTCCTTGAGGGTTACCAAAAGACGCTAGAGTGCCCAAAAGATGCTGGGTAGGCAGTTGTGAGGGACTCAAAGAGGACAGGTTTTGAAAAAGAGATGTTTTTGCTTGTTTGATCGCATATGATTTGAGCTAGTAAGCTCGTGGGCGCTATGCCGAGAGGTTGGGGTGGCCTCTCAGCCTCTACCACTATTAGGTGGATTGGGTACCACGCCCAAAATGGGCATGTCCCTACGTCAACTGCATGTGGCACAGGGGGCTACCACTGGTGTCACAGCACTAGGTTGATGTGTCATATGCCCCTTGGAGGCTATGACGCTGTGTCCCTAAGTACCCGAGGACCACACGGCGGCGAGGTCATGGGCATAGTTGGACCCTATGGTTTCGTGGACTTATTTGAATTGCATATGGCATGATATGAGGTTGGTCGACCATACCATACTAGATATCCATGAGTTGGATTCAATGAAGCATCTTATGCATATCATTATGTTATGATATATATATATATATATGATACTTTTGACTTGGTGTGTTCAAACATGCACATGTCTTGAAAGAGCATATGATTTTAAATACAGCATGCATTGAAAAACTAGTAGTGATGGACTCCTACTGAGTATAGTATATACTCACCCAATCCTCAACATTTTTCAGACACAAAGTAAACACTTAAGGGCAAGGAACGCTTGTGACAAAAGACAACCAAACTAAGAGCAAGTAAGTAAACCCCTACCTTATCTTTCAATGTTACTTGATTGTAGTTACTCTCTATAGCTGAGGTTGTGACTGACACTTTCTTTGGAATAATGTTGACTTAAAACTTTGCCATGGCTAGATAATTGGAAAATGTGTTTTGACACTAGGGGTTTTATACAAAAGATTGTTTTCCAAAACAAAATATATATATATATATATATTTTTTCATGCATTTCATATTTTTAAAATAAGAGATCTCGCCTTTTTATCAAATTTGCATCATATAAAACCCGAGTCATCATAGTTGGTATCAGAGCACGGTTTAACGTTACTCACAGCCCAGTTATGAGGAGAATAACTTATAATCAAGTTTCATCCATGAAAGAGTAAGGGGTAATAGGATAACACCTACTAAGGTCTGGTAAATTACCTTGTGGTTACAGATGCCTAAGAAGAAAGGAAGCAATGTTCCAAGGCCTGAAGCTCCACCAGTGGACTCCACTGGGTCGGGTAATGGGATGGCTAAATTGTTCCAGCAATTCCTATGGAATATGGGACAATATATGAATAGTCAAAGCCAAACTCCTACCACCCGAGATCCTTCCCCTGATAAAGTAATAGATAGGACTGAAGTTCAGTTAGAAAGGTTTCAGAAATTAGCTCCCTCATTAACAGGAGAAGATGAAGCATCTACAGCTGAAAAATGGTTAATTGATATTGAAAAGATATTTAAAGGCATGAACATAGCTGAAGAAAGAAAAGTACCCATGGCCACATTTGTGTTTAGAGGAGAGGCTACCTTTTGGTGGGAAACAGCAGAAAGGACTTATTTTGACCAGCAAGAAATAATAGTATGGGAACAGTTTAAAAAGGTCTTTAATGACAAATATTATCCGAAACACATAAGAAAACAGAAAGAAAAGGAATTTATGGACTTAGAACAAGGAAATATGACTGTCCAACAGTATGAAAGTAGAGTCATCAGCCTCCGAAGATTTGCACCACGTGCTTGTGCTGATGAGGAAGATGCAGCAAAACGATTTGTAGATGGGCTTAACCCAGGACTCAGGAACAGAGTTCTAGGTTTCCAACCTTCCACAGTAGCCAAAGCCGTAGAGATGGCCTCCCTATACGAAAAAGATTATCAAAGGAACCAGGCAATAAAGGAAACTAAGAACATCAACACCATGAGAAATAAAGGAAAGAGACCATTTCAGTCATCTGGACCCGGGCCACCTTTCAAGAAGCCATTTGAAAACAAAGGAAGAAGACCAGACTGGAAGGCATGCCCTAAGTGTAACAGAAATCATTCAGCCAAACCATGTCCCACTTTCAACATCACTTGCTATAGTTGTGGAGAATTAGGACATTTTGCTAGTAATTGTCCAAAAAGGAAAGTACAAGAGCGTAAGGAAGATCAAGTTCCAAAAAGCCAAGGACGTGTGTTTGCCCTCACTTCCAGTCAAGCCCAGGCTTCAAATGCAGTAGTTAAAGGTATTCTTTCTATCTATGATACACCTGCTAAAGTTCTATTTGATACAGGCTCCACTCATTCTTTCATATCCTGGGAGTTTGCATCATTCTTGGACATTATACCACAGGACCTGGACTTCACTCTAGAAGTCATAGCTCCTGTAGGCTAAGCACTTCCCACCTATTCTTATCTCTAGGATGTCCCCATTTTGATCAAGGATCATTTGCTACATGCCAATCTCATTCACTTAGATATGACTGACTTCGACATCATCCTAGGTATGGACTGGCTAGCCTTTCATCAAGCCTTTATTGATTGCCACCAGAAACGTGTCACTTTTACCCTACCTAATGGAGACATTTTCACCCTCCAAGGAAGAAAGGATTATTCTAGGGCGTGTGTTATTTTTTCCATGAAAGCAGTTAAGCACATTGCTCAGGGATGCCCCTTCTTCTTAGCCAAGATTGAATCTGTCGAGAGTCCCCAACCAAAGCTAGAGGATGTCGAGGTAGTCCGAGAATTTCCTGACGTATTCCCTGAGGACTTACTAGGTCTACCTCCACCAAGGGAAATTGAGTTCATCATTGACCTTATACCCGGTACTTCCCCCATTTCCAAAGCTCCTACCGAATGGCTCCTGCAGAACTAAAAGAACTGAAGACCCAGTTACATGAACTACTTAATAAAGGGTTCATACGACCTAGCATATCTCCGTGGGGAGCTCTAGTCCTTTTTGTTAAGAAAAAGGATGGCTCCATGAGATTGTGCGTAGACTATCAGATGCTAAATAGGGTCACCATTAAGAATAAGTACCCCCTTCCCCAAATTGATGACCTTTTCGATCAACTTCAGTCAGCTAGAGTCTTCTCTAAGATTGATCTACGATCTGGGTACCATCAACTTCGAGTTAGAGAAGAAGATATCCCCAAGATAGCCTTCAGGACTCGATACGGCCATTATGAATTCAGAGTGATGTCCTTTGGTTTAACTAATGCTCCATCCGCATTTATGGACCTCATGAATAGGGTGTTTTAGGAGTACTTAGATAAATTCATCATAGTGTTTGTGGATGATATCTTGATATATTCAGAAACTCCTGAAGACCATAAGGAACATGTAAGGATAACATTAAGCACCCTACGAGCACACAAGTTATATGCAAGATTCAGTAAGTGCGAGTTTTGGCTGGAAAAGGTGAATTTCTTAAGACACATTATTTCTCAGGATGGCATAGCAGTTGACCCCGCTAAGGTTGAATCAGTACAGAACTGGGAAAGACCTAAGACAGTTACAGAAATAAGAAGCTTCTTAGGACTTGCCTGATATTACAGGAGATTCATCGAGGGTTTTTCACAAATTGCTTTACCTCTAACTAAGCTGACCAAGAAAGACACAAGATTTGAATGGACTGATAAATGTGAGAAAAGCTTCCAAGAACTAAAGAGAAGGTTAACTACAACACTTGTCCTTACCTTACCTTCAGGAAGTGGCGGATTTGAGATATACAGCGATGCCTCGCAACAAGGACTAGGCTGCGTACTTATGCAACATGGGAAGGTAATTGCTTATGCTTCTCGACGATTCAAGAAGCATGAAGTCAATTACCCGACCCATGACTTGGAATTAGTAGTCATAGTCTTTGCCTTGCGAATTTGGAGACATTATTTATATGGGGAGAAGTTTACAGTTTTTACAGATCACAAGAGTCTTAAATATATCTTTTCCCAACAAGACTTAAACATGCGACAAAGAAGATGGATGGAATACTTAAAAGACTATGACTTCTCCATTCATTATCACCCTGGAAAAGCTAATGTGGTAGTTGATGCATTAAGTAGAAAAATGCAAGAGATGTGTGCAAGTTTATTAACTAAGAGATGGAAGCTATTACAAGAAGTAATCACATGGAAACCAGATATAGGTAAGCACAAGATCGTTATGGCAGGTCTAACAATAAAGTCAACTATTAATGAAAAGGTTAAGCAAGAACAAAAAGGAGATCTGGATATACAAGCTTTCATAGGAAAACCAGGGTTTACAAAAAGGGAAGATGGTAGTGTTTACATGCAAGGAAGATTAGTGGTACCGGCTAATGAAGAGTTACTACAAGAAATCTTAAAAGAGGCTCATCGGTCTAAGTATACTATTGTGATGACCCGGGTTTTCTCATGCATTTTTAAATGCAATATCTAATTTCCTAAGGCGGGATGCATCCCTATTTGAAAACCATTTTATAAAAAACCATGCAATGCAGTGGAAAATCCTTGGTTTTAAACTCATTTTTGAAAACCCCGAGCGTCATTTGCCTACGCAATAACCAAAGTAGTTTTTGAAAAGCTTTAGAAATCATAAGTGTTTTTCCCCAGATCTATCCAGTCACAGCACACAGCCCAACTGTAATTAAATACAAATACATGTCCAAAGGGGTTGAGAGTTTACTTACATGTATAACTGTCTCCTTTTTCATTCACTAGCTCGTAACACTAATATCTCCTGAGACGTCTTCTATTTGTGAGTGGAACTATCCTGAAAAATGTTAAGGATAGGGTGAGTATATACTATACTCAGTAGAAGCCTATCACCAATAGTTTTATAATGCATGAGATGTTTTAAAATCATATGCTCTTTCAAAACATGTGCATGTCTGAATACTCAAGTTCAATATCGATATAAAAATCCGTTGTCAAACTGAAATACTAACGATTTAAAAGATCACATAATCCAAAATTGAAAGTATCATATACATAATTTGTGATGGGGGGAAAACTTTTGCAATAATGCTTGAGAACTTAATAAAAAAATATAGTGTTACCCATAGGATTGCCACCCCTTATCATCCTTAAGCTAGCGGATTGGTAGAATGTCAAATAGGGAGATAAAGTGAATTTTAGAAAGAATAATCAATCCAAATAGAAAAGACTGGTCTTTGAGACTTAATGATGCTCTATGGGCTTATTGAACTGCATATAAGACCCCTATAAGCATGTCACCCTACTACTTCATTTATGGAAACACCTGCCACTTCCTAATAGAACTTGAGCATAAAGCATATTGGGCCATTGAAATTTTTTTGACATACATACTACTAGGACTGACAGGAAGCTCCAACTCAATAGAATGGATGAACTTAGGAAAGATACATATGAGTCAGTCAACATATACAACGACCACATTAAAAGCCATCATGATAGACATATCCTATGAAAGTCCTTCACCCTAGGATAGAAGGTCCTCTTGTATAATTGTATATTGCATCTATTCCTAGGAAAACTTCAATATTTATGGACTAGAGCCTACATAGTACAACATGCCTATTGTCATAGGACTATCGAGATAAAAAAGGATGGAGAAATTTTCAAAGTCGATAGGCAAAGATTGAAACCTTATCTAGAGTTGGTCAACCCTGAAATAGAGGAAACCTTGCTAGAGGAACCAGTCTACCAAGATCCACCTTAGCATGTCTCATGACACCCACATCTATCATAAGTCCATTATTCATCACTATCATTTATTGCATTTTATCATAGCATTGTACATCTGGTTGAAGACATTAAACTTAGTGCTTACTTGGAGGTAATTCGAGTTTCTTTGGAATTCATTGTTTAACTTTACCTATTCATCATTTAGGGTATTATGTTTCAAAACATTTTGGAGAATTCCTATGTTTCAAAACATTGGGGACAATGTTTAGTTCATGCTAGAGGGTGTAGGTATGCATGAGATTTTTTTAGTTTTTTTGTATTTAAAAAATGATTTTTTCAAAGTTTTAAGGTCAAAGTTCCTTTACTATGATGAGAATTGGATTTTCAAAAGCTCAATATTCCTCCTGCTTTAAATTCTTAATAGGAGTACTAACTTTCTTTCCTAAACATTTATTAAATCTAATAGGCTTTTAAGAAACCTAAGAAATGAAATAGCCCATCCTTGTTTTAGCCCAAAGACATAAAACCTATCTAGTAATGTATACCACTAGTTAAAACCCATCTACTTTATCCCAGAAACCCAAATATAAAATATCCATTACCTATCTTTCAAAAATGAGTGTAGAAATGGTAGAAAAATGTAGAAAAAGGGCAAAAGTCAAAGAAGTGAAAAATATCAAAGTCAATACATAGGCCTATTGATCTTAAGGTGGAAGATAGCCTTAAAGAGGATATAAATAGAAAGGAATTAAGGTGAACTATTTCTATTAGTCTTGGCAATAGAAAGGATATAAATAGAAATTGTGTGAACCATTAGTATTATTGGATTCAGTCACACAGTGAATGAATTTTGTTTGACCTTTTGACTGAAAGCTTTATTTTTGAGTGTATAGTAATGAGAATTTAAGGTCAAAACATCACTCCAATAGAGCTTCAACGTTATAGTTTAGAAGTCTAGATTATGTAATCTATACACACACTACACTCTGAGATATAACTGTAGTAAAATGACTTAGGTATATGATAACTTGTAGTAGAATTTCTCATTCATCTTTTCTAAGTTGTTAAAAGCTAGTTGAATGCTAATGAAAGAGAATTATCTAATAGAAAATAATGAACTAAGCCTTATAAAATTTTGTGGGTATATTCACAACAAACCCTCACGAGGCTTAACTCACTCACTAGGGGTAACCTAAGGGTTTAAGGGCTTATTGTACGTGCTAAATGCACTTGTGAGTACCTACGAAAATGGAAATCATTTTTATTTTCATGATTTTTTGCATATTTTACTCAGGACAAGCAAAATGCTAGTTGAGGGTGTGATAAGTGTTCAATTTTGTAAAAAAAAAAAAGGGTACCCAATTAGTAGTCCATGTGTTATAAATTACATGCATTATTCTAGGATTTTTTGAAAATTTATAACACATGCATTTCTAACCTAATAATTCAAAAGTTTGATATTTGGTAATTTTAGGAGCTAATCCAAAGTATGTAAATAATTATAATTTTCTAGGATTTAATTAAGGCTTTCTCTTTAGTAGGTGTTTGAAAGATGATCCAATGGCTGAGATCAAGAAAGATAAGATTTGAAGATCAAGATAAAAAGAAGGCCAAAGACCTAAATTTCAATATTTTAAAGCTCAATCAAGGTTCAAGATCATCTTAAGGCAAGCAAATGAAGTCCAAGGAAATAACTAAAAGCATTAAAGGTGACTAAGTGGGCCCATGCAAAAAGCCATACAATTGACCACCTTTGAATGAGAATTGGAACCATACATGAAGTTTCTTAGTTTAACAAGAAAGCTTAAGTATGCCAAGTCATTCAATCTTTGAAGCCAAAGGACTTAGCAAATCAAGCCATCAAAGTGAGCCACCAAGCCACATAAGAGCCATGCCACATGGAGTCACACTATTGTAAGAGACTTTTCAAGCAATTATCCATGCTAAAATTGGATTATTCAAGTGATAGTTAAAAAGAAATTTGGGCGATAATCAATATGGTAAGATATGCATGCATAGGTGGACCAATCAAGAGAGAGATCAAGTCAAATTTTCTTATTTTTCCCTCTCTTCTCACCCACTCTCTTTTCTACTCCAAATTACGTAATTAGAAAGGGAGGAGTTCCATGCCACCTTCCTTGAAAGGTGATGCCTCCCCCACCTCTAATTCCACTCAATCCACAACTCCACTTTCTAATTTCATTCCTCCCTCAATTACCTCTTTCCTCCATCTTTCTTACCTTTTTCCATCTTCTTTCCATCCCAACATCCAAGATACCTTAAGGAAAGGGATTCCATGCCTAATCCGGTGGAATTCAATGCCTCCTTTTCCTTTACTTATAATTAGAAAGTCCAACTCACCTACTCACCTAACCTTCTACTCTTCTATCTCCAATCACCACCTAACTTTCCTAACTTAAGTCCTAGTTCTAATTATCCTTTTTCTTCCTAAGATGGGACCTTATCAAATTAGAAAGAAAAATTCTATAAATATGAATTCTATTTCCAAGTCAAGTAAGGAAGTTGCTTGTAACTCCTTGAAATCAAAGCACTTCTACTTGGAGATCATCTTAGGGTTTTGGACTACAACACCTTCACTGCTCCTTCATTGTCTTCCACAACCTTTTTCTTACTTTATTTATTTGGTTTTACACTTCAATTCTAGGTTTCTACCTTGCTTTAATTCCTTACTTTCATTGCTTGTTTATTGCTCAATTTTCCTACTCATAGTTCCTCTTTGTTCTACTTTCAATCTTGCTTCCAATTCTCTTTTTCTCTTGGTTCTTCAAGATCCAAATTACCTTTTCTCTGGTAGTAACAGCTAAGAGAAATAGTAGCTTGAATTCCTTTTATTTCCCTCTTAATGTTCTCTTGTTTCTTGCTTTGGTCACCTTGTTTTTCACTTGTCTATTTACTTGTTCTTCGCTTCTTTCCAATATCTTTCTCTTTGATTTTCTCTCTTAAATTCACATGAACAATATTTGAGTTTAGATCATGATCATTGGAGTATGTTTAATATTTCTTTTGAATTTGGGATCTTGCTTAAGAAGAGTGTGCAATTTTTAACCTTGTTCTCTAGGTACATGTGCAACACTTTTTTATGTAATTTTAAGTCAATGGATAAACTTGTTTGATGAGCATTGTTACTGACTAATTCTTGCTAGAAAGTACTTCAATTCATGACTTACTTGATTGGATTTTTATATACACCATGTTGCTGGAGTTTTTTATCTCATGTTTCATGTGCAATATCCAAGTCTATCCACTTTGTTTGCTTAAAATCTTAGGAACCCATTTGGATTTTTAGTTATTTTAGCTAGTTCTTTGATTATTTTGCATGTTAGTTAGCATTTAATTCATAATTTATGGCCATCTTTCACTCCACGAACCATGCGCAAATTTTTATTGTCATGAGCATGGTGATTGAAGTTTGTTTAAATTAATGGTTGATTCTTTCCTTAGGTTAAGTTTAGATTTCAATTGTTACTTGTTTTACATCTTAGGTTAGCTTAGAAAGTTTCTTAATTTAGTTTTAGAAAGCTTTAAGTTTAGGAAAGTGTCATTTTTAGCAAGAAAAGCAACTTAAATATGAACCAAACAATTGAAAATTTCATGACATTTCTTGTTGAATCGACCTCCCCTGCATGCAATTATTACTTTGATTTGCATGCTTGTAGATAATTTTAAAGCTACGCTGATAGATTTGATAAAGCACTCCTAGATTTAGGGGTAAGTGTTAACCTATTGTCGCATTTAGTCTACGAGCAACTAGGTTTAAGTGACCTAAAACCCACCTCTAACACTCTCCAAGTGGTAGACCAATTTGCTAAAATTCCTAGAGGAGTGGTAGAAGATGTCTTAATATAGTTAGATTAATTTCTCTTTCCAATTGACTTTCTTGTCCTAGACACAAAACCTGTATCTAATCTAGAAAATGAAATTTCTATCATTTTGAGGAGACCATTCTTGGCCACATCTAATGCCATAGTCAATTGTCAGAATGGAATCTAGGAACTATCTTTTGGTAACATGAGACTAGAGTTCAACATTTTTAATGTAGCACAACAGATGGAATTTACCAAATCATTTGTCGTTAATGTAATAAAAAGTCTAGTTCATGACACTTTTCAATCATCCTCAAAGTCCAATCCACTTTTGGATCAAGATGGTCCCATGGAGGACGTGGACCCATTACTTGTAGTCACAACTGTAGTGGACACTCTAAAATGGAAACAATATGAACTTAACATACACCCAAAGTGTTTCCAAGCCCGTCACCTTATTCCCTTTCCAAATCCAATAACTTTCCTATATTTTCTCTTAATCTTTCTATATTGTTTCCTCCTAGCCAATCCTCTTTCCTATCCTACCAAATTTTCTTTCCTTTACACCCTTGTTTCCTTCGTTTCCCACCTTCTTATCTCATCTCATATTCAAACTACATCCCACATCAAATACAAACCCCACAATGAATTCCACACATCCCCTTCATATGCCTTCCTTCTTGTCTCCTCATCTCAAACATTCTCTCATCCTTTCCCCCTTAGATCCTAGCCTTCCATTCTTAGGGCTTCTACTCTTAAAACTCTATAGATAAGAGGTGAAGGAGAAGGAAAACCTATCTTCCAACTTTCCCTAGAATTCAAAGCTAAAGCTAGTAGAAATAGAGGGGGGAAGATCACCCTCACCCAAGTACCCACAAGCTTCACACATCCAAGCCTTGGAGCAACAATAAGGGTTCCCAACCAACCCAATTTCCATCTTTTATTTTCATCATTGTCCTTAATGTTTGAAAAGTAGGATGATGAAACACTAAGAAATGAAGAAGTGGGTGAAGTAGAAAAGGCAAGTTCTAGATAACTATGGTACAAAAATTAAAGAGGGATAAATTATAAAATTATAAGCTTCCCTAGTTCCCAGACATAAATTTAGTAGTGCTTCTCCCATTTTAGCATTAAAATTTTCTCCTTAGAATCCAAAAGGACATTAACTTCCTCTATTAATGCATCCTCATTAAACTCATTAAAATGGGCCTAACTGGCCTCAAATGGGTCTAATAAAGAAGATTGAATAAATTGATTTTGCACCATTGAATTTATCATGTTGACATTCTTGTGCAAGTCAATAGAGATATCTCCTAAGTTGCCTAGAGAATGTTTCATTACAACATTTCTATAGTTAATTAAAGAACTAGACATGGCTAGTAATGGTCATCCCAGAATGATAGGTTTTTCAATTTTCTCATTCAACACTAATTGTGCATCCAGAATTAAAAAGTCTGCTAGAAAAAAGAACTGTTCTACTTAGAAAAGCACATCTTCTATTACCTCTCTCGGTGTCTTGATAGATCAATCAACTAGCTATAGTGTCATGATAGTTTATTTAAGCTCACCTAGGTCTAGTTGTACATATGCCAAGTAGGACAATAAATTTACAAGAGATCCTATATCAAGTAAAGCTTGATTAATCTTGTAGTTGTCAATGATACAAGTGAGTTTTGGGCAACCTGGATATTTGTACTTAGGTGATATACGATGCTAAAGAATTGAACATACTTGTTTGGTAAAAAATGCCTTCTTTTGCACATTTAATTTTCTTTTTATATTGCAAAGATCTTTAAAAGTTTTAGCATATGATGGGATTAGTTCAATTGCATCCAAGATTGAGATATTGTTCTTGACTTGTTGAAATATGTCCAATATCTCATCATTAGATGTAATTTTGGTAACTTGATGTAGCTTTATGAAAATGGAGAGAGAATGGAACATAGTTTAGTGAGTGGGATAAGTTTTCCAGCAATAGATTTTCTTATTCCTTAGGAGGTTCTTGAACATTGTTAACCTTTATAGGATAATCTTTATCAATCACTTTGCCACTACGAAGAATGGTAGCTACCTTAGTATGTTCGTTGTTTGAACTTGAAGAATCATCTATGAAGAATGGTAGTTACCTTAGTATGTTCGTTGTTTGAACTTGAAGAATCATCTATGCCTACCACACGCACATGCTCAAGGCTTGCTTTTAGTTGAGTAGAAAATCTCCCTTTTTCCAAGGTCTACATGATTTCAGTCATCATGTTAGATACTCATTCATGGATTGTGTATTCTAATTTGTTTTGGATTTAAATTGAGCATTTTTTCTCTCTCAGTTGTGGATGAATTGTTGAATATTATCCTCCACTTTCCTCTTAGGTAAATTGCTCGGGCGTTACAATGACATACATGCCTTCCCTAGTAGATGTGGTGGCTAACTTGGGCTTATTTAAGTAATCCACTTTTTTTATTTGGCCCAAGTCTGAGCACTTTTCTATCAATCACTCCAAATACTTTTGAGCCTAATCAAGTTGTTTATTTAATATATATATATATATATTATACATCATTTCTACAAACTAACTCATTTTACAGTTAAAGTCCTTAAAAAAATGAAGTTGAACATGTGTTAAGGTTCATATTCATAATGAAGACATGTTAACAAAAGATCTTTAAACCTCTCTTAGCATTAGTAGAAAGTTTCTTTGTTCTACGGAATGGTTTTTTTTTTTTTTTTTTTGGGGCGGGGGCTGAGAGTATTTATTTTATGAGTAGGGAAGAAGTTTTTCAAAACCTCCCTAGTCATTCTTACTAGTCAGTTGGCAATGAATTAAACCATATTTTAGCTTCTTTTTTTTAAGAAAAAGAAAAAAGCTTGAGTCTTACCATGTATAATCCGACATTTTGTGTATGATGGGTAGTGTACATTCATCAAATTATCTTAAATGAAGGGGAGGATTCTCACTATCTAATATGTGACATTTTATGAAGAAATTGAATTACTCTCATTTTTAATTCAATTACACTAGTATTTTGAAGTAAGATGACACTTGAAGTTGTGCTGGTATGACTAGGCTATAAGTATGCTCTTAACATTCTTCAATGAGGATTAGTCCCATGTACCCTATGTTGATCCCAATCCCCATGAAAATCCTTCTCCAATCTCTATGGGGTCAAGGATTGTTCCTCCATGGTGGAAGATCATATTCATTCATGAGAGGTGGGGATCCGCAATTAAAGAGAGGATTATTCCTTTATGGGGAAGAACCATTGTCTTCTTTGTTATTTTCATGGGTGGCAACACTCCTTTGATCAACTAGTTGATATGCTACTGGAAGCAACTGATCAGGTTGTATGGTACATTCAATTACTTTGACTAAACTTTGGTTTCATTGCATATCCAAATGTGCAAACAACAAAAGAGTTTTTTTTTTTTTTTTTCTTCTTGAATAGGAGAAACCTAGACTAAATGATGAAACCTATTTACAAAAATGATGTGCAATGAGAGGACATAAACAATCAATCCTAGAGCTAACTAGTTGAATGTTTTGATTATCTTGAGTACTCTTCAAGGGGAGTATAGCTCCTCCCTTTCAGACTTAGCCTACTGCTTACTAGTTAGATCCTAACAAAATTAGCTTCTTCACACACTCCTTAGTTAGTAATAGATAATTTGAGCCACAGAATGTGTTGCTAGAACCAGTCATTTAAGAACCAATGCAGCGATTCAACATGGTGCCATCAGAGTGATAGTAGATCGCCTCTTTTCAAGAGGGTCCTATGAGCTCCAAGGCTTCTACATGTTTTTTCTAATTGATTTTTAATTAATTAGAAGGCTATGGTCTTTAATAGGTGGTGATTAGGTTTCATCATTTAGTCTTGGTTTCTCCTATTCAAGAAAAAAAAAAAAAAAAAACTCTTTTGTTGTTTGCACATTTGGATATGCAATGAAACCAAAGTTTAGTCACCCTTGATCTTGTAGCGTATGATGCCCTTACTTATCAATTTGCATTCATCATGTTAGTTTGATCAATATATAATCCACTTTAAAGTAGATAACATGTCTTAAAAATGCAAAGAAAAATAATAAACTTATGCAACTACTTATATGCTACTTACTCAAAGGGTTCAAACCTCAACAAACAGGACACTATAACCTAGACAACTTATGTCTTAGTGGTTATAGCCAAGCTTAGGCTATCTCTTATTAAGTAGGTGCTTCTGATGCAAACAATCTTAAAAATTATGCAACTAATAAATATGAATGCAGTCTATATGAAACTATACCACCAAACAAATATGTAAATCTAATTTAACAATGCAAATTCTAGAACTAGGAAAAAAATAAAGATTTGAGTAGAGCTTATAGTAGGTTCCTGAATTAAGGTCTTCTTGTGCAAGGGTGAGTCCATGTACAAACCACCTCTACTTCCAAGAAAGGATTCTTCATCCTTGGTCTATATTATTACACCCATTTTAAATTGAGATTTACAATTAAATTACCATCTATCCTAAGTACAATCCCACTAAAAATAAAAAATATATGAAGAAAACCTATTCTAATTTGATAATGCTTTGGCCACATGATCCCCTCTTGTCAATAGTGTTAAAAATATATGAATGTAGTTTATTCTTACAAGTGCATAGTTAATTAGTTGTAGTACTTTGTGAGGTAGACTCTGGGGAAGAATATAGTGTGAAAAATTAAGTACCAAAATAATATAAACTAATGAACATAAACTAATAATGCTAAATTAAAAAGAATTGATGAGATTAAATCAATTAGATAAGAATGAATTGATTTATGAAAATGAACTAAAATTAAAGACTAGGATTAAAGATCACCTAGACTAGCATTAAGATCCACCACTTATTATTTATCTTTACAACGCAACAAGTGAATTGAAACTATGACTATTTTCTCGAGAAATAGTTTATTTGAAAATTCAATTTTACCAATTATAAAACATTAAAAACTACGTAGATTATCAAATCCCAAGTATTCTATG
The DNA here is from genome assembly GCA_035236585.1 of Warburgia ugandensis. Classification (NCBI taxonomy): domain Eukaryota; kingdom Viridiplantae; phylum Streptophyta; class Magnoliopsida; order Canellales; family Canellaceae; genus Warburgia; species Warburgia ugandensis. The sequence goes on from CP141128.1 coordinate 56,948,694, forward strand.
TAAAACCTAGCTATCATGAAGCAAGGATTAAATTCCAAGAATCTACTATGAAAGAAGACGTCAAATCTAAAGATTCTACTAAGGATAATCCTACCTTTCCCAAATTGACATTAATTCTCAAATCAACATTTCTAAGATATTTAAAATGTTAGAAATTGTAAGTGGGGTTTCCTAATGTAGGCTAGGATTACTCTAAACCTAGTCTAATGAATTTAGCCTATCATGATTCTGATCTAGAAAATTTGTTCTATTTTATAATGCTAAAACAATGGAAATAAAATGTCCTAGATTAGCCTAAAACTATAAATAAAAACACTACTAAAAATTATAATAAGACAGTCCTATAAACTATCTAAAAATTATAGCAAAGCAGTCTTAAAAATTATGAAAGTATAGCATGAAAGTAGCATGAATGAAATTGCAAAGCATATATCTTAACTTAGCTAGGATTACCACATTTTCTAGCTATGCCTAAGAATGGTGAAAACCATCCTACGATGGCTACAAAATGTTGCTTAATCCTTGCATAATCTAAGCACAAAATAACTTCCTTAGCTTATGCTAAGATAAATCACATATAGTTTGCTAAAACATAAATGCATATCATCACCAACAAGTTAGAATAAACCACATAATTTCACATCTAAAAGCTAGAATGAAAAGCATGAACCATAACATCTAAATATGAAATGTAAATAACAAAACATTCACCAGCTTCAATGTGAAATAAGGAAAATTTTAACTTTTAATGAAATTAATCTTTGAATCAACACAATGACATGACAACAATAAAGGAAAACTAAAACTAAAAAAACTTCCCTTGATTGAAGATGAAAGCTTAATAGTCCCTTGATTTGTTTAGGCACCATGCAACTTCTTGCATTTACTCTTCTCCAAACTAAGCTCTCTCTCTCTCTCTCTCTCTCTCTCTCTCTCTCTCTCTCTCTCTCTCTCTCTCTCTCTCTCTCTCTCTCTCTCTCTCTCTCTCTCTCTCTCTCTCTATATATATATATATATATTGATGTGTCACTCAGCCCAAAGAAAAGAGGTAAACTCCAAGAAAAACCAAAAAACATTCTAAGGGAAAATACACCTTGCACTTCTCCAAAAAAACAAAAACTAGATGTTTTTCCCAAAAAAATGACATTTTACTTTGCTATTTTGCTCCCCCTATGAGAACGCATTCCAATCTTGTGAGAGTCTTCCACCTAGGAAAAATGTCTCCCAGTCTCTTATTCCTATATATGACATGTTGATAACCTTCCAAAACTATCCCAACCTTTTCAAAACTTCAAATGATGTCTCTCCCAAGTATTCTCCCCTTGGTTAGATGTCTATTCTTCTCTTAAAAATGTTAAGTCCCATCCTCCTAAAGTGAAAATGCATTAAAAAATTTCCCTATTAATGTGTACAAATGTCCCACTCCTTCATTTACAAAATCTGGTTTCTAATTGAGTGACCTATCCTCTCTAGCTTAGGAGATTTCTTTCCCTTTGTGTCATGCTCTCATTGGTCCATCTAGGTTGCTTTCCATTGTTTTTCTCCTTAGAATCTCTCCAACTTGTTCAAGTTCATCCCCTTGAATTTCTTCCTAGCTACGCAAAATTCCTTCTTAGAAATCCTCACCCTTAGCCGACTATCTTCCAAATGGAAAACATGCAAATCTGGTAGCTTAAGATAGCCTAGTGTGCATAAATCTTGGTCATTGAATCATCTCAAGCCTGTCAAATTTTGGTCATGGATTTCTTGTTTATTCTTCTCTATACATTAGGCATTTTTTTCTCTATTTTTTCTCCTTGGAATCTCCTTATTTTTCTTATTAAACATGGTTTTCCCAACTACATAATAAGAAAAAAAAAAAAAAAGAAAGAAAAAGAGTAGACTTCTTTGTGTAACATATTTTCTCCTCTTTTATGACTTTGTTTGCTTGTGGAGAGAGAAGTAAGTAAGCTAGGTGGGTCCCATTTGCATGGCTTTTTGAACTCAAACTTGGTGCAAAATGTGTGAGTCATCTTGAAACTTGCATGACTTCATGCTGAAGCTTTGTAGGGTGGTGCATGAACTCATGGTTAATCTTGCCACCCTTACATGTGATAATGGCAGCTCAAAAAGTGGTAGCATGCATGAAGTTTTTGAATATTCTAAAATTAATATGAGAACCCCCTCTACACTTAGAACTATTAGAGCATAATTCACTGCTTCTTAACCTGATGCCAGTCATTCAAATTTATCCTGGCTTGAATTGGACTGTCTATTTTCATCAAAGCTTGATCTGTGATCTGAAAGCTTGATTGGCTCGATATAACCCTTTATTCTTCTACCATCATCTTTCTACAACCTACAAAACATAGAGAACATCTTAATTAGTATTATTTTATGTGGTTTAATGCATACTACCTCTAAGTATCTATTTGACCCTAAAAATACATCAAATCAAGTTAGATGACAAATAAGTATTTTAGTACAAATGTATCCTTTAAGTACGAAAATAAATAAGCACTGCAAAATTTAGGTTTTTGGTACAAAAAAGAAAACTCAACAACCATTCCCCTTTGCCAATCATTGAAATCATCATAGATGCCATGGATGGCTTTGACATGCTATCAATAAATCTTCTAGATATAATCATATTAGAATGGATCCTCATGACAAAGAGTGCAGAACATTTTGTACACCTAAAGGCATCTTCTCCAATAAAGCTATGCATTTGGCCTTACAAATGAGAAGAATGCAACTTCAATGATCTTAATGTCAAATTGAGATAATCTCAATCTTGCCTTAAGATTTAGAGATTATATTCCAACTTTTATGAAAACATCAACTCAAAATGAATCCCCTTAAATGTGAATTTAGGATGAGTTATGGGCAATTCTTCAAGACCATTATTCAACACTGAGAAGTTGAAATTGACAGAGTCAGTATTAAGGAAATTCAATTCATGCTACCTTCTTCAAATTGGCATGAGCTCCAAAGTCTTCAAGACAAGTTAGCCTATATTAACACTACTAACCTATTAGGGAGATGTGAACTATTCACGCTATTGATGAAAAAGAATGCCCCATTTTGTATAGGATGATGCTTACCAAAATGCTTTTAGTAGCATCAAGCAATACTAATTGAATTCACCTTATTAACAACCCTTAAGGATGATGAACCATTTATCCTCTATATCAAAGCTCTTGACAATTGTTGCTTCCATGTTAGCCCAAATGAATTATGAAGATGAAAAAAATGTCATGTGATATTGAAGTGGTGTGATGGTTAGGACTGAGACGCATTACTCTCTAGTTGAAAAGGTTTTTCTCAGAGTATTTGTAGCCACAAACTGCAATGTTGCCTCACATATCATCCATTACAACTAGTATCAAAGTACAATTCTTTGAAATATCTCATAATTAACCAAACCTGTCTTATCAAAATGACTCACTAAATGGTCACTATTATTATCATATTTTGATATCATTTATCTGCCTTAGAAGGGAGTAAAGGAATAGATTATGGTTGATTTTCTAGAAGCCCACCTTATCCTTGCTGATTTTTCACTTAATAGCGACTTCTCTAATGAGAACATCCTCATTATTATGGAAAATACCTTTTAGGAATCATTCTTCAACAATGTTTCCCAATCTTAAGGTGCTAGATTCGTAATCATTCTAGTCTCTCGTGACAAATGTTTCCTACCATGAGCTTGGAAGGTTATACCAACTGTAAAGTTGAATATGAAGATCATATATTGGGTCTTAGAATAGTATCCAGTCTATAAGCCAGTCAACTATGCGTATTTGGAGATTATAGTTCATTATTTGCCAAGTTATGGGACAATGCAAAGTTCATAAAGACAAATTGCAAATGTACTATAACATATTACAAGAACTCATGAAAAAACTTGACTATGTTGAACTCTTACTTGTGCCTAGATATCAAAACTATTATCAAGAGGCTCTACCAAAGCTTGCCCAATTATAGCAGCTTACAATAAAGACAAAGTTAATGTCATCATTCAAGAGGAATGTTTGACACTATACAAAGTAGTCAAAAAGTTTGAAAGTTCAGTTCAAAATGCAGCTATAACTATTCACTCATAAGCCATTTTTTCCATTGAATAAAACTCTAGGAACTAGAGAATACCCTTAATAGATTATACTCTGATGGGTGAGATGCCTATTGTTTAACGAATACATCATAAAATTTGATATTGTGCTTTACTATGTTAAGTGACACCTTATTAGAGGTCATATGATGTAATTCTAATCCAATGCTTACTCCATGAAGAAGCAAAACAAGCTCTTCTAGAAGTGCATGGTAGTGTATGTGGAACCCACCAATCCCAAAGTGCTTGCAATATTGTTGGCCTGCTATGGTTTTCAATGCTGTGAACTTCATTAAGAGATGTAATGTGTGCTAGATCACCCCAACTTCATTAATCAACCCCTAGAACCTCTACATCTGTTCTTGACATCTTGGTTATTCCGCACTTGGGGCTTGGACTTTTTGGACCAATTAGTCCATCTTCTTTAGCAAGATATTCACATATTCTGGCTGCAATAAATTACTTTTCCAAATAGCCCAAAGTAGTATCCTTAGTGTAAGTTACCAGCCATGAAGTCACAAAGTTCATCCTGCATCACATTATTTATAGATTTGGTGTGCTTGAACCAATCATCTCTTATAATGGAACAACATTTAGCAGTAAACTACTTGAGAAATTGTGCAAGGAATAACTCATTCAGCAACATTTTTTTCAACAAAACACAATCCTAGGGCCAATGATTTAACAAAAGCTTTCAATAAGACTTTATGTAAGATTGTTAAGAAGAATATCTCAAAAACCAAATGAGAGTGGAGTGGTAAACTTTAAGATTTTTTATAGTCTTACATAACAATTTATCAAGCTGCCACAAAAGCAACTTCATACTTCCTTCTCTAGGAAGCAAACCACTACTAATGCTTAAGGTGCAAATACCCTCCCTCTAAGCTACCACTCAAAAATTCACATCAAAAGATTAATCTATCTCCTTGCAATTGGTTGAATTGGATTGCTCGATGAAGTTTATTTAAAGGCTCAATAAAAAAGTCAAGCAACACTCCTTCAGGAAAGGCAACCTCATTTGTCAATAAAACAACTATTTATCATATCACATATCTTTATACAAAAGTTTGAGCCAAAATGAGATAGTCCTTTCCCCATTAAGAAGGTTTTCTCAAATGATGCCTATTTGATGTCAAGCCAGATGACACTTAATTAATTTCCATCAATGGAAGATTCCTCAATAAGAACTATCATTGACTAGAATAAAAAAGAACTCGGCACAGCAATCTATTTAAACAAACAAGATGACCAAATAGATTAAGCCCAAAAGGTGCAAATTTTGAACTAATCCAAGTTGATGTGCACAACTGCACAAGGAAGTCTTCACGAAATCAAAGATTGTGCTCACAATTCTAAGTGCTTTAAGGTATCTAAAAGGTTTTCAAGAGAATACAAGAGTTAAGACATACTTTATGACTATCAAATTTTTTTGAAGAGTTATAGGATTTCCATTGACTAATAAAATTATTTTTCAAAGGACTTAAACCTGGAGTTTTCTTACCAATCGAAAGGTAAACATGTGACTCTTTATGTTTATAAGTATACTTTTTAAGATGGGAAATGTCTAATAGTCCGTCCCTCTCATATCTTTAAACATATCTTTGTACTCATTTATTTTCTTGGTTGGTTGTAGGTTTAGTAAATTACATACATTTATGCTATCTCTATGGTTCTAATTCTCATATATCTTTGCTTCTTCCTAAAGAGCTTATCTTTGCAAATTAATTTTTACTTTGTTAATTGATTCTAGGACTTTTTTCCCATATTTATTAGTTTGTAGGTGGGTTTCTAACTTTTTTCCTATTCCCTACTGTTCTTTTGCTTTAAGTTTTGTGTACTAATCACTATTTTCTGTGTGGTCAAGTTTAGAAACTTACTAATTATTTTTCTTACTAATTCAATGCTTATAAACCATTTATCTATTTGCATCTTTTTAAATAGTTTATTTTTATTATTAAGTAATTACTGTCCAGCTTTGGAGAGTTAACGAATAAAAGATCTTTCATATTAATGAATAAACAATTTTTCATACTAATTCTATGCTTCTTAAGTTTTCTCTTTACTTATTTCTTCTTTTTCTTTTTCTTGTTCTTTTATTCTCTTTGGTCTATACAATTGGAGAAACCTAAGAGGTTTTTTAACTCTAAATAAACATCTATTTATATTTGGAGAAACAATGGATATATCCAATTTCCTCTCAACACTACACCAAATAATGTACTTATTACCATTTAAGAAAATAATAAAATTTTATTGAGGATAATGAATCACATCTTATGCCATTCGATAATGAGTGACTTTGAAATCTCTATCATTTTTAAGGTTACATTTTAATGATAATTTCATAAAATACATTCAAAATCAAATGATCAACTTTGAATTTATATTTGTTCAAAAGAAATCTATGATTTTTTTATTGTCCTAAGAATTATTAAATTATTGTCCTTTATATTGGCACGGACACATGAAATGTGGCTAATAGATTAAAACTTCAACTCTAAAGCAACCAAAAGATTAAAATTTCAACAAAAATTAACTTAAATATTTAACATCTATATCGGGTAGCATTCAAACGAATTTTCATTAGTATAGACAACAAATCATTAATACAAGCCAAATAAATCCGATACTACCATATATCATAGTTGTCGTCGTCATTATCAAGACCTTATCCCGATTAGGGGTCAGCTATATGAGTCGTGTTCTTCCATTCTCCTCTATTAAGAATCACGGCTTCATTCAATCCCAAATTTTTAAATCTTTCCTCACTACTTCTATCCACGTTCTTTTGGGGCCTTCCCATTTCCCATTTAGAACCTTCAACTTGCATTGCCTCACTCCTTCTAATTCGATCTCCGTTGGACATGTCTAAACCATTTAAGTCATTCTCCTTCATCTTGTTACCTATTGGTGTCTACTCCTAAGTTTCCTCTAATGTTTTTATTCATAATTCTATCCTTTCTTGTCTTGCCACTCATCCATCTCAACATCCTCATATCTACTACACTCATCCTATGAACATGATGTTCCTTAACTGCCCAGCACTCTGATCCATAGAGCATGGCCAACCTTATAGCCATCCTATAGATTTTTCCTTTTAGTTTGAGTGGCACCTGCCAACCACATAAAACTCTAGAGGCGCATCTCCATTTGTTCCAACCTGCTTGGATTCTCTCAGTAACCTCTCTCTCAATCTCTCTACTGTCATGAATCATCCATCCAAAGCACCAAAAGTGGTCTTTTAAAGGGACTTCTTGGTTATCAATCTTTACTAGTGCTCCACTTTCACTCCTCTCTTTGTTAAAATAGCATTCGATATACTCTATCTTAGTTTGACTAATTTTAAATCCTTTAAGTTCTAATGCTCCTCTCCATAACTTTATCTTTGTGTTTACACCTCCCCTATCTTATCAATTAAAACTATATCATCTGCAAATAACATGCACCATGGAATCTACTATTGCAAATATTTTGTTAACACATCAATAACTAATGTGAAAAGGTACCGGCTCAATGTTGATACTTGGTGCAACCTTACAGTGATAGAAAAATCATCAATCTCTTTGCTAGTGGTCTTAGCATTTGTTATTGCTCTCTCATATATTTCTTTAATTATGTCTATATACTGCAGCAAAACTACTTTCTCGCTGAACACCCTCCCTAAACTCTCTAGGGACCCTATCATACGCTCTTTCTAAGATAATAAAGACCATGTGGAGGTCCTTCCTCCTCTCCCTATATTTCTCTATCAATTGTCTTATTAAGAAAATAGCTTCCATGGTAGACATCCCAGGCATGAAACCAAACTGATTCTTTGACATACTTGTCTCATGCCATAGCCTCTTCTCAATCATTCTTTCAAAAAGTTTCATAGTATAGCTTATAAGTTTGATCTCCGATAATTAGAGCGGCTGTGTATGTCTCCTTTATTCTTATAAATTGGCACAATAGATCTCTTCCACTATTCATCAACATTTTCTTTGATTTTATTATCTTGTTAAACAACTTTGTAAACTAAACTACTCTATTATCTCCATATGCTTCCAAATTTCTGTTGGTATAGCATTGAGCCCCAAGGCCTTTCTTGATTTCATCTTTCCTAAGGCCTCTTTTACTTCAGGTATTCTAATTCTACGGTCATATCTATAATGTCCAATGTTATTTAGGTTTATAGTACTTTCAATCCTTATAATCTCAGCATTTACTAATTGTTTTAAGTGACTTTCCCACTTTTGTTTGATCTCATCATCTTTGATTAGTACCTTTGATCATTACTTTTAATGCACTTAACATGGTCTAAGTCTTTACCCTTCTGCTCCCTTATTTTTTGCAAGTTTAAACACATCTTTCTTACCTTCTCTTGATCCTAGAATATTATAGAGATCATCATATGCCTTGATTTTAGCATCACTTACTATTCTCTTAGTAGCCTTTTTAGCACTCTAATACTGTTCATAATTTTCATAATTTCTAGTCTTTTGCAATGTTTTAAAACACACCTATTTTTCTTTAATAACTATTTGTGATGTTTCACTGTACCACCAAGTTTCCTTTACTAATTGCCTTTTACCTTTAAATTCTCTTAAGACATATTTTGCCACTTTCTTAATGGAGTCAGCCTTATTAATCCACATGGTGTTTACTTTTGTTTCATTGTTCCAGATTTCTTCTACTATCAACTTATTTATGAGATTATTTTCTCCCCTTTTTAGTTCCATCACTTTGTTTTTGGATTCCTATTAACTTCATTTCCTTTCTTTCTTCTTTTAATATAGATATCCATAACCATTAACATATGTTGTGAGGTTAAACTCTCACTGAATATCACCTTATAATCCTTATACATTAATGTTTTGGTATTCTTAAGTAAAAGAAAGTCTATTTGGCTTAAAGGTTATTAAGTGTTTAACCCTCTTCTTAAAGAATGTGTTTGCCAAGGTCAAGTTATATGCCAAAGCAAAATCAAGGATAGCTTCCCCCATCTCATTTCTTTCTCCAATACCAATTTTATATACACGGGGAGAAGTAATTTCAGCAAGGAATTGCAAGTGTAAAGTGCGAGTAACATTTGATTGGCTGGAAAAAAGTTTCTAACTGTCATTTCCTCTAACTTTTTTCTGTTTTCTACTTTTTTCTAGCCAGTCAAATGTCACCTACTCCTTACATCTGCATGAAATAGCTAAAATTAACACACAACTATATATGTATGTATGGTAAGCAGTAATTTCAGCAAGGAGTTGTAGGTATAAAGTACAGGTGATATTTGATTGGTTAGGAAAAAGTTTCTAACTGAATTTTCCTCTAACTTTTTCTGTTTTCTACTTTTTCCTAGCCAATCAAATGTCACATGCTCCTTCCACTTGTATAAAACAGCTGAAATTAGCACACCCCTATATATATAATTTCTTGATATTAGAAAAATTAAATCGTAAATTTAAAATTATTCTTCTCATCAGTTATCCCATAAGGTGAGAGTCGTGTTATTTCCTCGCTTGTTTTCCGTTACTAATTGTAAAACTCTTGATAATTGTAGACGCTTAAACAGCGTCTACAGAAGGCATTTTTATAGTTAACATAAGGTCCAGTTATATTTTTTAAATAGACCCTGACTTAACTTTCCAGGTGAAAGCCTTGGTTTTAAGCGTCTAAACTCTGACTGCAATCAAATACAATGTGTTGAAGAGCAAAATGAATAAGACACGGAGAACCATCTCCTTTCCTTCTTCGTCCCGTGCTGAGAAAGATCTTACCTACCCCGTATTTTAATCTTTTTTTTTCATTTTTCAGTGAAACGAAGTCGACGGGTGACAAATAATGACATACTAGGATCAAGCACATTAGGTGCTTCCCTTGGCCTCGATAACACGAAAAAACCTGTCAATTGTCCTGTCCCTTGTGGACTTCTATCAGGAAACCTGGGCCTATGCCTGCTCCTGCAACGAAGCGGTGGGAGCTTCTCACTGCTCGTAAACACCAGTTTAGACCGTAAAAGAAAAGCTCCAGTCGCTTTCCTTACCTTTACATGCATCACTTGCAGAATGCACGGAATAATTATGCGCTGGTTGTCCGTGGTGCTCACTCTGCAGCAAGTGCTTGTTGGAACCAAATCCATTCTGCAAGGGTTGGGGATGCATTTTCCACACAGCAGTCCAGATCAACAAAGAACCAATTTCAACCATGCCAACGGGTAACGAGGCAAATAAAGAACAAAGATACATTCTATTCAAAAGATGAACAAAGATACATTAAGGAAGAAAAAATAAGACGGGAGGGAGTAGGGCAGAAGAGGGTAGACAGTACTTGTTTTATGCAACTTTTCTATGCCCTTGATTCTTAGTTCATTACAATTGCAATAATGACGAATCGGACGAATCAAATTACAGTGCACATTTCTTCGAGGTCCAAGAAACCATCATAACAACAAAACGAGCAGAATTCGAATGAACTCATATACATAATCATTTCAACCAATTGATTTCCTTGCCAGCACCTAAATGGAGCAATTTCCCCATTTGTTTCTTTGGGTAGATCACCATCTTTGCATTTGCACTTGCACAGAATTCTGACATCAAAAAACCCCCAACGGGGTAGACCTGAATTATTACAATAGAGCAATGCTCCAATTACAGCAGGTCCTAACTTTGCTAGTGATTTGGGAGCGAAGCAAAAGGGCATATTGCATTATATTCATCAGTTTCTGGACCAGACCAGGTAGTAAGAAGATCAGACATCTAAAATCAATGGCATAAGTGTGGTCTGTCTTTGTCTTTCTACCAAGCATTCAATTCTAAAGCCCTTTTGCCGTGGTATCTACAGATGCAGAGCGGAGTGCTTGAGGTTGGACAGAATTCTGCCTATGCAAATCTCTGAACCGGTATAGTAGTTCCTGAAATGATGGCCGGAGTTGGGGTTCACTGTATGTCAAATACAAATGACACATGAGAAATTAAAGCACAAAAGGAAAGTTATCCAGCCAATCTAAAAAGCAATAGATGTTATAAACACCTGTGCCAACAGCTTTCAATTATTGACACCCACTGGGGGTCCAGGTCAGCTGGAATCTCTAGCCGCTGATTCATGAAACCAACAGCTCCAATAACCTGTGGAATTTACCAAGAATGTAAAAGAGCAGAAAATGCTAAGCTACAGACTCTGACTACTGGAAATGCAAAAGAAAGTGGGAAGTCGATTGGTGAGCTTAAGTACTCATGAGAAGAGTCATCCATCATTCACAAGCAAAAATAATATTAGTTTGATGGAGCTGGAGCCATAGATTAAATATTATTAGTCAGACATCATCAGTTTGATACTTTTATTTAAAAATATCAGTTTTAAGTGCAAGTTACATTTAAATAGCAGTTTCAGAATATCCCATATGGTTTGCAGTACTGAAGTGGGATCAGAAGTTGTATTTACATTTACATGTTGATGACCTAGTCTCAGATTCCAAAGTTCCAAAATAATTATTTACTCTTGGACCCCTAATCGGGATAAGGCTTTGATGGTGATGATGATCTATTCTCATCCATTTTCAAAGAAGATAACTTTCTGGCCTTCACAAATATGTTGCAAGAATAGAAGCATAGCAGAAATCCTTAGAGACAGTGCAGATGGTTATATTAATAATTTAACAATCTTAAGTTCGGATTTTATGCTTGAACCTACAAGATTACTTATGGAAATTCTATACAAATTAAAATAATAAGTGACAATTTGTTGAGATAGAGGTGGAAGACTGGAGCTTATGGGACTTACATTACTTAACGCCTCACTCACATCATAGTTTTTCTTCATATACGTGATTCTTGTCCCTTCCTCTCTTTTAATTTTCCTCTCTTCTTCCTTTTATTCTCATTCCTTTCGTTCTCTACATCTTCAACAATCCACTACAACCAAAAAAATACATGTTTGGCAAGTGAAATGACAGCTGGGAATTGGGCCCTACTAAACCATGACCAATAATCTCAATTAATTGTTCAAACACTCCATGACGAACCAATGGCTAACAATTGTTAATTACTGACTAGATGGCTAAGCATCTGAGTGACTAGTGAGATGTTTAAATGATGTGGAATCGATGTTGCACCAGCAATTGGTTTGTGCCCTGATGAACAACATCTTACTTGTCTGCAAAAGAATTAGGATTTTACTGAATTTGAAGAATACTGTCCTTGACATATTAAATGTCCATGCCCCTACAGATGGGCATGTTTGTGAATGTGCATGTGTTTATGCAACTGAGAATATGTCCGTCAAGGTAAATGATGTGGAAAGTCAAAATTTTGAAACAAGAAAGTACCTGCATCGAATTGAGATTGTCCCAAGGAATCTTCTCAGTGACTAGCTCCCATAGAATCACCCCAAAGCTGTACACATCAGACCTATGTTTCCAAAACAGAACAAGGAAATGCTTGTAGATTCTAAATCCAGCAGAGTTATGGAATTTACTTTCTAATATATTAATAAATACAAAAAGAACCAAATAGAAAGAACGTGAGATTGAACGCACTTCTCATCTGATGGTTCATTACGAAGAACTTCTGGGGCCATCCATTGTGGCTAAAAACAGTAAAACATAAATACTCAGAGTTCTAGAAATATGTATTAGATGAACACTCTGGGGTCTCAGATAACAAGAGCTTTACACAATAAACAGGTCAAACAGAATAGAAAAGAAAAAAAGGTGTTGATCAAGGTATTTACTGTTCCTTTCCCAGTCTTTGTCGTTAAATATGTCTCGTGCTTGAGACGTGAAAGACCAAAATCTCCAACCTGGTGGCCAGAAAGGAAATATTGGAGGATGTTGCATCTATGCTAGGTACATATGCGAGGGGAAAAAGGAAAACATGAGCAAAGAACTTTTCATACCCATACCTTCACAGTCCAATTTTTATCAACTAAAAGATTTGATGACTTTAAATCACGGTGTACAATAGGAGGATTGCAGTGATGAAGATAGTTCATACCCCGTGCCTGTAGAGTTAGAAAAGGAACATGGCATCAAAATGGTTGCAAGAGGAAGGAAAAAGCTGCGAAGAAGCAATAATTTAGGGGAAAAGGAATTATTGAAAAATTAGAATTAAAATTTAGTCTTATACTTCATCTGAAAGATACTTCACAAGAAACTAAATTGAAAGTGCATTTATTACAAGCACCCATCTACATGACAAAAACATTATTTCTAGAAAACTTGTAATACTGAAGTATGAGATGACCACAAAATTATTGCAAGTACAAGATTGCTAAAAATTAGTCATTTCTTCCATTAACTTAAAGATGGAATTCTTATAACATGCGATTTTTCTTTTCAATATAATATGATGAAATACGGGAGGAGGCAAGGGAGAATTACATTATATTTTCCCTCCTCATTCGGGTCTCCAACCATCATTCTACTTCTTTCTTTATTTCCTTTTTAATCTTTTATTCTTTTAGCTTAGCCAAATGTTAAATGGCTGATGGATACCAAAGAAGAGAAGACCTGCTAATTGCCACATGTGCAGCAAATTTTATACTTACAATATCCAAAGCCATTTGAACACGTCGTCTCCAATCTAGTTTAGCTGTGTTTCTCTGCAGCAGTCGAAACAAACTTCCCCTGCATTAAACAGCAAGTATATTAAATAAAGAATTATAGTAAAACATGACCCTATGCAACAACATTTTCAAAATATAATAAATAATGAGAAATGCATTTGTTAACTACTTGGATGCACACTTTCAACATTTAATAGCATGAACATTTAAAAGGCAACGATCAACTCCCTAATACAAGTTCGTCGTAGTTTTTACTGAAGTAGGTTCAATCTTTTTCATATCAAACACACAAGAAGCATTGTTCAAGACCAAGAATCAGTATTACTCCACTCAGCCTAGGATGATCTTTAGAGTGTTTTAAAGCTAGCATTTTCTACACTATCAGAAGACTTTTAACAATGAAGATTCTATCAAGGACTCACAGATAAGAGGGTGTTACTATTAAGAAAAGAGCAGAGCAAGTGTTGAACTCTGTTCACTTTCCAACACGATGATCAGACTCTACAGATGCAGAGGAGAACTCGACCATCCTTTTCATTAAATAGAAATTCCAAGCAGTGAAAATGTGGACATGTCGATACCAAAAAAAATTGGTAAACAAAATAAGCAAACAGAACAGTCCGTCAGACCAGAGAACATCGTGGTTTTAATACAACAGCCTGGGAAAGATTATATACCTTTGAGAGGTTGACTAGATTTTTATGCATCTAGTTTTTATGCTATGGAAACAGATCCATATCTAATCCAGATACCTGCTTTGTCCCATTTAAAGGAATATTGAATGAAACTCAACAGAGTATCCACAGTAGCTTTGTAATACCATTATCTGTTACATGTCTCTTACTAAAGACAGACTAGCATTTTGCATCTTATGCTGCATTTCATACTTAGTAGGTGCCATCAAACAGAAAATGAAGAAAGATTGTAAAGTAAGCATTGTTTTCATCCTTATAATTTACATATGCATTATATAATGGAAAGCAAATGAGTGAGGTTCATAAGCAACATTTAACTTAGGTTCCACGGAAGTACCAAGGTGAAAAAATGCATCAAAGCAGCACCATGCAGCTAAACTGATGCAATTGACCGTACTGTATCACAAAATATAGCGTAGGCCACTCAAAATTCATCTAGTGCATTACTCAGATATCTCCACTCTACAGTTCCAAATATTTTGATCCCTTAACAAGACAATATTGCATAAAGAGAGGGGGGGGGGGGGAGAGTTGTTGAAGCAACTGTTGAGTTGTTGCTGTTTGACCTAGAAGTCATGGGTTCGAGGAGTGGAAACAGCCACTTGCGAAATGCAAGGTAAGGCTGCATACTATAGGCCCTTTGTGGTCTGCCCCTTTCCCAGATCCCGCATACACGGGAGTTTTGTGCACCAGGCTGCCCTTTCCTAATGAAACAATATTGCATGTATGCACATTCTCATTTGAAAAGGACATTTATCACCAAACCAAATCAATGATATTTAAATAACAATAAGGTAAGTATTTGCATTCAATCAGCCATATGTATTAATGCATAGGCAAAATAAAATACATGATTGAGGAAACTTAATTTGAAGTTAAGATAAATGAAGAACAAACCGTGGAAGGAATTCCGTGACAATGCAAAGATGCTGAGGAGAAGTTACTGCACCCATAAAAAGTAATATATTTGGATGTCGTAGCCTCTTCATAAGTGACACCTTCATAACAAAATACAAGTTGAATTTATAAACTGAAAAAGATTAAAATAACAACAAAAAGTAAAAGGACTAATGCCACACCAAATGCAATTTATTCAATCATGTACTATCCTGTACACATTGACAAAGGACCAGGTCAAATAACAGCACACATATCATATCAATCACATGAGATAATAGAAGACAGAGAAATTCTTACCAGTTCATCCTTTGTTTTGAAACAAACATTTGCAGCATACTAATGTCCAACAAAGGGAACTATTTCGTTATAAATTGATTATTGAATATATATATATATATATATATATATATTAGAAATTCATTATTGTCTTTATCACAGGAGAAGTGAATGAATGTGGGTAGTAATCTGGCATTCTAGCTCTTGTATTCTTTCTCATGCAAAAGAGCAACTTGATCCATTTCCCAGGAAAGTTTTAAGGAGGTTTGACATTTCAACATTTCATGCAGAAGTTCTGCCGATCACTGTACTGTTGATGCATTTGAAGACACAAGACTGTAAACCTCATCTTTTGTTTCTCTTTGAAAATTCTAATGCCCTATATAACTCTACTACTTTTGGCCACCATGCCAATTCTGACAAAACTGCAGGTCAGAACTGTTGGCAGATGTACTGTGGCCTCGTTGGCATTCTACATAAACAACCAAGGCAACAAACTCTTGCATTCACTTACAAGAATAATAAGAATCAGTCAAAAAAATCCTCCTAACTCTAAGTTGGTGACAAGTTAGAATTACAAGAAAATGATGGTGATACTTGCCCTGAGAGATTAATCACTCTTAAAACTTATCACTCCAATGGTAGTGAGTGGCAGCTCCATATCCTTGACTCAATCCATTCCAGTTGACATAATCAATGATCCTTACATTATAGGAAACCAGGATAAAGTGCTTGAAAGAATCAATCAAAACATGCAATGGTACTAGCATGAAAATAAAAGACCGATCCCAAATCTGAGAATAGAAAAAATCAATCTGGAGAAGGCATTTTAACGTCTACCAATTCTTTTGGAAAGGTTGAGTGGTTTCAAAACCAGAACCTCTTGGTTGTGAGATAGGGCACTTAACTTCCAACAATTGCTATCTACCACAAGCTCAACAGTCTGCAGCACATGTTGTTTGCTCTGATCTGCACCTTTATCTATGCATATTCCACCTCCTTATATTGACATTTTTGTATCAACTTCCACAACTACTGCAATACGCAGCGCCTTGAAAGCTTGTGACCAAGTAGATCCAAATGTCACTAGAATCTTCATCAAACAGTCAAATTACACCCTTGGACTGGATTTCCATGCTAGGGAACTTCACTTTTCCTTTACCTCCTGAGACATTTATCAACCACTTCCAAAGAGTTAGCCGATAAGAATTGGGTTAGTAACCATTCATATAATCTTACAGATGTCACTTGTCCACCTTAACCAAGCAAACAACACACCATGCGAAAGGATCTGATATACTCTTAAGCGAAATCATCCACTCAAACATTTAGTTGGACACCTAAATTTCTAATCAGCCTTCCTCTGAGACAGTACTTCATCATTCTAACCTTCTTGATGTCCACAACTGAATTCATTGTTAAATGGGCTCCAATCTAAAAAGGGCAGCCCACTGCAGAAAGCTCCAGCATATGCTGGGTCCGGGGAAGGGGCAGACCACAAAAGGTCTATGATCCCAAAAGTCCTTTTCTTTCTGATCCAACATGCTATTTCTAGAGATATTTGTCTCCATGGTTTCAGTTTGTTGATCCTTTTACCCAAACTAACAATAAATGATTCCTCTTTTGGCAGATTTTATTAGCACATTTTCAGCTGAAGCTGAATGAAGAATGGTAGAAATCAAATCAACTGTCTTTTCATTAAGGGTAAGCTTCAGCATAATTGCCGCCATTTTCTTCCATCCATTCACCATCATCATACTTAAATTTTATTCTTTTTGCCAAGACTGCTTTGTTTCCATGATTTGGTTAGCAAGGCTTGTCTTCGTTCTTGTAATTTCAGAGAAAAGGATACAGAATCCATCATCCAGCTCCTCCATATCAAACCAAACCAAAATTTGCAATCTTTAAACAAATAAAATTGTTAAGCTTGGAAATTTACCATATCAATCTACTAGGTTCAGTTTCCCTACCATCTTCTCTCAAGATTCCACAGAGGCCCCTTCTAATAGAGAGATCATCATCATCATCAAAGCATTATTCCGATGAGGGTCGGCCACATGAATTTTGTTCCTCCATTCCCCTCTATCAAGGGTCATGGCCTTATTTAGTCAAAAGTTTTTAAGTCTTTTCTCACCACTTCTATCCACGTCCTTTAAGGCCTTCCACTTGCCCTTTATATAGCCTTCGACTTTGATCAACTACACTCCTAACTGAAGCTGTTTTGGGTCTCCGTTGGACATGTCCAACACATCTAAGTCTACCCTCCTTGATTTTGTTACCAATTGGTGCTACTACTAAGTTTCTTCTAATGTTTTCATTTCTAATAATATCCTTTCTTGTCTTGCCACTCATCTATCTCAACATACACATTTTGGCCATGCTCATCCTATGTAGATGGTTCCTTAATTTTCCAACACTCTAATCCATAGAGCGTGGCCAGCCTTACAATCATCCTATAGAATTTTCCTTTTAGTTTGAGTGGTACCTATTGAGCACACAAAACTCCAGAGGTACATCTCCATTTGTTCCAACCCACTTACATTCTTTGGGTAACATCCCTATCAATCTCCCCACTCTCATGAATTATTTATCACAAGTATAGAAAGGATCTTTTGAGAGCTGCATCATAGTAGCCCTTGTAATAAAGAGATTAGAAGCCCAAATGCTCTCTTGACGCTCATAGGAAGGATCTCCCAAGGAACTCTACAAGCACAACCAATAGGGCTACTGTGATGCAGCTTTCATTTTGTATGCACCTTCCTTTTCTGGAACAAATGTTAATGAATATGACACTTATTTATTGGACCTACTATTAATAATTAATAGTTAATGCTGACCAATGAGAATTAGGACCTCCTCCCTCAAAGAATTCATGCTTCTGAAAAGAAATGGACACAAAAATTTATTTTGTATATGCTCATTAATTCAACAAAGAATAACTGGTAAAAGAAGTTAGTCAAATCAAGTTGAGATAAGTAGGAGCTTAGGAGAAGAAAAACAATTAAGATATAATTAAATGAGGCAGCAGAACAAGAGAACCTTTGGTCATAAATAGACACTATTACACTCCTAAAGTCAATCTATTATTGACGAAAAGTCTACAAAAGAATAGAAAGTTTTTTCTCAAATTGCATGTCATTCAAAAGTATTTAATTGGTTGATCTAATATCTAAAAATTGATAATATCACAATGCGTGAAGATTAAGCTCAGTTTGAGGTGTTTACGCCCAGATATATGAACTTCTTATGTACATGGAGGCTACGGAATAGTTAGGATAAATGAAAATTACAATTAACAAATTGGATTTTTGTGTTCTACCCCACTTTTACGATGTTTAATCAAATTTTTAGTTTTGTTTCACTATTCCTTCTGTCTGGCACAATCTAAATGGTCTCCTTGAGTGGTTGTATCCTATGTAGTTAGAGGCCCAAGGGGTGTGCTTAGAGCTTGGAGGGCCTAGGCACATCTAGGGGCGCGCCTCAAACATAAGGCACAAAAATAAATATTTGAAAATTATAAAAAATCCTAAAAAGGTAAGAAAAACTTAGAAATAAAATTCTACAATGAAATATTACTCAAACATACTAATTTCTATGAATGGAAGCTGTATGTGAATGAAAATCTGTTTCAAAGTACATATGTAAAAAAGGGCAGCCCCTGTGCATGAAGCTCCTGCCTATGCAGGGTCCGGGGTAGGGGCGGACCACAAGGGCCTATAGTAGGCAACCTTACCTTGTTTTTGCAAGAGGCTGTTTCCATGCCTTGAACCCATGACCTTAAGGTCACATGACGACAACTTTTAGCATTGTGCCAAGGCTCCCCTTCTTTCAAAGTACATATGTAAAAAGAAAATTATTTCATATTTCTGTAACTGGTTTTTTACAAGAAATGAAAAAAATTGGAAGAAAACCTAAAAAGAAGTCAAGTGTATGGAAAACAAACAAGAAAATCAAATGGAATGTTTGTTTCATTTTTTACAGAAAAATAGGGTTTTAGGTCTATAAAAGCTTGAAAAGGAATGTGTTACATCAATAGAACCTAAAGAAAAGAGATTTGGCAGATATTATACAAGAAGAAGTAAAGAACAAACCTAAACAAAATATAGTTATATTGGTTTACCAGCTGTAGAGGCAGTTGCTCTACTGGATAATTCAAAAGGTTGTTACGAATGTAAGGAGGAGGACATAAGAAAAGGAGGGAAACAGAAAGGAAGAGGGAGGTTGTTGAAGGACTGAAGTGGAAGTTGTAGGAGATAGAAAAGGATTCCAGCATTGTACAATTCCAGAACATAGTATACAGAGCATAACCTACAGAGTCTGCATCTTTTTTTTCTTTCTGAGTGTAATCGAAGCTCTGTGTTGTAATCTTGAGAAATTGAATTCGATTTAAAGATTCTATCAGTGATATCAGAGCCGGTTCGAACTCTGGGGATGGTTAGAACCAGAATGGAGAGGACAAAAAGCATGGAGAAAGAACTGGAAGGCGTGAGAGGGGAGGTAGGAGATTTGAGGGAGCATATGAGCCAATTACAGACAAATGTGAATGTATTAGGAGATTACCTGGTGGAGATAAGGGAGTGGATCAAGAACAAAGAGGTTCCGGAAGAAAGTCGAGGTCGCAATCGGAATGCCAAAGTAGGAGAAACATCAGACGATCAACCCAGGAACTCGGTAGAGCAAGTCTTACCTCCACGTCCAAACTGGCCAGGCCGAAAACTGGATCTTCCAGTGTTCGACGACCAAGAACCCTAAGGATGGGTTTGTCGAGCTAAAAGGTATTTTCAGATCAATCGTGTAGAAGAAGAAGAAAAGGTTGCAGCCACAGAGGTGTGCATGGAGGGGGATGCCCTCAACTGGTTCTTGTGGACTGAATCAAGAAACCCTTTTTGATCTTGGGTTTCTCTCCGATCATCCCTGCTAAGAAGATTCAGATCTTCCCAGTGTGAGGATGATTACTAAGCCCTACTTGCATTGAACCAAAAGGGTACCGTCTTCGAGTACCTTCATGCATTCAAGCAAATTTCCGGTCATTTGGGAACACTCTCTTACGAGCTGTTGAAAGGGGCGTTCTTGAACGGCCTCAGGGAAAAGATAAAGGCCGAACTCAGGGTTTTTAGGCCTGGATCTCTAGTTGGGCTTATGGAGTTAGCCCAGAAGATAGAGCAGAAGAACTGGGCCTTGGACCAGATATGGGGCAGTCCATCCCGAAACGAGAGTGGGCCTCGAGTGTCTAAGCCCATCCAGACACAGTCGAAATTGGGCCCGACAGACAGAGGTCCCCAAGGGCAATTTCGTAAATTGCCCCTCGTCTTCAACGGGAGTGACAGAAACCAGGGTTTATGGCCAAAAGTTGAGCGGGAGAAGAAACCCGGCGAAGCTATTGCTGGAAAAAGGGAAAATCTTAGAAAACTCACCGATTCCAAGCTGTAATAGAGAAGATCGCTAGGATTATGCTATAGGTGCGATGAAAAATACCAACCTGGCAACCGTTGCAAGAACAAGCAGTTGCAAATCTTGATCCTTGCCGACGACGAAGCAGAGGATCCGGAACCCACCTCAGCAACCGGCATGGAAAGGGACGACGCACGAGAAGGGGATAACCAACCCTTGGAGTTATCCCTAAACTCCATCTCCGGATTTACATCCGGCGGTACTAAGAAAATCACCGGTTTGATTGGAGGAAGAGAGGTAGTGGTTTTGATTGACAGTGGGGCTTCCCACAATTTCATATCCACTCAACTCGTCCAAAAACTTCAGTTAGAGGTGGATCGATCAAAAAGATTTGGGGTTTAGGTGAGTGATGGCCATTGCATTAGAGGAGAGGGTATATGCAGGAAGTTAAGGATAGAACTGGACAGTATCCAAGTGGTCCAAGATTTCCACCCTTTCGACTTTGGCGGAGCTGATCTCGTGTTGGGAATAGCATGGTTACAGACATTGGGAGATATTTCTACAAATTTCTGTGACTTCACCATGCATTTCAAAGTAGACAGTCGACAAATAATCTTAAGAGGAGATCCGAATCTATCTTGTTCCATGGTCTCCTTTAAGTCAATGCTTCGGATCATTCCTAGAGCTGAGTTTGGGTGTATCCTTGAATATCAAGGTATGGAAATGGATAAAGAACAGCAACATGAAGGTATCAATTCAACTATAAACTCTATACTACAGCAATTTTCAAAGGTATTTGATCAACCTTTAGGGCTGCTGATCACCTGTTCGCATGACCATTCTATTCGGTTGGGTAGAGGGCACACAGCCTCCTCATAGCCGACCATACAGATATCCCCATTCACAAAGGATGAGATTGAAAAGATCATAAAGGAGCTATTGAATGCCGGTATCATTCGACCCAGTAAAAGCCCTTTTTCTAGTCCAGTGCTGTTGGTGAAAAAGAAACTTGGGGGTTGGAGGTTTTGTGTGGACTATAGGGCTTTAAATAAAGTGATTGTGCCCTACAAATTTCCGATCCCAATCATAGATGAACTGCTGGATGAATTGGGTGGTGCGACCATTTTTTCAAAGCTGGATTTAAAATCAGGCTATTATCATATTAGAATCAAAGAGGAGGACATAGCCAAAACTGCCTTTCGAACTCATGAAGGGTACTATGAATTCTTGGTTATGCCTTTTGGGCTAACCAATGCACCAGCAACCTTTCAGGCACTAAGGAACGAGGTATTTCGTCCACATCTTCGCAAGTTTGTATTGGTCTTCTTTGATGATATTTTGATATATAGCAAAACTCTTTCTCTTCACTTGGATCATATTGTTATTGTCCTAAACTTATTAGAAGAACATAAGCTTATTGCCAATAGAAAGAAGTGTTCTTTTGCACAACTTTCTTTGGAGTATTTAGGACACATTATAGCTGAGAGAGGGGTCGAAGCTGATGAGTCCAAGATAGAATGTATGTTAAAATAGCCCAAACCCAAAGACGCCAAGGCATGGCGTGGATTTTTGGGTCTCACGGGCTATTATAGAAGGTTTGTCAAAAACTATGGGATCATTGCTGCTCCATTAACTAAATTACTCAAGAAAGACGGTTTTAGTTGGACAAAAGAAAGTCAGGAGGCGTTTGATACATTGAAAAAGGCAATGACATCAGTTCCTGTATTGGCCATAATCGATTTTTCAAAAGTCTTTGTGCTGGAAACGGATGCGTCAGGAAAAGGGATTGGGGTTGTCCTCATGCAAGAGGGTAGACCAATTGCCTTCAGTCAGTCCCTCTCTCTACGATCACAATCCAAATCAATTTATGAAAAGGACCCAATGACTATAGTTCTTGTAGTACAGAAATGGAGACATTACCTCATGGGTAGAAGATTCATCATTCACACTGACCAGAAAAGTCTAAAGTTCTTCATGAATCAAAAATTATTAAATGAAGAACAACAAAAGTGGTTGAGTGAACTCATTGGGTATGATTTTGTCATTCAGTATAAGAGAGGATCAGATAATCGAGTAGCGGATGCCTTGTCCAGGCGACAAGAGTACACCACTATCAACAATTCAAACAGCAAAACAAGGGAGAAAGAAGCGACCTCTAGTGAGTCACAGCTTGGAGAAGAAGACAATCTTCTATTACATCATCTTGCCCTATCCATAGTTCAATGTGATGATTTGGACTCTTTAGTTGCTGAAGTACAAAACGATCCTCACATCCGTCAAATTACTCAGAATATATTGGCAAATCCAGATAGCCAGCTAGGGTATACAATCAAAAGAGGTCTTTTACTATTTCAAGGAAAGCTGGTTACTCCTAGATCTTGGTCTCGCATTCCGGTGTTATTACATGAATTCCATTCCACGCCAGGAGGGGAGCATTCAGGGATTACACGTACTTATAAGCGCATATCCCAGGTGCTTCATTGGTAAGGCATGCGACAGGATATTCAGAAGTTCATATCCAATTGTGATGTCTATCAAAGAAACAAATATATAGATAATAAACCAGCAGGTACTCTTCATCCTCTCCCCATTCCCAAGGAAGTTTGGAGTGAGACATCCATGGATTTCATTAGTGGGTTACCTAGAGCTCATGGTTATGACACGGTGTTAGTAGTTGTTGATCGCTTAACTAAGTTTAGCCATTTCATTCTCCTCAGTCATCCTTACACAGCCAAAGAGGTAGCCAACATCTTCAACAAGGAAGTGGTTAGACTACACGGTAATCCTAAGTCTATTATATCCGACAGGGAGAGGATCTTTATCAACCAATTCTAGACTAAACTGTTTAAACAGGCTGGGACTGCCCTCAAGATGAGTTCTTCATATCATCCTCAAACGGATGGACAGACAGAAGTGGTAAATAGATGCTTGGAAACATATTTAAGATGTTTCATTGGTAACAAACCAAAGTCCTGGCCCAAATGGATCTGTTGTGCAGAATATTGGTACAATACAACTAACCAACATTCAGCAAGAATGACACCATTCCAAGCGCTATATGGAAGAGAACCACCCAAGTTGTTGACTTATACAAGGGGAGAGTCATTGGTGGAGGAAGTAAATCAACAAATGGCTAACCGTGATTCCATTCTAAGGGAACTCAAGAACAATTTAGAGGCAGCTCAATTGAAGATGAAAAGACAGGCAGATATACATCGACGTCCTCCCCATTTCCAACCGGGTGACTATGTCTATTTGAAGCTCCAACCTTCTCGTTTCAAATCACTATCCACAAGGTCCAATGAGAAACTACGGCCCCGTTATTATGGCCCTTATGCTGTCCAAACCATGACAGCACATGGGAGCCATTGGAAGACATCCACAGGCAATTCCCTGACTTCCACCTTGAGGACAAGGTGCCACTGTTAGGGGCGGGGGGGTATTGTTACATCAGTAGAACCTAAAGAAAAGAGATTTGGCAGATATTACACAAGAAGAAGTAAAGAACAAACCTAAACAAAATATAGTTATATTGGTTCACCAGCTGTAGAGGCAGTTGCTCTGGTGGATAATTCAAAAGGTTGTTACGAATGTAAGAAGAAGGAGGACATAAGAAAAGGAGGGAAACAGAAAGGAAGAGGGAGGTTGTTGAAGGACTGAAGTGGAGGCTCTAGCTCCTCAAAAGCTAGAAGTTGTAGGAGATAGAAAAGGATTCCAGCATTGAACAATTCCAGAACATAGTATACAGAGCAGAACCTACAGAGTCTGCATCTTTTTTTTCTTTCTGAGTATAATTGAAACTCTGTGTTGTAATCTTGAGAAATTGAATTCGATTTAAAGATTCTATCAGAATGGTTGTTTCCACAATAGAAGCTCTCAGGAGAAGAGAAAATGGGGTTGGAAGATGAAAAATGAAAAAAATTGAAGTTTGGGTTTAAACAACTTGTCACCTGCACCTGGGTGTCAAAGGTGAACCTGAACATAGGCTCTAGGCCCACCAAGGAGCACCTCAGGCACTCGCCTAGGTGCCAGCACCTCAAACCCCTGCGACTTTACAAAATTCTGGTGCAGTTTGTGCACCTAGGGCCTAGAGGTACCTCTAACTACATAGGTTGTATCTACTGAAAAGGAAAAGAGAGAGAGAGAAACATATGAGGCCTGCGCAAGCTCATAGTTTTTACTTTGTAACAGTTTACTTGCATTCAAAAGCAATAGTAAAGCCATTAGAACCCATGTCTTCCTTGCTGATGGAGATCACAGCCTCATCCATCTCTTTTTACTTGGAACTCCTGCAGCTCAATAGTTTCCCTTGCGTACAACAATAAGAAATCCAACCTGTTGACGGAGATCTTGATGATGGACGAGAACATGATAACTAATTAATTTCGTGGGAAACATATATGTCAAGATTAAAATATTGCCACTTTTCAATTTAGCTTTTCAGTTCTGTGTTCCATTTAACTTGCAATAGAATAGTAAGGAAGACAACAAACAAGGAACTTTTTCTCATTGAGATGTATGACTCACAAATTAAAGATAAAGTGACATGCTGGTTGAATTCTGAATAGTAATTGTAAGCTTATCCTGAAAAATCACCTCTTGTCTGAATGACAGTATAACTTCATCTGAATATTCTTGCTTGGAGAACACTTTAATTGCCACATCCTGTAAAACATTGAAAATTTGGTGCCACAAGGTGCTTTCAGTTTTTTTCAAAGAGTCATAAGAACTTCAGTTAACAGCTATGCATGTTGGAAAAAGGTGCCAAATTCGAATAAATCAAATGTGGTATAATAGTTCTTTATCTCAAATAATTCAATCTAGGTATGCTCATAGTGTATCTCAAAAACTTAATCTAAGGATGCCCATACAGTTGCAGTGCACTACTGGCAATGTTGAATAGAAGTCAGAAGGAAAGGTAAAACGTACCGAGCCATACCATAGACCATGATATACAGTTCCACAAGAACCTGACAGAAGTTCCAAATGAAACATTAATTTTCTTTAACCATTCAATAACATCATATAATAGCATTCTGACAAAAAATTTCAGTAATGAGGATTGCGAATGAGATATTACTCAGTGCTTTCAATTTCTAGCAAATGAATATGAAGACATATCAGATGTGATATCTTAAAGCATTCTTCAATTGAAAGGTATATAAGCCATCTAACTTTCTAGTATACAGGGCACACATTAAATCATGAAATTGTAGGCATCAATTATCAGCAAAAAGAACAAGTTCGCAATGGTGACAGTATTTCCGACATTGGAGTGTGCATTTAATTACTTCAACACTATCAATATCACTGGAAGTATCTGCCAACTGGAAGTAAAGGATAGCCAGAATTATATGCAATACCTACATATGCCATACTCTCTAAACTCCACAATTAGAAAATTCACCAGCTTCGAAGTTCTAAGGACTCCAGTACAGAAAAGACTCCTTGTAGAAATTCTAGAAAGGATGTACACAGATCAGGTGAAAGCTTTAAATGCCAAGGATAATGTTTCCTTTGCCAACTAATAACATCTATTGAACTTTTCAGTTAATGATAAAGCTCATAATCGGAATTTCCAAAGACCTCCCTTAAAGCAATCATCTTCATGTTCATGGCATCTGTTAGTGTTTCACCATCAACTCCATCAATTCAATTATCAGCCTAATGCCAAAGTGCAGAGCTCAGAGATGCAAGTGATCCCAAGAACCTGATCTGCCTCATTCCCTCTATTACAATAATCACAACGAAGCTTCAAGACAGTAGCAGGAGGTGCAATCAGATGTCTTCCAGTAAGGGTGTTGGGAAGTCCGATCATAGATGCCAGGTCAGGAAATGGGAAGCAAGCAAATTTTGGAGGTAATAAGCCACAACTGTGATATGACCAAAAGAACAAAAAGCAAAACAAAACAAAAAAATTTTAAAAAGGAGGAGAAGAAGAAGAGATATCAAGAAAGAAGCCAAAAAGGCTGTTCTATGCATTGAGGTTGCAAGTTTTGTCTTGCTAGGTGCATTTTGCCTCTGGAGAAAAACTCATCATCATCAAAACCATATCCCAATTAAGAATCAGCTCTGTGGAGAAAAAATAGAAAAAATATGCCAAGAGCGATTCATATTTCCTTGACTGTTTTCTTCTTCGGAAGCTCTTTGGGGAAGCAAGCTTGCCATTTTACGTAAGCAGGCTTCTGACATGAGCTTCTCTAGTTTCCCAGCCTCTTCCAGCAATTAGGGATAACCCAAACATCTGGATACATCTTAAAGAAAGGGAATAATGCAACTGTCAGAAACATCCACCACCAATTTAGACTTTGGAGGGAAAAACACTAAAGCTCCTCATTCCACTCACTCATGATGCTAACAACATTGAGAAGCAGAGAGGTAGGACAGCACAAGAAAACAAGTAATGACAGTTGTAACTGGCATTGTCAGTACTGTACTGGACTTGTACTTTCTGGGGCAAACACAATATGCAATTTATTAAAGAAAAGAAAAAGAAACACATAGGGTGTCATTATCAATAATGTTTTTTCCTTAAAACTCACATATTCTCATATCTAATAGGGTGTCATTATCAATAGTATTTAATTATTCACAGTCACAAGCAAGAAAGGAAAACGAAACAAGAGAACAAAAATTAGGTAGGTAGTCATCATTTTATTTCTTAAAAATAATGTTTTGTTACATTCCTACTAGCATTCCAAACCTCTATTGGTATACCATCAAGCCCCATGGCCTTTCCTGATTTCATCCTTTTCAAGGCCTCTTTTACTTCAGGTATTCTAATCCTACGTTCATATCTATAATATCCAATGTTATTTAGATTTATAGTATTTTCAATCCCTATATTCTCAGAGCCATTGTCATTTAACAATTTTTGAAAGTATGTTTCCCACCTTTGTTTGATATCATCATCTTTGACTAATACCCTTTGATCATTGCTTCTAATACACCTAACATGATCTAAGTCCTTACCTTTCTGTTCTCTTACTTTTGCAAGTTTAAACACATCTTTCTCACCTTCTTTTGTTCCTAGTCTATTGTAGAGCTCATCATATGCTTTAAGTTTAGCCTCACTATTCTCTTAGCAACGTTTTTAGCATTCTTATATTGTTCATAGTTTTCATTATTTCTAATCTTTTGCCATGCTTTAAAACGCATCCATTTTTCTTTAATAACTTTTTGCACTGTTTCACTCCACCACTATGTTTCCTTTGCCAATAGCCTTTTACCTTTAAATACTCCTAAGACATCATTTGTCACTTTCTTAATGGACTCAGCCATATTAGTCCACATGGTATTTACTTCTGTTTCATAGTTCCAACTTCCTTCTACTATCAACTTATTTTTTAATGAGGTTATTTTCTCTCCTTTTAAGTTCCACCACTTAGTTTTTGGATGTGAATTAAGTTCATTTCTTTTCCTCCATCTTTTGATATGGATATCCATAACTATTAACCTATGTTGTGACATTAAACTCTCACCGGATATTACCTTACAATCCTTACATATAGATCGTTCATTATTCCTAAGTAGAAAAATGTCTATTTGGCTTTTATGAAGTCCACTTTTAAAGGTTATTAAGTGTTCATCCCTCTTCTTAAAGAGTGTATTTGCAATGGACAAGTTATATGACAAAGCAAAATCGAGGATATTCTCCCCCATCTCATTTCGTTCACATATACCATACCCTCCGTGTATTCTATCATATCCTTCCTTATCTTTTCCTACATCATCATTTAAGTCTGCTCCCATTAATATTCCCTCAGTGTTGGGAATTTCTTGCACGACTCCCTCCATATCTTCCCAAAATTGTCTCTTAATTATATCTTGTAACCCTACTTGTGGTGCGTATACACTTATGACATTTATAATCTGCTCCCCTAGGACAATTATTATTATTATAATTCTATCACTGATTCTTTTAACGTCCACAACTTTATCCTTTAGTTCCTTATCCACTATTATTCCTACACCATTTCTGTTATTTTCCTTTCCTACGTACCATAATTTATACCCATCTATTTCTCTAGCTTTAGCCCCTTTTCACTTGGTTTCTTGGATACAAGCGATGTTGACTCTCCTACGTTTCATCGCGTCTACTAATTCCAAACTCTTACTTGTCAGTGTCCCTATATTCCATGTGGCGATACGAATCTTACATTCTGGAGATACCCTATTTACTATTGCCTTTCTCAGCCTACATGGTATGAACCCATGTCCACTTTTCATTGCACCTGGGTTCTAATGCAGCACGTCGCTTCCGAGGGGACGCTCTAGCAGCCCTTGCCCATTTTTCAGTACACCCGGGATCTGATGTAGCGCATTGCTTCTGGAAGAATGCCCTAGCAACCCTTGCCTATTTTTCACTACACTCGATATATGATGCAGTGCATCGCTCATGGGGAATGCCCTAGCTTGAGAGAATGTCAGTTTTCGATTCATGTCATGTTTGGGTTGCCATAGTTTTAAAAAGTTGAAAATGATTTTCATTTCTTCCTTACAAACTAATATACAAATCATTTTCAGCTTCACCCTTGTCGGCCGGCTACCTAACGCAAGGGTGGCCATATTTTAAGAAGTTGGAGATGATTTTCATTTCTCCCTTAGAAACTAATATACAAATGCATATTCATTTGTAAGAAAGAAATAACAAAATCATCTTCAACTTCTCCCTTGCCGGCTGGCACCTGACGCAAGACCCTCCTTTTTCATCCGGGCTTGGAGTAGTTTGGTTGACCAAGTTGTTTAACAAAATTATAAAATCAAAGAAAATGCTTGATGAGTGGAGAAAAAGCTCTATTGTACCAATCTATAAGAAAAAAGGAGACATGCAGAGCTGCACTAATTATCGAGGGATCAAACTTATGAGCCACACTATGAAACTTTTTGAAAGAGTGATTGAGAAGAGGCTACAACATGAAACAAGTGTATCGGAGAATCAGTTTGGTTTCATGCCTGGGAAGTCTACCGTGGAAGCTATTTTCTTACTAAGACAATTAGTAGAGAAATACAGGGAGAGGAAAGACCTCTACATGGTCTTTATCGACTTAGAGAAAGCTTATGATAGAATCCTTAGAGAGTTAATATGGAGGGTGTTGGGTGGTAAAGGGGTTTCTCAGGGGTATATAGACATAATTAAAGATATGTATGAGGGAGCGGTAGCAAATGTTAAGACCATTAGGGGCGTGACTGGTGATTTTCCTGTCACTGTAGGATTGCACCAAGGATTGGTGTTGAATCCATACCTTTTTACATTAGTTATGGATGAGTTAACAAAACATCTGCATGAGGAGATTCCCTAGTGTATGCTATTTGCAGATGATATAGTCTTACTTGATGAGAAAAGTGGGGGTGTAAACATAAAGTTAGAGTTATGGACAGAAGCATTAGAATCTTAAGGATTTAAAATTAGCCAAACTAAGACAGAATATATGGGATGCAATTTTAGCAAGGAGAGTAGGAGTGGAAAACTAGTCAAGATTGATAACTAGGAAGTCCCCGTAAAAGACCACTTTCGGTACTCAGGATCAATGATTCATGAGAGTGAAGAGATTGAGATGGAGGTTACCCAGAGAATCCAAGCAGGTTGGAATAAATGGAGATGTACATCTGGAGTTTTGTCTGATCGGCGAGTGCCACTCAAACTAAAAGGAAAATTCTATAGGATGGCCATAAGGCCGGCCATGCTTTATGGATTAGAGTGTTGGGCAGTTACGGAACATCATACTCATAGGATGAGCGTCGCAAAAATTAGGATGTTGAGATGGATGAGTGATGAGACAAGAACGGATAAAATTAGAAATGAAAATATTAGAGGAAATTTAGGGGTAGCACAAATAGGTAGCAAGATGAGGGATATTAGACTTAGATGGTTTGGACATGTTCAAAGGAGACGAGTAACGGCACAGATTAGAAGTGAGGCAATACAAGTAGAAGGTTCTAAAAGGGCAAGGGGAAGGCCCAAAAGAACGTGAATAGAAGTGGTGAGGAAAGATTTAAAAACTTTGGGACTAAATGAAGCCATGGTATTAAATAGAGTGGAATGGAAGAATAAGATTTATGTGGTTGACCCCTAATTGGGATAAGGTCTTGATGATGATGATGATGACATTCCTACTAGCATTCCTCTTTTGCAAAACGCCAATGTTTACTTCTTCATTTTAAGACTCCATTTTCTGGGTGTTCCTCAACATTTCAAACGCAAGCTTCAAGTCTGACTATAATAATATAAATATTGTCTATGATATAGTAGTAATGTTGTGCTTAAGAAGTTCTTGTATTGGTTTCCGTAATTATTTTTTCTAATTATTTATAAATTTTATAGTTTTTTCCCCGACTCTGCCCCCAATTTGCTTATGTTTTCCCTGCCAACTTTTTCCCAACTCCAAACTTTGTAACTGCATATCACCAAGGATATTACCCTAAGGCAAACAATAAACAACATGTTTCATCATACTGAAGACTAGCCATGCTACCTGTTATTAGAAAAATTTCTTGCACTAGTAAAACTCATGGAAAGCTCCTTCTACAAGGATTACATAAGCAGGTAAGCAGAAGTAATAGGATTAGATTAAGGAAATAAAGATGACTAATGTGAGACTGCAGTTTGGAACTTATTCTCAATTCAGACTAATTAAAAACAAAACTTAATAGATCAATAACCTCTTTGGTCAGTAGTGAACATAATGACTGAAAGAAAGCCCATAGAGGCCTGGTGTACAAAACTGGCATAGCAATGTTGAGGATTTAAAGCACTTGATCCATTCTTTAAACTCAAAACATTAGACTGTGATGAGCACTTTCATTGGTACAGGAGAAAAAGATATTGAAATTAACCATTCTACAGCGACAATATAGTTCTGCTTCATGAAATGTGCAAAGTCAGTCAGTAATGAGGAGAAAGATTGACATTGAAGGGGGAATAAGCTGTTGTTTGGGTGAGTAGTGACTCAAAACCAGTTTTGCAGCACATTTTATACTCACTACTTTTTTTTTCCACCATTTTTCCTTCTCTAATGGTAATTTAATACCCATTATGCCACACTTCTTCTTGAAGCATTTATAAACAGTTTGCAGGTAGGAAGAAAAGGAAGCACTCCTTTCCCTGCTTCTTAGGGTGCAAGAAAATGGTGAGTATATACATAGGATCACTGCACTTAGATCAACTAAGCATATACATAGGATTCTCTCTATCAGAAAGCATTAGATGGACTAAATTCTCAACCGGAACAAGGCAGATGGAGAGGAAGAAACTAATGTAATGGCAGATCTGTTGCAACAGCATATAACAGCACATACTTCTCATGGCTGGAGAGTCAGAGACAATTTCATGCTCCACTACTCGAGATAAATATAGCCCCTGCGTTTCACTTAGGTGATGGGCAAACAGCTAATTTGGTGTGGCTAGCCAGTTACTACTTATCATCATGTGTAACATCAGAGCGGGCCCCACCATCTCCCTTCTTCATCTTTGTCCCCCTTACCATTGTAACATCTGTTTTCAGCCAGGGAGGCTCAGGCCTAATACAACCTGAAAAGGTCTTTTCTCTAATTCCAAAACTCCCCACAATCTTAGTTCTTTCCAATTCCCCTCAATCTCACCGTAAAACACCTACCACAATCAAAATACAATCCTTCATCCCCATTGAAATTCCAACCAAGTCCAGGAACTAAGAAACCCTAATATCAGCAGCAATTTGTCATCTTGTTCCTTGTCATGAACGTGAAGATGTGGCCACCATATCTATTGCCTCATTTTACTTGTTTTGAAAATTGGTACTAGCTAGGGGATACATATGAGAAATAATAACAAAAAATCATGTCTTGATGAATGGTGAGAATGTTAGCCTTGAGATCAGTTTAAATATGAAAGCTCTCTTTTTGTTTCTATAGAATGTTATGTATGAGAGGGCGGTTTTGAAGAATAGGGAGTGTAAATGAATGAGAGTTTAGGGTTTCTCATGATCTAAAATAGGGCTAATTGGGGTTTGAAAAGGTTCAGATTTTTCAATGAAGCAGTGCAAATGTTGGAGATGAAAAGAAACAAAAAGAGGAAAGAGGGCTTCTAAATCTGAGATTTTATTTACAGATAAAGAGCTGACACTTGTTGTTCTCTCTTAGTTGAGTTTTAGCATTTTTTTTCCTTCTTCTAATTTGCTTAATCCTGAAGGGGAGGCTTGGCGCAACGGTTGACTTGTCGCCATTTGACTTGGAGGTCATGAGTTCAATGCGTGGAAACAGCCTCTTGCAAAGATGCAAGGTAAGGCTGCGTACTATGAGACCCTTGTGGTCCGCCCCTTTCCCAAACCCCGCATCGGGGCGAGCTTCATGCACGGGGCTGCCCTTGCTTCTAATTTGCTTAATCCTTTTCTCAGGCCTTGGATCAGTTTACTGGATTTACATTTAAAACAAGAAGAAAGAATCTCACAACAACCATCTCAATCTCTCATCCTTCATTAGTTAGACAAAACTAAAAGCACATTCCTCCTCCCTCTTGCAAACCAACTGTTTGTTTTTGATGTTCCCGACTTCTTCTCTATCTTTTCTGAACTTCTCCTTTATTTTTATTTTTTTTGCTTTCCACCATATTTAATTTATTCTTATGCATAAGAACCAAATTCAGTTAGTACAAAGAAAAATCACTCACACGGCATCCATTGGAGATGAAACCTGGCATCCGTTGAAGATGAGACCCATATACCAGGAGCTGCTTTTTGCTCCAGACAGAAAGAGAGAGAGTTTTAGCCAAAAAACTAGAGAGATGATGAGGCCATACAGTTTGGGAAAGAGGAAACTAACCAGAAGCCCTAGTTAGCAGGTTACCTACGACATAAGGGGCAGTGGGGAAAGAAAAGGCGCAAACATATCAGTGCCCTAAATATAATTCATTAATAACCGCGATACAACTAAGATGAAGTGGACTCCCATATCAGTTGAAACTATAGTCAGAGAGTCCTGATAAATATAAATGCCTAAAGAGGGTCTTCTAGTAAACTCTAGCTTTTGTTTTTCTTTTCTAGACCTTGATGTGTGTTCAGAAAACTTGTTTTTATTGTATTATTTCTATTTCACAGTAAAAAACTAAACTGATTTTCTACTGTGAAATTGAATTAGGCAAAATACAATCAAAATAAGTTTCCCAAACATGCATTAAGCCATTTTTCTTATTCAGCCCCCACATTAGCCGGTGTGAGAAAAATATCACCCATTTGATGATTCTAACTACTTATTTTTTCATTTCTAACATTTTTTATTTAAAGCACAAAGAAATATACAATACAAAGATCCAATTGGAATGATTTCGGTGTGTAGGTAATCTGAGAGATTCCGAACAAGTTGCTTGAGTTAGAAAACATTTCCTGAAATCACAAGAAGCTAGAGTCTACCAGAAGACCCCCTCTAGCCGTCTACATTTATCAGGACTCATTTTCATAGTCATATTCAGCAAAAAGAAAAATGCACCTTATAATATAAGATTTTCAGAAAAAATTATCAGTTAATGAAATGAAGCTACAGTCATACTTCTGCTTTGCCAATATTCTTGCCACCTGAATGAAATCTCAGAGGTGGTCTTGAATGGTTCCTACTGATTGAACCTTAATTGAGATACCCACCCACAACATCCCTAACCCAAGAAGCAAACAAAGGTTCCACTGGAATTAAATAGACACTGATGAAAGAAAAATCATAATTTGCACGATGTGCCACTGTAAGTAATGGAGAACCAGAAAGAATGAGGGCATGAATCAAAAGAAGACTGACAAGTTTGCACAACAGCTACTGAAAATGAACATGTTTCAGTCTTAGAACAAGCTAGTCGATGAAAATAGTCAAGCCAACTTCTGATTTTGATCATTAGCTCACAAAATGAAGATGAAAATCCAATAGGTCATGGCTTGGTTCAACCTAACACAACATCAAAACATCTACTACCATGAAATAGATATAATTTGTTATGATGAACATGAACATATATAAGGATGCCAAACAACAATACAAGCAAAAACAGTAAGACGTCCATCAAAGGATAATTCCAATCCACAACAAAGAATTTCTGAAACCAGAAAGTAATGATTCTTTTCCCTCTTTTTCTTTTTTTCTTTTTCTTTTGGGCAGTGGTTCAAGCCTACTACCTCTTGGTTGTAAAAGTAAGACAAGGCACTTAACCAACTTGGCTAAGTGCTTGAAGTTCATAAAACAATTATATTATAATGAAGGAAATGACTTCTTGCTGCAGAAAATGAACTAAATAAATTTCTTTCCCTAACTGAATATATCCTTTCAAAAAGGTACATATTTCACCAAAATGAATGCATGGAAGATATGATTACCTTGCCCAATATGTTCTCCAATTGTCAGGTCTTCCCATAAAATTTCGTAGTCCAAACAATCAGTCTCCATATCCACTTTATGAATGGCACTATTGCTAGTACTTCCGCTGCTGCTAACACTACTTGTACTGTTAACATTAAATGAGAACCAAGATCCTGAAGCTTCATTATTGCCTGGCCGGTTACTTTCACTCACCAGTTGCTCCAACTTCTGACTTTGTTCTGAGTTTTTCTGATGAATCAAGTCATTTTCCTGCTCATTATGCAACCAAGGCCAGAGAGATCGAGTATTTCCATCTGGTCCATCACTCTCATTCCCTTTCCATGGCCATGATATCCCTTTCTTAGAAATCCATGCCTCTGCTTTTGAACTAATAATCTTGTGAATCCCTGTCTTTGGTTCACCCTCCTCAGCACTCCCTTTTAGAGAACTCCCAAGAGATTTCTCCTCAGTCACTGAAGGATAACCTACAGCAAAGTGGGAAGGCAGTATATCTCCTCTAGGGGTGCTAGACCCGCTTGATATGCCATCCTCTTTATGGTCAGATAGATTTGTATCATGGTCAGAATGTTGACCATCTCTGATCCCACTTTCTCGATCCATACTGTTCTCACTTGTTCGTATCCGTGATCGAACCTTGTTCGTCACCTTAGATGCCTGTTTTAATGATTCTTAAAAATCAAACCACACTACAAGAAAAATCTTCTGAATGTAAAGATTGGCACATCTCAGTCTGTAAACTACATAATGGGGACGTACTGTTTTTCAGTCTTTCATAAGTTTCAGAAGATAACTTTTAGAACTCACCAGATTTGATATTTTGGAGGCAATAGCAGCTTGCAGAGGCTGCTGAGAGTCAGCACCAGCTTTGTTAGATAAACAGCTTCTAGATCGACTAAAGACAGAATCATCTATTGAGGATGTTGTAGTACTCAGAGGGACTCTTATTTCCTGAAAAGGATGAGAATCACTGGACACACAAATGATGCCAACCAAATGGCTGTCATCATCATAAAATGGTGTATTGGTTACAACAGCTAAGAACCGGTCCCCTGACTTATTTTTGACTGGAAACTGCCCCGTCCAGCTCTCCCCCATGGTTATCCGCTTTACTATATTATTTGCAACATCAAAGTCACAAGCATCAATAAGTAGCTCCATTGCATCTTGACCGAGGGCCTCTGACTCAGAATAACCATACAGGAGTTTGGCAGATCGGTTCCTACAAAACCAGGCATCCTCAAGGACATGACTCAGGCACTCAAATGACAAAATAAAGAAGTAATAGCATATTTCAAGGCAACAATATTGACTAAGTCATAATGAGGGTAAAAATATTACAATAACAACCAACAGTACAGTTGTAAGCAAGCAACATGGTGCATATACTTTTTCATGCTCACTAGCATGCTCTCATTTACAATTCTCACAAAAACAAAGCATGACACAATTTGAGTATGCTACAAAAATGACAACATTCCCATCTGGTTACAGTATTATCAACTACAAAAAAGACAAAATATTTGAGTCAGCTTTTGAAAACTAGATGGAAATCAAGATGTAAAGAGCAGCAAGAGGTGAACAATATAATTGAACATCACACATAAGATAACCAGCAAAAGATAGTAGAATCACAAAGTTTCACCTGAAGAAAGAAGTTAAAAGAAACTATCAGTGAAATATGAACCATGTCAACATGGCCAACCCATGAACAATGAAAGTCAAATGCTCCAGCTGACATGGAGGTCCTGACCCTTCCAAATTGATCTATAAATTATTGAATTTGAAGGTGGAAAATGGGAAATAGAAAAGATGAATTTGCAATTTGCAGAATAATAAGACTGTCTGAAAAAGTTAAATACAGCAGTAGAAAAAAGATGGCTTCTTGAAAGAATTAAATCGACATATCTAACAGCCATTCTTTTCATACTTAAGTGAGAACTAGGGCCTATATGAATACAACTTCGTCAATGTGGTCAATTTTTTACATTTATGTGGCCCATTATTCTACCCTCTTCCACTCTGGTGCTTTCAAAGTTCTTATGCCATTGCCTACAGCATGGTTAAAGGAACATACATATCAACACATGCATCAAGAGGAAAGAATAAGTTGTATTCTTGAAAAGGTCAACTGAAACATCTCATGGCCAATCATACATTTCCTAGATTGGTTGTTGTGGCCTAGAAAATTTTTTGCGTTCTGATTCATGTAACCTAGTTGCAGCTTGATTCCTGTTTGCAACTTGAGAGTTGCTTGGGACATCAGGACAAGAACAACACTGGTTTTTAGTTGGTATTATTGTTTCACTTAGCACCACCACCACTTACAGATCAACTTTACAATCTCACTAGCTTCCTGCATGGGTGCTTCATCCACTTAAGGTATAATGTTCCAGCCCCATGTTTAGCAAAAGAAACAGAACACAACTAATCTTCCACAACATACATATCTTGAACACCAACAGATCCAAAATAACACCAGACATTCTACAAAACCTGGTGTAAATGCCAAAAGTGAGAAGGGATAGTTTACTGGACCAATTGATAAATTGGCTCACATAAACTAGTGCATGGGTCACAGATGACATGGATTTAGTAATTAAGATCTACGAATTTGGACTTCTTGGAAACCAAAAGGCGGTCCAACATGATACCAGACATTCTACAAATACAGGTTTAAATGTCAAACTGTGGAGAGATAATTTGGTAGAAAAATTGATAAATTGGTTCACTTTAATTAGTGGGATCACAGCTGATACAGATTTAGTAATTAAGATCTACCATCAAGGGACTTGGGAGTCAACTGGTTACACAGGAGTTCCATGTGAACAGCAATGGGTCCTCTAAAATGGATGACAGATGTTAGATACTAAAGCTTCATATCTAAAGCTTGAAGCCACTTGCCATAGCAATTCATCCTTCCTCTCCAGTAAGAGAAAGACAAATTATTTGTTACAGTGAATCAGGGCAAAATGAAGCAAAGTGTCATTTTCTTTGCAAATGCACACTGTCACTGTTGAACAATGACTTGAAAAAGTAGGAATTCTAGGCTATTTGTTCTGTTTATAGAAACTAACATCAATGTCAGATATCAATGACATAGAAGCTACTAAGCACAGGAATAGCTATCAAAGGAGTGCTTATCTAGCAGCAAAATCTTTAAACAAAGTTACCACTCTTTGGAGCATGACAACCTAGCGTAGTGGTAAGGTCTACGTGTTCCCCAAAATGAAGGTTGCAGGTTTAAGTATGGTTGTCCTCCATTTTATAAAAAATTACGTCTTTCTATTCTAAACCCATTTTGAACATCCAGTAGGTATTTGCTAAAAACTTATCTATCAATATTTATTCCATGCCAAAGAAGCCATAAGCTCCGTGCAAAGATCCAACATGGCCATTAATCACAATGCCCATCAAGCAAGAGAGCATACTATCATCAGTCTTATGTGAAAAACTGGTAACTTTGGATCTTGTTTATTTCTATGTTCAGCGTTAGGATGTCAAAGAAACCTTAAGGGTGAGATTTTCTGTTATTCATAATTCATCTACCCAAGAGCATCAAAGTTCTTGTGCGAAACTGTAAATCCAGTTTCCATTAGTTCTCACTGCCAATCTAGCCAAAACCGTCGACTATTTACCACTAACACTTCAAAAAATCCAAACCCACCTGAACACCCAGCGGGCCAAACCAGGGCAAAAATTCCACAGAAAAACAAAACAAACCCAATTATTAAGTCACCCTCATTAATTCAAACAAACTCTCAACCTAGTCAAAATTTAAAACTCACCAGTATCTAGCAGAATGCCAAATTTCTTATGGCAGATACTCAACTCCAACTGGTAGTACTACTTGTTCGAAACCAATTCAACACAAATAACAGAATATTGCCACTAACAGTCGATAAAATCCCAAACTCGCAAAAACATCCAACTAACCAAACCAAAGAAAAAATCAACACTAATTATAAACAAAGAAACCAATCACCACTCACCCTAGAAACATTTCTCCATCGTTAGAATGCCCAATCGAAATCTATACAACTCAAAATTGACAACTCACCAGTAAATTATCCGCCCTTCGAGATCAAATATATGAACTGCCTGCCCCATAGACTGCAAGATATTCAAATACTGCCTATCCGAAAATTGGGCAGCTGCCGGTCCATCTTCCTTAATACGTGAAGAATCTCTACTCCTACTCTCTCTCTGCAAAGGTGACGCATGCCTCAAAGAAGTTGAACCTTCCTTCCAGGCAGTTGCTGCTTCAAACCGACCACTTTTTCTCCTTGAAGTACCGAACCTTGATCTCCTTGGCGAAACAGAATGAGACCTTTGTTGTACATGTTCTGATTTCGCTTCATTTTCACCAGTAAGCATCAGTTTTGACATTTCCTGTTTCAACATCGCATGCCCAGCTTCCAATTGCTGAATCTTTTTCAACAGTTCTTCTGCTGGTGTATCCATTGAAGAAAACCCACCGAAACCCTGTTGGGACTTTACAAA
Source organism: Warburgia ugandensis (assembly GCA_035236585.1). Classification (NCBI taxonomy): domain Eukaryota; kingdom Viridiplantae; phylum Streptophyta; class Magnoliopsida; order Canellales; family Canellaceae; genus Warburgia; species Warburgia ugandensis. The sequence goes on from CP141128.1 coordinate 56,988,417, forward strand.
CCCACAAAAACCCAGTTGGGATTTGACAGAGGGAGAGACGAGGAAGAAGAAAGGGAGATAGTCATACTGTCCGTCTATCAGTTTCCCTGCAAAAGGTGTGAATAGAGGCCTTTATAACCATTCTTAGTTTTTCCATTTTATGATTTTTCTTTCTATTTTGGTTTAGCTGTTGGGTATTTTTTGTGCAGCAATGCTCATCTGATCACCTGCATCTCTCCCATTTTTCTCATCCAGAAAACAGATTATAGTTATTTATAATTAGAGACGGTGACCTCTTGTCTGGATTTCAGAAGTTGAAACTTTCCCATTAAGCATCACGCTTTCTTTTTAAGTTAGTTTGTGCCAAAAGTTTGGATTTCTCAACTTCCCCATTTTGCCCTTTGTCTTTTTTATCTCGCTCTTTTCCGTTGTATACGATCTTTTTCAATCATTTTTTCAGAAATGAAATTGATAATGATACTCCCTTCTTCTCTTATTGCCTTAATCGTAAGGAAGTTGCTAAAGGTTCTTTTGTCAACCAACCACAGGTATCTCTCCCATGATAGGAGGTTAACTTGTACGGTAAAAGGTGGTGGTATGAGTTAGTAGTTGACATCCTCATTAATTTCTAGCAAAAATATTTTTTGGGTAAATGTAATATTCTATTAAAAAACAGACAAAATACATAGATCATCCATAGTCCCTATTACATTGTCTAACATATTAATGACCATGTTTCTGGAATAATTACTTTTTTTGGGTAAATTGAATATTCTATTCCATAGTCTCTCTTACATTGTCTAACATATTAATGACCATAAGCATCCCAAAAAATCTCATAGACCAAAAAAGGAGGACGTTGTCCTATCTAACAATTACCACTAGTAGATGAAGATGCCAAGGTCACAAGATGACTAGCCACTGTCTTTGCTTCTCAGTATAAGTGCCCGAAAGAGAGACTCTTTTCCATTCCTTCGCTGTCATCCTCGTGCTCTGATGTTAGGCTTCCGCTTTTCTTCATGGCGTTGATTACGACTTATTGAGTCTCCTACCACCTGAGAATGATTGAAACCCAAATCAATAGCCATCTGGAGACCATATACAAGAGCTTGCCATACCAAGGAAATTGCTGAATTTCGCAATAAAAGATCTTTCGTGATCTCTAGACAGACCGCCCGTTTCAGCATTCCCAGGATTATTTTAAGAAGATCCATCGAAGGAAATGAGCCATTTAAGATAACTACTTTTGTCCTTCCATCCTTTTAAATTCCTTTGGCTCCATCTATCCAGTAGTTCTCTTTTATCAGCGGTATAAAGTGACCAGTCACCAAGGAACTTGAGGACCTGAATAAACTTCGCTTTCCAATTTCTAATCTTTCTATCTTTATTATGTTCTCTCCTTTTTTTTTCGACGGTTATCAATGTTCTCTCCTTGGAAAGTGTTTTCACTACGAGCAATCCAAATCTAGTGAAGGAGATAAGCCGCTGCATTGGAGAGCCGATACTACTAAAGTAGCGTTTTGAAGACTTAGAACCACAGGGTAGCATAGCAAAAGTTTGTGGATACAATTCAATGTTCCAATCCTGGCTATTTTTAGCAAGTGGGATTTCCTTTAAGTAGAACTTTTTTGATTGGTTATCGTTAGCTTATTTGGAATTTAGCCGGCAAACAAAAGAATGCAAAGTGCAAGTATCAAATTGAGGAGCTAAATATTAGCTTGATTAATGGGCTCGAGGGGTCCTAAGTCAGTCCGTATGGCATTCTCATTTGTGTTATTTTGAAAAGAATGAGAAGATAAAAAGTAAGGTTGAGCAAAAGTCCCGCTACGTTAGAAAAGCCCTACCAAACAAATAAAAGCTAGAATGGAAAAGGAACAAAGGAGTCCTACCCCGTCAAGTACAGATGGGACCATTTCATCCGGGATTATTTATTATATTTTAAATTATAATATAATATAATATATATATATATGAGAAATTATATATTTTTTAATAAATAATATACTTTATTTAATCATGGTATGCAATAGTGCATAACATTGTATTAAGAATCTAAGTTACTCATAAGGTGACGATAAACTTAGAGGGTCATGTGATGACATCTGAAATCTTAGGCAACATAGTAAGTTCCACAAAATGATGGTTGTGATAAGGATGAGAAATGGAATTCTAGTTTGATATAAACCAAATATAATGAAACTGAAAAATCTAATTCTACTTTACTTGTCAAATAGAATATTTTCATAAAACAAAGATGATCAATTCTCAAGTCATGTAATGTAGAGACTTTGAACCTACATAGAATGTACTAAAGTGTTTTACACATTTGATATGACCTTACCTATCTAGAACACTAAGTGTTACTAGATACAGATAACCATAATTACCCTTGGCCTTAATGAATCAATATTCTTAATGAGATCCAATATTTGTCTATAGTGCATTTTGTAATAAAATTTATTCAAGGTTGATTCTAAGTGCAATGAAACAACTATATACTCATGAGGGATATAACATGTCCAATATGAGACCCACTCTTCTATGCAGTAAGATATTCATTGCGGGTCATCTTGTATGAACTTAGTAACACCTAAGGACTTGGTGATATTAATAAAAAATTTATTAAAGTGATTTTGCATATGTAAGTATTTAACATACAATATTTTCAAAAGGTGTTTTTAAACATATTTAAAGTTCACTAAGATGAGGCCATTGTGCTTGATTATACAAAGGTGACATGCCTAAGGATAAGTGGGTCCATGTGTCCCATATTGGGCACAAATGAATATAGTTAGGTGGGAGGGTATAATAGTAATTTACTCATAAGGAAAAAATGGTCATTTACCCATAAGGATACTTATGTAATTAATCTTCTAATGTGGACCATAATGGTTATTGGTGGGTGAATTTACTTGATTTCACATCATTATCTCTAGCATAAATAAATAAATAAATAAATAAATAAATAAATAAATAAATAAATAAATAAAAAAGAAAGATGCCCCTCTAAGGTTTTTGGGAGAGTTTGACTGAAGTTAGAAAAGTGGTTTCTTGATTGAAAAGCTACAAATATACCATACTTAGAAAATTCTTAGAAGGTCCTACATAAATAGCTAATTGGAGTCAAACTTGGTTGAAAGTTGCCTAACTTAAGAATGACCTAGGAAGGACAATGTTTCCCTACCTCATTGTATAGCCAGAAGTTTAGAAAAAACCTTAGGACTCTTTTCCTATCTTTGGTTCTCAAGAATTGAGCCACCTCCAAGAGAAGAAGAAGGAGTATCCAAAGGTGTTGATTCTTAGTTGGTGGTGGAAAACACTAGAAGGATTGTAGTTTTGATCCTAAACAAGGTATGTTTTCTCTATTGATTTGTATTTAAATATACTAATTCATATGATTTAAGGTTGATTGTAACTAGTTCTAAAGTTCTAGTTTAATCAAGAAAAGTTCTCAACTTTTTGCACATTCTCTGATAGTGATATCAAAGCCTTACCTGAAAATAATGTATTTTATATTTTATTAAATCAATTTAATCAAGATTTCAAGCTATTATGTACTTTGTACGTAGATATTTACATGTCACTTTTTTGTGCATAGCTTTTATTTTCTTTAAAATTTTGAGCACATCATGATTTTTTCAATACCATTGTTTTCACTTAATTTTAAGTTAGTTTGATAGGATTTCTAATTTTAGAAAGCAACTCTATTCATGGAGTGTACTTTCATTGGTGCTCAAGTTATGCATAGATTTTCAATTTTTAATTTTAGTATGTGATACAACTTTTAAAAAAATCCAATGGCATAAGTCTCATTAATTTCTAAGGTTGTTTGATATTTTTTCTTAATTTTTTGAAGGAAAAACAGAAATTTTTTTGTTCTGCATCGCAACTAGGTTTTTTTTATCTTTCAATGAAAATAAAAATTTTAACCTTTGAGTTTTTTTTTTGAGTGTGTTTTAATCTACCGCACTAAGTTTCATGAAGTTTTGTTTTCAATTTTGAGATAAAATTAAATTCCTAAGTTCTATTAGTAGAAAAGTGAGTTTTGGATTTTCTAGGTACCAGACTTGGATCTTTTGTATGAAACTTTGAGGTTTGATTTTCTTTTAATTATAAACAAAATTGATGTCTTAGTTTTTGAAGTAAATTACATTTTCTTAGATAATTTGAATTTCATGATTTTAGTAAAATCCTTAAAAATATATGATAAATGGGATTCATGTGTATGTATTAGGACTTTATTTAAAAATTATGATTATGATCACCACCTAATATGATAAGATCATTCTTTATTTCTTTATAGATCAATAATTTTTAATTATCATAAGAAGATATATTTAGTTATTTTATTTGTGAAATTGTTTCATATAAGGTGTTATATTTCAGTTTCACCAACATGTGCATCAGACTAAAATATCAGAACATAAATGGATATTAAGTGAGTATACCTAGAATATGTTTAAGTTGTGTATGTTTAAAATGTATCAAGTAATTTCAATAATTTATGAAATAATTAAAATCATGATATGGATATTGAAAATTTAAAGCTAAACATAGTAATGTATAAATAGTATGATAATGTTCTATGCCATTTTGTATGACCAACATAGTGATCTGATTAGTTGAATCATATGATTAAATGGATCATTCAATTCCCTATGAGTGGACTTTTGAATTGCATCAATCTGATGTAAAATGAGAAAGTATGGCTATTTTAGTTCATGCATATAAGATTTGGATGTGTCATTATGGACTTTAATGAAAATGTGTGACGAATGTTGTTCATGGTTGTGGTGAATGAGATTCATGTGTGGCAAATGAAATTTATGTGATGATGTTGAATCATTATACATATATTTTATTTTTCATCTATATCTCTCTCCCTCTCTGTGTAGCTTTGAATAATGTATTCTAAATGAGCAATTGCTCATGATAACTAAGTTCTTAGGTTTCTATTTATTTGAAAAGGATGTAATTTTTTTTCTTTTAGAATAGAAATAGTTTTGATAGTTTAGGAGATTGGGAGAATATTTGATCATGGATAAAGATTCAATGAAATAGTGGGAGTTGAAGAAATGATCGTGCATAGAGAATCATTGAAATAGTAGGAGTCAAATATTAGAAAGAATGATTCATCAACAATTTCATGATTATTTCAGGATTTATAAAAGAATCATGTGAAGCGTTTATAGGAATCATTTGATAAATCTTAATAGTCCACAATTGTCATTCATTTTTTCATTATGAATGGTTCAATTGCTAAATGGATGTGCAAGCATGACTATTCTTTCTTTGATAGATGAATTATCCCTCATTTAAATATTGTGTTAGGTGAGATTGAGACTTAGGAAGAAGCTTCATATATTATAGTCTTCCATTATAATCAAAAATATATTTGGTAATGTCATTTGAATGGCTTACCCATATGAGATGGCATAATTGCATTTAACCAAATGAAATGTATGGAACTTGGTCACATGCTACAACAAAAGCCATGATTTTTGTGCACAAAATAAGATTTCCATGTTAGAGCCAAAAACAAATCAAGTATCATGATGATGATGGATGGATGATCTATCTTATTGCAAGCATAGGTAGTCGCATTCTATGATAGAAGCTACATATCTATTGCAATTGGTCAAATGCCATAGCAGAAGTCAGTTGTAACAAGGGTAAGATCCTCAATGTCCATTTTAAGAAATCAATTGATGATCTAATTTAAACTGAATGACACCATTGCATTGAAAAATTTGGATATAATGGAAATGTAGACTAGCGTTAATGTGTGTATATTAATTCTATTTATTTATTTATACTATATTTTTTAATCATATAAATGATGAACAAAAGATTCAAAAACCTTAGTGAAAAACAATATCAACCTATCTTGTTACAATCGCCATATATTTGGAGAATGATATGAAAATTTTAAAAAGTCCTAATTGTGCTAGTAAACACTATTTGAGTATGATATTTTCATAAGTCTCAGCAAGCATGCACTATATGATGAGAACATAAAGAGTAGACATGATCATGTCCACTTGACTTAATATTGCATGAGTTGAGCAACGTTGTTTTGAAAGGGAAGAGTTTCTTTTAATGATATGAAAATGACATGCTAAAAGTATAAACAAGAAATGATTTAGATATGAAGAAAAGTTCTCATATGGTTAAAGTGGCAAAGAAGTCAAGAGACAAAGGAAAGCCTTTTCATTTTAAGAAAATAAAAAATTAAAAGCGTAATTGTTATGCTTATAGGATGTCTCAAGAAAAGGATGAGCCTTTGAAGAGCATCCATTATAAGCTTATCAATATGTATGATTGAACATTCAATTCCTAGTATATCAATTTTGTTGATATGACTATTAAATGTAATTTGATTACTAGACTTCTAGGAAAAGTGAATACAAATAGATGCAAAATCATAATGAAAGGAGGAAGCAAGAGTTGCAACCATACTTATAGGGGGATCACACTTGAATTTGAGGACAAAACATCTCAAGAATAATGACAAATTTACTCTTAGTATTTACAATCACTTTAATGGATACTAATTCTACATGATAGCAAAGTATTATCAAATGATGTAGCAAATTATTTGCTAAAATCCTTTTAGTTGAAAATGTCAACTAACCCACTAATATCAATTCTCTCAAAAACAGATAGGATATATTAAGGAAATAAATTCAACTTAGTTGTGGATATTATAATTAGGTCATATCTAAACTGATAGAACCATTTGGATGATAAAGAGTTGTCCACTAAGCTTGTTTAGCACTAGAAGATTTATCAAATAAATTAGTTCTATCTATTAGGATTAATGATCATGGTGTGTTTTGGAGCAAAAGAATAGGAGCCACATATTTATTGGACTTATTGTATTTTGATATTTTGGGAATCCTTTATCGACCATAATTTAGTTTAATTGTCTATCCAATGCTCCCAATGTGATTGTTAAGTCATAAACCAAAGTCCTCTACAAATTGTAAAAGGATAGCTAGTATGAAAAAGATTATTCTACTAATAAAGAAAGGATTAATCTTCTCTACTCTAAGTAAGAGAAGAGAATCATCATGGGAATATTAAAAGGATTTTTCAAAAGGAAATGATAGTGTGCCTTAGTGGTACCTAGTTTAGTAGATAAGATATGATAAAGATTATGTTGGAAATATTCAAATTGAGAATTGATTCAAGCTTTATGCTATTATTTTAAACAATCTCACAAAGTTGTGAATTAAAAGATTCCTTAAATGATTTTCATTGTCATACCCACATGTGATATGGAAACACAAAACTTCTAAGTCTAGAAAATTAAAGTTTTTGGGAGTGATTTGTCTATGTTAATGCAACATAGATGAAATAAGTTGGAATTTAGGATAGACACAATTCACTTATGATGATAAATGTTTGCCTTTGAAGAGTAGTTGGATATTTAGTTGATAGGATCCCTAAAGCAATAAGAGTTTAAAAGAAAGTAGAACCTATAGAACTCAAAGATGACACATAATGATTGATGCTACAATATAAGAAAATTGGAGCGCCAAATATAGATCTTCTTTTTGGATATGAATGTTCATTTTATGGCAGTGGAGTTTGACAACAATAAAGGAGATGTTGGACATAAATGTAGCTATTAGAATGAATTAGATGCATTTTAGGGAGGACTAGTGTTATAATTAAGTTTGAACTTAAATGAATTTATCACATAGCATTGAGCTAAGTGGGAATAAAAGGATTTATTAAAGGATGAAAGACTTAAGTTGATAGGCACTAACTTAGAAGGATAGAAAAGAGGGATCATATTCATTATTAAGTCTCGTATTAAACTCTTCAAGATTCCATTGCACAAATTTGTACAATTAGAATGTGAGATATTCAAATGAATGTTGAGGTGACCACTTTGAATAATCATCTTTAGAGAAACTATCTAGCATGATCCGATATATAAGGTATGAAACCCATTAGAAACATTCATGATTATGCAAATGACTAGTCAATCTATTGAAATAGGTAACCCATCAACGATGCTTTAGAATCAACCTAAAAGTTTAAAGAGTTTAAATTCTTGGAATGTCTAAAGATAACATGTATTACATTAGAGTAGTGGGAGTGTTTGACTATGATAGTATAGAAAGTCAATGATGTTCTAATGACTAAGAATAAAATGAAGATATTATTCAATGCAAAAGCATGACTAATTTATCTCAATACATTATCCATCTCAATTGAATCACATAATGAGATCTTTGTGGAATATAAAATAGAGTCTTCTTGAAGAGATAGTTATCTTTATATCATATATTGAAAGAGATGGATAATTTGTCTCAATGTATTTAATAGGCCAAAGTGTTTGAAAATAATATCTATATCAGTTGGGTCTCTTGGATGTCATTCTTGTTAAAAGCAAAATAGCAACTCTAAAAAGGGGAATGGTCCCTAGAAGGATAGATGATTCTAATGTATATGTTATTAGATATCATATAAGATAGATAAGATGAAAGAATCTCATTTATCCATGAAAATGGAAGTCTTATATATGTGATGTTTAAGACCAGAGATTTTGTCATGCCAAAGTAAAGGTCCATAGATTAGATATAGCGATGGACCATAAAAGAATTATGGTAAAACATCTTCAAGGATTAATTATGGTAAAACATTTTTAAGGATTATTGAACAGATGCATGGAAGTGATGTGATCACAACTAGGAATTACACAGATAAAATGGATAAATCAAAGAGTTATGAACTCAAGATGACATCTTTGTGCATATTATTCACTATATTTTGAAATCCGATAAGATGGAAAATTAGTGTGTGAGACACAATTTTAGCACAAATATGTTTGAGCATAAGATGTTATAAAGATAAAAACAGATAAATCAAAGAGTTGTGAACTCGATATTTTTGTATATTTTTCACTATTTGGAAATCCGATAAGATGGATAAATAGTGTGTGAGACACAATGATACAACTATACTTGAGCATAAGATGCTACAAAGCTTTCCATTTGGTTGTACTAAGTTATCTATTGAATATAATGCGTGGTTGATATATTTGCATTTCCTTCTTTAACTAAAGAATTGGAAAGAAATATTTATCATGTAACACATGCAATTACAATACTATAAAAAAGAGGGTTATAATTACCCAATATAAGTCTAGATAGCAAAGTGTTGCATCAATGGACAACGTAACTCTAGCAAAGAGTTGCTTTGAAGGTCAACATGTCTAGATAGCAAAGTGTTACATTAGTGGACAATAAAACTCAATGTAGCAAAAAGTTGCATCAAAGGACAATATTAGACTAGATTTCAAAGAGTTTCATTTAGACACTATAAGTCCTTATAGTGACCTGTTATATTAGTGGACAATATGAGTTATGAGAGCAAAAGAGTTGCATCAACGAATGTAATGGTGGACCCATAGATAAAGTTTGTATCTTAAAGGATGTTTTAGAAACACTTGGATGCTAACAAGTACACGGCACTTCAAGTGCAAGTAGGAGTTTGTTGGAATTATATGGCTTGCTGTGACTACTCTGGTTTTACATGCATTTTTAAATGCAAGACTAATTCCTAAGGTGTGATCGATCCCTATTTGAAAACATTTTTTAGAAAAACCATGCAATGCAGCAGAAAACCTTTTATTTTAAATTCATTTTGAAAACCCCGAGTGTCATTTGCTTTCAAGATGGACAAGGAATTTTCAAAAATAAAGAAAAATCATAAATATTTCCTAAGTCTATCCAGTCACAGCTCACAGTCCATCTATCATAATTACAAGTACATGTCCAAAAGGTACATATACTTACCTTTATGCTTGTCTTCTCTTCTAACATTTTCTGATGCTTCTTCTAATATTGTGTGGAGCTAATATGTAAAAATAATATATTTGGGTGAGTATTCCTCAGACTCAATAGGTGATCTGATACCACTATTTTGAAAACATGCCATGCAACATGCATGGTTTCAAAAGAGACTTTCCATGTAAAATATTGTGCAATTTCCTTTTTGTGTAAACATTTGTAAAACCATACGCTCATTTACACATTATCAACCATGGAAGCTTTTATCGAAATCCAGAAATCAACGATATAACTATGGACTGCTTTGCTAAAATCCAGTATGCAATAGTATAAATATGACTAAAATCATAAAGTAGTAATCGATCGGCCCATGTAAGAAGATCTCGGCAAACACATCAAACCAATGGGTCAAATATAATAATCATGAAACTATTAAAATAGTAATCATTCAAAGTAGATGATAACATCCCTATAGATATCATGCGCATGGTCTGTTGGTTTTGTTCCCACCGCAGGCTGCCTCATTCAACGATCTGCCCACTTGAAACTCAAGCCGATGGGTTGTAAACACATCAAACTGACTGGTCACGAGTACTCATCTATGACTATCTCAATGATATATGCATATCGACAAAACTGAAATCATAGGGCCAACTATGCTCACGTTCAGCACACAGCTAGAATTGTGTGTCTCTAGTATCTAGAGACCACCCATCATAGCCTTCCATGGCGACTATGGATATGTCCTCGAAAGGGTGCTGTGAACACCTCCAATGGTCGTCCTTGTTTACCACAGCAGTCAGGGAAGGGACAATGCCTTTTTGGCAGTGATACCATCCACCCTTTAGTGGTAGAGGTCGGGAGGCCAACCCCGTACATAACAACCTCTTAGCATAGTGCCCACCAGGCTTATTAACCCAAAAAGCATATATAAATAATCCAAATCTCAATTATTGTAAATCATGCAATTTATGCAATGCTTTTCAAAACATGCGAACAATGCATATAAATATGCATATATTCTGAATCTCAATGATCACAAATCATGCAATTTATACAACTAGTTCCAGAACATGTATGTAGTACTTATATAAAGACTATTTACCAAATATGCAAGCAATTGCATGCAAGATCATAAGAAAAATCTGCATACTCATTATGCGAATATTATTTCTCAAAAGCATACTAAACACGATCATTAGGATTAATTAAATCAATTAGATTTTGGAAATGCATTTGAAAACTTAACAGTATCAGATTGCCTACCTTGATGCCTCTTGGATGGAGTTTCTCCTCAATTCGAGCTCTAGATCACCTTTGTGAAGTCTTAGGTATTATTTGAAAATAAAAATCCAAATATTATTTCCTACTTTACAGATCAATGGCTAGATCTATACTATAGGTTATAGATATCTGATTTGTGGGTTTCTAATGGTTGATTTATGTAATTTAGGGTTGATCTAGGTATATTGATCTCCTAATATACCAAATGGATCAATCTATGAGATTTGATCATCTTTGATCTTGCCAATCTATGAGATTTCTATGATTTTTGGGCTATAGTCATGTAAAATAGTCCTTTGATCCTAATTTTCATTGTACAATCAGGTTCGCATGGTAATTACAATAGCAACGGTTCTTTCAAATCATTGAGCGGAGTTATATAGCCTCCTTAATGCCATTTTTAGTGTCGCACATCAATGGACGAATCAGAATTGTTCGTGTAGGACCCACAAGTCACAGTTCCAGGGACGCATGCATGTCCCGGTCGAACCACGACCACATTCGCATGCGTGCGCATGCCCGAGCGATGGCTGTAGCATGCGTCCTAGATGGCAACCGGGACCGCGCCCGCACACTGCAGGCGCTCGAAGCCCCTTCCAAGGAGGCGTGTTAGGCGCTGTGTCCCTGGGACACCTTGGTTCGAGGGCTCTAGAATGAACCTGTCTTCTCCAGCATTTTTTGGCCAGAAAATGCCAAATCCAGCATAGATCTGGGCCAAAAGAGAGGGAAAGGAGAAGGGAAGAGGGTACTTGGGTGGAGGAAGAGGCAAAGATTCTGCATTTTTCTCCGTGTCGCCCAAACCCTAAATGTCCAAAATCACAGAGAAGATGCGTTGGAAGGAGGAGGAGAAAGGGATAGTCAGGGAGGAGGGGGAAGAGGGCTTTATAGGCTGCGAAGGAGGTACTGCCATTTTTTTGACGCCGTACAGGTATGGCGGTGCTGTGCACCACCTGGCTTGAGGAAGAAGACGACGTAGGTGGGGGGTGCCATTATCAAAACGACCCCCTGCATTTTCAGCCCATTTTGTTTTTAAGTTCAAATTTCACAAATGCCCCTCAATCTTCAAATGCCCTTAACTTGGTCATACGAGCTTCGTTTTCGGTGTTCTTTGAGGCATTGGATTCCATTTCGAGTGTAGAATCTAATTATGCAGCTACTTCTCACAAATTCCTTTGCTTCATAGGTTAATTAAAATAAAACATCCAACCACCTATTAATATGTTTAAATATCTGTTAATCTCCAAAATTTTCCAAAATAAACAAGCTATAACTAATTAGCACATGGAAACCATCATGATTGATCATGGTTATAAAAGTGATATAATCATATTGAAAATTTTGAGTCATTACACTTGCAAAACAATTATACATTATTTAGCATAGTCTTTCATTGATTATCTCAATAATTAATACACTTTGTTTAATCATGGCATGTCACTACTACATATCAGGGTAATAAAAATATAAGTTAGTCATAATATGAAAAAACATACTTAGAAAGTCATGTGATGACCTCTAGAACCTTAAGCAATATAGTAGGAATTTTGCAAAATGATGATTGAAAATCATATGGATGAGAAATGGAATTCTAGTTCTATGTAAACCTAAAATATTCGTTAAGTAAGAATTAAAATGGGAAACCCAATTTTGCTATTCTTATCAAATTGGATGTTTCCATAAGTTGGAGCTGATGAATTCTCAAGTCATCTAAGGTAAATACCTTGAACACATAAAGTGTATAAATGTGTTTTACATAGGACATGGCCCTACCTATATAGAATGCTAGGTGTTACTAGGTGTACATAAACATAATTATCCTTGGACTTAAGGAACCTATATTTCTAATGAGATTTGATATTTTCCCATAGTGCATTTTCTGATGAAATCTATTGAAGGTTGATTCCAAGTGCCCTAGGACATTTACATACTCATATGGGATATAGGATTTCTAACATGGGACCGACTCTCCTCTATTGAGTAAGATATTGAAAGCCATCTTGTACATGAACTTGGAATAACCTAAGGCCTTGGTGATCTTTGATAAAATTTTATCAAATTAATTTTATATATTTAAGTATTTAAGATATAACATTTTTAGAAAATGTTTTGAAACAAACTTAAAATTCATTAAGATGGGTCCCATTGTATTTGTCTTACAAAGGTGACATGCCTAAGGGCAAGTGGCTCCATAGACTCCATATTGGTGTCACAAATGAATGTAATTAAGTGAAAGGGTATAATAATAATTTATTCATAAGAGTGAAATTGTAATTTATTCACAAGGGTAGATATGTAATTGATATTCTAATGTGGGCCATATGTGGTTATTTGTCGGTGGATTTGCTTGATGTCACATCACCATCTCTAATATGAAGAAAATGCTCCCTAAGGTTTTGGAAGAGTTTGACACAAATTAAAAAAGTGGTTTCTTGATTAGAAAGCTAGAGAAATACCATACTTGGAAAATTCTTAGCTAGTCTCATATGTATGATGATAACAAGAAACCGGCCCCACCTTGCAATTGTGATGACCTGGGTTTTCACATGCATTTTTAAATGCAAAAACTAATTCCTAAGGCGGGATCGATCCCTATTTTTAAACACTTTTAGAAAAAACTATGCAATGCAGTGGAAAAAATCTTTTATTTTGAATTTATTTTGAAAACCCCAAGTGTCATTTGCTTTCAAAACGAACAAAGTAGTTTTGAAAAGTATGGTAATCATAAATGTCTTCCCAAGTCTATCCAATCACAGCTCACAGCCTAGCTATAATTATTACAAGTACATGTCCAAAAGGTAGATCATATACTTACCTTTATACTTATCTTCTCTTCATTCTTTTGAGAGCAGTACTAATACTTTCTGGTACTTCTTCTAATCCTTGTGGAGCTAATATGTAAAAATGATATGTTTGGGCGAGTATTCCTCATACTCAGTAGGTGATCTGATACTACTATTTTGAAAACACTCAGGCAACATGCATAATTCAAGGAGCTTTTTATGCAAAACATCAGTGATTCCTTTTTGTGTAAACATGCATATTTATGCATAAAACGTAAACTCATTGATGCAAGTTTCAACCATGGAATCCTTTATCAAAATCTAGTAATCAATGATATAAATATGACTAAAAGTAGAAATCAATAGATTCATGTAAGAAGATCTCGGCAAACACATCAAACCAATGAGTCAAATATAATAATCATGAAACTCTTAAAATAGTCATCATTCAAAGTAGATGTTGGCATCACTATAAGTATCATGCACATGGTCTTTCGGCGAATACATCAAGCCGACTGGTCGTGAGTACTTGTATACGACCATCTCAATTCTATATGCACATTGATAACACTGAAATCATAAGGTCACTATGCTCATGATCAACATATAGCTAGAATCGTGTGGCTTCGGTATCTGGAGACCTACCCACCATAGCCTCCACGACGACTATGGTTGTCCTCGAAAAGGGTGCCGTGAACACCTCCAGTGGTCGTCTCTATTTACCACAGCAGTCAAGGAAGGGACAATGCCATTTTTGGCAGTGATACCATCCACCCTTTGGTGGTAGAGGCTTGGAGGCCAACCCCGTATATAACAACCTCTCATAATGCCCACCAGGCTCAATAGCCCAAAAAGCATATATATATATATATATATATATATAAGAATCCAAATCTTGGTCATTGTAAACCATGTAATTTATGCAAGGATTTTCAGAACATGCAAACAATGCATAAAATTTGTTCATGCCAGCAGTCCCATTCAAGTCCATAATTCATGAAGACAATTACGCATGCTTGTATAAGAACATCATATCTCAAAAAGCATACTAAATATGTTAATAAAGCCAAGTAAATCATTTAGAGTTTGGAATGCATTTGAAAACTTAGAAGTATCAGATTACCTACCTCGGCCGTTGTCACTTAGCTTTCACTTAATTCGCGTCTCTCTTCAATGGGAGTCCTAGTGTACCTTGGTGAAGTCCTGGATATTATTTGGAAATAAAAATCCAAATATTATTTCCTATTTTACAGATCAATGGCTAGATCTATACTATAGGTTATAGATCTCTGATTTGTAGGTTTCTAATGATTAATTTATACAATTTAGGGTTGATCTAGGTATATTGATCTCCTAATATATCAAATGGATCAATCTATGAGTTTTGATC
The DNA here is from genome assembly GCA_035236585.1 of Warburgia ugandensis. Classification (NCBI taxonomy): domain Eukaryota; kingdom Viridiplantae; phylum Streptophyta; class Magnoliopsida; order Canellales; family Canellaceae; genus Warburgia; species Warburgia ugandensis. The sequence continues at coordinate 57,003,656 of CP141128.1, forward strand.
ATCTTTGATCTTGCGATCTATGAGATTTCTATGGTTTTTGGGCTATAGTCATGTAAAATAGTCCTATGATCCTAACTTTTATAGTCTCATTAGGTCTGTGTTGTCATTACGAACACAATGGTTCTTTTGGATTGGTGATCAGAGTTATATAGTCTCCTTAATTACGTTTTTAGCGTTGCAAATCTACGGATGAACCAGATTCGTCCATATCGGGCTGCGCATCATGGTGCCTAGGACGCGTGTGCATCCTGGTAGAACCAAAACCGCTTTCACAAGTGTACGCACGTGTGAACAACGCGCTAGGGCGCGTGTCCTAGACAGCGTCGCGCGGATGCATCTTCTGCGCGGGTGTGCGCACGTCATGGCTCCCGGGGCGCTCGTGCATCCCGATCAAACCGGGGCAGTGCCCACACGCAGTGTGAGCCTGAAGTCCTTCCCAGGGGGCGCGTTACATGCAACATCCCCTAGGCATCTTGTTCGAATGGAGCCGGATTGAACGCAGCTTTCCCTGGCGATTTTTGGCCGGGAAATACCAGTTTTGGCATGGATCTGGGCCAGAAGAGAGGGGAAAATAAGAGAGGGAGGTAAGGAGCTTACTTGGGTAGCCTGAGATGGCACCCCATCTTGCCACTGATGTAATTTCTCCTATGCCTGCTTGAACCCCAGGTTGTCGGAAAACAAGAAGAAGGGGAAAAGGGAAAACCCAGTTTCCAATGAGACTAAAGGAAAAAAAAATGGGGAAGAAGAGAGAGGAGAATGGCTGGCCCAAAGGACCTGGGTCGGTGCCGAAAATTGCAAAGGAAAGGGGAGGAGGGGTTTTTCGCTGAAAAATTTGCCAGAACCCTAGGCTGTAGTAGTTAGAGAAATAGATAAGGAGGAGGAGAAAGGGATGGTCGGGGAGGAGGGGGGAAGAGGGCTTTATAGCCTATGAAGGCGGTGCTGCCCAATGGTGGTGCCACCATTTTTTTGTAGCTCCATATGGGTATGGCGGTACTCTGCACTGCCTAGCTTGAGGAAGAAGACAACACAAGTGGGGGGGGGGGTGTCGTTACCAAAACAACCCACTATGTTTTCGAGTCAGTTAGATTTTAAACATAATTTACAAAATACCCTCCATGTTCAAAAGCCCATAACTTGGTCATACGAGCTCCGTTTTCAGTGTTCTTTGAGGCGTTGGATTCTATTTTGAGTGTAGAATTTAATGATACTGATTTTTCTCACAATTTTTTTTATTTCATATTTTAATTGAAATTAAATATCTAACCATCTATTAATATCATTAAACATATATTAATTTTCAAAATAAATAATTTATAACTAATCGGCAAATGGAAACCATCACAATTGATCATGGTTATAAAAGTGATATAAGAATATTGAAAATTTTGAGTCATTACAGCAACACCCCACCCCGCGATGTGTATGGCCAAAAGTCCTTAGGACTCTCTTCTTATCTTTGGTTCTCAAGAGTTGGAACATAGAGCCACCTCGAAGAAAAGAAGAAGAACAAGTCAGAGGTATTGATTCTCATTTAGTGGTAGACTAACTAGAGGGATTTTAGCTTTAATCCAAAACAAGGTACGATTTCTTTACCAAATCTTGTTTAATTTGCATGATTCAAGGTTGATCATAACTCATTTTAAAGTTCTAGTTTGAAATCAAGTAAATTTCTTGATCTTTTACCTGTTTCTAGCTAGTGTGGATTACTTACATAATTTGTCAAAGAAAGATCTTGTAGTTGGTCTACCCAAGCTTTCTTATGAAAAAAACAAACTTTGTGATGCTTGTCAAAGAGGTGAGCAAACAAAGATTACTTAAAAAAAAAAAAAAACCATTTTCGACTAAAAGAACTTCACAAAGATATGCTTAGGTGGTTGTAGATGATTTTTCAAGATTCACTTGGGTGAGATTTTTAGCTAAAAAAGATGAAACTTTCAAAGTGTTTTAAATTTTTTGCAAAAGACTTCAAAATGGAAAAGGTTATTCCATATCTTCAATAACAAGTGAGAATCGAGGATAATTCAAAATTCATGACTTTAAAAAATGGTATTGAGAGAAAAAATAGATCATTTTAGGAGCTTAGTGATAGTGCTTTCTGAAAAAGGTTTGCCAAAATACTTTTGGGTAGAAGTTGTGAATACAATCTACTATATTTTGAATAGATGCACCATTAGATTTGGAAAAGTAGGAAACCTAATGTTTGATAGTTTCCTATATTAGGTTACAATTTTTTCATTTTGAACAATGGAAAGGATAACTTAGGTAATTTTGATATAGAATTTGATGAAGAAAATTTTCTCAGTTATGCTTTACATAGTAAAGTATCTAGAGTATTAATATGAGGACTCTTGTAATAGAAGAGTCCATTCATATTTTATTTGAAGAATCTATTTCCTCTTTGAGAGAGCAACCTAATTTGGAACATGATGATGAGGTGATCTAGCTCAACAAATAGGGAAGATACTCAAAGGATGATGAAACTTCTCAACAATTGTAAGGTGTTCAATCCCAACCATTATCGAAGGACTAGAAACATGCATATGGACATCCAATAAATCATTTCATTGGTTATTCGTATGGCTAAGTATGAAAAAGATCAAATCTTAAGAACTTCATCAATTTGTACATTTCTATCACAAATTAAAATCTAGACCACACATGATGCACTCTTAGACATGGTTTAGGTTATGGAAATGTTGGAAGAACTAAACCAATTTGAGAGAAATGGTGTTTGGACACTTGTCCTTGTAGCTCATGATGATTCTATCAGAGGTAATAAATAGACGTTTACAAACAAATTTCATGAACTTGGTTTAATTATTAGACACACAGCAAGACTTGTGGCTCAATGATATTTACAAGAGGAAGATGTAGATTGTGATGAGGCATTTGCATTTGTTACTATACTTGAATCTATTAGGATGCTTCTTGCATTTGCATGTTTTAAAGGTTCCAAGCTTTATCAAGAGGATGTCAAAAGTGCCTTTTTAAATGGTTTCATAAATGAGGTAGTTTATATTGAACAACTTTCTAGTTTTGAAATCCTAAGTTTTCAGATCATGTTTTTAAACTTTCAAAATCTCTTTATGATCTGACACAAGTTATAAGAGCTTGGTATGAAAGATTGAGCAAATTTCTCATGGAAAATGATTTTTCAAGAGCAGAAGTTGACACAACCTCGCTTATAAAGACTCAAGGCAAAAATAATTTGGTAGCTCAAATATATGTTTATGGTATTTGATGTTTATTTTTTACAAACCTAACCCTTTCAAGTATATAAGATCTATTATATTGGGCAAGTAAGAAGGGTTATCAAACCATAAGAAAAAATGAATTGTTTATTAAACTAGAGAAGATTTGTTTTTGAAGAAAAACTAAAATGAATCTAAAACAAAAAATAAAGTAAATTAAAAACTAATATTATAGAGACTAGCTTAGGAGTTGTAAGTCCACGATAACAATCATACAAATATTTCTTATTGCTTGAAAACATGTAGGAACTAGAATTGTTCATGGCCATAAGCTAGAACATCTCTTGAGAAGGAACGAATACTTTAATGACATGGACTATCTAGATTGGCACGAATTATAAATTATAGGCATGACTCATTTAAACCTATCATAACCCATCCAAGAAAGCATTCACTCACACATGAAACCATTCCAAGAATATCTCATCTAAACTACAAGTACTAGAATTGGAAAGAGATAAAAACGTTAAAATCATTCTTAAAAAAGAGATAAAAACCTTAAAACCATTCTTAAGAAAACCTCTTATCATGATATCATTCATACATTAATTTTCTAAACTAACAAGCTATACAAGTGAATGAGTAAAATGAACATTCATCTTTGGCTTCTTCTAGTCCCTAACCTTTGATATTTAGCTATACATAATAGACGAATCATGCAACATGCTTGAAGAACTATCCATAGGTATTCTTCTTCAACTCCTCTTCTCTCTTGGATGTTTTCCTTTTCTTCTATGGTTCAAGGAGTAGCAAGAAGAACAACAATTTCAAAATAGGGTGATTTTAGCTTATATAGAGTGATTATATTCCTTGTTTGATAAGAAAACTTGGAGAACAAGCTAGTGAGTCTCCCAAATTTAGTCGATTTATCTTAGAAGCATTTTATTCTTTCTTTCTCTTTCCTTTTATTATCCAAACTCTTCTTTTTCTTAAGAAATTCCCCATAAAAAAAATCTAATTAGAATCTTCTAAACATATCCAAAGTTTGAAACTTTGAATGGTCAAAGTTTCCTAATTTGGAAAAGAAATATCCCAAATTGAAAATTCTCTTGAATTAAGAAACATGGAACATTTTTCCTTTTGAAATATCTACAATAACTTGATCTACCATCCATTTAATTTACTATTCTATACATTTTAATATTGGATAATAGAACAGAATAAAATATAGTAGGATACATTAACATAGCTCACAACTCTATGGATACAAGAGAACTACCACCATAGAGATACAAGACTAAAAGTCTACAAATAGCTCACCACTCTGCTAGCATAGAAGAATCATCAACATAGAGTTATAGAACTAGCTCACCACTTTAAGAGTACAGGGGATGCACCATCTCAAAAATATAGAAGTAGGTGCCTCGCTACTCTAGGCTCCCCTTAAGATAAACATAAGATAAAAGAAAGCTAAGATTTCCTCATACTTCTTCAATGAAAAAGAATTTCCAACTAATTATATCCTTTAATTCATGCTACAAGAAGGTATAAATAGATGAGACCAACCCTCCTATGTAAGCAACTTTTAGGACTAAAAGCAACTTCCTAAAAATAATAGGTTCTTGAACTAAGTATTAGCTTCCAAGTCTTAGGCACTTACCCAACAATGTTTCCTCAACTTGGGTGTTTCCCACCACTTGCTAAGCACTGGGTAGTTGCCTAAACCCATTTAGCAATTTTTATACAAATAAGCAAGTTCTTAGTTTCCTTAACTTCCCTTATAAAAACTTTCTTTAATCTTGGTGATTTAGAATCTTGCCTAGTCAGCACACCTTGACGAAGGAAAGCTTCTTAGAAAAGTTTTGACCATGTGAAATTAGGAATGTTTTTAGTGGACCATGGGATGTCTCCCATTGATTGATCTAAAATGTTCAAGAGTGAGAATCTAAGACATCCATCCATTGTGAATTCTAGATGCCCTTATTGTTGAATTAGGAATGTTTTTAGTGGACCATGGGATGTCTCCCATTGATTGATTTGAAATGTTCAAGCGTGAGAATCAAAGACATCCATCCATTGTGAATTCTAGATGTCCTTATTGTTGATCCAAGGCATCTTTCATAAATGATCCCATATGTTTATCCATTGAGGACTCAAGACATCCACTCCTTCAAGACCTAAGAAATTCAAAACATGTTGATTTAAGAGGTTTTGGTGATGATCTTGAACATCCATTGTTTGATTGTTCTTGTTCTCTTTTGATCCACCATCAATCTTTGAAATTAGGGGCATTCCTATATCATTTGTTCTAAGTTGAAAAGAAGTCATCCCTATGTTGTTTGCATCGACTACTCCTTTGTATAGTGAAAGATCTACTACATTGAAAGTGTATGAGACTTGAAATTTTGCTAGTAGCTCAATCTTCTATGCACTCTCACCAACTTTCTTCAAAATCTTGAAAGGACCTGGTGCTGTTGGCTAGAACTTAGATTGTTGTCCATAAAGAAATCAATCTTTTCTAAGTGCACCGAAGCCAAATCTCCTTCTTGAAATTCTTCATATTTTCTGTGCTTGTCTGCTTGATCTTTATACTTGTCATTTTGCCTTTCAATTGTTGCTTAGATTTGCTTATGCATCTTCAAAATTTTCTTAGCTCTTCCTCAGCATCTCCACCAAAATTATTAGCGAACAGTAGGATACTAAATCCATTGAACTCAAAGGATTCTTTCACACAGCTTCAAAAGGACTACAACCTGTACTTTGACTATATGAACTATTGAAACCAAATTTAGCTTGAGCTAACACCAAATCCCATTGCTGGATGTTCTTTCCCATAAAGTTTTACAATAGATTCCTAAAATTTTGTTAACAACTTTAGTTTGCCCATCGGTTTAAGGATGACAAGATGAACTAAATTGTAACTAAGTTTCAATATTTCTCTATAAAGTACATTAGAAGTAACTTATAAACTTGGGATCTCGATCTGATGTGATAGTTTTGGGAATGCCATGATAACGACTTCTTTAAAGTACAAGTCTGCCACATGTGAAGCATCAATAGACTTAGTGCAAGCTATGCGATGTGCCATTTTTGAGAAATGGTCAACAACCACAGTAGCTAAATCTTTGTTTTGTTGCCCTCTTAGTGGCCTAATGACAATGTCCATGCTTACCTCTTCCTAAGGAGAGTTAGGAATAGATAGAGGAGTATATAAACATATATTCTGTAGCTGATTTTTTTCCAAATGACACATTCTGCAACACTACACATACCTAGCAATGTCTCTTGCATTTTTTTGGCCAAAAGAATCTCTTTTATGAGGGCAAGATTTTTACTCCCAAAGTGTCCAACAAGACCTTCATCATTAGCTTCAAATGTCTTCTCTAATGAAGCATTGGGGAACACATAAGAGATTACCTTTGAAGATAAACCCATCTTGCATTAGAAATTGATAATAAGAACCATGATCATAGTTGTTCCATATTTGACCGTAGGAGGGATCACATGCATAAAGCTCCTTAACTATTAAAAAACCAATAACTATAGTATTTTAAATAGTTTGTAAAAAGTGTTTCCTGCTCAAGGCATCTACAACTACTTTATGAGTACCTAATTTTATCTAATCATAAAACTAAAAGATTGGATAGATTCAACCCATGTGACATGTGTTCTACTTGGCTTCCCTTGACTTTGAAGAAATCTTGGAGCTTTATGATTTGAAAATAGCATAAATGGCTATAAAAGAAAATATTGGCTCCAATCTTCTAATGCCCTTGCAGTAGCATAGAGCTGCTGCTGTAAGTGGAGTAATTTGTACAAGAATCATTGATTTTTTTGCTAAAGTAGGTAGTTGATTTTCTTTCTTGGCTAAGAATTACACAGATTCCCATGTTGGAGGCATCATATTCGACTTCAAAATACAATTAAGTTAGGTAAACAAAAAATAGGAGCATTGGTTATCTTTTGTTTGATGAGTTCAAAGCTTTATTGTGCTTCCATCATCCACTTGAAACTTTCAACCTTCAAAGACTCTGTAATTGGAGTGATGATGGGGCTACAATTTTTGAAGAATCTCTAATAGAAAGAAGTGAAGTTATGATAGCTTCTGATATCATGAAGATATTCAGGAAATGGTCACCTGAGAATACCATCCACTTTACTCAAATCCATCTTTACATCATCAACTGAAACAACATAGCTTGAAAAGATAAGGCTAATAAATTGCACTTCTTCAAACTTCCAAATAGTTTGTATTTTTACAAAGTATATATCACTTATTGAAGATGACTCAAATGCTCCAACTGATTTTTGTTGTATATAAGAAAATCATCAAAGTAGATTATGATAAATTTTCCACTAAAAGGTTTAATGACATGAGTCATCAAATGCATGAAGGTGCTAAAAGCATTAGATATACCAAAGGCATAACCATCCACTCATAGAGTCCATCTGTAGTTTTAAAAGTTGTCTTCCATTCATCACCTAGTCTCATTCAAATTTGATGGTACCCACTACGAAGATCAATCTTTGAAAAAGTAGGAACTCCATGGAGTTGATCTAGTAGGTCATTGAGGCGAGGGATAGGGAAATGAGAATTGATCGTTATCATGTTCATTGCATTACTAGTAATGCACATTCTCCATGTTCCATCCTTGTTTGGTATAAGAAATGCATATACTACACAAGGACCCTTGCTTTCTTGAATGAAATCTTTAGCAATCAATTCATCGACTTATCTTTCTAGTTCTTCATGCTCTTTAGGACTCATTCAATGTACAACTTTGTTAGGAAGGATGGCTCTAGGAACAAAATCAATACAATGTTGGGAAGTGAACAATTAGGAATTTCATCATAAAACATCTTCAAGCTTAGCAAGTAAAGGTTGTACAATCAATAGTAGCATGTTTTTTTCCATAATCATCATATATCATATCAGTGGAACATGCAACATTCAAAATTTCAGTAAACAAATCAATTTGACATTTGTTGCTCAAATGAACTACTTCAAATATTTTAGAAGAAATATTTAGTTTTACATTCTAAATTTTATTCATATTCTAAAGTGCTTTATGAAAGTTAAATCTCAGCAAATAATTACACATAGTGCATAGTCTAGACTAACATATATTATGACTTAGAGACCTTGAAGAAATTAGTGGAGACTTATATACCCTATGAGTATTGAGACTATCATCTTTATATGGGTTATAAGTAATTTCATATTTTCTTCAACAATCATTAATTTTGAAAGATCCCAGTGTTCTTTATTTTGGTCAAAATGCTAAGAACTAAAAAGAGTACAATCTTTAGTTCCTAAACATTTGTTTAATTTGATAGATTTTAAGAAACCTAAGGAATGATATAGGCCATCCTTGTTTTAGTCGAGAGGCATTAAGCCTACCCAGTACATTATACTACTAGTTAGACCCTTCGAGCCTTCTTGGTAAGCCTTTTTTTCTTTCTTTCTTAAAACTCACATTACCCTAACCCTGAAATCCAATAAAAATGACCATGACTTATCTTCAAAAATAAGGAGAGATGGTAGAAAAAGTTCAAAAAAAGGACAAAAGTCAAAAAAATGAAAAATAATCGAAAGTGTATACAAAGAAAAATATTCCTTCTCAAAAATACCATAAAAATCAAGAAAAAAAAAGAGAAAGGAAAAATAGAAAAGATATTCACTTTAGTGCAAACAAATATTCAATTGAGGACCTCTACTCAGATTTGAAACTTTGAATCCTTATACCCTTCTTTTCATAACTCTATTTGAGCCTAGGTTTCATCCTATCTACAAACCTATTGATCTTAAGGTAGAAGATAGCCTTAATGAGGATATAAATAGGAAGGAAGTAAGGTGAACTATTCTTTATGGTCTTGGTAATGGCATCCATTCTATGGATCACATTTCTTTGTCTCATTTGAGTAAGAAATTATGCAAACCATTAGTCTTGTTGGATCTAGTCACATAGAGAGAGAAATTTGTTTGACCATTTTCTCTAGAGCTTTATTTTTGAGTGTATATCAATGAGAAATCAAGGTTAATACATCTTTCTAGTGGAGCAATAAGCATATCTATTTGAAAGTCCTGACTTAAGTAACTTGTACACACATGCATTTCAAGATTGAACTAGAAAAAAATGGCTTCGCTATGTGAGTAACTTGTAGAATTTTTCATTCATCTATATTAAGTTGTTTAAGCCAATAGAGTGCTAATGGATGATAATTCTCTAAGATAAATAAAGGACTTAGCCTTATTGAATTTTGTGGGTGTATTCACTACCCTCAAGAGGCCAAACTCATCCACTAGGAGTTATCTGGGTTTTAAGTGCTTGTTACATATGCTAAATGCAATCGTGAGTACCTACGAAAATGGCAATCATTTTGTTTTCATGTTTTTCTTGGGAGTAGAAAAATGATGGTTGGTGGTGTGGTAAGTGTTCAATTTTGTATAAAAAAAAATTCTTAATTAGTACCCCATGTGTTATAAAATAGTGTTATTTTTTGGGTTTTTTTGAAAATTCGTAACATGAGCATTTCTGACCTAATAATTCAAAAGTTTGATATTTTATAGGTTTAGAAGCAAATTCAGAGTATGTATGTGCAACATCATAGTTTTTTAGGATTTAATTAGGATTTTTACTAATTTTTTAGAAAATGAGAAGATGATCCAACAACTTATATTGTGCTTTGCAAAGTTTTTCACGAGTCTAGCTACGCAATTAGGTAGCCGGGGGTGTGATGACCCGGGTTTTTGTAACACATTTTGCAATACATTTTCAAAGGTAGGGCCCTTAGTAGTAAAAAAAATTTCACAAAACAAAGCAGCAAAAATTCTTTTCTTTAGAACTTGTTTTGAAAAACCTAAGTCATAACTTCATACATAACATAAGTAGAATTTTTGTACAAGATAAAATTTCATTGAAGGAATATATTTTTATTGAATTCTAGAATCCATCCAGTGGTTCATAGTACAGCCCAAATCCATTACAATACTTGTCTGAATTACATAATCCAAAACTCAAAGCTCACTATACAATGAAACTCTCATTATAATACAATACTCTCAAACAAAACAAAATACATGTCTTTAAGGAGTATACCCTGATGATTATTCTCTTCAAGTCTTCTACAGTCTTGAGGTCCTAATTTTCCTTCTCTATATTTGAGATATTGTAAACATTGACACATTTACAATATCTCAGAAAGCTATGCTTGGTAGGGGATTCAAGAAGCATAATAATTGACAGTATAATTCTAATACTTCATAATCCCATTATTCATAAACATACTCATGTATCTAACTCTTTACTTTGTAATATATGTACATCCTTATACATACATACATACATACATACATACATACATACATACATACATACATACATACATACATACATACATACATGCTATAAATGGATAATTCATCAAATTAATGAAAGTAGTCAAATATCATTCCCAACTAAGCTGATCAATTCTTTCCACTATGAGAAATTAGTATTTCAACTAGTCCTATACTGTGAATTTTCCTTCTTGGGAAATACTAGTAATATACAATTACCTGGCATTTCATCATGCCAAAACATAAGGCATTTCACTATGCCTATCTCATATGCATCATAGTGCAAAATAATCAAAGGACTACCATGCTGCAGTCTGATCCATTCTAATGCGCCTGGATAACTGCCTTGTTTACCACTAATACCATGGTGGAAAATATTGTGCCACTGCCTATATGGGGAGACAGGACTTTCACAGAGGCGGCCTTCCCATACTTGCCCCACCCGACTTTTAGCCTCTCATAGGGCAAGGTATCTTCAAATCATCACATTTCGAGAAGCGAGTGGCCAAACTCTCATAACTCCCCAGCATAGCATCCCTAGGCTTATGCCTATTTAAAACAAAACCGTAAGCCTCCATACTTATATGTAAAATAGGTTTCATATGTATTAGACAATTTTCCTATTTACTTAGGGCTAGAATATATTTTAGTTCCCTATTCACTTAGAGTTTAGTCCTCAATTCTAACTTAACCATTTCATATGTGTTTGGTTGGATCATAAGGGTTAAGCGATTTAATGCAACTATTAACATTACACTTGTCAACATAAGGTCATGTGTTCAACATGTACATCCCATGTAGATGCATTTATAAAATCCTCCTACCTTTGAGTAGTGATCCATCTCTTCAGATCTTCCATGATCCTGACTGATGTATGTAATTTGTAAATTCATACATACTGTCACTATATATACAATCTGAATAATCCTATATTTTTGATCCTATCTATATTCTTTGTCTAATCTTGTCCTTTGATATAAAGGATCTAGATCTTGTGTCCTATCATGATCTATCTTCCTCAGATAGTGTTTATCCTATTGATCAATAGATCTGATGATTAGAATGATCTTCTAATCTTTCAGATCTAAATATTTTCTATTCTAAGTCTGTGTATTACTTTCTTTGATCTTGATCTTTCATAGATCCTTTGATCACCAATTTATACTTGTTGATAAAGATCAATCTTCTTTCATCTAGTTCTTCTTTGATATAAGTTTAGTTATTTGATCATCCTCAAGGAGGATGAACTTGGTTCTCTTCCTTGAATCATAATTGAACAAGGGTTCAGATCTTCTATTTGATCTAAGATCTTCTATTCTATTTGATCAAGTTGCAAGCAATATATATATATATATATCATCAAGAAGTATTTATTTCTTTTTATTGCTCTTTATTGATCATCCTTATCTTACTTATAATTTTTATTAGGGTTAGATAATTTACTAACCTTTTATGCTCTTATTATTATTATTATTATTATTATTCAACCAGTTAATGTTTTATTGGTTGAAGATAACTTATTTTAGCTTAAGTCTAGATTGCTCCTCTTATTTCCAATTGGCTAAGGCTTACTAGCTAAATGGGTGAACACAAATTGGTTACTTCAATCCTCATGTAAGGAGGCGTTTAGACCTCACAAATATCAATGAAAGGTAGGGGAAGAGCGATGCTCTATTAGAAAATCCCCTTAACCACTATGTTCAACATTCACTAAAGTGATCTTAGCTCAACCTTTCATAAGGTTCCTATGAGAATGTTAATCCTAAGTACTCTTTCTAATTGATTATAATTAAGTCCACGAACATTTAAAATGTCATTCATGGGGTTTATTATTTTCCTAGTTTGGGCCAAGGATTTGATAATTCTTATATTGTCCTCCTAACTATAGCCCTTACTAATTAAGTCCAAGTTAAATAATTCACTCTTATTTGTGTCATGAAACTCTACTTTCTCATTAGATTCAATTTTTGGTGTTAAATGCTATTTATCTCATAACTACTTTAACAATTAAATCTATTAATAAAATTTAACCATAAATGAATTATAACTTTAAAGCATAAGACTACATAATTGAACAACCTAATGATAATGGTACAAGGTACTTAAGATTATACTAGCAGGATTTCTAACTAATGTACTTTATCTAATAAACTCAAATTAAACTATCATGGACCTAAGGTACCATCTTATACCATAGTATAATCTTACATGAAATCTTAGCATGGTCCTAAGTTACAATTGCATGAAATCATATCAACATGGTACTAAGTTACAATTCATCATTCATGAATAATTTTATGGATATTTGAAATAAAGTTATACTAAAATAATCTATCATGGATCCTATATTCATGAAATAAATCAAATAAAATCAATGCATAACTCAAGCTAACCCATTTCTCATTATTAAAGCTTTTACTTATGATCCAACCATTAGATCTTAAGTCTTTTCCTTTTAAATCAAGGGTTTTAATTAATTTTAAGGCTTTTACTCCATTAAGGTCCAAGATCATATTCCTTTGTTTTTGGTCATATTCAATCCATGATTTCAATGGATTCCATTATAATATCATTCATTCAATCCATCCCAAGGATCTGATCATACTTGATCTTATTGATCAAGTGGATCCCTTTGTATTTTTAGGAATTTTCTACCATAAAGGGTAAATCCTTCAATTTATCTTAGATCTATCTAAATAAATCATGGATATCACTTGATTCCAACATTATGTCATCAGTAAATTAGATCCCAAGATCTGATCATCTCAGATCTTTGAAGATCATAAAAATCAGAAACTTAATTCTTGAAAATAGAAAGTTTCTAGAATGTTTTTATCAATATTATGGTTTTAGAAGAAAATAGACATTATAAGCTTTCTATAGCTTCTTTTCAATCTCAATTTGGAGTTCAGATGACTTCACAATTGAACTGTGAAGTTCACAGTCGTTCTTAGGGTCCAGATTTGATTTGCGCCCATCGAAATGGATGACCTAGATTGATTGGGTGCAATAGTTGAGCGGAGCGGTCGGGTGCAATGGTCATTGAGCACTCGTCACCGGGACTCACGCATGATGTCCTCCCCTGGGACAGGCACTGTTGCATGGTCATTCCGTCCAAACGGCGTCGCATAAGGTGCGCGTGCAGAGACGCTCGCTTAGGTGTGTCTCTGTACGACATTTTGCAGCGCGTCCCACAAATCCTAATTTGATTTAGGAGATCGGACAGTCCATTTTGGACTGTCCAATTAATCCTCTTCAATCAAAGGATCAAAACTCTATAAAATTTCTTAAAACTTCCACCCTAGGGGTTTTAGACCCTTCTGGATTGATTGGACGGCTCAAAATTTTCATCTGAGCCCTCCATCATCCAAAATTGAAGGGTTCTGGTCCTTACTTTATTTTTTATAATTTTTAACCTAAACCTAATTACTGAAAAATAAAAATTACGTAAAATAATATGAAATAAGTATAAGAAGTGGTTCCACCTACCTGATTGGAGAAAAAACATAGATTTGAAATTGATTTAGGGGTTTTGTAGATAAGGTAGTTTAGGATTGTATGGATAGTGGGATTCGTGAGATTCGATTTGGAACATAGTGCCTAATTGAATTTAGGTCTCTTGTTCCAATTAGAGAGAGGAGAGAGAAAGTGCAAGAAGGGAGATTTTTGGGAGTTTTGGAATTTTGGGAAGGAATATAGATCTGGTTTCTCAAAGTGAGCAAGATGATTTCTTGGGAATTTTAATGAACATTTTTTGAGGATTTTTGGAGGGGTATTTATAGGTGTTTTGCATTTTTCATAATTACTTGTAATAATTATATTTTAATTATTTTAAATATTAAATTAACATTGTATCCTCCACTACCACCTCCTTCTCCACTGGAAGCTGGTAGTGGTTTAACCACTCATTACATGTTTTCTAGCTGTTGGATTCGTTTGTGGGCCCCACGGGGTGTGCAACGACCATTTTGCCCTTTTATGGTGAAAAATCCAAGTTATTCTCCCAAACTCAGAATTGAGCATACTTAGTGGCATTGGATTTTTATTTCTAAGTACATGTTAAATATTGATGTCTCAAATCTCAGTTATGGATAAAATTACCATTTTACCCTTTTTATTCATAAAAATGAACAAGATTAGGGATTTTTCATTTTAACGTGGAATTGAATGTACTTAGTGTCATTTTGATCAGTTTTTTGAGTACATTCATAATTTATAAGTTTTAAATCATGTTTTAATCTCTATAAAAAGAGAATTTCCAATAACCTAATATTCTAGCCTAGAATTTCTGAAAACTCAAACTTTATTGATTTTCTCAATCAATTTACAAAAATTGGGTGCAATTGTGAGTACCTACAAAATTGACAATCATTTTGTTTTCATGAGTTTTTCACATGTTTTTCTTGGGAGTAGAAAAATGATGGTTGGTGGTGTGGTAAGTGTTTAATTTTTTATAAAAAATACTTAATTAGTACCCCATGTGTTATAAAATATAGTGTTATTTCTAGGGTTTTTTTGAAGATTCATAACACAAGCATTTCTAAGCTAATAATTCAAAAGTTTGATATTTTATAGGTTTAGAAGCAAATCCAGAGTAAGAATGAGCATCATCATAATTTTTTAGGATTTAATTAGGACTTTTACTATTTTTTTAGGAAGTAAGAAGATGATCCAACAACTTATATTGTGCTTTGCAAAGTTTTTCATGAGTCAAGCTACACAATTAGCTAGCTGGGGGTGTAAGGGATGACACGTTCCTACTAGGGGCTCATTAGTGGAGTCCCTCTCCTAAATAATTATCTTAAAAGGTAAGAAAGAAGGCAATTGGAAGCATTAAAGGTAATTAAAATGATCCATGTTAACAAATCATGCATTTCCATCTTTTGCATGAGAATAGGAGCCATTCATGAGGTTTCTTAGTACAACTAGGAAACCTAAGGAAGCCAAGCTACTCAAGTTTCGAAGCTAAGCATTGAAGCCACTTAAGCCACCAAGGAATGAGCCATCTGTAATGTCCGAGCAATTTATGCTAATTTTAACAAAAATGAATTGGACATTCTATAGGAAATAAACTATGTTAAATGTTTTACTTTATTTAAAATAGTAAATGAATGAATTTGTAAGAAAACTTGGTACCATTAGATTCTACTCGAAAAATGGAATCCAACGCCTCAAAGAACGCAAAAAACGGAGTTCGTATGAAGAAGTTACGGCCGTTTAAGGATTAGGGGCATTTCTATAATTTAAATTAAAAACGAAAAAGACAGAAAACGCAGGGGGCCGTTTTGATAACGGCACCCCGTCTTCTTGTTCCTCTAGATTTCTCAAGAAACCCTAGTTTTCAAAGGTTTCTGCCACCGCCAATGGCGACACTGCCATTGGCAGCACTACCATAGCAAGGCTATAAAAAGCCCCTATTCCCCTCTCTTCAAAACACGATTTTTCCGGCCATTTGGGCTGGGGTTTCTAGCAAAAATCGGAAACCCGTCTCCAACTTCCCTGCAATTTTTGGTAACGGCCAGGTCCTTCAGGCCAGCCATTTCCCTTCTTTCTCTTCCCCATTTCTTCCCTGGCATCACCCAAAAATTGGGTTTTTCCCTTCGTCGAGTTTTTCGGTGACATGGAGTTTCAGAACCAGAAAGGGGGTCTACCACTGGCGATAGGCACTCCCTAGGCTACCCAGGTAAGCCTGTCTTTCCCTCTCTCTAGTTTTTCCTTCTTCCAGGCTAGATCCGTGCTGGATCTAGCGTTTCCTGGCCAAAAAACACGATGAGGAAAGCTGGTTCCAGTCGGCTTTGTGCGAACAAGGCGTCCCAGGGACGCCATGCTTCACGTGCGCTTGGGACGGGTTCCAAGCATGCGACAGTGCATACACTGTCCCTGGTGTGGCCTCCGGGTGCACGCGCGACGTGGGGTATGGGTCCTGGCTCGACCGGGATGCATAGGGTGCCCTAGGAACTGAGACGCGCCATGCTACACCAAAGGTGCGTTTGCGCGATGCCATCTAGGACGCATGTCATAGCGCGTCGCTTGGGCATGCATGTGTGCGTGCAAACGACGTCCCTAGCACGGCCTTTGGGCGCGCACAATGTGCAGGCATGGGTCTTGGTTCGACCAGGGCGCGCACACATCTTGGAAACCATGATGCACAGACCTAATAAGACTATAAAATTAGCATCATAGGACCATTTATAGAGTCTGAATACTGAAAAGTAGATCCATATCATAGGATCTAGCTTGACAATGAATTAGGCAAGGACCCATGAACCCTGAAAGGCAGATTTAGTGATCTAATTTCTAAATAGATCGAAATTGATAAGGACTCCTTGTTATCCATTCATATCCAGGAGTTTATAAATGAGACCCAGGGTCAGGTTGAGTGATGAAGGACGCGACTCCAGGAGATTTCGAGGTAGGTGCTCTATCACTAATAGACTTTTAAAAAGAGTCATGATTGTTATGAGAATGCATGTTTTAAGTATAAGTTATATGACTTGTTTAGCATGACTTAATTTTATAAATGAATTTAGCATGCATATGATAAATACATTATGCATAGACATGTTTTGCCAACAATTGCATAAATTGCATGATTTGTGGTTATTGAGTTTTGAAAAAATTCATATCCTTGAGGGTTACCAAAAGATGCTGGAGTGCCCAAAAGACACTAGGTAGGCAGTTGTGAGGGCCAGACAATTGTGAGGGACCCAAAGAGGACAGGTTTTGAAAAAGAGGTTTTTGCTTGATTGATCGTATATGATTTGGGCCAGTAAGCTCGTGGGCGCTATGCCGAGAGGTCTGGGGTGGCCTCCCAGCCTCTACCACTATTAGGCTGAAAGGGTACCACGCTAAAAAGGCATGTCCCTGCTTCGACTGCATGTGGTACATGGGGCTACCACTGGTGTCACGGCACTGGGTCGAAGTGTCATATGCCCCGTGGAGGCTATGACCCTGTGTCCTTAGGTACCCGGGGACCACAAGGCGGTGAGGTCGTGGGCATAGTGGGCCTTATGTTTTGAGGATTTACTTGCATTGCATATGGCATGACATGAGGTTGGTCGACCATACCATATATCTATGAGTTGGATTCAGTTGAGCATCTTATGCATATCATTATGTTTATGATATATATATGATACTTTCGACTTGGATTATGCGATTCTTTAAGTCGTCAATATTCCAATTCAACAATGGTTTTTAATATCGATATTGAACATGAGTGTTCAAACATGCACATGTTTTAAAGAGCATATGATTTTAAATGTAGCATACATTGTAAAACTAGTAGTGATAGACTCCTACTGAGTATAGTATATACTCACCCAATCCTTAACATATTTCAGGACAGCTCCATTCACAAATGGAAGACACCTCAGGAAATGTTAGTGCTTCGAGCAAGAAAAATCAAAAGGAGACAATTATACATGTAAGTAAACACTTTACCCTTTGGACATGTATTTGTATTTATTTACTGATTGAAATGTGAGTCAGTGACTAGATAGACCTGGGAAGACATTTATGATTTCTGAAATTTTCAAAAACTACTTTGGTTGTTGTGAAAGAAAATGACACTCAGGGTTTTCAAAATGAGTTTAAAACAAAAGATTTTCCGCTGCATTGCATGGTTTTCACAAAATGGTTTTCAAATAGGGATGCATCCTGCCTTAGGAATTAGATGTTGCATTTAAAAATGCATGGGAAAACCTGGGTCATCACAGTTGGTATCAGACCCCAGGTTTTATCCTTTCACAACCAGTCCAACATGTCCAAGGGTCATAGACAATCGAGAAAATTAAAAAGAAATAGTAGAAATAGAAATAGTAGAGATGATTAGCATATTAATGCTCAAGGCATTTCACGATAAACAAATAAACAAATAGGTGAAAAAGGAGATGGGTCTAGCAAATACTTAGATATTGGATGGTTTAAATCTTATAAATAAGGATTGTTGTGCAGTGGTGCAAACAGGGAAACTCATATATAAATTAGAGAATGATGAATGAAGATGAACTTGTTAGTAGATAGTTCTGACCTGTAATAGATTAATCTCACCAAATATGAGAAAATCGAAGAACTTAGATGGCTATCTTACCATCATAAAGAATATCAGAGAATGAATAGAATATGAGTATGATAGGGGATGTAAAAGACAGACTTTGAGAATATTTTGATGATAATCTAAGAGGGATGAGAATGCAAGATGATATTAGGAAATAACTGTGACTCGTACTAGATCACAAAGGTATGGATCTTGAAAGACTTAGCTCAATTTTGGATACCTTAATTGGAGTCTTTTGAAGAGTGAAGTGATATCGAATAACAACTACCTGAGTATTATGGAGCAAATTAGAAGATGTATACAAGTGACATATTATGTGATTAAGAGAAACATAACACGAATATGATAGGGAAATGAATTCGATCGAGTTATCAAAAGATTTTGAAGATAATATTAGGGATGATAGATCTGTGAATAATAGATTGATCCTAACATGAACTTATAAGACAAGGATAGCATGACCAAAAGATTAATGACATTATTAAGACATTGTATGAATTTTCTTGAGGCTATAGGCAATTAAGGATTTCAATGATATTAGAAAACTTCAACATTTCTTGGAGGTATTAAATTTCTCCTGTCTGACAAGAAGATCGAGTATATGCAACAAAGCACATGAAGACATTGATCTAGGTAGACGAAAATGAGGATTTTGAAGAAAAGAGAGAAAGAGATAGAGATGTAACTACCAGTATTCAATGAATATTGAATATTCAAAAGAAGAAGATCATGACTTTATGGAGATACATGCAATTCTATCATCTTGAATCCTATAGGAAGGTAGATCAAACAAATACAAAGGAATAATACTAGATGAGTTGGTGATCTTATTGTAAAAGAGTATAAAAGAGAGAAAGCATATGGGGTTTAAGACTTTGAGTAGAATATCGAATATCAGGAGATTATGGGACAAGAAATTTTTAAGAGGAATGGTGACCAACTAGAAATTAAATTCTACAAATAGTTTGATATCAATTATTACAATTAGATTCTTATCGGATTCATTAGATTATGGGGAACACCAATGAATATAGTCCATAAAAAGGAAGATTTGGTGATATCCTACCTTGCCACTACATGAGTAAATAAAGTATATTGAAAAAGGAATTAAGCCGGGACAGTGACTTGTTCATTTGTCTTTCTTCAGCAAGTAGGGTACCATCAAGGATCGAATTGAGGTCTTGCTATCATAGATTGGAAGAGCAAATATCTTAAGACCATTATTTAGTCATTACCTTTAGAGTACTATAGATTAAATAAAGGTATCCCACCCTATTTAATCAAATATGTTAGTAGTCAAAGTTATATACATATTATAAGTATTTAGACATGAGTTTTACCTAAAAGAAGTTACTTGTTAGACTAAGTCATTTGAGGGTATGAGGTCAGTTGATTAGGCCACATCATGGAGGAGCTACGAGTATAATGAATACAGTAACAACTGAGACAGAAGCAAAAATAAGGAGCAATCTCCACCAATGAGACAGATTTTTCCAAACATGAATAGATACCATGACAAACCATAGAAATCACTGTGGGTCTGAAAGATGCTGTTGACTTGGATTGAAAAGAAAGGCAGATAAGCACTGATCGCTTTAGAGAGACCGTTGAGCTTATAACCTATACATCTGGACAGAGATCAACAGGTAATCGAATAAATTCTCTTTCTATATGTCTACGAAAATGTTGATGTAATAGTTATCAAGCGAGAACTGCTATTATAAGCTAAGTATGAGGAGGCATTTGAAAGATAAAATTTGAGGAATTGAGAAAACCACTACTTATAATGATGATACCCCCTGACAATTAAGACTGAATGGTTGATGACAATGCAGTAATAAAAGATTGAACAACATATTGACATAGGGAATGGAAGGAGAAAAGTTGAGGTGGCCAGCACATTATAAGGTGAGATTCGATGTTACGTTGCTTTTGGACAAAGAGTTAGTTGTTATGTGCATATACCAAGTAAGAAAAATCAATTGAAGGAATTTCCTGAGGACTAACCTTACTAGATCAAGTATAGAACATTTGGTCTAAAAGATTACGAAGAAAACCATCAACCAAAGAAAGGACACAGAGGATAATGACAAAGGATTCAACCATGACCTAGTAAGGGTACTCGGTTATGAATAAGAGACTTTTTGCATAAATAGGAAGATTATTGGAAATCCTAATGACAAATTGATGTGAATAGTGAGATAGGCCTCTAGATGAGAACATTTGACCATGATGGCGAATTAACCATAAAATATTTGACATGAGTGTGCATAAACTCTTCAAGGAGAAAAGCATTTGATGACTTCAACATCTATGAAACTTGATGTACAGTTCAGATATCCTAATCGTAATATGAGATAGTATTAGTGATGGAGGATGCTACTTGAATTATTTTATATAATATGGGTTGAGGACACAAGTTATAGTAGAAAAGCGACAGACAGTTGAAATTTGAAGTCAATCAAGGGTTTGGCTGTAGGGTACATGATACCATATTAGCTATTGAAGTATCTTGGGGACAAATATAAAAGATAAGAAGCAAAGTTAGACACAATAGAAAGAATGTAACCTTTTTTGTTGGACACGTACAAATGACATACAACCAACCATTAGAAGGGGCCGTTGATGATGAATAGATCACTAGATGGAAGACAAGAGGAAAAAGGGATTATCCTATGCTATTCAAAATGAAAAAGGAGAAATAAGATCATATGATCTCAAAGAAGTATGGAGTAATTTATACATGAATAAAGAAGCATGATCCTACAAGGAGACTATCCTATACATGATGAGAAAAGTATAGGCATCTAAGGATTTCTAGATAGATGAATTACAGCTAGAAACCGGTATTGTTAAACTGGCACGTATAGGAATATGCATCAGAGTACGCAGCGAAAGCGGCCCTTATAGGTAAGCCCTTGTAGAAGGAACAATAAAAATGATAAATTGAGGTTGAGCCTAGATTTGATTCCTAAGGGGAGAATGCATTCACCAAGAAGTTATCTAAGAGACAAAATACCTTGAATATGATAATTTATGGAATTTCGAGGACGAAATTCTTTTAAGGGGGTAATAATGTAATGCCTGAGCAATTTATGCTATTTTTAACAAAAATGAATTGGACATTCTATAGGAAATAAACTGTGTTAAATGTTTTACTTTATTTAAAATAGTAAACGAAGGCATTTGTGAGGAAACTTGGTACCATTAGATTCTACTCGAAAAATGGAATCCAACGCCTCAAAGAACACCAAAAACGGAGTTTGTATGAAGAAGTTACATCCGTTTAAAGATTATGGGCATTTTTGTAATTTAAATTAAAAACGAAAAAGACAGAAAATGCAGGGGCATTTTGATAATGGCACCCCGTCTTCTGTTTCCTCTAGATTTCTCCAGAAACCCTAGTTTCCAGAGGTTTCTGCAAGGCTATAAAAAGCCCCTATTCCCGTCTCTTCGAAACACGATTTTTCCAGCCATTTGGGGCTGGGGTTTCCAGCAAAAATCGGAAACCCGTCTCCAACTTCCCTGCAATTTTTAGCAATGGCCAGGTCCTTCAGGCCAGCCATTTCCCTTCTTTCTCTTCCCCATTTCTTCCCTGGCATCACCCAAAAACTGGGTTTTTCCCTTCGTCGAGTTTTCCGGTGACATGGATTTTAGAACCGGAAAGGGGGTCTACCGCCGGCGATAGGTGCTCCCTAGGCTACCCAGGTAAGCCCGTCTTTCCCTCTCTCTAGTTTTTCCTTCTTCCAGGCTAGATCCGTGCCAGATCTAGTGTTTCTCAGCTGGAAAACACGATGAGGAAAGCCGGTTCCAGCTGGCTCTGTGCGAACAAGGCATCCCTGGGACGCCATGCTTCATGTGCGCTTGGGACAGGGTCCCTGGGACGGGTTCCAGGCATGCGACAGTGCCTACATTGTCCCTGGTGCGGCCTTTGGGTGTGCGCGCGACATGGGGCACAGGTCCTGGCTCGACTAGGATGCACGGGGTGCCCTGGGAGCTGAGACGCGTCATGCTACACCAAAGGTGCGTCCGCGTGATGCCATCCACGACGCATGTCATAGCGCGTCGCGTGGGCATGCATGTGCATGTGCAAACGCGGTCCCTGGTACAGCCGTTGGGTGCACACGATGTGCAGGCATGAGTCCTGGTTTGACTAGGGCGCGCACACGTCTTGGAAACCATGATGCGCAGACCTAATAAGACTATAAAATTAGGATCATAGGACCATTTATAGAGTCTGACTATTGAAAAGTAGATCCATATCATAGGATCTAGCCTTAGGCAAGGACCCATGAACCCTAAAAGGTAGATTTAGCGATCTAATTTCTAAATAGATCTAAATTGATAAGGACTCCTTGTTATCCATTCATATCTAGGAGTCTATAAATGAGACCTAGGGTCGGGTTGAGTGATAAAGGACACAACTCCAGGAGACTTCGAGGTAGGTCCTCTATCGCTACTAGACTTTTAAAAAGAGCCATGATTGTTTTGAGAATGCATGTTTTAAGTATAAGTTATATATGACTTGTTTAGCATGACTTAATTTTATAAATGAATTCAGCATGCATATGATAAATACATTATGCATAGACATGTTTTGCAAACAATTGCATAAATTGCATGATTTGTGGTTATTGAGTTTTGAAAAATTGCATGTCCTTGAGGGTTACCAAAAGACACTAGAGTGCCCAAAAGATGCTGGGTAGATAGTTGTGAGGGCCAGGCAGTTGTGAGAGACCTAAAGAGGACAGGTTTTGAAAAAGAGGTTTTTGCTTGATTGATCGTATATGATTTGGGCTAGTAAGCTCGTGGGCGCTATGCCGAGAGGTTTGGGGTAGCCTCCCAGGCTCTACCACTATTAGGTGGAAAGGGTACCACGCTAAAAAGGCATGTCCTTGCTTCGACTGCATGTGGTACATGGGGCTACCACTGGTGTCACGACACTGGGTCGAAGTGTCATATGCCCCATGGAGGCTATGACCTTGTGTCCCTAGGTACCCGGGGACCACACAGCGGTGAGGTCGTGGGCATAGTGGGCCTTATGTTTTGAGAATTTACTTGCATTGCATATGGCATGACATGAGGTTGGTCGACCATACCATATATCCATGAGTTGGATTCAGTTGAGCATCTTATGCATATCATTATGTTTATGATATATATATATATATACATATATGATACTTTTGACTTGGATTATGCGATTCTTTAAGTCGTCAGTATTCCAATTCAACAATAGTAGTGATAGACTCCTACTGAGTATAGTATATACTCACCCAATCCTTAACATATTTTAGGACAGCTCCATTCACAAATAGAAGATGCCTCAGGAAATGTTAGTGCTTCGAGCAAGAAAAATCAAAAGGAGACAATTATACATGTAAGTAAACACTTTACCCTTTGGACATGTATTTGTATTTATTTACAGTTGGGCTATGAGCTGTGATGGGATAGACTTGGGAAGACATTTATGATTTTTGAAAATTTCAAAAACTACTTTGGTTGTTGTGAAACCAAATAACACTCGGGGTTTTCAAAATGAGTTTAAAACAAAAGATTTTCTGCTACATTGCATGGTTTTCATAAAATGGTTTTCAAATAGGGATGCATCCCGCCTTAGGAATTAGATATTGCATTTAAAAATGCATGGGAAAACCTGGGTTGTCACACCATCCAAGTGAGCCATCAAGCCATGGATGAATGCCACATGGATCCGCATGATTGCAGCACCAATTCAAGCAATTATCCTATGTTAGAAGTATGATTTTCTAGGGATTTTGTGAGATATTTGTGAAAGGTAAGATGATCAAGCATTGGTGGACCCATTAAGAGAGAAAATCTAACTTTCCAATTGCATTTCCTATTGTATTTGACCCTTCCATCCTAGGATCCATGATTTTATCTTAGAGAGGGAGCCACCTTCCTAGAAGGTGACACCTTCCCCTTGTTTGGAGGCTTAATTCAAGTAGTTTTCTATTTAGGAAACCCCTATATATCTTCATTCAACACATCTCAAAACCCTAGATCTCTTTCCATTTTTCCTACATTTACCCATCACCATAGATCTCTCCTTGCTACCATTCAAATCACCATCCAATTAAGGGGGGTGGAATTCCACCCACCTTCCTAGGAAAAAGTTGCCCCCTTTCCTAAACTTGTAACCAGCTAGACATGAACTCTCTTCCCTCTCTTTCTTACATCATATAGCCTGCATTATCTTCCACCTAACATTCCTCAATCAAAATCCTAGATCTAGATCTCCTTCCCTCCTTGATTCAGCATTTTCTAAGTTAAAGACCCAACCATCTATACATCCGCCATGGTTCCCATGTTTTCTACCAAGTAAAGGTTGGAGAGACAACTAGTTTGCTTGGTGATCTTTGGAGCTGGACTTTGGCTTTATTTGATGCTTTTCTTCCTTTAGATTTCTAGTTATATCTCTTGTTAATTTCTCTCCAATTTAGGTTAGTAGATTATCTTAATTTGCTCATGTTTTGTTCTTGAATTCCATATGCATAGTTCCAGCCCTTAAGTCCTTTGTTTATTTCTTCAATTCTCTAGTTTCCTTTACTTATTCAATCAAGATTTAAGTTAAATCTTCTACAGTGGTGACAACCTAGAGAAGAGAGAGCTTAGAGCCTTAGTTTCTTCCCTTAGTTTTGAACGTTTTCTACCTTAGATTCATCTTAATTTAGGTGCGGATTCCTTATTGTAGTTCATTATATTACCCTTCTTTTCTCTTGAATTCATTTCTTAGTTTTCTTTGTGTGTTATCTTAATTTATATTATGACCATTAGATCGCATTTTTGTTGTTGTCTAGATTAAGTTTTAGTTCTATGTTTTGTGTGTAACTTCTAGATTTATAGACTTTTTTATGTGCATAATTTTGATGTAATTTTACATTAATTCAATGAAATTCTTTGAGGATTCTTATTATTAAATGTTTCCATTATCAAAGTACTCTTGATTTAGGTTGCTATCTTGCATAAAAGTTATTGTTTCAGTTGCTTTATATGCTTGTTTTAAGCACTTGAAATATGGAAATTTCTCTCTTTAATCTTAATGCTTTGTTTCCAGCCATCTAAACATCTTAATTTCTTGAATCCTTAGGAACCCATTTAGCTTTCTAGGTTGTTTATTGAGTTCTCGGTTATCTTGCATGATAGTTTGCCTTTAGTTCATCAGTTTAAGCCATCTTTGAACCTATAAACCATGCACACAGTCTGTAGATCATGCACGTGGTACTAGGTTAATTTGCTCTTTGATTTTTGGTTAATTTAGATGATGAATCTTATTTTATCAATTTTTATTTAGTTGTTTGCATCTTATTTTAGGTTTAGAAAGTTTCTTATTTAGGAAAGTGTTTAGATTAGGAAAGTTTCCTATCTAGTACTTAAATTAAGTTGCTTAGTTTAAATCATTCTTGTTTTGCATTAGTTTCTAATTCCATTGCATTAGTTAGGTAAGTTTCTAATTCCATTGCTTAGTTTTAATTATAGCAAGTTTCTTTTAATTATAGTTTCTAATTTCATGCATTTACTTTCCTAGTTTAAATTAAAATTAATTCAATCTCTCTCTTTCATAAGCACTTTAAATAAGATCCATCAAACATACAAATTTGTGAGATTCCTTATGGGATCAACCTCTCTCATGTGTAATTACTACTTTGATTCATGTGCTTGAGAGTAATATTGAAGGTACACCAAGTTTTTGGCACTATTGTAGGGGAATCACAATGGATTTGTGGTTGGATTTTTATTTGAATTGTTTATCTTTAGTTGTAGTCTTAGGTTGCATTAGATTATGATTTTTGTATTGCATTTGCATATCTTGCTAATTCCTCACAATTTGATGCATCTTGCTTGTTATGTGCGAGGGGAATTTATCATAGGAGCGGGGGTGATCTTGTGGGACAAAGCTTCATCAAATTTTATTGCTTTCCTAGATTAGAGATTTTCCTTATTAAGTGAACTTTTAGTGAGGCCCCATTATAATTTGAAATTTCTTTATTCAATTTTAAAAGTGTTCTATTAATACAGGACAAGTGTGGGATATGGTGGCCCACACTTGATCTTCATCAAAAAGCCCATTGTAAGTTTCCTTCACTTTATTTTACTTTTTTAGTATATTTGAATTTAGTGTAGTTTGCATATTACTTGGTAGAGTAATTCATATAGTTTAGGTTCATCCATTTTATCTGTTACATCTTAGTTAAGATTGTTACATTAAATTGCACCTATCTAACCCTTGGTTAGATAGCTTATAGGTTGCATTAGTTTGATTTCTTGTACTTGCATTACACATTTACTGCTTTATGGTGGATGGGACATAATGGTAGTAAGGGCTCCACAAGAACCCTCATAAGATAAGGACTAGACTTCATCACTAGATCCTTGGCCCACTTGGGAAATCAAATAAATTGCTTATATGCTTGTGATCTTAGTAATTAATCTTAAATTAAAATCAAGTAGCAAGATACCTAGGGTTTTGAGCTCATAGAACCTTTTTTGAAAGAGGTGATCTATTGTCACTCTAGTGGCTCTTGAACTTTGTCGTTATAGTGGGTATCCAAAACCCAAGTGATTTTCCCATGCCTTTTTTATTGACAGTTATTAAGGTATAAACACCTCCTTCCATAAGAATTGTATTAACTATCTTGGGCAAGACCTAGCTGGTAAGCAGTAGTCAAGTCTAGATTAAAGGATGAGTTGTCTAGCTTTAGGTTAAAAGCTACAACCTCATTGATTAACAAGACATCTCCTTAGCATTAGGAATTGTTTGCTTGCATATCATATAGAGTTAGGAGTCACATTTAGATTTAGGTTGCATCATTTAGTTAGGTATCCTTATAGTGCATGCAAGGATGCCGATCTTAGAACATTGAGTTAGTACCATTAGATCTTAAGATTTAACGTACTCATAAACAAGGGTTAAGAAACCAAGTACTTAACGCTATGGCTAAACCATCAACAATAGTTGACCATAAGGCTATAAGAGATTTCTATGCACCACACCAATTGAATACTCCATCATGCATCACATTACCACATACCAATGGAGACCACTTTGAGCTTAAACCTGAAGTCATACAGTAGCTCCCATGTTTCTATAGTCATGAGAGAGAGGACCCTTACAAATCAAGGAATTCCTTGATATTTGTGCTACATTCAAGTATAGTAATGTCATAGATGATTTTATTAGACTTAGGCTATTCCCTTTCTCATTAAAGGATAATGCCAAATCATGGCTAAATTCTTTAAAGGTTAGTTCCATTGACACATGGGACCAATTGTTTAAAAAGTTTCTGGGCAAGTTCTTTCCTATCCATAAAACCAATGCCTTTGTGGGGAGATAATTAATTTCCAATAGAGAGATGATGAGCAATACTATGAATATTAAGAGAGATGGAATGAATTGTTGTAGAAGTGTCCCCACCTTGGTTTTGAAAAATGACAATAGGTCTAGTGCTTTTATGAGGCATTGACACCTCAAAATAAACAAATGATAGATGCTACTAGTGGCAAGGCCCTTATGATGAAAAGTTAAACTGAGGCCTAGGAATTTTTTCAAACTTTAGCAAATAATTTCTAGCAATGGGATTATTCTCATAGGATAGAGATACATGCCCTACCACAAAACAAAAGGAGGGCTATATGAAGTTGGAGTATCATCAGACATTTATTATAAGCTTGATTCTATAGTAAACATAATTGAATCTTTGGGTTAGAGAATGGCAAGCTTGAAACTATGTTCAAAACTTTCTTGGCTATTAATATATCCTCTAAACCTCCACAAAATGCTTGCACTATTTGTTCTAGCCCAGCCCTTTTAACAACAACTTGTCCATCAAAACAAGTATACCCTGAACATATTTTGAACAGATGAATGCAATGAATGCATATCGCAACTTGGGCAATAATAATCCTTATTTTGAGACCTACAATCCAGGATGGGCTAGGCATCCAAATTTTTCATGGTCTAAGAATAATACCCAAAGGGGTCCACCAAGGATTCCCCATCCTCAAACCTTTCCTCATACTCAAGTCCCATGGTAGCTAATTTCTCAGTAGTTTCCACAACAACTATGAACACCTTTCCTAGAAGAAGCTTTAAATTTATTCATGCAAAATTCTATACAATTCTAGAATGAGACTAAGAAAACTCTGCATGCCAACTCTCAAAACATTGCAGAGTTGGAATATACAATGGGTCAATTATCTACTTCCTTAAGTGATAGGGACGAAGGAAAGTTTCCCACTAACACTATTTTAAATGCTAAGGGCTAGTTAGAAACAGGGTCTAGTTCTCATAACTAGAGACCCCATGAATAAGTAAAGTCTATCACAACCCTTATGAATGGTTGTCAAGTTGATAACAAAGTGGGATAGACAGAGGAAAGGACTAAAGAAAATATAGAAGAGAATGAAAAAGAAAAGACAGAAATGTCCCACTCCATCTAAGCCTAGAGTGGTGGCACCTTAGATTACTTTTAGTTCATCAATTTAAGCCATCTTTCAAACTATGAAACATGTGCATGGTACTAGGTTAATTTATTTGTTTAGTCATGTTTTAGTAGTTGTTATTTAGTTATTTGCATCATAGTTTAGGTTTAGAAAGTTTCATTTTTAAAAAGTTTCTTGTTTAGGAAAGTTTCCTTCTTAGTAGTTTCCTTATGTTGCTTAAGTTAATTCATTCTAGTTTTGTGTTAGTTTATTTATATAATTGCATATTAGTTAGGTAAGTTTGTAATTCCACTGCTTAGTTTTAATTTTAGTAAGTTTCCTTTAATTTTAGTTTCTAATTACATGCATTACTTTCCTAGTTTAAATTCAAATAAATCCAATCTCTCTCTTTGGCTGAAGTTAAGCACTTTAAATAAGATCCATCCAACATACAAATTTGTAAGATTCCTTGTTGGATCGACCTCTCTCACATGTAATTACTACTTTGATTCATGCACTTGTTAGTAATGATAAAGCTACACTAGGTACTTAAATAATTTTCTCACCATAAACAAAGAGTGAATATTTCTATAACCATCATGCTAAACTTTCCTATCATATTGTCAAGCATGTCCTAATAGTAAGTGACATGCATCTATTAGAATCACATCACACCAAAATTAATCTTTGTACCTTTTTCCAATAGAGAAAGAGACTAAGCATTTACGAGTTACCTTGATTTGATCTCTCTTATCTAGCCAATTAAGTTTGTAAGGTTGAGGATGGGGCTTTGTGTAATCAAAAATTTTCTAAACTACTTTACTCATCTCGAAAGCAAATGACTCTCGGAGTTTTCAAAATGAATTTAAAACAAAAGATTTTCTGTTGCATTGCATTGTTTTCCAAAAATGTTTTCCAATAGGGATCGATCCCGCCCTAGGAATTAGATATTTCATTTTAAAATGCATAAGAAAACCCAGGTTGTCACACTTTGTTTTCAACTTGAATTTATTCATCAACTTTGTAGAAGTAATATTCTCACAAGCACCACTATTAGTTATAACATCACATACATTTCATTTGGATGTGCATCTCATGTGAAAGATTATGTAGAGTAGCTAGTTATCATCATCTTTATAGACAACACTTAAGCTTGTTTACACCACCAACATCTCACCTTGATCGTTACATCATCTTCCTCATCATGACATGATTGAGATTCTTCTTCATATTCAAATTTTGATTCTTCCTCCACTAGTTCAACCACTTTGTGGTTTGGACATTTAGATGCTATGTGTTGAAGACCTTGACATTTGAACCATCTCATCGAACTTGGACTTAAAGGGACCAGAGTGCTTGCTGTCATCACCTTTGGATTGTGTTTGTCAAAATCTTGTACTAAATGGTTGTTTAGAAGAAGAAACACTTTCTAAATTGGAAGAATTTCTCTTTCGAAAGATCTTAAAATACCTCTTTTTGAAACTTCATTTTGTTGTTTTTCTAAAATTTAATCATGTTTTCTAACATCATAGAAAACCAATACTATTGTAAACATAATGTATATCCAATTTCTTTCTTTAAACCCCCCAAGAAACATGTATGGTTTGCTATTCAAGTTTCAAAACATCACTCTTTAAGATAAAGATGTTCAAATTCAATAATATATTCTTCAACACTCATGTTTTGTCAATTTAGATTTTGGACTTTTGAAAACATATCCATTCTATAGTTTTCAAGTAAAAATCTTCTGTTCAAATCTTTTTTCATTTTTCCCAAATTTCAATCTTGTTTCTTCCCTCATGTGCTCTTTGTTTCTTTAAATTTTCCCACCATAAAGAAGCATAAATTACAAGTTTAAGAGCAACTAATTTTACCATAGCATCCTATAGGAACTCCTCTTACTTGAAAACATGTTTAACAATATGAAGCCAGTCTAGGTATTCATGAGGTTGCAATTTTCCTTCAAACTCTGAAACGTTCACTCTCACTCCTAAAAAGTAAAAATCATGGTATATTCTAAGAGAATTGTTTGATGACAATATCCTATCCAAAACTCATATTCTTGCATAAAAAACAAAGATATTTGTCTGAGTCATTGTTGGAGAATTCAATCTCTGACTCCTCACCTCATCTATCACCATGACTGCTATATTTCTCTAGACATTCTTGGAGTTATTCAATTTGTTTCCGTAGGCGGTCCATCTTCAAATCACAAGCATCTTTGTCAGAAGTAACCATGTGTTGTGCTCAAAATGACATTGCATTACAATCTTGAGCTCTAATAACAATTTGGTTTTAGATAATAGGACAAATAAAATATAATAGGATTGATTAAAATAGCTTACAACTCTATGGATACATGAGAACCACCACTATCAAGATATAAGGCAAAAGTATAAAAATAGCTCACCACTCTACAAATATAGAAGAATCACCACCATAGATATACAAAACTATTGGCTAGAACTAGCTCACCAGAAGAATCATGACCTTAAAGATACATAGGTGGCACCCCCTCACTCTAGGATCCCTCCAAGAGATATAAAAGACAAAAGAAAGTTGATATTCACTCGCCTTTGTTCAATGAAAAAATAGCCAATTCACTATATCCTTTTATTCATGCTACAAGGGGGTATAAATAGATAAGACAACACTCTCATATTAGCAACTTTCAAGACTAAAAGTGACTTCATAAAAATAATAGTTTTCCTAACTTCCCTTGCAAGAAATTTCCTTGATCTTGGTTGATTTAGAATCTTGACTAGTCAAATACCTTCACTAAGGAAGGCTCCTTATAAATTTTTTGACCATGTGGATTTAGGAGTGTTTTGAGTGGACCATGGGACATCTCCCATTGACTAATATGAAATTTCCATGTGTGAGGATCCAAGACATCCATCCTCTTTTAATCCAAGATGTCCATCCATTGTGATTCCTAGATTCCCTATGACATCTTTCCTAGATGATCCAAGATGTTCATTTGTTGAGGATTCAAGACGTTCACTCCTTCAAGATGTAAGACATCCAAAACGCGTTAATTCAAGAGGTTTTTATGATGATCTAAAATGTTCATTGCTTAATCATTCTTTTCCTCTTTTGATCTACCATATATCTTTTGACGTACGGACACTCCCATGTCACATATGACCCTCTTGATTTACATAGCTAAACCTTGATCCAATCGATAAGATTTAATTCTACATTAAAAATGTAAGTTTTAAAGTTAAAACTCAAATATTTCATTCCTAAGTGTATCGATTTTGATTTCTATCAAACTCTGCTTTCCAAACTCCTAATCTAAACTAAAAAATAGAACATAGAGTTATAAATTAATATAAAAAAGATAATCATTGGATACCCACAAGCCTAGATTTTGCTAGTCCTAGAACAAAACAAGCTAAAAACAAAGATAAGAAAATTTCTACCTATAATATCTCCCTTACAAAGAAAACTTCTAACTTTAAGAAGATCAACCACTAATACTTGCAACAAACAAATAGATCCTTTTGAACACTACCAAGTAACTGGTTTTCATTCTTCACTTTGTCTTGGACTACTTGATCATATCAATATGATTTTCAAAAGCATGAAGTGCATATAGTTGTAGGTGTACAATCCACATATCTATGGGCAAGTCCATCCCATGTGTGACCCATTAATCAAGACATTTAGCTCCATAATGCAAAATAATACAATGTTATGGATTCATTCTTCATGAGTCATGATAGAGAGTTATGATGGTCCTTTTCACTTCCACTCTATTTAGGATGTAAGTGCATAATGTCATAGTTTACATTTACATTTACTTCATTTTGATTACATGAAATGTGCAATATCTAGCTCTCATAAGCTTTTCGACATAGTCAATGTAATAAGTGTTAGGCTAGTGACTTCCAATTTAGTTGGCTTTGGTATTAGGTATAAAGATATCCCTTGGTCTTAATAGCTCTAACCAAGTAGGCTACTGAATTGAACTAGTTATGTTAGTCATTCCTACCTTTTAACATAAATACTCATGCTTCCTAAGGCACAAAAATCCAGTTAGTCAATAAAATACCATCTTTTTTTTTTCTCTTATCTTAACTAATAACAAAGGTTCATATTTTGTCATGAAAATATAAGCATTTCTAATATATCAAATTTTTTTTTTTAAAGTATAGGTACCAATAAATATCCCAATAAGATTACAAGTAATATATAATGAGGTTGTATTACTAGATTGATTCAGTGAGTGCAAAATGGTTTGAAATTACTAGTACAAAAATGTAATATGATAAAATAGAATTTAAATTACTAAACTTAATTATTAACATCACCTAGTTAATTCATTTGAAATTTCTATGTTAAAATTTATCTTCCTAACAATAGAAACACATTTTGATGGGAATATTGCAAAAACCTAGAAAAAGAAATTACTTTTTCAAAAATGAGAAAAAAAAACACTAAAATAAAAATTCCTTCCCCTAAGCCTGAACTAAGTACTTGTCCTCAATGTGTAGATAAAAAGTAGAATACAATAGCTAGAATAAGTAAAGGTGGTTAAGGAAAGAGCAAACCTTAAAAGGGATAACCAAATACGAAGAAAAAGATTATAGAACTCTATTTTATCCACAGCAACCATAGCTCCATTGTCTAGGAAATTTTTGTTTGCATGAGTAGTTGCTTTGGCTCTTAGTTTTTCACATTTTCTTTTTTCTATTTTTATTAACCATAACAAGATGAAAAATAAAGAAAGAAAATCCTAAAATTTGGGGTTGCCTCCGAAAAAATGCTAAGTTACCATCTTTAGCCAAGCATCACTAAAGGACTCAATCTCGATCAACTAACACAACAGACTCAACAATTTCTTTCTTAATCTCACTCATGCTCTTAGTAACACGTTTCAACCTTGGCGATTGACCTTGAATGCTTAATTAGAACATGTATTAGAAATCTCAACAATGTCATGAGGGAAAACCAATGAGACTATAAAAGACCTTCCCATCAAGATTTATACTTACTAGGAAAGAAGTGCCATTTATAATTAGAGAATCAATCTGTTTGATTAGATTGAAAAGACTTTCTATATATGAGTTTATCATGAGTCATCTTAGTCCTAAGTTAGGATAGTTGGGAACTCTCATAAGCTACATGGTGCATCTCTTCTAACTCATAAAGTTGGCATTTTCAATTAGAACCAGATGTTTCAGCTAATGTATCAATGCTATAAATCTGGAAATATCCTATTTATTTATTTATTTATTTATTTATACAAAATTGATTATAGGCATTAAAAAAAGAGAGTTTAACTCTCATATTTACAAAGGATAAATCCATTGCCCATATACTACAACTAAAGCATGCAGTCATTGTAGCTAGGAAGGGACAACTTAAAATTAGAGAAATTTGATGGTTGAAATTGGAGAAAGGTTCCACATGCAAATCAACCATAGGAAAGAAGAACTTGTGTACTTCTACCAAACATCCTCTATCTCTCCTCTTGGTTTGCACACAAACTATCAACTATCAACAAGGTCAGCAAAGTGGGTTGCAAATCCAATTCTAAAATCTCATACACTTATTCTAGAAAAGGATTCACACTCACTCCTAAATTTGTGAGATGCCTACCAATGAAAAGATTCCCAATAACACATAAGATAGTAGGACCTCTTGAATGGTTACATTTAGGTGGACTAGTATGGTTCAAAATAGAACTAACTTAATCAATGAGGAAAGACTTTCTTGGTCACATGGGTCCTAAATTTGTTCTTTTGAGTGCAAAATTATTTCAAGAACCTAGCATAGGCAGGGACTTGTTTAAAGACTTCTAAGAGTGGAAGATTTATTTTAACTTGTTTAAAAGTTTCAAAATGTCTTCCATCTTAGTACTCATGGTAAAAATAGATGGTTGATCAAGACACTATGGGAATGGTCCTTTTGGCACATGAGGTTTTTTTGATTGATGTTTGAGGCCACCTCTACTTTAGGATAAGAAACATGACCCATCTCAATGTTTGGAATTATAGCTCTTTGAGATTGTTCTAATGGTTCCTTTTCAACCCTATCACTCTCTTAGTTTCCATGGATTCACTCCCAACCCTAGTATCTATTTGCTTTCCACTTGCTAGGATCGTGATACTTGCACATGTTCGTTAGAGGGAGGAGGAAGTCCCTCAATTGCAAATTCACCCCTTGGGTTGTTCACTGTTAGACTTGGAAGTATTGATAGCACTAGCTAGGTGGCTAATTTGGTCCTTAAGCTTGGTCATGGAATGAGTATGTGAATGTAGAAGTGAGCCATCATGGTAGTTAATACCTTGCTCTTAAAATCAAAACTCCTAGCACTAAGTGGTTGTGGGTAGGATTATTTGGCCAACCTTAAAGTTAGGTTTGAGGGTTTAAAGTTTTGATGGTCACTATGAAAAATTGGGGTGACTCCTCCACCTAGGATTGTACCAATTCCTAAGGAAGGTTTGGTTGCACTAATGTGCTCTTAAACAAGCTCAAGATATTGATAGGTAGATTGATGCTCTGTGATGGTATGAGTAGGATTGAGACAAATGGCACATACCTCTTAAGTGGTATGTGGAGATGGGGGAGCAGAGGTCATTAGAGGATCTAATTTCCTATTCAATTTATCTACCATGGTAGATACATTCATTGTGAACAGAACTTGTACAAACCATACTTTGATACCCCTCTCTCATTACTACTTAAAGTAGCATGTTGTAAAAAAATTTCAAACAAATCATATGTCTCATTTTTATTTTTGAGTAAAAAGGTCCCATGGAAACTTGCATCTACAATATGGAAATTTTGCTTAGTAAGACCCTCATAGAAATGTTGCACTAATTGCCACTTCTAAATCACATGATGAGGGCATTTACAAAGAAGATCCCTCAGTTTGTCCAAATTTTTGTGAAATTTTTCATTCAATAATTAGGCAAAAGTGGCAATTCCTCTTCTTATTCAGTTGTTTGCCTATGAGAAAGTGCTTTTTCATGAACCCTGATTGCATCTATGTTCATGTGTTAATGGTAGCAAGTTTCAAGAAGTGCAACTGATACATACATACATACATATTACATCATACCTCATATTTAGTAGGTTTTAGCATAAAACTTTCCCTAAATATCACTCATTGGGTTTAATGCTAGATTTTATAGGTTCAGGTACAAATCAGAAAAAGGGTATTTTTATCAATTTTAACCATAAAAAGAGCTATTTTAGAGTCCAAGATACATCATGGGTCCACACATGCCAAACATGAAGTTTAGGAGTTCAAAATGAAAACTAGGTATTGTTATCGAAGTCACAATAGTCAGAAACCCTAAGTGAAAGATCAAGCTTATTCACATAGTATTTATATCAAAAGTAAAGGTGACAAAACTTCTAATGTATGCATGCAAGTGTTCCACCACCTTGGTAAGCTTCTAGGAAAAGCTCAAATAAAATATATTGGAATTAGATATAATTAAAGCTTCTATGGAACAAAGCAAGCCAAAAGACCATGGCCCACATGAGTCACATTTCGTATGCTCTCTCTCCTACTCAACTAAAAGAGGGGTCCACTTAAGGAAGTGGATGGCTTTTCCATGTAAGCAAGTCAATTCCCACTTGGTTCTATGTACGAAGGGTGGACAAAAACAAGAAGGTGAAGAGAGAGACAATTTACGAGAAATCTATAGTTGAAAATCACCTTGCTTTTCAAGCACTTAAAGGCCAAGATCTATCCTTTGAAGTATATCCTAGGCAACCAATGGGAATTTAATCAAGCAAGGATGGACCAATGATAATATAGTGATAAGTAGTCAATTTTTCATAAAAGTATCCAATTAGTAGTACATGTGTCATATATTATAGGGCATTATTCTAGAAATTTTTCAAAATTCATGACACATGCATTTTTGAACTGATAATCCAAAAATATGATATTTTGCAGGTGCAAAAGCTAATCCAAAGTATGTGATTTATCATAAGTTTCTAGATATTCAATAGTATTTTTAATCATTTGTAGGTGCTAAAACAATAATCTAGAGGTTTAGATCACTTCAAATGATAACCAATGATCCAGATCAACCTAGAGAGCTGGGACTCATTTTTTATTCTTTCGAAGGTCAAGGATCATGATCATTCTAGAGCAAGCAGACGAGTCTTGAAACATTTAGTAGAACTTAGGGAGACTAAAAATATTAGATGGACCCTGCAAAATCCATGCAAAAGGTAGTAGAATTCCACCATCTTTGCATGTGATTTCAAGCCATGCAAGCTATAGAGCCATGAAGTCAAGGATGAGAGCCATTGAAGTCACCAAGTTAGAAGCCATAAAAAGGAGCTATATAAGCCTTTGCATATAAGCAACATGGGTAGACACATTTAGAAGAAGAACATGATTTTTTTCAAATTGGAAAACTGTGTTCTATAGAGGAAAAATAGGAAAATCAACAAGGGTAGGCTGCAAGTTATATGGATCAATCAAAGAGAAGAACTCACTCTCTATCCTTTCTTTTCTCTTTACTTCTTTCCTGCCATTATGCAACAATTAGTCAGGAAAAACACACACAATTTTGTGTGATTTCCACTTCCTAATCTCTCCTCTACTCTATCCATCTTTCCACAAACCCTTATCCCGTCTTTCCTTTCTTTCTTTGACTAGAAATTAGTAAGAGATATCCCTTTATATATGGTGACAATCGTACGTATGAAGCGAGGTTTTCTATGCAATTTTTCGCTCTAGTTTGAATGCCTATTTTCATCTCTTTTTTGCAGGGTCCTTTCTCTCTTCTTCATGCACACCATATTAGGTTTTCTTTTAGGTTATTTTGTTATAGTTCTAGTACATCAAAGGCCAAAAATCTCTTATAGTGACAACCAAGAGAAAGTAGCCTTTTGGATCCTCTCATTCTAAGCATTCAAGCATGGGTTAGTGGTTATATTATTCTTTGCTTTTTTCTAGTTGCTAGCTTTAGATTTTTCCTTATTCTTTTCTAGTATCATCATGCCTCAAGTTGTATTTTCTAGGACATCCTATCCTAGGATTTACTCCACCATCATCCATTGTTCCTTCTTTTTCTTTTGGCCTTTAGGATTCGTTCCCCATCTCTTCTTTCTATCTTTGGTTCTATCTCTTGGTTCACATGTAAGCCTAGCCTCTAGTACCTATTGATGAGTAACACATGGATGGCATTAGATCTTGAAGTCTGATGTCAAGTTAATTTACTTTCAATGCTATCGTATGTTTCGTACATCTCTTGTAATTTTTTTACAATCAATAAACAATTTTAGTCATTTGCTTCTCTGTCATGCATGTTTCATTAATTTTCATTGTTGATGTTTAGTTGGATGCTTAGATTAGATTTTATTTTTAGAAAACTTCTAACTTTAGTTATAGGAAGTTCATATTCAGAGAGAGTTACTAATTTCCAACTTTAGAAAGTTCATTCTAGATTTAGGTTTCTAAGTTTATTCATGCTTCTAATTTTGAATTAGTTTCCTTTCTTGAATGAATTTTAGTTATATAAAGTTTCTAATATTCCATTCTTAGAAGTTTCTAAAAAGTCTTTATTTTTAGAAAGTTTTCTTTTAGTTTAAGTGTCTAATTTTATGCATCTTTCTAATTCCATGTTCTTTTAATTTCTAGAGTAAATTATAATCCAATCTCTCTTTTGACTAGGATAATTGATTAAGTAGGGTTCAATTGAATACAAATATGTTAAATTCCTTTTGGGATCAACCTCATTTTCATATAACATGCTACTTTAATTTGTGTGTTTGCGAGTACTTATTAGAAGATATTAGATAGATTGTAATGAAGACCATACTGAAGCCCCATTGGTGGAGATTTTTTCAGTGGACTACCCACCTATTTTTAAGAAAGAAAACATCCACCTCATGGAGAAAAATGTCCCACCTTGTTTAAAGCCTATTGGTTGGAGAAAGTAATAGTGGACTGGGAGAAAAAGAAGTAGAAACCAAGAGTGGATAAGGAAATCTCAAAGCCATACACTTTAAGGCATGCTAATCAAATGGTGGATAAAAAAGAAGTTATTAGAGAGAGATCCTTGTGAATAAGACTACTTCACTGAATCTCACCCACTCAAGATAGGGTAAAGATGATCCAAAGGGTAGGAATAAAGTAGAGAAAAGCTGTGAACTCTAGTGACCACCCACTCTATGAGAATTCAAGGAAAAACCTAGAGGAAAGATCTCCACCATCCATTCGCATCCAATGGTCCACCTTTGTTTTAGAATTTATGAACATCCATTACCCCCATACTAAATCCCATGTCTCCTCTCCCATATCTTTACATTTCCAACTTCTTTTCCTTTATTTTCTCCCTTTCATTTCTATCTTTTTCCCTCCTAGCCTATCTTCCTTCCCACCCTAGGATATCTCCTTCCCTTCCACCCTTATCTCATTCCTTTCTAATCTCCATATCTCATCTCATTCCTCATTTGGATTCCACACCCCTCTCCTTTTACTCCTTGCTTCCTTCCTTCTAGTCTCCTTAAATCCTCACCATCTATCACTCCCTTCTTCTTATGATCTACACCTTCATTTTCTTAAGGCTTCCACTCCAAAAACCTGTAAATAGAGGTAAAGGAGAAGGGAATCTCTTACCTTTTCCTAGGCCTTGAAAGCTAAACCTAGGAGGAATAGAGGAAGAGAGATCACTCTTGCCAAATCTCCCATAGATCCACTTGTCCACATCCATTGGAGAAGATGTAAGGGTCTTATCCATCCCCACTTTCCTCCATCTTCTTTCTCACTCTCCCTTCTTTCTCTTCTCTTTTTCATTGCATTACACTCACCATAGCACCCACTTAGGGGATGCAAACAAATTGCATGCTCTTCCATTCCTTGCATGTTTAGATTTACAAACAATCATCACCCTAGGGATTACATGCACCAAGCACTCCCTTTTTGCCTTACCTTACATGCACTAATCTTTCCATTGTAAGCATCTCACTTTCATCACTTTAGAAGTTGCACACATCTCCCATCTCATCCTTGCATACATCACCTTTGCATCTTAGAATTACATGCAACATAGCATTACTCTTAAGCTTACACACTCCATCCTTCTCCAACCTCTCTTGCACACATTTCGTCGCCCTTGCCTTCCCTTACCACCTTCTCTCTCATGTTTCTTCTTTTCATAAATTAGATTAGGATGCATAGCCTTCACCATCTTGTAGTGCATGCATCATCCACTCTAACCCAGAATGCTTCAAACCTTTGGCCTACAATAGTCCCCCTTTCCTACCCTTACACCCTTCAATGCACTCCACCACCTTCTTCCATTACCTACAAGCATACACCCCTCTTTCTATCCTTACATGCACAACCTTTTCCCACTTTGTCCCTTAGATTCTACATCCCCCTTTCACTCTTAGATCTACATGCATACTTCACTTCTTTTCTCTCTTTTACATGTACCTTGTTTCTTTTCTTTCAATCATTCTTTTTCTTTTGGGATTTGGGAATAAAAAGGATAGGAAGTGTGACGACTCGGGTTTTCTCATGCATTTTTAGATGAAAAATCTAAATTCCTAAGGTGGGATCCCGATTTGAAAAACAGTGCAATGCAGCAGAAAAATCTTTTATTTGAAATTCATTTTGAAAACCCCGAGTGTCATTTGCTTTCACAACAACTAAGGTAGTTTTTGAACAGCTTTAGAAATCACAAATGCTTTTTCCCAGGTCTGTCCAATCACAGCACACAGCCCAACTGTAACTAAGTACATGTCCAAAGGGTTGAGAGTTTACTTACATGTGTATTTGTTTCCTTTTGGATTCACTTGCTCATAGCACTAACATAGATGTCCTCTTTTTGTGAGTGAAGCTGTCCTGAACCATGATATATACGGACGTATCCTGTCCTTGAGTACTTGCTGATGTCTGAAAAATGTTAAGGATTGGGTGAGTATATAACATACTCAGTAGGAGTCTATCACTATTAGTTTTATAATGCATGTGATCTTTAAAATCATGTGCTCATAAAAACATATGCATGTTGTACGAATAATCACGTTCAATATCGATATTAAAAGCCACTGTTAAACCGAAATACTGACGACTTAAAGAAATATCATAATCCAAGTCGAAAGTATCATACATCATAATCATAAAAATATGTCATAACATCATGATATGCATCAGATGCTTCATGGAGTCCAACTCATGGACCTCTAGTATGGTATGGTCGACCAACCTTATATCATGCCATATGCAATGCACATAAATCCACGAAACCATAGGGTCCCACTATGCCCATGACCTCACCGCCATGTGGTCCCTGGGTACCTAGGGACACAGGATCATATACCTCCACGGGGCATATGACACTTCGACCCAGTGCCGTGACACCAGTGGTAGCCCCCTGTACCACATGCAGTCGAAGCAGGGACATGCCCTTTTTTGGGCGTGGTACCCATCCACCTAATAGTGGTAGAGGCTGGGTGGCCAACCCACACCCCTCGGCATAGCACCCACAAGCTCACAAGCCCAAATAATGTACGATCAAATAAGCCAAAAACCTCTGTTCAAAACCAGTCCTCTTTGGGTCCCTCACAACTGCCTGGCCCTTGGCACTCCAGCGTCTTTTGGCAACCCTCAAGGACATGCAATCTTTGCAAGTACTTAAATCATGCAATGTGTGCACTTGTTTACAAAACATATGTGTGCATAATGTATATGCAATCTTTCACGAAACATGTCTATGTACAAAACATTTAACATGCATGCTGAATTAATTCATGCAAATCACATGCAAATCAAGTTATATATCTAAAACATATGTTCTCAAATATCAATAGTTCTTTTAAAAGAATCTAATAGTGATAGAGCACCTACCTGACTAGGTCGCGTTAACCCCTTTGTCCTCGTACGCTCCTGAACATGGTTTGGGGACTCAAGGTTAGTTTAACCTATCTTTGATGGGTTTAGAGCAGCTGGGTCTTATTACTTAGGCATTAGGGGTCCATCCCTATGCCTATGGGTGTCCTAAGGTCCTAATTAGGCCTTGGTATTCTCAGTTTTCCAAAGTCCTAGTGGTCACTTGCCACCACCCTATTCTAAGGGTCATACCCTACTTTGATTGGGCCTTGATTAGGGATTTTATGATTTGGATATGTTCGTGTCGTCGATACGGACACAACGCCTTTTGCAGCGCCTCAATCGGAGCTCTAGATCTCAAGTTATAAGCATTTTAACATTGTATGTACATATAGTCTTAAAGACAAAAAAAGAGGAGTGCTAGGGCGCTGTGCTTCTGCGACGTGCGCCCAGCATTCTTAAGAACCATAAAAATGATGCCTCGCTAGTGCACTGCGCGTCTGCGGCACGCGCCTCAGTGGGCGCGTCTGCAGACGTGCGAGACTTTCTCAGGCGTCTTCCTCTTTAGCGGGCGCGTCCACGGACACGCCCGTTGGTTTTCTTCTCAGACGCGTTCGACGCGTCTCGTCTAGAACGGGCCGTCTCCGTCGTTGGGGGACTGGGGCATCCTTGGGATGCCCTGGTTCGTCCCTGAGGAACCAGTGTGGCCCTGGGGATGTCCCAGGGTCCTTGGTGGCTCCCTAGAGGC
Organism: Warburgia ugandensis; assembly: GCA_035236585.1. Lineage (NCBI taxonomy): Eukaryota > Viridiplantae > Streptophyta > Magnoliopsida > Canellales > Canellaceae > Warburgia > Warburgia ugandensis. The sequence continues at coordinate 57,046,253 of CP141128.1, forward strand.
CTATTCTTCATGGTTTTTCATGCAAAAACCTAGGGAAACCAAGCATAGGACTGTGGGTGAGATGGGTTTGGAGAGTTTTGGAGCATACCTGCTTCGTGGGTGGTTTTCTCTCCACGTTTTCCCCCCTTGGTCACTGCTTCACAACTGGTTTTCTCCAAGGCTTTTGGGTTGCCATTAGAGGCACCCAAGAGCTCTATTTATAGAGCTTTTACAGAGGGTTCTAGAGGGTTTCTAACCGCCTTTGAATGGCGGTGGGGAACCCTCTGGAATGGCGGTGGTTTCTTCTTGAAACACCGCTGTTCCAGAAACCTCTAGGAGGTTGAAGACGACGGGGTGCCCGTATCAAAATGGGCACCTGTGTTTTTCAGGTTCAGTCGTTTTTGGAAAATTTACAGTTTTGCCCCTGAACTTCAAAGGGCCATATCTTGCTCATTTTAACTCCGTTTTGGGTGATTTTGGTCTCGTTGGATTCCTTTTTCTGAGACGCATCTAATGGAACTACTTTTAGTACCAAATTCCTGGGTTTAGTCAAGGTGACTAGTGAAATGACCAAAATGCCCTTATCTTTAAAACTAAACTTTTTATGGGCTTTTAATATTACAAAATTTGGGGTCATTACAGGAAGAACCCTTGTGCCACTTCTATGGCCACCAAGGATTCCTATCAATCCTAAAGTATGGTTCAGGATGTCAAGTCCATTAAAAAATCCATCCAAGTTCCTAGTTATAGGCATTGTGTTGGAGAATAGGAAGACTTCTAAGTAAGTACCTAGTTCTTTCATTATCTCCTAAGGTTGGAATGTAAGTCCTAAGCCAAGGGGAAGTATTCTACTTTTCTTTTTTCCTTTTATAGTTATTTCTTAAGTAAGGGCATCTCTTTCTATGGCTGTCCCTAGCTTAAGTTGAATAACTCCTTATCTCCTCTTTGCCTATCTCCTTCAAAGCTATCCTCTTTTTAGAGTATCTAGCTATGGAGAAGCACAAATTCTTTTTTTTTTTTTTTTTCCACTCCATACCTTCTTCTTTTCTTCTCTTAAGGGTGGTACATTTTGTATTCTACTTTTCTTTTTTCTTTTTATAGTTATTTCTTAAGTAAGGGCATCTCTTTCTATGGCTATCCCTAGCTTAAGTTGAATAACTCCTTATCTCCTCTTTGCCTATCTCCTTCAAAGCTATCCTCTTTTTAGAGTATCTAGCTATGGAGAAGCACAAATTCTTTTTTTTTTTTTTTTTCCACTCCATCCCTTCTTCTTTTCTTCTCTTAAGGGTGGTACATTTTGTATTTGAGACTTGAACTTTGGGTTAGTGGCATGTTGGGGTAAAGATGGGAGAAGTTTGGTGGTAGCTTTAATTTAATATGGGTTCAAGAGAAGTGTACAAGCACTTATTAAGTGACACACAAGAAAGCTATAAAGTAGAATTCAGACCAAGGAAAAAAAGAGGATGTGTAACCTTCAAAATGAAGCTTCTTTACTTTATTTGTTTGTCTATTCCCTTTGCTTTCTTGTACTCAAGTTTATTAATGAAAGTTTCTTTTAGTTGCTTTATTTTCTTGGTTAGTTTTCTTACTTTGTTTTATTTCCTTTTTCTAGTTTAATTGCTTAGAATCTTTACTTCTCTTAATCTTTAATTGGATAGGGTAAAGAAAAAGTAATTCAAGCTTTAATTGACTCCATTTATCAAAGAGTCCTCATGGGACTGACCCATATTTGCTGGTTCTATAATCTAATAGATATGTGCACTTGTAGTACATTTAAAGTTCACATCAACAACAATTCTTTGACCTTGTGCTTTAATGAGAAAGGAAACAAGGACATACTAACTACCTTATCAGTAATATTAGTCAACTTAAAGGTAGTAAAAATTTCTTCAAAGTCATTTTGGTGCCTATATGAATTTTCATTATTAAACCCATAGAAAGATGGCTACATTTTAATGATATGGTGCTTCATTTCAAACTATCCATTAGAATTGGCATTGGTAGGCAACCTAATCCAAGATGAGAATGTATATTCATTAGTAGCATGGTAGTCTCTAAGTGGCCTAGTGCTGTGCATATTTTTTTATACCGAAAACCTTAAATTTTGCATTGTTTTAGTGTATTTTATTGATCATTTTCATATTTATAGGACAAATTTGCACTAAACTGGTTATTTATGAATCTAATCTTAATTGGATATACTTTTAGGGTTGGGTAGACATCTAGAGGTAAGTATACATTATTTTGTATGAAATAGTACTAATTAGGAACTTTTCTATATTTTATAGGTTGTAGATTAGAAGTTACTAGGAGAATTGTTCAGTGGTGGTTTTTATATTAAAGACCCTAGCGTTTGCATTATTTTAGTGCATTTATAATTTGGTTTTACATTTATAGGATATATTTGCATTAAAATACTTATTTTTAATCTAACATATATTGATAAATTTTTAAGATCAATAGTTATCTAAATGATCTATCTTTAGCAGGTCAAGATCACTTTAAAACCACTTTGGAATGTGATGTTTTAAACATGACTGTTCAAAGATGTAATGTTTCCATTATCTTGGAGGAATCTAATGGATTGAATCTCCCAGATTCATTGCTTTAATACAAAATAAAAAAGACACCACAACTTCAACCATTTTGGACTTTTAAGATTAGATCTTAAGAATGTATGAAGATTAGAAGATTGGACATTTTAGATGTATCCCTTAATGATCAAGGAAGGAAATATGGATGAGGATGAGAGATTTGGAAGATAAGAATAGAAGTTTCCTAATTGGATTAGGAAGCTCCACTTGATTACAAAGGATAAGGATAAGAGAAAGAAAACTACTCAAAGTTAGAAACTCAAATCAAGTTAGGATTCCTTGGATAGAAGGAAAGAATGGGAGAAGAAATTTCTAAAAAAATATTCCAAACCAAGCTCCAAATCCTCTATAAATACCAGTTCAAAGGAGAGTGTGAAGAAAAAGGAGTAGAAACACATCTAATTTGTAGGAAGAAAAAGATCCACATTTTGTCCAAGCTACCTTGCAAGCAATGGTATTTCATATAACAATTCCTTCTTCATTACTTGAGAGAAATCCATGAAACTTGTTTTTTTTAATAGAAGACATCAAGGAAAATAAGATTTAGGTGTTTGATTTTTAGTTTTCATTCTAGAATTTGTATATCCAATTCATTAAAATCAACTGGTCTCAACAATAGCATCAAAAGTTGATAGTATTTTTCTTGATTTATGCATTGCTAATTTGTTTTATTTATTGTAGTTTTGAATAGTTTAATCCATTGCTTATGTTTTAATTTGATAAAAAAAAAGAGTTTGATTTTTTGTTAAAAGATAACTGTCGAATCAGTTTAAATTTTTTTAAAAAAAGTCTGAAGGGTACTATTATGCAGGTTGGTTAGTAGCCAATGTTTGAGATAAAATATTTTAAAATTTGGCTAATTTTTAAGAAATCTGATCATTCAGATAGATTATTTGATGTTTCATTGTGCTAGGTACCAAATCTTATTTATAAATTACAATGGGAAGTCATTCAACTAAGAGGCCCAAGTTAGATACTTAATCGCACATAGTGACTATCTAGTGAAGATGTTGAACCTAACTTTTCATTTTGCCAGCATCATTCTAGATAGCAGTGAGAGTGCATGCAAATTTTTATAGTGCTATTCTACTGACACTCTCTCACTCATAGCCACAGTGAGAGGTGTTACTCTAGATCTTTAATTTGGAAAGTAATTTTGAAAATCCATAAGGTGAAAATGATGCTTGACACATTAGTGATTGTTGTGGATGATCTACAAAAGAAAAACTTAACATTTTTAATTAAGTTTTAAGAATAAAATAAAAAATGGTTAGGTTTTTCATTCTTTCTTTTCTACTAAGTTTTAGGATTTACTTTAGACTATTTTTGAACAAATTTTATTCATGTTTAATGACTTAGAAGTTATTTTTTAATTATATTAGATAGTTAATTTTAAAAATTAATTTAATTTAGAAAATTATTATTTAGTTTTAATTTTAGAATAATTAAGAATGTTAGTGCATTAAATTCTTAGTATATCCTCCCTATGGGTTTGACCCTATATTAGTACAGCTGACTCTTATATGCTTTTAGGAAAACTCTCAAACAAGAATAAAGGATTACATGAAGCCAATCAACCTTCCTAATCATCATTCAAGCTCATATGGAAACAAAAGGTTTAGATCAAACTAGGCTGAATTTTGGATGACCCAGATCAAGGCAAGAAGCAATGGCCTATGCTCTAAAAGATTCCAAGTGAAGAGGGTGTCAATATCTTTTCAGTGCATTGAGAAATCCCATGCATGTTACCATTGTTTGGGCTGCCATTTTCACATGCAAAGGTGGCTATTGCAAACATAAGAATTTCACATGTTCCATGCTAGTGGAAGAAGCCACACATTTTTTGACCTTTTCTTAGTTAAAAAAGACATGCATAAGGGACCTTCATGATGATAAAGCATGTTATCATTTAGAGAAGAGGAGGACTTAGAAGGAAGAATAACACCTATATTTTCAGAGATATAGTGTTCTAATTTGGAAATACACCATAACAATTTAGATTGGAACTTATTTTATTTGACAAGTGAGCCCTTCAATTTAGGAAATCACAATCACCATAAGTAGGAGATGTCTTTTGGCAAGGGGGAATATCGTCATATTTAGAAGAAGAGAGATGTTTTTTGGAATCAATGATTAGCATTATATATAAGATAAGATAAGAAGCAAGACGTATGGTATATCTCTTGAAATAAAGGTTTTCACTTAATTAGCAAGAAAGTAGATTAGCAAAGACGTGTTTGCTACAAGAGAAGAGGGAAGGAAGGAGGCATTTTTATTCAGATGGGAGTTTCAAAATTGGAAACAAAAACTACCACAATGAGAGATGTTTCCTAAAGAGGGGAATGGGCTACTTTGTGATGAGTGTCCAATTTTTCATAAAAAGTACCCAATTAGTGGCCCATGTGTTACCAGATATAGTGTTATCTTTAGGGTTTTTCCAAAATTTTTGTAACACATGCATTTTTGACCTAATAATTCAAAAGTTTGATATTTAGTAGAGTTAGAGGCTAATCTAAAGTGAGCATGTGAATAACATATTTTTTTAGGATTTTTTTAGAGTTTTTAACCTTTTATAAGAATCAAAATGATGATCCAATGGTTGAGAGTGATCGAGATGAAAATTGAAGTCATTTAGGAGGTTTCCTAGTCTAACTCGGAAACTTAAGCAAGCCAAAGCTTAAATGTTATAGATCCAAGGAGTGATCAAGTTCTAAGATTATCTCTAGGACATGCAAAGAAGCAAGTGGAAGAGCTAAAGGTGATTCAAATGGGCCCATGCATAAGCCATGCATTTTCACCTCCTTTGCATGGGAGCCATTCAAGCCACCTTAGCCATATAAGCCATGAAAGAAGGTGATAAGCTAAGGAAGTCAAGCCAAGCCATTAAAGCCAAGGGTATGAGCCATGGCGCCAAGCCAAATGAGCCATAGAACCAAGCCAAATGAGCCCTCAAAGTGACCCATTCAATCCACTTAAATTAATTCTATATGGAATGATACTATTGGAGCAGAATTTCCCGCAATTATCCTAAGCTAAAGTTGGGTTTTCAAGATGATAATTAAGGGATACTTGGATGAAAATCAAATTAGGTAAGTATGCATATGGACCAATAGGAAGAACCCACATCGGATCTTTCCTTTCCCACTTCTTTCCTACTTATTTCTCTCTCCACCTCAACCCACTTCATTCAACAATTTTTTTCGAGGGGACACACACCTTCCTAAGAAGGTCGCACCTCCCACCTTTCTAAAATCACTCCTAGCTTCCTAAAGTGCCACCAAGCCAACCAACAACTCACTATCCACTTTTCACCTTTTCCACCTTATGTATTTCTCTCTCTCTTTCCCTCTTTCCCTCATTCTCCATCCTTATCTCCATCTCCTTCTATTTCTTTATGCCCTCCATGATTTTTCCAAGGGGAGATGCCCTTCCTAACAAGGTGGTTCCTCCCACATTGCTCCCTTCTTAGGTTCTCTCATTAGTTGTCCTATGTTTCTAATTTGATTGCCCAATTCTTCCATGCCACATAACCTCTTTCTAAACTCACGTATCCCACTCCTATTAGGGTTATTTTAGAAGGCAAAAACCATATATAAAACCCTTAAGCGTTTCCATGTGAAAAATGTATGGAAGAACAGGAGAACGCCCTACTAAGAAGGATGCATCTCCACCCTTCTTCCCCTCCTCAAGACTTCAACGCATATTTTCCTTGGATGCCCATCATCTTCCAGCCCTTCCATGCCTCCTTGCTTTGAGTTTTTTTCTATTTTTGATGTCCTTCAAGTTCAAGTTAGTGGTTTCCTTGAATCCTTTGTTTTATAGCCTTGGATTTATTGCTTGTTTTGTTCCTTGAATTGATGTTTAGTTCTTTGTTTCATTGCTTAGTTTTCTTTGGTTATACCACTTTTGTTTCACACCTTAGATCCTTGAATCTAAGGACTATAACTCTCTTATAGTGATAGTCATGAGATTGTAGTTCTTAGATCAAGTTCCTTGTCATCTCATGCTCCCTTTCCTATCTTTTTCCATCTTGTTTTTCCTGTATCTTTATTGGGTTACATGCATGATTACCATTGATTGCTGGTTGGATGATTTAAGATCTTTATTTTTTATTATATTTTGGAGCATTGAATGGTGCACACACCCCATGGATGATGCACATCACATTTGTACTTTATTTCAATCAATAAAAGTGATGTCGGTTCATGGTGGGAAGTTTAATTTTATGGAGGATTAGTTGATTTAATTCTTGCTTATCATGTTCCTTGAATCCTTGTTTCTAATGCAATTCCATCCATCTTTCATTCATGTTTGCATACACATCGTTTAGGTTAGTTTTGCCCTTAGGAAATTCAAGACCATGTGCACAACTCTAAGGGTCATATGCATGGTTTTGGATGGGTGTTTCCCTAGATAACTTGTTTATTACATGATTAATCCATGTCTATGTTCCATGCATTAGTTTAAGTTAGGTCGTGCATTCCATGCTATTTAATTCCATGCGATTTTTATTAAAGTTTCATGCATACGAGTTAGTTTAAGTGCATCTTAATTCATATAGACTCTCATGTTCAATTCATGTATCTTAGTCACTTTCTTTCATGCATTCTTTCTAGTTTATTTCCATGTACACCATTTTGTTTAGTTGTTTCCTTAAGTCTTGCATGTTTTATTATTTAGCTTAGTCATGCATAGGGTTATTTGAGAATTGGTCAATTTTAGTAGCATGTTAGGATAGTTTAAGATAGTTTCCATGTGTAATTTTAGAATGTTTTGGGTTTAAGAAAGTGATATTTTTAGAATGTTTCTAAAATTGACCAATATTAGCTTTGAAGAAAATGATTTCATCAAGTTAAGGAAGTATATTGTTTTTTTAGTTAAATTTCTATCTTTTTGAGTTGGATCTCTATAATTTTTATTAATTAAATATATCTGAATTATGATTGCACTTTCATTTTATTTCTATCACTTATTTTTAATTTTTAAACAATTAAATTTTATTTACACTCCAAATTATTAAGGCGAGTCCTTGTGGGATCGAGCCGTACTTGCATAAGCTACACTACAATAGCAGGTGCACTTGTAGTACAACAACAATTTTTTGGCACCATTACTAGGGACCTGCAATGGAGTCTTCATAGAATTTAATTCAAAAAATTTAAAATAAAAAATCTTAAAAAGTAAAAAGATTAGAAAAATTAAAATTTATTTTTTTAGGGATCGCATTATTTTAGTAATTTAGGAATTTTTAGGTGCATTTTTAATTTTTCTTAGTTCATAATCACTCTAATTTCTAAATTTGGTACTTATTGCTATTTTTATGTTTAAGGAAATTGGAAAAAAACTAGAAGAGAAATTGGCAAGTGGATCTTCATCAACTAAATAGGATTTCCCTACTTTCCTAGATTAGGAATTTTTATTTTGGAGTGAAACTTATAGTGAGGCCCCATTGTAATTTGTAATTATTAATACAAGGAAGTGTGGGGTATGGTGGCCCGCACTTGATCTTCATCAGAAACCCCACTGCAAGTATCCCTCAACTTTATTTTTATTTTAATTTGCATTTACTTTTATTTTGTATTTGACTGGTAGTATAGATCATATAGATTACACTCATTCATTGATAACATTGTTGCATCTTTACTTAGGATTGTTGCATTAGAGCACCTATCTAACCTTGGTTCGATAGCATATAGGTTGAATTAGTTTGGTTTTGTTTTGCATTGTACATTTATTTGCTTTATGGTGGAATGGAATTAATGGTAGTAAGAGCCCCATAGGAATCCTTATAAGCTAAGGATTGGATTCCATTACCAGCTCCTTGGCCCACTTAGGAATCAATCAACATCCTTGTATGCTACGATCCCAACCCTTGAATATTAATTTAAAATCAGTACAAAGAGATTGAGGGTATCGAGCTCATAGGACCCTTTTAGAAGGACACGATATGTTGTCACTCCAATGGCTTATGAGCATTGTGGTTATAGTGGGTGTCTTAAAATCCAAGTGATTTTCCCACGCCTTCCATTGACATTAGTTGAGGTCTAAATGCCTCCTAACATAAGGATTGTGTTAACCACTTTTGAGCAGAACTTAACTTGTAACCAATAGTCAAATTTGGATAGAAGGAGAAACTATCTAGATCTAGGTCTAAGAAGCTACCATTGAAGCACTAAACAAAGATAATTAAGAACTATTCGATTAGTGCTTACGAGCATTTGCTTGTGCATCATTTAGCTTAGAATTAGAAATTAGTTTGCATCATATAGTTAGGGTTTTTCTTTAAAAAAAAGGAGAAAAAAGTACTCATTTGTTGTACACAATGATTTGTTTCATTATATAGAAAGTTGAGAACAATGGCCTACCGAGAAGGGGATAGATTTCATAGATTAGATGCATCGATGGATAGGTTATATATTATGGAAAGTCAATTACTTAGGATAATAACTTCTAGGCAAGCTGTGCCACCACCTTAATATCATAATGACTATACCTATTTTGAGCATCCTCATCACACCCCTTCATGGCCAACAAGCTCCACATATAATGGTTATTATCAGGAGTCAGTGGATGCACTTAATGCATTCACACATCCTAGCAATTATTATCCTGAGACAAATTACCAACACTACAATGGATGAGCTAGGCATCATGAACAACCATGGTCTCAAGATTATCAATATCGAGAAGAACCACAATGTTCCCTCTTGGTAAACACTACCATGATTATTAAGAATATATCAGGGTCAACCATCATGTGTTCAACCTACTCAATCCTTTTTCAATACCCCAATGCCACAGCAATACCAACCTTATGAGTTGTTTCCTCTGCAGTATAAAGAACAACCATTAAAAGAGGATATGCTACAACTTGTTGAGAGAATAGAACAAACCATGGATGCCAATGAAAAGATGCATGAGGAAATGAAACGAGCGAGGGATGAATGGATTGCAAAAATGAAACCAATATGGGAAAATATTGATGGAAACATTGCTGAAAGGACTGAGATAATAAAACAGATTAAGGATACTAAAGAGCCATTTATTACTAACAATAGGATGGAAATATCTTATGATCATTCTGAGCCATAAAGTCTACAATCATTCATAGAACCCTCTAACTTGTATCTACTCGAGCCATGTCCTACTCCTTACGATTATGATAAAGAGACTTCCATTGATGAAGAAAATAAAGCTTTAGAAACATCCAACCCAAAACCTCCATCTCATTTTTATGACTTTGATGAAGACACAGCCATTGAGGAAATGAATGAGTTGTTGGATACTGTGCCTTTGATGGACACTTCTCAATAGCAAGCAAGAGTAAAAGCTCCCACAATTGCTAAAATTCCAATAGAGCTTTGCAATCTGGAAGATGTACCTAATTAGGACTTATTGACCTTATTTGAACAAACATAAGATAGTTGTGTATGCCCATTTGGCACCTTATCGATGTCCATAAAGCAAGAGGAAAAAGAGTTAGTTGATGTACATCAACCTACTTTAAGGTACACATTAAAAGATAACTAAGGTTTAAGCCAAACCCCCACTTCTAGCAATACAAGAACAACCTTTTTGGGAAAGGCAGAGTCAGCTTATACCCCTATTTTAAGACAATATCAAGGAAATGGAGGAAAACGTTTACTTGAATATAATGGTCATTATTATCCCTCAATTTGGTCAAGAAAAGGATCATTCATCTCCAAATGGTCCAACAAAATGCATGGTAGTACACAAAGTCATTGTGTTACCATCACCTTAATTTTTGAGGTGGAGGAATTATATTGACTATAGTGAAATTTTGAAGATGGGGGATCATCAATATGATTCCCCACAATTAAAAATCGTGGTGATCTTCATTGTCTTAATGTTATCATTACCAAAACTTTTAGGGTGGAGGCAATATATAGATTACTGTGATATTCTAAAGTCGCTTGAGAAATCTCACCATTTCATCTTAGGGTTAGGATTAGGACAAATAAGCTAACCTAGTTAGCTTTAGGTTTAGAAAGTTAGGTTAGGCCATGTCTGGCTGAAGAAGTAAAACTTAAAGCTTCTTGGGAGGCAACTTAAATGTTTTTCAAATCCCCATCTTCTACATCATTCCATATAGGATCCCATGTTTTCAAACATTGGGGAGAATGTTTCATTCAGGTTGGGGGGTGTAGATGCACATAGAGATTTTGAATTTTCTTAACTTTTCTTCATTGTTTTGGAAAAGAAAAAAAAAAAGAAAAGCTTTTAAGGTAGAGTGCCCTTACTGTGATGAGAACTGAATGTTCAGAATTTAGTAATTCCATTATTTTCATTGCTTAATGGAAATGCATATGATGAGTTTTGCATATTATTCATGTGTTGAAGCATTTTATGAAAGTTAATTCTTGGGAACTATTTACACAAAACACATAGTCAAGACTAATAAAGAGGTATGACTTAGAGACCTAGAGGAAAATTAGTGGAGACTTATAACCTAGTGAGTTTATGAACTATCTTCTTTTAGAGAATTATAAGTAATTCCACAATTTCTTCAATGTATATAAATTAATGTGATTATGTTATCCTTGTTTTGGTTAAATATCAAGAATAAATAGGAGTAATAGCTTTATTTTTTGAAAATTTATTGAATTTGATAGGCTTTAAGAAACCTAGGGAGTAATGTAGGCCATCCTTGTTCAGCCTAGAGATATAAAGCCTACCTAATGTATTGCATAGCACTAATTAACCCCTTTGAGCCTATTATTAAGCATTTTCTTTCTTAACCCCATTTACCTTAATGCACAACAAGCTAGTAAAATAAATAGCCATTACCCATTGTCAAAATGAGTAGAGTTAGTAGAAAAAGGCCAAAAAGAGGACAAAAAGTCAAAGAATGAGAAATTTAGTGGTCTTTCTTCTAAAGAAGCAAAAAAAAAAAAGAGAGAGAAAAGAAAAGTGAAAAGAAAGAAGTATAAAAAATTTTTGAAAGAGAAAGACAAAAATATGAAAGAAATATTCACTTCAAGTACAACCCAAAAGAAAAGTTGTCCTAACAGATATTCATTGAAGACCTCTACTCAATTTTGAACCTTTAAAATCCTTATACCCTTCTTTTCCGAACCTGTCCTAAGACTATGTTTCGTCCTAGTTAAAGACCTATTGATCTTAAGTAGAAATAACACCTACGTTACGTCCTAGTTAAAGACCTCTACTCATAATTAAGGTAAACCATCTATAACATTCTTGGAAATAACATCCACTCTTAGGGATCACTTTCCTTTGTCTCATGAGCATTTAAAAGATTCGTGTCAACCATTAGCCTATTGGATTCAATCACATAATGAGAGAAATATGTTCAAATCCTTATATGAGAACTTCATTTCTGAGAGTATATCTGTGAGAATTTGAGGTTAAGACATATTTCCAATGAAATTTAAGCATATCTAGTTAGAAGTCAAGATTTTTGTGATTGTACACACACATGTACTCTGAGAAATAACTCAAATAAAATGTCTTTAATATGTGCATGATTTGTAAAATTGTCAAATCTTCTCCATTAAGTTGTGAAAAACTAATAGAATGCTAATGAATGGGGATTCTCTGAGATAAAATAGGGGACTCAACTTTATTAAATTTTGTGGGTGTATTTACTACAAAACCTCATGAGACATAACTCGTCCACTAGGCATAACCTAGGGGTTCAAGGGCTTGTTGCATGTGCTAAATGCAATCATGAGTACCTATGAAAGTGGCACTTTGTATTAGTTTTTGAAAAATAATTTTTCGCATGTTTTGCTCAGGATTAGCAAAATGCTGGTTGAGTTGTGTGTTAAGTGTTCAATTTTGGCCAAAATACAATTAGATCATTTAACTAATCAATTTGATAATTTTAGATAAAATATGAATTTTAGTTTAAATTGACCATCCAACCATTAATTTGTCAAATTTAATGGTTAGATGATCATTAGAGCTTATCAAATGCTTAATGTATGTTTTAGATGATTTTAATATAGTCTTATGTTTTACAGATAAACTAAAATAGGCTTGGATGGTTTAGATCAAATTTCAATGGTGTAGATCACCCAACAAAGATTCAATGGTGCAGATGGAATGGTTTCTTAAAGGAAACTTTGTTTTAAAGGGAAACATGGAGAAGATTTGGAAAGCCCCAATAGTTGGAATTCTCTAAGGAGGAAAGTAAGCTAGAAGGCAAATTACAAGGTGGTGGGCGTTGAAGAGAGGAAACCACCCACCACCACCTTCTCTCTTTGGTTGGACGGTGCAAAGAAAGAGGAAACCCATCACTTTGTTTCCCTCTTTTCCTCCCTCTCCACACTATTTATCTTCTTCTCCCTCCACTTCTCTCTATCTTGTTCTTTCCCACACCGCACCCCTCTTCTTTCTCTTTGTTTTTTTTACATTCTCCTTCACTGCTTTACTTTTTCATTTGTCCCTTTTCATTTTAATTTTAGCGTCAATTATCCCCCTCTTTCCCACTTCTCTCTTTGTCCTCTCTGTGTCCTTGTCTCTTTTCTTGCACCACACCAGATAGTCTAGAGGATGAAACTTGACACAGGTTTCCTTTGTTTTTCCTCTTGTGACACCCCGGGTTTTTCATAAAAAAATTTTGTGATTATTTTCAAAAGGTGCCATGCCTTTAATTTTAAAATTAAAAAATAGCAGAAGATAGTTTTCTTTGAAATTCATTTTTTCAAAATCCCACATGTCACCTCAACTCCCATAATATACATAATATAGTTTTTATAGAAGATAGACATACATTTTATGAAACAACAGGACCCATCTAGTGGTTCACATACATAGCCCCTATAATCATTATATTAAATGTCAAAGCAACATAATCCAAATAACTATCTACACCATACAAAAACTTTAACAAAATATATACCTAAGTGTAGAAGTATAGCTGTTGAACTCCTCTTGCTTGTGTATGTCTTCTCCTGTCTATTTATATTTGAGATATTATAAACATAAAAAATTTACAATATCTTAGCAAGCTATGCTTGGTAGGGGAGATTTAAGAAAACATGTTAATTACATATGAATTAAGAATTTTACATCCATTAAAATATTCAATTGCCTGCAAGCCATGGATAAAGTAGCTATTTATAATTCTTCTTCATCATATGAATATAATAATCACTCTTTAGAGATTACCCTTTACATGATATATGTAATTCACTAGTATTTTAAATATTTATCATTATCATTTTCCATATGATACCATACTCCAATTCTATGAACCATACTTTGCATAATATATCTACCCATTTACTTCCCCATATGAAAACTTTTATAAAACTATGCCCTCCAAATATATACACATAGGACATATCATATATATTGAAATCGTAAAAAGCCATACAAAGTTATGAACATAGTCCATAAGTTTTATAACTTCCATTCCCAGACTATATTGGGTCTCATACATATACCCCTTACCATATGGGGTTCATAAAACTCCAACTGTTGCTAGTAACATCATCCAAGGCATCTCATCATGCCATCGCATAAGGCATCTCATCATACCATCATCATAAGGCATCTCATCATGCCATGGCATTATACTATGCCTATCATATGTGCATAATAATTCAAAATACATTAGGACTACTATGCTGCAGTCTCAATCCATAAAGCGTGCCCAGATAACTGCATATTAATCCACTGATACCAACTGTGGAAGTAACAAAATCCATGTCTGCATGGGGGGGACCATGGTTGTCACAGTGGCAGCCTTCCCATGATTGCCCCACCCGACATTTAACCTCTCATTGGGCTTGGTATCCATCATATAAATTTCAGGAAGCGAGTGGCCAAACCCTCATAACTTCCCTAGCATAGCATCCCTAGTCCTAACATTGTGTAAAACAAAATCACAAGCCACCATGCTTGTATGTAAAATACTAATATACAGGCGTCTTGCCTGTCCATAATATATATATATATATATATATGAATATCTCATCATAATCATAATATCCTCACTTATTAGGTGATTGCCCACCAAGGATGTAAAAAAAATCCTAGACTCATACATCGCATATGATGTAATGGTACCCATGTACCATAAATGTCTTTTTATCATAATAACAGTTATGATATTTTTAAGAACAGATTATGAGTATCCAATAATGTCACTAATAGGTATCAATTATAAGCATGTCATTCATATAGCATTCCTAGTTACTAGTTTTTATCATTCACAAGTAATCATTCTCATAATCACATATGTATGAAATGCACAGTTTAAATGACATAATGTTTATCAGAAGTAATAAGATCATGTTTAAAACATGCATCTTAATATTCAGACATACTTTCTTATTTCTCCACCTACCTCATGTGGCGAGTTCATCCATTTCCCATTAGCTGATTGACTTGCGTTATCACCATGTTTTTCTCCTTGAACAAGTGACGAGGAAGACACATTCTTCTCATCTTGTTTGCTTTCTTTTGGTGTCTCAGCAGCAATTGTAATTGTGTTTGATGCTTGCAAATTCTACCTAGTTTCACCTCTAGCTTGAATTGCAAGCTCGGCCTTCCTCTTGTTCTTGCTCAAACTCTTCTTGTAATTGATCACAAACCTATCAAGCTCCCATAGTGTCTCGCAGCAAAGCTATTAATGTCCACCTCAATCTCATCATCGTGTTGACTAAGGGTAAATTCCTTTTCTTAATTATCTAAACAATATTGTCCAGCTTCTCTGAAGGCATATTTCGAAAATTTGTGCTAAGTTTGTGCTTCTCATCATATGTCATGCCTCATTTGTGAGGATCCTTGGCTTTGGGTTTCTTCAGAGTGGCAATTCTTCTAAAGATGGTGCTATTGTCATTGAGGTTCCCACACTTTGCATACGTAGTCATTAGAGCATTGCTGACCTAGACTTCTAAACCAAGTCCATATTTGGCCACACAAGCATGGATTTCCCTCCCTTGTTCCAAGGCTGCAAGGCTAGAACAAGCTCTAAGACTACTAGCCATTGTTACCTGATTAGGCAAAAGACCCTCGCTCTCCATTCTACCATATAAGTTTAAAGCTTCTCCATTCTCTCCATACTGCACATACCCATCGATCATCGATGGCCATAACACAATATCAAGGTCTTGTAGCAGATCAACCCTCTCTGTGCATCATCAAGACTACCACATTTTGCATACATATCAACAAATGCAGACCTAACAAAGATTTGAGATTCAAATCCCAATTTCAATAGACAATCATGCATTTGCTTTCCTTCTCTAAGTTCCATCAAATTACTACAAGCATTAAGCACCCCAACAATTTTGAACTCACTATGCCTGATCCCTAAAAGAGCAAGTTGGCGAGCCCCCCTCTCTCACGCTTTTGCTTACAACAGGAAATGGCATTAGGTACTATGGTTTGTAGATGCCCTAGGTTGCTCTTGCAGATGAGGGCTGATGGTGATGAACGATGCCGACGCTGCTCAACCCTTGAATCCCAACCAAAAAACTAATGGACACCCCTCTCTCACGCCCAATAGATTGACTGATAGTCCCTCTCTGTCACAAGCCCTAGAACCAACAATCTATAGTTGCCAGCCATGGGTTGTCAAAAATGGGTTTTTGCATCTCTTGGGGAATCCAGAACCCATGGATGTCTTCCGGTGTAATGATCCCAATTTTTGTAATATTAAAATCCCATGAAAAGTTCAGTTTTAAAGATAAGTGCATTTTGGTCATTTCACTAGTTTCCTTGACTAAACCCAGAAATTTAGTCCTCAAATGGTGCCATTAGATACGTCTCAGAAAAAGGAATCCAACGAGACCAAAATCAACCAAAACAGAGTTAAAATGACCAAGATATGACCCTTTGAAGTACAGGGGCAAAACTATAATTTTTACAAAACGAATTAGCTGCAAAAACACAGGGGCCCATTTCTTTTGATACAGACACCCTTCATCTTCCACCTCCTAGAGAGTTCTAGAATGACGGTGATTGGAGGGGAAATCACCGCCATTCTAGAGGTTTCTCCACCGCCATTCAAAGGTGGTGAGAGTCCCCTCCAGAACCCTCTCTTAGCTCTATAAATAGAGCTCTTGGGTGCCTCTAATGGCAGCCCAAAATGTTGGAGAAAACCCATCGTGGAGCAGTAACCTACAGGAGAAAACATGGAGAGAAAACCAGCCACGAAGCAGGTACGCCCAAAAACTCCCCAAACCCATCTCACCCATAGTCCTAGGCTCAGTTTCCCTAGGTTTTTGCATGAAAATCCATGGAGAATAGGCTTCTAGGGAGTCACCAAGGACCCTGGGACGTCCCCAGGGCCGCACTGGTTCGACAGGGTCGAACTAGGGTGACCTGAGGACGACCAGGGTCCCTAAAGAGCAGGACGATCCAATAGGAACGTCCCACGTCGACCTGCGTCGACCCCCGTTTGAAAAACCAAACGGGCACGTCCAGGGACACGCCCGCAAAAGAGAGAAAAGGCGAAAAAAAGTCGACGCGTCTGCAGATGCGCCCGCTGAGGTGCACGCTGCAGACGCACAGTGCGCTAGCAGCTCGTCGTTTTTTTGGTTCCTTAAGGAAGCCGGGACGCACGTCGCAGACGCGCAGCGCCCTAGCATTCCGTGTTTTTATTTTTAAGACTCCTATGTACGAACGACACTAAAATGCTTATAACTTGAGATCTAGAGCTCTGATTGAGGCACCGCAAAAGGCGTTGTGTCCGTGTTGATGATGCAGACATATACAAACTATAAAATCCCTGATCAAGGCCTAATCAAAGGTGGGCATGACTCTTAAAATAGGATGGTGGCGCGTGGCCACTAGAACTTTGGAAAACTAAGGATACCAAGGCCTAATTAGGACCTTAGGACACCCATAGGCATAGGGATGGACCCCTAATGCCTAAGTAATAAGACCAATTACTCTAAAACCCATAAAAGATGGGCCAAACTAATCTTGATTCCCCAAACCATGATCAGGAGCGTCCGAGGACAAAAGGGTTAGCGCGACCTAGCCAAGTAGGTGCTCTATCACTATTAGATTCTTTTAAAAGATCTATTATTATTTTGAGAACATATGTTTTAAGTATATGACTTGTTTAGCATGACTTGATTCAGCATGCATGTGATAAATGTTTTGTACATAGACATGTTTTATAAATGATTGCATATACATTATGCACATATATGTTTTGCAAACAAGTGCATACATTGCATGATTTAAGTACTTGCAAAGATTGCATGTCCTTGAGGGTTGCCAAAAGACGCTGGAGTGCCGAGGGCCAGGCAGTTGTGAGGGACCCAAAGAGGATTGGTTTTGAACAGAGGTTTTTGGCTTATTTGATCGTACATGATTTGGGCTAGTAAGCTCGTGGGTGTTATGCCGAGGGGTGTGGGTTGGCCACCCAGCCTCTACCACTATTAGGTGGATGGGTACCACGCCCAAAAAAGGGCATGTCCCTGCTTCGATTGCATGTGGTACAGGGGGCTACCATTGGTGTCACGGCACTGGGTCGAAGTGTCATATACCCCGTGGAGGTATATGATCCTGTGTCCCTAGGCACCCGGGGACCACACGGCGGTGAGGTCGTGGGCATAGTGGGACCCTATGGTTTCGTGGATTTATGTGCATTGCATATAGCATGATATAAGGTTGGTTGACCATACCATGATAGATATCCATGAGTTGGATTCAGTTGAGCATCTGATGCATATTTTTATGATTATGATAATGATACTTTCGACTTGGATTATGATATTTCTTTAAGTCGTCAGTATTCCAGTTTGACAGAAGCTTTTAATATCAATATTGAACGTGATTATTCGAACAACATGCATATGTTTTTATGAGCACATGATTTTAAAGATCGCATGCTTTATAAAACTAGTAGTGATAGACTCCTACTGAGTATAGTATATACTCACCCTATCCTTAACATTTTTTAGGATGATTCCATCCATGAGTAGAGGACATCTATATTAGTGCTACAAGCAAGTGAATCAAAAAGGAAACACTTATATATGTAAGTAAATTCTCAACCCTTTGGACATGTATTTGTATTTAATTACAGTTGGGCTGTGTGCTGTGACTGGACAAACCTGGGGAAAAGCATTTGTGATTTCTAAAGCTGTTCAAAAACTACCTTAGTTGTTGAGAAAGCAAATGACACTCGGGGTTTTCAAAATGAATTCCAAATAAAATATTTTTCCGCTGCATTGCACTATTTTTTTTCAAATCGGGATCCCACCTTAGGAATTTAGATTTTTCATTTAAAAATGCATGAGAAAACTCGGGTCATCACATCCGGTCACTTTGCATCATGAAAACCTGATAGGGTTTTTTGGTCAGGCTTAGATTGATGGAGATGGTGGTTTCCATGGGGAAAGGAGTGAGCTGCTCGATGAAAGGCAGCCCAGGCAACCAGAGATGGAGAGGATGGGGGTGCTAGGGTTGGAGTTTTCGGGTCTGTTCTATTAGAGAACAGATCGTATGATAGGGGAGGGGGGTTTTAGGTGCTCTCCTCATAGACAACCCCTGATCTGGCAGAGATTGTGCGACCTTATTAGAGAACAGATCGTATGATATGGGAGGGGGATTTTAGGTGCTCTCCTCACAGACAACCCCCGATCTGGCAGAGATTGTGGTCAAAGAAGATGGGAGATCTGACGTTGGGGAAGATGGGGTTCAGGGGTTGTTGGCTCACCAGCCACCCTTGGCATGTTGAGTTGGCGATGGAGAAGGAGATGGGACATAGGGAGTCCCGATCGCACTGGGAAATCGGAGATCTACCTGGGAAAGGGTTGTTGGTGGTTGGTCTGGGAGATTGGAGAGATGAGAGAGAAAAGAGTAGAACCAACCTGACATTTCATCGAGTTTCCAAGGTAATGGGGGGGATGCCAATATCAATTTGGCCTCCTTTTGTTAAGTTACATTTTTTTAATCTTTTAATTATTGTAGTGCCCCTGACTTCAAAGTTCCATAACTTCTTCATACAGACTCTGTTTTCGGCGTTCTTTGGCTCGTTGGATCCCATTTCCTAAGTACTATCTAAAGGTTTTTATTTTAGTTCCAAATTATACCTCTATAAAAAGGTATAACCCTTGGAAACTCATAAACCAATCATGGAATAATGAAATTTTGGGGTAAAATTCATCCATAATCTGATTTCACTGTTCTTAATGTCGTTGAACTAAACTTTTCAAGTACATTCCAAACATTCATGTTTCCACTCCAAATTCCATTTCTATATAAAATTATTTTCTTTGGGTCAAAATTCCAATTTCACATAATAACGCCCAGAATAGTATTCACAAAATATGGGGTTGTTACACCTCTTTCGTGCACTTCTTCTCCCCCATCTGCCCCATCTCCCCCATTTTGCTCTTTTTCGTCAGGTTTTTCTATTTTACAGGAAAAAGAAGGAACTTTCTGTGAAAATTCCTATTTTGTTCATAGCACAATAAATTTAATTACAGTTTCATCCTGTTACTATTCTTATTCATGTTCTATTTTGTTCTTGTTTTTCTTATCTATGTTCTACATTATTCCATGATTAATGTAGGAACTATTTTTTCAATTCCTATTTTAAATAAAGTTTAATCGAATCAACAGTTTTGCTTTAATAAACAGGATTTCTTCAATTTCTCATTTGTTTCACATCCAATTTTAAATCAACTTCTAGATTTTGTTGTTAGGACATTTTATAGCTTGTTTATCATTCCTTATCTTCAATCTGAGATTCAAAAATCAAATCTAGGCCATTAAAACCCAAAATCCTTATTTAGACTAGATCATTGAAATTTTGGAGAATCTACCTAATCCATCTGTTGGATCATTAATCAGAAGCACTAGAAAGAGATTGATGAAGCTAATCAGGATTAAAGATATCAGATTTGAAGAAAATGATGTGATCAAGCTAGGGAAGTATATTTATCTTTTTTTTTTAGTTAAATTTCTTTATTTTTTGAGTTGGACCTCTACAACTTTCATTGATTAAATATATCTAAATTCTAATTGCACATTTATTTAATTTTTATCACTTATTTTTAATTTTTTGAATAATTAATTTTTATTTAAGCTCTAATTGCACTTTTATTTGAATTCTACAATAGCCTGTACACTTACGATAAAACAACAACAACCTTTAAGTGAAGTGTAGAGTTAGCTTATACCCTAATTTCAGGAAAATGTTGAGGGAGGAGAAAGATGACTGAGTACAATGGTAACAATTATCCCTCAAATTGGTAAAAATGAGGACCATTCAATTCTATAGTGTGTAACAAAATTTAAATTTAAATTCAAGGTAGTTCATGATATCATTGTATTACCACCGCCTCAAAATTTGAGGTGGAAGAATTATAGACTATCATGAAAATTTGAAAATGGGGATCATCACTTCCAATGTGGTTCCACTAAACATAAATTTTTTGTGGTTTATATTGCTACCACACCAAAAATTTCAAGGTGGAGACTATATATAAACTACTATAAGATTCTAAAGTGGTGTGAAAAATTTATCCATTTCATTATTAGGGTTAGAATTAGGTTGAGAAAGTTAGATTAGTTATAGGCTATGTTTGGATGAAGACGTTAAACTTAGCACTCACTGGGAGGTAACCCAGGGTTATTAGAGTCTTAGTGTTAGGTATTACCCATTCATCATATTGGTGTGCTATATTTCAAAATATTGAGGACAATGTTTAGTTTAGGTTGGGGGTGTAGATTGCATGAGATATCTAAGTTTTTCTTATATTTTTGAAATTTTAAAAAATAAGTTTTTTAATAAGTTCCTTTACTAAGATGAGAATTTGGATATTTCAATATTTATCTATTTTTTGAACTTTAGTTGATTATAGAGTTGCATATAATTAGTTCACTATTTTATTCTGTTGCGAAAGTGTTTCATGAAAAATAAAACCCAGAATATTAATTGCACAAAATAGCTATATATACAGTTTGAGTTGAAGAGAAAATATAACTTAGTGATCCTGAAGAAGATTTGTGGAGACTTATAACCCAAGTGAATTTTGAGCCATTCTTCCTTTTTTGAGAGTTATGCATAAATTCAAAAAAATTTCAGTAGACAATAGTTCTTAGTTGGTCTCATTATTCTTTATCTTGGTGAACTATTGAGAAATCATAAAATACTATACCATATATCTCTTAAGTTTATGGCCATTTTCAAGTCATGTAAAACCTAGGAAATGATAGAGGCCATCCTGATTTAGCTCAAAGCCTTTAGCCTTCCTTATGTTATTTTCCATTAGTTAGACTGTTGAGCCTTTAAAATATCTACCTTTTCCTTGTTAGCTAAACAACTATTACCTATATTGAACCACTATAATATATCCATTAGCTATTTGTTTTAGAAATATGTAGAGAAGATTGAAGAAAATCATGGAAAAAAGTATGAATAATACAATTCATGAGATGAACATCAAAAAGGTTAAAAAGAAGTAAAAGTTCAAAAAGGCTATATACAAAATCAAGTAAAAAAAGAAGTCAAGTAAAAAAGAAAAGAAAAAGATAGCCAATGAAAAGAAGAATGTTCACTCTTGTGAGGAAAACTGGAAAAGTTGTAAATACACTGATGGAAAACTTTTACTTATTTTTCAAACAATATTTTTTTACTTTATATAGTCATTCTTTTGATAACCCTTACCTAAGCCTATGTTTCATCCTAATAGAAGTCCTAACTTGATCTTAGGAGAAGTATGCCTTGGATATGATACAATGTGACATTCTTAGTGGTTAATATCCTTTTATGAGACCATTATCTATCTTTCTAAGTTGTCGTTCTTTTGTATGAAATATGGGAGATTTTTGGACTTAATGAACAACATTTTACTCACATACTAATTAAAGATTTACACCTTTTTTAGTGACTTCTTTCAAAGTAACAAGTATATCCTATGAGAATTGAAGTCAAAGCATGCATTTAGATGGTAATTTAGGTTATGTTTAACTTGAAAACTACTATATATATATATATATATATATTTGCTAAAGCACACACCCTTTTCCTGAAGTTTAACAAAGTAATGCGACATCTTTAACATAAGGGTAGGATTTTGAACCTTTTTGTTCATCTTTATTATGCTAAAATATGGTATTTAATATGAGCTGAATAGAAGAAAATCTTCTCACATGTATAAAGGACTTTCATGAAAATTTTGAGAATTTTGTGGGCATATTCACTACAAACCCTCACAAGGCTAAAATTGTCCACTAGGGGTAAGGGCTTGTTGCATATGCTAAATGCAATCACAAGTACCTACGACAAAGAAAACCACTTATGTTTTCATGATTTTTCGTATGTTTTGCTCAGGACTAGTAAAATGATAGTTGGATGGTGTGATGAGCTTCCAATTTTGCATAGAAACTACCCAATTAGTATCCCATGTGTTACCAAATATAGTGTTATTTCTAGGGTTTTTTCAAAAATTTTGTGAATTTTTTATCTAATAATTCAAAATTTTGATATTTTGCAGGTCTAGAGGCTAATCTAGAATAAGTATGAGAATAATCATATTTTCTAGGATTTAATTGGAGTGTTTAACATTTTGTATGAATCAAGATAATGATCCAATGATCGAGAGTGATCAAGATAAAAATTGAAGCTATTCATGAGGTTTTCTAATCTAACTATGAAACCTAAGCAGGCCAAAGCTTAAATGCCATCAACCCAAAGTGTGATCAAGGTCCAAGATTATCTCTAGGGCAAGAAAAAAGGCAATTAGATGAGCTAAAGGTAATTCAAATGGGCCTATGCATAAGCCATGCATTTTCACCACCTTTGCATGGGAGCCATGAAATAAGGTGACAAGCTAAGGAAGTCAAGTCAAGCCAAGCCATTAAAATCAATGGTGTGAGCCATGGAGTCTAAGCAAAATGAGTCCTCAAAGTGTGCCATTCAAGCCACTTAACATGATGCTACATGGAATGATACAATTGGAGGAGAATTTCACTCAATTATCCTAAGCTAAAATTAGGTTTTCAAGAGAATAATTAAGGGATATTTAGGTGAAAATCAAATTAGATAAGTATGCATGTGGACCAATAGGAAGAACCCACATCTCATATTTCCTTTCCCACTTATTTCCTACCTTATATCACTCTCCACCTCAACCCATTTCATTCTAGTATTTTCTTCAAGGGGAAGATATCCCCTCCTAAAAAGGTGGCACCACCCACCTTGTCTCACCTTGCTCCCCTCTTAGGTTCTCTCATTAGTTGTCCTATGCTTCTAATTTGATTGCCCAATCTTCCCTGCCACATAATCTCTTTCTACACTCACACACCCCAGTCCTATTAGGGTTCTTTTAGAAGGCAACAACCACATATAAAAACCTTAAGGGTTTCCACGTG
Organism: Warburgia ugandensis; assembly: GCA_035236585.1. NCBI lineage: Eukaryota > Viridiplantae > Streptophyta > Magnoliopsida > Canellales > Canellaceae > Warburgia > Warburgia ugandensis. Next base: position 57,070,159 of record CP141128.1, read on the forward strand.
AAAAACATATGGGAGAAGGGGAGAATACAACCTTATAAGAAGGAGGTGTCTCCACTCTTCTTCCCCTCCTTAAGACTTCAATGCATATTTTCCTTGGCAGCCCATCATCTTCCAACCCTTCCATACCTCGTTGCTTTGAGTTGTGTTCTCTCTTTGATGTCCTTCAAGTTAAAGTTAGTGGTTTCCTTGAATCCTTTGTTTTGCTGCCTTTGTTTCACTGCTTGTTTTGTTCCTTGAAGTCATGCTTTAGTTCTTTGTTTCCTTGTCTAGTTTTCTTTGGTTATAGTAGTTTTGTTTCACACCTTAGATCCCTGAATCTAAGGACTTTCTCTCTTGTAGTGACAACCAAGAGAGTATAGCTCTTAGATTATGTTCCTTGTCATCTCATGCTTCCTTTCTTATCTTTTTCCATCTTGTTTTTCCTTGATCTTTTTTGGGTTACATGCATGATTACCATTGATTACTGGTTGGATGATTGAAGATCTTTATTTTTTATAATATTTTGGAGCATTGAATGGTGCGCACACCCCATGGATGATGTGCATCACTTTTGCACTTTATTTTAGTCAATAAAAGTGATGTTTGGTTCATAGTGGGTGTTTAATTTTCATGGAGGATTAGTTTATTTAATTCTTCCTTATCATGTTCCTGGAATCCATGTTTCATATGTAGTTGTGTACATAGGAAAGTCATGCATTCCATTCAAGACCACATGCACAACTCTAAGGGTCATATGCATGGTTTTGGATGGGTGCTTCCCTAGATAACTTGTTTATTTCACGATTAATCCTTGTCTATGTTCCATGCATTAGTTTAAGTTAGTCATGTATTACATGCTATTTAATTCCATGCAATTTTTATTAAATTTTCATGCATTCCAAGTTAGCTTAAGTGCATCTTAGTTCATACTCTCATGTTCAATTTATTCATCTTAATTACTTTGTTTGATGCATTGTTTCCAATTTAATTCCATGTACACCATCTTGTTTAGTTGTTTCCTTATTTCTTGGATGTTTTATTATTTAACTTAGTCATGTTTAGGGTTATTTGAGCATTGTTCCATTTTAGTAGCATGTTAGGATAGTTTAAGATATTTTCCATGTTTAGTTTTAGCAAGTTTTTAGGTTTAGGAAAGGGCTACTTTATAAAGTTTCTAATTCCATGCATTTGTGGTTACCATGTTAGTTTAAAGCGTTAGCCTTGGTTAAATCCAACTCTTTTGGCTAGGCTAAATAGTTTGAATGAGATGTATCCAACATACATTTTGGTGAGATTTTGCATGGGACCAACCAGACTTGTGTGCATCTACTACAATAGATTCATGCACTTGCAAGTAAATTAAAACATACACCTCTTTGTTTATATTAGAAGGATCTACTATGGAAGTGATGCCTTTGTATCTTGGGAGCTGGTTTTGAAGAAAACATTGAGGGGTTACTGCTAAACAAAAGCTCTTTAAGACATCATTAGGAGGAGGACAAAGAGATATTTGATAGGAATAAAACATGTATGGTTTTCTTACATAGACCAGATGTGTTTCACTTGGGAAGCTAGCAAGAAAACGTTTGTTTTTGGAGATGTTTGGAAATCTGATTTTAGGAGTTTTCCTTTAGAGAGTTTTGAGTTTTCTTTGAGTTTCATCTCTTATCTTTAGGTGAGTGACACATCAAAAGAGAAAGATAGATCATGCTTAGACTTGGAGCAAATCATAGAAGCCTTCAGAAGTGACACATCGAGGAGATCTTAAGCTTCTAACTTAAATATGATGTAGGGTATTTTGATAAACACTTTCTTTTTTTTTTCCTCATGTATTTGTAATGATCAAGAGTTGATTTTAATAAAAGTTTATTTTCTTTAGTTCAACTTGAATGTTTAGTGAAAATTTTGTTATGTAGATTTCATGTTTGGATATTTTGTTTCATGTTTTTTATTCTAGTTGTTAGATGTGGATTTATATTTATGTTTAGCATTAGTCTATGTGTTTTAATCTAGTTCGTTGGTGATGATTTACTTTTATGCTTTTAACATAGTGTATGATTTTTATTCTAGCATAATTTAGGATCTAATTTCCTGCAGTTTTAGCATAGGATTAAGTAGTGTTTGATAGCCATTCTAGGATGCTTTTTCTCTTTTGTTCATCTTTAAACTTTATATTGTTTTATGATGCTTTGTTTAGGTATTTAGATTCCATGGCTCTATATGTTTCATTCTAGTAGATTTATTTTTATGTTTAGCATAGCTTATTTGTTTTGTTTTAGCAATGCTTTGGAAGTTATTTTGTGCCTAATTCTTGCATGCTAACATTAAGCAATGTTTTATAGCCATCCTAGGTCTTTTTTCACCAATCAAACTGTAGTTTTTAGGACTACTTTAACCAATGCTAGGTATAGTTTTTAGGATTTCTCTATAGTTTTAAGCTAATTTAGGACATTATTGTGATAACTCAGGTTTTTGTAAACACATTTTGTAATACATTTTTCAAAGGCAAGGGTGCCCTTAGTAGTAAAAAAATTTGGCAAAACAAAGCAGCATAAATTCTTTTCTATAGAACTTGTTTTGTAAAATCCAAGTCATCACTTCATATATAACATAAGTAGAATTTTGTACAAGATAAAATTCCTTTGAAGGAATATACTTTTATTAAATTCTAGAATCCATTCAGTAGTTCACAGTATAGCCCAGGTATCAGTACAATACTTGTCCAAATTACATAATCCAAATTTCAAACCTCACCATACATTAAAAACTCTTCATACAATACAATGCTCTCAAATAAAAATACATGTCTTCAAGGGATATACACTGATTGATAATTCTTCCAAGTCTTCTCAAGCCTTGAGCTCCTAATTCTCCTTCTTTGTATATGAGATATTGTAAACATTCAAACATTTACAATATCTCAGCAAGCTATGCTTGGTAGGGGATTCAAGAAGCATAATAATTTGACAGTATAATCCTAATACTTTATAATCCCATTGTTCATAAACATAATCATGGATCAATCTCTTTACTTTATCATATATGTAGATCCTTATATATACATACTATATATGTCATGTATATATATATATATATATATATATATATTGTCAAAATCGTGAAAAATAGTTAATATCTCAAACATCAATAGTCACACTCAAACACACTAGTTGATCAATCATCCAAACTTTGCTAGAAAATACTCCCTCATTTGGGCAGTATCATCACACTCAACCATACTGAGTTGACAAAACATCTAGACTCTACTGGGAAAATACTCCCTTATTTGGGCAGTATCAGTATCTCATTATGCCATGCATCATAATGTAAAATACTCAAAGGACTACTATGCTGTAGTCTAATCCGTACCAGCACGCTTGGATAACTGCCTTCATACTCCACAAATACCAAATGTGGAAAATTGTTTATGTCATGTCTATATGGGGAGACAGACCATCATAGTGGTGGCCTTCCCATAATTGCCCCACTCGACATTTTTTTACTCTTTAAGCATGGTATCATCATATATTTCACATTTTGGAGAGTGAGTGGTCAAACCCTCGTAACCCTCTTAGCGTAGCATCCCTAGGCATACACTTATTTAAAACAAAAACCATAAGTGTTCTTGCTTGTATATGAAGTATTCTTTTACTTATCAAACATCTTGTCTTTTTATATCATTATCCTCGTATTTTGGTATTCTTATTCTGAGGATAGGATTTCACTTCAAACTTATGGATCATCATTTACAATGAATGATACCCATGTTCATATAAGTCTTTGTGTATTCCTTTCTTGGATCTTGATCTTTCATAGATCCTTTGATCAACAATTTACACTTGTTGATAAAGATCAAGAGCTTAGATCTTCTATCATCTAGTTCTTCTTTGATCTAAGTTCAGTTGTTTGATCATCCCTAAGGAGGATGATCTTGGTTCTCCTCGTTGAATCATATTTAATCAAGGGTTTGGATTCTCTATCTAGATTTGTCTACAACATACATACATAGATACATAATAAAATACAACATTAGGATTCTTATTGTTCTTGATCATTCAAGATCCTATGGATCTTGTTTGATTATCCTTATCTTACTTACAATTTTTATTAGGATTAGATAATTTACTAACCTTTTATGCTCTTATTATTATTATTATTATTATTATTATTATTCAACTAGTTAATATTTTACTGGTTGAAGATGGCTTATTCCATCCTAAGCCTAGACAGCTCCTCTTATTCCCAATTGGCTAATGCTTACTAGCTGAATGGTTGAACACAAAGTGGTTACTTTAATCCTCATGTAAGAAGGCATTTAGATGTCACAAACATCAACAAAAGGTAGGGGAAGAGCGAGGCTCTATTAGAGAACACCCTTAACCACCACATTCAGCATTCACTACAGTGACCTTAGCTCAACCTTTCATAAGGCTCATACAAGCCTTTTAACCCTAAGTACTCTTTCTAATTGATTTTAATTAAATTCATAAACATTTAAAATGTCATTCATGGGGTTTATTATTCTCCTAGTTTGGGCCAAGGATTTGATAATCCTTAAATTGTCCTACTAACTATAGCCCTTACTATCATTAAGTCCATGTCATTCATTCCATGTAAATGTACTTCAACTCTGTTTTTCATTTAATTACATTTTCAATGTAATTTACATAACATAAGCATTAAAGCATAAATAAATAAACAAATAAGTAAATCTAACACTTAAATATACTAAGCAATAAAATAAATTTACAATATCAATAATTCAAATGAAATTTTAACGTACCATAACTGTTCATTATCATCCAACGGTCATATTTGATTTCTATTCATTTTTCATCCCATTTAGGGTTTAGATCTTGATCTTTCATTTTCCTTTAGATCTAATTCATTTTCTTAATGTGATTTTATCACTAGATCATTGATGCATCATCTCATCAAATGATTTGATCCTTCTTGATCCAACCGATCAAGAAGATCTTAAGCTATTTTATCCAATTTAAGGGCATAGATCTTAATCTATCCCAAATTATCATCATCAAGCCCATAAATCCATATGATCTTAACTTTATATCATCATCCAAATGCATCCACACTATCCAATCATCCTTGATCAAACTGATCAAGGAGATTACCATTCACTTTTATGGATTTTACTACTTTTAAGGTTTAAGATCTTAAGATCTGGAAAATAAATTATGTCCAACCATTAAATTATTGTAATTATACATTTAGATCATCATATAAACTATTTTAAAAGGTCTAATCATGCTTGATTAATTAGATAATGAAGATCTATGCTCATTTTTATGATTTTTTTTCTTTTAAGGCTATATCTCTTAATTAGACACAGATCAGTCATTAATAACCATTGATTCCATGTTCCAGAATCATAAGATTATCAATGGATCAGAATTATAAAGTCTGATCATTCCAAATTTCACTGATCATAGGAATTAGTAATACTTTTCTTTATTAACAGAATTTTACATGCATCAAAACATAAATTTCTTGAGTTCAATACCTTATACAAGTAACAAGGAATCTGTAACAACTTTTAGATGTAAAATTAGAGCTAAATTGAGCTCTTAATTGAAGAAACAAGATTTCAATACAAATATTGGATGACTCAGATCTAATCTAGGTGTACTAGGTGTGGGGACAACCAACGGCCCATGCCTGTGACTGCCTATTACAGGTGGTCTGAGAGAGATGACCAGCTATGGGCGCGATAGTCCAAGTCTGGATCGTCGAATCACCCATGGTCGGATCTCCTTCATCCTTGATAGTCAATGGCCAAGATTGCATCTCCTGGGGTTTTTGTACCCCAAGAATCCATCCAATGGCTTAGAAGTTTCATCTGAGCCATCCAAGATGGGGATCTCAACCTTATTGTAGGATTCGTCGTTCCCAATGGATCAACAGTCGAGGAGATCACCTAGACGTCGGATAACCTAAGGGAGGTGCCGGAATTGAAAGGGGGTGAAGTGGTGGCCTACCTTTGCTGGTCCAGTGAAGGGAAATTCACTGAAGGAGAAAAATACCTGTGAAAAGAACCCAGTTGTCGATGAAGTATATAGAGATAGATTCCTTCATCGTCGTTGCCGGAGATGGAGTGAGACCTTGGGACTTTTGTAGATCTCCATGTATTGAAGAGATCCAAAGGTCCATGATTGTTTTTCACCAACTAGATTGGCCAGATTAAATTGTAAAATCTATCAAAGATGGTACCCAGTACCATGTTTGTCTTCGTTTTGAGTTTTTCAGTGATCTAAGAGGTGGATCATCATGGAAACTTAAGTCTTTTGTAGATCAGCCCTGTCTGACCAAATCCAACGGTGGAGATCTGATTCTAATAGGTGGAATTGGATGGCTAATTGATTTAGGGTTTCCTGGGTAGAAACCCTAGTTCATCAGGGATGGTCCATCTCTGGATGCTCCTGTTGCAGACACGGGGTCGTCTGCCAGGGTGCATTTGGGGACATGCCCATAGAGAAAGAGAGAGAAAGAGGAAGAAATTGGGAGAGATTAAGGGGGAGTTTTGAGTTGCAATTCTAGAGAACTCTAGGGCACCTCGTGAAGGATTTTTAGGAAAAATTTTGGTAATTTTTATGGGGTGTTTATAAGGATTTTTGAATTTTCCATGATTACATGTCATAATTATGTTTCATTTCTTTTTATTATTAAATTGTAATTGGATTCCCACTACCGCCTCCTTCTCCACTAGCAAGTGGTAATGGTTTGACTCATGATGGTAATTTTCCAGAATGTTGGCCCACCTTGTGGGCCCCACATAGTTGTAAAAGGACTAATTTTCCCTTTTAATTCCAAAAATGATAGGGTTTATTCCTATGAATTCAGAATTGAGCATACTTAGTGGCATTGGAGTTGGATTTTTGAGTAAATTCTAAATATTGATGTCTTAGTTCTTGGTTATGAGTAAAATTATCATTTTACCCTTTTATTTATAAAATTGGAGAAAATTAAGGATTTTTTATTTTAACTCAAAATTGAACGTACTTAGTGTCATTTCGATCAATTTTTTGAGTATATTCATAATTTCTAAGTTTTAAATTGTGTTTTATTCTCTATAAAAAGATAATTTTCAATAACCTAATATTCAGCCCAAAACTCCTGAAAATTCAAACTAAATTGATTTTCTCAATCAATTTACAAAAATTGGGGTTATTATAATTATTTCCATTGTTTTAGCATTATAGAATAAAACAATTGTAGTAGATTAGAATCATGCTAAGCTAAATTTTTTTAGACCGGGATTAGAGTGACCCTAGACTACATTAGGTGAATCTACTTATTAATTTCTAATTTTTTTAAATGTTTTAAAATTTTGATTTAGTAATTATTTTCAATTTGGAACATGTAAATTTATCCTTACTATAATCTTTTGATTCAATATCATTATCATTCATATTAGATTATTGAAACTAAATTGATTTATTACAGTTAGGTTTTACATAGAATGCTTAAGATTTGATAGTCTATGTAGCCTTTAAAGTTTTATAATTTCTATAATTAAATTTTTAAAGAAACCATTTTTTGAGAAAATAATCATAGTTTTGATTCAATTCTTGAGTTATAAGAGAAATAATATGTGGTAGGCCTAATTTTAATCTAGGTGATCTTTAATTGTAATTCTTCATTCATAAATTAATTCACTTTAATTTCATCTACTTGATCATGTTATCACCTCATCTTGAATTATTTTTTGTTTGGTATATTTTTTTCATCATCTTAAGATCATTAGTTTAGGATAATTTGGTGCTATAGTTTTCACACTATATCCTTCCTATGGATTTGATCCTACAAAATATTATAGTTTATTAGTTGTGTACTAGCAAGAAATAAACTACAACACTTAAGAGGGGGGGGTGGGCGGGTACTGACAATGTCTTAATTAGTATTATTTTCCTCAAGTATGGTAACCTGTATGTGGGCATTTGCTAAGTGTGAAACTCATCTCCAATTCCTTAGGATATCTAGCTAAGGATTGTCGAGTTCAGGAATGGCTAATAAAGATTGTTAGGCAAACATATAATGCATGAGATAGAGGAAAAAGGAATAGCAAATACTAACTTGGAAAACTCTTTCACTATAGACAATAACTTCTTCTTGCACATCATCATTTAGATAGTAGATAGTCGCTTTCTCTTGGACAACTTCTAATCTCCTCAATGTCGAAGGACTCGTAGTTAATGAATCTACAAAGACAACAAAGAAAATACAAAGTGAGTACTAAAACAATGATAAAAAAAAACTTAATAATAATGAAATCCTAAAATTCTTAGAGTAAAATTTCCTAAAATACCCCCTAAAAATTTCCAAAATATCCTAAAAACCTAAAAACAACCTGTACCCCTTCAAGTTGGTTGAATTTGACAAAAAAGGAGATAGATTATTTGCAAATAAAGTATGGGAGCCCAATTATTTTCATGCGTCTGTAATTTTTTAATGCTTCCTACTTTGAATGTTTTGTCATCATTAAAAAGATGAGATTGTTGACCCAAACATTTGTATTTAGTGAGTTTTGATATGAACTTGAGGGGTACTGACAATGTCTTGATTAGTATTATTTTCCTCAGGTATGGTGACATGTCTGTGGGCATTTGCTAAGTGTGAAACTCATCTCCAATTCCTTAGGATATCTAGCTCAAGATTGTTGGGTTTAGGCATGGCCAATAAAGATTGTCAAGCAAACGTATAATGCACGTGATAGAGGAAAAAGGAATAGCAAATACTAACTTGGAAAACTCTTTCACTATAGACAATAACTTCTTCTTGCACATCATCATTTGGATAGCAGATAGTGGCTTTCTCTTGGACAACTTCTAATCTCCTCAATGTCAAAGGACTCATGGTTAATGAATCTACAAAGACAATAGAGAAAATACAAAGTGAGTACTAAAACGACGATAAAAACAAACTTAATAATAATGAAATCCTAAAATTCCTAGAGTGAAATTTTCCAAAATGCCCCCTAAAAATTTCCAAAATATCCTAAAAACAACCTGTATGCCCTCAAGTTGGTTGAATTTGACAAAAAAGGAGAGAGATTATTTGCAAATAAAGTATGGGAGCCCAATTATTTTCATGTGTCTATAATTTTTTAATGCTTCCTACTTTCAATGTTTTGTCACATTAAAACAACAAGGTTGTTGACCTAAACATTTGTATTTAATGAGTTTTGATATGAACTTGAGAGAGAGTAGGGAGCTTGAGGAGGGAGAAGGAATGAATGGGATGCTAGAATACCCAACCTTCTCCTCTAATTATAAAGAAAGAGCCCTCCATTCATGCATCTATACTTTTATAGTCCTTGAACTCTTTACTAGAGCATCCATAATAGAGTCCGATCTATTCTACTTGGGGTCAAATTGACCATTTGTAACACCCCTATTTTTCAAAATCCATTTCATGCGATTTCTAACTAATTTTAACTAAAATGGAATGAGGAATTGAATTCCATTGAAATTTACTCCCACAGGAATGAATTCTCTAGAAACTCAAAATCAGACTAGGAAGCCTCAAAATTTGACATTTATATAATGAGAGCTTTCCCAAGATACTAAGAATGCACGAAATGGAGGTTAGAGTAGAAAAAACCTCATATTTTCACAATTTGTAGCGGGGGGTAAAAATTTATAAGGACACCCTCTCCATTTGTCTTACTTACTAAATAGCTTACACGAGGTGGAGCTTGACTCCTTGCAACTAGAGAATAAGAAACAAGAAGAGAGGAAAGAAAAGAGGAGAATGAAGGAGACGAAGAAGGAGAAGAGGAGAGAGAGAGAGAGAGAGAGAGGAGAGAGGAAAACCCACCTCCGTTACAAGCCACTCGTCGCCATCCACCCATTGTAAGCCATTAAAACCAATGGAGGAAGAATAAGAAGGCATCAGAGATAGTCCATGCACATGGAAATTGGAGTGGAGAATTTAATATTCAAAATTTTCACTTTGTTCTTCTCATTAAAAAAACCATTCCCTTTTGAAATCACAATGATCGGAGATGTCTAGATCATCAATCAAGACTGTAACAATATCTGCCTAGGGTTTAATTTGATTAGAGAAAATGATGAGTGGAATCAAAGATCTGAACTATTCACCATCTTCTCAGAGGTGCAAGGAAAAAAACCCCTAAGTTGATTTGACGATTGGAGATGTCTAGTTGGAGGGCTACTATCAATCCAATTCGACACCAAATCGATGTTAGAGAATACATCTTAGGAAGGATTCAACCCCAAAATCTTTGTTTTCCAACTAATTGAACTTGAATTAGAATGAAGAATTGGATCTAGGTCAATCTAACATTCATCATTTAGTTTCATTGTTGCCTACTGATAGGGTTTAGATTGAAGCATCTAAGGCTTGAATCTAACCATCTAATGAGATGATGATGGTTGGTTCAATGAGAAAGCTTGGATCCAATCAATCATCTAAATATACAAACTATGGACTGTAAATCTAATTGCATGGATAATGCATCAGAGTATTATTCTATAATCAATGACTAGGATATGAACCAATCTAGCTGTCCAAATGAACTATTAATGATTGTTAGATCATAGTTAAATTGTGTTAATTAGTTAAGTTTGATACTATTTAAGTAGATTGAACTAGATTTGACTATTACATCATGGTGAGATACATGAATTAGAATGTATAATACTATTCATATGAGATTGAGTAAGATTTGGCCTTTGGTTCAAGCTTAGATCAATAGATTAGAAACTAGTAGTGTTGTTTTATACAACTAGATGTGACCATTGGAAGGACTAGAAAATCTAAATCTAAAGATAAATAAATAATCTAAATCATCGATCGACAATCAATAGTATAGATCTATAACTCCAATAGCTGTTGAGTGTTTGATAAATGATCTAAAGTTGAGGAAATCCAGATCAGCTACTTGAATGGTTGCGATCAAATTTGCTTATGTGGGATTGTGATAAGAGAATAATAAACAATCGATCTTGATCTATAGATGAACCTAGAAGATCTAAAACGTGATCACATGATAAAGATTTAGTAAAATGTTGTATTATGCTTCAAATTTCTATTAAGTACATGTTGATATGCGAATTCTTATTTTTTGAATTGGCTATTTGGTATAGCATGATGTGAGGTAGGTGGTTTAAGATTGCTATGTTGGGAATTTAAGATTTTTTATGTTGTGATAAAATTGATTTTATGTAGATGATGGATTACATGAAAAATATCTTTACATAGCAAGTGCTATGAAAACTAAAGGTTTGCTCATAAAGTCTAATTCTTTACTAAAGTAGTGTTTTGTTTATAATTTAATTTTCTATTGAATAGTGACTTGCTATGTCATAAATTTTGAATGTGAATTGTAGTAGAAGGTTTCTTGTCTTTTGAATTAAAAGTTACGCATGGTACATCTATGCAATTGTACCTTTAAATGATTAATGAATCATGTTCTCATGGTAGCCTACTAGATCACAATTAAATGATTGAAATATGCATGTTTAACAAGCTCTTAAATGTCGTGCTTTATTATTAATCATTAACATGAACATTGGTAACTTTTTATACTTTTATGGTGAAATGGACCAAACATTTGACAAATGATGCATGCTGGAAATTGCATTCATAAATGAGATTATTTTTAAGGAAATGGAAGATGCATGAGCTATTTTAATGATCTTGAATGAAAGAATTCTTTGAATTTCACTAACGAATGATTTCACAAGTTTTGTGCTTGGTTTCAAGATGACACCTAAGTGTGTGGTTGCATCATTGTAAGATGTTTCCATCCATAAACATGATGATTTGCAAAAGACAAAATGGCATGAATGAATGAACTTTTTCTTTACAAATGAATGAATTATGAATGGTTTCATCTATGATTTAAAAGGCACCTACCTGTGTAATTGTATCTTTTATATGACGTTTCTTTGAAGATAGCTTACATTGCTGGTGAAAGTCCCTAAGAGATTATGCTAAGAGGTGCAAATTGGCCCCTGCCCTGTGACTTGATATTAGCTCCTTTGTAGGGCATGACTGATGCATGATTATGCTTCGCAAGGCTACTTACTAAGATAAACCAGTAAGACCATAAGGGCCAAAGCAAAATGGACCATGCAGAATTCATATATGACGTAGAGGTGATAATAGTTTCTTTTGATGATGGTAGCTACTCAATGTCCATAGATGTCTAGATATGATATGAAAAATCGGTTGACATGTTGGTCATTCTTAAGAGTTAGACTAGAGCATGTGGCAGGATGGTTGTGCCACTCCACCATGAATAGTTTTTGGAGACTCGACTAACAAGTTGACCCAGTGATTCATAAATACAATTAAAATTGGGAGACTTGTAAGAGTTGGTCCTAGTCCATTTACAAAAAAATACGACACCAAGATGTTTCTTTCTTTCTTTCCTTCTTTTTTTTTTTTTTTTTTTACATATTGCATCTAGTTATCGATATCGTGTCATTAATTTTTGCATTTAGTTATGTTATGCTTATGTTATTTAGTTTGTCAATGAAACTTTAAATTCTTCTTATATGATCTTGCTTCTAATGTGATATAAGTATTTATTATGTTTCCCATATCATCATACTTTTGAGATCTGAAAGTACCTATCTCTTGGGGATGTGTTACAAAGAAATAAGATAAATGCTCATTATGTTTTCTATATCATGGTACTATTTGATCAAAGATATTGTTGACAGAAAATTAGAGATATGGACTTTTTCAGGAATCATAAATTAAAGACTAAAGTACTAGCCTTTGTCTAATAGTACAAATTAGTAAAGGCAAAATATTGAGTTTGACTTAATTGAATACTAGAGATAGAGCTGCTGAGATCCTTTGCACATTTGAGAGGCATCAACTATCTTCAAGAAGTTACATTTGTAGTGCTTCTATAATTTGGGTTCAAAGAATTTAGTTTGTGTAAGCTAAATATTTTCTAATAGTAAGAAGGCTGAGTATACTACAAGTGCTTTAGTCCTAATTGTGGCCAACATAGGGCCAACTAGTGCATGAAATTTCCTATGGTGACAGTGAAATTCAAAGTAGGTATCACTTTGAGGGAGTGGAAGTAGGTGGTTGGCTGGCTAGCCAATCCTCTATAAAAATTCTTGTATCTAAGTTCTTATGTGCTGAAGTTTTCATTTTTTAAATTATCTTATTCTCTTTCACTTTTGTTCCAAGTTTTAAAAAGTTTTAAAACTTGACTGGGGCCCAATAAACCTCCCTGCTGGGATCTGACAAGAGTCACCCACTTGACACAACATAATCAACTTATATGACCAAAAGAATATTCACAATCATCAATACTTTAAAAAAATTAAACGAAAAGATTTAGCAAGACTAAGCTATATAGGTTTGATGCTACTAGAGGAGCATTTTGAATGGGAGGTAGCAATACCATTACCAATTGATCTCTAGAAGTGCATGATAAAGAGCACACGGACATTCAAGAAATGCAACTAAAAAGTAAAATCTTCCACAACAACTAGAGAATCAATCTTATTGTTTTTATATCTAGGATCAAACATTGTGTTGCTTGAAGTTGGTTGTAGCTATACTCTATTCTAAAGCCATTACAGTTTACTCCTTTTATAAGAGAGTTAGCTTTTGAATAAGATAACCCAAGTACATGGGAGAATTGACTTGCTCCTAAAATGTCCGTGAGAGTATTATTCCTATCAAGGTGGAATTTTCTTAATGATCAACCATTTTATAACATTTTTTGTGTCATTTTCTATGACCAGTGGCAACTTCTATTTATAAATTCAAACCTTAACACCATAGCATACAATAAGAACTTCAGCAAGAGTAGAATCGGCAACTTTAATGCTTCCTTCCAATTCAAATAAAGAACTTTAAGATGTTTTCCAAGGATTTCCCAAGGGCAATGTTAAATATATAAATATTATTGGCCTACTTCCAACCATCCTAAGATTTCAAGTTAAATGGAAATCCAACATGGTATTGGAGCTTTACTAGCCAAGAGGTTGTGAGTGTGAATCCTCAGACCCCATTTATCAAATCCATGAGCAAGAGCCCAAAAAAAGCCTTCCACATAAGGGGGTGTGTTGGAGATATAACTATTGTTGGCCAACTTTCTTAACTTAAGTTTTATGTCAAATGGTAATCTAACATGGTATCAGAGATCTATTGTCCTAAATATCATGAGTTCGATTCTTGGGACTTTCCATTCATCAATTCCATGTGCAAGAGTGAGGGGTTGTGTTAGAGATGTAACTATTGTTTGCCCACCTCCTATTAGTTAAAACTTTTAGGTTAAATTATAATGTAGATATCCATATTTTTGGAACAGTTAAAGCATTGCTGTTATAGAAGGAAGCACTAGTTTGTCTTGTAACTCATACTCTCAAGTTAAGAAGCCATTAGCACAACTAGACCATGACATAGCAATGACATTGTGTGGCTACCCTATGCTAGGATCTAAAGCATATGATAGGATCCATTGGCACCTCGGCCCTTGCCACAAGGGACCCTTATCATTACAAAGAATAGAACTAAGAAGCACTCTAATTTGTCCAGTAGTATGCATGCCAAAGTCAACCAGTCAATGGTGAACTTTGATCTCAAAGCAAAAGTAGGACATGGTAGACACCTTGTACCAGTGCACTAATAGTGAGGGAAGCTATCTTTCTTCACATGAATAGGAGTGATCCACGTTCCTAATTCTATAAGGGTTACAAGTCTCAACCTTTAGTTCTTGGCCCCTCTAACCTATGGAGGAAGCACTCTGAGGTGGGTGCTAAGCATTAAATGCTCATTAATGGAAAGGATCTTTGTCATGTTACAAGGGTCTCTCAACACTTGAGTAAGAGATCATCCTTATCATGTCAATAGTGGGAAGAAGTTCACCATATGAAAATCAATTGCATATAGATAACTCCTAGTGGACCAAAGCCACATCATTTAGGGTGGACCACTAGTATGCTACAAGTGACCAAGGGAAGAAAATGTAACCCCTAAGCTTGGTGGAGGGCGATCGGGGTGCACATACAAGGTCATATTCTTCTTCCTTTATAATAAGAGGGGTGCTCATCTTCAACAAAAAAATAAAAATAAATAAAAAAACATTTCATTTGGCTAGCTTTGGATGCCCTTCCCTCTTACCCAGTTGATCTTGGGAAGCTGAGAATGTGAAAATTTAAGAGGAGACTTTGCTAAAATGATCCATCACACCTAGTTAGTAAAGAATAGAGATGACACTCTTCACATGGGAGACTTTGACAAGAGAGGAGAGGACTACATGAATCATTTGAGAGCTTCTTCTCCAAATTCTTTTCCCTCACTTTGCACTAGAAATCCTTAGGTGACACTCAGCTAAACTCTTCTCATGGTTAGCAAGTGAGAAGGATCAAGTTGTTCAACATTAGTAAATGAGTGGGCCTTTCGAAAATCCATGAAAAACTCCTCGATGCACATCTCTTTTGTTCAAATCCAAGCCATCCCCTATAGGATCTATGCTAGGTACATACTTGAGCATCTATAGAGGTTGTTTGCATGGACAAACAACATCCTATGTAACAGCCTTCATTTTTCTATCATTTAAATATTTAATTTTTCAAAAATTAATCAACAAAACCAAGTTCGGTCAATTGGTTTCAAAGTGAGTGTTTGTATCTTTGGTGCAAAGTTTAAGTCATTAAGACCTAAAAATGAACATTTTCACTAATTTTTATTTATGAGGAAATCATAATAAAATTTAGATTAGAAAGTGAATATAGAATGAAATAAAATTAGGATCTAGACAATAATAGGTTAGGAAATTAGAGACCTAAGGTACCTGTGACCAAACAAGAGAGGAAAGAAATCCTAAACTAACAAGGTAATGAGCCAAGACGTCCCCTTAAAGTGTAAGATATCTTGGAATGGGAGGAAAAGAAATACAATGAAAGAGGAAAATAGAGGAAAGAAAGAGGTCACGGTCTTCTTCCTCTATAATAAGAGGGTTGCTCATCTTGAGAAAAAAAACAACAACAACAACAACATTTTTTTAGCTAGCTTTGGATGCCCAAGCCTTTTCTCTTACCTAGCTGATCCTTGGAAGCTAAGAATGTGAAATCTAAGAGGAGACTTGGCTAAAATGACCCATCACACTTAGTTGGTAAAGAAGAGACATGACCCTCTTCCCATGGGAGACTTTGACAAAAGAGGAGAGGGACTATAGGTGATCGTTTAAGAGCCTCTTCTCCAAAAAATTTCCCCTCACTTAGCACTAGAAATCCTTAGGTGACACTCAACTAGATTCCTCTTGTGGTCAGCAAGTGAGAAGGATCAAGTTGTTCAGCATTAGTAAATGAGTGGTCCTTTTGAAAATCCATGAAAAACTCCTCAGTTCATATATCTTTTGATCAATTCCAAACTAGCCCCTATTGAATCTAGGCTAGGTATGTGCTTGAGCATTTGAAGAGGTTGCTTAAATGGACAAATGACATTCTAATATGTAACAACTTACATTTTTCTATCATGGAAATATTTATTTTTGCAAAAATTAATTAACAGAACCAAGTTAGGTCAATTGGTTTCAAAGTAAGTGTTTATACCTTTAGTGCAAAGTTTAAGTCACCAAGTTAGCAAACTGTAATAATTTTTAGAATGAATTTCAAACAAAAATCCAATGGACATCTAGATACATTAAACACCTATAAATGAAATTTTTCACTAATTTTCATTTATGAGGAAATCAGAATAAAACTTAGATTACAAAGTGAGTAAAGAACGAAACGAAATTGGGATCTGGACAATAATAGGTTAGGAAATTAGAGACCTAAAGTATCTGTGACTAAACAAGAGAAAATAAATCTTAGGCTAGTAAGGAAATGAACCAAGATGCCCCCTTCAAGTGTAAGATATCTTGGAATGGGAGGAATAGAAAGACAAAGATAGAGGTCATGATTTTCTTCCTCTATAACAAGAGGGGAGCTCATCTTAAAAACAAAAAAAATAACATTTTTTTTTGGCTAGCATTGGATGCCCAAGTCTTTCCTCTTACCTAGCTAATCCTTGGAAGCTAAGAATGTGAAAATCTAGGAGGAGACTTTGCTAAAATGATCCATCACACTTAGTTAATAAAGAAGAGAGATGACCATCTTCCCAATGGAGACTTTGACAAGAGAGGAGAGGGACTACAGGTGATCATTTGAGAGCCTCTTCACCAAATTTTTTCCCCTCACTTTACACTAGAAATCCTTAGCTAACACTCAGCTAGAACTCTTTCATGGTTAGCAAGTGAGAAGGAACAAGTTGTTTAGCATTAATATATGAGTGGTCCTTTCAAAAATCCACAAAAACCTCCTCGGCGCACAACTCTTTTGTTCAAATCCATGCCAACCACTATAGAATCTATGCTAGGTACATACTTGAGCATATGTAGAGGTTGCTTGTAAGGACAAAAGAGATCTGAATATGTAATAGCCTGCATTTTTCTATCATGTAAATATTTATTTTTGCAAAAGTTAATCAACAAAACAAAGTTAGGTCAATTGATTTGAAATTGAGTGTTTATACCTTTGATGCAAATTTCAAGTCACTATGTCATCTAACTAAAATACTTTTCATAATGAATTTCAAATAAAAAGCTAATGGACATCTAGATACCTATAAATAAACTTTTTCACTAATTTTGATTTAGGAGGAAATCAGAATAAAACTTAGAATAGAAAGTGAATATAGAATAAAATAAAATCAATATCTGGACAATAATAGCCTAGGAAATTAGAGACCTAAGGTATCTGTGACCAAACAAGAGAGAAAAGAAATCCTAGGCTAGCAAGGAAATGAGTGAAGATGTCCCCTTAAAGTGTAAGATATCTTGGAATGGGAGGAAAAGAAAGACAAAGAAATAGAAAAGGAGAGGAAAAGAAAGATAAACAAAGATGTCAGGGTCTTCTTCCTCTATAACAAGAGGGGTGCTCATCTTGAGGGGGGAAAAAAAAAACAACAACAACATTTTTTTGTGCTAGCTTTGAATTCCCAACTCTTTCCACTTACTCAACTAATCCTTGGAAGCTAAGAATGCAAAAATCTAAGAAGAGACTTTGCTAAAATGATCCATCACACTTAGTTAGTAAAGAAGAGACATGACCCTCTTCCCACAGGAGACTTTGACAAGAGAGAAGAGGGACTACAAGTGATCATTTGAGAGCCTCTTCTCCAAATTCTTTTCCCTCACTTTGCAATAGAAATCCTTAGGTGACACCCAACTAGACTCTTCTCATGGTCAGCAAGTGAGAAGGATCAAGTTGTTCAGCATTAGTAAATGAAGGTCCTTTTGAAAATCCATGGAAAACTCCTCGGTTCACATCTCTTTTGTTCAAATCCAAGCCAGCCCCTATAGAATCTACACAAGGTATGTACTTTAGCATCTGCGGAGGTTGCTTACATGGTCGAACAGCGTTTGAAAATGCAATCAATGAAACCAAGTTAGGCCCTTTCGAAAATCATAAATATTTATTTTTGCAAATTTAATCAACGAAACCAAGTTAGGTCAATTGATTTCAAATTGAGTGTTTATACCTTTGATGCAAAGTTCTAGTCACTAAGTTAGCAAACTAGAATACTTTGTAGAATGAACTTCAAAGAAAAAGCTAGTGGACATCTAGATGCCTTAAATGAACTATTCCACTAATTTTGATTTATGAGGAAATTAGAATAAATTTTAGATTAGAAAGTGAATATAGAATGAAATAAAATCCGAATCTAGACAATAATAAGTTAGCAAATTAGAGACCTAAGGTATCTGTGACCAAACAAGAGAGGACAGAAATCTTAGGCTAGCAAGGAAATGACCCAAGACATCCTCTTAGAGTGTAAGATATTTTGGAATGGGAGGAAAGGAAAGACAAAGAATGAGAAAAGGAGAGTAAAAGAAAGAGAAAGAGAAAGAGAAAGAAAGAGATCATGGTCTTCTTCCTCTATAACAAGAGGGGTGCTCATCTTGAGAAAAAAAAAAAAAAAAAACAATAACATTTTTTTGGCTAGCTTTGTATGCCCAAGTCTTTCCTCTTGCTCATCTGATCCTTGGAAGCTACGATTGTGAAAATTTCAGAGGAGACTTTGCTAAAATGATCCATCACACTTAGTAAACAAGAGAGATGACCCTCTTCCCATGGGAGACTTTGACAAGAGAGGAGAGGAACTACAGGTGATCATTTGAGAGCCTCTTCTCCAAATTCTTTTCCCTCACTTTGCATTAAAAATCCTTAGGTGACACTCAGCTAAACTCCTATCATGGTCAGCAAGTGAGAAGGATCAAGTTGTTCAGCATTAGTAAATGAGTGGTCCTTTCAAAAATCCACAAAAAACTCCTTGGTGCACATATCTTTTGTTCAAATCCAAGCCAGCCCCAATAGATCTATGCTATGTACATAGTTGAGCATATGTACAGATTGCTTGCATCAACAAACAATGTCCTAATATGTAACATCCTTCATATTTATATCATTTAAGTATTTA
This sequence comes from Warburgia ugandensis, assembly GCA_035236585.1. NCBI lineage: Eukaryota > Viridiplantae > Streptophyta > Magnoliopsida > Canellales > Canellaceae > Warburgia > Warburgia ugandensis. The sequence goes on from CP141128.1 coordinate 57,089,620, forward strand.
TTTGTGCAAAATTAATCAACAGAACCAAGTTAGGTCAATTGGTTCCAAAGTGAGTGTTTATGACATTGGTGCAAAGTTCATGTCATTAACTTAGCAAACGAAAATATTTTTAAGAATGAATTTTAAACAAAAAGCTAATGGACATCTAGATATATCGAACGTCTATAAATGAAATTTTTCACTAATTTTGAGTTATGCGAAAAATAAAATAAATCTTGGATTAGAAAGTGAATATAGAATAAATAAATCAAGATTTGGACATTAACAGGTTAGGAAATTAGCGACCTAAGGTATTTGTGACCAAACAAGAGAGAAAAGAAATCCTAGTCTAGCAAGGAAATGAGCGAAGACATCCCCATAAAGTGTAAGTGTAACATTCCTAATTTTTAAATCCCAATTTGAGTGAAATTTGAAAATTATTAAATTGGGATAGAAGAAAATAGTGAAATTTCATATTTCAGGAGTTTTATAAGTGAAAAAACTTAATATACATCAAATCAAGTATTGAAACCTCCATAATTGGATAGTAAATGGAAAGATGATTCCAACGACACAAATTTTGATGAAATCGGAGTTCGGATAGGAAATATATGGAATTTTGAACATGAAGTATATAAAAAATATAAGATTATAAAAGGGAGGTGTCATTTTGATAAGAGCACCCCCCCCTTCCCTTTGGTTAGGTGACATTTAACAATTGTCACCCAAGTTGAGATGGGAAGAAGAGAGAGCGAGATGAGAGAGAGAGAGAGAGGAGTCGACAGTCACTAGCAACAGCGTGAAACGCTAGTGACTATGAAACGGTGGTAAAGGGAGAAAAATAGCAATTTCAGGGGCAAGATTTATAGGGAGCTGCTTGGAATAATGACAACTTAGATGGGTGATCCAATCCAATCATTTTATTATTGATAATCCCACAATCATAAGGCCTCAAGAATCACCATGATCGGGCAAGTAACTAGGGAGAAATAGGCCGTTGAAGATGATGCTGACAAATGGTGAAAATCAGGCGACTGACAACTTTTCTTCACATGTTCTAGCATCAAACGACATTAGAAAAGGTCATGCCATGGGCATATTTTGATGTGATATACACCATGAAAAGGTTAGATCTTTGAATGAGGATCATCTGACCATCCAATCTGGATGCACGTTAGATCAAAATCCATGCTGTACTATTTCAAGATCTAAATCGTTCATCATGATCATGGTGACACATCGATCAAGATCCATGTGAGGTATACTGGATTTGAGATATTGGTGAGACCATTTACCCAATCTTGATCAACGATTGAGATCGATCAATGATTTAGATGTAGAATTGGATCGAGATTGATGATTCATTCTATTCAAATAAATCATTGAGATTATATAAATAAAACTATTGATTTATTCTTTGATCTAAGATGATCAAATGGAGAAATATCATTCAAAGTGATCAATTGATGATTCAGTGACACAGACTACTGGATATCCTTCAAATGGACTTAGATAAGGTACAATTATCATCCTAACCTCTTTATTTTTTTATTGATTTAGCAATAATTATATAATATTATGCATGAATAGCATGAAACGATGCCCAATTGGTTGAATTGGATAAAATTTCCTAAGATTGAAATGATCTGAGCATGATAGCTCTAGAACATACAATGACATAATTATGAAAGAAGCCTAATGGTAACAGGCAGGCCTAGATCATCATAATTTGGATTATTAGCCGAATAAGGTGGGCCCCACCTTGAGATTCCATGGTTAGGGGTCATTAGATTGTACTGAAACACCATATGTTGAGATATAGAAGTATAATGTGTTTTATAATTAAGAAAATAATTTGGATTCTATGTGTGACTTGGAGGTGATGTATATCCAAGTGGTGGGACAGAGTGGACTTAGCTAGACTGGAGGTCGATTGATTTGAGAGGTACAGATGAGTGATTTTTCGTCAGAGGTAGGTGATGACAACCATTAATGGGCATGATTTTGTTTTCTTGAATTTCATACCCCACATGGCATATTATTATTATAACATGATTTCATGTTGAGGTATTGACTTATTGCTAGTGATGCATATTTACATAATTTCATGGATTCATATATATCCATGGATGCATGATTGATTGTGATTTATTTCTATTTTAAAAACAATATTGATGCCATATGATTTCTGTACCCTTTTATGACCATGGGGTCATTACATAGTGATTTTGTTTATTATGACATATTAAGGCATGTGGATGTCCTACTTTTATTGCTTGTTTATCTATTTATTTGGTCATGGAGGCTTCGTGGCTGATCCTTGAGAGGCTAACCCTGAGATGAGGGGCAGTGCCTTGGGATGGTGTGTCACGACCCGAGTTTTTATATGATGCAATTTTGATAAAAAGGCGAGATCTCTTGTTTTATAAGTATGAGATGCATGAAAATCTTTTACTTTTGGAAAACAATCTTTCATAAAAACCCTGAGTGTCAAAACATATCCTCAATTTATTTAGCCATGGCAAAGTTTAAATCAATATTATTCCCAAGAAAGTGTTAGTCACAGCCCCAGCTATTAGAGAGTAACTACAATCAAGTAACATTGAAAGATAAGGTAGGGGTTTTACTTACTTGTACTTAGTCTAGATGGTTCCTAGCACAAGCGTTCCTTGGCTCTTAAGTATTTACTTGGTGTCTGAAAAATATTGAGGATTGGGTGAGTATATACTATACTCAGTATGAGCCTATCACTACTAGTTTTATAATGCATGAGATGTTTTAAAATCATATGCTCATTCAAAACATGTGTATGTTTGAATACTCAAGTGCAACATCGATATTAAAATCCATTGTTAAACTGAAATACTAACGACTTAAAGGATCATATAATCCAAAATCGAAAGTATCATATACATATATATGATAACATCATGATATGCAATAGATGCTTCATGGAGTCCAACTCATGGATCTCTAGTATGGTATGGTCGACCAACCTTATATCATGCTATATGCAATGCACATAAATCATCAAACCATAGGGTTCAAACTATGCCCACGACCTCGCGGCTGTGTGGTCCCCGGGTACCTGAGGACACAGCGTCATAGTCTCCATGGGGCATATGACACATCGACCCAGTGCCGTGACACCAGTGGTAGCCCCCTGTACCACATGCAGTCGACGTAGGGACATGCCCTTTTTTGGGCATGGTACCCATTCCACCTAGTAGTGGTAGAGGCTGGGTGGCCAACCCAAACCCCTCGGCATAGCACCCACGGGCTTACTAGCCCAAATCACATAAGATCAACTAAGCCAAAAGCTCTTTTCAAAACTTGTCCTCTTTGGGTCCCTCACAACTGCCTGGCCCTCGGCACTCCAGCGTCTTTTGGCAACCCTTAAGGACATGCATTCTTTGCAAGTACTTAAATCATGCAATGTATGCACTTGTTTGAAAAACATATATGTGCATAATTGTATATGCAATCATTTTACAAAACATGTCTATGTACAAAGCATTTATCACATGCATGCTGAAATAAGTCATGCTAAACAAGTCATATATTTAAAACATATGTTCTCAACACAATAATAGTTCTTTTAAAAGAATTAATAGTGATAGAGCACCTACCTGGTTAGGTCGTGCTAACCCTTTTGTCCTCGGACGCTCCTGATCATGGTTTGGGGAATCAAGGTTAGTTTGGCCTATCTTTTATGGGTTTTAGAGTAATTGGTCTTATTACTTAGGCATTAGGGGTCCATCCCTATGCCTATGGGTGTCCTAAGGTCCTAATTGGGCCTTGGTATCCTTAGTTTTCCAAAGTTCTAGTGGCCACGCACCACCATCCTATTCTAAGGGTCATGCCCACCTTTTATTGGGCCTTGATTAGGGGATTTATAGTTTGGATGTGTCCGTGTCGTCGACACGGGCACAACGCCTTTTGCGGCGCCTCAATCGGAGCTCTAGATCTCAAGTTATAAGCGTTTTAATGTCGTATGTACATAGAGTCTTAAGAATGAAAAAAAAACGGAATGCTAGGGCGCTACGCGACTACGTCGTGTGCCCTGGCTTCCTTAAGGAACGAAAAAAAACCCGCAGTGCTAGCGCACTGTGCGTCTCAGCGGGTGCGTTTGCAGACGCGCCGGGTTTTCCCGCCGCTCCTTTCTTTTGCGGGCGCATCCCTAGACGCGCCCGTTTGGTTTTTCAAACGAAAGTCGACGTGGGACGTTCCGACTAGAACGTCCTACTCGTTGGGAACCGGGGCGTCCTCAGGACACCCTGGTTCGACCCCTGTCAAACCAGTGCGACCCAGGGGACATCCCTGGGTCCTTGGTGGCTCTCCTGGGCTCCGTTTTGCATGGTTTTTCATGCAAAAACCTAGGGAAATCATTCCTGGAACTATGGTGGAGATGGGTTTTGAGTGATCTCGGACGTACCTGGCTCGTTGCTGGGTTTTTCTCTTTGTTTTCCCCTCTAGGTCACTACTCCACGACTGGTTTTTCTTTAACGTTTTGGGCTGCCATTAGAGGCGCCTAAGTGCTCTATTTATAGAGCTAAGAGAGAGTTCTGGAGGGGGCTCTCACCGCCTTTGAATGGTGGTGATTTCTCCTCCAATTACCACTGTTCTAGAACCCTCTAGAGGTTGAAGATAAAGGGGTGCCCGTATCAAAACGGGCCCCTGTGTTTGCAGGCTAAAACCTTTTTGTAAAATTTACAGTTTTGCCCCTGAACTTCAAAGGGCCATATCTTGCTCATTTTAACTTCGTTTTGGGTGATTTTGGTCTCGTTGGATTCCTTTTTCTGAGACACATGTAATGGAACCATTTTTAGGACCAAATTTCTAGGTTCAGTCAAGGTAAATAGTGAAATGACTAAAATGCCCTTTTCTTTAAAACTGAACTTTTCATTGCTAAACTTGGAATTTCAATATTACAAAATTGGAGTCATTACATGGTGAGCCACAAGTGCTCTTGGTTTTATGAGATACGTCATTTTTTGTATTTTACCCGATTCATGATGGGTGTTTCTGCCAAGTGGATGCTAGGCTATGAGGGTTGTAGGTTTGGCCACCTGCCCTCTAACTTATAATGATTATTATAAACACCTACCTAATAGATGGAAAACACTATAGGGAGTGTTATCATGGGTAGTCTACACTACGGTCCTGGTCCCACCCATGCGGACGAACATTAGAGCCTCATGTTCTGGTCTCAGCGGTGAATGGCAATGGTTGGATCCCCGGAGTGGTTGCCACTGCAACATAGCGGTCCATGCACTTCTTGATGTGTGATTTTATCATATTGCATAGATGGTGCACTAGGGTGGATATTCCCTATGCACCCACGGCGTGACGACACGTCCTAAGGGGTGATTGTGTCATGAGCAGCCTAAAAAGGAACAAGCAAAGGGAATTGGCATGGGTACTCATGACCAGTGATATGAGCATGTGGTACACTCGAGGGACCCTCATGTTAGGGTGCCCCGCATCGATGACATTTATGCATTTAGATATTCCTTGCATATTGACACTTTGCATTGATGTGATTTTGACACTTTTGGGACCCGCGTGTGAGGGTGCCCTTGATGATGATATATTCATTTATTCTTTGAGCTTTTAACACTCTGTAGTGACATGATTTTGACACATTTAGGAGCCTTAGGAGTTCAATTGATTTGACATGTTTTCATGCATGCGATTGGCATGAGTTGCATTGATTTGGTGTCTTCAGTTGATGAGTTTTCGAGGTTTTGTTTACTCTACATGTTTTGATCATGTAGGTGGCTTGGATATTGCCACCTATCTTGTCTAGTTTTAAATGCTAACCATGTTGTACTACATTGTTATTTATTCTCATATTGAGATTATGTTTGAACTATTCTCATGAGATTGATGTTTTATCACATGCTCTAAAAATTGGTGTATGTTCTCTTCATACGGTTTTAAATGTTATTATTATTATTATTTGTCACCACCTCCACAAGCATAGTTTTTTGAGGCATTGCAATGTTTTTGCAATGCCTCAGATACAGTGAGAGATAGTAGGTATTGCATGCTAGTAGAGTAGTAGTGGGCGTAGGGGGCCTTCATGTAGTGCATAAGGAGACTTCAGGAATAAACAAGGTTTGTTCAGAACCTTACCTCATTGTCATTTATGGACTATGTATTAGTACGATTTACATTTGTGACTTGGACAAATGGATGCATTCATGTTGGATGTGATGGCTATGCATGGACAGGCCTTGAGTAATATTGTTATTTGGTTTTACCAAAAATTAGTATTTGATTTGGATGGATGGATATGGAGATTGAGTCTCGTATTTTATGCATTTATGTTTATTGTATCTATCAGGTATTTTTGTATCACATGTGTTATATGCGATGGTATAAAATACAGAGGAGACTCTGTCGTGTTTTTGGTTGAATTGAAAATATCTTATTACTATTAATTCTATGATTTTGGGGTTGTATGAATCTTGGTGTTTTGAAATGTATGCCTTTTATTTGAGTTTTTGTTTTTATTCAAATTTAAAATGAAAAATTTTTAAATAAGGATCTTGACTTTTATAAAAATTGTTATTATATTGTTGTGAAAAACTCAGGGTGTCATAGTATGATATCTTGGAATGGGAAGAAAATAAAGGCAAAACAAGAGGAAAAGAGATGAAAAGAAAGATAAAGAAAGAGGTCTTGGTCTTCTTCCTCTATAACAAGAGGGGTACTCACCTTGAAAAATAAAAAAGAAAAGGGGTACTCACCTTGAAAAAGAAAAAAGAAAATCCTTCTTTCTTTTTTTTTTTTGCTAGTTATGGATACCCCTCTTTCCTCGTACCCAGATGATCCTTGAAAGCTAAGAATGTGAAAATCTAAGAGGAGACTTTGCTAAAATGATCCATCACACTTAGTTAGTAAAGAAGAGAGATAACCCTCTTCCTATTGGAGACTTTGACAAGAGAGGAGAAAGTCTACAAGTGATCATTTGAGAGCCTCTTCTCCTAAGTGTTTCCCCTCACTTTGCACTACAAATCCTTAGGTGACACTCAGCTAGACTCCTCTCATGGTCAGCAAGTGAGAAGGATCAAGTTGTTTTCCATTAGTAAATGAGTGGTCCTTTCAAAAATCCATGAGAAACTCCTCAATGCACATCTCTTTTGTTCAAATCCAAGCCAGCCAGTATAGAATCTTCACTAGGTACATACTTGAGAATCTATAGAAGTTGCTTGCACATACAAATGAAAACCTAATATGTAAAAACCTACTTTTTTCTATCATGTAAATATATATTTTTTGCAAGAATTAATCAATTGAACCAAGTTAGCTAAATTGGTTTAGGTATGTACTTAAGCATTTTGTAGAGGTTGCTTGCATGGACAAATGACATCCTAAGGTATCTATGACCAAACAAGAGACGAAGGAGGTGCCTCCTACCTTCCTAGAAACCCACCTTTTAATTCTACAATGTCGCATCATCCCTGCCTCTTTCTCTCCCTTTCCCTCTCTCTGCATCCTTATCTCCATCTATTCCTTTCCTATTCCCTAAGGCTCTCCACATGAACATCATTTTAGAAGGGAGGAGATTCCCTCTCCTAAAAAGTAGGCATCTTCCATCTTGTTCTACCTTATCCCCTTCTTAGATCCCTCTTAGTGTTCCTAGGTTAACCAATCCCTTCATGCCATCTAACCATTATCTAATCATATGTTTCACTCCCCTATGGTTTCATTTAGATAGCAACCAAACCATATAAAGGGAGGGAGGATTTTCATGTGAAATATCATTCAAAGAAGGGGAGAACAGTCCCCTCCTAAGGAGGCATCACCCCCTTTCATCTGTCCCAAGTTTCCAGCGACTTTCTGCATTGTTAGTAGCCTTGTTCTAGCCCTTCCATGCCTTCCTCTTGGGGTGTTTTCTTGCTTGAATTTCTCCTTGGAATTAATATGTTCTCCTCTTAGTTCTTTGTTTATTTGCCTTTGATTTATTGCTTTGTTTTGATCTTTGATTTCATACTTTAGTTTCCTAGCTTTATTGTCTTGTTTCTTTTGATTGTTGCCTCTTATTTTGTTCCTTAGATTCTTGAATCTAAAGGCCATAACTCTCTAATAGTGATAGCCAAGAGAGCATAGCCATTAGATCAAGTTCATTTCCCATCTTTTCCTTCAAGTTCCTTCTCGTCCCATGCCTTCTTTCCTATCTTTTCCACCTTCCTTTTCATTAGATCTCTCTCTCTCTCTCTCTCTCTCTCTCTCTCTCTCTCTCTCTCTCTCTCTCTCTCTCTCTCTCTCTCTCTCTCTCTCTCTCTCTCTCTCTCTCTCTTGATTTTCATGCATGTTTACTATTGCTTGATTTTTGGATTATTGAATATAGATTAGAAGATGATTTTGAAGTTACATTTGATTTTAAGTAGGGTGGGCACACCTTGTGAATGGTGCACACCATCCTTGTACTTATGTTACTTTAATCAATGCAAGTTTATGATTCATGTTAGTTTCTTATTGTCCATGGATTTTTTGCTTATTTTTAATTTAAAATTTCATGACTATTAGATGTCCTTTCTAGGCTTAGATTCCTTATGCTTCATTCAAGTAGTTGGATTCAAATTCCAAATGAATCACACACTTGAATCATGAGCACAACCCCCTGAGTAATGCACATTATCTTGATGTGTCCCTCAGATTTTTAGATTGTTTTGCATATACTTACATGCTTTAATTCTATTTCCATCCATGCATCCCATGTTAGATTAGCTTACATCTTAGTTCATGCATATGTCATGTTCATCCATGCATCTTAATTAATTGTTTCATGCATTATTTCTAGCTTAATTCCATGCACAACACTTTTTTAGGTCTTTCCATAAGTATTATTGTTTTGATTTATTAGTTTAAATCATTGTTTAGGTTCATTTTTCATGTTAGGTTAGTTTTAATAAGCTTCCATGTCTAGTATTATAAAGTTTTAAATTTAGAGAGTTTCCAATTCCATGCATTTTTACGTTTTCATATTAGTTTAATTCCTTAGTTTAGGTAAAAACTACTTTCTTTCGCTAGGTTAGATTATTTAAATAAGGATTCATCCAATACAATAAATCATGAGATTCATTGTGAGATTGACCTCACTTGCATGCAATTATGATTTAAGTAAGCATCACAACATGTTTTTGGCGCCATTGTCGAGGAATAGTAGTGGAATTGTGAAGTAGATCTTAAATTAGATTATTTACCTCTAGTCTAGGTTTAGGTTGCATTAATTTAGGGTTTTTGATTATTTTGCAATTATTATTATTTCCTCGGATTGACCATATTTTGTTTGATTTTGTGTGAGGGGAAATTAGCAAAGGAGTAGCGGCAATCTGGTGGGCCAAAGCTTCATAAACTTAGATTAGGGGTTTACTGCTTTCTTATATTAGGGTTTGAGTGAAATTTGTAGTGAGGCACGTTATAATTTGCATTTTATTTAATTTTTAAATGGGTTGTATTAATACAGGGCAAGTGTGGGGTATGGCAGCCCACACTTGATCATCATCAGAACCCCCACTATAAGCAATTTTCACTTTGCTTTAATCTTCTAGTATAAATTCATTTAGAGTAAAATGTATTTTTTTTGTTTTATGGTAGTGTAACTCATATAGATTAGAATCATTCATTATAATTGTTGCATGTTATTTATGGCCATTGCATTAATTTTCGCACCTATTTAACAAAGGTTAGCCTAAGCTCGACTATAACCAAGGCATAGGCTACATGGTTATAGTGTCCCATCTATTAAATTGTTTGACCCTTTGTTAGATGGTATGTAGGTAGCCATTAGTTTGCTTTCATTGTATTGTGTTGCTTGTTTAAGTGCCTTATGGTGGAATGGATCACAATGTTAGCAAGAGCCCTAAAGGAACCCTCATAAGATAAGGACTAGATTTCACCACCAAATCCTTGGCCCACCTAGCTAATTAAATCAAATTCCTTGTATGTTTATGATCCCAACCCTTGCAAGTAAGTTTAAATCAAGTAGAAAGAGACCTAGGGTTTCCAACTTGTAGGAACCTTTTTGAAGGGTTAGATCTAATTGTCACTCTAGTGGCTTCTAAGCATCGTAGTTATAGTGGGTGTACAAAATCCAAGTGATTTTTCCATTCCTTCTGTTGATGTTATTTGAGGTCTAAATGCCTCCTAACATGAGGATTGTACTAACCACTTTAGAGCAGAACCTAACTAGTAGTTGAGTCTAGATAAAAGGAAGAGTTGTCTAGATTTAGGTCTAAAAGTTACGACCCTACATATTATCAAAGATCATTTAATGAGCTCTTTAGCAAGCTAGTACAATTGGTTGTGCATCATTTAGCTTAGAACTAGCATTTAGGTTGCATCATATAGTTAAGGTCCTTCATTAAAAATAACATAAAAAGTAGTACTCATTTGTTGCATACAATGATTAGTTTTGTTGTATATAAAGTTGAGCACAATGGCCTACCAAGAAAGGATGGAAAGTCTAATGAATAGGTTCTTTATTTCTAACAAAAATACTAGGACATACTAACAACCTTAGTATGATAATTCCTATGATGTGTCATATCAATGACCTTAGTACGAGAATCGTTATACTAGGTCATATCAACAACCTCAATATAATGACTATGCCTCTTTTAGAGCTCCCTATCTTACCACTTCATGACCATCAAGCTCCACCAACAATGATTATTATCAGGCGCCAGTGGATACACCTCCTACATTGACACACTCTAGCAATTATTATCCTGAGATAGACTACAATGGATGGGCTAGGCATCATGAACGACCATGGTCTCAGGATTACCAATATTAAGAAAAACCATCATGGTCTCAACTTGATCCACCCTATCAAAACTATTCAGATTATTAGGGATAGCCATCATGGCTTCAACCGACTCAGCCCTTTTTTAGTATTGTAATGTCGCAACAATACTAGACATATGAGTTATTTCCTCTATAATAGGATGAACAGTCATTAGAAGAGATTCAAAATCTAGAAAGTATGCAATGACTTAGTGCAATAATGGATCGAAATCTTGCTACAACTAAAAATTGGTTTGAGGAAAAGAAACAAATGATGGAGGAGAGTTAAAAAACCTTATAAATAATTTCAAGGTGAGAATTACCATCTGAGTCTTCTGAACTCTAGAATTTTTCATTGTCTTTGACCATTGAAGCAAATAATAGGATGGAAATTTCATGTGATCATTGTGAGCCACAAAGTGCTCAACCATCCTTGCAAACCTACAACCTAAATCCACTCAAGTTGTGTCTTATTCATTTTTATGAATATGAAGAAGACACATCCATTGATGAAATGATTTATTGAATACTACAACATTAGTGGACACTTCTCAATGGTAAGCCAGAGTAGGACCCCCCACAATTTCTAAAATTCAAATGGAGCCATGCAATGTAAAAGGCATACCTAATTGGGACTTGCAAACCTTATTTGATCAAATTCCACATAGCAATATAGGCTGATCTGAAACCTTACATGTGCTAACAGGACAGGAAGCAGAAGAGTCAATTGATATACTAGCCCTACACCAACCATGTACTTGCTAAGGGTTTAAGTCCAACTATGTACTTGCCTCCAATAATACAAGAACAACCTTCTAGAGAGATACAAAGTCAGCTTATACCCTTATTTTAGCAAAACGTGAGGGAGAAATAAAAAAAAGATTAATGGAGTATAATGGTTAATGTTATCCTTAAATTTGGTTAAGAATGGGATGATTCATCTTGAATTGGTCCTAAGACATTTAAAGTAACGATAGTTTATGTTGTCATTACATTACCACTAACTCAATTTTTGAAGTAAAGAAGTATATTAACTACCATCAAATATTGAAAAAGAGGATCATCAATGTGGTCCCACTGAACTCTACATTGTGGTGGTCTATTGTGTCCTAATGTTATCATTGCCAAAAATTTCAAGGTGGAGAAGGTATATAGACTATCATGAGATTTTAAAGTGGCATGAAAATTTTTCCCATTTCATTGTTAGAGTTAGGAAAAATTAAGTTAAATAGACATGTATAGGACTAGGGTAGAGTAGAGTCTTCATAGGATATGTCCAGCTGAAGACTTAAAACTTAGCACTCATTGGGAGGCAACACAAGGTTTTTAGAAAGCCTCTTATTCTACATTACCCATACATCAATTAGGTGCCCTATGTTTCAAAACATTGAGGAAAATGTTTAGTTCAGGTTGGGGGTGTAGATATATATATATATATATATATAAGATTTCTAAAATTTTCTTGCATTTTTGAAAAAAAAATTGAAAAAAAGAAGAAGAGAGAGATAGGTTCCTTTATACAGATGAGAATTCAAAATTTTTGAATATTCAGCTACCTTTGAACTTCAGCTTATTAATAGAGTTGCATACAATTAGTTCACCATTTTATTCCTTTTCTAAAGTATCTCATAAAAAAAAATAAACTTGAAATATTAATTGCACAAAATAGCCATATATATATATATATAGTTTAAGTGGAAGAGAAAACATAACTTAGAGATCCTGAAGAAGATCTATGGAGTTTTATAAACTGAGTGAGTTTCATGCCATTCTTCCTTTTTTGAGGTTATACATAAATTCAAAATTTTCTTCACTGGACATTAATTCTTAGTTGGTCTCATTATTCTTCATCTTGTTCAACTATTGAGAAATCACAAAAGACTATACCATATATTTCTTATGGTCATTTTTCTATCATGTGAAAATTAGGAAATGATAGAGGTTATCCTTGTTAAACCCAGAACCTTTAGCCTTCCCTAAGTTATTTTTCAATAGTTAGACCCTTGAGCCTTTAAAATATAAAATTTTTCTTTATTATCAAACAACCTTTACCTATATTGAACCCCTATAATATATCCATTACCCATTTGTTATGGAAATATGTAGAGAAGATTGAAGAACATTTTGAAAAAAATATAAACGATACAATTCAAGAGATGAACATCAAAAAGGTTAAAAAGAAGTAAAAAGTTCAAAAAGTTTATATAAAGTCAAGTAAAAAAGAAAAAAAGAAAGATAGCCAATGAAAATAAGAATGCACACTCATGTAAGTAAAAATCTATAAGTTATAAATACATTGATAGAAGACCTTTACATATTTTCCTGACAACCTTTGGAGTTTACCTTTATACCATTCCTTTGATAACCCTGACCTAAGCCTATGTTTCATCCTAATAGAAGTCCTAACTTGATCTTAGTAGTAGTATGTCTTGGATATGGTTATGAATGAGTAGGGAATTTGGTAGAGTATTTGATATCATTTCATGAGACTGTCATCATCCTTTCTAAGTTATCGTTATTTTGTATGAAATATGTGAGATTTGTGGACTTGATGGACATCATTCTACTCACATATTAATGAGAGATTCACACCACTTTTGAGTGACTTCTAAATGATAAGTGTATCTTGTGAGAATTAAAGTCAAAGCATACATTTGGATCTGAATTTAGGTTATGTTTACCTTGAAAACTACTAATTACATATATTTCCTATAGCAAATCACCTTTCAAAGTTTAAAAAAATAATGGGATATCTTTAGCATAATGGTAAGATTTTGAAAATTTTTTCACCTTTATTAGTAGGTTAAAGTTAAGTATTTATTATGAGCTAAATAGGAGAGGAATTTTCTCAATGAATAAGTGACTTTCATAAAAATTTGGGGAACTTTGTGGTTACATTCACTACAAACCCTCACAAGGCCTAACTCGTCTGCTAGGGTAACCTAGGGGTTTAGGGGCTTGTTGTATGTGCTAAATGTGACTGTGAGTACCTACGAAAGTGGCAATTTGTATCACTTTTGCAAAATGCTAGTTAGGGGTGTGATTTAAAAAAATAACCAATCAATTGTCCATGTATTATAACTTATAATGTTATTTTAATATTTTTGGTTGAAAATTATAACACATGCATTTTTTAGCCTAATAAACCACATATTTGATAATTTGCAGGTCCAAGGGCTAAGTCGGGGTAAGTATGTGGATAATCATATTTTTCTAAGATTTAATTAGAGCTTTTCAACTTTTGTAGGAATTAAGATAGTAATCCAACTACGGAGATTAATCGAGATGGAAATTGAAACCATTCATGAGGTTTCCTAGTTAAGAAATCCAAGGCCTAAATCTCAACAACTCAAAGGTGTGATCAAGGTCCAAGATTACTTTAGGCAAGCAAAGGATGAAATTGGAAGAGTTAAAGGTACTTAAAATGGGCTTATGCACAAGTCATGCATTTTCACCACCTTTGCATGAGAGCCATTCAAGCCATCTTAGCCATAAAACCCATAAGAGAAGGTGGCAAGCTAAGGAGTCAAGCCAAGCCATCAAAGCTAAGGGTGTGAGCCATGAAGCAAAGCCAAGGGTGTGAGCCATGAAGCAAAGCCAAATGAATCCTCAAAGTGAGCCATTCAACCCACTCAAGCCAATGCTACATGGATTGATACTATTGGAGGAGAATTTGTGACGACCTGATTTTTGTAATACATTTTTCAAAGATAGGGTGCCCTTAATAGTAAAAAAATTTTGCAAAACAAAACAACAACAAAAAAATTTCTTTAAAACTTGTTTTGAAAAACCCTAGCCATCACTTCATACATACATAAGTAGAATTTTTGTACAAGATATAATTCCATTGAAGGATTATATTTTTATTAAATTTCAGAATCCATCCAGTGGTTCACAGTATAGCCTGGTATTAGTACAATATTTGTCCAAATTACATAATCCAAATTTCAAACCTCACCATACATTTAAAATTCTCAATACAATATAATGCTCTCAAATAAAAATACATGTCTTCAAAGAATATACTCTAATTGATTATTCTTCCAAATCTTCTTAAGTCTTCTACAATCTTAAGCTCCTAACTCTCCTTATCTGTATCTGAGATATTGTAAACATTAAAAAATTTACAATATCTTAGCAAGCTATGCTTGGTAGGGGATTAAAAATATACTACTTCACTAATATAAGAATACGTACCTCAGTCATTATTCCATCATGATTACCCACTCATGAGTTATCTCAACATAAAGTATATATGTTATTTATGTAGTATAGGATAAATTAGTTAAAATAATGAAGATTGCTCAAAACTTATTCCTTCCCCTGGCTATACTTCCACTTAGGAATTCAATATTCAACCAATCCTCATACAGGGATTTTCTTTCCAGGAACTCATGTAGTGGCATCTCATCATGCCATGCCATTACATTATGCCTATCATATGTGCATCATAATGCAAAATACATTAAGACTACTATGCCACAGTCTCAATCCGTACAGCGTGCCTAGATAATTGTATAATAATCCACTGATACCAACTGTGGAAATAACAAATCCAAGTTCACATAGGGGGAACCCTAGCTATCATAGTGGTGGCCTTCCCATGATAGCCCCACCCAACATTTAGCGTCTCTTTGGGCATGGTATCTATCATATAAGTTTCAAGAAGCGGGTAGCCAAACCCTCATAACTTTCCTAGTATAGCATCCCTAGTTCTAGCACTATGTAAAACAAAATCACAAGCTACCATGCCTATATGTAAAAGTCATTGTACATATCAGACGATGTGTCTGTTTAACTAAGGTTGGAATATTTTCTATGCCCTATTCTTAAGGTTTCCTTAGTCTACACATTTCATTACTTTCACCTCATTTAATTAGGTCATTAGATTGGATTAATTGAATTGGATCATGGGGTTGGATTACTTAGTTGGATCATGTGATTGGATATGACTATGCTAAGGTACTAAGCATACTTATATCATGAAGGTCTATAATGCTAGACAAAGTTCATGTATGTATGCACATGAATCCTTAATACATTCTTGTACATCCACCTACCTCAAAGTAGTATCTTGATTCATACATCTCAAGTGTTATTCTTTCTCATTGCCCATCATGGTCTAGATTCATACACCTGTCAAACCATATGTATAAAGTTATTTCTCTATACAAGTATGTATTCCTATAAGGGATGCCCCAATTTTTCCTTGAATCATGTTTGATCAAGGGTTTGGGTTCTCTATCTATATTTTTCTACATATACATACATAATTTCTACATATACATAATACAATACGGCATTAGTATTCTTATTGTTTTTTACTATTCAAGATACTCTAGATCTTATCTGATCATCCTTATCTTAATTACAATTTTTATTAGGATTAGATGATTTACTAGCCTTTTATGCTCTTATTATTATTACTCAACCAGTTAATGTTTTATTGGTTGAGGGTAGCTTATTTCATCCTAAGTCTAGACAGCTCCTCTTATGTCAAATTGGCTAAGGCTTACTAGTTGAATAGTTAAACACAATGTGGTTACTTCAATCCTCATGTAAGGAGGTATTTAGACCTTACAAACGTCAACGAAAGGTGGAGGAAGAGTGTGACTCTATTAGAGAACTCCCTTAACCACCATGTTCATCATCTACTAAGGTGACCTTAACTCAACCTTTCATAAGGTTCCTATGAGCATGTTAACCCTATGTACTCTTCTAATTGATTTTAATTAAATCCATGAACATTAAAATGTCATTCATGGAGTTTCATTATTCTCCTAATTTAGACCAAGGAATTTATATTCCTTATATTATCCTACTAACTATGGCCCTTACTATCATTAAGTCCATGTCATACATTCCATGTAAATGTCCTTCTATTCTAATTTCATTTAATCTCAATGTAATTTCCATTACATAAGCATTAAAGCATAAATAAATAAATAAATCTACAATTAAATATACTAAGCAATAAAAGACAATTATAATAACATTCAACAATTTAAGTGAAAATCTAATATGCCATAACTAGCCATCATGATCCAACGGTCTTAGTTGATTCTTATTCATTTTTCATCTCTTTTAGGGTTTAGATGTTGATCTTTCATTTTCCTTTAGAGCTAACACATCTTCTTGATGTGATTTTATTATGAGATCATTGATGCATCTCATCAACTAATTTGATCCTTCTTGATCCAACCGATCAAGAAGATCTTAGGTCCTTTTATCCCATTTGAGGGCATAGATCTTGATCTATCCCAAATCATCATCATCAAGTCCATAAATCCATATAATATTAACTTCATATCTTCCTCCAAACATATCCATACCATCCAATCATCCTTGATCAAGGAGATTTCCATTCATTTTTATGGTTTTTACTACTTTTAAGGCTAGATCTCGTAATTAATTATAGATCAGTCACTTATAGCTATTGAATCAATGTCTCACAGTCACAATATCATCAATGGATCAGAATTATATGGAGTTAAATTGAGAACTAAATTGGAATTTTATGATTTTAGCCCATTTTAAGGGTTGAAATTTGATCTTATTGTGTTTGTTGATTTACATTATCTAGAAACCTATAAATTTTACTATGATCATGGTTCCTAAGGTTTTGGGACCTCCTGAACCCATCCATTGGTTTAGATCCCCAATTTGAGATTATTTTGATCACGATCCAACACTGTTGGAATGGATTTTAGTAATTTTCACAATTTAAATCAATTTAAAACATAAATATTATGAGTTCAGTAGCTTATATACATGACAAGGATTCTATATAAACTTTTTGATCTCAATTTGGAGTTTAGATGACTCCATAATTGGACTGTGAAGTTCACAGTTGTTCCTAGGGTCCAGATTTAATTTGAACATAGCAGAACGAACGGCCCAAATCGATCGGGTGGAAGGGTCAGCGTGCGCCCGTCACTAAGATGCACACGTGACGCATTCCACCTAGGATTAGCGCTGTGGCGCAGCCATTCCGTCGGGACGGCTTCGCATGCAACGTGCACGTAAACGCTCCCGTAGGGCGCATTTCTGTGCGGCGTCCTGCAGAGTGTCTCGAGAGCCAATCCTCTTAAGGAAGATCAGACAGTTCACTTGGACCATCTAATCAATTCCTTTACAATTAAAGGCTCAAAACTCTATAAAATTTATTAAAACTTCTACCCTAGGTGTTTTGGACCCTTTTGGATCGATTGGAAGGATCAAATTTTCCATCTGAGCCTTCCATCACCCAGAATTGAAGGGTTTTGGTCCTTACTTTATTTTTACAAATTTTAACCCAAACTTAATTGTAGAAAAATAAAAATTTCATAAAACAACATTAAATAAGTCTAGAAAGTGGTTCCAACTACTTGATTGGAGAAACAACTTAGATTTGAAGCCCAATTTGAGAAAAATACTCATTGAGGATAATATAGCCTGATAGTCCCTTGTTTTATGATTTTTTGTTGATTTCACCGTTGGATCTTGAAATTGATTTGGGGGTTTTGTAAATAAGGGAGTCTAGGATTGTATGGACGGTGAGATTTGTGAGATTCAAGTTGGAACAAAGTGCCTAATTAAATTTAGCTCTCTTATTCCAATTCGAGAGAGAAGAGAGAGTGTGTAAGAAGGAAGAAAAGAGATAGAAGGGGGAGGAGTTTTGAGCTGAAATTTTGGGGGAGGCTAGGGAATTTTGTGATGAATTTTTTGAATAATTTTGGGAACTTTTTTCTAAAGTATTTATAGGCATTTTGGTTGTTTGTCATGATTATGTGCAATAATTATATTTTATTCTTTTAATTATTCAATGTGCATTAGATTCCCACTACCACCTCCTCCACTAGTAGGTGGTAGTGGTTTGACTCATGACTACACATGCTCTGGCCATTGGATTCCTTTGTGGGTCCCTTATGGGCCCCACGCAGTGTGAAAAGACCATTTTTCCCTTTATGGAGAAAAATAGGGTTTATTCCCATGAACTCAGAAATGAGTGTACTTAGTGGCGTTGGATTCGTATTTCCTAGTACATCCCAAATTTTTATGTCTTAGGCATTGGTTATGAGTAAAATTATCATTTTACCCTTTTGTTCATAAAAATGTAGAAAATTAAAGATTTTTCATCCGAATTTAGAATTTGTTGTGCTTACAATCATTTTGAAGGGTTCGTTGAGTATATTTTCAATTATACATATCTTATACCTTGATTGTACTTCTATGAGAAGTGCATTTTTAGTAACCCTAATATTCCTACCTGAATTTCCTTGAAATTTTCAATTTCTTTATTTATTCAATCTCCTTACAAAAGTTAGGGTAATTACAGAATTTCACTCAATTATCCTAAGCTAAAATTGGGTTTCAAAGAGGATAATTAAGGGTTATTTGAGTGAAAATCAAATTGAGCAAGCATGCATGTGGACCAATGGGAAGACCCCACCCCCACTTCTTTTTTCCCATTTTCCCCTTGTTGTTCTCTCTCTCCTCCTCAACTCACATCCATCCCACGTTTTCTACAAGTGGGGAGATGCACTCTCCTAAGAAGGAGGTGCCTCCCACCTTCCTAGAAACCCACTTTTTAATTCTATAATGCCACATCATCCCTATCTCTTTCTCTCCCTTTCCCTCTCTCTGTGTCCTTATCTCCATTCATTCCATTCCTATTCCATAAGGCTCTGCATGTGAACATTATTTTAGAATGGAGGAGACACCATCCCCTAAAAGTAGGCATCTTCCACCTTGTTCCACCTTATCCCCCTCTTAGATTCCTCTTAGTTGTCCTAGGTTAACCAATCCCTTCATACCACCTAACCACTATCTAATCTTATGTTTCACTCCCCTAGGGTTTCCTTTAGATAGTAGCCAAACCATATAACTGGGGGGAAGGAGTTTCACATGAAATATCATTTGGAGAAGGGGAGAATGTCCCCTCTTAAGAAGGAGGCATCTCCACCCTTCTTCTCTCCCACGTTCCCAACGACTTTCTCCATTTGTAGTAGGCTTCTTCCATCCCTTCCACACCTCCCACTTGGGTGTTTTCTTGTTTGATTTTCTCTTGATGTTAAGGTTAGTTCTTCTCTTAGTTCTTTGTTTATTTGCCTTTGATTTATTGCTTTGTTTTGATCTTTGATTCCATGATTTAGTTTCCTAGCTTTATTGTCATGTTTCTTTTGATTGTTGCATCTTATTTTGTTCCTTAGATCCTTGAATCTAAAGATTACAACTCTCCTCTTGTGACAAACAAGAGAGTATAGCCATTAGATCAAGTTCATTGCCCATCTTTTCCTTAAAGTTCATTGTCATCCCATGCCTTTTTTCGTATCTTTTCCACTTTGCTTTTCATTAGATCTCTCTCTTGGGTTACATGCATGTTTAGTGTTGCTTAATGTTTGGATAATTGAAGATAGATTAGAAGTTGTTTTTCTAAGTTGTAATTGAATTTAAGTAGAGTACGCACACCCCATGAAGGGTGCGCACCACCCTTGTGCTTGTGCTACATCAATCAATGCAAGTTTATGATTCATGTTAGTTGCTTATTGTTCATGGTGCTTTGGGTTGTTTTTAATTTAATTTTTCATGGATGTTAGATGTCGTTTCCATGCTTAGATTCCTTATGTCTCATTCTACGAGTAGTTACATTTGAATTCCAAGTGAATCACACAATTGAGTAATTGCACAACCCCATGGGGCATGCGCATGATCTTGATGTGTGACCCCTTTGATTTTTAGATTGTTTTGCATATGCTTACATGAATCCCATGTTAGATTAGCTTACATATTAGTTCATGCATAATGTCATGTTCATCCATGCATCGTAATTACTTGTTTCATGCATTCTATCTAGTTTAATTCTATGCACATCACTTGTTTAGTTGTTTCCATAAGTACTATGTGTTTTGATGTCTTGGTTTAGATAATTGTTTAGGTTAGTTTGCATGGTAGATTAATTTTACTAAGCTTCCATGTTTACAGTTAGAAAGTTCTAAATTTAAAAAGTTTCCAATTCCATGCACTTTAAGTTTTCATATTAGTCTAACTCCTTAGTCTAGGGGAAAACTACTTTCTTTGGCTAGGTTAAACAATTTAAAGAAAGATCCATCTATTACAGAAAATTGTGTGATTCCTCCTAGGTTTACCTCACTCACACACAATTACTACTACGATTCGTGTGCTTGTGAATTAATTTAAAACATAAATCAGGTGGAGGCTTCTTTTTCTATGTGGAGGAAAGTAGAGCTATGAATGGGAAGAAATAAAATGGAAAGAGAAAGGAAAGGAAAGGAATAAGTGGGATGGAAATAAATGGAAGGAAAAGGAAAGAAAAGGAAAGGAGATGAGGGAATCTAGGCTTTTTTCAAACTTAGAAATTTCTAGGGGTGACGTGGAATTCAATTGGGTGTGTGGGGATGTGTTTGTGTGTCTGTGTTGTTTTTAGAAACCCTAGGATGAGATCAACATTGGATCAAGATGGGTGGTTGAGATCTTCCTTTCCTTAGGGTTTTGGGTAGACAATTCAACATGCAAAAGGTGGCTAAGGTTTTGATCTTATCAATGCTTCATTCCTAAACCTTTAATTATGCTTACCCTTACTTGGATGGATGGTATCCCTTTATGACATGTAAATCTTCTTTACGCTTCATTTTCTCTCCACCATTGGATTGGATTACCCTGCAATGAATGGCCTTAATTCTTTTAGATCTTCATATGCTTTATATGGACCATGTATGATTTATTACCTTGTATGGATAAGACATTCAAACATTTGTTGATCTTCTTCTTTTTTTGGTTGAGTAGGAGAGAGAAAATAAGTAAAAAGTATTCATGTGGGTCCTAATCTTCTTTTATTTCTGAGGGCTTTCATTATAACTTCCCTCATAAGATTCCTAATGTGGTGAAATGTATGCAAGTGTTCATGGATTTGAAATTTGCCAAAATTTCACCCTCATTTGAGCAAAAGTTTGGCATGGGATTTCAAATTACTCTGACTTTGACGGTGTCATCCAATGACGGTATCAATAGACTCCTATTAAGATGAAGACAAACTTAGAACAAGGTTATCAAAATAAATGGTATATGGATAAACAATGGTGTTTTGGAAGAATATAGAAAGATCTTCTACTGGTGTATTAACAATTTTCTTTTCTACCCTAAGAGTGAACATTTTCTTTTTCATTGCCTATCTTTTTCTTGACTTTTATCATTTTTCTCAATTTGACTTCTTCTTTTTTTTACTTTAATTTTTATAGTCTTTCTTTAATTTTTTCTCTTTTTCACTCCTTTTTTATGTTTATCTCTTGAATTGTATTGCTTATACTTTTCTTTAAGATATTTCTTCAACCATCTCTACATATTTCCAAAACGAACTAGGTAATGGATTTATTATAGGTTTCAATATGGATAATGGTTAATGGGTTCGTAAAGAAAAGGGCTTAATATAAAGGCTAATGGGGTTAACTAGTGGAAAAATAACATAGGAAGGCTAAAGGCTCTGGGTTTACCAAGGATGGCCTCTATCATTTCCTAGGTTTCATATGATTTAAGAGAAAATTGGTATAGTCTTTCAAATGTTTCTCAATAGTGACCAAGCCAAAGAATAATAAGCCCAACGATGAATTATTATCTGCTAAAGAAGAATTTAAATTTATTTATAACCCTTAAAAAGGAAGATTGGCTTTAATGCTTACATGGGTTTATAATCTTCACTTTTCTTCTTTCAGATCTCTAAGTTATATATTCTTTTCAACTTAAACTATATGTAGCTATTTTGAGCCGTGAATATTCTGATTTTAATTTTTGATTAAATACTTTAGAAAAAGAATAAAATAGTGAACTTATTGTATATGAATCTATTAATAAGCTAAAGTTCAAAAGATAGCTTGAATAGTAAAAAAAATCCAAATTCTCATCCTTGTAGAGGAACTTATCATATGTTTTAATCAAAAATTTTAAATTTTCTCTTATCAATTCATAAGAAAGGACTAAAAAATCAGTAAGAAAAACTATGGACACATCAAAATTTGAATACCCTGCCCCTAAACTTAAATTAAACATTGTCCTTAATGTTTACAATGACCTACCAAGGACAATGAAATAATAAACCTAAAAGGAAAGGGTGAGAAAGATAGTACTTGCACTATCAGGTTAGTGTATTAATCTATTGATATGGACAAAGATGCAAAACATACAATGAAATGATGCAAATGCAACTCTATAACCCCTATCCTAAACTAACTAATCTATTAACCTAAACTTAACTAACTATGAAAGAATTTTTAGAAAACTTACTCCATTTCAGAATTTCATAGTAGTTAATGTACTTTCTTCACCTAGAAATGCATGTTGGTGATAACAATATGCCATGAACATCTATCATGAAAGAGAATCTTTTGGACCAACTCTAGAGGACTTTGCCCTTAGTCTCTCAAATTGGCTATATGGGATGCCAACATTGAGAAGCAAAAAGTATTCCTCCTCTTTACATCTTCCTAAAAGCTAAGGCTAAGCTCACTCTACATTTTCCCAAAGAATTATGCATCTTCACCTTGAGTCAGAGAAATAATGAGGTTTATACCCTATTCATCATCTACAGTACACCCTAGAGTTGGTTGATGTTTTGCAAAAACATCAATGGACTCTTCTTCTTATTTTGCAACGCTAGTAAGGTTTTAGATGAACCCAAACTCTCATATTGGGTATCATCAGGTAAAGCTAATAGGTTCAAATTAAGTACATATCGTATCAGGAAAGACTCAACTGGAAAGTCAGGAAATGTAAATGGTCCTATTGGGCTTTCCATTTCAAAGTGTCCATTAACGGTGCAATATATAGTAAATCATTATTTTTTCAATGGAACTGTCTATATCAAAATCTGCAATATGAAACTAAGCTAGACATATCTCAAGAGGATCAATGCTAGAGGATGATAGGTATGGTAGGCTCTGTATCATTTTAACTTTAAAAGGTTCTTCAGAGTATGGTTGTCTAGTATTAAATTCCTTAAGCTTGTTGTCCATGTTTCTAAAGGACAACTGCATGTTTCCATTCCTATAACTAATTATTGCATTTGATGTGGCCATGAATGGCCATCTCAAAATTACTACAATTTGATATCTAGGGTCTACTATAGGCTGTGTATATAAGATTAGAAAGTCAACTGGAAATAAAAACTTATTAACCTAAACCAGTACATCCTTTACCACATCACTAGGAACTTTAACTGACCTATCTGCCAATTTTAGTGTGGTGGTAGTCCCTTTTATCTCACCTAAACCTAATTCCTTATACATATAATAAGGTAATAGGTTAAAACTCAGCCCAAAATCAAGCAATGCTCTATCAATGGTGTAGTCCCCAATTACTCATGATATAGTAGGACACCTTGGATTTGTATACTTCGGTGAGGTGTTGTTTTGCTGGATTGAGTTAGCTTGCTCAATGAGATATGTTGTCTTCTGCACCTAATGTTTTCTCTCGTGGGTGCAAAGAATTTTTACAAATTTGGTAGAAGAAGGGATGTCTTTGATTGCATTAAGTAATGGATATTAACATTCACATGTTTAAACATATCCATTAACTTATCAAAATTATTCACCTTCTAACCATTATAAGACACTAAGGAAATGGATCCTTTGGAATATAATGCCATTCAAGATTAGGGTGACGAAAGTAGAAGGTGACTGTTTCTTCTCTTTTCCTTTCCTATCCTTCATAGGATTTTTATTTTCCTCAACTTGCTCATTTTCCTTAGTCAGACGTATACAATTATTTATTATCTTTCCACGCCTAAGAGTAGTTCTAGATTGGGTTTGTAAAAGAAAGGGTTTCTCATTAGAAGTTGTACAATCTCATATTAGTCCTTAGGGTTGGGCATAGGTTGACTAAGAAATTGTCCTTGTTCCTTGTCAGAAAATGTAACAATTAGTGGACCCCTTTGGTACTCCAATTGTGCAACAAATTGCAAGTGGGTCTACATAATTTTTTTAACATCATTATAGTAATCTTCTATACTCTACAAAAACAAACTCATTGTCTCTTCTATAGATTGTTTCCTCTGTTATGGAGGAAACAACCGATGTCATACTAGCTGCTATGAATAGGTGGAGTAGGAGGGATCCTAGATGGTCCTCCCATATTATTATTCTAACACCATAAAACTCATCAAGGATTATAAGGATGTGTTGTACTACAACAAATTGAAATCTTTCTGTTAGAGTAGAATGATCCCATTGCTAACTATCTCCATATCACTCTTGGTCCAAAGTACCCCATCGTTAATGGCATCAATTGTATGTTGATTGTGATGACCCAGGTTTTTATAACACTTTTGACATTGATATAGCTAGCTTGATCTCTAATAAAAATCATTTTTAAAGACTAAATAATAGCAGAAGAATCTTTCTTTTAAATTCACTTTGAAAAACCCCAAGTGTCATTTTTTATTTTCTCAAAACAAGGATTCTTGGTGAAATGAGAGCTCATTTCTACAAAAATTCGGCAAAGTTTCTTCTGTTTTTCAGACGTATGACATTTAATGTATGTCATTACGATATACCTAATAAACATTCATTAACATTTTAAAACATAATTGGAGACTCTGTCTCCTTTTCATACATCTAACATAATAAAAACACTATATTCAAATAAAATAAAAACCTAAAACTTCCACATCACAACCTAGTTGCATAAGTTGTCAGTGCTCCCATAATTACATACAATGCAGTCTCTTTCTCATTTCAAATACAATAACTTCAAACACAAACCAATTCTTACCTTTCCTTTTCAAAAGCTTCTGTAGGCGCACTCCTATCGGTAAACAGCTTCTATTGCTAGGGAATCCTTTCATCTAAGATATTGTAAACAAGTGCAATATCTTAGCAAGATTGTGCTTGTGTAGGTTGAATAAGATGCAATTATGCACAAAAAAATCATAATTTTACCATATAGATCAAATGTTCATATTGCACCATGCAAAACTATAATAATTTACAATTTAGACTGAAACATGTCAAGTATTTATCACAGTAATGAGTTCATAATACATTCAATTTAATCGTAATCCATTTAAGACATAATTTTAGTATACTCTAATAAGAAGAAATATCGGTGCATCAATACCAAAATAACCTTTCCTTAAATCACAATGTATATAAATACATGCCATTATTGTTCGCTTTCTAAGAGATGGCTACCCATAGTCACTAGTCACGGCTTTGTTTCATACGAAGGGAGATGGGCTACCCATAGTCGATCTTCTCAGAATGCATCATTCCATAAACACAGAGGAGATGGGCTTCCCACAGTCACTCTAGCTATAGTCATGATATTTTCCTCTTTTTGGGAGATGGGCTACCTATAGTCACCAGTCAAGGATTTGTTTCATACAAAGGGAGATGGGCTACAAACAGTCGACCTCCTCAGAACTCGTCCTTCATGATCAAAGTACATAGTAGACTCAATATTGTCCTCTTTGGTAGAGATGGGCTACCCACAGTCATGCCTCAAGGATCTATTCTAGCCAGGAGATGGGCAACCCCCAATCACTGGTCTAGGATGTGTCGTGTCATGAATAGACAAATGGACTAAAACATTACAATATACAACATGTGTTTATACATGAGCAGTTTAATTTACATTCAAATACAACATGCATATTTACTTCAATCATTGCATAGTCTAAATATACTCATTTTAACAATTGAGATTCATATCTATATATATATATATATTAAAAATCATAGAAAATCTTAATTCCACCTACCTCAAAGGGAGATCTTTAGGTTCAATAATGCAATAATTTGTTTAGTTCACATATGTGCTCCCTGTCAGTCCCACGTCTATAACAATATAAACACACATTCAGATATACAATTCTAGGATTTCTCCTAGCTTCCATAGCATGAAAGCTTCTTCTAAGTTAGCTCTTAGCAATATTCAGTACAAGGAAAAGTGACAGTGCTTATTACTGTACAAAGGGCATTTCATTACGTATTATTGATTGATTGTCCATTGAGTGATCAATGGTTACTGGAATTCTAATCCACACCATTGGTCCTAGATTGGCTATCCACCATTCTTCTTAAGTGACTACAAGTTACTTTCACTGTTCAGTGGCCTTATCTTAGAATTTTTCAGAGTATCTTAACTTAATAAAGGTTAGGGTACACGATGGTGGCATCTGATCACCAATCAGAAATGTCAGGTCCTTATTACTCTACTGTATGATCAGACGGTTTGGGTTTTTTGATCAATTTCAATTTGTTCCATATACTAACAATTCAATACTCTAGAACTCATCTATGGTGTCTGATCGTCAATCAGACAACATGATGTTACTGTGCAAATAGTACCCGATCAGACAGCTGAGATTGTTTGATTGATTTCTAGCCTAAATCAATGATCTCAATGGAATTCTAGCTATATCAAGAACTTGCCTACATAATCCTAGGTTTGGATTAAGAAATGGACGATTAGATTGTCCTTAAACCTAGATCTAGCATAAAATTGCATGGATTTACCAAAATTCTTCAAATCAAAAGTTGGGTTTTGTAGATCTTACCTTCTAGGAGTGTTACTATGCTTTTCCCTCTATTGGATGTTCTAGATTGACTCCGATCCACCATGAAACCCTCCAAACCTGGGCATGCCATGATCTCCCTTTTAATCCGGCATTCAACTAAGCACGGATCATTCTAAAACCTTGGGGTTTTGGTTCATCTCATCATGAGGAGTGGAATGATATGCTTGAATCATCGATCTGAGCTATCGTCTTCTCCAGTGACTTCTGTGAATTCAGAAACCCAAGAAAACCCCAAAATCTTCATCACCAGCACACCCATCTCCTCCCATTGTCTACATTTTCTAGCGAGCGGGTCCTCCTCTCCTTCTCCCTTCTCCTCTTCTTCCCTTTCTTCTCCTTTCCCCTTCTTTCTCCCCCATTGGTCTCCCTCGTCAAGTTTTTCCTCTCTTTTTTTTTGTTCTGAACTATCGAGTTTAGGAAGAAACAAACCCAATTATCCGTGTCAGGTCCCTTAAGAGAAAGGAGGGGTGCCCATATCAAATACATCCCCCCTCTGGCTAGGGGGATATTTGAATGTAGCATAGATTTTGAGGAATTCCTTAACATGGTAGTATGGATTCTCTTTCTCCATACCATAAAAGTTTGGCAGAAGTTGGATGAGACTTCGTTTAACTCAAAATACCCTGCATTAGCTGCAAGTAACTCTATACATGATAAGGAGTTAAATTGTACTGGCATTAAATAGTCTTTTAAGGGTTTAGCTTCTGATGCTTCATTGGCTATGGTTGTGGCAAGGGTTTCCAATTCTTCTTTACTCTTAGGTCCTTGCCTAAGTTGACACAACTTTGTATACAATGAAAACAAGCCATTTGTATATAATGAAAGAGTAGCTTTTTTCTACCTAGCTAGGGGAGCCTAAACTAGATAATGCAAACTATATGTTGTATGGTACAAACAAATAAAGGCACACAATAATTCCTAACTCTAATTCAAACAAACTTAAAGTTGATTTTTCTTTATTTTCTTTAGGGGAATGGCTTTTAGGTTATGTCTAACCTAGTTATCTCCTCCTCTCTTTCAAACTGACCCCAATACTTAACTATTAAATCCTACCTTCACCAACCACTGTTGTGATTTTTAAGTTAAACTCACAAGCTCATAAATCAGTTGTAGTAATTCACCTGAGGAGGTCTATCCCACAAGGAATCAAACCAATGTGACATTATTAGTGGGTCCTTACTTAAACTACTTAACCTAGCCAAATAATGTAGTTTTAACCTAAACTAAGGAATGAATTAACATGAAAACATGACATAAATTAAAATATGAAATGATAAAATATGCTAAAAGTAAACAAGTTAAAACTTAGAAACTTTCCTAAATCATGCTTTCTAAAAATAGAACTTTCCTATTATTACAATTAGAAATTTCCAAAAAATTGAAATTAGACTAATTAAATTAATGCCCAAAATGGCAACTAAGTAGGAATAACTAATAAAACCTAAAATGATTAATTCCATTAATTAAAACATGCAAAACAAAGATAACATGGTGCGCATGGAAGTATGAGATTAATGCATGAAAACAATGATGGAAAGAATGCATGTATGAAACATGGAAAGTTTGCATGAAGTATGGTGGAAACTAAGCTAGCATGGAATGCATGGAACCAACTAAACCAAAGCATGGAAGTCTATACAAAGAAAGCAATTATCTAAGGGGCTACACTTCAAGACCATGTGCATGCCTCATTGGGTTGTGCACATGGTTCTTGATTGTGGTGTGTGTTTCCTAAGTGTAAAACTAACCTAAAGGTGCACATAATCTAAGGTAAATTGTTAAAGAAGCAAGAGATGGGCAACGCAATTTAGGACTTCATGTAGTGAGGAACTTCATCTAAGAACTACACTCTCTTGGCTGCCACTACGAGAGTTGTAGCCATTAGATTCAAGAATCTAAGAGACTAACTAAGGAAAACACTCAAAGGAAGAAAGGAATAAAATAAGGACACAGAGCAAAGGAAGTTAAGCATGAAATCAAGGAAGAAGCAAGCAATAAAACAAGGATTCAAGGAAAAGAACTAACCTTAACTTAAAGACTTCAAAGAAAGATCAAAACCAAAAGTGAAGAGGCATGGAATGGCTAAAGGAGATGGGTTACTAGGGAAAAAATCATTGAGATCCTTAAGAGGGGAGAAGGGTGGAGATGCCTCCTGCTTAGGAGGGGTCATTCTCCCCTTCTTCAAAGAGATTCTCTCCATGAAAGCCCTTCCAATCTCTTACATAGGATGGATGCTTTCTAAAGGAAACCCAAAGGGAGAGGTGAGGTGAAAAAAAGTGATTGGCTTGGTAGTTTCCTAAGAATTGGGGATTCGTTGGATGGTTTGAATGGAAGTTTAGGAAGGTGGGAGAGTCTTAAAAAGATAGGAGTCTTGGATGGAAAGTGAAATTTATAGTGGCCCATAGTGGACAAGTGGAAAGTGGGAAAAACATCCAAAAATAATGAAAATGGAGAGATATATTCATAGTGGTCCACATGCTACCTTATCCTATTAGATTTTCCCTCAATTACCTTCAAAATATCTTGCATAAATTCCAAAGATAATTCTTTGAATTCTCCTCTAATCATGACCTTCCATGCAGCTTGGCCCATGTGGCTTGATGGCTAACTTTGAGATCTGTATTGGCTTGGCTTCATGACTAGCTTAAATGGCTTTCTTGGCTTAGCTTGATGGCCCAAATCTTTAGCTTTGGTGGCTGACTAGGATCCTCTACGTGTCACCTTGTTCATGGCTTGATTATCGCTAAGTGGCTTAAGTGAAACCCATGCCAAGGTGGTGGACTTTCATGGCTTATGCTTGGGCCCATTTTGGCTACCTTTGACTCCTTCCATTCTATCTTCAAAATGATCTTAAGATGATCTGGACCCTTGATCTCATGTTGAAGTAATGACTTTGAGGTTTTGACTTGATTTGTTGATCTTAATCGTCGATTTTCATCTGAAATGATCTTGGCCATTGGATCCTAATCTAGCTTTCAAAAAAAAGTATAAAAAAAACTCTAATTAATCCTACAAAAATATGATTATTCATATACTTATCTCAGATTAGCCTCTAAACCTACAAAATGTCAAAATTTTGAGTCATTTGTTAAAAATGCATGTGTTACAAATTTTGGTTAAAAATCCTATTTTACCCTTGTAAGTTATAACACATGGGTGACTAACAGGATGGTTTTTATGCAAAATTGGACACTTATCAACCACTTCACACACTTCTCAATCATCAGTAAGTGAACTAAGTGATCAAATTTGTTGGCAGAGCTAGTTGTTTAAATACCAATGCAGTTGATCAAATAGGGGCCATTGGAGTGGCAATAGGTTGCCTCCTTCCAAGAGGGTCGTATGAGTTCAAAATCTCTAAGGCCTCTTCTAGATTGATTTTAATTAAATTTTTTAGGCTATAATTCCCCATAAGGTGATGTTTAACCTAGGTGGGCCAAGAAATGGTGACTTAAATTTACCCTTGATCTTATAGGACTGAGTACCCTTACTTATTCACTAAAGCATTTCTACACAATTCAGTCAATGTATATTCACCTTAAAGCATGTAAATGGGCCCTAATATGCAAGAAAAAATAATAAATCTAATGCAAACCTAGAATGCAATAGTAAGCAAATGCTTTATGTATGCTCTTCGCCACCTTCTATACTGCAACTAAATTAATAATGCATCATAATCTAGGAAATGGAAAGAAGGAAGAATAGTCTCACAGTGGGGTCTTGGATTTAGTCTTCTCATACAAGGGGTGGGTCCATGTATAACCACCTCCTCTTGCAGGTTAGGATAGTCCCCTTGACCTATATTATTACAATCCTTTTAAATGAATTGTGTGTAGAAAAAATAACAATTACATCCTCACTAAAATCCACTCAAAAATAAAAATAGAAGCATCCTAATGTTTTCCTCCACATCCTTGTTCTTATCCAAATTCATGCATAAATAAAAGATAAGTATCAAATTCTTTAGGAAAAAGGAAAGTATGCCAAAGAAATATGCAATCCTAAGTGTAAGACTAGTGGTAAAGTAAAGAAAACTTAGATCTTAACCAAACTCCATTGCAAGTCCTTGGAAATGGTGCCAAAAACTTGATGTATCTTGATAAATACTACAAGTGCATAGCTCTATTGAAGTATAGAATTGGAAAATATAGGTCAATCCCATGAGAACTCTATGATTAACAAGAGTTAATTAAAATTTAGTTGCTTTACTCTAAACTTGCCAATCAAGGAAAGAAAGAGAGAACTTTAAACTAAGCAACTAATTCAAAGTAAGGAAATAAACTAAAGTAAGGAAACTATCTAAGGAATTAAAGCAAGTAAACAAGTAATGAATTAACTTAATGAAGGAAAATAAAGGAACACTTATTAATAAAACTTTGATTAAAATGGAAATTAAAGACATGAATAAAGGAAGCAAAGAAGATAAAGAGACTTCCTTGATGTGGCTGCTATAGAAGTCCTTTGTTGTGTCACTCAACATAGCTCTTTACACATCCTCTTCTTCTTTCCTCAGGCTTGAACTATGCTTTATGGTCTTCTTCTTGTGTCACTCAACAAGTGCATATACACTTACATTCAAGCCAAAGTACACTAATCTACAACCAAGCTTTTCTCATCTCCTTAAACCAACATGCCACAAACCCAAATTGTTTCTCTGCCATGCTTTAGGAATTAGAAGAGTCCTTGATTACCATTAGAAGGTGCTCTTCCTATTCCTTCATTGAAAGAAAGATGGAAGATAGAAGGAGGAAGGCTAAAAAGTGGAAGAGAAGGATGAGAGGAAGTGGGGCTAGGTGTAATGCTAAAGGTGATGGTTGTTGTATGTATTGCAATGAAGAATGAGAAAGAAAGAAAGGGGAGTTAGAAAGAAGATGGGAGAAAGAAAGAGAAGTGGGATGGAAGAGCTTCCTTACATATTTTCCAAAGGATTGAACTTGATCATGCAAGAGCTTTAGCAAAGGTGATCTCTCTCCCTCTATTTCTCCTAGATTTAGCTTTCAAGTACAAGGAAAAGGTAAGAGATAAAGGATTTTCTTTCTTTTAGCTCTTATTTATAAGGTTTAAGGAGTAGAAGCCCTAAGGATGGATGGATTGGATCTAAAGGAGAAAGATGATTGAATGGTTGAGATGGGACGAGAGAAAGGTAAGCTAAGGATGCGGGAGGCATGGAATTTGAGTATGGGAGATGTATTTGACTACAAAAGTTGGGTAGAGAAAGGGATAAGAGTGGTTAGGAAGGTAGTCTTTGTGGGATAGGAAAGTAGCTTGCTTAATAAGAAAGGAAGATAGTTAGATTAAGGAAGGTGCATTGACTTTGGTCAAATCTAGAAAGTGGTAGGTGGGGGGAGGCATCTTTTTTCATATGGAGGAAAGTAGAGTTGAAAATGGGAAGAAATAAAATAGAAAGAGAAAAGGAAAGGAAAGGAAAAAGAATAAGTGGGAAAGGAAAGTGAAAGGAAAGGAAAGAAGGTGAGGGAATCTAGGGTTTTGGAAAATTAGGAAGTCCTAAGAGGGGGAGGAAAGAAGGTGAGGGAATCTAGGGTTTTGGAAAATTAGAAAGTCCTAAGAGGGGGAGGCGTGGAATTCAATTGTGTGTGTGTGTGTGTGTGTGTGTGTGTGTGTGTGTGTGTGTGTGTGTGTGTGTGTGTGTGTGTGTGTGTGTGTGTGTGTGATGTTTTTAGAAACCCTTGAATGAGATGGGTATTGGATTAAGATAGGTAGTTGAGAACTTCCTTTCCTTAAGTTTTTGGGTTGACTTTTCAACATGGAAAAGGTGGATATGGTTTTGATCTTATCAATGCCTCATTCTTAGCTATTTGATCGTGCTTACCCTTACTTGGATCGATGGGATCCCTTTATGGATTGTAAATCTTATTTAAGCTTCATTTTCTCTCCACCATTGGATTGGATTACCCTAAGATGAATGGCTTTAATTCTTGTAGATCTCCATATGCTTCATGTGGACCAAGTGTGCATCATTACCTTGTATGAATAAGACATCCAATCATTGGATGATCTTCTTCTTTTGGTTGAGTAGGAGAGAGAGAGAGAGAGAGAGAGAGAGAGAGAGAGAGAGAGAGAGAGAGAATAAGTAAAAGTCTTTATGTGGGTTCCAGTCTTCTTTTATTTCTGAGAAGCTTTCATTGTATATGATCCCATTATATATGCATATGACTTCCCTATTGCATACATTTCACCACCTTTTCGCCCTCATTTGAGTAAGAGTTGTGCATAGGGTTTTTGACTGCTCTCACTTTGATAGTGACACCTAATGATTATTTTGAATCCTCTGGCTTCTTTTTTGGCATATGTGACCCATGATAAAACTTGGACCTACAAAATAGTATAATTAACCCTAATTAGTGATAATTATGTATTTTTTAAGGCTAAAACCTTTTAAATATAGGGACATGTATGTAGTATTTCTAAATATATCAGCTTACTCCCTTTTCCTACAAAGTGACATTGTCTCATTTAAAAGGAAATTAAGCAAATCATTGGTACTAGCAACCTTATAATTGTCTAACAATTGTGTGGGAAATCTCAAGTAATAAGAAAAAGTGGCTATCCATGGAGGGCATATGCTTCCTTATTAGTATTATTTACACTTCCATCATCACCATCGTCATTGTAAGGTATGTCCTATTGGTTTTAATTTTAAATGTAACACAATTCCATAGCTCTATTGAAGTATAGAAGTGGAAAATACAAGTCAATTCCACAAGGTCTCTTTAATAAATGAAGTTATCAAAACCTAAGTTATTATACTATAACCTTTCCAACATTCAAGGAAACTAAGGAAATATAGCACTGAACTAAAATAAAGGACTTAAAGCAATTAAACTAAGAAAGTAAATAAATAAAGCAAGCAAGGAAAGTAAACTATTGATGTTTTCTGCAAGTGCACGGGCTATTGTAATATAGCTATGCAAATACAAGTCGATCCCACAAGGACTCGCTTTAGAATTTTTGAGTTTTTAATAAAATTTAATTATTTAAAATTCAATCAAATGACCAAAAATTAACAAAAAAATTTGTGAACTTCATATTTAGATTTCCAATGAAATTTCAGAAGTTTAATTTTAGGAATAACAGAAAAAGAACCACTAAAATATTAATTAAAACTAAAACTAGAAGAATTAAGAAAATCTAATTCCCTAGATAATTACTGTCCAATTTCCTCACTTTTGTTATGGAAAATCTTGATCAGACTCCATAACTATATTCAATATGCCCTAGAATAGTGATCTAACAGATGAATTAGTCAGATTCATCAAATTCTTAGATATCTAATCAAATTAAACAATTTCATGATTAACGACTTAAATATGTTTTCATAATCCAAAATGAAGATCAAGAATCGTAATTACACTAGAATCTATCCTAAGAACATGCCCTAAAATTTAATTGAAATTCAGAATTAAAATAAACAAGAAATCAAATATTTTCCATCGTTAACCCAGAACCATTAATTAAAGTAAACAGTACTAAAATATGACAGAATGTGGATTACTCAGAATAGGAATAGCATAAACCCGGAATAATAATAGTAAGGACATTAAATGTAATTTGAATTGTTTTGTGAAGGGCAAAATCAGAATTTTATTTCAAACTTCCCCAAAATCTCCTGTATACAGAGT
Organism: Warburgia ugandensis; assembly: GCA_035236585.1. NCBI lineage: Eukaryota > Viridiplantae > Streptophyta > Magnoliopsida > Canellales > Canellaceae > Warburgia > Warburgia ugandensis. The sequence continues at coordinate 57,124,606 of CP141128.1, forward strand.
TTGCCGGAGAAGACGACTCTACGGAAGAAGATCCCCGGATATGATGAGATGGGCAGACAGATGAGCTTGCTCCTGTTCTGGGTTCATCGTCTAGTATCGTCCGGAGTAGATGGATTGCCGGCCGGAGTGGGGAGGTGAGTTACAAAGAAAAAAAAATGACGCCTAGGAAGAGCATCGTCTGGTTTGGTTCGTGGAGATGATGAAACTGGGCTGGCTGCTTCGGATGTTGACATAAATTTGGGCAGACTCCGGTGCTGTGCGAAGATTGGGAACTCGAGTTGGACAAACCAGTGGAAGCGTAGAGAAATAGACTGGCCAGTTTGTGTGCTAGTCTATCGGTGGTGAGAGATTTGGGCGGTGAAGTGGGCAGAACGAGAGAGGGAGAGCGAAAGAGAAGAATGAGAGGAGAGATGGCGATTGGGGAAAAAGGTTGGGGTTTACCAGATTGGGGTGGTGTGGTGGAGCTAAGTAGAGGTGAATGGTAGGAGAGAGAGATATGGGTTAGTTCTAGTTGATGTGTTGAAAAAAAAAAAAAAAAAAAAAATGATGAAGAGAGGGTGCTAGGAAGAAGAAGTAATGTGAAATAGTTAAGGAAGATGCAGTAAATAACTAAATGAATGGAGATTAAGAGAAAAGTGTAACAAAAGAACTTAGGCAAGTAAGAAAACTGAACAAAGAAGACAAAGAAAAAACTCAACTCTCCTCTCCCCCATACTGTTTCCCCTCTTTATAGCCTTTGCACTTCCTTGTTTTTCTCCACCTCGTTCCTTATTTTACTCTAACAAACTCCTCTTCTTCCCATCTCTTTCAATTAGGACTCTTCCAATTAAGAATCCTCTTTGATTAGGAAACCTTCTTGCTCTTCACTAATTTGCACCGTTGATCCTTAAGGGATAATCTGTAACATTGATCCATAGCCATCCATGCCTTCTATAGTTAATCTGCAAAATAAAAGACTAAATTAAAATCATCTAAACCTCACATTAATCATCTAATAAACTCTAATGATCATCTAACTATGATTGTGAGAAATTAAGGTTTGGATGGTCAATTTGAGTTAAATTTAAAATCAAACTAAATTTTGCAAATTTGAACTCTTAGATGATCTAAGTGAATGCTAAACTAAGGGTCTTTTAGCCAAAAATGAACACCTAACACACCCCCCAACCAGCATTTTGCTAGTCCTGAGCAAAACATGTAGACAACTATTTTACACAAAACTGGTATAAGGTGCCATTTTCGTAGGTCCTCATGATTGCATTTATCCTTAGTGGATGGGTTAGGCCTCATCAAGGTTTGCAATGAATATACCCACAAAATTCAATAAAGTCAAGTCCCCTATTTTATCTCAGAGAATCCTCATTCATTAGCAAATTGACTAGTTTTTCACAACTTAATGAAGAGGATTTGACAATTTGACACACCATACACATATTAAAGACATCTTATTTGAGCTACTTCTCAGAGTGCATATGTGTGTGTATAGCCTCATAAATCTTGACTTCTGATTGGATATGCTTACATTCCATTGGAAATATGCTTTGACCTCAAATCCTTACAGGTATACGCTCAAATAAGGGGTTAAACTCTCAAATAAGGGGTTAAACATATTTCTCTCATTATGTGACCGAATCCAACAAATATGCTTACATTCCATTGGAAATATGCTTTGACCTCAAATCCTTACAGGTATACGCTCAAATAAGGGGTTAAACTCTCAAATAAGGGGTTAAACATATTTCTCTCATTATGTGACCGAATCCAACAAACTGATGGTCTACATAATTCTTTTAAACTCTCATGAGACAAAGGAAAGTGATCCCTAAGAGTGGATGTTATCACCAAGAATACTAGGGGCCTTTTACCTTAATTCTTTCTTTTTATCTCCTCTTTAAGACCATGTCCACCTAAGATCAATAGGTCATTAACTAGGATGAAATGTAGGCTTAGGATAGGTTTAGAAAAGAAAGGTATAAAGATTTCAAAGGTTCAAAATTGAGTAGATGTCTTCAATGAATATCTTCTAGGACAACTTTTCTTTTTTGTTTGTACTTGACGTGAATTTCTCTTTCAGACTTTGGTCTTTCTTTTTCTTTTCCTTTTTTTTTCTTCTTTGGAAGAAAGACAGCTAATTTTTTCTCACTTCTTTGACTTTTTGTCCTATTTTTGAACATTTTCTACTCTACTCATTTTGAAGATGGGTAGTGGTATTTATTTTAATGGGTTATTATGGGTTAAGGTAAATGGGATTAAGAAAGAAAAGGCTTAATAGCAGGCTCAAAAGGCTAACTAGTGGTATACTATATTGGGTAAGCTTTATGTCTCTAGGCTGAGCAAGGATGGCCTATATCATTTCCTAGGTTTCTTAAAGCCTATCAGATTCAATAAATTTCTGGAATTAAAGCTATTACTCCTATTTATTCTTGATGTTTAACCAAAACAAGGAAAACAGGATCACACTAATGTATGTACGCTGAAGAAAGTGTGGAATTACTTATAACTCTTTAAAAGAAGATAGTCTCAAACTCTCACTAGTTTATAGGCCTCCACTGGTTTTCCTCAAGGTCTCTAAGTCATACCTCTATATTAGTCTTGATTATGTACTGTGTGTAAATGGTTTCCTAGAATTAACTTTCATAAAATGCTTCAACACATGCATGATATGTAAAACTAATCATATGCATTCCCATTAAGAGGTGAAAATAGTATATTTACTAAATTCTGAACATCTAGTTCTCATCACAATAAGGGAACTCTACTTTAAAAACTCTTTTTTCCTTTTTCTTTTTTCTCAATTTTTTTTCTTCAGAAAATTCAAAATCTCTAGTGCATCTACACGCCCCAACCTAAATGACATATGGTCCCCAATGTTTGAAAACATAGGATTCTATATGAAAGTTGAGTGATGTAGACTCTAAACCCTTGGGTTGCCTCCCAATAAGCGCTAAGTTTAACGTCTTCAGCTAGATATAATGATGAGTGCAATGATGATATGCTGTAAGGCTCCTGGTGTGGTAATCTAAGGTGGATCATGATACTCAGGTGCCTCTAAAAGTGTCTCATCAATTTCAAGGTCAGGCAGTTTTAGGAAAGGTTTTAACCTTTGACCATTGACCTTTTGGATTTCTCCATTCTTTTCAATCTCGATGGCCCCATGAGGATAGATTGTGCGTATTATATAAGGTCCAGTCCATCTAGATCTAAGTTTTCTTGGGAATAGATGCAATTTAGAATTATACAGTAAGACCTTTTGACCTGGTGTGAAGGATTTTCTTAAAATATATCTATCATGTACAGCCTTCATTCGGTCTTTGTACAATCATGCAGACTCATATGCATCTTTCCTCAATTCATCCAACTCATTAAGTTGGAGTTTTCTATGGGTTCTAGCAGAATCTAAGTCGAAATTTAGCTTTTTGATAGCCCAATATGCCTTGTGCTCTAACTCTACTAGTAAGTGGCAGGCCTTTCCATAGACTAAGCGGTGGGGTGACATTCCTATAGGGGTTTTATATGCTATGTGCTAAGCCCATAAAGTGTCAATAAGTCTTATAGACCAGTGTTTCCTATTTGGATTGACTATCTTTTCTAGAATCCACTTTATTTTCCTATTGGATACCTCTGCTTGACCACTAGTCTGAGGGTGGTATGGGGTAGCTATCCTATGGTTGACACCATACTTTTTCATTAAGTTCTCAAACACCTTATTACAAAAGTGTTTTCCCCCATCACTTATTATGGCTCTTGGAGTAATAGACCGTGCAAAAATATTTTCATTTAAAAAATTTACCACAACCTTGTGATCATGGTTTTGTAGTGTACAGCCTCTACCCACTTGGACATGTAGTCCACTCCCATTAGGATGTACAAATTTCCAAAAGAATTAGAAAAAGGTCCCATAAAATCTATGCCCCAAACATCAAAAGGTTCTATGACAAGGATTGGGTTTATGGGCATCATATCTTAAACTTCCTAACCTTTGACACTGTGTACATGCTTTTGCAGTAAGCATGTGCATCCTTAAATATGGTAGGCCAATAAAATCCACACTGCAAAATTTTTGCAACTGTCTTTCTAGAGCTAAAGTGGACCCCACATGCATATCATGACAAAAGGAGATGATTTGATTATGTTTACTATCTAGTATGCATCTCCTAATTACTTGGTTAGGACAGTACTTGAATAAGTACGGGTCATCTCAAGTAAAATAACCTCAATTAAAAATCTCTTTTTATCTTGTTTGGTCCAATGAATAGGCATTTGTCCTGTCACAAGATAATTAACAATATCTCCATACCAAGGTAACTGGAAAACCTACAATAACTATTCATATGGGAATGACTTAGTTATAGGCCCTTGATCGCTAGTGTGCTCCACCACTAATCTGGATAAGTGATTCGCTACTATATTTTCTGAACCTTTCTTGTCCCTAATTTCTAAGTCAAACTCTTATAGTAGTAGTATCCAATGAATCAACCTAGGTTTTGCATCCCTTTTAGAAAGGAGGTACTTTAAAGCTGCATGATCTAAGTATACTATAACTTTAAACCCTAACAAGTAAGATCTAAACTTATCCAAAGCAAACACTACAGCTAACAACTCTTTCTCAGTAGTGAAATAGTTGACTTGCGCATCATTTAGTGTTTTACTAGCATAATATATCACATGGGGAAGTTTATCAATGCGCTGCCCCAAGACAGCTCCAATGGCATAATCCGATGCATCACACATTATTTCAAATGCTGTGTTCCAATCTAGTGGTCGAATAATAGGTGCAGAAGTCAATTTAGCCTTAAGTCGCTCAAATGCCTTTTTACAGTCCTCATCAAAGTCAAAAGTGGCCTCCTTTGTAAGTAAATTACATAGGGGCTTGGCAATTTTGCTAAAATCTTTGATGAATCATCTATAAAAGCTAGCATGTTCTAAAAAAGAACGAATTTCTTTTACTGTCCTTGGTGGAGGAAGGTTGGCTATTAAATCCACTTTTGCCTTATCGACTTCTATCCTATTGGGTGATATTATGTGGCCTAATACTATCCCACTCTGTACCATAAAATGGCATTTTTCCCAATTTAAGACCAAATTCTTCTCCTGACACCTTATAAGGACTAACTTCAAGTGGTGAAGGCATTCATCAAATGAAGACCCAAATACTAAGAAGTCATCCATAAACACCTCAAGGAATCTTTCTGCCATGTCTGAGAAAATGCTCAACATACACCTTTGAAATGTAGCTGGAGCGTTACACAACCCAAAAGGCATACGTCTGTAGGCAAAGATTCCAAAAGCGCAGGTGAAGGTGGTCTTCTTTTGAGCCTTTAGTGATATAGGAATTTGGTTATAATCAGAATATCCATCCAGAAAACAGTAATAGCTATGTTTGGCTAACCTCTCTAGAATTTGGTCAATGAAAGGTAGAGGAAAATGATCTTTCCTCTTGACCGCGTTCAACTTTCGATAGTCAATACAAACTCTCCACCCAGTGGTCATGCAGGTGGAGACTAGCTCGTTATCCTCATTTTTTACTACCTTGACCCCATATTTCTTAGGTACAACCTGAATGGGGCTGACCCAAGTACTATCAGAGATAGGGTATATGACGCCAACATCTAAGAGCTTGAGGACTTCATCTCTAACTACGTCCTTCATATGGGGGTTTAGTCGCCTTTGAGTCTCCCTAGAAGGTTTTGAATGTTCTTCTAGATGTATCCTATGCATGCATATGGCTGGACTTATCCCTTTTATGTCTGCTATTGTCCACCCTAGAGCAGTTTTATGTTCCTTAAGAACATCTAAAAGCTTACCTTCCTGTTCTTTATCTAAGTCTAATGCTATTATTATATGTAAGGTTTCTTCTGGGCCTAGGTATGAATATTTCAAGTTATCAGGCAAGGGTTTCAGGTCCAGAGAAGGTGGTTGCTCTAATGAGGGTATGGGGACAGATTTAGACAATGGGAGTGATTCCACATAAGGACCCCACTTGGAGGTATCCATGAGTGGTGCAACATCTAAAAGATTATTTACCTCCTCAATAGACTTGTCTATATCAAATTCTTTATTAAAATGCATCAGACAAGCCTCTAGTGGGTCTGAGATGGACAATGGTGAATGACTCTTATTAATTAGACTCTCTATCAAGTTTACATCATAGGGATCATCAAGGCCTAAATGTTGTTGATAAGCATTAAAAACATTAAGCTTAACCTTCATATTACCGAATGAGAGTTTCATTACACCATTCCTATAGTTAATAATGGCGTTGGACATTGCCAAGAATGGACACCCAAGGATGACTGGGATTTGACTACCAGGGTCGGATAAAGGTTGGGTGTCTAGCACAATGAAATCAACGGGGTAATAAAACTTATCCATTTGTATCAAGACATCTTCAACCAAACCACGAGGTATTTTCATAGATCTATTAGCTAATTGCAGCATGGTAGTGGTTGGTTTCAACTCACCGAGTTTTAGTTTCGCATTGACAGAGTATGGAAACAAGTTAACACTAGCCCCTAAGTCAAGAAGTGCCCTATCTATGACATGATCTCCAATGATGCAAGTGATTGTAGGACATCCTAGGTCTCTAAATTTTGGTGGGGTCTTGTGTTGAATCAAAGAGCTCACCTATTCGGTGAGGAAGGCTTTCTTTTGCACATTAAGCTTTCGCTTTGTCGTGCAGAGCTCTTTTAAGAATTTGGCATAAGCAGGGATGTCTTTAATTGCATTGAGCAATGGTATATTGATTTGTACATGTTTAAACACTTCCATTAACTCATTGAAGTTTGATCCCAACCTAGCTTTATTCAATAATTGGGGAAAATGGGCTTTAGGCACATAAGGTGCCTCCACTATAAGTTCTACAAGTTTGTTCTGTCTTTTTTCTTTTTCCTGTATTTTTGTTGCCTCTTTTTCCTCTATAGTTTCCTTAGCCTGCCATTCTTTGTTATCGATTTGATGACCATTTCTAAGGGTGATTATGGACTTGGCATGCTCATGAGGGTTATGGTTTTGAGAACTTGATCCTATCTCAAATTGACCCTTAGGGTTAGGGATGGGTTGACTAGGAAACTGACCCTTTCCTTTATTATGTAATTCAACACACAATTGGCTTATTTGCACCTCTAGCTTAGCTATGGCTTGAGGTTGACATTGGCTGAATGTCTACTATCATTTTGCAATTGGTGTAAGGCCTTTTTAGTGTAATCATTTTCTTTTGCAAACTGTTCCATCATGGTGTGGATGTTTTCCTATGAATATGGTTTCTTTTGTTGTAGAGGTTGTTGGAAACCAGGTGGCTAATGGGGAACTGCAGTTCTAAGAGGAAAGTTTTGGACAAGGGGATTTACAGATGGCCCCCCTTTGTGGTTATTCTTTGACCAAGACAAATTGGGATGGCTAGCCCATCCAGGATTGTAGGTCTCAGAATATGGGTTGTCACTAGATTGGCGATATGCATTCAATGCATTCGCTTGGTCTACAAGATATTCAAGGAATACTTTATTAGATGGACACGCTGAGGTCAAATGGGCTGGACTAGAACAAGTAGCGCATACCTCCTGTGGATGTTTTTGGGATAATGTAACAGCCATGAAAGATTAAAATATAGTTTCAAGCTTGTCCATTCTTCCATCTAATTTTTTAGAGACAGAGTCTAGCTTATCAGATAGATCAGTATGTGCTCCTATCTCGTAGATACCTCCTTTCTTAGTGGGCTGGTTAGTTCTTTCTCTCCTATTTGAATAATCCCATTGCTGAGAATTATTAGCTACAGTTTGAAAGAATTCCCATGCTTCACTTTCATCTTTTAACATGAGGGTCCCTCCACTCGCTGCATCTATCATTTGTCTATTTTGAGGTGTCAATGCCTCATAGAAGTATTGAACTTGCTGCCATTTCTCAAATCCATGGTGAGGGCATTTTTGCAACAGTTCAATCCACCTTTCCCCACATTCATAATATTGTTCATCATCCCTTTGTGGGAAATTTATAATTTCATGATGCGGGGCATTTGTTTTGTGAACGGGCAAGAACTTGTTCAAGAACTTCTTAGGCAATTGGTCCCATATATGTATAGAACCTACCTCCAAAGAATTAAGCCATGACTTGGCTTTGTCCTTAAGTGAGAATGGGAATAACCTTAGCCTAATCGAATCATCCGAAACATTTCAAAACCTAAATGTGGCACAAATATTAAGAAACTCCTTGATATGTAGGTATGGATCTTCTCGATCTCGACCATAAAAAGTAGGAAGTAACTGAATTACTCCCTGCTTTAACTCAAAGTGGTCAGCATTAGTGGGAGGTAAATCTATGCAAGAGGGGGTATTAAGTTGGAGCGGCGCATAAAAATCTCTAATAGTCTTGCGCTCAATCTCTAGTAGTGGTTTAGCCATAGGGATAGGAGCTATGTTTCTTTTCCCTTGGTTTTGGATGCGTTGAATCTCTGGGTTTAACAGTAGTAGCTCAGGGTTCTAACATCGACGCCCTTGCATGAACTATTCCTAATCTAAAATGTCCTACTCTAAATGCTAACTCTAACTCTAACTCTATGTGATGCAAGCAAAAAGGCACAGTCAAACACCTTAGGCTAATCAGCAATATATTGATTTTCTTGAATATGTGTAGGGACAATGCTTTTAATTAGCCTAATCTAGTGCTTCTCCTCTCCTTTAGACTTGATTATTGCTTACCAGTTAGGTTCTTCGCAAGGTGGTTAATACAACCCTCGTGTAAGGAGGCGTTTAGACCTCACAAACGTCAACAGGAGGTAAGGGAAGAGCGAGGCTCTAATAGACAACCCTCAATAACCACAATGCTCCAAAAGCCACTGGAGTGACAATAAATCGAGTCTTACTAAGAGGGTCCTACAAGCATGTGATAGCCCTATAGGTCTCTTCTAATTGATTTTAATTTGATTTGACGATTAGGGTAGCGCGCTTGAGGTGATTATCCTAGGTGGGCCAAGGAGTGGTGATAAAATTCACCCTTGATCTTATGGGGGTAGGGTGCCCTTACTAATTAATTCCACACTCCATGGAAATTTGATCAGTATATATATATATATATATCACCTTAAAGCATTAACCGTGTCCTAAGATGCAAATAAAAGCGATAAACTAATATAAAACCTAAAAATGCAACAAATATAAGAGGATGCTTTCTATATGATTTATACTATCAAACAATGCAAATTTATTCTAAATGCAAACCCTAATCTAAGAATTTAAATGAGTGAGGAGACTTACAGTGGGGTTTCTGATGAAGATCAAGTGTGGGTCACCTTATCCCACACTTGCCTTGTATTATTACAAACCTTTAAAATGAAAATGGAAATTGCAATTTACAAGGATCCTCACTACAAGCTTCACTCAAAAAGAAAAAAAAAAATCTTAATCTAGGAAAGCAGGGAAATTTCCATGTTGATGAAGATTTTCTTGCCAATTTTCTCCACTTTCCTCTTTCTCTGAAAAAGAAAATTTAGAAATAAGTACCAATTTCAGGAAATTAGGTGGTTATGCACTAAAAAAAATTAAAAATGCACCTAAAATTACCTAAAATGCAATTCCTAATATTTTTTTTATTTTTCTGGACTTTTTGGATTTTTAATTAAATTTTATAAAAACTCCTTTGTAAGTCCTCGGCAATGACGCCAAAAACTTGTTGATGTTTTTCACAAGTGTACAGGTTATTGTAATATACCTATGCAAATACGAGTCAATCCCACAGGGACTCGCTTTCGAATTTTGGTGTTTTTAATAAAATTTAATTATTTAAAATTCAATCAAATGACCAAAAATTGACAAAAAAAAATTTTAACTTCAGATTTAGCTTTCCAATGAAATTTTAGAAGTTTAATTTCAGGAATAATAGAAAAAGAACCCCTAAAATCTTAATTAAAACTAAAACTAGAAGAATTAAGAAAATCTAATTCCCTAGATAATTACTGTCCAATTTCTTCACTTTTGTTATGGAAAACCTTGATCAGACTCCATAACTATATTCAATATGCCCTAGAATAATGATCTGATGGGTGAATTAGTCAGATTCATCAAATTCTTAGAGATCTAATCAAATTAAACAATTTCATGATTAACGGCTTAAATCTGTTTTCATAATCCAAAATGAAGATCAAGAATCGTAATTACACTAGAATCTATCCTAAGAACATGCCCTAAAATTTAATTGAAATTCAAAATTAAAATAAACAAGAAATCAAATATTTTCCATCGTTAACCCAAAACCATTAATTAAAGTAAACAGTACTAAAATATGACAGAATGTGGATTACTCAGAATAGGAATAGCATAAACCCGTAATAATAACAATAAGGACATTAAATGTAATTTGAATTGTTTTGTTAAGGGCAAAATCAGAATTTTATTTCAAACTTCCCCAAAATCTCCCGTATATAGAGTTTGCCAGAGAAGACGACTCTGTGGAAGAAGATCCCTGGATATGATGAGACAGGTAGATAGATGAGCTTGCTCTTATTCTGGGTTCATCGTTTGGTACCGTCTGGAGTAGATGGATCGCCGGCCAGAGTGGGGAGGTGAGTTGCAAGGAAAAAAAACGACGCTTAGGAAGAGCGTCATCTGGATTGGTGCGTGGAGATGATGAAACTGGGCTGGTTGCTTCGGATGTTGACATAAATCTGGGCAGACTCCAGTGCTGTGCGAAGATTGGGAACTCGAGTTGGGAAAACCAGTGGAAGCCTGGAGAAATGGACTGGTCGGTCTGTGTGCTAGTCTACCAGTGGTGAGAGATTTGGGCGGTGAAGAGGGCAGAACAAGAGAGGGAGAGCGAAAGAGAAGAACAAGAGGAGAGATGGCGGTTGAGGAAAAAGGCTGGGGTTTGCTAGATTGGGGTGGTGCGGTGGAGCTAAGTAGAGGTGAATGGTAGGAGAGAGAGAGATATGGGTTGGTTCTGGTTGATGTGTTGAAAAAAAAAAAACTATGAAGAGAGGTGCAAGGAAGAGGAAGTAATGTGAAATAATTAAGGAAGATGCACTGAATGTAACTAGATGAATGGAGATTAAGAGAAAAGTGTAACAAAAGAACTTAGGCAAGCAAGAAAACTGAACAAAGAAGATAAAGAAAAAACCCAACTCTCCTCTCCCCCATACGGTTTCCCCTCTTTATAGCCTTTCCACTTCCTTATTTTTCTCCACCTCCTTCCTTCTTTTACTCTAACAAACTCCTCTTCTTCCCATCTCTTTCAATTAGGACTCTTCCAATTAGGAAACCTTCTTGCTCTTCACTAATTTGCACCGTTGATCCTTGAGGGATAATCTGTAACCTTGATCCATAGCCATCCATGCCTTTTATAGTTAATCTGCAAAATAAAAGACTAAATTAAAATCATCTAAACTGCACATTAATTATCTAATAAACTCTAATGATCATCTAACTGTTGATTTTGAGAAATTAAGGTATCTAAGTGAATGTTAAACTAAGGGTCTTTTAGCCTAAAATGAACACTTAACGCAAACTAACTAATAAAAGAAAAAACAACTATTTCATTAATGAATTGCTTACAAGGAATTGATACATAAGCAATAAAAGAAAGGAAAAGACAGAAAGAAAGTAAACTTTCTTTGAGGTGTCTAATATAGGAATCTTTAGTTGTGTCTCACAACTAGGCTCTTTACATGTCCGCTTCTTTTCTCAGGCTTAAATTTTGCATTATAACCTTCTTTGTTATTTTACTCAACAAGGGCTTATACACATCTCTTCAACCCATAATACACTAAAGCTACTGCCAAGCTTTTCTCAACTTTACCCTGACATGCTACAAACCCAAAGTTCAAGTCCCAAAGCCAAAAAGTACCAACCTTAAGGGAAGAAAGAAGAAGATAGATGGAGTGAAAAGAGTAAAATAAATTTGTGCTACTCCTTAGCCAAAAACTCTATGAAAAGGGTAGCTTTTTAAGGAGAAAGTAAGAGGAGGAAGGAGTTCTCCCTCCAAAGGAAGGGTTAGCAATAGAAGAGGCTTACTACCTTAAGAAAGGACTAGAAGAAAAATAAAAAAGAAAAGTGGAGACAATGGCCCTTGGCTTAGGATTCACCAACTCCAACCTTAGGAAATGATGAAGGAATTAGGTACCTACTTGGAAGTCTTCCTACATCACATAAGGAACTTTGATGGCTTATTGGATGGACTTGATTTCCTCAACCATGGTTTAGGATTTGAAGGAATTCTTGGCTACCATATAAGTGGTACAAGGCTTCTTCCTACACTTATTATTCCCAAATCCCAAAAATGAAAAGAAAATAGAAGAAGAAATGAGAAAAATGCATGGAAGAGAAAGGGAAATGGGGAGTATGCATGTAAGAGAGTAGAAGGTTGTGTAATGGAGGTTGGTGAATGTAGAAGGTGTGAAAGATGAGTCCAAGGTGATGCGTGGAAGAGATGGGATGTAGAGGGGGATGCAAGTAATGATGTGATAAGAAGTAAATGCATTCAAGGGGGTGAAGGTTGGAGGGAGTGTTATGGAGAGGGGTAAGCATGCAATATTTCAGATGCAAGGTAAAATATTTGTATCCTAAGGTGTGCTATGTTGTGTGTAAGTGCTATGAAGAAAGAAGGGAAGGTGGTGCAAGGAAAGCAAGGCCTATGCATGTAATGCAAAGAGTGATTCATGCAATATCTAAATTGTAAATCTATGGGTTGTGGGTGTAATAACTAAGGGAGTGGGGTGTGCAAGAACTAAGATGGAATGATGCATGGAAATGCAAAGCAAGGAAGAAAGTATGCATGGAAATCTATTGTGATGCATGCATGAAAGATTTAAGCATGTTATGCATGAAAGAAAAGAAATGAAAGAAGGGGGGTGAGGAAGAAGATGGAAGTGAAGTGGGTATGGATGAGACTCTTATCTCTTCTCCTTGTTATGGATAGTTGGATCTAAGGGAGAGTTGATGAGATAGATCTCTCTCCCTAGGTTTGGCCATAATGCTCTAGGGAAAAGTAAGAGTTCCCTTTCTCCTTGTTCTTACCTTTATTTGTAGTTTTTCTAATGTTGAAGCCCTAGGAACAAATGGCTGGGATGATAAGAAAAAAAGACTAATGAAAGGTCAAGATTTATGGGAGAGTAGAAGGAAGGAAACAGAAGTAGAAGAGGGGTGTGGAATTCAATATGGGATAGGTATGGGAAGTGGGATGCTAGTGGAATCAAAAGAGATAAAGAGAGATAAGATAGAAGGAAGAAAATATGGGTGTAAGGGAAGGAGATAAGTGTGAACTGTGAAAGAAGATAAGTTGGGAAGGATAGAGACAAAAGGGAATGGGAGAAAATAAAGTATGGTTGAATGGAAAGCCACTAAGGAGGAGGTGTGTAATGCATTGGGTGTGTGTGTGTTTGAAGTTCTGAAAGTCTCAAAGAAAGCTTGACCTTTAGATTAAATTGGATGGTGGAGATCTTTCATCCTTAGGGTTTTTCTTGAATTCGCATGGAGTGGATGGTGGTTAGTGTTTGGGACTTTTCTTTGCTTCATTCATGGCCATTGGGTCATCATTACCCTAGCTTGAGTGGATGAGATTCTATTGAAGTTTTCTTATCCAAAAAGATCTTCTTTAAGGGCTATTTTTCTCTCCACCATTGGATTGGAATGCCTTAGAATAGGTGGCCTTCATTCCTGTGAGATTTGCTTATCCTCTCTTGGTTTCTCCTTCTTTTTCTCCTAGCCTACAATTATTTTCTCCATCCAATAGGCTTGAAGGATGGTGGGATGACTCCCCCCTTTGAATAAGAAATTTTTCTCCTATTTTGTAGGTAGGCAACCCACCGAAAAAATCTCCACCAATGGGACTAGGTTTTGGTCTTTGTTGCAATCTATATTCTCATTGGTTACTTAGAATATGCATGAACATGGATAGATTTTGGCCTTTAAATGCTTGAAAAGTTAGATGATTTTCAACCAAAGATTTCATGTAAATTGTTTCTCTCTTCACTCCTTTATTTTCTCCACTTGTATTCCATATTTTTCTCATATAAAAACATTTGATTGAGTGTGACTCACCCCCTTACATGGAAAAAATCATGTGGCTTCTTAGGTGGCCCCATCTTGTGGTTAAGTAAGAGAGAGTGATTGGAAGGAGTCTTCATATGGGCCCCAATCTTCTAACTGGTTTTATTTCATAAGAGCTCTCATTGTATGTGTTTGCAAAGTATGTGAATTGATCCTTTCTTAGAAGCTTCCTAAGGTGGTGGATCGCTTTGTAGGCATGCATGAGAAATTCTGTCACCTTTACTTTTGATATGAACATCCTTTTTAGTATGGATAAGGTTGATGCTCCACTTAGGGTTTCTGAGTACTTTAACTTTGACAACAATACTCAATTTTTGTTCTAAACTCTTGAACTTCATGTTTGACATATGCAACCCATATTGCTAAAAATATCCTTTTTTTCATTTGTACCTCAAACCTGCAAAATGTAGAATTAACCCTAACTAGTAATATTTATGTTACTTCAAAGGATAAAACCTAATAAATATAAAGGTATGTGTATAATATTTCTATACATATCAAATACCCACAGACTTAGATTTTGTGAGTCCCTAAGCAAAACTATAAAATAAAAAATAAAAAATCTAACCACTTTTATAGGTGCTCATCTATATTTAGCATATGCAGAAAGCCATTAAACCCCTAGGTTACCCCTAATGGACGAGTTGTAGTCTCGTTAGGGTTTTCAAAAATGATACCCATAAACATTTCAACAAAAAAACTTTTATGAAAGTCCTTTATTTATCTAAGAGAATTTTCTTCAATTCAGCATTAGTCAAATTCCTAACTTTAGCATGCTAATAGAAATGAACAAAAATTCAAAATCCTACTCTATGATAAAGACATTATTATTTCATCAACCTCAGAATGTTACTATGAGTGAATATAGCCAATATATATAATCATCAGTTTCTATGCAAAGTATAACCTAAAATATTGTCCAAAAGTATGTTTTGACTTCAAATTTCATAGGATATTCTTATCACTTAGAACGAAGCCACTCAAAAAGAGATTTATCTCTCTTCAATATTTGAGTAGAATAATGTTCATCAAGGCCAAATTCTCACATATTTCATGCACCAAGGAGTCCACAAAACAAAAGAAAAAGAGAAGAGAATGGAGAAGTAGGAAGAGGATGTCTCCTTCTAAGGGAGGAGGTTTCTTTGTCCCTAAGTGAACAAAAAGCCCTTAGCTTAGGTTTTTGCAGCATTTTTATGCTTTTTTTCCTATCTTTTCTAAGGTACTCTAAGAACAAGGTGTAGTGGGGATGAAATATTTTCAATTTGGATAGTTAGGATAGGAGGAAGGTTAGCATTTTCAAATAGGGAACAAGGGGTTGAGGTGGCTGCCATATTGAGTTGGAGTAGGTAGGAGAAGCTCTTTTTTAGGGAGGGACGTCTCCCCCCTCAAAAATCATGGAAACTCCTATAATTTAGGAAGTTGCGTGGGTGGAGATGAGGTAAGAAAGAGAAGGCAATATGGGAAGAAAGAGATGAGTAGGAAATTTACGAAAATGATGTGAGATGGGGGAATTTGATTGGTTAAGGCATTTCTGAAGGACTTGGGATTGGTTGGGTGATTAGGATGAGAGTTTAAGAAGGTGGAAGAGTTATGGAATGGTAGGATTCTTGAATGGAAAGTCAAATTAGTGGTGGTCTTTGGTGGTGAGAAAAGTGGGAAAAACATAAAAATTAGAAGGCTCTCATCCTATTGGTCCATTTGCCAACTTATCCGAATAAGATTTCCCTTAATTATCTTCAAAATATCCCTTGAAATCTCATGGATAATTCTCTTTAATTTCATCCAATCTCAGCCTTCCAATTAGCATAGCTTGATGGCTTAGATGGCTAACTTTGAAGGCTACGTTGGTTAGGCTTCATGGCTGAATTTGGAAGATTTCTTGGCTTGGCTTCTTAGCTCCATCCCTTGACTTGAGTGGCTTGTATGGTTTGGTTTTAATTCCTTAGCTTGCCACATTCTCTCATGGTTTATATGGCTAAGGTGGCTTAAGTGGCTTCCATGCAAAGGTGATGGTAATGCATGGCCTTACTTCATGGGCCCACTTTGGCTATCTTTATCTCCTTTAATTGCACCCATTACTAGTTCACAAGATGATCTTAGCCTTTAGTTTCATGTTGAGATGATGATTTTGAGGTTTTGACTCGATCTTTTGATCTTGATCTTTAATTTCATCCCAATCAATCTCAGCCGTTGGATCACCATCTTACTTCCTACAAAAAGTAAAAAACGTTTATTAAATCCTAGAAAAATATGATTAATCAAATACTTAACTTGGATTAGCTTCTAGACTACAAAATAGTAAATTTTGCTTCATTAGGTCAAACATGCATGTGTTACGAATTTTGGTCTAAAACTCCTAATTTACCCCTATAAGTTGTAATACATGGTTAACTAATTGGTTGGTTTTTATGCAAAATTAAACACTTATCAATTTTCCTAAAATAATTTAGAAAAAGATAAAAATATGAACTAATTGTACATAAATCTATTAATAAGCTAAAATTCAAAAGATAGACTAAACACTTGAATTCTCTTACGTATAATCTACTTATCATAAAATATTTTAAAATTTTCATTTTTTGAAGAAAAATGAAAAATAAGTAAAAACATTTTTAACACATAAAATTCAAAATATCCTACCCCCATACTTAAAGTAAACATTATCCTCAATGTTTTAAAAGAAAAGCATGGACAAATGAAAAACTAAGTAAAGAGAGAAGACTAGGAAGGATAGTGCCTATGCTCCAGTGATGCTGCATGAATCTATTGATGTGGCCAATAGTACAAAGTTTACAATGAAACGATGCAAAATGCAACTCTATGACACTTAACTAGATGAACTAACTTATCTATGAAACCAAAACATAAAATAACCATGCAGGGGTTTCTAGAAAAATCACTTCATTTCAAGATCTCATGGTAATCTATGTACATTTGTCACATAGAAATGTAAGGTGGTGAAAAGACAAGAATATGACAAACCAGAATTTGAACCAACTCGAGTTGACTT
Source organism: Warburgia ugandensis (assembly GCA_035236585.1). Taxonomy (NCBI): domain Eukaryota; kingdom Viridiplantae; phylum Streptophyta; class Magnoliopsida; order Canellales; family Canellaceae; genus Warburgia; species Warburgia ugandensis. Next base: position 57,141,643 of record CP141128.1, read on the forward strand.
GGCCTAAGAACTATCATATTTGGGACCATATAATGCCAGCATCTAAAAGCTAAAAAATTTCATCCTAAAAGTTGGGGCTAAGCTCACTCTACATCTTGCTAAAGGGTTGTCCATTGTCAACTTCAAGTAGACAAAGAGTGGGGCTTATACCCTTAATAACATCTTTTGTACACCCTGGAGCTTGTTAATGTGTGACTATAACATCAATTTGCTCACCTTCTTATCCTCTATCAGATTACGGGGTAATAAGCAAGGGATTACATGAACTAAAATGGTCACATTTTGCATTTTCTAGGATAGGTGGTAGGTTCAAATTAGGTGTGTTTTCAATCAATGGCTCAAATAGAATCTCAAAAAATTTAAGGAGTCTAATTTGGGCTTTCCATTTTGAAGTGTTTATTAATGGTGTAGTACCAAGTAAACCATTCACTTCATCAATGGAGTTGTTTGTGTCAAAATGGGCTAGACATGCCTCTAGAGGATGGTAGGGATGGTAGACTCGATATCATGTTTACTTCAAAGGGAGCTTCAAAGTCTGGTTATCCTACATTAAAGACATTAAGCTTAATGTCCATATTCCCAAAGGACAACTTCATGATTCCATCCCTATAGTTAATGATTGCATTTGATGTGGCCAAGAATGGTCATCCCTAGATGAATGGAATTTGACTACTAGGGTCTACTATGGATTGTGTATCTAAGATTAGAAAGTCTACAGGAAATAAAAATTTATCAACCTGAATTAGTACATCTTCTACCACACCATTAGAAATTTTAACTGACCTATTTGCCAATTGTGGTATTTGTGATAGTCTTTTTCATCTCATCTAAATTTAATTCCTTATATATAGAATAAGGATATAGGTTAACACTTGACCCTAAATCAAGTAATGCCCCATTAATTATGTGTTCCCCAATCACACATGATATAATGAGGCACCTTGGATCTCTATATTTCAATGGTGTTAGAATTGAGTTTACTTGCTCAACGAGAAGGACTTTCTTCTGCACTTGATATTTTCTATTATGTGTTTAGAGGTATTTTAGAAATTTGGCATAAGAAGGTATATCTTTGATTGCATTAAGTAATGGAATATTTATATTCACCCATTTAAACACATCAATTAGCTTATCAAAATTATTATCCTTCTTAGTCATATGGAGATGCTAAGGAAATGAAGCCTTTTCAAATACAATGTTTTTCAGGACAATGGTAAGTACAAGTAAGAGGTGGTTGTTTCTTCTTATTTCCCTTCTACTTCTTTATAGGGCACTCTTTGTAACACCCCTAATTTTTGGTAAGGAAATTAAATAAATATTGAAATTGAGAATTTCAATAAAAATTAGGCTAGAATATTAGGGTTACTAAAAATGCACTTCTCATAGAAGTGGAATCAAGGTATAAGAAATGTATAATTGAAAACTTATGCGACGAACCCTTCAAAATGACTGTATTTTTCTTCATTTTAATGAATAAAAGGGAAAAATGGTAATTCCACAAATAACGAAGACTTGAGACATCAAAATCTGGAATGTACTCAGAAATACAAATCCAACGCCACTAAGTACGCTCAATTCTGAGCCCGGGAGAATAAAATTGATTTTTCTCCATAAAAGGGCAATTTGGTCTTTCACACATCCATGGGGCCCACAAGGGACCCACAAAGGGATCCAACGTCTAGAAAACAGACCATCATTAGTCAAACCACTACCACCTGCTAGTGGAGAAGGAGGTGGTAATGGGAATCCAAAGACATTTAAATATTCAAAAGAAATCAAAGTAATTATTTCAAGTAATCATGGAAAATTCAAAACACCCCTATAAATAGCTCATAAAAATCCCAAAAAATTTTCTAATGATCTTCACGAGGTCCCCTCGTATGATCCAAAATCCCAGCTCCAGAACCGTCCCCCATCTCTCCCAATTTCTTTTTCTTTCTCTCCTTCTCTCTTAAGCATGTGGGCGTGTCCACAGACGCACCCGATTCTCCAGACTTAGTGGAGCTGTCTGGCGCGTCTATGGATGCTTCATCCCCGATGAAATGGGTTTTCGCCTAGGAAATCCTATTTCAATTAGCCATACCTTTATACTCCTTAAAACACAATCTAACACATTGGATCTGGTTGAAATGAAGGGATAGACAAAAGCCCTAAGATTTCACGATGATCCAACGGTCCGATCATGAGAAAATTCAAAACGAAGATGGAAACGGTACTGTTTACCATCTCCAGTAGTGCCTTCACCAAATTTCAGCCAATCTAGCCCGTTACCTGAGATCTTTCATCATTGGGAGTCTTCATAACTGTGGGATCTTCAAAACACCCATGGTCCCCCACATTTTCCAACAACGGATACCAAGAATCAACTCTGTATATGTTTTCGGTAGCTAGGGTTTTATCTGTGATTTTTTGGCTGGTTTTTTCCTTCTCCGGTGAACTCCTCCTCCCCAGACCGGCTCAAGTAGGCCACTGTCACTCCCCTCTTTCAATTTCAGTTGGTATTTTGGGCTTTCCGACAAGAATGGGATCTCCATGTCATTGATCCATCGGAGACGATGGATCCAACTTGGATGGTTGAGATACCATCCATCCACAGCTCAGATGTAACTTTCGAGCTATTGGATGGATTCCTGGGGCCCAAAAACCCCAGGATGTGAAATCTGGGCATCTAATGTTAACGGGTGTAGGAGATCCAGCCACAGGTGATCTGACCGTCCAGATCTGGACCATCTCGCCTGTAGCCGGTCACCTCTGCCCAACCACCTGGGATAAGCGGTAACGGGAGCGGGATGCTGGTCGCCCTGCACCCGTAACCAAGATATGATCTGGACCATCCAGTTTTGAACTAAAACTTATTTTTGCAATTCAGAGCTTGATATAGATATGATTTTAGATCGAAAAACTTCTATGGATTTCTTGTTACTTTATCTAGGTGCTTAATTCATTATATTCATGTTTTAAATTGTAATTATATGTTTTATTTAGTAAAAAGAATACCCATGATATTGGATCATGGTCCAGATGACTTTAAATTAAAAATATAAAACGATGGATGCCTTCAGAGACCACCCAAAAGCCTAATATCATGTTCACAATCATAATTGTGTTCATATATATGAAGGCATTGATCCAAAATAGTAAAGATGAAATTCAACCCTTAAAACGGGTTGAAATCATAAAATCTCAATTATGATTTGAATTGAACTCAAAATTTAGATTGAAAAGTTTAATTGGATTCATACTTATGCTATTAATCCACTAAACTTATTGGATCTTGTTTTCAATTTGTATTTACATGATCTATTTGGTAAAATCCGTGTCATTGATCTTGGATCATGGCTCAGATGACCCAAAAATTAAAATATGAAATGTCAGATGTGTTCAGAAGATCCAAAAAACCATAAGAAACATGTTCAAAGTATAAATTAGATGTCTATAAATCAGTCAAATTGACCAAAACCAGTAAGGGTGAAATTCAGCCCTTAAAACGGGATGAAATTTTAAAATCTCAATTGAACTCCAAATTGAGATTGGAAAGGCTTTTTGGATTCATATTTGTGAGAATAATCTACTGAACTAATAATATTTCATTAAAATTCATTAAAATTCTAGATATTTAGAAGATAATGGTATTAATATGCTTGATCTACAAGATCTGAAATGATCAGACCACTAATACCTCGTTGGATTATTATTTTATAATATAATAAATAAAATCAGTGGCTTAAATAGAATTAATTAGGCAGATCTTAAGAGATCTAGCCTTAAGAGTTATTAAAATCCCTAAAAATGAATAGGATCTCCTAGATCAAGATGATCAAGGATGATTGGACTATATTGATATATTTTGATGATGATCCTGAGTAATATTATCTGTATTTATGGAATGGATGATGAGGATTTGGGATAGATCAAGATCTGTACCCTTAAATGATATAAAGTAACTTAAGATCTCCTTGATCAGGTAGATCAAGGAAGATCAAATCAATGTATGCTATAAATCAATGATTTAATATTAAATTACATCAATATAAAATGTTGAATCTAAAATAAAATGAAGGATCAAGATCTAAACCCTAAAGAGATGAAAAATGAATATGGATCAATGAAGACCCTTGGATCATGATAGCATGTTAGATTTCTATTTAAATTATTGAACATTATGATAATTGTCTTTCATGGCTTAGTTGAGTTAATTATTGATTGATTTATTTAATCCTTTATTTATGCTTTTTATGCTTTAATGTTTGAGTAATGAAAATTTTATTGAAATCAAAATTAAATAAAATTAGAATGCAAGGATATTTACAAGGAATGTATGACATAGACTTAATGTTAGTAAGGACCATAGTTAGTAGGATAATATAAAAAAAAGATAAATTCTGTGGTCCAACTTAGGAAAATAATAAATCTCCATGAATGACATTTTAGTTCATGGATTTAACTAAAAACAATTAGAAAGAGTACTTAGGGTCAAATGCTCATAAGAACCTTATGAAAGGTTAAGTTAGGGTCAAGCTAGTGAATGATGGACATGCTGGTTAAGGGGGTTATCTAATAGAGCCACGCTCTCCCCCCACCTTCTATTGACTTTTGTAAGGTTTAAACGCCTCCTTACATGAGGATTGAAGTAACCACTTTGTGTTCAACCATTTAACTAGTAAGCCTTAACCAATTTGACATAAGAGGAGCTTCTAGACTTAGGATGAAATAAGCTACCCTCAACCAATAAAACATTAATTGGTTGAGTAATAATAATAAGAGCATAAAATGTAGTAAATCATCTAATCCTAATAAAAATTGTAATGAAGATAAGGATGATCAAACAAGATCCATAGGATCTTGGATGATAAAAAAAAAAAAAACAATAAGAATACTAATGTAGTATTGTGTTACGTATGTATCTATAGAAATTATCTATGGGTATGTAGAGGAACATAGATAGAGAATTCAAACCCTTGATCAAACATGATTCAAGGAAAGAGTAGGCTATCCCTTATAGGAATACATACTTGAATAGAGAAATAACCTTATACGTATGGTTTGACAGATAGATGAATCCAGACCATGATGGACATTGTGGAAGAATACACTTGAGAAGTATCAATCAAGATACTAGTTTGAGGTAGGTGGATATACAAAGATATATTAGAGATTCATGTGTATACATACATGATTATCTGTCTAGAATTTTAGACCTTCATTGTATAAGTATGCTTAGTACCTTAGCATAGTCATGATCCAAACCACATGATCTAAACATGTGATCCAACTAGTGATCCAAAACATATGATCCAACTAAGTGATCCAACACATATGATCCAACTAAGTGACCCAGAGCCTAAGATCCAACTAAGTGATCTAAAACATGTGATCCAATTAAGGGATCTAAAACTTATGATCCAACTAAGTGATCCAAAACATATGATCCAATTAAGGGATCCAAAACACATGAGCCAAATAAGTGATCCAAAAACATATGATCAAATTAAGTGATCTAACCAAATGATCAAACAAAGTGATCCAAAACATGTGATCTAACCAAATGATTAAACAAGGTGATCTAACCTCATAATCTAATCCACTTGATCTAATCTAATGATCAAGTCTAATGAGTTGAAAGTAATGAGATATGGATACTAAGGAAACCCTAAGAATATGGCATGTACAATATTCCAGCCTTAGTTAAATTGTAATGCCTGAGCAATTTATGCTATTTTTAACAAAAAATTGGACATTCTATGGGAAATAAACTGTGTCAAATGTTTTACTTTATTTAAAATAGTAAATGAAGGAATTTGTGAGGAAACTTGGTACCATTAGATTCTACTCGGAAAATGGAATCCAACCCCTCAAAGAATGCCGAAAATGGAGTTCGTATGAAGAAGTTATGGTCGTTTAAAGATTAGGGGCATTTCTGTAATTTAAATTAAAAATGAAAAAGACAGAAAACGCAGGGGGCTGTTTTGATAACGGCACCCCGTCTTCTTCTTCCTCTAGATTTCTCCAGAAACCCTAGTTTCCAGAGAAATCTGCCACCGCTCATGGCGGCACCGCCATAGCAAGGCTATAAAAAGCCCTATTGCCCTCTCTTCAAAACACGATTTTTTCGGTCATTTGGGGCTGGGGTTTCCGACAAAAATTGGAAACCCAGTTTCCCTGCGATTTCTGGCAATGGCCAGGACCATCAGGCCTACCTTTCCCCCTTCTTTCCCTTCCCCATTTCCCAAAAATTGGGTTTTTCCCTTCGTCGAGTTTTCCAGCGGCATGAAGTTTCAGAACCAGAACGGGGCTCTACCACCGGCGATAGGAGCACCCTAGGCTGCCCAAGTAAGCCTGTCTTTCCTTCTCTCTTTGGTTCTTCCTCCTTTCAGGCTAGATCCGTGCTGGATTTAGCGTTTCCAGCCGGTCTTCCTAGCCAGAAAATGACCCAGCCGGTTTCATCCGGTTATGTACGAACAAGGCGTCCCAGGGACGCCATGCTTCACATGCGCTTGGGACAGGGTCCCTGGAACGGGTTCCAAGTGTACGACAGTGAGTACACTATCCCTGGTGCGGCCTTCGGGTGCGAGCGCAACATGGGGCATGGGTCCTGGCTCGACCGGGATGCACGGGGTGCCCTGGGAGCTGAGACGCGCCATGCTACACCAAAGGTGCATCCGTGCGATGCCATCCAGGATGCGCATCATAGCGCGTCGCTTGATCATGCATGTGCGAATGCAAAATGCGATCCCTGGCACGGCCTTTGGGCGCGCACACACGTAAGGCGGTCACGGTTCCACCAGGATGCATAGGTGTCCTAGGAACTGGGACATGCAGACCTAATGAGACTATAAAGTTAGGATCAGAGGACAATTTATAGAATTAACCATTGAATAGTAGATCCATATTATAGGATCTAGCCTGACAATGAATTAGGCAAGGACCCATGGACCCTAGAAGGCAAATCTAGCAATCTAATTTCTAAATAGATCAAAATTGATAAGGATTCCTTGTATCCATTCATATCTAGGAGTTTATAAATGAGACCCAGGGTCGGGTTGAGTGATGAAGGACGCAACTCCAAGAGACTTCGAGGTAGGTGCTCTATCGCTACTAGACTTTTTAAAAGAACCCATAATTGTTTTGAGAATGCATGTTTTAAGTTTAAGTTATATGACTTATTTAGCATGACTTAATCTTATAAACGAATTCAGCATGACTTAATCTTATAAACGAATTCAGCATGCATATGACAAATACATTATGCATAGACATGTTTTGCAAACAATTGCATATATTGCATGATTTGTGAGCATAGAGTTCTTGAAAAATTGCATGTCCTTGAGGGTTACCAAAAGACATTGGAGTGCCCAAAAGACGCTGGAGTGCCCAAAAGATGCTGGGTAGGCAGTTGTGAGGGACCCAAAGAGGATAGGTTTTGAAAAAAAGGTTTTTGCTTGTTTGATCGTATATGATTTGGGCTAGTAAGCTCATGGGCGCTATGCCAAGAGGTCTGGGGTGGCCTCCCAGCCTCTAACACTATTAGGTGGAATGGGTACCACGCCCAAAAAGGGCATGTCCCTACGTCTACTGCATGTGGTACAGGGGGCTACCACTAGTGTCACGGCACTGGGTCGATGTGTCATATGCCCCGTGGAGGCTATGACCGAGTGTCCTCAGGTGCCCGGGGACCACACGGCGGCAAGGTCGTGGGTATAGTGGGCCCTATGGTTTGAGGATTTACTTGCATTATGCATATGGCATGACAGGAGGTTGGTCGACCATACCATATATCCATGAGTTGGATTCAATTGAGCATCTTATGCATATCATTATGTTTATGATATATATATGATACTTTTGACTTGGATTATGCGATTCTTTAAGTCGTCAGTATTCCAATTCGACAATGATTTTTAATATCGATATTGAACATGATTGTTCGAACATGCACATGTTTTCAAGAGCATATGATTTACAACATAGCATGCATTGTCAAACTAGTAGTGATCGACTCGTACTAAGTATAGTATATACTCACCCAATCCTTAACATTTTTCAGGATAGCTCCATTCACGAGTAGAGGACGCCTATGTTAGTGCTACAAGCAAGTAAATCAAAAGGAGACAATCATACATGTAAGTAACCACTCTACCCTTTGGACATGTATTTGTATTTATTTACAGTTGGGCTGTGAGCTGTGACTGGATAGACCTGGGAAAACATTTATGATTTCTGAAGTTTTTCAAAAACTACTTTGGTTGTTGTGATAGCAAATGACACTCGGGGTTTTCAAAATGAGTTTAAAACAAAAGATTTTCCGCTGCATTACATTGTTTTTATAAAAATGGTTTTCAAATAGGGATGCATCCCGCCTTAGGAATTAGATATTGCATTTTAAAATGCATGGAAAAACCCGGGTCGTCACAGTTGGTATCAGAGCCCAGGTTTTATCCTTTCACAGCCACTCCAACATGTCCAAGAGTCATAGACAATAGAGAAAATCAAGAAGAAGTAGTATAAATAGAAGTAGTAGAGATGACTACTTCTATTTGAAGATTACAATATTAATGTTGAAGGCATTTCACCATAAACAAATAGGTGAAAAAGGAGATGGGTCTAGCAAATACTTAGGTATTGGATGGCTTAAATCTTATCAATAAGGATTGTTGTGCAGTGGTGCAAACAGGGAAATTCATATATAAATTAGATTATGATGAGAATGATGAATGAAGATGTTAGTGGACTTGTTAGTAGATAGTTCTGACCTGTAATAGATCAATCTCACTAAAGATGAGAACATCAAAGAACCTAGATAGCTACCTTACCATCATAAAGAATATCAGAATATGAATATAATAAGTGATGTAAAATACGTACTTTGAGAAGATTTTGATGATAACCTCATAGGGATGAGCATACAAGATGATACTAGGAGATAACTATGACTCGTACTAGATCACAAAGGTATGGATCCTAAAGGACTTAGCTCAATTTTGGATACCTTAATTGGAGTCTTATGAAGAGTGAAGTGCTATCGAATAATAACTACCTGAGTATTATGGAACAAATTAGAAGATGTATACAAGTGACATATTATGTGATTAAGAGAAACATAACACGAATATGATAGGGAACTGAATTCGACCGAGTTATCAAAAGATTTTGATGATAATACTAAGGATGATAGTAGATTGATCCTAACATGAACTTGTAAGAAAAGTATAGCATGATCAAAACATCAATGCCATTATTAAGACATTGTATGAATTTTAATGAGGCTATAGGCAATTGAGGATTTCAATGATCTTAAGACAGTTTAGAATTTCTTAGAAGCATTTAGTTTATCATATCTGTTAAGTAAAGGAGTAGATGCAGTATCGATTATATGCAACAAAGCACATGAAGACATTGATCTAGGTAGACAAAAATGAGGATTTTGAAGAAAAGAAAGAAAGAGATAGAGATGTAACTACCAGTATTCAATGAATATTGAATATTCAAAAGAAGAAGATCATGACTTTATGAAGATACATACAAATCTTTCATCTTGAATCATCTAGGAAGATAAACCAATCAACTTCGAAGGAATGATGATAGATGAGTTGGTGATCTTATTGTAAAAGAGTATAAAAGAGAGAAAGCATATGGGGTTTAAGACTTTGAGTAGAGTATCAAATTTAAGGACATTGTGCTGCCGAAAATTTTCAAAGTAGAATGGTGACCAGGTAGAAATTAAATTCTACAAGTAGTTTGATGGCTATATTTACTATTCCATTAACGTATAAGAAACACTAGTGGTTGTAGTCCAGAAAAAGGAAATTTTGGTGATATCCTACTTTGCCACTACATGAGTGCATAAAGTTCTATTGAAAAAGAAAACAAGACAGGATAGCGACTAGTCCATTTGATTTTCCGCAACTCGGGTGTGATCAAGGATCAATATGATGTCTTAGAGGAAGAGTGGAAGAGCAAGTACTTTAAGGCCATCAATTAGTCATTTCCTTTGGTGTATTGTTGACTAAATAAAGGTATCCCACCCTAAATGAATCAAATATGTTAGTAGTCGAAGTTATATACTCCGAGGGATATTATAAGTATTTGGACATGAGTTTTACCTAAAAGAAGTTACTTATCAGAATAAGTCATTTAAGGGTATGAGGTCAGTTGATTAGGCCACATCATGGAGGAGCTACGAGTACAATGAATACAGTAACAGCTAAGACAGAAGCAAAAATAAGGAGCGATCTCCACCAATGAGACAGATTTTTCCAAACCTGAATAGATACCATGACAAACCATAGAAATCACTGTGGATCTGAAAGATGCTGCTGACTTGGATTGTAAAGAAAGGTAGATAAGTACCGATCACTTTAGAGACCCTTGAGCTTATGACAAAGATATATCTGGAAAGAGATCAATAGGTAATCAAATAAAGTCTTTCTATATGTCTACGAAAATGTTCCATGCTTACTTGAGTGTTTTTCAAATTTGATGATTTAACAGCTTCAGCATAACTTGATGTAGTAGCTATTGAACGAGAACTCCTATTATAAGCTAAGTATGAGGAGACACTTGAAGGATAAAATTTGAGGAATTGAGAAAATCACTACTTATGAGGATATCTCCTGACAATACAAATTGCATGGTTGATGATAAAGCCTTGATAAAAGATTGCACAATATATTGACATAGGGGATGGAAGGAGAAAAGGTGAGATGGCTAGCACACTATAAGGTGAAGATTTAATGTTACGTTGCCTTTAGACAAATAGTTAGTTGTTATGAGCATATACCAAGTACGAAAAATAAATTGAAGGAATTTCCTAAGGACTAACCCTACCGGATTGAGTATAGAACTTTTGGACTGAAAGTTACGAAGAAAACCATCAAGCAAAGAAAGGACAAAGAGGATGGTGACAAAGAATTCAACCATGACCTAGTAAGGGTACTCGATTATGAATAATAGACTTTTTGCTTTGCATAAATGGGAACATTATTGAAAATCCTAATGACAAATTCAGGTGAATAGTGAGATAAGGCCTCTGGACGAGAAGATTTGACCCATGATGATGAATCGACCATTAACATTTGACGTGAGTTTGGATAAAATCTTCACGGAGAAAAGCGTTTAATGAATTCAATAATTATGAAACTGGATATAGAGTAAGGACATTTTACTTTCAGTATATGATAAGGTCCTCGATGGAAGATGCTACTAATTGGCTTTCATGATTTTATTTTGAATGTAACTTTGGTCAAGGAATCAAGTCACATATGGAAAATGAAAGACAGTTGCAATTCAAAGTTAATCAAGGGTTTGGCTGTAGAGCACATGATACCATGTCAGTTATTGAAGTATCTTGGGGACAAATATAAAAGATAAGAAGCAAAGTTAGACCAATAGAAAGAAGGTAATTTTTTGGACTCTTACTAATGACATATAACAACCATTAAAAGGAGATGTGGATGATGAAGAGATCACTAGATGAAAGACAAGAAGAAAGAGGGATTATCCTATGATATTCAAAATGAAATAGGAGAAATCAGATCATATGATCTCAAAGAAGTATTGTCACGACCCGGGTTTTTATATGATGCAATTTTGATAAAAAGGCGAGATCTCTTGTTTTATAAATATGAAATGCATGAAAATCTTTCTCATTTGGAAAACAACCTTTCATAAAAATCCCGAGTGTGAAAACACATTCTCCAATAATTTAGCCATGGCAAAGTTTTAAATCAATATTGTTCCCAAGAAAGTGTTAGTCACAGCCCCAGCTATTAGAGAGTAACTACAATCAAGTAACACTGAAAGATAAGATAGGGGTTTACTTACTTGAACTTAGTCTGTGTCTCCTAGTACAAACGTTCCTTGCCCTTTAGTATTTATTTTGTATCTGAAAAATGTTGAGGATTGGGTGAGTATATAGCATACTCAGTAGGAGCCTATCACTACTAGTTTTATAAATGCATGAGATGTTTTAAAATCATATGCTCATTTAAAATATGCGTATGTTTGAATACTCGCGTTCAATATCAGTATAAGAATCCATAATCAAACTGAAATACTCATGACTTAAAAGATCACATAATCCAAAATTGAAAGTATCATATATATATATATATATATATGATGACATCGTGATATGCAATAGATGCTTCATGGAGTCCAACTCATGAACCTCTAGTATGGTATGGTCGACCAACCTCATATCATGCTATATGAATCGCACATAACTCATCAAACCATAGGGTCCACTATGCCCACGACCTCCTCGCCGTGTGGTCCCCGAGTACCTGAGGACACTCGGTCATAGCCTCCATAGGGCCTATGACACGTCGACCCAATGCCGTGACACCAGTGGTAGCCCCCTGTACCACATGCAGTCGACGTAGGGACTTGCCTCTTTTTGGGCGTGGTACCCATCCACCTATTAGTGGTAGAGGCCGGGTGGCCAACCCAGACCCCTCGGCATAGCACCCACGGGCTTACTTGCCCAATTCACATAAGATTAAAGAAGCCAAAACCTCTTGTTAAAACTTGTCCTCTTTGGGTCCCTCACAACTGCCTGGCCCTCGGCACTCCAGCGTCTTTTGGCAACCCTCAAGAACATGCAATCTTTGCAAGTACTTAAAGCATGCAATGTATGCACTTGTTTGTAACACATATATGTGCATAATGTATATGCAATCATTTCAAAACATGGCTATGTACGAAGCATTTATCATGCATGCTGAATTAAGTCATGCAAATCAAGTCATATATTTAAAACATATGTTCCCAAAATAATAATAGCTGTTTTAAAAGAATCTAATATTTAAAACATATGTTCCCAAAATAATAATAGCTATTTTAAAAGAATCTAATAGTGATAGAGCACCTACCTGACTAGGTCGCGTTAACCCTTTTGTCCTCGTACGCTCCTGAACATGGTTTGGGGACTCAAGGTTAGTTTAACCTATCTTTTATGGGTTTAGAGCAGTTGGGTCTTATTACTTAGGCATTAGGGGTCCATCCCTATGCCTATGGGTGTCCTAAGGTCCTAATTGGGCCTTGGTATCCTCAGTTTTCCAAAGTTCTAGTGGCCACACGTCACCATCCTATTCTAAGGGTCATTCCCTCCTTTGATTGGGCCTTGATCAGGGATTTTATAGTTTGGATGTGTCCGCGTCGTCGACATGGACACAACGCCTTTTGCGGCACCTCAATCGGAGCTCTAGATCTCAAGTTATAAGCATTTTAGTGTTGTATGTACACAAGACCCTTAAGTATTAAAATACGGAATGCTAGGGCGCTGCGCGTCAGCGTCATGCACCCTGGCTTCTTTAACAAAACAAAAATTCGATGCACACTAGTGCTACGCATCTGCGGCGTGCGCCTCAGCGGGCACGTCTGCAGACGCGCGGTACGCTCTGCTAGTCTGGCTCTTTAGCGGGCTCGTCCCCGGACACGCCCGTTGGTTTTCTTCCGACGCGTTCGACGCGTCACGTTCCGTCTGGAACATCTACATCGAATGGGGGACCGGGGCGTCCTCAGGACACCCTGGTTTGACCCTGTCAAACCAGTGCGGCCCTGGGAACGTCCCAGGGTCCTTGGTGGCTCTCCCAGGCTCCGTTTTGCATGGTTTTTCATGCAAAAACTTAGGGGAATTGACCTTGGAACTATGGGGGAGATGGGTTTTGAGCGATCTCGGACGTACCTGGCTCGTTGCTGGGTTTTTCTCCTCGTTTTCCCCTCTACGTCACTGCTTCACGCTTGGTTTTCTCCAAGGTTTTGGGCTGCCATTAGAGGCACCCAAGAGCTCTATTTATAGGGCTTTTAAAGAGAGTTCTTGAGGGGTTCTAACCGCCTTTGAATAGCGGTGGTTTCTTCTTGAAACACTGCCGTTCCAGAAACCTCTAGGAGGTTGAAGATGAAGGGTGTCCGTCTCAAAACGGGCACCTGTGTTTTTCAGGTTAAGTCGTTTTTGTAAAATTTACAGTTTTGCCCCTGAACTTCAAAGGGCCATATCTTGCTCATTTTAACTCCGTTTTGGGTGATTTTAGTCTCGTTGGATTCCTTTTTCTGAGACGCATCTAATGGAACCACTTTTAGGACCAAATTCCTGGGTTTAGTCAAGGCGACTAGTGAAATAACCAAAATGCCCTTATCTTTAAAATTGAACTTTTCATTGCTAAACTTGGAATTTCAATATTACAAAATTGGAGTCATTACAAGTATGGAGTAATTTATACATGAATAAAGAAGCATGATCCTAAGAGGAGACTATCTTATACATGAGGAGAAAAGTATAGGCATCTAAGGATTTCGAGATAAATGAATTATAGCTAGAAACCGGCATTGTTAAACTGGCACGTATGGGAGTATGCATCAGAGTACACAGCGAAAGCCTTATAAGTAAGGCCTTATAGAAGGAACAATAAAAATGATAAATTGAGGTTGAACTTAGATTTGATTCCTAAGGGGAGAATGCATTCACCAAGAAGTTATCTAAGAAACAAAATACCTTGAAGATGATAATTTATGAAATTTCGAGGACGAAATTCTTTTAAGGGGGTAATAATGTAATGCCTGAGCAATTTACGCTATTTTTAACAAAAAATTGGACATTCTATGGGAAATAAACTGTGTTAAATATTTTACTTTATTTAAAATAGTAAACAAAGGAATTTGTGAGAAAACTTGGTACCATTAGATTCTACGCAAAAAATGGAATCCAATGCCTCAAAGAACATTGAAAACAGAGTTTGTATGAAGAAGTTACAGCCGTTTAAAGATTAGGGGCATTTCTATAATTAAAATTAAAATCGAAAAAGACAGAAAACGCAGGGGGCCGTTTTGATAATGGCACCCCGTCTTCTTCTTCCTCTAGATTTCTCCAGAAACCCTAGTTTCCAAAGAAATCTGCCACCGCTAATGGTGGCACTACCATTGGCAGCATCGCCATAGCAAGGCTATAAAAAGCCCCTATTCCCCTCTCTTCAAAACACGATTTTTTCCGGTCATTTGGGGCTGGGGTTTCTGGCAAAAATTGGAAACCCAGTTTCCCTACCATTTTCGGCAATGGCCAGGACCATCAGGCCGGCCATTCCCCTTCTTTCTCTTCACCATTTCTTCCCTGGCATCACCCAAAAACTGGGTTTTTCCCTTCGTCGAGTTTTCCGGTGGCATGAAGTTTCAGAACAAGAACGGGGCTCTACCACCGGCGATAGGCGCTCCCTAGGCTGCCCAGGTAAGCCCGTCTTTCCCTCTCTCTTTGGTTCTTCCTCCTTTCAGGCTAGATCCGTGGTGGATCTAGTGTTTCCAACTGGTTTTTCCAACCGGTCTTCCTAGCCAAAAAACGACCCAGCCGGTTTCATCTGGCTCTGTATGAACAAGGTGTCCCAGGGACGCCTTGCTTCACGTGCGCCTGGGAAGGGTTCCAGGCATACGATAGTGTGTACACTGTCCCTGGTGCAGCCTTCGGGTGCGCGCACGACATGGGGCACGGGTCCTAGCTCGACTAAGATGAAGGGGGTGCCCTGGGAGCTAAGACGCACCATGCTACACCAAAGGTGCATCCGTGCAATGCCATCCAGGACGCACATCATAGCGCGTCGCTTGAGCATGCATGTGCACGTGCAAAATGCGGTCCCTAGCACCGCCCTTGGGCGCGCACGCATGTGAGGCGGTCCCAGTTCCACCAGGATGTATGGGTGTCCTAGGAACTGGGACACACAGACCTAATGAGACTATAAAGTTAGGATTAGAGGAAAATTTACAGAATTAACCATTGAATAGTAGATCCATATTATAGTATCTAGCCTGACAATGAATTAGGCAAGGACCCATGGACCCTAAAAGGCAAATCTAGCGATCTAATTTCTAAATAGATCAAAATTGATAAGGATTCCTTCTATCCATTCATATCCAGGAGTTTATAAATGAGACCCAGGGTCGGGTTGAGTGATGAAGGAAGCGACTCCAAGAGACTTCGAGGTAGGTGCTCTATTGCTACTAGACTTTTTAAAAGAACCCATGATTTTTTTGAGAATGCATGTTTTAAGTTTAAGTTATATGACTTGTTTAGCATGACTTAATCTTATAAATGAATTCAACATGACTTAATCTTATAAACGAATTCAGCATGCGTATGATAAATACATTATGCATAGACATGTTTTACAAACAATTGCATATATTGCATGATTTGTCAGCATTGAGTTCTTGAAAAATTGCAAGTCCTTGAGGGTTACCAAAAGATGTTGGGTAGGCAGTTGTGAGAGCCAGGCAGTTGTGAGGGACCCAAAGAGGACAGGTTTTGAAAAAGAGGTTTTTGCTTGTTTGATCGTATATGATTTGGGCTAGTAAGCTCGTGGCCGCTATGCCGCGAGGTCTAGAATGGCCTCCCAGCCGCTACCACTATTAGGTGGAATGTGTACCACGCCCAAAAAGGGCATGTCCCTACGTCGACTGCATGTGGTACAGGGGGCTACCACTGGTGTCACGGCACTAGGTCGATGTGTCATATGCCCTGTGGAGGCTATGACCTACTGTCCTCAGGTGCTTGGGGACTACACGGAGGCAAGGTCGTGGGCATAGTGGGCCCTATGGTTTGAGGATTTACTTGCATTATGCATATGGCATGACAGGAGGTTGGTCGACCATACCATATATCCACGAGTTGGATTCAATTGAGCATCTTATGCATATCATTATATTTATGATATATATATATGATACTTTCGACTTGGATTATGCAATTCTTTAAGTCATCAGTATTCCAATTCGACAATGATTTTTAATATCAATATTGAACATGATTGTTCGAACATGCACTTGTTTTCAAGAGCATATGATTTACAACATAGCATGCATTATAAAACTAGTAGTGATAGACTCCTACATAATGTAGTATATACTCACTCAATCCTTAACATTTTTCATAATAGAGATGAAATTACTTGAAAGGAATTTGAGGAGACAGGTGAGAAATTCCAAACTTTGCAAATGAGGATAGTTTTAAATAAAGAAGAATAAGGAGATAAGTAAGTAATTTCTCTCCAAACTTAGTAAAGGCAAAGGATTTAATAAAGAGATGATAAAATTTTAGAACATGAGGGATGATCTTTGAAATTATAATAAAATTAAAAGGAAAAAGAGAGTTAGATATGTTAAAAGGACAAAAAGATGATCCCAAACTTATTAAGAAAGACAATTAAACCATGAGGATATATGGTAAACAAAGAAATTATAGCCCTATATATGGAACAACAAATATGAAATCCTTAAGTTGGAAATGAAATTGGTATGACAAATCAATTGTGGAAATTAGCGCAAAAGGATTTTCAAGGATTAGAGAATTATTGATATAATATCTTTGGTGATGTTGAAAATAATTTTGGGACTATAGTAAAGAGAAGTACATATGGCATAGATGGTGAAATGGTCATGGAACATGAAAACAAAAAGAAGAAATATTGATTTGGAAAAATAAGGTTATAGACTATTATAGAAGAGGAGTACATCTTATTGAACAAGGCAAATGAAGAACTAAATATGAATATAGATATTAATTCCACTTACATGATGGAGTTGGTGATATTGAAAGCTTTAAGAAATATGGTAAGGGGAAATATATTTTAGGAGGAAAACTAAAATAAAACATGAGAAATGAAAATAAATAGTGGTTGTCAAATTTAAGATTAAAGATGATTGTGAATGAGTTCTAAATCCAAATTGTAGGAGAAATAAGTGGTTAGAAATTTCAAGATATTTTGAAGCTTTTCAATCTTATATGAGATTGAATTAGAAAATATCTATAATAGTTGAGGAAAAGAGCATCAAATTATTTGAAAGAATTGAAAGAACAAGTTTTAAAGATATGGAGTGATTATAGAAAGTTACAATAGAAAAATAACAAATTTCTCTGGGAAAAAGAAAAGGAAAGAATAAATGTAAGGATGCATTGAACATAAAAGATGTTGAGGTAATTAAGTATGGAATCAAAACAAATTTTAAGTTCTATGAGTTGGATAAATGATGTTCATAAATTTGAGGAGAATGAAATATATTAGATGAAGTGATAATGATATATGGAAATGGATTTAAGGAAATCAAGAGCATTCATGGAATATATGTTTTGTAAGTGTATATTTTGATTGGAGAAAGCAAGTTTTAAGGTTATATAAATTTAAATAGACTTCAATAAATCAAGAGCATTTATAGAATATATGTTAGGCACTTACAAAACTTGTCAATTATCTTGTTGCATGTTGATTGGAGAAAACAAAGTTTAGGGTTATATAAATTTTAAGGATAGCATGGAATTTGACCCCAACAAAGGTGGAACATGAGATCAAAATATGAAATGACAATGACAATCAGAGAAATATACCTCTTACTAATCTTATAACATAAGGACATTCTTTTAGTGAAATCTTGTCATTGGTTACATAAATCCTAAATGAGTTGATAATAGATTGTTAAGAATTGAAGAATAGATGATAAATTATAGAGTTGTAAAGACTTGAGAAAGGATGATTACAAAGTCAATATGGGCTCTTTTAATTGAAATTATCAAGAATATTGGAAAAAAAGGGTTACTATGATATGATAAAGTTAGGAGGTATGCTTGAAAGAAGCATGAGGAAATGCATAATCTAGAAATTTTGAAGCCTATGACATCTAAATATATATATATATATATGAAAGGAAAAGAGATAAATATTATCATAGATTGTAAGAATGTTCAGAATATTGTTCTGCATATGAGAAAGGGGTAACAAAAGAGGATTGGGAATATATATGTAGATTTAAATAACACTATCTTAGAAGGAAAAATGTAGAAAGTCAATTATTATGAATAAAATGGCACTCAAAGAGTGTTACAAAAACAATGGATGGGATGAGAATGAGGAAAGAATCACAAGGTTACCATTTTTCAATGACAGAAATTGAAAAGAAATTTGCCAATAAAAGGAAATAGTAAAGAAGTATGAATTGGAGAGTAGAAATGAAGTAATCACTTCCAAATAATGGAAGAACAAGGAAAGAAATAATTACTTCCAAATACTGGAAGATTGTTACAAAGAACAATAGTTGAAGTTATAGAATCCAATCAAGATGTTATTGTAGATAGTCTAAGGACTATACATAGTAGGAAAGCTATGCCAAAACTTTATATGTTGAAAAAGAATGACGATGAGCAATAGAAGATAGAATGGAACATTTTCAAGTATCGAAAGATTGGGGAAAGTGAGGAGTAGAAATTTAGTCAAGTAGAAGGTTTGAAACCAAAGGATAACTCAATTAAGAGTTATTAATCCTTTTCGAAAGTCTAGCAAAAACAAGCTTAAGTGAATGATGCATAAGTTAGTCATGTGTGAGCATTTTAATAGCAATCAACCATATGATTTATACCTTTGAGAAGAAGGTAGTAGGAGAAATGAATGAAAGGAAAGAGGATTTCCTTAAGTGGCAAGGCCACATGTGTAAGGCTAGGAAAGAGTGGTGAAGACTCCTAAGTGAGTTGATACGCAAATTTCGAGGACGAAACTTTTGTAAGGGGGGTTGATTGTAACACCCCTAATTTTTGGTAACGAAATTAAATAAATATTGAAATTGAGAATTTCAATGAAAATTAGGCTGGAATATTAGGGTTACTAAAAATGCACTTCTCACAGAAGTGGAATCAAGGTATAAGAAATTTATAATTGAAAACATATGCGTGAAACCCTTCAAAATGACTGTAAGCATGACAATTTATGAACACGGATGAAAAATCTGTATTTTTCTTTATTTTAATGAATAAAAGGGAAAAATGGTAATTTCACAAATAATCAAGACTTGAGACATCAAAATTTGAAATGTACTCAGAAATACGAATCCAACGCCACTAAGTACACTCAATTCTGAGCACGGGAGAATCAAACGAATTTTTCTCCATAAAAGGGCAATTTGGTCTTTCCACACATCCGTGGGGCCCACAAGGGACCCACAAAGGGATCCAACGTCTAGAAAACAGACCATCATTAGTCAAACCACTACCACCTGCTAGTGGAGAAGGAGGTGGTAATGGGAATCCAAAGACATTTAAATATTCAAAAGAAATCAAAGTAATTATTTCAAGTAATCATGGAAAATTCAAAACACCCCTATAAATAGCTCATAAAAATCCCAAAAAATTTTCTAATGATCTTCACGAGGTCCCCTCGTATGATCCAAAATCCCAGCTCCAGAACCGTCCCCCATCTCTCCCAATTTCTTTTTCTTTCTCTCCTTCTCTCTTAAGCATGTGGGCGTGTCCACAGACGCACCCGGCTCTCCAAACTCAATGGAGCTGTCTGGCGCGTCTACGGACTCTTCGTCCCCGATGAAACTGGTTTCCGCCCAGGAAATCCTATTTCAATTAGCCATACCTTTATACTCCTTAAAACACAATCTGACACATTGGATCTGGTTGAAATGAAGGGATCGACAAAAGCCCTAAGATTTCACGATGATCCAATGGTCTGATCATGAGAAAATTCAAAACGAAGATGAAAACGGTACTGTTTACTGTCTCCGGCAGTGCCTTCACCAAATTCCAGCCAATCTGGCCAGTTACTAGGGATCTTTCATCGTTGGGAGTTTTCATAACTGTGGGATCTTCAAAACACCCATGGTGCCCCACATTTTTCAACAATGGATACCAAGAATCAACTCTGTATATGTTTCCAGAATTTAGGGTTTTATCTGTGATTTTTTGGCTGGTTTTTTCCTTCTCCGATGAACTCCTCCTCCCTAGACCGACTCAGGTTGGCCACTGTCACTCCCCTCTTTTAATTCCAGCTGGTATTTTGGGCTTTCCGACAAGAATGGGATCTCTCTGCCGTTGATCCGTCGGAGATGATGGATCCGGCTTGGATGGTTGAGATTCCATCCATGCACAGCTCAGATGTAAATTCCGAGCTGTGGGATGGATTCCTGGGGCCCAAAAACCCTAGGATGTGAAATCTGGGCATCTGATGTTAACAGGTGGAGGAGATCCAGCCACAAGTGATCTGACGGTCCAGATCTAGACCGTCTCGCCTGTAGCCTGTCACGTCTACCCAACCACCTGGGATAGGCGGTAACGGGAGTGGGACGCTGGTTGCCCCGCACCCGTAACCCAAATCTGATTTGGACCGTCCAATTTTGAACTAAAATCTTATTTTTGCAATTTAGAGCTTGATATAGATCTGATTTTAGATCGGAAAACTTCTATGGATTCCTTGTTACTTTATCTAGGTGCTTAATTCATTATATTCATATTTTAAGCTGTAATTATATGTTTTATTTAGTAAAATTAGTACCCATGATATTGGATCACAGTCCAGATGACTTTATATTAAAAATCTGAACCGATGAATGCCTTCAAAGACCCCCTAAAAGCCTAATATCATGTTCACAGGCATAATTGTGTTCATATATATGAAGGAATTGATCCAAAATAGTAAAGATGAAATTCAGCCCTTAAAACGGGCTGAAATCTTAAAATCTCAATTCTAATTTGAATTGAACTCAAAATTTAGGTTGGAAGCTTTAATTGGATTCATAGTTATGCTATTAATCCAGTGACCTTATTGGATCTTGTTTTCAATTTGTATTTACATGATCTATTTGGTAAAATCCGTGCCATTGATCTTGGATCATGGCTCAGATGACCCAAAAATTAAAATCTGAAACGTCAGATGTGTTCAGAAGATCCAAAAAACCTTAAGAAACATGTTCAAAGTATAAATTAGATGTCTATAAATCAGTCAAATCGTCCAAAACCAGTAAGGGTGAAATTCAACCCTTAAAACGTGATGAAATTTTAAAATCTCAATTCCAATCTCAATTGAACTCCAAATTGAGATTGGAAAGGCTTTTTGGATTCATATTTGTGAGAATAATCTACTGAACTAATAATATTTAATTTTAATTCATTAAAATTCTTGATATTTAGAAGATAATGGTATTAATATGCAGACCACTAATACCTCATTGGATTATTATTTTATAATATAATATAAAAAATCAGTGGCTTAAATAGAATTAATTAGGCAGATCTTAAGAGATCTAGCCTTAAGAATTACTAAAATCCCTAAAAATGAATAGGATCTCCTAGATCAAGATGATCAAGGATGATTGGACTGTATTGATATATTTTGATGATGATCTTGAGTAATATTATATGTATTTATGGAATGGATGATGAGGATTTGGGATAGATCAAGATCTATGCCCTTAAATGATATAAAGTAACTTAAGATCTCCTTAATCAGGTAGATCAAGGAAGATCAAATCAATGTATGCGATAAAACAATGATTTAATAATTAAATTACATCAATATAAAATGTTGGATCTACAATAAAATGAAGGATCAAGATCTAAACCCTAAAGAGATGAAAAATGAATATGGATCAATGAAGACCCTTGGATCATGATAGCATGTTAGATTTCTATTTAAATTATTGAACATTATGATAATTGTCTTTCATGGCTTAGTTGAGTTAATTATTGATTCATTTATTTAATCCCTTATTTATGCTTTTTATGCTTTAAATTTATGCTTTAATGTTTGAGTAATGAAAATTTTATTGAAATTATAATTAAATGAAATTAGAATGAAAGGATATTTACAAGGAATTAATGACATGGACTTAATATTAGTAAGGACCATAGTTAGTAGGATAATATAAAAAAAAATATAAATTCCTTGGTCCAAATTAAGAAAATAATAAATCTCCATGTATGACATTTTAGTTCATGGATTTAATTAAAAACAATTAGAAAGAGTACTTAGGGCTAAATGCTCATAAGAACCTTATGAAAGGTTGAGTTAGGGTCTGTAATGCCCGAGCAATTTACGCTATTTAAAAAAAAAAATTGGACATTCTATGAGAAATGAACTTTGTTGAATGTTTGACTTTATTTAAAATAGTAAATGAAGAAATTTGTGAGGAAACTTGGTACCATTAGATTCTACTCGAAAAATGGAATCCAACGCCTCAAAGAACGCCAAAAACGGAGTTCGTATGAAGAAGTTATGGATGTTTAAAGATCAGGGGCTGTTTTATAAATTAAACAGAAAAACGAAAAAGAACAAAAACGCAGGGGGCCGTTTTGATAACGGCACCCCCTGTCGTCTTCCACCTCCAGACTTCTCCAGAAAACCCTTTTCTCCCGATTTCTCCAAAACACACCAGGGGAAATGGCGGCACCGCCATTGAGGGGCACCGCCTTCTCCCCTCTATAAAAGCCCCATCTCCCCCCTCACGAAAACACGGTTTCCGGCAACTTTGGGACTGGGATTTCTGACAAAAACTGGAAACCCGTCTCAACCTAGTTCCCTTTGTGTTTTTCAGCAACAACCAGGCCCAAGTCAGGCCAGCCATTGCCATTTTCCCCATGACCCTCTCTTCTTTTCAGTCTTGGCAATGGGGTTTCCCCCTTCTTCAAGTTTTCCAGCATCCAGATTTCCGGCAGGCGTGGAGGAAAATGCATCACCGGCAATAAGCTCTCCCAGACCACCCAGGTGAGCCCCCACCCGTTCCTATTTAGTTTGCCTTCTTCCCTGCCCAGATCCATGCTGGATCTGGGTGTTTTTCGGCTGAGAGATGCTGTTGAAAACCGGAGAAGATGGGTTTCCTCTGAAACCTGTCCAAAACCAGTTGCCACGGGATGCACCCCGTGATGCACACTAGTGACGCATCCCCTGGGCTAGCATCGTGCGCACGCAAGTGTGCGATAGGCTTTTGACTCTTCCAAGATGCACAGGGCGTCCTGGGCACCAAGACGCGGCCCGCCTGGTCAAAGACACATTCGCAAGACGTTGACTGGGACGCGTGATGTAGTGCGCTACTTGGGCATGCATGTATGACAGTGCGTACACTGTCCTAGGTGTGGCCTTCGAGTGCGCGCGCGACATGGGACACGGGTCCTAGCTCGACCAAGATGCACAGGGTGCCCTGGGAGCTGAGACACGCCATGCTACACCAAAGGTGCATCCGTGCGATGCCATTCAAGATGCGCGTCATAGCCCGTCGCCTGAGCGTACATGTGCGCATGCAAAACGCGGTCCCTGGCACGGCCTTTAGGCACGCACAGACGTGAGGCGGTCGCGGTTCAACCAAGATACACGGGTGTCCTGGGAACTGGAACACGCGGACCCAATGAGACTTTAATGTTAGGATTAGAGGACAAATTACAGAGTTAACCATGGAATAGTAGATCCACATCATAGGATCTAGCCTGACAATGAATTAGGCAAGGACCATAGACTCCTACTGAGTATAGTATATACTCACCCTATCCTTAACATTTTTCAGGATAATTCCATCCACGAGTAGAGGACACCTATGTTAGTGCTACGAGCAAAGTAAATCAAAAGGAAACGATTATACATGTAAGTAAACTCTCTACCCTTGGGACATGTATTTGTATTTAATTACAGTTGGGCTGTGTGCTGTGACTGGATAGACTTGGGGAAAAACATTTATGATTTCTAAAGTTTTTCAAAAACTACTTTGGTTGTTGTGAAAGCAAATGACACTCGGGGTTTTCAAAACGAGTTTAAAACTAAAGATTTTTCGCTGCATTGCATGGTTTTTATAAAATGGTTTTCAAATTGGGATGCATCCGCCTTAAGAATTAGATATTGCATTTAAAAATGCATGAGAAAACTCGAGTCATCACAGTTGGTATCAGAGCCCAAGTCTTATGAAGAGTGAAGTGCTATCGAATAATAACTACCAAAGTATTATGGAACAAATCAGAAGATGTATACAAGTGACATATTATGTGATTAAGAGAAACATAATATGAATATGATAGGGAAATGAATTCGACCGAGTTAACAAAAAAAAAAATTTGATGATAATACTAAGGATGATAATATATTGATCCTAACATGAACTTGTAAGAGAAGTATAGCATGACCAAAACGTCAATGCCGTTATTAAGACATTGTATGAATTTTATTGAGGCTATAGGCAATTGAGGATTTCAATTTCTTAGAAGCATTCAATTTATCATATCTGTTAAGTAAAGGAGTAGATGCAGTATTGAATATATGCAACAAAGCACATGAAGACATTGATCTAGGTAGACAAAAATGAGGATTTTGAAGAAAAGAAAGAAAGAGATAGAGATGTAACTACCAGTATTCAATGAATATTGAATATTCAAAAGAAGAAGATCATGACTCTATGGAGATACATACAATTCTATCATCTTGAATCCTATAGGAAGGTAGATCAAACAAATACAAAGGAATAATACTAGATGAGTTGGTGATCTTATTGTAAAAGAGTATAAAAGAGAGAAAGCATATGGGGTTTAAGACTTTGAGTAGAGTATCGAATTTCAGGAGATTATGTGACAAGAAATTTTCGAAGAGGAATGGTGACCAACTAGAAATTAAATGCTACAAATGGTTTGATAGCAATTATTACAATTAGATTCTTATCGGATCCATTAGCTTATGGGGAACACCAATGGATATAATCCATAAAAAGGAAACTTTGGTAATATCCTACCTTGCCACTACATGAGTAAATAAAGCATATTGAAAAAGGAATTAAGCTGGGACAGTGACTTGTCCATTTAGCAAGTAGGGTACCATCAAGGATCAAATTGAGGTCTTACTATCATAGATTGGAAGACCAAAAATCTTAATACCATTATTTAGTCATTACCTTTAGAGTATTATTGACTAAATAAAGGTATCCCACCCTGATTAATCAAGTATGTTAGTATCTATGAGTTAGTAGTCAAAGTTATATACTCAGAGGGATATTATAAGTAGTTGGACATGAGTTTTACCTAAAAGAAGTTACTTGATAGACTAAGTCATTTGAGGGGATGAGGTCAGTTGATTAGGCCACATCATGGAGGAGCTACAAGTACAATAAAATACAGTAACAACTGAGATAGAAGCAAAAATAAGGAGCGATCTCCACCAGTAAGATAGATTTTTCCAAACCTGAATAGATACCATGACAAACCATAGAAATCACTGTGGGTCTGAAAGATGCTGCTGACTTGGATTGAAAAGAAAGGTAGATAAGTACCGATCACTTTAGAGACCCTTGAGCTTATGACAAAGATATATCTGGAAAGAGATCAATAGATAATCAAATAAAGTCTTTCTATATGTCTACGAAAATGTTCCATGCTTACCTGAGTGTTTTTCAAATTTGATGATTTAACAGCTTCAGCATAACTTGATGTAGTAGCTATTGAATGAGAACTGCTATTGTAAGCTAAGTATGAGGAGGCACTTGAAGGATAAAATTTGAGGAATTGAGAAAATCACAACTTATGAGGATACCTCCTGACAATATAGACTGCATGGTTGACGATAAAGCCCTTAATAAAAGATTGAACAATATATTGATATAGGGAATGGAAGGAGAAAGTTGAGATGGCTAGCACACTATAAGGTGAAGATGTGATGTTACTTTGCCTTTAGACAAATAGTTAGTTGTTATGAGCATATACCAAGTATGAAAAATCAATTGAAGGAATTTTCTAAGGACTAACCCTACCAGATTGAGTATAGAACTTTTGGACTAAAAGGTTACGAAGAAAACCATCAAGCAAAGAAAGGACAAAGAGGATGATGACAAAGGATTCAACCATGACCTAGTAAGAGTACTGGGTTATGAATATGAAACTTTTTTCTTTGCATAAATGGGAACATTATTGAAAATTCTAATGACCAATTGATGTGAATAGTGAGATAGGCCTCTAGACAAGAACATTTGACCCATGATGATGAATTGACCATTAACATTTGACATGAGAAAAGCGTTTAATGAATTCGATTGGATATAGAGTTAGGACATTTTACTTTCATTATATGATAAGGTCCTCGATGGAAGATGCCACAAATTGGCTTTCGTGATTTTATTTTGAATGTAACTTTGGTCAAGGAATCAAGTCACATATGGAAAACGACAGACAGTTGAAATTCGAAGTTAATCAAGGGTTTGGCTATAGAGCACATGATACCATATCAATTATTGAAGTATCTTGGGGACAAATATAAAAGATAAGAAGCAAAGTTAGACACAATAGAAAGAAGGTAATTTTTGGACTCTTACTAATGACATGTAACCAACCATTAGAAGGAGATGTGGATGATGAAGAGATCACTAGATGAAAGACAAGAAGAAAAAGGGATCATCCTATGATATTCAAAAAGGACTATGAGAAATAAGATAATATGATCTTGAAAGAAGTATGGAGTAATTTATACCTAAATAAAGAAGCATGATCCTACGAGGAGACTATCCTATACATGATGAGAAAAGTATAGGCATCTAAGGATTTCAAGATAGATGAATTACAGCTAGAAACCAGTATTGTTAAACTGGCACGGATGGGAGTATGCTTCAGAGTACGCAGCGAAAGCGACCCTTATAAGTAAGGCCTTGTAGAAGAAACAATAAAAATGATAAACTGAGGTTGAGCCTAGATTTGATTCCTAAGGGGGAATGCATTCACCAAGAAGTTATCTAAGAGACAAAATACCTTGAAGATGATAATTTATGGAATTTCGAGGACGAAATTCTTTTAAGGGGGTAATAATGTAATGCCCAAGAAATTTACGCTATTTTTAACAAAAATTGGACATTCTATGGGAAATGAGCTGTGTTGAAGGTTTGACTTTATTTAAAATATTAAATGAAGGAATTTGTGAGGAAACTTAGTACCATTAGATTCTACTCGAAAAATGGAATCCAATGCCTTAAAGAACGCCGAAAATAGAGTTCGTATGAAGAAGTTACGGACATTTAAAGATCAGTGGTAGTTTTGTAAATTAAACAGAAAAATGAAAAAGAACAAAAACGCAGGGGGCCATTTTGATAACGGCACCCCTTGTCGTCTTCCACCTCCAGACTTCTCCAGAAAACCCTTTTCTCTCGATTTCTCCAGAACACACCAGGGGAAATGCCGGCACTGCCATTGAGGGGCACCGCCTTCTCCCCTCTATAAAAGCCCCATCTCCCAGCCCACACGAAAACACGATTTCCAGCGACTTTGGGACTAGGGTTTCTGGCACAAATTGGAAACCTGTCTCAACCCAGTTCCCTCTGCATTTTCCAGCAACGGCCAGGCCCAAGTCAGGCCGGCCATTGCCATTTTCCCCATGACCCTCTCTTCTTTCCGGTCTTAGCAATGGGGTTTCCCCCTTCTTCGAGTTTTCTAGCAATCCAGATTTCTGGCAGGCGTGGAGGAAAATGCACCACCGGCAATAGGCTCTCCCAGACCACCCAGGTGAGCCCCCACCCCTTCCTATTTAGTTTACCTTCTTCCCTGCCCAAATCCACGCCGGATCTGGGTGTTTTTCGGCTGAGAGATGCTGTTGAAAACCGGAGAAGACGGGTTTCCTTTGAAACTCGTCCAAAACCAGTTGTCACGGGATGCACCTCATGATGCACACGAGTGACGCGTCCCCTGGGGCCAGCATTGCACACACGCAAGTGTGCGGTAGGCTTTTGACTCTTCCAGGGTGCGCAGGCCTTCCTGGGCACCAAGACGTGGCCCGCCTGCGTCGAAGACACATTCGCAAGACGTTGACTGGGACGCGTGCTGTAGTGCTACTTGGGCATGCATGTACGACAGTGCATACACTATCCCAGGTGCGGCCTTCGAGTGCGCGCGCGACATGGAGCACGGGTCCTAGCTCGACCAGGATGCACGGGGTGCCCTAGGAGCTGAGACACTCCATGCTACACCAAAGGTGCGTCCGTGCAATGCCATTCAGGATGTGCATCATAGCGCATCGCTTGAGCGTGCATGTGCGCGTGCAAAACGTGGTCCCTGGCATAGCCTTTGGGCGCGCACACACGTGAGGCGGTCGCGGTTCAA
The DNA here is from genome assembly GCA_035236585.1 of Warburgia ugandensis. Taxonomy (NCBI): domain Eukaryota; kingdom Viridiplantae; phylum Streptophyta; class Magnoliopsida; order Canellales; family Canellaceae; genus Warburgia; species Warburgia ugandensis. The sequence goes on from CP141128.1 coordinate 57,170,492, forward strand.
CCAGGATACATGGGTGTCCTGGGAACTGGGACATGAGGACCCAATGAGACTTTAAAGTTAGGATTATAGGACAAATTACAGAGTTAACCATGGAATAGTAGATCCACATCATAGGATCTAGCCTGACAATGAATTAGGCAAGGACCATGGCTCCTACTGAGTATAGTATATACTCACCCTATCCTTAACATTTTTCAGGATAGTTCCATCCATGAGTAGAGGACACCATGTTAGTGCTACGTGCAAAGTAAATCAAAAGAAGACAATTATACATGTAAGTAAACTCTCTACCCTTGGGACATGTATTTGTATTTAATTACAGTTGGGCTGTGTGCTGTGATTAGATAGACTTGGGGAAAAACATTTATGATTTCTAAAATTTTTCAAAAACTACTTTGGTTGTTGTGAAAGCAAATGACACTCAGGGTTTTCAAAACGAGTTTAAAACTAAAGATTTTTCGCTGCATTGCATGGTTTTTATAAAATGGTTTTCAAATAGGGATGCATCCCGCCTTAGGAATTAGATATTGCATTTAAAAATGCATGGGAAAACCCTAGTCATCACAGGGTCAAACTAGTGAATGAAGGATATAGTGGTTAAGGGGGTTATCTAATAGAGCCACACTCTCCCCCCACCTTCTATTGACGTTTGTAAGGTTTAAACGCCTCCTTACATGAGGATTGAAGTAGTCACTTTGTGTTCAACCATTTAACTAGTAAGCTTTAACCAATTTGACATAAGAGGAGCTTCTAGACTTAGGATGAAATATGCTACCTTCAACCAATAAAACATTAATTGGTTGAGTAATAATAATAAGAGCATAAAATGTAATAAATCATCTAATCCTAATAAAAATTGTAATCAAGATAAGGATGATCAAAAAAGATCCATAGGATCTTGGATGATAAAAAAAAAAAACAATAAGAATACTAATGTAGTATTGTATTACGTATGTATCTGTAGAAATTATCTATGGGTATGCAGAGGAACATAAATAGAGAATTCAAACCCTTGATCAAAAAATGATTCAAGGTAAGAGTAGGCTATCCCTTATAGGAATACATACTTGAATAGAGAAATAACCTTATACGTATGGTTTGGCAGATGGATGAATCTAGACCATCATGGACATTGTGGAAGAATACATTTGAGAAGTATGAATCAAGATGCTACTTTGAGGTAGGTGGATATACAAAGATATATTAGAGATTCATGTGTATACATACATGATTATCTGTCTAAAATTATAGACCTTCATTGTATAAGTATGCTTAGTACCTTAGCATAGTCATGATCCAAACCACATGATCCAAACAAGTGATCCAAAAACATGTGCTCCAACTAAGTGATCCAAAACATGTGATCCAACCAAGTGATCCAACACATATGATCCAACTAAGTGGTCGAAAACATGTGATCCAATTAAGGGATCTAAAACATATGATCCAACTAAGTAATCCAAAACATATGATCCAATTAAGGGATCCAAAACACATGAGCCAAATAAGTGATCCAAAAACATATGATCAAATTAAGTGATCTAACCAAATGATCAAACAAAGTGATCCAAAACATGTGATCTAACCAAATGATCAAACAAAGTGATTTAACCTCATAATCTAATCCACTTGATCTAATATAATGATCAAGTCTAATGAGGTAAAAGTAATGAGATATGGAGACTAAGGAAACCCTAAGAATATGGTATGTACAATATTCCAACCTTAGTTAAACAGACATATCGTCTGAGACGTACAATGTATTTTACATACAAGTATGGAGACTTGTGATTTTGTTTTACACAGAGATAGAGACTGAGGATGCTATGCTAGGGAAGTTATGAGGGTTTGGCCACTCGCTTTCTGAAACTTATATGATGGATACCATGCCCAAAGAGAGGTTAAATGTCGGGTGGGGCAATAATGGGAAGGCCCCACTGTGACAGCCATGGTCCACCCCATGAGGACATGGATTGGTTATTACACAGTTGGTATTAGTGGAGGATTATACAGTTATCCGGGCACGCTGTACAGATTGAGACTGTAAGCATTGTAGTCCTAATGTATTTTGCATTATGATGGGCATAGTATGATGCCATGGCATGATGATATGCTATTACATGAGTTCCTAGAATGACAATCCCATATGAGGATTGGCTAGGTATTCCTCTCCTAAGTGGGAGTATAGCTAGGGGAAGGAGCAAGTGTTGAGTAATCTTTGGCTAGGTATTGCTCTCCTAAGTGGAAGCATAGCTAGGAAAAGGAACAAATTTTGAGCAATCTTCACTATATTAACTAATTTCTCATGTACTAAATAAGTAACGTATATACCCTATGTGAAGATAACTTATGAATGGATAACTATGATGAAATAAGGACTGAGGTATGTATTCTTATGTTGATGAAGTAGTATGTTTTTGTATTCCCCTACCAAGCATAGCTTGCTGAGGTATTGTACATGTTTCCATGTTTACAATACCTCAGATATAGAGAAGGAGGGTTAGAAGCTCAAGACTGTAGAAGACTTAAGAAAATGTTGAGGAATAATCAATCAAGATACATCCTCTTGAAGACATGTATTTGAATTGAGGGAATTGTATTGTATTGAGAGTTTTTAATGTATTGTGAGATTTGCAAATTTTGGATTATGTAATTTGGATAGGTATTGTACTCGTACAGAGCTATACTGTGAACCATTGGATGGATTCTGGAAGTTTAATAAAATCATATTCCTTCAGTGGAATTTTATTTTGTATACAAATTGTACTTATGTTATATATGAAGTGGTGACTTGGGTTTTCAAAACATGTTTTAAACGAAAAGAATTTTCGCTGCTTTGTTTTGGGAAATTTTTTTACTAAGGGGACGCCCTTGCCTTTGGGTATATTCATGAAATGTGTTCTTACTATAAGTTGTGCTAATCTCATATTGGCCCTTAGGGTTGGGCAAAATCTGGCAAGGGAAGTTTCCTTGTTTGTTATCAATAAGAGTAGCAGCAATTTGATCCATTTGGTACTCCAACAGCACAAATATTTTATGAGTGGATAGGCATCATTTGTTTAATACTATTGTGGGTTTCTAATGAATTATACAAAAACAAACTCAAGATCTCTTCTAAAGATTGTTTTCTCTATTGTGGAGGAAACAACTATGGATGTACAGGTTGTTGTGGAGTTGGGACTTTAGGGAAAGGTTGATTAAGGGGGCTCTCGAATGGTCTTCCCTGGTTATTGTAAAAGTATGAGAAATTTGGATGCCAAACCCATCCTAGATTATAGGTTTCAGCATAAGGATTGTTGCTAGGAATTTTGCATGCATTTATAGCATTCTCTTACTCCAAAAAGTTTTCAGGATAGGCTAGGCTTGATGGACGTGAAGCAGTAAGATGAGTGGAAGTAGAGTAGATGGAGCAAACCTCAGAGTGAGGTTGCTAAAAAGATCTATTAGTCATCATAAATGCATCTAACTGTTGAGTTAGATAGTCTATTGCATCCATTTTGTGGGCCAACATATCAATTTTACTATTTAAATTTAGAGTGACCCCTATCTCATATAGACCATTTTCTTCATAGGCTATGTATATCTTTCTATTCTAGTAGAATAATCTTATTGCTGGGAATTCACATATAGATTTTCAAAGAAGTTCCACGCCTCCACATGACGTTTAAGTATGAATGCCCCACCACTAGTAGCATTGATAATGCATGATTCTATGGGTAAAGACTTTTGAAGAAATATTGGAGCTTCTCAAAACTATATTGTGAAAATTTCAATAGTAACTTCTTCCAGCATTTCCAACATTCATGGAAATGCTCTCCCTCTTTCTATTGATAATTGATAATTTCCTATTAAGGACAATGGTTTTATGGACTGGAAAAACTTATTCATGAATTTCCTAAATAATTGATCCCATGTGGTGATGGACCCTTCTTCTAGAGAGTTGACCCATGGCTTAGCTTTGTCCTTCAAAGAGAATGGAAATAGTCTCAACCTAATAGAGTCATTAGAGAAATTGTGGTATTTAAATGTTGAGCAAATGTCAAGAAATTCCTTAACATGGTGGTATGGGTCCTCCTTGTCTTGCCCATAAAAAGTTGGTAGTAGTTGAATAATCCCTTGCTTCAACTCAAAATGATCTGTGTTAGTCACAAGTAGAATTACCCTAGAGTAGAGTAACCCTTCAATAGCTTGACGACTACTACTTCATTGGTCATGTTAATGACAAGGATTTCTTGATCTGCTTGATTCCTTTGACCTTGCCCACTAGTCCATTTGACCTCTATATCTAAGGGCACTTGAGTCTAATTTTAATGCTCAACAACCTTGCATACATTAGAAATTGGTGTAATGACTCTACTTCATATACAACTAAAATAGCTCGTTGTATACAGTGAAAGAGTACCCCCTTTTTTTCTACCCAGTCTAGGGAAACCTAAACTAGATAGTGTAACCTATATGTTATATGATGCACAACCAAACAAATAAGGACATGCAATATTTCTAAACCTATGGCAAATAAGTTGAAAGGCTTTCTATCTTGAACTTCTTTGTGCGAGAGTAGCCTTTAGGTTACATCTAACCTAGGTAGCTCCTCCTCTCTTTTAAACTTGCCTTATTGCTTACAAGTTAGATCCTAATTTTAATGAACCTCTTCACATGCTCAATCATCCATAGGTGATCTGAGTAGTTGAATGTGTTGGCAAAGCAAGTCATTTAAATACCAATGCAACTGAATATGAGGATCACTAGAGTGGTAATAAATCGCCCCTTTCCAAGAGGGTCCTACAGGCATATCAGCTATTATAGGTCTTTTCTAGATTGATTTTAAATAAATTGTTGAGGTTAGGGTAGCGTGTAAGGTGAGGTTTAACTTAGGTGGGCCACGAGATGGTGATCAACTCTACTATTAATATTTTAGAGGAAAGTTACCTTACTAATCTTTTAAACAATTCCACGTAAACTGATCAACATATAAAGTTCCTCCAAGCAATTAAATGTGTCATATGATGCAACAAAGAAGGGTGGGTCCAATCCTAATCTAAGAATTGGAAAGAAGTCAGAATAGCTCATAATGGGGTCCTAGAGTTAGTCTTCTCGCAAAAGGGTGGGTTCATTTACATGCCACCTCCTCTTCTAGGTAAGGATGGCCCACCCTTGACCTATATTATTACAACCATTTTTAAATTTAAATGAATTATAATGTATAAAAATTACACTTTCAATCTCACTACAATCCACTCAAATAAAAAAAGTTAGAAACTATCCTATGTCTTCCTCCAAGTCCTTATTTTTGTCCAAATTTCTACACTAATAAAAAGGAAAAGTGAGTATCCAATATATTTTAGGAATAAGGAAGTATGCAAAAAATAAATAAAAATACAACTACTCTATATGCAATTCTAACACTATGACTAGTGGTAAAGTAAAGGCAACTTAGGTCTTAATTAAACTCCAATTGCAAGTCCCCGACAACAATGCCACAGACTTGATGTTAATTTCAAATGTACCACAAGTGCATGATGTCTTTAGCTAGGAACATGGATGGCTTATTGGATGTACTTGAATTCCTCAACCATGATTTAGGATTTGAAAGAACCTTAGCTACCATACAAGTGGCACAAGGCTTCTTCCTATCCTTATTATTCCCAAATCCCAAAAAATGAAAAAAAAATAGAAGAATAAAGAAGCAAGATATGTGGAAGAGAAAGGGAGATGGGGAGTGTGCATATAAAAGAGTGGAAGGGTGTGTCATGGAGCACCAATGTAGAAGGCTTGAAAGATGAGTAAAAGATGATGCATTGAAGAGATGGGATGTAGAAGGGGATGAATTGATAAGTGTTCAATTTTGTATAAAAATTATCCAGTTACTAGTCCATGTGTTATATATTAATAGGAATTATTCTAGGGTTTTTTCAAAATTACATAACACACGCATTTCTGACCTAATAATTCAAAAGTGTTATATTTGATAGGTCCAGAAGCTAATCTAGAGTAAGTATGTGAATTATCATAATTTTCTAGGATTTAATTATGATTTTTCATCTTTTGTAGGTGTTGAGAAGATGATTTGATGACCGAGATCAAGTAAAATAAGAATTGAAGATCAAGATGAAAAGATGGCCAAAGACATAAAATTTAAAACCTCAATCAAGTTTCAAGATCATCTTAATGCAAGCAAGAAGGAAAAGGGAAGCATCAAAGGTGACTAAAATAGTCTATGCAAAAAGCTGAGCAATTCTACCACATTTGCCTAAGAATTAGAGCCATGAATGAGGTTTCTTAGTCTAACAAGGAAACCTAAGTAAGCCAAGCCATTCAATCCTTGAAGCCAATGGACTTAGCCACTCAAGCCATCAAGCACTAAGCCATCAAGTGAACCAACAAGCCATATTAGCCATACCACATGGAGTCACACTATTGGAGGAAGACTTCGAGCAATTATCATATACTATAATTATGGAATTTCTAGAGGATAATTAGAAGGTAGTGGAACTTTATAACATGGGTAGATAGGCATGGACATGTGGACCAATAAGAGAAGAGACCTAACTCTTTTAAATTTTCTTTCTTTTATCTTCCTAGTTTCCATTTCTTAAGTCTCCTTGCCTTATCGAACTACCATTCCCTCATTTTCATCTTATCTCCTTTCCCTTCTAATTTCCACTCACCTTCTTAGATGTCTTATCTTAATGAAACTCTTTCCTAAGCACCATATTATCTTTTATTTCTCATTAGGACTCTTTTAGAAGTGGAAAAATATATAAATACCAAAGGAACTCAATGCCTAAGGCATAGAAGTGTGGAGATGTTGCATCCTAACAAGCCTTCCACACCTCCATCCTTAACTGCTCCTCTTCAAGCTTCAACACTCCCATCTTGGCTGATCATTCAAGCCTTCTTCAAGTTCAGCAATCCATTCTTTTGTTTCCATTCCAATTCAAGTTAGTTTTCACTTCTTTATTCTAGGTGCAGTTTTCTTTCCTTTTTTTCTCCTTTGAGTTTTGCCTTTTAAGTTCTTACTTTTCTTTATTAATTTTTTAAGATTCAAGTTACCTTTTCTCTAATAGCAATAGCCAAGAGAATAGTAGCTTGAATCTTTTTTATTTCCATCTTATTGTTCTCTTGTTCCTTGCTTTGATCACTTTGTTTTTCCCTTGTCTTTTGTTTGTTCCTTGCTTCCATCTTCATGCTTTCATTCTCATAATTTCTCATTAGGTTTCACATGCATGATATTTGAGGTTAGTTTGACAATATTGGAGTTTGTTTATTCTTTTCTTTGGATCAAGTTTTAGGCATTAGAATAGTGTGCAATTTTCAGTTTCTCATTCTATGTATATGCACACCATTGTTGGATGTAATTTCAAGTCAATGAATAAACTCATTTCATGAGCATTGTTACTAAGTAATTTTAGTAATAAAGTACTTCTAATCCTAAGTGTTACCTTCCATGAAAAGTGCTTATTAAGTTGCTTTCTATGCCTTGCTTGATTTAGGTTAAATGAGCACTATATTTTTGGAATTTTATCTTTCATGATTCATGCACAATTTCTAGCAGTCCATACACTTTATTTGCTTGATTCCCTATGAACCCATTTCACTTTTTAGATAGCTTAGTTACTGTTTTAGTTAGATCTCATGTTAGTTAACCTTGCATACACTTCTATGAATCATGAGCATGGTGATTGAAGCAAAAATTCCTAAATTAGTTTGTAGTTCCTTGTTTAAGTTAGTTTAGATTTCCTTGCTTTAATATATTGCATCTTAGATTAGATTAGTAAGTTTCTAAGTTTTGCTTTTAGAAAGTGTTAATTTTTACTAAGTTTCCTTAGTTGTAGTTTCCATTTTCATGCATGTTTCCTTTCCCATGTTGTTTACTTTCCTAATTTAATCAAATGCAATCTCTCTTTGGCTAGGATAGGTACTTTAAATAAAATTCAACTAATATACAAGACTGTGAGATATCTCATGGGATTGACCTCTTTCACATGCAAATTACTTCATTGATTCTTGTGCTTGTGAGTAATTTTAAAGCTACACCATGTGTTTAATGATGTGATAAGAAGTGAATGCATGCAAGGGGCTGAAGGTTGGAGGGCATGCTATGAAGGGGGTATGCATGCAATGTTTAAGATACAAGGTAAAATGGGTGCATCCTAAGGTGCGATATGATGCATGTAAGTGTAATAAAGAAAGAAGGGAAGGTGGTGCAAGGAAAGCAAGGCCTATGTGAGTAATGCAAAGAGTGAATGCAATATCTAAGATGTAAATCTATGGGATGTGCAAGATCTAAGATGGAATGTTGCATGGAAATGCAAAGCATGCAAGGGAAAAACTATGTATGGAAATATGGGGATGCATGCGTGTAAGATTTAAGCATGTTATGCATGAAAGAAATGAAAGAAAGAAGGGGGATGAGGAAGAAGATGAAAGAGAGGAGGAGATGGATGAGACTCTTACCTTTTCTCCTTATGATGGATGGTTGGATCTAAGGGAGATTTGATGAGAGTGATCTTTCTCCCTTTGTTTCTCCCAGGTTTGGCTATAATGCTCTAGGAAAAGTAAGAGATCCCTTTCTCTTTATTCTTACCTTTATTTATAGTTTTTTTCTGGTTGAAGTCCTAGGAATGAATGGGTGAGATGACAAGGGAAAAGGAGTGATGAATGGTCAAGATTTATGGGATAGTGGAAGGAAGGAAAGAGAAGTAGAAGAGGGGCATGGAATTCAATATGGGATAGGTATGGGACATATGGATGCTAGTAGAATAGAAGGAGATAAAGAGAGATAATATAGAAGGAAGAAAATATGGGTGGAAGGGAAGGAAAAAGATAGAAGGGAATGGGAGAAAATAAAGGATGGTTGAATGGAAAGCCACTAGGGAAGAGGTGTGTAATGCACTGGTCATATTTGAAGTTCAAAAAATTTGAAAGAAAGCTAGACCTTTGGATTAATGTTGTGATTTTTAAGTTAAACTCGCAAGAACATGAATTGGTTGTAATAATTCACGTGATGAACTTTGATACCACAAGGAATCAAATGCATTTATGATTAGTGGATCCTTACTTGGATTATTTAACCTAGCCAAGATAATGAGAATTTTTTTCCCTAAACTAAGAAATGAAACTTAACATAAATGTACAATATGCAAAGATGTTAAAGTAAACCAAACTTAGAAGCATTCCTAAATTAAAACTTTCTAAATTTAGAGCTTTCCTAAATTAAAACTTCCTAAAGATGGAATTTAAAAACTTTCTAAATCATGCAATATTAACTAATGGGAACTATTATAAGGAACTAAGCCACGAATCCATTACTTTCCTAGATTAAACTTTCTAAACATAGAAATTAGAAACTTTCTAAATAACAGAAACAAACTAATGAAAATTGATATGCAAAACTAAGCAACAATCCAATCACTGACTATGCAATGAATTCAATAGACATAATTAAGCAACAATTCTAAGAAAATAACTTCTAGAACCATGTTCATGGCCCTGCAGTGGTGCACATGATTCTAGTATGTTTCCTCACTATGAAAACTCACAAATATGATGTAAAACATGTAAATGAAAGTAATGAAAGTGCATGGACAGAAATGAAATAACAACTTTAAATTAAAAGACTAACATCTAACAACATGTGCATGACACCTAGATTGGTGCACGTGGTTCCTAAGATTGTAAACATACTAAATATCTATATAAATTTAATATTCAATCAATTACAAAACCTAAGACTAACACTGCCAAATCTAACCTAAATCATTCACCAAACTTCATCCAAAAACTCCTCAAAACCATGTGCAAGACACTTAGAATGGTGTGCATGGAACCAAGGGGTTTTTGCTTGAATTAGAGGCTTGGTTGAGATTTAATTAGATGAATGAACTTGCTTGAATGATAACTATGGAACTAGAAACATGTAAACAAATTAAAAGAAGCATTTACTAACAAAATATAGACTTGATAATCATCAAAATATCATTCATTCAAACGGAAGATTACAAGGATGGTATGCACTATTCATGAAATCAATGAACCATACTTACATCATATAACCCAAAATTAATTTCCAATACAATTCAATCACTATTCCACTCTCTAAAGAATAACATGTGTGAACCATTAGGGGAAGAATATTGAATTTGGACAAAAAGGAAGAAGGGAAGGTTTGAGTGCATTAAGGACAAGAAGGTGGAGATGCCTCCTTCCTTGGAAGGGGCATTCCTCCCCCCCAGTTATATATGAGGTGGGTGCTTCTAAAGGGAACCGTAGGGGAGAGGTGAAGTGGAAAATAAGGATTGGGTAATCTAAGAGTACACCTAAGATGGGGATGCAAGGTGGCAACATGGTGGGGCAAGGTATGAGGCTTTAGAAAGTGGGAGATCTACCTGTTCAGGAGGGGGACCCTTTTTAAAATCATAGAAGACCTTTAAGATTAGAAAGGAAGATTTGGAGTTGGATAGGAAAGAAAGGGAAAAAGAGAGAAAGAGATAAGAAGGGTGGAAAGAAAATATAAAAATGAGATTTTGAGTGGATGATATGGAAGCCATTAGATCAAGAATGGAGGGCGAGATGGTGGTTGTAACCTAAGCATTATGGGACACCTAAGGAGTGACACTGAAATGCCTTCTTTCTAAGGAAATTGGAGTGGAACTCCCTCTTTGTTAGGTATCTCACATGGAATGCCTTGAATGAGATTGAGATGGGGAGATGGGATGAGGATGGAGAGGTTGAGGGAGATAAAGATGGTGGCAGCCCTTGGATGAAGAATCGATGGTGAGGACAATGAGAGAAAAAGAAAGAAATAAGAAAGAAAGAGGTGATTGGTTGATCTAGGATGGTGTTAGGAAGGTGAGAGAGTTTAGAAAGGTGGGACTCTTTAAAAAAGTAAAATTCATGGTTGCCTTTTGTGGTGAGGTGGAAAGTGAGAAAAAAATGGACAATAAGATGGAAAAAATGAAAATTAAGGTGGCCACTTCCTATTAGTTCATATGCATGCTTTTCCATTGATTTTCACCCAAATATCTTCTCATTATCCTCTTAAAACCATACACATTTGCTTTAGATTCTCCTCTAATGGCTCAAGTGGCTTGATGCCTTGCTTTGAGAGCTCATTTGCCTTGGCTTATGGCTGGATTTAAAAGGTCTTTTGCCTTAGCTTGGTGACTCAACCCCTTAGCTTTGATGGTTGGCTAGGCTCCTTAGCTTGTCACCTTTTTCATGTATGGCTAGGTGGTTTGAGTGAATCCCATGCAAAGGTGGCTTGTGCATGGGCCCACTTTAGTCACCTTTGACTTCTCCAATTTCATCCTTTGCATTCCTTAAGGTGATCCTGAGCCTTAATCTTATATTGGATTGATGACTTTTAGGCCTTGAATTGATCTTTTGATCTTGATCTTCAATTTTCATCTCGATTGATCCCGACACATCATCATCTCACTTCCTACAAAAGATGAAAAATTCTTATTAAATCCTAAACATATGATTATTCTCATACATACCCCAGATTAGCCTTTGAACTTGCAAATTATCAAATATTTAGTTTCTTAGATTAGAAATGCACGTGTTACATTTTTTAGCAAAAAACCATAATTTAAATATGGGCAACTAATTAGGCAATTTTTATACAATTTTGGACACTTATCAATTAAATTGGATGGTGGTGATCTTTCCTCCTTAGTTTTTTTCCTTAAATTCTCATGAAGTGGGTGGTGGTTAGAGTTTGTGAATTTTCTTTGCTTCATTCATGGCCATTAGATCATCATTGCCCTAACCCGAGTGGATGAGATTTGGTTAAAATCTTATTATCCAAAAAGATCTTCTTTAAGGGATCTTTTTCTCTCAATGGATGGATTGGAATGCCTTTAGAGTGAATAACCTAGATTTCTTTGAAATTTCCTTATCCACTCTTTGTTTATCCTTGTTTTTCTCCCAGCCCACCATTATTTTCTGTATCCAATAAGCTTGACGCAAGGTGGGACATCTCATTTCTTTGAATAAGACGTCTTTCTCCTATTTTGTAGGTGTGTAGTCCATCGAAAAAATTTCCACCAATAGGGCTAGGTTCTAGTCTTCATTGTAGTCTATCTTCTCATTAGCCTATCCTTATTTACTTAAATTCTCATTATTTGCTTAGCATATGTTTGCGCAAGATAGATCTTGGCCTTTAAATTCTTAAAAAGTAAGATGATTTTTAACTGTAGATTTTCTGTAAATTATCTCTCTCTTAACTCCTTTATTTTCTCCACTTGTATTCCCTATTTTTCTCACGTGGGATTGAGTATGACTCACCCCCTTGCATGGTAAAATTTGTGTGATTCCTTAGGTGGTCCCATCTTGTGGTTAAGTAAGAGATAGAGTGATTAGGAGTCATCATGCAAGCCCCTGTCTTCTAACTTGTTTTATTCCACAAAAGTTCTCATTGTATGTGTTTTCATTATATGTTATTTGAGCTTCTCTTAGAAGCTTCCCAAGGTGGTGGATGGCTTGCATGCATACATGAGTAGTTTTATTTCCTTTACTTTCATATGAACACCCTTTTTAGTACAGATAAGGTTGATTTTTCACTTAGGCTTTTTGACTACTCTGACTTTAATAACAATACTCAATTTTCATTCTGAACTCCTGACCTTCATGTTTGGCATGTTGGGCCCATAATATAGCTAGGAAAGTAGACTTACTCTTTTTATGATTTTTATTGCCAAAAATATCCTTTTTCTTATTTGTACCATAGACATGCAAAATATAGAATTAACTCTAATTAGTGATATTTATGTTATTCTAGGGCTAAATATAGAGAGATATGTATAATATATATATCACCTACCTTCATGTAAATAGATTATCATATAGCTAACTTTGCCTCTAGCATACTAGTTTATAGTCCCTTTTTAAGCTTCATTTAAACAACCATCAACTTCGCCAACTAATAAGTAGGGACCAATGAGCCTGATGCGTGCAACTTGCGTAGTTCCTTCCCATCTAGTAACCAAGGCATGAACATAATCTTTGGAAGGCGTGGACCACTAAATTCTCAAGTCCATCATTTTTCTTTTTCTTAAGATGCGCCGGTTTAAGGACCCATGGCTATTGGCGAGCAAGGCCACTAAACCCGTCTACCCTTTTTTCTTCTTTATTTAAATTCTAATATCGCATCAACTTCATCATGCATTGTCAAAACAATGCCTTGTCAGAACAATTAGTGGATCCTCCAAGGTAACATTACCCCCATATTCACTAGCCGTTATGACCCCCTTGAATAACATGCATCACGTATGCTTTATGCACATCATGGAAAGTCTGGTTAAGGACTAAAGGCCTTATAGCCGTAAGCACCACTAAGCTTTCTATTTGTATCGAGTCTCAGAATTTAGCTAGGGACCCCACCTTCATGGAGATTAGTCGGACAAAATTGGCTCTTAAAGTATGTAGCTTTGGGTGCACGGGTGGCCGGACCATATTGACTACAAACGATTGCACAATGCCAAAAAATCCACTGAGAATCCCGTGTGCCCAGCTTGGAATCCAATCTGGGCAGAAAAACATGGATAGCGACTCTAAAAACCTTATTTAAATCTTTAGCAGAGCGCACATATCACCCAACTAGGAATTTGAATTGTGGACACAAATACGCATTCCATGTATGGGTAAACCAACAACGGTTACCTAAACTAGAGCCATAAAAGTAAGTTTTAAACTAGGAGAAGAAGCACAAACAAGATGAACAGCTTGAGTCCCTGAAAGACAAAAAGGATTAGTGTTAGATTACAGTTTTTAGAATGGCTATCAATCATCACACAATCTCAATAAGACCTATGGCATGATATAACCCCTCATTCTTCACTTGAATGAGTGGAGAATCCAAAAATTACCACCAGTTTTCCTAGTCATTTTTCGCTCTTTTTTGCTACCTTTAGTCCGAACTTGTTAGCCAGATAAATAGCTTCCAAATTACCTCTACTTTTCTAGTCTTTGTTTCCATCTCTTCATCCCTAAGAAAGGGGCCTTGGAGGTGGCCTTGCCGTTATCTATAGAAACATCGCTATCTAATATTCCAACAGAGTAACGGGTTCTGTTTGGTACTATACGCTCTTATTTTTTCCGTATATGGCATTTCCTAATTTTTAATGTCGGCGAATGATTGTACACAACTACTTGTACGGACATATGCTGCCAAACTCTTACAAGATGAGCCCTACCTTCTGTTGATCAGACTTTTGAATGTCTACGAATCCAGAAACAGCATTACTTTTGAATACTAAGATATAAATATCAACCATAGATGAACGGATCTGATCAAGAAAACCAGATGAAGGGGAGTCTTGGGATATGTGATATTGCATGTCAAGGGAGTTGGTGTGGGTGCAAGGCACAAAAACTGCTTCTTACAAAATAAAAAATAAGGCTATGTACTATTGACTCTTGTGTCCACCCTTTCTGTGGACTCTGCGGAGCTTCGTGCACCAAGCTGTCCTTTATATAAAAAAATCAGATGAATGGGTCGGATGAACCAAAACTAGGGCCCACCATGTGCGTTGGCAGAGGGAGAATGTTATAGAAGTTACTGTTTAATGCCCCGCTGATCCACCAATCGATTTACCTCACTTCCAAAAATGTGTTTTTTACTCATTAATTGCAACCATTCGCAAAACAGCATCTAAAACCGTCCGTCGCCTATAATTGAAAGTGCATTTTTTTTTTGGACTCTTCGTACTCATTCAATTTGCAGTTTTTTGTTACTAAAATTCATCCACGGGCCAAAATCAGATCGAGCCAATGGTGACGGCAGCTTCTGTCCTGTTTCTTAAGCATTTCTTCCAATTCTCTTCCCACTCTTTAAAAGAAAAAGTTAAAAGTGAGACAGGCAAAGAAAGAAGGTTCACGTCCCCAGTTCCACGCGAGGACGCAAGCACTTGTGTGAAGAATGAACAATCAAAACAAGACGACATAATATTTGAAATAAGTAAGACATCCGTCCAACATAATATTCGAAATAAGTATGACATCCGGTCTTCGAAATAATAAAACCGAAAAGACTGATTCATTGATATCGTACGGTCCAGATCTGGCAAGAAGTCCAAATTATCGGACCAACGTGGGCCAGTTTATGCTTGATTGAGCCAACAAACTTGTTTAAACCATCTTAACGGGGTCGGCCTCACAGGTATCGTCCCAGTAAAACTACCACCTCTCTTAGTGCATCTTTGTATGATCCAAGTCTTTCAAGTTGCTGTTTTTGCGAATAGCAGCTATGTGTAATAGGTAAAAAGGCATGTGCATTGGATGATTTTAGCATCCAAAAAGTTGAGTTTAAAAGTAAACTAAGTCAAAAACTTTGTAGAAAACAGATTTAGTCTATTAGACATCCACACCAGCTAGAGCAATAACAAAACTGAGTCAGCTCATGCCAAAGTGTACTCAAGTGGTCAATGGACACTTTCATATAGAGCGTCCACTTAACATTGATCGTAAAACTACGGGGAGCTATTGCACCTTTATTCTAGGAAAAACTTTCTATCCAAAATTTTGGGTGTTAGTTGGCCTTTTTTGTGGATTTTTCTTTTCTTGGACCAAACTTATAAAGAAAATAGGGATAACAATTTTCCTAGTTAGACTTGTCAGTCTTTCTGTCAGGAAAAAAGATGGAAAATGATATTCTCCTGCCACATCCTAGTCTGGGTTTTGTGGTAAAATTGCAAGTGGGATTCACCATTTTCAATGATTTAAGCCTTTCTTCTTAACCTTCTTGCAATAGATGGTCATGATTCAAAGTCATATACATTGGAAGATCTTATGATTGATTTCCCTAAGTTGTTTCGACTAATGTAAGTTTTACTGCCATCTCACTCCAGTTATTTGGTTACGCCAAGACTGGCTTGATTCTAGTGGCCGGTAATGTCCAATGGATATCTTCATGGCTCTGAATCACACATTATTGTTCTTGGGTCCAATGGTTTGGCAGTGTCATGTAATGTATTCGATCCTACTTGATTAATAAAATCTTAATTTTACATTAAGAACCAACATATTCAGAAGGATAATGGTAGGATCATTCGAAATTGTGAGTTTTAGGATAATGCTCATCTATGGCATGATAATTAATAAGGTCACAAAACCCCAAATGAGGGTGCGACGTTAGTCCTAAAAAAGTGTAGGAAGATCACTTCTTGTAACCATTCAAAAAAAAAAAAAAAAAAAAATCTCGTAATTGCTATTTATGAAACTAGTTCAATTTCTGTTCTTTTGCTACGTACTTGAATCCAAGTAAAGAAACTAAACTCTGAAGTCCAAAGTCACATAACTTCAATGACAGAACCATTGCGAGGAGGCTAAACCTCGATTGATGCCACTTCAATAGGCAAAACATCTTTACAGACTACAACTTTCCTCTTCATCTTTTAACATGTAAAAAAATAACACCACCTCTATCTTAGGCAACTTTTTAAGAGAACCTATATACTATCTAGTCGAAGAGATCCCTATCATCTGTCAGTTGTCTTGTTGACTCCAAACTTCCATGGTCGCTTAGATGAGCTCTTAGGCTGCTATCAAATGACATTAGAGAACTGAATTTAGAAAACATAATTCCAAGAAATGCTTCCAAAAGGGCACTCCTCCAAAAAGCACTAACTTCAAAGACTTTTGTAATTGAACTACTAACTAAACTAAGAGGTTACATATTTCTTCATACGTCCAGTGAAACATTATTAACTAAACTAAGAGGTTATATATTTCTTCATACCTCCAGTGAAACATTATCAAGCCATTCGATTTCCGTGAAAGGCTAATATCAACAATTAAAAAAGGAGGACGACTGATATCAGCACCCAAAACAGATTCATTTTTTCTATGACTAACTTGGTCGCCATGGATTTCAGATCACTCAAATTTGATGCCTACTGCTATAAAAATACTAACTGCTTAGGGATAATGTGGTTTTCACACCACTAAAGAATGAGCAATAGTCAAAATTGCCTGCAAACAATAGTCGGCATTGCCTTCATTCTAAGAGGTGGTCTACGGCTCTAACGAAGACTTACGCAAGGAGAAAGTAATTCTTAAGAGTGAAAGAAATTCCTGGATCTAATTCTGCCTTTCGGCAGGACTTTTCTTTTTTTTTATTCTGAAAACTGGTGGATGAGCAGACTCAAACCTGCAACCTTTCTACTGGGAAAGAGCACAACTAGCCTCAGTAAAGCAGCTGAGAGTTCAAGCAAAGCACCCAAATGAAAACAGGTGAGAATTGGATCCTAACCAATAGTACTTATGAAAAGGGGAATTGAATTCCACGGAAAGGAATTAAGTTTGAGTGACCGTAAGTACACAATCACTGAAATTTAATTTCTAGAAATTCAATTCCACACATAGGAATTAGACTCCAAGTGCACAACCACGAGCTCCGCAGTAATCAGCCATTACTCGACGTGAAAAGTTCAGATTAGTGATGGAAAACCAATATCAGAACCTTCAAACCAATTAACGTCTTTTTTATGTTAGATCACACCCAACTGTTATGCACCTGGAAACTTACTCAACTGCTATCTGTGTTTTCAACTTTTCATATAGAGAAGCTCCCATCGAACAGCCTTTTTCTATTTTTTTAAAGGTTTCTTATTCAAGATATTGACTTGTTCAATATGATGACATAATATTGAAACTGGCGTTTTGTGAACTCTCTCTCTTTCTTTATGCAAGATTTCGAGGAAGTGGTTGAGACAAGGTGTTCTTCAAAAAATTCATTACTGCTATAAAATATGAAGTAGGAAGAAAGACAATGACGTCGCATGGAACAAAAATTATAGGCCGTGAAACAGCCGAAACAATATTTTGGCCGATACATCAGCCAATATACCCACTATTTCCGATAAGCCACCCGATACAGCTGATTCGAAAAATTCCATTATATTGGGTGGCCTCGTTATTTTATATTATGATTGTGCATGCATATAGGTTTTCTACGGGAACTTGGCTTTCATGACGAGGGGACCCACTTGATATGGTGGGTAGAAAAGATGGACCACCCCATTTTCAACTAATGAATCTACGGCAAATGCTAACGTCCATATGACAATTTCATAAATGGGTCCCGTCAATTTCAACCAATTATCTTTGCATATGCCAACCACACAATCAATCTGCTATGATGTACTTACTGATGACATACCATAACTTTGGCCTCTTAGGTGTGACGATAATTGATTATCTTTGCATATGCCAACCACAATCAATCTACTATGATGTACTTACTGATGCCATACCATAACTTTGGCCTCTTAGGTGTTACGATAATTGACCTTTCATGGTTAGGATGAGCCAACTCTGCTCAATTACGGAGCAAGATGTAGGCATAGCATCAAGACCTATCATAAGGATTGGACACCGCACACCACCCAACGATAGATTTCGAGTGTGCCGGGTACCGGTTGCCGCTGCAACACAGGCTGGCAAGTGGCCCATCGACAATTGATTGTTAACAAACACAGAAAGATGAAAGATTTGTTACTAAGTGAAACTGCTCACTATTAAGATCTTAATAAATTAGAAAGAAAAACAAAATTCTCTTACAGATGGCTAGAATACAGGTGAGATCACCAGAAGATTTCAGCTGGAAACTGTTACATTTATATGTGATTGAAAACCCAATGGAAGTCCTGCTGTGCATAAAGCTAAAAGCGCTCCTCAGAGCTGCAGCACTTCCAGTCATATTTCGTACGATTAAATGGTAGATACAAATATGATTAGAGTGATAAGATGCACAAAGGTATCAGCATCTCAAGGCACTTTGGCAGGCAAATTATGAGCAGCAGCAAAAAGTAAAGCCTTAGTAATGGGTGAGCCATTGGCATGATATAGAATCAGAAACTCACAAAGAACCTAGACATGATATTTATTTATACAACATGAATAGGACTTTGGTTCCACTTGGTACTTAAGACCAGTGAGCATGAAGTATCAGGAAATGGATTATTTCTTATACAATACGAGTAGGTTTTTTGTTCCAATTTGGTGCCTGCAAGCAATGAGCACAAATTATCATAAGATGTTCTGGAGGGCCCAGGTGGAAGAAAGCTGGAGGTTCCAGGTGGGAGACAGCTGGAGGGTCAGGGTGGATGAGAGGGATGAAGTAACAGTGGAGAACAGGGAAGGTGAGAGGGGGTGATGCGTTAGGCACTTCTTGGATGACCATCGGCTGATTAGGCAAGCATATTCAGCTGATCCGTTTTGAAGCCTCTGTGAAGGCCATGAGTGCAACTGTGCCTGAGGTTGGTTAAGGAAAGAGTTTAATTTATTATGAGATAGAGTTTGGACAGCCAGATGGAGTTCAGATTAGCTAGTCCACACTATTTGAGGCTCTTCTGGGGATGGGAAGTTCCATCATGATGAGAAAATAACACCTTTCAGACTCCCTGATATACTGCACCTCTCCATCCATCAGCTTTAGGATCTTCCTGCACAGGCTTAGGCCCAATCCTTCTTGAGTCTCCCATCGGCTACTATGGAACATATCACGAACAAGTTCAGGTGCAAGGCCTTCGCCAGGGCATACCATCCTACAATCAACAGAAGTTAATCTAATTAGGGGGTTCAGAGGTTCTCGTAGGAAAGTATACTTCCACAGAAACAAGTAAAGATTCTCAAAAATGGTCATCCAACTCCAAATAAGACTGTCATATAAAACAGGCACAGGAAATTGAACTTCTAATAATGGAGCAAGAGAGCAGTAAATCAGCCATCCACACAAAGAAGCTGCCATATAAGCTATACATCCTCTACTTCCAGTCATGAAAAAGTAAAGCAAGCAAAAAATAAATAAAAAAAAGGATAATTATCAAAAGTGATAATTCAACAGCAAGGAAGAGTAGACTTATAAAATTTCTTACCGCTGACCATTACAATTATTAATTCTTTATATATATATATATATATATATATATATATATATATATATATATATATATATATATATATATATATAAGTGAAGAATTATAAAGCAAATCAATCACACATCCTCCTAAATCTAAACTCCGGTCAAGGGGGAAGTGGCGACTCAAACTTGCAACCAAACACATTCCAGGGGTCAAGTTGTCTGCTACCAACTGCACTAGGCTCTTGTTTGCAAATACTATTAACAGTTTAATACTATAAGAACATTTTGATAAATTATGCATGCAATGGAAAACTAAAAAATTGATATGTCTAGACTCTATGCAACTACCTTATTTGTGCAAATTAGCTTAGGTGTTAGCCATATAAAGTTGCTTCTGATGTCTCTTCCAAGAAGCATCCTCCCAACCCCACCACATTTGCCTCCACGTGAATGTGAGAAATCATAAGACCAGAAGGCTGGAGAGGACCTCAAATTATCGGATAATGTACGGAAGAATTCAATCACCTGGAAACATTTTTCCCTTCCAATGCAACTAATCTGATGTAGGACAATAAACCAGAAAGAAGATGAAGGAATTTCTTAGTAACTACTGATTTCCAAGAGAATAAACAGCTGTAACAGTAGAATAATCTCAAGAACTCCAACTAGTACTGTGCAGGAATGAAAAGTATACACGGAATCAGCACCAAACAATTCTTGGTGTTTCCATGTAGAAAACAAGAAATAAGTATGCATCAGGAATGTTCCTTATGGATTTTACTCCTTAAAACCAACCTTATTGGAAGATTTTAAGATCAAAGCCAGCAGTAAAACAAGACACCCACAAAAGCATTAATACAAAGCAACAAAGAGAGAGTGAGAAAGGTAGCAAAGATGAGATCTCACTTCTTCATTCATCAACAGATTAATCCTGATTTGCAATTGTATTTGTGGAGTAAAGAATTCAGCAAAGAAACAGGAGTCTAATAGCCAATAGAAACTTTGTAATTACTAAGAGTTTTAAATGAATTGCATCTTGAAATAGGAAACTTTCTAAATAGAACTTCTAACAGAATTAGAAACCCAGAGAAAGAATCCAGTACTCTTCCAACTGTACCAAACTTCTAGAACAGTCCAAACCTTCTAAAATAGTATTTTTTGCGTGAATTTTTTTTTTTCTTTTGTGAGAAAATTGTTCACATGAATAGTGAAATGTGGACAATAAATCTGTCCCTCTCTGTATCTTCTTTCTTTTGTAATGTTTTATGGGTTTAAGTGGTGAAGATGCTCTCTGCATTCATGCCATGTTTTATTAGGTTTTTTCTCTATCAGCCCCAACACGTTGCTGGAAGTTTCCGGAAGAAGGAAACACACCCAGACCCATCTTCCTTTCCTAAGGTGATAAAAAATGTCTCATGTACAAAAAGTCACTCTTGATGGAAGAAAGCAAGAAAAGCAGTCTCCATATCCACGAAATCAGAAAATAATGACCATTCTTCACAACTTTAGACTTGATATCTGGGTGGCTGTTGCAACAATTCTGCTCCTTCATGGAATAGAAAAAAGTTATGGCAAAGAGAAAGCTAGGCAAGATAGAGGGACAGGGATGGCAGGATTTTCTTGAACACTAACAATGCAGAGCAGTAGTAGTGTAGGAGAAAACATTGCGACTTTTTTGCAATTGAGAAAAAGAACATACATACATACATACATTATACATATATATATATATATATATATATATATAGAGAGAGAGAGAGAGAGAGAGAGAGAGAGAGAGAGAGAGAGAGAGAGAGAGAGAGAGAGAGAGAGAGAGGGAGAACCCTTCAACATTAACTTTTTTTTCCATCAAGCATAGGATAATCAACTTCAAAGAAGCGTGAGGGGCACCAGGGGGCTGGGGGGTAGATGAAGCTGCAATGGGCTTACAGGAAAAATCTTTGCACCCATCACCTGTAAGCAAGCTGAGAAACAGAACCTAGAAAAAACAACTTGCTTCTGCTACCCAAATTAAGGATTCATAAGCAAACTGCTTCATTAAGAACCTTTAGAAGTGAGAAAAGTTCATTTGTTCCAGGTCTTAAGTTCTTGCAGGATACCACCTATCCTACCCACAGTCTCAAAACATTGAGAAACTTTAGCCTCAGTATCTCTTCCTAACTAAGCCTAAGCAGGCCCAGAGACCATGGCTCAAGGGACGACTCTGTATCTAATGTCCAGCCATAACCTTATACATAGCCCTTCTTAACCTAAACCTCAGAGAGACCACCATGGTTCCCAGCTAAATAACTTTTCTCTGAAGAACACATTTGCTTCCCAAATCTCCATAACCAGTACCTCAAAATTGTGAAACATCTCTACCCATATGTGTACAAGCTTCTCCCAACTCACAAAGTTCTTCAGAGGTCCTTATCTTGACTTTCCACTGGAATCCCAAAGTGCCTACAAGAATGTTTAGGGTAAATGAAATAAATTTTTTTTTCTTTCTGAAACTACCTTAATCATGTCTCCAGAACTCTATAGAATCTACGCTAAAAATTGAAAATGAAAGATCAAGATGTCCTGTCTCTCCCTTTCTGACACCACCCATTAAGTTAGGCCCTTCCCTCTGTATAGCTCACCAACCTACTGAGAGTTTTAACCACAAAATCCCCAACCCCCACCCCCACCCCCCATCTCGACCTCCTATTACAATAAGCAAGGAGGAAAATGCTCCAGTATCTGCATATACAGAGTTTTTCAATTCCAACCAAGTTTATCTGATCTAGTTAATTCCCTGAAGTCTCAAATATGGAATCAGCAAACAAGTGCATATACTTGATACAGCAGTACAGATGTCTAATCCTTTTGTTAGTACTAGTTAAAGGAACGAAATGTCTGTGGTAGTAAAGAAACAGCAGCAAGTTGAGATTATGTTAGCACTAACTGCTCTTTAATATCTTTTAGAGAGGAAATGTATTAAAAAATGTCTTATTAATTTCAACAGCAGTCTCTTTTAATCTCATGTCAATTGTCATAGTCACATAAACGGCAAGCAAAGGAATGTCACAAGAAATGTTTTCATCGTACATCATCAAATATAACTAGTTCACTTTTAAGCATAAGACTAAATCTTCCATAGTAAGTCCGAAAAGGGGTAAAATAAGAGGACAAGACAATCAAACAAAGCAGCATACAGTATAATACACAGCAGTAACAGATCATATTAAATACAATAGGCTTAGGAGTTTAAAATTCAAAATTTCAAAAGCAATGGTGTCTTCTATTCTATGCTCAAACAAAATAGAGACACAAAAGTTGTGTCCTTACTCTCACAAAAAGCTAATGCCACCATACCTGAATTCAAGATGCAGAACCTCTACCCCATCAGAGATATGCTTCAAACATGGCCTAACTTGAATCTCCACCCAACCATCAGGCGATGGTGCATATCGGACCATATTCAGCAAGAAATCAGCCAACACTTGTTGAATTCTGACTTGATCACCATAAACAACCATCATTTTGATTTCCTCTGGGATATCACGTATCAACTGCAAGCCTCTCTCATGCAGCAGAATCATCACTTGGCTAACAACAGCATTTATAACACTTTCAAGTAGAAACTCAGCCTTGTCAAGCTCCAAGGAACTGCAACCAGAAAACGAGACATATCAAGGGGTTAGCGAGCAATGGGGAATAGCTTGATGGAAGTTTATGACAAAAAGAGAATACGGTAGACATGCAGAGTTAAATTTAAAATCAGTGCTATGCACATATACAGCTGAGATATATATGAATCAAATACAAAGGTTAAGGCCATGTAGCATAAGCAATGAAAGGGGACACTACCCATGGCATTGTGGTAGATCAAAATTCAACAGCATGGACATGCCCTCAGGTACGCAGAGAAGATCACAAAGAGTACATGGAAGAAGAACTCCGTGCTACTTCTAGTAGGAAAGGGAATGCTAGGTATGGTTGTACTGTGTCCTGATGAGATGGATGTGGCAATTAGCGAGAATATTGCCTATCATAACTTCCTGATATCTTACCACAGATGTCTCATATTCATAATTTCATATATAGGCAACAACTCATAAATGGCCATTCATCAATAAGAACATGGATTAGCACACCCAGTTTCTAGGTTTTCCTACTTAGTAATATTCCCCTTTCCTTTCTCATTAAGGGTCTGTTATACTTGTTTAGGGTCTCACTACAAAGCGAGATACCGGATGCAAACACAGAGTAATTAAAGCATGTCTGAAATTAAGGCCCACTTAGCAGTCATTTTTGGGCTGTCTGGCAAACTACAGAAAATACACATGATTTTCTGACAGTAGTGCTTATGGAACAAATTGCCACTACGACCCAATAACAACGCACCTCCTTGTGTCAAGGATTAGTTCCTTTACCGACTGGTACATCCTTAGAGCCATCCATGCAAAATACTCACCGTTATCTGGCCAGGGAAAATCAACTCCAAGCACAGTAATGCACATCTGTGGGCTTCAGAACCACAGGCTCATGAATTACTTGGACAGATACAATGTAGTAATGTACAATCCCTCACCTGCTGCCCCTCTTCTACAGAAATCAGCTTACAACTCGTCTCTAGGTTTGCTCACTTCCTCTGATACTTCTTGGGCCATTGACACCAGCGGGCATTCATAATACAAATATTGGATGCATCTTTAATTCCTTATTCTGGTACATCTTGCATTCTCATTTTTTTTTTTTATGTTATGTTGCAGTTTAGTTTGCTTGGGATATTTACCACTAAGGGTATTAGGTTTCTTAGTGTGTTGTGACTTAGAAGGGGAGCCTTAGTGCAATGGTAAAAGTTGTCATCATGTGACTTTGATGTCACGGGTTCAAGGTGTGGAAACAGCCTCTTGCAAAATGCAAGGTAAGGCTGTGTACTTTAGGCCCACGTGGTCTGCCCCTTTCCCAGACCCCGCATAGGCGGGAGATTTGTGCACCGGGGCTGCCGTTTCGTGTGTTGTGACTTAAGTAGGGGCAATTTTGTCTTTTTCTAGATTAGAGTTGGATGTCCCCTACTTAAGATCTTTTTCTCTTTTGTTTGAATAGTTTTTGATGAATAATGAATGAAATTTTCATTAAACTTGGTGGATTCCTCGTTCTAGCTTCCTTCCCGTGGGCGTAAAGCCGCATTCAGTACAAGGCCAAATCACTTTTGTTTCATCCTGTTCTATAAGTCAATACTTTTCTACCTTGTCTTTTAAGAGATGACTTCTGAGCTGCGTGTGGTTACGTGATCTGCATCAGTAATAACCTAGAATTCTTATCCTGCACAAAATTCCTGAACCCTAGATCCGAAGCTTAATCAGGACCATTCGTCAATTAGAATAACGATCTGGATTGAAACTTCAATCTTACCTTAATCGGTAGAGATCTGGGGTAGCTTGCAGATCCTGTAACTCATTGTAAGCTATGCATGCTAACTAAGACTGATTTTTTGTATGTTGAAGTGTTCGTCGCAGGTTAATTTATGTGTTCTTATTTAAATTAATTCTGATATGATCGTAGCATATAGATTAGGTCATTTTGCATGCTGTCCTACATAAAATTTGGTATCAGAGCATAAGGTTGTTCAGGATCTGCATTAGTTTGCGTTCATACCCCCCCTCCCCCATACGGGAGAGAAAAAACCTAGCCCCTTCTAAGTGTTTTATGTTGTTCTATATTTTAACTTCTAAATTTTATTTTTATACTATTCTAGTTTTGTTTATTTTTTTAACTTTAATTTTCTTCAACTTTGGTGGGTGAGTGCTAGATTAACTTTGGGGTTGAAGCCCCATATCTTCAAACATTCGACATTAAGGCCTTCTCTCAGATATGCAGTGCATATCCTTGCAAGTGTCACTGGAGCATCTTTGAGAACATAAGCTACTTACATAATAAAATTTAGTACTTATTAGTTATTTAGTTATTACCTTTACGTTCATTATTTTCTAAATTTACAAGTTTTTTTTTTTTCAAATCCACACTAAGAATAAGAATAGGTTGCATGCTAAGACATTGAACGGTCTAGTATACATTCAATACAATCAATGCCTTCATCGTTGACATGAGGATCATTTGAAAATGCAAACATGTGTAGATCCTATTCTGTTACGAAAAGTCTACGAAAGTGATGAGTGGATTGTTCAAGAAGATGTTGGAGATGAACTGGTACATCCAGGTGATGACCTCACTTGGTTAGATGTTAAGCTCGCTAAAGGATCAAGTAAACATGATGCTCTATCTATAAGGCAGTAGCATAAGAGGGGGAGGGAGCAGAGGGGGAGCCGCATTTTTCAGTCTCAACAAGAACCAGAGGAGGATGTTAGAGAAGAGCAGGACGATGATGTCAATGTGAAGACTTAGGAGGAGAATGTTTATATCTCTCAAGGAGTTGATACTGATGACGATCTTGATCTTCCTGATGAGGAAGAGGTACAAGAAGATGACTCTTAAGTCTTAATAACTAGCTCTAACATTTGCTTTACTTTACTTATGCAACCGTTATTTGATTGTTTATTGTTCCTGGATTTATAAGAAGATAGTGGCAATGATGACGAGGCCACAATGGATTGAGGGAGTAGCAAGGATACTAGTATTATGATAGCATCACTATCGCTGTATTTGTGTGTTTCTGAACTTACTTCTTTGCGTATGATTGTTTGGTTTTACTTTAGGTTGTTGTTGTTGACATGTTAATTTATTACTTAAGAATTCTATTTACTCATTTGACAATTATTTATTCATATCTTTATATTTCTATGTTTTCTTTTCTTTTTCTTTTCTTTTTTACTTTTTAGGATTTATTTTGATTTTTTCCTTTTTTAAATATTTAAATAACTTAATTTTGCACCTCGTCACCTAGTCTTGCAAATAGGTGCTCCTAGTCCCTCTAAGCACAAGTCGTACCCCTTGCACCTAGGTGCGCCTTGCGCCTATGACTACATAGCTCTATAGTTTGGCCAATTTTAAATCCTTTAGATTCTAATGCATTTCTCCATAACTCTAGCTTTGTGCTTATGCCCTCCCTTGTCTTATCAATCAAAACTATATCATCTGTAAATAACATGCACCATGGAATCTTCTCATGCAGATGTTTTGTTAACTCATCCATAACCAACGTGAAAAGGTACAGGCTTAATGTTAATCCGTGGTGCAATCCTATAGTGATAGGAAAATCATTCATCTCTCCGCTAGTGTTCCTAACGTTTCAACGAAAAAAAGTCATGAATCATTTTCTTTCTTCATGCCATACTCTGTTTTTGAAATGTACATTTACACAAGAAAGGGAGTCAACTTACATAAATCAATGATCGATTAGAGGTTCTAGACTGTGATTTTATGTATTTGAGGAATTAAATCTTGAACCTATCATTAGCTGGATTATGATATATATATAGTTGGTCATTTTCTAATCTACATTGGCAATGACAATTGGCATTCTTACAAATTTATTAGGCATCTGCATTTTGCAAATGAAGAAACTCCATGCAAATTGTAAAGGTATCATTTCCATACCATTAGCTTAAATATTTGGGGTTTGCTATATTGAAATGAGATCCAAGTTAACTGGCAGGTATTTTATAGAATTGAGGAAGGAGGGCTTGGTTTAAGAAAATTCCCGTGTAACATCATCATCATCATCATCAAGACCTTATCCCAATTAGGAGTCGGTCACATGAATCTTATTCCTCCATTCCACTCTATTAAATACCATGGCTTCATTTAGTCCCAAAGTTTTTAAATCTTTCCTCACCACTTCTATCCACGTTCTTTTGGGCCTTCCCCTTGCCCTTTTAGAACCTTCAACTTGTATTGCCTCACTCCTTCTAACTGGTGCCGTTGTTGGCCTCCTTTGAACATGTCCAAACCATCTAAGTCTAATCTCCCTCATCTTGTTACCTATTGGTGCTATCCCTAAATTTCCTCTAATATTTTCATTTCTAATTCTATCCTTTCTTGTCTTACCACTCATCCATCTCAACATTCTCATTTCTGCGACACTCAACCTATGAGTATGATGTTCCTTAACTGCCCAACACTCTGATCCATAAAGCATGGCCGGCCTTATAGCCATCTTATAGAATTTTCCCTTTAGTTTGAGTGGCACCCGCCGATCACATAAAACACCCGATGCACATCTCCATTTGTTCCAACCCGCTTGGATTCTCTGGGTAACCTCCCTCTCAATCTCTCCACTCTCATGGATCAATGATCCTAAGTATCGGAAGTGGTCTCTCATGGGGACCCCTTGGTTATCAATCTTGACTAGTGCTCCACTCCTACTCTCCTTGCTAAAATTACATTCCATATATTTTGTCTTAGTTCGACTATTTTTAAATCCTTCCGATTCTAATGCTTCTCTCCATAACTCTAGCTTTATGTTTACACCCTCCCTTGTCTCATCAAGTAGGACTATATCATCTGCAAATAGCATGCACCAAGGAATCTCCTCGTGCAGATGTTTTGTTAACTCATCCATAACTAATGTGAAAAGGTATGGACTCAATGCCGATCCTTGGTGCAATCCGACAGTGACAGGAAAATCACCAGTCACGCCACTAATGGTCTTAACATTTGTTACTGCTCCCTCATACATATCTTTAATTATGTCTATATACCCCTGAGAAACCCCTTTAACACCCAACACCCTTCATATTAACTCTCTAGGGACTCTATCATAAGCTTTCTATAAGTCAATAAAGACCATGTGTAGGTCTTTTCTCCTCTCCCTATATTTCTCTACTAATTGTCTTAGTAAGAAAATAGCTTCCATGGTAAACCTCCCAGGCATGAAACCAAACTAATTCTCCGATACACTTGTTTCATGTCGTAGCCTCTTCTCAATCACTCTTTCAAAAAGTTTCATGGTGTGGCTCATAAGTTTGATCCCTCGATAATTATTGTAGCTCTAAATGTCTCCTTTATTCTTATAGATTAGTACAATAGAGCTTTTCCTCCACTCATCAGGCATTTTCTTTGATTTTATAATCTGGTTAAACAACTTGGTCAACCAAACTACCCCAATTTCTCCCATATGCTTCCAAACCTCTATTGGTATACCATCAGGCCCCATGGCCTTTCCTAATTTCATCTTTCTCAAGGCCTCTTTTACTTCAAGCATTCTAATCCTATGTTCATATCTATAATATCCAGTGTTATTTAGATTTATAGTATTTTCAATCCCTATATTCTCAGGGCCATTGTCATTTAACAATTTTTGAAAGTATATTTCCCACCTTTGTTTGATCTCATCCTCTTTGACTAATACCCCTTGATCATCGCTTCTAATGCACCTAACATGCTCTAAGTCCTTAACCTTCTGTTCTCTTACTTTTGCAAGTTTAAACACATCTTTCTCACCTTCTCTTGTTCCTAGTCTATTATAGAGCTCATCATATGCTTTAAGTTTAGCCTCACTTACTATTCTCTTAGCAACTTTTTTAGCGTTCTTATATTGTTCATAGTTTTCATTATTTCTAATCTTCTGCCATGCTTTAAAATGCATTCATTTTTCTTTAATAGCTTTTTGCACTGTTTCATTCCACCACCATGTTTCCTTTGTTAATAGCATTTTACCTTTAGATACTCCGAAAACATCTTTTGCCACTTTCTTAATGGACTCAGCCATATTAGTCCACATGGTATTTACTTCTATTTCATAGTTCCAATTTCCTTCTACCATCAACTTATTTTTAAATGAGGTTATTTTCTCTCCTTTTAAGTTCCACCACTTAGTTTTTGGATGTGTATTAAGTTCAGTTCTTTTACTCCATCTTTTGATATGAATATCCATTACCATTAACCTATGTTGTGAGGTTAAACTCTCACCGGGTATCACCTTACAATCCTTACATATATATATCGTTCATTATTCCTAAGTAGAAAAAAGTCTATTTGGCTTTTATGAAGTCCACTTTTAAAGGTTATTAAGTGTTCATCCCTCTTCTTAAAGAGTATTTGCAATTGATAGGTTATATGACAAAGAAAAATCGAGGATATTCTCCCCCATCTCGTTTCGTTCACCTATACCATACCCTCTGTGTATTCTATCATATCCTTCCTTATCTTTTCCTATATGGTCATTTAAGTCTGCTCCTATAAATATCCCCTTAGTGTTGGGAATTTCTTGCATGACTCCCTCTATATCTTCCCAAAACTGTCTCTTAATTATATCTTGTAACCCTACTTGTGGTGCATATGCACTTATAATATTTATAATCTGCTATCCTAGAATCATTTTTATTATTATAATTCTATCACTGATTCTTTTAACGTCCACAACTTTATCCTTTAATTCCTTATCCACTATTATTCCTACGCCATTTCTATTATTTTCCTTTCCTACGTACCATAATTTATACCCATCTATTTCTCTAGCTTTAGCCCCTTTCCACTTGGTTTCTTGGATACAAGCGATGTTGACTCTCCTACGTTTCATCGTGTCTACTAACTCCAAACTCTTACCTGTCAGTGTCCCTATATTCCATGTAGCGATGCGAATCTTATGTTTTGGAGATACCCTATTTACTATCGCCTTTCTCGACCTCCATGGTATGAACCCATGTCCACTTTTCACTGCACCTGGGTTCTGATGCAGCGCGTCGCTTCCGAGAGGACGCTCTAGCAGCCCTTGCCCATTTTTCACTACACCCGGGATCCGATGTAGCGCGTCGCTTCTGGGAGAACGCCCTAGCAACCCTTGCCTATTTTTCACCGCATCCAGGATCCGATGCAGCGCGTCGCTTATGGGGAACGCCCTAGCTTGAGCGAATTTCAGTTTTCGATTCATGTCATGTTGGGGTTGCCATAGTTTTCGATTCCTGTGTAACGAATCTACAAATCTCTCAGGAAATGATTGTGGAGGTTGGGTGGGGAAAGAGATGCGCTTTGGATTTATTGTAAAGATGGGAAAGGATTGGGGAAGAGAGTTGCCTAGGAATAAAGAATGTGGACCATGGAAATTAGTTTCTAATGTCCATAAAGAGTTCAATGATTGCACTTGTTATGGTGTGGGGAATGGCAATAGATTAAGCCATGGAAGATGTTTGGTAGGGTCTAGGTCTTTTAACCATATGTTTGTAGATCAAAGTTGCCAGTGCAGAAAGCGGGTAAGAATTTGGTGAGTTGATGCAAAAGCGAGAACCGAGTGATTATTTTTTTTGGTAGGAAGCAGGGAAATAGGGAAAAATAAAAAATAAAAATACAAAAAGCCTACAACACGTATAAATATATAAATAAAAAATCATTGAAAATAGCGAATGACAAATAACATAATACAACACATTTTTGAAGCATAACATACTAAATAATAGAAACACATCATAAATTTCAGAACAAGTAACTAGAAGACTAAGTCTATTCTAAAATCTAAGTACATGAGTCATAAAGCCATAAAGCATAAAGCCTCATTTCTCAAGCAAAACATTCAAAACACGATAGTATGAATGATGCTTATACATGTAGGCGACACATCCTATAGTTTCTTCTCTCTTTACCGTTGTAATGGAAGGACCTATCATGTATTGCATGCAAAATGTTAAAAAAATTATCTTGAAAATAAAAATAGAAGACTAAAACAATAAGAAAACTATCTTTCTTGTTCAAGTATCAAGGCAGACCTGTGCCATCCTTGAAATGATGCATAAAAGTAGTCATAGTTTGTTGACTTCAAGGCCTTGTAATGTTAGGTGGTGTGGGTACAGGCATTTTAGGCAATCACTATTCTTCACTAATTCTCCCAAACCCATGCCTAATATGAAGATGTAGGGTGGGGATAATCATCAATGTTAGTTGGAGGCTATGTAGTCACAGGCGCGACTAGTTGCTAGGAGCAAAAAGGTGCAGCCTTGCGACTAGACTAAGGCCAGGCACAGTGGATTTAAGGCAAAGTGCGACTAGGAGCGCCTAGTCGTGCGACTTTCTGTGCCTTGTGCTTTTTGCAACCCTCACTCTAGGCGCACCGTAAGTGATATAAAACTCTTATTTTTCTCCTTCTTCTTCTTTTTTTTCTTTGCAGACTTCCTTTCTTCTTCTTGCGACCATCCTCATCTTCCAATGGCGATAGAAGCTTTCTTGAAGTCATTAAAGATAAGAAATTACAGATATTCATTGGGTATTTATCTATTACTTGTTTTTTGAAAAAAATGGTAAAAACACTGCCGTTTTTTCATTTTTAATGATCAATACTTGATTTTTGTCTAAAATGTCAACATATCTACACTCTAATGCTAAAAACGGAAACTCCATTTCATCATTTCCATTTCTTTTCATAGATTTAATGTAGTATTTACTGTTTTTTCAGTTTCTTGTATTTTTTACCAAAAATTGTGATATATATTAGTGTATTTTTTTTTTCTCTAATTTTTTGTGGAATGCATCCATAGGAGAGCCTTGGCGTAATGGTAAAAGTTGTCGTCGTGTGACCTTGAGCTCACGGGTTCAAGGCGTGGAAACAGCCTCTTGGAAAATGCAAGGTAAGGCTATGTACTTTAGGCCCTTGTGGTCCGCCCCTTCCCAGGACCCCACTTTGGCAGTAGCTTCGTGCACCAGTGCTGCCCTGTTTTATCGATAGGTTTGCATTAAATAACTAAAATCGACATTTCCATGGTATTGTTTCATGCTTCTTTTTTTACCTCTTTTTATTTTTTTTCATTTCTTTTCAGTGAAACCATAAAACACAGTACACAGTTGGGTTTTTTTTTTTTTTTTTTTTTGGTGTTTGTTTTTGTAATAAATGTGTAAATGTTTCCATTATATACTAAAATCAACAATCCTATATCAATGTTTTCATATTTTGCATGTTTTATTTACTATTTTTTGTTGTTTCTTCTAAAAGATATGAAATACATCACTGTTTATTTGTTAATTCCAGTACTATTGCTAAAAAAATCAACCTAATACTAAAAAATGACAATTAAACATCATCCTTTTTTTAATTTGTAAGTTTTTTTTTTTTAATTTTTTTGCTTTTTGTTACTTTTTTATAAAATTCATGAAATATACTGCTGTTTTTTTATTAATTTCAGTAGTAATAGTGAAAAAAAATCATTCTAATGCTAAAAAATGACAATTCCAGATCATCCTTTTCATATTTTGTATGTTTCTTTTACTGTTTTTTGTTTGTTTTTTATATTTTCTTCTAAAATTTATGAAGTATAGTCTATTTCTAACATTCCTATATCACAAAAGAAACAAATGTGTATTTCTATGTTTTCTAAATTTTATAGATTTTTTTGTAAGTTTTGGGATTTATTTTCAATTTTTTCTTTTTTAAAAATTTAAAATACTTAATTTTGTGCCTTGACACCTAGTCACACCTAGTCCCTCTAGGCGCATGTCACACCCCTTGCGCCTGGGTTCGCCTTGCACCTGCTACTACCTAGGTTGGAGGAGATAAATTTACATCTTCAACATTTAGAATCCTAAACATCATTCTTCCATTTAGTCGGATCCTCATCAATTAGATGGAATTCAGGATTAATGTCCCATTTCTTGTGAGGGTCGTTCTTCTACTCTTCTTCTAGCTTAAAACATTCAAAAGTGAAGAGTACATATTGTTCTATCAATCAATCTCCATATTTGGTATATAAATCAAATTACTGCATTTATCTAAAGAGAAGTCTCAAGTTAGAATAGATGTACACCAACTTTTCAGCACAGGCCACATTGACTCTATTACATTTGATACTACGTAAGAAGCTACACGTGGTCCACACCCTCTGCCAACAATATATCAATAGGTTGGGCAAGAACCCTTTGGGCTACCCCTTGTAAATCTTTTGCTTCAAACCCATTGATATAGAACAGAGAAAATAGGATCAATTGAAGAGGAATTGTGGTCTCACACTGCTCAATAAAGTGACAAAACTCAATCTGCCATCCAGGTATAATCTGAGATTGGATGACAATGCCACTTTACTAGAAACTTGCCATAACTCCCATTACGAGTCAAAATTGCGGACTCATCCACTATGTCCTCAATCTCATCAGTCTTGTCCTATTTAACATTTTGAAAAGGTGGCTCGGTGGTAAAGATAAAGGTGATGGCTGATTAGTAGAGTAATAGACATGTGGCACTAAGGAGCAATTGCATCAGAACATGTAGGAGATGAGTAAGGAAAAGGAGCAAGGGATATATAAGCAGGTGCACAAAATAAGGTCCTGTCTAAGGAGTTCCAACTCATAAGCATTTGCACTAATTCAGTAGCAGAGATAATATGGTCCCATCTGTTTGACATGTAATTTCTTTTTAGGGTGAACTCAAACCATCACTATTTCTCCCTTCGAAAATCTTGGAACCTGTGATGTACATTTACAGCAGTCATATAGTTTGTATTACTTAGATTAATCTTTAGCCATATCTCGGCATGCAAATTATGGATGTGTTGTGCAAATGATTGTGTAGACTCATTAGGCCCGGATGCAATGGAAGTGGGAAATAAATCAACAGGTTTCATAGGTTGATAACCAATGACACGCTGAAACAGACTAAACCTGGAAGATCTACTGAAAGAACTATTATATGTAAATTCAGACATTGGTAGGATCCTATACCAAACAGATACATGGTCACCGACTAGACAATGTAAGAGGTCACCTAGACTCCTATTAACCACTTCTGTCTGACAATCAATTTGAGAATGATATGCAGCAGAAAACTTGAGACGCATGTTAAGCATTTTCTAAAGAGTTCTCCAGAAACCAGTACAAACTTAACATCCCTGTTAGACACTATGGTCTTCAGGAAGGCCATGCGACCTCACAATTTCAATAAAGAAAAGCTTTGCAATGCGCAAGGCATTGGCTGTTTTATTGCATGGAATAAATGAGACGTTTTAGAGAAATGATCTATGACTACAAAAATTGAGTCATGCCCCCTTAATGTCCCAGGTAATCCTAACACTCCATACTAAGATCCTGCCAAGGAATATGAAGAACAGGTAAAGGTGTGTAAAGGCCAGTATTTTGTTTCCTTCCTTTAGCAGTCTCACAAGTATGACCTTAGGAAATAATCCATGCCATGTGGCACGTGAGACTAGGCTTATAAAACCTATCCTCAACCACAGTAATGGTTTTGTCGCGAGCAAAATGACCGCAGCTCCACCTGCAAGCAATTCCCAGACAAAAAAAGGGGCAGCCCCGGTGCACGAAGCTCCCACATATGCGGGGTCAGGGAAGCAATTCCTAAATTTAAAAAAAAATCTCCCAAAGATGAACAAGGAATGCATAAGTGAGTACCCTACAATAAATGTCCCTCATGAATAACAAATTCTGTACTCTGTAGAGGTGAAGCACCAGTCAAGGACGTGTATACTTCACCAAAATCTGGGCAAGTTGGGTAATCTCAAATGAGATGACCAACACCCACTACCTCCACATTCATAATGTGCAAAATGATAGTTACTCGACTAATAACATTAGGAGGTTCCCTAGTCACTTTGGCACAATGTTTGACCACAAAAGTGTAATTCAACCCACTTTGTGTGCCGATGCCCTAATTTCTTCTGAGAGTTCAAATATCGAAGGGCTTGGTGATTGGAATACAAGATAAGCTCCTGAGGTAACTAGCACAAATGTCAATATTGAAGAGTTTGGATCATTGATAGAATTTTCGATCATATGTGGAGTATTTTTATCATGCCTCATTCGGTTTTTCACTAAAATAGGCAATAGGATGACCTTCTTGACCTAATGCTTTTGTACGTGCAACTTCAAAGGCTTTAGTAAAGTGTGGAAGTTTTAACACGAGCTTGTGACAAGACGTCCTTAATCAACTTTGAATGCTTTAGCAGCTGATCTACTCCATGTAAATTTGCCTTTCTTCAAGTAGTGTGTGACAGCTGTCATGATTCTACTAAAACCATTAATGAACCTCTTATAAAAGGTAGCCAGACCAAGGAAACTTCTAGCCTCGTGAAGGCTTGTAGGTTCAGGCCACTCTATGATAACACAAAGTCTTGCCAGCTCAGCGGCAACTCCCTCTTTAGAAATAGCAAAACCTAGGAAGATAACAGAAGATTGCATGAAAGAACATTGCTTCAAGTTTATATAGAGCTTCTCACGAAGGAGGACCTCTAGAATTGTGCGTAAATGAAGAGCATATTCTTTCAGTGTTTTGCTGTAAATGAGGATATCATCAAAGTAGACTATGAGAAAACGACCAATAAAATGTTGAACACCTGATTCATAACCCTCACAAAGATGATAGGTGCATTAGTTAGTCCAAAAGGTATGATCAACCATTCATATAGTTCGTCTTTTGTCTTAAAGGCCATTTTCCACTCTTCTCCTTCTCTAACATGGATTTGGTGGTATCTGCTACACAAATCAAGCCTCAAGAATATTTCAGACCCCGCCATCACATCAAGCATATCATCAACTCGAGTTATGGGTAACCTATTCTTGAAAGTAATTTTATTAATGGCTCCACTATCAACATACATCCGCCAGCTACTATCCTTTAAGAGGGTGAGTAGTGTGCAAAGAACAAAAGGACTGAGGCTTTCACAAAGAAAGCCTTTTCATAACCATTCTCAACCTATCTTCCTAACTCAAGGTGCTCGATAGGCCTCATTCTATAATGAGGTAAATTACGTATAGATGACCCTAGAACCAAATCAATGGCATTTTGAATGTCCTGAAGGGATGGAAGTCTGTCAAGTAGTTCCTCAAGCATAACTTCCTTAAACTCAACAAGCACCTGACTAACTTCAACAGGAGTCTCCTCTTTGGTCTCAATAGGTGGATTTCTAACCTTAGTAGCTACAAGATATAGACAATCCCTCTTTCTTTAACATGTGCTCAGAATCATTTTTATTTATGATGTGCAATGGTTTTCTTTGCTCAAGGAGAGGGAAAGAATATTTTGGTTGAGTTGCTGTAGGATCCTTAGGCTTGGACAGAAACAAAAAAAAATTTCTTACCTTCATGGTAGAAAACATAAGTATTCCTCTTTCCAAAGTGAGTCACATCCAAACATAGTGTTAGGGTCTACATGACAAAATGTGTGCAATATTCACAGGTAAAATATCGCATCATATGTTACCTTGTAAGCAGAAAACTAAATGGGCACGAAAAACCTCCAAGTCACAAATGTAGATGTCTTATCTAGCCAAGCTACTCTGTATGGCTGAGGATGTGGTTCCAATATCAATTGCAGTTGAGGTTAACAATCTTAATATCAAAAAGGGCAACCCGGCGCATGAAGCTCTCGCATATGAGGGATTTGGGAAAGGGGGTACCACAAAGGGCCTATAGTACACAGCCCTACCTAGCATTTCTGCAAGAGGCTGTTTCCACACCTCGAACCCGTGACCTCTAAGTCACACAGCGACAACTCGACGATTACCAATTTTAATATATGTATGAAAAATGATGGTACATCGCCAATCAACTTCTTTCTAAGGTGTGACTATGACACACCTTACCACACATGAATTAGAGGGAGGCACTTCCATATCAAGCTCCTCATCAACATCGCTCACACCATCCTCTGGCTTGTTTGCACACTCATCTACTACTTCCTTATCTTCATTTCACATGTGTAGGTTTTGAAAAGGACATTGATAAGAACAGTGCCTTGGTTTATGACATTTAAAACAAGCATCTAGGTTAGAAGACCTAGTTGTGATTGCTTTACCTTTATTATCTTCCCTACCACAAGTTAGAATAAGATTTGAGTTTGCACCTTTAGGATCAAAAAATGTCTGTAGATATTGCTCAAACTCAAGGGCTGGCTGATAAGCATCCTCGACAGTGCTGACAAGATGTAGCATCATTTCTTTCTGGATGTCCATATGTAATGCATCACCTAACCGAGAAAGTGTTACTCGTGGGTGTTCTTCAATGTCACATTGAAACATTAATTCATCAAACTTGTTCAAGCAGTCTGAGACAGACATTGAACCTTGATGTAACTTGTTCATTGATTGAAAAAGATGATCCATATAGGTGATTGGGAAGTATTTTTGTTATAATTTCTCTTTCATTTGTTCCCAGTATTGTATGGGTGCTTGTCGAGAATGAGCAAGTTGTTTCTCTATATTCATCTAATAAATTTTTGTTGGACTTCAATTTCATCTTTGTAAATCGAACCCTACAACTGTCAAACATATCGTGCCAATCAAAATAACAATCCATGTTAGCTAACCAATAGTTGAAGATTTTAGTATATAACTGCCCATCGAAGCTACAAGCTTCAACTTAAGTCCCTTTCATAGTGTCATCCTTCAATCACGACCATCATGTCTACCATGCCCATCAAACCCACAATCATGGTCATGCATGCCGCTCTAATATGCAGCATATTCATGACGATGATATCAACATTCTCTGTGCTAATCATCCCTGTGTGGATGATCTCCAAAAAAGATGTAGATCATAATCAAACTTTTGAAGGGCTCTTTGCTCTAGTCTTTGAGGTTGGTTTACCTCATGGTCACCCCCTTCCTGGTTATCTTCTATTTGGCTTTTAGGATTTGTCAAATTTTCACAAGCCACTAGGGCTATCGGTTGTGGCTTAATGCACCTTCAGGGTTAGGAGGATTTGCATGCTCATGAATACGTTTCTCTCCTAGTTCTTGTTCATGTTCCTATGGGAGACACATATGGGGACCTTGTTCTAGATCTCTATAGAGTTGTCATAAGATAATTGATATATTTCTAGTTTGTGTGAGGAGGTAAGCAAAAAGTTGCTTAGGGGGCTAGAGTTTAGGATGACCTTAAAGGATTCAGAGGTTAAAGATTTCTATAACTTGCTTCTAATGATCGATGGTACTTATATTTCTTTGCAGGGTGAAGATAAAAGAGTTTGGACCCCAAATCCAACCTTCTTCAAATGGTTGGTGAATCA
The DNA here is from genome assembly GCA_035236585.1 of Warburgia ugandensis. Classification (NCBI taxonomy): domain Eukaryota; kingdom Viridiplantae; phylum Streptophyta; class Magnoliopsida; order Canellales; family Canellaceae; genus Warburgia; species Warburgia ugandensis. The sequence continues at coordinate 57,209,219 of CP141128.1, forward strand.
AACATTTCATCTTCCAGGTGACGGAAGGTGTGCAATTCATTGTGCCCCAAAGTTCAAGCTTTCTGTTTCATTCATCATAAGATGGTTTCATACTTCAAGGTGGAGAAGAGGTAAATCTGTTTGAAGTAAAATGGGTCTTTAGTTGGCCTTTCCAAGATTTGCTAGCTGGATGGAGATGTCCTCATTTAGGGGAGAAGGGTCAGGTGCTGTGGCAGTTGGTTACTTTTGCTATTGTTTGTGTCATTTGGCGGGAAAGAAACAAGAGGACATTCAAAAACATGGAAAGAATACTTACGTGTTTGTTCGTGGTAAGCTTTCGGGGTCAGGTGCTGTGGCAGTTGGTTACTTTCACTACTGTTTGTGTCATTTTGCAGGAAAGAAACACGAGGGTGTTTGGAAACATGGAAAGAACACTTATGTGTTTGTTCTTGATAAGCTTTTGGGTTAGCACTGTCTTGCAGACTTGGACTGTAATAAGGAAAGAATTCCACAGGTACACTATGATGGACATTTCAGATGTTGGAAGACTGTTATCTGAGATATAGGAGTAAAGAAGAGAGTGAAGATCAGGTGGAAGGAACCTCGTGACAGAGTGGTAAGTTAAACTTCAACTGGACTTCTAGTGAGGTTCCAGGAAAGGTGTATGGTGCAAGATCATGGGAGAGGTGATTTGGTAGTTTCTGGTCCAGTTGGATTTGCTGATTCCAACAAAGGATACCCAATTTCACATGCTATTTGCCAGTTCCAAATAGATGTGTTAGCATTCTGCAGACCAATGAGGCAAGGTTTTTGTATTAATCATTGATGACAGCATTTCTACAATCGTAAATATCATTCCATGCCATAGCTGTCAATTCCGTTCCATTCCGGAGGGAATACCCAAAATATTCTGTTCTGGGATGGAGAACAAGACAAACTAGTTGTCTCTTCTGTACCATTAAAAGTTCTGGCATATTTCAGCCTAATCTGGAAGTTTCATCACATTTGCTCTTTTCAGTCCAGATCAGAGATTCTGAACAAAATAAATGAAAAAAAAGTTCTTGAAGAGGTTTTCTAGTAAGATTAGATCACCACAGTACATGGATTCATGGCTGAAACCCACTGGTTCTGGTGGCTGCAACTTAGATTTTCCGGCAAGAGAACCTGACGGCCTATACAACATCTTCCGCTGCCTTCATCACCACCATCACCATGTCCACAACCAGCTGATGAACTTTACCCCTTTGTCATTCAGCTTCAGAGAGAACTACTTAGAGGTTATCTTTATCTTATCTTTCCAAGGCTTTATATATCACCCTCCCAGAAATCATACCTAAGTGTTCTATTTATAAATGTTTCAATGGCAGTTCAACTGGTAATGTTACTCCTTATTTTATCAGAAACTATAAAATTGTTGTGATATTGAGATTAGTTGGGAGTTGTTATGCATTAGATGTGCATGTGCAAAATTACAAGCGTGAACAATCCCTACAGTGATTCAAGCCATTCATCTGGTATGCTCTTTTAAAACAAACACATTTCATTTGGCCTAGCAAGGCTAGCATAGGGTGATATAGACATAGAATTTAATTTATATTTTCTGAAAATTTTCAATGAAATATACTGAAATTGAGGAAAAACCGAAACATTCCACTCTAGTAGAAAAAACAGAATAACCAGCAGAACAGATTTAACGGCTAGCTCTAAGCAGGAAAACACTTCATGCTATAAACACAGCTTACCCTGAAGTGGTTAAGACACTTCATGTGTCCAAGACAATAATTTCAAATCTTTAAATTATAACTTTTAGCATCCTTTCTGAATACAATTAGGCACTCTCTATTATAAAAAAGTTATCATCCTTTGGTTGCCAGTCAAATCAAGTTGGCTAACTGCATTTCTGCCTGTCTTTGCAGGGTTTGGGAGGAGACGAAGAGGGGACTTGCATTGTCACAAGTGGAAATATCACTTTGAGTATTCAAAAGATCTATTAGTACCAAGAGATGCTTAGACAAATATATCATCCTCCTAATTTATTTTTTTTCTTTTGAATGGTGGACACAAGCACTCATACACACACCCCGGAGAGTTTTGAACTCATGACCTTCATGATTGAGACTACTCTTGCACCACTGCCCCACACTCACACATTGCATGAGGTTAGATGGCATAGAAGAAAAAACACAAAGATATGCATACTGGGTAAGGAACTGAAGCCAACTAATAAAATATGACAAACATTTCTAAGTGGAAACTTGGTCATGGTTTTTTAATAAAAGAATCACTTCAAGCAGAATAACTATAGTGGAGTTCTGCCTAATAAGAGAATTGGGACTATGTAAAGTATTGAAGAAAATCGATGACAATTTGCAATGAGTATAAGAGAGTATTGATGACAAATTGAAACGTTTATAAGGTTGAACTTTTAGCAACCTCGATATCTCAGTTATGTTCAGTGTCTGACCTGTATGATTACCATGCCCAATGACACGGTGGGAGAAAGATGAGCAATGGATTTCAGATATTTCAAAACAGGGCAAATAAAACGATGGACAAGTACTCAGCAACGGTTTTCTACATTGGAAGCTAGAGTTATTGACCTAGCCATGTCGATTGAAGTTGAAGAATTTAAGAAAACAGACACCTAGGCAACTGCAAATACTAGCGAACAGTTCAAGGGCAGGTTACTTCCAGCGGGGAAGAAATTGTGCAATTTAGAATCCAGCCTGCAGCATTGTTTTTATTCCCCATTTTGAGATAAGCCAAGAAGAAATATGCTTCCAGAAAAAGCCCTGCTAACAATTCTATCAGCAGATCCTCCTGGCAAATGCAGCATGGTCGCCATGGTTTTGACTGCCAAAAGGCCCAAAGGTAACAACAATCTGCTCTCATTTTCTTCAATGATGATATTTTCTATAGATTTAGCAGGGTTCTCATTGGCCTTCTCGATAAAGGCCTACCTCCATGTGTTCTAGATTCAGCTTTTAAAGATTCTTGTTCAAGTTTATTTTCAATACCAACTTGATTTATGAGTTGAAAATAACTCAGGCTTAGTTCTCACGTACAATTCAGTTGAACTCTCTGTCTTATATAACATATATCCGTGAAGATATTTGATATTGTGTTTAAACAATTTGGCGACCTTTATGTCATGAGATATATATTATGCACAACATACATATAAATTATAGTTTTTATCTCATTTTATTTTATTGAAGATTAAGTAATGTGTAAGAGCGTCTAGGTCATGATGGACATATTTTCAGTAGTGAATGAATAGAATTTGAATTTTCAGTTATCCTCCTTTGTGTAAGGTGGAACTTGACTGGAACACAGAGATCAAACTTATATTCTGTTCTTCTCTCCTCTAGTTTTCTGGACTTATCTTGTTTCTGAAGGTCTGTCTTGAAAATTAATAAGATGAATACAATGTGGACAGTGTGAAGAATGCATTATTTTCCATTGTGAACAAGAAAATGTATTAATGAGTGACAAGGAACAACACCAATTTCAAAATAAACATTTAAAGCAGAAGCACTTATACTTGATTCGTCATTAGGATCAAACGACAACGTGCAAAATGTGAGCGTACAAACTGAAACTATAAACTTACAAGAGAGAACGCACCTGTCTTCTATATTTTCCAGATTGACATCCTCAATAATCCTCATCATCTGCCTCTCACAAGCAGCACTGGTCTCAAGAAACTGCTTTTGATCGTCTGAAAGGTTTGTAGCCTCCAAAAGTGAGTTAGTAAACCGTATTCCACAAAGAGGATTCTTTACCTCTTGGCAAATGTACGCCAACTCTTTCATTCTTGCAAAGCACGTCCTTTCTTGCTGCCTCTGGACTTCCAAAGCTTGTTGCAGTTCAGGGCTTGCAATCTGCAAGAAACAAAAGGCTCCAATAATCTGCCCATCCATATTAACTCTTTTATTTGCTGTCAAGAGTGCTTGCACATATTTGCCATTCCTATCAAAAAATGAAAATGGGAACTTGTCTGCATCCTGCCCTCCAATTGCATTATGCAGGACAATCATAAACTTTGTCAGTGCATCAGGGCCTCTAAGACGACAACAACTTCCAAACACTTCTCCCACCAGTAGCTTTCCTATGATTTCGCTTCTTGGCCAACCAGTAAGCTTTTCCATAGCTGTGTTCCACTCTGAGCAACTGGTGTTTTCATCCGAGGCAAATATAGGTGGAATCAGAGGATTAGGACTCTGTACAATGCCCTTGTAATCGCCTTGTATGTGAATGAACTTATCCATAACCACTTTCTGGCCAGTAACATCTTGACCTACAAAGCATACCCCAACAATATTGCTTGTGTAATCCTTACTAGAGCAGGCGTTCACAACTACAAAGATAGCCTTTTTTGTTTCCTGTGAACCAAAGGTCCTGAGCTTTATCTCTACATTCTTATCTTCCTCACCTGCATGAACATTTCATAATCTACCATCTTTCATTTGGGAACAAAATCATTGACAAAGACTAAAACAGAACAGGATAAGATCCAAAATGAGTAATGAGTTATAGTGAATGAAAAAATAAAAGAAATTCAATGCTAGGACAAAAGAAGCTTGGAAACTGACTGAAATAGGGCTTTTCAGAATTCTAAGTAAATTTACCTATCAGAAAAATGTAATTAATTCACAAAGCCTTTCACCCAAACACATGTTATTTAATTGCAGATGTTCTTTCTTTTCTTTTTTTCCAAGAAGCAGAAGAAAACTCAATTATAAGCACAGAACTTACCTCTTAAGGCACGATAAAGTAGCTTGTCTACAACATCTGCAGATTCCTTATAAACAAGATCATGGACTAGGGACTTCCCCATAGCTTCTTCAACCAAAAGTCCTGACAGCTCTGCAATTTTTGCATTCCACCCATTTATACGCCCATCTGAGTCAACAGCAAAAATTGGTGCTGTTGCTGTCTCTATCAGCCTGACCATCTCTCTAGCAACAGAGCTGAGCTCATCCATTCCCTGCAACTCCAAATCACCAAATTGATTATTGCTAACGACAGCCTTGGTGTTGGCTTCAGAATCCTTAAATGAATCTCGCAGAATAAGCTGTAGAGAATGAATGGCATCCATCTCTGCGTTCTCCCATGGCAAACTCCTGCTCTTTACCACTTCCAAGAAAGCCTTAAATGATGAACGCGGGTGCATCCTCTGTCCATCATCTTTATCTTCAGGATGATGCTTTGCCCCTCCCCATTTGATCTCTTTCCCTGTATGTGACCTGAACCAAAATAAGAAATCCTTTGAGGTGATATAAGCAACAGCCATTCCACAAACTGCATCACCAAGCAAAGCCGCACCAGGATAACCAGCATCAGCTAAACTGTCAGTGCTTAAACCAGTGGAATCCCCATGACAAGCCAACAACCATTCTGCAATATCCTTTATCTGAGCTTCAGTTGGAGTAACACCGAGAGGATAATACCTACCCTGGTAATATAATGCAGCCCCATCACATTTCACCAGGTCCATTATACTAGGACTTTGGGTGACAATTCCAGTTGGAGAGTCACGGAGAAGCATGTCACACAAGAGAGTTTCTGTCCTCAGAACATGTTTCTCCAATAGTTGTGATGCCAATTGCAATTCCATATTCAGCTGTAGCCCAAATGCCTGCATAAGGAACTCACAAGCATAACGAAGAGGGAAGGGAATGCAACGGGGGGAAGTGTGATGGCACACAACTAGGCCCCAAAGTTTCATCGAGTTTCGCCCACTAACACCCTCCTCGTCGTTTCCATTAATGATAACAGCCATTGCCAGGGATGCAATTGACCCCATGTTGGCCATGTATTGAGCATGACATCCATGTGGGGCCCGTAAGGTTGAACCAACCAAGCAAAGTGGTTGCATCAATTCCTCATCTTGGATGACTCTAACAGGAGTGGCATGACAATCAACTATCATCCTAACCCTATTCTGCTTGAATAAGAACCTCGAAGCCTGTGGTATATCAGTAGCAGGATAATGTAGGCCAATATAAGGTTCTAAGTCAGCCCTCTTGCTTTCAGCAACTACCTCACCATGCTCGTCTTCGTGAAACTTATAAACCATAACCCTGTCATAACCCGTGAGCTCCCGCACATGTTCAACAACAGTATCACAAAGTAGCCTAATATCTCCACCTGGGAGGGCCTGCAGCCGCGAGATCGCCCGAACAGCTAGCTTCTGCGATTGCACGGCACCGGCAATCGACAATGCAGGATCCTCCGTCCTAGCGGGCTCTAAATCAATCACGATCCCCACATCAATCCTGTGCAAAATGGCATAAAACGGTTTCCCCGAATTCTTTGAATGGATCCATACTGGATTCAGCAGTGTAATTTCCCTAGCACTGGCAGCTTTCTCTAACAAAATAGCACTCGAAGGCGTGAAAAGGGTCCGAACATCAGTACCCACACTAAGGCTTTCTGCTTTCTCAAGACTCGGAACCGATTGCGGTGTAAGGTCAAGCATTTCAGTAGCATTTTCACTGTATGCAATGACCCGAAAGCTTGCCTCGTCTACAGCAATTGTACAGCCAAAGGGCTGGATATGGCCGCCGCGTTGAATTTTCGATAGATATGCAGTTATCTGTTGTTCTGGAATGGATTGGTTTGTGGTTCTAAGAGATTGAGAGTAGTCAAAAGATTTACCGGATTCGCCGGACTGTTCGAAGACCGCATGGAGGCGGGCGTCGACGGTGTATTGAGCAATGGCTTTGCTGATGGAGTCTGTGTGGTGGGTCCTGATATTGCTTGCCCCTGATGAATTGGTGTGATGGGTATGTGCTGGTCTACTTCCAGAAGCCATCGATGGGTCTTCTCTGCTGCTGCTTCTTCACTATTTCTCTTGTGGGTAGTCGTTGTTTTTGCTTCTGTAGGTAAAAAGAGGTTGGGAATGTGTGGTTTTATTGGCGGGTGGATCGGAATGAAGTACGAATGGTGGAAAATGGAGGAAATTAAAGTACTGAAAAAAGTGACCAACGAAACAGCTTGCTCTTCCCCTTTTGGTGGCTACTCTTGTTTTTGCCTCTTCCTTTCCGTGGGCAGTAGTAAAGGAGAGGCTGTTGATGATGCTCCAAAATGAAGAGATATTTTGGTTTTGTGGGTTGATTTTGAATTATGAAGATTGTTTGTTTATCTTGTTCGAGGCGCAAGAATAGCTTTGGCGCGGGATTGTCAGAGTGGAAGGAGAAGAACAGAAACTTCTTTTTGCATTTTATATTTGTGGGGATCCTTTCTTCTGTTTAAATTTTGAGAGAGAGAGGAGATGTTCACGCAGAGAAAAAAAAGATGCTTGCAAGGAGAGGGTGATATACGATGAATGGGGAGGAAAAGGCTTTTGTTGTGTGTTGTTTGATGCTGCTTTTGGCTTGAACAGTACACACAACTACAGCCCCCGATGGGATCCAATTAGGAGCTGCCTGCAGGAGATAATACGGGAATAATAATTTCACTTTTCTTTTTCTATGTTCTTTCATGCATTTCTTAGTTTTGTACGAAGATCTGCCGATAAGAGAAATACAAGTAAGATCGGACGGCTACAAGTACGAGTGAGCGTGGCGAATAAGATGTTGTGTGTCTATGTTCTGCACCTTCTATTGCCCTTCTTTTTTGCCAAAATTAGTTAGTGAAACCCCTTTGTCCATTCACCCATATTAATTGAAACTTTCTTCCAATTCTTTTTTCTTTTATTTTATGAGCAATCAATTGAGGCAAAACAGGCGCCTCTCACAATGAGGCTAGCTTATGGGTCCCAGCCATCCCATTATGGGGACGGATAAACCTAGGAGAATATGTGACTGGCTAATTCTTTACAGAAACTAAAAGACGTGTTATCCTACTTTCTCATTTTAACTCTCATAATCATAAGACGATTAGTATGCGTTTGCACGGCCCATTTTCATTCAATGCATGTAACGGCAATTCAATCACTATGTTGTAACCTGTAACTTATACAACCCGGTAAAGTCATGTGGTATAATCATCTCAAAGACTCGGTGGATCCTCACAAAAGTAAGTATCAATCGCACATGGTAGAAAAATTGACATTTGATCATCTCATCATCTAATAATGCACGGTGACAATAACACAGGAGAAAAGACAGAAGAACACGAGCCCTACAATACAAAGTAAAAACTTCACTTCACGTGGCTTACCGCATAAAATAAAAAACTTCACGCGCAGGGAACTATTCTTTTGTTCGGTACCGGAGAAAGATGCGCTTGCAAAAGCTCGGTCCACACGTGCGGCAAAAACCAATTGATGGCCCAGAACGCCCTGCCCAAAAACTAGGATTACACGTGCGGCAACATGTAGGTTGCCATGTTGCGTCCCTAAAATCAAATGATGGTCCTTATCTAAATATCTTTTGCCATGTAATTGGAGTATGTGAGTCAGAGCATATGTGTATCATCTATAATAAAATTATAACTGTTGATATATCAAGAACAAATACCATGCTCCACTTTAAGTTAGGACCTTTTATTCTAAAGGCATAAATGGTTATGCTCAATCTAAAACATTCTCATCAGTCATGTCCACTAAATGTTCCAACAAGTTGAGGTTATGTCTTATGTATAGATACACTTTCAAACACCTTCATATATGTCTTAAGTCTCTACTAGGTGATTTAGAAAGATCATCTTCCATCTTATTGGTAGCATTAGATATAGCAGTTGTTTCTGTTGTGGATTCCAAGTCCCATTCTAATTCATGTCGATCCAAGCCTCTCTGTTTTGATGATAACCAACATCAATCATTCTTGATTTTATCTTTTTTATAGGAATATTATTATATATCTTTGTTTAGAAACAAACAAGATCAGACAAAATGACTAAGTTTCACAATCTTAAGTAACTAAATTCAAATAGAGTCAATTATCAAGACTTAGATGCAAATCCAACTAGATAAAATGAAAATTGAGTCAGCTAAATAGAAACCAAGTAAACTAGATTACAACAAAAGCAAATGGAAGAATCTATTGAAAATGAGTAGACTAGTCGTGCAAACTTAGTTAACTATTCTCATGTATTCTTCCCAAAACTTGACAATCTCAAATTTTACTAACTATTGGAGGATGGAGTGAATATGGATTAAAGAACTAAATATTTCACTGGTGTGTTAACTCATATGCAAAAAATAGCCGAGTATCAAAAGTGTAGTTCGACTATTATATTCCAGTAACTTTAGGATGATTTCACTTATCACAATAGTATAATACTTTGGAAATTAGATCTACTAAAAGAAAGGATTGATTGCTTGCTCAAGGAATTAGCCAACTAATTTCAAATTCTAGTCAATTAACTAAAAAAACAATATAAGTTTCAAATTCTAGGTTGAAAATAAGCTGACTAGGCATGAAGAACATTTAGCCATGATTCCAACAACAAAATCATGGATTTAGTACAAAGGGAATTTGGTCTACAATATTAGTCAAATAGCTGACAAGACAAGAGATAACTTTGGCAACTATCCATTTAAATTTAAATGTTTATCTCTTGGATAGATAATGATGCTCTCAAAAGGTCATGAATTAGTTTTCAACAAATCCTTTTGAATTGTGACTAATATATGAATTATATGGAGAGGAAAACAAGCAAGAGAAGAGATTGAAAATCAAAATAGAGCCTTCAAGTATCTACTGAAAGAGGCTTCCACAAGTCTGTGTTAATTCTTTCTACTCTTTATTTATTTGTAAACTCTTTATCTATTATTTGTATTTGTGTCTAAATGTAATGAGATAGAGATTCTTCTTCAACTTATTCATTGTATTTGAGAGTGGTGTAGCTCTCTTTTTCCTTACATAGTTTTCAAGGTGCTTATAATATGATGAGATTAGGACAAGTACTAAAATTTTCTATTTGTGGCCATCACATTGTCAACTGGTGTTTAAAAGCTCGCAAAGAATAATAATAGTGAAAGCTTAAGGGAATCCCTAACCCTTTCATCTTTCCTTCAAGCTTTAAGGACAATGGAATCTCTAATTGTCCTTAGAGAGAGAGAAATTTGAACCCTAGAAAAAAAGGCTTGATTTCTCTAAACATAGTTTTCATAAGCTACTTTTTTAATTTATCCATCTATTTCTTTTCATTTTCTCCTATTCTCTTACTTGAAAGTTAACCTAATGGGAGAAATTTGGGTTTCTAAGGTTCTAACCTTATGGGTATGTTTTCATGAAAGTTTAAACTCAAAGATGGAGATTCTGAAATTGCTAAGTACATCTCCTAGGGCTTCTTACAACTTTCCTTTTGTTTTCTTGAATTTACATTTTCAAAGAGTGGAGCACACAAGAAATATCCCTTTCCATGGTTCTTTTTTTTTTTTAAGTGATACTTCAAAGGCAAATAACTTCCAAGGGAAAACCTAACTTGAAGTATGCAATGGTTTTCCCTAACCTAAGAGACAATTTATATTTTTATTAGTTGTCTTTTAATCATTCTTTGCAAATTTCAAGGAGAAGGAATTTGCTTCTATTGTAATCAATGAGAGATGATTTCTTTTGAACAAATAAAATCCATTCTCTTCTTAAGTATCCTATAATATTATGTATAATAGCTAAAAATGCATTATATTCATGCTTAGTATGTTTCTAATTCATAACATTCACTATGCTCTTTAAATTCGAGTATTTATAATGTATGATTTACAGTTTTATCATGATTAGTCTCAATGTAAACAACATGTTTGCTTTATGTTTAAAGAATGATCATGATTATGTTTTCAAGGTCTTTGGCTTAGTTGTTTTCATCAAAGCTCAAATCATGTTTCTTCTATGTCCCAGCTTAGAAAAAAATTTCTAATCAATGCTTGCATATTTAAATTTCATTTTCATGTTTCTAGGATGCACAGATAGTTTCATTCATTTTACATATCTTTCTTTGATTTAATAAATTCAGTCATGTTGAATTAGCCCAATAGTTCAACATCTATGCTTTTCTTTAGTCCCAAGATCATGTTTTTAGTTCTTGGTGTTCGTCATGTAATAGATGCACTATTAGACCTTCTGCATGTCATTCTAGCTTTCTTTTGAGCATGTTTCAAATCTTCAAGGCATCACTTTTTTGTTTGTTAGATTCATCAACTCTAATGATATGTTTTCCTTTATGATATCATGTTGATGTGAGTGTAAGTATGAGTGTTTATCTTTTTGTTTTTACCAAATAACTTGCTTTAGGAATTTCTTGTCTTTATTTTAAACATTAATCTTGATTTTTCTAATCTTAATGAAAGACAAAACCAAGTAATTAGATTTTCAAATATAGAAGAACAAAGGGGGTCGTTTGCTTACACTACTTATTACTTTAGTTCTTAGAGATGTTAAACTTAGATCTCTGGTTTAGTAGACTTATTTAAGTCATTAGGGACCAAAGCCCATTTTACCTTAAGTGGCTAAATCATTATATTTTTTAATATTATTAAATTTTATGAACAATAATTATTTCAATGTATCAAGTTATATTTGACAATTTTGATATAGGTGTTTTGGTTCTTATGTATATTGATGAATTTAACATGTACTATTATGATTTATCAATTATATTGTATATAGATATGAATTTTGATTTGATATGGTTTTATCTAACCTTGTAAATTATCACAGTGACTAGTCATACTCACCCCCTTAAAAGAAATTATTTCAAGTGGAATTTATAATAAAGAGAAAGATGAGATTGACTACTGAAAACTATTTAAGTAAGAGACTTTTAATGGAAAAAAGAATGTGAGATACTATTTATACATTTATTTGTAATAAAATTTGATTAACTATTAGTAAAGATGTACTTGTTATACTTTAGACTAATTAAAGATACCATTTTGACTACTGAGTGTTGGGGTTGTGACTAGTATTGTGATTGTAAGAAATGAGGAAGGAAAATCTTTGTCTTGAACTAATTTTTTTTTTAAATGTTATCAGGTGTCTTCCTATATGTTAAATGAGTAAGTCCAAAAATAGAGGAAAATCTACCAAATTTTAAGTATAAATGCATAGTTATGGTATTTGATTTCAAAAGAATTTTTAAACTAGGGCCCCACTATTTCAAAGAGTATTAAAAAAAAAATCATGGTCATCACAAAAGGATCACAAATTCTAACCTAGGTAAGATAATAAAACTCTATTGACTACTCATGGACACTTAAAAAATACTTATATTGATCTCTTGGCTACGCTTTTGGGGACATCACTTAGTTTGAGTTTGGCTTTCATAGAATTAGAAAATTAGAAACAATATTCAAAAGAGGTTAAGCAACGAATAAAGTCATTTAATTTGTGCATGCTTACTTGTAATTCTCAAACGCACACAATAGAAGTTAAAAGAAAAATTCCCTCTTACACACGTCACCCATGCATTGCATTCATGGAATCATATTTTGCATACCCTTATCTATGAACTTGATACTTGGTGAACTAGGCCGCCACTTGATCATATAGGGTACAAGAGAGGTAGACAAAAGGTTCAACCCTTAGCCTTGCCCTTATGAATGTATCAAAGAGGAATCAAGTAACTACAAACTGTTGATAGATGGTATTTAAGCGATCCTTAGTCTACGATCCATGAGGTATATTAGTGAAACGTTTGTTCAAAGAACCTAACCTATGAGCTTTATACGTCCCCCGTGAACATCATGTACATGTAGTCCACCATAAAAACATTAGGATGTCCTAAATGGTTAGAAAACATACCATACTATGTAAGATATGCTCTTTTAACCTTAGGATCTTTCATCACAAGATCCATGTGTCATCATTCTGATCTCTTCAATCATCAATTCCATGTGATCCCTCTGTCAAAAAATATGAAAATCATTCCCCACATTCTTTATTTTCTCCATTTTCAAAGGGAATAAAATCCTCTATTTAAAAAAATAATAAAAAATCCATTTTTCAAAGAGGAAAGAGTTTTCCTTCACCTTCCATCATCAAAACAAGAGAAAACTATTCAAAAGAAACTTGTAAAGAGGAAGAAGTTGATCTCATTTCTAAAGTAGAAATTTTCCTCCACATTTAAAAGCTGGTTTCTATATTTTAAAAAAGGAAAACAATCCCTTCATCATTTTTAAAATTCATCACTCTCAAAGTAGAAAAGAATTTTCCTCCATTCTAATTTGCACAAGACTAAAGAATCCCCTCTCTCATGCTCAAAAATTCATCATTCCCCTAAAGGAGAGAATTCTCCTCTATTTTCAAAATAATTTTAGAGAAGAAAGAATTTCCTCTATTTTCAAAGTTTCTAAAGAGGAAAGAATTTTTCTCCACTTTCTAAGAACTCTCCAAAGAGGAAAGAATTTTCCTCCATCTACAAAAATTCATCATGCTCACTTTTCAAAGAGGAAAGAGTTTTCCTCCATCACTCCTCAAAGAGGAAAACAAAATTGAATACTTATCATTATTTATACCATGAAACTCCAAGTTGCTTTAGGCAACCAAAACCAAATCAGTCAACTCCTGGGAATACCATGACAGAAGCTTTGGTTAAAGAGTTGAGAGAGACCAAATCTGCTATAAAAAATTATAACAAATGGCCCCTCATTACCTTGATCTATTTGCAATGGAAATTATCTTCTAAGGACTTCATGATGCTTTATATCGTTCAACATGATGGAACTAAGTGTCCCAAACAGAATGTCACATAGTACATCTCCTAACCCTCCACATACAGGTTTGATAGTCCATAGTTGGGAAACTTATTTATGAGATCCCTTACTAGTGAAACCTTGGCATGACCCATGGGTGTAAAAAGAGAGAAGGATAGCACAAGGGTGAAGCTGGTAGCCTCTTTCGTTCAAAGATTCTACCATCTAGCCTATCATGTGGTCATTAAGACCTAGAATTGGTCAAGTAAGCTCTAATGACACATTTACCAAATTGATGGAGAGGTGGTAACAGATTGCCCAAAAAATGCAAATAGTTCCCTGCTTTGAAGAACATATCATTCTAATCTTGTGATCTTGAATTCTAACTATAGGTTTATCCTCTACTACCACCCATTCTAAATAATAGATGAGTTCAAGAGACATGAAAAAAGAACTGATAATAACATAGCCTATGGGTGTTATACTCCAAATTCTAAGAAGGTTGAAAATGCTGAGCGTAAGCCAAAGAAACCTATCTCTTCCAGTTTGTTTAGATCATGACCCATCTTATCATTATGCAACTCATTTTCCCACTTTTGTTGTAACAGCTTCTCACTTGTTCACAAGTCAACACTCAAGCATCTTATCCTCCACAAAATCTCCCCAAAATTTAGCTCTAAGTCCTACTTGAAAATTAGGCAACCTTACCTCAGAACTATCTCAACAAAGGGCCAATCACTGACCTTTAGCACTCGTCAAACCTTCACACCACTCACCAAACCTTTAACCAACTCCACAAAGGTGGCAAAGACACCCCTCTCACCCTTAGGAATCCTATTCTCGAAGGAACTTTCATTGATCCCAGCAACTACGATGCTTATCACTATGCCTTTTGTCACACCATTGAAATTTGCTAGAATCTTAAGCAACAGATTCAAGACATAATTGAAATAAGTCAAGTTGAGCTAGCCAGAAAACCTAATCTTCACCCAAACCCTCTGTGAAATTTCCATGAGGTTTCTCATTCTCCTTCAAAGAATTAGTCTATTAATGTGATCAAAGTCCCGGGATCTAAACTTAGCTCTAATACCAACTGTGGTGACCTAAGTTTTTCAAATGTCTTTTTATGATTATTTTTGAAAGGGAAGATCTATAATTAAAATTCCTTTTAAAAAACAAACAATAAAAACATTTTTCTTTGAAACTATTTTTTCAAAAAACCTAAGTGTCCTTGTACAAGTCAAAACATGTTCATGCAACATTTTTACATTCAAAACATAACAAGTGAAAACTTATCATTTCCCAAAATTCTATCTAGTTATAGCCCATTGTCCAATATGTATTAAACACATTTATCCATGTCTAAACTGATTATCATAGTTACATAACCACTCAATCATTTAACAATATTTATAAAATGTACAAATTGCACATACATCGTCTTTAATCTATCTGGCTACTCATGATGCCTTGCCTCAACACTCTTGCCATTTTCTTCTTCACATTTATTTGCGGAGTTGGTGGGGTGAGTATAGGAGCATATACTAAGTAGGTAAATCTAAGATCGCAAATATTAAACAATGTAAATTTGCATCCATGCACTCATGCACACAATGAAACATCCTTAAGTATTGTCCCTAAGGTTTGTCAATATAAATTCAAAATGTATCATTTGCATACCTATCAAGCATTCCATTAAAGATTTTAGTCCAGTTAAGTACAACATAAATACAAGAGTAATATGATATGTTACTATCAAAAGAATCCACATCAAACATCTATATAATCCATGATAAAATAGTTAAAAATTGAAATCTCAATTTAAATCACTTATAGGTCAATTCCCATCAATTTATGTCAAGCCTATCAGTTCTTAAAACATAATTATAAATTACTCTCAAATATATCAAGCCTAGTGGTCAAGGCATCTATGACCCTATCATGCTTGTGGTGCCTAAAAAATCAACCTCCTTTAACTGCCTTATAGTGGGACATCACAACACTGTAGCAATTGCCCAATCATGGAACACTATAGTGAAAAGGTGCATGGATCACTATGTTACGAAAGCTACCCAATTGTGGGACATCATGTGCTTAAACGTTGACACCAATTGCGTGAGACTTATCATCATCTTGAATGGGAGGAGAACAGATTGGTTAGTATGGCCTTCCCATGATGCCACACCTAAAGTTTAGCCACTTGGGCTTGGTGTCAAAATATCAACTTTCAAAAGGTAGGTGGCCAACTCTATTACCCTCCTAAGATAGTGTCCACCAAGTGAAAGAGCCTATATAAAACAAATCCTTGGCAAATTAATGCATGAAAATTTATGTACAAGTATACCCTTTGCAACATACTAGTCATCAGATGATCACATAATTAGATCTTCATCATGGTTTAAAGTATCAATTTTTCACTTAAATATGATTGAGATGTCAAATATATATGGTGCATGAAAATCAATTAGGAAATCAATCTATATTATGCTTTTTAGAATTTCAAGTATAATCATAAAATCCCTCTATTTAACAGAAAATCTAACATAGTTTCCCCCTACTTATAGGAGAGTGCACATTTAATGCATGTGATGCTATTCACCTAATAATCGTAGTTTCATATTCAATTAAAAATGGAGACTCTATCTCCTAACAATTTCATTCAAAGATAATTCAAGAATTCTCACATAATTTAAGTTACAAAGATACTATTTTTCAACTTCAAAGAGGGTCATTGACTACAATTTGAATGTAGTAATCACATACCTTTAACAATTAATACATGACTGCAATTATTTAGAAAACTTAGCAACCTTAGAATTACCTACCTTAATCTAACGGATCAAATTCACTAAGGTTAATCACAAATCAATTTGGGTGTTGATTGATGATTAGGAATCACTGATCAAGGCTTTTACCATCAATTAAGCATCAATCTGAGAAATTTGATATAAATGACATAGTTTAGTCTCTCAATCGTAGAGATATATATATATATATATTAAAATCTTAATTTGAACTATCATATTTTCCATGATCTATTGTTCAACCTTAGATAATATAGATCTAGATGTTGGGGAAATCAATTTCACATATCAATGGTTAGATATGATCTTTCAAGCCTAGATCACATGGATCTAAGTGCTGAATGATTAAATCTACAAATTAATGATCCAATCAAAATTTATACATTTAAGAAGCTTTTAATTTATCATCCTTAACCTAGATAATCATTAATATGAAATTTATATCATTAGGTTCATAGATCCACTATCAATCATGTTTTTAATAGTTAGATTTGTAGATCTAGGACTTTTACTTTTGCACTCTGTTTAGATAAAAAATTCAATGATTGGATGATCTTTGATTGAACTTTCATAAGACAAATGTGTGTATATCAGGCAACAAGGATTGCAAAATGTAACTTTTTATTTTTCAACACCAGAATCTTATCACAATTATCGGAGAAGACGACTAGAAAACAATCACAGCCAAGCCTTATTACACTATGCTAAAAATGTGGAATTTCATGAAAATAAATTGTGGGTTTTTCATATCTCCATTTCACCTTCATTCTTATGAAGTTTGAAGGGATTGGCCTTTTGGTGTCGGAAAAGGGGAAAAACCTGACAGAGGCATCAGTTGATATCTGCTAGAGAACAACAATTTTCCCTTGTCAATCTGGCTATGTTGGATGCTATGTTTATTCTTTCTATGACTGACTTAGTTTGATGTATCATCGATTAGTTACTTCGGCCAATGCTTTTTTGATGTTTGAGATGGCTAGCGGTGGAAATTGTCTACTCACAACCAATAGTGGGCTTGGGTGCTAGACCAAGAGAGATAGGGAGAAAGAAAGGGAAAAGAGAGAAGGGACTATGCATGGGTAGATTTTCTGCCTTGTGTAAGTAGTAGTCGTCGATGGTGATTCCGACGCCAATAGTTGCATACATACATACATATATATATATATATATATAGAGAGAGAGAGAGAGAGAGAGAGAGAGAGAGAGAGAGAGAGAGAGAGAGAGAGAGAGAGAGAGAGAGAGAGAGAGAGAGAGAGAGAGGTGGTGAGTTCCCTCCTCTAGCTTCCTCTTTGCGTGAGAGGTAGCTAGGAGTGGAGCTCCACGGGTTGAGTTCCTCCATGTTGGCTATAGAATGAGGCCCTTTGTTCTAAGGGAGGTGCTGTTATCAATTTGGAGCCCCTCCTTCAATTAGTAAAATTTGGGATTTTACATCTTTGATCTCTATTTCATGCAAAGTTAGTGTCGTTGAAAAGCTCTTGTTGTGTACATTCTAAATTTTGTGCTTTTGATGTCAAATTTGGAGTTTTTAGCAAATTTATTTATACAAATTTTGATTTCAATGAATTTCAATTATTTATCCCATCTTTCAATCAAAACTGTGATAAATTATATATAATGCTATTAAAATGTAGGGTTGTCACATCCTCCCCCCTTAGAAAAATTTTATCCTTGAAATATTCTTTTACATTGCTACTCAAATAACTCTAGGTGCATTCTCTTTATCTCATCCTTGATTTTCTAGGTAGCCTCCTCAATAAAATGATAATGTTGCTAAAGGACTTAGACCATTGGAATGGTCTTCATCGCTAACATGTAATCCTTTTTATCCAAAATCTGGACAGCCTTCCTCTTCAAAAGTCAGGTTAGGTTGCAGTTCTGTTAGTACGTGTTAAGTACATGAGAAGGGTCATGCATGTACTTATGTAATATTGAAACATGAAATACGTCATACAAATCTACAAGTTGCAATGGAAATGCCAATTTATACGCCACCACTCCAATTCTTTTTAAAATTTTAAAAGGACCAATGAATTGAGGGCTTAATTTCTCTTTAGCACCAAACCTTATAATTCCTTTCATAAGAGAGACTTTAAGTAACACGTGACCTCCAATTTCAAATTCCAAATGTCTCCTCATTAGATCTGCATAACCCTTTTGTAGACTTTGAGTAGCGAAAAGTCATTTCCAAATAAGTTTCACTTTCTCTACAAATTGCTGCACTAATTTAGACTTCATCAATTCTCTCTCTCTCTCTCTCTCTCTCTCTCTCTCTCTCTCTCTCTCTCTCTCTCTCTCTCTCTCTCTCTCTCTCTCTCTCTCTCTCTCTCTCTCTCTCTCTCTCTCTCTCTCTCCAACCTCATTCTAACAAGTTGGTGAATGACATGGTCTTTCGTATAGTGCTTCGTATAGTGCCATGCTAATGCTAGCATGGAAACTATTGTTGTACATGAACTCAATAGGGGAAAGATTCTCATCCCAATTTCTTTTCCAATCAATTGCACATGCTCACAATATATCTTCTATTGTCTAAATAGTTCAGTTTGATTGCCCACTTATCGAGGGATAGAATGTTCTACTGAAACTCAAGGAAGATCCCGATCCCTCCTTTACACTCCTTCAAAAATTAGAGGTAAATATGCTATCCCTATCTAAATTAATGGTCACAGATGTGCCATGCAAGCTTACAATCTCCTTGATATATAGCTTTACCAAGCTATCTATGGTTTGTGTCTGTTGAATTGGGATAAAATGTGTTGACTTTGTTAGTTGATCCACAATCACCCAAAACTTGTCAGGCCCATTCGACATCCTAGGAAATTCACTAATGGAGCCTAGGGTAATGTGGTCCCATTTCCACAAAGGAAGATCAATGAACTGTAATATTGGTGTCAGCCTCTGATATTCACCCTTCACGTATTGATAGGTTAAACATCTTGCCATGCATTCCTTGACACCCTTTTTCATTCCATTTCATAAAAAATTTATTTTCAAGGCATAATACATCTTGGTTCCCCATGGATGAATGGTATACCATTAATGGTGTGCCTCCTAAAGGATTTCTTGTCTCAACTCTCTGTTTGATGGAACTACCAATCTTCTACAAAATCGTACACTCCCATTTGAACCTTGAGTAAACCCTGGTTTACTAACCAATGCTTGTGTCTCTCTCTTCTTTTGGAGCCTGGAGAACATTCTCAACCATAGCCAATTTTAGTACTAAACTAGCCACAATCGATCCCTTACCTATGTAATGAATTTCTGGCTTACAATTAATTACATCCTAAAGTAATTTCCACTTTCTGGAGAACATACCTGCTATCAACCCTTGAATCTTTCAACTTAATGCATCAACTACCACATTGGCCTTTCCTAGGTGATGCTGGATGGAGAATTCATAATCTTTTAAATACCCCATCCATCTTCGTTGCCTCAATCATGCCATACCTTTGAAGCTTTTGATCTTGATGACTAGGAGGATAATATAAACCTTATATTATCTAAGTAGATTGGGAATCCCCACAACATACAAAATGAATGGACCTCCTATTGGTAGAGTTACTAAAAGGAAGCAATGGCGTAAAAAAAGAACTGAGCTCTTAGGGAGTTGGAGATAGTTTGAGAGGACTCCGAAAAAGCCAATTTTACAAAATTCTAGACCTTGGAAAGAGTTGATGAACATCATCTCCTTGGAGTTAGAAGATATCTTCTAAGGACTACAAAAGACACATCCTACTAAGAAAAGTAATGGAAATATCTAGTCAAGTCTCTCATGTTATAGTGACCACTAATTTTAACTTCTTCCACCTCCTTGATAAGAATTTCTTCATGAAGAGCATTCACCCCAACTTCATATACACAATAGAGTGGTAGTCCAATTCTAACAAGAAATACATGGATTTTGGGTACCCTCCCAGTGTTGCACTCCAAGTTTTAAGGAACACATCCTAAATCTGAATGCTAGAGTACAACCATTGGCTTTGTGCCCTCCTCAAGGTTTCCAATATGACCTCTACCATGAATATAGCAAATCATTCAAACATGAGATTGGCAATTATCTCATGTAAAGGAATTGGAACTATAGAAAGGAGGAAAAATCAAATGCAACATAGGGGCAATCATGAGAAAGTATGGACCCTACTCAAAAGAGTACCCTTTGATGCAGTTATGTGACATCTACCAATACCACATTCATAAGGCAACCCAATGTTGGCTCTCTAAATCTGACATTCATGAGAGTGTTCATAGTGGTATCTTTGCTCAAGATATTGTAATGGTAGAATAATTTTGTCTAGAAGAGATTGGTGAAATGATAGCTTGAGGAAAGATTTATTGCACCTATCATAAGACATTTGGCCATTACATCAACAAATGGTAAGATTTTGGCTTTAAATTGCTAGTCAGTTAAGAGCGTACACCCATTAAGGCAATTATAGATGAAGTTTTAGAAATGGTAGCTATTCCCTACATGACTATTCCATTAGTGGTCATGAACGAAACACCCAAACCATTGGTCAAAGATTTTATCAAAGGGCTGGAAAAAGCACTCTTTGATCACACCATCATTAAATTTGCAACAAGAACTTGGAATGGCTCCATACTATCATCCTAGCATTGTCATTTTCACAAAAGAGAGGGCCATAAGACAAAATAGTGTTATGGCACAATGATGCATATTTGGGATCTTATCGGTAAAGTATTGAATGATGAAGGGTTGATTTCCTCTATCATGATAGTTAAACCTTGGAAACATGTGAAACCAATGCTGAATTTTCTCAAATGATGCACTGAGCTAGTGAGGAGATGTACAACAACCCTTTCTGAATAGCCGAGGCCATTGACCAAGAAGATGAGATTGATCCCCAAGGTTATTCACTTATCACATAATGGAAGGTCATAATACTTAAAGATGTTGGAACTCTAGGTCCCATATCTAGAAGCTACTTGTTGAGTATCCAATTTTGTATAAAAATCACAGAATCAGTTGCCCATGTCCTATAACTTATAGCGTTAAATTAGGGATTTAGGCCAAAATTTATAGCACATGCATTTTTTACCGAATAAATCAAATATTTGATAATTTGAAGGTTCAGAAGCTAATCCAAGTAATTATGAGAATAATCATATTTTTTGGGATTTAATTAGAGTTTTCATCTTTTGTAGGACTCAAGATGGTGATTTGATGGCCGAGATTGATTAAGATGAAAATTGAAGATCAAGATCAAAAGATTGAGTCAAGGCCTGAATGTCATCAAATAAAAGTGAGAACAAGGATCAAGATCACCTTAGGGCTAGTAGAAGAAGGAATTGGAGAAGTCAAATGTGACTAAAGTGATCCGTATATAGACATGCAAAGTCTATCACCTTTGCATGGGATCCACTTAAGTCACTTAAGCCATGAAGAAGGTGACAAGCTAAAGCTTCTAGCCAACCATCAAAGACAAAGGGGTTGGTTACTAAGCTATGTCAAAAGAGCCCCTAAATCCAACCACGAAGTCAAGTCATGTGAGTTCTTAAAGTAAGCCATCAAGCCACATGAGCTAAGCTACATAGAAGGATATGATTGGAGGCAATCTAAAGCAAATATCCATAGATTTTTAAGGGTTTTTTTTGAAGATATTTGAGGGAAAATCCAATTGGTTAGGATAGTATGCAGACCAATAGGAAGAACCCAACTTTTTTTTTCTCCTTTTTCCATGATTTTCTTACTTTTTCCTCTCTCTCCACCTCACCATACAAAACAACCACGAATTTTGCAACCTACCTTTCTGAAACTCTCACTTACCCAATCACTATTCCACCTACCCAACCCCATCCTAGATCCTCACCTCATTCCACCTCATACCCTATCTTCTCTCTCTCTCTCTCTCTCTCTCTCTCTCTCTCTCTCTCTCTCTCTCTCTCTCTCTCTCTCTCTCTCTCTCTCTCTCTCTCTCTCTCTCTCTCTCTCTCTCTCTCTCTCTCTCACCCATAAGCAAGTTAGGAAGTGTCTAAGACACATAAAGGAGAGTAGGTTTTTGGACGTGAAGAAAAATCTTGGGGAGAGAGAGATTGCACCCTCCTTTGACGGAGGCATATCCACCCCTCCTTTCTCCTTCAAGTTTTCTATATTTTTCCCCTTGAAGCACAAATCTTCCTCTAAGATTTCCATGCTCCCTCCAGCACTTGTTCCTTGGTCATCTTCCCATTAAAGGTTAGTCTCTTATGGCTTTGGTTCTTGCTTTTCCTTGCCTTAGTTTCCGTTTGTTGCTTGTTTACGTGATTAAGATCTCCATAGTGTGCTTTTCACTCATTAGTTGTTCTTGCATGCTCTTTCAAGATCCAAGGTTTCCTTTCCCTTGAAGTGATAGCCAAGGGAAAAGTCACCTTGAATCCATTTGTTCCATTCCCTTTCTTCCCTTAATCTTTCATTATCTTAGCTCAACTTGAATATTGATGATGGTTGAAGAGGTTTGAAAGGGTTTTTGGGTTAAGGATGGTGCGCACATCCCATGGATGGTGTGCACCATAATTGTATTGTTCTCTTAAACTTGTATTATCATTTCATTTGATAAAAAATCCGTTTTTGATTCATGTTATTCCCTTCTTGTTTTGAATATCAATTGACTCAATCTTTGTTTACATTGCTAGTTAATGCCATGATCCATACTTGTTTTAGAGTTATATGCACTAGTCTCACACACCTCACTCTTCAACACCATGCACAACACTCCTTGGAGTCATGCGCATGATTATGAAGGTTGTCACCTAGTTTAGGAAGTCATACTAATGTGTTGAGGGTTCTTTGAGCAGCACTTTTCTATTGTATTTTTATATATTCCATGATTTGCATCTTAGTTGTCATAAGCATTTCATTTAGGAATCAAAGAGCACACACCTCAGCTCCATGCTCATAGACCTTGAGTCGTGTGCATGATTCTAAGGTTATAGTGCATTAGCTAAGTAATTAATTGTGCTTGCATACTAGATCATTAGATGCTCATTTAGATAAGTGTTATTGGATGCATTAGAAGCATTTACTCATTAGTTTTCAATTTTTGCATCTCGCATTATTCTTTCATCATGAACTATGCATACTATTCTTGATAATTTTGTGCATAGTGAGTGATTGATTTCCTTGCCTATTTTTGCATGTTTCCTTATATTAGTTCCATTAGTTTGTTATGCTTTAATTAGAAAGTTTTTAATTTTCATTATTAGAAAGTTCAAATTTTGGAAAGTTTTATTTTTAGAGAGTATGTTTTTAGGAATGTTTCAAAGTTTAGCTCATTTTTAGAATCTTTATATATTTTCATATTTTAAGTAAGGACCCACTAATCGCACAAACATTCTATTTCTTGTGTGATCCAATTCCATCATGCGAATTTGCTATAATTGATTTGTGTGCTTGCAAGTTAACTTAAAAATCACAGCATTACTTTTAAAAGGGATTTCTAAGGAAGAGTTCATTGCCTGCTTTCTTCTATACAAGCCTATCTACTATACTTCTATGACACCAATGAATTTCATTGAACCTCCCAAGGATATTTCTGAGCCTAACTCAAAACTCTTAATTATGTACCAAGCCATCTATATCACTATAATTGATCGCTTCATCCTCCACTCCAAAGCCTAAATCTGTAGTATTTTTCATTTACCATGATGCCTATGGTCATAGGGTGGAAGATTATTTAGCCATGATGATACATATTAGTGACTTGCTCTAGGATTGCATTGATATCTATGACCTTATCATCTCTTCACCTTGAAAGGATTATCTCATACATGACTAAGAATCCACCTCACTACATTAAGCCGCCTGAACATTGGTCAGAGACTACATTTGCATCCTTGCTTCCGCACCTGGAGACTTGAGCAACTTCTAATTGGTCATAGAAAGGCAGAATGATCTAGGTGATGGTACACCTTCTTATCTCTACCAAAACACAATCAGAAACATCACTTCCATTAGCCCGGTTCATGAATTACTACATCTAGAAGGAGTTACTCCAAAAATTATCATAGCGTTCTTCCCTTTCTATCAAACCTTACCCACAAATTTGGCCCATCATCCCACTTTGATGAGGCTCCATCCTGGCTTGTCAATCAATGAATCAAATCCCTCAAAACAAAGCCTAGCCACCTCCAAGCCATCAATATGGTTGAGCTCACACCATAATTTGGCAAAGGCGAAACTCCTATCATTAACCCTATACTAGCACCTCTAAATTCCACCATCAATTTAATGCACCACCAACTTCCTAGTCCATCTAGTCCATTTCAAGGCTCTCGTCACAATCAAGGGCTCAAAGCGAAACATTCATCTTAAATCAAGCCTTCACCATAGTCATAAGACCAGAATAAAGACCATTTGCCTAAGACCATCCTCGCCACCTACTACTGTTAGCAACGCTTCCCAGTTCAATCCTCTCCCCTACCAAGTTCACTTAAGAGGTCTCATGTGTCACTAATGAGGCCCATAATTGCAAATTAGGGTCCTCAAAGAGTTCCTCAATGCATCATATACAATGTCCTCTAAGGTTCCTCACACCTCTCATGATCCTTGTGTCATGGTCTCTCTCAAAATAGAAGTTTTCCAAGTCTAGGACATCTCTCCAATCATATCCAAGTTACCTGTGGCTAGTTACACCAACTAGAAGCACATAGATGGTATTTCCACAACTATACAAGACTCACTCCCCATTGAGTGAACCCATATACCACCTGATCTTTGAGGCCCCCATGTCCTTTAATGAATGTGCCCAATCACTCTTTGTATAGTTCAAAGGAAACTTTTAGGTAAAAAACAAGGATCTAATAGTAATAGGTCTATACATATAAAGTAGGAGATGGAGACATACCATACTCTCCATGTCCTCACGGAGGCACTAGAAGACAAACCAAGGTCAATACTTTCTAGATTAATAAAGAACATAAAAATAGTAGAAAGGTCACTCACCATCTATTGACCCTCTTGAAAAGTGATATGGTGATCCTTGGGTTGATGGAATGGAAGTGAGACCTCTTGGAGTCCTTTTGAAGAGAACTAAGCACACTGAAGTTGTCATAACCCACTGAGTACAAGTCGTGAACTCGTAGTACTTCATAGGACCCAAACCTTAATACAAATAATAAGTTAGAAACCAAAGTAGGAATCAACAAAACACCTAGGGCTATAAATACAAACCTCTTTAGTGAGACAGGCAATGACTCTATTTGGTAGTGTTCTCCAATATCCTGATCATCAAATAGGGTGGACCCATTTCACTCCCAAAGCTGTGCATCATTGATAATAGGAGAGGACTCCAATAAATCTATGCTAGCCCTAGAATGAGGTGAAACAAGAACTTGATTCATAGAGTGAAATGAGACATGGAGCTACTTGTACAGTTGCTTTGGTATATTGGTGATCTCCTTTGAGTCAAAAACCTCTGTTCACTGGACAAAGTCCACATCCACTCCTCTCTCGTTCATGTGCCAAGCGTGATATGCTAAGTTACCTGCATAAGCAATCACAGCAATTGATAGAACCTGAAGAGAATCATAAACAAACATGAGTCTAGGGAAAAAAGGTCTTACCTCGTCCAACATGAGCCCATCAAGGACCTCCCTCCAACTTCCCACTCCTCTCAACAACCTCGCGGTAGGACAAATTACAAGTGGAAGGAACCAAACTTAGGATCTATGGTGCACTAAGGAGAATATAGGGAAAACTAGCTTTGAAAAGAAACAAGAAAAAGAGTCCAAAAGAAGGGCAAAGCATGCACACTGTGTAATGACCCCAATTTTTGTAATAATAAAATCCCATGAAAAGTTCAGTTTTAAAGATAAGGGCATTTTGGTCATTTCACTAGTCTCCTTGACTAAACCCAGGAATTTGGTCCTAAAAATGGTTCCATTAGATGCATCTCAGAAAAAGGAATCCAACGAGACCAAAATCACCCAAAACGGAGTTGAAATGAGCAAGATATGGCCCTTTGAAGTTCAAGGGCAAAACTATAAATTTTACAAAAAGGGTTTAACCTGCAAAACACAGGGGCCCGTTTTGATATGGGCACCCCTTCATCTTCAACCTCTAGAGGGTTCTAGAACAGCGGTGATTGGAGGAGAAATCACCGCCATTCTGGATGTTTCTCCACCGCCATTCAAAGGCGGTGAGAGCCCCCTCCAAAACCCTCTCTTAGCTCTATAAATAGAGCTCTTGGGCGCCTCTAATGGCAGCCCAAAACATGGAAGAAAACCCGTCATGGAGCAGTGACCTAGAGGAGAAAACAAGGAGAAAAACCCAGCAACGAGCCAGGTACGCCCAAAATCCCTCAAAACCCATCTCCACCATAGTTCCAAGATTAATTTCCCTAGGTTTTTGCATGACAAACCATGCAAAACGGAGCCTGGGAGAGCCACCAAGGACCCAGGGACATCCCCTGGGCTGCACTGGTTCAACAGGGTTGAACCAGGGTGTCCTGAGGACGCCCCGGTCCCCCAGTCGACGCAGACGTTCCAGTCGGAACGTGACGCGTCGAACGCGTCTGAAGAAAACCAACGGGCGTGTCCGAGGACACACTCGCAAAAGAGAGAGACAGTGGAAAAAAGTCAGCGCGTCTGCAGACGCGCAGCGCGCTAGCAACACATTTTTTTTTTCTCGTTTCTTAAGGAAGCCAGGGCGCACATCGCTGACGCACAGCACCCTAGCATTCCGTCTTTTTATTTTTAAGACTCTTATGTACGTGCGACACTAAAATGCTTATAACTTGAGATCTAGAGCTCTAATTGAGGCGCCGCAAAAGGCGTTGTGTCCGTATCGACGACATGGACACATCCAAACTATAAAATCCCTAATCAAAGCCCAATCAAAGGTGGGCGTGACCCTTAGAATAGGATGGTGGCGCGTGGCCACTAGAACTTTGGAAAACTGAGGATACCAAGGCCCAATTAGGACCTTAGGACACCCATAAGCATAGGGATGGACCCTTAATGCCTAAGTAATAAGACCCAGCTACTCTAAACCTATAAAAGATAGGCTAAACTAACCTTGAGTCCCCATACCATGGTCAGGAGCATACGAGGACAAAAGGGTTAACGCGACCTAGTCAGGTAGGTGCTCTATCACTATTAGATTCTTTTAAAAGATCTATTATTGTTTTGAGAACATGTGTTTTAAGTATATGACTTGTTTAGCATGACTTGATTCAGCATGCATGTGATAAATGTTTTGTACATAGACATGTTTTGTAAATGATTGCATATACATTATGCACATATATGTTTTGCAAACAAGTGCATACATTGCATGATTTAAGTACTTGCAAAGATTGCATGTCCTTGAGGGTTTCCAAAAGATGTTGGAGTGCCGAGGGCCAGGCAGTTGTGAGGGACCCAAAGAGGACTGGTTTTGAAAAATACATCGCGCATATATTGCCAAGACATGCGCTACATGCATAGGTTGCATGATAAGTGTAGCCTTGACCGATGAGGGCGGGCTGATGAGGGCGGGCTGACGAGGGCGGGCCGATGAGGGCGGGCCAGAGAGAGCTGACAAGGCTTCTAGGCTGGCAGGCTTCTAGGCTGTCAGGCTTCTAGGCAGGATTATGACTTTGAATGCAATACTAGCATGAGTAGATTTTATGCATTTCATGCATGTTTTGCAACCGATTTCATGAATTGCATGATTTACGACAAAGAAGTGTCATATGCCCCGTGGAGGTATATGATCCTGTGTCCCTAGGTACTCGGGGACCACACGGCGGTGAGGTCGTGGGCATAGTGGGACCCTATGGTTTGATGATTTATGTGCATTGCATATGACATGATATGAGGTTGGTCGACCATACCATACTGGAGATTCATGAGTTGGATTCCATGAAGCATTTTATGCATATCATGATGTTATGATATATATGTATATGATGCTTTCGATTTTGGATTATATGATCCTTTAAGTCGTTAGTATTTCATTTTGACAATGGATTTTGATACCAATATTGAACTTGAGTATTCAGACATACACATGTTTTGAAAGAGCATATGATTTTAAATATAGCATGCATTGCAAAACTAGTAGTGATAGACTCCTACTGAGTATAGTATATACTCACCCTATCCTTAACATTTTTCAGGATGATTCCATCCATGAGTAGAGGACATCTATGTTAGTGCTACAAGAAAGTGAATAAAAAAGGAAACACTTATATATGTAAGTAAATTCTCAACCCTTTGGACATGTATTTGTATTTAATTACAGTTGGGCCGTGTCTTTGTGGAGACGGAGACACAGGAAAAAGCATTTGTGATTTCTAAAGCTGTTCAAAAACTACCTTAGTTGTTGTGAAAACAAATGACACTCGGGGTTTTCAAATGAGTTTAAAACAAAAGATTTCTCCGCTGCATTGCACTGTTTTTCAAATCGGGATCCCACCTTAGGAATTTAGATTTTTCATTTAAAAATGCAGGGGAAAACCCGGGTCGTCACACAATGAGACTCACCTTTAGTAGGTACCATATGTCTATCATTGAGCTACCTACTATAGCTATGTGTGTGAGACTTTGGAGGAAGCATTGATACGTATAATCCAAGGAAACAATGTCCTTAACATGCTGAAACCTGAATTCCAAACCCCCATTGCTAATGAGCACCAAATCCATCAATATGATTTGACACATCAATCAATTTCAATGGATCCCATTAAACAAATCACCAAATTAATAGACCCTATGAGTTAGTCATCCAAAATAAAAAAAATCTCGTTGATCCAATCATCATATCTCATTGATCTAGTCATCAAATTTTATTAAATCAATCCATCAATTTCACAATTGATCTCATCGATCTAATCACCACACCAATCGATCTCATCGACCATGTCATCAAGTTTTATCAACTCAATGGAGTAGTGGATCTTGTCAATCCAATCAAAGGATCTAATTGATTTTGTCATCAAATTTCATTAAATCAATGGATCACATTGATCCATCAATGAAACTCATTGGATCTCATCAAAATCATGAAATCCATATTATCTATTCATTAGTTTTAATCAACTCAATATATCCCTTTGATATTTTAATCAAAATCATTGGATCTTGCCGATCTACTCACCAATTTCAATCAAATTAATGGTTCTCATCAATCCATCCTAATCCTCAACAAATTAAAGTCAATAATATATTCTCCATGAAGACCCATCAGTCCAGACATTGATTTCCATCCATATTCAATCTTCTTCACAAATTTCATAGGATACCACTTGAATGGGAGGTAATTCATCCCAAATTTCACAAATACTTAGGATCATACGTAATTCTTCACAAAATCCTATAGATTGAAGGGCATGTGATATATATATATATATAGAAATATTAAATACATATATCTATATTTAGTAGGTTTTCATCCTAAAAATCACTTAATAATCACTAATTAATGTTAATTCTCCATTTTTATAGGTTCACAGTACAAATGAGAAAAATGCATAAAATTGATAATTTTATCTTTGAAAGAGTAATTCTACCTTCCAAGCTATATTTTAGACTCACATATTCCAATCATGAAGTTTAGAATAATCATTGGTTGTCAAAATCAAACTTAGAGCAGTTGAAAACACTAAATGGAAGATTGAGCCTTATCCATTCAAACTAGGGTATTCGTATCAAATGTAAGATGGTGGAACTTCCCATGCAAGCATACAT
This sequence comes from Warburgia ugandensis, assembly GCA_035236585.1. Classification (NCBI taxonomy): domain Eukaryota; kingdom Viridiplantae; phylum Streptophyta; class Magnoliopsida; order Canellales; family Canellaceae; genus Warburgia; species Warburgia ugandensis. The sequence goes on from CP141128.1 coordinate 57,239,249, forward strand.
GCATGCCACCACCTTAGGAAGCTTCTAAAAAAATCCTAAATCATATATAATGAGATCATATACATCAGAAACTTTTGAAATAAAACAAGTTAGAAGACCAGGGTCCATAGAAGACATTTTCTTTATATTCAACCAAAGGAAGGGACCACCTAAGGGGGAGCATGAAATTTCCATGAAAATGTGACTAATACCTCTTATTTTAATCTAGAATACATGAATAAATATATGATTGGTGGAGAAAATTAAAGAGGAGAAGAGAGACAATTTATGGTAAATATACGGTTAAAATTCATCTTACACTTAGAGCACTTAATGGTTACAATCTACCCTTATAGATGCATATCCTAATCAGCCAATGTAGACACATTCAAGAAAGGATGGACCCATAAGAATCTATATTGCAATATATACCAAATGAGATTCTATTGGTTGAGAGTTTTTCATAGGAGTATACACCTATTTTCAATGAGATTTGCTCATACAAATAAGGCAAAAGACATCCTACCTATGTGGAATACTATTGGCTGGAAGAAAATTAAGTAAACCCATAGCATGGATAAGGAAATCTCTAAGGAATCTAAGGCATCCACTCTAGGGCATTCCAATCTATAGGTGGAGAGTAAAGAAGCCTTAAAAAGAAGATCTATTTTGATAAGATTACTAGTGTAGCTTTAAAAGTAATCGCTAGCGCACAAATCAAGTAGTAGTATTGTATGTGGGAGAGGTTGATCCCATGAAGATTATCACAAATTTGTATGTTGGATGATTTTATTTTAAAGTGCTTGACTTCAGCAAAAGAGAGAGATTAATTTGGTTGAATTAAGAAATTAAAGTGCATAAAAGATAGATATGCATTAAATTAACAACTGGAATTAGAGGAAACTTACCAAACCTAAAACTAAGGAATGAAATTAGACACTAACCTTACTAACATGCATTTTAAAAAAAAAACTAATGCAAAACAAGCATGAATTAAACTAAGCAACTAACTTAAGGAAACTGCTAAAATAGAAACTTTCCTAAATTAACAGTTTCCTAAACGAGCATTAGAAATTTTCTAAAAATAGAACTTTCTAATACTAAACATACAAATTAGGAAACTTTCTAATAATAAACATACAAATAGGTTACCAATGAGATCTAACTAGATTTAATAAGAAATTAGGAACATGCATGTGAATGAAAACTACAGCTAAGGAGACTTTCTAAATTTAACACTTTCTAATCCTAAAACTTTCTAAAGATGAAACTTTCCAAGAATCAAAAAGGAAACTTTCTAAACCTACAATAAGATGCAATAATGAATTAACTACTTATAAAAACAAAATTAAGCAAGAATCAAAGGTGAATCTCCATATGTACCATGCGCATGATTCATGGACTATGCACATGGTTCATAGGTGCAAAAGTGACTAGTTTTGACTATCTAAGTGCAAAAAACCTATGCAACCTAAGCTATGAACTTAATAAACAACCTAAAAATATAAATGAGTTCCTAAGAATTCAAGTAAATAAAATTTTTATATGGTTAGAAATAAAACACCAAAGTTAAGGAGAAAAATTTCCATATTTCAAGTACTTAAGAACATTAACCAAATCAAGCATAATAAAGCAATGGAAACAACAAATTTTATGCAGGATAAAAACTCAAATATAAAGTAATTTTATAATAGAAAGATTCAATAACAAGAATCCTAAACAAAATTTATTTAATCATCATCACATTACAAAAAAATTCTAAGCAAAAATAAGTATAAAATTCCAAAAAATTGTGCAAAAAACTATAGATTAAATTGTAATCTAAACAACAACCAAAATACAATATAATGATGAAGAATAAATTAAGATAACATGCAAATAAAACCAAGAATAGAATGCAAGTTAAAAGATGGCTAGATGGGTGAATTAACTATTGAAAAAAAATGCTCAAAACTAAGTGGAATTGAAGGAGAAAAACATGAAATTCCTGAGGGGGAAGGTAAGGATGCAAGCTATTTCATCTCTTAGATGTCACTACTAGAGTAGAACTAACTTGAATCTTAAGGGAATGAGTAAGAAAATCTAATGAAATTGAAGCAAAGAAAATAGGGAAAGCTAAGTGAAAAGATGAGTGAAGAATTTGGAAGCAAACAATGGGAAACTAAGGCAATGAAACTACAACAATAAAAGCAAACTACTAGTATGAATTGGAGAGAAAACAACCAAAGAAATAATTAGACATCTAAAGGAAGAATAGTACCAAATAAAACCCTAGTCTAGCTCCAAAGATAACCAAGCAAAGAGTGTAATGTTTCAACATTATCTTACCCAACCTCTCCTCAGTTAAAAATAAGGTAACTATGGGTATTTATAGATGAATTATTCCACTTTGAATGAGGCAAATTCTAGGAAAAGGAGGTTGATCTAGATCTAAAAATTCAATTAGGAAACTTAGGTAGAGAGTGAAGAAGAAAAGTTATGTGGAAGATGAGGTGGAGTGATGATGTAAGAGGTGACATAACTGGTTTCTAATTTGAGAATGGCAGGGGAGGGGGAGAGGTGCCTTTTTCTTAATAAGGACCTGTGGAACTCCTTCCCTCCTAATTTGATGGTAATTGGCTGGAATGGAGAGATAAAAATGAGAAAAATATGGTATAAATGTTAGGGAAAACCTAGGGTTTGATGTGTTTTAAATGGAGCAAGATCTAGGAGTTTCTTAATTAGGAACCCACCAAAATTGACAGCTAACCAAGGGGAGAGTTGTCACCTTCTAAGAAGGTGGCTCCCTCTTAAGTTAAAACCTATAAACCTAAGTTCATGTGGTGGAAAAGGTTAGAAAATGGATTAGAAAAGTGGGTTTTCTCTCTTAATGAGTCCCTTAATGCATGATCATCGTACATTTTACCATTCTTTCTCAAAATCACTTAAAAGTGCACTTTAATCATAAGATAGTTGCATGGATTGGTGCTCCAATCATGTGACTCCATGTGGAATACATCCATGGCTTCATGGTTCACTTTAATAGATCATTCCTTGGTGGCTTAAGTGGCTTTAAAACTTGGCTTGCATGCTTGAGTAGCTTGGCTTCCTTATGTTTCCTAGTTGGACTAAAAAACATCATGCATGACTCGTATTCTAATGCAAAGTGATGGAAATGCATGACCTTTGCATAGATTATTTTAATCACCTTTACTTTCTTCTAATTTCTTCTAGGGGCTCTACCCCCACACCCTTGAGTAGGGGCGTACCCCTCCCTACATCCTCAGCTATTTGACTGCGTAGTTCGATCCACGAAAAACTCTGTCAAGCACAATATAGGGCTTTGGATCATCTTCTCACTTCCTACAAAAGAGTAAAAAGACTAATTAAATCCTTGAAAATTATGATAATTCACATAATTTGTAATGACTTCATTTTTGTAACCTTGAAATCCCATGTTCAATTTTTGATATGAGGGTATTTTGGTCATTTCACAGTTCACCCTAACTAGACCCAGAAATTTGGTCCTTAGAATGGTACCCTTAGGTGCGTCTTAGAAAAAGGAATCCAATAAGACCAGAATCACCCAAAACAGAGTTAAAATGAGCAAGTTATGACCCTTTGAAGTTCAAGGGAAAAATTATAATTAAATTTAAAATGAATTGGCTTGAGAAAACAGGGGCCCGTTTTGATACGGGCACCCCCTTCTTCCCAAACATGCTGCATCACCGACATTCTAGAATGTCGGTGTGCAGGGGGGAAACCACTGACATTTTGGAGGTTTCTCCACCGCCATTCCATGGCAGTGGAAACCCCCCTCCAGAACCCTCCTTAAGCTCTATAAATAGAGCTCTTGGGCGCCTTCAATGGCAGCCCAAAACCCTGGGAAAAACCAATCTCAGAGTTGCAAGCAAGAGGAGAAACTGTGAAAAATACCCAACCACAAACTAGGTACGCCTTAAACAACTTCAAACCCATCTCCCCCTCAGTCTTAGGTTGAATGTCCCTAAGTTTTTGCATGAGAAACCACGCAAAACAGGGCTCTAGGGAGCCACAACAGACCCAGGGCAGGTGCTTGGGGCGTTTTGGTTTGACAGGGTCGAACCAGGGTGTCTCGAGGATGCCCAGGTCACCACAGAACCAAAACACACCCAATGCGTTAAAGGGAAACCGACGGGCGCGTCCGTGGACGCGCCTGCAAACGAGAAAAGGGGCAGAGGCCTGGTGCGTCGGCGGACCTGCCCTGTGGGGCGTGCGTCGCTGATGCGGGATGCGTTAGCGTCCTAGGCGCTTGCCTCGTGTGGGCCTGCGACGGTGATGCCGCACGTTCCGCGTAAGCGGAACGCACAGCCTGATGATGCCCGGGAGCGTGCGACCGCACGTGCGGGCTGGTCGCCACTCGACCAGGATGTAAGTGAGTCCCGAGAGCATGCGATCGCATTGCGGGCTCGTCGCTGCTCGACCGGGACACAGGTGCGTCCCGAGAGCAGTGACGCAGGGCCCGTTTTGGGTCTTCTATGTATTCTTAACACTAAAATACCCATAACTTGAGTTCTAGGACTCCGATTGAGGCGCCGTGAGAGGCGTTGTCTTTGTCTCGACGGCACAGACACAACAAAATCATAAAATGCCTGATCAAGCACCCATCTAAGGCTAGCATGACCCTTAAACCTTGATAGTGGTGCAGGGCCACTAAACCTTTGCAAACCTGACTATACCAAGGCCTAGTTAGGGACCTTAGGAGGCCCTTAGGCATGGGAATGAACCCTTAATGCTTAAGTAGTGAGGTAAAATAGGCCAAGCTAACCTTTTTCTCCTAAACCATGTCCAGGAACGTACGAGGACAAGGGGACTAGCGCGATCAAACCAGGTAGGTGTCCTATCGCTACTAGACTTTTAAAAAGAACCCATGATGCTTTGAGAATGCATGTTTTGAGTCATGGTTGCTTTTCTAATGCATGTTTTAAGTTTTTAAGTTACATGTCCTGTCTTTATGCGTATATCATATAAACTTATGTTACATCCTTATGCACATGACTTGTTTAGCATGAATTGATTTCATAAATGAACTTAGCATGCATATGAAAAATACATTGCGCATATATTGTCAAGACATGTGTTACATGCATAGACATGTTTTGAAAAAGGATTCTTGTCTGCATGATACATGCATAGACATGTTTTGAAAAAAAAAGGTTCTTGCCTGCTTGATAGTATATGATTTGGGCTAGTAAGCTCGTGGGCGCTATGCTGAGAGGTTCGGGGTGGCCTCCCAGCCTCTACCACTATAGGTGGAAAGGGTACCACGCCAAAAAGGCTTGTCCTCACTTCGATTGCTGTGGTAAATGAGGATTACCACTAGAGGTGTCACGACACCCATCGAAGTGTCATATGCCCCGTGGAGGCTATGACAGAGAGTCCCTAGGTACCCGAGGACCACACGGCGCTGAGGTCGTGGGCATAGTGTACCCTATGTTTTTGAGGATTTACTTGCATGCATATGGCATGACATGAGTATGCTCGACCATAGATCCATGAGTTGGATTCAGTTGAGCATCTTATGCATATCATAGTATATGTTTATGATATCTATGTTACTTTTGACTTGGATTATGTGATTCTTTAAGTTGTCAGTATTCTATTTTGACAATGGCTTTCAATATTGATATTGAACATGAGTGTCCAAACATGCATATGGTTTAAAGAACATATGGTTTAAAACATAGCATGCATTGTAAAACTAGTAGTGATAGACTCCTACTGAGTATAGTGTATACTCACCCAATCCTTAACATTTTTCAGATACAAGTAAACACTTAAGGACAGGATACACCTATGACAGAGAACATCCAAATTAAGTACAAGTAAGTAAACCCCTACCTTATCTTTTAGTGAATGTTACTTGATTGTAGTTACTCTCTGTAGCTGGGGCTATGACTAACACTTTCTTGGGAATAGAGTTGATTTAAAACTATGCCATGGCTATATGATTTGAAAATGTGTTTTGACACTCGGGGTTTTATAAAGATTGCTTTCCAAAACAAAAGATTTTTCATGCATTTCATATTTCTAAAGTAAGAGATCTCGCCTTTTTATGAAATTTGCATCATATGAAACCCAAGTCGTCACAGTTGGTATCAGAGCCCGGTTTGATGTTACTCACAGCCCAGTTATGAGGAGAATAACTTATAATCATGTTTCATCCATGAAAGATTAAGGGGTAATATGATAACACATACTAAGGTCTTGTAAATTACCTTGCGATTTACAAATGCCTAGAAAGAAAGTAAGCAATGCTCCAAGACCTGAAGCCCCACCAGTGGACTCCACTAGGTCGGGCAATGGGATGGCTGAATTATTCCAGCGATTCCTACAGCATATGGAACAATACATGAGTAATCAACAAACCCAAACCCCTACCACACGAGATCCTTCCCCTGATAAAGCAATAGATAGGAATGAGGTTCAGTTAAAAAGGTTTCAGAAATTAGCTCCCTCATTCACAGGAGAAGATGAAGCATCTACAGCTGAAAAATGGTTAATTGATATTGAAAAGATATTTAAAGCCATGAACATAGCTGAAGAAAGAAAGGTACCCGTGGCCACATTAGTGTTTAGGGGAGAGGCTACCTTTTGGTGGGAAACAGCGGAAAGGACTTATTTTGACCAGCAAGAAATAATAGGATGGGAAGAATTTAAAAAGGCCTTTAATGACAAATATTATCCTAAACACGTAAGAAAATAGAAGGAAAAAGAATTTATGGACTTAGAACAACGAAACATGTCCAACAGTATGAAAATAAATTCATTAGCCTCCGAAGATTTGCACCACATGCTTGTGCTGATGAGGAAGACGCGGCAGAAAGATTTGAAGATGGGCTCAACCCAGGACTTAGGAACAGAGTTCTAGGTTTCCAACCTTCCACCGTAGCCAAAAGCGTGTGTTATTTTTGCCATGAAAGCAGTTAAGCACATTGCTCAGGGATGTCCCTTCTTCTTGGCCAAGATTGAATCTGTCGAGAGTCCCCAACCAAAGCTAGAGGATGTCGAGGTAGTCCAAGAATTTCCTGACGTATTTCCTGAGGACTTACCAAGTCTACCCCCATCAAGAGAAATTGAGTATACCATTGACCTTATACCCAGTACTTCCCCTATTTCCAAAGCTCCTTATCGAATGGCTCCTACAGAACTAAAAGAATTGAAGACCCAGTTACAGGAACTACTTGACAAAGGGTTCATATGGCCTAGCGTATCTCTGTGGGGAGCTCCAATCCTTTTTGTTAAGAAAAAGGATGGCTCCATGAGATTGTGCGTAGACTATCAGATGCTAAATAGGGTCACTATTAAGAATAAGTACCCCCTTCCCTGAATTGATGATCTTTTTGATCAACTTCAGTCAGCCAGAGTCTTCTCTAAGATTGATCTACAATCCGGCTACCATCAACTTCGAGTTAGAGAAGAAAATATCCCCAAGACAACCTTCAGGACTCGATACGGCCATTATGAATTCAGATTGATGTCCTTTGGTTTAACTAATGCTCCAACCGCGTTTATGGACCTCATGAATAGGGTGTTCAAGTAGGACTTAGACAAATTCATCATAGGGTTTGTGGATGATATCTTGATATATTCAGAAACTCCTGAAGACCATAAGGAACATCTAAGGATAACATTAAGCACCCCACGAGCACACAAGTTATATGGAAAATTCAGTAAGTGTGAGTTTTGGCTGGAAAAGGTTAATTTCTTAGGACACATTATTTCTCAAGATGACATAGCAGTCGGCCTCGCTAAGGATGAATCAGTACAGAAATGGGAAAGACCTAAGACAGTCATAGAAATAAGAAGCTTCTTAGGCCTTGCTGGATATTATAGGAGATTCATCAAGGGTTTTTCATGAATTGCTTTACCTTTAACTAAGCTGACCAAGAAAGACACAAGATTTGAATGGACTGATAAATGTGAGGAAACTTCCAGGAACTAAAGAGAAGGTTAACTACAGCACCTATCCTTACCTTACCTTTAGGAAGTGGCGGATTTGAGATATACAGTGATGCCTCGCAACAAGGACTAGGCTGCGTACTTATGCAACATGGGAAGGTAATTGCTTGTGCCTCTCGGCAACTCAAGAAGCATGAAGTCAATTATCCGACCCATGACTTGGAATTAACAGCCATAGTCTTTGCCTTGCGAATCTGGAGACATTATCTATATGGGAAAAAGTTTGAAGTTTTCATAGATCATAAGAGTCTTAAATATATCTTTCCCCAAAAAGACTTAAACATGCGACAAAGAAGATGGATGAAATACTTAAAAGACTATGACTTCTCCATTCATTATCACCCTGGACAAGCTAATATGGTAGCTGATGCATTAAGTAAAAAAACCCAATAGATGTGTACAAGTTTATTTACTAAGAGATGGAAGCTATTACAAGAAGTAATAACGTGGAAACCAGACATAAGTAAGCTAACGATAAAGTTGGCTGTTAATGAAAAGGTTAAGCAAGCACAGCAAGTGGATCTAGACATACAAGCTTTAATAGGAAAACTAGGGTTTACTAAAGGGGAAGATGGTAGCGTTTACATGCAAGGAAGATTAGTGGTACCGACTAATGAAGAATTAAGACAAGAAATCTTAAAAGAGGCTCATCGGTCTAAGTATACTATACACCCGGGAGGAATTAAGATGTATCAAGACTTAAAGAGACAATATTGGTGGGATGGTATGAAAAGAGACATAGGGGAATTTGTGGCAAAGTGTCTAACATGTCAACAAGTAAAGGCCGAACATCAAAGACCTGCGGGATTGTTACAACCCCTTGAGTTACCCAAATGGAAATGGGATCATATTACCATGGACTTCATCGTAGGGTTACCCAGGACCTCTAAGGGTCATGACATGATCTGGATAATTGTTGATAGATTGACTAAGACAGCCCATTTCCTTCCTATATGCCATACCCAATCCACTGACAGCCTATCTCAGCTATATATCAAAGAGATAGTGAGTTTACATGGCATACCCCTTAGTATCACTTTAGATAGGGATAGCCGCTTCACTTCACAACTCTGAAAGTAGAGCTGGGATGAAAACCTGCCGCTAGTGGAGTTTGCGTACAACAACAGCTTTCTGTTGAGCATTGGCATGGCTCCATACGAGGTGCTCTATGGGAGACCCTATCGATCACCCACCAGTTGGAGTGAAGTTGGAGAATCCAGGGCGCTACAGTCCGAGCTGGTGGAGCAATGCGCCGAGAAGGTCAAACTCATAAAGAAACGCCTCCTTGCAACTCAAAGCCGGCAAAAGAGCTATGTTGATCAAAAGAGGAGACCATTAGAATTCAACATAGGAGAGCACGTTTTCCTGAAGATATCTCCCACTAAAGGAGTTATGCAGTTCGGTATCAAAGGCAAGCTTAGTTCGCGTTACATAGGACCTTTTGAAATCCTAGAGAAAGTGGGAAAAGTGGCCTACAGGATCGCACTACCCCCTCAGCTATTTGAAGTGCATAACGTATTCCATATATCTATGCTAAGGAGGTACGTGCCTGACCCTGCTCATGTCATCACCCAGGTACCCATGGAGTTGACGGAGGATCTCAAGCTGGAGACGAAACCAATTGAGATTCTGGATCAGAAGAGTAAGAAGTTGCGGAACAAAGATATACACTTAGTCAAAGTTTTGTGGAGAAATGTGCACATGGAAGAAGAGACTTGGGAACCGGAGTCAGAAATGCGAGAAAAGTACCCTGAGATCTTTTGACTGTATATATTGTAGAATTTTGGGGGCAAAATTCCCCTAAGGGGGTAAGAATGTAATGACTCCATTTTTGTAACCTTGAAATCCCATGTTCACTTTTTGAGATAAGGGTATTTTGGTCATTTCACTGTTCACCCTGACTAGACCCAGAAATTTGGTCCTTAGAATAGTACCCTTAGGTGCCTCTCGAAAAAAGGAATCCAACAAGACCAGAATCACCCAAAATGGAGTTAAAATGAGCAAGTTATGGCCCTTTGAAAACGAATTGGCCTGAGAAAACAGGGACCCGTTTTGATACGAGCACCCCCTTCTTCCCAAACATACTGCATCACTGACATTCTAGAATGTAGGTGTACAGGGGGGAAACCAACGCCATTCTGGAGGTTTCTCCATCCCCATTCCATGGCAGTGGAAACCCCCCTCCAGAACCCTCCTTAAGCTCTATAAATAGAGCTCTTGGGTGCCTCCAATGGCAGCCCAAAACTCTGGGAAAAACCAATCTTGGAGTTGCAGGCAAGAGGAGAAACCGTGAAAAATACCCAGCCATGAACCAGGTACGCCGTAAACAACTCCAAACCCATCTCCCCCTCAGTCTTAGGTTGAATGTCTCTAAGTTTTTGCATGAGAAACCATGCAAAATGGGCCTCTAGGGAGCCACAACAGACCCAGGGTAGGTGCCTGGGGCGTTCTGGTTTGACAGGGTCGAACTAGGGCGTCCCGAGGACGCTCAAGTCACCACAGAACCAAAATGCACCCAGTTCGTTAAAGGGAAACTGACGGACGCGCCCGCAAATGAGAAAAGGGGCGAAGGCCCGGTGCGTCGGCGGATGCGCCTTGTGGGGCGTGCGCCATTGACGCGGGACGCGTTAGCGTCCCGGGCGCCCGCCTCGTGTGGGCCTACGATGGTGATGCCTCGCGTTTCGCATAAGTGGAACGCACCGCTTGATGATGCCCGAAAGCATGTGACCGCACATGCGGGCCGGTCGCCGCTCTACCAGGACACAAGTGCGTCCCGGGAGCAGTGACGCAAGGCCCGTTTTGGGCCTTCTATGTATTCTTAACACTAAAATACCCATAACTTGAGTTCTAGGACTCCGATTGAGGCACCGTGAGAGGCGTTGTCTCCGTATCGATGGCACGGACACAACCAAATATAAAATACCTGATCAAGCCCCCATATAAGGCTAGCATGACCCTTAAACCATGCTAGTGGTGCAGGGCCACTAAACCTTTGCAAACCTGACTATACCAAGGCCCAGTTAGGGACCTTAGGAGGCCCTTAGGCATGGGAATGAACCCTTAATGCCTAAGTAGTGAGGTAAAATAGGCCAAGCTAACCTTTTTCTACTAAACCATGTCAAGGAATGTACGAGGACAAGGGGACTAGCACGATCAAACCAGGTAGGTGTCCTATCGCTACTAGACTTTTAAAAAGAACCCATGATGCTTTGAGAATGCATGTTTTGAGTCATGGTTGCTTTTCTAATGCATGTTTTAAGTTAAAGTTACATGTCCTGTCTTTATACGTATATCATATAAACTTAGGTTACATCCTTATGCACATGACTTGTTTAGCATGAATTGATTTCATAAATGAACTTAGCATGCATATGAAAAATACATTGCGCATATATTGTCAAGACATGTGTTACATGCATAAACATGTTTTGAAAAAGGATTCTTGTCTGCATGATACATGCATAGACATGTTTTGAAAAAAAAAGGTTCTTGCCTGCTTGATAGTATATGATTTGGGCTTGTAAGCTCCTGGGCGCTATGCCGAGAGGTTCGGGGTAGCCTCCCAGCCTCTACCACTATAGGTGGAAAGGGTACCACGCCAAAAAGGCTTGTCCTCACTTCGATTGCTGTGGTACTCGAGGACTACCACTAGAGGTGTCACGGCACCCGTCGAAGTATCATATGCCCCCGTGAAGGCTATGATCGAGAGTCCCCAGGTACCCGGGGACCACACGGCACTGAGGTGGTGGGCATAGTGTGCCTTATGTTTTTGAGGATTTACTTGCATGCATATGGCATGACATGAGTATGGTTGACCATATATCCATGAGTTGGATTCAGTTGAGCATCTTATGCATATCATAGTATATGTTTATGATATTTATGTTACTTTTGACTTGGATTATGCAATTCTTTAAGTCATCAGTATTCTATTTTGACAATGGCTTTTAATATCGATATTGAACATGAGTGTCCAAACATGTACATGGTTTAAAGAACATATGGTTTAAAACATAGCATGCATTGTAAAACTAGTAGTGATAGACTCATACTGAGTATAGTGTATACTCACCCAATCCTTAACATTTTTCAGATACAAGTAAACACTTAAGGACAAGATACACCTGTGACAGAGAACATCCAAATTAAGTACAAGTAAGTAAACCCCTACCTTATCTTTTAGTGAATGTTACTTGATTGTAGTTACTCTCTGTAGCTGGGGCTGTGACTAACACTTTCTTGGGAATAGAGTTGATTTAAAACTATGCCATGGCTATATGATTTGAAAATGTGTTTTGACACTCGGGGTTTTATATGAAAGATTGCTTTCCAAAACAAAAGACTTTTCATGCATTTCATATTTCTAAAGCAAGAGATCTCGCCTTTTTATGAAATTTGCATCATATGAAACCCGAGTCATCACATAATTACTCTGGATTAGCTTCTGAAAAAGAAAAGTATCAAACTTTTAAATTATTATGTCAAAATTCCAAAAAACCCTAGAAATAATGCTATATTTTATAATACATGAGCTACTAATTGGGTACTTTTTATATAGAAATGAAGACTTATCAATTGTGCCAACAAAATCTTAGCCATTCAAGATGGGATGATGATGATCTAAGGGCCAAGAATGAAGCATTGAATAGGTAAAAAACTCTAGTCACCTTGACCTTGTTGAAAGTCAAATCAAAGTCCTATAGTAGGAAAGATCTTCACCATTGTTTATTCTCCAATGGATCATACTCCTTACAAATTTGGAAACTCCAACACACTCACATGGAAATTATGCCTCCCAACTTCTAAATCTATCCAAATCCCATCCAACTTCCTAGATTCTGTCCTAATCTTCCTCTCTTCTTTCCCTCCTAAGAAATTTTCTTTCCTACCTTACCAAATATATCACCCTTATTCCTTTTCTTTCCCCACTTTCCTATTCCATCTCATCCCCAAGTCTGTTTCAAGTCAAATACACCTCCCCACACTCAATTTCATGCAAATCACCGCTAGCTTCCCTTCTTAACTTTTCATCTCAACCACTCTTTTAACTTTTTTCTTAAATCCTAGCCATAAATACCTTGGGCTTCCACTCTTAAAACTCTATAAATATGGGGTAAAGGAGAAGGAAAACCTATTTTCTAACTTTCCCTAGAGATCAAGAGCCAAAGCAAGGAGAACAGAGGGAAGAAGATCACCCTCACCCAAGCTCCCACAAGCTAAAATGTCCAAACCTTAGAGGAAAGATATGCACATACTCATTTCCTTTTTCCTTTAAACCAATTTCATGTGTCATGCATGCTTATTTTACATGCGCACTTTGTCTCCTAGATTAAATTGTATGCATCAGCTTTCCCTTATTATTTTCTTGCATGTACCAATCTTACCATGCTCCACCATCCTAGCATATCATCCCAAGGTTACATGCAATTGTCTTTTCTTTACTTAGACTACTTTGGTTTTTATGTTAAGCATAGCATGCATCTTCATCTATCTTGCATGCTTCTTTCCCCTTCTCTTTCTATTGCATTATTTTGCGTTTTCTTCCTTCCTTAGTCTTCTATACATCCATGATCTAGGACTCATGCATCATAGTTGCATGCATAAACCACCTTCCCTTGCACCCTTCACTTTTGTATCCCCTATCTCCTTAGGAAAAGCACACATCATACACTCTTGAGACACACATAATTTCCTTTGTCTTCCACAAGTTCCATGCCCACCACCTATCTACTCCCTTCCATGCACAACCACATCTCTATCTCAATTGAAGTTTACATGCACACCCCCCCTCATCCTTAATTACATGCATGCTTTGCCTCTTATGTTTTATCTTATTTTTATTTTGGGATTTGGATTTAAGGATAAGGAAAGAAACCTTGTACCATTCTATAACAGCAAGGTATCTTTCCAATACTAGAATTAAAGGTTGAGAGGAACAACAAATCTTTCCATAAAGCCACTTCAATTCCTAAATAAGTGTTTCATGCTGAAGAGTAGGGTCACTTCTATTATAAAGTACTTATCTCCTTCTTCATCTCCTTAGGCCGGAATATGGTGGGTTCAAATCTAAGGTCTACTATCACCATGTTATTTTCCTTTTATTCTTGTTCCTTCTTAATGTAGGAAGCCGCCTTTATGGCTACCCCTAACTCAAGGATGAATGACCTCTAATCTCTTCCTTGGCTCTTTCCTTAAGAACTACCCTCTTTTCTAAGAGTTTTTAGCAAGGAGATGCAACAATTTGTTTTACACTTCCATTCCATATCTTATTTTACTTCGGTGGTGATCTTTTAGGAAGTGTTAGGCACCTCTTCTCTTGGCTTCCCTAGTACATCATTCCCGAGGATCTTTGGAAAGTATTTGACTTTTTGGGTTGTGGCATTCTGGGTTAAGGAGATGAGAATAGCTTCGTGGTAAGCAATTTATTATGGGTAGAAGAGAAGCCTACAAGCTCCTACTGATTAAAACATCATGAGGGCCCTATAGCAAAACTCAAGTTTGGTTTTGAAGAAGACTTTTAATTTCTTTCCTTACTATGCTTATGTAACAAATACTTGTAATCAATCAACTGATGAGAAGTTCTTTCTTTTATTAACTAGTTAATTTCTTTATTCAGTTGTTTAATTCCTTGCTTTCTTAGTTATTTCATTCTTGCTTGAGTTTCTAGTTTAAGTTTTTTCCTTTAATTACATGTTTCTTTACTTGATTTATGTCTTTGTTTCCTTACTTTTCCTTGTTGTTTTATTTGCCTTAGTTAGAATCTTTAGTTTCCTTTGCTTGACTAGGTTAAAGTAACATAACCTAAGTCTTAATTAACTCCACTAATCATAGAGTCGTAATGGAATCAACATGTATTTACTAATTCTATACTCCGATAGAGTTGTGCACTTGTGAATAATTATTAAGACACATCCGCATATGCTAAAATCTTAATCACTTAGGATTGTAGGAGGTTCTTCACTTAACCAATAGACATGATCCATTATAAGGATCTCGTAGATCCATTCACCTCATCAACTAATCTTGTTTATGTGAAAATCAAAACAAATTGATCTTGTCAATCCAATAATCAAATCCTTAGCAAATCCCATTTATTTGTTAAATACTGATACATGAGTAGATCTCATCGATTCATTATTCAAGTCAATGGGTTCTATCAATCTGCTCATTAAATTCAATCAATCCCTAGTAGATCTCGTCATTCCACTCATCAATTTTGTCAAATTAATGGATCCATTGATCTATACATCAAATTGAATCATTTCAATGATCACATTGATCCATACATTAATTTTAATCATTTTAATGGATCCTGTTGGTCACACATCAATTTCTATCATTTCAACGGGTTCTATTGATCTATACATTAATTTCAATAATTTTAATGGTTCTTGTCGACCCATCTATCAATTTCAATCAAATCAATGGATTTTGATGATTTTTTATCCAAAATCAATGGGTCTCATTGTGATAAGTGTTCAATTTTGTATAAAAATTACCTAATCAGTAGTCCATGTGTTTTAAGCTAGAGTATAAAAGTTAAGTTTTTTTGCCAAAATTCATAACACAAGCATTTTTGGCCTAATAATTTCAAGATTGATATTTCGTATGTTAAGAGGCTAATCCATAGTATATGAATTATCATAATTTTCTAGGATTTAATTTGGGTTTTTACTCTTTTATAGGAAGTGAGAAGATGATCTAGCAGCCTATATTACTCTTTGTAGAGCTTTTTGCGGGTCAACCTATGCGGTTAGCTAGCCAGGGGTGCAAGGGATGCCACACCCCTGCCCAGAGCTCAAGACAGAGCCTTTAAAATGTTCACAAAAACTTCATGTCCTATTGTGTTGCAGCAGTCCAAAAAACTATCCTAGTGCAAGGGAGGAAGCAATTGGAAGAAGTTAAAGGTGACTAAAATGGGTCCATGCACAAAGCATTTTCACCACCTTTGCCATTTAAACCATGTAAAAGGGTAACAAGCCAAACAAGGTATTCAAGCCATAAAGCCAAGCATTCAACCGACCAAGGAATGAGCCATCAAAGTAAGTTGTTATGCCACATAGAGCCATGCCACTTGGAGTCACATAGTTGGACAATATTTCAAGGAATTACCCATGGAAAAAAACATGATTTCCTTGTGATACTTAGAAGGTTTTGAGCAAAAATTGTAATTGGCAAGATGATTGCGCATAGGTGGACCAATCAAGAGAGAAAATTCACAATCTAAATTCATTTCCCATCCTTTCTCATCAACCAACCTAGGTATTACTTAAGGACGGAGGCACCTCCTAAAAAAGTGGCACCTCCCACCTTGCTTGGTTGTCTTGATTAGTTGGAAATCCTAGTTGGCAAATTCTAATTGTACTCATACTCAACCACCTCAAAATCCTAACTAATTCCCCATCTTCCCTAAAATTTTCTTTTCCCTTTTGTCTCTCTTTCCTAACCACCAAACACCACATAATTAGAAGGGGAGGTGCTCCACACCACTTTCCTAAAAAAATGGCTCCTTGCCCCTTCTAATTACACCATGCCACCTCATCCACCTCACTTGCTAAACTTCTATCTCCACCTAACTTTCTTACCTTGAAGTCCTAGATTTAAGTGTATCTTGAAGTCCTAGATTTAAATGTATCTTTCATTCCTAGGACAGATTCTCATCAAATTGGAAACCAAAAAGTGTATATAACTACCAAGGGTTTCTTATCGAAATTCAAGTAAAGGGTTTGCTTAAAATCTTGGAAAGATGCACACTACATTGGAGATCTTCAGAGCTTTGGACTTTGGTTTTCTTTTGGCTATTCTTCTTTGCATTCTTTAAGTATTTCTCCTTTGCCTTTTCACTTCAATTCTAGGTTGTTTTCTTACTTTCATTGTTAAGTTGTTCTTGTTTTGTTTCTTTAATTCCAAACATATAAAACTAGCTTGCTTTTCCCTTGAATTGTTGCTTCCATCTCTTTATTTTTTCTTACTCAATATTTCAAGATACAAGTTAATTATTCTTTGGTAGTGACAGCCAAGAGAAAAAATAGCTTGCATCTCTTGTTTCCCCTTCATGTTTTGGTCATTTTTTTTAGATCTAGTATTAGTGTAGGATGTCTTTTTCATTAATTTGTTCCCATCCTTCAACACTCTCTTCTCTTGATTTGTTTTTGATTTTCAGTTGTGTATTATCTAAGTTTATTTTAAGGTTTTCAGAGTGCTTAATGTTTGATTTAATCAAGCCATAAGCATTGAAAAAGTGCAGAATTTCCATATTTTGTATACATGTTCATGTGCACCATTATTTGAGGCATTTTTCCATTCAATCAATAAAGTTGTTTGAAGATCATCATTGCTAATTGATTCAAGTATTAAAGTACTTTAGTTCATGAGTGTTATCTTGCATAAAAAGTTCTTGTTAAGTTGTTTCCCATTCCTTGCTAGAATTGAGTTTCTTTAGAAACTTAATTCTGGAAATTTTCCATTCAATGTTCATGTTTAATTTCCAGCAATCTATACATCTTATTTTCTTGATTCCTTAGGAACCTATTTAGCCTTTTAGGTTGTTTAGTTAGTACCTTAATTAGATTGCATGTTGGTAGGATTTTGATTTAAGAATTTTATTCATTTCCCAACCCATGAACGATGCACATAACTCTGAGGTTCATGCACATGGTGATTTGGTAAAATCTCTTTTGATATTTGCTTATTTGATTGTTTAATCATAGCTTAGCATTTCTTAAATTTGTATGCATCTTACTTCAGTTTTAGAAAGTTTTCTAATTTGCTTGAAATTTCTATTTTTAGAAAGTTTTAGGATTAGGAAAGTGTTATTTTAGGAAAGTTTCCTTTTTAGTAAGTTTCCTTAAGAGAAGTTTCCTAGTTTCATTCATTGTAGTTTTGCATTAGTTTCTTTTATTTGAATTCATGTTAGTTAGAAAATTGTATAATTCTATTACATAGTTTTATTTTTAGAAAGTTTCTTTAGTTCATGTGTCTAATTTTATGCATGTTTTATGCATGTTCCCCATTCCATGTTGCTTAAATTCCTTGTTTAATCAAAACCAATCTGTCTTTGGCTAGGCTAAGTAATCTAATTAAAATCCAATCAATATCCAAATATGTGAGATTCCTTATTGGATCAACCTCTTTCGCATGCAAATTACTATGTTGATTCATGCGCTTGTGAGTAATTTTAAAGCTACACCACATAGATCCAAAAATCAAATATGAATTCCATCGATCTGTCATCTAAAATCAATAGATGTTGTTGATCCAATAATCAAATAACCAAATCTCATTGATTCATCATTCAAATTAGTGGATCTTATTGATTTAACCAAATTAATGGATATAATTGATATAACCAAATTAATTGACTTCTCTTATCTATTTATCAAATCTAAAAAAGAAACCAATAGGTCCCATCAATCTACACATCAAAGTCACCAATCTTCAATAGATGTAATTGATCGACTTAAAATTTTCAAACTCAATCTTCAAACATCAGAGGTCATTGATGTGTTTTCAAAATCATTGCAAGTGAATGGGTTCGCTATAGCGTAGACACGGCAAGTATGGTGAATCCACAAAGACTCTATAATTAATAGATTTTGATTAGAAATCTATTTTAACTACTTTAACCAAGCTAAATTATTTATTAAAGTAAATTAAATAACTTAACATATTAAAAATTAGAGAATTACATATAATTTCTAGAAATTTAACCTAATCCTTGGAGTTAAAAATCCAATATATTAGAATTAAATGTTTCTAGAATTGAGTTATTTAGATTTTTCACTGACACATGTTCGTAGAATTTCCTCTAAAAACTTGAAAAATATATCTTTAAAGCTCTCTTTTATGATTTTCTCAGTATTAAGTTTCTAGCTTAGTTTAAATACTTACTCAATAGCCTGTCTTCTTAAAGCACAATCTATTTAAGATTTTCTTATTTAACTATCTATTTACCATACTTAGTATCCTTCCTATGAACAATTAGTAAACATGTAACTAGATTGGTAAAAATATAATACTAATACTTAAGCATTCTTTTTAACTAAAAATCCCTTAATTTAAAAAAAAATTTAATTTAGCACATTTTTATTCTAACACCTAGGTAAGTAAATCTAACCTATATATTGAATAAAAATCTACTATTATAACAAGTAACACAATTAAACTACTTCTAACAATTAAAGGAATAACATAAATTTAAGCATAACTTAATGCATTAATTATAAGAAAAGTAACTTTTTTTCACTAAAAGAAATGATTGCTATAGATGATTATAAGTAAGCAAATAGGAGTAGAACTAGATCACCAAGTGCTTCGTGTCACTCAAAAGAATCCTCGATAAAAATCATCCTAGCATGCATGCTCCCACCTTCAAACATCAACCAAATGGTGCCTTATACTTGTTGTGTCAATTAGCAAGCACATGGGAATCACTCAACAGCCACAGACCTAAGAGGAATCCTTACCAACCAGCCATCATGTATTTCATGGTAAGCACCCTTCTCTCCAAAGTGTTTCACTCATACACCCAAAGACTCCATTTAATTTTCATGCACAAAAGGCTTCTCACCATTGTATGCTTGGATGCATAACCTAACATCTCCTATGTGAAACATCTCTCTAAGCAAGCACCTCTCTTCCTTGATTTTAACACATAACTCATCACCTATTTAAGAGAGAGCTACTCCAAGTAGACAAAGGAATGCAAGCAACTCTCTTTCCTTTAGTCTTCTACTAGCAACTCCTTCCTTTCTTTCCATGCAAAATGCACTCAAAGCCAAAAAAGTTTCAATGTATTTTCTCCTTACCCCCCCTAAAGGATATTAACTTGTGTGCTCAAGGGAGGATGGAGATTTCCTCTTACTCCCCCCTTTTTTTCTCTTGGACTTGCATTGAACTACAAGGTTGGAAGTTGAGATTGGGGTCTTACACATGGGAGTCCCCTCTTTTGTGTTTCACGTGATGGGAGGAAAGGTGGAAGCTCCTTCCATCCCTATCCTCATCTCTTATTTTTTATTTTCCTTGTCTTTTCACCCTCTTATCCCATCTAGGAAGCTTCCTTTATGCAAAATCATGGATGACCTTATGACATACATTAGAATGTAACCTAGAATGGATGGTGAGATCTAGTGTGATGCTTGGCTTGGATGGTTAGATGGGACGGTATATGTAATAACCCCAATTTTTGTAAATTGATTGAGAAAATCAATAAAGTTTGAGTTTTTAGAAATTTTGGGCTGGAATATTAGGTTATTAGAAATTCTCTTTTTTATAGAAATTAAAACATGATTTAAAACTTAGAAATTATGAATGTACTAAAAAAACCAATCGAAATGACACTAAGTACATTCAATTTT
This sequence comes from Warburgia ugandensis, assembly GCA_035236585.1. Lineage (NCBI taxonomy): Eukaryota > Viridiplantae > Streptophyta > Magnoliopsida > Canellales > Canellaceae > Warburgia > Warburgia ugandensis. Next base: position 57,259,564 of record CP141128.1, read on the forward strand.
GAATTAAAATGAAAAATTCCTAATTTTTTCATTTTTACAAATAAAAAGGTAAAATAGTAATTTTACCCATAACTGAGATCTAAGACATCAATATTTAGAATGTACTCAGAAATACAAATCCAATGCCACTAAGTACCCTCAATTTCGAGTTCGGAAGAATAAAATGAGTTTTTCTCCATAAAAGGGCAAAAGTGGTCCTTTCAAACCCCGTGGGGCCCACAAACGAATCCAACAACTGGAAAACATGTAATGAGTGGTCAAACCACTACCAGCTGCTAGTGGAGAAGGAGGTGGTAGTGGAGGATCCAATGTTAATTTAATATTTAAAAGAATTATTACATGTAATTATGAAAAATACAAAACACCTATAAATACCCCTCCAAAAATGTTCATTAAAATTCCCATGGAATCATCTTGCTTACTTTGAAAAACCAGATCTAAATTCCCTCCTAAAATTCCAAAACTCCCAAAAATTCCCTTCATGCACTTTCTCTCTCCTCTCTCTAATTAGAACAAGAGACCTAAATTTAATTAGGCACTTTGGTCCACATGAATGTCACAAATCCCACCATCCATACAATCCTAGACTACTTTATATATAAAACCTGCAAATCAATTTCAAGATCCAATGGTGCAATTAATGGAAAATCACAAAATAAGGGACTATCGGGCTATCTTATCATCAAAGGGTATTTATTTCAAATTGGGCTTCAAAACTATGTTGTTTCTCTAGTCAAGTAGGTGGAACTACTTCTTATTTCATGTTTTTTTATGCAATTTTTATTTTTCTATAATTAGTTTTAGGTTAAATTTTATAAAATTAAAGTAAGGACTAGAACCCTTCATTTCTGGATGATGGAGGGCTTAGATGGAAATTTTGAGCTATCCAATTGATCTAGAAGAGTTCAAAACCCCTATGATAGAAGTTTCATGAAATTTTATAGAGTTTTGAGCCTTTGATTGAAGAGGATTGATTGGACGGTCCAAAACAGACTGTTCGATCTCCAAATCAAATCAGGAATTGCGGGACGCACTGCAAAACCCCATATGGAGATGTGCCCTGTGGGAGTGTCCCAGTGTGCGACATAGTCCCGATGGGATGACTACGCGATAGCGCCAGTCCTAAGGGGATCATGTCACGCTTGCATCCCGGTGACGGAAGCGTGCCGACCCTTCTGTCCGATTGGCCCACTCCGCCCGATCAATCTGGGCCATCCATTTCGTTGGGCCCAAATCAAATCTAGACCCTAAGAATGACTGTGAACTTCATAGTTCAATTGTAGAGTCATCTAAATTCCAAATTGAGATCAGAAAGAAGCTATGAAAAGCTTATGATGTTTATTTTCTTCTGAAACCATAATATTGATAAAAACTATCTGAGGAAGATAGATCATGATAGGATAAAAGATCTAGGTCCTTTATATCAAAGGACAAGATTAGACAAAGAATTGAGATAGGATTATTCAAATTGTATATGTATTGACAGTATGTATGGATTTACAAATTTCATACACCAGTCAGAATCATGGAGTATCTGAAGAGATGGATCATTATTTGAAGGTAGGAGGATTTTATGAATGCATCTACATAGGATGTACATGTTGAACACATGACCTTATGTTGACAAGTGTAATGTTAATACTTGTATTGAATCCCCTAAAACTCTTATGATCCAACCAAACACATATGAAATGGTTAATTTAGAATTGAGGACTAGACTCTAAGTGAATATGGAACTAGAAGATATTCTAGCCCTAAATAAATAGACGGATTGTCTAATACGTATGAAACCTATTTTACATACAAGCATGGAAGCTTGCAGTTTTGTTTTTTTAAATAGGCATAAGCCTAGGGATGGTATGCTAGGGGAGTTATGAGGGTTTGGCCACCCACTTCCCCAAATTTGATGATTTGAGATACCTTGTCTTATGAGAGGTTAAAAGTTGGGAGGAAATTATGGGAAGGCCACCACTATGAAAGTCTTATCTCCCCATATGGGTAGTGACATAATATTTTCTATCGTGGTATCAGTGGTGAATAGGATAGTTATCCATGTACATTATGTAGTATAAGGATGTACATATATTACAAAATAAAGAGTTAGATACATGAGTATGTTTATGAATAATGGGATTATGAAGTATTAGAATTATACTGTCAATTATTATGTTTCTTGAATCCCCTACTAGGCATAGCTTGCTGAGATATTATAAATGTTTCAATGTTTACAATGTCTCAGATACAGAGAAGGAGAGTTAGGAGCTCAAGACTGTAGAAGACTTGAAGAGAAAAATCATCAAGCTATACCCCTTGAAGACATGTATTTTGTTTTATTTGAGAGTATTATATTATAATGAGAGTTTCATTGCATGGTGAGGTTTGAGTTTGGATTATGTAATTTGGACAAGTATTGTAAATGATTTGGGTTGTACTATGAACCACTAAATGGATTCTAAAATTTAATAAAAGTATATTCCTTTAATGAAATTTTATCTTGCACAAAAATTCTGCTTATATTATGTATGAAGTGATGACTTGGGTTTTTGAAAACAAGTTTTAAAGAAAAGAATTTTCACTACTTTGTTTTGCAAATTTTTTTTACTACTAAGGGTCGTGCCTTTGAAAATGTATTACAAAATGTGTTACAAAATTCGAATCATCACAGTTGGTATCAAAGCCATTCATCTAATCATAGTATAATACAAATATGTCCAAAGGAGGGATGATAATCCAATTCTAGATTAAGATAGAAATAGTTGTATAGAATATTGATAGAAATTTTGGTTTATGAGTAGATGCAACCAAAGAAAATCACATGGCAGACAGCTCAAAATATTCCAAAAGACAATACATAGAGATTAACCCTAAATAATGTGGAAGAGATGGTAACAAGGGTATTGAGGAACCTTCTTCCTCACATTCAACAAACCCAAAGTTCATCACCTCCTATATAGATACCAAGCACGCAAGCTCAAGCTCAACCTGAAGTGAGACACAATACACCAACACCAATACCAGCTACTCCCACACTAGTACAGGGACAATTTTCCCTTGTACCAAGTGAAGAAGTTAAAAAGTCTCCATTAGCACCAAAAAATGTTGACAAAATGATGGAGAGATTTCAAAAGATGGCTACAGTGTATAATGGCAAGGGTGAAGCTGACAAGGCTGAGGAATGAATGTATGAAGTAGAAAGGACTTTTAGTGAACTACGTACTTCTCCAGAGTTAAAGGTGAAACTTGCCACCAATCTATTAAAACAAGAAGCTGCATTTTGGTGGAGATTAGCTAACAACACCTTCTTCTCAAATTTTGAAGATACTACATGGGAGGAATTTAAGTCTTTAACTACAAATATTTGCCTTCTCATGTACAAGAAAGAAAGTTGATAAAGTTTCTGTAATTAAGACAAGGGAACATGTCAGTGGTAGAGAACGATAACAAGTTCATGCAATTAAGGAGATTTGTGACTCATGTGTGTAACACTAAAACACACACAATGAATCAATTCATTGAAGGACTGCACTCAAGGCTGAAAATAAAGGTACTTAGTACTAAACCCATGACCTTAGTGAAATGTGTGGAAATGGCTTCCAAGTTTGAAGAAGAATACAAGAAGAGTCAAACCACCAAGTTTAGTGGAGGAGGAAACAATAACCCAAAGCCCTTCCAGAAGAATAAAAGACCTTAGAACAATTTTAAGCCCCAATGAAATCAGAGGAAAAATGCACCAGGGCAAAATAGACGACCATGTCCAAGCTGCAGAAAATTTCACCAAGGCAATATCTGCCTTAGACCTGGACAAACCACAACGGTTTTTGATCAAGTGTCATAATTGTGGGGAGTATAGACACATTGCCACCTACTATCCCAAACCACTGGCAGTTAAGGAGGCAAAACAAAAAATTTCCCCTCATCACCAAGGGAGGGTCTTCGCCATCACTGACGCCCAGGCTGGACCATCTAATGCGGTGATTGAAGGTACATTACTTGTAGCTGACAACTATGCTAAAGTACTATTTGATTTTGGATCTACGCATTTCTTTATATCTTGTGTATTTGCATCTAGTATACAACTGTTAGTGAAAAACTTGGGATTTAATCTAGATGTAACAACTCCAGTTGGAAAAACAGTTAAATTACAAGAATACTTGCATAATGTACCTATAGAAGTATTGGGCAAAAGAATGGATATAGACCTCATTTTACTGAACATGGTAGACTTTGACATCATACTGGGTATGGCTTGGTTAGCAAAATACTAGGTAGTTATGGATTGTCACCAGAAGAAAATCACATTTAGCATACCGGGTGAGGAAGTATTAGTACTGTACAGGAAACATAATGACTTAAACAAATCCATTATCTTAGCTATGAAGGCAGTCAAACATATGTCCAAAGGGTGTCAGGCATTTCTAGCAATAGTAATTTCTTTAGATGTTGAACAACCCAGGATAACAGAAATTGAAGTAGTCATGGAATTCCAAGATGTATTTCTAGAAGAACTACCATGATTACCCCCACATAGAGAAATTGAGTTTACCATTGAAGTAATTCCTAATACAACTCCAATCTCTAAAGCACCTTATAGGATGGCCCCAGTAGAGTTGAAAGAGTAGAAAGGTCAGTTACAGGAATTGTTATACAAAGCGTTGTTAAACAAAGTATTTCACCATGGGGAGCACCTGTAATATTTGTGAAGAAGAAGGATGGGTCTATGAGATTGTGGATTGATTATAGAATGTTGAACAGTGTCATAGTGAAAAATAGGTATCCCTTACCTCACATTGATGATCTCTTTGATCAACTCCAATCTGCTACGGTCTTTTCCAAAATCAACCTTAGATTAGGATATCATCAATTGCATATTAAGGATGAAGACATACCCAAGTTAGCATTCAGAACTCGATATGGGCATTATGAGTTTCTAGACATGTCTTATGAGCAGACCAATGCACTAGTAGTGTTTATAGATTTGATGAATAGAATCTTCAAGGAATTTTTGGATAAATTTGTGATTTTATTTATTGATGATATACTAATTTACTTTACTAGTATCAAGGAACATCAAGAACACTTACAAATTGTACTAAATAGCCTTCTAATACATAAATTATTTGGTAAATTTAGTAAGTGTGAATTCTGGTTAGAGAAGGTCAATTTCTTGGGTCATGTAATTTCCAAGAATGGAGTAGAAGTGGACCCCACCAAGGTTGAAGCAGTAATGAATTGGGAGAAACCTAAAACAGTAATAGAAATACATAGTTTTCTTAGACTAGCAGGATACTACTTTAGATTCATTCAAGGATTTTCCTGTATAGCCCTTCCTTTGACTTCATTGACTAGAAAAGAGGTACAATTCACTTGGACAAAAGAATGTGAAAATAATTTCCAAGAGCTAAAGAAGAGGTTAACTACAACACTAGTATTGACTTTGTCATCTGGAAGTAGGGGATATGAAATATATTGTGATGCTTAGGGCAAAGGGTTAGGAGGTGTGTTGATGCAAAATGGGAAAGTCATTGCTTATGCATCTAGATAATTGAAGAAACATGAAATAAATTACCCAGTACATGACTTAGAATTGGCAACTGTAGTTTTTGCATTGAAAATTTGGAGACATTATTTGTATGGAGAAAAATTCTGTGTATTCACAGATCATAAAAATCTTAAATTGATCTTCACTCAGGCTGATTTGAACATGAGACAAAGAAGATGGATGGAGTATATCAAAGACTATGATTTCATCATCCAATACCATCCTAGAAAAGCAAACGTAGTAGCTGATGCATTAAGTAGACAGCCAAGAGCTGTACTCACAAACATCACCATTAAATCAACTTTTGTATTAAGAGTCCTTAAAGCCCAAGAAGAAGATACAGTAACTCAGGAATTGTATAAAAAGAAAGGATTTTGTAAGGGTACAGATGGGGGTATACATTTTCAGGAGAGATTGGTGGTTCCTTTAAATATAGACTTGAGAAAAGAACTGTTATAAGAAGCCCATCAGTCAAAATTTTCCATACACCTTGGGGGTATAAAGATGTATTAGGATTTGAAAAGGAACTTTTGGTGGGAAGGCATGAAAAGAGAAATACGAAAATTTGTGGCTAAATGTCTAAATTGTCAACAAGTAAAAGTTGAACACCAAAGACCAACTGAAATGTTACAAACATTAGAACTTCCAGAATGGAAATGGTATAACATCACAATGGATTTTGTAGTAGGATTGCTAAGGACCTGAGTAGGTCATGCCATGATTTGGGTGGTTGTGGATAGGTTAACAAAGTTAGCACATTTCCTTCTAATTAGGCAAAACCAGTCAGTTGACAGTCTAGCAAGTTATACATCAAAGAAATAGTAAGTCTTCATGGGATTCCACTATCCATCGTCTCTGATAGGGATGGAAGATTACTGTCAAGATGTTGGATGAGTGTACAACAAGCCTTGGGAACCTCACTTAAATTCAGTACAGCATTTCACCCCCAAATAGATGGTCAATCAGAAAGGAATATTCAGACTTTAGAAGATATGTTGAGAGCATGTATATTAGATTGGAAAGGTAATTGGTATGAACATCTTCCTTTAGTAGAATTCACGTATAACAACAGTTTTCAAGTAAGTATTGGTATTGCACCATATGAAGCATTGTATGGATGACCATGTCGATCACCAACCTATTGGAGTGAAGTTGGAGAAAGAATGCCAATAAAGTAAGTACTACTAGAACAGTGTATAGACAAGGTTAGATTGATACATAAGAGGTTGTTAATAGCACATAGTCGGTAGAAGAGTTATGCAGATAAAAGATGTAGAAACCTAGAATTTGATGTGGGGGAGCATGTATTTTTGAAAGTATCACCAGTCAAAGGAGTAATGAGATTTGGAAGCAAAGGAAAACTTAGACCTAGATTCATCGGTCCATTTGAAATCCTAGAAAGAGTTGGTCCAGTGGCTTAAAAATTAGCCTTACCATCCCAACTCTCAAAAATACGCAGTGTCTTTCATGTATCTACGCTACAAAAATACCTAGAAGATGACACGCATGTACTTCAAAGGATACCAGAAGGGCTAAAGCTATACCTAACCTTCAAAGAGAAGGCGACACGAATCTTGGACCATAAGGAACAAAAGTTAAGGACCAAATCATTCCGCTAGTCAAAGTCCTGTGGCAACATCACTCTATTGAGGAAGCACGTGGGAAACAAAAGTAGAAATGAGGAAGACACACCCTAGTCTATTTGATTAAGTTATTGTATTACAAATTTCGAGGACAAAATTATTGTAAGGGGGGAAGATTGTAATAACCCAAATTTTGAACCTTGAAGCCTTGATTGAGAAAATCAATAAAGTTTGAGTTTTCAAAAATTTTGGGATGGAATATTAGGTTATTGAAAATTTTCTTTTTATAGAGATTAAAAAATGATTTAAAACTTAGAAATTATGAATGTACTCGAAAAAGCAATCTAAATGACATTAAGTAAGTTCAATTTCAAATTAAAATTAAAATTCCCTAATTTTTTAATTTTTATAAATAAAAGGATAAAATGATAATTTTACCCATAACTGAGATCTAAGATATCAATATTTAGAATATACTCAAAAATACGATTCCAACGCCACTAAATACGCTCAATTTTGAGTTCGGGAGAATAAAATGAATTTTTCTCCATAAAAAGGCCAAATGGTCCTTTCAAACCCCATGGGGCCCACAAATGAATACAACAACTAGAAAACATATAATGAGTGGTTAAACCACTACCGACTGCTAGTGGAGAAGGAGGCAGTAGTGGAGGATCCAATGTTAATTTAATATTTAAAAGAATTAAAACATAATTATTACATGTAATTATGAAAAATACAAGACACCTATAAATACCCCTCTAAAAATCCTCCAAAAATGTTCATTAAAATTTCCACGAAATCATATTTCTTACTCTGAAAAACTAGATCTAGATTCCTTTCCAAAATTCCAAAACTCCCAAAAATCTCCCTTCTTGCACTTTCTCTCTCCTCTATCTAATTGGAACAAGAGACCTAAATTCAATTAGGCACTCTGCTCCAAATGAATCTCACAAATCTTATGATCCATACAATCCTAGACAACCTTATATACAAAACCCTCAAATCAATTTCAAGATCCAACGGTGCAATCAACGGAAAATCACAAAACAAGGGATTATCGACCTATCTTATCATCAAAGAGTATTTATTTCAAATTGGGCTTCAAAACTATGTTATTTCTCCAATCAGGTAGGTGGAACCACTTCTTATACTTATTTCATGTTTTTTTTTTTTTTTATGTAATTTTTATTTTTCTATAGTTACTTTTAGGTTAAAATTCATAAAAATAAAGTAAGAACCAGAATCCTTCATTCCTGGATGATGGAGGGCTCAGATGAAAATTTTGAACCATCCAATTAATTCAGAAGGGTCCAAAACCTCTAGGGTAGAAGTTTCATGAATTTTTTTAGAGTTTTGAGCCTTTGATTGAAGAGGATTGATTGGACGATCCAAAACGGACTGTCTAATCTCCAAATCAAATCTAGAATTGCGGGATGCATTACGAAACCCCGTACAAAGATGCACCCTGTGGCAGCATCCTCGAGTACTCGCGTTGCTTTTGACTTCGTCCAGATGGGACAACTGCGTGATATCTCTAGTCCTAGGGGGATCGCGTCACGCTTGTGTCCCAGTGATGGGAGCGCACCTACCCTTCCGTCCGACTGGCCTGCTCCACTTGATCAATCTGGACTATCCGTTCCGCTGGGCTTAGATCAAATTTGGACCCTAGAAACAATTGTGAACTACATAGCTCAATTGTGGAGTCATCTAAACTCCAAATTAAGATAAAAAAAAGAAGTTATAGAAAGCATATAATGTCTATTTTCTTCTGAAACCATAATATTGATAAAAACATTCCAGAAACTTTCTGTTTTCAAGAATTAAGTTTCTAATTTTTATGATCTTCAAGATCTGAGATGATCAGATCTTAGGGATATGATTTACTGATGATATAATGTTGAAATCAAGTGATATCCATGATTTATTTGGATAGATCTAAGATAAATTGAGGGATCTACCCTTTATGGTAGAAAACCCGTAAAATACAAAGGGACCCACTTGAACAATGAGATCAAGTATGATCAAATCCTTGGGATAGATTGAATGAATGATATTATGATGGAATCCATTGAAATCATGGATTGAATATGACAAAAAAACAAAGGAATATGATCTTGGACCTTAATGGAGTAAAAGCCCTAAAATTAATTAAAACCCTTGATTTAAAAGGAAAATACCTAAGATCTAATAGTTAGATCATAAGTAAAAGATTTAATAATGAGAAATGTGTTAGCTTGAGTAATGCATTTATTTTATTTTATTTATTTCATGAATATAGGATCCATGATAGATTATTATAGTATAATTTCATTTCAAATGTCCATAAAATTATTTATGAATGATGAATTGTAACTTAGGCTCATGTTGGTATGATTTCATGTAATTGTAACTTAGGACCATGCTAGGCTTTCATGTTAGATTAGACTATGGTATGAGATGGTGCCTTAGGTCCATGATAGTTTAATTTGAATTTATTAGATAAAGTACATTAGTCAGAAATCATGCTAGTGTAATCTTAAGTACCTTGTACCATTATCATTAGGTTGTTTAATTATTTAGTTTTATGCTTTAAAGTTATAATTCATTTATGGTTAAATTTTATTAGTAGATTTAATTGTTAAAGTAGTTATGAGAAAAAGAGCATAAAACACCAAAATTAGAATCTAATGAGAAAGTAGAGTTTCATGACACAAATAAGAGTGAATTATTTGACATGGGCTTAATTAGTAAGGACTATAGTTAGTAGGACAATATAAGGATTATCAAATCCTTGGCCCATACTAGGAGAATAATAAACCCGATAAATGACATTTTCAATGTTCTTGGATTTAATTAAAATCAATTAGAAAGGGTACTTAGGGTTAACACGCTCATAACAACCTTATGAAAGGTTGAGCTAAGTCACTCTAGTGAATGTTAGACATGGTGATTAAGGAGGTTTTCTACTAAAGCCTCGCTCTTCCCCTACCTTTCATTGACGTTTATGAGGTCTAAACGCCTCCTTACATGAGGATTGAAGTAACCACTTTGTATTCACCCATTTAGCTAGTAAGCCTTAGTCAATTGGACATAAGAGAAGCAATCTAAACTTAGGCTAAAATAAGTTATCTTCAACTAGTAAAACATTAACTGGTTGAATAATAATAATCAGAGTATAAAAGTTTAGTAAAGTATCTAACCCCAATAAAAATTCTAAGTAAGATAAGGATGGTCAAACAAGATCCATTGGATCTTGAATGATCAAGAACAATAAAAGAAATAAATACTTCTTGATGATGATATATATTTCTTGCAACTTAGATCAAATAGAATAGAAGATCTTAGATCAAATAGAAGATTTGAACCCTTGATCAAATATGATTCAAGGAAGAGAACCAAGATCATCCTCCTTAAGGATGATCAAACAACTAAACCTAGATCAAAGGAGAACTAGATGATAGAAGATATAAGTTCTTGATCTTTATCAACAAGTATAAATTATTGATCAAAGGATCTATGAAAGATCAAGATCAACACGAAGACTTAGGATAGAAAATACTTAGATCTGAAAGATTAGAGGATCATTCTAATCATCAGCTCTATTGATCATTGGGATAGACACTATCTAAGGAAGATAGATCATGATAGGACAAAAGATCTAGATCCTTTATATCAAAGGACAAGATTAGACAAACAAAGAATAGAGATAGGATTATTCAGATTGTATATGTATTGACAGTATGTATGGATTTAAAGATTTCATACACTAATCGGGATCATGGAGGATCTGAAGAGATGCATCACTATCTAAAGGTAGGAGGATTTTATGAATGTATCTACATGAGATGTACATGTTGAACACGTGACCTTATGTTGACAAGTGTAATGTTAATACTTGTATTGAATTCCCTAAAACCCTTGTGATCCAATCAAACACATATGAAATGATTAATTTAGAATTGAGGACTACACTCTCAGTGAATATGGAACTAGAAGATGTTCCAACCCTAAGTATACAGATAGATTGTTTGATACGTATGCAACCTATTTTACATACAAGCATGGAGGCTTGTGGTTTTTTTTTAAAACAAGCATAAGCCAAGGGATGCTATGCTAGGGGAGTTATGAGGGTTTGGCCACCCACTTCCAAAATTTTGATGATTTGATGATACCTTGCCCTATGAGAGGTTATAAGTCGAGTGGGGCAATTATGGGAAGGACACCACTGTGAATGTCTTGTCTCCCCATATGGGCAATGACACAATATTTTCAACCATGGTATCAGTGGTGAACAGGGCAGTTATCCAAGTCGTTAGTATGGATCAGATTGTAGGATGGTAGTCCTTTGATTATTTTGCTCTATGATGCATATGAGATAGGCATAGTGAAATGCCTTATGTTTTGGGATGATGAAATGATAGGTAATTATATATTACCAGTATTTCCCAAGAAGGGAAATTCTCAGTATTGGACTGTTGAAATACTAATTTCTCATAGTGGAAAGAATTGATCAGCTTAGTTGGGAATGATATTTGACTACTTTCATAAATTTGACGGATTTATCCATGTACAGTATGTATGTATGTATAAGGATGTGCATATATTACAAAATAAAGAGTTAGATACATGAGTATGTTTATGAATAACAGGATTATGAAGTATTAGAATTATACTGTCAATTATTATGCTTCTTGAATCCCCTACAATGTATAGCTTGTTGAGATATTGTAAATGTTTCAATGTTTACAATATCTAAGATACAGAGAAGGAGAGTTAGGAGCTCAAGACTGTAGAAGACTTGAAGAGAAAAATCATCAGGGTATACCCCTTGAAGACATGTATTTTGTTTTGTTTGAGAGTATTGTATTGCAAAGAGAGTTTCATTATATGGTGAGCTTTGAGTTTGGATTATGCAATTTGGACAAGTATTGTAAATGATTTGGGATGTACTATGAACCATTGGATGGATTTTGGAATTTAATAAAAGTATATTCCTTCAATGGAATTTTATCTTATACAAAAATTCTACTTATATTATGTATGGAGTGATGACTTGGGTTTTTCAAAACAAGTTCTAAAGAAAAGAATTTCTACTGCTTTGTTTTTCAAAATGTTTTTACTACTAAGGACCTTGCCTTTGAAAATGTATTACAAAATGTGTTACAAAAACTTGGGTTGTCACAGTATAGTAGCTAGGATTTTCATGTTTTCCATTCTTCATCAACCCTTGGATGGATGGTTGAGATTTCCTTGAAGTCTCTTGTCCAAAAAGCATTATTTTATGGTTCATCCCTTCTCATTTGTCGAATCGGTAAACCTCAAGATGGATGGCTATGACTCTGTAGAGATTTCTTATACAACTAATTCTTCTCCTTTATTTTCTCCTTAAGACACCATTTTTACCTTTGGCCAATCATATTCAAGTGAAAAACAAAAGTTTTCCCAAGGATAACATGTTTTCTCCTCCTTGATTCTCGGTGGGTAGCCCATTGAATTTTTCTCCACCAATTATGGGTTAGTTTTCTCTCTCTTACATGGCTTCTTTGTATTGGTCAATCCTAACTCAATTAACTTCTCATTGGTTTCTTTAGGATGGTCTTGGATGTGAATTAATCTCAACCACTCTTTCTTAAAATTCCCAGATGAAAACTAAGCATAGATTTATTTATTTTGTCTCTCCTCCCTCCTTATTTTTCTCCACCAATTATCCTAATCTCGTCATGTAGTTCACATGGATTTAAGTGAGATGCACCACCTTTTCATGGAAAATTTGTAGTACAAGTGTAGGTGGTCTGCATTCTGAGGTCCAGAGAGAGAAAGTGAAGTATTCATTTCTCCAATAGGCCCTAGCTTGAGTATGCTTTACATGGGTTCTTCCTTTAACATGTATGGCTCTCATGCTTCACTTAGAAGCTCCCCAAAGGTGGTGGAATGCATGTATAAACACATGCAAGAAAGTTCTTCCACCTTATGTTTTGATATTTACAGCTTTATTTTTTGCACACACAATGCCCATAAATCATTTATGATACCAAATTAGGCTCTTTAGTCCTTGACCTTCAACCTTTGCATTTGTTTTGATCAAGGAAAAAAAATATGTAGACACCAAATTTTGCACCACATAAATGGTTTTCAAGGACCATTCAAATAGGAAAAATTTATTTCATACTATTAAGTGAGAGTATTCTTTGGAAAGGTTTTGCAATGATCCAAAAATCTCCAAGTTTGGCTTCAAAAATCACCAAATGTTATGTTTTCAGAAGGAATAGACCATAGACCTCAAGTTTGTAAAGTTTTTTAAGGCCTAAAAACTATATGAACATGAAGTCCACGAGACAAGATCCAAGGCTTCATTTTACCAATGCTATACATAAGTTCTTTTTGCATAGTGGTTATGCAACTTGAATATATGATCATGGGATCCAAGCCCTTGGACCATAATATCATGAACACAATGTAGATTGCTTATGAATTTTCTGCACTTGGCACCCACAATTTCTATAAATAGAAGGTACCTTACCTCATTTAGACCATGAAAAATTTGACAGAGAAAAATCAAGGAAAAGTAAAGAGATTCCATTTTAGATAGATTTCTTTCATTAGTCTTACATCAGTTTCTCTATTAGTTAGAAAATTAGATTAGGGTTTTCATTTGCATATATATTAGCGATTGGGGCCTTATTTTGGGGGAGACTCTAGTGAAATTTTTGGAGGATTTCCCAAATTAAGAATACAATCCTTGAGACATTGGACCGTAGAATTGAATTTTGCATATGTAGTGGAATTCCTACTTCATGGAATCCAATTTCCACTCCTAGAAGAGAAAACCTTTTTACTCTTTTTTCCATCCTCTTTTTTACATCTAAAGAGACAAATAATGATTCTAAATGAGGTTTTTCTCTTGTGGAATTTCTAGATAGAGTTTCTAAGAATCAATAAGGATTCTTAGACTAGGCATAAGAATTCATCTTTCCTTCAAGCTTAGAGGATTAGTGAAATCTCTAATCATCTCCTTGAGAGAAAGTGAAAATCTTAACCCTATAAACAAGGGCTTGATTTCTCCAAACTTTGTCTCTGTAAGCTATTTTCTTCAATTTACTAATCCATTTCTTTTCATTTTCTCCCACTCTTTTGCTTGAATCCAAGGATGAAACCCCAAGTATCCTAATAAGAGAAATTTGGGTTTCTAGGGTTCTTTGTGGGTTTGTTTCCATGAAAGTTGGAACTTAATGATGGGGATTCTTGAATTAATGGCTAGATGCCCTAAGGTTTCCAACAACTTTCCCTTTGTTCACTTGAATTTACATTTTTATAGAGTGAAGTGCCAAAGAAAGATCACTTCTCACATTCTTTTCTTTCAAAGAGGCACTTTAAAAGCAAAGAGCTTCTAAGGTAAAACTTTGCATGAAGTATGCAATGGTTTTTCATAACCTTGAAGGAGAAGGAATTTGTTTCCATCACATTTGATATTAGATGGTTTGTTTTGAGAATAAACAGTCTTCTCCTCATCTCTTCTTAAGCATCCTACAATATTACTTAGGATAGCTAAAAAGCATTATGTCATGCTTAGTATGTTTAATTCATAGCATTCATTATGCTCTTTAGATTCATAAAATATCATGTTTGATTTCCAGTTTCATCATGATCGGTTTCGATGTGTGTTACAAGTTTCCTTTATGTTATAAGAAAGATCATGATTACATTTATAATATCTTTGGATTGGTCTTTTCCATCAATGTTGACATCATGTTTGTTCTATGTCCTAGCTTAGAAAAATGATTCCAAAAAATACTTCCATTTTTAAATTTCAGTTACCATGCATAGATACTTTCTTTCATTTTACATCTCTATGTTTAATTTCTTAAATTCAATCATGTTGAGTTAGTGCAATAGTTCAAGCTCTAGCTTACTTCCATTCTCATGCTTAACCACATATATTTTTCTTTAGTCCAAAGATCATGTTTTTAGTTTCTTAGTATGCTTTATGCACTAAATGCACATATATTTTCCCATTCTAGTAGCTCTTATGCCTATCTTTTTAACTTTCATTTGAGGATGTTTTCAATCTTTGATGCATCACTCTTAAGTTCATTTGAATTAGCAACTCTAGTTATTTGTTTCCCTTTATGATCATCATGTTTATTTAAGTGTGAGTGTGAATATTTGTCTTTTATTTTTCAACAAATGGCTTACTCTAGGAATTGCTTATCTTTATTTTCTAATCTTATTGAAAGGCAAAACCCAAACTAACTAGATTTTCTAACCTAGAAGAACAAGGGGATTTAATTTTCTTGCTCTCCTTATCGTTTTAGTTCTTGGAGATTTCAAACTTAGATCTTTGGTTTAGTGGACTCATTAGGTCATTAGTGACCTAAGGAACTTTTACCTTTGATGGCAAGTTAGCTTCATAAGGCCCTTAAGTTACATGAATCTAGGGTCGAGACTTAAAGAAATGTATTAAAAAAGATGAAATGAATCTTGATGGTATTCTTTCCCCAAAAGATTGATGCCATTACAAATTAAAAGAATTACATGAATTCTGCAAGGTGCACCTAATTTTAGCATAAAAATATCATAAATTTCTATCATACGATTATATAATAACACCCTCTCAATTACTTGTGAGCACCTAAAAAATGCTTGGAAAATCATACATCATTTTCTCAAATATCATGTTCCAAAAGATGATATCGCACTTGAACTTGTAAGAAGAAAACAATAATTGGATGATATCTTCACAAAACCTTTAAAATAAGATAGATTTTGCACAATTAAAAGAGAATTAGATATGAGTATTTTCTCTTGAATGTTGTTGTTCATTTGATTTCTCTGCTTTGATGATTTGAAAATTCTTTTGTCCATAGTTTTTGAAAATTTCATGATTTTCAGCATAAAATTGGTTTATGTAGTTTTGTTGATTACTTGACTTATTTTGGTCAACTTATTTATTAGAAGAATTTGGGTTTGCAGAAGTCTGCTATTAGCTCAACTTTAGTCAACTACTATAGTGACTATCTTTTGGAGGAATAATGCCCAACACATATTGGAATGATTAAGTTGACTAATAATCATTTTAGTCAACTTGTTTATCGAAGTTTATTAAGTTCACAATTAGGTTCTCAAAGTCTAATACCTTATCAACCTTTTGTACATGAAATATGTCCAAAAATTTTTGTTGCATTTTGTCAGCTACAATTTATAGACACCATATTTTGACTCCACTTTGATTAAATATAAGCCAAAACTATGTCCTTGATGATGATCTCTATTTACTCATGGATATCTCATTTATTTAGAAATGTGAAGGAAACACAACCATAAGGCTTTGCTATGTCAAGAGCATAAAAATACTTGATATACATGTAAATATTATATTTAATATCCCTAAATTAGCATTTTTAACCCTAAATTGCTTATTTTATCACTAGTTAGAGTTTATTTTACATTTTGTAGGATTAGAATAGAATTAAGAAAAGTACATATTTTGGGCAACTTGAAACCTTAAAGGAGAACTATCTCAACATTCAAGTAAAATCATGGACCCACATGCCATGAACTAGGAAGAGAACAAGTTTAGAATTCAATGAGGGCATATTTATCAAATTGAGTATAGTAAAAGACTGTAAGTGTTGTGTTTTAAATATAACTGCATAAATGCAAGCACATGGATTTATTATGGTATAGAATCACCCAACTACGGGTTGATCTTAAGATGAGTCAATTTATGAAATTATAGAATTTTAATTAAAACCTATTTCAAATTAATTTAACCTAGTCAATTAATGAATTAATTCTAAGCAAATACTAAAAGAAATTAAAATCTAAGTCTAGGGTTTTAGAATCCACCACACTAAATTAAATATTCTCATTAGAATCCCACTTTTTTTATTTTCCTAATTCTAAGATTTAACTGAATTTAGTATATTTACTCAAAACATTTTTAAACCTAAAGTTACTTAATCACTAAATTGTCAAACCTATTGTGGTTTCATTCTAACCCTGGGTAAGCAATTGAGCTACACATGATTTAAAAGTAGGGATTTTGTTTAACTATTTAGTTCCATGTACACTTAAAAATTAAATGTTACTCAAATAAAACAACTACTAACTAGTGAAAATCTAACATACACTAATATATATATATATATATATATAATAATCTTACCAACTAACAAATAATGGAATAAACGAAAAAAATTTCATTAATCAAAACTCAAAGGACTACAATGAATACAATACTAAAATAAGAATTAAGGCTAAATAAAATTTCCTATGAAATGGAAGAGATATCACTGATTCTTATCCATGTCACTCGACAAAAGCTACCTTCAATCTATCCCAAATTGCACTACTGCCTTTGTCCAATGACTAATTGATGTCCTATCCTTGTTATGTCACTAAACAATCATAAAGGATTCCATCCAATAGCTGTAACCCTGAGAGATAAGGAACACTCAACCCTCACGAAAATTTCATGCATATAATTTATGGTGAGTGCATGTAATTCCACGAGTAGAGAGATTGATGTATGTGATGCCAAGATGGGAGTTTGTTAAGTGTTTAATTTTGGCCAAAAGACCCTCGTTTACATTTAATTAGGTCATCTAACTCATCAATTTGATGATTTTTAGATAAAATATGAAATTTAGCTCACATTGACCATCCAACCATAAATTATCAAAATTAACGATTAGATGATCATCTGAGCTAATCAGATGCTTAATGTACAGTTATATGACTCTAATCTAGTCTCATGTGTTACAGATCAACTAAAGGAGGCTTGGATGGCTCAGATAGATATTCAACGATGCAGATTACCCAAGAAAGCATTGATAGACCATATCATTGATAAAGCAAAATTGGATGGTTTCCTAAAAGAAGAAGAATTCTAATTAGAAGAGGAGATTAGTGATAAGATTTGGAAGAAGAGAAAGTTTCCTAGGAGGAAACTAATTCTTAGAGGATAAGGAAAGAAGGGGGAGGAGAATTAGAAGGAGAGGAAAACTTTAAAAGGGAGCTGTGGGAGTCTTGTGGGGAGTCTTTTGAGTTTAGTTTTATTTCCCTTTTTGTTTGCCATTCTAGTTTCTCTATTGTTCTTCTTGCTTTCATTGTTTCTTTTCTATTTCTCTTTTACATTCCCAGCTTTGTTCTCCATCTCTGTTCTTTTTATTTACCGCATCATCTAGCCTGGGCATCCAGTACCAATAATAGGTCACCGACTTGTTGTGTTTATCCACTTTCACTCGCCCCACATTCCTCCTCCACCCAATTACCAACTTTAGTTGTCGATCTCTCTTCATCATATTTCCTAGATCTTCCTTTTCTCCATCACTGTCAACCCAGGTGCACACCTCTTTGTTCATTGCATTCTCCTTTAATGCCCCATCCCCATCTTCTCCACACTCAACTAGACATGACCACTTTCGCTGCTCTCAATCTCCATTGTTCTCTTTCCCTTGCCTCACCAACACCCGTGCCTTTCATAGTGATTTTTCTCTTTTCTTTTCCACTTGATCTCCATCCCTCACCCAGTCCCTCCTTTGTTTCCCTCTATTCATGTGTTAACATTCATTGCCAGGCCCCCTCTCTGGTCGTCACTCACTCTCCCCATTGGCTTCCACGATTGCCTCTGTTTCCATCATTTCTTTGTTTATTTCACTAATCAGCAGTGTTGTTTGTCATTGTGATTTGCAACTGAACCAGATAGCATCGACAAGTCTAGGCACGCACTACCTAGATCATCTTTTGCTCTCAGACCACAAATCATCGAAACAATGCACCATCCTCTACTCAGCACACCCGATGGCACCAGGCGTCGTCTTCCCATGCCCTGCTCCCATCTGCTTCATCAGCCCAACATGCCTAATCCTTCTCCATCTTCTTTGGCAATAGTCTTCTACAAAATCTTCTTCTTCACTCTTTTGTTTTACGAAAAATTTAAGGAACTTTTACGAAAAATTCCTGTTTTTCCCTTACTAGAATAATTCTATTTACATTTTTTGTCTTGTTACTGTTCTATTCAGATTTTGTTATTTGCATTTTGTGTCATTTTCATTTAATCTAGGAATTGTTTAATCCAAATCTGTCTTATTCAAGCTTAAGCATATTAACAGTTCTGCTTTAATCACTAGAATCCTTCAATTTCTCTTTTGTTTCTTATCTGAATTTCAATCAAATTTTAGATCTTGTTGTTAGGATGTCCTATGGTTTGTTTATCATTACTGATCTTCAATATAAGAATCTGAACTCAAATCTAAGTCGTTAAATCTCAAATTTTTTATCTAGCCTAGATCTCTCAGAATTTTTAGAATCTGCCTAATCCCTCTAGTGGATCATTAATTAGAAGCATCAGAAACATGTTGATGAAGGCTGATCCATATGTATGAGACCAAATTTAAAGAAATTAATGGTAAGCAATCTAGGAAAGTGAAATTTTCTTAATTTTTTAGTTAAATTTCTATTTTCTTTGAATTAGACCTCTGTAAATTCATTGATTAAACATGGCTGAAGTCTGATTGAACTTTTTGTTTATTTCTATCATTTAATTTTAATTTTTTAAATAATTAAATTTTATTAAAACTCCAAATTCTTAAAGCCAATCCTTATGGGATCAACCCATACTTGCACCCGCTACACTACAATAGCCCATGCACTTGTGAAAAACTCAACAGAGGTTGAAGCTTGTATTAGAGAGATGGAAGAAGGTGTTATGTACGTAATATATATATATATATATATATGTATGTATGTATGTATATGTGTGTGTGTGTATATATATATATATCTGTGTGAGGAAATGGATGATTGTGAGTGGAATGAAAGAAAGAATATGGTGTATGGAATGGAATGGATATCAAGCCCCTCCTTTCTTTTATATCCGAACTCCCTCTCTTCAGATAAC
Organism: Warburgia ugandensis; assembly: GCA_035236585.1. Lineage (NCBI taxonomy): Eukaryota > Viridiplantae > Streptophyta > Magnoliopsida > Canellales > Canellaceae > Warburgia > Warburgia ugandensis. The sequence goes on from CP141128.1 coordinate 57,279,569, forward strand.
ATCGAATCTCATATGTTTTTTGTCCTTTTCCTCAACCAATCACTCTCCCACAAGTCCCTCCTACAGATTACCCCCATCTTCCTTTATTTTCTTCTCTTTGTTTCTCTCTTCTTATCCTTTCTTTTCCACATGAATTTCATGCATAATCCTCCTTTAAAATCAGGCATACAATTTTAGGAATATTCCTTCCTCTTCTCTAAATAAAATCTCACTACTTCTTTCCTCTTTTCTAATTTCTTACTCTAAGCTTAGGATGATGCATAACCCTAGAGTGGATGGCTATGAATGTTCTCCTCTTCACTCTAGAAAAAATATATTTTTGACTCGCTTCAATCCTCTCCTTGAAAACATGTTTTCTACCTCCTAAATTCTCTTCTCAATCCACCATTTTTCTCTCCTCCAATCACATGTTATGCTCCACCTATCATTGGATGCTTCCTAGGATAGCTCTAATTGAGGGTAGAGATTTTGTATTATTTCTTCAAAAGTCTAGATGAATTGTGATAGTAGATTTCTTGTTAATTCTTCTCTCAACTATAGATTTTTCACATCCTTATTTTTCTTCTTCCTTCTCTCATGTAAAATGTGTTTTTAAAGTATATATCACATCCTCCTCTTCTTAGATGTCGGCCTTGAATTTGATAAGGATAGCCCCATAGCATTTTGAACTCCTTTGATCTTGATTGATGAAATGTGGGCCTGTGACTTTTCCTGAATGGCAGGATAGATTTCTTTTAGGATTTTAACTTGCCAAATATAACACTTTTCTCACTTCTACCCAAATCTTTCCAAATGTAAAATAACCCTTAATTAGTGGTAAAATGAGCAATTTTAGGGTTAAAAATGATATTTTTAGGGATATTATTTGTAATATTTATGTATAAATCACTAAGCATCGACCAACCTTATCCACACAAAAGAGGCTATCAATATCAAAAGATAAGGTGGAAAACTTCTCATGCATGCATGTATGTAAAACCACCATCTTGGGGAGATTCTGAGAGAAGCTTGAATGATATACTATGGAGCCACATGTACAATATCTTTTCTAAAGTATAACAACCCAAAAAATAGGACCCACATGTAGATTTTCTCCCTTCATTCACTCATTCACCTAGACAAGAGAGGAACCCATCTGGAGTCCATAATTTTCTACAATGTGAGGACATTTTACACTATTGAGAAATACATATTTGCATGAGAAAATAAAGGATAAATTCTAAGGGGAAAACATGGACTTGAGAAGAGGATTAATGGGATATCTACAACTATCTTTCATTCAAACTTTTAAGGAAGTAGTGGCCAAGATGTATCCTCAGTTAGGGCTATAATAGTAACAATTCAATGACAAGTGTTTGTCATGAGAGAATCAAGGGAATGATAGGATGGACATGAAGCATGTATGAAAGGGAGAGAGTTGATTGCTATTAGTGGAGAAAATTTGGGTGGGGTATCTACCATTTTTTAAGGAGAATCAAACATGAATTCAAGGTCTTAAAAATCTGTTTTTAAGAAGAAAATAAAGGTGGGATATAGTGAAGCATTGAATGCTATTGGAGGAGAGAAAAATGGTGTACTAAGGAGAGAATTAAGGAAGGAAAAACATGTTTTCGAAAGAGGGAATAAAGAAGTGATAAAAATATGTTCTTTTTTTTTTCTTTTTTTTTTTCTTTTTTTTTTTAAAGGGATTCAATGAGATCTAAGCCATCCATCCTAGGGTTATGCATCATCCTAAGGCCAAGAGAAATATTGTGTATCATGTGATTCCAAGGGAAGTGGCTCGAAATAAAGTAGGAAGTTTCCTAGGAGGATGAGCTATGAGGGATCTTTAGAGGAGATCCATGCTATTCCTAAGAGATTCACGAGGAGACAATACGAAAGGGAGGAGCATGCACATCACTCCCATCATTCTCTCTTACCTATCCATTCCCACATCCATAGGAGTTGGAATGGAGAAATTGGGTGATTGAGTGGTAAGTGTTCTTTCATGTTGGTGGATGTTGGGTGGTGTCCAATATTCTTTTTGATTGACATAATCAATAGAAGGCATTGTATGGTTGATGATTGAACAAGGTAGTTGTGACAACCCGGATTTTTGTAACACATTTTATAATACATTTTTCAAAGGTAGGCTGCCCTTAGTAGTAAAAAAAGTTCACAAAACAAAGCAAAATAAATTCTTTTATTTAGAACTTGTTTTGTAAAACCCAAGTCATCACTTTATACATATCATAAGTAGAATTTTGTACAAGATAAAATTCTATTGAAGAAATATACTTTTATTAAAATCCAGAATCCATCTAGTGGTTTACAGTACAGCTCGGGTATCAGTACAATACTTGTTCAAATTACATAATCCAAAATTCAAACCTCACCATACATTAAAAACTCTTAATACAATACAATGCTCTCAAATAAAAATACATGTCTTCAAGGGATATATCCTAATTGATTATTCTTCCAAGTCTTCTTAAGTCTTGAGCTCCTAATTCTCCTTCTCTATATCTGAGATATCGTAAACATTCAAACATTTACAATATCTCAGCAAGCTATGCTTGGTAGGGGATTTAAGAAGCATAATAATTCTACAGTATAATCCTAATACTTCATAATCCCATCATTCATACTCATGGATCAATCTCTTTACTTTGTCATATATGTACATCCTTACATATACATACTATATATGTCGTATAGATATATATACAGTCAAAACCGTAAAAAATAGTTAATATCTCAAAACATCAATAGTCACACTCAAATACACTGAGTTGATCAATCATCCAGACTCTGCTGGAAAAGACTCCCTCATTTGGGTAGTATCATCACACTCAACCATACTGAGTTGATAAAACATCTAGACTCTACTGGGAAAATACTCCCTTATTTGGGTAGTATTGGCATCTCATTATGCCATGCTTCATAATGCAAAATACTTAAAGGACTATTATGTTGCAATCTAATTTGTACCAGAACGCTTAAATAACTGCTTTCATACTCCACGGATACCAAATGTGGAAAATCATCTATGTAATGTCTATATGGGGAGATAGACCGTCACAGTGGTGGCCTTCCCATAATTGCCCCACCAGACATTTTACAGCTCTGTGGGCATGGTATCATCATATATATCACATTTCGGAGAATGAGAGGCCAAACCCTTGTAACCGTCCTAAAATAGCATCCCCAGGCATACGCCTATTTAAAACAAAAACCATAAGCCTCCTTGCTTGCATATAAAGAATTCTTTTACTTATCAGACGTCTTGTCTATTTATATCATCATCCTTATATTTTGGTATTCTTATACTCAGGATAGGATTTCACTTCAAACTTAGGGATCATCATTTACAATGAATGATACCCATGTTCATATTAGTTTGGGGATCACCATTCTATATGAATGATTCCCATGTATTGATTTTATACTTATCAAACAATTTGTTTGTTTATCTAGGGCTGGAAAACCTTCTAGTTCCCTATTCACTTAGGGTTTTCCTCAATTCTAACTGAACCATTTCATATGTGTTTTGGTTGGATCATAAGGGTTTTCAAGGGGTTTAATACAAGTATTTACATTACACTTATCAATATTTCTAGACATAAGATCATGTATTCCATATGTATTTCTCATGTAGATGCATTTATAAAATCCTCCTACCTTCAAGTAGTGATTCATCTCTTCAAATCTTCCATGATCCTGATTGATGCATGAAATCTATAAATCCATACATACTGTCAATATTTATACAATTTGAATAATATTATATTTTTTATCCTATATATATTCTTTGTTTAATCTTGTCCTTTGATATAAAGGATATAGATCTTTTGTCCTATCATGATCTATCTTCCTAAGATAGTGTCTATCCTATTAATCAATAGATCTGATGGTTAGAATGATCTCCTAATTTTTCAAATCTAAGTATTTTCAAATCTAAGTATTTTCTATTCTAAGTCTTTGTGTATTCCTTTCTTTGATCTTGATCTTTCATAGATCCTTTGATTAACAATTTCTACTTGTTGATAGAGATCAAGGGCTTAGATCTTCTATCATCTAGTTCTTCTTTGATCTAAGTTTAGTTGTTTGATCATCCCTAAGGAGGATGATCTTGGTTCTCTTCCTTGAATCTTATTTGATCAAGGGTTTGGATTTTCTATCTAGATTTGTCTACAACATACATACATGGATACATAATAAAATATGATATTAGGATTCTTATTGTTCTTGATCATTCAAGATCCTATGGATCTTGTTTGATCATCCTTATCTTACTTACAATTTTTATTAGGATTAGATAATTCATTAACCTTTCGTGCTCTTATTATTATTATTCAACCAGTTAATGTTTTATTGGTTGAAGGTAGCTTGTTTCATCCCAAGTCTAGATAGCTCCTCTTATTTCCAAATTGACTAAGGCTTACTAGCTGAATGGCTGAACACAAAGTGGTTACTTCAACCCTTATGTAAGGAGGCATTTACACCTCACAGAAGTCAATAGAAGGTAGGGGAAGAGCAAGGCTCTATTAGAGAACCCCCTTAACTACCATGTTTAGCATTCACTAGAGTGACCTTTGCTCAACCTTTCATAAGGTTCTTATGAGCATTTTGACCCTAAGTACTCTGTCTAATTGATTTTAATTAAATTCATGAGCATTTAAAATGTCATTCGTGGGGTTTATTATTCTCCTAATTTGGGCCAAGGATTTCATAATCTTTAAATTATCCTACTAACTATAGCCCTTACTAATATTAAGTCAAAGTCATTTACTCATTTTAATTATCCATGAATCTCTATATTCCATTAGTTTACATTTTTGGTGACTTATGCTCAATATATCATAACAAATACTTAACATTTGAATCTACTAATAAAATTTGACAATAAATAAATCATAAACTTTAAAGCATAAATCCAATATAAATTTAACAACTATTTATACTAACATGCTTCCTATGAATGTAACTTACCCTAATGAAATAAAACTATACTTAAACTAGCATGATCCTAAGTTATGAAATACATGAAATTTACTACTAATCAAATGGAATCATGTTAAAATCTCAAATTTAAACTAACATGACTCTAGGACAATTAAATCTACCAACCTATTATAACAATCTAATAACATATAGAGCATAGCATGCTAACATTCAAGAATTATACTATCATGCTTCCTAATTTATAACATAAATCACATTTGCAATTCTATTATCAAATAAAAGACAAGTAAACTAATTAGATTAAGATTATTAGAAACTTTTACTTATGATCGAACTATTAGATCTTAGATCTTTTCCTTTTAATCAAGGGTTTTAATTACATTTAGGGCTTTTACTCCATTAAGATTAAAGATCATATCCACTTGTTTTTGTCACATTTAACCCATGATTTAACAGGATTTCATGATGATCCCATTCATACAATGTAATGACCCCAAATTTTGTAATATTAAAAGCCCATAAAAAGTTCAGTTTTAAAGATAAGGGCATTTTGGTCATTTCACTAGTCACCTTGACTAAACCCAGGAATTTGGTACCAAAAGTGGTTCCATTAGATCCGTCTCGGAAAAAGGAATCCAACGAGACCAAAATCACCCAAAACGGAGTTAAAATGAGCAAGATATGGCCCTTGGAAGTTCAGGGGCAAAACTGTAAATTTCCCAAAAAGATTTAACCTGAAAAACACAGGTGCCCGTTTTGATACGGGCACCCCGTCGTCTTCAACCTCCTAGAGGTTTCTGGAACGGCAGTGTTTCAAGAAGAAACCACCGCCATTCCAGAGGGTTCCCCACCGCCATTCAAAGGCGGTTAGAAACCCTCCAGAACCCTCTGTAAAAGCTCTATAAATAGAGCTCTTGGGTGCCTCTAATGGCAGCCCAAAAGCCTTGGAGAAAACCAGTCATGAAGCAGTGACCAAGGGGGGAAAACGTGGAGAGAAAACCACCTACGAAGCAGGTACGCACAAAAGAACCCCAAACCCATCTCCACCATAGTTCCAGGAACGATTTTCCTAAGTTTTTTCATGAAAAAACCATAGAGAATAGGCCTCTAGGGAGCCACCAAGGACCCTGGGACGTCCCCAGGGCCGCACTGGTTCCTCAGGGACGAACCAGGGCATCCCAAGGATGCCCCGGTCCCCCAACGACGCAGACGGCCCGCCCCAGACGGGACGCGTCGAACGCGTCTGAGAAGAAAACCAACGTGCGCATCCGTGGACGCGCCCGCTAAAGAGGAAGACGGGCGGACATTCTAGCGCGTCTGAAGACGTGCCCGTTGAGGCACGCCCCACAGACGCGCAGCGCGGTAGCGCACGGATTAATTTGGTTCCTTAAGGAAGCTAGGGCCACGTCGCAGACGCGCAGCGCCCTAGCATTCCATATTTTTGTCTTTAAGACTATATGTACATACAATGTTAAAATGCTTATAACTTGAGATCTAGAGCTCCGATTGAGGGGCCGCGAAAGGCGTTGTGTCCGTATCGACGACACGGATACATCCAAATGATAAAATCTCTGATCAAGGTCCAATAAAAGGTGGGCATGACCCTTAGAATAGGATGGTGGCGCGTGACCACTAGAACTTTGGAAAACTGAGAATACCAAGGCCAAATTAGGACCTTGGGACACCCATAGGCATAGGGATAGACCCATAATTCTTAAGTAATGAGACCCAACTGCTCTAAACCCATCAAAGATAGGTTAAACTAACCTTGAGTCCCCAAACCATGTTCAGGAGCGTACGAGGATAAGAGGATTAACGCGACCTAGTCAGGTAGGTGCTCTATCACTATTAGATTCTTTTAAAAGAACTATTGTTATTTGAGAACATATGTTTTGGATATATGACTTGATTTGCATGTGATTTGTATGAATAAATTCAGCATGCATATTAAATGCTTTGTAAATAGCCATGTTTTGGAATGACTGCATATACATTATGCACATACATGTGTTGCAAACGAGTGCATGCATTGCATGATTTACGTACTGCAAAGATTGCATGTCCTTGAGGGTTTCCAAAAGACGCTGGAGTGCCGAGGGCCAGGCAGTTGTGAGGGACCCAAAAGAGGACAAGTTTTAATAGGTTTTGACTTATCTTATGTGATTTGGGCAAGTAAGCCCGTGGGTGCTATGCCGAGGGGTCTGGATTGGCCACCCGCCCTCTACCACTAATAGGTGGATGGGTACTACGCCCAAAAAGAGGCAAGTCCCTACGTCGACTGCATGTGGTACAGGGGGCTATCACTGGTGTCACGGCACTGGGTCGGCGTGTCATAGGCCCCGTGGAGGCTATGACCAAGTGTCCTCAGGTACCCGGGGACCACACGGCGAGGAGGCCGTGGGCATAGTGGACCCTATGGTTTGATGTGCATTTCATGTAGCATGATATGAGGTTGGTTGACCATACCATATTAGGGGTCCATGAGTTGGACTCCATGAGGCATCTATTGCATATCATGATATCATCAGATATATGATACTTTCACTTTTGGAATTATGTGATCTTTTAAGTTATGAGAATTTCAGTTGATTATGGATTCTTATACTGATATCGAACTCGAGTATTCAAACATACGCATATTTTGAAATTGATTATGGATTCTTATACTAATATTGAACTCGAGTATTCAAACATACGCATGTTTTGAATGAGCATATGATTTTGAAACATCTCATGCATTTATAAAACTAGTAGTGATAGGCCCTACTGAGTATATTATATACTCACCCAATCCTCAACATTTTTCAGATATCAGTAAGCACTCAAGGACAGGATACGTCCGTATATATATCATGGTTCAGGACAACTCCACTCCCAAAGAGGACATCTATGTTAGTGCTATGAGCAAGTGAATCCAAAAGGAAACAAATATACATGTAAGTAAACTCTCAACCCTTTGGACATGTGTTTGTACTTAGTTACAGATGGGCTGTGCATTGTGACTGGAAAGACCTGGGGAAAAACATTTATGATTTTTGAAGTTTTTCAAAAACTAACTTAGTTGTTGTGAAAGCAAATGACACTCGGGGTTTTCAAAAATGAGTTTAAAACTAAAGGATTTTCCGTTGCATTGCATGGTTTTTTATAAAATGGTTTTCAAAGAGGGATGCATCCCGCCTTAGGAAATTTGACATTGCATTTAAAAATGCATGAGAAAACCCGGGTCGTCACAGTTGGTATCAGAGCCCAGGTTTTATCCTTTCACAGCCAGTCCAGCATGTCCAAGGGTCATTACATTATTTCCTATAAAAGGATAAGTAGTATAAATAGGAGTAGTAGAGATGACTACTTCTATTCGAGGATTATAATATGACTCGAGACATTTCACCATAAACACATAGGTGAAAAAGGAGATAATCCTAGCAAATACTTAGATATTGGATTGCTTGAATCCTATCAAAATTATAGGAAATAAGAATTGTTGTGCAGTAATGCAAAGATGAAAAGGATCATATTGTGATGAGAATGATGAATGAGTATGTTAGTAAACTTGTTAGTAGATAGTTTTGACCTGCACTAAAGTAATCTCATCAAAAGTGAGAAAATTGAAGAACCTAGATAACCATCTTACCATCATAAAGAATATCAGAATATGAGTACAAGGATATGATATAAGTATGATAGGGGATGAAAGAGACAGACTTTGAAGATTTTAATATAAGAGTGATGAGGATACAAGAGAATATTAGGAAATAACTGTGACTCGTACTAGATCACAAAGGTATGAAGGACTTAGCTTAATTTTGGATACTATTCATGAGAGTAAAATTCTATTGAAAAATAATTACCTAAGAATTATGGAGCAAATCAGAAGAGGTATACAAGTGACATATTATGTGAATAAGAGGAACATAACACGAATATGATAAGGAAATGAATTCAACCGAGTTATCAAAAGATTTTTTTACGATAATATTGGGGATGATAGATCTATGATAATAGATTGATCCTAACATAGCATGATCAAAACGTCAATATTAAGACAGTATATCAATTTTATTGAGGCTACAAGCAATTGAGGATTTCAATGATCTTAAGACAGTTTAGAATTTCTGAGAAGCATTCAGTTTATCATATATGTTACTTAAAAGAGATAGATGAAGTATCAAATATATGCAACAACGCATATAGAGACATTGATCCAGGTAGACCAAATGGATATTGAAGAAAGGAGAGAAAGAGATAGAGATGTAACTATAAGTATTCGATGAATATTGAATATTCAAAGAAGAAGATCATGACTTCATGGAGATACATAGAATCCCATAGAAAGGTAGATCAAACAAATGCAAAGGAATGATGATAGATGAGTTGGTGATCTTATTGCAAAAAGAATAGAAAAGAGAGAAAGCATATGGGGATTAAGATTTTGAGTAGAGTATCGAATTTTAGGAGATTATGTGACAAGAAATTTTCAAAGAAGAATGGCGACCAACTAGAAGTTAAACTTTTACAAATGGTTTGATATCAATTAGATTCTTATCAGATCCATTAGCGTATGAGGAATACCAATGAATATAATCCATAAAAAGAAAATTTTGTGGTATCTCACCTTGCCACTACATGAGTAAATAAAGTTATATTGAAATAGGAAATAGGCCAGGATAGTAACTTATCCATTTAGCAAGAAGAGTACCATCAATGATCAATAAAGGTCTTGCTATCATCAATTGGAAGACCAAATATCTTAAGACCATCATTAAGTATTGTCAACTAAATAGAGGCATCCCACCCTAATTAATTAGGTATGCCTATGAGTTAGTAGTTGAAGTTATATACTCAGAAGGATGTTATAAGTCTTTAGACTTGAGGCTAAGTCATTTGAAGGTATAAGGCCAGTTGATTAGGCCACATCATGGAGGAGCTACAAGTACAATAAATACAGTAACAACTGAGATAGGAGCAAAAATAAGAAGTGATCTAAACCAAGGTGAAAGGATTTTCAAACCTTAGTGGCTACCATGACAAGGTGAAAAAATTACTTTAGGTCTGAAATCTACTACAGACTTGGATTGAAAGAAAGATAAGTACTGATCACTCTAGAGGCCCTTGAGCTTATAACGCATCTGGGAAGAGATCAATAAGTAATCGATTAAAGTCTTTCTATGTCTAAGGAAATGTTTATGCTTATCTAAGTCTTGTTGAACTTGTTGAGTTAACAACTTCAGTACAATTTGATATAATTGCTATTGGGGGAGAATTATGGCTATGAGATGGCACTTGAAAGATAAAATAAGGAGGCACTTGAAAGATAAAAGTTGAGGAATTGAGAAAATCACTACTTATGATGATACCTCCTGACGATACAGACTGCATGGTTGATGATAAAGCCTTAATAAAAGATTGGGCAATATATTGACATAAGGAATGAAAAGAGAAAAGTTGAGGAGGCTAGCACGCTATAAGGTGAAGAGAAAAGTTGGGGTCATTACATACAACCTATCCAAAGGGTCTGATCATGCTTGATCTTATTGATCAAGTGGGTCCCTTTGTATTTTTAGGGTTTTTCTACCATAAAGGGTAGATTCCTCATTTTATGTTAGATCTATCAAAATAAATCATGGATATTACTTGATTTCAACATTATATAATCATTGTATTAGATTCCCAAGATCTAATCATCTCAGATCTTGAAGATCATGAAAATTAGAAACTTAATTCCTAAAGATAGAAAGTTTCTTGAAGCATTTTAGTAATTTTATTATTTCAAAAGAAAATAGATGTTACAAGCTTTCCATAGCTTCTTTCTGATCTTAATTTGGAGTTCAGATGATTCCACAATTAAGGACTAAAGTTCATAGTCGTTTTGAAGGCCCATATTTGATCTGGGCCCAGCGGAACGGATGGCTGTGATCAGTCTGGATGCACGCCATAACGCATTCCCGAGACTGGTGTTGTCCAGTAGTCATTCTGTCAGGACAGCATTGCACTCGGAGCTCACACATGAAGATGCTCCCGCAAGGCGCATTTTCGTGCGGCGTCCTGCAGTGGCATCCCAAGATCCAATCTTTTTAGGAAGATTGAACAGTCCTTTTGGACTGTCCAATCAATTCCTTTTCAATAAAAGGATCAAAACTTGATTAAATTGCATGAAAATTCTAACCTAGGGGTTCTGGACACTTTTGGATTGATTGGACCCTCCATCATCCAAAATTTAAGGGTTATCCTTACTTGATTATTATTATTATTATTAACCTAAAACTAATTTTAGAAAAATAAAAATTACATAAATTAACATTAAATAAGTGCAGAAAGAATTTCAACCTACCTGATTGGAGAAAAACATAGGTTTTGCAACCCAATTTAAAAGAATATCCACTTGATGATAAGATCGCCCAAGAACTGCTTGTCTTGTGATTTTCTGTTGTTTGAACCATTGGATCTTGAAATTTCTTTTGTGGTTTTGTTGATAAGGTAGTATAGGACAATTTGAATGGTGAGATTCATGATATTTGATTTAGAACAGAGTGCCTAATTGAATTTAGGTCTCTTGTTCCAATTAGAGAGATGAGAGAGAAAATGAAAGAAAAGAGATTTTGGGAGTTTTGAAAATTTGGGAATGAATCTAGATCTGTTCTATAGGGGAAGTAAGATAATTTCATGGTAAATTTTATGAACATTTTTTGGAGGATTTTTGGGTGTGTATTTATAGATATTTTTGAAATTTTCATAATTACTTGTACTAATTATGTTTCAATTCTTTTGAATATTAAATTAACATTTGATCCTCCACTACCACCTCCTTGTCCACTATCAGTTGGTAGTGGCTTAACCACTCATTACATGATTTATGGCCATTGGATTCATTTGTGGTCCCCTTATGGGCTCCATAGAGGTGTGAAAGGACCATTTTGCCCTTTTATAGAGAAAAATCTATTTTATTCTGTTGAACTCGGAATTGAGCATACTTAGTGGTGTTGGAATTGTATTTCTGAGTACATTCTAAATATTGAATATTTTAATGGATGTAAAATTCTTAATTCATATGTAATTAACATGTTTTCTTAAATCTCCCCTACCAAGCATAGCTTGCTGAGATATTGTAAATATTTTATGTTTACAATATCTCAGATACTGATAGACAAGAGAAGACATACACAAGTAAGATGAGTTCAACAGACATACTTCTGCACTTAGGTATATATTTTGTTAAAGTTTTTGTATTGTGTAGTTAGTTATTTGGATTATACTGTGTGGACATTTAATATAATGATTATAGGGGCGTGAACCATTGGATGGGTCCTGTTGTTTTATGAAATGCATATCTATCTTCTATAAAAACTATACTATGTATAGTATAGGAGTTCAGGTGACATTCGGGTTTTTGGAAAAATGAATTTCAAAGAAAACTATTTTCCACTATTTTTGAATTTTAAAATTAGAGGCATGCCACCTTTTGAAAATAAACAAAAAAAAAAAAAATTTCATGAAAAACTTGGGGTGTCACACACGAAGGCTTGGAGCATATTTTCAAGTGTGTCCACTTTTCTATGCAAGGAGCCAAACTTATTGATTCTATTAATCACATATTCAAGTTATAAGATATATTTGAGGTCTCTCCTATTTCATATATGGCCCCTTTTTTTTTAGGTTGGGCATTCCTTTATCTCCTATTGGAATAGACCCCTTGCTGGGAATTGTCTGCTAAATTTTGAAAAAATTCTAAGGCCCTTGTTTCATTTTTCAATGTGGGGCCCTCTCCATTAGCTACATCTACCATTTGTCTATTTTGAGGTGTATGTGTCTTATAGAAGTATTGAACTTAATTCCATTTCTCAAAACTATGTTGGGGACACTTTTGCAGCAATTCATTCCACCTTTCCCAACATTCATAATATTGTTCATCATCCCTCTACTGGAAAGTAATGATCTCCCCCCAAAGGGCATTAGTCTTATGGATGGGAAAGAACTTGTTTAGGATCTTTTTAGACAACTGGTCCCATGTGACAATAGAACCAACCCCCAAAGAATTTAGCCATGATTTGGCCTTATCTTTTAATGAGAAGGGAATTCGTGAGCTTAAAAAGTACTTGCAAGCACAAGAATCGATATAGTATGTTTATGCAAGCAAGGTCATTCCCACGAAGAATCTTACAAATTTGCAATAGATTGGATTCTATTTAGATCAATTAATTTTAACCAATGAGAAAGAGTTAGTATTAAACTAATAAATTTAAGTAACATGAAACAGGAACATGCATGGAATTAAAAACTAAAATTAAAAGAAATTTACTAAAAACTAAGACAAAGTAGTGAGAAAAAAAAAAAACTTGCTAAACTAACATGCATGTAAATTTAGAACTACAACAAATTAGAATGAATCAAATTAGGCAATTAAACTTAAGTAAACAACTTAAATTGGAAACTTTCCTATTTTAACACTTTCCTAAACTAAAACTTACTAAAAATGGAACATTCTAAAAGTCAAAAAGGAAACTTTCTAAACCTAAACTAAGATGCAAGCAACTAATTTACAACTACCAAAATAAGATTATGCAACTAGACTAAGAAAAAATCAAAGATGAATGTAACCTACTTCTAAGCGCATGATCCATGGATAGTGCACATGGTTCTAGGGTGGGACAATGACCAAAATTGATGGATCTAAATTAAACTATAACACAAAATAATTAATGGATCTAATAAACAACAGGAAAATTTGAATGGTTCCTAAGGATTAAATAAAAAACAATGTTTAGATGGCTAGAAGCAAAGCACAAACTAAGGAGAGAAAAATTCCAGATTTCAACTATTTAAGAATATCCAACAATTCAAGAATAAGAAAGTAATTGAAACCACAAATTTTATGAAAATAACCAAATCAGATCTAAAGTACCTTGATGAAAGAAACAATTCATAACAAGAAACCAGAAATATCTTTATTAAATCAACATCAAATTACGCCCAAAATTGTGCACATAATACATTATCAAAATCTGAAAATTGTGCATAGTTCCTAAGCATGAAATCCTATTTAAACAATACCAACAATGAAATATAATGTTCACAATTTAAAATATGATGACATGCAAAGAGAACTCATGATGGAATTCAAGATAAATGAAGGCTAAATGGTGAGCTAGCCATGGAAAGTGGACCTAGAACTACGGGCAAATAGAAGAAAAAACATCAATTTCAAGAGGGGAAATCAAGGTTCTAAGCTACCTTTTCTCTTCGATGTCACCACTAGATAATATTTAACTTAGATCTTGAAATAATAAGTAAGAAAAACTAATGAAAAGAGGAAAGCTAATTGGAAAGGTGAGTGAAGAACTAGAAAGCAAATCAATGAAAACTAAGACAATGAAACTAAAGCACTAAAAGAAAGCCACTAACCTACATTAGAGAGGAAATAATAAAAAGAATAATAATAAATCCAAAGGAATAAAAGCACTAAAAGAATTCTAAAGTCCAGCAGCAAAGATCACTAAAGGAGAGCGATGTTTCAAGGTTGTCTCACTAACCGCTACTTGGAAAAAAAATGTTGAACTCCATGAGGTATTTATAGATGATTTGGCTTCCAATTTTATGAATGGTCAATCTAGGAAAGGGAAGGAAACTTACATCTAGGGTTGAGGTGTAGAATGAAGGAGGAAAGTTAGGTGGGAGGTGAGGTAAGCAAGGTGATGTAAAAGAGATGGCTGGCTGGTTTCTAACTTAGGAAAGGGGACGTGGAGGTGCCACCTTTTTAAGAAGGTGGCATGGAGAGAAGAGTGAGAAATGGGAAATAAGATGAGGAAAAAAATCTAAGAAAACCTAGGGTTTTGATGTGTTTTCAAATGGACATAGGATTAAGGTTTCCATCTTAGGAAACTACATTAGGGTAACATTCCAACAAGGGGGAGGCATCTTTTTCCTAGGAAGTGCCTTCCTCAAGTCAAATTCATGGAACCCTAGGATGAAGGGTGTATTAGGAATGGGAAAATGGATTAGGAAAGTGTGTTTTTCTCTCTTGATGGGACTCTTAATGCATGATCATCTTACCTTTTACAATTATCTCTAAAAATCTTAAAATTACACTTTTAACATAGGAAAATTGCTTGAATTGATGCTCCAATCTTGTGGCCCCATGTGGTATTTATCCTTGGCTTGACGGCTAATTCCTTGGTGAGTTAAGTGGCTTCAAGGCTTGAGTAGCTTGGCTTCCTTAGGTTTCCTAGTTGGACTAAGAAACCTCATGTATGGCTCCAATTCTTGTGCAAAGTTGTGGAAAAGCATGAATTCTTTCATGCATAATTTTAGTCATCTTTGCTTTCTTCTAATTTTTTCTAGGGGCTTCTCCCCACAACCCCAGCAGGGGTGTGCCACCCCTTGCACCCCTGATGATCAAAGCATTTAACTCGACCCACAAAAAACACTGTGAAGAGTAGTATAAGCTGTTGGATCATCTTCTCACTTTATACAAAAGAGTAAAAAAATGTAATTAAATACTAAAAAATTATGATGATTCACATATTTACTTTGGATTAGCTTTTGAACCTACAAAATATCAAACTTTTGAATCATTATGTAAGAAATGCAAGTGTTACAAAATTCCAAAAAAACTTAGAAATAACATTATATTTTATAACACATGGGCTACTAATTAGGTACTTTTCATGCAAAATTGAACACTCATCACACCCCCAACTAGTTTTTGCTAGTCTCGAGCAAGAAATGCAAAAGAATCATGTAAATAAAATGGTTTTCATTTTCATAGGTATTCACATTTGCATTTAGCACACACAATAAGCTCTTAAACCCTTAGGTTACCCTAGTGCACAAATTTGGCCTCATGAGGATTTGCAATGAATATACAGACAAAATTCCATAAGGCTAAGTCCTTGTATTTATCTTAGAAAATTATCATCCATTAGCACTCTATTGCCTTTAACAACTTAATAAAGATGTATGAAAATTTTCACAAGTTATCTACATACCAAAACCATTTTATTACAGTTTCATCTCAGAGAGAGAGAGAGAGAGAGAGAGAGAGAGAGAGAGAGAGAGAGAGAGAGAGAGAGAGAGTGTGTGTGTGTGTGTGTGTGTGTGTGTGTGTGTGTGTGTGTGTGTGTGTGTGTGTGTGTGTGTGTGTGTGTGTGTTCAAACTACATGAGTCTGGACTTCTAATAGGTATGCTTATACTCCATTAGAAAGATGTCTAGACCTCAAATTCTCACTGGTATATACTTAGAAATAAAGATCTCAAAGAAATGGGTCAAACAAAATTCTCTCACTATATAATCGACTCCAAAGATGTTAATGGTTCACATAATCTTTTAAGGACAATTGAGACAAAAGAATATTTTCTCTATGGATGGATGCCATTCCCAAGACCAATTAGAAATATTTCACCTTAATTCCTTCTTATTTATATCCTCACTAAGGCTATGTTACTCCTAAGATCAATAGGTCTTCATATAAGATGAGACATAGGCTGGGGATATGATTCTAAGAAGAAAGGTATAATGATTCAAAGTTTCAAATCTGAGTAGAGGTCTTCTATTTGTTTCGACAACTTTACTTTTGAATGCACTTGAAGTGAATATTTCTTCTATTTTTCCTTTTTTTTGTGCACAACTTTTCTTTCCTTTTCTTTTCAAGATACTTTTCTTTTTCCTTGTATTTTTTTTAGAAGTAACACTTTTCTTTGAGAGAAATGCTTTTCACCTATACCCTTTTGATATGTTTCACATCTTTGATTGTTGTCTTCTTTAAAAAATTTCTACCATTGCTACTTATTTTTTAAAGGTAGGTAATAAAAATTCTTACTAAGGTTTCTTGGGTTAAGGTAAACAAGGTTTTGGAAAGAAAAGGCTTACCATGAGGCTCAAAGGGTCTAACTAGTGGTACAACATACTTGGTAGGCATTATATCTCTGGGCTAAAATAGGTATGGCCTATATCATTTCTTATGTTTCTTAAGAACCTATCTGATTCAATAAATATTCAAAGAACTAAGTTAGAACTCCTTTTTTATTCTTGCCATTTTCACCAAAACATAGATATTGAGATCTTTCAAATTTGATTTTCATTGAAGAAAATATGGAATTATTTATAACCCTCAGAATGATGATAGTCTCTGCATCTCACATATGTATATAGGTCCCCACTAATGCTCCTTAGAGTCTCTAAGTCATAACCATCTATGAGTTTAGAAAATTATGCATTGTGTGTACATGTTTCCCAATATTTAACTTTCATAAAAATACTTTAAGACATGAATAAAATGTACAATTAATCATATGCATTTCTATTAAGAAGTTAAAGTAGTGAAAATACTAATCTTCAAATAATCAAATTATTATCATAATAAAGGAACGTGACCTTAAAAAAAAAAAATTTAATTCAATTTTTTTTTTTTAAATGCGAAGAAAATTCAAAAATCTCATATGTGTGTACTCCCCCCAATTTGAACTAAACATTATCCTCAATGTTTGAAAATATAGGACATCTATATGATGAATAGGTAATGTAGAACACTGAGACTCTAAAAACCCTGAGTTGCCTCTTGGTAAGCACTAAGTTTTACATCTTTAGAGAAATATATCATCTATGTACTTTAACCTAGTCCTAGACCTAACTAGCTAACCTAATTTTCCCTAACTCTAACAATAATGTGAGGAAATTTTTCATGCCACTTCAAAATCTCATGGTAGTCTATATATATTCTCAACCTTGAAAATTTTGGTGGCGATAACATTGCAACACAATAAACCACCACAAATTTTAATTTAGTGGGACCACTTTGAAATTGATGATCTCCCATTTTTAAAATTACATAGTAGTCAATAAATATCCTCCAACTTGAAATATGAGGTGGTGGTAACTTGATTGCATTAAAGACCATCGTGAAGTTTATTGGAACATATCAAAATCCCCTTATTCAACAAATGGAGGGATAGTGGGGGCTGTAACAATCAATACCTGTTTTTCCTACTTCTCCCTTGCATTTTCTTAAAATTGGAGTATAAGCTGACTTTGTACTTTCCAAAAAGGTTCTTCTTGATCTAATGGACGCAAGGTGGGGATTAAACCCTGAGTGTCTTCTAATGTGTACCCTAGAGTCGTATGAAGTATGGTTGGCACATCAATGGACTCATCTTTTTCCTATTCTTCAAACACCGGTAAGGTTTCAGGTGGATCTATATTGCAATCTAAAGTTTGATCAAATAAAGTTTGTATGTATCAATTAGATACTTCTTCTACACTACAAGGTTTAATTTGCATTTTAGGCTCGGTAAGGGTTTCTACTCGATCTTGCAATTGAGAAGTGTCTACAAAAGGCTCAATGTCTAAGTATTCAAGCTCTTCATTAGTGGATGCCTCTTCATTATAATCATAAGAAGGATTAGGACATGACTCGAGTGGATATAAGTTGGAGGTTTACAATGAAGGTGGTAGTTCTTCCTAATATTGGTAATTTTGAGATCATGGTTGTTCATGATTCCCAGCCCATCCATTATAATTGTGGTAGTTTATCTCAAGCTAATTGTTATTACTAGGGTGTGTGAATGAGTAAGTGCATCGACTGGCTCCTGATAATATCCATTGTAGGTGGAGCTTGATGGCCATGAAATAGTGGGATATGTGTGGTCAAAATAGGTATAGAAATTCTCATACTGAGGTTGTTGATATGGCGAATATGACTTAGTATTTGGCCTAGAAGCAATTAACCTATTTATTAAACTTTCCATACTATCCAATTAACTATCCATTGCATTGGATAGATTAGGAGTACACCTTGTCTCTTTTTCATATGTATTAGGTATTGGCTTAGGAGAGAAATAGTATAAACGCAGTGGTTTTCCATCCCTTATTTGGTTGACTAGTGCACTCAACTTTACATATAATGAAATAAATTGTCGTATATAACAAATGAGTACTTTTTTTTAAAAAAAAAATTTGAAAATAATGAGAAGCCCTAACTATCTAATGCAACCTAACTAAATGTGACTCCTAACTCTAAATGATGCATAACCAATCCCTAATGCTAGCAAGCTTGATTTGATGATCTTTGTTAATCTGTGAGTTTAGCTTTTAAACCTAATGATAGACAACTCATCCTTTAATCCAAACTTAACTTTTGCTTACCAGTTAGGTCATGGCCAAGGTGGTTATTGAAATTCTCATGGAAGGAGGTGTTTAGATCTTAACAATCATCAACAAAAGCCATGGAAAAATTACTTGGATTTGCACACTCACTATAACTGCAAAGTTCAAGAGCCACTAGAGTGGCAATAGAGCTCTCAAAACCCCAGGTCTCTTGCTACTTGATTTTAAATTAAGCTTTCAAAGGTTGGGATTGTGAATATACATGGAATTAATTTGATTACATAGGTGGGTCAATGATCTGGTTATGAAATTCAGTCCTTATCTTATGAAGGTTCCTGTGGAGCCCTTATTAACATTATATTCCATCCACCGCAAAGGAATAAATGTGCAATGCAAGCACAAGAAAAAAACTAATGCAAACTATATGATATCCAACCAAAGGTTAGATAAGTGCAATCTAATTCAACAACCCTAAATAAGATGCAACAATTACGATGAATGATCCTAAATTATATGAACTACACTACCAACAATTATGCAAATTACACTAAATGCAACTATACTAAGGAAATAAAATAGAGTCAAAAAGGTTTACAATGAGGTTTATGATGAAGATCAAGTGTGGGCCTCCATATTCCACACTTGCCTTATATTACACCCCAAATTGTACAGATAAAACATGGTCAAAATTAGGAAATTGTGCATAGTCCCTAAGCATAAAATCCTATCTAAACAACACCAACAATGCAATCTAATGGTCATAATTTAAAGTGTGATGACATGCAATGAAAATCTATGAAGGAATTCAAGAGCAAAGAAGGCTAAATGGGTGGACTAACTATGGAAATTGTACTTAAAACTAAGGGCAAACAAAAGAAAAAAAAATGTAAATTTCAAGAGGAAAAATCAAGGGTCTAAGCTAGCTCTTCTCTTGGATGTCACTATCAGAGAATATTTAAATTAGTTCTTGAAATAATAAGCAAGAGAAACTATTGAAAGTGTAGCAAAGAAAATAGGCAAATCTAAGTGGAAAGGTGAGTGAAGAATTAGAAAGCAAATCAATAGAAACTAAGGAAATGAAATTAAAACAATGAAACCAAACTACTAACCTGAATTTGGGAGCAAATGATAAAGAGAATAATAAGAAATCCAAAAGGAAGAAAAGTTTCATAAGAATTCCAAAGTCCAATAGCAATGATCACCAAAGGAGAGCTATGTTTCAAGGTTGTCTCACCCAACCCTTGCTTGGGAAAAAAGGTTGAACTCCATGGGGTAATTATAGATGATTTGACTTACAATTTGATGAATGTTCAATCTAAGAAAGAGAATGAGATCTACATATAAGTCTGAGGTGGAGAATGAAGGAGGAAAGTTAAGTGAGAGGTGAGGTAAGCAAGGTCATGTAAGAGAGATGGATAGCTGGTTTCTAACTTAGGAAAGAGTGGGGGAGGTGCCACCTTTTTAGGAAAGTGGCATGGAATTCCAACCCCACTTTAAAGGTAGTTTTTGAGTGATAGAAAAGATTGAGAAATGGGAAATAATATGAGGGGAAAAAATCTAAGAAAACTTAGGGTTTTGAAGTGTTTTTAAATGGACAACGTATTAAGGTTTCCATCTTAGGAAACCACATGACATTCCAACAAGGGGGAGGCATCTTTTTCCTAGGGAGTACCTCCCTCCTTAAGTCAAATTCATGGAACCCTAGGATGAAGGATGGATAAGGAATGGGAAAATGGATTAGGAACGTGGGCTTTTCTCCCTTGATGGGTCCCTTAATGCATGATCGTCTTACCTTTTACAATTATCTCTAAAAATCCCTTAAAAATCAAACTTTTAGCATAAAAATGTGGCTTGAATTAATGCTCCAATCATGTGGCTCCATGTGGAATTCATCCTTGGCTTGATGGCTTACTTTGATGGGTCATTCCTAGGTGTGTTAAGTGGCTTCAAAGCTTGGCTTTAGGGCTTGAGTATCTTGGCTTCCTTAGGTTTCCTTGTTGGACTAGGAAACCTCACGTATAGGTCCAATTCTTAAGGAAAGTGGTGGAAATGCATGACTTTTTCCATGGATCATTTTAATCACCTTTGCTTTCTTTCTAATTTCTTTCGAGTGCTTCATCCTCATACCCCTGGTAGGGGCATGTCACCCCAACACCCTCAATGATCTAACCACATAGATCGACTCGCAAAAAACACAATGAAGTGCATTATAGGCTGTTGGATCATCTTCTTAGTTCCTATAAAAGAGTGAAAAAATCTAATTAAATTTTAAAAATTTATGATGATTCACATACTTAATCTAGATTAGCTTCTAAACCTATAAAATATCAAACTTTTAAACCATTAGCTCAAAAATGCATGTGTTATAGAATTTTTTAAAAACCCTAGATATGACATTATATTTTATAAAACATGGGATACTAATTGGGTACTTTTTATGTGAAATTGAACACTCATTAGGAAATAATCTAAGCCTTAAAGAATCAACAGGAGACATTTTAGAATTTGAGTGTAGTGCAAATATCAAGGAATTCCTTGATATGTAGCTATGGATCCTCTCTATCAAAGTGGTCTACATTAGTAGGAGGTAAGGTGATGCATGATGGAGTATTTAATTGGACCACCGCATAGAAATCTATAATGGCCTTGTGCTCAACTTCTACTGGTGATTCTGGTATGGGATTAGGAGTTTGGCTTCTCACCCCTTGCCTATGGGTACGTTCAATTTTAGGATCTAATGGTGCTAACTCTGTGTTCTGAGATTGACAACCTTACATACATTAAAACATATCTAAATAATGCAACCTAAATCTAAATGTGGCTTCTAACTCTATATGATACAAAATGAAACATTCCCTTATGCTAATGAGATGATTTTGTGATCTTTGTTCATCTGTGAGGTTGTAACTTTTAACCTAAATTAGACAACTCCTTCTTTAATACAAACTTGACTATTGCTTAATAGTTAGATCCACCCCTAGGTGGTTAATAGAATTCTCATGGTATGAGGTATTTAGAATTCAACAATCGTCAACAAAAGGCATGGGAAAATCACTTAGATTTTAGATACCCACTATAACCACAATGTTCAAGAGCCACTAGAGTGACAATAGATCACCTATTTCAAAAAGGGTCCTATGAGCTCAAAACCCTAGGTCTATTGCTACTTGATTTTAAATTAAGCTTTCAAGGGATGGAATCATGAACATACATAGAATTGATTTGATTTCTTAGGTGAGCCAAGGATCTAGTGATAAAATCCAATCCTTATCTCATGAGGGTTCTTGTGGGGCCCTTATTATCAATATGTTCCATCCACCATAAAGCAATAAATGTGCAATGCTAGTACAAAGAAAATAATCTAATACCTCCTCTATGCTATCTAACAAAGGTTACCTTTGTTAAATAGTGCAATCTATCATAACAACCCTAAATAACATGCAAAAAGTATAATGAATGATCCTAAACTATATCAGATGCAATGGCAACTAATATGCAAGCTACACTAAGAAAATAAGAGAGTGAGAGCACTTACAGTGGGGTTTCTAATGAAGATCAAGTGCGGGCCACCATATCTCACACTTGCCCTTTATTAAATCAACCTATTTAAAATTGAAAAAGAAATTGCAAGTTATGATGGGGCCTCACTATAAGTTCACTCAAAACCCTAATATAAAAAAAGCTAAGAAATCCTAATTAAGTTGATGAAGCTTTAGCCCACAAGATCGTTGCTGCTCCTTTTGCCAAATTCTCCTCGCACAAAAGAAGAAAGATGGTCAATTTGTGAGGAATTAGAAAAATATGCAAGAATGATTTTAAAAATCCTAATGTAATGCAACCTAATACTATGAATAAAGATAAACAATCTTAATAGAGGTCCAACCACAAATCTGTTGTGATTCCTCAACAATGGCACCAAAAAAACTTGATGTTGGTTTAAAATTACTCGCAAGCAAATGAATCAAAGTAGTAATGCATGTGAAATAAGTCGACCCCATGAGGAATATTGCAAATTTTTATGTTAGATGGATTTTATTTAAAGTTCTTAACTTCAGCGAAAGAGAGAAATTCAATTGGATTTGAATTTAAACTAGAAACTACAATTAAAAGAAACTCTCTAAAATTAAAGCTAGGTAATGTATGCATAGAACAATGCCTATATTTAAGGAAAAAAAATGTGAAATTCAAGTAAATTAAATCCATGATTCAAGCTCTTCTTCTCTTGGCTATCATTATTAGAGGAAATTAACTCAGATCTTTGACGAATAAATAAGAAAAACTAAGAAGGTTGAAGCAAAAAAATAAGAGAAAACAAGGATGAATTATGAGGGTGAAACTTAAGCAACAAAACAAACTACTAACCTAGAATTGAAGTGCAAAGCAAAGAAAAATACTTAAGGATTCAAAGGAAGAATAGCCCAAAACAAATCCAAAGTCCAAAGCTTGAAAGATCTCAAGCTAGAGTGCTACTTTCAATGTTTTCTCACCAAACTTCTACTTGGAAAAAACATGGAATTCATAGGGTTTATAGAGGGATGGTTCCCATTGAATGAAGCTCTAGGATTTCAATGAGGGAAATTTAGGTAGAGAAATAAGGCAACAAGGTGACATCATGGTGAGGTAGGGTGGCTTCCACGTAATTAGAAAGGTGGGGAGGCATCACCTTCTTAGGAAGGTGGCATGGAGCTCCTTCCCTTCTAATTAAGTGGTGTTTTGTTATTGGAAAATAGAGAAGAATGTGAAAGTAAATGGTAGGAAAGAGGGGGAAAATATATAGGGATTTTTATGTGTTCTGATTTGAAATAGATCTAGGGTTTCCTAATTAGGAGACCACCTAAAATGCCAACCAGTCAAGGGGGAGGTGGCTCCCTCCTTAATTCACAAACATGGAGCCCTAGACTAGGTGGGTGTAAAGGATAAAAAACTAAAAATGGAAAGTGGGTTTTCTCTCTTGATTGGTCCACCTATGCATGATTATCTTACCTTTTGTGAATATCTCTCAAAACCTTCCAATTATCTCTTGAAAATCACATTAACATAGGATAAATGCTTTGGTTGATCTTCCAATCATGTGACTCCATGTGGCTTGATGGCTTACTTTGATGGCTCATTCCTTGGTCGATTGATTGGCTAACTCCCTTGGCTTGAATGCTGGAATGGCTTGGCTTCCTTAGGTTATCTATTTGAACTAAGAAAACCTCATTCATCGCTTAATTCTTATGCAAAAGGGGTGGAATTGCATGGTTCTTCACATGGAGCATTTTAGTAGCCTTTGATGTTTTCCATTGCCTTCTTGCTTGCCTAAGATGATCTTAAACCTTGATTTACTTTGAAATGTTGAATTTTAGGTCTTTGGCCATCCTTTGATCTTGATCTTCAAATCTTATCTTAGTTGATTTCAGTGATTGGTTCATCTTCTCAAACACCTACAAAAGATAAAAGATGTAATTAAATCCTAGAAAATTATGACCATTCACATACTTACTTTGGATTAGCTCTTGAAATTGCAAATTATCAAGTAAAAAATGTTTGTGTTACAAATTTCTATAAAAAAAAAAAAACTCTAGAAATAATACTATGTTTTATAACACGAGCTACTAATTGGGTGTTTTTTATACAAAATTGAACATTTATTAAGCCTCTAATGAAAAACCTAACATGAAGTATGCAATGGCTTTTCCCAACCTAAAAGACAATTTAATTTTTTTCTTTTTGGTCTTTCTTTGAAAATTTCAAAGAAAATGGAATTTGTTTCCATCATATTTGGTGAGAAATATCTTCTTTTAAGAAAAAACATGTTTTTCTCCATTTTTTTTTCTTAAGCATCCTATCTTTGGATACTACTTAGAATTGCTAAAATTACTTTCCAAGCATAGTATTAGTCATGTTTCTAATTTCAAGTATCCATCATGTCTATTCTTTTGCCTTTCATATTTAATTATATTGTTCTTAATATGCTTGCCTTATATTCAAAGAATGATCACGAATGTGTTACCAATATCTTTAGTTTAATGCTCATATGATGTTTCTACTATGTCCTTGCATAGAATAATGTTTCTAATAAATGCTTTTGTCTTAAAGTTTCATTTCCATGTTTCTAAGATGCATAGAATGTTTCCTTCTCTATGTTTAACTTCATAAATTCAATCATGTTGAATTAATGCAATCAATCGCTAGTCTACTCCTATTCTCATGCTTAACCATATGTATTTACATTTAGTCTAGAGATCAGGTTTCTAGTTTCTTTAAAGGTGTTTGTTAGTATGCCTTCTGCAATGTATGCACTTTTAGTTTCTTAACATGATAGCCATCACACATTAACATATAGCATCTTTCTAGCTTTAATATGAACATATTTCCTATAAATTTGATGCATCATTTATAGGTTCATTAGAATCATCCATTTTATGACGTATTTTTCTTTATGATCATTATGCTGAAATGAATGTGAATGTTTCTCTTCCATTTTTAACAAATGATTTACTTTAAGAATTGCTTATATTTGTTATAAATATTAATCATGAATTTTTCAATTTTAATGAAATGCAAAACTTAAACTATCAATGTCTTTTTGTAACTAAGAAGATCAAGGGGTTTCAGTTCACTAGCACTCCTTATCACTTTAGTTTTTGAAGATGTCAAACTTAGGTCTTTGATTTAGTAGACTCATTTGAATCATTAGGGACCTAAAGTATTTCCAATTTTGGTGGTGATTGCTCTTCATAATACACTTAGTTTCACATAAATCTAGGGTATAAACTCAAATAAATGCATTGGAAAGATGAAATTAATCTAAACAGTAGGATCTCCCCAAAAGTTTAGAGACTCATTTTATTTGAAATAAACATATGAAATATGTATGATACCCCTAGTTTCAATATAAAAATATCACAAATTAACCTAGGGTACGATAATAAAACCCTTTTCATTCTTGTCTACATGAAAAAAATGCCTACACTATTTAGCTTTCTGTCCCCAAGGTGATAATGAGTGCAACGCAACAAAGATGAAGGTGCTTCATCTCAAAATTATCCTCCAAAAAAAGGATAAGAAGAAAGTGAATTCATTTAGTATGAAAAGGACCAGTTTGAGAACATAGAAACAAACAAAAAAAAAAATTACATGAATAAGAAATTCTATGAGATAAATGTTCTAGGATGGAGAATTTGTGTTTATGATGATTTTCAAACTCACAATATTGAAAATTGGTTTGAAACACTTCCTTTAAAAGATTTCATGTCCTATAATGACACGTATTATCCACATCTTGCACATGTCTTTTACTTTCAATTTGAAAAGCAAGAAGGGAACTATAATTTTTTTGCTCACTAGAGGAAAAGGGTACAAGTTTATTGCAACTGTCCTTACAGATGCTTTAGTCATTCTTCACTAATAATTCATAAAGAAAAAGAGGTGGTGACAGAGCTTTTAAAGGAAAAGGCATTGAAACTCATTCATAAAAATTAGGTGATTATTGATGAGGATGGCAACGTTGGTAATCTCTCTCTTGAGATGAGATAGCTTCATAGTGAAGTGGCTAAAATTCTTTGCTAAAATAGCAAGTCTTGTAGT
This sequence comes from Warburgia ugandensis, assembly GCA_035236585.1. Taxonomy (NCBI): domain Eukaryota; kingdom Viridiplantae; phylum Streptophyta; class Magnoliopsida; order Canellales; family Canellaceae; genus Warburgia; species Warburgia ugandensis. The sequence goes on from CP141128.1 coordinate 57,306,178, forward strand.
GGCAATACAATGGATAATATATTGATGAATAGGACTACAAAAGGTTTAAAGTTCAATGTTTGTCAGGTAATTGCAGATCATATGTGGTGTTGCAAAAACAAGGCAAGAGCTTCTTTTCCATATGGAATGTATCCCTAGTAATGAGATGGTAGTCTCCATTCCTAAGAAAGAATATTTAAATTAATCTACAATTCCTAATATGCATTTTAATTTTCTGAATGGAGAGTGGATCAAAAGGAAAGGTTAAGAAGTAGCTAAAGAAGAATTCAGATAGTGACAGGAAGGAGAATGTTGGAGATGAAGTAGAGGGTGTTGGAACTTTAGCTGTAGCCCTACCTTACCTTTCTTCACCATCTATGATAGAGAGTTGAGGAAATAGTTGAAAAAATCAAGGCCAATACTACCTATCTTAGCTAGAACATATTAATAGGAATTTGTTTCCTAACACTCCTCCTAGAGTAGTCATAGTGCCAAATTAGTTTCAGCCTCCATCTCCTGCCCACCATACTTTTAGACTAACTTCCAGCTAGCCACCTCTATCAAACATGATAGTCATTTCCTTTGCCAACCTCTAAGCATTCTTTCTATGATTTTTCATATTTTCACTTTGAAAACTCATTTTAAGTATATGTTTTAAGTATGGATGTGTTAGAACCCTTATCTTATGCTTGTTTTGTTTAACTCTATACTTTAAGGTTATTTACATTAAACCTCTGAATGAATGGTTAAGTTTGATGGATGCTTAAAACTTTAATCATTATAATATATGCATGTGTTTTTATATTTATCTCTAGATACGAATGATGATATCTATGTGAATATTGAATGAATATGTTAATGTATAGCATGACATGGATGTTTGAATTTATATTTTAAGATGTTATGATCATTTGGATATATACCTTGGATATGTAATGAATGTGCATTTGAGGGGAAGCTCTTTATCTATCTATTCATGCATGTTGTGAAATTTTAAGAGGAACCTCTACATGTATTTCTTAATTGTTCTAGGGGACTACACTATTTAAGGGGAGTACCTTATATGTCTATGATTATTCCTTTTTGTACTATTGCATCATTTACTCTCTTTACTCATCTTCTTTTTTCCTTGATATTTTTGCTTATGCCAAAAAGGGGAAGATATTGCATAGAAAGTATGGAAGCTTAGACATATATCATGTGCTTTTATCTTTTTTAAACTTCTAACTCTTTAGTGTTTTGTCTTCATAAAAAATGGGGGAGATAGTTGACCCAAGACTCTATCTTTTGATAATAACAAAACACTAGTTATGCTTGATTCTAACTTATTTCCATGAGTATTAGTGTATATCTTTTCATAGAAACAAACATTAATCAAAATGGTGAAGATTTCAGACATAATGACTAAGTATCATGATTCTAATTAACTAAAATTTAAATTGAGTTGATTATCAGGACAGCTACAAATCTAGAGGGATAAAATGCAAATTGAATCAGCTTAATAGAAATTGAGTCCACTATGTTGCAATAGAAGCAAATGGAAGAATATGTCAGAAAATTAGTTGACAATTCATGCAAACATAGTCGATTATTTTTATGTATTCTTTCTAAAACTTAATGATCTCAATTTATCCAACTATTTCAAGATGAAGTGAAGCTAGATTAAAGAACTGAAGGTTTCAATTGTGTGTTAAGTCAAGCATGAAAAATAGCTAACTATCACAAATGTGACTCGACTATTTCACCCTAGTAACTTTGGTATGATTTTTCCAATCATAGCATTCAACTATTTTGGAAATCAAGTCTGATAAAAGATATTACTAGTAGCTTGCTTGAGGAATTAGCCGATTATTCCAAATTATAGTCAACTAACAATAAAACTAAATGGTTGCAATTGCTAAGTTGAGAACAAATTGACTAAGCATGAAGAACATGCACATATACTTTCAATGATAAAATGCAGATTTGCTACAAAGGAAATTTCTTTAACTAAATTGATAAAATAACTAACTAGACATGCAAAAATTTTGACAACTGATCATTTATATTTGAATTCCTATCTCTTGGATGGATAAGGATGCTCTCCAAAGGTCATGAATTGATTTCCAACAAGTATTTTTAAATTTGGACTATATATATGAGCCATATAGAGAGAAAAGAAGAGAGAAGAGATTGAAAATAGAAAAGAACTCACAAGCCATCCACTAAAAAAAGCTTCCTCAAGTCTTTATGCTAATTCTTTCTTTTCTTTGTTTATTTGTAAACTCTCTCTCTCTCTCTCTCTCTCTCTCTCTCTCTCTCTCTCTCTCTCTCTCTCTCTCTCTCTCTCTCTCTCTCTCTCTCTCTATTTTCTTTGTATTTTTGTTTGAATGTATTGGCATAGAGGTTCATAATCAACTTCTTTATATTTTAGAGAGGTGTGTTTTTCTTTTTTTGGATAGCTTTTCCAGTGTTTTTAAGAAGGCTAAGAACATTACAATTACTTAGTTCCTTCATTTGTGACTAGCACTATGTCAGCTTGTATGTTAAAGATTGTAAATATTAGTGAAAGCTCATATTAGGAAATACCTTAAGAGAGTGGAAGTAGGTTCCTTGGATGGCTTGCCACTTCACTATAAAGTCTCACGTCTTGCTCATTTGTAATCCAAAGTTTTTTTAAACTTATTTCACTATTTTGAGAATAATCTTGCAAAGGTTTTCAAAATTCATTTAGGATCCAATTCATCCCCTAGAAACCATCACTCCAAGGATTATTTTAGGTTTGCAAGGATCTAGAATTTCATTTCTCCTCATCCCGTGATCTCCATGACCTTGACATGGAATTCCTATAATGTTCACTAAGATTCTATTTGTCATCTCATGACTAACAAATAAGTGTAACATTTATTAAATACAACTATAAAGTAGTACCTATAAGATAGAATTGGCATATAAATTAATCCTATTCATTACTCAAGTATAAGATAAATTACTTCTTATCTTATGAGAGCATACATTTCCAACACATGTATCTTAATTTTCCTTCTTTTCTAATAGCATGTCAAGCCCTTATGTAATCTCAAATTCAATCAATCTGATTACTTATCTAATTTCAATTTCATTGTTCAATATGACCATCAATCCTACTCATTCATATTTCTATTCTTAGTAGAGGTTATCTAGCCCTAAAGGTTTTTCTAATTTTTCTTGGAGGTTAGTCAATCTCTATGGGTCCTTCTAATTCTTTTTTATGGGTTCTCAAAATCCAAGCATCCTTATAATGCTTAATGATGGGTTGTCAAAATCTACTAGTCCTTTTGCTTAAGGAACATCAAAACTTATGGGTCCTTTCAATTATACATATGGCTTATCAATCTCTATCCATTATAAAATTTAATTTTTCATAGTGAGTTATCTAGTGCTATGGTTCCTTCTAATCTTTTGTGATGGGTTGTCAAACTCCATGAGTCTCTCATTTTTTCATAATGGGTTGCTAGACTCTAGGTGTCCTTTTAAATCTTCTACATGACATATTAAATCCTATGTATCCAATTTTTTATAAAGAAAATTGTACTTATGGTTCTCAATTTTTCCATAGAGCACATCACACTCCATGGGTAATTTATCTTGTAGGAAAACATCAAAACTCTCAAAATTTAAATTTCCTAAAGGCTTATTTGATCTTTTCTAGTACTAGTTAAGTACAAAAATCATTTATCACTTTCTCATGATTGATAATTTTCTAATATGATATTTAGACTTTTAATGTTTTCTTTTTTAAATCCTTAATTTGTTGAAAAGGAATTATTGTCCAAAAAAATGATCTCCATATTTTTGTAAAACAAATATTTTCTAAATAAGAGTTATTAGGGTTTTTTTATTAATTTATAGAACCCTAAGAATTTCAAGTTGGGATTATTCTATTTTGACTAGAAGTATTGCTTTAATTCAATAAAGTTAAGATCATCAAATATAATTGAAAGGATTAAAGTCCACGAAAAGGATTAAAGTCCATAAACCATTAAAATATTCAAGTAGAGGGATTAAGTACCCTATTACTTGTTAACGTAAAGAGTGTCAAAAATCAAATAAAGTTTAGCCAAGACTCAACTCAATTTTGAGTATTTCAAGATGTGAAACTTCCTATAGCACTAAATAAAAACACATCACCTTAGAAGAAAATCGCTCTATGCATGTGGAGAATGTGAAGAATGCGGTGAGAATAGCTTTAAACACCAAATTTTGACTCCACTTTGATCATCACAAGACGTGACCAAATATCCTTGATCATTATCTACATTTACTTTTATACAACTATTTAGAATTTTAAAGAAAAATTCATCAAAAGGTCTTACAATATCAAGAGCTTTAAAAATATCAAGGAAAGAGAGAAAGGTCACGTGGCCACATAACCCATCCCCTACAAATGCATCACTTAAACATGTGTCTCTTCTACAACAATCCATGTTATAGCCACATGATCTCAAAAGTAGATGTGACCACACAACCCAAAAGCCATGTACACATGCCCCTCTTTCAAAAGATGATAGAGGCATCCATATGATGATGTGTCCATGCTACCACATAAATATGGTCATGTGACATAAAGTTATGTAATCACATGACTAGATGATGGCTAGCAAAAAATTTTAGATGCTACAATTTGATCAGTTGGAGGTTTCTCCTAGAATGCTATACAAAAGGTTTCCATCAAAGAGTAAAGGCCAACAATATGGCAATGCCCATGAAAAAGTTGCTTCATTCTTGAAAATCTCTCTCAAGGTTTTCATAGCCTACGTAAGGTGGGGAAAACTCTGCTAGAGAGTGAAAGAGTGATATATTTTTTAATGTTACCCTAAGGAGAGTCCTAATTCAAGTTTTGTCAAAAGAGGATTCTTCTCTAGAGTACCTCTCAAATCTGAATTTCTCTATATTGGCATTCTAGTATTCTTGTCATCTTATTTTTTTACATGGTCAGGTAAATTTCTTCTCTTTTTCTCTTTCAATTTCTTTATTGCTTTCTTCTATTTAGAATAGCATACAACAAGGCATTTAATTCTTTTTTTCTTTCTAAAGTAGACTTCCTACTTTGTAGTATAATCTCATACTAAAGTAAGAACTTCCTCTAGAGGAGAGGAGAAGGAGAGAATCCAAGATCACTCCTTCCCCCAAGATCCTCCTTAGCTTGGTTAGAGATTCTCCCTAACCTTATAGTAGGAGAGAACCTCCAAACATAGAGCACGAGAGGATTATTTCCTTGATAGGTAGTTTAATTATCTTAGTAGTAGTCCATGTAAGGTGATTTCCCTACTCTATACTGCAAGAAGGGCTCCTTCTAGGGCTACATATCCCAAACATAGTTGCTTTCAGCATAATTTCTTCACATCATCTGAATTCTACATTATAGCATGTTTTAATATCAAGGAAAATTTTCATACCTGCTTTTTATGATAGAGACCAAGAAGAGATAATCCAATTATTTTCATCTCTTTTAAGCCCAAGATAGCCCAACCAACATATTTAGTAAAGACTGGCTTATGAACCAGGTGGGGTTAGCACCTAACATCTTTCAACTATATAACTGAGCTACAAACCTAATATGTAGATACATATAGGTCTTAGAGCCTTTTCTCCAAAGAGCTTATCTAAGTTAGTAGACAAAAGATGAACCATTTCAATACATCCAAATCTACCAAAAGTGAAAGAACAAATGGGTGATGATTGAGAGGCTCGTGGCATTTGAGGGAAGGAATCCCAACCTTTTATGTTCCGGTTGGTTTTGGGATAGGCACCCACATTGGTCAAATCACTATTACATATTTTTTCAAGGATAAGTAGCACATTTTCCTCAGCACAAAGCAACTAGCCTTGGATTAGTGCTACCACGTGTAGGATAGCACAACCAGCATGGACCTAGTGTGGTGTGGCCATGGATCTAGCATGACCAACCTTAGACTATGGCAACCAAGCCAAGCTTAGCTCAACCAGCATGGGTCTAGCACTATGAGCAGGCTGGTCCCAATCTGGTCCTTGGTTGTTATATCCTTTTGGGTTGTCATTTTGCATTTCAAAAAGGCCTTATCTCGGTTTGTTTTGTATAAGATGCCTTTTAAGGCCAAAAATCATCATGATTTCTACCATAAACTTTAGTCTAATTAACAATTTTATGTTTATATTCATATATCTCAAATTCTCTTCCTAAAACAAATGAAATTTGAAGGGGAATTTGTTGACATCTAGAAATGTACAAGCTATTATTTTAGTAGAAGTGGAGACAAGAACCATACTTAATTAACCTTAAAAATGTGTTAGTACTTGAATTAAACTTGAGAATAATAAGTTTAATGCAATTATGAAAGTTCTATACATAACCCAAGTAAGCTACACCTTTGTTTGCATTTTAATCTAAAGGAAAATCAAGCTTAGGACTAATACAGCTACCTGTGGACCCCACCTTGACTTAGTCAATTATTTAGGGAAACTGATGTGTTTTGAAAAATAACATCAAGCTAACAGGTCTATTATAGTATAGACATGGCAAATACAAGTCTATCCCACACTAACTGGATTTGGAAATTTAATGGAATTTCAATTGAAATCTAGTTTAAACCACATTAACCTAGCCAATGAATGAAAAGAAAATAAATAAATCTAACACTACTAACAAACTAAAATAAAGTAGGAAAGTACAACATAAAATTGAAGAAGAATTAAACAACTAACTAATGAACTAAAAAAGAACTATTAAACCAAAATTTAAATGTTTACAAGAATGTAAAAGAAAGTAAAGTAACTAGAACTCCCCTAACATGGATTGAATCGCACACTGTAGGCATCCTTCCATGTGTCACTCATCCTCTCCAAACCCAAAATACATTAAATTAGCACAATACAATCCTCATCTATTAGACTTCATCAATGCATTAAGACACTTTCTAAAGAAAGCCAACAAGTAAAGAGGATTTTCACCTAACATGTCACAACCTAGTATTTCATCAAACTATTATGCAAACCAACTTTAGGAACGAGATCCCTTGGCTGCCATGGAAATGGGCACAAGGTACTCTCTTCCCTTCTAAATGGATTCCATACCCCATGGTAGATGCTAGAAAGATTGATTTATGAGATGGAGAAGATGTAGCCAAGGTAGATTTGCCTCTTCACCAAAACTCTAAGGAGTGAGCTAGAAAGGATGGATACCTACAAAAATGATTTTAAAAAAATGCTAAATGGGAGGACGGTAGAGAGATGGAAAGTGTCCAAAGAGGGTTGTGCACCTCTACCACTCTCAATGGGCTTCACACCTTACTCAATAAGTATGGATGACGGGTGTGGATATAAGAATGAATAGGTGTGGGGTGGGGCAAAACTAGATGGGTATGCACCACTCTTTCTTGAACATGCCCAAGGAGAAGAGAGAGTGGAGGATGCACAGTACTCTGCTTCTTCCTTCTTTCCACTCTTATGCATTAAACACTAAGAGATAAATGAAGATTACTGAGAGGAGAAAACAAAGAAGGACGGATGAGGGGTGAGGGATGGAAGGGTGGTTGATGTTACTCTCACCTCCTATCCAAGGTATGTAAGCATGGAAGAACTATAGGATGGAAGAGGTTGAAAGATCTCTCTCTCTCTCTCTCTCTCTCTCTCTCTCTCTCTCTCTCTCTCTCTCTCTCTCTCTCTCTCTCTCTCTCTCTCTCTCTCTCTCTCTCTCTCTCTCTCTCTCTCTCTCTCTCTCTCTCTCTCTCTCTCTCTCTCTCTCTCTCTCTCTGTGACAACCTGGGTTTCATATGATGCAAATTTCATAAAAAGGCGAGATCTCTTGCTTTAGAAATATGAAATGCATGAAAATCTTTTGTTTTGGAAAGCAATCTTTCGTATAAAACCCCGAGTGTCAGAACACATTTTCAAATCATATAGCCATGGCATAGTTTTAAATCAACTCTATTCCCAAGAAAGTGTTAGTCACAGCCCCAGCTACAGAGAGTAACTACAATCAAGTAACATTCACTAAAAGATAAGGTAGGGGTTTACTTACTTGTACTTAATTTGGATGTTCTCTGTCACAGGTGTATCCTGTCCTTAAGTATTTACTTGTATCTAAAAAATATTAAGGATTGGGTCAGTATACACTATACTTAGTAGGAGTCTATCACTACTAGTTTTACAATGCATGCTATGTTTTAAACCATATGTTCTTTAAACCATGTGCATGTTTGAACACTCATGTTCAATATCGATATTAAAAGCCATTGTCAAAATAAAATATTGATGACTTAAAGAATTGCATAATCCAAGTCAAAAGTAATATAGATATCATAAACATATACTATGATATGCATAAGATGCTCAACTGAATCCAACTCATGGATCTATGGTCGACCACACTCATGTCATGCCATATGCATGCAAGTAAATCCTCAAAAATATAGGGCACACCATGCCCACGACCTTAGCACCGTGTAGTCCCCAGGTACCTAGGGACTCTCGGTCATAGACTCCTTGGGGCATATGACACTTCGACGGGTGCCGTGACACCTCCAGTGGTAGTCCTCATTTACCACAGCAATCGAAATGAGGACAAGCCTTTTTGGCGTAGTACCCTTTCCACCTATAGTGTTAGAGGCTGGGAGGCCACCTCGAACCTCTCGGCATAGCCCCCACAAGCTTACTAGCCCAAATCATATACTATCAAGCAGGCAAGAACCTTTTTTTCAAAACATGTCGATGCATGTATCATGCAGACAAGAATCCTTTTTCAAAACATGTCTATGCATGTAACACATGTCTTGGAAATATATGCACAATGTATTTTTCATATGCATGCTAAGTCCATTTATGAAATCAATTCATGCTAAACAGGTCATGTGCATAAGGATGTAACATAAGTTTATATGATATACGCATAAAGACAAGACATGTAACTTAAAAACTTAAAACATGCATTAGAAAAGCAACCATGACTCAAAACATGCATTCTCAAAGCATCATGGGTTCTTTTTAAAAGTCTAGTAGCGATAAGACACCTACCTGGTTTGATCGCACTAATCCCCTTGTCCTCGTACGTTCCTGGACATGGTTTAGGGGGAAAATGTTAGCTTGGCCTATTTCTGTAGGTTCTAGAATAGTTTACCTCACTACTTAGGCATTAAGGGTTCATTCCCATGCCTAAGGGCCTCCAAGGTCCCTAACTGGGCCTTGGTATAGTCAGGTTTGCAAAGGTTTAGTGGCCCCGCGCTACTATCATGATTTAAGGGTCATGCCAGCCTTAGATAGGGGCTTGATTAGATATTTTATGGTTTGGGTTGTCCGTGCGGTCGATACGGACACAACGCCTCTCGCGACGCCTTAATCAGAGTCCTAGAACTCAAGTTATGGGTATTTTAGTGTTAAGAATACATAGAAGGCCCAAAACAGCCCTGCGTCACCGCTCCCAGGCATCACCGTCGCAGGCCCACACGAGGTGGGTGCTCACGACGCGTTAGTGTGCGCCCGTCGGTTTCCCTTTAACGCACTGGGTGCATTTTGGTTCTGTGGTGACCTGGGCGTCCTCAGGATGCCCTGGCTCGACCCTGTCAAACCAGAACGCCCCAAGCACCTGCCCTAGGTCTGTTGTGGCTCCCTAGAGCCCCGTTTTGCATGGTTTCTCATGCAAAAACTTAGGGACATTCAACCTAAGGCTGAGGGGGAGATGAGTTTGGAGTTGTTTAAGGCGTACCTGGTTTGTGGCTGGGTATTTTTCACTGTTTATCCTCTTGCCTGTAACTCCAAGACTGGTTTTTCCCAGGGTTTTGGGCTGCCATTGGAGGCACCCAAGAGCTCTATTTATAGAGCTTAAGGAGGGTTCTGGAGGGGGGTTTCCACTGCCATAGAAACCTCCAGAATGGCGTGGTTTTCCCCCTGCACACCGACATTCTAGAATGTCAGTGATGCAGTATGTTTGGGAAGAAGGGGGTGTCCGTATCAAAATGGATCCCTGTTTTGTCAGGCCAATTCATTTTAAATTTAATTATAATTTTGCCCTTGAACTTCAAAGGGCTATAACTTGCTCATTTTAACTCCGTTTTGGGTGATTCTGGTCTTGTTGGATTTCTTTTTCTAAGACGCACCTAAGGATACCATTGTAAGGACCAAAATTTTGGGTCTAATCATGGTGAACAGTGAAATGACCAAAATACCCTTATCTCAAAAGTGAACTTTTCATTACCAACATGGGATTTCAAGGTTACAAAAATGGAGTCATTACATTCTTACCCCCTTAAGGGAATTTTGCCCTCAAAATTCTACAATATATACAGTCAAAAGATCTCGGGGTACTTTTCTCACATTTCTAACTTCAATTCCCAAGTCTCTTCTTCCATGTGCGCATTTCTCCACAAAACTTTGACTAAGTGTATGTCTTTGTTCCGCAGCTTCTTACTCTTACGATCCAGAATCTCAATTGGTCTCGTCTCCAGCTTGAGATCCTCCGTCAACTCCATGGGTACCTGGGTGATGACATGAGCAAGGTCAGGCACGTACTTCCTTAGCATAGATATATGTAATATGTTATGCACTTCAGATAGATGAGGGGGTAGTGCGATCCTGTAGGCCACTTTTCCCACTTTCTCCAGCATTTCAAAAGGTCCTATGTAACACAAACTAAGCTTGCCTTTGATACCGAACCGCATAACTCCTTTAGTGGGAGATATCTTTAAGAAAACATGCTCTCCTATGTCGAATTCTAATGGTCTCTTCCTTTGATCAGCATAGCTCTTTTGCCGGCTTTGACCTGTGAGCAGGCGTTTCTTTATGAGTTTGACCTTCTCAGTGCATTGCTCCACCAGCTCGAACTGTAGCACCCTGAACTCTCCAACTTCACTCCAACTGGTGGGTGATCGACAGGGTCTCCCATAGAGCGCCTCGTACAGAGCCATGCCAATGCTACACTGAAAGCTGTTGTTGTACGTGAACTCCACTAGCCACAGGTTTTCATCCCAGCCCTGCTTCCAATAGAGGGCACAAGCTCGCAACATATCTTCGACTATCTGGATCGTGTGCTCTGACTGTCCATTGGTCTGTGGATGGAAGGCTGTGCTAAAGTTCAAGGAAGATCCTAAGGATTTTTGGACGGACTTCCAGAGTTGTGAAGTGAAGCGACTATCCCTATCTGAAGTGATACTAAGGGGTATGCCATGTAAACTCACTATCTCTTTGATGTATAGCTGAGATAGGCTGTCAGTGGATTGGGTATGGTGTATAGGAAGGAAATGGGTTGTCTTAGTCAAACTATCAACAATTACCCAGATCATGTCATGACCCTTAGAGGTCTTGGGTAACCCTACAATGAAGTCCATGGTAATATGATCCCATTTCCATTTGGGTAACTCAAGGAGTTGTAACAATCCCGCAGGTCTTTGATGTTCGGCCTTTGCTTGTTGACATGTTAGACACTTTGCCACAAATTCGCCGATGTCTCTTTTCATACCATCCCACCAATATTGTCTCTTTAAGTATTGATACATCTTAATTCCTCCCGGGTGTATAGTATACTTAGACCGATGAGCCTCTTTTAAGATTTCTTGTCTTAATTCTTCATTAGTCGATACCACTAATCTTCCTTGCATGTAAATGCTACCATCTTCCCCTTTAGTAAACCCTAGTTTTCCTATTAAAGCTTGTATGTCTGGATCCCCTTGCTGTGCTTGCTTAACCTTTTCATTAACAGCCGACTTTATCGTTAGACCTGCCATAATGATCTTGCGCTTACTTATGTCTGGTTTCCACGTTATTACTTCTTGTAATAGCTTCCATCTCTTAGTAACTAAACTTGCACACATCCCTTGGGTTTTTCTACTTAATGCATCAGCTACCACATTAGCTTTTCCAGGGGATAATGAATGGAGAAGTCATAGTCTTTTAAGTATTCCATCCATCTTCTTTGTCGCATGTTTTTGTCTTGTTGGGAAAAGATATATTTAAGACTCTTATGATCTGTGAAAACTTCAAACTTTTCCCCATATAGATAATGTCTCCAAATTCTCAAGGCAAAGACTATGGCCGCTAATTCCAAGTCATGGGTCGGGTAATTGACTTCATGCTTCTTGAGTTGCCGAGAAGCATAAGCAATTACCTTCCCATGTTGCATAAGTACGCAACCTAGTCCTTGTTGTGAGGCATCGCTGTATATCTCAAATCTGCCACTTCCTAAAGGTAAGGTAAGGACAGGTGCTATAGTTAACCTTCTCTTTAGTTCTTGGAAGCTTTCCTCACATTTATCAATCCATTCAAATCTTATGTCTTTCCTAGTCAGCTTAGTTATAGGTAAAGCAATTCATGAAAAACCCTCAATGAATCTCCTATAATATCCAGCAAGCCCTAAGAAGCTTCTTATTTCTATGACTATCTTAGGTCTTTCCCATTTCTGTACTAATTCAACCTTAGCGGGGTCGACTGTTATGCCATCTTGAGAAATAATGTGTCCTAAGAAATTAACCTTTTCCAGCCAAAACTCACACTTACTGAATTTTGCATATAACTTGTGTGCTCGTAGGGTGCTTAATGTTATCCTTACATGTTCCTTATGGTCTTTAGGAGTTTCTGAATATATCAAGATATCATCCACAAACACTATGATGAATTTGTCTAAGTACTCCTCGAACACCCTATTCATGAGGTCCATAAACGCTGCTGGAGCATTAGTTAAACCAAAGGATATCACTCTGAATTCATAATGGTCGTATCGAGTCCTGAAGGCTGTCTTGGGGATATCTTCTTCTCTAACTCAAAGTTGATGGTAGCCGGATCGTAAATCTATCTTAGAGAAGACTCTGGCTAACTGAAGTTGATTAAAAAGATCATCAATTCGGGGAAGGGGGTACTTATTCTTAATGGTGACCCTATTTAGCATCTGATAATCTACGCACAATCTCATGGAGCCATCCTTTTTCTTAACAAAAAGGACTGGAGCTCCCCACGGAGATACGCTAGGCTGTATGAACCCTTTGTCAAGTAGTTCCTGTAACTGGGTCTTCAATTCTTTTAGTTCTGTAGGAGCCATTCGGTAAGGAGCTTTGGAAATAGGGGAAGTACCGAGTATAAGGTCAATGGTAAACTCAATTTCTCTTGGGGAGGGTAGACCTGGTAAGTCCTCAAGGAATATGTCAGGAAATTCTTGGACTACCTCGACATCCTCTAGCTTTGGTTGGGGACTCTCGACAGATTCAATCTTGGCCAAGAAGAAGGGACATCCCTGAGCAATGTGCTTAGCTGCTTTCATGGCAGAAATAACACACGCTCCAGAATAATCCTTTCTTCCTTGGAGGGTGAAAGTGTCTCCATTAGATAGGGTAAAAGTGACACGTTTCTGGTGGCAATCAACAAAGGCTTGATCAAGGGCTAGCCAATCCATACCTAGGATGGCATCGAAGTCATTCATATCTAAGTGAATAAGATTGGCATGTAGCAAATGATCTTTGACCAAAACGGGGACATCCTGGAGATAAGAATAGGTGGGAAGTGCCTAGCCTACAGGAGTCATGATTTCTAGAGTGAAGTCCAAGTCCTGTGGTATAATATCCAAGGTTGATGCAAACTCCTGGGATATGAAAGAATGAGTGGAGCCTGCATCGAATAGAACTTTAGCAGGTGTATCATAGATAGAAAGAATACCTTCAACTGCTGCATTTGAAGCTTGGGCTTGACTGGAAGTGAGGGCAAAGACACGTCCTTGGCTCTTTGGAACCTGATCTTCTTTACGCTCTTCAACTTTCCTTTTAGGACAATTCCTAGCAAGATGTCCTAATTCTCCACAAGTATAGCAAGTGATGTTGAAAGTGGGACATGGTTTGCCTAAATGATTCCTGTTACACCTAGGACATATCTTCCAGTTTGGTCTTCTTCCTTTGTTTTCAAACAGCTTCTTAAAAGGTGGTCTGGGTCCAGATGACTGAAATGGTCTCTTTCCTTTATTTCTCATGGCGTTGGTGTTCTTAGTTTCCTTTATCGCCTGATTCCTTTGATTATCTTTTTCGTATAGGGAGGCCATCTCTACGGCTTTGGCTATGGTGGAAGGTTGGAAACCTAGAACTCTGTTCCTGAGTCCTGGGTTGAGCCCATCTACAAATCTTTCCGCTGCGTCTTCCTCATCAACACAAGCATGTGGTGCAAATCTTTGGAGGCTGATGAATTTATTTTCATACTATTGGATAGTCATGTTTCCTTGTTCTAAGTCCATAAATTCTTTTTCCTTCTATTTTTTTACGTGTTTAGGATAATATTTGTCATTAAAGACCTTTTTAAATTCTTCCCATCCTATTGTTTCTTGCTAGTCAAAATAAGTCCTTTCCGTTGTTTCCCACCAAAAGGTAGCCTCTCCCCTAAACACAAATGTGGCCATGAGTACCTTTCTTTCTTCAAGTATGTTCATGGCTTTAAATATCTTTTCAATATCAATTAACCATTTTTCAGCTATAGATGCTTCATCTTCTCCTGTGAATGAGGGAGCTAATTTCTGAAACCTTTTTAACTGAACCTCAATCCTATCTATTGCTTTATCAGGGGAAGGATCTCTTGTGGTAGGGGTTTGGGCTTGTTGATTACTTGTGTATTGTTCCATATGCTATAGGAATCACTAGAATAATTCATCCATCCCATTGCCGACCCAGTGGAGTCCACTGGTGGGGCTTCAGGTCTTGGAGCATCGCTTACTTTCTTTCTAGGCATCTGTAAATCACAAGGTAATTCACAGGACCTTAGTATGTGTGATCATATTACCCCTTAATCTTTCATGGATGAAACTTGATTATAAGTTATTCTCCTCATAACTGGGCTGCGAGTAACATCAAACCGGGCTTTGATACCAACTGTGATGACCTGGGTTTCATATGATGCAAATTTCATAAAAAGGCGAGATCTCTTGCTTTAGAAATATGAAATGCATGAAAATCTTTTGTTTTGGAAAGCAATCTTTAGTATAAAACCTCGAGTGTCAGAACACATTTTCAAATCATATAGCCATGGAATAGTTTTAAATCAACTCTATTCCCATGAAAGTGTTAGTCATAGCCCCAGCTACAGAGAGTAACTACAATCAAGTAACATTCACTAAAAGATAAGGTAGGGGTTTACTTACTTGTACTTAATTTGGATGTTCTCTGTCACGGGTGTATCCTATCCTTAAGTGTTTACTTGTATCTAAAAAATATTAAGGATTGGGGGAGTATACACTATACTCAGTAGGAGTCTATCACTACTAGTTTTACAATGCATGCTATGTTTTAAACCATATGTTCTTTAAATCATGTGCATGTTTGAACACTCATGTTCAATATCGATATTAAAAGCCATTGTCAAAATAGAATACTGACAACTTAAAGAATCACATAATCCAAGTCAAAAGTAACATAGATATCATAAACATATACTATGATATGCATAAGATGCTCAACTGAATCCAACTCATGGATCTATGGTCGACCATACTCATGTCATGCCATATGCATGCAAGTAAATCCTCAAAAGCATAGGGCACACTATACCCACGACCTCAACGTTGTGTGGTCCCCGAGTACCTAGGGACTCTCGGTCATAGCCTCCATAGGGCATATGGCACTTTGACGGGTGCTGTGACACCTCCAGTGATAGTCCTCATTTACCACAGCAATCGAAGTGAGGACACGCCTTTTTGGCTTAGTACCCTTTCCACCTATAGTGGTAGAGGCTGGGAAGCCACCTCAAACCTCTTCGCATAGCACCCACGAGCTTACTAGCTCAAATCATATACTATCAAGCAAGCAAGAACCTTTTTTTTAAAACATGTCGATGCATGTATCATGCAGACAAGAATCCTTTTTCAAAACATGTCTATGCATGTAACACATTATAAGTTCATTTATGAAATCAATTCATGCTAAACGGGTCATGTGCATAAGGATGTAACATAAGTTTATATGATATACGCATAAAGACAGGACATGTAACTTAAAAACTTAAAACATGCATTAGAAAAGCAACCATGACTCAAAACATGCATTCTCAAAGCATCATGGGTTCTTTTTAAAAGTCTAGTAGCGATAGGACAACTACCTGGTTTGATCGCGCTAGTCCCCTTGTCCTCGTACGTTCCTGGACATGGTTTAGGGAAAAAAGGTTAGCTTGGCCTACTTTTATAGGTTCTAGAATAATTTAACTCACTACTTAGTCATTAAGGGTTCATTCACATGCCTAAGGGCCTCCTAAGGTCCCTAACTGGGCCTTGGTATAGTCAGGTTTACAAAGGTTTAGTGGCCCTGCGCCACTATCATTGTTTAAGGGTCATTCCAACCTTAGATAGGGGCTTGATCAAGTAATTTATAGTTTGGGTGTGTCCACGTCGTTGATACAGACACAACGCCTCTCACAGCGCCTCAATCGGAGTCCTAGAACTCAAGTTATGGGTATTTTAGTGTTAAGAATACATAGAAGGCCCAAAACGGCTGCCCGCACATGCGGTCGCACGCTCCTGGGCATCACCATCGCAGGCCCACACAAGGTGGGCGCTCGGGACGCTAACGTGTCCCGCATCAGCGGCGCGCGTCCCACAAGGCACGTTCGTCGATGCACCAGGCCTCCGCCCCTTTTCTAGTTTACGGGGCGTCCGCAGACGTGCCCGTCGGTTTCCCTTTAACGCACTGGGTGCGTTTTGGTTCTGTGGTGACCTAGGCATCCTCAGGACACCCTGGTTTGACCCTGTCGAACCAGAACACCCCAGGCACCTACCCTAGGTCTGTTGTGGCTCCCTAGAGCCCTGTTTTGTATAGTTTCTCATGCAAAAACTTAGGAAAATTCAACCTAAGACTGAGGGGGAGATGGGTTTGGAGTTGTTTAAGGTGTACCTGGTTCGTGGTTGGGTATTTTTCACGGTTTCTCCTCTTGCCTGAAACTCGAAGACTGGTTTTTCCCAGGGTTTTGGGCTGCCATTGAAGGCGCCCAAGAGCTCTATTTATAGAGCTTAAGGAGGGTTCTAGAGGGGGGTTTCCACCACCATGGAATGCAGTGGAGAAACCTCCAGAATGGCGGTGGTTTCTCCCCTGCACACCGACATTCTAGAATGTCGGTGATGCAGTATGTTTGGGAAGAAGGGGTGCCCGTATCAAAATGGGTCCCTATTTTCTCAGGCCAATTCGTTTTAAATTTAATTACAATTTTGCCCTTGAACTTCAAAAGGTCATAACTTGCTCATTTTAACTCCGTTTTGAGTGATTCTGGTCTTGTTGGATTCCTTTTTCCAAGACGCACCTAAGGGTACCATTCTAAGGACCAAATTTCTTAGTCTATTTAGGATGAACAGAAAATGACCAAAATACCCTTATCTCAAAAAGTGAACTTTTTATTACCAAAATGGGATTTCAAGGTTACAGAAATGGAGTCATTACACACACACACACACTCTCTCTCTCTCTCTCTCTCTCTCTCTCTCTCTATCTCCAGGGTTTTGGGGTTGAACTCTGGGGAAAGTAAAAGATGAATTCTAATTTTTCCTTCTCTTTATTTTATACTCCCTTTTGTATTGAACTCCATAAGACTATTGAATGGTGTGGATGGGTTGATCGTGTAGTGCCCAGGGAGTTGAAGACGAAAACTGTGCACCCTTCTTCTCTAAGTTGTGCATTGAACCCTTTAAAGAATAGAATCTTATCAATGCATCTACCCTTTCCTTTTTATCTCCACATGAAATGCTCCTAAAAATCAGCCATCTCTCCCTTCAAAACTTTATCCCAGCTTCCTCTCATTTTCACATTAAAAGCCTCCCTTAAATCTCTTCTCTTTGCGTTGAAGACAATGACATGGAGTTCTCCCATTAGCTTGTGGACACTCCCCTCCATAGAGCAGTCATTCTTCTCATTCCAAATAACCCTCTTTCCTTCAAGGATGATCATATCAAACTCCTTGAATGTAATAACTATCCTCTTATGGAAATTGTGTTGAAATTAATTAGAAACTCCTTTCAAATCACACCCAACATTGAAGAAATTTCTTCTCACTTTCCTCCTCTAATGAGATCACACACAACTTCCTTAGACATAGCCCAACCCACCATTAATTTCTCCACCCAATCACATGCATGTTCCCTTAAAATTACAATGAAACCCCATGTAATAACACGATGAAATCTCCTTTAAAACCTCATTGTCCACCTCTGGAATCTTCTTTGATTCTCTCCTAGAAAATACTTTTCATTGGTTGAAAGTACCCTAACTAAGGATGAATATGGGCCATAGAATGCTTCAAAGACTGGACTAACTAGAGTGATAGATTTACTTTTAATTCTCCACCCAAAATTATGTTTTTCTTCTAAGCATTTTTCCTTATTTTTCTCCACACAAATCACGCATAACATAAAAGTGTAACATAACTCTCCCATTTAAAAATCACATGGAATCATGTGGGTTTATCTCTAAATGAGTGAGTCAAAACCTTGTTGTGAATTTTAAATGTACCACCATTGCACAATTCTATTGGAGTATAGAAATGGAAAATACAGGTCAATCTCATGGGATTTCTTTAATGAATGGATTCAATTTAAAACTTAAGTTACTTTACTCTAATCTAGCCATCATAGAAAGAAAGGAAAGAACACAAAAAAGCAAGTATTTAGAACAAGGTAAGAAGCAAGGAAAAGAAACTAATTTCATTAATATAATGTTACAATAACTTGGAATACAATAAAGATAAGATAAGATATAAAGCAAGTAAATTGAAACTTCCTTGAAGTGTCCATTGTAGGAATCCTTGGTTGAGATAGGATCTTTACACATCCACTGAAAGAATATCAACTATTAGGAATGTTATACTCTACCATATTCCCTACTCAATCACAACCACATCCAAGTCATACTTATCCAAAGATTAAGTTAAGAGCTTTTGTTGGATGAAACATGGGCTTAGGACAGGGTTATCAAAAGAATAGCTATAAGGATAAATGAAGGTTGTTTTCAAAAAATACGTAAAGGTCTTCTACCAATGTACTCACAACTTTCATTTTCTCATAAGAGTGAATCTTTCCTTTCTCATTGACTATCTTTTTCATTTTTCTCTTTCATTTTGGCCTTTCTTTGAATTTTTCTCTTTTTAGCCCTTTCAACATTCTTCTTGACTTTTATTTCTCATACTTTTATCAAAATACTTCTTCTACCATTTCTACATATCCTCAAAACAAACTAGGGAATGGATATATTATAGGGGTTAATAAGGGAACTAGTCAATGGGTTCATAAAGAAAAGGCTGATTAAAAAGACTCAAAATGGCTAGCTAGTAGAAAATAATTAAGGGAAGGCTAAAGGCTCTAGGTATAACAAGGATGGCCTCTATTATTTTGTAGGTTTCATATAAGTTAAATTAACCATAGACTTAAGAGATGGTATAGTCTTTCATATGTTTTGTCAATAGTTAACCAAGAGGAAGAATAATGAGACCAATTAGGAATTACATCTATTGAAGAAATTTTTTAGAATTTATATATAACTCTTTCAAAGAAAGATAGGCTTTAAAGTCACATGGGTTAATAGTCTCCACTTGTCTTCTTCAGGATCTCTAAGTTATATTTTCTCTTCAACTTAAACTTTATGTATATTCTTATTGTGTAATGAATTGTTTTGAGTTTAATTTTTCATGAAAAACTTTAGAAAAAGGATAAAATAGTAAACTTGTAGTATACAAATATATTCATAAGTTGATGTTCAAAAGATATACTGAATATTCAGAAAATCTGAAACCTTCTCCTTGTAAAGGAACTTTTTATAATTTGTTTATATTTTAAAGAAATAAAGAAAAGAATAAAAAGATTTTGGACACATCAAATTTGAAATTACCCTACCCCTATGCATAAATTAAACATTGTCCCTAATGTTTTAAAATAAAGCATGGAAAATGAAAAAACCAAGTAAAGACAAAAGGGTTAAAAGGATAGTACTTGCACTCTAATGACAATGCATTACTTTGTTGATGTGGCCAATAATTAATACAAAATATACAATGCAAGTGCAAAATATAACTCTATGACACTAAAACCAGACTAAATAATCCACTAGGTCTAGACCTACCTTAACAATGAAGGAGTTTATAGAAAACTCACTCCATTTCAGAATCTCATGATAATCAATGTACATTCTCCACCTAAAAATGTATGGTGGTGATATAACTCTATGACACTAAAACTAGACTACATAATCAACTAGGTCTAGACCTACCTTAACAATGAAGGAGTTTATAGAAAACTCACTCCATTTCAAAATCTCATGGTAATCAATGTACATTCTCCACCCAAAAAATGTTCAGCGTCCCTTGGAGTGACCTTAGCTCAACCTTCCATAATGTTCCTATGAGCTGGTAAACCCTAATTTATCTCTACTTGATTTTTATTAATGTCCATGATCATATAAAATGTTATTCATGGATGTGTATTATTCTCCTAATTTGGGCCAAGGAAATGGTAAACCATTCCTTATATTGTCCTACTAACTATAGCCCTTACTAATTAAGTCCAAGTCAAGTCATTCCTTTTATGCTCTTTATCATAACTAATTCTCAATTAAATCTACTAAGAAATATGACAATAATGAATCATAAACTTCAAAGCATAAAACTAATATAAATTCAATAATCTAAGGATAGCAATACTATGTAACCACTATCATGATCCCTAATTAATGAAATCAAATTAAACTAACATGATCTTAAATCGCAATTCCATTACCATCTTAAATGGAAATCATACTATAGTCCATACTCAAATTAAACTAGCATAGCCCTAGTTCATATATTACTTATTCTAAGGATATTTAAAGAAAATCATGTGTACAAACATGGCCCTATGATGATTAAATCTAACCATCTAATAATACGTAAATCATTTACATCAAAATGAAGAAATAACTTAGCATGGATCCTATAATCATGCCATAAATTAAAGTTAAAATGAATCTAATAATTAAATAAAATCATACTAATCAATTTACATCATTAGAGGCTTTTAATATGATCCAACCATTAGATCTTAAGTCCTTTCTTTAGATCTAGGGCTTTTACTTCATTATAGGTTCAAAGATCATCTTCACATGTTTTTGTCATAACTGATCAATGATCTTACTAGATCTCATCATTATTAACTCCATTCAACCCATCCATAGGATTTGATCATGCTTTGTCTTACTGATTAAGAAAGTTCCTTTACAAATTTTAGGTTACTTCTACCATAAGGGGTAGATTTCTTAATTTATCATAGATCTATCATATTACACCCTCAATTTCACATATCCTTATCATTATAGCATAAATAAATTAGATCCTTAAAGTTTGATCATCTCAGATCTTCAAGATCATGGAAGTAAGAATCTTATTTTCTTTAAACAGAAAGTTTCTTGCAATATTTCCTAATTTTTATTATTTCATATGAAATTAGACATCATAAGCTTTCCATAGCTTCTTTTCACTCATAATTTGGAGCTCAGATGACTCTGAAATTCAAGTTTGAAGTTCACAGTCGTTTTAACGGTCCAGATTTGATCTGGCCATTAGAATAAGACAAAATAGGTAGAACAGGTGGAATCGGTCATCCTGCCCTATTTTACCAGCGACCACCAATGGAAACGGAGTGGTGACCTCTAAATGGTGAGACAATCTAGATTAGACCGTCAAATCACCAGCCCCTTTTCTCCATCAAATTGGGCCATCATATCTCCACTAAATTGGTTGTTATTTCATACCTAAGGGTGTTGAACCCTTTTGAATCTATTAGATGGCTTAGATTTTTCTTCTGAGCCCTCCATGATGCATATCTAGAGGGTTTTTCACCGGAACTTGATTTTCTGAAACATTCATAGAAAATCAAATCTAGTGAAATTTAAAAAATAAAAATAAAAAATGACATAAACTAAATATTGGCTGATATCCTCCTACCTTATTTGCTCAGAATTGATGAATTGGTGCCAAAATAAATAAATCCTCATTGTATGCTATAACAAACCAAATAAATCTTGATTTGTATTTTTCTGTTGATTGAATCATTGGATCTTGAAATTACTTTGGGATTTTTGTAGATCAAGTAATTTAGAACAATATGAACGGTGGGAGTTGTGAAATTTGATCTAAAATAGAGTGGCTAATTAAACTTAGGGCTCTTAGTACTATTCTAGAGAGAGGAGAGAGAAACAGGGAAAAATAGAGATTGGGGGAGATGGAGAGGAGTTTTGCTTTGATTTTCTAGGGATTTTGTGGTGAAGTTGTGAAAATTTTTGTGAAATTTTCAGAATTATTTATGGACAAGTTTTTGAATTTTAAATTAATTTTTCATAAAAATCTCCTTCTTTCTTTTTATTATTTTATTTATGGGTGGAGTTTCCACCTCCACTACAATCTGGTAGTGCATTGCCCAATTATTGTTGCTTCTAGAACATTGGCCTACTTTGTGGGCCCCACTTTCATGTGAAAAGACTGTTTTGCCCTTTTATTCATAAAAATAGAGAAAAAATAGTTATTATTTATCCAAACTCAGATTTTACTGTACTCAAGCGTAAAAATCAATTTTTTGAGTACATTCCAAATATTTAAATTTTAAATCTTGGTTATAGGTGAAAATGACCGTTTTACCCTTTTATGTAGAAAATTGAGATTTTTCATTCTAACTCAGAATTTAACGAAATTAGTGTCATTTGATTCAATTTTTTGTGTACATTCTTAATTTCTAAGTCTCCACTCATGATTTAATCTCTATGAAAAGATATTTGCTTTTAACCTAATATTTCAGCCTAAGTCTTCTGAAATTTCAAAGTTTCATTGATTTTCTCAAATCAATTTACAAAAATTGGGGGTATTACAATTTAGTCCCAAAATTTTTAAATCCTTTTCTCACCACTTCTATCCACGTTCTTTTTGGCCTTCTCCTTGGACTTTTAGAACCTTGGAATTTGATCTCCTCACTCCTAACTAGTGCCCTTTTTGGTGTATGTTGGAATTCCAAACCATCTAAATCTGATATCCCTCATCTTGTTACCTATTAGTGCTAGTTCTAAGTTTCCTTTAATATTTTCATTTCTAATTTTATCTTTTCTTTTCTTTCTACTCATCCATCTCAACATTTGCATTTTGGTGATACTCATCATATGTACATGTTATTCCTTAATTGCCCAACACTCTGATCCATAGAGTGTGGCTGGTCCTATAGCCATCCTATAGAATTTATCTTTTAGTTTGAGTGGCACCCTCCAATCACACAAATCTCAAAAGGCACATATCTATTTGTTCCAACTTGCTTGGATTCTCTAGATAACCTCTCTATCAATCTCTCCTCTCTCATGAATTATTGATCCCAAGTATCTATAATTGTTCTTTTAATGGGACTTGTTGGTTATCAATCTTTACTAGTTCTCCACTCCCACTCCTCTCCTTGCTAAAATTACATTCCATCTAAATCCTTTAGATTCTAATGCATCTCTCCAATAACTCTAGCTTTATGTTTACACCTTCCCTTGTCTCATCAATCAAAACTATATCGTTTGCTAATATCATAAACCATATAATCTCCTCCTATAGATGTTTTGTTAACTCATCCATAACCAAAGTGAAAAAGGTATAAGCTCAATGTCAATCCTTAGTGCAATCTTATAGTAATAGAAAAATCATTGGTCTCTTCGCTAGTGATCATAACATTTGTTATTGCTCCCTCACACATATTCTTAATTATGTCTATATACACCATGAAACTCCTTTCTTGCCTAAGATCTACGATAGTAACTCTTTATGGACCATAAGACTTTTCTAAGTCAATAAATAACATGTGAAAGTCCTTCTTCATCTCCCTATATTTCTCTATCAATTGTTTAGGCAAAAAAATAGTTTCCATGGTAAACCTCATTGGCATGAAACCAAACTAGTTCTCCTATGCACTAGTCTCATGCCATGGCCTCTTCTCCATCACTCTTTTAGAAAGTTCCATGGTATGGCTCATAAGTTTGATCACCTAATAATTAGAGCAACTCTGTATGTCTCCTTTATTTGTATAGATTTATATAATAGAGCTCTTCCTCCATTCATCCAGAATTTTCTTCGATTTTACAATCTTGTTAAACAATTTTGTCAACTAAACTATCTCCATTATCTCCCATATACTTCCAAACCTCCATTGGTCTACCGTAAGGCTCCAGACCCTTTCCTGATTTTATCTTTTTCAAGGCCTCTTTCACTTCAGGTATTCTAATCCTACAGTCATATCTATAATGTCTAATATTATTTGGGTTTAGGGTACTTTTGATCCCTATATTCTCAAGGTAAATCATTTAGCAATTTTTGAAAGTAACTTTCCCATCTTTGTTTGATCTTGTTATCTTTGACTAGTACCCTTTGGTCACCACTTCTAATACACTTAATGTGGTCTAAGTCCTTACTCTTCCTTTATCTTGCTTTTGCGAGTTTGAACACATCTTTATTAATGGACATGGCTATATTAATCCAGATGGTGTTTACTTATGTTTCATTGTTCTAGTTTCTTTTTAGTATCAACTTGCTTGTAAATGATTCTATCTTCTCTCCTTTGAAGTTGCATCACTTTGTTTTTTAACCTATTAAGTTAATGTCCTTTCTTCCATATTTTAATGTAGATATTCATAATCATTAGTCTTTATTGTGAGGTTAGACTCTCACCGGGGATAACCTTATAATGCTTACACATTGATCTTTAGGCATTCCTTAGTAGAAAAAGTCTACTTGGCTTTTATATGGTCTAGTTTTAAAGGTTATAAGTGTTAATACCTCTTTTTAAAATATGCATTTGCTATAGCTAGGTTATATGCTAGGGAAAAAAATTAGTATAGCTTCTCCCATCTCATTTATTTCTCCAAAACCATACCCCCATGTACCCTATCATATCCTTCTTCTTTTTTTCATACATGACTATTAAAGTTTGCTCCTATAAATATTCCCTCTGTGTTGGGATTGTCTTGATTGACTCCCTCCATATCTTTCCAAAATTGTCTCTTGGTTCTATATTCTAACCCTACTAGTGCATATGCACTAATGACATTTATGATCTTCTCTCCTACAATAAGTTTTATTTGTATAATTCTATCGCTAGTTCTTTCATTCTTTATCTATCACTATCCCTACGCCATGTATCGAAGCTTATACCCATCAATTTCTCTAGTTTTAACCCCTTTCCACTTGGTTTCTTGGATACAAGCAATGTTGACTCTCCTATGTTTCATCATATCCGCTAACTCTAGACTCTTACATGTCAATGTGTTTATGTTCCATTTAGTAGTACGAATCTTGATCTCTTCACCTAGTGTAATGACTCCAATTTTGTAACATTAAAATCCCAAGTTAGCAATGAAAAGTTCAGTTTTTGAAGATAAGGGTATTTTGGTCATTTCACTATTCACCCTGGCTGAACCCAGAAATTTGGTCCTGAAAATGGTACCATTAGGTGCGTCTCAGAAAAAGGAATCCAACAAGACCAAAATCACCCAAAACAGAGTTAAAATGAGCAAGTTATGGCCCTTTGAAGTTCAGGGGCAAAAATATAATTTTCATTTAAAAACGGATTTAGCCTGAAAAACACAGGGGCCCGTTTTGATACGGGCACTCCCTTTCTTCAAGCTCCTGGAGGGTTCTAGAACGGCGGTGTTTGGAGGAGAAATCACCGCCATTCAAGGGGGGTGAGAGCCCCCTCCAGAACCCTCTTATAGCTCTATAAATAGAGCTCTTGGGCACCTCTAATGGCAGCTCAAAAGCTTGGGAAAAACCCATTTTGGAGAAGTAACCAAGAGGAGAAACGTGGAGAAAAACTCGGCAACGAACCAGGTATGACTAAAATCCCTCAAAACCAGTCTTCCCCTTTGTACTAGGCTAAGTTTTCCTAAGTTTTTGCATGTAAAATCATGCAAAACAGAGCCCTAGAGCGTCACAAAGGACCCAGGGACGATCCCTGGGCCGCACCGGTTTGACAGGGTCGAACCAGGGCGTCCCTAGGACGCCCCGATTCCCCAACGAACGAAACACGTCGTTCGCATTCGAGAGAAACCAGCGGGCGCATCCACAGACGTGCCCGCAAATGAAAAAGCCGGGCGAAAGCAGAGTGCATCTGCTGACGCGGAATGCGTTAGCGTCCCAGGCTTCCACCTCACTTGGTTTGACCTTTTATGTACACGTGATACTAAAAAGCTTATAACTTGAGATCTAGAGCTCCGATTGAGGCGCCGTGAAAGGCGTTGTGTCCCTGTCGACAACGCAGACACACCCAAACTATAAAAATACCTGATCAAGGCCCAATATAAGGTGGGCACAACCCTTAGACTATGATAGTAGCGCGGAGCCACTAAATCCTTGAAAACTTGATGATACCAAGGCCCAATTAGGACCTTAGGACACCCATAGTCATGGGGGTGAACCCTTAATGCCTAAATAGTAAGATCAACCACTCTAAAACCTATAAAAGATAGGTCAAACTAACATTGATTCCCCAAACCATGTTCAGGAGCATACGAGAACAAGGGGATTAGCGCAACCTAGACATGTAGGTGCTCTATCGCTACTAGACTTTTAAAAAGAGCCATGATTGTTTGAGACTGCATGTTTTAAGTATATGTATATGACTTGTTTAGCATGACTTATTTGATGACTTGTTTAGCATATAAATGAATTCAGCATGCATAGGATAAAAACATTATGCATAGACATGCTTTGCCAATAATTATATTGCATGATTTGTGAGCATTGAGTTCTTGCAAAATTGCATGTCCTTGAGGGTTACCAAAAGACGCTGGAGTGCCCAAAAGACGCTGGGTAAGCAGTTGTGAGGGACCCAAAGAGGACATGTTTTGAAAAAGAGGTTTTTGGCTTGTTTGATCGTACATGATTTGGGCTAATAAGCTCGTGGGCACTATGCTAAGAGGTCTGGGGTGGCCTCCTAGCCTCTACCACTATTAGGTGGAGGGTACCACGCCCAAAAAGGGCATATCCCTGCTTCGACTGCATGTGGTAAGGGGGCTACCACTGGTGTCACGGCACTTGGTCGAAGTGTCATATGCCCTGTGGAGGTATATGATCCTGTGTCCCTAGGTACCCAAGGACCACACGGCGGTGAGGCCGTGGCCATAGTTGGACCCTATGATTTGAGGAGTTATTTGCATTGCATATGGCATGACATGAGGTTGGTCAACCATACCATATATCCATGAGTTGGATTCAGTGGAGCATCTTATGCACACCATTATGTTATGATATATATATATATGATACTTTCGACTTGGATTATGTGATTTCCTTAAGTCGTCAATATTCCAATTCGATGATGGTTTTTAATCTCGATATTGAACTTGAGTGTTCAAACATGCACATGTTTTGAAAGAGCATATGATTTTAAACATCGCATGCATTATAAAACTAGTAGTGATGGACTCCTACTGAGTATAGTATATACTCACCCAATCCTCAACATTTTTCAGGCACAAAGTAAACACTTAAGGGCAAGGAACGCTTGTGACAAAAGACACCTAGACTAAGTGCAAGTAAGTAAACTCCTACCTTATCTTTCAATGTTACTTGATTGTAGTTATTCTCTGTAGCTGAGGCTGTGACTAACACTTTCTTGGGAATAGATTCAATTTAAAACTATGCCATGGCTAGATAATTGGAAAAATGTGTTTTGACACTCAGGGTTTTATACAAAAGATTGTTTTCCAAAAGAAAAAGGATTTTCATGCATTTCATATTTATAAAACAAGAGATCTCGCCTTTTTATCAAATTTGCATCATATAAAACCCGGGTCGTCACACCTAGCCTATTCAGCCATGCACTTCTTAAATGATGTAGGAACTCATGCATACTGCACCAGGGTTTTGACATAGTGCGTCACTTTAGAGGAAACGTTTTAATAGCCCCTACATATTTTCCTCTACACCCAAGATCCGATGTAGCACATCGCTTCTGGGTGAATGCCCTAGTAGCTCTTATCCATTTTCCACGACATCTAAGATTCAATGCAACACATTGCTTACGGGGAATGTCATAGCCTGAGGGTTTGCCATGGGTTTTCCTTGCCGATTGGTACTTGACATAAAACCCTCTTCCTTTAACCAAGCCTAAGAGTGGCTGCGATAAAACCATATAGAACTAAAACCACACATGCAGAGTTTCTATATTTAACATTGTGAAGTAAGAGTAGGTCATGCACACATTAGATTTCATGTAATTTTTCACATGATGTGGTGAAGAGATGTGAAACCATGCACATGTTTGTTTACTTAATTCCAATATCAAGTCAAACTATCCAACATATGGAAGGAGAGAACCAAGGACCATGCACCCAACATAAATTATAAAACATTGAGTTTTTTCATCATAACATTGGCGTGCCACATGTACATTCATACAAGAAGTAGAAATCGAAGACATGAATGACACACACACTTAAATTTTGGACATTCAAAAATGTATTTCAACACAAATAGGAAGGCATCTCTACCAGGTATCAATTCATAAAGATAAAACATGAACCTATCCAAGGCTTTAGGACACATGATCCATAGAACCATATGTGAACTTTAGAGATGTAATTCAAGCATGCTCAACATGCTAATTACCCAAGTGTATAATCTATAATAAAGCATGTTATATGTGCGTCATTTAGGGGTGTATATCATACTTAAAAAAAGATTACTAATGGTTAAAACATGACCTAAGATTTATCTAATAGGCATTGAAAATAAGCTATAAACCAAAACTCCCACATCATGCTTAGGCAAAGGTGCATAGATATTGGAACCTAAAATTATTGATAATTCCCAAAATCATATAGCATTTGAAAACCCAAAATTGCAAGTATAGAATGCAAGGTTAAGTTTTCCAAATCTTTTGAAAACTTGGTAGCCTAGATCTACCTACCTCTTTGTCAGATCAAACATGCTTCCTCTTGAGATTTTCCTACACTCCCTTCCATACATTCTCAATATTTCATATCACCATTCTGATGATCAAATTGGGGGTATCTCCTCCCTTTTTCTTCTTTCTCCCTCTCTTTTATACTCTTCCCCTCTTTCTTTCTTTCTTTTTTTTATTTTTCCTGTTTATCTCTTTCTCCTTCCCAGCCTAAGACATCCAACTAACTGATTTCCCATATGGGGTGGGATTCCTTCTAATTGTTTCCATCCTAGATGTTCTGAGTTTCCCATTTCTCAAATTTTAGATTCTCCAAATTCTAATTTTATTTTATTCTCTGAATTTACCTCCTAAATCAAATGATTTTCCAAATCTAATACTTTATCCTCCAAATAGACTTACTAATCTCTTATATATTCTAAATCTCCAAATATTTTTAAATCATTTAAAACACCTATTTATGAGATTTATTGTATCTACACATTTTCCTTACTTGACAGTCTAAATTTGGTAGTTAAGTGGGTCCCACATTCAAAAGTTTTAACAATATATTTAGAAAGGGATATCATTGTCACCGTAAATTCTTATTTTTCTTATAACTTTGATCTCAACAATTAGATCTTAGTATGCTTATAGTTTGATAACTCTCTCCAAGTTCTATCCATTAGTAAAGATCTCATGTCAAATTATTTAGTTTCTAAAATCATAGCTTCTGAACTCTGAATAAATTCTAAATTTTTATTGGTCATAATATTTGATACAAAATTTAGGATATTACATTCCTTAATGGCAAGTCCATTGGTGCCACTCGACTGGTGTTGGATTCCATTTCAAGGCCATATGTAATTGACCAATTCCATTGTTGTGAAACTCCATTTTGAAGTGATTGTGAGAGTGATGGATGCCACATTAAAGTGTTAAAGGGTGACCAATGGCTCCTTCCATTTGGCATCACTTGTGATTGATCCTAGCTAGGTGTGCACTTGTGTCCATGATGTAAACTGCCATAGTTAACATGCATGCACTGCTTATATCTACAAAGAATACATATTTACATTATAATGTCATTTAAGTAAATGATATTCCATTCACTTAAGACATTATAATGTTAACAAGCAAACACCCCTATTTGAATTCTATAAAAATAGTTCCAATACCTAATTCCAAAAGGAGAAAAAGTCAACTCCTTCATCCAAGCGTAAAATTAGAATTTTATAGGTTTTGTAAGTTTTTAAAATTTTAAAAGATGAGGTATTTCTTCATTTTTAAAAGCTCAAAATTCCAAAATAATATATTAATGTTAAAAATTGAAATTCCATAAGAAAACTATGAGTTTAGGTGAAAGTCATTTTGTCAACTAACAGCATTTTTATAATTCTTTAAGAAACTTTGACCACCACACCTATATCTAGTTCTTGTATTTTCCTTTTGAAACTCTTTGAGTGGCTTAAAGAACTTAGAATTTGAGCATTACCTTAGAAATCTTTTGAAGCTTTCTTGTGCAACTATGCTCATCAACTTAGAATAGCTTACTGGTGCCAATTTGCACCTTCTTGCCCCTTGCTCTTGAAGTCATCGTCCCTATCATCTTTTAGCATAAAGGAATGACCTCACTTCCTTGAAATGCTCTCGGCAGTTAGCAACTACCAGCCCTAAAAAATACCCCACTTTTGGGAACCATTTTGGACAGGCATATAGAGATGATGAAAGAGAGACAGAGAAGGATATAGTGAGTGTTATTCTTGAGTATCATGAGTATACTATTGGAGAATTTAGAGAGAGAAAGTCCACTATGAAGTGAGTGAGAAATAGAGAGAAGATAGTGGGAGAGTGAGTTCCACATAGAGCTTTTAGAGTTGCAGTGATAGTTAGAGAGAGAGGGAGAGAGATTATAGAAGGTATTCCCCTTCTATCTTTCTTCTTTTTCTTCTCTTCCTAGAATACAATTTCATTTTCATTTGAGGGGTCTTTGGAGTCTTCTTTGTTCTATGAACGCTCTTTAATTGCCATAGATTTTATTACAGTCTAACCACTTTGTAAGTTACACTTGATTGCTAATGTTTTCAACCACAATGTGAGTTGTGCCCATGTTCTAATTGATCTTTGATCCTCTAGCTATGCTATAGTTTGCACTCCACTTTTCTAGCTAGAGTTCAATCATTGGTTAACTGCCAGGTTGATTTTCTACTCTATGCGGCTTAGGCCTTAACTAAGTTTTGGCCACTTCATGAGTTTGACTTGAACCCTATTCAATGACCACTTTGTGAGTTGCATTCAAGCTACTAGTAATCTTTGACTATCTTTCATGTTCGCATGATTGTGAGCATAGTAGAAGTTGAGATCATTGATTCCAATGGCTTGGTTTATGATTCCTTTATTAGTAACATTCAGGACATGAGTAGTCTTTGATGGATCAGTTATACTATAGCAATCCATATGTATTGTTGCATTCATTTTTCCTGTGAATGGGTAATTAAATCATTGACTATCTTTATTTGATTAAGTCTGAATCCTAATGGTTTGAGACAATGTTTGATTATTTCTCAGAATGGACTCTATGCACAAGATAGAGGTGTTTGTTTGTCATCATTTGGATCATCTCAGGCCTACAGTTAAATTGGTAATTTTCTCTTACCTATCTAATATCATTTAAGTCGTGTGGGCTTAATCGCTTCCTGTATTATTAATTAGATTTCATCTCTCACTTCGGCTATGCTTCGGCTACCTCAACAGCTGGAGTTAGCTCTTTCCATTTCTTTATTGGAATCCAGATCTATGATTTTGAACTATAACACATAATCAATATAGTTTATGGATAAGGTCTTATGTTAATAGCCCTGGCCTTGCCTAGATAATATGGAGAGCACTTTTTAGCTATACTTACTAGCACAGCCCGGCTATTGTACACCACATCTCAGGGCTATTGATGTCATATCCTTGTCATATTTTACCATTTTGTGATCGCATGCGTGCCCAGTCAACCCCCGATTATCGTACAACACATCTCAAGGTTATCGGTGCTACAACAATAATAACTACTTTTCTCCTTATCATGCCATTGGGTTTTGCCTATGTCTATCAAACATCAACTGTGTATAGTAGTTATAGTTTAGTTGCCTGATTTACACTTGATCTATCTCAACACTATGGGGGAGACCCCTAATCCATCGACTACGTTATCTACCTTCAACTCGAGAGTGACAAATATCTTTACCTCAAAGTGGCCATGTGGGAATTGTCATGGACTGCTATTCCATGTTCCTTCATGATCGGATGGGATTTAGTGAAAGATAAAAGAGTGTATTCTACTAAGGTGTTTTCTCTTATGAAGGATTTTGAGGCGATGTAATTAATAGTTGTAATGATTGGAGAATTGTACCCACAATCATCTGATAAATCCTCTGCTAGCAACGAGGAAAACTTACAACGAGGAAAACTTAAGTTTAATGAATGACTACATATCATCCCTAGCCATATTGCTTGATTAGAGTGTATCTCATTTGTTGGTCCACAATTTTTTTTAAAATAGAGGTTACTTATGAACAAATAAAAATAAGTTCCACGAAGTGTACATGCTCAAGAGGAGAGGAAGGGGTGCATACCCATTTTTCATATAAGGTAGAACTTTTATTGCATATCTTAGCCATATTAAGACTAGCATAGATAGGCTAGAACCCAAATTTTATGCTAATTGAATTGCCGTAGCCTACATCATTTAGGACAAAAATTACAACCATCCATTTCTATTAATTTTTTCAAAGACTTGGAACAAGTAGTCGAGATCATCCAAACACATTGATTTCTCATAGAATATCTATTTTGGATCCTAAAATGATGAATCTACCAAGAAAGTTCTACTTTAAATGAAAAAAATGGGCATCTAACCTTCCTTTCCTCTTGAACGTGTACACTTACTGGGACCGGTAAAAGTACGAGGGCTGCTTATGAATTTTTAAAGTCATGGGGCTTAAAGCAGACCGGAGCCCTAGTTACTGTAATTCGGCTGTTCGAAATATTTTTCTCTATCTTGCCTTCCAAAACACGCGGAAGCTGAGAGTGAGAACTAACTTTGATGTTACCCGGGAATGTTGTCAGTTGTAATTGGTACAGATAAGTTCTAGAAACATGACGCACATAACTGTGCCTTCTTGGGCCAAAACCTCACAAATTTTGAGCTTTTCTGGTGTCTGAAATTTTACAATTGGGCTGCATTGATCCGTCTAATTTCACCTTTTGAGCATCTTAGATATCCATTCTAGAAGTCTTCTCAGTAAATGATCCTGGCAGCTTTTTATTTGGATAGTCCTACAAGCTTTTGAGCTGCTTCGCTTTCCGGCCACCGTCGTAGCTTAGAAAGCAACGTATATAGCATCGCTCAACGAAGGCCTTTGTAGCGGCAACCAGCAGTGCTTCTCGCCATGAATGTACTTTTAGCTGGCGTGTAAAATCGACCAAATAGTGGATGTGAAACTTTTAGAATGATGCTCTTTTTGCAAATCATGGTCAGTGGTGCAAGTATGGTGAATGTACTAATCCTAGACCGCTCCAATCAGCACTGTGTTTCAATCAATCGCTTGCACATGGGATGTCTATTGTGATTGCAACCAATCATCTAATAGGCCAAAGCAGATAGTGACTGTGCATTGAATAGATGATCACAAACATTTGGCGAACGAGCTTACTCTTGCCTGCTGAATTTGAAGGGTTAGCTGGTTGATTGTGTTTCAACTGTCCACTTATAGGCTGTTATGAGAAAGTTAGCATCACCCAATAAGTAAGAATTATGGATTTGAGACCACCAATTGAAGGAGAGGGTGCATTGACTAAACTCATGGTAGATACTTCATGGGGATTGGAGCTGATTGCTGATTCAACTAGATGGAATTATCGACTAAGAGGCAAGAGTTTGCAAGTTCATGACAGGATGCAGTACGAAATAGAAGTAAAGGATTTTCGCTATCATATCCACGATCTGGTCGCTTTTGCCTTGTTTTCTAAGGACAATTTTTTCCACCATGGTCAATGGACCACCCAATCATAAATTACAGCAGCTGCTAAGAGTGAACTTTTTATCCGAGATTTGCGGCAATCTAAACAACGTCTAGTTCTGACTTTAGATGCGTGACATGTAAAAATCTTCTCCATTGGATGATCCTTGTCTTTATTGTTATTAGGCGACTAGACAATCCAAATTTTAGGTGGGTTAAAAATCTTGGGCAATCAAAGTGTGACAACTCTGTCATGCATGGGACTAGGTACATAGCCCAAAGTACGAGTTTCTGATCACAGAACCCAAAAGATCCATTTGTAGTGTAAGCCCACGTTGCCTTTTGTATAACAAATATAGAATGGTAGCTCTATATAAGGGACATGAACTTATAGCCTTGCATTGCTTCTGATAGAGAGATTAATGGGGAGACTCCTCCACATAAAGGACTTCTCCCCAGGCCTTTTTTGCATCAAATTCTCTCTACTCCAGAGGTCTCTAGTATCTGGAGTTTGTTCAGTTGAAGCCTTCTCTACTATTTGCCTCTCTCTTCTAGAGTTTGTCAGTTTTGTACATCACTTTTTTCTCTTCTAGTTATAATAGTTGCTCTGTAGAGATCTCTCTTATTATCATCTTTCAAGACCTTTATTATTTTCTTTATTAATTGATTGAGATTTATCTTATTGTCATCTTTTGACCTTTATAATTGTTTTGATTGATTGACAAAAATTTCTCTTATTATCGCCTTTCAAGACCTCTGATTATTGTCTTCATTGATTGATTGATTGAGATTTCTTTCATCATCAAGATATTTTTGAATATGTATGTATGTATCTATATATATATATATATATATAATGTAAGGCATTCATTTGGAGATTAGAAACATGGACCGATTATGATCGTGCAAATCAGTCGAGGTACATATTGAATCCGGTTTGGTTGGATCCCAGAGGTAGAGCTATCATCTCCCTTGAGGCTTCAACTAGCCTCAAGAAGCACATTTTGACGTGTGTCATTGAACTAAGGTTTATTTATTTGGTGCAGGATATAATTCCAACAATATGAATATATGTTTTCTCCACAGATCCTATGGACCTATCAATAGAAGAAGCATGAATCCTTAAAACTATTAATATGATTGCTCAAATTTAGCATATACTAAATTTAATTTCTACTTACCATGATTTGATACATCTAAAGTAGAAAATTTTGAAATTTGATGGGCGAAAGTTTCTAATTATGGAACATAAAATGTTATGACAAATATATAATACAACATTTGTAAAATCCCAAATTAAAAAAAGGGCACTTTTTTAGTACTATAAATACATGAATTCTTTAACAATAGGATATTAGGTTGATAAGCACTATAATCACCAAGCTAGATAGACATAGAGGAAAGTTTGTATGCAATGAAGGAAGTTTCAATCTTGGGAAAAGCTTCAAAAGGATGTTTCTTATTAAAAACTTTAAGAGGAAGTTTCTTGTTCCTAAAAGGAATTCTTATGATTAACAATATTGTATTTTTATTTTATTTTCAAAAATTTTACATGTCCACTATAATTAATAGGATAAATTATGTAAACAATGTTTCTCTCTGATTGAAGACTGATTATTCAGATGGATTCAATTTGAGAAAGTTTATAGGATTCAAAGAGAACCAATGCCATACTCCTTAATAAAGACCTTAGACTTATAATATGAGAAAATTTATGGGTTTTTTTGGAAAAAAGAAAATAATATAATATGGGAATTGTGAATTATCCCAAGATTACTTCTTCAACACAAACAAAAGTCTCTCTCAAAAGATTCTTGATGTTTAGAATTTATTTCCAAGAAAACAACATCACTTTGCAAAAAAATGGAAGGTTTGACTAAACTATTTGACCAGAGAAAGATTCTTAGTGTTATTCTAAGGAATAGATTATAATTATTTGGTTGCCATCTGAATAGTAAGTCTTGCAGAAGTTCAAAAATTGATCACAATGAGGTAGACACAATTACTTCATCTAGTAGAAAGATGCTTCTAAAATCTAGTCAATTGAATTAGAAAATTTTCTTCATCCAATAAGAGAATAAATTCTTCACAAGCTAATGTTAATGTATTATAGTAGAAGATGACCCCCACCATATTTGTAAGTGTAGTAAACTTGATAAATAATTACATACATAGCACAAATTGGTAAGTTTGTTTGAGTTCAAGTACTTACCTAAACATATAATTTGAGAGTTTGATGGAAAATATGTGAGATCTACAAATTTGAACAAAAAACTTCTCTTTTTAAATTAAACTTTTGCATTATATAAACAGAAAGGCACAGCAACTGATATGTTAAACTTTATGAGTTATGTTGGTAACTACAAAATTGGTTGAGAGTTCTAAGAATCATATCAAGGATCAAATTATAAATGAATAATGAAATGAGTCTAAATAGTGAGTTAGTTGTACTCTGGTTACTTGAGTTTAATTGTGCTATTATAAACACATTCTCCACGAGTTCAAATAGTGAGATTTGGTGAGGACATATGAACATGAAATATAAATTAATTTTAAACACTTATGTTTAATTACGCTAGTGAGATCTAATCAAGAACTTATTGAGATCTTGATACTTTGCAAATGAATGATTACAACATTGAAGTTGGTTTAAGAGACATTTTAGATACTTCAGAAGTACATTGAGCCATAAATTTTGAAAGTAAGGCTACCTTGTACATAGGTAATAATGCACGTAAAAGAATCAACTTTGAGATGTAGAATAATCAATTGTGCTTTGATTAGCTATCATTGCAAGTCTAGTAGATTCTAAATTTGGAAACTCCACGTCATAATAAAGCTGTAAAAGTACTAAAAGACCACACATAGAGGAAATCTCCATAACATAGATTCATTGAGCAAGGATGCTTAAAAGATTAAAGAAAAAGGAACTTAGGTCATGAGTATTATTTTTTGCTTAACTTGAGGTTTTGCTTTGTAGTGCAACCATGCTAGATACAAGTATTATTCTGGTACCACTAATGAGTACATTAGATGTTGGATTCAGACAACATATTAGACTATTAACAAATGGGTACTAGTTGTTACTAATTACATCAAGATTGACATCTATGAACAGAGTCTAGAAGGACATTTATGATACCAAACCTAAAGATTATGTGAATCCCAGACACGAGTACTTTTTGTGGGCTAATCATGTGAGAGTAAGAGTTGAAAAACACTTTAAGATAGTATCTTGACAAGCTAGAAGAAGTGATAATATCATGTAAGATTTATCCCATGGGGGAGATATTTAAGCATATAGCAGGCATAATAGGTTGTGTGACCATATGCAAACTATGTTTTGATTATCGAAAGCATTTGCTAAGTATCTTAGGTACATAATGGTTTGATATATAAAATTGGATGTGAGTCATGTAATTTTGGAAATTAACATGGCTAGTTCTTACATTATCTAGCTGCTCTAAAAAATTCTTAGTGGATTTTAGCCTTATGATAAATTCCCTAACTATTTGACTAAAATGTTGTTAAAGCATAACTAAGAGCTTGTCTATTCAACTAAAGCAATTTGAGTACATGGTGTTCTAATATAATATCCAACTCTATAGCCGTAGATAGAAACTAAGTAATTAAACCAAGTTGGGAACATTGAATAACTATGTGCAAAGTAGCAACTATCTTAAATGACTCTGCATTATAGACTTTAAAACTCCGCAGACAGCTAAGTTAATGATAGAAGGGTTTTAACCCAAGAGGTGACTTAGGGAAATTGTGAAACCCTGAGTGACAAATTCAAAATTAACCATGGAAATGAGAATTTGTTATAATTATACTTTTAAATAGTTCATTGTGATAATCACCTGATTTGATTTAGTAGAGTGTGAAAGCCTTCGTAACCAATGAACTAATGAGGTCCTTTTTTGGAGACCTTGATATAAGAGGTAAATTTCTTCTAGGACTAGACTTAACTGGTTGACTTAGATATGCCCTATTTAGAAAGGGATTTCTTTGGGAGTTAGACTCCTTCATTGGTTAAATGCATTGTGCTAGATGAACCAACCTTATGTAATCCAAATAATATTTGTCTAACTCTCTCTCCAAAGGCCTATGAAGAGAGTTGGTAGATATGACATCCAGGGGAATGAGCTTAAAGACCTATAATTGACTAATAGCGGCAACCCTACCGAATGTTGTTGACCAAGTCCCAAGGGATAAACAAGTTATCTGGATCTACTGATAAGTGCAATTTTATTTCATTCATGTTCCTATAGTATATGCAATATGACGTGTAGTACTAAGGATGACTTATGTTTGAATGAGTTTATAGATCTACCAAATTTGGATTATGATATATATTGATGCACCATTGATGGACTCACTTATTCCAGGTATAAGAGGTTTGGCCACCTCCTATGAGGCTTGAGTTGGCTTATAGAGCACTAGGCGAATTATGGTATTATTGCATAGCATTAGCAAAAGTGCAAAGTTTAAGCTCATCTATCTGCTTTATGATGAGTCCATATTACTTTTCTTTCTTTACGAGAGTAGTTCAAGATTTATTTCACTAGTAGCCTTACTACTTCTTGATTTGTATAGAGTAGGAGGAGATAAGATTTTGTTCTCTTTCTCTAATGCACAAATATTGCTGAATGTCAAATTTTCTACTGATATCTTCACCATATTTAAGCAATTGTTTTATTCTTATTCTCTTTCATTTTACAATGTTGAAATTATCCATGTCTGGGATTGTCCAAGGTAGATAGCCTTAGTTAGATGAAAGTATGTGTGGGAGCTCCATGGAAGGTTGGATTCATAATTGCACCAATATCCCAACACACCCGCACTCATCTCACCAAAATTCCATCATAAATTAATGAGAGGTGACTACCTAAGGCTTATTACTCAAACTAATTTTGCTACCAAGGAAGATTTTGTTTTGTTTTGTTTTTGCTTGATTTAATTTAAAATAATATTATTTGTTAATTTTGAGTTGTTTTAATTAAAATAAGTGGAGAAAGGTTTTTAAGTTGTTTTAACTTAAAAAACTAGTGAGGATTATTAGCTTTATTTTTTAAGTTAAAGAGACTATTAGTGCCATATCATTTTTTATTTAAGAGATATAAAGTGGTATATCTATATTAGAGACATGAAACTATAGTCCCACATTGACAAAGAAACTAGAGAAGAGACTCTTTTTATATGGGAGTGCTCCCTAGGCCATTCTTTGTGCCAAACTCTCTATTCTCCAAAGTTCTCTAGTTTTGGGCTTTTTGGAGTTTGTTCAACTGAGGCATTCTCTAATCTCCCTCTCTCTTATAGAGTTTATCAAATTTGTGCATCACTCTATTTTCTTCTAGTTCCAAGAGTTGCTTTTTGAAGATCTCTCTTGTTGTTATCTTTCAAGACGTCTACTATTGTCTTTACTGTTTGACTGAGATTTTCCTCTTGTTGTCATCTTTCATGACCTTTATTATTGTCTTGAATGATTGACGAAGATTTCTTTCTTATTATTGTCTTTGAAGAACTTTATAGTAGTATTGATTGATTAACGGATATTCTCTCTTATTATCATCTTTCAATACCCCTTATTATTTGTCTTAATTAATTTATTGAGATTTCTTTTGTCATCAGAATATCTTTTGACCATTTGATCAATATATATATATATAGAGAGAGAGAGAGAGAGAGAGAGAGAGAGAGAGAGACACACACACACACACACACACACACACATTTTTTCACATAATTTACCACTTCAACTATATTTTCACAGAATTCATTTGGAGCTTAAAAGTACCTACTAATTTGATCATGCAAATCAGTTGAAGTACATATTGAGTCTAGCTTGGTTGAATCATAGAGATAGAGCTACTATATCTCTTGCACTTATTTGGAGGCTTCAACTATCTCTAAGAAGTGCATTTTAACTCATACCTCTAAGCTATCGTTCATCAATTTTATTTTGTGCAAGATAACTCTGACACTTTTGCCATTTGAATTTGAATGGTTAGCTAGTTGATTCTGTTTCAAAAGTCCACTTATAAGCCGTTACGAGAAAGTTAGCATCACCCAGTATGTAAGAATTAAGGACCGGAGACCACCAACTCAACAACTGCATTGATTACACTTATGGTAGATACTTGATGGAGATTGGAGCTGACTTCTAATTTAACTAGATTGAATTATCGACTAAGAAGCAAGTTCATGGCATGATGCAGTACAAAATAAAGTAAGGACTTTCCGCCATCATATCCACTATCAAGTCGCTTTTGCCCATTATTTTCTTTCTCCGAAGGACCATTTTTGGTACGCTGGTCAATGGACCATCTACACATAGACTACACCAGCTGCTAGGGGTACAAATTTTTATCCGAGGCTTGTGGTGAAATAAACCATTTCTGGCACTGATCCCCGCCTTTCTTGTTCTTAGGCGACTAGAAAGCCCGAAATTATGGTACTGACGACTGTGTAATGTATAAGATGGGGGTCCTAGCCCAATATATGAGTTTCCAATCACAGAAACCAGGGAACTGTTTTGTAGTGTAAGCCACCAGCATAAACTATATCTGGATGGCTGGACGTGGCGGCTGCTAACGACTCCGAGAAAGCCGAGGAAAGAGTAGCAGCTTCGTCATTAAGATGCTTTTGCTACCCAGACATTGGTCGAACATTCTATTCCGCTGAAAAAACGAATTTCGGGAAACAAAAGAATCATCACCATGAAAAAAAAAGGAATCACCGTGCAAAATCTGCTGAAGGCCCCATTCAACTGGGATACAAGTTCAAGCCCAAAATCTTCGAATGTGATAAAATAAATGGAACTTAAGACAATACGTTCGGGGTAAAAATATCAGCTTCCAAATTTAGCTCGTTATATATTACTTCAATCAAGGAAAGAATAGACTAAGCGTATGAGGCATTTGAAAGCAACAGATGCTGCAACAGCTCCAGCATCATAAGATTCTCAACTGTCCTAGCTTCTAAAGATCATCTAGCATACAGTTTTTTCATACATCACCCCCTTAACATTTTGTTGATCAATAAATCTAATTCACGTAAAGAAATCTAACATTTTAGTGGTGTTTTCAGTTCCTGCTTTGATGTCCTTCTTCCTCAAACCGGTGTAATCCCAACATTTAAGGGGTATAAACATCCCAATCGTGAAAAGATAATAGGGCGTGAGACATTCAGATTGGATTCCCCCCTTAACGGGCAGGGGGTTGTAAAAGCTGAGACCTCCATGGTTGGTTGCAAGGTGTAACCAAAGCAATGATACTCTCTTTTGTTCATTAGTTCATATGGGAGAGACAACAATGTAAATTGATACCTTGAGGCATTTATCAATTTCATTTCTAAAGAAACCAGTAGATCAGACGAACAGTTTGAAACAGTACAAACAACAGTCCAAAGCTCCACTTGTTGGAGAAAAATGCGAAAGACAAAAATAAAGAAAATTTGAAGAAGGCAAAAAACTTTGAAGAAGCCCGCTGTCAGAATCCAATTACTTGGTGTACAGGACATCTTCCCAGGGGTGGCGGTACAGTGGCTGCTTCAGTCTCTTCTGGTCAAATGTGTGCCTGCAAATTCCATGCAATAAAACAGATTAGAATTACTATAGAAGTGCTGTAGCTTTTAGATTACGGATTAGTGTTACAACAGGGAACATCCGCTACTACGCATTCCAGATTGAATGGTTATAGAAACTGAAACTGGTGTGGCAGTGATCTTTACCATCTGAGTGGTGCACATATGATCCAGATGGACCATCCAATAGAGTTGCTGCAGCTATTGTTTGTGTGTGATGTTTCATTGTAGTAATTTAAAGAGTTTCAAAAATCTAATGTCATAACGTGTCATCCAACTCACCCAATGAGACCAATGGAGCGAGCCAGCACAAAGAGCCCATTTAGATATCCAATCTCAACGATCTCATCAATCTCTGGTTTGCTGAACATTCCACTGCCAGCAAGGAGATCCAAGAAAAGTGACCCAATGGCACCATCAACATTAAGCACAAGGTTATTTGCCTTTGACAGGGTGTAAGTCTCAACTTGAACTGCATACTCCATGTACTTCACAGATGGAAAATGTGTATGTGCATATTTTTGCAGTAGCTCTACTCTCTTGTCCCTGTTGTCTCCCCTCTTGATCCTTCAGCACAACCAATGATAGCTCCAGTCATGTCAAATTTAAGAAAGCATGACCAAACTCAAAAGGAGAAAAAGCAGCCAATACACTAGAAGACTTAACTTGGCCAACGTAAATCAATGGTCTACATCAAATTTTCTTTCACTTAGATGAGTAAAGGGAGTTTAGGTTGGCTTGGGAAAAATTGGGAAGAAAAAAAGGTTGATTCAGGAAAGTAGATGATTGATGAGTTCCTAAGCAGTGATTATCGCAAAACCTCTTTTACCTGTGCCCAATTCCTGGCACACGAATGCCCCTCTTTTTCATACCTTCCACGAACTCATAAGGAGTAAGACCCTGACAAGGAACATCAGCCAAATATATTTCTTACCATATTTTCAGTAGTAACTAGAGCAAGTCTAATCTTATAAGCCCTAGTAACAACCAACAAAAGCCCATCCTAATATCAACTGCACTCACCTTATCATATGCTTCCTTGAAGTAACGGGCAGCATCATCGATGGCTCCACCAAATCGGGGGCCAATTGTAAGCAACCCTGTTTCAGAAGCTCATTCAATTCTCAAGTTCAATTACTAAACAAAAAACTTTACAAATAGTGAAAAGATAAATAAGAATTCTTGCCATTAATGAAATGGTGTATTAAGTACCTGAGACAAGACTAGAAACTAAATCCTTCCCAGCCCTTGCTGTAACTATCGTGTTATGAGCACCAGAGACACAGGGACCATGGTCGGCACATAACATTATGCAAATCTGCGGAAGGCATAACTTAATGTGAACTAAAGACTAAAAAGGGAAATTTCTAATTAAAGTGAAATGGAATAGTGCTTAGTGTATGGCCAATTTCTTCTGATCAAATTAGATGAAAAAAAAAAAGATTAAACAGAAACAAAGTACATATCCTATAATACGAACAAATATAACAAGAATAACAATATTATTATACAAGAAACATGATGAATCATAAAAATAATAATAGCATAGTAGCAATTATATAATAATACAGGCTCTTTTCCCACCTCAATAAACTGGGTACAGTAACGGGGAAGACTACGCTTGAACCACAGAAGGGAGATAACATCACCCACGCCAAAACCCCGTTCAACAATGTTTGACATTGGGACACCAGCATAACATGGTTCTTCACCTGTCAATAGCATATAAGAAAAGAAGTGAATACACTTGTCTCCTGATCATGCTTTTCTTAGGCTAAACAAAGTAAAAACAAAAGACAAAGGGTGCTTTCAATCAAACCTCTGTCATCAGATATGGTGGAGATAATATGTGTTGGAGCGCGAACCTTCCCACTTTTAATTGCAGAACTGAGATCCTCAGGGATCTGAGGAGGTGTGACTTCAGTCACTGGAGTAATCTTCCCTTCCTCAACCTAAATATGATGCCCAGTATTATTAGTGAATGAAATTGTGAAACAAAGATTGTCTGGCCTAAAACATAAGCTTGTCAAATGTTTACAGTGTAAGCACTAAGTTCTTGGTGATGTGCAAAACAAAGGGGAAATAGCTCAAATAAACATACAAGTTTCTCAAATGTCTCTTTGATTGCAATTTCAAAAGCTTCATAAGAAGTTGGAACAACAGCTCCTGCTTCCCTTAATGCTTGATTTTTTGCCTGTGCAGACTCCAACTCTCCGCCACTTTTAGCACCCTGTTTTGCAAATGTTACGGACAATTAAGACACAACATAAATCTCTATGATAATTTGTTTTATTTCTGTTCTTTATGAGAAGAAGTTTGGATGATTAACTCACAGCATGTCCAAATTGCACTTCTGACTTAAAGAGACGTGCACAGGTTCCGCTAACCCAAGCAACCACTGGTTTATTGATCTTTCCCTGTTTAAGGGCTTCAACCAGGGAATATT
The DNA here is from genome assembly GCA_035236585.1 of Warburgia ugandensis. NCBI lineage: Eukaryota > Viridiplantae > Streptophyta > Magnoliopsida > Canellales > Canellaceae > Warburgia > Warburgia ugandensis. Next base: position 57,350,042 of record CP141128.1, read on the forward strand.
CATCTCGACCACCAAGTTCTCCAAGCACAACCATCATTTTAATCTGAGAGGATCACGTACTCATGTAAGGTCCAAAAGCAAACTACCAAAGAGAAAAGCTCCTCAATGTAGTAGGAAATGCACGTGATATAATGAATTTGCACTAAATCCTCTTGCTTGACAAAGTATAGCAAGAATGTTTGATTGTAAAATTTAAAGCTTCATGTCCTGCAGCCTCTAGGAGACAGTTTAGCAATTGCAATTGACATTTAGTAGTCTAGCTTTGTGTTAATACTCAGAATTGAGTCAGATACTTCAGCTTCCAGAGTACTAACAATATGAGGTGAATTTTGAGACACAAAATAATTTCAAAACTAGTTGACTGCCCCTAGTCAACTCTGCCTGAGTAGTCATACTTGCAGAGTTCAACAAAGTTCAAGCACCTCAGTCATGTATTTCTAAGACACGCGTTGCTGCAAGATTTAGGTCTTGATGCAAGATTAATGACCTCAGAAACTTAAATCAGGCTATTATGGTTAGTGATATACATTTAGCTGGTTAAGATATTGTTGCTCAAATAGATCTTATTTAACATTGTAAAGGTTGGAAGTTTCTTTAGCATCTGTAATGAGAAAAAAGGTAACCAACTTTGAGTTCAGTATTCGATGTAAATAAATAGAAAGTAGAATTATAACATTGTCTTTTTAAGGTACTCCTGCAAAGCAAATCATGCAAATGATAGTTACCTGCGGGATGTTGTTAAACCGTATGACATGATCAGAAAGAGTTGATCCTGGAAACACATCTCCTCCAATTGCTATGCCTAAAGATTCAATATGCAACCTACACTTATGAAATGTCCAAACTCTGTCTAAAACAGTGACTAGAAACATAAAATAACAAACTATAGAACAAGAACATGTGGGTACCTTCATATATTCCATCTGTGACACGTGCAATTGTGTTATAAAGTTCATTTGACATGCCACCCTGGATTGTAGAACAAATTTCAGGATGTGATTAGTTATCCTAACCACATCTAATACAGTAAGTGAGGTTTTCCATATATCATTAGAAGGCAATAGGCTTCAACTTCAAGCCAAAAGGCAAAATATTGGGACTATTGTGCTTGAACCAAATAACGTTCAAAAATGGCAGTTAACAATTGACGATAATTCGGTCATAGAATCCATGGACGTTGTATTGTCATTGATGGATGTATGAAATGTGAATGCATAGACTAATAACTTACAGATTTGGACACAAACCCCACAGATCCAGGTCTGTAAAGTTTGCACTGAATTATATTGTCAATAGTTCCTGCAGTGTCACCAATCTTAAATGCTCCTGCTTGGATGCCTCCAACAGTAGCAGGGCCAATAACAACCTGCAATCAGGATCAGCATTAATATCAGAAATTCAGAATAAGATAAGTTAGAGAACAGTATAAGAAGTCAAGAGGAACAATTGTCCAACACAGTGTCAGCTGGGAACATGCATTAATTTTTAAAGAATTTAACATTTTGCTTACTCTATTTATTTGATAGCATGGATTTGTTAGGTTAACTTTGTGATTTAACCTACAAAATACTTCCCATAGCTTCAACTTTTTTGTAATTGCTTTCTCTCACCTTATTATTAGAACGTGCATATGCAATCAACTGCTTTGTATCTGCTTCTGGAACACCTTCAGCTATTATAGCTACAACTCTGATGGTTGGCTGCTTCAGAGCAACCATAGAGGAAGCTGCTGCACTGCAAATACATTACATGAAATGATTAGGTGGCCAAAAAGGGAGAAGATTTGCTCTTGTTGATATTGCACAAAAAGTGAATACCAACCTTCTAAATGATGCAAAGTTGATGAAAACATCAGCAGTAGGGTGAGCAACACATGCCGCTTCAATGCTACAAAAATACACGAAAACAGATTAAAAATGTTAAATATCCTAATATGCATCAAGAAATCATGTAAAGGGTCCAGACCTCAGTTGGAGTAACAGAAGATGATTCAGAGCCTGTTACAACTTAAATACTTACTCAACTTGGCCATAATTAAAAATGACAAGTAAAGTCACACATATAACACTTATTTAGAGTATTATAGGACTATGATATGAATTTCATAAGCTTAATGTTCAGTTTGATAACCTGCAAGTATACACCTTCTTCTGCTTCTGAATCCATTCCCAAACCTCATATTTAACTGCGTTGCAATTATATCATCTGCTCCTCAAGTTTAAATACCGACAGCCAATGATAATATCACTGTGCCTATCACTATTCCATAACTATACCTAAGTCCTCGGCTTCATGCAGCTTCTCGATGGCCATAAATAAATCTAAAAACTGATTTAGTACAGCATTTTTTCAAGGTGAAGAGTAGAGATGCATCAGGAGTCCTAACTGGACCAACCAACTTTTGTCTACACAGTGACAAATTCCAATTTATTCTCCTACTTCATTTGCTTTGTTTTATATTTAGTATTACATTCAACTCTTTGTTCAGTAATGACTAAATCCTTCTACTAACTATGGAACGTTACTTTTCTAGACAAAGAGTATTCATTGTCATATTTTAATATCTTATGTAATTATTGTAAGACTTACATATTAGGAGGTACTACAAAATAACAAAATACTCTGCCATGACAATTTTTGTCCCACACAGTTGCCCAAGACTTGTTGGACTGACCAACTTAATCAAATTATGAAGACTGACACATTTCAAGGATTACTTTCCATGAATCATAATCAACAAGTATCTCCATTGTTAAATTGAACATGTCAACCTCTATATGACAGAATCACAATTATGAACCAAATCTCAAAATTTGCAGCTTTAAAGAACAAGGAAAGAAAAGCACCTTGAATGAACCGGTATAGCAATTTCCTCTTGACCAAAAAATAGTTTCTGAAACCCCTCAGCTCCAGGGTTAATAATTCCAGCAACAGAAGGTGTTTCCCTCCCTGTAACATGATGGGTGGAAATGTTACTGGTTTCTTGTATATTAACATAATCGCCCATTCAGTAGCAATAAGGATATCGTGCATTCTGAGTTATGTGTTACATGCAGTCTTTGAACAACAACAAGGGAATGCATGCGTTTATAGATTACATGTACACAATGAACAATAAGAAGAGAAGCAATACACACCACAAAGGAAGTCAAAATCAAGCATGCGTTGGATGGGAAGTTGCTTATAGTTGTAGAATAAAGCTTGTGTGGTCCGTGAAAATAGTTGACCTGATGCCATGATGTAAAAATGCACTCAAAGTAACCTGCAAACATATACAATAAGACCTTTTAGAATTAATGACAGCCATCAGAATCAATATGGCTGTAAAAATGACAAAAAGAAACCAAGGTAAACACAGTGCAAGTCCCACAAACAATGACAGTCGGAAGAATCCACATCTGAGATTGTATTAGACCAAGAAATTTGCTTTCTTCTGAAGTTACAGGGACAGAGAAAAAGAAGAAAATGGACACTCGGCATTGCAGAGTAAACGATATTGGTCTCAATTATATTCATTTATTTATTCTTTGATTTCATTAGCTAGATAGATATACAGTAATTAGCAAGTTGAACGAAATTTCATCTGAAACGTTTATTCTCAACAGTTACTTGTAGAAAATAGATCTATTCAAACTTATAAGCCTCAATCTATTGCCCTGCAATTGAGGCACATAAAGAACCAACACTCAGCACATAGATTCAAATTCATATGTATCATAAGTGCTGAATAAATTGCAAAATGGAGCCAGAATATCATCAGATAGAAGAAGTCTTTCTAATTATAGCCCCGTTTCAGGAACTCAACTAAACAAACTCCTGAAATAACTGGAAAATTGCATAAGAGAAGAATTGACAAAGGCAAGCACAAGAGACTGGAAATTGCCGCACATGTAACTATCATATCTCAACCAAGTCCACAAAGAACCATTTTTTGAAGTTCACAACTGAGAAACGCAAGGTAAGGCTGCCTACTATAGGCCCTTGTAGTTCGCCCCTTCCCCGGACCCCCCATAGGCAGGAACTTCGTGCCCCGGGGCTACCCTTTTTTTAAACTGAGAAACGCATAGCTAAATTTCACAAATGCCAAAACTAATCAATAAATTATTTAAAAAGCAAAGACCATATGGCATCTATGACTGAAGTGTGATGCTTTTCCTTTAAGCTCTGAGCTCATTCAAAACTAGGCAAGATAGACAAATCATATTCATATGGAGGCTTGCTCATTAAAAGACAAAGTATGTGTCTGCAATTTATATAAAAACTAACAAAATTCAATTTTTTTCACAGAACAACTGCCATAAGAGTTTCTCCATTTGTCTGGAAATTCATCTTTGTCACATAATTTTCCCTGAAGGACAAAATACACATCTCATAATCACCCTCCAGTAAAAGAACCGTGCCAGATCCTAAGATGAAATATTTTTTCAGGGAAGTTCAAATAAGCTGAAACTATCTTTTTATGTAAAGTGTAAAACACAAAGTCATAGATTCAGGCAGAGTAATATCCAAATTGCCAAACGTCAAACTGCATTCATTGAGGAAAAAAGGAAAACTCCTAATGCGTCATCATATAAAATTCAAGACATTAATGAACCTATAAAAGTCATATAAAAAACAATATAGATGCTCTTAGCAATTGAAATTCCTCTTCAATGATTCCAAACTCCATTCAAGACAAGAGCAAGAAAGCATTTCCTCTATAATCAGAAATTAACAAAACAAATCCCACACTGATTGTAACTACACACACATGAAGAGGCAGATCTCCTACAGTTACTAATAGCCAGATTCTAGGAGCAAAAGCAAATTTGAAAAATTAACAATATCAAGACAAATGTCACAAGATGCAGACTTCCACTGCCACATTACAGCAAATCTGAAGTTAAAAAAATCAGATGTTTGACTCATAACATCAGCAGGAGAGAGAAATGCAGAAATTGATGTGGATCAGATCAAATGAAACGCATTCCAGTACAGTCGCCTGACCGATCCAGAATCACAACAAATTCCATCTCAAATGCAATAAAATGTCAGAATACACCAAACATGCTCTCTCTTTTCAAGATCTAACTGTCCATATCCAAAACTGGAACACAGATCAAACAAATTCAACAAGTCCAATCAAAATGAAACCGAAGAAGGCAGATCTCGCACGAAAATCCACAGATGCAGTTGAGAAATCGAACGGAACAAGAAATGAATATAGGGGAATTCAATTGAGAGACTCATGAGAGAAAAATGAGGAAAATCTACTTGGATTGGAAGAGGTTTGCCTTTTCCCTACGTGGGACAAGATGAGAAGGAGCGAAAAAAGGGCAGAGAAATACCGGAATCTCGGAGCAGGGAAGACTTTTATAGAAAAAGACAGGTAGTTAGTGAACTTGCAGCTACCAGAGAGAGAGAGGTGAGATAAACACGTGGCGCACGTTAGTTTTGCTCTTTCGTGTCTCGTACTTTATAGGTAGAGGAAAGGCTGGAGGATTGGTGGCTGACACTGGTTAGGTGCGCGTATTTTCTTGGCCATTTTTCTCTTTTTCATGTCTGTTTCAGTTAAATAGCACTCATTTCGCGTCGATTTACGAAAATGCCACCCCATCCGATTAGAAATTTGTTGGGAGGTTATTTGCTGTGGTTGACTACCGCGAGTCTGAGACGCTGTATATTCCAAGCTAACCACAAGTGCTTTGATGGGTCATCATCAGCGAGCTAGTATAGTTTGATCATTTGTGGGACAAGAGAAAGCAGAGCTCCACAGGTAATCATGTATGTTGGTTGGCCATGGCTTGATCTTATTACCGTGGTGAGCACATTTGACTTGGGAATAGTAGCCGGAAAGCACAAGTTGAGCCCATTGTTTCGTTGATCTAACAATCGCGATTCACTCACCTTAATTCGGACCTATCTGAATAAATATGCAAGCAATTGCGCAGCTTGAATAAGGGAGAATGACATAATTAGTAGCCATGTACATAAAGAAAAGAGAAGGGAATCAATACTAATATCTATTTCAAATTGCATAAACACCCATTTGACGCTTTGCTGGGTGTGTTTTTATGGGTCTATATCCATATGAGATTAGAACGGTAGGTTATCTGAACTCCTATAAAAGGAGACAAAACATGTAAAAGAGGATGAGTGAGAGAGACATAGAGACAGAGTTGTACACAGCGAGGAGAGCCTCATCCTAGTGTATAATTTGTTCAGATAGTGAATACTTTTATCTCCTCTCCCGTAGATGTAAGTATGATAGCCGAACCATATATATCTAATACCTAATCTCTGTGTATGTGAGTTTTGATTTCCAATTTGTTAGATCGCCGGGGAGGACGGTGTGGTAGAAAACCGACGCGAAGGAGAGAAACGGGTCTCTCTCTTGAACCGATCTAACCCATTTTCTTCCTGTGAAAAGCAGTTTTGATGGCTACTTGTTTGTTGCAATGGACTCCAAAAACCCGACAGAAGATGGAGAGAGAGGAAGACAAGGAGAGAGGAACAGCGTTAGCCAGCGCGATTAGCTGCTTCTCAGTCGGTGGAATGAAGAAACGATGAAGACGGCAAAAGCCGAAAGAGAGAGGGCTGACAAAAGGGGAAGAAGAAGAAGAAGGTTTTTCACATTCCCTCAAAATGATATTTTCACCCCTTCTGTGAATGATTTGTGGTAACCCAGAAATTGATATGTGCACCCCAGAACAGTTTTTATAACCCCTAAAATTTGATAAGAACACCCTATGACTAGTACAATGGATGACTCAGTGACTATTATGAGTGAATGCTCGATAACTACTGTGAGTGGACTAAGTGAGTATTGCAAGTTGACTTGGTGGCTACTACGAGATGACTTCGTGAACAATAGTAAGATAACTCGGGAACAGTGGCAAGTGGACTCAGTGAACAATGGCAAGATGACTTGTGAATAGATACTTGTGAGCAGCCGATGAGGATGGCCAATAAGGGCAAGGGCAAGAGGCACTGAGAATGGACTTGGTAGAGGGTGTTGAGCCAGGGAAGTAGCAATCCTCTAGAAGAAGCCATAGATACACGTAGACAGTTATTAGAGGGGAGCTGAATCAAAGCTATGCTTATGCTTTCGGGGAGTTGAACTAATCTTATAAAGATTTGGTGCATTCTCCTCCCATAGGTAAGGAGGGTGAGAATATTGGGTAGGCCTGTATGGGTCCATACCCACATGAGATTAGAATAATCTAGGTTATCTAAACTCATATAAAAGAAGACTAGCATATAGAGACAAAGCATAAGAAAGATAGAGACAAAGTTGTGTACAAACTGAAGAGCTTCATCATAGTCTATAATCTATTCAGATAGTGAGTACTTTGATCTCCTCTCCCATAGATGTAGACAAAATAGTCGAGCCATGTATCTCTAGTGCCCAATCTATGTGTGTATTTGAGTTTTGATTTTTGATTCATTAGAATTGATCCAAACGAACCTAAAAGCTGTTTTGACACTTCAAAAAGCATCAAATGATGCATGTATGGGTGCATATGCTATTGGAAATGGGTATTCTTATCATTTCTGTAAAGAAAAAAAGGTATCACTAATGGAAATGCCATAAGGGGGAATGAATTATTCTAGCACCTAGTAAGGAGCTTAATATTTAGTACAAATGGAAAAGTAATAAAAAAATGAAGTAATTAGAATTTAATCAAGTAATTATGAAGAGGATTTAAACATTTTTTAGAAAGTTGTTATTTTGTTACAACAAAAAGTGGGTTACAAAAGGAAATATTTGCTAGACATATTAAAGAGAGAGGAGGCAATTAAATGGAATCTTTTGTTTTATAGAAATATCAAAAAAGGATTGTATATTTTATTACTTAAATTTTAAAAAATATCAAAATTTAAAATCAAGTAGATATGCCACTTGGAAGGTAGCTCTAAAATCTTATATTTTTTATAATACTAGCAAACTAGCCCACTTTTCTTGGCCCTTTAGTTGGGAGATTTAGGAGTTTGCATGAATGAGAATTTGAAGGTGTTTTCTTAGTAATTCTTCCCTTATAGCAAAAGGAATAGTGGCAATTTTCCTTTCTTATATACAAATGAACAAATGAAAACTGGTAATATGTTTAAGTATGTGAAGAATAGTTAGGACTACACAATGTAAAATTGATAACATATCTAAGTATATGAATAGTTAGGATTAAACAACATTGGGTTCAATGCTACACATATATGTTTTGTTGAAAAGTAAATATTATTTCTTGAATGTGTGTGATACTAGTAAAAATGAGCCTTTGGTTCTCTTACCTCCATCTAAATATGCTTACATGATTCTATCACATGGATCTATTCCTTGCTATGCATAATTTTGAAGAGAAATGTTGAAGATTAGTTTAATTACTTGAATGGCTTTTCAAATGACCTAATATAGGCCTGATTAAATTTAGAGGTAGATATGAATTGTATTAGTGTGATATATGTGCTAATCATAAAAGTGAAAACTTTCTTTACCTTTTATGAGCATTTTTACATAAGTCTATAGGATATATGAATTTATATTACTTTCAATAGTTTATTTCTTCCTATAATTTTGTTCTTATTGTTGTTGTTGGTAATAATGAACTCATGGGAGTGGGTTATATGAGATGGCCCAAGTTTTTTAAAATAGATTTCTTAGAAATATCTTTTGAAAACATTAGGGTACCCTTCTTCAAATCTTGGCATCCCTAATAGAAAATTGCTCATATAACCAAAGTAATTAGTACTATATGAGAACATTTAGGACCCACTAATCACAAACACATCCAACTAATAAAATCCATAAAATTGTACCACACACAATAAATTAAAGTTATTACATATCCAAATATAATGAAATAAAATAAAATATTGATATCTAAGTTCTAATAATAATCTATGAAAAATTAAAGTAGCTCCATCGTACATCTTTCTAATATCCTTAAACCTAACAACTCATGTCCCATCCAAATTAAGCACCACTCTAGGAACCTTGCCTTAAAAATGTTGTAGGGGTGAGTATGAATACTTAAAGGATAAATCCTTATACCAAGTTTGAAAACCTTGGTAGTCATATGACATCTTATAATCAATAATAAACAATTACCATATGTAATATTCTAAACATATATCATATATTCCATTAGTCACAAATAATAATTCATAAGAGAATTGTAATATCAAATAAGCTCACACATACAACATAACTAACGAATCATAGATCTATGTAGTAGTGTCACACCACAAGCCTCAGAGGCAATGGTATAACCCTCAAGGATGATTGACATGTCTCTCATATGTCCAATAACACACAAGCAACTATGCACATAATGGGAAACATCGCCCTTCTATACTCGTTTGTAGATACCAACAGACTACACCAACACTCATGAGGAAGTGGATAATGCATGTAGTCTGCCCATGAAACAAACTTTCCAAACCAAAGGTCACTCTCTCAACAGGTATCGTGTTCAAAGGTCAAGGGCCAAATGATCCATCCTAGCATAGTGTCCTAGGGCATCACAACCCTCTCATGACTTACTCTACTAGTCAAATAATTCAGCGTCTTAGAGTCATACTATATGGCTCACCTATTCTGGGTCCACATATCAATATCATCACAATATGAGCATGGTCATAAACATACCATCTCACAGCACAGCATAAGGCAAATCAAGCTAATAGAAATATTCAACGTCATGAGAACATTTAAGATACTTAAGCACATCATATCAATCATCATTTGTAGAATCATAAGAGTCAAATATTCATAATCTTAAACCATGAGCAAAAACTTCATTAAAGCAATTAATCAAACCCATGATTCACATATACCATGTCATAGGTGGATTATTGGTGTATAGCAGAACCAACATATTATAAGGTTGGATTATGATGTTTAGGTATGTTTTCAAATGTTAAGGTAAGTGCTCTTACTCATGGATATATTAGTTTTACAAGTTTTATCATCTAAGTGGCAGATTATCTGTTCACCATTATTGTTGAGTAATCCATCGTTAATACTTATAGCCTTGTTATGTTTAAGGTTTAGATTTCCTATCATAGTAGTGTCTGATAATTCACTTGATGTGTTTGTCAATTGTAAATCATATAGTTCAACCTTTATTCAGATATTAAATGCAGATCATGCCTTAAACAGTCCACCTACTACTTTACTTGTCCTTAAACTAATTACTACTTTGCTAAGTGTTAGAGGTTGTGATAAGTGTTCAATTTTGTATAAAAAGTACCTAATTAGTAACTTATGTGTTATAAAATATAGACATTATTCTAGGATTTTTTTGAAATTTCATAACACGTGCATTTCTAACCTAATAATTCAAAAGTTTGATTTTTTGTAGGTTTAGGAGATAATCTAGAGTATGTAAATCATTATAATTTTCTAAGATTTAATTAGGAGTTTTAATATTTTTGTAAGAAGTGAGAAGATTATCCAACAACCTATATTGCACTTCCTAGAATTTTTCGTGGGTCAAGCTACATGGTTATCTCACCGAGGTGTGCAGGGGTAGTGTGCCCCTGCTGGGGACTAGGGGACAAAGACCCTATCCCAAAAATTATCTTAAGGCAACTAAGAAGGCAATTAGAAGAAATCAAAGGTGACTCAAATGATCCATGACAACAAACCATGCATTTCTATCATTTGCATGAGAATCGGAGCCATTCATGAGGTTCCCCAGTCCAACTAAGAAACCTAAGGAAGCCAAGTTACTCTAGCCTTAAAGCCATGCATTGAAGCCACTTAAGCCACCAAGGAATAAGCCATCAAAGGGAGCCATCAACTCGTTATGAGAATTTGATTATCAAGCTGGCATCATGGATGAATGCCACATGGATCCACATGATTGGAGCACCAATTCAAGCAACTATCCTATGTTAAAAGTGCAATTTTCAAGAGATTTTGAGAGATATTTGTAAAAAGTAAGATAACCATGCATTGGCAGACCCATTAAGAGAGAAAATCCCACTTTCTAGTCCCATTTTCTATTCTTTTTCCACCATCTATCATAGGGTACCATGATTTTACCTTAGAGAGGGAACTACCTTCCTAGAAGGTGACATCTTCCCCTTACTTGGATGCTTATTAAGGTGGTTCCCTAAACAAGAAACCCCTAGATCTATCTCCATTCAAAGCACATCAAAACCCTAAGTTTTTCTCATATTTTTCTTGATAGTTTTTTCCTTTCTCTCTCTCTCTCTCTCTCCATTCCAACCTTAATAAATCACTTAATTAAGGGATTGGAATTCCACCCACCTTCCTTAGAAAAAGATGCCCCCTACTTAAGTTGGAAACCAGTCATGTCACCCTCTTATGTCATCTTTGCTTACATGATCTTACACCTAACTTTCCTAATTAAATCTCTAGATCTAGATTCACTACCCATCCTTAGAATGAGCCTTCATCAAAGTGGAAACAATTCATCTATAAATACTCATGGGTTTCATGTTTTTTACCTAAGTAGAGGTTGGGTGAGATAACCTTAAAACATAGCAATCTTCTTTGGTGTTCTTTGGAGCTGAACTTTGGCTTTCTGTGGTGCTTTTATGCCTTGGATTTCTAGTTATTTCTTTGGTTATGTTCTCTCTAATTAAGGGTAGAAGTTTTCTTCTATTATTTTAGTTTTATTGCCTTAGTTTCTCATTGTTTTGTTTTCTAATTCTACACTCTTATTTCCAATTAGCTTTCCCTCTTTTCTTTGCTTCATTTTCATTAGTTTTTCTTATTCATTCACTCAAGATTCTAGTTAGTTATACTCTAATAGTGGTAGCTAAGAGAAGAAATAGCTTGCATTCTTGCTCTCCCCTTATGGGTTTTCTTTTCATGTCTTTAGATTGGAAGCTTTAGAATAAGTTCTTGTTGTAGTTTAGATCAAGTTTTAGAGCTTTGAATTGTGTGTAATTTTTGAATTTTCATACATGTATTATGCGCACACTTCTTGATATACTTTGACATTGATTTAAAGAAATTATTTGAGCATTATTGTTATCGAATGTTTCTATTATCAAAGTACTTTAGATATAGGTTGTTATCTTGCATAAAAGTTATTTTTTTAGCTGTTTTATATGCTTGATTTAAGTTGAAGTTCTATGTACTTGAAATTTGGAAATTTCTCCCTTCAATCTTTATGCTTTGTTTTAGCCATCAAGACATCTTATTTGCTTAAATATTTAGGAACCCATTTAGATTTTTCGGTTTTTTATTAAGTACATAGCTTTGGTTGCATGTTAGTTTGCATTTAAAGCATCAAATCTAATCATCTTTCAATCTACGAAACATGCACACAATCCATGGATCATTCGCATGGTACTAGGTTACTTTTCTATTTGAATCTTTCTTAATTTAATTATTCAATTTTGTTTTAGCAACTTTTATTTAGTTGTTTGCATCTTAGTTTAGATTTAAAAAGTTTTCTTTTTGAGTTTTAGAAAGTTTCATTTTTTAAAAGTTTCTTATGTAGGAAAGTGTTAGATTAGGAAAGTTTCCTCTGTTAGTTTCCTTAAGTTGCTTAGTTTAATTCATTCTAGTTTTTCATTAGTTTCTTTTGTTAATTACATGTTAGTTAGGTAAGTTTCTAATTTCATTGCTTAGTTTTATTTTTAACAAGTTTCCTTTAATTAAAGTTTCTAATTTCATGCATTTAAATTCTTAGTTTAAATTCAAAACAATTTAATCTCTCTCTTTAGCTAAAGTTAAGCACTTTAAATAGCATTCATCCAACATACAAATTTGTGAGATTCCTCGTGGGTTCGACCTCTCTCACATGCAGTACTACTTTGATTTATGCACTTGCGAGTAATTTTAAAGCTACACCATCTAGTACCATGTAAGCTAGCTAACCATGAAATATCTTTGGTTCTATTATAAACTTGATTTCTCAAGTAATCTCACCAAAGCATTCAATGATTAGATTAGATTAGATTCATTAAAAGAAAGGATCAACTAAACTTTACTGTTGATTACTCAGGCATCCTACTATCATGAACCAGAGAACAGTCCATCTTCACGCTAATTATCTAGTGATCTAAGATATAATTTTAATGATAAGTTGTTATATATTGTTCCTTATCAAATAATCTTTGCATCAATATTAGATTTGGTCATCAGAGAATAGTCATACTATCATGAACATCAGATAGTCTGCAAAAAGTTTACATTTTTTTTTGCCTTTTACTAAACTAAATCTAGTCATAATTTTACCAAATTTTACATGAATGATTTATTTCAATTCTTGTATATTTGTTGAGAATTTCATGGAAAAACTGTATCATTTGGTATGTGAATCAGTGACATCTCTTCCACAAGGTTTTCAGCCCTCTTGGACTAAAGTGAAAAGCTCTCCTTTTTATATATTTTTCTAGACCAAATTAGGTCAAACTTCATAAATTTTTAAAAAATAAGCATTATCATCAAGTCTTGTATATATGGTTAAAATGTCATGAAAATTTTTCACTATTTCATATCCGAACTAATAGGATCTCTTTTCCATAGGGTTTTTGACCCTTTTATAGGATTGAAGTCTTGTGTACACATTAATGATTAAATCATTGATTTCCCTCATTTTCTCAGCTATATTTTTAGATACAACTTTTATGATAATGTTAGGCATTAAATCAGGAATACAAGTTATAGTTTTCATGACAAGATGCACCTGATAAGCACACCAAAACATATAAGGAATCAATAGTGCATAGTCATCCAAGTAGCAGAACAAATGGTATAAAACCATGCTTAAAACATGAGACTCTCTCTACTAAAAGCCATGTAGATTCTACTCATATGAAATACAATGAAAACAAATAAATCATGAGAAAATCGCCACAAATACTCTAGCATATCATCAATTCTAAGATGGAAGAAAAACATAGTTATTCTATCATGTAAAATAGTTGAAACCTTCTTAGAAATCTCTACCACTACTTGTAAGAAAACTTTAGCAAATCCGAATCTAAGGATTTAGGCAACCTCTACCCATTTTCTCATCCTTTTCTTCTTCTTCTTTTTCTTCCTTTCTTTTCTCCCTTTCCCTATGGTCTTCCACATTTTTCTTCAACTCCTAAGTCTAGACATTTTTTCCTCTCAGCTTAGTTTTCCTCCTAAGCTAGATGTCCTTTTGCTACATGTGTTTCTCTCTTTGTGGTGTCCTATTTCACTTAGGAAATTAGACTCTTCTCAAACTCCTAAACCTATACAATCTTCATCATGTCAAGATTCAATGTACCAAGTCAAAGAGTCAATCTCCAAGCAGATTTTTATTGTTCTATTAAGGAGTCTTACTTGATTTGGGACTCTCACATGATTTTTCCATTATGGACAGTTGGGCTAGCTTCTCATGGCCAATACATTCTAGTTTCAACTTGTTTCCTAGCCTCATTGGGTCACTCAACCTGGGTTCCCATTTAAGTATCATGGCTCATTTTAACTGGTTCATCCTAGAGGGCTTAGTCCCTTAAGGACTCTAGTGAGCTCTTAACCAACTGTGCTAGCATATGGTTGTCTAAACCAACTGTGCTCCACAATTTCTTATTTTGATGGTTGTCTCAACCAAAATGTATCCTCTACATGGCTATAAAACATGATGTCTCTCTCTTTAGCAGGCTTGCCTAGCCCATCAATCTAAGTGTCCATTTCTATGTAAATCATCTAAAGAGAATATCAAAACCATGTGGTGATTTGAACTCTGGACCAAAGTCTTTCCTGTACTTAATATTACCACCTAAGCAACTCAAGATCATTGGCATAACCAAGCAATTCAATATACTTATTAAAGTAAAAATCAAGGTATTACATTATGACGATGGTATTGTTGTCCCATCGTTTCCACATTTTTGAGGGAAAAGTTAACACTTATCTATTAGTCCATGACTACACCAAATGTTATAGTTTTTTTATCCTAACTACTCAAGTATGTAATTTTCATTTGATATGCCATACAAAAGTGGGTCATTTACATGTATGTATGTATGTATGTATGTATGTATGTATGTATGTATGTATGTATGTATGTATGTATGTATGTATGTATGTATAAACACTAGCTCCTAAATCTAATCCCTGACCAAAGGGAAAAGTGGCAAGTCGAACTTACAACCAAGGATATTTCAAGGGAGATGTCGCGTTGCTTGCAGCCAACTGCACTAGATATTTGTTGGCCACTTCTATTCTATGTAGTTACTATGTATTACAACATTCATCCTATTATAAGATACAAAAAAATTTATTGTGATACTCTCTTTCATCTCTCCATAAAAAACTTCTTCTATAACTACGTCTTATTGCCAAAAGCATAACTCCTACATACTAAAATAACCTACAAAATTCTATATCCTTAAATCCTTCTAAGAAATATACACACACTTGAAATAGATTAACTATCATATTTTAATACATTTATATATATATGGATAATTATTTTTAAATATATAGAACAACCATAATAGATACACATATGTGCATATATATAATTATATAAAGTACAAAAAAAATATTTTCTCATCTAAAAGAGTCCTGTACTTCATATATGAATGTCATATATGTACATGATATTTCTTCCAACATATTGTATTTTATAAAAGATTATAGAAAAAGGAGTTGCTTCTTAACATATTCTCTCTCTCTCTCTCTCTCTCTCTCTCTCTCTCTCTCTCTCTCTCTCTCTCTCTCTCTCTCTCTCTCTCTCTCTCTCTCTCTCTCTCTATATATATATATATATATATATATATATATATATATATGAAAAGAAAAGAAGGAACAATTAATGCCCTAAGGTTCTTGCATATTTGAGGGAGTTATCAACTAACTCAATGATTAGGCTATTCAATTACATGAACTAAAACGTACATTTACCTGCAGATTATCTACCTCTAGTGGCATAATATCAGCTATAAAGAGTGCATTTATAAGTTCAGAAGTCATTTTAGCATATTTTTTACCATAGCTATAGTATCTTCCACAAGTATAGAGTGACTTTATACCCAGCAGCCACCTTTCAAACTCTTCTTATTTGAAGCTATGCCATTGAAGTTATGTTTCCCTTAGTACCCTTTGGATCTCATTATTTACATATGCTGATACTGTGGCTTATTGAGAGGAAATGCAAACACTATAGTCTAAGGTTGACTTGCAGTGTAGCAATCCAATTTTTCCACGACGGGTGCTACTTTTCACTAATCTAACTTATTCCTCTAATTTAGTAGTCAAAACCCCTACATGCAATAGATAGTAGTATTTTGAAAAATGTACATTAATCACTAGAAGTAGACATTCAAAAACATTTTATAAGTAATAGTCCACATTCTATGATCAAAAGCACTATCAAAGTGAAGAGATTAGATGAACAGATTGGATCAATCAAAGAGGGGTTCCTTGCAAAACTAGGCTCCACATAGCAACTTACCATGTACCACAACTTGTTGTTGCATTTCTCATAAAGGAAAGACTAGATAAACTAACTTTGTCAATAGTACTTTCACACCACTATTAGTTCATGCTACCTCAGTTGCCTAGTTAGGAATTAAGAAATAATTTGGCAAAACAAGTTATATATAAAGAATAATGATAAATCGAAGCACGCAATTGGATCTTACTTAATCCAGACATGCTTTACTTACCTCTTGCTTTTGTAGATCTAAGCCATTCACCATAATGGGATTGGAAAGGTTAAATATCAAATTTTATGCCCATCAAATAATTTATCTTATATGTCTTTGGCTATGATTTTCTACTTAAAAAATAAAAGATAAGTTATAATTATTATTTTCAATTGAAAGAAACATATGATAAATTATCTAATGGGCATGAAATTTGGTACTTATCCTATCCAAGCCACTGCCAATATGGTGAATTAGGTAGATCTACATTAAAGGCAAGCAACTAGCATGTAAAGCACATTTGTGCTAAGTAAAATCCAAGTGCGTACTTGGATTTATCATACCTCAAATATAAATCTTTTTTGGTAAAAAACCCTATTTCAAATTTGTAAACTAATGAACCCTTAAAACTGGACACTATCCCATAATTTGTGGCTAGAAAAAAAAATGTCTTTGAAACACCCTAAATGATCCTCTATCAATATCTAATGTTGTTTTACATTCTCTGCCACTTCCACTTCCATCTCATTTCCCTACTTACTCTACTAACAACTTGCTTGAGCATTGTTCAAGCTACAATTATATACTAGGACCAAATATGATACGATTATGATCCAAAAATTCATCTTAGGTAATTTTAAGATAGGATTATGATAACACTTAATAACAAGAAAAATGACCTAATATTTGCTATGTATTTATATTTTTAAATTACTTTACAAATTTCACTTGGAAAAAATGAGATGAAAAGCATGTTATAGAATTATTAGAAATTAAAGATCATATACGTGTATTACAACGATGCAACCTCAAGAGATTTACTGCAAATAGTTGAACACATGTTATGTTTGCAACTCAAATGTAACCATTTGTAGCAAATACTAGCACGCATTTAAATTTGTATCACGTGAGAATTATTTTATTATTGAATGTTATGTGGGATCCATCATGAACAAATTGGTCTATTTATTTGTTGGTCCCCAGATCTTATTCAAGTTCATCAAACTCCTACCATTTTATCTCCTCTATTGAGTATTCATGTCATAATTTTTTAATTGATTTATAATCTTGATTGCTAGTGCCCTTTGTCGCTAATTTTGGAAAGTCCATTTTTGTCAATTTAGGTTTAGGCACTTGCTATGATTAGGTTAACTTAGAGACAACTACTTCTAGAGATTTTAGAGTTCGTCTTTTCAATAATGTGTGGCCTGCAATGGACTTTTCAATAGTTTTGAGAGTGTCACTTCTTGTTGACATGAAAACTTAAACTCCAGTGATGGTTTTTAGATTTACAAATAAACTTTTACAATCCCAAAATATATTCCTTTGAATTTGTAATGATATTTTTCTATAGGAGGTCTTAATCATTTGTGATTTATTTTGGTAATCTCATTTAATGATTATAATGGTCAAATCATTTTGATCTTGTATAGTAAAACTGCCATTAGAAAAAAATTGTGATGATATTTTCCTCCATGATGTATAAGTTGAAGTTTCAATCACTAAAATAAGAGAAAGTGGTTGGATTTGTGAATACTTGCTGACTTAGTGGTTAGACATTATGAAGTTTTCTCACACTAAATTAAAGCCTTTGCTACCATCTCCTTGAGATTTATGACAAGAGAAAATGTACAAAAAAGGATAAACAAAAAAATGAATTAACTTAACATAGTATGTACTTTTCCTTTGATTGTCCATTTTAAAGGTAAATTCAATATAGCTACTTTACAACACACTTAAATGCATGGAAAAATTTGACAAGTACTTGATCTGCTTAATGCTTTAAAATTAGGGTTAAAATTGCTATTTTGTTCAAATTTTCTAGCAGTTAGTTAATTATGAAAGTAAAGTTTTAAGGTGTTTCAATAAAGTTTTCTCCACGCCTTATATTTTGATGTTATTATTCTATTTCTAACATCATATTAGTAGCTAGCATGGATTAGGGGATTTTAGAAAAAATCTGTTATAGGGTGTTAGGGGTACTTGAGATGAGATGGGCCATATCCTATTACTAGTGCTTGAGCTAAGATGAGATGAAGTAATATCTCCCCATCTCAATGTTAACAGTGCTTGAGATGAGATGGGATGAAAATCATCTCATCCAAACTCATTGTTAGTGGTGCTTGAGATCATCATCATCATCATCAAGACCTTATCCCAATTAGGGGTCAGCCACATGAATCTTATTCCTCCATTCCACTCTATTAAATATCATGGCTTCATTTAGTCCCAAAGTTTTTAAATCTTTCCTCACCACTTCTATCCACGTTCTTTTGGGCCTTCCTCTTGCCCGTTTAGAACCTTCAACTTGTATTGCCTCACTCCTTCTAACTGGTGCCGTTGTTGGCCTCCTTTGAACATGTCCAAACTATCTAAGTCTAATCTCCCTCATCTTGTTACCTATTGGTGCTATTCCTAAATTTCCTCTAATATTTTCATTTCTAATTCTATCCTTTCTTGTCTTACCACTCATCCATCTCAACATCTTCATTTCTGTGACACTCAGCCTATGAGTATGATGTTCCTTAACTGCCCAACCCTCTAATCCATAGAGCATGGTCGGCCTTATAGCCATCCTATAGAATTTTCACTTTAGTTTGAGTGGCACCCGCCGATCACATAAAACACCCGATGCACATCTCCATTTGTTCCAACCCACTTGGATTCTCTGGGTAACCTCCCTCTCAATCTCTCCACTCTCATGGATCAATGATCCTAAGTATCGAAAGTGGTCTCTCATGGGGACCTCTTGGTTATCAATCTTGACTGGTGCTCCACTCCTACTCTTCTTACTAAAATTACATTCCATATATTCTATCTTAGTTCGGTTATTTTTAAATCCTTCCAATTATAATGCTTCTCTCCATAACTCTAGCTTTATGTTTACACCCTCCCTTGTCTCATCAAGTAGGACTATATCATCTACAAATAGCATGCACCAGGGAATCTCCTCGTGCAGATGTTTTGTTAACTCATCCATAACTAATTTGAAAAGGTATGGACTCAATGCCGATCCTTGATGCAATCTGACAATGACAGGAAAATCACCAGTCATGCCACTAGTGGTCTTAACATTTGTTATTGCTCCCTCATACATATCTTTAATTATGTCTATATACCCCTGAGAAACCCCTTTAACACCCAACACCCTCCATATTAACTTTCTAGGGACTCTATCATAAGCTTTCTCTAAGTCAATAAAGACCATGTGTGGGTCTTTTCTCCTCTCCCTATATTTCTATACTAATTGTCTTAGTAAGAAAATAGCTTCCATGGTAGACCTCCCAGGCATGAAACCAAACTGATTCTCCGATACACTTGTTTCATGTCGTAGCCTCTTCTCAATCACTCTTTCAAAAAGTTTCATGGTGTGGCTCATAAGTTTGATCCCTCGATAATTAGTGTAGCTCTGAATGTCTCCTTTATTCTTATAGATTGGTACAATAAAGCTTTTCCTCCACTCATCAGGCATTTTCTTTTATTTTATAATCTTGTTAAACAACTTGGTCAACCAAACTACCCCAATATCTCCCATATGCTTCCAAACCTCTATTAGTATACCATCAGGCCCCATGGCCTTTCCTGATTTCATCTTTCTCAAGGCCTCTTTTACTTCAAGCATTCTAATCCTACGTTCATATCTATAATATCCAGTGTTATTTAGATTTATAGTATTTTCAATCCCTATATTCTCAGGGCCATTGTCATTTAACAATTTTTGAAAGTATATTTCCCACCTTTGTTTGATCTCATCCTCTTTGACTAATACCCCTTGATCATCGCTTCTAATGTACCTAACATGCTCTAAGTCCTTACCCTTCTATTCTCTTACTATTGCAAGTTTAAACACATCTTTCTCACCTTCTCTTGTTCCTAGTATATTATAGAGCTTATCATATACTTTAAGTTTAGCCTCACTTACTATTCTCTTAGCAACATTTTTAGCATTCTTATATTATTCATAGTTTTCATTATTTCTAATCTTCTGCCATGCTTTAAAATGCATTCGTTTTTCTTTAATAACTTTTTGCATTGTTTCATTCCACCACCATGTTTCCTTTGTTAATAGCCTTTTACCTTTAGATACTCCTAAAACATCTTTTGCCACTTTCTTAATGGACTCAGCCATATTAGTCCACATGGTATTTACTTCTATTTCATAGTTCCAATTTCCTTCTACCATCAACTTATTTTTAAATGAGGTTATTTTCTCTCCTTTTAAGTTCCACCACTTAGTTTTTGGATATGTATTAAGTTCAGATCTTTTACTCCATCTTTTGATATGAATATCCATAACCATTAACCTATGTTGTGAGGTTAAACTCTCACTGGGTATCACCTTACAATCCTTACATATATATCGTTCATTATTCCTAAGTAGAAAAAAGTCTATTTGGCTTTTATGAAGTCCACTTTTAAAGGTTATTAAGTGTTCATCCCTCTTCTTAAAGAGTGTATTTGCAATTGATAGGTTATATGACAAAGAAAAATCGAGGATATTCTCCCCCATCTCATTTCCGTGTATTCTATCACATCCTTCCTTATCTTTTTCTACATGGCCATTTAAGTCTACTCCTATAAATATCCCCTCAGTGTTGGGAATTTCTTGCATGACTCCCTCCATATCTTCCCAAAACTGTCTCTTAATTATATCTTGTAACCCTACTTGTGGTGCATATGCACTTATAATATTTATAATCTGTTCTTCTAGTATCATTTTTATTATTATAATTCTATCACTGATTCTTTTAACGTCCACAACTTTATCATTTAATTCCTTATCCACTATTATTCCTACGTCATTTCTATTATTTTCCTTTCCTACGTACCATAATTTATACCCATCTATTTCTCTAGCTTTAGCCCCTTTCCACTTGGTTTCTTGGATACAAGCGATGTTGACTCTCCTACGTTTCATCGTGTCTACTAACTCCTAACTCTTACCTGTCAGTGTCCCTATATTCCATGTAGCGATGCGAATCTTATGTTTTGGAGATACCCTATTTACTATCGCCTTTCTCAACCTCCATGGTATGAACCCATGTCCACTTTTCACTGCACACAGGTTCGATGCGGCCGCGTCGCTTCCGAGAGGATGCTCTAGTAGCCCTTGCCCATTTTTCACTACACCCGGGATCCGATGTGGCGCGTTGCTTCTGGGAGAACGCCCTAGCAACCCTTGCCTATTTTTCACCACATCCGGGATCCGATGCAGCGCATCGCTTATGGGGAACGCCCTAGCTTGAGCGAATTTTAGTTTTCGATTCATGTCATGTTGGGGTTGCCACAGTTTTTAAAAAGCTGAAGATGGATGAGATGAGAAATCCTAATATCATCTTAGGTCTTTGTTACTGAATTGTATATCTCTTCTATTTCAAGCCATATCATCTCATTCCTAGTGTAAAGTAGGACAATTTCTTCTCATCCCAAAATTCGCTCCACCCCTTACTTTGCTTGAGATGGAACAACCATCTCCTCCAACTCATCTCAACCCATCTACACCATCTTTGTCCCAGCCATTTCATCTTAATCCATCTTTTTCAACTCATCTCAACCAAGCTTAAGTGATATTTTCAATCACTTTACTTTATCTCATGCAAAATTTAGGTCATCTTCATCCAGCACAATTCATCTCAAACTAGATCACATCTCCTATCATCTCAAGCTCCACAAACACAATGTTACATGTATCCAAAAAAAGTGTGAGCAAGAGTTTACAATGACTTTGGATAAGTAAACGTGCTCCTTCATTTATAAAAAAAAAGTTGATCTAAAAGATATACCAAGTTTTCAAGAAAATTGAAGACTTTAAAAAAAAAACATATACATTTGGAGTATCTTCTTCCTTCTTCTTTCTTTTTTTGGCTTAGTTGTAATTTTTTCCATACATTTGCATCCACACCATGATTTTGACATAAAGAAATAGACATATGTATCTAGGGCCTATTCGTTAGCAGGGAGTGAATATATGCAAGCCTGCGGAAATGGAAATTAGTTTCCAACTTTCCATGATTTCTACTGTTTGATTTGATATAAAAATCTTGTCCAAGCTGAAATTAATTCCAATAGAAGCTAAAAATCGAACTCCCAATTTATTTATTGTTCTTGGAAAATCTAGATCCCCTTTAAACACGACAGTTCATCTTTGTGAACAATGACAAAGTGTACTTAAATAGATGGAATGGCAATGGTTTTCTAGATAGATATTTTCCAAGGAAAGGGCTTTCTTGCTGACCAATTAGCTGGGTCTAGTAGGTATCCTCATTAAGATATAGGAGAAATTATTTGCTCCCTTGGGCATGAAAATGACACATGCCGATCACCTACTCTTCCCACCCTAGAAAACTAAAGAGAGAATTATGAATTGGAATATGTCCTCACTTGTGTAAATTGTGAACACCTACAATAATATATGAGGGCATAGAGGCACGCTTACTTCCCATGGAAAGTGTAAAGAAAAGGAAAGAAAACTAAGAGACAAAATTTCGACAACATAAGGATGTAGAGAGGTGGTTGGTAGGGGCCATGGGTGCCCCGTGAGCATGTTCCAATCCACTAATCTAATAGATGGATATTCCTTTATGTTATTGGGTTGATTTCACTTTAATAATATGATTCAAAGCATTGAGATTTTTCTTTCCTTTATAGTTTGACCAATTGGAGAGCCCTTTCTTGTACTTCTTTCTTAAACAAGCAAGTGCACTTTTCCTTCTCAATCTTTTATCATATGCATTCTTGTACTTATTAATGATAACAGTAATCATCAGCATTATCAAATAATATACTGGACGATCCACTTTAATGTGATATACCAAATCGCACCTGAAATTTCGTAGCATGTCAATAGGCCGGACACAAGCTACTAAGAACCAAATTTACCTACTAAATGCTGCAAATCAAGAGTCGGCAGTAGATGGCAATCACCAGCTAATCAACGAACCACAACAACCACCAAACACACGTCTTAGAGTTAGTCAGCATTGTGCGGCCCTGTTATAAGGATATCTTCCCTACTTTACTCGAGTCAGCACGTCCAGCTCAGGCATGTAACCGTTGGCAACTTCACTACTAATTGGGCAACTTATGGCATTTTAGCAATTCTAAAGGCAAAAGAAGGCATAGATTAAAAGGGAAGAATCTATTCTTGGAATGCATGCGAGGCCACCAGAGGGTCAAACCATGGTAGACAGGCGACAGCGCTTTGGTAGTCCGTTCTAGCGGCACAGACTTACAAATATTTTTTGATTGAAAGCGACAGCTCAGATTTTTCGACAATTGTCTAAATTGGAATTTTAGGCTTGATTCTTTGTGGAGGGATTAAGGCAACGATTATGAGTTGACAAATTTGACCGTCATTGCCACGACAGCAGCAATGAAAATTAATCAGGGTGGAAATAAGTTGAATTTTATATATTCTTGGCCTAATGATCAAGATGAAAGTCAAGACACTATGATTTGCAGACAGCCCCCACTCTCCATGAGAAATGATTCGTTGGGCTTTAGAGATAAAAAAGTGCTAATCTTTTTCTTCTTAAAGCTTCCATGAGAATAAGAAAGAACCATATCTCATCGACTCTCGTTATGAAAGGTGGAAGTTTTTTTATTTTTTATTT
Organism: Warburgia ugandensis; assembly: GCA_035236585.1. Classification (NCBI taxonomy): domain Eukaryota; kingdom Viridiplantae; phylum Streptophyta; class Magnoliopsida; order Canellales; family Canellaceae; genus Warburgia; species Warburgia ugandensis. Next base: position 57,374,242 of record CP141128.1, read on the forward strand.
ATTTTTCTAATAGAAGCCAACAATTACAAAGCAAATCACTCCTAAACCTATCCCTAGCTAAAGAGAAAAGTGGCAGCTCGAACCTACGATCAAGTATACTTCAAGGAGCCATCGAGTTGTCTACAATCGGCTGTGCTAGACATTTGTTGGCATGGTGAAAGAATCTATGATTAGGCTTATATCACGAAATCATTTCTAGAGTATTTTCTTTTTACAGTTAAGTTTTTTATTAGAAGGGGAGCCTTGGCGCAACGATAAAGTTGTTGTCATGTGACCTTGAGCTCAAGGGTTTAAGGCGTAGAAACAGCCTCTTGCAAAAATGCAAGGTAAAACTGCGTACTATAGACCCTTGTGGTCTACCCCTTCCCCTAACTCCGCATAGGTAGGAACTTTATGCACTGAAGCCCTTTAGTTAAGTTTTTTATTCGTCTAGCATGCCACTAAAATCCCAAACATACAATCTACCTTAATACATCAAGGCATATCTCATAGGATGAGAAAACTTGAATAATCATCCAAAAACAAATAAAAAACTCTTTCCCATGAGCGACAAGGTAACAAAACAAACCAAGCATTCTAAAGTAAAGGGCTAAAAAGATCCTCCACCCTCCCAACATTCCTCTGCTTATATAGGGGATTTACAGAGCATGAGACGGGGCCATGTGAGATATTTCCTGCCTTCCAGTCAAGATGAACTCCCTCTCTTGCCAATTCATCCACCTCTCTATTGGGGGACCTTTTAACACAATAGAAGCCGATGTTGAAGCACTGATGGACAAATCAAAGTTTTCGTTTCTCAGTATTTTCATGTTGGGGTACCGGAGCCATGCATTCATCTGATAACATTCTTAAAGTCTCCTTCAAGAATGATGAACTTTCACCCAGATCTTGTTGCAAGATTGATTCCATGTTAGATAGTCGTAAGCTCAGTCAAATGTGAGTCCCAGAATTGTGGTGGTCCTAAAAGGTCGAATAAGCAATTCCCCTGAGAATTTATAATCAGTTCACTAAGTTTAGAAATACCAAGATTCTCGAAGCAGGAGGCGTCAAAATTAAGATTCAAGAAACCCGGGGGATAAGGCTCCCACTTTAATTTAGATTGGATCTTGACCATCCACTTGAAACGAACTTCATCCTAGTTGTTGTTAAAGATTTATGCACTAACACCCTTAAATTCTTCAATTATCCAAGCCCAACAACAAACTGAATTAGGAACGTTTTGCACCAATCCTTGCATTGTTAATTTTTTGTTCTGAAAATATCTCTGATGTTGTTCCAGCCGTATGCTCCGGAATGTTGCTAATACAGCAAGGTGCCATAATTTTATACCATGTCTGGTGGTGCCCTTCTGAAAGCACCACTATTATGTAATCATTTGTGGGAAATTCAGATTTACTCGATAATATTAAATCTTCCCAAAAATATGATATCGAGTGTGAGAGGAAAAGCAGCAATGAATGAAAACATGATTAGCCATTTTTTACTCCTGAAGGCAAAGAAAGCACCTAAAGGGTCCTGACCACCCTCTTCTCTAAAGGTTGTCAGGGGTGAGTGTCTTCCATGAGACAAAATCTAAGCAAAAGCACAAATTCTAAAGGAGCAAATCTAGCCCAAGAAAATTTAGCTTATAACAAGTTGGTAGATTTTTCTCTGATAATCAGGTATACTGAGCTAACAGTGAATCTCCCCTTGTTGAATGTTTCTAGCAAAGTTTATCTTCTGCTTATACCATTATAATCTTTTGTTGAAGCAGAGAAATTAGATTCGCGATATCTTCCTCTTCAAATTGAAAGAGCGTCCTAATGGTTTGAATATCCAGGAAGCCTCCCTTTAGAAATGGAGTAGAATCAATGAAGTAGACCATTTATGCATGCAAATACCATGTATGCTCTTATGAACTAATTCCGAAGACATCAATTTTCTAGCCATCTCTCGTGATAGAAATTAGCCTTATTCCATTTGCTATCGAACCTAATCAGCCTAGTTCATCACTCTTGAGTCTCCACATCCACTTAAGTAGCAAGGCTCAGTTCATAATGGATAAATCCCTAATACCTATTCCACCTTCCAATTTTGGCCTACACACCATATCCCTAGATATCAAATGAAAACTTTGTTGTTAAGATAATTGTCTACTAAAATCTTTTAAAAATTTTTTTTTTCTAATTCTGAAATAATCAATGATGAGCACTTAAACTGATACAAAAAATAGAGAGGCATGCTATTGAGGATGGCCTTAATTAGAGTAATTCTACCTCTTAATGAAAGGCAAGCTCTCTTCCACCAAGCTAATCTCTCTTGAAAACTTTCGATAACATGACTCCACATGTAAATTCTAGGACCCACTAAGGATGATGGCAATTTGAGATAAGAATAAGGTAGCTGACTCATGCCACATCCCAAAACATCCGCTTGTTATTGAACCATCTTATGGCGACCCTAATTTTTAAACTACTTTTCCAAAATGACTTTCAAAGGCGAAGCTCCCAATTTGAAATTTTTTAAAAAAACAAATAAGCAAAAATATTTTCTGTGAAATTTTTTTTCCAAAATCCCAAAGGGTCTTATCTCCCCATCAAACACATGTCATTCATGCACCTGTGCATCCAATGTACATCCTTAGGTATTGGCCTGCAAGGTTTTTCAATAATAACACATACATGTTTTAATGTGGCCCAAGAATGCATCATCAACATACCATCCAAGAAACTAATCTAGAATCCAATCTATCCATGTACAATATAAGTACAAAAATTCACAAAGCAGCCACACAAAGGATAATCCATGAAGTTTGCATAACAGCTCTAAGGAATACAATGCATTTGAATATCAAAAGATCTTAAAAGAACATAATACGATGTTAAAACACATCATCAATGAATGTACCCTTTCTGACAGGGCCTCATGAGTGTCCTACTTACTTGTCATCTGGCATTACTAGTGTTAGATCTGGTCATGATTACTCATTTATGACCATCGCAATCTATGCAGTGTCATGCCACATGCCATATTAGCCTCGAATGTCAATGCCCATGCCATGCTTAAAATCAAAGTGCCTCCAGAAATCCAAATATCATAAATCATGGACCACTATGCTGCAACCATAATTGTAGGTTGATCCACATGCTCAGTCATCAATACCAAAGTAGGAATCTTGTCACCATCTTGCGTGATGAGAGCCTAGATTGCAACATGTGGCCTTCTCATCATGTCACACCTAAAGTTTAGTTGCTCTAAGGGGCTGGGAATCAAATATCTCAAGTTTTTAGAGGCATGTGGCCAATCCTACTATTTGTGATGACCCAAGTTTTAAAAACATATTTTCATAAATATTTGCAAAGGTAGGGCCCTCATTTAAAAAAAAAAAAAATACAAATAGCGAAAACATATTTTCTTTGAAATTGATTTGTCAAAAACCAAAGTGCCACCTCAAATTACTTATCATATATGGATTTTTGTATAAAAAAAAATTTCCATTGCATATCAATAGAAATACTTTTATTAAAATCAGGATCAATCTAGTAGTTCACATACACAACCCCGGTAGTCATTACATACCTTGTCCAAATATTACAATCCAAATTACAAAATAATCAATACAATCTTTCTCAAATTAAATACCCTGAGCAGTAGTTCGGTGATGATTATCCTCAAGTCTTGAGCTTTTAATCTTCCTTAATTGTATTTGAGATATTGTAAACATTCAAACACTTACAATATCTCAACAAGTCATGCTTGATAAGAGATTTAAGAAATATATTCAATATATCTCAAAATCAACAGTTCATTATATCCATGATATCAATTAATTTATATAATTGGATAATCATTTTATCCTTCACTCATCATATGAATTATATGTATATATTACATATAATAAAAACACTGAAAATTATGAATATAGTCAATATCATTAATAATATCTCATTTCCAAATTGATTTCAATATAAACACTAATCATACCATATTGAGAACCATCCTCCAATACAACATCAGTAATAACTTTTACCGGGCATCTCATTATACCATAGCATAAGGCATATCATCATGCCATAACATATTGCATCATAATATAAAATATCAACGGACTACTATGCTCATAGTCTCAATCCGTATAGTGTGCGTGGATAACTACAACTCCACTGATACCATGGTGGAAAATATAGATCCATGTTCATATGGGGGGAACCATGGCTATCACAGTGGCGGCCTTCCCATAATTGCCCCACCTAATGTTTTGCCTCTCTTTGGGCACGATATCATCATCATAATCAATTTTGGAGAGCGGGTGACCAAACCCTCATAACGCTCCTAGCATTGGCATCCCCAAGCATAAGCCTGTCTTAAAACAAAACCACAAGCCTCCATGCTTATATGTAAAATATTATTTCATACTTACAGACTGTGTGTCTGGTTATAATAGGACATGCCTATAACTTATTTCCTTAAGATTTAGGGGTTCAACTTAGATAGTTCAAATCTTCCCATTCTACCCATTTAGTAATTTCATAATTACTTAATTAATCCCTTTGTATTCATTTCAAATCATTTGTTGTCGTAAGTAATTTCATAATTACTTAATCAATCCCTTTGTATTCATTTCAACATCATTTGTTGATTCATAACAATTTTAAGGCAATTATGATCAAAACTCATTTATCAAGATAATATCATGTGCAAAATACATGTATCTTATATATTGAATATATTCTTAAGGTCCACCTACCTTTACTTTCAACAATCCGTCATCCCATTGATCTTGATCATCATATTCTTCATGTATCTATCAAATCATATATATACGGTTGTTCCTCAACTCATTTATACTTCCAAAATTTTCTTTTGATTATCCTTACATCGGATGATTTGGATTTTGCTCCTTGGATCATATTGATCAAGGGTCTAATCTATTGATCGACATTCATACTAATTCAAAAACACACATACTAAAGCAATATTATGTCTCTTATTATTCTTGATCATTCAAGATTCCCCTATGGATCATGTTTGATCTTTGATTATCTTAATTATCATTTTTATTAGGATTAGATAGTTTACTATCCTTTTATTATCTTATTATTATTCAACCAGTTAATGTCTTATTGGTTGAAGATAATTTACACACTCCTAATTCTAGACAGCTCTTCCTTATTTCAAAATTGACTAAGGCTTATCAGTTAAAAGCTGCTCACAGAGTGGTTAATTCAATTATCATGTAAGGAGACATTTAGACCTCACAAACGTCGTTAGAAGGTGGGGGAAGAGCGAGACTCTATCAAAGAACCACCATGTTCAGTATTTACTAGGGTGACCTTAGCTCAACCTTCATAAGGTTCCTATGAGCATTAAACCCTAAGTACTCTTACTATTTGATTTTAGTTAAATCCATGAACATTTAAAATGTCATTCATAGGATTTACTATTCTCCTAATTTGGGCCAAGGAAATGATATTCCTTATATTGTCCTATTAACTTTATCCCTTACTATCATTAAGTTGTTGTCCATATTCATTGTAAATGTTCATCAATATCTTTTTTTATTTAATTATATTTTTCATGTAATTTACATAACATGAACAATTAAAGTGTAAATAAATAAAACTAACAATTAAATCTACCAAGAAAATAAAAGAACATTTACAATAGAATTTAATAATTCACATGCTCATTTGAATACATCATATTTATTCATTTTGATCAAATGATCATATTTTGATTTCTATTCATTTTTCATCCCATTATGGGTTTAGATCTTGATCTTTTATTTTTATTTAGATCTATCACATTCTCTTAATGTGATATCATCATTAGATCATTGATGCATCTCATCATATAATCTGATCTTTCTTGATCCAACCGATCAAGAAGATCTTAAGTCAATTTATCCAAATCAAGGGCATAGATTTTAATCTATCCCAAATTAGTCATGTCAATCCATTCATTTCTCATGATCTTATCATTAGATCATCATCCATACTATTTTATAGTTTCTGATTATGCTGGATTAGTCAGATCAAGTAAATCCATGATTATTTTTAAGATTTCTCTTCCATTAAGGTTAAATTTCTTAATTCATCCTAGATCAGTCACATCTAACTCTTGATTCCATGTTTTCTCATCACTAGATCACTAATGAATCAGAAATCCAAGGTCTGATCATGTCAGATTTGACTGATCTTGGGAATTAGTACATTTTTTGTAATTTATAGATTTTTACAATGAATAAAAAATAAAATTTATATTTCCATTAGATTCTACTCTTCACCAAGAATCCATAGCTTATTTTCGATCTCAATTTGGAGTTAAAATGAGCTCTAAATTGAAGTTTTAAGGTTTCAGATCAAAACAAGGGCCCAAATTCAATTTGGGTTCACAAATCGACGAATTGATCAGTGGCCTGCCCCCTCCGCATTCCACTGGTGATAGCCACTGTAAGGGAAGTGGTGACCTAGGATAGCCGAGACGGTCCGATCTGGACCATCAGATCAGCTTTTCCTTAGATCTCCCAGATTTGAACGATCCAACATCTCAGATTTCATCCACTGGGGTTTTGGGATCCTCTGAATCCATCCAACAGCTCAAAATCTTCAAAATTTTAGGTTTTATAGGTGTTTTACACCTAGTTCAACGATACTGGATTCACCAAAAAATTCTAGCCTGAAAATCCATTCTGGTGATCCTCAGGCATAGAAAACTGCCAGAATATTTACAGGGAGAAGAGTGGAACCTACCTAAAGTGTCTAGTGGTGAGAAGAAAGCAAAAAAAATAGAAAATTTTATCAAAAAAAGAACTGTGCTAGAGTTATTGTTTTTTCAGGAAATACCCAAAATACTCCTCTGATCTTCGTGAATTTATAAGGCTTTTGAAGATGAGTATAATCTGAATAAGATGAATGGTTTAGATCTAGATTTCAAAGGCTAAAATCAAATGTCTAATTGAAAAACAGTACCAGGGTGAAACCCTGGTTTCGTCTAGGACGACGTGTCTATAGACGCGTCTGACAGATCTGGGGGAATATTCCCTTCAGGTGCTTCTGCAGATGCACTCTGCGGCTGTAAAAGAAAGAGAGAGAAAAGAGAAGAAGAACAAAAAGATAAAAGAAAGAAGAGAAAGAGAAAGAGAAAGAGAAAGAGAAGGAAAGAGGGGGAAAGTCCAGGGAGTTTGTGCAATTTCGTGTAGCCTATAGGAGGGAGGGGTATTTATAGGGTTATTTTTGCATTATTTTAATTAAAATTTTAATTATTTTTATTTTAAATGATTTTCTACTTTTCTTATAAAATTCAAAGCATATTCCTCATCATGTTTATTCTTCATCATTGATATTTCCTGAGCTGGCTGTCCACCAGCTCACTTAACTTTTATGGACCCCACACAAAATTGAAATGACCATTTTACCCTTATGGGTAAATGTAAATTCACAAAAATTAGGAAAAATAGGGATTTTTCACCCCCAGCTCAAATTTTAGCATGCTTACAGTCATTCTGACTATTTTTTCATGAATGATTCCAACTATCTGTGTTTCAAGACCTTATTCTTTTTCTAAATATTAATATTATATTAAATATAATATTCCACCTTGATTTTCATAAAAATTCCAATTAATTCCAAATAATTTCAGAAAATTTGGGGTTTTCACAGTATCCTCCTAGCATAATGTCCATCAAACAAAAGCACCCATCAAAAATCAATTCCATGGAAGCCTAGTTTCCATCTGACCTCAAATCAGTCAAAAACATCCTCGATGCTTTGTTTAAGTTGTGCATCCAAAAAGAAAATCTCATCAGGCATCTCTGTCGAACCATGACTTTACATTGATGGAAAAATCACCATGACCTAATGGTCATGCCATTCAAATCAAAACTCATATAAAAAATAGATCACAAATCTCAAATAAAACTTCATAGTAAACATGAATAGTGAATCAAATTACAAATCAAAATATAGGTCATGCATCAAACATAGATTACAGATCAAATATAGATGCTAATTAAAAACACAGATTAGGACTCAAAACTAAAATCGCAACTAAAATCCATATTATGGATCAATTCCAAATCATAGATCAAACATAAATTGCACATTAAAATTTGAATAAAGGATTAATCATTAGATCATGCATCAAACACAGATCACAAATCAACAATTGTGCATTGAACAAAGATCACGAATCAATAGTTAGATTGCACATTAAGCACAAACAGGACATCCTACGAAATTCACAGATTCAAAACTGTCAATTATAAGGCATAATATCATGCTCAAATAGAACATAATATGCCTATTAATCAAGCTATATAATCATGCTAAAAATCAAACATCATAAAGCATATAATTATGCTAAAAACTAATCATCATAGGGCATATAATCAAGCTAAAAAGTGATCATCATAGGGAATATAATCCAACTAAAATTCAATCATCATAGGGCATATAATCAAGCCAAAAATCAATCATTATAGGGCATTTCAAATCCATTGAAAACTCAATAATCTTGGAATGACCTACTTATGATTGAAAGGTCCAAATTGATGAGAGTCTAATTTTGTACAAAAACCACCCAATTAGTTACATATGTGTTATAACTTATAGGGGTAAAATAGGATTTTTTACGAAAATTTATAACACATGCATTTTTTACCTAATGACTTAAAATTTTGATATTTGTATGTCCAAAGGCTAATCCGAGGTAAGCATATAATTAATCATATTTTTTTAGGATTTAATTAGAGTTTTTCCTTTTTATATGAAGCAAGATGATGATCGAGATAAAAATTGACGATCATGATCAAAAGATGGAGTTAAGACATAAAAATCATCAATCCAAAGTGAGATCAAAGGTCAAGATCACCTTTAAGATAACCAATAGATACAATTAGAGGAGTCAAAGGTGCTAAAGTGGGCCCATACACAAGCCATGCAAAGTCCAATACCTTTACATGGGTTTCACTTAAGCCACTTAGCCATATCCAAGCCATAAACAAGAAGACAAGTTAAGGAGCCAAACCAACCACCAAAGCCAAGGATTTGAGCCATCAAGCTAAGCTAAGAAAGCCATCTAAGCCATCTAGAAAGCAAAGCAAATAGAGCTCTTGAACTTTGCCATCAAGCCACATAAGCTAAGCTACATGGAAGGCCATGATTGGAGGAGAATCCAAAAAAAGAATTATCCTTAGAATTTATGGGGATATTTTGAAGATAATTGAGATAAAATCTATTAGGACAAGGTATCATGTGGACCAATAGGAAGATGCCTCTTCAATTTTAATGTTTTTCTCACTTCTCACCTCACCACTAAATATCACTACGAATTTTCCTTTTCATTCAAAAGTCCTATCTTTCTAAGACTTCTCCACCTCCCTAAACTCCCATTTCAACCATTTCAATCTCTCTCTCTCTCTCTCTCTCTCTCTCTCTCTCTCTCTCTCTCTCTCTCTCTCTCTCTCTCTCTCTCTCTCTCTCTCTCTCTCTCTCTCTCTCTCTCTCTCTCTCTCTCTTTCTTACCTTGTCTATACCAACCAAATTTCCATATTTCAAGGGCTCTAATGAATTTTCCATGGGGGAGATGCCTCCTCCTAAAAAAGTGGTCTCTCCTACCTTAATAGAATCAATGGTAGCCCACTCGTTTCCTCTTTAAAACCCTAACTAGCCACTTAATCCTAGACATCCAATTCCCTTTTCTTTTTCATCCCCACCCTACCTTTACCTTAGGACCCCTAGAAAACTTAGGAAACAAAATATAAAAGAGCAAAAAGGAATTCAATAAGGGGTTGCTGCCATCTTCTCCTTGGGTTCTATGCATGATTCCAAGCTTTTGTTCCTTAGTTCTTTAAGTAAAGGTCAGTTGATTCCTTTGTGATCTTCTTCTCTTTGTTGTTCTTAACTTCTATTGTTGTTTACATTGAGTACTTTTCCATTTTCTTAGTTCCTTTTTGCTTGTTTATTCAATATCCAAGGTTGTTTTCCCTTGATGACAACCAAAAGAAAGTCACCTTGAATCTATTCTTTTTTCTTGCTCTTCATTACCTTTAGACCTCCTTTGATTTCATTGAATCCCTTCTTGCCTTCCCTAGTGTTCCTTAAGCTTTACCTTCACTTGTTAGTGGATTTTTCTTTGATTTCAATGCATACTTAATCATGATCAATGTTGGAGTATTGAAGAAGGGTTAGCTTGAAGTTTTGGTTGATTAAGACCAAATAGCATTGATTGTAATAGGACTTGAGTTCTAAATTTGGATTACATGTATTGTGGACTTTATGTTTGTGACGACCCCGGTTTTCCCATGCATTTTTAAATGCAATATCTAATTCCTAGGGCGGGATGCATCTCTATTTGAAAACAATTTTATAAAAACAATGCAATGCAGCAGAAAAATCTTTTATTTTAAACTCATTTTGAAAACCCCGAGTGTCATTTTCATAACAAACAAAGTAGTGTTTGAAATTTTCTGTGATCATAAATGTCTTCCCAAGTCTATCCAGTCACAGCTCACAGCCCAACTATAAATAAATATTGATACATACCCAAAAGGTAGAATGTTTACTTACATTCATACTTGTCTCTTCTTCATTTCCTTGATCATAGTACTAACATTTCCTGATGCTTCCTCTATCCTTGTGTGGAGCTAATCTGAAAAAATAATAGATTTGGGTGAGTATTTTTCATACTCAGTAGGTGATCTGATACTACTATTTTGAAAACACGGCATGCATCATGCATGGTTTTAAAAGAGGTTTTCCATATAAAACATCATGCATATTTTGTGCATAAAACATAAGCTCATTGATGCAAGTTCAATCATGGAATCTGTATGCAAATCGCATCATCTAAATATGACTAAAATAGAAATCAATAGATCCATATATGGAGATCTCGGCAAATGCATCAAACCAGCGAGTCAAATATAATAATAATCATGAAACTCTTAAATATGACTATAATCATAACGTAGAAATCAATAGATCGAGGTAATAAGATCTTAGCATACATGGCAAACCAACAAGTCAAATATAATAATAATCATGAAACTCTTAAAATAGTCCTTATTCAAGCAAATGCTGTCATTACTATACGTATCATGCACAATGGATCTCTTGGCGACACATCACGTCGACTAGTCACGAGTACTCGTATATGACCATCTCAATGCTATATGCATATCAATCACACTAAATCATAGGGCCACTATGCTCATACTCAGCATACAACTGGATTCCACTATAGCCTCCACGGCGACTATGGATGTCCCCGAAAGGGTGCCATGAACACCTCTAGTGGTTGTCCCTGTTTACCATAGCAGTCAGGGAAAGGATAATGCCTTTTTTTTGGCAGTGATACCATCCACCCTTTTGGTGGTATAGGCTGGGAGGCCAACCCCATACCTCCTTTCAGCACAGTGCCCACCAGGCTTATCAACCTGCAAAATATAAAACTCATGTCCTCTTTGGGTCCCTCACACTGCCTCACCAGTGTCTTTTGGGCACTCTAGTGTCTTTTGGTAACCCTCAAGGTTATGCTTTTATCTGAATCGCAACAATCGCAAATCATGCAATTTATGCACTTATTCATCGTAAGTCATGCAATTTATGCAATCATTTTCAATGTCCTCTTTGGGTCCCTCACATTGCATGGCCCTCACAACTGCCTAACCAACATCTTTTGGGCACTCTAGTGTCTTTTGGCAACCCTCGAGGATAGGCAAAGCAATTATTTTAATTCATGCAATTTATGCCATCCATTCTAAAGCATGCGAGCAATGCATTCATAAAATCATCTCAATGCAAATGATCGCATTCAAGACCATATATTATGAAAACAACTCGATAATAGAAGATCAAGTAATCAAGTACATTTGGAAAAACATTAAAAATGTAGCAGTATCAGACTACCTACCTCGATGTCTCTCGAATCACGTTCTTCATTACTCGACCCTAACCCATCTTAGTGAAACCCTGGATATTCATTAATAACAAGGATTCAAGTATTATTTTCCAACCTCTATGGGTTATTACTTTGACTTATAGATTAATGGCTAAATCTGCCTTTTTGGATCTCTAGGCCCTTGCTTAGCGTGCTTCTAGACTAGATCGAGAAGATTTTTATACTTGACTTGGATAGTCATATATATAATTTAAGAATTTAGAGTAGATCTAGGCATGTTGATCCTCTAATAGATCTAATAGACCAATCTATGGGATTTGATCATCTTTAATCAGGTAGATCTAGAAGCTCTTTATAGTTCTTAGGCTATAGTTATACTGAATAGGGTCTGCGCTGTTAATACAGACTCAACGGTTCTTTCGGATAGTCAATCAGAGTCCTACAGCCTCCATAATTGCATTTTTAGTGTCTCAATGTCACGGATGAACCAGATTCATCCATGCGAGCCTGCGTGTCACAGTTCCCAGGACGCGTGCGCGTCCCGATCCAACTGCGTTCACATGCGAGTGCATGCCCAAGTGGTGCTACAGGATGCCCTGCGCATCTTAGACGAGCCAGAAGCCCGCCGCACGCTTGCGCATGCGATGCTTGCCCTAGGGGGTGTGATCCTGCCTGTGCGTCACAGGGTGCGTCCCTGTGCCAACTTGGTTTCACGGTCGCTAGTTTCTACAGCATTTTCCCTAGTAAGAAAAGCCCAGATCCGGCGTGGATCTGGATCAAAAAAAGGGGAAACTAGAGAGGAGAAGGTAGGGGGCTTACCTAGGTGGTTTGGAGCGATGCCCATCGCCTATGGTGCACCCTTTTCCCCGCTAAAACCCTTGCCAATCGGAGCCCTAACTTAAACAGCTGGAGAAGAAGAGGAGGAGAAGAGGATGACTGGGGAGGAGGGGAATATGGGTTTTATAGCCTCGCGAAGGCAGTGCTGCCCAAAGGCGGTGCCGCCATCCTTTCCAGCACTGCCCTACAGAGGCGGTTCTGGAAGGGTCGAGAATGGCAGTTGCTGGAGGTAGGGGACGACCTGGGGGGGTTCCGTTAGTAAAACGGCCCCCTATGTTTTCAGGTCATTATGTTTTAATTGTAATTTATAGAAATGCCCCTCTATCTTCAAAAGGCCTTAACTTGGTCATATGAACTCCGTTTTCTGAATTCTTTGAGGCGTTGGATTCCATTTTGAATGTAAAATCTAATGGTACTAGTTTTTTCTCACAAATTCCTTTGTTTTATATTTTTATTAATATTAAACATCTAAACATATATATTGACTTTCATTAAGTGAATAATTTATATAGCATTGTTACATGTAATTTCTAGCACCATACACTTTACATTCAGTTGATTTTTCAAGAACTTAATTAGATTATTAGATGCTTCTTTAATGCTTGAGTAAGATTGTATGTTCTAGGTTTTCAAAGTAGTTAATTAGATTCATTCCTACCTAATGGATCATGCGTATCATTCCATGGTCACATACATGATACTTGGGTAATTCTCCTTTCTTTACTTGCTTAGTGATTTCTTTCATTAGTTTTATTGTTTAGTTTAGATTTCATTGTTTACTAGTTGCATCTTAGTTAGTTTCTAATTCTTAGTTTTGGAAAGTAATTGATTTTGTCATAGTTGCTAAATTTCATGTTTAGAAAGTTAAATTTAAGAAAGTAATTAATTTGTTGCTTAGTTTCCTTAAAATTGCATGATTTAGGAAAGTTTCTAAATTTCATTCTTAGAAAGTTTTCATTTATGAAATTCTTATATTTAGAAAGTGTGTTTTAGGAAAGTTGTTAATTTTTGCATGTTTTAAGTTTTAGCATAATTCCACATTTTATGTATTAAATTTCCATTCTTAGCTTAGGAAAGATCTTCTTAATTTGGATAGGTTTGATAATTTAAGTGGGGATCACTAGTGTCACATTCATTTGATTTCTCATGGAATCAATCTCATCACATGAATTACTACACTTGATTCGCATGCTTACGAGTTTTAACTTAAATCACAACACAAATCTTTTGGAATTAGTTGATGAGTCATCATCATCATCATCATCATCAAGACCTTATCCCAATTAGGGGTCGGCCACATGAATCTTATTTCTCCATTCCACTCTATTAAATACCATGGTTTCATTTAGTCCCAAAGTTTTTAAATCTTTCCTCACTACTTCTATCCATGTTCTTTTGGGCCTTCCCCTTGCCCTTTTAGAACCTTTAACTTGTATTGCCTCACTCCTTCTAACTGGTGCCATTGGTGGCCTCCTTTGAACATGTCCAAACCATCTAAGTCTAATCTCCCTCATCTTGTTACCTATTAGCTCTATCCCTAAATTTCCAGTGTTATTTATATTTATAGTATTTTCAATCCCTATATTCTCAGGGCCATTGTCATTTAACAATTTTTGAAAGTATATTTCCCACCTTTGTTTGATCTCATCATCTTTGACTAATACCCCTTGATCATCGCTTCTAATGCACCTAACATGCTCTAAGTCCTTACCCTTCTGTTCTCTTACTTTTGCAAGTTTAAACACATCTTTCTCACCTTCTCTTGTTCCTAATTTATTATAGAGCTCATCATATGCTTTAAGTTTTGCCTCACTTACTATTCTCTTAGCAACATTTTTAGCAGTCTTATATTGTTCACAGTTTTCATTATTTCTAATCTTCTGCCATGCTTTAAAATGCATTCGTTTTTCTTTAATAGCTTTTTGCACTGTTTCATTCCACCACCATGTTTCCTTTGTTAATAGCCTTTTACCTTTAAATACTCCTAAGACATCTTTTGCCACTTTCTTAATGGACTCAGCCATATTAGTCCACATGGTATTTACTTCTGTTTCATAGTTCCAATTTCCTTCTACCATCAACTTATTTTTGAATGAGGTTATTTTCTCTCCTTTTAAGTTCCAGCACTTAGTTTTTGGATGTGTATTAAGTTCAATTCTTTTACTCTATCTTTTAATATGAATATCCATAATCATTAACCTATGTTGTGAGGTTAAACACTCACCGGGTATCACCTTACAATCCTTACATATAGATCGTTCATTATTCCTAAGTAGAAAAAAGTCTATTTGGCTTTTATGAAGTCCACTTTTAAAGGTTATTAAGTGTTCATCCCTCTTCTTAAAGAGTGTATTTGCAATGGATAGGTTATATGACAAAGCAAAATCGAGGATATTCTCCCCCATCTCGTTTCGTTCACCTATACCATACCCTCCGTGTATTCTATCATATCCTTCCTTATCTTTTCCTACATGGCCATTTAAGTCTGCTCCTATAAATATCCCCTCAGTGTTGGGAATTTCTTGCATGACTCCCTCCATATCTTCCCAAAACTATCTCTTAATTATATCTTGTAACCCTACTTGTGGTGCACATGCACTTATAATATTTATAATCTGCTCTCCTAGAATCATTTTTATTATTATAATTCTATCACTGATTCTTTTAACGTCCACAACTTTATCCTTTAATTCCTTATCCACTATTATTCCTACGCCATTTTTATTATTTTCCTTTCCTACGTACCATAATTTATACCCATCTATTTCTCTAGCTTTAGCCCCTTTCCACTTGGTTTCTTGGATACAAGCGATGTTGACTCTCCTACGTTTCATCGTGTCTACTAACTCCAAACTCTTACCTGTCAGTGTCCCTATATTCCATGTAGCAATGCGAATCTTATGTTTTGGAGATACCCTATTTACTATCACCTTTCTCGACCTCCATGGTATGAACCCATGTCCACTTTTCACTGCACCTAGGTTTTGATACAGCGCGTCGCTTCTGAGGGTACGCTCTAGCAGCCCTTGCCCATTTTTCACTACACCCGGGATCCGATGTAACGCGTCGGTTCTAGGAGAACGCCCTAGTAACCCTTGCCTATTTTTCACCGCATCCGGGATCCGATGCAACGCGTCACTTATGGGGAACGCCCTAGCTTGAGCGAATTTCAGTTTTCGATTCATGTCATGTTGGGGTTGCCATAGTTTAAAAGCTGAAGATGATTTTCATTAAAATCATCTTCAGCTTCACCCTTGCCGGCTGGCTACCTGACGCAAGGGTGGCCAATTAGTTGATGAGTGAAAACCTAAATTATTAAGAGTAAAAGACAATGAAAATAAGTTTGAAAGAGTTTGACACACAAGAGAAGCAATAAATGGGAATTTATAGTGGCTGGCCTAGCCATCTAAGGTGCCTACTTCCATTTTGTCAAGGAATTCCCTACCTTAAATCTCCTAAGGTTATGCCACCTTGAGGTTCCACTAACTTCCTATAAGATTTCACATACCACTTAACATTGTGCTACCACAAACAAACTCTACATTCTTAGAACTACTTGATATGACCTTCTTTGTTGGAAAAACAAAGGGGAGGGGGAAACCATGCTAGTGATTCCCTGAGCTGGTCTGCATTTTGAAAGATCTCTTATTCTTGATGCAAGATCAAGATTTGATCCACATATTTTGGTAAAAAAATTAATCTTCTCCTTTGATCGTAATAAAAAAACAATAGTATTCAATTAGAATAGGAAAACATGATTAAATTGGTTCTAGTTACTCTTTTGGACATTGTAGAAGAAGGAAGGATATTTTTGAATGAGGAAAACGATCCAATTACTTTGAAATAATTGAACGAGGAGCCGTATGAGGTGAAAATCTGAGAACTATACCGCTCACTCAAATACAAAGAAGAATAGAAGAAAATAACTCTCATTCAAAAATTTATAAAAGAATAATATATATATATATATATATATATAGAGAGAGAGAGAGAGAGAGAGAGAGAGAGAGAGAGAGAGAGAGAGAGAGAGAGAGAGAGAGAGAGAGAGAGAGAGAGAGAGAGAGAGAGAGAGAGAGAGAGAGAGAGAGAATGATTTTGAATGCAAAATATAGAAAGTATTAACTTTTGAATGCTTGGAGATGATTGCTTGAAGCTCTTCTTAATTTTGGCTCAATGGGTGTTATACCTTTAAAGGAGCCTTTAATATATAGTGTTCATGCTAATAGATTTGTTGAAAATTAAATTTAGTTGTTGGAAGCCAATTTTCCAATTGAGAAGACAAGATTTCAATTTTAAAATGACAACTACCACATTTGTTTTCCAATCGATTTGATTGGATTTCCATTTTAGTCAACTAGATTTCCTTCTACTAATAAATAGGTATATGTTCTTCAGGGATAATCAACTATTTTTCAACCCATAATTTGAAACCCCTTCGGTTCTTTATTTAGTCAACTAGAATATGGAATTAGTTGGTTATTTCCTCATCCAAACTATTTAATAGACTCATTTGAAATAGTTGACTCATATGACATGTGAAATTCATCCCAAACTCACTTGAATAAAATAGTTGACTGTAATTTGAAATTTATCAATTGGAATAAATAAAAACTAATTTGACCTTTTCACATTTAAATGACCTTATCTTGGTTATACAATGTTAGATTTGACTAATTTTTGCTGCATTGAAAATCCCTTAAGTGGTACGTACATGCATAGAGTAATTGATTTACTCATAAAATGACACTTGACATCTTAAAATTTTTGAGCTCTTCAAAGTGAAGACTTGATATTTCTTGAACACATGGAAATCTTCAAGTAATGATATGACTCTTTTCTGAACACTTAAAAATTTCCAAATGGAACATGTAGAAACATAAACTTTTGAATTGTTTAATGAATAACATATGACTTCTCGAGTATATTGATTCTTCAAAGATAATCATTTATATTCTCTTCAATGCTTGAGAACACATGAGATTTTTCAAGATATGGCTTGTGGTGATCTTATAAGCACTTGAACACTCAGGTAAAATATTAAATCATGACACAAAGGTTTTATTATTATCAAAATGAAAAAGAAATTGACTCAACACAGTGGAACCCCATTCTCAGTAGAATTGCTAACGTTCTACTCTCTTTAGATTGGTTAAATAAATATCAAAACTGAGAGTTAATTGTTGATCATTGTCAAATGTGATGCATAGTTGGGGAAATTGCTTGGTTGCAAGAAAAATAATTTCTCGTCAACATTGAGAAATGATGTACAATTTGAGGGATCTTTAGGGAGAAATTTCACTCTTAAATTGAGGAGGCATGTTAAAACTAAGCCAAAATAGTTGGCTAAGTTGATGACAACTCAGAACTATTTTAGGAGAAATGAGAACAAGCTTAACTTGGACTTATTAATTACTAAAGAGGATAATACTCCACTCAATGAAGAGGAATTCTTAGAGAAAATTTTTCTTGGGAGGAGTTGACAATCTTGACCTTCTTAATGAGATCAAGTCGCAACAAAGATCATTTGTTAAATGGCTAAATGAGGGGGATACAAATATTAGGTGTTTAAACAATGACTAGAGGGAGAAGAAGGTCTAATTCCATTGTTTCACTTAGAGTGAGTAGTTTGTTGAGGAGTCTCAAACTATTTGTAATGAAGTTGTGAGTTCCTTCTTGAAATTAAATACATATGAGTAGTTATTTGCCTATATTCCTGACTCTTTGAATCTCTCATATATGTCGAATCATGACTATTGCACGTTTAATGCTCAATTTTCTATGTAAGAGCTTAAAGAGCTACTTTTGAGTGTCAAGGGGACCGTACCCCCAAGATGAATGGTTTCAAGATTAAGTTCTTCCAAGTGTGGTGGGAGTTCATTAAAGAAGAGGTTCTTACTTGTTTATTGTTTTACCATAAGTGCACGAGCTATTGTAGTATAGCTGATGCAAGTACAGGTCGATCCCACAAGGACTCGACTTAAAAAGATAGAGTTTAAATAAAATTTAATTATCTAACAAAATAAATAAAATAACAAAAATTAATTGACAGTGGAATCAAAATGGAGATCTATTTAATTGATAAAAATTACAAAATTTTAAATTAAAAAATACAAAACATTAACAAAAAGAAACATAAAATCTACTTACCTAGCTTGGTCACTACTAATTTCTTCAAATTTGATATCATAAAAGTTGATCGGCCTTCATCAATCTCTCCAACATGTCATTGATTAAATATCCAATGGTTGGATTAAGCAGATTCCCCAAAATTTTAATGATCTGGACTAAATAATGATTTTGGATTTTGGACGACTTAGATCAATTTTTGGACTTTAGTTTAAAGATTAGAGGCATTGATTAAGCTAAAAAATTTCCAAAGAATGAAATTTGAAAAATAATTGAAATAGATGAGGAATTGAAAAGATTTCATTTGTTAAGGTTGAACCGTTGATTAGGTTAAGCCTTAACAAACTGGCTCGGACTATGCAATTTCTGGATAGCAAAACATAGATAAAGCAAAACTGGAATAGAAATAGAGACATAGATGAAATTAAAACGGGGACACAAAAGGAATTAACTTTAAATATTGAAGGGAAATTTTGGAATTAAAAAATTGATTTTTAATCAAAAACAAGAAACAGTGGGAGGAGGAAGACTACGGGGAAGCAAGAGAAGATGGAGAAGAAGGGGAGGAGAAAAATGGGGGAAAACGTAACTTGGGGAGAAGAGGCAGGTGAAGTGCTATAGAAAAAGAAGAGGGGAGCCGAAGACAAAGGCATCGAATAGAGGAAGAAGAGAGACGGGTGCTTACCAGTTGGTGCGAAAAAGAAAGAGGGGTGTGTGAGGTAAAATAGTGGTGACAGAGGGGTTGAGAGAGAGGGGAAAAGAGATGAGTGGTGGCTGGCATTGGACGCGATGTGCTCCAGTTGCACACTGATCACGTGGTAAAATGAGAGAAAGATTGGTGGGAGGAAGCTAGCCAACAACAGTGATGTGAGGTTGTGAGGACAGAACAGAGGGGCGGGAGAGGAAAGAGGTGAGAAATAGAAAGTGTAATCGGGAGAGAGAGAGAGAGAGAGAGAGAGAGAGAGAGAGAGAGAGAGAGAGAGAGAGAGAGAGAGAGAGAGAGAGAGAGAGAGAGAGAGAGAGTTTCCCTCCTTTTGGTTCTTACGGTCAAGGGAAAGAGAGTGAGAGTGAGAGATGGTTTAGCTGCCTTCCTCTTTTTATAATATATTTCCACCTTCTAATTTGGTTCTCCCCCACTTTCCTTCTAGCTTACTCTCCACCTTGAAACTTCAAACAATTCCTATCTCTATATTGCAGCTTTCCATTTCCTCTTAAAAATCTTCTTCATGATTTTCTTTAAAACCAAATTTCTTTTAGGAAACCATTCCATCTTGCCCATTAATCCTTCATGGGTGATCTGCACCTTTAACTTTTGATCTGAGCCATCTAAGCCACAATCTAGTTGATATGCACAACAAAAGACCATATTAGAGTCATCTAAACTATACATTACTCATCTAATCATCTCCAATGATCATCTAACCATTAAATTTATAAATTTGATCAGTTAGATGATCTAATTGAATGCTAAAATAGGGGCGTTTTGACTAAAACTAAACACTTAACACCCCCCCCAACCAGGCAAAACATGCAAAAAACTAAGTCACAAAAATTACTTTCAAGTCAATTCCACTTTTCCTCAAAGAATTATCTTCAATAAAACTATCAACTTTAGCATACTAATAAAAATAAATGAAGAATTCAAAACCCATACCCACATGCGAAAAATATTTCAATTAAGCTCAGATCTAAGAGTGTGTGTGTGTGTGTGTGTGTGTGTGTGTGTACAGTCTACATATAGAATAATATTTACCTCTAAATAGACTTCTAACTTTTTAACTCCATTTGAAATATGTTTTGACCTCAATCCTCACTAATGACATGCTCTTAGAAATAAAATTTCTTAGATTAAAAGTTCAAATTATATCTCTCTTTTTAAATATGTAAGTGAAGTTAATAAAAACAAATTTATTTCACATATACTCTTGAAGAACGAGATTACTAAGGAATTTAATTTTTTTTCCCTTTGGAAAAGATAAGATGTCATTACCTTTGAATTTTAGAAATATCACTCTTTAAATCCTATCCATTCATATCCTCATCAAGACTATATTCATCTTAGAATCAATAGGTCTTTAACTAGGACAAAACGTAGGCTTAGGACTGGGTACCATAGAAAGGGTATAAAGGGTATTCAAAGCTTCTTCAAAAATAAGTAGAAGTCTTCCACTAAAGTTGACAATTCTTTTTTACTTGAAGTGAATATTTCTTTTTGCCCTTTTCTTTCTTCTTTTTTTCTTTTTTTTGCATTCTTCAAACTCTTTCTTTTTTTCCTTTTTTTCAACACTTCTCTTTCTTTTCAACCTTTTGAATCTCTCTTTCTTTTCTTGATATTAAATTTTCTACTTTTATTAGAATTAAAAAGTATATCTTCATTCATCACTAACTTATTTTTCAAAGAAAATAAGTAATGAATATTTTATAGTAGGTTAATATGGGTAAAGGTAATTTGGATGAGAAAAGAAAAGGCTTATATAAAAAGCTCAAGTTAGCTAACTAGTGGTAAAAATATTTTTAGGTAGGCTTTATGTCTCTAAGTTACAAAAAGGATGGCCTAAATCCTTTTCTAAGTTTCATATAATCTATCATATTCAATGAACATTTAGAATTTTAAAGGTAATATTCTAATAATTCAAGTAATTAACCAAATTTAAGAGTTGAAGGGATCAAATTTTCCTTAAGCATGATGAAGAAAATTAGGAACATTTATAACCTCTCAAAAAGAAAGAATGGATCTAACACTCACTTAGGTTAAAGGTCTCTACTGAATTTCTTCAAAATCTCTAAGTTATAACTACTTATCAATTTAGACTATGTATATTCAACTGCGTGTACATATGTGATTTGAGACTTAACTTTCATTGCATACTTTAGAAAATAAGTAAAATAATAAATTAATCATGTTCAGTTTCATTAATACGCCAAAGTTATCTAAATTATAGTTCAAAAAAATCCAATTCTCAACATAGTGTAGGAATTGACTTTAAAATTTTCAAAAATTTTTAAGTTTTTTTCTTTCAAATTAAATGAAAAAACTAACAAAAGACTAGAATTTGATAGAATTCTACACCCCCAACCTAAAAGAAACATTGCCCTCAATATTTAATAAGTGGGACCTAAAATGAATATGGGTGATGCAGAAAACAACAAAAAGAAAAAAAAATACAAAAGATAATATAAAGGGATTGGATTCCACTCAATCCTGATAAACATGATCATCCAGAGTTGTGGACTCAACTTCTGGATTCTCATATTCTATGAAAGGCGTTAATCGTTGACCATTCACTTTGAAAGAATAACCAGTCCTAGTATCCTCAATCTTGACAGTCCCATATGGAAAAATTTCTTTTACTATATATGGACTGGTCCACGAGATCTAAGCTTACTTAGAAATAGGTGGAGCTTAGAATTGTAAAGCAGAACCTTCTCATTTGGAGAAAAGGATTTTCTCATTATGTTTTTATCATGAAAAACTTTCATATTTTCTTTATATATCCTATTACTCTCATAAGCTTCTTACCTAATCTCTTCCAACTCATTAAGTTGGATTTTTCTATATGAGACTTCTTTATCCATATTGAAATTAAAGGTTTTTATTGCCCAGTAGGCTCTATGTTCCAATTCCACTATCAAATGGCAAGCCTTATCGTATACAATACGATAGGGTGACATACAAATCAGGGTTCAATGTGCAGTCCTTTACGCCCATAGCACATCAGTCAGTCAAAGAGACCAATCCTTATGATCTGGATTAACAGTCTTTTGAAGAATTTATTTTATGACTTAATTAAATACTTCTACTTGTCCACTTATTTGTGGGTGATTTGGTATTGCAACTTCATGTGTAATATTATATTTTTTCATGAGTTCTTCAAATGGCATGTTGCAAAAATGTGTACCATTATCACTTATAATGGCTCGAGGGGTCCTAAATCTAGAAAAATTATTTTATTTTAACAATTTAAGAACTATTTTGTGATCATTATGCCTACATGGGATAGCCTCAATCCATTTTGAAATATAATCTATATCCAATAAGATATAAATGTAGCCAAAAGAAGGAGGAAATGGTCCCATGAAATCTATACCCCAACAATCAAAATCTTCTATAACAAGGATAAGGTTCAGAGGCATCATATTCATATGGTTTATTCCTCCTAACTTTTGACATCATTCATAAGATTTACTAAACACATATGTCTCTTTAAACAATGATGGCCAATAAAAACTACACTGCAAAATATTTGCAACAGTTTTTTGGGCAGAAAAATGTCCACCACATGCTTCTAAGTGACAAATAGAAATGACACTATATTGTTCTAATATAGGGACACATCTCCTAATGATTTGATCTGGGCAGTACTTAAATAGGTATAGATCCTCCTAGAAGTAGGGCTTAATACTGGAAAAGAGTTTTTGCTTTCCTTGTTTATTCCAATGTTCAAGAGTCTTCCCCATGACTAAATAATTTGTGATATCAGCAATCCAGAGAGGATGGGAAACATGAAAAAGTTGTCATCAAGGAAAGTGCCTTTAATTGAAAACTCATTTAAAGGCTCTGTTATGACTAGGCAAGACAAATGGTCAGCTACTACATTCTTTACTCCTTTCTTATCTTTTATTTCAATGTCAAATTCTTGGAGTAGAAGAATTCATCTCATTAGTCTAAGCTTAGCATCTTTCTTAGAAAGAAGATACTTGAGGGTCAAATCATCATTGAAAATGACTATTTTAGATCTAACCAAGTAAGACCTGAATTTATCCAACATGAAGACAACCGGTAAGAGTTCTTTCTCTGAAGTGGAATAGTTCATTTGAGTGCTACTTAGGGTCCTACTGGCATAGTAGATGACATATGGCTTTTTATATTTTCTCTGCCCTAATACAACTCCAACAGCATAGTCACTAACATTACACTTGATTTCAAACGGTAGACTCCAGTCAGGTGGCTACATGATAGGAGTGATCAACTTGTCTTTCAGCTTTATAAAAGCTTCTTGATAATCATTAGTCCACTCAAAAGGGGTATCCTTTGTGAAGAGGTCACACAATGATATGGATATTGCACTAAAATCTTTAATAAATCTCTTATAGAATCTTGCACGAACTAGGAAAGAGCGAATGTTCCTAATAGACTTAGGGATGGCTAGATTGGTAATTAGGTCGACTTTAGCTTTATTTACCTCTATACCTTTGGATAACACTATGTGGCCTAAGACAGTTCCCTTAGGAACCATGAAATGACATCTTCCCAATTAAGTATTAGGTTCTTTTCTTTACAATGGCTTGAAATGTGGCACGAGCGTTGCATAATCCAAATGGCATTATTTTGTAAGAAAAAGTGCCAAAAGGACATGTAAATGTGGTCTTTTCCTAATCCTTGGGTGTAATTTCTATTTAGTTATACCCTGAATAACCATCAAGGAAACAATAGTTATGATGTTCTGCAACCCTTTCTAACATTTGATCAACAAAGGGGAAAGGAAATTGGTCCTTCCTAGTGACAGCATTCAACTTTCTATAGTCGATGCACATAAGCCAACCAGTGGTAACTCGAGTGGGGATTAATTCATTGTTAGCATTAGTTATTATTGCCACTTCAAACTTCTTTGAAAATACTTGAGTAGGACTACCCATTTGCTATTACTTATGGGATAGATGATTCCCAAACCAAGCAACTTTAGGACTTCTGCTCTTATCACATCTTTCATATTATGATTTAATCTTCTTTGCATTTGACAACATGGTTTTAGCTTCATCCTCTAAATATATCCTATAAGTACAAATTAAAGGTTTAATTCCCTTTATATCAGCTATGGTCCATCCTATAGCACCTTTTGTTCTTTTAAAGTGTATATTAGCTTTTCCTCTTAAGATGTTTCTAATTGGGAGGAAATTATTACAAGAAAAGTCTCTTTTTCTCCTAAATAGGCATATTTTAAATATGATAGGAGAGATTTCAATTCAACTATAGGAGGTTTTATTGATGATGGGAGGGAAGTGGACTCCCTCCGTGGAAGATCCTCGAACTAAGGTTTCCATTTTTCTATATCCATGATAGGAACAAAAACAAGGAGGGCATTAAGTTCCTTTATTAATGTGTCCTCATTAAAATGGGCCAAATAAGCCTCGATTGGGTCTTATAAGGAAGATAATTGAAAATGATCTTGCACAATTGAATTGATCATATTGACACTATGCAAGTCATCAATATTTTCACCAAGTTGTTTACAAATGTTAAAGATGTTTAGCTCTAATGTAATATTACCAAAAGATAGTTTCATGACACTATTTCTATAGTTAATTAAGGCATGGGGTTAGCCAAAAATGGTTATCCTAGGATGACTAGTATTTCATTCCTTTCATTCACCATTGGTTGTGTATCCAAAACTAGAAAATCTACACGAAAGAAAAATTGTTCTACCTAAACTAACGCATCTTCTATTACCCCTCTCGGTATCGTCACAGAATGATCGACTAGTTGGAGTGTAGTAGATGTAGGTTTCAGCTCACCCAGACCTAACTGTTCATATACTGAGTGCGGCAATAGGTTCACATTAGATCTTAAATCAAGCAAAGTTCAGTTAATCTTGTAGTTACTGATAATGCAAGTAAGAGTGGGGCAACTTAGATCTTTATATTTGGGTGGTGTATGATGTTGAAGAATACAACTAATCTGTTCAGTCAAAAATGCCTTCTTTTGAACTTTAATTTTCTTTTTATGGTGTAAAGGTCTTTTAAGAATTTGGCATATGTGGGATTTATTTTATTGATCCTAAGATCGGTATGTTGATATTGACTTGCTTGAAAATCTCTAAAATCTCATCATTAGAGGCAGACTTTGGAGTTTGATAAAACCTTTGAGAAAATAAAGCAGGGCTAGGACATGAGTCAACAGGTGAAGTAGGGTCCTTCTATTTAGAATTTTCTTTTAGTTTAGTGGATTTTTCTACCTGTTCAGTCTTTTGTGGCTCATCCTTTTCAATTCTTTTACCAATCCTAAGAATGGTAACAGCCTTAGTATGTTCCATGGCAGAGTTGGATGATGTATTAGATGTGTTAGTTCTAACTGCATACACTCCCTTAGGGTTTGATAGTGGTTGAGCTGGAAACTTTCCTTTTTCCATATTTTGCTTCATTTGACTCATCATATTTTTTATTTCATTAACAGACTGATTGGTTTGTTTCAATTGGACTTCTAATTAAGAAATTTTCCTCTCCTGGTTTTGATCGAGCTGATTATTATTATGCTCTATAGACTTGTTGGGTGGGGGCAAGTAAAGTTCCGAAGAAGGAGGTTGATGAGTTTAGTATGGTAGGGTAAGAAGTCCATGGTTTTGTTGGTGAGGTTGATATGGTCCTGGTTGTGGGACAATGGCAGTAGGTCCATTTTCCCAACTGAAATTTGGATGATTTTTCGAGTGAGGGTTATAAGTCTCTGAATATAGGGAGAAATGTCTTTTATAAGTGTTACGTGCATTAGCCTACTCATGAAGTACCTCTTGGAATGCTAGAATGGTAGGACATTCTTGAGTAAGATGGGTGGTAGTTTCACAAATGTTACACACTTGTTCTTCCTTATTCAAGTTTTTCTTTCTCACTATGGCTTCTACTTTTCTAGCTAGGGATACTACTTTGGCATTGATTTCATCTTTGTCAGACATGGCATACATGCCTCCTCTAGCATGGTGGTAGTGGGCTTAGGTCTATCTATGTGTTCCATTCTTTTTAAGTTAGCCTAGGTCTATGCACTTTTAGCTAGCCATTGCAAATACTCCTACACCTCATCTAGTTGTTTGTTTAGAAAGTTATCGTTGTACATCATCACTACAAATTGGCGCATGTCATAATTAAGTCCTTCATAAAAGAAGATGATGATGCACCATGGTTCATAGCCATCATGTGAGCAAGTGAGTAATTGATCTTTGAACCTTTCCCAGCATTGATAGAATGACTCTTTATCCTTTTGGGTAAAGTTCATTATCTTATGGTAAAGTGCATTTGTTTTATGCATAGAGAAAAAAAATTTCAAAAATTCCCTAGTCATTTCATTGTAGGTCCTTATGGAACTTGCTAGGCATTCATTAAGCCACATTTTAGATTTTTCCTTTAAAGGAAAGGAAAAACTTTAAGCCTAATAGTATCCAAACCTACATTTTGTGTTCTTTGGGTACTGCATACCTCATCAAATTCTTCAAGGTGCAAGTAAGGACTCACTGTCTAACCCATGGAATTTGGGAAGTAATAGGATTATTCCCATTTTTAATTCTAAAGCACCAACATTCTGACAAAGAATGACACATGATAGAGCATTGGTGTGTATAGGCTGAATGTAGTCTTTTAAAGTTATGCCATGATAGTTTTGATAACCATCATTATTGTCCTCATGTTCACTTTATTGGTCCCACTCCCTATTGTTATTTCTTCCTCCAGTCTCTATTTGGTAGATGATTATTCCTCCTTGGTGGGGGTTGATATTCATCATCCATTAGAAGTGGTGGGTACTCATTCATGATGAGTGGAGGCCCTTGATGTGGACTGATCTAGTTGTATGTCTTTTTTGTCATACTCGACTAACCTTCCGATTTTGTCACATCTTCCAAAGTGCATACAATGAAAGCTTCTTCTTTTTCTCTCTTTTGTGTTTTTATTTTTTTGATATTTTTTGTTTGGGAAACTAACCTAAACGATGAACCTAACTTCCTAGAATGATGTACAAACAAAGGTCTTAATCAAATAATCTTTGAAGCTAATAAGTAACAATATTTTAACTTTCTTAAATTTGTGTGGAGACGATGCTTTTAAATTAGCCTAATCTAGTGCTCCTCCTCTATTTCAGATTTGACTACTGCTTACCAGTTAGGTTTCACTCCAAGATGGTTAATACAATCCTCCTATCAAGAGGCGTTTAAACCTCAACTGATGTAAATGGAAAGCGTGAGAAAATCACTTGGATTTTAAGATACCCAATATAACCACAGTGGTCAGAAGCCACTAGAATGATAATATATCACATCTTATTAAGAGGGTCCTATGAGCATGACATGACCCTATAGGTCTCTTCTAATTAATTTAAAAGATAAGGTTGTGCACTTGTGGTGATTATCCTAAGTGGGCTAAGAGGTGGTGATGAAATCCACCCTTGACCTTGTAGGGTCAGGTGTCATTACTAATTAATTTTCACACTCTATGGTAGTTTGATCAACATATAAATCACCTTAAAACAATAAACCTGCCTTAAGAATGCAATTAAAAACAATAAACTAATACAAACCCTAATATGCAATAATTATCAAATATATTTTATATATGTAATTATACTATTAAACAATGCAAAATTATTCTAAATGCAACTAAACTAAGAAAAAAAGAAGAGTAAGGAAAACTTACAATGGGGTTTCTAATGAAGATCAAGTGTGGACCAGCTTATCCCACACTTGCCCTGTTTTAATACAACCCTTTTAAAATTGAAATGAAAATTGCAAGTTACAATGTGCCCCACTACAAGATTCACTCAAAACAAAATAAAAAAATAAAAAAATCTTATCTTAGGAAAGAAGGAAAATTCTATTTATTTGATGAAGCTCCACTTGCCAATTTTGTCTAATTTCTAATTTAAAATAAAAATAAAAATAGCAATCAATACAAAATTCAGGAAATAGAGTGATTATGCACTAAGAAAAATTGAAAAATGCACCTAAAAATACCTATAATGCTAAAACAATGCAATTCCTACAAAAATTTATTTTTTAATTTTTTTATTAAATCTTATGAAAACTCCGTTACATGTCCCCAGTAACGGTGCTAAAAACTCGTTGATTGTTTTACCGCAAGTGCATGGGCTATTTTAATGTAGCTGATCCAATTATGGGTCAATCCCAAGGGGACTCATCTTAAAAAGATGGAGTTTAAATAAAATTCAAATGTCTAAAAAATATAAAATAACAAAATTAATTGACAATGGAATCAAAATTCATATCTATTTAGCTAATAAAAATTACAAAATTTTAAATTCAAAAGGATAGAAAATTAACTAAAAAGAAACATAAAATCTACTTCCCTGGCTTGATCATGGCCAATTTCTTCAAATATGATATTACAAAAGTCAATCGGCCTTCATCAATCTCTCTAACATATCATTAATTAAATATTCAATATTTGGATTAAGTAGATTCACCAAAATTTTAGTGATCTAGACTAAATAATTATTTTGGGTTTTGGATAACTTAGATCAATTTTTGGATTTCAGATTAAAGATCAAAGATGTTGAGTAAGCTAAGAAATACCCTAAGAATGAAATCTGAAAATTAATTGAAAATATGATGCGAAACAGATGAGGATTTGAAAAGATTTTGTTTGTTAAGGCTGAATCGTTGATTAAGTTAAGCCTTAACAAACTGGCTTGGATTGTACAATTCTTGAATAGCATAACATAGATAAAGAAAATTTGGAATATAAATAGGAACACAGATGGAATTAAAATGGGAACACAAAAGGAATAAAGATCGAAGGGCAAAATTGAAGTTAAAGAAAAAACTTATTTTTAATCAAAAATAGGAAATAGTGGGAGGAGGAAGACAACAATGAAGCAAGGGCAGAAGAGAAGAGATGGAGAAGAAGGGAAGAAGGGAAGAAGAGAAAAAAAAGAGAAAACCCAACCCCTGAGCTCGTTAGAGCTAGTGAAGCAAGGAAGTGTGAGGAAGAAGGAAAAAAAAAAGTGCTAGCTAAGAGTTCTTGTGAGAAGGAGATGCGGTGAGGGTAGTGATGCCTGCTTCAAGCGATGCGCTACTAGCTGCAAAGGAGCCTGCTGGTGGTTGCCTTCGCTTTGAGAGGAGAAAGATGGAGTAGAAAAGAAAGAACAAGGAAGAAGGAGGGTTAGAAAGAGACAGGTGCAATGCTATAGAAAGAGAAGAGGAGAGCTGAAGATAGAGGCAGTGAGCAGTGAGCAGAGGAAGAAGTGAGAAGGGTGCTTACTAAATGGTTCAAAAAAGAAAGAGGGGTGCGGGAGGTAAAATAGTGTAGAGAGAGAGAGAGAGAGAGAGAGAGAGAGAGAGAGAGAGAGAGAGAGAGAGAGAGAGAGAGAGAGAGAGAGAGAGAGAGAGAGAGAGAGAGAGAGAGAGAGAGAGAGAGAGAGAGAGGGAGGGAAAACAGGGGTGAGGGTTTCCTTCCTTTTGGTTCCTAGGTCAAGGGAAAGAAAGTGAGAGATGGCCTTTAGCTACCTTCCTCTTTTTATAATATAATTCTACCTTCTAATTTGGTTATCCCCCACTTTCCTTCTAACTTACTCTCCACTATGAAAACTTCTAACAATTCCTTTCTCTATATTGCAACTTTCCATTTCCTCTTAAAAATCTTCTCCATGATTTTCTTTAAAACCTATTTTCTTTTAGGAAACCATTTCATCTTGCCTATTAATCCTTAATGGGTGATCTGCATGTTAACTTTTGATCTGAGCCATCCAAGCCACAATCTGGTGGTCTACACAACGAAAGACCAGATTAAAGTCATCTAAACCGTACATTAGTCATCCAATTAGCTCTAATGATCATCTGCCCGTTAAATTTTACAAATTAACAGTTAGATGATTAATTGGATCTAAAATCAAAATTAAGCTAAAAATTGTATATTTGATTGGTTAGATGATCTTATTGAATACTAAATTAGGGGTATTTTTAAAAAAATTTAACACTTAACATGAATTTTCCAGCATAATTTCATTCATTTCACATTATTAAATCAACTTTGGAGCATCTTTTATTGACTTAATCTATAAGAAGCAAGGTTTTATCGAGCTTAGAGACCATAGGAAAATTAGCCTTGTGAGTAGTGTTTACAAGATATTCATAAAGTCCTCTTTAACAAGTTGAGGAAAGTGATTCATAAGATGATTTTCCCAAAGTAGGCTACCTTCATCACTAGGAGAATCCTTGATGGAATTTTGGTGGCCAAGGAATGTGCTCATTAAAATCATCAATAATAGTGTGAGTATGAACTCTCTATGAAGAAGCTTCATCAAGCTCGATAGCCTCAATAGTGGCCTTCACATACTCAATAGCTTCTATATGAAGTATGAACTTTGTATGGAGGAGAGCTAATATAATTAACAAACTCTATACCCCTGTGTTTCACAAACATATGCACCTCTTCAACCTGTTGTGCAACCAACTCTTAGCACATCTCTACGACATCTTCGTCAAGTAGTAGTAGCCTTAACTAATATATACATAACGATTATATTTAATATCCCTAAAAATTACATTTTTAACCATTGAATTATTTAATTTATCATTAATTAGGGTTTATTTTACATTTTGCAGGATTAGGGTTCAACAGAGCAATTCACATACTTTTTGCAACTTGAAACTCTAAAAGAGAGCTAACCTACCATTTAAGTAGTATCACGGATCCACATGTCAAGACCCAAGAAGTGAAGGAGTTCAGAATGCTATGAGGTTGTTTGTATTAATTTTAGTGTAGTAAGAAACCCTAAGCATCCACCAACCTTATGTATGCAAAAGTGGGTGTTGTTACCAAAAGATAAGGTGACCAACTTCTCATGCATGCAAACTAGCATCTTGGGGAGCTTCTATGAGAAACTAGAATGCTATACAATGATGCCACATGTACATGTATTTTGTTGAAGAGAAATTACACACAAAAAGGTCTCGCATGTGGAGCATATTCATGCAATCACTCATTCACTTCAACCAAGAGAGGGACCCACCTATGCTTTTCCAAATTTTTTCCCAAGGAGGAATAGGTGCTATACTATTGAGAAAATGTATTTGCATGAGAGATTTAAGGAAAAAAGAAAGGAAAAAATATGAAGTTTTAAGGAGTATTAATGGAAAATTACAGTTCACTTTCATTTAACCTTCTAAGGAAGCAATGGCCAAGATTCATCTTTGATTAGGGCTCCCCTAATAGCATCCAATGGGAAGCGTTTCCAGGTAGACTTATAGGAATTCAACATAGAGAGAAAAAAGCTTTCATGCATGGCAATGAGAGGGAGTTTAACATGTTTAAGGTGAAAAAAATGGTGGGTTGCATGTGGAGTACGAATGGTGATTGGTGGAGAGATTTTTGGTGGGCTAAAAGGAGATATGTTTGAAGGCTATTGGAGGAGAGAATTATGGTGGATGAAGGAGAGTTTTTAGGAAGGTAAAAGCATGTTTCTAAGGTAGAATAAAGAGGAAGCTAAAAACATGTTTTGTAAAGAGACTTCAATGAGATCTAGACCATCCATCACAGGGTTGTGCATCATCCTTATGCCGGAATATGAGATGAGAAAAGATGTGATAAGATAGAAAGAAATAAAGAGGAAGCTACCTTTGGGGCTAGGCATGATCCATTAAAGAAGGAAAGAAGTGATGGAAGAAAGGAAAGAGTGGAATATAAGGAGAACAAAGGCCTACTACATTCATGAGATGCCATCCAAAGAAAAGAAAAGAGAAGCATGCTATTTTGTTGAAGTGATTAACATGATGGGTTCGAATGTATCTAAGAACGTAAGAACATCTATCTTCAGAAACTAAATTCCTAAAAGATAGGAACCCACTATTAGTTTATAAGAGTGGAAGGAAGCTTGAAGACATTAAAAAGGGAGGCTGGGGCATGAAAACAAAAAGGAGGGCACATCATCCTACTCTCTATTCCTAGGTCTGCACGAGGATATCTTAAATAGGAGACAAAGCTGCTTGGTTTTTATCCTATCCTAGTAGCTACTTCTCTTTCTTCTTAAGTGCATAAAGTGAATCATCAAGAGAGAAAGGAGAGGAGCTTGAGTGTGTGCATGACATACAAAGGAGTTGTGGATGCATGGCCTAAAAGAACCAAGAAAGGGAGTTGCGCATGATATCTATAAGGAGAGATCCATGTTGAATCATTGGGAAAAAAAGAGTGTGCACACTCCCACCCCTAGGGCTTTGACATTCACATCTTCGAAGAGAAGTGGAAAAAATGGTGATTGATTTCCACTAGGTTGGTGAATGTTGGGTGACATGTGCTATACTTGTTGAGTGACACAACAAGTATATGATGTCGTAAGGATGATGTCCGAATGTGGTAGTACAGTTTGGAGCAGACTCAGAAGTGATCCCCATTGAGTGACACAACAAAGAAGTTAGTGGCATACACTTCATTCCAGAGGGGAGTTTTATTTACTTCTAGTTTTGATTTATGTAATGATTAAGTCCTTGTAATAATTTAAATTTTGATTCAATAGAAATTGTCATTTTTAGTCAATATTGTTATTTGATTATTTTTTGCATTAGACATATCATAGGATTTACTTGCTTTACTTTAGCTGTTAACTAGCTTTAGTTTTATTATTCTCATGATAAGGAAATTGTTTAGTAGTTGTTGTTAGCATTTTAATATATTTCTAGGTATAAATTTTAGCATAATGTTAGAAGTTACTATGTTTGGTTAGATTTTTATCTAGGGTTAGGGTGAAACCATATTAAAGTAATGTATTTTTATGCTTAATTAATTCTTAAATTTAAAGTGCCAAAATATCAATTTTAGTATTAGCAAATTAATTTACATAGTTAATATTTTTTTCATGGGAAATATCATGTATTTCCTACAGTTTAGGAACTAATTAAAGTAGATTAATTAACTTAGTATATAAAAATCTTGGATAATTTGTGATCATAAAAAAAGAAAAGTTATGCTTTAAAAAATGTACAAAGTTATGTTAAATCCTAGAATTGGAAAAACATAAAAGTTAGAACTTTTAATGATTATATATTTCATGTTTTTAATCCATTACAATTTTATTAACGTGAGCAGTATAAAATTTCAATTGCTTATTTTTGAATATATGTGATTTTAATGTGGTAGATTCTAAAACCCTAGTTTTTTAGAAATTTGAGATATTTTATTTTATTTTAATAATTATATATTTGTTTGATTATTTGTTGCTCATTCATTGGCTAGGTCAAGGTAATTAAAAGTATATTTTAATTAAAATATCAATTTCATAAATTGAATCTTAACGTGATTGACCCGTACTTGAACTTTCTATACTTCAATAGATTTATGCACTTACGGTCATTTTTAAAAGACATCATCAACTCTATGTTGTCTCCTGTATGTTTGTACAATAACCCCTTTAGCTCTACAATGATATCATAGCATACCTCCTCCACCATATCCTAAAAACAATGATATCTAATCAGTATTGTAGTTGTCATACTAATTAATAACCCCTTCCACAGCGATTAATCCGACAAAACACCCACCATGATGGAGATTAACTATAAAGAAGTAATCTAACATCCTAAAATAAAAGACAAGCTACCATTAGTATTATAACAAACTGCAGTACTGTAACATAATATAGTTATAATGTGCATAGTATAGTATAATAAATAATGTTATAATACTATTAGTACATGCTATATTACTTAAAGAAAATGCACTTCATAATGCGATATGTAATGTTTATTTTATAAGAAAATAATATACATTGTATATCATCATACCTCTACAATATACTATATGAAAATACATTGTATTATATAAAAATGTACTATACTATAGAAGTATGCTCGTTTTTCTAAATAATTTCTCTATGCGATTCCTTTTTTCCCCTAATGCTTAACATGAGCTTCTAAAAGACCTAATCACATATCTTACATAATGACACTGTGGAAGCTTATGAGCATATTGGCTCATGATGTCTTGGTCAAAGTCATACAAATTGGCTCATGATGCCACTTTCTATCTAAGGATTGTTTCTTTCCTTGAGATAAGATGATTTAAGCACTATTAAAACAACCCTCAAATTGTAGTTGTTTATTCTCAAGCAATGTTGTCCAACGTTAACTATTATTGTCAGTGACAACCCTTATTTGACTTGGGTGTTCCCCTTTATTTTTATTAAAGTATAAAATTAACTATAATTTTATTTTGGTCTTTGATTTAACATGATAAGTTCTTTCTATTTTTTGTTGTTTTTTATGTTATTGTTTAGGATGCTTCGTTTCGTATATTAGCTATCTCACCAACTTAGATTGTTTGCTCTTATGTGCTAGGATGACAATCTTTTTTCTCTTGACGCTTGAGTTGATGATTATGTCCTTATTCCAATGCATAACATGAATTGCATTATAGTGCATTGCACACTCATGTTGTGAGTGTTGAGCCTAATTGGCTTGATCATGTTGTACCTATATTGAATTATGTTGTATGATATGTATGTGTGTGTGTGTGTGTGTGTGTGTGTTACATATACTCCCCTATATTTATAGGTTTTAGCTCCAGAAATAACTTAAACATTACTACTTACAATTAATTCTATATTTTTGTAGGTCTAGTGTACAAATTAGAAAAAACAGAAAGAGGGTATTTTGGTAATTTTAATCCTAAAAAAAAGCAAGACTAAGATGTATCATAGGGTGACAGTTGCTAAACATGAAATCTAGGAGTTCAGACTAAAAATTGGGTGCCATTATCAAAGTTAGAATAGTAAAAAAAACCTTAAGTGGAATATCGGCCTTATCCATACTAAAAAGGATTTCATATTAAAAACAAGGTAAAAGAACTATAATAACCCAATTTTTATAAATATATTTGAATTATTAAAAGTGAGAATTTGAAATTTAAAAAACAAAACTAGAAATTGAAGTTCCAAGAAAATAAACTTTTTATTAAAAAAATAGAATCATGAGTTTAAACATAGATATTTGGAATGTACTAAAAAAATCGAGTGCAACAACTGTAAGCATGGTGAAATTAGAGTTCAGATGAAAAATCTATATTTTCTTAATTTTTAAATTTTATTTTTATTAAAAAGAGTAAAATAGAAATTTCACTTTTGTGTGGGTTCCATAAAGGTTAGGTAAGCTCCAAGTCAGAAGTGAGGTATGATATGAGTCAGCTAGCACAAAGATGAAAGTGGAGATAATGGAAATTCCATTTTCATTAAACTAATTTTAGTGGAATAAAAACACAAATTATTTAAAATTAATAAAGTAATCAAATTTTAGCTTATAAATACCTCAAAAAATTTACAAAAAATACGCTCTCTTTCCCTTAGCTCTCCCTCTTTTCCCTTTCTCCTACTCCTCCCTCTTTCCTTCCCTTTCCTCTTTTTTTTCTCTTTCTCTTTCCTCTTTCTCTCTCCTCTCTCTTATCTGGCAGCGCATATGTAGATGCGCTTGGCAGCCAAATGCCATGAGACGAAGAAAGTGTGTCCACAGATGAACCATCCCTGAACTTGATAGACACAACCCCAACTCCATCTTTCTTCCCTATTCCTCTCCCTCTGCCAAACCCAGCTGCCAGCAACCTTTTTCCCTTTCCCTTGCCTTCTTCCCATTTCCATTCCCTCTCCAACAGATCTTATCTCTGACAACATCGATGTTTCCCCCTTTCCTCTGGTGAATGACACAACATCTGCCTATTTCTTTGTTGACGATCATCCTCTCCTTTGGACGTTTCCAATTAAGCTCTCTCTCTCTCTAGCTTTCTTTCCAATTTCCCTCTCTAACTTAGTTTCCCTAGCAAGTAGTCTATCATTGAAACAAACCTAACTAGCATAAGTTGAAACCATCTCAAGGACGACTCAGATGGAAAACTTGAGCTGTCAAATGGATTCGTGAGACCCCCAAAATCTTAAGATCTATTAAAATAGTAAGAAAATCAATCGTCCAGGTAAAAGATCCAGACTAAAAGCAATCGAATAGTCAAGATTGAACCATATGAATGGTTTCGGTCATATCTGTTACCAAGACGCACTCGCTCAGTGTATCCTCTAGCGTGCACTACGCATGCGACACTGTCGAGAAACAAAAACACACCCCTAATGCATTCTGGAGTCCAGGATGCACCAGAGCATTCTAGATCGAGCGTTCTACTCCAGTGCATCCTGGTGACAATATTTGATGCATTTTCAATCTAGAATCAAATCTGGACTGTTAAAAATGTCTAAAAGCTTAGAATTTTAATTCAGAATTCAGTTGAACTCCAAATTTAGATCTAAAACATCCATTGAAATTGTATTAACAAGTAAAATATAATGAAATGATAAAAATTAGCAATTGAAGACTTGTTAGATTGATCAAAATCCAAAAACCTTGAAAATGTCTTAAATTAGCTAGATCAAAGATAATCATATTATTTAAAATAATTGAATAAGTGATATAGTGAAGGGATAAGACCAATAAACTTGTCAAATCCTCCATGCATGTGATAAATCATGATATAAACCATTGATTATGATCAAAATCCTAGATCTAAGATCAAGATTAGATATGATCGTTAGATCAACACAAAAACCTAAGATATGTAAGAAGATCATTGAAAGTGTTACATATTAATATAATTACATATGAACTATTTATAGATTGAATAATTAGACTTAATCAACGATCAGATTTAGCATAGTATGAAATAATTGGAAGTAACTTAGAAAACAGCTAAAAATACAGTATCTAACTAATCTAAAGTAAATTTGCATTGCATATTTTCAGCTTTATGGTGGAATGGATTTAATGTTAGTAAGGGCTCCATAGGAACCCTTATAAGATAAGGACTGGATTTCATCATCAGATCATTGGCCTACCAAGGAATCAATTTACATCCTTGTATGTCATAATCCCAATCCTTGAACATTATTTAAAATCAAGTAGAAAGAAACTTAGGGTATTAAGCACATAAGACCCTTTTAAAAGGATGCGATCTATTGTCACTCCAAGGGCTTCTAAGCACAATGGTTATAGTGGGTGTCTTAAAATCCAAGTGATTTTTTCACGCCTTCCATTGACGTTTGTTGAGGTGTAAATGCCTCCTAACATGAGAATTATATTAACCACTTTAGAGCAAAACCCAACTGGTAAGTAGTAGTCAAATCTGGAAACAGAGAGGAGCTATCTAGATTTAGGTCTAAGAAGCTACCACCTATGCACTATAGAAAGATAATCAAGACATTGCTCAATTAGTAACATACTAAGAATAGTTGTGCATTATTTAGACTATAAAATACAAAGTAGTCAAGATTAAGATGTATCAGCTAATCTAGACCATAAATTGACAATCAAAGGCTAGAATTTGATAATTAGACAAGCCTTTACGTAAGATGACTATGATCAAAGAAGATCAAATGTAAGATAATGATGATCAAGGATAATCAAAGGTAGATCTATGACTAATAAATCAAACCTTAAAAAAATGAAATAGACTATAGATCAAGCTGAGATCAATGGGAAATAAAAATTAGAAGATCTAAACTATTGATCAATAGCTATAAATCAAAGGTATCCAAAGTAAAGAGATCCACATAGGTCAAGAACATCATCTTTAAAGATGATCAAAGACCCAACATGATGTATATAAAGATTTATGATTAGGGAATATTTCAAAAACCTAAATTTGACTAATCAGAAGTCAATCCAACCATCAAATTTGCATATCAACTATTATAATATAAGAAAAAACTATCTGTAAAGGATAGATTAGTCAATATTAAGGAATACGAAGAAATCTAGACCATTAATTGATAATCAATTATTAGAATGAGATAATTAGATGAATCCTGAAAGAGGATAAATATGAGAAAAGAAAGATAAATGCAAGAGCATCCAAAATGATGATCAAGAGATAGAAAATGACATTACATGTACATATGAATTGACAAATACATAGATTGATATGATGTGAATTTTGTTTTCGACAGGCATAGGCCTGGGGATACTATGCTAGGAGAATTATGAGGGTTTGGCCACCCGCTCTATGAAATTGATGATGATATGGATACCATGCCCAAAGAGAGGCTAAAAGTTGGGTGGGCAATCATGGGAAGGCCGCCACTATGACATCCATGTTCCCCCCATACGAACATGGATATTGTGTTTTCCACCTTTGGTATTAGTGGATTATATAGGCAGGCATCCAGGAGCACCGATATGAATTGAGACTGTAGCATAGTAGTCCTCTATGTATTTTGCCCTATGGTGCATGTGATATGGCATGATGAGATGCCCTATGTGATGGCATGATGAGATGCTTGATATGAGCTCATTACCAACATTTCCCATGAAAGGATATTTTCTACCAGAGGCGGGATGATTATGGACCCCATACATTGAGGGTTGTGGATTATTATGGACCCTGCACGTGAGGGGTATGGATATTAAAACTAGTATAGTCTGGGTGTGGATATTATGATATTATTATTAATAACATTAACTATTTTCACAATTTTAACAATTTACATATATATTATATAATTATGAATTATTGGAGATTATATTCATAGAAGATTTCACATGGAAAATTACATGATGAATTTGCTATACATAGTATGGTACATGAAAATTTGAATTACTTTATTCAAATGGAATGTGATGAATATGGATATTGGAATTATCAATGAATTATTGGATTGTATTTAAATTTGCTATGCTTCTGAAATTCCCCACCAAGAATAGCTTGCTAAGATATTATAATTGTTTGAATGTTTATAATATCTAAGATATAGATAGATAGGAGTGGATGGATACAACAGGGGAATATAGCAACTATACTACTGATCAAGGGTACATACTCTTATTAAAATTCTTGTATTTGGTAGTTAGTTATTTTGATTGTGAACTTTGGACATTCATGAAATAAATATGAGAGGTTGTATATGTG
Organism: Warburgia ugandensis; assembly: GCA_035236585.1. Lineage (NCBI taxonomy): Eukaryota > Viridiplantae > Streptophyta > Magnoliopsida > Canellales > Canellaceae > Warburgia > Warburgia ugandensis. The sequence continues at coordinate 57,413,725 of CP141128.1, forward strand.
AACCACTGGATGGGTCCTGTTTTCAAGAAATGAATTTCTATTGATTAATTCAATAGAAATATATTTTGATAAATAAAATACATATATATGGTAAGAGATTGAAAGTGACATCCGGGCTTTTAGAAATAAATTCCAAAGAAAACATTTTTCCCTGTTTGAATTTTAAAAATTTTCTAAATTAGGCATGCCATCTTTTGAAAATAAATATGAAAAAGTGTTTTAAAAGCCCAGGTTGTCATAGTTGTTATCAGAGTGGTTCATCCAATCACTTACAGCCTCATATGTCCAACAAAAAGATGACAATCTAAATATAGGTTAGAATGTAGTAAGTAAATATAGGTTAGGATAGAATTAGTTAAAGTAGATAACTCAAGTAGGAATAGTAGATAGCTCATGTAAGAATAGTGAAATATCAGCATATGTCACCTAGTAAAACAACTATAAGGACGGCTTAATGAAATACTGATTCCAATATAGGGAATAGTGAACAATGGAATCAAGTAATAGAAATAGTTACACAAGCATTATAAGACATCTTTCCTTATTTACAATACCATTACAACCTGTAGTGGCTTAAAATAATATAACTCGGGCTTTACCTGAAGTCATACCTAGCATACCTATTTAGAGACAAAATACCCCAACACCAGTACATGATCATTCTTCACTTATACCAAATGTAATAGTAGGAAGGTCAACATGAACAAATGATAAGTTGGAAAAGATGATGGAAAGATTCCAGAAGATTAATCCTAATCTTTATAGGAAAGGTGAAATAAAAACTACTGAAGAATAGATATTAGAAACAGAGAAAGCCTTAGACGTATTACAAATTCTTGTAAAAGTGACGGGTTAGGATTGCCACATATGTATTGAAATAAGAAGTAGCATTCTAGTAGACAATTGGTCAAAATGATCTATTTCCCAAATGAGAAGATATTACTTGGGAAGAGTTCAAGGAAATACTAAATAAATGCTTTCCTCTCCACATATAATCAATGAAGGAGAAGAAATTCTTGAGTTACAGTAAGGATAACTTATCATATTAGAGTAAGAGAATAAGTTCATTCAACTAAGGAGATTTGTACCAAATATCTATGCTAAGGATAAATAAATAGATGATCAATTTTTGAAGTGAGTAGAAATGATCTCTAAATTTGAAAAAAAAAATGACAAGACAAATTAGACCATGAGGCATAATGAAATGGGAAATTACAATCCTAAACCTTTTAAGAAAGACAAACAACCCATGACAGCATATAGGCCACAAAGAAATTAGGGTCTATACATCTTTTGCAACAAGTGTGAATTTAATAGTGAAAAAGTTGGGAATTAGATTAAATATGATAACCGTAGTTGGTGAGTCAATTATAGCATAAGGGTTCATCAAAATTAATTAGAAGAAGAATGGATATTGATCTTATCCTAGTTAATATAATAGATTTTGATATTATCCCAAGAATTGATTCGTTAGCAAAATATTGGACAATTATGGATTTTCATAAAAAGAAAATCACATTTTACATATTGATGAGGAAATAATCATTGTATATGGGAAATAAGACTCTATAGACAAATAAAGGTGGCTAAACACATCTTTAATGGCTACTAAGCATTTATGACAAATATGGAGCTTATAGATGATGAACAATCCAAGATTATAGAGATAGATGTAGTTAAAGCACTCTAAGATAATTTTTGAGGAACTTTGAGGGTTACCACCCCAACAAGGGATTGAGTTTGTTATTGAATTATTACTAGGCACAACTCAAATCCCTTAGGCATCTTATAGGATGGCATCAGCCAAATTGAAAGAGTTAAAAATTCAATTACAAGAATTATTAGACAAAAGATTTATTAGATTGTGTAATTCTCCTTGGAAAGCAACAATCCTCTGTATAACGAAAAAGGATGGCTCAATGTGATTATGCATTGACTACAGAATGCTGAATAATGTTACTATGAAGAATAAGTATCCTCTACTCTACAGTCATGATTTCTTTGACAAACTTTAATCTCCTATAATCAATTACGAGTCAGAGATAAAGATATATCTAAGAAAACATTTAGAAATTGTTATGGATTTGATGAATTAGAGATTTCTTAGATAAATTGTGATTATATTCATTGATAAAATATGGATTACTCTGCCAATATCAAAGGACATCATGAACATTTATAGATTGTGTTAAACACTCTTAGAATTTACAAACTAATTGCAAAATTTTAGTAAGTGTGAATTCTGGACAAAGAAAGCCAAATTTTTGAGTCATATGATTTTAAGGATAATATTGAGGTTGACCCAACAAAAGTAGAGGTAGTGATGAATTGGGAAAAATCTAAGACAATCATAGAGATTCGTAACTTTTTTTGTCTTGCAAAATACTATCATAAGGGTTTTCCTAGTATAATCCTACCTTTGCTTGCCTTGGCCAGAAAAAAGTATACAGTTAATTTGAACAGTTGACTAAGAATCTAAGAGTTTAAGAAGAGACTGGATACAACATCAATTTTGACTCTTCCATGAAGAAGTAGAAGTTGTAAGATTTACTATGATGCTTTAGATAAGGGCTTAGAAAGTGTACTACTATAACATGGAAAAGTCATTGGGTATGCTTCACAATAATTAAGAAGCATGAAGTAAATTTCCCAGTACACAACCTAGGACTTGTGACAATAGTGTTACTTATACAATGAAAAAGTAAATGCGATCACCAATCACAAGAACCTCAAGTATAAACCAACATGATTATATAATAATGGTGGATAGAGTACATGAAAGACTATGATCATCTCGGGAAGATGAATGTAGTTATTGATACATTGAATCGAAAGTCAAGAGCTATGATGGCAAATATCATTAAATCTATGGAGGATTGAATAAAGACTCAAGGACATGACTGTTATAACTCAGGAATCATGCAAAAGAATGGTTTTTGCAAAGGTCCAAATAGACTGGTGGTTCCATCAAATAAAAATTTGAGGAAAGAATTATTATAAGAAAACCATCAGTCAATATTGTATAGACCCTAGAGGTACAGAGATGTACAAAGACCTGCAAAAGAACTTTAAATGAGAAGCAACGAAAAGAAATATAAGTAATCTTGTAGTCAGATGATTGACTTGTCAAACACCAAAGACCTATAAGAATGTTATAAACACTAAAAATTCTTTAATAGAAGTGGAACCATATCACTATAAAATTCATAATAAGACAAGTGATGGTCATTTGGTGATAGTTGATAGATTGACGAAGTGGGCACATTTCCTTACAAATAGCAAAATTAATCAATCAGTATTAGCCAAACAATATTTGAAGGAAATTGTAAGACTTCATGAAGTACCATTATCTCAAACAGAGATGGAAGATTTACTTCAGATATTGGAAGATTGTACAAAGAACATTAGTTACATCACTTAGATTCAATACAATATTTCACCCCCAAACAGATAGTCAAAGAACTATCTAGATTTTAGAGGATATGTATATGTATTAGAAAGGAAACTAGAATGTATTCCACTAGTTGAATTCATGTACAACAATAGTTTTCTTGCAAGTATCGGTATAGCATTCTATGAGACATTATATGCAAGATTGTGCCAACCAATGACTTGTTGGAGCACTATTAAAGAAAGAAGGTTGATGACGTCAGAACTTGTTGAATAGTGAATAGAAAAAGGTTTAATGCTCAAGCTTGTCAAAAAGAGTTATATAGATAGAAAGAATGGAAATTTAATGTTTACAGTTGGAAATTATATATTGGTAAAGATCTCAACAATCAAATAAATAATGAGATTTTGGACAAAAAGAGAACTTAGTCTTAGAATTATTAGTTATTTTGAAAGGACTAGTCTAGTGGCTTACAAATTAGCCTTATTACCACATTAGTTAAAGTACACAAGGTGTTTTAGCATTGTATATGCCGGACTCTACACATGTACTTCAAACTATGCCAGCTGAATTGAAACATGATTGTACCTTTGAGAAAAAGGCAATATGAATTATGAATCAAAAGGAAATAGAAATTTCCTTTAGTGGCAATATCACTCAATGGAACAAGCTACATGGAAAACTATGAACAAAATGATGAAAACTCATATTGAGTTATTTATGTGATAGCATTATGGTAAATTGAGGATGAAATTTTTATAAGGGGGAAGAATGTAATAACCTAATTTTTTTATAAATTTAAAACTGAGAATTTGAAATTTAGAAAATGGAACTAGAAATTGAAGTTCCAAGAAAATTAACTTCTTATACAAATGGAATTAGGAGTTGAAACATAGATATTTAGAATGTACTCAAAAAATCAAGTCCAACGACATGCTGAAATCAGAGTTTGGATGAAAAAACTATATTTTTCTTAATTTTTAAAAGTTAATTTTATTTTTAAAAGGGTAAAATGGTAATTTCACTTTTGTGCATGGTCCACAAAAGAGGTAAGATATGATTCAGAAGTAAGGTAATATATGAGTTAAGTAGCACAAAGATGAAAGTGGAGATAATGGAAATTCCAATTTCATTAAATTAATTTTAGTATAATCAAATCTTAGCCTATAAATATCTCAAAAATTTCCACAAAAATTGATAAAAAATCTGCTCTCTTTCCCCCAGCTCTCCCTCTTTTCCTTTTTCCTTCCCTTTCCTCATCTCTCTCTCTCTCTCTCTCTCTCTCTCTCTCTCTCTCTCTCTCTCTCTCTCTCTCTCTCTCTCTCTCTCTCTCTCGCTCTCTCTCTCTCTCTCTCTCTCTCTCTCTCTCTCTTTTCTCTTTCTCTCTTCTCTCTCTTATTTGGCAATGCCTCTGCCGAAGCACTTGGCAACCAGATGCCACGAGAAGAAGACAGTGCGTCCATAGATGCCCCATCCCCGAACCTAACAAATGCAAAACCCTTACTCCCTCTTTCTTCCATGTTCATCTCCCTAGCAACCTTTTTCCCTTTCCCTTCCCTTCTTCCCTTTTCCATTCCCTCTCCAGTAGATCCCGTCTTCAGTAACATCGCCATTTTCCCCTTTCCTCCAGTGAACGACCAACATCCACCTATTTCTTTGCCGACGACCATGCTACATTGCCAATCATCCTCTCCTCTGGATGTTTCCAAGTAGGCTCACTCTCTTTCCCTCCATTTCTCATCTTTTCTGGATTTTATTTCTGATTTCCCTCTCCGACTTGGTTTCCTAGGCCAGTAGTCTGTCAGTGAAATAGACCCAACTGGCACGAGTTGAAACCATCTCATGGATGACTCATATGGGAAATCTGAGCCATTCGATGAATTCATGGAACCTTAAAACCTTAATATCTGTAAAAATAGTACGAAAATCAATGGTCCATGTAGGAGATCCAGACTAGAAACAATCGGATGGTCAAGATGGAACCATCTAAACGGTTTTAGTTTAATCCACTTCTAAGACACAATACAGATGCACTCCCTTGGCACATCCTTGCGAGTGCACTGTGCATGCGATGTAGTATGAAATAACCGTGACGCCATAGCGTTCAGATGATGAAAACGTACCCCCGATGAGTTTTGGAGTCCGCGACACACTGGAGCATTTTGGAACAAGCGTTCTGCTTTAGTGCATCTTGGTGACAGTGTTTTGAAGCATTTTTAATCTAGAATCAAATCTAGACTGTTAAAATTGTCCAAAAATATAGAATTTCAATTCAGAATTCATTTTAACTCCAAATTTAGATCTACAACATCCATTTGAATTGTGAAATGATTAAATTAGAAATTGAAGACTTGTTAGATTGATCAAAATCCAAAAAACCATAAAAATGTCTTAGATTAGTTAGATCATAGAAGATCAGATTATCTAAATTAATTGAATAAGTGATATAGTGAAGAGATAAGACTAATAAAATGGTCAAATCCTCCATACATGTGATAAATCATGATCTGAACCATTGATTAAGATCAAAACCCTAGATTTAAGAGCTCAAGATTAAACCTGATTGTTAGATCAACTCAAAAACCTTAGATATGTAATAAGATTATTGAAAGAGTTACATCTTTGTATAATTGCATCTGATCTATTTATAGTTTGAACAATTAAACTTAATCAACGGTCAGATTTAGCATAGTATTAAATAATTGGAAGTAACTTATAAAATAGTCAAAAACCCAATTTCTGACTGATCTACAGTAAATTTGTATTGCATTATTTCAGCTTTATGGTGGAATAGAATTAATTTTAGTAAGGGACCCATAGGAACCCTTATAAGATAAGGATTCGATTTCTTCACCAAATCTTTGGCCCACCTAGTAATCAATCTACATCCTTGTATGTTGTAATCCTAATCCTTGAACATTAATTGAAAATCAAGTAGAAAGAGACCTAGGGTATCAAGCTCATTAGACCCCTTTAAAAGGATGTAATCTATTGTCACTCCAGTGGCTTTTGAGCATTGTGGTTATAGTGGGTGTCTTAAAATCCAAGTGATTTTCACATACCTTCCGTTGACGTTGGTTGACGTTTAAATGCCTCCAAACATGAGGATTATACTAACCACTTTAGAGCAGAACCCAATTGGTAAGCAGTAGTTAAATCTGGAAAGACGAAGGAGCTGCCTAGATTTGGGTTTAAGAAGCTACCACCTATGCACTAAGGAAAGATAATCAAAACATTGCTCAATTAGTAACATACCAATATTGATTGTGCATTATTTAGACTATAAAATATATAGTAGTCAAGATTAAGAGATATCAATTGATCGAGGCCATAGAATGACAATCAAAGGCTAGAAACTAATAATCAGACAAGCCTTTAAGTGAGATGACTATGATCAAGGAAGATCATGATGATCAAGGATAATCAAAGGTAGATCTATGACTAATACATCAAACCTCAAAAAAATGAAATAGACTATAGATCAAACTAAGATCAATGGGAACTAGAAATTAGAACTGCTGATCAATAGCTATAAATCAAAGGTATCCAAAGTAAAGAGATCCACGTAGGTCAAGAACATCATCTTTATAGATGATCAAAGACCCAACATGATGTATATAAAGAATTATGATTAGGGAATAGTTCAAAAACCTAAATCTGACTAATCAGAAGTCAATTCAACCATCAAATTTGTAGATCAATTGTTATAATATAAGAAAAAACTATATGTAAAGGATAGATTAGTCAAGATTAAGGAATGCAAAGAACTCTAGATCATTAATTGATAATCAATGGTTAGAATGAGATAATTAGATGAATCCTAAAAGAGTATAAATATGAGAAGAGAAAGGTAGATGCAAGATCATTCAAAATGATGATCAAGAGATAGAAAATGACATTATATGTGCATATGAATTGACAAATACACAGATTAATATGCTGATCGAGATCATTGATCATCCTAAGTATTGGGAATTATCATGTTCGAGGTAGGTGGAACCTTAAGAATGCATTTTTCTAAATTTCAGGATCTATGTTTTAAACATAGATGTTTAATGATTTAATTAGAATGATATGATTATCTTATGCTTAGAACTAAATGATCATCATCTGAAAGCATGTTCTAGAATTACATTATCTACTTAAATTGAGAAATCACACTCTTGGTAGATGGGTACCATTTATATTACTTGTTTATCCATGAACTTAGATGGTGAAATTATATCCTCAGTGCATGAGTACCAAATTAATGAGGGTGATGATGTTAGTGTGGATTTTATATATGGACAGGCAAATAGTCTACTAGTATTATCATTATTTTCCATACGGACTTGGAGGCCTATTAATTTTGTTTTCGACAAGCATAGGCCTAGGAATACTATGCTAGAAGAATTATGGGAGTTTGGCTACCCACTCTTCGAAATTGTTGATGATATGGATACCATGCCCAAAGAGAGGCTAAAAGTCAGGTGGGGCAATTATGGAAAAATAGCCACTATGATGCCATGTTCCCCCCATACGAACATGAATATTGTGTTTTCCACTTTGGTATCAGTGGATTATATAGGTAGTCATCCAGGAAGCAGGTAAGGAATGAGACTGCCGCATAGTAGTCCTTTATGTATTTTGCACTATGGTGCATGTGATATGGCATGATGAGATGCCCTATGTGATGGCGTGATGAGATGCATGGTAAGAACTCATTACTGATGTTTCCCATGAAGGGATGTTTCCCAACAGACACTAATTATGAACCCCATAAATGAGGGGTGTGGATGATTATGGACCCCCTATGTGAGGGGTATAGATATTGAACCCAGTATAATCTGGGTGTAGATATCATCATATTGTTACTGACGACATTAACTATTTTTCACGATTTTAACAATTTACCTATATATGATATAATTATGAATTATTGGAGAATATATTCATAGAAGATTTCACTTGGAAGATTACATGATGGATTTGCTATGCATAGTATGGTTCATGGAAATTTGAATTACTTTATTCAAATGGAATGTAATGAATATTGATATTGGAATTATCAATGAATTATTGGATTATAAATCATGCTTTTAAATTTTATTTGCTTCTTAAATCCCCTACTAAGCATAGCTCTCAGAGATATTATAAATATTTAAATGTTTATAATATCTCAGAGACAGATAGACAGGAGTGGATGGATACAACAGGGATATACAGTAACCATACTGTTGATCAAGGGTACATACTCTTATTAAAATTCTTGTAGTGTATTATTAGTTATTTGGATTGTGAACTTTGGACATTTAATGAAATAAATATGAGAGGCTTTGTATGTGATCATTAGATGGGTCTTGTTTTCTAGAAATAAATTTCTATTGATTAAGTCAATAGAAATATATTTTTATTAAAAAAAATACGTTTATATGGTAAGCGAGTGAAAGTGACATCTGGGCTTTTAGAAATAAATTTCAAAGGAAACATTTTTTGTTGTTTGAATTTTTAAAAAAAATTGAAATTAAGCATGCCATCTTTTGAAAATAAACATGAAAAAGTGTTTTAAAATTTAGGTTGTCACAAGAACTTCCCACACATACATGCAAGCCATCCACCACCTTGGGAAGCTTTTAAGGGAAGCTCAACTCACATACATTGGAATCACATACAATGAGAGCTTTCTAAAATAAAACAAGCTAGAGACCAAGACCCACATGATAACACATGGCATTTGCTCTTTCTCTTACTCAACCAAAAGAGGGGACTGCTTACGAGAATGGACAAATTTTCCAAGGTAAGCAAGCATATTTTCCCTTGGTTTCACATGATTTACCTAAAGACATAAGTAAGAAATGGTGGAGAAATTAAAGAAGAAGAAGAGAGATAATTTACAAAAAATATACAATTGAAAATCATCTTACTTTTGAAGCATTTAAAGGCCAAGACCTATCCTTTTTGGAGCATATCCTAAGTAACCAATGGATATTCAATCAAGCAAGGATAGATCAATGAGAAGATAGACTACAATGAAGACTAAGCTGAAAGCCCAAGGGTGGAGATTTTTTTGGTGGACTACGCACCTAGTTTCAAGGAGCAAAAATATCATTTAGGAGGGGGAAACATCCTGCCTTACTTGAAGCCTATTGCCAAGAGAAAATTATGTAGGATGGGAGAAAAAGAAGAAAAATTGAGAGTGGCTAAGGAAATCTCAAAAGAATTTAGGCCATCCACTCTAAGGCATTTCAATCCAATGGTGGCAAGAAAAAGAACCCTTAAAGAAGATCATTTTGGATAAGAAAATTTCAAATAAATCTCATCCACTCAAGCCAAGGAAAAGATGATCCAAAGGCGAAGTATAAAACTGAGAAAAACCATAAACCATAGCAGCAGCCACCACTCCATGAGAATTCAAGATGAAACCATAAGGGAGGAAAGTATATCCACCATCCAATCCAATCCAACGGACCACCTTCATCTCAACTTTTTTGAATTCCACATCAATCCCACCAAGAGTTCCACACCCACCTCCCTTATGGATTTTCATTTTCAACTTTTTTTCCTAGATTTTCTCCTTTAGCTTCTATCCCCTTTACCTTCTAGCCTCTCTCCTTTCCCACTCTACCTTATCTCCTTCTATCCTCACCATCTATCCCTCCCTTCTCCTTATGATCCACACCCTCCATTCCCTAGATCTTGCACTCCAAAAATCTATAAATAGAGGTGTAGGAGAAGGGAGTTCCATCTTTTAGTTTCCTTATGCCTTAGACCTACATCCTTGGTGAAACAGAAGGACAGAGATCTCCCTCACCAAAGCTCCCAAGATTTACACGTCCAAATCTTTGGAGAAAAGGTAAGGGTCTTGACCATAATCCCATTTCCCTTATTAGTTTATTCTTCTTTTCTTATTCTCTCTTTCTTATTTGTCATCTTTCGATACAGTCCCTTATTTTTCCATGCATCACCCTAGGGGTGCACTCATGCTCCATAATCATTGCATGCATGCACCTTGCATGCCTTATTTTATGTATATTTCTGCATGCATAAGTAGCTCACTTGCATGCATTTTCAAACTTACCTTCCAAGCTTAGGATTATAGGCACTCTTCCAATCTTTATCTTGCACGCATCCTTGTCCTTCCACCATAGGTTTCCATACATAGTTTTTGTAACATCTTGAATTTTACCTTAATAAATATGTTAAATTTCATTGTTATATTAATGAATGGAAGTTGTTTATGTGGCAATGTTAAGTATAGGAGACACTTAGGTCTAGAGTTCAAAACACCATATAGTTGTTTTGACATGCTTAGGAGAAATTTTGGCAACAAAGAATACTTATTTAGATAGAAGCATGATTAGCTTAGTTATCCTAATGAAATGAGAAATAATGAGAGATGAATGTGAGTTGATGATCATATGATGAGAAATGAAAGGTCCAGGATTAAGCCTATCTAGAATTGGATATCTAAAACTAGGAAACCTAAAGAGAGTGGGACATCTTAGATAGTTAAATGGATGGATGAAATCTTAACTGAAGTGAGGTATGGAAGGATGGGATAGAATTGCTTAAGAGCATGTGAGATTAGTTACAAAGTTAGGTGATGAATTTTGTTGAGATAGAAGACTAGGATTGAATCAAAGAGAATACATTTAGGGAGTGACAACATTCAAAACATGAAATTGTGGAGCACAATTAGGTTAGATAAGTATACAGTAGCATAGGATGTTTGTTTCTACATGTGTTCACACAAGATGGCCAAAGCACATATAATAAGAGCTCATGAGAGTCCTAAAGGGACAAGAACTAACTAATTAAGATGGGCTGAGACACTTAAATGGGAGCCCAAGTTGAGAGACCTAAATGGGCTAGGAATAAGTGATACTATGATGTTTTGGCCATGAGAAGCTAACCCAATTAGGCAATCCAATGGCCCATAAAAGAAAAATATGTGTGAGTCCCATTTCAACTAGGAATCCTTGATAAAATGATAATTTAAGCAAAAAACATGATTACTAGAAAGTGAGTGAGTTAGAGAGTGAGATGATGAACCTTAGGAGAGATGAAGGGCTAGGATTATAATCTAAAGAATCACCTAACTAGCCAAACAAGACTAGGTATGATTGGCTAAGAAAGCATGACCCACACATGACTAATGGAAGCCTAAGTAGATAGTGTGGATGTCTTAAGAAGAGGAGCCATATTTTTAGCCTTAGGGGAGATGCCTACTTTTAAGGGGCTTAGGTGACTTAAAAGAAAGTGAATTTAGATTACTTATGATGGATGATTTCATGTGAGATTAGATTGGGAAAATGAGAGTCCTAAGTGCATTAAAAGAGTGTGTCACATAGGATTGAGAGATGAGAGAATGTAGGGGTGAGATGCAACCTACAAAACAAGTAACACATGACTAGAATACTAGTATGGAGGCCTAAGTTAGGAAAACCAATTGAGCTAGATTGCATGGGCTTGCTTGGACATGTTTTCTAATAGAAGTAAACTCATCTAGAGCAGCCCAAACCCTACAAGTCCAAAACCATCCAAGAGTCCTAACTATTGTAGGACTTCTTGGTTAAGTTAAAAAAAAGTAATTATATTAAACTTTCACCAAATACAATGATCCTAGACACCTATTAGAGTCATGGAGCTTAGAAAATGTTGTGGGAATCAAACACCTAATCAAATTAGGGAACCATGAAGTAACTTCTAGAAAGGAATGACTTAGGAAGTAAGTAAGCTACAAGGTAGTTAGGATAGGAACACAAGGAGACCACTCCTAACCAAAATAGGAGAACCAAGGTGAAAAAAACCTATAAATAAAGCAATGGATGTCCTAGCCTAGGGATTTTCAGTTGAACTACATCCTAGGAAGAAAGAGGAAAGGAGAAAGAGAGAATGAGGAAAGAGGAAAGGAGAAAGGAGAAGAAGAAGAAGAAGAAGTAGGAGAAAGAAAAGAGGAGAAACCATGTAGAGGGATGGCTAAAGCCTTAGACTAGGATTTTCAAGTTGTTTTCAAGCAAAAAACTATGAATATTTTAAAGAGATCATGTATTGTTTTCATTCCAGTTTCAATCTCATTTTTCTCTTATGATACAAATGATGTTAGGATAGGTTTTTTCTAGTATTTTTGCATTAGTGATTAGCTTTTAGGTTAGTTTCATGTCAGTAAAATCTCCATGGATTCTGATAAGTGAAGCTTCATGTTTCAATCATAATTCTAAGAACTATTCCTTACTTTCTTGTCTTTATTTGCTTATGTATTTCTTTTCTTGTTCATTTATCAACTCATTGTAATTATTCAATTAATGAGTTAGTTGTCTTTTATTTCTTTATTTTCATATTTTGCTTCTTAGATTTCGTACTTTATTTTCTCACTTAGTTTACTTGTTCTAGCTTATTTGTTAAATTTTTATGCTTAGAATCTTTACTTTCCTTTGATTGTCTAGGTTAAAGTTAAAATAACTTAAATCTTAATTAAATTTTCTGAAAGAGTCCTTGTGGGATTAACCTGTATTTGTCCCTTCTATACTCCAATAAAACCATGCACTTATAGTAATTAGTAAAACACATCATCATACTATGAACGGGGGTCCTGCAATATCCTAAATTTTTATAATGAAATTTTTGGAATTTATCAGGCAAAAATCACCTTTTCACTTGATTATTATGATATGGAGGATAAAATAAAATAAATGACATGTTTTTAAACAAAAGTGCATTATTTATTATTAGGGTTAGTTAGGTTGGTTGATAAATTAGTTAACTAATTATTTAAATTAGATTTTTTTAATTAGTAGTTTAATTAAATTATAATTTAGTTTTAACTTAGTTTAGAACTAATGAATCAAGATTTATTAAGTTAAATATTTTATTAAAACTTAGAAGTATTAAAATAAGGTGTTAATTAACTAGAGTTGGATTTAATGGAAAATTGTTATGTTCTAGATCTAAGAAGTTTAGGACAAAGCATTTAATGCTCACACATCCCTCGGACCTATATTTAGAAATATGTGTGAATATTGACAAATTTGAAAAGATTTAAAAGGAAATGGTAAAGGGATTTCAAATTTCTATGTGACATCTAGCCCTGTTGCGTAGGTCCTTCTATTTATTTATTCCCACTCCTAGACACTAAATAAGACATTATTAGGGGTTAATTTGGCTTCACTCGAGATGCCAATGGAGGGTATTTGTTTGGACTATACCTAATCAACTGTGGTCATAGTGGATGACTCGTCCAAAACTATAGCATCCCTTTTTTTTTCGAAACATTATTCAAATTTATTTGATAAGTGATAAAATTTTCTTGCTTTCAAAGAATTTAATGTGTGATATGATATAATTATTTTTATAAAATACTCCTTGTCAAGCTAGGTGTTACTTCTTGAAAGTCTCCCTGTATAATAGTCTAACATGAAAATGGTTAGAAGTACATACCACAAGATATATTGATCACAAATAGAATTACATTTCCACCAAATATAAATATAAAGACCCATTTAAGGGCTTGTACCTTGTGTCAACAAAATGAATATGTAAAACCCAAAATTTTAATCATATAGAAGAAGTCTATCATATAAGTCCACATTAGGGTATCCCATACATTTAAATCAAGGACTCATCACCTTCGCCTCGCCCTTCTCCTTTGTGCTAAATCTACCATTTGTATCACATGACATTTGTGGTTATAGGGGTGAGTATATCAACCGCTCATGAGGAAGAATACTAATATAAGCTGGCCTACAAAGATACAGCAACAGTACCATAATATACCTATAGATGTCTACGTATATATGTGTGAGTCAAAAATATGCATAACTCATTATTTTCTTATTTTCCACCTTCATAAATACACATATCCATAGTCATGAAATAAGGTGAGAGTATGCAAAGTGCAAATCACACTAAAAGGCTATCAATTCCAAGTTATGCATAAACCAATAATCAATAAACCATCAATTCGGAAAATGGTCGGCAATCCACAGATAAAGTGCACAATCTACCATTAAATTGAGTATCAAAACTCATGTCCACCCAATAGTGGAAAACTAACTAATCAAAAAAGGATGGCATACCAACAGAGACTCAGGCTTAAACTCTTGAGGGTGACCAACATGTGCAACATGCCCATAATCCATACCCAAACTCCTATGCTCATATGGCCCTACCATCACCCTAGGTGATTACAGTAGCCTCTACGTCGACCATGGATACCTCAAGGGCTAATCCTCAAAGGGCCTCATGGGACACCTATTTAAATGGGTCATGCAAATGGAGAAGATCTTTGAGGTGATGAAATGCCCTGAAGATAACAAAGTTATGCTTGCAGTGTTCATGCTTGAGGCAGAAGCTGAACACTGGTGGAGGATAGTGGAGAAGCTAAACACTAGTGGAGGATAGTGCAAAACTTCTAAAGATGGTAGTATGGACTAGAAGAAGTTTTGGGTGGTGTTTTATAATAAATACTTCCAAGACATAGTGAAAGATAAGGAGGTTGAATTCATGGAACTCATTCAGTGTAGCAAGAAAGTGGTAGAGTATGAGATCAAATTTTCTAAAACAATCTCGATTTGCTCAGCATATGGTAGAACATGAGGCAAGAAAGGCCAAGAAGTTTGATAGAGGCCTTTTTACCAATATTAGGAACACACTCAAGGGGTTTGAAGTTCCTAAAGTATGCAAACATTATCAACTGTGCCAAAATCATTGAATGGGACTATGAAGGGTTCCAAAAAATAAAAGATTCAGAGTTCACAACAACAGCAACTTCAGGAAGAAGTAAGAATGGAAGAACTTCAATAAGAAGAATGAAGAAAAGAAGATATGGGAGGTGTTTGGGAAGTTTCGTCGGTTGAGCCCATGTTGTAGGCTAACAAGAGCTTGCTTTGGATGTGACAAGGTGCCCCACATGACCAAAGACAATCCTAAGAAACGTAAACAACCTCATCAACCACCCAAGCCCAGGTTGCAAGGGAGAGTCTATCCTATCTCTCATCAGGATGATAGGCTTCAAAGTCTATCACAGAATGTACCATTTTAATATCCAAAAAAGTCCCTAAAGTATTGATAGATCCATGCTCTACACAATCTTTCATTTCTCCGAGTTATGCATGCCAAGTAGAGAATAAGTAAGAACTACTAGATTATAATCTCATAGTAACTATACCTATTATAGATATGTTAGTCACAAATAGAGTGTACAAACATTGTCAAGTTAAAATAGGAGACAAAGAGTTGTAAGTAGACTTGGTCTTATTAGACATGTAGGATTCCACTGTATCCCTCGGTATGGATTGTTAGCAGTGTATAATGCAGGTGTTGACTGTTCCAAGGTACTAGAAGAGCTTCACCAATGACAGTAATTTCTGCAATTAAAACTAATTGAACATTGAGAAAAGGGAGTCAAGGTTTTCTCTCATGTGGTTGATGAATCCAAAGGAAAGCTTGACGTTAATGCATTGTAGTAGTCAATGAATTCCAATTGTATTTCTCAAAGAGTTACTTAGGACTTCCAGCAAAAGAAGAGATAGAGTTTAGTATTGAACTCATAGATGTAAATAACCTTATTTCTAAAGCTCTGTATTGGATGGCTTTAGCAGAGCTGAAGGAAGTATAGTAACAACTAGAAAAGTTATTAAACATAGGTTTCATTTGACCTCATGTTTCACCTTGGGGTGCCTCAGTATTATTTGTGAAGAAGGACAGATCAATGAGTATGTGTATTGACTATATGCAGCTGAAACAAGTGACAATAAAGAACAAATATCCATTGCCTATAATTGATGACCTACTAGATTAGTTAAGAGGAGCTCAGATATTCTCTTAGGTTGATCTCAGGATAGGCTATCACCAACTCAGAGTCAAGGAAGAGGATATTGCTAAGATTTCTTTTAGGATGAGGTATGACCACTACGAGTTTTTATTTATGCTATTTGAGTTAACCAACACTCTGATAGTTTTAATGGACTTGATGAACATGATCTTCAAGACATTTTTAGATAAGTTTGTTGTCATCTTCATTGATGTCATCTTAGTCTATTCTCAAAATTTGAATGATCATGTAAAAAACTTAAGAATTGTTCTGTAGATCCTAAGGGAACATAAATTGGGTATGAAACTAAACAAGTTTGAGTTTTGGATGGAGAAGGTGGTGTATCTTGGGCATGTTATTTTAAAAGAAGGAATATCCATGGATCCTTCTAAATTGAAAGCAATGACAAAATGGGAAAGGCCGACCAATGTGACAGAGATGCAGCGTTTCCCAGATCTAGCAAAGTACTACAGATGTCATTCCTTAATCTTGCCAACCCTTAAAGGAAATTGACATGGAAAAATGTGAAGTTCATTTGGAGTGAAGAGTGTAAGCCAAGCTTTTAAGAGTTAAAGACTTGATTGATGTTGGCACCTATCATAACAATTCCTAGTAAAAATGATGGACCTGTTATTTATTGGGAAGCTTTGAGGAAAGGTCTAGGATGTGTAATTGATGTAAAATGGGAAAGTTATAGCATATACATCCAAACAACTGAAGACTTGTGAGCAGAACTACCAACTCATGATCTGAAGTTAGCCATAGTAGTTTTCACACTAAAAATCTAGACACATTACACATATAGCAAGCAATTTGAAGTTTATATAGATCACAAGAGTTTGAAATATGTGTTCTCAGAAAAAGATTTGAAGATGAGATAGAGAAGTCTTCAGGACTTCTAGTACACATAATGATGAGATAGTGGAAGTTATTGGAAAAGGAATTGGAACCCAGGGGTCAAGAATGCAAGCCCTAGAGTTATTCTTACAAATCTAATACTTGAACCAATTTTAGTCTAACACATCAAAGAGTCTCAGACTGCTAATGTTCAATTGAAAAATATTATGATGGAGGATACATAGTGTAATAAAAAGGAATTTGAAATCAAAAGTGATGGTGCTTTCAAAAGGATGTTACATGTTATAGATGATATAAAGCTGAAGAGAAGATTGAGATGAAGCATATCAATCAAGATATATAGTACACCCATGTGACGACCTTGGTTTTTCAAATGCCTTTTTAAGAATCATTTTCGAAAGGCAGGATCCCTTTTTTAAAATTTATTATAGAAGAAAACATCAAAAATATTTTTCTTTGAAAATACTTTTTAGAAAACCCCAAGCATCAACTAACCGATCAAAACTCCTTCATGAGTTCTAAAATCATATATTTTTACATCCAAAATATAATGAGTCAAAACTTATCATTTGCCAGAATTCTGTCCAATTACAGCCCATAGTCCAATATGCATTAAACATATTTATACATGTCTAAACAGATTATCAAAGTTACATAACTCCTCAGCCGTCTCACATTATTGATAAAATGCACTGATCATACATACATCGTCATTACTCGCTCTGACTATTTGGAGCACATGGTCTCAATGCTCTTACCTTTCTCTTCTTCACATTTTATCTGTGGAGTTGGTGGGGTGAGTAGGAGAATATACTTAGTAGGTAAAAACCAAGATGAAAAATATAAATCAACATAAATTTGCATCCATGTACTCATGCACACAATGAAACATCCTTAGGTATAGTTTCTAAGATTTATCAAGATAAATTCATAATGCATCATTTGCATACGTTTTAAACATTCCATCAAAGATTTTAGTTCAACAGAGTACAACCCAAGTATAAGAATAATGTGATATGTCAACATGAAAAGAGTCCTAGTTAAACATGTGCACAAAATAGACGATAAAAGAGTTAAGCACTAAAAGCTCAATTTAAATCTCATATAGGAAAGTGCTTGTCAATTTATGTCAAACATATCAGTTCTCAACATGCAAATATAAATATATCAACTCTTAAATCATCTAAGGCATTGTCATGCCTAATGACCAAGGTATCTATGGCCATATTATGTGCGTGGTGCCTAAATATCAACCTATGGCAACTGCCTTATAATGGGACACTGCAACACTATAGTAACTACCCAATCTTGGGACACTGTAGTAAAAAGAATATATGGATCACTATGTTGCGGCAACTGCCCAATAATGGGACACTATATGCTCAAACACTGACACCAACTGCAAGATTTATCACCGTCTTGCATGGGAGGTGAATGGGTCAATCAATGTAGCCTTCCCATGATGCCACACTCAAAATCTAACGACTTGGTCTTAGTGTTGAAATATTAACTTTTAGAAGGTGGGTGGCCATCCCTATAACCCTCCTATCATAGTGTTCATTAGGCAAAAGCGCCTATCTAAAATAAATCCTCGACAAATCAATGCATGAAAAATCTAGGTGCAATTGTACCCTTGCGACATATTAGCCACCCACTGATCACATAATCATATCCTCGTCATGGTTTAAAAATACAAAATTTTCATGTAAATGCAAATAATATGTCAAATATAAATAAGGTACAAAATTTAATTAAAACTCAACTCATGATATGCATTTTACCATTTCAAGTATAATCATAAAATTCCTTTATTTTTGTGAAAAATTTGACAAAGTTTTCCCTATTTATAAGACAATGCACATTTAATGCATACAATGCAATTCAACACATCATTTCATGCTTAAATAAAAATAGAGACTTTGTCTCCTAACAATCTCATTCACAATTAACAAAAGAGTCATCACATAATTTAAATTATAAGGATGTTATATTTTACAACTTAAGAATGAACAATTAACTACAATTTAAGTGCAGTAATTATATTTATTTAATAAAACAATACATAAGTGCAATAAATATGAAAACTTAGCAATCTTAGAATTTAGCCCCCTCGATCTGACAGTTCAAATTTACTACAATAAATCACGAATTAGTTGGAGGTTGGTTAAAGATTAAGAATGACCTATCAGAGACTTAATTATCAATTAAGTGCCAATATGAGAAATATGGAATAAGCGTTACTTCTTGATCACAGTTAGATCATCCCTGATCTACTATTCAACCTCAAATAAGATACCTCTTGGTTTTGGGGACATCAATTCATACATAAATCAGTTAGATTTGATATTCCAAGCCTAAATTATATAGATCTAAGCACTTGAGTGTTCAGATCTACAAATTATTGGTTTGATCATTATTTTATATATATAATAAGCTTTTCACTTACTGTTTTTAACCTAAATTGTCCTTAACATGCAATTCACATAATTAGATTCATAAATCTATTGTCTGTTCGTATTTTCAATGGTCAGATTTGTAGATCTAGCATCATTTATGCACTAAGTTTAGATAAAAAATTTAAGGGTCAGATGATCTCTGATTGAACTTTCATTAACACAAATGAGTAATTCATTTAGTAAGGATTCCATCCATGTAATTTTCTCATCTTTTACCTCACCAGAATCTGATCGTGCAAGTCAAAATCCAGTCACTGTTGCCAAAAATGATGACTGAAAAACAGTCATCGACGATGACTATTACACAGTATTGTAAACATGATTTTTTCAAGAAAATGAAACATGGATCTTGTAAATCTTGATTTTACCATCACTCCCTTAAAAATCTAGAGCAATTCTATCACCCTTTATTGCAAAAAAAAAAAAAAGACGAGAAAATCTATGAAAACCTCTATTGGTTTTTCTGTCTTTGCCAACAATGGGAGGAGATGAAGGTGAGAGAGAGAGGAAAAGGGAAAAGAGGGAGAGGAGAAGGAGAAATCCATGAGTGAGTGGGATTCCTACCTATGCCAGTGACAGTAGCCGGTGGTGATGCCAATGCCAACGGTTTAATGAAAAGGGTATACAGAGAGATGGAGAGATGCAGCGGTAGAGAGAAAAGAGGCATGTGATGAGGGAGAGATGGAGAGAAGGGAGAGGAAGGTGGTGGTGCTCATTGGCCTCTTTCCTGTGTGATGGATAGCCAAGAGTAAAGCTCCACTTGTTGAGCTTCTCTTGGTTGACTATCGCATGGGGTCCATCACTGTGAGGGGGTGCCATTATCAATTTGGCCCCCTATGATATTTAGTAAAATTTTGGGTTTTTCTGTCTTTGATCTTGGTTTCATGCAAATTTACTATCGTTGGAAAGCTCACATCATGTACATTCTGAATTTTGAGGTTTTAAAGTCTAATTTGGAGTGTTTACTAAATTTACTTCTATGAATTTCAATTTTCAGTGAATTTTGATTACGCATTGCAAGTTCAATAAAAATAGTGACAAAATGTAGGATTGTTACAACTTAGGGACCACTAGGATATATAATGATATAAAAAGCAAGTTTTGGTAGAATAACTGTTAAGTATTCAATTTTGGTCAAAGTACCCATAAGTTAGCATTCAATTAGATTATCTAACCGTTCAAATTTGCAAAATTTAGCTTGATTTTGAATTTAGCTCCAATTGACCATCCAAACCTTAATTTTTCAAAATCAATGGTCAAATGATCATTAGAGCTTATTAGATGACTAATGTACAATTCAAATGATTCTAATTTAGTCTTCTCTTTCCTATTCTTCCTTCTTTCCCTCCTTATTCTTCTCTTTTTCCTCTTCTTCCCACTCTCACTCACACACAACTCTACCATTCTTCTCTCTTTTCCTTTTCCTTTCCCATCCCCATCTCATGCAGAACTCCCTCTCTTTCCTTCTCCTTCATTCCTCCACTCCTTTTCTCCTCTTGCTTCTCTATTCTCTCTTCTTCTCAACCCCTTCCTTAGACTGTAGCTACAAGCAATCCCAGAGGTGCGGCAAGCTGCACCACCCTTCCCCTTGCCATCTCTCTCTCTCTCTCTCTCTCTCTCTCTCTCTCTCTCTCTCTCTCTCTCTCTCTCTCTCTCTCTCTCTCTCTCTCTCTCTCTCTCTCTCTCTCTCCAAGTTTCTCTTCTTCTTCTTCTTCTCTCATATTCCCTTCCCTCTCTTACCTGCCTCTTCTTCTCTCTCCCCTCGTCTCCCTCTCTATTTGATCAACGGAAGACGTAGCTTGCCCAAACACCCAGAAGCAGACGTCGCTTGCCTTACCCAGCTCGGTACGTCATTTTCCTCTGCCCAGTCCTTCAACACCCAACACGGCTCTACTTGCCTCAGCCAGCTGACCTCCATAGCGCCAAACATTGTCTAGCACCAATGTCTCCGGCTTCCTCGTCAGTCCCACCATCCCCATCTCATGCACAACTTCCTCTCTCTCTCTCTCTCTCTCTCTCTCTCTCTCTCTCTCTCTCTCTCTCTCTCATCCCCCACTCTAACCTAGTCCATCACACTCCACCTGGTGGTGCTTGATCGCACTGCACTAATCCAACCCCCTATTCTACGGCACTCTTGTGATGACCCGGGTTTTCCCATGCATTTTTAAATGCAATATCTAATTCCTAAGGCGGGATGCATCCTTATTTGAAAACCATTTTATGAAAACAATGCAATGCAATGCAGCAGAAAATCTTTTGTTTTAAACTCATATTGAAAACCCCGAGTGTCATTTGCTATCACAACAACCAAAGTAGTTTTTGAAAATTTCAGAAATCATAAATGTCTTCCCAGGTCTATCCAGTCACAACTTACAGTCCAACTGTAAATAAATACAAATACATGTCCAAAGGGTAGAGTGTTTACTTACATGTATAATTGTCTCCTTTTGATTTTTCTTGCTCGTAGCACTAACATTTCCTGAGGTGTCTTCTACTTGTGAATGGAGCTATCCTGAAAAATGTTAAGGATTGGGTGAGTATATACTATACTCAGTAGGAGTCTATCATTACTAGTTTTACAATGCATGCTACGTTTAAAATCATATGCTCTTTAAAACATGTGCATGTTTGAACAATCATGTTCAATATCGATATTAAAAACCATTGTCAAATTGGAATACTGACGACTTAAAGAATCGCATAATCCAAGTCGAAAGTATCATAAATATATATATATCATAAACATAATGATATGCATAAGATGCTCAACTGAATCCAACTCAAAACAATCATGGCTCTTTTCAAAAGTCTAGTAGCGATAGAGCACCTACCTCGAAGTCTCCTGGAGTCGCGTCCTTCATCACTTAACCCTACCTTAGGTCTCATTTATAAACTCCTGGATATGAATGGATAACAAGGAGTCCTTATCAATTTCGATCTATTTAGAAATTAGATCGCTAGATCTGCCTTTTAGGGTCCATGGGTCCTTGCCTAATTCATTGTCAGGCTAGATCCTATGATATGGATCTACTATTCAATGGTTAAACTCTGTAAATTGTCCTCTGATCTTAACTTTATAGTCTCCCACATCATGGTTTCCAAGATGTGTGCGCGTCTTGGTTGAACCAGGACCCATGCCTGCACGTTGTGTGCCCAAAGGTCTTGCCATGGACTGCTTTTGCACGCGCACATGCATGCCTAAGCGACGCGCTATGACGCGCATCCTGGATGGCATTGCACGGACGCACCTTTGGTGTAGCATGGCACGTCTCAGCTCCCAAGGCACCCCGTGCATCCTAGTCGAGCCAGGACCCGTGCCCCACGTCGCGCGCGAACCCGAAGGCCGCACCAGGGACAGTGTACGCACTGTCTAGAACCCATCCCAGGGACCTTGTCCCAGGCGCACATGAAGCATGGCGTCCCTAGGACGCCTTGTTCGCACAGAGCCGGATGAAACTGGCTGGGATGTTTTCCGGCTGGAAAAACCAGATTCGACATGGATCTAGCTTGGGGGAAGTAAAACGGAGAGAGAAGCTTACCTGGGTAGCCGGGGACGCCCTTCTTCTAGCAGTGCGTTTCCCTATACGCCTAACAGAAACCCCTGTTGTCCGAAACCCACGAAGAAGGGGAAAACCCCAACTTCCGATGAGGGCAGAGGAAGAAGAGGGGAGGTGAAGAGATGGGAATGGCCGGCCTGACTCGGGCCTGGCCGGAATGTGTAGGGAAAACCATTGTGGGGGTTTTCTGATTTTTTTTTTTTCCAGAAACCCCAACCTCAAATAGTCAAAAAAATCGTGATTCAAAGAGGAGGGAGATAGGGCTTTTTATAGCCTTGCTATGGCGGTGCTGCCAATGGCGGTGCCGCCATTGGCGGTGGCAGAAACCTCTGGAAACTATGGTTTCTGGAGAAATCTAGAGGAAGAAGAAGACAGGGTGCCGTTATCAAAACGACCCCTGCATTTTCTGTCTTTTTCTTTTTTAATTTAAATTACAGAAATGCCCCTAATCTTTAAACGGCCGTAACTTCTTCATACGAATTCCGTTTTTGGCGTTCTTTGAGGTGTTGGATTCCATTTTTTGAGTAGAATCTAATGGTACCAAGTTTTCTTACAAATTCCTTCGTTTACTATTTTAAATAAAGTAAAACATTTAACATAGTTCATTTCCTATAGAATGCCCAATTCAATAGCGTAAATTGCTCGGGGCATTACAACTCCTTTCACCACACCAGCCAGACAGCCCCGGCTTCCTTTCTTCTTCTCCATTGCGTCACATCTGCCTCCACTAGAATCAAGCGACACCACCACCTCTGTTTCCACAAGCCCAGCTCTACTCCATTCTCTGACCTCTGCTTCATCACTTGGGTTTGTTTTTACTGCCCTCTCTCTTTCTCCTATCCCGCGCTCCTCTCTCAACTCTATTTCCTCCACCACGCTAAACAGCCAATCCCATCATCGTCACTGGCCCACATCATCACTGAACCAGACGATGCCCAGAGCTGTGCAACGCTCCCTATCTCCTCTACTCCACTAGCCAGATCAGGCTATCCCCATCTTCCACACACAAGCAGCACCAAGCCTAGACCAGTCAGATGGTGTTCTCTACTCTGCTTTGATTCCTTCCACCGCCGTCGGTCAGCCCAAAGATGGAAACCCAAAATGGGTTTTCCTCCCTTTCTCTCTTCTCCCCTCTATTCTCCTCCTTCTCCCCCTCCATCTCCGGTGTCCTCACTTTCTTTGCGATTTTTGTCTGGCTTTTCTTAAAAAATAGATTTTTAATAAAATTCCTTTTTTGCCCTTTTACATTTAAAGTTAATTACATGTCTGCCCTTTTATGTTAATTACATCTGTGTCCCATTTTATTCTCATTCTACTTTATCTATGTCTTTCTTATCGAGGAATTGCCCAATCCATACCAGATCAATCAAGGCCTAAGTCAATCAACTAGTTAGCCTTAATCAACCAAAATCTTCAATTTCTCATTCATTTCTTATCTTATTTCAAATTAACTTTACAGTTTCATTCTTAGGATATCCCTAGACCTAATTGACATATCTGATCTTTAATATGAACTTAGTAACTTAATCTGAGTTATCCAAACCTTGAAATTACAATTTAGCCCAGATCTCTCTATTTTTGCAAAATCTGGCAAATCAAACTGGTAGATCTCTAATCAAGGACTTATTGAATACATCTATGAAGGCTGATCAACTTTTAGAAGATCATATTTGAAGATATTGATAGTGATTAAGCTAGGGAAGTAGTTTTTTTTCATGTTATTTGATTTATTTGTTTTATTTAAGAATTGAAAATTTTGTAATTTTGAGAAGTTGATTAAATATAAACTCTGATTATAATTTCAATAATTCCAGTATTTTTGAGTAATTTATTTTTAATTTTAGATAATTAAATTGTATTAAAATTCCCACTTTTTAAGTTAAGTCTCCGTGGGATCGACCCATACTTGCATAAGCTATATTACAATAGCCCGTGCACTTATAGTTAAACATCAACAAGTTTTTTGCACCATTGCCGAGGACTTGCAAAGGAGTTTTTATAAAATTTAATTCAAAAAAAATCTAGAAAAAAAAAAGAAATTCTAATTTTTAGCATTTTATGTGCAATTTTCAATTGTTTTTAGGTTATAATCACCTTGTTTCTTGAATTTGGTACTCATTTCTAATTTTATTTTTCAGGAGATTGGAAAGTGGAGGAATTTGGAAAGTGGATCTTTACCAAAATAGAAATTTCCCTACTTTCTTAGAATAGGACTTTCTTTTTTCTTTTGAGTGAATCTTGTAATAAGGATCCTTGTAAATTGCAATTTTTGTTTTAAATTTTAAAGAGTTGTATAATACAAGGAAAGTGTGGGATAAGATGGCCCACACTTGATCTTTATCAAAAACCTTATTATAAATTTCCTCACTCATTTATTTCCTAGATTAGGGTTTGCATTTAGAATAAATAGCACTATTTGGTAGTGTAACTCATATAGAAAGCATATTTTATAATTGTTGCATTTTAGGGTTTGCATTAG
Source organism: Warburgia ugandensis (assembly GCA_035236585.1). Lineage (NCBI taxonomy): Eukaryota > Viridiplantae > Streptophyta > Magnoliopsida > Canellales > Canellaceae > Warburgia > Warburgia ugandensis. The sequence goes on from CP141128.1 coordinate 57,439,256, forward strand.
TTTATTGCTTTTAATCGCATCTTAGGACATGTCTAATACTTTAAGGTGAATTATATGCTAATCGAATTGCTATAGTGTATGAAAATTAATTAGTAAGGGCACCCGACCTCACAAGATCAAGGGTAGATTTCATCACCACTCATTAGCCCACATAGGATAATCACCTCAAGCGCGTAGCCCTACCATTCATATTAAGTTAAAATCAACTAGAAAAGGCCTATAAGGTCATCATATGCTCGTAGGACCCTCATAATTGGACACGATTTATTGTCACTCCAATGGCTTTTGATCACTGTGGTTATTGGGAGTTATCTAAAAGAGCCTCGCTCTTCTCCCACCTCCTATTGACGTTTGTTGAGGTCTAAACGCCTCCTTACATGAGGGTTGTATTAACCACCTTGGGTAAAACCTAACTGGTAAGCAGAAGTCAACTCATAAAGAGAAGAGGAGCGTTAGATTAAGCTAATTAAAAGCAACGTCCCCATAGAAAATCAAAATGTCTATGCTTGTTAGCCTTAAGGAATTGCATGATTGTGTCCTTGATTGTGCATCATTCTAGGCATTAGGTTGCATTATTTAGGATAGTCCTCTTCAAAAGAAGAAGCTTCCCTTGTATGCACTTTTGGAGATGCGACAAAACCGGAAGGTTAGTCAAGTACGACAAAAAAGATACACAACAAGATCAGGCCACATCAATGACTGATCAACGCTCAAGGGATAATTCACCCCATGGTAGTCAAGGGCCTCCACTCATCATGAATGAGGATCCACCACCCTTGATGGATGATGAATATCAACCTCCACCAAGGAGAAATAATCATCAACCAAATAGAGATTGGAGAAGAAATAAGAATAGGGAATGGGACCAACAGAGTGAACATGTAATAATGAGGGTTATCAAAACTTCATGGTAGAACTTTAAAAGACTACCTTCAGCTTACACACAATAGCACACCATCCTGTGTAATTCTTCCTCAGAATACTGGTGCGTTAGATTTAAAAACGAGAGTAATCCAATTACTTCCCAAATTCCATGGCTTCGATAGTGAGAGTCCTTACTTGCACCTTAAAGAATTTGATGACGTATGTAGTACCTAAAGAACACAAGATATAAATCTTAACATTGTTAGGCTTAAACTTTTTCCTTTCTCTTTAAAGCAAAAGGCAAAAATGTGGTTTAATGCGCTGCCATCAAGTTCAATAAGAACTTAGAATGAAATGACTAGGGAATTCTTAAAGAAGTTTTTCCCTACTCATAAAACAAATACGCTTCACTGCAAGATATGAACTTTACCTGGAAGGATAAAGAATCATTCTATCAATGCTGGGAAAGGTTCAAAGAACTACAACTCACTTTGCCCACTTCATGGCTATGAACCATGGTGCATCATTAGCTTCTTTTATAAAGGACTAAATTCTGACATGCGCCAATTTGTAGAGATTATGTGTAATGGTAACTTTCTCAACAAACAACTAGATGAGGTGGAGGAGTATTTGGAATGGCTAGCTGAAAGTGCACAAACCTGGGCTGACTCAGAAAGAATAGAACATTTAGATAGACCTAAGCCCAATAACACCCATGCTAGGGGAGGCAAGTATGCTATGTTTGAAAAAGATGATATCAATGTCAGAGTAGCATCCCTAGCAAGAAAAGTAGAAGCCATAGAAATGGGAAAGAAAAACTCAAATAAAGAAGAACAAGTGTGTAGCATTTATGAGAGTACCACCCATCTTACTCAAGAATGCCCTACCATTCCAATATTCCAAGAGGTACTTCATGATCAGGCTAATGCACTTACGCATATAAAAGACCTTTCTCCCCATATTCAGAGACTTATAATCCCAACTGGAGAAACCATCCAAACTTCAGTTGGAAAAATAGATCTACTGCTAATGTTCCGCAACTAAGACCATATCAACCTCATCAACAAAACCAAGGACTTCTTACCTTACCTTATCAAACTCATCAACCTCATTCTTTTGGACCTTACTTGCCCCCACCTAAAAGGCATGTTGAGGATAATATGCATAGCCAAAACCAGGAAAGGAAAATTTCTCAATTAAAAAGTCAAATAAAACAAACCAACCAGTCCATGAATGAATTAAAAAATATGAAGAATCAAATGATGCAACGTATGGAAAAAGAAAAGTTCTCAGCTCAACCACAAGCAAACCTTAGGGAGTGCATGCGGTTAGCACTAATGCATCTGATGCAACATTTAGCTCTACCATGGAACAGACTAAGGTTATTACCATTCATAGGAGTGGTAGAAGAATTGAGAAAGATGAGCCTCAAAAGACTGAAAAGGTAGAAAATTCCACAAAAGATAAAGAAAACTTAAAGTAAAAGGACCTTGTTTCACCTGTTGACCCATGTCCTATACCTACTCCATTTCCTCAAAGGTTGTGTCAAGCCCCAAAGTCTGCCTCTAATGATGAGATTTTAGATATTTCAAGCAAGTCAAGATCAACATACCAATCTTAGATGCTATAAAACAAATCCCATCATATGTCAAATTCTTAAAAGACTTCTGTGCCATAAAGAGACAATTAAATGTCCAAAAGAAGGCATTTTTAACTGAACAAGTTAGTTATATTCTTCAATATCATACACCACCAAAGTACAAAGATCCTGGTTGCCCCACTCTTACTTGCATTATTGGAAACCACATGATTAACCAAGCTCTTCTTGATTTAGGATCTAGTGTGAAGCTCTTACCATACTCGGTATATGAATAGTTAGGTCTAGGTGAACTGAAACCTACATCTACTATACTCCAGCTAGCTAATCATTCTATAAAAATACTGAGAGGGGTAATAGAGGATGTGTTAGTCTAGGTAGAATAATTTTTCTTACTTGTAGATTCTCTAGTTCTAGATACACAACTGGTGATGAATGAGAAGAATAAAATACCAGTCATCCTAGGATGACCATTTTTGGCGTCATCTAATGCCTTAATCAAGTGTAGAAATTGTATCATGAAACTATCCTTTGGAAATATGACATTAGAGCTAAACATCTTTAACATTTGTAAGCAACCTGGTGAAACTATAGATGACTTGCACAGTGTCAACATGATCAATTTAGTTGTGACAGATCAATTTCAGTCATCTTCCTAGTCAGACCCACTCAAGGCCTATTTAGCCCATTTTAATGAGTTTAATGAGGATGCATTAATAGTGGAAGTTAATGCCCTCCTTGATTCTGTTCCTATCATGGGTACAAAAAAAATGGAAACCTCATTTTAAGGACCTTCCACCAAGGGAGTCCACTCCCCTCCCATCATTAGTAGAACCCCTTACAGAGCCTGAAATTCCAAATAAGCCTTTTAATGCAGAATATGTACTTGATTAGGACCTACAGACCTTAACTGAACAATCATTAGATAAGAAATTAGGCCCACAAGAAATCTTACCTGTGCTAATTACACAAAAAGAGAAAGAGTCCGTTGATATAATGTCCATACATCAACCAACTCTAAGGTACACATTAGAAGATAATCAGGATGTAAGCAAAACCATGCTCCATCCTCTATTAATACAAGAACAATCTTTTAAGAAAGGGCAGGGTCAACTTATACAATTTCAGAAAAATGTAAGGGAAAAGGAGGACCATCCATCTCCATAGGGTCCAACAGAATTCAAATGAGCGGTAGTTCTAATAAGTACCAAGATTCCACCACCTAAATTTTCAAGGTGGAGGAATAATATTGATTACCGTGAAATTTTGAAGATAGGAGATCATTAGAGTGGTCCCACTCAATTTACATTCGTAGTAGTCTACTGTCATAATGCTACCATCACCAAAAATTTCATGGTGGAGGAAAAATGCGTGAGAAATCTTATCATTTCATTAGGAAAACTCAATTCCAATTGGGTGTAGATAGGATATATTAGGATATGTCTAGCTGAAGATGTTAAACTTAGCGCTCACTGGGAGGCAACCCAGAGTTTTTCCTTTTTGTTTTTCTTTACATCACCTATATTCATTTTAGGTCCTACTTTTAAAACATTGAGGACATTGTTTCTGTCAGGTTGCAAATTCTAGTTTTTTTAGGTTTTAGGTGATTTCGTTGATTTTTCAAAAAAATAAAAATAAATTTGAGGAAAAATTTTTGAAAAAAATTAGGTTAATTCCTACACTATGATGAGAATTGGATTTTCTAAAGTATAATATAGATAACTTTAGCTTATTAATGGAACTGAATATGATTAATTCATCATTTTACTCATTTTCTAAAGTATTCTAAGAAAGCAAAGTCTCAAATCACATCTGTACACGCAGTTGCATATAGATAGTCTAGATTGATAAGTGGCTATAACTTAGAGATTTTGAAGAAATTCAATGGAGACCTATAGCCTAAGTGAGTTTTAGAGCCATTCATTCTGTTTGAGAGGTTATAAATATTCCTAATTTTCTTCAGTGTGCCTAAAGAAAATTGATCCCAAACTCTTAAATTTGGCTAATTACCTGGATAATTAGAGTATTATCTTTAAAATTCTAAAAGTTCATTGAATTTGATAGATTATAAACCTAGAAAATGATTTAGGTCATCCTTATTGTTAACCTAGAAACATAAAGCCTACCCAGAAGTATTTTACCACTAGTTAGCCGACATAAGCCTTTTATATAAGCCATTTCTTTTGTCACCCAAATTAACCTTTACCCATATTAACCTAGTATAAATTATCTATTACCCATTTTCTTTGAAAAATAAGTTAGAGAAGAATGAAGAAATACCTTTTAATTGCAATAAAAGTAGAAAAGTGGATATCAAGAAAATAAATATTCTTCAAAGTGATTCAAAAGTACTGAAATATAAAGAAAAGTCTAAAAAAAAAAAATGAAGAAGAAGTTTGAAGAATACAAAGAAAAGTGGAAAAAGAAATATTCACTTTAGCAATGAAAAGAATTATCAACTTTAAAAGACCTTTACTTCTTCTTTTTTAAGAAATTTTGAATACCCTTATACTCTTTCTTTGGTACCCTATCCTAAGCCTACGTTTCATCCCAGTTAAAGACCTATTGATTCTATGAGAAATATAGTCTTGATGAGGAAATGAATGGATAGAATCTAAAAGAGTGGTATTTCTAAATATTCAAAGGTAATGGCATCCAATCCAAAGGGATCAAAACAATTAAATTCCCTAGTAACTCCCATTTTTCATGAGTATATGTGAGATAAATTTGCTTTTATTGACTCTTCTCACATAATTAAAAGATGGATATGATTTGACCTCTCTATCTGAGAAATGTTGTTGCTGAGCGTATGTCTACTAGTGAGGATTGAGGTTAAAACATATTTCAAATGGAGTTCAAAAGTTAGAAGTCTACTTAGAGATCAAGATGATTCTATATGTAGACTGTACACGCACACACACTCCGATATTTGAGCGTAAGTGGAATGACTTTAGCATATGGGTAGGGTTTTGAATTCTTCAGTCATTTTTATTAATATGCTAAAGTTGATGATTTATTGAAGATAATTCTCTGAGGAAAAAGAGGAGTTGACTTAAAAATAATTTTTGAAATCTTGAAATTTGGTTTTTTGCATGTTTTGCGCAGGACTAGCAAAATGCCAGTTAGAGGGTATGTTAAGTATTCAATTTTGGTCAAAATACCCCTAATTTAATATTCAATTAGATTATTTAACTGTTCAAATTTGCAAAATTTAGCTTGATTTTGAATTTAGCTCCAATTGACCATCCAAACCTTAATTTTTCTAAATCAATGGTTAGTTGATCATTAAAGCTTATTAAATGATTAATGTATAGTTCAGATGATTCTAATTTAGTCTTTTATTTTGCAGATCAATGAAAAGACGCATGGATAGCTAAGAATAAAAGTTAATGGTGTAGATCATTCTAAAGAACATTGGATGGGCCAGATCACTCACAAAGATGGATGTGATAGTTTCTTAGAAGATAATTGAGCTTAATTGGGAATCATGGAAAAAAGAGAAAACATGGAGAAGGCAACTTGCAATTATGGAGGAGTTTCCAAAGTAAAAGGGGGAGGCTCAAATTAGAAAGGAAAAGGGAATAAAAGGAGAAGGGCAATAGTACTCCAATTCCACTTTCTTTCCCCCACTTCTCTTTCCTATTCTTCCTTCTTTCCCTACTTCTCTCTTTCCCTCCTTATTCTTCTCTTTTTCCTCTTCTTTCCACTCTCACTCTCACTCACACACAACTCTACCATTCTTCTCTCTTTTCCTTTCCCATCCCCATCTCACGCACAACTCCCTCTCTTTCCTTCTCCTTCCTTCCACTTCTCCTCTTGCTTCTCTATTCTCTCTTCTTCTCAACCCCTTCCTTAGACCGTAGCTACAAGCAGTCCCAAAGGTGCAGCAGGCTGCACCACCCTTCGCCTTCCCATCTCTTTCTCTCTCTCTACTGCCCCTCCCTTCTTCTTCTCTCATACTCCCTTCCCTCTCTTACCTGCGTCTTCTTCTCTCTCCCCTTGTCTCCCTCTCTTTTTGATCAAAGGAAGACACAACTTGCCCAGACACCCAGAAGCAGAAGTCGCTTACCTTGCCCAGCCTGGTACGTCATTTTTTGCTGCCCGGTCCTTCAACACCCAGCATGGCTCTACCTGCCTTAGCCAGCCAACCTCCATTGGGCCAAACATCGCCTAGCACCAACATCTCTAGCTTCCTCGTTAGTCCTACCATCCCCATCTCACGCACAACTTCCTCTCTCTCTCTCTCTCTCTCTCTCTCTCTCTCTCTCTCTCTCTCTCTCTCTCTCTCTCTCTCTCTCTCTCTCTCTCTCTCTCTCTCTCTCTCTCTCTCGTTCTCCTCCCCCTCTCCACTACTGACTCCTGCACCCTTGTCTCTTGCCTTCATCTCTGAGCCACCTTTCTCTTCTTCTCTCAATCCCCTTTGCATCCTCTCTTCTCTGCTACTCTTTCTCTCCGTTCCCTCTTCCCCACTGCTGGGCTAGGTCGCTCTCTCTCACATCTCCATCTTCACCCTCTGTCTTCCTCCTCGTGAACTCTCTTTCTCTCGTCTATCTCATCCCCCACTCTAACCCAATCCGTCACACTCCACTTGATGGTGCTAGATCGCATCGCACTAATCTAGTCCCCTTGTTCTACGGCATTCCTTTCACCACACCAGCTAGATAGCCCCGGCTTCCTTTCTTCTTCTCCATTGCGTCGCATATGCCTCCACTAGAATCAAGCGATTCCACCACCTTTGTTTCCACAAGCCCAGCTCTACTCCATTCTCCGACCATTGGTTAGGTCTGTTTTTACTGTCGGCTCTCTTTCTCCTATTCCACACTCCTCTCTCAGCTCTATTTCCTCCACCACGCTAAACAGCCAATCCCATCATCGTCATTGGCCCACATCATCACTGAACCAGACGACGCCTAGAGCTGTGCGACGCTCCCTATCTCCTCTACTCCACTAGCCAGATCAAGCCGTCCCCATCTTCCACGCACAAGCAGCACCAAGCCTAGATTGGCCAGATGGCGTTCTCTCCTCTACTCTAGTTTCTTCCACCGCTATCGATTAGCTTGGAGACAGAAACCCAAAACGGGTTTTCCTCCTTTTCTCTCTTCTCCCCTCTATTCTCCTCCTTCTCCCCCTCCATCTCCGGTGTCCTCACTTTCTTTGCGATTTTTGTCTGGCTTTTCTTAAAAAATAGATTTTTAATAAAATTCCTTTTTTGCCCTTTTACATTTAAAGTTAATTACATGTCTGCCCTTTTATGTTAATTACATCTGTGTCCCATTTTATTCTCATTCTACTTTATCTATGTCTTTCTTATCGAGGAATTGCCCAATCCATACCAGATCAATCAAGGCCTAAGTCAATCAACTAGTTAGCCTTAATCAACCAAAATCTTCAATTTCTCATTCATTTCTTATCTTATTTCAAATTAACTTTACAGTTTCATTCTTAGGATATCCCTAGACCTAATTGACATATCTGATCTTTAATATGAACTTAGTAACTTAATCTGAGTTATCCAAACCTTGAAATTACAATTTAGCCCAGATCTCTCTATTTTTGCAAAATCTGGCAAATCAAACTGGTAGATCTCTAATCAAGGACTTATTGAATACATCTATGAAGGCTGATCAACTTTTAGAAGATCATATTTGAAGATATTGATAGTGATTAAGCTAGGGAAGTAGTTTTTTTCATGTTATTTGATTTATTTAGGAATTGAAAAATCTGTAATTTTGAGAAATTGATTAGATCTTAACTCTTATTATGTCAGTAATTTTGAGTATTTATTTATAATTTTAGATAATTAAATTTTATTTTTAAGTCAAGTCTTCGGGGGCATCGATCTGTACTTTCATAAACTACACTACAATAGCCCGTGCACTTGTATTTAAACATCAACAAGAACATGAAGAGTGAGATAGAACTATTTGTCTAAGTGCTTGGTGAATTAATAGATTAAGGTTGAATATCGCAAACACGTAGGAACACTAAGTCATTGCTGACATGGGAATGAAAATAGGAGCACATTATTGTGGATTTTGTGATTGGTCACCTAAGACTAAGAGCAATCATGATAATATCTGGGTGATTATGGATATACTCACAAAGTGAGCTCATTTCTTAGCCATTAAGATGATTGACTCATTAGACCACTAAGTTAGACTCTATATTATAGAATTGATTAGATTGCATGGAATACCTATGACAATAGCATCTCACAATGACTCAAGGTTTACATCTCAATTTTGGAGTCTACAAGAGGCTATGGGTATGCAATTGAACTTCAACACAACCTTCCATCCTCAAACAAATGGATAGTCATAAAGGATTATCCAATACTATAGGACATGTTAAGAGCACATGTGATGGACTTGAAAGGTAGTTGGGATGATCATCTGCCACTGGTAGAGTTTGCATATCGTAATAGTTATCAGTTCAATGTAAAGATGGCTCCATATGTGCTCTATATGGTAGGAAATGTTGATCACTGGTATGTTGGGAGAAAGTAAGTGAATGGAAGATACTTGGACCAGAATTAGTTGAATAGACAACTGACAAGATTAAGTGGATCTGCATACACATTGAAAAATCCTTGAGCATACAAAAGAGCTGTGCGAACAGTTGAAGGACAGAGTTGGAGTTCATTTTTGGAGATAATGTATTCTTGGAGTTACCTACAAAAGGAGTTGTGAAATTTGAGTCCAAGATTCATTAAAACCTTTAAGATTTTAGAGAAAATTGGAGATGTCGCTTACAGTATAGCTTTACCTCCATAACTATCATCTATTCACAACATCTTTCACATATCAATGTTATGAAAATATGAACTAGATTCATCCCACATTCAAAACTTCAAGCCTATACAAGTAAGAGAGAATTTGATATGCATAGAAAGACTAATTCAAATTCTGGAGCAGAAGAAACATATGTTGAGAACAAAAGTAATTATGTTACTAAAAGTATTGTAGCAACATCACTCAGTGGAATAAGCTATAGGTGAAAGAGAAGATGAAACTAACCAAAAGTGCCCCTCACTTGTTTTGAAATGTACATCAAATTTAGAGAACTAAATTTCTTTTAAGATAGGTGTGATGTAAAATCCCAAATTTTCATAATAAAATTTCTAGAACCAAAATAATCTTTTCACTTGATTGTTATTATCTAAAAAATAAAATAAAATAGAAAATGACACATTTTTAAACCAAAAAAAATGTGCTATTCATAATGAGGATTAGTTAAGTTAGTTCAAATTAGTTCATAAAATAGTTAATTAATTAGATAATTTAATTTGTTAACTAATAGCTTAACTAAATTATAAATTAGTTTTAACTTTGATTATAATTAATGGATCAAGATCCATTAAGTTAACTAGTTATAACACTTGAAAGCATTAAAATAAGGTGTTCATTAAGTAGAATTAATTAGATTTAATAGGTATAAATCTTACAATCTATAATTGAATTTTAGAACTAAAAATAATTCAAATTCAAATTAAATTCAAATTCAAAATTTATTTGAGATCTAAAATTTTGCATTAAAATCTAGATCTAGTAATTAGTACAATTCAACACAATTTTAATCATGGCTGTGAGATTTAGATCATAACTATCTAGCTATCCAAATGTGATTAAATATAGATATAAAACATAGTTAAGAGTAAATATTAGAGGAATAAACCATTGGATCTCAGCCAACTTCTTTCGAACTTTTGATTTTTGGAATGAGATATTTAAGGAATCCCCATGAATAGGATCAAGCCTTATTCTATGGTATTTCCCTGAGATTCCTCTTACTTATTCTTAAGCGAGCCTCCAAGAGGGTTTAGTTGATCTAGGCCTATAACTAGCTAGGCTTTTAGGCTACAACTAACGCAAGAAGCCTCGGTCTTGTTTTAATGCATTCCCAAAGGCAACCTTTGGATTATGTTGTGAAACTTTGGTTGCTTTACCAATGTGTTGTAGATTGACAAAGGAAAAGGTTGGCTTTGGATATGACATAAGGAGTTGACAAAGGAGAACAACCCCCTTTTCTCTTTTCTCTTTGATCATTGAGATTAAATTTAGGTTCAATATGATTAAATTCAAATTTGACACGAGTTACATTTTAATTCATATATAAAACTTAATTAGGAGTAAATATTAATGGATTATACAATGTTTTAAAATAATCAAGATTATTGAGATTAATTTTGGAATGTTGGATTAAAAACATTAGGTCTTCAAAATTAAAGAGATCTGAAATCACATTGAAGAACATCAAATCTCCAAGAAATCGTACCCAAATCTTAAAGAGATCCAATCTTTGATCTAATGTGAGTTAGCATATGATGAAGATCAACCATAGGATCAACATGAAAGATTGGGTAAAAATATTATTTGACACAAATTAAGTACATTAAAATCATAGTTAACTAAAAAATCCATGATTCAATCTGATAAAAATACGATTTTTGATGTAGATCTACAGTTAAAATGTATCATTTCATGATAAATGATGTTTCTATTATTAGATGCATGTTTAACATGATTAAACATTAAATTTACGCATAAATCTCAATATTTATTATATGTCACTTGCATGAGTATGATTAATGTCTTAGATCATTTAAAATCATGCTTTTTTATATCTAATGAATCATAATTGAATGGTAATTGAGGTATTAAGGCTGAATGGTTTAATCTACATGAAATCGTATTTGGATTGATGATCCAACTTTATAAAATGTTTAGACATTTAATTAAGAATGATTTTACATAGTTAGATCTGGATTATCCTAATGATATGTTGAGAATTTACATTTGCATTTATCATGTAGTTAAATGTCATTTATAAAAACAATATTTGATGGTGAAGATCGAGTAGATCTAGCCATTTTTAGCAAGATAAAGAAGATCTAAATCCTGCAGATAAAATAAAACTAAAAATAACAAAACCCAAGTGGATGGATTTCACAAAATTAAAATATAATTGTTAAATTTCACATGAGCGTGATCATACATTTTCACGCATATGATCTAGATCTTATGCACATGATCTTATTGATCTACCTAGGTACACATGATCTTGATATCAATTAGCTACACAATATCTTAATATTATGAGAATAATTTGAATTACATCATTAATTTAGCACAATCTTGATCATACATTTTGGTGCACATGATCTATATCCTATGCACATTAGCTTGTTAATCTACCTATTTGTGTATGATCTTGATCACAATTAAGTGTGCAAAATATCTTGACATTATGTGAATAACTAAAATTACATCATTAATTTTGCCTGATCTCTATCATACACTTATAATTGCCCATCTTAATTGATCGCGCAATAAGATAATCTAAGTCATATGATTAGATGCATCACAATTAAATAGATGTGTATGATATAGATCAATCCATAAGGTTTAAGTAATGATTAGAAACTATTTAAATTAGATCAAATGTAAATCTATACTATGGATCATGCATAAATTAAATTAGATAATCAATGAAAAATATATAATTTAATCTAAGTAGAAAAGATGTTAGATAAATCCGATCTAAAAGAGATATGATGAAAATAGAAATAAATGGATGTGATCTACTAAATCAATCCCTATGTTGAATGGAAATATATTAATTAAAATTGATTTACACCATTAGATGTAACGTAATGACCCTCAATTTTGGGTCATTTTCTATATATTAGACTATAATTTTAAAGAAGATAAAATCAGAATTTAATTACATAAAAATTGAGTTTCATGAAAGTAACATACTTGTAAACTCAAAATTTTGATTTTAGACTATCAAATTTGGAATGTATGTATTAATACGATTCCAATGACACTAATTTTGCTTAAAACAAACATCGAGGTAGACAATTTTCTAGACTTTACCAACCATAGGGGGTCAAAATTGACATTGACACCCCTAGTTACTTGACAGGGGACGTGACAATAGAATCACCACATGTCGATTGCCCCTCTTCCCCCTAACATTGGTATGGTCGAAGATGGAAAGGAAAAAGGGAGGGTTGCCAAAAAAATCTAGCAACCCAAAAACCCTTCATAAGATCTTCCCTCCAACTGCAATTCCCCTACATTCACCGGTGACGCAGGGAGATTCCTAATCACCCTGATTCTAGTGTTGGTAGAAACCCCTCCCATTTCCCCTCCTTGGATTCCTCTTTTTTGAGGCATAAAGTCTTCCCCTGGCATCCCCTTCCCTCTCTCCAGCGATGACAAACAACCCAAATCGAGTTTTTCACTGGCAAGTAACCCATGTCCCCTTCCTCCGATGATGACAGAAAACCCAGAGCGCTTTCACCGACACGTAGTCCCTTTCCAGATTGGGTTCTCCAATGCCTAATATCTCTTCCTGGAACCCTCCTTTTACCGGCAACAAAAAGAAACCCATATCAGGTTTCACTGACGAGCAATTGGATCTCTCTCTCCGGCATTGATGGAAACCCAGATCGGGTTTCCCTTCAAGCCATGCACCTAGTCTTTTCCCCTCCATTGTTGTTCACCAGTGATAGTCAGGAATCCGATCACCCCTAAAATTCCACTCCTCCCTTTTCCTCCCCAATTAGGTACCCTTTAGTGCAGCCAACCGGTACTCCTATGTGCACATAGGCCGATCGCAGGAGTGCCACCCAGGTTTCACTTTTCCCCCTGTTTCTCCTTCCACCGGTGTGGCCAAGCCATGGAAGGGTCGATGTGCTAGAGTATGGTGCCGATCTCCCCTTTCCCCTCCTTGTTTTCCCTCATCTCCTGGCTCAGTCGTGAACAGCTAGCAGCCATCATCATTTTCAACTATTTTCCCTTTTACCTAGCGAGTTAGGGTGAGTTGACTTGTCGAGTCAACTCATTCCCAATTTATTTTGGGGGAATCGAGTTGACCTTGTATGCCTTATAACACCCTTGAACTTCAATCTCAGATTCTAATCAATCCAAGAAGAATCTCAGAGATCGAGATAACCCTCATGATCCTGGCAACAGGAGAAACAATATCCATTTTCCCATTTATCGATCAGGGAAGATTTAACCATCAAATTGACTAGAACATTGATCATACTTCAGATCATCTGATCTAAGATGATCTAACATTATTTTTAGATCTAAATAGTCCATTGATCCTTATGAAGTATAGATTAAGATCCATACATGATACTTTGGATCTGAAATATATATATGTGGATTTAATTTAGCCGATCTTAACCAATGGCTATATCAATTGAAGATCCATGTATGAAATTGGATCCAATTTGATGATATAAACCATTTAGAATTCTTAATTGGATTAATTAGTTAGAATTACTAAATTGTTATTTGATTTGGCATGATTAGGTGAGGATCTTTGATGAGATCAATATGGATACCTGATGATCGGGCAAGTTGAGGCGATCAGTGAATGATCCGACCAAGTAGACAGCTGAGTGTCATTCAAATTGACTAATACAAGGTAAGATTACTATCTTAATCATTTGATAGGTTAATTTGACTATGATTAGATAAAGATTGAACATGAGCTTCATATAATAATGCCCGATTAATTGGCTTAAATGATAAATTACCTAAGATTGATGTGATCTGAGCCTAATAGCTCTAAAATATGTATGGATATAATTAAGAAGGACCAGATGATTATAAGTGGGTACAATTGAGTATGATTTGAATTATTAGCAATTTAGGGTGGGCCCTGCCTTTAGATTTCATGATTGAAAAATTTTAGCAGTCTTAGACATGATGTATTGGGATACAAAAATATAATGTTGTCTAATTAAGAACCTAAGTTAGTTAAATTGGATTCTAAGTATAACTGGATGTGATGTGTATCCAGGTGATGGGACTGTGGTGGACTGCATTAGAGTTAAGTCTCATTGAATTGGGAGGTATAGACAAGTAGTACATCGTTTGGCGTAGGTGATTACACTTGATAATTTCTTGATTTCATGGATCATGACATATGTACTTGAAAACTTCATTTTTGATAGTGGTTGTAGTATGTATTTTATGTTCTATCATGTTTTTCTGAGACTACCTTCATCATGCATGATTGACGTTATACTATCTTTACTTCACATGATTTATACCTCATTTTTTATGCATGATTTTTTATATATTAGTATGCTTCATTGACTCGATCTTCTCCAGATTAATTATGTATAGATTTTTGATACTGGATTTTATGTTTTTGCCATTTTATGATGGATGTTTCTGCCCGGTGGATGCTATGCTAGGAGAGTTGTAGGTTTAGCCACCCTCTCTCTGAATTTACATAGTATAGACACCGCCTTGATGATGGGCACCACGTGTTATTTGTGGTAATCATGGGTAGGCCACCAAGCACGTCCGACCGAATCCCATGCCTCGGTGGACACTAGTCTCCCGTTTCGGTGTTGACGGCGAGTAGCAGTTGTTTATACCCTGGAGTGGTTGCCACTATAGCATAGCAATCCATTATCTTATTCTATGTGCTCATGTGGTATGATATATTGGGTGAAGCCTATGTGGGTGGGCCTACAAGTTGAGCGAGCCACCTGGTGTGTAAGCTATAAGTGAGGAACCTTGGATATCTTGATGTAACTAGGGCGTGATGATGCATCTTAAGGGGTGATTGTGATGTGGGCAACCCCGAAGGGAACAAGCGTGGGGAAATGGTACGAGTACTCATGGCCAGTTATGTGAGGGACGTAGTTAGTTGCGTGCCCTATTGTTCATGACATGCAGTCATGCTTTGATATGATGGATTTGTTTATATTTAGCTCTAACAACTTCATAAGCATGCATTATTCATGTTATGCATGCCATGGTATGCGGTTTATGATACTTCTACATTTTATGAGCAAAATTATATCCTCGTTAGTTATTGTATTTGATTCAGACTTCTTACTATTCAGGCATGGTTTCATTATTAATATTTGATGATTCATCCTTTTATATGAATGCTTCAGATCCATGAGCCTTACCATAAACCCTGATCTTTATATGTCACGTTGCCTATTTCCTTATTTGATATTAAATGTGATCACCTACGAAAGTAATTGTTTGCTGAGGCATTGCTTTGGTTTTCAATGCCTAAGATACAAAGAGTAGCAGCAAGTTTGACATGCTGACAGAGAAGGCAAAAGTGATGGCAGTTTCTAATAAAGTATTAAAGATATTTCAGAAATTATAAGGTTTGTTCAGACCTTACTTTAGTTATGGCTTCTGGATTGTACTTTAGTACGATTATTTTGTGACTTGGATGTAAGCATATGTATTCATGTTGGATGGGATGACTATGTATGGATAGAACCTGAGTAATGTTGTCATATCTTGATTTTCTTATCCACCGTTGGAGTATATGTTTTTATTGAGTATTGTATTTGATTTGGATTGATGGGCATGGAGACTGAGTCTCATAAGTATCATGTCATGTTATTGTATTTATTAGGTGATTTTTGTATCGCATGTGTGATGTGCAATGGTCCAAAATATAAAAGAGACTTTGTCAAATTTTTGGTAGAAATGAGATATCATTTCACCATTAAATTCATGATTTTGTGGTTATATGACTCCCGAGATTTTGAAATAAATGCTTTTTATTCGAGTTTTTGTTTTTGATCGATTCAAAAATCAAAATTTTAGAACAGGAATCTCGACACATTTTAAAAATTGTTATTTTATTGTTGTGAAAACCCGAGGTGTCACATGTAATCTACAGATAATATAATGTATAATGATTAGATTGAGTTATAAATAAGGCAGGCTTTCAATGTGTCTTTAAAGGATTTGAAATTTTAGGTATAAGTTATTAAAGAATTCCAAATTGTTGAGAAATTATTTTGTTTTATAAAGGTAAATTTTGAAGATTTAAAACATAAAAAAAAAGTTTTGATTGATGTTTTTGATAAGATTTTGATAAAAAATATTTGTAAAAATAACTTAGAAAAAGTACTTGAAATATTTTGGAAGGAATTATATTGCAAAAAGTTTAGAACTAAGCATTTAATGCTCTCAGATGCTTCGAAGCTATATTCAAAAGGATTAGTGAAGATTTACAAATTTGGAAAGATTTAAAATGAATTGGGAAAAAGTTTTTTGAATTTTTGTGTTACACCTAGATAGGTTATATAAATCCATTTGTTTATTTGTTCTCACTTATAGATCATATTAAGATGTTTTTAGGGATTTATTTGGTTTTACTTGAGATGGTGATGGAGAGAATTGTTTGGACTTCGCCTGATTGATGGTGGTCAAAGTGGATGTCTCATTTGAGACATACTTGAGCAAAGGCCTCTATGAAGACATGTTACACCAATGAGGTTTTAAGACTTCTAGTTTAGATTTATTTGGACCATCATCTGATCAATGTTAGTATTTTAGCTCACTTAACAAGATTTTAAGGATTTATTTCTTGTGCTCCATGGTAGGTACTCTGAACCTCATGTGATCAGTGGGGTAGTAGACTTATTTGAACCATATGTTAGTGGGTGCCATTTCAGTTGGTCGTGTTTTATGCATGAGTCGGTGTTTTGAGATTAAAGGCGTATGTCAAATATAATTGTAAATCCACAAATTAAAATTAGTAAGATATTCATGTTAGAAAATAAAATAAAACATATAATAGTAGTATGGTGAGATATGCTTAATATCTTATATTAGAGAAGGTTCTTCGAAAGAATATCACTACGAGGATAAAGCGACGAAAAATACAATAATTTGTTGCTGAAGAAAATTTCTCGGTATTCCTTTTATTTTTGTATGTATAATATTTGTAATTCAAGAAAACATTGATGTATTAAAGTTTTAAATTTTATTTCAAAATTGTATGAACATTATTTGCTATAGTATTAATATTTACTATTTATGTTTTTACGAAATATGCATTTTTATATCTCATATGATGCCTTAAGAATTTGTCATGGGTTTACTTCTTAATAAATGTTTTTTTTTTTTTTTTCATTTTGGATGCATGATAGTTTTGGGGTAGAGCCATTGGTGGGGCTCGAGCTATACGATCAGCTAGTGCAGGGGGGTTGTGCATCCCTACCTGGGGCCAGGGCTAAGTTCTTGGCCCAAAAAAGAAAAGTACATGGTTTCCTGTTTTGTAAAATGAGGGCATTTGCATTTTTTGCTAGTATATATATGTATTCGCATAAGCTAGGGTTTTGTAAGGGTGAAGAAATCTTGCGTACGTTGTGGTAGCTATTTTCTAGTCCTGGAAATGGCAAAACTAGTTTAAGCCCATAGATGTAACTCATTTTAGAGGTAATTATATAAATATTTGTGTTTCTTATTTTTCACATTTTTTCATCTTGATAACATCTCAGAACTATGTAAATGACACACCTTGAAAGAAAAATCTAGCTCTCATGTAAACAATGGAGGACCATTAACAAATAATAAATTGTCCATTTAAACCCTAATATCTAGAGAACTTTTAAGGGACAACTTGAAAAAAATTCAGTGTGTTGTCCCTTTCATATTAGGGAAGAAAGAAAAACACTTTAAAAGAGAAATACACATTATGCGTCTCTTGAACTATGATCTTAGAATCTAGGAAGTGGGACCTTCACCATACTACCTTGAATAGCGATGTAGAATCCAATACTAACAAATTGCTTGTTCATTTGGTTGCAGCCATTGTTTTGAAATTTTTGTCTTTTTCCCACCTGAGGTGACCACATTTGTTTAAAGGAAAATGGGGCAGTTGAAATTCTGAAACTATTCCCTTTCAAATAGTCGATCTAACAATTTTTGTCCATAAGACCACACGATAAACAATTTTCCTAAGATGGAAGGCTACTTATAGACAAATACTAGATAAGGGCTGGTTACATATTACTATGTCTGGGTAAGCATACAGTATCAAGAGGAGAGGAAGATGTATGTACCAAATTTTCCCGCAAAATAAAATTCTTTTAGCAGATGTAAGCTACTCATCATATTTGGAATGTTGACAATAAGTAATTTATGAGAAATAAATGCATTTGAATAATTTAATAACTTGTTTTAGGTCTTTAAAAAAATACTAAAAAATAAATAAATATAATTTTTATCTGAAAAAAATATAGGTTACAACCTTTCAAACAGGAAAATTTGAGCCTTAGACCTATCAATATCACTCTTAATATTTCCGCTAATTAAGGTTTCACATTGCATGTGAAAGTGGGCGTGTAGGCTTTCTTTCCTCTCCAGCGTCCACGCTTGCGGGGCGGGAACAAAAACCAAAGCCTGTGAAAGCCGCGAGTGCTGAGCAGAGGCTCCTTACTGAAGCAAGCTTTGGGCTTGCGCCGTTAGAGTTAGGGTTTCCTCTGAAAATCCCTTTAATGGCGTCACAGAGGAAAAAACTACTCTCTGTCTTCGCAACTCCACCACCTCGAACTTTAGACGTTCAGAAATTTGCAGAATCACGAGCTTCCGAGCTCGAATCCCTGCACTCAATTCTCGCAAATCGTGTAAATCATGATTTCAGATCGCGGCGAAACAAGAGAAGAAGAACAACTGGATATGACAACCGTACCCTAAAGAGCAGAAGGAAAAAGAGGCGAAAATTAGGGAAAAGCGATGAGGAAGGAGTTCCGGTTCCTGAGAAGGACCAGAAGCTCTCTCGTCGAATTCGTCGGAGAATAGAGTTCAAGAAGAATCCAGAATCTGGTTTTTGTACTTCAGGGGATGGAACGAAGAGGCTAAGAACGCATGTCTGGCACGTAAAACGGTTTGTGATGGTGAAAAAATGGGGCTTTAATCTTCCTCTGGGGTTGCATGGCAGGTAACGATGTTTTCTTTCGTTTTCTGTAGAAAATAATATAATGTGTTTCTTCTGATTCTTCTTTTAAAGGTTTGAAGACCGTTCTTATATTTGGTTTCTTTGGGTCACTGTTTTGGTTACGCAAGTATCTTTAGGTAGAGTAAGCCTGAAAATAGCGTTCGTACTGTTGCTTCAGATTGAATTGCCGTTTCACATATATGAGTTCAAGTTTAAACTAATTTTTTGAAGATAAACTCCACAGCCTTAGAGAGCTTAGTGGGATGATTCTAAAATCTGATGCAAGTTAGTGTTAGCATGTTTATATCTATATAATTAGGCATTGAGAATGGAATCTGTATTGGAAGGTTCCTTTTTTATGAAGTGACATATCTGGAATCACTGCAAGAAAGCTGGACATTGCACTGACTCAGGAAGAAAAGAAGATTGAAAGACCGTAGAAATGCAACAATGGGGCTGAGAAAGGCCCAATGCATCCAAAAGATGAGAAAACTCCTTCACCTCAAGGTATTTCAGATGATAATCAAACTTCAGCCAGAAAAACCAAAAATGACTCTCCATTAGTCCTTTTACAGACTTATGACTTGCAGAAAGCTGTAAAGATAGTCAAAGACCTTTCACATTCCCCATGCAAGACCTCTAGAGGAACACACTTCTAATTACTGCACTTCACAACTTACTAAAGTACTATTAATACTCTTCAGCAACCTTTAAAAACAACAAATACAAACTTAACACTAGCAACACTGTAGTGCGTCATGTAGCATTTCTACTGTAACAACATCACTTTTTTCTCCTTCAGTCACTCCATCATTCTCACTAACTGGAGAAAACACATCGCAAGTACGTATGTGGCTGGGAAGCTTCATTTGATAAGCACTGTCATTTATTTTCCTCACCTCCTCACATGTTACCACTTTTCTCACACGGAGCTTGCTGTACTCTTGTGGCGACCCAAAATTTTGACCCTCCCTTTTTTTTCTTGAAAACTAAATACTAAAATTATACATTTTTATCTAAAATTCAGCAGAGTTTTCTCTGTTTTTAGGACTTTAGCATTGAACGCATGCTTTGTGGAAATACCTGATAGCATTCATAAGATTTAATATAATATAAGGATTTAAAGATTTTCTTTCTTTTAGAACCATATACTAGTCACAGCCCAAAACACACTCATTAGTCAAAATCTACCAATTATTAAATACAACAATGTATTTTTAATAATAACCAGGCAACTCTTTATTTCAATTAGAAAGTAAATGGTGTCACACCCTTTGCTAGTTTTAAAGATCTCTTTAATAAGTCGCCTTTTTCTCCTTGTTAGAATTTTCACCTGAAATTATTGGTTGTAAGGGGGGTGAGTATGATGATTCACAATGGTAATTTACAAGGTTAGATAAAACCATGTCAATCAAAATCTATATCTATTCAGTATAATTTATAAGATATAAGATTTTCATATTAACTCCATCAGTATCCATATACATCAAATCACCTAGAATAGAATTGTGAAGTATAACTTAATACATCCCAAGACGTTGTTCATAAAATTCAATAAATCTCTAATGACATAGAGATTTTAATAAAACAATTCAGCATCATTAATCACAATCTATCGAAACATCAACTATCATAGTTGATCACTAATATTCCAGGATATCCTAACATATGTGAACATGTCTCACATAAAAATAAATAAATTTAAAACATAATATCCACCGACAAGCTGCGGCTCTGCTATGTATCAGAATCGTGCCCAGATACCACAGCCACTACACCGCCTCCATGGGAAGGAACGGATCAAATACAGGATGAAGTTTATCCAATGTCCTCCACCCTTAAATCATATAATGGTATCTATATCAAAAGGAACCAGGGGCCAAGCTGGTCCTATGTCATACATAGCTAGCGTGAGTGTCTAATTGACCACTCACCCGGTGTAAAACAATTCTCGAGAGACTGATTTACAACTCAAGCTAAATCCTACACTTGATGTCTAACTAGTCATCCAACCTGTCTAAATTTTCTCTTTAGACATAACAATAGAATTCTAACTAGAAAATCATTGAACCATTTATGTATACACCACTTTCCTTAAGAAGTCATTCATAACAAGAATCTCCTTTAATGAAAAGAAATTAATAAGGTCCAAGCCATTCTTTTTCTTTCTAAAATTTCAACGTAGTAGTAGGTGTAACATGAAATTTTCAATACTAAATCTCAAAACAACTATGAGTCCTAACCTTAAAAATGTGATTGATAATACAAAGGTCCATTATACTTACTTTGAGACTTTTCAATCTGTTATATTTACAAAATCTTTTTGCTTTACTCCTTATGAGACGATCAACCTTAATCATGATATTTCTATCTTTTGGTTATCCTTCTTTGCTAATGGTTTCCTTTATTAATGCTTTACTTACCATAGTCTTCTTATCAAAGTTATCATTTTAATGTAGCTATGAATTATTATAGGAAGATCGTCAAGCATTGATTGGTTTGTGTTGAAATTGATTACAACAGAACCTTTTACTTTAAACTATTACTACATCATGTTCAAAAGATTTTCATCTTTGAATTACTCGTAAGCTTAAATATGATGTACATAGTTACACTTTCTACTAAAATGATACTCATTACATTATATACCCATTTTAACATACATTTGAAAAG
Organism: Warburgia ugandensis; assembly: GCA_035236585.1. Taxonomy (NCBI): domain Eukaryota; kingdom Viridiplantae; phylum Streptophyta; class Magnoliopsida; order Canellales; family Canellaceae; genus Warburgia; species Warburgia ugandensis. Next base: position 57,461,127 of record CP141128.1, read on the forward strand.
TTTACTTTTAAAAGCTTACCTGTATATATTTTATATAATGACATTTAAAGTGATAAAATTTACCGTTAATAAGACTAGAATTTTTAAAGGATCATAAAGACTTAAATCTTTTACAGAAATTGTTCTATGTTAGACTATAGTGTTTATAACTTATATTCTACATAACAACATGTGATTACTAAAGTCATTCTTTAGGGTGAGGTTTAGTAGTCAAAATCCAAATCTCGTACTATTTCTTTTTACAATTTTATGATTTTTATTGCACATTAGAATTTATAAAGAATTGTTAGACGATATGAGAAGACAAGTAACTAGTAGATCTGTTCTTAGATAGGAGTGTAACTAGCTTTGATCGCTACACATAACAGTCAGTGCTGGACTGTAAAACAACAGCTTGGTTTGTTCTATGATTAATCTTTCTATTGCGTAACTAATGCTAAAGAAACACCTATAAGAAACCTGATGTTTTTTTTTTTTTAGTTAATGTCCTATACAAAATCAAAGATATAGCAGATCACACACTATATAATACTAAATCAATTATTAACTCTATAATATTTATGGATTTCTGTACTAGAATCAGTAAAACTTATGCTGAAAAGTTTTCTTAACTATTTAGAGTTACTGCGTAACATACAACCAGAGTATCAAGATTCTGTTGTATAAAAACTACATATGTTACCAGAAATTTCTTTTCTTTTTACTGATCAATAGTTGCTAATTACATCAACAATCAAGTCATAGGAATAATCAAACTATAGTTACTAATTTAACACAATGGATTTCTAACTGCACAAAGCATGAATCATAAAATTTAACCTACACCATTACTGTCTGTAAATCCAGAATAATAGTTTGTTATTCTATAAAACATGATTCAAAGTTTTAAACTAATTATCCCTGTAAAATTTTAGATTTACCTCAACTGCCTAGTTACTGCGTAGAGTTTTAGAACAACGGATTTGTATCATCTAAAACATGATTTAGATGTTTATGTTACCAGTACTACATAGTTACTGCCTGGAGCTTTAAAACAATAGGTTTGTATCATTATCATGATTCAAATATTTATGCCATTAATAACCAGAAAAATTCGAAATAAACCAAATCATACAGATACTGATTTTTAGAGAAAAAAAAAAATCAAAGTTAAATCTAAACAAGTAAAAACCCATTTTCCCCTTACCTATAAACACTATTTCCTTTTTCCCTCTTCAGGTTTCTTTTCTAGGGCTTCCATGCAAAAGCCCTAGTTAAGAAAACCCAAAATCTCCCCTCTTCCCTGCGTTTTCGGCAAAAAAGAAAACCCTTCTTCCTCTTATGTTTTCCTCTTCTAGGCTTTCATGCAGAAAGCCCTAAAATCTTCTTCTTCTTCTTCTCTTTTGCGTTTCCTTCTTTCTTTCGGGTGTTTAACGCAAAAATGAAATAAGGAAAACTTCCTTATTTTATTTCAGTTTTTAACCATTTTCTTTTACATATTTGTAACTTATTATTTATTACTTAGTTTAAATGAGTTTTCTAATCTTAATCATCAGATTGTTTTCAGTTTCGACATCTTTTATTTTGAGCCGTTGGATCACTAAAGGCTCAGATTTATAACTGCTTATTTATTACTCCCTTTATCTATAACCGTCAGATTATCATCAAATGTTAGTTATTTGTTATAGTTTTCTAATTAATTTACTCTCCCATCTCTCTCACATGGGATGTGCATGGTATCATGTGGGTTTCCATATTTACATGTCCACATGGCAAAAATTCGTAATAACCAAATAATTAATCTATAAAATAAAATTAATTAACATAAAAACGTAATTTCTTCTTAAAAATGGTCAAGGAGGTGACTTGAAGTCCAAACCTCACTTTGACAAGCTGTACTTAGGACCGCTTGGCTACATTTAGCTTAAGTCATCAACTCTTGCTAGATTAAAAAAAAAAAAAAAAATTCTAACTATACATAATTTATTTAATGAGTTAAAATTAAGAAATTTTTTTAGGTTTATTTCAACTCACTTTTATATAATAATAAATAATTGACTTTAAAAATGTGCATAATTTAAAAAAATATAATGTTTCTTTATTTCTCAAAAATGTGGGCCATTACAATCTTCCCTCCTTTTAGGAATTTCGTCCTCGAAATCATATTACTGGACTGATGCTATACATTAGAAAATAGATAAGAAAAACTACTTCTCATATCTTCCTCAATTTCCCAAGTAGCTTCCTCAACAGAATGATGTTGCCATAGAACTTTGACCAAATGAATGGTTTTGTTCCTTAGAGTCTTTTCCTGGTAATCCAAAATCTTGAGAGGTCTTGTTTCATACGTCAGGTCTGGTTGTAGTTCCTTAGGTATTTGATCAAGAATATGCGTCATATCAGGAATGTACTTCCTCAGCATCGACACATGGAAGACATTATGTACGTCTGACAATTGAGGTGGTAATGCTATGCGATATGCAACCTTTCCAATATCTGAAATGGTCCAACAAACCTTGGACTCGACTTTCCTTTCACTCCAAATCTCATGACTCCTTTCATTGGTGAGACTTTAAGAAATACATGATCTTCAACCTCAAACGCGAGATCACGGCATCTCTGATCTGCATAACTCTTCTGTCTACTATGTGCTGTCAACAACCTCTTCCTGACTAGCCTGGCCTTTTCGGCACACTGTTCGATCAATTCAGTCTTCACAAATTGTCTCTCTCTAACATCACTCCAGATGGTAGGCGTTCTGCATGGTTGTCCATACAATGCTTCATACGGAGTCATGCCTATACTGGAATGATAACTATTATTATAGGCAAATTCAATCAAAGGCAAATGTTCATCCCAGCTACCCTTCCAATCTACAGCACAAGCTCTTAGCATGTCCTCAAGTGTCTGAATCGTCCTCTCTAACTGTCCATCAGTCTGTGGATGGAATGCTATACTAAATCTTGTGGCTGTGCCTAGTTCGTCCTGTACACTTTGCCAAAAGTGAGATGTGAAACGACTATCTCTATCTGATATGATAGTCAAAAGAACTCCATGTAGACTCACTATATCTTTAATGTAAAGTCTAGCCAAACTTTCCAAAGATTGCCTTTGTCTTATTGGTAGGAAGTGTGCAGATTTGGTCAATCTATCCACGATGACCCAAATCATATCATGTCCACCACAGGTTCTAGGTAGTCCAACTACAAAGTCCATCGTGATGTGATCCCATTTCCACTCTGGAAGTTCCAGAGTCTGTAGAAGTCCTGTTGGTCTTTGATGTTCTGCCTTTACTTGTTGACAAGTAAGACATTTAGCAACACAATTTCCAATATCCTTCTTCATTCCATTCCACCAAAAACTCCATTTCTGATCCTAATACATCTTAGTACCACTAGGATGAATGGCGTACTTTGATGTATGAGCTTCCTTCAATAATTCTTGTCTTAGACCTTTTGTAGGAGGTACTACCAACCTACCCTGAAATTTTATGCTTCCATCAGCTTCTTTATTGAACCCTTCACTACCCACTAATGCCTGGGTCTCCTCACAATCCATTTGTGCTTGGAGAATTTGATCTATAAACAATGATCTTACTAATATGTTCATCAACACTCCATGAGATTTTCGACTCAGAGCATTCGCGACCACATTCGCCTTCCCAGGGTGATATAGAATTAAAAAGTCATAATCATTTAAGTATTCTAACCACCGTAGTTGTCTCATATTAAGGTCACTCTGTGTGAATATATACTTCAGACTCTTGTGATCTATGTATACTTCAAACTTTTCTCCATAGAGATAGTGTCGCCAAATCTTAAGTGCAAATACTACCATTGCCAATTCCAAATTGTGTGTCGCGTAATTTACTTCATGAGTCTTCAATTGTCTGGATGCATATGCTATAACTTTCCCATGTTACATGAGTATACATCCTAAGCCTTTTCTTGAAGCATCACTATATACTACAAAGCCTCCTATACCCGAGGTAATGCCAAAACAGGAGCCGACGTGAGCCTCTTCTTCAACTCCTGAAAGCTCTGCTCACACTGACATGTCCACTCAAACTTAGTATTCTTCCTAGTTAATTTGGTCATTGGTTGAGATATTTTGGAAAACCCTTCAATGAAACGTCGATAATACCCGGCCAAACCCAAGAAACTCGTAATCTCCATAACAGTCTTCGATCTCTCTCACTTTATAATGGCTTCTATTTTTGCAGGATCCACTGAAACTCCTTCCTTTGAAATAATATGACCAAGGAATTGTACTCTGTCTAGCCAAAACTCACACTTGTTGAATTTTGCATATAATTGATGCTCTTGTAGTGTGCTAAGTACAATCCTAAGATGCTCCCTATGCTCCTCCTTACTTGATGAGTAAATAAGGATGTCATCGATGAATACTATTACAAACTGGTCTAGATATTTCTGGAATACACGGTTCATCAAATCCATAAATGGTGCTGGGGCATTTGTTAGTCCGAATGGCATCACCAAAAACTTGTAATGTCCATATCAGGTCCAAAAGGCTGTTTTAGGAATATCCTCATCATGTATCCTCAATTGATGGTATCCTGACCTCAAATCAATCTTTGAGAATACTCTCGCAGACTGCAATTGATCAAAGAGGTCATCTATACGTGGTAAAGGATACTTATTCTTAACCGTAACTTTGTTTAGCATTCGGTAGTCAACACATAACCGCATAGATCCATCCTTCTTCTTTACAAATAGTACTGGAGCTTCCCATGGTGATATACTTGGTCGGATGAAACCCAGATCCAATAATCCTTGCAGTTGTTCTTTGAGTTTTTTCAACTTTGCAGGTGCTATACGGTAGGGTGCCTTTGAGAAAGGAGCTGTACCAGGTATTAGCTCTATAGTAAAGTCCATCTCTCTCTTTGGTGGCAACCTTGGCAACTCATTTGAAAACACTCCTCCAAAATCCTGTACAACATCTGTCTTCTAACTTTTGAGTTGACTCCTAAGTCCCCACCATACTGACCAAGTATGCTTTATGGCCCTTTGCAACGAGCTTTGTGGCCTTCATAGTAGATCATTACGATGAATTAGTTCATAGAACTCATCTATATATTCGTCAACAGACTTGTTTCCTTGCCTCAAGTAGTGTAAACGTTGGTACATGATCTGCATATAGTTAGAGGGCTGAAATTGTTTCTTCAACTTTATCCTCTCCCAATTGGTAATCCTTGATTTTCCTTCATGTTCACGAGCAGTCTTCATTTCTTCCTGCCAAGCCCAGGCATATCCTTTAATTTTTATTGCAACTATCTTCACCATCTTGTCATCTGGGATTTTCTTGTACTCAAAGATCCACTGGGCTTCATTGAGCCAATATAAGAAATCTGGAATTTCAACCTTGATGCGAAAATCCCACTTCTTGTCACCCCAAACAGATGTCTCCCTATGCGAAGCACGGTCATGAAACGAGTTCTCAAGTTCTTCCTCAGATCCATTGTTGTCATCACCTTGGACCTGAGATTCCATTTGCGAGTGCAGGGTAAGGGCTTCTACTTGCCTTCTCAACTCTCTCATTTCCTCCTGTGAAACTGCATCAACAGTAGCACCTAGTCTGCATCCTCTACATGGAGCCATGAGTGCAAGAGATCACCAAACAGACCTAAGCCTGCTCTGATACCAACTTATGCAGTGACAGATCTGGAATCATTGCAAGAAAGCTGACAATTGCAATAACCCAGGAAGAAAGAAAGATTGAAAGCAGGGAAAACAGTAAAAACACAATAATAGGGATAAGAAAGGTCCAAATTGCACCCAAAAGATGAAGAAAAGCACTTCATCTCAATGTATTTCAGATGATAATCAAAGTCAAAAACTCCAAAAATGACTTTCCGCGGGTCCTTTTACAGACTTATGACTTCTAGGAAGCTATAAAGATAGTCAGACCTTTCACATTCCCCACACAAGGCTTCTAGAGAAACACACTTCTAATTAATGCACTTTACAACTTACTAAAGTACTATTAATACTCTTCAATAACCTTTAAAAACAGCAAACACAAACTTAACATTAGCTAGGACATTCACAACATATTAACTAATAAAAGACAAAAAAGTAACATGCTACTGTAGAAGCAATGCTGTAGCACATCCTGTAGCAACTACTGTAACAAGAGCTCTTTTCCTTTTTAAATCACTCCACTTTTGAATAAACTTTATTCGATGACTAGAATTCTGTTAACAAAAAATTACTCAGGAATTATGTAAATGTTATACAGTATCTCTATTGAACAAGAATGAACTGTGTTTTTTTACTATCTAAGTTGATCTCTGTCTGAGTGGAAAGTTTAGAAAATAAGGGGGCCTTGTTGGATAGGAAACCATAGGAAATGCAATTTTTTGGTGCTGCTAGACTCTGATTGTACATTGTTATTTTCGGTGGAGTCTCTGTGCATCCAGTGCTGCTGATACTTATGCTAGCCCATGCTGCTGGGTTCTTTTCCAGGTCATGCGGCAAAATTAGAAGTATAATAATGCTGAGTTTCTAATTTCTGGATCAGATTTTCTTAATTCTGGAGATGTCAATTTCGTCCTTCATGTTTTATTGGGTTTAACTTTTTTGGTTTCCTAAAAAGTGCAAAGATGGTCATTTGGTTTTAGAACCAGAACCAGTGCCCAATATTCACAGATAGCTATATATGGTCAACTAGGGACCTGCTACATTACCAGCAAGAGCTAACCCGTTGTCTCCATCCTTCTCCTTGAAACATTACTGGAGGGAGCTGTTACAGACATATTGTGTGTCATTTGATACTGTGGTAGTCTTTCGATTACTAGAAAGTATAGTAGCTTGAGTAGATCCTGAGAAGTGTTTCCTTTCTTTAAATTAGTCATAAGTAATCTAATTCTAGTGTTGTTGTCTGACCTTGAGGTCACAGTTTCAAGGCGTGGAAACAGCCTCTTGCAAAATGCAAGGTAAGGCTGTGTACTATTGACCCATTCGGTCCTCCCCTTCTCTGGCCCCGCATACGCTGGAGCTTCCTGCACCAACTGCCCTAATCTAATTCTGGCGTGAAACTGACACGCATATGATCAGAGAAAGGTCACATTTTGCATATTTCATGCATGATTATCATTGCTATCTACCATGTGAGAGTGAAATGGGCTCTATTGAAAATGGAGATGCTATGAACTTTTAGTAATGGGGTTTGTATTGCATATACTCGATAACTGCAAAAGCACGTGCATATTTGCTAGTGATATTGCTCTCTGAGGATTTTTCTTGTGGTTAGTTGTCAAGATTCAAGTGAACGATTTCATTACTTTCTCAGCTTTGTGTGTGATGGATGTTTGCATTTTAAGTTTGACATTGCACCAAGATGGTCATTGTTTGCACTGCTTTCTGTAATCAATAAGTTTCATTTCTCTGTAATAGATCGCTACAAATAATATATATATATATATATATATGTTGACAGTTGAAGTGCTTATGTACGCAGAGGAAGAGGTTCAAGAGCTGTCTTGAAGTGGCTCAAATTTGGATCAGTATTACATGACGCAAGCTACTCCAGTGCTGTCCAGTTAGAGGGTCAAGAGGCGGGCATTCCCTTTTCTTTGGATCTTGGTCTTTTGTCATAGACCTATACATTCGTTGACCATTTATTGTGAAATGCTTCTTTGTCTAGTTCTTGGATGCTATGTAGTCACAGGCGCGACTAGTCGCGCGGTGCAAAAAAGGCGCATGGGGTGCAACTCTATTTTGGGTAAGCGCAGGGGAAAAAGTCGCAGTGCGACTAGGTGCAACTAGTTGCGTGACTAGTTGCGCCCAGCACGCCTCGCGACTTTTGCACCCTCAATTCTACGTGCCAGATCGATCTCAAATCGTTGATCGTTGATTTTGCTTCATCAAAGATGGGAACAGGTAAGATGAAAGCAAGAGGAGAAAGAGAAATGCAGATTTTGCCGGAAAACATACCATTTCCATGCATCACTCGTCTATGCCTTAAAACAACACGAATCATCAAATTTTCTTGGGGCTTTGGTTCTTGTGTGCTGAAGAGAATGATTGACTCGACCGTTGTCTTCTTCGGCGAACCACTGCAATTCCGAATAACCTGCAACTCTCTTTCCCTTCTTGCTGGCATGCTGCGGCTTTCCCCGGCGAGCTGGCCTCTTCCCCTCTTTTTCTTCCTCCTTCCTTCCTTCCTTTCTCTCTCTCTCTCTCTCCTTCATCTTCCTTCTCCTCTCTCTCTTCTCTCTCTCTGGTTTTTTCGTTTTCTTCTTCAGATCCAACTCGGGTCTGTTATGTTTTTAAGTAAGGGGCTGCCATTATCAATTCTGGCCCCTCCCTTTATAAGAAAAATCTAACTTATATTAATGGTTTTTTAATTTGGGCCTTGTTGTCAAGTCGCGCAACTAGGTGCGCCTAGTCCCTCTAGACGCAAGTCGCACCCCTTGCGCCTGCCACTACATAGCTTGGATGTTAGTATATTCTGTGGATGTTGTTCTTGCTGAGAACTGCAAAATTTTACCTTTTTGTCACTTTCCGCGTGGAGTTTTTAGCTTCATTTTTGCAAAAATATTTCATGTGGCTTAAATTATATATTTTGTCTTACCATAGTAGGAAGGTTTTTGGAGTTTTAACCAAGTATTATTTCATCTGTTTCCAGGATTCCCTTATGACAATTTTAAGCATGGTTCTGGTTCCATCACCACCCATAGTTCCAGAAGGACTGTCCTGTCCTGTAACTTGTGGAGTTTGTTATGGCAGCGGAATGGTATGTTGGCCCTTTGGTAAGGACACTGCCATTGACTTTTATGCAAATGAGGATACCAGAGATGGAGGTCTAACGTTATGTAATTGTACAGCTTCATCATATTGGGTCTCCTCTGTCCCATTTGATTGCCCCAGTCACGTACATGTGGAGGCCTTGCTGTAGAGACCAAACAAGTATTGAAGTTGGAGAAGATCCTATTTCAAATGGTTCTTGCTTGCGTAGTAAAAGCCAGTGCAATACTTCATTTCGTCAGTTGTGGATATGGATCCATGCGGCAGCTTTCAATGAAGGATATGCTACTCTGAAATCTGCCAGTAAAAAACTGGTATGTGCTAACTGAATACATTGAATATTGCAGTATTTTTTGGCTATAGATTACTGATACTCCTGTTACTGCTACCTTCTGATTATTTTTATGCAAGAACATCTACTGAAAACCTGCTGTGTAGAAAAGTTGCTCTAGACTTTAATTTTAAAAAGGAAAAGAAAGAAAGAAGGGCAGCCCGGTGCATGAAGCTCCCACGTATGCGACGTTTGGGGAAATTGCTCTAGACTTCATCAACCAAATAAATAATCTAACAGATCTTCACATGTAATGCATGGGCAAGTATGACAACAATAAATTTGATTGGGGCAACTTCAAAGTGAGAACATGGTAAAATCAAAACCTTATAGGGTACTTGCAACTATTGTTAACCTCTGAAGTGTACGTCAGATTTTATATGTATAGATTCATTTGTATGTTGGACATGGTAAAATCAAAACTTATAGGGCCTTTTCAACTGTTATAACCTCCGAGGACATCATAACATAATATGTACAACTACATAGGTACTGACACATGCATAAATAAAATTATATATGCTTAAAATACCTTGAAACTCAGATCGGTACAAGCCACTGGTGTAGCATAGATAATAACCTCCTTGCTGCTTAAGGGCAGCAGAAGACAAAATTAAAATTTTTCTTGTTGTCTTAGAAACACTAAACTTTTCTTTAGAGGGATAATAAAAACCTAATTGAAGCTTTACCTAGTAATTAAGTAGGAATTGAGATAATCTTCATAAATAATTAGAGGAACCTAAGCCGAAGTGCTCAAACAAAGCACCCAAACCAAAAGTGCTGTACTTTTCCATGCAAGGGACCCACCTTTGGATGATCCACCTGTTCATCTTGTTGCTGCTAATTTGGGTGTCTAATAGTTCAGCAAGCATGCTCATTGGATGATTCTAGCATCTGAAAATGTTCAAATTTTGATCACAATAAATAGACGGTTGAAACTTCTAGTAAACAATGGTCCAAATTAAATGACTTGAAAGACAATTTATATGGTACTAGAATGGTCCAAGCTTCATGATTTTATTCTAAGGAGACATCTAAAGCAAGAGAAACTGGATGAGCAGATTGGATCATCCAAAGGTGGGGACCATGGGGCCCTTTCTAGCAAAAGTTGGTGCTTTGGTTTTGGTGCTCTGTTTAAGCAATTTGGTTTAGCATTCCTCAAATAAATAATAACCAAATTTACCAATTTTCTCAATTGGCAGAGCAATGTAGGATCTACTTTTGGGTGTTGGTGTAATTGCTCTTTCATCTTTTCATCGTTCTTTCGCGTGATCTTGATGAGCCCCTTCTCTCTCAAACTGTCTTTTCTTAAATAATGCCGCCTGTTATTTTGCTTGCATCAAATTATTTATTTTAGATGACACTGGCTCTTTTATCTTAGCAAAAATTTCTTGTGTGGAAAGTCCTTTTAACAATACATTGTTTCTAAGTTTGAGTATTGGAGTGCACTGGGGATTTGGGATATCGGCAGTGGAAGCTATAATTTTCTAATATCGGCTTTGAAAATTGATAATGTTCTCTTCTAGCAAGCTTGGGAACCATTAATGGAATCAAGCATTCTGGTTCTTTTTCTTATTTGATTCGCAGCCACTTTAGATAACAAGTTTACATTTGCATCTTGTCTCTTAATACAAGCATGCACGCACATATATATGCTTCCTGAATACTCTGTTTCTCTCATGGTAGTTTTAAGTTTAATCCGCCCTTAAAAAACCTTATATCAGTCATTTCAAGGAACTTTCCAGAAATAAGGAGCTACTTGGTTGGTTTAATGTGGTCTCTGGTTTTATTTCAGATGCATGAGAATGGTGTCTCTGTCAACTGTTTTTCACTTGATGGCAAGCTTGCAAGGTTGGAAGTGATGGGATCAAAGGCACTGAAAATTCTTCAGAAGATACTAGATCCTATTTCTAGGTGAGTTACATTCTAGAACTCAATAGAGTTTCAATAGTGCAACCATAATAGTAAATTTCTTTACACTTTTGGTGATTTTGCTGAAATTTTGGTTTCAGCCACTGAAACCGGCACAGAAATGGCATGATTGAGTACCGATTGAAATGGGTTGGTTTCTATTTATTTCATTAAGTTTCAATAATTTCAGTTGAAACCTTTTTTTCAGGATCTTGACTGGTAAAGCTGAAACGGATGCCTTCTGTAAAACAATAACTTATCCTTTAATATTTTGTTGGTCAAGAGGTTTTCAATGAAAACAGTTTACCCCCTTTATCTTCTTTGTTTCCCCCAAAAATTCTGGAAGCCAGAAGCTAAGAGATTGACCATCCTTCATCTTCTCCTTCTCTTTCTTCATCGTTGAGCTCTCCTTTGGAAGTAGTGGAGCTCTATCAAGAATTTGTTCTCTTCTTTGGTTTCCCCAGTTCTTGGTATATGGGTTCCCTTTTCCACTTCTCAATGCATCTTTCCATTCCCTTTCTTACTTGGTCTGGCTGACACATTTTCTCCATCCTCACCTTTAGTTTTGTAAGGAATTACGAGACTTGCTTTTTAGCTGTACATATCAATTCTCATTTATTAGCCTTACTTTTATGCTGAACAAGAATGCAAATGAATAGAAGATTTTGGTCCTGGACTGAAATTGATTATGACCAAATCTGAACTGAAATTCATTCTTTGGATCCAGATCAAAATTGGTACTAAAACAGAACTGACTACTTGGTGTACTAGTTATTTCTGATACACTTCAAATGAAAATTTCTCTGCCAAGATGCCCAGTAATTCAGAGGATCCTAACTTAAGAACATGTTTGCTTTTGAACAGTGACACCAACAATGAGAATCAGAAAGCTTCCATCCTTACTCATGCTGAATACCTTCCTCCTCATGCAATTCTATCTTTAACTGTCCGAGATCCTCGTGATTTAGATGTGAAGAAAATTGATTGTATTACAGAAGCAGCTTCTACTAGCCTAGAGGATAACATGCAGGAACAGGAGGATGTTAAAGGGCATGCTACTGTACCTCCAAATAATACCAAAGAGATCATGTCATCTTTATGGTTAAAACCTGATGGAGACATTGGTTCCTTCTGTGACAGCAAGGAGTTATGGGCTTCTCATGATCAGATGAATCTTCCAACGGAGGACTATCTTTTGTGCATGGAAAGACATGAAAGGCGTTTAGCTTCCTTTGTCCTTGATGGTGTGAGTTCAGGGACATCAACTGCTCAAACTATGGAGAGCTCTACTAGATCTTGCTCCATTTTGCTTTTAAAGAATAGTAACCAAAGAGATTCTGGCATGGGGTAAGTAAAAATTTGAGTTTCCTCCCTCCATTTTTCTGTTGGCATTGCCAAAGTTTCAGTAACTGTTGTTTTCCTGAAGTATTGTTTTAAATATTCGTTGTTTTTGATGTTGTTGTTGCTGCTCTTTTCTAGTTGTAATGTAGTCTAGTATGTTAAGAGCAGGTGTAAGACACAAGCAATTGGTTGTTTATGTTGTTGTTGCTTTTTTTAGTTGTAATGTAACTAGTACGTTAAGAACCAGTGTAAAACACATGCAATTGATTTTTCTTGTTTACCTTTTATAACCATGTCACTGTTCTATGTATTTACCTTTTTAATTACTTGGTTTCCTGTATGATGCATATGCATAGTTTAGTTGGTAGACATTCATTTCAGATCCAGTCACTTTCTTTTGCTAAATCCCTTACAGATGGTCAATCATTCTACCTCTAACCTGGGTCAAGGCTTTCTGGATTCCACTTGTCTCCCATGGGGCTCATGCAGTTGGCTTGCGAGAGTGGCGATGGATTGCATGTGATGTAAGTGCTAGCAGTTGAGCCTTATAGTATTTTTAGATTGTTATTTTCCCAATTATCAAAGTAGTAACCTGTTCCTTGCTTGATGCGACAGAATGGGATGCCATTCTTCCCTTTTGATTTTCCTGATTGCAAGGCATACTCATGTTTCATGGAAGTTGAAGCAGCTGAATCTGATCAAACAGCTGAACTTTGTCCTCTTGCTATGAGATCTCCAAGAGTTCCTGTACCACCTCCATGGAAGTGTGTTAGGTTTGCAATTGAAGAAGGGTGCACTACCACTAGCACAGGACATACTCAAATGGATGTGCAGATTAACGCTAAAGAAATGATTGGTGATATTTCATTGGCAATGGCAGATGGTGAAAAATGTGACCATGAGTTGCTAGAGCAGGAGCAGGATGGTGCCCTTTTTGGAGGTTTTGTTCTGAGGACATCTAGTAGCTTGGGCAATTACTTGAACAGAATCAATGGTGGTCACTTGCTCTTATTCCCTTATACATCTATTAGGCAAAAGGGTTTTAATGACAACATAAATGCAGAGAAGCTTAGCTGGGCACTGGGAAGTGTCAACAAGACACCAGTTGATCGTGAAATGTGCTTTGTGAGGGTCCTTCTCCATGCCTACAAGAAGGGCTTCTTCGAAGAAGGAGCTCTTGTTTGTGCGCCAATTCTTACAGATATATCATTATGGACATCCAGGTTAGTTGATCCATTGAGCTTCCTTTTATACCTGTTACTTCTTTTGTTTTGTAGAATTTTATTCTATAACAGACAAACTTAGAAACAGACTTTGACGCTTCTTAAAACTGAAATTCCATACTTGGCATTATCACTGTTATAGGATTTTGAAAATGTTATTGCCTCATGTCAACATAATTTTGCACCAAGTACCTGCTTATAATTGTTTGTCATGGTAGCAAGGGCTGTTGCTTGTCCTTGCTTTAGAGGTTTGAAAACATTTTGGTTTGTTGTGTGTGGGAAGCTTAGTACCAAAATGTGTCAACTCGGTGCAGAACTTGCTATGTGGTTTTGCAGTTTCTGCATTTTGCGTCTTGAACTTGCCAAGTCCCTGCTGAGTTGAGGGAAAGAGCTTAGCGGCAGTAATGAACTGCCTATAGATATCCAAAGAAGAATTACAACAGAAAATGGGACCACTTTTGTTCAATCAAAACTATATCACCTGCAAATGTGACCACTTCTCGAGCAAAACAATTGGACTGTTGATCCATGTTTTTGAGTGAAACAAAAGTCCGAAAAATCTGCTCCTCTTTGTGATTGGAAAAAGTAGGGCACATTTCCTGTTGCCTTTAATAGAGCAAAAGTGAAACGTGAATATTAAAGATAGAAATGGACTGGTATCATCCTTTTTCTTCTCAGAATAATGGCATAAAGAGTCATGGTAGGAGTCATGTTTAAAATGACTTAGGCTACATTCCAAATTTCATGCCTATTGGATGCTTTTATATTATATTTCTTTGAGTTAAGAAGCACAATCATCTGTTGTTTTAAAGATCTAAAACAAGCGGTTAGGATCATCCAAATGCATTGATTTTGTGGTGTACCTAATTTCTCTGCTAGCAGAGAGATCGATGATTTTTCTATCATCATAGGATTGCACCAAGGATCGGCATTAAGCCCGTACTTTTCACGTTAGTTATGGATGGGTTAACGAAACATTTGCACGAGGAGATTCCGTGGTGTATGTTATTTGCAGGTGATATAGTTTTGATTGACAAGACAAGAGGGATAAGCACAAAGCTAGAGTTGTGGGGAGATGCTATAGAGTGTAAATGATTTAAAATTAAGTGAACTAAGATATAGTATATGAATGCAATTTTAGCAAGGAGAGGAATGAGAGTGAAGCTCTAGTAAAGATTGATAACCAAGAAGTCCCTCAAAAACCACTTCAGATACTTGGGAGCTATAATTCATGAGATTAGAGAGATTGAGAGGGATATTAATCAGAGAATCCAAGTGGGTTGGAATAAATGGAGACGTGCCTCTGGAGTTTTGTGTGATTAGCGAGTGGCACTCAAACCAAAAGCAAAATTCTATAGGATGGCTATAAGGCTGGCCATACTCTATGGATTAGACTGTTGGGTAATTAAGGAACAACATGTACATAGGACGAGCATAGCTGAAATTAGATTGTTGAGATAGATGAGTGACAAGACAAGAAAAGATAGAATTAGAAATGAAAACATTAGAGGACACTTAGGAATAACATCAATAGATAACAAGATGAGGGAGGGTAGACTTAGATGGTTTGGACTTGGCCAAAGGAGTCCAAAAACGACACTGGTTAGGAGCAAGTTGATCTAAGTCAAAGGCTCTAACAGGGCAAGGCAAGGCCCAAAAGGATGTGGATAGAAGTTGTGAGAATAGATTTAAAATTTTTGGACTGAATGAAGCATTGACACTTGATTGGGTGGAATGGAGGCATAAGATTCGTGTAGCCGACCCCAAATCGGGATAAGGCTTTGATTATGACCTAATTTCTCTACTCCGAACATGATTAATGTCTTAACTCTTTCAAAAATAAACTTTAGGGGCAGCTTCTGCTCCTGCAAATGCTTATGATCATCTATTACTACCAGGGTTCTGGAATAACTAGACAGAGAAAGAAAGATAAAAGAATGAAAGTTCAATTCTTGGTTCCAGTGCAGCCACTTCGATATTCTCAAATTCTTAGGCTCCATTCACGTAAAAATTATAATAGCAAATAAATTATGTATTAGGATTTTAGGATTTTTGTCATGTTAATTGTATAAATCTTCATTGTGGCATGTCTTCATAGTTGTATCAAGTTATTACCGTCTAAACTACTTAATGAGAATATAGTCCTTGATGATTGTTTAGTTGCCACTATCCCCATGGATTTACAGTCTTGGGACAGGATATCCAGTGCCTTTGTAGAATTGTGGTACTGCAATTATGTGCTTCATTTGTGGCTTCTAAAATTGTTCTTAATTTATTTCAATTGAGAAATGATTTGTCTCAAGATAGGACCAAAATAAAAGTAATTTGTTCAAATTGTTCTTTTAGCGACTTCAGGTACCAATATACTACAGACAGTGGTCGAGGTATTTGGTGAAGTATTCTACCAACATGGGAACTATGTAGTTGTAGGCGCAAGGGGTGAGACTTGCACCTAGAGGGACTAGGTGCTAGGAGTCAAGGCACAAAATTAAGTGATTTAAATATTTAAAAAAGAAAATATTAAAAAAAAATCTCAAAAATTTAAAAAAAAACATAGAAATATAAAGATATGAATAAATATTTCTCAAATAGTGAAATGAAATTCTTAAGTAATAAATAAGCATGTCAACAACAACAACCTAAAGTTAAACCAAACAATCAGACATAAATAAGTTTAGAAACATACAAATACAATGATAGTGATATCCTTGCTACTCTCTCAATCCCTTGTGGCCTCATCATCATTATCATCACTATCTTCTTGTAAATGTAAATTCATGAATGATAAACAATAGTTACATAAATAAAGTAAAGCAAATGTTAGAGTTAACTACTAAGACTTAAGAGTCATCTTCTTGTACTTCTTCCTCATCAGGAAGATCAAGATCATCATCACAATCATCTCCCTGAGAGATGTAGACATCCTCCTCAGTTTCCTCATCATCCTGTTCTTGCTCTTCCCTAACATCCTCATCTAGTTCTTGATGAGCTTGAGACTGAGAAATGTGGCTCCCCCTCTGCCCCCTCCCTCGCCTCTGGTATTGCCTAATAGATGGAGCATCACGTTCACCTGATCCTTTAGCAAGCTCAACATCTAACCAGGTGAGGTCATTACTTGGATGCACCAAATCATCTCTAGCATCTTCTTGAACAATCCACTCATCACTTTCGTTGACTTCTTGTAACAGAATAGGATCGGTATACGTTTGCATTTTCAAACGATCCTTATGTCGATGACGAAGGTGCTGATTGTATTGAAAATATACTAGTTTGTTCAATGTCTTAGCGTGCAGCCTATTCCTGTTCTTAGTATGGATCTGAAAAGAAAAAATACTTATAAATTTAGAATGTAATGAATGTATACTAAATAACTAATAACTAATAAGTACTAAATCTTAATATCTAAATAGCTTACGTTCTCAAAGATACTCCAGTTACGCTCGCAAGGAGATGCACTGCATATCTAGGAGAGGACCTTAATAATGAATGTTTGAAGATGTGAGGCTTTAGCCTCAAAGTTAATCCATTACTCACCTACAAAAGTTGAAGAAAATTAAAATTAGAAAATTGTAAAACAAAATTTAGAAGTTAAAACTTACATAGAACAACATAAAACACTTACAAGGGGCTAGGGTTTTTCTCCTATGTAATGCCATGTCGTTGGCAAACAAGCCTCTAACATGTTTGTAAATGGATATCTCATCTACCATCATGTCAGCCTCCTCTCTATCATATAGCCTACTGATGGCATGCATTAGACCATTGCTGATATCACTATTGTGCTCAATTTCAATGTCATGGTTGTAGTAGAAGGATGGGTTGAGGTAATATCCAGTTGCATGCAAAGGTTGGTGAAGTTGAGAATTCCCTTATGATCCCCCAAATATTAGTGGCCTGACGCTGATACCCTGCTAGATTGGCTTGAATCTTTTCTGTGGCCTTGGTTGTAGCCTCAAAGATGTATCCCATTGCTGGCTTCTCCTCACTGTCCACCACCCTCAAAACTTTTACAAGTGGAGTTATGATCTTCAAATAAAAGAGGACGTGGTTGCAGAAGCAGGTACACAATACAATTCTTTCAGCTCTTTACCTTCAGACCTTTTCGGCCATTTACTGTTCATCCACTCCGAATGGTGGAGCATTGCCCTCAACTCTGTCTTCAAATTGTGAATGCTTTCTAAGCTCAAGAAGCTGGTGGTGTAGTGTGTCATTGCAAGTCTGACCAATTCTTTTTTCTTTGTAAAACTTCTCATGAGATGAAGGACGTGTGTGTGGCTATATATAAAAACTGTTATCACCCTAGCTTCTGCCGCATTTTTCTTCACAATTGGCAATTTACCTATGTCCTCTAACATCAAATCTATGCAGTGAGCTGCACAAGGTGTCCAATATAAATGTGGCCTCCTCACCATCAACTCCCTCCTTGCATCCACGTAGTTGGAGGCATTGTCAGGTATGACCTAAAAAGAAAAAAAGGTAAAATTATATAGAGTGAACTTGCATTATATGATTATAAATAAGTTAAAATACTAACAACTGATAGATATAAAATTAAACAATTACTTGAACTACATTGTTCTCTCCAACTTCATCAATTACCTTCTCCAGCATGTCAAGTATTAAGTTTGCACTCTTGACATGCACAAACCCATTAATAGATTTAAAAAAAACTGTCATTGTTGGACAGTTCACCAAAAAGTTGACAAGGGTGTGACCCTTGTCGTCGATCTACCAATTTGACATGATAGAGAACTCATACCTATAAAAGCATAATGCCATGGAGCGCTCTTGTCGTTAGTGTCAGTGTCTCCTTGAAACTTGAAAGGAATATACAATAATATAAGGATGCGAAAAAGTACACTGATCTATGTACTCTTGTCTTCTCTACTTGCTTTTGAAGAAGACTCACCCTTAGCTCGTGATCTGAGGGTGTCTTGAAACTTTAGTCACATAAGATTATACGATGTAAGATTAGGTAAAAAGCTAAAACAAGTATTGAACTATTTATAATTAAAAATATAAGATATATACCTGGACCATGTTGCGCAACTACCTCTAACATGGTCTGGAATGAACGACTACGAGCAGCATTGAATGCAATGTTAGTAATTGCATGCTCTTGTCCTAAACTCCTTATATGCTCTGTTCATTGTCGTCTGCTGCATGGGTGCCTTCCCCTTACCCTAGGCCTCACGGTTGGGAGCAAAGAGATAGTCAATAGGTCCCTTTGTTTGGTGCGTGGGCATCTTAAGTTTCTTGCACCCAATGGAAATACCAGCAGCCCTGGTACTGTCAATCTCTTGCACCTCGGCCTCATCATCATCATCTTCATCATGCAAGCCAAACATATTTTCTGCCTGTTCTATCTCCTTTGTTATTCTCTTTCTTCTTCTGTGTTTCATTCATATAATCTAAAATTTTCTTAGATATTTTGGGAGTGACCAGAGAGCATTTTTTGGTGTTCCTATGCCTGCCTGTCAAATGTTGTTTTAATCTGAATATTTCACCACCATACCTATTTCCACAAAGCTTGCACCATACCAAATTTGTGTCATTTGGATCCCGTGCCTCTCCATATTCCCACCTTGGATCCATTAATCTAGAAGAAGCATTGGTGGAGTACCTTGATGATGACATATTGTAGTATCAATGTATAGGAATATAGGAATCTACTGGAGTGGATGGAAACAAATAGAACAAAAAAATAAAATAAACAGTACAAAAGTAAGAATGTTATGGAAACAAAACTTAAGAAAAATGAAAAAAAATGCAAAATATGAAAACAAAGTTATGGATTAGTTGTTTTAAGCATTATAATGTTCCCATTTACACATTTGTTACAAAAACAAATTAATAACAAAAAAAACTACTGTTTTTTAGTGAAAAATAACAAAAAAAAAGGAGGAGAAAAAACATCTAAGGCTTCAGTCCATGAATAAATTGTTTTAGTATTATAATGGTGACATTTACACATTTGCTGCAAAAATAAATTGTTATATTAAAAAAATTACTGTTTTTAGTGAAAAAACAAAAAAAGGAAGAAAAAACATCAAAAGATTCTATTGATAAGTTGCTTTTAGGATTCCTATGGTGACATTTACACATTTGCTACAAAGACAGTAACAAAAACCATTGATGAAGTTCATGGGTGAGTCGTTTTTAGCATTATAATGGTGAGAATATGGATATTTGCCTTAAAAAAAACCAAAAAACACAAATTACTGTTGTATTTTATATTTTTGGTAAAAAATACATAAAACTACAAAAAGAGTGCATAATACACTAAATCGGTGAAAACTGATGGAAAGAATGAAATGGAGTTTTCGTTTTTAGCTTTAGGGTATAGATATGTTGAGTTTTCAAAGAAAAATGAAGCATTATGCATGAAAATTTTAAAAACGGTACTGTTTTTACCCTATTTTAATAGGAAAAACAAAAAAAAGTTATAATCTTACCTCAGTCACTTGAAATGAGCTTTAAACAAGGATGGAAGATCACTCGTTCAGTACTCTCGCAAGAAGGAAGCAATGGAATGGGGAAGAAGAAGAAGAATGGAAAATAAATAAATAAATGAAAAAAAGGGTTTTAAGTCACTTCCACTGCACTTGGAATTGGGGGCGCATTAGGCGCACCCAGGCATGCAACTAGTCGCAGTGCGACTTATGTCGCTTGCACCTACCCAAAGTCAAGTCGCAAGCCGGCACCTTTTTGCCCCTGCGACTACATAGCTTGGGAAGCTTTTGGCATCTCATGTTTGAGTTACTTGTACCTGTGTCACACAGGTCAATCACAAGGATCTCAATGGATTTTGATTCAATTTATCATCTACGCCTTTTATACATGCTGGTACCTGGACTAAAGGGTAACTTTTTCATGTCAGCCAATTTCTGATAATAGTTGAAGTGAACTAAGGACAGTTGGCCATTTAAAGTGTAAATGGTTGTAATATTGATGACAGAAAATAAAGTTGCAAATAAATAATAGAAATAGAACAGTCCACTGGAGAAGAACCTTGCACCTATTATTGAATGGTAAGGCATCACGAGGTTGCATATTTTGTACCTGTAAAAATGGTCTCCACTGGTAACTATATGGTGTCCCTCAAGCGAATAAACAGAAGCAGGAAGGTATTTTCTTTTCTGAAATTTTAAAAGATTTCTGCTTTTGTGACTCGGGAAGACTTACGGAAGTGAATCAAATGAGAACATTTATGAACGTAAATGGTCCATTTCTCATTGATCGAAAGGCCTTTGTCCTTTTAAGCAGATCTAAGTAATTTTAGTTGGCATCTCCCAAAGGTGCTGTACTCCTTTAATCAGTGTTATCCTTGTAGCTTTTGATGGATAATTACTGTACTGTTTGTAAGGAAGATAGTAGCACTTTAATCCTTTGGCTATCCTTGCAGGATCTGAGGGATCTTAGTGGGATAAGGGTGACAAGGTGTGAGGACAATTGGTTAGAGAGGTAAAGGGGTATTTATGTGTGGCCTTCTGGTGATTTGAGTTTTAAGATGATCAGATCTAAGTGAAAAGGTCTTACTGGAGTAACAACAAGGGCTTGCTTACCACGTCCCTGTGGCGTATCTTAAACACTTGGATTATTCCCAGGTGGAGATTAGCTTGAAAGTGATGAAGATTTATGGTAGGGCATAATGGGGCAAAAGCACTTGATTTTGAGTTTTTTGCATGTAAGTAAAGAGAAGGGATAAACTTGCTTTAAATAAAGGGCAGCCCCAGTGCACGAAGCTTCTGCCTATGCGGGGTCTGGGGAAGGGGCAGGCCACAATGGCCTAAAGTAGGCAGCCATACCTTGCATTTTTGCAAGAGGCTGATTCTACGCCTTGAACCCGTGACCTCAAGGTCACATGACGACAACTTTTACTGTTGCGCCAAGGCTCCCCTTCATATAAACTTGCTTTAAATGCTATAACAAAATGTCTTCCTTGGGATGACATTGGACTTAATGAGAGACAATGGGGTCGAAGTAGATCGTTGAGAGGATGACTAGGTTTTTAGAGGATTAAGATGCTTTATGAGGGCTTGATCTATTAAATTTAGAAATATTCTTTACGTGTATGGAGTTGTTTTGTGAGGCTTGGTTTTTTGGTTTATTGTCTATGCCATCCAATCATATCAATTTGACGATTGAAAAGGATCTCTTTTGAAGTCATTGAAATGTCAGTTCACCCCTTTGTTGGTGCAGTGAAGCTCTTGGAGTTTAGCATAACTTCATCTTTATTGCTCATGGTGATCCTGGCTTTGAGTGGTCTTTTCTTGTATCTTTGGACTCAAGATGGACAACCCGGGCATTCGAATGCTTTATTTGCCTTTTAAACACACTTTGGGTTTCTAAATACCTCCGGCTCTTGATTATCTTTGACACTACCTTGAATTGTGTGCAATCAAAGGTTTTGAATGTCTTATAGATAGTTTTTCCCCCTTGTTCTATTGAGAATATCATTTCTACTACACCTGCCCAACTTTATTGCATTAGCTTCAAGCTCCATGTGCTTGAGAAAAGCACAACTTGGCTGAGATGGCAATTACAGTGCTACAGTTTTGTATGCTTGTAAGTTTGGATGTTCAAGATTTATGATTTGCTACACAAGAGAATTTTATTCTTACACAAAGTTGCAGTTCTCTAACTCCAAATTTAAGCCTTGTTCTTATGAAGTTTAAATCCTATGAACTAGAGTTCAATAATTTTAAATTTCCCTGAAATTCAACTTTTCAAATTCTTGCATACTAAAATGTTCTCCTAAATTGAAAGGTCTAGATGTTAAACGTGTACATTGTGAAAATATGGAAGGTGTTACTCTGCATCTAGACTTTCGTGAACATTGAGAAGGCTTAGATTTCTAAATGGTCAAGTTGATTGCAGAGTTGGAGCTATGGATTTCCTAAGTCTTTACTAGTATTTGACTGTGAATCAAACTTTCTAGTAATACTACCTCGGTTTTTTTTTCTTTTTCCAATGGCTTCCCAAACAAGTGCTTTTCTCAATAGACTTAAAGAAATGGAAATCAGCAGATGAAGTGACAATATCATAGCAGAAAATGGAAAAATTGAATACATGACATGAAATGACAATGTTCAAAACAAAAGTTGAGGTGGAATTCAATTTCAAAACTTGGTGACTATCAATATGGTTACCAAATGGGAGGGACAGAAGTATCTGTAGTTATGTAAGACTTCTTTTTCTGCAGAAATTAAGCTCTACCATTTTCAGGATGGTTATTAGAGCTAATTTTACAAAAGTGTTGCAGTAGATGTCTGCCCTAAGGATAGCTATTGTCAAGACAATCAAAGCATTCGGCACGCCTAGGATCTGTGGTAAATCAGGGCAACAGGTTTGGTACATGCACATAAGAGGGCTATGATGGCCATAAGTACTGACAATCTGGGGATCTTATGCCCAGTGTAGGGATGTCAAGCTTCACTAACGTGACAGTGTACTGCCACTAATTGAAGATACCAAGGCTCCTCTCTCCTTGTTGTGCTTGATCGAAGGTTCAGAGTGGCACTTTTCCCCTTATTGGGAGATTTCTAGTATAGATTTAGGAATTAGGATACTAAGTCCTAGGTAGTTTGCTTCATAATTCTTTGCTGTAACATAAAAAAAGGTAAAATAAAATAAAAATAAAACTTACAAATGTCTTTCTCCTTCAAATAGAGCCCCAAAATTAGCCGTTGAATCAACCTGATTGGAGGCTGAGATGATGGATACCCAAAAGTTCCCTTACGAAAAGAGCACTCTTATAGACAAAACAAATGTAACAACTCTGTCTTTATGTTGCCCGGCTAGATCTGACATACATGGGGCATGAGCTGATCTTAGTACATGAGTTCAACTAGGTGATGGAGTACTGGCGGGAAAATGAACCTTGAGAAAATGAGACCAACATGTTTACAACGTGTTGAGTGAAAGAAATTAGAGTAATTACTTCAACTGGTTTCTTTACCTTTTCTAATTAAAAAAAATAAAAAAACACCGTACTTTTGGGATAAATTGACACGGAGAAAAGCATTACTCTCTGACATATCTATTGTACATGTTGCGACCAACACTTCATGTTCCCCAGACAATATGAAGCCAAAGGGGAGCCCTACTGTGAAGAGTGGTCTGTTAGCCTTGAAGAAATGGATGACAAGTCTAACCAATATTTTAAATTGTCTTTCCAGAGATGGAATACCAACTTTCTCTGTACAACTCCCAAAGTGTGCTTGTTAGCCTAGTAGCAAGACTTGAAATGGAATCTGTCTCTTCTGCTTACTAGAGATTTACAGAGGGTGGTAGTTTGAAAATCTAATCTAGAATTGGGTAATCCATTTTGACAATTTGGTTTCTTTTTTACTTGAAGACAAGGAGCCTGATGGGGATCATCTTCCCACATTTATTATTATTATTATTATTATTATTATTATTATTATTATTATTATTATTATTATTATTATTATTATGTTATAGTTTAGTTTACTTTGGATATTTCCCACTAAGGGTATTAGGTTTCTTAGTGTGTTGTGACTTAATTAGTGTCGTTACATGGTTCCGTGATGTGTGTCGATAATAATTTAGAATTCTTATCCTGTATTAAATTCTTGAATCCTAGATTTGAAGCTTAATTAGGACCCGTTCGTCAATTGGAGGGATGATCTGGATTGAAACTTCTATCCTACTTTAATCGGTAGAGACTTGAGGTAGTCTGTAGATCCTGTAACTCATTGTAGGGTATTCATGCTAATTAAGACTAATTTTCTACATGGTAAAGTGCTCGTCGTAGTTTAATTTATTTTTTCTTATTTAAGTTAATTTTGATATGATCTCAATATATAGGTCGTTTTACATGCTTTCCTACATCAAATTTGGTATAAGAGCACAATTTTGCTTAGGATTTGCATTAGCTTGCATTTGTAACCCATCTCCCCCAACATATTTGCATTAGATTTTTTTGTGTTTCGCGTGTATCACAGAACATGATTTTTGTTTACCTTTTGGGGGCTCTGTCCCCAAGCCACCAGCAGGGGCGCACCACTCCCCTCCCTCCTCTTCTCAACCCCAGCTAACCTCCCCATGGGGCTTATAGGTCTCTCACAGAGTTTGTCGCTAGTTGAGCTAACCACGTAGCTCGACTAGCAACAAACTCTATGAGAGACCTATAAGCCCCATGGGGAGGGTAATACCCCCATGTGTGACGGTAGTTAGGTGTGTTCTCGTGCACCCAAAGCGTAGTAATGATTGGTGTAGGACGTACATTTTTTATATGTATGTTGAGAGTAGCGAAAAGAATTGTAAAGTTGTTTTTGATGGTGGGAGCTGCACTAATATAATTTTCACCCATGCTATCTGCCGCTTAGGACTTTCGTTCCTTCCCCACCCTAGACCTTACAGAGTTGGTTGGGTTGATGTTTCTTCATCACTTCTAATTACTTAGAGGTGTCAAGTTCCCATTGAATTTCTAACATATAAGAACACCTTGTGGTGTGATGTAGTACCTATGGATGCATGTTTTATTCTTTTAGGCAGGCCATCACTTTATGATATAGTCGTTACTATTTATGGCCAGTCTAATTCGTGCTTTTTCTTACATGACGGTAAGAGGGTCTGACTCAATCTTCTACCACCCAAAGCGCCATTTGAACAAAAAGAAGGCAACGACAAAGCAATCATGGAGGGCAAGGCGAAAGCTAAAGGCTTACACATTATCAATGTCGCTGCATTTGTGAAGGACATTAGAGATGAGCCTTTCATCTATGCCCTAATGGCAAAAGAAATCCTATCGCTGTTGGCTCCTGAGTAACCTAGTGAGGTAGGACCTGTTCTACACTAGTATCAAGATGTTTTTCCTGATGATTTACTAGATGAACTACCTCCCATGAGGGATATTCAACACTGTATCAATTTGATCTTCGGATCGAGTTTTTTGAACCTTCCCCACTATAGAATAAATCCCACCGAGCATGCTGAGTTGAAGAAATAGGTGGATGAATTATTAAGGAAAGGTTTCATTCGGAAGAGATTTTGCCCTTGTGCCATACCCACACTATTCACACCCAAGAAAGATGGGTCATGGAGGATGTGTGTGGACAGTCAAGCTAGCAATAAAATCGCGATCAAGATTGATTTCCCATACCGAGGCTCGACGATATGCTTGACATGATAGTGTTTGTTATGATCATTTCAAAGATTGACCTTAGGAACAGCTATCACCAGGTTTGTATTCGTCTAGGGGATGAATGGAGACTACTTTCAAGACAAAGGATGGTTTATATGAGTAGATGGTCATTCTTTCTGGAATTTTAAATGCCCCTAGTACATTTATGAGGAGCATGATACATGTGCTGAGGTCGGTTATCGGCAGGTTCTTGGTCGTGTCGACGACATGTTGATCTATAGTCAAACCTAGGAACAACACCTCATCCACTTGAGGTAGATCTGTGAGACGTTGAGGATGGAGAAGTTATAAAGAAATCTTAAGAAATTCATTTGCTTCCCAACAGGTTATCTTCTTAGGATTTGTGGTTTCTTCTCAGGGCATTTCTGCGGACCAAGAGAAGGTGAGGTCCATCATGGAGTGGAGCGACCAACAAAACATTCGTGAGGTCCCTAGTTTCCATGGGTTAGCAACCTTTTATCGTCGCTTCATCCGTGGGTTCAGTTCCATTATGGCTCCCATTACTGAGTGCATGAAGAAGGGGGAGTTTAAATGGACGAATGCTCCGTCCAAAGCGTTGAAAGAAATCAAAGAGCGCGTGACTGAAGCTCTAGTGATGTGCCTACTAGACTTTTCAAAGGTCTCCTATTGGACTTTTCAAAGGTGTTTGAAGTGGCGTGTGATGCATCTGGTTTAGGTATAGAAGTTCTAAGTCGAGAATCACCCCATGGAATTTTTCAATGAGAAATTAAATGATGCATGGCAAAAATACCCCACCTATGACAAGGAGTTCTATGCAGTTGTTCAAACATTACGACATTAAAGGCATGACTAATTGCCTAATGAATTTGTCTTGTTCTTTGACCATGAGGCCATGCGATACCTCAGCTCCCAAAAGAAATTAAACCCGTGGCATGTTAAATGGGTTAAATTTTTTCAGGAATATTCATTTGTGCTTAAGTACAAGGCAAGGGTCGAGAATAAACCTGCAGATGCATTAAGTCGTTAAGGTGACGTTACCACACACCTTGCAAGTTGAGGTCACCGTGTATGTGCATTTGAGAGACGGTTATCCATCGTGCCGAGAGATTTACACATTATTAACTGAGAGTTAGATGCAAAGTGCTAGGGACTAATTACTGCAGAATGGATATTATTTTAGAGGCCTTCGGTTGTGTATTTTACACACTTGAGAGATTTTCTTATTTGGGAGCTCCACCTGAGCGGGGTTGCTGGCCATTTCAGTTGTGACAAGACGATTGCTCGTCTCTAATATGTTCTACTGGCCTAGTCTCAAGTGAGATGTTGCCAATATCATTGGGCGATAAAAGCAACGCAAACAGAATACTGGATTGTGTACCCCTTTGCCAATGCCACATGCCTTGTGGCGAGATTTGAGCATGGACTGCGTGTTTGGATTACCTAAGACTATCGGGAAGCACGATTCTGTATTTGTCATTATGGACCATTTCTCTAAAATGGCCCACTTCATTCCTTGCTCTAAGACTACTGACACGTCTAGGATTGCCAGTATTTTTTTTTGAGTCAATAGTCTGGTTACATGGGTAACCAAAGTCCATATTGTCTGATAGGGATGTCAAGTTTGTTAGCTATTTTTGGAAGACACTATGGTTGATGATGGGCACTAGGCTTCAATTTTCCTTTGCTTACCACCCACAGATGGATGGTCAGACAAAAGTTGTAAATCAAAGCTTAGGAAATTTGTAGAGGTGCTTGGTGGGAGAGCACATTTGAAGTTGGGACACCGTTTTACCATTTACTGAGTTTGCATATAACAGTTCTGTTGATAGGACAAGTGGTATGAGTCCTTTTGAGGCTGATCACAGATACAAGCCTAGGATGCCTGTAAATCTCATACTCATGTCTGCATCACATAGGCCATTTGAGTCTGCTCAGTCCTTTGCACAAGATATACATGATTTGCATTTTGAGATCAGACGAAGGATTACTTTAAGTAACGGAAAATATAAATTTGCTATTGACTTGCATAGATGATATATGGAATTTCAGCTAGATGATCATGTTATGGTCTGCATGAGACCTGAACGATTTCCATAGGAGTTGTTTAGAAATTATAGGCTCATAGTACCTATCCGTTTCGAGTATTGAGGATGGTAGGGGAGAATGCTTATATCTTAGATCTTCCTCCTGATTGGGAAATTAGTTCAATGCTTAATGTGGAGGATCTTGTTCCTTTTTGTCACTCCACCAATTTACCCATTGATCCTAGTCTTAACCTTAACCCTGTTCAGAGCATTGATTCCAGCCATCCCATTCAGAGCCCTTGGCCCATGCCCCACCTATGCAGCCATTACCTTCGCAGCCATAGGTTTGTCCTACAAAAGAGCAGGTAGAGGACGTACTTGACAATCAAATAATGTCCACTAGACAAGAGGGTTATAAAAAATTCCTTGTCAAGTGGAAGGACAAGTGTTTGATTGTACCTGGATCATAGAGTACGAGCTTCAGCTCTTAGATCCAGACCTTTTGGATTACTATTGATAGTTTACTACACTAGGAGTCTCGCCTTTACCGCTAGACGATCATAATAATGATCACCACCTTGGATGTCACTTTAGGACATATTAGAGGTGATGGAAGAGGGCCCATGTTTCATCGGGTCCTTTAGAGAGGAAGAAGACCTCTTACACATCTGTATGTATGATAATAAAGTTTCCACCCTGGGAATATGTATAAGAGATGATTGAAGACCCATGTATAGAGGCACTATTTGAAGACCCTACATTAGGAAGCTATATACATGGAGGATTTTTACTACTGAGCTAAGTGTATGTATATGCATTTGAAGACCTCACATTGGGCACACGTGCACTTGGGAGGTTTGATATTCCTACTTCGATAGGGTTCTTAAGTAGGGGCAATTTTGTCTTTTTCAAGATTAGATTGGATGCCCCCTACTTAAGATCTTTTTCTCTTGTGTAAGTAGTTTTTGATGAATACTGAATGAAAATTTCATTAGACTTGGTGGATTTCTCGTTCTAGCTTCCTTCTGGTGCGTGTGAAGCTGCATTTAGTACAAAGCCGAATTACTATTGTTTCATCCTGTTCTATAAGTCAGTACTGTTCTACCTTGTCTTTTAATGGATGATTTTTGAGCTTCTTGTGGTTATATGATCTGTGTCAGTAATAATCTAGAATTCTTATCATGCATTAAATTTCTAAACCCTATATCCGAAACTTAATGAGGACTGTTTGTTGATTAGAGGGACTATCTGGATTGGAACTTCAATCTTACCTTAATTAGTAAAGATCTGGGGCAGTCTGCAGATCCTATAACTCATTGTAGGCTATTCATGCTTATTAAGACTGATTTTCTACATGTTAAAGTACTCATCGTAGTTTAATTTATATTTTCTTATTTAAGTTAATTCTGATCTGATCACAGCATATAGATTAGGTCATTTTGCATGCTGTCTTACACTAGAGCCTTGCTACAATGGTAGAGTTGTCATCGTGTGACCTTGACGTTATGAGTTTGAGGTGTGGAAATAGTCTTTTGCATAAATGCGAAGTAAGGCTATGTAGTATAGACTCTTGGGGCCTGTCCCTTTCATGGACCTCGCATACGGGTACCTTCGTGCACCGGGCTGCTCTTTTGTTTAGTTTCTTTTTGACCTGAATGTGGATCCATTTTCAAATCTTTCTCTTGGTCATAAACTTCACCCAAGTGATGCAACAATTCAAGAGTTTTTGAACTAGCAAAATTTAATAACAAAATGCTTTCATTTTATTCTGACTGCCAATTGAACGTCCTGCTTTTTATTTACTGGAAATTCTTAGAGAACCTCGTGGGAGTCGGATAATTTC
The DNA here is from genome assembly GCA_035236585.1 of Warburgia ugandensis. Classification (NCBI taxonomy): domain Eukaryota; kingdom Viridiplantae; phylum Streptophyta; class Magnoliopsida; order Canellales; family Canellaceae; genus Warburgia; species Warburgia ugandensis. Next base: position 57,490,680 of record CP141128.1, read on the forward strand.
ATTCGTTGGCTTTTGGTGTATTATTTGCCTAATTGGTGATAACTTGATACTTGCCGACTAAAGTTCTGATTCTTGATGATGCAGATCAGATGAACGGGATGGACTTGAAATCCCTCAGTCTTTACTTAAATCATATTTCATACAGCAGCAATCTGGTAAATGGGAATTGCAGTTACCAGACGACCCTGTGAACAGGCAATTCTACAGATGGCCTATTGGATTTGTAACAGCAGGATTTGTTCGGGGAAGGTTTGTGTTTCCTTTACACAGTTGTAACAACCTAACTTGCCTTATGCAATTGCTACTAACAGTAGTTTATCTCATTGCCTGTGCATCTATTATACCGTTTACACTTGCAGTAAGAAGCTAGTTGCAGAGGCTTTGTGTGAGGCGACGGTGCTTGGGCATCTGAGAGGGGAACAATGGGGTGAGATGCAAGAGGAAAAGAGACACCAGATTTTTGTACTTGTAAGAAATTTGAGGTCTACTGCCTATGGACTTGGGCTTGCAACGATTGTTCTGGAACACCAGGAGGAAGATGTGGAAGCCATGTAAGCAGTTCCCTCACTTTTTGGGTCTGAGTTATGTTTTGAATTAGAGAGCACCCTCCACGTTGAAGAATGGGATGCATATGTACATACCGGAAGAATCTGATTCTTTGCTCGCCAGTGAATTAAGAACACTAATTTGTCTTTGCTTATGTAGCCATGTTATGCAACCAATTCATGAGAAGTCGCAAATAGAAAGGTGCAAATACTTTTTGAGGTGTTATATATATATATTGGCAGAAGTGTAGAATTACAAAGCAAATCACGTACGCTCATACGCTCAATTGCAAATCTAATACCTGGTGAAAGCAAAAGCTGCAACTTGAACCTGCAACCAAGTAAATTTCAGAAAGGATGCTGGGGTTGTTTGCAACCAACTGTGCTAGACATTTATGGACTAGTTTTACGTCCATTTTGGTTAGCAGCAGAAATACTTCTGTGAAAAAAATTTAGTATGTGATGTCGTAAAATTATTTTCAAATTTATTTTCTCGTGCACCAATTGATTATTAGATGATGTTTGGGATCCGATCAATGCTTGGTTTCTCGCTTTCTAAATTCTAACATACCACGAGGCATGCTTATAGTTGGCACACGGTGCACTTAAAAATGATTTATCTGAACCAGTCTTGGTGGTGTGACTTATTTTGGATTTCTGATCCTGATAAACGTGTTACACCAGATGTGAAGCTCCGAGTCAGTATGTTGGATGTGGAAGTCCAATGAGAGCATATGGTATGGCTATAGGTACCATCGATTTATTTCTGAGGGATTTTAGGTCAGAAAGAAGAACAAAAGGGTTCAGACGCCAGCCCAATCTCTTTCAACCTAGAACTAGGCACATCATGCGCAATGTTACACGAAGATGGAGTAGCTGGTGCTTCATCTTCAGACATTTGCTGTAAGTGCATTCTTTTATTTTTTTCCTTTTACTTAACTTGATCATCAAATCATCGTCACTTTTCTGCTACAAGATATGTAAGCTCAGGGGACTCAATTGACAGTTGAAGTCAACCAAAATGTGGAGCCCAGCAGATCAAAGTGGGCCACCGCTTGAGCGTTGTACCAAGTTGCCGGGGCTATTCGACTTGAGGTGCCAAATAGGTAAGGCTCAGCATCAGTAAAACCTTGGTTTTCGCTTCTTGCTCGGCAGGGGAAGAAGTATATCGAAGATAAGTGTACGTGTGGGGTACATATTAAAATTAACCCGTAGCATTAGATTGTTGGACTTTTCTTGGATGGATCCTGCCCTTGAAGTGATAGTAAAAGACAGTCGTAACCTTGGCAGCGATAAAGTTTACCAACACTCTTTCAACAAAGAAAAGGTGAGGTCTTCCTTCCACAATTCCCACGGACTAAAGTAAGCAAAGTCAAGTTACTATGGTATCTCCTACTACAGGTATGACACTAGCTAAGCTTGTAATTACAAGCCCATCTAACCTCAAGGTGGTACGTAGAAGATGACACAATCATTAATAGGAAGATTATAACTCCCCCAAAAGCTTATCTGACCCAAGGTGGTATATATCTTGTAGAAGCTGTCACAATCAAGATTATCTCCTCCAAAAGCTCATCTGACCCCAAGGTGGTACTTATCAGTAGAAGTTGTCACAATCATTAATAGGAAGATTACAACTTCGAGACACCAAACAAATTCCCAAAGACTACTATAACTCAAATGATATAGATCACGAAAAATATAAAGGTGAACTACAATGAAAAACATACTTACCCCATTTGCATGCATATAACGGAGCAACCAGCAACCCTCGTAGATAAGGCTCGCGCTTGACTAAGGAGCTGGTGTAGTAAGGCCTGGCTCTTATTTTTTTAGGGCTTATCTGGAGAAGTTGTTAGCCATCAGGATCATCAAGCGTAGATTTGGTCCGTCTCGCATGCACTGGTAGTTTGTTCCCAACATTTTATCTGATTTCTACCAAAAGTGACGCTCGTCGAACAAACCCCACCCAGCATCTGACTTGGTCATTGAAGAACGGACAATAAACCACACATGGAATTCCTGTAAGCAATGCTTGTCATTTTGGAGCTACCACTGTGACATGCGACGCCATGGGATATGGATGAGTGACAGTGGGCCCCATCGCGGTAATGTGGTGCCTCTCTCTCTCATCTCACGGTAACCAGAGCATTTTGTAAACGTGGAGCCATTGTGTAGATGGGATACTAGGGGCTACATATTAACCAAATTAATGTTGGGACTTTGGACTTGACAGCGCGGCGGCCAACTTCCCCCTGTGAATGAACAAATTAAAGCGCTGAATATAGAAAATAACACTTGAATTTTCATGACACTGAGATGGACTGCCTTAACCTATTTTTTAAAATATCCTTTCCTTCTCATCTTATCAAGCGATAGCCGGGGAGGAAAGGTGGAGAAGGAACAGAATGAGTGACATCTGAACTCGACTTGTTCACTTGTTTTGGCAGGGCGCCGGAGGTGGAAGATGCACAGATGGGCGGGATATCGACGACGCTCTTCGCTGTTGAATTTAGAGTTTGAATGGAGACGAGAGAGCATTCCAGCCATCCCATGGCGGAAAGATCATCCTTTACAGTTTTCAGCGGGAGGAAAGCATCAAAGGAAGAGATGCTCTCTTTCAGTGTTGATCGAAACGGAGTCATCATCGACTTGAAAGGACGCGATGTCGACCATCTGGTAATGAGCAGGGGGATGAATACAGGAATATGTAGATATGAAGAAGCGGATCTTGCCTTCTTGAGTGAACGGACAAATCCATGCATGTTGACGATCTGGGAATGAGCAGGGGGAGGAGTGAGAAATGCAGAAGAAGAAGACAATTGGTGTCGATAATAAAACTGTAAGTAAGATGTGGAAAATCTAAAGCAGAAGAAGAGGATGAGAAGATTCACTTTTGTTCTCTGTGAAAGTAGGCTTTGCTTGTAGATAAACGGAAATTAGATGAATGAAACTTAAGAAATCAGAGGAGGATAATTGAAATCAGCGATGAAACAAACAAAAAAGTGATGAAACTTAAGCAGACAAGGCCAAGAGATAGTGCATCAATCTTTTACAGTGAGAAAATCAAACCAAAGCAAATTCGGCAGAGGAAGGACCATTTCTTAAGGGAAATAGTGGAAGGATAAGGAGGAAGAAGTACCTGATTGAGTTGGCTTTTTATACCTGCTATTGGCTGGATTTTCACGGAAATCCACGTATTCTACCAGCTCCAATGCCTTCTTCCTCATCTCTCTCACTTCACTTCTGCTCATCTCCGAAACTAGTGGTTTACCCTCTCTCTCCGTATTTGTAGTTTCATTTGCAGGGATATGTGATGGAGGAAGAAAACCGGCGCCTTTGCAGTTTAATGACGATGACGAGAATATCAAAAGATTTGGAGCTCTTGGCGTAGAGTGGTCACAAGTTAATCTCCTCCCGAACAGACGGTTGAGGAGGAGTCAAGATGTGGGGCCCTCTCGAAACAAAAAATAGCAACTTTTGCACCAGAGATTGCATAATGAATCCTTGGCCTTAGTTAAAATGGACCTTCAAGCTTTTCCCGAACTCCAAGATACTCTTTAAGATGGTTAAGATACTTATCAGCTAATTAGAACTCTTAATGAAAGTTAAGTACTTTCGCTAACTTCTTTAAGTTCACAAGTCTCTCAAATGTAATTGCTATAAACTAAGCTCATTTCTCTTTCCCCTTCTCTCTTGTTGTTATCAAGTACCTTCCTTTTATAACACTCAAACAAGAAGGTTAGAGTGCCAGGTCAACGTTCCTAGGTAAGAAGGATATAATTATGAAAACAAATTCGACTAACATCATTAGAGTAAAATGTTGGGCAGCATTAAAATATGGGTCTGACAATTTACAGCATCAAGAAAAGGCAACAGGAATACAAATTGAGTGATTGAGAGTGAAATCGTGTGTGATGCTAAATTATGAGTGAAATCTTGACAAATTGAGTTATTTTATGGAAGTAGTCCACTTCTTTAAGTTCTTCATTAGCTGACAGAATTCTAAGTTCTCATTTGTTATTACGCAAAGGATTCAAACAAGTAAAATAAGTAACTAGATCAAGGGTACGGTAAAACGACAAAAGATGAATTGATCTTCAATTGATTGTCTTATAAAGCATATGTTTGGGTGGCAATAGATGGCTCACTTTGAGTGTTGGACTAACAAAGTCTGGTGGTCACATAATAAGCCTTAAATTATGGAGATAATCAAATGAGGGCCTATAATGCCTCTTGTTTCAGTGAAAAAGTTTTGAAAGAATTGTGTGACACCAAACAAAGAAGGTCCTAAAACCCTTCTGAATGATGAATCCTACAAACTAGAAAGGTTGTAAGCGATAAAGTGGTGAGAATAAATTTCAAAAATCATAACAAATCTAAAAAAAATAAAAATTGAAATATAACAAATCCAAAAGGATTTGAAATGGGACAAGATAGAAGGCTCAAAAAGCACTTGAAGTGTCTAAAGTTCAAAAATATGTATCAAGTTCAAAAGGACTTGAAGTGTAGTAGATCAAATGATCTAAAATGTAGTAGATCAAGACACCTAAAATGTAGTAGGTCAACAAACTAGAAGTGTAATAAGTCTAAGGTCTTGAAATGTAGCACGCCTAAAGTCTTGAAATGCGTAGCATATGAAATGATTTGAAATGCAACGAGCCATTAACGTTTGAAAAGTGTATCAAGTCCAAGAAAACTTTAAATGTCTAGCAAGTCAAAAGAGCTTGAAGTGGGTAAGGTCAAAGAACCTGAAATGTAGCAAGACAAAGGGCATGAGTATAGTAGGTGTTGCGTGTCAATTTTTATACTAAAAATCCTAAGGTATATATTGTTTTAGTATATTTGGATGCTTAATTTCACATTTATATGGTCTAATAGCACTAAAATATTTATTAATCATCTAACCATGATTTTGTGTATTTTCAAGGTTAGATGGACATTCGAGGTAAGTATATGATTAAACCGCTTGTAATAATATTAATTAGTTTTTTTTTTTTTTGACATGTTTTGTAGGTGGGAGACCAAAATCTAAGAGTTATATCAAGTTAGTCAACCTCCCAAATCTCCATTTAAGCTTGGATAAAAATCGATGGTTCAGATCAATCTAGATAGAACTTGAATGATTTAGATCAAGTTAAGAATAAATGGCTAACATTTGTTAAATGCAAAAAAGAATCATTTTCAGGATGGCTGAGATTACACACAAAGGTGACAAGTTCTCATGCAAGTTTCCACCACCTTCTATCTATGAAAAAGTCATGCATGCATCACACTATATGGGGCATCCCATGCTAGCCTAAAAAAGAGCTACCTTTTTTCTAAGTTCAGAAATCCAAGCAAATATGCCCACTTACAATCTCTCTCTCAATCACATGCTACATTGTTACACATTATTTTTTTCCTAGATTTTAGCTAGGCAAAAATATGCCTTCAAGATGTGAATTATAATAGAAAATAAATACATATAGAGAGAAAAAAAGGAGCTAAAATGTGTTTCTCTTTGGGGTATAAAAAAGATAAAAAATCTATGGCTGAGAATTAATGATTGATATCATTACACATTTAAAGTTACCTAAAGTGTATCATTTTCATGGAAAGAATCGGCCTAAGAATAAATATTTTTAGAAATAAATATAGAGAGAGAAGGAAATAGAGAAAGGGGAGATGAACTTAGATAGTTAGTAGAGATTCTACAAAGAAAACTACATTATCTAGCTTTGAGGTGTGCCAGCAAAGGGTTGACAGAATGAAAGCTACCTAAATAAGTTAGGAAAGAGTAGGATATTATTTACACAATAAGAAAAGGATGTTAGATACAAGGGATATTGTAATGACTCCAATTTTGAAATATTAAAATCCCAAGATAGCAATGAAAAGATCAATTTTTGAAGATAAGGGCATTTTAGTCATTTCACTATTCACCTTGACTGAACCCAGAAATTTGGTCCTAAAAATGGTACATTAGGTGTGTCTCAGAAAAAGGAATCCAACAAGACTAAAATCACCTAAAACGGAGTTAAAATGAGCAAGTTATTGCCCTTTGAAGTTCAGGGGAAAAAATGTAATTTTATTAAAAACGGATTTAGCTTGCAAAACACAGGGGCCCGTTTTGATACGGGCACCCTTCATCTTCAACCTCATAGAGGGTTCTAGAATGGTGGTGATTGGAGGAGAAATCACCGCCATTCTGGAGGTTTCTCCACCGCCATTCAAAGGCGGTGAGAGCCCCCTCAAGAACCCTCTTATAGCTCTATAAATAGAGCTCTTGGGCGCCTCTAATGGCAGCCCAAAAGCTTGAAGAAAACCTGTAGTGGAGGAGTAACCTAGAGGGGAAACGAGAAGAAAAACCCAGCAACGAGCCAGGTATGCCCAAAATCCCTCAAAACCCGTCTTCACAGTAGTCCTAGGATCAATTTCCCTAGGTTTTTGCATGAAAAATCATGCAAAATGGAGCCCTAGAGAACCACCAAGGACCCAGGGACGTCCCCTGGGCAGCACTGGTTCGACAGGGTTGAACCAGGGTGTCCTGAGGATTCCCCGGTCCCCCAGACGACAAAACGTTCCAGCCGGAATGTGACGCGTCGAACGCGTCTAAGAAAAACCAACAGGCGCGTGTCCGGGGACGCGCTCGCAAAAGAGAGAGACGGCGGAAAACCCAACGCATTTGTAGACGCGCCTGTTGAGGCGCATGCCGTAAGCGCGCAGCGCTAGCTAGCAAGCCGGGATTTTCCGTTTTCTTGAGAAAAGGCGGGCGCATGCCGCTGACGCGCAGCACGCTAGCATTCCGCCTTTTCACTCTTAAGACTCTTATGTACGTGTGACACTAAAACACTTATAACTTGAGATCTAGAGCTCCGATTGAGGTGCCGCAAAAGGCGTTGTGTCCTTGTCGATGACGCGGGCACACCCAAACTATAAAATCCCTGATCAAGGCCCAATAAAAAGTGGGCATGACCCTTAGAATAGGATGGTGGCGCGTGGCCGCTAGACCTTTGGAAAGCTGAGGATACCAAGGCCCAATTAGGACCTTAGGACACCCATAGGCATAGGGATGGACTCCTAATGCCTAAGTAATAAGACCAACTACTCTAAAACCCATAAAAGATGGGCCAAACTAACCTTAATTCCCCAAACCATGATCAGGAGCGTCCGAGGACAAAGGGGTTAGCGCGACCTAGTCAGGTAGGTGTTCTATCGCTACTAGATTCTTTTAAAAGAACTATTATTGTTTTGAGAACACATGTTTTAAGTACATGACTTGTTTAGCATGACTTAATTCAGCATGCATGTGATAAATGCTTTATGCATAGACATGTTTTGTATATACATTATGCATAGATATGTTTTCTAAACTATTGCATACATGGCATGATCTATGAGCATTAAGTTCTTGCAAAGATTGCATGTCCTTGAGGGTTGCCAAAAGATGCTGGAGTGCCGAGGGCCAGGCAGTTGTGAGGGACCCAAAGAGGACAGGTTTTGAAAAATACATTGTACATGTATTGCCAAGACATGTGCTACATGCATAGATTACATGATAAGTGTAGCCTTGACTGACAAGGGTGGGCTGATGAGGGCGGGCTAACGAGGGCGGGCTGATGAGGGCAGGCCAGAGAGAGCTGACAAGGCTTCTAGGCTGGCAGGCTTCTAGGCTGTCAGTCTTCTAGGCAGGGTTATGACTTTGAATGCAATACTAGCATGAGCAGATTTTATGCATTTCATGCATGTTTTGCAACCGATTTCATAAATTGCATGATTTAAGTCGAAGAAGTGTCATATGCCCCGTGGAGGTATATGATCCTGTGTCCCTAGCTACCCGGGGACCACACGGCGATGAGGTCGTGGGCATAGTGGGACCCTATGGTTTCATGGATTTATGTGCATTACATATGGCATGATATAAGGTTGGTCGACCATACCATAATAAATATCCATGAGTTGGATTCAATGAAGCATCTTATGCATATCATAATGTTATGATATATATGTATATATGATACTTTCGATTTGGATTATATGATCCTTTAAGTCGTTAGTATTTCAGTTTGACAATGGATTTTAATATCGATATTGAACTTGAGTATTTAGACTTGCACATGTTTTGAAAAAGCATATGATTTTAAAACATCTCATGCATTATAAAACTAGTGGTGATAGACTCCTACTGAGTATAGTATATACTCACCCTATCCTTAACATTTTTCAAGATAGTTCCACTCATAAATAGAAGACGTCTCAGGAGATATTAGTGCTACGAGCAAGTGAATAAACAGAGGAGACAACTATACATGTGAGTAAACTCTCTACCCTTTGGACATGTATTTGTATTTAATTACAGTTGGGCTGTGTGCTGTGATTGGATAGACCTGGGGAAAAACGTTTATGATTTCTGAAGTTTTTCAAAAACTACCTTGGATGTTGTGAAAGCAAATGACACTCGGGGTTTTCAAATTGGATTTCAAATAAAAGATTTTTCCACTGCACTGCATTGTTTTTTTCAAATAGGGATCCCGCCTTAGGAATTTAGATTTTTTCATTTAAAAATGCATGAGAAAACCTGGGTCGTAACAGATATGCATTCATGTAAGTTTCTAAATGGAGTAGGTGGTGTGGTCTATAAAGGGAGAGACCAAGCATAGGGGAAAAAGTCATCTTGGAGTTTAGGTCCTAAAGAAGAAACACATCTAGTTTTTTCTGGATGTGTTCCACTTGGAAGGAGAGCTAGAGTACAACATCTTCTTTATTTTTTTTTTGGTTTTCCAAGAATAAGGTATGGTAAAGGAGAGTCTTGTGCATGTTCCAGAGAGAGAGAGAGAGTAGAAGAAGAAAAGGTCAGTCCTTTCAATTTTAAAGAAGGAAACATAGGAAGCTGTCTGTAGAAATATGTTGCAGATAGGTTCCTCCATTCAGTTTTCCACACTTTTTTCTTCAATTTTTTTTCATTTTTAATCAATCCAAATATTTCCTAAGGTGCTCATATATCTTAGGAATAATCTGGGACAGATTTATAGTGGGAAATCAAGGCCAAACAACTTGGATATTAGTCACGAATCATAACAAGTTCTACTGTGATTTCTAGAGAACCTATTACTATTTCATATACTATTCTCTTTGGTGAGTTGATTCTTTTAACTTTCATTGATTTCATAATATTTATAGGCTTCTAAGGGTGTTAGGAAGTGATTTTTGCTATGATTTTAGTTCTCCAATGATTTCTTGCCACTGCTTCTCTCCAATCTTTCTCTGCTGCTCTCTATAATAATACTAGTTTCTGCCGTATAGTTTTGGTGTTGGTTCTCCTTGCATACATTGTATTTTTTAGTTTTTTAGTTTTTTTTTTTTTGTTCATTATCAAGTTTGGAACATTCTAAATAGATTTTGTGTAAAGATATGGCTTGTAGGTCATGGTCTTGACCAATTTTTATTCAGACATTAAAAAAAAAATCATACTTTGTTTTCTCTATTGGTAGCAAGATATTATTTAGGTATTTTTTTTTATATTGTGTTTTAGATATTATTTATTATTTATTAGCTAGTTTTGTTCATTGTTTAGTAGTTTCGATCATTAGCTCGTGTCTTTTCCTAGTTGGTTAGTGATTCTTTTAAGTGCAATCATTGTTTAGTTGATTGGTTGTATTCATCTTATTCTCCTAGATTGGTTGGACATTATTCACTACTCCTTTGATGTTTTTCTTGGATTAATACTAGGAAGTAAAGGAAATGTTGATATTTCATTGAAGAAAGTGGGTGTGAAGATTGAAGATGGACGACCAACTGTTTCAGCATTTATAGGAATTTTAGTTTAGTTGGGTTTTTTTTTTCTTTTTTTTCTTAGCTTCACTAAATGTAATGCTTAAAGGATTGAATATAATGGAAGTTAATTTCAGTAACTTTAGTTATTATTTTTTCATGTTTTAGTTTTAAGTTTATGCTTTAATTACTAGTTTGGTTATGGTGGTTGATATCCATGACTTTAACATTTTCTTTCATGTTTAGTCCTAGAGTAATTAGAACTTAGGTTGTTTTAGTTATAGCTTAGATTTAGTTAGCTTAAGTAACTTAATTTCTATTGTTTAAGCATAATAGAACTTCATAGTTTCATGCATTAGTTTAGGATTTGGTGTTATATAATCATCTTATATCCACCATTTGGATTTGAACTTGCATCACTACAACTAACTACTGTATGCTTGTAGGAAAACTCATGTAGTAGGCCTAAAAAGGCTTGAAGTGTGGCAAATCAAAAGATTTGAAAAGTGTGGCAAGTTGTGGAACCTTAAAAATTGTAGCAAGTCCAAATGGACTTGAAAAATGTGGCAAGTTCAAAAGAACTTTAAGCTTGTAGCAAGTCAAAAGACCAGAAATATGGCAAGCCATAGGGATTCAATATAAAAAATACAAGAAATAACATGTTTTGAAATAATAAATAATGTTCTAGATTAAAAATGTAGAGAAATGCTACATTGATAGCGCAACTAGGGCATTGGCTAATATTAGAGCATAAAACTTCTAGAATGATACTACTATGCAACTATGAACTTTAAATCTTGGTAGGTGAAGTAGTACAATAGAATTTTCTTTAGATAAAACACTTAAAAGAGATATTTTTTTTATAGGGAAAATGAAGAAGGATAAAGGATTTCCTAAAGGGGGGAACAATTTGTGAGAAATTTGGAAGCTTTGATATCAAGAGGTGTGAAGATCTATCCATTGAAGATCATGATAATAAAAAACATGAAAGCAGCAAAAAAAGAGGAAGAAAGAGGAAAGAAGATGTAAAACAAGAAAATGAACAAGGAGAATCAACAATGGCTATTGCAAAATCATTAGAGATGAAGTAAAACATTGAAATTCCATCTTCTTCTACAACTGTCCTTGTGCTTACACAAAGAGGCTCTCCTCCACAAGGCTCATAACACCCATCTTTTAAACCTAGCACAAAAGGGAGAGCAAAGTTAGTCAAATTTCATGTTTGGTGTTTATGCAGTTTTTGTTTTGGGTTAGCAACTACTAGAGGTAGGTGATGATAAATAATTGAGCTGAGGGGAAAGTTATTTATTTTTATTTTTATGTGTTGTTATTATTTATCAATAGGGAAGAATGTTGTGTTGCACTTTTTAATTTGAAAAATATTGCACAATGCTAATTGAGCCACTCCATGTTTTTTTTTATAAATAATATGCCTTGCATGCTCAATATGAACCTCACCAAGTACACTAAATGTTTGATAAATTTCCCTAGAGACCAAAGATTTGATTTTGGGTGCAAGGTTTGGAAGAATTACTCATGGTAGAGTTAAACACCATCAACAGATACATATGTTGTGCAATTTTGGCGAGGTAATTGGCTATTGTAGAGAGTACACTTTCTAGGAAAGGAAATTACATTGATCCCTTAGATTTCTTTAGATTCAATAGGATTCACTTTGGGGGAAAGAAGATATATTTCTCTAACTTAAAATTTCATAGTGGAAGGGATAAAGAGCTTTTAAGAACATAGTTAAAGAAGGAAAATGGGGGACTATAAGACGTGAATTTAAAATTAGTTTTTTTGAGATGTTGTGCATAGGAGAAGATGTCAGAGAAAAGGATGGGTAAACTTTCAGGGTGTGAAGTAGATGGAAACAATTATAAAGGAAAGAGATAAATGAGATGGTGGTGCCTGACAATCTAAGAGAATTGAATTAGGTGCAAAAGAAAGAAGTGAAAGAGTAACTTGAAAGGATTTCTTATCACAGTTGTTTTCTAGGATTACATTCTTAGATATGAGTGTAGTGAACTTTAGATTTTTAGAGTATATAACTGATTTGGAAAGTTTGATGAATATGATAGGGGATAAGCATCTAATGCTTCTACGTTGGAAAGCTATAGGAAAACTTCAATTAAGAAAGGGAACTTTCTTGATGGAATGTTTTTCCTTACATAGGTATGTATTTCAAATCATTTGGTTCTTGTTCAAGGCCATATGACTTAGACTAATCCTTGTTTTTGCATTTTGTAGTTTTGGTCACTAGAGCACTTCAAAGACTTTGCCCCTGCCTATCATGATAAAGCACAAACTTTTCCAACTTTAACCAAGTGGGAAATGAAGAATGTGAAAAAGGTACTAATCCTTGTCTTTCTATTGTGCAATTTTGGTCATTTAAGCACTTCAAAGACTTTGCCCTACCCGTCACAATAAAGTACAAACTTTTCCTTATTTAATCAAGTGAGAAATGAAGAGTGTGAATAAGGCAAAAAATTGGACATTTGAATAAACAAGAGAGATGATAAATTTGGAAGAAAGGATCACATGGAGAACTTGGACAAACTTAAATGCCATGGAAACACTTGATTTTGTAGAGAAGGTATTGAAGAAAGAGAAAAGGTGTCACTTTTGTGGTCCAAGTGTGGACCACATGTGTTACCCGAAAGGGTAATTACACAAAACAAAGAGAATGAAAGACAATGGGTTTTTATTGATCGTACTTATGAATGGTAATATGCGGCAAAAAAAGAGATGGAATAATTAGATGGTTTTAGAATTACTTGTGAAAAATTGGTGAAGAAAGAAGCGGATTACTTGTGATGGGACCTCTTATAGCTCTAGTGAGTGAAATAAATTGGCTTTTTGTTCATTGTACACCTTTTTGGTACTTGAAATAACAATGACTTGACTTATTTAGGGAGTATATGTCAAAGAATTCTATGTTACTCAATAATGAACTGGAAAACAAGCTGATGAAGTCCCTTTGGCCATGTGCAAGCCAGAGAAGGGGGGGAAAGAATAAAGAAGATGTGGAGGATTAAGTAGATCTAGAATTGTTGGATTGATTGACTGTCGCCAAAAGAAAGGTAATAGTTCTAGACTTTGTTAGTTTACCTTCCTTTTACATACAAAGAAAAGAGATCTCTATTATTTATTCTATAGACTAGAGGAAGAGATAAGTTTTTGTTAGAAGAAGCAACATGATGAACTGAGCTATATGATGTTAGTTGATGACAAGAAGAAGAGATAGATTGAAGAAAACCTTCAGAAAGTGATTGACAATTTAGAAGATGTGAGAAAAGGAAAAGAAAATGATAACTTGCTGAAGAAGGTTTAGTGTCAAGCTACTATTTTACTTAGAGCAATGCTAAGATCTAAGTAAAATAGTAGCTTGACACTATTGATCCATTATGACTATTGAGAATAAAACAATTGTAATTGACTTTTAAATTAAAAAATTGTTAATAATTGTTTGCTTATTAGTCATCCAAAATTGAAGGAAGCATATGTTCTTGTATATCTTTGAAATCACAGCTTTGTTACATCTATAAAAATCTTTCATAACCTCTCTTTTCTTCATCACTCATAGTTAAGAGGGGAAAATTGGAAGAACAGCTAGAGAGAAGAGAAAGAATGTTTCCCTAGGAGAAAGGGAAAGAAATGATCCACAAGGAGAGGATCAGAACTGTGAGATGCTAGGGAGAGAAGACCATTGGGTCCTCCAATTGTACAACAATAAACCAAAACACTTCTTGTGATTCCTCTTTTAGGGTATGAAGGATTAACATTGTCAAAGTCATAAATCCTCATCTTTCTAGTGATGCAAGCAGTAATACACATGTATGATCTTACAAAACCCATGATTCAATTTGAGTGATTTGGTCTAAAAAATCATTGATGTGCATGCATTAGCAAACAACTAATCATAGTTGCATGCCATTTGTTTGCAAGTAGATTTGAATGAGTAAAGTTAGTGCAATGCTAAAATATTTAACATTGGGCTAAATAAATGTCATGCTATGCAATGAAAAACTCTGCAATGGTACTTAACCAGAATATTTTAGATGTTTGTTTATGATGAAAAATGTTTGGGTTTTATAGGTACTAGAAAATTCTAAATAGATCTTGTACTCAAAAACTCACTCAGATGTATCAAATACTGATGTGGGTTTCCATGGCCTTGAATAAAAAGACCAAATTTGGTCCAATGTGCAAATGGAACTGGACAAGCTCAATAAAGTTTGTGCAAGGGCTTCTGATCAAAGACTTTGCAAGAAGACAAGTAGCTTGCATGCCATCAACATAAAATATGCAATTACTCCCTTGGAATTTTATATGCTGAGTGAGATTAGATTTGGTTGTTAGATCATAACAAGGAAAGACAATCCCATCAATAGAGATAGAATCTAAGATATCTTTGGAGTATGTAATCTCTCGGGGAAGTCATCTAGAAATAACATCCGAATTTGAATGTGTCTGTCATGTTTATTGAGCAATTAATTTGGTATAAGTATGAGGATGGTGACGATTTGGATTCTCTAATCCAAATAGCTTTACATGCATCAGAGAAGAGGATGAAGAAGGGAATACAAGAGATGTGGGAATGAAAGCTTCTATAAGTCTTAGAAAATGAACAAGAATAGTGTTGGAGTATGAAAACAAAAGAAAGATTAATGACTTGAGAGCTAGACTAGAAGATATTGCACCACTAGATGAAGAAGATAGACAAATTTAAGGTATTCATGGAAAAGCTCTTCCTATGGGTTCTCATGGAAGGTGTCATCTTTGCAAACTCATAGAATTTAGTGAGTTTTGTTCTTGTCGATTACATTGAGGATTTGGGAGATGCAACATATGGCTTAATGCTTATCAGAGTCGCAAATTTTCCTATAAACACGATTATATGCATTACAAAGATTGTAAAAGTGGTACAGAATCACATAGATGAAAAATTTATTGTTCAATGACATGCTAGTGATCACCTATCCATTAATCTAGGCATTACTTACTACATTGGAAAACCCTAGCCAGTGTGACAGAGATCATGATGATTAAGTCACCACTTATGAAGAATTATGCCACAAGAGCTAGCTTGTCAAATGTAAATAACTAGATTTCTAGGTTATAATTATCTTTATTATATATCAAATAACTCCATTGCAAAGGCCATAAAATGTGCATTGGAAATCTAAATTAAAAGTTTAAGGAACTATTAAAGAAATTAGTTCTAAAAATCAAATACATTAGTCTAGTGCTAAATCTATCTATAGAGTGGGGAGGCATATATAAATTTTCTCCAAAGAGTGGCCTAATGGTCCAAGTACTCTTCCTTTTATTTGGCATATGACAAGTAACCGTTATCTTGAGTTTTGATGGTTTTTGGGTCTAACCATGAACATTAGTAAGATTGGAAAACTCCTCAACCAAAGGACAAATTTTTCTAGGGAAAACCTGAAGATTCAAGGATTAATGTCCTAGAACCGAAGTAAGTTACTTGATAAGTAGTCAATTTTGTATAAAAAGCACCCAATTAATATCTCATATGTCATTAATTATAGGCATTATCCTAGGATTTTTTCAAAATTCATGACACAAGTATCTCTAAGCTAATAATTCAAAATTTTAATATTTTGTAGGTTTAGGCACTAATCTAGGGTAAGTATGTGAATTTTTATATTTTTTTAGAATTTAATTAGGATTTTTAATCTTTTGTAGGCATTGAAAGGATGATCCAATGGCCGAGATCACTTAAAGATGTGAATTAAGGACCAAGATCAACTTAGAGAGTCAATACCTAAATTTCATCATTCCAAAAACTCAAGCAAGGTTCAAGATCTTGAACCTTCTCAAGGCAAGCAAATGAGTTCAAGAAAGAAATTGGAAGAATTAAAGGTAACTAGAATGGGCCCGTGCAAAATTCCATGCAATTCTACTATCTTTACATAAAAGCCATGCAAGCCAACTAGGCCACATGAGCCATGATAGGAGATGACAAGCCAAGTAAGGCATCAATCCAATGATTCAAGCCACTAATCGAGAAGCCATCTAAGCCATGCCACATGGAGCCACACAATTGGAGGAAGATTTTCAAGCAATTATCTTACACAAAAATCATGAAATCCAAGAGATAATTAGGATTTAGAAGGTGACTATCATGTTGAAAGATATACCTACAAGGTGACCAATAGGAGAAAAGTTTACAATCCAATTTCTCTCCTTATTTCCCATTCTTTATCTCTCCATATCTCTATCCAATGAGTGAGTTTTAGGAAGGGGAATCACGCATGATCCATGCGATCTACCCCTCCTAGACTCCTCCACATCTCCTCCATCATCTGCACTCATCTCCCATTCTCTATACTCTATTTCCAAGTCTCCCCCATGTCCCACTCCTCCTTTGTGTTCAACGATTTTTACTTTCTAAAATCATGACCGTCTCCTAATTTCCATTGATTTCTCATCCTTCAAATCCTATCTTTCTTTACCTACCTTAGGATCAAATTTTATCAAACTTAGAAGTGCAAACCAAGCTAGGGATTCCAAGCATGATTCATGAAAGGTGAAGATACCTATAGGTTCTAAAAAAGTGGTGGCTCCACCTTAGCCTCCTTCCATAGGGTTTCCATGTTCCACTCCTTTCCACCTTCCTATTTTCCCACTTCTAGTTTCCACCATCTGAGAGTCTAATTCCCCTTCAACCTTATCTCATATTTTTCATTTACTTAGGATAGAATTCTAGTAAATTAGAAAGATCAACCACATCTATAAACAACCAAGGATCCCACGAACCACACATAGAGGAGTTCCATGCCTTCTTCCTTGGCTGGTCCTCCATGCTTCCTACTTGTTGTAGCAGCCTTCCACACCTTCTACCCTTAGTGCTTCAGCTTTACACACCTTCTCCATTCTCAACCATTCCAAGTTGAGGTCTTCTAAGTTTAGGTTTGCTTTCATGCTTCTTTTCCTCCCTTATTGCGTAGTTTTGCTTCTTTCTTCAATGTGTTTCTTTCCTTACTTGATTTGTTATTTACTTTTAATCTTGTTCGTAGATCCTCGTATCCATGGGCTAGTAATCTCTTGTCATGACAGCAAACAAATAGTAGCCTTTGGACCAAGTTCTTTATTTCCTTGCCTTTCTATTTGCTTCCATTCTCCTCTCTTTCTCTTTGGTTCTCTTTTGGGTTTCCACATATCCTAGTTTGGAAATTGAGTGTTAGATTGTTTTAAAAGCAGATTGAAGTCGAGTTCTTAAATTATTCTCATGTTATGGAAGAGGCGCATCTTTCTTTTTCTACATTTCATGTAACATGCGCATTCTTTATTTGTAGCTTTCGATTCATTTAATCAAATTGGATGAAGATTGTTTCCAATGCTTTAAGTTCCTTGAATCTTTGTTATCATGCTTGTTGAATCATGCATCTCATGCTTACATTCATGCACAATCTTTCATGTTTCATGCACATTAGTTTAGGTTAAGTTTTCATTCCATCTTTCTCTAAATGTTCCACGCACACATTCCCAACTTCCATATGGACTTTTCCTTATCACGTTGCATGTTCATTTGATTAGTTTAGTTCTTGTTTATGTTCATTAATTCATTGATAAGTTTGATTGCATGCTAAATTAGTTTTAAATAGTTCCGAATTCTAGTTTTTAGAAAGTTTCCATTTAATTTAGTTTCTAATTCCATGCTTGTTTTTATTTCTATGTTATTTCCATTCCTATTTTAATCAAATCAATCTCTCTTTGGCTAAGAAAAGTTATTTAAATAGGATCTAGTTAGCATAACAAATCTATGATATTTCTTAAGGGATCTACCTCACTCGCGTTCATCTTACTACTCTGATTCGTGTGCTTGCGAGTAAATTTAAAGATACACCATCTCTTATCAAATCTCAATCAACCAAAGATCAAGCATTGATTGGGCATACTTTAAGTTGAAAAAACAAGTTTATAATCTATAGTTTATAGTAGTCATCTAAAAGTCTTGCAAACCATGGGAAGAGAAATCATCATTAGTGTATACTATGGGAACATACAACAGTAGTTCTATAAAGTAAATTAAGGGAAGTAGGTCATTTACAGGCCAAGGGTAAGAATTCAGACAGAATGGGCACATCCCACATCCTATCACACAATTGAAACACCTCATAGATCAAGAAAAAGTTTCAAAATGATTGATGTCATCACATCAAGGGCCCTCATGACCCATATGAGCCAACTACATAACCATGCATGCAATGCACCAAGTACAAGCTATTAAGAATCTGGAAAAAGAAAGGTCACATGGGATGTTTTGGTCATATGATGATGCTACAAGCCATATGACCAGACATGGTATGGCCACATCACTCTCAAGAATTAAGGGAGTTGTACTAGAAACTGCTAATGGATTGTTCATTTGCTAAAAGGAGAAATTCGTCCACACACAAACATTCATTTGGCATTGTCAAGAACTAATAAAAGGAGCAAAATCCAAAAATTGAATATCCAAAATTCCAATTTCCAAGAGCCCAAGAAAAATATAAAAAAGTTTTAGGTTCTAAAGTCAATATTTCAACAAATAGATAGAGGTAGTGCTCTACCAAAATCAACATTAGCATCTTTACATTGATCATCTCCCACTGATAGATCTCCTCTAATTTCTAAAGGCAAGGGTCATATCATAAGAGAAGACATCTCTTCCTCCCAATCAAAGAGCTATTGCTAAAGATTTGATGACTCCCTCTAAACTATCTCAAGGGTGGCAGATGTGATGGACAGCTTCACTCAAAGATCCCTCTCTCTACTCCACTAGGGTAGCTACCTTCAATACTCTACCTCATTGTTTGAAGGATCCCTACCTGCCTCCTCCAGTTCTCAAATCCAACCTTAAAGTTTTGATGTCACATGCTAGCAGCTCCCTCAGTACAAAATAATTTGAAAAAGGAAAGCCTATCAAAATCAAGTCATGACAAGAGTAGCAAAAGGTAACCAAGGGAAGAATCCCTAATCAGAGAAGACAAGTGAGGTGCATGTCCTTGCTTTGGCAAACATCCATAGTAAGACCTTGAAGTGCTCCACCAACACCTATTCATGATCACAATGAAGTGAGTGTTCAAAAAAAGAAAAGGACCAACCAGGTCAATACTTGTGAAAACTCAACAAATGTCTGTTAGAGTCAATGGGAAGTTAGGAAAATGAAGATTCAAGTGAAGGAAGTGGTGCCTCATAGATGATACCCTCATCTATCCCTATGATTAAGTAGGGAGAAAGACAAGGAGTATTAACCTTGGAAGGGACTCCACCCACCACTGCTCTCAAAGCACCCCCTGGCACACTGAAGAAGAATTCGAGGCATCCACTCTCTCCAACACTCGTTAAGGCTCACAAATGTGGGCCCTAAAGGAGGAAGGAGCAGTAAGAGGAGAGTTGGAGTACTAGGCCCACCAAGTCTTCCATTAAAAGGAACATGATGGTCATGAGAAGGAGCCACTAAAGTAGGAACCTGTTGAGCTATGAGAGCCTTAGGGTCTAGAAACATAAAGGAGGTAGTCAAGCTTCATAGAGAAAGGAACTCAAAAGTCTTCAAACATACCTGTGCCACTAATGGCATGAGTTGAGAAGAGCAAAATTAGTGACAAAACTAAGGTGGTACTCATGGCAGAAGCCAGGCCAAAGTTTCTCTAGTTCCTTTAGGATGAATTGAACAAGGAAGGATGATGTGTTTTAAATAATATAGCAAGTGCACAAGTCAACTATAGAATAGACACAGCAAGTACAGGTTGATCCACGGGGACTCTATTAATAAACAAATTTTAATTAAAACTTATTTTAACTACTTTAACCTAGCCAAATAATTTATTAAACTAAATTAATCAACTAAAAATGCTCAAAATCACACAAACACATAAAAATACTAGAAATTAAACCTAAGCCTAGGAATCAAAACTCAAATACATTAAAAATAAATACTTTTAAGAACTAAGCTATCTATGTCATCTTTACTCATGTAATTAGGAGCATGATGTTTCTAATACATGAAAAATGTTTCTTTTAAAGCTCACCTTAAATATTTTATTAATACTAGTTTCTTAGCGTGGCACTATACGTATTCAAAGTATAGCCAGTCTTCTTAGGTCACCAACTATCAAATATTCTCGTATAGACACCTTTCTTACTATACTTTGTATCCTTTTATTTCAAGCAATCATGGAGTGTGAGAGATTAGAGTACTACAAACCTATATTAACACTAAGTGTGTTTTAACCTTAGATGACTCATTCTTAAAACTATTTTATTCTAACATATATTTCATCATAATGTCCTAGGTAAGAAATGAAACATAAGCATAAAGAAATGAACTAATTCTTGAAGCTAGAAAAGCAAGAAACATAGCATAAAGGAAATAACACTTAAAGCAAAGATAAAAGAACTTTTATTCTGTGTAATTAGAAATTACACTAATTTATTATAAGAAAAACAATAACAAAAGAAAATACAATAAATCTTATGAGTTAGAATGCATTCACCTAAAATTTTCAATGTGTCAGTCGAGAGAACTTTTGGTGAATCCTATTAACCTGCACTCTACCACTGATAAGTGTTCAATTTTGTGTAAAAGGTACCCAATTAGTAGCCCATGTGTTATAAAAGATATGCATAATTCTAAGTTTTTTTCCTAAAAATTTGTAACACATGCATTTCAAACCTAATAATTCAAAAGTTTGATGTTTTATAGGTTTGGGAGCTAATCCAGAGTAAGTAAGTGAATTATCATAATTTTTTAGGATTTAATTAGGGTTTTTCATCTTTTTGTAATTGTTGAGAAGGTGATCCAAAGGCCAAGATTGATCGAGATGAGAAATGAATATCAAGATCAAAAGATCAACCAAAAACCTAGATGGCATCAATCCAAAGTGTGATCAATGTTCAAGACCATCTAGGCAAGTAAGAATGTAATGGGAAGTATTAAATCAAAGTATTAAAGGTGATTAAAATGATCCATGCAAAAAGTCATACATTTCTATCACCTTTGCATGAGAATTGGAGCCATGCATGAGGTTTCCTAATCTAACTAAGAAACCTACATGAAGCTAAGCCATTCAAGTTTTGAAGCCAAAGGAGCCATCAAGGAATGAACCATCAAAGTGATCCATCAAGCCACATGGGAGCCATGCTACATGGAGTCACATGATTGGAGTATCAATTCAAGCATTTATCTCATACTAAAAGTGTAATTTTCAAGGATAATTGGAAGGTTTTGAGAGATATTTGTAAAAGATAAGATGATTATGCATAGGTGGACCAATGAAGAGAGAAATCCCACTTTTTACTTTTCATTTTCCATCTTTTGCACCCATTTAATCATGGGTTCCAACATTTTTGCTTAAGGGAGGGAGGCACCTTCCTAAAATGTAACACCCCCCCTTGCTTAGTTGTCATTTTAGGTAGCTTTCTAATTAGGAAACCCATAGATCTAAGACATACACCCAAAATTCTTGAAAATCCTAGATATTTTCCATCTTTCCTATTTCTTCCTTTCCATTTCTCTGTTTTCCAACTACCACAAACCATGCAATTAGAAGGGAAGGACTTCCACGCCCCCTTCCTAAGAAGGTTATGCCTCCCTCCTTTCTAAATACATGGGAGCTAGCCAGGATGTCACTTGCTTACCTCATTCCTCCACCTCATCTCTCCACCTAAATTTCCTCATTGAAACCCTAGATCTACATCCACTTTCCCTTCTTAGAATGAGCTTCATTCAATTGGAAACTCCACCCTCTATAAAGCTCATGGATTCCACATTTTTTTCCAAGTAGAGTTTTTCATCAAAACCTTGAAAGTTACACTCTTGCTTGGTGATTCTTGGAGCTTGGACTGTTCTTCCTTTGTATTCTTAAGTATTTTATCTTGATTTGAGCTTCAATTCTAGGTTAGTAGTTTTCTTTACATTCTTGTCTTCATAATATGCATTGTTCTTGTATTGCTACATAAGTTTCACCCTCATAATTCCACCTTTTACCTTAGTTTTTTGCTTCCATCTTCTTAGTTTTTCTTGCTTATTCATCAAAGATTCAAGTTAGTTATTCTCTAGTAGTGACAGGCAAGAGAAGAAGTGACTTGCATCCTTTCTGTCCCTCCTTGCATTCCACACTTTTTCCTTAAATTTAGGCATAGTTTTATGAGCCTTTTTTCTTATGTTAGTTCATCATTCTAGCCATCCATTCTCTTGATTCTCTCATGGATTTCACTTACATGTCATCTTAGTTTAGGTTGAGAACATTGGAATTTGTTTTACCTTTGATTTGAATCAAATTTTTAATTCATGAAAAGTGTGTATTTCCAAATTCACATATATGTACCACACACCATTTTGGGTGTATTTTTCCATTGATTTAATAAATATATTTGAGGATTCTTTTTCATTGTTGTTTCTAGTATTAAAGAACTTTAGATCTTGAGTGTTATTTTGCATAAAAAGTGCTAGTTCAATTTCTTTCAATGCCTAGTTTGATTTGGGTTTCTTAATTGCTTGAAATCTGTAATTTTTCCATTCAACCTTCATGTTTACTTTCTAATAGTCAATACATCATATTTTATTAATTTCTTCCATTATATTTCATGTTATTTAGTTTTTTCCTAATGAATTTTGAGTGATTTTCATCCCATGAACCATGCATGCCATCCCATGGATCATGCGCATGGTACTTGCGTGACTTCTCTTTTGATTCTTGCTTTGCTAGTTGTTTAATCTTAATTTAGCTGTAGTTAAGTAGTTGTTTTCATCATAGTTTAGTTTCATAAAGTTTCGTTTTTGAGTTTTAGAATGTTTCATTTTTAGAAAGTCTTAAAATTAGGAAAGTTCATTTTTAGTGAGTTTCCTTAAGTTAACTTGCTTAGATAAATTCATTCTAGTTTTGCATTACTTTCTTTTATTGAATGCATGTTAGTTAGGTTAGTTTCTAATTCCATTGCATAGCCTTAATTTTAGAAAGTTTCTTTTAATTGTAGTTTCAAGTTTCACATGTTTATTTTGTCATTTACTTTTCTAGTTTAAATTCATATCCAATTGAATCTCTCTCTCTCTCTCTTTGACTGAAGTTAAGCACTTTAAAAAAGATCCATCCAATATACAAATTTATAAGATTCCTTGTGGGGTCTCCTCTTTCACGTGATGATACTGCATTTATTTGCGCCCTTGTGAATAGTTTTAAAGCTACACCAACCACCTTTCTTTCCCATCATGTTGTGTTACTCAACATAGCCATGGATCACCAACCACTCATGCCACATCCCTTGGGAGAGGTGTTTACATCCAAAAATATACTTAATGCATATAATAGCAAGAGAGAGAAAGAGATTTGGAAAGGCTTGCAAATGGAAAATTATTGGAGAGATGAATGGATGAAATGATAGAGGATAGGATGCAACTATAGGGGTGAGAATTTCAAATATATAATATGAATAGAAAATTACAGAAAAACAAAACAAGATGAAAAAAGATCAAGGTGTGATAATGAAACTAAAATTTGGTGTAAAAAGGGGTAAATGGAAGAAGGGGTTAGAGATGGATATTTTCTATGAAAATTTTTGGAGATAATTAATGTGAAGTGAAAAGATTAATCTATGAATTTTATAGTGAAAGGATATTTAGAAAAAAATTGAAAAATCAAATGGTGGAGAAATGTTAGAAAATCGGGTAGAAAAGACTAAAAATAGAGTATGAAAGGGATGAATGAATGAAAAGAGTATAGAATGAGTTTTAAGTGGATATTTTGGTCCATGATATAAATGATGGAATGGAGTTATAGCCATGAGATTTTAAGACTGATATAAATTTTTAATGAAATGGATTAAAAAGATGGAATGGATTGAGGTACAATGGAAGAATGAAACAAGCCTTTCTTACCTCTTTTGTTCTCCTTGGATGTTTCTTCCTTTAGGATGCTCTCCCCTAGTGTTTGATCACTTCATCTGGTCCTCTAAGGTTGAGAACTCATCATGGTTCTCCACTCTTTCTTCCTCTCTTCTAAGCAATGGAATTAAAAATCCCTTGTATTTAGGTTTTTGAAGTGGAAGCCCTTGAGAATGGAGGGTGGAGATCATATGGGTCATAGGAAGGATATATGGTGGGGATTTAAACAAGAAAAGTTGGTTATAAAAGGCGGTAGGCATGGGATCCATAGGGATATGGATGTAGGTGAGGAAAGAGGACATGAAGGGAGGAAGAAAATGTAGGAAAATAAGTGGGAATGGGAAGAAAAAGATGTGGGAGGCATCGATTGGCTTTTTGGTTGTGTTGGAGTTTAGAAATCTATGATGAATTCAAGCCATAGGATTGAAATGAGTAGTGGAGATCTTTCCTAGTTAGGGTTTTGATTTGACTTTTCAAGAAGGGCAAGTTGGCTAGGGTTTTATATTTCTATGCTCTTTTTCACCTCCACTAGATCATGCTTGAGCCATAGGATGGATGGTTAAGATCTCCTTGAAGTCTCCTATCCAAAAAGACATTGTTTTATGGCTCATTCCTTCATATCTAATGGATCGGTATCCCTACAATGGATGGCTATGATTTTGTAGTTTAACCAAACTGATTTTTGTCATTTATTTTCTCTTTAGCCCACCATTTTTTTATCTTCAACCAATTAGATTAAAGTAACAACACATTTTTTTCAAAGGATAACATGCTTTCTCCTCCTTGATTTTTGGTAGGCAACCCACTGAAATTTTCTCCACCAATCATGGTTCAGTTTTCTCTCTCATGCATGGCCTCTTTTCATTGGTCAATTCTATCTCAAATGCTTTTCATTGGTTGCTTTAGGATTGTCTTGAATGCGAATTGATCTTAGCCACTCTTTCTTGAAATTCCTAGATGAAAACGGAATGTAGAATTTCTAATTTTTACCTCTCCTCACTTCTTTAATTTTATCCAAAAATATTACTAACCCTTAAATATAAATCCTATGGAATTGAGTGAAATGCACCACCATTTCATGAGGAATTCGTGGTACACATATAGTGGTTCCCATTTTTGAAGTGATGAGAGAGAAAGTTAGGGTTTCAAGTCTCTTGCAGTCCGGCTTAAGTGTGCTTCATATTCTTGTTTCCTTTGATGTGTGTGCCTCTTAAGCTTTAGTGTGAAGCTCCTCAAAGGTATTAGAATGCATGCATGCATGTGCATGGACATTCTTCCACCTTATATTTTGATATTTACAACCTCTTTTTTATGGATAAGGTTTGGCGATGCTTCTAGACGATAATTTCACTCTCTTAGCATTCTGAACATTTGGGCTTCATAAATTTGATAGGAGTACCCAGGTTGATACTCAAAATCTAAATTATCCATCTTTTTGGGCTTGAAATGCCAAAAATACCATTTTTACAATTGTACCCTAATCATGCAAAATATGAAAATAATCTTACTTAGTAATCCTTATGATAAAACAAGGGCTAAAACATGCAAAATATAGAGGTATTCTATGCAATGATTCTATACCTATCAAAGATCCATAAGAACTAGAGGGAAGAAGTCCTCACCATAAGCCTAGACCCATCTCAAGAACCTCTTAATGAGGTACCAAAACTAACCATCCCACCAAAACCATGCTTGAAATAAAGATAAGGAGAATTGCTTAGCTAGTCCCATAACTTAATCATCTAGCCTCCTTAGACTGTGACCAATGTTGCTGCTCTACAGAGCCCTGAAACTGTCCTTAAGAATGAAAGAGCTCCCATGCTAAGTTAGTCAAACGATATGGTGAAAAGAGGCATGAGCATCACACAAAAGAAAGAAAAATCGAGTCAAGATGGTCAAAGGTTCATTTGACTCACCTGGCTAACCGTTATCTCCTAAAGAAATTTGAGACAGTACGAAAAGTCACTCGACAAATAGGGCAACGACTAGAAAATGCTCGTAGGCTCAGAACTTCCAAAGAAAAACAAACAGTTAGTCAGAGAAAAGGAGATAGAGAGTGGTAGGGTATGAGTCAGAAGCCACCCTAGCCACCAAACTAGGGAAGTCTTCCAACAAGCAAACAAAAGAGGTCTACACATTGTTCACGTTGGAAGAAAATAAGGTGCATCCCAACACCATCAAAAGGTAGTGCCTGGCCACCTACACATGCTCCTGATTTATACTGCTATCATCCGCCCTTAGGTAGGTAGCATAGTTTTCCCATGCAAACCATAGTTGGTCTTGTTACCACCAATGACCCCCATATTGATGGGCCTCACAATCACTTGAGCTCCTTGATATGCTTTAGTTATTATCATAAGTGCACGATTCTATTGGAGTACATAGTTGGCAAATACAAGTTGATTCCATGAGGACTCTCATGAAGGAGTTAATTAAAATTTAAGTCTTTTTCTTTACCCTAGCCAAAAGTGAAGGAAACTTATTAGATCTTAACATTAAATTAAAGAAAATAAACCTAAGCTATGAAATGAAGCAAGTAAATAAATTTAAATCTATCTAACTAAAAAATGAAAAGAAAACTTCATTAATATACTTTATTACAAGGAAACAATTACAAAGAATAAAGGAAAGTAAATAACATAAAGCAAATAACAATTTCTTGAAGTATCCGCTGTAGAAATCCTTAGTTGTGTCACCCAACTAAGCTCTTTATGCATTCCTTCTTTTTTCGAACTTGAATTTTGCTTTATAGTCTTCTTATTGTGCCACTCAATAAGGACTTGTACACATCACTTCAATCCATGTTACACTACTTCACAATTAAACTTTTCTCATCTGCTTAACCCAACATATCACAAACCCAAAGTAATCTTCAACCCTACTTGTAGGATTGGAAGGAGTCCTTAGCTCCCCTAGAAGGGAACAAGGTTTCTCTTCCTTCCTTATATTCCAAACCTTAAAAGGGTAAGAGATGAAAGAAGGGAGCTTAGAAGAAGATGATGTGTATGATGAAGTGGAGGAAGGAGTGTGTGTAAGTTTAGAGTGGAAGGAGGGCAGTGAAGTGGAAGGAGGACACATGGAACCTTAGATGGAAAGGTGTGGAAGAGCATGGGGGAAAGGTGGTTTGTAAGAAAGAGAAGATGGATGAGGGTTAATGTATGAAATGCAAAGCTACTAAAGGAAGTATCAAGGACATGCGTGCAAGATTAAGGCTAAAGGGATACTATGCGTGTAATATAAAAGATGTGTGCTATGGTGTGCATGATGGAAAGAATGCAACGGTGGTAGATAGCTAGTGTGAATTCATGCAACTCAAGGTGGTGCATTCTTATACTATGATGGGATGGTATGGTTGTAGGGGCTATGGTGTATGGTGCATGTATGTCACGACCCGGGTTTTTATATGATGCCATGTTGATAAAAAGGCGAGATCTCTTGTTTTATAAATATGAAACGCATGAAAATCTTTTTTATTTGGAAAACAACCTTTCATAAAAACCCTGAGTGTGAAAATACATTCTCAATCTATTTAGCCATGGCAAAGTTTTAAATCAATATTGTTCCCAAGAAAGTGTTAATCACAGCCCCAGCTATTAGAGAGTAACTACAATTAAGTAACATTGAAAGATAAGATAGGGGTTTACTTACTTGTACTTAGTCTGTGTCTTCTAGTACAAATGTTCCTTGCCCTTAAGTATTTACTTTGTATCTGAAAAATGTTGAGGATTGGGTGAGTATATAATATACTCAGTAGGAGCCTATCACTACTAGTTTTATAAATGCATGATATGTTTCAAAATCATATGCTCATTCAAAACATGCGTATGTTTGAATACTCGAGTTCAATATCAGTATAAGAATCCATAATCAACTGAAATTCAAAATATGCGTATGTTTGAATACTCGAGTTCAATATCATTATAAGAATCCATAATCAACTGAAATTCTCATAACTTAAAAGATCACATAATTCAAAACTGAAAGTATCATATATATGATGACATCATGATATGCAATAGATGCTTCATGGAGTCCAACTCATGGACCTCTAGTATGGTATGGTCGACCCATCTCATATCATGCTATATGAAATGCACATAACTCATCAAACCATAGGGTCCACTATGCCCATGACCTCCTCGCTGTGTGGTCCCCGGGTACCTGAGGACACTCGGTCATAGCCTCCACGGGGCCTATGACACGTCGACCCAGTGCCGTGACACCAGTGGTAGCTCCCTGTACCACATGCATTCGACATAGGGACTTGCCTCTTTTTGGGCGTGGTATCCATCCACCTATTAGTGGTAGAGGCCGGGTGGCCAACCCAGACCCCTCGGCATAGCACCCACGGGCTTACTTGCCAAATCACATAAGATAAGTCAAAATCTTTTGTTAAAACTTGTCCTCTTTTGGGTCCCTCACAACTGCCTAGCCCTCGGCACTCCAGCGTCTTTTGGAAACCCTCAAGGACATGCAATCTTTGCAAGTACTTAAATAATGCAATGTATGCACTTGTTTGCAACACATATATGTGCATAATGTATATGCAGTCATTTCAAAACATGGCTATGTACAAAGCATTTAACATGCATGCTGAATTAATTCATGCAAATCACATGCAAATCAAGTCATATATCTAAAACATATGTTCTCAAATAACAACAGTTCTTTTAAAAGAATCTAATAGTGATAGAGCACCTACCTGACTAGGTCACGTTAACCCCTTTGTCCTCGTACGCTCCTGAACATGGTTTGGGGACTCAAGGTTAGTTTAACCTATCTTTGATGGGTTTAGGGCAGTTGGGTCTTATTACTTAGGCATTAGGGGTCCATCCTTATGCCTATGGGTGTCCTAAGGTCCTAATTGGGCCTTGGTATTCTCAGTTTTCCAAAGTTCTAGTGGTCGCGTGCCACCACCCTATTCTAAGGGTCATGCCCTACTTTGATTGGGCCTTGATCAGTGATTTTATGGTTTGTGTCCGTGTCACCGATACGAACACAACGCCTTTTGCGGCACCTCAATCGGAGCTCTAGATCCCAAGTTATAAGCATTTTAGTGTTGTGTGTACATGGAGTCTTAAAGACAAAAAAACGGAATGCTAGGGCGCTGCGCGTCTGCGACGTGCGCCCTGCTTCCTTAAGTAACAAAAACTTTGACGTGCGCTAGTGCGCTGCGCGTCTATGGCGCGTGCCTCAGCGGGCGCGTCTGCAGACGCACGTGAATCTCCGCCCGTCTGTCCCTTTAGCTGGCACGTCCCTGGACGCACCCGTTTGGTTTTTCAAACAGACGTCGACGTGGGACGTTCCTATTGGATCGTCCTGCCCGTTAGAGACCTGGGTCGTCCTCAGGTCACCCTGGTTCGACCCTGTTGAACCAGTGCTGCCCTGGAGACATCCCAGGGTCCTTGGTGGCGCTCCCAGGCTCCGTTTTGCATGGTTTTTCATGCAAAAACTTAGGGGAATTGAGCCTAAGACTATGGGTGAGATGGGTTTGGGGAGTTTTTGAGCATACCTGCTTCGTGGGTGGTTTTCTCTCCACGTTTTTTCCTCTTGGTCACTGCCCCGTGATAGGTTTTCTCCAAGGTTTTGGGCTGCCATTAGAGGCACCCAAGAGCTCTATTTATAGAGCTTTTAAAGAGGGTTCTGGAGGGGTTCTAACCGCCTTTGAATGGCGGTGGTTTCTTCTTGAAACACCGCCGTTCCAAAAACCTCTAGGAGGTTGAAGACAACGGGGTGCCCGTATCAAAACGGGCACCTGTGTTTTTCAAGTTAAGTCGTTTTTGTGAAATTTACAATTTCGCCCCTGAACTTTAAAGGGCCATATCTTGCTCATTTTAACTCCGTTTTGAGTGATTTTGGTCTTGTTGGATTCCTTTTTCCAAGACACATCTAATGGAACCACTTTTAGGACCAAATTCCTGGGTTTAGTCAAGGAAACTAGTGAAATGACCAAAATGCCCTTATCTTTAAAAACTGCACTTTTCATTGCTAAACTTGGAATTTCAATATTACAAAATTGGAGTCATTACAATGTAACCCTAGGGAGTGAATGCAATGCTTGAAACAAAATAAGAAAAGATGAGAGGTTTGCGCAAGGGCTAAGAGAGGAATGCCTAAGGGTTGTGCATGGCATACTAAATGGATCACATGGCGAGTGTAATGCAAAGAAAAAGAGGAAGAATGAGAAACAAGATGGAGGAAATGAGGTTGGATAAGCTTCCTTACCTCTTCTCCAATGGATAGCATGTGTGGTCTTGAGGGAGCCTTGGCAAGGGTGATCTCTCTCCCTTTGTTTTTTCTAAGTGTGGCTTTATGCTATAAGGAAAGGTAAGAGATCCCTTTATCCTTATTGTTACCTCTATTTATAGAGTTTTTAGAGTGAAAGCCCTAGGAATGGATGTCTAAGATATAAGGAAAAAGGTTTGAAGGATGGCTAGGATCTAAGGGAAGATGGAGGAAAGAATAAGGAATGGAAGCAAGTGAGGGGCGTGGAATACTTTTGTGGGAAGATGTTGGATGTGGAATAGCAATGGATGAGATATGATGCGGTAGAAGGTAAGATTTGGATGAGATATGATGGGGTAGAAGGTAAGGGATAAGGATGAGTGAGAAAGATGACAAGTGGGAAGGGAAATAGAATAGGTGGGAAGGAAAAAGATGAATGAAAGTGGAGAAAATCAAGGAAGGATGGCAAGAAAGGGAAGGAACATGGTAGGAGGTTGGAACTCTTCTTGGGTGTATTGGGATGTTCAAAAAGTCTTAAACAATTGTTGTCCATTAGGTGGGAATTGATGGTGGGGATCTTTCCTTCCTTAGTTTTTTTTTTTATTTGACTTTTCAACAAGGGAATGGTAACTAGGGTTTGAAACTTTTCTTTTTATTATTTCCTGGCTCTTGGATCAACTTTACTGAAGCTTGACTAGAGGAGATTTAGTTGGTGTTCGTATCCAAAAGGATCTTCTTTAAGGGTTTATTTCATTCCTCCATTAGATTGAGATGCCTTAGAGTGGATGGTCTGAATTCCATTGAGATTGCCTTTATCCACTCTTGGTCTCCCCTTATTTTACTCCTAGTAAACCACAAATTTCTCCAGCCAATGAGCTTCAATTAGAGTGGGATGTCTCCTCCATGTAAAAGACCTTTTTTTTCCCTTAAAAGTAGCTAGACAGCCCATCAAAAAATATATCCACCAATGGGCTCTATATCTAGTCTTCTTTGCAATGTATCTTCTCATTGGTCCATCCTTGTTTGATTCAATTCATATCAGTTGCTTAAGATATGCATGACTGAGGATAGATCTTAGCCTTTGATGTTTGAAAAGGAAGGATACTTTCCAACCATAGATTTCTCTTAAATTGTCTCTCTCTTCACTCTTTTATTTTCTCCACTTGTTTTCATTATTTTTCTCATTTTACCACGTGGGAATGAGTGTGACTCACCATCTTACATGGAAAAACTTGTGTGGTTCCTTAGGTGGTCCCCAATTCTGGTTAAGTAGGAGAGAGAGTGTATGGAATATATCTCATGCGGGCCTTGGTCTTTTGACTTATTTAATTTTAGAGAAGCTTTCATTGTATGTGATTCCAATATATATGAATTGAGCTTTCCATATAAGCTTCCTAACGTAGTGACTAGCTTCCATGCATGCATGGGAAGTTTTGTCACCTTACTTTTGATACAAACACTCTTTTTGTATGATTAAAGTCAATCCTCCTCCTAGGGTTTCTGACTACAATGATTTTGATAATGGCTCTCAATTTTTAGTCTAAATTCTTGAACTTCATATTTGGCATGGGTGCATCCACGATGTAGCTTGGAAGGTAGTCTTGCTCTTCTTTAGGGTTAAAAATGTCGTTCAAATTTCCCCTTTTCCCTATAATACGTCAAATTTTAAATTCTATTTTTATGCAATTTCAACAAATATTTATAAAATGGAATGAAATTTTTAAGAATTTTTAGTTATTTTGGAGTTTAGAAAATTTTAAAAAAAACTTAGAGACACCAAGTTGGGCATTGGAACATCAAATTTTGGATTCTACTTAGAAAAAAGAGTCCAACGACACCAAGAACGCTGAAATCCAAATTCAAATGAAAAGGTTAAAATTTTACAAACGAAGGTTAGTTCAGTAATTTCACTAAGTGGGCCCCATTTGTAGAATTTGAAATGAAAGTTGACTGAAAAGAAAAAAACATAAAACTCAAAGTGAATTTAAAGGAGGGACCAGTTTGATATTGGCACCCCCCAACTTAAACAAAATAGAAATAGGTCAAATGACCAGTTACCTAGCATTCGAAGAAACCCAATAGCCAGAAAGAGAATAGGAAAGAAAGAAGAAAAGAAGGAGACACAGCACCAAAAAATCGACATTGAAGCCTGCTAGTGCGAAACAGGAGCTAGGGTTTTCGGGTTCCCCAAAACTCACAGAGACAATGATGGCATATAACATCAATATGAGCCAATCATATTTAGTGGCGCATCCAAATGAGCAAAAGCTCCTTGGAAATTTCATGATCAGAACATCTTCACCAAAGTTTTGGAAGAGACCAACAGTTCTCAACAACTATAAATAGTTTGGTGCCAGAATTTTTATCTCAAAACCCTCATCCAATGACCCCTGATGGGTAAAACCCATCAATAAGGTATAATTATTGCATTATTCTCTTTGATTCTTCCTAGAGTATGTGTATGTCAGACACTATTGGAATAGGAATCAGGTGGCGTTGGATCGATGATCAAACTTCATCATTGAATTTCTTGACCTCAAATTGATATAGAATGAACGAGAACATGCTAATCTAGAAATGAGACAGATTGGATGATCTCAGGTGTCTAACCAGTCACTACTGAAGTTTAGGTAGGACAATGTCGAATTGATGATCATGCTTTTCCTTTACATTCATTGGCCCTTAAATTGTTTAAGAATGAAGAAAGATTTCATATCAGAATAATGATCTACTAAATCTAAACATCTAATATAAAATCTAACCTAGGATCACAATCATATAGTAAAAATCTATAGTGTTGGTATTGTTTATAGGAAATTAAATGAAATCCAACCAACACATGGTGGTCAAAACTGCAAATTGAATGTTACTAGGATATTTTGTATAATCTAAGGAAATTTGACCATTAGATCAAAAGAAACATAAAATCTAAGTTATGGATTTAAAATAGTAATGGAAGTTAGAATTGATGTTGAAAACATCAAAAACTTTGTGTTGAATAGATTGAAGTGCATGTTGTGATTTTTAAATTAACTGCTCAAGCGCATGAATGAATTGTAGTATTCACATGCGATGAGGTCAATTCCATGAGGAATCGAACAAATGTGATACTAGTGGTCCCTACTTTAAAGTATCTAACTAAGCAAAATTCAAGAGATTTTTCATCTAAACTAAGTATGGAAATCAACACATGGAAATGGAAATTATTCAAAAACTAAAACATGCTAAAATTAAAAACTTTTCTAAAACACACTTTCCAAAAATGAAACTTTCCTAAATGAAACTTTTTAAATCTACAACTTTTCTAAACTAAGAAATTTCCTAAAGTGAAACTTTTCTAAAATGCAATTTTAACAACTTTCTTAAATTAACATTCCTAAGCATGAAATTAAGCAACTAACCTAGGAAAACATGCAGTAATCAACTACTTTCCTAATCAAGCTACTTCTAAAGAATATAATGGAAATCAAGGGAATGAACTTCAACAACTAATCAACAAATCAATATCATGCTAACTAAATAAACAAAATCAATTTAACTAACTATTTTTCCTAACATGAATGAATGCAACAACTTGGATCTCACTTAATAAAAAACAATGAAACTAATGAACTATGAAGGAATAATCAAGTTGACAATATCATTCAAGCTTCAACCTTTGAGGATTTTAAAATCATGTGTGCCACTTATGTATGGGACGCATGGTATCAGAAGTCTTTTGATTGGCTTGATTTGAAAGTTGCAACAACATTCTTATGTTAATAATCAAACCATGGAAGTAATATGCAAACAAAATAACCTTGCTAGCATTCATCCATTAAAATATTTCATTAATCATAAAAAAAATGTTTCATACAATTGATTACATGAAGGATGCATTCCACTTTTGATGACTGGGCACCACACTTTCTCCCAACTTAAATTCAAAATCAAATCCTAACAATGATTTCTCCTCTAATAGGATTGTGATTCAAGGGAAAATATTATGGAATATAATGGCAACACTCAAGGAAAACTAAGGAAAACAATGCTGGAATTCAAGGAAACTAAAAGAGAACTAGAAGGCAATGAAAAGCAAAGCGAAAGACTAGATTCAAGTTTACCTCCCTTGGCTGCCACTTCAAGGAAAAAATCAGCCTTGGATCTAAATCTTCAAACACGGAAAAACAAAAGGATAGTAAAGTAACAACTAGTACAATGGAGACTAAGATTAAACAAAGTAAGCAAAGAAAGATTAACCAACCTTTAAAGAACAAATCAAACACTAAGGACCAGGTGTGGAACACCTGAGGAGATGACCACACACCTTGGGAAAGAGTAGCATTCTCCTAAAAGGATATAAAATCCAAGCAAAACAATGGAAGAAGGAAGGTTAGGAAGAAGACACCCTCCTCCAAGTGTAGGAGGCATCTTTTTCCTAAGAGGAAAAGTGCCCTTTAACTTATGTTTTTGCTGAAATTTTATAGTTTTTCTCCTACTAGGATTTCCTAATGATCAAGTGTGGTGGGAATGAAAACAAGTCATTTGGATGGCTAGGATGGGTGGACACGTTAGGGTTTTTAAAGAGGAACTAAGGTTTCATGGTGGCTGCCCTTTGGAAGTGGACTAGGTGGGAGATGCCACTTTTTTAGGAAGGGGAATCTTCCCCTTCAAAAATTGTGGAATGCCCTAAAAATATGAAAAGTGGTTGTATGGTGGGAGGTAGGAAAAAGAAAAGAATAAGAAAAGAAGGTGAGAGGAAAGAGATGGGCTAAAGAAAATAGGAAAGTGAGGTAAGATAGAGAAATTTGATTGGCTAATGAATTTCCTAAGAGGTGGGAATTAGTTGGGTGGTTGGGATGGGAGATCAGGAAGGTGGAGTCTTAGAATGGTAGGGCTCTTGAATGGAAAGTCAAATTCATGGTACTATTTGGTAATGTGGTGGAAAGTGATAAAAAGGTAGGAAAACCATGGAAAAATAGAAGGATCTCTTCCTATTGGTGCACATGCCAATTTATCCTAATGAATTTTCCTTTAATTCTCTTCAAAATATCCCTTAGAATCTCATGGATAATTCTCTTGATTTTCCTCTAATCATAGCCTTCCATTTAGCCTAACTTAATGGCTTTGATGACTAATTTTGAGAGCTCAATTAGCTAGGCTTCATGGCTAGCGTAGATGGATCTCTTAGCTTGGCATCATGGCTCCATCCCTTATCTTGAGTGGCTTGAATTCCTTAGCTTGTCACCTTTTCTCATGGCTTATATGGCTAAGGTGGCTTACATGCAACCCATGCAAAGGTGATGAAAGTGCATGGCTTACTTCATGGGCCTAATTTTAGCTCCTATGATCACATCCATTGCGGGTCCTAAGGATGATCTTCAGCCTTGGTTTCATGTTGGATTGATGATTCTTAGCTTTTGACTTGATCTTCATTGTCCATCTCGATCGATCTCGACCGTCGGATCACCATCTCGCTTACTACAAAAAGTTAATACTCTAATTAAATTTTTGAAAAAAATGATCAATCACATACTTACCTCGAATTAGCCTTTGGACCTACAAAATATCAAATTTTTGAATCATTAGGTCAAAAATACATGTGCTACAAATTTTGGTCAAAAACTATATTTTACCCCTATAAATTGTAACACATGAGTAACTAATTGGGTAGTTTTTAATGCAAAATTAAACACTTATCAATGGACATGGTCGATTATAAAAAGAGCATGATCAAAACTAAGGAAAGAGTATAAAAGTCACTATGAGAGGTAGGTAATCTAATATTACCAAGTTTCAAATAAACTTCAAAGTAAGAAAATAGTTTGTGAACTATTTTCGGGTTGAAATGGTTTGTTTATACTAATGGATTGATATAAATATAAATATAAATATATATATATATATATATGCATGTTATTTGAGCATAAATGATTTTCATGTAGATCCACGATTTACCATATGTTTATTATACGTCAAAAGCATGACATTCTTATATGTTAAAAGTTTGATATTCTTATAAAAAAATGCATGCAATTTGATATATGGTTTTAAATTCATGATGCATATTGTGATTTTGAAATAATGATGAATCATTTAGTTTTAATGTATTCAAATGTTTACCTTACTTGTAAGACACGAGAAAATTGTGATTTGTAGATCCATAATTCCATTGCTTTGAAATGAATAAATAAAATGCATGATTTTGCATAAGGTATGCATCTTATATGATATGGTTTCAGAAGTATGATTTGAATTGGCTATTGGGCCATTATTTGATATGCATATTGGTGGATATGATTTGGTGAGGCTAATAATCCTAGTGAGCCCATGCGAGGGGTTATATGGGGTGGCTTCCCAGCCCCTAAGCATACAAAGTGGTAAATGACATCCACCTACCAAAGAGGCATCTATCTAGACTAGTAGGGAAGACTACTGTCGGTGGCCATGGTACCCTATCTAGATTTAGTTGTAGTCCCTATGAGGATGTAATCAAAGTCCATCTAGGATATTTGGGGTCGCATGACACATTAATCTATTCTTGAGGCATAGGACCATCATGATGATTTTTTATTGTTATCTTACGGCCACGAGCACAAGTAAGTGATAGCGCTTGAGTTATTTTGATAGTTTCAGTACTACGAGGATGATTGAGTGATAGCATCCAAGCCCTAGTGGTATGATGGTGCCTAGATATTGGTGAGGTATGAGCACTCATTACCATGTGGCTGATATGAACCAAGGTGCAGATGTGCACGTTGATTTTGTTGGTTTGAGTGCTAATGTCATGGTTTAACAAATTACTACGTTAAATTTTGTGTAATCGTGTTTTACTTGATTTGTCAAGTACAAATTTTTTTTTGCACATGATATATATACATGCATATGTGTGCTAATAACGCATTCCATGTGATGGATTATCACCATGTAATTTCATCATCAGAAAAACCTTTCTTCAAACCATTGCATATGTTGTTGTTTTAATTAAACTCACAAGTGCATGAATCAATGTAGTATTTTCATGCAAGTGAGGTTGATCTTATATGGAATCTCACATATTTGCAATGGAATGGATTTTATTCAAATTGACTAACTTCAATCAAAGATATAGAGATATGATTAAATTAGGAATTTAAAGTAAAATGAAATAGAAACATGGGTGGAATTAGAAATAGAATTAAAAGAAACTTTCTAAAAACTAAAGTTAAGCAATTAGAAAAGAAACTTACCTAACTAATAGTATTTAAATAAAGGAAACAAATGCAAAACAAGAATGAATTAATCTAGGAAACATAAACTAAAGAAACTACTAAAATGGCAACTTTCTAAATTAACACTTTCCTAAATTAGAATTAGAAACTTTTTAAAGTTTGAACTTTCTAAAACCAATTTAGGAAGCTTTAACACTAAGAAAACATGCAAAAACAAGTAAAAAATGAGATCTATCTAATTTTAACAACAAATTAGAAATATGCATGTGAATGATAACTATCATTAAAGAGACTTTCTAAATTTAACACTTCCTAAATCCTAAAAACTTACTAAAGATGGAACTTACTAAAATTCATAAAGGAAACTCCACAAACCTAAAATAAGATGTAACCAATGAATTAAATACCACCAAAACTAAATTAAACAACTAAACTCTGTAAAAATCTAAAAGGAATTGGGTAAGTTCAAACATGGTGAAATTTAATACACTTAAAATGAGTCCTAAACATGGTGAAATTTAATACACTTACAATGAGTTACTTGCAAAATAACTATGATATTTAATAAAAAAATATGAAAATCTAAATGGGTAGCTAAGGATTCAAGAAAATAAGATGTTTTGATAGTTGGAAGTAAAGCACAAAGCTAAGGAAAAACCAATTTCCAAATATCGGTACATTAAGAATAGTCAATAAATCTTGCATTAGAAAGCCAGTGAAACCAAAAATTTTATGTAGGTAAAAAACCCAAATCTCAAGTACATGGATGCAATAAACATTCCATAACAAGAATTCCCATAAAACATTATTGAATCATATCCAATTTACACCAAAATTATGAGCATATAACTATCCAAAAAGTATGAAAATTGTACACTTTTCTAAATCCTAAAATCCTATCTAAACAACAAAAAAAATCTAATATAATTCTCCCACTCAAAATTATAATGACATGTAAATAAAACCTAAAAAGGAATTCAAGAGAAACAAAGGCTAAGTGGGTGAACTAAGGAAAAACTACCCGAAACTAAGGGAAAAAGGGGGTAGAAAACATGGAATTCAAGTGGGGAAATCAAGGATTTAAGCTAGCTCTTCTCTTGGCTGTCACTACCAAAGAATAAATAAATTAAATCTTGATTTAATGATGAAGAAAAATAAGTAGAATTATGGTAAAGAAAAAATGAGACAGCTAGATGGAAAAAAGCTGCAAAATTAGAAAGTAAAACAATGAAAACTAAACCAAAGCAAGTAAACTACTAAAGTGAATTGGAGAAAAAATAACCAAGACAATAAATAAAAAAGAAAGAAATAAAAGCATCTAAGAAACCCCAAAGTATAGCAGCAAATAACACCAAAGGAAAGTTTGATTTCAAGGTGTGTCACCCACCTCTAATTGGAAAACTCTTATGAACTATGGGGCTATATATAGATGAGTGGTTTCCTAACTTAAGAAGGGATGAAAACATAAGGAAAGTGCCCTATGGGTAAGGTATTGAATGAGAAAGATTAGGTGGAAGATGAATTAGCAAGATGATATCATAAACATGACATAAGAGAGAGATAAGAAGCATGAGCTAGGTGGTTTCTAATTTTGAAAATGATATAGCTGACTTTTTCCTAGAAAGAAAGTGGAGCTCTTTCCCTTCTAATTTTGTGATGTTTGGTTGATGAAAATTCAATGAATAAGGTAAGGAATAAGGTTAAGGAAATATGTGAAATGATCTAGGGTTTTGAAGTTGCTTAAATTGAAATAGATCTAAGGTTTCCTATTTTGGAAACCCTTGATCACCAAATAGGAAAGTGGGGGAGCATTCTCCTTTTGGATGGTTGCCCCTCCTTCACTTAAAAACATGGAACCCTAGTAAGATGGGTGGATTAGGTTAGAGAATGGATTAGGAATATGGGTTTTTCTATACTTATGGGTTCCTTAATGCACTTTGATCTTACTTTTTACATTAATCTCACAAAATCCCTTAAAATCACACTTTTAATATAGAAAAGTTGCTTGAATTGAAGCTCCAATTATGTGACTCCATGTGGCACTCCTCTGTGGCTTGATGGCTCAATTTGATGGCTCATTCCTTGGTGGCTTAAGTGGTTTCAATGGTTGGCTTCATGGCTTGAGTAGCTTATATGGTTTATCAGCCTTGTTCATGGCTTTAATAGCTAAGGTGGCTTAAATGGCTCCCATGCAAAGGTGGTGAAAATGCATGGCTTACTTCATGGACCACTTTAGCTACCTTTAGCCCTTTTGATCGCATCCATTGCTTATCCTTGACCTTGATCTTATGTTGGATTGATGATACTTAGGCTTTGACTCCATCTTTTGATCTTGATCTTCAATATTCATCTCGATCAATCGCAATCGTCGGATCTTCATCTCTCTTCCTACAAAAGTAAAAAAAATAACTCCAATTAAATCCTAAAAAATATATATTTAGTCATGTACTTACCTTGGATTAGGCTTTGGACCTACAAATTCATTAGGTCAAAAATGCATGTGTTACAAATTTTGGTCTGAAAACCTAATTTGCTCATATAAGGTATAACACATGGGTAATTAATTGGGTGATTTTTATGCAAAATTAGACACTTATCAGTATGTTGTATGTCGTGATCTTAGTTTTGTAGTATTGGATTATCTACTGAGTATGTTCTATACTCACCCTACCAATTTTTTCATAGATCAACTCCAAAAGAATAAAAAAGGAGATTAAGGTTCTAAGAAGACCATTTGTTAATTAAAGAGGATAAGTTGTTAGGTAATCTTGAATTTCATTAAGAAAAATCACGATGACTATCATGTAATTGTATTAAACCTATATGTGATTTAAAATGTAATTAGGAAGTGTCTGATAAGTCCTAGGAAAGTATGGATGTATTTTGAAAGGAGATAGAGTCTCCAATCATATTTTAAAAATCTAAAAATGGTTGTCTACAAGTACTTTGTATCACTCGTGTTAAAAGTATTATGTCCAAAAAATAGAGAAAACTCAATCGAATTTTAGAAATGTAGCACTCATTTCGCGAAAAATCCTTTTGTTTTCTTTTTAATAAGAAAAATCATACTAGGGGTTTTACAAATGAATTTAAAAGAAAAAGCTTCACCCACTATTATTTGTTTTTCTAAAATGGCTTTCAATAGAGATCGACCTCGCTGCATAAAAGGCCTTTTATTTTTAAAAATACATTTAAAAACCTAGGTCGTCACATTTTCATTTGTACCATAGACCTACAAAAATGTAGAATTAACTCTAATTAGTGATATTTATGAAAAGTTTTGGGCTAAAACCTGCTAAATGAAGAGGTATGTATGTGTGTGTGTGTGTGTGCGTGCGTGTGTGTGTGTGTACACACACACACACACACACACACACACACACACACACACACACACACACACACACACACATATATATATATATATATCATTCCTCTACTATTACATCCCTTGTAGGAGAACTCAGTCTACTCCCCACTAAATGACAACCCCGTTAACATGCAAAAGGCAACCAAGGAAATACCCATCTCACGCCATCAGAAGTGGAAGAAGCAAGTGGTGCAACTCCATTTCTCTACTAGAGCCACCAAGAGGAATGGATGGCATGCCCCTCCAATCACCTTTTGGCAAAAGACCTAAGTGGTGATCAAGTTTATCAATGCCTTCACCCTATCATAGAGACCCTAATGACATTGGAAGACAAAAGCAGGTTAACAATGGTCTATCAGAAAGGTCATGTGCTGCAAAATAAAGAAGCAAAAGTAAAAAATCAGCAAGTCAAATAATAAAAGGTTCAACACACTAAAAATCACGTGGTTTGCCAGAAGATGGTCTAACAACATGCCTATTGCATCGTTAAAGGTCCAAGGCGAAACAAAAAAATTTGTCATAGGACCTCATTGTTAAGTGTTTAATTTTGGCCAAAATACCCATAGTTTAGCATTTAATTAGATCATCTATGCTATCAATTTTGCAATTTTTAGATGAAATATGACTTTTAGCTTCAAATGATCATCCAACCATTGATTTGTAAAATTTAACTATTAGATGATCATCAGGGCTAATCAAATGTGCAATGTATGGTTTAGATGATTCTAATGGTCTTGCATTTTGCGAACTAACTAGATTACAGCTTGGATAGCTTAGATAAAAAATTAATGGTGCAAATCATCCTAAAAGGCATTGAATGGTTGGGATTAAATCAATGAACTAGATCACTCACAAGGCAAGAAGGAATAATAGGAAACCCAAGAAAAGGAAACAACCAAAGAGGAAGGCATTGCCTAGCATAAAAAAAAAAAAAGGAAAGTGGGGGAATGAAATTAGAAGCTTGGGAATGTTTTTAACTAAGCTGTAAAGGGAGCTCTCTCCACTATGGATCCATACTAGGGACAGGAAAGAGGTAGTCAGCTACACCACATGGCCTCTCTCCTTCTTCTCTTACCCTCTTCTCTCACTTCCGCTCTTATTGTCCTTCTCTTTCACTCTCGCATCACCCCCACTCTATCTTTGTCGCATTCTCAATCTCTCTCACCTGCACACAATTCTCCTTCCCCCTCTCTGTCTTTCTCTCTTTCTCAATCTCTCTCTCTCTCTGCTATCACTCTCATCTCCTTCTCTCAAACCTGTCTCTTTTTTCTTGCTCATTGCTCTATCTCTTTCCCTATTCTCTCACCCCCTTCACCTTCCCTCTGACGAAGTTGATCGGAGAAACTTAAAACCCAAGTTAGGTTTTTTTTTCCTCCTCCCCCCCTTCGCTACTTTTCTTCTCCCCTGTCATCATCTCCATGCATCATTTTCCTTTATGGGTTGTTGAAGAAGTCAAATTTTTTCCTAAAATTCTAGAATTGCCCTTTAGATAATAATTAAAATTCCATTTTTTATCCTTTGTAGCTTAATCTAGTTTTGCTTTATCCCTATTCTGCCTATCTAAGAATTGTGTAATCCAAGCTTGTTTTATTTAAGCTTAACTAAATCAATGGTCTATCTTTACTAAATAGGATTTCTTTATTTCTTGATATGTTTCTCATCAAAATTTCAATTATTCTTCATATTCTATTCATAGGACATCTCTTACCTTATCCAACATCCCTGATCTTCAATCTAAAATCTAGAGATTCGATCTAAGTTGTCCAAAACCCAAAATCCTTCTTTAGTCTAGATCATCAAAATTTTGGAGAATCTACCAAATCCAACTGTTGGATGCATTATCAAAAGTATGAGTGAGAGATTGATGAAAGCCAGTCAATGTTGATGACCTTAGATTTGAAGTAATTTGTTATAATGAAGCTAGAGAAGTGAACTTTATTTATTTTTAGTTAATTTTCTATTTTTTGAACTTGGATTTCTAAAATTTTGATTGGTTAAATAGATATAAATTTTGAATCCATCGCTATTTAATTTCTATCATTTCTTTTAATTTATAAATAATTAAAATTTATTTAAACTCCATATTTTTAAGCCGAGTCCCTATGGGATGAACTTGTACTTGCATCAACTACACTAGAGTAGCTTATGCACTTATAATAAAACAATCAACAAGTTTTTGGCTCTCTTAGTGTATAATCACTCTATTTCCTAAATTTGGTACTAAATGCTTTTTTTTTTTTTTAGAAAATTAGAAAGGAGAGGAAATTGGCAAGTGGAACTTCATCAAATAGATATAATTTCCTTGCTTTACTAAAACATGAATTTTTATATTTTCTTCAGTGAATCTTGTAGTGAGGCATATTACAACTTGCAATTTAAATTTCACTTTTAAAAGGGTTGTATTAAAACACGGCAAGTGTGGGATAAGGTGGCCCACACTTAATTTTCATCAAAAACCCCACTATCAATTTTCCTCACTCTTCTTATTTTTTACAACAATTTTCCATTATTTGCTAGTATAATTGTATATAGATAGAATATTTGATAATTGTTGCGTTATTAAGGTTTGCATTAGTTTATTATTTTTAATTACATTCTTAGGGCACGTTTATTACTCTAAGGTGATTTATATGTTGATTGAATTGCCATGGAGTGTGAAAATTAATTAGTAAGGATACCCGACCCCACAAGATCAAGGGTGGATTTAATCACCACTTCTTGGGCCACTTAAGATAATCACCACAAGTGCTCAACCCTACCTTTCAAATTAATTTAAAATTAATTAGAAGATACCATAAAGGTCATCAAATGCTTGTAGGACCCTCTTAAAAGGATGTGATCTTTTGTCACTCTAGTGGCTTCTGAGCACTATAGCTATCGTGGGTGTCTTAAA
Organism: Warburgia ugandensis; assembly: GCA_035236585.1. Taxonomy (NCBI): domain Eukaryota; kingdom Viridiplantae; phylum Streptophyta; class Magnoliopsida; order Canellales; family Canellaceae; genus Warburgia; species Warburgia ugandensis. The sequence continues at coordinate 57,534,550 of CP141128.1, forward strand.
ATCAGGATGATTTTCCCATGCCTTCAATTGACGTCGATTGAGGTTTAAATACCTCTTGACATGAGGATTATATTAACCACCTTAGAGAAAAAATCAAATTTGAAAGAGAGGAGGAGCGTTAGATTAGGCTAATCCAAAAGCATTGTCCCCACATAAATTTTAGAAAATTAAAATATTATTGCTTATTAGCCTCAAGGATTTTTTTGATTCTGCCCTTTGTTTGTACATCATTCTAAGAATTTAGTTTGCATCATTTAGGGTAGTTTTTCTTATTAATTTTTTTTATATAAAAAAGGACATGATAGGTTGCATTCAATGGATAATCTAAACATTAATCAAAAGGATAATTTTCACCCTAGCATTAATAGAGAAGATATTTTCCCATGGAGAAACAATCCTCTCTTTAATGATGATGAAATACCTTTCATCTTGGATAACGATGATATTTTCTCATGGACGAGCAATCCTCTCTTTGCTATTGATGATCCTCCACCTTCATTTAATGATAATATACATCAATGGAGGAATCATTCTCAACCACATGGAAATAAAAGAAGGGACCAACTTAGAACACATGAGGATAATTGGCATAACCAAAATCCTCATGGGAAAACACTAAAAGAGTATCTATAGCCTAATTATATTAGCACACTTTCATGTATACTTTTACCACCTAATGTTGATATGATAGAATTAAAGGTGGGAGTAATTCAATTATTTTCTAAATTTTACAGGTTGGATAGCGAGTCCTTATTTATATTTAAAAGAATTCAATGAAGTATGCATGACCCAACACACACATAAACAAATTAGATATGATAAGACTCAAACTATTTTGTTTTTCATTAAAGGAAAAAGTTAAGACGTGGTTTCATACACTGTCAGTAGGTTCTATACAAACCTGACAAGAAAAGACTAGGAAGTTCTTGAATAAGTTTGTTCTTATACATAAGACAAATGATATAACAACTCTCAATTTTAAGTTCTTTTTTGTACAATATATTATCCTTTAATTGAGATGGAAATCAAAATTAAATTCAATAAAATTGAGTTCTATGAAAGTGATCCCTTTGGAAACTGATAATGTGGACTCAAAACTATAAAAAATAGAAAGTAGACATTGATATGATTCCAAAGACACAGAGGACACTGAAATCAAAGTTGAATGGAGGAGATATCATGGTTTATAATATGAGGGAATTTTTGGGAAAAAAATATTACTAAAGGATGGGGGCCAATTTGATATCAGCACCCCCTGCCAGTTAAAGCAAAACGAAATAGACCACACGGTCTGTTTCGCCGAGCCCGACACACACACAAGGGAAAAACCCAATGGGAGAGGAAGAAGAACAAAGGAGAGGGGAAGAAGGAAGGAAAGGAGAAGAGTGGGAAAGGAAAGAGGAAGGAGAGAAGCATGCTCGCCAGAGAAGACACATCATGTCGGTAAGGAGTGGAACAAGGGTTTCAGTTGCCGGAGTTGCATTCGTCACTGGGGAAGATGACGGCTCGAATCGATAACTCGAGCCGATCATTTCACTTAGCACAAGAAGATGATTGAAACCCCCAGAGTTATTGGGGAATCCTAGATGATCTTGGCTATCAATTAGAGAGGTGAACGGTGCATGACGCGGTCAGAGGATTTCACCACAAAATGGTGATCAATTTGCTCATCCAAGAGAGAAAAAAGTACAAAAATACATCCACAGCAATCGTGTCAAGGTTTCAGGTCTCATCAATTTGATCATTAAGTTAGATCTCATTGATCCAATAGTAAGGCCCTAGATCTAGATGATCCAACGATTATATTCCATTAGAACATTATATCTCATCAATCCAATCTCAAGGTCCTAGATCTCATCAATATGGTAGTCAAGTTTCATCAAGTTCCATATCCCATCAATCCAATCACCACGTTTTTGAATTACAACAATCCAATCCTCAATGTTTCTATATCTCAATAGGTTCTAATGATTTGATGCTCAAGTCTTCTAATTCATGATGATCCAATCTTCAAGTTTCTAGATCTCAACAATCTAATCATGTAATCTCATTAAGTCTCCATTAGATATCACCAATTCAAGTCATCAAGTGTAGCCAGAGTAGTCCTCAAGACACTTTCTAAGATATTAGTTTAACATGAATGATTCTTGAGACAATTTCCAAGGCATCTGAGTCACTTGAGCAATCCTTAGGAAACTTTCCACATAGCTAAATGTAGCATGAGAAGCTCTTATGACACTTTTCAAGGCATCATTGCACTTGAGTAGTCTTCAAGATCCCTAGAGCATCAGTGTCACTTGGGTGGCCCTCAAGATCATCCAAGTCATTAAGTTAAGCCTGCGGAGTCCTCCATAGGGATGACAAAAGGTTGGGCGAATTAGGGAATATTATCCTAATTGACCAGTAAGGGTTAAGTTAGGGTCAAGAAATTTGTGTTAGTATTAGGGCTAGAGTCAAAATTTGTTACTTGAATTCCAATTAGGGTCAGGTCCAAGGTCAATTATGAAATATTAGGGGCCCTAAATATCATTCTATGCTTTTACAACAATAAGGGTATTTTGGTGATTCATCTAAAACTACAAGGGCATTTTGGTCATTAAAAATGTCCACATTTTGGCCAGGATCTAATGTTCCTTTTTTCAATAGAAATGAACTTTGTTTACATGAGTTGAAAATTGTTAAAATTAAAAGATATAGTTACAAAATAATTGTTATTAATCAATTTTTCAATTGTTAAAACATTTTAAGTAATAGAGTTAATTGAGGGCCCCAACTCGAATTTCACCCAAACAAGTTGGGGTTTGGGCTCGTCAATTTTTTGACCTATATACAGTTAGGGTAAAAAAAAAATTCTATGACATAAACAAGTTAAGGTTGGCCAAAATTTTGCCCAACCTAACTATTGCCATCATTAACCCTTAAGACACTTTCCAAGGCATTAGTGTCACCTAAGTAGCCCTGAGAACACCTAATCAAATTCCTTCAATATTTTCAAACCTTGGGAGAGCCTCCTAGACATACATTCACACTCTCAAATTCTCAAACCTTGGGATAGCCTCCAAAGTACACATTCAAAAGTTTTCATGACCTAGGCAAATCTCCCAAGAAATTCAAAACAATCCGAGCCCTGAGATATCCTAGGAAAATTGTTCAAGATTTTCAAAACATTCCAAGCCATAGTAATTCTAGGCAAATCCTGCAAAGTGTTCAAAACATATAAAAGCCTAGCAATCCAAGAAAATATTTTAAGATATTCAAGATTATTTGAAGCCTTAGGAAACCCAGGCAAATCCTTCAAAATGTTCAAAACATTAAGCCCTAGTAACCCTAAGAAAATAATTCAAAAGTTCTCAAATTCATCCAAAGCCTTAGCAACTCTAGGCAAATCTTTCAAAAATGTTCAAAAATCATTTCAAGCCCTAGAAAACCTAGGTAAATCTATCCAAAATTCATTATGAATTCCTAGGAGAAAAGTTTCAAGATTTTCAAATCATTTCAAGCCCTAACAATCCCATTCAAATCTTTCAAAATATTTTAAAGCCATGGCAATCCTAGGCAAAAGCTTTCAAGATCTATAAAATGCATGTCTGGTTCAGCTTTGGTCGTTGACAATTAGTATTCCCCTCATCTAAAGAGCGTATTTACAAACACCAGATTTTGACTCCACTTTGATCACCCCAAGCCAAAACTAAAATCCATCAAATTCACGTGACGCATCTAAATTCATGTGGCGTACATGACCCAGACAGAAAAAAAAAAAGAAGATGCTACAATCTAATTGGATTGAGGTATCCCTTGGAATGCTACATAAAAGGGTGTCCCCCAAGAGCAAAGGAAAGCAACATTCATGGCAAGTGAGCATATGCTCATGAGAAGGTTATTTCACTCTTGAAAATCTCTCTATAAGTTTTCATAGTCACGGTAAGCTGGCAAAACTCCACTTAAGGGTAAAAGAGTGAGACATTTTCAGGAGTTCTAATATAAGCTTTCTCAAGGAGGAGATTATGAAAACTTATAGAGAGATTTTCTCAATATTGGTTTTATGTTACTATGTTCTTCTTATTTGTCCACTTAGATAGGTATAATTTCTTCTCTTTTCCTACTTTAATTCCTTTATTGCTTTCTTTGCATTTAAGATATCATGACACATAAAATAGGGACTTAACTCTTTCATGCTTTCAAGAGTATATTTATTGCTTTATAGTGTAACTTCTTAATAGAGTATAGTAGGAACTTTCTCTATAGGAGAGGGAAAGGATAGCAGCCAAGGACCCTCCTTCCCAAGTTTGGTTAGGGATTCCCCTTGCTAGCATAATATGAGAGAACCTCTTAACGTAGAGTATAAAAGGACTATTTTATAGGGTAACTTAATTATCTTAGGCTTTGTCCATGAAAGGAAATTTGCGTGCTCTTTAAAGCAGGGAAGCCTCTTCTAGGGCTACATATCCGAAGCATGATTCTTTCAAGCACATCCTTCTGATTCACATTGCTACATATTTTATGTTTCTAAAACTTTGACATATTCATTCTACGATAGAAAGAACAAAATAATAGTTCAATCATTTTCATCTCTTCAAAGCCCAAGATAACCTAACCAATATAGTGAGTAGAGACAAATTTACGACTCAAGTGGAGTTGATACCTAACACCTTCAACAAACCTATGAACCTGATCTATGATTATATAGGTCCTAAAGGAACATATGGTTGATGAACAAAGGGGCTTGTGGTGTTTGCCCTCTTTAGGCTAGCAAGTGGGAAACAGGCACCGACATCAAAAAAGAATGATGAAAGACTGCACTTGGAGCTTTTCCAGGAGTTCTGCATTAAAACATGAAGTAAATGATGGAAGTAGCAATATAAGGGGGTCTATGTAAAGTTTCAAATTTTTATACAAGTTTCTGAAGTTTAATAAAAATAGAAACTAAATCCAAGGGTGCAATATGCATAGTCCCAAAGTCTAGGGACCTGATCCTAACACCTATACCAATGGATAGAGCATGAAAATATGAATCCAATGACTATAAGAACATCCAAATTTGACATCTAGAGAGAAATTTATGACCAAAAAAAGTTTCAAAATTGATAATGATAGCTCTTTTTATCAAAAACACATATTCAAATATTGGGGCAACGTGAGCTTTATTTGGTCGTCAATTTGACTTTAAAATAAGAGAAAAAATGACATAAAAACCTTAGAAGAAATCCTAGGAGGTTAGAATAGTTTTCTAAAAGAAATTAACTAGATCTTTTCGAATCTAAGAAAGGAATTAGATTTAGATTAAAACACTTTCAAAGACTTATGAAAATGCGAGGAAGTTAGGAAGACCAATTACAAACAAGTTCACTTATTAGAAGGAAGCCTACAGATCTTACCTAGCTCAAATCAGAGACCTTGAAGAAGCTTCTAAAATAAGATAAAAAAAGTGAAGATAAAAGGGATATAAAATGCAGGAGGGCCTTGCATGAACCTAGGGAAGAAAGAGAAGGAGAAAATAAAGAAGAAGAAAGAAGAGAGAAAACAAGGAGGAAAATCTGATCTTACGATAGTAGATCTAGCCATTCACCTTCATTTTCAAAAAAATGAAAAACCCATTTTCTCTATGCATTTTTAACTATTAAAAACTATGATTCTTTGGTTAATAAGTTATGAGATGTTCATCCCATATTCTATGATGTCTTGTATGAACCATGATTTATGTTTTTCTTTGATTATGTCATGAATCTAGGCTTGTTTTTACTAAGAATTATTGCATGGAAAATAGAGAACTGATATGCATAGTTAACGTGTTTATCTATGTTTTGAATAGATTATTATGCTTCAAATTTATGCACATTTGATTCAAGATTGGTGCCTATTGATTTACTTGATGATTTTATGGAATTATTGCAAGGAGTGGGTGGATTGTTTTCACCAAAAAATCATGTAATGTAAGGAAATTGATGGACAACTTGGATCACAAGTCACATCCTATCAACGGATAGATCTTGATGAGATCAACCGGGGGAGCCCATAGTTTGATCTTAATCATCTCAGTATGTGGTCATAGCATTCAAAACACCCTTTGATCAAGAGAGTGGATGGAGCGCCTAAACCAATCCCAGCTGCTCATTGATTCGACTGTTAGATCAGACCATGATCGATCTGATTTGGTGATATGATTATTGTGCAATTGCATGTCTACTTGATTAATACATATGATTATGTGACATGTAGACCAATCCTTGTCAATCATTAGAAACCATTATTCAAATATAGGATTTACAAGATTTAAAGATTAATGGTTAAGACTGTATGAGAGATACTTTGATCGATGATCCAATTTTGGATGAAACAATAGTAGATCTCATTGTTTGATTAGTCCAAGATGGAATTAGTGACTGGCACAAACATCCAGATGGGATGAATTGAGAAGATTGTGCCAACTTTGATCCAAACCGTCCATTCCATGGACGATGCAATCTTATTTGATCGGCTAGTCAATTGATGGCCTGATCATGGTCAAATCATCCCATCTGGATATTGTATAATTTATTAGTTATTCTAAAATATACATAATTTAATTTCCTAAAATTAATGAAGAATGTAGAATTTTTGAACAATGTAAGATCAACCATCAATTTATAGGGATCTAAAGCGATCAACCAAAGTCGTGTGCTTGGATCAACATTGATCTATGTTTATATTGGATGAATAGATAGTAGATTGACCATATAATATATAAGGAATGTGTTTAACACATAGATCTTGAGTACGACCAATGATCAGATTAAAAAAAAAAAAAAAATCACGACTGAAAGAATTGAATTCTTAGAATATGACCACTAGATTGAGGTTCGAACTTGATGAGAACTTGAAATATGACAAGATCAATCGTAGAAGTTATAGTTTAACCTAAATCAAGATCAGAGGCAAAATCAATGTTTGGATCAAGATTGCCTGAGAAACAAATATGTTAATTTGACCAAGTATTGAACATCAATAAGGATGTACTACTATTTTGATACTACATTTTAGATGTTTTGAGCATGATACCCTATTTTGGGTATTATTTATAAATTAGATGACGACTACCTTCTGATTGATTGATATGTGATAGTATTCACTACTTTAATATTATTCCTATTTTGATTTGAGATATCATTGTGAATTCAATGAGGGGCAAGTGCCCTAAGTATTAAGATAGGCCGAGGGCTTAGGATAGCTAGTAATAGGGGATTGTACAGGTTTGGCCACTCAGCCTCAGGTGGAATGATATCCATGAACCCATAAAGGGGGCATATTATCATATGGCAGCTAGTCTATAGTAGGTGACTCATGGCACCCTTTTGAGATTGGTCGTAAGCTCTATGAGGATGCAGTTGAAGTCTTTCTAGGTTGTCAAAAAGCATAAGATACAATAATCTAGTCGTGGGCATGGCATGTCCCAAATTTATGTTATTAGAGTTGATATTATGTATGGGCCAAATGCAAGAGTTTATGGTGTGACTAAGATTCATATGAGTTATGAATGAGATTCGGTATGATTTTACCATAGTACTTATAAGTACATATACTTTGATTTGATATATACATGTGATGATGTGAGATATTCATATATAGATTTGTTCATATGTTAATGCTATGATTGATTATATGATTTTAAGATGATACTACGATATATCCTATTACATGCATGATTGCACACAACATGAGAATGACTCGGCTGAGGAGTCATAGTTTTATTGAACTAATATAAAGATATCAAATCATATGTATGCTGGTTGCCTCATTTTTAGTGGTTTTATCTATTGGATATTTGTAGAAATACTCAACACACGATATTTTACAGATCTTCAAGTGAAAGCCAAGTTTGAGGAGTGAGCCAACATTTTTTACACTAGCATTTGGAGAAAGTGAGAAGAGACCTCACTTAGGCTTTCTTTTTAATTTTAGACTCTTATTCATTCTAGACTCATGGTGAATTGTGGCCCATTTGTGGCAGATAATTACGTTTAAGTTATAGTACATGTGATTATGACAGACTAACCTTAGGTTATGTCTTCATTATTTATGATTATGTCCATGGGGACCAAACCAAACATGGCCCATGTTTTACTTATGGCTTTTACATGTGATTTTTATATTTGGAGCACAGTGTTATTGCATGGGCATTGATTATTCTCATTCTTTATATATATATATATATATACATATTTATTTACTCATGCTCTCATCCAATGGGATTGATCTCTACCTATGATTTTGAACTTGTGGAATATTTCCATATTTATGGAGTCTAAAAACCTGAGTCACCACAATTTAGGGGAAAATATATGGCAAATTGAATGATTATTTGGTTGAACTCATTAGAATTAAGCCTATGACTACAACAGTGTTGATGTATGGCAAGAATAGTATCAATGAGGGGAGGCCTAGGTTTCAAAGGCTCTATACATGCCTAGGACCACTTAGAGAGGGGTTTAAGTAGTGTAGACAAGTCTTTGGACCATATGGGTACCATTTGATGGGCCATACTATAGTCAAGATATTGAGTGTCATAGGGTTCACGGGATTAACGGATACTTTCCCATTGCATGGTTAATAGTGGAGTGAGAATGTTATGTGACATGGTCTAGTTTTTATGGCACTGGGTGATTGATCTTAGTATTAAAAATGGCCAATACAAGTGGACTTTCATTACTGAAAAGCAAAAAGGCTTGGTTATGTGTATAGAAGAAATTGTGCTAGATACTAATCAAATGTGTTTATCATGGATCTACATGCTAACTTTAGAGATTCAGGAATCCTAGATTCACATTGAAGGATCTACTATGCAATGCAACCTAAGCCTCTACATTACCTTTTCCGTAAAAGCTATAGATGATTTAGCTAAGGAAATACAAAAAAGTGTTAAGTGGCTTACTCATAAGCCCCAAACTTAATGGTCAAGGAGCCACTACAACTATTATAAGTGTGACATTTTCTGCAACAACCTATAAGACAACTTCAACTTCCAAATTAGGGAAGACCTATACTAATGATGTTGGAAGGTATAAGAGATATGGTACTGAACAGATTCATAGCAATAAGGAAAAGGCACAAGAGAAGTGGAATGAAGACATCTGTCCAAAATAGTAGGACTGTTGGAGAAATACAATAAAGAGAGTGGAAAATATATTCTATCACATGTTAGGTGTGGAAGGTTTCAAACTAGATGCACCTGGGGGATCAGTTCACAATTATTTTACCTAAGGGGCATTGTTCTCGTATGAGGTGGAATCTCACTCGTATTCCTTGCTCTCATGCCATTTCATGTATGTGGTTGATAAAGGAAGAACCAGAGATATATGTCTCCCACTACTGAGAGAGAGAGAGAGAGAGAGAGAGAGAGAGAGAGAGAGAGAGAGAGAGAGAGAGAGAGAGAGAGAGAGAGAGAGAGAGAGAGAGAGAGAGAGAGAGAGAGAGAGATAATTTTACACTTCTTTGTCATATCTTAATCAATTTAGGGTTCTAAAATTCATTTGTGGCATCTAATCATTGACTAGGCTTCACAAGATATTGTTTCCACAATAATTGATAGGACAACTAAGATTGTTTCAATCCATTTCAAGCATAGATTGACAAATCTTAGTTAGATTAAGCATGCTTTAAGTTTATCTAAGCATGGATTGAGAAAAAAACAGCTAAGTTATTGAAAAAACCTAGATCTAACATGAAATAGTACAAATTTGGCAAAAAAATTCAAATCATGAGTTGGGTTTTCACATATCTTACTTGTAACATGATTACTTGCAAAAATTGAATGTCAGACTGTTATAATCACTGTGCATTAGTTTCTTTCTTCTTCTTCTTCTTTTTCAAAACTTGGCATCTAATTTCTTGTCAATCACCTAACAAATAAAGGGCTTTGGTTTACTTTCCCACATTAAATAGAATGACTGGCTCAGATCAACAATCCTAGCCATCATCATCTCTGACAAATCCTTGCAACACCTGTAGACTAGTAACGCACTTTTCTTCAGCGGATTGGTTTTCACCTCTCTCGCTCTCTCTCTCTCTCTCTCTCTCTCTCTCTCTCTCTCTCTCTCTCTCTCTCTCTCTCTCTCTCTCTCTCTCTCTCTCTCTCTCTCTCTCTCTCTCTCTCTCTCCTAATTAGGTTTCTTTCCTTCTATTAGCTTAGGAACATACCTACCAGTATATTCTTCGATTCACTTAACTAGGAGGGGGGTTGTAACTCCCCACGCTTTTCAAACTTTTATTCATTTTACTTTGAAAAGTAGCAAAAATTTCCTTGTTTTCAAAAAATAGGATTAGAGTGATATTATATACACAAGTAGATTTGAATCCATCAACTTCATACCAGGTGTTAAAAACCTTGACATGCAAGTAAAATGCTAATCATCTAACCTAAGACTCATGCACAGGATCTACCATATAGTCACATTTAAAGTTACAATCCATTTAATTAACTAAAACAATCATACTATAGTTATCCAAAGTGTCAGCAAAAGTCTTTAGTTATATACAACAGTCAAAATGAAACCTTATACATGGATTTCTATCAAAAAGTGACTGCATGAAAAGGCATATTCTTCTCACATCTAAATTGATCCTAACACCTTCACATTTCTTGTATCTTTCACTCCTAAACTACTAGGAATATCACCTGAAATGTTGGTTGTAGGGGGTGAGAAAATAACATCTCACACTAGGGTGAAAAACTAATACAAGCCAAAACGTCCAAAATTAAACAAGAAATAGCATAATATAACCTTCTAAAAAGAGTATATCATTTTCTTAAAAGAATGGACAATACGTGTATGATAAGATCCTCTAAAGATTAATGAAATCAAAGTTGGCCACAAGGTCTGAAGTAAGCTTACAAATCTATTAAAATCAGGATGTATCAACCAAATTATTCAAGTTTTAACCTAAGGGTAATTTGGTAATTTCTCATACTTTAGCCTAAATTACTCTTTTTACCCTTCCTTTTTGTCAACTTTACAATTTCTTTTGTATTAATCAACCTTTTTGAGGTTTATCAAGGGATTCAACTTAGTCCTATAATGATTTAAAAGTTTAGCCTCAGGGTAATTTTATAATTTCCTCCTTTTAGGAAAATTACCTTTATACCCTTCATTATTTTTAATTTTTAAAGATGGATTATATAACTCTTATTACCAGTGAAATATACTTAAAGTTTGGATGCATTTCTATCTCAACAAATATGGATTTTTCTAAATTTTCTTGATACTAGAATTTTAGAATTTCTAGAAATTCTAGGTTAGTCAACTTTTAAATTGAAAATTTCTGGGACTGTAATTCTCAAATGACTCAGAGAATTCTAGTCAACTTCTTCCTCTTGTACGTGTTTTCTAGCAATAGCAGTGTACATAGGAAATTGAAATTTAATGTCTTTCCAAAGCTTTCCTTCTTAAAATTTTAATCTTTACTAGATAATACTTCAATCTCAACAACACTATTAACTTAAACCTTCAAAATTTAATCATTTAATCAAGCATCATTTCCTGTTCACCATGAACCATGAAATGGAAGATGAAGATTTTCATGATTCAACCTCTGTGGTTCTTGACATACTCAAGAAGAAACAAAAGAAAACAATGTGAGATACAATCCAAATCCTTAATAGAAGATGAAATCCACAAGACCCATTTTTGTTTCTAGCAAAATATTGGTCTCATCCTATGAATTTAAGGACCGAAAGAGGTGAGCCTTGCCTAGATGCATGCAGAAAAACAAGGCACTCCTTATCCTAGTCCCCGTTTTGCCCAACAACCAGCCCATCGATATCATTCCAAATTTTCATTTTCAATGCATGAATATTAAGTTTAAGCATCAAGAATCATAACCCAGATGTGATTTTTAAAGGTGTGAGGATTTTATATGCTTGCTTGCATGATGAGCATCACTAGTTCACCATCAACCAATAGCTAAGAATAAACAAGAGCATGATTAAACTCATAAAACATGATAAATCCAATAGGAAATTCGGCTATAAATCAAGCATGCATATAATGGAAACATGTAGCCTTATCAAACAAAGAAATAACCTTACAATTTAAAGCAAGTAACCATCAAATTAAAATAAAAAAATCATGTTTATGCTAGTTCACCATACAAGAAACTAGATTTTTGAAATTCTAAAAGTGAAACTCACATGATTATAAGCTTGGCTAGTCCATGCTTCTATTAATAGTTCATCCTACATTTAACCCCTACCTAAAATTTGAGTTCAGATTGTTGGATTTTGTAGTCTTTTCTTTGAGTCAAAGGCTCCCTGTTCTTTGGGTGGAGGTTCCCTCATGCGAGCATCTCCTTGACCAGGTCTCTCCCTTTTTCACTTTCCAATCCCTTACTTCTTCCTTTACTTCAAATCCAGCTCCTACTACATATTTTTCCCCATGTGACTAGTCATTCTTCTCTCCTGCTAGTTCGGACATGACCAAAGGAGACGCAAAATGGCACCAGTTAGAAGGAGTGAGACAATGCAAGTAGAAGGTTCTAAAGGGATAAGTGGAAGGCCTAAAAGAACATGGATAGAAGTTGTGAGAAAAGATTTTAAAAATTTTGGACTAATTAAAACGATGGTACTTAATAGAGGGGAATGGAGGAATAAAATTCATGTGGCCGACCCCTAATTAGGATAAGGTCTTGATGATGATGATGATGAACAAATCTATCACATGTCAGATTCATCAACCAGATGTATCATTAATATCAAATTACACTCGTATTGTTTACTCTAAAAATCATATTAATATCATGGGATCACTTTTTTTCTTACTCATACAAGGTCTAAAGTTTCCTTATTTTATAAAAATCTGCTAGCCTTTGTAGGTGGTGTTTGTTTCACAATCATCAACATTACTTATGCAATTATTCATATAACTCATATCTAGACAACTCATTCTTACTTATTTGTCTATATATGACTTTTGAACATGTTGGACCAGCTGTGAAAGGATTACCTAGGCTCTGATATCAATTATGAAAACTCAGGTTTTTATAACACTTTTTCACAAAATCTTATACAATTGTGGAGCCCTGAGTTTGGAAAACTATTTAGAAATTAAACAATGAAAAACATTTTTCATGAGAATACTTTTAAAAATACTGAGTGTCATTTTTCTTGTCTAAAAATAAGGATTTTAAAAGAAATGAGGGCTACATTTCTATAAAAAAATCTGGCGGAATCTCCTCTGTTTTTCACGCTTATGCATTTTATGCATGCGATGCAATGGCCTTGAAAAACACAGTTTAAATCACATGTCCATAAAATGAAAGTCATAATAAATCAAAGTATTACATCAGTTCACAAAATTTTCAACTATGTTGTAAGCTTGTTTGATATACTTTATTTGTCATTCTCTTGAAGTCTCTAGCACAGTCTTTTGATCCACTGTCTTATTTCTTCAAACCTAAAACATTATAAATAATTTACAATGTATCAACAAGCTTGTGCTCTTGTAGGTAGTCTCATCATCGAATATGAAAGTTTATATAGTTTTAAACACAAAAGGAATTCATAATCACATGTTATGCAATTTTGTAAAATATGATGCATAATGAGCAATATAATAAAATGTTGAAATCTCAATTATGCTTTATAAATCAATGTCATTCCAAACCAATTCAATTTATCATTTCCAATATTCACATATGTTGCATCAAAGGCAATAAAAAATCTTAATAGTCACCACAACTCATGTCATGCATTGTCTCGAAAGTATACTTATCCAAGCTGAATAATGAATCATCGTCAAAATCAATAGATGAAAAGCATTTAAATCATGAAATGCTTAGATATAACCAATGTATCTCAATAAGTACATATATATATATATATAACACCATTTGAACCTCCTCAAGGTCAAGTGTAGAACCACTCAAAATCCAGCTATTTGCTATTGATCATGAGTACTCATTATAAACATGAAATCTCAGGGTGCCACGCACCTACGCTATCACCTATAAATACACTTCTCAAAATAGTAGACCCTCTATACTGCGAACAAAACCAAGTCAAGTTTGTTGCTATCATGCCGATACCAAGATAGATAGACTTCTACATTGTGCCAGCAATTGGTACACAGTGCCTCAGTCCACAATGTTACCCATGATGTCATTATATCCTGAATTCAACCTTTTTGGCCCGGATTCATCCTTCCTAGCACCACATCCACTGGTCCCAATATGTCTATCATAACATAATAATACTAGGCATCATCACATACCTATATAATTGATAAAACCACAGAAATCCATGCACTGGTGATGTGACGACCTGGGTTTTTGTAGTACATTTTATAACACATTTTGTAGTACATTTTTCAAAAGCAAGACCCTTAATGGTAAAAAAATTTCCCAAACAATGCAGTGAAAATTGTTTTCTTTTAAATTCTTTGTAACAAAACCCAAGTCTCACCTTAATGTACACAATACACAGACATTTTGTATAAAATAAAATTTTATTGAATATCAGGAATCATCCAGTAGTTCACTTTTACACAACCCCTGTATTACAATTACAATCCAAATTACAAAGTACCTAACCAGATTACACAATCTTCAAGGGAATTACCCTAATCAGTCTTGCAACTTCTGAGTCTTCAAACTTTACTTCCTTCAGTCTTCTTCCCTGTATTTGAGATATTGTAAACATTCAAACATTTACAATATCTTAGCAAGCTATACTTGGTAAGGGATACAAAAATATACTACTTCAATAATATATGAATACATACCTCAGTCATTATTCTATCATAGTTATCTACTCATGGATTATCTCAACATAGAGTATATACATTATTTATGTAGTATAGGGTAAATCCATTAAAATAGTGAAAATGCTCAAAATTTGTTCCTTCCCCTAGTTATACTCCCACATAAGAGATCAATATTCAGCTATTTCTCATACGGGAATTTTCTTTCTAGGAACTCATGTAGTGGAATCTCATCATGCCATGGCATTACACTATGCTTATCATATGTGCATCATAATGCAAAATACAAGGACTACTATGCCGCAGTCTAAATCCATATAGCGCCTAGATAATTGCATAATAATCCACTGATACCAATTGTGAAAATAACAAAATCCATATCCGCATGGTCAAGGATCATAGCTATCACAGTGGAGGCCTTCCCATGATTTCCCCACCTAACATTTAGCCTCTATATGAGCATGGTATTCAACATATAAATTTCAAGAAGTTGGCAGCTAAACCCTCAAAACTTCCCTAGCATAGCATCCCCAGTCCTATGGCTGTGTAAAACAAAATCACAAGCCACTATGCTTGTATGTAAAATACATTGTACATATTAGATGATATGTATGTTTAACTAGGCTGGAATATTTTCTATGGCCTATTCTTAGGGTTTCCTTAGTCTACACCTCTCATTAATTTCTGATCATTTGATTAGATCATTAGATTGGATTAGTTGAATTGGATAATGGGGTTGGATCACTTGGTTGGATCATTATTATTCTAAGGTACCAAGTATACTTATATCATAAAGGTCTATAATTCTAGACAGAAGATCATGTATATATACACATAAATCCTTAATACATTCTTGTACATCCACCTACCTCAAAGTGGTATCATGGTCTTGATTCATACATCTCAAGCGGTATTCACTCCATATTGTCCATCATGGTCTTAATTAATACATCTGTCAAATCATACATATAAAGTTATTCGTTTATACAAGTATTCTTTCTTTATGTATTTCTATAAGGGATGCCCTAATTTTCCCTTGAATCATGTTTGATCAAGTGTTTTGATTCTCTATCTAGATTTTTCTACAACATACATACATAGATATATAATAAAATACGACATTAGGATTCTTATTGTTCTTGATCATTCAAGATCCTATGGATCTTGTTTGATCATCCTTATCGTACTTACAATTTTTATTAGCATTAGATAATTTACTAAGCTTTTATGCTTGTATTATTATTATTCAACCAATTAATGTTTTACTGGTTGAAGATAGCTTATTCCATCCTAAGTCTAAATAGCTCCTCTTATTTCCAATTCACTAAGGCTTACTGGCTGAATGGTTGAACACAAAGTGGTTACTTCAATTCTCATGTAAGGAGGCGTTTAGACCTCACAAACGATAATAGAAGGTAAGGAAAGAGTGAGGTTCTATTAGAGAACCACCTTAACCACCATGTTCCGCATTCACTAGAGTGACCTTAGCTCAACCTTTCATAAGGTTCTTATGAGCATTTTAACCCTAAGTACTCTTTCTAATTGATTTTAATTAAATCCATGAATCTTTAAAATGTCATTCATGGAGTTTCATTATTCTTCTAATTTGGGCCAAGGAAATGATATTCTTTATATTATCCTACAACTATAGCCCTTACTATCACTAAGTCCATGTCATTCATTCCATGTAAATGTCCTTCAACTTTAATTTTCATTTAATTACATTTTCAATGTAATTTTCATAACATAAGAATTAAAGCATCAATAATTAAATCTAATAATTAAATCAACTAAGCAACAAAAAGACATTCAATAATTCAAATGAAAATTTAACATGTCATAACTGTTCATCATGATCCAAAGGTTATAGTTGATTTCTATTTATTTTTCATCAATTTTAGGGTTGAGATCTTGATCTTTCCTTTTCCTTTAGATTTAATAAATTTTCTTAATGTAATTTTATCACTAGATCATTAATGCATCTCATCAAATGATTTGATCCTTCTTGACCAACCAATCAAGAAGATCTTAAGTCATTTTATCCAATTTAAGGGCATAGATATTAATCTATCTCAAATTATCATCATCAAGTCCATCAATCCATATGATATTAACTTTATGTCATCATCCACATACATCCACACTATCCAATCATCCTTAATCAAATAGACCAAGCAGATTACCATGCATTTTTATGGATTTACTACTTTTAAAGCTAGATCTCTTAATTAAACATAGATCAGTCACTTCTAACCATTGACTCCATGTTTCAAAATCATAATATCATTAGTGGATCAAAATTATAGAGTTTGATCATTCCAAATTTCACTAATCATAGGAATTTGTAATACTTTTCTTTATTAACAAAATTTTACATGCATAAAAACATAAATTTTCTAAGTTTAGTAGGTTCTCCACATCAAGAGAAATCCAACCCAACTTTTCGATTTCAATTTGGAGTTAAATTGAGATCAGAATTTGGATTTTAATATTTTAACCCGTTTTAAGGGCTGATATTTAATCTTACTGTTTTTGTTTAATTACTTGATCTAGAGATCCAAAAAATTTACTATGATTATGGTCCTTAAGGTTTTGGGACCTCCTATTCCCATCCATCAATTCATATCTCTATTTTGAGATCATCTTGACCATGATCCAAGGTTGTTACTAAGGAGTTTACCAATTAATTTACATAAATGCAATTAAAAACATAAATATTATGAGTTCAGTAACTAATACAAGTGATAAGGAATCTATAAAAACTTTCAGAGCTAAAATCAGAGCTAAAATGAGCTCTTAATTGAAGAAAAAATATTTTTGATCAAAATTCAACGATTCAGATCAACTCCACAGAACGTGACAAAACGGGAGTGCGGCCCATGTTGTGCTACCTGGGATTACCTGTCACTGAGAAGAGGTGACCAGTGATAGACGAGACAGTCCAGATCTAAATAGCCAGATCGCCCATCATCCAATCTCCCTCATCATAGTTGATATATGCCTAGGATTTCATCTCCTGGGGTTTTGGGCCCCAGGACTCCATCCAACAGCTCAGAAGTTTCATATAAGCCATCTAAGATGGGGCGATCTCAACCCTATTGCCGGATCCTTCATTCCCAATGGATCAACGGCCGGGGAGATCTCTTGAAGGCTGGAAAACACAAGGGTATTACCAGAATGAAAGGGGGAGTGGGAGATGCCACTTGTCTGGGCTGGCCGGTGAAGAAATCTTTGCCGAAGAGAGAGATTTAACAAAGAAGAGGAAGAAAGCCGAAATATATATACAACCAAGGATTTCTCCATCGTCGTTGCCAAAGAAGACTGGAAAATATGGGGCTTTTGTAGATCACCACATATTAAAGAGATCCAACGATTCCAAATCAACTTTTAAAGGCCAGATTGGCCGGAATAACCAGTATTGATTGTTGGAGACAGTACCCAATACCGTGCTTATTTTTGTTTTGAGTTTCTCGGTGATCCAGGAGGCGGATCATGCAAATTTCTTAGCGCTTTTGTAGATTTCCTTAGTCCAAACAGATCCAACGCTGGAGATCTGATTTTAACAGAGGGAATTGGATGGCTAATTCAAATAGGGTTTCCCAGGTGAAAACCCTAGTTCTTCGAGGACGACGCGTCCCTAGACGTGCCTCAATAACATAAATGAATTGTCTGTCGGGTGCGTTTGTGGACACTCTCCCCGGGAAGGAGAGAGAAAGAAGGAATGAAGAAAATTTTGTGGAAGATTGGAGAGGATTTTGGAGATGGAATTTCAAGGCATTGTAGGGGACCTCATGAAGAAGATTAGAATATTTTTTGGGATTTTTATGGGCTATTTATAGGGATTTTTGAATTTTTCATGATTATATGTAATTATCATGTTTCATTTCTTTTTAGTATTAAATTGTCATTGGATTCCCACTACCACCTCATTCTCCACTAGCAGGTGATAGTGGTTTGACTCATGATTACATGTTTTCTGCCCGTTGGATCCATTTGTGGGCCCCACAGAGGTGTGAAAGATTATTTTGTCCTTTTGTGGAGAAAAATCTCTTTTATTCTCCCAAACTGGAAATTGAGCGTACTTAGTGGTATTGGAATCGTATTTTTGAGTATAGTCTAAATATTATTGTCCTAGGTCTCGATTATGAGTAAAATTACTATTTTACTCTTCTATTCATAAAAATGGAGAAATTTAAGGATTTTTCATCTATACTCAGAATTTGTCATACTTATAGTCATTATGATTGGTTCGTTTAGTATGTTTTCAATTATACATGTCTTATACCTTGATTCTAATTCTATGAGAAGTTCATTTTTAATATCTCTAATATTCTAACCTGATTTTCTGGAAAAAAAATTATTTCATTATTTATTGAATCTCCTTACAAAAGTTAGGGGTATTATAGGTGAAATCATTCAAATTAAATCTCATGATGCAATGTAGACATGTAAAAACGACCCTTACATGGGTGGAGTCTGAGGACTTCACACTCTTCGACATTTCATAAATTTTGAATTTTATATATGTGCAAACACATTTTCATATAAAAGGTTTTCAATCGTATAATGAATCGACATGACATTTCAAAACTAACACTTTGCATGGAAAATAAGTTCAATTGTATAAAATAGAAAATAACACGAAACACATTTTAAGTATTTTAACGAAAAGGAATAATCCTCAATAGTTTTCATGTTTTACTAAAATGTGTGTTGATGTTAAAACTACCTACCTCGTTTGTTGTACTTCTCAACTTAGTTATGTCCCCTTTTCGACTTCACTTATCAATCACCTAATCATTATAATATTCTAAGATTCCTTGTCAATGTCAATTCATATATTAACAATCACAAGAATCTATTCTAAACTTGACATAACTATGCAAATCATCTGTTAATCATGGAACCTGGCTCTAGTGATTCATTGCTAATCAACCTCTAAAATTTCACAATCTCAGCCATTTAGGTTGTTGATTTGTGTTTCCATCCATGGTTCACCGATCTGACCTCCAATCCTGGATTACCATATTTGTGCCATTGATTATCAATCAGCAATCCAAATTTGTAATTCCATGTCCCAACCATTTTGTGGTGATCTTCAGTTCCCAACCACTAGGTCAAAAATCTCTTTTTATCTTGCTTGGTCCAATGATTAGTCATTCGTCTTGTAACAAGATAATTAACAATATCACTGTATCAAGATAACTAGGAAATATGCAATAACTGTTCATCCAAGAAGGAATCAGTTATAGACATGTGATCGCCAGTATGCTTTACCACCAATGTGGATAAAGGGTCTGGTACAACATTTTTGGAACGTTTCTTGTTCCAAATTTCTAAATCAAACTCTTGTAGTAGCAATATCCAATGGATCAACCTAGGTTTCACATCCTTTTTAGAAAGGAGGTACTTTAAAGGCAATTGATTCAAGTACACTATAACTTTAGACCCTAACAAATAAGGTCTAAACTTATCCAAAGCAAATACTACAGCTAGCAACTCTTTCTCTATGGTTGAATAATTGAGATGCACGTCATTTAGTGTTTTACTAACTTAATATATTACATGGAGAAGTTTATCAATGCCTTGCCCCAAAATAACTCCAATCGCATAATCCGACATATCACACAGTATCTCAAATGGTGTGTTCCAATCTAGTGGTTGAATAATGGGAGCAAAAGTCAACTTGGCCTTGAGTCACTCAAATGCTTTTTTATGGTCCTCATCAAAGTCAAAATGGCCTCCTTTATGAGTAAATTACATAGGGGCTTGGCAATTCTGATAAAATCTTTGATGAAGCTTCTATAAAAGCTAGTATATCATAAAAAGGAGCGAATTTATTTCACCATCCTTGGCGGGGAAGGTTTACTATTAAATCCACTTTTGTCATATCGACTTCTATCCCATTGGGTGATATTATGTGGCCTAAAATTATCCCACTTTGTGCCATAAAATGACACTTTTTCCAATTTAAAACAAGACTTTTCTCCTAACACCTTGCTAGGCACTCATCAAATGATGACCCAAATACTGAAAAGTCATCCATAAATACCTCAAGAAACCTTTCTATCATATCAGTAAAAATGCTCAACATACACCTTTCAAATGTAGCTGGAGCATTACAACGCCCAAAAGGCATATGCAGGTAAGCGAAGGTTCCAAAAGGGTAGGTGGGGTCGTCTTCTCCTGATCCTCTGGTGCTATAGGAATCTGGTTGTAGCTGGAGTATCCATTTAGAAAATAGTAATAATTATTTTATGCTAACATCTCTAGCATTTGGTCAATGAAGGGTAGAGGAAAGTGATCTTTCCTCATGACTGTGTTCAACTTTCTGTAATCAATGCAAACTCTCCACTCGGTGGTCATGCGGGTGGGTACTAACTCATTATCCTCATTTTTCACTATCGTGACCCCAGAATTCATGAGTACAACTTGAACAGGGTTGACCTAAGTGCTATCAGAGATATGGTATATTACGCCAACATTTAGAAGCTTTAAGACCATCTCTAACCATATCCTTCATGTGGGGATTAAGTCATCTTTGAGTTTCCCTAAAAGGTTTGGATTTTCTTCTAGGTGTATCCTATAAATGCATACGACTGGACTAATCCCTTTTAGGTCTACTATTGTCCACCTTAGAACAATTTTATGTTCCTTAAGGACATCTAAAAGCTTACCCTCCTATTTATTATCTAAATCTAACGCTATTATCACAGGTAAGTTTTCATCTGGGCCAAGGTATGAATATTTCAAGTTGTCAGGCAAGGGTTTTACGTCTAGAGATGGTGGTTGATTTATCGAGGGTATGGAGATAGATTCAGAAGGTGGGAGTGGTTTCACATAAGGACCCCACTAGGAGGTATCCATGATTAGAGCAGCCTCTAAAAGGTTGTTTACCTCCTCAATAGACTTGTCTATATCAAATTCTCCATTAAAATGAATGAGATAAGCCTTTAATGGGTCAAAGATGGACGACAATGGATGAATGTCATTAATGAGACTCTCGATCAAATTGACATCGTAAGAATCATTAAGGTGTAAATATTATTGATTAGCATAAAAGACATTTAACTTAACTTTTAGGTTGTTGAATGAGAATTTCATTACACTATTCCTACAATTAATAATAGCATTAGATGTTGCCAACAATGGACATCCAAGGATAACCACAATCTGACTATTGAGATCAGTTACAAGTTGAGTGTCCAGTTCAATGAAATCAATTGGGTAATAAAACAGGTCCACTTATATCAATACATCTTCAACGAAACCACGGAGTATCTTGGCATATCTATCTACTAATTGTAGAGTGGTAGTGGTTGGTTTTAACTCACCGAGTCTTATTTGCTCATAGACAGAGCATAGCAACAAGTTAACACTCTCCCCTAGGTCAAGTAATGCCCTATCTATGACATGATCACCAATAGTGCAAGAAATGGTAGGACACCCTAGCCTCTAAACTTTGGTGGGGTCTTATGTTGAATCAAAGAGCTTACCTACTTGGTGAGGAAAGCTTTCTTTTTCTTGTGCAAAGCTCTTTTAAGAACTTGGAATAGGTGGGGATGTCTTTAATTGCATTGAGTAATGGAATATTGATTTGGAAATGGTTAAATACATCCATTAACTCGTTGAAGTTTGTTTCCTTTCTAGCCTTGTTCAGTAATTAAGGAAAATGTGCTTTAGGCATATAGGGTGCCTCCACTATAGGTTGTACATGATTTTTCTTTCTTTTCTCTTTCTCTTATGTTTTTGTTGTCATTTTCTCCTCTGCAATTTCCTTAGCCTGCCCTACTTTGTTATGATCTCACGACCGCTTTTAAGGTTGGTTATAGACTTAGCATGCTCATGAGGGTTAGGGTTTCAAGTGCTTGACCCTATCTCAAATTAGCCCTTCAGGTTAGAGATGGGTTGACTAGGAAATTGACCCTTTCCTTAATTATGTAGTTTAGCTGACAATTGGCCTACCTGCATATCTAACTTGGCTATGGCTTGAGAGTTGACATGGGTTGAATGTCTACTATAATTTTGCAACAGGTATAAGGCCTTTTTAGTGTCATCATTTTCTTTTAAAAAAATTTCAAGAATGGTTTAAATGTTTTCCTCAAAAGATGGTTTCTTTTGTTGTTGAGGTTGTTGGAAGGCAGGTGGCTATTGGGGAACCGTAGCTTTATGAGAAAAGTTTGGGCAGGAAGCACATATGATCCCCCTTAGTAGTTATTCTTTGACCAAGAAAAGTTAGGATGCTTAGCCCATCTAAGGGTTTAGGTCTTAGAATATGGGTTGTTGCTAGGTTGGCAATATGTATTTAATGCATTCTCTCTTGATCAACAAATTAATCGTTTAGCACTTTATTTGATGGACAAGACATGGTGATGTGGAGGTTTAAGAGATGTGGTAGCTATAAAGGATTGAACCATAGTTTCAAGCTTATTCTATCTACCATCATATTTTACCATTCTTGCTAGTACAAAGTTGAGTTTTTGGATATATCAGTATGCACTCTTATCTCATGGAGACCCCTGCTCTTGATGGGCTGGTTGTTTCTCACTCTTCTATTTAAATAATCCTATTGCTTGGAATTAACTACTAGTGTCTATAGGAACTCCCAAGCCTCACTCTCATCTTTTAACAAGAGGAGCACTCCACTCACTGCATCTACCATTTGTCTATTTTGAAGCATCAATGCCTCATAGAAGTATTGAACTTGTTGCCATTTTCAAATCCATGATGTGGGCATTTTTCCACCAATTCATTCGACCGTTCCCAACATTAGTAATATTGTTCATCATCCCTTTGTTGAAAATTGATAATTTCATGACAAAGGACATTTATCTCGTGAATGAGAAAGAACTTGTTCAAAAACTTTCTTGACAATTGGTCCCATGGGTTGATGGAACCTAACTCTAAGGAATTAAGCCATGATTTGGCCTTATCCTTGAGTGAGAACGGGAATAGTCTAAGCCTAATAGTATCATATAAAAAAATTTGGAACCTAAATGTGGCTCAAATATCAAGGAACACCTTGATATGTAGGTAAGGGTCTTCTCTATCTCCACCATAAAAACTGGGGAACAATTATATGACTCGTAGCTTTAACTCACAGTTGTTTGAGTTTGTAGGAGGTAAAGCTATGTAGGATGGGTGTTGAGTTGTAGTGGCGCATAGAAATCTCTAATGGCCTTGCACTTGACTTTTGTTGGTGGTTTAGCCATGGGAATAGGGACTTGGTTTCTTTCCGTAGTCTTAGGTTGTGTTGAATCTCCAGGTTGAAAGGTGTTAACTTTAGGTTATGAAGTCAATGCCCTTGCATAAACTATCATACACTAAATGC
Source organism: Warburgia ugandensis (assembly GCA_035236585.1). Classification (NCBI taxonomy): domain Eukaryota; kingdom Viridiplantae; phylum Streptophyta; class Magnoliopsida; order Canellales; family Canellaceae; genus Warburgia; species Warburgia ugandensis. Next base: position 57,558,607 of record CP141128.1, read on the forward strand.
CTTAATCTAGATATTGAATCTAACACTACGTGATGCTCAATCAAATCCTAGTATCCACTAATCAAGTAGTATGTTGATTATCTTTTCCTAGTGCATATGTGGTATCTTCATAAACCTAGATCTAGACAGCACTTCCCCTATCATGATTTGACTACTACTTTCCAGTTAGGTTCTGCTCAAAAGTGGCTAATACAATCCTTGTGTTAGGAGGCGTTTATACCTCAATTAATCTCAACGAGAGGCATGGAAAAATCATATGAATTTTAAGATTCCCACTATAACCATAGTGCCCAAAAGCCACTGGAGTATTAATAGATCACATCCTTCTAAAAGGGTCCTATGAGCTAGATACCCTAAGTCTCTTTCTACTTAATTTTAAATTTAAATTCAAGGACTTGGATTGTGGCATACAAGGATATTGATTGATTCCCAGGTGAGCCAAGGAGCTGGTGATGAAATCTAGTCCTTATCGTATAAGGGTTCCTGTGGGGCCCTTAATAACATCAATTCCATTCTACCGTAAAGCTGTAAATATTCAATGCAAAATAAAAGCATGCTAATGGCTACCTATATGCTACTTAACAAAGGGTCAGGCACCTTAATAGATGGAACACTATAACCATGCAGCTTATGCTTTGGTTATGGCTAAGCTCAAGCTAACCTTTGTTAAATAGGTGCACAACTAATGCAAAAATCCTAAGTAAACAGGCAATAATTATCAATTAATAGTCCAGATCTATATGCATTATACTAACATCCAAATGCAAATTATCTTAAAAATTAAAATGTGATTGATAGATGCTCACAGTGAGGGGTTCGATGATCATCAAGTGTGGCCCACCATACCCCACACTTGCTCTGTATTATTACAGGCCGTTTAAAATTAAATAATAAAGAAATTAAAAATTACAATGGGCCTCACTACACTAGAGGAAAATATAGTCAATATGAGGAAAATAGCAACAAATACAAAAACTATGCAAAATCCTAATCCAATGCACCCCAAACCTAGACTAGAGGAAAATAATGTAAAGTATGGATCACCATAAATTGTTGCAACTTCCCAACAACGGCTTTAAAAACTTGTTGTTGTTTTAAATAAAACTCGCAAGTACATGAATTGTCTGCAATATAGTATGCTAGTGAGGTCGATCCCATGAGGAGTTCAATTAATGTGATGCTAGTGGTCCCTACTTTAAACTATCTAACCTAGCCAAAATTCAAGAGATATTTTTTTTAACTAAACTAGAATTTGGAATTAACACATGAAATTGAAAACTAAGAAAAAATAAGAAACATGCTAATTGAAAACTTTCTTAAAACATGCATTTTCTAAAATTAAAAAAAAAATTAATTAAAAACTTCTAATTCTATGACCTTCTTAACTAAAAACTTTCCTAAAGTAAAACTTTCCAAAGATGCAATTTAGCAACTCCCCTAAACTAACTTTCATAAACATGAAATTAACAACTAATCTAAGGAAAACATGCATTAATAAACTACTTTCCTAATCATGCAAAACTAATAAAACTAAGCAACCAAATCAAGCACTTTAGCAAGTGTGACAAAATTAATTACTTTCCAAACTAACTAAGATGCAAACTAATGGAATCTAACTACAACTAAACTAGTGAAATAAAGGAAAAAATGCCACTAACAAACAATAAAAGGAAAACTACCCAAGCACCATGCACGTAACTATGAAATGGTATGCATGATTCATTAGATAGGAGTGGATTTAATCAACTAGTTTGAAAACATAAGTATGCAATATTATTCTAACATTAACTAAGCTACATAACAATCTGGTTCCGCTCTTGAAAAATCAAGTGAACGTGAGTTGTATGGTGCTAGAAATTAACATAAACCATTCATGAAAAGAAATTCCAGCAGCATGGTAATTGAATCATTCAATGAATAGAACATGCAAAACATGGAATTAATCACTTCTAATGCAATCAAAGATTCAATAACAAAGATAATTAACTGCTAGACACAATCATGAATTGAAAATTTCCAATTAACTTCATTGAATCACATCAAAAAAATCATCAACATAATACATGTAATCCAAATATGAAATTTAAATTCTATTACAATGATGTTCACTTAATCTTAATCAATCCTTAATTACAACCCAATCCCTCTTCAATTGTTTCAATAATCACTCATGAACAAGCATGCTTGAAATCAAGGAAAAATCCAATGGAATAATAACGCAACAACCAATGGAAACTCAAGCAAACAAAGCTGGAAATCAAGAGACTAAAGGAGAACAAAAATGCAAAGAAAGGCAAAGGACAAAACTAGATTCAAGATGACTTACCTTGGATGTCACTTCAAGAAAATTGGATGTCACTTCAAGAAAAAATCATCCTTGAATCATAGTTTTAAAAGCAAAGGAAAGATAAAGGAAAGCAAGGTAAACTAGTATGAAAAGAAGTAAATTCAAGCAAAGATAACAACAAAGCTAACCAACCTTCAAAGATGAATCAAACACCCCAAAAAGCCTAGGTTGAACACTTGAGGACTAAGCACACACCTTTAAAGGGAATGGAAACACCTAAGGAGACCACAAAACAAAAGCAAAAGAGAGAAAAATGGAGAAGTAGGAAGAGGACGTCTCCTTCTAAGGGAGGAGGCGCCTTCTTCCCGAAGTGAAAAGATCTTTGCTTGGATTTGTGATGGGTTTTTATACTTGTTCTCCCATTTTCTAGGGTGCCCTAATGCTAAGGTATGGTAGGGATTAAAGTATCTCAATTTGAATGGCTAAGATAGGGGAAAGACTAGAACTTTCAAAATAGGAAGTGGGTGGAAAGTGGATGTCTTAAAGAAGGGGAGTAGGTGGGAGATGCCACCTTTTTAGGAAGGGCCATCTGCCCCCTTCCAAAATTGTTTAACTTTCTATAATTTAGGAAAGTGTGTGGGAATGTGATGGGAAAGAGATGGAGGGTGTGAGGTAGAGAATTTTGGTTGGATGGGAAGTTTCCTAAGAGCTGGAATGTGATAGTTTTGGAAAGATGCAACTCTACAATGGAAATTCGTAGTGCATCTTAAGGGTGAGGTGGAAATTAAGGAAAAAGTAGAGAAAAGTGAGAAAAACACTAAAAATGGAAGGCCCTTATCCCATTGGTCCACATGCCATCATATTCTAATAAGATTTTCCTTAATTATCTTCATTATATCTCATGGATAATCTTCTTCAATCTTCTCCAATCCTAGCCTTCCATTTAGCTTAGCTTGATGGCTAACTTTGAAGGCTTCATTAGCTAGGCTTCATGGCTGGTTTTAGAAGCTTTCTTGGCTTGACTACTTGTCTCTATCCCTTAGCTTAAGTAGCTTAAATAGTTGGGAATGAATTCCTTAGCTTGCCACCTTCTCTCATGGCTTATATGGCTAAGGTGGCTTAAGTGGCTTTCATGAAAAGGTGGTGGGAATGCATGGCTTACTTCATGGGCCCACTTTGGCCATCTTTAGGTCCTTTAATCACATCTACTACTAGTCCATAATATGATATCGGCAATTGGTTTCATATTGAAGTGATGATTTTGAGGCTTTGACTCAATCTTTTGATCTTGATCTTCAATTTTATCATTATCGATCTCGGTAGTTGGATCACCATCTTACTTCCTAAAAAAAGTGAAAAATCCTAATTAAATTCTAAAAAAACATGATTAATCATGTACTTACCTTGGATTAGCCTTTGGACCTACAAAATAACAACTTTTACTTCATTAGTTCAAAAATGCATGTGTTACTAATTTTAGTCTAAAAACCCTAATTTACCTCTATATGTTGTAACATATGGGTACTAATTAGGTGGTTTTTATGCAAAATTAAACACTCATCATTTACCTAGATCAAGAAATAAATGTCTAGACTATTTACAAAACCTAGATCTAGCATGAAATAGTATAGATTTTGCCCAAAATTTCAAATCCAGAGTTGGGTTTTCATAGATCTTATATGTAATACAATTTCTCTCTCCCAAACATCATCAGAGATAACAAGTTTTTGCAAAAATTGAGCACCAAACTATTACACTGTGCCTTTTTTTTTTCCTTCAAAATTTAGTGTATAATTTCTCGTCGATCACATAACAAATAAAGGTCTTTGGTTCGTGTTGCTGCACTGAATAGAATGATTGGCTTGGATCATTGATCCAAGCCGTTGTTGACTTTTGGTGAATCCTTGCAACTCTCTAAAGTCAAAACCCCTTTTGATTCCTCCTTGCTGGTGCTCCAGTCTCCTTCGGCGGCCTATTTCTCCTTTCCCCTCTCCTTTTTCCTTCTTCTCCTCTCCTTCATCAAGTAGATAAACCGAGCCGTCGTTGACTTCGCTAAATCCTTGCAACTTTTGTAAACTTGAGAACCCTTTTTCTTCCTCCGTGCCAATGTGCCAGTCTCCTTTTACGGCATGGTCTCCCTGTTCCTCTCTCTCTCCTTTCTCGTTCTCCTCCTCACCTTCATTTCTTCTTCCACCTTTCTTCTTCTTCCTCTTTTCTTAACTCGTCAAGTTTCCTTTCGTCTATCGGCTTAAGAACAAACCTAATGATCTATTCTTCGATTCACTTAAATCAGAAGGGTTCCATTATCAAAATGGACCCTTCTTTAGTTATTAATTAAACTATTTTTATTTAATTAATATTACTTAATCATGATGTTTTTTTATTATTTTGTACATCATAATTATATTTAGAAAGAGATGGATGTTACTCATAATGATTTTCCAAGATCTCTTGACTATCAAATGTTAGATTTCTATAAGTGGGGGCCACTTAGTAAAATTACACATTTGCCATCATGAGAAAAATCACAACTTATTCATCCGGACTCCGATTTTAGCAAACTTAGTTTCATTAGAATCATTTTTTTGAGTGCAATCTAAATATAGATGTCTCAACACTTGATTTGATGTTTATAAAAATTTATTTTCAGAACTCCAAAAATTGAAAATTTCAATATTCTCTTTTCACCTTGATTTGAAAAATTCCAAAAATGTACTTAAATTTAGACTTAAAATTTTGGGATGTTATAGAACAACATTTTAGTGTTGAACAATTCTTTTCCAAGTCTTCCAAGGAAATCACTTAGTTTCTTACACTTATTTACTAAATGATGTAGGCTAGATAGAAGCCCTTGCAAATAAGATCTCCAAGGAAATAGATCGACATTGCTACTCAGGTAAATTACAAGATTACAAGTTTAAACAATGGAAGATCTTCAAGATAAAATACTTTAAAAAATTACTAGTTCTTCACACATTTACTAAATAGTTTAGGTTGGACAATCACAACCATTGCAGGAAGATCTTCAAGGAAACATAAGGACGTGACTGCTTAAGTAGACGAGGACAAGGAAAGTCTTTTATTTATTCTAGTTAGATTTGTGGTTAGAATGACACAATTTGACCTCATCCTATAGGTTGGATAGTCATAGCCCTTGCATAGAAGCTCACAAAATAGCAGCACCATGTATCTGTTTATGAATTTTAATATTCTACATTATGCTAGGAAGCTACTTCATTCTAGTTACAAGTTGAAGACATGAACCCACTTATTTAGAATTTGACTTTTGTTGCTTTGTTTGAGGGCCTACCAATTTGCAATTCAAGATTTAAGTAGGTTGGGTTTTAGCTGAATTATATTCTGTACAATAAGGAATTAAAAAAGAACTCTCTTTTTTCTTGAGTAAACAATGATGTATTATTATGATATACATGTACACTACTTATAATCTTTACAAAGTACTAAAAAAAGGAACAAAATAACCATACAGTTAAGTTTACATATTTACAAAGTTGACTAGCCTATACAACTATATAGTTAAGTTTCCTTATTTACAAAGTTGACTAGCCTAAATAACCATTTAGCTAAGTTTCCTTATTTACAAATTGACTAGCCTAAATTTACTCATAAAATAGAGCTAGACATTCCCTAGAGATCAATAAGACATCTCAGCTGAATATTCTCCCTTACAAGACTCCCTTCAAGCTAGTTTGAAGATATCTTACATCGCTAACTTGCCAGTCAATTTCTCAAATTGTTTCTTGGACAATCCCTTTATAAGAATATCTTTAATTTGTTCATCAGTTGGTATGTAGGTCATCTAAATCTGCCTATTTTCTATTTTCTCCTTGATGAAGTGCTTGTCTACCTCAACATGCTTGGTCGTATCATGAAGAACAAGGTTATGTGCTATTGAGATTATTGCTTTGTTATCACAGTATGCCTTTATTGGAGAGGGACTTGAGACTTTAAGTTCCTCTAAGATTCTCTTAATCTACAACACCTCACAAATTCCATGGGCAACTAATCTAAATTCGACTTCAGCACTACTTCTTGTCACCACATTTTGTTTTTTACTATGCCAAGTAAGAAGATTTCCTCCAACAAAAGTACAGTAGCTAGAGGTTGACCTTCTATTAGTTATACTCCCAGCCCAATTTGCATCTATATGTACTTCAATTTGTAGGTGACCACGCTTTTCAAACATTAGGCCCTTCCTTGGTGATCCCTTTAAGTACCTTAGGGTTCTATACACTACCTCAAAGTGTTTTGGACCTAGTGAGTGCATAAATTGACTTACCATGCTCACTACAAAAGCTATATTTGGGCAAGTATGAGATAGATAAATCAATTTACCAACCGGCCTTTGAAATTGTTCCCAATTTTTCACATCTTTGGGTTTAGTAGATTGGAACTTCAAATAAGGTTCCATTGGTGTCTCTACTACCTTGCAGCCAAGTAGACCTGTCTCTCCAAGAAGATCCAACACGCATTTTTGTTGAGGCACAAAGATGCCCTTTTTAGACTTGGCAAACTCCATTATAAGAAAATACTTTAAAACGCCTAAGTCCTTGATTTCAAATTCATCGGCAAGGACTCTCTTGAGTCTCTTTAGCTCAACATAATCTTCACATGTTAATATTATATCAACAATATAAACAATTAAAATAGCAATCTTTCCTTCTATTGAGTGTTTATAAAACATAGTGCTATCTGCTTAACTTGGTGTATATCTGTGGGCCTTTATTGCTTTCCCAAATCACTCAAACCATGCTTTAGGAGATTGTTAGAGGCCGTACAAAGATTTTCTTAGTCTACACACTTTTCTTTCACCAAGATGCCCCTTAAACCCCGATGGTAGGCTCATAAAAACTTCCTCTTCCAAATCCCTGTTTAAGAATGCATTTTTTAAATCTAGCTGGTGTAAGGGCTAGTTAAGACTTACAGCTAAGGATAGTAAAACACAGATTGAATTAATCTTTGCGACTAGAGAAAAAATCTCCTGGTAATCAATACAGTGTGTTTGTGTCAAACCTTTTGCCACTAAATTCACCTTGTACCTTTCTACACTTCCATAAGCTCTATACTTAATTGGAAACACCCATTTGCATCCTACTATTTTCTTCCCCTTTGGTAAGTTAACTATCTCCCAAGTCCCATGTTTTTTTAGAGCATTCATCTCTTCCAAAACTGTTAATTTCCAATTTGTGTTATCTAAGGCTTTTTGAATGTTTCTTGGGATAAACAGGAGGGAGATTTTTGAGGTAAAAGCTTTATGAGACTTAGAAAGTTTATGGTAAGACACATATTTAATAATAGGATGTTTTCTATGGGTTCAAACTCCCTTTCCCAATGCTATAGGTACATCAAGATAAAAAAAAACAATAGGAATGGAATTTGACAAAAAAGGATTAAATTTACCTAGAGTTATAGATGAATCATCGCTCAGAGACAGTGATTGGTTTAATGCTAGAGTTTTGGGCATTTCTTTATTTTTTTGCTAAGTACCCCTTTGAGTGTAAATATGGAGTTCTAAAGTAGGATTATGGTGATCCTAGTTTAATATTTCTCCCCTTGTTTTTGAGTCATCTAAGTTTGGTAATGGTAGACTAGTATTTCATCTTTCTTCATTATTATGACTACTAGAGGTGAAAGGATCAAGAATAGGTATGGGAAAGAAGGTAGTAGGCAGAGGAATAGTTGTTTCCTATAACTGAGCTTCCTTATTTTCTCTCTCCCCATGAAGATACTTTTGACCAAAGTAAGGCTGACTTTCTACAAATGATACATCCATACTCACAAAGATTTTTTTTGTTTTAAGATTGTAATACTTATATCCCCTTTTATTGGGGGCATAGCTGATGAACACACATTTTCCATCTTAGGATCAAGTTTGGAACGAAGTCTACTAGGGATGTGTATAGTGCACCCAAAAATTTTCAAGGGTAAGTCAGAGAAAAGTCGACATACAGGGAAGAAAGTTTTGAAACATTCTAAGGGTGTAATATATTTTAAAATAGGAGTAAGAATTCTATTTATCAAATAGGATGTTGTCAAAATTGCATCTCCTCATAGATATTTTGGAACATGCATTGAGAACATAATAGCACATGGCACTTTAAGTAAGTGCTGATTTTTTCTCTTAGGAATACCATTTTGTTGAGTAGTATCACTACAAGTAGACTGATGTTGAATTCCTTTTTCCTTAAAAAAATTTCAAAACTTGATTAAAACATTCAATTCCATTGTTGGAATGAAGTATTTTTACTTTTGTTTAAAACTGATTTTCAACCACATTGAAAAAAATTTGGAACAAATTTTCGACTTCATATTTATTGTTCATTATGTATACCTAACATAGTCGAGTGTGATCATCCATGAAAGTTACAAACCATTTTTTTTCAGAAGATGTGGTAATTTTTAAAGGACCCTAAATGTCACTATGAATCAAGTAAAAAGGTTTTGAGGCACAATATGGTTTTGAACTATAAGTAGTGTGATGGCTCTTTGATAAATGACAACTTTCACATTGAAAAGATGAACAATCCACATTTTTTAATGGAATAGGAAACATAGATCTCAAATAAGAAAAACTAGGATCTCCTAGCCTAAGCTGCCAAATCATTATTTGTTCTTGGAAAGAGAGAGAACTAACACTAACTCTAAATCCCTAAGCTTGTTTATTACATAGGAGGTTGTCATCAAAATAGTAGAGACCATCCACCACTCTAGCACTGCCAATCATCATCCCCTTACTTAGATCCTAAAAAACATAATGTGAATAAAAAAAAATAGTATGACAATTGGAATCTTTAGAGAGTTGACTCATAGATAAGAGATTGCAAGCAAGCTTAGGGACGGGAAGGACATATTTTAGGGTGATTTTATTAGAAATTTTGATAGAACCTTTCCCTACAATAGATGAAAAATTTTCATCTACAATTTTGAATTTTTTATCACCAAAACACAGCAAATAAGAATGAAATATATGGGACAGATATGTCATGTGATCAGAAGCACCTGAATCAATGAACCAAGGTGTAGGACTAGAATGACAAGAGAAAGCACTATAGTTGCTGCCTATTTGAGCCAAAGAAACACTAAGAATACTATATTCTTGGTTGGATTTCAGCAGCTTTAGAAGATGATTCATCTACTCTTTATTGAAGGGACCAACATAAGCCTCACTTTCATGAGCATATCAGTCTCTGAGTTTGCTACTCTTCTAGTTGGCAGGTTTTTCATGAATTTTCCAACATGTCTCACGTGTATGAAGGGATTTGTTGCAAACATTACACCAAATTGAGGTTTGTCCTTTGCTCTATGCTGGCTATTGGAAGTTTTGCACGTAATTATATCAGCGGTGACTAGGGCAGAATTTTCAATTGGTGCCCCAGCCCCCCTTTTTTCGAGCATAACACTGCGACAACTTTTCTCCCTTCAAACTTTAGCAAATATCTCTCCAAGTGAAGGAAGAGGACCATGACCAATGATCCTTCCCCTTACTTCATCAAATTCTACATTCAGGCTGGCGAGAAATTTGTATATGCTGTCATTTTCCACTATCTTCTTGCGGTGCATGCAATCAACTCGAGATTTCCACTCATAGTCATTGAAAATATCCAGATTTTGCCACAACCTTGTCAAAGTATTGAAGTATTTGGTGACGTTGTTTCCCCCTTGTTGAATTTCTCCAAGCTGTAGTTGCAGTTCATATACTTGGGATTGATTGCCAAGGTCAGAATACATTTGCTAAATATAATCCTAGAGTTCTTTGGTAGTTGGGTAGCACATATAGTTACAAGCGATGTCTTCATCCATGGAATCAACAAGCCAGGCCATAACCTTAGAATTTTTTACATCCCAAGTGGCATAAGTAGGATCCTTCAAATCAAGCACCTTTGAATCACCAATTAGGTATCAAATCTTTCCTCTCCCTCTAATATACATATGCACTGATTGAGACCAAAGCAGGAAATTGTCTCCATTAAGGTGTATAGTGGTTATCTGAAGGGAGTGTTGGTCAAAGTTGGGAGAACGGTTTTCAGTAGACTCTGATTTGGACATTGTGAGGACCTAAGATTTCAGTTAAGGTTCTTACTCTGCTAGATTCAAAGGGAAGTCAAATGCTAAAAAAAAATACTTTATTTCAAGTCTTTAAAATAGAGGACAAATAGAGTACTATATTCAGCAATAAAGGCTAAAAAAAAAAGAAAAGCAAGGAATCTAATACCTACTCTGATATCATCTATACAATAAAGAATTAGAAAAGAACTGTTTTTTTTTTCTTGAGTAAACAATAATGTATTATTATGATATACACGTACACTACTTATAATCTTTACAAAGTATTAAAAAAGGAATAAAATAACTATACGGTTAAGTTTCCTTATTTACAAAGTTGACTAGCCTAAATAGCTATACAATTAAGTTTCCTTATTTATAAAGTGGACTAGCCTAAATAACCATCTAGCTAAGTTTCCTTATTTATAAAGTTGACTTGTCTAAATTTACTCATAAAATATAGCTAGACAATTCCTAGAGATCAGCAAGACATCTCAGCCGAATATTCTCATTTCCAATATCTATAAAGTTGAATGTAGTGACATTTGATCTCAAACATGCAATATCAACCCAACTTTTGCAAATGGATTCCAAATTGGAAAAGGGTCAACTATAATAAGCATACCTTTAAATCCTATGGCTTCTACCATTTTGTTATAGGATATTGTCATGCATGTGGATTTTCCAATCTTTTATCATTTTTTGGAAAGAAAAAATTGCTAAAACATTTTGAAATGTAGTTCACTTAGGAATGTATGACCACAAAATCCATGCCTTATATATAAAGATTTCATTCCAAGTGAAAGCAGAGAAGTATGAGAAAAATGAAGCATGCAAGATAAAAACTTTTACAGTAGTTTCAACCTAATCACCTTATAGGCCAACTGAGTCTTCCATCAAAGTTTAAGTAACCATATATTACTATAGGATAAGTCCATAGTGGATGTTGAATAGTATTCCAAACAAGAAAATGCAAAAACTAGCTACCAATATCCCAACATAGTAGCAAAATATGTACTTAATGAGTAACTAACTTAAATAGAAGCATAATATGTTGTACTATGGGTTAGATAAATGTTGCAACAGAAAGCTCAAATCATTGAAAAATATTTTTTTGATGCAAAATAAAAGTATTAAAGCACCTCAACATAATTTGAATGAATCAACCTATCATAATAAATTGTATGACATATGAGATGAATAATTTTGGTTAACTAACTTTTTCAGTCTTTTCAAGTTATGATGTGACTATATTCAACTAGATTGGACCTCAAAAGTGGAGGTTTTAATGACAACACTACACTACATGACTTAGGAGATATATTCACAAAGTTCTAGTCCTTGATTACTATTAAAGTTGATTGTTCAATAATTGCAAATTGATCATACTAATCTCCACACGTAGCTCAAGCTTCTAAATGAAGAAACACCTTCAACATGCATAGGAAATGCAATCTAATGCATATGACTGTAGTGAGTTATACACAATGATTCAATTTGGATGTCATTAAAGAATCTATGGTCCTCTATGTCAAAAATCAAGGAAGAGATATACAATAGACAAGGATATACCACTATAGAAGCAATAATTAAACTAGGCCAGATTTGAAAAGATACACAAGTTAACAATTGTGGAAGAATGGAGATTACAGGAATGTAAAGCATAACAACTGTTCTACATATCTTTATAAGTATGTTTATAATTCTAAACAACAAAAAGAAATGAAATGCATAAGCTTCCAATTGGATGTAAAATTGTTATGCATTTTGACCTTTAACTTGTTTATAATAGTTTGATTAAATTACTAAAATATAAGCATCAAAGCAAAGAATGATACTTGTAGAAAAGCTAAAAGTATGGTGAACTTTAGATGATTCTAGTTTGATGCTAAAGGAATTTTACAGTACGACATTATTTTACATGTGTCCAGCAACAATTGCATTCTATTAATGGGATCATATAGTAGAAGATATGGAAGTTCTCATTGTATAGTAGCTGGAAACAAAAATCAAGGATGTTTGTATTTTCTCCAATGCAATTCTCCTCCAGCTAAAGATAATTAAAAAGGGTTTTGCTTTAAGGGTACCCTTTCTTGTATTGTACAATAAGCTCTTGCATATCAAATTTATGGCAACGACACTAAATATATTCTTGTTTTTATATTCTGATCTAAATATTTTCTTACAAATTTGATGTGACTAATCTCCACACAACTGAATCATATGACCTCCTAAGGAGATTATTAAGGAAGACTATGCTTGGTCTAGCCTATTCTTCTATTGCAAGCACTCCACTACCACATATGCTAGAAAGATTTTAAGGCTATGCCATTTTAAGCGAGCTGCAACTACTTCTACCAATGAGAGCACTCAAAAGAATTACTGGAGAAGCGTGTGCAAGTTAATTTTTGTTTATATGCACAGAAGGGTGAAGCATGTAAATAGACTTTGGGATGTGGTAGTAGAATTTTTTGTTTTTTGTTTAGATGTTACTGTTAGATAGTGGAACATTATCAAGAATTCTTAATAGAGTGCCACTCTCTTTTCACATTCTGTAATTACTGAGTCTAAAATCTTACTTCATTCAATTTGGTAGCTTTAGGGAAAAGTTTATAATCTTCTTGTAAAAAAATCTTAAATTTCATTACTGCATAGACAAGTCTTCTATTAGTAGCAAAGAAAAGTTAATGTTACCATAGAAAATACTTTTGTAGAGCACTAAAATTATGTAGAAGCTAGAGCTTTACGAGGTTCCTCAAAAAGAGAAAGATTCTCTCATCTTCTTTCTTGTTAGTCTTTTCCCCCACTTCCATCTCTCTTGTAGTTGTCACATTAATTTTCAAAAGCTTCATGCAACTACTTCTTAAGGCAACAAATCCACACTAGAGCTTAAGTTGCTAGGCTTGAGGAATTGAAGGCTCATTTCTTCTCATTTCTAGTTAATTCTATAAAGATTTTTCTTCTCTTTCTTTTTCTTTCTTTCTTCTTCTTCTTCTTCTCTCTCTCTCTCTCTCTCTCTCTCTCTCTCTCTCTCTCTCTCTCTCTCTCTCTCTCTCTCTCTCTCTCTCTCTCTCTCTCTCTCTCTCTCTCTCTCTCTCTCTCTCCATTCTTTGATTTGGATAACATTATTTGAAATCTTTGGTGTTCTCCATTCTTATATTTGTAACTATTTTCTTAGCTATCTATCCCCTAAAACTTGTTGAATAGTGTCATGAAAACTAGGATTGTCATACTTTTGCACTAAAATTAATGAAAATTGTTAAAGTTAAGTATAAACTTTCAATTCATCATCAATTACACCATAACTAATGAAAGGAAATTGTTATAGAAAACCATATTTTCCATCACATTGATAATTTTGAAAAAAAAAAAGTAGCACACTATTACAACTTACCTTTATCACTATTGTTGTAGTTTACATCACAATTGTCTCCATTCAACACAGGACAATGATTATGAACTAGCTAAATACAAAGGCTTCAAACATGCTTTCTCCTACTCCTTCAATTGTCATCAAGATCATCATTCAACCAGTTCTGTTCTCCCACATTTAATTGGCTTTGTAACTTCACCCAATCAACAACTATCTCAAGTTTAAGCAAGTAAAACAGTATTTACTTCTTGGAGAACTTGAATCCCAACTCCTAACAAAGAGAACTTTATCATCTTCTTCTTAGAGGCTCAATGAAAAAGACAATAGAAAAAGGGGACTTATTATTTCAAAACTCTCAACATAGTTGTGAGGATGGCACATGAGTCCATTTCTTGATGTAAAACATCAAACCATTAAGGAGGGCCCTTACGGAGAGGCACATAATGTAACTCTAGGCCCTTAAGTGAGGCATTTAAAACTTTGGGGTCTAAAGTGATATTTTGGTGAAATTTTAGGATACATATCTTTTTTTTTTTTAATAGTGAATACACACACACATATATTAGCTTACGTGTAAACTTTAGAGAGAGATTTCTTCATCAAAATCATTTCTTTCTTGTGAGAGATGTGTGTCCTTCTTGTTGGCTTGAAGAGTATTCCAAGTGTTTGTAAGAAAAAAGTGCTTACTATAAGTGTCATGTTCCTTTATTTGTAGCCAGCGCAGTGCTTGGAAGGACAATACTCATATGTATTTTTATAGCCTTGTATTGATAGCTTGTAGAACATATAAATGCCATCTTGTTTTCTTAGGAATGAGAAAGGAAAATTCCATACTGGGCAGAGCTTCCATTCTTTAAGACATTAGTGAAACCTTCTATACATGTATATATATTTACTTTTTCCCCCCCTTTTTTGTGTTTTACAATGAACTGTGGAAAACAAGTAAAATAGAAAATTAGTATAAAAAAATAAGATTAGGACATTTCTATTTTTTAATGATTTTTTTATTGGAATTTCTAAATATACTATCTACAAACGATAATATTTCTAGTCAAATTTTACTGTTAGATATGCATACCACTAATAATACTACCAACACATTACAATTTTATTGAATTTACTCAATGTGTTTTCTTTTTTATTTTTGACTAAAATATTTTAGAACTCTGCAATTTTTCCGAAATACCAGAATGAAATTTTCTCAAATTATTTAATAAATTTCGTAGGTTCAAGAGTCATGTGTTTGGTTTTAGTTGCAACAAATCTGATGATACTCTCCTTCTAAATAATTCTAGTGCAAATCCTCATTATTTTTATCTATAAACAAAATTTAATTAACAATCGACACGTAGTGCATTGATAGGCAAGACTTACGTTGTATCCTGAGTGGTCTATTAACATGTGTACTTTCAGTTACATTCGTTTTAGTATTCACTAAACTTGTCAATTTGTCACTCCCCGTGCCATGGAGTGGAGCCTCTCTTATTTATTTATTTTTGTGGAGAAGGCAATTAGGCCTCTCTCATTGTAATCATTGAAATATTAAAAAAAATCATATTACCTTTTTGTAAAGATAAAATTTACCAAAAATTTAAGTTTTTCGAGGTAATTCTATCTTTCTCCGGATATTGTTCTAGTGACGATGGTTCCATATAAAAGTAACTTGTCGCACCTTGACATATTATTTGATTTTTATCTATATTTTACTATGTTTTTCTCTAAATAAGGCTTGTAGCCGTTGTGTTTCAAATATTGAATGCCGGTAAGGTACTCTTACAAATTAACGTGCTTTCAACCATTTTCCATAATCTACTCCTATTAGACTCATGGTACCATTTTTACCACAAGGAAACAAAATGAAAATATATAGGGAACACCTTTTCCAACTGCACGTTTCTTTTTCCACTCTGGCTCGTAGTTCGCTTGTCTCCCTTACGATTTCATTGCCTTCCGCTCAGAGAATAGATAGGATAATATTTACAGGACAAAAATGCTTTGACTGATCAATATTTGATTACCACTGTTCTTATACTCACTCATCCATGTAATGCCACAAAAATATTACTAATCCAATCTGACAGGGTGCATAGCAGATGAACGGGTAGGATCACCAAAAAGCTAAGCGCCACATGAATTAGCCGCTCTTGTAATTTGTTAGACTTGACGCGCGCAGATAAACGATAAACGTGTAAAGGTTAAGTATGGTTAAACTTAACCACGCTTGGAATTTTTAATTAATAATTGACATATCTTACTTTCTTTCCTTGTTTCTCCAAAGCCTTTAAGAAGGGAGTGGGAGTAGGACTGCAAGGCTTAAAACGCCTTCTCTCTCGACTCTGTCTCTTTCTCTCTCCACTCAAACCGAATTGAGGAAAAAGGAGAAGGAAAACAGAGAGGAGAAGAAGAAAATAAAAAAAAACGAAAGCATCTCTCTCTGTCTCTGTTGGATACTACCAAATCCTCGTTGGGGATCCTTAAAGTGGGGATATATTCTCTACAATTTCTGGATAGGTATTCTTGATTCGCCCCTCAATCTCTGTTTCTTTAATCTCACTAACCATTGGAAGATTCGTCCATTTTTTCCCTTGTGAAAATGATGCACTTTGAGGAATTACTGCATTTTGTGGAGTAGATCTCGAAAGAGTTTCTCGTGTTTTCGACTTTCTCGGACTCATGTTTCTGCAATTTGGCAGTTGGAAGTGCATGAAGCGAATTCTGGGCATTTATTTTGGTAGAGTAATGCAGTATGGATATGGGCTTTTTAGGGTTTTGGAAGCATAGAAGAGACTTTCAGTTTTCGGGCAATTACCCATCTGGTTAACTCATTTGGAATCGTTGTGAATCGCAGGTAAGTTTTGTTATTCTGGTTTCATGAGATAGAGATTATTATCTGTTAAATATCTTTTTTTTGTTGTTGTTGTTAGGTTCTCTTTTTCTTTCTTTCTCTGTATAGGTTAGCTTTCATTTCGACGGGCAATTTATTGTTCCACATCGTTTGTGGCTATAATGGCAAAATTTCGTATTCTGGTTTGGTACAGATCTGATTTGCGCTTTTGGTCTGATTCTTGACCTCTATAATAACATGCGCGAAAGCTTTGAAAATGAAGCTTATGCTTTACTTGTTTAGGTATTGATATTTTATTGGAGCAAATTCTTTTCTTTTATGAAAATAGGTATTTACGGAAGGGATGTTTGCACTATTTCGGTACTTAGGATCAATGAGTCATGAGAGTGGAGAGTTTGAGAGCGAGGTTACTCAGAGAATCCAAGCGGGTTGGAACAAATGGAGATGTGCATCTGGAGTTTTGTGTGATCGGCAAGTGCCACTTAAATTAAAAGAAAAATTCTATAGGATGGCGATAAGGCAGGCCATGCTCTATGGATCAGAGTGTTGGGCAATTAAGGAACATTATGCTCATAGGATGAGTATCGCAGGAATGAGGATGTTGAGATGGATGAGTGGTAAGATAAGAAATGATAGAATTAGAAATGAAAATATCAGAGGAAATTTAGGGGTAGCACCAATAGGTAACAAGATGAGGGAGATTAGACTTAAATAGTTTGGACATGTTCAAAAGAGACCAACAATAGCACTGATTAGAAGGAGTGAGACAATACAAGTAGAAGGTTTTAAAAGGGCAAGTGGAAGGCTCAAAAGAACGTGCATAGAAGTGGTGAGAAAAGATTTAAAAACTTTGGGACTAAATGAAACCATGGTACTTAATAGAGAGGAATGGAAGAATAAGATTCATGTGACCAACCTCTAATTAGGATAAGGTCTTGATGATGATGATGTTTGCACTGTTTCACTGATAGTCTTGAATGAAGGGAGAATATCTTGGATGATATATCTCTACTATATTTGGCTCCAGATGATTGGTCTTGAGTCTTGGGTATGGGCGCTCTTTCGTTATGTTGTGATAAAAATGGAACAAATGGGAGGGGGAAATATTAGATAGTGATGAGAGAATGGTATGTAAGTTTTGTGGTGAAAGAGCTGTTGGCTGAGGAGGTGCTATTGCAAGGATTTAACCTGCATTTTCCCTTGTTTGGCAGGGATTATCGACTGGGGTTAGGTTGGTGTCTGCTTAGGCTTCTCTATGAATGAGTTCAACTTTCTTTCCCATAACATTGGTTGAAAAACTGTGGAGGATTTTAAGGAGGCCTAAGGCTACCGTGCAAGATAATGCAACCATCCTTTCCTTGTTTTCTGATAGTAGGGATGGAGCACGCGAGCTTACCTCATGAAATTGGATTTAGGTGTCACTACAATTAGGAAATTAGTTTTTCTTTATTTAGCTTGCTTATGCTGCCAAGATTCTTTCCCCTATTATGATTTGGCTTTGGCTATATGTTCAAGTGGAAAATGACTCCTTCCTTTAGAATGGCTCTGCAAAAGGCTGTCATGTGGGCTTCAGACATGTTAGTTGGTACTGTGATTTCTCGGGTTGTTTTCTGATTCGAACCCCACAAGGACACCCTCTATTATTTGTGTTTCAATATATGCATGCATGTGACCTGACAAGGTGAGCTTTCTATTCTACAGAAGTTAGGTTTTAAACAGTTATAAGGTTGTAGGCTAATGCCAGCTTGGATGATCAGTCTCGAGGAATCAATAGCTAGTTGTAATTCCTTTTCTGTCTAAAACAACAGCATAATTCTTAACAAGAAGATAGTTCCAGGAATTGCTCCATATATGTAAAGGAAGTTGCACATTGTTGACATGAAATTGACATTTGGGACATGTTCATTGCTTGTGGCAGTAGTCATGGGCAAAAGATTCAATAAGGTCTTGATCTGATGCATCTTCCCTTTTTTTGTTTTTTTTTTTTTGTCACTAATCTTAAAAGTTTAACTTCTGGACCTTTTGTCATGCCTTTCTTTGAGATGGAAAACCAATGGGGGGCTGGATGAGGCTTTCCATTCAAGAAGAAAAATGGAGGAATGGACAACTGAGTATGCTTATTTTCTCAAGATGAGGATTGATCCCTGTTCTACTTCCTATTGCTTTTGTCAGGTGCTGAGATCTCACCGGAGAGGCTGCCTGTAAACTTAGGAAATATGGTGTGGGAGAATTGCTGTCATAAACATTTACTAAGTCTAGTATGTCCACTCTATATCAATGCCATTAAAATCCAGAAGAAAGCCATGGAGAAATTAACATAAACAGCTATGTTGCCAGTGCGATAAGTGTGAAGCGGGTCCGGAAGTGGAAGTGGGAAGCATGTGATTTTATGAGGGAAGCGCCAAGGGAAAAAAACTAAAGATAGCAAAAAATTAGAAAATGAAAGAAAATTTTCAGAAAAAATAAAAACATAGTTCACATAATTTGCTGTTTTGAAACTAAATCTATGCTCAAGATCTATAATCCATAATTCATAACCCAATTTCATAACTCCAAATGTTACAAAATGTCAAAAGCCAATATCCAAAATCCAGATTGATTAGGTTGCACATCCAAATATTGCAAACTATAGACTCATTGGTTCTTTACTCCTTTGATATTCCTTTGATCTTGCTGGATGGATCTGAAGAAGCACCTATGGACATATATAGAATAAGTGAATAATATAACATACTTAAATTAGTACTTAAAATTTTTGAATTTTAAAGTATTACCTTCTTTTGCCTTAATTTATGAGTAAAGTGAAATGTTATGGGATGTTCAGAGATAGTCCTTGGGCAATATTAGCATCTGACCCTCCTAGCCCTTCACTGCAAAGCCTCATTGGAGGCAATTAACACGAGCTGTAGAAGATGGCCTATTAGCATCTAGTGCTTTTTTAACCCTTCACCCCAAATCCTAACTGCCTGAGAAGTTGCCCTCACACCACCACCACCAACATTACCACCACCATCATCATGTAATCCTTTCCATTTTAAATTCTCTCAAGTTTTTCAACATTCTTATCAATGTTTGTAAACTTGGGATTAATATCCCACTTTTTGTACGACCCTATGATATACTCGCTCGTAAATCTAGAGACAGAGATTAGAGTCATTGAGCACGGGGGAAGTCAACATATTCAGCTTCACATTCAATATGAAGCCATAGGTTCTCCACACTCTCTCACATGAGGAGATGCTAATGGGTTTTGTAAGGACTTTCTTTGCCATTTTTGCTACTTAGGAACATCTTCACCATGCATGCCCTGCCATTTTATGGCTGAAATGTTGTTGTTTCTGGCATCTCTACGAGCCCCAGTTGATCTCCATGCTAATTTGTTTCTAGCACCGAACTCAAACAAATAGTATCTAAGAGTACTTGCAAGATCCTTATCATCTTTAGCAATCCTTTCCAATGCGTTTTTTATCACATTTCCATACTTAAGTGTCATGAATTGCAAGTAAAGGGCATGATAGAATAAGAATAGAAGAGCATGAGAGAATAAGAATAGAAATGTTAATTAACATGTTATATAAATAGCTACCATCACATGTCACAAAAGTATGCAAGGACTTATGCGGAGCTACTATGATATAGGACCGCATGCAAAATGACCTAATCTATATGCTGAGATCTGATCAGAATTAACTTAAATAAGAAAACATAAATTAAACTACGATGAGCACTTTAACATGCAAAAAAATAGTCTTAATTAGCATGAATAGCCTGCAATGACTTACAAGATCTGCAAACTGCTCTGGATCTCTACCGATTAAGATAAGATTGAAGTTTCGAACCCGCTTGGATTCTCTGGGTAACCTCCCTCTCAATCTCTCAATCTCTCCACTCTCATGAATCATTGATCTTAAGTATCGAAAGTGGTCTTTTACAGGAACTTCTTAGTTATCAATCTTGACTGGTGTTCCACTCCTACTCCTCTCCTTGCTAAAATTGCATTCCATATATTCTATTTTAGTTCAACTGATTTTAAATCCTTTAGATTCTAATGCTTCTCTCCATAACACTAGCTTTGTGTTTACACCCACCTTTGTCTCATCAAGTAAGACTATATCATCTGCAAATAGCATGCACAAGGGAATCTCCTCGTCCTCTGCAAATAGTATGCACTTATGTAGTTGTAGGCGCACCAAGGCGCAAGGGGTGTGCCTTGCGCCCTGAGGAACTGGGCCCGTGCGACTAGGTGTCAAGGCCCAAAATTAAGGATTTTAAATATTTAAAAAAATAAAAATATCAGAATAAATCTAAAAAAATTGCAAAAAAATAATAAAGCATAGAAATATAAAGATATGAATAAATACTTGCCAAATGAGTGAAATGAAATACTTAAGTAATAAATCAACATGTGAACAATAACAAGTTAAAGTTAAACCAAACAATCAGACATAATTAAGTTCAAAAACATACAATAATGTATAGGAATCTATTAGAGTGGAATGAAAACAAATCAAACAATCATAAGAGGAACCCTGCAAATAAATAGAACAAAAAAATAAAATAAATAGGAGTACTAAAGTAAGAAATATAGAAAAGTAAGAAGGTCATAGAAACAAAACTTAAGAAAAATGATAAGAAATATGCAAAATATGAAAACAATGTTATGGATTAGTTGTTTTAAGCATTATAATGGTCTCATTTATACATTTGTTACAAAAACAAATGGGGGTTTGGGGGCAGTGACCCAGAGAAGCGGGGTCTGGGGCGGCAGCCCTGGTGGGGGTCCAAGGGGGCAACGCCCCCTGGCGGCAGGGTTTGGGGGTTGGCTTGACGGTATGCACCATTTGAAGTTTGTAGCTCCAGTTGCAATTGAAAAAGTGTCAAATGTGAATGCAAGGTGCATGGAAACGGGGGCGCATTAGGCGCACGACTAGTCACTTGCACCTACCCAAAGTTGAGTCGCAAGCCCGTACCTTTTTGCGTCTAGCAACTAGTCGCGCCTGTGACTATGTAGTTCCTAAAAAAATTCTGTAATTTCTTACCTTTAATCACTTCAAGAAACCTTCAATTGTCAATGGAAGATGAGGATGGTAGTAAGAAGACAAAAGAAAGTCTGGGAAGAAAAAGAAGAAGAAGAAGAAAGGGGAAAAAAGGGTTTTATATTAATTATGGTGCGCCTGGAGTCGGGGGCGCAAAAAGCGCAAGGTGCAGCAAGTCGCACGCCTAGGAGCACTATGCCTGAAACCCACTGCGCCTGGCCTTAGTCGAGTCGCAAGGCTGTGCCTTTTTGCGCTTAGCGACTAGTCGTGCTTATGAGTACATAGGCATGTACTAGGGAATCTGCTCATGTAGGTGTTTTGTTAACTCATCCATAACCAACGTGAAAAGGTGTGGGCTCAATGCCTATCCTTGGTGTAATCCTACGGTGACAGGAAAATCACTGGTCTCGTCACTAGCAGTCTTAACATTTGTTACCCCTCTCTCATTTATATCTTTAATTATGTCTATATACCCCTGTGAAACCCCTTTCTCGCTCAACACCCTCCATATTAACTCTCTTAAGACTCTATCGTAAGCTTTCTCTAAGTCGATAAAGACCATGTGAAGGTCTTTCCTCTTCCTATATTTCTCTACCAATTGTCTTAGTAAGAAAATAGCTTCCATGGTAGACCTCCCAGGCATGGAACTAAATTAATTCTCTGATACATTTGTCTTATGTTGTAGCCTCTTCTCAATCACTCTTTCAAAAAGTTTCATAGTGTGGCTCATAAGTTTGATCCCTCGATAATTAGTGTAGCTCTGTATGTCTCCTTTATTCTTATAAATTGGTACAATAGAGCTTTTCCTCCACTCATTAGGCGTTTTCTTTGATTTTATAATCTTGTTAAACAACTTGGTCAACCAAACTACCCCAATATCTCTCATATGCTTCCAAACCTCTATTGGTATACCATTGGGCCCCATGGCCTTTCCTGATTTCATCTTTTTCAAGGCCTCTTTCACTTCAAGTATTCTAATCCTACTTTCATATTTATAATATCCAATCTTATTTAGATTTATAGTATTTTCAATCCCTATATTGTCAGAGCTATTGTCATTTAACAATTTTTGAAAGTACGTCTCCCACCTTTGTTTGATCTCATTATCTTTGACTTGTACCCTTTGATCATCACTTCTAATACACCTAACATGATCTAAGTCCTTACCCTTCTGTTCTCTTGCTTTTGCAAGTTTAAATACATCTTTCTCACCTTCTCTTATTCTTAGTCTATTATAGAGCTCATCATAAGCCTTAAGTTTAGCCTCACTTAATATTTTCTTAGCAACCTTTTCAGCATTCATATATTGTTCATAGTTTTCATTATTTCTAGTCTTCTACCATGCTTTAAAACACATCTGTTTTTCTTTAATAACTTTTTGCACTGTTTTACTCCACCACCATGTTTCCTTTACTAATTGCTTTTTACCTTTAGATACTCCTAAGACATCTTTTGCCACTTTCTTAATGGACTCAGCAATATTAATTCACATGGTGTTTACTTCTGTTTCATAGTTTTAGTTTCCTTCTACCATTAGCTTATTTTTGAATGAGGTTACTTTCTCTCCTTTTAAGTTCGACCACTTAGTTTTTGTATGCCTATTAAGTTCATTTCTTTCCTTCTATCTTTTGATATGGATATCCATAACCATTAACCTATGTTGCGATGTTAAACTTTCACTGGGTATCACCTTACAATCCTTACACATTGATCGTTCAGTGTTCCTAAGTAGAAAAAAGTCTGTTTGGCTTTTATGAAGTCCACTTTTAAAGGTTATTAAGTGTTCATCCCTCTTCTTAAAGAGTGTATTTGCAATGGCCAGGTTATATGACAAAGCAAAATCGAGGATAGTTTCCCCCATCTCATTTCGTTCACCTATACCATACCCTCTATGTATTCTATTATATCCTTCCTTTTCTTTTCCTATATGGCCATTTAAGTTTGCTCCTATAAATATTCCCTCAGTGTTGGAAATTTCTTTCATGACTCTCTCCATATCGTCCCAAAACTGTCTTTTAATTATATTTTCTAACCCTACTTGTGGTGCATATGCACTTATAACATTTATGATCTGCTTTCCTAGAACAAGTTTTATGATTATAATTCTATCACTAATTCTTTTAACATCCACAACTTTATCTTTTAATTCTTTATCCACTATTATTCTTACGCCATTTCTGTTATTATCCTTTCCTACATACCATAATTTATACCCATCGATTTTTCTAGCTTTAGCCCTTTTCCACTTAGTTTCTTGGATACAAGCGATGTTGACTCTCCTACGTTTCATCGTGTCTACTAACTCCAAACTCTTACCTATCAATGTCCCTATATTCCATGTGGCAATACGAATCTTATGCTCTGGAGATATTACCAGAGCCCTTCTTGATCTCCATGGTATGAACCCATGTCCACTTTTCACTGCACTTGGGTTCTGATGCAGCGCGTCGCTTCCAAAGGGATGCTCTAGCAGCCCTTGCCCATTTTCACTACACTTGGGATCTGATGTAGTGCGTTGCTTCTAGGGGAATGCCCTAGCAACCCTTGCCTATTTTTCACTGTACCCGGGATTTGATACAGTGCTTCGCTTATGGGGAACGCCCTAGCTTGAGAGAATGTTAGTTTTCGATTCATGTCATATTAGAGTTGCCATAGTTTTAAGAAGCTGGAGATGATTTTCATTTCTTCCTTACAAACATTTGCAAGCAGGAAAGAAATAACAAAATCATCTTCAGCTTCCTCCTTGCCGGCTGGCACTTGCCGTAAGGGTTGCCATACTTTTAAGGTGGAGATGATTTTCATTTCTTCCTTGCGAACTAATATACAAATGCATATTCATTTGCAAGAAGGAAATAAATTACAAAATCATCTTCAACTTCTCCCTTGCTGATTGGCACCTGACGCAAGACCCTCCTCCTTTTTCGTCTGGGCTTGACGCAATACCCTTAGTGGTAAATATCTTAAGAAAACTAAACTATACCATAACATTAAAATAAATGTGGGATGATGGTCCCCATCATACACTTAATCCTCTTGGTGCTGAAAATGCAAGATAATCTAAATCATAATATCTTGGATTTAGGGCATATGCCAAGCAATGTACAGGCACATTCATTGTGCCCCACCTCTTCTCTGCAATTCTTATAGCTACGCCTTTGGTCTCTGAGTCATCCTTGGACTTTCCAAGCATCTCATCCATGCCTTTGTACTTTCTTTCTTTGGGCGGCCCTTCTTGATCTGTGAACCAGATCATTTGATAGATTGGCATATACCAAGCAATGCAAAGGCACATTCATCTTGACCCACCTCTTCTCCACAATGCTTATATCTATGTCTTTGATCTCCAAGTCATCCTTGGTCTTTCCAAGCATCTCATCCATGCCTTTGTACCTTCTTTCTTTGAGAGGCTCTTCTTGATCTGTGAACCAGATCATTTGATGGATGGGCTTTGTGTTCTTTAGAGCCCTATTTGTTTCCTTCTAAAATTGTGGACAAGTGGCCATATTGTTGTGAATCTTTCCTGCTGTTCCCTTGATGCTTGGATCCTTTAATCCGGTTACCCATCTCGTCCCACAATCTTGTACCAAACAATTGCTCAATTCTTGCTTACACTTTTTGACCCTGCTCTATGTGATATAATGGGAAACAAATCTAGTCTTTCTCACCTTCGACAGTTGCAACCTTGAAACATCTTTAAGTCAATGTTTGTTACTATTGCGTCGGTCCAGGTCTAGAAATAGAAATTTTAATTTCGATTTTGATTTCAATATCACTTTTTTTTATCAAAATTTTTAAAACTGAACATATACATAAGATTTATAAAAAGTTTGATAATTTTTTGTAAATTATTAGCATTGTTTTGAATTTATTAGTAAACATATGCAGAGGGCTGTTGGTAATAAAATAAGAGGGTTCTTAGTATAAAGGAAAGGTGAGTGTTTGTTAACAACTAGGGCTATGCTGTACAAAGACGCCTCGACAAAGTGGGCAACATGAAGAAGAAGAAGAGGAAGATTTTAACTTTTTGCAACTTCAAATGCTTTGATTTTTTTTGTTGTTGTGTGTTATTATTTATTTGTTTATTTATTTTACCAAAGGCATCCATTAAGAGTTTACTAAGACGACGTGCTCATCTTCTTCGTTGGGACATATGGGTTTTGGGTTTTTGATGGAGAAAATTGTTCATGATGTTCTTTTGTTAAGAGAAATATCTGTCCCAATCAGTTGGGTGGATTATTTTGTTGAGAGGCCCTCTCAAATCTCTTCCATAGGTCTGTTTTGATCATTAGATTTGTTGAAGATCATGTTTTGTAATATCGTTAATTCTGACCAAGTTATGATATTAACAAAATATCATCAATATGTTGCAATATGAATGATATTTTGATTCATACAAAAAATAGGCTAAATTTGTATCAGTTTTTTTGTTTTTGAGCAACACTGGAATTTCGGCGATACGAAATGATATTAATAACATTGATTTAAACATGGCAAGTGCCCTAGAATAATTAGTCATAGACTTGACAAGATCTTTACATTTTTCATATTTATCATTTATCTAGGACAACCACTTTACCAAATCTGTCAAAGCAAGGTGTAGAGTGTGCACAACACGAGAGGTCCAGAAAATGTGAGGATATATCTTATTCACCTCTGCTCCTATATTCTGACAATTGTGAGCATTGTCAGTCAGCACTTGCATCACATTGTTTGCCCTAGTACTTACCAAAACCTTTGGATAAAGGAAATGCTCTCATGTATGTTTGAGGCAAGCACATTCATCAATGTCTCATTGTCGACAACCGTCCAAGCATGAGACATGATAGAGAGGCCATTTACAGCCCATGTATCTTTGATTGGTCTCAATTCTTTCATGACAGTGGCATACTCCTCAGCAAGTAGACTTTCATATCTTGGACTCCTGTAAGTAGGCATCCTTCTAAAAGCCTCCACCATTTCATGCCAATATGAAGATCTTAGTATATTGAAGGGAACTTCATTGGCAATCAAAGTTGTCAAGACTTTTTTGTCCACATTTTCCCTTTCCAGTCCTTTAAAAACCATGGGGATGGTAATAGGTCCCCATTCCCCACTAGAACAATGAACCACGCCTGTCAGTTGTGCTACTCACACTTGATTTAGAAAAGAAGTCTGTTTTGGAGTTCTTCAATGGTTTCTTTTGAGGCAACTTCTATGCATTCATTATATGGTACCTCAACTTCTCTTTCACTTGCTTGTTATTCTTTGCTATTGGGCAGTGCCTAAATCCTGCATTTTCGCCCTTTTCAGCAGTTATTAAATGAGCATGCACTTGAGCATAGCTTGCATGAAAAATTTGTTCACAATGCTTGTACCTAACTTGCTTTGTGTCCTCCTGTTTTGTGCCACTCTTTTCTAGACATGTAACTTGGTCCCCTAACAGCGTGTTCCCCTTCTTAGCCATATCACTATCATCATTTTGATTGTCATTATCATCATTCCCAATTGTACCAACCTCTTGAATCTCCTCATGAGCCTTATCATCATCACATTCAGCTTGAACATTGGCCTAATTCCCTCCCTTGGTTGGAATGTCATCTATATCCATAGTACTAAAGATTACGATAATTCATTTTGAAAAATAAAGTCATATGGAAATAACAAATCCAAAACAGCAACAATACATTTTACAATCATATAAAAATTCGACATGCTAACCAAAGGCCTCAAAACAAGTCACATACAGATTATAGAAAAATTGAAAACAAGTTACAAAGTGATTATAGAAAAATTGGAAAAAACAAGTTATAAATAACAACCAATGAAAGATTCAAATCCAACCATCCAATCCATCAGATCTACCACTGTTCATCCATTGCAGACAGCCACAGGGCCCTCAACCATTCAACATCCTGGCCATTCAATAATCCAAAATAGCCATTCAAACCACTCCACAACCATTCAACCATAAATAAATTTAACATGCTAAACAAGATTCAAGAATCATAAATAAGAAAAGAAATATCATAACCAGTTACCAACATCCAATAAACAGAAAATAGAACATATTCACATACTAAAAATCGAGCTTACCTAAGTAAAAGATAGTCAAGGGATTGAAATTAGCTTGTTCCACAATCAGAGGAAAACCGAAAGAACTAAGAAGAAGAAGAAGAAGAAGAAGAAGCAGAGGATTACCAGCTGAAATGAGAGAGGAAATGAAAACAATACCACCAAATAGAGAAAGAGCAACACTATCGAGAGAGAGAGGGGGGGAAAATTTGTTGAGAAAGCGTTCTCACTTGTCTCCTTTTTAAAAACAACTGAAATGGAGAATGCAAGCTGCGTAGTTAAAAGGAATTTTGTTTGGAAATCACGGAGGTTTGTTGGAAATTGGGAAATAACTGAAAATATAGAGAATGAAGAGTAAATACCAGCTCCTAACTTTAGTTCTAGCCTGAAATAACAGAGTTTAATGAGAATTCTGGAAAACGAAGCAATAACTGCAATACAGAGAATATAGTGTAAAAAGAGAAATGGGAGAGAGAGACAGAGCGATATTATCTTCTTTTCACCAGAAACAATAAGTCCTCTCCTTTTCTCCTCCTGCTTCTTCATCTTCCTTTTCTTTGGCTGAAAACAGTACCTCCCCTCCTCTCCAGAAAATAGTAGAGTACCTCACCTTCTTGCTGAAAACAGTACACTAGCTTCGTCTTCCTTCTTGCTGGAAAACAGTATCTTCTTGTTGGAAATAGTCCACCAGCTACCCTTCTTCCTCCTTGCCGGATAACATTTTCTTCTTCTTCAGAATTTCTGCTGGAAAATTACTGTGTTCACTGGAGAAATGAGGGAGAATGGGAGCTCTACACACTAGGGCAGAAAGATTTGGAGTGAAGGACAAAATGCACTGAGTTGGGGTAAGTATACATTTTCCCCCTTCTTGAGTAAAATAGCATCCAGATTAAGTTATTTAGGGAAACCTTGGAGGGCAACCTGTGAATAAACACAGCTTTACGTCTATTTTGCTAGATGAAGATAAAAAATTTATAAAAGGAAATGCACAAAACATGCGTCTTCTTCTTGATCAGAAGTGTTCTTCCAATCAATCGGAAGTGAGACTCCTTTTGATGGAAAGTGCTAGATTGATCGGGAGTGTTTATGATTTGTGATTCCCCAGTTTGGTAATGCCAATTACGGAATCCAGAATTTGCGCTTTGCTTCCCACTTCTGAACTACAAATCCCCACTCCAAGGGCGCTTCCTGGCAACATTGATCAGGAGTTTTGTGTCTTCTTGATTCACCAAAAATTCCAGCACTACTTGAGCCAGGATCTGTAGCACGTTCATTGTATCTTGACTGCAAACATAAGCCATTTTCTTTAGTGGCCTTGTTCTTAAATAAATGAAACTAGTTTCATCTTTAATCAGCTGAAATAAACCTCAAAAGTAAGCCAACAAGCCAGGACAAAACTTAATTGTGTCTTAACTAATGTCAGAAATGTTTGTTCATGGGGCATTGTACTTGCAAATGTGTGTGTAACCTATATGTTAGCTCACATGATTTCCTGAAGGAAATAGAAGATTTCTTGTAGAAGTTTTTGGTGGTGCTCTATAAAGAGAGTATCTCATTTCAAGACACTGTTCATAAAGAAGACCTTATTTTGCAGAGATAACATCCTCTTTCCCGTATCCTTTGGGATGGACATGAGGAAAAGGGTACAGAGAAACTCTTGATCTTATCATCTGATGTACTAAACAGGAACTGAAAAAGCAATTGAGCATGCGGCTTTGTTGAGCTGATTGACTCTTGATGGTGAATCTTTTGCGCTCTGCAAGATTCTATCTCTATGAATGATTTACCCTTGCTAAACTATTTTAGACTCAACATCCATTGCTAGACATTATAGGACTCACATAGGCCAAGTTTACAACTCCACTAGATTCAGAAATGGCTTCACTGAGTTGGGTTTCTTGCCCATGCTAGAGGTCTTACGAGTTACTTTATTGGGACTGTTGTCTGCTTAATCCCATCTCAGCATACTGAGTTTCTAGCTTTGCATGTAATGGAAAAAATATCCTTGCAAATACTATTAATAGTATAATTAAACACTTGAGTGGTTACAGTGGTATGAGAAAAGTAGTTGATTTGGTGAGCATGGTGTAGGTCTCATTGTTCAAGCTAGAGTCTGAACACTAACTCTTTCTTAGTGCATAGCAAAGAAAAAATGTGTCATTTGTCATTAATATGTTTGCTTATGGTATTTGTGGTCCTTTCAAATAGATTATTAGAAGGGAAAGATGGACTGTTCAACCCCGTCAAACCCTTAGAAATACATTCACTTCTAAGACTTCTATTGTAACTTGGTTAGTTAGAATCTTAGTGTTCCTTCTGATGTATCCTACTGAGAGGGGAAGAGGGTGTCTACTAGGCATTTAATTTTGTTAACCAGGGGGCACAACCACATATATAGATAAACATGTAGATATATATGCAAGAACTCAAACAAGGACCCCCCCTATGTATGTTGAAATATGTGTTTGTGAATGCATAACCAGGCTTCTATAGCCCCCACCCACACACACTCACAAAAGTATCCCTGCGAGAGATTTTCGGGAATAAAGAAAACATATGCATATCCCCATCAACAATTCACATACATCATTAGCTATTATCAAATCGCAGAAATGAAAATACTGAAGCAAATGGGGACAGAATCAGCAAATAAAGGATTTTATAATTCAGCATCAATTGTCTTCAGCCTACGATAACAGAATTGCCTTCAGAGTGAGCAATCCCCTGAGATTTAGGAGATGCCAACAAAAGCCAAAGTTTTCCTAAACAGATAAAGAACCCCAGCGCTCAAATTCGTGAGCCTGCTCTCATCATTCTCCCATGGCTAACTTGCTTTAATAAATTCCGAAATGACCAAAAACCTGACTTGAACCTTACTGAAAATCAAATTCTTAAGTTTAATTTCTAGATGTAAATAGCTCTTACATAAGTCCTTGAGCCTAGAGTAGTGATTTCCATCATGATCCATGCATGTATCACCTGTTCATTTAGTGGACATGTAAACCTTGATCAAGCATGCAACTTTCACTAGATAACAATGCAGTTAATAACTTGAATAGGACTTAAAGCAAATCCTCAAGTAAGGTTTCATTGTAACAAAATCTTGGCTCCAACTCGACTAGACGTTTTACATTAACGTGTCGTTATCTGTGATGTAATAAGTAAGATTGGGTTCACCTAGTCAATTGGAATCACATAGAATGAAGATGTTCCTACATCATAAATGTGGTACCTGCACTTAAAAACGAGGTGATTGGCCTAGGTCAAATAGCATAGGTGCATGGATTTCACAGCGTTATACCTGAAGCAATATGAAGCTGCTAATCATGCTTAACTCCCCAACTCTGCGTAGACTGTTTTCTGTTGGTTATGTAGCTTCTATGACTATATAGGTCTCCCCACATGTTTCAGGATGGAACTTAGACAGCTGATTATTTTAGAGTTGATAAAAGGAAGTTAGTATAGGAGGGTTTATCTTTATTTTACTAGCCTTCTCTTTTATTTTCCCAAAGAAATAGTATTTTTTGACTGATGGGTAGATTCTTATCCACAACCACTCAGTTATGAGACAGCATTAAACCAACTCAACTAAGTGCTTGAGCCCTTCCCTAGGGAATAGTTGAAATCTTTAATTGTTTCTTTGTTATTTATCAGCATGTGATAGTGATTGAATCTGCATGTCTGGTCTAGCATAAATGATATGTGTGTTTTTCTTGTGCTTCTCAGGTTTTATATGAAACATGGCTCTCAGGAAATGCATACCTTCCAGTGATGCATGTTCTCTTAGTATGGCGCCTTCAAATTTTTCAAAGAAGGCTCAATTTGCAGAGACAGAGATACCTGCAGGTTCTTCTGTGGAAGCTGATGTGGATATTGACCTTAGAGAAGTATATTTTTTGATCATGCATTTCCTATCAGCTGGGCCATGTCATAGGACTTATGGACAATTTTGGAATGAACTTTTGGAGCATCAACTGCTACCGAGGCGATATCATGGTTGGTATTCTAGGAGTGGTGCTCGCAGTGGAGATGAAGATGATAATGGCTTTTCGTTCCCTTTAAGCTACAACAAATTGGTGGAGAGGTAAAAGATACGCTTCTTTTCCAATGCATTACCTAATGCTTGACCAACTATCATACTCAAGTTAAAGGTTCTCCAAGTCACCTTTGTGTCTTTTGTTGTTGGCTCTGCTTCATTTTCAAGAGAGATGATGGCAATATGCTAATATGTGGAAGTTATGGATTTTTATGTAATTTGAGAAAGAGATGGTTACTGCTTTAGTAACTAATCTTGTCAGTTTGACTAAGTAGTCTAGTATTGCATAATAGTTGTTTTCTTTTCATAACTTCACATTTATGAATCCTTGTTGAAGACTATTGTTTTTTATGGAGTTTTTGCCTTTCCTCAAATGAGTATGATAAGATTTGAGATGTCTTTGCAAATGTCTTTATGACTGGACTTGTTTGATTGCTGGTTTCTTATGATTCTTAGGTATCCTCACATAGCAAAAGATCACTTGGTCAAGCTTCTGAAGCAATTAATACTAAGTAATGCTCCTCCGTTGCATGGAATGGTTGGCGGAAATGCTGCAAATGCAGCTGATGTTCCTACCCTTCTGGGATCCGGTTCCTTCTCTCTTCTAGAATGTAAGTGAGGCATGTGTCTTTATGCCCTTTTAAACACTATATGCAGTGACATATTGATTCATGATTGGATATTGTGAGTCTTTGGTCAACTGGCTCCTGTTGCTTAAAATTTGCATTCATTTCAAGAGTTGTTGCTTCAAATTTTTGTCCCCTTTTTTCTTTAGTATTCATGTAACATTTTGACTGCGATATTGGCCATTTCGTCTTTCATCCTTTCAATTTATTTTCAGGGGTTTTGTTGATTTTCTGCTCCTTGCAGCTGATAGGATTAGAGGAGATAAGAAAGGGACTCAACTGCCTGGGTACCTGCGTTGGCCTCACATGCAAGCTGATCAAGTTCGTGGACTTAGTCTGAGGGAGATTGGAGGTGGTTTTACAAAACACCATCGTGCTCCTTCTGTTCGTGCAGCTTGTTATGCCATTGCTAAACCATCAGCTATGGTGCAGAAGATGCAGATAATAAAAAAAATGAGGGGACACACAAATGCGGTCTATTGTGGTATGGTCATTTTATCTTTGGTCATGGTAATTTTTATGAACAGTTCTTTAGTATTAGTTGTACATGGAGCCTTTTGCTATGGTGCTTGCTACTTGTTGAAGCAGTTGAAGCTTGGAATAGGACCCCATCTGGTTGTTATTTTGATTACTATCAGTCTGTAGAATAGTTCTGTTTGAAACATGGTGTTTTATGCTGTTTATTTGTGTAGGTCTCTAGTTTGAGAGTTAGTTTAGGGATTTTTGGGAAATATTTTTTTAAGACTGCTAGTGTCCAAAGACTCAATTGACAACTCAAGTGATAGTATATTTGATGGAATTTCTTCCAGCACCAAACTATCCAATTGTTTCTTTTATTGAATTCGAGTCCTTAAAAAATTGTCCATGGAATTGGTCTTGTTTAAATTCTAGCACCCACGTGACCTGCAGTACACCAACTCTGCCTCCCCTATATGGTCTGGATCATACTTCTCCAGTTAGGCTGCCATGAAAGTTAGGTAGGCACTGTAATGGGTCTTTCTTTAAACTCGTTCACTTCCCTTTGTTATACTAGTAGTCAGCACGAATTACGAAGGTTGAATAAGAAAGAAATGTTGTTGTGACTGAGATGAGATTGTGTGAAATATGACTTGACATGACTGGAGCTGGATTGAGATGACTCAAATTGGAGATAAAAGAAAGTGAGATGATAAAAACTTCAACTTAAAAGTGAGTTGAGATGATTTTCATTTCAACTCATCTCAAGCACCACTAACAGTGAGATGAGGAGATATCACTTCCTCTCATCTCATCTCATCTCATCTGAAGCACCATTAACAGTTATAAGGTCCATCACATCTCTTCTCAAGTCAGCTCACTCCAATTCAAGCACCTTCGTGGATAGACACATGGTTTTCTACTTATGGGACTTTTAGATACCACCAACTATCAAACACTATTGCCAAATAGGTTATTGATCTCAGAAGTATAAATGGAAAATAAAGGTGTTTTAAATAGATTTGGTAATCTGCTCGTCACATCGAACAATGTGAGGTTTGTATAGGATCAGGGTCCTACAATTTCATCGAAATTGTGTACAAATTATATCATGTTTGGAGCTTTTTTTTTTTATTGGTTTGGGGGTGGGGTGGAGGGGATTTTTGTTCATGGAAACCATTCATCTG
Organism: Warburgia ugandensis; assembly: GCA_035236585.1. Taxonomy (NCBI): domain Eukaryota; kingdom Viridiplantae; phylum Streptophyta; class Magnoliopsida; order Canellales; family Canellaceae; genus Warburgia; species Warburgia ugandensis. Next base: position 57,592,568 of record CP141128.1, read on the forward strand.
TTGGATCTCATATTAGATGGACTGGTCTAAGCTGTTTAATCTCTTTGTTTACATGCTAGTGCTATAACAATAGTGATTAGGATAATCAAGTTTCAATTTTCATGTCCAGAAGATACACAGACTCCTCTTGGAGTACCCTAACATATAAAGAAATTGTAATTTCTTATGTGCTTGTAACCTTGTTATTAGGGAATCAATGCCATCAGAATTATGGCACCGTTAATATCTCTGGACCATTGATTTCACTGGGACCGGCTCTACTGCTTTAGAGCCTAACTCTGTTTTAGTGAATGCCTCTGGGTCTCTATCAAAGGGTTGTGATTTTTTCATGGATCAATTGACCGACGGAAAATGCGATTTGGCAATTATCAGAGGTGTTATCAGCATTTGAGACTTATATGAAATTTTAACAGATGCTGTATCTAGATGGTGGAAGAGATGAAGGGAGCAAACATTATGGAGGAGAAGATAGAGTCAATTACCTCATGGGAGGAAGATCGGTTGAATTTGTTTCAGCAGAAATGTGGTATAAAGCATCCTATTTAATATTTTGACATAAATAAGGGTAATAATATAATTGTATCATTAGTCGCAAGGTTCAAACAAGGACGAAGAGCTGCTTGCTTTCTGCCTTATATAATAGTAATAGATTATAATCAGCTGTGACTCTTGTATGTTGTGCAAATGATGCACACTTCGGTTGACACAGCCTAAAGCATCCTATTTAATATTTTGACATAAATAAGGGTAATTATATAATTATATCATTAGTCGCAAGGTTCAAACAAGGACAAAGAGCTGCTTGCTTTCTGCCTTATATAATAGTAATAGATTATAATCGGCTGTGACTCTTGTATGTTGTGCAAATGATGCACACTTCCCTGAATTAACACTCAAAAATGAATCATCACTAGTGTTGTCTACCCACATCTTTTGGGTGGCCCGAAGTGTGAACATGGTAGAACAAAATAAAAATGGCAAAGATAACTGCAGGCTGCTTGATATCTAGAGATAAGGTCCTCTGGTGACAGCCAATCATTTCTCTCACTCAAGATATCATTTTGAAATCTTGCTTTTCCTGAGAACAAAAAGACACAATGCTTCAGTCATATTCCTTCTCTCCTGCACACAACCCCAACCCCCCCCCTCTTCTCTTCTCCCCGACTTATTGACTGCTCAAGTTTTAGTATAGATGTAATAGAAAGAAAGGGTTTTTAGTTTTGTACTTGAATCAAAGGGGGAATGTCTTATTATATCTACATGTTCCTTTATCATCTGTTGTTGGTGTATTTTTTGGCTCTTTGTTCTCTATTTCTCCATTTGTGTTATGGTTGTTGTTTTTCTTCCACTCTTTCTGAATTTGCTTTTAAGAAGAAAAGATTGTTAGTTAGTATGAAATATATTAAAAAATAACTTTTCTTTGAGAGATCATCATCATCATCATCAAAACCTTATCCTGATTTTAGGTCGGCTACGCGAATCTTGTTCCTCCATTCCCCTCTATCAAGGGTCATGGCTTCATTTAGTCTAAAAGTTTTTAAATCACTTCTCAATGCTTCTATTCATATCTTTTTGGGCATTCCCCTTACCCTTTTAGAGCCTTTGACTTGGATTGACTCACTCCTTTTAACAGGTGCCCTTTTTGGTCTCCATTGGGCATGCAAAAACCATTTAAGTTTACCCTCCCTCATCTTGTTACCTATTGGTGCTACTTCCAATTTCCTCTAACGTTTTCATTTCTAATTCTATCCTTTCTTGTCTTGCTAATCATTCATCTCAACATCCTAATTTAGGCTATGCTCATTCAATTTACATGTTCTTCCTGAGCCGTACAATACTCTGATCCATAGAACATGGCTGGTCCTACAGCCATTCTATAGAATTTTCCTTTCAATTTGAGTGGCACCCTCCGATCACACAAGACTGTAGATTCATATCTTCATTTGTTCCAACCCACTTGGATTCTCTGGGTAACATCCCACTTGTTATTTTAGTCATAACTAGATGAGATAAGGTTCATTTTCTTAAAAAGATTTGGTATACTTACAATGAATAGAGAGTCTCTTATCATATCTACCTTTCTTTCAAATATTATTATTACTAGAACTTAATAGAACTACTAATAGAAAGGATTTTAAGCTTTGTATTTGAAACAAAGTGAGAAATCTTATTATGTCTACTATCTCCTTTATCATTCTTTTCTTGTATTCTTCTACTTATTTTGTTTTGTTCAGCATTTTTGACATTTATCTCTGTCTTTATCTTAGAAGGGGAGCCTTGGTGCAACGGTAAAAGTTATCATCATGTGACATTGACGTCATGGGTTCAAGGCGTGGAAACAGCCTCTTGCAAAAATGCAAGCTAAGGCTGTGTACTATAGGCCCTTGTGGTCCGCCCCTTCCCTGGACCTCACATAGGCTGGAGCTTCGTGCACTGGGGCTGCCTTTTTTATCTCTGTCTTTATCTTAACTTACTATTCTTTTTGTTTCTATTTCATTGCTGGTATGTGGGCTCTCTATCTCTTTTCAATTTCTCTATCCCTTATGGTGTTTTTTTTTTCTTCCGTTCTTTCTAAAGTTTCCTTCAGTGAATAAAGGTCACTAATTACTCTCAGATGCATAAGAATATAACTGTTGTTTGAAGAGATCAACAAGTTAATTTGTTATTGAAATCATAGTTGGATTAGATAAGGTTCATTTTCTTTAAAGTTTTTAAACTTCTATGTCATGGTATATATAGTTACGCTGATTATTTTACACATTTAGTTGCACACGTATCTCCCCTGTTCTGAAGCTGCTAGATACTTGGAGAACTTGCAAAGATTTATGTAACTCCATAAGCACTGTTTAGATCCTCCAGCTCTCTTGCGTGTAGGGATGAAGTGATGGCTTGAGTTTACAGAGCACAGTTCTAAAAGTATCTTCATCTTTACCTACAAGTGATTGTTGCATACTCAACACCTTTTGTGCCCACATGTGCCATGTTGGCACTGTCAAACCTTCATCTGGCAGATGATTACAAGCGCACCTCATTGGCACTGATTGTCTTGATTGGACATTTCCAGACAGTTAATCCAAAAAGCCCAGTTTTGTATTTTGCCAAGAAAATGTGAACTGTTGATTTTTGTTGGCCTATACCTTGCCAATAAAATATCCATTTGGAATGGGAACAATGCCATGCGGGTCAGCTGTTGGGTGTATAAGTGAAATTCATAACTATATTTTACCATGTGGGTCTGGAAAGTGCCTTCTTTGCTAGATCATGAAAGTGTCTTTGCTCTGTAGTCGGACTCTTCAATGATGCCATGATGATATACTCAAAGGAAATGGTCATACTGATTTTTAAAAAGTTTATATTGAATAAGCTTTATATAGTCAAGACTTAAAAGAGAGAGAATAACATGGCGGTTTTGAGTTTTTGTCAAACTTAGTAGTTTTATAAACAACAAAGGGCAGAGGTGGCATCTAAGGATAGTGGCAAAAAATATAATTGTTAGAAAAGAGGGAGAAGGGAGGAACCTAGAGCTTCCTGCTCTTTGCCATTTATAAGGACATTAGATGAAGGTGTCCCTTTTTCCTTTCTTTTCTTCCCATACCAAAAGCATCCTTGCTTTGTAGGATAGGAGCCCTTCTCTTATAAATTTTGTTACACTGCAGCATTCTCTTTTCATTTTCTACTTTACCATTTTTGATTGTTTTCTTTTAAGTGGTATTGTAATACAATACTTGTTCGACATTGTTATTCTATGAACTTGCATAATTTTGGATCAGTACCGAATAAGATCTACTTGGTTTTTGTAGCCATATTTGATCGGTCAGGACGATATGTGATTACTGGTTCAGATGACCGCCTTGTGAAAATTTGGTCAATGGAGACTGCATTTTGCCTGTCTAGCTGCCGTGGCCATGAAGTGAGTCAGGATGGTTCTTGATGGTTTATTTCCTGCTTCCTTAGTTTCGTAGTTTAATTATTTTATTGTACTACTGAAGGGTGACATCACTGACTTGGCTGTGAGCTCAAATAATGCTTTGGTGGCATCCGCTTCAAATGATTTCATCATTCGAGTTGTAAGTTCCATTCTAGAGTTTATGTTCTTTCTTTAGATATGTGAGCATATGATCCAAAATTTATGCATATCTGCTGTTTGGTGGTTTGACACTTTTAATCATTCAAGTTGTAAGTTCTGTTCTCAAGTTCATGTGCTTTCTTTAGATATGTGAGCATATGATCCTAAATTCTGCGTTTCTTCTTTTTGGTGTTTTGACATTTTTTCTTTGATATATACAGTGGCGTTTGCCTGATGGGTTGCCAATTTCGGTTTTGCGGGGCCACACTGGAGCTGTCACCGCTATTGCGTTCAGTCCAAGGCCAAGTGCTATTTATCAGCTTTTGTCGTGAGTCTTATCTGTTGACTTAATCCCCAACTAGTTGGTAGATTTAGGCTTGCATCTATTAGTATTTGTTACCATTAGAGTGTATGATTTTAAAGACTGATTAACTGCTGTGGATCTAACCTGCATCTGAACTTCTCTTGTTGCATACACATTACATTCTTGAGTAGGATTGTAGTTGCTGTTATGTCTATCTTATTTATGAGCTTCTTCTGTTTGCAATATGTAAGAAGCATTTGCTCCATAAAATCTAGCTATTATGCCTTTTTGACCATGTCAACTCACGCCTTGGTTAATTCAGGAGAGAAGATGCTAAACTTTCAATTAACCTCCTTAGTTGTGGAATACTACCCAGTGAACTTGCTGAAATTAATTTTTAACAACTGCATTTTGCTTGAGACTTTGCTTCAGCTTTGGTACAAGTTTGCTGCGAAGAATTATTTCTGATGTCACCATGTAGGGTTTTAAGACCTCAATCTATTGAAATGCTAATTGAAACTTCCACTCTTTTATTTATTTATTTTGCTTATGACTTCAGATTTCCTGCCTCTATTTTCTCTGATTATTTCTGGCTACAAAAGGCTCAGAATACCCTAGGGAATGAACGGTTTGAAGTACTGAAACTGCAAATTATGTTTCAGTTCTTTATCTTATGTTACCCTGAAATGGTGGTATCAAATCCAGTTGGATTGTGAGACAGGGAAATTTATTTTTTGGCTATATTTATTGAATTCTGGATCTTTTCCCCCATTCTCCCAATCTTTCTTGCTCAGTTAGACATTGTGCTAAATTAATACAAAATATATACAAGAATCACAACTGACTTGTGTAAAAATTACCTTAAAAATCCTAAAACTAACAGAATTCACCAATCTGGCAGAACCCTAATGCTGATTATGTAGGATGGTTTGCCGTAAACATCCTATATAATCACTTTACAAGCACAACCTAATTTGTTACCCTAGTGAAGAATAAATTTCATTTAGAGCTAGAAGAACTATTTGTATCACAACTAATGTAGCTTACTAACGTATAAGATCTGAAATAATCCAGTCCTATTGATCTTCAAATTCTTAGGAAACTTCGTCAGAGCCTAAAACAGCAAGGAGAGATTACAAATTTTACACAGTAATATAATTTAATAACCTAGAAGGGGAGCCTTGGCACAATGGTAAAGTTGTCGTCATGTGACCTCAAGGTCACAGGATTGAGGCGTGGAAACAGCCTCTTGGAATGCACAAGGAAAGGCTATGTACTATTAACCCAATGTGGTCTACCCCTTCCCTGGCGCAACGTTAGAAGGGGAGCCTTGGTGCAATGGTAAAAGTTGTCGTCATGTGACCTTGAGGTCACAGGTAAGGTGTGGAATCAACCTCTTGCAAAATGCAACGTAAGGCTGCCTACTATAGGTCCTTGTGGTCCGCCCTTTTTTTTGGTCTGCCCCTTCCCTGGACCCTGCATAATTGGGAGCTTTGTGCATTGGGCTGCGCCCCCCCCCCCCCGCAAACTTGTGCGGACATGCATATGGACTCACTTCCAGTTGTGCAATTTTTTCACAGTTGAAGGATACTGTTTTGAAAATTTAACCCCATATTGAGGGTATTATTGTCATTTTGCATAGCAAAGTTATTTTTCTACAGCTTTACTTTTCCTCTTCCTTATCCTTTTCTCGTCTTTTGCATTTTTCGATTTTTTTTTTTTTTTTTTTGCCTACTTCCTAAGTCCAATGAGTGAGAAAGAATTTAGAAAAGGGAAACAACTGTTTTATCTCTTTTCCCTTTTAATTTTAAAAACTAAAGCATCAAAGAATACTCGGGACCCACTTATTTATTATCCCACTATCTCTTTAGTAGGCTCTTGCATAGATGAGCTATCTAAGAAATCTGGGACCCTTTTAAATAATTCAAAATGCCTATTTAGTAATCCATTTTGTTAGCGAATCATCATCAAGACCTTATCCCGATTAGGGGTTGGTCACGTGAATCTTGTTCCTCCATTCCGCTCTATTAAGTGTCATGGCTACATTTAGTCCCAAAATTTTTAAATCATCTCTCACCACTTCTATCCACGTTCTTTTGGGCCTTCCTCTTTCCCTTTTAGAACCTTCGACTTGGATCGTCTTACTCCTAACCAGTGCCCTTTTTGGACATGTCCAAACAATCTAAGTCTAATCTCCCTCATCTTGTTACCAATTGGTGCTATTCTTAAGTTTCCTCTAATCTTTTTATTTCTAGTTCTATCCTATCTATCTTGCCACTCATCTATCACTACATCCGCATTTTGGCGACACTCATCTTACATAAATGTTGTTCCTTAACTGCCCAACACTCGTCTTACGTAAATGTTGTTCCTTGAGTGGCACCTTCTAATCATAAAAAACTCCTGAGGTGCATCTCTTTTTGTTCCAATCCACTTGGATTCTCTGGTTAACCTCCCTCTAAATCTTTCTGCTCTCATGAATTATCGATGCATGTATCGAAAGTGTTCTTTTAGGGGGACTTCTTGGTTATCAATCTTTACTTGTGCTCCACTCTTGCTCCTCTCTTTGCTAAAATTGATTCTGTATATTCTATCTTGGTTCGACTAATTTTAAAGCTTTTAAATTCTAATGCATCTCTCCATAACTCTAGTTTTATGTTTATATCCTTCCTTTTCTCATTAATCAAAACTATATCATTTGCAAATAACATGCGCCATGGAATCTCCTCTTGCAGATGTTTTGTTAACTCATCCATCACCCAATATGAAAAGGTGCGGGCTTGATACCAATCCTTGGTGCAATCCTATATTGATAGGAAAATCACTGGTCCATTTGCTAGTGGTCCTAACATTTGTTACTGTCCCTTATATCTTTAATTATGTTTATATACCCCCCTGAAACCCCTTTCTCGCCCAACACTCCCATATTAACTCTTTGGGGACCCTATCGTAGGCTTTTTCTAAGTCAACAAAGATGATGTGGAGGTCCTTCTTCATCTCCGTATATTTCTCTATCAATTTTAAGCTAATCATCCAGAAAATTGAAAAGTCTTTGGAATAATTCATACCATCAATTCAATATGCCATCCTATGGATGAGCCCATTCAGGTAACTTGAAACTTGTATGATGGTTTGAACCCTCTGATTTGCAGTCCTTACATAGACAGCTAAAATGGAGAAAACATTATGATTAGTCACAAAATTGTAGTCTTAATTTGGCAAAACTACTAAATAAAGTCTCTAATTGATAATAACATTAAAATAAAATTACTAAATGAACAATAATATTTATTACTGAGATTTTTATATATTTGCTGTGTCCCTGTATTGAGTTTTTGAGAAGTTGTTGTGTCAGACATACAAACACATCTCATATCCATGTCACCGTGTCCGTGTCCACAGATCATAGTCCTTAATGAACCCTATGACTTAATACAATACATCCCTAATCACAATCCTGTAAACCATAGAGCTGACTTGTGTAATTCACTAAAGTGACTTATAAGGTAATAAATTGAATGGCCTATTGAGTCTTCTCCTTCCCTTCTTATATATCCTTGAGTTATACTTGAATTGTTGAAGATCCTATATACTTCAAGACTTTGTATAAAGTTATATTAGGAATCTAATATGCACCCATTAAACATGTTTCAGGATGCTTACAGTACCAGTATATATTTCCACTGCTGCATTTATGTAATTCATCTTCAATTTCACTATTAACCATAAGAACTTTCATTCATCTAACTATAACCAGAAATTCAAAATGCATAACAGAAGTGATAAATCTGGATCACTAACTGGTAATATTGATATAATTATTTGATTGAACATAGGATGAATGGATTATTTTTTGTTTAGATACTAATGGGTATCCTAGAAAGCCTCACACATACAAAAGAAAAAAGAGAGAGAAAAAGATGACATCATTTAATGTTGTGTTCTTTAAATTCAGTATATAATAGTCACGATGTATCAGGAGCATCTAAGCACATCCATCTATTGACAGATTCTTCAGATGCTTAAGGATCGAGCACATGTGCACTGTCTGGGAGACTGGGACATTCTTTTATGATTTTGTTATATATGGAAAGTTCTCCAGATTCTTTTAAAAATTTTCCTTCTTAAATTTTTTTACAGTCCTGGTTTCTCTGTATATGTGTTTGCTAATGTTCAGATTTTACAATGTACTTGCAAATTTACATCATCATCATCATCATCATCAAGACCTTATCCCAATTAGGGGTCGGCCACATGAATCTTATTCCTCCATTCCACTCTATTAAATACCATGGCTTCATTTAGTCCCAAAGTTTTTAAATCTTTCCTCACCACTTCTATCCACGTTCTTTTGGGCCTTCCCCTTGCCCTTTTAGAACCTTCAACTTGTATTGCCTCACTCCTTCTAACTGGTGCCGTTGTTGGCCTCCTTTGAACATGTCCAAACCATCTAAGTCTAATCTCCCTCATCTTGTTACCTATTGGTCTTATCCACTAAATTTCTTCTAATATTTTCATTTCTAATTCTATCCTTTCTTGTCTTACCACTCATCCATCTCAACATCCTCATTTACGCAACACTCGGCCTATGAGTATGATGTTCCTTAGCTTGCCCAACACTCGATCCATAGAGCATGGCCGGCCTTATAGCCATCCTATAAATTTTCCCTTTAGTTTGAGTGGCACCCGCCGATCACATAAAACCCAGATGCACATCTCCATTTGTTCCAACCCGCTTGGATTCTCGGGTAACCTCCACTCTCAATCTCTCCACTCTCATGGATCAATGATCCTAAGTATCGGAAGTGGTCTCTCATGGGGACCTCTTGGTTATCAATCTTGATTTGGTGCTCCACTCTACTCTCCTTGCTAAAATTACATTCCATATATTACATCTTGGTTCGGCTAATTTTAAATCCTTTCGATTCTCTGCTTCTCTCCATAGCTACAGCTTTATGTTGACACCCTCCTTGTCTCATCAAGTAGGACTATATCGGAAGTACGCAAATAGCATGCACCGGGGAATCTCCTCATGCGGATGTTTTGTTAACTCATCCATAACTAATGTGAAAAGGTATGGACTTAATGCGATCCTTGGTGCAAACGATGTGAGGAAAATCACCGGTCCACGCCACTAGTGGTCTTAACATTTATTCTTGCTCCCTCATACATATCTTTAATTATGTCTATATACCCACGAGAAACCCCTTTAACACCTAACACCCTCCATATTAACTCTCTAGGGACTACATCATAAGCCTTCTCTAAGTCGATAAAGACCATGTGTAGGTCTTTTCTCCTCTCACTATATTTCTACTAATTGTCTTAGTAAGAAAATAGCTTCCATAGTAGACCTCCCGGGCATGAAACCAAGCTGATTCTCAGATACACTTGTTTCATGTCGTAGCCTCTTCTCAATGACTCTTTCAAAAAGTTTCATGGTGTGGCTCATAAGTTTGATCCCTCGATAATTAGTGCAAACTCTGAATGTCTCCTTTATTCTTATAGATTGGTACAATAGAGCTTTTCCTCCGCTCATCGAGGCATTTTCTTTGATTTTATAATCTTGTTAAACAACTTGGTCAAGCAAACTACCCCAATATCTCCCATATGCTTCCAAACCTCTATTGGTATACCATCGAGCCCCATGGCCTTTCTGATTTCATCTTTCTCGAGGCCTCTTTTACTTCAAGCATTTTAATCCTACGTTCATATCTATAATATCCGGTGTTATTTAGATTTATAGTATTTTCAATTCCTCTATTCTCGGGGCCATTGTCATTTAGCAATTTTGGAAGTAGATTTCCCACCTTTGTTTGATCTCGGCGTCTTTGACTAATACCCTTTGATCATCGCTTCTAATGCACCTAACATGCTCTAAGTCCTTACTCTTGTTCTCTTACCTTTGCAAGTTTAAACACATCTTTCTCACCTTCTCTTGTTCTAGTCTATTATAGAGCTCATCATATGCTTTAAGTTTAGCCTCACTTACTATTCTCTTAGCAACGTTTTTAGCATTCTTATATTGTTCATAGTTTTCATTATTTCTAATCTTCTGCCATGCTTTAAAATGCATTCGTTTTTCTTTAATAGCTTTTTGCACTTTGTTTCATTCCACCACTATGTTTCCTTTGTTAATAGCCTTTTACCTTTAGATACTCTAAGACATCTTTTGCCACTTTCTTAATGGACTCGACCATATTAGTCCACATGGTATTTATACGTTTCATAATTCCAATTTCCTTCTACCATCAACTTATTTTTGAATGAGGTTATTCTCTCTCCTTTTAAGTTCCACCACTTAGTTTTTGGATGTGTATTAAGTTCGGTTCTTTTACTCCATCTTTTGATATGAATATCCATAACCATTAACCTATGTTGTGAGGTCAAACTCTCATAGGGTATCACCTTACAATCCTTACATATAGATCGTTCATTATTCCTAAGTAGAAAAAAGTCTATTTGGCTTTTATGAAGTCCACTTTTAAGGTTATTAAGTGTTCATCCCTCTTCTTAAAGAGTGTATTTTGCAATGGATAGGTTATATGACAAAGCAAAATCGAGGATATTCTCCCCCATCTCCTTTCGTTCACCTATACCATACCCTCAGTGTATTCTATCATATCCTTCCTTATCTTTTCCTACATAGCCATTTAAGTACTGCTCCTATAAATATTCCCTCGGTGTTGGGAATTTCTTGCATGACTCCCTCCATATCTTCCCAAAGCGTCTCTTAATTATATCTTGTAGCCCTACTTGTGGTGCATATGCACTTATAATATTTATAATCTGCTCTCCTAGAATCATTTTTATTATTATTCTATCAACGATTCTTTTAACGTCCACAACTTTATCCTTTAATTCACTTATCCACTATTATTCCCTACGCCATTTCTATTATTTTCCTTTCCTACGTACCATAATTTATACCCATCTATTTCTCTAGCTTTAGCCCCTTTCCACTTGGTTTCTTGGATACAAGCGATGTTGACTCTCCTACGTTTTATGAAGTGTCTTACTAACTCCAAACTCTTACCTGTCAATGTCCCTATATTCCATGTAGCGATGCGAATCTTATGATTTGGAGATTCCTATTTACTATCGCCTTTCTCGACCTCCATGGTACGAACCCATGTCTACTTTTCCTTTGCCACGGGTTCGATGCTGCAGCGTCGCTTCCGAGGGCAGCTCTAGCAGCCCTTGCCCATTTTTCACTACACCCAGGGATCCGATGTGTGCGCGTAAACTACGGGAGAAACGCCCTAGCAACCCTTGCCTATTTTTCACCGCATCAGGGATCGATGCAACGTGTATGAGCATCCTAGCTTGAGCCAATTTCAGATTTCGATTCATGTGATGTTGGGGTTGCCATAGTTTTAAAAGCTGAAGATGATTTTCATTAAAATCATGAAAATCATTACAATCATTAAAATCATTAAAATCATCTTCAAACTTCACCCTTGGTGGTGACGCAGTGGTGGCCATATTTTTAGAAGCTGAAGATGATTTTCATTTCTCCCTCACAAACTAATATACAAATGTATATTTATTTGTAAGAAAGAAATAATAGAATCATCTTCAACTTCCCCCAGTGGCTACGATACAAGGGTTGCCATCTTTTAAGAAGCTGGAGATGATTCTCATTTCTTCCTCACAAACTAATATACAAATGCATATTCATTTGTAAGAAAGAAATAATAGAATCATCTTCACCTTCCCCTTCACTGACGCAAGACCCTCCTCCTTTTTTATCCGGGCTTGGGACCGGCATTGGCGGAGTTGTACTTGCAAATTTACAAATTCTGATAATCCCTTGTATTTCTGTTTATGGCTGTTTTGTTTTAGAGCTACTTCTTCTCAGTTCTGTACTATAAATTTGTAATAGTTTTCCAGGGACCATTGATCACAGACTGAAAATATGCAAGCTCCTACCTAATATTTGTTGGTTTTTTCATCATTTCAAAGTAAACTTAAAAGACCATTCAAAATGCATCAATTTTAAAGCTTGATAGATAAAAACATGACAAATTCTGCTGGCGGTGCTTCCTTTAGCTGCTGCTTGATCCTTGGTTCCCCTGCTTGTTCCTGTGATTGTCATTATCTGTGAACATGCTTTAAATAGTTACTGCAGAATCAAAGTGTGTGTATGTGTGTGTGCATGAGCATGCGTGTGAGCATGTCTGTTTGTGTATGTATATGTGCACGCACATGAGACCCAAAAGGAGAAATGGACAGCATGGATATTGGTTCGTTTAATAACAATATTGTAAATTGTGTCTCCTAATAAATAGTTACTGTTCCCATCATTTTGGTCTGGGTTAAACGTTACAAATGTATGATAAATGTAACCGTTTCTTGGTGCTGGAGATGGATGTTTGGTGCATGATGCTTCAACCTAGACAAACCAAACATCCGAAAATATTCATATATGAATGAACTTTAGGTTGTCCATCCACATGGACAGAAACACATTGGTATTACATAAGTAACAGATGAAAGCAACAAATCACTTAGAGGGAGATTTTTCTAACATTGTGGTTGTTATGTATTCTTAACATTTTTGACATTTTTACAGCTTTTTATTTTATTTTAATTATAAATGCTTAATCCATATCACATGTTTTATAATTACACGAAGTAGGAAGCCTTATTGACAAATGCAGTGCATGTGATATTGTTAATTCTCGGAATTTAAGTTTGTCAGCTGTAAACCTTAGAATATGAAATGGGGTTTGCCATCGGAATGGAAATATATTTTCTAAATATGAAATGGGGATTGCCATTGGAACGGAAATATATTTTCTAATATAATGTGACAACATGTACACTATTCTTGCGTTAAAGTATGTTCGGGAAAGATGGAGCCATCTTTTATGCAAAGCATTTTCCATTCTGGTGTATTAGATACTACTATTAATTATGGTTTATAAATTGCCTCGCATAGAATGAAGATTCTTATGTCACTAATTGATAGCAGAAATTGTTAAGTATATGATGAGGAACAATATACATACGTACCAGTATTAGAGTCACTAGATATGTGTTCTGCACATCTATCAGATTTAATGCTATAATTGAAGTTGTCTGGTTCCCTAACCAGAAAGTATGGTTTTAAGTCGATTGTAGCATCCAATTGCTAAAGGTTAGCAGTCTGTGGTGAATGATCTAATGCCTTGTTTGTTTCTTCCTTCAATTTTGTAGGTCATCTGATGATGGAACTTGTCGGATATGGGATGCTAGGTCTTCCCAGGTCAGCCCCCGAATTTATATTCCGAAGCCTCCAGATGCTGTAGCTGGTAAGTTTGCTGTTTTTTTTTTTTTTTTTTTGGTGCTGATCCACTGCTAACTGCTGCCCAGAACTTATGGTGTAAATTGTAAAATTTGATCACAGGAAAGAGTAATGATCTCCCTGCCTCTAGTAGTGGGCAACGAGGGCAGGTACTATGTTGTGCGTACAATGCAAATGGAACTGTTTTTGTCACTGGAAGTTCAGATACTTATGCAAGGGTATGTCTCTTGGTTCATTGATTTTCTAGGTGTCACATGTCTAAAGTATTCATCTCTTTGGTCTAGTCTCTGTTTGTTTTCTTCCGTAGTTCTGAATCTAACCTTCTCTGTCTTTTTAAGATCAGATTGAGTAAATTAAGTTAGGTTTCTTTATCAAGAGGTGGTTTCCTGCAGGTGTGGAATGCTGTTAAAAGCAACGCAGAGGACCCTGAGCAACCAAATCATGAGATGGATGTATTATCTGGCCATGAAAATGATGTCAACTATGTGCAATTCAGGTTCTTTCTTCTCTTCAATTAAACGGTTTTCCTTCCAAGTGCTTTCATGCATGCTGATCTTTGTTGCTACCTTATGTGGCAGTGGTTGTGCTGTGGCATCTAGATCTTCTACAACTGACACTTCAAAGGAAGAGAATTTTCCAAAATTTAAAAATTCCTGGTATGTTCTATGAATTTTTTCTAATTCAAGTACCTCAGTGTACTGGTTACTTTCTCAATTTACTCATTTGCCCTCTCTCTCTCTCGCATCATCATTTTATTTTCTTTCTTTCATTCCTTTCTCTCTCCCACCTTTTTGTTTGTGTTGAATGATATGGGATACTAACATCTGGATGTGCTTTGAACTGATGTTCATGTTAGGTTCACTCATGACAACATAGTTACCTGTTCTCGTGATGGCAGTGCAATTATTTGGGTTCCAAGATCTCGCAGATCGCATGTGAGTTCTTTAAGTCAGTTCAGCCATTTGTTGCTTTATATGTTTATTGATTGAAATGGCATCGCACATCCATCAAGTTTTTATCCAAGGGACCTGCTTCTACTTTCTAGCTTTCAAGTTTTCCCATGTCAATCTTCTATTTGGAATATTATTGCTGAAATTGGCTAGCTGCTAAATATATATTCTTTTGGTTCTTGGCTTAATTCTTAGTATTACTGTTTCTAGTTTTTCACTGGATACTACAAGTTTATAACACAGTTTTATTGGGTCCACTGCAACTGCTGCCTGTTCTCATCCATCCTGAGTCAGTTCTGCTAGTTGTAGTACTATTTTATGGCATGTTATGGATGCTATCCTAGTTGAATGCTCTATGACAGGCTTCCCAAAGGTATGTTGGTATTGCACCCATCAATATTTTGATTTTTCTTTTGATGTACTTATATTGTCCAGGGAAAAGTTGGACGTTGGACACGAGCATATCATCTCAAAGTTCCACCACCTCCGATGCCACCTCAACCTCCTAGTGGAGGCCCCCGCCAGAGATTTCTTCCCACTCCACGTGGTGTTAATATGATTGTCTGGAGCTTGGATAATCGGTTTGTGCTTGCTGCTATTATGGGTAAGAGATTATTCTTTTGATTAGATCCTGATGCAGTGCAGTCATGTTCTTTTCAGCATTGTTCTCAGGCACTATTCTTATGAACAGTGAACATGGGGATTTTCTTATTATTTTAGAGTCTTGGTACATTAGGAGTCAGAAGTAGTATCTATTTCTGGAATTTCTGTTTTAAATTGGGTTGTTTGGAAGTCATTTTCTCTTTTAGATTAAAGTTTTAGAAACTATTTTAGGTTGCCTATTGCATTTAGAAATCATTTAAGGAGCTTCTTGTTGCACAAGTCTCATGTTCTGAGAAGTCTATATAATTTAATTGAATTCTAGAGAAAATCGGTGAATGATATAGGACAATTGAATTGTTTCCTTCTTTTTTTCTGTAATTTCTTCTCTGGTTTTCTATGTAAACCATGGTTGGACAAACTCATGGGTTTCAGCTAGAAATCTTTGAGTGATTTTCTGTTGTTGACAGACACCCCTTTGACTCTATTTTCTTTCACTGGATTTAGAGTTAACACCTCAAAAGCAGTGTCATTAGGTTACATGGTAAGAATTTAGTAGGCAAGAAAAGCTTATCGTGATTTATATGAGTTCTATTCTTGCTCCTTAAGTGCAAATGTCTTTGACTGGATAAGCATACAGCAATTTGTCCTTGTGGTTTCTGCTGTCATGCTATTGCATCCATACTGGATTTCCAACCAAGGTTGGAAATTTGTTTTGGTGCTTTTGAAACTTTGAGATACATTCTAGTCGGAAATAGTCCAACTGCTGGGAGTCCCTTTGGAATCAAGGTAAGAAGCCGTTCAAGGGCTGTATGCTTTTCTTGCTGCGCTGATGCATGCTATGTAGTTAGAGGCGCGCCTAGGCACGAGGCACTCGTTCTGTGCCTGAATTTCGTAAAGTTGCAGGGGTTTGAGGTGCCAGGGCCTAGGTCTGCGCCTGGGGTGCGTCTCGGTGTGCCTAGAGCCTATGTTCAGGCATGCCTCCAACACCTAGGCGCAGGTGACGAGTTGTTAAAACCCCAAACTTCAATTTTTTCTTTTTCTTTTTTTCATCTTCCAAGTTCCAACCCTATTTTCTCATCTCTTGAGAGCTTCTACTGTGGAAACGACCATTCCTCTTCCAGCTTTTACAGATCTAAGCGAAGAAAAGGTATGGATTCATGAATCTTCCACCTAAAACCCTATTTTTCTGTAAAAAACGTAAAGTTCAGTACCATTTTTTCACTTTTTCATTTTTGGCTTATGTTTTTTATTTTATTTTTTTAATAAATCTTCATGGTTTCTCATTCTATAGGTAGAAACAAACATTCCATTTGATTTTCTTGTTTGTTTGCTATAGATTTAACTTCTTTTTAGGTTTTTTCTTTTTTTCATTTATTTGAAAAAACAGTTACGGAATTTTGAGATAACTTCCGTTTTTTACATTTACTCCTTGAAACAGAATTTCATTCACATATATAGTTTTCATAGAAATTAGCATGTTTGAGTCATATTTCATCATAGAATTAGGTTTCTGTTTTTCTTACTTTTTTGGGAATTTTATAATTCTTAATATTTATTGTTACTCCTCGTGATTGAGGCATGTGCCTAGGCCCTCCAGGCTCCAGACGCACCCCTTGCGCCTTTAACTGCATAGATTGCATGTGGTCTCTTTTGATATGATATCATGCAACACTGCACTTTCCCTATAGTTGCGTGATTAAGAATTAGTGTCTTAACATTTCTATCTACTTCCACTCTGTAGTTGAGTTATTGCCTATTGGTATCCTGATCTTTGTTGATAGATCTATCTTTGTTATTTTTAGCTCTGCTCGGTTGGTGGATAGCCTGTGCAAGTTCACTAGTTTTATTCTTTGTGTAAATATGAAGATAAAGATACCTTAAAGAGCCTATTTGGTTAGCAGGGAAAATATGGAGTAGTTGGAAGCAATAACTTTTCCATACTACTGGCAAATTTTGACCTTTTGGATGCTTTAGAAAGCAAAATCTGGAGATATTTTCTAGCTGAAAAAGCTTAATAAATTTTTTGAGAAAGCTTTCCACTTGGAAATGGATCTTTCTTTTTCCTAACTGACTAGTAAAACTTCTCAAGAAAATGTTTTAGTTCTTGCTGCTCAATCAGAAAATATTCTTCTGGAAAATGGTGAAAAGGAAAAAGTTCTTTAGAAAAAAAATTTCTGTACGTTTTGCATTGAATCGAATGGGTTCAACAAGGAGACATACTAAGGCTGGGTAATATCCAGAAAACTACCAGGCTTGGTGATCCTAAGGATCCTATAGTAAATAACATAATGGTGTAAGCTATATTTGGTTTATGTTTGTTAGGAAAGCAGTGACATAAACCTACAACCTCTTAGTTGTGAGGCTAGACACTTAACCAACTCGGCTAACTGCTCCAGTTTTGGTTTACGTTCTTGTTGCATTGGTTTTACAGGAACTGCAAATCTGAAACTCGGAGGATCATTCACACAAATATGTCTACTTCTAATGATGCTATCTTTATGTCTTTACAGATTGCAGAATATGTGTTTGGAATGCTGTTGATGGCAGCCTGGTCCATTCGTTGACTGGTCACAGTGAATCTGTAAGTGTTTGTTGGGTTTTCTGTATTGCACCTTGATTATAGCTGGAATCCCAAAATCATTCTACTTATTCTTTTCTCTTTAAAATGGATATACACATGCTTTTGTTTTTTGTTGTATATTTCTTTTGATATTTTCTTGAGTTAATGTTTGCAAGAAGCAGTAGACTTGTTGCTAGATTATGTCGCCCACCAAGAAACTCTGTGACGTTTATATTTCTGGTTACTTTGATATTCTTTATGATTCATACATAACTACTCATAGGGATCCAGCTGTCTTACTGTTTTTTCTGCAACTTCTATTTAAGTGCACATTGAGTACTTCCTCCAGGTCCAGCTCTCTACATATCCTGCTTCGTCTTTCTTCAGAATCTTTGTAGGTGGCTTTGATCCCTTCAGTAGTAATGTTCTCAAATTGTTAATGATAATCTAGAAGTTTCCATCTTTCTTGTGTTTTAGACAGCAAATAAAAAATTCTGTCTACTGTATTGTTGATTGGCACATGATTTGTCAATTCTTCAGTTCTATCACAAATTTACCTTGTTCAGTTGTGCTAGAAGTGTATTATCATGTCTTCTGGTTGTTACCCTTCATATTTCTGCAGTTTGTCTTTCTGTACGTTCTCATTTTTGTCATGTCAAGATGTTGATGGTAGGAATTTCCAACAGGTAATGTTCTTCTGGAAATTAATAAGGAGACAAGCACTTGCTTGCTCAAGCAAACTAGTCAAATGAATGAGCTCCATGGGCTATTTTTCTTCTTGGAACTTGTTTTTCTATTGAATTGGTTTCCAGAGAAATTATGATGTGGCATGATATGATTCGTTAGACTAGTTGCAGGAAGATACGAGTTCCAGTAAAGTGACATGCACTCACTGATTCCTTTGCTTACTAGTCATATCTTTTCTTTTAGAGTGTTATTGAGGGTTATTCAACACAGATTTGATTGTTATAACAAAATGCTTGCATTAGATCTCTTTCCAAGCCTGGATAAAGGAGGAGGGTTTTGCATCAGGTGCCAGTTGGCAAAACCCCATGCATGAATCAATTTTTGACATTCCCTTAAGCTAGGGTGTCCTTGTAAGCGATGTACTACATCTGATCCCGGATGCAACAAAAAATTGACAAGGGTTGTTAGGGCGTTTCTTTGGAAGCGACACACCGCATTGGATCCCCGTTACAGTGGAAAATAAGCAAGGGCTACTAGAAGGCCCCCTTGGAAGTGACATGTTGCGTCAAAACCTAGATGTAGTGGAGAGTATGCATGGGTTCCTACCATTTGGGAAGTGTACTGGTAAATAGGCTAGATTAGGAGAATAAGATTTGTGTTGCCACGCAAAATATAGGTGCATTGACGTGTAAGAGTTTGGAGTTAGTAGATACGATAAAACATTGGAGAGTTAACCTTGCTTGTATCTAAGAAACCAAGTGGAAGGGGGTTAAAACTAAAGAAATCAATTGGTATAAGCTCTCGTACGTAGGAAAGGACAATAATTAAAATCGTTTAGGGATAGTATTAGATAAAGAATTAAAGAATGAAATTGTAGATGTTAAAGGAGCCATTTATAGAATTATACTAACAAAACTTGTTCTAGGAGAGGATCATAAATGTTATAAGGTGCATATGCACCACAAGTAGGGCTAGAAAATAGAATCAATAGACAGTTTTGGTAAGATATGGAGCAAGTGACGTAAGAAATTCCCAACACAGAGGATATTTATAGGAGCAGACTTTAATGGTCATGTAGGAAAAGAAAAGGAATGATATGATATGGTATATGGAAGGTATGATACTCGAGAAAGAAATGAGATGGGGGAAGCTATACTTGATCTTGCTTTAGCATATAATCTAGCTATAGCAAGCACATATTTTAAGAAGAGGGATGGACATTTTCTAACCTTTAAAAGTGGAATATATAAAAGCCAAATATACTTTTTTCTGCTTAGGAGTATCAAAAGATCAATGTGCAATGATTGTAAGGTTATACCCAGTGAGAGTCAAATCTCACAACATAGGTCAATGGTTGTGAATATTTACATTAAAATATGGGAAAAAGGAAATAAACTTAATAGATGTCCAAAAACTAAGTTGTGGAACTTAAAAGGAGAGAAGATAGCATCATTGACTAATATGGCCAAGTCCATCAAGAAATGGCAAAAGATGTCGTAGGATCATTTAAAGGTAATAGGCAACTAGTAAAGGAAACTTGATGGTAGAGAGAAAAATTGCAAAAATTTATTAAAGAGAAACGTGTGTTTTAAAGCATGACAGAGGTCTAAAAACAATGAAAACTTTTTGAGTAAAGTAAGAAAGCTAAAAAGGTTGCTAACATAGTACTAAATGAGGCTAAACTTAAGGCATATGATAATCCCTATAATAGCTTACGATCAAGAGAAGGTGAGAAAGATGTGTTTAAACTTGCAAAAGTAAGAGAACAGAAGAGTAAGGACTTAGACTACATTAAGTGTATTAGAAGTGATGACCAAGGGGTATAGTCAAAGATGATGAGATCAAACAAAGGTGAGAAAGTTACTTCTAAAAATTGCTAAATAACAATTAACTTGAGAATATAAAGATTGAAAGTAACGTAAACCCAAATAACATTGGACATTATAAATACGATTGTAGGATTGGCATACTTGAAGTGAAAAAGATAAAATCAGGAAAGGCCTTGGGGCTTAATGGTATTCCAATAGAGGTTTGGAAGTATATGGGAGATACTGGAGTAATTTGATTACTAAAGTTGTTTAATAAAATTGTAAAATCAAAGAAAATGCAAGATGAATGGAAGAAGATATCTATTATACCAATTTATAAATATAAAGCAGACATACAACACTAATTGTCAGAGGATCAAACTTATGAATTATATCATGAAACATTTTAAAAGAGTGATTGAGAAGAGGCTACAGCATGAGACGTGCGTCTTGGCGAACCTGTTTTGTTTTATGCTTAGGAGGTCTACCATGGAAGTTATTTTCCTGCTTAGATAATTGATAGAGATGAAATCAGGAAAGGCCATGGGGCCCGATGGTATACTAATAGAGATTTGGAAGCATATGGGAGATATTGGGGTAGTTTGGTTGACCAAGTTGTTTAACAAGATTATAAAATATAAAAAAATGCTGGATGAGTGGAGGAAATGCTCTATTGTACCAATTTATAAGAATAAAGGAGACATACAGAGCTGCACTAATTATTGAGGGATCAAACTTATGAGCCACACTATGAAACTTTTTGAAAGAGTGACTAAGACGAGGCTATGGCATGAGACAAGAGTATTGGAGAATCAGTTTGGTTTCATGCCTGGGAGGTCTACCATGGAAGCTATTTTCTTACTAAAACAATTGATAGAGAAATATAGGGAGAGGAGGAAAGACCTCCACATGGTCTTTATCGACTTAGAGAAAGCTTATGATAAAGTCCCCAGAGAGTTAATATGGAGGGTGTTGGGCGAGAAAGGAGTTTCGCGGGGGTATATAGACATAATTAAAGATATGTATGAGGGAGCGGTAACAAATGTTAAGACTGCTAGTGGCAAGACTGATGATTTTCCTGTCACTGTAGGATTGCACCAAGGATTGGCATTGAGTCCATACCTTTACATGTTGGTTATGAATGAGTTAACAAAACATCTGCACGAGGAGATTCCCTAGTGCATGCTATTTGCAAATGATATAGTCTTAATTGATGAGAAAAGGGAGGGTGTAAACACAAAGCTAGAGTTATGGAGAGAAGCATTAGAATTTAAAGGGTTTAAAATCAGCAGAACTAAGACAGAATATATAAAATGCAATTTTAGCAAGGAGAGTATGAGTGGAACACCAATCAAGATTGATAACCAAGAAGTCCCCGTAAAAGACCACTTTCGGTACTTAGGATCAATGATTTATGAGAGTGGAGAGATTGAGAGGGAGATTACCCAGAGAATCCAAGCGGGTTGGAACAAATGGAGATGTGCATCTGGAGTTTTGCGTGATCGGCGTGTGTTGCTCAAATTAAAAGGGAAATTCTATAGGATGGTCATATGGCCGGCCATGCTCTATGGATCACAGAGTGTTGGGCAGTTAAGGAACATCATGCTCATAGGTTGAGCGTCGTAGAAATGAGGATGTTGAGATGGATGAGTGGTAAGACAAGAAAGGATAGAATTAGGAATGAAAATATTAGAAGAAATCTAGGGGTAGCACCAATAGGTAACAAGATGAGGGAGACTAGACTTAGATGGTTTGGATATCTCCAAAGGAGATCGAAAACGGCACTGGTTAGAAGGAGTGAGGAAATGCAAATAGAAGGTTTTAAAAGGACAAGGGGAAGGCCCAAAAGAACGTGCATAGAAGTGGTGAGGAATGATTTAAAAACTTTGGGACTAAATGAAGCCATAGTACTTAATAGAGAGGAATGGAGGAATAAGATTCATGTGACTGACCCCTAATTGGGATAAGGTCTTGATGATGATGATGAGATAATTGATAGAGAAATATATTGAGAGAAGGAAGGACCTGTGCATAGTCTTTATTGACTTGCAAAAAGCTTATGATACAGTCCTTAGAGAGTTAATATGGTGAGTGTTGGGTGAGAATGGGTTTCAGGGGGGTATATAGATATAATTAAGAATGTATAACAAACGTTAGAACCATTAGCAGAGAAATCGATGATTTTCCTATCACTATAGGATTGCATTAAGGATCGGCATTAAGCTCATAGCTTTTTACGTTGGTTATGGATGAGTTAACAAAACATCTGCAGGAGGAGATTCCATGGTGCAAATTATTTGGTGATGATATAATTTTGATTGATAAGACAAGGGAAGGTATAAACACAAAGCTAGAGTTATGTTTTAAAATTAGTCAAACTAAGAGTATATGGAATGCAATTTTAGCAAGGAGATGGGTCGGAGTGGAGCAACAATAAAGATTGATAACCAAGAAGTCCCCCTAAAAAAACGCTTCTAATACTTCTGATTGATAATTCATAAGAGCAGAGAGATTGAGAAGGAGCTTACCTAGAAAATCCAAGTGGGTTGGAACAAATGGAAGTGCACCTCTAGAGTTTTGTGTGATCAGCTGATGTCACTCAAACTAAAATGAAAATTCTATATAATAGTTGTAGGGCTGGCCATGCTTTATGGATCAAAGTGTTGGGCAGTCAAGGAACATGTACATAGGATGAGTGTCGCTGAAATCTGGTTGTTGAGATGGATGATTGGCAAGACAATAAAGGATAAAATTAGAAATGAAAACATTGGAGGAAACTTAGGAATAGCACCAATAGACTACAAGATAGGGGACTTTAGACTTAGATGGTTTGGACATGTCCAACGGAGACCGAAAACAGCAATGGTAAGGAGTGAGGCAATCTAAGTCAAAGGTTCTAAAAGGGCAAGGGGAAGGCCTAGAAGAACATGGATAGAAGTGGTCAGTAAATATTTAAAAAACTTTCGGACTAAATGAAGCCATGACCCTTAATATAGGGGATTGGAGGAATAAGATTCATGTGACCAACCCCTGATGGGATTAAGGTCTTGCATCTTTTGCTGAAATAAAACTATAAAAGGGCAGACTTGTGTATGAAGCTCCCACGTATGCGGAGTCCGGGAAAGGTGTGTACGCAGCCTAACCTTGCATTTTTGTGAGGGGCTGTTTCAACGCCTCAAACCTGGGACCTCAAGGTCATAGGGCAACAACTCTTGCCAACTCCACCATTGCTGAAAGAAAACTATAAGGAACATAAAAACCTAACAAATGAACCATGTTGTAATATAAAAAAAAGAAGGGGAAAGAGTGTACCTTGACTTGTGACAGATTATCTCATTATGCAAGCCCACAGAGATGTTTGCTAGATGATTTTAAATTTTCTCTTAGAGTATCCTTTTAAGGTTTTGTACATCATGCATCAAGTATTTCCCTCATACTGACTTGTGACATTGTGCATCAAGTATTTCCCTCATACCGAGTTCTTATCCATTGAGTTGGACTTTTCATCAAATGTGAACAGCTTCTTAATATTATCATCATTGCAGCTGCTAATCTATTTGCTACATCTCAAGGTCTTGATATTTAGTAGCATAATTCACCATATTCTATGTTTCTATGCATAGCGAGAGCCAGTTTTACTGTCTTTCACAACACACAATATACTGAACTTTTGAACTTGAAAGGTACATTTTGATGATTATCCATGAGATAGTCTCACAGTCTGTGTTCTTATATATTAGAATTAGATGAAGCCATGATAATTCAGCAACTGTGTTAGCTATTTCTCTGTGTTTTGATGCTGAAGTGGCATGCTGTGGTTCTTCCTTTTTGTTGCTGCATCATTTTAAACATCTAGTCCACCATTTTATAGTATCCAGCCCCAGGCTTCCCTGTTAGGGTCTCCAACTCAACACAGGTTTTGCTTATGGTGATTTGCTTGAAGCAAAATCTTTTCCATCTTATTGCAATTCTTACTCTTGTTGTTCTCTGTAGACATATGTTTTGGATGTTCATCCTTTCAACCCTCGGATAGCCATGAGTGCTGGATATGATGGAAAAACCATAGTCTGGGATGTAAGTTCTGGCTTTTGTTCTCTTTTATGTTCTATTTGTTATGATAATGCTTCTTGTGGATAAAATATCTAAAACCTTGGTCTTTGATATATCCAGATATGGGAGGGTACACCAGTTCGTGTCTATGAGACTGAGCGATTAAAATTGGTTGATGGCAAATTCTCACCGTAAGTTACCTGTATAAGATGCTGATGTTCAACTTTTATTTCTCTTTGTTAATGGATAGCGTGCTGTCTTCCAAATACTTTGACCCTTTTGTATCTCAATATCTGACTTGCAGTGATTCTTTTGTATCCATGTTATCTTCATTATATGCCTTCTTATCTACTAGGGTCTATTATGCTTCTCTGGTCCAGAATAACTACATGAATAGACATTGTTGTCTTGTAAAGTAAGGTGTTGAATTTTCTTTTATGATTTGTTTCAATGGCTATGAAACGGATTATCCCTGGATTTATGTGTGAAAATAAGTAAGACTGGTGAGGTAGTAAAGCTTTTCTGCTCAAAAGAATGACGATGTCTTTGAATCATGCAAGTGAAAAACAGATTGAGAAGTTTTGGATGTCAGATACTCTTTTTTGTGGTGTTTCAGGAACAAGATTGACGATGCCTTTGATGTCTTCTAATATCCATGGCTAGTATTTAGTCTTGATAGGATTCAAAATATAGTTGGCACAAATCAAGTTTATAACTTGGAATTAGCACAGTAAAGTTTGTATGTGTTATCCTTGTCGCATTTTGTGCCAGGTGCTTGAATGGCTGGATATAACCTCTACTTTGCTTCTTTTTCTCTCTTTGTTTTTTTTTTTTTTTTTTTCCTGTGGTTCTTTAGGTGACAGCTGGTTTTATTTCTTAAATAGTTATAATATAACACTTATAGTGCTTCTGGATAAAAATAAGAACATAATATGAGAGTAACAGGATGCACAGACTAGAGATTATTTTCTGGGTCCTTTTGCTGCTTACTTATGATAATACAATCTCCCTGCAGTGGTAATTTCTTGTCATATTTCTTTAAAGTTTTGAAGCCACAAGTTTTAAATAGAATGACCTCCGTTCTTGACTTGAATACATGATCCATGCACAATGCCTTCTTTCATAGTTGCCAGAGTGGGAGATAGTAGGGGGAAGCAAACTAGTTTTGGACAGTAGAATTGGGGAAGCACAATAAGAAAAATTATGGAATTTAAAAATACAAAAAATTATAGAATAATATGGTTTGGTGCAACTTTAAAGATAAGTATTTGAATTTGTACCAAATATTAGGCAGATAACTAATCATCAATGCAAAAATGATTTGATACTCTTGCTAAAATTCTGCTGGTTATATTTTTCGTGCGAAACTATGCACACCTGCCAAACTGTTCTAGCACGATGGTGCAAGGAGTCTCTCACTTGGTGACCAAAGTTCAAGTCCCGAACCTTGGTGACCAAAGTTCAAGTCCGTGCATGTGTGTGTGTGTGTGTGTGTATAACTTCCAAAAATAAAACATTGAAAGTTTGTGAATTGTCTTGTTTTTGCTTTTTAAATATTTTTATGCATATAATTTTTAAGAAAAAAGGAGTATCATTATCAAATAATAGTGGTGCCGAAACCATCTTTCCCTGAAGTTAAACTGAATACTGAAGTAGCCTAAGGTTCTACATATGTTTATTTTTCTCCAAAGAGAAGAAAGTTGTTGAAACCCTGGCCTTGGCTTCCAGCAAAGAAGAACGAGAAGGTGAACTCTGCTTTAATGGCATAAATGCGTGTCTTTATCTGGAATCGAGCTGCCAAAGTAATCCACAAGAAGGAATGTTGATAGCCGTGATGGTGGTTGCTTCAGATAACAATTGTGTTTGTTTTATGGAAGTAATCTCTGAAAGAGAATAAAATGATGAAGAAGGAGAAGTTCTATCTCTTGTAATCACAGAACTATACTTCGAGAAACAGTGAGAATACAAAGTAAGTGTAGAACTGTTGTTTTGAGAATCTGATAATATTAATATTATTCTTTGTGCATGAGAACGAATTCTGATTTCTCTTATTTTATTTCATGATAGTGATGCTTGGGAATGTTGAGATGCATGAGATTTATGCGCGTGTAGTTTTATGTATAGTTTCACTGTCTTGGCAGACATAACCAGATCTGTCCCTGTCCCTGTCCCTTCCAGTTTTGTTTGTGTGACAATTAATCCTTTTCTTTACCTGACAGGGATGGCACATCCATTGTGCTTTCTGATGAAGCTGGCCAAATATACATATTAGCCACTGGTCAAGGGGAGTCTCAGAAAGATGCGAAATATGAACAGGTAGGTTTCTCTCTTTTTGGCTAGTTATAATCTCCAATTTAGTTTTTGGCCATGTTTTGATATGTTTGTGTGATTTTTTTCCTTACAGTTCTTTCTTGGGGATTATCGTCCCCTTATCCAAGATACCCATGGGAATGTTCTGGATCAGGTCAGTTCACACTTTGTGCTATACCCTTCAAAGAAGTTAGTAAACATTCTAACTTAGTTATCTTTTACTCTATGTAGTCGTAGGTGCAAGGTGAAGGGGAGCCTTGGTGCAACAGTAAAAGTTGTTGTCATGTGACCTTGAGGTCATGGGTTCAAGGCATGGAATCAGCCTCTTGCAAAATGCAAGGTAAGGCTGCCTAATATAGGCCCTTGTGGTCCACCCCTTCCCTGGACCTTGCATAGGCGGGAGCTTTGTGCACCAGGGCTGCCCTTTTTAGTCGTAGGTGCAAGGCGCACCCAGGTGCAAGGGGTGCGACTTGCGCCTAGAGGGACTAGGTGCGCCTAGTAGCGGGACAAGTGTCAAGGCACAAAATTAAGTATTTTAAAGTTTTTAAAAAGAAAAATTTGAAAATAAACCCCAAAAATTACAAAAAGAATCCAAAAAGTAAGAAAACATAGAAATATAAAGATATGAATAAATACTTGTCAAATGGGTGAAATGGAATTCTTAAGTAATAAATCAACATGTCAACAACAACAACCTAAGGTTAAATCAAACAATCATACCCAAAGAAGTAAGTTGACAAACATACGAATACAATGATAGGCATAATACTAGTCTTACTAATCCGTTGTGGCCTCGTCATCATCTTCCTGTAAATCCAGGAACAATAAACAATCAAACAATAGTTACATAAATGAAGTAAAGCAAATGTTAGAGTTAACTACTAAGACCTAAGAGTCATCTTACTGCACCTCTTTCTCATTAGGAATATCAAGATCATCATTAGAATCATCTCCCTGAGAGATGTAGACATCCTCCTCAATCTCCTCATTGTCCTACTCTTCGCCAATATCCTCATGTGGTTCTTGATGAGCTTGAGATTGAGAAATGCGGCTCTTGGTATTGCCTAATAGATGGAGCATCACGTTCACTTGATTCTTCAGTGAGCTCAACATCTAACCAAGTGAGGTCATCGCCTGGATGCACTAGATCATCTATAGCATCTTCTTGAACAATCCACTCATTACTTTCGTCGACCTCTCGTAACAGAATATGATCTTTATACGTTTGCATTTTCAAACGATGCTCATGTCGACTACAAAGGGGCTAATTGGATTGAACATATACTAGATCGTTCAATGTCTTAGCGTGTAATCAATTCCTCTTCATAGTGTGGATTTGAAAAGAAAAAGTAATTATAAATTTGGAATATAATGAATGTATACTAAATTACTAATAACTAATAAGTACTAAATCTTACTATCTAAGTAGCTACATTCTCAAAGACACTCCATTTATTCCTGCAAAGAGATGCACTGCATATCTAGGAGAGGACTTAATGGCAAATGTTTGAAGATGTAGGGCTTCAGTCCTAAAGTTAATCCACCACTCACCGACAAATGTTGAAGAACAATAAATAAAATTATAAAATAAAATTTAGAAGTTAAAACTTAAAACATAGAATAACATGAAATACTTATAAGGGGCTAGAGTT
Source organism: Warburgia ugandensis (assembly GCA_035236585.1). Classification (NCBI taxonomy): domain Eukaryota; kingdom Viridiplantae; phylum Streptophyta; class Magnoliopsida; order Canellales; family Canellaceae; genus Warburgia; species Warburgia ugandensis. The sequence continues at coordinate 57,620,847 of CP141128.1, forward strand.
TTTCTCTTGAGTATTGCTAGGTTATTGCCAAACAAACCTCTAGCATGTCTTTAAACGGATATCTCATCTACCACCATATCAGCCTCCTCTCCATCATATAACCTACTAATGGCATGCATTACACTATTCTTGATATCATTGTTGCGCTCAATTTCAATGTCATGGTCGCATTAGAAGGATGGGTTAAGGTAATATCTTGTTGCATGCAAAGGCAGGTGAAGTTGATAATTTCATCTATTGTTTATGATCCCCAAATATGAGTGGCCTAATGCTCATCTCCTGCTAGATTGGCTTGAATCTTTTCTTTGGCCCGCGCTATAGCCTCAAAGATGTAACTTGTTGTCGGCTTCTCCTCACTATCCACCACCCTTAAAACCTCTACAAGTGAAGTCATAATCTTCAAACAAAAAAGGACGTGGTTTTAGAAGTTATTAGTTGATCCACTCCGAACAATAGACCATTGCCTTCAACTCTGTCTTTAAGTTGTTAGTGTTTGCTAAGCTCAAGAAGTTGGTGGCGAAGTGCGTCACTACAGGTCTAACTAAATCTTTTTTTTTTCGTAAAACTTCTCATACAATGAAGGACATGTGTGTGGCTATATATAAAAACTGTCATCGACCTAGCTTTTGCCACAGTTTTCTTCACAATTGGTAATTTGCCTATGTCTTCTAATATCAGATCTATACAGTGAGCCACACAAGGGGTCCAATATAAATGTGGCCTCCTCACTATCAACTCCCTTTCTGCAATCACGTAGTTGGAGGCATTGTCAGTTATGACCGAAAATATTGAAAAAGGTAAAATTATATAAGGTGAACTTGCATCATAAACAAGTTAAAATGCTTAACAAATTAAAGATATAAGACTAAATAATTGCCTAAACAACATTATTCTCCCCAACATCAATCACCTTCTCCAGCATGTCAAGTATTAAATTTGCTCTCTTGACTCACGCAGATTAATTAATAGATTTAAAAAAAACTGTCCTGGTTGGACAGTTCACCAGAAAGTTGACAAGGGTGCGACCCTTGTCGTCGATCCACCAATTTGACATAATAAAGCACCTATACCTTAAAAGCATAAATAAAATTTCTTGTAAGTCATTCAGTCACTTTGGTGTCACCTTGAGTGGAATATACAAGGGTGCGAAAAAGAACACTGAACATATACCTAATCCAATCAGCTTTACACTGTTCTATGTATTCTTTTGTCTTCTCTACTTGCTTTTGAAGAAGACTCATCTTTAACTCATGATACAAGGTTGCCTTGAAACCTTCATCATATAAGATTATAAGATTGTAAGAATAGGTATAAGGCTAAAACAAGTACTAAATTGTTAATTATTTAAAGTATAAGATAATATACTTAGACCATGTTGCGCAACTACCTCTAACATGGTTTGAAGGAATGACAATGAGCAGCATTGAATGCAATGCTATTTCCTTAGAACCAAGAGGCGATGTAATCACATTCTGTTGTCCTAAACTCCTTATAAGCTTTGTTCATTGCCATTTGCTACATGAGTGCCTTTTCTTACCTTAGGCCTCAGGGTTAGGCGCAAAAAGACAGTCAATAGGCCCCTTTGTTGTTTGTTGCTTGTTGCTTGGGTGCCTTTCCCTTGCGCTTTTTGCTTCCAATGAAAATACCACCAGCCATAGTACTATCAACCTCCTCCACCTCGTCAGCATCATCATCATCGTACAAGCCAAATAAATTCTCTGGCCTCTCCATCTCCTTTATTATTCTCTCTCTGTTCTCTTTCTTCTTCTTTGAATCATTCATATAATCTAGTATCTTCTTAGATATGTCAGGAGTGACTTGAGAGCATTTTTTTTGCATTTCTGTGATCACCCGTCAAATGCTGTTTCAATCTAAATATTCCACCTCTATACCTATTCTGACAAAGCTTGCACCAAACTAAATTTTTGTTAGTTGGATCCCTTGCTTCTCTATATTCCCATCCTGAATCCGTTGATTTTGATGATGCATAGTTGGAACCCCTTGATGAAGATTTATTATAGTCTATGTCTAGTGGAATGGAAACCTAAGTTGAACCCTGTAAACAAAGTTAACAAACATAAGAAATTAACAAAGTAAAAAACAGTTAAAAAGAAACATAGATAATATGAAAAATATGTTGTGGATTTATCAATTTTTAGCATTAGAATGGAAAGAATACACATTTGTTTCCTTTGTTATATGGGAATGTAGGAAATAGACTATACTTCATGAATTTTAGAAGAAAATAACAAAAAAAGAACCAAAAAATAGTAAAAGAAACATACAAATTATGGAAAGGATGATATGGAATTGTCATTTTTTAGCATTAGAATGATTATTTACCATTACTACTGGAATTAACAAAAAAATAGTAGTGTATTTCATGAATTTTACAAAAAAGTAACCAAAAAAAAAAAGTAAAAAAAAAATACAAATTATGAAAACATTGATATAGGATTGTCAATTTTAGTATTATAATGAAAACATTTACACATTTATTACAAAAACGAACAGAAACAAAAAAAACCCAACTGTATACTGTGTTTTACGATTTTCACTGAAAAGTAACGACAAAAAAGAAAAAAGAGGTAAAAAAATTAAAATGAAACAATACAATGGAAATGTCGGTTTTAGCTATATAAAGTAAACCTATGGATGCATTCCACAAAAAAATAGAGAAAAAAAAATACTGATATATATATATATATATATATATTGCAAATTTTGGTAAAAAATACAGGAATCTGAAAAGACAGTAAATATTACATTAAATCTATGAAAAGAAATGGAAATAATGAAATGAAGTTTTCATATTAGAGTGTAAATATGTTGAAATTTTAGACAAAAATCAAGCATTGTTCATTAAAAATGAATAAACGGCACTATTTTTACCTTTTTTTTAGAAAATGAATAATAGATAAATACCCAATGAAAATCTGTAATTTCTTATCTTTAATCACTTCAAGAAAGCTTCAATCACCATTGGAAGATGAGGATGGTCGTCAAAAGAAGAAAGGAAGTCTGGGAAGAAAAAGAAGAAGAATAAAGGGAAAAATAAGGTTTTATATCACTTATGGTGCATGCCTGGAGTTGAGGGCTCAGAAAGAGCAAGGCACGCCTGGGCTTAGTCGAGTCACCAGGCTGCTCCTTTTTGTGCCTAACGACTAATTGCTCATGGACTACATAGCTTTTATCATCAAATTGTCATGGCGTTTTATTGTTATTTCATATTCTTAGCGATTGTTTTCAGGTAGGGTATTTGATTGTGATTCTGTAAATTCATGAATATACCTCTTTACCGGCTTGTCTTATGTTTCTGGTCTCCCCAAGCTACTGTTAGTCTAATTTTGAACTGGGCAGTGGCAATACAAGCTTCTCTAAACTCTTCAGAAGTACATTTCCTGTTAGGTTATTTTCTAATCTTAGATTGATGCCAGAAAAAAAAAGAAATTGACAAGATAGTAGGTTCAAATAATTATAGGTCTATTGGCTCGAGGTCTCTTTTGTCTACATTTTGCATGAGGGAAAATACGGTTGATTATCTGTGAGTGAAGGGGCTATCTATGTCTATGTAGTTAAAGGCGTGAGGCGCACCGAGGCACAAAGGGGTGCGCCTGGAGCTTGAGGCGCAAAATTATATTTTTCATAATTAAAAATTAGCTAAAAATTAGCTAAAAATACAAAAAAAGCATGAAAAATACAGCATACATGAAGACACAAGCATGGGAAAACTATATATGTGTATACGAATAGGTATTAACTAATAAATATAAATAAAACAATTTTTTTCTAATTTTCGTAAGTTTTATTTTCGGAAAAATTGAACAAAATAACACTACAATACAAAAAAAGCATGAAAAGTACATCATACATGAAGATACAAGCATGAGTAAGCTATATATGTGGATAAGAATGGGTATTAACTAATAAATATAAAAAAGAACAAATTTTTCCTAATTTTCGTAACTTTTTTTTTTGGAAAAATTTAAAAAATAGCCCTAAATTACAAAAAAAAGATAAAAAAATTATCACACATGAAGATGCAAGCATGGGAAAGCTATATATATGTGGATAGAAATGCGTTTCAATGAAGAAATACAAAAAAACGAGGACTTTTTTTTATTTCCGTAACTGATTTTTTCGGAAAAACAGTAAAAAACCGAAAAACAAACTCAAATCTAGAGCAAAGAAGTATAAAACTCAAATGGAATGTTTTCTTATACATATAGAACTAAAACCCATCAAGATCTATGGAAAATAGTTAACAAAAAATTTGAAAAAACGGTACTGGTTTTTACGTTTTTTATAGAAACTGTATACAAATGCTAAAATTCATAAATCCATGCCTTTTTTTGCTCAGATCTGTGAAAGATCAAAGAGGAATGGTCGTTTTCACCTTCTCAGTAGGTTGGAAGATGAAATTAGGGTTGGAAGGTGAAAAACCAAAAAAAAAAAACGACATTTATACGTTACTGGGTAAGTGGTCTGCTCCTGGAGTCGGGGGCGGTGCGCCCAGGAGCACACGGGAGCACCCAGGTGTGTGCCTAGGCGACCGCGCCTCATTTCCTCTGCGACTGGCACTCTCCCAGGTGCTTACCCGTCGACTTGCACCTAGGCGTGCCTTTAACTACATAGATCTATGTTGATATATTACTGGTCAGTTTCTACCCTTATGTAGCTCTTGTTTCCTTTCCATTTCAATTGGAATTTTTATCTATAAAATGGGAAGGAAAAGAGGATGAGGAAAAGAAAGATTAATAGGGAACTTCTGGAAGACAGTCAATTCTCACCTTTGTATACATCATCAATGTTCAATGCCTTGGGAGAGGACAAATCCATAGTTGTTTCACCTAGTTGAAAACCCTACCAAACCGGACAGTCTGTCCCACAAATGAAATTTCCATGCCCCTGCATGAAACTTCTGGGCTTCTCTCTTTTCTCTTCTAGATGCTCTTCTTTTATCTACTCTTTTCGTACCTTTTCTATCTTCTCTTCCATTCTTCCTTCGTCCTTCTCATTCCTTGTTTCTCCTCCTATTTCATCTACATTGTATGGCATGGGTTAGGATCATGGGATCTCAGATGTCCTTTAATCTTCACAGAAGGCCACATTCATCAGGAAATACAAGTAGAATTCTTGAAGTGACACGATGGGATCAGAATTTTCCTTAGGCCATACAACTCATCTTATGGGTTGTTCAACTTGCTATCCTCAGATCACATCTATTCAGACTGCTGCATTGAGATTTCTGTACCAGATTTGAGTATTTTTTTATGTAACGAGTTTAGTTAAAGGACCTGAGTCACTGCTTGACTCATCCAAGTAGATTCTGTCTGAGGACCGTTCTTTGGTCCTAGTCTGAATTTTGCCTATGAAGTTCATATAACCATGGACTGGATGACCACCTCCTGTTTCTACTTGCTCATGCTGCACTTGCTTGGTTACAAGTAGCTGAAAGAAGCTTCCTTGTTGCAGATTAGATGCTGATGTCCAGCTGCCTTTTCTTGGTTTACTAAGTTGTCCTAATAGCATCAGAAGCAAGGTTTAGATTGGTTGCCAATCTTATATGTGGTCTGGTGGTTCCTTCTTCAGCTTGCATTAAGTTTAGGTTTCTGGTTGCTTGCTGGCTTGGGTATACTGGTTTGTATTTGAAAGAGTTAGAGCCACCAAAATCTCCTTTTGGTGAAAATTGTGCATGCTTTAGTATTAATTAGAATCAAAGTTAGATGGTATATTTTTGCATAAAACGTTAAAGAATCTTATGTGGCCAATTCAACAAATGCGGTACACTCACAAATCTTGAAACTCATATCAATCTCAAAACTTCACAAAGTTGGCCATTAAAGGAAAATGCATAGCAGCAAAAAGATGTTCCTGGCTGAGATCTAACTGGCTTAGAAGAAGCTTTGTTTTTGGGAACACTTGGAGCTTTGGGGGAGTGATAATGGAGATGAAGGAAGACATTTTCACTTCTGCAGGATTTCAGTTACCAAAAGAATCCATAAATTTGGGGGAGCCTTGCTATGTGCCAATAATGGAACCATTTAAGGAAGGGCCTTGAAGGACACTTTCATTCAGAGTTCCTTAAGTGTGAAAAGCAAAACAAAAAATGTCATATGAACTTGAGGAGAAAAACTGTGCTTCAAAGACTTCAGTTAATTTGAAGCCATTGAGATTTGATTGCGCAAATTGGGAAGATACTGAGCAGATAGGACGGGAAGACCACCATACTTGTATTTGGTTGGCTCACAAGAAAAGTATAGATTGGGATCTAGTTTCTTGATAGTAAAATTTATCTGTTTTGGGCGACTAATGATGTCCAGATTGATAATACTCATAGAGAAGGGTGAAAGTGATATATTTCATGGTTAATCAGCTCATAGTAGAGTCTTCAATAGCTGAGAATCATTGTTCAAATAATTTATACCCCAATGATGGTTGGCCAAAGCAATCTCTCTCAAGGTGGGATCACTTTCTCCATTCCATACTACAAAGTTTGGGTAAGCTTCTAGAGCATTTAGAACTGCATAGTAGTCTTAAGTTGGTGAATCCAAGCCTGAGTAGTCCAAGTTGTAATTGACTTTTTTATGGTGGCACTAAAAGCAAGTCAATGTATAATTTTGTCAGTTGCTCAGGGAGTATGCTTCGGCGAAGTCTGTTGATGGAATTTGCTTGGTTCTTCAACGTGCTAAAGTTTCCCATTTGGTCTGATTTCTATTGCGGGGATACTGGAAGATAAACATTTAAGTTGACAATACAAAAAATCACTTGGTATTTTGACTTCTATAAAACCTAAGCTGCATGGATATAGATTCCAGTGCCATATTGATGTTGAGAACCCTGATATCAGTAACCATCTAATCATTTGAAAAGAAGAAGGTTGTTCCTTGTCAACTAAGATCGATTATAAATTGCTTATAATTTGGTGACCAGATATACTACTAAGACATTAAAATTTTCCATCAATTCCTGTGTTCATTAAGAAACTGTTAAACGTTTTATGGTAGTGATGTTACAATATAGTATGGACAGACTACTTGATATCTAATATGTAATCTGTGAGTATTCTGGGGAAAAGGTTCTCTCTCTTTAGTGTTTCTTTTTTTTGTCTCTTTGCTGATCTTGAGAGTGGCTATTTCTTCTGGATCAGAACACGTAATATCTATATGTTTTCTTGTCATTATTTTTAAGCAATTATGGATTGGTCACGATCCAAATAAAACAAGTCAAATGATGCTAACCACCCAATTTAGTAGATTGATGGAGATATAATCAATGAAGGGAAGTAGAAATATAATATAGGAATTTTTTGCAATGAAAAAAACAACAAACAGGCTAAGGAGGGTTTTCTTGTGTTGGAGGTTTGGAGGAGTAAGTTTTCGAGAGAATTTTCCTTTTGATGGAAAATAAGGTTGCTAATACTGGAATCTTATTCTTGTCTAGAAAGGGATAAACTTCAAGCAAAATGATTTCTTTATTACTTCTTTTGGCCTGATATGGTTAAACATTTTCCGAGTTGCACTATTGTGTTAAACCATATCACTTCTGTTTATAACTTGGCGTTCTTGTGTCCAGGGAATGATTCTCCATTGCTTCACTGTCTAGTACTCAAATGATTTCACATTTTGGAATTGTCTTGCTTCATTGAATCATATCACTTTTGTATCTTGCTGTATATTGTCCCATGTGTGTGTCTAGTAGAATCATTTTTCCACTGATTCACAGTCTAGCTGTTGGTCTGATATGATTCCAAGTTTTTCGAACCATATCACTTCTGTTTGTCTTGGTGCATGCGTGTGTGTTTTGAGTGTGAGCTTGCTCGTGTATATGTGCATGGATTGCTTGGTGATATATTAAATCTCAAGAATCTTTGTTGTTGTTGATCTCTGATTGGTCAAAGATTTTTCTTTCTTTCTTTTCATACTTGGTCTGAGGGGTCCAGTTTTCCTCCAATAGAGTAATAGTTCTTTGGAGCATCCATATGGAGGAATCTTTTGGTGTATCCCCCGTAGGATGGGCAAGAGACGCATTGTTTCAACCACTAAACATCTCTTCTGGCATGTACTTATGGTATGTGGAAATCTTTGTACTGATTTACAGACATAGATTGTATGTAACAGCAGATATGTAAAGCACATTCACCAAACCAAAGAGAGGGATAGTCAAACTAAGTTATTCTTTTGCTGATAACAGTCACCAGGAGAGTTTCATCTATACACTGTATATGGGTTCAAATCTTTAGAAGGCCCTCACTCTTTTTTTAGATTACATGCATTTCTTGCCTGATTGTTCCTCATGTGGAGATTACTTTTCTGGATATGAGACAATCCAAAATACTTCACATTTACTTTTCTTGCTTTATGTCGTTTGGCCTACTATTATCTCTTACAGCTTATGAGATACAGCTGTATTTGATGCAGGAGACTGAGCTTGTTCCATATACTGTTATCTCTTACAGGTTACATACATAGATTGTATGTAACAACCGATATGTAAAGCACATTCACCAAACCAAAGAGAGGGATAGTTAAAATAAGTTATTCGTTTGCTGATAACAGTCACCAGAAGAGTTTCGTCTATACACTGTATATGGGTTCAAATCTTTAGAAGCCCATCACTCTTATTTTTTTAGATTACATGCATTTCTTGCCCTGATTGTTCCTCATGTGGAGATCACTTTTCCGGATATGAGACAATCCAAAAATCTCACTTTTACTTTTCTTGCTTAACATCGTTTGGCCTACTATTATCTCTTACAGCTTATGAAATATAGCTGTATTTGATGCAGGAGACTCAGCTTGTACCATATAGAAGGAACATCCAGGATCTCCTTTGTGATATAAGTATGTTGTGTTTAGTTGCTCCCTTTCTCTAAAATAATGTTACTTATCTTTTTCCAATATGTTACCCTAATAACTCATGAGTTTAATGAATGCTGTTGTTGTTATCGGCATCGTCAGGCATGATTCCTTATCCTGAACCTTATCAGAGCATGTACCAGCAGCGGCGTTTGGGTGCTCTTGGGATTGAATGGCGTCCTCCTTCCGTTAGATTTGCTGTTGGTCCATCAGATAATATCCATCTTGGTCTCCAAGAGTATCAGTTATTGCAGCCATTTGTGGACTTGGAAAGATTTAATGAACCGTTACCAGAGTTTCTTGATGCTATGGACTGGGAACCTGAAAATGAAATTCAAAGTGATGATAACGATTCAGAGTATAATGTTACTGAGGAATATTCTAGTGAAGGAGAACATGGAATCTTAAGTACAAGTTCTTCTGGTGATCCAGAATGCAGTGCAGAAGACAGTGAGGCTGGTGGCAGTAATAAGGAAGGTCTCCGCAGATCTAAAAGGAAAAAACACAAGTCTGAGGTAAAGAGAGTACATTTTCTTGCTCAATGTTTCCTGTTGCCTTTTATGGAAAATTGATGTTTTTGGTATTTTTCAGGTTGAGTTGGTGACTTCTTCAGGGAGACGTGTTAAGAGGAGAAACCTGGATGAGCGTGATGGGACTGCGTCCAGGCGCAATAGGAAAAGACAATCAAGAAATGGCAGGTTCGCTTCAAGGAGAAAATCCTCCATATCAAAGACATTGCGGCCTCAGAGAGTTGCCGCACGCAATGCTCTTAGTTTGTTTTCTCAAATTACAGAAGAATCTACAGATGAAGAAGATGAAGATGGCTCTGACAGTGATTCATCAGAAGATGAATCAACACTAGCAGGCTTAAACGTCCAAAGCAATGAATCTGACAGATCAATGCAAAATGTGCAGCAGAAGTGTCCAAGAGAGAAGGAAGTATCTGTTGATGGATGCAAAAATGTGGTGAAGCCTCTTAACCTCCCCGAATTTCATAGCAATGTTGGAAACAGGAAGAGATTGGTCCTCAAGTTACCAGTTCGTGATTCTAAAAAGCTTGCTTTGCATGAAAGCATAAAATCTGCATGCGACAGGCAGGGTGATGTGGCAGGCTCAGCCAGTACTTCAGGGACTAGTAACATTAGACGAACTTATTCTAGTTCCCATGAGCTGGCACTTGCTTCTGATACTGCAGTTGATGCTGTTCTGACTCGGAACTATGGTGGAACTAAAATCAGAGAGAGAGGACAAGCTGAAAATGTTGATGATCGTACCAACTTGACTGCAGGGTACAAAGATAACAAGATTAGATGGGGAGAAGTGAAGGCACGTTCATCGAAGCGTTTGCGTCTAGGAGATGCTCCAGCAACAGATACATGGGCTAACTCAAATGTGAATCTTGATAATCATAGCACAATTGAAAACAATGTCAATGGTCATGTGAAGTCAGAGGATGTGGATGGAATTGTGCCACCTCATTCAGAAAGTCAAACTTGTGGAGTGAAAGTGGGAATAAAGGCTTGCAGGAGTAAGCAACACTCAAGTATTGAAAAATCAGAGGGGATGGAAAATGGAAAAGATAAAAATCTTGCTGCTGACTATGTCCAGGAACCTTTGGGTACCCAACAGTGGTCTCCAGATGCCCACCAAGAAAAGGAAGGTGCATCTTCACGCACATGTAATGGCAGTAAAACTGAAGCAGCATGGCTTGTAGATGTGGGAGACAAAGATGGGCCTGGTAGCAATGGACATAGGTTTTATGACGAGCCACTAGAGAGGGATGTAATGACAACCAATAGCAATGCCGACCTGATTCTGGAAGTTGTAGAGAATACTCTTGTTGCTAGAAGGTTGAGGATCAAACCAAAAGGTCTAGTGAAGGAATCCCAAAGTCCATTGTCCAGACTAAATTCTGTTACTATGCTGGAATATGGGGCAGGTTCTGGACACGATCTCATGATGGAAAGTCCCACACAAGTGGAACATCAAGAGGATGTTGGTACTAGTGCACCCAGTCGGAGTCATCAAGATGGGAGTTGTAGGTCAGGAAAATCAGATTATCAAACTAAAGATTACAGGCCATCCATTTTTGAAGACTCAAGGAGGTTATATTCCGATTCGAATGATAGGAGATACAATGCTGTTTATAAAAGGTCCAAATCATACAGGGGGAGAGTGCAGTCAGAGAGTGAAACCTGTGCAACAAAAGAAAATGCTTCAACTTCCAACAATAATTCTATAGACTTGGAAGTGGAATCTCCTGAAGCTACTACTGACAGTATCCGCAGAACAAGATCCATCTGCATGAAGGCTGCAATGCATGAACAAACCCATGGAATATGTAATTCTAGGGCAGGAGAGGGTCACAGTTCTGCAGAGACGTCAAACAGTCTCGAAAAGTTCGCTGAAAATGGACGGGAGCACCTCTTATGTGATGAATGGAAGTCAAGTTCTAGAGTGACTGTTGGGTTAAGGTCTGCAAGAAGTAGGAGAGGAAATCATTATGACAGGGACGTAAATCCCTTTTATAAGAGAAAGACACAGCACTCGGCTAGAAAACCATCATGGCTGATGTTATCAGAGCATGAAGAGGGCTACCGATACATCCCCCAGCATGGTGATCAAGTTGCATATTTAAGACAGGTAACTAGCACCATGCTTGTGAATGTCGTTTCTCATTAACTGCAAATTGTTTGTATCACTATTTTTTTTTTTTTCTGAGTGATCGCATGTTGGTCTTAAGTTTGATGCTGATCATTCTTCTGATCTTAACTGCTCTTTCAGGGCCATCAAGAATATGTGGAGTGGAGCAACTCCCATGAGTCGGGACCTTGGAGGTCAATTAAAGGAATAAGAGCTGTTGAGTTTTGCAAAATTCAAGACCTTGTTTATGCGGCTCTTCCTGGATCTGGGGAAAGCTGCTGCAAACTCACCCTTGAGTTTATAGATCCTTATTCTCTTGCATTTGGGAAAACCTTCAAATTGACTCTGCCTGAGCTGATTAACTTTCCTGACTTTCTCGTTGAAAGAACACGCTATGATGCTGCAATAAATAGAAACTGGACTCACAGGGATAAATGTCAGGTCTGGTGGAGAAATGAGAATGGAGAAGGTGGCAGTTGGTGGGGAGGTAGAATTCTGCAAGTAAAACCCAAGTCTTCTGAATTTCCAGACAGCCCGTGGGAAAGATATGTTATCCAATATAAAAGTGATTCCTCAGAGCAGCATCAACATAGTCCATGGGAACTTCATGACCCTGACAACCCATGGGAACACCCTCATATTGATGACATGACGAGAGAGAAATTACTTACTGCTTTATCCAAGATAGAGAAGACATCAAACAGGACTAAGGTATTTTTTTCAGTAAGAAACTTATCCGTTAAATTTCTTCTGCTGTTTTCTATTCGATTTACAATGTCTATGTTGATGATTGTCTGAAACATTTCAGGATTATTATGGGATTCAAAAGCTGGCTCAGATCTCACACAAATCTGATTTTTTAAACAGGTATGTCCTTATTCATTGTATTACTGTCATTGATCCTTTAAGTTCTTTTGTACTTGTAGTTAAGGAAAGATGCAAGTAAATATATCCTAATTTTGTTTAATAGCTCAAATATTTGTCCTTCAAGCCTCAAAATGAGGGTAGGGATTGGTGGCTTAGTGCTAATGGTTAATTTTTATTTCATCCATTCTGGTCAAATACCTTTTCAGCTTAATATATATATATATATATGTGTGTGTGTGTGTGTGTAATATGCTATATAGTCGCAGGCACACCCAGGTGCAAGGGTGCTCCTTGTGCCTAGAGGGACTAGGCCTGCCTAGTTGCGTGACTAGGTGTCAAGGCACAAAATTGAGTATTTTAAATTTTTAAAAAAGAACAAATTGAAAATAAATTCCAAAAATTATAAAAAAAATTCAAAAAATAAGAAAACATAGAAATATAAAGATATGAATAAATACTTGTCAATAACAAGAACAACCTAAGGTTAAATCAAACAATCATACACAAAGAAGTAAGTTGAGAAACATACAAATACAATGATAGTTATAATACTAGTTAGTCTAGTTTTCTTAATCCCTGCTACTCCCTCAATCTACTGTGGTCTCGTCATCATCGCCATCATCTTCTTGTAAATCCAAAAAGAATAAACAATCAAACAATGGTTACATAAATGAAGTAAAGCAAATGTTAGAGTTAACTACTAAGACTTAAGAGTCATCTTCCTGCACCTCTTCCTCATCAGGAAGATCAAGATCGTCATCAAAATCATCTCCCTGAGAGATATAGACATCCTCTTCCTCAGTATCCTCATCGTCCTGCTCTTCTCCAACATTGTCATTTAGTTTTTTATGAGCTTCAGACTGAGAAATGTGGCTCTCCCTCTGCCCTCTCCCACGCCTCTGGTATTGCTTAGTAGATGGAGCATCACGTTTACTTGATCCTTCAGCAAACTCAACATGTGACCTGGTGAGACCATCACCTTGATGCACTAGATTATCTCCAGCATCTTCTTGAACAATCCACTCATCACTTTCGTCAACCTCTCTTAACAGAATAGGATCTGTATACGTTTGCATTCTCAAATGATCCTCATGTTGACGACGAAAGAGCTGATTGTATTAAACGTATACTAGATCATTCAATGTCTTAGCATGCAGCCTATTTCTCTTGTTAATATGGATTTGAAAAGAAAAAGTAATTAAAAATTTAGAATGCAATGAATGTATACTAAATTACTAATAACTAATAAGTATTAAATCTTAATATCTAAGTAGCTTACGTTCTCAAAGACACTCCAATTGCGCTCACAAGGAGATGCATTGCGTATTTAGGAGAGGACCTTAAAGGTGAATGTTTGAAGATGTGGGGCTTCAGCCCCAAAGTTAATTCACCACACACCCACAAAAGTTGAAGAAAATTAAAGATAGAAAAATAAAATAAAATTATAATTTTATAAAATAAAATTTTGAGTTAAAACTTAAAACATAGAATAACATAAAACACTTACAAGGGACTAGGTTTTTCTCTTGAGTATTGCTAGGTCATTGCTAAACAAGCCTTTCGCCTATTTGTAAATGTATATCCCATCTACCACCGTGTCAGCCTTATCTCCATCATATAGTGTGATGACTCGGGTTTTCAAATGAAATTTTAAATACAAACTAATTTCTAATGCAGGATCGATCCAACTTGAAATAATTTTTGTAAAATAGTGCAATGCAGCAGAAAATCTTTTCTTTCCAATTCACTTTGAAAAGCCCTGAGTGTCATTTTTCTTCTATAAAAAACAAGGATTCTCGGTGAAATGAGCGCTCATTTTTACCAAAAATCCGATAGAGTTTCCTCTGTTTTTCAGACATATGACATTTAACACATGTCATTGCGGAGCACCTGATAAACATTGTTGACAATTTTAAAATATAAATGGAGACTCTGTCTCTTTTTCATACATCTAATAAAACAAAGACAGTTTACCCCAACACAACACACCCAGAATCTCCACAGCACAACCTAGTAACATAAGCCTTCCAAATTCCCATAATTATATACAATGCAGTCTCTTTCTTATTTCTAATATGACAACTTCAACTCAAAGACCAATTTTTACCCGTCCTCTTCCCAAGCTTCTGTTGGCACGCTCCTATCAGTAAGCAGCTCCTATTCCTTCGGTGTCCTTTGTTCTACGATACTGTCAACATGCCAAACCTGCTACTATTCTCTGTATCTGAGGCATTGCAAACCACAGCAATGCCTCAGCAAGCAATCGCTTGTGTAGGTGGAGGCGGAATAAGACGCAATGTTTTATATAAACGGAATTCATGATAATTATATATAAATCAATTTAGCCATGCTGAATCATGCAAACAACAATTTAATTATCATTTAACTTGAAATCATTCAACATTTATTGAAATCATGAATCCATGCCAAAATAGAAGGAATACCAATGCATCAGTACGAAACACGTTTTTTGAAAAGCAAAGTATGCAATCACATGTCAAACTTACAAGTCATTTACATTTCCTAATACCAGTTTTCGCTCTTACGAGCCATTTCACATATCAAATACCAACGCGTTGTTGTGTGTATTAAGTACACAACAAACAATATTATCCTCTTCAACGCAGTGAGTCGGCGTAATGGGTTAAACCCAAAGACATACCTCAAGGCTTTACTTCTGAGAGACAGGTAGCTCGTCCAGCCCAAAGGCCCGCCCACATCATAACGACTCCGTAGCTCGCCCACATCATAACGACCTCTCAGAATGCGTCAAACTCCCCAAACAAGAGGGCTAAATCCCAAGGACTGGTAGCTCATCCAGCCAGAAACCGGTAGCTCGTCTAGCCTGAATGCCGCCCACATCATAACGACTCCGTGGCTCGCCACATCATAACGACCCCTCTTGCTCAGACGAGCCATTTCACAATTTCCTGGTATCAGTCTTACATTTCTCTCACATGGTTCACAATAATGCATAGTTTATGCATAATAGTTTAATCATAATTCAAATTCAGCATGCACATTCATCTTATCTTTTGTATAAATCGAAAAGATTCATTTCAATGCTTGAAATTCATATACACATGCATATATAGTGAAAATCGTAGCAATCTTAATTCCACCTACCTCAATTGGAGATCTTCTAATTCACTGACGCAAGTACTTCATTCAGTTTGCGTATGCGCTCCCTATCAGTCACCTCTGTAACAATATAAACACATGTTCAGTTATACAATTCTAGGACTTCTCCTAATACTATTTAGCATAAGGCAAAGTGACAGTGTTCATTACTGTGCCAAAGGCATTTCATTAGCTATTGGTTGATAGCTAATTTAATAGCAAACAATTATTGGATTTCCAATCCACGCCATTGGCCTTGGATTGGCTATTCACTACTCTTCTTAAGTGACTGCAAGTCACTATCACTATTCAGTGGTCTTAACCCTTGATTCCTATCCATATCAACTCTTGGTTTGGAGCTGGGTGTTATTTCCCATGCTATAGTCTTCAATACAACCTTTAATTGTATTCTTAAATCAGACTGATATAATGAGCATCGTGAACAGTTCATATCACTCAATTTCTTTCTGTCAATTTATCCAAATTCCATATTTTATATCATATCTAAGCTAATTCACGGTTCAGGAATCCACCTGTGACCTCTAATCATTTATTCGACATCACAAGGTGTCTGGTTGAATAGTGACAGATCAGACGGCCTAGATCATCCAATCTATTTCACTTCAAATTCATATAATTCTAGTCATCCTATCATTTTTTATGACGAGGAACTTATCTCTAGTGTCTGATCGTCAATCAGACATCACGAAGTTACTATATGAACAGTACCCGATCGGACAGCTGAGATTGTTTGATCAGTTTTCTGCCTAGATTGACAATCTCAGTTAGGTTTGGCTAACATTAGGCACTTAATTACTTATCCCTAAGTTTTGATTTGAAAATAGATGGCTAGATCGTCTCTAAACTTAGATCGCGTGTAAAACCGTATGGATTTATCCAAAAATCAAAATTCACGAATTGGGTTTTGTAAATCTCCCCTTCTAGTTGCATTTATGTGCATTTTCCACCGTTGGATGGGCTGGATTGGTTCAGATCAGTCGTGAAACCTCCAATCTTAGCCGTGCGATGTTCCCCTCTTCAATCGATGGTCAAGATCATGTTGGATCCCCCAATAACTTCGGGGGTTTTGTTAGGCTCAACGTGCTGAACAAAATGACCGGTCGGATCATCGATTTGAGCCGGCGTCTTCTCCGGCGATGGCCTGAAACTCTAGCGACCCAAGAAAACCCTTGTTTTCCCGCACGCATCTCTCTCTCTCTCTCTCTCTCTCTCTCTCTCTCTCTCTCTCTCTCGTCGCCACAACCTGGGGTTTCCCGGCGTGCCGGTTTTCCCTTTCCTCTCTCCTTCTCTTCTCTTCTCCTCTCCTCCTTCTTCCTTCTTCTCTTCTTCCCCTTCTTTTTCTCTCCTCTTCTTCTTCCCATCTTTGTTTGATCTCATCATCTTTGACTAGTACCCTTTGGTCATCACTTCTAACACACTTAATGTGGTCTAAGTCCTTACTCTTCCTTTCTCTTACTTTTGTGAGTTTAAATACATCTTTCTCACTTTCTCTTGTTCCTAATCTATTATAGAGATCATTATATGCCTTGAGTTTAGCCTCACTTATTATTCTCTTAGCAACTTTTTTAACATTCTTATATTGCTAAAACTTTTCATTGTTGTTAGTCTTTTGCCATGCTTTAAAACACATGTTTCTCTTTAATAACTTTTTTTACTCCACAAGTTTTCTTTATTGGTTGCCTTTTACCTTTAGATACCCCCAGGACATCTTTTGCCACTTTCTTAATGAACATGGCCATATTAGTCCACTTTGTGTTTACTTCTATTTGATCATGCCTATTTCCTTCTACTGTCAACTTGTTTGTACGATTAGAATGCTTGAAGTGAAAGAGGCCTTGAAAAAGATGAAATTAGGAAAAGTTGTAGGTCCTGATGGTATACCAATAGAGGTTTGGAAGTATATGAGAGATACTGGGGTAGTTTGTTTGACAAAATTGTTTACCAAGATTGTGAAATCGAAGAAAATGTTAGAATAAGAATAAAGGAGACACATAAAGTTGCACTAATTATCAGAGATCAAACTTATGAGCCATGACATGAAACTTTTTGAAAAAGTGATTGAGAAGAGGCTAGGTCATGAGACAAGTGTATTAGAGAACCAGTTTGGTTTTATGCCTGGGAGGTCTACAATGGAAGCTATTTTCTTGTTTAAACAATTGATAAAAAAATATAGGGAGATGAGGAAGGACCTCTACATGTTCTTTATTGACTTAGAAAAGGCTTATCCCTAGAGAGTTAATTGGTGGGAGTTGGACAAGAAAGGGGTGGGTTTCATGGGGGAATATAGACATAATTAAGGATATGTATGAGGGAGTGGTAACAAATGTTAGGATTACTAGTGTAGAGATCAATGATTTTCCTATTCCTATAAGATTGCACCAAGGACTGGCATTGAACCCGTGCCCTTTCACGTTGGTTATGGATGAGTTAACAAAACATCTACTTGAGGAGATTACATGGTACGTGTTATTTGCAGATGATATAGTATTGATTGATGAGACAAGGGAGGGTGTAAACACAAAGCTAGAGTTATGGAGAGATGCATTAGAATTTAAAGGATTTAAAATTAGTCAAACTAAGATTGAGTATATGGAATACAATTTTAGCAAGGAGAGGAGCGAGAGTGGAGTACCAATAAAGATTGATAATCAAGAAGTCCCCCTAAAAGAATGCTTTTGATACTTGGAATCAATAATTCATGAGAGTAGAGAGATTGAGAGGGAGGTTATCCCAAGAATCCAAGCGGGTTGGAACAAATGGAGTTGCGCCATTGGAGTTTTGTGTAATTGGAGGGTGCTACTCAAACTAAAAAGAAAATTCTATAGGATGGCTGTAAGTCAGCCACGCTCTATGGATCAGAGTGTTGGGCTGTTAAGGAACAACATGTATATAGGATGAGTGTAGCTGAAATGTGGATGTTGATATGGATGAGTGGCTAGGTAAGAAAGGATAGAATTAGAAATGAAAATACTAGAGGAAACTTAGGAATAGCACTAATAGGTAATAAGATGGGGAGATTAGACTTAGATGGTTTGGACATGTCCAACATAGACCAAAAAGGGCACTAGCTAGGAGTGAGGGGATCCAAGTCGAAGGTTCTAAAAGGGCAAGGGGAAGGCCTAAAAGAACGTGGATAGAAGTGGTGAGAAAAGATTTAAAAACTTTGGGAAAGAGAGAGAATACATCCTGTTATCTCAGCTGACCCGTATTTAATAATGACATGCTCTTTGCAATAGAAACAACAGATTTCATTGAAAAATAATTAGAGGAACTGATTGATATATGCACCCCTTTCAGTGGATTTGAATACCACCCTGTTTACATTTTTGTATCCAAGTTAATGAAATGAAGCCAGCAACATAATATAAAACTCACTCATGAGATGAATTGGGAAAGGACAAAAATGGGTGGAAATTATAAAAACACAAAGAAAACAAGTAAGTGACTGCTTGGAACTTGCTCCTGCTGGATGAAGCCTTTGTTTCATGGAAGGGCCTATGGGAAAATGGAATCAACTTTTAGAGGTTTTTTTTACATGCAGGTTGATGGCTTAGGGTTCAGATCTTACTAGGCTTGAATAAGTAGATGCGACTGTGGATTATTCAGCATGGTTGCTCCTTGCTGGCAGGTTATGGCAGCTGTCCTTTTTTCTCTGCTAAAAATGTTATTTAGGCTGCATCTGTATGTGTTGCATTACACAAAATTTGTAGTTGTGAGGCCCAAAAATTCTTGCTATAAGGATTTCGTTTCCATATGGAAAGGAGAATTGCTCACCATCAACCTGCCTTCTCTATAACATTGGGCGTTTTTTTCTTACATATATGTTTGTACTTATATTTCTGCCTAAGCCTCGTAGTCCTGATATAGACTAGTATTGCGAGCCAAGACAGTTGATTTGATGTGGTGGTTTCTGGTTGAATATTGTGAAGAAATTGAAAGTAGAAGCAGCGAAACATCTTCCTAGGATCATTAGAAAGCTGCCTTCTATAGACAACCACAGGTGGGATTCTGGTAGCCTAGAAGTGAAGGGTCTGTTAAGGGGAAAATAAATTGCTAGCTCTCCAACCTTGTCATGATGTATTGGCTGTTAAAATTGAAGAACACGAAGTTCACATCTTGCTAAAACCAAAAGTCTGCAATTGTACAATATTAAGTAGGCCCAACTATTGCTATGGGGCACAGGGGGGCCACCAGTGGTATAGGACCCTCTACTTTCAAGCTTTTGAAATACAATAATGGATTGAAATGAAGTCTAGGAAGGTAAAATTTTAGTGACCTTCTGCTAATAGGTAGATTGACATGTTTAATGGTTCTACAACTATATGATCTTAAGCAGGCCCAACTACTGATATGGGGTGCAAGGGGGACCACCGGTGGTGTGGACCCTCTACTTTTAAGCTTTTGAATTACAATAATGGTTTGAAATGAAGTCATCTAGGAAGGAAAAAATTTGGTGAGCCTTTGGTTATTAGGTAGATCTGATTTTTTTTTAAGTTTATTTTTTATAGCAAGATTTATGAAGCAAACTACCTAGAACCTGTTATCTTAATTCCTAAATATACTTGAACTCTCCCCCAACAAGGGGGAAAGTGCCACTTTGAACCTCTGACTAAGTGTAACGAGGAGAGGTGCCATGTTGTCTATAACCAACCACACTAGACGGCTTTTGGGAATAACACACCATGGTCAGCCCTCAAGTTTTTCAGGAGCTATTGCAAACTATTACTATAATAGAGAAACCAAATTATGGATTAGAAGGATAGTAAAGGTCTACTCATCGAAATGTCCTTATAATGATATTAACTTAGAAGAGACATGATCTCCCTGAACACATCTAACTTCTAAGTTGGGTTTAATTAAGTGGACTATTGTCAACTTCCACTTAAGCAGATGTTGAAGGTTGTAAATGGGGTTTTGCAATGAAAGATAGCTCATAGCTGATTTGTGGTTATATATATGTGTGTGTGTGTGTGTGTGTATGTATGTATGTATGTATGTATACACCATGAGCCATGCTTATTAAACCACCTCTTATACTCTTTTCACCCAAACCTATGTCCTTTTTAATATACAATTTTGTTACATGTTCCTTTTTGAGAAAATAACTCTTTTGCATTTCTTGTCTTGTTTGAACTGGAAATAGTGATATGTCTCTTATTTCACTTGCCATCCTGAAATTTTAATGATCATCATCATCATCAAAGCCATATCACGATTAGGGGTTGCCTACTCTAATATTGTTCCTCTATTCCCCTCTATCAAGTGTCATGGCTTCATCTAATTAAAAAGTTTTTAAATCTTTTTTCACCACTTCTATTCACTTCATTTTAGGGCTTCCTCTTGCCCTTTTAGAGCCTTCGACTTAGATTGGTTCACTCCTAATTGGAGCCATTTTTTATCTCCTTTGGACATGTCCAAACCATCTAAGTCTAGCCCCCATCATCTTGTTATCTATCGGTGCTACTAAGTTTCCTCTAATGTTTTCATTTCTAATTCTATTTTCCGATACACTTGTCTCTCTTCTTAATCACTCTTTACAAAAAAGTTTCATGGCATGGGTCATAAGATTGATTCCCCAATAATCATTGCAATTTTGTATGACTCCTTTATTCATATGGATTGGTACAATAGAGTTTTTCCTCTATTCATCTGGCATTTTCTTGGATTTTACAATCTTAGCATCTCCCATATACTTTCAAAACTATATTGGTATACTATCACGCCCCAAAGGTTTTTTTCATCTTTTTCAGGGCCTCTTTCACTTTAGGTATCCTAATCCTATGGTCATATCTATAATGTTATTTGGGTTTACGGTTCCTTCAATCTCTATATTCTTAGGACAATTGTTATTTAGAAAATTTTGGAAGTAACTGTCCCACCTTTGATTCATCTCGTCATCTTTGACGAGTACCCTTTCATCATTACTTTTAATGCATTTAACATGGTTTATGTCCTTAGTTTTCTATCCTCTTATTTTTCAATGTTAGAACACATCTTTCTCACCTTCTCTTGACCCTCATCTATTATATAGATCATCATATGCTTTGAGTTTAGCATCACTTACTACTATCTTAGCAACCTTTTAAGCATTCTTGTATTGCTCAAAGTTTTCGTCATTTTAATCATTTGTCGTGTGTTAAAACACACCCATTTTTCTTTAATAACTTCTGCACTTTTGCATTCCACCACCAAGTTTCCTATTCTGGTTGCCTTTTTACCTTTAGATACTCTTAGAATATATTTTTTTACTTTCTTAAGGGATTAGGCCATATTAGTCTTGTGGTGTTTACTTCTGTTTGATTGCTCCACTTTCTTTCAACCATCAACTTGTTTGTGAATGATGGATGTTATCTTCTCTTCTTTTAACTTTGTACACTTAGTTTTTGTCCACTTATTAAGTTCATTTCCTTTCTTCCATATCTTAATGTTAATATCCATAACTATTAATCTATATTGTGTGGTTAAACACGCACCAGCTATCACCTTACAAGCCTTGTACATTGATCTTTCGGTATTTCTTAGTAGAAAAAGTTTGTTTTGTTTTTAAATGATCCATCTTTAAAGGTTAGTAAGTGTTCATCCCTTTTCTAAAGAATGTATTTGCTAGAGCTAGGTTATATGCTAAAGCAAAATCAAGGATATCTTATCCCATCTCATTTCTTTCTCTAAACACCATACCCTCTATGTACCCTATCAGATCTTTTCTTTTCTTTTCCAACATGACCATTCAAGTATGCATCCATAAATATCCCTTCTGTATTGAGAATTTTTTTGCATTACTCCCTCTATATCTCCTCAAAACTATCTTCTGATTTTATCTTCTAACCCTACCTATGAGGTATATGTACTTATAGCATTTATGATCTTCCCTCTTAGGACAAGTTTTATTAGTAGAATTTTATCACTAGTTCTTCTATTATTTATAACTTTATCCTTAAATTCTTTATCCACCATTATCTCTATGTCATTTCTATGATTGTCCTTTCCTACGTACCAGAGCCTATACCCATTCATTTCTCTAGTTTTAGCCCCTTTCTAACTGGTTTCTTGAACTCTCTTTCGTTCCATTGCATCTACTAACTCCATACTCTTGCATGTCAATGTGCCTATGGTGCATGTGGCAATACGAATTTTATTCTCCTGAGCTAGTCTTTACCTACGTACATATAGAACGTCGTGGGAACCCCTGCTTACTTCCCACTGCACTTGGGTTTTGATGCAGCAATGCCACTTTTGAGGGAATGCTCTACCAACCATTACCCATTTCACACTGCACCTGGGACTTGATGCCGCGTGTTGCTTATGGGGGAACACGTAGCAGCCCTTGTCCATTCTCACCTTCTTTTAAAAACAATTTAGGTGCTTAATTAGGAAGTATATATTTGTCATCTAGAAGGGAAACCTTGGCGCAGCAGTAGAGTTGTTGTCATGTGACCTTGAGGTCAAAGTTCAAGGCATGGAAACAGCCTCTTGCAAAATATGAGGTAAGGCTGCATACTATTGACCCTTGTGGTCCGCCCCTTTCCCGGACCCTACATACATAGGGGCTTTGTGCACTGGGGCTGCCCTCTATATTTTTCATCTAGAAGTATATAGTTGTTTATTGTTCTCTTATGAAATTATGTTTTTTTATTCGTTATCATATATAGGATTGGCATTACTCTTATATCATTGATGCTTTTCAAAATGTTTCTATGTGCAAACATGTGCTTAAAAGTGGTATATTTATATGAAGTGAAGTAGACTCACAGTTTTTTCATGCATACTATAGACCAAATTTCATGTCCATTGAATGCCTTTACCCTATGTTTCTTGAAGTTGAAAATCATAACAGTCAATTGTTAATTTTTATTGAATTTTTCAAACACTTAAAACAAGCTATCAGTCATTTGAATGTATTGATTTCTTGCTGCTGCATCATTTCTGTATGCTGAACATGAGGAGCAGCTTAGATCTTTTGAAAATTGCTCTAGGGTTGTCTCTAGTTCTGCACATGCACCATGTGGGTATCTAGACTTGGGGGGCCTTGTTAGACCCGTCATATCCTTGTTGTGAACACTTACACGTGTTTATGTTCATGTCCACTAGTCATAGTTTCATTGCTAGGGTTATCATGAGCCAAATCATGTGACATCATCCTTGTCCTCTTTGGCACATGTCTATAGATTTCAAGATTGATGGTGGATCAAAGAAGATCAAGGATGGTCTAGCTATGGACGGTCAAGGTCATAATCTAACCCTCTTGGATCGTGAGAACTGAGCATAATTGGTCAAAGATGGATGGATGTCATCAACATGAAGTGCTTGAACGGTTTTGATCTTCCACAAAGGCTGTTTTTATGCCAAGATGAAAGATGCTTAGGATTTTCCAACGATGGACATTCTAGATCCAATCTTGATGGATGCATGGTAGAATCTCATATGGACATTTTGGATTTTCTTGTTAGAAAATGTCAATTGACTAGTCAAAGTTTCTTAGCTTGAAATGTTAAAAAATGTGTCTTACAAGTATTCCTTGGTCAAGGGTCAAGGTGTTGACTAGTTAAAGATTCTAAGCTACCAACGTTAAGTACTTGCTTAGGATGTAAAAGAGTTTTAGGAACTTGCTAATTCGTAATACATGTATTTAGAAGTTGTTTAGTTGTATTCGGCAATGACCCAATGTTTAGCAAGTGTTTATTTAGAAACACCCAACTTTAGGAAAGTCTTGGTAAGCAAGTACCTCATGTTTAGAAAGTATTCTCTAGCTTAGGAAACTAATAGAATTAGAAAGTTATTTAGTAGATTGTACATTGCATATTTGAGAGGGTTGTTTATCATCATCATCATCATCTTCAAGACCTTATCCCAATTAGGGGTCGGCCAAGGTCTTGATGACGATAATGATGAACAACCCTCTCAAATATGCAATATTTGAGAGGGTTGTTCTCATCTATATATACCTTATACTTGTATCAAATAACACAATTTTGAGATGAATAGAAGTGGACGTGTTTTCCATAGTGCTGGGAAGTGTGTGACTACATCTTAGCCCTTGCTTTTTCTGTATATATCTTTCTAAAGTTCTGCATCTCTTTGGAGGCATTTCTATATCCAAGGAGTGTGAGCTTTTAATCCTTCTTTAGTTCTATCTCTCTTGGTGGTGTTTCCGTATTTAGGAGCGATGAGCTAAGATTTTTACTTGAATTCTATGGAGGTGAATGTTCTGTATTCACAGAAAATTTTGGACTTCTTTTTCTTTTATTATACAATTTCTATTTCACTTGGTTATCCGCTGTCAATTTGGTATCAATGCTAAATGTTTGATGACATTTCAAGCAAGGTGCATAGCTACTTCGGATAAGGTTGCTCATGAATTGGAGATGGACGACGGGAGGAGATAGTCTCCAAGAATGCCTAGATCAATATGGCAAACGTGAATGAAAGTGGTAAGAAATTCAATATTGAATCTTCTAATAACACCTTAGATGATTCTCTTTCTTCTTCTACAAGAAGATGAGCGTTAGATTAGAGATCTTCATCGGACAAAGCTCCATGAAGGCAAGCTTTGACATCCATTTGTCTGGATTGAAGGTGAACATCCTAGAACTTGAAGGCAAGATGCATCCTAATGAATTCCTAGATTGGCCACACATTGTAGAGTGCTTTTTTTGAATATTCCTGGAAAATGATATTGTAAAACTCGTTGCTCTTAAATTAAGAAAGTATGCCACTTTCTTATGGAAAATTCTAAAGAAACAAAGAGCATGAGAAGGAAAGAATAAGATAAAAACTTGGAACAGATGAAGAAATGTTTTTTACTTAAAAACTATAGGATGAATATGTTTCTTAAAATTTGGACTTTAAAACAAGAAAACTTGAGCGTCGAGTGGAGTTTGAACATTTAATGTTGAAGAGTAATGTGGTTTCATAAGAACTTAGGTGCAGTAAAAAGTGGGCGTGGGTTCATGCCATGAAGGTCAAGAAGTACATAGGTAAATAGACTAATCTCAAGTGCATAAGATTCATATTGCTACATGGAATATAGGGACATTGACAAGTAAGAGTCTGGAGTTGGTAGATACGATGAAATGTGGAAGAGCCAACATCACTTGTATCCAAGAAACCAATTGGAAAGGGGCTAAACCTAGAGAAATTGATGGATATAAACTCGAGTACATAGGAAAGGATAATAACAGAAATGATGTAGGAATAATAGTGGCAAAGAATTAAAGGATAAAGTTGTGGACGTTCAAAGAATCAGTGATAGAATTATAATAATAAAACTTGTTCTAGGAGAGCAGATTATAAATATTATAAGTGCATACACACCACAAGTAGGGTTAGAATATATAATCAAAAGACAGTTTTTGGTAGATATGAAGGGAGTCATGCAAGAAATTCCCAAGACTGAGGGGATAGCTATAGGAGCAAACTTAAATGGCCATTTGGGAAAAGAAAAGGAAGGATATGATAGGATACATGGAAGGTATGATATAGGAGAATGAAATGAGATGAGGGAAACTATCCTCGATTTTGCTTCGACATATAACCTGACCATTGCTAATACATTCTTTAAGAAAAGGGATGGACACTTAATAACCTTTAAAAGTGGACTCCATAGAAGCCAAATAGACTTTTTTCTACCTAGGAATATCGAAAGATCAATTTGTAAGGATTGTAAGGTGATACCTGGTGAGAGTTTAACCTAATGCTTATAGATATCTATTAAAAGATAGAAGAAAGGAAATGAACTTAATAGGTATTCAAAAACTAAGTGGCGGGACTTAAAAGGAGAGAAAATAACCTCATTCACAAATAAGTTGGTGGTAGAAGGAAATTGGAACTATGAAACAAAAGTAAACACCATGTGGGCTAATATGGCTGAGTCCATTAAGAAAGTGGCAAAAGATGTATTAGGAGTGTATCTAAAGGTAAAAGACAATTAGTAAAGGAAACATGGTGGTGGAGTGAAACAGTATAAAAATTTATTAAACAAAACAGGTGTGTTTTAAAGCATGGCAGAAGACTAGAAATAATGAAAACTGTGAATAGTATAAGAATGCTAAAAAGGTTGCTAAGAGAATAGTAAGTGAGGTTAAACTTAAGGCATATGATGACCTCTATAGTAGACTAGGATCAAGAGAAGGTGAGAAAGATGTGTTTAAACTTGCAAAAATAAGAGAGCAGAAGGGTAAGGACTTAGACCATATTAGGTTCATTAGAAGGGATGATCAAAGGGTACTAGTCAAAGATGATGAGATCAAACAAAGGTGGGAAACTTACTTTCAAAAATTGTTAAATGACAATGGCTTTGAGAGTATAGGGATTGAAAATACTGTAAACGTAAATAACATTGGACATTATAGATATGAACGCATGATTAGAATACTTGAATTGAGAGGACTTGAAAAAGATGAAATTAAGAAAGGCCATGGGGCCCGATGGCATACCAATAGAGGTTTGGAAGCATATGGGAGATACTAGAGTAGTTTGGTTCACCAAGTTGTTTAACAAGATTATAAAATAAAATAAAAAATGCTGGATGAATGGAGGAAAAGCTCTATAGTACCAATTTATAAGAATAAAGGAGACATACAGAGCTGCACTAATTATCGAGGGATCAAATTTATGAGCCACACTATGAAACTTTTTAAAAGAGTGGTTGATAAGAGACTACAGCATGAGACAAGTGTATCGGAGAACCAGTTTGGTTTCATGCCTAGGAGGTCTACCATGGAAGCTATTTTCTTACTAAGACAATTGATAGAGAAATATAGGGAGAAGAGGAAAGAAATCCACACAGTCTTTATTGACTTAGAGAGCTTACGATAGAGTCCATAGAGAGTTAACATGGAGGATGTTGGGCAAGAAAGGGGTTTCCTGAAGTGTATAGACATAATCAAAGATATGTATGAGGAAGCGGTAACAAATGTTATGACCACTAGTGGCGAGACTGGTGATTTTTCTGTCATTGTAGGATTGCACTAAGGATCGGCATTGAGCCTATAGCTTTTCATGCTGGTTATGGATGAGTTAACAAAACATCTGCACGAGGAGATTCTACGGTGCATGTTATTTGCAGATTTATAGTTTTAATTGATGAGACCAGGGAGGTTGTAAACACTAAGGTAGAGTTATGAGGAGAAGCATTAGAATCTAAAGGATTTAAAATCAATCGAACTAAGACAGAATATATGGAATGCAATTTTAGCAAGGAGTAGAATAGGAGTAGAACACCAATTAAGATTGATAACCAAGAAGTCCCCGTAAAAGACCACTTTTAGTACTTAGGATCAATAATTCATGAGAGTGGAGAGATTGAGAGGGAGGTTACCCATAGAATCCAAGCGGGTTGGAACGTGTAGCTGAAGTTTTGTGTGACCAGCGAGTGCCACTCAAACTAAAAGGAAAGTTTTATAAAATGGCCATAAGGCTGACCATGCTCTATGGATCAGTGTTAGGAAGTTATGGAACATTATGTTCATAGGATGAGCATCGCGGAAACGAGGATGTTGAGATGGATGAGTGACAAGACAAGAAAGGATAGAATTAGGAATGAAAACATTAGAGGAAACTTAAGGATAGCCCAAATAGATAATAAGACGAGGGAGATTATACTTAGATGGTTTGGACATTGTCCAAAGGAAATCGAAAACAATACCGGCTAGGAGTGAGGCAATGCAAGTAGAAGGTTTTAAAAGGGCAAGGGGAAGGCCCAAAAGAACATGGATTTGAGAAAAGATTTAAAAACTTTGGGACTTAACGAAGCCATAGTACATAATAGAGGGGAATGGTGGAACAAGATTCATGTGGCCGGCCCCTAATTGGGATAAGGTTTTGATGGTGATGATGAGTGATGGAGTTGAGCCTAAAGAGCAAACCCTAACACACTTGTTGGGCAGATTAAAGAAGAAAATTGGAGAGTACATTTACATACTCGTCTTCAATGACGTTCAGAAGCTGGCCTTGATAGCTGAGAAGCAACAAAAGAAAGTTTCTAAAAAAGATGTTTTTAAACCCTATGGTAAGAAAAATACTTCCAATTGGGGGAGTGTTTTGTCTTCTAAGAATGATGATAAGTGGTTGTTCTAGTTCAATCTTGAGAGAATGTTTTAAATGTCAAAGTCTTGGACACATTGCCTTTGACCGTCCAAACCGCAAAGTGGTTGCTTTGATAAAATAATCTGAGTATGAGGAGGAAGAATCACAATCGGGTTTTGATGAAGAAGATACCATCCTGCAATCAAGGTGAGATGTTAGTAGTGCAAAGAAGCTTTAGTGCCATTCATAAAGACGATAATGATTGCCTAGTACACCATGTTCCACATGAGGTGCACATCAAATGGAAAGGCATGTGATATTATTATTGACAATGGTGCTTGAGGGAATGTTGCTTCCTCAGATTTATTTAACAAGTTGAAATCAAAGCGGGAACCTCATCATCAATTGTACAAACTCAAGTGGCTGGACTAGGGACATCAAATTATGTTAACCTGCCAATGCCTAGTCTCTTTTCATATTGGAAACATATACAAGGATGAAATATGGTCTGATATTATTCAAATGGACGCTTGTCACTTATTGTTGGGACTCCCATGGTAGTATGACAGAAAAGTTTAGCATGATGAATTTAAGAACACTCATTTCTTTACAGGGATGAGAAAATTGTTCTGACACTCAAAAACCTGAAATAACTTCTAAATCTTTAGAAGTGATTCACTTAAGCAGCAAGCAAGAAGTTGATTCATTTTTAGAATGTTGCATGTTCCTTAATTAAGGCAGAAGATGATGAGAAATTAACAGACAATCATCAGTTGTACAACCGTTACTTCATGTGCTTGAAGATGTATTCCTTAAGGAAATTCCTAATGTCTTACCTCCCGTAAGAGATATAAAACATTTAATTGACTTTGTTCTTAGACCTGCAATTCCAAAGAAAGCTACATTGAAGATGTATGAGCCCAAAGGAGCACAAGGAGTTGCAACATCAGGTCAAAGAGTTGATGGCCAAAGGCTTGGTACGAGAAAGTAAAAGTTCATATGCAGTACCTGCCCTTATTGTGCCAAAGAAGGATAGGTCGTGGAGAATGTGTGTTGATAGCAGGGCAGTGAATAAAATCACGATCAACTATCGCTTTCCAATTCTCAATCTTGATGATTTGTTAGACCAACTTCATGGTGCAACGACTTCTTCAAAGGTTCACCTTCATAGTGGGTACCATCAGATTTGCATGAGATCAGGTGATGAATGGTAAACTGCCTTTAAAACTAGAGATGGACTATATGAATGGTTGGCGTTGCCTTTTGGGTTGTCTAATCCTCCCAGTAATTTCAGGTGCTTAATGACACGTCTTTAAACCTTTTAGCGGGAAATTTGTTGTTGTGTATTTTTATGATATTCTTGTTTGCAACGAAAGTTAAGAGGAGCACTTAAGTCATCTTGGGCATGAGATCAGGTGATGAATGGGAAACTGCCTTTAAAACTAGAGATGGACTATATGAATGGTTGGTGTTACCTTTTGGGTTATCTAATCTCCTAGTAATTTCAAGTGTTTAATGACACACGTCTTTAAACCTTTTAGCGGGAAATTTGTTGTTGTGTATTTTGATGATATTCTTGTTTGCAACAAAAGTTAAGAGGAACACTTAAGTCATCTTGAGCAGGTGCTACATGCTTTGCGAGTAAAGTTCTACAAGAAATTGAAGAAGTACAATTTCTTCACCAACAGCCTTATCTTGGGTTATGATATTTCAATAGATGGAGTAAAGATGGATCTGAATGTTTTAGATCAAAACCTAAGGGATTCGTCTTTATTTTCCAAAATGCAGCGAGAAGAGACTGGTGCTTGAGAGTGTGTGACTGCATCGCAGCCCTTGCGTTTTTTGTATCACTTGGAGTGGGCTCAAGTGTGGTGAGACTCCTAACTCTGTATACCAAGGTGGTGAGTATATGTATCCTTGTGCTGATTAGTTTTCTACCCATAGTTCTGTATCTCCTCCGTGGCATCTCTGAATCCAAAGCATGGTGAACTATTATCTTTCTGAACTTCTGTATCTCTTTAGTGGTGTTTCCGTGTCCAAGGAGTGGTGAGCTTGTAATCCTTCTTTAGTTCTGTATCTCTTGGTGGTTTCTTTGTATCTCTTTAGTTCTGAATTATGTGGTGGTGAACATTCTGTATCCATAGAAAATATTGGACAACTTTCTCTTTTATTACACAATTTTTATTTCACTTGGTTATCCGGTGTCATACTTTCATAAAGTCAATTAATTTTTTTGCTGCTAGGATTAACTGTTTTCCTCGTGATTTCCATGGCAGCATTTTACAATGGATTTGTGTCCATCATGAGCAGCTACCTTTAGAGTATTTATGGAAAGATACAGGAGTAATTATAAAATATTAGTCAACAGGTTTGCTTCCTTGAGAGTGTTTTAGATGATCAAGCCAAGGAAGAGCAAAAATAGTGACGGTTCCAATGGTCTCCTGCCTCAAACATATTAGTTACTATATTTTATTTTAATGCTTTGGGTTTTGTGTGAGGTTATAGATGGTCTACAGGACTGTATTTTATGTATCTATTTTACTAATTGAAATTGAATTGTTAAAGCATTTTTCTATGGAAATGCGGGTTTCTTATTCTGGCTCACTGATTATAATCCACAGCACTATCTTTGCTCATGATGCTTTACATGGTGTATTCTTTTTGTTTTAGAATTACCTTGCGCTATTGTTTATTAGTGCTCTATTGACGTCTGCAAGGAATACCCATCTAAAAGGAAAGTGGCTGTCAAGTAGAGCACCTAGTTAATGACAGAATGCTTAGTCCTCTGTCCTTCAGAAGCAATAGAAAAGGGTGAACAGGAATCATTTAGCCACCACATGGAGAAGAACTTAACTGATGGACAATGCTATCTTGTTGTTCTTACCAAACTCTGTACTCTGTAACTGCAGATAAGATTAATGCTTTTATGTTCCTCGTCTCAAACATTAATAACCACAAGTTAATGCTATCGACTTTGTGCTACATTCTTAGCCGGGTTTTCATGACATTGATATAAAAAATTCAATATGAAGATTACATTGAATTGCTTGAATAAGTTGGCCATTTTACTTTCCAATTATTGCTGCTGAAAGTAAAGGAATCCGATAAACTGAAGCTCTTTGATTTCCTGCAGGTTTCCAGTTCCACTCTCTCTTGAAGTGATAATGAGGCGATTGGATAACAACTACTACCGCAGTTTGGAGGCCGTCGAGCACGACTTGATGGTCATGCTTTCAAATGCTGATGCCTACATTGCAAGGAATGCAGACATGGCCAGTAAGCTGAGGCATTTATCGGATCGGATCACAAATGTGCTGGAATCATTGTAGCCTTGAGGAAACAGTTTTGTAGAAGAATCAGTCTCCAAGAGGCTTTGAGCCTTCAATATTGTAGATATTCATTCGCTTCGTTTTTTATTTATCTCCTTTTGCATCTTTTGTATCCACTCGTCCAATTTTTTAAATTGGTTTTTGTTTGGGAGATTGTTTGTAACCTCTCTCAATGGAGGGATCTCAGGAGCTGGTTGTGGAAAATCCCCCGGCCAGAATTCATTCATGTATAGACATCCATTTCGATCAATAAGGAAAAAAGAAGCAAAAAAAATTTGTTCGCCCATTTTTGCCTCTCCAAGGTGGTGAGCGTGCAGTTACTTATCGTCAATAGTTGCAATATTTGGATTTCGGAAGGCGGGCACTGCAAAAAATTGTAAAATTCAGGCAAACATTGAGTTAAAAATCAGGAAAAAACAGTTTATAGTGTTATGAGTTTAATCCTTTAATTTGTATTTTTACTAGATCCACAAATACTTTTTGAGAATTTGATAATGTGTTTTTCAAATTTGGGTTTGATTTCATAAGTCTGCGAATAATTGAATTCTGCAGGGAAAAAATGGGAGTCAAACTCGAAAATTTTCATTTATACGGGAGTTTTTGTAACTTTGGTTGTTAGTGCCCAGGAATAGCAGTGAAGCTATTTGTTTGCTGTTTGGTAGGCAGTCTTGATTTGGTGGAGAGACTAGAGTTATCGTTGAGGTCACGGGTTCAGGCATGGAAATAGTTTCTTGCAAAAAGCTAGGTAAGGTTGCATACTATTGACCCTTGTCGTCTGCTCCTTCCTCGAATCTTGCATGGCTACCCTCTTATTGATAGACATGGGTAGTACACCAAAAATGTTTTTATTTGAAGTATTTGATACTCTAAATTGCATGTGCAGAGATCTTCTATGTCATGACTTGACACGGACTCGTGGCTCATATGATTGGTGGCCCTATGCTTGACCTTCTCGACAATCTTACATAAGATGATCTGGACCCTTGAACATCGAAGGCTTTCTATTTGCTTCCGACTTTTCCAGTTTTTAAATACTGTAATAGTGGATCAAATTACAATGCTTCTCGGTGCCCTCATGCTGAATACGTGGGCAGATGATAAAATTCTGGGTGTCACAGTTACTAATGCGTTTTGGAATTTTGAAATCTAAGCCCGGTCTGCAGTGGATTCGGGCTGTTAACGGTCTGGTTATGGGCCAGTTCCACACAGAATTGGAACATGACTGTCTTGATTTGAGCAGGACTAGAACTGGATCAAACCGCGGTTTCAACTTTGAGGACCACAACCAAATAGTTTGGTTCCAGTCCAGTTCTCGGTCTTATTAGTTAAAGTAATTCTAGAATCCGAGTCGCATGAAGATAGGTGTGTGTAGAACGAAAATTTAGATCACAAAGTTCTGTGGAGATCTAATGCAAAAACATTTATTATAATTTGTTACTCAATATTGAGTTGATTTTCAAAGAGGTTCTAAATAGAGGCTACAAAACACTGCATAGGAGAACAAATAACAAGTAAGTATATGATTATAGAAGATAGTTCCATGAATTTGTGCGCAGGAAGAGAACACCCCCTTTCAGCTATCAAATTGAGTACGTGCAATATATGAAATGTGGACATACTTTCCTTAAACTATAAGAAATTGAGATTGCTTTCTTCTCTTTTAATAAAGTCATCATGCAGGCATTTGTAGTACAATTATGCACAGTGAGTTTGAAGACCTTGCTGGATCTTTATACACACACCCAGAGAGAGGAGGAGGAGGAATTATATGATGCAACCGATCTCATAGGTGCATGAACAAGTGAAGGGCAGGACCACCTTTTGCACTTTTCCATGATCAAAACTGTTCATTAGATTTGCCTCATCTAGATGGTCTAGGTACAAAATCTCACATGCATTGGATATCTCCAAGTCCTTCATTTCTTAATGTTTTGAAGCTAAAACAATAGACAGTCCATTGTGTTTTGGGGCCTTTTTATTTGTACTGTCTATTTTATTGCTTCAAAATACTGAGAAAATGAAGGATCTGGAGATGTCCACGGCATATTAGAGTTTGCACCTAGACCATGTAAGATGATGTAAATCACATAAATGGTTTGGATTATGTAAAGAAATTCAAAAAATGGGGTCCACGCTCTACTCTTTTTTGTACACCTATGAGGTAACCATGAGAGAGAGAGAGAGAGAGAGAGAGAGAGAGAGAGAGAGAGAGAGAGAGAGAGAGAGAGAGAGAGAGAGAGGAATTATATGATGCAACTGGTCTCATAGGGGCATGAAAAAGTCAAGGGTAGGCCCAAGTTTTCCATTTTTCCATGATCAAAAGTGTTCATTAAATTTACCTCATCTAGATGGTCTAGGTACAAAATCTCATATGCATTGATATCTCCAGGACCATCATTTATTGATGTTTTGAAGCTAAAATAATAGACGGTCCATTGTGTTTTGGGGATTTTTATTTGTACTGTCTTTTTGTTTTTTTGCTTCAAGATATCAAGAAGATGAAGGACCTATAGATGTACTAGGCATATGAGAGTTTGCACTGAGACCATCTAAGATGATGTAAATCACATAAATGGTTAGGATCATGTAACGAAATTCAAAAAATTGGGTACACCCTCTACTTTTTGTACGCCTATGAAGCAACCATGTGTGTGTGTGTGTGTGTGTGTGTGTGTGAGAGAGAGAGAGAGAGAGAGAGAGAGAGAGAGAGAGAGAGAGAGAGAGAGAGAGATGAGTAATTATATGATACAACTGGTTCATCATGATGGCATGATAGGCTTCCTTAAGAGTGGGTGACATGCCCACTTTTTGAAATTTTTTCCATAATCCAACGCGTCATCTAATGTCTCATCATAGATAACTTGATTATGAAAAGTCATGTTAATTTTATATCTCTAAGTTTCTTATTTTTGGATGTTTAGAAGCTAAAACATAGACGGTTTCTTCCTTGAGGCCTTTCTGTGTTTCTGTCTTTTTTTCTTTTTTTTTAACATTCGAATATGAAGAACTTGGAAGTTACATACTAGTAGATGTTACATACTAAATAAAGCTAATAATTAATGGGAGTTGATTGATGGCGAAATGTCCAAATTCATTCTTTATCATAACTCAGATATAAAAACATTCAATTCTCACTTCATCGCTATATCTAAATATGTCCATACATCTTAAAGTAGAGATTTTGAGAATTAAACTCAACTTAAAAATGTGTTACACAATTACACTCAAATCTGAAAACATCTAATGTGAATTTAAACAATTCATTTCATATATGAAAACATTTAGATGTGAATCACATCAATTCATTTCAAAAGCAGAAAATGTATAGATCTAATTATACCAATTCAAATTCATATCTAAAAACATTTACATCTATTTTGACTTAGAACTGAAAATGCATAGATTTAATTCAATTCAAATCTAAAAACCATCTTAAATTCAGCTATGAACGTTCAATTTATATTCAACTCCAGATATGAAAGTTCAATCTACATTCAATTCCAGATCTGAACGTTCACTTGGGAGATTCCTTTAAATCACACTCCCAGACTTAAATGTTCCTCATTCCCTCTTGCCACTTCTCCTAGATCAAGTAAGACGTCTCTCTCTCCCAAAGTCCTCTCATCTAGATCAGCAAAACAAGAGTTAGGCATGTCAAGTGAGATAGACGTGTCCAAAATAGTCCTATATCTACAAGAGAAGAAGATTAGAACATGTCATACCGTCAAAAAGACATCATAACATTTTCTAATATATAAATCAACAAGAAGGAATGAGATCAACCGGAGAGAACAACAAGGATGTTTCTACCACTCTAGGAAAAGTGAAATCCGAATATACCTATTCTAGTTACGGTTTTAAGTTCAAATATATAAAAAGATAGTAGATCTTATTACATTTTAGATCCATGCTCATTTTGAATTGTAGATTTAAGACGTTACTTGAGAATAATACCTTCAAGATTTTAACTATATGATTATATTTTAAGATAGAATTATTCATGAGTAATAGATTCTAGCATAGTAATAGATTCTAGATCTACACACACACACACACACACACACATAACTTTAAAATTTAATGGTTAATCTAAGGCCTTAATATTAATCTATAATATATGGCTTTTAATCTTAATGTATAACATATAAATCAAATGTTTTGATACCAAGTATCATATATATTTTACACTATTTCTTCTAGTAAGATAGATGGTATGGTTCTTGTTCTAATGATTTACACGATTTGATATAGTTAAATTAATTGTTACATTATTTTTTATCTAAATGCATAGTTTACAAGGTTTTGGTACAAAAATAAAGAATATACTAGTTTAATCCAAATGTTTATGGTTTATGAATTATACGATATCAATGTAATGATTTATGGCTAAATGATTCAAATTAAAGCAATTTGTTGCTTTTTACTTGTGTTTTCTTAAATTGTCTTTCATCGTATGATTGAATTTAGAAAACGATTGAACTAGTGTTGAAATATCTATATTAAAATAAGCTATGAATTTAAAAATGATACATTTACTAAAATTTTTGTATTTCATACGGAAGAGAAACAAAGTTTTGAATTCGAATTTAGTTGAGAAGTGAGTTCTGACATAAATGATATATTTCATGTTTTGAGTGAAAGGTTGCCTGACATAAAGTCTCGCGACATAAGTTCCCACTTATGGACCTTGGTGAGATGTCATTGGGGTGATTTTGAGCCCTATTGAAGTGTCATTTGGGATATTTTTGGCTATATCCAAGATGCCGGTAGAGATAACGTTTGGGACTGCTAGATTTACTATGGTCATAGTAGATGACTCATCTAAAATGTACTTCATGGAGACCTCAACTAAGATGTACTTCAACGATCCTATACGTGGACTTTAGGTTTAGATTTAAGTGGACTAGTAATGATTGGCACTAAGTAAGTGGACTCTACTGATATGTATCAAGGAGGATTGATTTGACCTCTGGTTGAGTGGTGTTTAAACCTCTTTTGATCAATTGGGTAGTGGACTTGATTAAGACATACTTCAACGAGGATCACTGATTGTGTCATCGAATTTGAATACATGAACCAGATTTATTGGTACAAATTGAATTTGAATTGGCTTTATATGAATTATCCATGAAAAATAAGTTTCCAAAAATAGTCTTTCATGTTCATTAAAATGATGTTTAATACCTCAAAAGTTTGTCTAATGACTTTAAATAACAAAATTGACATTGATTTTGATAATACAAACTTTTGTTTATCAAAAGTACTGAAGTAAACTAATCCATGTAATATATATATATATATATATTTGTTTAGATGCATATATATCATATGATTAGATATTAGTATACTTATTGAACACAAGTTTAATGAGATATTGTTAAATATTTCATATTAGAGAGGCTAACAAAGAAGGAAAATAGTTTTGGATAGAGAGAAGATAGGTGAACTAAAAATTCTTTAAAGTATTTGATGACATTGAGTGTTCCCTGCTTATTTTGTTCATTTAAGGTATATCAAATGTATAGGGAAATGCTTGGTTAGTCTTTTAAGAACTTGTAATAAGTTTGTTTTAGATTTTTATGAAGTACGAGTGTTTAATTATAGAACCTTGTATTCTTTACTAGAGTAAATAACTATTTTTAGAAGATTGATGTCATATGAGATTACATATTTGAATCTCATGATTAACTATCTTAAGAATCTATCATGCTTCTAACCTTCATCATCATCATCATCATCATCATCATCATCATCATCATCATCATCATCATCATCATCATCATCATCATCATCAAGACCTTATCCCAATTAGGGGTCGGCCACATGAATCTTATTCCTCCATTCTACTCTATTAAATACCATGGTTTCATTCAGTCCCAAAGTTTTAAAATCTTTCCTCACCACTTCTATCCACGTTCTTTTGGGCCTTCCCCTTGCCCTTTTAGAACCTTCAACTTGTATTGCCTCACTCCTTCTAACTGGTGCCGTTGTTGGCCTCCTTTGAACATGTCCAAACCATCTAAGTCTAATCTCCCTCATCTTATTACCTATTGGTGCTACCCCTAAATTTCCTCCAATATTTTTATTTCTAATTATGTCCTTTCTTGTCTTACCACTCATCCATCTCAACATCCTCATTTCTGCGATGCTCATCTTATAAGTATCATGTTCCTTAACTAGCCAACACTTTGATCCATAGAGCATGGCCGACCTTATAGCCATCCTATAGAATTTTCCTTTTAGTTTGAGTAGCACCCGTCGATCACATAAAACTCCAAATGCACATCTCCATTTGTTCCAACCTGCTTGGATTCTCTGGGTAACCTCCCTCTTAATCTTTCCACTCTCATGGATCAATGATCCTAAGTACCGAAAGAGGTCTTTCACGGGGACTTCTTGGTTATCAATCTTGACTGGTGTTCCACTCCTACTCTCCTTGCTAAAATTACATTCCATATATTTTGCCTTAGTTTGGCTAATTTTAAATCCTTCAAATTTTAATGCTTCTCTCCATAACTTTAGCTTTATGTTTACACCCTCCCTTGTCTCATCAAGTAAGACTATATCATCTGCAAATAGCATGCACTAGGGGATTTTCTCGTGCAAATGTTTTGTTAACTCATCCATAACTAATGTGATGAGATATGGACTCAATGCCGATCCTTGGTGCAATCCTACAGTGACAGAAAAATCGCCAGTCACGCCACTAGTGGTCTTAACATTTGTTATTGCTCCCTCATACATATCTTTAATTATGTCTATATACCCCTGAGAAACCTCCTTACCACCCAACACCCTCCATCTTAACTCTCTAGGGACTCTATCATAAGCTTTCTCTAAATCGATAAAGACCATATGTAGGTCTTTCCACCTCTCCCTATATTTCTCTACTAATTGTCTTAGCAAGAAAATAGCTCCTATGGTAGACCTCCTAGGTATGAAACCAAACTGATTCTCTGGTACACTTGTTTCATGTCGTAGCCTCTTCTCAATCACTCTTTCAAAAACTTTCATGGTGTGGCTCATAATTTTCATCTCTTGATAATTAGTGTAGCTCTGAATATCACCTTTATTCTTATAGATTGGTACAATAGAGCTTTTCCTCCACTCATCAGGCATCTTCTTTGATTTTATAATCTTGTTAAACAACTTGGTCAACCAAACTACCATAATATCTCTCATATGCTTCCAAACCTCTATTGGTACACCATCAGGCCCCATGGCCTTTCCTGATTTCCTCTTTTGCAAGGCCTCTTTTACTTCAGGTATTCTAATCCTACGTTCATATTTATAATATCCAATGTCATTTAGATTTATATTATTTTCAATCCCTATATTCTCAAAGCCATTGTCATTTAATAATTTTTGAAAGTATGTTTCCCACCTTTGTTTGATCTCATCTTCTTTGACCAATAC
Source organism: Warburgia ugandensis (assembly GCA_035236585.1). NCBI lineage: Eukaryota > Viridiplantae > Streptophyta > Magnoliopsida > Canellales > Canellaceae > Warburgia > Warburgia ugandensis. The sequence goes on from CP141128.1 coordinate 57,660,124, forward strand.
CCTTTGATCATCGCTTCTAATACACCTAACATGATTTAAGTCCTTACCCTTCTGTTCTCTTACTTTTGCAAGTTTAAACACATCTTTCTCGCCTTCTCTTGTTCCTAATTTATTATAAAGCTTATCATATGCTTTAAGTTTAGCCTCACTTACTATTCTCTTAGCAGCATTTTTAGCATTCTTATATTGTTCATAGTTTTCATTATTTCTAATATTCTGCCAAACTTTAAAATGCATCCGTTTTTCTTTAATAACTTTTTGCATTGTTTCACTCCACCACCATGTTTCCTTTGCTAATAGCCTTTTACCTTTAGATACTCCTAAGACATCTTTTGCCACTTTCTTAATGGACTCTGCTATATTAGTCCACATGGTATTTACTTCTGTTTTATAGTTCCAATTTCCTTCTACCATCAACTTATTTTTGAATGAGGTTATTTTCTCTCCTTTTAAGTTCCACTACTTAGTTTTTGGATGTGTATTTAGTTCAGTTCTTTTACTCCATCTTTTAATATGGATATCCATAACCATTAACCTATGTTGTGAGGTTAAACTCTCACCAGGTATCACCTTACAATCCTTACATATCGATCGTTCATTATTCCTAAGTAGAAAAAAGTCTATTTGGCTTTTATGAAGTCCACTTTTAAAGGTTATTAAGTGTTCATCCCTCTTCTTAAAGAGTGTATTTGTAATGGATAGGTTATATGACAAAGAAAAATTGAGGATATTCTCCCCCATCTCATTTTGTTCACCTATGTCATACCCTCCGTGTATTCTATCATATCCTTCCTTATCTTTTCCTACATGGCCATTTAAGTCTGCTCCTATAAATATCCCCTCAATGTTGGGAATTTCTTGTATGACACCCTCCATATCTTCCCAAAACTGTCTCTTAATTATATCTTGTAACCCTACTTGTGGTGTGTATGCACTTATAACATTTATAATCTGCTCTCCTAGAATTTTTTTTATTATTATAATTATATCACTAATTCTTTTAACATCCACAACTTTATCCTTTAATTCCTTATCTACCATTATTCCTAAACCATTTTTGTTATTTTCTTTTCCTACATACCATAATTTATACCCATCTATTTCTCTAACTTTAGCCCCTTTCCACTTAGTTTCTTGGATACAAGCAATGTTGACTCTCCTACGTTTCATTGTGTCTACTAACTCTAAACTCTTACCTATCAATGTCCCTATATTCCATGTAGCAATGTGAATCTTATGTTCTGGAGATACCTTATTTACTACCACCTTTCTCAACCTCCATGGTATGAACCCATGTCTACTTTTCACTGCACCTGGGTTTTGATGCTGCATGTGGCTTCCGAGGGGACGCTCTAGCAGCCCTTGCGCACTTTTCACTACACTCAGAATCTGATGTAGTGTATCGCTTCTGGGAGAACACCCTAGCAACCCTTGCCTATTTTTCACCGCACCCAGGATCCGATGCAGTGCATAGCTTATGGGGAATGCCCTAGCTTAAGGGAATGTCTGTTTTCGATTCATGTCATGTATGGGTTGCCGTAGTTTTAAAAAGCTAAAGATGATTTTCATTTCTTCCTTACAAACTAATATACAAATGCATATTCATTTGCAAGCATAAAAGAAATAACAAAAATCATCTTCAGCTAAACCCTTGCCGGCTGGCAACTTGAGGCAAGGGTAGCCGTATTTTAAGAAGCTGGAGATGATTTTCATTTCTTCCTCACAAACTAATATACAAATGCATATTCATTTGTAAGAAAGAAATAACATAATCATCTTCAACTTTCCCCTTGCTGGCTGTCACCTGACGCAAGACCCTCCTCCTTTTTCATCCGGGCTTGTGACTAGCATTGGCGAAGTTATCATGCTTCTAACCTTAAAATAAATATTTTACATTTTAGGCTCAAAAGACTAATTTGTCCTTGATTAAAAAAATACTAGATATATAATAATAAGAATATAATAGTTTAATTTTTTGATCCTCGATTTCAATCGAGTTCTTGAGGCATTCAATTGGAACTAAAGCAAAATTAATTCAATTTCATTGGCAAATGGCCAGAACTGGACCATTGGTACCAACTAAAGGATTGGGACCAAATTTTTGGCCCAATCCTCATCAACCACTCTAATTTTGATTACACAAAATTCATAAAGGATGGAGCTTGGTGTATCATCCTACTTTTACTCTAGATGGCTAGCAAGCATTTCAAAAATAACATGGAATGGATCATTTTGTAATCTAAACACTTGTATGTGTACTCTCTTAATGAAAGTGGATCAGTTAGAAAAAAGTGTTTAAAGAATAGAAGTCATGACCATGCATGGCTATTTACTTTAATAAAATAGAAGAATTTGATCCTATCTCCCATGTTGTCACATCTTTTATGTGCTTGGGAGCTTTATTTTCGGGTATCTGATGTGAATTTTAATTTAACTACAAGCACATAGGCCCACTATAGCTAGATATAACAAATATAGATAGATCCCATGAGGACTTCAAATTGTAGGAATTTTAACTAAAAACCTACTTTAATTACTTTTACCTAGCCAACAACTTGAATAATTCTAAAAAAAAATTAAAATGAAGAAATCACTTAGAATCAAAGCCTAGGGTCTGAAATCAAATATAATGTAATTAAATAAGTCTACAATAAAAAAAATTGAAATTTTTACCATTCGTTCAATATTTTTCCTTAAAGCTCAATTTTAGGGATTTTCTTATTTCAAAGAATTAACACAATTTTAATATATTTACTCAATGCATAGTATATCTATTTATGGTATAGACAATTGAAGATTTTTACATATTAATCTTTACATATCCAACATAATTATTATCTCTACCATAGGAAGTACAAGATAAATCCTATGTTAAAATCACTACATATATGAATTAGCTTTAATTTTCATAAAATAATATTAAGCACATATTTTAAGTTCACTTGTATTTAATTAAAAATTCATTCAATTATATTATAACTTCATCCTAACTTTAGGAAAGAAAACTTACCTACTCATGCTTAGGAATTAAATCACTAAGAATTTAAATTTAACAATTATTATATGTTACCAAGTAAAAATTATACAACTTTAAAGAGTTAAGTACTCACTAAAAATTCAAATCTACTAAGAAATAACTAACAAAATCACTAAGAGTTAACTACTAATACGAATCCTATAATAATGAGAGATTTCACAGGGTTGATGATGTGTCACTTGATAAGAATTGCTTCAAACTTTTCTTAATGTGCCACTATCATTATTTCTTCCTCCAAGAAATACCTTACTCTTGTTGTATCACCCAACAAAATTAGAGAATGTTTCCCAAGAGCCAAATCCCAAAGGAGAATTTTACATTATAAAATCATAAAAATATGCATGTAATTTGAAGGCTTATCCATGTAATATAAAGAAGGAGAAAGGATGTTCAAAAGGCATGTGAATTAGTTGATTTAGGTGAGATAATTAGATGGATTGATAGAAGATAGGATGGAAAATAGGGGCATGAAAATAAAGTTGATATGAGTGTGAAAATTTTTAGAAAAATCAAACAATATGCAAATGGAAAATGGCTTATAAAAGAGAGTGAAATAGGGTGTAAAAATGGCTGGTGGAAAGAAATACTTAGGTAGTTAATTTTGCAATGAAATTTTATGGTGTGGTTAGATATAGAATGAAGTAGTAGGGATGATGTGTAAGGAAGAAAAATAGGGGTGTGAAGGAGGGTAGAAAATAGTCAAAAAGAATAGTTTGGGTGCAAATTTAAGTGAGATATTTGGTAATTTGTTAGAGCAAGGGACGATGACTATAGAGCATGAAAATCACGTATGCATGTAGTGGAAAAAAATGAAATATAAATATGGAAGAATGGATGTGTAAAGGAAGGAACAATAGAAGTAAGCAATGAAAAACTCACCTCTCTTTAGATGGATTACATGCACAAATCCTTGAAACTCCATTCTCCCCATCTTCACTTTTTTTTTCTTTCTACATGCATCTTGGAGTTGTACACACATCCCTTATTTGTAGTTAATATGGGAGCTTAGGGAGGTGGAGGTTTCCCTAACAAAGTATTCAGTCTTCTTTTCTACATATAAGAACGAACATTCTTCTTTCTCTTTGGCTATCTTCATTCTACTTTTCTTTTCAAACTTTCCCTTGACTTTTGAATATACTTTTTCTTCAATATATTTATTCAATCATCTCTACATATTTCTAAAACAATGGGAAATGGATATAGTATATAGGGTAAAATATGGGTAAAGGTTAATTCGCTATTAAAGAAAAGGATCAATATAAAGGCTCAAGGGTTTAACTAGTAAAAATAACAAGGGTAAGGTTAAGGCTCTAGGTTAATTAAAGATGGCCTCTATCATCTCTTACATCTTGTATGACTAAAAGGTCCATAAACTCAAGAGATATATGGTATAATCTTTTATATGATTTCTCAATAGTTGATTAAAAAAGGAATGATAAGACCAACCGGGACTTTATATCCTTTGAAGAAAAATTAGAAATTATGTATACCCCTCTCAAAGAAAGAATGGCTCTAATCTCACATGGGCTATAAGTCTCTACTTACCTTCTTCAGGACCTCTGAGTTATACCTACTCATTCAACTTAAACTATATATATGGCTATTTGTGCAATATTTTTTTTGAGTTTAATTTTTATTGAAAACTTTAGAAAAAGGATAATAAAATAAACAAATTGTATACAAATCTATTAATAAGGTAAATTTCAAATATAATATTGAACTTTTAGGAAAATTTGAATTCTCATCCTTACAAAGGAACTTACCATAAAAATCTCAAAAAATTAATTTTTTATATAATTATAATTAGTTTTGACTCAAAGTTGATAAAATCTACTTTTGAACACATCAAATTTGAAAATACCCCACCCCTAATATTAAATTAAATATTGTTCTCAATCTTTAGAATAGGACTATGGACAAATGAAATAATAAACCCAAGAGTTAGTATAACAACCCTAATTTTCTCAATTATTTTACTAATGGAATTTATATGAAGAACACATAATTGAATTCTAAAAAATGAGATTTTTATATAAATCAAATCAAGAGCTAAAACCTCATATTCAGATTGTGCTTGAAAAATGAAATCCAACAACACAAAGAACACTGAAGTAGGAGTTCAGATGAAAAAGTCATAATTATTTTAATTAAATCATAGAATTAAAATTAAATGGTAAAATAGTAAATTAACTTTATGTGGGACTCAGTGATCATGAAACAGAAATGTTAGCCATAAGCGTAAGATTTAAACTTCATGAAATTAAATGTAATAATTATCCACATATATGGAGTGTAATGATTATAAATTTTTTTCTTAAATTAGCATTTAAAGCTAATCTCTTCCCTAATTTCCCCTGCCACCAACTCTCTCTCTCTCTCTCTCTCTCTCTCTCTCTCTCTCTCTCTCTCTCTCTCTCTCTCTCTCTCTCTCTCTCTCTCTCTCTCTCTCTCTCTCTCTCTCTCTCTCTCTCTCTCTCTCTTGGTTCCTATTTGTTAGCCACCCGAATTGAGGCTGCATCAGACCCTAGCCTTCACACACCAACTGAGGCATTGAAGACAATGCTGCCATCACCAGCGGTGCAGGCCTACTCCTTCCCCTCCAACGTTCTCCCCCTTTGGGAGAACAGATGCCATTTTCGATTCTCTTTTCACTAGCAGTTTGCACGACGTCACCCTCTCATTCTCTCCTTTGACTGCTCTAAATGAGCTCTCAATAATTGATTAGAAAAAGAATGATAAGACCAACAAGGACTTTATATCCTTTGAAGAAAAATTAGAAATTATGTATACCCCTCTCAAAGAAAGAATGGCTCTAATCTCACAAGGGTTATAAGTCTCTACTTATCTTCTTCAGGACCTCTGAGTTATACTTACTCATTCAACTTAAACTATATATGTGGCTGTTTGTGCAATAATTTTTTAGAGTTTAATTTTTATTGAAAACTGTAGAAAAAGGATAATAAAATAAACTAATTGTATATAACTCTATTAATAAGGTAAATTTCAAATATAACACTGAACTTTTAGGAAATTTTGAATTCTCATCCTTGCAAAGGAACTTACCATAAAAATCTCAAAATTTTAATTTTTTATATAATTAGTTCTAACTCAAAAATTGATAAAATATACTTTTGAACAAATCAACTTTGAAAATACCCCACCCCTAATATTAAATTAAATATTGTTCTCAATCTTTAGAATAAGACCATGGACCAATGAAATAATAAACCTAAGAGTTAGTATAACAACCCTAATTTTCTCAATTATTTTATTAATGGAATTTATATGAAGAACACATAATTGAATTCTAAGAAATGAGATTTTTATATAAATCAAATCAAGAGCTAAAACCTCATACTCAGATTGTGCTTGAAAAATGAAATCCAACAACACTAAGAACACTGAAGTCGGAGTTCAGATGAAAAAGTCATAATTATTTTAATTAAAGTATATAATTAAAATTACATGAAGATTAAAATAGTAAATTAACTTTATGTGGGACTCAGTGATCATGAAACAGAAATGTTAACCATCAGTGTAAGATTTAAACTTCATTAAATTAAATGTAATAATTATCCACATATATGGAGTGTAATGATTATAATTTTTTTTCTTAAATTAGCATTTAAAGTTGGTCTCTCTCTCTCTCTCTCTCTCTCTCTCTCTCTCTCTCTCTCTCTCTCTCTCTCTCTCTCTCTCTACCTTGGTTCCTATTTGTCAGCCACTGAGGCTGCATCAGACCCTAGCCTTCACACACCAACCAAGGCATTAAAGACAATGTTGCCATCACCAGCCCCCCATTTGTTTTTTTTCCTTTCCCATTTTCTTCCCTAGCCTTACTGTTTTCTTTTTTAGCTAATGGCTGTCATCAGACAAAATCAACATGCTCAGAAAAACCAATGTTGAGGATGACTTAGATGGGAGATTTGAGCTATCTAATGAAATGTGGGGAGTAAAAAACTAAGCGTCCTCAAAAACAATCACAATCAAACTATACATGTTATAGATCTGGCAGGAGGGTGATTGGATAGTCATAATCTAATCGTCTCACCGTTCTGCAGATTTTATGACCAAGATGCTCAAGGGAATATTCTTCAAAGATGCACTCCTCTAGTGTGCTCACGTGCGTGTGCCATCCACAAGGTTACATGGGATGCCTGTGCATCCTAGTGACCATGATGTACCTTGACGACATTCCTTGGTGCATTCAAATAGCATGTCATGGACATGCTACATCCTCGTGACATCATTTTCTAACAATTTTTACATAGAAGTAATCTAAATCATTCAAGTCAGTGTGAAACTAAAAATCTTCAAGTCAAGAGACTATTCTAACCCGAATTTTGATCTAAGACATCTTTTGTATTCCTCTTGATGACATGAACCTAATTAAGCAATAAATTTAAGATCAGAACACAACTTGAACCTATCAAAAATTAAAAATCATAGAATGGCCTAGATTTATCAAATCAAAAGTGATCAGACCTCAGAAACTGATCAATTAGAATATCTAGTGAAGTGAATATGTTGATATAGCAGTTAGATCATCCAAGTAAATTTAAATTAAGATCTAAACTATTGGATGAAGTAAAAACCATGGATCTGACAGATCAAAATTAGATATGATTGTCTGACCAATTAATTAGCTATTAAAACATGTTTGATCTTAGAAAACACTGAGGATATGTATGATCAAGATATATTAGACCCAAACATAGATAACTAAGCCACCAAAGGTAGTAATGAGATTGATCTAATGATTAGATCATTCTAGAAACTTTAAGTAAGATTAGACCTCAAAGTAATCAAGAAACTTTGATGAAATTAGTCAAGGTTAAATCTGACTGTTAGTTAGTGCATTAGCAAGCAAGAGGCAAATGTATCATAGGGAACCCAGAAAATACATGTAATCAAGTTAGATTAAGCCTCAAAATGGATAAATAAACAAATTTAATAGTCAAATCATCCTTATGACACCCAGCTCAGTAGTATTGGAACTAGAAGTGATCAGAAGCCATCAATCTAATTGATGAAAATTAGATCCAAGTGTCAAAGTCATGGATCAACCATTGAAACACAAGAAAAACTATTTGGAAGTTACAGACCAATGTGGACGAAGGGTAGATCAAGTGATCTGGACTGTAAATCCTTGATCAATGGCCAGGATTTTACGATTAGACAAGAGAGAAAGAAACATATTGAGGATCAATAATGAATAAATGCAAGACCATCTAAATTCAAGATTATCAAAGACTATAAATAGAAATGAGGATGATAGAGTTGGAAGTAACAATAACTTTGTGTGTGAATTGATAGATACACCAACTTGCACAAACTAGAGAGGTAGCATGTTCTAATGGATTGTTTTCCCTTGCTTCGAGGTAAGTAAAATCCTTAAGATGGAAATTTCTAACATGGTGTGATTTAATGTCAGCATGAGAATTAAATAACATGAATTATTTTCTTAATTTTAAAATATTATGAGTTTTTATACATGCAAAGATCATGATATGACGTGTGATAGTACTATTATAACATATTGATTTCATTATTTGCATTACATGTACATTGTTTGAAAACAATGATTTGATAATGTATTGGACTTTTCATCCATGGTATTTGAATGGAAAATCAAAGAACCACATCCTTGGTATAAGGGTACCAAGTATTTACACGATATAATCTTCTCATGGATTTTTATTACGTTATATATATATATATATAGGCATGGAGACCTAGTATATTTTTTTTTCGACAGACATAGGCCTAGGGATGCTATACTAGGAGAATTATGAGGGTTTGGTCGTCCACTCTTTGAAACTTATGATCATGACCATAGTGAGGCAAAATGTCAAGTGGTAGCAATTATGAGAATGCCATAGTGCGACAATCTGTCTCCCCATATAGACACGATAGCATATTTTTCTACCTTAGTGTGAGTGGAGCATGGCAATGGATCCCGACGGGTGGGATGTAAGCTGCAGCATAGTAATCCTTTGTATATTTTGTAATATATGTGCAAACTATAATGAGGAATGGCATTATGATATGCTTGGTATGAGCTCATGGCCATTATATTTACCTAGTATCGATTGGATGATCGTAGGCCCTATATGTCGGGGGCATGGTTATTGTTGATTATATTCACCATCTTAACATGTTTAAGATATTTGACAATATTGATATTGTTCGATCTTGATACCATGAAAGAGAATTATATTTGTAATTTTATAGCTGGATTATGCATGTGACTTATCGAAGAGTATCTTAAGACTCACCTGATAACTTGCAATTACTTTTGAAAGGGTCATGGTTAGCATATTTGGGAACACTTGTGCATGACACATATATTTGAGCATGGTAAACCTGATAAAACTGCATTTTTATTACTTCTTTCTCATATGCATGTTAATTCCCTACCAAGCATAGCTTGCTAAGATATTATAAATGTAAGATGTTTACAATATCTTAAATCCAGACAAACAGGAGTAAAAAGTTACATTATGAGGGATACAACAGCATCACTGTAGTTCGAGGGTACACACTTGGTGACCTTTTGATGTTACCCTTATTGAGATTTTGGATTGGAATTACTTATACTTTTGAATTGTAAACTTTGGACACTTAATGTTTGTAATATAAGGAGTGTGTGTGTTGATTGGATGGATCTTGGTCTCAAGATTTCTCTTCTTACCATTTACTTTAAAATAAAAAATAAAAAATTATTCGTGGTAAGCAGTTAATGAGGGAATGAAAGATGACACCTGGAAACCTTTTTTTTCTAAAAATGTTGTCCCTTGAAAAATGTTTCTTTTGTTTGATTTCCAACCCTCTCCTTTAAAACTCGAGGCCCCTCTTTTTGAAAATGAATATGAAAGTATGATAAAAATCCAGGTCGTCTCAATAAGGTCAAAAGAATTATACCTTGCACTCTAGTGATGGTGCCTAAACCTGTTGATATGACCAATTAAATGTAAAGTAATATACAATGAATGCAAATGCAAGACCTAAACCTACTCTAATGTCCTATTGTGGAGTCAATCCCAATAGAAAGGATTATCTAGAGTAGTTACCTCCTACTCTTGAAGGTTCCTGAGCTCTAAAAAAGTTTTAAACTTTGACCATTTACCTTGGATATAACCTCATCTTTATCAACCTTAACTACCCCATTAGGATAACGAACTCGAACAATAAAAGGACTACTCCAACAAGATCTTAATTTGCCTAGGGTGATGCAGTCTCTAATTATATAGAAGGACCTTCTGACTTAGTGTGAACAATTTCTCAAGATATGTCTATCATGAACCATTTTCATGCAATCCTTATATTGCTTAACTGTACCATAAGCATCTCTGTTAATTTCTTCTAGATCTTGAAATTGGAGTTTCTTGTAGGCACCTACCTTAATGCAACCATAGTTAAGTTATTTAATGGCCCAGTAAGCTTTATGCTCTAACTCAACTAGCAAATGATATTCCTTTCCATAAACTAGTATGTAAGATGACATTCTAATGAGAGTCTTAAACGTAGTGCAATAAGCCCAAAGTGTATCACTGAGTCTTAAAGGCCAATCGTTATAGCTAGGATTTACCATCTTTTAGAGAATCTGCTTAATCTTCATATTGGATACCTTTACTTGTCTACTAGTTTCTGGATATTAGGGCATTGGAACTTTGTGGGTCACTCAATATCTTTTCATTAAACCTTCAAAGGCCTAGTTACAAAAGTGTTTTTCACCGTCACTAATAATAGCATGTGGTATACTAAAACATGCAAAAATATTGTCTTTTAAAAATTGGACCACCACCTTATGGTCATTTGTCTTGTACACTATAGCCTCTACCCACTTAGACACAGTCCACTCTCATAAGAATGTATAGGTATCCAAAAGAATTAGGAAATGGGCCCATAAAATCCATACCTCAAACATTAAAAAGTTTCACAATCAAGATTGGGTTCAAGGGCATCATATTCCTATGTACCATGCTTCCTAATTTTTGACAATGGTCACATGCTATACAGTAAGCATGGGAATCCCTAAAAAATATAGGGCAATAAAATTCACACTAAAATGGCCTCCACAAACTATGATCATGATAAAAGAAGATTATATTTTTGTGGTCATTATCAGGCATACATCTCCTTACTATCTAGTCTAGATAGTACTTAAATAAGTACGAATCATTCTAGAATAAATGCTTAACCTTGGATAAAAATATCTTTATTTTAACTAGTTATTAGGTAATAAGATAATTTACAATATTGGTGAACCAAGGTAAACTGGAAAATTTACAGAAGTTGTTCATTTGGAAAAGATTATGTTATAGGTACAGATTCACTAGAAGACTCTATAATTAACTTGGATAGGTAATCTACTATAACATTTTGGAACCGTTCTTATCGCAAAATTCTATATCAAACTCTTGAAGTAATAAAACCCATTGAATAATTCTTGGTTTATCATCTTTCTTTGACAAAAGATACTTCAATGCTGCATGTTCCGAATAAATTATGACTTTAAATCCTAACAGATAAGATCTAAATTTGTCCAAGGCAAATATGACACCTAGCAATTCTTTTCCTATAGTAGAATACTTAAGATGGACATCTTTTAAAGTCTTGCTATAGTAATATATCACATAAGGAAGTTTGGCAATATGCTATCCTAAAACCACATCGACAGCATAGTCAAAAGCATCAAATATTATTTCAATTGGTGCACCCAATCTAGCAATTGAATAATAGGCATAGTGTTGAGTTCAACCTTTAGGCATTCAAATTATTTCATACAATTTTTATCAAAGTCAAAATTACTTCCTTTGCAAGTAAATTACAAAGTGGTCTAGAAATTTTGCTAAAACCTTAGATGACTTGTTTATAAAATGCAGCATGGCCTAACAATGAGATCTCCTTCATCATCCAAGGAAGGAGAATATTAAAAATTAGCTCCACTTTGGCTTTATCAACCAATATGCCATTGTGTGATATTAAGTGTCCTAAAACAATGCCATTTTTTACCATAAAATGGAGTTTTTCATAGTTAAGCATTAGATTTATCCCTCAACACCTCCCTAATACTAAGGCTAGGTGGGCCAAGCAATCATCAAAGATAATCCAAATACTTAAAAGTCATCCATAAACACCTTAAGGAATCTTTCAACCATATAAAAAAATATACTCATCATACACCTTTGAAAAGTTGAGGTGCATTGCATAACCCAAAAGGCATATGTCTGAGGTGAAAATTTCAAAAGGACAAGTGAAGGTGGTCTTCTCTTGATCCTTTGGTGTTATTCAAATTTGGTTATACCTAGAATATCCATCAAGGAAACAATAGTACTCATATCTGGTTCCAACATTTGATTAATGCAAGGAAGAGGAAAGTGGTCTTTCTTTGTGATTGAGTTTAATTTTTGGCAATCAATACAAACTCTCAACCCAGTGGTTATGCTGATGGGGACTAATTGATTATCCTCATATTTGAGTACTATGACACTTGATTTCTTGGAGACAACTTGAACTAGGTTGACCTAAGAACTACCTAAGATGGGATAAATAACTCCAACATCTATCAACTTAAGTACCTCCGCTCTAACTACTTCCTTCATATTAGGATTCAGCCTCCTTTACGTCCCCCTAGATGGTTTGGCATTGTCTTCTAAATGAATTTGATGCATGCAAATAGTGGAGATTATTCCCTTAATGTCTTCTATTCACCGCCCTGTAGCTATCATATGTTCTCAAAGAATAGTAAGTAGCTTATCCTCTTGTTCTTTGTCTAAGTCAGAAGCTATTATTACAAGCAAGGTTTCAGATGGACCTAAGAGAGTATATTTTAAGCAATTTGGCAATGGTTTTAGGTCAAGAGTAGGGGGTTTCTTAGTAGATGATACATTAGTAGTGTTAGGAAGTATCAGAGGCTCCACTATAGCTTTTCATCTAGAAGTATCTAAGACAGGAACTATATCTAAGAGTGCATTTACTTCATTGATAGAATAATCTATATCAAAATTTCCACTAAAATAGGATAGACATGCTTCACGTGGATCACACTAGGAAGATGTAAGGAAAGTATCATGGACAAGACTCAATCATGTTGACCTCGAAAGTATCGGCAAAGTTTAGATGTTGTCTAGCATTAAGGAAATTTAGCTTAATTTTCCTATTAACAAAGGACAAGTTCATGATGACATTCCTACAATTAATAACTGCATTAGATGTGGCCAAGACTGGGCATTCCAAAATTACTAGTATTTGACTACCATGATTGGTTACAGCTTGGGAGTCTAAAATTTAAAAGTCTACATGGGATTAGAAATTTTTTAACTTGTACTAAGACATATTCTCCTACATTACTATGAATTTTCACTGATTTATCTGCTAATTGCAATGTGCTGGTTGTAGGTTTACCCTAGAAGAATATATACTATGGAAATTGGTTGACACTAGCCCTTAAGTCAAGTAGTGCCCTATCAATAGTGTGCTCCTCTATCACACGTGATATAGTTGGACATCTAAGATCCCTATAATTAGGAGGGGTGTTGTGCTAGATTATAGAGTTGGCCTACTTTTTGAGAAAAGATTTCTTTTGCACATTTAGCCTTCTCTTCTATGTGCAATGATCCTTTAAAAACTTGGCATATGATGGGATTTCTTTAATGACATTTAATAATGGAATGTTAACATTTACCTATTTAAATGCATCCATTATTTTGTGGAAAATGCTACCCTTCTTTGCCACATCCAATTGTTGAGAGAAGGGAGCCTTAGGAACATATGGTGCATTTGAAAGAGGCTCAAATGAAGGGGGGATGGTTCATCCTTCTCTTTACCTTAGCTTATGTAGGATTTTCTTTCTCCTCAATGAATGGGGAATCCTTAATTAGTCTGACCTTGTCCTTGGAAATTTGTCCTTGGAAGATACCAATCTCATATTGACTCTTAGGGTTTGGTATTGCCTGATGAAGGAATTTTCCTTTCTAACTTTCACTTAAAGTAGTAGAAAATTGGCCCATCTAATATTCCAACATCACAATGGATTGCAAGGTGGGCTACAAATTTTTTTAGTGTCATTTTGAAATTGTAGAGAACCTTGCATAAACAAATTTAGGATTTCCTCAATTGCTAGTTTCCTTATTTGTTGCAAAAATTGTTGATGAATTTGCTACTGAGGCATTGGAGCATGAGGAAGGGATTAAGGATGGGAATCCTAGGTAGGCCCCCTAGGGTGTTATTCTTTCATCATGAAAAATTTAGATGCCTAGCCCATCCAGGATTGTAGGTCTCAGAATGTGACGCCCCGAGTTTTCTCATGCATTTTTAAATGCAAGATCTAAAATTCCTAAGGTGGGATCCAGATTTGAATTTTTTTTTTATAAAAAACCATGCAATGCAGCGGAAAATCTTTTGTTTTAAACTCATTTGGAAAACCCCAAGTGTCATTTGCTTTCACAACAATCAAAGTAGTTTTTTTGAAAAACTTCAGAAATCATAAATGTTTTTCCCCAGGTCTATCCAGTCATAACACACAACCCAATTATAAATAAATACAAATACATATCCAAAGGGTAGAGCGTTTACTTACATGTATGATTATCTCCTTTTGATTTACTTGCTCATAGCACTAACATAGGCGTCTTCTACTCGTGAATGGAACTATCCTGAAAAATGTTAAGGATAGGGTGAGTATATACTATACTCAGTAGGAGTCTATCTGTGACAACCCGGGTTTTCTCATGCATTTTTAAATGCAATATCTAATTTCCTAAGGTGGGATGCATCCCTATTTGAAAACTATTTTATAAAAACCATGCAATGCAACGGAAAACCTTTTAGTTTTAAAACTCGTTTTGAAAACCTCGAGTGTCATTTGCTTTCACAACAACCAAAGTAATTTTTGGAAAGCTTTAGAAACCATAAATGTTTTTCCCTAGATCTTTCTAGTCACAGCACACAGCCCAACTGTAATTAAACACAACTACATGTCCAAAGGGTAGAGAGTTTACTCACATGTATAGTTGTCTCCTTTGGTTATTCACTTGCTCGTAGCACTAATATAGATGTCCTCTACTCGTGGATGGAATTAACTTGAAAAATGTTAAGGATAGGGTGAGTATATACTATACTCAGTAGGAGTCTATCACTACTAGTTTTATAATGCATGAGATGTTTTAAAATCATATGCTCTTTCAAAACATGTGCATGTCTGAATACTCAAGTTCAATATCGATATAAAAATCCGTTGTCAAACTGGAATACTAACGATTTAAAGGATCACATAATCCAAAATCGAAAGTATAATATACATATATATCATAACATTATGATATGCATAAGATGCTTCATTGAATCCAACTCATGGATCTCTAGTATGGTATGGTCGACCAACCTCATATCATGCCATATGAAATGCACATAAATCATCAAACCATAGGGTCCAACTATACCCACGACGTCCTCGCCGTGTGGTCCCCGGGTACCTGAGGACACTCGGTCATAGCCTCCACGGGGCCTATGACACGTCGACCCAGTGCCGTGACACCAGTGGTAGCCCCCTGTACCACATGCAGTCGACGTAGGGACGTTGCCTCTTTTTGGGCGTGGTACCCATCCACCTAATAGTGGTAGAGGTTGGGTGGCCAACCCAAACCCCTCGGCATAGCACCCACAAGCTTACTAGCCCAAATCACAGAAGATCAAACAAGCGAAAAATCTCTTTTTCAAAACCTGTCCTCTTTGGGTCCCTCACAACTGCCTGGCCCTCGGCACTCCAGCGTCTTTTGGTAACCCTCAAGGACATGCAATTTTTGCAAGAACTTAATGCTCACAAATCATGCAATGTATGCAATAGTTTGCAAAACATATCTATGCATAATGTATATGCAATTCTTTACAAAACATGTCTATGCATAAAGCATTTATCACATGCATGCTGAATTAAGTCATGCTAAACAAGCCATATACTTAAAACATGTGTTCTCAAAACAATAATAGTTCTTTTAAAAGAATATAGTAGTGATAGAGCACCTACCTAACTAGGTCGCGCTAACCCCTTTGTCCTTGTACGCTCCTTAACATGGTTTGGGGACTCAAGGTTAGTTTGGCCCATCTTTTATGGGTTTTAGAGTAGTTGGTCTCATTACTTAGGCATTAGGGGTCCATCCCTATGCCTATGGGTGTCCTAAGGTCCTAATTGGGCCTTGTTATTATCAGTTTCCCAAAGGTCTAGCGGCCACCATCTTATTCTAAGGGTTATGCCCACCTTTGATTGGGCCTTGATCGGGGATTTTATAGTTTGGGTGTGTCCATGTCATTGACACAGACACAACTCCTTTTGCGGGGCCTGAATCGGAGCTCTAGATCTCAAGTTATAAGCGTTTTAGTGTCACACGTACGTAAGGGTTTCAAGAGTGAAAAGACGGAATGCTAGGGCGCTGCGCGTCAGCGGCATGCGCCCGCCCTTTCTAAAGAAAACGGAAATCCCGGCTTGCTAGCAAGCTGCGCTTCTGCGGCATGCGCCTCAGCGGGCACGTTTGCAGACGCGCCGGGTTTTCCCACCATCTCACTCTTGTGCGGGCGCGTCCCTGGACGAGCCCGTTTGGTTTTTCAAACGAGATCGACGTGTTACGTTCCGACTGGAACATTCCGTCGTCTGGGGGACCGGGGCATCCTCAGGACACCCTGGTTCGACCCTGTTGAACCAGTGCAGCCCAGGGGACGTCCCTGGGTCCTTGGTGGCTCTCCAGAGCTCCATTTTACATGGTTTTTCATGCAAAAAACCTAGGGAAATTGATCCTATAACTACTGTGAAGATGGGTTTTGAGGGATCTTGGGCATTCTTGGCTCGTTGATGGGTTTTTCTCCTTGTTTTTCCTCTAGGTTACTCCTCCACAACGGGTTTTCTTCAACCTTTTGGGCTTCCATTAGAGGCGCCCAAGAGCTCTATTTATAGAGCTATGAGAGGGTTCTAGAGGGGGCTCTCACTGCCTTTGAATGGCGGTGGAGAAACCTCCAGAATGGCGGTGATTTCTCCTCCAATCACAGCCGTTCTAGAACCCTCTAGGAGGTTGAAGATGAAGGGTGCCCATATCAAAACGGGCCCCTATGTTTTGCAGGCTAAATCCATTTTTTAAAAATTATATTTTTGCCCCTAAACTTCAAAGGCCATAACTTGCTCATTTTAACTCCGTTTTGGGTGATTTTGGTCTTGTTGGATTCCTTTTTCCGATACGCACCTAATGGTATCATTTTCAGGACCAAATTTCTGGGTTCAGTCAAGGTGAATAGTGAAATGACAAAAATGCCCTTATCTTCAAAAACTGAACTTTTCATTGCTATCTTGGGATTTTAATATTACAAAATTGGAGTCATTACACTATCACTACTAGTTTTACAATGCATGCTATGTTTAAAGTCATATGATCTTTAAAACATGTGTATGTTCGAACAATCATGGTCAATATAGATATTAAAAACCACTGTCGAATTGGAATACTGATGACTTAAAGAAATATCATAATCCAAGTCGAAAGTATCATATATCATAAACATAATGATATGCATAAGATGCTCAACTGAATCCAACTCATGGATATCTGGTATGGTATGGTCGACCAACCTCATGTCATGCCATATGCAATACAAGTAAGTCCACGAAACCATAGGGCCCAACTATGCCCACGACCTCGCAGCCGTGTGGTCCCCAGGTACCTGAGGACACTCGGTCATAGCCTCCACAGGGCATATGACACATTGACCCAGTGCTGTGACACCAGTGGTAGCCCCCTGTACCACATGTAGTCGACGTAGGGACATTGCCCTTTTTGGGCGTGGTACCCATTCCACCTAATAGTGGTAGAGGCTGGAGGCCAACCCAAACCTCTCGGCATAGTGCCCATGAGCTTATTAGCCCAAATCATATAAGATCAAACAAGCGAAAACCTCCTTTTCAAAACCTGTCCTCTTTGGGTCCCTCACAACTGCCTGGCCCTCACAACTACCTACCCAACATCTTTTGGGCACTCCAACGTCTTTTGGTAACCCTCAAGGACATGCAATTTTTGAGAACTCAATGCTCACAAATCATGCAATATATGCAATTGTTTGCAAAGCATGTCTATGCATAATATATTTGTCATATGCATGCTAAATTAAATCATACTAAACAAGTCATATAACTTAAACTTAAAATATGCATTCAAAACAATCATGACTCTTTTTAAAAGTCTAAGAGCGATATAGCACCTACCTCAAAGTCTCCTGGAGTCGCGTCCTTTATCACTCAACCCATCCCTGGGTCTCATTTATAAACTCCTGGATATGAATGGATACAAGGAGTCCTTATCAATTTCAATCTATTTAGACATTAGATTGCTAGATCTGCCTTTAGGGTCCATGGTCCTTGCCTAATTGATTTGTCAGGCTAGATCCTATGATGTGGATCTACTATTCCTTGGTTAACTCTGTAAATTATCCTCTAATCTTATCCTTATAGTCTCGTTAGGTCTGCGTGTCCCAGTTCCCAAGACACCCGTGCATCCTGGTTGAACCGCGACAGCCTCACGTGCATGCGCGCCCAAAGGTCGTGCCAAGGACCGCATTTTGCACGCGCACATGCAAGCTCAAGCAACGCGCTATGACGCGCATCCTAGATGGCATCGCATGGACGCACCTTTGGTGTAACATGGCGCGTCTCAGCTCCCAAGGCACCTTGTGCATCCTGGTTGAGCCAGGACCCGTGACCCATGTCGCGCACATACCCGAAGGTCGCACCTGGGACAGTGTACGCACTGTCGTATGCCTGGAACCCATCCCAGGGACCCAAGCGCAGGTGGAGCATGGCGTCCTTGGGACACCTAGTTCGTGCAAGGCCGGCTGAACCGGCTTCGTCTTCTCCGGCTGGAAAAATTGGCTGGGACAGACTAGATTCGGCATGGATCATGGCCTGGGGGAACCAAAACCGAGAGAAACAAGGAAAAATGGCTTACTTGGTTACCCTGGGGATGCCCTTTTTCTGATGGGTGTGCCTGCTCGCCAGAAAACTCGAAGAAGGGGAAACCCCATTGCCAAGTATGGAAAGAAGAGAGGGTTATGGGGAAAATGGCAATGGCTGCCTGACTTGCCTGGCCATTGCCGGAAAACGCAGAGGGAACTAGGTTGAGACGGGTTTCCTGTTTTTTCCGAAAACCCCAGTCCCAAAATCGCTGGAAAACTGTGTTTTCGTGAGGGGGGAGATGGGGCTTTTATAGAGGGGAGAAGGCGGTGCCCCTCAATGGCGGTGCCACCATTGGCAGTGGCAGATCTCTCTGGAAAAATCAGGAAAAAGGGTTTTCTGAAGAAGTCTGGAGGTGGAAGACTACAGGGGGGTGCCGTTATCAAAATGGCCCCTTCGTTTTTCGTCTTTTTCATTTTTTTGTTTAAATTATAAAAATACCCCTAATCTTTAAACGGCCGTAACTTCTCCATACGAACTCCGTTTTCAGCATTTTTTGAGGCGTTGGATTCCATTTTTTTAGTATAATCTAATGGTACCATGTTTCCTCACAAATTCCTTTATTTACTATTTTAAATAAAATCAAATATTCAACACAGTTCATTTCCCATAAAATGTCCAATTTTTGTTTAAAATAGAGTAAATTGCTCGGGTGTTACATAGAATAAGGATTATTATTGCTAGGGTTTCTAAATACATTCATAATGTTCACTTGCTCAGAAAAAGATTTAGGAAATGTGGAGCTAGATGGGCATGAAGTGGTTGGATGTGTGGGACTCGAGCAAATTGAGCAAATTATAGATTGAGGTTGCATTGAAGATCTATTGGAAAGCATGAATGCATCTAACCTATAAGTAAGATTATCAATTTTATCAACCTTATGGGCCAATCTGTTTATTTTGTTTTACAAGTCTGGAGAGGCCCCTATCTCATATAAACAGCCCTTTTTCTGAGGCATTGAATTTCTTTTCATTCTAGTTGAATAAACTCATTATTAGGAATTATCTGCAAGTGTCACAAAGAAATTCCAGATCTCCACATCACTTTTTTCCATGAAGGCTCCACTACTTGTGGCATCAATCATATGTCTACTCTGTGAGGTTAGACCTTCATAAAAAAAATTGTACTTTCTGCCACTTCTCAAATCTGTAGTGAGGAAACTTCAATAACAAGTCCTTCCATCTCCCCCGACACTCATAGAACTATTCACCTTCTTTCTATTGGAAGTTTATTATCTCCCTCTTGAGACTGAAAAAAACTTGTATAGGAATTTCTTGAATTGTACATCCATGATGTGATGAGCCCTACCTCTAGTGAGTTAAGCAATGCCTTTGCTTTATCTTTCAAAGAAAAAGGAAATAGTCTCAACCAGATGGACTCATTGGAAAAGTTATAGTATTTAAAGGTTGCACATGTGTCAAGGAACTCTTTGATATGGTGATATAGGTCCTCTTTATGCAAACCATAGAAATTTAGCAAAAGCTAAATGACCCCTGGCTTTAACTCAAAATGTTTTGTGTTAGTCCCAAGTAATAATATACATGAAGGAGAGTTAAATTGTACAGATGTAGAATAGTCCCTCAAAGGCTTAACTTTTGCTACTTCATTGGCCATGTCTACGTTAGGGTTATTGATATCGACTAGATTCTATAGCCCTTGCCTTGTGGTTTATTCAATCTCTGAATCTAAGAGTACTAAGTCTAGGTTCAATGATCAACAGCCTAACATACAACAATGATTGGTGTAATAGATTCTACTTTATATACAACGAAAACAAGTCATTGTATACAATGAAGAGTTTTTTTTTTTTTTTTTTTCACCTAAACTAAATGTTATTTCCTATATGCTAATGATGCACAACAAGAAGGAACACAATAAAACTACCCCTAAGGCAAATAAGCTAAAAGGTTTATTTTTCTTGAATTTATTTATGGTAGAGATTTTTAGATTATTTATAATCCTAAGTAGCTTCTCCTCACTTTTAAACTTGCCTTGCTGCTTACCATTTAGATCCTATCTTTGTTCAACCACTCCACAACCTCCTTAGCCAGCCATAGATGATCTGAGTTATCGAGTTTGTTAGCAGAGTTAGTCTTTTAAATACCAACATAATTGATCAAGTAGGGGCCACTAGACTGGCAATTATTTGCCTCCTTTCAAGGGTCGTATGAGCTTGTGTGCTGATATAGATCTATTCTAAATTGATTTTAAACTAAATTGTAGAGGATAGGGTTGCATGTAAGATGATGATTAACATAGGTAAGCCAAGGGATGGCGATGAAATTCACTCTTGATCTTTGAGGGTGATTTCCCTTACTAATCAATTAAGCATTCCCACACAGTTAGGTCAATATAACTTCCTCTTAAAGTAACAAGCGTACTCTATAATGCAAGAAAAGTAGTAAATCTAATGCAAAATCTTAGAAATCAACACTTACTGAATGTTCATTGTATGAAATTAACTACCACCAATATGCAACTAAATTATATACACAACCTATACTAGGAATTGTAAGGAGTTAGAAAAGTTCACAATGGGGTTATGGATAAAGTCTTCTCATACAAGGGTGAATCCATGTACAAACTATCTCATCTTCCAAGTTAGGATGGTTCACCCTTGGCTTGTATTATTACAACCCTTTTATTTCAATGAATCACATTAAAAAAATACAAGCAAAACCTCACTATGATTCACTCAAAAAAAATATTGTGATCTATCCTAAAATCTCCTTCAAGTCCTTCTCCTAATTCCTGCAAACATAAAATTAGAAGTACCAAAAATCCCATGAATTAGAGAAAATGAAAAAAATGCAACTAGAACATATGGAGTCCTAAACTATGATTAGTGGTAAAGCTAGTTAACCTACATTTTAATTGAAAATCTATTGCGAGTTCTCGACAACGGTGACAAAAACTTGATATGAATTTTAATTTAACCTCAAGTGCTCGAGCCCACTATAGCATAGACATGGCAAATATAAGTTGATCTCACGAGGACTTTGAATTTTAACAAATTTAATTAAAATAAATTTTAATTACTTTAACTTAGCCAACAACTTAAATAATTTTAAAATTTTAAAAATAAACAATTCTTTCTAAAAATTATGAAATCACTTAGAAACAAAGCCTAGTTTAAAATCCATTATAATGTAATCAAACAAGTCTATGATCAAGAAATTGAAATTTTTATCATTCATTTAATATTTTTCCTTAAAGCTCAATTTTAGGAATTTTTTTATTTCAAAGAATTAACACAAGTTAATATATTTACTTAATGCATATATTGTGTTTTTAGGGCACATACTATTAAAAAAAAATTCACATATTAATCTTTTAATCCAACATAATTAGTATCTCTATCATAGAAAGTACAAGATAAATTCTATTTAGAAATCATTAAATATATAAATTAGTATTAATTTCTTTAAAATAATATGAAGTGCATCTTTTATGTCCACTTTTAATAAATAAAAAAAATCATTCAATAATATGAAGCACATCTTCTATGTAGAAATCACTCTTGTTCTTTTTTTTTCTCTTTCCATTTTTCTTTGGACTCCATGTGAAACTCAAGAGGGGACTATGTCTTAGAGTTGTACGCACCTCCCTTACTTGTTGTTGATGTGGGAGCTCATGGAGGTGGAAGTTTCCTCAAGGAAGCTTCCTCGTATCTCCTCTTTATCTTTTATCTAACTCTTTCCTTATCCCACTATCTCCCTTCCTTCTTATGTCCTTCTTATAAATCACATTGAATTATAGATGCAAAGAGGTGTTCCACGTGATCTTCCTTGGTGGTGATTGGTTCGTGAAGGAAGCTTCCTTCCTCTCTTTCTTTCATCCATATGATTAATCATGGATGGTTTGGATCTCCTTGAGGTTTTCCTATCCAAAACTTTTCTACTCCTTGATTCTCTCCCAACTCACCATTATATTCTTTAACCAATAGGATTCAAGGTGAACAATGCATTTTCTTACTAAGGAAACATATTTTTCTCCTAAAAAAATAGTGGGTAGCCCACCAAAATTTTCTCCACCAATGGTCTTGAAGTCTTCACTCTCATGCATGCCTTCTTTTTATTAGTATATCTTAGCTTAGGTGGCTTCTCATCAGTTGCTTTAGGATAGCCTTGAGTGAGGATAAATCTAACTATTCTTTTTTTTTAACTTTGGATGAAAATTGGCTCTAGATTTTTTGTAAATTGTCTCTCTCCATCCACTTATTCTTCTCCTTTGTTTTCTCATGTAAAAACATGTTTTTATATTTATTATACATCCTCTTCATAGAAAAATTGTGGAGTACTTTGTGTGGTCCCATCTTGGAGTGTAATGAGAGAGAAAGTGAAAGATGCTTCATGTGAGTCCCAATTTTTTGAATTTTTTTGTTTTAGGAAAAGATCATGTATGTGTACACTCATTGTATATGAATTTAGCTTTTTTTAGAAGATCTCTAAGGTGGTGGAATATTTACATGCATGCATGAGAAGTCTGTCACCTTAACTTTTGATAAAGGCACTCTCTTTAATATGGATGAGGTTGGTCTATGCTTTAAGGTTTTTCATAGTCGTGAATATGATAATAGCACCCCTATAACATTCTAAACTTCTGGACTTCATGTTATATGGCCCACATGTTGACCCATGATATTGCTAGGATAGTAGAATTGCTCTCTTTTAGGGTTTTCAATAATAAAAATGGAATTTTTTCTTTTATACATGATCATGCAAAATGTAAAATAAATTATAATTAGCGATATTTAAGAAAAATTCAAGGTTAGAAACTGCTAAATATAGGGATATTACATGTCACTTTTCAAAATATATTAGGATTTGACCATTCATCTAGTAGCTTTTATTGTGGTTATCTCATACCCAAATACTCACAAGGTTTTGCTAATGGAAAATGATTTGGGGACCAAAAAAGTAATACCTTTTGAAAACTCTAACTTTGGCTATATTAGGATAATCTAATCTATTCATCATGTTCGGCTTGCTTATTTTGGTTAGAAACCAAAATTTATGATCATTGGATGGTCTGGCTATTTTGCTTTATTAATCATGATGAATTTTCATAAGTAGCTTAAATTGGACAAGCCAAACAAGTTGAATCATCCATATGGGGCTTCTATGTAGGTTGTGTCTAAAAAACATAGCTTTTTTTTTTTATTACAATGAAAAGTTATGAAGCAAAGTTCCTAAAGCCTCTTATCTTAATTTGTAAATCTACTTCAATTATTCCCAATAAAGGGGAAAGTGTCATCTCAAACCTTTGAACAAACATGATGAGGAGAGGCTTTGTTGCCTACAACCAACTACGTTGGACGGCTTTCAATATCTCAGAACCATAGTCCAGCTAAATTGAATTTAGAAAAATATGGTACAGACTACCCAACTCCTCCAATGCTAGTCCCAAGCCCGAATGAAAAAGGATGAGGGTCTTACGTCAGGTGCTAGCCGGCAAGGGAGAAGTTAAAGATAATTTTGTTATTTCTTTCTTACAAATGAATATGCATTTGTTTATTAGTTTGTGAGGAAGAAATGAAAATAATCTCCAACTTCTTAAAATATGGCAACCCTTACGTCAGGTACCAGCCGACAAGGGTGAAGCTGAAGATGATTTTGTTATTTCTTTTCTGCTTGCAAATAAATATGCATTTGTATATTAGTTTGTAAGGAAGAAATAAAAATCATCTTCAGCTTCTTAAAACTATGGTAACCCTAACATGTCATGAATCGAAAACTGACATTCCCTCAAGCTAGGGCATTCCCCATAAGCGACGTGGTGCATCGGATCCCGGGTGCGGTGAAAAGTATGTAAGGGTTGCTAGGGCATTCTCCAGAAGCGACGCTCTACATCAAATCCCAAGTGTAGTGAAAAGTGGGCAAGGGCTGTTAGAGAGTCCCCTTGGAAGCTACACGTTGCATCAAAACCCAAGTGCAATGAAAAGTAGACATGGGTTCATACCATGGAGGTTGAGAAAGGCGGTAGTAAATAGGGTATCTCCAAAACATAAGATTTGCATCGCTACATGGAATATAGGGACATTGACAAGTAAGAGTTTGGAGTTAGGAGACGCAATGAAATGTAGGAGAGTCAACATCGCTTGTATCCAAGAAACTAAGTGGAAAGGGGCTAAAGTTAGAGAAATAGATGGGTATAAATTATGGTACATAGGAAAGGAAAATAACAAAAATGGCATAGGAATAATAGTGGATAAGGAATTAAAGGATAAAGTTGTGGACGTTAAAAGAATTAGTGATAGAATAATAATAATAATAATAATTCTACGAGAGCAGATTATAAATGTTATAAGTGCATACTCACCACAAGTAGGGTTACAAGATATAATTAAGAGACAGTTTTGGGAAGATATGGAGGGAGTCATACAAGAAATTCCCAACACTGAGGGGATATTTATAGGAGCAGACTTAAATGGCCATGTAAGAAAAGATAAGGAAAGATATGATAGAATACACGGAAGGTATGGTATAGGTGAATGAAATGAGATGGGAGATAATATCCTCGATTTTTCTTTGTCATATAACCTGTCCATTGCAAATACACTCTTTAAGAAGAGAGATGAACACTTAATAACCTTTAAAAGTGGACTTCATAAAAGCCAAATAGACTTTTTTCTACTTAGGAATAATGAATGATCTATATGCAAGGATTGTAAGGTGATACCTGGTGAGAGTTTAACCTGACAACATAGGTTAATGGTTATGGATATCCATATTAAAAGATGGAGTAAAAGAACTGAACTTAATACACATCCAAAAACTAAGTGGTGGAACTTAAAAAGAGAGAAAATAACCTCATTCACAAATAAGTTGATGGTAGAAGGAAATTTGAACTATGAAACAAAAGTAAATACCATGTGGATTAATATTGCTGAGTCCATTAAGAAAGTGGCAAAAGTTGTCTTAGGAGTATCTAAAGGTAAAAGGCAATTAGTAAAGGAAACATGGTGGTGGAGTGAAACAGTGCAAAAAGTTATTAAAGAAAAACGGATGTGTTTTAAAGCATGGAAGAAGACTATAAATAATGAAAACTATGAACAATATAAGAATGCTAAAAAGGTTGCTAAGAAAATAGTAAGTGAGGCTACAATTAAAGCATATGATGAGCTCTATAATAGACTAGGAACAAGAGAAGGTGATAAAGATGTGTTTAAACTGGCAAAAGTAAGAGAACAGAAGGGTAAGGACTTAGATCATGTTAGATGCATTAGAAGTGATGATCAAAGCATATTAGTCAAAGATCATGAGATCAAACAAAGGTGGGAAACATACTTTCAAAAATTGTTAAATGACAATGGCTCTGAGAATATAGGGATTGAAAATACTATAAATCTAAATAACATTGGATATTATAGATATGAACGTAGGATTAGAATACCTGAAGTGAAAGAGGCTTTGAAAAAGATAAAATTAGGAAAGGCCATGAGGCCCGATGGTATACCAATGGAGGTTTGGAAGCATATGGGAGATATTGGGGTAGTTTGGTTGACCAAATTATTTAACAAGATTATAAAATCAAAGAAAATTTCTGATGAGTGGAGGAAAAGCTCTATTGTACCAATTTATAAGAATAAATGAGACATACAGAGCTACACTAATTATTGAGAGATTAAACTTATGAGCCTCACTATGAAGGTTTTTGAAAAAGTGATTGAGAAGAGGCTACGACATGAAATAAGTGTATAGGAGAATCAGTTTGGTTTCATGCTTGGGAGGTCTACCATGGAAGCTATTTTCTTACTAAGATAATGAGTAGAGAAATATAGGGAGAGGAGGAAAGACCTTCACATGGTCTTTATCGACTTAGAGAAAGCATATGATAGAGTCTCTAGAGAGTTAATATGGAGAGTGTTGGGCGATAAAGGGGTTTCGCAAGGGTATATAGACATAATTAAAGATATGTATGAGGGAGTGGTAACAAATGTTAAGACCACTAGTGGCGAGACTGGTGATTTTCCTGTCACTGTAGGATTGCACAAAGTATCGGCATTGAGCCCATACCTTTTCTTATTGGTTATGAATGAGTTAACAAAACATCTACACAAGGAGATTCCTTGGTGCATGCTATTTGTAGATGATATAGTCTTACTTGATGAGACAAGGGAGGGTGTAAACATATAGCTAGAGTTATGGAGAGAAGTATTAGAATCTAAATGATTTAAAATTTGTAGAACTAAGACAAAATATATGGAATACAATTTTAGCAAGGAGAGGAGTAGGAGTGGAACACCAATCAAGATTGATAACCAAGAAGTCTCCGTAAAAGACCACGTTCGGTACTTAGGATCAATGATTCATGAGACTGGAGAGATTGAGAGGGAGGTTACCTAGACAATCCAAGCGGGTTAGAACAAATGGAGATGTGCATCTGGAGTTTTGTGTGATCGGTGGGTGCCACTCAAACTAAAAGAAAAATTTTATAGGATAGCCATAAGGCCAGCCATGCTCTATAGATCAGAGTGTTGGGCAGTTAAGGAACTTCATGCTCATAAAATGAGCATTACAAAAATGAGGATGTTGAGATAGATGAGTGGTAAGACAAGAAAGGATAGAATTAAAAATGAAAATATTAGAGAAAATTTAGGAGTAGCACCAATAGGTAACAAGATGAGGGAAATTAGACTTAGATGGTTTGGACATGTTCAAAGGAGACCAACAATGGCATCGGTTGGAAGGAGTGAGGCAATATAAGTAGAAGGTTCTAAAAGGAAAAGGGAAAGCCCAAAAGAACGTGGATAGAAGTGGTGAGGAAAGTTTTAAAAACTTTGAGACTAAATGAAGCTATGGTACCTAATAGAGAGGAATGGAGGAATAAGATTCATGTGGCTGACCCCTAATTAGGATAAGGTCTTGATGATGATGATGATGATGATGATATAGACTACCCAACTATCAAGCATTGTGAACCAAACCCTCTAACTATAATCTCAGACAACTAATGGACCCAAACTACCACCTAGCATTCAATATAGTCCCCTTATCAATTTTTCTATCAAATCCCTAATGGAACTCCTTTATGGGCCCCATCTAGGACCAACTATACCTTCTTTTTCATCTATGCAATGGTTACTTCTACCATAAAAGAATAAGAATAGAGATTTTATATTTGGGTTTTCAATATTTTGGCTTTATGATAAGTAGAGATTTTGGTAATTATGGGTTCTTTCAGTTCCCCATTGGGTTATTGTGGTTTGTGAGTTGAATTATTTTTTTTTGGCTTATTAACGCAAGAAGATGATCCATTTGGTTCTTCTCTAACTATGAAGAACCCATTTTAATTTTCATATAACTAAAAAATCCAATTTGATTTTGATGTAACTAAACAAAACCACAATCTTTTTTCTATATTTGTGCTAAAGAGGAGAAATTTCTTATTATAACCCAAAAGAATTGAATAGATAGAAGCTAGAAAAGTAATGCCTATATTTTAAAAATAAAATACCATAACAGGGATATTTTGTCATTTGAGAGAGCTAGAAAATAAGATGAGAGACATGTGGGGCGCACTTGTTAAGTCCATCGGGGATTTGACGAAAATTTTGACAAAGGGACTGCATCAAACGCTAGGTGATAGTTGATGTCCAACAATTATTTGGGTTTATAGTTGGGAGATTTATGGGGTCCGTACCATATTTTTCCTTCAATGTAAACCATTGTTGTCATTAAGTTTTGGGCCATAATAAAAAGTAGAATTTTGTAGCTGCTAGAGTCGTCAAATTACCATTGCTTTTAAACTGCAAGACATCCAAACGACAATCAAATAAATAGATCAGATCATTGCTTCCTGCAAAAATGGCACTTTTGTTTAGCATTCATAAAAAATAAGCGCTTCGTGCAGAAATGTTTTTCGTCTGTATTTTATGGCGGTTGATATCTGGACTCCACCAAAAAGTGTGCACTACCAGGCACCAACTGGGCCTTTTTCGAGGTCCCAATCTTTCACAATTTTGTACATATGCTCAATACGCATAAAAATCCTCATCAACTGAGATAATAATTCTAACATATGCCTCTTTTGAGATAAAAAATGACGATGATTTCCTACCTGGAGATCTCTTTGGATGATCCAATTCATTCATCGTGTTAGTACTAGCTATAGATCCCATAACCATGTATTTTGTTACTTTTAAATAATATTTTTTGAAACTTTAATTAACAAGGCTAGACAGACTCACAATATCAAAATAAGATTGAAAGAATGTTTTGATAACGAAGATCTAACGGCACTTCTAAGCGGCAGAGAGTCTCTCTAGAGTTCAAGACTGTGCATGGGTCAATGGGTAAAAAAAGACAGCTCCGAAGCTCGAAGCTCCTGCATATACAAGGTCCAGTGATGGGGTAGACTACAAGGGTCGATAGTATGTAGACTTATCTTACATTTTACAAAAGGCTGTTTTTCCACCTTAAACCCATAACCTTGAGGTCACACAACGACAACTTTATCATTGCACCAAGGCTCATGGGTCAGTAGGTGTAATATTAAAAAAAGGATTTTTTTTTAAAGAACAAAATCTAACATATTTTAAATTTTGCAAATGTGCTATTAAGTTTTCATATTCTATTAGGATTCCATCCCCTGTTAATTTTTATGAAATTCCTTTTTTGCACTCGTCTGCCGCCAACAACTCCCCGCTTCTGACGACATTTACCTTCGCCAGCCCCCAACCGCCCCGCATTTTCCTTGCAGTCCCTGCCCCAACGTTTTCGCTGCCTGGTCGACCCCATCCCATCGGCAGCCCTCTCCCCACCCCTGACATTTTTGTCGCAGCTTGCGTTTCCAGTCTCTGACCACCTCACCTTGTCACCACTCCCCTCCCCGACGTTTTAGGCACACCCCAACCCTATCTGTAGGGCCCATCGCACGATCAAGATGCTGATTATTGGGGAAAACAGGGTGTCGATTGGGTCTCCGGAGGGTTGCGAATGGGGTTGGGTATCGCCGAAAAAGCTGGTGGATAAGGGGCTGCTTGGGTTGCGCCGACGTGCTTGGGTTGCGCCACTAACGCCAGCGGGGGAGGAGAATGCCGATTTGTCTATCGGGTACTGCCGGGAGGCCGGCAGCTATGACGTTTGTGTTAGGTAACACCAGCCTGGGGAGGAGAGGGTGGCGATATGGTAGCACCTTGAGTAACCTAGCAGGGGAGGGGGGGCAGCGA
The DNA here is from genome assembly GCA_035236585.1 of Warburgia ugandensis. Taxonomy (NCBI): domain Eukaryota; kingdom Viridiplantae; phylum Streptophyta; class Magnoliopsida; order Canellales; family Canellaceae; genus Warburgia; species Warburgia ugandensis. The sequence goes on from CP141128.1 coordinate 57,690,325, forward strand.
CGACTGTTCACGTCTGTCGATTGGGTAGTTCCGGTGGTGGTGGGGGATGACGACTATTCAAGTCGGGTAACGCCGTGGGGGAATCTATCGATAGGATAGCAGTGGGGTGGGGGGTAACGACAGTTTAGGTGGTTGTTGATCGGGTTGTCGGTGGGGGCTGCCACCACCGCTCAACCAGATCAACACCCTATTTCTGACAGCCAGACACTTTCTCCAGCGAGAATATGTCCGTAAGGTGAGGTAAGTGGTTTGTCGGACAAAGATAATATTGAAATTTCATAAAAATTAACAGAAAAGAAGAATGAAAAGCTAACAAAAAAGATAAATTTCCAAAGTTCATTAAAACTTAATGACAAATCTGTAAAATTGAAAAAACATTAGACTTTTTTGCAAAATGCCAAGATGCAATGGTATTTTTGCCAAAAAAACCCTTACAAAAAACAGAGAAACAAAAATAAAACAACAAAGATTTCACGGCATGGCCATCGAATTGGAGGTCTAGCAGGCAAGTGGCTTGGATCACCGCTCTTTGCCCGTTGATTTACTGTTTTCCTTATGTCCACTGATTCACGTATTATGGTTAAGGAAGCTGGTACTGACCCCAGGTCTTGTCCCCACCTGTTTTACGAAGATTGTTTAATTTGCTGGTACAAGTCTGCAGCCCAGCACCCGTGATTTATGGGACGAGTAGCTGATATTCAACTTGTTGCAATATGAATTGGGGCAGTTACAATATCAGTAGTGGCGGGGACTACAGCTAAAATAATCTGCAATAGAATTTACAGCTGCTTAACTGCTTTGCAACTGCTGCTTGCATCAAGTTATCCAATTTTCTTAAACTGTAAATGCAGTAACAAATAGCTTACTGAAAAGAACAGTAGTAACAAGATTACTTATCAATAAAAATTGTACTACTTAAAAGAAAAAAACTTTAAAAAAAAAAAAGAAAAAAAAAAGAAAGAAAAAAAAAGAGAATAATGGCAACGAATAAGATACTGAATGATTATATATAATACTCAGACAGCCACAGCAGCAGCTTCCACTGACCACCAAATTGATACAGAAACTGGATGGTATAGAAATAGCTGAACCTACCCATTTGATATTTTATACCTTCTGGTGCTAAATTTTGGATTGTATAGAAATCGATTCATTACCATATTTCATGCCCGTGATGCAGGAAGTACTAAATTTGGTTCACAAAACTGGTTGACTAAAACTGAAGTTCATCCTCCAACAGCTCTGATCTTTCAGATTTCCATGAAACAAGACTTGCTTCATGTGTTAACTTTATCTTTATCCAACGATGCTGATAAAAAACTTAAAATGAAGCCATCAACGTCACCTTCAAGAACAGAATCAGGGTCTGAAACTTCATAGTTTGTTCTTAGATCCTTGACCATGCGATAAGGCTGCAGAGAAGAAAAAAATGTAAATAAAGAGGCTTTTAATGGATTTTGGAATATAAATGGCAAGCGGTTGAATAATATCAGCTGCAGCAAATCATACATGGAGGACGTAAGTTCGTATCTGGTTGCCCCAACTATTATCAGTAAGAGATTGCGTATGCTGAGAATGCAACTGGTTCTGGCGAGCCATCTCAAGTTGGTCTAACCTAGACTGGAGCACTGTCATAGCCATATCCTTGTTCATATGTTGTGACCTGTTGACGTACCAAATTCAAACAGGTAACTAGTACTCTTCCTATAGACAATTTACCAAATCCAAACAGGAAAATAGTCCGATGATGGACAATGTTGATAACTTAACAGCAGCCACTGATGGCATGCCTGCAAGTCAAATTTTATACATATACTGTGACTCAATATAATTTGTTACACGAAAAGGTCTATATGAATGCATAATCATATATCAAACATGGGTATATGCATAAATGCTGTGTTTTACCAGAAACACCCCTAACCTATACTATACAAAAATGTACTATTTATTAGAATATATGACAAATGACAAATGCAAGTGCACACTTACAATTCATCTATGTCAAGTGCCCACTATGCATCCAAGTCTACCTGAAATTCAGGTGTTTCATTTGGATCCTCCGAGAATTGATAATGTGGATACATAATGCACACTTTACATAGGTAAAATAGAAGTACATACTCGCATTTATCATTTCTTATAATGTATACGTACCAATAGAAGCAATTTCTCTAACACTGCCAAATTTTAAGACGGAAGGTCCAGATGTGAAACTCACTGAGACAACTTGGTTCCATAATCATGGCAACTGTGAGATATCAGCATAAGATAGATAGGTAGGCTAATTTAGGTATGACATGGCTCATATTCTTAATTCGTAATCCACAGAAGAATCTAAATTCATTATTACCTAAAATGCTAATGTCTTCTTTTTGAAAATACTTCTTCCCCATAGCAAAGTTTCTTGGTTCATTTGACTTCAGCTATCAGAAAAACAAGTTATGAAGGTCACTAGAAGTTTACAAGTACAATCTGCTTACCTCTCATTTTGACAAGTTGCTGTAACTCCTGTAGGAATGTGTATTATCCTCACTGCACTCTCTGTTGTATTAGCATGTTGGCCACCAGGCCCCCCAGAACGAAACCGTTCTATACGAAGATCAGACTCATTGATCTGAAACCGGAAAGAGGCATCCCCCCGAATTGGTATGACAGCTACAGCAGCAAAAGAAGTATGCCGGCGTTTACCACTGTCGAAAGGCGAAATTCGAACCAATCGGTGGACCCCAATTTCTGCTTTAGCATATCCAAATGCATATTCACCATCTACTTTGATTGTCGCACGCTGAAACGAGATAGATCTAGGTGAGATGACTACTTCCTTGATTTAGTGATTGGAAATTGCAATGCTTAATTAAATTTTGGAAGTAAGAACAAGTAGTGTCTAACACAAAAGAAAAATAGCAGAAGGAAAAAAAATGAAAAAATGAAACTATGAAAGGAGGACGTAATATACTAATGCTTATGAAAGTCAACCATGAGTTTTTGTAGAGCTATGAAACATCAGGACATGGACATCTTGAAATGAACAAGCAGCAACAAAGAAGTTGCCTTCACAAGCTTCCTCATTCCTTTATATAAGCAACAAACATCTGTGATCCTCGACATGTGCTCTACCAAAATGGAAGTTTCAGAAAATACAGGCAAAGCTCATTCATCTGTGTCTTTTGTTCAACTATACTCGTCATAAAACTAAACAATTAGGTAATTGGAAGGCTCTTTTGATAATATTCGTCTACAATTGGTGTCGCATACAAACATATAGATTTTCTACCAAGGATGCAGAATCAGTAGGATAGCTATCTGTGCTTCCGCACAGGCACAATTCCAGTTCACATTTGTAGGAGCCAGTCATAGATCCTATTCCCAAACACTGTCCAACAAGCTCTCATTTACAGACAAGTTCTAATGCTACTGGATTGGTTTTGTGTTGGTGTTATCATGTTCGAGTACCATTCACGATGGATTTGACTTGAGATAGTTTGCTCCTTTCTCAATTTATATTCTTCCTTCTGTCTCCAAGATTACAGTTTTATAATTTCTTAGTTGCAAGCTGACTTCTGCCAAGTTTCAGAATTCACGAGTCATTTGATGGAGAAGAAATGCGAGATAGTACCAAATTGAGGGCATATCACTTTTTTGGAAGGTAGGCAAAATGCCATTCCCCTATTTGCGGATATTTGACATTCCCATACAGGTTGACAGCATACCCAGGGAAGCACACTCTTGGAGAATCAATTCCATTTAAGATGAAATCCCACATGTTTTTACAGCATTAGACGAATTAAAACATTTCACACGCATATTATTTTCACAGGCTTTTGGAGATCATATCACACCTTTCATTAACATACGTACATTTGCTTCATTCTTTAACAGAGGCAAAAAAAAAAAAAAAAAACCAACTGTGCAATGCACCATATAATGAGAAAACTTGTTAGATGCCACAAAATCTACCAGATAGAAGTCAGACTGATGGACTTATTGCCACCAAATTGGGCCATCTACTGTCAGAAACTTCAGTTAGTCCATTTGTAGGTCATCAATTGTATAACTTGTGCCACCACTGATGTCTTTTCATGGTTAACACATTTATGTCAAGGACCAATAATGGACTGGATCACCATTGGTACACCAATAGGTTTTATTACATAAGTTACTTGACAATCACTTAAAGAAAAGAACATCATAACAGTGAAGAGGACTTTTTGTGGTATAGCTCACTCTATTGTTATATAAAAGAATAATCTTCTTTTTGGTGAAAAGAAAAGTAATTCATTTGTTTTTCAGGTGGGCAAGAAAGAATAAATTGAACACAAATAGTTCATGAAGGTAAGAAGATGAACCTTGATTCCTGCAATCTCACCAGGCATTTCATCCACTACAGTGACTCCAAAGCCACGGCTTTGAGCCCACATTTGGTACATATGCATAACCATGGCAGCCCAGTCCATGCTCTCTGTTCCACCAGCTCCTGCTTGAACCTGCATTTCATGCATCAACAAGAACTTATTACACATCAGAACATGCAAATTTTAATATCTTGAAATAAATAAGAGAACAAACTACAAATATATTGGATCAATACTATGCTCCTATGTATCTTGAATAGACAATAGAAACTGCATTAGAGGTTATGAACACTAAAAGATTCATTGACATGTTTAATATTTCAATGGCAGTGGGTGTGTGACATGGCACAGTGATGCAAAAGTGTGCCTTCATTGTGCAGGTCATGAGTTTGAGGCCACTCAAGTGTGCGGGGGTGGGTGTGAGTATTAGTCAAACAATTGAAAATAATAAGAAAATTCATTTCAACGGCACTAAGAGTAACATCAAGTTTCAAATGAGAAGTTGAACAAACATGAATACTTTCCTAGCACTGCATCTTCAATTCACACTTTCCAAATTAAACATCTCCAAAGCATGTCCAACTTTGTCTTCTATCTCAATGTTTTCCACTAAAAACTCCAGCAAAAATTGAGAAAAAGCAAAGAAAGAGGGGGAGAAAAAAACCGTAGAGCTGCTAATTAATTTGAAATCCCAATAACAGAGAACTCATCCATTTGGTAGCATTCCATTACCTATACTTTTGAATTACACCACATGACTCTTAAGAATCACTAAGAGTATCACAAGTATAAAAGTCAAAGAACTCCAATTGAATATCAACGGGCCTCAAAATCAGCAATTAAAGAACAACACGTGTACGCATGCTCACATTGCATTATTCATATTATTACATTACATTCATAAGTACATTTATATAATATATTCATATACAATAAAAACATATGTAACACACATATAAACATCTGTCTAAGGCATAATGTGCATTCAAAGTATCTGATAGGGCTTACCATTTGCAAAATGAAAATGTAGAAGTGCAAGTATACATACCTCCAAGCGCAAGGCTATACTTGATTGAATACTAGCCCTTCACTGGAACTTCCTAAAGATCCTAATTAACCCAATGAATACCTCTAAAACCCCAATATTTTTGAAGTTTTCATATGTCTCAGAAAGACAAATAGAACAATTTAAGTAAAACTAATATAATGCTTAGAGTATCTCCATTCTGATAACCAACTTAGTTGCAATGAGATGAAATCTTAGGACATATAGCTCTCACTTCAATCAACTGAAACTGATGGAGCAGGCATGTGGAACTCACTTTAAGTGACAAAAATAATAAAGTAAAACACCTTCATGTATTCTCTCTTTCTTTCTATCTTTTTTGGGCTTACAAATGGTTGATTTAAATTATACATCAACCAGGTGCATGCAGCAAAATTATTTTAAAACTAATTTAATACAATAAAGAAATTTGCAGAATTTTTTACTTTCTCTTCACTATCATATAAAACAAACAACATGACAAGCACTGGGTAAACCTAAGGCAGCAAGAACTGAAACTGTTGCATACTGAGATAAGGAGAACTGTATTTTGTTTTTATGTTTCTTTTACTTTTTTGGACAGTTGGGATAACAAGAAGAAGCATAATTGTAGCACAAGTTACTAAACTCATAAAAGAAATCAACTGCATCAGTGAATGATGAGTGCAATTAATCCTAGCATCTAAGAAGGATATAAACAGTTAAAAGCAATAACCTCTATAAAGCAAGAGCAAGGATCATTTTCTCCAGCTAACAATGCCTCTAGTTCTTTCTCCTTCGCATCTCTTCTCATCCTAATTAGAGCTTTCATGTATTCCTTTAAAAAGGAAAAAATACCATTAGCATTACAATATTCAAAACAGGCATATAAGAATGAAAATCAAAATCAAATAAGAAGGTTTCTATCAGAAACTAACAAGTCTTACCATGCACCAAAAATTTCAGCATTCTTTGCTCAGTTAATGAGACAACAATTTGTATGAATTCACCAAGACAATACATTTAGAATGCATATCATGCACACATTACTGTTTCAAGAACACTTGGACCAAATTGGCAGACAATGAATCCTAAGTCTAGACTGATTCCACTAGTACTCACTTTATCAACTGCTTTATGGTCACACTAGACTTAGGGTCAAATTGATCTTTATGCTTCATTAAGAAAAAAGTGATCAATCAAACTTAACCTGTGTTTGTCTATCACGCCAGCAGAATCAACTGTAGCAACTAAAGTCGACTACACAAGGCCTAGAATAAGCAGCCAGACTCTGGCCCCAACCACACAGGTGTTTACAATATTTTCACTCATAATTAAGAAGGATAAATGATAGGATTGGCAGGGCATAGTATGGACCTAATGCCAGTATGGTGCCAGTATGCTGGTATTAGCCCGGATGACATGTTGTCTGGTGGAAAGGCTCTCAAAACTTGTCTTTCAGGACATAAAAGAATTATCGGTATTTTCAGAATTCTTAAGGAGAGGCTTAGGTAGTTCATTGAATAGCCATATTTTCATCACTTGACTGACTATTTTCTGCGTGTTACCTTAGTTGATGGGTCAGCGACACTTGCAGGAATGTTATAAGAAAGAACTACTCAATCAGAGGGTTCCAAGAGCAACAAAGAAATGTTTGCACCGATAACAATGGAATATTTACCAGACATTATACAACAAAAATTGAAAAGAACGCAATACAAACAATCAAACATTCTTCATCCAGTTTTCCTAGACAAATGCTTAATAAATCTAGAGTACGACAGTAGGTATAAAATGCTTACCATGCATTATCAATTTATCATTTCAAAATACTCAATCTAAATTTGCAGAAAAGGAAATTTATTTTGACAAAGACTGTTTCCTCAAGCACTGACGTTATTAATTGCTGGTACACTCAAGTTAGGCTTGTAACCCAGAATGACATTTATACTTAGTAGGAAAGTATTACACCTTAGACCTTAACCCTCTTTGGCTAGCATATCAACTTATGTTCCCACAAACCCCAGATGATTTAGCTGCACATCCTTAGATGTACAGGGAAAAAGGATAAAAGCTAGGCTTGAGGGTTACTTTTAATATAATCGCACCGTGTGTGCATTATCAGGGCCTACATAGTGAAACAGGAACTCCAAAAGACTCAATGTTTGGAGCTGAAACAAATTATGCTCAGTTATATTAGACTCTTTAGAGGGGCTTCAGTTGGATTCTTGATAGGCCATATTTTACATGACTTGACTAGTGCTTTCTGCATGTTATTTTATTTAATTACAATAGCTCAAAGGCTAGAGGTTTTTGAAACTTGTTCCAGTTAGAAGTCTTCTTAAATTAATAGGAACTATGAAGAGGCATCCTTAGATTAGAGCTTTGACTTCTGTTTTTTATTTCGTGTTAGGAACCTTTCTGTTCGTTCAGGGGTTGTTTGCTATTTTAATTTGCTAAAAAACTGGTCTTTTCCTAAGTCCACCCACATCTCCTATGCATTGGGAGCAACTGCAGGTAGAAAGGACATGCAATACAACTTATTTCTAGTACCTTTAAATGAATAAAACATGTTTAAGATATCTAAGAGTGTCTTCAACAAGGAAGCATAATTTATGAATAATTTCATCACCCTCTATTTACTATAAACAACTTGAGTAAACCTCACACATAAGTAGGATCTTAATCCCAGAAATGTCTTGGAAAGAGCTTTGGAAAAATAAACCCATAAGTTTAAGAAAAATTTACACTCATATACCCCATAGAAAATCCCAATACCAAGGATTTCTAAACAAGATCAACTTACTGGATGACAGTGAGCTCCAAGCAAAGTTTACTACGAGGACTTGTGACTGGTCACAAAAATCTAGAACCTGACCACGTAGTTCCACATTTCACTCGAACTGCCATCTAAACTCTTCATAAGAAAATGTGTGACCACTCATCCATAGAAGCAAAAAGATACTATGCCTCACCCTAAAACATCAATTGCAAAAGGAAGAATGCTAAAATCTAAATTGTGCTTTGATCTAGTGTATCTGATGCAGTGGACAAGAAACTCATGACTTTAGATCAGATTTCCAGCAGAAAAAGGATCGATCAGCAGGAAAGTATGCAACAAAGCATCAATATCACAGTTTTCTAGCAGAAGAAAACCAAGATTTCGAAGAGATCCCAGAAACCAGCAAAATCTCCTCTTAATCCTTGCTTCTGATCGTCTTTCCCCAAGAAATCAAAGGCATGGATTAAGAAGTTCAACATGAACAGCAACAGAAAAGAAAAAAAAAACCATAACCTTCAATCAATTTCACTAAAAATCTGAATCTCCTTTAGAACCTATACAGAGTTATAAGACTTCTTCCCCGAGCAACTCAAACTAGGAAAATATAAAGAAATACCATTAAACTTCCTGAACATAAGTCGAAGATATTGTTCACTTGAATACTAACTGCATCACTGTTCACACAGTTACTATTCATGTGAACAGTATCACATGCATAGTGCTCAAACTGCAGTTCATTATTCTGATATCTTCATGAGCTCATAAACTTAATTTTCTTGATCTGTTCAGTCCTTGTCTAGAATTCTTCTTTTATCTCTTCTACTCAAGCAATGTAAATCAATCTTATATGACCTGCTCTCCACTCTCTTCTTGCAGCAGTTGCCTGGTATTGATTGATTTGGTGTTATGATGGAAACCTTAATGAACAACATGGACTTACACTCATACAAGCCCCCTAGCTAATTGGGCTTGCAATCTGATTGCATCTTGGGGTGACTAAGCTTGCAATATGGAACGCTTCCAGTTTGCAAGTTTACATATATATAATTTGATTCCACAGACAAACTCAAATATCTGATTTCCAGTACTTTGTTGTGTGCACTAGATGAGCACCAGACGAATTTGCATGTGTTTAACAAAAATTTCAATATCAGTTTTATTGCCTAGGAAGACAATGCCTTCAAATTATTCTGCTATCACTATTCATCATGACTCTGCCAAAACAAACAGAATAGTTGAATGCAACAGAAATAGGAGAAATACATGCCTAAAAGCAAGAGCCCACCGATTCCAGCTCTCCATCATGCTCATCACGTGCAAGCTTCAGCATATCAATGTGCTCAAGTAATTCCTGCTCAAAGCCATTCACCTCTTTGATCTTAGCCATATACATGCCATGTTCCCGACTAATTTTTCCAGCATTAACAGGATCGTCCCAGAGGTCTGACTTATTTATCTGTGCAGATAATTGCTCCACTCTGAGTAGCATCTGGCTCCACTATCAACACAAGAAAAGACATGATCAATTTAGATTCAAATCCTAGTAAACTAGCTTGACAAGTGCATGACCACAATAGGACATTCATTGCTTGAAATAACGCAGGAATTATATCACAGAAGTAGGACCTATAGTGCTTGTCTCAAGGAAAATAAAGCTTTTGTCTGGGGTATCAACCATGCTAGCACCCATTGTTCTTTGAACTGAACAGTTGGTTCACTAACGGTACAAGAAAACACGTTGGTCCACTTGGCCGGCATTTGCAATCCCAAAATTGATGGTTAGGGATCGATAGGGAAGAACCCCACGTTTTGCCCAAGAAGATGATGTATAATTCCCTGTAACCCAAGCTGAAACCCTGCTTGGCCGGAAATTGAACTATCCATGAATAGTGAGTTATTTAGGCTCTAATATTTGCAACCGTAAACCATGAAAAAATCATTTAAGAACAAACAATCCAAGATTTTAGCACTATTTTATCTATGTTTCAAACATTTATCCATGTTTCAAGGTTGCAATAGATCGGAACAAATCACTACCATCGATAATTCAGTCCCATGGCATTTTTCAAAAAGTTAAGCGAACAGCATAAACGCCAAAAAACACAACAGAAAAATCAATGAAATTGAGAACAAGAAAAATGCGAACCTGTAAACGCCTTTTAATAAGCTGAATTGATTGTGCAATAGCAGCAGCATGACTTTTCCAATCGCCGTCGTTCTCGTCCAGTATCGGCCACCGGCGGGCGACAATTTCATCGACGGTGAGCCCGTCGGAGCTCCGAACCTCTTGGAAATTGGCCTGAGAACTTAACCGGCGGGTATCGAGCAAACAAGAAGGCAGTTTTCTGGTGATCTCCGAAGTGGAGAAGGAAATTGAACTGAAAATCTTGCGAAAGATGGAAGAAATTTTTATTTGGGGTGAGTTATCATGGCAATGTTCGAGTTTTGGGGGTGGTTGTGATTGGGGGAGAAAAGAGAAAGAAAAGTAGAAAGGCAGAAATCTAGGGTTTCTGAGAGGGGGTTTATTAGAAAAGGAATTTCTAAATAGGAAGAAGCAAGCCATTTTCCAATTCAACAACAAAACTAGAGCTTTCTCTTCAAATCAAAGGGGATTGTGTGAGAGAAGATGGCAAAGTGCTTATTTGTCAAATTAGATGACTAATAAGGGAACTTTTGTCATTAGTGAAAGAGAAAATTTTGGCAGGTGTATTTTAGTAATTAAAGAGAGGAAACACTTAGATCCACCCTACAAATTAATTGTTGCGCGTCATATCTTTTGTTAACGTTTCGGGATGGAAGAATAACCTTAGAATTTTATAAGATTTCATGGTTAAGGTTAACAGGTTACGAGAAACTTTTTCTCCAAAAACTCGTTTCATGTACTAAACGAAACTATTTCTAAAATAACATGAAACTTATATAAAAATCAAATAATACGTTTAGAAAACTCCAAAAATACCAATAAAAACTCATCTAAAACTTAAAAAAGTTTGATAAAAAACTCTATACAAATTACAAAAGCTTCTTCAAATTTATATACATAGAAGTATGTTAATTTCAATTGTTTTATGCAGGTGCAAGGAGCAAGTGATATTTAATTGGCTGAAAAAAAGTAGAAAACAAAAAAAGTTAGAGGAAATGTTTTCGGCCAATCATATGTCACCTGCACTTTATACTTACAACTTCATGTTAAAATTACCGCAATATATATAAGCATGTTAGTTTCAACTGTGTTCATACAAGTGCAGAGAGCAGGTGACATTTGATTAGTTGAAAAAAAGCAAAAAACAAAAAAGTTAGAGTAAATGACAGTTAGAAACTTTTTCCCAGCCAATCACATGCCACCTACATTTTATACCTGCAACTCCTTGCTGAAATTACTGCTCCTCTATATATATGTTTATGTGTATATAATTAAGTCTAAATATTTCATTTCTCTCCTTTGTGCCACTAATCTCTTTCTCTCTCTCTTGCATTACCATTCCTTTAAGTTCTCCAAATGTTTTTATAAGCATTTTTATGTTTCTTGTTTCATATAAATATTTTGTGGACATTTCACATATTTTCTCTTCTATGCAACACAAACTAATTGCAAAAGCAGTTGGTTACAGATATCCATTGTTAAGTGTTCAATTTTGGTCAAAATATCCCTAATTTAGTATTCAATTATATCATCTAATCATTCATATTTGTAAAATTTAGCTTGATTTTGAATTTAGCTCTAATGGACCATCCAAACCTTAATTTGTCAAAATCAACGGTCAGATGATCATTAGAGCTCATTAGATAATTAATGTATAGTTCAGATGATTTTAATTTGGTCTTTTATTTTCCAGATTAACCAAAAGAGGCATAGATGGCTAAGATCAAGGATCAATGTTACAGATCATCCATCAAGGATTAATGGCACAGATGGAATAACCCATTAAAAGAAACTTTGTGTTAAAGGAAGATATGGAAGAGATTTGAAAAGTGCCCCTAGTTGAAAGTCCCCATGGAGGAACCTAAGCTAGAAGAAAAGTGGAAAGCAACTTAGAAGGTGATGGGCTTTAAGGAAGGCAACACTCACAACTTGTAGGGGAGAACTTCCTCTTCTCTCTCAACCACCTTCTCTCTTGCCTTCCTCTTAAACACCCCTTTCCTATTCTACTTACACTCATTCACAACTCTCCCATTCCACTCTCTTTCTTATACTTCCCTCTTTCCTCTTGCCTTTCTCTCCACCACCCTCCTCTTGCTCTCTTTCTCTTCTCTCCCACGTTCCCTACTTCCTCTTCTCTATCTCCACTCTCTATTCTCTATTCTCTTCTTCCCCATAGGCTGGAACATAGGAGGCAGTCCCCTTACCTCTGTCTCAACCATTCCCTCTTTTGTCCTCCAACTCTCTCATCTTCCTCCTCTCTCACTTCCCATCTCGTCTGCTCCCCCTCTCTACTTTCTATTATATTCAACGTAGCACCTTATCCCCTCTCCTCTGGCCAGTCTTTTCTCACCCTCCACCTCTTCTTCCCTCTCTTTCTCACCATCTTTCTCTTCACCCTCTTGCTCTTCTCTTCAATAACTCCAAGAACATGTAGGAGGTAGACCACGCAGCGACCCCCCCCCTCCCCGTCTTCCCTTTCTCCTCCTCTCTCCATCTTTCTCTGTATCTCTTCTTCCACCACACTCTCTCCCCCTCTATTCACCTCTTATCTCCTCCTCTTTCTCTTTCTCATATTCCTTCAATGCCCCAGTCATTCCACCGCACCAAACCTCCACTATCCGTTCCCTACAACACTCTCTACTCCTCTCCTTCTCTCTCTCTCTCTCTCTCTCTCTCTCTCTCTCTCTCTCTCTCTCTCTCTCTCTCTCTCTCTCTCTCTCTCTCTCTCTCTGGCCTGAGCAAGTCATACCACACAAGCCAGAACCTTGTTCTCCTCTATCTGTCACCGCTCCAGGCAACATCGCATTTACTAGATTCATGCTTTTCCCAATTCCTCCTCTCTTGGATCATCGCTCCAGGCAACATCGCATTTACTGGATTCATGCTTTTCCCAACTCCTCCTCTCTCTGATCATTCTTCTTTGGAAGGAACACCCACCTGCCCTCTCCCTCATTCTCTCCTTCTTTTTCTCTATTTTTCTCCTCCTCATGTTCTCTCATTTTCTTCTCTTCTCCTTGCTTCCCTATCTTTCTCCTCTCTTTCGGCTCTCCTCCTTGTCAGAAAACCAGTCCCAATCCTTCTTTCCCTCTCTTGATTTCTTTCTCATTCTCTATCTCTCCCACTCTTTCACTATTGTCTCTTTTGTTCTCTCTTTGCTTCGTCACTTTCGGCTTCTTCTCTGTCGGGTTCCCAGTTTTTTCCCCTTTTATCTTGATTTTGGGAAATTTTTGTTTATGCCCTTTGCACTCTAAATTTAATTACATTTATGTCCTTATTTTATTTCCATCTATGTCCTATTTTATTCTAGTTCTGTTTTATTTGTATTTTTCTTATCCAGGAACAATCCAATCCAGACCAGATCAATTAAGGTCTAACCCAATCAACGGATTAGCCTTAATCAACCAAGAATTGCTTGTTTCTCATCTGATTTCAAATTAACTTTCTAGTTTCATTCTTAAGACATCTCCAGACTTAATTAATGTCTCTGATCTTTGATCTAAAATCCATAAATCAATCTAAGCGGTCAAAATCCCAAAATCACAATTTAGCCTAGATCTTTATAATTTTGAGGAATTTGACAAATCCAACCGCTAGATCTCTAATCAAGGATGTGTTGAAGACATTGATGAAGGCTGATCATCCCTTAGCATACCAGATTTGAAGATATTGATAATGATTAAGCTAGGGAAGTAGTTTTTTCTTGTTATTTAGTTTAATTTTCTTTATTCTAGAACTGAAAATTATGTAAATTTTAAAAGTTGATTTGATCTGAATTTTGATTCCAATTCCAGTAATTTTTTTATTTTTAAATTTAGATAATTAAATTTTATGAAAATTCTCACTATTTAAGTCAATTCCCCGTGGGATCTACTTGTACTTGCATAAGCTACACTATAATAACCCGTGCACTTGCAGTTAAATATCAACATCCATCTACTATAATCGGTCCTCAACGTCATGGTGCCTCTCCTTGGTTGGAGGTTCAAGGTGACACTTTTTCCTTATAGGAGAGATTAAAAGTAGATATAAAAATTAGAATATACTTCTAGGTAGTAGTTTGCTTCATAACTCTTGATTATACCAAAAGAAAAGTCACCTCCACATCTCCCTTGAAATGCACTTGGTCATAACTTTTTTCTCTTTGGACAAAAATTAGATTTAAGGTGTGTGAGTGATTGCTTTGTAATTCTTTGCTTATAAAAAAAAAATTAAAAATGCTTTCAACAAACCTCTATGGAACAATATAAATAAGAAATAATTGAAGTTCATTAAAATAATATAAATTAGAGGCTCCCCTATCATATTAATTTTTTAGGGTTTCAATGAAGTAATACTCTAAGGCTCATGAACCCTTTCTTTCATTCATCTTTAGGGACTTTTCGCACCCAATTCCCTCCCTAAGATTTATAAGAAATATTCAGCCTTTGATGCTATTAAATTATTGACATTTAGTTACATGTACTATGGAGCTATGAACTTTCCTCGTATCTTATACAATTATAGATGTCTTTTTTTTTCTTTCTTTCTTTTTTCTTTTGAGTAGTTGTTTGCTGATCGAATCCCATTGAGATGATGAGAGAAGCATCATACACTGTTCAAATTATCTTGATAAAATATATTAGTAAGAAGCATAGGAAAAACAAACAAAACTTCATAAACTGCAACAGACAAAGCCTTTGTTACTATGTTCTTTCTCTAATTTGAGAAAACTATGTTCCTTCACCAGTCAATTATAGTTGTTGGATTGTGTAAATGAGTATCAAGCATTGTTTACCCAAGGGATTTATTAAGGCAACCACAAGACAACAAACATATAGCCATTGGGTCAATAACCTAGAGCTTGGGGTTTCTTACTTGAGAAATATGAAATCCAATAGTAACTCAAAGAAAGGTGTAGTATGTCAGTATTATGCTTGCTTGGTGGCTATAGTTTATGGTTAGAATTGCAAAGAAAATGATATTTTTAGGTTGCTCTTGGGAATTGTGTTCTTGTGTTTCCCATGTTTTAATTTTACAAACAAACAAGAGAAATGTGTTTGGCAGAGTTTTGTTTTGAGATTTTGCAGGAGACACATTTCTAAAACTATCCCCATAAAGAATTAAAACGAGAAAGCAATGGGAAGATGCTTCTCGTTTCAAAGAAAAATAGGAACTGTTGCTTTAATTCCTACTTTTAGGCTCTAAGAATAGAATAGAACAAATAATTGTCAAACCACCCTTAGTTCACCATAGAATCAGACATACCCATGTTTGGAAATCATTTTGAGAAACCCTATGAGTTAGTTATCGAGCAAGGGTCTTCATTGCACAGAGGACAGCCCCGATGCATGAAGCTCCTGCCTATGCAAGGGTCAGGGAAGGGGCCGATCACAAGGGTCTATAGTACGTCACCTTACCTTGCATCTATGTAAGAGGTTGTTTCCATGCCTTGAACCTGTGACCTCAAGTTCACATGATGATAACTTTTACCATTGTGCCAAGGCTCCTCTTCTGGGTGGGTCTTCATTGCACATGAACCTCATTTGTAAAGCAGTAATTCAATGGAGGGTGAAGCAGTGGTTCTGCCAAGAGATCTATCTCTAATGTAGAAACACTGAGTAGTGTATTATTCTAATTAGAATAAGGGTTTTAGCTTTATTAGTTTTGCCTCTTCGCTGAACTTAGTAGGCATTTCTAAAATAATTATAGGTTTATCTTCGTAATACCGATTAGCATGACAAAGGTGTAGGCTGATTGGTATTTCCATTTACTAGTTCTACTTTCTATTTCAACATATTGTACTGATTGTAATAGGCCAAGTGAGTATGGCAACTTTAGCAATGCTTGTCTAGTTATTACAGCTCCAAAAACAGTAAAGATTGGATAATTGGAATATAAAGTAGTGTACTTCTGATCATGGCACATGGATAGAAGTGTTTAAAGAACAATTCATAATCATTGAATTAGAAGCATAGTTTTTTATGTTAAAATCATCCAACCACCATGTTTGAGATGCAAGATATCCTAAGGCAGAAAAATCAGATGGATAGGCCTCATAAACTTAGAGGTGGGGAGCACTACAACAACTTGCTATAGTGTGACACACTATGCCATTATTTCCTCCATATAATTTCTTCATTAGACTAAGTGTAATGACTCCAATTTTGTAATATTGAAATTCCAAGTTTAGCAATGAAAAGATCAGTTTTTGAAGATAAGGGCATTTTAGTCATTTCACTATTCACCTTGACTAAACCCAGGAATTTGGTCCTAAAAATGGTTCCATTAGATGTGTCTAGGAAAAAGGAATCCAATAAGACCAAAATCACCCAAAACGGAGTTAAAATGAGCAAGATATGGCCCTTTGAAGTTCAGGGGCAAAACTATAAATTTTACAAAAACGGTTTAACCTACAAAACACAGGGGCCCGTTTTGATACGGGCACCCCTTCATCTTCAACCTCTAGAGGGTTCTAGAACGGCGGTGATTGGAGGAGAAATCACTACCATTCTGGAGGTTTCTCCACCGCCATTCAAAGGCAGTGAGAGCCCCCTCCAGAACCCTCTCTTAGCTCTATAAATAGAGCTCTTGGGTACCTCTAATGGCAGCCCAAAACGTTGGAGAAAACCCGTCGTGGAGCAGTGACCTATAGGGGAAAACAAGGAGAAAAACCCAGCAACGAGCCAGGTACGCCCAAGATCCCTCAAAACCCATCTCCCCCATAGTTCCAAGGTCAATTTCCCTAGGTTTTTGCATGAAAAACCACGCAAAACGGAGCCTAGGAGAGCCACGAAGGACCCAGGGACGTTCCCTAGGCCGCACTGGTTCGACAGGGTCGAACCAGGGTGTCCTGAGGACTCCCTAGTTCCCCAACAAGCAGGACATTCCAGTCGGAACATCCCACGTCGTTCCCGTTTGAAAAACCAAACGGGCGCGTCCAGGGACGCGCCTACAAAAGAGACCGTTGGGAGGAAAAACCGACGCGTCTGCAGACGCGCCCGTTGAGGCGCACGCTGCAGACGAGCAGCGTACTAGTAGTGCGTCGTTTTTTGGTTCCTTAAGGAAGCCGGGGCGCACGTCGCAGACGTGCAGCGCCCTAGCATTCCGTCTTTTTATTTTTAAGACTCCTATATACATACGACACTAAAACGCTTATAACTTGAGATCTAGAGCTCCGATTGAGGCGCCGCAAAAGGCGTTGTGTCTATGTCGATGTCGCGGACACATCTAAACTATAAAATCCCTAATCAAGGCCCAATCAAAGGTGGGCATGACCCTTAGAATAGGATGGTGGCGCGTGGCCACTAGAACTTTGGAAAACTAAGGACACCAAGGTCCAATTAGGACCTTAGGACACCCATAGGCATAGGGATGGACCCCTAATGCCTAAGTAATAAGACCAATTACTCTAAAACCCATAAAATATAGGCCAAACTAACCTTGGTTCCCCAAACCATGATCAGGAGCGTCCGAGGACAAAAGGGTTAGTGCGACCTAGCCAGGTAGGTGCTTTATCACTATTAGATGCTTTTAAAAGAACTATTATTGTTTTAAGAACATATGTTTTAAGTACATGACTTATTTAGCATGACTTAATTCAGCATGCATGTGATAAATGCTTTGTACATAGAAATGTTTTGTAAATGATTGCATATACATTATGCACATATATGTTTTGCAACAAGTGCATACATTGCATGATTTAAGTACTTGCAAAGATTGCATGTCCTTGAGGGTTATCAAAAGACGTTGGAGTGCCGAGGGCCAAGTAGTTGTGAGGGACCCAAAGAGGACAGGTTTTGAAAAGAGGTTTTGGCTTATTTGATCTTATGTGATTTGGGCTAGTAAGCCCGTGGGTGCTATGCCGAGGGGTTTGGGTTGGCCACCCAGCCTCTACCACTACTAGGTGGAATGGGTACCATGCCCAAAAAAAGGGCATGTCCCTACATCAATTGCATGTGGTACAGGAGGCTACCACTGGTGTCACGGCACTGGGTCGATGTGTCATATGCCCTGTGGAGGCTATGACGCTGTGTCCTCAGGTACCCGAGGACCACACAGCGGTGAGGTCGTGGGCATAGTTTGAACCCTATGGTTTGATGATTTATGTGCATTGCATATGGCATGATATGAGGTTGGTCGACCATACCATACTAGAGATCCATGAGTTGGACTCCATGAAGCATCTATTGCATATCATGATGTTATAATATATATATATATATATATGTATATGATACTTTCAATTTTGGATTATGTGATCCTTTAAGTCATTAGTATTTCAGTTTGATAACGGATTCTTATATTGATATTGAGCTTGAGTATTTAGACATGCACATGTTTTGAAAGAACATATGATTTTAAAACATCTCATGCATTATAAAACTAGTAGTGATAGGCTCCTACTGAGTATAGTATATACTCACCCAATCCTCAACATTTTTCAGACACCAAGTAAATACTTAAGGACAAGGAACGTTCGTGCTAGGAAGACACCCAGACAAAGTATAAGTAAGTAAACCCCTACCTTATCTTTCAATGTTACTTGGTTGTAGTTACTCTCTAATAGTAAAATTTTGTGACTAACACTTTCTTGGGAATGATATTGATTTAAACTTTGCCATGGCTAAATAATTTGAGAATGTGTTTTAACACTCGGGGTTTTTATGAAAGATTGTTTTCCAAAAGAAAAAGATTTTTCATGCATCTCATACTTATAAAACAAGAGATCTCGCCTTTTTATCAAAATTGCATCATATAAAAACCCGGGTCGTGACACTAAGGTATGGAGGAAGGCTAGGTGTGTAAATTGAATGAGTAATGATGGCCAAATAGATGAAATTGGGATTAAGGAATAGCTGAGAGCAATCTATTTGAGACATGATAAAAGATGTTGATCACCCCTCGACAGATCCTGCTCAATTAGGAAAGATGTAGGGCAGTGATATGTGCACTCCTTATTTTTTCTCATGAGCCCCTCACTAAGTGGCATGAATGGCTATTAACTCTAGGTGAACCTAGATTTTTGAAAATTTCAACCTTTCAAATTCTTGCTCTCAGCTTAGATGGGAATACTAATAGCTGCTACTTTTTAGTCGTAAAAGTAGATAGTAAAAAGTTTGACACTTCGTGTCACAACTCATGAAGAGAGTCTAAGATCATTCGATGAATAAGAATTTTAGAGTGTAGACTATCCAAGTCAAGAGGAAGACTTTGAGTAGTTTGGATCTTAAAAAATAAAGGTCCACCTTGAGTTATATAGCCATTTCATACCATTTAAGTGAAGGGTAGCGAGGCAACACTACTGTATTATCCACAATTTGCTTCCTTTTTTTGGTTGAGTATCCATAATCAGCAGAAAACTTTAGACACTAGATTCATGGGTCCACATTTCATTATTATTGATGATCTAAGCCCTTGATTTTGTAATTCTCTTTGATGCATGTATGAAATTTCTATGTTTTTGGCTGGACTATCTGTTTGTAGGTAAGATCACAGGCTTACGCCTTAAGAAACCTAACATAACTTCAAATTTCTCAAGAAACAAAGGCAATCATGATGGGATGAATGACAAACTGGTGTCTCTTTTATCTACATTCTAGTTTCTATTTAGTTAGCATTTATTATTTTAGATTTAACAAAATTTATATGAGGATTTTTTTTTTATGGTGGACACATGTACTCACATACACCCTTGAGAAGTTTCGAAGTCGTGATCTTCACAATTGAGATTCACTCTTGTGCCACTGCACCACACTTACACACCCTATATTAGCCTTCTTTTGAGTTGAAAACTTTGTTTCGTATTTACCAATGGATGTTCTATTTATGTTAAAAGCAATGTGAGGGTCTATTATCTTTTCAATAGAAGTTTGAAGAATTTTATTATCTTTCAAATTTAAGAATTCTTTATCTTATGGATTCAAGATGGTATTTCAAGGTAGAAGATAGTCTTCTTCCTTTTTAAATATTTTCATGTTTTGTGCTACATTATATGGTACTAGAGTAAGGAATACCCTTGAATCATGATTGCCAATGACAAAACAAGAAACAATGTTCCTCTGGACATCGAGGATTAAAACTATCTTGCAATAACCAATGATTGTATGTCTGTCAAAGAGACCTTGCAAATGTGGGAGCCTCGTGCATTGGGCTGCCCTTTTTTCCTTATGTGTGTGTGTGTGTGTGTGTGTGTGTGTGTGTGTGTGTGTGTGTGTGTGTGTGTGTGTGTGTGTGTGTTACTTCTTTTGAGTTGGAAAACTTTGTTTTCTATTTTATAGAGGATGTTCTATTTATGTTGAAAGCATTGTACTATTTTATCATCTTTTCAATGAAACTCCGAATATCTTTATTGTCTCATGGACATAAGACTTCTTCATCTTGTGGATTCAAGTTGGTGACTTGAGGTGAAAGATGGTGACCTTCCTCCTTAGTTAGTTTTTGAAATTTTAGTGCTACATCAAATCAATTACTCCTGTTTAAAGAAAGAACATCTAAATCAATTTCTCTTGTTTAAAGAAAGAACATCTAGTTTTAGGATTGTATGATTATGTTTCTGTAAGTATAATGGAAGAGGAAGACACAGTAAAGAGTAAGACATTTCAAACAAATCCCTAGTTTATTAAATTTAACACCAACTTTTCAAGAAGCCAATCTATTGATAAGTAGTTGATATAGAATCCCTGAAAGCTACTAGCACACCACATGAATCTTCCAGTATAGAAATAGCATGCAGTCAAAACTGTTACAGATATATGTTTCTTGTACTCAACTATAGACTTTGTAATTTTCAAAATCACCTGCTAAGAGTAGGCCAAATACTATAGAGTGGACTACTTTGCAAAGTTTTATTGTTAGGGCACCAAATATAAAATATCTAGCAATTTCAACATGGTGTATCAACCTTTAACTTTGGTTTGCAATATCTTTGCATCACGAATATGCTTGCATTAGTAAAACAAAAGGCATTATTACTTTCTCCAAGAAGGATAACTATAAGTAAAATATCAAGGATGAAATATATAGTTCTTCATGTAAGATCACTCAAACATTTAACCATTAATTAACAACATGTTAGAGTCTAGACATGAAAGCTGGACAATTTACCCTGGGCCGAAAGAAACAAAGATCCTTTGACCCAAATAACATGGTAGAACAAGTCCTATTAAAATGCTACTACCTAATGATTTAGATCCATGAGAGTGGATTCAAATTCCATTGAAAGGCATCCATGACTTGGTTTTAGAAAGAGGACAACATAGGAAATTGTTTCAATTATACAAGCATGAGTGGTAACTTTAGTGGCACAATGCTCTTGCTTCTGAACCAAAGGTTGTACGTACAACCACCCTAGCACATCAACTTTAAAGAAAGCAAGAATGACCCTTTTATGATGTCATATTGGTCCGGATGTTCTATGGAGGACTTGACTACTTAAAAACATATTAAATGATATAATTGACACAATATGATGTGAAATTTTAGGATTTTGTTACTACATATAAATGATACTAAACGATATAATTGATTTAATTTGATGTGAAATTTTGGGATTTTTGAATATTTTGGCGATATCTTCATAATTTGAATTTTTATTTTTCAAAATTTCATTTAATAACTTTATATTTTTCTCAATTCTTTTAGAGCAACCTAATTATTATCAAATGTTTTTATTTTGTGAATATGTTTCATTGAATGCTTTGTAGTTTTTACACTTTTAGGATTCATTTAGATCCTCTGAACAATGGGTACTTTTTGCTAATATTCAACTCCATAGCTTATGAAGCCATTTGTCTTTCTATTTGAGTATTAGTTGTGATGACCGAGGCTTTAAAAAAAATTCATAATTTTTTTTGAAATGTGGGGCCCCAAATTTGAAAACAGATAATGGAAAACATTTTCTATGAAATCCATTTCAAAACCTTGAGTGCAAACCTTTTACTTACTATTTATTTTATAATTTAATCTAATTTTCAAACTTGAAAACTCAAAATAATTTTTTGTTTTCAAGTAAACAATTTTTAAATAAGTTTACTTCTTCAAGATCCATCCAGTCAACAGCCATAGTCCCTTTATTATTACAATTTAAAGTCCAAATACAATAATTGCACATATACAATCTAATGTCATATTTGGAATGATATCCAATAACTCATTTGTACACATACCTCAAAATAAAATGTCTTAAATTACCTACATGTCCAACTCTTCTTCACTTGTGTATGCCTCAATCTGAGATATAATAAACATTCAAACATTTATAATATTTCAGTAAGCTATGCTTGGCAAGGGAATATGATGCATATGAAAAGCCCAAGATAAAATATTTCTTTTCACAAATTAATAATAATTTCAATGCATTAAAACATTATGCATCAACAATTAGTATGATTAAATTTAAGATAATTCTAGATCAAATTTCAAAGCATTTCATGTGAATATCATGAGTAAATCTGCAATGCAATATCATATTCAAATCACAATTAGAATCTCAAATAAACATTTTCAATAGTTATAAATATCATAAATAGATCCAACAATGCAAGCCATGTACATAACTCGATCAAAATATCGAATAAACTTTTTGAATCACAAAACAAGTTAAATAACGTTAAACTCATAAAAATAAAAATGTATCATCATCAATGGCCACCCCCAACTATACAGGGCCCATGTACATCTAGCCAAAACTAGGTCGACACATTTAATCATAGTCCACATACATCCAGCCACCACTGGGAGAATGTTCAGGAGCTCATACTAGGCACATCATCATGTCATATCACAAGGCATGTCATTATGTCATACATTATCACAATCCACACATATAGTGCAAAATATACAAAGGACTACGATGCTATAGCACACATCCCACGTGCTGGGATCCATTGCCATGTTCCATTAATACCAAGGTGAAAAAATTCATCATCATGTCTATATGGTGAGACATACTGTCATAGTGGAGCCTTCCCATAATTGCCACCAACTAACATTTTGCCTTGCTCTAGGAATGGTGTCCACATCATAAGTGTCAGAGAACCAGTGGCCAAACTCTCATAACTCTCATAGCATAGCATTCCTAGGCATATGCTTGTCAAAAACAAAATCCACTAGGCCTTCATGTTTATATGTAACATAATAATAATAATATGAATCCATTTACTTTATTAGAACATCCAATTAGTCAATTTTAAAAGTCTGAGTACTTTTGTTATGGTGGATCTAAACTATACAAGGTCTCTATCCTTAGATAAGGTTCAAAATTTTATTGAATTAATAGGTTTGCATAGTTGAGATGAGTCTAACAGATGTCTCATATAAAAATAGGTTTGTATAGCCTTCTAGATTGAGTTTTTTATGTTTCTTATTGATTTAGATGGTCCATATTTACAAAAGTAAATTTATGTGTAAACAGGTCGGACAGGCGGGTTGGATCTACTCCTAGGGCTACTGATCTATAGATCAAATGGACCAAGAAGGTTGTAGTTGACCGATTGTCAATGATTAGCTTTTGATTATTACGATCTTATAGTTGTATGGTTAGATTCATAGATCGTGAATCACCAATCATGGATCAAGATCAAATCTAACTTTGAATTGTCAGATGATCTCACATCCTAGATCTAACTATTCCAATGCATATACTAGGTCTAAATACCCTTACTACATGTTTTTCATTGGAAAATACTAAGTCGTCGGTGATGACTGACGGTAGCAGGAGAAGATGACCAGGCTTTCATTCCCAGTGACATTTTTTCCTTCAAAATTCAAAATATATTGAGGGAAAACATAGATTGAAAGCTTACCAATGTTCTTGACATATTTGGGGAGGATCCATGAATGTTTGATGCCAAAAAAGTGATATTTTTGCTTGAAAGGTTGTAAAAAAATTCATATTTGCTAGAATTTTGAAATTATGTTTGATCTTCACCATTTTGAGTCGATTTTCAATAAGGAATGTAGATCAGAGTAGTGTTTTCTCAAATCTATCTTCTAGACTAGTTATTTCTAAAGTTTGATGGATTTTTCTATAAATTTCTTGACTTTTTTGGTTTGGTTCCATTGTGCATATACATAGTACGATGATTATATCTCATAGTTGGTGAGACTATGCAATCTTGATGGAGAGAGAGAGAGAGAGAGAGAGAGAGAGAGAGAGAGAGAGAGAGAGAGAGAGAGAGAGAGAGAGAGAGAGAGAGAGAGAGAGAGAGAGAGAGAGAGAGAGAGAGAGAGATGAGAAGGGGGTGGGGGGAGTAATTGCAGGAATCAACTGTAATGCTTATTTCCATTTTTATATATATAATAATTGCCCATCAGAAATGTAGGTAATTATTACATTTAATTTCATGAAGGTTTAATCTTGCATTTATGGCTGGTGCATCTGTTTCATAATTGTGTGTCGCTTTATGTGAGTCCCACCTAAAGTTATTTTAGGTACTTTAATTGAAATAATTATGAATTTTTTGTCAGAACTCTGATTTTAGCATATTTATTGTCATTGGATTCCAAATAGATTACCAATATTGATGTTTCAATAGTCAATCCCATGTCTTTCATTAGTTATCCTTAAAAATCAAATTCTCAAAAATTAAATTTTGCATTTCTCCTTTTCAATTCAATAAATTTACATAAAATGAAATAAAAATTAGGGGTGTTATAGTGTGAATTGATCCCCATGGGTGGTTAACTAACTACACCTAGAGTAGTCCCCATGCTAACTACCCTTCTAAAAGCTCATCCTGAGCTAAAGGCCATCACCGAGCTAGTATCAATCACAATTAAAGAGTAGAGGCCAACTACATCCTCTTAGCATAGAATCTCAGGCCTTACAACTACAAGAAGCAAGCATGCCATTGGGGAGCTCATTCACTCAGCTTGTATGCTGAGTGGTCCCCCAAAACAAATTGATTAAACCAAATCAATAGGCCTTCCAGCTACTTAGTGAGTGCTTGCCTCGGGGACTACCTAGTTGACCCACCATCGAGTAGTTCTTCCCAAATATCAAATCAAATATCTCATAAGCCTTACCGCTACTCCAAGAGTACTTGCCTTGAAACTCTGATCAAATTAGTAAATCACTTTCTAAATCAAGTGTAACTCAAAATATAGAAGGAAGCAAGTTTTATATCACCTCAGACATGAGTGATAAATCTCAAATGATTTGGAAAGTGTGGGCTTTTCATACCTAATGCCATGATTTGAGTCCCATCATCATTTTAAAATCAAAGTCTTAGAAGTAGTAGACTTGTTACCACATTTGCATGTCCTCTTTGTTCACGTATTTTCATAAATAAGACTAAAAGAAAAGCATGAATCCCAAATATCACAAGTTACACACATTTTCATGCACAACCATGAGCAAAAATAAAGAGAAACTATTAGTGAAACCACCATAATTCAATTAAAAGTACTTACTAGTTGGGTCACAAGCATGCATTGGTATGTCTTATTCATGCTACTTTCTAAGAGTGCATTAGAAGTTCTTTTTACCAAAATTCTTAAGCTTGTTACTAGGGTTATACATTGTTTAGTTTAGAGTTTAAGGTAGTTTGATGAAGGTCCTTTGTCTTCTATTGTGATGTTTTATTTAACTTGCAAGCACATGAATCGGTTAAAGTATAAGCATGCGACAGAGGTCGATCCCACAAAGAATTGAACAGTTTTTGTGATCAGTGGACCCTTACTTAAACTACATAACCTATCCAAAGAAAGTGGTTTTAGTCTAAACTAAGAATGGAAACTTAGCATAAATTTAAAACATGGAATATGAAAATTAACTAAAGTAATCGAACTCATATAGAAACTTTCCTAAAACCACACTTTCTAAAAATAAGGTAACTAATGAAAACTAAATACATGGAATGTCCAAAAATAAATAATAAATCAATCCACTTATTATGCACACAATCCTAAATGATGGTGAGCATAGTTCATGGTGTAAAATACAAAAGCTAGATCTAATGACCAAGGGATTCTAATTCACCCATAAACACTTATCTAAATGAAGCATGTAATTATTAAAAATGCAAGAATGAGAAACTACAAACTCACACAAAAACTCTTAGAACCATGCATGTGATCCAAGGTCCATGCGCATGGTACAAGGTGTAAACAATTGTGTCCTAACTAGATTTCCTATGGACTATGATGCAAGGCATATAATGCAAGGAAACATCATTAGTAAAGTGTTGATTCACTAAAGAAATATTGCGTGAAACCACAAACAAAATGAAACAACAATCCTATGTGAGGTACATGTTAAGTGTTAAATTTTGGCCAAAATACCCTACATTTAGCATTTAATTAGATCATCTAACTGATCAATTTTGCAATTTTTAGATAAAATATGAATTTTAGCTCCAACTGATCATCCAACTGTTAATTTGCAGAATTTAATAGTCAGATGATCATCATAGAAAATTAAATATGTAATGTATGGTTTGGATTATTCTAATTTAGTCATATGTTTTGCAAATCATCCAGGTTGCAGCTTGGATGGCTCATATTAAAACTAATGGTGCCAGATCATCTTAAATAGCAATAAGGCAAGATGGGATAATTTCCTAATTGGGAACCAAACTAAAAAGGAAACTAATACAACTACGATGCTCTTTTAAAAGAGGAATGCATGCTATTGCAGGAGATAAATGTATTGCTATCTTTGAAGTGGAAATCAAAGAAGAAAGGGAAAGGCTAAATTAGAAGGTGAGAAGCTTTAAAAAGAGGAAGAAGTAAGGGGGAGAACGGCTCTCTGTATCATTGGTTTGATGACTAAGGTAAGGAGAAGACTGCCTCAAAGGAGAACCCGAGGGAGGGTAGTTGCTAGGAAGCATGCATCCATCTCTTCCTCTCCCACTGTTAAGTTTTCCTGTGTTGACCAGATCCCTTTTTCCCTTTCCGATTCACTATTCTCACCTTCTCTCAGCTTCTAGTAGAAAACCGAACCCATCCTATTACTCATCTCTTTGCCTCTCACTGCTCTTTCCATTTCCTCATCTTTCTCTCTTCATCTATCTTCCTCTTGGTCTATTCTCTATTGGGAAGACCCAAACTGAAGACCATCTTCATCACCTCCCATGTCTCTCTTTCCATTCATGTTAGTGCATTCCCAATCTCTCTTAGATTACCAATTTCCCATCTTCCTTTGATTTACCCATTGTTATATGCTATCTGATCCTTCTTCTCAATCCTTGCATCAACTGTAGCACAAGGAAGTGAGGTAAGAGAAGGTCGGGGCGGAGAAACCATCATCATCATTCCCTGTATAACCTTCATCGTTTTTCCTCCTTTCTCAATTTCCATCATCATCTTCTTCCTCTATTTTCCATTACTATATGTCCCTACTTTTCTTCACCCTAATGAGCCCCATAGTTGCTTTCCTTTATTTCAATGTGGATTTTTTTTGGTTTTTTTCACCTTGTTTTCCTTTAATTTTTCCCCTTTTCACAATTTTTCCTTGCTTCACTCAAAACCCAAGTCAGGTTTTTCTCCCAAACCTCCTCCTTCCCTTCTTCTCCATCTTTTTTGCATCATCTTCTTCATCCTATAAGTCTTTTGTGTTTCGGTTAAAAAAAATAAATAAATCTAATTTTGCCCTTTGCCCTTTAATTATAATTTTAGTTACATCCCACTTTGTCCTTTTCCTATTCCATCTTATTCTTTTTCATGGTTTGTCTTATTCAAGTTTGTGTCTTTCCTATATTAATACAGGAATAAAACAATCCAACCCTATTTGATTAAAGCCCAACCGAATTAACGGTTTAGCTTTAACCAATAGGAAAACTTTATTTCTTGATCTTTTTCTCATTAGAATTTAAATCAATTCTTAGATCTTGTTTTTAGGACAATTCCTAACTGATCCATCACTCTTGATCTTCAATCTAAAGTCCAAAAATTTAATCTAAGCCATCCAAAACCCAAAATCATTCCTTAATCCATATCATCAAAATTTTGGAAAATTTGAATAATCCGGTCATTGAATCCTTAATCAAAGATAAGAATGTGAGATTGATGAAGGCTGAT
Source organism: Warburgia ugandensis (assembly GCA_035236585.1). Classification (NCBI taxonomy): domain Eukaryota; kingdom Viridiplantae; phylum Streptophyta; class Magnoliopsida; order Canellales; family Canellaceae; genus Warburgia; species Warburgia ugandensis. The sequence goes on from CP141128.1 coordinate 57,718,629, forward strand.
TGACTTTGATGAGACCAAATTTAAAGAAAATTTGACCTAATCAAGCTAGGGAAATGGATTTTATTTGTTATGTAGTTTAATTTTATATCTTTTTGAACTTAAAATTATGTAATTTTCATTAGTAAATAGATCTAAGTTTACAATTCATTTTTATTTTATTTATTTTATTTATATTAATTTTTATTCAATTAATTTTTATTTAAACTTCAAAATTTTAAGTTGAGTCCCTGTGGGATTGACCTGTACTTACATAAGCTATGCTAAAATAGCCTATGCACTTGCAGAAAACAATCAACAATACACAATCATCAAAATCATGAGTATGACACCTAGAGTGGTGTGCATGATTTGGAAGATGTGTATGTGCGAAAACTAATGCAAGATCATTCTATAATAGGTATGGAATTAAGCATTCAATCATGGCACTAAACTAACATTGTAAACAATGACTAAATCAATTTCCCATTGATATCATAACAAAAGAAGAATAACATGAATTAAAGCTTAATTTCTATTAATTGAATTAAATAATACAAATGTGAGAAAACAATATAATTATGGTGCGCATCATCCATGGCATGTGTGCACCATCCTTGACCTAAAAAAGACCCCTTCAAAACTCTTCAACCATCATTCAATTTCCAAAGGTAAGCATGTGTGCAAACCCTTGAAGGTTTATATGTGAATAACCACAAAAAGAGTAGGAACAAAAGCGCCAACAATAGATCTAAAGCTAGGAAAGAACAAAGGAAAAAGGAGAATGGATTCAAGGTGACTTTTCCCTTGGCTATTACTCCAGGAGAAATGAAACCATGAATCTTGAAAAGAACATGCAAGGAAGCTTAACTAATGGAAGGCATAGAAAGGAGATCATAAGCATGAGGATGAGCAGAAAAAGGAAATCAAAGCATTGAAAAGAAAGACAAGATGTAAGAGAACTAACCTTTAAATGAAGAAGAACCAACAAAAAAAATCTGGAGGTATGTGTGGATATTTTTGGAAGAAAAAAACTCTAAGGAAAAACACATAGAGGGCTTCTTGCTTAGGATGAGGGAGGTGCCACCTTGTTAGGGGTGCCTCCTTCTCTCCGAAAGATGATCAATTCATGGGAGCCCTAAATGTTTATAAGATGCAATTTTTATTTTTTCTTTCTAAGGTGAGTAAGATCCTATCCCTTGGAGAATGGAAAGGACAGATTAGCATGGATGTGAGGAATTTTTCAAGATTTCTACACTTAGAAGGTGAACAAACCATAGACTCCAAATGGGTAGGAAATCATGGTTTCTTTCAACTTAAGTTTGTAATGTTTGGGAAGCTAGGTGGGGCCTAAGCGAAGCTAGAAAGTGGGAGAAAGTTAGGGATGATAAGATGAAGATGAAGATGAAGGGGGTGGGATGAAGGGTCGACAACCAACAAGACACTTAAGTGGAGAAGGGGGGAAAGGAGGTGCCACCTTTTGAGGAGGTTGGCTTGGAACTCCTTTTCTCATATGTATTTCATGGAAAGGGAGAGATAGAGATGGAAAGAAGTTAAAAGATGAAAGGAAGGAAAAGGAATGAGGTGGAGTAAGGTGATTGGGTAGATCTAAGATGGTGGGAGAGTTTAAGAAAGTGTAAAAATCATCGGATATTATTGTGTTTAGAGAGGAGGTTGGAGCATGGATTGGAGAGAGAGAGAGAGAGAGAGAGAGAGAGAGAGAGAGAGAGAGAGAGAGAGAGAGAGAGAGTGAGAGAGAGAGAGAGAGAGAGAGAGAGAGAGAGAGAGAGAGAGAGAGAGAGAGAGAGAGAGAGAGAGAGAGAGAGAGAGAGAGAGAGAGAGAGAGAGAGAGAGAGAGAGAGAGAGAGAGAGAGAGAAGGTGAATTGGCTAGGCATGTGAGGTAGCAACTTAGATTGGTTGGCTGGGTGAGTGGCATTTTAGGAAGGTTAGAGGTGCCACCTTCTTAGGAAGGTGCGTCTCCACCCTTAAGAAATCGTGGGATGGAGTGCGGTGTAGAGTGAGATGGATAGAAAGAAAATAATGGAAAATAAGTGGGAAAGAGGGAAGATTGAGATGGCTTCTTCATATTGGTCCACATGCTATTTAACCCAATTGGATTTTTACTTTAATATCCTCTAATTATCTTCCTAAAAATGCTAATATTGGCATGGATAATATCCTTAAATTCTCCTCTAATCATGGCCTTCCATGTTGCTTGGCTTATGTGGACTTGATGGCTTGCTTTGAGAGCTCATTTGGCTTGGCTTCATGACTGGCTTTGGTGCACTTTTCGCTTGGCTTTATGGCTCAATCCCCTCATCTTTGATGGTTTAGCTAGGCTCCTTAGCTTGTCACCTTCTTCATGGCTTATATGGCTAGGTGACTTGAGTGAATCCCATGCAAAGGCAGTGGACTTTGCATGGCTTGTACATGGGCACATTTTAGTCACTCTGTGACGACCCGAGTTTTCCCCATGCATTTTTAAATGCAATATCTAATTCCTAGGGCGGGATCCCTATTTGAAAACATTTTTAGAAAACAATGCAATGCAGCGAAAAAATCTTTTTGTTTTAAACTCATTTTGAAAACCTCGAGTGTTGTTTTCACAACAAACAAAGTAGTGTTTGAAAATTTCTGTGATCATAAATGTCTTCCCAGGTCTATCCAGTCACAGTTCACAGCCCAACTGTAAATAAATACAGATACATGTCCAAAGGGGTAGAGTGTTTACTTACATTCATACTTATCTCTTCTTCATTTACTTGATCGTAGTACTAACATTTCCTAATGCTTCTTCTACTCGTGAGTGGAGCTATCCTGAAAAATAATATATTTGGGTGAGTATTTCTCATACCCAGTAGGTGATCTGATACTACTATTTTGAAAACATGGTAGGTAACATGCATGATTCCAAGAGCTTTTAATGTAAAACATAAGTGATTCCTTTTGGGTAAGCATGCATAGTTATGCATAAAACATAAGCTTGTTGATGCAATTTCATTCATGTCATCTAAATGTGACTAAAAATCATAAAATAGAAATCAATAGATCCATATACGAAGATCTCGGCAAATGCATCAAACCAGCGAGTTAAATATAATAATTATGAAACTCTTAAATTAGTCATCATGCAAGCAAATGCTAGTATCATGCACATGAGTCTCTTGGCGTACATGTCACGCCAACTGATTACGAGTACTCGTATACGACCATCTCAATGCTATATGCATATCAATCAAACCAAAATCATAGGGCCACTGCGCTCATACTCAGCATACAGTTGGAATCCACCATAGCCTCCACGGCGGCTATGGATGTCCCTGAAAGGGTGCCGTGAACACCTCCAGTGGTCGTCCTTGTTTACCACAGCAGTCAGGGAAGGGACAATGTCTTTTTGGCAGTAATATCATCCACCATTTTGGTGGTAGAGGTCGGGAGGCCAACCCCGTACCTCCTTTCAGTATAGTGCCCACCAGGCTTATCAACCCGTAAAATATAAAAATCATGTCCTCTTTGGGTCCCTCACAATGCCTGGTCCTTACACTGCCTCACCAACATCTTTTGGGCACTCTAGCGTCTTTTGGCAACCCCTCGAGGATAGGCAATAATCCAAATAATCCAAATGCAATTATTTTCAAAACATGCGAGCAATGCATAAAATCTGTTCATGCTAGTATCGCATTCAAAGCCATAAAATATGAAGACATTCCCGCATGCTGGTATAAGAACATTATATCTCAAAATCATGAAAACAAGGTTGCATATCATATCTCAAAAACATGCTAAACACGATAAGAAAGCAAGTCCAAGTTTAAGATGCGTTTTAAAAACTTAGTAGGATCAGACTTCCTACTTATCAAGTATATTTGGAAATGCATTAAAAAATATAGTAGTATCAGACTACCTACAAATCAAGTACATTTGGACATGCATTAAAAATGTAGCAGTATTAGACGACCTACCTTGATGTTCCTTGAATTGGTTCTTCATTACTCGACCCTGACCCATCTTAGTGGAACCCTGGATAGTCATTAATAACAAGGATTCAAGTATTATTTTCCAACCTTTATGGGTCATTACTTAGACTTATAGATTAATGGCTAAATCTTCCTTTTAGGATCTATAGGCCCTTGCTTAGTGTGCTTCTAAGCTAGATCTAGAAGATATTTATAGTCTCATTAGGTCCGCGTCGTTACTACGGACACAAGGGTTCTTTCGAATTTAGCATCACAAGGGTCCTACAGCCTCCGTAATTGCATATTTAGCATCACAAAGTCATGGACGAACCAGATCATCCATTTAGGGTCCACGCATCACGGTTCCCAGAACGCTTGCGTGCCCTGGTCGAACCAGAACCCACACGTCGTGCGCATCCGAAGGCCCCGCCAGGGACCACGTTCGCACACTCACGCATGCACAAACTATGCACTATGACGTGCGTCCTAGATGGCATCACGCGGACACGTCTTTAAGTCAGCACGGCGCGTCTCAGCTCCAAGGGCACCCTGTGCATCCTAGTAGAGCCAGGACCCGTGCCCCATGTTCCGCACGTGCCCGAAGGCTGAGCTAGGGACCATGCCCCAGGCATGCATCGCGTACCACACCCCTGGGACGCCTGGTTTGCATGGAACCGGGAGGAACTTGGCTTTTCCCGGCGTGTTCTTCGGTCAGGAAACACCCAGATTTCGGCCTGAAAGAAGGGAAAAATGGAGAGAGGGGAAAGAGGAGGGACCTAGGTGTTGTCTGGCTCGATGATCCAGCATGGATTTGGGCAGGGAAGAAGGGGGAAAAACTTAAGGAGGTGTGAGGGGCTTACCTGGGTAGGTCTGGAGCGATGCCCATTGCCGGAGGTGGGGTTTCTTCACGCTGAAACCTTAGCTACCGGAATCCTCCCTTGAATAGTCGGAGAAGGTGGAGGAGAAAGGGATGGTTGAGGAGGAGGGAAGAGGGCTTCTTATAGCCTTGCCAAGGCAGTGCTACCTATGGAGGTGTCGCCATTGTTGCCACCTTATAGAGGCGGTGGCTGGAGGTAGGGGTCGACCTGGGGGTGCCGTTAGTAAAATGGCCCCCTGTGTTTTTTAGTTCTTCTCGTTTTTATTTAATTTACGAAAATGTTCCTCATCTTCAAATGGCCATAACTTGGTCATATGAACTCTGTTTTTAGCGTTCTTTGAGGCATTAGATTCCATTTTGAATGTAGAATCTAATGGTACTAATTTTTCTCATAAATTTCTTTATTTTATACTTTTATTAACATTAAATATCTAAGTATATATATTGACTTTCAAAATAACCCATTTTTACAAAAGGGCTTCAAAATTTGAGGCATTACACACTCTTCCATAATCTTGCCTTGGGATGATCTTGACCTTTTTAGAACTTAAAATTGGTAAAGTGTAGGTCTAGGGCCTCCAATTTGATCTTGATCTTGATCGATCCAGACCTTTGGATTATCATCCTGATTCCTACAAAAGGTTAAAAACTCTAATTAAATTCTAAATAAATATGATAATTTGCATACTTATCCCAGATTAGCCTTTAAACCTACAAATATCAAATATTTGGGTTATTAGATCAGAAATGCATGTGTTATATTTTTAGCTAAAAATACTAATTTAAAACTATAAGTTATAAAACATGGGAAATTAATTGGGTACCTTTTTATACAAATTTGGTCTCTTATCATCTTCTCTAGGTTGAGTGTTTTCATGCTTCATCTTAGGTTTGCATTTTGGTGTAGTTGCTCCTAGAGTGTTTCCATGAACTTATTAGATGTTAAGCCAAAGGTCTAATGACATTAGTTGGCTTTCCTTACGAACCTATCTCTATGCTATTCCTCTTTATGAGTTGTGTTACTTAGAATTCTATGTATTAGTCATTGTTTTCTGAGTTTTTCTCATGGCATTTCAACATTCAAGTGGGGACATGTTCTGGGCATCAATTTTCCATGCTAACTACAAGGAATTGTACTCCTTGACATCCTTAAGGTTTAAGTCTTTTGCATAATATTTCCTTGGGGAAACTAGCTTACTTGATTTTCACTTCATGCCTAATCACTCTAGCATTCATGTAACCATATCCAAGTGTAAACAACATCATTAACTATTACCTTTTTTACTTCTATGGAACATTAATTTCCTGCATAAATCTTTAGCAAGTTGCATTGATTTATCCCCTTTTCTCTCTTAGAAATTCAATTGCCCCTTAGTTTTAAGAGACAAGAAACCATGAACCATAAATTCCTTAATCTTCCAACAACAGAAAAGGAAAGGACTACAGCCTTCTCAAGCAATCTTTGGATGTGAATTGCTTACAGAAACTTGCTAGAAATTGCCTCAGGTTCTGCCTTTTGTTCCTTGGAAAATCCTTGTCATACAATTAATTCAAGTATAAGAAACATCTCCACATCAATTTACAATCAATGGCAACAAGGTAAGAGCATCACTCTCCAATTACCTTGACCCTTAACCATGCAAAAGTTAGACCAACCGCAGCTTGGAACCAGGCGTCTGATTCCTTGCCCAAGAGGCCATGAAAAACATGCCTACTTCCAATGCCAAATACCTTAAAAAAGCTTCTTCTAAAGCCCTTTTCAAATTAACATCATACAACCTCCTTCTACATACATTAAATCACATAAGTCAAATATCAATTCCTTGCCTTGTTTTAAGGGTAAAAACTCAGGATTTCTAACATGGCATGCAAAAACATAAGAAACTGAGTTTCACTGATTTTTCAAAGCTTAGATTTCTAGAGCATGCACAACATAACACTAACTTGATAGCTTGAGTCATTCAAAATGAACACAAGGTAAATAATTAGAGGTAACCCAAGTGGTATTCCAAATAGAATCCAGGTATAATGTGCAAGGCTTGGAAAGTTAAGATTCTCCGAAAATCCAAAACTTGAATTTACTAGGGCTTAACAACCAATATAATGCTTTGATGGCCTTGAACATTCAACAATGAGCATGCAGTAGGTTAATAAAGAGAGCCCAAGTGGTATTTTAAACAAAATCCAAGTATAACCCGTAGTGCATGGAAAGCTGAGATTCTTTGATAATCCCCAAAACATGCATTTACTAGGCGTACAACATGCATAATGCTTTGATGGCTTGAATCATTCAAAAATGAATACAAGGCGTGTAATTAGAGATAAGCTGAGTGGAATTCCAATAAAATCCAAGTATAACATGGATAGCATGAGAAACTAAGATTCATAGATCAAAGTTGGGATTCATCAATAATCCAAAACTTAAAATTGCTAGGGCATAACAACATGCATACCAATTTGAATGACCTTAATCAAACAATGAACATATAGTAGGTAAATGGAAAAATTCCAAGTGGAATTTCAAACAAAATCCAACCATAACTTGTAGTGCATGAAAGGCTAAGATTCTTTAACAATCCAAAACTAAGATTTTCTAGGGTAGAACATCATGTATAATGCTTTCATGGATTTCATCATTCAACAATTATCATATGGTAGTCAAATAAAGATAACCTAAGTGAAATTTTAAACAAATTCCAAGCATAGCATATAAGGTTTGAGAAACTGAGATTCACCAATAAAGCTAGAATAGAAATTTCTACACACACACACACACACACACACACACACACACACACACACACACACACACACACACACACACACACACAACATGCTTACAAATTTGAAGGCTATACCATGTAATGTGAGAAATATTCAACTTTAAAACCCTACCTCTCAATTATCACGAACCTCCAATGATTTTCTCCTTGATTGGACCTCTTGCCAGCCCCAAACAAATTGGATTTTGTTGCTAGAATTGAGCTCCCTTGTAGAGTGCGTGGTCTTCTAGTAGGGCTGTAGTCTCCTCTTAGCTCCAAACCTTGTTCTACCTTCAAAGAGCCCCTTCTTGTTGTAGCCAAAACTTGCCTTCAACCCTTCTCCACTTGCCCTACCTTTTAAGCATTCAAATCAGGTCAACTTCAAGGGAGGAGGCAGTGGGTTTTTCATGCCTAAAACAACTTGTGGTCTGCAATCATTAACTCTCCCGACCAATCCCCTCTTCCTTTCTTCACAATTATTCTTCTTCTTGTCAAAACCTATTCCTCCTTTTAGGCTTAAGGTGTTATATGTATGGGAGAGGATGAAGTTGTTCTATTTGGTTTGAAAACCCCCATTTACAACTCAGGAAAGCACAGGGGAAGCAAACATGCCAACTTCGGCTTACGTTACTTCCCAACTCTACCCTTATGCTTTATGTTTTTGTCATTTACTTCTCTGCCCTCTCTTCCTATAGTTGTTCAATTAATACCTACAACTCCTTACTCTCTTGTTTTAACCAAGGTTTCTAGTTAACTTCCTCTACACAACTCCTTACTCTCTTGTTTTTAACCAAAGTTTCTAGTTAACTTCCTCTACTCAAATGAAAGGTTAGTGTTCTCCTAACTATATTTTCATAGAAGTTAAAATGGATTTATGCAATGAACCCTTAAGAAGTTAAAGTGAAAAAGAAAGGAAACTTGAAAAAAATCTCCCATTTTTTGTAACTTTCATGTATATTATAAGAAGTTTACATAGTCATTAGTACTACTTAATTAGTCATGAGAGATCAAAATCAAGTGATTTGAAACCAATCCAACCTAGAATAAGCCACACCCTCTGCCTCTTAGAAGTAAAACAATCTTCTACAATGTTCTTATCCAAAGATGCAAAGTGTGAATGACCTTGGTGTAATCTGATCCTCTCTCTCTCTCTCTCTCTCTCTCTCTCTCTCTCTCTCTCTCTCACACACACACACACACACACACACACACACACACACACACACACACACACATGTTTTCCATCTTCTTTCTCCATATATTTGGTCTCCCTTCACTATTTTGTGTTATATCATATCTCTGCCTAGGCTTCTTCTTCTTATTCTATACGGACCCAGATTCTGATCCTATCCACTTTTTATTACATATCATGATTCATTCCTATCTCATGTTTCTTAGATCCTGATCTCATTCTTTTCTTAGATCCACAAGATCTCTGCCTTACATTGCATTATACTCTAGATTTCAATCTTAAGTTGACCTTCCCAAATTTTACTCAAGGGTTCATTGCACTTGGACATCCCCTGGTTTCAGGTAAGGAATTTTCTCCAAAAAGACAGTTGTATGGTAATTTAGAGATTTGAACTCTAGTTCTAAACCATGCATACAAATTCTGTAACCAGTAGAGCTAACTTGCTTCTATTGCCAATCCCATGCAAAATAAGTATTTATATTATAAAAACTCAAGTTGTTACACATACACCAAAGTTGAATATACTTTATAAATTACACACCTTCATACAACCTAACATGAGTTCTTTAAATACAATTTCTTCACCAAGTGCTTTCACAAATATTTATTTATTAACTTGTTTTGTATTCCTACTTTAGTTTTTATTTGCCTTTCATTAACCAAATCATCCATAATCCATACACTGGGTAGACTTTATTCTATAATAATTAAAATTATAATTGTTAATCACTCTTACAATAAAATCATTATAGACTTTTCAAGATAAACTTTCATCAATTATTAATCTCATCTCTCCCAATCATTATAAAAAGGTTATTCACTTTAGATGGACTTTCTCAAATTTCATGTCATATATACATAACCAAAAATTCATCAATAGAATCGTATCCAATAACTACTTGGTCCAATAATATAAACTTTAAAATTCTCTTCTGAATGTCATAGTATGAATATTTAAATAATCAAACTAAATCTCTATTCAAAATTGTACAATCTCACATTCATTCTTTCAATCTTCTCATTTTATCTTCCTTTAAAACTCCAATGAATTCTTAAATTTCCAATTTCAATTGAGTCCATTGTAAAAGGTTATAGGTCTTAAGTTTGTCCCCTTCAGAATTACTTAGTTCCCTCATTGTGGCAATCTTTTCTACGATTCATATCTAAATAATCATTTCCATTTTCTTTATATGTCATGATAATTATTCTCTGCACATTTTCATTTTTCTCATACTATCATTGCATGCAAAGCAATTATGTTCAGTAAAGTTGTATATCCTTCACCAAAGTTGGTGTCCAATTCTCTAAAGTCATCAAGCTAGTATATCTATCCAAATTTAAGATTATTAATATGAAAATACCCAATCTCCTTAATGTCATACTTTAGTTATTTTCCCTAAGAAATTATCTACTCTCATATTTAAATTCATGATCTAAAATCAAGTGATTATCATATATCAAACACTTCTTCTATATCAACATCAAACCTTTCATATATCAAGATTTTACTATTGATCTTCCTTAATGCCTTAAAACTATCAGAAGTAAGTACCCATTACGCATTCAACTAATATTGAAAATTCCATAATTCCTATCATATTCCTTGTTGTGGCCATCTTCTGTTTCATCATGATTCCCAAAATAAAACTATAGTATAATTGTTATTCTCTTCTAGAGCTTCACCTATACTATCCAAACTAAAACTTGAACTCTCAGGAGATTAACTATGTAAGTAGATCTTCAATCACTTGCAATATCTTCTATTAAAGATACTAACTCATGCACTTTTATATTCTGATCATTCACTTCAAGGGGTATACCAATACATAAGAATACTCTCACAAGTATTAGACTCTACTTGGTGATATCTGTGGATAATTCAACATGTCTACATGAGTTAACCATTTAACTCATGTCATTTCTAACCCTCACGTTGTATTGTCATCTCAACTTTGGACTTTTAGGAGTGGTTGTGAGTGGATGAACTTACTCTGATACCAACTATGACGACTTGGGCTTTTAAAACACTTTTGATAAATTCTTTTTGAAATGTGGGGGGCCAAGTTTGAAAATAGTTTAAAAAACAAGCAACAAAAAATATTTTCTTTGAAATCCATTTCAAAACCCTGAGTGTTATTTTATAATTTAATGTCATTTTAAATTTTAAAAAATCAAAATAATTTTTTATTTTTAAGCAAACAGTTTTAAAATAAGTTTACTTCTTTAGCATCCATCCAGTCAATAGCCACAATCCTTGTATTATTACAATTTAAAGTCTATTACAATTAATGTACATTTATAATTGGAATAATATCCAATAACTCATTTTTACACATACCCTCAAAATAAAATGTCTCAAACCAGCTCTTTGCCAACTCTTCTTCACTCTTGTCTGTTTGAATCTAATATATTGTAACCATTCAAACATTTACACTTTCTTAACAAGCTATGCATGGTAGGGGAATAAGATGATATGAAAACACAAGAAAAAATATTTCTTTTCACAAATTAATAATCATTTTAATGCATCAACAATTAGTATGATTAAATTTAAGATAATTCCAAACTTAGAGCATTAAATTTCAAAACGTTCGATGTGAATCATGAGAATCCACAATGAAATATCATATTCAAATTACAATCAGAATCTCAAATAAATATTCTAAATAAATGTAAATATCATAAATAGATCCAACGATGCAAGCCATGTATAATCTTGAATAAACTCTTTGAATTGCAAAATGAGTTAAAATAATATTAAACTCATAAAAATAGTAATGGATCATCATTAGTGGCCACCCCAACTATATAGGGCCCACGTCCATCTAGTCACCACTGGCTCCATACATCCAGTAGTAGTTGTTCCACATACATCCAGCCACCGTTGGGTCAATGGTCATGAGCTCGTACCTAGCACATCATCATGCCACATCATAAGACATGTCATCATGCCATACATCATCACAATCTACACACATAGTGCAAAATATGCAAAGAACTATCATGTTATAGCACACATCCCGCTCATTGGGATCCATTGCCACACTCCACTAATACCAAGGTTAAAAAATACATCATCCTGTCTATATGGGAGATAGATTATCACATTGGGGCCTTCCCATAATTTCCACCACTCAACATTTTGCCTTGCTGTAGGCATGGTGTCTACATCATAAGTTTTAGAGAGCAGGTGGCCAAATACTCATAACTCTCCTAATATACATTTCTAAGCTTATCCCTATTGAAAACAAAATCCATTAGGCCTCCATGCCTGTACGTAACATAATAATAATATTAGGTTATGCGCTTGTCTCTTATTAAATCTACAAAAATACTATCTCGTATGCATAGTTAGTACCCTGTATCAACATCAGGCCCATCTTGCTTTCAAATCAAATCACTTAGAGACAAAACACGCAATGCATTTTCAAATCATTTTAAATACATGAGATAAAATCATGATATAACAATTTCTTATATATCATACTGTAACATTTTCATTTCATAAATGATATCATAAATACTGCATGTATAATAACTCATAATCATTGTATTTTATAAATAATTCGTGCAATTCAAATCTCATGATGATATCAACTCACATACTTATATGTCAAATGTCATGCAATTTAGAAAATTTGCATCTTATATTCCACCTACCTCGAAATGAGGGAATAATCCTTTAGAACCCATAATCCCCTAATGTATGCAGAATGGCATATTTGTGAAATCACACATACACCATGTCATCATTTTCTACCCTATTATCACTATTTCTTATTTATATAGTCCCATATCATACTTAAGTCAAGTAATCTTGAGTTTATTAATCACCAATCATAGATATGTTCCTTTAACTCTCATTTGATCCTTAAATCCTGGCCAATGATCAAAGATCAACAGTCCAGATCACTTGATTTTCCCTCATCCACACTGATTTGTGCCTTACAAACAATTTTTCTCGCATTTCAATGGTAGATCCATCAATCTGATGGTTAGATTTAAGTTTGATCAGCCAGATTAATGGTTCTTAATTACCTAAGGTCCAATTCTACTAAAGTTGGTGTTATTAGAATGATCTGACCACCAAATTGGTTTAATGGTTTATTTTTGGGCTTGATCTTTCTTGATTATATGTTTTTTCTATGTTTTTTATGGTCTATTTGTATTCTAGTAGTTAACTCATTAATTTGATGGTTAGATCCAACTTTGATCAATTAGATTTCCATGGTTTTTATTTTATCCTATGGTCTAGATTCATGACTTTGATTTACTTGGACAATCTAACTATTAGATCAGTCAATTTAACTTATTAGATCATCCAATTAATCAATTTCCAAAGTTTGAGAGCTTTTGATCTGGTGGATATAAGCTGTACAAGGTCTCCAGCCTTAGATTAGGTCCATGATGTGCTTAGATCCTAAATTCATTGATCATGTCGTTGAGATGAGTACAACGGACATCTCAGATAAAAAATGAGGTTTGTGTAGCCTTCAAGATTGAGTATTTTATGTTTCAGATTGATTTAAATGGTCTAAACTTAGAAAATTAAAATTTTGTATAAATTGGTCAAATAGGCTAGTTGGATCTACTCCTAGGGCTGTTGATCTATAAATCAAATGGACCAAGAGGGTTGTAGCTCACCAATTGTCAATTATTAGCTTATGATCATTATGATCTTATTGTTGTATAGATAGATTCACAGATCATGCTATTTTGATGTGCAAACTTGGCCAATTTACCCATAATGCATGTTTTTCATCGAAAAATACTAAGTTGCTGATGATGACATAGGTTGTTAGAGAAGATGACTCGCAAAGTCATTTTTGATGACATTTTTTCTTCAAAATTCAAAAATATTGGGAGGAAACATAGATTGAAAGTTTACTAGTTCTCCTAACAAATTTGGGGAGGATTCGTGAACTTTTGATGCCCAAAAGTAAGATTTTTGGTTAGAAGGTCACCAAAAATTCATAATCACTGAAATTTTGAAATCTTGTTCTATCTTCACTGTTTTGAGTAAGTTTTCAATGAGGAATTTAGATCTAAGTTGGGTTTTCTTAGATCTATATTCTAGACTAGTTATTTCTAAAGTTTGATGGATTTTTCTATGGATTTCTCGACTTTCTCGGTCAGGTTCCACTATGCGCATGCACAATTCGACGATTGTATCTCATCACCAGTGAGACTGTGCAATCCATATGTCAAGTTGGAGAGAGAGAGAGAGAGAGAGAGAGAGAGAGAGAGAACTGATTGTCAGTTGCGGTGTAGTTGTCTATGGCTAATTGAAGAGGAAAAGCAAGGGGAATGGTAGCGAAGAAGAGAAAGGTACTCAGATGATCAGCTAGTCAAGCTATGCCAGATGACGCATCGGAGGAGGCACATTGCACAGAGCCAAAAAAAAAGATGGGGGAAGAGGAGAGTGAGTTAACATATTAGCAATATAGGCTATTTGGCCTCTTGAGTGGCATCACATGATCACAGATGGCTAGTTAGAGAGAGAGAGAGAGAGAGAGAGAGAGAGAGAGAGAGAGAGAGAGAGAGAGAGAGAGAGAGAGAGAGAGAGAGAGAGAGAGAGAGAGAGAGAGAGAGAGAGAGAGAGAGAGAGAGATGAGAAGGGGGTGGGGGAGTAATTGCAGGAATAAGCTTTAATGCTGATTTTTAATTTTTTATATATGTAATCATTACCTGCCATAGAAGCTGGTAATATTACATTTAATTTCATAAAGGTTTAATCTTGCATTTATGGCTGATGTATCTGTTTCATGATTGTAGGTCATGTCATGTGGGTCCCACTTAAAGTCAGTTTACCATTTTATCCTTTATTTGATATAAATTAAATACTTTGATTGAAATAATTATGAATTTTTCATTCAAACTCCGATATAAGAATAGTTAGTATCATTGGATTTGTTTTTTTGAGTAGATTACTAATATTATTTTTCAAAGGTCAATTCTATGTCTTTCATTAATCATTCTTAAAAATCAAAATCTTAAAAATTAAATTATGTGTTTCTCCTTTTCAATTCAATCCATTTACATAAAATGATATAAAAATTAGGCGTGTTATTCAGTAGCACAATTCAATTCCATCAAAAGGCAAAGTTGAACATTAGATCAATAGAAATTGAAAATGAGAAGGAAAAAAATAAAACTGTAATTTAGCACCATGTGATTATAGATAATAGAAAGCAGAGCTATCATTGTGGTTAGTTTGAACACTTCTAAGCAATATGATGATTTCCATCCCTCTACAAACTCTTCCTAGAATTGTATGCTTTCCTGTGTAAAAGAGAAAGTAGAAAGATTAAAATGACCATCAACAGATCAAGGTCATATTTGGTATAACTAAATCTTAAAA
This sequence comes from Warburgia ugandensis, assembly GCA_035236585.1. NCBI lineage: Eukaryota > Viridiplantae > Streptophyta > Magnoliopsida > Canellales > Canellaceae > Warburgia > Warburgia ugandensis. The sequence goes on from CP141128.1 coordinate 57,733,754, forward strand.
GAAATTAAGAAAAGCATGTCAATATAAAGGCGCACCAGCAAATAAGAAGAAACCAAGGAATATAAAATAAGATTATCAACAACAAGATATTTAAAAATGAAAATTTGTGGTCCATTAAGATAAAAGAACAAATAAACATATTAAACTCAATCTAAAAGGGAAAGTTAGGTCTAGAACTTCATCACCAATGGGTTTTAGCAGTTTGAATGCTAGGATTGGGTTGACAAAATTTGTCCAAGAATAGAAGTTCCCACTCTCTACAGTGTTAAGATGACATCAAAACTCTACAAAATCCAAGTTATGAAGACTTACTTTTGCATCAAGACAAGGTGTCCAATGATAGTGTGCAACAAGACATATTTCTCAATGAAGCTTCAAAATAACTGATTTGGTTGGAAGATTGCAAAAGTAACTTTCAGCAGCTCCATCTAGTCTTCAGGATGGTACCACTCACACAAAAGACTAGCATTTGTAGGCTTCAGAGCCTTAATAAAATACTAGGTGAATTTGTCAATTTACAGATTTGGGAAACAGTCAGTTTCCAAGATAATCTTCTCTTAAGGGTAATGCCAAGATAACATTAGCAGGGAGCCCTCTCAAATCAAATGGCATAAGCAACCTCTAGAAACTAGAAACCTGATTACTACAAGCTTGTCTAGAGAATTATTATTTCTCATAGTTGAGATTATAATTTAGAAAATTTGATAAACATTTTACACAATCTTTTGAACCATTAGTGAAAATGCAATAGAACAAATCACATGCTAGATTTCCCACTACCACAGTAAGATCTCGCTTAGTCTTGTATCTTAACCTCCATGTATCTCAACACCAACTATTGATCCCCATTATTTCCAGAATATTCTTTAATTTGAGAATGCGCACCTATCTAGGTTCCAAGGTTGCTCATTCCACAGCCAAAGGTTGTTATATTTTGGCTTTTTAGCCCCATATTGTAGGATGGATCTTGAAAAGATATGAAAGATCTCCCTCTAACTTTTAGATGCACATATGCAAAAAGAAAAGTTAATATATAGAGGATTGCTAAACTAGCCACATTGTAGGTGCAGTCTAGCTATCACATTTTGTGGGGCCCACTTGCATGTGATCCAATTCGTTCATCTCGATGCTCTAGATTTTCACTGTGAAATTGTGCATTTCTATGAAGTTTTTAAATTGTTTGTTTCAAAGTGCAACATTTCAGAAGCTAGGGTTATACAAATCATATGGATTTTTATCTATTAGATACCTAAATATAGAGCAACGAGATGAACAAGTCGGATCATTCAGATGTGGGACCCACCTATAGTGTGGTCAATTTAGCATTCCTCAAATAAATAAATCTAATTGTTTTCATACTATAATAGATTTTATCATTTTTTCTCTTTTTGATGGATTAGTTAAATTTTATCATGGTTGACACATCATACCATTGTTTATTGTTGTAATTTCGTTGATATAAATATGTACTTCAAAAATCTTATATGTCACTTTTTAAAGCCTTACCTCCGTTTCTGAAGGCCAACACTTCTGCTTTGCAACATCTTATTGGAATTAAGCTAAAAGAGGAAAAGCATGATATGGGAAGATAATATATTTTTCATCTGCAATAAGAAAGAGAACATTACTCAAATACACACACAAACACATAATAGCATGCCAATATAGTGTAAACAAGAGTTTTTTTAACTTAAGGGTAACTTCTGCCACTCCAATATTTTTTTGCTTTAGTAAATTTCCATATCTTGGATTGAGCACTGTTAAGTGTTCAATTTCATCCAAAATACCCTTAATATGTCATCTAATTAAATAATCTCATCTATCAATTTTAAAATTTTGTATTTTAGCTCAAATTGACCATCCAATGATTGATTTATAAATTTAATGGGCAGATGATCATCAAATCTAATCAGATGTATAATGTACGGTTTAGATAATTCTAATATAGTCCTATGTTTTGCAGATTAACCAAATTAGAATTGGATGGTATAGATCAAAGTAAATGAACTACATCAAGGAGGAAATTACTTGGAAAAAGAAAGAATTGAAGACAATCAGGACATTAATTACAAAATTTGGATAAAGGAGAAGAACAAGAGTTGGAATCAAAATCAAACTCATCTGGAAAAGCTATATAAAGAAAAAAAGAGGATAGGAAGGCAGGAGGGGTGGATCTCTTCGTCTCTTACCCGATCTCTCTCGTTCCCTCTCTCTCTCTTCTTACAGTTTCCTCTCCTTTCTCCATCATCGCACCCTCTTTTCCCTTCTCTCTCTCTCTCTCTCTCTCTCTCTCTCTCTCTCTCTCTCTCTCTCTCTCTCTATTTTTTACTCTTTCCCTATCTTCCTATCACAGCAGTCTCCTTCTCTTCCTTCTCTCTCCTCTCTTTTTCTTATTATCTCCTCAGCTAGCCACACTCCTCTCTCTTTCTCTCTTAGCCACTCCACTTAAGAGCAGGAAACTAGAAGACCATCACCTCCACAGTCTTTGTTTTTGCTAGCCAGCTCAAACAAACCAATAGAGATGCCAGGAGAGAATCCAACCAAGGCAGACACAAGAAGCGGACGAGCTCCTTCTCGTTCTCTACTATTTCTAGTAGCACCCTCCAGTCTCTCTCTTGTCCTCCTTTCTCTATTCCTTCCCTTCTCCTTCTTTGGTTCCTCTCATCTCATTCACTCTCTTATTCACTCATTCTCACCCAATATCTCTCCCTCTTCACCAGAACACACCGCACCAACTTGCCTGAGCCGGTCGCTCCCGACGCCAGATCTCCCCCTTCTCCCTCGTTGCCTCTCTCCCTTTTCCCTCTATGCTTTCATTCTCTTTCTCTTCCGTCAACAGCTCTGGCGGTTGCCACCCCCAACTCTCTCTCTCTCTCTCTCTCTCTCTCTCTCTCTCTCTCTCTCTCTCTCTCTCTCTCTCTCTCTCTCTCTCTCTCTCTCTCTCGGTTTCTAGTAGGAAACCAGATTGCACCAACCAACTCGCCTGAGCAAGTCAGGTGCATTGGCATTATCACACCATCTCTCCTTCTCTTCCTCTTAGCTTGCTTTCTTCCATTGACTGACTGCACCACCTTCCACTCGGATTCCTCACTAGCGTGGCGACAAGACTGTCACGATTAGCCATCCATTGATGAAACCCAAAAATCCCTTTCCTACATTTCCATCTGGCCAGCACAACTACGTACTAGCTCAAATCCACTTCCCTATTTCTCTCTTTTCTTTGCATCATCTTCCTCATCAATTTCTTCTTGGCTTTTTGTTCAAAAATAGAAATATATAAGAATTCCAATTTTACCCTTTAGTTGATAATTTAAATCCCATTTTCATCCTTTTTTGAGCTCATTCCATTTTTGTTCTATCCTTATTCTATTATCTAGGTTCTATGTTATTCTCAACTCAATTCCAGGAACTGTGCTATCCAAACATGTTTTATTTAAGCTTAACCTAATTAACTGTATAGCTTTAATAAATAGAATTTCTTTATTTCTTAATCTTTTCCACATTAGAATCCAAACGATTCCTAGAGCTTGTTCTTTGGATAATTCTTAGCTGATTCATCATCTCTGATCTTCAATATGAAATCCAGAGATCCGATCTAAGTCGTCCAAAGCCCAAAAGCATTCTTTAGCCCAGATCATCTAAATTTTGGGGATTTGAACAATCCATCTATTGAATTTTTAATCAAAAGTACCAATGAGATATTCATGAAGGTTGATCAATATTGATTATATCATATTTGAAGAATTTTGTCATAATCAAGCTAGGAAAGTATATTTTATTTGTTTTTAGTTAATTTTATGTCTTTTTGAACTTATATTTCTATAATTTTCATTAATTAAATAAATTTGAGTTTATAATTTAGTGATATTTAATTTTTGTCATTTCTTTTAATTTTTAGACAATCAAATTTTATTTAAACTTTATCTTTTTAAGTTGAGTCCCTGTTGGATCGACCCATACTTGCATCAACTACACTACAATAGCCCATGCCCCTGCAATAAAACAATCAACAATTTTTTGGCATCATTACCAGGGCTAGTGTAATGACCCCAATTTTTTTGTAATATTAAAAGCCCATAAAAAGTTTAGTTTTAAAGAAAAGGGCATTTTGGTCATTTCACTAGTCACCGTGACTAAACCCAGGAATTTGGTACTAAAAGTGATTCCATTAGATGCGTCTCAGAAAAAGGAATCCAACGAGACCAAAATCACCCAAAACGGAGTTAAAATGAGCAAGATATGGCCCTTTGAAGTTCAAGAGCAAAACTATAAATTTCACAAAACGACTTAACCTGAAAAACACAGGTGCCCGTTTTGATACGGGCACCCCGTCGTCTTCAACCTCCTAGAGGTTTTTGGAACGGCGGTGTTTCAAGAAGAAACCACCGCCATTCCAGAGGATTCCCCACCGCCATTCAAAGGCGGTTAGAAACCCTCCAGAACCCTCTTTAAAAGCCCTATAAATAGAGCTCTTGGGTGCCTCTAATGGCAGCCCAAAACATGGGAGAAAACCCATTGAGGAGCAGCGACCTAGAGGAGAAAACATGGAGAGAAAACCAACCACAAAGCAGGTACGCACAAAAAAATCCCTAAACCCATCTCACCCACAGTCCTAGGCTTGGTTTCCCTAGGTTTTTGCATGAAAAACCATGGAGAATAGGCCTCTAGGGAGCCACCAAGGACCCTGGGATGTCCCCAGGGCCGCACTGGTTCCTCAAGGATGAACCAGGGCATCCCAAGGACGCCCCGGTCCCCCAACGACGGAGACGGCCACTCCAGACGAGACGCGTCGAACGCGTCTGAAGAGAAAACCACGGGCGCGCGCCGCAGACGCACAGTGCACTAGTGAAGCATCGTTTTTTGGTTGTTAAGGAAGGCTGGGCGTACGTCGTAGACACGCAGCGCCCTAGCATTCTTCCCTTTTTGTCTTTAAGACTATATGTACATACAATGTTAAAATGCTTATAACTTGAGATCTAGAGCTCCGATTGAGGCGCCGCAAAAGGCGTTGTGTCCGTATCGATGACGCGGACACATCCAAACCATAAAATCCCTAATCAAGGCCCAATAAAAGTAGGGCATGACCCTTAGAATAGGGTGGTGGCACGTGACCACTAGGACTTTGGAAAATTGAGAATACCAAGGCCCAATTAGGACCTTATGACACCCATAGGCATAGGGATGGACCCCTAATGCCTATGTAATAAGACCCAACTACTCTAAACCCATCAAAGATAGGTTAAACTAACCTTGAGTCCCCAAACCATGTTCAGGAGCGTACGAGGACAAAGGGGTTAACGCGACCTAGTCAGGTAGGTGCTCTATCACTATTAGATTCTTTTAAAAGAACTATTGTTATTTGAGAACATATGTTATAAGTATATGACTTGTTTAGCATGACTTGATTCAGCATGCATATGATAAACGTTTTGTACATAGACATGTTTCGTAAAAGATTGCATATACATTATGCACATATATGTTTTGCAAATAAGGGCATACATTGCATGATTTAAGTACTTGCAAAGATTGCATGTCCTTGAGGGTTGCCAAAAGACGCTGGAGTGCCGAGGGCCAGGCAGTTGTGAGGAACCCAAAGAGGACAGGTTTTGAAAAATACGTCATGACATGTGCTACATGCATAGATTGCATGATAAGTGTAGCCTTGACCGATGAGGGCTAGCTGATGAGGGCGGGCCGACGAGGGCGGGCCGATGAGGGCGGGCCAGAGAGAGCTGACAAGGCTTCTAGGCTGGCAGGCTTCTAGGCTGTCAGGCTTCTAGGCAGGGTTATGACTTTGAATGCAATACTAGCATGAGCAGATTTTATGCATTTCATGCATGTTTTGCAACCGATTGCATAGATTGCATGATTTACGACAAAGAAGTGTCATATGCCCCGTGGAGGTATATGATCCTGTGTCCCTAGGTACCCGGGGACCACACGGCAGTGAGGTCGTGGGCATAGTGGGACCCTATAGTTTCGTGGATATATGTGCATTGCATATGGCATGATATAAGGTTGGTCGACCATACCATACTAGAGGTCCATGAGTTGGACAACATGAAGCATCTGATGCATATCATGATGATATGGCATATTTTTATGATTATGATGTATGATACTTTCGACTTGGATTATGATATTTCTTTAAGTCATCAGTAGTTCGGTTTGACAGTGGCTTTTAATATCGATATTGAACGTGATTATTCATACAACATGCATATGTTTTTATGAGCACATGATTTTAAAGATCGCATGCATTATAAAACTAATAGTGATAGACTCCTACTGAGTATATTATATACTCACCCAATCCTTAACATTTTTCAGACATCAGTAAGCACTTAAGGACAAGATACGTCCGTATATATCAAGGTTCAGGACAGCTCCACTCCTAAAAAGAGGACATCTATGTTAGTGCCATGAGCAAGTGAATCCAAAAGGAAACAAATATACATGTAAGTGAACTCTCAACCCTTTGGACATGTGTTTGTACTTAGTTACAGTTGGGCTGTGCATTGTATTTGGAAAGACACTGGGAAAAACATTTATGATTTCTGAAGTTTTTCAAAAACTACCTTAGTTGTTGTGAAAGCAAATGACACTCGGGGTTTTCAAAAATGAGTTTAAAACTAAAGGTTTTCTTCTGCATTGCATGGTTTTTATAAAATGGTTTTCAAATAGGGATGCATCCCGCCTTAGGAAATTAGACCTTGCATTTAAAAATGCATGAGAAAACCCGGGTCGTCACAGCTAGCAATGGAGTTTTCATAAAATTTAATAAAAATTCAAAAATCTATATAATAAAAAATAATTTTTTTTGAAGAATTGCATTGTTTTATTATTTTAGGCATTTCTAGGTGCATTTTTGAAAGATTTTAGTGCATTCACTACATTTCTTGAATTCTAATACTTATTGCTATTTTTATCTTGTTGGAAATTGGAAAAAGAGGAATTCAAGAGGGATCTCAATTAGGATAGCCAAATTTTTATTTTGAGTAAATTGTAGTGAGGACACCTTGTATTTTTATTAATAGCAATTTATTTAAAAGGGTTGTAATCATATGAGTCAAGGGTGGACCATTGTAACTTGAAAGTGGAGGTGGAATGTAAATGGTCCCAACCTTGTATGAGAAGATCTTGTTTAGGACTTTACTGTAAGCAATCCTAACTCCTTAAGATTTCGAGATTAGGGTTTACATTATTAGAATAATTTTGCATTGTTTGGTAGTGTAATTGCATACAGATAGCAAATTTGATAACTATTGCATTTTTAGGATTTATATTGGCTTATTGTTTTTAATTGCATTCTTCAGACACATTTGTTGCTATAAGGTGATTTATATGTTGATCGAACTGCCGTAGAAATTAATTAGTGAGGGCACTCAACTACACAAGATCAAGGATGGATTTAATCACCACCTCTTAGCCCACCTAGGATAATCACAACAAGTGAGTAACCTAACTTTTAAATTAATTTAAAATTAATTAGAAGAGACCTGTAGAGGCTATCACATGCTTATAGAACCCTCTTAAAAGGAAGCAATCTATTGTCACTCTAGTGCCTTTGAGCATTGTGGTTATAGTAGGTATCATAAAATCTAAGTGATTTTCCTATGCTTTTGCTGATGTCTACTGAGGTCTAAATGCCTCTTGACATGAGGATCGTACTAACCACTTTAGAGTATAACCCAACTAGTATGCAACTGTCAAATTTGAAAGAGAGGAGTGTTAGATTAGGCTAATCTAAAAGCATCTCCCCCCACAAATTCAAGAAAATCAAAATGTTTTTTCTTGTTAGCCTTGGGGGATTGTTTAATTGTGTCTTATGTTTGTGCATCATTTTAGGCACCTAGGTTGCGTCAATTAGGGTAGTTTTTTTTCTAAAAAAATAAAAAGAAAAAGAAAAGAAAAGAGAGAGATCTTTTGATGTATGCACTTTTAGATATGCGACAAAACCAGAAGGTTAGTCAAGTATGACTAAAAAGACATACAATCAAATTAGTTATCACCAATGACTGATCAATGATCAAGGGGTATCTCACCTCGTGGTAGTATTAGAGGTGATCAAGGCCCTCCACTCATCATGAATGAGGACCCACCACCTTTAATTGATGATGAATATTTACCTCCACGAAGGAGGAATAATCATCCATACATATAAAGAGATTGGAGAAGGAATGGAAACAGAGAGTGGGACCAACAGATTGACCATGGAGACAAAGATGTCTATCAACATCTTTATGAAAGAACTTTAAGAGATTACCTTTAGCCTACATGTACCAATACACCATCATGTGTTATTCTTTCTCAGAATGCTGGTGCATTAGAATTAAAAATGGGAATAATCCAATTACTGTTTAAATTCCATGGGTTAGATAGTGAAACTCCTTAATTGCACCTTAAAGAGTTTGATGAGGTACATAGTTCCCAACAGAGACAAAACATTGGTCTAGATACTATTAGGTTTAAGCTATTTCCTTTCTCTTTAAAGGAAAAAGCGAAAATGTGGTTTAATACACTATTAGCAGGTTCCATAAGGATCTAGAATGAAATGACTAGGGAATTCTTAAAAAAGTTTTTTCCCACACATAAAACAAATATACTTCACTGTAAGATAATGAACTTTACGCAAAAGGATAAAGAGTCATTCTACCAATGCTAGGAAAGGTGTAAAGATCTATTACTCATAAGCCCACATCATGGCTACGAATACTGTCTCATTATCAACTTCTTCTATGAAGGACTTAATTTTGACATGCGTTAATTTGTACAGATGATGTGCAATGGAAACTTTCTGAATAAACAACCAAATGACAAGGAAGAGTATTTGAAATGGCTAGTAACATGGGTTGACTTAGAAAGAGTGGAACATCTAGATAGACCCAAGCCCACTACCATATTTACTAGGGGAGGCATGTATGCCATGTCTAAAAAAGGTGAACTTAATGTCAAAGTAGCAACCCTACCTAGAAAAGTAGAAGCCATAGAAATGGAAAAGAAAAACTCGAATAAGGATGAACAAATGTGTAGCCTTTGTGAAAGTACCGCCCATCTCACTCATTCATCCTACCATTCCAACATTTCAAGAGGCACTTCATGATTACGCTAATGCAATTAACACTTGTAAAAGACCTTTCTTCCCATACTGAAAGAAATATAATCGCAACTAGAGAAACCACCCTAATTTCAATTGGAGAAATGGACCCACTGCAAATGTCTCATAACTAGGCCCATACCAGTCTTATTAACAAAACCAAAGACTTCTTGCTTTACCATACCCAACTCATCAACCTCTTACTTATGGACCCAATTTGACCCCACCCAAAAGGCCTGTAGATGATAATATCCATCAACTTATCCAAAACCAGGAGAGGAAAACATCTTAAGAGAAGTTCAAATAAAATAAACCAACCAGAAGAGAATAATGGAAAAAGGAAAATTTTTGGCTCAACCACAAGCAAACCCTAAGGGTGTGCATACAATTGGCAATAACACACCTAATGCATCATCAAGCTCTACCATAGAAGAGACTAAGGCTATCACTATTCTTAGGAGTGGTAAAAAAATTGAGAAAGATGAGCCCCAAAAGACTGATAAGGTAGAAAAACCCATCGAAAATAAAGGAAAATCTAAAGAAAGGGACCCCACTCTACCTGTTAACCATGTCCTATCCCTGCTTCATTCCCTTAAAGGTTGGGTCAAGTCACAAAAGAGTACCACTAATGATGAGATTATGTAGATATTCAAGCAAGTCAAGATCAACATACTGATCTTAGACGCAATAAAACAAATCCCATAATGTGCTAAATTCTTAAAGGACTTATGCACAATCAAAAGGAAATTGAATGTGCAAAAGAAGGGATTTGTGACTGAATAAGTAAGCTCAATTCTCTAGTACCATACACCCCAAAAATACAAGGATCCAGGTTGCCCCACTCTTACTTGCATCATTGGCAATCATAAGATTAAACATGGCTTATTAGATTTTGGATCCAATGTTAATCTATTACCATACACAATCTATGTTTAACTAGGACTAGGAGACCTTAAGCCAACATCCACTACACTCCAACTAGCTAATAGATCAGTGGTAATACCTAGGGGCATAATAGAGGATGTGCTAGTCCTATATAGAACAATTCTTTTGCTCAATCGATTTCTTAGTCTTAGACACACAACCAGTGCTGAATGGGTAGCAAGATATTCTTGTTATCCTTGGATGTCTATTATTGGCTATGCCCAATGCATTAATAAACTGTAAAAATGGTATCATGAAGCTTTCATTTGGCAACATGACACTAGAATTGAACATCTCTGGTATTTGCAAACAACCAAGAGAAATCTCTGATGGCTTGCACTATGTCAACATGATAAATTCAGTTGTGTAAGATCATTTTCAATTATCTTACTTGTCGAACCCACTCAAGGCCTATTTATCCCACTGCCATGAATCTAATGAGGATGTATTAATAGAGGAAGTTAATGCCCTCCTTAATTCTGTGCCCCCTATGGATACAGAAAGATGAAAGCCTCATTTTGAGGAAATTCTACTGAGGGAGTCCACTACCATTTCATCCTCAGTTGAACCTCCTAAGCTAGATTTGAAACCTCTACCTTTTGAACTCAAATTTGCTTATTTAGGAGATGAAGAAACTTTTCCTATTATAATTGCCTCTCAATTGGAAAAATCTCAAGAGGAATGATTGATCAAAGCCCTTAGGGAACATAAAAGTAAAATAGGATGGACCCTAGTTGACATTGAAGTTATTAGTCCTTTAATATGCACCCATCGAATCTACTTAGAGGATGATGTAAAATCATGTTGTCAGATGCAACAAAGGTTAAATCCTAATATGAAAGATGTGGTTAGAGCAGAAGTCTTCAATTACTTGACGTGGGAATCATCTATCCAATAATTGATAGCAAATGGGTGACTCCTACTTAAGTAGTTCCAAAGAATTCTGGAGTGATAATGATCACTAATGCCAACAATGAATTAATCCCTACTAGAGTTACCACTGGTTGACATATGTGCATTGACTATAGAAAATTGAATGCTATCACTTGGAAGGATCATTTTCCTTTACCTTTGGTTGATCAAATGTTAGAAAGGGTTGCATGACACAAGTATTACAGTTTTCTAAATGGTTATTTAGGATATAACCAAATATAAATTGCACCTGAAAAGGCCACTTTTACAAGTCCTTTTGGGACTTTTGCTTACAAAAGAATGCGATTTTGATTATGTAATGCTCCTGCAACATTTCAACGTTGCATGTTGAGCATTTTCAGTAATATGGTAGAAAGAATTTTAGAGGTTTTCATGGACGAATTTTTTGTTTTTGGTGATTCCTTTGACACAAGCATTGAAAATTTAAGAAAAGCCTTAAGAAGTTGTGAAGAAAAGAACCTAGTGCTTAATTGGGAGAAATGTCATTTCTTGGTTTCGAAGGGAATTGTCCTTGGGCTACAAAGTGTCATCCAAAGGTATAGAGGTAGATAGAGCCAAAGTTGATTTAGTTACCAATCTACCCATCCCCAAATCTGTTAGGGATATTCGCTCATTCCTAGGTCATGTAGGATTCTATAGGAAGTTCTATATTTAGACTATTGTGTCACTTCCTTACAAAGGATACCCCTTTTGAGTGGATTGATGATAGTCAGAAAACTTTTATAAAGCTAAAAGACAAGTTAACCACTGCACATATTATGCATCCATCTGATTGGAGCCTATCCTTTGAAATTCTATGTGATGCTAGTGATTATGCTATAGGAGTTGTACTAGGATAGAGAAAAGAGAAAAAGCCATATGTTATAAACTATGCAAGTAGGAGCCTAAATAACACCCAAATGAATTACCACACCACGAAGAAAGAACATTTAGCAATTATCTTAGCATTGGATAAGTTTAGGTCTTACTTAGTTGGATCTAAAATAGTCATATTCATTGATCATTCAGCCCTCAAGTATCTTCTTTCCAAGAAGGATGCTAAGCCTAAACTAATTAGATGGATTCTTTTACTCCAAGAGTTTAACATTGAGATAAAAGATAAAAAAAGAGTAGAGAATGTTGTAGCTGACAACTTATCTTGTCTAATCCTAACAGAACCTTTGGATGAGTTGCCAATTAAGGATACTTTTCTTGATGAGTAACTTTTTCAAGTCTCCCATTCCCCCTGGTCTGCTGATATTGAGAAATTATTTAGTCAGAGCGAAGATTCTTGAACATTGGAACAAATTACAAAAGCAAAATTTGTTTTCCATTGTTAAGCACTATTTTTGGGATGATTCATTCTTATTCAAATACTGCCCATATTAAATAATTAGGAGATGTGTCCCTGATCTAAAGCAACATAGTGTCATCTCCTTTTGTCATTCAAAAACATGTGGTAGACATTTTTCTACATAGAAAACAACTGCAAAGATTTTGCTGTGTGGTTTCTATTGGCCATCATTGTTTAGAGACACACATGTGTTTTGTAAATCATGTGAGCATTGTCAAAATTTAGGAGCAATAACTGATAGGAATATGATGCCTCTAAACCCTATCCTTGTCATTGAAGTTTTTGATTGCTGGGGCATTGATTTCATAGGGCCATTCCCACCTTCTTTTGGTTACATTTATATCTTATTGGCTGTAGACTATGTTTCTAAATGGATTGAGGCTATCCCATGTAGGCATAATGATCATAAAATAGTTTTTAAATTCTTAAATGAAAACAATTTTTTTTTTTTTTTTTTTTTTTCTAGATTTGGGATTCCTTGAGCCATGATAGGTGATAATAGAACACACGTTTGCAACAAAGTATTTGAAACACTCATAAAAAAATTATAACATCAACCATAAATTTGTAACACCATATCATCCACAAATAAGTGGACAAGTAGAAATATCTAATCGAGCTATAAAACAAATTCTTCAAAAGATTATTAATTAGGATCATAAGAATTGGTCTCTTAGACTGACAGATGCACTTTGGGTTTACAAGATTGCACATCGAATCCCAATTGGTATGTCTCCCCATCATATTGTATATAGTAAGGCTTGCCATTTTCCTATGGAATTGGAACATAGAGCCTATTGGATAATATGAGAGTAATAGGATAATAAAGAAAAGATAAAAGTTTTTCATAATAAAAACATAATGAGAAAATCCTTTCCTCCAAACCAAAAAGTTTTGCTTTACAATTCTAAGCTCCACTTATTTCTAAGTAAGCTTAAATCTCGATGGACTAGTCCATATATAGTTAAAGAAGTTTTTCCGAGGATGCTAGGATTGGCCATATGTTTAAAGTAAATGGTCAATATTTAAAGCCTTTCCTAGAATATGGGAATCCAGAAGTTGAGTTCACAATTCTGGAGGATCCTTTTTATTATGATTGAGTGGAACTGATCCCTTTGCAATAACTTTTTTATTTTTTCATTGTTTTTTGCATCACCCATATTCTTTTTAAGTCCTACCTTTTAAACATTGAGGATAATGTTTCTTTTAGGTTGGGGGCTATAGAATTTTAACAAATTCTATTTTTTTTTTCTTTAGATAATTTTCTTAATTCTTTTAAATTTTTTTTTGAAACATTTTAGGTCAATTCCTACACTATGATGAGAATTGGATTTTTTTAAGTATAATCTATATAATTTTATCTTATTAATGGAATTGTACATGATTAATTCATCATTTTACTCATTTTTAAAAGTATTCCATGAAAGCTAAGTCTCAGATCATATCTGTACACAGAGTTGCATATATACAGTCTAAATTGATAAGAAGTTATAACTTAGAGATCCTAAAGAAATTCAGTATAGACCTATAACCTAAGTGAGTTTTAAAGCCATTCATTCTTTTGAGAGGTTATAAATGTGTTCCTAATTTTCTTCAGCGTGCTTAAGTTAAAAATTGATCCTGTTAATTTTTAAATTTGGCTAATTACCTGAATTATTAGAATATTACCTTTAAATTTCTAGAAGTTCATTGAATCTAATGGATTGTACAAAACATAGAAAATGATTTAAGCCATCCTTGTTGTTAACCTAGAGACATAAAGCCTACATCAAAAATATTTTTCCCACTAGTTAGCCAATTTAAGCCTTTTATATAAGCCTTTTCTTTTCCCACCCAAATTACCTTTACCCATATTAATCCAATACAAATTATCCATTACCTATTTTCTTCAAAAGATAAGTTAGAGATGAATGAAGATATACTTTTTATTTGCAATAAAAGTAGAAAAGTGAATATTAAGAAAAAAAAAAAGTTCTTCAAAGAGATTTAAAAGTGTTGAAAAGAAAGAAAAAGTACTAAAAAAAAGGTTTGAAGAAAGCAGAAAAGTGAAAAAAAAATTCACTTATGGCAAACAAAGTAAAGAAGAATTGTCAACTTTAGAAGACCTCTACTTATTTTTGAAGAAATTTTAGATATCTTTTATACCCTTTCTTCTGTACCTTGTCCTAAGCCTACATTTCATCCTAACTAAGGACCTATTGATTCTAGAATGAATATAGCCTTGATAAGGATATGAATGAATATGATTTAAAGAGTAATATTTCTAAGTATTCAAAGGTAATGACATCCATTCTAGAGTGATAAAAAATAAATTCCTTAGTAACTCCTATTCTTCATGAATATATGTGAGATAAATTTATTTTTATTGACTCTTTTCATATATTTAAAAGAGAGATGTAATTTGAACCCTCAATCTGAAAGATTTTATTTTTGAGCGTATGTCATCAGTGAAAATTGAGGTCAAAACATATTTTAGATGGAGTTCAAAAGTTAGAGTCTACTTAGAAATAAGATTATTGCATAGGTAGGCTGAAAACACACACACACACACACACACACACACACACACACACACACACACACACACACACACACACACACACACACACACACACACACACACACACACACTTTGAGATCTGAGCTTAAGTAGAATGTATTTAGTATATGAATAGGGTTTTGAATTTTTTGTTCAATTTTATTACTAGGCTAAAGTTGATAGATTTATTGAAGATAATTCTCTGAGGAAAAAGTGGAGTTGACTTGAAAATAATTTTTTGAATTTTATAATTTGGTTTTTTGCATATTTTGCTTGAGACTAACAAAATACTAGTTGGAGGGTGTGTTAAGTATTTAATTTCAGCCAAAATACCCTTAATCTAGCATCTAATCAGATCATCTCATTTATCAATTTATCAATTTTAGATTAATTTTTTTATATTTTAACTCCAATTGACCATCCAAGCATTAATTTGTAAAATTCAACTGGCAAATGACCATCAAAGCTAATCAAATGTATAACATATGATTTAGATGATTCTAATATAGTCCAATATTTTGAAGATCAACCAAATTGGAATTGGATGGTCCAAATCAAAGTCAATGAACTAGATCAAGAAAGAGGAAATTACTTGGAAAAAGAAGAAATTGAAGACAATTAAGGTACTAATTACAAAATTTGGATAAAGGAGAAGAACATGAGTTGACATCAAAATCAAACTCTTCTCGAAAAGATATGTATAAAGAGGATAGGAAGGCAGGAGGGGTGATGTCTCCCTCTCTTACCCAATCTCGCTGGTTCCCTCTCTCTTCTTACACTCTCCTTTGCTTTCCCCCCACACCGCACCCTCTTTTCCCTTCTCTCTTTCAATTTCCCTCTCAATTTTTCACTCTTTCCCTTTCTTCTCCATTCTCTCCCATACTCCCTCTCTCTTTGTCAATCTATCTATGCTGTATCTCTCACCCTCTCACCCTCTCTCTCTTTTCTCTCTTTCGCACTCCCTCTCCCTCTCTTTCTCTATCTCCCTATCACAGTAGCCTCCTCCTCCCTCCCTCCCTCTCTCCCCTCCTTTTCTTATTCTCTTCTCAGTTAGCTGCACCCCTCTCTCTTGCTCTCTTAGCCTCTCCGCCGAAGAGTAGGAAATTGGAAGACCGTCACTTCTACACTCTGTTTTGGCTGGCCGGTCCGACAAACAGACAGAGTTGCTAAGAGAGAACTCGACCAAGGCAGACACAAGAAGCTGGCAAGCTCCTTCTCTTTCTCTGCTATTTCTAGTAGCAACCCCCATCACACTCTTTCTTTCTCTACTCCCTCTCCCTCTCACCGTTTATCTGCCTGGAACACATTGTGGCTGGCACCAGACTGCCCTACAGTCTCTCTCTTATCCTCCTTTCTCTGTTCCTTCCCTTCTGCTTCTCTGCTTCCTCTCATCTCCTCCTCTTTTCTCGTTCACTCTCTCATTCTCTCATTCTCACCCAATCTCTCTCCCTCTTCATCGGAACACACCGTGCCAGTCCATTTGAGTTGGTCGTGCTTGATGCCAGATCTCCCCCTTCTCCCTCCTTTCCTCTCTCCCTTCTCCCTCTATGCTTTCATTCTCTCTCTCTTCCTTGTCACCACCCCCCACTCTCTTTCTCTCTCTCAATTTCCAGTAGAAAATACAATCGCACTGACCAAGTCACCTGAGCAAGTCAGGCATATTGGCATCATCACACCAGCTTTCCTCCTCTCCCTCTTGGCTCCTCTTCTTCCACCTACCAGCCACACCATCTTCTGCTCGGATTTCTCACCGGTATGGTGACCAGATTATCATAATCAGCCAGCCACTGATGAACATGAAAACCCCTTTCCTTCATTCCCCTTCGGCTAGCACAACTACACCAACTCAAAATCCACTTCCTTATTTGTCTCTTCCCTCTACATCGTCTTCCTCATCGATTTCTTCTCTGCTTTTCATTTAAAAATAGAAATCTAGAAAAATTCTAATTTTACCCTTCAAATAATAATTTAAATCCCATTTTCATCCTTTCTTGAGCTTATTCCAATTTTTTCCTATCCCTATTCTGCTATCCAGAATCTGTGTTATTCTCAACTCAACTCCAAGAACTGTGTTATCCAAACATATTTTATTTAAGCTTAACTTAATCAACGGTCTAGTTTTAATAAATAGGATTTCTTTATTTCTTGATCTTTTCCTCATCAGAATCCAAATCAATTCCTAGAGCTTCTTTTTAGGATAATTCCTAATTGATTCATCATCCCTGATCTTCAATATGAAATCTAGATATTCAATCTAAGCTATCCAAAACCTAAAAGCATTCTTTAAGCTAGATTGTCTACATTTTGGAGAATATGAACAATTCAACCGTTGGATCTTTAATTAGAAGTACCAGTGAGAGATTGATGAAGTCTGATTGACATTGATGATATCAAATTTGAAGAATTGTCATAATCAAGCTACAAAAGTAGATTTTATTTGTTTTTTAGTTAATTTTATGTCTTTTGAACTTGAATTTCTATAATTCTCATTAGTTGAATATATTTGAATTTATAATTTAGTGATATTTAGTTTTTGTTATTTTTTAATTTTTGGACAATTAAATTTTATTTAAACTCCATCTTTTTAAGTCGAGTCCCTGTGGGATCGACCCGTACTTGCATCAGCTACACTATAGTGGCCCGTGTATTTGCTGTAAAACAATCAATACGCACCTATCCTAATTTGAAGGTGCTTTCTCTCACAGCCACTAGGTTGTGATCTTAAGTCCACTTAACATTTAGAATAAAGGAAAAAAGAAATATTACTAGAAGGAAAAATGAGTAACAATAAAGGATCCATTGCACAACTTCAATAAAAAACATACACAAAAGGTTACAAATCATCCTCCCATTCTTTTCCAGGACTGGACTCTGACTTATGACTGAGTATCCCATCGGTAATGATATCTAGCTTAGCTTCGCTCAAGTAGCATTTAGAGGCAAAGTTAAGGCACGAGTATATCATGAATGCCATTTACTGTAGAGGCAGACTTATATATTCTACTTAAAAGACTGGAATTCACAAGATGAGAGTTTGTCACTTCTTAACTTGTGTTGAAGGGGAATAGAAATGATTTGACTGGAAGGGCTTCCCCCACCACCTTTTGATACACCGGAGTTTACTCCTGAAAGACCCCTGCGCTCCCCTCTTCTTCTTTGTTCGGCTATGTTGGTTCGACTTCGTTATTGATATAGGACCTTCACTATGAGTGTGAGAGCCCTACGCGTTCTCGTGCCCTTTGAATTTATGGGGTGAGGTATGTAGTGACCTAAACCAATTACTTCCGGTATCTGGTTCAAGTGACGGAGGGACAATAGGGTGAGGACTTTTTTGTTTTGTTTTGTTTTTTGAATGTTGATCCAGAAACCCATGAGCATCTTGAACCCATGACTTACTAGGTACCACGAGAGAGAAGCATTACACTAAAAGGCATTAGCTCACAGATAAGGATTTTATTGCAACAACCAACTATAACATCACAGATCTTTTCCAGAAAAAAAGCAAAGAAAAAATGCTGGTTAAAGTGGGTAATCAATTAGTTTAACGGTGATGTTGGCTGGTTTGTTTGAGCGAGCCACTTTGCAGCTTTATTCATTGTTCATTTATTGTTTTGCTATTTTGGATGTGTCTGAATCAATAATCTAGTGGGTTCAAATGAGACCCCTAAAAGTTTCTAGATCAGAAGCCATCAAATTACTAGCTGATAAAATGATGCTTGGCAAATGTCTCAGCTTGAGCATGCGTTGAATGCACGAGTTGTATTAGCTGGTGTACGCTCTACACGAATAATTTATGTCCATTACTTCTGAGCAATCCTTTTGAATGTTGGAGACACACCCAGAAGCAGTCTTGAACCCGCGACCTACCATGGGAGAGGCACTTTCTAGGGCCAGACGTAACAAGTTCTTAACTTCTGGGTGTATGTGAGGCTTCCAGCGGGGAAAAATCATTACAACATGGGCAGAAGGCTCACATCAAGCTCATCGTCCCCACCAATAACAATTCAGTTGAATCATAACCAGATAGATACAATGCCACTAGTTAGCAACATACAACCATGAGACCAAGATCCTAATAACACTTCGAACGCTTAAAATGTTAAGATGATTACTATCTAGTGATTGTGTTGGTGCAAGTGTAATAAAGAACTGACTCCCGTCTGTGTTAGGCCCAGCATTTGCCATAGATAGAATACCAGCGTCAATATGCTTTAACTCAGGTTTCATCTAATCTTCAAACTTTAAACTGCATAATTTTACACCATAAATTAGTGCAAAACTCCACAAACATTAGCCTGTGAACTCTTCAGAAATACAAGAAAACTACAAAGAATCAGAAAATAGTGTTAGTGTTTGACGATAAGAAAAAATTACACCTACTACGGCTAAAAAATTAAGCATTTGAACAAAATTTCTACATAAAGTCCTAAAAAAACACCAAAACCTAAAAAGAACAAGGCAAAAATATTATTTGGTTTATCAACAATGAAAAAAATTCAAGGATAAAATCCCCCAAAATAAGCATTTGACGATTTTTTCTACATGAACTCTTCAAAAAACCCACCAAAAGTACAAAAGATTAGCAAATACTACTTAGGATGTACAAAACGGACAGGATTTACCTACTAAAACCCAAAAATCAGCAGCTGATAATATGAATTCCATGTAACTCTCAAAATTTCCACCAAATGTACAAAAACACCAGCAAAAGTAGCATATGGACCTTGACCGACGGACAAAATTCATCCACGCATTTGAATAACTCTTCAAAAGGATCTACAAAATCTACAAAAGACTAGGCAAAACATTAATTGGGCCATAGCCAATAACCAAACATTACCTACTAAAGCCCCAAAAATAAGCAACTTGACAACATAAATTCTACACAAGCACTTCAAATATACAGAAGAAAATGATCAAAAGCTAGGCGAAGTAGCCTGGGATACTAATGAACAAAGCATGCCAATTAAAGCCACAAACATAAGCATTCGACAAACAACTCTTACATAACTCTTCAATTAACGCAACAATACGGCTAAAACTATAGGTAAGATGATCATTACCATGGCAAAAGTTCCACAAGAAGGCATCGCACATTCAAAAGGCATGCCCGAGCTTTGAATAATATTAACAAATTAAGGTTGGATGATGAGTGCGTGGAGAACCCAAAACTCCACACAAATTTTTGTTGAGAGGAGCCCGAGTTGGAGCTAGCGTTACTGTGTTCTTTGCCACGGCTAAATAAACTGACTCGTCATTTGCCACAAGAACTCTGGCCACTGAAAGCCATACTATGAGCTTGAGAAGTTCGGCCTGTCTCTCAAGCAACGATTCATGCTAGGCAGCACAGTCATGACAGCATAACAAGGAGAAGAATAGCCAACAAATAGCATTTGTAAGCGTTCCGAATTCCTGGCTGAAGCTAGTTAAGGCATACATAATAAGATCACTATCGAACAGGCATTTGTGCAATGGCAACAGAATCAACTAAATACTGTATTTTGTGCAGCTAATCAGCAATAGAAGGAGAGAATCCTTCCAAGATCTGCTGGATTTGGCTGCGGAGTTGAACAACTCTCGCTGTTGAATGAGAGGAAAAAGGCACCTCAAGAGCCTCTCAAACATTTTTAGTAGTGGGAAGAGTTGCAAGTTCGGTAAAAACCACCTCAAATAGCATAACGAAAACACAACCAATGATTGTTTGGTTGATTTGTTCCAAATCACATAATCTGGTTGGGTTGAGCGGGACCAGTAGAGGTAGGTAGAAACTGAGGGCGAAAGCGATCATCGACAAATCGTAAGTCTCGGCTCATGAAAACATGTCCAAATTGACAGAGCCACTCGAAATATTTTTTTTTCTAATAGAAACTTGTTAGTTATATTATTGACACCCAGGAGTGCGAAGGGGGAAGTAGTGCCTGAAACAACAGACGACATGACGAAGAAAAGATATTAGAAGATGGAAAGTGAGAAAGGAAAAAGAGTTGGGCAATTTACCAAAATGCTGGAGAATAGAGGAAATAAGGGTAAAGCCTCAATCATAAAAATGGAGAAGACAAAATTATTTCAATTAAAACTAGAGCAGCTTGGGAAAGAAATTCACAAAAAATATGCATAATCACAAGAAGAAAGAGAAATTGTGAGTCGTGCATTGTAGAAACCCGGAGATTACGCAAGAACTAAATTTGATGAACCGAACTAGTGTCATAATATAGCCATTTTGGATAGTCATTACGAACAATTATCACTTTAATACCATGACGATTATCGGTAGGTAATGTATTTCAGAACCTCTATTTTCCAGGATTCATTTTGTTTCTTGTTTAGAAACTTCCCTCATTCTTTTATAACACTAATTGTGTATGTAATCTCTCTATGTATCCACATGCACACAACCCTAGAGTTTGCTAATTCTGCCAGACTCTCTCTTTCTCTCTTCTCGAATTTTATTAAGATATTTCTCTTCCTTCTAATTCAGACCGTGAAAATCTTCATGGTAGCAGAGGGATCATCATCTCTAATGATTTACCCAAAGTTAAAATCCTACGGCGTTCGCTCATTTCTTCCAATTTAGTTCGTACAATTTCTTCTTGTGAATAATCATAGTTTTCTTATTAGTTTCTTTCTTAAGTTGCTAAACTAGCCTCTTGTTTCATAAAAATAATAATTTCATTCTCTTTTTTTCTTTTCTAGGAGGCTTGCCTTTATTTCTTCTCTAAATTGTCTGTTCTCCAACATATTGGTGAAATAGGCCTAGTCTTCTTTTTTCCTCTCTTCTCACAAGTCTTTTCTATCTTCTTGAATCCTTTTTTTCCCATCCCATTTATCTTACGATACTTCAACGTCCCGCTTTTTCTCAAACATACAACAGGACATTTGGATTTTCAAACCATTTTTTTAAAGGCCAAATCAGAGGTTCAGGTTTTTTAGAAATTGGTACAGGTTTTTTGGAAATTGGCACATAATCCATGCATTGCAGGATCTACTTAATAGAGGTTATTGATCACAGAAAATGTGAGGCCCACTTGTGCTCTAATCCCTGCTATTTCCAAGCAAAAATATGTGCATCCGCCAAAGCTAAGACCCAATGAGCATAACCAAATTGGGAAAACTCCTAGAAGGTTTTGGAGATTACTTTCACCAGCAATGCAAAAATCTCAAGAGAAAAATGAGTATTTCCGATAAAACCTATCTTACGAACTAGAACCAATCTCAACTGTTGACTAAAACCAAGTGAATGGCTCGCTGAAGCCTAAAATGAAAATCTATTGTGATGTAATGTTTTCTGTTTCCAATTCAGCAGAGACAAGCGATTGAAGTCAAGGGAAAACTCGGCTACATTCAGTATGGAATTAGACAGTTTAAGATTGATTTGCTCTAAGGAGATTTTATAGACCGCTAGCAAAATGAATGAATCTGCAAGAGAGAGAGAGAGAGAGAGAGCAAAGGAAGATAGTAGCACAATGAGATGAATTGTAGGAGATGAGTTTTAAAGGAAAACCTAAAAAGTCGGTAGAGCTTTTGTACCATTCGATTCCCTACTGGAAAGTATGAAACTTCTTCCCAAAAGAATATTGTTATAATAATCATTTCCGATTTCCAGGAGCTCAGATTTCCTGTTTATAAAAATGCTACCATTAGCTCTTATAATAATGACATTATATGCTATTGTCTCCAGAATGAGTAGTTATTGTTCCTCTTATAATACGAGGATCTTATAAAAATAGCTTTTTATAACCATAAGTGAATTTTTGCTTTGAACAAGTGTTGCCAATCACACCCTAAGAGGTGGTTCTAGCTGAAGTTGCAACTCATCCCACTGAAAGATGTTTGAAAGATTCTTGAGGTGGTTTTTTCCTTTCATTCAACAGTGGTTCAATCCAACGACCAACTTCAGAAGAGCCAAAAAGGATCTCTCTATATTACTGATTATCTACAAAAGTATGGTCTTTAGCTAATTCGCTTAGTATCCACTGGTCCCAATCTTGAACATAGAAAAAACTACTTTTCTGCCCCTTATCCTCTGTCTTCTTATATCCACGTTATGGCTGTGCTACATAGCCATTAATCATTTTCTTGAAAGACAACCGAATTGCTCAGGGATTTTACTCATACTATGACCCTCAGTGGTCAAAGTTCTCGTGGTAAAGGATGTGATAACCCTTATAACCATGGCAAAGGCCACATCCCCTATAACAGCTACAACGGGCATGGCAACAATAACCCCTTCAGAACTCACTCTCTTCGTTAATAACAATTTGTCTAGAGTCTTGAGGATCCTCCACAAACTATATATCCATCTGTAACGTGATTGTATTTTTAGAAACCCAAGCAATGCCCTTTGCATGTGCCATGCTTTCTTGTAGAAGTTTCCTCGTGATAACAATGATCTTTCTCAAAGGTGTTAGCAATGAACATTGGAGTCTTGATCAACAACAATGGTACCTTGACTCTGGCACTACCAATCATATGATGACGGATTTTCAATGATTCACGAAACAAATCTGATGCTCGTGATGGAAATTCTCTTTCTATATCCCACATTGGAGCTGTTGATCTACATATTGATATGCTGATTACTCTTTGCATTTTTGTTGTGTTCCTAACATAAAAATGAAAAATTTATCAGTGACCCCCCTAATCAAGGATCTTGATTGGTGCTTCAAGTTGTATATACGGGACCGTAGAACTAGGAATATAATTTACAAAGCCTAGAGTAAGCAAAAACTTTATCTGCTCTACGAATAGCACATTATTTTGGTGGCTTCTCAAATTTTTTTGGCCACAAAGATTTCAAGTGATGAGGGGCACATGGGCTTGGGTTACCCACGTGATTAATCTTTCACAGTTTAGTTTAGAATTTTTCTTCTGTTATTTTATTTTGTCCAATGACGGGTGTTGTTCTACTTTGTCTAGAAAACACACTTGTTTACCATTTGGATTATCATCTGATCAGTCGAATTCTATTTTGGAGTTGCTACATTATGATGTATGGGATCCTGCCTTGCATTGCCTTAATAAAGACAGAAAATTATCTACTTCTAGTGGATGATTATTCTAGTTTTATTTGGTTGTTTCATTTTTTTAGATAAAAATGATGTTAATACTTGTTACTTACCTTTAAGATATTTGAGGAAAATATGTTCTCTACCAAGATAAAAGCACTACAAATAGACGTGAAGGAGAATATGCTAGTTGTACTTTCACGAGTATTCTATTGTGCCATATCTACCATGGTGACAATTAGGATCAATAAATTATAATAGAATAATCACACACACGCACACGCACACGCACACGCACACACAGAGACAAAGAGTTTATGTGGTTTGGCTATCATACCTACACTCACAGGAGATGAGGAATCTACTTTTTTATTAGATTATACTGTGATGAGGAGGTGGAAGCTAAAAGCCTCGCTCAACCTTCCTTTACTTCTCTGTGTCTTAATCTCTCTCACTCTTACAATGACCTAGCAATACATATTTTTCTCTCTCACATGGATATGGACCACATATGGGCCCACCCAACAATCTCCCCATACATTGCAATGGGAGGAGAATGCATTAAATCTTTTCAGCTTAGTTTAGCTCCCTGAAGTTACGAGCACTACTTTGATCCAGCTTCCCTTCAATGACTGTTTTGGCTTTCCATTAGCTCCATCAGTCTTTTGCATATATCTACAACTTCCCTTGAAAGAGTTGTTGACCCTTGCTTAACACTATCTACTGAGTCAAAGTGCTAATATGTTATCGACTGTATCGTAAGAACCTTTAAGCTTGATACCTAGAAACCTACCACCTAGAAGCATGCTAGTGCCTCTTGCATCAGCCCTCATTAGCTGTATACAAATATCACTCAAAATGATCATATGACTCAGAAGGATCACTGGGAGCACTTGAAATGGTCACCGAATCTACTCTCACCACTATTCACTAAGCTGATGTGTCTTAATAATTACTATAAATGCATGACTTTATTAGAGTATAGAATTAGAAAATATAAGTCAATCCCATGAAGACTCTTTAATAAACAAATTTAATTAGAATTTAGGTAAGCTTACTTTAACCTAGTCAAACATTTAAAAGAAGGTCTATTTTAACAAAAATTAAAGATAGGGAAAGTAAAGACATAAAGCAAGTAAATGAAAATAAGAAACAAGTAACTAACTAAAATGCAAATAACTAACTTTAAGAAGGAAACTAATCTAACCAAGCAACTAGAAAATAAACATTAAATTAGAAAGAAGCAATTAAAGAATTAGGAATCTATCTAAATAAGCAAGAAAATAAAATTAGAAAACTTTTTAAAACTACAACTAACTAAGAATTAAAGTAAGGAAACAAATTAATTAAAAGAACCTTTTCAATAATGAAAAAATTAGAAGGAATTGTTACATAAATAATAAAAAGAAAGAAAAGTAATTAAAATTCCTTCAAATTTGGGTTTGAATTCTGCTGTAGGGCCCTCATGCTATGTCACTCAACAAGATTTTGTACACTTCTCTTCAACCCAAAATACACTAAAGTTATCACCAAGTTTTTCTCATCTCCTTAACTCAACATTCCACAAACCAAAATAAATCTCATCTAATGATACTTAGGAATAAAGTATTAGGGCAGCCAAGAAAAGAGGAGCCTTAATACCTTTCCTAAACAATCACCACCCTAAGAAAGAAAGCAGATTATGAAAATGGAAATAGAAAAAATTATGATATTTTTCCTAAGCTAGAAACACTAAAAAGTGGGTAGCTTCAAGAAGTTTAGATAAAGAGGGCATTAGAGGTTATCTTTAAAATGTGGTAGCTATAGAAGAGATTTCCTACTGTAAACATGAAATAGAAGAAAAAGAAAACAAAGTGGAGACAGTGGACATGTATTAGGGCTCACCAATTCCAGCCTTAGGATATGAAGTAAGGAATAGGTGCATGGTACAATCCTACCCTTCAACATGAAGCCCTCAGTTAGGAATCTAGGTGGCTTTATAGATGGATTCGTGTGTTTCCTCAACCATACTTAAGAAATAGGAAAGTTTCCTTAATATCATAAAATACATAAGAATTCTTCCATTTTCCTTATTCCAACTCCATAAGAAGAAATTAAAAAGAAGAAGAAGAATGACGCATGAACTAACTAACATGAATTATGCATGAATTCCAAAATAAAAAAGTGGGTATGTGAAGCATGAAAATAGAAAGTGGATGAAATTAGAAGCATGGTAAGGATTGTGTGATAGTGAGGGATGAAAGAAAGGAATATGGATTCAAATCTAGCATGGAAAGTTCCATGCATGCAACTTAAGCAAGTGCGTTTGCATGTGATTAAAAATGGGAAGTAATATGCATGAACCATATGTGACTATGATGATATGCATGAATTTGTAAGTTAAGAATATATTCTATATCTAAGAAGTTATCATGCATGAAGTTACTAAACTAATCCTAGAATGTATGAAAAGGGGATTAAAATGTCAAACATGAGTTTGTAAATTAGGATAGTGCATCTTTCTAAACTAGGAAATTACTAAATCTAAGAATCCACCATGCAAGTAGTTTAGTCCTAAATTAATCATAAAGTGTTCCTAAGATGCATTACAAGGAAAATGAAAATTTTCTAAAGCTCGAAAGCAAGGAATCTAAGATCTAAACATGGAATCTAAAATTAGAAACTACCTACTTCTAAATTAAAAAAGTGCTTAAAACATGAAAATAAAAGAAACTAAGTGGTAAGATATACTACAATCTTAATATACACCTATATGGATGCAAATCTTGATTTAATTGAAGGGAAATATGATCATACATATACACTACTCTAAGATGAATGAAACTACTATGCTATACATGAACTACAAAGAAAATAAAGAAGAGGAATTAAAATGAAAAATGAAAGCAAATATAAAACAATACAATGCGTGTAGCTAATGGAACATGATGTATGGTGCATGAGCTACCTAAGTAAGCAAAATCTAAGTGAATGCATGCTAGAAGAAGGTGAATGGAAAAGATAGAAGATGGAAGACAAAGAAAATAAAAATAAGCAAGAAAAGGAACTGAAAATGGGTTGAGACCTTACCTTCATCTCCAAAGGATTTGAACATACAAGCTTGAAGGGAGCTTGGGTTAGGATGATCTTTCTCCTTATGTTTCTCCTTTCTTTAGCATTAAAATCTAGGGAAAGTTGAAAGATCCTTAAGTCATTTAAAACACTTTTATTTATAGACTTTTAGCATGGGAATTAAGAGGATTCAATGGTTGAGATCAAGTCACTTAAGTTAAATTTAAATCAAGGGCTAGACTAGATTGCGGGGGGGGGGGGGGTGTGGATTGTAATTCAATTGGATGAAAGTGAAGTAGATATGGAGGGGAATAAGATGAAAGGGAAAGGAAAAGAAATAGGAAAGGGTAAGGGATGAAGGGAGTAAGTGGGGAAAGGAAATAAATAGAAAGAGGAAAGAAGAGGTAGCTTAAGAATAAAGGGAAGGAGGTGGAATAAAATAGGAAAGTGGTTGTTGGAGGAGGGGGAAGGCATCTTTTTATAAATGGAGTTTGGGATGGAATTTGGAAGGTGATGAGTAGAAAATAAGGGGACATAACTTGGTGGTAGGGTAAGGAATAAGGGGAAAAAGAAATAGAGGAAATGGAAAGAGGAAGACATAAAAAGGAGGTGAAGAAATCAAGTGAGATTCAAATTTAGAAAGTCTTAAGAGGGAGGCAGGGGGGTTGGTTGTTCTTCCATGTGGGTGTATGTGTTTGATTTTAGAAACCTTAAAATAATGTGGACCTTCAGATGAGAATGGATGGTTGAGATTTTCCTTTCCTTAGGATTTTAGGTTAACTTTTGTGGCTAGGGTATTGATCTTTTCAATACTCCATTCTTAGCCATTAGATAATATTTACCCTTGGATGGATGAGATTCCTTTATAATATGTAAATCATCTTTAAACTTCATTTTCTTTTCATCGTCAGATCGGATTGCCCTAGGATGAATGACCTTGATTATTGTAGACCTTCGTATACTCGTGTGGACCAATTGTGTTTTAATATCTTGTATAGTTAAGATATCTAATCACTAGTTGATTTTTCTACCTTTGGTTGACTAGGAGAGAGAAAATAAGTAAAAAGTCTTCGTATGGGCCCCAATTTTCTTTTATTTTTAAAGAAGCTTTACATTGTATATGATTTCATTCTGTGTGAATTGAATTGCTCTCATAAGCTTCTTAAGTGGTGAAATGTATGCAAGTGTGCATGGATTGAAATTTACCACCTTTTCACCCTCGTTTGAGTAAGAGTTGGTAGTGGTTTGAATAAGGCATATCGTTGGTTTACTATTTAATTAAAAAGCCTACTTACTTGGCGAGCCTTTTTTGCCTTTTGGAATTAGATATGGCATTTCTTCCCTTATTTGTATTTGATCCAGTTTCATCAGCTTTTGATAAAGAGCCTAGCAATACATAGGGTTTCTGACCAGTTTGACATTGATAGTGACACCCAATGTTTATTCTTAACCTTTAGGACTTTATTTTTGGCATGTGTAACTCATAATGTAGTTTGGAATGTGAAATTGCTCTTTCAGGGATAAAATTGGTAATTTTTAGTATTTTTTTCATTTGTATCCTAGACCTACAAAATAATGGAATTTACTTTAATGAGTAATAAGTAAGTAATTTTTGGGGCTGAAATATTATAAATATAGACATATTTGTAATATTATATATATATATATATATCAAATACTTAGATTTTGTTAGTCCTCGAGTAAAACTACAGAAAAGAAATATATAAATAAAAAAGAACAAATCCTAACCACTTTCGCAAGTGCAGTTGTTTACATTTAGCATATGTAGAAAGCCTTTAAACCCCAAGGTTACCCCTAGTGGATGAATTGTAGTCTCATAAGAAATTTCAAAAATGCTACCAATAAACATTTTCAAAAGTCCTTATTAGTCTTTCATGATCTTATAGAATCTTCCTATATTTAGTTTATATTAAACTCTTAACTTTAGCATGCTAATATGATGAACAACAATTCAAAATCTTACAATTATGCTAAAGATGTCCCATGAATTCATCATGCCTTGGAATGTGAGTGTGTGAATATAGGTAATACATATAAAATTATCAGTTTCTAAGGAAATTATAAACTAAATTATCATCCAAACATATGTTTTGACTTTAAATCTCACAGGATATACTTAACACTCAGAAAGGTGTAAAACTCTGATTAATATGTGAGTAGTATAATAACATTCATCAAGTTCAAAATTTTCACATATTCCATACAGAAGGATGATAACTTGGAAAGAATCTGAAAAGGGATCATGAAAGGATATTAACTATTAGGAATGCTATACTCTAATAAATCCATAGTCATTCATAATCGTATCCAACTCATATTTTTCCTAAGATCAAGTTAGGCCTTAGGACGAAACATAGGCTTAGAATAGGATTATCAAAAGAATGTGTATAAGGATAAATAAAAGTTGTTTGGAATATATGTAAAGGTCTTCTACAAAGTATTTTTAGACTTTCTTTTCTACCATAAGAGTGAACATTTCCTTTTCATTGGTTATCTTTTCTTCATTTTCTCATTTCAATTCATTTTTCTACTTTTCTTGACAAATATAACCTTTCTTTTTCTCGTTTTATTCCTTATGTTCATCTCTTTGATTGTATTGCTCATACTTTTTCTCAAGATAATTCTTCAACCATCACTACATATTTTCAAAATAACTGGGTAATGGATATAGTATAAGGGTTTAATAAGGGTAATGATTAATGGGTTTATAAAAGAAAAGCTTAATGTAAAGGGCTCGAGGGGTTAACTAATGGAAAATAACTTAGGGCTCTAGGTTTACTAAGGCTGACCTCTATCATTTCCTAGGTTTCATATGATTTAAACATAACCATAAACTCAAGAGATAATTGGTATAGTCTATTAGATATATTTTTTTAATAGTTGACCAAGTTCTCTAAAAAAGATTGACTCTAAATCTCACAAGGGTTAATAGTCCCCACAAATCTTCTTTAGTATCTCTAAGTTATATTTTCTCTTCAACTTAAACTATATGACTATTTGTATAATAATTATTTGAAGTTTAATTTTTCATGGAATACTTTAGAAAAAGAATAGAATAGTGAACTAATTGTATACAACTCTATTAATAAGCTAAAGTTCAAAAGATAGCTTGAAGTTGATGGTGTGTGTATGAGATTCAATTATTTTACCACAAGTGCAAGGGTTATTGTAGTGTAGCATATGCAATTATGGGTCAATCCCACAAGGATCACTTTAATAATTTGGATTTTAAATAAAATTTAATTATTCAAAAATTAAAATTAAATGAAAAAAATTAAATGAAATGGCAATCAAACTTCAGATATATTTAATCAATGAAAATTACAGAGGTCCAACTCAAAAAGATAGGAAATTAACTAAAAAAATAAGAAAAATCTACTTCCCTAACTTGATGACATCTTTTTCTTCAAATTTGATATCTTCAATATCAATCGACCTTCATCAATATCTTTCTAGTGCTTCGGATTAACGATCTAATAGGTGGATTAGGCAGATTCTCCAAAATTTCAAAGATCAGCTCTAGATAAGGAATTTGGGTTTTAACAGCTTAGATCTGATTTTTGAATCTTAGATTAAAGATTAGTAATGATAAACAAGCTATATAATATCCTAAAAATAAGACTAGAAGTTGATTGAAAACTGGATATGAAACAAATGAGAAATTGAAGGTATCCTATGATTAAAGTAGAACTATTGATTTGGTTAGACTTGAATTAAAATAGGGATAGATAAAATAGTTCCTGGATTAATCATGGAATAATGCAGAACATATATAAGAAAAATAGGAATAGAATAGAACACAAATAAGAACAGTAACCAGATGAAAATGTAATTGAAATTATTATGCTCTAGGCAAAATTGGAATTTTCACTGAAAGTTTCTTCTTTTTCCTACAAACATAAAAAATCAACAGAATAGAGGAAGAAGACACTAGAGAAGACAGAAAAATGGTGGTGAAGAGAAGCCAGTGACCTCTGCTTGATGTCCTTGGCTGGTGCAGTGCTTAACGTTGGTGCTGGTTGGTGCATGTTGGGCCGGCCTATCTACTTCAGAAAGAAGACGATGTTGGTAGAAGGTGTTGGACGCCGGTGCTGTGAACAGATGGAGAGAAGGGGCAGATGATGCTTGTGAAAGGGAGGAGAATCTGGAGGAGTTGGGGTTGTTGTGTCGAGTTGGAGAACAGGGGGGTCTAGGCGTCGACTAGTAGAGGTGATGGGCCATTAGGAGAGAGAGAGAGAGAGAGAGAGAGAGAGAGAGAGAGAGAGAGAGAGAGAGAGAGAGAGAGAGAGAGAGAGAGAGAGAGAGAGAGAGAGGAGATGGACCAGTGCTGGGAAAGACTGAGAGAGAGAGGTGCATGCTGTTGGTGGAGTTGGAACAGAGGGGTAGACGAGTGAGAAGCACAAATGAGAGTGGGAACAGAGGTGGAGGGGTGAAGTGGGAACAAAAAAGGGAGAGATGACCTGGGGCAGTGAAGAATAGAGATGGGGCATGGAGAAAAATAGAAATAAGAGAGGGCATCCAAGAAAGAAAAGAGAACAACGTAAGGAATGGTGTTGGGCGTTGATTGAAGGAGAGGAAAACAAAGATAAAAAGGAACAAAGAATTACGATGGAAAAACATGAAAAAAAATGAACAAAAGGAATGGAAAAACAGAAAAAAAAAAAAAAAGA
Organism: Warburgia ugandensis; assembly: GCA_035236585.1. Lineage (NCBI taxonomy): Eukaryota > Viridiplantae > Streptophyta > Magnoliopsida > Canellales > Canellaceae > Warburgia > Warburgia ugandensis. Next base: position 57,765,330 of record CP141128.1, read on the forward strand.
TGAACAAAAGGAATGGAAAGTAAAGGAAACAGTGAAATAGGAAAGTAGAACGAAAAGAAACAGAAGAGATAAAGGCAGTCGGTTAATTGCGGGTCTTCCCTGTGGCTGCCTCCTACGGTCTAAGGGGGACAGAGTAGCTATGTGAGATGGGAGCTATTCCTTTATAGCAGTGCGTTGGCTTTCCTCTTTGGATCTCCTTCTATTTTTGTTTCCACCCTCTACTTTCCCTTAAACTTCCCTTAAGGTGAAGAGTTAGTTTCCCACTAGGAAACTTCTACTCCCTTTAATTATGCCTCTTCATTCCAAAATTGATCTCTTATTTAGGAAATCTTATCCATGATGTCCTTTCCTCTAATTAGAACTCCTTTTCTTTTAGAAAACTATCCCAGCTTGCTTTGTGAGTGATTTGGTTCATTCAATGCCCTTTTGGATAATTTGCATCGTTGATTTTTTATTTGACACTAATCAACACAATTCGAGCCATCTAATATCTAATCCAATTGATATGCACCATAGAATTAACCATCCACACCACAATCTATTTGATATGCAAAGTATAAACTAGCTTAGAGTCATCTAAACTATACAGTAAGCGTTTGCTTAGCTTTGATGATCATCTGACTGTTAAATTTGACAAATTAATAATTGTATGGTCAATTTAAGCTAAAATTCATATTTTATCCAAAAATTATCAAATTGATGAGTTAGATAATCTAATTATATATTAAATTAAGGGTATTTTGGCCAAAATTAAACATTTTAAAACATTTCAAAATCAAGTCCTTTCAACATTTCCAGCATTTGTAAAAATGTTATCCCTCTTTCTATTGGAATGTTACAATTTTGCACTTAAGGGTGTTGCTTTTATAGATTGGGAAACACTTATTTAGGAATTTACTAGATAGTTGATCTCGTGTGTTAATGGACCCTACTTTTAGAGAGTTGAGCCATGTTTTATCTTTATCCTTTAGAGAAAATGAAAATAGTCTCAACCTAATAGATTCATAGGAGAAATTATGGTACTGCAAGGTAGAACAAATATTAAGGAATTCCTAGACATGTTGGTATGGTTCCTCCTTTCCCAACCTATAGAAATTTGGAAGGAGTTGAATAACTCTTGGCTTCAAGTCAAAATGGTTTGCATCAGTTGTAGCTAGAGCTATGCATGAAAGTGAGTTGAATTGAATTGGTATAGAATAATCTTTCGATCTTTTGGAGTCCATTGGCCTTGCTTCGTGGATCATTTAATCTCTATATCTAAAGGTACTAGATTAAGATTAAGTAATTTACAACTATGTATACACCAATGGATGGTGTATTGGACTTTTGTTTATATACAATAGTCATTAATGCAACGAAAGAGATTTTTTTTTTTTTTTTTTTTTTTCTTTTTCTACCTAGTCTAAGGAGACCTAAACTAGATAATGCAACCTACATGCTAAAACAAATAAACAAACAGGGACAACAAATATTCCTAACCCTAAACAACAATATAAAAGGCTTATTTTCTTGAATTTCTTTATGGAAGAAGCTTTTAGATTATTTTTAACCATATGCAGCTCCTCTTCTCTTTTAGATTAATCCTAATTCTTACTAGTTAGATCCTGATCTGAATTAACCACTTCACACCTCCTTAGTCATCCATAGGTGATTTGAGTCATAAAATGTTCTGGCAGAGCTACTCATTTAAATAACAACATAGTCGATTAGATAGGGGCCTCTAAAAAGGCAATAGGCTACTTCCTTTCAAGAGGGTCCTAAGAGCTCGAAAAGCTATTAAGGTCTCTTCTATGTGATTTTTAATTAAAAAGTTGGAAGGCTGAGGTGCATTAGGTGCGGCCAAGGTGTGGTGATGAAATCCACACTTGATCTTATGGGGGAGAGTGCCCTTACCAATATTTTAAACAATCGCATGCAATTTGATCAATATATAAACATCTTAAAGTGATAACATGTTCTATTTATGCAAGGAAAGCTGTAAATCTAATACAAACCTTGGAATACAACAAATAAGGAACTACTTTTTATGTTCTTTAAACTATCATTGAAATACAACTAAGTTAACAATAGAACATAATCTATGAATTGGAAAGAAGGTAAAATAACCTCACGGTAGGGTCCTAGAAATAATCTTCCCTTATAAGGGTTGATCCATGTATAGGCCACCTCTCTTCCAGGTTAGGATGGCACCTGCATTATTGGAACCCTTAATTTTTAAATGAATGAATTGCTTATAAAAATAACAATTTCTTCCTCACAAAAATCCACTCAAATAAAAATATAATTGGAAATATCCTAAGGTCTTCCTCTAAAGCTTTATTCACATTCAAATTCTTGCATAAAAGAGATAGAGAGTATTAAATTCAATAGGAATAAGAAAGGTTTATACAAATGCAACTATATGCTACCCTAATCTAAGACTAGTGGTAAAGCATTATAACCCAAATATAATTAAAACTCTATTGTGAGTCCTCAACAATGATGCCAAAAACTTGATGTTTCTTAATAATTACTGCAAGAGCACAGCTTTATTGGAGTATAGAATCTGCAAATATGGGTTAATCCCATAAAGACTCTTTAATAAAGAAATTTAATTATAATTTAGGTCATCTTACTTTAACCTAACCAAACATTCAAAGGACTATTTTAATGAAAACTAAAGACAAGGAAAGTAAAGCCATAAAGCAAGTAAATGAAAGAAACTAACTAACTAAAAAGGAAATAACTAACTGAAGAAGGAAACTAGGCTAAGCAACTAGAAAATAAACCATAAATTAGAAAGCAAGTAATTAAAGAAATTAAGAAACTATCTAAATAAGCAAGGAAATAAACTAGAAAACTTTCTAATACTACAACTAATTAAGAATTAACATAAGAAAATAAATTAACTAAGAAAAGAAAAGAACTTTTTCATCAATCGAAAGATTATAAGGAATTGTTACATAAGAAATAAAAATAAAGGAAAGCAAATAAAAGTCCTTCAAATTTGGGTTTGAATTTTGCTATAGGACCCTCGTATTGTGTCACTCAAAAAGAGCTTGTACACTTATCTTCAACCCAAAATATATTAGAGTTACCACCAATCTTTACTCTTCTCCTCAACCCAACATGCCATAAACCAAAACAAATATCATGCAATGATCCTTAGGAATGAAGTATTAGGATAGCCAAGAAAAGAAGAGCCTTGACACCTTTCTTAAACAATTTCCACCTATGAATGAAAGAAGATTATCGAAATAGAAATAGAAAAAATTATGGCATTTTTCCTAAGCCAGAAACTCTAAAAAGAGGATAACTTCATAGAGTTTAGATAAAGAAGTGATTAGAGTTCATTCATCTTTAAAATAAGGCAGTCATAAAGGAGGTTTCCTACTTTAAACATGAAATAAAAGAAAAAAGAAACAAAATCGAGATAATAGCCTTTGTATTAGGACTCACCAATTCTAGCCTTAGGAGATGAAGTGAAGAATAAGTACATGGTGTAATCTTACCTTTCAATATGAAGCCCTTAGCTATGAATCTAGGTGGCTTTGGATTTGTGTGTGTCCTCAACCTTCTTTAAGAAATAGGAAATTTTCTTTAATATCATAAAAAGAAATAAGAATCCTTTCCTTTCCTTTGTTCCAACTCCATAAAAAGAAAGTAGAAAGAAGAAGAAGAATGATGCATGAACCAACTAACATGAATTATGTATGAATTCTAAAATTAGAAAGTGGGTGTGTGAAGCATGAAAATAGAAAGTGGATAGAATTATAAACATGGTAAGGTTTGTGTGAGAGTGAGAGATGAAAGAAAGGAATATGGATGCACATCTAGCATGGAAAGTTTCATGCATGCAAGCTAAGCAAGTGGGTGTGCATGTGATTAAAATGGGAAGTAAGACACATGCAATTATATGTGACTATGATGCTTTGCATGAATTTCTAAGTTAAGAATGCATTCTATAGGAACCTGTCATGTATAAAGTTATTAAACTAATCCTAGAATGTATGCAAAGGAAATTAGAAAGACAAATTAAATTAAACATGAGTTTCTAAATCAGGAAAGTGCATCTTTCTAAACTAGGAAAGTACTAAATCTAAGAATCTACCATAAACTAGTTTGGTACTAAATTAATCCTAAAGTATTCCTAAAATGCATTACAAGGAAAATGAAAATTTTCTAAAACTAGAAAGTAAGGAATCTAAGATCTAAACATGGAATCTAAAATTAGAAACTAGCTACTTCTAAATTAGGAAAGTGCTTAAAACATGAAAATAAAAGAAATTAAATGGAAAGCTATACTACAATCTTGATCTACAAAGTAAAAGATAACCTAAGGAAACATAATTTACTCCTAGAACTAACATGAATGCAGCCTAAGTAAGTTAGAAAATCTACTATATGCGCAACTGTGAAAAAGACGCATCCATCCAATTTGGATGGAATGCGTGTAAAACCCTACACCTATATGCATGCAAATCTTGATTGAATTGAAGGAAAACATGATCATGCATCTACACTACTCTTGAAGGAAACTACTATGCTATACGTGAACTACGAAGCAAAGAAATTTGAGGAATTATGTAATATCCTCAATTTTAATCCTAAATTAGTGATAAAATAAATAAATTAAATTAAAAATTTTATGTATAGAATTTGGTCCTAAAAGTACACGTCAATAGAATTCCAATGACATAAAGAACGTGGAAAACGGAGCTCAAACGAAGAAGTTATGAGCCGTTGAAGTTGCAAGGGCAGTTTGGTAATTTGGCAAAGCCCAAAATACAAGGGGCAATTTTGATAACGACACCCCTTTCCACCTTTCCTTATCAAATCCGACGTTTTTGCCTGAAAAATCATGAGCGGGAGGCGTATAAGGGAAGAGTTTCCCTTCCCCCTCTCCAAGAAGATCTCTCTCTCCCTCAGTTGGCCCTTATCACCATCTTCTCCATCGCATTTTTTCCCCTAAACCCTAACCTCTTCCAAAAAAATCATGTTTCTCTGGCAACTAGGGATCCGGCAGTGTCAACAATCGCTCAGTAGTTTGAGGTAAGCCCCAACCCTCTAATCCCCTTATTCATATGTAGTGTACATAGCACAGGCGTGCATCGAAATCGGGAGTTCGTCGTTTCTCCTGGAAGCCTATATATGTTACTATTGGAACATAAATAGGTTGACAAAACATCATTAAAACGGAGATCCGACCGTCCATCTAGTGCATAAGGGACCCGCAAACAAACCCTTTAAATTTGAGGTAGATCCAACGGCTAGTGACAGCGAAAATAACAAAAAACTGTACCTAGGGAAGTCTTAGGAACATGTGAAAAATCGAATAAAAACCTTAGTTTTTGGCAAAAATCAAGCCAAAGGAGCGTTGAAAATGGAAAATACATGAAATTCTAAGCAAAAGGGTGCAAAAGTCACTAAATTTGGGCACCTGTGGGGTCACCGGCGACTACTGGACTTCGGTCATCTTCCCTGGCGCTAGTTCTTGTGTCGCGCTGGTGTAACTCGGTGTAAACTGGGGCACCGCCCGACCCCCTATAAATTAATAATATGAATTTATGAAGTATTTTCACCAAAAACTTGATTTTGAGAGCTATAGAGGTCCAAATTATGATTGGAAACATCCATTGTGACCGTTTTGACGACGCGGACCTATATTTAACTTAAAAACTTACCATTGACCACTTTTAATTTAGAAAAATTGTAAAATAGTATAGAATAACTTAGATCTGGCCGATCAAAGGGCGATCAGGCCTTAGAACTTGAACAAATAGAAAATATATGATACTAAAGAAGGGCAAGAGGAGTAAATTAGATGTAATTATTCTATAAATTGATCTAGACCATTGATCTAACCAAGATCTTGGGAAATTGTTGAACTGAGGATGATCTGATTATCAGATTTAGGAATAAACATTAGAGACACAAAAACAAATAGATGAACATGAAATGGGACTAAAGTTAAGAACAAAATCATAATTAAAGATCTTAGAGGATGATCCAATGGTTGGATCACCATAGATCCCCTTATGATGAGATAAATAACACAAAATAGCATTGTGCTACTGACAAGTATATCTGAACACATAAGAGAAGGGGATTATACGCTCAAGTTGAGTGATCTCACATTGAGGTAGGTGATGATATTTAATCTTTCGTTTTGATTTTAAAACCTTGCATTATCATAGCATCATGAGTGATTGTGATTTAAATTGCACTTATTATTAATCGATGATTTTGTGAGATTTAGAGTTTTATGCTATGATCTCTCTTTGATTTCAATCATGTATTGAATGTATTTATGACCAATGGTTTCATGAGACTAATATTAGCTAATTACGCATAAATAGAAATGATCTTCCTTATTGCATAACTGAAACTGATGGGTTTTCATGAGAAAGGAAGGTGGAGGCTTGGTGGCTAGTCCTTTTAGAGGCTAACCCCGGGATGAGGGGCATGCCTTAGGGATTACGAGCCATGAGTGCTCCTGGTTTATCGACATACATGATTTCCATGTTTTGTGTTTTATAATGGATGCTCTCACTCGGTGGATGTCATGATAGGAGGGAGAGGGCCGGCCACCCACCCTCCGAGATTTGTGATGTGATGTGATTGTGATATGATAGACACCTGCACATAGATGGCTTTCGGTAGGGGTTGGTAACATGAATAGTCCACACTACCGGTCTGGGCCTTTCCATGAGGACGGATGCTAAGTCTCCCATTATGGTGTCGATGGGGAGCGGCAGTGGTTGAGACCTTGGAGGGTTGCCACTATGGCATGATGATCCATACTCTTATTCTGTGTGCTTGCATGATGAGCATGGAGATGTGATTGTATGCCTGGGTGTGACAACACTCAAAGGTTGGATATGAGTACTCATGATCAGTGATACGAGTGTATGAGATGCTCGTGGGACCCATGTACCTTAGGGTGCCCTGTTATTATTGTATGCTCATTTACATTGATCATATCATGTTTTAAATCTGTGAGATGCATGTTTTATCGTACTTGATAATTTGATACTATGTTGACATGAGTTATAATGATTTTATTTTCATAGATGATAGATCTTTTTATTTTATCGCCACTGTTATTCATTTATTCCATCTTTATTGCATTAATTGTCTGTGTACCTACACAAGCAATAGCTTGCTGAGGCATTGCTTTGTTTGCAATGCCTTAGATCGCGAGCGCGACAGTAGGAAGGGCAAGACCGTTGAGAGACTGTGATAGCAGTGGGAGATTTCCTTTACTTTGACTCGTAGATAGTGACGTGAGTTAATAAATGGACTACTACATGACTTTCTTTATGGACTGTATACTTTTATTTTATGGATTTGATTAAGATAGTTATACATATGATTGACATTTAGATGGGATGTTATGATGGATAGACCCTAGGCCACATTATTATTGTGTTTTGGATAATTATTGTTTTGAAAATAAAGACGCCGATGATTTTGACGTTGGTTTAACATGTGTATTATTTTAATTATATTGCTGCAAAAATTTAATTATGTTTTAAATTTATAATCGTGATATTTTGAAAAAAGAAAATAACACCTAGAGGTTTTCAATAAAATAATTAATATAAAAATTTTAACATGGGATCCCAACTACAATTATTATTATTATAAAAAAAATGTGAAAAAAAACCGGGGTGTTACAAATTAATATGAAAAATATAATTAAATGCATGTTGAAAAGGGTGAATGGAAAATATAGGAGATGGAAGAGAAAGAAAAAGAAAAATAAGGAATAAGGAATTGAAATAGGTTGAGACCCTACATTTATCTCAAAAGGATTTGAACATAGAAGCTTGAGGCGAGCTTGGGTGAGGGTAATCTTTCTCCCTATTTTTCTCCTTACTTTAGCCTTGGGCTCTAGAGGAAGTTGAAAGATACTTAAGTCATTCAAAACACCTCTATTTATAGACTTTTAGTAGGGGAGTTAAGGGAATTCAATGGTTGAGATCAAGTCACTTAAGTTAAATTTGAATCAAAGGCTAGATGGGGTGGGGGGAAGGCGTGGAATTCAACTAGAGGAAAGTGGAGTGGAGATGAAAGGGAATAAGATGGGAAGGGAAAGGAAAGGCTAAGAGGTAAAGGGAATATGTGGGCAAAGGAAAGAAATAGGAAGAGGAAGAAGAGGTAGCTAAAGAATGAAGGGAAGGAGGTGGAATAAAAAAGAAAAGGGATTGTTGGGGGGGGAGTGTCCTTTTTCTAAATGGAGTTTGGGATGGAATTGGGAAGGTGGTAAGTAGAAAATAAAGAGAAATAACTTGGTGGTAGGGCAAGGAATTAGTGGAAAAAGAAATAGAGGAAAATAAAAGAGGAGGTGAAGAAATAAAGGGATATCCAAATTTAGAAAGCCCTTAGGAGGGGCGGGGGGTCCTTATTCATCCATGTGGGTGTGTGTGTTTGATTTTGAAACCCTAAAGGAATGCTGACCTTTGGATGAGAATGAATGGTTGAGGCCTTCCTTTCCTTAGGGTTTTAGGTTGATTTTTCAACATGGAAAAGGCATCTGGGGTTTTGATCTTTCCAATACTTTATTCATAGCCATTAGATGATAGTTAAATTTACTTGGATTGATGGGATCCCTTTATGACATGTTAAACTTCATTTTCTCTCCATTGTTAGATCGAATTGCCCTAGGATAAATGACCTTGATTCTTGTAGATCTTCATATGCTCATGTGGACTAATTGTGTTTCAATATCTTCTATAGATAAGATATCTAATCATTGGTTGGTTCTTTTTCTTTTGGTTGAGTAGGAGAGCGAAAATAAGTAAAAAGTCTTTATGTAGACCCTGTTATTCTTTTCTTTCTAAGAAGCTTCCACTATATATGATCTCATTGTAAGTGAAGTGTACTTCTCTCATATGCTTCTTAAGGTGGTGAAATGTATGCAAGTATGCATGAATTGAAATTTGCTATATTTTCACCCTCATTTGAGTATGAGTTGTACATAGGGTTTCTGGCCGTTCTATATTTGATAGTGACACCCAATGATTATTCTTAACCTCCAAGAGTTCATTTTTGGGATGTATGAACTATAATGTAGCTTGGAATGTGAAATTACTCTTTGAGGGTAAAATTATCATTGTGGCATTTTTTTCCTTTGTATCCTAGACCTACAAAATCATAGAATTAATTGTAATTAGTGATAATTAAGTGATTTTTGGGTCTAAAGTCTTCTAAATATAAGGACATGTATGCAATATTTCTATACATATCATAAGCCATTCCACCACTATTCACCAATCATTTTACTGATGTTTCTAAGTCATCTCACTACTATTCCCGAGTATGCCCAACCGCAATGTTCACTGTCCACTCGCAATAGTCACGATGTCCACTTTATACACAATTCATTGAGTCCACTCACTAGCTATTATTGAGTTCACTCCCAGGTGTCACCGAGTCATCCACTCCCAGCTGTCACCAAGTCTTCTCTTAGCTATTACAGAGTTTACTCCCAAAGTTCACTCACAGCTATCACTGAGTCCACTCACCAATATTGGTTTTCCTAAATAGGGCGTGTGTGTGTGTTTGATTTTGAAACCCTAAAGGAATGTTGACCTTTGGATGAGAATGAATGGTTGAGGCCTTCCTTTCCTTAGGGTTTTAGGTTGATTTTTCAACATGGAAAAGGCAGCTGGGGTTTTGATCTTTCCAATACTTTATTCATAGCCATTAGATCATAATTAAATTTACTTGGATTGATGGGATCCCTTTATGACATGTTAAACTTCATTTTCTCTCCATTGTTAGATCGAATTGCCCTAGGATAAATGACCTTGATTCTTGTAGATCTTCATATGCTCATGTGGACTAATTGTGTTTCAATATCTTCTATAGATAAGATATCTAATCATTAGTTGGTTATTTTTCTTTTGGTTGAGTAGGAGAGCGAAAATAAGTAAAAAGTCTTTATGTAGACCCTGTTATTCTTTTCTTTCTAAGAAGCTTCCACTATATATGATCTCATTGTAAGTGAAGTGTACTTCTCTTATATGCTTCTTAAGGTGGTGAAATGTATGCAAGTATGCATGAATTGAAATTTGCTATATTTTCACCCTCATTTGAGTATGAGTTGTACATAGGGTTTCTGGCCGTTCTATATTTGATAGTGACACCCAATGATTATTCTTAACCTCCAAGAGTTCATTTTTGGGATGTATGAACTATAATGTAGCTTGGAATGTGAAATTACTCTTTGAGGGTAAAATTATCATTGTGGCATTTTTTTCCTTTGTATCCTAGACCTACAAAATCATAGAATTAATTGTAATTAGTGATAGTTAAGTGATTTTTGGGTCTAAAGTCTTCTAAATATAAGGACATGTATGCAATATTTCTATACATATCATAAGCCATTCCACCACTATTCACCAATCATTTTACTGATGTTTCTAAGTCATCTCACTACTATTCCCGAGTATGCCCAACCGCAATGTTCACTGTCCACTCGCAATAGTCACGATGTCCACTTTATACACAATTCATTGAGTCCACTCACTAGCTATTATTGAGTTCACTCCCAGGTGTCACCGAGTCATCCACTCCCAGCTGTCACCAAGTCTTCTCTTAGCTATTACAGAGTTTACTCCCAAAGTTCACTCACAGCTATCACTGAGTCCACTCACCAATATTGGTTTTCCTAAATAGGGCGTGTGTGTGTGTTTGATTTTGAAACCCTAAAGGAATGTTGACCTTTGGATGAGAATGAATGGTTGAGGCCTTCCTTTCCTTAGGGTTTTAGGTTGATTTTTCAACATGGAAAAGGCAGCTGGGGTTTTGATCTTTCCAATACTTTATTCATAGCCATTAGATCATAATTAAATTTACTTGGATTGATGGGATCCCTTTATGACATGTTAAACTTCATTTTCTCTCCATTGTTAGATCGAATTGCCCTAGGATAAATGACCTTGATTCTTGTAGATCTTCATATGCTCATGTGGACTAATTGTGTTTCAATATCTTCTATAGATAAGATATCTAATCATTAGTTGGTTCTTTTTCTTTTGGTTGAGTAGGAGAGCGAAAATAAGTAAAAAGTCTTTATGTAGACCCTGTTATTCTTTTCTTTCTAAGAAGCTTCCACTATATATGATCTCATTGTAAGTGAAGTGTACTTCTCTTATATGCTTCTTAAGGTGGTGAAATGTATGCAAGTATGCATGAATTGAAATTTGCTATATTTTCACCCTCATTTGAGTATGAGTTGTACATAGGGTTTCTGGCCATTCTATATTTGATAGTGACACCCAATGATTATTCTTAACCTCCAAGAGTTCATTTTTGGGATGTATGAACTATAATGTAGCTTGGAATGAGAAATTACTCTTTGAGGGTAAAATTATCATTGTGGCATTTTTTTCCTTTGTATCCTAGACCTACAAAATCATAGAATTAATTGTAATTAGTGATAGTTAAGTGATTTTTGGGTCTAAAGTCTTCTAAATATAAGGACATGTATGCAATATTTCTATACATATCACAAGCCATTCCACCACTATTCACCAATCATTCTACTAATGTTTCTAAGTCATCTCACTACTATTCCTGAGTATGCCCAACCGCAATGTTTACTGTCCACTTGCAATAGTCACTATGTCCACTTTCTACACTATTCATTGAGTCCACTCACTAGCTATTATTGAGTTCACTCCCAGGCGTCACCGAGTCATCCACTCCCAGCTGTCACCAAGTCTTCTCTTAGCTGTTACAGAGTTTACTCCCAAAGTTCACTCACAGCTCTTACCGAGTCCACTCACCAATATTGGTTTTCCTAAATAGGGTTGTCATTATCATTTTGAGGGGCACTATTTTTTGTTTGCTAGAAGGTATCCTTATTTAAATTGAGAGTGCAAATTTTCAACATACAAGGGTGCTCATATCAATTTATGGGGTACTAAAGATCTCCTTTTTTCCCTTTCCTTATTTTTTTTCTTTAGTTCCTTCTCTTTTCTTTCCTTTCTGGTTCGTCTTCATTGTTCTCCTGTCGCTCAACAACTTTATTGTCGATGAGTGGATATTGAAGTTCGTGGTTGATCTCCTCCTCTAATTGGTGACTAGTTAGCTCTTCTCTGAGTACATGCAGATCGATTCCCTTTTGTTTCCACTGATAAAAAATTGGAATCTCTCTCTCTCTCTCTCTCTCTCTCTCTCTCTCTCTCTCTCTCTCTCTCTCTCTCTCTCTCTCTCTCTCTCTCTCTCTCTCTCTCTCTCTCTCTCTCTCTCCATTTGTTGCTTCTTCCTTCACTAGCTACGTCTGGCCAAACGATAAGTTGGTGGCTCCGTTGGATCATCGCTCCATTGGCACTCAGCCACTATCATCCTCACTATCCTTCCTTCTCCACTATGATCAAGCTGGCGACCATCTCCTTTTCTCACCGTCTCTCTTAGCTTGCTGACAAGGAATGAGGCTTCTTGTTGTTTTTATCTTCTACCAAGTGTTCTTCTTTCTAGTTGGATTCTAATCAAATTGGTGCATCTTCCCCTTTTGAAGTCCAGCATCTTCGAGTTCTGATCATTGATCAATTTCTATTCTTCTGCATTTTGTTAGTCTCCTTCTTTTCTCACAATTGGAGCCAAGGGATCATAAGATTTCAGTTGATGTTTGCATCGTCAAAAATCGTCTTTGAAGGCATTGAAGAAATAAGTGTCTAGTGGTGTTCTATTGACCGCACTAGCATCTGTCAATAGATTGAGGGTATGGACATCTTCCACATCCATAATAACAATGAAAACAACAAAATCTTGGTAGAGATAGGTTGGAGAGGGTTTCGTGGTGAATTCTTAGATTTTGGCTTTGGATTTCGACTGCAGAAGGGAGATCTCTCCAAATCTTTTGCCGATTCATCAACTCCTCTCATCTTCTATCGCTTCTCAATCTCTCCATACAAAAATCCTTCCACTTAGGTTTGGGAAAGAAGTCCTATGAATCAAAGAAGCTTTTCCACTGCTGGTGATGATTCCATGGCAAACCTCCATTTGAAGCTTTAGGTGGCTCACATTTCATTATTTTCGAGCAGTACTCCGCCATATTCATTGATCTAGCTTTCGATCTCTCTTTTGAACTAGATTTTCATGAATCACATTGTTGAAACAAAAACATAGTAGCCTGAGGCACGAAGCTCTGACACATGTGGGCGGACCGCAAGAGTCAATAGTATACAGCCTTACCTTGCATTGAGGCTATTTCTGCACCTTGAACCCATGACCTCAAGGTCACACAATGACAACTCTACTGTTACACCAAGGCTTTTGTTCAACAAAGTTGTTGAAACAAATGTTTTCAAAATTTAATTGTTTGCAACTATTTGAGTTGAAAGTTATTCTAGGCGATGAATTGCACACCTCTAATACCTCTAAATTTTGATGCAAAATTTAGATCATGTCTGATCAACCTTGCTCCAATACTAAGATTTGACAATCATGATCAATAATCTATAATAAGATAATCACACATAGTTTGGTTGTCATGCCTACATCCACGAGAGAGGATGAATCCACTATTCGATCATATTACACAGTAAACAGGAGAAGGCTAAAAGCCTCCCTCAACCCTCCTCTATTTCTTTACATGTCAATCTCTCTCACTCACTCTTACAATAACCTAGCATTACACACACATACACACATGATTGCTCACTCACATGAGTATGGACCACATGCAGACCCACTCCAATATATTCTTCCAGAAATGAAAATTGACATTATTGTTGTGTCCCTAAACCTAACAACAAATAGATTTACTAAGTCCAAGCATCAATATGTAGAAATGATTCTTGCTCTTTTGGGTCAATGCATATACCTACTTTGTTTTCATTAAAGGCGTTTAGATTAGTGTTTATCTAATTAATTGACTCTCTACCTTGGTACTTGAAGGCAGATCTCCGTTTGAGGTATTATTTGAAAAATTACTAGATTATAATTCCCTTCAAGCATTTTATTAAGCTTGTGTCACTTGATGGTACCATATAATCCGTACAAATTTGATTGTGGAGAAAACGATGCATTTCTATTCGTTACGAAGCCCAACATAAAGGATAACGTGTTTTGTCCGACCACTTATCATATATATTACTTACAAACATGTTGCCTTATATTGAAATTGTTTCCTTTTGTAGACAATCAAAGATCTATATATCAATCACTTACTATTGGGCACTTTCTATCTTCATCTCCACCTAGTCAAGTCCTATTTTAGAAGTTGAGTTCCCCACTATCTTCACCATCTAGTTTCTTCATCTCTTACAAAAATTTCTCATAATAATACCTCTACCCTTATTCATCTTGTTAGTCAATCCCTTTTGCAATCTTTGTCATCTCCATCTCAACCATTTTCATCCTCCATTGATGCACTTACTTTTCCAACTCCTAGATATGTCCATTCTATGATTATTTGTCTCTAGGCTAGGATTAGTAAAACCTAAGCCCTCCTCACTATTTAGCATCTTCATCATTACAATTTTCAAGTTTCTCATTCATCTAAATCCACTTGTTTTTCAAAAGTCTTCAAACAAGTTCATTGGAGATCAACTTTTGAAGAGAAGTATTCTGAACTTCTTCACAACTCCACATGGTACTTAGTCCCTCCACCCTAGGAGCAAATATAGTTGACTATAAATGAGTTCTCAAGACCACATTCCTGTCTAACGGTATGATAAATGCCACCAAGCTCATCTCCTAGCAAAGGGTTTCATCAACAAGCATGAATTGCCTACTAAAAAACATTCATTCATATTGTCAAGGAATCAACTATCCCATTTGTTCTCAGCCTTGCTTGGTCTCAAGGGTGGCCACTTCACCAACTTGATGTAAGTAATGCTTCCCTAAATGAATTTCTTGAGGAAGATGTTTACATGCAATAGCCACCAAGAGTTGTTGATTCAAAGGCAATTGCTACACCTTCTGCTAATGGCTTTACATTACTAATCTTAGATGCTAATCCATTGAATGAAATCACCCATTATCAAATTTTGGTGGGTGCTTTTCAATATCTTTAACATGTTTTAATATCTCTTATCGGTGCATCAGGTATGTCAATCATGCAAAACACAACTACCATTCATCTTGAAGTAGTAACACAAATCTTAAGATACACTAAAGGGATAGTCAACTATGGTCTGACTTTGAGGCTTCTTCTTTTCCTTCATTAAGAGCATAAAAGATGCTAATTGGGTGGGAAATCTAGATGGTCGAAGATAAACTATTGGAAGATGTATTTTTCTCAAAGACAATTTAATTGTGTTGTGCCTTAAGAAATGACTTATGGTTTCTCATTCCAAAACTTAATTTGAATTCAACTCTAGCTTCCATGACTCCTAATCTTTGTTAGTTATAGTTTTTTATTAGGAATCTTACCATTATATGTTCTCAACCTCCACAGCTAAAAAGGTCAGCTAGGTGCATGAAGCTCCCATGTATGTAGGGTTCGGGGAAGGGGCCAACCACAAAGGATCTTTAGTATGCAACCTTACATTGCATTTTTGCAAGAAGCTATTCCACATGTCAGATGTGTGACCTCTAGGTCACACAATGACAACTCTACTATTGCGCCAAGGGTCCCCTTCATTCTCAACTACCATAGCTACTTATGATAATATTTGTGCAAACATCTATGGTCATGGATCCTTGTCTTAGATGCCTATGTCAAGATTATAGAGATAGATTATTATTTGGTTTTGAAAGGGCAGCTAAAGAGACAATGATAGTATAATAAATCACAACATCACACCCAGTTGCAAATGCCATGACTAAAAGAGTTACAATTTTCCTTCTTTAGAACTTTGTGACAAACTTAGCATATTGTCTATGTTAAGCTTGAGGGAGAGTGTCACCTAATATATAGAAACCTTCTAAATATCATCTATGTAATATGTTTAGAAACTTTGTTCTTCGGGGTTCTATCTATTTCTTGTTTAGAAAGTTTCCTCATTCTTAATTATGTATGTAATCTTATCAAGCATAGTGCTTAGCAAATCATGCCCAAACTCTCTCTCGCTCTCTCTCTCTCTCTCTCTCTCTCTCTCTCTCTCTCTCTCTCTCTCTCTCTCTCTCTCTCTCTCTCTCTCTCTCTCTCTCTCTCTCTCTCTCTCTCTCTCTCTCTCTCTCTCTCAAGTTTTATCAAGAGGTTTCTCTTTCTTCTAGTTGAACTCTCGAAATCTTCATGTAAGTAGCCAAGGCTTAAACAATGAATAGAATTCACCCACCATAGTGCTAAAACAAGGATTTTGCAATACACACACACACACACACACATGAAGTCTTTTAGAGAAACCCACAAAACTATAAAAGATCATACATAGTCGTTTATGGGATTTGAACAATGAACAAAATTCACCCTCTAAAGACCAAAAGTAAGCATCTTAACATCTATATTCCATATAAACTATCCAATTAGTAACCCACTAGAATGGCCTCTCCTGCACTACCTTATTAGGTCACTGGTTTGAGGTGCTCATCTATGTGTGTTCGACGTATAGGATAAAGAAAAAAAAAGAAAAAAGGAAGAGAAAGAGAAACCCCATCAGAAGTACAAAAGAGTAGACCAAACAGTCTTTAGCTTTGAACATTAAAAAAATTTACCAAGGAAAATCACAACAAAAGCATTTGGAATGTTAATTCTATAGAAGACAATGAAATTATGCATGGATAAAGTATGATGATTGTTAAATTTAGCATAAAAAATACCCAACTAGTAGCCCATGTGTTATAAAATATAGTGTTAATCCTAGGAATTAAAAAAAAATTGTAATACATGCATTTTTTACATAATGACTCCAAAGTTTGATATTTTGTAGGCTCAAAGGCTAATCTAGGATAAGTATGTGAATAATCATAATATTTTAAGATTTAATTAGAGTTTTAAACCTTTTATAGGAGTTGAGATGGAGATCTAGCAGCCGAGATCAAGCGAGAACAAGATTGAAGATCAAGATCAATGGAAAGAGCTAGGGCAATTTCTAATAGTCCAAGGTGTAATCAAGGATCAAGATTATCTTTAGGGTGCGCAATGAATTAGAGGACCCAAAGGTGACTAAAATAGACCCATGTACAAAGCCATGCAATCCCACTACCTTTGCGTAGAGGCATTCAAGCCACCTTAGCCATATAAGCCATGAAGTTAACAAGCTAAAGAAGTAAGCTAAGCTACCAAAGTGAATGATATAAGCCATGAAACCAAGACATGAGCCCTCAAAGTGAGCCATTTGAGCCACTCAAGTCAATTCCACATGATGATATACTATTGGAGGAGACTTTTCAAGCAATTCTAAGAAATAATTAGAAACAAAACAAGCATGCAAGGTGGACCAATAGGAAAGAACCATGACATTTTTCACTCTTATCTCTCTCTTTCCCACTCTTTCCTAACACTTTCCCCTCCATAGAGATTCCACGTGAAACATCATCAAGAGAGAGAGCTCCATGGCCAACTCCTACAAAGCAGTAGCTTCCCTCTCTCTCTCTCTCTTACCTCATCCACTCCACTCCACACCTTCTATCTTCTAGGTTCTATCTCTCTCTTCAAAATTTCATCCTTTAGATCTTAACCATAGGATTCCATCCTCTCAAGACTAGAAAGAGAGCTGATCCACTACTTTCTAGTGTTTCCTACGTGAAGTGCAAAGGAGAAGAGGTGGGAGATGCCCAACTCTTAAAAAGTAGGCGCCTCTGCTTATCTTCCTCACCACCTCACTTCTTTCCCACTTGTTGTCCTAAATGCTAAACTTTTATATTCCCTTTCCCCATTCTTAGATAAGATTTTATCTTGAATAGGAGTTCAACACATTTTTTTTCCTCTTCTTTTCTTCAATGCAAAAATACCTCCCTTCTCTTAAGAGTCTTCAACGATTTTCTTAAGAGGGAGGAACCTATTCCTTCCAAGTCTCCATGCCTCCTCCTAGGGTGTCCCTTGTCCTTTCTTTGCAACTTATTCTAGGATAGTTCTATTATTCCTTTCCTTATTGTTTAATATTCTTGCCTTTTTAATACCATGTGTTTTTGTGCTTGCTTTGTTCCTTGATTCCCCATGGTAGTTCTTTGATTTAAGTCCTTAGTTTGTTGCTTGGTTATTTCTTTATTTCAGTCTTAGAACCTTGCATCCAAAGGACCACAACTCTCTTGAGGTGACAACCAAGAGTTCGTAGTCATTGGATCAAGTATTGCGCTTTGAATATCCTTAAAATCTTTGCTCTTTCATTGTTGTCTTTCCTACATGCTTTTTTTTCTACTCAATTCTTCTTTAGATTCTACTTGTATGCTATCTATGATTTATACAAATGTATTATGGACACCATTTTGATGTAATTTTTGGTTGATTTAATAAAGCTAATTGAAGTTCCTACTTTGTACTTATTTCCAGTAGCTAAGTACTTTAGATTTGAATGTTTCATTGTACATAAAGTGCTTGCTTTCATATGCTAATTGCTTGGATATTGTAAACAGCATGTTCCTAGAATTTCCAACAACATAGTAATGTTCATTAATGATTCATGTTTAATGTAGCATCTATTACATTTGGTTTACTTGATTCTCAAAGAACTTAATTAGACTTTTAGGATGTTGAGTTAGTGCTTATATCAGATTACATGATAGTTAGCTATAGGTCCATCTATTTCAATCTATGTTTACCCCATGAATCATGCACACCATCTCATGGATCATGTGAATGATACTTTGGTAGCTTTGTTTTGAGTAATTGATTTGTTTTTTCTTCTTGTTTAATTGTTTATCTTGTAGTTTAATCTTAGTTCAAACATATTTGAGTACTGATTTGCATCTTAGTCTAGATGGTTTCTAGAATTGATTTTAGGAAGTTTTAAATTTAGAAAGTTTCTTAATTATAGTTTCCATTGCATGTATGTTTCTAATTCTAGTTAGATTATCTTGGTCAACTATTTTTGCATATTAGAGTAGGTTTAGATAGTTTTTTATTTTAATTTTAGAAAGTTTTAGGTTTAGGAAAGTGTTATTTCTGGAAGGTGTTAGTTTAGGAAAGATTTAATCTTTAGCAAGTCTTTTATAGTTCATGTTTCCTAGAATAATTCATCTTAGTTTTACATTAGTTGCTATTTTAGAAAGCATGTTTTAGGAAAGTTTCTAAGTCTTGGTTTGTCACTTTAGCATGTTTCCTTATTCCATGTTAAGTTTTTGTGTTAATCTAAAGCCTTAGTCTAGGTTAAATCCAATTCTTTTATCTAGGATAAATAGTTTAAATAATATCCATCGAATATACAAAATTTCTTGAGATTCCTCATGGGATCAACCTCTCCTGTGTAATTATTATAGTGACTCGTGTGCTTACAAGTTAAATTAAAACAAACACTAAGTTTTTTGTGCCGTTGCCATAGAATCACATTGGATTTGTAGTGTAACTCATATAAATTAGGATCATTCATTATAATTGTTGCATGTTATTTAGGGCCATTACATTAATTTTTGCACCTATTTAGCAAAGGCTAGTCGAAGCTCGTTTGACCTGTTGTTAGATAGCATATAGGTAGGCATTAGTTTGCTTTCTTGTATTACATTGCATGTTTAAAATCTTTATGGTGGAATAGATCATAATGTTAGTAAGGGTCCCATAGAAACCCTCATAAGATAAGGACTAGATTTTATCATCAAATCCTTGGCCCACTTAGGGAGAATCAATCAAGTTCCTTGTATGTTTGGGATCCCAGCCTTGAATTATTAATTTAAAATCAGGTAGTAAGAGACTTAGGGTATGGAGTTCATAGGAACATTTTAGAAGGAGGAGATCTTTTGTCACTTATGGCTTCTGAGCATTGTGGTTATAGTGGGTATACAAAATCCAAGTGATTTTCCCAAGCCTTCCATTGACGTTTGTGAAGGTCTAAATACCTCCTGGCATGAGGATTGTATTAATAGGTAACTAGTACGCAATAATCAAGTCTAGATAAAAGGAGGAGATGTCTACATTTAGGTCTAAGAAGCTATCATGCTATATAATAACAAAGAAAGTCAAAACAGGTAGATTAGCAACTTACTAGGATTGATTACACATCATATAGAGTTAGAGTCAACATATAGTTAGGGTACATCATTTAGATATGTATTAATTTAGTGCATGTAAGGGAGTTGATCTCAAAACATTGAGTTAGTACCATTAGACCTAGGGATTGAGTATACCCATAGACAAGTGGTGAGAAAACAAATTCCTAACCCCATGGCTGAACCACCAGCAGAAGTCGAGCATAAGGCAATTAGGGATTGCTATGCACCACTCCAACTTAATACTACTTCATGCATTGCATTGCCTCCCACAAATGCAGATCATTTTGAACTTAAACCTAGAGTCATTTAGTTACTCCCTTACATTTTACGGTCAAGAAAGAGAGGATTCATAACTACATACCAAGGAATTCCTTGATATTTGGCCTACCTGTAAGTTTCAAAATGTTTTGGATGATTCAATTAGGCTTAGGTTGTTTCTATTCCCACTGAAGGATAAAGCCAAGTCATGGCTAAATACTTTAGAAGTTGGTTACATCAACACATGAGATAATTGTCTAGGAGGTTTTTGAACAAAATCTTCATCGTTCACAAGACTAATGCCCTTCGTAGGGACATTATTAACTTCCAGCAAAGGGATGATAAACAATATTATGAATGTTAGGAACAGTGGAATGGATTGTTACAAAAGGTGTCCCCAACATAGATTCAAAAAATGGAAGCAAGTTCAATACTTCTATGAGGCATTAACACCTCAAAAGACAAATCATGATGCAGCGAGTGGAGGGGCCCTCATGTTAAATGATGAGAGAGACGCTTGGAAAATTTTCCAAATATTAGCTGATAATTCCCAGCAATGAGATTATTATAATAGGAGCGAGAGAAATACCTAGCTTCTAAAGAAAGGAGAAATGCATGAAATAGAAGTGAATACAGACATATCTTACAAGCTCGACTCAGTGATTGAGAGAATAGACAAGTATGAGTCCTTGGGTGGGAGAATGGATAAACTTGAAGATATGTTTCAAACCTTTGTGGCTGCTACTACATCCTCTACAGAAGGTTTGTACTATTTGTTCTAGCCCAACCCATGTAACCATAACCTGCCCATCCAATAGAGTTTACGACAAATATCTTTTGGAACAGGCTAATGCATTGAATGCATATCTCAAACTTAACAATAATCCATACTTTGAGACCTATAATCTACGATAGGTTAGGCATCCTAATTTGTCATGGTCAAAGAACAATTACCAGGGAGGTCCATTTATGAACCCCCTGCCTAAAACTTTCCTGCAACCTCAGTTCCCTTGCAGCCCCCTGGTTTTTAGCTATCTCAACCACCACAAAAGCCTTCAATTGAGACAATATATAGTTTCTCATGAGACAAAGTGAGGAAAATAAATGGGCCAACAATGTCAATACTAAAGCCCTTGCGAACATAGAATTGCAGATAAGCCGGTTATTTGTTGCATTCCAAGATATAGGAAAGGGACAGTTTTCGAGTCAGTCCATCCTTAACCCTAAAGGCCAATTTAAGATAGGATCTAGTTCATAAACCCACCATTCTCATGAGCAAGTAGAGTCCATAACGACCCTTGGGAGTAGCTGTAAGGTCAATAATAAAGTAGGGCTAACTAAGGAAACTATAGAGGAGAAGGAACCAGTAAAAACACAAGAGAAAGAGAAGAGACAAAAATCTCTTACTAAACCTATAGTGGAGGCACACTATGCACCTAAAGCTCTATTTTCTCAGTTAGTAAACTAGGCTAAGAAAGGACCAAATTTCAATGAGATAATGGATGTATTTCAGCATTACTTAATGTTATTAAAGATATTCCTGCTATGACAAGTTCCTTAAAGAGCTCTGCACACAAAAGCAAAAGATTAATGTGCAAAAGGAAGCCTTCTCACTAAGAAGGTGGGCTCTTTAATCCAGTACTAGACCCCACCAAAGTTTAGAGGCCTAGCATGTCCTACCATTTCTCATGTCATTGGAGATCATATAATCAATGGGGCATTAAGTGATTTAGGGGCAAGTGTCAATCTGTTGCCATATTATGTCTATGAGCAACTTAAGCTCTGTGAACTTAAACTAACTACTATCACGTTGCAGTTGGCAGATAGATTAGTGAAAATACCACCGTTGAAGATGTGTTGATACACGTGAACCGGTTTTATTATCTTGTTGATTTCATTGTACTAGATACCCAGCCTGTATCTGACCCTAGAAATTAGATTCTAGTCATAAATGGACATCCATTTTTGACAATGTCCAATGCCATCATAAATTGTAGGAATGTTGTGATGAATCTGTCTTTCAACAATATGAAAGTTAAGTTCGAAGTCTTTAATGCCAACCATCAGCACTTAGACTTAGATGATTCTTACATTGAAAATTTAATTGAAGGTGTAATTCAAGATATTAATCCATCATTATCCACCTTAGATCCACTTGAGTAATGTCTAATACACTTTAACTGAGATCTTGATATAGATAAGACCATTGAGGACGTAAATAATTTGTTAGATGAAGCACCAATCATAGATACCTCCAAATGGGGACCTCATGTGGAACCACTCCTTGCATCAGAGTCTGTCTTCCTACCTTCTATAAAGTAACTACCTTCTCTAGACCTAAAGCCCTCACTAGATAATCTCAAATACTCTATAACAACACTCAATTTTGAGTTATTTCTAATGTAATTATATTATATTTAATTGGAACAAAAATAAGAAATTTAATTATGTGAAAATTGAATTTCATGGAAGTGACCCTTTTGCAAACTCCAAATTTGGACTCTAGACTATCAAAAATGAAATGTACATGGTGATACAATTCCAATGACACTAATTTTGCACAAAACGAAGATCGGGGTGAAAACTCCAAAAACCTTCGGGTGTCTATATTTTGGCCTAGTTCCTTGTACCATAGGCCCCTGTGTTACGTGGCCATCATCTTTTATTTTACTAATTTAAAAGGGGATAGAAATTGATAACAACACCCCTTATTTGTCTATTTGTGGGCTACGGTAACTAAAAACAAGACAAAATGAGGGGAGAGATGCCGAAAAGAGAAAACCCTAGCGACCCACCCACTCCATTTGACACCCCACTATTGAAACCCCGACCATCACTAGCACCGGCGTGTAGCCCCATGCTGCTCAGACTTGCCCAGCACTAGTACATAGCCCTCGTCCGACTCCCCTTTCCTTGACACAACTCATGTAGACTTGTATGATTTCCCCTATTCCTCTTTTTGGATTGGCGTAGCCCAACTGGCAGGCCACACCAGCCCCCTTCTCCCTTCTCTCAATCTGTTTTCCCCCTTTTGGTTCCACCAATAGCTGATGTAGCTCCATAGGCACGTTAGCCCCCACTGTTTCTTGTTCTTCTTCTTCTTCTTCTTCTTCTTCTTCTTCTTCTTCTTCTTCTTCTTCTTCTTCTCCTTCCCCTTTTTCTTCCTTGCTTTGTTGGCAATGACCAGTAGGTGGATGCACTTGCTTTCTTCTCAGGCTAGACACACGTGGATCCCTTCACCCTTCTCCTCTCATTTGTTGGGTTTTCCCCTAGCATAGCAAGCCCAACATGCTGGTGAGCACAGGCCAGCTGATCAGGTAGCCCATTTTCTCTTGCCTTTCTCCCATCTCTGGCAAAGCCTAACCTGCCTGGGCAAGCCGACCATACCACTGTTCTCCCTCCTCTCTGTTGAGTTTAAGCAGCGAACAACTTGGCAGCCATCGGCCACCATCACCCCCTGTTTCCCTTTCCTTTAGCACATTAGGATAGGCCCCACTACTCCCTTAAGCTTTGACCCCTTATTTTGCCCAATATAGGAAGGATTTTGCATATCTGAGATAATCTCCATGATCCTTGTAACGCAAGGAATAATACTCAACTTCCCATTCATTGATTGGAGAATATTTGACTGTTGATCTTGATTAGACCTTCAATTGGACGTCAGAACGCCTAATCTATGATGATCTAACCTTACTTTACAATATAAACTATCTATTTTGAGCCTCATGTTGCATAGATCAAGATCCATATGAGATATATTAGATTTGGAGAATTTTTTAGATGATCTAGCTGATCTTGATTGATGGCTGAGATCAACCAAGGATTCATGTATGAAATTGGATCAAATTCAATGATCCATACCATCTAAATGATTCATTGAAATTGTTTAACCACATTTACTAACATATTCTTTGATTTAGGACGATCAAGTGGAGAATTGTGACCAGATCAGTATGGATAGTCTAGATCAATCCAGTGTCACAAGCAGCTAAATATCCTTTAGCTTGACTTACATGAGGTAGGATTATCATCCTAACTAGTTAATTTTATTAATTTAGTGGTGATTAGCAAAAATTGTGCATGATTTGCATATAATAGTGCCCAATTAGTTGATTAAACGATAAATAGCCTAAAATTGACCTGATGTGAGTATGATAGCTCTAGACTACATTATAATACCATTAAGAAAAGAATTTAATAGTTATTGGTGGCCAATTTCGGCATGATTTAGATTATTAGCCAATCGGGGCAGGCCTTAGCTTGAGATCCAATGGTCATGAACCATTAGGCGTGTTGAAACATAATAAATTAAGATATGAAAATGTAATATTTGTTTTATAACTATGAATCTAACTTAAATAGATAACTTGAATTCTAAGTTAGACATGAATGTAATGTGTATCTAGGTAGTGGGATTGAGGTAGACTGAGCTAGATTGGAGTCTAATCATGATTTGAGAGGTACAAACGAGTGGTTCTGCGTTGGAGGTAAGGGATGATAATAAATAATGGGCATGTTTTTGTTTTGAAGTTACAGAATTTCATCACACTAGTTTAGTATTTATGAATGAATTCTATGCATATATCATTATACTATGAATCTTATTAAAATATTTATCTTATTTGTGACTGATGCGTAGGTGCATGATTTCATTGATTATTATTGTTCCACAGATGCATGATTTGAGTATGATGAGTCATATTTTATATGCAATGGTCAAAATACATGATTTTGGTACAATTTCATGACTTTGAAGTCTCTAAATGATGATTTGATTTACTATTGCATATTGAGGCATGTGGACACCTTATTTTATTGCTTGTTTTATTGTGGACTTGGTGGAGGAGGCTTGATGGTTGGTCCTTGAGAGGTTAACCCTAGGATGAGGGGCAGTGCCTTAGGATGGCAAGCCGCACATGCTCTTGATTTTCATTTGGAGGCTTGTGGCCTGTCCTTGAGAGGCTAATTCCGGGATGAGGGGCAATGCCTTGGAATGGAAAACCACAAGCATTCCTGGATTTTATTATTTCATCAGAGGATTCCATTCTATTTCTTGTCCTTGAGTTCTTCCCTAATTTTCATATT
Organism: Warburgia ugandensis; assembly: GCA_035236585.1. NCBI lineage: Eukaryota > Viridiplantae > Streptophyta > Magnoliopsida > Canellales > Canellaceae > Warburgia > Warburgia ugandensis. Next base: position 57,790,698 of record CP141128.1, read on the forward strand.
TTTATGAATTTATGATGGGTGTTTCTACCCAGTGGACACTATGCTAGGAGGGTTGATAGGGTTGGCATCCCTCCTTGAAACTTTGTGATGATGATGATTAGACACTCGTCCCAAAAGGGGGCAAATTCATCAAAAGTGTTATCATAAGTAGTCCACACTACAAGTCCAATGACCTCCCCTTGGTTTTGGAGTCATGGGGAGCGGTAGTTGATAAACACAGGAGTTGGTTATTACTGCAGCATAGTGGTCCATGTTTTTCTTGATGATTGATTGTATCATATTGTGCGATGAGAGTACTAGGATGGATATTCCCTATACACCCATGGTGTGACGATGTGTGGAGGAGTGGTATGACTACTCATGACTAGAGATTCAAGTGTATGGAACACTAACAGGATTCGTGTGTGAAGGTGCCCTTGTTGATGACTTATACCTTCATTGATATATTCTTCAAGCTTTTGATGCTTTGTATTGATGTAGTTTTGGCATATTTATGAGCCTTATAAAGCTCAGTTGATTTTGTATGTTTTCATAATGAAGTTGGCCTCAATCACATTGATTTGATATTAGCATTTTGACGTGCCTAAGAGCCTTTGTTTACTTAGAATGTTTTGGAAACATGCAGGTGGCTTGGATGCATTGCCTTGTTTTCAGCATGATTATGAGCTTTGATGCCTTGGCTATTGCTACTGATTTGGTTGGTTTTTTATGCTAATTATGTTATACTTCATTACAATTTATTCTCATATTTGATATCATGCTATAACTATTTTCATGAGGAAGATATTTATCACATGCCCTAAGATTTGATACATGACCGCTTTATATTGTGTTAAATATTTATAAATTACTATTACCATTATCGTCACTTACATAAGCATAGCTTGCCGAGGCATTACCACATTTTTGTAGTGCCTCAAATATAGAGAGAGGCAGCAGGTAATGTAAGTAGGCATAGAGTAAGTGAGGGCATTGGCGGACTTTAGTGATGCATAGAAGAGATTTCAAAGAAGTATATGGTTTTTTCAAAACCTTACCTTGGATATTATTTATGAACTGCATATGTGTATGGTTTACACTTTTGTGACATGGATGCATGGATATCATCTGGTTGGATGTGATGGCGACGTATGGATAGACCCTTGGTAGCATCATTGTTTCTTTTTTTATTTTTTTACTCTAATGTTAAGGTATATGGTTTTATAAAAAATGTGTATGATCCAGATGGATGGATATGGAGATTGAGTCTCCAAATTTTGTATTTATGTTTATTGTATTTATTAGGTGTTATCACATCGCATGCGTTGCTCAAAAGTATAGAGGAGACTCTATTGGAGTTTTGGTAGAAATGATAAGTTCATTTCACTATTGAATCCATGTTTTGTGGGTCTTATGACGACTAGGGTTTTGAAACAAATGCTCTTTATTCAAAGTTTTTATTTTTAGTTAATTTTAAATTGAAAATTTAACTAGGGATCATGACTTTTTAAAAATGTAAAACTTGTGGTGTCAAATACTCTTACCTAGGACCAGACGAATCCTTACCTATCATTATAGCATTAGATTTAGACTAGGAACATGAAAGAAAACTTCTTAATGTTCTAAAAGAACATAAGATTGTTCTAGGGTGGACCATAGCAGATGTTAAGGGGATAGTCCAGCTGTGTGTATACATAGGATCCACCTAGAAGAGAACTCTAAGCCAACTAGGAAAACACAAAGAAGACTAAATCCTCATATGAAGGAGGTGGTAAAAGATGAAGTACATAAGCTTTTAGATGTTGGCATTATATACCCCAAATCTAACAGCGCTTGGGTCTGCCCAGTTCATGTTGTCTTTAAGAAATTCGAAGTCATGATAATCACAAATGAGGACAATGATTTAGTACCCACTGACATGACCATAGGGTGGAGAGTTTCTATGGATTACAAAAAATTAAACTCAGTCACAAGGAAAGACCACTTTCCTCTTCCTTCATTGACTAAATGCTTGAGAGGTTGGCAAGTCGTAGTTACTACTGCTTTCTTGATAGTTATTCTGGTTATAACCAAATTCCCATAGCACTGGAAGTTTATGAGAAGATTACCTTCACCTGCCCATTTGGAACCTTCGCTTATCCATGTATGCCTTTCGGACTTTGTAGTGCTCTTGCGACTTTCCAAAGGTGTATGTTGCAGATATTTTTGGACGTGGTGGAGAGGTTTCTAAAGGTGTTCATGGATGACTTCTCAATATTTGGTTCTTCTTTTGATGAGTTCCTGCACCATTTAAAGTTAGTTCTTGCAAGGTGTTAAGAGAAAAACTTAGTGCTGAACTAGGACAAAATGTCATTTTATGGTTCAAAATGGCATTGTTCTATGCCATATAATATCACACAATGGTATAGAGATAAACACTCTTTTCTAAGCCGTGTGGGTTTTTATCATTGATTCATCAAAGGTTTTAATAAAATTGCCAAGCCCCTATATTATCTACATATAAAGGAGGCATCATTTGACTTTGATGATGACTATAGAAAAGCATTTGAGTGCATAAAGGTTGAGCTAACTTCTACACCTATAATTCGGCTACTTGACTGGAGTGCACCACTTAAAATAATGTGTGATGCTTCTGATTATGCAAACAGGGCTGTGTTGGGGCAGCATATTGATAGACTTCCCCCCATGATATACTATGCTAGTAAAATACTCAATGATGCCCAACTCAACTATTCAACTATAAAAAAAAGAGTTGTGGCAGTTGTATTTGCACTGGATAAGTTTAGATCTTACTTATTAGGATCTAAGGTTATAGTATACTTAGACCATGAAGCATTGAAATATCTCCTCTTTAAAAAGGATGCAAAACCTAGGCTAATCCAATGGATACTACTATTGTAGGAATTTGATCTTAAAATTTGGGACAAGTAAGGTTCCGAAAACATTGTAGTAGACCAATAATCCAAGCTAGTGGGGGAGAATATTAGTGCAAATGTGCCTATAATAGAAACTTTTTTAGACGAAAAACTATTGTATATTTCCCCATTACCTTGGTATGGAGACAGAGTCAATTATCTTATTACAAGTCAAACTCCTAGTCATTGTACTAAACAAGATGGAAAAAGATTTATTGCCAAGGTTCAATACTTTACTTGGGATGATCTATACTTATTTAAGTATTGTCCTAATCAGGTCATTAGGAGATGCATACTTGATAGTGAACATAGTGCAATCATCTTCTTTTGTCATGACCATGCATGTAGGGGCCACTTTAGTTTTAGAAAGACACCTGCAAAGATCTTGCTGTGTGGATTTTATTGGCCCACAATTTTCAGGGATTCACATGCTTACTACATAGCATGTGTGAGATGTCAACAAGGAGTATAGGAAGAAGAAATATGATGCCCTTAAACCTCATTCTTATTGTAGATTCTTTTGACGTTTGGGGCATTGACTTTATGGGGCCTTTTCCTAACTCCTTTGGATATTTATACATCCTCATGGGGATGGACTATGTGTCCAAGTGAGTAGTGGAAGCCATACCAAGCAAAACCAATGACAAAGGGTGGTAATCAAGTTTTTAAAAGAATATATATTTGCATGGTTTGGTGTGCCTAGAGCCATAATTAGTGATGAGGGTAAACACTTTTGCAATAGGGTGTTCGAGAACTTAATGGAGAAATATGGTGTAAACCATAAGATAGCTACCTCTTATCATCCCTTGACTAGTGGACAAGTGGAGGTATCCAATAGGAAAATAAAGCAAATTTTAAAAAAGACAATCAATCTCAGTAGGCAAGACTAGTCTTTGAGACTTAGTAACGCTTTATGGGCCTGGTGAACAACATTTAATACTCCTATAGGCATGTCACCCTACCACCTGGTCTATGAAAAGGCCTATCACCTACTAGTAGAACTTGAGCACAAAGCATATTGGGCCATCAAAAAGCTCAATTTTGATATAAATACTATTGGAAACCATAAAAAAATTCCAACTTAATGAGTTAGATGAATTAAGGAAAGATGCATATGAACCTACAAAGCTATACAAAGACTGCATGAAGAGCACTCGTGATAGAAATATCTTATGAAAGCCCTGCACACTAGGGCAAAAGGTTCTTTTATATAATTCCAAATTGCATCTATTTTTAGGAAAACTCAGCTCTTGATGGACTTGACCCTACATAGTACATACCATATATCCTCGTGGGGCCATCGAGGTAGAAAAGGATGGAGAGATCTCCATTGTGAATGGACAAAGGCTGAAAAAGGATGGGGAGATCTCCAAAGTGAATGGACAAATGTTGAAAACCTTCCTAGAGTTGATAAACCTAAGGTGGAAGAAACATTACTTGAGGAACCAATCTACCATGACCCACCTTAGCATGGCTCAAGATACCTGCATACATGAGCTTCATTCATCATCATTACATACTATGTCTGGCTGAGGACGTAAAATTTAGGCTCATTGGGAGGTTTTAGCATCTATATTTTCTACATCACTCGTTAATCATATAGCATCTAACATTTCAAAATATTGGAGACAATGTTTCATTTAGGTCACGGGTGTAGATATACATAGAGATTTCTAAGTCTTCTTACTTTTCAAAAAAAAAAAAGAAGAAGATTTTTTCAAAGGTTTTAAGGTCAAAGTTCCTTTACTATGATGAGAATTGAATTATTTCCACTACTTTTTCCTCTTAACAGAAATGCATATGATCGATGCGGCATTTTATTCATGTCCTAAGGTGATTTATGAAAGTAAGTCTCAGAATCTATTACATACAATGCATTATCTAGACTAATAGATGGTTATAACTAAAGACCTTGAGGAAATCAATGGAGACTTAAAGCCATGTGAGCTTTAGAGATTGTCTTCTTTTTTAGGGTTATAAATAAATCCATATTTTCCTCAGTGTATAATAACTTTTGAAAGATCCCAGTATCTTTGTTTTGGTCAAAATTCCAAGAACTAAAAGGAGTACTAACTTTCTTTCATGAATATTTATTATCTCAGATAGGCTGTAAGAAACCTAGGAAATGATATAGGCCATCTTTGTTTTAGCCTAGAGACATAAAGCCTATCCAATACACTATACCATTATTTAGACCCTTGGAGCCTCTTAATAAGCCTTTTCTTTTCAAAACTCCAATTACCTTGACCCCAAAACCCAGTAAAATAATTATCCAATACCCATCTTTCAAAAAATGAGTAAAAATGTTTAGAAAAAAGCAAAAAGTCAAAGAATTGAAAAATATAAAAAACACAAAGTACAATATTCTTTGTGACACCGCGAGTTTTAACAAACTATTTCCCATATTTATTCGAAAATAGTAATAAAATTTATTAATAGAAAATAGATGGGATCCCATAACTTAAAACTCATGATTTAAAACTTTTTGCAGTGCCAAGAAAAATACCATTAAGAAAACACCGAGGGTCATTTCACCTCAAAACCACACTGAAGAATAGAACCAAAAGTAAATATTTTGAGCAGGCTCACAAATTAAAACCACGATGAAATTTTTGCAACTACAATGATATATGATAGTGAAAGTTCCAAAGCTCCAGGGTCTGTCCAAGATCACCACATCATCCATGCATAAGCATATAAACACTATACAGTGATATGGGTCTAATCTATCCATATATACAACTACTAAGTAGAATTCCAAATATCCAATACAAGTCCAACAAAAGTACACTACTTTATCTCTGACAGTATCTGGTCCTCAAGCCCCCGTCCAGCTCCACTCTAGTCCACCTTCTTCCCTTTCTGACTGTCACGCTCTGATTCTGAGGCATTGCAAAACAAAGCAATGCCTCAGCAAGCCATGCTTGTGCAGGTGATATACATTCAAAGTAACTCAATAAAAACAAAGCACATGGCGCAAGGCATAAAGATCATAAAATGATCAAACATAATATGAAACCTTAAATCACACAATGAAGGACCTACCAAGTCCATGAAATACACAAGATATCATCAATCATGATATCAGGACATGCACAATCCAAGGAAATCTAGAAACACATGAATGCATGTCAAAGTATCAAACATCATACACAGTCAAGCCCTATGAGTGTCTCACGTACACTCACGGCAATGTGGGGTCAGCTCTCTGTACCATCCGCTTTCACCCTTTCACCCTTGCACCCTCACGGTACTCAGGCACTCATGGGAATGATGCGTACCACTTTCATTTTCATCCTTTCACCCTCACGACACTTAGGCACTCACAAAAAGTCGCGTTGCACGCTCGCTTTCACCCTTTTACCCTCACAGGCACTAAGGCACTCACGGGGTGAAGAAATGCATCCTACCACAGGATCAATAGTCTTCAATATCAAGTCAGAGCGACTCCCACATGTTAAGAAGACCAACAATCAAGTGAATATCACGAAAGATATCAAAAATAGTGCATGCAATAACCACCCGAAAGGTAACACGCACATGAGGAACTACATGCTGAAATCAATTTCATGCATATGGTAAGGCATAAATCTCATGCCTCAAAAACTCAAATCATCATTTGAGAATCATGAAAAATTTGAGAATGAAATCACCTACCTCGGTATCACACTATCCCAACAAACGTGTAAACGATATCAAGGTGTATGCCTTGATGTACCTGTCAAGCCATAAATCATGTCATGGTTAATGCATATAACCAAAATCTAAAGGCTGATCATCTATTGATCAGCTTGATCTGAATCATCTAATAACATTTAGTAGTTTTTCTATTAAAAAGTTACTCCAAACTAGATTTTTGTCTTAAATCTAGGTCTGCCTTGTTGAGACGATCACAACACCTCTTTCAGATCGTGATTTGGACCTCTGTAGCTCCTATAATCATGTTTCAAATGAATAAAGGGCCAAAAATACCAAAAAATCCAGAAAATGGGCCCGTGCACATGCAGTGCGTGTCGTTGCATGCGCGTTCGCTATGCATGTGGCGCGCGCCTGTGGATGCGTGCGTGCATTTGGAACCGGCCAGCGTTAGCTCGCGCGTAGGGGACGGAAACAGCGTGTGGCGCGTACATTCCATTTCCACCCTCCATTTTCACAAATACCACCTAAATCTATCATTTTTTCATGATTTTTGTCTCATTTTTAAAAACTCCCATAATACAGTTTTTTGAGTTTTCAGCATCCCTAGCCGTCCGATCGTCACCAAATTTCATGGGTCCTTTCCTCTCCTCATCATACTCAATATGAACAGTCCAGATCTTAATCTGACATCATCTCATCAAATTTTTTAGTGAAAAATAGTAAAGGATGAATTTTTATAAAAACTACATGTTCACGCTGTTTTTCTCAGTTTAGAAGTGAAGAAGCCTTAAAATTTAACGCAAAGAGAAGAGTGGAGTGATCCTACCTCATTCTCGACTATTCAAGGGTAGAGAAATCCTTCGCCACGGTGTGTGACTGTCCACGTGAAGTAGAGAGAATTTGAGAGGGAGGAGAGTGTGTTTTGAGCACACTCTCTCTCTTCCTTACCTTATATGCTTCATTTTTTGTTTTATTTTATTTTTATTCTTTCTTTATTTCAAAAAATCAAATTTTCCTAATCTATTAATTAGTAAATGTTACATCCTACCCACCTTATAGAAAATTTTGTCCTCAAAATTTAAAATATGCATACCTCACGAGAAGAACTTTGGGTGGGTACACCTCATCTCATCCTCCAACTCCCAAGTAGCCTCCTGTGCCGAGTGATGCTGCCAAAGGACTTTGGCCAGGGGAATGGTCTTAGTCCTCAACATATCCTCCATGGTCTGGATGGTCCTTTCAGTCTGGCCATTAGTTAGGGGGTGGAAAGCCGTACTGAATCTCAACCTCGACCCTAGAGCCTCCTGTACACTCTGTTAGTACTTTGAGGTAAACCGTGTGTCTCGATCTGAGATAATCGTCAATGGTACTCCATGAAGGCTCACGATCTCCCTAACATATAGCTTTGCTAAGCTATCCATGGTCCGAGTCTATCTAATAGGGAGGAAATGGGCTGACTTTGTCAATCTGTCAACTATGACCCATATCATGTCGTGCCCACTGGTCGTCCTCGGCAAGCCCACTATAAAATCCATAGTGAGGTGGTCCCACTTCCACTCTGGAAGATCTAAAGTCTGTAATAACCCAGCTAGTCGCTAATGCTCTGCCTTGACCTGTTGACATGTCAAACATCATGTTACGCACTCACCAATATCCCTCTTCATCCCATTCCACCAAAAGTGTCGTCTAAGGTCCTGGTACATCTTCGTACCTCTCGGATGAATAGAATATGGGGACTGGTGTCCTCCTGTAGCAAGTCATGTCTGAACTAATCATTTGCAGGTACTACCAATCTGCCCCTATACCTGACACCTCCATCAAGCCCTCTAGAAAAATCAGCCTTCTCGGCCATGTCCTATGTCTTAGCATCGCTCACCTGTGCCTGAAGGATCCTGTCAAGAAACCTGGATTGAGTCAAGAGGTTAGCAAGCATCACTCTCGACTTCCTACTCAGGGCATCAGTTATGACATTAGCTTTTCCCGGGGAGTACTATATGGTAAAGTCGAAGTCCTTGAGGTACTCCATCCATCTCCTCTGCCTCATGTTCAGATCGCTCTGAGTGAAGAAATACTTGAGGCTCTTGTGGTCAGTGTATACCTCAAAATTCTCGCCATATAAATAGTGTCTCCAAGACTTCAACGCAAACACCACTGCGGCCAACTCCAAATCATGTGTCGGATAATTCAACTCGTACGTCTTCAATTGTCTCGATGCATAAGCGATGACTTTCCCATGCTGCATCAGCACTGCTCCTAGACCTCTGCCTGATGCATCACAAAACACTACGTAACCACTTGATCCTGAAGGTAGGGTAAGTACTGGTGCAGAAGTCAACCTCCGCTTGAGCTCCTTGAAGCTCTCCTCACAATCATCAGTCCAAACAAACCTGGTGTCCTTCCTAGTCAAAGTGGTCATGGGCAAGGCAATCTTCGAAAATGCCTCAATGAATCGCCGATAGTAACCAGCTAAACTGAGGAAACTACAAACCTCTGTCGCCATCGTAGGCCTCTCCCAACGCAAAACTGCCTCCACCTTAGCTGGATCTATGGCCACACCATCCTTGGACACCACGTGCCCCAAAAACTGCACATATCCTAACCAAAATTCACACTTACTGAGCTTCGCATACAAGCGATGACGGCAAAGTGTGTCCAACACAATGCAAAGATGCTCCATGTGGGCCCTATGGTTAGGAGAATAGATCAGGATATCATCCACAAAAACAATCATAAACTTATCCAAATAAGCTCGGAATACCATGTTCATCAAATCCATGAACACTGCCAGTGCATTCGTTAACCCAAAGGGCATTACCAAAAACTCATAATGGCCATACCGACTCCTGAATGCAGTCTTAGGGATATCCTCCTCCCTAATCCTCAACTGGTGATAGCCTGAACGTAGGTCAATCTTAGAGAACACCTGTGCCGACTGCAACTGATCAAACAAGTCGTCAATACGTGGTAGAGGGTACCGATTCTTCACAGTAACACTGTTCAGTAACCGGTAGTCTATGCACAACCTTAATGACCCATCCTTCTTCTTAACGAAGAGGACAGGTACTCCCCAAGGAGACCCACTCGGCCTAATAAAACCCTTATCTAGAAGTTCCTACAATTGCACCTAGAGCTCTCTCAACTCTGCAGGGGCCATCCTATAAGGCGCCTTAGATATAGACGGTGTACCCGACACCAAGTCTATGGTAAAATCAATCTCCCTGGGTGGAGGCAGTCCTGACAGCTCGTCTGGAAATACATCAACAAAATCTCGTACTATGTCAATCTCCTCAATTCGTGGCTGCACCTTGTCAGCCATCGTGATGCAAGCCAAAAACACTTGACAACCTCGAGCACAACATCGAGCTATGCTCATGGCAGAAATAATACAAGGGCCACTATTAGTCCTCCTGCCATGGACTACAACCACTGGCCGACCCGGTACACTACACAAAATCTACTTCTTGCGGCAGTCTATAGTAACCCAAAACATCACTAGCCAATCCATCCCCAAGATAACATCAAAATCCATCATGTCTAATAAAATGAGGTCGACATCCATCCTCATACCTGATATCTCCACTGATATCGTTTCAAGGTACTCAGTAGCCTCCACTATCTCTCCTGATGGCATCGACACATCTAGCCCGAATGTTAGCTTGCTCGTAGGCAAGTCAAGGGATGATGCAAATGTACATGCAATAAATGAGTGGGTAGACCCTGAATCAAAAAGAACTCTGGCATGTCTACCAGCTACCAGAAAAGTACCTTCCACCACCTGGTTTGACGCATGTGCCTGCCCTGAAGTGATGGTGAAGACGTGGCCCTGACTGCGTGGCGCTGCCTCCACGGTGGCATCAGTCCTTGATGGTCTGTCTCCCAAACCTCTCGGGCACTGTCTAATCATGTGCCCTATCTCGTCATAGCCATAGCACCTAAATGGCTCGCTCGGCTGAAAAGGCTGCTGTCGCTACTGCTGCTAATACTGATGGGGCTGCTGTGGTCCCTGATGCTGACGGCCTTATCCTAAGCACAATTGCCTCACGTGTCGGCCCTTACAACAAGGGCACACTCTCCGACCCTGATCTCTCCTCTGTCTAGGAGGGTACTGCGAATCATGTCCCCCCTGAGAGGGTGTGGATGAGAAGGGCCTCTTGCCCTTGAAGGGTTGACTTAACTCTCCTCTACTACGTTGCGAATCCCTCTCAAGCATTGAAGCCCTATCTGCTGCCTGCGTCATAGTAGTCGGGTATGCTATCGGTACTTTGTGCCTCAACTGTGGCACCAACCTGTCGATGAATCTATCTGCTGCCTCTTGCTCTGAGGCAAAAGGGGTAACTGCAAATCTACGCAGCCTAGTAAATTGGGTCAAGTACTGCTGAACCGTAAGGCTCCCCTGTGTCAATGAGGAGAACTCCCTTTTCATGGTGTGCAGAGCATAAGGAGGGAAATAATGCGCATCAAATATCCTCTGAAAATCCTACCAGGAGAATGGCGTTGAAGATGGGGGACGTATCTGCTGCTGGGTCTTCCACCAAAACCCAGCTTCTCTGACCAACAAGTATGAAGCCAATCTAACCTGATCCTCAAGTGCAATCTCCATCCCCGTAAAGACCTTCTCTACCTCAAACAGCCATCTCTCTACTGCTGCTGGCTCTCCTTCCTCATGGAAGCTAGGAACCATCCTCCAAAACCTCTCGAGCTGCTTAGATGGTGGAACATGCATGCTCGAGGATCCTCCCTCTACAACTACCTGCGTGGGCACCAACGGTGCTACATGGGACGACTGTGCTGCTGCAATCGCCACTGGGTGGACAAGGTGCAAGGCCTGCACCTTCGCCCGAAGCTGCCTCAAAATATGCTCTGTGAGACGTGGTAAGAGGCTCTCAACTACACAGTCGCAATGTCTGCCTCCTGCCCCCCTTGCTTTGGTGTAGTGGCAGGGGTGGCAACTGCTGGAGCGAGGGTAGACCTGGTCCTTCGTCGAGGAGCCATCTAGTAACAACACATAACCCATGGTATAAGCATTTCTCCTTTCTCAACCTAAGCCAACAACAAATTGGCTATCATGCTAATTAGACCCTTAGAGTGGTGATGATGGAATACGCCTGAGCTCTGATACCAAACTATGACACCCCAGGTTTTAACAAACTGTTTCCCATATTTATATGAAAATAGTAATAAAATTTATTGATAGAAAATAGATGGGATCCCAGAACTTAAAACTCATGATTTAAAACTTTTCGTAGCATCAAGAAAAATACCATTAAGAAAACCCCGAGGGTCATTTCACCTCAAAACCTCACTGAAGAATAGAACTAAAAGTAAACATTTTGCGCATGCTCACAAATTAAAACCACAATGAAATTTTTGCAACTGTAAAGATACATGATAGTGAAAGTTTCAAAACTCCAAGGTCTATCCTAGATCACCACATCATCCATGCATAAGCATATAAACACTATATAGTGATATCGGTCTAATTTATCCATATATACAATGATTAAGTAGAATTCCAAATATCCAATACCAGTCCAACAAAAGTACACTACTCTGTCTCTGACAGTATCTGGTCCTCAATCCCCCATCCAACTCCACTATAGTCCACCTTCTTCCCTTTCTGACTGTCATGCTCTGATTCTGAGGCATTACAAAACAAAGCAATGCCTCAGCAAGCCATGCTTGTGCAGGTGATGTACATTCAAAGTAACTCAATAAAAACAAAGCACACGGCGCAAGGCATAAAGATCATAAAATGATCAAACATAATATAAAGCCTTAAATCATACAATGAAGGACCTACCAAGTCCATGAAATACATAAGATATCATCAATCATGATATCAAGACATGCAGAATCCAAGAAAATCTAGAAACACATGAATGCATGTCAAAGTATCAAACATCATACATAGTCAAGACCTATGAGTGTCTCACATACACTCACGGCAATGTGGGGTCTGCTCTCTGTACCATCCACTTTCACCCTTGTACCCTCACGGGAACAACGCGTACCACTTTTGCATTCACCATTTTACCCTCACGGCACTCAAGCTCTCACGAAAAGTCTCATTGCATGCCCGCTTTCACCCTTTCACCCTACAGGGTGAAGAAATGCATCCTACCACAGGATCAATAGTCTCAAATATCAAGTCAGAGTGACTCCCACATGTCAAGAAGACCAACAATCAAGTGAATATCATGAAAGATATAAAAAATAGTGCATGCAATAACCACCCAAAAGATAGCATGCACATGAGGAACTACATGCTGAAATCAATCTCATGCATATTGTAAGGCATAAATCTCATGCCTCAAAAACTCAAATCATCATTTGAGAATCATGGAAAATTTGTGAATGAAATCACCTACCTTGGTATCACACTATCCCAACAAACATGTAAATGATATCAAGGTGTATGCCCTGATGTACCTATCATGCCATAAATCATGTCATGGTTAATGCATATAACCAAAATCTAAAGCCCGATCATCTATTGATCAGCTTGATCTGAATCATCTAATAGCATTTAGTAGTTTTGCTATTAAAAATTTACTCCAAACTAGATTTTTGTCTTAAATTTAGGTCCGCCTTGTTGAGACGATCACAACGCCTCTTTCGAATCGTGATTTGGACCTCTGTAGCTCCTATAATCACGTTTCAAATGAATAAAGGGTAAAAAATACCCAAAAATCCAGAAAATGGGTCCGCGCACGTGCGGTGCATGCCGTCTGCACGTGCGTGTGCTGCACGTGTGGCCCGCATCTGTGGACGCGCTCGCATCTGGAACTAGCGCGCGTTAGCTCACTCATCTGTGGACGTGCTCTGCGCATGGGGGAAGGAAACAGTGCGTGGCGCACGCTCGTTGCACCACGTGGTACTCCCTCGTCCGTGCAATTTCTTCCCGGTCAGGTCGTCGTTGCCGAAGACGACGACCGGACTGGTTCATCGTCGCCAGCGACCCCAGGTGCTCCATTTTTTGTGATTTTTACACCTCTGAGTCTAGTTTTTCATGTACATTCCATTTCCACTCTCCATTTTCACAAATCTCACCTAAATCTATCGTTTTTTCATGATTTTTGTCTTGTTTTCAAAAACTCCCATAATACAATTTTTTGGGTTTTTTCGGCATCCCTAGCCGTCCGATCGCCACGAAATTTCATGGGTCCTTTCCTTTCCTCATCATACTCAATACGAATGGTCCAAATCTTAATCTGACACAGTCTCATCAATTTTTTAGTAAAAAGCAGTAAAGCATGTATTTTTACAAAAACTACATGTTCACGCCATTTTTTGTTGTTTACAAGTGCATAAGGCTTAAAATTTAAAGCAAAGAGAAGGGTGGAGTGATCCTACCTCGTTCCTGATTGTTCAAGGGTGGAGAAATACTTCACCACGGTGCGTGACTGTCCACGTGAAGCAGAGAGAATTTGAGAGGAGAGTTCATTTTGAGCACTCTCTCTCTCTCTTCCTTACCTTATATGCTTCATTTTTCATTTTATTTTATTTTATTTTTTTTCTTTATTTCAAAAAATCAAATTTTCCTAATCTATTAATTAGTAAATGTTACATTCTTTCTTGGGAAAATAAATATCAATAAAAGAAAAGTTGAAGAAAGAGAAAGGAAAAATATAGAGAGGATATTCACATAAGTATAGTTACAGAAAAGTTGTCGGGATAATCAATAGAAAACTTCTACTCAGATTTGAACTTTGAATCCCTATACCCTTCTTTTTGGAACCTATCCCAAGCCTACGTATCATCTTATCTAAAGACCTATTGATCTAAGGTGGAAAATGGTTAAGGGATTAAGGTGAAATATTTCTACTGAGCTTGGTACTGACATCTATTCTTAGGGATCATATTCCTTTGTTTCTTGAGTGCTTAAAAGATTATGTAAACCATTAGTCTTATTGGATTCGATCACATAGGGAGAGAGAGAAAAGTGTTTGGCCCTTCTCTGAGAGCTTTATTTTTGAGTATATATTATTGATAATTTGAGGTTAAAACATCTTCCCAACAAGAATTTGAGCATTACTGTTTAGAATTCTAGACTTATGTAGCCTGTACACACACTACACTCCAAAATAAAATTGAAATAAAATTGCTTAGGTATGTGGGTAAATTGTAGAAATCTTCATTCATTTTTATTAAGTTGGTTAAGTTTTAAAGTACTAATAGATGAGAATTCTGTGAGATAAAATGAAGGAACTTAACCTTATTGAATTTTGTAGCTATATTTGCTACAAACCCTCATTCACTAGGCTAACCTAGGAGTTTAAGGGCTTGTTGCATATGCTAAATGCAATCGTGAGTACCTATGAAAATAATAACCATTTAATTTTTGCAGGTTTCAATCGAAACTAGCAAAATCCAAGTTGGAGGGTGTGATGAGTGTTCAATTTTGCATAAAAAATACCCAACTAGTATCCCATGTATTATAAAATATAGTATTAATTCTAGGAATTTTTAAAAAATTTGTAATACTTGCATTTTCTGACCTAATGACTCTAAAGTTTGATATTTTATAGGTTCAAGGCTAATCCAGGGTATTTATATGAAAAATCATAATTTTTTAAGATTTAATTAGATTTTTTAATCTTTTATAGGAGTTGATATGGAGATCCATTGACCGAGACCAAGTGAGATCAAGATTGAAGATCAAGAGCAAAGGAAAGAGTGGGCCCATTTCTAACAATCCATGTGTAATCAAGGATCAAGATTATCTTTAGGGTGAGTAATGGATGTAATTAGAGGAGCCAAAGGTGACTAAAATGGGCTTATAGATAGAGCCATGCAATCCCACTACCTTTGCATGGAGCCATTCAAGCCACCTTAGCCATACAAGTCATGAAGGTGACAATATAAAGAAGCAAGCCAAGCCATCAAAGCCAAGGGTATAAGCCATGAAGCCAATCTACATGAGCCCTCAAAGTGAGCCATTTGAGTCACTCAAGTCAATGCCACATGGACGTACTATTGGAGGAGAATTTTTAAGCAATTCTAAGAGATAATTAGAAACAAAACAAGCAAGCATGCATGGTGGACCACTAGGAAAGAACCATGCCATTTTTCTTCCTTCTCTCTCTCTTTTTCTCTCTTTCCTATCACTTTCCCTCTCTTTCTTAGAGATTCCATGTGAAACATCATAAGGAGAGGGAGCTCCACGTCTAACTCCTACAAAGTAGGAGCTTCCCTCTCTCTTACCTCATCTACCCCACACCTTCTATCTTGTAGGTTCTATCTCTATCTCTTTCCAAATTTCATCCTATAGATCTTAACCATAAGATTCTATCCTCTCACGATTAGAAAGATAGCTGCCCACTATTTTCTAGGGTTTCCAATGTGAAGTGCAAAGGAGAACTTCTTTCCCACTCGGTTGTCCTACATACTAAACCTTTCTATTCTCTGGCCCCACTCTTAGATAAGATTTGATCAAGAATAGTAAGAAGCCCAAACTAAAGAGCACTTGGAGATTTAACATGGAAGAGAGTTTTGAGAGGACTTCAATTCATGTTTTTCCTCTTCTTTTCTTCAACGCAAAACACCTCCCTCCTCTTGAAAGTCTTCAATGATTTTGTCAAGAGAGAGGAACCTATTCCAAGTCTCCACACCTCCACCTAGGGTGTCCCTTTGTGACGACCCGAGTTTTTATAACACATTTTGTAATACATTTTTGCATAGATAGGGTCCTTAGTAGTAAAATTTTTTGGCAAAACAAAGTAGTGGAAATTCTTTCCTTTAGAACTTGTTTTGTAAAACCCAAGTCATCACTTCATAACATAAGTAGAGTTTTGTACAAGATAAAATTCCAGTAAAGGAATAAACTTTTATTAAACTTCAAGATCCATCCAGTGGTTCACAGTACAGCCCAGTATCATTACAATACTTGTCCAAATTACATAATCCAAATTTCAAAGCTCACATGCAATAAAAACTCTCAATACATGTAATGCTCTCAAATAAAATACAGGTCTTCAATAGATATACCTTGATTAATTTTTCTTTCAAGTCTTGAGCTCCTAACTCTCCTTCTCTATATTTGAAATAGTGTAAGCATTCAAACATTTACAATATCTTAGCAAGCTATGCTTGGTAGGGGATTAAATAAGATAATTTAACAATATAATCATAATACTCATTAATCCCATTATTCATTTCTGTCATAAACATGATCATGGATCAATCTCATTTCTATAACCTTTTTTTTATCATTTATGTACATCCTGATACATAATGCATATGAACAAATTCATCAAAATAGTGAAAATATTCAATTCTCATTCCCAACTAAGCTGATCAACTCTTTCAATTGTAAGAGATCAACATATCAACTAGTTACTATATTAGGAATTCCCTCTTTCCTGGGAATATTTGTAATATACAATTACCTGGCATTTCAGTATGCCATATATAAGGCATCTTACTATGCCTATCTCATATGCATCATAGTGCAAAATAAAGGAAAGGACTACCATACTTACAGTCTAATCCGGACAGCATACCCGGATAACTGCTCAATAATCCACTCATACCATAGTAAGTGGAAATGAAAAATCCATGTCCGTATAGGGGGACCATGGCTGTAACAATGGCAGCCTTTCCATAAATGCCCCACCCGACTTTCTGCCCTTCCTAGGCATGGAATTCATCATCAACAAATTTCAGAAAGCGGGTGGCCAAACCCTCATAACTCCCCTAGCATAGCATCCCCAGGCCTACGCTTGTTTAAAACAAAACCACAAGTCTCCATGCTCGTATGTAAAATATTTCTTATACGTATCAAACAATATGTTTGTTTATGTAGGGCTGGAATATCTTCTACTTCCCTATTCACTTAGGGTTTTCTTTGACTCTACACTTAACCATTTCATATCTATTTTCTCATTATTTGGTTGGATAATAAGGATTTAGTGTGACGACCCGGGTTTTTGAAAAATGATTTGTAAAGTATTTTGAAAGGTAGGGCCCTTAAGAGTGTAAAAAAATTTTCGCAAAACAAAGTAGCGGAAATTCTTTTCTTTAGAACTTGTTTTGAAAACCCAAGTCACCACTTCATACATAACATAAGTACAATTTGTGTACAAAATAAAATTCCATTGAAGGAATATACTTTTATTAAATCTCCAGGATCCATCCAGTAGTTTACAGTACAGCCAAATCTATTACAGTACTTGTCCAAATTACATAATCCAAAACTCAAGCTCACCATACAATAAAACTCTCAACAAAGAAAAATACATGTCTTCAAGGGTATACCTTGAAGATTCTTCTCTTCAAGTCTTCAGCTCCTAACTCTCCTTCCCTGAATCTGAGATATTGCAACAAGGACAATATCTCAGCAAGCAATGCTTGGTAGGGGATTCAAGAAACATAATAATTGACAAGGTAATTCCAATACTTCATAATCTCATTATCCTTAAACATTCTCTTTACTTTGTAAGTTACGTATATCTATATACATACATACCCTTCATGGGTAAACCAATTAAATTTGTGAAAGTAGTCAAATATCATTCCCAACTAAGCTGATCAATTCTCTTCGTTTTAAGAATTTAGTATTACAGATAATCTTATACTGGGAATTTCCCTTCTTGGGAAATATTGGCAATATACAATTACCTAGCATTTCATTATGCTACAACATAAGGCATTTCACTATGCCTATTCTCATATGCATCATAGTGCAAAATAATCAGAAAGGTTGCTATCTTTGCCGATCGATCCATACTAGCGCGCTCGGATAACTGCCCTGTTCACCATTGATACCACGGTGGAAAATATTATGTCACTGCCCGTATGGGGGGGGCAAGACTTTCACAGTGGTGGCCTTCCCATAATTGCCACCACTCGACTTTTAGCCTCTCTTTGGCAAGGTATCATCATATCATCAAATTTCAAGGAGCGGATGGCCAAACCCTCATAACTCCTCTAGCAATAGCATTCCCCTAGGCTTATGCCTATTAAACTAAACTCACAAGCCTCCAAGCTTGTATGTAAAATAGATTTCATATATATTAGACCACATGTCTGTTTACTTGGGTCTGAAATATTTTCTACTTCCCTATTCACTTATAGTTTAGTCCTTAACCATCTTGTATGTGTTTGGTTGGGTCATAAGGTTTTCAAGAGATTTAATACAAGTATTAACATTACTCTTGTCAACATAAGATCATGAGTACAATCATGTATATGTCATGTAAATGCATTCATCAAATCCTTCTACCTTTAAGGATTGATCTCTTTTCCCCAATCTTCCATGATCCTGACTAATGTATGTAATCTGTACATCCATACATATTGTCAATATATAAATTATGAACAATCCTATTGATCACTAGATATGATGTTTAGAATGATCTTTAGATCATTCATATCTAAGTATTTTTCTATCTCTAAGTCTTTGTATGTCCATCTCCTTGATCTTGATCTTTCATAGATCCATTGATTGACAATCTACACATGCTGATAAAGATCAAGGTCCTAGATCTTCTATCATCTAGTTCTTCTTTGATCTAAGTTCAATTATTGGATCATCCCTATGGAGGATGATCTTGGTTTTCTTCCTTGAATCATCTTTGATCAAGGGTTTTGATTATCTAATCTAATGAACTATAACAAGTATACTAATAAACATGCATACTAAGTACAATATACTATTCTTATTCTTATTGTTCTTGATCATCCAAGATCCAATGGATCTTGTTTGATCATCCTTATCTTACTTACTGTTTTTATTAGGTTTAGGTAATTTACTAACCTTTTATGCTCTTATTATTATTCAACCAGTTTATGTGCTGGTTGAAGGTAACTTATTCAAGCCTAAATCTAGGCTGCTCCTCTTATTTCCAATTGGCTAAGGCTTACTAGCTGAATGGGTGAACACAAAGTGATTACTTCAATCCTCATGTAAGGAGGTGTTTAGACCTCACAAACGTCAACGGAAGGTAGGGGAAGAGCGAGGCTCTATTAGATAATCCCCTTAACCATTATGTTCATCATTCACTAGAATGACCATAGCTCAACCTTTCATAAGGTTCCTATAAGCATGTTTACCCTAAGTACTCTTTCTAATGGATTTTAATTAAGTCCATGAATATTTATAATGTCATTCATGGGGTTTATTATTCTTTTCCTAATTTGGGCCAAGGATTTGATAATCCTTATATTGTCCTACTAACTATAGCCCTTACTAATTAAGTCCAAAGTACTCCATTCTTATTTGTGTCATGAAACTCTACTTTCTCATTAGATTACACTTTTGATGTTTTATGCTTTTTATCTCATAACAAGTAGATCTACTAATAACATTTAACCATAAATGAATTATAAATTCAAAGCATGAAACTACATAATTTAACATTTAATGATAATGAGGCAAGGTACTTAAAATTACTCTACATGATTTCAAACTAATATACCTTAATAACTCAATTTAAACTATCATGGATTTAAGGTATAATCTCATACTATATTATAAACTTATATGAAATTCTAGCATTGTCCTAAGTTAGAATGGCATGAAACCATACTAAAGTGCCCCTGAGATAATTAAATATAGCACCTTATGATAACAATGAAATCATATATCATGCGAAAGTCTAAATGTTATACTAGCATGCTTTATAACATAATCATATTTAAAATGCTATTATATAAAATAAAACTAATTACATTAACATTTTTAGAAATCTTTACTTATGATCCAACCATTAGATCTTAGATCTTTTCCTTTGATTAAGGATTTTAGTTATATTTAGGGAATTTTCTTTATTAAGCTCAAAAGATCATATTGATCTATTTTTGTCATAATCCATCCATGATTTCCTTGGATTTCATCATATCAACATTCATTCTATCCATCCCAAGGATCTGATCACACTTGATCTCATTGATCAAGTGGGTCCCTTTGTATTTTTAGGGTTTTTCTACCATAATGGGTAGATCCCTTAATATATCTCTTATATATCCAAATAAACCATAGATCTCACTTTATTTCAATATTATATTATTAGTAAAACATATTTTCAAGATATGATCATTTCAGATCTTGAAGATCTAGGTAAATTGGAAACTTGTTTCTTTAATACAGAAATTTTTACTGAATATTATGTCCATTTTATCATTTCATCATAAAATAGAGGTTTCAAGCTTTCCAAAGCTTCTTTCCGATCTCAATTTGGAGTTCAGATGGCTCCAAAATTGGATTTGGAAGTTCACAGTCCTTCCTAAGGCTTAGATTTGATCTGGGCCCAAGGAACAGACGGCCCAGATCTTCCGGGCGGACGCGCTCGGTTCGTCGGGCGCGTCCGCTGGAATGAATCGAGGAAGCGCCCTCATGGGGCGTCCACAGACGCGGACGGGACGAGCGGGACGCTCGTCGTCCGCGCGCTCGTAAAGGGGACTCTCATCTAGCGTGTCTGCTCGTGGGTTTGACAGACGCGCCATCATCTCGCTTGGGACGACATCCCATGAGAAGCGCACGCGCCATTTCCGACGGTGCATCACGTGTGCATCTTGGGCGCTGTTAGATCCAGAGATCGGACAGTCCATTCTGGACCTTCCAATCAATCCTCTCTCAATTGAGGGCCCAAAACGTCTCTGATCATTTACCTTAGGGGTTTTGGACCCTTCTGGATTGATTGGTGCAGTCAGAATTTTTATTTGAGCACTCTATCATCTAGAATTAAGGGTTCTAGTGTTTACTTTATTTTTACCTTTTTATTACCAAAATAAATTACAATAAACTACAAATTATATAAAACAGTATTAAACATCTATAGAAAGTATTTCCACTTACCTGATTAGAGAAACAACCTTAGTTATATGCCCAATTTAAAAAGAATATCTTGTTGATGAAGATATGGCCTAAGATCCACCTTTCTTGCAAATTTCCGTTGTTTGAACCGTTGGATCTTGAAATTGTTTTGGGAGTTTTGTAGAATAGATATGTTGTGAAGTTTTGGACGGTGGCATTGATGAAATTAGATTCGGAATAGAGTGCCTAATTGATTTTAGATCTCTTGTTCCAATCTAAAAAGAAAAACAAATTGAAAAGAGAGATATCTCTTGGAAATTTTGGGTTTTTGGAGAGGGATCTAGGTCAAATTTTTTAGGGAGGGTGAATAAAATTTCATGGAGATTTTATGAGTATTTTTGAAGGATTTTTGGGGTTGTATTTATAGGCATTTTGGGTCTTTTTTCATGATTATAATATTTAATTTTTTATTATTAAATGGCATGAAAGTCTCCCATGCTCCATTTTTTCTTCCCCATGCCCCATTTTTCTTCCCAAAGACCAGCTGATGTTTGTTGACCCATGACTTCACATGGGCTGCTCATGAGATTCATTTTTGGGTCCCTTATGGGCCCCCTGTGGGCCCCACATGCTGTAAAAAGACCATTTTGCCATTTATGTATAAAATTTTGGGTTTTATTCCCATGATCTAGGATTTGAGTGTACTTAGTGGCGTTAGATTCATATTTCTCAGTACATTCTAAATTTTGATGTCTCATATTTTGATTTTTGGGAGATTTTGATTTTTGGGTAAAATTATTATTTTACCCCTTTTGTCCAAGAAATGAATAAACTTAAGGATTTCTCATCCGAATTCAGAATTTGTCATGCTTACAGTCATTTTGAAGGGTTTGCTAAGTTTAATTTCAATTTTACATGTCTTATGATTTGATTATACTTTTATAAAATGTATATTCTAACTAACCCTAATATTTTAGCCCGAAATATCTAAAACTCAAACTCTATTGATTTTCTCAATCAATTACAAAAATTGGAGTTATTACATTTAGCATAAGGTATTTGCATTATACATGTCAATATTTCTATACATAAGATCATGTATTCAACATGTATCTTTCATATAGATGCATTCATAAAATCCTCCTACCTTAATAGGGTATTCTTACTTCCTGAAGTCTGTCATAGTCTTGATCAATGTATATCTGTTAAATCATACATATAATGTTATCTTTTTATCCAAAGGTACATACTACACGGTCTTTTGATCATCCTTAAGTAGGATGATCTGAATCTTTCTTCCTTGAATCACATATGATCAAGGGTTCAGATTTTTTAACCTAATAAATCTATATCACAAGTATATTCACATAATAATAATAATCTACTCTTACATTCGTATTTATTTTCTTTTGTTGTTTTTGATCATTCAAGATCCCCTCTTGGATTTTTATTTAATCATCCTTATCTTATTTACAATTTTTATTAGGATTAGTTAATTTGCTAACCTTTTATGTTTTTATTATTATTTCTCAACCAGTTAGTGTTATTGGTTTGAGGATAATTCATTCACTCCTAATTCTAGACAACTCTTATTTCCAATTGACTAATGCTTACCACCTACAGAGAAGGAGAGTTAGTAGATCAAGACTTAAGAAGACTTGAAAGAAAAATCAATCAGGGCATATCCATTGACGACAATTCAGAAGATAACTATTCTGAAGTACATAGTGTATTTCACGTATCCATGTTACGGAAATACCTACAAGATGATACGCATATACTTCAAAGTGTGCCAGAGGAATTGAAGCCAGAGATAAACTTTGAAGAAAGGGAAATACGTATTTTGAACCACAAAGAACAAAAGCTAAGAACCAAAATAATTTTCTTAGTTAAGGTCTTGTAGCAACATCACTCTGTTGAAGAAGCCATATGGGAAATAGAAGTAGAAATGAGGAAGTTACATCGTAATTTATTTGAATAAGTTGTAGTATTACAAATTTTGAGGAAAAAATTATTGTAAGGAGGAAGATTGTAATAACCTGAATTTTTGTAAATTGATTTGAGAAAATCAATGAAAGTTTGAAATTTCAAAAGACTTGGGCTAGAATATTAGCTTAAAAGCAAATATCTTTTTATAAAGATTAAATCATGAGTTTTCATATAAATTAAGAATTTAAATAAAAAATCAAATCAAATGACACTAATTTCATTAAATTTTGAGTTAGAATGAAAAATCTCAAATTTCTATATAAAAGGGTAAAATGGTCATTTTCACCTCTAACCAAGATTTGAAATTTGAATATTTGGAATGTACTCAAAAAACTAGAAGGTACTCAAAAAATCGATTCTGGTGCCATTGAGTATACTAAAATTCGAGTTTGGATAAATAATATCTATTTTTTCCATTTTTATGAATAAAAGGGCAAAAAGGTCTTTTCACATGAAAGTGAGGCTCACAAAGTAGGCCAATGTTCTGGAAGCAATAATAATTGAGCAATGCACTATTAGATTATAGTGAAGGAAAAGGTGGAGGTGGAAACTCCACCCATAAATAAAATAATAAAGAGAAAGAAGGAGATTTTTATGAAAAATTAATTTAAAATTCAAAAACTTGCCTATAAATAATTTTGAAAATTTCACAAAAAATTCCACAACTTCACAATGAAATCCCCTAGACTCCCCTAGAAAATAAGAGCAAAAATCCTCCCCCAATCTATCTCTTTTTTCCTATTTAAAACAAAACCACAAGCCTCCATGCTCGTATGTAAAATATTTCTTATATGTATCAGACAATACGTTTGTTTATCTAAGGTTGGAATATCTTATACTTCCCTATTCACTTAGGATTTTCTTCAACTCTACACTTAACCATTTCATATTTATGGATTAGACTGCAAGCATGGTAATCCTTTGATTTATTTTGCACTATGATGCATATGAGATAGGCATAGTGCGATGCCTTATATATGGCATAATGAAATTCCATGTAATTGTATATTACCAATATTTCCAAGAAAAAAGGAATTTCCAGTATATTAACTAGCTGATATACTAATCTCTTACAATTGAAAGAGTTGATCAGCTTAGTTGGGAATGAGAATTGAATATTTTCACTATTTTGATGAATTTGTTCATATACATTATGTATAAGGATGTACATAAATGATAAAAGAAAGATTATAGAAATGAGATTGATCTATGATCATGTTTATGACAGAAATGAATAATGGGATTAATGAGTATTAGGATTATATTGTTAAATTATCTTACTTCTTTAATCCCCTACCAAGCATAGCTTACTAAGATATTGTAAATGTTTGAATGTTTACAAGATCTCAGATCCAGAGAAAGAGAGTTAGGAGCTCAAGACTTGAGAAGACTTGAAAGAAAAATTGATCAGGGTATATCAATTGAAGACATGTATTTTATTTGAGAGCATTATATGTATTGAGAGTTTTTATTGTATGTGAGCTTTGAAATTTGGATTATGTAATTTGGACAAGTATTGTAATGATACTAGGCTGTACTGTAAACCACTAGATGGAACCTGAAGTTTAATAAAAAGTTTATTCCTTCAATGAAATTTTATCTTGTACAAAACTCTACTTATGTTATGAAGTGATGACTTGGGTTTTACAAAATAAGTTCTAAAGAAAAGAATTTTCGTTGCTTTGTTTTGCAAAATTCTTTTACTACTAAGGGCCTTGTCTTTGCAAAATGTATTACAAAATGTGTTATAAAAACTCGGGTCATCACAGAAATAAAATACATGTCTTCAGTAGATATACCCTGATTGATTATTCTTTCAAGTCTTGAGGTTTCAACTCTCCTTCTCTATATCTAAGATATTGTAAACATTCAAATATTTACAATATCTCAGTAAGCTATACTTCGTAGCGGAATAAAGAAGTAACATAATTTGACAATATAATCCTAATACTCATTATCCCATTAATCATTTCTGTCATAAATATGATCATTGATCAATCTCATTTCTATAACCTTTCTTTTATCATTTATGTATATCCTTATACATAATGTACAGACGAGATCTTATGTGAAATTTAGGTTACTTTATCATATGAATGTTTACATCATAAGCTTTCCATAGCTTCTTTCCGCTCGTGATTTGGAGCTCAGATGACTCCAAAATTCAAGTTTGAAGTTCACAGTCGTTTTAACAGTCCAAATTTGATTTGGCTATTAAACAGGACAAAACAAGCAAAACTGCCCTGTTTTACTGATGACTATTGGTGGAAATGGGGTGGTGACCTGTAAATGGTGAGATGATCCAGATCAGACCATCAAATCACTAGCCCCCTTTTCTTCATCAAATTGGGCCATCATATCTCCACTAAATTGGTTGTTATTTCATACCTAGGGGTTTTGAACCCTTCTAAATCTATTAGAATCTTAGATATTTCATTTGAGTATCCATGATACAGATCTGGAGGGCTTTTCACCAAAACATGATTTTTTGAAACATTAATAGAAAATCAAATCCAGTGAAATTAAAAATATCAAAAATGACATAAACTGAATATTGGATGACATCCTCCTACCTGATTTGCTTAGAATTGACGAATTGATGTCAAAATAAATAAATCCTCACCATATGCCATAACACACCAAATAAATCTTGATTTGTATTTTTCCATTGATTGAACTGTTGGATCTTCAAATTACTTTTGGGGTTTTGTAGATCAGGGAATTTAGAACAATATAAACGGTAGGATTTGTGAAATTTGATCTAGAACAGAGTGACTAATTAAAATTAGGACTCTTGGTACTATTCTAGAGAGAGGAGAGAGATTGGGGGAGATGGGGGAGGAGTTTTACTCTAATTTTCCAAGGAAATTTCTATACATATGAGTTCTAACATATCTATAACCTATGAACAAATTCATATATTACTTATCCTGAGGATATTTAAATAAAATCATTTGTACTAAGATGGCCCTAAGATGATTAAATCTAACCATCTAATAACATGTAGATCATTTACATCAAAATGAAGAAATAACTTAGCATTGATCCTATAATCATGCCATAAATTAAAGTCAAAATGAATTTAATAATTAAATGAAATCATACTAATCAATTTACATCATTAGAGGCTTTTAATATGATCCAACCATTAGATCTTAAGTCCTTTCCTTAGATCTAGGGTTTTTACTTCATTATAGGTTCAAAAGATCATCTTCACATGTTTTTATCATAATTGATCAATGATCTTACTAGATCTCATCATTATTTAATCTATCCAACCCATCCATAGGATTTGATCGTGCTTGATCTTACTGATCAAGATGGTTCTTTACAAATTTTAGGTTACTTCTATCATAAAGGGTAGATTTCTTAAATTATCATAGATTTGTCATATTAAACCCTCAATTTCACATATCCTTATCATTATAACATAAATAGATCAGATCCTTAAGAATCATGAAAGTAAGAATTTTATTTTCTTTAAATAGAAAGTTTCTTGCCATATTTCCTAGATTATATTATTTCATATGAAAGTAGATATCATAAGCTTTCCATAGCTTCTTTCCACTCATGATTTAGAGCTCAGATGACTCCAGAATTCAAGTTTGAAGTTCATAATCATTTTAGCAGTCTAGATTTGATCTAGCTGTTAGAATAGGACAAAGCAGCAGAATTAGTAGAACCAGTTGTCCCCCTCTATTTTATCTGTGACCACCGGTGGAAACGAGGTGGTGACCTGTAAATGGTGAGACGATCCATATCAAACAATCAAATTACCAGCCCCCTTTTCTCCATCAAATTGGGCCATCATATCTCCACTAAATTGGCTGGTATTCCATACCTAAGGGTTTTGAACCCTTCTGAATCTATTGGATGGCTCAGATTTTTCATTTGAGCCCTCTGTAATGCAGATCTTGAGGGTTTTTCACCAAAACTTGATTTTCTAAAACATTAACAGAAAATCAAATCTAGTGAAATTAAAAATATCAAAAATGATATAAACTAAATATTGGATGATATCCTCCTACTTGATTTGCTCAGAATTGATGAATTGATGCCAAAATAAATAAATCCTTGCCCTATACCATAACACACCAAATAAATCTTGATTTGTATTTTTTCGTTGATTAAACAATTGGATCTTGAAATTACTTTGGAGGTTTTGTAGATCAAAGAAATTTAGAACGATATGGATAGTGAGATTTATCAAATTTGATCTGGAACGGAGTGACTAATTGAACTTATGGCTCTTGGTAGTATTCTAGAGAGAGGAGAGAAAAAGAGGGGAAAAGAGAGAGATTGGGAGAGATGGGGGTGGAGTTTTGCTTTGATTTTCCAGGAGAGTCTAGGGGATTTTATGGTGAAGTTGTGAAAATTTTTGTGAAATTTTCAAAATTATTTATAGGCAAGTTTTTGAATTTTAAATTAATTTTTCATAAAAATCTCCTTTCTTTTTATTATTTTATTTATGGGAGGAGTTTCCACCTCCACCTTTTCCTCTACTACAATCTGGTAGTGCATTGCTCAATTATTGTTGCTTCTAGAACATTGGCCAACTTTGTGGGCCCCACTTTCATGTGAAAAGACCGTTTTGCCCTTTTATTCATAAAAGTAGAAAAAAAATAGATATTATTTATCCAAACTTGGATTTTAGTGTACTCAATGGTATCAGAATCGATTTTTCTAGAACCTTCCATTTTTTTTTTTTAGTATATTCCAAATATTCAAATTTTAAATCTTGGTTATGAGTGAAAATGACCATTTTACCCTTTTATGTAGAAATTTGAGATTTTTCATTCTAACTCAGAATTTAACAAAATTAGTGTCATTTGATTCAATTTTTCATGTATATTCTTAATTTCTATGTTTCCACTCTTGATTTAATCTCTATAAAAAGATATTTACTTTTGACCTAATATTCCAACCCAAGTCTTCTAAAATTTCAAACTTTCATTGATTTTCTCAAATCAATTTACAAAAATTCAGGTTATTACAATCTTCCCCCTACAATAATTTCATCCTCAAAATTTGTAACACTACAACTTATTCAAATAAATTAGGATGTGACTTCCTCATTTCTACTTATGTTTCCCATATGGCTTTTTTAATAGAGTGATGTTGCCATAAGACCTTAACTAAGGAAATTGTTTTGGTTCTTAACTTCTGCTCTTTGTGGTCCAAAATATGTATTGCCCTTTCTTCAAAGGTTAGGTCTGGCTTTAATTCCTCTGGCATACTTTGAATTATATGTGTATCATCTTGTAGATATTTCTGTAACATGAATACGTGAAATACACTGTGTACTTTAAAGAGTTGAGGTGGTAAAGTTAATTTGTAAGCTACTAG
Organism: Warburgia ugandensis; assembly: GCA_035236585.1. Classification (NCBI taxonomy): domain Eukaryota; kingdom Viridiplantae; phylum Streptophyta; class Magnoliopsida; order Canellales; family Canellaceae; genus Warburgia; species Warburgia ugandensis. Next base: position 57,819,321 of record CP141128.1, read on the forward strand.
ACCAATTCTTTCTAATATTTCAAATGGACCAATGAACATAGGACTGAGTATTCCTTAGTTTCCAAATCTCATGACCCCTTTAACTGATGATATTTTCAAAAATACGTGCTCTCCCACTTCAAATTCTAGATTTCTACATCTTTTGTCGGAGTAACTATTCTGACGACTATGTGCCATTAACAACCTCTTCTTTATCATTCTAATCTTGTCTATACACTATTCCACAAGTTCTAACTTCATTAGTTTTCTTTCTCCAACTTCACTCCAACGAGTTGGTGATCGACATCGTTGCCCATACAATGCTTCATATGGTGCCATACCGGTACTAGTCTAAAAACTATTGTTATACACGAATTCTACTAATGGGAAGATGTTCACCCTAGTTTCCTTTCCAGTCCAATGCACATGCCCTCAACATATCTTCTAGTGTTTGTATAGTTCATTTTGACTATCCATCTGTTTGGGGATGAAATGTTGTACTGAACCTAAGCGAAGTTCCCAATGCTTGTTGTACACTCTTCCAACATCTTAAAGTAAATCTCCTATCTCTATCAGAGATGATGGATAATGGAATCCCATGAAGACTTACTATTTCTTTTATGTACAACTTAGCTAGACTGTCCACTGACTGATTTTGTCTAATTGGAAGGAAATGTGCTGATTTTGTTAATCTATCCACAATTACCCAAATCATGTCATGACCTTCCCTTGTCCTTAGTAATCCTACCACAAAATCCATAGTGATGTTGTCTCATTTCCATTCTGGAAGTTCAAGTGTTTGTAACATTCCAGTTAATCTTTGATATTTAGCTTTTACTTGTTGACAATTTAGACACTTAGCTACAAATTTCACTATATCTCTTTTCACGCCTTCCCACCAAAAGTTTCTTTTCAAATCCTGATACATCTTTATCCTCTTGGGTGTATAGAAAATTTGGACTAATGAGCTTGTTGTAACAGTTCTTTTCTCAATTCTGTGCTTGAAGGAACCACTAATCTCTCCTGAAAATGTATCCCTCCATTTGTACCCTTACAAAACCTTGTCTTTCTACACAATTCCTAAGTTACTGTATCCTCTTCTTGGGCTTTAAGAATTTTATCCACAAAAGCTGATTTAATGGTGATGTTTGTAAGTACAGCTCTTGTCTGTCTGCTTAATGCATCAACCACTACATTAGTTTTCTAGGATGGTATTGAATGGAGAAATCGTAGTCTTTGATGTATTCCATCCATCTTCTTTGTCTCATGTTTAGATCAACTTGAGTGAAAATGTATTTGAGACTCATATGATCTGTGAAGACACTAAATTTTTCACCATACACATAGTGTCTCCAAATTTTCAATGCAAATACTATAGCTGCTCACTCTAGGTCGTGTACTAGGTAGTTCATTTCATGCTTCTTCAGTTGCCTAGAAGTATAAGCAATGACTTTCCCACTTTGCATTAATACACTACCTAATCCTTTGCGTGAAGCATCACAGTATATTTCATAACCCTCACTACTTAATGATATTGTCAATACTGGTACTGTAATCAATCTCTTCTTTAATTCTTGGAAACTAATCTTACACTCCTCTGTCCAGGTAAACTGTACCCCTTTTCTAGTTAATGTAGTCCAAGGAAGGGCTATACAGGAAAATCCTTGAATAAACCTACGATAATATCCTACAAATCCCAGAAAACCATTATTTCTGTTACTGTCTTAGGTTTCTCCCAATTCATGACTGCTTCAACCTTGCTTGGGTCTACTTCTACCCCAATCTTAGAAATTACATGACCTAGGAAATTGACTTTCTCTAACCAGAATTCACACTTAATAAATTTACCAAATAATTTATATCCTGAGGGTATTTAGTACAATTTGTAAGTATTTTGATGTTCTTTGATACTGGTAGAGTAGATCAATATGTCATCAATAAATACTATCACGAATTTGTCTAAGTATTAATTAAATATTCTGTTCATCAAATCCATAAATACTACTGGTGCATTGGTCAGTTCAAAAGACATAACTAGAAACTCATAATGCCCATACCGAGTTCTGAATGCTGACTTGGGTATATCCTCATCCTTAATACGTAATTAATGATATCCTGATCTAAGGTCAATTTTAGAAAAGACCTTAGCATATTGAAGTTGATCAAAGAGATCATCAATGCGAGGTAAGGGGTATCTATTCTTTACTGTTACATTGTTCAACATTCTATAGTCGATGCACAATCTCATGGACCCATCCTTTTTCTTCATAAATATCATTGGTGCTCCCCATGGTGAACTACTTGGTCGAATGAACCCTCTGTCTAACAACTCTTGTAGTTGGCTTTTCAATTCTACTAGGGCCATTCTATAGGGGGCTTTGGAAATTGGAGTTGTACCAGGAAGTAATTCAATGGTAAACTCAATTTCCCTATGGGGTGGTAATCCTAGAAGTTCTTCTAGAAAGACATCTAGGAATTCCTTGACTATATCAATTTCTATTATCTTTGGCTTTTTAACATCCAAAGCAACCACTATTGCTAAATATGCCTAACATCCCTTAGACATATGTTTGGCAGCTTTCATAGCTGATATGATTTATTTGTTTAAGTCATTGTGTTTCCCATATAGTACTAATACTTCCCCACCAGGTATGCTAAATGTGATTTTGTTCTTGTGACAATCCATGATTACCCAGCATTTTGCTAACCAGTCCATACCCAGTATTTTGCTAACCAGTCCATACCCAATATAATGTCAAAGTCTACCATGTTGACTAGAATCAAATCTATATCCATTCTTTTCTCTAGTACTTCTACAAGTACATTATGAAGGTATTCTTGTAGTCTAACTGTTTTACCAATCAGTTTTGTTACATCTAGATTGAATCCCAAGTTTTTCACTGACAATTGTATACTAAATGCAAATACACAGGAGATAAAGGAATGAGTAGATCCTGAATCAAACAATACTGTAGCATGGGTATCAAATACTTGTAATGTACCTTCTATTATTGCATTAGATGTTCCAACCTAGCCGTCAGTAATAGTGAATACCCTCCCTTGAGGACGAGGGACATTATTTGGTTTTGCCTCCCTAACTGCTAACAGTTTATTGCAATTTGTAGACATGTGTCCAAATTCTCCATAGTTGTAACATTTGATCGAAGGTCGTTGTTGTAGGGAGTGGGACATATATTCCTAAAGTGGAATCTTCTACATTTAGGACAAGGTCTTCTTTTAATATGATTCCCTTGACTTCTTGGAAGTTTAAAGTTGTTGACGGGTCTTTTGCCCTTCTAAAAAGGCCTTTGGTTGAAGTTTCCACCTCCTCCAAACCTAGTGGTTTAACTCTTCTTGAACTCTTCTTCAAATTTACAAGCCATTTCTACACAGTATGCTAGAGTGGTGGGTTTAATACCCATCACTTTCACGTTCAGCACTGGCTACAACCCTTCCATGAATCTGTCCATTGTGTGCATCTCTATATCACAAACATGTGCAACAAATCTCTTCAATTGGGTGAATTTATTATCATAATCCACCACCGATAGGTTTCCTTATTTAAGTTCCATGAACTCCTTTCTTGATTTTACATGGATAGGAAAATACTTATGATTGAAAACTTCTTTGAATTCCTCCCATGTAGTTTCTTCAGAATTTGAAAAGAAGGTGTTGTTGGCTGACCTCCACCAAAATGCAGCCTCTTGTTTTAATAGATATGTGGCAAACTTGACTTTCAATTCTGGAGGAGTACATAATGCACTGAAAGTCCTTTCTATTTCATATACCCATTCCTCCGCCTTCTCAGTATCGCCCTTGCCACTATATCCAATAACCATCTTTTGAAATCTCTCCATCATTTTATAAATCTTTTCTTGTGCTAATGAAGAATTTCTCACTCCCTTACTTGGCACAAGGGAAAATTGCCCTTGTACTGGTGTGGAAGTATCTGGTGTTGGTGTGTTGTATCTTATTTCAGGCTGAACTTGAGCACTAGGTATATCAACTGGAGGTGATGAACTTTGGAGTTGTTGGATATGAGGAAGAAGATTCCTCAATATTCTAGTCACCATTTCCTCCATATTGTTCATGGTTAATCCCTCTATATTATTCTCTAGAGCATTCTGAGATATCTTCTTAGTTGGTCTTTTGGGTGCCATCTACTCATAAACCAAATTTTCTACCAATATTCTATATAACTCTTTCTATCTAAATCTATATTTGGATTGTAATTTCTTCCTTGGACATACTAGGCTGTAACTATGACTAGATGATTAGCTTTGATACCAACTGTGACGATCCAGGTTTGTATAACACATTTTGTAATACATTTTGCAAAAATAGGGCCCTTAGTAGCAAAAAAATTTCGCAAAACAAAGTAGCGAAAATTCTTTTCTTTAGAACTTATTTTGTAAAACCCAAGTCATCAATTCATAACATAAGTAGAGTTGTGTATAACATAAAATTCCATTGAAGGAATAAACTTTTATTAACTTCAGGACCCATCCAGTAGTTCATAGTACAGCCTAGTATCATTACAATACTTATACAAATTACATAATCCAAATTTCAAAGCTCACATATAATAAAAACTCTCAATACATATAATGCTCTCAAATAAAATACATGTCTTCAATGGATATACCCTGATTAATTTTTCTTTCAAGTCTTGAGCTCCTAACTCTCCTTGTCTGGATCTGAGATAATCTAAACATTCAAACATTTGCAATATCTCAGCAAGCTATGCTTGGTAGGGGATTAAGGAAGTAACATAATTTGACAATATAATTCTAAAACACATTAATCCCATTATTCATTTCTGTCATAAACATGATCATGGATTAATTTCATTTCTATAACCTTTCTTTTATCATTTATGTACATCCTGATACATAATGTATATGAACAAATTAATCAAAATAGTGAAAATAATACTTATCCTAAGGATATTTAAATAAAATCATATGTATAGAAATTCCCTACCAAGCATAGTTTGCTATTTTGTCCTGTTCTAATGGTCAGATCAAATCTAGATCGTTAAAACGACTGTGAACTTCAAACTTGAATTCTGGGGTCATCTGAGCTCCAAATCAAGAGCGAAAAGAAGCTATGGAAATCTTACGATGTCTACTTTCATATGTAATAATAAAATATAGGAAATATTGTAAGAAACTTTGTATTTAAAGAAACTAAGATTTTTAGTTCCAAGATCTTGAAGATCTGGGATGATCAGACCTTAAGGATTTAATCTATTTATGTTATAATGATAAAGATATGTGAAATTGAGGGTTTAATATGACAAATCTATGATAAATTAAGAAATTTACCCTTTATGGTAGAAGTGACCTATCCAGAGTCATCTAAGCTCCATATCAAGAGCGAAAAGAAGCTATGAAAATCTTACAATGTCTACTTTCATATGAAATAATAAAATTTAGGAAATATTGTAAGAAACTTTGTATTTAAAGAAAATAAGATTCTTAGTTCCATGATCTTGAAGATCTGGGATGATCAGACCTTAAGGATTTGATCTATTTATGTTATAATGATAAGGATATGTAAAATTGAGGGTTTAATATGACAGATCTATGATAAATTAAGAAATCTACCCTTTATGGTAGAAGTGACCTAAATTTTGTAAAGAAACTTTCTTAATCATTAAGATTAAGCATGATCAAACCCTAGGGATGGGTTGGAAGGAGTTAATAATGATGAGATCTAGTAAGATCATTGATCAGTTATGACAAAAACATGTGACGATGATCTTTGAACCTATAATGAAGTAAAAACCCTAGATCTAAGGAAAGGACTTAAGATCTAATAGTTGGATCATATTAAAAGACTCTAATGATGTAAATTGATTAGTATGATTTCATTTAATTATTAGATTTATTTTAACTTTAATTTATTGCATGATTATAGGATCCATGCTAAGTTATTTCTTCATTTTGATGTAAATGATCTACATGTTATTAGATGGTTGGATTTAATCATCTTAAGGCCATGTTAGTACACATGATTTTATTTAAATATTCTTAGGATAAGTAATATATGAATTTGGGCCATGCTAGTTTAATTTGAGTATGGACTATAGTATGATTTTCATTTAAGATGGTAATGGAATTGTGATTTAAGATCATGTTAGTTTAATTTGATTTCATTAATTAGGGATCATGATAGTAGTTATATAGTATTACTATCCTTAGATTATTGAATTTATATTAGTTTTATGCTTTGAAGTTTATGATTCATTATTGTCATATTTCTTAGTAGATTTAATTGATAATTAGTTATGATAAAGAGCATAAAACACCAAAAATGTAACCTAATGTGTTTTAGGATTACATTGGTAATATACAATTACCTGGCATTTCATTATGCCGTATATAAGGCATTTCACTATGCCTATCTCATATGTATCATAGTGCAAAATAAATCAAAGGACTACCATGCTTGTAGTCTAATCCGTACAGCGTACCTGGATAACTGCCCAATAATATACTCATACCATATTTAGTGGAAATGTAAAATCCATGTCCGTATGGGGGGACTATAGCTGTCACAGTGGTGGCCTTCCCATAATTTCCCCACCCAACTTTCTGCCTTTCTTAGGCATGAAATTCATTATCAATAAATTTTGGAGAGCGGGTCACCAAACCCTCATAACTCCCCTAACATAGCATCCCCAAGCCTATGCCTATTTAAAACAAAACCACAAGCCTCCATGCTCGTATGTAAAATATTTCTTATACGTATCAGACAATATGTCTATTTATCTAGAGCTGGAATATCTTCTACTTCCCTATTCACTTAGGTTTTTCTTCAACTCTACACTTAAGCATTTCATATCTATTTTCTCATTATTTGGTTGGATCATAAGGATTTAGCACAAGGTATTTGCATTATACATGTCAACATTTTTATCCATAAGATCATGTATTCAACATGTATCTTTCATATAGATGCATTCATAAAATCCTCCTACCTCAATAGGGTATTCTTACTCCTTAAAGTCTGTCATAGTCTTGATTAACGTATATCTGACAAATCATACGTATAATGTCATCTTTATATCCAAAGGTACATATTACATGTTCTTTTGATCATCCTTAAGTAGGATGATCTGAATCTTTCTTCCATGAATCACATATGATCATGGGTTCAGATCTTCTAACCTAATAAATCTATATTACAAGTATATTCACATAATAATAATCTACTCTACATTTGTATTTCTTTTCTTTTGTTGTTTTTGATCATTCAAGATCTCCTCTTGGATTCTTGTTTGATCATCTTTATCTTATTTATAATTTTTATTAGGATTAGTTAATCTGCTAACCTTTTATGTTCTTATTATTATTTCTCAACTAATTAGTGTTACTGGTTTGAGGATAATTTATTCACTCTTAATTCTAGACAACTCCTCTTATATCCAATTGACTAAGGCTTACCAGCTATAGGCTGCTCAAAAAGTGGTTGCTTCAATCCTCATATAAGGAGGTGTTTAGACCTCAACAAACGTCGCAAGAAGGTGAGGGAAGAGTGAGGCTCTATTAGATAACCCCCTTAACCCCAATGTTCAGCATCCACTATAGTGACCTTAGCTCAACCTTCCATAAGGTTCCTATGAGCTCATAAATGCTAATTTATCTCTACTTGATTTTTATTAATGTTCATGATCATATAAAATGTCATTCATGGATGTGTATTATTCTCCTAATTTGGGCCAAGGAAATGGTAAACCATTCCTTATATTATCTTGCTACTTAAGTCCAAGTCAAGTCATTCCTTCTTATTTATGTCATGAAATTCTAATTTCTCATTAGGTTACATTTTTGGTGTTTTATGGTCTTTATCATAACTAATTATCAATTAAATCTACTAAGAAATATGACAATAATGAATCATAAACATCAAAGCATAAAACTAATATAAATTCAATAATCTAAGGACATCAATATTATGTAACTACTATCATGATCCCTAATTAATGAAATCAGATTAAACTAACATGATCTTAAATCACAATTTCATTACCATCTTAAATGAAAATCATACTATAGTCTATACTCAAATTAAACTAGCATGGCCACAATTCATATATTACTTATCTTAAGGATATTTAAAGAAAATCATGTGTACTAATATGGCCGTAAGATGATTAAATCTAACCATCTAATAACATGTAGATCATTTACATCAAAATTAAGAAATAACTTAGCATTGATCCTATAATCATGCCATAAATTAAAGTTAAAATAAATCTAATAATTAAATAAAATCATACTAATCAATTTACATCATTAGAGGCTTTTAATATGATCCAACCATTAGATCTGAAGTCCTTTCCTTAGATCTAGTGTGTTCACTTCATTATAGGTTCAAATATCATCTTCACATGTTTTTGTCATAACTGATCAATGATCTTACTAGATCTCATTATTATTAACTCTATCCAACCCATCTATAGGGTTTGATCATGCTTGATCTTACTGATCAAGAAAGTTCCTTTACAAAATTTAGGTTGCTTCTACCATAAAGGGTAGATCTGCCATATTAAACCCTCAATTTCTATATCCTTATCATTATAACATAATTAGATTAGATCTTTAAGGTCTGATCATCTCAGATCTTCAAGATTATGGAAGTAAGAATATTATTTTCTTTAAACAAAAAGTTTCTTACAATATTTCCTAAATCTTATTATTTCATATGAAAGTAGACATCATAATCTTTCCATAGCTTCTTTCCGCTCATGATTTGGAGCTCAGATGACTCCGAAATTCAAGTTTGAAGTTCACAGTCATTTTAACAGTCCAAATTTGATCTGACCATTAATGTAATGACTCCAATTTTGTAATATTGAAATTCCAAGTTAAGCAATGAAAAGATCAATTTTTGAAGATAAGGGCATTTTAGTCATTTCACTATTCACCTTGATTGAACCCAGGAATTTGGTCCTAAAAATGGTTCCATTAGATGTGTCTCGGAAAAAGGAATCCAACGAGACCAAAATACCCAAAATGGAGTTAAAATGAGCAAGTTATGGCCCTTTGAAGTTCAGGGGCAAAACTGTAATTTTTATAAAACTGGTTTTAACCTGCAAAACACAGGGGCCCATTTTAATACGGGCACCCCTTCATCTTCAACCTCTAGAGGGTTCTAGAACGGCGGTGATTGGAGGAGAAATCACCTCCATTATGGAGGTTTCTCCACTGCCGTTCAAAGGCGGTGAGAGCCCCCTCCAGAACCCTCTCTTAGCTCTATAAATAGAGCTCTTGGGCGCCTCTAATGGCAGCCCAAAACGTTGAAGAAAACCAATCGTGGAGCAGTGACCTAGAGGGAAAAACAAGGAGAAAAACCCAGCAACGAGCCAGGTATGTCCGAGATTGCTCAAAACCCATCTTCACCATAGTCCCAAGAACAATTTCCCTAGGTTTTTGCATGAAAAACCATGCAAAATGGAGCCCTGGAGACTCACCAAGGACCCAGGGACGTCCCCTGGGCCGCACTGGTTCGACAGGGTTGAACCAGGGTGTCCTAAGGACGCCCCGTTTCCCCAACGAACAAGACGATCCAATAGGAACGTCACACGTTGTCCCACGTCGACCGTGATTTGAAAAACCAAACGGACGCGTCCAGGGACGTGGCCGCAAAAGGGACAGTTGGGTGAAAAACCCAGCGCGTCTGTAGACGCACCAGCTGAGGCGCACGCTGCAGACGCGCAGGGCGCTAGCGGTGCTGGTTTTTCGTTCCTTAAGGAAGCCAGGGTGCATGACGCAATCGCGCAGCGCCTTAGCATTCTGTTTTTTTCATTCTTAAGACTATGTACGTGCGACACTAAAACGCTTATAACCTGAGATCTAGAGCTCCGATTGAGGCACCGCAAAAGGCGTTGTATCCGTGTCAACAACGCAGACACATCCAAACTATAAAATCCTTGATCAAGGCCCAATCAAAGGTGGGCATGACCCTTAGAATAGGATGGTGGCGCGTGGCCACTAGAACTTTGGAAAACTGAGGATACCAAGGCCCAATTAGGACCTTAGGACACCCATAGGCATAGGGATGGACCCCTAATGCCTAAGTAATAAGACCAATTACTCTAAAACCCATAAAAGATAGGCCAAACTAACATTGATTCCCCAAACCATGATCAAGAGCGTCCGAGGACAAAAGGGTTAGTGCGACCTAGCCAGGTAGGTGCTCTATCACTATTAGATTCTTTTAAAAGAACTATTATTGTTTTGAGAACATATGTTTTAAATATATGACTTGTTTAGCATGACTTAATTCAGCATGCATGATAAATGCTTTGTACATAGACATGTTTTGTAAAATGATTGCATATACATTATGCACATATATGTTTTGCAAACAAGTGCATACATTGCATGATTTAAGTACTTGCAAAGATTGCATGTCCTTGAGGGTTGCCAAAAGACGCTGGAGTGCCGAGGGCCAGGCAGTTGTGAGGGACCCAAAGAGGACAGGTTTTGAAAAGAGGTTTTGGCTTATTTGATCTTATGTGATTTGGGCTAGTAAGCCCGTGGGTGCTATGTCGAGGGGTCTGGGTTGGCCACCCGGCCTCTACCACTATTAGGTGGATGGGTGCCACGCCCAAAAAGAGGCAAGTCCCTACGTCAACTGCATGTGGTACAGGGGGCTACCACTGGTGTCACGGCACTAGGTCGACGTGTCATAGGCCCCGTGGAGGCTATGACCGAGTGTCCTCAGGTACCCGGGGACCACACGGCGAGGAGGTCGTGGGCATAGTGGACCCTATAGTTTGAAGATTTATGTGCATTGCATATGGCATGATATAAGGTTGATCGACCATACCATACTAGAGATCCATGAGTTGGATTCCATGAAGCATCTTATGCATATCATGATGTTATGATACATATGTATATGATACTTTCGATTTTGGATTATATGATCCTTTAAGTCGTTAGTATTTCAGTTTAACAATGGATTTTAATATCGATCTTGCGCTTGAGTAGTCAAACATACACATGTTTTGAATGAGCATATGATTTTAAAACATCTCATGCATTATAAAACTAGTAGTGATAGGCTCCTGCTAAGTATAGTATATACTCACCCAATCCTCAACATTTTTCAGACATTAAGTAAATACTTAAGGGCAAGGAACGCTTGTGCTAGGAACCACCCAGACTAAGTACAAGTAAGTAAAACTCCTACCTTATCTTTCAATGTTACTTGATTGTAGTTACTCTCTAATAGTGAAATTTGTGACTAACACTTTCTTGGGAATAATATTGATTTAAACTTTGCCATGGCTAGATAAATTGAGAATGTGTTTTGACACTCGGGGTTTTTATGAAAGATTGTTTTCCAAATGAAAAAGATTTTCCTGCATTTCATACTTACAAAACAAGAGATCTGGCCTTTTTATCAAAATTGCATCATATAAAAACCTGGGTCGTCACAGTTGGTATCAGAGCACGGTTTAACATTACTTACAGCCCAGTTATGAGGAGAATAACTTATAATCAAGTTTAATCGATGAAAGAGTAAGGGGTAATTGGATAACACAAACTGAGATTTGGTGAATTGCCTTGTGATTACAGATGCCTAGAAAGAAGGGAAGCAATGCTCCAAGACCTGAAGCCCCACCAGTGGACTCCACTGGGTCGGGCAACGGGATGGCTAAGTTATTCCAACAATTCTTACAGAACATGGGACAATACATGAATAGTCAAAGCCAAACTCCTACCACCCGAGATCCTTCCCCTAATAAAGCAATAGATAGGACTGAGGTTCAGTTAGAAAGGTTTCAGAAACTAGCTCCCTCATTCACAGGAGAAGATGAAGCATCTACAGCTGAAAAATGGTTAATTGATATTGAAAAGATATTTAAGGCCATGAACATAGCTGAAGAAAGAAAAGTACCCATGGCCACATTTGTGTTTAGGGGAGAGGCTACCTTTTCGTGGGAAACAACGGAAAGAACTTATTTTGATCAGCAAGAAACAATAGGATGGGAAGAGTTTAGAAAGGTCTTTAACGACAAATATTATCCTAAACACATAAGGAAACAGAAGGAAAAGGAATTTATGGACTTAGAACAAGGAAATATGACCGTCCAACAGTATGAAAGTAGATTCTTCAGCCTTCGAAGATTTGCACCACGTGCTTGTGCTGATGAGGAAGATGCGGCAGAAAGATTCGTAGATGGACTCAACCCAGGACTCAGGAACAGAGTTCTAGGTTTCCAACCTTCCACAGTAGCCAAAGCCGTAGAGATGGCCTCCCTATATGAAAAAGATTATCAAAGGAACCAGGCAATAAGAGAAACTAAGAACATCAACACCATGAGGAACAAAGGAAAGAGGCCCTTTCAATCATCTGGACCTAGGCCACCTTTCAAGAAGCCGTTTGAAAACAAAGGAAGAAGACCAGAGTGGAAGGCATGCCCTAGGTGTAACAGAAATCATCCAGGCAAACCATGTCCCACTTTCAACATCACTTGCTATAGTTGTGGAGAATTAGGACATTTTTCTAGTAACTGTCCAAAAAGGAAAGTACAAGAGCGTAAAGAAGATCAAGTTCCAAAAAGCTAAGGACGTGTCTTTACCCTCACTTCCAATCAAGCCCAAGCTTCAAATGCAGTCATTGAAGGTATTCTTTCTATCTCTGATACACCTACTAATGTTCTATTTGATACAGGCTCCACTCATTCTTTCATATCCCGGGAATTTGCATCATCCTTGGACATTATACCACAGGACTTAGACTTCACTCTAGAAGTCATGACTCCTGTAGGCCAGGCACTTCCCACCTATTCTTATCTCCAGGATGTCCCCATTTTGATCAAGGACCATTTGCTACATGCCAATCTTATCCACTTAGATATGAATGACTTTGACATCATCCTAGGTATGGACTGGCTAGCCTTTCATCAAGCCTTTGTTGATTACCGTCAGAAACGTGTCACTTTTACCCTACCTAATGGAGACACTTTCACCCTCCAAGGAAGAAAGGATTATTCTAAAGCATGTGTTATTTCTGCCATGAAAGCAGTTAAGCACATTGCTCAAGGATGCCCCTTCTTCTTAGCCAAGATTGAATCCATCGAGAATCCCCAACCAAAGCTAGAGGATGTCGAGGTAGTCCGAGAATTTCCTGATGTATTCCCTGAGGACTTACCAGGTCTACCTCCACCAAGGGAAATTGAGTGCATCATTGATCTTATACCTGGCACTTCCCCCATTTCCAAAGCTCCTTACGAAATGGCTCCTGCAGAATTGAGAGAACTGAAGACACAGTTACAGGAACTACTTGACAAAGGGTTCATACGACCTAGCGCATCTCCGTGGGGAGCTCCAGTCCTTTTTGTTGAGAAAAAGGATGGCTCCATGAGATTGTGCGTAGACTATCGAATGCTAAATAGGGTCACCATTAAAAATAAGTACCCTCTTCCCCGAATTGATGATCTTTTCGATCAACTTCAGTCAGCCAGAGTCTTCTCTAAGATTGATCTACGATTCGGGTACCATCAACTTCGAGTTAGATAAGAAGATATCCCCAAGACAGCCTTCAGGACTCGATACGGCCATTATGAATTCAAAGTGATGTCCTTTGGTTTGACTAATGCTCCAGCCGCGTTTATGGACCTCATGAATAGGGTGTTCAAGGAGTACTTAGATAAATTCATCATAGTGTTTGTGGATGATATCTTAATATATTCTGAAACTCCTGAAGACCATATGGAACATCTAAGGATAACATTAAGCACCCTACGAGCACACAAGTTATATGTAAAATTCAGTAAGTGTGAGTTTTGGCTGGAAAAGGTTAATTTCCTAGGACACATTATTTCTCAAGATGGCATAGCAGTTGACCCCACTAAGGTTGAATCAGTACAGAACTGGGAAAGACCTAAGACAGTCACAGAAATAAGAAGCTTCTTAGGACTTGCCGAATATTACAGGAGATTCATCGAAGGTTTTTCACAAATGACTTTACCTCTAACTAAGCTGACCAGGAAAGACACAAGATTTGAATGGACTGATAAATGTGAGGAAAGCTTCCAAGAACTAAAAAGAAGGTTGACTACCGCACCTGTCCTTACCTTACCTTCAGGATGTGGCGGATTTGAGATATACAGCGATGTCTCACAACAAGGACTAGGCTGCGTACTTATGCAATAGGGGAAGGTGATTGCTTATGCTTCTTGGCAACTCAAGAAGCATGAAGTCAATTACCCGACCCATGACTTGGAATTAGCGGCCATAGTCTTTGCCTTGCGAATATGGAGACATTATTTATATGGGGAAAAGTTTGAAGTTTTTACAGATCACAAGAGTCTTAAATATATCTTTTCCCAACAAGACTTAAACATGCGACAAAGAAGATGGATGGAATACTTAAAGGACTATGACTTCTCCATTCATTATCACCCTGGAAAAGCTAATGTGGTAGCTGATGCATTAAGTAGAAAAACCCAAGGGATGTGTGCAAGTTTATTAACTAAGAGATGGAAGCTATTACAAGAAGTAATCACATGGAAACCAGACATAAGTAAGCACAAGATCATTATGGCAGGTCTAACCATAAAGTCAGCTGTTAATGAAAAGGTTAAACAAGAATAGAAAGGAGATCCGGATATACAAGCTTTCATAAGGAAACCAGGGTTTACAAAAAGAGAAGATGGTAGCATTTACATGCAAGAAAGATTAGTGGTACTGGCTAATGAAGAGTTAAGGCAAGAAATCTTAAAAGAGGCTCATCGGTCTAAGTATACTATACACCCAGGAGGGACTAAGATGTATCAAGACTTAAAGAAACAATATTGGTGGGATGGTATGAAAAGAGACATAGGGGAAATTGTGGCAAAGTGTTTAACATGTCAACAAGTAAAGGCTAAACATCAAAGACCTGCGGGATTGTTACAACCCCTTGAGTTACTCAAATGGAATTGGGACCATATTACAATGGACTTCATCGTAGGGCTACCCAAGACCTCTAAGAGTCATGACATGATCTGGGTAATTGTTGATAGATTAACTAAGACAGCCCATTTCCTTCCTATAAGTCATACCCAATCCACTGACAGCCTATCTCAGCTGTACATCAAAGAGATAGTAAGTCTACATGGTATACCCCTTAGTATCACTTCAGATAGGGATAGCCGCTTCACTTCGCAACTCTGGAAGTCTGTCCAAAAATCCTTAGGATCTTCCTTGAACTATAGCACAGCCTTCCATCCACAAACCGATGGACAATCAGAGCGCACAATCCAGATAGTCGAAGATATGTTGCGGACTTGTGCCCTTGATTGGAAGCAGAGCTGGGATGAAAACCTACCGCTAGTCGAGTTTGCGTACAACAATAGCTTTCAGTCAAGCATTGGCATGGCTCCATACGAGGCGCTCTATGGGAGACCCTGTCGATCACCCACCAGTTGGAGTGAAGTTGGAGAGTCCAGGGTGCTCCAGTCCGAGCTGGTAGAGCAATGTGCTAAGAAGGTCAAACTCATAAGAAGACGCCTCCTCACAGCTCAAAGCCGCCAAAAGAGCTATGTTGATCGAAGGAGGAGACCATTGGAATTCGACATAGGAGAGCACGTTTTCTTGAAGATATCTACCACTAAAGGAGTTATGCGGTTCGGTATTAAAGGCAAGCTTAGTCCGCATTACATAGGACCTTTTGAAATCCTGGAGAAAGTGGAAAAAGTGGCCTACAGGATCGCACTACCACCTCAGCTATCCGAAGTGCATAACGTATTCCATGTATCTATGCTAAGGAGGTACGTGCCTGACCCCGCTCATGTCATCAACCAGGTACCCATAGAGTTGATGGAGGATCTCAAGCTAGAAACGAGACCAGTTGAGATCCGGGATCGTAAGAATAAGAAGCTGCAAAACAAGGACATACTCTTAGTCAAAGTTTTGTGGAAAAATGCGCACATGGAAGAAGAGACTTGGGAACTGGAGTCAGAAATGCGAGAAAAGTACCCTGAGATCTTTTGACTGTATATAGTAGAATTTCGGGGGAAAAATTCCCCTAAGGGGGTAAGAATGTAATGACTCCAATTTTGAATATTGAAATTCCAAGTTAAGCAATGAAAAGATCAGTTTTTGAAGATAAGGGCATTTTAGTCATTTTACTATTTACCTTGACTGAACCCAGGAATTTGGTCCTAAAAATGGTTCCATTAGATGTTTCTTGGAAAAAGGAATCCAACGAGAACAAAATCACCCAAAACGGAGTTAAAATGAGCAAGTTATGGCCCTTTGAAGTTCAGGGGCAAAACTGTAATTTTTACAAAAACGGTTTTAACCTACAAAACACAGGGGCCCATTTTGATACGGGCACCCCTTCATCTTCAACCTCTAGAGGGTTCTAGAACGGCGGTGATTGGAGGAGAAATCACCGCCATTCTGGAGGTTTCTCCACCGCCATTTAAAGGCGGTGAGAGCCCCCTTCAGAACCCTCTCTTAGCTCTATAAATAGAGCTCTTGGGCGCCTCTATTGGCAGCCCAAAACACTGAAGAAAACCAGTCGTAGAGCAGTGACCTGGAGGGGAAAACAAGGAGAAAAACCCAGCAACGAGCCAGGTATGTCCGAGATCGCTCAAAACCCATCTCCACCATAGTCCCAAGAACAATTTCCCTAGGTTTTTGCATGAAAAACCATGCAAAATGGAGCCCTGGAGACTCACCAAGGACCCAGGGACGTCCCTTGGGCCGCACTGGTTCGACAGGGTTGAACCAGGGTGTCCTGAGGACGCCCCGGTTCCCCAACGAATAAGACGATCCAATAGGAACGTCACACGTCGTCCCACGTCGACCGCGGTTTGAAAAACCAAACGGGCGCATCCAGGGACGCGCCCGCAAAAGGGACAGTCAGGCGAAAAACCCAGTGCGTCTGTAGATGTGCCCGCTGAGGTGCACGCCGCAGACACGCAGGGCGCTAGTGCTGCGGGTTTTTCGTTCCTTAAGGAAGCCAAGGCGCACGACGCAATCGCGCAGCGCCCTAGCATTCTGTTTTTTTCATTCTTAAGACTCTATGTACGTGCGACACTAAAACGCTTATAACTTGAGATCTAGAGCTCCGATTGAGGTGCCGCAAAAGGCGTTGTATCCGTGTCGACAATGCAGACACATCCAAACTATAAAATCCCTGATCAAGGCCCAATCAAAGGTGGGCATGACCCTTAGAATAGGACAGTGGCGCGTGGCCCCTAGAACTTTGGAAAACTAAGGATACCAAGGCCCAATTAGGACCTTGGGACACCCATAGGCATAGGGATGGACCCCTAATGCCTAAGTAATAAGACCAATTACTCTAAAACCCATAAAAGATAGGCCAAACTAACCTTGATTACCCAAACCATGATCAGGAGCGTCTGAGGACAAAAGGGTTAGCGCGACTGGCAGTAGGTGCTCTATCACTATTAGATTCTTTTAAAAGAACTATTATTGTTTTGAGAACATATGTTTTAAATATATGGGTTGCTTAGCATGACTTAATTCAGCATGCATGATAAATGCTATGTACATAAACATGTTTTGTAAAATGATTGCATATACATTATGCACATATATGTTTTGCAAACAAGTGCATACATTGCATGATTTAAGTACTTGCAAAGATTGCATGTCCTTGAGGGTTGCCAAAAGATGCTGGAGTGCCGAGGGCCAGGCAGTTGTGAGGGACCCAAAGAGGACAAGTTTTGAAAAGAGGTTTTGGATTATTTGATCTTATGTGATTTAGGCTAGTAAGCCCGTGGGTGCTATGCCGAGGGGTCTGGGTTGGCCACCCGGCCTCTACCACTATTAGGTGGATGGGTACCACGCCCAAGAAGAGGCAAGTCCCTACGTCGACTGCATGTGGTACAGGGGGCTACCACTGGTGTCACGGCACTGGGTCGACGTGTCATAGGCCCCGTGGAGGCTATGACCAAGTGTCCTCAGGTACCCGGGGACCACACAGTGAGGAGGTCATGGGCATAGTGGACCCTATGGTTTGATGATTTATGTGCATTGCATATGGCATAATATGAGATTGGTCGACCATACCATACTAGAGATCCATGAGTTTGATTCCATGAAGCATCTTATGCATATCATGATGTTATGATACATATGTATATGATACTTTCGATTTTGGATTATATGATCCTTTAAGTCGTTAGTATTTCAGTTTAACAATAGATTTTAATATCAATCTTGCGCTTGAGTATTCAAACATACACATGTTTTGAATGAGCATATGATTTTAAAACATCTCATGCATTATAAAACTAGTAGTGATAGGCTCCTACTGAGTATAGTATATACTCACCCAATCCTCAACATTTTTCAAACACCAAGTAAATACTTAAGGGCAAGGAACGCTTGTGCTAGGAACCACCCAGACTAAGTACAAGTAAGTAAAACCCCTACCTTATCTTTCAATGTTACTTGATTGTAGTTACTCTCTAATAGTCAAATTTGTGGTAACACTTTCTTGGGAATAATATTGATTTAAACTTTGCCATGGCTAGATAAATTGAGAATGTGTTTTGACACTCGGGGTTTTTATGAAAGATTGTTTTCCAAATGAAAAAGATTTTCATGCATTTCATACTTACAAAACAAGAGATCTCGCCTTTTTATCAAAATTGCATCATATAAAAACCGGGGTCGTCACAATTAAACAGGACAAAACAAGCGGAATAGGATGTCCTGCCCTGTTTTACTGGTGACCACCAGTGGAAACAGGCTGGTGACCTGTAAATGGAAAGTCTAGGGGATTTTGTGATGAAGTTGTGAAAATTTTTGTGAAATTTTCAGAATTATTTATAGGCAAGTTTTTGAATTTTAAATTAATTTTTCATAAAAATCTCCTTCTTTCTTTTTATTATTTTATTTATGGGTGGAGTTTCCACCTCTGCCTTTTCCTCCACTAGAATCTAGTAGTGCATTGCTTAATTATTTTTGCTTCCAAAACATTGGCCTACTTTGTGGGCCCCACTTTCATGTGAAAAGACTATTTTGCCCTTTTATTCATAAAAATGGATATTATTTATCCAAACTCAGATTTTAGTGTACTCAATGGTGCTAGAATTGATTTTTTGAGTACCTTCCAAATTTTGAGTGCTTTCCAAATATTCAAATTTTAAATCTTGGTTATGGGTGAAAATGACCGTTTTACCCTTTTATGTAAAAAATTGAGATTTTTCATTCTAACTCAAAATTTAACAAAATTAGTGTTATTTGATTCAATTTTTCATGTACATTCTTAATTTTTATGTTTCCACTCATGATTTAATCTCTGTAAAAAGATATTTGCTTTTAACCTAATATTCCAACCTGAGTCTTCTGAAATTTCAAACTTTCATTGATTTTCTCAAATCAATTTACAAAAAAACTCAGGTTATTACACCCTTGTCCTTGCTTTGAAATTTATTCTAGTTTAGTTCTGTTATTCCTTTACTTGTTGTTTAATGTTCTTGCCTTTTTAATTCCATGTGTTTTTGTGCTTGCTTTGTTCCTTGATTCTATGATGTAATTCTTTACTTTAAGTACTTAGTTTCTTGCTTGTTTGCTTCCTTATTTCAGTCTTAGAACCTTGCATTCAAAGGACCACAACTCTATTGAGGTGGCAGCCAAGAGTTTGTAGTGCTTGGATCAAGTCTTGGGATTTGAATCTCCTTAAAATCTTTGCTCTTTCATTGCTCTCTTTCCTGTCTTTTCATGCTTTTTTTTCTCCTCAATTCTTCTTTGGATTCTACTTGCATGCTATCTAAGTTTAATTTAAGATTGGTAGAAAGTGTTTTGGATTTGACTGAGATCAAGTTTCATTCATTATAATGGTGCACACTTTTTAGATTTATATAGATGTATTATGCACACTATTTTGACGCAATTTTGGTTAATTCAATAAGGCTAATTGAAGTTCGTAGTTGATACTTGTTCCCAGTAGCTAAGTACTTTATATTTGAATGTTCTATTATAAATAAAGTGCTTGCTTTCATGTGCTAAGTGCTTAGATATTGAAAACAACATGCTACTAGAATTTCTAGCAACATAGTAATGTTTATGAATGTTTCATGCTTAGTGCTTAGCATCTATTACTTCTAGTTTGGTTGATTTTCTAAGAACTTATTTAGACTTTTAGGATGTTGAGTTAGTGCTTAGATCAAATTGTATGATAATTAGCTATAAGTCCATCAATTGTAGTCTATGTTTACCCCATAAATCATGCGTACCATTCATGGATCATGCACATGATACTTGGTAGCTTTCTTTTGAGTACTTGATTTTTTTTTTTGTCTTCTTGTTTCATTGCTTATTAGTTTAATCTTATTTTAGACCCATTTGAGTATTAATTTGCATCTTAGTTAGATAGTTTCTTGAATTGATTTTAGGAAGTTTTAAATTTAGAAAGTTTCTTTAATTATAGTTTCCATTATATGTGTGTTTCTAATTCTTGTTAATTTTAGTTAGATTTCCTTGGTTAATTATTTTTTCATATTAAAGTAGGTTTAGATAGTTTCTAATTTTAGTTTTAGAAAGTTTTAGGTTTAGGAAAGTGTTAGTTTTAGAAGGTGTTAGTTTAGGAAAGTTTTAATCTTTAGCAAGTCCTTTAAAGTTCATGTTTCCTAGAATAATTCATCTTAGTTTTGCATTAGTTGTTGTTTTAGAAAGCATGTTTTAGGAAAGTTTCTAAGTTTTGGTTTATCACTTCAGCATATTTCCTTATTCCATGTTTACAATTCTTGCATGTTAAGTTTCTTTGTTAATTTAAAGCCTTAGTCTAGGTCAAATCCAATTCTTTTGGCTAGGCTAAATAGTTTAAATGAGATCCATCCAATACACAAAATTTAGTGAGATTCCTCATGGGATCAACCTCACTTGCATGCAATTACAACACTGATTCATGTGGTTGTGAGTTAAATTAAAACATACACCTAAGTACTAAGTAAAAGCTCACTCAGATGACTAAGAAATAAAACACAATGAAGTAGAATATAGAGTAGTTATATAAGCCTCCCTTATCTTTACTCATGAGCCTCTCAATAAATGGTACAAATAGCTATAGGTGGACTAATATTTTTTAAGATCTATGCCATTCACAATATCTCCCTAGAGTTAGATGACCTACGATCCAATGTTTTTGTCTGTTGGATTAACCAAGCAATTGCTACTTTCAGTTGTAAAATGGATGGTGAAATATTCTCTCGTTCATATTTTTCCTACTTAAGAAAACAGCCGATAGAACCATCTAGTGGGTGAGAATTTCGGTGTATAAGTCATCTAAATAAAGGAAAACAATGTGAATGGTTCTGATCTTAAAAAATTTGAGCCTAACCTATAGTTGTAGTTGGTTTACATCATTTATCAAGTGGCTCATGAGAAAAAAGCAAGAGGCTCATATATCAATACCCAAGAAATAACAATCCTACTATAACAACTTGTGGGAGTTTAAGAGAAAACAAAATAATGGAATAATAGAGAAATAGCTTGTGAAACAATTATATTTTATTCAATTGTGCAAAGAAGTGAAATGGAAAAATGAGTCTTGGATCAAATGGCATGAATGAGAAAAAAGTACGTGTATCTTCATAGAATTGCATCTTCTTGGAGAAGTAATATTAGGATTACCATGTTGGAAGTTGATGCTAGATTTCTAATAATCTGGAAGTAATTACTAGAGAGGTTGTTGATTTTTCTAGCAATCTACATTCTAAAGATATGGGATACGAGCCTACTGCAATGAACAACACACTTTAGGAGATTGAATCGAGAAGATAAGGATAATTTTGAGTTGCCATTCTCTGATGAAGAAATTCTTAATGCTGTTCTGGACAAAAAGAGTTCGAACTACATGGTCTTGAGTTAAATTTCTTTAAGAATATTGGGGTTTTGTTAAGAATAATGTGCTAGAGGTTCTAAATTGTTTTGCTAAAGGTTTGAGCCATGATTGTTAAGATTATTTTGCTAAAGATGGTGTTCTTTGTATAATGCATAATATAGCAGAGCATTTGGATCTATTTTGAGGAGTTTGTGTTAATTATTCATTTTTGTATAAATTACCCTAATTTAGCATGCCATTAGACATATTTTTAGGACATTATTTAAAATTTTATTTAAAAATATATCAATTGAAATTTTTATCATCTGATTATAATTTGGTGTTTTTCAAGGTTAGATGAAGATCTAAGGACTTTTTCTACATCCGAGCCATCCATGTGGTTAGATCAAGCTGATCAACATTTTGGATCAT
The DNA here is from genome assembly GCA_035236585.1 of Warburgia ugandensis. Classification (NCBI taxonomy): domain Eukaryota; kingdom Viridiplantae; phylum Streptophyta; class Magnoliopsida; order Canellales; family Canellaceae; genus Warburgia; species Warburgia ugandensis. Next base: position 57,841,545 of record CP141128.1, read on the forward strand.
TGATCAAGCTTGGATTGAAATGGATGACTCAAATCAAATCGAGAAAAATTGGATAATTTAGATCAAATCAAGAAGCACCTCAAGTTTTAACATTTGTAATTACAAATGGTTGAAGTGTCAAAGGATTCCAAGATTGGAAGAGATTAAGGAAGATCAACAGTAATCTAAATGATCTATCTTTGGACAGTAAAGATTGCTTTAGAACCACCTTAGAATATGATATTTTAAGCATGACTAGTCACAGATGTGGACTTTTCATCATCTTGAAGGAGTTTAATGGATTGGATTATCCAAATTCATTTTTTATGCAAAATAAAAAGGATGTCCAATTTCAACCATCTTGGACATTTGAGATTAGATCTTGAGAATATGTTAGAGATTAGAAGATTGGACATTCTAGATGTATACCTTGATGATCAAGGAAGGAACTTGCATATGCTTCTAAAGTTTTGAAGTGAAAAAAAAAAAAAACATCTACAAGGTTGCTTGGGGGACTTAAAGAGAAATAATAGGAAATTTCTTAATCTAAGAGGTTTCCTAAGTTGGAAACTAAGTCAAGTTAAAAACTCTACTTAACCACAATTGTTTGGGGAGAGAGATTAGAGGCGAAAACTATTTCAAAACCAACCTCTCCACGATATATATATATATATTAGATAGGAGCTACGAAAGGAGGGAGAGCTTGAATAGTGTATTTTATTTAGAGAAATTTTATAAAATTGTAGTTATATCCTAATGCATGACACATGAAGAAAAACCATGATTGGTCATAAAATTTAATAAATTTAAATTGGTATTTTTAATTAGGTATTAAAAGTGAATAAAAAGAAAATTCTTTTCTTTAGTATTTTAGCTCTTTATTTAATGCAATGTTTTAGGATTTATTTTGGATTGTTAGTCTTTAGCTTTAATTCATGTTTAACTATTTTAGTTTCCTTAAATAAACTCCGTCAATGCCAGTCCCAAGCTCGGATGAAAAAGGAAGAGGTTCTTGCATCAGGTGCCAGCCAGCAAGGGAGAAGTTGAAGATGATTTTGATATTTCTTTCCTTCTTGCAAATGAATATGCATTTGTATATTAGTTTGCAAGGAAGAAATGAAAATCATCTCCAACTTCTTAAAAGTATGGCAACCCTTGCGTCGGGTGGTAGTCGGCAAGAGAGAAGTTGAAGATGATTTTGTTATTTCTTTCCTTCTTACAAATGAATATGCATTTGTATATTAGTTTGTAAGGAAGAAATGAAAATCATCTCCAGCTTCTTAAAAGTATGGCAACCCTAACATGACATGAATTGAAAATTGACATTCCCTCATGTTAGGGCATTCCCCATAAGTGATGCACTGCATCAGATCCCAAGGGCGGTGAAAAATGGGCAAGGCTTGCTTGGGTATTCCCCCAGAAGTGACATGCTACATGGGATCCCCAGTGTAGTGAAAAATGGGTAAGGGCTGTTAGAGCGTCCCCTCGGAAGCGACACGCTGCATTAGAACCCAGGTGCAGTGAAAAGTAGACATGGGTTCATGCCATGGAGGGAACTGGTAAATAGGATATCTCTAGAGCATAAGATTCGTATCACCCCATGGAATATAGGGACATTGACAGGTAAGAGTTTGGAGTTAATAGACATGATGAAACGTAGGAGAGTCAACATGGCTTGTATTTAAGAAACCAAGTGGAAAGAGGCTAAAACAAGAGAAATTGATGGGTATAAATTATGGCATGTAGGAAAGGATAATAATAGAAATGGCATAAGAATAATAGTGGATAAAGAATTAAAGATCAAGTTGTGGATGTTAAAAGAATCAGTGATAGAATTATAATAATAAGACTTATTCTAGGAAAGCAGATCATAAATATTATAAGTACATACGCACCACAAGTAGGGTTAAAAGATATAATCAGGAGATAGTTTTGGGAAGATATGGAGGGAGTCGTGCAAGAAATTCCCAACACTAAGGGAATATTTATAGGAGTTAACTTAAATGGCCATGTAGGAAAAGAAAAGGGAAGATATGATAAAATACACGAAGGGTATGATATAGGTGAACGAAATGAGATTGGGGAAACTATCCTTGATTTTGCTTTGTCATATAACCTGGCCATTGGAAATACACTCTTTAAGAAGAGGGATGAACACTTAATAACCTTTAAAAGTGGACTTCATAAAAGCCAAATAGACTTTTTTCTACTTAGGAATACTGAATGATCAATGTGTTAGGGTTGTAAGGTGATACTCGTGAGAGTTTAACCTCACAACATAGGTTAATGGTTATGGATATCCATATCAAAAGATGGAAGAAAGGAAATGAACTTAATAGGTATCCAAAAACTAAGTGGTGGAACGTAAAAGGAGAGAAAATAACCTTATTCACAAATAAGTTGATGTTAGAAGAAAACTAGAACTATGAAATAGAAGTAAACACTGTGTGGATTAATATTGCTGAGTCCATTAATAAAGTGGCAAAAGCTATCTTAGGAGTATCTAAAGGTAAAAGACAATTAGTAAAGGAAACATGGTGGTGGAGTGAAACAATGCAAAAAGTTATTAAAGAAATACATATGTGTTTTAAAGATAGTAGAAGACTAGAAATAATGAAAACTATGAACAATATAAGAATGCTAAAAAGGTTGCTAAGAGAATAGTAAGTGAGGCTAAACTTATGATGAGCTCTATAATAGATTAGGAACAAGAGAAGGTAAGAAAGATGTGTTTAAACTTACAAAAGTAAGAGAATAGAAGGGTAAGGACTTAAATCATGTTAAGTGATTTAGAAGTGATGATCAAAGGGTATTAGTCAAAGATGATGCGATCAAACAAAGGTGGGAAATGTACTTTCAAAAATTGTTAAATGACAATGGCTTTGAGAATATAAGGATTGAAAATAATATAAATCTAAATAACATTGGATATTATAGGTATGAACATAGGATTAGAATACCTAAAGTAAAAGAGGCCTTGAAAAAGATGAAATCAAGAAAGGCCATGGGACCCGATGGTATACTAATAGAGGTTTGGAAGCATATGGGAGATATTGGGATAGTTTGGTTGACTAAGTTGTTTAATAAGATTATAAAATCAAAGAAAATGCCTAATGAGTAGAGGAAAAGCTCTATTGTATCAATTTATAAGAATAAAGGAGACATATAGAGCTGCACTAATTATCGAGGGATCAAACTTATGAGCCACACTATAAAACTTTTCAAAAGAGTGATTGAGAAGAGGCTACGATGTGAGACAAGGGTATCGAAGAATCAGTTTGGTTTCATGCCTGGGAGGTATACCATGGAAGCCATTTTCTTACTAAGACAATTGGTAGAGAAATATAAGGAGAGGAGGAAAGACCACCACATGGTCTTTATCGACTTAGAGAAAGCTTATGATAAAGTCCCTAGAGAATTAATATTAAGGGTGTTGGGTGAGAAAGGGGTTTTGCGGGGATATATAGACATAATTAAATATATGCATGAGGGAGCAGTAGCAAATGTGAAGACCACTAGTGGCAAGACTGGTGATTTTTTTGTCACTATAGGATTACACCAAGGATCGACATTGAGCTCATACCTTTTCACATTGGTTATGGATAAGTTAACAAAACATCTGCACGAGGAGATTCCCTGGTGCATGCTATTTGTAGATGATATAATGTTACTTGATAAGATAAGAGAGGGTGTAAACATAAAGCTAGAGTTATGAAGAAAAGCATTAGAATATAAAGGATTTAAAATCAGTCGAACTAAAACATAATATATAGAATGCAATTTTAGCAAGGAGAGGAATAAGAGTGGAACACTAGTCAAGATTGATAACCAAGAAGTCCCCATAAAAGACTACTTTCAGTATTAGAATCAATGATTCATGAGAGTATAGAGATTAAGAGGGAGGTTACCCAGAGAATCCAAGTGGGTTGGAACAAATGGAGATGTACATCTAGAGTTTTGTGTGATCGGTGAGTGTCACTCAAACTAAAAGGAAAATTCTATAAGATAGCCATAAGGGCAGCCATGCTCTATGATTAGAGTGTTGGGCAATTAAGGAACATCATGCTTATAGGATGAGTGTTGCAGAAATAAGGATGTTGAGATGGATGAGTGGTAAGACAAGAAAGGATAGAATTAGGAATGAAAATATTAGAGGAAATTTAGGGGTAGCACCAATAAGTAATAAGATGAGAGAGTTAGACTTAGATGGTCTGGACATGAAGACTGAAAACGGCACCAGTTAGAAGGAGTGAGGCAATGCAAGTAGAAGGTTCTAAAAGACAAGAGGAAGGCCCAAAAGAATGTGGATAAAAGTGGTGAGGAAAGATTTAAAAACTTTAAGACTAAATGAAGCTATGGTACTTAATAGAGAGGAATGAAGGAATAAGATTCATGTGGCCGGCCCCTAATTGGGATAAGGTCTTGATGATGATGATGAGTTTCCTTAAATAGTTAGAAAGTTTATTTTTTAAGCTTTCTAATTTATTTTCATAATATTTAGAATTAGTTTAGAAATCATGCTAGGCAAATTTTCTTTGGCCTAAGATTAAAGTGATATTATTTTTTATTAGAACACTACTTATGAAATTTTTAATCTTTTCGTTATCTTAGGAAATTAAACTTGAAAATTAAATAATTTGAAAAAAATAATTTATTCTTAGATTAATTCTTTGATTTTATGCTATTGCTTTTCATGGTAGATGCATATATAAAGGATCTTTGATCCATTATAGTTACGCTTTACATTAATTAATGATTAGAATTTGATGAATATCTAATTAAAAAAAATTAAAAATTAAAAAAAATTTAAACTAATTTTCCAAAGAAAATATTTTTTGAGATGGTAATTTTAGTTTCAATTTGATTCTTGAGTTATATAAAAAGGTAAGTGGTAGATCTAGTTTGAAACAAGTGATCTTCAATCATAACAATTCGAATTTAAATTAAAAATCTATTTTTCATCTCATCCATGAAATTAAAAAACCATCTTATTTCTTTAATTTTACATTAGTTTTAAGATAATCAGTCTAGATCAACTTTGGTGCTCGATCTTTATACTATGTCCTCCTTGTGGATTCGAGCTTGCATAATACTATAACTGATTACTGTGCACTTGCAAGACAACTATAAATAATTGGTTTGATCATGTTGTGTTAGTGTCAAATTATATATGTGTGTGTGTGCATGAATCTACGGTTCTGGAGAGTGGAGAAATCAATTGTATCTTATGACAACTATTTTCTGACTGTGGAAGAGGAAAACTAGCATGAGCTGGTGAGCATACCTCCATATAGAGGGAATCACGTAAATTTGTGTGTTTTTTTCACTTTTTATAACATAATAACAGGATCATCTCCAACAATAACATTGTTTGTACTAACCTATGTAAGTAGGTACAGATATTTCGGTTGCTGCTTCTTTTTATGATATGCTTGATTAGTGTTGTATGTATTTTCATTTTCAAAGGAACTTTAACCGCCAAATTAGCATCTATGCTGAGAACAGAAAGCAAATTCGAAAGCCTCAAAAATAAGTCCACGAAAACTTACAAACATAGTATCTGCACTCTGATCGATGAACAAATTTACCAACTAATATCTCACGAACAAACATGGGAAGAGTGAAACTATGCATCGGTAGAGTAGCTATGCAGAAGCTAACTTGATATAAACAAATAAAAGGAAAAGAAATGACAACCAAGCTACTACTGTGTAAGAAAAAAGTGAAAAAAGAAACTGACCCATATATTGATTCTTCACCTCTCCCCGTCCCGTTGGCTCTCCACCTTGCACGATGAAATCCTATCCTATTTGAAGAGAGAAAATGGAAAAAGTCAGCACAAAATTGGGTGGAAGCATATAACCATGATAATCCTGTGGAACCTAACGTTGTCATAGTAACCCCTTTGAGAAAGCTCAATGAAGTTCCTGCAAGTCTTGGGGGCGTGTTTGTAGCATAACTGCAAATATAAAGCAAAAATCTGAGTAGAGAAAAGGGGTAAGAAGTAAGAAGAGAAGAGAAAAGGAAAATTGTATTGAGAAAGGTTGACAGAGAATAAACGAAACCTCAAAAGTGAAAGGGTCCGTGCAGGTTTCGGAGTAATCTCTGGAGGTCTTCTATGTACCCACATTTCCTTCTCTGTTTTTTCTCTCCTCTCAGGTTTCGAAGGAAGAAGTTGCGCTATACATCTAGTATCCTACTACCCTCAGCGGCAGAAAATCTACTCTTACAGTAATTTTTAGAAGATGACGAAAATACCCCTCAGATCACTTCGTTTAAATACCTTCTTGCTCTTTTCTCCCTTGGTTTTCGCCATCAAAACCCCCTTCAGATCCACCAATTTGTGTCATCTTTCGATCATGGCAGAGAAAACCCATATGGATGCTGAAGTTAGGAATGGGTCTACGAAGACCCAAAACTTCCCAACCCCATTATCTCCACCACTGCCTTTGATTTCGAAGCAGATAGAACTGGAGAGAGCCATGACTGCGTCTTCAAAATCTAGTCTTTTTTCTCTTTCCAGAAGCGAAATCATATTTGAAGATGAATGGCTTATTGCTGTCAATAAACCTTCTGGGATTTACTGTGAGACCGTTTTGTCTTCGATTCCCCGTCTTCTTACTGACACCATGGATGTGGTTGGTAAGCTTTTTTTTATTATTATTATTTTGTCCCGATTTTCTTTTTTCTGAACAATATTTACTCCCCATCTTCGGGCTCATGAATTCTTAACATTCTGACCTTCAATCAATGCTCTTCACTGATTCTTGGTTACTAATATGTTCTTGTCTTGGATAAAACCTTCTCCGGGAAACTGAAAAAGAGAGGATTAACTGTTGAAAATTGTCAGAGATGGTGTATGTTTATGATATGTGTTATAAGATTTCTGAATCCATCTTCACCTGAACTCGGTCTAGTGGTTTTATATTGTTGATTAAATAGAAACTAGATTGGCTGAATTGGGGTTATCTTCAGAAAATATGCTAGTATTGAAGTTTTCAGTTTGTTTGTATTCATCTGTCCATTAGAAATCCCATGAGTGATATGCTTATACTTCAGTTGAAGCTTCAAATGTGTAGATTTGTATTTTATTTTTTCCAAGAATCATTTTGATATGACTTCACCGGAGGGTTGAGTTGCCCCATTCTCTGTTCTTAAGATGGGCTATCTATATTGATGAATTTCATAATTTTTTAGGGACTGGAATCACCCCATTGGAGCTTCATCTTGCCAATAGGCTTGATCGCGACACAAGTGGTGTAATGTTAATAACCAAATCACATAAGGTGGCGAGCAAACTAGTTAAGGCATTCACTGATCACAAAGTGAACAAAACATATATAGGTTTATGCATTGGGGCTACTCCTGAATGGGAAAATATCAGAATAAAATCAGGCCATGGAAGATCAAAATTTGGTGCATGGCGGGTGTATTCAGTTGCAGACATTGGTCGGACACTTCCAGGAGGCTCATTGGTTAGAGACATGGAGACTACCTTTGAAGTGCTATCCATTGATGGGAAAGGGAACTTTAGAGAGCCCAAGTTTTTAACAAATGGAACTGAGTTGCTACTAGTTGAAGACCGAGGATCAATGCACGAAGGAAAGAATAACGAAGTTTTGATAAGAGCCTATCCTTGCAGTGGGAGAACACATCAGATTCGCTTACATTGTCAATATCTTGGAATTCCAATCAGAGGAGATGTGAAGTACAAAGGTGTACATGAATGGAGGGGGAGAACATATGAGACTCATGCCCTCCATGCTGAGAGCCTGTTGCTTAATCATCCTGTGACTGGTCTTCCTATTCAATTCCATGCCCCATTGCCTCTGTGGGCTAGGGACGCATGTCAGACAATGGAACAGGGCACTTGATGTAGTTTGGAATGCTTTAATGCGTAATCATCTTTCCTTCAATTCAGGTAGTAATCAACAGATTCAGTTTAGAGAACATTATTTACCTCAAGCCCTGAGGACTTTGAGATGACCATTTCAACAATTGTGGGGATTAACTGTTTCTGCACATTGTTTGTTGGTCAAAGAAAATCAGCAATCTTTGTATGCTCATCTCTCCTCAGTTTGTCATTTTTCTGTATATACCATTCTCTATAACATCAACAAACCAGGCACTGGGATAGAAAGGCTCTATAACTTTGATCACATTCTCTGCATTTTTGGCTGGTTGTATGTGCTCATAACAGAATTGTACAGCAGTAATAGAATGATAATAGTTAAAAGCAAAACCTTTTTAATTTTTGGTAATACTTCTCTTGATTTTCTATAATAACTTCATTCCGTGTTGCTCATTTGTTATTTCCTTGAATCTATGTTCTTGGAGTTGATTTGAAGCAAATATGGATGCAGATGTTTTATCCTTCAAAACTTGTCAGCTGCATAATATCAGACCTTGTGCATGTCAGCATCCGTGTATTTATGTCCCAACTCAATATTTGTGTTGTTTATATGAACTACTTACTTCTTTTTTTTCTCTGATGTGGTGGAGTCACACACACGCCCCGTTGAGAAGCCACAAACTCCTGATCTTTATGATTGAGAGTTCACTCTTTGCACCACTGCACTACCATTTATTGTGTCGCCATCCATGTATAGACTTCTTACTTGTGAATAACAACAAACGAAAATTGTGATGATATTACAAACCCTGTTTCCATGCTACATTTGACAGGGAAGTTTGGCTACTTGCGTTGTGATCTGAAGATAGCTCAGCTGAATAACTTCCATCCATTGGACTCTTTACCTAAATTTATGACTGTTTGACTTTCTCTTTTATCACTGTTTATTGAGATATCCTTTTTACCCTAGTAGATTATTACTATTTCCTGTGTGTGCAACTAGTCTTCTAAAAGATCTCTGTAACTAGGAGAATGGAAGGCCAATAAGTTATTGGAGATCTGCAGGTGACCAACGAAAATGTATCAAGGTTTCTCATTGACATGAGTTGAGCTATATCCATTTGTGATATTTCACCTTTCTTGGATAAAGTATCTCATGTAACAAGCAGCCATTCTGGCGGAGTGTTGCTAGTTAGTCTCTTACTGCTTGAGAGACTTCATGCGTCACAATCCCCTCTTCAATATCTCTTACTGACAAATTTTATATAAATCTCTTATCTTTGAAAGTTTTACACTTAAACTGACATTCATAGCATAAAGCTGCCTTCCTGCTTGAATCTGCTCCTCGTCTTTGTAAAATCGGCTTTCTTTTGATGGTTCAACTGTTAATCTTATGAATAAAACAAAAGAAATACTAAACCAAAAGGCTTGGAGCCAAACCACTCCAATTTTTGCATGCAAGGGTCAACCTATAAATGATCTGCTTAGTACATCTAGTCTAAAAATTATGTATATTGGAGAAGCCATTTAGAAGTGCTTTTCATGAACCTCTATAAATATTATAAACAATGGTTATATTCAAAAAACAAAAAGCCCGATTTTGTAACGTGCTAATGATTTTCAATTTCTGTTTACAAATCTAAAGTATGAGCAATTCAATAAATGATTCGGATTATTTAAAGGTGGCTTTTTCATGCACTAAGTTAGAGCGCTTTTAGTCCAAGCACTTATAAATCTTTGATTTAGCATTCCTCATAAAACAATATTGTACAGAATTTAACATAATTTCCTCGTCATGCATATCTAAAGTGGGACGACCATTTTTTATGATCCAATTCGTTTGATATTTTTGGTCAGTGGAGATCTGGCAAGTCTACTACCGGTTGGGTGATATAGGTCAACCATCGGGAGTCCCCATGTAAAACTGAGCATGTCTAATTGTATGACGATGATGTCAATATTGTAATCATACCAAAACAAAAACCATGCACACTAAAATTGTGCCCAATCAATGAAAGCGTCATTAGGCATGCATCCTCGTGAATTTTCAGTGTACTCTCTGGATTCCACCATTAGAGATTGGCAAAGCATCATTAGCAGCTCAATCAAGAAATAGAAACGCAAGCCTATGTGGACTTTGATGCTGCTAGCTTTGGAAATCCATGAATTAGTGGTATTCGAAGCCTACTTAGTTCTATTTGCTCAACAACTTTTGAATTTGCTGCCCCTATTGGCTTGGGCGATTCTGCCGAAGCTGAGATAAGTGCCTTAGCTAAAGGAATTGATCTTTGGAGCTAATCAAAATAAAACTCCACCATAATTCTCCTGTTTCTACACGAATAGAAGCACATAAAACAACAGAGACACCCTTCTAACCGGAGCCCTAATGGACTTCAAAAGAAATCGTTAGTGGCAAGGTGAAATGATTTTTTAAACATATAAGCTTCACAACCTTCACTCTGTGATGATAAAAGAATAGCACTTTCTCGCCAAAATCTAAGATCTCCTAAGAAGAAGCTTTCACCTTCTACATAAGCCAGGGGCTTACAGGTATTTACATATAGCCACGTGTTATCTTCATGCAACTACATTGTTGGGGGAAGGTATGCCTTTTCAGATAAAAAGACTTCAAAATGATAGTCTGAGTGCATCCCAATGACCTAAGTAAAAGTAGTTTCTCAAGGGAAATTGGATCACAATTCGCAAGTAGATGCTGGTGAAATTTTAGATTCTACTTACCAATGAACTCACAATACCTTTATATGTAGTTTTGCACATCCACTATATGAGAAATGATAAATACAATGACACTCTTATATATTTCCATTAGAAAAGACCCCACTGGATACACCTGGCAAGGGAAAACCGGAATTCTAGAATCTTTCGGTCACCTAAGGTCTCCCTTAATCAAAGAAAAACATGATCACGTCCCACTTTTCCTCCTTGATTTCAACCTACACTCTTTGTTTGCGTGCGTGCTTGCATGAGTGTAGTCTGAAAGACAATTATTAGCTTACCTCTGCCTAAGTACAAATATAGCCTACATTTATGTTAATGGTCTAGGCCTCTAGATTCTTTTAGTTGCAAACATAATTCATCAATGGTCAAAATGTCAACCGAACTCAAGATCGTCTAAAGGATATATTTTGGGGATAGGACTTACCTAAGGTAGGCCATTGAAGATGGTGGTCCCTAAACATATATGATAAGATTGGATGATCATGGCCTTTAACTTCTCTCAGTTGTAAACTAGTTGGTCAAATACCCATTGGCTCCTTTGAAACCACATTGTTGCCCTCAAATCTATTAGTCATGTTTCACCGTGCTCATTAAGCCCTTAATTGAATCAATCTACATCATAAATAGTCTATAAGAGATCAATTTAAACCACTATTTATTTTTCGTTAGGCAAAAGGATAAAGGGGCCCACCTAGACCACGTGTTTCATTTTAACTGCGTGGCAAGTTGCAAAGTTAAGTAATGAATCACACAAAATGGGCCCCATGTAGTAGCGATGAGAGGCCCTTCATCTTCTCAACATTTTCACTACCACCACAACGACCACCTCCCATGCACCACCATCACCACAACCACTACCACCCCTATGCACCACCATCACCCCCAGGACTTAAATAGAATGATTAATCATTAAAGATTAGAAAATCCACCAAATTAAACACAATTAAAGTTACAAATAATGATTAACAAAAATTACATTAGATATTAGTAGAGTTTTATATGGTGCGGTTCACAAAAATAGAGAAACTAGAAATCTAATTTAAGTAATAGTTGAAAATAAAAAAATATACAAAAAAGGTTTTAAACTATCGGAAAAATAAATTCATACTAATTTCTTGAATCTTATATTGGGATCAAAGTTGAGAGGCGGTCCAATAAGAGACAAAGAGATTATAGACCTTATGTTTAGGGGTTTCTTGCCTTGTGTCACGGGTTGAGATTTTTAGACACGCGTGCGGCACTTAGTCTTGTAATGCACTCAAGGCACCAAGGCTAAATTCAGCCTTCAACCCTCAAAACTCTCACTTGCTAGAGCTTTCACTCACTCACCCACTCAAGTAATGAGAGGAACTTAGAAGGAAACTCTCCCACTCTATTAAGCTTCACAAGTCTGAGATGATCTGAGCTGAATACAAGTGAGGAGCTTACACCTATTTATACTTGTTCTCACCCATCCACCTCCTCAATGGATGGTCTGGATTATTACAAATGTCTACAATCCAATGGCTAAGGACTATTCTAGACTTACTCTAGAAAACTCTACACAACTCTACACAAGTCTCTAACCTTTCCTCTTTCAAGATATTTACATGGAGTCTTCCAGAACCCATGCCTTCTAGAATTAGGCCTTCCTCCATGGATCTTCACCAATGGGTTTAAGTCCTTTAGACCTTGTCCACAGGCTAAATAAGCCTTCCATGGAGTCTGCAAGCCTTGGTCACGGACCTTGCAGTGCGAGCTCGTAACACTTGGCGCAATAATATAGTTGTCGTCATGTGACCTTGAGGTCAAAGGTTCAAGGCCTGAAAACAATCTCTTGCAAAATGCAAGATAAGATTACATACTCTTGACTCTTGTGGTCCATCCCTTACCCAGACCCTGCATACATGGGAACTTCATGCACTGGGCTGCCCCTATATTTAGGGGCTTCTACTTCTTATGCATGGCCTCTTTCTACTAGTTTGGCTCCTGGTCTAGCCATGGGTGCCAACTGATGTAGCCACTCCTTCATCTCCTCTGTCTTCTTCTCCTACTATGTCTCTCTTTCTTCTCTCTACAAAGGAAGAGCATTTCTTCCCTGCAACTTCACCTTTCTTATTCTCTACAACTGAAGCCATATCCTCTAGACCCTAAAAATGTTTAGTTGTTGGGAAGAAAAGATAGTTTAAAGGGTGCAAGGATCACAACTCACACCATCAAGAGTCATTAATGGTGTCTCTTCAATCACAAACCAGTTGGAATTAACAACTTCACAGCTGTTCATTGGTAGAGAAAGAGGGAAAGGAAATGGTTAGAAAAATCTAACATGGTACTCCATGTTAGATTAATAACATTTCCATGTCAGTCAAATAGCTTATGTAAGCAACTTTGATAACAGGGTGAACTGCATCAACAAAAATGGTTAGACAAGTAAGAAAAATATGCCACCTAGGCAAAATTTAATAGCATATACTAACTCAATGGCTAAAATAAAGATATGGCACCTTTTTGTTTGTTCAAGGGGGATATTGATGTAAGTACAAAATTTGGGGGCAAATTGAAATAGTTTCATAGTTTAGGGGCAATTCAGGTTGCAATACGGAACACATTTATAATTCCATCAATTACTCATTTGTTAGATGAGTTAGTCGACTAATTCTCTTATGGCCTTAGTTAAGGATAGCTGGTTTGAACCTGTATGAATCAATCCAGTGAAGTTAGGGAGCCTTATAGCTTCTCTAACCTTGTCGACTAGCGGATCATGGCTTCCTAAGTTCATTCATAGAGTTTCTTAGATGGCTTTAGCACATCTGCTCTGCACTTGCAACCACCATTTTACATGGGCGTGCTCATGTCCACTAAATTTGTACATGGGAGTACTTTAAAAAAGGAACCACTCAATCATTAAGAAAATGTGAAAAGCATGTTTTTTGGTTGAAGAATAGTGCATTATGAGGTGTGAAGTGGAAGATCACACTAGCTTATCGATTGTGCAAAAGCAAGAGCAAAAGTATGAGTGAAAAGCATACATGCTCTCATTATATGATACCACCTTCTACTTTCAGTTTTGATCAAGGTTGTCACTGTAAAGCTATAAGAAATGTATGGAATTTAGTGTCATCCTTTAGTACTCATTTTTACAACAAAAACACTTATATTTATCCCCACCAATTAGCTTGTCCACTTGGGTTCAAGTCGGCCAAATTATTATGAGTTGGCTCATTGTGTCACTTTCTAAGGAACTGAGTTCCTTTAGTGGATGGTTTAAGTACTTCAAGAGAATCGTGGCTACCCTAAAGGTTCATGTGCCTTTCATTGAACATCCATGTGCAAATTCAAGCAGTACAAAACTTCAAACAAGGCGATATTCTTGAATTGATTAGATAGACTTGTTACACATAAGAATCACCTAAACTTAGTCCTCTGATGAGTTGTGAATCTTACATCCCTTATTATGTAGGTACCTCCTTTTTGGTAGAGCCTAATGAGTGATTTTTCCTGTATTATGATCGGGCTTAGGGTTTTCAAGGTCTTTTATTTAGTGCTTTAAGAAAAAGCCTATTGTTTCTCACTCAAGCACTTAAGATAATTCAGCTTTAGCTTCCAAAACCTATGATCTTTGTTGGTCATAGTTTTTAATAAGGAATCTTAGATTCCTATCCACTAATGTACCATATATGATGGTGATCCCACTTTAGATGCTCATGTCAAGCATATAGAAGTGGATTGTCATTTTGTTTTGACAGATAACTAAAAGGATGACCATAATATATTCACCATATTAAGCCATCTTGCAAATTCATGATTAAAGGGGTCGTAACTCACCATCTTTAGTGATTTCTTGATAAACTTAGCATATTATCTATGTTTAGTTCGAGGGCGTGTGTAACCTTGTAGATAGAAATCTTCTAAATATCAGTTAAGTAATGTATTTAGAAAGTTTATTTGTTAAGGCACTTTCTTTTTCTTGTTTAGATAGTTTGTTCATTATTTTATAATTTTAATTTGTATATAATTTAGATAGATTGCTCATTATTTTATAATTTTAATTTGTATGTAATTTAGATAGATTACTCATTATTTATAACTTTAATTTGTATGTAACATACATACATACATACATACATACATACATACATACATACATACATACATACATACATACATACATACATACATACATATATGGAGAGGGGGAGAGAGAGTCTTTCAAGTTTTATGCAAACGTTTCTCTTCCTTCTAGTTGAACTTTCAAAATATTCACATAATTATTTGAGGCTTAAGCATAACTAAATTTCACTCACGTAAGAGTAAAAAATAAGGATTTTACAATATACATCTATATGAAGCCTTTAAGAAAACCTATAAAATTATAAAATTCATGTTTAGAATCCACCAATAAACAAAATTCCCACACACACACACACTTTCTCTCAATATATATATATATATATATATATGTATGTATGTATGTATGTATGTATGTATGTATGTATGTATGTATGTATGTATGTATGTATGTATGTATGTGTGTGTGTGTGTGTGTGTGTGTGATATATGCGCCCCTTTAGGAGGGCCAATATTTTTGAAGATATGCACTATTCCTAGTGTTTTCCTTAGCTTAGGTCAGCCATGATTGAAAGTTCTCATCCAATGAATTATCCTAGCTACTACTACATTCAATTTAAAATGGACAATGAAACATCCTAAGGTTCATTTTTCAACTCAAAGAAAACATCAATTGGGATCATTCAATAGATGAGATGGAATATGAACCATCTAAGAAAAGGAAAACATTGTAAATGATTCTAATCTTAAAAAATTTGGGCCTAACTTGAAAGATTGCATATATCAATAACCCTTAAGGAAAATAGACGGTGAAAGGTTACATATGTATCTATGTATGTACATATGTATGTATGTAAACTCTTCAATCATTAACATACAAGAAGGGCTTCTCTTGTGGTACCTTAGCAGCTCATTGGTTCCAGGTGCTCATGTCAGTGTTTAAACATTTAGAAAGAAAAAGGAAGAAAAGTTAGAAAACCCATCAAAACTATAAGAGAGTAAACAACAATATTTGGCTTGTCTTGAACATTGAACTAAATTTACAAATTGAAATCACAAGAAAAGCACTTGGAATGTTACTTCATAGAAGATACTGAAATTAAACATAGTTAAATTATTAAGTAAAAGATGGATGAGATGACTAAGAAATAACACATAATGAAATAGAAATAACATCTTAATGACTGCTATAAGAAATTGTGGTAATTTGAGAACTAACAAAATAATAGGATAATAGAGAAATAGGTCAAGAAACAATTAGATTCTTTCTATTGTATGAGGAAGTGAAATGGAAAATAAAGTCTCAAATCAAATGGCTTGAGTGAGATAAAAGTCATGGCATCTTCATTGCATTCCAACTTCTCAAAGAAAAAAAAAACATCAAGACACCACGTTGGAAGTTGATGGTTAGATTTCTAAATATAGAAGTAGATAATAAAGTGGCTTATTGATTTTTCTAGCAATCTACATTTTAGAGATCCTAGACATCAAATTGATGCTATGAATCTCCATTTTAAAATATTCACTCAAGAAGATAAAGATAATTTGGATTTACCTTTCTCTCAAGAAGAAATTCCTCATGTTGTTCCAGATAAAAATGGTTGAATTTGATGGTTTTTGTAATGACATGAATTTATGCTTAGGAAAGTATATGGAAATCAAGGTTAATATTTTCAATTATCAATTGGAATTATTTGATAAAAATGTCCCTAGGATCTATTAGATAGAATGACACATTTTTGGATGAAAACATGAAATATTTAACTAACAAGTTGAAAAAAATGTTCTTTTAACTAAGTATAAGTGAGTGTAATAGTTGAAAATTAGGTTTATTAAATATAAGTGCTTAAGAAGTAAGTTCAATTAAGAGAACTACTTATTGAATACCATTTACATTAGAAAACACATTAATCTCATAATACACCAATTCATTTCAAATTAGAAAACATCTAACTCATTACTCTTAGATCCCAAAATGTCTCATTCATTACTCTCATATTGGAAAATATATTAAATTTAAGATCTGAACATTCAAATGACATATAAATCTAGATGTGAATGTTCGACTACATTTAATTCTAGATCTGAATGTTTAAATGACATTCAAATCTAGATCTGAACATTCAAATGGCATTTAAATCTGGATATACTTATTCAATTTCATTTAATAATAGATCTAAATGTTCAGTTGTGATATTCTTATAAATGATACGTTCAGAGTTGAACATTCCTCTTTTCTATCTTGCTCCCTCTCAAAAATCAAAGGAAACATCTTATCATATCTCAAATACAAATAAGATATTCCTCTCTCTCTCTCTCTCTCTCTCTCATGTACATCCTAACATTTAGATCTACAAGAGAAGAAAGTTTGGAATGCATTCTATTGGTTATATCAAAGAGAGAAGGGTAACGATCAACTTAAGGAACAACGATCAACTTTAGGAAAATGCTAGTCTAGATAAGTAACTGACCTTAATCTTGGTTTAAGTTTGGATCTAGCTAGAAATAAGTAGATCTATCATGTTATTTTTTATGATTAAACAGAGATACATGCTCACAAGTTTAAAAATGTGATAATAAGGTAGATACGTCTATGTTCTTCAAAATCTAATTTCACTCTCATGAATTATTCTTAGATCCATGCTCTATCTAAAATTTTACACTTAAAAAGTTAATTAAATATACCTTGAAATTAATATAATCTAGTCATCTTAATATATATAGAACGATCCGTGCAAGAGTTAGTTCAGATGCACTATTGATCATGGATATCTTAATCTATATTCTAGCTAAATGTCAATATATCCAAGACATTATTTTGCTATACTAGAGCTAGTTATGATGTATATTTAATCATTACTTACTAGCTAAGCTTTAATAGAATCTAGATCTTAATTTATTCTATAAGGTGTATTCATATACTCATGAATCCTAGATCACACTTTCAATCTAGAAATTTTAAAAAATATTGAATGGTTTTATAGGACCTATATATATATATATTAAACATTCATCTCAAATATTAATCTGTATTGCTCGGTCTTGATTGACATATATAATATTTATACATCAAATGTTTAATCTCATGACCTTAATTTATAATACATGTTTTTATATCATCTATATTTTATTCATCTTAAATTATAAGTTTAAAATGCACGATTTGATTTATGTAAATATAATTTTTGATGCACGTTTAGGTTTGAAATAATAGTTTATTATGCGTAGTTTGGATTTCACGTATACTTGGCCTAAGGATTTACATGTTGATCATATTATATATTTTTATGGTTTTGATCTCAATATCTAATTAAATAGTGTTTACAGTTTTGATCTAATTATAGAGTTTATATGGTTTGGATCTAATTAAATAATTATATGATTTTGATTTAGTTATATAGTTCATACAATTTGTCATATAATAATACAGATGGTATGATTTTAATCACAACATATATGGGCTACAAAAATATCATTTTGATCTAAGTGATTTATGCCTAAGTAATTTCAAAACATGAATTTATCAAGTTTAATATAAAAAAATTAATCAAGTTTCACCATGTTATTGTGTTTCTGAAAATTTTCAAAATTCTAAATTGAAGAAAATTTTAAGTTTGAAAAGAATTATAGATTTAAGACCTATTATTGAGATTTTGTACTTCTTCAAGAAGAGAAACAAGCTTTGAGCTTGGATTGATTTGAAAGATTATTCTAATACAAAATATATGTTTTGAAGTGAAATGTTTTCTATTAAGAATTGAAAGAATGAAAGAAAATTGACATTTCAAAATATTATACATCGATTTTGTTGAGTGAAATTTGGCCAAACATAAACTCCTATTTTTAGATTCCACTTCTACACCTTAGTGAGACATCCATGAAGTTTTTTTGGCTCTATGCAAGATGTCAGTAAAGATATTGATTTAGACTCCAAATGACCAATAGTGGTAATAGTGGATGACTCATTTGAGACGTATTTTAGCAAGGGCCTTGAGACTCACTTGAACAAGGTTGTGTATGAACTTCTGGCTTAGATCTAGGTGGACCAGTGTTGATCAATGATAGCTAAGTAGACTCTACAAATATGGTATTAGAGAGGATTGATTTGACCTCCCTACAGTGGAGTCTGAACCTCAGATCAATAAGGTAGTAGACTCAATTGAGATGTACGTCAATGAGGATCGCTGATTGTGTGATCATGTTTGAATAAGTAAATCAGATTTAAATTTTTTGAGCCTAACTTATCGATGTGAATTGAATTTGGACTAGAGTTATGTGAATAGTTCATGAAAAATGAGTTTACAAAATTATATTCTCTCATGTAAATTGAAATAATGTTTTATATTGCAAAATCCTACCAAACTATCTTAAGTAGAGAATTTGCACATTCTTTGTGATTATACAAACTCCTATTTATTGAAAATAATGAATTATGATAATCCATATTAATTGTATACATCTGCTCATAAAAATATAGATCATGTGATTAGTAATTAGTGTACCAAACACAAGTTCCTCGAAATATTGTTAAATATCTTAGGTTAAAGAAGTTGTCAGGGAAGGAAAAGAATTGAGTAGAGAGAAGACTAGTGGATTAAATATCCATTAAAGAATTTGAAGTGTTTGAGTGTTCCTTATCTATTTTGTTCATTTATTTTGAGAATCAATAATAAGTTGTTTTTAGATTTTACAAAGCATGAGTGTTTAATGATAAAACCTTGTATGAGTTGTTAGAGTAAAAAAATTATTTTGGAAGATTGATATTATATAGATTGTATATTTAATTTCATGATTGAGTACCCTAAAAATTTGTCAGGCTTTTACCTTAAAATGAATAATCTACATTCATGGGCTTGAAGTTTTAAGTTAAAATTTCTTTAATAATATTGAGATTTTGTTAAGAATGATGTGGAGTTTATAAATTGTTTTGGTGATGGTCCGAACCTTAGTTGTAAATCTTGTACCATACTAACCATACACTCAAGAATGTCATCCCATACCAACCCTTCTTTCTTATCTCTCTCATCATCCTCATCATTCACTTTTAATCCAAGGGCTGCCATTATTATCATCTTTCCATATCTCTCTCACCCCATACGAATTCCACATGTGCCTCCCACCATTAGTTGGACCAATCCTTGCATTTCACCAACTCCTCTTGATTTCTCTCCACTCTCACATTCTATCTCTTCCCCCACCTCTCTGTTTTCTTTCCTAACCATCCAAAGTCACATATAATCCTCCTAACCACTTTAGATATCTTTTAATCCCCACCTTAGATCTAATCTCACCTCCTTTCCACCTTAGGATCATAGTCCAACCAAATTAAAAGGTCGGCAAACTATAAAGACTCCTAGGGCTTCAACATAGAGGACATCTTTGGGTGGAATGAGGAGTCTCCTATTTTAGGTGTCTTTTGCTTATGAACTTCCTCATCTCAACATCCTTCACTTCAGAGCCTTGATTCTTCCACACTTTGGGTTCTTTGCCTTGATGTTCCATATGTGTTCTCTTAGGAAAGGTAGGTTCTTTTACCTTGTATTTCATTGTTTTGCTTAGCCTAGGTTCCATTAAGTTCTAGCTTATTTCCTTTAAGAATTACCTTGTTGCTTGTAGGATTTTCCCCTTTGAACTTCATGCTGGTTGGAGTAGGAGGAACTAAAAGGTTTCAATTTGCATTTCATATTGTAAAGCATGGTGCGCACACATCAAGAATGGTGCCACCATCCTTGTAACTTAAGTTGAATTCAATGAAATTTGTTGATAAAGATTTCCATCTCTTGAATGGTTGATGCTACTGAGACGAATTTTATTTGTTGATCCTTGCTGCTGGTTTCTTAACTTACTAGTTAGGCATTGTTTTATTTATGCTTCCAATGCTCATTTAAATCAATCCAAAATCTTTGGATCCATGCTCACCATTGTAGGTGACATGTGCATAGTTTTGAGGAATCTCAAGGCTGGACTTTGGCTGAAGTTGGTGATGTTTTAGTGTAGTATTCAAAGCATATGGTAAGGCATCCTTACCAAGTTTTCATCTCAACCAAATCCACCTTGATTCCTTGTGCACAACCCATGGGCTGGGTGCATGGTTTTGAGTGGTTTCGTTGTTGATTGTGAGGATATGGATGATGATTGTGGAAGGTTTAGAGTGTTGTTAACTTCAATTAGTTTACTTCAATTATCTTAGGAAAGTTCTATCTCACTTAGTGCTAGATTTGATTATTTCTAATTTTCATGTTTAGGAAAGTGATAGATTTGTTACTTAATTTCCTTAGTTAAATTTGCAAGTTTCTGAATTTCATGCTTAGAAAGCTAATTTGGATAAGTTCTAAATATAGACGGTTTTAATCTTAGAAAACTTTTACTTTTAGAAAGTAATGTTTTAGGAAAGTTTCTAATTTTTTAGCATCTTTACATATTTCCATATCTTACTTTTATGTTAAGTTTATAATAATAGATTAGGACAAAAATCTCATTATTTTGGCTAGGTTATATAAATTAAGGACCACTAATCAAACAATTGTTCGATTCCTCATAGGATCAACCTCCATCGCATGAATTACTATACCAATTCGTGTGCTTGTGAGTTTAACTTAAAATCATAATAGCACACAAGATCCACTAGTTGACATTAATGCATCTATCCTTTGTGCTAGACTATCTATTTTATCAACTTTGTGTGCTAACATGTCTATCTTACTATATAGGTCTAAAGTAGCCAATATTTCATAAACCACCTTTCTTCTAAGGTAGTGAAATTCCTTTAGTTCTTGTAGAATAATCCCATTGTTAGGAGTTTTCAAAAAGGGTCTCTAAGAAATTCTAGGCCTTAATAATAGTTTTTTTCACAAATGCCCCACCAACAGTGGCATGTATGATACATCAATTTTGTGGTGTCAAATCTTAGTAGAAATACTACACTTGTTGTCACTTCTCAAAACCATGGTGTGGACACTTGAGCAATAGATCCTTCTACCTTCCTCATCATTCATAGAAATGCTCAGCCTCTTTTTGTTGAAAGTTTATGATTTCTATTTTGAGGGTGTTTGTTTTGTGGACAAGAAAAAAATTATTAAGTGACTTCTTGGATAATTGCACCTAAGACATGATGGAACCTACTTCTAAAGAGTTTAACCATGCCTTCACTTTATCCTTTAAAGAGAAGGGAAATAGTCATAATGTGACAAAATCATATGAGAAATTGCATTAGTTAAATGTTGTACAAATGTCAAGGAATTCCTTGACATGGTGACAGAGGTCCTCTTTGAATAGATCATAGAATGTAGACAGAAGTTGGATCACTCTTGGTTTTAACTCAAAACATTTAGTGTTAGTTATAGTGAGTTAAATTGAACGGGAGTAGAATGGTTTTTGAGTGGTTCAATTTACAGGGTTATCTAAATTGAGATGATTTCATAACCCTTGCCTAGCTATCTGTGATCTCAAGATCTATGAGTGCTACATCTAGGTTCAAAGATTGATGACCGTGCGTACACCAATGTGTGATACAATGGACTCAACTTTGTATGTAATGAATGATATTTGTTATATACAATGAAAAAGTGCTCCCTTTTTTCTTCATTTCTTTCACTAATAGATTGGGCAAACCTGAATTTAATGATGTAACCTATATGTAAAAATGATGAATATCCAAAGGACCCATAATAAATCTATCCTTAAGATAGACAAGTTGAAGTTTTTATTAATCTTAAATTTTTGTAGGGGAGTGGCTATTAGATTATTCAAATTTAAATAGCTTCTCCTTTATTTTAGGCTTGTCTTGCTACTTACCAATTAAATCCTAACTTAATCAATTACTTCACATCCTCCTTAGTAAGCCATATGTAGTACAAGTCATTGAGTGTGTTGGCAGAGCTAGTCATTTAAATACCAATGTAGTTGATTAGCTTGGGGCCATTGAAGTACCATTAATATGCTTCTTCCAAAAGGGTCCTATGAGCTTGTGGGCTACTATAAGTCTCTTCTACTTGATTTTAAATTAATTTGTGTGAGGTGAAGGTGTGCATTAGGTGATGATTGACCTAGGTGGGCCAAGAGGTGGTGATGAAATTCAACCTTGATCTCGTAGAGGTTGTTGCCCTTATTAATTAATTTTTTATTCCCATAGAAATTCTATCAATCATATAATCACCTTAAAATAATAAACATGCCCTAAAAATTCAAGAAAGTAGTAAACTAATGCAACCACCTACATGCCACCTAACAAAGGGCTCAGGCCTCGACAAACAGGATACTATAACCTTGGCACCATATGTTTATTGGTTATGGTTAAGCTTAGGCTATCCCTTCTTAGGCAAGTGCTACTAATGCAACTGTCCTAATTAAAATGTAATGACTAAATTATGAACGTAAAATGTATGATATGAAACTATCAATAAAAAATGCAGACTAATTTAACATGCAAATCCTAATCTAGGAAATGTAAGGAGTTAGGATGCTTATAGTGGGATCCTAGATAAAATCTTCTTGTATAAGGGTGAAACCATGTACAAATCATCTCCACTTTCAAGTTAGGATGATTCACCATTGACCTCTATTATTACAACCCTTTTTAAAATAAATTACTATTTAAATAAAATACAAAGTCCTCACTACAATTTAGTCAAAAAAATATATATGTAAGAAACCATCCTAAATTAATTTCTCCTCTAAATTCTTGTAAAAATAAAAACATTAGAAATTACATCAATTATGGAAAAAATGCAAATAAAAATGCATGCAATCCTAGCTATTACTAGTGGTAAAATAATTCAACCTAGATTCCAACTAAAATTCAGTTACGAGTCCCTGACAATGGCACTAAAAACTTGATGTGTTTTACAATTAACTATAAGTGCATAGATCTATTATAATATAGACCATGCAAGTATGTGTCACTCCCACAAGGTCTCAAGTTATGAATTTGAAATTTTAACTAAAATCTACTTTAGTTTATTTTAACCTAGCTAATCAATTTAATGATAAACAAGCAAATAAATCTAAAAATGTTAAAAGAGATAAAATTAATCAAATTTCTAAATTCTAACGTTTTGGAATCCACCACATTAGTTCACATGTAGTCAAAATTAAGAAATTTTAGATTCAACACTACACTTGTTAATAAAGTTAAATTCAATTAAAAACATGGAAAATATCATCGTTAAAGTCTAATTTGTAGATTTTCTCAATTCAAGGATTTTTCCAAATTGGTATATTTTCAAAACATAACTTGCCTTTATAGGGAACAAATTATCTAAGAAATTTATATAATAAATTAACTAATATACCATATCTAATTTATAAACTATAAGAAGTACTTGATTTTTCTTATGAAAAGAATACTAAATCTGTAAATTAGCTTACTAGTCCTAAAATTGATATTTTGGAACTTTTAAATCTCAACTACGCTTAACATGTTTATACCAAAAGCTAGTGCAGTTTTATCCCAACCCTAGGTGAAAAATCTTGCTACACATATTTTATTCAAAGACTATACTAAAATTTAATCATACTAGCTTATTCAAACCACACTTAAGATGAGATGTTACACTAATAAAAGTAATTACCACATAGATGCTAACTAGTATTAGCAAATAGCAAAAGAATTACTACTATTGGAAAACTAAAGTAACATCCATCAAAACAAAAATAACTTATTAATAAATAAGCAATTAAATAAAAAGACAACTTTCATTAACCAAAATTTAAAATATTACAATAAGTTCGAGACATGAATTTAATAAAAGTGAAAACAAACTCTCCTATGGAATGAATTAGATATTGTCTATGCCTCCACTGTGTCGCTCAACTAGATTGCCATTGATCAATACATGATGCCTTGAGGGAAAAATCACCCAATGGACACCAATCACACCCATGCGTGTAACATAGTGGGAGGTGTGCGTTGCGTGTAATACTGAGAGAGAGAATGGTAGAGAAGCATTAAATGCTGAAGAAAGAAGGAGAGAGACAATGGTGCATGCAATACAAAGGAGAAGGGGATGATATGTAGATTAGAAACAAAAGAAATATGGAAGAATGGTGAATGCATGGAATACTTAGATGGATCAGTGAATGGATGATGTATGAAATCAAGGGAGAATGAGAGAGATGATGGTGTTGAAGAGATGAAAGGAGAGAGGATGGATGATAAGTGCATGCAAGGCAATGGAAAGAAATATGGGAGATATGTGTTGAATGACTAAAGGAAGGACGGTGAGTAGTGGTGCATGAAAGCTAATGGAAAGACAAGGAGAGAGATATGGGAATAAAAAGAGGAAATAGAAGACTAGATGTGGACTTATCTTTCTTTAGAATTCATGCATATGACCTCCATGTTTTCGTGCTCCAAGCTCTCTTTTTTTTCCTTCTCTCCACAACCCCAAGTCCTCTCCTTATTTCTCTCTTCTCCTTCCAAAAATCCTACACAGTCCGCTTTATAAGTTTCCCCATGATGTCCTCCCAACCTTATTTTCTTCTTATCCTTCCCCCAAATCATGCCTAACCTATCTTATCTCTTACCCATCCTATTAGATCAAACATAACCTCTCTTATCTCCACCTAGAAACGTCTTCCACTAAAAAATTCTTATGCACATGACATGTCTTCTGCTTTCTTTATCCATTAAGATCATGCATAATAATAGGATAGATGGACAAGATCTCTTCCTCTTGGGAAGATCAAGTTCAACACCCTCCTATAGGCCTCACAAGCCACCAATTTTCTCTCCAACAATTACCTTTCCTACTCTACTTCAAGCCACATTTATTTCCTCCAAAAAAATATGTCAAAACTCCCCCTTATGGTAATGTTAAATTTCTCCTTAAAAAATAGTAGGCAACCCAGATGAATCTTGACCATTGCTTCCTTAGAAAGTCGGATGTAAGAGAGTTGTAGATTTCACATTAATTCACTTCTCTACTACAGTTTTTCTCCTTTTTTATTCTCCATATTTTTCTCATGTAAATCATTCTCAAGAGAGTGTAGCATGCCCTCTTCCTTGTAGAAATCATGGACTCCCATGTGTGAGTCCCTTTCTTGAGTAAGTGAGAGTGTAAGCAAATGAAGGTATTCTTCACGTGGGTCCCATTTTTCTAAGTGACCACACTTCAACAAATATTGTATGTGTGATTCATTGTATAGAATTCTAGCTTCATTTAAAACCTCCCAAGGTGGTGATTTTTCACGCATGCATGCACAAGAAGTTGGACACCTTATCTTTTGGTAGTGATACCCTCTTTTGTGTGGATAAGGTTGGCCACATGTATGGTATTTTTACTATTCTAAATTTAATAATGGCACCTTCATAGCATTCTGAACATCTTCACTTCATGTTTTTTGGCATGTGAGTCCATCACTTTGCTCGAATAGTGGGATAGCTCTCTTTAAGGTTTTTAGGTTGGAAAAGATGTGCATTTTTCTCATTTCTTTCCTTATCCTAGAAAATGTAAAATAGACCCAAATTAGTGATAAAATACACAATTTTAGGGTTAAAAGTGCTAATTATAGATATATTAAACATAATAATTATGTGTATATCATCCCTAATTAAAATAATCATGATGTTCAATGTGAAAGGGAAATTGAGTCCTTGATTTATCGATCCTTTTAAGATTCTAGATAGGATTGGTTCACCAGTATACTAGTTGGCCTTACAACCATAATTATTAAAAGTTCATAATTTTTTCCATATTTCTTTGTTGTGGAAGTAATTACTAGACACTCTCACATGTGCTTGATGAAGTGCTAACCAAGTTACAACCAAATTTGACATTTGAAACAAAACTGGTTTGAATCTTATATGGGAAAGGAGGAAATTAAGAAGTAAGGAGATTCCTTTGGTTAAATTCCTACTATAATACCATTCAATTGAAGAGGGAACATGGGAGTTGGAGTCTAATATGAGAAAGAAGCATTCAAAATTTGTCTATAATTGAAGTTTAGAAGAATTTGGGGACAGAAATCCTTAAAGAGGGTCATAATCTAATAACCCAAATTTCTATAACTATTTTTTCTATTAGTAAACATAAGATTTTCTTTTCCAACTATGAGAATATAGATTTTGATGAATAAATTAATGAATAATGAGAATGTTATAGATGGATAGAGCTAGGGAAGAGATTTCTAATGATACAAAGAAGTCTTAAATCTAACAATAGAGACACATGTCCTAAGTATGACAAGAGAACAAATGGATAGCGACACTCCTTTTATTTGTACTAGATGTTTTCTATTAGATGGAGGTCTATGGTTTAAATCCATATAGTTTGGATGTTTTGAAGCAGAAAGGGCCCATAGCTCTTACCAAAAACCTTAAATTACAACTAGGATAGGCCTATAATGAGACTTGAGTTTAAGATGCTTTCTATAGGCCCATTCACTTAAGCTTTATCTTATCGCCTAAGCAACCAGGCAATCTTCTCCTTGGATGGGAGTGTGAGTTTCTAGGTTTACTTAGGATATTGAATCTAGACACCTAGGATCCTTTACAATTATGGAATGTTTTTCTTTGGAAGCTTAGGACATTTGGGATTCTATGACTTAGTTTAAGAGAGTTGAAGGATGAAGAATTAGAAGGAGGCTAAGACAATCTTGGTTAGGAAGCAGTTGGGTGGAGGTGAAAAAGGGAGAGACGTCTTGAATTTGGGAGGTTGTAGGCTGCGTTGAGCAATTAGAAAAATCAATTAGAAAGACATATTAAAAGAGGATGTCTCAACTTAAGGACGTTTAGATGAAAACAATCCGAGAGAGAGAGAGAGAGAGAGAGAGAGAGAGAGAGAGAGAGAGAGAGAGAGAGAGAGAGAGAGAGAGAGAGAGAGAGAGAGAGAGAGAGAGAGAGAGAGAGAGAGAGGATGCTCTGCTTCACACTTAGAGAATCATCTCATGACAAAACTATTGTGAGGTAGGTAGCCTAAAATTATTGAGTTTTCAGCAAGGTTTTGAAGAATTTTTAGAGATCGGAAAATATGTTTTCTTCAGTGATTATGTGCATGATGCTTTGAAAATTTTAGCATGGTTATATCTTCACTATACATATCATGTTTATTATGATTAAGCACATCTTCTTTTAGCTCGAGATTATGCATGCCTTAGCAATTTTTAACTTGTGTGTGTACCTTGCTAAAAGGTGTTTCATACCTATTACCTATGTATAATTGAGTTTAGAAGTTTTCTCATGAGAATTATGCCTAGCTAAAAATTCCATGTTTTAGGATATTTATACTAGTTATTTTTGGTGTTATTTGGCGTGTTTTTCATTCCCTATTATGACATTTTAGCATGGATACATGACTGGCCATAGATGGTTATCTAGCATAGTTTTTTATGGCTATTAGGAACATCCCATAGCATGAATTTGACACCAGTTATAGATGTTTATCTAACATGGCCTTCATGATTTGATAAAAACGTCATTTAGCATGAATCCTTAATGATGAAATTTCAATTTGATTTCAAACCATTCACATGCAATTTTAGTGAATTGTGGAGTGTCTCATGATTGTTCCTTTTAGTATATTGTTTAATGTTTTTGTGGGGATGTGTTGCATTACTTGGTTGGAAATATAACTACTACAAAATATTTGTCTGAGCCTTTAAAAAGGGTTCATGTATTGACAAGTTTATCATGTTATTGCAAGTTTATTTAACATGTTTTTCTTTGATTTTAAGAAAAGCTTGAATATAGTAGTTGAAACCAAAAGAATCAACAATTTTGAGATTCTATACATTTGCATGATGGTTAATGGTTATATATATATATATATATATATTATGAATTCAAATTAATGCATTACAGGGGACTATTTTTGGAGTGGAAAACATTCCCTATAAATATTTATTTGTAGTGTTAAATCATGATTTGTAAACCATGGTTTTGAAGTCCTAAAGTCGGTAATTATTAAGTTGATTTTCAGCACATTGCTAATGTATCATAGTTTTAGAAGAACCAAAATAAGCTGGTTTTGAGCATGTTATTATGCCAAAAAGTGGCAAGTTTTCACAATTTGAAATGTATCTTCAAAAAATTGCATTGATGTTTGATCTAGGTTGAAAATAAGCTATTATTTAAGATATAATGAGCACATTTGATTTAGCCTAAAAAAGAGTTGTTGTACAGTTATATGATTGGAAAGTACTTGATGAATTTTTCTTGAGAGTTGTGCAAAATGTATGAGGGTATAGTAATACCTAAGATTTCATATTTGAGGGAAGCATATGATCTTGGTGGGAGCTATGCTAGGAGATTAGTACAGGTTGGCCTCCTATGTGCTGGACTTTATTTGGTTAAACTTTATTTATAATTAGGCTATATTGATAAATTTTGGCAATGATTTTTAAATTGAATAAAATATAATATGACTTAGACATGAGTCTAATTTTGAAATGAATAAAACTTGGGTTTTCTTAAAGTGATTTTTGAAATTTATTATTATTAATGATTGATTTTGCAAATAAATTTAAAATACTAAAATTGTGTTTCACAAACTAGGGGTGTTACATTTATATGAGGACTCTTGTAATTGGAGACTCCATTGAAGCGGTATTTGATGAATCTATTTCCTCTTTGAAAAAGCAACTTAAATTGGAAGATGATGATGAGGGTGATCTAGTTGAATATATGAAGAAACTCAAAACTAAAGGAGAAGACACTTTAAAGGATGATGATACTTCTTAATATCAACAAGAAGATCAGCCTTAGCCATTTCTAAAAGTCTAGAAGTATGCACATGGACATCCAATAAGTCAAGTTATTGATGATCCATCTATCGAGTAAGAACAATACCAAATCTATATATTAATTTGCTACATTACTATCACAAATTGAACCTAAGACCACATATGATGCACACTTAGATATGAATTTGATTATGACAATGGTGGAAGAACTAAGTTAGGGATATTTATCCCTAGTCCTCGTAACTACCCTATTATAGATACTAAATGGGCATTTAGAAACAAACTTGATAAACTTAGTTTAGTCATCTAAAAGGAATAGATTTTCATGATACTCATGCACATGTTGGTAGACTTGAATCTATTAACATGTTTCTTGTATTTGATTGTTTTAAAGGTTTTAAACCTTATCAAATGGATATCAAAAGTGATTTTCTAAATGGTTTCATAAATGACAAAGTTTGTTGAGCAACTTCGAGGTATTGAAAATCTTAAATTTGTTGATCATGATTTTAAACTTCAAAGGCTCTTTACAATTTGAAACAAGCCCTAAGAGCTTTGTATGAAAGATTGAGAAAATTTCTCATGAAAATGGTTTTTCATGTAGAAAAGTTGACATAACCCTATTTACAAAGACTCAAGGCAAAGACATTTTCATAGTTCAAATATATCTCGATGATGTTGTGCTTGAAACTACCGATGGAAGCATGTGTAAGGAGTTTTCCAAGGTTATGTGGGAGGGCACAACTTGTTTCTTGCACTCCAAGTAGAAAAAATACAAGAAGGAATCTTTATCAACCAAGCCAAGTATGTCAAAAAAATATTAATCAAAAGGCTTAAGATGGACAACACAAAGCTAGTAGGTACACCAACAATGATATCTTTTGTAACACCCCGGGGTTCCAATGCCCACAATATTACCCACTTTGGGGTGCCCATACACCTCTCACAGCTTTGTTCTTCCCTGGTTTCCTAGGGAAAATGTGTTGTGAGTATTAGATTTCTTCGAAATCTTATAAATAGCCTAGTTTCCTCTCCCCAGGTGATGTGGGAATAACTCTTTGTCCTTCACCCTAGCCCAAAGGCCTACCAGCCTTCTTTTGCCCTGCCCTCATTGGCCCAAGG
Organism: Warburgia ugandensis; assembly: GCA_035236585.1. NCBI lineage: Eukaryota > Viridiplantae > Streptophyta > Magnoliopsida > Canellales > Canellaceae > Warburgia > Warburgia ugandensis. The sequence goes on from CP141128.1 coordinate 57,871,963, forward strand.
CTTCACATCTTCCCCCTAGGGAACATGCGTCCTCACGTGGCCTCAACCACTGAGCGACTATGTGCATTTAGCCACCGCACCATGAGGGGAACTGGCTCTGATACCATTTGTAATAACCCGAGGTTTCAATAGTCACAATATTGTCCGCTTTAGGGTGCTCGTATTATAACACCACGAGGTTCCAATAGTCATAATATTGTCCGCTTTGGGGTGCCCATACACCCCTCACGGCTTTGTTCTTCCTAGGTATCAAGAAAAAATGTCATGTGACCGTCAAAGCTCCCCGAACTCTTATAAATAGCCCAGTCCCCTCTCCCCAAGCGATGTGGGACTAACTCTCAGGCCTTCACCCCAACATAGAAGCTTGCAGCCTTCTTTGGCCTACCCTCATCGGCTCAAGGGTCCACATCTTCCCCCCTTAGGGAACACATGTCCCCATGTGGCCTCAACCACCGAGCACTTATGTGTGGTTAGCCACCAGACCAGGAGGAAAACTGGCTTTGATACCATTTGTAACACCCCAGGGTTCCAACAATTATAATATTGTCCACTTTGGGGCACCCATGCACCCCTCACGGCTTTATTCTTCTCCAGTTTTCCAGGAAAAATGCGTTATGACCATTGAAGTTCCCTGAACTCTTATAAATAGCCCACCCCTCTCCCTAGGTGATGTGGAACTAACTCTCAATCCTTCACCCTAGCTTAGAAGCCTACTAGCCTTCTTTGGCCCACCCTTATCAGCCCAAGGCTTCACATATATTTGTAACACTGCGGGGTTCCAACAATCACAATATTGTTTGCTTTGGGGCACCCATACACCACTAACTACTTTGTTATTCCCTAGTTTCCCAAAGAAAATGTGTTGTAACCATTAGAGTTCCCCAAACTCTTATAAATAGCCCAATTTCCTCTTCCCAGGCGATGTGGGACTAACTCTCTATTCTTCACCCTAGCCTAGAAGCCTGTAAGCCTTCTCTTGGCTAACCCTCATCGACCCAGGGCTTCACATCTTCCCCCCTTAGGGAATACGCATCCTCGCATGATAGCTATGATCAAGAGCTCGCGTGTGGCTAGCCACCACACCACAAGGGAAAGTAGCTATGATAACATTTGTAACACCTCGGGGTTCCAACAGTTACAATATTGTTTGCTTTAGGGAGCCCATACACCCCTCACAGCTTTGTTCTTCTCCAATTTCCCAGGAAAAATGCATTGTGATCGTTAGAGTTCCCCAAACTCCTATAAATAGCCCAGTTTTCTCTCCTCAAGCATTATGAGACTAGCTCTCTATCCTTTTTATTATGACTGTTGGAACCTCGAGGTATTACAAATGGTATCAGAGCCAGTACCCCTTGTGGTGTGGTGGGTAGTTGCACACAGTCCAAGAGAAGACTGGCAGGCTTATAGGTTGGGGTGAAGGACAGAGAGTTAGTCCCACATCACCTAGGGAGAGGAAACTAGATTGTTTATAAGAGTTCGGGGAACTCTAACGGTCACAAAACATTTTTCCTAGGAAATTGGGGAAAAACAAAGTCGTGAGAGGTGTATGGGCACCCCAAAGTGGACAATATTGTGACTGTTGGAACCCCGAGTGTTACAAATGGTATCACAGACAGGTCCTCTTGTGGTGTGGTGGCTAGCCGTACATGGGTGCTTGGTCGTGGCTATCACTCGGGGATGTGTGTTCCCTAAGGGGGGAAGATGTGAAGTCTTGGGCGATGAGGGTGGGCCAAGAGAAGCCCAAGAGGGGTGAGGGAACTAAGGGAACAAAACCTTGAGGGGTAAAGCCCAAGAGGGGTGAGGGACTTAAAGAGGACAATATTGTATCTGTTGCACGCTCTACCCATAGAACAATATATTTTTCTTGGGAAACCATGGAAGAATAAAGCCATGAGGGATGTATGGGGGCCCCAAAGTAGATAATATTGTGAATATTGGAACCCGGGGTGTTACATCTTTGAACTTGACAAAGATGAGAAAGGTAAATTTGTTTGAGAAATACAGAAGTATGATTAGCTCTTTCTTGCATCTCACAGTAAGTAGACTTGATATTCAATTTAGTATGTGCGCTTATGCTAGATTTTAATCTTATCCTAAGGAAGGACATCTTATTATTGCTAAGAGAATCTTTAGTTATCTTGTTCATATAAGATATCTTATGGAACATGATTTGATGGAAATAGTTTGTTCTCTTTAAATGTATATAATGATACTAATTATAGTGTTGTAGAATTGATAGAAAAAGTACTAGTGGAACATGTCAATTTGTTGATGATATGTTGATTTCATGGGTTTCAAAGAAACAAAATTATGTTGTATTCTCTAACACAAAAATGGAATATTTCTCAACAGGGGCTTATTATGCTCAAGTGTTTTTGTTGAAATAACAACTCAAAAACTATGGTGTTCATTCTAACAAAGTTTCAATCTTTTGTGATAACTCTAGAGAAATCAATCTTTCTAAAAACCTTATTCAGCACTGTAAGACTAAAGACATAGAAATTAGATGTCATTTCCTTAAAGATCACATTCAAAAAGTGTGACATCATACTTGGATTTGTTAATAGAGAAGAACACCTTGCTGACATAATCATGGAACCTTTAACAGAAAAAGATTTTGTTCCATTAGAAGAGAAATGGGGATAAGTAAATCCTCTTAAGTGTATTTTATTTATTTTCTCTATTTCGATGACTTTTAGATTAAATTATCCATTGATTTCAAAAACTTTATGATTTTCTACACTAAATCATATTTTCACAAATTCTAGTTGACTACTTGAAAATCTAGTATACTTTAAGAAGTCTACAAATATTTACAAATCCAGTCAACTTCTGGAAAGAATATTATTTCTCAAAAATGTTAAAGGTATATTGGAGTCACTTGGTCAACTATCATTCATTTTAGTTGACTTGTTCTTCAAAAGAGTTGCACTTTAGTTGACTACTATACCAAATATTTGGAAAATCAATTTGTCCAAATAGCTAGTTTTATCTAGTTGACCATATTCAAACAGCCAATTTGAATTTAGTAAGACACAAAGTTTTCCCTCTTTCACAAATTTAATCGGCTAAATAGTTTTCGTAGTAAACTTACTAACTAAATAGTTTTCGAAGTAATCTTGCTAACTAAATAATTTTCAAAGTAATCTTACTTTCAATTTAATTGACTAAAATTTAATTTTAGTGAAATAAAATTACAAATTCTCATATCTAAGTCTTTTTATTCTTATTTTATGGCTTTTAATTAGACTGTCCTAGGACCTCCTTGAGACCTCTATTATTTCCCCAACATTAAATCCTTTCACTTCTCTCTTCAAATCTCTAAAAACCACCTTTCAAATCTTCCAAAATCTATTCCAACCATTCCATTCTTACTTTCCTTTGAAATCCAAACCCAAAACCGCTCACATCTCAAAGATCGTCAAAATGGTCTCTACTCAAAATCAGTAAAATTCCTCTTGGGTTTCTCTTCTATGAACGAAAGGACTAAATTGAATGAACACATCAAAATCATTGATGTTGAACATAAAGTCCCTACTAATGAAAGTTCAAATTGGTTGAAAAGCATTAAAGAATTTACAAATAAAGTTGACTACCATGATGACATTTGTATAAAAAAATGGTGGTTCTACACAACTAGTAACAAGGTATTTTTCATTTTCAAAGGCTTCTCCTTAAAATATGTTCTCCAAGGAAGATGTTGCGTCTACCAAGACTTTCATTGTCTATTATCAGAAGGTTGGTTCACTCAAGCTCACCTTAGAGACTTTTTTTCTTTTGAACAAACTATTTATGAGGATACTACTCAAGTATTTTATTCTAATATGATGGTTCACTCTTAATATTTGTCAATGTATATATGCTCTCTTTCACATCGACAAAGCTAGGGGAATTGATGAGAATCCCATATGTTGATATTGAATTGAAGATAGCCTAAAGGATGCTGGACCTAGGTTGGAGATGTGCCACTATACTATTGGGAGAGATGATGTGAATGAGATGGAACCTTTTCATGTCAATTCTTTAACTCTTGAAGTAACGAGTCTATAGGTGGAGATGAAACCTTTGCAAACCTATTAGAGCTTGAACTTATCTGCCATATTTCACAAAACAACAAGGTCAACTATGCTCACCTTTTCTTGGATTACATGTGGGAATCATGACAAAAGGAACATGCCACTCTATCTTATGGAAAATTTATCTTGGAAATTTTCACCTTGCTAAAAAATTGTCCTACTTTAAAGACCTTTTTTCCATTCAAACTTCATCAATGCCCAATCCTTTAGATCCATCTAATATGAATTAATCAATAATGGGTGGATCTACACTAGGGGTTGACTCTACTTTACTCTACAACAAAGTCTCTAAAAGTTCTTCAGGCATTTTTATTACTTCAATTTTAAGAAACTCCTTTCTAATATTCAAGTTGATAATTTAATTTACAATGTTATGTTTTGTTTCTTAAACTCATAGTTTAAGTTTTATGGTTTTATAGTTTGTGAATGGTGATGCTTTAAATCCCGATTGTTTAATGGTTTTAATTTTATGACATGGATGAATAGCTTGCTTTTATATGGATGCATTTATTAGAAATTTCATGATTGATGATTATTTAAATGGAATGGATGGTTATGAATGGAGGCAACTATATAGCAATATGTTATTTCATTCGTTCCAATTAACTAACTTTGTCATGACATGAATGATTTATGGTCATTCTTTTTGTGGCATGGATGTTTGTTCATTACTCTAGAATAGAGGAAGCTCTCTCTCAATTCTATATTATGTAACAATTTGAGGGGGAGATCTTCTCTTCTTTTTTTGTGGTGTCTCAAGGGATCATCAATTGAGGGGGAGCACTACCTCAAAATAGAGGAACTATTTCTTTACCTCCCTCGTCTCCTTACCAACTCTATATTTCTTCACCTTTTGCTAATGATAAAAGGGGGAGAGCTTCTATATGAACTGCCAAACTTTCATATTGCTTTCAAACTTCTAATGTTTTGTCATCATCATAAAAGGAGAGATTGATGAGCAAAGTCTCTAGTTTGATGATAACAAAATATCAGTTATTATTAGTTTTGACTTGTTTCTAACAATATTGTTGTGTATCTTTGCTTAGATATAAACTAGAATCAAATCAACAAAGTTTTTAGTAGAAACTACTTAAGTTTTACAAATATAGTTGACCAAAAATTAAATTTAAGTCAACTATCAAGACTTAGCAATAGATCCAACTAACTTGATGACTAAATAAACTTTTCAACAAAAGGAGTCAACTATCTTGGAAGAAAAGTTTACCTTTTTCTAGTACAATCCAAAACCTGAAGATCGTGATTTTTGCTAACTATCTTAGCAAAGAATGCAACAAGATTGAAGTATTGAAAACTTCATGCAATTTAACTCACATGCAAAAAGAAAATAGTTGACAAAATTGAAGTGAGTGGATTGTTTCATTCCACAAAGTCTGTATGAAAGTTATCTATCTACAATAGTCGACTATTTGGAAATTGAGTTTAACAAAATGATATGAGTGGATGCTTGCTTGAGCATATATCTAACTATTTTAAGAATCCAGTTGACTATCTAGAGAACCATATGAGTTTTAATTTTTGGGTTGAAAAGGAGTTGTCTATACACAAAGAACACTATCCAATCAACAATAAAAATGTCATTTTAGTGCAAAAGGAATATAGTCCACTATATTTTTAAAATAGCCAATTATATGGGAGAGAAACATGAAAACTACCCTTTTAAGTTTCCTAGATGGACAACGATGCCCTTGGACAGTTAGAAATTGGTCTGCAGCAAATCCTTTTGAAATGGAACTATATACGACACATTGAAAGAGAATAATAAGTAAGTGAAGAGATGGAAAATCAATAGTATGCCAAGCTTTCTCAAGCTTCTATGCTAATTCTTTCTATTCTTTGTATATTGTAAACTTTCTTTACACTTTGTATCTATATTTCATCCTATCGAGTGAGAAATTCTTCCTTTTTTCTTTCTTTGTTGAGTGTGGTGTAGCTATCTTTGTCCTGTATAGTATTCAAAGTGTTTGTAAAAAGTGCAAAGAGTTTGTGAGCCAACATAGTGTTAGTTAGTGAATAAGATCTTGCAACTATTAGTGGAAACTCAAGGCAGGGAATATCTTCATGGAAGTAGGTGCCTTAGTTGGCTAACCAAATCATTGTAAATTTCCTATGTCTAACTTTCTGTTATGTGCCAAACTCTTTCAAATGTTTGCGTTGTTTTTTATGCAAACTATAAGAGTTTTCAAATCTTTTTTTAAGATCCAATTCACCCTCCCTCCCCCTATTGGGATTTATCACATTTGACCCACAAATCATGTATCTGCTTTGATTAATATGTAGGGCCCGCAGATGCAATTTTGTTATAGGTTCATGCGTAGGAGTCACAACAAATATGTGTGTGTGTGTGTGTGTGTGTGTGTGTGTGTGTGTGTGTGTGTGTGTGTGTGTGTGTCTATATATATATATATATATATATGCTACTTGTAGGGACCACACATACACACTATAGGTTAATATATTGGAGCCCAGTACCATATAATATTACATTTTGTGAAGTAATTGGGCCTCCTAATGCTTCTAGGTCCAAACAAATAAGTCCTTTCTAGGCCAAAGACATCAAAAACTACTGAAAGCATTTTATCATTTCTTGTTTTCTCCTTTGTTCAATTTTTTTTTTTTTTTTTTTTTCATGAACAATCCCAGCATTATTCATCGCAAAGAAACTATGTAAGCAAGAGAAACAAGGAAAATAACCATTAGACACCACCTTAGATGTCACAAAGAGGCTGTTTTCTCCTTAGAACGGGTTGAAGTGCACTTAGCCATTCATTGCCCATTTGTTTCATTTATAGGACATAGCAAATAGGAAAATAGGCAGCCTGTGGAAAGTCTACAGCCACAAAATTCTCCAAATAATTAAAAAAAGAATTAAAATGTTTCAACCTTTTAAGCCATTTTTTTCCCAAACAAATCATAAGTTTTCACATTTTTTAAAATCAAAGTAAATTTCAAGGAATTAATATAAATTCACCTAATAAAACTCAAAATTCGCAAATAATATCAATTTTTCAGATAGCATTTATGATCTAGTTAAGAATTCAAATGAAAAGCTTAAACTCATACATAACAATCAAACTTTCTCCCACTTTTCTAATTTTTTCATGCACATTTGCCAAATTTTATGAATTTTTGGCTTGCTGATTTATTCCCAAATCTGAACTTGTGACTATTATACTCGAATCTATAGTAAAAATCACCTTAAAGGTTAGGGTTACCAATATACCAAGCCTTCTATCGATCTCAAATATGAAAGTCCCAAATCTATTTCCTTGTCAGATATTACATGTATCATAGCGCCCCATACGATTATTAACAATGAGATTATTGGTAACCACAAGATTATTTCCTTGTCAAATAGATTATTAACAAATCTATTTGCAGATCAACCACAAGATTCAAGACACTTTATGTAATATAGTAACAGCGTGGTATTCGCATGAAGTAACTTAGGATTTACTTCCTCCTAGCCCTACATTGATTACCTAGTCTCTACTAGTTGGCTGACTCAGCCCGGATTTCTGTAACCACTGTTTTCTTTCCTTTTTTTCTGGTGAAAAGGAAATATATGTAGTAATTGATCCAACAGGTGCATTTACTCAACTTGATTAAAAAAAAATTCCTCATCTTTTTACTTAAAACAGTGGATTTGACGGATGTCGACGAAGTACTCCACGGTGACCTTCATCAGACCGTCCAATCAAATAAGTCCTTCGCATCCTGTTGGATCTCACGGGATCACTTGTTGGATCTTGCGAAGGAAAAGTTAATTCCTCGCTGTATATTGATTTCAATGGGCCTTCTAATGTAATCCTGCAATCTCTCTCTTTTTAAATTTTATACATGAGATAAACTACATCGATCTACATCAGATGGCTTTTTGTCATTATGTTAGAAGGATGTATGCTTTTGCAGAAGGCTTCCGTTGGAAAGTGTGCCAATCGAGCTGCTGGGTCCACTCAGACGCTTAGCCGTACAGCAAAAAGTAACCAGGTGGAAAAACCTTAGATTGCTTTAGCAAGGCCTGGTCAATTGGTAAGTGGTAAGTGCCATTGATTGCCCAACATCACATGATGGTGTCCACCTTTGGTTGATCCAGCCCGGTCAACGTGGACGTCCAGGAAAATAACAGAGAACTATAATAAAGCACTAGAGTTAGCAACAATCATTAGAACAAATGGTTGCGGTTCAACTTGAGCATGAAAAGAATGTCCCATACTACAAGAGAATCGTGGATGAACAAGTACGCATTCATATAACGAGCAAGGTAAATCCTTAGGAGTCAAAAGGCAAACACCCAGAAAAGAAACGGAAAAGAGGAGGAATTTAGAAGAAAACTGTCAAGTTGTTTCAATGTTTACACACCTCAAAATACAATAACTTGCAATTGGAATACTGTGTCATTTTTGCTACTGCTAAGTTAATCTTGGGACTGAAATAGTACAAGGAAGAACAAGTAATCCACTTGTGAGTTATGAAAACATCATTCATCTTGGTCTCCAGGCACCTATCAGAAAACTACAATTTTCTCCATTCAACTCTAGCACAACAACACTACTCATCTAAGAGTCCCAGAAGCAGTTAACGCTCAAAAAGCGTGGAAGAAGTCCACTCCAACCTGCCTGGCTCCACCCCTTGATTTGTCGCTGGATCCAACCCGTTCATTACATTAGTTGCTCCTCAAGATGGACGGGTATCAAAATTTTCATTAAATGAAAAAGCTCGTGAACTTTTTGCCAGATCCAACACGTTTCTTAGATTTATAGTTCCTCAAGATGGGCGAATATAAAAAATTTCACTAAATGGAAACCTCTCTCGTTGCCCCTTGAATAAGAACTTAGCATTTGTTGCATGAAGTTTTTTGTATCCACCCATCTTGGGAGGTAACAAATCCGATAAACGGAGTGGATCACTCCAAAAATCGAGTGGAGCACAACAAATAGTGTAGACTCGTTCCACACTTTTTGAGCATTGACTGCAAAATGGCTTAAATGACACATTCCCCTCGTTCGCTTCATAAGATACGTGACAAAAGTGGTCGCGAGAAAATAATCTTAAACCCAATGATTATTAAACCAGTGGAAACCCAGACACAAGGGCAACACTCCAATAGGCATAAACCCTCCATTCAGATTTATCCCATCAAGTAATATAGACCCATGTTGCAAACAACCAGATGCAAAACATAGGCCAGCCTCCTAAAAGGAGTTGACCTGGTTGCCTCAATGAAAATGAACTGCATTACCTTCTAAAAGAATGATGAGCAAAACATCAAGACAAGTTTCAGGCTTACACTTGCTACCGGTAAGTAGAAATTGGAGGAGATGCAGAAGATGGAAGGCAATAGCCAGAAGAGATAAATATAAATTATGGTGTTCAATGTTCAAAAAGGGAATAGTTACAAGATATAAGAAATTGCATGCACAAGAAATGAGAACATAGGGAAACAATGTTTGGCATCTCAGTCAGGAAAAGAGAGACACGAAGGAACCAAAAGAGAGAGGGAGAAGAAAGAAACAAGCAGGCCTTGAGCCAATGAAATTCCGTCATCAAAATTCCTTTTTCCCCTTTGTTTCCCATCATCATCATGAATTCTTTTCTGTCATACCTATACTTCTTAACAACTCAAGGATAGTAAATAAAACAAAAGGACAAAGAAAGGATCATATTATGAGACCACAATAACATAAATGCATTAGTGCCTCACGAAAAGGCTACTCTGTTTACATGAACTAAGGGAAACAGATTTAGAAGCAGTAATGCCATGAACAAAAGTCTAACAAAACAATCTTCCAACAAAAGCTGATCATCTAAAATTTCTAAATGTTACATCTATAACATGAACCACAAAATAAGGAGTCGAATGGGAGAAAGGGTGAAGATATAAAGGACCAAGTACGCTTTTCACCAAAGAAATTTCCATCATCAAACTTTTCTCACACTCCCGGGTTAAAGGATAGTAAATAATTTTGGAAAAAAACAAAAGGACAAAGGAAAGATCATAACATGAGGAAGAAGAGTCACCAAAGCATTGCTGGCATAAGGAAAAGCCTACTCTATTTACATGAACTAGGAGAACAGATACAGGAGCATTCATGGTGAGAACAAAAGTATATTTACACAATCTTCCAACAAAAACTGCTCATCTAAAATTTTTAGTTGTTATATCTAGATCATGCAACACGGACTTCTTCAAAAAGGCCCTTCCTGCAAGTAGTTCCAAGACCTGAAGTCCAATATTTAGGTATATAATCACTAGTAATAAACAGAGGGCGCAGGTACTGATTTATAGCTGTAATCATACAAATACTCTCTCATATGAAAGTTATTCCACCTTCTCCTGTGCATTTTACAGTTTTTGAACTGCCCTTATCATCCGAATCAGAATCTGAAGGTGACTCAGTAACAGATGAATCCAATGATCCTCCTCTAATCCTCTTAGTCCAATGAAGTGTTAATAGAGCTACTCTCAGCTGGAGGATAGTCCGACTCTGTCACAGCCAAGGAATCAATGTCAGTCTAAAAAACAGAAGCCTTACTGTAAGTGCTCTCTAATCTCATCTTCAATTTGAGGTTTTCCAGTTGTTAGGCCTGGGACGGCCGTGAGATGTAGACCTGTTCATTCTTAGATTCATAAGTCCATTGACCAGACTGGAAACACTTTTGGTATTGCAAAAAAGCACCACCAACTGAACTCATTTGAGGAATTGAGGTCTTTCCTTCGAACCAATTTCACGGCCTTATCAGTGCTCACCAAATTTGCTGCTGCTTTTTTGCCATCTGCTTAAGCCTTCTTGTTTCTGGCGATAGGCATTTACATTGCAAGTAGCAGCTGCAGCCAGATGCTCAGCCAGAGCACAGGTGAGACCTTTGGCAGCTGTCAGTACAGCGGCCTTAATTCGTTATGCCACAGAAACAGGAAATCCTAACCCCAAAACCAGCGAGAAAGCAGACATTTTCTCACTCAAAACCATTCTACTGTTAGCTATCTTGTCTTACTTGCTGGACAGCTATTCAAACTACAAAATTCCTACCACCAAATTCATAATAATACCAGAATTCATCTACATCAGAACCAATTTATTCTTGAGCGTTCTCTTCTTTCGTGCAGAGCTGGAAACCCTAGCCTAAACAACAGAAGACTATAAGTTTCCTAAATCAAAACTAATCTATTCTGTCCTTAAAACCAATGATCCTCCTCTTCTCCTCTGAGTCCAATGAACTGTTAATAGAGCTACTCTCAGCTGAAGAATAGTCCAACACCATCACGGACAAGGAATCAATTTCAGCTGTTTTTGCCAATTTGACCGCCTTATCAGTGCTCATTGAATTTGCTTCTTCTGTTTTTGCCATCTGCTCAGGCCTTATAGCTTCTGGCCATAGGCATTTACATTGTGTGCAGCAGCTGCAGCCTCACCCTCAGCCAGAGCATGGGTGAGGCCTTTGGCAGCTGTCCATGCTGCACCCTTAATTTGTTAAGCTGCACAAAATGTAAACCCTAACCCTAAACCACTTAGGATCCAGACATTTTCACACTCAAAACCATTCTACTGTTACACTATCTCGTCTTACTTGCTTGTCACCTATTCAAACTAAAAAGTTCCTACCACCAAATCCACAGAAATACCAAAATGCAACTGAATCAGAAACAATTTATTCTAGAACATTCTCTTGTTTCTTCAAAACAGAAAACCCAACCAAACAACAGAAGACCAGAACTTTCCAAAATCAAAACCAATATATTGCTATTTCCTTAAAATCAATAATTCAAACACTTCATATTCAGCAATAACAATCCGAACAATTTTTTAAGGGTTCCAAAGCCTATATTCATCTCTATGTAGTTGGAGGGCCTACGCATGCCTAGGCATGTAACAGAATCACAAGGCACAAAAATAATTATTTAACAATTACAAAAATAACCAAAAAATCCTAAAGCTTAAAACAAAGACATCACACATGCACTCAGAAGCAAAAGGAAGCTATATATGTGGATGGAAATATGTTTCAACAAATAAAGACAAATTTTTTTTTTATATTATTTTCAGTTTATGTAACTGTTATTTTTGAAAAAATTGAAAAATTAACACCACAATACAAAAAGCATGAAAAAAGACATTATGCATGTCCTCACAAGCAAGGGGAAGCTATATATGTGGATGGAAATATGTTTTAACGAATAAAGACTCAATTTCTATAGCTGTTATTTTCAGAAAATTTGAAAAAAATAACATTAAAATATAAAAAACCATGAAAAAAGACATCACACATGTACTCTCAAGCAAGGGGAAGCTATATATATGGATGTAAATATGTTTCAATGAATAAAGAAAAAAAAAAAAAAAAGAAGAATTTTTTTAATTCTGTAACTGTAATTTACAAAAAATTGAAAAAAAAAAACCCTAAAATACAAAAAAAGCATGAAAAAAAAATTACACATGCACACACGAGCATAGGGAAGCTATATATTTGGATAGAAATATGTTTCAAGGAAGAAATACAAAAAAAGAAAAAAAATTCAATTTCCATAACTGTTATTTTTGAAAAAGAGAAAAAACACGAAGAAAGCCTAAAAAAAAACTTAAATCTATGGCAAAGAAACATAAAAATCAAATGGAATGTTTGTTTATGCATATAGAATAAGAACCCATCAAGATTTATCTAAAAAAGTAAATAAAAAACAAAGAAATTATAAAAGGGTACTGTTTTTTTAACAAAAAATGTTGCTTGAAGTGAAGATTCACAAATCCATACCTTTTTTTTTGCTTAGATCTATGAAACATTGAAGAGGAATGGTCATTTTCACCTTCTGAGCTCTCAGGAGAAGAGAAAATAGGGTTAGAAGATGAAAAAGGAAAAAACAATGAAGTTATATTTTAACCAGTCGTCAACTGCACCCGGGAGTCGGAGGCACGCCTACGCACTGGCGCTCGAATCCCCTGCGTTTCTTTCCCACCCGGGCGACCGACTTGCGACTTGCGCCTAGGCCCGCCTAAGGGCACACCTCTAACTACATATATTCATCTAAACAAGGTCCCTCTGCTTTGTCATTGCAAAGTGACTTAAAATGGTGACATTCTCCTTGCTTTTCGTCACAGGATACTCCTTGCATATTATGACAAAAGTGGTCATGTGATATAATCTTTGGTATCCGCAGAGTTCTCACACTTATGAAATCCACAGCTTAGGATTCATGAATGATACCTGAAGGAGCAACTCCTACATCCCCACTCTCTCTCTCTCTCTCTAGCTACCTAGCTAGGGTTTTTCTTGTTTACTAGAAAATGTCCCATGGTAGCTAGCAATACTAGCTTTCTGGGTTTTTCTTGTTTACTAGAAAATGTCCCATTGTAGTCGGCAATACTTTGTCCTGCTCTGCATATGCACCCAAAAGATATAAGATAAAACCACCCTTTTAACCCTCCTCTCCAGAGCACAGCTCCTACACCTGCTTTTCAAGGTTTTGATTCTCCCCTTTCTTTGGTTAATTCAAAAATCAGATTTCCCATCTTTAAACCCTTCAACCTTTATTTTAAGCTCTGTGATTTATAGCTGCTGACTTGAAATCTCTCGAGACTGTTGGCAACTGTAACTGAGATTTTTCTATTTATTTAGATTCTTCTGTTTATAATTAGATTGTAACAATAAAATTTTATTATTAAGCAATATTAAGAATTCAAGATTGCAAGCTTCTAAAGAACTCAGGAATACAAAAATAGCATTCAAGAATGTTAAAGTTTACTCCGACATTCATAAATGATGGTGAATTATTCGTGAATTCTAGGCCATTCAAGAGTTCTAGAGCTCTACTGAGCTACTAAAGACAATGATTGTCAAATTAATGGACTACAACCGGATACAAGTGCAGCAGCATTACAAATCAAAAGTACTCAAGTGAATTAGATATAAGCCCTACATTCAGTTTACCCCATCTAGTAATATAGACCTATGTTTCAAACAACCAGAAGCAAAATATGTCCAAGGAGTCAACTTGGCTGGCTTGGTCAAGTAGTAGGATGACTTAACCAATTAAAAAGACGTATCTTACTATCTTGGTTGGACAAACTTAGGGGACCGGCTACAGCTTGGCCTAAGGAAATTATCCAATTCAAGCTTTTAAAATCGTGACCCTTAACAACAGAAGAAGTATCTTACGATTTTCCTATCCCCTTCAAGACACCTATAAAGACTGAGGGACCACAATCCTTCTTCCCACTTATAGTAATTCATGACCACTTTACATAAACACTTTTGACCCCCTTTCAGATTCCTGCTAGAACCTAAGCAGATCTGGGATGTCTACTCTATATATCATCATCATCATCAAGACCTTATCCCAATTAGGGGTCAGCCACATGAATCTTATTCCTTCATTCCACTCTATTCAATACCATGGCTTCATTTAGTCCTAACGTTTTTAAATCTTTCCTCACCACTTCTATCTACGCTCTTGTGGGCCTTCCCCTTGCCCTTTTAGAACCTTCTACTTGTATTGCCTCCCTCTTCTAACCGGTACCATTGTTGGTCTCCTTTGAACATGTCCAAACCATCTAAGTCTAGTCTCCCTCATCTGGTTACCTATTGGTGCTATCCCTAAATTTCTTCAAATATTTTCATTTCTAATTCTATCTTTTCTTGTCTTACCACTCATCCATCTAAACATCCTCATTTCTGCGACGATCATCCTATGAGTATGATGTTCCTCAATTGCCCAACACTCTGATCCATAGAGCATGGCCGGCCTTATTGCCATCCAATAGAATTTTCCTTTTAGTTTGAGTGGCACCTATCGATCACACAAAACTCCAAATGCACATCTCCATTTGTTCTAACCGCTTAGATTCTCTGGGTAACCTCCGTCTCAATCTCTCCATTCTCATGAATCATTGATCCTAAGTACCGAAAGTGGTCTTTAACGGGGACTTCTTGGTTATCAATCTTAACTGGTGTTCTACTCCTACTCTCCTTGCTAAAATTATATTCCACATGTTCTGTCTTAGTTCAGCTAATTTTAAATCTTTCAGATTCTAATGCTTCTCTCCATAACTTTAGCTTTATGTTTACACCCTCCCTTGTCTCATCAAGTAAGAATATATCATCTGCAAATAGCATGCACCAGGGGATCTCCTCGTACAGATGTTTTGTTAACTCATCCATAACTAATGTGAAAAGGTATGGACTCAATGCCGATCCTTGGTGTAATCCTATAATGACAGAAAAATCACCAGCCACGCCACTAGTGGTCTTAACATTAGTTACTGCTCCCTCATACATATCTTTAATTATGTCTATATATCCCTGAGAAACCCCTTTATCACCCAGCACCCTCCACATTAACTCTCTAAGGACTCTATCATAAGCTTTCTCTAAGTCGATAAAGACCATGTGGAGGTCTTTCCTCCTCTTCCTATATTTCTCTACTAATTGTCTTAGTAAGAAAATAGCTTCCATGGTAGACCTCCCAGCCATGACACTTGTTTCATGTTGTAGCCTCTTCTCAATCACTCTTTCAAAAAGTTTCATAGTGTGGCTCATAAGTTTGATCCCTCGATAATTAGTGCAGCTCTATATGTCTCATTTATTCTTATAGATTGATACAATAGAGCTTTTCCTCCACTCATCCGGCATTTTCTTTGATTTTATAATCTTGTTAAACAACCTAGTCAACTAAACTACCCCAATATCTCCCATATGCTTCCAAACCTCTATTGGTATACCATCATCTTTGTCAAGGCCTCTTTTACTTCAGGTATTCTAATCCTACATTCATATCTATAATATCCAATGTTATTTAGATTTATAATATTTTCAATCCTTATATTCTCAAATCCATTGTCATTTAACAATTTTTGAAAGTATGTTTCTCACCTTTGTTTGATCTCATCATCTTTGACTAATACCCTTTGATCATTGCTTCTAACACTCCTAACATGATTTAAGTCCTTACCCTTTTGTTCTCTTACTTTTGCAAGTTTAAACACATCTTTCTCACCTTGTTCTTAGTCTATTGTAGAGCTCATCATATGCTTTAAGTTTAGCCTCACTTACTATTCTCTTAGCAACCTTTTTAGCATTCTTATATTGTTCATAGTTTTCATTATTTCTAATATTCTGTCATTCTTTAAAACGCATCTGTTTTTCTTTAATAACTTTTTGCACTGTTTCACTCTACCACTATGTTTCCTTTGCTAATAGCTTTTTACCTTTAGATACTCCTAAGACATCTTTTGCCACTTTTTTAATGGACTCAGTCATATTAGTCCACATGGTATTTACTTCTGTTTCATAATTCCAATTTCCTTCTACCATCAACTTATTTTTGAATGAAGCTATTTTCTCTCTTTTTAAGTTCCACCACTTAGTTTTTGGATGTGTATTAAGTTCAGTTCTTTTTCTCCATCTTTTGATATGGATATCCATAACCATTAACCTATGTTGTGAAGTTAAACTCTAACCGGGTATCACCTTACAATCCTTACATATAGATCGTTCATTATTCTTAAGTAAAAAAAAGTCTATTTCGCTTTTATGAAGTCAACTTTTAAAGGTTATTAAGTGTTCATGCCTTTTCTTAAAGAGTGTATTTGCAATGGACAGGTTATATGACAAAGCAAAATCGAGGATATTCTCTCCCATCTCATTTCGTTCACTTATACCATACCCTCCGTGTATTCTATCATATCCTTCCTTATCTTTTCCTACATGGCCATTTAAGTCTGCTCCTATAAATATCCCCTTAGTGTTGGGAATTTTTTGCATGACTCCCTCTATATCTTCTCAAAACTGTCTCTTGATTATATCTTGTAACCCTACTTGTGGTGCGTATACACTTATAACATTAATAATCTGCTCTCCTAGAACAAGTTTTATTATTATAATTCTATCACTAATTCTTTTAACGTCCACAACTTTATCCTTTAATTCCTTATTCACTATTATTCCTACTCCATTTCTGTTATTTTTCTTTCCTACGTACCATAATTTATACCCATCTATTTCTCTAGCTTTAGCCCCTTTCCACTTGGTTTCTTGGATACAACTGATGTTAACTCTCCTATGTCTTATCGCGTCTACTAACTCCAAACTCTTACCTGTCAGTGTCCTTATATTCCATGTGGCGATGCGAATCTTATGTTCTGGAGATACCCTATTTACTATTGCCTTTCTCGACCTCCATGGTATGAACCCATGTCCACTTTTCACTGCACCTGGGTTCTGATGCAGTGTGTCGCTTCCGAGGGGACACTCTAGCAGCCCTTGCCCATTTTTCACTACACCCGGGATCCGATGTAGCGCATCGCTTCTGGGAGAACGCACTAGCAACCCTTGCCTATTTTTCACCACACCCGGGATCCAATGCAGCACGTCGATTATGGGGAACGCCCTAATCTCTACTCTATATATACCACCTTAATTTTATCTATTATACACATTCTACAGACTATATTTCATAACCCCAAGCTTCTAATTTCATCCCTACACTAATCCAACAAATCAATATTTTCTCAAGAAGCAATCCCACTAGAAAACTCCTAACCTTTTTAAGCAAACTAAATTTCTCAGACCATATTTGACCGAAAGCTGACAAATTACAATGCAAGAGCTTAGCTGACGAACCTAAAAAACCAAAGACTTCCAACACTACCTTTTGAAAAAATGATGAGCAAAAGATCAAGAGGTCATTCAGTCTTACACTTGAAACACATATGTGGGATTTGGAGGAGATGGAGAAGATGGTTGTCAATAATCTAGA
The DNA here is from genome assembly GCA_035236585.1 of Warburgia ugandensis. Lineage (NCBI taxonomy): Eukaryota > Viridiplantae > Streptophyta > Magnoliopsida > Canellales > Canellaceae > Warburgia > Warburgia ugandensis. Next base: position 57,889,807 of record CP141128.1, read on the forward strand.
GAATATAATCACAATAATATAGTGTTCAAAGAGGGAACATGTACAAGATAGCTGAATTTGCATTCACCACTTCGTACTCAAAAAAGTACTGCCCTGCAGTTTTATATTGTGAACACACGATCTGGTGTTCAAATTGATGCACAAGGATCTACTTGTGAGAATGAATGAGAACATAGGAAAACAATGGTAGGCACCCCAATGAGAAAAGAGACAAACAATGAAACCAAAAGAGATAATGGTGAAGAAGAAAAGAACCAAGCAGGCTTTTGAGCCAATGAAATTCCATCATCAAATTTCTTTCTGTTTTTTCCCCATCATCAACAACATTTTTCAGACATACCCATATTTCTCAACAACTGTAGGATAGTAAATAAAACAAAAAAGACAATGAAAAGGTCATACTATGAGACCAAAATATCATAAAAGCATTACTTCGATATAAAAAGCTTACTCTGCTTACATGAACTGGGGGAACAGATCACCAATTTAGAAGCAATAATGCCAAGAACAAAAGCCTAAAAAAACAATCTTCCAACAAAAGCTAATCGTCAAAAACTTTTAATTGTTACATCTAGAACATGAACCAAAAAATAAGGAGCGAAACGGGAAAAAGGGAGAAGATAAAGGACCAAGCAGGCTTTTGTGCCAAAGAAATTTCCAAAATCAAATTTTTCTGTCCTGCGCAGGTTAAAGGATAGTAAATGAAGCAAAAAAGAGAGAAAAGATCATAACAAGAGTCACAAAAGCATTGCTGGCATATGTAAATCCTACTCTATTTACATGAACTAGGAGAACAAATATAGGAGCAATCATGTCAAGAACAAAAGTACAACAAAACAATCTTCCAACAAAAACTACTCATCTAAAATTTTAAAAATATCTGGAGTATGAAATGCAGACTTCTCCATAAAGGCCCTTCCTGCAACTAGTTCCCAAACCTGAAGTCCAATATCTAGATATAGAATAAGCACTGGCATTAAATAGTGAGCGCAGGTACTGACTTTTAGCTGTAATCATACAAATGCGCTCCCAAATGAAAAATACTACCACAAGTAGAACCTCATAACTTCTTCGTTGCATCCATTAACGCCTTCTGCTGTGCCTTCTACTCTTTCTTCTACTGCCCTTATCATTTGAATCAGAATCTGAAGCTGACTCAGTATCAGAGGAATCTGATGATGAGCTGTACTTTCGGTGCCTCCTCTTCCTTTGCTTCTTCTTCTTCCTCCTCCTCCTCCGTTCCTCCTCTGAGTCTGAAGAACTATAACTAGAGCTACTTTCAGCTGAAGAATAGTCCGAATCTGTCATAGATGAGGAATTGCTTTCAGTCTCAAAAACAGAACCCTCACTGTTATCGCTCTCTGAGTCAGTACTAGATCGATGCTTCCTCTTGCTCTTCTTGACACTCTTTTCGCCCTTCTCTGCCTTGGGAATATCAGGATTATCCAATTCATAAGAAGCTGATAGCTTCATCTTCAATTTGGGGTTTTTCAACTGCTGGGTCCGAGATGGACGTGAGATGTAGACCCGTTCATTCTTACATTCATAAGTCCAATGACCAGACTGGAAACACTTCTGGCATTGCGAAGAAGCACCACCGATTGAACTCATTGAGGACTTGAGGTCTTTCCTTTCACCCAATTTCACAGCCTTTTCCGTGCTCATCAAGTACATTTGCCGCTTAGCTTCTTTACGTTCTTGCCATCTGCTTGGACCTTCTTCCTTCTGCCCATAGGCATTTACATTGCGAGCAGCAGCCGCAGCCGCACGCTCGGCCTGAGCACGGCTGAGACCTTTGGCAGCTGTCAACGCTGCAGCCTTAATTCGTTCAGCTGCAGCCTGAGCTTTCTCTTCTTTCTTACTAGACATTATTCAAACTGAAAACCCTAACCCTCAAACCACCGAGAAACCAGAACTTTCTCTCAATCAAAAGCGTTCTATTGTTCTCTCCGCTTGATACCCTATTCAAATTAAAATCCCTACCACAAAAGCCACATGAAAACCATAATTCATCTAAATCAGAACCTATCTATAATTGAGAGTTGTCTACTTTCTTGCAAAACTGGAAACCCTACTCCAAATAACAAAAGAACCAGACTATGCTAAATCGCTATCAATCTGTTGCTAATCAAGGCTCCCATTCTACAGCCTAGAAACAAAATTAAGTCCACAGGTGAAATTCGGAAATTTGCCAGACGATTTTCGAAAACCCTTGCTCTGATATTGAAAAGCCTGCAATCCTAACCCCAGCACTGGTATTGTGAGATCTAGACCGAAGGACCTTTCGACTTCTAGGAGATTTTATGCGAATGCAAAGTAGTCAACGCCATGAAAAATCCAGAAATAGAAGACACTGAAATACCTGGAAGGTTACGGAGATGCAAAGAAACAGGAACCCACTGCAAACCCTATAAACTCCGAATTTTCTGTCGTTGGACGACTTTACAGAAGGAAATATTCTATTTCAGTAGGCGTTGAATCGGTACCATCACTTTTCCAAGTTTTCGGAGATCTCACCGTCCATCCGCCAGATCTGTTGGGCAAAACGGATCAGCGGATCAGGGCCAATCCAGTCCGTGCGGATCTGGATCTCAATGCATCCAAGAGATCAAATCTGCCCCAGTAACGAATCAAAAAATTCAAATCATATACGATCTGCTGCCGATAGCAAAGATCTGCAATGCTACTCTCATTAGCGTCTGATTCTATAGACTCCTTTTCACGTTATCTAAGCCATTCATTATGTTTGACATACAACAATTAGGCAATGCATAGATAATCAATGCATTTGGATGATCTAAACCATGTATTTGGATCTTTGGAAATTTGGCAGAGCCTATTTAAACCATTCCAAGCATATTTAACGACTTCAAATCTTTTAGACCCATACTCTAATTTTATCCTTTTTTTAATTTCTAATATGCCTTTTAAAATGAATATTCGCAGACATCCCCAAATAAATTAGTACAGATCACGGATTTAAGGGGCTGATTGGTTCGATCTAAGGGATCTATTTTCTTCGCTCCATATCCACGAATCCAAAACGGTTAAGACTGAATTTCTATCGATTTTGCCGTCCTAGTACCACATCTGTTCAATTTGTTTAAATGTGATAATGGTCATAGTTTCGCTTATGTATAGTCAACCACCAAAGATTTCCTTCATGGTTAACTTCATCGTTTTAATTTGTTTGAATGTGATATTGGTGATGGTGTAGGCTATTATAGTCAACAACCAAAGATTTCCTTGATGGTTAGGATTGTCCAATTAGACTCTAGTTTGCATTGAGGCCCATGTAATCTCTTAAATTTCATTTATTCATAAGAAGCCCTTCAACTTTAGTTTTTCTTTGCTTATAAATCCTTTAATTTGAAAACTCTCATTAAAATATTAAGTGGAGAGCAAATTCATCTTTTCAAACTACTTGTTCTTAGTCAATTTGGAGTTGGTCCTCCTCTACAAAATGCAAATAAGTTTGACCTTTATAGGAAATAATAGCAGTGTATCATGGACTTACTGTAATAACCCCAATTTTTGTAAATTGATTGAGAAAAATCAATAAAGTTTGAGTTTCAAATATTTCGGGCCGAAATATTAGGGTTATTTAAAATTTACTTTCTATAAAAGTATAATCAAATCATAAGATATGTAAAATTGAAATTAAACTAAGCAAACCCTTCAAAATGACTGTAAGCACAACAAATTTCGAATTCGGATGAGAAATCCTGAAGTTTTTCATTTTTTTGAACAAAAGAGGTAAAATAGTAATTTTACCCAAAAATCAAAATATTCCAAAAATCAAAATATGAAACATCAAAATTTAGAATGCACTGAGAAATACGAATCCAACGCCACTAAGTACCCTCAAATTCGAGATCATGGGAATAAAACCCAAAATTTTATACATAAAGGGCAAAATAGACTTTTTACACCATGTGGGGCCCACATGGGGACCACCACATCCCCAACAACCAATTTGATCAGCAGCCCATGTGAAACATGGGTCAACAAAGATCAACTAGTCATGGGGAAGAAAAATTAGGCATGGGAGCATTGAAGACTTTCATGCCATTTTATATTAAAAAAATAACATATTATAATCATGGAAAAAGACCCAAAATACCTATAAATACAACCCCAAAAATCCTCATAAAATCCCTACGAAATTCTCTTCAATCTCCTTAAAAAATTAGATCTAGATCCCTCCCCAAAAACCCAAAATTTCCAAGAGTTAGATCTCTTTTCAACTTGTTTTTCTTTTTAGATTGGAACAAGAGACCTAAAATCAATTAGGCACTCTGTTCCAGATCTAATTTGATCAATTCCACCATCCAAAACTTCCCAAAATATCTATTCTACAAAACCCCCAAAGAAATTTCAAGATCCAACGGTTCAAACAACGGTATTTGCAAGAAGGGTGGATTTTAGGCTATATCTTCATCAACAAGGTATTTTTTTAAATTGGGCATATAAATGAGGTTTTCTCTCCAATCAAGTAAGTGAAAATCCTTTTCATAGATTTTTAATATTGTTTTATGTAATTTTTATTTTACTGTAATTAATTTTGGTAATAAAAAGGTAAAAATAAAGTAAACAACAAAACCCTAATTCATGATGATGGAGTACTCAGATGAAAAATCTGACTCCACCAATCAATCCAGAATGGTCCAAAACCCCTAGGGTAGAAGTTTAAAAAAGATCTGGGCATTTTTGGTCCCTCAATTGAGAAGGGATTGATTGGACAGTCCAAATAGACTGTCCGATCTCCAGATTGGACGGACGATGTCCCGCGCGCTTCCATGGACACCTCGTGCGGGCGCCCGACTAGGTCAGCTTGGTTTGGTTTTCCGCCCGAACGATCTGGGCCGTCCATTCCTGGGCCCAGATCAAATACAGGCCATAGGAAGACTGTAAACTTCCCGATTCAATTTCGGCGTCATCTGAACTCCAAATTGAGATTGGAAAGATGCTATGGAAAGCTTGAAACCTCTATTTTCTTATGAAATAATAAAAAGATATATTATTCAGTAAAAACTTTCTGTATTAAAGAAATAAGATTCCAATTACATAGATTTTCAAGATCTAAGATGATCAGATCTTAGAAACATATTTTAATAATGATATACTACTTAAATAAAGTGAGATCTATGTTTAAATTGGATAGATATGAGATATATTAAGGGATCTACTCTTTATGGTAGAAAAACCCTAAAAATACAAAGGGACCCACTTGATCAATGAGATCAAGTGTGATCAGATCCTTGGGATGGAAAGAATAAATATTTATATGATGAAATCCAAGGAAATCATGGATGGATTATGATAAAAATAGATCAATGTGATCGTTTGACCTTAATAGAGAAAATTCCCTAAATCTAACTAAAATCCTTAATCAAAGGAAAAGATCTAAGATCAAATAGTTGGCTCATAAGTAAAGGTTTCTAAAAATTTAAATGTAATTAGTTTCATTTTATATTATTATGTTATAAAGCATGCTAGTATAACATTTAGAGTTTAGTATGATATATGTTTCATTCTTATCATAAGGTGCTAGCTTTAATTTAAGTACCTTGCCTCATTTTCATTTAATGTTAAATTATGTAGTTTTATGCTTTAAATTTATAATTCATTTATAGTTGAATGTTAGTAGTAGATTTACTTGTTATGAGATAAAGAGCATAAAACATCAAAAATGTATTCTAATGAGAAAGTCGAGTTTCATTATACAAATAAGAATGGAATACTTTGGACTTAATTAGTAAGGGCTATAGTTAATAGGACAATATAAGGATTATCAAATCCTTGGCCCAAATTAGGAAAAGAATAATAAACCCCATGAATGACATTATAAATATTCATAAACTTAATTAAAATCCATTAGAAAGAGTACTTAGGGTAAACATGCTTATAGGAACCTTATGAAAGGTTGAGCTATGGTCATTCTAGTGAATGATGAACATAGTGGTTAAGGGGGTTATCTAATAGAGCCTCGCTCTTCCCCTACCTTCTGTTGACGTTTGTGAGGTCTAAACGCCTCCTTACATGAGGATTGAAGTAACCACTTTGTGTTCACCCATTCAGCTAGTAAGCCTTAGGCAATTGGAAATAAGAGGAGCAGTCTAGATTTAGGCTTGAATAAGCTACCTTCAACCAGCACAATAACTAGTTGAATAATAATAATAAGAGCATAAAAGGTTAGTAAATTACCTAACCTTAATAAAAACAGTAAGTAAGATAAGGATGATCAAACAAGATCCATTAGATCTTGGATGATCAAGAATAATAAGAATAAGAACACTATATTGTACTTAGTATGTATGTTTAGTAGTATACTTGTTATAGTTCATTAGATTAGATAATCAAACCCTTGATCAAAGGTGATTCAAGGAAGAAAACCAAGATCATCCTCCATAGGGATGATCCAAGAACTGAACTTATATCAAAGAAGAACTAGATGATAGAAGATCTAGGACCTTGATCTTTATCAACATGTGTAGATTATCAATCAAATGGTCTATGAAAGATCAAGATCAAGGAGATGAACATACAAAGACTTAGAGATAGAAAAATACTTAGATATAAATGATCTAAAGATCATTCTAAACATCAGATCCAGTGATCAATAGGATTGTTCATAATTTATATATTGACAATATGTATGGATGTACAGATTACATACATCGGTCAGGATCATGGAAGATTGGGGAAAAGAGATCAATCCTTAAAGGTAGGAGGATTTGATGAATGCATTTACATGAGATATTCATGATTGTACTCATGATCTTATGTTGACGAGTAATGATAATACTTGTAGTAAATCTCTTGAAAACCTTATGATCCAACCGAACACCTATAAGATGGTTAAGGACTAAATTATAAGTGAATAGGGAACTAGAAAATATTTCAGCCCTAAGTAAACAGACATATGGTCTGATATATATGAAATCTATTTTACATACAAGCTTGGAGGCTTGTGAGTTTGTTTTAATAGGCATGAGCCTAGGGGATGCTATTGCTAGAGGAGTTATGAGGGTTTGGCCACCTGCTTCTTGAAATTTGATGATATGATGATACCTTGCCCAATGAGAGGCTAAAAGTCGGGTGGTGGCAATTATGGGAAGGCCACCACTGTGAAAGTCTTGCCCCCCCATACGGGCAGTGACATAATATTTTCCACCGTGGTATCAGTGGTGAACAGGGCAGTTATCCAAGCACGCTAGTACGGATCGACCGCAAAGATAAAGCAACCTTTCTGATTATTTTGCACTATGATGCATATGGGAATAGGCATAGTAAAATGCCTTATGTTATAGCATAATGAAATGCTAGGTAATTGTATATTACCAATGTTTTCCAAGAAGGGAAATTCCCAGTATGAGATTAGCTGTAATACTAAATTCTCAAAATGAAGAGAATTGATCAGCTTAGTTGGGAATAATATTTGACTATTTTCACAAATTTAACTAGTTTACCCATGAAGGGTATGTATGTATATGGATATAAATAACTTACAAAGTAAAGAGTCTGTTTGAGGATAATGAGATTATGAAGTATTGGAATTACATTGTCAATTATTATGTTTCTTGAATCCCCTACCAAGCATTGCTTGTTGAGATATTGTACTTATTGCAATATCTCAGATCCAAGAAAGGAGAGTTAGGAGCTGAAGACTATAGAAGACTTGAAGACAATAATCTTCAAGGTATACCCTTGAAGACATGTATTTTTATTTGTTAAGAGTTTTATTGTATGGTGAGCTTGAGTTTTGGATTATGTAATTTGGACAAGTATGGTACTAGATTTGGCTGTACTGTGAACCACTGGATGGATCCTGGAGTTTAATAAAAGTATATTCCTTCAATGGAATTTTATTTTGTACACAAATTGTACTTATGTTATGTATGAAGTGGTGACTTGGGTTTTCAAAACAAGTTCTAAAGAAAAGAATTTTCGCTGCTTTGTTTTGCGAAAAATTTTACACTCTTAAGGGCCCTGCCTTTCAAAATACTTTACAAATCATGTTTTCAAAAACCCGGGTCGTCACACTTGCATTGCAAGGCCCGCGACCAAGGCTTATAGGGTCTAAGGAAGGCCTCCTTAACTCATGGATGTGGCCTGAGAGACTCAGGCCCTTGTTTTTAGATATTTGAAAGAAAGCCCAATTCCAAAAGGCTTGGTTTCTAAAAAAGTCCTTGTAAATATCTCGATGTTCTATAGTAGTCCAGAATATTTTAAGAGAATGGTATAGTATTCTAAAAATAGTAGGAGGTTTCTAGAAAATAATCTGGACTGTTGATGTACAAACACATGAAATAATCATAGCCATCCATTGAGGAGGTGGATGGAAGAGAGCAACTATAAATAGGGGTTAGCTCCTCATTTGTAACTCAGATAGCTTATTGTAAATAACTCAACTGAGGAATATTAGGTTCTCTTTGAGTTAATCTCTTCTTAAGTTCTCTCATTGCTCTAATGGGTCAGTGAGTATAGTCGTAGCAAGTAAGAGTGAGAGTGGAAAGTGGACTTGTGCTTTGTAAAGGAGTTGTGCACAATTGCTGCACAGGTTTATCATAGATGAAACTGCATGTGGCGACCTGGGTTTTTATAACACATTTTACAATACATTTTGTAAAGATAGGGCCCTTAGAGTAAAATTTTTTCGCAAACCAAAGCAGTGGAAATTCTTTTCTCTAGAATTTGTTTTATAAAACCAAAGTCACCACTTTATACATAATATAAGTAGAATTTTGTGCAAGATAAAATTCCATTTAAGAAATATACTTTTATTAAACTTCAGGATTCATCCAGTGGTTCACAGTACATAACCCATTGTATCCTTACAATACTTATCCAAATACACAATCCGATTTACAAAGTTCAAAATATAATACATGCTCTCAATACAATGTTTCAAGGGATATACCCTAATTACCTATTATTCAATAGTTCTTCAAGTCTTGAGCTCCTAAGTCTCCTTCTCTGTATCTAAGATATTGTAAACATTCCAACATTTACAATATCTCAGCTAGCTATGCTTGGTAGGGAATAAGAATGCAAGTTATTAATAGTACAATCTCAATATTCAATTATCCCATAATTCATTCTATCATAAACACATTCATAGACCACTATCATTTATATAGACATGTCATTTCTTTGTCATTTATGTTCACCTTTATACATACATATTGTATACGGACAAATCCATTAAAATTGTAAAAATAGGCAATAATCATTTCCATACAAAGCTGATCAACTCCTTTCATTATAGGAGATTTGTATCTCAGCCAATTACTATACTGGGAATTTCCCTTCTTGGGAAAAATATTGGTAATATACAATTTTCTGACATTTCATCATGCCATCCCTTAAGGCATTTCACTATGCCAATTTCATATGCATCATAATGCAAAATAATTAAGGACTACTATGCTTGCAGTCTGATCCATACAGCGCACCGGGATAACTGTTTTATAATCCACTTATACCATTCTCTTAACTCTCTTGGTATTCAATATCATCAAGTTTCAGAGAGCGGGTGACCAAACCCTCTTAACTCTCTCTTAGCATAGTATACTCAGACCTACGCATGTTTAAAACAAAACCACAAGCCTCCATGCTTGTATGTAAAACAATACTTATACATATCAAACTATCTGTCTATTTATCCAGGGCTAGAATATTTTCTACTTTCCCATTCACTTAGGGTTGTTCTCAATTCTCAACTTAACCATTTTATACTTATTTTCCTCATCATTTGGTTGGATCATATTTCAATTTGAGATATTTACCACAATATATTGGTATTGTACATGTTAATACTTCAAAACATAAGATCATGTATTAAACATGTATCTTCATGTAAAGGCATTCTTAAAAATCCACCTACCTCAATAAGGTATTCTTATTCCTTGAAATTTTCCATAATCTTGATTAACATATATCTGTCAAATCATACGTATAATGTCATTTTTCTAATCAAGGGTACATACTACATGGTCTTTTGATCATCCTTATATAGGATGATCTGAATCTTTCTTCCTTGAATCACATATAACTAAGGGTTTAGTATCTTCTATACAAGTACTATCATACATTAACAATCTAATCTACATTGGTATTTCTTTTCTTTTATTTTTTTTTTATCATACAAGATCTCATCTTGTTTGATCATCCTTATCTTACTTACTATTTTTATTAGGGTTAGATAATTTGCTATCTTTTTATGTTCTTATTATTATTCAACCAGTTAGTGTCTTACTTGGTTGAAGATAATTTATTTTTTCCTATTACTGGACAGCTCCTCCTTATTTCATGATGACTAGTGTTTATCAGTTAAAGTTTGCTCAAAGAGTGGTTAATACAACCCTCATGTAAGGAGGCGTTTAGACCTCACTTGCGTCAACGGGAGGTGAGGGAAAAGCACTTGGCTCTTGTATACCCCTTATAACCACAATGTTCAAAGTCCACTAGAGTGGTACTAGCTCAACCTTTGACAAGGTTCTTATGAGCTCTTTACCTTAAGTCCCTTCTTTAATTGATTTTAATTAATTTCCATGGATATGCACAATGTCATTCATGGATGTTCATTATTTTCCTACTTTGGGCCAAGAAAATGGTAAACCATTCGTTATATTGTCCTACTAACTATAGCCCTTATTAATATTAAGTCAAAATCATTCATTCATCTTAGTTATCCATGAATCTCTATATTTCATTAGTTTACATTTTTGGTGATTTATGCTCATTATATCTTAACAACTACTACATAACAATTGAATACAATTTGACAATAATTAAATCATAAACTTTAAAGCATAAATCAAATATAAGTTTAACAACCATATACTAACATTCTTCCTATGAATGCAACTTAACCTAATGAAATAAAACTATACATAGACTAGCATGATCCTAAGTTATGAAATACATGAAATTGTAGTTATATCCTAATGGAATCATGTTTAAATCTCTAATTTATACTAACATGGCCCTAAGATAATTAAATCTACTAACAAACTAATCATTTAGGGCATAGCATGCTAAAATTTAAAGATTACACTACCATGCTTCCTAACTTATAACATAAATCACATTTATATTTTTATTATCCAATAAAAGAAAATTTAAACTAATCATATTAAAATTATTATAAACCTTTGCTTATGATCCAACTATTAGTTCTTAGGTATTTTCCTTTAGATCAAGGGTTTTAGTTACCTTTAGGGCTTTTAATCCATTAAGATCCAAAGATCATATCCACTTGATTTTGTCACATTTAATCCATGATCTAACTGGATTCCATCATAATATCATTCATTTAATCCATCCCAAGGATCTAATCATACTTGATCTCATTGATCAAGTAGGTCCCTTTGTATTTTTAGGGTTTTTCTACCATAAAGGGTAGATCCCTTAATTTATCTTAGATCTGTCCAAATCAACCATGGATATCACTTTATTTCAATATTATATCATCATTAAAATAGATTACCAAGATCTGATCACCTCAGATCTTGAAGATCTTGGAAATTGGAAACTTATTTCCTAAGTACAGAAAGTTTCATGAATACTTTTCTACATATTATGATTTCATAATGAACTAGACTTTACAAGATTTCCATAGCTTCTTTCCGATCTCAGTTTGGAGTTCATATGACTCCTGAATTAAGATTTGAAGTTCACAGTCCTTTGTAGGGTCCAAATTTGATATGGGCCCAGCAGAACGGATGGCCTAGATTCATTTGGGCGGAACGAGCGGACGGAACTACTCATAGGTCATCGGGATGCACGCGTAATGCACTCACCCGGTGATCGGCGCTGCCATGCTGTCGTCCTGCTAGGACGATGTCGCATGCACGTCGCACGTGCGGAAATGGCGCGGCGCTATGCGATCCCGTGTGGCGTTTCGCGCAGCTTTTCGGGCATCGGATCTTCTTTAGGAAGATCAAACAGTCCACTTTGGACCGTCCAATCAATTCCTTTTAATTGAGGGCCCAAAACTTAATATAATTTCTTGAAATTTTTATCCTAGGGGTTTTGGACCTTTGTAGATTGATTGGGAGGCTTAGATTTTCCATCTGAGCCCTCCATCATGAAGAATTGAAGGTTCTAGTATTTACTTTATTTTTATAAATTTTCACCCAAATCAAATTACAGGAAAATAAAATTTTCATGAAACAATAATAAATTTGTCTAGAAAGTAGTTCCACCTACCTGATTGGAGAAAAACCTTATATTTGATGCCCAATTTGAGAGAATTACCGGTTGATGATAATATAGCCCGATAGTTCCTTGTTTTGTGACTTTTCGTTGTTTGAACCGTTGGATCTTGAAATTGATTTGGATTTTTTGTATATAAGGTAGTATAGGATGTTATGGATGGTAAGATTTGTGAGATTCTACTTGGAACGGAGTGCCTATTTGAATTTAGGTCTCTTGTTCCAATTAGAGAGAGGAGAGAGAAATAGGGAAAAGGGAGATTGGGGAAGAATGAAGAGGAATTTGGAGCTGAAACTCTAGGGGAGATTTGGGAATTTCGTGGGAAAGGTTTTAAAAATTTTGGAAATTTTTGGAAATTTGAATTTATTATTATTTCTTTTGATAATTACTTTAGAATATTTAATTGGGAATGATTCTCCACTCCCACCCCATTCTCCACTACAAATCTTATCAAACTCTCCACTACTACCTGATAATGCATTGAGCAATTATTGTTGCTTCTAGAACATTGGCCCACTTTGTGGGCCCCATGTGAAAAGACCTTTTTGCCCTTTTAATTCCAAAATTAGAGAAAAATAGGCACTATTTGTCCGAACTTGGAATTAAGCATACTCAGTGGCTTTGGAATCATATTTCTGAGTACATTATGAATATTGAGGTCTTATTTCTTGGCTATGGGTAAAATTACCATTTTATCCTAAAATGGAGAATATTAAGGATTTTTTATTTTAACTCAGAATTGAACATATTTAATGTTGTTTTGATCAGTTTTCCAAGTACATCCATAATTTCTATGTTTTAATTCATGATATAATCTCTATAAAAAGAGAATTTTCAATAACCTAATATTCCAGCCCAAAATTTCTAAAAATTCAAACTTTATTAATTTTCCTTAATAATTTACAAAAATTTGGGGTTATTACACTGCAACCCATTGACAAGTGGGTTTCTATGCCAAACATCTTATTATCTTATTAGTATGCTATGATTATTTGAGAAATCAAATTATTCTCTGATAAATTCCATGGTCTTATGAATTTCTTTCAACTCTAGGCTAGAAAAAAAATGAAGAAGAAGAATTAGAATGCTTATATCAGTTTGTTGATGTACTATTGAATTTAGAAAAATGAATAATATTCAAAATGAGTAGGTTTTGTGGAAAGAAAAGCCATCACCCTTAATGTTTGTTATTGTGCTAATCCTATCAAACGCTTGGTTTTAATTGTTAATAAAGCAACAAAATGTGTAAACAAATCAAATATGATCCAATCCATTATATATACATATTAAACGGATTGGACATACCCAAATCTATTCACAAACAAATTCAAAATTCTCAATCCACATCCAATATGAATCTTCATTTGCTTAATGGATTTGAGGGTAATCCACAATAATAAAATTAATGTTATAAAAAATAAAAACTTACTCTTTAATTCTTCTAATGAATTTCACATGTAATTCACAAATAAATTTACTCAAACTGTTTATTACATTTAGTTTTTGGCTTGAGGATTATGAATTGTATTTAAGAAAGGATGAATTTCTATATAGTTGCAATAGTTTGCTAGTCGATCCCTTTCCTGTGTGGCTTTTATGACCTAGTGAGCCTGGATAAAGGAGGGTGGTTGCGTCAAGTTGCCAACCGATGGAATTTTTTTTACTAAATCCTATAATATGAATATAAAAACCAGGACATTCCCTCAAGCTAAGTTGTTCCCCATAAGTGATGTGCTGCATCGGAGCCTCGGTGCAGTGACAAATGAGTGAGGGCTATTAGGGCATTCTCTCATAATCGATACATTGCATCAAATCCTAGCTATAATGGGAAATGGGCAAGGGGTTGATAGAGTGTTTCCTCGAAAGTGATGTGTTGCATCAGAACACAAGTGCAAGGGAAAGTAGGCAAGGGTTCATGTATCATTATAGATGTGCACAAGTAAAGAGACTAGCTTAAGAGAATAAGATTCATGCTGCCACATGGAATGTAGGCACATTGACATGTAGGAGTATGAATTAGGAAATAGGATAAAATGTAGAAGAGTCAACATTGCTTATGTTAGAAAAATCAAGTGGAAATGGGCTAAAACTAGAGATATCAATGTGTATAAGCTTGCTATGTAGGAAAGGACAATAATGAAAATGGCGTAGGGATAGCAGTGGATAATAAAGTTGTAGATGTTATAAGAACTAGTGTATCAGAGAATCAGTTTGGTTTCATGCTTGGGAGGTCTACCATGGAAGTTATTTTCTTACTACGATAATTAGTAGAGAAATATAGGGAGAGGAGAAAAGACCTCCACATGGTCTTTATCGACTTAGAGAAAGCTTATGATAGAGTCCCTAGAGAGTTAATATGGAGGGTGTTGGGTGGTAAAGGGGTTTCTCAAGGGTATATAGACATAATTAAAGATATGTATGAGGGAGCGGTAACAAATGTTAAGACCATTAGTGGCGTGACTGGTGATTTTCCTGTCACTGTCAGATTGCACCAAGGATCGGCATTGAGTTCATACCTTTTCACATTAGTTATGGATGAGTTAACAAAACATCTGCATGAGGAGATTCCCTAGTGCATTCTATTTGCAGACGATATAGTCCTACTTGATGAGATAAGGGAGGGTGTAAACATAAAGATGGAGTTATGGAGAGAAGCATTAGAATCTGAAGGATTTAAAATTAGCTGAACTAAGACAGAATATATGGAATGTAATTTTAGCAAGGAGAGTTGGAGTGGAACACCAGTCAAGATTGATAACCAAGAGGTCCCCATGAAAGAGCACTTTCGATACTTAGGATCATTGATCCATGAGAGTGGAGAGATTGAGAGGGAGGTTACCCAAAGAATCCAAGCGGGTTGGAACAAATGGAGATGTGCATCGGGTGTTTTATGTGATCAGCGGGTGCCACTCAAACTAAAGGAAAAATTCTATAGGATGGCTATAAGGCCAACCATGCTCTATGGATCAGAGTGTTGAGCAGTTAAGGAACATCATACTCATAGGATGAGCATCGCAGAAATGAGGATGCTAAGATGGATGAGTGCTAAGACAAGAAAGGATATAAATAAAAATAAAAATATTAGGGAAAATTTAGGGGTAGCACCAATAGGTAACAAGATGAGGGAGATTAGACTTAGATGGTTTGGACATGTTCAAAGGAGACCAACAACGGCACCAGTTAGGAGTGAGGAAATACAAGTAGAAGGTTCTTAAAGGGCAAGGGGAAGGCCCAAAAGAACGTGGATAGAAGCGGTGAGGAAAGATTTAAAAACTTTGTGACTAAATGAAGCCATGGTATTTAATAGAGTGGAATGGAGGAATAAGATTCATGTGGCCGACCCCTAATTGGGATAAGGTCTTGATGATGATGATGATGATGATGATGATGATGATGATGATGATGATGTTATAAGAACTAATGATATAACTCTACTAATAAAACTTGTTCTAGGAAAGAATATCATAAAAGTTATAAGTACATACACAAGTTGGGTTGGAAGATAGAATTAAGAGACAGTTTATGGAGGGAGTAATGTAAGAAATTTCCAACACAAAAGGGATATTTATAAGAGTAGACTTTAATGATCACGTAGAAAAAGACAATGAGGGACATGGTAGGGTACACAAAGGGTATGATATTGGAGAAAGAAATGATATAGGAGAAGTTATCCTTGATTTTTCTTTGGTGATAGCCTAGATCTAACAAATACTTGCATTTAGGAGAGGGATGAACACTTTCTAACCTTTGAAAATGATGTGTTTACACTTGGAAAAATATAAGGAGGGTAAGGACTTGGACCACATTAAATGCATTAAAAGTGATGACCAGAGGGTACTAGTCAAAGATGATGAGTTCGATCAAATGTGGGAAATTGCTAAATGACAAATGTACTTAGGATATAGAGATTGAAAGAACCGTAAATCCAAATAACATTGGATTACATAGATATGATCATAGGATCAGAAAACTTGAAGTGAAAGAGACCTTGAAAAAGACAAAATCAAGAAAGGCCTTGGGGTGCAATGGTATACCAATAGAGTTTTGGAACTATATGGGAGATACTAGAGTAGTTTAGTTGACAAAGTTATTTAGCAAGATTGTAAAATCAAAGAGAATGTTAGATGAATACAGGAAAATCTCTATCCTACCAATTTATAAGAATAAAGGCAACATACATAGTTGCACTAATTATAATAGGATCAAACTTATCAGCCACAACATGAAACTTTGGAAAAGAGTGATTAAGAAGAGGCTACAACATGAAACAAGCATGTTGAAAAAACTAGTTTGGTTTCATGCCTAGGAGGTCTACCATGGAAGTTATTTTTCGACTTATAGAATTGATAGAGGAATATAAGAAGAGGAGGAAGGACCTCCACATGTTCTTTATTGACTTAGAAATTTTTTATAATAGGGTCTTTAGAGAGTTAATATGGTAGGCATTGGGCGAGAAAGAGGTTTCATGGGAATATATATATATATATATATATATATATATATATATATAAAGATATGTATAAGGGAGCAATAACAAATGCTAGGACCACTAACAAAGAGACCAATGATTTCCCCTATCACTATATGATTGCATTAAAGATCAGCATTGAGCATGTACCTTTTTACATTGGTTATGGATGAGCTAAGAAAATAGTTGCATGGGAAGATTCCATGGTGCATGTTATTTGCAGATGACATAGTTTTTATTGATAAGATAAGAGAGGGGTAAACACAAAGTTAGAGTTGTGGAGAGATGCTATAGAATCTAAAGGATTTAAGATTAACCAAATTAAGACAGTATAGAAAATGCAATTTTAGTACAGAGAGTAGTAGTGGTGAAGCATTAGTAAAGATTAAGAATATGACGTCTCTGAAAAGACCACTTTCGGTAGTTTGGATAGATAATTCATGACCATAGAAAGATTGAGAGGAATGTTACCTTGAGAATCAAGTTGGTTGGAACAAATAGAGATGCTCCTTTGGAGTTTTATGTGATTGGTGGGTTGCACTCAAAGTGAAAGAAAAATTTTGTAGGATGGTAGTAAGGCTGGCCATGCTCTATGGATCAAAGTTTTGGGTAGTTAAGGAACAACATGTACATAGGATTAGCGTAGTTAAAATGAGGATGTTGAGATGCTCTGTGAAAATAGGATGAGGAAGGGTAGAATTGTATGGTTTGGACATGTCAAACGGAGACTAAAAATGGTACTAGTTAGAAGGAATGAGTCAATCCAAGTCAAAGACTCTAAAAGGGCAAGGAGAAGGCCCAAAAGGACATTGATAGAAGTGGTCAGAAATGATTTAAAAACTTTTGGAATAAATGAAGCCATGACAATTGATAAAGGAGAATTGCGGAACATGATTCGTGTAGCCAAACCCTAGCTAGGATAAGGCTTTGATGACGATGATGATGATGCATTTTTTAGAGAGTAAGATGTGTATCCAGATGCTCTGTGGTTATATGAAAATAGGCTCACTTCTTTGAAATTTGCGACCAAACTTACATATGGTTGCTTTGGTCGCTATAGTGGTTTTAATTGTAAATCTCCTTGGAATTCTAACTTAAACTAACACTTGAATTGAGCTCTGATCTTTTATTTATTTTTTAATGGTGGAAGGGCACATCCTTAAGAGTCTCCAACTCATGACTTTCATACAAAAAGTCATAGTTACACCATTGCATAACACACACACACACACACACACACACACACACACACACACACACACACACACACACACACACACACACACACACACACACACACACACACACACACACACCCATTGAGCACTGATCTTGTAGACCATTGAGCATTGATCTCACACACCCATTCAACTAAAATTTCATCTGTAAGATAAAGATCAACAAGAATGAGTTATTACTTTTTCTTGGCATTACCTAAAAGAAGATAGATTGATCAAATCACCAAGTGTTATCCATGGGCTCGAAATAGGAATTGAAACCTAGAATATGTGACACTCAAGAGAGAGACTCTCCTAATTTGTAATTTGTTGCTTTATCCAAAGGTTGTAGGACACCAAACTAGAAAATGATAGCCATTGCCTTTATATGTTACATCATTTTTTGTTATCCTAAACTTTATCTTGAAAATGACTAGACTTCCTATCAGTCTATAGATGGACAACATGAGATTAGCACTTACGTGAAGGTTATTGTAAGTAGTGAATATGCGTGGACTACAAGGAAACAAAGAAAAACCAAATACAAGGGAAACATTCCACTGATTTTACAAATTAACAAGGAGCTCCCAAGCCCAAGGTTTCTCTAATCAATTGGACGAAAATTCAAGAACAAAGAAAACTAAAAATAGTGTCAAACTACATGAAGAATATTAATTAGAATTTTGATAAGTGTAGCTTTCTGTCATTAGAACATTGGATAGGAAAGATTAGGATTTAGAAGACCACACTTTTGCAATCATTTTTCCAAATCCTAATTAAAGGATCCAACTTAGGATAGATAAAAATTCTCATCCAAAGTAACTCGTTGTCTTTTACACTTAACAAATATGCATCAACATAGATTATATGATGCCATTCAACTCATCCCTATGCACATTTGTTTTGAGGAACATGTTCCTTCTGCTATGAATACCTAGAGTATCACAAGCTCTATATATTTGAAGTAAACTAGAGCATTGGAACTCTAGAACATGCAAATGTGGAGGCTCAAACTTGAATCCAATTCCAAAATTTATCAACACTATAAGGAAATCATCCTTGTACAAATGGCTTCAAGAAAAAAAAAAAACTTTTCAAATTTCAAACTTTGTAATAACTCAAAATATCCTAGATCACAAATTCATAGTAAGTTTCCACAATAGACTTATAAGAAATGGTGGAAACTAGAAAGTGTAGGGCATGTAAGTTTCATAGTAGATCTCCCTTCTTCTTCTTCTTCTCCTCTACTCATACTTTTATAGAAATAGTGACAACAAAGTGAGAGAGGAGAGAGAGAGAGAGAGAGAGAGTACAACTATGGTTAGAGCGGAGAGATAGGAAGGTGGTAACACAAAATCTTAGAAACTAGGGTTACACAGTTGATTTTTTACATTTCATTAACTATTAAGTATATGTTCAATTTAACCCTTTTTAAGCACTTAGCTGCAGATAAATCCACATGTGTTACAGATTTCACAGGTCAAATTTATTCTAACCCATTTCATTATCATTATCATCATCACAAAAATCTTGTCCTGATTAGGGGTAGGTCACATGAATCTTGTTCTTCCATTCCCCTATCATAGCTTCATTTAGTCCCAAAGTTTTTAAATCTTTTCTCATCACTTCTATCCACGTTCTTTTGGGCCTTCTCCTTGCCCTTTTAGAATCTTCAATCTGGATCGTCTCTCCTTCTAATCGATGCCCTTTTTGGTCTACATTGGACATTTTCATCTAAGTCTAATCTCCCTCATTTTGTTATCTATTGTTGTTACTCCTAAGTTTTCTTTAATAGTTTCATTTCTAATTCTATCCTTTCTTGCCTTGCACTCATCCATCTCAACATCTGTATGTCAATGACACTCATCCTATGTATGTATTGTTCCTTAACCACCCAATACACTGATTCATAGAGCATAGCCAACCTTACAACCATCCTATAAAATTTTCTTCTTAGTTTAAGTGGCACCCCTTGATCACACAAAACTTTAGAGGTGCATCTCCATTTGTTCCAACCTGCTTGGATTCTCTGGGCAACATCCCTCTTTCTCTCTGCACTCTCATGAATTATTGATCCCAAGTATCAAAGGTGTTCTTTTAGGGGGACTTCTTGGTTATCAATCTTTATTGGTGCTACATTCCCACTCCTTTGCTTGCTAAAATGGCATTCCATATACTTTGTCTTAAATCAACTAATTCTAAATCCTTTAGATTCTAATGCATCTCTCTACAACTCTAGCTTTGTGTTTACATCCTCCCTTATCTCATCAATCAAAACTATATCATGTTCAAATAACATGCACTATGGAATCTCCTTGTGAAAATGTTTTGTTAACTCATCCATAACCAACATGAAAAGGTATAGACTAAATGCCAATCCTTGGTGCAATCCTACAGTGATAGGAAAATCACCTGTCTCTCCGCTTGTGGTCCTAATGTTTGTTATCACTCCCTCATACATATCCTTAATTATGTTTATATGCCTCTACAAAATCCCTTTCTCACTCAACACCCACCATATTAATTATTTATGGACCCTATCATAAGCCTTTTCTAAGTCAATAAATACCATGTGGAGGTCCTTCCTCATCTCCTTATATTTCTCTATCAATTATCTAAGTAAGAAAATAGTTTCCATGGTAGGCCTCCTAGGCATGGTTCTCTAATACACTTGTCTCATGCCATAGCCTCTTCTCTATCACTCTCTCAAAAAGTTTCATGGTATGGCTCATAAGTTTGATCCCTCGATGATTAATGCAACTATGTATGTATCCTTTATTCTTGTAAATTGGTACAATAGAGCTCTTCCTCCATTCATACAAAATTTTCTTCAATTTCACAATCTAGTTAAAAACATTTTGTCAACAAAACTACCCTAGTATCTCCCATATACTTTCAAACCTCTATTGGTATACCATCAGGCCCCATAGCCTTTTCTAATTTCATCTTTTTCAAGGCCTCTTTCAATTAAGGTATTCTAGTCCTATGGTCATATCTATAATGCACAATGTTATTTGGGTTTATGATACTTTCAATCCCTATATTCTCAAGGTAATTGTCATTTAACAATTTTTGAGGGTAAGTATCCCATCTTTGTTTGATCTCATCATCTTTCACTAGTACCTTTGGTCATCACTTCTAATACACTTAATGTGGTTTTAGTCCTTACTCTTCCTTACTCTTGATTTTGTTAGTTTAAGCACGTCTCTCACCCTCTCTTGTTCCTAATCCATTATAGAGATCATCATATGCCTTGAGTTTAGCCTTACTTACTACTCTCTTAGCAAGCTTTTTAGCATTCTTTATTACTCAAAGTTTTCATTATTTTTAGTCCTTTGTCATGTTTTAAAACAAACATATTTCTCTTTAATAACTTTTTGCACTTTTTTACTTCACCGCCAAGTTTTCTTTGTTAGTTACCTTTTACTTTTAGATACTCATAGGACATCTTTTGATAATTTTTTAGTGGACATGGAAATATTAGTCCTCATGGTGTTTACTTTTGTTTCCACTACACCTAGATTCTAATGCAGTGCATCATTTCTGAGGGAATGCTCCAACAACCCTTGCTTATTTTCCACTACACCCAAGATCTAATTCAGTGCTTCACTTTTAGGGGAACGCCTTAGTAGCCCTTGTCCATTTTTCACCACATCTGGGATCTGGTATTCCAACCAATTTATTATATACATTAAGATTCTCTATATCCAAATATGCCTAATCTTAGAGGATAAACTGGGTACCTATGAATTTCAATATGTTTTGCTTGTTCTAGATATTAATCATCATAAGTTGCATATGTTTTGTTCTAAATATCTATATGTCAAAAAACAAAAATTGCCTCATGGTGTCCATCATTAAAGAATTTGCAAAAATGTAAAATGCTTCTAATTATGCCATACAAATCATATTGATCTAAATTACTCCATGCTAGTAGCTTTCTCCCTGATAACTAATTTGAGTCTTTTTTATAGCCTTTGATCCATTGAATAATTTTTTCAAAATAAATGAGCTTTCTATTAGGTGACAGTTGAGAATTGGATTATCACATTATTAGGTGATAGTACAAGTGAATGTGGAGTGCACAAGCTGAGGACATTGCAATTATAGTTTAAGTGTGATAGCATAACTAATATTTGGTTTTGGAATGCAATGGCAAGATATGATACTTATGCTAAACCTAGACAAGTTAGCCACATTGCAATAGCTTGAATTGAGGAATGAACTTTATTGTAGACAAATATAGTTAAGAGGTTAGAGTTGCTTTCAAAAACTATGTTGGGAATTCTTCTCTAGCAGTTGTAGTTGAGAAGCTAAAATCCAAGTAGGCTTGGAAAATCTGTAAATAAGAAGGAGATCTTTCTTAGATTATAACATGGATTAATAAATAAACAATTTCTTCCAGTTTGATGAGCCAAATCAAAGGAGCATGAGAGGGATCACCCACAAAAGTTTCGAAGTGGGAGCTGTTCCTTTAAAAGGAGACTCATGTGCAATTTGTGATTTTGTAGCCTAAAACCTACAGATTTTTGTGAATCATAAATCATGAGCTCCTCATGGTCATATGGACAATATTTCCTTGGTAGAACTTAGCCATTTGTTATTGAGTACAGCATTTGTAGAAACCCTAAAAAAACTAGACAGTTGATGGCCTGGAATTCATCTCTTGATGATGCCTTAGCTTTCATAAGAACATTGCAATTCTTTGGGGATGAAGAATATGTTTCTCATCTTCTTGTTTTTTAGTCAAATATAGTTTTAGTGGATAGCCCTAAACTAACAAGTGGCTCAAACCTATGACCAAGAATAAAGAAGCCCTTCTAACATCATTGTGTAGAAGGCTAAGAAAAGTAGTTGAAAGACCAATTTTGGCTCCACTCAATATTCTAACTAGAGTTTTATATCCCAAGGGTTTACAAGTGAACAAAAGCTAAAGTTTAAGGGCTACTTATGAACAAATGAAACTTTTGGGCGCACATGAGGACTGAACCCAAACTATAAGAGCTTAATGGGAACTGAAGTTGTCCAATTGGAATAAATTTGAGTCACAAGAGATCTAAATTGTATGCTACATAATAGAGAAGTCCACCATGTAATAGTGATCGAGGCCCATTGAAGGTATCTAGTTAGAGCATTCCCTTTCAAGCATAAAGACTTCTAGTGGGGCCTACTTGTTGATTGACTCATACAATTTTTTTGGGTGCTAGTGAAGAATTATAAAGCAAATCACTCGCATGTATTCCTAAATCTAATTTGCAACTAAAGGAAAAGTGGTAACAAATAAGGGTACTTTAAGAAAAATGTGGAGTTATCTGGGAACAACTTTACTAAACACTACATTGTGGATATTAGATTGGGTGCAAAGAGATCACATCCATCCAAATAAATTTCTAATGTGTGCTCAGGTTATAATCCATCAAAGGCATAGATTTGTTAGAATAATTTATATACTCTTACTCGTATGTTGCAATCATCTATCTACCCTTAAAAAAGGGGAATTTTTACCAATTAGAATTCAACTTTGTTCCTTTTTTTTTTTGGTGGAAGATCAAAAGAATATATCTAAGAGTAGATCCTTGACACAACAATGCCACGACAATACTGTTCTAATAAGCTAAGGTTTGAAGGTAGTCAATCATATCCAAAAATTGCCCAATAGATTTTCTCATAAGCCCTAAATTATATGGTAAGAATGGCTAGAACTTGGGTTGGGTTCATATTTTAGAAGATTTGAATTGTTATATAGGGCATGTTATGAAATTCTCATCCATTTGATTATCTTAGCTATGTAAAATGGATGATAAATGGCCTCACCATCCATTTTATAGCTTAAGAAAGCAATAGCTAGAATAATCCAATAGATCAAAATTATGGAGTATGGCACATCTAAGTCAAGGATAAATTTTTTAAATAGTTTAGATCTTCAGAAAACTTGGACTTACTATAGTTATAATCATTCTTACCATGTAAAGAAGGGCTCCTCTGAATAAATAAGGGGTGCATGTATCACTATTCTAGTTTTGTTAATACCATACTACATTGGCTAGTTTTATGGTATATGTCATATTGGTTAGAAATGGTATTTATCATGAATACTATTCTAGTCAACTTCGCTCTATTCTGATTAGATACCATTATATCAGTTATAGTATTTGCATACCACTTGAAATATGCATTTTGCCTAGTATGTTGTGGTTTTTTTTTTTTTTTTTAATGATACCTCTTACATTATTCATTTCTCCTTGTTTTAAAGAGTAAATTTAAGATAAATAATGACTAAATGATAAAAACACATTTGTAATTATATGGGAGGGAATTTAACCAAGAAGAAACACACACACACACACACACACACACACACACACACACACACACACACACACACACACACACACACACACACACACATGATTTTGGATCTTTTTCCTACCTTTCTTGTCCTAGTAGGCTTACACACTCAATTGGTGTGGAAGGAGTACATGCCTCATTTTTCATGCATGGTGAATAGTTAGATCTAACTCACTAATAATGTTAGGAATGACTCAGATACATGAGGGCATTTTTCTCTCAAGAGAAAGTTTTTTTATTTTATGTTTTAGTATATATCAAGTGATTGTGAGAACATTTCTCCAATTACATCAAGTGCTGTTTACATTTTGTAGTTAGATATAGCTCTTGATTACATTGTCTTTGAATATATTGTACAAAGGAAAGAAAAAACCTTTAATTATGGGTAGACTTAATGTAAACCAATATACAAGAATTAGTGGCTTCAATGATATTCATATGCTAGCTTAATCAATTTTACAAAATGATTTGGTTGTTGACTCAATCTTACCACCTGACATGATTGATGGTTGCATGTCACTCAAAGTATATCTTTGACTTGATAAGAGAGTGTGGCCTTTGAGGCCTCTCTATCTAGTATTAGTGTGGGTGGCTATTTCAAAAGGATCTTGAAAGGGTTGAATGTCACAAGCCTCTTTGATCCTTGTGTGTTCCTATGCTTATGGGGTTTAGGATGCATCGAAGTGGTTCATCCTTCATTGATAACTCATAGTTGTCAGTTAGAGAAAAGGCTCTAAGACCTATAGATATCTATAAATTAGGTTTGTAGCTTGATTATGGGGTTGGAAGATGTTAAGCATGAACTCTACTTAATTTCTAAAGTGGTTTCTACTAAGTCAATCAGTTAGGCTATCTCGAGTTTAGAGAGATGAAGGTGGTTGTATTACTTTCCCCTACTTTTTATTCTCATATGAATGTGTGAGGGTTTGAAAAGATAAAAATGCTATATAGTTGAAATGATGTACCTGGAATGTACTAAAAGGAAATATACTAAAATATGTAGCTTGAGAAGAGGATTTTCTTGCTAGGTAGAGCAAGAAAGCCTACTTTTTAGGGAAGAACTGAGATAATTAAGCTAAACTATGATAGAACCAATTCTCTTATGCTTTTTGTTAGGTAAGTCCTCTCGTAATATATGAGTAGAGAGAATTACTAATCATGCTATGAGGATCTTGGAAAAAGAGAAAGCTTAGCTCCTCTCCTTTCCCTCCCTTTTAGAGAAACTTCTACTCTCCTATATTAAGAAATCATACTTTAAAGTAGAAAATTCACTTTAGAAAATGGGAAAGAACTAAGCTTCTATTCTATATGGCCTACTCTAAGTGCCAAAAAACTAAAAATTAAAGAGAGAAAAAGAGAGATATCTAATTTTGCAGAGAATCAAGAAGACCATAATACTAGGAAACTAATATAAAGAACTCCAGCTCTCAGAAATCCTCTAAAAGTGACTCAAAAAATTTGAATTAGAACTCCCCCTCAAGGCAAGTTGAAAAGGTATCTCACTCTTTCACCTTCAAACAGGGTTTTCCTAGCCTTTCTAGAGCTATAAAAAGCCAGAGAGAGATTTTTGATAGTGAAGTAACCTTTTCATGGACATAGCCTTGCTTGACATGAACCTTGCTAGGCTTTTCTTTTTGGAAAGCACTCCTTTATATAGGTTTTTAAGGGATACCTCTAGCCAATAACATTGCAACATTTATATTCCTTTTGCTACTGGTTCGGGTCATCCAGTCGCTTGACACTTAGCCTTGTCCATGCAACTGCATGAAACTTAAGTCTTGTCACATGACTTTAGGCATATCACACGACTCAGGAAATGTGATCACGTGGACATGTCATCATCCAAATACTTTCATCATCTTTAAAAGGAGCATGTGCACAGGGCTTATGAGCTATGCTGTCCTATGCCTACTACTTTTGAGATCATGCAGTTGCTACATGGATTATTCTAGAAGGGACACCAATCTGGATGATGCACTTTGCAAGATCTATGTGATGCATGAACTTGCCATGCAGTAGCATACCTTTTATGTCTCATCTTGATATTTTTTCATGCTCTTGATATTGCAAAGCCTTTTGGCTGTGTTTCCTCTAGAAGTTAGATAAATGAGATGTCTGAGAGTAAATGCATGTCATCATCAAGGACAAAGTTTTGACTCATGATGATCACACTGGATTCAAAATTTGGTGTTTACAATTATGTATAGCATTAACATGTTCTCTCTTTGATCATTTACAAGTAGGTAGCTCTCATATATCCTCATGCAAATATCAATATCCTTTTTATGTATATGTAAAAAGATGCATAGTAGTATTGGGCATGGGCTGTATGTTCCTTTAGTCATTTACTGTTGGAGAGAAATGCATATATTGCCATTGATTAATTAACATAGGAGGCATAAGGTTAAATTTGATAGGATTTCCACTTTTTTGGGTTTCTGAGTTGATGAGACCTTTCTCATAAAAACCTTAATCATTTTGGGCTTTTAGGTCAAGAAGACGGGACATTTTGAGTTTTAGGACTTTGATTCCTTTTAAGGACTCTTTGGTCTTAAAAATTTATCCATTGAGAGATATCTAGTTGAACTATGAATCCTATGTCTTAAGACTTGTAGTCATCTTAGAACTCTAAGGCTGCTAGAGTTTTAGTTGAACTAGGATTCTTAAGTCACTAGATTTCTAGTCATCCAAGGACTCTAAGGTCACTAGAGTTTCAATTGAAATAGGAATATTGAGTCACTAGACTTCTAATTGTCTCAAGACTCTACAGTCATAAGAGTTTTAGTTGGTCTAAGACTATTAGGTGATTGGACTTCTAATCATCTCAAGGCTCTAAAGTCATTAAAACTCCAGTTGGTCTAGAATTCTCAGGTCACTACACTTCTAGTTGTCTCTGGACTCCAAATTCACTAAAGTTTTAGTTGATCTAGAACTCTTGAATCTCCAAACTGCTAATCATCTCATGACATTAAGGTCACTAGAATTTGGACGGATTAAGATGTCTTGGTTTGTAGGTCTCTCACTTAGACAAGAGTCTTGGATCATAGACGTCTAACTTGCTTTAAGAGTCTTAGGCTTTAGGACTTTCATTAGATTTAGAAGTCTTATGCTATGGTGTGGCGACCTAGGTTTTCACATGCATTTTTAAATGTTATAACTAATTCCTAAGGCGGGATCGATCCCTATTTGAAAACACTTTTAGAAAAACAATGCAATGTAGCAGAAAATCTTTTATTTTAAATGTATTTTGAAAACCCCAAGTGTCATTTGCTTTCAAGATGAATAAAGTAGTTTTGAAAATTACAGAAATCATAAATGTCGTCTATCTAGTCACAGCTCACAACCCAATTGTAATAAGTACAGATACATGTCCAAAAGGTAGTGTTTACTTACATTCATACTAATCTTCTCTTTATTCACTTGATCGTTGCACTAATATTTTCTGATGCTTCTTTTAATTCTATGTGGAGCTAATCTGTAAAAATAATAAATTAGGGTGAGTATTTCTCATACTCAGCAGGTGATCTGATACTATTATTTTGAACACACGGCATGCAACATGCATGGTTTTAAAAGAGGCTCTCCATGTAAAACATCATGCAATTTCTTTTTGTGTAAACATGCATATTTATGTAAATAAACACAAGCTCATTTACACATTTCATATAATAAGATCCTGGCAAACACATCAAGCCAACGAGTCAATGAAAATATTAATCATGAAACTCTTAAAATAGTCGTCATTCCAAGTAGATGCTAGCCTCACCATAAGTATCATGCACATGGTCTTTTTATTTTGTTCCTACCGCAAGCTACCTCATTCGGCGATCTGCCCACTTGGAACTCAAGTTGATGGGTTGGTAGTCATATCAAACCGACTGGTCACGAGTACTCGTTTATGACTATCTCAATGCTATATGCGTAACAATACAATTGAAATCATAGGGCCAACTATGCTCATGACCAGAACACCTCTGAATCATGTGTCTCCTGTATCTAGAGACCAGTCCACCATAGCCTCCATAGCGACTATGGATATGTCCCTGAAAGGGTGCCGTGACAGCTCCAGTGGTCGTCCCTATTTACCACAGCAGTCAGGGAAGGGACAATGCCATTTTTGGTAGTGATACATCCACCTTTTTGGTGGTAGCGGTTAGGAGGCCAACCCCGTACAACCCCTCAGCACAGTGCTCACCAGGCTCAATAGCCCAAAAGCATACATAGATAATCCAAATCTCAATAATCATAAATCATGAGATTTATGCATTTGTTTTTAAAACATGCGAATAATGCATAAAATCTGCTCATGCTAGTATCGAATTCAATGCCATAAATCCACAAGCTCGTATAAAAACATAGTATCCCAAAAGCATACTCAATACAGCGACAGATGTAAGTGCCTCAGGGACATAAATCATGAAGACCAGTCTACATACTCGTATAAGAACAACATGTCTCAAAACACATACAAAATATGGTAATAGAAGCAAGTAAATCACTTAGAGTTTGGGATGCATTTTGAAAACTGAGTAGTATCAGACTACCTACCTTGATGTTCCTTGAATGACGCTCTTCATTACTTGACCTCGAGTCCTTTTGTAAAACCTTGGATATTAATTAATAGCAAGGATTCAAGTATCATTTCCATACTTTATAGATCATTACGTAGACTTATAGATTAACGGCTAGATCTACCTTTTAGGTTATAGGTCATTGCTTAAATGCATTTTTAGGCTAGATCTCTCGTATAAATCTAATGTTTAATGGTTAGATTGCCTTCAATAAATTCATGTCATCAAGATCATGTAATTGAATGGTCTGATCTCATAGATCGCCTATCCCAATGCTCAAAACAGGTCTGTACTTGATTTGAATGGCCAGATCTATCATTCAAGGCTGATACATGTACTATGGGGTTAATCCTAAGCTATTCATCCCCTAACACCCACATGCGGCGCAAGCGCGACAGTTGCCCCAGGGGTCACATTTTGCTTGTGTGCTACATGTTGCATCCCTGGGACACTTCTGGTCAGAGAGGCTAGGTTTCATCCCGGTTTTCTCCGGCGATTTCGGTTGGGAAAACGCAGATCCGACGGGATCTGGGCTGGGAGGAGAGAAAACCAAGAGGGAAGGGTGAGGACTTACCTGAGCAGCCTAACATGGTGCCCCATCTTTCCGGTGATGCAAAGTTCTCCTACGCCTGCCTGAACCCCAGGTTGTCGAAAAACATGAAGAAGGGGAAAACCCAGTTTTCGGTGAGACCAGGGAAAAAGTGGGGAAATAGAGAAAGGGGAATGGCCAGCCCAAAGGAAAGACCTGGGCCGGTGCAGAAAATCGTAGAGGAAATGGGAGGAAGGGGTTTCCCAATGGAAGCTTTGCCGGAACCTTAGGCTGAAGCAGTTGGAAAAAGAGATGCTCGGAGAGAAGGGGGAAGAGGGCTTTTATAGCCATTGAAGGCGGTGCTGCCCAATGGCAGCGCCGTACTGGCATGGCAGTGTTGTGCACTGCCTGGCCTAAGGAAGAAGACGACAATGGAGGAGGGGGTGTTGTTATCAAAATGACCCCTTGCGTTTTTAGGTCTTTCTCGTTTTTAAGTTTAAATTATAAAAATGCCCTTGATCTTTAAATGTCCATAACTTGGTCATATGAGCTCCGTTTTCAGTGTTCTTTAAGGCGTTGGATTCCATTTTGAGTGTAGAATCTAATGATACTAATTTTTCTCACAAATTCCTTTATTTTATTTTTTTAATTAAAATTAAACATCTAACCATCTATTAATATCATTAAACATATATTAATTTTCAAAATAAATAATTTATATTTTCTTGGAAAATGGTAAACATCATAATTGATCGTGGATGTAAAAGTGATATAATAATATTGAAAATTTTGAGTCATTACATCATTACCCCCTTCAAAGAATTTCGTCCTCGAAATTCCACAAATTGTTATCTTCAAGTTCTTTGTTTCTTAGACAACTTTTCGATGAATGCATTCTCCCTTAGGACTCTGACTAAGAGAATTTCTATGCTTCATCCCATATATCTCTCATCCAATACCTTAATTGAGTCAATAGGTAAAGAAATGTTGTCCTTGAAATTCTCTTCATGTTACCTTGCAATCAAATCTAGGCACATCCTCAATTTATCACCCTCATAATTCCTTTCTCATAATGCCTTCCATAAAGGCCTTAAATATAACTACAATTCATCTTGCTTTACGTACTTAAGAGCCGCTTCTGCTAGGTACTCTGATACTGCGTTCTTTACTTGCTCCCTTTGTCAATATGGGTTTCTTATTGTAGTTTATCTCATTACTATTGAGTTTATCTAATTAATATTGACAAATTCTTAGATGACCCTACTCCTCTAATCATGTAGAAATTACTCTCCACTACTTTGATACTATATCATCCTATTTCTTGTCTTTCATCCTGAATAATAGAGGATAGTCTCCTTTGCTTCTTGTCTTCTATCAAATGACCTATTATTAGAGTCTCCGCTATAAGTGTTGACTGTACCTTGCTAATAAGAGTCTCCAAAATTTTATATTCTTTCTATCAAGCCTCACTTAGCTCATATCTTCGTCAAAAAAACTTCAATGCGACTTGGTTCATATGTTCTTCAAGAAACTTCAATGATTGATACAGTTTCACTTCTCATTTCTTAATATCAATGCTAAGAGTTTTCTTTGTACCAACTCCTTTAGTTGGAAAGGTGTTTTAATCCTAGTCTCCAACTATCTTTCACTTTTCATATGTAACTTGATTTCTCAATCAATGTTTGCATACATAATAGAACCATGAAAACAAATCAAATAACATCTTCTCTCAATGATAATAGTACGTACTGCAAATAAGATTTTCTAACGATTATTGAATTCTATCAAAGATATTCCTCCTCAAAGGTTCTTATCTCATCACTCACCTAGAATTGTCATTAGCATTTCCAGCCATGTTTATACTTATGTCAAAAGTCTCTTATCTCTAATAGAGTCCACTTACTATGTTCATGGTTTTCCTTGCATGATGATTTTCTTTGTGATCTTCTAGACCGAAAATTCTATACTTAATCTAGTAAAGTTAACCCTTATGAAATTTACTTTTATTCACTTTCTCTTGTTGGTCTTTGCACTTGACATGTGCATATAAAGGCAACTAAACATCAGATGTTACCATATGGCGTGACAACTATCTTAACTCTTCTTCTTCTATTTCCTACATCGATATATGGTGCAATCATTTATTAAGGCTTTGTCATCAATCATTAAGTCTTAATAGTCAAGAGGTATCATTATAAGTAGCGATTATCTCATTTCCTTAAATTTTATTTTTCAAGTACCACCTCATACTTATCGTATAACAACAATAATAATCATCCAATAATTATCATCTCAATCTGTGTGGAAGCTTTCTGAGTGACAACTTTGAGGACACACATATGTAAGTGTAGAGCATCTTCTTAGACATAGACAAAGATTTTGTCCGATCACTTGTATATCCTTTCCCAAATTTACAAGCTACTAGCTCAAAGGTCTCTAAAGTGATTAGTGCTTAGCTATCTGCAATCAATGCTTACCTACCTTTCTCTTCATGTCAAGTCAGTAGCTGATCATAGCATCTCATAAGGTCTGGATTTTTTTGCAATCTTTGTCATTGTTCTAGAGTAGTTCTTATTTTACTTTTGTCTTGGTTGTACCTTTAGATTCTCAAATAACTTAGTCAAATCAATTTACTTTTTCTTTTTAAGGAAAAACTCAGGTCTAAGTACCCATAACATCATTCATAACTTAGGCTACTATCTATTAGATACTATTATGGTTAATTAAATATGATTTGAATACCTTAGTTCAATCAACATCATTATAAAGATATGACACTTAATTCTATTTGCCCTCCAATTTTTCTGGATATTATCAGGGCCTCAAGTTGATCCTTGATGATACTCTAGTTGATGCAGATCGATTGAACAAGTCACTATCCTTGCTCTTTACTTCTCACTACATCTTCATTCCATTATATAATGGCAATGTAGGGTCTTATCAACTTCTCCTTTTCATGGATTACAGCCACTAGTTTTCCTTATAAACTAATGGTTCTGATAAAATTCTAATTTCACCAGTGGAGATAAGCATCAAACTTATTGAAAAATGAAATTCCTAGTTGGTCACTACCCTCAATTTTTGACACTCTACTCAAAGACTGTAGTTTTTGTCGTTTTATCTCTATTATACTCGTTCAGCATAATAAGATCACCAACTTGACTACTATTACTTCTCCAATTTGTAATAATTTATACTTAAAGTTGGCAATAAGACTTAAGATGAAAGATCTTTGATCCTATACTTCTCTTTTCTATCCTTAAGAAATCATGACATTCTTATTTTGGCTATTCAATGTCTCCATTTGATTTGTTGCATATAATCCATACTACATCCACACTTTTGTTTAACAGAGATGATGAATTGAATACTTTTAGGAAATGTTAAGTTTTTCTAATATCATCAAAATCCTTCATCGTCTGCATTCGCAATAAAATTATACAATGTCTTAACAAGTTTATTAGTATCTTGTTCATACCATGCTTCCCTCATAAGTTCATGTCATAATCAATAGATTATAACAGATCTAGCATCCCAATTAGATTATCATCATAATCTTCTAATAACTCTATTATACTCAATTTCTTTGTTATTCTCCTAAACTTTAGTCGTTTACTTACGTTGTATTTCTCTTGATCATATATTCATTATTGGACTCATATTCTAATCTTCCCTATTATTGTACGATAGCCATTTGCTTTTCATAAAGTTCCAATTGAGTTATCTAGAATTGAACTAAGTTCTTCAAAAAATTTCACCTTTGATTGATCTAGTACAAGTCAAAGTTATCTACTAAGGATTCCTCCAATCTCATCTTGTATTCTTATCACAATCTCATTCTCATATACTAGTTTCCTTATTTACTTCTCTACTCCACAATTCTTAACCCCTAAGTTAAACTAGATGTTTGATAGGATTTGAGCATCCAATTCCCTAGTATTTGCTAGATCTGTCTCCGTTTCACCTATTTATTTATGGTGTATTTATTTGTGATATGATATTATTCCTTATTCTAGTTATCTCTACTACTTATATTTAGACTACTTTTTCTTAATTATTCTCATCGTATATGACTTTTGGACATGCAGGACTAGCTGTGAAAGGATAAAACTGGGCTCTGATACCAATTGTGACGACCCAGGTTTTCACATGCATTTTTAAATGCTATAACTAATTCCTAGGGTGGGATCGATCCTTATTTGAAAACACTTTTAGAAAATTAATGCAATGCAGTGGAAAATCTTAAATTCATAAATGTATTTCGAAAACCCCGAGTGTCATTTTCTTTCAAGATGAAGAAAGTAGTTTTGAAAATTACAAAAATCATAAATGTCTTCTTAGGTCTATCTAGTCATAGCTCACAACCCAACTATAATAAGTACAGATACATGTCCAAAAGGTAGAGTGTTTACTTACATTCACACTTGTCTTCTCTTTATTCACTTGATCATAGCACTAATATTTTCTGATGCTTCTTCTAATTCTGTGTGGAGCTAATCTGTAAAAATAATGTATTAGGGTGAGTATTTCTCATACTCAGTAGGTGATCTAATACTACTATTTTGAAAACACGGCATGCAACATGCATGGTTTTAAAAGAGGCTCTCCATGTAAAACATCATGCAATTTCTTTTTGTGTAAACATGCATATTTATGTAAATAAACATAAGCTCATTTACACATTTCATATAATAAGATCTTGGCAAACACATCAAGCCAACGAGTCAATGAAAATAATAATCATGAAACTCTTAAAATAGTTGTCATTCCAAGCAGATGCTAGCCTCACTATAAGTATCATGCACATGGTCTTTCGGTTTTGTTCCCACCACAGGCTGCCTCATTCGGCAATTTGCCTACTTGTAACTCAAGCCGATGGGTCAGTAATTATATCAAACTGACTGGTCACAAGTACTCATTTACGACCATCTCAATGCTATATGCATAACAATACAACTGGAATCATAGGGCCAATCCACCATAGCCTCCACGACGACTATGGATATGTCCCCGAAAGGGTGTTGTGATACCTCCTGTGGTCGTCCCTATTTACCACAGCAGTCAGGGAAGGGACAATGCGGTTTTTGGCAGCGATACCATCCACCTTTTTAGTGGTAGAGGCTGGGAGGCCAACCTTGTACAACCCCTCAACATAGTGCCCACTAGGCTTAATAGCCCAAAAGCATACATAGATAATCCAAATCTCAATCATCATAAATCATGCCATTTATGCATTTGTTTTCAAAACATGCTAGTAATGCATAAAATCTGCTCATGCTAGTATCGCATTCAATGCCATAAATCCGCAAGCTTGTATAAAAACATAGTATCCCAAAAGCATACTCAATACAGTGACAGATGCAAGTGCCTCAAGGACATAAATAATGAAGACCAGTCTGCATACTCATATGAGAATAGCATGTCTCAAAACACATACAAAATATGATAATAGAAGCAGGTAAATCACTTAGAGTTTGGGATGCATTTTGAAAACTGAGTAGTATCATACTACCTACCTTGATGTTCCTTGAATCGCACTCTTCATTACTCGACCCCGAGTCCTTTTGTACTTTGGGGTTAGTCCTGAGCTATTCATTCCCTAGCACCTCTAATGGATCAAGTCATGAGATCTGATCATCTTTGACATGGTAGATCTATGAGAATTTTTTAGATGTTGTGCTATAGTCATATAAAATAGTTCTATGATCCTAATTTTTATAGTCTTATTAGGTCTGCGTCATCGATACGGATGCAACGATTCTTTTGGATCGTTAATCGGAGTTATATAGCCTCCTTAATTGGGTTTTTAGTGTTGCGCCTCAATAGACAAACTATAATCCTCCATTTAGGGCTTGTGCATCACGATTCCCAGGAGGTGTGTGTGTCCTGGTTGAACCGAGACCTCATTCGCACACGTAAGTTGCCCGAGTGATGTGCCAGGGCATGCATCTTGGATTGCGTCGCGTTGACGCATCTTCGGCGTGGACGCGGCACGTCTCGGCTCCCAGGACGTCCCATGCATCTCGGTCAAGTCGGGAACCCGCCCACACGCGGTGCATGCACAACGGTCGCCCCAGGGGGAGTGTTCCATGCTTGCACCACGCGCTGCATCCCTGGGACGCTTCTGGTCAAAGGGGCTGGGTCTCATCCAAGTTTTCTCCAGTGATTTCGGGCGAGAAAACGCAGATTGAGTGGGATCTGGGCTGGGAGGAGAGAAAACCAAGAGGGAAGGGTGAGGACTTACCTGGGTAGGTTGACATGGCACCCCATCTTGCAGGGATGCAAAGTTCTCCTATGCCTGCTTGAACCCTAGGTCACCAGAAAACACGAAGAAGGGGAAAACCCAGTTTTTGGTGAGACCAGGGAAAAAGTGGGGAAACAGAGAAAGGGGAATGGTCGGCCCGAAGGGAAGAACTAAGCCAGTGTGGGAAATCATAGAGGAAATGGGAGGAAGGGGTTTCCCAATGGAAGCTTTGTTGGAACCTTAGGCTGAAGTAGCCGGAAAAGAGATGCTCGGAGAGAAGGGGGGAGAGGGCTTTTATAGCCATTGAAGGTGGTGTTTCCCAATGGCGGCGCCGTACTGACATGGTAGTGTTGTGCACCGCCTGGCCTGAGGAAGAAGATGACAATGGAGGGGGGTGTCATTATCAAAACAACCCCCTGTGTTTTCGGGTCTTTCTCATTTTTAAGTTCAAATTACAAAAATGCCCTTGATCTTTAAACATTCATAACTTGGTCATACGAGCTCCATTTTCAGTGTTCTTTGAGGCGTTGGATTTCATTTTGAGCGTAGAATCTAATGATACTAATTTTTCTCACAAAATCATTTGTTTTATATTTTAATTGAAATTAAACATCTAACCATCTATTAATATCATTAAACATATATTAATTTTCAAAATAAATAATTTATATCTGCTTGGTAAATGGTAAACATCATGATTGATCATGGTTGTAAAAGTGATATAATAATATTGAAAATTTTGAGTCATTACATATGGGACTTTGGTTAGGTTTGGAAGTATTAAATTGTAGGACATTGACTATATATTTCTTAATCTATCAGACTTGGATTAAATTTTGAAGTCCCTAAGTTGTAAGACTTTGGCTACATTTAATAGTCTTAAATTGTAGGAATCTAGTAAGTTTAGGAGTCTCAAAGCTTTAGAACTTAAATTTCTTTACGATTATGTAAGACTCTAGTTTACTTTAGGACTTGGTGGAGTCGAGAGGGAGAAAGAAAGTGGGAACCAAATTTTGGCTGTCAATTGAGGCCACTAGTTTCAAGAGTCTTGGAATTGTGAGATTAGTTTCTGAAGGGTTGAACAACAGGACTTTGACCCAATTTATAAATCTTGAAATCATAAGAATCTGAACAAGTTGTGGAGTTTAAATGGAACTCTAATGATGATCATAAAAGAAGGCTTGTGGTGTGCCCCACCCATTTAGTCAAATGAGCTCCTAATCCTGGTTATCAACTAGGGCCCATAGGTTTCAATAATTAAGTCCAATTATAATTCTAACTAGCGCCTTTAGGAATTTATTCATTTAGGAGTCATTCAAGTCTAGGACTCCCGATCCATTTTAGGAATCTTTATATTTTAGGAGTCTGCTTGGTTTCAAGATTCTTTAATTTTTGAGATTTTGATTAAGCTCAAGAGTCAAAGAATTCTTTCTCATTTCAAGAAAGAAAAGTCCTTGAACTTTTGTCACAAAGGAGGATGAAACCTCAGAATGCAGACAGAAAATTTTTGTTCTTATAGGAATTAAGATTTTTTTATCCATAGGAGTCCTAAGTTTATCAAAGTCTAAATGTCTTTTGGAAAGAGGCTGGGGTGCCAAATTTGACTGTGATGGGACTCACCCAGATAACAGCAAAAAGTGGGTACCTAGTTTTGGTTGTCAATGGGGCTCGCCTTGTTCTTTTGGGGAGAGTTACAATGATGAAACTTCTTAAGACATGGCAAGCAATCCCCTAAAAGCGAAGTTCATCAGAGTCCATGCTTTAGCAGACACTCTCCCCAGCATGGTGAGCCCAACTCAAAGATTGATGAGCATGCTAAAACAAAGAAAGACTCTCCCTTTGGTCTGGCAAGCTCAACCCATTAGAGAGAGAGAGAGAGACTACTGAGTCCATACTTTAGCAAACACTTTCCAAAGCATAATGAGCACTACTCAAAAGACTAAAGCTTGCTAGGGTATGAAAAAAAGAAAAAGGAACAAGTCTTTTTCCCATCCTTGGCGAGCTCTACTTGTGTGAGAGAGACCTTATACATGGAAAAAAAAAAATGGAAAGAGGATCACCTCTTGAAACTCAAAACACTTTGTATATCACTATACATTTCTTCTCCCTTTTTTATTTTATATGAAACTAGTCTTTTATGTAGGTAATCTCACATAGACGGAATTGCTGAGAAGATAGGATTTTGCATGACTTGGAATTATGGAACTTTCTAATGAGTAGGGCTCACAATCTAAGTCCAAATCTCTAAGGAAATGGGCAACCCTTTTAGTTGGACAGACCCTTTGTTTTAGGAAATGAATGTGAAAGAAAGAGAGTTAGAAAGAGAAATGGGACTCTTATATATGGGATCTACTCTCTCTCTCTCTCTCTCTCTCTCTCTCTCTCTTAAAGAAGTTGGATTTTAAAGAGCATAGGGCATCCTTTTCAAGGATGTCACTTGATTTTTGGAAAGATAATAACAATGTAGTTTGAAGGAAAGTGGGAGTTTTAGCAAGAGTGATCCCTCTTCCTATGCTTTAGTTGGACTTAAGACTTAGAAACAAGAGTTATAAAAGCCCAACCTCTAAGAATGGCCATAGGCCCTATTGGATGTTTTTTCTTTTTAAAAATTCAAGTGGAAAGTATTTTATCCAAAACACCCTTAGGACAACATCAGTGCGACATGTAGTGAACTATAGAGGTTACTTATATACATTTGTAATGTTAACTAGGTAAATTACTCATTATTATTATTGTTTTAATATTACTTACTTAGGACATTATAATGTCAATAAGGAAATAGCCCCATTTGAGTTCAATAAAAAGTCTCAAGACCTAATTCCAAGAGGAAAAAAATTCAACTCTTGGCCTTTAGTACAAAATTAAATTTTTGGAGCTTGGGTCAAAGTTCTAAAAGTAAATTCTAAGCATATTTCTTTGATTTTAAATGCTTAAAAAAGTTTGAATGCTAGACTGTACATCTGAATTGTCTTATTTTCTTCCAAAAAACTTTGTAATGCTAGTTTAAAGTATCTAGAATGTCAAAGCATAGTCCTAAAGACCCTTTGAACACTGCATTGCATATTCATGAATCTCAAGAGTATGGTTGAAACTATATTTTATTGACCATCAGATGTTTCTAACCTATATTTCTTTGGGTGAAAAATCATGACCTTTAAGTTTGTCAAAGATTTAAAACAAATGAGTGGGATGGTCCAAATGCATTGATTTCACATGGGTTATCTATTTTTGGCATTCTAAACATGATGAATGGCTTAGATTTGTAAAAAAAAAAAAAAAAAAAAAAAAACTTGTACCATGCATAAAAAATTGGGTGTGTACTCTTTCCTCTCTTATTAAGCATGCACTATTACAAGGACTCTTCTATGTTTTAGCCCCATTGAGTTGCAAGTTTTGAAGAAAGATGAAGAACTTGGTGTTATTTCTAGGAGTAAACATATGGATGTATGTTCCTTGAAGAACTTTTGAAATTTGTTATAAGTTAGAACTTAAAAAATTAGCTTGTAATATGTACTAATTGATAGTAATGTGAACATGAAATTATTAGATATTGAAGTTGTAATTTTCATAAAATTAAGAAAAAATTGAATTTCTTATTATTTTTGTGTTTTTAATTTAGAAAATTAAAAAAGCAACCAGTGTGGTGTATGCTACAACTACGTAACATTTTAAGGCTATTACCTCTACGAATACCTCACTTTTCTTTTCTTTTCTTTTACCATTTATTTTTCTATATATGAACCACTTTCCATATAACCATCTTGCCTCCTTGTGTCATCTCTTAAGTTATCTACCAAAATGGTTTCTCGCTTAAGATCTCTCTTCAGTGTTTTTTGTCACTTCCTCAATCTAATTGATGTACTTGCATGAGTTTTCCTAATTACTTTTACTTGAAGTAGCTATATTAGAACCTTTCTTTCATAGTCCTAGAAATCAAGTATTTTCTTTATTTAGGTCACTATTAGACTTAAATTAGAAGGTTCATTAAGGAAATGTAAAAATAGAAAATCGTTAGAAATTAGGGATCGGTCGAGCTGTGCAGCAGCTGGTAGGGTAGATAGATTAAGCATCATGATAGTAATTGGAGATACATGTATGGAGATGGAGGTATTAGTGAGGCACTAGGTTGTTGGGAGTTTTCTTATGGGATGTTAATAATTTAAATATTTTGGAAAGTACTTTAGAGTTTGAACTATTTGTTGATAATAGCTACTGTGGTCAGAATTGAGTCTACCTTAAGAAAGTCCTAAGATACAACAAAACCATTCAGATATGGAAGGGAAGCAGGGAAGACAGAAAATACCCTTTGGAGGTAGACATTTGAGCACCAATGTTCAAAATTGATCTTTTGACACCTTTTATCACCAAGACGTTGGTAGTTTTAGCCGACCTATTCGACAAGGGAGTATTCCACCTACAACATGTTGAAGATTTCCTAACAATCTCAACCTGCTATGGAATCTCTATGTTAGATAGATCCCTTCAAAGATAAAAGGTTGTTGTGGTATGTAAGTTTTTCATGGCATGTTAGAGCATACTTGAGCTACAAACAAGAGAGCCTGTAATTCCATGTTATTTGAATTGGAAATATCAGTAGGCTCCTAGAAAACACACATTGAATCCCCTTTTTTCCTAAAAATCTCGCCAATATCAGATCTATTAGATGTTCAAGCTCAATGGGTATCCACACCTAACTAATTGATGAAAAATGAATTCAGTCATTGGGGTTATTTGTTGTTTAAGCACAAAAATTGCAATGATCCTCATGATCTTAACTAACTAGTTAGTAGGATATGTCATTTTCTTTTCCCATATCCAAAGAAATGGAATGTTGAGGTTGATGGCATAGTCTAGACTGCTTGAGTGGAAGTTGGGGAAATTTGCATTGTCCCCATTTTTGTAAGGACACATGACCTTAGTAAGGTCCTACACATGTAGAATCTTTACATGAAAACAAGTTGAAGAGTTACCCTTAGGTGCAATATATGAGAAAGAAGATAATAAAATGGGCACTTTTTCATCATTTAAGAGGAATAGGAATGTCCAGTCAGTGCAAAATTAGTGTTGATGAGATGAGCTGGTCATCATCTATTGATCAATGGATTGATAATGCCAAACTAACACATATAAGCCTTAAAATTTGTACTTCTTCCTCAAGCAAGTAAGGGAACTTCTAAGAGATATTCTTCAAAGAAAAATCCATATCTACATGTGTCTCCATATCAAATTGTATGATAAGGACAATGAAGGGTCCATTCGATCTAGCTTTGCTCGAAGATCAAACAAACGCCATAAAATTAAATGTCAATGAATCATAAAGAATCTCAATGACCATATGGTAAGCAATCATATGTGGGCCGAGCATAACTTTAGCATGAAGGGCTCCCCTTTGGATTGGATGAATCTAGCATTTGATAAGAATACACTCTTGAGTATACAAAACATATGCTTAGGAAGTTATTATAAACATTGTCACATAAATACTAGAATTACTAATCATTGTGATTAATTTTGGTATATGAAATGCCCAAAGTTGGAGAAATCATATGAATAGGTTGGATCGACCAAAGGCTAGGTTTTTTGCACAAAAAGTGGGGCACCACGAAGGATAGAGCTAGGACTCAATTTTGGCTTGGGGAAGAAAGCCATCTAGCCCAGTTGATCGCAGACATCATGACACGTCTCCTTGGTCAAACGTTCGAGGTGGCACTGGGAAGTAGATTTAGAATAGGCTCGAGATAGTTTACTTATGATTTATTTTATATGAAAAAAGTAAAAAGTAAAACCTTTTAAAATTATTTAGCATATAAAATATATAAATCTAGCTCCCATTAAATGTTCCATAAAATCAAAGCATATTGATATAGGAAATACAGACCAAGCAACAACAAATATATGCACTATTTCATATATGAATTGAAAATTTAACTCTCCAAATGACTATATTCATGCAACAACTCACATGTTTTGCATCATCATATTAAAATTTCTCTAGTATTAGTGAAACACACTTAACAATGACATAAATAACTGTCTTGAAGATATGCTTAAAGTCATTATCTCAATCAAACAAAAGAGGAACAAATCTAGACCACTAACAAGTAAAAGATGAATAATATCTAAACTATAAAATCACCATTGGATATAAACAATCATCATAGGAATTCCAAACCAAAGCACTTAAACAAAGTTCCAAAATCAAAGCACCTACTTTTATAGAAAAATATTTAAGAAATTCATATTGTTTCAATTGGTAGACAAAAAAAGAAAACCTAGCAAGGAGAGAGAGAGAGAGAGAGAGAGAGAGAGAGAGAGAGAGAGAGAGAGAGAGAGAGAGAGAGAGAGAGAGAGAGAGAGAGAGAGAGAGAGAGGTTGAAAATATGTAGATTCCTCGTAGGCTATAGATCAAATTTCATGCCAACTAGATGCTCTAGCCTAATGTTTCTTTGATAGAAAATCATAGCTACTAATTTATTAGTTTTGGTTTGATGACCAAAAAACCCTCCCTTTTTTTCCATTTGTACCTCAAATTATGTAATTTATCAATTGTCTACTTACATCATTTGATATTATCCCAAAGCAACACCAGATGTGACCTGCAGCTAGAAAAGAAAGAGAAAATACATGAAATGAGGTCATTGTCCCCATTTAGTTTTCTTCCTCAAAGTGAGAAACACTGCTGAAATTTCCATTGAATAGGTTTGCATGTAGGAAAGTTGTCTCTCAATTGATTCATGCTTTGAAATCCATTTTTCTCTCGTATGTAAAAAAAATAGGGAGATTGGGATTTCTAGTTCTAAGGTTTTCCAAGGTTTTTAATATCTTTATTTATTCTTTTTTTTTTTTTTTCTCATTGTGTGCAGCTCTAGAGGGATTCTTGGCATTTAATAGTGAGATGGA
The DNA here is from genome assembly GCA_035236585.1 of Warburgia ugandensis. NCBI lineage: Eukaryota > Viridiplantae > Streptophyta > Magnoliopsida > Canellales > Canellaceae > Warburgia > Warburgia ugandensis. The sequence goes on from CP141128.1 coordinate 57,932,306, forward strand.
GGAAATATTCCACATTGATGTGCCTTAGAGTATGTGGGTTGCTGACTATGTACATGTTTGGAGCAAGGAAGAATCCAAACAAATTCTTTTACAAGTGTAGCAATTAGAATGGGGAAAGTGGATGTGGCTATTTTAAATGGGTGAATGAAGGATCTCAAATTAGAAACTTTGAAGGTAGAAAAATAACAATAGATGAAAGTAGAAATGTTATGATTTTGGACATCTTAATTAGGGTAATCAGTGTCATCTAGTTGTTATGTTTTGGTGATCCCTTTAATGGTTGGACTAGTTATTGGGTTGTTGAAATAGGGTGTATTTGTGATGGATAGAATGTTGATTACTAGATATGTTGTATTTCATATGACTTTTAAAGGTTTGTAGTGACAGTATCTGCATATATCATTTCTAGTTTTGTTATTTTTTACTCAATGAAACATAGTTTTCTAATAGTGGGCTAAGAGGAGTCTTGAACATTTGTAGTTGGTTGAAGACATTTTTCTTCAATCTTGTCACACTTCCATTGTTCAAATTATTCATCCAATAGCTTAAACCAACTTGAAAGGGCATGCAATATCAGCATTGTGTCACAATTTTTAAACCTTTCTAACTTAGAAATCTACTTCCAATTCATATTCAAATAGTAAGTAGGAATTAGGATTAAGAGAATCAAAGTAGGTACCTCTTATTCTACTTTGCTTCTTGTTCTTTAGAATTTGAGAACATCCCTATGAAAAGAGACTAGTAATTTATCCTATCCAAACCTCTCGATAATGACCAATTATAAAATAGTCTAAGAGACTAACAATAGCTCTATCATGACTATTTTTTATGTACCAACTCTTGAGAAGTTGTAGGCACACAAAAAAATTTAAAAAAAATAAAATCTCTTGTATCATGAACATATCCAATCATACTTATATTCTTCTCTAGATCACTCCACTTTATCCTAATTTCCTCTGATTTTGGGCGGGCAAAGCCCCTAACAAAAATTCATGGACTTTGCATTCATCTTGAATCTAACTATAAATTTATGATCATATGGAATCAAATTTTAGAACATATAATCACTTAGAAAATGACATACAATCAATTAAAAAAAAGTAGCAAAAGCCCAATTCTATTGCATTGGAACTGCTGTTACGTCTGTCTACCACCAAAACATTGGACTACAAATGAAAGTTCCAAAATGCCAATACATACCCTGTGACAATAGTAGAAAAGCTACCCATTTACATACAAATTTCATCCCCTAGTCTCATATCAAACAACTTCATACAAAAGAACTTTCCATTACAAAATAAAAAATAAAAACCTACCCCTGAAACATACCAACTTCATATAAAAGCCCAATTTCATCACTATAGTGGCACAAGATGGTTGGCTTGACTTTCCTAGGTTCTAATGTGCTACGATGATCTATGTTGTTCTTCAATAGGCCATTGACCTTGCCTAGAATGTTTGGTGTTAACTAACTAACAGTAGTCTTGGCCATAGTGGTTGATCCTAAGTAATAAAAAGCATCAACCATAAATAAATTTAGTTTTTAGTAAAGATATATAAACTTAAGAAGATAAAATGCAACAATTGTCTACATTCAACTAATAAAAGGCCATTGACGAGTAATTGGATAGTTGTATCACAAAAATTGGCCATTTAATATATATCAATTTTAGTGTATTCTGCAAAACCTAATGACATAAATTTAATGACATACGCCATTGCATGGCAATAAGAGAAAAGATCCCAACCTATGTAGGAACATCTGCTCCTTATGAAACTGATTGTATAGATTTGTTCCAATTTCCCAACCTTATACTATTAATTCTCATTGTATAATACCTGGCACTTGAAGTTACCTTTTGTTCTCATCTAATTTATTTTGAATTCTTGGTCGTAGTGGCCCATTACATGTTTCAATCTCATTCATCTTTCTACAAATTCTCACCATCACTTGTCTTCTAATCTCTTCCAACATCTTTATGATTGGTTTTATTCTAGCCTCTAGAATGTAACTGTTACATGTCTCATTCATGTTGTGGTCTATGGAACAACTACTTCACAAGGGGAAGAAGGCCTTACAAAAAGTTCTAGGATCTTGATCCTTAAGGTCTATAGCTGTTGCCTCATTGATCATCTCCATATCTCCCATAACAACATAAAACTCCTCCAATGTGGTACACATGGCAGCCTTATGGAAGAGTTTGTTAAGTTGACTCCTAAGATGGCTCTTCTTCCAATTTGCATACATGTAACACCCATTCTATGCTCTAAAAGTGGGAGCTTATTCTAGATGGCTTGGACCAACCCCCTAAAACACACAAATGACTTGATTATTAGTCTCTCTCAAGAAATCAATAAATAGTCTATCAAGTGATTGATAAATAACACATAGCATAAATTTAAGCAATAAAACAACATTTCAAACTTTAGGTACATTATTCTTGGTAACAGCTCCAAGAGCTAGAGTTTTGAGCCTCTAAATTTCCCATGTGATAAGGAACATCGGGTCATTTGTTGTGACAACCCGGGTTTTGTAACACATTTTGTAATACATTTTTCAAAGACAGGGTCCTTAATGGTAAAAAAATTTCACAAACAATACAGTGGAAATTCTTTTCTTTTACATTCGTTTGTAACAAAACCCAAGTCTCACCTCAAGGTACATAATACACATAGATATTTTGTATAAAATAAAATTTTATTGAATACTAGGAATCATCCAATAGTTCACTCTTACACAACCCTTGCATTATAATTACAAACCATTGTCCAAATTACATAATCTAAATTTCAAACATCACCTTACATTAAAAACTCTCAACACAATATAATGCTCTCAAATAAAAATTACATGTCTTCAAAGGACATACCCTGATTGGTCTTCAAGTCTTCTACCGTCTTGAGCTCCTAATTCTCCTTCTCTATTTCTGAGATATTGTAAATATTCAAACATTTATAATATCTCAACAAGCTATGCTTAGTAGGGGATACAAAAATATACTACTTCACTAATATAAGAATACATACTTCAGTCATTATTCCATCATGGTTATCTACTCATGAGTTATCTCAACATAGAGTATATACTTTATTTATGTAGTATAGGATAAATCTGTTAAAATAGTGAAAATTGCTAAAAAATTGTTCCTTCCCCTGGCTATATACTCCACTTAAGAGATCCATATTCAGCCAATTCTCATACGGGGATTTTCTTTCTAGGAACTCATGTAGTATCATTTCATCATGCCATGGCATTACACTATACCTATCATAAGTGCATTATAATGCAAAATACTTTAGGACTACTCTGCCACAGTTTCAATCCTTACAACACCCTTGGATAACTACATAATCATCCACCGATACCAATTGTAGAAATAACAACTCCATGTCCGCATGGGAGGACCATGGCCGTCAGAGTGGTGGCCTTCCCATGATTGCCCCGCCTGACATTTAGCCTCTCTTTAGGCATGGTATCCATCATATAAATTTTAGGAAGCAGGTGGCCAAACCCTTATGATTTCCCTAGCATGGCATCCCCAGTCCTAGTACTATGTAAAACAAAATCACAAGCCACCATGCTTGTATGTAAAATAATTGTACATATCAGATGATATGTTTATTTAACTAAGGCTAGAATATTTTCTATGCCCTATTCTTAGGGTTTCCTTAGTCTACACATCTCATTACTTTCACCTCATTTGATTAGATCATTAGATTGGATCAATTGAATTAGATCATGGGGTTGGTCTACTTAGTTGGATCATGTGGTTGGATCATTATCATGCTAAGGTAGTAAATATACTTATATCATGAACGTCTATAATTCTAGATAGAAGATCATGTATGTATGCCCATGAATCCTTAATACATTCTTGTACATCCACCTACCTCAAAGTGGTATCATGGTCTTGATTAATACATCTCAAGTGGTATTCACTCCATATTGTTCATCATGATCATGATTCACACATCTGTCAAACCATATGTATAAAGTTATTCTTCTATAAAAGTATACTTTCTACATGTATTTGGGTTATCCTATGAGGGATGCCCTAACTTTCCTTGAATCACATATAATCAAGGTTTCAAATCTTTTAAGTTCACAATCTACACTATAAGTAAAATCATAGAAAAATACTACAATCTACATTACATTTCTTTTCTTTTTGTTTGTGATCTTTCAAGATCTCTCTTGGACCCTATTCGATCTTCCTTATCTTATTTACAATTTTTATTAGGATTAGATCATTTACTAACCTTTTATGCTCTTATTATTATTACTCAACCGATTAATGTTTTACTGGTTGAGGATAGCTTATTCCATCCTAAGTTTAGACAGCTCCTCTTATGTCAAATTGGCTAAGGCTTACAAGTTGAATGGTTGAACACAAAGTGGTTACTTCAATCCTCATGTAAGGATGCATTTAGACCTCACAAACATCAATGGAAGGTGGAGGAAAAGCGAGGCCCAATTAGAGAACCCCCTTAACCACCATGTTCATCATTCATTAGTGTGACCTTAGCTCAACCTTTCACAAGGTTCCATGAGCATGTCAAACCTAAGTACTCTTTCTAATTGATTTTAATTAAATCCATAAACATTATGATGCCATTCATGGAGTTTCATTATTCTCCTAATTTGGGCCAAGGAAATGATATTCCTTATATTAACCTACTAACTATAGCCCTTACTATCATTAAGTCCATGTCATTCATTCCATGTAAATGTCCTTCAACTCTAATTTCATTTAATTACATTTTCAATGTAATTTCCATAACATAAGCATTAAAGCATAAATAAATAAATAATTCTACAATTAAATCTATGAAGCCATAAATGACAATTGTAATAACACTAAATAATTCAAATGAAAATTTAATTTGCCATAACTATTCATCATGATCCAATGGTCATTATTCATCTTTCATTTCCTTTAGGGTTTAGATCATGATCTTTTCATTTTCCTTTTAGATCTAATACATCTTCTTGATGTGATTTTATTATTAGATCATTGATGCATCTCATCAAATGATATGATATTTCTTGATCCAACCGATCAAGAAGATCTTAAGTCATTTTATCCAATTTAAGGGCATAGATCTTGATCTATCCTAAATCATCATCATCCAGTCCATAAATCCATATGATATTAATTTCATATCTTCATTAAAACACATCCATAGTGTCCAATCATCCTTGATCAAGGAGATTACCATTCATTTTTATGGATCTTACTACTTTTAAGGCTAGATATCTTAATTAAACATAGATCAATCACTTATAACCATTGATTCCATGTTTTAAAATCACAAGATCATCAGTGGATCAGAGTTTTATAGTTTGATCATTCCAAATTTCACTAATCATAGGAATTAGTAATACTTTTCTTTATTAATAGAATTTTACATGCATCAAAACATAAATTTTCTAAGTTAAGTAGGTTCTACTCATCAAAAGGAATCCAACCCAACTTTCCATTCTCAATTTGGAGTTAAATTGAGATAAGAATTGGGATTTTAAGATTTCAGGCTGTTTTACAGGCTAAATTTTGATCTTACTATTTTTGTTGATTTACATGATCTAGAGACCTATAAATTTTACTGTGATCATGGTCCTTAAGGTTTTGAAACCTCTTGAACCCATCCATCTATTCAAATCTCCATTTTTAGATCATCTTAATCATGATCCAATATTGTTGTAATGGATTTTAGTAATTTTCAAAATTATATTCAATTAAAAACATAAATATTATGTGTTCAATAACTTATACAAGTGATATGGAATCTATAAAAAATTCCTGATCTAAAATCAAAGCTAAATTGAGCTCTTAATTGACAAAATAAGGTTTCAGTTCAAGATTTGACGACCCAGATCAAATTTGGACTTACGGGTGTGGGGACAACCAGCGGCTCGCTCTCGTTACCACCAACTCTAGGTAGTTAGGTAGAGGCGATCAGCTATAGGTAAGATGGTCCAAATCTGGACCTTAGGATCACCCATCGCCAAATCTCCTCCGTCCTTTACATCCAACTGCCCAGATCATCCATCCAACTACTCTGAATTTCAATATGAGCTGTCTTTGATGGTAAATCAAGGCATGATCACTGGTACTAGTTCACCGATGAAGATCACTAGAGAAACACTTTTGATGAGCCCAAAACCCAAAATTAACTCTTGGAAAATGAAGAGCGGGATGAGATCCACCTACTTAGAGCATTCAGAGTCCAAAAAATTGGCCAAAAAATAAGAAAATCCATGCCTGACTATAAGTTTCCTGAGCTATTATTTTTTGATGATTTGGCCTGTGAATACTCCACTGATCGTAGTAAAATTATAGGGCTTTTATGTATTTGTATGTGTTGAACCTTTTTGTTGGAGTGGATTAAGGTTTCAACGGTATAGGAAGAATGTCTAATTGAAAAAATATAGTAGGTGAAAACCCTACTCGTTGGGGACAACGCATCTATCGACGCTTCCGATGGTTCTGGGGGAATATTCTCCCAGGTGCATCTGTGGATGCACTAATAGAAAGAAATAAAGAGGGGAAAAGGAGGAAGAAAAGAGAAAGAGAAGGGGGAGGATTTTTGAGCTGAAATTTTGATGAAGTCTAGGAAATTTCATGGGGAATTTTATGAACATTTTTGGGTATTTTTTTCTGAGGTATTTATAGGATTTTTTAAGGATTTTTCCATGATTACATGTAATTATCATGTTCCATTCTTTTTATTATTCAATGTTCATTGGATTCCCACTACCACCTCCTTCTCCACTAGCAGGTAGTAGTGTTTTGACTCATGATTACACATTTTCTGGCCATTGGATTCCTTTGTGGGCCCCATAGGTGTGAAAAGACCATTTTGCCCTTTTAATTCCAAAAATGAAGAAAAATAGTGTTTATTCCCATGAACTCGAAATTGAAAGTAGTTAGTAGCGTTGGATGCATATTTTTGAGTTCATTCAAAATTTTTACGTCTTAGGTCTCGGTTATGAGTAAAATTACCATTTTACCCTTTTGTTCATAAAAATGTAGAAAAATAAGGATTTTTCATCTGAATTCAGAATTTGTCATGCTTACAGTCATTTTGAAGGATTTGTTGAGTATGTTTTCAATTATACATGTCTTATTCCTTGATTGTACTTCTATGAGAAGTTCATTTTTAATAACCCTAATATTCTAGCCTGATTTTTCTTACAATTTTCAATTTCATTATTTTTCAATCTCCTTACAAAAGTTAGGGGTGATACAATCTAGCCCCTTACAAAAATTTTGTCCCCAAAATTTCTATATTACAACTACTCAAATAGACTAGGATACAACTTTTTCATTTCCTCTTCTAATTCTCAGGTAGCTTCCTCAACCGTATGATGTTGCCATAATACCTTGACTAAAGGGATAGACTTGGTCCTCAATTGTTGCTCTTTCCTGCACAAGATTGGGATTGCCCTTTCCTTAAAGGTTAAATATGTATTTAACATTTCCAGTATCCTTTGAAGTGCATGAGTCTCATCTGGAATGTATTTTCGTAACATGGATACATGAAATACATTGTGCACCTCTGAGAGTTGGGGTGGTAGTGCTAATTTGTAAGCCACCAGACCAACCCTTTCTAGAATTTCAAAAGAACCAATATACCTTGGACTGAGTTTTCCCTTACTTCCGAACCTCCTTTCTCCCTTAACTGGTGAAACCTTCAAAAACACGTGGTCACCTGCTTCGAATTCTAGGGTTCGATGTCTCTTATCCGCATAACTTTTTTGACAACTATGAGTGGCCAACAATCTTTTCTTTATTATTCTCACCTTGTCTCTACATTGTTCCACTAGTTCTGATTTTATCAACTTCCTCTCTCCCACATCATTCCAATAGGTTGGTGATCGGCATGGTCATCCATACAATGTTTCATATGGCACCATACCGATACTTGCATGGAAACTGTTACTATACACGAACTCCAACAATGGAAGATGTTCATCCCAACTTCCTCTCTAGTTTAGTCCACAAGCCCTTAGCATATCTTTTAAGGTTTGAATGGTCCTTTTTGACTGACCATCAGTTTGGGGATGAAAAGCTACACTAAACTTTAGTGATGTCCCTAATGCCTATTGCATGCTCTTCCAGCTTCTAGAGGTAAACCTTCCATCTTGATCAGATTTGATGGAGAGTGAGACCCCATGAAGATTGACTATTTCTCTTACATATAACTGGGCTAAACTATTGACAGATTGGTTTTGCTTGATCGAAAGGAAGTGTGCCAGCTTGGTTAGCCCATTAACTATTACCCAAATCTTATCATGACCTGCTTGGGTCCTTAGTAACCCTGCCATAAAGTTCATGGTGATATGTTCCCATTTCCATTTTGGTAGTTCCAGGGTTTGTAGTAATCCAGCTGGTCTTTGATGTTTAGCTTTTGCTTGCTGGCAAGTTAAGCACTTAGGCACACATTCCCCAATATCTCTCTTCATACCTTCCCACCATAAGTTTCTTTTTAAATCTTGGTACATTTTTGTTCCTCCAGGGTGTATAGAAAATTTGGATTGATGAGCTTCTTGTAGTAGTGCTTTCCTCAGTCTGAAGCTTTACTAACCCCTATCTTCTCACACATTTCTTGGATTACTATATCCCCTTCTTGGCCCTTTAGGATTTGTTCAACAAAAGCTGACTTAAGGGTGACATTAGCCAACACTGCTTTTGTGTGTCTGCTTAGTGCATCAGCCACTACATTAGCCTTTCTAGGATGGTATTGAATCACAAAATCATAATCCTTAAGATATTCCATCCACCTTCTTTGTCTCATATTCAGATCATCCTGGGTGAAAATATACATGGGGCTCTTGTGATAAGTGAATACGTTGAATTTCTCACAGTACAAGTAATGTCGCCAAAATTTTAAGGCAAACACTACCGTCGCAAGTTCTAGGTCGTGTATCGAGTAGTTCATTTCATGTTTCTTCAATTGTCATGAAGCATAAGCAATGACCTTCCCATTTTACATCAGTACACTTCCTAATCCTTTCCCTGAAGCATCATAGTATATCTCGTAACCTCCACTCCCATATGGCAAGGACAATACTGGTGTTGCGGTTAACCTCCTTTTTAACTCTTGAAAACTCCTTTCACATTCATCAGTCCAAGTAAAATGTACTCCTTTTATAGTCAAAGAAGTTAAAGGAAGAGCTATACGAGAAAATCCTTGGATAAATCTACGATAATATCTGGCTAACCCCAAAAAACTTCGTATTTTAGTTACTGTCTTTGGTTGTTCCCAATTCATTACTGCTTCCACCTTGGTTGGGTTCACCTCTACTCCATTCTCGAAAATTACATGCCCTAAAAAGTTGACTTTTTCCAACCAAAATTCACACTTAGTAAATTTTGCAAATAGTTTGTGTCTTCTAAGTGTGTTTAATACAATCCGTAAATGTTCTCGATGTTCCCGTATACTAGTAGAATAAATCAGTATATCGTTGATGAATACGATTACAAACTTATCCAAAAATTCCTTGAAAATTCTATTCATCAAGTCCATAAATACGACAGAAGCATTGGTTAATCCAACATCCATCACCAAAAATTCATAATGTCCATAGCAGGTTCTGAATGCAGTTTTGGGTATATCTTTACCTTTGATACTCAATTGATGATATCTTGATCTAAGGTTAATTTTGGGAAAGACCTTAGCAGATTGGAGTTGATCAAAGAGATCATCAACGCCAGGTAGAGGGTATCTATTTTTTATTGTCACATTGTTTAGCATGCGATAATCGATACATAACCTCATAGACCCATCTTTCTTTTTCACAAATATCACTAGTGCTCCCCATGGTGAACTACTTGGTTGGATAAACCCTTTGTCCAACAATTCCTGCAGTTGATTCTTCAATTCCCTTAACTCAGTTGGGGCCATCCTATAGGGGTGGTAAACTTAGGAGTTCTTTAGGAAACACATCTTGGAATTCCTTGACTATGTTGATTTCTTCTATCTGGTCTTGTTCAACATTCAAAGCAACTACAATTGCTAAAAATGCCTAACATACCTTGGACACATATTTGGCAGCCTTCATAGCTTATATGATGGATTTGTTTGAGCCATTTGGGTTTCCATGCAATATTAGCATTTCTTCTCCTGGTATGTTAAAAGTGATTTTCTTTTTATGGCAGTCCATAATTACCCCACATTTTACTAGTCAATCCATACCTAGTATTATGTCAAAATCTACCATCTTTAATAAAATGAGGTCAAGACCCATTCTTTTCCCCTATACTTCAACAGGTACATCTTGAAGATATTCCTGTAATCTAACTGTTTTTCCCACTGGTGTCATCACATCCGGATAGAACCCTAATCTCTCCACTATCAATTGTATACTAGATGCAAATAAAGATGATATGAAAGAATGGATAGGTCTAGAATCAAACAGTACTTTGGCATGGTGATTAGATACTAGCAATGTACCTTCAATAACTGCATTAAATGTACCAGCCTCTTCGTCAGTAATGGCGAACACCCTTCCTTGATGACACGGTACATTCTCAGGCTTTGCACCCTTAACTACCAAGGGTTTATTGTAGTTATTAGAGAAATGCCCTAACTCACCACATTTGTAACATTTGATAGGGTCACAGTGGTTGTGGCACCGGGGGGGGGGGGCACACATAACTTGAATGATATGTTCTGCAAGTGGGGCATGGTTTCCATTTAGCCTGATTTCCCTGATGGCTAGAAGGCTTGAAGTTGTTTGGTGGTCTCTTGCGCTTCTTGAAGGGTTTTTGATGATAATTTCCCCCTCCTCCATGTTTTGTGAATTGATTTCTCTTATAATCTTCTTCGAATTTAGAAGCCATTTCGACACACTCGGTCATAGTTGTAGGTTTGGTTCCTAGCACCTTTGTCCTTGGCCCTGGGTGTAACCCTTCCATAAAATGATACACCGTATGCCTTTTAGTGTCACATACATGGCTTGCAAATCTCTTCAGTTGAATGAACTTATTTTCACAATCAACAACTAAAAGGTTTCCTTATCATAGATGTAGGAACTCCTCCTTTCGAACTTGCACATGGATTGGGAAATATTTTTCATTAAAAATTTCCTTGAACTTTTACCATGGGATTTCTTTAGGATTGGAGAAGAAATTCCTTTGTGCTAACCTCCACCAGAAAGCTGCTTCTTGCTTCAATATATATGTGGCCAACTTGACCTTTAGATTCTTTAGAGTTCTCAATACACTGAAGGTTTTCTCTACTTCATAGATCCATTCTTCAACTTTCTCGGCATCACCCTTGCCATTGTAACTAATAACCATCTTCTGGAACCTTTCCACCATCTTGTCTATCTTTTTAGGTGTTAATTGAGAGGTTTCCAACACTCCACTAGGTACAGGTGAAGAATTATCCTACATCGGAGTTGGAGTATCCTGTCTAGTTATCAGAGCACTGGGTCCTACGTCAGGTTGAGCCTAGGCTTGGTGCTTCAACTGGAGTAGCCTGAGGCTATGTAAGTTGAGGAAGAAGATTCATCAATACCCTAGTCATCACCTCCTCCGGATTATTCCCAAACGATCCTTCCATAATATTCTTAGGTTCACTTCGAGCCTTAGTTGCCCTTTTTGGTGGCATCTACTCAAAACCCAGATTTCTATATAAGTATTCTGCTTAACTCATTTCTAATATATCCTCAGTTGGATTATTCCTTTGGACATATTGGGGCTGTGAGTGACTGTATGAATGTCTCTGATACCAACTGTGACAACCCTAGTTTTTGTAACACATTTTGTAATACATTTTTCAAAGACTAGGCCCTTAATGGTAAAATATTTTCGCAAACAATACAGCAAAAATTCTTTTCTTTTAAATTCGTTTGTAACAAAACCCAAGTCTCACATCAAGGTACATAATACACATAGACATTTTGTATAAAACAAAATTTTATTGCATACCAAGAATCATCCAGTAGTTCACCCTTACACGACCCCTATATTATAATTACAAACCATTGTCCAAATTACATAATCCAAATTGCAAACCTCACTTTACATTAAAACCTCTCAATACAATACAATGCTCTCAAATAAAAATTACATGTCTTCAAGGGACATACCTTAATTGATTATTCTCTTCAAGTCTTCTCTCGTCTTGAGCTCCTAATTCTCCTTCTCTGTTTCTGAGATATTGTAAACATTCAAACATTTACAATATCTCAACAAGCTATGCTTGGTAGGGAATACAAAAATATACTATTTCACTAATATAAGAATATATACCTCAGTCATTATTCCATCATGGTTATCTACTCATGAGTAATCTCAACATAGAGTATATACGTTATTTATGTAGTATAGAATAAATCTGTTAAAATAGTGAAAATTGCTAAAAAATTATTCCTTTCGCTGGCTATATACTCCACTTAAGAGATCCATATTCAACCAATTCTCATATGGGGATTTTCTTTCTAGGAACTCATGTAGTAGCATTTCATCATGCCATGGCATTACACTATGCCTATTATAAGTGCATCATAATTCAAAATACTTCAAGACTACTATGCTGTAGTCTCAATCCATACAGCGTGCCTAGATAACTGCATACTCATCCACTGATACCAACTGTGGAAATAACAACTTCATGTCCGCATGGGGGGACCATGGCTGTCACAGTGGGGACCTTCCCATGATTGCCCCACTTGACATTTAGCCTCTCTTTGGGCATGGTATCCATCATATAAATTTTAGGAAGCAGGTGGCCAAACTCTCATGACTTCCCTAGCATAGCATCCCTAGTCCTAGTATTGTGTAAAACAAAATCACGAGCCACCATGCTTGTATGTAAAATAAATTGTACATATCAGACGATGTGTCTGTTTAACTAAGGCTAGAATATTTTCTATGCCCTATTTTTAGGGTTTCCTTAGTCTACACATCTCATTATTTTCACCTCATTTGATTAGATCATTATATTGGATCAGTTGAATTAGATCATGGGGTTGGTCTACTTAGTTGGATCATGTGGTTGGATCGTTATCATGCTAATGTACTAAATATACTTATTTCATGATGGTCTATAATTGTAATGACTCCAATTTTGTAATATTGAAATTCCAAGTTTAGCAATGAAAAGTTCAGTTTTAAAGAAAAGGGCATTTTGGTCATTTCACTAGTTTCCTTGACTAAACCCAGGAATTTGGTCCTAAAAGTGGTTCCATTAGATGCGTCTCAGAAAAAGGAATCCAACAAGACCAAAATCACCCAAAACGGAGTTAAAATGAGCAAGATATGGCCCTTTGAAGTTCAGGGGCAAAACTGTAAATTTCACAAAACGACTTAACTTGAAAAACACAGGCCCGTTTTGATATGGGCACCCCGTCGTCTTCAACCTCCTAGAGGTTTCTGGAACGGCGGTGTTTCAAGAAGAAACCACCGCCATTCTGGAGGTTTCTCCACCGCCATTCAAAGGCGGTTAGAACCCCTCCAGAACCCTCTTTAAAAGCTCTATAAATAGAGCTCTTGGGTGCCTCTAATGGCAGCCCAAAACCTTAGAGAAAACCCATTGCGGAGCAGTGACCAAGAGGGAAAAACGTGGAGAGAAAACCACCCACGAAGCAGGTATGGTCAAAAACTCCCAACACCCATCTCACCCATAGTCTTAGGCTCAATTTCCCTAAGTTTTTGCATGAAAAACCATGCAAAACGGAGCCTAGGAGCGCCACCAAGGACCCTGGGACGTCCCCAGGGCCGCACTGGTTCGACAGGGTCGAACCAGGGTGACTTGAGGACGACCCAGGTCTCTAACAGGCGGGACGATCCAATAGGAACGTCCCACGTCGACCTAAGTCAACGTCCGTTTGAAAAACCAAACGTGCACGTCTAGGGACGCGCCCGCTAAAGGGACAGACGGGCGGAGTTGTCGCGCGCGTCTGCAGACGCGCCCACTAAGGTGCGTGCCGCAGACATGGAGCGCGCTAGGGCACGTTGAATTTTTGTTACTTAAGGAAGCAGGGCGCATGACGCTGGCGCCCTAGCATTCTGACTTTTTGTCTTTAAATACTCTATGTACATACAACACTAAAATGCTTATAACTTGAGATCTAGAGCTCCGATTGAGGCACCGCAAAAGGCGTTGTGTCTGTATCAACGACGCGGACACATCCAAAAAATAAAATCTCTGATCAAGGCCCAATCAAAGTAGGGCATCACCCTTAGAATAGGATGGTGGCGCGTGGCCACTAGAACTTTGGAAAACTGAGGATACCAAGGCCCAAGTAGGACCTTAGGACACCCATAGGAATAGGGATGGACCCCTAATGCCTAAGTAATAAGACCCAACTACTCTAAACCCATCAAAGATAGGTTAAACTAACCTTGAGTCCCTAAACCATGTTCAGGAGCGTACGAGGACAAGAGGGTTAACGCGACCTAGTCAGGTAGGTGCTCTATCACTATTAGATTCTTTTAAAAGAACTATTGTTATTTTGAGAACATATGTTTTAGATATATGACTTGATTTGCATGTGATTTGCATGAATTAATTCAGCATGCATGTTAAAAGCTTTGTACATAGCCATGTTTTGAAATGACTGCATATACATTATGCACATATATGTGTTGCAAACAAGTGCATGCATTGCATGATTTAAGTACTTGCAAAGATTGCATGTCCTTGAGGGTTGCCAAAAGACGCTGGAGTGCTGAGGGCCAAGCAGTTGTGAGGGACCCATAAGAGGACAAGTTTTAACAGAAGGTTTTGACTTATCTTATGTGATTTGGGCAAGTAAGCCTGTGGGTGCTATGCCGAGGGGTCTGGGTTGGCCACCCGGCCTCTACCACTAATAGGTGGATGGGTACCATGCCCAAAAAGAGGCAAGTCCCTACGTCGACTGCATGTGGTACAGGGGGCTACCACTGGTGTCACGGCACTAGGTCGACGTGTCATAGGCCCCATGGAGGCTATGACCGAGTGTCCTCAGGTACCCGGGGACCACACGGTGAGGAGGTCGTGGACATAGTGGACCCTATGGTTTGATGTGCATTTCATATAGCATGATATGAGGTTGGTCGACCATACCATACTAGAGGTCCATGAGTTGGACTCCATGAAGCATCTATTGCATATCATGATGTCATCATATATATATATGATACTTTCAGTTTCGGATTATGTGATCTTTTAAGTTATGAGAATTTCAGTTGATTATGGATTCTTATACTGATATTGAACTCGAGTATTCAAACATACGCATGTTTTGAATGAGCATATGATTTTGAAACATCTCATGCATTTATAAAACTAGTAGTGATAGGCTCCTACTGAGTATATTATATACTCACCCAATCCTCAACATTTTTCAGATACAAAGTAAATACTTAAGGGCAAGGAACGTTTGTACTAGAAGACACAAACTAAGTACAAGTAAGTAAACCCCTATCTTATCTTTCAATGTTACTTGATTGTAGTTACTCTCTAATAGCTGGGGCTGTGACTAACACTTTCTTGGGAATGATATTGATTTAAACTTTGCCATGGCTAAATTATTGAAGAATGTGTTTTCACACTCGGGGTTTTTATGAAAGGTTGTTTTCCAAATGAAAAAGATTTTCATGCATTTCATATTTATAAAACAAGAGATCTCGCCTTTTTATCAACATTGCATCATATAAAAACCCGGGTCGTGACAATAATTCTAGACAGAAGATCATATATGTACACCCATGAATCCTTAATACATTCTTGTACATCCACCTACCTCAAAGTGGTATCATGGTCTTGATTCACACATCTTAAGTGGTATTCACTCCATATTGTCCATCATGATCTTGATTCACACATCTGTCAAACCATATGTATAAAGTTATTCTTCTATAAAAGTATTCTTTCTACATGTATTTGGGTTATCCTATGAGGGATGCCCTAACTTTCCTTGAATCATATATGATCAAGGTTTCAAACCTTCCAAGTTCACAATCTATATTGTAAGTAAAATCATAGAAAAATACTACAATCTACATTATATTTCTTTTCTTTTTGTTTATGATCTTTCAAGATCTCTCTTGGATCTTATTCGATCTTCCTTATCTTATTTACAATTTTTTGTTAGGATTAGATAATTTACTAATCTTTTATGCTCTTATTATTATTACTCAATAGTTAATGTTTCATTGGTTGAGGATAGCTGATTCCATCCTATGTTTAGAAAGCTCCTCTTATGTCAAATTGGCTAAGGCTTACTAGCTAAATGGTTGAACACAAAGTGGTTACTTCAATCCTTGTGTAAGGAGGCATTTAGACCTCACAAACATCAACGAATGGTGGAGGAAGAGCGAGGCTGTATTAGAGAAATCCCTTAATCACCATGTTCATCATTCATTAGTGTGACCTTAGCTCAACCTTTCATAAGGTTCTTATGAGCATTTCAATCCTAAGTACTCTTTCTAATTGATTTTAATTAAATCCATGAACATTATGATGTCATTCATGGAGTTTCATTATTCTGCTAATTTGGGCCAAGGAAATGATATTCCTTATATTATCCTACTAACTATAGCCCTTACTATCATTAAGTCAATGTCATTCATTCCATCTAAATGTTCTTCAACTCTAATTTCATTTAATCACATTTTCAATGTAATTTTCATAACATAAGCATTAAAGCATAAATAAATAATTATACAATTAAATCTACTAAGCCATAAATGACAATTATAATAACACTCAATAATTCAAATGAAAATTTAACATGCCATAACTATTCATCATGATCCAATGGTCATTATTCATCTTTCATCTCTTTTAGTGTTTAGATCTTGATCTTTTCATTTTCCTTTTAGATCTAATACATCTTCTTGATGTGATTTCATTATTAGATCATTGATGCATCTTGTCAAATGATCTAATCTTTCTTGATCCAACCGATCAAGAAGATCTTAAGTCATTTTATCCAATTTTAGGGCATAGATCTTGATCTATCCCAAATCATCATCATCCAATCCATAAATTCATATGATATTAACTTCATATCTTCATCAAAACACATCCATACTATCTAATCATCCTTGATCAACTTGATCAGGGAGATTACCATTCATTTTTATGGATCTTACTACTTTTAAAGTTAGATATCTTAATTAAACATAGATCAATCACTTATAACCATTGATTCCATGTTTTAAAATCACGAGATCATCAATGGATTAGAATTATATAGTTTGATCATTTCAAATTTCACTAATCATAAGAATTAGTAATACTTTTCTTTATTAACAGAATTTTACATGCATCAAAACATAAATTTTCTAAGTTAAGTAGGTTCTACTCATCAAAAGGAATCTAACCCAGCTTTTGAATCTCAATTTGGAGTTAAATTGAGATAAGAATTGGGATTTTAAGATTTTAGCCCGTTTTATAGGCTAAGTTTTGATCTTATTATTTTTGTTGTTTTACTTGATCTAGAAACTTATAAATTTTACTATGATCATGACCCTTAAGGTTTTGAGACCTCCTAAACCCATCCATCAGTTCAGATCTCCATTTTGAGATCATCTTGATCACGATCCAATACTATTGGAATGGATTTTAGTATTTTTCACAATTAAATTCAATTAAAAACATAAATATTATGAGTTCAATAACTTATACAAATGATATGAAATCTATAAAAACTTCCTAATATAAGATCAGAGCTAAATTAAGCTCTTAATTGACAAAATAAGGATTTGGTTCAAGATTCGATAGCCCAGATCAAATCTAGGCTTATGGGTGCGGGGACGACCAATGGCCTGCACCCGTTACTGCCTACTCTTGGTAGTTGGGTGGAGGTGATCGGCTATAGGTGAGACGGTCTAGATCTAGACCGTTAGATCACCCATCGCTGGATCTCCTCCGTCCTTTACATCCAACTACCCAAATTTCATCTCTTGGGGTTTTGGAGCCCTAGGAATCCATCCAATGGCTCAGAATTTTAATTTGAGCCATCTTTGATGGTGAATCAAGGCATGATCACCAGTATTGGTTCACCGGTGAAGATCACCGGAGAAACACTTCCGATGAGCCCAAAACCCAAAATTAACTTAGGGAAAACAAAGAGGGGGATGAGATCCACCTATCTGGAGTGTTCAGAGTTTGGAAAATTGGCCAAAAAATAAGAAAATCCATGCCTGACTATAAGTCGCTGGAGCTACTATTTTCTAATGATTTGGCTGGTGAATACTCCACTGATCGCCGTAAAATTATAGGGCTTTTGTGTATTTGGATGTGCTGAACCTTTTTGTCGAAGTGGATTAAGGTTTCAACAATCCAGGAAGAATGTCTAATTGAAAAACTGTAGCAATATTACTCAATGATGAAGCAAGGAAATTAAGTTTGTCTCAGCAAACCATAGTAAAGGGAAAATAAGATAAGCAGCCTATAAATACCTATATAGAAAACTATAATAATAAATCAAAGTACTTAGCATACATAGGATTATGCATACAATTAATAGGTAAGAAGATAGTTTAATAGGTCACAAGACTAGAAAAGAGTACCAATTGGCTTTAAAAGAAGAGTTTATTGACAACATCTAAGATGCATGTTGTATAGCAGATTTGTTAACAAAAAAATGAAGAAGAGATGATTAAAGGGAAAAAAAGGGAAAGACTTATAGTCTTTATTCACATACAAAGTGCAACAATGCAATAGGCAAATGACCTATAGTCTTTTTTGTTAAAGATTTTCCGCCTTTATAGACCTAAAGTCTTTATAGAACTAGCTTGTCTACAAAACAAATTTTCTTTTCTTCCATTGATAGAAGTAATTTGCATAAAGTGAATGGTACTAATTTGCATTGAAAGATATCCATAATTTATGAAGTTAAAGTCCAGGAACCAAATTATTAATCCAACCAACAAAAATTGTATATCTATTTCAAATTCAAAATGTAAGGAACTTTGTACTTCACATGTGTTGATGTTCTAAGATACCTCTTTCATGAAATCACTATGAAAAGCAGCATACTGAAGCTATAAACTTAGGTTTTAATTTCATAAGTAATAGATTCAAGGGTGTAACACTACTAGAGTTAACTCATTTCTCACAACTAAATACTCTAGTATCATGTTGTGCATAACTAGAAAGAAGATCAATACTTTCAAAGAGTAGAGAAACAAGTGAAAGGGATAATAGGTCATGGATTGAGTTATTTAGGTTTGAGGAAAGAATCACATAACAAGTTGTGGCTTGAGTTATTTAGGTTTAATAGAATTGCAAATAAATCTTTGAGGAAGCCTTGTCTATCAAGATTTTCTTGTGTTGTGCTATGTTAGGTAGTGTTGTAACATTTTTATTGTATACATCTTTCTTGTCTTATGTTACGTTTAGTAGACATCTATTGTAAAATTATAGCACTATGCTATAGTATATAGCATTGCACTATCTTTACATACACCTTTCTATTATCATATTTTGTCTAAAATAGTTTTGTTGAAGTGGTGCTATTTTGCGCTATACTTAGTAGTTGTGCCATTTCTTCAAGATGTATCTTTTGTATTTGATGATTTGTTTTTCAATAATGTTTACATTCGAATGTTATTTCTCTTTATTCCTTGTGCATGTGTTGTGCTTGATGATGGATGGAATATGTGAATGTTTGAATCCATGGAATGACATATAGAAACTTTTGTAATTCATCCATATTTTGCATCTTGCATTGATAAGTAGATGAAATGTTAGATGATTTAGTTCTTATTGGTAGCAAATCTATGGGGGATTGTGTAATCCTTTAGGAACAACCTCTATTTAATGTGTAGTATTCATGAGATACATTAACTACAAACACTCCTTCCATAGCTCTTAAGATAATATCCCTAATCAAACCTATGGAGAGGAAGGAGACAATCCAGTAAGAGCCCTTTTTGTGGTCCTAAGCTACCCCTGCATAGCATATATGAACACTATATCCAATCTTATTTGATACTCAGTCTCATTTCTTTTCATGGAAAATTGTAAAAATGGTGTGCCTTTTCAATAGAGAGATATTATTGTATATTTTGTATGAACATATTGGTAGTTTTTTATCTTTTACTTTGTGCTCAAACATGTGGCGTTGCACTAAGTTATCTTAATCGAAATCTTAGGAAGATGTTGTTGAGTTTTAGGTGCCACCATTGTTTCATCCATATGGAAAAGACAAAACACCTTTCTCCTTCTAGGAGACCTAGATTGATCAAAGTTAAAACTCCCCAAAGTTCACCCAACATGGATATGCCACCATAGAATAATTTATCCCATGTTATCCTCCTCTCTTTGCAATTTCAACCAATCCAATTTATCCACACAGATAGACAATAGCTGCATACGTCACTAGAAAATGCCTACCAATCCACAACCAACCAAAACACTTCACATCAACCTAATTCATCTGCCAATTCCACAGATCATGACCTCGAGGAAAGATTAAGTTCAATAAATCATCAATTCGTTGATCTATTGAGCCAATTCACTCAAATAGCTTGGTAATCTAAGTAGTTTGAGTACATTCTTCCTATGTTAAAGAACTTTTCTCATGTCTATGTATCCCATTTTGAGACTATTGCTCCTTGAGTTGTTGTTCCACCTCAAACCACACAACCCAATCTAGTCCATCATGTCCATATTCATGCCACCTCCAAAACTCAACCTCCTAACTAATGTACCATTCCTCACTACATCAAGAGGATTATTATCAGCCATACATAGATCCAGGGGAGTAGGAAACACTGAATTTGAAGGAGGAGTTGAGGTTGATGAAAGAAAAGATTGGAATGAATCAAATTACATGGGAACAAGCCATTAAGGAACTAAAAGAGAAGTGGAGAAAAATAGCTTCTAATGGTAATTCATTAGATCTAGAGATGGTTGATCTTTTGATTGATGTAGGAATTTCCAGGGCTTTTAAATTTCCTAGAGCAATCCCTAGGTATGATGGCATGGGTTTGTCCAAAGGCCCACGTTAGCATCTTTGTCACACATTTGACTCGATTTGGCTTTTCTCCCTATCAATTGGCTCATTGTTTTTAGTTGATTCTAAAAAATAAAGCATTTACTTGGTTATAAACAAACAATAAGCCCAAATTGAGGTCATGGAATGGCATTAGAGAGGCAATTGTCAATTGATTCAAATACAACAGCCCCCACTGGGATCTAAGGGATTTGGACTTGTTGAAAATCAAACCCAATGAACCATTCCCTGAGTTCATAACTAGGTGTTAGAACAAAGCACAAAATATTAAGAAATGTTCCAGAAAAGAGAATGAGATCGAAATGATACTCAATAACCTCCATTTAGACTAGCAATTAGCACTATTTGGCCATAGATTTAGATCGTTGACATGGTTGATAAAAGTTGGACCACAGGTTGAGATTGGTTTCCAAATTGGAATCCTTCCTTCCTCAAGAATAAAGACTACAATTGGCAATAGGAGTTTACTGAAGAAATCTCACAGTCTTAAACTCAAGGAAGAGTAGTAGTTGATGCCTCCTCTTCTTCTGATCCCATATCTACATGCACACATGCTCCAATAGAATTCATTGTGTTTTCCATCAATTCCTATCCCTTACCTTGTTGTGTTTATGATTCTTCTTAAAAAATAAAATGCTTCCCAATAAGCCACCTTTACCTTGGAACCCTGAATCTTAAACCATTCTAGATAAGATTTTATTATGAATACCATTAAGGTATTGGCCAAACTAAAGATAGATGCCTTGTGTTAAAAAAAGATTGCACATGGCTACATTAATAATAGTGATATTTTTTTTGTGAAAATAGGACCTTAGTAATCAAATATCTAAAAGAATCCTCTTCCTAGTCATGCTCAATATGATGAAGTCCCACCACTACAAAATATCAATAACCCTCACCCAGCACTCATAGTAAATCCCAGTACCATTTGTCCATTCCTTCAACCAATAGAAGATGTAATCAACATGATAAATATTCCAATATTCATTAAATGGATTGGTAAATTCCCCTAGTGCAACATCCCCATAGAATATTTTAATGTGTTTGTCTATTATTGAAGTTCAATGACTCCTAAGTTCTATGAACCTTTGCAAGCTATAACAAGCTCTAGAATTGCATATGCTCCTAATTATGCTAGTAGAGAGCTAGAACCAAATTCACCACAGGAAATTGTATGAATGGGGATGAAAAGAAAATTTAATCTAGCTTTTCTAAAAGATTGATATGACATTAATAAATAGTTGAAAATATAAGATGCAAGGATTTTATATGGGGATTGCCAGTGGCCTCTATGAAGTATAAAAAGGTTGTAGTGGAACGATTGATTAATACTATAGTGAGTTGTTGTGATTTTAGGTTAAAACTTGCAAGCAATGAATTGGTTGTAGTAATTCACGTGAGGAGGTCGATCTCATGAGGAATCAAATAATTTGTGATATCAATGGTCCTCACTTAAATTATCTAACCTAGCCAATTTAAGGAGATTTTTGTGCTAATCTATTATTGGAAAAGTGACATCAATACAAGACATCGACTATGGAAATTAACTAAGCAATCTAACAGATATAAAAAAATTTGCAAAAACAAACTTTCTAAAAATGAACTTTCCTAAATTAAAATTTTCTAACAATGAGAATTAGAAACCTTCTCAATGATGAATAGCAAACCAAGGGAAACTCATATAAGGAACATGCAATGATATAAATGCGAACTAAACACTTACCAAACCAAAAAAAAAGGAACTTAGAACCATTTGTATGATTCAAAGATCCATGCATATGGAACTAAGTCTATGCCTTGATTTCTAAATGAAATTATTATGACATTTTATCATGTAAAACATGAAAATATAGTAATGGAGTCTATAGGATGATGACTTTAAACTAAAGAAAGATTCAATTAGCTAATTGCAATAAGTAAACCTAAGAATGTATGAACACTTCAAAATCTAATCTTACCCACAACTAATAGTTCACCAAACTTCTAACAACTTTAACTAAAACTCCACAAAACCATGTGCATGGCACCAAAGGGATTGGGTTAATATAAAAAAATTATTGCTTGAATGGTGAACTGTGAACTAGAAATATGTAAACAACTAAACATGCAAAACAATTAAAAGGAACATCCATCAGCAAGACATATAGTCAAGAATTATCAAGAATGTAATTCATTCAAATGAAAAGGTACAAGGATGGTCTGCACAATTCATGAAATAGTTGCACCATGCTTTACAATATATTATCCAAAGATGATCCCCAAAAGACTTCAATCACTATCCCACTCCCTAAAGAATCATGCATGTGAACCATTAAGGGAATTGTAAGCACAAAGAAAGAAGCATGAGAATGGAAGCAAAATCAAGAAATCTAAGCAAGGGTATAGCCAATGGATTCAAGGTGACATTCCATTGGTTGTCACTTCAAGGGAAAATAACCTTGGATCTTTGGATTAAGAAATAAGAAGATTTAAAGGAATGGAAAGGGTCTGAACAATTTCTTATGCATGAAACTAAACAAAAAGGGGGATTCAAAAGCAATTAAAAGAAGATCAAAAGAGGAACCAACTAAACTTTAATGGAATGCTAAACATTAAAACTTGTCCAAGTGTGGAACACTTGGAGAGGAGCAACCACCCATGGAGGAATATGTTGAAGGCTTGAGAGGAGAAAGAAAAGAGGGGAAGAAAGTGAAACCTCCTCTTTTTGGGTGGGTGCTCTTTTTCTCCCAAAGTTTTATGCATGGAACTCCTTTTTGGGGACTATATATAATTTGTTTCCTAAGTTTTCTAGGGTGACTTAAGGAAAAGTAGGGTGGGGATGAGATGGGAAGAATATTGGATGGTTAGGTTTAGAATATGGGAGACTACTTAGGGTTTTATTAAAGAGGCAACAAGTGGAAGAATTGGTGAGAGATAAAGTGGGAGACACCTCTTTTTTAGGTGGGGGCATCTCTCCCTTGTAAAACTTGTGGAAATTAGAAGAAGAGTTGGATGAGGTAAGAGAGAGAAGTGAGGTGGAGAGTAGAAAGTATGGTGATTGGTGGGGTTAGAGGGAAATTAGGAGGCTAGTGGAGTGGATGAAGCAAGGAGGTGAAGGAATCTCCTATTTTATAGGAGCTTCATGTAGAAAGGAGTTAGGAAGATGGGGAAATGTTGGGCGATAAGATAGGAAAGAGATAAAGAAGATAGGTGAAGTAGGAAGAGGTGATTGGCTAGGTAGTTTCTTAAGAAAGTGGGAGAGTCTTAGAAAGATAGGACTCTTTGGTGGAAAGTGAAATTTGTAGTACCCCTAAGTAGTGAGGTAAAAAGTGAGAAAATCATGGAAAAATAATAAAAATGAACTGGTATCTTCCTATTAGTTCACATGCTACCCTATTCATGCGGATTTTCCCTCAATTATCTTCAAAATGACCTTAAAAATCCTAAGGATATTTCTTTGGATTTTCCTCCAATCATGGCCTTCCTTGTAGCTTGGCTTAAGTGGCTTGATAGCTGGCTTCAAAAGCTCATTTGGCTTGGCTTCATGGCTGGCCTTACCCCTTGGCTTTGATGGATAGCTAGGCTCCTTAGCTTGTCTTGACCTTTCATCTCACTTTGGATTGATGAGTTTTAGGTCTTGACTTGATCTTTTGATCTTAATCTTCCATTTTCATCTCGATCGATCTCGACCTAGATTTCCATCTCCCTTCCTACAAAATTTTTAAAAATCTAATTAAATCCTAGAAAAATATGATTATTCACATACTTACCTTAGATTAGCCTCTAAACTTATAAATTATCAAATTTTTATTTTTAGGTTAGAAATGCAAGTGTTAGTATTTTTTGGCCCAAAAATCCTAATTTACCCATATATTATAATATATGGGTAGTTTATTGGGTGGTTTTAGTATAAATTTAGAAACTTATCACACACCCCCAACCAAAATTTTTCTATTCCTAAGAAAAACTTACAAAAAATATAAAAAATAAATTATTACCCTTTTCGTTGGTACTCTAATTACATTTAGCACATGCAAGAAGTTCTTAAACCCTCACATTGCCCTTAATAGACGTGTTAAGCCTCGTGAGGGCTTATAGTGAATATACTCACAAAATTACCTAGAGTTGAGTCCCTTATTTTATCTCAGAGAATCCTTATCCATTAATACTCTACTAATTTTTAATAACTTAATAGAGATGAATGATAATTCTACAAACTATCCACATACTAAAGTCATTTTATTGTAATTATTTCTTGGAGTGCATGTGTGAGTATAGCTACACAAGTTAAGACTTCTAATTAGATATGCTTCTACTCCATTGGAATTATGTTTTAACTGCAAGTCTTGATAGGCATACTCTCAAAAAGTGAAGCTCTTAGAGAATGGGTTAAACATATTTCTCTCATAATATGACCAGAGCCAACAAGGTTAATAGTTTGCATAAATTTTTAAGTGCTGGAGAGACAAAGGAAGGTGGTTCCTAAGAGTGGATGTTGTCAACAAGAATAGTAGGGGTAGTTTACCTTAATTACTTCTTTTGATATCCTTTTCAAGGCTAAATTCCATCTACGATCCACTGGTCTTTAAATAGGATGAAATGTAAGGGGGGACAGGTTTGGAAAAGAAGGGCATAAACATTCGAAGGTTCAAAATTAAGTAAAGATCTTCGTTTGATTGTTCGACAACTAAAATTTGATTTTACTAAAGTGAATATCTATTGTAGCGTTGTCTTTTTTCTTTTTTTTTTCTTTCAATTGTTCTTCTCTATTTCTGATATTTCTTTCTTTTCACTTTCCTTTTGATTTATTTTGAAAGAGAGACTTCCAGTTGTTTTTCACTTCTTTAACTTTTTGTCCTATTAGAACTTTTCTACCTTCTCTACTCGCTTTTGAAAATAGGTAATAGATATTTATTTTACTAAGTTCTTCTGGGTTAAGGTAAGTGGGGTTAAGAAAGAAAATGCTTAATAATAGGTCCAAGGGGCTAACTAATGGTATAATGTATTGGGTAGGATCTATGTGTCTGGGCTAAACAAGGATGGCCTATATCATACCCTAGGCTTCTTAAAGCCTGTCAGATTTCATAAATTTTCTGGAAAGAAAGCTATTACTGCTATTTATTCTTGGTAGTTAACTAAAATAAGGATAATAAGATCACATTAAAATTATGTACACTGAAGAAAATGTGGAATTACTTATAACTCTTAGAAAGAAGATAATCTCTAAAACTCACTTGGCTATAGGTCTTGACTGATTTTCTTCAAGGTCTCTATGTCATACCTCTTTATTAGTTTGGACTATGCGTGATGTGTAAATATATTTCAAGAATTAACTTCCACAAAATGATTCATCACATGAGCAACATGCAAAACTGCCATATGCACTTCCATTAAGAGGTTAAAACAGCAACATCACTAAGTTTCTGAAAATTCTGTTCTCATCATAGTAAAAGAACTCTACCTCAAAAACTCTTTCTTTCTTTTTTCATCGATACAAGAAAACTCAAGTAAATTCAAAATCTCTATTTACATCTACACCCCCCAACCTAAATGAAACATTATCCTCAATGTTTAAAAATATAAGACCTTATATGAAAATGCAAAGATGTAGAAGACTGATATTTAAAAACATTTGGGTTGCCTCCTAAGGAGCGCTAAGTTTTATGTCTTCAGCCAAACATATTGATGAGTGTAAGGACGATGATCTACAAGGTTATCTAGAGCATATTAAGGTGGATCATGATAATGTGGTGCCTCTAATAGTGTCTCTTCTATCTCAAGTTTAATTAGTTATAAAAAAGGTTTTAACTGCTATCCATTAACCTTTAGGATTTCACCATCCTTCCCAATCTCAATTGCATCATGAGGATACATTGTGAGTACTATGTTCTAGTTCATTGAGATTTGAGTTTCCCTACGAAGAGATGCAATATGGAATTATACAACAAGACCTTTTGTCTAGGTGTGAAGGATTTTTTAAAGATTTGGAGATCATGGGTAACATTCATTCAATCTTTGTATAATCATGTGGAGTTATATGCATCCTTTCTCAACCCATCCAACTCATTGAGTTGTAGTTTTTAGTGGGTCCCAGTAGCATCTAACTTGAAATTGAGCTTGTTGATAGCCCAATATGCCTTGTGTTCTAGCTCAACTAGTAAGTAACATGCCTTTTTGTCGACTAGGAGGTAGGGTGACGTGTGTATAGGGGTTTTATAGGCAATGTAATAAGCCCACAAAGCATCGGTAAGTCTCACAAACTAGTCTTTCCTACTTGGATTGATTGTTTTTTCTAAAATATGCTTAATTTTCCTATTGGACACCTCTACTTGCCCACTAGTCTGGGGGTAATATGGG
The DNA here is from genome assembly GCA_035236585.1 of Warburgia ugandensis. Classification (NCBI taxonomy): domain Eukaryota; kingdom Viridiplantae; phylum Streptophyta; class Magnoliopsida; order Canellales; family Canellaceae; genus Warburgia; species Warburgia ugandensis. Next base: position 57,959,607 of record CP141128.1, read on the forward strand.
GTAGCTATCCTATGGTTGACACCACATTTTTCCATTAAATTTCAAACACTTTATGACAAAAGTGTTTCCCCCTATCACTGATTATGGCACACGGAGTACCAAATATTGCAAAAATATTACTTTAAAATTTTTACCACTACCTTGTGGTCATTTGTTTTGTAGGGTACAACCTCCACCCACATGGACATGTAGTCTACTCTCATTGAAATGAATAAATTTCCAAAAGAATTAGGAAAGGATCCCACATAATCTATGCCCCAAACATTAAAAGGCTCTAAAAAAAGGATTGAGTTTATAGGCATCATGTGTCTCCTTCCTAGACTTCCTAATCTTTAGTACCTCGCACATGCTGTGTAGTAAGCATGTGAGTTTTTAAAAAAAGTGGGCCAATAAAAACCAAACAGCAAAATTTTCGCAGCTATCTTTTTAGAGCTAAATTGGCCCCCACATGCATGGTCATGATAGACAGAGATGATTTTATTATGCTCAGTGTCTGGTATGCATCTCCTTATCACCTGATTGAGATAGTACTTGGACAAGTACGAGTTGTCCCAAGTAAAGTATTAAACCTCGGTCAAAAATCTTTTTCTATCTTATTTGGTCCAATGCTTGGAAATTTGTTCTATAAAAATATAATTCATTATATCTCCATACCAAGGTAGCTGGGAAAGGTGCATTAACTATTGATCCAAAAAAGATTCAGTTATAGGCACATTATCGCTAGTGCACTCCACCACTAATCTGGATAAGTGGTCTGCTATAACAGTTTTGGAACCTTTCTTATCCTAAATTTCCAAGTCAAATTCCTATAATAGGAGTATTGAATGAATCAACTTAGGTTTCACATTATTTTTAGAAAGGAGGTACTTTAGAGTTGCATGATCTGAGTATACTATTACTTTAGACCCTAACAAGTAAGATCTAAACTTATCCAAAGCAAACACAATAGCCAACAACTCTTTTTCTGTGGTCAAATAGTTGTCTCATTTAGTGTTTTCCTAGTGTAGTATATCACATTGGGAAGTTTATCGATGTGGTGCCCCAATATAGCTCCAATTGCTTAGTCTGACAAGTCACACATTATGTTAAATGGTGCATTCTAGTTAGGTGGTCAGATAATAAGTGTAGAGGTCAACTCAACCTTTAGCCACTCAAATGCTTTCCTACAATCCTCATCAAAGTCAAAAGTAGCCTCCTTTGTTAGTAAATTGCAAAGGGGCTTGGCAATTTTGTTGAAGTCTTTGATGGATCTTCTATAGAATCCAGCATGCCCTAGAAAGGGGCAAATTCTAGAAAGGAGCAAATTTCTTTCACTGTCCTTACTAGAGGAAGGTTGGCTATTAAATCCACCTTGGCCTTATCTACTTCTACCCCATTATGTGATAGAATGTGTCCTAGAACTATACCATTTTGTACCATAAAATGACATTTTTCTTAGTCTAATACCAAGTTTTTCTCCTAACACCTTGTAAGAACTAACTTCAAATGGTGTAGGTTCTCATCAAAGGAAGACCCAAATACAAAGAATTCATCCATAAACACCTCTAGAATCCTTTCTACCATATCAGAAAATATGCTCAATGTACACTTTTGGAAAGTGTATAGAGTATTGCAAAGCCCAAAAGGCATACGTCGGTAAGCAAAGGTCCCAAAAGGGTAGGTGAAGGTGGTCTTCTCTTGATCCTTAGGTATTATAGGAATCTAGTTATAACTGGAATAACCATCAAGAAAATAGTAATAACTATGTCTGGCCAACCTCTTAAGCATTTGGTCAATAAAAGGTAGAGGAAAGTGGTCTTTCCTCGTGACCACATTCAATTTTTTATAATCAATCCAGACTCTCCACCCGATGGTTATGCATGTGGATGTCAACTCATTCTCTTCTTTCTTGATTATTGTGATCCCAAATTTATTGGATACAACTTAAACATGGCTGACCCAATTCCTATCAATGATAGGGTATATGACACCAACATTTAGAAGCTTAAGGACTTCATGTCTGAATACATCCTTCATGCAGGGATTGAGTAGTCTTTGGGTTTACCTAGATGATTTAACATTTTGTTCCAAGTGGATCTTGTGCATACACATAGGTGGACTAATCCCCTTGATGTTTACTATGGTCCACCCATAGCAATCTTATATTCCTTAAGAACATCTAGCAATTTTCGTTCCTATTCCTTATCTAAATTAGATGCTATTATTATAGGTAAGTATTCATATGGTCTTAGATAAGAATACTTGAGATTATCAAGCATGAGCTTTAGGTTCAGAGAAGGTGGTTGCTCTATGGAAGGTATGGGGATAGACTCTGAAGGAAGGAGTGGCTCCACATAAGGGCTCCACTTGGAGGTATCCATGATTGGAGCAACATCTAAAAGGTTGTTCACCTCCTCAATGCACTTGTTTAAATCAAAATCTCCATTAAAATGCATGCGATAGGCCTCTGGTGAGTCAAAGATGGAAGATGATGGATGAATGTCATCAGTTAGACTCTCAATCAAATTCACTTCAAAAGAATCATCGAGGTCTAAATGTTGTTGTCAGTATTAAAGATGTTATGTTCAACTTTCATGTTACCAAATGACAATTTCATTGCACCATTCCTACAGTTAATAACGATATTGGACATTGCCAAGAATGGACGTCCAAGTATAACTAGAATTTGACTATTGGGATTAGATATAGGCTGGGTGTCTAGTACAATGAAATCGACCGAGTAGTTAAACTGGTCCACATGTATCAAAACATCTTCAACCAAACCATGAGGTGTCTTCACTAATCTATCTGCTAATTGTAATATGGTAGTGGTTGGTTTTAGGTCACCTAGCCTTAGTTGCTCATGGACAGAATATGGCAACAAGTTAACACTCGCACCTAGGTCAAGCAGTGCCCTATCTATGACATGGTCTTCAATAATACAAGAAATTATAAGATACCCTGAGTCTCTAAACTTAGGTGGGGTCTTGTGTTGAATCATATAGCTCACTTGCTCAATGAGGAAATCTTTCTTCTATACATTCAGCTTTCTCTTTTTGATACAGAGTGCTTTTAGGAACTTACCATAGGCAGGGACATCTTTTATTGCCTTATTCAGTAACTAAGGAAATGGGGCTTTGGGCACATAGGATGCCTCCACTATAGGTTCCGTAGGAGATTTTTGTCTCTTTTATTTCTCTTGTTTTTTTCCTACCCCATTTTCCTCTATAGTGTCCTTAGCTTGCCCTACTTTGTTGTCGACTTGACGGTGTCTTCTAAGGGTGGTTATAGACTTAGCTTGCTCATGAGAGTTATGAGTTTGAGAACTCAACCCTATCTCAAATTGGCCCTTGGGGTTAGGGATGAGATCACTAAGGAACTGTCCCTTTCCTCTATCTTGTAGTGCAATAGATAATTGGCTTACCTGAGTTTCTAACTTGCCTATGGCTTGAGAGTTGACAAGGGCTGAACGTCGACTATCATTTTACAATTGGTGCATGGCAGTCTTAGTGTTTTCATTTTTCTTTAAAGATCTTTCAATAAGGGCATGTATATTTTCCTCAAAGTATAGTTTCTTTAGTTGCTAAGGTTATTGGAAACCAGGTGGCTATTGAGAAACTGTAGCTCTATGAAAGTTTTGGTTAGGTGGTTCATAGATGGTCCCTAGTGGTAGTTTTTCTTAGACCAAGAAAAATTTAGATGCCTAGCCCACCTAGGATTATAGGTCTCAGAATATGAGTTATTGCTAGGATTATGATATGCATTTAATGCATTCACTTGTTCAAACAAATATTCATTAAGTGCTCTATTTTATGGACAAGTTGCAGTGATGTGGGATGGGCCGAAATAGAGATCATAAACCTCTTGTAAGGTTTAATAGATGTGACAGCCATGAGGGACTGAAACATAGTTTCAAGTTTCTCCTGTCTCCCATCGTACTTATCCATTCTTTCTAATACAGAGTTGAGCTTGTAGGCTAGATCTATATGCACTCCAATCTCATATAGACCCTCTTTCTTTGGAAGATGGTTGTTTCTCTCTCTTCTATTTGAATAATCCCATTGATGAGAATTATTTGCCATTGTCTAAAGGAACTATCAAGCCTCTCTCTCATCTTTTAACATGAGGGCCCCTCTGCTTGTTGCATCTACCATTTGCCTATTTTGAGGCATCATGGATTCATAGAAGTATTGTACCTACTACCATTTCTTGAATCCATGATGTGGACAATTCTATAGTAGTTCATTTCACCATTCCTAGTATTCATAACACTGTTCATCATCCCTTTGTTGAAAATTTATAATTTATAATGTATAATTTAGTTGTAGTAATTCAGGCGAGGAGGCCAATCCCACAAGGAATTGAACAATTTGTGATATCGGTGGTCCTTACTTAAATTATCTAACCTAGCCAATTTAAGGAGATTTTTGTCCTAGTCTATTATTGGAAAAGCGACATGAATACATGACACAAACTATGGAAATTAACTAAGCAATCTAACAAATATAGAAATCTTTCTAAAACAAACTTTCTTAAATTAAAATTTTCCAACAATGAGAATTACAAACTTTCTAAATGATGAATTACAAACTAAGGGAAACTCATATAAGGAGCATGGAATGATCTAAATGCAAACTAAACACTTACCAAACTAAAAAAGGGAACTTAGAACCATTTGTATGATTCAAGATCCATGCGTATGGAACTAAGTTTTTGCCTTGATTTTTGAATGAACTTATTATGACATATTATGATGCAAAATATGAAAATTTAGTAATCGAGTGTATAAGGTGATGACTTTAAACTAAAGAAAGATCATTCAACATCATGCATACTACACAAAGAATGATTTTCATGGTTCCTAAAATGGCAAGATGCAACATCATATAAATCTAAGATTCAATAAACTAATTGCAGTAAGTAACCAAAGAATGCACGAAAACTTCAAAATCTAATCTTACCCATTACCAATAATTCACCAAAATTTGAAAAACTTTAACCAAAACCCTTTAAAACCATGTGCATGACCCTAGAGTGGTGTGCATGGCACCAAAGGGATTTTGATTAAATTAAAAAAAAAAAAAAAAAAAAAAACTTTTGCTTGAATGATAAACTATCAACTAGAAACATGTAAGCAACTAAACATGTAGAACATCTAAAAGGAACATTCATCAACAAGAGATATAATCATGAATCATCAAAAATATCATTCATTCAAATGGAAAAGTACAAGGATGGTGGTCACTATTCATGAAATAGTTGCACCATGCTTTATAATATGTAATCCAAAGATGATCCCAAATACACTTCAATCACTATCCCACTCTCTAAAGAATCATGCATGTGAACCATTAAGGGAATTATAAGTACAAAAAAAGAAGCATAGGAATGGAAACACAATCAAGAAATCTAATCAAGGGTATAACCAATGGATTCAAGGTGACTTTTCCTTAACTATCCCTTCAAGAGAAAATAACCTTGGATCTTTGAATAAACAAGCAAGAAGATTTAAAGGAATGGAAAGGGCCTCAACAATTTCCTATGCATGAAACTAAGCAACAAGAGGTATTCAAAAGCAATGAAAAGAAGATCAAAAGAGGAACCAACTAACCTTTAATGGAATGCTAAAGATTAAAACTCAGCCATGCATGGAGCACTCACAGAGGAGCAACCACCCATGGAGGAATATGTTAAAGGCCTGGGAGGAGAAAGAAAAGAGGGGAAGAAAGGGATGCCTCCTCTATGGGAGTGGGCATTCTTTTCCTCCCAAAATTTTATGCATGGAACTCCTTTTTGAGGTTTATATATAATTTGTTTCATAAGTTTTCTAGAGTGGCTTAAGGGGTAGGGTGGGGATGAGATGGGAAAAATATTGGATGGTTAGGATTAGAATATGGGTGGTTGCCTAAGGTTTTATTAAAGAGGCAACAAGTGGAAGATTTGGTGGGAGATAAGGTGGGAAATGCCTCTTGTTTAGGAGGGGGCATCTCTCCCTTGTAAAAATCATGGATGGTTTCTCGAAATTAGAAGGAGAGGTGGATGGGGTAAGAGAGAGAAGGTGATGTGGAGAGTAGAAAGTATGGTGATTGGTTGGGCTAGAGTAAAATTAGGAGGGTGGTGGAGTGGATGAGGCAGGGAGGGGAAGGAAGCTCCTATTTTATAGGAGTTCCATGTGGAACTCCTTCCTCTAAATTATTTCACTTGAAAATGAGTTTAAAAGAGGGGAAAATTTGGGGGGATAAGATAGGAAAGCAGTAAGGAAGAGAGGTGAAGTAGGAAGAGGTGATTCACTAGGTAGTTTCCTAAGAAGGTAGTAGAGTCTTAGAAAGATAGCACTCTTGGGTGGAAAGTGAAATTCGTATTGCCCCTTAGTGGTGAGGTAAAACATGAGAAAAATATGAGAAAATAATGAAAAATAATAAAAATGGATTGGCATCTTCCTATTATCGACATGCTACCTTATCCTAGTATATTTTTGCTCAATTATCTTCGAAATAAAAAATGCCAAGGATATTTCTTCAGTGTTTCCTCCAATCGTGGCCTTCCATGTAGCTTGGCCCAAGTGGCTTGATGGTTAGATTTAAGAGATCATTTGACTCAACTTCATGGCTGGCTTTACCTCTTGGCTTTGATGGCTAGGCTCCTTAGTATGTCCTAAAGATAATTTTGACCTTTGATCTGATTTTGTATTGATGACTTTTAGGTCTTAACTTGATCTTTTAATTTTGATCTTCCATTTTCATCCTGATCGATCTCGACTATCAGATCACCATCTTCTTCCTATAAAAAAATTAAAAATTTTAATTATATATTAGGAAAAATATGATTATTCACATAGTTACCTTAGATTAGCCTGTAAACCTACAAATTATCAAATTTTTTGTCTTTTAGGTCGGAAATGCACGTGTTATAATTTTTTGGCTCAAAAATCCTAATTTATCCCTATAAGTTATAACACATGGGTAACTAATTGTGTGGTTTTAGTACAAATTTAGACACTCATGATAAGTCTAGATATTTCATCTAGAAATTTGTTTGAATTAGTAATTGAAGTGCACGCAGCGTCATCAATTCATTTTGGAGATAAAGACTTACCACTAGTAGAGTGTGTTCATAATAAAGCACTTTGCATTACTATGGGCAATCATGATGGGGAAATTCAGGGAGTGTTGATTGATAATGGACCAGCTTTGAATATATGCACATTCAAGATTGCATAGGCACTTGGATTCACTCAGTCTCAACTCAAATCCAACAGTGAGTCTATTCTAGCCTATAATTCGACCAAGCATAATATGTTAGAAGTGTTGGATATGGAAGTGATAATGAGCCTTGCTTTCTTCAGAATACCTTTCAAGGACATAGAAATTTCATTCATTTTTCTCTTGAGTAGGCCTTGGCTTCACATTAATAAGGTGGTAGCTTCTTCTTTACACAAGAAATTGAAGTTCCCATATTAGGGAAGCATTACTACAATTTTGACAATTTTTTAAAGATATGTGGCATTAGTTGAAGCATCTACAAGTACATCTACCAACAATTCATATCCTTATAAGTTGAATGGATTTCCAATTGACTCTTCTCCAATCATGGTGATAGATTGTTCAAAGGAAAGGATCCCTCTACCATGAACCACAAAGGTTATAGTCCCTAAAATGTTTTGGTCATGAATCATTTACTAGGGATTCCATTACGGAAAGGAAGAACTAATGAATTTTTTTTTCTTTGATGGTTAGATTGTGACTTAATGAAGAAAAGTGAACTCTAATACAGAGCGATATGGGGGTTGACTTAAGGCCATACATACTAGAATAAGATATTTGTGAAAAATGGATGTGAATTTTATTTTATGAATTTCCCAAAGTTGTAGTTTTGCAAAAGAACTTGCACGGTTTATTGAGGCTTCAAAATATTCTTTGGATCAGCAATATCTATGAGGAAGGATGACAATCTTGAGTGTGTATTTGATATTATTTCCAACAAAGATGATGGCTCTTTGGCATCTGTGAATGAGGATGGATACATGGAAACAAACATTTTGACTACTATTATCACAACTAGTGCTACCTTGCAACCCCCTTTATCCAAATTTCATTATAAATCAGTCAAGAATTGAAGTGTGGAGTCAGTTCATGTCCATTCAGATTTCACTACTAATCACTTCCTTCAATTTACATTCATCATTCTAATTGATTCCATTATTCTTGTAGTGTTTATCATGTCCTCTGTTATTTTTGAGGATGAAGATGTTCCATTTGATGAACCTATCCTTCAACTAATGAAAAGAATTTCCTATTCAAGAGAATGTTGAGACAATTAGCAAAAGAGGACTCTAGTTGGATTGATATTGTCTTAGAAGAGGAAAAGGAACAAATTAAGATTGGTAGATATCTTGCTCCTAATGAATGTATGGAATCGAAAACTTTGTTGCAAAAATTCTAAGAGGTTTTTGCTTGAAAATACTTTGATACGCTAAGACCAAATCCAACTATTGTCACTTACAAGCTTTCATTGATTATCAAAAACTACAATCAATGAAATCAAACATGGCCAAGAGGGTAAACTTAGACATTATTAAGTTTCTCGATGTAGGACTCATTAAAGCTTACCCTTATTCTAACTAGGTGGCCAACATAGTACCAATAATGAAAAAGGATGGGGGGGTGTGAGTTTGCATTGACTTCCCTCTCCCAAATATTGATATCCATGTTGATTGCTCTTTTGAGGAAGCTTTTTGGTCATTTACGGATGGGTTTTCCAAGTATAATCATATTATGATGGAAAAATCTGACAAGCCTGTAATTTCTTTTACAACACTAAGGGGTATATCGATACAGAGTAATACCATTCAGAGTAAAGAATTTAGTGACTACTTATAAACATACTACCATTACATTGCTTCATGACATAATCCACCATGAAATAGAAGCCTATGCAGATGAGATGATCCTCAAATAAAAAATAAGGGATTCACATTATGCAACATTACAAAAAAAGAAAATATAAAGGATTTTAGAAATATAAGCTCATGCTCAACCTCTAGAAGTGCATTTTTGCATTATTAAAGGAAAGTTCTTGGGTTTCTCTTAATAATGTAGAGAGAAATTGGTGCAAATCTGGTTAAAATTAGAGGCATACAATAAATGCCTCCTTTACGTTCAAACAAGAAATACGAGGTTTCTTGGGTATATTGCAAGATTGAACCATATTTGTTGATCAGTTGTTAGAGAAGTGCAAGCAAATTACCTAGTTATTGAGAAAAGATTGCTCTAAATAGTGGACAAAAAAGTGCTAACTAGCATTTGACATTATCAAAAAGTACCCTTTTTCAACATTCAATCTTAGTACCTCATGTATAAGGAAAGCCTTTGTTGTTATGTGTAACTATTAATCAGGAAACAATAGGATGTTTACTTGTACAAGAAGATGACGCAAAGTGTCAAAAGGCCATTTATTTTCTAAGTAAGAACTTGCTTAAGTATGAAACACATTATTCTCCAATGGAAAAAACATCTCTTACTATTGTCTAAGGTACAAAAGGTTTACAATAGTATATGGTTTCTCATGAGATCCCTCTAATCTTAAAGATAGATATTATCAAGTATATCTTCTAGAAGATTAAGACTGTGAGTAAGATTTTTAGATAGTTGTCTTGCTATAAGATTTTATCTATGTTTGTCATGTCATAAAGCTATTAAAGGAAGTTTGATTTTTGAACATCTAGCTAATCATCCTGTTGATGATCCTATTAGGATCCACAATTAGTTTCCATAGGCAGTCATTATGATCATTGAAAAGACAAATGGCAGATGGTCTTTATACTTTGCTGGATCATCCAATTCCACACGGAAAGGATTGGGTGTTCTCCTAATTACACCTCATGGTGTTTACATTTCAATTACATTCTCCTTGTTATTTCCTTGCATTAATAATATGGTAGAACATGAAGCACATTACCAATCTAGAAACTACTTTAGCTCTAGGAGTAAAGAATTTGGATATATATGGAGATTTAAAATTTGCGGTATTTCATAACAGTAGAGATTGTGAAGCAAAGACGAAAAGTTGATACCCTATTGGATCTTTGATAGTCAATTTTGTTTAAAAGTTTCTAATTAACAGTACACATGTCATAGATTATAGGTCATTATTCTAGTTTTTTTTCAAAAATTCATAGCACATCCATTTTTGAGCAAATAATTCACAAATCTAATATTTTACAGTGCAAAAGATAATTTAGAGTATGTGACCTATCATAAATTTCTAGGTATTAGTTAGTGTTTTTAATCTTTTATAAGTGTTAAAAGGATGATCCAATGGTCCAGATATCTTTAGATGATAACCAATGATCTAAATCAACCGAGAGAGACAGAGACCCATTTTCCATAATTTCAAAGTTCTAGTAAGGGTTAGGATTATTTCAGAGTAAGCAAATGAGTTAGTGGAAATTAGGGTGATTGAAAATAACCCATGTAAAATCCAAGTAAAAGGTTGAATAATTCCATCACCTTTGAATGTGATGCCAAGCCATGAAAGCCACCTAAGCCACATATGTAATAACTCCAATTTTTGTAATTGATTGAGAAAATCAATAAAGTTTTAGTTTTAGAAATTCTGGGCTAGAATATTAGGGTTATTTAGAATGTACTTCTTATAAAAGTATAATCAAGGGATGAGACGCGTATAATTGAAATTGAACTAAGCAAATCCTTCAGAATGACTGTAAGCACTACAAATTCTGAATTCGGATAAAAATCCTTAATTTTCTTTATTTTATGGACAAAAGGGTAAAATAGTAATTTTACCCACATTCAAGATATGAGACATCAAAATTTAGAATATTCTAAGAAATATGAATCCAACGCCACTAAGTACCCTCAATTCGAAGATCATGGGAATAAACACTAATTTTTTTTATACATAAAGGGCAAAATGGTCTTTTTACACTATGTGGGGCCCACATGGGGCCCACAAGGGACCTAAAAAGGAATCCAATGGCCAGCCCACGTGAAATCATGGGTCAAACTACTACTAGCTGGTAGTGGAGAAAAAGGTCGAGGCGGAGAATCCAATGCTAATTAAATAATAAAAAAATAAACCATAATCATGAAAAAAGACCCAAAATGCCTATAAATACACCCCCAAAATCCTCTAAAAATGTCCATAAAATTTTCACCAAATTATCTTGATTTACCCTACAAAACCAGACATAGATCCATTCCCAAAGTCCCAATACTCCCAAAAGATCTCTCTCTTTCATTTTCTCTCTCCTCTCTCTAGATTGGAGCAAGAGACCTAAATTCAATTAGGCACTCTGTTTCAAATCAAATATCACTGATCTCACCGTATAAAATCTCCTACCATACCTTAGCTACAAAACGCCCAAAGAAATTTCAAGATCCAATGGTTCAAACAACGAAAATCACAAGACAAGTGGATTTTGAGCTATCTTATCATCAAAACTGGTATTCTCTTAAATTGGACTATATAACCAACATTTTTCTCCAATCAGGTAGGTGGAACTACTTCCTAGATATATTTATTGTTGTTTAATGAAAATTTTATTTTACTGTAATTTGATTTGGGTGAAAATTTGTAAAAATAAAGTAAATATCAGAACCTTCAATTCATGATGATAGAGGGCTCAGATGGAAAATTTGACCCTACCAATTGATCCAAAAGGATCCAAAACCCCTAGGGTAAAAGTTTCATGAAATTTTATTAAGTTTTGGGCCCTCAATTGAGAGGGATTGATTGGACGATCTAGAACAGATTGTCTGATCTCCCGATTGGATTAGGTTTCCCTAGGATGGCGTGCGAAATGATGCATGGAAACGTGGCACACAACAGAGTTTTTGCACGCACATTGTGCGTGCAACGTCGTTCTAGCGGGACGATTGTGTTCAAGCGCCAGTCGTCGGGCGAGCGCATCACGCGTTCATGTTCTACCCGGCCCATTCCTCCCGAACAATCTGGGTCGTCCATTCCATTGGGCCTAGATCAAATCTGGACCCTAGGAAGGACTATGAACTTCAAAACTCAATTCAAGAGTCATATGAACTCCAAATTGAGATCGGAAAGAAGCTATGGAAAGCTTACAACCTCTAGTTGCTTATGAAGTGATAAAATGGAGAAGATATCTTATGAAACTTTCTGTATTTAGGAAATAAGTTTCCAATTTCCAAGATCTTCAAGATTTGAGGTGATCAGATCTTGGTAATCTATTTTAATAATGATATACTATTGAAATAAAGTGATATCTATGGTTTATTTAGACATATCTGAGATATATTAAGGGATCTACCCGTTATGGTAGAAAAACCCTAAAAATACAAAGGGAGCTACTTGATCAATGAGATCAAGTGTGATCAGATCCTTGGAATGGATTGAATGAATGTTAATATGATGAAATCCAGGGAGATCATGGATTGAATATGACAAAAACAAAGCAATATGATCTTTGGACCTTAATGAAGAAAAACCCCTAAATGTAATTAAAACCCTTGATTAAAAGGAAAAAATCTAAGATCTAATGGCTGGATCATAAGTAAAGGTTTCTAAAAATATTAATATAATTAGTTTCATTTTTTATTAATTGATAATAGCATTTTAAATGTGATTTATGTTATAAAGCATGCTAGTGCAACTTTTAGACTTTAGCATGATATATGATTAGATTGTTATAATAGGTTGCTAGATTTAATTATCTTAGGGGCATGTTAGTGTGACTTTATGCAAGTGTAACTTAAGATCAAGTTAGTATGATTTCATGCCATTATAACTTAGGACCATGCTAGGATTTCATGTAAGATTATACTATAGTATGAGATTGTACCTTAGGTCCATGTTAGTTTAAACTGAGTTATTAAGGTATATTAGTTGAAAATCATGCTAGTGTAATTTTAAGTACCTTGTATCATTATCATTAAGTTGTCCAATTATGTAGTTTTATGCTTTGAATTTATAATTCATTTATGGTTAAATTTCATTAGTAGATCTACTTGTTATGAGATAAAAAGCATAAAACACCAAAAATGAAATCTAATGAGAAAGTAGAGTTTCATGACACAAATAAGAGTGGATTATTTTGGACTTAATTAGTAAGGGCTATAGTTAGTAGGACAATATAAGGATTATCAAATCCTTGGCCCAAACTAAGAGAATAATAAACCGCATGAATGATATTGTAAATGTTCATGGACTTAATTAAAATCAATTAGAAAGAGTACTTAGGGTCAACATGCTTATAGGAACCTTATGAAAGGTTGAGCTAAGGTCACTCTAGTGAAGGTTGAACATAGTGGTTAAGAGGGTTGTCTAATAGAGCCTCGCTCTTCCCCTACCTTCTGTTGACGTTTGTGGTCCAAACGCCTCCTTACATGAGGATTGAAGTAACCACTTTGTGTTCACCCATTCAGCTAGTAAGCCTTAGCCAATTGGAAATAAGAGGAGCAGTCTAGACTTAGGCTGAAATAAGTTACCTTTAACAAGCAAAACATTAACTGGTTTAATGATAATAGTAAGAGCATAAAAGGTTAGTAAATTATCTAACCCTAATAAAAACTGTAAGTAAGATAAGGATGATCAAACGAGATCCATTAGATCTTGAATGATCAAGAATAATAAGAATAAAAATATTGTATTGTATCTAGTATGCATGTTTATTAGTATGCATGTTATAGATCAAATCTAGTTCATTAGATTAGATAATCCAAATCCTTGATCAAAGATGATTCAAGGACGAAAACCAAGATCATCCTTCTTAGGGATGATCCAATAACTGAACTTAGATCAAAGAAGAACTAGATGATAAAAGATCTAGGACCTTGATCTTTATCAATAAGTATAGATTATCGATCAAAAGGATCTATGAAAGATCAAGATCAAGGAGATGGACACACAAAGACTTAGAGATAGAAAATACTTAGATACGAATGATTTAAAGATCATTCTAAACAATAGATCTAGTGATCAATAGGATTGTTCATAATTTATATATATTGACAGTATGTATGGATGTACAGATTACATACATCAGTCAGGATCATGGAAGATCTGGCAAAAGGGATCACTACTTGAAGGTAGGAGGATTTGATGAATGCATTTACATGGGATGTACATGATTGAACCCATGACCTTATGTTGACAAGAGTAATGTTAATGCTTGTATTAAATCCCCTGAAACCGTTATGATCCAACCAAATACATATGAAATGGTTAAGGACTAGACTCTAAGTGAATAGGGAACTAAAAGATATTTCAGCCCTTAGTAAACAGACAGATTGTCTCATATGTATGAAATATATTTTACATGCAAGCTTGGAGGCTTGTGATTTTGTTTTAATAAGCATAAGCCTGGGGGATCTATGCTGGAGGAGTTATGAGGGTTTGGCCACCCGCTTCTTGAAATTTGATGATTGATGATACCTTGCCCTATGAGAGGCTAAAAGTGGGTGGGGAAATTATGGGAAGGCCACCACTGTGAAAGTCCTGTCCCCCTATATGGGTAGTGACATAATATTTTCTACCATGGTATCAGTGGTGAACAGAGCAGTTATTAGAGCTCGCTAGTACAGATCAAACTGCAGCATGGTAGCCCTTTGATTATTTTGCACTATGATGCATATGAGAGTAGGCATAGTGAAATGTCTTATGTTTTAGCATAATGAAATTCTAGGTAATTGCATATTACCAATATTTCCTAAGAAGAGAAATTCCCAGTGTAGGATTAGCTGAAATACTAAATTCTCATAATGAAGAGAATTGATCAACTCAGCTGGGAATGATATTTGACTACTTTTATAAATTTAACTGATTTACCCATGTATAGCATGTATGTATATAGATGTACATATATTACAAAGTAAAGAGTAGAGACATGAATATGTTTAGGGATAACAGGATTATGAAGTATTATAATTATATTGTCAATTATTATGCTTCTTGAATCCCCTACCAAGCATTACTTGCTGAGATATTGTAAATATTACAATATCTCAGATACAAGGAAGGAGAATTAGGAGCTCAAGATGATAGAAGACTTGAAGAGAATAATCTTCAAGGTATACCCCTTGAAGACATGTATTTTGCTTTGTTTGAGAGTATTGTATTGTAATGAGAGTTTCATTATATGGTGAGCTTTGAGTTTTGGATTGTGTAATTTGGACAAGTATTGTAATGAATTTGGCTGTACTGTGAACCACTAGATGGATTCTGGAATTTAATAAAAGTATATTCCTTCAATGAAATTTTATCTTATACAAAGTTCTACTTATGTTATGTATGAAGTGGTGACTTGGGTTTTACAAAACAAGTTCTAAAGAAAATAATTTCCGCTGCTTTGTTTTGCAAAAAGATTTTTACTATTAAGGGCCATACCTTTCAAAAATATATTACAAAACGTGTTACAAATACCCAGGTCGCCATAACATAAGCCAACAAATGATGGCTAGGAGAAGTCAAGCCATGAAGCTAAGATGCAAGCCAATGAAGCCATCAAGTTAGAAGCCATTGAAGCTAAGCTACATGCATCCACACATTTTGGGAAGTTTCTATGCAGTTTCCCACTTGAAGAAAATGTGATTTAAAGAGAAGAAATAGGAGGAAACATGGACTCTATCAACATGGGTAGGTGGCATGCACATGTGAACCAATAAGAGAAGAGACCTAATTCCTTAAACTTTCCTTTTCCTAGGTTTCTCACTTCTAAACAATTCCCTCTAGGTTTCCCACTTCCTAAATCCTCCTTCCTAGTTTCCACTTCTTAAGTCTCCTTGTCTTATCCAACTACCTTTCTCTCATCCCTATCTTATCCTATCTGATCTTCTTTGTTAAATCTTATCCCTCTTTCCTATGTTCCTTAAGATAAAAATTAGCAAATCTTATCTCTTAAATGGTGAAACTCATATACACATAGGTCTCTCTCCATCATCTATAAAAAGATAGCTTTCAATACAATATCCATAGAAGCCCTCCACGCCTCCTTCAAGGCTGGAGTTCCATGCCCCATTTAAGGGCATTTTCTCCACTCCATCACCCACTAGTCCTCCATTGCATCTTTGAAGGTTTTCCATGCCATCTTCCAAGGTTATTGAAGCATCTTTCAATCTTGTTTCTATGCATCCTTCAAGTTAAGTTCCATGCTATTTTGCTTTCTATTCTTTGCAAATTTGTTCCTTTGATTCATGCACATAATTCCTTAGTTCCTTGCAATGTTGTTTTGCTTCTATTTTATGCTCTAGTTCTCCTTGATCAAAGGCTATCAATCTCTTACAGTGATAGCCAGGAAAGAATAGCCTTTGGATCATCTTAGTGGTTCTTTGATTTCATCTTATTGTTTCTTGTCCTCTTTTAGTTTTAGTCCTTTAGAATTCTTTTCCCAACTTGATTTCATTCTCTAACTTGATTCTCTCCCTTGAATCACACACATGGCCATTGTGGGATGGCATTAGATCTAAGATTGAAGTCAAGATTTATTGTCTATATGTTCATGAATCATGCATTCCACTTTTGTAAACTTTTACATTCGATGAAATAAAGTTTGTGTTATGCATTCCCTTCAAGTTTCCTCCACAGTCTTCCAAGTTCATGAATGCTTTGAATCATTAATGATGTTATTAGAATGTTTAGCCTAGATTTTTTTCATTAAGCATGTTTAATTAGAATGTTTAGACTTTGTTAGATTCATTGATCATGTTGGTTTCTTTTAGTCTAAGTTTATGCATGTTTCCAATTCTAAGTTCTTTTAATTCCCAGATTAATCATAATTAAACTCTTTTGGGTTGGATAATTCATCTAAATAAGATTTTAATTTAATGCAATCTATAAGATTCCTCATCATATCAACCTCACTTGTGTGAAGTCATACTACTTTGATTTGTGCGCTTGCAAGTAATATTTGGAGAACATCAACCTTTGTCAAAGAACTATCTCTTTTGTCAAGCTAAAGATGAAAAGTTGATACCCTATTGACTATTCTCATAGAATTAGCAGATAAGTTTGAGGAGATCACTTTTAACTTTTTATGTAGGGAAAACAACAAATAGGTCAATGCCTTGGTAGCCATTGCTTCCTTGACTACAACTAGTATAGTTGTAGAGCTAATTTAACTAAACCTTCTCTGAATGCCTGGTTTTCTCTAGGACAGTATTACATGAATAAAGGAGAGTATCATCTAAGTCTCCTCCCTAAAGAAAGAATATGGATGAGCTACCAAGATACATAATTAGTGATTTTCTATAGCATGTTGTACAAAAAGAAATGGGATGGAAGTTTAGCATTCTATGTTTTTTATTATGAAAGATAGAAGTTAATCATATAGTTACATTTAGGAGAGCAAGTCCCCACATGAGTGCAGATATTTTGGTTAAGAAATTTATTCAACAAGGACATTACTGGCCCAAAATAAAAAAAACATTCATAAAGTATACTCTTTGATGCAAAACATGTCAAATCGACTCTAATAGGATCCACACTCCTTCTAAGGAATTACATGTCACATTAACAACTAGGCCTTTTCTATATGGGAATTGGTGTTCTTGGCAAAATCCATCCATAGACTTGTTATGGGTATCAACACATATTGGTTGCAATTGACTATTTTACAAATGGGACACGGTTGCTTCTTTCTAATCCCTCGATGTTAAAAAGGTGACTAATTTCATCAAATACAATATCCTTTCTAGAGATAGAGTACCCCATGAGCTAGTTTCCAACAATGGTGCCCACTTTAAAGGTCAAATTGGCATGCTATGTTCATAATATAAAGTTAAAAGTCATTTCTCCTCACCATACCATCTACAAACCAATGGGATTGTGAAGCAGCCAACAAAAATCAGAAGACAATTCTTAGTAAGACAATAGGTGTAAGTAGAGAATGGGCTGTTGAAGCTTCTGAAGCCTTATAGGATTACCAAATGACTGTCATAACTTCTTGGGGCTACTCCATATCAGTATATGGAATGGAGGCAAATTTATCTATTGAGATGAAAATTCCATCACATTGAGATACTATTGAAAGTATCATAGTTGAAAGCCAGTCAGTTAAAGAATCAACATAACCACTTGTGTCTCATTGGAAGAAGGCAACAGAAGGCTATGACTACATATGCATTTATTTAGCGATCTAGTTCTGCTATGGTAAAGCCACATGACATCACTGATAAATTTCATAGTAAGTAGGAAGGACCATTCATGTTTAATGAAATCTTATCAGGAAATGCATTCATACAAAGATGGATGGAAAAGAGATGCATGGCTTCATCAACATGGATCAATTGTTCTACCAATGATGTAATCATTTTACCACATTTGTTTTATGTAATTGAAAAGGAAACAAAGAGATAATAAACTATGTTCTGGCTTGATTTTGAATCACAAATCGTAAGCAACTTAAATCATCAAGTGTGGCCAAAAAATGAAAGTTCAATTCTTTCTCTCATAGTTCACTTATTTATTTGATTACATCATATGCATAGTTTAAAATAAAAAATAAAAAAAATCTAGGAATGGAGAAAAGTCTTTAAAAAATCTTCATGAGTAAAAACTGGTTGGACCAATCAAAAACTCTCAAGGAATTGGGTAAAATGGATGAAAAAATTTGAAGAAAAAGAAGAGGTGGGTCAACATTGCATAACTCAAAAATCATGTAGCACATTTAGCTCTGTGCTAACTTTTTACTCTAGAACATTAAAAATCTTAACATTTACAACTTTTCATTTACTTCCATAATTTTCAAAATTAATAATATCATATTAAAGAACATAAAAAGTTGATTGTGTTCTTTCACCTTTCTTCCTCTTGAATTCCTCTCTCACTTGGTTTAATTTCTCAACCAACCTTGTTTTTCTTCTAACTTCTTGATTTCTTTATTCAGGTTAGGAACTCCAAACATATTCTTCATGTCCAATTCATAACTTTTTGTTGATTAATATTCAAATTCTTCTCTTTTGCTTCTTTTTTCCTATCCCTTTTTGTTCCATCCTTACACAATTATGATTAGTACTAGGAAACTTTTGAAGTAGCTAAAAATTGTTTGATGCACTTAAGAGAGAGAAGATAGGCCATGGATTGAGTTAGATGTAAGTAATGTTCTAGAGGATTGAATTAGTGTGCGCTATTAGCATGAGCATTTCATTAACCAGTATTCTTGTAGAAGAAAATTGTTGTGTAGTCATAAGTTTGTGTTGTGCTATATAGCATAACATACACTTTGACAATCCCAAAAAAGTTAAATACTAAATGACATAAAGACATACATTTCCATTATTTCCATTGAGTAAAAGGATCATGGAATATGCAATTATCATGAAAAATTCAATCATGTACATAAGTGATTCTACATAAGATGTATTAGTGTAGTATTAAAATGTGTAGTGCAACACTAAACAACTAGTTCCAAATGAGATTTTCACTTGTATGATCTTTTGACTAGATCAACCTTAAGCATTGCACAAATTTTGAACTTTCTATTTTGAGTTGTGCTATGTATGGTAATAAACAAAATTAGTGCAGCAGCCATAGGAAAGTCGCCTTGAATCTATTGATTATACTCTCTTTTCTTTGCTTTTTCTTTCTATTAGATCTGCCTTTGATTCCATTGATGTCCTACTTAATTTCCGTAGTGTTCCTCATGCTTTGCCTTTAGAGTGGATTTTCCATTCGTCTCAATGCATGCTTACTTATGATTGATACTAGATGATTGGAAAAGGTTTTAGCATGTATTTTTGGGTTGATTAAGATCAAGTTCCATTCATTGTAATAGGCAATTTTTAGATTTGGAATACATGTATTATGTACACTATGATGATGGACTTTGATTCAATGAAGTTATTTGCAATTTTTGGTTCATATTATTTCCAGCAATTAAATATCTCAACTCTTGAATGTTTGATTGCATGAAAAGTGTTCAATTTAATGTTTTCCATGTCTAATTGATTGGATGTTCAAAAATAGCATGATGCTGAAACTTTTGAATAGATTGTTTATGTTTAATTTCCAGCACCTCATACTTCTTGGTTACCTGATACTTTAAAGACCCAATTAGAGTGTTAGATTATTTAGTCAATGCTTAAATTAGATTGCATATGCTAGGTTTTTAAATTAATTAATGATGCCACTTCCTAACCTATGAATCATGTTGTGCACCATTTCTTGGTCATGCACATGATACTTGGGTAGCTCTCTTTTACTAGCTTGATTAGTTGTTATTTTTCTTTAGTTTTCTTATTTAATTGTAGTTGATCTTAGTTTATACTCCATTAATTACTAGTTTGCATCTCAGTTTAGTTTCTAATTTTAATTTAAGAAAGTGATTGATTTGTTTCCTTACAATAGTGCTAAATTTCATGTTTAGATGGTTTGATTTAGGAAAGTTGCTAAATTTCAATTTTGGAAAGTTTTTAATTTAGGAAACTTATTTTTAGGAAAGTTGTTAAGTTTAGCATGTTTCATGTGTTAATTTTCTATTCTTAGTATGGGATAAATCATCAATATCTTTGGATAGGTTAAATAATTTAAGGACCACTGTTCAGTTCCTCATGAGATTAACCTCCATCGTGTGAATTACTATAGCTAATTCGTACACTTGTGAGATAAGACTTAAAATCAAAATACACTATGTATGTTCAAAGTCTCTACCTTAGATAAGGTCATGTGTATATGTATAACACTTTCACACACTCTATGTATGTCAAGGTCTCTACCTTATATGATATAAGAATTAATCATCTCTTTCTTATGGCAACATTCTACTTGATATGTATTATGGAATTAAGTGTTCGATTCCCAATTTCACTTAAGGATAATTTTATGTTTACAAAGAACATGAAATCTATTTTTCCTTCACTATGGTTCTTAATTAACTTCTCATGGAATTATTACTATGTTACCTAAGACTCTAGATGTCATCTCATGACTAACTATAAAAATATTATCATTATATGATTGACTTATATAATCAGTAACCTATTATATAGTATTACCATACCATGATTAGATAAAGTGACTCCATTCATTAAAAAAATCAATGTAACATTGCACTAAATATCATATGATGGCTTTGCAAGCATAAATTTATTTCAAGTCCCTTGATTTTCATGAACAAACAAACCAAAATCATGGCTTATCAAGCCTAAAGTATCTAGCAAAAGAGTACAAAATTTAAATTGTTGTTCCTAAATTAAGTAAAAAAACCGTTGGATCATGAAATCCAACAATCCATCTGTATATCCACCATACCCACTTCATTTCCATGTAAGACACACCATAAGCATGACTTTTCAAGCTTATAAACCTAAACATGACTTTTCAAGCTTATCAACCATGTGTAAAAAGGAAAAAATATTGATTCTTATCATCAAAAATAAAAACCCATTAAGATCAAGCTCTAAACTCATGGAAAAATAATCATTCTTAACTATTTCTAAAAGATCTAAACACTAAAATTTAAAAGATCCTTACAATTTTGTCTTCAACTTCTCCTTCAAGCTTTTTCCCAAGTTTTCCATCTTCAAATTCTCTTTCCAAATCTTTCTTCCTTGCTTCAACAATGTTGTGAGGAGAATTTTTTATTGGGAAGAAGATTAAGCAAAAGGGAGGTGGGAAATGAAAACAAGAGGAGAGAGAAATTTAGGGTAGAGGGGATTCTCGAGTTACTTTAGGGCTAGTCCTTTCTTACATTGAGAAATCGAGGCCCTGCCCTAGGACTCCCTTCACTTGTCCAATAATTATTATGCCCCTCCCGACTTAAGAGATCAAAGGTGGAAATCCCCTTTATTTTAACACTATATCACCAAAACCCATTTTTCTCATCTTTTGTTTTTTTTTTTTGGACCCATTTCAAAACCTTTGAAATTTTATGAAATCTTTCAATGGTCAACTCCAAGTCTTCTTTTTTTTCCATTTTTCTGAAATTCTACATGACATGTCATTTAAAATGATGGGTTTCATCAACATAGCATGCAAAGTAGTATAAACTCATGGAAAATTAGCTATGGTTCAACAAACACCTTCTACAACTACATCATGTCAAAAGAATTCTCGACGAGAAAAAATCTACAAATTTACCACCCTCACTTAGGGAACCATTCTCTTAGAGCCACATACAATTAGGGTAGCATCTATGGCAAGGGAGACCTTCCATGTCTACCTCCCTCACTCTAAAAAGTACCTTGCAAAGCTACATCATCTCAAGTGAATGAAACCATTTTTCACCATGAGTCTCTCAACATATTTCCAAGTGTCCAACCTTTCCTTCCAATCATAATGCTCATATCATGCATGAGACTTACTTGGGGCTATGTTCCCCAAAATCAGTGACTATCAACTCACTCTTGCATCATGCCGTAGCACATTTTCTTTTCAAACACTATCCACATAGCACTTTATTATATTCACATCCCACCATAGACATTTCATCATATCGACCAGTCAATCATATTCTTTTCAGTCAAGGAGAAATACATAGAAAGTTCATTTCAAAATTCAAGACAGCCCTAAAGTTAAAATATCTTGGCATGATAACAAACATGCTAGGTCAACAATTTTAATTTGCATAGTAACTCCAACCACTAGAAATGTGTACTAATTTATTTGTAAATACATAATTTTAGTCACTTATTTAATGTGGGGCCCACCAAGCATTTACCATCATTTAATGGTTTTGATCCTGTTCAAGTCTTTTACTCCTTTGTTATAGAGAGAAACATGACAAAACCAATAAGGTAAACAATGGCTAAATAAAACTAGTAAGCATCCAGTTATCGTCTACATTGACTGTCATCAAGATGAGATGACATCTAACTTTTTAGTATGAGATTGTTTCAATAATTAATATATAACCCCGAAGGGATTTTATTAATAAGAACTGAGAAGATTACAGAGAGGAGAAGGCAGCAAACAAGGCGCAAAGGAAGCAACCAAGTAAGCGATGCCTTAGAGCTAAAACAGACTCGACTTAAATAGACATTTGGATTCCGGACTTAACACGGTTTGGAATCCAGACTAATAATTCAAAAGACATGAAAAGACTAAAGCAAAAGAAAACATGACAAAAGAAAAAAAAATGAGATAAAGAAAAAGTAAAAGGAGATTCCTCAATAATTTGAGAAACTTTTACAAAAAGAGATTCTCTTGTTGGGCCCGTTATGTCGGACTGATTGATTGGTGGGATCGAGAAGTTGACAGTGGGGCCCAAATGAAATTATTGAGCAGAATTATTGAAGGTCGTCGTCTTTATCATCTGGTGGGGCCTGTTCCTTTCCTTTCATCTTCTTGTCATATTTTTCTAGGATATTCTGGAACTACGATTTGGGAGAAGGAATTTCCTTTGGCGGATTAGCCTGTGCATTCTTGGCGTGATTTTTGGCTTCCAAAAATTGAGTGAAGACTGTCATTGAGGCATCCCAATAGTCTTCAAAATTGTCTTCTTCGTTTGGGTCTTGACTATCTTGGAAGACATTGTCTTCAGACATGGCTTTAGTGGAAGATGATTCAGTTGGAGAGATATTAAAAGACTGCATTACTTGATCTTTCATGAAGTCCATGCATTTGACCAGTATTTGTCCTTCATTGTCGGTTGGGTATTTCTGCTAGAGCATCTTCTTGATTTCGTTGATGGAGGCAGATGATTGTAAACTAGGCTTATTATCCCAAGCAGCTTTATTATGCTGTACAATTTTCTCAATTTCATGGGCCTTACCCTCAGAATCAAAATTTGTCCACCATTTGACAAAATATATTCTTTTGAGAGCCTGAATATTAAGCTCGTCATTTTCAATGGTCATTGACCATTTCCAAATCCATGGAATATCGAATTTGATAAAGAATATTGCCTCACATTGACCTGTTATTAACTGATCAGGAGGAATAGAATTAACTTCTAGCGCATATTCAACCCAAGCATTATACAGCTTTTTGAGCTTTTCTGGTAATGTTGCCAGAGATGGTCCAAATCTTTTCCACCAATGGTAAAACCATGGAGAGAGGTCTTCCTTAATTATCTCAGGGTTAATTCTGATGAACCAAGAGTGTTTCCTCAAGTTATTCTCGAGGTACATTACATAACTCATTGAGTCAAGATAATCCCACCAATTGTATGGATAGCGAGTGCCCTTGGCTTCAACCCATTTATATTGACGTGAGTTAATATCCCATTCCTAGGGACACATGACCTTATTAATAAGGATTTTACTAAAATTAATGACAGATTTGTCATGGTTATAAAAGTGGTTTATTTCCACTACCTTTATTTCTTGGAGAAATTTCTCCATGAGGAATTGACTACGCCCAACATGCGGCGGATAAGTATTATTCTGCCAATATTTGTATGCTACATCCCATGGATTTTAGGGATCATAGCCTCGTAATATTTGCGAATTATCAAGATTAAGTATGGCATCTTGATATTCACGGAGTAAATATTGCTCCACGATCATGGTGAGGACCTCTTTTGCAGATTTCTGCGCAGTAAATTGTTGATGAGGAATTTCTTCATCAAGTGATGATGAAATCGGAGCATTACTTGACTGAGGGATATTACCCAAAGTGATTAGTTTTGGCTTGGAGGCCGAGCTCTAAAGCATTGGCCATTGGCTCTGCTTTCCTTTTCGGTCTTGGGTATTACCACGACCTCTTTCTCGCCCCCTACGGGTATTACCTGGGGTTAACCATTCTCCTGGATCAGTCATGATCCCTACAAAAATTCTCGAATTAGAAAATTAGGAAGGGAGTTATATTCTCCCTTGATGTATTCAATGTTAAAATCAAAAACTAACAATTGTGCTTGCCATCTGGCAAAAATTTGTTTTGAAATAATGTTTTTAACATCTTTTTCAATTATTTGTTTTGCAGCGCTACAATCAATTTGAAGTACAAAAATTTTATTGAAAAGATCATCTTGGAATTTTGAAATTCCTTTGACAATTGAAAGCATTTTCTTTTTTATAAGAGAATATTTTCTCTGGGTATCATTCCATTTTCTAGAGGTAAATCGAACAAGTTCTTCTTTATTAGAAGAGGGATTGACTTGCTTCAAGATACCTCCATAGCCAATATCAGAGGCGTTTGTTTCAACAACTTTAAACCATTCAAAATTAGCGAGATTCAAACAGGGAAGACCTTGGACCCTAGATTTGATTTTTTGAACCATTTTGGTATGTTCTTCAGTCCAAGGCTTTGCATTTTTTTGAAGTCGATTAAACAAGATAGCAGTATCAGCTACAAGATTGTGATAATAATCTGAAATATAATTCAAAGATCCTAAAAATCTATGTAATTGTTTATTATAAGTAATTTTATCAGGAAATTTAGAAGCAAATTCAATGCTTCTCTGAATTGGAACAATTCGTCCTTGAAAGATATTATGCCCAAGGAATCTAACTTCTGGTTGAAATAATTTCATTTTTGAGGCAGATAAAACTAAACCTTTTTTCTGAATAAGCCAACAAAAAATTTTAAGATGTTTAAAGTGTTGATCAAGAGATTTTGAGAATATTAATACATCATCAATATATGAAATGATAAATTGACTATACTGATTAAAAATATCATTCATAATCTTTTGGAATTCAGAAGGAGCATTTTTCAAACCAAAAGGCATGACATTCCACTCATACTGTCCAAAAGGGACAGTGAAAGCTGTTTTATATCTATCAGATTCATGAATTTGAATTTGCCAAAAACCTGATTTCAAATGGATTTTGGAAAATATAACTGAGCCTTGTAGTCTATTAAGTAGATCACGTTTATTAGGAATAGGATATCTTATCCATTTCAAAACTTTATTAAGAGGTTTATAATTAATTAGCAATCGAGGTTTTCCTCTTTCCTTTTTAACAACATTATTAACATAGAAAGTAGTACAACTCCAGGGAGAAGATGAATTGCGAATTAATTGCTTATTGGCAAGATAAAAAATTTCAGTTTTACACAACTCAATGTATTCAAAGTTCATTTGTGCTGGTCTAGCCTTAGTAGGAATATTATTCTCTGAAAAGTATTCAATATAAGGAAGAGTGATACAGTGTATTTTTCTATTCTAGAAAGCATTTGGAAGATCATTACAAAGGTTTTCTAAGAAAGTATGAAGGAGAGTTTTCACCTTTTGTTGAAACATTTTATCTTGGATATTATTCTAGACATCTTGATATTCTGTTTCTTCTTTAATAAAATTAATCTGTAGTTCTTTTAATAGAATTTGTTTGGCTTCATTAAGCAGATGAGTTTTAGGGTCAGTAACAAATTTAAAAGAAAATTGCCTATTATCTTTAGAGAAGTAAATACCTATAGGATCAATTTTATCAATAGGCATAATATTATGGAGGAATGGTGTTCCTAAGATCATATGATGGTGTAAGTCCTTGACTAAAAGGAAAGGAGTTGTAATACAAATATCGTTATTACAGACAACAACATTATTAAGTTTGAAGTCTATTTTCAACTTGTTATTACTAGCCGAAGTGAGACTTTGAGAGGTTTTTTCAAAATATTTGGTAGGAACTAAGCCTTCTTGAATACAACTAATATCGGCACACTATCCACTAGTGCAATTAAATCAGATAAGTACCATTCACCTGCAACAGATATAGTAACATTAATGTACCATTTTTGTGAAGTAACTTGCCTAATTAGGTCAAGATATTGTGGTTCGGGATCAAACGCATCTTCAATATTTGATGTTTGTCCAAGAATTGGTTTTGAATTTTCTAATTGAGGTATTCTTTTAGTTATAGATTGATTTTCATTTTTTAACAAGATAATTTCTGTTTTAAGATTATTAATCTCGTGTTTCAGTTCATGTGTTGAAACATTTGCACTAAACACTGGTTTCTTACCAAGTTGTTTTGTTACTTCAGACATTCGGTAAACATTGTTTGTGTCTATTATTTTATCCAACTGCTCTTTTTCTTCTTTATTATAAAGAGCTATTAATTTTTCTAGAAGTAAAGTTCTGAGTTCCTTATCTTCAATCATCAAGAATATCATATTGGGAATTAGTTAGAACATTAATAGATAAATTATTCATGTCAACAATGTTTTCCAATATTCAGCATCTTTATTAAGTGTATTACACTGATTATATCAAGGTTCATCTTCAGAACTTGAACTAGATGATACAAAGTCAATAGATTCAGATTCGGAAGAGTTTAATATTATTTTGAATAATTTTTGTTTGATCTCTTCATCAATTTGAAGTTTTGAATTTTTCTTTGAGTCCAGCATCTATTAGTTGTATGCCCTAGTTTACCACATTTAAGACATTTTATTTTGGACTTGTCCTTTTTATAAGAAATTTTCCTGTTTTTGGATGTTTAACTTCTCTAAAATTTTCATTATGTTTTTTGGAAAATCTTTTCTTCCTTTCCTGAACATATTGTTTCTTTTCTTTTTTAGGCGTTTCTATTTTTTGCATGTCAATTGCAAATTGTTGACAGAATTCGCCTAATTATTTTTTCTCTGTTATTCGTTCTCTTTTAAGTTGATTTCGTAGTTTAATTTCATTACACAAAGAAATTCCTTCATTAGTACAGGAATGAATGAGTTGTCCATATGATAAGACTTCATAGGGGATTTCTCCTCCATTTTGAGTTTTAAGTGAATTTTTAACTCTGGTTGAAAACAGGTATGGAAGTCCTTCAATGAACTTCTGTTTCTAGTAGGCTTGTCCTGCATCACCCAAATGAAGGACTCTGCCAAGGAACACATCTTTATACCAGCAAAAATGAGTAAGAGAGGGACACCTAAGGTTCTGTAAAAGTGCCCTAGAATTTTCAAATTGAGATTCGATGCTTCCTGTGAAGTGTTGTATTATAGTACAAACTAATGTATAAACTGCGTCTTCAATTCCTTTACTTGTATTAGGTTCAGGTTTAACTGTATTAAAGATTTCTTCTTTCTGGGTAGAAGTAAGGACATTGTCCCACCAGCCTTTCAGATTTCCAGTAAAACCAGTTGTGATCATTTGAGCAATTTGCTTATCGGTATTACCTCGTGCTTTGCAGACAGTAGAGTACATAAGGAAACGATGAACTGTATGAAAATTTTGGTTATCAGTCATACCATCTATGTTCCATTCATAGATAGAATTGGCTCTGTATTCATTATGTAGATAGATATCATTTTCTTTAATTAAAACATTGGCAGGAGTTGGTCTTTTATAATAAAACCTACTGAGATTTCGAGGTTCTCGCTCAAGTTTATTAATTTGTGAAAATTGATTTTGAATTTGATGTATTTCAGGTTCACTTAATTCTTCAAGATTTTTGGATTGAGATATGTCAGATGGATCTTGCTCAATTTCTGATTCATGAGCCGAAAGTGTACTAAGATTAAGATCTGACATTTTGCCTTTTAAGACTTCTAAAATTTGTTCGCTGGTGCTTCCCATTTTAAAACCAGTAATATCAGGGGGAGGTTTAATTGATGGCTCAATTTTTTGAGAATTGATTCTTTCTTGTTTTTTAGCTTTTATCCCGTTGATATAATCTACCACTTCCCTTATGCCTTTTTCAATTGTATCGACCTTTTCTCCTAAGGTGTGAATGAACAAATTTGTATAATTGTTGTCTTATTAGACTATTAATATCATTTAGAACTAATTTTGAATCAAGATAACAGACAGTATTTAGATCACTACCTTTGGTTGGAAGTTTCATGGGATAAGGTGGAGGATATTCAGATGATATTTTATCGCCTTTGGAGGTTGTCTAGATTTTTATTACATTTAGTTCATTTTGAACATAAGTTTTTAAGAACCAAGGTACAAACCATTCAATTGTTTGTCTATTAGACAGATCTGTGTAGAATTGATCTTTGTAATTTTCAATGTCATTTTTATTAAATGTTTTGAAATACCATTCGCCAAAATTTTGATTTTTAGGAAGTTGAAATTCGTCACTAATTGCTTTTCGCAGTAAGCTCCCGATGGAAAAATCCATACAAGTTATAAATGAAAAGGCATCTCGGATGGAGTAGGAGTATTATCCTGAGAAGTATTTTTGTAAATTGGATGGACAATATTATTATCCGAAAATTTTAATTCTTCAACTGAACTTGATTCAGGTTTATTTTCTATGTCTTATCTATTATCCACAAAGAATCGAGATGACCTAGAGGAGCAGGAAGTAATTCTCGAAAGGCAAAATGATCTCCTATTATCAAAACGGATTTCAACATCTCCGTCATCAGTTTGGATAATCTGATCAAGCCGTTGATCAGTTAATCTTCTAGGAGGAACTGCTTCAGATAACTGCCAAGATTGAGGGAAATCTATTTCCTCCCATTTTAGAGTCCTATTAACTGCTATATCTGAGGATAATAGATTGGTTTCTATTAAAACCGTTTTATCTTTTGGAGATTTATGCTTGGCCTTAGTATCCAAAGTAGGTAAGACTTTAAATTGAAGTCTATAGGTGAGAGCTATAGTCTCGGATCCTGGTTTGAAATTGTAATTGTGAGTTTTAATGTAAAGACTCGGAGTATCAAAAATATTCGAATCTGACAAAGATAGAGTAAAATCAGGGAAAACATTGACATAAACTGGTTCGTGAAATAGACTGGTCTGTATTACTCCCATAAGGGAAGGAGCCCAATCAAGACATCTTGCGTCCCTAAGAACAGCAAGGATGGAAGCATTCAGGCAATTAAGAGTTAACGGTTTAAAGCCAATTTGAATTAAACCAACATGAATGAACTTATATTTTCCCAAGATCATATAGTGTTTTAAATCACTTTCAAAGAACAGATTGTATATCTTTTCTGTATTATTAAGACTGATGGTTTGTTCCATATTTTTTATTATTTTGTTTGAAGAGAAATCAAATTTCCCAATATTATAAACTTCTTTCAGTTTTACCAAAGGGAGAGTCCAGTTATATAAAGATTCAGTGTCTGTTGGATATTCAACCAGACTAGTATTCTTAACATGATAATCAGAATTATTAGCCATATGAGCTAAGCCAAGAAATGAGTTAGTAGTATAGAGTTATAAACATAGAACAAAGTATGTATTTGATAAAAACTTAGACATGATTCATGCTAATCAATAGAAGTTATACTAGAATAAAATCATCCGCGAATAACAGCAAGATCCTACCACATGCTACAACTGCTAAACAAGCCTGCCTGTCAACCACAGCCACAAAGACCCCTAACGCAACACTCATGGCAAACGGGGAAAAACACCCAGGCGACGTAGCAGAAATTTAACAGAATAACACATAGCATGATACAAACAACCGCAACAATTAAACCGTAGCATAATTCCCTTGATAAAGCATGAAATATGCTAAATTATACCAAAAAACACATACCACTGTCCCATGCCTATAATAATCTATACTACATATATATATATATATATATATTAATTATTGAAACAATCTCATGCACACACAAGTAATAATTACACATCTACCGCAGACTAGATAAGTTCACACTTTTTCCAAACATTTAGAATTTGCCACGTCCAAAGTCTGGACCACAAGGTCAACACTACTAGGATTATCCATTTTTAAAAAGTGTATTCTTTTTGTGAGGATTTACCCAAAATATATGAAAAGTTTTTCTCAAACATTAGAAACCAGCAAGAAAACGTTTAGAAGTTTTTTATTTCTTTACCAACCACTCACCCTATCTTTCATCAAAACAACCAAAAACATGTCCAATTCTAGACAATTAGGCGTGACATATGACTAAAAACACCATCCCAAATGGGCCACTGCTGCATACCTTATTTTCCCTAACTTTATTTACCCAATCAACGACCAATAAACCCCAAGAAATAAATAACATATCCAGCCCCAATTATAACACATTTTCATACAATTTCCCCACTCCAATACCTTCTTTTGCAAATTCAATACCCAAAAACTTCTGGGTTGATTAGGCCAGATACGACACTGGTATGCATCCCATTCGGTTCCCATTCCTCATTTTGAAATCCTAGTTTCATCAACCATAAATCAGTAAGAAAAATACATCCTCTCTACGAGATCTAAATTTCACTCCGATCGAAAATGATGGGCTTTCTACGACAAAGCTCATAATCAAACACCTTGGAATCTCAGCTATTTGAAGCAAACAAAATCAATTTTCTTGCAACATAAGATAACTAGAGCATAATATGCCTACACCATATATAAATGAATTGAATCAATAGCCGTTCCTTGTCTAAAGCTTCTCTGTATACTCTAGCAAGCCCCAAAATGTGATCTAGATCTTGGGTTTGAGGGGGGTTTTGAATCTCTTGATGTCTAACCTCGGTTCTTGAAGGAAAAAGAAGAAGAGGAGTTGAGGGAAAGGTTAGCCCTCAAAATGAACGTGTTTTTTCAATTTTCTATTTGGATGGGGAGACCCTAGGCATAAGCAATTTTTCATAGGACAAAAGTGCCCTTTTTAAATTGGGCTAAGTAAAGGGAATGGCAACTATGTCCTAGGCCTCACTTATCCAAACTATCTCCTTTTCTATTCACCGCAGTTCATTCCATCAAAAACCATTAGAACTGCGCATACTGTTTTGGTCAAATATGAAAGAAGACATTAACGATGTAGAACGGGTACTTCCTCAGTTATCATCTTAAAGACGTCTCAAATTCCCATTCTCCTCTTTTGACGTTCTAAAAAAAATGCACGTGAAAGACACGTACGTGACTATAATTCGATGTGTGATGCAAAATGCCGTTGATGTAATGTATTGCTATGGAACAAAATTACAAGCTTGGATACCCTTCTATAAGATAAATTTATATACATAATATATATATATATATGTGTGTGTGTATGTAAATATGTAGATATTGAATGCTATCATGATTCTATATCCTATCTCTAGCACATCCCACTAGTAGGGGGTGTTCTTGATAAAAGCCTCAAGAGTCTCTCGGGAACTCAAATCAAAACACAGATAGAGAGTTGCTAAGATGTCTACTGTATGATTTTTTGCAAAATGAAAACAAGCATCAAGTAGCTTCC
Organism: Warburgia ugandensis; assembly: GCA_035236585.1. Lineage (NCBI taxonomy): Eukaryota > Viridiplantae > Streptophyta > Magnoliopsida > Canellales > Canellaceae > Warburgia > Warburgia ugandensis. The sequence goes on from CP141128.1 coordinate 57,991,554, forward strand.
CTTGATGTCGTAGAAAATGAAAATAAACTTCCCTTTTATGCATTTACAAACTCACCAACTTCGTCGATGCTAATGCAATTTCTCCTTTTGGAGTCAACATAACAAACTACATGAGCCTCCTAACGCGGGTGATAATTACAATGCTGTGTTTATTTCTTTATGTTAGAAAAAATTAAGAATTTTTCAAGTATGAAAAAGTGGGTTTGCCATTAGATAAGTATCGCCTCAAGTATCACACCATGAGATGGATGGACCCACTATTTTGACACCTAATTTATGCAATAATGATCTAGCTAGATGAGTTCGGCACTTGTATTTGCTAAGGTTCGATTCTATGACTCCATAGATGGTTATGCGACTGTATTTTGCTTGCCTATGGACCACCATATCAGTTTTTTTACGAAGAAAAGCTAAAAAGTGATTCGACAAACTTGGATGCCCATATATCTACTCATGTGTACTTCATCGTACTAAAAGGTGCAATGCCGGTACACGAAGGTCCCACCTATGCGGGGACTCGGGGAAGGGGCGGACCACAAGGGCCTAAAGTACACAGCTTTACCTTGCATTTTGCAAGAGGCTGTTTCCACGCCTTGAACCCGTGACCTCAAGGTCACACGACGACAACTTTTACTGTTGCACCAAGGCACTGCATACTTCATCATATGTTACATGGAAAATCCGAACAACCAAACTCTTGGGACCTTCTTCAACCCCAGGATGTGATGAGTCGACATGAGGTACCAACTATGAATCGTAATCATCAATCCAGCCTGCCTAATCAGCATCACTAAAGCCGTGAATCTGTGGACAATTCTGAGTTACACATGAATATATTAAGAGAGGACGGGTGCCTTAGATATCATAGGATCCATTTCATAGTCGCCCAATGCTCAGCCGTGGCATCCTGCATGAATTAGCATACTTTATTGATGGAGAATAATAGATCAGGATTGTGAGAATAACATGCTATACGACCCCAACAACAGCATGATAGTATTTCACATTATCAAGATTGGTGTTGTTGAACCGAGATAACTTGGAAGATGGAGCTATTGGAGTTCTCCACAATCTTGATAGATCCTTACTGTCGATTTTGAGGATGTCATTGATGTACTTCTGTTGAGAGAGTAAGCCACATTTTTGTTTGATGATCTTAATTCCTAGGAAGTAATGCAGATTGCCCATATAACACACCACTAGTTGGGTGCTAAGAAGATGAATGATATCATAAATTACTACAATAACATCAACACATATGACAAAGTGGATTATAGAGACACCTTTGCGATACATGTATAATGAGGCATCCTTCTTGGATCTAACAAATCCAAGCTGTAGCAAAGAACTAAGCTCGTGGAACCAAGCTCAAGGAGCTTGCGTCAGCCCATGGAAAGATTTCTTGAGCATGGAAACGAGATTAGGCCTAGATTGGTTAACAAAGTCGTGAAGGTGGGACATATATACAACCTGCTCCAAACTGCATATACGAAGGCATTATATAAAGCTAGTTGCATCGACCAGGGCCTACGTTTAATCTTAATACCCATTTATTACCAATATCGTTCATTCACGGTACGCATAGAACGAGGATCGTATAACATTCTTTAGAAGGAAATGATTTCATCATATATTGCATGGCACTGTGAACCAAACTTGAATTCTTTTCTTAAATTGGTGCGTTCAACCTGTAAATTCGCTTCCAATTTTTTAACCTGATTTATTTGTTTGGAGTGAATCACGTTTCTTATTTGCATCAGGTGGTCTACAGAGGAAAGTGACTTTTGCAGGTTGTGATTGTGGATTGTGGACCCATGGAAGTTGCACCTACGATGTTATCTTGGAACATTGTATGGTTAATATTAGTGCTAGTCATGTTGTCAAGATGGATCGGATTTGAGGGGGTAAAATGAGGGGACTTTGAGTTTGATTTGAGGGGAAATTTTGGTTTCGACAGAAAAGGAAAAGTGAGATAGGAGGAGAGAGAGTTATTATTAAAAATCGAGGATTAGGATAAGGAAGATAGGGTTTCTTTCCACTTGAAGGAGATTAAGCCAAAAGACTAATTGACATCAGATGGAAGAGAATAAGATGGGATTTATTGGAAGTTGGAGAAAGTGTGGATTCGGTGGCAATTTTGAGGGAATAAGCGAAGAGGGAGTGAAGGACTTACTAGAAAAGACCACTGGTCAAATAAGGAAGTGATGGTGGGTTGGCAAAAATAGATAGCCATGGGAAGAGAGTAGAAAGAGAATGAGTGAGTTTGGCCCCTAGAATTGATAGTGCAGTAAAAGAAAATTTTGCATCATTGAACTTAATTTGTCATTCTCTGTATGGGAGATCATCTAACTAATCAAAACGTAAGTATTCTAATATATATAGAAATAATACATCCATAACTCTACATTTAGAATGTTTTAACCTCATAAATCACTTAAGTATCACTAACTAAGGTTAGCTCCATATTTGCAAGCTCATGGTACAAATAAAAAATATATAAAAGTAGCTCTGAAAGAGCAATTTCACCTTCCAAGTTAGATCATAGGTCACACATGCCAAAAATTAAAATCTTGAAGGCTCAGAATAATCATTATGTGTGATTAAAAATCCTATGCACAACTCTAACTCAAACAATGGTGAAAAGGTAACAAAATTTCAACATACATTTCACCAACTTAAGAAGTTTAATAGAGAAGCTCAATTCATATACAACGAGATCATGTACAATGAAAGCTTTTCAAAAATAAAAGAAGACTGAAACCCGCATGAAGACTTTTTGCTTATTTTTTCTCTCCTACTCAACCAAAGAAAAAGAATAACCAATGGTTGCATGACCTGTCCATGAAAGGTAATGAAGAACAATTGGTTCTCATGAAGCACATGAAAATATACAAGAATCAAGGCCACTCATCTTAGGGCCGTCCAATCCAATCATGGAGAGAAAATGAAGGTTAAAGAAAATTTACATGTCATAAAGGGATCACATCCATCGAAGTGTAAGCATAATCTAAGGGTGACAAATGAAGTATTGTAAAGATCAAAACCCTAGCCACCTTTTCCATGTTAAAAAGTCAACCTAAAACCCCAAGGAAAGGAAGATCTTAACCACCTATAGTTCACCTTTACTTTAAGGTTTCTAAAAACATAACACACACCATTTCCATGCACTTTCTAATTTTGGAAACCCTTAGATTCCATCACCTACATTCCATTTCTCCCACTTTCCTTCTCCCTCTTTCCATTCCCACTTATTCCTTATCTTCCCATTAAGTATTTTCTTTTTCTTTTTCTTTTTCTTTTTTTCCTATCTCACCACCTTTCATTTTCCAATACAAATCTACACTTGAAAAAGACGCCTCCCCGCCACCTACTTACCACTTTTTTATTTTGACCAAAGTCAACAAAACTCCTTCCCTTCGTTCTTAAGTTACCTCTTTTCCTTTCTTTTCTATTTCTTTCTTTTCCTACTTATTCTCTTTCCTTCCCATGCTTGTTTCTTTTCTCATTCTCTTTCATTCCTTTTATTTTCTCTTTCCAGTTGCCTAATATGAAATTCACAACCCCCTTAACTTACCTTCCTTCCATCAAATCTCATCCATTCCACACTATTATTTCTTCTTTTCATCCTGAGATCTTAACCATCTATCTTTAGGGCTTCCTTTCCTCAAACTCTATAAATAAGATGCTTACATTTTCCTAGTACTTGAAAGCTAAATCTAATAGAAATAAAGGAAAAGAGATCATGCTTGCCAAAGCTCTCCTAAGATTAAAGACAATCCATTGGAAAAGATGTAAGGAAGCTCAACCATTCCCATTTTCCTCCTTTCTTTCTTCCATTCTCTTATCATCCCCTTTGTCTCATTCTCCCTTCACCCTCACATGTTCACATATCTTCATTCCCACATGTTTTCTACCCATAACACTCTTTGTGCTACACACACCACTTCCATTCCTCCTTACATGCCTTGAATCATGACCATACATACAACCCCTTCCATTCACCTTCATTCCATACCTCACTCTCCACTAACCTCTGCATAACTTTTCTTCACAAGCATTATCCCTCCACCACTTTATATCACATGCATTCACTCCCTTTCTCACCTATCTCTTCCAAGCCTAAATCCTTTCATTTTCTAGCCCTCCACCTTCCACTTATCTCTTTCTTTAAGATTTCGGAATAAAGGAAAATAAAGAACACCTTCTAATGATAGTCAAGGACTTTTCTAATTTCTAAAGCATGGTTGAGAATTACTTTGGGTTTTGTAGCATGTTGGGATAAGTAGATAAGAAAAGCTTGGTTATAGATTATTGCACTTTGGGTTGAATTTAAGTGTATAGGCAATTGTTGAGTAAGACAACAAGAAGATTGTAAACCAATGTTCAAGACAAGAAAGGAGAAGAGGACTTATAAAGAGCCCTGTTGAGTGACACAATGAAGGACTCCTATAGCAGCTACTTAAAGGAAGTTTCTTTATTTACTTTATTTCCTTTTCTTTCTTTGTTGTAATCATTGTAATTAATCTCCATTAGTAAAAAAGTTACTTTCTTTTTTGTATTTTGTTTACTTTCTTTCCTTGCTTTATATCTTAGTTAGTTTTTAACTTTAGTTTATTTCCTTACTTTGAATTAGTTGTTTAGATTAGTTGTATAGTTTAATGTTTTCCCTTTCTTTCCCTGTTGACTAGGTTTAAAGTAAAGTAACCTAGTTTTAATTAACTCTTTTTTATTAAAGAGTTTTCTTGAGTATCACTCCAATGGAGGCATTGTTTCTCTTTCTTTGGTGATTACTCTCTAATATATCACATATATATAGGTGAGAAATCTTCTCCATAGGCAAACCCTAGCTTAAGACAACTTCTATTCCAGTCACTGCTCAACTAGCTTGTTTGGTGTGACCTCCTATGAATCTTCTAAATGAAATCTCCTCCTAGCTCACTAATTATGAAGCACTTTCCTTATTTGACATAAATAGTCCCAAAACTAGGGCATTTTTTTTTTATTGGACAAGATGATGTGACATCTAGCATATCCACTATGATGACTTAGGTTTTTAGATGCATTTTAAAGTCATTTTATTCAAAAGTAAGGATCCCTTATTTGAAAATTTCTTTTTGAAAAAAAAAAAAAAGCAAAAACATTTATCTATGAAAACACCTTTTTAAAACTCTGGGTGTTAGATATCTCATAAAAATTGGATTTAACAACAAAATGGACATCCATTTCTACCAAAATTGTGGCAAAGTCTCCTCTGTATATCATACATCTGCATTTAACGCATGCGATGCAACAACTTGATAAAAAAAATTTAGTATCAACAATACAAAAATATGTGGAGACTTAGTGTAATGACTCCAATTTTGTAATATTAAAATCTCAAGTTAGCAATGAAAAGTTCAGTTTTTGAAGATAAGGGCATTTTAGTCATTTCACTATTCACCTTGACTAAACCCAGGAATTTGGTCCTAAAAATGGTGTCATTAGATGTGTCTCAGAAAAAGGAATCCAACGAGACCAAAATCACCCAAAACGGAGTTAAAATGAGCAAGTTATGGCCCTTTGAAGTTCAAAGGCAAAAATGTAATTTTGTTAAAAAACGAATTTACCCTGCAAAAACACAGGGGCCCGTTTTGATACGGGCACCCCTTCATCTTCAACCTCTAGAGGGTTCTAGAACGGCTGTGATTGGAGGAGAAATCACCGCCATTCTAAAGGTTTCTCCACCGCCATTCAAAGATGGTGAGAGCCCCCTCCAGAACCCTCTCTTAGCTCTATAAATAGAGCTCTTGGGCGCCCCTAATGGCAGCCCAAAACGTTGAAGAAAACCCGTTGAGGAGCAGTGACCTAGAGGAGAAAAACCTAGCAACGAGCCAGGTACGCCCAAGATCCCTCAAAACCCATCTCAACTATAGTTTCAAGATCAATTTCCCTATGTTTTTGCATGAAAAACCATGCAAAATGGAGCCTTGGAGACTCACCAAGGACCCAGGGACGTTCCCTGGGCCGCACTGGTTCGACAGGGTCGAACCAGGGTGTCCTGAGGACGCCCCGGTTCCCCAACGAATAGGACGTTCCAGTCGGAACGTCCCACGTCGACCGCGGTTTGAAAAACCAAACGGGTGCGTCTAGGGACGCGCCCGCTGAGGCGCACGCCGCAGACGCGCAGCGCGCTAGTGGTACGGGGTTTTTCGTTCCTTAAGGAAGCCGGGGCGCACGACACAGACGCGCAGCTCCCTAGCATTCCGTTTTTTTCATTCTTAAGATGCCTATGTATGTGCGACACTAAAATGCTTATAACTTGAGATCTAGAGCTCCGATTGAGGCGCCGTAAAAGGAGTTGTGTCCGTGTCGACGACACGGACACATCCAAACTATAAAATATCTTATCAAGGCCCAATAAAAGTAGGCATGACCCTTAGAATAGGATGGTGGCGCGTGACCACTAGACCTTTGGAAAATTGAGGATACCAAGGCCCAATTAGGACCTTAGGACACCCATAGGCATAGGGATGGACCCCTAATGCCTAAGTAATAAGACCAATTACTCTAAAACCCATAAAAGATAGGCCAAACTAACCTTAATTCCCCAAACCATGTTCAGAAGCGTCCGAGGACAAAGGGGTTAGCGCAACCTAGTCAGGTAGGTGCTCTATGGCTACTAGATTCTTTTAAAAAAACTATGATTGTAGTTACTCTCTAATAGCTGGGGCTGTGACTAACACTTTCTTGGGAATAATGTTGATTTAAACTTTGCCATGGCTAGATAATTTGAGAATGTGTTTTAACACCTGGGGTTTTTATGAAAGATTGTTTTCCAAAAGACAAAGATTTTCATGCATTCCATACTTATAAAACAAGAGATCTCGCCTTTTAATCAAAATTGCATCATATAAAAACCCGGGTCGTCAAAGTTGGTATCAGAGCACGGTTTAACGTTACTCACAACCCATTTATGAGGAGAATAACTTATAATCAAGTTTCATCCATGAAAGAGTAAGGGGTAATAGGATAACACAAACTAAGGTTTGGTGAATTACCTTGTGATTACAGATGCCTAAGAAGAAAGGAAGCACTGCTCCAAGACCTGAAGCCCCACCAGTGGACTCCACTGGGTTGGGCAATGGGATGGCTGAGTTATTCCAACAATTCTTACAAAATATGGGACAATACATGAATAGTCAAAGCCAAACTCCTACCCCCCGAGATCCTTCCCCTGATAAAGTAATAGATAGGACTGAGGTTCAGTTAGAAAGGTTTCAAAAACTAGCTCTCTCATTCACAGGAGAAGATGAAGCATCTACAGCTGAAAAATGATTAATTGACATTGAAAAGATATTTAAAGCCATGAACATAGCTGAAGAAAGAAAAGTGCCCATGGCCACATTTGTGTTTAGGGGAGAGGCTACCTTTTGGTGGGAAACAACAGAAAGAACTTATTTTGATCAGCAAGAAACAATAGGACGGGAAGAGTTTAAAAAGGTCTTTAATGACAAATATTATCCTAAACACATAAGAAAACAAAAGGAAAAGGAATTTATGGACTTAGAACAAGGAAATATGACTGTCCAACAGTATGAAAATAGATTCATTAGCCTCCGAAGATTTGCACCACGAGCTTGTGCTGATGAGGAAGATGCGGCAGAACGATTTGTAGATGGACTCAACCCAGGACTCAGGAGCAGAGTTCTAGGTTTCCAACCTTCCATAGTAGCCAAAGCCGTAGAGATGGCCTCCCTATATGAAAAAGATTATCAAAGGAATCAGGCAATAAAGGAAACTAAGAACATCAACACCATAGGAAATAAAGGAAAGAGACCATTTCAGTCTTTCGAACCCAGGTCACCTTTCAAGAAGCTGTTTGAAAACAAAGAAAGAAGACCAGACTGGAAGACATGCCCTAAGTGTAACAGGTATCATTCAGGCAAACCATGTCCCATTTCCAACATCACTTGCTATCTTTGTGGAGAACCAGGACATTTTGCTAGGGATTGTTCTAACAAGGAAGTTGAAGAGCATAAAGAAGATTAAGTTCCAAAAAGCCAAGGACGTGTCTTTGCCCTCACTTCCAGTCAAGCCCAGCCTTCAAACGCTATAGTTGAAGGTACCCATAGAGTTGACAGAGGATCTCAAGCTAGAGACGAGACCAGTTGAGATTCGGAATCGAAAGAGTAAGAAGCTGTGGAACAAGGACATACACTTAGTCAAAGTCTTGTGAAGAAATGTGCACATGGAAGAAGAGACTTGGGAACTAGAGTCAGAAATGCGAGAAAAGTACCCCGAGATCTTTTGACTGTATATAGTAGAATTTTGGGGGCAAAATTCCCCTAAGGGGGTAAGAATGTAATGACTCCAATTTTGTAATATTAAAATCTCAAGTTAGCAATGAAAAGTTCAGTTTTTGAAGATAAGGGCATTTTCGTCATTTCACTATTCACCTTGACTGAACCCAGGAATTTGGTCCTAAAAATGGTGTCATTAGATGTGTCTCAGAAAAAGGAATCCAATGAGACCAAAATCACCCAAAACGGAGTTTAAATGAGCAAGTTATGACCCTTTGAAGTTCAAGGGCAAAAATGTAATTTTGTTAAAAAACGAATTTACCCTGCAAAAACACAGGGGCCCGTTTTGATACGGGCACCCCTTCATCTTCAACCTCTAGAGGGTTCTAGAACGGCTGTGATTGGAGGAGAAATCACCGCCATTCTAGAGGTTTCTCCACCGCCATTCAAAGATGGTGAGAGCCCCCTCCAGAACCCTCTCTTAGCTCTATAAATAGAGCTCTTGGGCGCCCCTAATGGCAGCCCAAAACGTTGAAGAAAACCCGTTGAGGAGCAGTGACCTAGAGGAGAAAACAAGGAGAAAAACCCAGCAACGAGCCAGGTACTTCCAAGATCCCTCAAAACCCATCTCCACCATAGTTCTAAGATCAATTTCCCTAGGTTTTTACATGAAAAACCATGCAAAATGGAGCCCTGGAGACTCACCAAGGACCCAGGGACGTTCCCTGGGCCACACTGGTTCGACAGGGTCGAACCAGGGTGTCCTGAGGATGCCCCGGTTCCCCAACGAATAGGACGTTCCAGTCGGAACGTCCCACGTCGACCACTATTTGAAAAACCAAACGGGCGTGTCCAGGGACGCGCCCGCAAAAGGGACAGTCAGGAGGAAAACCCGGCGCGTCTGTAGACGCGCCCGCTGAGGAGCATGCCGCAGATGCACAGCGCGCTAGCGGTGCAGGGTTTTTCGTTCCTTAAGGAAGCCAGGGCGCACAACGCAGACGCGCAGCGCCCTAGCGTTCCGTTTTTTCATTCTTAAGACGCCTATGTACGTGCGACACTAAAACTCTTATAACTTGAGATCTAGAGCTCCGATTGAGGCGTCGTAAAAGGCGTTGTGTCCGTGTCGACGACGCGGAAAATACAAACTATAAAATCCCTTATCAAGGCCCAATCAAAGGTGGGCATGACCCTTAGAATAGGATGGTGGCGCGTGACCACTAGACCTTTGGAAAACTGAGGATACCAAGGCCCAATTAGGACCTTAGGACACCCATAGGCATAGGCATGGACCCCTAATGCCTAATAAGACCAATTACTCTAAAACCCATAAAAGATAGGCCAAACTAACCTTGATTCCCCAAACCATGTTCAGGAGCGTTCGAGGACAAAGGGGTTAGCGCAACCTAGTCAGGTAGGTGCTCTATCGCTATTAGATTCTTTTAAAAGAACTATGATTGTAGTTACTCTCTAATAGCTGGGGCTGTGACTAACACTTTCTTGGGAATAATATTGATTTAAACTTTGCCATGGCTAGATAATTTGAGAATGTGTTTTGACACCTGGGATTTTTATGAAAGATTGTTTTCCAAAAGACAAAGATTTTCATGCATTTCATACTTATAAAACAAGAGATCTTGCCTTTTTATCAAAATTGCATCATATAAAAACCTAGGTCGTCACACTCAGTCTCCACATCAACTCAATTGAAGACTTAAAAAAAAAAGAAAAAAAAAAGAAGAAGAGTTTTTAAGACATTTAAATCAACTCCAAGACTTTCTCAAAGTAAAGCCAAAATCTACTCCATGTCATAGTCCATAGCCCATATGCTTGTATCAGATGTATAAGAGTCCCCATCATATGGAGAATTTAAAGTTTATATACATATATAGTCCATAAGAGATACAAATCAAAGTGTACTACTACACATACACCAACGAAGTCCGCTTCAATCGCTATAGGTCATGTCTACTCCTTCAAAAAGTTGCACCAATCTAAATCATTGTCATTGATCTAAGATATTTTAAACTAAGAATTTACAATATCTCAACAAGCCATGCTTATGTAGGTGTCTAACATCGTAATTTATTGTCTTTCATAATATTAAACAAAACAAAATTTCAATCAAAATACAATTTCAAGCTCATCAATTATTCATAAAATCATTTTCAAGAGCATAATTCTTTCATGAGAATATAAACAAGTGGGCATAAATCATGTCCAAGAGTATGGTCCCTTCATGGGGTTATAAATAAGTAGGCATGCTAATAAGTATTGTGAAGAAGTAGATATATCTAGATATGGTTTAAGTGAGAATTCATAACCAGTCCATGCCAATACCATCCATATTCTTTACAACTCATTTCTTATAAATATGGTATATCTAAGGAGTCAAAATCTCGTAAAACACCTAAATAAGTGAAAAATCCAATCATAAATGGGATACCCTATATCACAGGGTCCCACGCATGTCTCAACCACAAGTAGTCCGATCATGACTACTCATGCCAATCTCATAAACCAGCACAAGTGTTATTGCTCAGTCGTGATCGTAGTATTGTGCCTCTACAAAAGTCAACATAGGTGATATCACTCAGTCTAGATCGTAGTGTCATGCCTCCATAAAAATCAACATGTGCTATCACTCAATCATGATCGTAGCACCATGCCTCTGTAAAATCAACACAAGTACTATCATTTGGTCATGATCGTAGCATCGTGCTCCTCAAAAATCAACAGAGGGGCTATGACTTGGTCTTGATCATAGCACCTTGCCTCCAAACAAATCAACACAGGTGCTATCACCCAGTCGTGATCATAGCACTGTGATAATATCACAATAGAAATACATGGGCCACTATGTATCTACAACTTGAACCCAATCTGTTTGCATGCTCAGGCACCAATACCATGGTAGGGAGGCTACAATCCATAGTGCATTGGAAGGTGTGGACCAAATGCTAGGTGGGGCCTTCCCATGATGCCCAACCACAAGAAGCTTACTGTGTCTATATTAAGTATCTACAATTCCAGAAGATGGGTGACCAACCCTAATACCTTCCTAGCATAGTATTCATAGGGGCAAAAGCTCTCATCTAAGACAAGTCTACAAAAAACGAGCAACAAATCTAATATCTCAGTACCCAATGCAACTCATCCATTAAGTAATAACCATCTGTGAAATCAAATTTCCGAATGTAAGTCAATACTATGTAAAATCATCACTCATGCATCACATTAAATCAGGTAAATTTTTAGATTTCATAAATTAGGCTATACCACAAATCAAATCAAAACCACTAACCAATCTAAGATAATCATTTCGATGCAATTCAACTATTTTCTAATAGAAAATTACTCGCTAATCAATTTTACTATTTAATCCTAATAGATTAGGGTTCTATCAAAATCTGATTATGTAGAAAACAACAATGATGTAGAACACCTACATGGAACCGCAATCCCAAATACTCCAAAAATCAACAAAAGCTACAAATCCTCAATCTCTATCACGTAAATTTGGGGAACATACCCTCAACTTCATCAATTCATCGAATTATAATTTTTAATGGTATAAGACTCCAATCTGTAGACTAATCCAATTTGTACATTTAGTGAGTCTAAGTCCTTGGAATCCATGTTCCAAACCTTGATCAATGACAAGAATCTTTGTTCTAATGATTTGGTTAGCAGTCTAAATCTGTCTATTCATACCTTGATTAGTTTATTTGCATCTCTTCAGACGATTGGTTTCATGAACCACTAATCCAAGCCACTACTTAATGATCTATTTTTTTTTTTATCTATTTAACACAAATACTACAATAGGTTTCTGCGCATCCGACTGCGATGTAATGATCCACCATCATTAACTCATTGGCAATCACGATTCATCATATTTGAAGCAAATTCGGCCTCTAATTTAATCATGAATGATTAGATTTGTGTGGATTGTCAATCCCCAGTCAAGGATTGTCATTTATAGTTCAAACACAATAATCATAGGGTTTAGATCTATTTAATCAATCAAAATCTGATGGTTTGTAATTATTAGATCCCATCACAGCCTAGGATTTGGAGTGTAAACCACATCAAATTGAAATTAGAGACCATTAGATTACTGATATAGCTTGGTCTTATCATCATTTTGGGAGCCTATGGGTTAGATCTTTGTTTTTCTATGTGCATGCTACAAATATTAAAATATCTTACCTTTTATGCATGATTCCTAGCATAGACTGTTGTTGAAAATATCCAAACACAGTTAGACCAAGGTAATAGGCTTTGGTCATGACTGTGCACCTCTATCCATGCAGGATCTCCAATGAATTTCCCTTAGATTACAATTCAATTGGATGAGTTTACTTAGGGCATTGGGGTGAACAACATGAACGGCTTGAATCTCCAACCTAGTCACCATCTCTAGTGTGCCAATTGGTGACTGATGGTTCCACTTGAGACCCCCCAAATTTCTTACTAGAGGAGAAAGGGAAGATGAGAGGTGAAGGCATTTGGGGTTAATAAGAATGGTGCGGCCAACCAGTGTAGGGGCATGTTGGGTCAACTATACTATAGGTAGAATAGAAATAGAGAAGAAGGGAAACCTAGCACGATCGGTTGGATTAGGTGAGTGCATCGGTCAGTTGCGTGAGTGAGGGAGAGACAGGAAAGGGGATGGGGGTTCTTTGGGTTTCTATGTGGTTGACTAGAGGGGGAGGAGAAATGGGAGTCTTACACGATTGACTGAATTTGGTGGTGCTTGAACTTCTTTCAAACTAGAGGCAGAGAGAAACAGGGGAGAAAACAATGTGCAAGAGTTTTGTTTTACTAGGCTTCACTGGAGAAGGAAGATTGAAGGAGAGGAGATCGCACAAAGGCAAGGGGAGATCGAAAGGAAGGGTGAAAGCAGTAAATCCTACGAGGATGAAGCACAGGCTATTGGGCTGGCTACTATCCTAGTCGTCGAATGCCTCTGGAGGTGGATTGGGGTTGTGTCAATGGAAGGAAAGCTTCGGCAATCATTCTGGACATTGTTGGAGAAGATGGGAGATTGCCCCGGATGCAACCCCGACCCATCGCAGGGAGGTCAGGTGACATGTGATGGGCAACCCCACTCATATGTTGAGCTTGACGCCCACGCATGGTGCCTGGGTCAAATCTCAATCAAACTGGGGTGTTGATATCAATTTCAATCCCCTTCAAATTTGTAAAATTTTAGAGGTTTTTTGCCTTGATCTTTGTTTTGCACAAACTTAGTGTCGTTGAAATTGTCTTTACATATACATTCCAAATTTGATGTTTTGGGGTCAAATTTTGAGTTTTTAAATTAGTCATTTTCACATAATTTAATTTTGACAAAATTTAATTTATGATTCTCTTCCAATTAAAAATGTAGTGTAAATATATAGAAAGGAACTCAAAATTGAGGGTTGTTATATCCACCCATTAATAACCACATGTACTCTACATTCAAAGATTAAATTACAAAGATACCCTTTATATCAATTATCATTTTACCCCTATAAGTAATTACCATTATAACCTCCCACTCGCATATATTCATTTGTGATACTATCATGGGGCATGCTGCACCCACTTAGCCTTAGGCATGTCACCTTTGTACAATTAAAAACATTGGGCCCCATCTTAATGAACTTTAAATATTTTTCAAAAATCCTTTTGTGAATATCTTATATCAAATAGATATACATATGAAATTAATTTGTATAAACATTTTATCAAACATCGTCAAGGCCTTGAGTTTTTCCAAGTCTATCTATAAGATGCCAAGCAATTAATATCTTACTCTATATAAGAGTGTGGGTCTCATGTTGGATATCCTACAACCCTCATGAGATTGTATATGTTCCTATGTCCTTAGAATCAACCTCAATTAGATCTCATTATGTAATAAACCAAAGACGAATAGATATTCCTCAAGTCTAAGGATAGCAATGTTTATGTATATCTAATAGTATTAAATATTCTAAACATTTGAAGTCATATCCTATGTGCAAAATACTTTCACACATTTTATGTATTTTCAAGGTCTCTCCCTTATATGATTTAAGAATTGATCATCTCTATCTTATAGAAACACCTTATTTGATAAATATTCAAGAATGAGGTTTCTTATTCTTATACTTACTTGAGGACTATTTTAGGTTTACATAAAACCAAAATTTCATTTCTCAATTTTATGTTTCTCAACTATCATTTTATGAAACTGCTACTATGTTGCCTAACATCTTGAGATTATTTCATGAATCTCAAATATATATTGTTAGGTTACAACAAATCTTATTAAAGATTATAGTTAGTTGTATAATTGGTATACTATAATAACAAATGATTGTTTCTGTTCAATTCATCTCATGACAAATATCATATATATAATTAGCTTTCCAGACATACATTTCTCGTAAAAGTCACCTCCCTTGCGTCATGGATGATCCATTTGAGAAAATTTCTATTGACTTACTCGTAAAGGAAATTGCATTCGTCGTCATCGTTTGGCCCATATATGGCATAAAAGGAAGACATCTACAGTTGTCCACGACTTGGAAGAGTAGTGAGGCTGACTAGATACATGTTTCCTCTCAATGATAGTATTTTTGTTGATATCCCAAGCCAGTAACAAATCTTCCAATCTCCCAATGGAGTCCACATGGATATAGTCATATTGCTTCATGAGTCCATTACTCTTTTAGGTGAAGTTTGACCATTTTTCTTATTTAGTCTCTTAAATGGTGATGAGCCGAGGCTTGTACATGGCAATCATCTATGTCATTTTGGGATTTTTTGAATGGGTCTCCCATGCCCTGGTATTCCATGAAAGAATGATCATTGAAATTCCAATTCGCCATCTTCTAGACCTTAGCTACACTCATTGTCCTCATCTTCAACTGGAGCATCCATCGTCCTACCTTCTGATACTATTTTTGCCAACACATGTTATCATTCCTGTTATCAGATAAGATCTGTGTTATCAGATAAAGATTGGTGTTATCAAATAAGATCTGTGACTAAACAGATACATTATCTTTGGTGCTTTTCTATATGTAACTTCTATACAAGCCTATTTGTATTACTCGAATCAATCTATCTAATAACAATGTAGATTCTAACATAGTACCAGAACCATAGGGTGAAGATCTGTTGCCCGATCGTCCCGAAGGGATCTGTCCGTTTTTGCTAACTCCTCTCCCTATTCTTTCCAATCTCTGCTGGATCAATATCAATTTGAACAATCTTCGCTCACATCTTCGCGCTCCTAATTCTCTCTTGCTATTCGGTTCATTGATCTTTGGCTAGAAAAGCAAATCCGAATTCGCTTTCTTGGTTATAATGTCTGATCCGTGACCGAAATAACAGATCGGTGATATTTCTCTGACTCTCCTCCTCTCGTTTCTGCTTGGCAATCAGTAGCAGAAGTGGATTCATTCTCATGGCTGGAGAATGGATCAGATTCCTGATTCTCTCTCTCTCTCTCTCTCTCTCTCTCTCTCTCTCTCTCTCTCTCTCTCTCTCTCTCTCTCTCTGTTCGGCTTGTGCAATAGTAGTCATAGAAGAATATCTAACCCTCGAGCCCCTCCTTCAGTCCTGAGCAATCGCCACCTTCTTCGGCCAATCAACGATCGGTTCTCTAGCCGGAGCAACCGCGGTTGAGATCGCCACCCACGAGCATTGTCTTCACTCGCAAGCACAATAAAAATCAAAACAGACAATGAGCTATCTTCGGTATTCTTGCCATCTGGATATAAGTAAATTGCCCATTGGCATCCTCCAACCATGAAAGTATCACTCGAGATATACTTTCCCGTTCTCATTCCCTTTGCAAGCGAAAATGTTGGAGAAATAGAGCATAGATTACAAGTCTGAAGGTTCAAAGGGAGAATGGTTCGGAATTCTGAACAGCAAAGTTGCTGCTGAATGAAATTTTAGAACTGTCTGGCTGCGGGAGATGCAGGCAAAGGAGGGGCTCTTTGGAGTTAGGAAACGGAGTTGGCTTTTATGTTTCCACGCTCTCTCTTTTCGTCCTTTTTTTTTTTTTTTTTTAAACTTTGCCTTGCACTAAAATTAAGTTGATTAAAGAGCGGGCTACTTATGTTAGTTGTAGAGTTTCATTCATGAACTTATAGAGCCATAAAGTCGTCTATTAATTTCACCTAGTAATTTGGGTATGGCAGTTCCATTGTTCATCTCCGAGATTGCATCGGTAAAACATTGAGGGATGCTTAACATATTCTTCCAGTTATGGTGACTACCGAAATTTTGATTTCCTACTTGATCAACTAGTGGACTTCTAGTCTTCTTCTTTATGGATGGATGATGTCCTTGGGTCTTGCTAGCTGCCGGCACTCCCTTTCTCGGCATTCGACTCTCACCTTCACACCTGCCATGTTAGTGGAAGCACTAGTCTTGGACCCAACCTGGCAAGTGTCACAATACACTCAACCCTTAACAATAAAACTAAGAATAAGCCCAGCCCTAGCAAACACAAGGAGGAACAGTAGTATCAACAAGGGGTTTAGGATTCACGACTGAAGCCTACAATTACAGTCATCATGAAGATCATCATTTTCAGATCTTGTTGATTGCATCTATAGTCAATGATATCAGATCTTGTTGATCATTTTCTTGATTACCAATCTCTGATCTTGATCAATCTTTCTATCTTGTCAATTGTATGCGTAATTGCCGATCTCCAATCTTATTGATCATATCTATGATTGCCAATCTTTGGTTTTCTTCCTTTCATTGATGATTTTGCATGGTTTGCCTTAATCATTATTGATTTCAAGACATTTGAAGTTCAATGCTCTCCCAAGAACCATGCCCAAGCCTCCCACTTTCTCATACTAGTCATCGACATAGAGGAATCACGACTTATAGGCGTGGGAATTGTGTCATCTAATTTTCCTTATCAAGAGATCAATCTTATTGAATTCATTTGCTAAGCCCTTAATGAGACATCTTCTAGCAAATTAGGCTTCCAACTACCATTGATCATCCAATTATTCTGATGGACTGCCTTGAATCGCTTCAATTGTCATTCGATTTCGTGATCAATGTTAAAGGATATAATGCTCATTACCAAGGATCTTTATCCATTAAAATGCAATCAAGATTGGTTCATTGAAGAAGACATCACCAATTTTGGATCTAGTTCCAATAATAAAGGAAGCATGGATTGACTTGAGATTATGCTCATTAGGAAGCAATCCTTCAATTATAGCATTTAATTAATAAATTAATACCAAAATTATCTTTGCATCAGCTTGAGAGAGAATGTTATCAGATAAGATCTGTGTTATCAAATAAAGATTAGTGTTATCAAATAAGATCTGTGTCATCAGATAAAGATTAGTGTTATCAGATAAGATTTGTGACCAAACCGATCTACATTATCTTTGGTGCTTATCTATATGTAACTTCTATATAAGCCTATTTGTATTACTCTTTGAATCAATTAATTCAATAACAATGCAGATTCTAAAAAATCCTTCTTGTAAATCAATGTATAAGGATCTTAAATAGTTGATGTTCTCCCTATCATCCTCAGTATGATTGAAACCCGAAATGTCACATAGTTAACAAAAATGGGCCTTTTCTTTGTTATATGGCCATCTAGAAGAAAAGTAATCCATCAACTGGCTTATCTAATTGGTTTCTGCTCTAGTTCATGAGCCAATTAACCTCTATTCTTGGCTAAGAATATGCAACCATAAGATTAGCACTAGATCCAACTGTAGGTAGACGGTGGATCATCATAATATTACGTCCAGACGACCAATGATTCTTTCCGATTGCATAGGGTGCATGATATGGTCGAGCACGAGACGTATTACGAGGGCCACCAATTCATTTTGATTGAAAATGTTCCAAGTTGGATTTGGCAGGTGGGCGATTAATTGGTTTCATCTCTGTATCCACATCCACTACTGCTCTACCTCGATAGGCAACATTTGCCGCAAGAGAAGAGATTGTCTCAAGAGAATTTTCCATTGGCTCGGTAATTATAAAGTGAGGCTCTTTCTAGGAGCCTAAACGGGAGACTTTACCCAGACATGTTTTATGAAATATCTATGCCATTCATCTTATTTACCGGCAGTCCAATACCAATTGAATGACTATTTGGTTACCGCATTTTTTTACATTTAGCCTAAACAAGTGTCACCAAAAAGGATAAATGGCATAAATGTTACAGAAATATAATGTATCCCTATGTGGAGTCTCCCGCCGAGGCTCCTAATTATCATTTTTCATTTAATTTGGTAACTTTACTAGACACTATATAGACCATAGAATGGCAGAGGAGAAGCAATAAAAATAGCTACGACAATCTCACTAAACGCCCGTCGGAAACTACAAAAGATGATGGTATTGAACTAGCCATTTGAATTCGGGCACCTCACAGCACTCAATTCATTTGGAGGAAGTTTGACCTTCTGTAAGTATTCGGAGACCAAGGGAGGATTATGTGGACCAGTCGCATCATCATTTGATTCGTCATGCTTCATTAACGAGTGCAAAAGCATATTCAGGTACCTTGCCCTTCGCCACACGAGATTACTGTCCAACTTAACAGGAGTCAGTTCTGTTGCTCCCATTGTACATGTAGTTAGAACCACGAGGAAAAAACGGAAATTAAGGGTCGTATCAAATTAGGTGCACCATAAATTACAGTTCACAGCTGTAAGCTCGATGGTGGGATGTTAATCATGTCACCGGGAGTGATTTGTGGAATGATATTGAGAATCGTGGATGAGGATGAGGGATTATCAGTGGAAGAAGGGACGAATCAGGTACCAATGAGGTAGGCCATCTGATCGACAGAGTAGTAAATAATGGAGAGAACAAGGGAATGCTCTAGATAAGAAGACGATAGAGGCTCAAGGGACACGGTAAGAGGGAGAAAGATCACGATTCACATTGCATGGTAAACCCCAGAAGAGTAAACATTTATGGCAATCAATCATTAGCATATAATACGCATCATTTCTGTCATATCTCTAACATAAACTGACAAAAGGCTCGGCCTGAAGCCTATGTTCAATCGATCAGTTTGACCAGTTTAGAGGAAAGGGCATGGCTCCCAAACAGATTTTCAATTGATTAGTCTAGACTGGATCCAACCCTATCAACTAACTAACCATGAATAGACTGCTCTATCTTCTCATCCTCACTCTATAATGATCAACTAAATAACCATGATTGGACAGTTCTAGCCCCTCAAGCATTCTTATTCAATGACGGTTAGAGATGATCTAACTCGAACTGCTGACTTCCACCACTTTAGGGTGACTGCTGTTGAGTTATCAATCGCCTGCCACACCGAGTTGTATAGCTTCGCTCATGAATCATGGAGACCGTATGGGCAAAGTTTTGAACGCCTTGTTTCCTCTCATTGAAAAACATTTTCCTCGGATAATCGTAAAGAGTCATCTAATCCAGAGTCTTTAGCCTGGTAAATATCTAAAGTAGAAAAGATGGGATGAACTGGCTGGATCAAACTAACAAAGGTCACAGACCATGTTAACTAACTGAATATGATGGAGATAATTCACACAAGATTCGCCGCATACCTGGATAAGAAAACCAGAAATTCCATTCCAAAATGCTTAGTTCTATAGACAAGCATATGGACGAAAGCACCTCATCTATGAACGAAAGGGAATCCAAAAAGGTGGTTCTTCATAATTGATATAAACATCCAACGTTGCATGCCCTTGAGAACTCAACTAGGGACTCTGAAACAGCAGCACCTAGAATATTCCAGTGAGAAGATTTGCCGCAGTAGAAAGAGCTGCTCCAGTTATGGCACACTGAACAATCTGCTCATGCGATGGATCATCAGTAGTCAGCGCCAATGCTGCCCCAGTGACTGCCCCAGCAACGGCACTGTTTTTCTGGAAGAAGATCAAGAAACAGTTCCATTCACGAAAGCAGTGCATTTTGTTTATCATCAGGACTAGACTTTAGTATATATAATATCCAATAACAAAAGTAAGGTTCTTTCTGAATTACCCAATCATGGCAACCACGCGCCTCTCTTAGACCATATGTGAGGCCGGAGTACATGCCAGCAGCCAGTCCTGTAACAAATCTTATGTTAAAATTAAACATTCTTGCATTTTTTCTCCAACACTTAATCTGCTCCATATTTGGGAAAGATGACTATGACTGTCAGTTGACAAGCGGCTGATGACTACCACACGTCAATCCAGTGTTAAATCGATAAAAGCACATACTAAAAGTAAATGAACACCAACCCAACCAAAACTGGAAGTAACTCCAATGGCTCGGTCAAACCCTATTGCCCACTTGGAGCAGATTCCCTTCGATAACCATTTCAGACAGACAAATTATTGTTCAGATCTATTGGCAAGCAGGCATCAACATACAAGAACCCTCACAAGCCGTTGGAAATCCTACTTGTTTTGTCATCCTTCTTTATGATGCTCAAGGTCTGACCAATCAAGGAAGGGTATGCATAGATAGTTGATCATTCTTCTGTTGATTTCAGTTTGTCTTTTGAATGTGCCTGATTCTGTCATTGGTTGTGCAGCGCGTTTGTGCAAGCACGGGTCAAGCATTTACATTGATACCATGGTCCCTGCATTTTTCTTAGAATACTAGTAAATTTGTTGTATAATGTCATACTCACATGCATCTATGGACTTATGTAACTTCTATCTATTTGGTTAAGCATTTCTCTTACCTGAGAAAAAATCCAAGGCAAAAGAGAAATAAAAGACTGGAAATAGTATCCAGGATAAAGATTTCATCTAGGAGATTGTGTCCTCCAATTAATACAGCTACACAGGAAAGTCCATATCTGATTAATCAAAGAATGGTTCTTATTATATGGCAATTCAAGTATTCATCTAATTTTAAAGGCAAGCAGAGCACTTCAGACAAGAAAAAGTAATAGCTTACATGCCAAATATGAAGTTCTATGACCAGTATGAACGGGAAAATATAAAAGGGAGGAAACTAGAAATTGACTCACCCCACTGCATTGACTCTTTCCCCGTGTTCTTCACCTAAAATGAAAAATTCAAGTCTTAAGTTTATTTGTCACCACTGACGAAAATGCACTATACCTACATCAATAACAATACTAAAATACCACTTCAAGTCTATGACATGAGAAAAAGGATCATATTAACCCACTATTGCTTACCATGGCATCCAGGGATTTCTGACTAATCTCTCCTGCAAATAGCAGAAGCAAGTTATTCGCTGTAAAAAACAGGGAAAACTAAAACATTGACGGGAATTAGAATTGCTTTTTGGTATTGCAATTAATAGACAGAGCATTCATGTTGGATTTCTTGGAGTGAAGAGATGCTCCTTCTGTCACCTTACTGGACTCTAACTTGTGAGTGAACCAAACCGGCAACAAATCACCTAGCAAGATCATATGATTATGGAAACTTGTGAACGAAAATATCTGTGTAACGTCTCATAGGCACCCTAAAACCATAGGCAGATTATATAGGAACAAACAATGTAAAGCTTTGGAGTTTTACCTGTGTGATCTTTCTCCATTTTTGTGTTTTGGGTGACCAACACCAGGGATGAGCATAGCATTCAAGGATAAGTCAGTTACCATGTCCCAAACATCTCTACAAGGTATAAGCCAAGACCACTAGCATAGTGCTGAAAGGAGCGTCTGCCGTGGTAGCCTGAAGTAGGTCATGGATCCAAGGCTGCTACTGCCTGTGTGTGTGTCAAACACAATCTTCAAGAAAAGACACATTAGATAAATTTGTGTCTTTAGCGATTGAAGACATACCAACAGGACAACCCTATTCGTTTGCCATGCCTCAATGGTCATTCAAGCAAATGACACCAAATTATCATTTCTTGCTCACACATGTCCCATATTGGATACTCAGAAATAATTAGCACGCTTTTTGTATATTGAAATCATGCCTAAATGAAATTTAACCATGCATTTATTCTTTGACACAGAAATCACATCACTTCAAGGACTCTTGTAAAATCTGTGGTGACATCCAGTGGCTCTTCTAGTTTCCTTTCTCATTTTCAAAGGCTGAAACAATAAACTGAAGACAGCATCTAATTAAAATCCCTCAAGTTTGAAGGATAACCAATTAATATTGAGCTTGGATCAAGTTAGTATTTTCATTTTTCCCTTTCTTTTTTTATACCTTTTCTGCGGATAACTTATCATAGATACCCCAACCATTCCCAACCCCGAACCCAAAGAAAAACAAAAAACATTGGCATAATGTAGGAAGTAAAGTTGTATACTTAGATCACGCCCTCAAATATAATTTCGGAAATATTAAGTACCTGTTAGTCCTGACAGACGCCTCTTGCTCCTTGTGGTCTGCGGCATCCCACTAGAATCGACACCTGCAACTAAAAAGTACAAACATACTTCATACTAACCTCAATCTCCAAAACATGGTCTGTAGCTAGTGAGTTTATATGCTAATAAGACCTAGATATGTCTAATTAACTTGAGCTTGAGCTGAATGTTTTCAGATTTCACTAAAATCCAAGTGGATTTTGTAGGTCAAGAAACCAAATTTCCAAGTGAAATTTCCATAAAGGGTAAGTCTCTTCATGGATGCTTTGAACAGACACATGACAGTATAGGTCGCAGGAAATCATACATATGTAGACTCTTTAAAGAGAAGTCTACACTGGTCTGCATTGTGCCCCTTTTTGGGGACCCATCTGGTTGTGCACCATTTGCCTTGTCTATTTATTAGTCAGGTACTCCTTGGTATTAATTTCCAAGGCCATTCTTCTGGTGTTGTTACTTTGAAGAATTTGGAGTGCTATAGGCATGTATTGCAATGCCTAGTGTCCAAACATATTGATTCCCACTGGATTCTCTTAAAAGATAGTTAAAAGTAGTTCACAGTCACAACTAACATTTTCTTTGCTAGGCGACTAAAACCAACTTAGAAGACTTGGACCAACTTAGAAGACTTGGACTAATCGAGGTGCCACTTACACCCTACTTGCCTTTTCTAGTTGTTCCCCTTCAAAATGGTTTGAATGGTCTAAGCACCAAACTTCATGCTTGTTACATGTTTTATCCTATTCTTTAGGTATAATTTTTAACTTAATAAATATAGAATAAACAATGGCTGTAAATTTTAACATAAAAGAACGTGGAATAAATTATTTTACAAGCATGAAATTTGGTACTCAAATCATCTAAGCCATTCTCAGCATGGTGAGCAACTTAGATCTACAAAAAGAAGCAAGTGCAAGGCAAGTAAAGTGGCACTTGGATTAAGAGACATCTGGATTTATCATTCCTCAAAATGAAAACTTGAACCGCCTTAGAGGCATATGCTAATTGGTCACAGCTAGGTGTCATCTTATCCACCATTAGAAGTGAGTGGATTCCAATTTCCAAAGTCTGTGGATTATGGAAGTCGAGTCACTCTTCCATGCATATGAGTAGAAAGTGATCACTCTCTGGTGTTACATTTTTAGGATAGAGGAATGATAGGAGAGTGTGTGTGATGGGCCCATAAATGGCTGATCAGACCTGTTCATCGGATTATCTAGCTCCAGATTACTCGTATACCAAACATCAAGGTGATTGGACAAATATAAACACTTGGAAATGGGCTTTTTATGGATCTTTCCTTAAACAAGTTTCCCACTGTCCATGTGCAGTGATAGAAGGATGTATGTTCTGATCCTAAGCTCATTCAATCCTTGCTTTTTTGGAATATTAGTCATACAAAGTGAGAGAAATAATATAGACGGTCATGATCAACCATTTGTAGAGCCCATCGGCCACAAGCAGGTGCACTACAACAAGTGCTTGAACTATCCTATCATTCTTCATTTGTCTTAAGACAAAAGGATCGAGCATCTTTCTTTTACTGAAGGAAAATGCCCAACCAAGTTGGACCTTTCTATATGACATGATTGGCCATTTTCGTATGATCTGATCTGTTCATCATGTTTGGCCTGCCTTAGAATGGCTGTCCACCAATTTTCATGACCGTTGGATAATTTAAACCATGCCATTGTTTGCTTTCAAATCACATCAACTAAAACTGTTAGCCAAAAACAATAGTAGCTAGTAACCTCCAATGGGCATGAATTTAGTTACACAGCCTTGGGGCAATTGGAATTGTTCCACAAGGAATCATATCATAGTGTCCCAACACTACAGGCGACAGCTACTTGCTGTAGCGTGGCCACTCATGTTGGGCGTCACCAATGGTTGATCCAAACCGCCCATCTGAATTCTTTTTATGCCAAACGTCAAATTGATTAGATGATTACAACATTCACAAATGATCCTCCTTACTCGTTGAATATGGGTGTTTATTACCTGTTGAATATGGATGCTTCTATAAACAATGCTTCCCAACATCCATCTACCATTATCACAATCACATTTTTCTAATTCCATACTCATTAAATCCCTTTTTATTAGAGCAGTAGTCACCCAATGTTGGAGAATTCAGATGGATGGGTCTGATCAACCATTTGTGGGGATCATCACGCAAAAGTAAGGCAACATACGGAAAGAGCTGTAAAATGATATCATTGTTGCTTTTCCACCGCTAAAATGGGGAGAGCACACATGTCATGGCGGCTAGTCCGCTGATGACTCAAATAGAGCGAAATGCGATAATATTTGTAATGGATCTGAACCAGGCCACATCTCACATTTCTGATTAGAAGCCTTAGAAACTGCAAATATAATCATGAACTGTCATTCACTTGTTTTGTTTATTTCATCCTTTCCTTTTCACAAAGGAAAAAGCCATCCCCTAGTTCTGATGGTAGCACTGAGACATGCAATACTCACTAATTAGAGAAGTGAGGATGGAGACATCAGTAGTATTATCTAAACAAAGGAGTGCGTAAATCATTTTCTTAAACAAAAAAATAAAAAAGGAAGAGGAAATAGAAAGCTTACTTTCAACTGCGCTCAGATATGCTTCACGCGATACCGCCTGAACCGCACCGATCTACAACATGCAACCAACAGAAACTTGATTAAACAAGCATAGAAAGTCCACACTGCATGAGCAGCAGCGAGATTTGTGGGTTCATGGGGTCTTACACCGGCTGCTTTAACGAAGCTCTCGACCATACGATTGAGGAGGGGATGGCCGAGATCGAGGAATCCACCCTTGTCGAAGCTTTTGAACTCATCCAGGATGGACCGGGTTTCCAAGTTACTGCTCATTCTCGGTGATGATTTCTACCGACTTGCGTTTTTCTTCCTTAAGGGACTGAAGAAATCTAGTGGAAAACTGAAGGTGCAATGAGAGGGGGAACGAAGCACAAAGGACTGCGTGCAGAAAGGTGCTGCAGAAGAGTTCTTGAGGAGGAGGAAGTATTGACACGTAGAAGAGTTTGGTTACGTGTCTCCCTTCCTTCCCGCAGGAACGAAGATACGTGGCGCACAGCTTTCGCTCTGGAACTTCCTTTTCTTAATTTGAAAGACCAAAATATCCTTCTAGCTTTAGAGATGGAAAACAGAAAACTCGGGAGACTTGTTATACTGCCTGCATTGAGCATCTCTTTACTTGGCTGAGCGGGAACCTGAATATTTATTATCACATAGGGCGGTCAATTGGCGAGAATCGGATGGATCCCAATCGATTTATATCTGGCAGACAATCCTGTGCTCCCGTGCTTAGGGTTTAAATTCTTGTTCGGAATCGGATCAAATTTCAGATGATCTCGGTATAATATATAATCAAAAGTAAAAATACTTGCCATCATAAAAATAAGTCGTACATGAAGAAAGAAGTAGAAAACCTTCCTAAAGATGGTTTTTTCTTTTCTTTTTTTTCAAGCAAAGAATTATAAAGTAATTTACTCGTACACTTCTAAATCTAATCACAAGTCAAAGGAAAAAGCAGTGGCTTGAACCTACAACTAAGCTTACTTTAAAGAAGATGCCGAATTGTTTGTGATCAACTAAGCTAAATATTTTTTGGAGCTGAATTGTTTGTGATCAACTACGCTAAATATTTCTTGGAGGTTACTCTACAAAGAAAATTAGAAAGTCAAGTCCTACAGTGCTGGAGAATCTAGGTAAAAAGAAATATGATTTACTTCAGCGTTGTCAATACCATACCAAATGACATATTAGCCTTGGTCCTAAATAGTATATAGTGGCAGCATATACCATACCAGGCAATATTTAAAATTTAAAAATTTTAAAAAAATTAAAATTTTAGAAAAATAAATTCCCTCTTGCGTTTGCTTATCTGGAGTCCAAGGAAGAAATTAAGTTCTCCCATCATATACTAGTCTCAAATTCATCATGCATAAACTTGAAAAATTCCTTGTATGTTTCCATGAGTAGCTCTACAACATTATTAACATATATTTGAACAATCTAAACATCTTTGCTTTTAGTTTTTATAAACAAGGTTGTTGCGTTAAAATTTTCTTTCGTAGAACTATTTGTCATGAAAATTTTGCTCAATCTTTAATACGAATTCTTTAGTCTCATTTTAAAACATAAAAAAAAAAAATTTGAAATTTGGAGAACATGATAAGGAAATTTAAAAATTTCAAAACCTGGAGGTCGCTAAACATATACCTTCTTACCTGTAAAACCATTTAGAAAATCACTCTTAATATCCATTTTATAAAGCTTAAAACTTTTGAAACATGCAAATGCAAGAAAGCATCCTAATGGCATCAAATCTAGCAATAGGTGTAAAAGTCTCATCTAAATCAATTCCTTCCTTTCTCTTGTGAGTATTATTGACCTACAAGTCTAGCTTTGTTTGAATGACTATACCAAGTTCATCAAGTTTGTTTCCAAACATCCACTTGGTACCTATGACAAGATGGTCATAGGACCTATAAACAAATTTCCATATACCTTTCTCTCAAATTAGTTGAATTCTTCTAACATTGTCATAACCCAATGCATATCTAAAAGATTGTCATGTGTGGTTTTGGGTTCAATTTGTGAAAGAAATGTAGGAAATTAACTTTGTTTTAATTACTGCAAGTGCATAGTTCTATTGGACTATAGAATCAACAAATGCCGGTCGATCCTAGAAGGATTCATTGATAAATGAGACTTAATTAAAACTTAAATTGATTTACTCTAGCATAGTCGACAAGGAAAGCAAAGGAGAATTTTAAACTAAACAACTATTCTAACCAACTAATTCAAAGCAAGAAAATAAACTAAAGTAAAGAAATTAAAACATAAAAAAAAGAAGAAGTAAAATAACTATGAAAAGGAAAGTAACTTTTTCACTAATGGCGATTAAATTATAATGATTACAATAAAGAAAGAAAAGAAAGTAAAGCAAACAAAGAAACTTCCTTGAAGTAGCCTCTCTATGTATAATAACTCCAAGATTTAAAAGCTTAATTCCATTAATTTTATTGTAAAGAAAGGAGAAAATAATATTTTAGTTCTAGAATCCCAAGAAATGAGCTTTTTATAAAAAAATCAAATCAAGTATTGAAACCCTAGTATTTGGATTGCACTTAGAAAAACAAATCCAATGACACTAAGAATGCTGAAAAAGAGTTTGGACAAGAAAGTTATAGGATTTTTAGTTATAGGCCATTTTAATAATTGCGTAATGGGCCCCATTTATATATTCTAAATAAAAAGAGGCTCGAAATGAGGGGACCATTTTTTTATAATAACACTCTCCATGACAGACTTCCCATGTGTCACCACCCTTGCATGCCCCCTCTTTCCCTGCCAATGGTGTAGGCCATTATGGCCAAGGGTGGCATGACAGAACACATGCACTTGTCATGAGCATGTGTAACACCTGAGCAATTTAAGCTATTTTTAACAAAAATTGGACATTTTATGGGAAATAAACTGTGCTAAATGTTTCACTTTATTTAAAATAGTAACCCAAGGAATTTGTGCAGAAACTTAGTACCATTAGATTCTACTCAAAAAATAGAATCCAACGCCTCAAAGAACGCCGAAAACGGAGTTCGTATGAAGAAGTTACACCCATTTAAAGATCAGGGCTAGTTCTGTAATTTAAACAGAAAACGAAAAAGACAGAAAACGCAGGGGGCCGTTTTGATAACGGCACTCCATCGTCTTCTTCCTCTAGATTTCTCTGGAAACCAGGGTTTCTGGAGAAATCTGCCACCGCCATAGCAGGGCTATAAAAAGCCCCATCTCCCCCTCTCCAAAAACACGATTTCCTGGCCGTTTTGAGATTGGGGTTTCCAGCAAAATTGGAAACTCGTCTCAAGCCCGACTTCCCTCTGCATTTTCCGGCAACGGCCAGGCCAAAGTCAAGCCGACCATTGCCATTTTCCCCATGCTCCTCTCTTTTTCCGGTCTTGGCAATGGGGTTTTCCCCTTTCTTCAAGTTTTCCGGCGAGCAGGAGGTTCAGAGTGAAATGGGGTTCCACCACCGGCGATGGGCATCCCCAGGCTACAGGTAAGCCCCTCCTTACCTTCTTTCTCTCCGTTTCACTCCCCTTAGGCTAGATCCATGCCGAATCTGGTCTTTTCCCAGCCGGGTTTCCTAGCCAGAAAACGCTCCAAGCCGGCTTGGGCCGGCCCTGCACGAACAAGGTGTCCCAAGGACGCCATGCTCCACCTGCGCCTGGGACTGGGTCCTTGGGACGGGTTCCAGGTGTACGACAGTGCATACACTATCCCAGGTGCAGCCTTCAGGTGCGCGCGTGACATAGGGCATGGGTCCTGGCTCGACTAGGATGCACGGGGTGCCCTGAGAGCTGAGACGCGCCATGCTACAAGGTGCGTCTGTGCGATAATGCGCATCATAGTGCGTCACTTGAGCATGCATGTGCCGTGCAAAATGCGGTCCCTAGTACGGCCTTTTGGCCTGCATGCACGTGAGGCGGTCGCGGTTCAACCAGGATGCACGGGTGTCCTAGGAACTGGGACATGCAGACCCAATGAGACTTTAAAATTAGGATCAAAGGACAATTTACAGAGTTTAACTATTGAATAGTAGACCCATATCATAGGATCTAGCCTGACAATAAATTAGGCAAGGACCATGGACCCTAAAGGCAGATCTAGCGATCTAATGTCTAAATAGATTGAAATTGATAAGGATTCCTTGTATCCATTTATACCCAGGAGCTTATAAATGAGACCCAGGGATGGGTTGAAGTGATAAAGGACGCGACTCTAGGAGACTTTGAGGTAGGTGCTCTATCGCTACTAGACTTTTAAAAAGAGCCCGTGATTGTTTTGAATGCATGTTTTAAGTATAAATTATATGACTTGTTTAGCATGACTTATTTTATGACTTGTTTAATATATGAATGAATTCAGCATGCATATGATAAATACATTATGCATAGACATGTTTTGCAAACAATTGCATATATTGCATGATTTGTGAGCATTGAGTTCTTGAAAAATTGCATGTCCTTGAGGGTTACCAAAAGACGCTAGAGTGCCCAAAAGACGCTAGGTAGGCAGTTGTGAGGGCCAGGCAGTTGTGAGGGACCCAAAGAGGACAGGTTTTGAAGAAAGAGCTTTTCGCTTGTTTAATCTTATATGATTTGGGCTAATAAGCTCGTGGGCGCTATGCCGAGAGGTTTGGGTTGGCCTCTAGCCTCTACCACTATTGGGTGGAATGGGTACCATGCCCAAAAAGGGCAACATCCCTATGTCGATTGCATGTGGTACAGGGGGCTACCACTGGTGTCACGGCACTGGGTCGATGTGTCATATGCCCCGTGGAGGCTATGACATTGTGTCCTTAGGTACTCGGGGACCACGCGGTGGCGAGGTCATGGGCATAGTTGGGCCCTATGGTTTGAGGATTTACTTGCATTGCATATGGCATGACATGAGGTTGGTTGACCATACCAGATATCCATAGTTGGATTTAGTTGAGCATCTTATGCATATCATTATGTTTATGATATATATATATATATATATATGATACTTTCGACTTGGATTATGTTTTGTTAACTCCTCCATCACCAATTTGAAAAGGTATGGGCTCAATGTTGATCCTTGGATCAATCCTTCAGTGGCAGGAAAATCACCAGTCTTGCCATTAATGGTCTTAACATTTGTTACTGCTCTCTCATACATATTTTTCATCATCATCATCATCAAGACCTTATCCTAATTAGGGGTCGCCCACATGAATCTTATTCCTCCATTCCACTCTATTAAATAGCATGGCGTCATTTAGTCCCAAAGTTTTTAAATCCTTCCTCACCACTTCTATCCACGTTCTTTTAGGCCGTCCCCTTGCCCTTTTAGAACCTTCAACTTGTATTGCCTCACTCCTTCTAACTGGTGCCGTTGTTGGCCTCCTTTGAACATGTCCAAACCATCTAAGTCTAATCTCCCTCATCTTGTTACCTATTGGTGCTATCCCTAAATTTCCTTTAATATTTTCATTTCTAATTCTATCCTTTCTTGTCTTACCACTCATCTATCTCAACATCCTCATTTCTGTGACACTCAGCCTATGAGTATGATGTTCCTTAGCTGCCCAACATTCTGATCTATAGAGCATGGCCGGCCTTATAGCCATCCTATATAATTTTTCCTTTAGTTTGAGTGGCACCCGCCAATCACATAAAACACCCGATGCACATATATATTTGTTCCAACCCGCTTGGATTTTCTGGGTAACCTCCCTCTCAATCTCTCCACTCTCATGGATCAATGATCCTAAGTATCAGAAGTGGTCTCTCATGGGGACCGCTTGGTTATCAATCTTGATTGGTGCTCCACTCCTACTCTCCTTGCTAAAATTACATTCCATATATTCTGTCTTACTTTGGCTAATTTTAAATCCTTCCAATTCTAATGCTTCTCTCCATAACTCTAGCTTTATGTTTACACCCTCCCTTGTCTCATCAAGTAGGAATATATCGTCTGCAAATAGCATGCACTAGGGAATCTCCTCATGCAGATGTTTTGTTAACTCATCCATAACTAATGTGAAAAGGTATGAACTCAATGCCGATCCTTGGTGCAATCCAATAGCGACAGGAAAATCACCAGTCACGCCACTAATGGTCTTAACATTTGTTACTGCTCCCTCATACATATCTTTAATTATGTCTATATACCCCTGAGAAACCCCTTTAACACCCAACACCCTCCATATTAACTCTCTAGGGACTCTATCATAAGCTTTCTCTAAGTCAATAATGACCATGTGTAGGTCTTTTCTCCTCTCCCTATATTTCTCTACTAATTGTCTTAGTAAGAAAATAGCTTCCATGGTAGACCTCTCAGGCATGAAACCAAACTGATTCTCTGATACACTTGTTTCATGTCGTAGCCTCTTCTCAATCACTCTTTCAAAAAGTTTCATGGTGTGGCTCATAAGTTTGATCCCTCAATAATTAGTGCAGCTCTAAATGTCTCCTTTATTCTTATAGATTGGTACAATAGAGCTTTTCCTCTACTCATCAGGCATTTTCTTTGATTTTATAATCTTGTTAAACAACTTGGTCAACCAAACTACCCCAATATCTCCCATATGCTTCCAAACCCCTATTGGTATACCATCAGGCCCCATGGCCTTTCCTGATTTCATCTTTCTCAAGGCCTCTTTTACTTCAAACATTCTAATCCTACGTTCATATCTATAATGTCTAGTGTTATTTAGATTTATAGTATTTTCAATCCCTATATTCTTAGGGCCATTGTCATTTAACAATTTTTGAAAGTATATTTCCCACCTTTGTTTGATCTCATCATCTTTGACTAATACCCTTTGATCATCGCTTCTAATGCACGTAACATGCTCTAAGTCCTTACCCTTCTGTTATCTTACTTTTGCAAGTTTAAACACATCTTTCTCACCTTCTCTTGTTCCTAGTCTATTATAGAGCTCATCACATGCTTTAAGTTTAGTCTCACTTACTATTCTCTTAGCAACGTTTTTAGCATTCTTATATTGTTCATAGTTTTCATTATTTCTAATCTTCTGCCATGCTTTAAAATGTATTCGTTTTCCTTTAATAGTTTTTTGCACTGTTTCATTCCACCACCATGTTTCCTTTGTTAATAGCCTTTTACCTTTAGATACTCCTAAGACATCTTTTGCCACTTTCTTAATGGACTCAGCCATATTAGTCCACATGGTATTTACTTCTGTTTCATAGTTCCAATTTCCTTCTACCATCAACTTATTTTTGAATGAGCTTATTTTCTCTCCTTTTAAGTTCCGCCACTTAATTTTTGGATACCTATTAAGTTCATTTCCTTTCTTTCATCTTTTGATATGGATATCTATAACCATTAACCTATGTTGTGAGGTTAAACTCTCACAGGGTATCACCTTACAATCCTTACATATAGGTCGTTCATTATTCCTAAGTAGAAAAAAGTCTATTTGACTTTTACGAAGTCTACTTTTAAAGGTTATTAAGTGTTCATCCCTCTTCTTAAATAGTGTATTTGCAATGGATAGGTTATATGACAAAGCAAAATTGAGGATATTCTCCCCCATCTTGTTTAGTTCACCTATACCATACCCTCCGTGTATTCTATCATATCCTTCCTTATCTTTTCGTACATGGCCATTTAAGTCTGCTCCTATAAATATCCCCTTAGTGTTGGGAATTTCTTGCATGACTCCCTCCATATCTTCCCAAAACTGTCTCTTAATTATATCTTGTAACCCTACTTGTGGTGCATATGCACTTATAATATTTATAATCTGCTCTCCTAGAATCATTTTTATTATTATAATTCTATCACTGATTCTTTTAACGTCCACAACTTTATCCTTTAATTCCTTATCCACTATTATTCCTACGCCATTTCTATTATTTTCCTTTCCTACGTACCATAATTTATACCCATCTATTTCTCTAACTTTAGCCCCTTTCCACTTGGTTTCTTGGATACAAGCGATGTTGACTCTCCTTCGTTTCATCGTGTCTACTAACTCCAAACTCTTACCTATAAGTGTCCCTATATTCCATGTAGCGATGCGAGTCTTATGTTTTGGAGATACCTTATTTACTATCGCCTTTCTCGACCTCCATGGTATGAACCCATGTCCACTTTTCACTGCACCTGGGTTTTGATGCAATGCGTCGCTTTTGAGGGGACGCTCTAGCAACCCTTGCCCATTTTTCACTACACCCGGGATCTGATGTAGCGCGTCGCTTCTGGGAGAACGCCCTAGCAACCCTTGCTTATTTTTCACTACATCCGGGATCCGATGCAGCGCGTCTCTTATGGGGAATGGCCTAGCTTGAGCAAATTTCAGTTTTTGATTCATGTCATGTTGGGGTTGCCATAGTTTTTAAAAAGCTGAAGATGATTTTCATTAAAATCATCTTCAGCTTCACCCTTGCCAGCTGGCTACCTGACGCAAGGGTGGCCATATTTTAAGAAGCTAAAGATGATTTTCATTTCTTCCTCACAAACTAATATACAAATGCATATTTATTTGTAAGAAAGAAATAATAAAATCATCTTCAACTTCCCCCTTGTTGGCTGGCTACCTGACACAAGGGTTGCCATCTTTTAAGAAGCTAGAGATGATTTTCATTTCTTCCTCACAAACTAATATACAAATGCATATTCACTTGGAAGAAAGAAACAATAGAATCATCTTCAACTTCCCCCTTGTCGGCTAGCACCTAACGCAAGACCCTCCTCCTTTTTTATCCGGGCTTGGGACCAGCATTGGCGGAGCTCCCTCATCGCCCAACACCCTCCATATTAACTCTCTAAGGACTCTATCATAAGCTTTCTCTAAGTCGATAAAGACCATGTGGAGGTCTTTCCTCCTCTCCCTATATTTCTCTACTAATTGTCTTAGTAAGAAAATAGCTTCCATGGTG
This sequence comes from Warburgia ugandensis, assembly GCA_035236585.1. Classification (NCBI taxonomy): domain Eukaryota; kingdom Viridiplantae; phylum Streptophyta; class Magnoliopsida; order Canellales; family Canellaceae; genus Warburgia; species Warburgia ugandensis. Next base: position 58,025,639 of record CP141128.1, read on the forward strand.
GACCTCCCAGGCATGAAACCAAACTGATTCTTCGATACACTTGTTTCATGTCGTAGCCTTTTCTCAATCACTCTTTCAAAAAGTTTCATAGTGTGGATCATAAGTTTGATCCCTTGATAATTAGTGTAGCTTTGTATGTCTTCTTTATTCTTATAAATTAGTATAATAGAACTTTTCCTCCAATCAGCAGGCGTTTTCTTTGATTTTATAACCTTGTTAAACAACCTGGCCAACCAAACTACCTCAATATCTTCCATATGCTTCCAAACCTCTATTGGTATACATGGATATTGAAACTAATAAACTAAATGGTTCAGCATAACATTGATTTGTAAAGCATATTTGGGATTTCATAGTTTTATTATGATGTTCTTTATGTATCACATTTTACAGAACTGCATAACATATGATTGTGAACTTCTTTTGGATTAAAATTGTATAAACTTCATATTTTGATGATGAAACTATCTACATAAGTGCAAGCTTACTAAGACATTGTAAATTATTTACAATGTCTCAGGTTTGAAGAAATATGACAACAGAATAGAAGATTGTGCTAAAGATCTCAAGAGGAGGGCACAAAAGGTATATCAACCAGGTTTGCAATGTAGTTGATAATTTTGTGAATGATGTAATACTTTGACTTAATATGACTTTGCTTTATGGAAGTGTAAATTGAAGTTATGGTGGTGTGGTTGTGATTGGATTAATCCAAGTTATGATTTGTTCTTTTGTTCTATTAAAAACTTGATTTTTTTAAAAACTATATGTTTAATTTTGATCAAAATACCCCAAATTTAGCATTCAATTAGATCATCTAACTGATTAAAATTGTAATTTTTAGTTTAGCCTTAATTGATCATCCAACCATTAATTTGTCAAAATTAACAGTGAGATGATCATTAGAGCTAATCAAAGGCATAATGTATGGTTCAGAATGCTATAATTTGTCTGTTGTTTTGTAGATCAACCAAAATATGCTTGGATGGATCAAATCAAATTTCAATGATGCAGATAATCTTGAAGATCAATATGGCAAGAGGGGATGGTTTCTTAAAAGAAAATAGTTCTAATAAGGAGAGGAGATTAAGGATAAGATTTGGAAGAAGAGGAAGTTTCTTAGGAGGAAACTAACTCCTAGAGGATAAGGAAAGAGGGGGAGAAGAGAATTGGAAGGGAGGAAAGTTTATAAAGAGGGAACCATGAGAGCCCAAAAGGGGAGTCTGTTTTTTTTTTTTTTTTCCTTAGCTTTGCTTGCCATTCCCTTCTCTTTTTTTACTATTATCAGGTTGCTTTTCATCATTATTTTTTTCTTTCCTTTTACCGTTCTTGCTTTCATTCACTCACAATCTCTCTTGGTTCCCCCTCTCTACATTCCCTCTGTTTCACTCTCTCCCCTTACCTTCTCTGATCACCATTCACCACCCAAGTCATCCACTCCTCCTTCTATCTCTCCTGCCTAGCACCATTAGATCACCGGCTAGCATAGCTTCACTCTCTCAGTCATCCCCAGTTCTCCCTTCTGTCTCAGTGTCTCCCTCATCCTCTGCTCAATCACATTGTCAGCTTCTCTAGCTGAAGCACATCCCCTTCTTCATCCAATTCCTCTCCCTCGGCTCCACCTCTATTTCTTTCTTCATTTCTTCACCAATGTTTACCCCATCTACTCACCTCTATCTCTCTCCTATCTCCGATAGTCACCTATCCAATCTCCGATGTCATCCACTTCTAGCATCATTTCTCCCTCTGTTCACTGGTAAAAACCACCTCCTTTGTCCCTGAAGCTTGAACCCTTTTGCTTGGGACTAGATAAATGCTAGTCAGAAGGCATGTTAGGTGTTCAATTTTGGTCAAAACAACCATAATTTAGCATTCAATTAGATTATCTAATCGATAAAAATTGTAATTTTTAGTTTATTTTTTATTTTAGCCTAATTGATCATCCAATCGTTAATTTGTCAAAATTAACGATTAGATGATCATCAAAGCTAATTATAGGTATAATGTATGGTTTAGATGACTCTAATTTGGTTTGTTGTTTTGTAGATCAACCAAAATATGCTTGGATGGATCAGATCAAATTTGAATGGTGCAGATTATCTTTAAGATCAATAAGGCAAGAGGGAATGGTTTCCTAAAAGAAAGCAATCCTAATAAGGAGAGGATACTATGGATAAGATTCAGAATGAAGAGGAAGTTTCCTAGTAGGAAACTAACTCTTAAAGGATAAAGAAGAAGGGGGAGAAGAGAATCAGAAGGGGAAAGTTTTATAAAGAGGGAACTATAGGAACCCAAGTGGAGTTTTTTTAGTGTTGCTTTTAGTTTCCTATTACTTGCCTTCATCGTTCCTTACTGCTTCTATTTTTTTTCCTAAGCCTTTTATTATCTTTCGTGTCTCTCTCTCACGTCCCCCTTTTGTTTACTATTTTCCCCTTCACACTTCTCTTCTCTGTCTAGCCCTCATCGTTCTACACTGTTCTTCCATGACCGGCCAATCTCCACTTCACCTTTTTCCCAGTTCTCTCTGTTTTTCTCTCATTCTCTTCCTTGTTTAATCCCCCTCTGTCTCTCCTTGCACTAGTTCTCCTGTCTAGTATTGGCGTCGTATGCTAGTTAACACCTAAAACATCTCTCTCTCTCTCTCTCTCTCTCTCTCTTTCTCTCTCTCTCTCTCTCTCTCTCTCTCTTTCTCGGTCCTTCCTTCTATCGGCCCAGCACCTCTTCTCTGCACCCTCTTCTCACCCTCCTTCCAGCATCATTCACTCCCATCACTGCTCTATTCTCCACCATCCTTCTTTCCATCACAGAACCCGACGCACTTTGTTCTCCATCTACTCTTCTTCTTTGTTCTTCCATTGCCTAGTCCCAGCACCGCACCGCATCAGTGTTATGACTAAAACCTGAAATGGGTTTCCATTGACCTGGCAGCTCTGTTCACTGGCTCCCTAATCACTCGGCAGCCCTACATCACTTGCTCTAGTCACTGGCTCTCCCTTCTATCTCAATCACCAGCTCTCCCTCCTTCACTGTGCGCTGCACAGTGTTGTCCTAGCATCCCCTTCTCTCTAGTCCACCATCGTCTTCTTCATTTCCAACTGACTCAGCCACCTCCATCTGCCCTATTTGCGAGCATCATCGGTTTCCCTTCTTCTGTTAGCATCTTCTCCGTCACCAGATGGCTCGGAGATGTAAACCCGACACGGGTTTCTCTCTTTCCCCCAATTTCTTTTCCTCCTCTTCCCTTTCCCCCCTCTATCACCAGTTTCTTCTTCTTCTTCTCCAACAACCTTTCCTATTTTTCATTTTAAATCTGATTTTTAGTTTAATTCCAATTTTGCCCATTGTAGTTTTGAGTTAATTCTAGCTATGTCCCTAATTTAATTCCCTCTATGTCCTTGTTCTATTCCAGTTTTATTTTATCTGTGATATGCTTATCTAGGAACTATACAATCTGAGCCAGTTGATTAAGGCTTAACCTAATCAATTGGGTAGCCTTAACCAACATGAATTCTCAACTTCTCCTTTGTTTTAGATCAGATTTTCAATTAACTTTCATATTTCATTCTTAGGAAATCCCTTGGATTGATTATCATTCTGATATTTAATTTGAACTCTAAAAAGTGATTTAAACTGCACAAATCCCAAAATTCTTATTTAGCTTAATCTCTTAGAATTTTTGGAATTTGCTTAATCCATCTAGTGGATCATCAATCAGGGGTACTAGAAAGAGATTGATGAAGGTTGATTGAAGTTTATGAGACTAGATTTGAAGAATTAGACAATAATTAATCTAGCGAAGTAAATTTTTCTTGTTTATTTAGTTATATTTCTGTCCTTTTGGATTGGACTTTTATAATTTTCATGGATTAAATACATCTAAAGTTTTCTTTCTTTGTATCTTTATTGTTTCTCCCTCTGTACAAGTACGGGTCGATGCCATAGGAACTCGCTTTAAGAAATTGGATTTTTAATAAAATTTAATTATTCAAAAATTAAAATTAAATGACAAAATTAAAAAAAATTCAATAAGACTTTAGATGTGTTTAATCAATGGAATTATAAAGGTATAATCCAAAAACACAAAAATTTAACTAAAGAAATAAGAACATTTCACTTCCTTAGACTGCTTATTATCAAATTCTTCAGACTTAGTCTCATAAACTTTGATAAGCTTTCATCAATATCTTTCTGATGCTTCTGATTGATGATCCCTAGGATGAATTAGGCATATTCTAAGATCAGAGACATTAATCAAGCCAAGGGACATCCTAAGAATGAAATCTGAAGGTTAATTGAAAATCTGATCTAAAATAGAGGAGAAATAAAGGAATTTGTTTTATTAAGGCTAACCTGTTGATTAGGTTAAGCTTTAACCAATTCAGCTCGGATTGTGTAATTCTTGGATAACAGAACATAGATAAAGTAGAATAGGAATGGAAATAGGGACACAAAGGAATTAAATCAAGGACGCAGATGGAATTAAATTAGAATTGCAATGGATAAAAATAGAATTTTAGAGAAAATTTTCAAAATTAAACAAAAATAGGAAACCGGACAACGGAGAAGGTGGAAGTCAAAGGAGGGGAAGAGAAGAGGAGAGGAGGAGAAGAGGAGAAGAGAGGGGAAGAAGGAGGAAAACAGACCCGGTTTCAATCCTTCGATCGACAATTCCAGTGAAGATGCTGGTGGTGGTTCTGTGCTTTAATGCTAGTGAATGGTTGATGCAAAGACGCCAAAGGAATTGAGGAGACATGAGTGCGGGTTGATAGGAGATAAGGGAAACACTATAGGGAGATGGATTGGGAAGGAGAGTGGAGCAGACAGCACGCGGTCTATCACTGCCTGGTGGAGAGTGACGACTGGGCAGAGGCAGTGATTGATGCTGTGGAGGTGGAGCGGTAGTCTGGTACTGTGTTGGCCTGTCTGGGTAGAGGGGTGATGTACTAGTGTTGGGCAATGATGAGGAAGAGAATAGGGTGGAGACTGGCTGGTGCTGGGGAGATGACCCCAGCCAACGATGCTCTTGTAGAACAGACAAATAGAGGAGGTGGTTTTGTTGGTGAACAAAGGGAGAAACGACTCTGGAAGTGGACGATGTCAAAGATAGGAGGGGTGACTGCCAGAGATAGGAGAGAGATAGAGATGAGTAGGTGGGGTAGACACTGGTGAAGAAACTAAGAAAGAAATAGAGGTGGAGTTGAGGGAGAGGGATCAGATGAAGAAGGGGATGTGCGTCAGCTCTAGAGAAGCCAATGATGTGATTGAGCAAATGATGAGGGAGACAGTGAGACAGAGGGGAGAATTGGGGATGACTAAGAGATTGAAGCCGTGCCAACTGATTATTTAATGGTGCTGGGCAGTAAAGATAGAAGGAGGAGGGGATGACTGGGACAATGAGAGGTGATCAGAGAAGATGAGGAGAGAGAGTGAAATAGAGGGAATGTAGAGAGCGAGAAGTAAGAGAGATTGTGAGTGAATGAAAGCAAGAACGGTAAAAGGAAAGAAAAAAAGTAATGATGAAAAGCAACCTGATAACGATAATGAACAATGAAGAGAAGGGAATGGCAAGCAAAGCTAAGGAAACAAAAAAAATAGACTCCCCTTTTGGGGTCCCACGGTTCCCTCTTGATAAACTTTCCACCCTTCCAATTCTCTTCTCCCCCTCTTTCCTTATCTTCTATGAGTTAGTTTCCTCCTAGGAAACTTCCTCTTCTTCCAAATCTTATCCTTAATCTCCTCTCCTTATTAGAAGTGTGTTCTTTTAGGAAACCATCCCCTCTTCCTTTATTGACCTTCAAGATGATCTGCACTATTAAAATTCAATCTGATCCATCCAAGCATATTTTGGTTGATCTATAAAACAACAGACCAAATTAGAGTCATCTGAACTATACATTATACCTTTGATTAGCTCTAATGATCATTTGACTATTAATTTTGACAAATTAATGGTTGGATGATCAATTAGGGCTAAAATAAAAATTAAACTAAAAATTACAATTTTGGTCGGTTAGATGATCTAATTGAATGCTAAATTAAGGGTATTTTGACCAAAATTGAACACTTAACACTATACACATTTAAATTATGTATTCATGTGAATGGATGGAGATAGAGCCTCCTTTGTTATTATTTTACTTTAATTGTGTTTATTAGGTACATTCCATTTGAATGCATAAAATGCGTAAGTTCGAAAAATTGAGGAAACTTTGCTTGATTTTTAGTAGAAATGTAGCACTCATTTCTCTGGAAAATGACACTCAGGATTTGTAAAAGTCTTCTCATGGAAAATATTTTCTACTGTTGTTTTCTAAATATTTTTCCAAACTCAAGGCCCCATAATTGTAAAAGATTTTGTGAAAAACTTTTAGAAAAACCCAAGATGTCAAAGTTGGTATTAGAGACCAATGAATCCTTTCCACAGCCAAACCAACATGTCTAAAAGTCATATATAGTCAAACAAGTGAGAATGAGTTGTTTAGATATGAGTTATAAGGACAACTTATAGGGGTAATGTTGATGAATATGGAAATAGATGCAACCCATGAAGGTTGGTGATTTCTACAAAAACACATGATTTATGATCCTTATACAAATAAGAGGAATACTTTTATGAGATTTATGATCCTTATACAAAAACACATGATTCAAGTTTTAATTTTGATGATGTGTATAAGCCTTCGATGATTATGACAACTATTGCACAACAATATTGTGATAATAATGATATTAAGAGAATTAAAGCAGTAGCATGTACATGCAGTGGATATGTTCATTATATATATTATAGTATAATGAAAATATGATAGAATGAAACTTTAATGTAGATGAATTTGTTGAGCTATAAGGTGAGAAGGAGTTAGTCCCTATATATACAAAGATAATGACAGCCAGTCATCATTTAGAAGTGAATGCCAATTTAATGATTCTTGAGGGTTCCAATTATGAATTGAAGTGAATAACATTTGGAAGATATTACAACTAATTTATAAGAATGATTATTAAATAGTGATAAGGATTAAGAGATGAATGGAAAATTGAAACATGAATACAGGAAATTTAATGAATAAGTTCAAATGATTTCTTTTCATAGTGGAAGGAAACATAAAGAAGTTTATTTGGATGTTATGCTACATGGAAGTGTTTGATATTGTTGTTTATTTGACTTTATATAAAAAATGTTTATTACATGTTGTGAGTCAAGTAAAGAGAGAAGCCGATTGAAGGGGATAAGGAGAAAGGATTATATTGCGAGAATAATGTAAGATTAAGATAATTATAGTTGATAGACATTGAACAACGAAAGTGGTGATGATGTGATTTTTAATGGCTATGGAGAGATTAATCTTGAAGGATTAATTTTACTGGAGTGAGTTGCCAGAGTTATAAATAACTTTTAGTCAATGTGATCACGAAATAAATCAATCAAGGGAAGCTTAGTGAGGATAATGGGTAAGGATCCAAACATGAACATAGTGAATGAACTATTATACAGATAAGAGAATTTTGACATGGGTATGAACATGCTGGTAATCCAAATAGAAACATGATGAAAGTATGGATACCAAGAGGCTTTAATGCCGCTCTAGATGAAAATGTTTGATTTATGATGATAATTTGATCATAAATTTTAGATATGATTATGAATGAATTCTTAAAGTTGAGGATTATTTGATGAGATCAAAATCCATAGAACATGATATATTGTTATGAGTCTTTATAAGTATCAAAATACCATAGCAGATGGCTACTATCATTGAAAGAAGATGCTTCTTGGTCTTTTTAGGAAATTTAGCACAAATCTGAATGTGAATCTCATTTGAGGACATTACAAATATTTTATAAAATAGTTCAAAAATAACAATGAGAATAAGTAGATAGATAGAGAATTAAAGCATGAGTACAATCAATATATTCAAATGACACTGAAAAGATTTGTAAAGACATAGTATTAGAAAATTCTAGCACTAGTTTATCTAGAAGTATTTGATTTATAATGGACCAAAAGTGTAGATGCATAATCTATTATGTATAATGAGTTTTGCGGAGAGATTAACCAAAGAAGATAAAGAAAAGTGATTTTGTAAGAAGGATTGTATGGTATTTGCAATGATTAAGGATAGGATAATTTTGAAATATTAACCTTATATGGAGCTAGTTGTTTAGAATTTAAAACATACATTACTAATGTCAAAATGACTTCTAGTGAATGTGATTAGGAGATAAATCATGAGTGAAATGAAACTTGATGAAGAGGATGATGATGTGTAAATATATGGGTTCAATTATCATTGATGTAAAAGTATTGGAAGTATTACATATACAAACCAAATCTCGAGTCGAGTGTATAGAGTTTTGTTGATGCGATCAACCATAGTAGCTTGAGTTGTAGAGATAACATTCATTCCTAAATAAGACCTTCTCCTAAGTTGAGTCGAACAAAAGGACAATAAGTGTAGCAGTAGCATTGAATAGTCTAGTGAGGGCAAGAGACCCTTCTCTTGGACAGGGTCATAGAAAATCCATAGCCAGAAACAGTTTACTAGATGTGTTGGAGATGAAAAACAAATGTGCTTCCACATAATCAAGGGCAAGTGTTTGCCATTAATTTGGTGTAGAGCTGCAGAAGTAAACTTAAGGTTATAGATATGTATGTTACAGTTTTGTTGGACCCAGGTTCCACACACTCATTCATGTTCATTATTCTTACATCTTGTGTGGACTTGCTATACATACCTTGAGTTTTGAGTTGGATGTGATGACACTAGTAGGAAAATTGATTTTGATAGGAGAGTTTCTTCTGGGTATGCATTTTGATCATGGGTGAAAGGATGGATGTTGACCTTATCCTCTTTGATATAAATAATTTCAATGTTATCTTGAAGATGAGTTGATTGATAATACACTGGCAACAACGGATTGTTGTAGGTAGATTATGTTTGATGTATCACGACAACCAGTAATCTTATTTAAGGTAGGATGAGAATCGCAAGGGTTATGTTATTTAGTTATAAAGGCAGCACAACACTTCTCTAAGGGATATCAAGTATAGCTAACAAGCATAGTTGTGGTGAAGGCTGAGAGCCACAGATGGAGGAGATAACTATGATTTAAGAATTCTAAGACATTTCCCCAAGGAGCTTCTTAGATTACTGTTATAGAGAGAAATTGATATTATAAATGAGTTGATGTTGAGCATAGTTCCAAAATTCAAACCACCATATTGAATGACTCCAATCTAGCTAAGAGAGCTCAAGAGCCATCTACAAGAATTATTGGATGGGGATTTCTTTAAACTCAGTGGACTCCTTAGGGATGCTAGTCCTCCTCAAGAGGGAGAGATCAATGTGACTATTGTTAAGTAGTTAATTTTGGCTAAAAGACCCTTAGTTTAGTAGTCAATTAGATCATCTAACCATTCAAAATTGCAAAATTTAGCTCAAATTGACCATCCAAACCTTAATTTGTCAAAATTAACAGTCAGATGATCAATTGAGCTAAGTGGATGCTTAATGTATGGTTTAGATGACTTTAATCTAGTATTTGTTTTTGCAGATCAACTAAAGGAGGGTTGGATGGCTCGGATTTAATCTCAATGCTGCAGATTAGTTGAAGATCAATAAGGTAAAAGGAAGAGGTTTCTGAATGGAAGAGGTCTCCTAATTGGAAGAGGAGTCCTAATTGGAAAAGAAGTCCTAATTTGGGAGAGGAGAAAGTCCTAATAAGAATCTACCTCTTAAAGGAAGGAGGTGGAGGAAGATTGGGAAAGGAAAAAGTGTATAAAGAGGGAGAACCGTGGAGGTTTTGGGAGTTTTCGTTTTTGGAGTCTTCTTCATTGTAATCCATTTTATTCATCATTTTTCTTTGCTTGCCCGATCTTTTTTTTTTTTATGTTGTTACGTATTCCTCTCCTCCATCACGCTCAAACTTAGTTGCAGTGCAATCTACCATTTTTTCTCTCTCCTATTTCCACCCCAATTCCCATGCTTGCCATCTGTTTCAATTTCTCTCTTTCAGTCAATTTTTCTCACCGCATCTCCTTATCTATATCTCTTTCCATTCTCTTTCAGTCTCTTCTTCTTCTATCTTTCATGCACCATCTCTGCTTTACCTTCACTGCCCAAATCTCTGCATCTAGTCCTTACTACACCACACCAATTCCTCCCTGATCACCACTGGTGGACCAACACATAGACTGGCCAGTCCATTTCTTTAGGCTTCCACTGGCTTGCCCAGTTTGAGTTCCCTATAATCACACATCACCAGCCAAGCTTCAATCATCTTTTCCACCTTTGCTCCACTTCAACACTGCAAAGGGCATTGTTTTTTTTCATGCAGTAGACGATCTAGCATCTACGCATCGCTCAGCTAAATCTACCTATCACCGGAAGAGCGCGCCTAGCACTGGTCGACTTCTGCTCCAAATTGTCTCCAGCAGGTGTCTCCATCTTCTCCGGCAGCCCCACTTCGGTCGGCTTTCCCATCTTCTCCGTCGAGTTCTAATTTGGTTTTTTCTTAAAAACCAGATTTTTAATCAAATTCCTTTTTTGCCCTTCCTCTAATTAAAATTATATGTCTGTCCTTTTTCTTTAATTACATATGTGTCCTCTTTTTATTTGCATCTATGTCCCTCTTTTATTCAAGTTTTATTTTATCCATTTTCTGACAGTGTTATCTAGGGACAATGCTATCCATAGACATTATAATTCAGGGATGTTTAATTTGTTTTATTTTATATTTTCTGGACTTGAAATTTATGTAAATTGCATCATCTGAATAAAGCTGAATAGTTAGTTTAATTCTGTTATTTTCTTTAAGTTTTAGATAATTAAATTTTGTTTAAACTCCTTATTTTTAAAGCGGGTCCTTATGAGATCGACCTGTCTTTGCATATCTATACAACAATATCCTGTGCACTTGCAAAAAACATCAACAAGTTTTTGGCACCGTTGTTGGGGACTTGCAAAGGAGTTTTTATAAAATTTAATTTAAGAATCCAAAAAAATCCAAAAAAATAAAAAAATTGTAGGAATTGTAGAGTTTCAACATTTTAGGCAATTTTAGGTTCATTTTTCAATTTTTTTTAATACATAACCACCTAATTTCCTGAAATTGGTACTTATTTTTAATTTTCTTTTTTAGGGAAATAGGAAAGTGGAGGAAATTGGCAAGAAAATCATCATTAACATGAAAATTTCCCTGCTTTCCTAGAATGGGATTTTTTTGTTTTTCTTTTTGAGTGAAGCTTGTAGTGAGGATCATTGTAAATTGCAATTTTAATTTTAATTTTAAAGAGTTGTATAATATAGGCAAGTGTGGGATAAGGTGGCCCACACTTAATGTTCATCAGAAACCCCACTGTAAGTTTCCTCACTCATTTAATTCCTAGATTAGGGTTTGCATTTAGAGTAAATTTGCATTGTTTGATAGTGTAACTCATATAGAAAGCATCTTATATAATTATTGCATTTTTAGGGTTTTGCATTAGTTTATTTCTTTTCATTGCATCTTAGGACACAATTAATGCTTTAAGGTGATATATATGTTGATCTAACTGCCATGGAGTGTGGAATTAATTAGTAAGGGCACCCTCCCCCCATAAGATCAAGGGTGAATTTCATCACCACTCCTTGGCCCACTTAGAATAATCACCTTAAGCACACTACCCTACCCTTCAATGCAAATTAAAATCAATCAGAAGAGACCTATAGGGCCATCACATGCTCATAGGAGCCTCTTACTAAGACGCGATTTATTGGCACTCCAGTGGCTTTTGAGCACTGTGGTTATTGGGGGTTGTCTAATAGAGCCTCGCTCTTCCCTCGCCTCCTATTGATGTTTGTGAGGTCTGAAAACCTCCTTACATGAGGGTTGTATTAACCACCTTGCCAGAACCTAACTGGTAATCAATAATCAAATCTAAAAGAGAGGAGGAGCGCTAGATTTGGCTAATTAAAAGCATTGTCCCCACATAAATTTAAGAATGTAAAAATATTGCTACTTATTAGCCTCAAGGATTATATTATGCCCTTTGTTTGTGCATCTTTTTAAGAAGTTAGGTTGCATCATGTAGGTCAGTTTTCATCATAAAAAAAAAAAAGTCTATCAAGAAGGGGATAGACTACATAGATTAGATGCATAGATGGATCAGTTAGATCTTATGGAAAGTCAATTGCTTAGGCTAATAGCTTCTAGGCAAGTTGCGCCACAACCTCAATACCATAATGACTATACCTATTCTGAGCATCCCTATTCCACTCCTTCCTGGCCCCCATCAAGCTCCACATACAATGAATACTATCAGGAGCCAGTGGATGCACCTAATGCATTCACATACCCTAATAATTTTTATTCTGAGACAAATTATCAAGACTTTAGAAAAATTCAACCCTAATCTTCTAGATGCGTGTCCCACCTATTTTTATGACTTTGATGAAGACACATCTATTGAGGAGATGCATGAGTTATTGGATACTGTGCCTTTGATGGACACTTCTTGATGCCAAGCCAGAGTATATCCTCCTATAAAGCATGAAATTGCACCTTTCAATGTAGAAGATGTACCTGATTGGGACCTAGCAGCCTTATTTGAACAAATGTTAGATGGTAATATAGACACGATTGATATTGTACATGTGCTTATCAAACATGAAGAAGCAAAGTTAGTTGATATGGATCAACCTACTCTAAGGTACACATCAGAAGATAACCAAGGTTTAAGCCAAACCTTGTCCATACCTCAAGTAATATAAGAAAAACCTATTAGAGAAGGGCAGAGTCAGGTTATTACCATAGTTCAGGACAATGATAGGGACACGAAGGAAAAAGATAAACTAAATAGAATGGTCATTATTATCCCTCAATTTGGTCAAGACAAGGACTGTTTGTCACCATATGGTCTAAGGAAATACACGGTAGTTCATGCAGTCATTGTGTTACCCTCACCTTAATTTTTGAGGTGGAGCAATTATATTGACTACCATGAAATATTGAAGATGAGGGATCATCAATATGGTCCCACTACCTTCACAATTACACTAATCTACTGTATTATATTTATATCACCACCTACAATTTCAAGCTGGAGGCAATATATAGATTACTGCGAAATTCTGAAATGGCATGAGAAATCTTGACATTTTATCTTAGGGTTAGGATTAGGACACATAAGTTGACCCAGTTAGCTCTAGGTTTAGAAAGTTAGGTTAGCTAATGTCTGCCTGAAGACATTAAACTTAGCGCTTATTAAGAGGCAACCCAAGGGTTTAGTGTCTACATCACTTAACTTTCATATAGAATCCTATGTTTTTTAAACATTGGGGACAATGTTTCATTCAGGTTGGGGGATGTAGATGCACTAGAGATTTTGAATTTTCTTTAAAAAAATTTCAAAATTTTTGAAAAAAAAGGTTTTTTTTTTTTTTTTTTTTAAGTAGAGTTCCCTTACTGTGATGAGAATTGGATGTTCATAATTTAGTAAATATATTGTTTTCACCTCTTAATGAGAATGCATATGATTAGTTTTGCATGTCATTCATGCGTTGAAGTATTTTATGAAAGTTAATTCTGAGAAACTATTTACACACAACACATAATCAAGACTAATATAGAGGTATGACTTAGTGACCCTGAGAAAAATCAATGGAGACCTATAACCTAGTAAGTTTAGAGACTATCTTCTTTTAGAGAGTTATAAGTAATTCCATAATTTCTTCAACATACCTATATTAATGTGATCCTATTATCATTGTTTTGGTTAAACATCCAGAATGAATAGGAGTAATAGCTTTAATTCCAGAAATTTGTTGAATCTAATATGCTTTAGGAAACCTAGAAAATGATATAGGCAATCCTTGCTCAGCCTAGAGACAGAAAGCCTACCCAATATAGTATACCACTAGTTAGCCTTTTGAGCATGTTATTAAGCCTTTTCTTTCTCAACCCCATTCACCTTAACCCATAATAACCTAGTAAAATAAATAACCACTACCCATCTTGAAAATGAGTAGAGTAGAAAAAAAAATTCAAAAATAGGACAAAAAGTCAAAGAAGTGAGAAAAAATAAGCTGTCTTTCTTTCAAAGAAGAAAAAGAAAAGTAAAAAAAAAAGAGAGAGAGAATGAAAAAAAGAGAAATTCACTTCAAGTAAAAACCAAAAAGAAAAGTTGTCCTAGCAGATATTCATTGAAGACATCTACTCAATTTTGAACCTTTGAAATCTTTATACCTTTCTTTTCTAAACCTATCCTAAGCCTACATTTCGTCTTAGTTAAAGACCTATTGATCTTAGGTGGACATAGCCTTAAAGAGGAGATAAAAAGAAAGAATTAAGGTAAAAGACCCCTAATATTATTGGTGTTAACATCCACTCTTAGGGATCACTTTCCTTTGTCTCATGAGCATTTAAAATAATTATGTGAACCATCAGCTTGTTGGATTTGGTCACATAATAAGAGAAATATGTTTAGACCCCTTATTTGAGAGTTTTATTTTTGAGCATATACTTGTGAGGAATTGAAGTCAAGGCATATTTCCAAAGGAATGTAAGCATATCCAATTAGAAGTCAAGATTTATGTGGCTGTACAAACACATATGCACTATGAGAAATAGCTCAAATAAAATGTCTTTAATATGTGTATGGTGTGTAAAATTGTCAAATTCTCTTCATTAAGTTGTGAAAACTTAGTCAAGTTGCTAATGACTGAGGATTCTCTGAAATAAAATAGGGGACTTGACCTTACTGAATTTTGTGGGTATATTTACTATAAACGCTCACAAGGCTTAACTCTTCGACTAGGGGCAACTTAGGGGTTCAAGGGCTTATTGCATGTGCTAAATGCAATCGTGAGTACCTACGAAAGTGGCACCTTGTACCTATTTTGTGTAATATAGTTGTCTGCATGTTTTGCTTGGGACTAGCAACTATCACTGTGGATTTATTTTAGGGTTCTCAAACTTTGCATTACCCTTAACCTCATTAACGAGGAGGTATACAAACAGTGATACTTGCAAGGCAAGCCTTTAAGAGCTAAAGTGGAGATTCGGCTTTGCACCCATTTTGACAACACCTTCAGGCAATGATGGATAGATGACTTATTATGATTTTTCTAATATGAGGCTTGAGGGTGTGGCATGCAAGGCGAGAGAGTTAT
The DNA here is from genome assembly GCA_035236585.1 of Warburgia ugandensis. NCBI lineage: Eukaryota > Viridiplantae > Streptophyta > Magnoliopsida > Canellales > Canellaceae > Warburgia > Warburgia ugandensis. The sequence goes on from CP141128.1 coordinate 58,040,791, forward strand.
TACCTACTCATCTAGATTGTTGAAAAAGCATGAGGAGAATTATCATACCAATATTATACATATGCAATACTTGGATATGATTTCTCATCAAATTTAAGATATGACGTTGTTTCATATTTTAATGCAAGATTACTTCTTTACATGTAATTGAAATACAGCTCACGATTTATATTGTGGGTAACTAATGAGGGTGGCTTACGAGGGCAATTGATGAGGGTGGGAGCAAGTGGCACTGGCAAGCTTCTAGGTGGCAGGCTTCTAGGTGCTCATAGTATATTCATGGTGTGAGATGAGATGATTAGCATCAAAATGCCTCTCTCATGAGTTGATATGCTTAGAGTTGATTTGGCATAGATGTGCTTATTTTATGAGCTATATGCTCTATGATATTTGGGTATGTATTTGCTGTTCTGAGATGCTAATTGATTGCCTCTGCATTCTATTATTACTTTATGTTTCTAATTGTTGAATACTAGATTGCACAATGAAATTAGTTCTTTAACTTTGAAAGAAAAAAAAAACTATGCTATTAAGTAGCATAAATGTTTACAGTTTAATGTTGGAATCAAGTGATTTTTGTGGATTTCATTAATTAAAGAGATGTGAGATTCAAAAATGGAAGGAAAGAACAAAGATACATCTTGGTTGAACCTTTCTCATAAGAATCATTCAAACAAAGTGACAATATGGAATTGAAATCACATGAGATGAGGATGTTTCTAGGAATGTTTGAAAGATAAAATGAACAAAATTCAAGGATGAAATTCTTATAAGGGGCAAGAATGTAATAACCCTAATTTTTAAATTCCATTTCAAGTAATTATAAATAATTTTTATAAATGCAAATTAATAAATTTTCATGTTAGTTTCCATAGAAATAATCTTTTGAAAGACACCTAATTGAACCCTAGAACCTTAAAATTTGAATTTTACTCAAGAAAACAAATTCAAGGACACAAAGAACATTAAAATTAGAGATTTATTGGAGAGGGTATGAATTTATTAATATGAAGGATATTTTAGTAAATAAAAAATAATAATTATAAAAAACATTACTTAAGGAAAAGGGGGCTGATTTTATATCAGCATCCCTCCCCATAATTTTTTTTTTACTAGTAGACTATTCGGTCTATTCTCAACTCGATAGAAAGAGAGGAAAAGAAAGAGAGGAGGAAGAAGAAGAAGAGGGGTAGAAGAGAAGAAATGAAGAAAGGGGGAAGAAGAAGGAAGGAAAGGGAAGAAAAGAGATAAGAAAAGGAAGCCACATGCCAAAAAGCCAAACCACACAAAGAGGGATGGATTTGAGGGATTTTGGGTCACCAAAAAAATAAAACTCTCTGGTGATGACAATGGCTCGGATTGTTGATCCTAGTTGTTCACCTTCCTTAGCTCAAGGGCATGATCAAAAGCCTTTTAGTTCCACCACGATCGAACGAAGAACAATGCAGGATTGAAGAGGGACAGTGTGTACTTGGACTGTTGGTAGAAAAATTGGTTCATAACTCCTTCCCTAGTGATGATTAGGGTCTGGAAACACCCATAGTGGTAAGCCCTCACATGATTTCCTCCATTTCTTCTTCAAATTTGATGAATGTTAGTAGATTTAGGGTTTTTGGTAATGTAAAACTAGATCCACTATTAAAACTTAATCAGACCGTCGATCTCATCCCTGCATAACAGATAGAGATTGCTTGAACTCTAACAATCTTACTTGAGTTCTAATCCTCCATTTGTAGCTCTGATGGTAATGATCCAAACTCAAAATTCCATTCGATTTCTAAAATTTGAATTGAGAGTTTATAATTCTAAAATTTTTGATGATCCAAGGCTAATTAGAGCTCTAATAAATTGCTAGTACTCTAATCATCCATCCGATCTTTAAGATTCATACCAATCGGAATTAATAGTCCAAATTAGTAAGTAACTTATAGAACCTTGATCAAATGTTGGAAATTACTAAATTAGGTTTAAGTTAAAATGGATTTAACAAGGAATTTGATCTGGAATAGATAATAGACTAGACGATCAAGGCTGTCTGATGAGTTACAATTGGAATTCTAATGGAGCAATGATTGATCGATGATCAGACATTGCCATTCCATTCTATAACCCTTAAATTGTTTGAAATTAAAGAAAAATTCATATAAGAACATTAATCTAGTAGATATGAACAACTAATATGAAGATAATGATTATATTTCAATCGTATACAGAAAATTTACTATCTAACATCGTTTACATGGAGTCAAATAGAATCTGGTTGTCAAATTTTGATTAGAATTTTCTATTTAAAATTTTTTTATGATAATTTATGTAACTTACAAAGATTTGACCACGGGATGATGAAACGATTGGGTGACTAACCCTGGATAGTAATAAAAACATAGAATGGATCTTGAGAAGTACTGACCCACATAAACAATAACTTATAATTATGTGCATTGGAAAGATGAAATTGTAGATTGATAATCAAAACTATTGATCAGTGAATCAATGGCTAAGATCTAAGGTTTTAGCATGGTGATGAAAGAAAGGAATGATCCTTAGATAAATAATTCAAATTAGTAGCCTAAATGATTGGTAACATGAAATTCTAATAGTTGATCAATGATAAATCATGAATTTAACAATTCCATGATTTTGGATAATCTGAACTATAAGATCATGTTCAAATGAATAATCTAAGTGTAGAAATAGAGATGAATGGTTAGATTTGATATCCTCAATTATGATGTAAATGCAAACCTGGAAGGAGTGTCAAAAGAAAATTTAGTATGCTAACTAGATTTAGGCATGATTTAGATGCTGATGTGATTCTATGTTGACTTGGGAATTCGAATGTTGGATGTGCTACACAATGTTGGCGAATTGATTAAATTACAATTAATTATTCCGAGAAAGCTAACAGGTAGAACTTGTGGAAATTTGCTAAGGAGGTAGGTAGTTTTAACATTGATATGCTTTTGTGAAAATGAAAACTGTTGATGATTATTCTACCATATTTGAAATTATTGTAAACTGAGATTTTGAGATTTTTGATTTATACAATTAGAATACTTGTATTTTATGCAACTTATCATTTTTGAAAGCCATTTGATTTACTATTAAATTGAAAGCTTGTACATGAAAATATACTTGAAATTACATGAACTTCATGATTTATGAAATGATGAGGGATTTAGAATAGTCAAACGCAACACTTGAGAGGGTTTGTTTTTACATGACTTTATCGTGCTATGAGATCTGATTTGCTTGATTTCACTAGTTCATGGATTTCTATGGTTTTATATGTTATGGTGGCATGTAATGATGCCTAGCATTATTATATTATGGAGGGGATATGGTGGCCCATTGGATACTATGCTAGGAGGGTGGGGATTGATTATCCCTTCTTCGAAACTTTATATATATATGATACCTAGATGTAAAAGGCCAAATTCAGGTCAATGACATCATGGATAGGTCATGGCCACGCGCACGGTGCAGGGAGTCTATCCATCTTGGTATCGGTGTGATAGCTACAGACTTGATTGGATCTTGTCCGTTGCAAAGAGGATCCATTATTTTGAGATTCATAAGTATATAGTGTGATAGCATTATGGCAATTTGGAATTTCAGGTGTATAATGAGTACTCCTGACCAACAGCAAACGGTTGAATTTCTAGTGGTACTCCACTCGCAAGACCTCAAGGAGGTTTTGATAGTGTTATATATACATACTTATTAAGATACATTGACTGTATTTAAGCATTTTATGATTTAAATGCTTTGCATCTATTTATTTTTGACAATGATTCATTTTCCAGCTTGGATGAGTATACTTATGAGATGATGCATGACATGATTTGTGGTGACTATTCATATCTTTTAAATGCCTTGCAAATATCATTATTATCTTTGAAATTACATACATGAAAATTGAAACATATAAACTAAAATGGTTAGGCAACATGTTGATTTACAAAGCATATATGAGATTTCACAGTTTTATTATGCTGCTCTTTATGCATCACATTTTATAGAATTGCATAACATGTGATTGAGAACTTCTTTTGGATTAAAACTGTATAAACTTCATATTTTGATGATGAAACTACCTACACAAGCACAAGCTTGATTTACAATGTCTTAGGTTTAATGAAATAAGATAGAGGAGGAGAAGATTGTGCTAGAGATCTCAATACAAGGGTACAAAAGGTATATTAAATAGGTTTGCAATGTAGTTGATGATCTTTTGAACTAATGTAATTCTTTAACTTAATATTACTTTGCTTTGTGGACATGTAAATTGAAGTTATGGTGGTGTGGCTGTGATTGGATTAATCCTGGTCATTAATGGTTCTTTTGTTCAGTTTAAAACTTGACTTTTTTTTCAAAAATTTACACATTTAAATTCTATACTCATGTGGAAGGATGGAGACAAAGTCTCCTCTATTATTATTTGACTTAAATTGTGTTTATTAGGGACATCACATTCTTATGCATAAAATGCGTAAGTTCAAAAAATAGAGGAAATTTTGCCAAAATTTTAGTAGAAATGTATGCTCATTTCTCTAAAAATCCTAATTGTTAGAAAGGAAAAATGATGCTCGGGATTTTTAAAACTCTTCTCATGATTTTTTTTTTCTAAATATTTTTCCAAACTCAAGGCTCCACAATTGTAAAAGATTTTGTGAAAAAATGTTAGAGAAACCTAGGATGTTACAAATCTAGCCCATTACAGGAACCCACTCCTCATCTCCCTCTCCTCTCTCTCCTTCACTCTCCTCCAACTAGCATAGTCCTCATACCCATCACTTTCTCCTCCTCTCATTTCCCTCTTTGGCCATTGTGCACAACTTCCTCCTTACTTTGACCACCATCTCTCTCTCCTTCTCTTGCAGGCACAATCAATGGTGGCGTGAGCAGGTCGCTGTGCCTTACTCTTTTTTCCTCTCCTATCTTCTTTTTACTTTAGAGTGCCATAGTTTCCCCCCTATCTAGTCTTGGGTGATCCTAGATGGTGGCTTGGCTAGGATCGCTCACCACTGTTGGCCCCTTTCCCTCTTCCTTTTTCCCCTCTCCACTTGCTGTAGCTAGCAGCCGATACCATTGCGTTTAGTTTCCTCCCTTGTAGCCACTACCCGACACCCTCTCTCTCTTGCTAGGCTTCATGGGTGGACTTGTTATCATTGCCTATCCTAAGCTCTTGATTCCTTTCTCTGTCTAATTTGTGGAAATACCCATAGATCTACCCATTAATCCAGATCTGATCATTGGATTGGTTGCCAATAACTTGATCTATGATTGATTTAGCCTAAGATTAGCTACCTAGAACCTAAATCAATGACCGATCTGAGTTTCCATGTAGATCTAATCATGATCTAACACTGGACCATTTGATCTACTATTGATACAATCTTATACTAGAATTTGATAATTCATCGTAATCCTCACAACACAAGGAATAAGACCCATCAATCGATTTGACTAGCAGTCAAGGTTGACATAAATCTAAAGCCAACAGTGATGTATGGTCATGATCATGCTAATATGTGACTAATCCTAGTATCCATCATTATTAGCCATTGATCTACCACCAAATATCATATTGTGACCAAATTAGTTGACCTCCACATGATCCAATTGTTAATCAATGGCCAACACCTTCAGATGTGATTGATTTGACCTTTAATTGTGATCCAACCATTGATCAGTCACAACGCTAGATTTACAACTAATCAATTTTGATCTATGATCAGTGATTTGATTGTAGGATAGTGTTCAGATCTAGCCATAGATCCATGATCAATTTTGAGCTTCCAATCGGATCTAGCCATAAATTTAATACTGGACTATCTAATTTATAGTTGATCACACCACACACATTGATCTAACCATAGATTAGTGATCAAACACCTAGATTTATGATAGGATCCGAGTCTTCACCTTAATCTAACCACAAATTAATCAACAAAAATCCTAGAATAAGGATACATATGACCTGTTTCTATGATCTGACCATTGGATAGTAGTCAGATGCTTAAATTATGAGATCAAGTACCCATTTCCTTGATTAGTGGCCTAAAACATTTAATCTAAATGTTCCATTTTATCTATCGTGACTCCAAGGAGTAAAACCCCTATAGTTATTTGACAATTGGTTGAGTCTAGCCGAGGATCAGGAGAAGGCAAGGACATACGACCACAATCAAACTTGAACACATTGATCCATCTTCAATCCATAATCTCTTATGATGATCTGAACAAGGAATCATGTGCAACAAGGTAGGACCTAGAAAACTCACCTTTGATTTTGATCTATTTTGCTAGATCTTAATGCACATCAGATTCTAGATTTCTAGACTAATCCAACCCCAAAACCTTTAATCTAAGCTATGTTACTTGTTCTTTTAAAGAATTCAAATACTTACAAATGAGGCATGTGAGTTCATGTATACTATTATCTCCATGATGCATACTTTTATCTTGAAAATAAAAATGATATTACTTACTCTATTACATACAATTGTCTAGTTTGAATCAATAAATGATTCTTAAAATGCATCAATTCCATGTTTTGATATGAGATTAAAAAATTCATGATTTTGCATGAGATATATGTTATATGATAAAATGACATTTGGATTGAGATACATGTTTGCTTGGGTTAATGAGCTGGTGGGCAATGTGTTAAGAAGTTGTATGGGTTCAACCTCCCAACCTCTAACCACCAAAGGTGGTAGATATTCGTGCCCTAAGAGGGTACCGTTTTTCTTGACTTTTGTGGTAGGTGAAACCACTAGAGGTGGTCGTGGCTTCCTTTCACGACATATTCATAGTCACTGTGGAGGCTGTGATGGTTGATCTCTATGTATTGATGACACACGATTCCGTGATCTAGTCATGAGCATAGTGTTTTATGAGATTTCTATGTTGTGACCCTCACGTAGATGGGCTTGATGACGATCTTTAGGTGAGTACTCATGAACAATCATCATAATGTGTTTGCTGGGGTGCATATGTGCATATGATGATATTGTTGTTTTGTGATTGTCAACGTTCATGGTTTAATTGATTACTACTTTATTGTTTTTATGGATATTACAACACTTGATTTATCAAGTTAGTTGATGGATATTTTATATGATTTAAATGCTATGCATGGCTGCAATTTTATGATAAATTATTGCATCACATTTTATGTGAGACTTCTTTGCACATTTGATCATTTGAGAAATGTGCATCCAAAGTTGTGCATGTTTTACGTTGATTTATATGAAATATTTTAGCATTAAATTGTAATATTGAGATTCACATATGGTTTCAAATTATATTTACTATCTTTAATTTAATCATTCTATCTTTTAGAAATGCATAAAAATTGATTTAAAATATTAGTTAGAATTTGATTTCTAAAATTTGTATAATAGATTTGAAACTACTTACATCAAGTGCAAGCTTGTTTAGATACTATAAATTTCTTTACTATATCTCAGGACTATGAAGAATTTGAATTGAGGTAAGGTAGTTTGAAGGCTATATTGGATGAAGATAAAAATTCAACAAACTATATAAACAATGTAAGTATGTGACTTATCTTTTCTGGACATGTATATGTAATTATTACAGTTGTACTGTGAGCTGTGATTGTCTAAATTTAGGATGCATGTATTTCCATTTAAATCTTATAATAAATTTTTTTCTTTCTTTATAGTTATTTTTCTTTCTCAAAGGTAAATGACACTCAAGGTTTTCAAAATGAATTTAAAAGGAAAACATTCTCTGCTACATTGTTTTTACAAAATTATTTTCAAAATAGGGATCGATCTCTCTATAGGAATTAGTTTTACGTTTAAAATCCATATGAAAATCCTGGTCATCATAGTTGGTATTAGAGCCTAGGTTTTATCCTTTCACAATTAGTCCTATATCTACAAAAGTCATATATGATTAAAACAATTGAGGACAAATTATCTTAATATTAGGTATAGAGATGACCAGTATAAAAAGAGATACCTCATAAGTAAGTTAGCCAAAAGAAAGGGTCAAATTTAACAAGTACTTGACATTGGAAAATGTGAACCCTATCAAAATCAAGTCCAAATTATTTAGAGTCTAACTCAATGTGAAGTCATAAGCAGTCGAGTAAACATGGAAAGTGAGAAAAGAAGAAAAGTAACTGTGCAAGATTAATATGATTCTGAGAGGAAAGAACAACAACATAAGATCACACTAATGGTGTCGTCAACTAATAATTCTAACATATATTGGACCTATTGAAATGATAACTTTGGAGAATTTATCTTAAACTCAAATGAACTACATGAAACTTTGTAAAGAATAATTGCAATTCTACAATAATAACTTCAAAATAATGGAATAATAAGAAGATAATCACCTTAATGAAATCTTATGTAATTAGGAGGATTATGACATGAGTATGGGAATTTTAGTGGATGTAAAATACTGAATTTTAGTGATAGTACAAGGAATTTGATGAGAGTATTGTTAACAAAAGATTTTAATCATATTCTACTTAAGAATATTTGATCTATGATGGTAAATTGATCATGAAATTTAGGTGTGAAAATGAATGAGTTTATAAGGTAAAGAAGTGTAGTGTGGAGGTAATAGAATAAGTTCAATGGACTTATTGAGATATTATAAGGATTTAGAGGAAATATGGACATTTGAGGATTCAGATGTTGTCATTAGAGAAGTCTAATGTATCTGGAAATATCCGACTCATAATATCTTCTGACCAAAAGTGTGGACATAGACATAATGTCTATCAAGTGTGACAAATAAAGTGAAGAGATTAATCCAAGTGCACAAAGAAAAAGGATTTTGAGGAAATATAAGATGTAAGTAATCATATTTGATGGACACTGAATAGTTGAAGCAAGAAGATCATGGATTTAATATAAAGAAGGAAGATAGACATATATTAAGTCTAGACATTAAAGATGAAGGATCTTAAATTGTTTTTCCAAATGGAAAGATTGAAATGTCAAGCTTAAAGATCAAACATGGTCAAGATAGTGGTTTTTATTACTAAAGGATATAGTGGAGGTAAAACAGGTGAGTAAAGTAGATTTTGAAAGCAATAGAGTGCTGAAGCTAAGGACAGATAGTGTGCTCTAAAGAATTTTTAAAATGACCATGAAAGAATTATATTCAACACGGAATTAAACTCTAAAAGTAGTTTTACTTAAAAAAATAAATGATAAATAAATAATAAACTAGAAAAGAAAATTCCTCACAAAGACCTTTCATTCATAGTACATTGATCATTAAGATAGGACAAAGTTATTCCTAGTCCCTTAGTGTAGTTGTAAGGGAAAGAGCATGAGGTAAGGAAAGTACATAGACTGACACTTGGCATGAAGATAAATTAATATAGAATATCATAGTGAATTCATAAGTGACATTGGAAATAAAAATAATAATAAAAATCAAATGTTAAATTTTGAAATGATGATTTCTCGAGGATAACATTAAATAAAGGAGTTATAGGATTTGGAATAGGAAGAAAGAACAAGTAAGATTTCTTGGGTTGAACATTCCTTGTAAAATCTTTTAATTAGAAAGTTGAAAAATGAAATTGATGATAAAATAAGAAAGGCATATGCAAAATAATTAAATGAATCAAATAAAAAATATTTCAAGAACAAAATAACTTGAAGGGGTAAAGAATGTAATAACCCTAAATTTTAAAAACTTAATTCCATGCAATATTTTTGCGAAGAAAGGAGAAAATAAAATTTTTAGTTCTAGAATCTCAAGAAATGATCTTTTTATTGAAACAAAACCAAGTGTTGAAACCCTATTATTTGTATTGTACTTGAAAATCAAATTCAACACCACTAAGAATGCTGAAAATGAAGTTTGGATGAGAAAGTTATAGGATTTTTAATTGTAGGGGCACTTTGGTAATTTTATAGTGTCCCCATTTGTTTAAAACAAAAGGTGGCTAGAAATGGAATGGGTTGTTTTTCATAATGGCATCACCTTTCAATAGTCCTCCCACTTATTGCAACCCTCAAGTGTCCCTCCTTCGTTGCCTGTGGTGCAGGCCATGATGGCCAACTATGGCATAACATAACACAACACCATCATGCGCCTGCCAGTGGGAGTGCCGAACAACCAGTGATAAAGCCTCTCGCCCACTCCTTTCTATGTGCAATCATTCTCTATCTCTCTCTCCATCACTCACCCATAAGCCACCTTCCGTGCATGTCTTCCCCTCGAGCTACTACATAGGGTAGTCGGCCGATGATGCCATCTCTCTCTCTCTCTCTCTCTCTGGTTGCTGACAAACCAAGTTTCTCTTCTTTGGCTAGTAACAACCCCCTACCTTTTCTCCTCCCTACTTCCTCTTTCTTTCTCCATTTGGCACAATTGACTCGACGCAATAGCACACACAACCCGGTCACACTGGACTATCCTTTTCCTCTTCCTCTTCCCTCATCTCCCCCTTTGGCTTACCACCTAGAAACCCTCTTCCCTCAGCTCGACTGAAACCCCTTCTACAGTATAAATAGTCCAATGTGACCACCTGATCCAGCCTAGCACTAGTATGCATGCCGCATTCTCCCTCTCTTTCTCCCCTGTCCCTCTCTCTCCTTCTCTCTCCTCCTATTAGTGCTGCCCAATTGGTATGCTAGCCCCATCTCTTTCTCATCCTCACTTGTTTCCCTCTTCAGCCACTATGCATAGCTTCCTCCTTACTTCAGCCACCATCTCTCTCTCATTCTTTTACTAACATTGATAAGTATTCTATTTTGTATAAAAAGTCCCAATTAGTAAGCCATAGAGGGGAGCCTTGCCGTAACAACAAAGTTGTCGTCGTGTGACCTTAAGGTCACGGGTTCAAGGTGTGGAAATAGCTTCTTGCAAAAGTGCAAGGTATGGCTACGTACTTTAAACCTTAGTGGTCTGCCCCTTCCCTAGACCTCACATACACTGAAGCTTCATACACCGAGGCTGCCCTTTTTATGTCATAAAATATAGTATTATTGCTTCTTTTTTTTGAAAATTTGTATCACATGCATTTTTGATCTAATAATTCAAAAATGTAATATCTTATAGGTTCAGGAGCTAATTCAAAGTAAAATATCTGTATAATCATATTTTTCTAGAGTTTAATTATAATTTTTGACCTTTTGTAGGAATTGAGATGATGATCTTACGACCAAGATTGATTGAGATTAGAATTGAATATTAAGATCAAAAGATCAAGCCAAGGCCTAAAATTCCATCAATCCCAAGCTTAATCAAGGGTCAAGATTATCCTAGGGCAAGAACGAAAGAAATTGGAATAGTTAAAGCGACTAAAATGGGCCCATGCATAAGCTATGTATTTTCACCACCTTTGCAATAGAGCTATGAAAGCCACTTAGCCATGTAAGCCATAGAAGAAGGAGACCAGCAAAGTAAGTAAAGCCAAGTCATTAAAGCCATGAAGCTAAGTCAAATGAGCCCTCCAAGTGAGCTATTCAAGCCACTTAAGTCAATGCCATATGGAGTGATACTATTGGAGGAGAATTTCACTCAATTATCCTATGCTAAAATTGAATTTCAAAAGGATAATTAGAAGATTTTTGGGTGAACGTCAAAACAAGTATGCAATGTAGACCAATGAGAAAGAGCCCATTTCCATTTTCTTCCCATTTTATCTCTCTCCACACCACCCAAAATTTTCCCATGATTTTTTCTAGGGGGAGAGGCACTTCCTAAAAAGGTGGCACCTCCCACCTTTCTTAAACTTCCATTTAACTCCACCATTCCACCTTCTAATTCTACATCTTTCTTCTTACATCTCTCTCTATCTCTCTCTCCTATCTTTGCTCCCTCTTTTCTCTATTCCTTCTTGCCATTCTATGTGAAACCACCTTAAGAAAGGGAGTTCTATGTGTAAATCTTAGAAAATAGGCGCCTCCTCCCCCTTAGTTGTCTTAGGGTTCCATTCTTCTCACTTTCTAATTCCCACCTTCCAATTACCTTCCTAGATTTCCTACCTCAACCAACTACCCTAATTTACCTATCTTCCCATCTTCCAATCTATCTACACTTTCCAAATTGGGATTCCATGCATGGAATCTAGGGGAAGCTCCACAAAAAGTGGTGCCTTCCCCTCCAAGTTTCCCATGTTTCTACCTAACTTCCTTACATCTTTCACTCACTTTCTTATTTCCAATTTCTATTTTCTTATCATAACCATGCATCTTTTTCTAATATCATCCCTTCCTTACCTTTTCCCTTAGGTCATCCTAGAAAGAGCTAAAAAAAAACTATGTATATCCCCAAGGTTTCCATGCAAAGAATATAGACAGGGGGAGACGCCACCCTCCTAAAAAGTAGGCTTCTCCCATCTTTTCCTTGCCTCAAGTCTTCAATACCTTTTCCATGGTAGGAGAGCTATTCCAAGCCCTCCATACCTCACTCCTTGCTGGTTTTCTTTGATCTTTGCACCCTAAGTCAAGTTTGGTTTTTCTTCTTAGATCTTTGCTTATTCTTTTCATTCCTTGTCATTGCTTTGTTCCTTGATACCATGCTGTTGTTCTTGCTTTGAGTACCTAGTTTTCTTGTTTGTGTTCCTCTTTATTTCAACCTTAGAATCTTATATTCAAGGACCACAACTCTCTTGAAGTGACGGCCAAGAGATTGTAGTCCTTGGATGAAAGTTTTGTGCCTGGAATTTCCTTAAAATTTTTGCTAATTCATTGCTGTCTTTCTTATCTTTTCATGCTCTCCTCTCCTTGGTTAATTTTGGATTACATGTATTCTTGCTTAGGATTAGAATATTGGATTGCTTGAAAGAAGATAGAAGCATTTTTTGGGATCATTGAATGGTGCACACACCCCATGGATGATGCCCACTACACTTGTAATATTTTCAATCAATAAAAGTTAATTTTTGGTTCATGCTTGAAATCTAATTTCCATGAATGTTCATGTGAGTTAAATCTACTTTTTCATGGCTCTTTATTTGGGTTTTTCATGCTTAATTTCATGCATCATTCACCTTAGAGTATATGCATCCTTTCATGTTTGTTTTGCACTTAGGAAACACATACAACACACTTGTTCCACGTGCACAACCCCATAGGTCATGCTCATGGATTTAAGGTATGGTCCATTAGACTATTTGCTTATTATGTTTAGATTTCCATGCTTCAGCCAAGATCCATTAGTGCATTCCACTTAGATTAGTCTGCATCTTAGTTCTATGCTTTTAGATTTCATAATTCATGTGCACACTTCTAGCACCATTCTTTATTCCATTTAAGCAATTTTCCATCCTAGTAATCATCCATACTCTTCTTTATTTCAAGCATTCCATGCTAGCTTAGTTTGCATTTTAGATTAATGTATGTCTTGTTGTACTTAATACTCATCTTGGATTGTAGTTTATGCTTTACTTTGTTAAGATAGAAATTGCACAAGGATAGGACCCACGCGCACCATGTCCACGTAAATTCATGCATCATAAGTTTACTTAGGTTCCATTCACACTACTTTGTTTCATGCACATTCTTTTGCATGGTAATTCCTTAGTTTTGCATGTTTTGTCGATTAGCCTATGTTTAGTGTTTCCTTAGTTATTGATTAGGTTTATTGTACCCTCAGATTAGTTTAGTAGTTTCTAATTTCAGTTTTAGAATGTTTTGTTTTTAGAAAGTTTCTAAGTTTAGCTTGTTTACTTTTAGTATTTTTCCTTATTCCATGTTAATTCAATTTTTAGATTAGAATAAACACCAACTCCTTTGGCTAGGTTAGATAATTTAAATAAAGATCCAACCAACATGCAAAACTATGAGATTCCTCATGGGGTTGACCTCACTCACATACATCTATTACAATTGATTTGTGTGCTTACGAGTAATATTAAAGCTATACTAGGTGCAATCAACCCAAAGCATTGGAGCGGGCAGGTTGACCACACCCTATCCCTTTTCCCTCTCCCTGTCTTCTTATCCTCTGGTGCACCATAGTTTTCCCCCTTCTCTGTTCTCAGGTGGTCCCAGACAATGACTGAGCTAGGACCACATGCCATAGCTGGCCCCTCTCCCTCTTCCTTTTCCCCCTCTCCACCAGTGCCTAGTTGGCAGCCAATGCCACTGCATTTGGTTTCTGCCTAGTAGCCACCACCTAAAAACTTCTCTCTCTTGCTAGGCATTACAAGTGGACATGTTACCATCATTCATCATAAGCCCTTGATTCCTTTCTCTATCTGATTTGTGGAAATACTCATAGATCGGACTGTCGATCCAAATATGATCATCGGATCATTAGCCAATAACTAGTAGCCCTTGACTAGCCACTTAGAACCTAAATCAGTGCTTGATTTGAGCTTCCATGTAGATCTGACTATCGATATAACATTGGACCATCTAATTTATTATCAATCCAATCTTATACTAAAATTTGATCATTCATTGAGATCCTTGTGATTTGAAAACATTGTCGAAGATTCGATGGAGATCTAAAGTTGATAGTGTTCTATGGTCACGATCATGATGATCTATGATCGATCCAACCATCCATCATTGTCAGCCATTAATCTATCACCAAACCTTAGATGTGTGACCAAATCAATAAACCACCACATAATCTAATCGTTAATCAGTCACTAATATGCTGATCCATGACTGAGCTGACTTTTGTCATGACCCAATCATTGGTCGATCACTAAATGCTAGATCTACAACCAATCTACCCCTTTAAGACTATTTGACCTTTGATCAGCTACTTAGAACTTAGATCCATGATCAATTTTGATTTTTCGATCGGATTTAGCCATAAATTTAACACCAAACCATCTAATTTGTAATAGATCTGGTCCCCCACATTGACCTGACTATAGATTAGTGATTATATGCTTAGATTCGTGATTGATCCAAATCTTCACCTTAATATAACGATAGGCCCATTACCAAAAATCCTAGAATAGGGATATATATGACCCTTTTCCATGATCTGACCATTGGATAGTGGTTAGATGCTTAAATTATGAGATCAAGCACCCCATTTCCTTGATTAGTGGCCGAAAACATTTGATCTAAATCATTTATTTTATCTAGTGTGACTCAAAGAGTAAAACCCCTCTAGTTATTTGATAATTAGTTGAGTCTAGCTAAAGATTTGGGGAAGACAAGAAAGCACCACAGTCAAACTTTAACATGCACGATTTATCTAAAATCCATCATCTCTTGTAATGATCTAACAAGGAATCATGCGCAATAAGGTAGAACCTGAAAAATCCACCTTTGATTTTGATCTATTTTACTGGATCTACTTAATGCACATTAGAATATAGATTTCTAGACTAATCCAACCCTTATACCTTTAATCTAAGCTTAGGATGACTAGCATAGTGAGATCTAAAAATGTATATAAGAAAAGTTCAAATAGATTTAACAGTTCAATGATCTGGGCCATTAGATCTAATTGAAATTAAAAATCTAAGTGTGTAGATATATTGAAAACATAATTTTTATGCATTGTATAGATTAAGGCACAAATGGATCATAGTGAGAGCCAAGAAAAAAACTTCAAGAATTTGTGAAAATCACTATAGGAGGCAGGTAATTTTAACATGTCATAGTTTTATTAAAAATTTGTGAATTTTAAATAATTTAATAATACTCAATTATTTGATTGTTGTGCATTCTACATTGTTATTTTGTCATGCTATGTTATTTATGCTTTTAAAGAATGCAAACACTTACAAATAAGGCATGTGAGTTCATATATATTTTTATCTCCATGATGCATACTTCTATCTTGAAATTAGAAATTGTATTGCGTACTCTATTACAGGCAATTTTCTAGTTTGAAGAAAAAGATGATTCTTAAAATGCATAAATCCCATGTTTTGATATGAGATTTGAAAATGCATGGTTTTGCACAAGATGTATGTTATATGATAAAATGACATTTGGATTGATATATATGTTTGTCAGGCTAATGGGCCTAGTGGGCACTCTATTAAGAGGTTTTACAGGTTTGGTATCCCAACTTCTAACCACCAAAGGTGGTAGGTATCCATGCCCAAAGAGGAAAACTTTTTCTCTAGTATTGTGGTGGGAACAACCATTGGAGGTGGTCATGGCACCCTTTCGAGACTTATCTGTAGTTGT
Organism: Warburgia ugandensis; assembly: GCA_035236585.1. Lineage (NCBI taxonomy): Eukaryota > Viridiplantae > Streptophyta > Magnoliopsida > Canellales > Canellaceae > Warburgia > Warburgia ugandensis. The sequence continues at coordinate 58,056,918 of CP141128.1, forward strand.
TGTGGAGGTTGTAATGGTTGGCATCTAGATACTAAAGACACATGATTTAGTGATCTGATCGTGAGCATAGTGTTCCATAAGATTTCTGTGTTGTGACCCCATGTAGATGGGTGTGATAATGATCTTTAGATGAATACTCATGACTAATAAATTAATGTGCGAGCGCGCATATGTGTGCATTACAATATTGTCAGTTTGGGATTGACAACATCCACAATTTAACTGATTACTAATTTAATATTTTGAGGATATTATGACATTTTATTTATCAAGGTAGATGATGGATCTTTTATATGGTTTAAATGTTATGCATGGACATGATTTTGCGATAAATTATTACGTCACAGTTTATGTGAGATTTCTTTGTAGATTTGGTCATTTGAGAAATGTGCATCCAAAGTTGTGCATGTTTTACATTGATTTTATATAAAATGTTTTAACATGAAATTGTAATGCTGAGATTCATGTGTGGTTTCAAATTATATTTTGTGTATCTAATTTGATCATTTTATACTTTAGAATTGTATGAAAAATGATTTCAAATATCGAATAGAATGAGATTTCTAAAATTGGTATAATGGATGTGAAACTACCTAAGCTTGCTGAGATATTGCAAATTTGTTTACAATATCTCATGACTGTGAAGAATTTGACTTATGGCAATTCGAGGTGTGTCTTGGATGACGACAAAGGTTCAATAGACTATATAAACAATATAAGTATATGACTTATATTTTCTGGACATATATATATAATTAGAATTGGACTCTAAGCTATGATTGGCTAGGTTTGAGATGCAAGTATTTCTATTTCAATGTTATAATAATAAATTTTTTTTAGCTATTGTGCTTTCTTGAAGGTAAATGACACTCAAGGTTTTCAAAATGAATTTAAAAGGGAAAGATTCTTCTGCTGCATTGTTTTACAAAGTTATTTTCAAAATAGGGATTGATACTGCATTCAGAATTAGTTTTGCATTTAAAAATGCAAATGAAACCCGGGTCATCACAATATAAGTCCTTCGGTGTTACACAATGAGGTTCTTTACATTTCCTCTTCTTCTTTTCCCACGCTTGAACTTTGCTTTTACGGTCTTCTTGTTATATCACTCAAAAAGGGCTTATATACTTATATTCAAAATAAAGTGAACTAATCTACAACCAAACTTTTCTTTTCTCCTTAGTCCAAATGCCATTAAATCAAATTATTTGTTAACCATACTTTGGGAGTTAGAAGAGTCCTTGACTACCATTAAAAGGTGCCCTTCTATTTCCTTTATTTCCAAATCCCAAAGAAAGTAAATATGATGAAAGAAAGATGGAAAATAGAAGGTGGAAGGACTTAGGTGTTAAAGAGAAGATGGAGATGGATTGAGTGAACATGTGAAATAAGTAGGGATGTTGGATGTGTAATGCTAAAGTAAGGAATAAGAAGAATAGGAGAAGAGGAAGATGGGGAAAAGAAAGAAAGAATGGGAAGTGGGAATGAAAGAGCTTCCTTACATCTTCTCCAAAGGATGAACTTTGAACTTGTGAGAGTTTTGGTGAAGGTGATCTTTCTTCGTCTAATTTTCTTAGATTTAGGTTTCAAGTACTAGGGAAAAGTGACCTACCTTTAATGTATTCAAAACACCTCTATTAATAGATCTTTAGCATGGGAGCTAAGTGTGACGACCTGGGTTTTCATATGCATTTTTAAATGCAAAATGAATTCTTAATGCTAGATCGATCCCTGTTTGAAAACAATTTTGTAAAAACAATGCAATGAAGTAGAAGATTCTTTTTCTTTTAAATTCATTTAGAAAACCCTAAGTGTCATTTAATTCCAAGAAAGCAAATAGCTAGAGTTTTTAAAAAATAAAATAAAATAAATACATGCAACCCAGATCTTACCAGTCACAGCTCATAGTCCAATTGTAATAATTACATATACATGTCCAAAAAGGATAACTCACTACTTACATTAATTATAGTACATTATGCTATTATCTTCATCCAAATTTGCATCCACCTCGATTTGCTTTGCAAGTCAATTTTTTCAAAGATCTGAGATATTATAAACAATTTACAATATCTTAGTAAGCTTGTGCTTGTGTAGGTAGTTTCACATCTATTATACCAAATTTGAAATCCAATTCTAAACAATATTTTATATCATTTTTCACCTAGTTCTAAAGAATATAATGATCATATCATAGGTAGGAAACATAATTGAAATAACATGTCAACCTCAGTTTATAGTTTCATGATAAAACATTTTAAATAAGATCAATATAAAACATGTACGACTTTAAATGTATATTCTTCAAATGATTGAATCTGCATGGTAAACTCACATAATTTGTAACATATAATGTATTACAAAATCACAGTGAAAGATCCCCCATTTAACTTGATAATTCAAATGCCATAAGATCCTCAAAATATTTAAACTGCAAATGCTAGCAATCCTCAATAGACAACATCATGATCATGTGCATATATGCACCTTGCCCAACACATCAGTTGGTTGATCATGAGTACTCATCTAAAGACCATCATCATGCCCATCTATATGGGGTCACAAAATAGAAATATCATGGAACACTATGCTCATGACCAGCTTACTAAAATTGTGTGTCTCTAGTATCTAGAGACCAACCACCACAACTACCATGGTGACTATGGATATGTCTCGAAAAGGGTGCCATGAACACCTCCAGTAGTCGTTTCCCTACCATATCAATTGAGAAAAACAGATGCCTCTTTGGGCACGGATACCTATCACCTTTGGTGGTTAGAGGCCTGGAGGCCAAACCCGTACAACCTCTTAGTATAGTGCCCACTAAGCTCATTTGCCTGAACAAATATATATCTCAATCCAAATGTCTTTAAATAATGTATTGTATATCTCATGCAAAATCATGCATTTCTTTGCTTATCTCAAATCATGGGATTGATGCAATTTCAAGTATAATAATGTCTTTTAAAAACACATAACTATGTGTAATAGAATGAGCAACATTATTTTCATTTTCCATATAAAATTTTGCATGATGGTTATGAAAGTACATATTCATAAATCACATTTCTCATTGCAAATATTGCATTCTTCTAAAGTAAAATAATGCAACATGACAAAATATGACTTTTATGATAGCCAAGTAGCCTTAAATCGAAAGCACGATAATCAAATGACTTGATTATTTAAAATCTACACATCTTAGTAAAGCAAATGACATGCTCAAAATCCCAATGGCAAATAGATGTTCAAACTACTTACCTCAAATGTAGTTATCCCAATCTTCGGAAGGCTCAATAAGCTTAGTTCGTACTAGTCAGCATCTTTGTCAACACATGTACGTTATAATGTCATTTATCTTACTTATGATTTCTTAATTAAGACTTATTTAGTCTTTGATCACCACTAACATGTGATCCTACTTTTACCACTTTATGATCATACGTATTCCTCTTTATTTTTGTTGTAATGTCGAATCTTGCTCATTGATTAAAGAGCAACGGTCTAGATCATCTAATTGTCCTCAATTCTTATTAGTCTTCGACTTATAGATAATTTATTTCAAATATAAATATTTGATTTATTGATCTGAAGATCAGGTTGAATTTTGATTGGTCAGATCTATAGTTCTAAGTCACCCTGGCATCAAATCTTCGAATCTAAAGTCATCAGAACAATTTAATTAGTAGATTAATCTAATTACCAACATAAATAGTTTAGTTATTCTTATTAAGGTTTAACACATTCTAGTCTTGTTGATTTTTTAAATTTTCTATAATTCATTAGGCATAACTAAGATGAAATGAAATTTAACTTATTTAAATAAGACTTAGTAATAGTGTTACCTCTGATTGTTAAGCACATGTTTGATGTTGTGTCTAATATGGCCTGATCAGGTTTGATCATCATTGATCACTAATTCAATAATGAATGGCTCATATCAAGTGCTAGATCTATGATCAAATCTAAATGAAAGTTCAAATTGGTGGTTTATCAAAGTGTTAGGTAGTTGATCATAGGTTAGATCATTTTAAAAGGATGGGTTGTTTGCAGATCTAGCATCTACTAGCTAATTGATGGTTGGATCATGATGGAAAGGACAAATTAGTCATAGATCTAGGTTTTGGTGTTTGATTAATAGTTGGATCATGTGGGATTTTGTTGATTTTATCATAGATCAGACATTAGATCATAGATCATGTGCTAGATGATGATGGATGGTTAGATCTAATTCTAATTGGTTAGATCCATGGTTCAAGGATTGATGCCCTTAATTCAAGGTTGATCCGTGTATATAGGTCTACTACACTATCTAATTAATCACTTCTTGGGGTGTGATCATCTTTAATCTAATAGATTTACTAAAATTTTTTAGTTTCTAGGTTATGATAGTTAATAATATTCTCTAATCCAAAATTTTATTATATAATTAGGTTCGTGTCATCAGGACAAATCGAACAGACCTTTTTGATCATAAATCAGACTTGTATATCCTTCTGAATTAAACATTTTGTGTTTCTAATCTTTTTAAACGGTTTAGATTTAAATATGAACTAAAACAGATTAGAAATGATGTCACTGAGACACATTGGAGCACAATGCATGCTCCAAGTTGTTCCGGTGCATCTTGGTGATAGAACCATGACTACTTCGGACGTGCCTGGAGGGTGCATCTCAGTGTCTTGTCACCAAGATGCATCCTGGTTGCAGATCGGACCAACTAGGATGAGATGGACCAATTTCCATCATCCGATTATTCCAGTCTTCGATCAACATTCATGATCATTCAAAAGCTTACTATTTTTATGGTTTCTAGGGTTTTGTGATCCCCCAAACTCATCAGATGGCTCATATCTTCCATCTGGGCTGTCATTGAGTGGGTACCAAATCAGATCCACTAGATCTGTTTTCACTAGTGATTTGCTAGCTGGTGAGAGTAGATCTAGCCTAGATCAGATAAAAAAAGCTGAAAAAGGGAAATGGAGGGAGAGAAAGGGGGAGAAAGTACCTGAATTACTAGAGGGGTGGATTTGGGGTTTTCTAGTGGATGTAGCCGTTCTTGTGCTCGTTGTAACCCTAGGTCATAGAAAATGGTGGAATGAAGGAGGTAGCTAGAGGGAGATGAAGGGGAAAATAGAGGGAAAGAGATGGAGTTCGGGGAGAAGAGAGGGAACATGTTGGGGAGAGGGTAGGGGTCCTTTATAGCCAGTAATCTACCTTTCTTACGGGCAGGTGCGATCATCAACCTATTTCTCCAGTGAAGGAGTCGGAGATAGGGTGTTACGTGGGGGTGCCACTATAATATATGTCCCCTCCATTTTAAATGCTTTTCTATTTTAAAAACATATAAATGGGGCCCTTTTTAAATTACTAAAATGCCCCTACTATTAAAAATCATGCAACTTTCTCATCTAGACTCTATTTTCAGAGTTCTTAGTATCGTTAGATTTTATTTTTTGAGTATAATCCAATTATTAAAGTTTTAACAGTTTATTTGGATTCTATAAAAGGCTCATTCATAAATTCTATTTTATCCCTTTTTTTGTAGTTAAAATTGCATAAAATAATCTTTTAAATTTTGGGTTATTACATCCTTTCCCCCTTAAAGAAATTTTTGTCCTTGAAAATTCTTTCTATGTCATTCCTAAAATAATTCTTTCTATGTTAATTTTTAAATTTTTAAGTAAAGTATTTTGTAGCAAACATTCCACCTAAGAGATCTTAGTTGTTCTTTCATTTTATTCCAAAACCTATAATACTTTTAGTTAATATCTTCTTCAAAAAATCATAATTTTTAGCTTAATATTTGATTATATTACTATTATTACTGTTGACATTTGTTGACACTACAATCTTTAATATATTTGAATGCTATCTTTCACTTCTCCCATGAGACTTGGTTCCTCAACCAAAGCTTATACCTCAACATTATTTGTCTGTATGTGTTTTCAATGATGGGTGTCACTGCTAGCTCTGTTGTGAGTGCTTTACCTTGTTACGACTTTGCCTATATCAAGCTACTTCTTTTCACTTATTGGAAGCATGTTCTCTTTTCTTATCCTATATCGATACATCATTCAATCATTTATCGAAGACATCATCGACAACCATTAAGCCTCAATTATCAGGAGTTAGTGTAAGTATCAGTGCAATGGTTGGTTCCTTCAATTTCTAAATGTTGCCTTTCACTTATCACCTCATACTCATCTTATGTCCTTTGTTGTTATCTTAATTAATAGTAAAATAATATTCATCCAATATGCTATCATAGTGTCCATTAAGGTTTAGGAAATTCTTTAATTCCATCATTGTTTTATATCTTTTCCTATTTCATTTCTGCTTCAAGTGTCACTAGATCTATCACAATTATAAAAATTGAAACAACTTAGGCTAATAGGTTGACTTCCTTAAGTGAAGACTCATGTATAAGTATCCGTGATATTCCTCTTAATTTATTATATAGTTTAGGGTGTTGCTTACTAATATACTAACAAGTTCATTAAGAAATGGTTGGAATACCTAGTTCAAGTGACCTACAATATTTGTCAACCTAAATGACATTATTCTAAGGTAATGACACTTAAATCCATTGCTAAGTGATGACCTTAAGATATTTCCTCTTCTAATTCTCCTCTAAGATATCAAGACCTCAAGTTGATCCTTGATAATACTCAAGTTGGTGTGGATTGATTGGATGAGTCACTTTTCTTGAATATATATACTTCTTATTCCTCATTATAACTCCATCGAATCATGTAATAATAATGTAAGGTATTATCAACCTGTCCTTTTATTGAAGAGAATCATTGATGTCTCTTAGTAAAAACAATGGGTCTAATAAAATTCTAATTTCAGTAGTTCATCTCATTGTTTTCTTAAGAATTTTCAATTAGGTAAGCATCCTATGATTAAATTTTAAAGTAAAACTAGTTTTGGAGTTTAATTCCTTGTTACACATGATCTTTTCATGGTAATTCTAGAAATTTCTTAAAATACACTATCCTTAGTTTTGGCACTCTATTGCTTCCAAAGTCTACTTATCCATCTATTTTACCTCTATTATTGTGACGACCCGGGTTTTTATGATGCAATTTTATAATAACAGTGAGATCAATCTCTGTTTTACAATACTGTATGCAAAAGCATGCATAGAAAATCTTTTTCCTTTTAATTAAAATTGTTTGTTTAAAGAGTCTGAGTGTCATGACAAAATCTCAATGCATAGTGCCATGGCAATTTTTAAACCAAATAGAAATAAGTACTGCTCCTAGGATTGTTAGTCACAGCCACAGTTATAAACAAATACTTACAATCAAGTTTATAGCAATTATGAAAGGGATCACTAGTTAAGTCCTCGCTTAGCCTTACCTTTGCTTAAATGATTGTAGTCCTAACACTTCTTGATACTCCTTCTAGTTATACTTTGTTTGATCGATCTAAAAAATAATGATTAGAAGTCCAGAAGGTTGAATGGGTCTTTTAATGAATTTATGAGAAAAATCAGTACCATTAGAAAATCTTCAAAATTTGAGGCATTACAATTATACTCTTTAATAATAAAATCACTAGCTCGATCATATTTAATCTTTCAAATTTGACTAGTTCATCTTTCAACTTCGCAAAACTACTCAAGATCCTTCATCTTTGATGTCTGGGCCTAATCTATGTCTATATTCCTTAACCACATTAAGTTCATGATCTTCTTGCTTCAACTATTCAATGTACATCAAATACTAGTACTTACATCTTTTGCTTGCCTGAAATAAAATCCTTCTTTTTTGTGCATTTAAATTAATGTCTTCACTTAATTTATTGTACATGATAGATACCATGTCTAAAATTTTGGTCAACAGATATTATGAATTGAATACTTCCAAATAACATTAGACTTCTCTAATAATAGTAGCAAAATCCTCAAATATCCATATTTTCAATGAATCCTTGCAATATCTCAAGGAATCCATTGAATTTTTTGTCTTTTACCTCCACACTATCCTTCTCTACCTTATAAGCTCATTACTTTTTCATCTTTAAATTCCATGATCAATCTATCATCACAAATCAAATATCCTCAAGAAGATTGTCATCAAAATCTTCTATTAATTATGTTTTAGTCAAATTCCTTGTAGTACAACTCAAATTTAGTCTTTTATATCCATTAATATGTTCATACTCATGTTGTGTTCCTCTTGATCACATAAAATATCATTTACTATAATTATTATATGATCTACTCCATTATGCTCGGGTTGTCATTGTAAGATAGTAGTTACTTCTCACAAAGTCCGATGTAGGTTGTTAGGTATTGAGCTAAGTTCTCCATAATTATCAGTTTAATAGATCTAGTATGAGTCAGGGTTATCTATTAAAGATATGATCAGAATGATCCTATATTCTCATTCCTCACTCTCATAATTATATTAATCTCATAGATTTATTTATTTATACCTACAAGGGTTAATAGTTTCCTTGTTTACTCTATTACTCATAACTTCTTAACCCTAAGTAGTTTAGACTTGATTTTGATAGGGTTTGCATCTTCCAATACCTAAGTATTTGTTAAATCCAATTCTCTTTTTTGCCAACTTACTTATGATGTATTTCTTTCTCATTTGATATCATTTCCTACACTAGTCATCTCTATAGCTCGTATTTAGACTACTTATTCTTAATTGTTCTAGTCGTATATGACTTTTAGATATGCAGGACTGGCTGTGAAAGGATAAACCTACGCTCTGATACTAACTGTGATGACCCAGATTTTCATATGCATTTTTAAATGCAAAACAAATTCCTAATGCATGATCGATCTCTATTTGGAAACAATTTCATAAAAAAAATGTGATAAAGCGAAAGATTCTTTTTGTTTTAAATTCACTTCAAAAACCTTGAGTGTCATTTACTTCCACGAAAACAAATAGCTAGAGATTTTTTTTATTATACAAAACTAAAACAAAAATACATGCATCCCAAATCTTAGTAGTCATAGCTCACAGTCTAACTATAATAATTACATATACATGTCCAAAAAGGATAAGTCATATACTTACATTGATTATAGTACATTATACTATTATCTTCATCCAAATTTGCATCCACCTCGATTTGCATTGCCTTAAGTCAAATTCTTCAAAGTCTTAAGATATTGTAAACAATTTTACAATATCACAGTAAGCTTGCATTTGTGTCAGTAGTATCACATCTATTATACCAAATTTGAAATCTAATTCTAAACAATATTTCAAATCATTTTTCATGCAGTTCTAAAGAATATAATGATAAAATTAGAGGCAGGAAACATAATTGAAATCACATGTCAACCTCAGTTTATAATTTTATGCTAAAACATTTCAAATAATATTAATATAAAACATACATAAGTTTAAATGTATATTCTTCAAACAATCAAATCTGCATGGTAAGCTCGCATAATTTGTAATATCTAATGCATTACAAAATTACATGAATGCATAACTTGTAAATTATGTGATAGATCCTCCATTTAACTTGATAATTCAAATGCCATAAGATCCTCAAAATATTAAAATAGTAATCGGTTAAACTACCAATGTCAGCAATCGCGAACCAAAACATCATCATCACGTGCACATATGCACCCTGGCCAACACATCAGTCGGTTGATCATGAGTACTCATCCAAAGACAATCATCATGCCCACCTATATGGGGTCACAAAACAAAAATATCATGGAACACTATGCTCATGATCAGCTTACTAAAATTGTGCCTCTCTAATACCTAGAGACCAACCACCACAACTACCATGGTGACTGTGGATATGTCTTGAAAAGGGTGCCATGAACACCTCCAGTGGTCGTTTTCCTACCATATCAATCGAGAAAAATAGATGCCTCTTTGGGCAGGGATACCTACCACCTTTGGTGGTTAGAGGCCTGGAGGCCAAACCGGTACAACCTCTTAGTATAGTGCCCACTAAGCTCATTTGCCTGAACAAATATATATCTCAATCCAAATGTCATTAAATAATGTATTATATATCTCATGCAAAATCATGCATTTCTTTGCTCATCTCAAATCGTGGGATTGATGCAATTTCAAGTATAATCATTTCTTTTAAAAACACACAACTGCGTGTAATAGAATGAGCAACATCATTTTCATCTTCCATATAAAATTGTACATCGTTATTTGATTGCCGTTGATAAAAAATTCAAGAATGAACAAGATCTATGGTTAAATCTAAATGGAAGCTTAAATCGGTGGCTGATCAAGTTGAACATAGGTTAGATCATCATAAAAGGATAGATTGGTTGCAGATCTAGCATCTAGTAGTCAATTGATAGTTGATCATGATAAAAAGATCAGATCAATTGTAAATCTAAGTATTGGTGTTTGATTAACAGTTGGATCATGTAGGAATTTGTTGATTTGATCACAGATGGGACATTAGATGATAGATCATGTGCTAGATGATGATGGATGGTTAGATCTAATTCTGATTGGTTAGATCCATGGTCCAAGGATTGATGTCCTTAATTTAGGCTTCATCAGTGTATATAGGTCTTCCACATTATTTAATTGATCACTTCTTGGGGTCTGATCATCTTTAATCTAATAGATTTATGAAATCTTTATAGTTTTTTGGTCATGTTCAGTTAAAAATGTCCTATGATACTAAATTTTATTGTATAATTAGGTTTCTGTCATCAAGACAAATCTAATAGACCTTTCTGATCATAAATCATACTTGTATAACCTTATAAAATAAAGATTTTGTGTTTTTGATCATTTTAAATGATTCATATTTAAATCTAGACTAAAATAGATTAGAAACGAAGTCATCAAGATGCACTAGAGTGGAACGCATACTCTAGGATGTTCTAGTGTATCTTGGTGATAGAACGTATTAAGGAGTGCCTCAGTTTCCAAGATGTAGCAGAGTCCTAGTAGAATCGCAACTGCTTAGCACTCATGCTCATGCGCAGGGATGTGCCTGGAGGGTGCGCCTCCTTGTTGTGTCACCTTGAAGTGTTCTAGTTGTAAATCAGGCCTATTAGGATGAGACAAACTGATCTAGACCATCAGACTATTCTAGTCTTCGATCAATGTCCATGATCATTCAAAAGTTTACTATTTTTGGACTTTCTAGGGTTTTGGGATCCTGCGAACTCATCAGATGGCTCAGATCTTACATTTGAGCTATCCTTGAGTGGGTACCAATTTAGATCCACTAGATTTGTTTTCATTGGTGATTTGCTAGCCAGTGAGAGCAGTTTCGGCTTGGATCTCATGGAAAAATGCCGAATAAGGGAAAAGGAGGGAGAGAAAGTACCTAATTTATTGGAGAGGGGTGGATTTAGGGTTTTTCAATGGATGCAGCCATTCCTGTGCTTGTTGTAACTGTAGGTCGCCAGAAATGGTGGAATGAAGAGGTGCCCAGAGGGAGGAGAAGGGGAAAAAGAGAGGGGAGGAGAGGGAACACACTGGGGAAAGGGTAGGGGATCTTTTATCGTTGGTGATTGGCCTTTCTTGCCGGCAGGCGCAATCACTAACCTATTTCTTCGATGAAGGAATCAAAGATAGGGTGTTGCAAGGGATGCCATTATAAAAAAAAGCCCCTCCATTTTAAACATTTTTCTGTTTTAAAAACATATAAATGGGGCCCATTTTAAAAATATTAAAATGCCCATACTATTAAAAATCATGTAACTTTCTCATCTGGACTCTGTTTTCATCGTTCTTAGTGTCGTTGGATTCCATTTTTTAAGTACAATCTAATTATTAAGCTTTTCACACTTTATTTGGTGTTTATAAGAAGCTCATTCGTAAAATTATATTTTATCCTTTCTTTGTAGTAAAAATAGCATAAAATAATCTTTTAAATTTTGGGTTATCACACGAAGAGGATTCAATGATGGAGATCAATTCATTTTAATTTGAAATCAAGTAAAGGATGGGGTGCATGGAATTCAAATGAGGGAAGGGTATGGGAGATGGAAGGTGTGTAGGTGGAAAGGGAAAGAGAAGGAAAGAGGAAAGGTTAAGGAATGAAGGAAAGAATGGGAAAAGGAAAGAAATATAAAGAAGAGATAACTTAGGCTAGAGGAAGGGAGTTCTGTTGACTTTCGTTAAGATTAGAAAGTGGTAGTTAGGGGGGGCATCTTTTTCAAGTTAGGAAAGTGGGATGAATTTGGAAGGTGGTGAGATGGGAAAGGTAGGAAATAAGATAATGGAAAGGTAAGGAATGAGTGGAAAAGGAAAGAGATGGGAAGGAAAGTGGGGCAAATGGAAAGTAGGCGATGGAATTCAAGGGTTTTCAAAATTTGGAAGTGTCCTAAAGGGGAGTGTGATTTCTAATTTGAGTGTGTGTGTGTGTGTGTGTGTGTGTGTGTGTGTGTGTGTGTGTGTGTGTGTGTGTGTGTGTGTGTGTGTGTGTGTTTAGAATCCCTATGATGAGATGAATGTTGCATCAAGATGGGTGGTTGAGATCTTCCTTTCATTAGGGTTTTGAGTTGTCATTTCAACATAGGAAATGTGGCTAGAGTTTCCTTCTTTACTTCATTAAAGTCCTATCACTTAGATCATACTTACCTTTGCTTGGATATATGGGATCTCTTTATGGCATGTAATCTTAAACTTCATTTTCTCTCCATTATTAGATCGTATTGCCTTAGGATGAATGGCCTTGATTCTTGTAGGTCTTCATATGCTTATGTGGACCAATTGTGCTTCAATATCTTGTATAGATACATCCAATTATTGGTGGATTCTTCATCCTTTGATTGAGTAGGAGAGAGAAAACATGTAAAAAGGTTTCATGTGGGTCCCAATCTTCTTTTATTTTTGAGAAGCTTTCATTGAATATGATTTCACTATATGTGAATTGAACTTATTTCATAAGCTTCTTAAGGTGGTGAAATGCATGCAAGTGTGCTTGAATTGAAATTTGCCACCTTTTCACCCTCATTTGGGCAAGCGTTGTATATAGGTGTTTCAGTCATTCTAATTTTGACAGTGACACCTAGTGATATTCTGAACTTCTAGGACTTCATTTTTATCATGTATGGATTTAATGTAACTTGGTTTCTAAAATTGCTCCTTGAAGGGTAAAATGGTTATTTTTGCATTTTTTTTTTCATTTATACCCTAGACCTACAAGATAGTAGAATTAACCCTAATTAGTAATAATTAAGGGATTTTTAAGATTAAAACATTCTAAATATATGTATATATATGTAATATTTCTATTTTTACATTGAAAAATAGTCTTAAGATTTGATCTTTTTTCAGTGTAGATTGGGTGCTATATTTCAGTGTGATGGCTACCTTATAAAAAGATTTCTGCCATTCAAACTAGCAGAATTGATAAACAAATACCCTACCATCTATGTTTTCTTTAATAGGTCCCTGGTTGGGTGGTAAATTGGGCCTTAAAATGATTTAAAAAAAAAAATGACTTGTTTGTGCTAAAAAATAATGAAAGGATAGATGATTTAATGATGATTAGATTAGCCAGCCAAGATGTTTACTTCCATTTTCTCAAGGTATTCGGTACCTTGAGTCTCTATAAGCTATCCTACCTTGATGTTCCATTAGCCCCAGTAAGATTTTACATAAGAGTTGATACTATGCTAGCTTACAAATGAGAGAATAGTACAATTACTAAAACTCTACCTTCTTATAAGCATTTGGAAGAATCATCGAGGACAAGATAGCTATACCATTATCTCAATAATATGCAAGGAAGAGGAAGAATATTTCTCTTGAACAGTAAAACATTAATACAATAGAGAGAGAGAGAGAGAGAGAGAGAGAGAGAGAGAGAGAGAGAGAGAGAGAGAGAGAGAGAGAGAGAGAGAGAGAGAGAGAGAGAGAGAGCCGATAATGCAAAGTAATAGAAAGAATTAACACAAGGCTGGAGGAAACTTGCTTGAGTGAGCTTGTTTGCACATTATTGATTTTTAATCTTTTCACTTGCTTATTTTTCACTTCTAATGAGTCATATATATATATAGTCTCATTTAAAAAATATCCATTATAGACAAATTCCTTATCATTATGGAGCATTCTTATTTCTAGTCAACTATATTCTCTATGTAATAAAAATGTGTTTTTACTATCAACGAATAGCTATAATATCTTGGTCCCTTTGTTGACTATTTTTCAACCCAAAATGTGTACCCACTCTAGATTCTTCAAATAGTTGGCTACTTTTTCAAGTAAGCTTTAGTTTTGGCAATTTAGCAAACTAGTTTTGAAAATAATTGGCCACCATAGATGGGTGAATTACGTCTAGAGTTATTGGAATGAAATTGTTAACTCACATCTTAGGTTAATTAGTTATATTATGCACATGAGTCAAATTTGTATAAATTCTTTAGGCTTTCTAACCCAACTACAATCCTCTTTCAAATGGTTAGCTAAGATCATGATCTTTAGGTTTTAGGACTGCAACTCATGAATAGGTTGCTTTTCTTCTAATATAGTTAGGTATTTTCCTTTGAAGAGTTGTCTTTTCTATTCTATTTTAAGTGAGTAGACAAGATCTACTATTAAGTCCATTCTAGACAGCTAAAATACAATTATAGTCAACTATATTTGTGGGACTTAGAACTTTGAAGTTGAAAACTTTGTGAGATTGATTCTTATTTATTTTAGATAAAGATATGACAATAACACTTAGAAAAAAGTTAGAATAAATAAAAGTAATGTTTTGTTATCATCAAAATAAAGATCTTTGAAGTTAAAAACATTATCTCCATGGAATAGTCAAAACTATTGAGGAAGAAGTGAAATGATTACCATGCACTGCTGTAATAACTCTTGCCCATAGCAATACATTTAGTGTTGTCGGATAAAGTTAGAGGATCTATTACAAAATTCTACTACTTCTTCAATGCTTTTTGCAAGATGGTGGATATTTCAAAATTACAAGAAATCTAAGAACATCTAAAGACAACTTTATGTGAGCTAGAGACCATGATGACCAAGGTTTTTAAATGCATTTTTAAAGCTTTTTTTGAATGTCAAGATCCTTTATTTGAAAACTTCTTTTGAAAACAAACCTAGAAAATATTTTATTAAGAAAACATTTTTCCAAAACCATGAGTGTCATTCTACTCATAAAACATGAAATTAACAATGAAATTATATTTCATTTCTATTGAAAATCTACCAGACTCTCCTATATTTTTAAGACACAATGCATTTAATGCATATGATGCGACACACCTAATAGACACATAGGTCACCATCCAATATATTTGGAGACTTAGTCTCCACACTATTACATTCAAACACATTTATGAAGTTCAACAAATCCTTCAAGTAGTAGCAGTTCAAAAACAGAATATCCATTTCTTCCTAGAATTCCATCCATACACAATCCGCAGTCCAATACATACATTTTATGCATATACATCCTATTTGAGATGATAAAATCCCAATTAAATAGTCCAAAATCCATGCATTACTTCTAGTAGACAAAGTAAAAATCTTATGTAACATACATAGGTGGCACATCTCATGTTGCTATAATCTTGATCCCAAAAAATCTTCTTCAGCTAGAGCCACATTTCTTTCAAGTCACTTCTTTTAGATCCGAGATATTGTAAACAATTACAATATGTCATCAATCTATTACATGTGTAGATTCTTAGCATCTCATTTAACAATTTTCATAATTCAAAATACAATGAAATTCGTGCAAGGATGTAGTATTAAAGTCATGAGTAATTCATGGTTCAATTTCCAAAGAGCGTGATGCTTTTATGAAATCATAATCACATGTACCCATTAGTATAATCAAATCTCATCAAAGAGTAATTATATCTAGATACGACATAAGTACACAATTTGAAACAAGTTCATGCCAATGCAATCCATGTCATTTGCAAATACATTATGGAGAATACTATGCATGCAAAAATCAAAAAGTTTATAAAACACTTTTGAGAGTGTAAAATCTCATCATTAGTGGGATACCCTATCTCATGGGTTCTAAGAATATCTCATAAAATGTGTTTATGTCAAAATAATGAATTTGAAAACGCTGTCAACATCAAGATCATGAGATGAAGTACATTCACATTAATTTCACAAGTAAATCCAACTATAATCTCCCACATGTTAAAAATCTATAGTGCATTTCATATTAGTAACAATCCATGATATTTATGAAACATGTTGGAAAACACAAGTTCAAAATCATAGTAACCTTGTAAAAATCATAAATATCAACAATGGTGGGGTCATCTCAATCATACATGGGCCTACAATCTCAACATCATTGGGCTCATCCCAATCACACATGGGCCATAGTCTCAACATTAGTGGAGTCATCCCAATCTAGTCATGATTACTCGTACCATAAAAATAGGCATCATCATGCCAAATTTGCACAAGATGTGCCTGCACATAGGATGGCTAACAACAAGGTAGCACCAACACACATTATGCCATATGCATTTGCAAACTGAACCCTATGTCTGTCTTTGTCACATCCCAAATTTTTATTAAAAAGTATATTTGATTTTCCTTGTTAAGAATGTAAATATAAGGAAACTATAAGGTGATCATAAGCTTAGGAAGATATTAAGGATTATTGAGATATAGAAATTTAGCTTTATAGATAAGTAGAATGAATGGATAAACTACAAGAAGAATTTAACAGCATGAAATGAAAGAACCTATCAAACCAAAGTATGAGTGTGTTATTGGGTATAAAAAATGGGAAATATGAGTATATAATGCTAGGAAAACTATAATAGAGCATAAATTATACTAGAGAGGAACCACCCATGCTCACTAGAAGGTGGGACCTTGTTTTTAGGAGCGGGTGAGGCACATCATTCTTAGAAGTAGGAGGGGAAATCATGGAAGGAAGGGGGGAAAAAGGAGGGATTTCATGTGGAAAACCTAAGTAAGAAGTCCAATTGGGAAAGGAAACCTACTTTAGTTGGAAAGTTATTAGGAAAAGTTCTATAAGGAACCAGCCTAAGAAGACTTGGGAAACGATCAACTTGCAAGGAGTTTATATGAGAACACCAGGAGATAAATTCCTAATTGAAGTACTATAGTTAGTGAAGGAAAATATATAAAGATACACCAACCTAGAATGGAGGAGAAAAAAACAAAAACCAAAATTGGTTGCTGGGGAGGAGACGTCCAAAGAAGAGAAAAACGACTAGACAAGGGAGGCTGCCAAGCAAGGGGGAAAACTAGAAGGAAAAGAGGACGAAAAAGGAAATAGGAGGGATAAAACAAAGAGGAGAAACAAGGTAAGGTGATGGCTGAGTACTTAGGCTAGAATTTTTAAGTTGTTTCTAAGCAAAAACTATAATTTATTTCAAGGAGACCATGACAATTTCAATTTCATTTTTTCTCTTATGATGCAAACAATGTTAGGATAGGTTTTTTATCATGATTTTTGTGGATGATTATTTTTTAACTGAGTTCATGTTAGTGAAATCTTCATGGATTCTGGTAGGAAAAGCTTCACGTTTATATTATAATTTTAGGTATTGTGTTATGCTGTCTACCTGTCTGAACTCTATGAAACTATGCACATTTTGGATACTTACTAGGGTTGTTTTGTTGTGAAAATTTTATTCTTGAATTCCTAACTTGATGCTTCATAATATCATGTGATCCATATTAAATAATTATAGCAAATTTGTAAGAGAAAATAGAGAATAAGGCATTGTTAATTTCAGGATTTCTTAACCCTACTTATTGGCTGAATGACCCATGTATTAATATGTCTCTAGTTCAGTTGCTAAATTGTGGATTTTTTCATGAAATTTTGATTAAATGATATGTACATGTTAATAATATCTTAGTTAAAATTTGGTGATACTTCTATAATATTTGACTGAGGAACTAAACAAGGGAAAATTCCCAAGACATTGATTGTGTTTTTGTCTGATTAGTTGAAAATAATATGGAACATGTCTCAACAATTTGGGTATCAAAACTTAGAGTTTTTATTTGAAACTTTAACCATAGTTTCTGAACATGATAATTATATCTCATTAAATTTTTTTGCAATTTGGATAAGAATTGATATAGGAAAAAGGTCATTATACAGGGAAGGATCCTAATTACCAAACAATATTTCCTGTTGAGAGTTTTTTTGTAAAGATTTATAATCTAGCTATAATCCAAACATCATCTAGGGTTACAATTATTGGGGTATCAATATTATTTGTTAATAATGACATAAAAATAAACAATTTAAAAATTAAGGTGTTTATGTCATTGAATCATTGGTAGGAATTTAGGCATTGTTATTGGTTACTAAGTACTTGGTGGACAGTGGTGTTAAATTTTGAAGTGATTTGGATACTCTACTTGATAAACCGTACAAATTAAAAAACATTGATCAATTTCATTGAATAAATAAAATAACTAGTAAAGGAACTTAAAATTATGGAGAAGATGAATTAGATTCAACCCACTTTTTGTAAGCCTGTTGAAGGTTCTAAGACTCATAATCAGTTAAATTTTGATATGGCATCCGGTAATAGTTTCAAATATTTGTATTGGAATTGGATTTTTAGTAGAAGATCTCTATGTATTAAGTAATAAGGCATATGATATGCTTATCATAGTTTAATGAACTCCTTTGACTTTGTGCCACATAAGTTATGAAAACCATCCCTAACACATTTATATTTTGCATAAGCATCACTAATGAGCTTATGTGATCAGATACTTCTATCTCCTTCATTGCCCTATGTTATGTGATATGACTATGTTTGAATGATCATGTTCATGTATATACCACTTATTGGTGGACCCTGTATGGAATAGATTTTGTGACAAATGCCTATTTGTTGATCCTATGTGGATGAGATTTTGTAATATATGCACATTTGTTGACCCTATGTGGGTGAGATATTTGATATGAAACTAAGGTGTTGAGCTATTTTCCAATTAAAGTTAGTCATGTGAGGGCTGCTATGCCCTATGGCCTCTGCTACGAGGGTTTATATTGGCTATTGATCGCCAAATAGCATAACTATCAAGTTATGGCTCCTTTAGGAAAGTGTGTGTTATGGATAGACTCCTTTCGATTAGATCTGCCTCGTCACCACCTCTAAGTTCTGGACATGATATGCAATTGGTCATCATCGAGGGTTTAGACCATTTCCTATGTGGCATATGATAGGACACTATCATTTTGATCTATGTTCTGTCAGTTATCAAGGTATATGAGCTTAACTATTATTATCTATCCACTTTTGACACCTTATTCATGATTCATTAATCATATTTAATATTAGAATTGTTATTGTTGATTTTAGTTTCCATATAACATATATTGATCATGAGATATCATTTGAAATCTTGAGGTTTTCAAACCTAGTTTAAAGATTTATCCATTGAGTACATGTTACCACTCTTACAACATTTTCGGGTGTGAACTCTATACTCGTACATGGATTAGATGATATAGGAGTTGCAGGGTTTAGATGAATTTAAGAAGTATGACAGAGTGACTTCTATTGTTTATTTGATCATTAGAACTTAGACATTGAATACTTATTTAAATTTATTTATTAATGGACACATAATAACAATTATTATATATGGAATATCATGGAATTATTAGTTGGTTTGTTATTGTGGCAATAGATCCTAAAATGTGCTTATATTATATACTTATTTTGAATGTATGAGGAGTTTTCTAATAGGGATGCCTAGATTTGATTTGGAAAATGATTATGTGATGCTTTGTCCTTTCATAAATATTTTTTTCTTAAAAAAATTTAAGATTTACATTTTAAATAGCTTGTTTTACAAAAAATCTATTTCTGGAACCTGGGTCATCATAGTTTGCTTGCTCATCACAGATACTGTAGCTGAGAGACTCTGTCCATAATACATGGGGAGGTGTGGACCAACTCTAGTGGGGTCTCTCCCATGGTGCCCAAGTTGAAACAAATACCTATCATGACTATATAAGGTATATCATTACTATATAAGGTATCTCAAATTTTGGAGATCTGGTGGCTGAGCCTATTGCCCTTCTAGCATGGTTTCCACTAGGTGAAAGTGACCATCTAAAAAAAATCCATGAAAAATAAGTCAATAAGTACATGTACCTCTGTACTCAATATGACTAACTAGTCGTGTACTAATCATTCATAAAATCAAAATTTATGTTTTCAAATAATCATATCATGCCAAAAACCAACACATTCAGCGCCTTTTTCAACTTGAAACCTTACCTTATTAGGTGTAAGAGATTTATCAACATATATTTGTAAATCATACAGATGCAATGCAAAAAAAATCTTAAAACTAGAAATCCTGGGCACCTAGAAGCCTGTGGATCTTCATAACATGTAATTTCACTAAATTTCTTAACTATTTTGTACCATGGATTTAACCAAAATCATATGTTAATCACATATAAGGAATTTAATGAAATCAGAGAATTTCAATCAACAATGAATCACTGACATGTTGTCATACTAGAATTAAGCATTACACTTCTCATTATCAATTTAGGGTTGCATGTAAATAAACCAGAACCCATTTAAAATTTGAATATGCAAGGAACTTAGAGATGCTAAACACCTACCTCTTGTATTGAATTCCTAAATTCTAATTGAGTTGTCCTCCAACTCAATATACAAATTAAAATCTAAGTAATCAAACTCTACTATGTGTCAACACCTGGATAAAATCCAACTATACCTTAGAATCCAATTCAAGCATTCATTCACTTAGGTCTCATAAATACTGCCATTGTGAATGATTCAAATCATTTCAAGTCAAGTGAGCACCAAATTGAACATTGTTGAATGATCTCAGGCTATCACTTTCTGCTGATTTGACTTTCCAACCAATTTAAACACTCATTTATTGCTGAAAATTTAGATCTGCACCATTGATTGTGGATCAATAACTCATATTTATTCACATTTTCATAATTTTTGATCAAAACTATAAATGCCTCTTATTTTTATGATACTTTTTAAGTACTTTTTCAAAAATTGTCTTGTCTCTTGTTTGAAATTTCTTTTGGAAAACAAAACACCAACAAAATCTTTTCTTTGAAAAGCTTTTTTAAAAACACCAAGTGTCATATCTTTAACAAACATAAGGATTTAGGGTGAAATGAAATTTTCATTTTTAACAAAAATTTGACAAAATTTCTTTCTACTTTTAATTTTTTTTTGGATTTTCAAAAAATGAATAACACAAACCCTACATTATAATTTCCCAGAACCTCTAATCACAACCACATTATATAACATTCCATTAATTATAAATGAGCCTATTACTTCAAATATTATGATACATCTCACATATCATACCAAAATCAAAACAAAATGTCTACCAGCAAGCTATGGCTATGCTATGTGTCAGAAGCATGTCGTACACCTCGGTCACTTCACTGCCTCCACGAGAAGGAACTGATCAGAATAGAATGGAGTCTATTGCATGTCCTCCACCCATAAATCATATACTGATATCTAATATCAAAAAGGAACCAGTGGCCAAGCTGGTCTTGTATGACACATAGCAGGCAAAGTGTGTAACCAACCACTCATCCAGTGTAAATCAAATATCTAAAGTCTAACTGACAACTTGAGTCAAATTATAGTACATATATGGATTCCTAACTAGTCATCCAACCGCTTCAACCATGCCCTTTGGTATGTAAATAAGGTCTCAATAAAATCATTGATTAAAAACATTCATATGTAATATTTTTAGATATAGCAATAAGTGTAAAGAATGTCTCTTTTTAAAAGCCATTCAATAGAACTTGTACATTCTCTTATGTAACTCATCATCATCATCATCATCATCAAGACCTTATCCTAATTAGGGGTCAGCCACATGAATCTTATTCCTCCATTCCACTTTCTTAAATACCATGTCTTCATTTAGTAGTCCCAAAGTTTTTAAATCCTTCCTCACCACTTCTATCCACATTCTTTTGGGCCTTCCCTTGCCCTTTTAGAACCTTCTACTTGTATTGCATCACTCCTTCTAATTAGTGTCATTGTTGGTCTCCTTTGGACATGTCCAAACCACCTAAGTCTAATCTCCCTCATCTTGTTACCTATTGGTGCTACCCCTAAATTTTCTCTAATATTTTCATTTCTAATTCTATCCTTTTTTGTCTTACCACTCATCCATCTCAACATCCTCATTTCTGCGATGCTTATCCTATGAGTATAATGTTCCTTAACTGCCCAACACTATGATCCATAGAGCATGGCCAGTCTTATAGCCATCCTATAGAATTTTTCTTTTAGTTTGAGTGGCACCCGCCGATAACATAAAACTCCAAATGCACATCTTCATTTGTTCTAACCCACTTGGATTCTCTTAGTAATCTCCCTCTCAATCTCTCCACTCTCATGGATCAATGCTCCTAAGTACCAAAAGTGGTCTTCCATAGGGACTTCTTGGTTATCAATCTTGATTGGTGTTCCAGTCCTACTTTCCTTGCTAAAATTACATTCCATATATTCTATCTCAGTTCGGCTAATTTTAAATCCTTTAGATTCTAATGCTTCTCTCCATAACTCTAGCTTTATGTTTACACCCTCCCTTATCTCATCAAGTAGGACTATATCATCTGCAAATAGCATGCACCAGGGAATCTCCTCATGTAAATGTTTCATTAACTCATCCATAACTAATGCGAAGAGGTATGGACTCAATGCCGATCCTTGGTACAATCCTATAGTGATAGGAAAATCACCAGTCACGCCACTAGTGGTCTTAACATTTGTTACCACTCCCTCATACATATCTTTAATTATGTCTATATACCCCTAAGAAACCCCTTTACCACCCAACACCCTCCATATTAACTCTCTAGGGACTCTATCATAAGTTTTTTCTAAGTCGATAAAGACTATATTTAGGTCTTTCCTCCTCTCCCTATATTTCTCTACTAATTGTCTTAGTAAGAAAATAGCTTCCATGGTCGACCTCCTAGGCATGAAACCAAACTGATTCTCTGATACACTTATTTCATGTTGTAGCCTCTTCTCTCATGGTGTGGGTCATAAGTTCGATTCCTCGATAATTAGTGCAGCTCTGAATGTCTCCTTTATTCTTATAGATTGGTACAATAGAGCTTTTCCTCCACGCATTAGGCATTTTCTTTGATTTTATAATCTTGTTAAACAACTTGGTCAACCAAACTACCCCAATATCTCCCATATGCTTCCAAATCTCTATTGGCACACCATCAGGCCCCATGACCTTTCCTGATTTCATCTTTTTCAAGGCCTCTTTTACTTCAGGTATTGTAATCCTACGTTTTTATCTATAATATCCAATGTTATTTAGATTTATAGTATTTTCAATCCCTATATTCTCAGAGCCATTGTTATTTAATAATTTTTGAAAGTATGTTTCCCACCTTTGTTTGATCTCATCTTCTTTGACTAATACCCTTTGATCATCGCTTCCAATACACCTAACATGATCTAAGTCCTTACCCTTCTGTTCCCTTACTTTTGCAAGTTTAAACACATCTTTCTCACCTTCTCTTGTTTCTAATTTATTATAGAGCTCATCATATGCTTTAAGTTTAGCCTCACTTACTATTCTCTTAGCAGCATTTTTTGCGTTCTTATATTGTTCATAGTTTTCATTATTTCTAATCTTCTGCCAAGCTTTAAAACGCATCCATTTTTCTTTAATGACTTTTTGCACTATTTCACTCCACCATGTTTCCTTTGCTAATAGCCTTTTACCTTTAGATACTCCTAAGACATCTTTTGCCACTTTCTTAATGGACTCAGCCATATTAGTCCACATGGTATTTACTTCTGTTTCATAGTTCCAATTTCCTTCTACCATCAACTTATTTTTGAATGAGGTTATTTTCTCTCCTTTTAAGTTCCACCACTTAGTTTTTGGATGTGTATTAAGTTCAGTTCTTTTACTTCATCTTTTAATATGGATATTCATAACCATTAACCTATGTTGTGAGGTTAAACTCTCACTAGGCATCACCTTACAATCCTTGCATATAGATCATTCATTATTCCTAAGTAGAAAAAAGTTTATTTGACTTTTATGAAGTCCACTTTTAAAGGTTATTAAGTGTTCATCCCTCTTTCTTAAAGAGTGTATTTGCAATGGACAGGTTATATGCCAAAGCAAAATCGAGGATATTCTCCACCATCTCATTTTGTTCACCTATACCATACCCTTCGTGTATTCTATCATATCCTTCCTTATCTTTTCCTACATGGCCATTTAAGTCTGCTCTTATAAATATCCCCTCAGTGTTGGGAATTTCTTGCATGACTCCCTCCATATCTTCCCAAAACTGTCTCTTGATTATATATTGTAACCCTACTTGTGGTGCGTATGCACTTATAACATTTATAATATGCTCTCCTAGAACAATTATTATTATTATTATTATTATAATTCTATCACTGATTCTTTTAATGTCCACAACTTTATCTTTTAATTCCTTATCCACTATTATTCTTACGCCATTTCTGTTATTTTCCTTTCCTACGTACCATAATTTATACCCATCTATTTCTCCAGCTTTAACCCCTTTCCACTTGGTTTCTTGGATACAAGTGATGTTGACTCTCCTTTGTTTCATTGCGTCTACTAACTCCAAACTCTTACCTGTCAGTGTCCCTATATTCCGTGTAGCGATGCAACTCTTATTTTCTGGAGATACCCTATTTACTATCACCTTTCTCGACCTCCATGGCATGAACCCATGTCCACTTTTCACTGCACCTAGGTTTTGATGCAGCACGTCGCTTCTGAGGGGACTCTTTAGCAGCCCTTGCCCACTTTTCACTACACCCGAGATTCGATGTAGTGCATTGTTTCTGGGAGAACGCCCTAGCAACCCTTGCCTATTTTTCACCTCACCTAGGATCGGATGCAGCACGTCGCTTATGGGGAATGCCCCTTGAGGGAATGTTAATTTCTGATTCATGTCATTTTGGGGTTGCCATAGTTTTAAAAAGATGAAGATAATTTCATTTCTTCCTTACAAACTAATACAAATGCATATTCATTTGCAAGTAGAAAAGAAATAACAAAATCATCTTCAGCTTAACCCTTGCCGGCTGGCTACCTGATGCAAGGGTGGCCATATTTTAAGAAGGTGGAGATGATTTTTATTTCTTCCTCACAAACTAATATACAAATGTATATTTATTTGAAAGAAAGAAATAACAGAATCATTTTCAACTTTTCCTTTGCCGGCTGGCACCTGACATAAGATCCTCCTCCTTTTTCATCCAGGCTTGGGACCGGCATTGGCGGAGTTATATGTAACTAATTATATAAAAGAAAATAATAAATGCGTACAAGTTTTCAAACCAACTCTTTAATCTAATGCTTTCTTTTTTTTTCTTTCATGTCTTTTTTCATCAATTGGTACCTATAAAATATTTATATTTCATATTCAATTTCTCAAAATTTCATAGTTTAAACTATTAAAATTAATATTTTGTAGTTATATATATATATAGTATATGCACAAAAGGATACTATTTTGTTTACGTCATTACATACTAATGAAAATTAAAATAGTCTAATAATATATTTTATATTTACTTCAGTATTCATTCATGAAAGTTATATTCTTTGGAAATATTTTCTTATGTAAAAACATAGTAATATAATAAGTATGACTCTCTTATTTTATTTCATTTTAAAATATGTAAGGTAATTCTTAATAAGAGAAAACAAATCAAACTAATGCAGTTTCCCTAAACACGAAATCCTTTATATTACTATAAGGAAATAAATTATACAAATAGGTGTTCAAATAAATTATACTTTAAAAAAAATATAAGTGTAGTCGAAAACATATGCATACTCTTCACGGGCAAATTTTAGAATTTTGGTAAACCAATTGATGATTCCTAAATTATTTTCATGCTAAGTGTAATGACCCCGAATTTTTGTAAAATATTAAGCAAAATTAATAAAGTTTGAATTTTTAGAAATTCTGGACTGGAATATTAGGTTATTGAAAATTCTATTTTTATGAAGATTATATCATGAATTAAAACATAGAAATTATGGATGTACTTGGAAAATTGATCGAAACAACATTAAGTACGTTCAATTCTGAGTTAAAATGAAAATTCCTTAATTTTTCCATTTGGGGGTAAAATGGTAATTTTACCCATATCCCATATCCAATAAATAAGACCTCAATATTCATGAAGTACTTAGAAAAACGATTCCAACGCCACTAAGTATGCTTGATTCCGAGTTCGGACAAATATTGCCTATTATTCTCCAATTTTAGAGTTAAAAGGGCAAAAAGGTCTTTTCACATAAAAGTGGGGCCCACAAAGTGGGCCAACGTTCTAGAAGCAACAATAATTGCTCAGTGCATTATTTCTGGTAGTGGAGAATGGAGAATGTACTTGTAATAAAAAATTATAAAGTAATAAAATATCTTATCAAAAGAAATGATAAAAAATTCAAATTTGGTTATAAATATGTCCCAAAAATTTTCAAAAATTTTCACAACCTTAACCACTAAATTTCCAAATCTTCCCCGGAGTTTCAGTTCGAAATTCTCATTCATCCCTCCCCAATCTCTAATTTTCTTATTTCTCTCTCCTCTTTCTAAGTAGAACAAGAGACCTAAATTCAATTAGGCACTCCGTTCCAGGTAGAATCTGATAAATTTAACCGTACATAACCTCTTATACTACAGTATATACAAAAGCCCCAAATCAATTTCAAGATCCAACGATTCCAACAACAGAAAATCACAAAAAGGTAGACAATCGGGTTATATTATCATCAACTGGTAATTCTCTCAAATTGGGCATCAATTATATTTTTTTTATCCAATCAGGTTGGTGGACCTACTTCCCATACATATTTATTATGGTTTAGTGTAATTTTTATTTTTCTGTAATTTAATTTGAATGAAAAATGTTAAAAATAAAGTAAATACAAGAGCCTTCAATTTATGGTGATAGAGAGCTCAAATGAAAATTATGAGCTTTTCAATCGATCCATAAGGGTCAAAATCCCCTAGGATACAATTTCCAAGAAAATCTAACAAGGTTTGGACCCTCAATTGAGAGAGATTAATTCTGGTGGGCCCAGATCATATCTGGACCCTAGGAACGGCTGAAAACTTCAATTTAAGATTGTGAAGTCATATGAACTCCAAATTGAGATCCGAAAAAAGCTATGAAAATCTTGTAATGTCTAGTTTCTAATGAAGTCATAATATTTCTAAAATTTATTTTTGTATTTTTCTGTATTTTGGAAATAAGTGTCCAATTTCTTAGATCTTCAAGATCTGAGGTGATCAGATCTTGGAAATTTATTTTAGTGATGATATAATAATATAATAAAGTAATATCTATGGTTAATCTAGACAAATCTTGGATAAAATAGGGGATCTACCCTTTATGGTAGAAAAACCCTAAAATAAAAATAAAAAAATACAAAGGAGCCCACTTGATCAATGAGATCAAGTATGATCAGATCCTCGGGATGGATTAAAGGGATGATATTATGATGGAATCCAGTTAGATCATTGATGAAATGTGACAAAATCAAGTGGATATGATTTTTGGATCTTAATGGATTAAAAGACCTAAAAGTAATTAAAACCCTTAATCTAAAGAAAAACACCTAAGATCTAATGGTTGGATTATATTTAAAGGTTTATAATAATCTTAATAAAATTAGTTTAATTGTCTTTTATTGGATATAGAAGTGTAAATGTGATTTATGTTCTAAGTTAGAAAGCATGATAATGTAATCTTTAAATTTTAGTATGATATGCCCTAAATGAGTAATTTGTTAGTAGATTTGATTATCTTAGGATCATGTTAGTGTAAATTAGGATTTAAACATGATTTCATTGTGATAAAAGATGTGTTTCATAACTTAGGATCATGTTAGTTTTATTTCACTAGCTTAAGTTACATTCATAAGAAGAATGTTAGTATATAGTTGTTAAACTTATATTTGATTTATGCTTTCAAATTGATGATTTACTTATTGTCAAATTTTATTCAATTGTTAAGTAATTGTTAAGATATAAGGAGCATAAATTACCAAAAATGTAAACTAATGAAATATAGAAATTCATGGACAACTAAGATGAATGAATGATTTTGACTTAATAAGGGCTATAGTTAGTAGGACAATATAAGGAATGATTTATCATTCCTTGGCCCAAAGTAGAAAAATAATGAACATCCATGGATGACATTGTGCATATTCATGGAAATTAATTAGAATCAATTAGAGAAGGGACTTAAGGTAAAGAGCTCATAGGAACCTTGTCAAAGGTTGAGCTAGTACCACTCCAGTGGACTCTGAACATTGTGGTTATAGGGGGTATACAAGAGCCAAGTGCTTTTCCCTCACCTCCCATTGACGTAAGAGAGGTCTAAATGCCTCCTTACATGAGGGTTGTATTAACCACTTTTTGAGCATACTTTAACTGGTAAGTACTGGTCATCCTGAAATAAGGAGGAGTTGTCTAGTGATAGGAAGAAATAAATTATCTTCAACCAAGTAAGACACTAACTGGTTGAATAATAATAAGAACATAAAAAGATAGCAAATTATCTAACCCTAATAAAAATAGTAAGTCAGATAAGGATGATCAAACAAGATGAGATCTTGTATGATCAAAAACAATAAGGAAAAAGAAACATCAATGTAAATTAGATTGTTATGTATGATATAGATAGTATCTGTATAGATGATATTAAACCCATGGATATAGGATATTCAAGGATGAAAGATTCAGATCATCCTACATAAGGATGATCAAAAGACCATGTAGTATGTACCCTTGATTAGAAAAATGACATTATACATATGATTTGACAGATATATGTTGATCGAGACTATGGCAGATTTCAAGGAGTAAGAATACCTTATTGTGGTAGGTGGATTATTAAGAATGCCTTTACATGAAGATACATGTCTAATACATGACCTTATGTTTTGAAGTATTGACATGTATGATACCAATATATTAAGGTAAATACCTCAAATTGAAATATGATCCAACTAAATGATGAGAAAAATAAGTATTAAATGGTTAAGTTGAGAATTAAGAACAACCCTAAGTGAATAGGAAAGTAGAAAATATTCCAGCCCTAGATAAATAGACAGATAGTCTGATATGTATAAGTATTATTTTACATATAAGCTTGGAGGCTTGTGGTTTTGTTTTAAACAGGCATAGACTTGGGGATGCTATGCTAGGAGAGTTAAGAGGGTTTGGCCACCCACTCTCTGAAACTTGATGATATTGAATACCAAGCCTAAGAAAGGCTAAAAGTCAGGTGGGGCATTTATGGGAAGGCTACCACTGTGACGCCATGGTCCTCCCATATGGACATGGATATTGTAATTTCCACTGAGAATGGTATAAGTGGATTATTGAATAGTTATCCGGGCGCACGGATCGGTACTAAGCATAGTAGTCCTTGATTATTTTGCATTATGATGCATAAGAAATTGGCATAATGAAATGCCTTAAGGGATGGCATGATGAAATGCCAGGTAATTATATATTACCAATATTTTTCCCAAGAAGGGAAAATCCTAGTATAGTAACTAGCTGAGATACAAATCTCTTATAATGAAAGGAGTTGATCAGTTTTGTATGGAAATGATTATTGATTATTTTTATAATTTTAACAGATTTGTTCTTATATACTGTGTATGTATAAAGGTGAACACAAATGATAATGAAATGAGATGTTCACATAAATAATAGTGGTCTGTGAATGTGTTTATGATAGAATGAATTATGGGATAGTTGAATATTAAGATTTTACTATCAATAACTTACATTCTTATCCCCTACCAAGCATAGCTTGCTGAGATATTGTAAATGTTCAAATGTTTACAATATCTCAGATATAGAGAAGGAGACTTAGGAGCTTAAGACTTGAAGAACTAGTGAAGAATAAGTAATAAGGGTATATTCCTTGAAACATTGTATAGAGAGCATATATTGTATTTAGAACTTTGTAATTTGAATTGTGTATTTGGACAAGTATTGTAAGGATACAATGGGTTGTGTACTGTGAACCACTAGATGGATCCTGGAAGTTTAATAAAATCATATTCCGTCAATGGAATTTTATTTTGTACACAAATTGTACTTATGTTATGCATGAAGTGGTGACTTGGGTTTTCAAAACAAGTTTTAAAATAAAAGAATTTTCGCTGCTTTGTTTTAAGAAAAAAATTTACTAAGGGGATGCCCTTGCCTTTGAAAAATATATTATAAAATGTGTTTCAAAAACCCGAGTCCTCACACTAAGTTACATATAAGTTTGGATAATTCTCTTGAAAATCAATTTAAAATAAGAAATGACATTGCAACACATTTATCTGTAAAGAATCAAAATTGAAAGAAATATAAGTACATAAGTACTATCAAAATCATCCATTGAATGAAACTAAAATAATTTTGTAATCATTCAAAGTATTGTGTTTACTTATTAAATATTAATTAGATATATCAAAGATTATTCAAATGAATTTAGTGCATTAGAATCATATAAAATAGAAAATGAAACACTACTTTTATAAACATTTATACTTGTGGGCAAAATATCTGTATTCATATCATGTTGTAATTAAAGATATTGTTCGTGTATTCCATCATATCCCTTAAATCAATTTTATCAAAGCATAACAAGCTTAAATTTTCAATATAGAATAGCTGAATCACTGTACATCAATCTTCATGTATCAATATGTACTTAACTCATAATCTAAAAGCATAATACAACATGCTACTAAATCTTTATCATCTAATCATATATTAGATCTTCTAAGTTCATCGACAAATCAAAATTGAATACTAAAATGAAAAATATGGATGATGAATTTTTTGGCCGACCATCATATTCTTACTTTTATTTGCACTATACATACAAGTCCTGATGGATATTCTAATTGACTACTAGATTTCTATTCTATCATTGGCATCACTATTTTCTTCACCATCTAGCTTCAATTCTCCATTGATTAATGTGAAACTAAAGGATTTTTGGTCACTTTTTCCTAGGGTATAAGATGAATGTCTCGCATCATTGATTTGAGTCATCTTTCACTTTGTTTGGCACTATCTACATAGGGTGGAAAACTCACACATGGCCATCTCCAACTGAAATTAATTGCAGTTTTCGGTGACTTTTCTCCCTCTCCCTCTCCCTCCCTCTCCTTCTACCTCTACCTCTACCTCTACCTCTACCTCATTCTCCTTCCTCTCTTCCTTCTTCATTTTTTTTTTTTCTCCCTCTTCTTCTTCCTCTCTCGTTGTTGTGTTGGGTTTCTCTTTTTACTAGCAAAGCACCAGAATAGTACATGGATGACTAGAATGTTGACATGGCACTGCGTGTCCTAAGGCTCAATGTAGCCTCATCTAGAGTGTTTATATTTATATTTTTATATTATATTATTATTTTAACCATTTAAAATATTATACTTACAAATAATTAATTACAGAGACCATTACATATTAATTTGATAGTTTCAGAATGTAAAATGTGGAATTTTGTTGGGTAGGGCCCACTTAAAGTGATTTTGACCTTTTTTCCTTTATTAAAATCTAAAATTAAATACCTTAATTAAAATAATTATGAATTATTCATTTGAACTCTAATTTCAGCATACTTAGTGTCATTGGAATCAATTTTTGCATAGATTATGAATATTGATCTTTTGAAGGTCAATTATATAATTTGCATTAGTTCTTACTATAAAATTAAATTCATGGAATTCTAATTTCACATTTCTTATTTTAATTCATTTAATAACATAAAATATAACAAAAATTAAGGATATTACATCCTTCCCTCCTTAAAGAAATTTCATTACCAAAAATTTTGTTGCAATTCAAAATAAATAATCTAAATAAAATATTCTCATTTCATTGTAAAATTAAGTTCTATTAACTCCTTAAAATTCATATGATTCCAAGCTTCAAAATCTAAATATTTATCTCATTTATTGATGTAGCTTTTCTATCTGCTTTAATCAATAGAAAGACATTTTCACTTGTACTTTGATACTTTGCCTTTATATGCAAATAAATCAACATTATTTTACTATTTCTTCCCATATAGGAATATTCACATTAAAAATATTATTATATACTCTTACACTGCAATTCTCTCTCCAAGAATTATATGATAAGGCTTGTACTTTAACAAAATCTAAAGTCCCCTTATTTTCCTTAAAATATGCTATCCTTCATAGCCACTATCTGTTTTCGCATTCACCAACATTGTTTTTATGACTCCTCTTTATAATTTATAACTAGATAACTAATCCTGGTCTTTCCCTTAAGGCCTCACCGGTTTTTCTAATGAGTTATTATGGTAGAGAGATAACTGATGATAAGTCACTTCCTTTCCTATCTCTCTCACGTGATGTAGTTTACCTAGTTGTATTCCTCCACTTGTTAACTATATATCTACTTTGACTAATAGCATTCATAAATTGTTAATAATTTTGTATTGTCCCACATCTTATATCAATAATACCTTTAAATCTTTAAACCAAATGCCCCAACTATCAATTAACTATTTTGAGCAGGATTTTTAACTTCAAAACTTTCTACAATGATGTAACATATATAATCGCTCTTTTTGTTCTGCGTTAGTACACATTCCAAGTCTTTATCTTATGAATTTCTTGAAATTTTTATTATACCTTTGTGTCTTCAACTCTTTGTAAACTATCATCCAAATTTTCGAATCCTGAAAGCAATCTTATATAACTATATCATTATCTACAAGTTTCTTAAAATCATAAAATTTGTTAGAAGTAACTTCAAGCATACTCTTCAAATGCTTGTAACTTTTGTTTAAATCAAAACACTGAACGACATCTGCTTATTGAGTGCACTTTATTCTGTAGCACTTGAAATTCTAATTGTCCATCACTCTTATGGTCAAATTATTATTTACTTTTAAAGATCAACTCTCATTAAATATAAATATAACCTTTTCCAATACTTTTGGAAAGGTTTGTATAGGTAACTTCCTCAAATTTCATGTGATATAGACATAACCAAAAATTCATAAATTTAATCACACCCAATGATTAATTTGTCTAATAACATAAATTCAAAAATTTCTTCTAAATATCATGGTACAATATCTAAATCATCCAACTAAATCTCTTTATTCAAAACTTGATTGAGTTCTCAAATTTTCAAGTTCAATAAGATCATTGTAAAGGGTTGATAGATCTCAAGATTGTCTTCTTAGGAAACACTTGATTCAATCATTGTGTAAATCATTTATGAGATTCATATTTGAACACTCATTACCATTTACTTACATTGAATGCCTTCCTTTCATGATTGTCGTTCTTTCCTCATTTTCAATTTTCTCACCTATCATTTCAAAAAGACAATTATGCTCAAATATCCTTGTATTGACATCACCCAAATTAGAACTAAATTCTCAAGGTTATCAGGCTAATGAAACTTATGATATATTTGACTTTTTAATTAGAAACATCAATCAATTTAATTTCATACTCTAGTTCTTTTCTTTAAGTACTAGTCCACAATTTTGTCTCTTTTTAATGAGATTAATATCATATATCAATTGATGATAAAATATTGTTACTGATCTCTCATAATACCTCTAAATTATCAGCAGTAAGTATCAACTTTATTTTTAGATTAATACTAAAAATTTAAAATTTTTGTGATATTCCTTTGGTCATCTCCTAATCCTTCATCACGATTTCTAAGACTAATATTATACTATATTTGTCATCTACTCTTAAGTTTAATACATACTATTCAAATTGGAATCTAAAGTTTCA
Organism: Warburgia ugandensis; assembly: GCA_035236585.1. Lineage (NCBI taxonomy): Eukaryota > Viridiplantae > Streptophyta > Magnoliopsida > Canellales > Canellaceae > Warburgia > Warburgia ugandensis. The sequence goes on from CP141128.1 coordinate 58,090,736, forward strand.
AGATCTTCAATTACACAACGATTTCTTCATTAAAAGATACTAATTCTTATATCTTATACTCTAAGAATCCTACAATTCATGAGAATTCTCTCTCTCTCTCTCTCTCTCTCTCTCTCTCTCTCTCTCTCTCTCTCTCTCTCTCTCTCTCTCTCTCTCTCTCTCTCTCTCTCTCTCCTTTTTCTTTCATCATAATCAACTCTTCTTACTTTGTGGACTCCCAATAACTTTCCTTATTATGACTAATTGTGAGTGGATTGAATTTGGGCTATGATATCAATTGTAACTCTCGTGGTTTTTATAATACTTTTAAAATACTTTTTCAAAATTTAGGATATCCCTTGTTTGAAATTTCTTTTGGAAAACAAAACATCTAAAAATCTTTTCTTTGAAAATCATTTTAAGAATCCTCGAGTGTCATTTCTTTTACAAGCATAAGGATTTAAGGTGAAATGAAACTTTCATTTCTACTAGAAATTCGATAAAATTTCCTTCTGATTTTAAATAAAATTTTGAGTTTAAAAAAAATGAATAATACTAACCCAACTTTATCATTTTTTAGAACTTTCAATCACAATCACATCACATAACATACCATTACTTATAAATAATTCCACTACTTCAATGTTACAACATGTCTCACATATATCATACCAAAATCAAAATGAATTGCCCAACGGCTTGCTGTGGCTATGTTATGCATCAGAAGTGTACTCAGAAACTTTGGCCACTACACTACCTCCATGGGAAGGAATGAACCAGAACAAAATAGAGACTATCCTATGTTCTTCACTCTTAAATCATACATTCATATCTAATATTAGAAAGGAACTAGTGGCTAAGCTGGACTTATATCATACATAGCTAGCATGAGGGTCTAATCGACCACTCATCTGGTGTAAAACAAATCTCAAGAGTCTAACTAATAACTTGAGTCAAATTGCGGCATCTATATGGATGCCTACCTAGTCATCCAACCATTTTAACCATGCCTTCTGGCATGTAAGTAAAGTCCCATTGAAATCATTGATTGAAAACTTTCATATGCAATATTTTTTGGAAATAGCCATAAGTGTCAAGAATTTCTTTTTTCCAAAAGTTGTTCAATAGAGTTCATATATTCTTTTAGGTAAATAATTATATCAAAGGAAATCATGCATACATATTAGTTTATAAGTGTTTAATTTTATATAAAAGGTACCCAATTAGCCACCCATGTGTAATAAAATAGTATTATTTCTAAGGTTTTTTTGAAATTTTATAACACATGAATTTCTGACTAATAATTCAAAAGATTGATATTTGTGGGTTCAAGAGCTAATCCAGAGAAAGGCCATCCCTCTCTTTCCTTTTTGCGCCCCATGTTGCCACATGAGAGGGACATGGGGGTGCAAAAAGGGGATCCACTTGATTTGTTATCTCATGTTTGCTTTTTGTGAAAAAAGGCCAATTGAAGTGGAGGGTTTCTTCAAACAACAAGGAGCTGAGGCAACTATTCAATCAAATGATATTGAGCATGTTTCCCATCTCTTCAATTACATAATGATGTCTTCATTGAAAGATACTAATTCTTATATCTTATACTCTAAGAATCCTACAATTCATGAGAATACTCTCTCTCTCTCTCTCTCTCTCTCTCTCTCTCTCTCTCTCTCTCTCTCTCTCTCTCTCTCTCCCTCCCTCCTCTTTTTCTTTCACCATGATCAACACTTCTTTCTTTGTGGACTCCCAATAGCTTTCCTTATTGTGACTAGTTGTGAGTGGATTGAATCTGGGCTATGATATCAACTATAACTCCGTGGCTTTTATAATACTTTTTAAATACTTTTTTCAAAATTTAGGATATCCCTTGTTTGAAATTTCTTTTTGGAAAACAAAACAACTAAAAATATTTTCTTTGAAAATAATTTTAAAAAACCTCAAGTGTCATTTCTTTTACAAACATAAGGATTTAAGGTGAAATGAAATTTTCATTTCTACTAGAAATCTGATAAAATTTCCTTCTGATTTTAAATAAAATTTTGAGTTTTCAAAAAACAAATAATATTAACTTAACTATATCATTTTTCAAAACTTTCATTCACATTCACATTCACATTCACATCCACATCCACATCACATAACATACCATTACTTATAAATATGTCCACTACTTCAAATGTTACAACATGTCTCACATATATCATACCAAAATCAAAATGAATTGCCCAACGACAAGCTGTGGCTATGTTATGCATCAGAAGGGTACTTAGAAACTTTGGCCACTACACTACCTCCATGGGAAGGAACGAACCAGAACAAAATAGTGACTATTTGATGTTCTTCACTCTTAAATCATACATTCATATCTAATATCAAAAAGGATATAGTGACTAAGCTGGTCCTATGTCATACATAGCTAGCATGAGTGTCTAATCAACCACTCATCTGGTGTAAAACAAATCTCAAGAGTCTAACTAATAACTTGAGTCAAATTGCGGCATCTATATGGATGCCTAACTGGTCATCCAACCATTTTAACCATGGCTTTTGGCATGTAAGTAAAGTCTCAATGAAATCATTGACTGAAAACTTTCATATGCAATATTTTTTGGAAATAGTGATAACTGTTAAGAATTTCTCTTTTCCAAAAGCTGTTCAATAGAATTCATACATTCTTTTAGGTAAATAATTATATCAAAGGAAATAATGGATACATATTAGTTTATAAGTATTTAATTTTATACAAAAAGTACCCAATTAGCCTCCCACATGTTAAAAAATAGTGTTATTTCTAATGTTTTTATGAAATTTTGCAACACATGCATTTCTGCACTAGTAATTCAAAAGATTGATATTTGTAGGTTCAGGAGCTAATCCAAAGAAAGCCCATCCCTCTCTTTCCTTTTTAGCACCATGAAGCCACACTGGAGGGGCATGGGAGCGAAAAAAGGGGATCCACTTGATTTGTTATCTCATGTATGCTTTTCATGGAAAAAGACCAATTGAAGGGGAGGCTTTCTTCAAACAACAAGGAGCTGAGGAAACTATCAATCAAATGATATTGAGCATGTTTCCCATCTCTTCTCGAGAAAGAAGTGGGGTATTTCCAAATGTTCCTAGAAATTCTTGCTCCCATTGGACCATGTGTATCTATATGCATTAGGATCCTGATTCATGGATCTCTCGGTTTGAGAAATAAGAGGAGATGGAATTGTGAGAGTTGATGTTCCTTTCAGAAGGGTAAAATCAAAGTATAGTGTCGAACAAGTAGGTGTAACTTTTGAGTTCTATGGGGGAGAACTCAATGGGATCAGTTATAGCAATCTTGCTACTATGAAAAAATATGATCGTAGGAACTGCGAGATCAACCCAAGGATGCCTTCGGCATCCAAGGTTCACAAACCGACCATAGACCCTATTCAATAAGGGGAACACATTAGGTGTCGGGGCTCGAATCCCTCCTCACCCACAACCAGCCTAAAAGGTAAGGACCTTTTCTTTACCTATGGGGGTTCCAAAGATAAAGGTACATGAACAGCCATTTGATCCCCATCAAAGTCTGCATTGAATCCCTTACGAACTAATGGATGTAAACAAATAGTACGTCCCTCCACTAAAATGGGTTGGAAGGCCTGTATACCTAATCTATGGCAATTTAGGGCACCTAAAAATGTTTAAAACGTTCGAAGTTAGCAAGCAAGGTAGAATTTTTAGGAGATTCATATCTCTTATGGCAATATGATGCAACGAACCTTTCACGAAGTTATTCAAAAAGACACTAAGTTGAAATCGCATTCAAAGTTAAATAGGTTTTGAGAATGTAATCCAAAAGTCAAGCTCGGTCAAGATAAGAATTAAAGCCATTCATGAGGTTTCCTAGTCTAACTAGGAAATGTAAGTAAGTGAAGGCCTAAATGTCATCAATCCAAGGTGTGATGAAGGTTCAGGCTCAATTGGAGAAGCAAAAGATGACTAGAAATGGACCAAAGCCCAAGCCATGCATTTCCACCATTATTGCATGGGAGCCATTCAAGACACTTTGGCATTAAAGCCATGAAAAAGGGTGGTAAGTGTTAACTATTAAATTTTTGTCCAAATACCCTTAATTTAACATTCAATTAGATCATCTAAACATTCAAATTTGCAAAATTTAGTATGATTTTGAATTTAGCTCCAATTGACCATCCAATCATTAAGTTGTCAAAATTAACAGTCAGATGATCATCTGAGCTATTCAGATGCTTAATGTATGGTTAGATGACTCTAATCTAGTTAATGTCTTACAAATCAACTAAAGGAGGCTTGGATGGCTCAGATCGATATTCAATGGTGCAGATTATCTAAGAGAGCGGTGATGGACTAGATCATTGATAAAGCAGAATTGGAAGGTTTCCTAAAAAAAGAAGAGTTCTAATCAAAAGAGGAGACTAGGGATAAGATTTGGAAGAAGAGAAAGTTTCTTTGGAGGAAACTACCTACTAGAGGATAAGGAAAAAGGGGGAGGAGAATTAGAAGGGTGGAAAATTATAAAAGGAGGAAATTGTGGGAGTTTGGAAAGTTGGGAGTTTTTTTGGAGCATTGCTTTGTTTTCCTTTGCTTACCATTGTTTTTTCTTCAGTGCTTTTTTTGTTTACTATTTGTTACTCCTCTCCTCCACTCTCTTTCTTTCTTTCTCATTTTTTTTCCCCTTCTCCTCATCTGTTTCACCACCTTCCTCTTCACTGCCCAGCCTTCTGCTTCTCTTTTTCCATTCACCGACAACACCTATCGATGTCTTCTCTTCCATCGTGCTCAATCTCCCTCTTCTTCATCCTGCTCCCCTCTATCTCAATTCCAGCACCGCGTTCCTTTCTCATCCAACCAATTCCCAAACAACATTGCTCCTCCCTATTCACCAGTGTAGCACCACACTTGTCGCCAACGAAACCTCCCCTTTCAGCTTCTCTGATCAGCCGTCAACTCCACCGCTCTTTCTCTCCCTCACCGCGCTCTCACTATTTCACCTAACCATAACAGCAGCATCTATTTCAGGCCGTGCTCTCTTCTTGCAACGCTAAGTTGATCTGCCCCAACCATCTGCCCACACCATCTTCATCTCCACTGTAGCTAGTGACACCGCCTCTGACATCTCCTCCTCCACTTCCTCTTCCAGGCAGCACCATTGCACCCAACACCCTCTCTACTCACCACCGCTCCATCCCTTCTAAATCATAGGAGAAAACCCAGTTGGGTTTCCTTCAAATCCAGCAATTCCCACTAGTTTTCTCATTTCAAACAATACAGGGAGCTATTTGAAACACCTCCCTACTTTTTTCTCCTCTTCCTATTACGGGAAGAAGAAAGAAGGGAATTTTGTGAGAAAATTCCACTTATACTCGTAGGTCTTTAATTCTAATTCCTTTTACATACCTTCTTTGTGTTTTATCATATTTCTTCTTTTTCTTTATTCCTCATTTGCTTATCTAGGCTTTACCCTATTCTTGAATAATTCTAGAAATCAGATCTTGGTTGATTGAAGCATAACCGAATCAACGGTTTAGCCTAAACTAATAGGATAACTTCAATTCCTAATCTTTTTCACATCATAATTTCAATTAAATTTCAAGTCTTGTTCATAGGACACTTCCTAGCTTATCCAATGTCGCTGATCTTTAATCTAATCTTCAAAAATCATATTTGAGCCATCAAAACCCAAACTCCTTTCTAAGCCCAGATCTCTTAGATTTTTTTGAATCTGCTCAATCCATTTGATAAATCATCAATTAGAAGCATCAAAAAAGGATTGATGAAGACTGATCAAAGTTTTTGAGACCAAATCTAAAGAAATTGATGATAAGTAGTCTAGAAGAGTGAAATTTTCTTTTTTTAGTTAATTTTTTGTTTTCTAATTGGACATCTGTAATTTCATTGACTAAACACATCTGAAGTCTGATTTTACTTTTTTCATTTAATTTCAAATTTTGAATATTAAATTTTATTAAAACTTCAAATTCTTAAAGTGAGTCCCTGTGGGATTTACCCGTACTTGCACATGCTACACTACAATAGCCCATGAACTTATAGAAAACACAACAATAAGCCACATGAGCCATTCAAACCTTGAAATTGAGCATTGAAGCCACTTAAGCCATATTTTTGAGACCTACAACCCTGGATGGACAGGCATCCCAATTTGTCTTGGTCAAAGAATAACTATCAAGGGGGGCCATCTATAAATCCCCTATCCAAAACTTTCCTTTTAGAACTACATTTCCCCAACAGCCACCTGGCTTTCAACAACCACAACAACAAAAGAAACCATCTTCATAGGAAAACATCCATACCATGCTTCAAAACATTACAAAAGATAATGATTACATTAAAAAGGCCTTACACCAGTTGCAAAATGAGAGTAGATAGTCAGCCAATGTCAATTCTCAAGCCAGAGCCAAGTTAGACATGCAAGTAAGCCAATTGTCACCTGAATTACATAATAGAGGAAAGGGTTAGTTCCTTAGTCAACCCATCCCCAACCCTAAGGATCAATTTGAAATAGGGTCAAGTTCTCAAAACCTGAACCCTCATGAGCATGTCAAGTTCATAACTACCCTTAGGAGAGGTCTTCAGATCGACAACGAAGGAGGGCAGGCTAAGGAAACTGTAGAGGGGAAAGAGGCAACCAAAACATATGAGAAAGAGATTAGACAGACATCTCCTACTCCTTCTGAGCCTATAGTGGAGGCACTCTATGTACCTAAGGCCCCATTCCCTTAATTACTCAACAAGGCTAAGAAAAGAACAAATTTTAATGAGATAATGAAAGTGTTTAAACATGTACAAATCAATATTCCATTACTAAATGCTATAAAGGACATTCCTTCTTATGCCAAATTTCTTAAAGAGATTTGCACTACAAAGCGGAAGCTCAATGTGCAAAAGAAAGCCTTCCTTATAGAGCAGGTGATATATTTAATTTAATATAAGACCCCACCAAAATTTAGAATCTAGGATGTCCTACAATTTCTTGCATCATTAGAAATCATGTCATAAATAAGACATTACTTGACTTAGGGCCTAGTGTTACCTTGTTGACATATTCTATCTATGAGCAATTAGGGCTTGGTGAGCTTAATCTAACCAACACCACATTGTAGTTAAATGATAGATCAATTAAGATTCCTCATGGTATGGTTAAGGATGTATTAATACAGGTGGACTAGTTTTATTTCTCTATCGATTTCATTATCCTGGTTACTGAGCCTATAGTAGACCTAAGAGTCAGATCCTAGTGATTCTTGGTCGTTCATTCTTAGCGATGTCCAATGCAATCATAAATTGTAGAAATGGGGTATTACAGTTATCCTTTGACAATATACAAGTTGAGCTTAATGTCTTCAATGCCAACCATCACTAATCAGATCTTGATGACTCTTGCAACATGATTGAAGATTTAATTTTAGAAGTTCTTCCACCATTGTCTAACTTTGATCCACTAGGGACCTGTCTTACACATTTTCAAATTAATTGTTAAAATCTGGTCGAAGACATTAAACTTAGCGCTTACTAGGAGGCAACCTAGGGTTTTAGAAATTACATCACTCAATTTTCATATAGAATTCAAAATGAAAATACTCAAGAAAATTTATTGATAGCACCAATAGGTAATAAGATGAGGGAGACTGGACTTAGATGGTTTGGACATGTTCAAAGGAGACCAACAACGGCACTGGTTAGAAGAAGTAAGGCAATACAAGTAGAAAGTTTTAAAAGGGCAAGGGGAAGGCCCAAAAGAACATGGATAGAAGTAGTGAGGAAAGATTTAAAAAATTTGGGACTAAATGAAGACATGGTATTTAATAGAGTGGAATGGAGGAATAAGATTCATGTGGCCGACCCCAAATTGGGATAAGGTCTTGATGATGATGATGATGATCCTATGTTTTCCAAACATTGAGGACAATGTTTCATTCAAGTTGGGGGGTGTAGATGCATATAGAGATTTTGAATTTTCTTGATTCTTTAAAAAAAAAAAAAAAGAACTTTTTTTATTTTTTAAAGGTAGAGTTCCCTTATTGTGATGAGAATTGGATATTCAGAATTTAGTAATTTCACTATGTTTATCTCTTAATGGGAATGCATATGATTAGTTTTGCATATCCTTCATGTGTTGACGCATTTTATCAAAGTTAATTCTCAAACCATTTACACACAGCACATAGTCAAGACTAAAAGGAAGGTATGACTTAGAGACCTTGAGGAAAATTAGTGGAGACTTATAACACAGAGAGATTTTAAAACTATCTTCTTTCAGAGAGTTATAGGTAATTCTACAATTTCTTTAGTGTTTATAAATTAGTGTGATCCTGTTATCCTTGTTTTGGTTAAACATTAAGAAGAGTAATATCTTTAATTCTAGAAAATTTATTGAATCTGATAGATTTTAGGAAACCTAGGAAATGATATAGGCCATCTTTGGTCAACCTAGAGATATAAAGCCTACCCCGTATATCATACAACTAGTTAGCCCTTTGAGCCTATTATTAAGCCTTTTATTTTCTTAACCCCACTTACCTTAACCCATAACAAGTTGGAAAAATAAATATCTATTACCCATTGTCAAAATGAGTAGAGTTAGTAGAGAAAGTTCAAAAAAGGACAAAAAGTCAATGAAGTGAGAAAAGTGAGTAGTCTTTCTTCCAAAGAAGTAAAAAAAAAAAAAAAACATAAATAAAATTGAAAGACAAATATAAAAGAGATATTCACTTCAAGTACAACCCCAAAAGAAAAAGTTGTCCTAACAATTATTCATTGAAGACCTCTACTCAATTTTGAATCTTTGAAAATATTATGCCCTTCTTTTCTAAGCCTGTTCTAAGCCTACGTTTCATCCTCGTTAAAGACCTATTGATCTTAGGTGGAACATAGCTTGAAAGAGAAGATAAAAAGAAGGAATTAAGGTAAAAGACCCCCAATATTCTTGATAATGACATCCACTCTTAGGGATCACTTGCCTTAGTCTCATGAGCATTCAAAAATTTATGTGAACCAATAGCTTGTTGGATTCAATCACATAATGAGAAAAATATATTTAACCCCTTATCTAAGAGTTTCATTTCTGAGTGTGTACCTGTGAGGATTTGAGGTCAAGATATATTTCCAATGGAATTTAAGCATATTCACTTAAAGGTCAAGATTATGTGGATGTACACACACTCCAAGAAATAACTCAAAGAAAATGTCTTTAATTTGTGTATGATGTGTAAAATTGTCAAATCCTCTTCATCAAGTTGTGAAAAACTATTAGACTGCTAATGAATGAAGATTCTCTATGATAAAATAGGTGACTTAGCCTTATTGAATTTTGTGGGTATATTTACTGCAAACCCTCATGAGGCATAACTCGTACACTAGGGGTAACCTAGGGGTTCAAGGGCTTATTGCATATGCTAAATATAATCATGAGTACTTCGAAAGTGACACTTTGTTCCAACTTTTGTTAAATGGTTTCCTGCATGTTTTGCTCGGGACTAGCAAAATGTTGGTTGGGGGTGTGTGTTAATTGTTACATTTTAGTCCAAATACCTCTAATTTAGCATTCAATTAGATCATCTAGCCATTCAAATTTGCAAAATTTAGCTTGATTTTGAATTTAGCTCCAACTGACCGTCCAATTATTAATTTGTTAAATTTAATGGTAGATGGTCATCTAAGCTAATTAGATGCTTAATGTATGGTTAGATGACTCTGATCTAGTCTAATATCTTGCAAATCAACTAAAGGAGGCTTGGATGGCTCAGATTGATATGCAATGGTGCAGATTATCAAAGAGAGCAGTGATGGACCATATCATTGATAAAGCAAAATAGGAACGTTTCCTAAAAAGGAAGAGTTCTAATTAGAAGAGGAGACTAGGGATAAGATTTGGAAGAAGAGAAAGTTTCTTAGGAGGAAACTAACTATTAGAGGATAAGGAAAGAAAGGGAGGAGAATTAGAAGGGTGGAAAATTATAAAAGGAGGAAACTATGGGAGTTTGGAGATTTTTTGGAGCATTGCTTTGTTTTCCTTTGCTTACCATTGTTTTTTATTTAGTTTACTATTTTTTACTCCTCTCCTCCTTCCACTCTCTTTCTTTCTTTCTCATATTTATTTTTTTTTCCTTCTCCTCATCTATTTCACCACCCAGCCCTCTACTTCTTTTTTTCTGTTCACCGGCAACACCTGTCGACGTCTTCTCTTCCAACATGCTCGATCTCCTGCTTCTTCATCCTACTTCCCTCTATCTCAATTCCAGCCCCAAGTTTCTTTCTCCTCCGACCAATTCCTAGACAGCACTACTCCTTCCTATTCACCAGCATAGCACCACGCTTGTCATTGGTGACACCTCCCCTTCACCTTCTTTGATCACCCATCAACTCCACCAGTCTTTCTCTCCCTCTGCTTTCCTTCTTCCTCACCGTGCTCTCACTATTTCACCTAACCACAACCGCGGCATTTGTTTCTGGCCATTCTCTTTGCTTGCAATGCCAAGCCAATCTACCCCAACCATTTTCCCACACTAGCTTCATCTCCACCGTAGTTGGCGACACTACCTCTACCAGCTGACATCTCCTCCTCCACTTCTTGTTCCGTGTAGCACCATTGCACCCAACACCCTCTTTGCTCACCACCCCTCCATCCCTTCTCCATCATAGGATAAAGCCCAGTTGGGTTTTCCTTCAAATCCTGCAATTCCCACTAGTTTTCTTGTTTCAAACAACACAGGGAACTGTTTGAAACATCTACATGTGTTTTTCTCCTCTTACTATTACAGGAAGAAGAAAGAAGGGAATTTTTTGAGAAAATTTCACTTCTACCCTTAGGTCTTTGATTCTAATTTCTTTTACATCCATTCTTTGTCTTTTAGACTGTTTTGTCTTTTTCTTTATTTCTGTTTTGCTTATCTAGGTGTACCTTATTCTCGAATAATTCCAGAAATCAAATCTTGGTTGATTTAAGCATAACTGAATCAATGGTTTAGCTTAAACCAATAGGGTAGCTTCAATTCCTAATCTTTTTCACATCATAATTTCAATTAAATTTCAGGCCTTGTTCTTAGGACACTTCCTAGCTTATCCAATGCTTTTGATCTTTAATCTGAACTTCAAAAATCATATCTAAGCCATTAGAACCTAAACTCCTTCTTAAGCTCCAATCTCTTATATTTTTTTGAATCTACTTAATCCATTCGGTGGATCATAAATTATAAGTACCAAAAAGGGATTGATGAAGATGAATTGAAGTTTCTAAGACTAGATCTAAAGGAATTGATGATAAGTAGTCAAGGGAAGTGAAATTTTCTTTTTTTAGTTAAATTTCTATATTTTTAATTGGACACTAAAGTCTGATTTTAGTTTTATTTACTTTTTCATTTAATTTCAATATTTGAATAATTAAATTTTATTAAAACTTCAAATTCTTAAAGCAAGTCCTTGTGGGATCGACCCGTACTTACACAAGCTACACTACAATAGCCCATGCACTTGGAGAAAACACAACAGTAAGCCACATGAGCTACTCAAACCTTGAAACCGAGCATTGAAGCCACTTAAGCCACCAAAGAGTGAGCCATCAAACCAAGGAGGATGCCACATGGAGTCACATGATTGGAGCATCAATTCAAGCAACTTTCTTATGTTAAAAGTGCTATTTTTAAATGATTTGGGAGAGAATTGTAAAAGGTAAGATGATCATGCATTGAGGGACCCATCAAGAGAGAAAACTCCACTTTCCTAATCTATTTCCCATCCCTAATCCACCATTCACCATAGGGTTCCACATTTTTTACTTAGAGAGGGAGCCACCTTCCTAGAAGAGGATGCCTCCTGCTTAGTTAGCTATTTCAAGTGGTTTTCTAATTAGGAAACCCCTAGATCTAAGTCCATGCAAAGTACATCAAACCTTAGGTTTTCTTCTAAACTTTCTATCTTTACTTTCTTTCTTATTCCCTAACTCTCACACCATTTAAAATCACCTTAAGAGGGGGGTTGGAGGCCCACACTTTCTCATTAAGAAAAAGACACCTCCTTCTAATTTGGGAAACTAGCCAGCCCATCTCTCATACAACACCTTGATCACATCACCTTGCTTACCTAACTCTCCACCTAACTTTCTACTTTGAAACCCAACATCTAGATCCGCTTTCCCTTCTTAATTGAGACCTCATCAAAGTGAAAACCCAAAACTCTATAAATCTCTAAGGTTCCCATGTTTTAACCCATGTAGGGGTTGAGTGAGACAACCTAGAAAAATTGTACTCTTTCTTTGGTGTTCTTTGCAGCTAGACTTTGGTTTTCTTTTATGCTTTTCTTCCTTTGAATTTCTTTGTTTATTTGCTCTCCAATTCAGGTTAGTAATTTTCTTTTATTGTTTTAGTTTCATTGCCTTAGTTTCCCATTGTTTTGCCTTTCCGTTCTACACTCACCTTTCCCTCTCTTTTTTTTTCATTAGTTTTTCCTTCTCATTACTCAAGATAAGAAATATCTTGCATCCTTGCTTTCCCCTTATGAATTTCATATATTTTTTCTTCAATTTCACTTTGTTTTAGATGTTTTTTCCATACTTGGTTCACCCATGTAGGCATCTTTTCTCATGACTTCCTTTTTGTGTTTATGTCATCATACTTTAGATTGTAAGCTTTTTATTGAGTTTTTATTGCTGTATAAATTAGGTCTTAAGGCTTAGTTTCTTGCACAATCTCCAACTTTTTAACATGTTTTTTGTGCAGAATCTTGATGTATTTTGGCATTGATTCAATATATTTTCTCGAGGATTCTTGTTATGGAATATTTATTTCATCAAAGTAATTTGGATTTGGGTTATTATATTGCATAAAATTTGTTTTCTTAATTGCTTTATTATGCTTGATTTGGTTAATATTCTTAATTGCTTGAAATTTGAAAAAATTTCTCCTTAATCTTTGTGCTTTATTTCCAGCAATCAAAACACTTTATTTGCTTAAATTCTTAGGAATACATTTATATTTTTAGGTTATTTACGAAATTCATAGCTTAGGCTGCATTAAAAGGATCAATTTCGGCCATTTTTGGACCCTTGAACCATGCGCACAATCCATGGATTATGCACATTGTACTAGGTTAATTTCCTTTTTGATTTGTGGATGGTTTAATTATTTAATATTATTTAAGAAGTTGTCATTTAATTGTTGGAATATTTTTTTAGGTTTAGAAAGTTTCCTATTTGATTTTTGAAAAGTTCTATCTTTAGAAAATTTTAGGGTTAGAAAGTGTTAAATTTAGAAAGTCTCCTTAATCATAGTTTCCATTTACATGAATGTTTCTAATTTCTTGTTAAATCTAGTTAAATACTATATGTTACTTATTTTTTTATGTTATTTTTGTGATAGAAATTTTCCTAATTTGGTTTTTGAAAGTTTCTAATTCTAGTTTAGGAAAGTGTTAATTAGGTTACATTCCATTTTAGTAGTTACCTCAAGTTAATTGCTTAGTTTAATTCGTGCTTGTTTTGCATTAGTTTCCTTTAGTTAAATGCAGGTTAGCTAGGTTAGTTTTCAATTTTATTACTTAGTTTTAGTTTTGGTAAGCTTCCTTTAATTCTAGTTGTCAATTTAATGCATGTTTCCTTCTTGTTTTAAATTCCTAGTTTAATCATGAACTCTCTCCTTAGTAGAAGTTAAGCAATTTAAATAATATCCATCCCACATACAAATTTATGAGATTCCTCATGGGTTCAACCCTCTCACGTGCAATACTACTTTATTTTCTGAGCTTGCAAGCAATTTTAAAGCTACACCACTAGTTGTCAAACCAACTAATTAATTTAATGCTTTCTTTTTCTTTCTTTCTTCTCAATTAGTACCTATAAACATTTCCCTTTTCATTTTTAATTTCTCAAAAAATTTTAGCTTAAACTATTAGATTTAATGTAACATAAATAATATTTTGTAGTTGATATATATATATATATATATATAGATACATACATACAAAAATATACAAAAAGATATTAATGAAAATTAAAATAGTCTAATAATGTATTTTAAATTTACTTCAGAATTTGTTAATGAAAGATATATTTTTTTGAAATACTTTCCTATATAAAAATACTTAGTATTTGTTCATGAAATCTATATCTTTTATAAGTACTTTCTTATATGAAAACAAAACAATATAATAAGTATGATTTTCTTATTCTATTTAATTTTAAGTATATGTAGGCTAATTCTCAATAACTGAAAAGAAACCAAACTAATATAGTTCTCCTAATCATGAAATCCTTTTTATTACTGTAAGGAAATAAAGTATACAATTAGCTTTTCCAATAAATTGTACTTTTAACAAAGTATAAGTTTAGTCCAAAACATATACATACTAGTTAGGAACAAAATTTATAAATTTGGTAAATCAATTAATGATGCCAAAAGTATTTTCATGCTAACCTATATATAAGTTTGCATAATTCTCTTGAAAATCAATTAAAAATGAGAAATGACTTTGCTATACATTTATTAGAAAAGAATAAAAACTCAAAATAAATATACGTACACAAAAACTATCAAAATCATCTACTGAATCAAGTTAAAATAATTGTATAATCATTCAAAATATCTTGTTTACTTATTAAATATTAATTGGGCATATCAAAGAATATTCAATTGAATTTAATACATCAGAATCATATAAAATGAAATCATATAGCAAAACACTACTTTCATAAAACATTTAGACTTTTGAGTAAAACACCAATATTCATAAAATTTTGTAATTAAAGACATTTTTTGTGTATTCCATTATCTATGTAAACTAATTTTATCAATTCATAGAAAATCTTAAATTTTCAACATAGCAGATCATAATTTTCCACCTATATCGTATCATCCTTTATATAATACTTGAATCACAAGGCATCAATCTTCACATATCAATAGGTACTTAACTTGTAATCTGAAACATAATACAACATATTACTAAATCTTTATCATCTAATCATGGACTGGATCTTTTAGGTTATCCATAGACCAAGATCAAATACTAAAAGGAAAAATATAGACAACTAGGTGACTCCCGATCCATCATCTAAACTACAGGTTATATAGATTTGAGAAATTGGGTCATTTTGTTTCACAAGTCAATAATTGCCACCATAAATTAGGTCAAGATTCCCTTGATCTATCATCCAATCAAAGATCATGTAATTTAGTGAGGCAAAGTAGTCATATTTCACTAATTAATGGTTAGGTCGAGTTATATGATTACATATCATCATTGATCAAGTTTTAAACTATTGAATCTAGTCTTAGAAAATCAAAGTACCTTTGATCTATCTAAATAGTTTTAGATCATTTCAAATCCTGAGTATATGATGTCTTGTTTGTAGATCTGCTATCTGATATATGAAAATTTATAGCCTAAATTAGGTATTCATACAATTAGATTATAGATCTAGGGTTTAGATCTATTAATTTTTGTAGATCTAAAATGCATCACATCAAATTAAATAAAATTGGTGAAGTTCATGATCATCTCTTTTGATCATACCAATGTGCATACAATTTTAGGCTTAGATTGTTGTTTTGGATGATTAATTGTGGATGGATCACCTCAATCTAGCTTGATCTCATTAGTGCATGCACCACTGTTTTGGATTGTTGATTTAGCCTTTTTCAAGTTACAAATAAACATAGTAGTTTTACTAAGTGGGACATGATGAACACATTGAATCGTTCATCTCAAAATCTAGTCATCATTTACTCCAATCAAAGTTTAGATCACCATGTTTAGATCAAAATTTCAATGGTTAGATGATCTCTAATAGGAAATTCATCGACATAGTTGTGTAGATCAAGTGATGAGATTTCTAATTACATAATTTTCATGTTATTAGAATCGCTAGAATTCACTCGACATCACTGGAGAAGATGACCGAAAAAGGGTCACTAGTAGTGGTAGTAAATAGTACTAAAAACTAAAAATTTTGCTAAATAAATTTATAGTCTTATGGATCAAAGGTTTACCTGCAACCCCACATAGGTTGGCCTGATTTCATCATCGTTTGATGCTAAAAAATAGTAAAAAATAGTGAATGTTGTTTGAGGAGTGCCCACTATTTTAAGCTTAATTTGACAACTCAAAATATCTCTAATTGATGCAAATTTTGGTGGGGTTCATTCTTTTAGTATGAAAAATATGATGAATGGTTTAGATCAATAATGACTGTTGTGATCTGCACTATACATACAAGTATTTAATGGATTTTCTCACTGATTATAGGATTTCTATGCAATCTTTGGCTCACTATTTTCTTCATGATTTGGCTTTGCTTCTCTATTGATTAATGTGAAACCAAAAAGGTTTTGGTCTATTTTTCTTGAGGAATGAGATGAATGGCTTAGATCATTGATCTAAGTCATCTTTCTCTATATTTTGCATTATCTCCAATGGATGAAAACCCTTGCTTGGCTAACTCCGACCAGTGTTACTAGCGATTTTCGATGACTTCTCTCTCTCTCTGTTTCTCCTTCCTCTCTTCCTCTCTTCCTTCTTCTTCTTCTTCTTCTTCTTCTTCTTCTTCTTCTTCCTCTCTCACTTTTGCTTCAAAGTTTCTCTGTTTGCTGACTGGGGAACTTGAATGGTGTAGCGGTGACCAAAATGCCAACATGGTGCTATGCATCCCAGAGCTCGATGTAGCCTAGGCCTGCATGTCTAGAATATATATATTTATTATTATTTTAAAATTTTAAAACATTATAATTATAAATAATTAATTATAGAGGCTACTACATATTAATTAAGGTTTTTAATTGATAGTTTTAGAATCTAAAATATGGACTTTTGTCAGTGGGGCCCACTTGAAGTAATTTTATCCTGTTCTCCTTTATTAAAATTTAAAATTAAATTTCTTAATTAAAATAATTATGAATTATTCATTTGAACTCTAATTTTAGCATGCTTAGTGTCCTTGGACTTGATTTTTCACATAGATTATGAATATTGAGCTTTTGAAGGTCGATTATATAAATTTCATTAGTTATTCTTGTAAAATTAAATTTGTGGAATTCCAATTTCACTTTTTTCATTTTAATTCAATTAATATAATGAAAATTTGGGGATATTCCAAGAACAATCAATTAATTGAAGATTACTTGATCAATGGTTTTTTGGTCTAATATGAATCAATTACCTTAGTCAGATTAATTGAAAATTTTAATTGCAGAATCTGGATCTGAGTTTCTCATAGCAATTAGATGATTCACAGTCATTAGAAACTCAAATATTCTAATTGATAGTTAGGTCTTTGTCAATCTATATCTATTACCTCGTGGATTAAAGCTCCTACCATGAAGTACAATCTAATCATGGACTTACATGACAAAAACAATGATTTGTAGTCAAAATCCAAAGAGATAGGTGAAAGATCTCCCTTAATTTAGCATGACTCTATACTTAGAGTATCACTAGAGATGAAGGATTTTCATGATGAGCCTCAAACTAACCCATGATTCATTAACCTCCCTTGATCTCTGTTGAAACTTCTCCAATCAATAAAAAGATTTAAATATTTTGCTTATCACGTCAAGGGGTTCACAATGAATGGCTTGGATCTTTGATACAAGTTATTTACATCACTGAGCATCACTATAACCAGTAGATCGATTACAATTTTCGGTGATGGAGATGGGGATCGACACTGTGGAAGAGGAAGGGTGATGGGTTGGTGTTGGAGGGAGGAAAGAGGAAGGGAGATTACTTACATGAGTTGGCTTAATAGTGGTGGTGGCCATCCTCGAAGTCATCTTCATGTGCCTTATTGGCATTTGTTTGTCACCAAAGAGAGAGAGAGAGAGAGAGAGAGACAGAGAGAGAGAGAGAGAGAGAGAGAGAGAGAGACAGAGAGACAGAGAGACAGAGAGAGAGAGAGAGAGAGAGAGAGAGAGAGACAGACTGACTGAAAGACAGACAGAGACAGTGACAGAGACACACAGAGAGAGAGAGAGAGAGAGAGAGAGAGAGAGAGAGAGAGAGAGAGAGAGAGAGAGAGAGAGAGAGAGAGGGATTGGGTGATGGGTGATAGGTTTTAGAATGTGATCTTCTTCCTGTGATAATCCACAGTCACAAAGTGTGCTACCAACCCATCCATCCACAAGATAATTTCAAAATCATCCATCTCAAGGAGGGTAAGGTTAGCATCCATTTGCTCACATATTATGTCAATGGGTATGTCCTGAAGGAATTCTTTAGTCCAAATTGACTTTCATACCAATGTCATCACATCCAATCCAAAATCCCAAACATACATAGGTAAATTCACATAAGAAGCAAAAATGTTGAAAATGAATGTGTATCAATCTTGGGTCAAACGCTAGCCTAGCGTGTCTATTAGCAAATTAGAAATGTACCTTCAATAATTGTGTTCATGGTCTGTGGTTATCTTGAAGTGATGGTAAACACTTGCCCTTAACTGGTGGACCACATCTATTTGGGCCTCATTATTGGTCTATATGTCCTCTTATCTCCTAGGACATTTCCTGAGAAAATGTCCACACACTCCACATCCATAATATAGTGATAGTCATCCCTAGAGTGGTTGTTATTGGTGCTGGTGCTGTTGCCACTTATGCAATGCTACTTGAGAACACGGCTAGCCAGGATGGGTCATTTTGCATCTACGACACCGTCTCTGATCAAGACTTCTGCTTTGTCTAGTTAACTATTACTAAGCCTAGTGTCTCGGCTACTCAATTTATGAGTAGAGGCTCTTACCCATGTTAGGCTATCCAATGCTACTACTACCCTTCTCACTCACCTTCTACTCTGCCTGACTCCTAAGTTGGTCTTGCTCAAAAATGGATGTTATCTCTACTGCTCAGGCAACTCTGGTTAGTTGTGTTAACAAAACTTTATTTAACTAGTAAATAAATTGATCTACTACCTGTGAGCAGTCAAGCAAGTATTAGGAGCAAATCTCTTCAGCTAGTTTAAAGGGCTCTTGTATTGTTGAACTATGAGACTACCTTGCTCTAAGGCTAAAAACTCAATCTCCTTCACTTTCTATACATGGAGCAAAATGTACTTGTCATTGAAGACTCCCTAAAAGTCTTACCAAGTGATACTTCCACCACTTGGGAAGTGGTTCTTATCTACTATTTGCCCCCAAAATCCAACCTCTTCAGCCAAGATGTAACTAGCAATATGCACATGCTTATATATAAAAACCTCCATGACCTTGGAGGTCCTCTCCACCTCAGAGGTTCATCTCTCTACTACCTTTGTGTCACCGTCACCTAAGAATGATGACACAATTCTCTAAAATTATTCTAGTAACTTATTAATCTTGTAAGAATCTCTTCCCAAGCTAACCTCTACAATACCCATTGCAATTGCAGTTTGTGTCTGAGCTTGCTCACTTGATAATTCTATAGGCTACGGCAAGGCATATTACTACTACTACAATGTGACAAAATACTTTGAATCACCTGGGTACAATCTTTGCCACCTAGCTCCCCTAACATGAACTCTGCAGGTAAAGTGGCTAGAGTGGTTGTGATAGCTCTAGTCCTCCTTAGAGGAGCCATTTGTTTTAAAGTCAACACAAGTTGTGTAAGTTTTCCTTTTTATACTCACTCTTGATAACAAATTGTAAGGACTATTATGAATTTTGGGCTTGTTGCATCAGTGGTGGATGGAGTAAACTAGGCTTTGGTACCAACTAGGATGACCTGGGTTTTTAAATGCATTTTAAAGCTTTCTTCAAAAGTTAGAATCCCTTATTTGAAAACTTCTTTTCAAAAGAAACCTAAAAAATGTTTTACTTTAAGAAAACATATTTCCAAAACCCCGAGTGTCATTCTAATCATAAAACATGGATTTAACAATGAAATGATTATTCCATTTCTACTGAAAATTTGCTAGAGTCTTCTACATATTCTAGACACAATTGTCTCCACACTATTAAATTCAAACACATTTAAGAATTTCAAAATTCAAATCATTCAAGCACAAGCAGTTTAAGAACAAAATGACCATTTCTTCCCAAAATTCCATCAATACATGGCCTATAGTTTAATATGTTCATTTTATACATATACATCCGGTTTGAGATGATAAAGTCCTATTAAATGGTCCATAGTCCATACATTACTTCTAATAGACTAAAGTAAAAATCTTATGCAACATACATAGGTGGAACGTCTCGTGCTACTAATCCATCTCCCAAAAGTTCTTCTTCAGCTTGAACTACCTTTCTTTCAAGTCACTTCTTCAAATCCCAACAAGCTATTGCTTTAGTAGGTGCTTGACATCTCAATTAACAATTTTCATAATTCCAAATATAATGAAATTCCATACCAAATTGTAGGATTAATGACATGAGTAACTTATGGTTCAATTTCTTAAGAGCATGATCCTTTTATGAAATCATAATCACATGTACCCATTAGTATAATCAAACCTCATCAAGTAATTATATCCAGATGCAACATAAGTGCAACATTTGAAACAAGTCCATGTGAATGAAATCCATGTCATTTGCAAATACATTCTGGAGAATACTATGCATTCAAAAATCCAAAAGTTCATAAAACACTTTTGGGATTGTAAAATCTCATCATTAGTGGGAATAACCTATCTCATGAGTCCCAAGAGTATGCCAAAAAATGCATATATGTCAAAATAATGAATTTGAAAACACCTTCAACATCAAGTTCACAAGATGAAGTACATTCACATTAATTTCATAAGTAAATCCTGCTGTGATGCCTCATATATTCAAAATCTATTATGCATGTCACGTAAATAACAATCCATGATATTTGTAAAATACACTAGATAATTACTTAAGTTTAAAATCATAGTAACATTGTAAAAATCATAAATCTCAACAGTAATGGAGTCATCCCAATCACACATGGGTCCACATGAATTTGTATCATGAGTACTTATACCATAAAAATATTCAAGAAATGATATACTATAAATATTGCATTTAATATCCTTGAATTAGCATTTTTAACTCTAGATTCACTTAATTTATCATTAATTAGGGGTTATTTTTTATTTTGTAGGATTAGGGTAGAAGTGAGAAAAATGCATATTTTTGGCAACTTGAAACCTTAAAAGAAAGTTATCCTTCAATTTGAACAAAGTCATAGGCCATCATCTCATCAACCAAGATCAAAGGCATTCAAAATGCTATGGGGGTGTCCTTGTCAAATTTAGAATAGTCAGAAACCCCATGTATATGACCAACTATATTTGCACAGAAGAGGGTGTATTTATCAAAAGATAAGGAGGCCAGCTTCTTGTGCATTTTTGCATGCAAACCACCACCCTGGGGAGCTTCTAAGTGAATCTAGATTCACATACAATGAAGTCACATGTATATGATTTTATTTTGAAGCAAAAGAACTTAAAAGCAAGTCCCACATGTAGAGATTCTTCCTTCATCCATTCACTCACCTGAACCAATGAGGGACCTACACATGGTTTACATGATTTTCACAAGGAAGGCGATGTGTCAGTCCATATCTTATGCATGTAATACATACAAAAAAGAGTTGAGAAAAATGATGAGGAATTCAAAGAAGAAAAATGTTGAAGTGAAGTTCAGAATGAATGGGAAATCTACGATTCTCCTTCATCCAAACTTTTAAAGATGTAATGCTCAGGATATATCCTCAATTAAGTCTATCCTTGTAAGCATCCAATGAGAAGTAATTTGGAAGAGATAATCAAGGGAATGC
Organism: Warburgia ugandensis; assembly: GCA_035236585.1. Lineage (NCBI taxonomy): Eukaryota > Viridiplantae > Streptophyta > Magnoliopsida > Canellales > Canellaceae > Warburgia > Warburgia ugandensis. Next base: position 58,112,449 of record CP141128.1, read on the forward strand.
TTAGATAGACCATTAAGAAAGAAGCATGTAAGAGAGATAGAGTTGAAGGTGATTGGTGGAGAAATTATGGTGGGCTGCCCACCATTTCTCAAGAAGCATCCAATGTGATTTAATGGGGTTAAAAACGTGTTTACAAAGAAAAAAATAAAGGTGGATTGAAGTGAAGAATGGAAGGCTATTGGAGGAGAGAAAAATGATGGGCTAAGGAAAGTGATTTTCATAGAGGGAAATGACTGAGATGATCTATTCCATCCATCTTATGGTTATGCAAGATCTTCAGCATAGAAAGAAAAAGAGAAGGAGATTCCTTGGGTAGTTATGGTATGATATTTTGGATGAAGGAAATGAGATAAAGAAAGAGGGGAAAATAATGGATGAGGGATGTGATCTATTGGGTGAACAAAATAAGAAGCCAAAGAAAGGAAACAAGGAATGGTCATCCCTTTTAATAAAGAGAGGTAGGAAGACATCCAAAGCCAAAATAATTTCCCCTTGTCCTTTCACATTGATACTCATAGGAGGGATTCTTGGGAAAGACACATTGTGGGGAAGAGAGATCCTTGGGAAGAAGTGTGATGCTTTGACTTTTTGGAAGGGATGTGCTATGCGTTGAAATCCTATGTTGAAGAGGCTAGTGCAAGGGATCCTAGGAGGTAAGTACATATGCTCTCTCATAAATGAAGTAAAAAAAAGAGGTGAGTGCAATTTAAGAGATATGAGAACTGCTAGTTTGTTTTTTCCAAGCAGCTCTATCATACACCATAAAGGAGGAAATAAAGAAGAAGATGCTTAGTTTGTCCTCATCAAGCGGTTGACCATGGGCAACCACTTGAACTTTATATGCAAGTTTTAACGTGAAGAAAGAAAAGAGGAGAGCTACTTGTTTGTCCTTTTCAAATAGCTCTCCTTCTTAACAAAGGAGAATGCATTAATACATAAATGGGGGGATTGGGAGTTAAAGAGAGGAAGGAGATTTTATTGGGATGTGGGTAAGAAGTAAGTATTTATTCATCTTTTTCAAATAGCTGCCCAAGAGCAGCAGCTGGTTTTTTAAAGTGGAAGATAATTGAGTTGTGTGCATGGAATTTTCTTTGGTTTTGGGTGTGTATGTGAAGCATCCTTTGAGGTTTCTTTTGGATCTTGTAACATGAACTATGGGAGGGGTGTATGTGAGTTACCAAGGAAAGGAGAAGCAAGTAGCCATCCCATGCCTTCCACGCATGCATCTCTGGCTCATCCCATCTTTTCTTTCTCTTAACCTCAATGCAACACCTATCATTCCTTTTGTTTTTTCTATTCTGTGCATTCTCCCATTTTCCCTACCTTGTGTTACATGCATCACATATCAATTCCATCTCTACTTTGTTTCCACATATCTCATCCCCATCTCTCTTAGTCTTTCATGCACACTCCAATGTGTTACACACATGGATGGTGATTTAGTGATTTGTTTCTGCTAGGGTTTGTGGCTATTAGAGTGTCTCATCTACTTGTTGAGTGACATAACAAATATAAGGTATCGTTTGGTTGATGTTTGAAGGTGGTAGTGTGGGTTGGAGCAAGTTGATGACAACTTAATTGAGGGATGCAATGAAAGACTTCGGTGATATCAATCCTTTCCATAAGGATTTTTAATTTACTGTTACTTTTGTTTCATTCATATACTTCATCCTTGTATTTCTTTGAGTTCTAGGTAATGAAATTGATCTTATCTTTCTATTAATTTATTTTTTTATGACTTTTTTTTATTTGTTATTTTAGCTTTCCATTAGTTGTAGTCATTGTTATTTGTTAGTATTAGCATAGTTTAGAATAATGGTTACTTTTGTGTTTATAATAAATTAGTATGATTGTTGTTTATAGTTTTAGTAATTAGTATGCCTAGCTAATTTTCACCATAGTGTTAGAATAAAATCACAAATTAGATTAGATAATTTCATGATTAAATAATTCTTAGATTTAAAAGTTAGTAATCTAATTTATATGTTTAGTGATACTTTCATTGGAAATATCAAGTATTTCCTATAGTTTAAATAATAAATATGTAAGATAAGTTAATTTAGTATATCAAAGTCTTACATAATCTATGTCGTAAAAAGACATGTTATGCTTTGTGAGAATATACCATACTAGGCAAAACCCAAGGATTGAAAATCTATAAATTAGAATTTTAATGATGATATTTTTCTTGTTTTTAACATGAGTAGTGTAAATATCTAATTTGCTTAATTCTGAGAATATTTACTTTAGTGTTAGGCTTAGAATTTGATAAATTTTATTCCCTTTACTATTTTTCAAAATTAATTGATTAATTGAGCTCATTCATTGGCTAGGTTAAATTAATTTAAACTATATTTTAGTTAAAACTCTGTAACTTTTGAAAATTAAGTCCTCATGAGATTGATTCATACTTGCACGATCTATACTTCAATAGACCAATGTGCACACAGATAATTCAAATCAAATTTAGCATTGTCATGCCAAATCCACATAGGATGCTCCAACATATAAGACGTCAAACTACAAAGGTGAAGCCAACACATAGGATGCCAATCTCATAAACAAGATAAGTTGATCACTATGCATCTGCAACCCGAACCTTAGGTCACATTTATGTGCTCATCACTGATACTATTGCAGAGAGGCTCTGTCCATAGCTCATGGGTAGTTGTGGACCAACGTTAGCGAGGCCTTCCCATAACCCTAAGCCAAAAAAATGCCTATCATGCATGTATAAGGTATCTCAAATTTCAAAGAGCAAGTGGCCCTACAAATCTCCGAGCATAGTGTCCCCTAGGATAAAGCACCTGTCTAAAACAAATTCATGAAAAACAAGACAATATATCCTTGTACCTTTATAACAAATATGAGTCACTATTTCTGTACTAATTATTCATGAAATTAGATCATAGATCATAAATCAAGATTAAGTATAAAATATCATTCATACATTATTTGTAACTCACTTCAAAACTTGAGTTTTCAAATCATCATATCATTCTAAAATCAACGCTTAGTGCCTTTTTCAACTTCAAACCTTGTCTTATTAGGCGTAAGAGATTTATCAATATAGATTTGAGATAGAAGTAGTGTAAAAAACTTTAAACGAGAAATCCAAGGCACCTAGAAGCCTGACAATGCCTCATTTGAAATCATGTGATTTTACTAAATTTCACAAACATTTCATATCATGGATTTAACCAAAATAATATGTTAATCAATATGAGGAATTTAATGAAATTTAGAGATCTTCAATCAATAATGCTTCATTGGCATATTATCAGACTAAAACTCAAATGTTGCAATTCTCATGCTCAATTCAATTTTGTAAATAAACCAAACTAAATTTAAAATTTGAATATATAAGGAACTTGGAGATGTTAAACACCTACCTCTTGTAGTGAACTCTTGAATTCTAAATGAGTTATCCCTAAACTCAACATACATGAACTGCAAATAGAATTCAAGTTATCAAACTCTACTATCTATCAGTACTTAGAAAAAATCCAACTATACCTCAAAATCCATTCGAGAGTTCATTCACTTAGGTTTCTTAACTACTATCATGATCAGCAGTTCAGATCTTCTCAAGTTAGGTTGAGACTAATCTTAGCATCAGTAAACTATCTCAAGCTAGCAATTTTAGATGATACGATTTTTCAACAAATTTTCACACTTATTGATTGCTAGAAATTAATATATGCACTATTGATTGTGGATCAATGGTTCATACCTATTCACATTTTCATAAATTTTAATCGTAAGTGTCAATTAACTTAAGATTACATGATAAATGGGCTTTTGGTCTAATATAAATCTATTACTTGCAAATAGTAATTACAAAATCTAGATATGAGTTCTTGACAAAAATTTGATGGTTCATAATCATTGGAAACACAGATCTACCAATTGACCATTAGGTTGATGATTTACAGTCATTGATCTACATCTATTACCACTTGGATCAAAGTTCCTAATTTACCATGATTCTACGCTTAGAGTGTCACTCGAGGTGACAGATTGTCAATGGATCATTATAATGTGCCTTGATCTAAGCTATGCACCATTGTCCTCCCTTGATCTCCATCTAATTTTCTCTAATGAATGAATAGATTAAGGGGTTTCACTCCTCACATCGACTTGATCATAATGAATGGCACAGATCTTTGGCCTCAGATATTTTCATCACCATGTGTGATTGGAACTTATGGATAAGTTATAGTCACCATATTTCATCACTGGTGAAGGAGAGGGAGATGGGGGTCAATTCCGGGGAAGAATAAGGGAGATGGGTTAGCGCCAGGGGTGGGAAAGAGGATGGGTGAGTGGCTACGTGAGTCTGCTCACCAGCAAGGGTGGCCAACCTCACAGTCACCATCACCAGCTCTGTGGCCATTGGTTTACCACTAGAGAGAGAGAGAGAGAGTTGGAAAGGTAACACATTAGTGTCACCTTCCTTGTTTGTGATGAAGAAGAAAGGTGAAGGTTTTTAGGCTTTTGTGGGTGTTGGTATCTCTTTGGTAGCTAGAGAGTGGAATGGAAATTTTGGGGGGAGAAATAATGTGTGCCAAAGGGAGGTCAGATGAGCATGATTGGATGAGGGAAAGGGGTGTTTTTTTCTGTTAGAGAGACTTAGGGGGGGGGTGTCGTTGGTCCTTTCTCTCTGTTATATGATAGCTCCCCATAAGGAGCTAAGCTCCATGTGGTGGGTTGTCCCCCTACATATCAACTTCGACTCCTACTCATGTCATTAGTAAAACTAATTAAAGAGGGGGTGTCTTTCTCAATTTTGAGTCCCTTCCTCACGTCAACGGAACGTAGGGAAAGAGTGAGGCTCTATTAGAAAACCCCTTAACCACCATGTTCAACATTCACTAAAGTGACCTTAGCTCAACCTTTCATAAGGTTCCTATGAGCATGTTAACCCTAAGTACTCTTTCTAATTAATTTTAATTAAGTCCATGAACATTTAAAATGTCATTCATGGGGTTTATTATTCTCCCAGTTTGGGCCAAGGATTTGATAATCCTTATATTGTCCTACTAACTATGGCCCTTACTAATATTAAGTCCAAGTCATTCACTCATCTTAATTGTCCATGAATCTCTATTTCATTAGAGTTCCTTTTTGGTGATTTATGAATATTGAGACATAACCACTAATTAAACAATTATATCTACTAACTTAAAGATAATTAAGATGCTTATACTATACTTTGACAATTCAAATAATCTTACACTTTAAATCATAAGAGAATTGTACATCTATCTCATTCTAAGGGAATTTATACTCTAATATACTAACATGGATCGTAAGTTATAAAATGCATGAAATTTGACTACTAATATAATGGAATAATGCTTAAACTTCAAATTTAAACTAACTTGTTCCTAAGATAATTAAATCTATCAAACTATAACAATCTAATAACACATAGAACATAGCATGCTAAAATTTAAGAACTATCATGCTTTATAACATAAATCACATTTACAATACTATTATCAAATAAAAGACAATGAGACTAATTAGATTAAGATTATTATAAACCTTTACTTATGATCCAACCATTAGATCTTAGATCTTTTCCTTTTAATCAAGGGTTTTAATTTTAGGACTTTTGCTCCATTAATATCTAAAGATCTAATCAACTTGTTTTTGTTATATTCAATCCATGATCTCAATGGATTCTATCATAATACTATTCATTTAATCCAACCCAAGGGTCTGATCATACTTGATCTTATTGATCAAGTGGGTTCCTTTGTATTTTTAGGAATTTTCTACCATAAAGGGAAGATCCCTCAATTTATCTTATATCAACATTATATCACCAGTAATTCAGATCCCCAAGATCTAATCATCTCAAATCTTGAAGATCATGAAAATTAGAAACTATATTCTTGTACATAGAAAGTTTTTAGAATGTTTTTATCAATATTATGGTTTTAGAAGAAAATAGACATCATAAGCTTTCCATAACTTCTTTTTGATCTTAATTTGGAGTTCATATGACTCAACAATTGAATTGTGAAGTCCACAGTCATTCCTAGGGTCCAGATTTGATTTGGGCCCAGCAAAATAGACAGCTTAGATTTGATCAAGTGAAGCGATCGTCGCGCGCTTGTCAGCGGGACTCATGCTTAACGAGCTCCTCTGGGGACCGATGCTGTCGCATAGTCTTCTTGTCGAGACAACGTTGCATGCAGTGCGCGCGTTAAAACGCTCCTCCATTTTAGACCGTCGAATCAATCCCTATACAATTAAGGGCTTAAAACTTAAAAAAAAATCTTGAAATTTCTACCCCAAGGGTTTTGGACCCTTTTGGATCGATTGGATGGCTTAGATTTTCCATCTAAGCCCTCCATCATTCAGAATTGAAGAGTTCTGGTCCTTACTTTATTTTTATAAATTTTAACCTAAAATTAATTACAGAAAAATAAAATTTACATAAAACAACATGAAATAAGTATAAGAAGTATTCCCACCTACCTGATTGGAGAAACAATGTAGATTTGAAGCCCAATTTGAAATAAATACCCTTTGATGATAAGATAGCTCAATGGTCCCTTGTTTTGTGATTTTTCGCGGATTGCACCATTGGATCTTGAAATTGATTTAGGGGTTTTGTAGCTATGTAGTCTAGGATTGTATGGACGGTGGGATTTGTGAGATTCAATTTGGAACAGAGTGCCTAATTGAATTTAGGTCTCTTGTTCTAATTAGAAAGAGGAGAGACAAATTGTAAGAAAGGAGATTATTTGGAGTTTTGGAATTTTGGGATGGAATCTAGATCCAGTTTTTCAAAGTAAGCAAGATGATTTCATGGGAATTTTAAGGAACTTTTTTGGAGGTGTATGTATAGATGTTTTTGAATTTTTCATAATTACTTATAATTATCATGTCTCACTTCTTTTAAATAATAAATTAACATTGGATCCTCCACTACCACCTCCTTCTCCACTAGCAACTGGTGGTGGTTTGACCACTCATTACATTTTTTTGGCTATTGGATTCATTTGTGGGCCCCTTGTGGGTCCCATGGGGTGTGAAAGGACCATTTTGCCCTTTTATGGAGAAAAATCCATTTTATTCTCTCGAACTCGAAATTGAGCATACTTAGTGGCATTGGATTCGTATTTCCGAATACATTCTAAATATTGCTATCTTAGGTCTTGGTTATGGGTAAAATTATCATTCTACCCTTTTATTCATAAAAATGAAGAAAATTAGGGATTTTTCATTCTAACTCTTCCAATAACCTAATATTCCAGCTCAAAATTTCTGACAATTCAAACTAAATTGATTTTCTCAATCAATTAACAAAATTTGGGGCTATTACAATCTTCCCCCCTTATAATAATTTCATTCTCGAAATTTGTATTTCAACTTACTTATGAGTTTTCATGAACTCATTCATAAATTTGCTCATGTGGCCTTATCACTTAAGGAAACCTCAATTTCCTTTCATTCATACTTTATGTTACCTTCTTCTTTCAATAGAAAAATCACATTTTTAGTCATAAACACACATCTTACTAATAATGCTAATGCCTTAATCACTTATCCTAATTCCTTGCTAGACTTTCGAAAAGGACTAATAACTCTTAAACTAAGTTACCCTTTTGTACACAATTTCCTATTTCTCTTTACTAGTATACTAAATTTATATTCCTCATTTTCACTAATCTTTCAATACTTCATACTATTCTATTCTAACTTCTATTGCTCATCCTCAATCCTTTTCAACATATATAGTTTTGGCATATCTTCCTTGATATGCATAGTCCTTAGACTATCTACCAAAATGACATATTACTTGATTTTAGAATTTCAACTATTGTTCTTTGTAACAAACTTCCAATATTTGGAAGTAATTATCTCTTCTTGGTTCTTCCATTATTTGGAATTACTTATCTCATTTATGATATAGATAATCATACTCCTTTAATATTTCTTTCTACTAAAAATTTATTTCCAGATCCTAATATTAACTCATAGTTTCCTTGTAATAACCTCTTCCTCATCTTTCATTATTATTCTAGTACTATGATTTCCCCTTTATTCATAGCACTTGATTTTCTTATTTCTCCTTCTTAAGATTATGTATTTCCTTATGCTTCTTTCAAGCATACCTCATAACTTTTCCATATCATACTACCCTTTATTTTAAGTATTCTTGATAAAGAGTCTATATTGACTTTGTAGTCAACCATTCTTAAGCCTTTACAAACTCCATAATTTACCCTATATTTTTCAAGTCTCAATAATCTACCATAAATTCTTTCTGGTTTATGTAATCAATGGCAAGATTATACTAAAAGAATGTCCTTAGAGCATGCTATACAATCAGTAAGAGATAAATTTCTCTACTGTCAAAGTTATCTCACAATTCAGTTTCATCTCCAATCTTTGTTGGTTCAAATTTCCATATCATTCTTAGAATTTATATGACCCTAAACTTTACTTTCTTTAATCAACATGTACACTTACCAGATAGTTGACAAGTTTTGTAAGTGTCTATCATATATTCTATAAATGCTCTTGATTTTCTTAAACTAATTCATCTAATATATTTCATTTTCCTCAAATTCATGAATACCATTTATCCAACTCATATAACTCAAAAATTGTTTTGATTTCATGCTATTATGTTTCATTTCATATTCCTAATTGATGATAATAAATTTGGGAATTATTCATCCTTATAGAGTAAGAGGGTACTTAATTTCCTCAATAATATCTTTTATGTTCAAAGCATCCTCACACTGACCTTCCTTTTCCTTTTCTCAATAAAATTGTTAATTCCCAATGCAAACTCATTACTATAATCACTCCTTTCTCTACTAATCCTCAAAATTTGTTCCTTCCACTTATTTAGATTAGTTGATGTCATTTTCCTCAACTGCTATAGATATTTCCTCATTCAATCCTATGTTAGATTGAAAATCTCCAAAATATCTTGAAATTTCTAACCACATTTTTCTCCAAAATCTGGATTCATACCCTATTCATAATCATCTCCTTTGTCCAAAATTTACACTTAAGTTTAGTTGCCTATATTTATTTATAGGTCTTTATTTCTCATGTTCATTTCACCATTCCTTCAAAATGTATTTTTCCTCATTATATTCCATAATTCTTTCAACATCACTAAATCTATCATATAAGTAGAATCAATATTCCCCGAATTCATCGTATTAATATCCATATTCATTTATAGGTCTTCACTTTTCCTTTTTCATCAATGCAAAATATACTTCTCTTTACTATAGTACATAATTATTCCATATTTCAATTCTATCATAGAGTTGAATCACTATTACTCTAAATTTTATCTCCTTATTTATTAAAACTCTTCTCATTCACAAATTTTAAAAATATTTACCTATCTACTTAAATTCTTCTCAAGTAAGATCATCTCTATTTTGATGGTTAATTCCTTTAACTAATTGTCATAATACTACATCTATGTAGTAATTGTAACTCTTACATTTACATTTATTATTATTATTAATTTCAAATTTTATAATAATTCTAAGGTTTTTATCTTTTCTATCTATTTCACCTTTCTTATAAGGGTTGGATTTTATCCTTCCTCATCCTTTCCACCCTATTCCAATTTATCGTCTCTTTCTCTTAATCTCCATTATTTCACCTAATAATAGTTATATTAATGTATTTTATTTCTACAAGTATCATTATTTAAGATTTCAGGTCATACCTGAATATTATACATTACATCTTCCTCTATTCTATGATTTTTTGTACTTGTTTCTAAACTTACTATTCCCTATATTGATAGCATTAACTTACTAAGCAGTACTCTTAGTTATTTCACTAAGTAATATCTACTTATACTCTACTAGTACTTCATGAGTTAATTACATTAACTCCTCACCTAATGAGTCAATCACATAACTCTTCCTATACTCATTCTTAACTAATGCGTTGATCACATAACTCATTCTCTACTCATTCTCTACTCATTCTCATCAAATACAATCTTACTTCTTATTCACTCACTATTTCTCATCCTCTAATTGGATTGTCATCTTTATATTGGATATAAGGGTACTATACTACGACTGGATGAATGGATCTGATACCAACTGTGACGACCCGGGTTTTTTCAACACATTTTGTAATACATTTTTCAAGGCAGGCCCCTTAGTAGTAAATTTTTTTTGCAAAACAAAGCAGTGGAATTTCTTTTCTTTTAAACATGTTTTGAAAAACCCAAGTCATCACTCCATACATAACATAAGTAGAATTTTTGTACAAGATAAAATTCCATTGGAGGAATATATTTTTATTAAATTCCAGAATCCATCTAGTGGTTCACAGCACATCCCAGTATCAGTACAATACTTGTCCAAATTACATAATCCAAATTTCAAGCCTCACTATTCATTAAAAACTCTCAATACAATACAATGCTCTCAAATAAAAATACATGTCTTCAAGGGATATACCTGATTGATTATTCTTCCAAATCTTCTTAAGTCTTGAGCTCCTAATTCTCCTTCTTTGTATCTGAGATATTGTAAACATTGAAACATTGACAATATCTTAGCAAGCTATGCTTGGTAGGGGATTTAAGAAGTATAAAACTTTGACAACATAATCTTAATACTTCATAATCCCATTATTCATACTCATGGAGCATTTTCTTTACTTTGTTATATATGTACATCCTTATGCATACATATGGTATACTATGTATAGATATATACATATGGTCAAAATCATGAAAAATAGTTAATATCTCAAAACATAATCATATCCAGCTTAATCTAAGTTAGTAAATCATCCAGACTCTACTAGAAATACTCCCTCATTTGGGTAGTATCGATAATCCACGATTATCCAGCATCTCATCATACCATATCATAAGGCCTTTCACTATGCCATGCATCATAATGCAAAAATACTCAAAGGACTACTATGCATGCAGTCTGAATCAGTAACAACACACCCAGATAACTGCTCAATAATTTACCAAGACCATCCTCAGTGGAAATCACAATATCCATGTCCGTATGGGGAGGACCATGGCTGTCACAGTGGCAGCCTTCCCATAATTGACCCACCTAACTTTTAGCCTCATTTAGGCTTGGTATCCATATAATAACAAGTTTCGGAGAGCGGGTGGCCTAACCCTACTAACTCTCCTAGCATAGCATCCCCAGGCCTATGCCTGTTTAAAACAAAACCACAAGCCTCCATACTTGTATGTAAAGTAATTCTCATATGTATCAAACAATCCGTCTATTTACTTACGGATGGAATATCTTCTAGTTTCCTATTCACTTAGAGTTTTTTCCTCAATTCTAACTTAACCATTTCATGTGTTTTGGTTGGATCATAAGGGTTTTCAATGGGTTTAATACAAGTATTTACATTATACTTGTCAACATTTCCAAACATAAGATCATGTATACAACATGTACTTCTCATGTAGATGCATTCATAAAATCCTCCAACCTTCAAGTAGTGATCCATCTCTTTAAATCTTCTATGATCTTGACTAATGTATCTAATCTTTAAATCCATACATATTGTCAATATATATGCAATCTGAATGATCCTATCTATATTCTTTGCCTAATCTTGTGCTTTGATAGAGAGGATCTAGATCTTGTGTGCTATCATAATCTATCTTCCTCAGATAGTGTTTATCCTATTAATCAATATATTTGATGGTTAGAATGATCTTTTAATCTTTCAGATCTAAGTATTTTCTATTCTAAGTCATTGTGTATTTCTTTCTTTGATCTTGATCTTTCATAGATCCTTTAATCAACAATTTATACTTGTTGACAAAGATCAAGGGCTTAGATCTTCTATCATCAAATTCTTCTTTGATATACGGTTAGTTGTTTGATCATCCCTAAGGAGGATGATCTTAGTTCTCTTTCTTGAATCATAATTGATGAAGGGTTCAGATCTTCTATTTGATCTAAGATCTTCTATTCTATTTGATCTAAATTGCAAGCAATATATATCATCATCAAGAAGTATTTATTTCTTTTTATTGTTCTTGATCATTCAAGATCCAATGGATCTTGTTTGATCATCCTTAAATTACAATTTTTATTAAGGTTAGATAATTTACTAACCTTTTATCCTATTATTATTATTATTATTATTATTTAACAGTTAATGTTTTACTGGTTGAAGATAACTTATTTTAGCCTAAGTCTAGACTGCTCTTATTTCCAATTGGCTAAGGCTTACTATCTGAATGGGTGAACACAAAGTAGCTACCTCAATCCTCATGTAAGGAGGCGTTTAGAACTCTCCAATGTCAATGGAAGGAAGGGCAAGAGAGAGGCTATATTTGAAAACCCCCTTAACCACCATGTTTGACATTCACCAGAGTGACCTTAGCTCAACCTTTCATAAGGTTCCTATGAGCACGTTAACCCTAAGTACTCTTTGTAATTGATTTTAATTAAGTCCATGAACATTTAAAATGTCAATAATGGGGTTTATTATTCTCCTAGTTTGGGCAAAGGATTTGATAATCCATATATTGTCCTACTAACTACAGACCTTATTAATATTAAGTCCATGTCATTCACTCATCTTAATTGTCCATGAATCTCTATTTCCTTAGATTTCCTTTTTGGTGATTTATGAATATTGAGACATAACCACTAATTAAACAATTATATCTATGATCTTAAAGACAATTAAGATGCTTATACTATACTTTGACATTTCAAATAATCATATACTTTAAATCACAAGAGAATTGTACATCTATCTCATTCCAATGGCATTTATACTCTAATATACTAACATGGGGCCTAAGTTATAAAATGCATGCATTTGACTACTAATCTAATGGAATCAGGCTTAAACTTCAAATTTAAACTAACATGACCTTAAGAAAATTAAATATATCAAACTATAATAATCTAATAACACATAGACCATAGCATGCTAAAATTTAAGAACTATCATGCTTTATAACATAAATCACATTTACAATACTATTATCAAATAAAAGACAATGAAACTAATTACATTAAGATTATTAGAAGCCTTTACTTATGATTCAACCATTAGATCTTAGATCTTTTCATTTTAATCAAGGGCTTTAATTTTAGGGCTTTTACTCCATTAAGATCTAATCAACTTGTTTTTGTTATATTCAATCTATGATCTTAATGGATTCCATCATAATATCATTCATTCAATACATCCTAAGGGTCTGACCATACTTGATCTTATTGATCAAGTGGGTCCCTTTGTATTTTGAGGGTTTTTCTACCATAATGGGTAGATCCCTCAATTTATCTTATACTGTCCAAATCAATCATCGATATCGCTTGATTTCAACATTATTTCATCAGTAATTTAGATCCCCAAGATCTAATCATCTCAGATCTTGAAGATCATAAAAATTAGAAACTTAATTCTTGAAAACAGAAAGTTTCTGAAATGTTATTTTTATCAATATTATGGTTTCAAAAGAAAATAGACGTTATGAGCTTCTCATAGCTTCTTTCCTATCTCAATTTGTAATTCAGATGACTCTACAATTGAACTATGAAGTTCACCGTCGTTCCTAAGGTTCATATTTAATCTAGGCCTAGTGGAACAGATGGCCTAGATTTGATTGGGTAGAGCGATTGCCGCCGCCAATCACCAAGATGCATGCATAACGCACTCCCCTAAGGACCGTCGCTATCACATAGTCTTCTTGTCGGGACGATGTCGCATGCGGCACATGGGTGAAAATGCTCCTGCAGGGCACATTTCTCCCACATGCTTGGATCTGATCTGATTTGGGAGATTGGACAATTCGTTTTGGACCGTCCAATGAATCCCTTTACAATTAAGGTCTCAAAACTTAATAAAAATTCTTAAATTTCTACCCTATGAGTTTTGGACCTTTTGGATCAATTAGATAGCTCAGATTTTCCATTTAAGCCCTCCATCATCCAGAATTGAAGGGTTATGGTCCTTTATTTTTATAAATTCTAGCCTAAAACTAATTACAGAAAAATAAAATTTACATAAAACAACATGAAATAAGTATAAGAAGTGTTCCCACCTACCTGATTGGAGAAACAATGTAGATTTGAAGCCTAATTTGAAATAAATACCCTTTGATGATAAGATATCTCAATAGTCCCTTATTTTGTGATTTTTCGCTGATTACACCGTTGGATCTTGAAATTCATTTAGGGGTTTTGTAGCTAAGTAGTCTAGGATTGTATGGACGGTGAGATTTGTGAGAACCAACTTGGAACAAAGTGTCTAATTGAATTTAGGTCTCTTGTTCCAATTAGAGAGAGGAGAGAGAAAGTGCAAGAAGGGAGATTTTGGGGAGTTTTTGAATTTTGGGAAGGAATCTAGATCTAGTTTTTTAAAGTAAGTAGGATGATTTTGTGGGAATTTTAAGGAAGGTTTTAAGAGGATTTTTGGAGGTGTATTTATAGATGTTTTTGAATTTTTCATAATTACTTATAATTATCATATTTCAATTCTCTTAAATAATAAATTAACATTGGATCCACCACTACCACCTCCTTCTCCACTAGGAGCTGGTAGTGGTTTGACTACTCATTACATGTTTTCTGACTGTTGAATTTATTTGTGGGCCCCTTGTGGGTCCTATGAGGTGTGAAGGGACCATTTTGCCCTTTTATGGAGAAAAATCTATTTTATTCTCCAGAACTCGGAATTGAGCGTACTTAGTGGCGTTGGATTTGTATTGTCGAGTACATTCTAAATATTGATGTCTTAGGTCTCGGTTATAGGTAAAATTCACAGTTTACCCTTTTATTCATAAAAATGAAGAAAATTATAGATTTTTCATTTCAACTCGAAATTGAACATACTTAGTGTCATTTCGATTGGGTTTTTTAGTACATTCATAATTTTTAAATTTTAAATTATGTTTTAATCTCTATAAAAAGAGAATTTCCAATAACATTATATTCTAGCCTGAAATTTCTAAAAATTCAAACTAAATTGATTTTCTCAATCAATTAACAAAATTTGGGGTTATTACAAGCTTAGGTTCTAGTGCTATTTTCTTTCTAGTTCAAAGGATAATAACTCATTAGTAGTGAATAATACTTATTATGAGGTTATACGTGAGAAATGGGCATTGGATTATACTTTTAGAGCTATAGTTGTGTTTAAGTGTGATTTGGTGAAACACAACAGAGACATCATAAAAGCTAATGCCCTTGCGTCAGAATTGGTTGACCTCAATAAGGTTGGTTATAAAAGTGATCAGTTTATTTTTGCATCTCAAGAAAAATAGGTATTTCATGTGCATGGTGGACAAGGTAGGAGATGGTCACTTATTTTGTTAACTTCCCCAAAGGACTTTTTTAATCACGATGACCTATGCAATAATGCCATATATTTCCCTTGTATTGCCAAAACAATCCCATCAATTGATGCACTTAGTGGTAATAAGGATTATGTACATGATAATGGTGATGGGTGGTTGGTTTGAAAACAACATATATTAGAGGGTAAATTAAAATATAAATATTTTAATTATAATTAAAAGAGTTGTCCCAAAATTTGCATGTGAATGTGTTTGTGTTATTTTTCCTTATATGTGTAAGCATATATATATATATATGTAGTTATATATGATGCAAGTACATGAGAAACAGCCCAACCAGGGAATATTAGGCATGTTGCATGGAGCAAGGTGGAAAAAAATTGTAATTTCTTTAGAACAAAAACTTTTATAACAAAGTGTTTAAAGGTAGTTTGAAGAAACTAACTTTAAAAACAGATTTTTAAAGTTTGTTATGTAGAACCGACTTTAAAAATGCATTATTTTAAAGTCAATTATATGAAATTGACTTTAAAAAACCTAAACTTGCTCATAAAAGCATGATGTTACATCTCATTTTTTCTTTCTTTCCCATCGATTGTCTTCATTTAGCTGGTGGAAGGGTGACATTCTCCCTTAGTTCTTCTCTTTCTCTCTGTCCTCTCATTCGCATGTCATTGTAGTTGCCAATTTTTATTGCTTGTGGTAGAAAAATATAGTAAGAATAGTAAACCCCCTTTTTGTCATCCATGCTTCTTATTATTAATTCTATGTGGAATTTTGTGGATGAAGTGGGTTTTACGAATGCAAATATTGGGATTAAGATTTGGGTAAGATTGTCATGATTGCAACAAAAATGGTATGACTTTAGTGGAAAAAAGGTCTTTTCGATCTAACCTCATAAGAGAAAGGGAAGAGTACAAACAAAAATGAAAATGATTAATAATTAGATGCATAGGGCGAATTTGTGGAGTGGCACTTGTTTCCTAAATGAACAAAGTTTAAAGAATCTGATGAAGGAAGTAGTCAGATAAGGGGAAAAGTTGAATTCCATGTTTGAGTTTGTTGTTCCCGTCCAAAATTAAGGTTCAATAATGAAAAATAATATCTTCTAATGAAAGAACTGATTAGTTAAGAACAAAAGGCTATCATCATCATCAAGACCTTATCCCAATTAGGGGTCGGCCACGTGAATCTTATTCCTCCATTCCACTCTATTAAATACCATAGTTTCATTTAGTCCCAAAGTTTTTAAATCTCTCCTCACCACTTCTATCCACATTCTTTTGGGCCTTCTCCTTGCCCTTTTAGAACCTTCTACTTGTATTACCCCACTCCTTCTAACTGGTGCCGTTGTTGGTCTCCTTTGGACATGTGCAAACCATCTAAGTCTAATCTCCCTCATCTTATTACCTATTGGTGCTACCCCTAAATTTCCTCTAATATTTTCATTTCTAATTCTGTCCTTTCTTGTCTTACCACTCATCCATCTCAACATCCTCATTTCTGCGATGCTCATCCTATGAGTATCATGTTCCTTAACTCGCCAATACTCTAATCCATAGAGCATGGTCGGCCTTATAGCAATCCTATAGAATTTTCCTTTTAGTTTGAGTGGCACCCGCCGATCACATAAAACTCTAGATGCACATCTCCACTTGTTCCAACCCACTTGGATTCTCTAGGTAACCTCCCTCTCAATCTCTCCACTCTCATGGATCAATGATCCTAAGTACCGAAAGAGGTCTTTCATAAGAACTTCTTGGTTATCAATCTTGACTGGTGTTCCACTCCTACTCTCCTTGCTAAAATTACATTCCATACATTCTGTCTTAGTTTGGCTAATTTTAAATCCTTCATATTCTAATGCTGCTCTCCATGACTCTAGTTTTATGTTTACACCCTCACTTGTCTCATCAAGTAAGATTATATCATCTGCAAATAGCATGCACCAGGGGATCTCCTCATGAAAATGTTTTGTTAACTCATCCATAACTAATGTGAAGAGGTATGGACTCAATGCCGATCCTTGGTGCAATCCTACAGTGACAAGAAAATCACTAGTCACGCCACTAGTGGTCTTAACAATTGTTACCGCTCCCTCATACATATCTTTAATTATGTCTATATACCCCTGAGAAACTCCCTTACCACCCAACACCCTCCATATTAACTCTCTAGGGACTCTATCATAAGCTTTCTCTAAATCGATAAAGACCATATGTAGGTCTTCCCTCCTCTCCCTATGTATCTCTATTAATTGTCTTAGCAAGAAAATAGCTTTCATGGTAGACCACCCAGGCATGAATCCAAACTGATTCTTCGATACACTTGTTTCATGTCGTAGCCTCTTCTCAATCACTCTTTCAAAAAGTTTCATGGTGTGGCTCATAAGTTTGATCCCTCGATAATTAGTGCAGCTCTGAATGTCACCTTTATTCTTATAGATTGGTACAATAGAGCTTTTCCTCCACTCATTAGGCAGTTTCTTTGATTTTATAATCTTGTTAAACAACTTGGTCAACCAAACTACCCCAATATCTCCTATATGCTTCCAAACCTCTATTGGTACACCATCAGGCCCCGTAGCCTTTCCTGATTTCATCTTTTTCAAGGCCTCTTTTACTTCAGGTATTCTAATCCTACGTTCATATCTATAATATCCAATGTTATTTAGATTTATATTATTTTCAATCCCTATATTCTCAGAGCCATTGTGATTTAATAATTTTTGAAAGTATGTTTCCCACCTTTGTTTGATTTCATCTTCTTTGACTAATACCCTTTGATCATCGCTTCTAATGCACCTAACATGCTCTAAGTCCTTACCCTTCTATTATCTTACTTTTGCAAGTTTAAACACATCTTTCTCACCTTCTCTTATTCCTAATTTATTATAGAGCTCATCATATGCTTTAAGTTTAGCCTCACTTACTATTCTCCTAGCAGCATTTTTAGCGTTCTTATATTGTTCATAGTTTTCATTATTTCTAATCTTCTGCCAAGCTTTAAAACACATCTATTTTTCTTTGATAACTTTTTGAACTGTTTCACTTGACCACCATGTTTCCTTTGCTAATAGCCTTTTACCTTTAGATACTCCTAAGACATCTTTTGCCACTTTCTTAATGGACTAAGCCATATTAGTCCACATGGTATTTACTTCTGTTTCATAGTTCCAATTTCCTTGTACCATCAACTTATTTTTGAATGAGGTTATTTTCTCTCCTTTTAAGTTCCACCACTTAGTTTTTGGATGTGTGTTAAGTTCAGTTCTTTTACTCAATCTTTTAATATGGATATCCATAACCATTAACCTATGTTGTGAGGTTAAACTCTCACTAGGTATCACCTTACAATCCTTGCATATAGATCATTCATTATTCCTAAGTAGAAAAAAGTCTATTTGGCTTTTATGAAGTCCACTTTTAAAGGTTATTAAGTATTCATCCCTCTTCTTAAAGAGTGTATTTGCAATGGACAGGTTATATGACAAAGCAAAATCGAGGATATTCTCCCCCATCTCATTTTGTTCACCTATACCATACCCTCCATGTATTCTATCATATCCTTCCTTATCTTTTCCTACATGGCCATTTAAGTCTGCTGCTATAAATATCCCCTCAGTGTTGGAAATTTCTTGTATGACTCCCTCCATATCTTCCCAAAACTGTCTCTTGATTATATCTTGTAACCCTACTTGTGGTGCGTATTCACTTATAACATTTATAATTTGCTCTCCTAGAATAATTTTTATTATTATAATTCTATCACCGATTCTTTTAACGTCCACAACTTTATCCTTTAATTCCTTATCCACTATTATTCCTACACCATTTTTGTTATTTTCCTTTCCTATGTACCATAATTTATACCGATCTATTTCTCTAGCTTTAGCCCCTTTCCACTTGGTTTCTTGGATACAAGCGATGTTGACTCTCCTACGTTTCATTAATTCTACTAACTCCAAACTCTTACCTATCAATGTTCCTATATTCCATGTAGCGATGCGAATCTTATGTTCTAGAGATACCCTATTTACTACCGCCTTTCTCAACCTCCATGGTATGAACCCATGTCCACTTTTCACTGCACCTGGGTTTTGATGCAGTGCGTTGCTTCCGAGGGGACGTTCTAGTAGCCCTTGCCCACTTTTCACTATATCTGGGATTTGATGTAGCGCGTCACTTCTAGGAGAACGCCCTAGCAACCCTTGCCTATTTTTCACCGCACCCAAGATTCAATGCAGTGCATTGCTTATGGGGAATGCCCTAGCTTGAGGGAATGTCTATTTTCGATTCATGTCATGTTTGGGTTGCCGTAGTTTTAAAAAGCTGAAGATGATTTTCATTTCTTCCTTACAAACTAATATACAAATGCATATTCATTTGCAAGCATAAAAGAAATAACAAAAATCATCTTCAACTAAACCCTTGCTGGCTGGCAACCTGATGCAAGGGTGGCCGTATTTTAAGAAGCTGGAGATGATTTTCATTTCTTCCTCACAAACTAATATACAAATGCATATTCATTTGTAAGAAAGAAATAATAGAATCAACTTCAACTTCGCCCTTGCCGGCTGGCACCTGACTCAAGACCCTCCTCCTTTTTCATCTAGGCTTAGGACCAGCATTGGCAGAGTTTTAAGAACAAAAGGCTATGCAAACTCCAAATCATGAGGCACTCAATATTGATTTCATTTAGACAAAGGATGTTAATATTGAAGTTTTACCAACAAAAGACTTGCAAGAGTGTGGTATGAAATGAATACTAAGAGGCTAGAATTTTGTGAGATGGTCCCAAATTCACTCTTTGATAATGTAGACAAGTTCTTGATAGTCTAGGCTTGTATTAATGAGATGGAATACTATGTAATATTTGATATATGTAATTAAAGGACGATTAATTAGGAGTTATCCCAAAATTAATTGATTTTCGTGTTCTTGTGTTTATGTGATTGTTGAAGCAATGGATGTATGATAACATCAATAATAAGATACAAAACCGAGATTATATGCATAATTTTCTAAGTTGGTTTCCATTAACCTACTTTAAAATAGCTTTTTAGACTCAATTTTACATAATGGACTTTAAAAACCTATTTTAAACTTACTTGGTAAAAATTGACTTACAAAACTATTATTGAAGTCAATTTTCATGAAAACGACTTCAAAACTTTGTAAAACAAACTTTTGGACATTGCCCTTGATGCACCTTTTCCCCTTCTTGCCCTAGCTCCCTCTCTCTGCACAAAGCTCTCTTCTATCTACGATTCCCTCTAATTGTCTCTCTCTATGTGGATTGCACACTCCCTCAAAAGAATGTCAAGACTTTCATTAGTGACTAGGGTGGTTTCCCCTCTTTCTTCTCTCTCTCTTCCTTTTGTTGGTTGGGCATAGTTAGAAACTCCTGACTGGAGTTGGTGACCCATTTTTCCTCTGTGTGTGTGTGTGTGTCAAGTGGTGAAAAAGCCCAACCAACATCAGTGACCACTCTTTCCTCTCTATCTATCCCTTTATATCTCTCTGTCACTCTCTATCTCTTTATTGGTTAGCACCACTTTTTATCTCTCTCTCTCTCTCTCTCTCTCTCTCTATCATATTCCATTCCTAACCTTTCTACAATTTCTAAGTTTTCTAGCTTCCTTCGTTCAAAAGTGGGCTTTTCTTCTCCATCTTCTTCATTTCCCCATTTTGTCTATTTCTATTACTTTCTATTTCTCCTTTCTTGTTGATTGCATAATGGATCATTTACAAATTTTGGGTCATTATTCTCCAACTATATTCTTGATGTTTTGTTCTTGATTGGGAAAGGATTTATGCTTCATTTTATTGAATCAGATATGTTATATTGATGTTTCTCTCCTCTTTTGATTGTTTATACATCTTGATGGTGATATTCTTCTATATTTTTGCATTCTCTATGTGATAATCTTTTCTTTTTAACCTTTGTTTACTTTTGGTCTAACTTAACATTCCCTTTATGAGCAACAGGGGAAAAGAAGGGGATTTAAATCATTTAGATTTAGGTTTTTGTGGGAGTTTATATTGAGGAAGGATCATTCTTTACAAATTCAATGATTTGATGTAGCTATTAGGAGTATGTTTTTTGAGTTTGGATCTTGAGATGAAAATCCTCCTCCTTTTAGAAATACTATAAATGAGTTTGAATTATAGACTGTGTTATCTATTATTGTTTTAGAATTATATTCTTTGATTTCTAGGATTATTGTTCAATACTGGGTATTCGAATACAAGGTTTCTAGATAGTTATTGACTATATCATCCAGAGTTAATGACTAGCATTTTTTGAATTAGTTTAGGTTAAAAGGAAAACTCCTATTGAGTGTAGGAATGTAACTTTTTCCTTAATATATTCACTATTTTAACCACTATTATGCCTTATCTTTGGACATGTTTCCATTTTGTCATGAATCCTAAGTAAAAGATTCCATGCCCATTTAGAGAGCATAATATAAAGCCACAAAAAGTTGAGATTCTATAAGTTTTAATGAACTATGCAAAAGAGTGAAGTTTATGGAATCTATGTGAGATGATTTTAAGCATATCATATAACTGAAAATTGGTAAATTGATTATTGATTTGAGCATTGTATCATGTTTAACCTATTTTGTGGGTACATGCTATATTTGTGATGTTTGATATATGACTTATTAGGCTCGCATGCATTAATCATGCAAGTTTAAAAAATAAATGAGACTCCTAGATTTACATTAGAAATGAGGGGTTATTTTAGTGTGGTAACCTATCTTTAAATACATTACATGCAATATTTGATTTCATTGTATTCTCGTTTGTTGAAATAATGGGAAGTGAAGAGCATCAAGAACATGAACAATAGTCCAACTTGAGTAGCCCTCAAAACAGAAAAGGCAGAGAGCAAACAACGATGGAAAAGGTTATTAAGAGAAAGGCAAAGGAATAAAAGAAGTTGTCCAATATAATAGGAAGGGACAAGAGATAGGTGATAGTGTTGCATCCTATATTAGTTAATTTTGCTCCATGTTAAGAAGCATGATGCTTATTTCGATTGATGTTTGGAGTCATACGTCACCAAAAATCAAAGATTCAATATGGGAAGTGGTGAGGTATGTAAACCTTGTGTATTATATAATATGGTATATAACTTATCTTGTTATTTTCAAATAGAGTAACATTCTTGTTTCTACTTTGTAGTCCGCCTTTAACACGCTTGAGAAGAAGAAGATGTTTGCTTTTCAAAGGAGTTCATGAGAAATGAAGAAAATGAAAGAACTACCTTGTTTGCAACTACATCATTCCAAATGTAGATCATCCCTCAAGGTTGTATAGTGCTTGAAATTTATTCCAACATCATTGACCAGGATCTATGGAATGAATTTGTAAAAAATTGCCTATTTCCTGAATTTGAGGTACATGCTAAACCAATGTTTTATTGAATTAATTATAACATCTGATTATGCTTAATTATGTACAGATCAAATGTATTGATAAAGAGTTTGAAAGGAAGAAACATGCATAAGACCAATCATATGCAGCACCACCTCTCTAGGTTGGGCTATTCTCGATTGGAAGGACATCAGGTAAGTATCTGTGAGAGTATTTCATTTAAATTATGCCATAGTTATACATGTTTCATTGTGTAACTATAATGTCTCATTTAATAGCAAAAGAAAACTAGGACTACGGATCTCATTAACTATATCATCCTATAGAAATGGTGCACTTGTGGGTTGTAATGCCAAAACCTTAAAAAATGAAGTTGCTATAAAAGTTGCTTCTCGAATTGTAAGTAGTTACAAATGTCTACCCTAGTATTACTTGAATTTTGTACATTAATTAATGGAACTGATGATGTCCTTGTAATTAAATTTTATAGGAAAAATTTACCAAGAACGGCATCTACAAAAACTTTAGGAAAGACCATTGCAAAGGATGACATCCTGATAGGAATATGGGTAATAAGGAGGAGTACCTTGGTTGATTAAGGGGCCAAGGGTGTAGTGTTGCTCCTTCCACGTTCTTTCCTTGAAATTTTCCTACTCTTAACAATGAGGAGGCCTTCCAAAAGTTAAAAGTAGAGTTGTGAGATGAGATAAAGATGGATATAATTAGGGGCTTGAATATGGAAGTTTTATATCTACCTCTTCAAACCCCTATACCTTAGTGACATGCTAAGCATAATTTTAATAGAGAAGAAGACTAGGAACAAAAAGCTATGCCCTTTGAAACAAAAGAGTTGGCCAAGGTGGTATACATGTAGTCACATTTACTTTTTTATTGTCCAGTTAATTGTCCTACCTCATCCTTTCTTATGTATTTAGTTTCTAATTTTAGGTGGGTCAGGCATTGGCTTGGAATGCTCGTGAAAATGTCATAGCAATTGGTTCACTGTACGAGGTTGGATCTATGGTTTTGCATGGAAAGAATATGACTCCACAAACTAAGCATGTGTATTACTTGGGACTTGAATGTAAATGCTTGTCTACCATTTTTGATAAAATTTGACAAAGTTTTACCATTAAGAATGCCCTTGGATATCTCATTGCTTGGATGGAGCACTTTGTAATTTCCATATAATCCGAGGTATATATTTTGTCATATCACCATGCATATTTATTGATAGCTTCTATAGACCTCAATTTAATTGTTTATTACTTGTATCTAATATTAAATTGAAGTAGCAGCAAGCACCATTAGGTCAACTTTCTCATTACTCTCACTTCTCATCATAGTAATTGAATGGCAGTAGTATTTATGTTTATTTTTATTATAAAATTGAATATCTTTTTTATGAATAATATTTATTAAAATTTTGTACAACTTAATAGCAACCGTCTAGGGATTCATTGAAAGTCTCACCTTACACGTCTCTATCTCTAAGAAGCCTCTACATATTCATTAAGGAGGATAAGGCAATCAACCTAGTACTTCTCAAGACTGGAGTGCTTGTTGATGATGTAGTTGAGTACCACTTATGGATGAGGACCTCATAAGAGTTCGTCAATGGGATCAACTTGAAAATCCTCACATTGTCTCCTACATGGGGTATATGCAAATATTTGCTTCAATAATGGTACTTGACATTACATGTTAAATAATAATAATCAGTAATTATTTTTTCCTTTATGTAGCTTCATGCATGATACAATGCAACAATTAGAGGTCAAGGATGTGTGGTGTATGTTTTAAAAATACTCTCAAGCACCTAAATCAATATAGTAATTGTATGCAAGTGAGGTTGATCTCATGAGGAATCTCATAGTTTTGTATGTTTATTAAATCTTGTTTAAACCACTTATCTTGTCGAAAGAGAGATTGAATTCGATCTAAACTTGTAATGTAAATAACATGAAAATGGAAACATGCATGGAATTAAGAACATGAACTAAAGGAAACTTTCTAAAAATAAAGATCTTCAATGGAATTAAAAACTTTCCTAACAAACATGCATTCAAGAAAAGAAACTATTACCAAAATAGAATTACTTAATCTAAGAGACATAAACATGCATGAAATGGAAACTTCCAAAAAATAAAATTTTCTAAAAATAATACTTTCCTAAAACTAAAATTAGAAACTTTCTAAAAATAGAACCTACTAAAAACTAGAATTAGAAACTACCTAAAACCAACCTAACATGCAAATAAACTTAGACAACAATTAAATAACCCTAAAACTAGACAAATAAAACATGCAAGACTAAGGAAACAAGAAAAAAATAGTGCACATGGGATAAGGTAAAGTGCTTATGATTCTATGTAAACTATGATGGATGAATGGGACATGAAAGGTGCACATTATTAAAGATGTAAGTGTGGAATTAAGAGAAATTTTATGCATGAATGGACATTAGTATGTTGCACTTGAAAGCTTGAATGGAAGATGCATGGAAACTAAGCAAAAACATGGTACGAAAACAAGATTCAAAGACTTTTAGGCATTAGAAACAAGTAAGGAAAAGGGTGCACAAACCATAAGATTTATAGAATCAACAAAAAGAGGTGCATAGACACTGGAAGCCTAGAAAGTATAATTGTGCATTGTTGTTAGCATGAAATTACAAAGTAATGGCTTTAAAAGAGATGTAAGCCAACATCCAAGATTGTATGCATATGAACCTCAAATAGAACCAAAGGAAACAATCATGAAAATATGAGAAAGAAAGCAATAGACACCAGGGAATTCAAGGATTTCAATTAACAAATAACTTGATCCAATGGCTTCTATCTCTTAGTTGTCGCTGCAAGAGATTTGTGGACCTTGAATACAAGGATTTAAAGCTTCAAACTAGAGGCAAATAAACAAGGAACCAAAGTAAGGAAATAAATGCATGAAACAATGAATCAAAGCAACTGAACAAGGAAGAAACAAGCAATGAAGACCAACCTGGAAATTAAGTTCAACAAGTTATAGGTGGGAGGTGCCACCTTTTTAGGAGGGAGGCATCCTCCCCCCCCCCCCCCCCTCTATATGTTAATGTGGAAAAACCTAGCTTCTGTATATGTGAGTTTTGCTTTTGTAATCTTGATGAGATGTGATACTATGATAGGGAAAGAAAGATAAGGTTTTAGGATAGGATTTCCATGAAACTTAAGAAATGGAGGAGATAAATTTGGCAAGCACAAACCATTGTAAACAAAGAGGAGAAAATTATGGAACACTAATAAGAAGTGGGACATGATTTAATTATGGGGGTGGGGACGTGTGACTCTAGGTAAGGAATTGGAATGAAAAGGTGGAAAGAGATGATCTAGGAAGGTAAGTAGAAGGTGGTTGAATGGATGAAGCATGGGAAACCTTAAGGGGAAAAGGAGCCACTTTTTGTGGAGGTTGCCCTAAGTTCCATGCGTGGAATCCCAAATTGGAAAGTGGAGATCGAGATGGGAAAATAAAAGGAAAAATGGAATGTTAAGGCTCTTCTCCTATTGGTCCATCTATGCATGCTATCTTCCTTCTAATTATCCTCTTGTAAATCACACTTTTAGCATGGGATAATTAATTGAATTTCTCCTCCAATCATGTGACTCCGTGTGGCATGGCTTATTTGGCTTGGTAGCTCACTTTGATGGTTCCTTACTTGTTGGCTTGAGTGGCTTAGTCCTTTGGCTTCAAGGCTTGCATGGTTTAGGTGACTGAGGTGGCTTACATGCCTCCAATTCCCACTCAAAAGTGGTGAAATTGCATGGCTCATTCCTAAACACCTTTGATTCTTCCAATTTCCTTCTTCAACTCAATTGCGTTCCTTAGAATAATATTAATCCTTTCTTGAGCTCAAAAATGTTGAATATAGGCCCTAATTCACATCTTGATTGATCATGATAGTTGGCTCATCATCTCAATACCTACAAAAGATAAAAAAAAAAAAAACCCTTATTAAATCCTAGAAATTTATGATGATTCACATACTTACTCTAGATTAGTTTTTAAACCTATTATTCGGTTAGAAATGCATGTGTTATGAATTTTGAAAAAATCCTATACTTCATGCATTATAATTTACAACACATGTGCGACTAGTTGGGTATTTTTATACAAAATGGAATACTTATCACGCCCCCTAATTAGCATTTTCTACTCTCGAGCAAAACATGTAAAAAATAATGAAAACACAAATGGTTATCATTTTCTTAGGTACTCGTGTTTGCATTTAGCATATTCAACAAGCCTTTAAAGTTAGTGGACGAGTTATGCCTCGTAAGGATTTGCAGTGAACATACCCACAAAATTCAATAACGTTAAGTCCTTTATTTTACCATAGAGAATTATCATCCATTATCACTCTACTAGCTTTAATAACTTTATAACGATGAATGAGATATTCTACAAGTTTCCCACATACCAAAGCCATTTTACTACTGTTATATCTTGGAGTGTAGTATGTGTATAGACTACATAATCCAGACTTCTAAATAGATATGCTTATACTCTATTGGAATATTGTCTTGACCTCGAATTCTCATTAGTGTACACTTGGAAATGAAGCTCTTCGAGAAAAGGGTTCAAATAAATTTCTCTCACTATGTGACTGGATCCAACAATCTGATGGTTTACATAAGCTTTTGAGTACATATGAGATAAGAAATGTGATCCCTAGGAATAGACACCATTACTTAGACTGGTAAGGTTAGTTCACCTTAATTCCTTCCCATTCAGATCCTCATTGTGACTATCATCTACCTTAGATATATAGGTCTTTGGATGGATGAAAAGTAGGCTTAGGAATGGTTCTAAAAGAAAGGGTAAAGGAATTCAAAAGTTTCAAATCTGAGTAGAGATCTTCAATTGTTGTTGGACACGTTTTCACTTTGATTACATTGAATTGAATATCTTTTTTATTTTCTCCTTTCTCTTCTTTTCTCAATTTTTATTTTCTATTCTTGATAAAAAAATTTCTTTTTGAGTTTCAATGTATTCCTTTGAGGAAATGATTTCTCTATGTAGACACTTTCAATATTTTTCACACCTTAGACTTTTGTCCTTTTTGAATTTTTCTACCATCTATAATCAGTTTTGAAAGATAGGTGAGGGATACTTTATATTTAGGTTTCTAGATTAAGGTAAATGGGCTTTTGAAAAGAAAATGCTCACCAAGAGGCTCAAAGGGTCTAACTAGTGGTATAACATACTAGGTAAGCTTTATGTCGCTGGGCTAAAACAAGGATGACTTATATCATTTCCTATGTTTCTTAAAGCCTATTAGATTCAATAAATGTTTAGGAAAGAAAATTAGTACTCCTTTTGTTATTCTTGGCAATTAACCAAAATATAGACATTGGGATCTTTCCAAAGTTCATGTATGTAAAAGAAATTATGGAATTACATATAACTCTCAGAAAGGTGATAGTCTCTAATACTCATCAAGTTATAAGTCTCTCCTACTTTTCCTCAAGGTCTTGTTGAATTGTTTTACTGCAAGTGCATGGGCTATTGTAGTATAGCTGATGCAAGTATGGGTCGATCTCATGGGAACTTGACTTAAAAGTATGGAGTTTAAATAAATTTTAATTGTGTAAAAATCAAAGAACATAATAGAAATAAACTAACAATAAAATAAAATTCAGATTTATTTAAATGATGCAATTTACAAAATTTCTTGTTCTATAAAGATAGAAATCGAAACCAAATAAGCAATCTTGGATTACACTATCCCTAGATAAGCAGAATAAAGACAAAATAAAACTAGAATGAGATGAAAAGGATGTAAATGTAATTTGAATTAAAGATCTAAGGGTAGAATTGGAATTTGAGAAAAAAATCAGGTCTAAATGAAAAAAACATGGAAACCTAATAGAGGCGATGCAAAGGAAGATGGAGGAAGAAGGTGAAGATGGGGAGAAGGGAAGAGGAGTAGGAGGAGAAAGGGGGAGAAAAGAGGAAACTCATATTGGGTTTCCTTCTTTGGGTCGAGCTATGCTGTTGGTGCGGTGAAACAGAGATGAAGAGCCGAGGTGAGGGAGAGACAGGCAAACAGGGAGAAACAGGGACCAGCTACGGCAGGGCAGTCTGGTGACTGTTGGGTGGACGGATTGGTGGTGTCAGTCATGAACAGACAGACAGAGAGAGGGGAGGTTGAGATTCTATGCGTGACAGGATGGTGGTAGAGAAGCTGATTGCCGGTGTTGTGTGGTTCCAACTTGAGTAGAGGGGGAGAGGGGTGGTGAAAACTGAGAGATAAAGAGGGAAATGAGAGACAGAGGAGGGCTCTACTAGGGAAGATGTCGTCGGTGACAAGTCTGGAAGCAAAAGGGACGAGAGATAGTGAGAGCTAGAACTAAGTAGGGCATGAAAGGCTACTGGTAGACAGTGGGTGTTCTAGGTCTGGGCTATGTTGGTGACTGGAGTTCACCTAAGTTACCAATGAATAGTGAAGAAGGTGGGTTGGTTAGAGCCGATGAGGAAGCAGAAAGAGGAAGATTGGTTGGTGAGGGTGACTGAGGTAGGGCAGAGGAATGAGAGAGAGCCAAAAGAGAGGGGAAGAATAGGGAGACTAGAGAGAGGGGGGAAGTGGGAGAAGGAGAGCAAAGGGAAGAAGAGGGGCTGATGGAGATGGGTGAGGGTTTGGTGGTGCTGGGCCATGATAGACAGAGGAGGAGAAGAGAATGAAAGAAAGATAAGGGAGAAAGAGGAAAGGAATGATAGAGAAGGGAAGTGAGAGTGAAGAGGGAGATAGAAGAGGAAAAAGGGGGTAACTGCCTCCTACTATCTAGCCAAGGAGGAAGGAGAGAGAGGGATGAGAAGGGGAGAGAAGAAGAAGGAAAGGGGAAGGGTGACAGGTTTCCTCTTTTCTATTCAGCTAAAGAGAGAGGCCTTGAAGATGATGGTTTTCCTCCTCTATATAGAGTCTCCTCCTTCCAATTCCATTCCTTAATTACAGTTAAGAAGTTTCCAACTTGGAAAAGTTCTTATAATTCCATTTATATTTTGAAGGCTTTCTATTCCCCAATTGACTTCTCATTCTTCAATTAAAACTAATTCCCTTTTAGGAACCCTTTCCATCTTGAGTGTTGATTCTTGATGGGTGATCTACACCATTGAATCTCGATATGAGCCATCCAAGCCTCTTTTGGTTGATCTGCAAAACAAAGCACCAAATTAAAGTCATCTAAACAATACATTATACCTTAGATTAGCTCTGAGGATCATCTGACCATTAAATTTCACAAATTAATAGTTAGATGATTAATTGGCTCTAAAAAAGCTAAAAATTACAAATTTGATCAGTTAGATGATCTAAATGAATACTAAATTATGGGTACTTTGACCAAAATTAAATACTTAACATGCCCCCATCAACCAGCATTTTGTAAGTCCCAAGCAAAACATGCGAAAAACCAAATCACAAAATTTCAAAAATTATTTTCAAGTCAATTCCACTTTTTCCTAGGAGAATTATCTTCAATAAATCATCAACTTTAGCATACTAATAAAAAAAATGGCTAAAGAATTCAAGGCCCTACCCATATGCTAAAAATATTTCAACTAAGCTCAGATCTCATAGTGAGTGTGTGAGTGTGCAGTCTACATATAGAATAATGTTTATCTCTAAGTAGACTTTTAACTTTTGAACTCCGTCTGAAATATATTTTGACCTCAATCCTCTCTAATTACATACACTCAGAAATAAAATCTCTCAAATAGATGGTTTAAATCATATCTCTCTTTTAAATATGGGAGTAGAGTCAATAAAAGCAAATTTATCCAACATATACTCATGAAGAATGGGAGTTACTAAGGAATTTAATTGTTGATCCCTTTAAAATGGATGCCATTACCTTTGAATATTTAGAAATACCATTCTTTTAGATCCTATCCATTCATTTCCTCATTCAGACTATATTTGTCCTAGAATTAATAGGTCTTTAATTGGGACGAAACTTAGGCTTAGGATGGGGTACCAAAGAAAGGGTATAAGGGTATTCAAAGTTTCTTCAAAATATAAGTAGTTTTACTAAAGTTGACAATTCTCCTTTCCTTTGCTGAAGTGAATATTTCTTTTTCCACTTTTCTTCACATTCTTCAAACTTCTTTTTTTTTAGTTCTTTTTTTTTTTTTTTTATTTCAGTACTTTTGAATAACTTTGAAGAATATTTCTTTTCTTAATATTCACTTTTCTACTTTCATTACAACTAAAAGGTATTTTTTCATTCATCTCTAACTTATCTTTTAAAGAAAATGGGTAATGGATATATTATATTGGGTTAATATGGGTAAAGGATAAATTGGGTGACAAAAGAAAGGTTTAATGTAAAAGGCTTAATTTGGCTGGCTAGTGATAAAATTACTCTTGTGTAGGCTTTATGTCTCTAGGTCAACAACAAGGATGGCCTAAATCATTTTTTAGGTTTCCTGCAGCCTTCAAAATTCATTAAAATTTTAGAATTTTAAAGGTGATATTCTGATTATTTAGGTATTTAGCTAAATTTAAGAGTTTGAGGGATCAATTTTCTTAAAACATGCTAAAGAAAATTAGGAACATTTATAACCTCTCAGAAAGAATGAATGACTCTAAAACTCACTCAGGCTATAGGTCTTCACTAAATTTCTTCAAGATCTCTAAGTTATAGCTACTTATCAATCTTGACTATGTATATGCAACTGCATGTATAGATGTGATATGAGACATTGCTTTTATGGAATACTTTGAAAATGAGTAAAATGATGAATTAATCATGTTCAATTCCATTAATATGCTAAAGTTATTTAGATTATACTTTAGAAAATCCAATTCTCATCATAGTGTGGAAATTGATCTAAAAATTTTCAAAAATTCTCTCTGTGTGTTCTTTCTCTTTTTTTTTTCTTTTTGAAAGATTAAGGAAATCACCTAAAAACGTAAAAAATATAAAAAAAAAAAAAAAAAAATAAAACTAGAACTTGCTAGAATTCTACACTCCCCAACCTGACAAAAACATTGTCCTCAATGTTTTAAAAAGTAAGACCTAAAATGAATATAAGTGATGTAGAAAACAATAAAAAGGAAAAAACTTTCAGTTGCCTCCCAGTGAGTGCTAAGTTTAACATCTTCAGCCAGACATATCCTAATATACCCTAAGTTTAACGTCTTCACCCAATGAGTGCTAAGTTTAATGCCTCCTAATAGGTCCCAATTAGGTACATCTTCTATATTACAAGGCTTAATTAGAATATTTGGCTCTATAGGGGGTTCTACGGATGATGGAAGGGGAGTGGACTCCCATGGTTGAATGTCCTCGAAATGAGGTTTCCATTTTTCTATATACATGATAGGAACATAATGAAGGAGTGAATTAACTTCTTCTATCAATGTATCCTCATTAAACTCGTTAAAATGGGCCAAATAGGCCTTGAGTGGGTCTGACAAGGAAGATGACTGGAATTGATCTTGCACAACTGAATTGATCATGTTGACATTATGCAAGTCATCATTGGTTTCATCGACTTGCTTACAAATATTAAAGGTGTTTAGCTCTAATGTTATATTAACAAAAGATAGTTTCATGACACCATTTCTACAACTAATAAAGGCAATGGACATAACAAAAAATAGTCGTCCCAGGATGACTAGTATTTCATTCTTCTCACTCACCATAGGTTGTGTATCCAGAACTTGAAAATCTATAGGGAAGAAAAATTGTTCTACATGGACTAACACATCCTCTATCACCCCTCTCAGTATCTTCACAGAATGATCAGCCAGCTGGAGTGTAGTAGATGTAGGTTTCAATTCATTGAGACCTAACTATTCATATATCGAGTATTGTAATAGGTTCATAGTAGATCTTCAATCAAGCAAGTCTTGGTTAATCTTGTGGTTGCTAATAATGCAAGCAAGAGTGGGGTAATCAGGATCTTTGTATTTTGGTGGTGTATGATGTTGAGGAATAGAATTAACATGTTCAGTCAGAAATGCCTTCTTTTGAATATTTAGTTTTCTTTTTATGGTGCATAAGTCTTTTAAGAATTTGGCATATGATGGGATTTGTTTTATTTCATCTAAGATAGGTATGTTGAACTTGACTTACTTGAAAATCTTTAAAATCTCATCATTAGAGGCAAATTTTAGAGCTTGATGCAACCTTTGAGGAAATGGAGTAGGTATTGCACATGGGTCAACAAGTGAAGCCAGGTCCTTTTGTTTAGAGTTTTCTTTAACCTTAGTGGATTTTTCTACCCTTTTAGCCTTAGTTTGTTCCATTGTAGAGCTAGACGATTCATCAAATGCATTAGTGCTGCATGCACTCTCTTAGGGTTTGCTTGTGATTGAGCTGAGAACTTTCCTTTTTCCATACTTTGCATCCATTGACTCATCATGTTCTTTATTTCATTCATAGTTTGGTTGGTTTGTTTCAATTGGGCTTTTAATTTAGAAATTTTCCTCTCCTAGTTTTGAATGAGTTGATTGTTATTATCCTCAACATTCCTTTTGGATGGTGGCAAGTAAAGTCCAGAAGAAGGA
Organism: Warburgia ugandensis; assembly: GCA_035236585.1. Lineage (NCBI taxonomy): Eukaryota > Viridiplantae > Streptophyta > Magnoliopsida > Canellales > Canellaceae > Warburgia > Warburgia ugandensis. Next base: position 58,145,705 of record CP141128.1, read on the forward strand.
GGTTGATGAGTTTGGTATGGTAGGGTAAGAAGTCCTTAGTTTTGTTGATGGGGTTGATATGGTCCAAATTGTGGAACATTGACAGTAGGTTCATTTTTTTCAATTGAAGTTTGGATGGTTTCTCCAGTTGAGGTTGTATGTCTCTGAATATGGAGAGAAAGGTATTTTATATGTGTTAACTGCATTAGCCTGATCATGCAGTACCTCTTGAAATGCTAGAATGATAGGACATTCCTGAGTAGGATGGATGGTACACTTACAGATGCTACACACTTGTTCTTCCTTAGTCTAGTTTTTCTTTCCCATTTCTATTGCTTCTACTTTTCTCGCGAGGGATGTAACTTTAGCATTGATTCATATTTTTTAGACATGACGTATATGCCTCCCCTAGCATGGGTGGTAGTGGACTTAGGTCTATCTATATGTTCTATCCTTTCTAAGTTAACCTAGGTCTGTGCACTTTTAGCTAGCCATTCCAAATACTCCTCTATCTCATCTGGTTATTTGTTCAGAAAGTTACCATTGCACATCAGCTCTACAAACAGGCACATATCAAAATTTAGTCCTTCATAAAAGAAGCTGATAATTCTCTATGGTTCAGAACCATGATGTGGGCAGGTGAGTAATAGGTCTTTGAACATTTCCCAGCATTGATAGAATAATTTTTATGCTTCTAGGTAAAGTTCATTATCTTATGGAGAAGTGTATTTGTCTTATGCATGGGGAAAAACTTTTTCATGAATTCCTTATTCATTTCATTCTAGGATTTTATGGAACCTCCTGGTAGTGCATTAACCCACATTCTTGCTTTTTCCTTTAAAGATAAAGGAAAAAGTTTAAGCTTAACAGTCTCAAGACCTACATTTTGTGTTCTTTGGGTACTGCACACCTCATCAAATTCTTTAAGGTGCAAATAGGGACTCTCACTATCTAAACCATGGAATTTGGAAAGTAATAGGATTACTCACATTGTTAATTCTAATGCATCAGCATTCTGAGGTAGAATTATGCAAGATGGTGTACTGGTACGTGTAGGCTGAAGGTAGTAGAACAATGGATAGTGTAGAACCATGGGACTTTCTAGAAAAACCCTAGTTTGCCTCCTAGTGAGTAGTAAGTTTAAGGTCTTCAGCTAGACGTACAATGCTGTGATAAATTCTAATCTTATGGTGGATGCAAGTGACTTGGAACATGCTATGGTGGGCCATGATTGACTTGTTCCTCTAATAAGATTTCTCCTACTTCAGAGTTTACCAACTATAAATAGGATTTCCACCTTTTCCCATTTAATTTGGAAATCTCCCCATCTTTTTCTATCTCAATGGCTCCATGAGGGTAAACATGATGTACAATGTAGGGTCTAGTCCATTGAAAGTGAAGTTTTCTTAGAAACATATGCAACCTTGAGTTTTACAAAAGGTCCTTTTGTCCTAGGGTGAAGGACTTTCGCAAAATATGTTTATCATGATGGATTTCCACATGGTCTTGGTATATCTTGGTTGACTCGTATGCATCATTCCTAAGTGCATCCAACCCACTAAGTTGGTGCTTCCTATGGGTCCCAACACTCTCTAGGTCAAAATTGAGCTTTCTGATGGCCCAATGTGCTTTATTCTCAAGTTCTACTAGGAGATGATAGGCTTTTTCATAGACCAACTAATAGGGTAACATGCCTATAGGGGTTTTGTATGCAGTATGGTAGGCCCATAAAGCATCACTAAGTCTTAAAGTCTAGTCTTATCTCCCTATTTGAAATTTGTATTTGTCCACTAGTCTGAGGATGATAAGGGGTGGCAATCCTATGGTTAACACCATATTTAATTATTAAGTTCTCAAATACTTTGTTACAAAAGTGTTTTCCCCCGTTGCTAATTACAGCAAGTGGTGTGCCAAAGCATGCAAATATATTTTCCTTTAAAAACTTGACCACTACCTTATGGTCATTGTCTTGCATGGTATGTCTTTTACAAGGATGTGTAGATAACCATAACTCGAAAAAGGTCCCACAACATCAATGCCCCAAACATCGAAAGGGTCAATGACAAAAATGGGGTTCAAGGGCATCATATTTCTCTTACCTACAATCCCTAACTGTTGACATCTAGCACATGTTATACAATATGCATGTGAATCCCTAAAATAGGTGGGCCAATAAAAACTACATTGCAATATCTTTGCAGTTGTCTTTTTAAGACTATAGTGGTTTTCTTGATGTTCATTATTTGTTGTGTTGTTGTTTTAAATAAAACTAGTAAGCACATGAATCATTTGCAATATAGCACACTAGTGAGGTCGATTCCATGAGGAGTTAAATTAATGTGATGTTAGTGGTCCCTACTCTATACTATCTAGCCTAGACAAATTCAAGTGATTTTTAACCTAAACTAAGAATGGAAACTATAACATAAAGATTAGAAACTATGCTGAAACAAGAAACATGCAAAATTGAAAACTTTCCTAAATATACACTTTCATAAATTGAAGATTTTCTGACTTTATGACTTTCCGAAAATAAGAACTATCCTAAAGTGAAAACTTTCCTTAAATAAATATTTAACAACTTTCTTGAACTAACTTTCCTAAGCATGAAATTAATCAACTAGTCTATGAAAAACATGCTTTAACAAATACTTTCTTAATCATGCAATTGTCTAAGGAATGCAATGGAAATCAAGAGAATGAACTTTAACAACTAAACAATATCAACTTAATTGCTTTTTCCTGCTTGAATGAATGCCATAATTTGGAATCAATTCACTCACCAAATCAATCAAAGCTCTGTGTTCCAACCATAGGTTACATGCATAGTTCCAACGTGCCTTGATATGTGCATTTCAAATTAGTAGATATGGAATATTAAACTATGGATCTATAAGTAAACAAGCACATCAACATGATTTTCCAACTTCGGCCCTAAAGCCCCTCTTAATCATGCGTTCCATTCTTGGATTAGATGCATGCTTTTAGACATTTTTTAATTAGATTGCTGGAAATTTCAGAATTAAACATTCACTTCCTTAATATCCTATCAACATAAAGCAAGCAATTAAGAAGAAGATGGTCTATGATCAAGTAAAAAGCATTCCATTAATCATTGAGAATTTATGACATACAATGGATTACATGGAAGATTGGGGTCCACTTTTGAATGAAACACACCACTATTCCTTCTAACTTGAATCCAAAAACAAATACTAACAAAGATTTCTCCTCCAGCAAAGCTTGATATTCGAAGGAAATATTAATGGCACATAAGCAAAGATCAATGGAAACTAATGAAAAACAAGGCTGGAATTCAAATGAATCTAAAGAGAACTTAAAAGCTATGAAAGGAAAAGGGAAAAGTTAGTTCAAGATGATTTCCCTTGGTTGTCACTCCAAGGGAAAATCAGCATTGAATCTTGTTTCTAAGGCAAGGCACAACAGCAGAGGACAAGGCAGAACTAGAACAAAAAGAACCAAGGAAAACACGAAAAGAATAAAGAGAAACAAACCTTGAAAGTTGAAGCAAACACTCCCAAAACAAAACATGGAACACTTCTAGAAGATGTCACACACCTTTAGGAAGATAGCAACATCCAAGGAGTTCCAAAAAATAAAGGCATAAGAGTGGAGAAGGGAGAAGAAGGAAGAGGACGCCTCCTCCTAAGGGAGGAGGCATCTTTTTTCCTTAGTGAAAGTTATCTCCTCTCTTATGTTTTTTTGTGTAATTTTATATTTTTTTTCATATTTTATTTAGGATACCCTAATATTAAGGTATGGTGGGGATGAAATCAAGCTTAATATCAGTAGGAGACTAAGGTTTCAAAGGAGGAAGGCGGGGAAAGTTGGCCGCCTTCATTTGGAGTGGAGTAGGTGGGAGACTCCTACTTCTTAGCAAGGGGTGTCTCCCCCCTTACAAAATCATTGTAGTTCCTATGAACTAGGAAAGTGAGTGGGAATTGGATGGGAAATAGATGGATGGTGTTAAGTGGAGGGTTTTGGTTGGTTGGAAAGGAGTTGGGAAAGAAAGTGAGAGAAAAGTAAGATGTAGGAACAACATTGAAAATAAAGGTGAGATGGAAATTTTTGATTGGTTAATTGGGTCCCTAAGGCTTTGGGATTGGTTGGGTGGCAAGGATAGGAGTTTAGGAAGGTGGAAGAGTTATGGAGTGGTAGGACTCTTAGATGAAAAGTCAAATTCGTAGTGGTCTTTGGTGATGAGGTGGGAAGTGATAAAATGATGGGAAAAACATAAAAATAGAAAGGCTCTCATCCTATTGGTCCATATGCATCTTATGGTAATAAAAATTTCCTTAATTATCTTCAAATTATCCCTTGAAATCTCATGGATAATTCTCTTGAATTTCATCCAATTCTAGCCTTCCATTTAGCTTAGCTTGATGGGTTAGATGGCTTAGCTTGAAGGCTCCATTGCCTAGGCTTCATGGATGGCTTTGGAAGCTTTCTTGGCTTGATCCCTTGGCTTGAGTGTCTTATATGGTTTGGGTTAAATTTCTTAGCTTACCACCTTCTCTCATGGCTTATATGGCTAAGGTAGTTTAAGTGGCTTCCATGCAAAGGTGATGAGAATGCATGACTTACTTCAAGAGCTTACTTTGGCCATCTTTAGCTCTTTTAATTGGATCCATGACTGGCCACAAGATGAACTTGGCCTTTGGTTTCATGTTGAAGTGATGATTTTGAGGATTTGACTTGATCTTTTAATCTTGATCTTCAATTTCTTTTTGATCGATCTGCACCATTGAATCACCATCTTACTTCCTACAAAAGGTGAAAAATCCTAACTAAATCCTAAAAAATATGATTACTTACATACTTATCTTGGATTAGCCTCTCGAACTACAAAATAACAACTTTTGCTTCATTTGGTCAAAAATGCATTTGTTACAAATTTTGGTTTAAAAACACTAATTTACCCCTATAAGTTGTAACACATGGGTAACTAATTGGGTGGTTTTTGTGCAAAATTGAAAACTTACCACACCCCCAACTAGAATTTTGACAATCTCAGGAAAAACATGTGAAAAATAAATTTTCAAAAACTTGTACAAGGTGGCACTTTTGTATGTACTCACAATTGCATTTAGGACATACAACAAGCCCTTGAACCCCTAGGTTACCCCTAATGGATGAGTTAGGCCTCTTAAGAGTTTGTAGGTAATATACTCACAAAATTCTCAACATTTTAGTAAAAGTCCTTTATTCATATGAGAAAATTTTCTTTTATTCAACTCATCCCCATTCCTAACTGGAGCTTGCTAATAAAGATGAACAAAAAGATTCAAAATCCTACCCTTATTCTAAAGATATCCCATGATTTCATTAAACATCAAAAGAGGAGTGTGTGCTATAATTGATATATAATTATAGTCTCTATGTCAAATATACCTAAATTATCGTCCAAATGTATGCTTTCACTTCATTTCCCACAGGATATACTTAACACTAAAAAAGATGTAGGTTTAAATATATCATTAATATGTGAGCAGAATATTCTTAATCAAATCCAAAAGTCTCACATATTTCATACAAAAGAATGATAATGGTCTCATAAAAGGATATCAACTACTCAAAATGTTACACTCTTCCAAAGTCCCTATTCATTCATAACCATTTCCAAGCCAACTACTCCTAAGATCAAGTCAAGACTTCTATTAGGACAAAATGTAGGCTTAGGTAATGGTTGTCAAAAGAATGGATATAAAGGTAAAAAAAGGTTGTCTAAAAAATATGTAAAGGTCTTCTATTACTGTGTTTACAACTTTTTCATTTTTCTTCGCAAGAGTGAACATTCTACTTTTTCATTGGCTGTTTTTTTTTTCTTGACTTGATGTATAGCCCTTTTGAACCTTTTTCTTTCTTTCTTTTTTCTCCTTTTTAATATTCATCCCTTGAATTGTATTGTTCATACTTTTTCTCAAAATGTTCTTCAATCTTCTCTTCATATTTCCAAAACAAATGTGTAATGGATATATATTAGGGGTTTAATATAGGTAAATGTTGTTTGGTTAACAAAGAAAAGGATGATATTTGAAAGGATCAATTGGCTAACTAACATAAAACAATATAAGGAAGGCTAAAGGCTCTAGGTTTTACCAAGGATGGCATCTATCATTAGGTTTCATATGACTTAGGAATGATTATAAACTTAAGAGATATCTAGTATAGTCTTTTTTAATCAAGATGAAGAATAATAAGACTGACTAAGAACTAATGATCGTTGAAGAAAATTTTGAATTTATGTATAACTCTTTGAAATGAACGAAAATAAGTCTCCACAGATCTTCATCAGGAACTCCAAGTTATATTTTCTCTTCAACTTAAACTATCTATAGCCATTTTGTGCAATTAATGTTCCAATTTTAATTTTTCATGAGATAAGTTAGAAAATGAATAAAATAGTGAACTAATTGTATAAACCCAATTAGTAAGCTAAAGTTTAAAAGTTAGCTTGATATTCAGAAAATTTAATCTCATCTTTATAAAGGAACTTACCAAATATTTTTTTCAAAAATTTCTAAAAATGCAAGAAAAAGCTTAGAAATTTTATTTCTACACCCCCAACCTGAACAAAACATTGTTCTCAATGTTTTGAAATATAGGACATCTAATTAGTGAATGGGTAATGTAGTCTAAGAATACTTTCAAGAAAATTCTTGGGTTGCCTGCTAATAAGGCTAAGTTTAATGTCTTTAGCTAGACATGGCCTATAACTAATCTATCCATCTAAACTTAGACCTAGCCAGTTAAACTAATCTTTTCTAATGCTAATCCAAAGAATGAAATGGCAAGATTTATCACGCGACTTCAAAACCTCATGGTAGTTTATATATTTCCTCCACCTTGAAATTTTAGGTGGTGGTAACAATATGACATAGACCAAAATGATTTTGAGTGTCATGAGACCATGTTGACAATCTCCTATTTTCAGTATTTCACTGCAATCAATATAATTCCTCCACCTTGTACTTTGAGGTAGTGGTAACATGATGACTTCATGTACTATAGTGCATTTTGTTGGACCATATGGAGATGAATGGTCCTCGTCTTGACCAAATTGAGGGATAACATTGCCCAATATATTTTTAGTTTATGTTTTTCCACTATTTCCCTTACATTGTCTTGAAATAGGGGTATAAGTTGACTCTACCCTTCCCTAAAAGGTTGTTCTTGTATTACTAGAGGGGGGACATGGTTTTGCTTAAACCCTAATTATCATCTAAGGTACACCCTAGAGTAGGTTGATGTGGGGCTAGTACGTCAATTGACTCTTCTTCTTCTTCTTGTACTAACATGGTTAAGGTATCAGATGGACCTATATTAGTGTCTTATGAATTTTCAAATAAGGTTTGTAGGTCCCAATTAGGTACATTTTCTACATTGGAAGGCTCAATTTGAATTTCAGCCTCTATAGTGGGATCTACTCTAGCTTGCTATTGAAAAGTTTCCATTAAAGGCACAATATCCAATAGCTTGTTTACGTCCCCAATGGATGTGTCTTTATCAACGTCATAAAAATAGCAGGACACAAATTTAGAGAATTTGGTTTGGATATTTCTACAATTTCATTTTCTTCATCAATGGAAGTCTCTTCATCATGATCATAACAAGCAGGACATGGCTCAAATAGATATGAGTTGGAGGTTTCTAAGGATGGTTGTGGATTTTGTGGCTCATAAGAAATTTCCATCCTATTATCAGTAATAAATGTCTCTTCATTATCCTTAATTTGTTTCATTTCCTCATTCCTTTTTATAAATTTAGCAATGTTTCTATTAGTTTTTCCAAATATTGGGTTCATTTCCTCTTCCCATTTCTCCATTTCTTGTCTCATTTTTTTAATGCATCTTTTCATTGGAAACCATGCCTTGTTCTATTATCTCACAAATATGCTCCATATTCTCTTCTTATGATGGTTCTTCATGCTGCAGAGGAAATGACTCCTAGGGTTGGTATTGCTATGGCATTTGGGTATTGAAAAGGGTTGAGCAAGTTGAATCCATGAATGGTTGACCTTGATAATTTGAATAATCATAGTAGTGTTGGTCACGGTGGGACCATTGTGTTTCTTCTTGCCATTGGTAATCCTGAGACAATGGTTGTTCATGATGCATAACCCATCCATTGTAATTTGTCTGAGAATAATAATCATTGCTAGGATATGGGAATGCATTAGGTGCATCCACTGGCTCTTGATAATAACCATTATATGTGGAGCTTGTTGGTCATGAAGGAGTGGGATGGGGATGCTTAGAATAGGTATAATTATTACATTACTGAGGTTATGGTGCAGCTTGCCTAGAAACTATTATCCTAATCAATTGACTTTCCATAATATCTAGCCTATCCATCGATGTATCTAATCTATGAAATCTATATTAATAGGCCTATGTTCTACAATGAAACAAATCTTTATATACAACCAATGAGTTTTTCTTTTCTTCTTCTTCTTTCCTTTATATGAAAAACTCTACTGATATGATGCAACCTAAATGCTAGTCCTAAGTTAAATGATGCACAATCAAATCCTAGTATTCACTAATCAAGCAATGTCTTGATTATTTTTTCTTAATGCATAGGTGGTAGTTTCTTAGACTTAGATCTAGGCAGCTCCTCCTTTTATCTTGATTAGATTATTGCTTACCAGTTAGGTTCTATTCAAAAGTGGTTAATACAATCCTCATGTTAGAAGGCATCTAGATCTCAACTAATGTCAATAGAAGGCATGGAAAATTCACTTGAATTTTAGGACACCCACTATAACCACAGTGCTCAGAAGCCATAGAGTGACAAAAGATCACATCCTTCTAAAACGGTTCATGAGCTCGATACCTAAGTCTCTTTTTACTTGATTTTAAATTTAAATTCAAGGGTTGGGATCGTGGCATGCAAGGATATTGATTGATTCCTAGGTGGGCCAAGGAGCTAGTAATGAAATCCAATCCTTATCTTATAAGGGTTCCTTCGGGGCACTTACTAACAATAATTCCATTCCACCATAAAGATGTAAATATGCACTGTAATACAAAAGCAAACTAATGACTGCCTATATGCTACTTAACAAAAGGTTAGGCACCTTAATAGAAAGGACACTATAATCATGTAGCATAAGCTTTAGTTAAAGCCGAGCTTAGGCTAACCTTTGTTGAATATGTGTATAACTAATGGAACAATCCTAAGTAAAGATGCAATAATTATCAATGAATGGTCTAATCTATGTGAATTATACTAACATCCAAATGCTAAATTATACTAAATGCATATTATCCTAAAAATTAAAATTTGAGTGAGAGATGATCACATTAAGGGGTCCAATGAAGTGTGGGCCATCATACCTCACACTTGACCTATATTATTACAACCCGTTTAAAATTGAATAATAAAAAAAAATTAAAATTACAAATGGGCCTCACTACATTTTCACTGAAATCCTAATTTAGGATAGCAATAAAAACCTTAATCTAAGATGATGATGTCGTGGCCCACAGGATCGCTACTGCTCCTTTGCCAATTTTCCTTGCACAAAAATCAAAGAAATATGGTCAATATAAGGAAAATGGCAACAAATGCAAAAAGTACGTAAAATTATGTAAGAACCCTAGTCTAATGCATTCGAAACCTAGATTAGAGGAAAATAACATCAAGTATAGAACACTACAAAAAATGTTGCAAATCCCTAGCAATGGCACCAAAAACTTGTTGTTGTTTTAAATAAAACTCACAAGCACATGAATCATTTGCATTATAGTACACTAGTGAGGTCAATCTCATGAGAATTTGAATTAATATGATGCTAATGGTCCCTACTTTAAACTATCTAACCTATCCAAATTTAAGTAATTTTTAACCTAAACTAACAAAGATTAGAAACTATGCAAAAACAAGAAACATGCTAAATTGAAAACTTTCTTAAAATATGCACTTTCAACAATTAAACTTTCCTAAATTGAAGACTTTCTAATTTTATTACTTTCTTAAAAGTAAAAACTATCCCGAAGTAAAAAATTTCCTTCAATGAAGATATAACAACTTTCTTGAGCTAACTTTCCTAAGCATGAATTAATCAACTAGTTTATGGAAAACATGATTTAACAAATACTTTCTTAATTATGTAATTGTCTACGAAATGCAATAGAAATCAAGAGGATGAACTTTAACAACTAACAACAACTAAACATGATCAATTTAATTACTTTTTTTCTACTTGAGTGAATGCCATAACTTGGAATCTATTCACTCACCAAATCAATCAAAGCTATGCATTCTAGCCATAGTTTACATGCATAGTTTCAACATGTTTTGATAAGTGCATTTCAAATCAGTAGATATGGAATATTAAAATGTGGATCTACAAGTAAACAATCACATTAGTAAGATTTTCCAACTTTAGCCCTAAAGCCCCTCTTAATCATGAGTTCAATCCTTGGGTTGGATGCATGGTTTTAGAGGCCTTTTAATTAGATTGCTAGAAATTTCAGAAATAAATATTTACTCCCTTAATATCCCATCAACATAAAGCAAGAAATTAAGAAGAATCATGGTCTATGATCAAGTAAAAAGCATTCCATTAATCATCAAAAGTTTATGGCATACAATAGATTACATGGAAGATTGTTGTCCTCTTTTGAATGAAACACACCACTATTCCTTCTAACTTGAATCCAAACACAAATACTCAGAAAGATTCCTTCTCTAATAAAGCTTGGTATTCAAAGGAATTCTAAATGGCACATAAGCAAAGATCAATGGAAACTAATGAAAAACAGGGCTGGAATTTAAATGAATCTAAAAGAGAACTCAAAAGCTATGAAAGGAAAAGGGAAAACTAGATCCAAGATGATTTCCCTTGGCTGTGACTCCAAGCGTATTTCTAAGGCAAGGTCCAAAAAAAGAGGACAAGGCAGAACTAGCATGGAAAAAACCAAGGAAAACAAGAAAGGAATCAAGAGAAACTAACCTTGAAATTTGAAGCAAACACTCCCATAACTAAGTGTGGAACAATTCTAGAAGATGTCACACAACTCTAGGAAGATAGCAGCACCCAAGGAATCCACAAAATAAAGGCATAAGAGAGGAGAATGGAGAAGAAGGAAGAGGATATCTCCTCCTGAGGGAGGAGGCATCTTTTTTCCTCAGTGAAAGTTATATCCTCTCTTCTGTTTTTTTGTCTAGTTTTATATATTTTCTCCTATTTTATCTAAGGTATTCTAATATTAAGGTATGTTGGTGATGAAATCAAGACATTTGGGATGCTTAAGTTGAGTGGGAAACTAAGGTTCCAAAAGAGAAAGGTGGGGAAAGGTGGTTGCCTTCTTTTGGAGTGGAGTAGGTGGGAGATACCTACTTCTTAGGAAGGGGCATCTCCCCCTTCCAAAATTGTTGAAGCGCTTGTGAAATAAGAAAGTGGTTGGGGATTGGATGGGAAAGAGTTGGAGGGTGTTAGGTGGAGGGTTTCGGTTGGTTGGGATAGAAGTTCAGAAAGAAAGTGAGAGGAAAGTGGAAGGAAAGTAAGATGTAGGAAAATCATAGAAAATAAAGGTGAGATGGAAATTTTTGATTGGTTAATTGGGTTCTTAAGGCTTTGGGATTGGTTGGGTGGTTAGGGTAAGAAATTAGGAAGGTGGAAGAGTTATGAAATGGTAGGACATTTGGATTGAAAGTCAAATTCGTGATGGTCTTTGGTGGTGAGGTAGAAAGTGATAAAAAGATGGTAAAAACATAAAAATTGGAAGGCTGTCATCCTATTGGTCCATATGCCAACTTATCATAATAAGATTTTCCTTAATTATCTTCAAATTATCCCTTGAAACCTCACGGATAATTCTCTTGAATTTCATCCAATCCTAGCTTTTCATTTAGCTTGGCTTGATAGCTTAGATGGCTCACTTTGAAGGCTCCATTGGCTAGGCTTTATGGTTGGCATTGGAAGCTTTCTTGGCTTAAGTAGCTTGTATGGTTTGACTTGAATTCCTTAGCTTGCCACCTTCTCTCATGGCTTATATGGCTAAGGATGCTTAAGTGGCCTCCGTCAGAAAAATCTGACAAATTACTCCGTCAGATAACTAATCCAGGGCATGTTGAACATATTGAGAAAGGTTGATCAATTTTTTGGAAACCAGAAGTGAAGAAATTGGACAATATTAATCTAGGGAATTAGATTTTCTTAAATTTTCTAGTTTTAGTTTTAATTAGGAAATTATTGTTTCTTTTTCTGTTCTTCTTGGAAGTTGACTTTTGAAAATTCATTGGTAAACTAAATATGGAATCTGAAAATTTCTAGTTAATTTTTGTGAATTGATTGAAGTTTAAATAATTAAATTTTATTAAAAACTCCAAAATTCTAAAGCGAGTCCCTGTGGGATAGACCCGTATTTGCATAGCTATACTACAATAGCCTGTGCACTTGTGAAAAACATCAACAATAATTTCATCACACTCTTTTTATAGTTGATGATGGCATTGGATGTTGCCAAAGGTGTATGTTCAAGAATAATAGGGATTTGACTACCAAAGTTTGATACAGGATGGATATCCAAGATAACCTATATTAAAAAATCCTCAAACATACCACATTGAATTTTTAATAACATGTCTACTCACAGATAAAATATGGCATCAAATTTACACTGCCCCTTAAATCTAATACTGCCCTATCAATGACATGGTCTTCAATAACATGAGATGGTTGGACAACTTAGATCTCTAAATTTAGGAGCGGTCTGGTATTGGATCAAAGAGCTCATTTGCTCAGTGTGGAAGGTTTTCTTTTCCACATTAAGCTTGCACTTTTGTGAGTAGAGCTCCTTGAGAAATTTGGCATTTTGGATATTGATTTGCACATGCTTAAACACATCCACTATTTCATAGAAATTAATTTCTTGCTTTGCCTTATTTAAAAGTTGAGGGAATGGGGCTTTATGAACATAGGTTGCCCTCACTACAGGCTTAGATGGAGTTAGAGTTTTTTGTCTTTTATCTTTCTCATTTGTGGTAACTGGTCCATTATCCTCTAAATTTTTCTTAGTTTATCGTACTTGATTATCAACTTGATGGCCACTCCTAAGCGTAGTTATTGACTTTGATTACTCATGGGGTCTTTGTGAATTTTAACTGGATCCTATAAACGATCCCTTAGGGTTTGAAATTGGCTAACTAGGAAACTGTCCCTTTCCTCTACAATTCAATGTACCAGACAATTGGCTCATTCATATCTTTAATTTACAATAGGTTGAAAATTGACATTGGCTGATTGTTGACTCTTATTGTGAATTTGGTGCGGGGCCTTGCTAATCTCCTCCTTTTGTTTTAGTAGTAAGTGATTATTGTCCTTTAGTGATGCTTTCTTTAATTGTTGAGGAAGATGAAAACTAAATGGCTACTGGGGATCTGAAGTTCGAGGAAAGTTTTATGCAGGGGGTGCATAAATAGACTTCACTTCCTTGGAAATTGTTCTTAGACCATGACAAGTTAGGATGCCCAGCCCATCTTGGATTATAGGCCTCACAATACGAATTGTCTCTAGGGTTCCAATATGCATTCGCTTGTTCTAAAAGATATTTAGCATACACTCAATTAGATGAACAAGCTAAGGTTAAGTGTGATCAAATGGAACAAAGCTCCTATTGAGGTTTCGGGAATGCCTTAATAGCCATGAGGGCATCTAGTTTAGTAGTCATTGTCTGGAACATACTTTCTTGCCTCCAAAGAGTTAATCTTATAAGACGCATTTGAGGACACTCTTATTTCATAAAGGCCTCCTCTCTTTTGAGGTTAGGAATTCTCAGCTAATGTCTCAAAAAAAAATTTAGGCCTTCATCTCATTTTTCCATGAAAGCTTCTCTACTAGCTACATCAGTCATCCTTCTATTTTGAGGTGTAAGTGCCTCATAAAAGTATTGAACTTACTACCATTTTTCATAGCCATGATGGGGACACTTTTGCATCAATTCATTTCACCTTTTCTAGAAATAATAATATTATTGATCTTCTCTTTGCTGGAAGCTTATGATCTCCCTATGAAGGGAGTTGGTTTTATGTTCATGGAAAAAATTTGTGCATAAACATTTTACACAACTAGTCCCATGTAGCAATGGAACCAACATCTAATTTATTCAACCTTAATTTGACCTTATCTTTCAACGAGAAGGAAAACAACCTAAGTATAATAAAATCATCCAAAATATGTTGGAACTTGAATATAGTCCAAATATCAAGGAATTATTTGATATGTAGGTATAGATCCTCTTTCTCTATTAACTGTAGTATATAGGGATAGCTAAATGATTAGAGGTTTATGCTCGAAATGGTCTGCATTGGTGGGTGTCAATATGCTGCACGATGGAGTATTTAGTTGGAGCAACACATAAAAGTCTCTTATGGCCTTGTGCTCAAATACAGATGGTTGGTCTACAGTGGGGTTAGGAATTTGATTTCGCACTCATTGTCTATGGGCTATCCGAAAGTCAAATGGTACTAATTTAGTGCTCTAAGATCGGCAATCGTGTATGCATTAAGATGAACTCTTATATATGTGATGCAAAGTAACACTAAATGATGTACAATCAATCCTAATGGTCCACTATTGAGCTGGTTTCATATTCTTTGTTAATTTGTAGCGCAGTAGCTTTTAGACCTAAATTTAGACATCCCCTTTTAACCAGGCTTGACTACTACTTAGCAATTAGGTTCTACTATAAGGTGGTTAATACAATTCTCATGTAATGAGGTATTTAGACCTCAACAAACATTAATTAAAGGAGTGGGAAAATCACTTGGATTTTTCATACCCACTATAACCACGATGCTTAGAAGCCACTAGAGTGATAGCAGATCTACTCCTTCAAAAAGAGTCCTACAAGCTCGATACCCTAAGTCTCTTGCTACTTGATTTTAAATTAAGTTTTAAGGGCTAGGATCATGAATGTAAAAGAAATTGACTTGATTACCTCAGTGGGCCAAGGATCTAGTTATGAAATCCACTCCTTATCTTATGAGGTTTCATGTGGGGCCCTTCCTATCAATGTGAACATCCACCATAAGGCAATTAATACAAGAAAAAGGAAACTAATGCCTACCTTTATAATATCTAACAAAGGTCCACAACTTAACAAACAAGACATTATAACTAGACACCCTACGCCTTAGTTATAGCCAAGCTTAGGCTAATCTTTGTTAAATAGGTACAATCTAGTGCAACAACCCTAAACAATATGCAACAAGTTGTAATGAATGACCCTAAACTATGTGAATTACCCTACCATTACACTAAATGGAACTACACTAGGAAAATAAAAGAGAGTCAAAGAAACTTATGGTGGGGTTACTGATGAAGTTTAAGTGTGGCCCAACCTCACACTTGCCCTGTATTAGTACAATCCATTTAATAGAAAAGAAATAATTGCAAATTACAATGGGGCCTTACTACAAATCCTCTAAAGTAAAAAATAGAAAAGCTTAATCTAAGAAATAAAGGAAACCCTAATTATGTTGATGAATTTTGGGCCCATAGGATCACCACCACTCCTTTTGCCAAATTTCCCTTATACAAAAAAAAAAGGTCAATTTGTGAGGAATTAGCAAAATATGCAAATATTATGCAAATATAATGCAAAAACCCTAATCTAATGCAACCTAGATCTATGACTAGACATAGACAATCTAAGCAAAGATCCAAACACAAATCTATTGCAATTCCCCTGTAACAACACCAAAAACTTAGTGTATGATTTAAAATTACCTACCAGCACATGAATCAATGTAGTAATTGTACACGAGTGAGATCAATCCTACAAGAATCTCATGCTTTTGTATGTTGATTAAATCTTACTTATACCACTTATCCTAGCCAAAGAGAGGTTGAATTTGATCTAAACTATGAATTTAAATAACATGGAATTGAAAACATTAACTCAAGGAGATTTTCTAAAAATAAAGATCTTTAATGGAATTAGAAAATTTCCTAACAAACTTGCATTCAATAAAAGAAACTAATGCAAAACTAGAATGACTTGATCTAAGAGACTTAAACATGCATGAAATGGTAACTTCCTAAAAATAAAATCTTTTAAAAATAGTGCTTTACCAAAACTAAAATTAAAAACTTTCTAAAAATAGAACTTGCTAAAAGCTAGAATTAGAAACTACCTCAAAACAACCTAACATACAACTAAACTTAGACAACAACTAAAGAACCCTAAAACTAGACAAATAAAACAAGCTAGACTAAGGAAACAAGAACAAAATAGTGCTCATGGGATAAGGCAAAGTGCGCATGATTCTAAATAAACTATGATACGTCAATGGGACATGAAAGGTGCACATGATTATTAAGATGTAAGCATGGAATTAAGATGAATTTTATTCATCAATGGACATAGGCATGGTGCACATGAAAGCTTGAATGGAATATGTAAGGAAAGTGAGCACAACACATCACATGACAATCAATATTCAAAGACTTTTAAGCATTAGAAATCAAGTAAGGAAAAGTGCCCACAAACCATAAGCTTTATTGAATTGAAATTCTTACAAAAAGAGGCACATAGACATTGGAAGCTTAGAAAGTAAATTTGTGCATTGTTCTTGGCATGAAATTATAAAGTAATGACTTCAAAAGAGATGTAACCCATCATCCAAGATTGTATGCATATGAACCCAAAAGAGAACCAAAGTAAAGAGCATTAAAAGATGAGAAAGAAAGCAATAGAAAACAAGTAATTCAAGGATTTTAGTGAACAAATAACATGATCCAAGGACTTCTATCTCTTGGCTGTCACTATAAGAGATTAGTGACCCTTGAATATAAGGATCTAAAGTTGAGAATTAGAGGCAAATAAAGAAGGAAAACAAGGAACCAAATCAAGGAAAGGAATGCATGAAACAATGAATTAAATGAGCTAAACAAGGAAAGAAACAAGCAATAAAGACCAACATGGAAATTAAGTGCTACAACCCAGATGAAGAATAGCAAGAAGAGGGTGTGGAATTCTTAAGGAATGTAGTCAAGGTGGATAGGTATTGAAACCCGAGGAGCAACCAAAGGTGGGAGTGCCACTTTTTTCAAGGGAGGCGTCTCCACCCTAGGTTATGTATTATGCATGGAATGCCTTTCTAAATGGTTTTATAATGTTTGGACTTTATAATTTACTATTCTATCTTAAGAAAAGGGAAAATATGAGATAAGGTTAAGGAAAGATATAGATAAGATAGAAAGGGAATTCGAAGTAGGACTCTAGGAAAGTGGGTGGAAGGGGAGATCTAGGAATTGGAGATAGAATTAGAAGGTGGAGCAGCTAGAATCCTAGAGAGCGGCCAAGGTGGGAGGTGCCACCTTTTTAGGGGGGAGGCATCCTTCCCCCCTCTTTGCGTTCATGTGGAAAAACCTACTTCTTAATAGGTGATTTTTGCTCCTTCTAATCTTGATAAGCTATGATCCTAAGGTAGGGAAATAAAGACAAGGTTTTTAGGTTAGGATTTCCATGAAACTTAGGAAGTGGTGGAGATAAATTAGGAAAGTGCAAAATCATTGTAAATGAGGAGAAAATCATGGAACACCATAAAGAAGTGGGACATGATTTGCTTATGGAATTAGGGACAAGTCTCTAAGAAAGGAATAAGAATTAGAAGGTGGAAATAGATGATCTAGGAAGGTAAGTGGAAGGTGGTTGAATGGGTGAAACATGGGAAACCATAAGAGTGGGAGGCATGACTTTTGGTGGAGCTTCCTTGTGACAACTTGAGTTTTATAATGTATTTTCAAATAACAAGCTTTCACTTGTGAGATCAATCTTTATTTAAAAATAGTTTTCAAATAATGGTAGCGAAATTTTTTTTTTCCATAAACTTCATTTATGAAGACCCCAAGTGTCAATATTCATTTCAACAAATAGATAAAAATCTAATGTCCTTAATTAATGAAACATGCATATGACAATTTGAAAGATGTAAAAAAAAAAAAGGAAAAAGGATATATCCTATTCCCAAGATTGCTAATCACAGCCTAAGTTATAAAAATATCACTTAAAGTCAATTTACATCACATGCTAAAATGGTCACTACCAGTTCAGGGACAACTGCATTAACACCTTGTCCTTACCTCCTACTTTATTGGAGCACTAAAACTTTCTAATACTTCTTCTGGTCCTTCTTGAGTTGATCTGTAAAAAAAAAATATTAGGTTGAGTATTTATCATACCTAGTAGGTGATCCAATGCTACCAAAATAAAAAATACAGTGTACGACATGCATAACTTTAAGAAGGGTTTTTTAAGTGATAAAACCATGTGACATCTTATGTAAACACTGGCATTTATGTATAAATCAATTTGCACATTTCTATATTCAAGCCATATAATTACCAACAAAATCAAATAATCAATAATATAAAATTTAGTAATTCTTTAAAGTAATAATCGATTAAATTAGATGCTAAAATTCCTAACCCTACAGTAGTTATTATGCGCATAGGTATGTCAGCAAACACATTTGCTGACTGGTCATGAGTACCCATCTAAAGACCATCACAAGGGACTATACATGGAGATGTAAAAATAGAAATCATGTTGACTGCTATCCTTACAACTAGCTCTCTACATTGTGTATCTCTTATATCTAAAGACCAGCCTCCACGGCGACTATGGATACATCTCAAAAAGGGTGTCTTGAACACCTCCAGTGGTCATTTCCCCACCACAACAATAGATAAATATATATATATATATATATACCTCTTAGTATAGTGTCCTCCAAGCTCACTAGTCCTAACAATGTATATATATATATATATATATATATATCAAATTCAAATATCATAGAGTCACATAATGATTAACATATATTCAAATCATGCAATTTATTTGACTTATCTCAAAGCGGGAAATTAATACATATATGAAATTGTCCTATCATTCAAGGATAACAATTGACCATGAGAGATATAAGCAGTACCATTATTAAATAAAATTATGAAAAATGGGATTAAATTTGTATGCTCATTGTAAGAATGTCATATACTTAATTATTGAAAGACTAATTAAACCTAAGTTCCATAGAAATCATGTATACAATTGCATGCATAGGTACCCCTCACTGTCACACCAAAAAAATATACTAAGCACAGAAATGATTTTGAGGAAACTATTTAAGTTTTAAAATTCAATTGAAACTTCGTAGCACCAGATTACCTATCTCAAAGGATGTTACTTAGGTCTTGTTCGGGTTTTTCTTCAGTTCAAATCCTGGATCTCCTTTAGGGTCTTTGTAGGCTCCTGGGCATAATTTAAGTGTAAAAATTCAATTATTATTTTCCATTCATATGTCTACATGGTTTTTAGTAAAATTTGTCTTGAAAACTAGTCTATGGAAAGAATTTTTGCTTAATTAAGATTGTGTCTGAATCTAATATCACCCATTCTCCATAGATCATAAGTTAGATTCATAGGTCAAAGGCATAGATCACCAATTTACACTTTATCAATGGTCAGATCTATGATCCAAGGATTGATGTCCTTAGATTAGGGTTGATTCGTGTATAGATCTACTACATTATCTAATTGATCACTTCTTGTGGTCCGATCATCTTTGATCTTATAGATCTATGAATTTTTTTTATAGTTTTTAGTTCATGATTAGTTTTAAATGCCCTCTAATCTTAATTTTTCTTGTATTTTTAGGTCTACATCGTTAAGACAAATCCAATAGACATTTTCAATCTTAAATCGAACTTATATTGCCTTTTGAATGAAAGATTTTCTGTTTCAGATAATTTAAATAGCTAGGATCAAATCTATTAAAATAATATAGTAACTGATTGTCACTAGGATGCACTAGAATGGGACATGCATTCCAAAATGCTTGGTGCATCTTGTACTCTAGAATGCACTGAGGTGCGTCTTAGTCACTAAAACGGTACAGCATTACGATCACTCCACAACCATTCTACATGTGCAGTGTATGAGTGGGGACACACTGAGCAGGTGTGTCTTTGTTAGGAGTTTGCAATGTGCATCTCGTTAATAGAAATCAAAGGTCGGTGAGATAGTTCAATCTGGACCATCCAATCATCCACCTCTAGATTAATGTCTATGATTCATTGAAATTTGAATGTTTTTGTTGATCTAATGATTTTGGGGTTGTACACCATCAATGGATGGCTTAGATCTTCTATCTGAGCTATGCTTGAGGTGGTTCCCATATATATTCATTGGATCTATTTTCATTAGTAAATAGCTGGTTGGTGGAAACAGATCTACTAGAGATCTGGGATGGGAGACCCAAAAAAGGAAAATCAGAACAGGGGAAAGATTTACTTGAGCCAGCCGAAGAGAGAATGGGATTCGGTGAATCCCGGTGGGTGTAGACACTCTATGCATGATGGTAGATCTATTGTCAAACAGCAAAAGGGAAAGGAAAAAGGAGAGAGAGAGAGAGAGAGAGAGAGAGAGAGAGAGAGAGAGAGAGAGAGAGAGAGAGAGAGAGCAACGATGTCAAGGAGATCAGTGGGTACACCGTTGACTAGTCTGTCTGACGTTGGCAATAAAAAGGTGAGAGAGATGGAGTTGGAGGGAAAGATAAAGGAAGATGCACCGCATGAGGAGTGAGAGGTCTTTTTATCGCTGGTGGTCTACCCTTCTCACTCATGGGCTGGGATCACCAACCTATTTTTTGCTAAAGGAGTCAAAGACGAGTAGGCCGTTGAGTGGGAGAACTGATGCAGAGGGTGCCATTATAAAAAATGGCTCCCTCTAAATATGACCTTTCTATTTTTTTTTAAATGTATAAATGGGCCAGTTGTGAAATGCATAAAATACCTTTATACTTAAAAACTTGCTTGTTCGAACTTCATTTTCAGTGTTCTTAATGTCATTGGATTCCTTCTTTTTTTTTTGTAGAATCTAATGATTAAGGTATTTTCACTTACTTTTATTTCCACAAAAATTTCACTTCTAGGATTCAAAAATATAATAAAATAGGGCTTCAAAATTTGGGTCATTACATCATTACCCTCTACAAGGAATTTCATCCTCAAAATTCAGCAAATCACTACTCACTAAAGATTTCAGGATATCTATCGCTCATTTCCAATTCTGCTTCCCAGGTTTCCTCTTCGACTTACGCATTCCTCCATAGAATCTTAATTAGTGAAATTTCTTTATTTTGCAACTTCTTGACCTTCTAGAATTTGAATTGATTTTGTTTTTGAAGTTTAGTCTAGCTATTACTTGATTGGTACTTGCTCAAGTACATGATTGAGATCTGTATATATTTTTGCAACATGGATATATGAAAAACATTGTAAACTTTCAATATATGTGGTGGTAAGACTAGTCTGTATGCAATCAAACCAATTCTATCCAGAACTTCGAATGGGTTGATAAATTGTGGACTGAGTTTTGCCTTCATACCAAACCTTATAACACCCTTACTTGAAGAAATCTTCAAGAACACATGGTCTCTAACTTTGAATTCCAACTGTCACTGTCATTTATTGGCGTAACTCTTCTGTCAACTTTGAACTATGAGAAGTCATCTCCAAATAAGTTTCACCTTGGTTGCACACTGTTCTGCCAACTCTAACTATATAACTTTATTATCATCCACTTCATTCCAGCATACTGATGAACAACAAGGCCTCCCATAAAGCGCTTCATACGGAGCCATACCGACACTTGAATGGAAACTATTATTGTATGTAACTTCAACTAAGGGCAAGCTCTCATCCCAACTCTCCTTCTAGTTAATTGTGCATGCCCTCAACACATCCTCCAATTTTTGAATCGTCCATTCAAATTGGCCGTCGGTCTAAGGTTGGAAGGCCATACTGAAATTTAATGAGGATCCCAGTGACTTCCATAACTGTGAGGTGAAACAACTATCCCTATTGGAAATGATACTCAGTAGTATCCCATGTAAACTCACCACTTCCTTCATGTACAACTGAGATAAGCTATTATTAGATTGATTTTGTTGAATAGGAAGAAAGTGTGCCAATTTGGTTAGTTGATATATAATTACCCATATCATATCATATTCCCTTGGTGTCTTAGGCAATCCCACTATGAAACCCATGGTGATATGGTCCCACAAATTCTCCTACATCTTTTTTCATACCATTCCATTAGAAATGTCTCTTTATGTCTTGATATATCTTTGTACCACTAGGATGAATAGTATACCAAGATTAATGTGCCTCTCGAAGAATTTCTTGCCTCACTTCATCATTGGCTAGCACTACCAATCTCCCTTGCATACAAACACTATCATTTGTCTCCTTGGAAAACCCTAGTTTCTGAGCTAATGCTTGACCATTCTGCTGCATCTGTCTAACTTTCTCATTGATAGTGGATCTCATAGTCAAATTTGTTGTGAAGGATGTCCCATGACCTACCTTGGGTTTGCACCCTATTACCTCATGTAGCAACTTTTATCTCTTGGAAAGTAAGCTTGCACATATTCCTTGCGTCGTTCGGCATAAAGCATCCACTACTACATTAGCCTTCCCTAGATGGTATTTAATATACAAGTCATAATCCTTCAATTACTCCATCCATCTCCTCTATCTCATATTCAAGTCTTATTATCAAAAGATATACTTAAGGCTTTTATGGTCAGTGAACCCTTCAAACTTTTCTTCATACAAATAGTGTCTTCAGATCTTTAAGGCGAAAACTATCACAACAAGTTCTAAGTAGTGGGTAGGGTAGTTGACCTCATGTCTTTTCAATTGTCGAGAGGCATAGGTGATCACCTTCCTATTTTGCATAAGCACACATCCTAGTCCTTGCCTAAAGGCATCACTATAGATCTTGAACCCTCCACTTCCTGATGGCAGTGTGAATACTAGTGTAGTGGTCAGCTTCCCCTTTAATTCCTTGAAGCTTTCTTCGCATGCATCATCCCATACAAACTTCACATCCTTTCTTATCAATTTGGTTAGGGGTAGGGCCATGTGTGAAAATCCTTCAATAAACTTATGTTAATACCCCATAAAGCCTAGAAAAATCCTTATTTCTATCACTATCCTAGGTGTATCCCATTTTTCCACCACTTTAACTTTTGATGGGTCGACCACAATGCCTTGTTCAGAAATAACATGACCTAGAAAATTTACTTCCTCCAACCAAAATTCATGCTTGCTAAACTTTATGTACATTTAGTGTGCCCTAAGTGTATTCAACACCAATTGTAAGTGTTCACTATGTTCCTGAAGATTTTTAGAGTAGACTATAATATCATCCGCAAACACTATAACAAATTTATTTAGATAAGCTTTGAATACTCGGTTCATGAGGTCTATAAATGTAGATAGAGCATTAGTCAACCCAAATGACATCACCCTAAAGTCATAGTGTCTGTACCTAGTTTTGAATGTTGCCTTTGAAATATCCTCTTCCTTGACTCTAAGTTGATGGTATCCGAATAATAAACCAATCTTGAAAAAGATACAAGCTATGTAGAGTTGATTGAAGAGATCATCAATATGTGGTAGAGGATATTTGTTTTTCACGGTGACCCTATTCAACATTCAATAGTCAATGCAAAGTCTCATTGATCCATCCTTCTTCTTAACAAAAGGGATTGGTGCTCCCTAGGAAGATAGACTGGGTCTAATGAACACTTTGTTGAGCAACTCTTCAAGTTGTTTCTTCAACTCCTTTAATTCTATCGGAGCCATCTAGTATGGTGCCTTGGAGATAGGGGCTGTGCTAGGTATTAGGTTAATAGTGAAATCTATCTCCCTTTTTGGTGGAACCTTAGTAAGTATTCAGGGAACACATCTGAAAATTCACAAACTATAGCCACTTCTTCCAATTTAGGGTTTGCAACCTCAGTAGCTTCTATCTTAGCTAGAAAGAATTGACATCCTAGAGCAATGTGCTTCTCCCCCTTTACTGTGGAAATAATAGACACTCTTGAATAATTTCTTCTCCCTTACAATGATACCACCACTTCTCCATGAATATTAAAAATAATCTTCTTCTTTCAACAATCAATAGTTGCATAGTTAAGACTAACAAATTCATCCTAAGTTTGATGTCAAAGTCTACCATATCGAGGTGGATTAAATCGATGTTCATTTGTTTACCCTCAATTATAATCAAAACATCCTAAAAGTATGTTTATATGCCAATAGATTTTCCCAAGGGTGTCATGACTTCTGAACATAATTCTAAGTTTTGGACCAAATCATCAATACAAGAGGTAAACTTGCATGATATAAAAGAATGTGTAGAACCAGTATCAAATCATACTCTGGCAGGTCTATCATAGATGTGAAGTGTACCTTCTACTACTACATTGGATACCTAAGCTTGTCCTGAAGTAATGGAAAACATGCATCCTTGGCTTCAAGGAATTTGATCTCCTTTATGCTCTCCCCCTCTCTTCTTCTTAGGGACTGTATGGCTGTATGTCCTGCTTCTCCACGGAGAAAACATTTGAAATGGGGCAAGGTGCAAGGTTTGCCTAGATCAATTTGGTGCATCAGGGGCAAGCTAGATTCTGGTACTCTTCATTTATTGTTTCATTGTCACCTGTGAAAATGTCGAAACCCTGAAGACTGAATGGGTCTTTTGCCTTTGTTGAATTGTCCACTATTGCTAGTATTTTTTATCCTCTTCTCTCCTATCTGCCTACACCCTCTAAAAATCCTTTTAAAAAAGAGACGCCATTTCCACTACTTTTTCCATGGTGGTTGGTTCAAACCTAATAACTCTATTCGTTAGTCCAAGGTTTAATCCATCTACAAACTTCTCCATAGCACTTTCTTCAATGGCACAAATGATGAGTAGGAATCTACAAAGACATGTAAACTTATTTTTGTATTGCTCATGGATTGGCTGCCCTCTTCCAGATCCATGAACTCCTCCTTTTGCTTTTGTACATGTCATGGGAAATACTTCTCATTAAATACCATTTTGAAATCCCCTCAAAGAATAGCATTACTATCATCAAAGTACATCCTTTCAGCTATTTCCCACCAAAACCTACTTCACCCTTTAGGACAAAAGTGTCCATAGCAACCTTCCTTTCTTCAGGAATCTTCAATGTTCAGAACACCTTTCCAATGTTGAAGATACACTTCTCTACTAATGCTGACTCCTCTTCATTAGAGAATGATTGGGCCATCTTTTGAAATCACTCAAGTTGGGCCTCCATTCAGTCAACAATCCTCTTTGATGATGAGGCTATTGCCACAAGTGCTTGTGGTTGGTTATGCGTAAACTGCCCCATATGTTGCATAAAGAGTTGAAAGGCTTCAGTTACCCCATTTTTAGATCTAGAGGAGTCAGTAGAGGGATTGATGGTCTTGGGGCTACACCTTCGCTTCTCATAGGCGGCATCTGTTTTAGAAGAGTAACATGCTCCTTTTGAGGAATTCTATCATGCTATTCTAAATTTTTTATATTTATCTAAAATGATTTTAAGTTCTTATTTCATAGCTTGGTTGTGAATAACTTAAACATTGGCTTTGATACCAACTGTGATGACCGAGTTGTCACATTCGCCAAGGTTCCATGCATGGAATCCCAAATTTGAAAGTGGAGATAGAGATGGGAAAAGAAAAGGAAAAATGAAATGTTAAGTCTCCTCCTATTGATCCATCTATGCATGTTATCTTTCTTCTAATTATCTTCTTGAAAATCACAATTTGAGCATGGGATAATTGATTAAATTTCTCTTGAATCATGTGACTCCTTGTGGCATGGCTTATTTGGCTTGGTAACTCACTTTGATGGCTCCTTGTTGGCTTGAGTGGCTTAATCCCTTGGGCTTCAAGGCTTGCTTGGCTTAGCTGACTTATGTGGCTTATTCAGCTTCAATTCCCATGCAAAAGTGGTGAAAATGCATGGCTCATTCCTAATCACCTTTGATTCTTCCAGTTGCTTTATTTAATTCAATTACTTGCCTTAGAATAATCTTAACCCATGCTTGAGCTTGGAAATGTTGAAAGTAGGTCTTAACTCTATGTTGATCTTGATCCTTAATTCACATCTTGACTATTGGCTCATCATGTTAATACCTACACAAGATTAAAAACCCTAATCAAATCCTAAAAAATTATGACGATTCACATACTTTCTCTATATTAGGTTTTGAACTTGTAAGATATCAAACTTTTGAATTATTAGATTAGAAATGCATGTGTTATGAATTGTAAAAGAATCCTATACTTTTTCACAGTATAATTTATAACATGTGCTACTAATTGGATGCTTTTTTATTCAAATTGGACACTTATCAATGTACTTTACCAATTCCTTAACCCTTTTGTTATTTTGAAGCGATGTAGTAATGTCCAATGGAGAGGCAAGTTGAAGATATTCTACTAAGGTTCTTCCATTGCTCGAAGGGGCAAGCCTTAATGATTTCCTACAATAGTAAGTAAGTTATAATTTGCTTGTTGTCTTATGAAATTTTGTTCTTCACATAAAGATTCTAAAGTTCAAATGAAATTCATATGATTGTGTGTGTATGTATAAGTCTTGTTGGATGCTGCTAGTTTTGGATGTGCACACACACACACAAACAAACACAGGAATAAGATAATGAGGTAATTTTTTTATAACACCTCATTTATAATCCTTTTCTTGCATATCAATTGTTATATATTTCATCTCAATAATACAAGATAGCACATGGTCAAAGAGGTAATTTGAAACTATTTCATGAAGATCTAGCTCTTAGTATTCGACTCATACACTATTTGATAGAGAGAGAAATGGTAAAGCTTAAATGTCGACATTCTCGGCCAATATGATGAAAGCATAGTTCTCGCCACCAAACCTTAATTTTGGATGTGAACCACAAAGCATAAGGCTCTCCTTTCTCCTATGAGGGTTAAATCATGAAGTAGTTGTTGTTTCCACTGAAATCCTATAATGTTTATTAGAATCATGACAACCTAACCAAGATCTTAATCCTAATATTTGCAACGATAAAACCACTTCATCCACAACATGCTACAAGCAATTTGTAATAAGAAAAGTGCATGGATGACAAAAATAGAGTTTAGTATTCTTAATGTGTTTTTCATGCTACAAACATTCAAAATCTCCAAAACAAATGGCAAGAGAGTGATAGGACATAGAGAGACAGAAGAAACAGAGGAGGAAGTTATCATTCAACCTACAAGATGATGAACATCGATGGGGAATATAGGAAAAAAGTGAGATGGCTCTAGCTTTTTATAAAGTAAAAACAACTTTTAAAGTTAGATTTTAAAAACCAACTTTAAAGATGACTTTTAAAGTCAGTTTTTAAAATCTGACTTTAAAAGTCCATTGAGAAGTCATTTTTTTTAACTTTAAAAACACTTCTTAAGATGACATCAATTAATGTTTCATGCAATTCAGTGTCAAATCTCACATTTTGTACATAAAAAACACAAGAACATGCAAATTAAGTATTTTTTAGATAACTCCTCATTTATCATCCTTTTATTACAATTATATATACCAATATTTAAATAGTATTTCATCTCATTAATACAAGCTAACACACGATAAAAGAGCTAATCTGGAACTATTTTATGAAAATCTAGGACCTGTCAAATATTGTTGACAACCCAAGCACCCTACACACCATTATAATGTGCACAATCCTCATTCTCTTCAAGCACTTTGATTGATACAATTATTTTAGTAATATAGGGGTAATCTATTGTAGTAGTGTGAGGTCATCTTCATCATAAAAATCCCTCAGACAGGATGATAAAATAGTTGCCCATCTCTTATCACATCCTTCTTGCACATAAAATACTTGTTTCACTGAAGATGCTAAAATAAACTAATTATTTTTATAACTGATCCAGTTGAGGTGAGCCAATTTCAATCCAAGTGCTTCAATTTTGATGCTATCTTTATCATGTTCTACCTAATCACACTTAAACACAACACAATTCTGGAAGTATAATCCAAGGCCAATATCTCTCTTATAACCCCATTAGCAACTACGCCAATCCTACTATTTTATTGTGATCTTGAGTTATCAAGGTCTTTTGTGCAAAAGAAATTAGCATTCATGGCATACCTAGCATATTTTATTACTTCTAGTCATGGGCCCATTGTCATCTAGCCTAATGATTGGAATATACCATTTCTTGGAATGTCCCACTAATCTTTAACTTGTGCATACATATATATTAAGTGGCATATAATTATTGCAAGTAAGTATAATATATATATATAACACAATTTATTAGAAGTGTGAATTAATTCATTTTACCGTCTAATGGAGTCAAGTATTGCAAGTACAATAGTGTTCAAATTGCAACCACTTTTATTTCCTTCCATAACTTTGATAGTTCATGTTAAGGATGTCCAAATGCTCATTATATATATATATATATATATGCACACACACACACACACACATGCACCCAAATTTAACCATTAATTAATTTTATACATATATAAAATAGAGGAAAAAGTGAAAGCAAAGAGAGAGAGAGAGAGAGAGAGAGAGAGAGAGAGAGAGAGAGAGAGAGAGAGAGAGAGAGAGAGAGAATCAACCATCTAGGATCAACTTAATGTATGGATAGACATCATCAATGTTGTTTTGCAACACATAAAGGTGAACATGATACCATTCTTTATGGTCAATGGTCGATACATGACCACTCAAAAAAGGTTTGCCAACTTTGGGGTCATGAAATCTAACTGATCATTTCTTTCTTAGGATTCCAATAATATCTACTCTTGATAAGTACTCTGTACAAAAGTACACTACTTCCTTTGTAATGTAACATTCAACTATATACCACTCTTGTTGGTTATGACTTTATACATACCCTTTTAAAAATTTTCATGTACCTATCAAATTGTGATGACATGGGTTTTATAACACTTTTTGAATACAAAAGATACTTACATGGCAAGCTCAATCTCTAATATAAATCACTTTGAAAGACTAAACAATAGTGGAAGAATCTTTTTCTTTTAAATTCACTTTGAAAAATCCCGAGTGTCATTTTCTTTTCTCAAAATAAGGATTCTTGGTGCAATGAATGCTCATTTCTATAAAAAATCTGGCAGAGTTTCCTAGATTTTTTTAGACATATGACATTTTAACACATGTCATTGCAAAGTACCTAATAAACAATCATTGACAATTTTAAAATATAATTGGAGACTCTGTCTCCTTTTCATACATCTAACAGAATAAAATAAATTACTCAAACAAAACATACCCAGAACCTCCATAGCACAACCAAGTCATATAAGTCTTCCAAACTCCTGTAATTACATACAATGCAATCTCTTTCTCATTTCTGATACAATAACTTCAATTCA
Organism: Warburgia ugandensis; assembly: GCA_035236585.1. NCBI lineage: Eukaryota > Viridiplantae > Streptophyta > Magnoliopsida > Canellales > Canellaceae > Warburgia > Warburgia ugandensis. The sequence goes on from CP141128.1 coordinate 58,174,999, forward strand.
AAAACCAATTCTTACATGTCTTCGTCAGAAGCTTCTGTTGGTGCACTCTTGTCAACAAATACCTCTTATTGCTTGGTAGTCCTCTACTCTGAGATATTGTAAACAAGTACAAAATCTCAACAAGCTTGCACTTGTGTAAGCGGAATAAGATGCAATTTTATATGAAAAAAATCATGATATTTCTATACATATCAAGTTGTACATGCTGAAATACAAACATCAATTTAGTTATCATTTAACTTAAAATAATTCAACATTTATCCCAATCATGATTTCATTCCACAATTGAAGAAAATACTAATGGAACAGTACTAAAACACATTCTTTGAAATGAAAGGTATTCAAACTCATGAGTTATTTTCATTTTCTAACACTAGTCTTCACTCTTACAAGCCATTTCACATTACCAAATGCTAACTCATTGTTGTGTGTATCAAGTACATAGCGGACAATATTATCCTCTTTGGCGCAGTGAGTCGGCGTAGTGGCTTAAACCCAAAGACACACCTCAAGGATTTGTTCCTGAGAGACTGGTAGCTTGTCCAGCCTGAAGGCCCACCCACATTATGATGACCCCTCAGAATGCATCAAACTCCCTAAATGATGTGGGGCCAAACTCTCGCACCCCCCATTTCACATCACCAAATGCCAATGCGCTGTTGTGTGTATCAAGTACACTATAGACAATATTATCCTCTTTGGCACAGTGAGTCGATGCAATGGGTTAAACCCAAAAACACACCTCAAGGTTTTGTTCCTAAGAGACTGGTAGCTTGTCCAACCTAAAGGCCCACCCACATTATGACGACCCCTCAAAACGTGTCAAAAACCCTAAATGATGTGGGGCCAAACTCTCATATGAGCCATTTCACATTACTAAATGCCAACGTGTTGTTATGTGTATCAAGTACACAGTAGACAATATTATCCTCTTTAGCGCAGTGTGATAGACCCATAGACACACCTCAAAGCTTTGTTCCTGAGAGACTAGTAGCTTGTCCACCCAGACACCTACTCACATTATGATGACCCCTCAAAACCTGTCAAACTCCCTAAACGATGTAGGGCCAAATTCTCTCATGAGCCATTTCACATCACCAAATGCCAATGTGTTGTTGTGTGTATCAAGTACACAGCAGACAATATTATCTCTTTGGTGTAGTGAGTTGGTGCAGTTGGTTAAACCCAAAGGCATACCTCAAGGCTTTGTTCCTAGGAAACTGGTAGCTTGTCCAGACCGAAGGTTTGCCCACATTATGATGACCCCTCAGAATACATCAAACTCCCCAAACAATGTGGGGCTAAACTCTTATATAAGCCATTTCACAATTTCTTGGTATCAGTCTTATATTTTCTCACATGGTTCACAATAATACATAGCTTATGGATGAACAGTTTAATCATGGTTCAATTTCAGCATGCAAATTCATCTTATCTTTCACATAAACTGAAAAGACTTATTTCAATGCTTGAAATTCATATACAAACGCATATATAGCAAAAATTATTAGCAATCTTAATTCTGCCTCCCTCAAATGGAGATCTTTAGTTTTCCTGAATCAAATAATTCATTTAGTTCATGTATGCACTCCAGATCAGTCACACCTCTGTAACAATACAAACACACATTCACATATACAATTCTAAGACTTCTCTTAGCTTCCCTAGCATGGAAGTTTTCTCTAAGTTAGCTCTTGCCACTATTCATCACAAGGCAAAGTGACAAGACTTATTACCATGATAATGGCATTTAATTAGCTATTGGTTGATAGCTAATTGAATGACCAATGGTTACTGGATTTCTAATCATCACCATTGGCCCTAGATTGGCTATCCACCATTCTTCTTAAGTGACTGCAAGTTGCTTTCATTGCTTAGTGGCCTTATCTTAAAATTTTCAAATATCTTAACTTAAAAAAGGTTGGAGTACACAATGGTGGCTTCTGATCATCAATCAAAAATGTCCATGCCCTTATTACTCTATTGTCCTATTGAACGATATAGGTTGTTTGATCAATTTTAATCTAGATTCTTCAATTTATGTTGTATCCAAGCAATTTCAATGCTCTATAACTCATCTGTGGTGTTTGATGGTCGATTAGACATCACAAAGTTACTGATTGAATAGTACCTAATCGGACGACTGAGAGTGTCATATCAATTTCTGGATTAGATCTATAAATTTAGTGTGATTTGAGCTACATCAGGTCTTTAATTTCCTATCCCTAAGATTGGATTAGGAATTAGATGGTTGGATCGTTCATAAAACTAGATCAAGGGTGAAAACATACTGATTTAATAAAATAACACAAATCTCAAGTTGGGTTTTATAGATCTTACCTTCTAGATGCATTTTTGTGCTTTTCCCTCTTTGGAATGAGTTTGATCACCTCCAATCCATTGTAAAACCCTCCAACCTAGGTGTGTGACAATCTCCCTTTCAATCTAGCATTCAACAGAGCACAGATCATTCCAAAAGCTTAGGGCTTTGGTTTGTGCTCATGTGTTGAGAAGATTGGTCGGCTCAGATCGACGATCCAAGCTGATGCCTTCTCCACCAATACTTGTAGAATTTGACACTTAGAAAAACCTTAATGTCCCTTTTCTTTTGGCATGGGAGGTTTTCTAGCATGCCAATCCCGACCCTCTCTCTCTTCTCTCCTTCTCTTCCCTCTCTCCTCTCTTCTTCTCCCCCCTTTTCCTCCTATGGTAGGGTTTTTTTTTTCTTGTCGGGTTTGGGAAGAACAAACCCGACGTCTATTTTGGGTTCCATTAAGTGGGAGGTTGCCCATATCAAATATAGCCCCCTTTGTTTAAGTCATTTTGTTTGTTTTTTTTTTTTTTTTCCTATCTTAGTTTTACAGAAATGCACCTCATGTTAAAATATTCATATCTCCTCCATCCGAACTCCGATTTGTGCAAACTTTCATTGGAATCGTCTTTTCAAGTACGATCCAATTATGAAGGTCTAAATACTTAATCAAATGTCTATCAAGTCTTTCACTTATAAAACTCCAAAATATAAAATTTAATGTTCTTTTCATCCCAATTTAATATTTTCCATAATTCATTCAAATTGACATTTAAAATTTTAGATGTTACACAAATAGGTACATCCATTACAAATAAACCAACCCATTAAGTCTAACCTCATCAATGATGTGCACTATTAAGTATATCATGAAGTCAAATAAGGATGCTAAGAAGATTGTCTCAAGCTCACTAGATGTTCTTAGATTTCATGTAATTTTGAAATATCCACCAACTTCTTGCCCAAAGCATTGAGGAAGTAGAAGAATTTTGTAATACATTCTTTAACTTTGTCTTGTAGCATTGAGCACATTTCTACAAGCAGGAGTTGTTACATCAATGCATGAAACTTACGCAAGTCATCGCTAATACTTTTAGCTCTTCCAAGGAGATAATGTTTCTAGAGTTCGAAGAGTAACTGTCTAAGACTATAAGCTTAGACAAGGTTTTACACACTATTCTTTTCTCATCTCCATCAAGCGTATAATTTAGGAAAGTATATTTGTCAACTGCCCCTATCTTGTTGATGCAACCTTCTCTTCAAACCCATCTTCATAAGATCTTTTGAGCTACAAATCCATACTTTGCCAATTTATTCTCCTTCAGTTGCATCTTCCCCTCCACTTTCAAGAATTTTATAAAACCTTGATTTGAAAAACCAAATCTTCATTTCACATTATAAAGTTCTACCACTACTGACAACTTGGTATAATATTTATACCCAAGATACAACAACTTCTCAACTTTTTCGAATGTAGTATGAAATAGTTCAAGGTCATCTTGGAAGTATTTGTATGCATTTAGAAACATCAATGCAACTGTATTATCTACGATACTTCTTACAATATCTTCGAATCTTTTTGCCCTTATCTAGGGACCATGCAGAAGTTCTTCTCCATGCCAAATTCATGGGCAACAACTTTCATCAACTCTACTAAAGTGCAAATGTACTCTCAACTCTCTGCCTGTCATAATGCAAACTCTATGAACTATTCTGTTCCCTCCTCATATTCTTTTGATGTTCTTATTGTAGTTATCCAAGAATATTTGTTTATTTTTTTAACAAATTGAAGCTAATCTATGTGTGAAGACTTCCTAAACATTGGTGAATTTGGTTAGCCATTTTACCAAACACTATGTATACAAAAAATTATAAAATTCTAAAAATACTTAATTACATGCACGCACACATGTGGAAAATTTTCAATTAACTATGAAGATGGATACAAAACATTAAATATCTATTCACAACGAAGATAGTCAGAAGCAAAACACTGAGACAAATAAGGAAGATAGTAATCAGCACTCAAATTGATATTGGCCAAGAATATATATATATATGTAATTCCAATTCAATAGTGGTGGTTTTGTTGAATCTAGCTATAGTAAAATTACACTTGTATGAGCTTCTGTTTGTATTAGATGAAGATAGTCATACATTTAAAGTTGATTTAAAAAAAAATAAAAAAAAGACTTTAGAAGTATGGACTTTTAAAGTTTTTTTTCAAAACCAATTTCTAAATTTCATCCCACAAAAAAATGTATTTCCTACTACACTAAAGTAGGGACTTTTAAAGTGATTTTGGAAAATGACTTCAAAAGAGGGAATTTTTCATGTTGGTTTTGGAAAAGGACTTTAAAAGTGTGTACTTTTCAAGTGTTTCCCACCACACTAAATAAGTTGTTTCATGATGAACCAATTTATTACATATGATTTTTAAAGTCATTTTCATGAAACCGACTTACATTATTTTTATGAAGCTAGTTGACTAAAAATGTCTTCTCTATGCCAACTTTAAAAGCCATATTTTGTGTGGTGAGGACACCAAATCTAGAACCACCCTAATTGTGGGTAAATTCCCTTGTAACTAACTAGGTCTAGTAAACAAATAGGGTAGTATTGGTCAAGGGCATACAAAACTATCCAATAGCATCCCTAGGTGGAAGTTCTTACATCATTTCTTCATATGAGAGCATCTTGCACCACCTTCACCACAAAGACCATTGGATGCCACCTGAAGTATCTAGGGAGTGTCTTGACACCACAAATGGTGGGAGAGTATTCTTTGTTTCCACTTATCTAGTGCCATGTTGAGTCAAAATCGTTGTCTGGTGCCATTGGTGCTTGACTTCTTTATGCAAGAAAAAATGAAATTGTCTAACACCAAAGTTGACATCGGACTCCTTGAAAGTGCTGGTCATATTTCTTAATGTAAAATGAGATTGTTAGATGTCACCTTATAATTAATGGTGAGTAAGTCTAACACCATTCCATTAAGTTGCAATAGTCGTCCTATGCTAATTTGCCCCTAATTGTGCCTTGATCTTTAGGGATCACTTTGCCTAATTGAACATGGAGTTAACTCGAAAAGGATAATCAAGCAATCCCTCAAAGGGTTTTTCTACTTTCTCTTCAAAAATTACATGAGTAGTGACTTATTGTAGCCATATTTCATTTATAATTCTTTTCTTCTCTTATAAACATTAAATAAATGCATTACTTATGTCTATAATTTATGGAAATATGTTAAAGCTCATGGCATATCAGTTGGGATATTCATAACAGATATAGTATTATAGGCTTAGTGAACTAGTCCCAACACAATGCAAGCAATTAGTGGTATAGGCCATAGATGAAATAAATACAAATAATTATATACTATATTTATTTTATCAATGGCCAATATTAATTGCTTGCTATGTGTTATGTATACCGATTATCTTATTAGTCTATTAGACACATAGCATAATTTTATTGTAATTTTCTTTGACCTACCTATCCACAAGTTTGGATCATGGATTTGTTTATATATAGTTGTTAGATATGATATTTTGAATGAGTGGTAGGTTGTTGATGTGCCAAATCATTTGGCTATGGTAGTAGTTTTAACATTGTCTAACAACCCCTCCATTTCTCATTAGCATTCCAATCTTTCTCCTTTCATAGTGGAAGGACAAGGTTATAGCTCATCTATAGTTCTACAAAGTTGTTTTAGCACTAAGGAACTATTATCCTTATTTTACTTCAAAATTTTGAAGTTGGAAATATATATCCTACTGATGTTGTTTGGCTTTTGGATTTGGCAAATTTCATCCTTTATGAAGTTGCAATTAAAAGTTCCAGGTACATATTTGTTTGAGCAGTAATAATTTTGTAATCAGGTTCCATATCAATGAATATGCATATCCTAGAGGTAATGGTACTACCATTACATCAAGGCTCCAAAGGCGATGTTTCACTAATTGTGCACAAGTATAAATAATGTTTCACTAAAATGGCTTAACAAAACCTCTACCCAATACTAAGTCAGAGGAGGACATCGACTCTTATTAGAAACATTTGCATATTGAGTTTATAATTTTTGTATAGGAAAATGCATTAGTTTTTAATGTAGCCCAAAGGTCTCTCTTAGAGCCATACTAGTATCAAGCATATGCTTTCCACATGGTTAACTCTAATTTTTTGACACTTGAGAAAATGGTCAATATTCAAAGGACACGGTTGAAACCAAATTGAAAAGGCTCGTACGCAATAAATTCCTACAAGAATTCAGTGGTAAGCACATTATTTCTAAGATCTGAAGCTCCATCACAATGTTGATGAGCATGTAGGGGCGAGCAACCTTATACGAAGAATATAATTTTGTACTGAACAAAATTTAATGCTTTTCACATTTGATATAAGAGAGATCTAATAAATAGATTGTATGTAACATATAACGCAACTAGCATTATGCAAATAAAAAATTGCACATTGCATGTCATATGCCAACACCATGAAAAATTTGTAGACTAGAGATCTCTAAACTCTACTCAACACATGTTCTATTCTTATCCAAGTTCCAATACAATAAATCCAGCATTATTTCATTCTTATAATGGCCAAACATATTGCAATCTCTCTACAAAGAAGCTAGAAAGCCAAGATACAAATGTTTACAATAGCAAACTAAAGTAGGTAACTTGAAGCTCCCACTAGCCAAAACTACGAGTTTTGAGGATCACTTAGTTAAGTTGGTTGGGTATCTAAGTACAACTCAACCTTGAAGACATTCTTCAAACAAGTAATTGATTATTGTACCTTTTTTCCTAGATTTTTACTATTAAACAAAACTACCACCAATATTCAAACTCATTATTATATGCAATCCTTTATACCTCTATGTTGTATATCAAATGATCAAAATCTAGGTCACACTCAAAACTATAGTCACCATACTTGAGGTCAAACTACCAGCATTCATTTGTGTTTAATTTGATATATCAAGTGCTTATAACCAATGTCATCATATGTAGAAGAAAAAGCAAGTACAAGGCAACTATTGAGCACAAATACATCCTCATTTTCATTAATGGACTATTCTCTTAGTTACCATTAATGTGCTATTCCCATATGTCATCCAATGCTCCTTCAAAGTATATTAATAGTCTTACTACTTGAACTCCATACTTTATTATCTTTACCACAAAACAAATTTGCAACATGTTATCCTATTGCCTAGCATGCAAAGATTGACCAAAAAATGGATAGAAGTTCAAGGCACTGTAGACATTCTAGTGCTTGCTACTTTAACTAGTTATATACCATATAGAATTAAGTAGTTATATACTTGGTGTAGCTTTAAAATTACTCACAAGTGCATGAATCAATGTCATATTTTCATGCAAGTGAGACCAATCGCATGAGGTAGATTTACAATGAATTGGATTCTATTTAGATCAATTAACTTCAGCCAAAGAGATAGAGTTGTGATTAAACTAGGAAATTAAAACAATATAAGAAGGAAACATGCATGGAATTAGAAACTAGAAGTAAAAGTAACTTTCTAAAAACTAAAGCTAAGCAATTAGAATGAAAACTTACCTAACTAACATGTAAGCAACTAAAGGAAACTAATGCTAAATTAGAATGAATCATATTAGGCAACTAATTTTATAGAAATTACTCAAATTAGAAACTTTCTTAAATTAATTCTTTCCTAAATTAGAATTAGAAATATTCTAAAAATACAAATTTCTAAAACAAAATAGGAAACCTTCTACCACTAAATTAACATACAAGAACAAGTAACCAATGAGATCTAACTAGCTTTACTAAGAAATTAGAAACATCATGTGAATGGAAACTACAATTAAAGAGACTTTCTAAATACTAAAACTTCCTCAAGGTGAAACTTTCCAAAAATAAAAAAGAAAAATTTTTAAACCTAAAATAAGATGCAAACAATGAATTAACTATTGCTAAAACTAAATTAAACAACTAAACTAAGCAAAAATAAAAAAGGAAAGTGACCTAGTAACATGTGCATGATCCATGGATTGTACGCATGGTTCTAAGGTGCAAAAGTGCAAAAGTAACCAGAATTGATGAATCTAAAGTCAACTATCATTCAAGATAATTAATGGATCTGGATCTAATAAACAACATGAAAAGCTAAATGGCTTCCTAAGGATTTAAGAATAAGGTATTTAGATGGTTGGAAACAAAGAAAAAAAGTTAAGGGGAGAAAAATTCCAAATTTCAACTACTTAAGAATATCAAACAAATCAAACATAAGGAAGCAATTGAAACCATAACTTCTATGCAAGGAAACAACCCGGATCCAAAGTACATTGATGCAAGAAAAATTTCAGAGTATGAATTCCCACATATTCTAGAAATTGTACACTATTTAAGCTTTCAAAACTATATCCAAAAGTATAATGATATACGAAGAAATCCCAAAAATAAATTTGAAAGAAGAAGGATAAAAGAGTGAATTTGCTAAGGGAAGTTGGACCCAAACTAAAGTGGTGAAGAAGGAAAAAAAACATAGAATTAAAGAGGGGATTTCCAAGCTGTAAGATAGCTATTCTCTTGGCTGTTACTACTAAAGAATAACTAACTTAAATCTTGGTTGGCTAACAAAGAAATAATAAATAATTGATTGAAGAAAGGAGGGGAATTGAAGGTTGTAACAAAACAAGGAAAACTTAGAGCAATGAAACTAAATCAAAACAAGTGAACTATTAACCTGAATTGGAGAGCAATTAACCAATACAATAACTAGAAAACCAAAGGAAGAAAAGCACAAAATAAGTTACAAAGTACAATAGCAACTAAGCACCAAAGAAAGCTTGATTTCAAGGTATCTCACCACCTCTACTTGGAAAATTCATACGAAACATAGGGGTATATATAGATGAGTGGGTTCTTAACATAGGAAAGAGTGAATCCATGAGAAAAGTGGCTCTACGGTTAGGGTATTGAATAAGAAAGGTTAGGAAGAGTTTTGGAGGAGAAAATTTAGGTAGGAATGATGTCATAAAGGTGACATAGGAGAGATAGGAGGTCATAGACTGGCTGGATACTAATTTTGGAAGGAGGAGAAGCATCATTTTTCATGGAAGAAAAGTGGCACTCCACCCTCCTAATTGGATATAATTTGAATGGTGAAAGAGTGGGAAAATAGGAAACAAAGTAAGGTGGAAAATCTCGAAGTAAACATAGGGTTTTTGCATACTTGTATAGAAATAGATTTTGAGATTCCGAATTAGGAAACCACTTGAATTTTGCCAACAAAGCAAGAGGTGGGATGTGCTCTTCTAGGATGGTGGCTCCCTCCTTGAGTTAAAAATGCAAAACCCTAGTATTAATGGTGGATTAGGGACGGGAAATGGGTTCGAAAGTGGAATTTTCTCTCTTGATATGTCCCTTAATTCATGATCATCTTACCTTTTACAATTTTCTCAAAATCCCTTAAAAATCACACTTTGAACATAAGGAAAGTTGCTTGAATTGATGCTCTAATAGTGTGGCTCCATGTGGGCCTCTTCCTTAGTTTGATGACTCATTCCTTGGTAGCTTAAGTGGCTTCAATGGTTGGCTTCAATGCTTGAGTAACTAGTATGGCTAATCACCCTTTTGCATAGCTTTAATGGCTAAGTAAGTGCTTGAATGGTATCCATGCAAAGGTGGAGGAAATGCATGGCTTGGGTTTAGGTCAATTTTGAGTCAACTTTTGCCCCCTCCAATTGCTTCTTTACTTGCCCTAGGATAATATTGATCCTTCATCAAACCTTGATTGATGACATTTAGGCTTTAGTTGCTTAGGTTTCCTAGTTAGACTAGGAAACCTCATGAATAGCCTCAATTCTTATCTCGATCAAGCTCAGCCTTTGGATTACCTTCTCAACACCTACAAAAGAAGAAAAATCCTAATTAAATCTTAGAAAATTATGATCATTTACGTACTTACTTGGATTAGCTTCTAAACTTGCAAAATGTCAAAATCTTGAATTATTAGGTCAGACATGCATGTTACAAAATTTTGGCCATAAACCCTAATTTAACACAATAAGTTATAACACATGGGCTACTAATTAGGTATTTTTTCTACAAAATTGAAATTATCAATACTAATCATCTTACATGAAAGGAAAAGCAATCTTTATCATTACTAAATGAGCAGAAGATCTACAAGTAATCATTTTGGTAAACCTAACCTTGAAAATTTCTTTCTAAAGTAGTAATGGTGTGCATTGGTAAATCATGTCCACGTGAAAAATTGAATTGGAAGTCTTAATTTTTTAAAATATTAGTGTTTGAAAATAAATGGAAAAGTAAATTATAAACATATTATATATAATTAAATACTTAAAAAGTCTCCAATCACCATTAATAATAACTAAGATGATAAACCTACCAAAAGATGTGGTGCTGGTAAAAGACTCTAGAAGCCACTTCCTATGACCCATAAAAATGCACAACAAACTCTAAAAGCCAATACTAATGTAACTACAAGTCATTAACAATTTGATTTCCTAGTCTTGATTTCCAACAACCCATAAAGTATACTAGCGAACTCCTAATACAAAATTTACCGACCTCTCTTGGAAACCTATCTCATGGAAAGATGATGATTTCATTAACAACTAGAAAGACCATCTTATGACCTTAATAATCAAGAACTAAAATGTGAATAACATAGACATTGAAAGATAAATGCAAGGAGATTCAACTATACATAAAACCTCCATTCTATGAAAGTGTGGAAATAGAAAACTGAAAGTAGCCTTAGTTTACAATATTCTATATTCCATTTAAATACAACAAGAGTTGGAGAAAGCTAGGGCCTGCAATTTGGTCTGATCATGATTGACCATCTCAAGATGAGAGAATGATACCAATAATAAGGCATAACGAGAATGATTACTTTGACAAGGAGGGGTATATGAATCATATCTCATAAATAAGCTTGGCTATTGAGCATTGGACCTAAGAATAAAAAATCCAAAAATTAGATTCTTGATATACACTTCCTAATGGTCATGATAGGCTATTTGGATTGGAAAAACGAAGTTAGATCATCACAGATCAGACGATCTGACCTTCAATAAAAGGTCTGGCAATTTCAATGGTCAGATCTTCCCAGATGAAAAATTGGGAAGATGGGTTTTGTTCCTCGCATCCCAAGGATTAGGAGGTTCTCTCAAATTTTCAAAATTCCTCCTAGATTGCTCAAAATTTAGGTTTGAAGGTCAAGGGTTAAACTGGGTCCTGTCCAACCAAGTCAAAGGCGACCAACTTGGGTGACTATGAAATAGCAAGGAAAATAGGGGCGCATGGTGACTAGTGGCCGGACTAGGCTATTTGATCCCGGCCACCAGAAAATGCAAGCACACCTAAAAACTGGGTCGTGCTGGTGATAGGGAAACACAGGGGGACTGGCAGGGATGGTGGTGGTCGGGTGGCTTCCAATTCCTAGCCACCACCTGATCTAGTCAGGGGGAACAGAGCACACCGCCAGGCCTAAAAGCTTGGCCATGCTGGCGCTTGGGGAAGACAAGGAAAAGGGGAAAGCTCGTGTGGCCAATGTGGCTTAAGCATGCTAAAAAATGGGTTTGCCAGAGATCTGGTGACTTCCAATCACTGTTTGGCACAAATCCACTAGAAAATAAGGGGAAATGGGGTTTTCCAGGTGGATCCAGCAAGCAGGCCTCACAAAGAAACCCAATCTAGGTTTCTTGTTCGTAGCCAAAAAATTTGGAGAAAGGAAACCTAGCTTGACTGAGAAACCCAATCTGGGTTTTCTTCTTGGTCGCTGAAAAACCAAAAGGAAAGGGAGCAGAGAAACCTGATCTGGGTACCCCTCTGTAGCCAAAAAAGTACATATTCACTAGGGATCTGCTCGGGGAAGAGAAGAAATAGATGGAAAACTACTGGGGCTTTGCAGGGAATGAAAAACTCTTCAAGGGCTCTGCACGCCCAAGGGCTGGCCGTGCCTGGATGCCCGTTCGGTGATCACCGAAAATAAGGGAGAGCTAGGGTTTGGGGTTGTCGGTGTTAGGTTTTGGAAAGAACTAGAGCCAACATTATGTCAGGTTTCCAATGTGAGGCGGGGTGCCAATGTCAATTTGGCCCCCTCTATTGAGTTTTTTTAATCTTTTAATTACTATATTGCCTCTAACTTTGAAGTCCCATAACTTCTTCATACAAACTCTGTTTTTAGTGTTCTTTTACTCGTTGGATTCCATTTTCTGAGTACTATTAATGGTTTTAGTTTTGGTTACAAATTATTACCCTATTAAAAGATATAATTATTGAAAACTCATAACCTGATCATGAAATAGTAAAATTTTGGAGTGAAATTCATTCGAACTTTGATTTCAGTGTTCTTTATGTCGCTGGTCTCAATTTTTTGAGTACATTCCAAATATTCATGTTTCCACTCCAAATTCCATTTCTATGTAAAATTTATTTTTTCTGGGTCAAGAATTCTAATTTTACATAATAATGCCCAAAATATTTTGAGTTGTTACATATACTACTAGTTTTGTAATTTTAATTATGCTAAGTACCAATGAAAAGATGCCTACTTTCTACATTTATAATAGTAATTGATTTAGTCAATTACCTATGATTTTATTTTCTTGGATTTTTGAGTTGTGGTGTTGTAACAACACCAGGTCTTATATGTACCATAAGAGCTCTAGTTGCCACTCTTATTTTTAATCATCTTTTTGTCTCAATTTAATTGTTTAATGGTTGATCTAAGATTCTAAGGTAGGTTTTTTGCCTTTCAAAAGAAAAGGAAGCAAGAATCTAAGTTAGCTTGTTTGGTTCAAGGACTTGTTAACTTACTATGTACAACTAAGGACATTTTCATAATTCATAAAGGAGATGCCATTAGTTTAGTTTTAGTGTTAATACTTCAATTTCATCTAAAGACTTGGGTATATTATAGAATCAACTTTGACATAAGCTACACTAAGAGCATTCTTAGTATTCATGTAATTGTTTTCATGGTTTATAAAATGTTGACTTCCTTCAAGTACCTAACTTTTACTTTTGAAATTAGTCATGTTGAGATAATCTATAAAAAAAAAATTGTCCTTATTCTTATTTTCTTTGTTTCTAGTCTAACATACCTTAAAAAGCTTTAACTATTTATCTCATGCAAACTTCAGAACTTTATTTTATTTATATCCCTTTTCTAGTAGGTAATTGCTAGTATGGTGCAAGTAAAGTTGTGGACTCTAAACATCCAAACTTCTAACAACTTGTTTGGGAATTACTAGATGGAAAGAGTTTGATATTAGTATCATGGACACCAGTTAAAATCCTAAACTATTGTGTCACATTTTTATTAAATTGATCTATCACTTTTTTATTATATTGATGTACCACTTTCTTATTATTCTAGGCATGGAAAGAGCTTGATATCAATGTTGTAGAGAGTAGTAAAAATCAATTATAATAATGTACCCCTACTAGTTAAAATCAAGTACACTCATGTACCCTTGCTAGTTAAAATCAAGCATACTAGATGGTCATTTTCTTTTATGCTTCCTTGATTTTTAATGGGAAAGTTTCTATACTCATCCACATTTTTCTTTATTGTGGGAAGAGCAAAGAAGTGGAAATAATATACATTTAGCAAGTGACTACAACATAGAGACAAATAGATGGAATTAATATTCATTTATAAGGTTTGGATGAGTACTAGTTAGTAAATTCCAAAGACAACTACATATACAATTTAAGTACTTTACCTCGCCTATTTAGGTACTTTTCACAAACCATGCTTCAAGCTAAGGTCACTTCATCTAACCTTTTTGTATAGTCAAAATAGGGTACAATAGATATAATGGAGTAGAAAATCATGCCACATGATCTAATAGTTAGAACCATAACTACTATCATCAAGTCCATGTATAATAGTCCCATTAGTATTTACAATCCCATAGAGTGTCAACCTAAATTGTGCAGTGGTCTAATAGAGTACCTATACACAACCTATCTAATGCATTTAAGCAACTCAACACATACATCTCCAAATCAAATGCTTGTCTCCTTTGCCTTCCTTACTCCCTAGCACTCAATCTGCCTTAATTCTCTCCTAAAAATTGTGGTGGGGTGAACACAATGGCTCAACAGGAAAAACCTTGATATAAGCCAGCTGAAAAACTTAGGAAGCGTCATGCAAGATATACATGTTTATCAGTATTATAATGCAACTCTACTTTAGTTCCAAAACACATGAAGATATACATTTATTTCATGATATGATAGCAAGGTTCTAAGTAATTTGTCATTCATTAGTTGAAATAATCAATAAATATCAATGCATTTCACATTCTCATTATCTAGTGTACATTGTAGCCTTACCTCATTCTTTCCTTCATGAATGATATATACATAAATATTACATTTAATATCCTTAGAATTAGCAATTTAGTCTTGGATTCCCTTAATTTTTCACTAATTAGGGTTTATTTTATATTTTACAAGATCAAAGTAGAGTTGAGAAAAATGCATATTTTTGGTAACCTAAAACCCTGAAAGAGATCTATCCTACCATTCAATCACTATTATAGACCCACATTTCATCATCCCAAATTAGAGGAGTTTAAAATACAATCGAGGGTGTCTTTATCAAATTTGGTATAATAAAAAATCTTAAGCATTGACCAAACTCATCTACGCAAAAGAGAGTCACTATAGAAAGATAGGATGGCAAACTTCTCATGCAAGTATGCATACAAATCCATCACCTTGGGGAGCTTCCAAGAGAGGCTAAAGTGCTACATAATGAAGCCACATGTGCATGTAAAACTACTTAAAGACTGAGGTCCACATGAAGACTACTTTCTCTCACTCACTCACTCACTCACTCATCTGAATTAGAGAGGGGCCCACCATGCTAGTCTATAATTTTCACAAGGAAGTGACATGTCACTCCATTCCATTCATGATCTAGATGAGAATGTATAGAAGAATATGAAGGATGAAAAACATGGAGTTGGTGAGAGAATTAATGGGAAATCTACGGCTCACTTTCATCCACTCTTTTAAAGAAATAATGGCCAAGATAATTCCTCCATTAGGCTATCCTAGTATCATCCCATGAGAAGAGTTTTCTATGAGAAAATCAAGGAAACTCTAGGGTGGAACAATAATAATGAAGCATGTAAGAGAGAGAGAGAGAGAGAGAGAGAGAGAGAGAGAGAGAGAGAGAGAGAGAGAGTAGAATTCTATTGGTGGGCCGCCCACCATTTTTTAAGTAGCCTCAACATAATTTCATGGGAGTTGAAAATGTGTTCTTTTGAGTGAATATAGGTGGAGCTTGAATGGTGATTGGTGGAGAAAAAAATGATGGGCTAAGGAGGGAATGAGGAAAGAGTTTAATATGCCTTTTGAAGAGAAACTTCGATGAAATCTTAGCCATCCATCATGGATTATGTATGATCTTAAGGATGGAAATAAAGAGAAGGAAGTTGCCTTGAATCATTCTTGATATTTTGGGTGAATGAAAGAAGGATAAACAAAAAAGGGGCTAGGCGTGATCTAAAGGAGATCTCAACACAACTCCATGTCCCCTTGGAGTTTTCACGCAAGGAAAGAGAGGAGGGAGAGAATTCTCCAGAAGGAAACTCCAACCCCTCTAGTTTTTTCATGATTGGAATAAAAAGGGAGGGGAGTGGTGCATCAACACATTCCATCCCCTAGAGTTCAATGTGAAATCTAAAGAAGAAAGGGAGGAAAAGTGCTAGAGCTTCCCCTCCCCTAGTACTGCACATGATATCTTTGGGAAAAGGAGAAGAGATTCAAGAAAGGAAATCAAAACCTCAACCCATTCCATCCATCTTTATCTTCTAACCATGCAATGCTTCACATGCTTTCCCTCCCTCTACTACACTCATTGCCCTATCATCTCTCCCTACTTTCTCTCATATCTAATGCACAAGACATCCATATCCTTATCATCTCTCTTATTTTAAAGCAATATCACCCCATACCAATCTCGCTCTCTAATTCACACAATTTCCTTTTCTTTTCTCTCTCACTTTCAAAATATACATTCCTATCCCCATCCCTCATTCTTAACTCTTCAATGCATCACCCTTCCATGAATCTTCCACTGCAACACATATCACTTCTATCCCATATTTCTCTCTTAGCATCTATGCATCATCTCTTACATCTCTTTCACATCAACAAATTACCTCATCTCCTACTTTCTCCTTTCATGCAATACACCAATAACACATCTTCTCATCTCTTGTATCGCTTTCCCATCATATCCTCCATTCTCCTTTTCTCTTCTACGCATAAGCCTATCTCATTCCACTATTGGTTTTCATGTTAAGGAGAGTAATTTGAATGGTTGGTGAGTGAGTTATTTTCCTTTGGGATTGTGGCTGTTGGATGGGATCCAACGTGGTTGTTGAGTGACACAACAAGTAGCTAACATTGTGTGGGTGATGAAAGAAGGCGATAGCACAATTTGAAGAAGAATCTATGGAGATGTTTGTTGAGTGACACAGCTAAGGCATCAATGATTTCTACTCCAATCCATAGGGGGAGAGTCTTGTTTTCTTTTTTCTTGTAACACTCCATTTTAATGAAAGTTTAGTTTTTATTTTATTAAGTTAATTATTTGTTCATTTGTTTTTAGCATTAGTTTTGATTAGTTGTAATTTTTACTA
Organism: Warburgia ugandensis; assembly: GCA_035236585.1. Taxonomy (NCBI): domain Eukaryota; kingdom Viridiplantae; phylum Streptophyta; class Magnoliopsida; order Canellales; family Canellaceae; genus Warburgia; species Warburgia ugandensis. Next base: position 58,192,000 of record CP141128.1, read on the forward strand.
GACTGTGTTAGATTTAATTTTTGGTATAATTTTTACATTAGATATGTCTGAGCAGATTTTAACCTAGGGCAAGAAGGAAACCACACTAGAGTAACATATTTTCATGTTTAGGTATTTTAGATTTCAAAAGTTCTTTAATATTATTTTAGGATTGGTAAGCTAATATATATGTTTAGTGTTCTTTTCATAGGAAATATCATGTATCTCCTATAGTTTAGAAACTAATTATAATATATTAGTTAACTTAGTATAAAAAATCTCAAATAATTTGTCCCCTAAGAGGACAACTTATGCCTAGAAAACTATTCCAAATGAGGCAAAATCCTAGGATCAAGAAAATTTAAAAATTAGAACTTTTAACAATCATATCCTTCATGTTTCTAATTCATCAAGTTTTGTTAACATGAGTAGGGTAAATAAAAAATTTCTTTTTTTTAATACGTTGTGTGTGTGTGTGTGTGTGTGTGTGTGTGTGTGTGTGTGTGTGTGTGTGTGTGTGTGTGTGTGTGTGTGTGTGTGTGTGTGTGTGTGTTTAGTGTGGTGGATTCCAAACCCTAGTTTTTAGAAATTTGAGTAATTTTATCTCTTTTAGATTTAATTTGAGTAATTTGTTCAATCATTGGCTAGGTTAAGGTAGTTTAACATAGATTTAAATTAAAATTCTATAAATTAAAAAATTGAGAACTTGTGGGATTGACCTATACTTACCAATTCTATATTACAATAAACTCTTGCACTTACTATTATACAACACATCAAGTTTTAGGTGTTGTTGATGGAGACTTGCAATAGAATTTTAGTTGAGATCCATGTTAACTTATTTTACCACTAGTCATAGTTTAAGATTGTGTATAGTTTAGTTGTATTTTACATAATTCTTGTCAATTTTCAATACTCACAATTATTTTTTTAGATTTATAAGAATTTAGCAAAGGATTTGGAGGAGAATTAAATTAGGATGGATTACATTATTTTCATTTTTAAGTGAATTGTAGTGAGGATGTTGTTGTCATTTATTTAATTACAATTTATTTAAAAAAGGGTTGTTATAATACAGGTCAAGGGTGAACTATCCTAACTTAAAAGAGAATGTGGTTTCTATACCTATATGAGAAGAATTTATATAGGATTCCATTGTAAGCTTGCTAACTCCTTATATTTGCTACAATAGGATTTGCATATTAAATTAGTTTACATTGTCGTTTGGTAGTCCAACATCTTATAGTTTGCATTCATAATTAAATTATTGAATTTTAATTAGGACTATTGTATTAGTTTCACTTCTCAGCAATGGATAGCCTAAGCTCAGCTATAACTAAGAGACGTAAGTTGTCTAGGTTATAATGTCCCATCATTGAGGCCTAAACCCTTTGTTAAGTAGCATATGGTGGTTTCATTAGTTTATTACTTTTTCCTAAATTTTTAGGATACATCTATTACTTTAAGGTGATATATGATTGATTGAACTACCATGGGAATAATAAATCAATTAGTAAGGGCAATAACCCCTACAAGATCGAGGATGGATTTTATCACCATGTCTTGATCCACCTAGGTTAATCATCACTTGGTGCACCCTCTAATGTTTCATAAATTGATTTAAAATCAATTAGAACAGACCTATAGCAACCCATGAGCTCATAGAACCCTCTTAAAAGGAGGTGGATTACTACTCCAGTGGCCTTGAGCTAATCAATTGTGTTGGTATTCAAATGACTAGCTTTGCCAACACACTTAGTGACTCAGATTACCTAGGACTAATTGAGGAAGGTGTAAAGCAGTTGATTTAGTTAAGATCTAACTAGTACATAATAAGATGAGTATGAAAGAGAGGAGGAGCTATTTAGGTTAATATAATCTAAAATCTACCTCCTTGTAGAAATTAAAGATAAATAAATGTTTTCATCTTGTTTGCATTAGGGCTAGGTTGATTGTGTGTCCTCTTGAATATGCATCATTCTTACATTTAGATTGCATCACTTAGTTTAGGTTTTTCTAGTCTAGTTAGTAAAAAAAAAAAAAGAAAAAAAAGATAGAGCACTTTTTCATCGTTTATAATGAATATCTTTCATTATATACAAAGTTGAGTCCATTAAATCAATTTATGGATTATGCACTATCGTTGATCATTAAACCTAGATTTAGTATTCATGGATCTTAAGATCGAACAGACCACTAGGCAAGGGTTATGAAATCAAGTAATTCTTGATAACCCTTCACTAGAAATGGAAAATGAAGTAGTAGAAGTGAAGTTGCATAGAGGCTACTCTACTCCTATTCAGTTTAACTCAACATCATGTATAGTCCTACTTATGACTAACACAAATAATTTTGAGTTAAAACTTGGAGTGATTGAACTTTTACCAACATTTTATGTTTTAGACAATAAGGACATATATCACCATATCAAGGAATTTCTTGATATTTGTGCCACATTCAAATATTGTAATTTTTTAGATGATTCTATTAGATTATAGCTATTTTCCTTCTCCTTAAAGGATAAAGTAGAGACGTGGTGCCACATTCAAATATTGTAATTTTAAAAATGATTCTATTAGATTATAGCTATTTCCCTTCTCCTTAAAGGATAAAGTAGAGACGTGGCTAAATTCTTTAGAAGTAGGATCTATCATATCTTGAGAACAATTATCCAGGAAGTTCTTGAATAAATTTTTCCCTATCACAAAACTAATGCCCTCAAGAGGGAAATAATCAATTTTCAACATAAAGAGGGTGTGCATTTTTACAAATGTTGGTAAAGGTGAAAATACTTAGTTTTCAAATGCTCTCATCATGGCTTTGAGAAGTGGCAATAGATGCAGTATTTCTATGAAGGTTTGAACCACATAACCGGCATGTGATAGATGCCACTAGTGGTGGGGCATTCATGACAAAGAGAGATGTGGATGCCTAGAATTTCTTCAAGACATTATTTAAAAATTTCCAATTATGGGATTATTCTACAAGGAAGGAAAGGAATTCACTACCCTGGAAAAAAGGCTATTTATACGAAATAGGGGCAAATCCATACCTGTATAGTAAAATAGACATGTTGGCCCACAAAGTTGATATAATAGATAGTCTAGCACAAAAAATAGATGCTTTCATGTTGGCTAATGGATCTTCTATGCAACCTCAACATGAGGTTCATTCTATATGTCCAAGTCTAGATCATCCTACTACTTCATGTCCTCAAGCTTCGTGTTTCCTAAAATGTTTTAAAGAAAGTGAATGTATCAAATGCATTTAGAAAACCTAGCAATAACCACTATTTTAAGACCTACAATCCCGAATGGGTTAGGCTTCCCAACTTTTTTTAGTTGAAGAATAACCATTAAGGAGGGCCACTTAGGATCTCCCCTACTCAACCTTCCCCTAAAGCCCTAGTTCCACATGAAAGTTTCCTTTCATAGTAGTTTCCTCCGCAACAGAGGAAACAATCTTCATAAGAGACCTTTATTTTATTTATGCAAAGTTGATTGGAATTTCAAAATGATACAAAACAAACTTTGCATTCTCACTAAAAATCTAATGCGAACTGGAATACCAAATGGGTCAAATTTTAGTTGCGCTTACTAAGAGGGAAAGGGTCAAATTTCTTAGTCAGATCATACCTAACTTGAGAGGTAGAGTGAAATTTTCATGACATCATTGAAAGAACAAAAATTTCAGGTGGGCTTGACCCAGGAAATAGAACAATGTGAGGATAATGAGAAGCCCATGAATATTCATAAGGATAAAGAGGCATATCAGCCATCCCCCACCTCCTCTAAACGTAGTCCTGAGGCATCTTGTATTCTAATGGCTCCAACATGGCTAAGAAAAGAACCAATTTCAATGAGATAATGGATGTATTTAAACATGTAAATATCAATATTTCATTACTCAATCCCATCAAGGAAATTCCTACTTATGCCAAACTTTTTAAAGATCCTAGCATATAGAAGTGTAAGCTTCATGTGCAAAAGAAAGAATTTCTCACCAAGGAAGTAAGCTCAATCATACAAAACACCTACCTAAGTATAGGTATCCTAGGTGCCCCACTATATCATGTGTGATAGAGGAACACACAATTGATATGACATTAATTAATTTGGGATCAAGTGTTAACCTATTGCCATGTTTTATCTATGTGCAATTAGGTTTAAGTGAGATGAAATGGACTATCACCACACTATAATTGATAGATAGATTAGTTAAAATTCCTTGTGATGTCGTTGAGGATGTATTAGTGCAAGTTGAAAAGTTTTGACTTCTTGTAGTTTTTCTTATCTTAGATACCTAACCTATATCTAATATTGATAGTCAAATTCTTGTCATTTTGGGATGGCCATTCTTGGCCTCATCAAATGTAATAATCAATTGTAGGAATGGTATTATGGAGTTGTCCTTGGGGAATATAAAAATCAAGCTGAATGTCTATAATACTGAACAACCATCTTTGGACTCTAAAGATCATTTTTGAAGTGAATATGATAGATAGTCTAGTACTTAACCCATCCCTATCATCCTCTAGCACTAATCCTCTCGAGGCTTGTCTATCTGATTTGAGTTTAAATTTTGATGTAGACAACTCATTAATGAATTTAATGCTCTACAAGTTACAACACCTCTAATGAATACTTCTAAATGGAAATCCCGCATATGGCCCCTTACATTTCCTGAGACTTCACTTAAGCCATTTATTGATGAACAACCACCTTAAATTTTAGGTTCATTTGATACCTTGCCTATTATCACCGCCCTAGACCTTGATAAAGAATAGGAAGGTGAGCCACTTGTTGTTACCGTAGAACATCAACCAGCTTTAGGGTGGACTGTAACAAATAAAGAGGGTTTAAGCCCCATCATTTCTCTATATCAATATGAAAAAGAACAACATTTTTAAGAGATGATCAGAAGATGTAAGAGACAAGGTATTTCAACTTTTGAAGTTAGCATATTCTTTTCCTTTTCTTAGAGTACTTGGAATAATTCATCTACAGTTATGCCTGAGAAGCTTACAATTTCTGTAATCAATGATGCTATTCCATGGTCAACTCCCCAAATCACTAGGTGGCATATACATATTGACTATCATGAAATCTTAAAGGGGAGTGAGTTGCCCTAGAGGATCCTGCATGAATAGTGTTAATGTAGGTTTAGGTTCTAATTAATGTCATATTTGGTATTGCATTTGCATTTGCATTGGTATTTGTTAGACCTTATTTTGCATTTGATTATTTACATGAGGAGATCTATGCACCATCATTGGCATGCATGTACACTTCTCCAAACCTTTTCTCATTCACCTTTATTATTTTGTTTGTCAATGATTTTAGTTCTAAACATTAAGGACAATGTTTAATTGTATGATGGTCGGATATTTTCAAATTTGATGCATTCATCATAGTTTTGTCAGTTTTTAAGTAAAAAATGCATTAAAAAAATTTATATTTTCATTTAGGTTTTGTGGAAAGTCTCTTTACTGGGATAAGAATTCAAATTTTTGGAAAATTTAGTGTTACCTTTGGAATTTATCTTATTAATACATTTTCATACAATTAGTTCATTTTATTGTCCTTTTTTCATAGTTTTCCATAAAAAATAAACTCATAACACTTATTTCACAATAGCCACTTATGATAAAAATTGATTCATTTGAGTTTGCCATGAGTTTTACTTCTGTGTTAGCACCTAAGGCAAAACACCCCTCATTTATAGGGGCTTGGGACTAGTGGATGAAGTTTTATGTGATCAAAGGGTTCCACTTAAATTGAAAGGAAAAATCCATAGGATAGTTGTAAGGCCACCTATGCTCTATGATCTAAGTGTTGGGTTGTTACATTAAAAGAGTGGATGAAAATGAGCCCTAGATTTCTCATTAATTCCCTCACAAACTCCATGTTTTTCCTCCTTAATATTCTCCTTTATTTTCTCAAGTAAATCACACATGGAATGGAGTGACATGTCCATTTCCATGTAGAATTCATGAAATGCTATGGTGGGTCCCTCTAATCCAGATGAGTGAGTGAAAGAAAGTAATCTTCATGTGGGCCCCAATCTCTAGGTAGTTGTATGTGCACATGTGGCTTCATTGTATAGCACTTTAGCTTCTCTTAGAAGCTCCCAAGGTGGTGGATTTGCACGCATTCATGCATGAGAAGTTTGCCACCCTATCTTTCAGTAGCCACACTCTCTTTTGCTTGGATAGTATTGGTCAAGCTTAGTGTTTCTAATTATATGGAATTTGATAAAGAAACTTGCATTGTACTTTCAACTCCTCCAATCTTAGTTGATGAGATGTGGTCAGCGACAATGTTTGAATGGTAGCATAGCTCTCTTTTAGGGTTTCAAGTTGTCAAAAATATGCACTTTTCTCAACTCTACCTTGATCTTGCAAAATATAAAATAAATCCTAATTAGTAATAAATTAAGTTAATCCAGGGTTAAAAATGGTAATTTTAGGGATGTTAAATGTAATATTTATATGTATATCAAATATCCCTGGACTTACATTTTCTAGTCCTCGAGCAAAACTTCAAAAGAGAAAATAGAAAATTTGAAGATCCTATTGACTTTCATAGATGCTATCATCTACATTTAGTATGTGCAGAAAGCCTTTAAACCCCTAAGTTACCATTAGTGGACAAGTTATAGTCTTGTATGGGTTTCCCGAAATGCTACACTTAAATATTTTTAAAACCACTTATGAAAGTTCCTTCATTTTTCCTTAGGGAATTTTCTTTCATTTAGTGTACATTAACTATATAGCTTTAGCATGCTAATAAAAATGAACAATAACTCAAAATCCTATCCTTGTGATAAAGATATTTTATTACGAATCAAACCTCAGTATGTGTGTGAATATATCCAACATGTGCACAATTCTTAGTCTCTAAGTAAACCATAACCTAAATTTCAATCCTAAAGTATGCAGCAACTTCAAATCTCATAAGATATAATTGACTCTCAAAAAGAAGTCACTTAGAAATGGGTAAAAGTCTCATCAATATACTAGTAGAATAATGTATATCAAAGGTAAATTACCTCATATGTTTTATAAAAAGAATGTCAACTCAGAAAGAACTAATAAATGATCTCAAGGAAAGGACACCAACTAGTAAAAATGTTTACTTTACAAGAATCCATGTACATTCATAACCACATCCAAGCCGTAGTACTCCTAAGATCAAGTTAGGTTAGTCAGTAGGACAAAACATAAGGCTTAGGATAGGGTTATCAAAGAAATTCGTATAAGGGTAACCAAAATGTCTAGAATAATATGCAAAGTTCTTCTACTATAGTAATCACAATATTCTTTTCACACATGAGAGTGAGCATTCTCCTTTTTCTTGAACAGAACCTTTTTCCACTTTTGAATTTTTCCTTCTTTGAAACATTTTGATTTTCACCTCTGAACTATACTGTTCATACTTATTCATCAAGATATTTCTTCAATTATCTCTACATACTTCTAGAATAAATTGGTAATGGATGTAATATATATTAATGTATAGGTAATGTTGAATTGGTTCACAAGAAAAAGGCTATAATATAAAGGATCAAAAGGGCTAACTAACGAAAAATAACTTAGGGTAGGCTAAAGGCTTCAAATTAAACAAGGAGCACCCCTATCGGTAATAAGATGAGGGAGATTAGACTTAGATGGTTTAGATATGTCCAACAGAGACCAAAAATAGCACTGATTAGGAGTGATGCAATCCAAGTCTAATTTTTTAAAAGGGCAATGGGGAAGAACAAAATAAAGTGGATACAAGTGGTGAGAAAAGATTTAAAACTGTTGGGACTAAATGAAGTAATGATACTTAAGCAAAGGGAATGGAGGAACAAGATTCATGTGATTGACCCCTATCAGGATAAGGTGATGATGATGAGCCACATATTCATAGTTTAGATTAAATAGTAAGTATAACTTAGAGATCTTAAAGAAATTAGCAAAGACTTATAACCAGTGTGAGTATAGAGCCATTCTTTCATTGTGAGGGTTATACATGAATTTAAAATTTTCTTCAACGGTCATTAATTCATAGTTGGTCTCATTATTCTTTGTTTAGGTCAACTATTGAGAAATCATATTAAAGCCTATACCATATCTCTTGAGTTTATGGACATATTTCAGTAATATGAAACCTAGGAAATGATAGAGGTGATCCATGTTTAACCTGGAGCCTTTAGCCTACCCTAAGTTATTTTTCATTAGTTAGCCCTTTTAAACCTTTATATTATAGCCTTTTTCTTGTGAACCAATTCAACATTACCTATACATTAATCCTATATTACATCCATAACCAATTTATTCTAGAAGTATGTAAAGATAATTGAAGAAATATCTTGATGAATAAGTATGAACAGTATAGTTCAGAGGTGAAAATCAAAGTTTTTCAAAGAAGAAAAAAATTCAAAAGTTGAAAAAGGTTATATTTAAGAAAAAGGAGAATGCTCACTCTCATGTGTGAAAAGAATATTGTGATTACTTTAGTAGAAGAACTTTGCATATTATTCAAGACATTTTGGTTACCCTTATACCAATTTCTTTGATAACCCTATCCTATGCCTTATGTTTTGTCCTATTGACTGACCTAACTTGATCTTAGGAGTACTATGGCTTGGATGTGATTATGAATGTGCAGGGATTCTTCTAAAGTAAACATTTTTACTAGTTGGTGTCCTTTCCTTGAGATCATTTATTAGTTCTTTTTGAGTTGATGTTCTTTTGATAAAACATATGAGGTAATTTACCTTTGATATACATTATTCTGCTCATATATTGATGAGAGTTTTACCCACTTCTAAGTGACTTCTTTTTTAGAGTCAATTATATCTTATGAGATTTGAAGTTGATGCAAACTTTAGGATGGAAATTTAGGTTATGGTTTACTTAGAGACTTATGATTGTGTATATATTGGATATATTCACACATATACCAAGGTTTGATTAGTAATAAAATATCTTTATCACAAGGATAGGATTTTGAGCTATTGTTCATTTTTATTAGCATGCTAAAGCTATATAGTTAATGTACACTAAATGAAAGAAAATTCCCTAAGGAAAAATTAAGGAACTTTCATAAGTGGTTTTAAAAATATTTAAGTGTAGCATTTTGGGAAACCCTTATGAGGCTATAACTTGTCCACTAATGGTAACTTAGGGGTTTAAAGGCTTTCTGCACATACTAAATGTAGATGATATCATCTATAAAAGTCAATATGATCTTCAAATTTTTCTATTTTATCTTTTGAAGTTTTGCTCGAGGACTGGAAAATGTAAGTCGATGGATATTTGATATACATATAAATATTACATTTAACATCCCTAAAATTACCATTTTTAACCCTGGATTAACTTAATTTATCAGTAATTAAGATTTATTTATATTTTGCAAGATCAGGGTAGAGTTGAGAAAAGTGCATATTTTTGACAACTTGAAACCCTAAAAGAGAGCTATCCTACCATTTGAACACTGTCACTGACCCACATCTCATCAACTAAGATCAGAGGAGTTGAAAGTACAATGCAGGTGTCTTTATCAAATTCAATATAATTAGAAACATTAAGCTTGACCAATCTATCCAAGCAAAAGAGAGTGTGGCTACCGAAAGATAGGGTGGCAAATTTCTCATGCATGAATGCATGCAAATCCACCACCTTGGGAGCTTCTAAGAGAAGCTAAAGTGCTATCCAATGAAGCCACATGTGCACATACAACTACCTAGAGATTGGGGCCCACATGAAGATTACTTCCTTTCACTCACTCATCTGGATTAGAGGGACCCACCATAACATTTCATGAATTCTACATGGAAATGGACATGTCACTCCATTCTATGTGTGATTTACTTGAGAAAATAAAGGAAAATATTAAAGAAGAAAAACATGGAGTTGGTGAGGGAATTAATGAGAAATCTAGGGCTCATTTTCATCCTCTCTTTTAACGTAACAATTATCATGATATATCTTCCATTAAGGTTATCCATGTTGCATCCAATGAGAAGTGTTTGCTATGATAAAATCAAAGAAATGTTAGGGTGGACCAATAGGAATGAAGCATGCAAGAGAGAGAGAGTGAGTGAAATTTTATTTGTGGAGAAATATTTGGTGGGCTGAGGATAGATCTTAGGAGCTCAAAATTGTGCTTTCCTAAGGAGGGAATGAGGAAGGAATTTAACATGCTTTTTGAATAGAAAATTTAATGAAATCTTAGCCATCCATCCTAGATTTATCTATGATCTTAAGGATGGAAATAAAGAGAAGGAAGTTTCCTTGAATCATGCTTGATATTTGGGTGAAGGAAAGGAGGATAGACAAGAAAGAGGGCCAGGAATGATCTAAAGGAGATCTCCACACAAAACTCCACACCTCCTTAGAGTTTTTAGGTAAGGAAAGAGAGGAAGGAGAAGGGAAGGAAGTTTCCCATAAGGAAACTCCTATCCCTCTAGGTTTTTCATGATTGGAATAAAAAGAGAAAGAAAGGATTGCAATGCAACAATACATTCCATCCCCTAGAGTTCAATGTGAAATCTTGTTGAGTTCAATTTTAGTTAAAAAACTAGCATTAGGATAGATCATCTAATCAATCAATTTTGAATTTTTAAGATTAAAAGTTCATTTTAGCTCCGATTGATCATTGAACCGTCAGTTCACAAAATTTATTGGCTAGACAATTATTGGAGATGATCAAATTATTAAAGCATGGTTAGGATGATTTTGATTGAGTTTTATATGTTGCAAATCAAACAAAATGGACATAGATGACTTAGATTGAGTTAAATGGACCAGATCATGCAAGATGAAATTTAGGAGGAAATTTCTTAGAAGGAGGATTTGAAGATAATTACAAAACTAAATTTTAAAAGGAATAACCGTTGGAACATAAAAGCTGATTGTGACGACCCAGGTTTTTGAAACATGATTTGTAAAGTATTTTGAAAGGCAGCGCCCTTAAGAGTGTAAAATTTTTTCGCAAAACAAAGCAGCGGAAATTCTTTTCTTTAGAACTTGCTTTGAAAACCCAAATCACCACTTCATACATAACATAAGTACAATTTTTGTACAAAATAAAATTCCATTGAAGGAATATACTTTTATTAAACTCCAGGATCCATCTAGTGGTTCACAGTATAGCCAAATCTAGTACAATACGTGTCCAAATTACATAATCCAAAACTCAAGCTCACCATACAATAAAACTCTCAACAAAGAAAAATACATGTCTTCAAGGGTATACCTTGAAGATTATTTTCTTCAAGTCTTCTATAGTCTTCAGCTCCTAACTCTCCTTCCCTGTATCTGAGATATTGCAACAATTACAATATCTCAGCAAGCAATGCTTGGTAGGGGATTCAAGAAACATAACATTGACAATGTAAGTCCAATACTTCATAATCCAATTATCCTTAAACATACTCTTTACTTTGTAAGTTATGTATATCTATATACCTACATACCCTTCATGGGTAAACCAATTAAATTTGTAAAAGTAGTCAAATATCATTCCCAACTAAGCTGATCAATTCTCTTCATTTTGAGAATTGAGTATTACATCTAATCTTATACTGGGAATTTCCCTTCTTGGGAAATATTGGTAATATACAATTACCTAGCATTTCATTATGCTATAACATAAGGCATTTCACTATGCCTATTCTCATATGCATCATAGTGCAAAATAATTAGAAAGGTTGCTATGTTGCAGTCTGACCCGTACTAGCGTGCTCGGATAACTGCCCTATTCACCATTGATACCATGGTGGAAAATATTATGTCACTGCCCATATGGGGGGGCAAGACTTTCACAGTTGTGGCCTTCCCATAATTGCCACCACCCGACTTTTAGCCTCTCTTTGGCAAGGCATCATAATATCATCAAATTTCAAAGAGCAGGTGGCCAAACCCTCATAACTCCTCTAGCAATAGCATTCCCCTAGGCTTATGCCTATTAAAACAAACTCACAAGCCTCTAAGCTTGTATGTAAAATAGATTTCATATATATCAGACCATATGTCTGTTTACTTAGGGCTAAAATATTTCCTAGTTCCCTATTCACTTATAGTTTAGTCCTTAACCATCTTATATGTGTTTGGTTGGATCATAAGGTATTCAAGAGATTTAATACAAGTATTATCATTACTCTTGTCAACATAAGATCATGAGTACAATCATATATGCATTCATCAAATCCTCCTACCTTTAAGGATTGATCTCTTTTCCCCAATCTTCCATGATCCTGACTGATGTATGTAATCTGTACATCCATACATATTGTCAATATATAAATTATGAACAATCTTATTGATCACTAGATCTGATGATTAGAATGATCTTTAGATCATTCATATCTAAGTATTTTTTTCTATCTCTAAGTCTTTGTGTGTCCATCTCCTTGATCTTAATCTTTCATAGATCCATTGATTGACAATCTACACATGTTGATAAAGATCAAGGTCCTAGATCTTCCATCATCTAGTTCTTCTTTGATTTAAGTTCAGTTATTGGATCATCCCTATGGAGGATGATCTTGGTTTTCTTCCTTGAATCATCTTTGATCAAGGGTTTGGATTATCTAATCTAATGAACTATAACAAGTATACTACTAAACATGCATACTAAGTACAATATAGTGTTCTTATACTTATTGTTCTTGATCATCCAAGATCTAATGGATCTTGTTTGATCATCCTTATCTTACTTACTGTTTTTATTAGGGTTAAATAATTTGCTAACCTTTTATGCTCTTATTATTATTATTCAACCAGTTAATGTGCTGGTTGAAGGTCGCTTATTCAAGCCTAAATCTAAACTGCTCCTCTTATTTCCAATTGGCTAAGGCTTACTAGCTGAATGGGTGAACACAAAGTGGTTACTTCAATCCTCATGTAAGGAGGCGTTTAGACCTCACAAATGTCAACGAAAGGTAGGGGAAGAGCGAGGCTCTATTAGATAACCCCCTATGACAACTTGGGTTTTTCCATGCATTTTTTAAATGCAATATCTAATTCCTAAAGCAGGATGCATCCCTATTTGAAAACCATTTTATAAAAACCATGCAATGCAGCGGAAAACCTTTAGTTTTAAACTCATTTTGAAAACCCCGAGTGTCATTTGCTTTCACAACAACCAAGTTAGTTTTTGAAAAGCTTTAGAAATCATAAGTGTTTTCCCCCAGATCTATCCAGTCACACCACATAGCCCAACTGTAAATAAATACAAATACATGTCCAAAGGGTTGAGAATTTACTTACATGTATAATTGTTTCCTTTTTTATTCACTTGCTCGTAGCACTAGCATAGATGTCCTCTACTCATGGATGGAATTATCCTGAAAAATGTTAACGATAGGGTGAGTATATACTATACTCAGTAGGAGTCTATCACTACTAGTTTTGCAATGCATGCTATGTTTAAAATCATGTGCTCTTAAAACATGTGTATGTTTGAACAATCATGTTCAATATCGATATTAAAAACCACTGCCAAACCGGAATACTGACGACTTAAAGAAATATCATAATCTAAGTCGAAAGTATCATATATCATAAACATAATGATATGCATCAGATGCTCAATTGAATCCAACTCATGGATATCTGGTATGGTATGGTCGACCAACCTCATATCATGCCATATGCAATGCAAATAAGTCCACGAAATCATAGGGTCCAACTATGCCCACGACCTCGCCGCCGTGTGGTCCCCGGGTACCTGAGGACACTCTATCATAGCCTCAATGGGGCCTATGACATGTCGACCCAGTGCCGTGACACCAGTGGTAGCCCCCTATACCACATGCAGTCGACGTAGGGACGTTGCCCTTTTTGGGCGTGGTACCCATCCACCTAATAGTGGTAGAGGCTGGAGGCCAACCAAAACCTCTCGGCATAGCGCCCATGAGCTTATCAGCCCAAATCATAATCAGATCAAACACGCGAAAACCTCTTTTTCAAAACTTGTCCTCTTTGGGTCCCTCACAACTGCCTGGCCCTCACAATTTCCTACCCAGCGTCTTTTGGGCACTCCAACGTCTTTTGGTAACCCTCAAGGACATGCAGTCTTTCAAAAACTCAATGTTTCACAAATCATACAATGTATGCAATTGTTTGCAAAACATATCTATGCATAATGTACATGCAATTATTTACAAAACATGTCTATGCATAAAGCATTTATCATATGTATGCTGAATTAAGTCATGCTAAACAAGTCATATACTTAAAACATGTATTCTCAAAACAATCACGGTTCTTTTAAAAAAGTCTAGTAGCGATAGAGCACCTACCTCAAAGTCTCCTGGAGTCGCGTCCTTTAGTACTCAACCCGTCCCTGGGTCTCATTTATAAACTCCTGGGTATAAATGGATACAAGGAGTCCTCATTAATTTTAATCTATTTAGACATTAGATCGTTAAATCTGTTGTTTCGGATCAAGGGTCCTTGCCTAATTCATTGCCAGGCTAGCTCCTATAATATGGACCTACTTATTCAATAGTTAAATTTTATAAATGGTCCTATGATCCTAATTTTAAAGTCTCCTTAGGTCCATGTGTCCCGGTTCCTAGGACACCCGTGCATCCTGGTTGAACCACGACCGCCTCATGTGCGTGTGCGCCTAAAGGCCGTGCCAGAGACTGCGTTTTGCACACGTACATGCATGCTCAAGTGACGCACTATGACGTGCATCATCACACGGATGCACCTTGTAGCATGGCGCGTCTTAACTCCCAGGGCACCCCGCGCATCCTGGTCGAGCTAGGACCCGTGCCCCATGTTGCATGTGTACCCAAAGGCCGTACCTGGGACAGTGTTCGCACGTGCACAAGCATGCCTATGCGACGTGCTATGACGCGCATCATCACATGGACGCACCTTGTAGTGTAGCGCGTCTCAGCTCCCAGGGCACCCTGTGCACCTTGGTCGAGCTAGGACTCGTGCCCCATGTCGCGCGCGCACCTGAAGGCCGCACCTGGGACAATGTACGCATTGTCGTACACCTGGAACCTGTCCCAGGGACCTAGTCCCAGGTGCACGTGGTGCTTGACGTCCTTGGGACGCCTGGCTTGTGCAGGTCCGGCCCAAGCCGTCTTGGGCGTTTTCCGACCAAGAACCCGGCTGGAAAACGACCGGAAAGGACCAGGGAAAGTGGAAGGGAAGAGGAGGAAAGGAAAATGGCTTACCTGGGTCGCTGGTGATGGCGCTCTTCCCACCTGAAAACTCTATGTTCCCCAGAAATCGTGAAGAGGGAAATCCCATCGTCGTGCAAGGCTAGAAAAGAGAAGAGAGGGGAGACGGAAATGGGATGGGCGGCCTGACTTGGGCCTGGCCATTGCCAAAAAACTCAGGGAAGATGGTTTGAGATGGGTTTCCGATTTTTCCAAAAACCCCAGTCTCAAACGGCTGGAAAAATGCCAAAAAATCACATTCTTTGGAGAGGGGAGATGGGGTTTTTATAGACCAGCTATGGCGGTGCTACCATTAGCGGTGGCAGATCCCTCTAGAAAAATCGGGATCGAGGGTTTCTGGGAGGGTCTAAAGGCTGAAGACTACAGGGGTTGCCGTTATCAAAACGGCCCCCTGTGTTTTTCGTCCCCTTTCGTTTTTTCGTTTTTCTATTTAATTTTCAAAAATACCCCTATCTCTCAACGGCTATAACTTCCTCATACGAGCTCCGTTTTGGGTGATTTTTGAGGCGTTGGATTCCATTTTTTGGGTAGAATCTAATGGTATTAAGTTTCCTCACAAACTCCTTCGTTTACTATTTTAAATAAAGTGAAACATTTAACTCAGTTTATTTCCTATAGAATGTTTAATTTTCATTAAAAATAGTGTACATTGCTCGAGCATTACACCCCCTTAACCACTATGTTCATCATTCACTAGAATGATCATAGCTCAACCTTTCATAAGGTTCCTATAAGCATATTTACCCTAAGTACTCTTTCTAATGGATTTTAATTAAGTTCATGAATATTTATAATGTCATTCATGGGGTTTATTATTCTTTTCCTAATTTGGGCCAAGGACTTGATAATCCTTATATTGTCCTACTAACTATAGCCCTTACTACTTAAGTCCAAAGTACTCCATTCTTATTTGTGTAATGAAACTCTACTTTCTCATTAGAATACATTTTTGATGTTTTATGCTCTTTATCTCATAACAAGTAAATCTACTAATAATATTCAACCATAAATGAATTATAAATTCAAAGCATAAAACTACATAATTTAACATTCAATGATAATGAGGCAAGGTACTTAAATTAAATCTAACACCTTATAATAACAATGAAATCAAATATCATGCTAAAGTCTAAATGTTATACTAGAATGCTTTATAACATAATTATATTTAAAAATCTCTGAAACTAATTACATTAACATTTTTAGAAACCTTTACTTATGATCCAACCATTTGATCTTAGATCTTTTCCTTTGATTAAGAATTTTAGTTATATTTAGGGAATTTTCTTTATTAAGGTCAAAAGATCATATTGATCTATTTTTGTCATAATCCATTCATGATTTTCTTGGATTTCATCATATCAACATTTATTCTTTCCATCCCAAGGATCTGATCACACTTGATCTCATTGATCAAGTGGGTCCCTTTGTATTTTTAGGGTTTTTCTACCATAATGGGTAGATCCCTTAATATATCTCATATATATCCAATTAAACCATAGATCTCACTTTATTTCAATATTATATCATTATTAAAACATATTTTCAAGATCTGATCATCTCATATCTTGAAGATCTAGGTAATTGGAAACTTGTTTCTTTAATACAGAAAGGTTTTACTGAATAACATGTCTATTTTATCATTTCATCAGAGAATACAGGTTTCAAGCTTTCTATAGCTTCTTTCCGATCTCAATTTGGAGTTCAGATGACTCCGGAATTGAATTTGGAAGTTCACAGTCCTTCCTAGGGCCTGGATTTGATCGGGGCCCAAGGAATGGATGGCCCAGATTAGTCGGGGGGAACGCGCATGGTTCATCGAGCGCATCCGCTACGACGAAATGCAGAAGCGCCCGCACGATACATCCACGGAAGCGCGCAGAACGCGTTCGTTTTGTTGGGCGCATCTGCTGCGATGAGAGGTGGAAGCGCCCGCGTGGGGCATCCATGGACGCACAAGGAACGTCATCCGTCCGATCAGGAGATCGAACAGTCCATTTGGACTGTCCAATCATTCCCCTCTCAATTGAGGGCCCAAAACGTCTTAGATCTTTGTGAAAATTCTACCCTAGAGGTTTTGGACCCTTCTGGATCGATTGGTATAGTCAGAATTTTCTTTTCAGCACTCTATCATCCAGAATTAAGGATTCTGGTGTTTACTTTATTTTAACCTTTTTATTACCAAAATAAATTACAGTAAACTAAAATTACATAAAAAAGTACTAAGCATCTATAGAAAGGATTTCCACCTACCTGATTGGAGAAAAAACCTCAGTTATATGCCCAATTTAAAAAAATACCTTGTTGATGTAGATATGGCCTAAGATCCACCTTTCTTGCAAATTTTCGTTATTTGAACCGTTGGATATTGAAATTTCCTTGGGGGTTTTGTAGAATAGATATGTTGGGAAGTTTTGGACAGTGGAATTGATCAAATTAGATCTAGAACAGAGTGCCTAATTGATTTTAGGTCTCTTGTTCCAATCTAAAAAGAAAAACAAATTGAAAAGAGATCTATCTCTTGAAAATTTTGGGTTTTTGGGGAGGGATCTAGATCTAATTTTTCAGGGAGAGTGAAGAGAATTTCATGGGGATTTTATGAGGATGTTTGGGGCTGTATTTACAGGCATTTTGGGTCTTTTTACATGATTATAATATTTTATTTTTTATTATTAAATGGCATGAAAGTCTCTCATCCTCCATTTTTTTCCTCCCCAAGACCAGCTGATGTTTGTTGACCCATGACGTCACATGAACTGCTGATAAGATTGGTTGTTGGGTCCCTTGTGGGCCCCATGTGGGCCCCATATGGTGTAAAAAGACCGTTTTGCCATATATGCATAAAATTTTGGGTTTTATTTCCATGATCTCGGATTTGAGTGTACTTAGTGGCATTGGATTCGTATTTCTCAGTACATTCTAAATTTTGATGCCTCATATTTTGATTTTTGGGTAGAATTACTATTTTACCCTTTTTGTCCAAAAAATGAAGGAACTTAAGGATTTCTCATCCGAATTCAGAATTTGTCGTGCTTACAGTCATTTTGAAGGGTTTGCTAAGTTTAATTTAGTTTTACATGTCTTATGATTTGATTGTACTTTTGTAAAACATATATTCTAAATAACCCTAATATTTTAGCCTGAAATCTCTGAAACTCAAACTTTATTGATTTTCTCAATCAATTACAAAAATTGGGGTTATTACAATCTTCCCCCCTTACAATAATTTCGTCCTCGAAATTTGTAATACAACTCACTTAGGAGTTTTCACAATTCTTTCATAGCCTTACACATGTGGCCTTGCCACTTATGGAAATTCTATTTCCTTTCGTCCCTTTTCTATACTACCTTTTTCTCAAAGGTTAAAATGCTCATCCATGACTAACCTTAATAATGCTCTATATAATAAAGCTGGTTCTTGCTAGAATTTCCCAAAAAGTGTTAATAACTCTTATTGAGTTATCCCTTTCGTTTCAAAAACCTTCTATTTCACTTGACTGGTAATTTTCACCAATCTTTCCATACTTTACAATTTTCCATTATACCTTCTATTGCTCATCCTCATTCTTTTTCAACATATAAAGTTTTGACATAGCTTTCCTACTATGTATCAACATATAAAGTTTGGACATAGCTTTCCTACTATGTATAGTCCTTAGACTTCCTATAATACATATTGATTAGATTCAACTTCAATTATTGTTCTTTGTAACAACCTTCCAATCTTTGGAAATAATTTTCTCTTTTCTTATTATTCCATTATTTGGAAGTGTATACTATAACGCCCGAGAAGTTTACACTATTTTTAACAAAAATTGGACATTCTATGGGAAATGGACTGTGTTGAATGTTTGATTTCATTTAAAATAGTAAACGAAGGAATTTGTGGGGGAACTTAGTACCGTTAGATTCTACTAGAAAAATGGAATCCAACACCTCAAAAATCACCCAAAACAGAGTTCGTATGAAGAAGTTACAGCCATTCAAAGATAGGGGTATTTCTGGAAATTAAACAAAAAAACGAAAAAGGACAAAAAACACAGGGGGCCGTTTCGATAACGGCACCCCTTGTCGTCTTCAACCTCTAGACCCCTCTAGAAACTAGTTTTTCCCGATTTCTTTAGAATACACTAGGGGAAATGGCGGCACCGCCATTGAGGAGCACCGCCTTTCACTCCTCTATAAAAATCCCAACTCCCCCTCTCCAAAAACACAATTTTTCCAGTCATTTTGAGATTGGGGTTTCCGGAAAAATCGAAAACCCATCCCTCTGTGTTTTCCGACAATGGCTAGGCGAAGTCAGGTCAGCCATTGCCATTCTCCCCATTCCCCTCTCTTCCCTTTTCGATCTTGGCATGGGGATTTCCTCTTCATGAAATTCCGGTGGAATGGGGTTTTCAGAACCGGAACGGAGGACGACCAGGCACAGGGAGTGCCATCACCGGCTGCCCAGGTAAGCTATCCTTCCCTTCCACTTCCCCAGGTAAAAACTAGGCTGGACCTAGCATTTTTCAGCCGAAAATTACAGAACCCAGGACAGGACCGACAAGGGAGACGGTCCTAGGCATGGTGCGTGATGCACACCTGACTGAGCCTATGGACAGACCCTAGGCACGCCACTATGCACGAGGGCACGCGACTGTGTATGGGCATGGCCTCGATGCATCCAAGCATAGTCTAGGTTCGACCGAGACGCATGGGCAGCCCGAGAGCCAAGGCACATTTCGACTACACCAAGGTATGTTCGCGTGTGGTCATCTAGGACGCGCGTCATAGCACGTCGCTTAGGCATGCTTGTGCATGTGCGAACACTGTCCCAGGTACGACCTTTGAGTACGTGCGCAACATGGGGCACAGGTCCTAGCTCGACCAGGATGCACGGGGTGCCCTGGGAGCTGAGACGTGCCATGCTACAAGGTGCGTCCATGCGATGATGCGCGTCATAAACTACAGAGCTTAACTATTGGAAGGTAGATCCATATCATAGGATCTAGCTTGGCAATGAATTAGGCAAGGACCTTGGACCCAATAGGTAGAGCTAGCGGTCTAATGCCTAAATAGATTGGAATTAATAAGGACTCCTTGTATCTATTCATACCCAGGAGTTTATAAATGAGACCCAGGGACGGGTTGAGTGATAAAGGACGCGACTCCAGGAGACTTTAAGGTAGGTGCTCTATCGCTACTAAACTTTTTAAAAGAGCCATGATTGTTTTGAGAATGTATGTTTTAAGTATAAGTATATGACTTATTTAGCATGACTTAATTCAGCGTATATATGATAAATGCTTTATGCATAGATATGTTTTGCAAACAAATGCATATATTGCATGATTTGTGAGCATTGAGTTCTTGAAAAATTGCATGTCCTTGAGGGTTACCAAAAGACGTTGGAGTGCCCAAAAGACGCTGGGTAGGCAGTTGTGAGGGCTAGGCAGTTGTGAGGAACCCAAAGAGGACAGGTTTTGAAAAATACATTGCACATATATTGCCAAGACATGTGCTACATGCATAGATTGCATGATAAGTGTAGCCTTGACCGATGAGGGCGGGCCAGAGAGAGCTAACAAGGCTTCTAGGTTGGCAGGCTTCTAAGCTGTCAGGCTTCTAGGCTAGCAGGCTTCTAAGCTGTCAGGCTTCTAGGCAGGGTTATGACTTTGAATGCAATACTTGCATGAGCAGATTTTATGCATTGCATGCATGTTTTACAACCGATTGCATAAATTGCATGATTTACGATGAAGAAGTGTCATATGCCCCGTGGAGGTTATGACGCTGTGTCCTCAGGTATTCAGGGACCACACGGCAGTGAGGTCGTGGGCATAGTTTGGGCCCTATGGTTTCGTGGATTTACTTGCATTGCATATGTCATGACATGAGGTTGGTCCACCATACCATATATCCATGAGTTGGATTCAGTGGAGCATCGTATGCATATCATTATGTTTATGATATATGATACTTTCGACTTGGATTATGCTATTCTTTAAGTTGTCAGTATTTCAATTCGACAGTGGTTTTTAATATCGATATTGAATGAGATTGTTCAAACATGCAAATGTTTTAAAGAGCATATGATTTTAAACATAGCATGCATTGCAAAACTAGTAGTGATAGACTCCTACTGAGTATAGTATATACACACTCTATCCTAAACATTTTTTAGGATAGTTCCACTCACAAATAGAAGACATCTCAGGAGATATTAGTGCTATGAGCAAGTGGATAAACAAAGGAGACAACTATACATGTGTAATGACCCCAAATTTTGTAATATTAAAAGCCCATAAAAAAAAAAAAAAGTTCAGTTTTAAAGATAAGGGCATTTTGGTCATTTCACTAGTAGCCTTAACTAAACCCAGGAATTTGGTCCTAAAAGTGGTTCCATTAGATCCGTCTCAGAAAAAGAAATCCAACAAGACCAAAATCACCCAAAACGGAGTTAAAATGAGCAAGATATGGCCCTTTTAAGTTCAGGGGCAAAATTGTAAATTTCACAAAACGACTTAACCTGAAAAAACACAGGTGGCTGTTTTGATACGGGCACCCCGTTGTCTTCAACCTCCTAGAGGTTTTTGGAACGGCGGTGTTTCAAGAAGAAACCACCGCCATTCTAGAGGATTCCCCACCGCCATTCAAAGGCGGTTAGAAACCCTCCAGAACCCTCTTTAAAAGCTCTATAAATAGAGCTCTTGGGTGCCTCTAATGGCAGCCCAAAAGCCTTGGAGAAAACTAGTCATGAAGCAGTGACCAAAGGGGAAAAACATGGAGAGAAAACCACCCACGAAGCAGGTACGCACAAAAAAACCCCGAACCCATCTCCACCATAGTTCCAGGAATGATTTCCCTAGGTGTTTTCATGAAAAACCGTGGAGAATAGGCCTCCAGGAGAGCCACAAAGACCCCTGGGACGTCCCCAGGCCACACTGGTTTGACAGGGTCAAACCAGGTCACTAACAGGCGGGACGATCCAATAGGACCGTCCCACGTCGACGCAGGTCGACGCCGTTTGAAAATCCAAACGGGCGCGTCCATGGACGCGCCCGCTAAAGAGAAGGACGTACGAAGTTGTATCGAGCGTTTGCAGACGCGCCCGCTGAGGTGTGCGCCGCAGACGTGCAGCGCACTAGCAAAGCGTCGTTTTTTTGGTTATTTGAGAATGCTGGGCGCACGTCGCAGACGCGCAACGCCCTAGCATTCCTCCTTTTTTGTCTTTAAGACTCTATGTACATACAAAATTAAAATGCTTATAACTTGAGATCTAGAGCTCCAATTGAGGTGCCGCAAAAGGTGTTGTGTCCATATCGACAACGCGGACACATTCAAACCATAAAATATCTAATCAAGGCCCAATCAAAGGTGGGCATGACCCTTAGAATAGGATGGTGGCGCGTGACCACTAGAACTTTGGAAAACTGAGAATACCAAGGCCAAATTAGGACCTTAGGACACCCATAGGCATAGGGATGGACCCCTAATGCCTAAGTAATAAGACCTAACTACTCTAAAACCATGAAAGATAGGTTAAACTAACGTTGAATCCCCAAACCATGTTCAGGAGCATATGAGGACAAGAGGATTAACACGACCTAGTCAGGTCGGTGCTCTATCACTATTAGATTCTTTTAAAAGAACTATTGTTATTTGAGAACATATGTTTTAGACATATGATTTGATTTGCATGTGATTTGTATGAATAAATTCAGCATGCTTGTTAAATGCTTTGTACATAGCCATGTTTTGGAATGACTGCATATACATTATGCACATACATGTGTTGCAAACAAGTGCATGCATTGCATGATTTACGTACTTGCAAAGATTGCATGTCCTTGAGGGTTGCCAAAAGACCCTGGAGTACCGAGGGCCAGGCAGTTGTGAGGGACCCAAAAGAGGACAAGTTTTAACAAAAGGTTTTGACTTATCTTATGTGATTTGGGCAAGTAAGCCCGTGGGTGCTATGCCGAGGGGTCTAGGTTGGCCACCCGGCCTCTACCACTAATAGGTGGATGGGTACCACGCCCAAAAAGAGGCAAGTCCCTACGTCAACTGCATGTGGTACAGGGGGCTACCACTGGTGTCATGGCACTAGGTCGGCGTGTCATAGGCCCCGTGGAGGCTATGACCAAGTGTCCTCAGGTACCTGGGGACCACACGGCGAGGAGGCCGTGGGCATAGTGGACCCTATGGTTTGATGTGCATTTCATATAGCATGATATGAGGTTGATCGACCATACCATACTAGAGATCCATGAGTTGGACTCCATGAGGCATCTATTGCATATCATGATGTCATCATATATATGATACTTTCACTTTTGGATTATGTGATCTTTTAAGTTATGAGAATTTCAGTTGATTATGGATTCTTATACTGATGTTGAACTCGACTATTCAAACATACGCATATTTTGAATTTCAGTTAATTATGGATTCTTATACTGATATTGAACTCGAGTATTTAAACATACGCTTATTTTGAATTTCAGTTGATTATGGATTCTTATACTGATATTGAACGCGAGTATTCAAACATACGCATGTTTTGAATGAGCATATGATTTTGAAACATCTCATGCATTTATAAAACTAGTAGTGATAGGCCCTACTGAGTATATTATATACTCACCCAATCCTTAACATTTTTCAGACATCAATAAGCACTCAAGGACAAGATACGTCCGTATGTATCATGGTTCAGGACAGCTTCACTCACAAAGAGGACATCTATGTTAGTGCTATGAGCAAGTAAATCCAAAAGGAGACAAATACACATGTAAGTAAACTCTCAACCCTTTGGACATGTGTTTGTACTTAATTACAGTTGGGCTGTGCATTGTGACTGGAAAGACCTGGGGAAAAACATTTATAATTTCTGAAGTTTTTCAAAAACTACCTTAGTTGTTGTGAAAGCAAATGACACTCGGGGTTTTCAAAAATGAGTTTAAAACTAAGGTTTTCCGCTGCATTGCATGGTTTTTTTAAAATGGTCTTTCAAATAGGGATGCATCCCGCCTTAGGAAATTAGACCTTGCATTTAAAAATGCATGAGAAAACCCGGGTCATCACAACATGTGAGTAAACTCT
The DNA here is from genome assembly GCA_035236585.1 of Warburgia ugandensis. Taxonomy (NCBI): domain Eukaryota; kingdom Viridiplantae; phylum Streptophyta; class Magnoliopsida; order Canellales; family Canellaceae; genus Warburgia; species Warburgia ugandensis. Next base: position 58,216,264 of record CP141128.1, read on the forward strand.
CTACCCTTTGGACGTGTATTTGTATTAATTTACAGTTGGACTGTGTGTTGTGACTAGAAAGACCTAGGGAAAAACATTTATGATTTTTGAAGTTTTTCAACAACTACTTTGATTGTTGTGAAAGCAAATGACACTCAGGGTTTTCAAAATGAGTTTAAAACAAAAGATTTTTCGCTGCATTGCATGGTTTTTATAAAATGGTTTCCAAAAAGGGATGCATCCCGCCTTAAGAATTAGATATTGCATTTAAAAATGCATGAGAAAACCCGGGTCGTCACATATACTTTATTTCTTCTCTACAGTTCATAATTCTTTACTATTTCCTTCTATTGACAACTTCTTGTCAAATTCTGTCCTTGAATAATAGTTTCCTTGTAATGAATCTTTCCTCATTCCCATCCATTATTTTTGTAACACTCTTTCAGTGCCATTTTATTCGTAATACTTGACTTTCTACATTTTTCCATCCAAGATAGTGTCATTTAATTCTGCATATATATTCCTGATCCTCTTTTGTTATTTCTTTCTCATATTTAGAACAATATTCAGAACATTCTCACAATCTATGATAATATTTATGTCTTTTCCTCTTATATATATATTTATATGTCATAGGCTTCAAAATTTCTAGATTTTGCATTTCCTCATGCTTCTTTCAAAGCATACCTGATAACCTTTATCATATCATACTAACTCTTTATTTGCGATATTCTTGATAATTTCAATTAAAAGAGTCCATATTGACTTTGTAATCATGCCTTCTCAAATCTTTACAAACACCATAATTTATCAACTAGTCTTTAATTCTCAACAATCTATTATCAACTCATTTAGGATTTATGTAACCAATGGCAAAACTTCACCAAAAGAATGTCCTTATGTTATAAAATCAATAAGAGATATATTTCTCTAATTGTCATTGTCATTTCATATTTTGATCTCATATTCCACCTTTGTTGGGTCAAATTCCATGCTATCCTTAAAATTGATATAACCTAAACTTTGCTTTCTTTAACAAGACAAGTTTTGTAAGTGTCTAACATATATGCCCTGAATGCTCTTGATTTCTTGAAATCTATTTCCATATATCATTACCACTTCATTCAATATATTTCATTCTCCTCAAATTCATGAACATCTGTTATCTAACTCATAGAACTTTTAAAATTTGATTTTGATTTTATACTTTGATGTTGCATTTCCAATTCCCAATTAATAAATTTGAAAATGCTCATCCTTATAGAGAAAAAGGATACTTAATTTCCTCAACATCATTTATGCATCCTTATATTGATTCCTCCTTTTTCTTTTCCTAAAAGAAATTTGTTACTCTCATAATGTAAATTGCTATAATCACTCCATATCCTTAAAAAGTTGTTCTTTCAACTCATTCATATAATTTGATGTTCTTTTCCTCAACTATTATAGATATTTTCTCATTCAATCTCATGTAAGACTGAAAATCCTCAAACTATCTTAAAATTTCTAATCACTTATTTCTCCAACAATTTGGATTCATAACTCATTCACAATCATCTTTAAACTTAAATTCAACAACCAATATTTGTTTTCATTTCTCATGTTTTATTTCACCTTTCCTCCAAAATTATATTTCCCCTTACTATATTTCTTAAATCTTTCAATATCACCAACTCCATCATGTAATTGGAAGTAATATCTCTATTCATAGTTAGCTCTTCATTTGCCTTGATCAATAAGATGTACTCCTCTTCATGATATTCAATGACTATATTTTTCTAATCAATATTTCTGTTTGTTTTCATGTTCCATGACCATGATAATCAATGTCTATATTTTCCTAATCAATATTTCTCTTTGTTTTCATGTTCCATGACCATTTTACCATCTATACCAAAGGTACTTCTCTTTATGATTGTTCCAAAATTATTTTCAATAGCACCAAAGTTATTATATCAATAATTCTTTAATCCTTGAAAATCCTCTAGTGCTAATTTCCACAATGATTTGTCATACCTTTATAATTTCTAACTTGGTGATTTCATAATTATTGTACCATATATAGAACTATAATTTCTTTGTTAACCATATATTGTCATGGTTTAATTGTCTTTCTTAATAAGTTTGGGATCATATTTTTGTCCCTTTAACATATCTAACTCTCTTTTTCCTTTTCATTTTATTCTAATATCAAAGATCATCTCTTCATGTTCTAAAATTTTAGCATTTCTCCACTAAAGCCTTTGCCTCACTAATTTTGGAGAAAAATACTTGCTTAACTCCTTACTCATATTTATTTCAAACTATTCTCATTTATAAATTTTGAACTTTCTCACCTATCTCCTTAAATTTCTTTCAAGCCATATCCTCTCTATTTTGATGATTAATTTCATTTTACTAATTGCCATAATACTATACATGTAGCAATTCTAATTCCTACATTTATATTTCTTTATATATTTAATGTTAACTTTGAATTTTACAATACTTCTAATGTTTTCATCTTTAACACCCATTTCTCATAAATCTCCATTTCACCTTTTCTATAAGGTTGGAATTTTTTATTTTATCTTATTTTCCAATTTATCACTTTTTTCTCTTTATCTCCATTTCTTCGCTTAGTAACAATTATATACATACTTCACTTAATAATGGTTACATACATACTAGTATTAACGTACTTTGTATGTTTACTCAGGACTTTAGGTTAGACCTGAACATCATACCTTACATCTATTGTAATGTTTTTCCTATGAATTTCTATATCTTATTATTCCCTCTATTGGAATTCTTATTTGCTAAGTAGTATTTCTAATCCTTTCATCCAATAATATCTACTGGTACTAAACTATTCCTTCATTACACTAACTCTTTCTATACTCATTCTCAACTAATGAGTTTAACTCTTTCTATACTCATCATTCACTAATGAGTTACTCTTTCTTCACAAATGAGTCTACTCTTTCCATATTCCTCAAATAATGAGTTTAACTCTTTCCTCACTAATGAGTCAAATCTTTACATCCTCTTCAACAAATGAGGCTAGTCTTTCAAGACTTATCCTTCACTAATGAGTTAACTCCTGTTATACTTATCTCTTAACTAATGAGTTTATCACATAACTCCTTCTCATCAACTAATAACTTATCTCTTATTCACTCACTGCAGGTTGAACCTGAGCCTACGTACTTGGTATTTCTACAGAGGTAATGAACCTTGGGTTTGTTGTAGGTGAGGAAGAAGGTTCTTCAACACCCTTGTCATCATCTCTTCCAGATTGCTCATTGTTACTCTTTCCATATTGTCTACTGGAGTATTTTGAGTTGCCTGTCTTGTGACTCTCTTTGGTGGCATCTGTTCATAATTTCTATCAATCTTCTATACAACTACTTCTATCTTAATCTAGACTTGGATTATAATCTCTCCTTTGGACATATTTGTACTGTACTGTGACTGGATGAATCACTCTGATACCAACTGTGATGACCCAGGTTTTTGAAACATGATTTGTAAAGTATTTTGAAAGGCAAGGCCCTTAAGAGTGTAAATTTTTTTTGGTTGGATCATAAGGTATTCACTTATAGTTTAGTCCTTAACCATCTTATATGTGTTTGGTTAGATCATAAGGTATTCAAGAGATTTAATACAAGTATTATCATTACTCTTGTCAACATAAGATCATGAGTACAATCATGTATGCATTCATCAAATCCTCCTACCTTTAAGGATTGATCTCTTTTCCCCAATCTTCCATGATCCTGACTGATGTATGTAATCTGTACATCCATACATATTGTCAATATATAAATTATGAACAATCCTATTGATCACTAGATCTGATGATTATAATGATCTTTAGATCATTCATATCTAAGTATTTTTTTCTATCTCTAAGTCTTTGTATGTCCATCTCCTTGATCTTGATCTTTTATAGATCCATTGATTGACAATCTACACATGTTGATAAAGATCAAGGTCCTAGATCTTCCATCATCTAGTTCTTCTTTGATCTAAGTTCAGTTATTAAATCATCCCTATGGAGGATGATCTTGGTTTTCTTCCTTGAATCATCTTTGATCAAGGGTTTGGATTATCTAATCTAATGAACTATAACAAGTATACTACTAAACATGCATACTAAGTACAATATAGTATTCTTATACTTATTATTCTTGGTCATCCCAGATCTAATGGATCTTGTTTGATCATGCTTATCTTACTTACTGTTTTTATTAGGGTTAGATAATTTACTAACCTTTTATGCTCTTATTAGTATTATTCAACCAGTTAATGTGCTGGTTGAAGGTCGCTTATTCAAGCCTAAACCTAGACTGCTCCTCTTATTTTCAATTGGCTAAGGCTTACTAGCTGAATGGGTGAACACAAAGTGGTTACTTCAATCCTCATGTAAGGAGGCGTTTAGACCTCACAAACGTCAACGGAAGGTAGGGGAAGAGCGAGGATCTATTAGATAACCCCCTTAACCACTATGTTCATCATTCACTAGAATGACCATAGCTCAACCTTTCATAAGGTTCCTATAAGCATGTTTACCCTAAGTACTCTTTCTAATGGATTTTAATTAAGTCCATGAATATTTATAATGTCATTCATGGGGTTTATTATTCTTTTCCTAATTTGGGCTAAGGACTTAATAATCCTTATATTGTCCTACTAACTATAGCCCTTACTAATATAGTCCAAAGTACTCCATTCTTATTTGTGTAATGAAACTCTACTTTCTCATTAGAATACATTTTTGATGTTTTATGCTCTTTATCTCATAACAAGTAAATCTACTAATAACATTCAACCATAAATGAATTATAAACTCAAAGCATAAAACTACATAATTTAACATTCAATGATAATGAGGCAAGGTACTTAATTAAATCTAACACCTTATGATAACAATGAAATCAAATATCATGCTAAAGTCTAAATGTTATACTAGCATGCTTTATAACATAATCATATTTAAAATGCTCTGAAACTAATTACATTAACATTTTTAGAAACCTTTACTTATGATCCAACCATTTGATCTTAGATCTTTTCCTTTGATTAAGGATTTTAGTTATATTTAGGGAATTTTCTTTATTAAGGTCAAAAGATCATATTGATCTATTTTTGTCATAATCCATTCATGATTTTCTTGGATTTCATCATATCAACATTTATTCTTTCCATCCCAAGGATCTGATCATACTTGATCTCATTGATCAAGTGGGTCCCTTTGTATTTTTAGGGTTTTTCTACAATAATGGGTAGATCCCTTAATATATCTCATATATATCCAATTAAACCATAGATCTCACTTTATTTCAATATTTTATCATTATTAAAACATATTTTCAAGATCTGATCATCTCAAATCTTGAAGATCTAGGTAATTGGAAACTTGTTTCTTTAATACAAAAAGTTTTTACTGAATAACATGTCCATTTTAGCATTTCATCAGAAAATAGAGCAAGCTTTCCATAGCTTCTTTTCCGATCTCAATGTGGAGTTCAAATGACTTCGGAATTGAATCTGGAAGTTCACAATCCTTCCTAGGGCCTGGATTTGTTCTGGGCCCAAGGAATGGACGGCCCAGATTAGTGGGGCGGAATGAGCCAAGCGGAACTCGCTCGGTTCGTCGGGCGCGTCCGCTACGACGAAATGCTGAAGCGCCCGCACGACGCATCCACAGACGCGCACAGAACGCGTTCATTTCGTCAGGCGCGTCTGCTGCGATGAGAGGTGGAAGCGCCCGCATGGGGCATCCACGGACGCGTAAGGAACGTTGTCCATCCAATCAGGAGATCGGATAGTCCATTTGGACCGTCTAATCATTCCCCTCTCAATTAAGGGCCCAAAACTTCTTAGATCTTTGTGAAAATTCTACCCTAGGGGTGTTGGACCCCTCTAGATCGATTGGTGTAGTCAGAATTTTCATCTGAGCACTCTATCATCTAGAATTAAGGATTCTAGTGTTTACTTTATTTTAACCTTTCTATTACCAAAATAAATTACAGTAAACTAAAAATTACATAAAAGAGTACTAAACATCTATAGAAAGGATTTCCACCTACCTGATTGGAGAAAAAACCTCGGTTATATGCCCAATTTAAAAAAATACCTTGTTGATGAAGATATGGCCTAAGATCCACCTTTCTTGCAAATTTCTATTGTTTGAACTGTTGGATCTTGAAATTTCTTTGGGGGTTTTGTAGAATAGATATGTTGGGAAGTTTTGGACAGTGGAATTGATCAAATTAGATCTGGAACAGAGTGCCTAATTTATTTTAGGTCTCTTGTTCCAATCTAAAAAGAAAAACAAATTGAAAAGAGATCTATCTCTTGGAAATTTTGGGTTTTTTGGGAGGGATCTAGATTTAATTTCTCACGGAGAGAAGAGAATTTTGTGGGGATTTTATGAGGATTTTTGGGGCTGTATTTATGGGCATTTTAGGTCTTTTTCCATGATTATAATATTTTATTTTTTATTATTAAATGGCATGAAAGTTTCCCATGCTCCATTTTTTTCTTCCCCATGCCCCATTTTTCTTCCCCAAGACCAGCTGATGTTTGTTGACCCATGACATCACGTGGGCTACTGATAAGATTGGTTGTTGGGTCCCTTGTTGGCCCCATGTGGGTCCTACATGGTGTAAAAAGACTATTTTGCCATTTATGCATAAAATTTTGGGTTTTATTCCCATGATCTCAGATTTGAGTGTACTTAGTGGCGTTGGATTTGTATTTCTCAGTACATTCTAAATTTTGATGTCTCATATTTTGATTTTTTGGAGATTTTGATTTTTGGGTAGAATTACTATTTTACCCTTTTTGTCCAAGAAATGAAGGAACTTAAGGATTTCTCATCCGAATTCAGAACTTGTCCTGCTTACGATCATTTTGAAGGGTTTGCTAAGTTTAATTTCAATTTTACATGTCTTACAATTTGATTGTACTTTTATAAAAAGTATATTCTAAATAACCCTAATATTTCAGGCCGAAATATCTAAAACTCAAACTTTATTGATTTTCTCAATCAATTACAAAAATTGGGGTTATTACACTGATAAGGACTCAAACTTAGGTTCCTAATTAGAAATCTAATAGAGAAAAGTTTGAGGGTTCCACAAGACATAAGTCATACTTAGGAGGCAAACACTGGATGATGTATGGGGCGGGGGGGGGGTGAAAGGGAGACCTGAAGAAGAGAATCCTATGGGGAGGGGAAGAGGAACAATCAACAAAGAAGGCTCCTTCCTAGCCATCACTCCCACCATCCCAATCCTCTCTTGTATGCCTTCTTCTTGTTTACCACTTGTTTTCCCTATTCCCACCACATTCCCCCCGCTGCTTCCCACCATTATTTTCAATCCTTGCTTCACCATCTAATCTTTCCTCTAGTCAATCACCATCCCATCCTATAGTCCATGTTCTCCATTGTTTTCCCCTCTTTTCCCCCTTGTTTCTCCCTTTAATGATAGTGCTTTTCAATCTTTCTTTCCATCATGTCTGTCTCTAGGTTTTTCTATGCGTTAGCTATGTTTTCCCCTCTTTTCTACTATCATCTTCTCTATTTCATCCTTTGTTTCCTACTTTTATTTCATTTTTGGCTTCTTTATCTACTTCATTCATTATCCAGTCATTGTTCGCCACTATTATTCATTGTCGATTTTCCATTTGCAATCATCATCTTCTCCAATTTTCCATCCCTTCTGATCACTGTCATTTGTTTCTTTGCTATGTTTTCTGTGAAATTTTCATTTTTTTTTTTAGTCTTCCTTTGTTTCAAGGAAAATCCATTTTGGGTTTCACCTCAGCTTCCCCTTCTCCCATCATTTTGAGAAGTTTGAAATGACACAAGGAGCTATTTAAAATAGCTCCCTGCACTAGCGTCTCCTTCTTCTTCCCTAGTTTCACCTTTTAAGAGAAAACCAAAAATTCAATGCTGCCCTTAATCCCTTTTATCTAATTCCAGATGTGTCATGTTTCATCTTTTTATGTTTTGTCTTTTTCTTAATAAGCCCCCATACTTTACTATTTCAATCCCTATCTATAGGGTGTTTGATTAAGGCCTAACCAAATCAATGGTTCACCCTTAACTCATGGTCCAACTTAATTTTTGTGTCATCTTTTTTTCTGATCTAGAATCCGCCATTAGATGTTCATATGTTAAATTTTCAACTAACCATTAGCTTTGATCTTACATCTAGAATTCAGATAGTCAATCTAAACTATCCAAATCTTAAGTTAATCCATCAATTCAGATCATTAATTTTTTGGAAAATTTTCATAATCTGACCATTGAATCAGCAATCAAGGATATGAGTGTTTGATTGGTTAGGGTTGATCAACTTGGATGTGACCAGATCTAGAGAATTTCACTATGATCAAGCTAGGGAAGTTGAATTGAGTTTCTTATTTTATTTAATTCCTTTTCATGTAAATTTAGAACTATGTATTTTTAGTTAATTAATACATCTAAGTTTGTTTCAGTGCATTGTTCTCTAATTTTTGTAATTTTAGTTAATTTTAGAAGTTATATTTTATTTAAACTCCACTTTTTAAGTCGAGTTCCCATGAGATCACTTGTACTTACACAAACTATACTACAATAGTCCATGGACTTGTAGAAAAAAATAAGTTTTTAGCACTGTTGCCAAGGACCCACAGCAAAGTTTTTATAAAATTTAAAATTAAATTTATTAAAATTAAAATTTTTAGTAATTGCATTTATTTAGAATTCTAAGCATTTTTAAGTGTTTTTTTAAATTCTTTTTAGTGCATAATCACTCTATTTCAAGAATCTAGTACTTTTTTGCCATTTTTTGTTTTGTATAAATTGGAGAAGGAATTGAAGGGGACTTTAATTATGATAGATTAGTTTTAATTTTGAGTTAATTGTAATGAGGATGGGTTGCATTTCTTTTAATTGTAATTCATTAAAAAAAGGTTGTAATAATACTATTAAAGGGTGAACCACCATAACTTGTAAGTGGAGGTGGAATGTAAATTGTCTAACCCTTGTACAAGAAGACTTTATCTTGAATCCCATTGTGCATAGTCCTAACACCTTAATTCCTAGATTAGGGTTTGTATATATAGATAGCATAATTTATACTAATTGTATTTTAGGGCTTTCATTAGTTTATTACTTTTTAATTGCAGTTTAGCTCATGCTTATGACTTTAAGGTGATTTATTTGTTGATAGAATTGTCATGGAGTGTGGAAATTAATTAATGAGGGCATCTGACCCCATAAGATCAGGGATGGATTTCATCGTCATCTGTTAACCCATCTAGGATAATCACCACAAGCACACAATTTAGCCTTTTAAATTAATTAGAAGAGATCTATAGAGGCAGGACCTCTTGGAATCAAACTATCTACTTGCTAGCTTAGACTAATCTAAAAGCTTCTCCCCCACATAAATTCAAGACAACCAAACTGTCTACTTGCTAACCCTAGGGTTGTTTAAATAGTGTGCTTTATCTTTATCCTTCATTAGCATTTAGGTTGCATCATTTAAGGCAGTTTTTCCAATTAAAAAGAAATAAAAAAATACATGAAAAACACACAAAAAATCTTTAAAAAAATAATAATATGATCAACTGCATTCAATGACTAATATGTACCTTGATCAAAGGGGTAATTTGCACCCCAACATTAATAGAGATGATATTTCCTCGTGAAGGAACAATCCCCTCGTTAATGATGATGAACCACCTCTCATTCTGGATAATGATGATTTTTCTCATGGACAAACATTCCTCTCTTTAATGCTGAAGATGCTCCACCTCTCTATAATGATAACATTCATCCATGGAAGAATCATTCTTCATCACTTAGAAAGTGGAGAAGGAATTATAGTAGGGAATGAGACCAATATAGTGCTCATGAGGACAATTGGTTATGCCAATTCTCATGAGAATTTTGGTTATGCCTTGCTCTCATTTTTAATTCAATCATACTAGTATTTTGAGGAAGTAATTGTATTACTCTCATTTGTAATACAATTACTTCCTAAATCTTATGAGTTGGATAATGAGAGTCCTTACCTACACTTAAAAGAATTTGATGAAGTGTGCATGACCCAACATACACAAAATATTGGATTAGATATGGTAAGACTCAAACTTAATTCTAATATGCACCGATGTGTTAAAATGATGTGCAATGGTAACTTTTTAAATAAACAGCTTGAACAAGCATAAGAGAATTTAGAATGGTTGTTCAGGAGGCACAAACATGAGCTGATTTAGAAAGAGTCAAATATTCGGATGAATCCAAGTCCACCACCACATCTACTAGGGGAGACATCTATACCATGACTAAAAAAGATGATATTTAATACTAAAATAGCATTCCTAGCTAGAATAGATGAGGCCATGGACAAAGTAACACACACCCTACTTAGGAATATCCCATCATTCATGCATTCCAAGAAGTTTTTCTTGAGTAGGCACATTCTTATGAGTGACCTTTTTCCCCATCTTCATAATCATATAATCCCAATTGGGGTAATCATCCTGCTTTTAGTTGGAGAAGTGGATATAATGCACATAAGGCCCCTTACCAACCACCACAAGGACCACTTGCTCTTGTAACTTACCTTCCTCCACCTAAGAGTCAAGTAAAGGATAAATTTCATCAATTCATGCAATATCAAGAAAGGAAAACTCCTCAAATTGAAGCTCCATTAAAAGAGAACACACAATCTATGAATGAATTGAAGTACATAATGTCTCCAATGTTGTAGACCATTGAAAAAGGGCAATTTCTTACCCCACCAAATGTAAACCCTAATGATGTACACATGGTAGGTTAGATTAATTCTTCAATTACAAATAAAGGCAACTACTATTTTTAAGTGGTAAAATAATTATGAAATCTGGTTCTAAAAGGGCTAAAATGGTACTGTACCTATTAGAGAAAAAGATAAATTTGTTGATAAGGAAAACATCCTACCCCCAAAGCCATATGAAATCCTTGCTCCATTTCCACAAAGGCTGCATCTAGTTCCCACAATTGTCTCTAATTATGAGAAGCAACCTAGAGATATATTTGATACCTTGCCTTATGATAAAATGAAAAAAATTCAAAATTGCAAGATAAATTTATTCATCCTTCCTTTTCAAAGGCCTATGTGATCAAATTTGTATGAGACATAGGGAAGTTTTGAACCCTGTAATTTTTTCCCTTTGAAAATTTTCCATTCGTAATAATTATGTACCATTGTTTTCAGAACTTTCCTATTTTACATCTCTTATTTCCTTATTTCTCAATGCATTATCATCATCCTCTTTTTAACATTACAGATAATGGTGCACTTAGGTTAGTGGGTATAGAATTTTGGTCTTTTTGTAGTTATTTTTCTTTACTTTAAATAATAGAATAAAATTAAAATTAAAAATTTTTGAGCTATTTTTGAAAATCTTTTAAATGGTTTTAGCTCAATTCCTATAGAATGATGAGAATTGAATTTTATGAAGTCTAATATTTATTTCCATCTTTGAGTTATTAACAGAATTACACATAATTAATTCATTATTTTACTCATTTTCTAAAGTATTCATTGAAAGTTAAGTCTTAGTCACATTTGTACACACGGTTGCAAGTATATAGTCTAAATTGATAAGTAGTTATAACTTAGAGATCTTGAAGAAATTCATTGGAGGACTATAATCTAAGTGAGTTTTAGAGCCATTCATTCTTTTGAGAGGTTATAAATGATTCTAAATTTTTCTTCAATGTGCTTAATTTTAATTTGGTCCCACCAACTCTTGAATTTGGCTAATTACTTGAATTATTAAGTATTACCTTTAAAATTTTAGAAGTTCATTGAATCTAATAGATTATATAAAATCTAGGAAATGATTTAGGCCATCCTTGTTTTGAACGAAAGACATAAAGCCAACATAGAAACACTTTTACTACTAGTTAACCATTTTCAGCCTTATATAAGCCTTTTCTTTGTTACCCAAATTACCTTTACCCATATTATCCAAATAATATATCCACTACCCAAACTTCTAAATTAAGTTAGAGAGAATTGAATAAATATTTCTAAGTTAGAATAAAAAAAGTGAATATGAAGAAAAAATTCTTTCAAAGTGCTGAAAAATGAAAAAAAAATGAAGGATGTGAGAAAAATGAAGGAATATTCACTTTAGTATAAAGTAAAGAAAAATTGTTAACTTGTTAAAATACCTATACTTATTTTGAAGATCTTAAACCCTATCCTATACCTACATTTTGTCAGACCTATTGATTTTAGAAGGAATATAGTCTTGGTGAGGATATGAATGGATAGGAACTAAGGAGTAATATGTCTATATGTTCAAAGGTAACGACATCCTTTCTAAAGGGATTAATAAAATTCCTTAGGCAACTCATGTCCTTTATGATTATATGTGAGATATTTTTAGTCCTGTTGATTCTTCTCACAAAATAAAGAGAAATATGATTTGAACCCCTTTTCTCGAAGTTTTATTTTAGAGCATATGTCTCTTAGTGAGAAATGAGGTCAAAACATATTTCAGATAGAGTATAAGAGTTGTAATCTACCTAGAGATAATGATTATTGTAGATGTAAACTGTACACACACACTCTCTGAGATCTGAGTTCAAATGAAATATCTTTAACATATGAGTAGGATTTTGAATTTTTCTTTTATTTTTATTAACATGCTAAAGTGGTATTGAGTATGGATGATAAAAAAAATTCTCATAAATAAATTTAGGAACTACCTTTCTTGGATTTTGTGGGTAAATTCTTTGCAAACCCTTACGAGGCTTAACTCATCCACTAGCCTAGGGGTTTAAGGGCTTATTGTATATGCTAAATGCAATCATTAGAACCTACAAAAACAACAATTTGTATCACTTCCAATAAAATGGATTTTGCTTATTTTACTCAATACTAGCAAAATGTTGGTTAGGGGTATTTTGAGTGTTCAATTTTAGTTTAAAAAAAACCACCAAATCAACATTAACATAGATCATCTAATCAATCAATTTAAAATTTTTAAGATTAAAAGTGCATTTTGGCCCAATTGATCATCTAACCATTAATTTTGCAAAATTTAATGGCTATATGATTATCAGAGTTGATCAGATGATTAGAGCATGGATAAGATTATTCTAGTTGAGTTTTATATGTTGCAGATCAACCAAAATAGACACAGATGACTCCAATCTACTAAAATTGACCAGATCATGCAAGATGAAATCTAAGAGGAAATTGCTTAGAAGGCAAATTTGAAGATAATTAGGCAACTAATTGAAAGGAATCACCTTTGGAACATAAAGGTTGACAGGGACTCAAACTTAGTATCCTAATTAGGAGACTAATAGGGGAAAGTTCTCTATATAAGGGAGATTGGAGGCTACATGAGAGAGAACCCATACTTAAGAGGAAAACTTAGTTTCCACCTTCATTTCCATCCATTGTTTCATCATTGTCTTTTTTATCTACTTCCTTCATTATCCTAGTAATCATTCTACTCTGTTATTCATCATCAATTTATCCACTGCCATCATCACCTCGCCATATTTTCCAACTATCTTTAGTCCCTTCTGATCATTGTCATTTGTTTTTTTTTTTATTGCTTCTTCTCCTATTTTTCCTTTTCTTTTTTGTCTTCCTTTGTTTAAGGGAAAACCTAATTTGGGTTTAACCTCAACATCCTCTGCACCTACATCTCCTTCTTCTTCTTCTTCTTCTTTAGGCATCACCTTTTAAAAGACAAACCAAAAAATTCTAATACTACCCGTAGTCTTTTTTATGTAATTTCAGACATGTCCTGTTTCATCTTTTCCTATGTTTTGTCTTCTTCTTTGTTTTATATTTTTCTTAATAAGCACATACACTTCATTATTTCAATCCATGTCTACAATCTATTTAATTAAGGCCTAACCAAATCAATGGTTCAGCCTTGACTCATGGTCCACCTTAATTTCTATGTCATCTTTTTTTATGATTTGAAAATCCTTGTTAGAATTTCATATAAGTCAAATTCCTAGTTGACTCATTAGTTCTAATCTTCTATCTAGAATTTAGACAGTCAATCTAAGTCGCCCAAATCTCAAGTTAATCCATTGATCCATGTCATTAATTTTTTTTTGAAAATTTTGGATCATCCAACTATTGAATCAATAATTAAGGATATTAATGATTGATTAGTGAGGGTTGATGGACTTGAATGTGATCAGATTTAGAGAATTTTGCTGTGATCAAGTTAGGAATGTTGAATGTAGTTTGTTTATTTTCTTTAATTCTTTTTCATTTAAAATTCAAAACTATGTACTTTTCAATTAATTAATAAGTCTAAGTTTGTTTGAGTGCATTGTTGTTATTCATTTTCTTTAATTTGAGCAATTAAATTTTACTTAAGCTTCACATTTTAAGTTGAGTGCCCCTAGGATCAACCTGTACTTGTACAAACTACAATAGCCCATGCACTTGCGAAAATAACAAATCTAAAGAAGAAAGGGAGGAAAAGTTTTGAAGCTTCCCATGCCCTAGGGTAGCTACATGATATCTTTAGGAAAAGGAGGAGAGATTCAAGATAGGAAATTGACACCTCAACCCATTCCATCCATCTTTATCTTCTAACCATTCAATGCTTCACATCCTTTCCCTACCTCTACTACACCCTTTGCCCTATCATCTCTCCCCAACTCTGTCATATCCAATGCATAAGCCATCCATATCCCTATCATCTCTTTTGCTTCAATACTACCCCATACCACTCTCTCTCTCTTTCTCTCTAATCAAGGAATTTTCCTTCCTTATCTCTCTCACTTTCATGATATCCCCTCCTATCCCCATCCCTCATTCTTAATTCTTCAACACATCAACCTTCCACCCATCTTCCACTCTAAAGTATATCACTCTTCTATCCCATATTTATCTCTTAGCATCCATGCATCAACTAGTACTCTCTCACATCAACGCATCTCCCATCTCCCGCTTTCTCCTTTCATCCAATATACCACTAACACATCTTGCCATCTCTTTGATCTGTTTCCCATCACATCCCTCATTCCTCTTTTCTCTTTGACGCATAAGCCTACTCCATTCCCCTATTGGTTTTAACAAGTATATGGAACCATGTGGAGTAGTTTGAAGTAGGATCAACATCGATCTTCATTGAGTGACATGGCAAAGGCATTGGTGATTTCTACTCTAATCCATAAGGGGAGTCTTATTTTATTTTTTATTTTTTCTTGTATTCAATTTCTTGTAACACTCTCCATTTTAATGAAAGTGTAGTTCTTATTTCATTAAGTCAGTTGTTCTTTATACTTTTTTAGCATTAGTTTTGACTAGTTCTAATTTTGTTTAGAATATGTTAAATTTAATTTTTAGTATAAGTTTGATAATAAATATGTCTTGGTAGATTTTAACCTATGGCTAGGATGAAACCACACCAAAGTAGTGTATTTTAATGTTTAGGTATTTTCAAATTTAAAAAGAACTTTAGTATCATTATAGAATTAGTAAGCTAATTTTGTGTTTAATGTTCTTTTCATAGGAAATATCATGTATCTCTTATAGTGTAGAAACTAAATATGTTATAGTAGTTAATTTAGTATACAAAATCTCAGATAATTTGTACCCTTAAAAAGACAAGTTATGCTTTGAAAAGTATACTAAATTAGGCAAATCCTAGGATTGAGAAAATGTGAAAATTAGATTTCTTTTAATGATTATATGTTTTATATTTGTAATTCATCGAGCTTTTGTTAACAGGAGTAAGATAAAATATAAAATTACTTATTTTTTAATAGATGTGATTCAGTGTGATAAATTCTAAGATCCTAGTTTTTAAAATTTTAAGTAATTTGATCTCTTTTAGTTTTTTATTTAATTTGAGTAATTTGATCATTCATTGTCTAGGCTAAGGTAGTTTAAATAAATTAAAATTTTGCAAATCCAAAAATTGAGCCCTCATGGGATTGAGTTGTACTTGCAAGATTCTATATTATAATAGACATGTGTGTTTACTATTATATTTAAAACACATTAATGAACACATAATATTTCAATATGAATTATAATTCAATGTATGATTATACAGAAACACTCATGATGATGGATTAATCTAAACCATTTGTGAACTAAACCCTAAAAAGCAATTGATCTTGGAAAATCAATATGTATATATCAAAATTAAATGGTAAAACTATCGATTACATGCATGCATTAAAGACGACATTGATTACGGATGCAATTAGTAGATAGAACAAATCCTTAGTGTCATATATGCCTCCATTTGAACCCATCACAACTCTTATGAGCCACAAGATTTTAACTATATCATAAATCACTGGTTCAACCCCAAGCTGAAAGTGGCATATAGTCCTACCAACAAGGAACAATTTGCTAAGAGTGGCATATAATGATACCACCAAAGAACAATCAGCTGAAAGAAACATACACTCCTACCACCTAGGAATAGGTTTGACTCTCAAGAATGACCAACACATTAACCCATGTTAAACAATCCAAGACAACTATGCTCGTAGAGTAGTTACCATCACTAAAAGCAACTTCTGTCACCTCTACA
The DNA here is from genome assembly GCA_035236585.1 of Warburgia ugandensis. Classification (NCBI taxonomy): domain Eukaryota; kingdom Viridiplantae; phylum Streptophyta; class Magnoliopsida; order Canellales; family Canellaceae; genus Warburgia; species Warburgia ugandensis. The sequence goes on from CP141128.1 coordinate 58,232,815, forward strand.
GCGGCCTTTAAGACCTCACGGTCCATTCAAATAGGCTATCACGGGGTTATCAGTTTATCCTAGGAGCAGCCCCATTAAGCATACTTCTACACTATCATGCTCCCTCAAGAGTGGGTGTCTAGTTAAAGGCAAAGGCCACCTAGCCCTTCTAGCATAGCATCAATCTAAGGACATCCCTCTCATTAGTTTCTAAAGAAACATTGTGCATAAAAGCTACTCATCAATTTGTGCACTCTAAAGCATTTGGTATGACTACACTGACTAGTGTCCTACAGTCACCATTTCTGCCTTTTGCAAAGCTTGATATGCATTCATTTTTCAAGGCATGAGAGATTTCCAAAATCATACATATGACTAGCTATAAGTTTTTGACTAGCTATAAGTTTTCATGAGCTTTCAAGCATGCATCTACCAATCATTAGATAATGTATTGATTATCATAAGTATGTATCCATTAACCAAATTAAGACAACAAGTATCCAACCATTCCATGCATCATTTATACCTCATGACAAGTAGCTCTTTTGTAAGAAATAATGTAACTTTCCCATGATTTCAACTAATCAATAATGTATCAAATCAAAGATAATGTGAGAAGGATTTTCAACAAGCTAAAAGAATACATATATCAATTTGGATAATAGTTGTTTACAATAGAGTCTAGAGTGCATTCTTAGTGATTAATAGTAAACATGCTTCTTTTCAACACCATAAACATGTGAAAATTCAAAATACATATTCATAGCATTTAAGCGCACCTTCACTTAGATAAACATTGAGCATTTCATGTAAATCTAGAAGAGTCTAAACCACCAAAATCAGTGGCTAAACACTCTTATTAAGATTTATTTTGCCTCATCATAACTTACTAACTCATCCTACAACAGCAGCTAAGATTGTAGTACAATCCAGCCATTTACCTAAGGCTTTATATAGTTCAAAGCCTTAGGAGTTATGCTACAAATTCATGTTTTGTGAAATGTGTCAAAAGATAACAACCAAACTTTCACATGCTAACAGAAATCTTGAACAACACATATACATATCTAAAACTAAGAGCATAGTTTAGGACTTTGTGTTTCCCTGAAAATGAGCTAAACCATCATACCTTTTGGAAGTGAATTCTATTAGAGATATGAGGATGATAATTTATGAAAAAAAAGTAATGGCATTTCAATATTTCAAAACACATTTGATGACCCAAAACTCAAGTGAAAATGGGTTGTTTCTCTATAGAAATCTGCAGTGAACATTACCCATACCCTACACCATATGCACCTGATTTTGTCCATCAATTGCCATCCAATGTATATGATTTACACTCAAACATGTGAATTACAATGTAACATTGCTCCAAGTGAATTTTTACAAAAATTGAAGGTCATTTTATAGAAAAATGCATAGTGGAAGTGAGCACTAATTTCTGCAAAATAACTAAAAAATTTGATGCCTCTATTCATGCTTTTAAAATTTGTAAAACATTCAAATTCCCATAAAAATCTCAGTACAAATCATACCTCAATAGTGGGTTATGATTCCATCTGTACATTCACAAAAAAAAAAGTAAAAGAATATATATATATATATATATATATAATTCATATCCTAAATATGGAAGCACATGCATGTTCTCAACTTGAGAAACACCCCTACAATCTTAGTAATTCACATAGCCAGATTTTGGGTGTTTTATACCAGCTATGTACAACATATATTTCATCATATTTATAACCAATTTTTATCCACAATAACATATAATTCATTGGTATACAACATCCCATAACATACAAGTGAATGAAATCCAAATCCAAACAAGACATGTTCATTTATCATCAATCGAATCATTCAAGTACATAATTTTTGAGCATTTTCTTCCTATTGTATACAATGGAATTCCATTTAATTGCTAGAAATTTTAAGCACAAAAACCTCTAATTTACTAATATGAAACCACCCATAACATGTATGTAATATTGGATTCAAGGATAATAGTAAAGGATTTCCTATAACACCCTATGTGACGACCCGGGTTTTCTCATGCATTTTTAAATGCAATGTGAAATTTCCTAAGGCGGGATGCATCCCTATTTGAAAACCATTTTATACAAACCATGCAATGCAGCGGAAAACCTTTAGTTTTAGAATCATTTTTGAAAACCCCGAGGGTCATTTGCTTTCACAACAACTAAGGTAGTTTTTTGAAAAACTTCAGAAATCATAAATGTTTTTCCCCAGGTCCTTCCAGTCACAATGCACAGTCCATCTGTAACTAAGTACAAACACATGTCCAAAGGGTTGAGAGTTTACTTACATGTATATTTGTTTCCTTTTGGATTCACTTGCTCATAGCACTAACATAGATGTCCTCTTTGGGAGTGGAGTTGTCCTGAACCATGATATATATACGGACGTATCCTGTCCTTGAGTGCTTACTGATATATGAAAAATGTTGAGGATTGGGTGAGTATATAATATACTCAGTAGGGCCTATCACTACTAGTTTTATAAATGCATGAGATGTTTCAAAATCATATGCTCATTCAAAACATGTGTATGTTTGAATACTCGAGTTCAATATCAGTATAAGAATCCAAAATCAACTGAAATTCAAAATATGCGTATGTTTGAATACTCGAGTTCAACATCATTATAAGAATCCAAAATCAACTGAAATTCTTATAACTTAAAAGATCACATAATCCAAAAGTGAAAGTATCATATATATATGATGACATCATGATATGCAATATATGCCTCATGGAGTCCAACTCATGGACCTCTAGTATGGTATGGTCGACCAACCTCATATCATGCTACATGAAATGCACATCAAACCATAGGGTCCACTATGCCCACGGCCTCCTCGCCGTGTGGTCCCCGGGTACCTGAGGACACTTGGTCATAGCCTCCACGGGGCCTATGACACGCCGACCCAGTGCCGTGACACCAGTGATAGCCCCCTGTACCACATGCAGTCGACGTAGGGACTTGCCTCTTTTTGGGCGTGGTACCCATCCACCTATTAGTGGTAGAGGCCGGGTGGCCAACCTAGACCCCTCGGCATAGCACCCACGGGCTTACTTGCCCAAATCACATAAGATAAGTCAAAACCTGTTAAAACTTGTCCTCTTTTGGGTCCCTCACAACTGCCTGGCCCTCGGCACTCCAGCGTCTTTTGGCAACCCTCAAGGACATGCAATCTTTGTAGTACGTAAATCATGCAATGCATGCACTCGTTTGCAACACATGTATATGCATAATGTATATGCAGTCATGCCAAAACATGGCTATTTACAAAGCATTTAACATGCATGCTGAATTTATTCATACAAATCACATGCAAATCAAGTCATATATCCAAAACATATGTTCTCAAATAACAATAGTTCTTTTAAAAGAATCTAATAGTCATAGAGCACCTACCTGACTAGGTCGCGTTAATCCTCTTATCCTCGTACGCTCCTGAACATGGTTTGGGGACTCAAGGTTAGTTTAACCTATCTTTGATGGGTTTAGAGCAGTTGGGTCTCATTACTTAGGTATTAGGGGTCCATCCCTATGCCTATGGGTGTCCCAAGGTCCTAATTTGGCCTTGGTATTCTCAGTTTTCCAAAGTTCTAGTGGTCACGCGCCACCATCCTATTCTAAGGGTCATGCCTACCTTTTATTGGGCCTTGATCAGAGATTTTATCATTTGGATGTGTCCGTGTCGTCGATACAGACACAACGCCTTTCACGGCGCCTCAATCGGAGCTCTAGATCTCAAGTTATAAGCATTTTAACATTGTATGTACATATAGTCTTAAAGACAAAAATACGGAATGCTAGGGCGCTGCGCGTCTGCGACGTGCGCCCTAGCTTCCTTAAGGAACCAAATTAATCCGTCCGCTAGCGCGCTGCTCGTCTGTGGCGCGCGCCTCAACGGGGGCGTCTTCAGACGCGCTAGAATCTCCGCCCGTCTTCCTCTTTAGCTGGCGCGTCCACGGACGCGCCCGTTGGTTTTCTTCTCAGACGCGTTCGACGCGTCTCGTCTAGGTGGGCCGTCTGCGTCGTTGGGGGACCGGGGCGTCCTTGGGATGCCCTGGTTCGTCCCTGAGGAATCAGTGCGGCCCTGGGGACGTCCCAGGGTCCTTGGTGGCTCCCTAGAGGCCTATTCTCTATGGTTTTTTCATGAAAAAAAACTTAGGGAAATCGTTCCTAGAACTATGGTGGAGATGGGTTTGGGGTTCTTTTGTGCGTACCTGCTTCGTGGGTGGTTTTCTCTCCACGTTTTCCCCCCTTGGTCACTGCTTCACGACTGGTTTTCTCCAAGGCTTTTGGGCTGCCATTAGAGGCACCCAAGAGCTCTATTTATAGAGCTTTTACAGAGGGTTCTGGAGGGTTTCTAACCACCTTTGAATGGCGGTGGGGAACCCTCTGGAATGGCGGTGGTTTCTTCTTGAAACACTGCCATTCCAGAAACCTCTAGGAGGTTGAAGACGACGGGGTGCCCGTATCAAAACGGGCACCTGTGTTTTTCAGGTTAAATCGTTTTTGAGAAATTTTCAGTTTTGCCCCTGAACTTCAAAGGGCCATATCTTGCTCATTTTAACTCCGTTTTGGGTGATTTTGGTCTCGTTGGATTCCTTTTTCTGAGACGGATCTAATGGAACCACTTTTGGTACCAAATTCCTGGGTTTAGTCAAGGTGACTAGTGAAATGACCAAAATGCCCTTATCTTTAAAACTGAACTTTTTATGGGCTTTTAATATTACAAAATTTGGGGTCATTACACCCTACCTGATGAGAAGGCACTCAAATTTCTAGCTCTTGACTAAGAAGAAATCCAGCTCTAAAACTTTGTATGCTTGCACTTCAGCTGGACGTTTTTTCTTTTTTCTTTTTCTAAATTCTCTCTTGATTCCTCCCTTGTTTGGTAGTGTAAATCATGTAAGGGAGGGAAATGCTCAGCATTTTTCCTTTATAAGATCATCATGCATAACTAAGCATGTGTCAACTTCCATCAACTAGCTGCCCTTCATTTGCATTTCACATGTTGGGCTAGCTTGATGATGTAATAACCCCAATTTTTGTAATTGATTGAGAAAATCAATAAAGTTTGAGTTTTAGAAATTCTAGGCTGGAATATTAGGGTTATTTAGAATTTACTTCTTATAAAAGTATAATCAATGGATGATACATGTATAATTGAAATTGAACTTAGTAAACCCTTCAGAATGACTGTAAGCACGACAAATTCTGAATTCAGATGAAAAATCCTTAATTTTCTTTATTTTATAGACAAAAGGGTAAAATAGTAATTTTACCCATCGAGATCTGAGACATCAAAATTTATAATGTTCAATTCTGAGATCATGGGAATAAACCCTAAGAAATACGAATCCAATGCCACTAAGTATGCTCAATTCTGAGATCATGGGAATAAACCCTAATTTTTATACATAAAGGGCAAAATGACCTTTTTACACTATGTGAGGCCCACATGGGGCCCACAAGGGACCTAAAAGGAATCCCATGGCCAGCCCACATGAAACCATGGGTCAAACCCCTACCAACTGGTCATGGAGAAAAAGGTGGAGGTGGAGAATCCAATGCTAATTAAATAATAATAAAAAAACCATAATCATTACACATAATCATGAAAAAAGACCCAAAATGCCTATAAATACACCCCCAAAAAATCCTCTAAAAATATTCATAAAATTCCCATAAAATTATCTTGATTTCTCCTACAAAACCAGACATAGATCCATTCCCAAAACTCCCAAAAGATCTCTCTCTTTCATTTTCGCTCTCCTCTCTCTAGATTGGAACAAGAGACCTAAATTTAGTTAGGCACTCTGTTCCAGATCAAATGTTCCAGATCCCACCGTATAAAATTTCCTACCATACCTTAGCTACAAAACACCTAAAGAAATTTTGAGATCCAATGGTTCAAACAACGAAAATCACAAGATAAGTGGATCTTGGGCTATCTTATCATCAAAACTGGTATTCTCTTAATTTGGACTATATAACCAACGTTTTTCTCCAATCAGGTAGGTGGAACTAGTTCCTAGACTTATTTATTATTGTTTGATAAAAATTTTATTTTATTGTAATTTGATTTGCGTGAAAAATTATAAAAATAAAGTAAATATCAGAACCTTCAAATCATGATGATTGAGGGCTCAGATGGAAAATTTGACCCTTCCAATCTATCTAGAAGGGTTTGAAACCCCTAGGGTAAATGTTTCATGAAAAAAATTTTGGACCCTCAATTGAGAGGGATTGATTGGACGGTCCAGAATAGACCGTCCAATCTCCCAATCGGACCAGGTTCCCCAGGACGGCGTGCGAAACACCACACAAAAACACCATATGTAACAGTGTTTCCGTGTGCGCCATGTGCACGGTGTCGTCCCAATGGGACGACCGCACATAAGAAGCAGTCCCGGGCGGGGGCGTCCGTCTTGCATCCCGGTGACAGGCGAACGACGACCAGAGCATTCAGCCTAAACAATCTGGGCCATCCATTCCGATGGGCCCAGATCAGATTTGGGCCCTATGAATGGACTATGAACTTCCAGACTCAATTCAGGAGTCATATGAACTCCAAATTGAGATCAGAAAGAAGCTATGGAAAGCTTACAACCTCTAGTTTCTTATGAAATGATAAAATGGAGAAAATAGCTTATGAAACTTTCTGTATTTAGGAAATAAGTTTCCATTTTTCAAGATCTTCAAGATCTGAGGTGATCAAATCTTGGTAATCTATTTTAATAATGATATACTATTGAAATAAAGTGATATATATGGTTTATTTAGACATATCTGAGATATATTAAGGGATCTACCCGCTATGGTAGAAAACCCCTAAAAATACAAAGGGACCCACTTGATCAATGAGATCAAGTGTGATCAGATCCTTGGGATGGATTGAATGAATGATAATATGATGAAATCCAGGGAAATCATGGATTGAATATGACAAAAACAATGCAATATGATCTTTGGACCTTAATAAAGAAAGACCATAAAAATACAAAGGGACCCACTTGAACAATGATATCAAGTGTGATGAGATCATTGGTAATGAATGAATGTTAATATGACAAAATCCAGGGAGATCATGGATTGGATATGACAAAAGCAAAGCAATATGATCTTTGGACCTTAATGGGGAAAAACCCCTAAATGTAATTAAAACCCTTGATTAAAAGGAAAAGATCTAAGATCTAATGGTTGGATCATAACTAAAGGTTTCTAAAAATATTAATATAATTAATTTCATTTTCTATTAATTGATAATAGCATTTTAAATGTGATTTCTGTTATAAAGCATGCTAGTGCAACTTTTAGACTTTAGCATGATATGTGATTAGATTGTTATAATAGGTTGCTAGATTTAATTATCTTAGGGGCATGTGAGTGTGATTTTATGCAAGTGTAACTTAGGACCAAGTTATTATGATTTCATGCCATTATAACTTAGGACCATGCTAGGATTTCATATAAGATTATGCTATAGTATGAGATTGTACCTTAGGTGTTAGTTTAAAATTGAGTTATTAAGGTATATTAGTTGAAAATCATGCTAGTGTCATTTTAAGTACCTTGTATCATTATCATTAAGTTGTTCAATTATGTAGTTTTTATGCTTTAAATTTATAATTCATTTATGGTTAAATTTCATTAGTAGATCTACTTGTTATGAGACAAAGAGCATAAAACACCAAAAATAGAATCTAATGAGAAAGTAGAGTTTCATGATACAAATAAGAGTGGATTATTTTGGACTTAATTAGTAAGGGCTATAGCTAGTAGGACAATATAAGGATTATCAAATCCTTGGCCCAAACTAGGAGAATAATAAACCCCATGAATGACATTATAAATGTTTGTGGAGTTAATTAAAATCAATTAGAAAGAGCACTTAGGGTTAACATGCTTATAGGAACCTTATGAAAGGTTGAGCTAAGGTCACTCTAGTGAAGGTTGAGCATAGTGGTTAGGGGGGTTGTCTAATAGAGCCTCACTCTTCCCCTACCTTCCGTTGACATTTGTGAAGTCTAAACGCCTCCTTACATGAGGATTAAAGAAACCACTTTGTGTTTACCCATTCAGCTAGTAAGCCTTAGCCAATTGGAAATAAGAGGAGCAGTCTAGACGTAGGTTGAAATAAGTTACCTTCAACCAGCAAAACATTAACTAGTTGAATGATAATAGTAAGAGCATAAAAGGTTAGTAAATTATCTAACCCTAATAAAAATTGTAAGTAAGATAAGGATGATCAAACAAGATCCATTAGATCTTGAATGATCAAGAACAATAAGAATAAGAATATTGTATTGTTTCTAGTATACATGTTTATTAGTATGCATGTTATAGATTAAATCTAGTTCATTAGATTAGATAATCCAAACCCTTGATCAAAGATGATTCAAGGAAGAAAACCAAGATCATCCTCCTTAGGGATGATCCAATAATTGAACTTAGATCAAAGAAGAACTAAATGATAAAATATCTAGGACCTTGATCTTTATCAACAAGTATATATTGTCAATCAAAGGATCTATGAAAGATCAAGATCAAGGAGATGGACACACAAAGACTTAGAGATAGAAAATACTTAGATATGAATGATTTAAAGATCATTCTAAACATCAGATCTAGTGATCAATAGGATTGTTCATAATTTATATATATTGACAGTATGTATGGATGTACAGATTACATACATCAGTCAAGATCTGGGAAAAGGGATCACTACTTGAAGGTGGGAGGATTTGATGAATGCATTTACATGGGATATATATGATTGAACCCATGACCTTATGTTGACAAAAGTAATTTTAATACTTGTATTAAATCCCCTAAAACCCTTATGATACAACCAAACACATATAAAATGGTTAAGGACTAGACTCTAAGAGAATAAGGAACTAGAAGATATTTCAGCCCTAAGTAAAAAGACAGATTGTCTGATATGTATGAAATCTATTTTACATACAAGCTTGGAGGCTTGTGATTTTGTTTTGTAGGCCTAAGCCTGGGGGATGCTATGCCAGAGGAGTTATGAGGGTTTGGCCACCCGCTTTTCAAAATTTGATGATTTTATGATACCTTGCCCTATGAGAGGATAAAAGTCGGGTGGGGCAATTATGGGAAGGCCACCACTGTGAAAGTCCTGCCTCCCCATATGGGTAGTGACATAATATTTTCTACCGTGGTATCAGTCGTGAGCAGGGCAGTTATCTGAGCGCCCTAGTACGGATCAGACTACAACATGATAACCCTTTGATTATTTTGCACTATGATGCATATGAGAGTAGGCATAGTGAAATGACTTATGTTTTAGCATGATGAAATGCTAGGTAATTATATATTACCAATATTTCCCAAGAAGGGAAATTCCAGTGTAAGATTAGCTGAAATACCGAATTTTGATAATGGAAAGAATTGATCAGCTTAGTTAGGAATGATATTTGACAACTTTCATAAATTTAACTGATTTAGCCATGTATAATATGTATGGATATGGATGTACATATATTACAAAGCAAAGAGTAGAGACATGAATATGTTTAGGCATAACGAGATTATGAAGTATTAGAATTATATTGTCAATTGTTATGCTTCTTGAATCCCCTACTAAGCATTGCTTGCTGAGATATTGTAAATGTTGCAATATCTCAGATACAGGGAAGGAGAGTTAGGAGCTCAAGACGATAGAAGACTTGTAGAAAATAATCTTTAAGGTATACCCCTTGAAGACATGTATTTTGCTTTGTTTGAGAGTATTGTATTATAATGAGAGTTTCATTGTATGGTGAGCTTTGAGTTTTGGATTATATAATTTGGACAAGTATTGTAATGGATTTGGCTATACTGTGAACCACTGGATGAATTCTAGAATTTAATAAAAGTATATTCCTTCAATGGAATTTTATCTTGTACAAAGTTCTACTTATGTTATGTATGGAGTGATGACTTGGGTTTTACAAAACAAGTTCTAAAGAAAAGAATTTTAGCTGCTTTGTTTTGCAAATTTTTTTTACTATTAAGGGCCTTGCCTTTCAAAATATATTACAAAATGTGTTACAAAAACCCAGGTCATCACAAGTGATGGGTGGTTTCACATCAAATACCTTTGTGGCTCATGGGCCTTGCAATGCATGGGTTAACCACTATCTAATCCAAACCCAACCCTTGTATTACTTTTAAATTCTTTTATATTATAGGACTACATGAGTACCATACATAATACACTTAGCATTCAACTTAGTCACTTTAGCCAATTTGTTCAATAAGTTATTTCTCTCATGTCTTATTCGGCATTCATATGTATTATACTTCTTTGGTTGGTAAACTTCTCATCTAGGTTTCCTCTAATGCACACTCACACAATTCATGTGTCCCATTATACTTACCCTCTTCACTCATCACTGTATACTTTCTTGTCTTAGGTTCCTTTAATCCATATTTTAAAAAACTCATTTAGGCTCTCACTCCATCTAACTATATTTCAACTCTAAGAATATAAACTGTTCTAGGTTATTTATTCAACTCTTGTCCTCATTTCAGTTTCACTCCCATCTCTTTTAATTCACTTAATTAAGATGAAATGAAAATACTTGCTATTGTATTATCAATCTTCAAGTAAATAAATAAAAGTCTCCTATTTTTTTGGATAATAACTTATGAATTATGGTTAAATTTTAAAATTACTTTCATTACATATATATGGTAGGCAGTAAGTTCAGTTAATATGTGCAGCCATGAGCAGCAGCTACAACTTATTTGGTCTAGAGTAAAAATTTCAATTCCCAGCATGAGAGGATGATGTTTAATTCTGCCATTAATGGCTTTAGGAAAAAATATTTAGTTTGATTCTCTTCACTCTCCTGAAGCATGAAACCCACCTTCTCCCTTCACGGTCTCAGCCCGCCTCTCTCCTGCAACTTCTACCACCAAAGCCCATGGTCTTAGCTCTCCTCTCTCCATATAACTTCTTCTCTTGGTTGTCAGCCAAGTCTATCTCCCTTCTCTCTTTTAAAGGACAAAACCCCCCCTTCTCTCTTCATGATCTGAGCCCGTCTCCCCCCCAACAACTTCTCACACCAAAGCTCACTGTCTCAAATCTCCTCTCTCCATGCAACTTCTTCCCTCAGCTATCAACCAAGTCTATCTCTCGTCTCTCTCCTGAAGCACGAAACCCCCTTGTCTCTTCAGAATCTCATCCTGCCTTTGTCCCTCAACTTCTCATACCAAATCTCATGGTCTCAGAAACCAAGTATGTCTCCTTTCTCTCTCCCAAAGCACAAAACCCCCTTTTCTCTTCATGATCTTAGCCCACCTCTATCCCAACAATTTCTCCCACCAAATATCACAGTCTCACCTCTCCTCCCTCCCTGCAACTTCTTCCTTCTTCTCACTCTCTCTTTCTATCAACAAGGGCAGGTGACATGCAAGGTAGACCAATAGGAGAAGAGTCCTCATTCCTTAGACTTTCCTTTTCTCTCACCATCTAATTCCCAGTTTCCTACCATCTTCGTAGAGTCCTACTTCTAATTTCCTTCTATAGTTACATATCCTATTTTATCTATATCTCAAATCTTATCTCCTTTTCCTATTTTTCTAGGGTTAGATTTCTACAAAATATTATCTTTTTAGAGAAGATGAAATAAAATATAAAAGAGGAGGTCCTCCACATTTTTTAACATAAGGAGTTCCATGCCCATTTTTTGGGCTGGTCCTCTACTAGAATTTCACACATGATTCTCTTCCTTCAAGCCTTATTCAATTGTTCTTGCCACCTTCAAATTCAGCACTCTTCCTTCTTTGTTTGTTGTTCAATTATGTTGGTTTTTCCTTGCTCTTATACACTACTTCTTGCTTGCTTTGATTGATAGTTTTATGCTTTAAGTTCGTTCCTTGTTTTCCTTGCTTGTTTATTCTATTTGTAAGCTTTAGAGCCTTGCATCCTAAGTCTTTTAATCTCTCATAGTGATAGTCAAAAGATGGTAACCTTAGGATCAAGTTAGTTGTTCACTGTTCTCTTTTGAATCCTTGCCTTTCTATTGTTTCTCATCCCTTACCTTTCTTTGAGGTTGTTTCATCTCTTTTCACTTTCTTTCCTTTTGGATCACATACATGCTACTTAAGGAATTATAAATTGTAATTTGGTTTAATTTTATTTCTTGAACAAGGAACAATTTTATATCCATATGTAATTATGCACACACTTTTGTAAGAGTTTCAATTCAATAAATGTCTATCTTCATGCACAATTTCCATGATTGATTCAAGTGTATTAACTTTAGTTATCATGTTGATTGTTCATGCTTAGTTCCCATGCACACCCTTCTCTTTAATTTCCATGCAAATCATTGTAGTTCATGCATCAAAGTCTGTTAGTTTCATGCACATCATCCTAGGTTAATTTGCATCTAGGTTTCATATGCACCCCATTCAAGATCCCTACACACAACTCCATGGATCATACACACAACTATTAGGTGATTTACCTTTAAGAGGTTAATTGTTTCCTTGTTTCATTATAGTTTAGCATTCTAGAAAGGGTTAATTTTGGTAAGTTTCCTTATTATTAGTTTCTATTTCCATTAATGTTTCCTTTCAGACATTATTTGCTTTTCTAGTGTAATCAAAACCATCTCTCTTTAGCTAAGATAATTGGTTTAAGCAATATTCAACCAACATAAAAAACCATGAGATTTCTATTGGGATTGGCCTCACTCGCATGCAATTACTACATAGATTCGTGCGCTTGTGAGCAATATTAAAGCTGCACTAAGTTTTTGGCACTATTGTCGGGGAGTCACAATGGATTTATTGTTGGATCCTTGTTTAGATTGTTTATCTCTAGTCATAGATCTAGGTTGCATTAGATTAGGATTTTTGCATCATTCTTGCATATTTTGCTAATTCCTCACAAATTGACATATTTGCTTATTTTTTTGCAAAGGGAATTTAGCAAAAGGAGAGGCAGTGATCCTATGGGTTAAAGCTTCATCAACTTAATTAGGATTTCATTGTTTTCTTAGATTAGGCTTTTGAGTGAACTTGTAGTGAAGCCCACATTATAATTTGCAAATCTTTATTTCATTTTAAATGGGTTGTAATAGTATAGGCCAAGTGTGGGTTATGATAGCCTATACTTGATCTTCATCAGAAACCCCACTATAAACCTCTCTCACTCTCTTTTATTTTCTTAGTGGAGTTGCATTTAGTGTATTTTCTATATTGGTTGGTAGTGTAATTCATATAGATTAAGGTCATTCATTATACTTGTTGCATTAGATTGCACTTATTTAACAAAGTTACTTGTTAGATAGCATATAGGTAGACATTAGTTTCCCTTTCCTTATAATTGCATTGTACGTTTAATTGCTTTATGGTGGATGGAACACATTGATAGTAAAGGGCCTATAGGGACCCTCATAAGATAAGTACTATATTTCATCACTAGATCCTTGGCCCACCCAGGTAATCAAGTCAATTCCTTATACATTTGAAATCCCAACCCTTAAAAGCTTAATTTAAAATCAAGTAGTGAGAGACTTAGGGTTTTAATCTCATAGAACCCTTTTTGAAAGAGGAGATCTATTGTTATTCCAATGGCTTCTAAGCACTATGATTTACAGTGGGTATGCAAAATCCAAGTGATTCTTCCATGCCTTTTATTAACATTTTTGAGGCCTAAACACCTTCTTCCATGAGAATTGTATTAACCACCTTGAATGGGGCCTAACTAGTAAGCAATAGTTGAACCTGAATTAAAGGAGGAGCTGTTTAGATTTAGGTCTAAAAGCTACCAGTCTACACATTAAGAAAGATTATCAAAACAGCTCGCTAGTGAACCATTAGGCATTAATTGTGCATCATTTAAAGTTAGGAGTGAAATTAGTTAGGTTGCATCATATAGTTAGCATTTCCATTAGTTTGACATTAAAAAAGGTAATCATTCATTATATACAATGATTTGTTACGTTGTATGTAAAGTTGAGTGCAATGGCTTATTAAACAGGGGATAAAAAACTACCACTTTCATACTATTGAGCCATTTCAACAGCCTCAATATGATAATTCTTACACCTATTCTAACCAAACACATCCAACTACTTCTTGATCATCAATCCCCACCTACAATGGATATTATTAAGAGAAAATGGATGCAACCAGTGCATTCCTTGAACCTACCAATTCTTATCCTAAGACAGACTATCATGACAATAATGGATGAGTTAGGCATCATGAACAACAATGGTCTTAGGAATATCAACTATATCAAGAAGAATCGTCATGGTCCCAACTTGATCAACCTTACCAAGAATATTAGACATATTAGGGAAAACAATTATGGTTCAATCCTATTCAAAACTTTCCAAGTATCCCAATGCCACATCACTATGAGCCATATGAGTATGAAGAATCATTAGAAGAGATCCAAATTAGAGAAAGTATGGACCTATTATAATTGAAAATGGATCAAATGCATGCTGCATTATACAATTTACTAAGGAAATGAAACAACAGAGGGAGAATGACGAGAAACCCTTGATAGAATTACAAGGACGAAAATGCCATATGTTCCTCTGAGCTACAAGATTTCCCACTATACTTACAATCCTCCAACTCATATCCATCAAAGTCATGTCTTGCTCCTTTTTTTTAATTAAGATGAAGAGACCTCCATGGATAAAGTAAATGAGTATTTGGACACTAAGCCATTAGTGGACATTTCTTGATGACAAACCAAGTAGAACCCCCAACATTTTCTGTGATGCTATTTCAGCCTTGCAGTATAGAAAGACAAGTCCAATTGGGACCTACAGACTTTATTTGATCAAACACCAAAAAGTAAAGTAGGACCAACTAAAATTTTACCTGTGCTTGAAGAATCGGAAGAAGAAAAGTTAATTGATGTTCTGACCCCACATCAACCAACTTTATGGTATAAATTAGAAATTAATAAGGATTTCTGCCCCACCCTTACTCTACCTCTAGAAAGTAAAGAACAACATTTTAAGGAAATACAAAGTTAGCTTAACCCCCAATTTTAGGAAAATGTTTGAGAGGAGGAAAATTATGCACTAATTGCTATGGTCACCATTATCCATCAATATGGTAAAAATGGAGCCATTCATTTCAATGCGGTTCTTCAAATTTCAAAATTGCAATGATCTAGAATGTCATAATATTGTCTATTTCTAGATGGAGGATGCATATTGACTACCATGAAATTCTTAATTGGAGTGAGAAATTCCTCCATTTAATTGTTAGAGTTAGAAATTAGGCAAACTAGTTGGGTTTAGGACTAGGATAGAGTAGATTAGTTAGTTTAATTATAGGATATGTCTTATTGAAGACTTTAAACTTAGTGCTTGCTAGGAGACAACCTAGGGGTTTTTTGAGTCTCATTGTTCTACATTACCCATTCAACATGTAGTGATCCTGTGTTTTAAAACATTAGGGACAATGTTTAGTTTAGTTTGGGGGTATAGATATGCATGAGATTTTTAAGTTTTTCTTGTATTTTTGAATAATAAAAAAAAAAACTTTTTGAGTTTTTATGGTCAAGTCCTTTACTCTTACTCGAATTGGATTTTCAAAATCTTAGTATTTCTTCTACTTTAACTTCGTAATAGAAATGCATATAGTTAATCCTACATTTTATTAATGTCTTGAAGTGTTTTATGAAAGTTAAATCTCAAAATATACTTACAAACAATGCATAAGCTTAAATGGATAGATGGTTATGACTTGGAAACCCTTAGGATTGCCCAGAATAACAATAGGAGTACTAACTTTCTTTCCTAAATATTTATTAAATCTGATAGACTTTAAGAAACCTATGAAATGATATAGGGCATCCTTCTAACTTCCTTTTAGAACCTATCCCAAACGTACTTTTCATCCTATCGAAAGACCTATTGAGCTTAAGGTGGAAGATAGACTTAATAAGGATATAAATAGATCTTAATGAGGATATAAATAGGAAGTAATTAAAGTGAAATATTTCTATTGGTGTTGGTAATGATATCCATTCTTAGGGATCATATTTATTTGTCTCATTTGTACTCATATGATTATTTGAAGCATCAGTATTTTTGATCCAATCATGTAGTGAGAGAATTTTGTTTGACTCTTTTTTTTTTCCTTGAGAGCCTTATTTTTTAGTGTATACTAGTGAGAATTTGAGGTCAAAACATTATTCCAATGGCCAATAAGTATATATGTTTAGAAGTTTAGATTATGCACCTGTACGCATAATGCACTCTAGGATATAACTTAATAAAATGGATTTGGTATATGGGTAACTTGTAGAATTTCTCATTCATATTTATTAAGTTGTTAAATTCAGTAGAGTATTAATGGATGATAATTCTCTGAGGTAAACTAAGGAACTTGGTCTTATTGAATTTTATGGGTATATTCACTGCAACCTCATGAGGCCAAACTCATCCACGAGAGGTAACCTAGGGGTTTAAGGGATTGTTGCATAAGCTAAACGCAATGGTGAGTACCTATGAAAATAGTAGCTATTTTTATTTTGATGATTTTTTTCATGTCTTACACGGGACTAGCAAAATCCTAGTTGGGGGGTATGATAAGTATTCAATTTTGTATAAAAAGTATCTAATTAGTAGCTCATGTCTTATAAATTATAGTAATGATCCTAGGGTTTTCTCAAGAATTCATGACACATGCATGAACAATGATTCAAAAGTTTGATATCTTGTAGACTCAAAAGCTAATTCAAAGTAGTTATGTGAATTTTTATAAATTTTTAAGAAGTACTTAGGGTTTTTTATATTTTGTAAGTATTGAGATGATGATCCAATAGTTGAGATTGCTTTAAATGAGGATCAAGGATCAAGATCAACCAAGAGAACAAGGATCTAAATTCCCATCATTCCAAAGGTCAACCAAAGGACAACATCATTTCAAGGTAAGTAAATCCATCAAAGAAAAGCTAGGAGAAGCCAAGCCACATGAGTCTTGAAGCCAAGGGAACAAGCCATTGAAGCCACCAAACTAAGCCATTTATGCCAACTACATGGTCCACACATGTTGGGAAATTTCCATGCAACTTTCCACTAGAAAAAAAATGTGATTTAAAGAGAGAAAATGGGAATAAAGTTTGACTTGTCAATAAGGGCATGCAAGGTGGACCAATAGGAGAAGAGTCCATAGACTTTCCTTTTCTTTCACCTTATGATTCCCACTTTCCTAGCACCGTCATAGAGTTCTACTTCTAATTCCCTTCTTAAGTTACCTATCCTATCCTATCTTATCTCTTTTTTCTGTTTTCATAAGGATAGAATTCTACATATTCTTACCTTTTTAGGAAAGATGGAATGTAATATAAAAGAGATGAAGGTCCACCATGAATTTTTACATAGAGAGTTTCATGCCCCTTTTTGGGCTGGCCCTCCACTTGGATTTCATGCATGATTCTCTTCCTTCAAGCCTCATTCAAGTTGTTCCAGCCTCCTTCAAATTCAACACTCTTCCATCTTTGTTTGCTCTTCAATTAGGTTAGTTTTTCCTTGCTCTTTTACATTACTTGTTGCTTGCTTTGATTTCCAGTTTCATGCTTTAAGTTCTTTCCTTGTTTTCCTTGCTTATTTGTTCTATTTGTGTACTTTAGTGCATTGCATCTTATGTTCTCCTTTGAAGCCTTGCCTTTCTATTATTTCCCTTCCCTTACCTATCTTTGAGTTTGTTGCATCTCTCTCTCTCTCTTCACTTTCTTTCTCTTTGGATCACATGCATGCTACTTAAGGAATTTTGGATTGGAATTTTATTTAATTTTATGTCTTGAAGAAGGTGCAATTTTCTTTCCATGCATAAGTAATTATGCACACACACTTGTGTTTGAGTTTCAATTCAATAAAGGTCTATGTTCATGTGAAATTTTCATGGTTGATTTAAGTGCCTTAAATTTGGTTATCATGTTGATCATTCATGCTTAGTTCCCATGCACACCATTCTCTTTAATTTCCCTACACATAAGTGTTGTTCATGCATCAAAGTCTATTAGTTTCATGCATGTCATCCTAGGTTAATTTGCACATAGGTTTCACATGCACCACTTTCAAGATCCATGTTCACAACTCCAAGGGTCATGTGCATGGTAGTTTAGGTGATTTTTCTTTAAGAGGTTAAGTGTTTCCTTGTTTCATTATAGTTTAGTATTCTTTGATTACTTGCTTGCATCTCAGATTTAGATAGTTTATAATTTCAATTTTTAGAAAGGGTTAATTTTGGTAAGTTTCCTTACTAGTAGTTTTCATTTCCATGCATGTTTCCTTTTAGATTTAGTTTCTTTCCTAATTTAATTGAAACCATCTCTCTTTTGGCTAAGATAAGTGGTTTAAGCAAGATTCAACCAACATATAAAACTACGAGATTCCTCGTGGGATTGACCTCACTCACATACAATTACTACATTGATGCACAATAGTTTTTGAAGGTCCTATTTACTTAGTTATTCTAAAAGAAATCCATGAAAATTTAGTTTGAGAGATCTTATCAGGAGAAGAAGCCATGAAGTGTAGGTTTGTGGGTGACTTTGTAGTATCAAAGTATCATGAGTCCTCAGAGGATTTTGAAGGTTGTCATGAGAAAATGCAGCCTAAAGCTTTCTTGGCAAATATATTCTACCTCTACTTCTATAGTTAGACAGAGCAAGTGATTGTACCAAAACTACTAAAATGTTCAAATTCAAGCTTCCTTTCTTATTATATGATTCAATTTTATATAATGTATCAGTAGAGATAGACTTAAGGTTTATCAACTTTGCTCCATGTTAAGTTTGTAGAAGTAATAGTAGATGTCAGTCATGTATGTCCATAACTATAAGTCAAGGTTTCACCAATTTTAGTAACAAATAATAGGAATATCCATATCTAAAAGAGATCACACTCTCACACAAGATATCACATTCTCATTGTTTTTTAGATTGTGTAAGTCAAAGACTCTTGGAAGATGTTATCTCAAAGGCTTGTCTATTCCAACATCCAAGTGTTTCATGAATATATTGATTCTTTGCATGGTTATAATTTAGCTAATGATTTCCATTGTTTTTGTACATTGTTAATGAAGTTGGATCTCAATCACTTCATAAAGAGGTGTTTAAGGAATGCACTCAAAATGCCTTTAGATCCACCTTTAACTCATAAGGAACATCTGCATAATCCATTATCTAGCTTTCTACATCTTGAGTATTCCTCATTATAGACTAATTGTCACAAGCTTAGGGGTTTCATTTTCAAATGGCCTATTGACATAGATGTCCAGCTTATATTGCCCAAAGGGCTATGGTAAGTTAATCACATGCACTTCAAAGACTACGGATAATTCTAAATGTCCTTTAATAAGTGTCTGAATGGGGAGGTAATTGTTCTACATTTGGTAGTTGAAGTACATGGATTGTTGATTATAGGTTAGCTGATGATTACGTGTGCATGTCTGTGTGTATTCATGGTGAAATGGATGCAGATATTTTTTATGGCATGTTCATGTGTACAAAAGAGATGTGGATCAATAGGAAGCAACCTCTTCAAAAGGAAAAAAGGCTTACTATAGATAGAGAACAGTTGATGATCATCCTCTCAACACCAAGACTCAAAGAGCAATTGATGTGTCAAGGTGATCAAGTCAATGGACAACTAATGAATCTCATATATTTATTTTTCATACTTTTCCTTTTACTTGTGTTGGTACTTTCCAAATAAGTATGGATGAGAGGCATTGTAACTTGTTTTGGGTCAATGTTGTTAAATTTGATACACATAAGGCATGTTTTTATAAGTTTGATAGTGTCCTAGATTCATAAACTGAGTTATTAAGTTGCTCTGTTTATTGCACACATGTTGAAAAAAACAAATATGCTTTTTCCTATAATTTATAAACTAAAGCCCTAAGCACATCTTCAACACAAAGGAAGATCTACTTTGTCTGAGTAAATCCCAAAAACCAGTATTATGTCATTGCAAAACTAAAAGCAAATGCCTTTTATATTTTTAAGAAGTAGAAGATATTGGTCTTCATTTATGTATAAGTTTTACTATATCCATCCACTAGTGTGGTAAGGTATTGAAGATAGTCCAATGGATACCATAAATTTACATTTATGGTTATACTAGTTGTAGGCCATCTTTGTTGTATTTCCAACTTTAGAATCTTGTAATTCTTTGATGCTATCTCAATTGTGCATCTTCATGCTTCTTCCAATTACTAATGATTTGGCTTACTATTCCAAGATAGGTGATTGAGGGATAAAGTTTAGCATTCTACTGCTAAGTTGGATGATCTAAAAACAAGTCACCCATTTTTCATTGTCTACCAAGATGTAGGCTGTTTAGCAATGATATATTCGAAATTGTGAGAATACTTATCCTAAAGATGCCTAGTATTCTTTAATAAGATAATGAGATAATTTGAAAACGGCGTTGCTATTGTTCATTGTACCTCAAGGTAAACACTTTGTAACTTCGAGTTGCATATGTGTTGGCATGTATCTTTCATTAACTAATTACTCAATTTTTGCATTACACTCATGGGACACGACCTCTATCTCTTTGCTAATTGGTTTTGAGTTGTTCCTACAATATGTAACAAAAAACATTCGCTTTAGAGTATGAGGGTAAACAACTTCCTTATGTATTTATATGACCTACTTCAATTGTTAGCAAGTTGTGTATGACTAAGTAGCTGCCATTGTTGTGGCAAAGAAGGAAAAATGGCATAGAAGAGACATATGAAGCAATGTCCAAGGTTGCTCAAATCTATTTGGATAGTCATTTAGTAAAATTAGGTTTTCTTATTACTACAATCAAATCTCCCATTAAGAGTGTAATAACCCCAATTTTTGTAATTGATTAAGAAAATCAATAAAGTTTGAGTTTCAAATATTTCGGGCTGAAATATTAGGGTTATTTAGAATATACTTTTTATAAAAGTATAATCAAATCATAAGACATGTAAAATTGAAATTAAACTTAGCAAACCCTTCAAAATGACTATAAACACGACAAATTTTGAATTCAGATGAAAAATCCTTAAGTTTCTTCATTTCTTGGACAAAAGGGTAAAATAGTAAATTTACCCAAAAATCAAAATCTCCCAAAAATCAAAACATGAGACATCAAAATTTATAATGCACTGAGAAATACGAATCCAACACCACTAAGTACACTCAAATCCAAGATCATGGGAATAAAACCCAAAATTTTATGCATAAATGGCAAAACGGTCTTTTTACACCATGTGGGGCCCACAAGGGACCCAACAACCAATCTTATCAGCAGCCCACGTGAAGTCATGGGTCAACAAACATCAGCTGGTCTTGGGGAAGAAAAATGGGGCATGGGGAAGAAAAAAATGGAGCATGGGAGACTTTCATGCCATTTAATAATAAAAAATAAAATATTATAATCATGGAAAAAGACCAAAATGCCTATAAATACAACCCCAAAAATCCTCATAAAATCCCCGCGAAATTCTCTTCACTCTCCCTTAAAAATTAGATCTAGATCCCTCCCCAAAAACCCAAAATTTCCAAGAGACATCTCTCTTGTCAATTTGTTTTTCTTTTTAGATTGGAACAAGAGACCTAAAATCAATTAGGCACTCTGTTCCATATCTAATTTGATCAATTCCACCATCCAAAACTTCCCAAAATATCTATTCTACAAAACCCCCAAAGAAATTTCAAGATCCAACAGTTCAAATAACAGAAATTTGCAAGAAAGGTGGATCTTAGGCCATATCTTCATCAACAAGGTATTTTTTTAAATTGGGAATATAACCGAGGGTTTTTCTCCAATCAGGTAAGTGGAAATACTTTCCATAGATGTTGAATACTGTTTTATGTAATTTTTAGTTTACTGTAATTTATTTTGGTAATAAAAAGGTAAAAATAAAGTAAACACCAGAACCCTTAATTCTGGATGATAGGTGCTCAGATGAAAATTCTGACTCCACCAATCGATCCAGAAGGTCCAAAACCCCTAGGGCAGAATTTTCATAAAGATCAGAGACGTTTTGGGGCCCTCAATTGAGAGGGGAATGATTTGATGGTCCAAATGGATTGTCCGATCTCCTGATCGGATGGACAACGTTCCGCAAGCATCCGTGGACACCCCATGCGGGCGCTTCCGTATCTCATCGCAGCGGACGCACCCGACGAACCGACCGCGTTCCACGCACGTCCGTGGAAGCCCCGTGCGGGTGCTTCAAAATTTCGTACCAGCGGACTCGCCCAACTCATTCCGCCTGGTTCGTTCCGCCCGACTAATCTGGGCCATCTGTTCCTTGGGCCCATATCAAATCCAGGCCCTAGGAAAGACTATGAACTTCCAGATCCAATTTCGGAGTCATTTGAACTCCAAATTGAGATTGGAAAGAAGCTATGGAAAGCTTGAGACCTCTATTTTCTGATGAAATGATAAAATGGACATGTTATTCAGTAAAAACTTTCTGTATTAAAGAAATAAGTTTCCAATTACCTAGATCTTCAAGATCTAAGATGATCAGATCTTAAAAATATATTTTAATAATGATATAATATTAAAATAAAGTGAGATCTATGGTTTAATTGGATATATATTAGATATATTAAGGGATCTACCCATTATGGTAGAAAAACCCTAAAAATACAAAGGGACCCACTGGATCAATGAGATCAAGTGTGATCAGATCCTTGGGATGGAAAGAATAAATGTTGATATGATGAAATCGAAGGAAATCATGAATGAATTATGACAAAAATAGATCAATATGATCTTTTGACCTTAATAAAGAAAATTCCCTAAATATAACTAAAATCCTTAATCAAAGGAAAAGATCTAAGATCAAATGGTTGGGTCATAAGTAAATGTTTCTAAAAATGTTAATGTAATTAGTTTCATAGCATTTTAAATATGATTATGTTATAAAGCATGCATATTTAGACTTTACCATGATATGTGATTTCATTGTTATCATAAGGTGTTAGATTTAATTTAAGTACCTTGCCTCATTATCATTGAATGTTAAATTATGTAGTTTTATGCTTTGAATTTATAATTCATTTATGGTTGAATGTTATTAGTAGATTTACTTGTTATGATATAAAGAGCATAAAACATCAAAAATGTATTCTAATGAGAAAGTAGAGTTTCATTACACAAATAAGAATGGAGTACTTTGGACTTAATTAGTAAGGGCTATAGTTAGTAGGACAATATAAGGATTATCAAGTCCTTGGCCCGAATTAGGAAAAGAATAATAAACCCCATGAATGACATTATAAATATTCATGGGCTTATTAAAATCCATTAGAAAGAGTACTTAGGGTAAACATGCTTATAGGAACCTTATGAAAGGTTGAGCTATGGTCATTCTAGTGAATGATGAACATAGTGGTTAAGGGGGTTATCTAATAGAGCCTCGCTCTTCCCCTACCTTTCATTGATGTTTGTGAGGTCTAAACGCCTCCTTACATTAGGATTAAAGTAACCACTTTGTGTTCACTCATTCAACTAGTAAGCCTTGGCCAATTGAAAATAAGAGGAGCAGTCTAGATTTAGACTTGAATAAGCTACATTCAACCAGCACATTAACTGGTTGAGTAATAATAATAAGAGCATAAAAGGTTAGTAAATTTCCCAACCCTAATAAAAACAGTAAGTAAGATAAGGATGATCAAACAAGATCTATTAGATCTTGGATGATCAAGAACAATAAGAATAAGAACACTATATTGTACTTAGTATGCATGTTTATCAGTATACTTGTTATAGTTCATTAGATTAGATTATCCAAACCCTTGATCAAAGATGATTCAAGGAAGAAAACCAAAATCATCCTCTATAGGGATGATCTAATAAATGAACTTAGATCAAAGAAGAACTACATGATAGAAGATCCAGGACCTTGATCTTTATCAACATGTGTAGATTGTCAATCAATGGATCTATGAAAGACCAAGATCAAGGAGATGGACATACAAAGACTTAGAGATAGAAAAATACTTAAATATGAATGATCTAAAGATCATTCTAATCATCAGATCTAGTGATCAATAGGATTGTTCATAATTTATATATTGACAATATGTATGGATGTACAGATTACATACATCAGTCAGGATCATGGAAGATTGGGGAAAAGAGATCAATCCTTAAAGGTAGGAGGATTTGATGAATGCATACATGATTGTACTCATGATCTTATGTTGACAAGAGTAATGATAATACTTGTACTAAATCTCTTGAAAACCTTATGATCCAACCAAACACATATAAGATGGTTATGGACTAAACTATAAGTGAATAGGGAACTAGAAAATATTTCAGCCCTAAGTAAACAGACATATGGTCTGATATATATGAAATCTAATTTACATACAAGCTTGGAGGCTTGTGAGTTTGTTTTAGTAGGCATAAGCCTAGGGGAATGCTATTACTAGAGGAGTTATGAGGGTTTGGCCACCCGCTCCTTGAAATTTCATGATATGATGATACCTTGCCCAATGAGAGGCTAAAAGTCGGGTGGTGGCAATTATGGGAAGGCCACCACCATGAAAGTCTTGCCCCTCCCATACGAGCAGTGACATAATATTTTCCACTGTGGTATTAGTGGTGAACAGGGCAGTTATCCAAGCGCGCTAGTACGAATCAGACTGCAGCATAACAACCTTTCTAATTATTTTGCATTATGATGCATATGAGAATAGGCATAGTGAAATGCCTTATGTTTTAGCATAATGAAATGCTAGGTAATTGTATATTACCAACATTTTCCAAGAAGGGAAAATTCCCAGTATAAGATTAGCTGTAATACTCAATTCTCAAAATGAAGAGAATTGATCAGCTTAGTTGGGAATGATATTTGACTACTTTCACAAATTTAATTGGTTTACGCATGAAGGGTATGTATGTATATAGACATACATAACTTACAAAGTAAAGAGTATGTTTAAGGATAATGGGATTATGAAGTATTGGAATTACATTGTCAATGTTATGTTTCTTGAATCCCCTACCAAGCATTGCTTGCTGAGATATTGTAATTGTTGCAATATCTTAGATACAGGGAAGGAGAGTTAGGAGCTGAAGACTATAGAAGACTTGAAGAAAATAATCTTCAAGGTATACCCTTGAAGACATGTATTTTTCTTTGTTGAGAGTTTTATTGTATGGTGAGCTTGAGTTATGGATTATGTAATTTGGACAAGTATTGTACTAGATTTGGCTGTACTGTGAACCACTGGATGGATCCTGGAGTTTAATAAAAGTATATTACTTCAATGGAATTTTATTTTGGACACAAATTCTACTTATGTTATGTATGAAGTGGTGACTTGGGTTTTCAAAACAAGTTCTAAAGAAAAGAATTTCTGCTGCTTTGTTTTGCGAAAAAATTTTACACACTTAAGGGCCCTGCCTTTCAAAATACTTTACAAATCATGTTTCAAAAACCCGGGTCATCACAAAGAGACTTTCAGATCTACAATTTAATAATGGCATCTATGTTGATAATCTTTGATAGGGGTGTGACGACCCGGGTTTTCTCATGCATTTTCAGATGAAAAATCTAAATTCCTAAGGTGGGATCCTGATTTGAAAAAAAAAGTGCAATGCAGCAGAAAAATCTTTTATTTGGAATTCATTTTGAAAACCCCGAGTGTCATTTGTTTTCACAATAACTAAGGTAGTTTTTGAACAGCTTTAGAAATCACAAATGCTTTTTCCCAGGTCTCCGTCTGGGCCACAAAGACATAGCCCAATCAGAATTCAAGTACAAACACATGTCCAGAGGGTTGAGAGCTTACTTACATGTGTATTTGTTTCCTTTTGGATTCACTTCCTCATAGCACTAACATAGATGTCCTCTTTAAGCTGTCCTGAACCATGATATATACGGACGTATCCTGTCCTTGAGTACTTACTGATGTCTGAAAAATGTTAAGGATTGGGTGAGTATATAATATACTCAGTAGGAGTCTATCACTATTAGTTTTATAATGCATGCGATCTTAAAAATCATGTGCTCATAAAAACATATGCATGTTGTACGAATAATCACGTTCAATATCGATATTAAAAGCCACTGTTAAACCGAAATACTGACGACTTAAAGAAATATCATAATCCAAGTCGAAAGTATCATACATCATAATCATAAAAATATGTCATAACACCATGATATGCATCAGATGCTTCATGGAATCCAACTCATGGATATCTATCATGGTATGGTAGACCAACCGTATATCATGCCATATGCAATGCACATAAATCCACGAAACCATAGGGTCCCACTATGCCCACGACCTCCTCGCCGTGTGGTCCCCGGGTACCTAGGGACACAGGATCATATACCTACACGGGGCATATGACACTTCGACCCAGTGCCTTGACACCAGTGGTAGCCCCCTGTACCACATGCAGTCGAAGTAGGGACATGCCCTTTTTGGGCGTGGTACCCATCCACCTAATAGTGGTAGAGGCTGGGTGGCCAACCCACACCCCTCGGCATAGCACCCATGAGCTTACAAGCCCAAATCATGTACGATCAAATAAGCCAAAATCCTCTGCTCAAAACCAGTCCTCTTTGGGTCCCTCACAACTGCCTGGCCCTCGGCACTCCAGCATCTTTTGGCAACCCTTAAGGACATGCAATCTTTGCAAGTACTTAAATCATGCAATGTATGCACTTGTTTGCAAAACATATGTGTGCATAATGTATATGCAATCATTTATGAAACATGTCAATGTTCAAAACATTTATCATATGCATACTGAATCAAGTCATGCTAAAACAAGTCATATACTTATAACATATGTTCTCAAAACAATAATAGATCTTTTAAAAGAATCTAATAGTGATAGAGCACCTACCTGACTAGGTCGCGTTAACCTTCTTGTCCTCGTACGCTCCTGAAGATGGTTTGGGGACTCAAGGTTAGTTTAACCTATCTTTGATCAGTTTAGAGCAGTTGGGTCTTATTACTTAGGCATTAGGGGTCCATCCCTATGCCAATGGGCGTCCTAAGGTCCTAATTAGGCCTTGGTATTCTCAGTTTTCCAAAGTCCTAGTGGTCACGTGCCACCACCCTATTCTAAGGGTCATGCCCTACTTTGATTGGGCCTTGATTATGGATTTTATGATTTGGATGTGTCCGCGTCATCGATACGGACACAACGCCTTTTGCGGTGCCTCAATTGGAGCTCTAGATCTCAAGTTATAAGCATTTTAACATTGTATGTACATATAGTCTTAAAGACAAAAAGGGTGGAATGCTAGGGCGCTGCGCGTCTGCGACGTGCGCCCAGCCTTCCTTATCAACCAAAAAAACAATGCTTCGCTAGTGTACTGCGCGTCTGCGGTGCGTGCCTCAGCAGGCGCGTCTGCAGACGCACTAGACAACGTCGCTCGTCGTCCCTTTAGCGAGCGCGTCCAGGGACGCGCCCGTTTGGTTTTTTTCAAACGGCGTCGACTTGCGTCGACGTGGGACGGTCCTATTGGATCATCCCGCCTGTTAGTGACCTGGGTCATCCTCAGGTCACCCTGGTTCGACCCTGTCGAACCAGTGTGGCCTGGGGACGTCCCAGGGGTCTTTGTGGCTCTCCTGGAGGCCTATTCTCCATGGTTTTTCATGAAAAAACCTAGGGAAATCGTTCCTGGATCTATGGTGGAGATGGGTTTGGGGTTTTTTTGTGCGTACCTGCTTCGTGGTGGTTTTCTCTCCACGTTTTCCCCCCTTGCTCACTGCTTCACGACTAGTTTTCTCCAAGGCTTTTGGGCTGCCATTAGAGGCACCCAAGAGCTCTATTTATAGAGCTTTTACAGAGGGTTCTGGAGGGGTTCTAACCGCCTTTGAATGGCGGTGGGGAACCCTCTGGAAGGGCGGTGGTTTCTTCTTGAAACACCGTCGTTCCAGAAACCTCTAGGAGGTTGAAGACGACGGGGTGCCCGTATCAAAACAGGCACCTGTGTTTTTCAGGTTAAGTCGTTTTGTGAAATTTACAGTTTTGCCCCTGAACTTCAAAGGGTTATATCTTGCTCATTTTAACTCCGTTTTAGGTGATTTTGGTCTTGTTGGATTCCTTTTTCCGAGATGCATCTAATGGAACCACTTTTAGGACTAAATTCCTGAGTTTAGTTAAGGCGACTAGTGAAATGACCAAAATGCCCTTATCTTTAAAACTGAACTTTTTATGGGCTTTTAATATTACAAAAATTGGGGTCATTACATTATTACCCCTTAAAAGAATTTTGTTCTCGAAATTCCACAACTTATTATTTTCCAGGTATTTGTCTCTTAGATGATTTCTTGGTGACTGCATTCCCCTCTAGGAATCAATTCTAGGTTCATCCTCAATTTATTATTTTCATAAGGCCTCACCCATAAGGGCCTGTTTTCGCTGCGTACTCTGATGCAACGCCATACTCTCGTATGTGTCGATTTATCAATACCGTTTCCTAGTGGTACTTCATCTATCTTGAATTCCTTAGTTTCCTATACTTATCTTATCATGTATAAGATAGTCTCCTCGTAAGATCATGCTTCTTTGCTCATGCATATACTTTTTTCAAGATCATATTATCTTATTCTTCCTATTTTGAATATTATAGGATAATCCTTTTCATCTAGTGATCTCTTTCATTATCCACAAGTCAAAAAGTTACCTTCTTTCTATTGTGTCTAACTTTGCTTCTTACCCTTGTCTCCAAGATACTTCAATAACTGATATGGTATCATGTGTTCTATATTGAAACCCTTGATTAACTTTGAATTTCAACTGTCTGTTGTTTTCCATACGTGACTCAAGTTTATGAAATCATGAAAGCCAATTAGTACCATCTTCCATCATTAATACTACCTGAAGTCATCAAATGCTTTTTCTTCTTGAAGAGTTTATGCATACTCATGTAAAATATATCATGGTCCATTGTTTCTCTTCATGATGTGGCCTAATCAATTGGCCTTATACCCTCAAATGACTTAGCTTATCAAGTTCTCAAGTCTAAAGACTTATAACATCCTTCTCAGTCTATAACCTCAACTACTAACTCATAGATATTAACATACCTGATTAATTAGGGTGGGATGCCTCTATTTAGTTGACAACACTTAATGATGGTCTTAAGATATTTGGTCTCCCAAATTTATGATAATAAGACCTCAATTTGATCCTCGATGGTACCCTTCCGGCTTAATTCCTTTATTTACTCATGTAGCGGCAAGGTAAGACATCACCAATATTTTCTTTTTATGGACTATATTTATTGGTGTTCTTCATAAGTTAATGGATCTGATAAGAATCTAATAATAATTGATATCAAACCATTTGTAGGATTTTAACTTTTAGTTGGTCACCATTCCTCTTTGAAAACCTTTGTGCAGCATAATGTCCTTTTATTCAATGCTCTATTCAAAGTCTTAAACCCCCATATGCTTCCTCTATTATACGTATCATTGCTAACTCAACTATTATTCCCTTGAGGTTGATTGGTTATCTTCAAGATGAAATATTTGTATGTGTCATCATAAGGTCATGATCTTCTAATATTGCATACTTATAGTTACATCTCTATCTCTCTTTCTTTTTTCTTCAAAATCATCATTTAGTCTACCTAGACCAATGTCTCTATATGCTTTGTTGCATATAATTGATACTTCATCTATTCCTTTACTTAGATATGATAAAGTGAATACCTGTCTTATTATTGAAATCCTTAATTGCCTATAGCCTCAATGAAATTCATACAATGGTATTGACGTTTTGATCATGCTATACCTTTCTTACAAGTTCTTGTTAGGATCAATCTATAGATTTATTATTTCCAATATTATCGTCAAAAATCTTTTGATAACTTGGTCGAATTCATTTCCCTATCATATTCGTGTTATGTTTCTCTTAATCTCATAACATGTTACTTGATTTGCTCCATAATACTCAAGTGGTTATTATTCAATAGCATTTCACTCTTCATAAGACTCCAATTAAGGTATTGAGCTATACCTTTGTGATCTAGTATGAGTCACTGTTATCTCCTACTATTATCTTGCATCCTTATCCCTCTTAGATTATCATCAAAATTCTTTTCAAAGTCTCTCTTTTACATCTCTTATCACACTTATATCATATCCTTGTGATAGTGTACTCATATTCTGATATTCTTTATGATGGTAAGATAGCCATCTAAGTCCTTCAATTTTCTCACCTTTGATGAGATTACTTTATTGCCGATCAACTCTATCTTTTAACAAGTCCTTTAATCATCTTCATTCATTCATTCTCATCATCCATATATGAGTTTTCACATTTGCACCTTACAATAATCCTTATTTCCTATGATTTTGATAGGATTCAAGCAATCCAATATCTAAGTATTTGCTAGGACTATCTCCTTTTTCACCTATGTGTTTATGGTGAAATGTCTTGAGTCATTAATATTATAATCCTCAAATAGAAGTAGTCATCTCTACTACTCCTATTTATACTACTTATCCTTGATTTTCTTTATTGTCTATGACCCTTGGACATGCTGGACTGGCTGTGAAAGGATAAAACCTGGGCTCTGATACCAACTGTGACGACCCGGGTTTTCTCATGCATTTTTAGATGAAAAATCTAAATTCCTAAGGTGGGATCCCGATTTGAAAAAAAAGTGCAATGCAGCGGAAAAATATTTTATTTGGAATTCATTTTGAAAACCCCAAGTGTCATTTGTTTTCACAACAACTAAGGTAGTTTTTGAACAGCTTTAGAAATCACAAATGCTTTTTCCCAGGTCTATCCAGTCACAGCACACAGCCCAACTGTAACTAAGTACAAACACATGTCCAGAGGGTTGAGAGCTTACTTACATGTGTATTTGTTTCCTTTTGGATTCACTTCCTCATAGCACTAACATATATGTCCTCTTTAAGCTGTCCTGAACCATGATATATACGGACGTATCCTGTCCTTGAGTACTTACTGATGTCTGAAAAATGTTAAGGATTGGGTGAGTATATAATATACTCAGTAGGAGTCTATCACTATTAGTTTTATAATGCATGCGATCTTAAAAATCATGTGCTCATAAAAACATATGCATATTGTACGAATAATCACGTTCAATATCGATATTAAAAGCCACTGTTAAACCAAAATACTGACGACTTAAAGAAATATCATAATCCAAGTCGAAAGTATCATACATCATAATCATAAAAATATGTCATAACACCATGATATGCATCAGATGCTTCATGGAATCCAACTCATGGATATCTATCATGGTATGGTCGACCAACCGTATATCATGCCATATGCAATGCACATAAATCCACGAAACCATAGGGTCCCACTATGCCCACGACCTCCTTGCCGTGTGGTTCCCGGGTACCTAGGGACACAGGATCATATACCTCCACGGGGCATATGACACTTCGACCCAGTGCCGTGACACCAGTGGTAGCCCCCTGTACCACATGCAGTCGAAGTAGGGACATGCCCTTTTTGGGCGTGGTACCTATCCACCTAATAGTGCTAGAGGCTGGGTGGCCAACCCACACCCCTCGGCAAAGCACCCACGAGCTTACAAGCCCAAATCATGTACGATCAAATAAGCCAAAATCCTCTGTTCAAAACCAGTCCTCTTTGGGTCCCTCACAACTGCCTGGCCCTCGGCACTCCAGCGTCTTTTGGCAACCCTCAAGGACATGCAATCTTTGCAAGTACTTAAATCATGCAATGTAGGCACTTGTTTGCAAAACATATGTGTGCATAATGTATATGCAATCATTTATTAAACATGTCTATGTTCAAAACGTTTATCATATGCATACTGAATCAAGTCACGCTAAAACAAGTCATATACTTATAACATATGTTCTCAAAACAATAATAGATCTTTTAAAAGAATCTAATAGTGATAGAGCACCTACCTGACTAGGTCGCATTAACCTTCTTGTCCTCGTACGCTCCTGAAGATGGTTTGGGGACTCAAAGTTAGTTTAACCTATCTTTGATGGGTTTAGAGCAGTTGGGTCTTATTACTTAGGCATTAGGGGTCCACCCCTATGCCTATGGGCGTCCTAAGGTCCTAATTAGGCCTTGGTATTCTCAGTTTTCCAAAGTCCTAGTGGTCACGTGCCACCACCCTATTCTAAGGGTCATGCCCTACTTTGATTGGGCCTTGATTATGGATTTTATAGTTTGGATGTGTCCGCGTCATCGATACGGACACAACGCCTTTTGCGGCACCTCAATCGGAGCTCTAGATCTCAAGTTATAAGCATTTTAACATTATATGTACATATAGTCTTAAAGACAAAAAGGGTGGAATGCTAGGGCGCTGCGCGTCTGCGACGTGCGCCCAGCCTTCCTTATCAACCAAAAAAACAATGCTTCGCTAGTATACTGCGCGTCTGCGGTGCGTGCCTCAGCAGGCGCGTCTGCAGACGCACTAGACAACGTCGCTCGTCGTCCCTTTAGCGGGCGCGTCTAGGGACGCGCCCGTTTGGTTTTTTTCAAACGGCGTCGACTTGCGTCGACGTGGGACGGTCCTATTGGATCGTCCCGCCTGTTAGTGACCTGGGTCGTCCTCAGGTCACCCTGGTTCGACCCTGTCGAACCAGTGTGGCCTGGGGACGTCCCAGGGGTCTTTGTGGCTCTCCTGGAGGCCTATTCTCCATGGTTTTTCATGAAAAAACCTAGGGAAATCGTTCCTGGATCTATGGTGGAGATGGGTTTGGGGTTTTTTTGTGCGTACCTGCTTCGTGGTGGTTTTCTCTCCACGTTTTCCCCCCTTGCTCACTGCTTCACGACTAGTTTTCTCCAAGGCTTTTGGGCTGCCATTAGAGGCACCCAAGAGCTCTATTTATAGAGCTTTTACAGAGGGTTCTGGAGGGGTTCTAACCGCCTTTGAATGGCGGTGGGGAACCCTCTGGAAGGGTGGTGGTTTCTTCTTGAAACACCGTCGCTCCAGAAACCTCTAGGAGGTTGAAGACGACGGGGTGCCCATATCAAAACGGGCACCTGTGTTTTTCAGGTTAAATCGTTTTGTGAAATTTACAGTTTTGCCCCTGAACTTCAAAGGGCCACATCTTGCTCATTTTAACTCTGTTTTGGGTGATTTTGGTCTTGTTGGATTCCTTTTTCCAAGACGCATCTAATGGAACCACTTTTAGGACTAAATTCCTGGGTTTAGTTAAGGCGACTAGTAAAATGACCAAAATGCCCTTATCTTTAAAACTGACCTTTTTATGGGCTTTTAATATTACAAAAATTGGGGTCATTACAAGGGGATTACAATATTAGAAAGATCACACAATAATTGACTAATTTCCCATTAAAAGAATTGGGCACTTTTATAACATCTAAATAAAACAAAACACAATAGGAGTATAAGAAAACTTCAGCTCTTAGAAGAATGTTTTCCATTGAAGCATGGTATTGATTCCATGGGGATATTGTTGTCCAGCTCTATGTTGAGGAGCTCTAGTGTATTATGATTATGTTATGCAGGCTGTCACGACCCGGGTTTTTATATGATGCAATTTTGATAAAAAGGTGAGATCTCTTGTTTTATAAGTATGAGATGCATGAAAATCTTTTTCTTCTGGAAAATAATCTTTCATAAAAACCCTGAGTGTCAAAACACATTCTCAAATTATTTAGCCATGGCAAAGTTTAAATCAATATTATTCCCAAGAAAGTGTTAGTCACAGCCCCAACTATTAGAGAGTAACTACAATTAAGTAACATTGAAAGATAAGGTAGGGGTTTTACTTACTTGTACTTAGTCTGGATGGTTCCTAGCACAAGCATTCCTTGGCCTTAACTATTTGCTTGGTGTCTAAAAAATGTTGAGGAT
Source organism: Warburgia ugandensis (assembly GCA_035236585.1). NCBI lineage: Eukaryota > Viridiplantae > Streptophyta > Magnoliopsida > Canellales > Canellaceae > Warburgia > Warburgia ugandensis. The sequence goes on from CP141128.1 coordinate 58,266,685, forward strand.
TGGGTGAGTATATACTATACTCAGTAGGAGCCTATCATTACTAGTTTTATAATGCATGAGATGTTTTAAAATCATATGTTCTTTCAAAACATGTGCATGTCTAAATACTCAAGCTCAATATCAATATAAGAATCCGTTATCAAACTGAAATACTAATGACTTAAAGGATCACATAATCCAAAATTTAAAGTATTATATACATATATATGATAACATCATGATATGCAATAGATGCTTCATGGAGTCCAACTCATGGATCTCTAGTATGGTATGGTCAACCAACCTCATATCATGCGATATGCAATGTACATAAATCATCAAACCATAGGGTTCAAACTATGTCCACGACCTTGCCGCCGTGTGGTCCTTGGGTACCTGAGGACACAGCATCATAGCCTCCACGGGGCATATGACACATCGACCCAGTGCCGTGATGCCAGTGGTAGCCCCCTGTACCACATGCAGTCGACGTAGGGACATGCCCTTTTTTGGGCATGGTACCCATTCCACCTAGTAGTGGTAGAGGCTGGGTGGCCAACCCAGACCCCTCGGCATAGCACCCACGGGCTCACTAGCCCAAATCACATAAGATCAAATAAGCCAAAACCTCTTTTCAAAACCTGTCCTCTTTGGGTCTCTCACAACTGCCTGGCCCTCGGCACTCCAGCATCTTTTGGCAACCCTCAAGGACATGCAATCTTTGCAAGTACTTAAATCGTGCAATGTATGCACTTGTTTGCAAAACATATATGTGCATAATGTATATGCAATCATTTACAAAACATGTCTATGTACAAAGTATTTATCACATGCATGCTGAATTAAGTCATGCTAAACAAGTCATATACTTAAAACATATGTTCTTAAAACAATAATAGTTCTTTTAAAAGAATCTAATAGTGATAGAGCACCTACCTGGCTAGGCTGCGCTAACCCTTTTGTCCTCAGACGCTCCTGATCATGGTTTGGGAAATCAAGGTTAGTTTGGCCTACCTTTTATGGGTTTTAGAGTAATTGGTCTTATTACTTAGGCATTATGGGTCCATCCCTATGCCTATGGGTGTCCTAAGGTCCTAATTGGGCCTTGGTATCCTCAGTTTTCCAAAGTTCTAGTGGCCACGTGCCACTATCCTATTCTAAGGGTCATTCCCACCTTTCATTGAGCTTTGATTAGAGATTTTATAGTTTGGATATGTCCGCATCGTAAAGACGGACACAACGCATTTTGCGGCACCTCAATCGGAGCTCTAGATCTAAAGTTATAAGCGTTTTAGTGTCGTACGTACATAGGAGTCTTAAAAATAAAAAGACAAAATGCTAGGGCACTGTGCGTCTGGGACGTGCGCCCCAGCTTCCTTAAGGAATGAAAAAAACCTGCAGCGCTAGCACACTGCACATCTGCGGTATGCACCTCAACAGGTGCGTCTGCAGACACGCCAGGTTTTTCGCCCGACTTTCTCTTTTGCGGGTGTGTCCATAGACGCGCCCGTTTGGTTTTTCAAACCGCGTCGGAGTGGGACGTTCCGACTGGAATGTCCTGCTTGTTCGGGAACTGGGGCATCCTCAAGACACCCTAGTTCGACCTTGTCGAACCGGTGCGGCCCAGGGAACGTCCCTGGGTCCTTGGTGGCTCTCCTGGGCTCCGTTTTGCATGGTTTTTCATGCAAAAACCTAGGGAAATTAACCTTGGAACTATGGTGGAGATGGGTTTTGAGGGATCTTGGGTGTACCTGGCTCGTTGCTGGGTTTTTCTCTTTGTTTTCCCCTTTAGGTCACTGCTCCACGACGGGTTTTCTTCAACATTTTGGGCTGCCATTAGAGGCGTTCAAGAGCTATATTTATAGAGCTAAGAGAGGGTTTTAGAGGGGGCTCTCACCGCCTTTGAATGGCGATGATTTCTCCTCCAATCACCGCTGTTCTAGAACCCTCTAGAGGTTGAAGATGAATGGGCGCCCGTATCAAAACGGGCCCCTGTGTTTTGCAGGTTAAAATCGTTTTTGTAAAAATTATAATTTTGCCCTTGAACTTCAAAGGCCCATAACTTGCTCATTTTAATTCTGTTTTGGGTGATTTTGGTCTTGTTGGATTCCTTTTTCCGAGATGCATCTAATGGTACCATTTTTAGGACCAAATTCCTAGGTTCAGTGAAGGTGAATAGTGAAATGACTAAAATGCCCTTATCTTCAAAAACTGATCTTTTCATTCCTAAACTTGGAATTTCAATATTACAAAATTGGAGTCATTGCATTCTTACCTGCTAGGAAAATTTTGCCCCTAAAATTCTACTATATACAGTCAAAAGATCTCGGGGTACTTTTCTCACATTTCTGACTCCGGTTCCCAAATCTCTTCTTCCATGTGCACATTTCTCCACAAAACTTTGACTAAGGGTATGTCCTTGTTCCGCAGCTTCTTATTCTTATGATCCCGGATCTCAACTGGTCTTGTCTCTAGCTTGAGATCCTCCGTCAACTCTATGGGTACCTGGTTGATGACATGAGCGGGGTCAGGCACGTACCTCCTTAGCATAGATACATGGAATACGTTATGCACTTCTGATAGCTGAGGGGGTAGTGCGATCCTGTAGGCCACTTTTTCCACTTTCTCCAAGATTTCGAAAGGTCCTATGTAACGTGGACTAAGCTTGCCTTTGATACCGAACCGCATAACTCCTTTGGTGGGAGATATCTTCAGGAAAATGTGCTCTCCTATGTCGAATTCTAATGGTCTCCTCCTTCGATTCGCATAGCTCTTTTGGAGGCTTTGAGCTGTGAGGAGGCGTCTTCTTATGAGTTTGACCTTCTCGGCACATTGCTCTACCAGCTCAGATTGGAACACCCTGGATTCTCCAACTTCACTCCAACTGGTGGGTGATCGACAGGGTCTCCCATAGAGCGCCTCGTATGGAGCCATGCCAATGCTTGACTGAAAGCTATTGTTGTATGCAAACTTGACTAGCAATAGGTTTTCATCCCAGCTCTGCTTCCAATCAAGGGCACAAGTCCGCAACATATCTTCGACTATCTGGATTGTGCGCTTTGACTGTCCATCGGTCTGTGGATGGAAGGCTGTGCTATAGTTCAAGGAAGATCCTAAGGATTTTTGAACAGACTTTTAGAGTTGCGAAGTGAAGCAGCTATCCCTATCTGAAGTGATACTAAGGGGTATACCATGTAGACTTACTATCTCTTTGATGTACAGCTGAGCTAGGCTGTCAGTGGATTGGGTATGACGTATAGGAAGGAAATGTGCTGTCTTAGTTAATCTATCAACAATTACCCAGATCATGTCATGACCCTTAGAGGTCTTGGGTAGCCCTACGATGAAGTCCATTGTAATATGGTCCCATTTCCATTCGGGTAACTCAAGGGGTTGTAACAATCCCGCAGGTCTTTGATGTTCAGCCTGTACTTGTTGACATGTTAAACACTTTGCCACAAATTCCCCTATGTCTCTTTTCATACCATCCCACCAATATTGTTTCTTTAAGTCTTGATACATCTTAGTTCCTCCCGGGTGTATAGTATACTTAGACCGATGAGCCTCTTTTAAGATTTCTTGTCTTAACTCTTCATTGGCCGATACCACTAATCTTCCTTGCATGTAAACGCTACCATCTTCTCTTTTTGTAAACCCTAGTTTTCCTATGAAAGCTTGTATATCTTTATCTCCTTCCTGTTCTTGTTTAACCTTTTCATTAACAGTCGACTTTATTGTTAGACCTGCCATGATGATCTTGTGCTTACTTATGTCTGGTTTCCATGTGATTACTTCTTGTAGTAGCTTCCATCTCTTAGTTAATAAACCTGCACACATCCCTTGGGTTTTTCTGCTTAATGCATCAGCTACCACGTTAGCTTTTCCAGGGTGATAATGAATGGAGAAGTCATAGTCTTTTAAGTATTCCATCCATCTTCTTTGTCGCATGTTTAAGTCTTGTTGGGAAAAGATATATTTAAGACTTGTGATCTGTAAAAACTTCAAACTTTTCCCCATATAAATAATGTCTCCAGATTCGCAAGGCAAAGACTATGGCTGCTAATTCCAAGTCATGGGTTGGGTAATTGACTTCATGCTTCTTGAGTTGCCGAGAAGCATAAGCGATTACCTTCCCATGTTGCATAAGTACGCAGCCTAGCCCTTGTTGCGAGGCATCGCTGTATATCTCAAATCCGCCACTTCCTGAAGGTAAGGTAAGGACAGGTGCTATAGTTAACCTTGTTTTTAGTTCTTGGAAGCTTTCCTCACATTTATCAGTCCATTAAAATCTTGTGTCTTTCCTGGTTAGCTTAGTTAGAGGTAAAGCAATTTGTGAAAAACCTTCGATGAATCTCCTGTAATATCCAGCAAGTCCTAAGAAGCTTCTTATTTCTGTCACCGTCTTAGGTCTTTCCCAATTCTGTACTGATTCAACCTTAGTGGGGTCAACTGCTATGCCATCTTGAGAAATAATGTGTCCTAAGAAATTAACCTTTTCCAGCCAAAACTCACACTTACTGAATTTTGCAAATAACTTGTGTGCTTGTAGGGTGCTTAATGTTATCCTTAGATGTTCCTTATGGTCTTCAGGAGTTTCAAAATATATTAAGATATCATCCACAAACACTATGATGAATTTATCTAAGTACTCGTTGAACACCCTATTCATAAGGTCCATAAACACAGCTGGAGCATTAGTTAAACCAAAGGACATCACTCTGAATTCATAATGGCCGTAACGAGTCCTGAAGGCTGTCTTGGGGATATCTTCTTCGCTAACTCGAAGTTGATGGTACCCGGATCGTAGATTAATCTTAGAGAAGACTCTGGCTGACTGAAGTTGATCGAAAAGATCATCAATTCGGGGAAGAGGGTACTTATTTTTAATGGTGACCTTATTCAGCATTCGATAGTCTACGCACAATCTCATGGAGTCATCCTTTTTCTTAACAAAAAGGACTGGAGCTCCCCACGGAGATACGTTAGGTCGTATGAACCCTTTGTCAAGTAGTTCCTGTAACTGGGTCTTCAGTTCTCTTAGTTCTGCAGGAGCCATTCGGTAAGGAGCTTTGGAAATGGGGGAAGTACCGGGTATAAGGTCAATGATGAACTCAATTTCCCTTGGTGGAGGTAGACCTGGTAAGTCCTCAGGGAATACGTCAGGAAATTCTCAGACTACCTCGACATCCTCTAGCTTTGGTTGGGGATTCTCGACAGATTCAATCTTGGCTAAGAAGAAGGGGCATCCTTGAGCAATGTGTTTAACTGCTTTCATGGCAGAAATAACACATGCTCTAGAATAATCCTTTCTTCCTTGGAGGGTGAAAGTGTCTCCATTAGGTAGGGTAAAAGTGACACGTTTCTGGCGGCAATCAACAAAGGCTTGATGAAAGGCTAGCCAGTCCATACCTAGGATGATGTTGAAGTCATTCATATCTAAGTGGATAAGATTGGCATGTAGCAAATGGTCCTTGATCAAAATGGGGACATCCTGGAGATAAGAGTAGGTGGGAAGTGCCTGGCCTACAGGAGTCATGACTTCTAGAGTGAAGTCTAGGTCCTGTGGTATAATGTCCAAGGATGATGCAAATTCCCAGGATATGAAAGAATGAGTGGAGCCTATATCAAATACAACTTTAGCAGGTGTATCATAGATAGAAAGAATACCTTCAACGACTGCATTTGAAGCTTGGGCTTGACTGGAAGTGAGGGCAAAGACATGTCCTTGGCTTTTTGGAACTTGTTCTTCTTTATGCTCTTGTACTTTCCTTTTTAGACAATCCCTAGCAAAATGTCTCGGTTCTCCACAAAGATAGCAAGTGATGTTGAAAATAGGACATGTTTTGCCTAAATGACTCCTGTTACACTTAGGGCATGTTTTCCAGTCTAGTCTTCTTCCCTTTTTTTCGCACGGCTTCTTGAAAGGTGGCCTGGGTCTAGATGACTGAAATGGTCTCTTTCCTTTGTTTCTCATGGTGTTGATGTTCTTAGTTTCCTTCATCGCCTGATTCCTTTGGTAATCTTTTTCATATAGGGAGGCCATCTCTACTGCCTTGGCTACGGTGGAAGGTTGGAAACCTAGAACTTTGTTCCTGAGTCCTGGGTTGAGTCCATCTACAAATCTTTCGGCCGCATCTTCTCATCAGTACAAGCACGTGGTGCAAATCTTCAGAGGCTGATGAATCTACTTTCATACTGTTGGACGGTCATATTTCCTTGTTCTAAGTCCATAAATTCCTTTTCCTTCTGTTTCCTTATATGTTTAGGATAAAATTTGTTGTTAAAGACCTTTTTAAACTCTTCCCATCCTATTGTTTCTTGCTGATCAAAATAAGTTCTTTCCGCTGTTTCCCACCAAAAGGTAGCCTCTCCTCTAAACACAAATGTGGCCATGGGTACTTTTCTTTCTTCAGCTATGTTCATGGCTTTAAATATCTTCTTAATGTCAATTAGCCATTTTTTAGCTGCAAATGCTTCATCTTCTCCTGTGAATGAGGGAGCTAGTTTCTGAAACCTTTCTAACTGAACCTCAGTCCTATCTATTGCTTTGTCAGGGGAAGGATCTCGGGGGGTAGGAGTTTGGCTTTGACTATTCATGTATTGTCCCATGTTTTGTAAGAATTGTTGGAATAACTCAGCCATCCCGTTGCCCGACCCAGTGGAGTCCACTAGTGGGGCTTCAGGTCTTGAAGCATTGCTTCCTTTCTTCCTAGGCATCTGTAATCACAAGGCAATTCACCAAATCTCAGTTTGTGTTGTCCTATTACACCTTACTCTTTCATGGATGAAACTTGATTATAAGTTATTCTCCTCATAACTGGGCTATGAGTAACGTTAAACCATGCTCTGATACCAACTGTCACGACTTGGGTTTATATATGATGCAATTTTGATAAAAAGGCCAGATCTCTTGTTTTATAAGTATGAGATGCATGAAAATCTTTTTCTTTTGGAAAATAATCTTTCATAAAAACCCCGAGTGTCAAAACACATTCTCAAATTATTTAGCCATGGCAAAGTTTAAATCAATATTATTCCCAAGAAAGTGTTAGTCACAGCCCCAACTATTAGAGAGTAACTACAATCAAGTAACATTGAAAGATAAGGTAGGGGTTTTACTTACTTATACTTAGTCTGGATGATTCCTAGCACAAGCGTTCCTTGGCCTTAAGTATTTACTTGGTGTCTAAAAAATGTTGAGGATTGGGTGAGTATATACTATACTCAGTAGGAGCCTATCACTACTAGTTTTATAATGCATGAGATGTTTTAAAATCATATGTTCTTTCAAAACATGTGCATGTCTAAATACTCAAGCTCAATATCAATATAAGAATCCGTTATCAAACTGAAATACTAATGACTTAAAGGATCACATAATCCAAAATTGAAAGTATCATATACATATATATGATAACATCATGATATGCAATAGATGCTTCATGGAGTCCAACTCATGGATCTCTAGTATGGTATGGTCGACCAACCTCATATCATGCCATATGCAATGCACATAAATCATCAAACCATAAGGTTCAAACTATGCCCACGACCTCGCCGCCGTGTGGTCCCCGGGTACTTGAGGACACAGCGTCATAGCCTCCACGGGGCATATGACACATCGACCTAGTGCCGTGACACCAGTGGTAGCCCCCTGTACCACATGCAGTCAACGTAGGGACATGCCCTTTTTTGGGCGTGGTACCCATTCCACCTAGTAGTGATAGAGGCTGGGTGGCCAACCCAGACCCGTCGGCATAGCACCCACAGGCTTATTAGCCCAAATCACATAAGATCAAATAAACCAAAACCTCTTTTCAAAACCTGTCCTCTTTGGGTCTCTCACAACTGCCTGGCCCTCGGCACTCCAGCGTCTTTTGGAAACCCTCAAGGACATGCAATCTTTGCTAGTACTTAAATCATGCAATGTATGCACTTGTTTGCAAAACATATATGTGCATAATGTATATGCAATCATTTACAAAACATGTCTATGTACAAAGTATTTATCACATGCATGCTGAATTAAGTCATGCTAAACAAGTCATATACTTAAAACATATGTTTTTAAAACAATAATAGTTCTTTTAAAAGAATCTAATAGTGATAGAGCACCTACCTGGCTAGGTCGAGCTAACCCTTTTGTCCTCGGACGCTCCTGATCATGGTTTGGGGAATCAAGGTTAGTTTGGCCTATCTTTTATGGGTTTTAGAGTAATTGGTCTTATTACTTAGGCATTATGGGTCCATCCCTATGCCTATGGGTGTCCTAAGGTCCTAATTGGACCTTGGTATCCTCAGTTTTCCAAAGTTCTAGTGGCCACGCGCCACTATCCTATTCTAAGGGTCATGCCCACCTTTTATTGGTCCTTGATTAGTGATTTTATAGTTTGGATGTGTCCGCGTCATCGACACGGACACAACGCCTTTTGCGGTGCCTCAATCGGAGCTCTAGATCTAAAGTTATAAGCGTTTTAGTGTCGTACGTACATAGGAGTCTTAAAAATAAAAAGACGGAATGCTAGGGCGCTGCGCGTCTGCGACGTGTGCCCCAACTTCCTTAAGGAACGAAAAAAACCCGCAGCACTATCGCACTGTGCATCTGCGGCGTGCACCTCAGCGGGCACATCTGCAGACGTGCTGGGTTTTTCGCCCGACTTTCTCTTTTGCGAGCGCGTCCCTAGACGCACCCATTTGGTTTTTCAAACCGCGTCAACGTGGGACGTTCTGACTGGAACGTCCTGCTTGTTGGGGAATCGAGGCATCCTCAGGACACCCTGGTTTGACCCTATCGAACTAGTGCAGCCCAGGGAATGTCCCTGGGTCCTTGGTGGCTCTCCTGGGCTTCGTTTTGCATGGTTTTTCATGCAAAAACCTAGGGAAATTGACCTTGGAACTATGGTGGAGATCGGTTTTGAGGGATCTTGGGTGTACCTGGCTTGTTGCTGGGTTTTCCTCCTTGTTTTCTCCTCTAGGTCACTGCTCCATGATGGGTTTTCTTCAACGTTTTGGGCTGCCATTAGAGGCGCCCAAGAGCTCTATTTATAGAGCTAAGAGAGGGTTCTGAAGGGGGCTCTCACCGCCTTTGAATGGCAGTGGAGAAACCTCCAGAATGGCGGTGATTTCTCCTCCAATCATGCTGTTCTAGAACCCTCTAGAGGTTGAAGATGAAGGGGTGCCCGTATCAAAACGGGCGCCTGTGTTTTGCAGGTTAAAACCTTTTTGTAAAAATTACAGTTTTGCCCCTGAACTTCAAAGGGCCATAACTTGTTCATTTTAACTCTGTTTTGGGTGATTTTGGTCTTGTTGGATTCCTTTTTCCGAGACGCATATAATGGTACCATTTTTAGGACCAAATTCCTGGGTTCAGTCAAGGTGAATAGTGAAATGACTAAAATACCCTTATCTTCAAAAACTGATCTTTTCATTGCTAAACTTGGAATTTCAATATTACAAAATTGGAGTCATTACAGTTATGCAGGCTCATGAATACCCATCTTGCCGTTTATAGTGAAGTGAATCAAGTTGTATATTTGTTAAAGTTTTGCTGGCATGATAGCAAAGTGTTATCACAATTGGGCCTCTCTTTGTTCTTGTCATGCCTCTTCTTCTAACTAATTGTGGGATAGTTGTGGGATATATGAAGCCTGCACCACAAGCTACATCCAAATCAAGTAAATGTGAGAACTACAAACAGACAAGCTAATATGACAACTAATGTGACTTACCTCATATTGGATGCACACTTCAAAAGCTCCCTCAACTATGAAGCTAACTTCCACATGTGGCATCATGCAAAGATTAACATAAGATATTAATTTGTGATGGCACTTGAATGCTACAGAGTGGATGTCTACACTTGCAATAGGTGCCATAAGTTTTGAAGAAAAAAGGGAAAATAAAATAAAATTAAACACATTGAAATGCAAAGAAAATAACATTGTATAATTATCTTCTATGGAATCCAGCATCTATTGTTAAGTATGCAATGAGTACTAATCATTCCAGCTCTCTTGAGTCACACTCAACAATTCATTTTTCTCTTCCAACTTATCTTTCTAAAACAATTAAGGCATTAAAAAATGGCCATCAATACATAGGCACAATTTAGTAAAGTGAAAGAAATAACTTCTTCGTAGGTCTAAAGCAAATAGCATACCTTGGGTAGGCATGTCTTTTGTTGTGTCCCAAATTGCTACAATTACCACACTCCCACTAGTTCTTATTTGGTACATTATTGGAACCTTGCATTAGTTGTCGTGTGCCACTTGAACTTGTTTCTGGGTGTCACATCAGTTACATTGTGGTCGATCCTCCTTCCTTGTGACATGTTCTGGTGTTACGTCCCTGTTGCCACATGCACCGCATGTGCATTTATCTTTTACATATCTCCAATGGGCCTTTAAACCTCTTACTATGATTTCGTTTTTTGGAGACTAGCAAAGGGTTATGCAATACTATAGGGTGGATATCTATACTTGCACATTCATCTAGGTCTAAAGGTTCCCCTATGTCCAAGTCATGTGCCTCTTCTTGAGAATGATCTTCAACATGTGCTTGGGATCCCAAAGGCTCCCTCACACATGGTACATCCTTGAAACATTACAACTTCATTCCATAGACAATTTGGCTTTACCAATTTTGGCTATCTGTTGGATCATCCAACACACTCTCTTTGTCCTTGTTGCTATGGTTCAAACTATGTCTCATCTTCAAATCCTTTAACCAATGTTTCAAGATATACCTTGATGGGATGAATGAACAACCATTAAATTGGAGTACTAACATGGCATGCCCACAAAGATACTCTCTAAACTCAAAGCATTGACATATACATAATACTTCATTCCTATCTACATCCCATGTAACTTAAAAAAATTTCCAAACTTCTCTCTTCCTATCCTTATCATATAGAAATTCTTTCATAGTATATGTATTAACTAACTTGTTACCACCTAGTTTATGTACTAACCATCCACCCATCCTAGTGATGATGTTCAATTTTGCAAAAAAAGTACCCATTTAATGCTAGGGTTTTTTTTTAAAAATTTGTAGCACATGCATTTCTAACCTAATAGCTCTAAAGTTTAATATTTTGCAGGTTCAGAGGCTAATTTGGATTAAATATGTGAATAATCATATTTTTTGGAATTTAATTAGAGTTTTTGACCTTTTGTAGGGATCAAGATAATGATTCAACAGCCAATATTCATCAAGATAAGAATTAGAACTAGTCATTAGGTTTCCTAGTCTAACTAGGAAACCTACGTAAGCCAAGGCCTAAATATTGTCGATCCAAGGTGTGATCAAGGTCCAAGATTATCTTTAGGGCAAGTAAGAAGGCAAGGGAAAGAATCAAACGTGACTAAATGGGTCCATGCAAAAAGGCACGCAATTCTACCACCTTTGCATGAGAATTGGAGGTGTACGTAAGGTTTCCTAGTTTAACAAGGAAACCTAATGAAAGCTAAGTTAGCCATGTAAGCCATTCAAGCCTTGAAGCCTAAGGGATTAAGCTACTCAAGTCATCAAGTAATGAGCCATCAAGCCAACTTAAGCATTGCCACATGGAATACTCTATTGGATGAAGATTTTAAGCAATTATCCTACACTATGATTGTGAAAATTTAAGAGATAATTAGTAAAGGGTGGATGAGATTTATCACATGGTAAGATATCATGCTAGGTGGACCAATGAAATAAGAGTCATCCTTTATCTTCTTCACAACTTTCTCTCTCCATATCTATCTCTATCTCTATCCCTCTCTTTAAGGAAATTCACATGGGAACAAGGGGGAGGCAACTCTTTGAAAAGGGGCACCTCCCACCTTAAGAAAACTTAAAATTCCACATTTTCCATCTTAAAACCACTTTTCACCCACCTTCCTAGCATCCATACGAATTTCTCATCCAAAAGCTCCTAAAATCTCCACATCCAACTCTTAAACCTCATCTTCCCAGTACTTCCCTAGAGTCCCACTTCTAATCCCCATCTTAAGTCTCTTACTTTATCTTGATCCTCATCCTCTCTATCTTAACTTTTAGAATTAGAATTCTAGCAACCCTAAAAAACTAAAATCCTCTAGAAAAAACCTAAGACATCCTATGTACCATACATAAAAGGAGTTCCATGCCCCATCCATGGGATCATCCTCCATGTTTTCTTGTCCACCAAAGTCCTCCCAAAATGTTATCTCTTAGGCTACTCCTCCATGGCTCTTTTATGTTCAGTGCTCTTTCTCTTTTTTTGGCACTTCAATTAGGTTGGTCTTCCTTGCTCTTTTACATTCCTTGTTATTTGCATTGTTCATTGTTTCATGCTTTAAGTTTTTCCTTGTCGTCCTTGCCTTTAGTTTTTTTATTTATATCATTTTACTCAAGGGCCTCAATTCTCTTGTAGTGACAGTGAAGAGATAGAAGTCCTTGGATCAAGTTAGCTATTCAGTGAAATCCTTGAATTCGTTGCCTTACTTCTTTGATCAATTGCATGTTAGTTGGGTTTATTATTGTGTGTTGAAGATGTGCACTTTTGTTTCTAGACATATGTAATATGGGCACCATCTTTTGTAGAAATTCCAATTCAATAAACTCATGTTTCATGCAAAAAAAAAAGAAAAAGAAAAATGGTGTTAGAAGGGTTGTATCTCATGAAACTTCCAAAACACCTCTTCAACGCATTATGTACTTGAAACTCTAATGGGCTTCTCAACTTGAAGGGTTGTATCTCATTGAAGCATCTAAAGTTTTCTTAGCTTACTTCATAGTATCTACTCTTCAATGCCTAGTAGTATTGCTCTATAAATTTCGTAAGGGTTGTTTTCATATGCATGTACTTGTTAAAGAAAGAATTTACACTTTCACTTCTTTGACTAGTGTTCATGCCAACAAATAATGTATTCTTTAATAAAATAGGAACCCATTGTTTATGGTCTTCATAAACACTATTAATCCACCCATTACTTGTTAGATCATATTCCTCTACTATTTGTCATCATTTCTCTTCAAACTCTTCAATTGTAAATAGAGAGTAGATATATGAGCTAAACTTAAGAATTGTTCGTTCGAACCTTAATGCAAAAGCTTGGGTGCTAGCTTTTGTGAAATGTGCCAAAGACAAAATAGATGGATGGTGTTGGGAAAGACTTTCCTAATGAGAACGTCTTCATAGCTAGATCTTGGTTTGTTATAATTGCAGACAAGGCTTTTGAACCCATACACATCAACCATGTCTTAGCAACCAGACATAAGATTCTTGTTTCTCATCTGCAATAAGGCTATACTATAGAAGACACATTTGACCATGGTGATTTACCCCAACAAAGGGAGGCAAAGGACATGTGATATGTTTTTCTAACAGAAGTACTGTCAAATGAGATTACATCTCCAAAGTATGAGCAGTTAAACCTACACTTTGAGTTAGCCCAAAATATAGACTTTAGCCTTTGTTCATCGTCGTAGTTAATTGAAAAGAGGAAATGAGAATCTTTCTTTTACATCTCCATAAAATGGTGGTACATAGCATACACAACTCCTAATTCCATTTTTGCTAGTCTTCTTTCCTACTTGATATCATTACGACAACCTTGTCCTGTGTATGGCACATTTTCTACCCCTTAACTTTCAATTGCTCTTATTTGATGAATTTGTTGAGCATTACAAGCACATTGAGACAGTTGCATGTTCCTTTGTCACTCAACAGCCGATATGTGTACTTATGACCTAGAAAAAGAGATGATTTAGGTTTCTAACAAATCACTTGACCTACTTTTTCTGTGCTTAGAGCATCTAATTATTCATGTCATGGGCTTTCTTTCTACCTTGACTTTATATAATGAGTCTCTTGCAATGAAAAACCCTTCCAACTTAGCATATGAATTTTAGATGCATAACCAACATCTAGACTCAAAAATTGCATACTTTCCTTTGGGACTAACTCTAAAGGTACAATAGGATCTACTTCAACTTCAACAAAAGGTATACTAGGATCTACTCCTTCATTTTCAATTTCAGTACCTTCAATTTTAGCCCCTACAATTTTAGTTTCATACAAATCCATATCAAGGTTTCAATTCATGTAATAGTAATGGAAGATGAAAATCATATGCAAGTGTACAAAACAATATAATTGGGAAAACAAAATAGGAGATTAGACCCAAACATAAAGGATGTCCAAATGGAACTAATTCATTTTACATGACCAAATGGAGTTGATTGATTCTATACATATGCAAATATAAAGCATCAAAACAAAAACCATAAATAGAGAGCATCAAATAGAAATATATCAAAATGAAACTATATCATTTCCCTCAAATTTCTCATAAATAATTTAAAAAGTAGGCATCATAGAATACATGAAGGGAAATAGCATCAAACTCATAAGTCAACAAAACCCATTTCAATTCCAACAAAATCCAAACTCAGAAGTCATAAACATAATCTTCACACAGAATACAAACACCCAAAATCCCATTTCAAAAAATAATTCACAATGCAAAGCACTAAATTCTCATTATAGCAAGTGTAAAATCAACCAAATGAGATTAGAAAGAATATCTCATTGAAGCCTCAGAATCAATGATTCTTGAGAAACAATCTTTATTATATATTTCTGGCTATGTTTATAGGACCCAAAGATCTACATCAAATGTCCATTTAGAACTTTTGGATGATTTGAAACTTGACACAACCTAGAAACTTCAAGAGATTTCCATTTAGAGAGAGAGAGAGAGAGAGAGAGAGAGAGAGAGAGAGAGAGAGAGAGAGAGAGAGAGAGAGAGAGAGAGAGAGAGAGAGAGAGTTCTTAAATAGACCATGAGCTATAGAAAGAGAAGGGGGTTCATACTAGAGAGAGATTTTTGAAACAAAATGTAAGGGGAGAGGTGACCTAGGCACTAACCGTTCGATCAATCGATTGAGAGAGAGAGATTTGAAACAAACTATCAGTGGTAGGGAGAGGGAGTGGAGATTTGTGATGAAGGTCTGATAAGAGAGAAACAAAGTAATAGAGCAGATCGAACACCAAATGAGGAGGAGGAGATCAAGCACCGAGCAAAGATCAGGCGGATTGGTGAGTGGTGGAGAGAGATGAGTCTTCAGTTAAAGAGGGGGCTTGTGCTAAGGTAGTGAAGAGAGAGGGTGTTTCATGTGAAATATATGTGATGAGGGTCTTACCAAAGAGCTACAGAGGAGTTGAGTAGATCGAGCACCAAGCTAAAATCAAGTGGATTGAAGAGTGGCAGAGAGAGACGAGTCATCAGTTGAGATAGAGTCAAGAGATTAAGGGAGGCATTTCTTGCTAAAACCATTAAGAGAGTGAGACAGAGAGAGAAAAGGGGTTTCATGCTAAGACTATGAAGGGAGAAGGGGATTTGTGCAAAGAGGTCTATGATGAGGGTCTTACTAGAGAGAAATAGAGGAGTTGAATAGTTAGAGCACCAAGTGGAGAGGAGGAGATTGAGTGCCAAGCAGAGATCAGGCAAACTGTTGAGTGATGAAGAGAGATGAGTTGTCAATGGAGGAGAGAGTCAAGGTATTTAGGGTGGCCTAGGCCATTTGGCATAAAGAGAGATGGGGGGGGGGTGTAAGGAGAATTGAGAATTCGAAGAGAGAAGGTGGGTTTTGTGCTTTAGGAGAGAAAAGGAGACTGACTTGCTGATAGTTGCTAATTCAAAAATATTTATTTTGTTAAAACCATTAATGGTAGCATTAAATGGATGCACATATTAGCTAAATTACTGCTGCCATATAATATATATATATATATATATCTTTAGATGCTCCTGTTTATGTTTCCTTTTAAAAAGTATTCTCTAGAATCTTTAAAAGGTTTAGAAAACCTTTAAGGACAAGTCAAGATAGGGTACACTTTCCTTCTAGTCAGGATAGGGCCCACTTAAAAGGTCCATTATTGTAGACTTTTCAAAACTTGAGTTTCACATGATAGTTTTTATTTTAAGAATATTAACGTTTTTAACAGAATACAAGTAACAAGAAAGGCCCACTTAAGGTTTAGGTTCTCTAGGAATCTTTGGCTTCTAAAAGTCCCAATTTCCTAGAAGTTCCAACTCAATAAAATCCATAGGCTTCAAGGATCCCACCTTGCTAAAACTTAAGACTACCAACCTAAACTAGGCATCCATTTTATTTGGGGATTACGACTCCTAACCACTAGGTAGTCCTAACCAGGACCCTCAATGTTTCCTTTCCTCTCTCCCATCCATGTGTTCCCATCTCTCTCTCACTCATACCAAACAATTCTCCTAGACCCATGTATTCTGCCTTCTCTCTCGCCTCCTATGTTCTAGACCTCTAAACTCCCACTTCTCTCTTTTCCTAGTTTCTAGTAACTCCATATTTCTAAAAAACCTTTAAATACACCATCTTACACCCAAATCAAACATGGAGAGAGACAAAAACATTTAAAGCAAGTGATATTGAGATATTTTCATAAAGAGTTTTAGAGAGTCTAGAGTGATTGTTTTTAGAGTTTCAACAAGGGGATTCTCTCACTCCTTCATAGTTTTGTGTTAGGTCTCTCTCTTGTATGAATAGTTCTTGCCAAGCCCAAAGAGAGAGAGAGAGAGAGAGAGAGAGAGAGAGAGAGAGAGAGAGAGAGAGAGAGAGAGAGAGAGAGAGAGAGAGAGAGAGAGAGAGAGAGAGTTGTCTCTTTCTTTCCCTTGGGTCCTAGAACATTCTCTATTTTTCTAGTAACGATCACCGTGCTCAAGAGGGCATTGTACTAGGGTTGAATTTGGCAAACTTTCCTTTTTTGGGTAGCATTTAACATACCTTGGAAAGTTTATCTGAGTAGTTTCTTTAAAAAGATGCAAGTGTAGCAACTTTTGACAACCAAGGTTGGGCGATCACTTTTGATCTAGCAAGGTTGACCCATTACAAAGTGAATTGGATACCATCCTCTTCTTTACCAGATTCTAGGACTCTTAAAAAAATTGAGATTCTTGGACTTATCCAAATTGAGTCAAAATTAAACTCAAGAACAAATGGGCCCCAATTGACATTCAAGGGTGGGTGCCTACTTTCTTTTGATACATTCTAAAAACAATTGAAATAAGCAAACCCCAATAACATCCAAGATTGGCTTGCCAAAATCCTAAATAAGTAGAAGTCCTAATTGGGCCCCAACTAATGAGTAAGAGGCACCCATTTGCTCAACTACATACGTGGTCCACCACAAAATAAAAGGGGGAACCCCACCTTCTTTATACAAAATTGATCTAAATTGAATCAAAGTCATGAGACTCCAAGATTCCTAAAGCTAGTGGACCCTAGTTAACAACCAAGCATGGGCACCCACCTTTTGTAATCACCTAAAATCTAGGTGAGTCCATCACTAATAGAAAGTATTCCCACTTTCTCTTTCATGAGAAGTTTAAAACTACTAAAGTCATATAGCTTTAAGATTCCTAAATAATTCTACAGCTCAAGACTTCCAAATCCTTTTAAATCCCATATTTGAAGACTTCTAATTAAATCAAAGTCCTAAAACAAGTTAAATTCCTAGAGTTCAAGATCCTTGCTGAAGTAAAAGACCAATGGATGAAGACTTCTTAATCAATCCAAATTATGGCCACTATAGTGTAATAGCCCCAATTTTTGTAAATTGATTGACAAAATCAATTTAGTTTGAATTTTTAGAAATTTTGGGCTGAAATATTAGATTATTGGAAATTTTCTTTTTATATATACTAAAACATGATCTAAAACATAAAAATTATGAATGTACTTGAAAAACAGATCAAAATGACACTAAGTATGTTTGATTTCAAGTTAAAATGAAAAATCTCTAATTTTCTCCATTTTTATGAATAAAAGGGTAAAATGGTAATTTTACCCATAACCGAGATGTGAGACTTCAATATTTAGAATGTAGTCAAAAATACAATTCCAATTCCACTAAGTACGCTCAATTTCGAGTTCGAGAGAATAAAACAGAATTTTCTCCATAAAAGAGCAAAATGATCCTTTTGCACCTCCGTGGGGCCCACAAGGAGCCCACAAATGAATCCAATGGCTAGAAAATATGCAATGAGTGGTAAAACCACTATCATCTGATAGTGGAGAAGGAGGTGGTAGTGGAGGATCCAATGTTAATTTAATATTCAAAAGAATTAAAACATAATTATTGCAAGTAATTATAAAAAATTCAAAAACATCTATAAATACACCCCCAAAAATCCTCCAAAAATGTTCATAAAATTTACCACAAAATTATCTTGCTTTCCTTACAAAAATAGATCTAGATTCATTACCAAAATTTCAAAACTCCAAAAATTCTCTCTTCTTGTGACGACCCAGGTTTTCCCATGCATTTTTAAATGCAAGATCTAAATTCCTAAGGCAGGATGCATCCCTATTTGAAAACCATTTTATAAAAACCATACAATGCAGAGAAAAATCTTTAGTTTTAAACTTGTTTTGAAAACCCCAAGTGTCATTTGCTTTCACAACAACCAAAGTAGTTTTTGAAAAAAACTTTAGAAATCATAAATGTTTTCCTAGGTCTATCCAGTCACAACTCACAGCCCAACTGTAAATAAATACAACTACATATCCAAAGGGTAGAGTGTTTACTTACATGTATAATTGTCTCTTTTTGATTTACTTGCTCGTAGCACTAACATCTCCTAAGGCGTCTTCTGTCACGCACGTATCCTGTCCTTAAGTGCATACTTGTGTCTAAAAAATGTTAAGGATTGGGTGAGTATATACTATACTCAGTAAGAGTCTATCACTACTAGTTTTACAATGCATGCTATGTTTAAAATCATATGCTCTTTAAAACATGTGCATGTTCGAACAATCATGTTCAATATCGATATTAAAAACCATTGTCGAATTGGAATACTGACGACTTAAAGAATCGCATAATCCAAGTCGAAAGTATCATATATATATCATAAACATAATGATATGCATAAGATGCTCTACTGAATCCAACTCATGGATATATGGTATGGTCGACCAACCTCATGTCATGCCATATGCAATGCAAGTAAATCCTCAAACCATAGGGCCCACTATGCCCACAACCTCGCCGCCGTGTGGTCTCCGGTTACCTGAGGACACTCGGTCATAGCCTCCACGGGGCATATGACACATCGACCCAGTGCTGTGACACTAGTGGTAGCCCCCTGTACCGCATGCAGTTGACATAGGGACATGCCCTTTTTGGGCGTGGTACCCATTCCACCTAATAGTGGTAGAGGTTAGGAGGCCAACCCAGACCTCTCGGCATAGCGCTCATGAGCTTATTAGCCCAAATCATATAAGATCAAACAAGCAAAAACCTCTTTTTCAAAACCTGTCCTCTTTGGGTCCCTCACAATTACCTGGCCCTCACAACTGCCTACCTAGCATCTTTTGGGCACTCCAGCACCTTTTGGTAACCCTCAAGGACATGCAATTTTTCAAGAACTCAATGCTCACAAATCATGCAATATATGAAATTGTTTGCAAAGCATATCTATGCATAATGTATTTGTCATATGCATGCTGAATTCGTTTATAAGATTAAGTCATGTTGAATTCGTTTATAAGATTAATTCATGCTAAACAAGTCATATAACTTAAACTTAAAACATGCATTCTCAAAACAATCATAGGTTCTTTTTAAAAAGTCTAGTAGCGATAGAGCACCTACCTCGTAGTCTCTTGGAGTCACGTCCTTCATCACTCAACCCGTCCCTGGGTCTCATTTATAAACTCCTGGGTACGAATGGATACAAGGAGTCCTTATCAATTTCAATCTATTTAGACATTAGATCGCTAGATCTTCCTTTTAGGGTCCATGGTCCTTGCCTAATTCATTGTCAGGCTAGATCCTATGACATGGATCTACTATTCAATAGTAAAACTCTGTAAATTGTCCTCTGATCCTAACTTTATAGTCTAATTAGGTCCGTGTGTCCCAGTTCTCAGGACACCTGTGCATCCTGGTGGAATCGAGACCACCTCACGTGCATGCGCACCCAAAGACCGTGCCAGGGACCACGTTTTGCATGCGCACATGCATGCTCAAGCGACGTGCTATGACGTGCATCCTGGATGGTATCACACAGACGCACCTTCGGTGTAGCATGGCGCGTCTCAGCTCCCAGGGCACCCCGTGCGTCCTGGTCGAACCAAGACCCATGCCCCACGTCGCGCGCGCACCCGAAGGCTGCACTAAGGACAGTGTACACACAGTCATATGCCTGGAACCCATCCCAGGGACCATGTCACAGGCGCACATGGTGCATGGCATCCCTGGGATGCTTGGTTCGTACAGGGCCGGTTGAAACCGGCTTCGTCTTCTCCGGCTAGAAAAACTGGCTGCGAAAAGACTAGATCCGGCATGGATCTGGCCTGGGGGAAGCAAGACGGAGAGAAAAAGGGGAAAACGGCTTACCTGGGTAGCCTAGGGAGTGCCCATCGCCGATGGGTGCGCCTATTCTTCACTCTGAAGCTCCTACTCGCCGGAAAACTCAAAGAAGGGAAAAGCCCACCGTTCTGGTGCGACCAGAGGAAGAAAGGGGGAAAGAAGAGAGGGGAATGGGGAAATGGCAATGGCTGGCCTGACTCGGCCTGGCCATTTCCAAAAATCGCATAGAAACTGGCTTGAGACAGGTTTTCGATTTTTGCCGGAAACCCTAATCCCAAAATAGCCGTAACTTCTTCATACGAACTCCGTTCTCGGTGTTCTTTGAGGCGTTGGATTCTATTTTTCGAGTAGAATCTAATGGTACCAAGTTTTCCTTACAAATTCCTTCATTTACTATTTTAAATAAGGTAAAACATTCAACACAGTTCATTTCCTATAGAATGCCTATTTCAATAGCGTAAATTGCTCGGGCATTACACTTCTTTCACTCTTTAAATTGGAATAAGAGACCGAAATTCAATTAGGTACTCTATTTCAAATAAAATCTCATAGATCCCACCATTCATATTGTCCTAGACTACCTTATCTATAAAATTGCAAAAGAAATTTCAAGATCTAATGGTGCAATCAATGGAAAATCACAAAACAAGTAGTTATTGGGCGATCTTATCATCAAGTGGATATTTCTTTTTAAATTGGGCTACAAAACCTACATTTTTCTCTAATCAACTAGGTGAAGACTATTTGCACACTTATTTCATGTTAGTTTATATAATTTTTATTTTAAAAAATTAGTTTTAGGTTAAAAATAATAAAAATCAAGTAAGGATAAGAACCCTTCAATTCTGGATGATGGAGGGCTCAAATGAAAAATCTGAGCCATCTAATCGATCCAAAGGAGTCCCAAACCCTAGGGTAGAATTTTCAGGAAATTTTATCACATTTTGAGCCACTAATTGAAGAGGAATTGATTGGACCATCCAATCTTCCTAATAAGATCGACTCCGGGGATGCCGCATTAGAATGCTACAAGGAAACGTGCCCTGTGAGTATGTCTCCACCCGCATGCTCCGCATGTGATGCCTTCCTGATCAAAGGACCGCATGCATCCCAGTGATGGGAGAACGACGAACATTCCTCTCGACCAAACCCACTCTGCCCGACTGATTCAAGTCGTTCGTTCTGCTAGGCCCATATCAAATTTGGACCCTCGGAGCAACTGTGAACTTTAGTCAGTAATTGTGGAGTCATCTGAGCTTCAAATTAAGATTGGAAAGAAGTTATGGAAAGCTTGTAATATCTATTTTCTTGTGAAATCATAAAATTGATAAAACTCTTCAAGAAACTTTTTGTTTCAAGAAATTAAGATTCTAATTTTCATGATCTTCAGATCTTGGGGATCTAATGCAATGATGATATAATGTTGAAATCAAGTAATATCAATGATTTATTTTCACATATCTAACATAAAATGAGGAATCTACCCTTTATGGTAGAAAAATCCTAAAAATACAAAGGGACCCACTTGATCAATGAGATCAAGCATGATCAAACCCCTTTGGATGGTTGTACGAATGGGATTATGATGAAATCCATTTAGATCATGGATTAAATGTGACAAAAACAATTGGATATGATCTTTGGATCTTAATGGAGTAAAAGCCCTAAATGTAATTAAAACCTTGATCTAAAGGAAAAGATCTAAGATCTAATGGTTAGATCATAAGTACAAGCTTCTAATGATCTTAATCTAATTAGTTTAATTGTCTTTTATTTGATAATAGAATTGTAAATGTGATATATGTTAGGAAACATGATAATGTAATTCTTAGGGCCATGTTAGTTTAAATTTGAGATTTTAGCATGATTCCATTAGTTTAGTAGTAAAATTCATGTATTTCATAACTTATGATCATCCTAGTTTAAGTATAGCTTTATTCCATTAGGTTAACTTACATTCATAGGAAGCATATTAGTATAAATGGTTGTTAAACTTATATTGGATTTATGCGTTAATGTTTATGATTTAATTGTTGTAAAATTTTATTAGTAAATTCAATTGTTGAGTAGTTGATAAGATATAGTGAGCATAAATCACCAAAAATGTAAACTAATGGAATATAGAGATTCATGGACAATTAAGATGAATGAATGACTTTGACTTAATATTAGTAAGGGCTATAGTTACTAGGACGATATAAGGATTATCAAATCCTTGGCCCAAACTAGGAGAATAATAAACTCCATAAATGACATTATAAATGTTCATGGATTTAATTAAAATCAATTAGAAAGAGTACTTAGGGTTAAAATGCTCATAAGAACCTTATTAAAGGTTGAGCTACGGTCACTCTAATGAATGCTGAACATGGTGGTTAAGGGGTTCTCTAATAGAGCCTCGCTCTTCCCCTACCTTCCATTAACATTTGTGAGTTCTAAATGCCTCCTTACATGAGGATTGAAGTAACCACTTTGTGTACAATCATTCAACTAGTAAGTCTTAGCTAGTTGGAAATAAGAGGAGCAGTCTAGACTTAGGATGAAATAAGTTATCTTCAACTAGTAAAACATTAACTAGTTGAATAATAATAATAAGAGCATAAAAGGTTAGTAAACTATCTAATCCTAATAAAAATTGTAAGTAAGATAAGGATGATCAAACAAGATCCATAGGATCTTGAATAATCAAGAACAATAAGAATCCTAGTGTCGTATTTTATTATTTATGTATGTATGTATGTATGTATGTATGTATGTATGTATGTATGTATGTATGTATGTATGTATGTATGTATGTATGTATGTATGTATGTATGTATGTTGTAGACAAATCTAGATAGAGAATCCAAACCTTTGATCAAATATGATTCAAGGAAGAGAACCAAGATCTTCCTCCTTAAGGATGATTAAACAACTGAACTTAGACCAAAGAAGACCTAGATGATAGAAGATCTAAGCCATTAATATTTATCAACAAGTATAAATTATTGATCAAAGGATCTATGAAAGATCAAGATTAAAGAAAAGAATACTTAAAGACTTAGAATAGAAAATACTTAGATCTAAAAGATTAGAAGATCATTCTAGCCATTAGATATATTGATCAATAGGATAGACACTATCTGAGGAAGATAGATCATGATAGAACAAATGATCTAGATCCCTTATATCAAAGGACAAGATTAAACAAAGAATATAGATAGGATCAACTATAGAATTATTTAGATTGTATAAATATTAGCAGTATGTATGGATTTATAGATTATATATTTCAGTTAAGATCATGGAAGATTTGAAGAGATGGATCACTACTAAAAGGTAGGAGGATTTTATGAATGCATCTACATGAGATATACATGTTGAATACATGATCTTATGTCTAGAAATGTTGACAAATGTAATGTTAATACTTGTATTAAATCTCTTGAAAACCCTTATGATCCAACCAAAACACATATGAAATGGTTAAGTTAGAATTGAGGAGAAAACTCTTAAGTGAATAGGGAACTAGAAGATATTCCATCCCTAAGTAAATGTATAAATTGTCTGATATGTATGAGAATTACTTTACATACAAGCATGGAGGCTTGTGGTTTTGTTTTAAACAGGCGTATGCCTGGGGATGCTATGCTAAGAGAGTTAGTAGGGTTTGGCCACCTGCTCTCCAAAACTTATTATGATATGGATACCAAGCCTAAGTGAGGCCAAAAGTTGGGTGGGGTAATTATGGGAAGGCCACCACTGTGATAGCCATACCCCCCACCCCCCCATACAGACATGGATATTGTGATTTCCACCAAGGATGGTATAAGTAGATTATTGGGTAATTATCAGGGCACGTTGGTATGGATTCTAACTACATGCATAGTAGTCCTTTGAGTATTTTTGCATTGTGATACATGGCATAGTGAAATGCCTTATGATATGGCATGAAGAGATGCTGAGTAATCATGGACTATCGATACTGCCCAAATGAGGGAGTATGTCCAGTAGAGTTTGAATGATCTATCAACTCAATATAAACTGGGTATGATTATGTTTTGAGATATTAACTATTTTTCACGAATTTGATCGTATGTATATATATATCTATACAAAGTATACAATATGTATGTGTAAAGATGTACATATATGACCAAGTGAAGAGATTGATCCATGAGTATGAATAATGGGATGATGAAGTATTAGGAGTATACTGTCAAATTATTATGCTTCTTGAATCCCCTACCAAGCATAGCTTGCTGAGATATTGTAAATATTTCAATGTTTACAATATCTCAGATACAGAGAAGGAGAATTAGGAGCTCAAGACTTAAGAACACTTAGAAGAATCATCATCGAGGCATACCCCTTGAAGACATGTATTTTTATTTGAGAGTATTGTATTATATTAAGATTTTTTATTGTACGTTGAGCCTAGGCTGTAGTGTGAACCACTTGATGGATTCTGGAATTTAATAAAATTATATTCCTTCAATGGAATTTTATCTTGTACAAAATTCTACTTATGCTATGTATGAAGTGATGACTTGGGTTTTGCAAAACAAGTTCTAAAGACAAGAATTTTTACTGCTTTGTTTTGCAAATTTTTTTTACTACTAAGGGCACCCTACCTTTGAAAAATGTATTATAAAATGTGTTACAAAAACCTGGGTCATCACAGTTGGTATCAGAGCCATTCATCCAGTCATAGTATAGTACCCTTATGTCCAATATGAAGACGATAATCCAATTGTAGATTAAGATAGAAATAGTTGTGTAGAAAACTTATAGAAATTTTGGTTTATGAGCAGATGCCACCAAAGAGAGTTATAAGGCAGATAGCTAAAAATACTCCAGAAGATAATTTGGAGAGATTAACAATGGATACTATGGAAGAGATTGTAACAAGAGTATTAAGGAACCTTCTTTCTCACATTCAACAACCCCAAATTTCATCACCTCGAGCAGAGATACCAAGTACTCACTCTCAGGCTCAACTTGAAGTAAGACATAATACACCAACACCAGATACTCCCACACTAGTACAGGGTCAATCTTCCCTTGTACTAAGGGGAGAAGCTAGAAAATCTTCATTAGCCCCCAAAAAGGTTGACTAAATGATGGAGAGATTTCAAGAGATGACTACGGGGTATAATGGAAGGGTGAAGCTGTGAAGGCTAAGGAATGGATATATGAAATAGAAAGTTTTTAGTGCACCACGTACTCCTCCAGAGTTGAGGGTTAAATTTGCCACCTATCTATTAAAACAAGAAGCTGAATTTTGCTAGAGATTAGCTAACAATACCTTCTTCTCAAATTCTAAAGATACTACATGGGAGGAATTTAAGGAAGTCTTCAACCACAAATATTTCCCTACTCATGTACAAGCAAGAAAGCTGATTGAGTTTCTAGAACTTAGATAAGGAAACATGTCAGTGGTAGAGTACGATAATAAATTTACACAATTAAGGAGATTTGTGACACATGTGTGTAACACTGAAACACACACAATGAATTAGTTCATGGAAGGGTTGCACCTAGAGCTGAAGGTGAAGGTAATGTGTACTAAACCCACGACTTTGGCAGATTGTGTGGAGATGGCTTCAAATTTTGAAGAAGAATTACAAAAGAACCAAATCACTAAATTTGGTGAAGGAGGGAACTATAATCAAAGGTCTTTTCATAAGGGCAAGAGACCCTTAAACAATTTTAGACATCCAAGAAATCATACAAAAAGAAAGCCATGTCCCAAATGTAGAAGGTTCCACCCTGGAAATATGTGTCCTACTTCGATATAGCAAAGGCCCCGTATCAAATGTTATAATTGCGAGGAAGTTGGGCACATTACCAACAACTACAACAAACCTGTGGCAGTTAAGGAGGCGAATTCGGAGAACATCCCTCGGCATCAAGGAAGGGTATTCATTATCACTGATGGACAAGCTGAACCATTCAATGCAAAGATAGAAGATACATTGCCTGCCAAACTATTTTTGATATAAGAATAGAATAATTGTAGTTGAGTATGAGTATAGAAAGAATTAAAGTATGAAGGAATAGTGAAGTACAGGCAAATACTACTTAGTGCAATAATTAGGAGTATTTCTTATAAGTTAATAATCCTAACATATGAATAGTGAGTTATAGAAACAAATAATAAAAAAAAGTACATCATATAATGGTGTAATATGTGATATTTAGGTTTAGCCAAATTTTTGAAAAAAAATATATATGTGTAGAAATAAAATACATCAACACTAGTATAAAATCATTGTTCACTTATACTAAGTAGAATAGTGGAATTTAAGAGAAACAGAAGATAAATTGGAAAATATAACAGAAACAAATAGGGGGTTTAATTGCAACCTTTATAGGAATGGAAATAGATACTAAAGATAAAACCTTAAAATTATTACAAGAATCAAAATTAATAATAATAAATATAAATGTAAATGTAAGAATTACACTTGCTACAGTATTATGACAATTAGTCAAAGAATTTAATCTTCAAAATAGAGAGGATCTTACTTGAGAAGAATTTAAGGAGATAGGTAAATATTTTCAAAATTGATGAATGAGAAAAGATTTTTAATAAAGACAAATAAGGAGATAAAATTTGGAGGAGCATTGATTCAACTATATGATAGAATAGAAATATGGAAATAATTATGGACTATAGTAAAGACAAGTATATTTTGCATTGATGATAAAATGGAAAGTGAAGACCTATAAATGAATAAGGATATTAATATGATGAAATTAGAGATATTGATTCTATTTATATGATAGATTTAGTGATCTTGAATTAATTATGGAATATAGAATACATTGATTTTGAAATAATGATGAGAAATAAATGTCTATAAACCAATATTGGAAGATTATTATAAGAACATTAGTTTGAAATTAAGAATCAACTCAATATGATAGGATTATTCATATAAGGAAAGATATGCTAAAGCTTATATAAATTGGATGAGGATGAGAATGAGCAATAGAAGATGGAATAGAGAAAAATGAAGTATTACAGTGAAAGATTAGTAGAATTTATAGGAAGTTTTAAACAAAAGGATAACTCAACTAAGAATTATTAATCCTTTTGGAAAGCCTAGCAAAAAATTAGGATAAGTGATTAATGCATTAGCATTATTAGTGAGACGTGTGTTTATGACCTCAAAATATGCTTCTTACCTTTGAGGAGAAGGTAACATGAATTATGAATGAAAGGAAATAAAGGTTTCCTTAAGTGGTAAGGCCACATGAGCAAACTTATGAATGAGTTAATAAAAACTCATAAGTACGTTGAAATGCAAATTTCAAGGATGAAATTATTATAAGGGGGGAAGATTGTAATAACCCTAATTTTTGTAAATTGATTGAGAAAATCAATTTAGTTTAAATTTTTAGAAATTTTGGGCTAGAATATTAGGTTATTGGAAATTCTCTTTTTATAAAGATTAAAACATGATCTAAAATGAAAAAAATTATGAATGTACTCGATAAACCGATCAAAATGACACTAAGTATGTTCAATTCTGAGTTAAAATGAAAAATCCTTAATTTTATCTATTTTTATGAATAAAAGGGAAAAATGGTAATTTTACCCATAACCAGATCTAAGACTTCAATATTTAGAATGTACTCAGAAATACAATTCCAATGTCACTAAGTACGTTGAATTCCAAGTTCGAGAGAATAAAACAGATTTTTCTCCATAAAAGGGCAAAATGGTCCTTTCACACCTCTGTGGGGCCCACAGATGAATCCAATGGCCAAAAAACATGTAATGAGTGGTCAAACCACTACCAACTGATAGTGGAGAAGGAGGTGGAAGTGGAGGATCCAATGTTAATTTAATATTCACAAGAATTAAAACATAATTATTACAAGTAATTATGAAAAATTAGGTCTAAAATCATTCCCAAAAATCCTCCAAAAATGTTCACAAAATTTTTAACGAAATTATCTTGCTCCCCTACAAAACTAGGTCTAAAATCATTCCCAAATTTCAAAAACTCTCAAAAATCTCTCTTCTTTCACTTTCTCTCTCCTCTCTAAATTGGAACAAGAGACCTAAATTCAATTAGGCACTCTGTTTCAAATCAAATCTCATAAGTCTCACCATTCATATTGTCCTAAACTACCTTATCTACAAAACCTCAAAAAAATTTCAAGATCCAATGGTGCAATCAATGGAAAATCACAAAAATAGTGGTTATTGGGCGATCTTATCATCAAGTGGATATTTCTTTTAAAATGGCTGCAAAACCTAGGTTTTTCTCTAATCAGGTTGGTCAAAACACTTTCTGCACTTATTTCATGTTATTTAATATAGTTTTTATTTTTCTAAAATTAGTTTTAGGTTAAAAATAATAAAAATCAATAAGGATAAGAACCCTTCAATTCTGGATGATGGAGAGCCATCTGGAAAATCTGAGCCGTCCAATCGATCCCAAAGGGTCCAAAACCCCTAGAGTGGAATTTTCAAAAAAATTTATCAAGTTTTGAGCCATTGATTGAAGAAAAATTGATTGGACGGTCCAAAACAACTATCTGATCTTCCTAATAAGATAGGCTCCCAGGACACTACAGCAGAATGCAACACAAAAACATGCCCTGCGAGTGCAATGTAGTCACAACGGAACGGCCATGCGACAGCACCAGTCCCGCGAACGTATTACCGCATGCATCCCGGTGATGGGAGCATGGCGACCGTTCCTTCCGACCTGTGACGACTCGGGTTTTCCCATGCATTTTTAAATGTAATATCTAATTCCTAAGGCGGGATGGGATGCATCCCTATTTGAAAACCATTTTATAAAAACCATGCAATGCAACGAAAAATCTTTTGTTTTAAACTCATTTTGAAAACCCCGAGTGTCATTTGCTTTCACAACAACCAAAGTAGTTTTTGAAAAACTTCAGAAATCATAAATGTTTTTCCTGTGTCTATCCAAATGACTCACAAATTTCAACTGTAAATAAATATAAATACATGTCCAAAGGATAGAGTGTTTACTTACATGTATGATTGTCTCCTTTTCATTTACTTGCTCATAGCTCTAACATAGGCGTCCTCTACTCGTGAATGGATCTATCCTGAAAATGTTAAGGATTGGGTGAGTATATACTATACTCAGTAGGAGTCTATCACTACTAGTTTTCCAATGCATGCTATGTTTAAAATCATATGCTCTTTAAAACATGTGCATGTTTGAACACTCATATTCAATGTCGATATTAAAAACCATTGTCAAACGGGAATACTAACGACTTAAAGAATTGCATAATCCAAGTCGAAAGTATCATATATATGTATATATCATAAGCATAATAATATGCATAAGATGCTCAACTGAATCCAACTCATGGATATAGGGTATGGTCGACCAACCTCATGTCATGACATATGCAATGCAAGTAAATCCTCAAACCATAGGTCCCACTATGCCCATGACCTCGCTGTCGTATGGTCCCCGGGTACCTGAGAATACTCGGTCATAGCCTCCATGGGGCATATGACACATCGACCCAATGCCGTCACACCAGTGGTAGCCCCCTGGACCACATGTAGTCGACGTAGGGACATGCCCTTTTTGGGCGTGGTACCCATTCCACCTAATAGTGGTAAAGGCTGGGAGGCCACCCTAGACCTCTCGGCATAGCGCCCACGAGCTTACTAGCCCAAATCATATACGATCAAACAAGCAAACCTCTTTTTCAAAACCTGTCCTCTTTGAGTCCCTCACAACTGCCTTCCCAACGTCTTTTGGTAACCCTCAAGGACATGCTATTTCTCAAGAACTCAATGCTCACAAATCATGCAATATATGCAATTGTTTGCAAAACATGTCTATGCATAATGTATTTGTCATATGCATGCTGAATTCGTTTATAAGATTAAGTAATGCTAAACAAGTCATATAAATTAAACATGCATTCTCAAAACAATCAGGGGTTCTTTTAAAAGGTCTAGTAGCGATAAAGCACCTACCTCGAAGTCTCCTAGAGTCGCGTCCTTCATCACTCAACCCGTCCTTGAGTCTCATTTATAAACTCCTAGATATGAATCGATACAAGGAGTCCTTATCAATTTCGATCTAATTAGATCACTAGATTTTCCTTTTAGGGTCCATGGGTCCTTGCCTAATTCATTGTCAGGCTAGATCCTATGATGTGGATCTACTATTAAATGGTTAACTCTGTAAATTGTCTTCTGATCCTTACTTTAAAGTCTCATTAGGACACCCGTGCATCCTAGTTCCCAGGACACCCGTGCATCCTGGTTGAACCGAGATCGCCTCACATGCGTGCGCGCCCAAAGGCCATGCCAGGGACTGCATTTTGCACATGCACATGCATGCTCAAGCGACGTGCTATGACACACATCCTAGATGGCATCACACGGATGCACCTTCGATGTAGCATGGCTCGTCTCAGCTCCCAAGGCACCCCGTGCATCCTGGTCGAGCCAGGACCCGTGCCCCACGTCGCGCAAGCACTCGAAGGCTGCACTAGGGACAGTGTACGCACTGTCGCATGCTTGGAACCCATCCCAGGGACCCTGTCCCAGGCGCACGTGGAGCATGGCGTCCTTGGGACGCCTTGTTCGTGTAGGGTCGGTTGGAACTGGCTTGGGACGTTTTTCGGCCAGGAAATCCGGCTGGAAAAATTGGTTGGAAATGCTAGATCTAGCACGGATCTAGCTTGAAAGGAGGGAGAACCAAGAGAGAGGGAAAGACGGCTTACCTGGGCAGCCATGAAGCGCCTATCCCGGTGGTAGAACCCCGTTCTAG
Organism: Warburgia ugandensis; assembly: GCA_035236585.1. Taxonomy (NCBI): domain Eukaryota; kingdom Viridiplantae; phylum Streptophyta; class Magnoliopsida; order Canellales; family Canellaceae; genus Warburgia; species Warburgia ugandensis. The sequence goes on from CP141128.1 coordinate 58,297,825, forward strand.
TTCTGAAACTTCATGCCACCGGAAAACTCGATGAAGGGAAAAACCCCAATGCCAAGACCGGAAAAGAGAAGAGAGGGGAATGGGGAGAATGGCCGGCCTAACTAGGGCCTGGCCGTTGCCGAAAATGCAGGGAAACTGGCTTGAGACGGGTTTTCAATTTTTGTTAGAAAGCCTAGTCCCAAAATAGCCAAAAAACTTATGATTTGGAGAGGGGGAGATAGGGCTTTTTATAGCCTTGCTATGGCGGTGCTGCCATTGGCGGTGGTAGATTTCTCTGGAAACTAGGGTTTCCAGAGAAATCTAGAGGAAGAAGAAGACGGGGTGCCGTTATCAAAACGCCCCCTGCGTTTTCTGTCTTTTTTTTGTTTTTAAATTACTGAAATGCCCCTAATCTTTGAACGGCCGTAACTTCTTCATACGAACTCCATTTTCGGCGTGCTTGGAGGCGTTGGTTTCCATTTTTCGAGTAGAATCTAATGGTACCAATTTCCTTACAAATTCCTTCGTTTACTATTTTAAATAAAGTAAAACATTCAACACAGTTCATTTCCTATAGAATGCCCAATTTAATAGTGTAAATTGCTCGGGCATTACATTATTACCCCATTAAAAGAATTTCGTCCTCGAAATTCCATGAATTATCATCTTCAAGGTATTTTGTCTCTTAGATAACTTCTTGGTGAATGCATTCTCCCTTAGGAATCAAATCTAGTCTCAATCTCAATTTATCATTTTTATTGTTCCTTCTACAAGGCCTTACCTATAAGAGCCGCTTTCGCTGCGTACTCTAATGCATACTCCCATACGTGCCAGTTTAACAATACCGGTTTCTAGCTATAATTCATCTATCTCAAAATCCCTAAATGCCTATACTTTCCTCATCATGTATAGGATAGTCTCCTCGTAAGATCATGCTTCTTTATAAATTACTCCATACTTCTTTGAGATCATATGATCTTATTTCTCCTATTTCATTTTGAATATCATAAGATAATCCCTTTTCCTTCTTGTCTTTTATCTAGTGATCTCTTCATCATCCACATCTCCTTCTAACGGTTGGTTATCTGTCATTAGTAAGAGTCCAAAACAAAGTTACCTTCTTTATATTATGTCTAACTTTGCTTCTTATCTTTTATATTTGTCCCCAAGATACTTCAATAACTGACATGGTATCATGTGCTCTACAGCCAAACCCTTGATTAACTTCGAATTTCAACTATTTGTCATTTTCCATATGTGACTTGATTCCTCGACCAAAGTTACATTCAAAATAAAATCATGAAAGCCAATTAGTAGCATCTTTCATCGAGGACCTTATCATATACTGAAAGTAAAATGTCCTAACTCTATATCCAGTTTCATAATTATTGAATTCATTAAACGCTTTTCTCATGTCAAATGTTAATGGTTGATTCATCATCATGGTTCAAATGTTCTCGTCCAGAGGCCTTATCTCACTATTCACATCAATTTGTCATTAGGATTTTCAATAATGTTCCCATTTATACAAAGCAAAAAGTCTCTTATTCATAACCGAGTACCCTTATTAGGTCATGGTTGACTCCTTTGTCATCATCCTCTTTGTCCTTTCTTTGCTTGATGGTTTTCTTCGTAACCTTTCAGTCCAAAAGTTCTATACTCAATCCAATAGGGTTAGTCCTTAGGAAATTCCTTCAATTGATTTTTCGTACTTGGTATATGCTCATAACAACTAACTCTTTGTCTAAAGGCAATGTAACATTAAATCTTCACCTTATAGTGTGCTAGCCATCTCACCTTTTCTCCTTCCATCCCCTATGTCAATATATTGTGCAATCTTTTATCAAGGCTTTATCGTCAACCATGCAGTCTGTATTGTCAGGAGGTATTCTCATAAGTAGTGATTTTCTCAATTCCTCAAATTTTATCCTTCAAGTGCCTCCTCATACTTAGCTTACAATAGCAATTCTCATTCAATAGCTACTACATCAAGTTATGTTGAAGCTGTTAAATTATCAAATTTGAAAAACACTCAGGTAAGCATAAAACATTTTCTTAGACATAGAAAGACTTTATTCGATTACCTATTGATCTCTTTCCAGATATATCTATGTCATAAGCTCAAGGATCTCTAAAGTGATCGGTACTTATCTGCCTTTCTTTTCTATCCAAGTCAGTAGTATTTTTTAGACCCAAAGTAATTTCTTCACCTTGTCATGGTAGCCATTAAGGTTTGGAAAAATCTGTCTTATTGGTGGAGATCGCTCCTTATTTTTTTTATTTTGTCTCAGTTGTTACTGTATTTATTGTACTTGTAGCTCCTCCATGATGTGGCCTAATCAACTCCATGATGTGGTCTAATCAACTGACCTCATACCCTCAAATGACTTAGTCTAACAAGTAACTTCTTTTAGGTAAAACTCATGTCAAATACTTATAATATCCCTCTAAGTATATAACTTTTGACTACTTACTCATAGATACTAACAGACTTGATTAATTAGGGTGGGATACCTTTATTTAGTCAACAGTACTACTCTAAAGGTAATGACTAAATAATGGTCTTAAGATTTTTGGTCTTCCAATCTATGATAGTAAAACCTCAATTTGATCCTTGATGGTACCCTATTGTTAAATGGACAAGTTACTGTCCCAGCTTAATTCCTTTATTTACTCATGTAGTGGCAAGGTAGGATATCACCAAATTTTCCCTTTTTATGGACTATATCCGTTGGTGTTCCTCATAAGCTAATGGATCTGATAAGAATCTAATTGATATCAAACCATTTTTAGAATTTTAATTTCTAGTTGGTCACCATTCCTCTTCGAAAATTTCTTGTCGCATAATCTCCTGAAATTCGATACTCTACTCAAAGTCTTAAACCCCATATGCTTTCTCTCTTTTATACTCTTTTACAATAAGATCACCAACTCATCTAGTATTATTTCTTTGCATTTGTTTGATCTACCTTCCTATAGGATTCAAGATGATAGAATTGTACGTATCTCCATAAATTCATGATCTTCTTCTTTTGAATATTCAATATTCATTGAATACTGGTAGTTACATCTCTATCTCTTTCTCTCTTTTCTTCAAAATCCTCACTTTTGTCTTCCTAGATTAATGTCTTCATGTGCTTTGTTGCATATAATCGATACTGCATCTGCTCCTTTACTTATCAGATATGATAAACTGAATGCTTCTAAGAAATTCTAAACTATCTTAAGATTCATTGAAATCCTCAATTGCCTATAGCCTCAAAAAAATTCATACAATGTCTTAATAATGGCATTGACGTTTTGATCATGCTATACTTTTCTTACAAGTTCATGTTAGGATCAATCTATTATCATCCTTAGTATTATCATCAAAATCTTTTGATAACTTGATTGAATTCATTTCCCTGTCACATTCATGTTATGTTTCTCTTATTCACATAATATGTCACTTGTATACATATTCTGATTTCCTCCATAATACTCAGGTAGTTATTATTCGATAGCACTTCACTCTTCATAAGACTCCAATTAAGGTATCCAAAATTTAGCTAAGTCCTTTAAGATCCATACCTTTGTGATCTAGTACGAGTCACAGTTAACCCCTGGTATCATCTTGCATTCTCATCCCTCTTAGATTGTCATCAAAATTTTCTCAAAGTCTATCTTTTACATCCCTTATCATACTCATATCATATCCCTTGTGATAGTGTGCTCATATTCTGATATTCTTTGTGATGGTAAGATAGCTATCTAGGTTTTTTTATGTTCTCATCTTTGGTGAGATTAATTTATTTCAAGTCAGAACTATCTACTAACAAGTTCACTAACATCTTCATTCATCATTCTCATCATAATATGTTCCATATATGAGTTTTCATATTTGCACCACTGCACAACAATCCTTAATCCTTAAGTCACCTTAGATTAGATTTTGGATAAGGGTTGCACTATCGTCTGCCTAATTATTTGTTAAACCAAGCTGTGTTTCACCTATTTATTTATGGTGAACTGCCTTGAGCATTAATATTGTAATTCTCAAATAGAAGTAGTCATCTCTACTACTTCTTCTTGATTTTCTCTATTGTCTATGACCCTTGGACATGCTGGACTGGCTGTGAAAGGATAAAACCTGGGCTCTGATACCAACTGTCATGACCTGGGTTTTCCCATGCATTTTTAAATGCAATATCTAATTCCTAAGGTGGGATGCATCCCTATTTGAAAACCATTTTATAAAAACCATGCAATGCAGCGAAAAATCTTTTGTTTTAAACTCATTTTGAAAACCTCAGTGTCATTTGCTTTCACAACAACCAAAGTAGTTTTTGAAAAACTTCAGAAATCATAAATGTTTTTCCCATGTCTATCCAGTCACAACTCATAGCCCAACAATAAATAAATACAAATACATGTCCAAAGGGTAGAGTGTTTACTTACATGTATGATTGTCTCCTTTTCATTTACTTTCTCATAGCACTAACATAGGCCTCCTCTACTCGTGAATGGAGCTATCCTGAAAATGTTAAGGATTGGGTGAGTATACACTATACTCAGTAGGAGTCTATCACTACTAGTTTTATAATGCATGCTATCTTTAAAATCATATGCTCTTTAAAACATGTGCATGTTTTAACACTCATGTTCAATATCGATATTAAAAACCATTGTCAAACGGGAATACTAACGACTTAAAGAATTTCATAATCCAAGTCGAAAGTATCATATATATATATATATATATCATAAGCATAATATATGCATAAGATGCTCAACTGAATCCAACTCATGGATTATGGTATGGTCGACCAACATCATGACATGCTATATGCAATGCAAGTAAATCCTCAAACCATAGGTCCCACTATGCCCACGACCTCGCCGTCGTATGGTCCCTAGGTACCTGAGAACACTCGGTCATAGCCTCCATGGGGCATATGACACATCAACCAAGTGCCATGACACTAGTGGTAGCCCCCTGGACCACACGTAGTCGACGTAGGGACATGCCCTTTTTGGGCATGGTACCCATTCCACCTAATAGTGGTAGAGGCTGGGAGGCCACCCCAGACCTCTCGGCATAGCGCCCACGAGCTTACTAGCCCAAATCATATATGATCAAACAAGCAAACCTCTTTTTAAAAACCTGTCCTCTTTGAGTCCCTCACAATTGCCTTCCCAACGTCTTTTGGTAACCCTCAAGGACATGCTATTTCTCAAGAACTCAATGCTCACAAATCATACAATATATGCAATTGTTTGCAAAACATGTCTATGCATAATGTATTTGTCATATGCATGCTGAATTCGTTTATAAGATTAAGTAATGCTAAACAAGTCATATAACTTAAACATGCATTCTCAAAACAATCAAGGGTTCTTTTAAAAAGTCTAGTAGCGATAAAGCACCTACCTCGAAGTCTCCTAGAGTTGCATCCTTCATCACTCAACTCATCCTTGGGTCTCATTTATAAACTCCTGGATATGAATGGATATAAGGAGTCCTTATCAATTTCGATCTAATTAGATCGCTAGATTTTCCTTTTAGGGTCCATGGGTCCTTGCCTAATTCCTTGTCAGGCTAGATCCTATGATGTGGATCTACTATTCAATGGTTAACTCTGTAAATTGTCTTCTGATCCTAATTTTAAAGTCTCATTAGGTCCGCGTGTCCTAGTTCCCAGGACACCCGTGCATCCTGGTTGAACCGCGACCGCCTCACGTGGCGTGTCTCAGCTCCCAGGGCACCCCCTGCATCCTGGTCGAGCCAAGACCTATGCCCCACGTCACGTGTGCACTTGAAGGCCGCACCAGGGACAGTGTACACATTGTCGTACGCCTGGAACCCATCCCAGGGACCCTGTCCCAGGCGCACGTGGAGCATGGCGTCCCTGGGACACCTTGTTCGTGTAGGGCCGGCTGGAACCGGCTTGGGACGTTTTCCGGCCAGGAAATCTGACTAGAAAAACTGGCTAGAAATGCTAGATCCAGCACGAATCTAGCCTGAAAGGAGGAAAAACCAAGAGAGAGGGAAAGACGGCTTACCTGGGCAGCCATGGAGCGCTTATCGCCGGTGGTAGAACCCCGTTTTGGTTCTGAAACTTCATGCCACCGGAAAACTCGATGAAGGGAAAAATCCCAATGCCAAGACTGGAAAAGAGAAGAGAGGGGAATGGGGAGAATGGTCGGCCTAATTAGGGCTTGGCCATTGTCGGAAAATGCAGGGAAACTGGCTTGAGACGGGTTTTCGATTTTTGCCAGAAAGCCCAGTCCCAAAATAGCCAGAAAACTCATGATTTGGAGAGGGGGAGATGGGGCTTTTTATGGCCTTGCTATGGCGGTGCTGCCAATGGCGGTGGCAGATTTCTCTGGAAACTAGGGTTTCTGGAGAAATCTAGAGGAAGAAGAAGACGGGGTGCCGTTATCAAAACGCCCCTGCGTTTTCTGTCTTTTTTTATTTTTTAAATTACAAAAATGCCCCTAATCTTTGAACAGTCGTAACTTCTCCATACAAACTCCGTTTTCATCGTTCTTGGAGGCGTTGGATTCCATTTTTCGAGTAGAATCTAATGGTACTAAGTTTCCTTACAAATTCCTTCATTTACTATTTTAAATAAAGTAAAACATTCCACACAATTCATTTCCTATAGAATGCCCAATTTAATAGCGTAAATTGCTCGGGCATTACACGACCGGCCCTACTCCACCCGACTAATTCAAGCTTTTCGTTCTGCTGGGCCCAGATCAAATTTGGACCCTCAGAATGACTGTGAACTTCAGCCAGTAATTGTGGAGTCATTTGAACTCCAAATTAAGATCGAAAAGAAGCTATGGAAAGCTTGAAATCATAAAATTGATAAAACTCTTCAAGAAACTTTCTGTTTTGAAGAATTAAGAATCTAATTTTCGTGATCGTCAAGATCTGAGATGATCAAATCTTAGGGATCTAATGCAATGATTGTATAATGTTGAAATCAAGTACTATCTATGATTTATTTTGACAGGTCTAACATAACATGAGGAACTTATCCTTTATGGTAGAAAAACTCTAAAAATACAAGGGGACCCACTTGATCAATGAGATTAAGCATGATCAGACCCTTTAGATGGGTTATATGAATGGGATTATGATGAAATCCAGTTAGATCATGGATTAAATGTGACAAGAACAATTGGATATGATCTTTGGATCTTAATGGAGAAAAAGCCCTCAATGTAATTAAAACCATGATCTAAAGGAAATAAGCTTTAGTGGTTGGATCATAAGTAAAATTTTCTAATGGTCTGAATCTAATTAGTTTAATTATCCTTTATTTGATAATAGAATTGTAAATGTGATATATGTTAGGAAGCATGACAGTGTAATTCTTAAATTTTAGCATGCTATGCTCTAAATATTATTAATTTGTTATTAGGTTAGTAGATTTAATTATCTTACAGCTATGTTAGTTTAAATATGAGATTTTAGCATGATTCCATTAGATTAGTAGTAAAATTGCATGTATTTCATAACTTAAGAACATGTTGGTTTAAGTATAGTTTTATTCCATTAGGTTAAGTTACATTCATAGGAAGCACGTTAGTATAAATGGTTGTTAAAATTATATGCGATTTATGCGTTAATGTTTATGATTTAATTGTTGTCAAATTTTATTAGTAAATTCAATTGTTAAGTAGTTGTTAAGATATAATGAGCATAAATCACCAAAAACATAAACTAATGGAATATAGAGATTCATGGACAATTAAGATGAGTGAATGAATTTGACTTAATATTAATAAGGGCTATAGTTAGTAGAACAATATAAGGATTATCAAATCCTTGGCCTAAACTAGGAGAATAATAAATCCCATGAATGACATTTTAAATGTTCATGGATTTAATTAAAATCAATTAGAAAGAGTACTTAGGGTTAAAATGCTCATAGAAACCTTATGAAAGGATAAGCTAAGGTCACTCTAGTGAATGCTAAACATGGTGGTTAAGGGGCTTCTCTAATAGCCCTACCTTCTGTTGATGTTTGTGAGTTCTAAATGTCTCCTTACATGAGGATTGAAGTGACCACTTTGTGTTTAACCATTCAGCTAGTAAGCCTTGGTTAGTTGGAAATAAGAGCAGTCTAAACTTAGGATGAAATAAGTTATCTTCAACCAATAAAACATTAACTAGTTAAATAATAGTAATATGGATACCAATCCTAAATGGGGCTAAAAATCCGTTGGGACAATTATGGGAAGCCCGCCACTATGTCAACCATGGTCCCCTCCATATGGACATGGATGTTGTGATTTCCACCAAGGATGGTATAGGTGGATTATTGAGCAGTTATTCGAGCATGCTGGTACAGATTCTGACTACATGCATAGTAGTCCTTTGAGTATTTTTGCATTATGATGCATGGCATGATTAGATGCCGGGTAATTGTGGACTACCGATACTGCCCAAATGAGGGAGTATGTCTAGTAGAGTTTGGATGATCTATCAACTCAGTATAAACTGGGTATGATTATGTTTTGAGTTATTAACTATTTTCACGATTTTGACCATATGTATATATATCTATACAATGTATATATTATGTATGTGTAAGGATGTACATATATGACTAAGTGAAGAGATTGATCCATTAGTATGAATAATGGGATTATGAAGTATTAGGAGTATACTATCAAATTATTATGCTTCTTGAATCCCCAACCAAGCATAGCTTGCTGAGATATTGTTAATGTTTCGATGTTTACAATATCTCAAATACAAAGAAGGAGAATTAGGAGCTCAAGACTTAAAAATACTTGGAAGAATAATCATTAAGGTTTACCCTTGAAGACATGTATTTTTATTTGAGAGTATTATATTGTATTGAGAGTTTTTATTGTATGTTGAGCCTTGAAATTTGGATTATGTAATTTGGACAAGTATTGTAATGATACCTTGGCTGTATTGTAAACCACTGGATGGATTCTGGAATTTTATAAAAGTATGTTTCTTCTATGGAATTTTTTCTTGTACAAAATTCTACTTGTGTTATGTATGAAGTGATGACTTAGGTCTTACAAAACAAGTTCTAAAGAAACAAATTTTTGCTACATTGTTTTGTGAAATTTTTTTACTACTAAGGGTACCTTACCTTTGAAAATTGTATTACAAAATATGTTACAAAAACTCGAGTCATCACATATAGAGCCTTGAGATGACCAAAAGTAATAACCTAAGAGTCCTAGTTCAACTCAAATTCTAGTGACTTAGGAGTCCTATGATGACTAGAAGTCTAATGACCTATGAGACGTAGTTCAACTTCAACTTTAGAAACCTTAAAGTCTGAAGATAATTAGAATTCCAATGACTCCAGAGTTCTAGCTCAACTAAAGCTCTAGTGACCTTAGAGTCCTAAGGTAACTAGAAGTCTAGTAACTTAAGAATCCTAGTTCAACTAAAATTCTAGTGATCTTAAAATCCTGAGATAACTAGAAGTACAATGACTCAAGAGTCCTAGTTCAACTAAAACTCTAGTGACCTTAAAGTCTTTAAATGACTAGGACTGTAGTGACTCAAGAGTACTAAATCAACCAAAACACTTAAGACTTTTGAGTCCCTAAATAAACAAAATTGTAGAGACCTAAGAGTCCTTAAGAAATCAAAGACTTGAAACTCAAAGAGTTTAAAAAATCAAGGGCTCTAGCCAAATAACTCCTGCTAGCTCGTAAGGTCCTAAAATACAAGGACTCTAACCAAAAGGGTCCCATCAACCTAAAAAGACTCATAGTGACTTAGTTTTTTAATCAAAAGAGCCTCATCAACTCAAGACCCCTAAAAGGTAGCAATCCTAATCACATACAATTTATTATCTCTATGAAAAGATAGGCTATGAATGTAACATAGTAATATCCTTGCTTCATATGGTAATACTAGATAGAGAAGCTTCAAATGCCACACAGTTTCATCAATTCAAATGTGAATCTTTGAAGTACATGTTTATGTTAGTTATTGACCAAATCATGTCACTAACCTGAGTCAACAACCAAATCACATCATAAAACTAATTCAAGCCTACTTTTGAAGATAATTGAAGCCACTAATTCTTATATTTTGGGTTTACATTTAGTCTGGCTCTAGTCAAGGTTCTTTCTTTATATATTTGTATGTATTTAATAATTAAAAATTATCTTTATGTATTCAATAGTCAAAGGATTTTCTATATTTATTCACTCATCAAAGAAATGTAATTAACACCACGAGTTACCACAAAATTACAACACTTGATGTGACCAGAGGTTTGTACTATCAATCACTTCATAAAAGTGAAATATGATTGAATAGTTTCCTCAGGTCATTGTTGTTTAAAGAAACCCTTTGCTTCAATTGGTCTTTTTTCACGAAAAGTAGACATGAGATAACAAATCAAGTGTTTCACTAAGATTTCAAATAGCTGTCCTGAATTCAAGTTGATTATGTTTTACTTCTTCATCATAGAAAGATGATCAAAGATTTCGCAATCGTGGTCCTTGCAGATCGAATCATCTATATAGGATATAAAAAAGAAACTCTAGATATGTGATATCTTTCTCTTTGATAACTTTCTCTTTGCATCAAGCATGATACACTTTTTAGTTATTGGGAGAACCCAAGTACTCTCTTTTGAATCCATGAAAGAACTCTCAGAGGTCTTTTTCCCTTGGGGAAGATACAAGAGCAAAATAATAAACCTATTGATATTGGAAGACCAAAAAGATTCTTCCAATGTATCATTTTTGGGTCCAATGGAATTCATAGATATAAGAAGAATAAGTATAGGAAGAAGCCCCATCAAATAGGGATTTTTTTTTTCTTTCGACCATATTTCAATTGTTAATACAATATATAAGGACCTCTACTACAAGAAGTACTACACCTTTGATCATGAAATGTCAATTACTTGTTGAACACTATGAATTGCTCCTTTTTCTAAGAGAAATTGGCCCTCATGTTTCCTTTGCGTAATTTTTTAGATTAGCCATGCACAATGTGAAAGTTAATGTAGGAATTGATTTAGATTCTCATATAAATCACCTCTCACTCACACAAAATTGCCCACTTACCTCAAAGCCATTTGTACTGAATAGATTTGATGTGATGCAGGTAGGCATTTGTCTCCCATTTGAAAATGGGTTAATTCACTCGTACCCAACCCATGATGACCCACCTATTTGACATCTCTATATATGTATGAGTGTGTGTGTGTGTGTGTGTGTGTGTGTGTGTGTGTGTGTGTGTGTGTGTGTGTGTGTGTGTGCATTTAATGTGATGAACTTTTTATCAAATATCAACAAGCCCATGGATTTTATTAAGTTTGTTTATAAGATGGAATGTTATTAATAAATTTCTCTATATCAAAGAGTGAATCCTAGGTTAGATATCCTATATTATTTTTTATTATATAAATTTTCAAATGATCCTAGAATTGAGCTCAGATCTGTTTCACCTTCAAATGAATCAAAGATAAATATTAGATCTCATTTAGATATATAAATTCCTCAAGTCTAAGGGTATTTATGGTTATGTATATCCAGTAACACTTCACATATAATGTCTACTAACTATTCTAAATAACAAAGGTCATGTATTATGTGAAAAACACTTTCACACATCTTAATGTATGTTTAAGGTCCCTACCTTAGATGATCAGAGAATTAATGATCAGCTTTCAATGGCAACATCACATTTAAAAAATATTATAGAATTGGATTCTCCATACCTATTCTCACTTGGGGGACAATTTAAGGTTTGCAAAATGATGTGAATTTAAATGTACCACAGCTACATGGTTCTATTGAAGTATAGAAATAAAGCAATAAAATAAACTTATTAAGAAATTTAAAGCTACTTTCATGAATGGAAACTTAGATTATGATGAAATTTAAATACATGAGGAAAGGAAAACAAGTAAGCAATAAAATAGAAACTTACTTTGAAGTGTGAGTTGTAGGAATCCTTAGTTGAACTAGGATCTTTACATGTTTGATTCTTTCCTAGGCTTCAATTCTGCTTTATAGAAAATTATTTTTGTGTCACTCAACAAAGGCTTGTAGACTACTCTTCAACCCATAAAAAAAAACACTAAATCTACCACCAAGATTTTCTCATCTTTACCCCAACATGCCACTTACCTAGATTTCAAATCCCAATCAAATAATCACCAACCATAAAAGAAGAAAATAAGAAGAAGATGGAAGGGAAAAACAAGTGTTCATCTAAAGTTAGGGTGAGCCATAGAAAAAGGTTTTCAACCTTAAGGAAGAACTAGAAAAAGTAAAAGAAATGAGGAGATAGTGGACCTTGGCTTAGGACACACCAAATTCTAGCCTTAGGAGATGATGAAGGAACAAGACACTTTCTTAAAGTCTTCCTACTCTTCAAGATGATGGCTTTGGCTAAGAATCTTAGATGGCTTATTAGATGGACTTGATTGTCCTCAACCATACTTTAGAATTGGAAGGAATCCTTATCTGCCATAGAAATGGCACAAGGCTTTCTTCCTTTTCCTTATTATTCCTAAAATCCAAATAAAATAAGAGATGAAAGGCTAGAAGGGACTATGCATGTACAAGTGTGCAAGGGGATCTAATGGTGGAGGCAAGAAAGGATGGTGCATGTAATGGGTAGGGTTAAAGAGAGATGGGGTGATTGCATGTGATTCAAAAGTGAAAGTAGAGGGTGTGAAAGGGAGAGAGGTGGAAGGCATAGAATACAAGGATGAGGGATGCGTGTGTGAATGATGAAGGGATAAGGTGTGGTATGATGGAGTGAAGGGGTATAAGGATGATGACTACTATGGAGAGGAGGTATACATGTCTGGTAGGATGAAAAGGGTGTGCAAGTGAAGAGTATGCAAGGGATATGCTGCAAATCTAAGGGTGGAAAGGATGCTAATGCATGCAATTCAAGACAGTGGAAGGAAGAAAGAATGTGTGCAAAGTCTAAGGAACAGATTAAAGGAATAAGAAAGATAATGGGAGAAGAAGGAAGTGGAATGGGAATTGGTTAAGATTCTTACCTCTTCACCTTGTAATGGACTTTTGGTTAAAAAGGAGAGTAGGTGAGAATGATCTCTCTCCCTCTATTTCTCCAAGGTTTGGCTTTCAAGTCTGGGGAAAAGTAAAAGATCCTTTGATCATTCATATTCACCTTTATTTACAAATTTTCCAAGGTGAAAGCCCTAAGGGGTGAATGGCTAGGATCTTAAGGGTGAAAGGAAGGAAGAATGTTGTAACTAAATCAATATAAGATGAATAATGGAAGGATATAAGAAAGAAAGGAAGGACATGGTGTGGAATGCTTTGGAAGGGAGGTATGGGGCATGGGATGGTAAGTAAGCTAGATGAAGATGAGGAAAGATAAGGTAGAAAAGAAAGAGATATGGGTGGAAGGGAAAAAGATAAAGGTGAGTGGGGAAAGAGATTACGTAGAAGAAAATCAAGGAAGGAATTTGGAAATAAAAAGGAATTCGGAAGGAGGTATGGAATGCTTATGGGAGTGTAATGGAAGTTTAGAAAGTCTAAGATAAATGTGAATTGTTGAATGAAAATGGATAGTGAAGATCCTTCCTCCTTATAGTTTTTTCCTTGAATTCTTGTGGAGTGGATGGTGGTTAGGGTTTGTGGATTTTCTCTACTTCATTCTTGACCATTGGATCATTCTTCACCCTAGATTGAGTGAGTGAAATTATGCTGAAGTTTTCTTATCCAAAAATATGTTCTCTAGGGCTCTCTTTCTCTCCACTATTGGAGTAGCATGCCTTAGAGTAGATAGCATAGATTCCTTTGAGATTTTCATATCCAATCTAGATTTCTCCTTTTTATTATCTTGATCCATCATTATTTTCTCCAACCAACAAGATTTATGGAGGGCGGTATGTCTCTCCTCTTGAAAAAAGATATTTTCTTCCTTAAAAATAGGTGGGCAGCCCATCGAAAAATCTTCACCAATGGGGCTTCAATCTGGTCTTCATTGCAGTTTGTCTTACCATTGGTCCATCCTTGCTTGATTGAATTTTCATTGGTTTCTTAGGATATGCATAAACAAGGATAGATGTTGGCCTTTAATTCTTAAAAATTAAGGATCATTTTCAATCATAGATTTCTTGTAAATTTTCTCTCTCTTCTTCTCCTTTATTTTCTTCATGTTTATTCCTAAAACTTCTCATATAAAAATGTGGGATTTAATGTGGCTCACCACCTTGCATGAAAAAATTTGTGTGACTCCTTAGGTGTTCTAATCTCGTGGTTAAGTCAGAGAGAGAAAGTTATTGGAAGGAGTCTTCATGCAGGCCCCGATCTTTGACTTGTTTTATTTCAAAAAAGCTCTCATTATATGTTTATCCAATGTATGTGAGCTTCTCTTAGAGGCTTTACAAGGTGGTGGATAGCTTGCATGCATGCATGAGAAGTTCTACAGCCTTTACTTTTGATATGAACACCCTATACGGATAAGCTTGGTTTTTCACTTAAGCTTTTGACTACTCTGACTTTGATAATGATGCCCAATTTTCATTTTGAACTCATGGATTTCATTTTTGGCATGTTTAGGCCCATGATGCTACTTGGACTTTAAACTTCCTCTTTTTAGTGTTACAATTTCAAAATATCCTTTTTTTCTCATTTGTACCTTAGATCTACAAAATGAGAATTAACCCTAATTACTAATTATAGGGCTAAAACTTTCTAAATATGAAGGTATGCATGTAATGTTTATATATATATATATATATGTATGTATGTATGTATGTATGTATGTATGTATGTATGTATGTATGTATGTATGTATGTATGTATGTATGTATGTATGTATGTATGTATGTATGTATATCAAATACTCCAAGACTTAGATTTTGCTAGTCCTTGAGCAAAACTACAAATTAGGAAATAAGAAATCTAAAAACAATCCTAACCACTTTCGCAGTTGCTACATTTGTATTTAGCATATGTAGAATGCCTTTGAACCATTAGGTTACCTCTAGTGGATGAGTTGTAGTCTCATAAGGGTTTTCCAAAAATGATCCTTTATTTATCTCAAATAATTTTCTTTCATTTAGTTTTATTAAATTTCTACTTTAGCATGCTAAAAAAAATGACCAATAGTTGAAAATTCTACTCAAATGCTAAAGATATTCCATTATTTCATCAAACCTTAGAGTGTAAATGTGCTAATACAGCCAATATATATAATTATTGGTCTTCAAGTAAATTATAACCTAAATTATTGTTCAAAAGTATGCTTTGACTTCAAATTTTATAGGATAACTGACACTTACAAAGGTTAAATATCTCAATAATATGTTAGTAAAATAATGTTCATCAGAGTCAAATACTCTCACATATTTCATACAAAAGAATGATAAATTAAGAAGAATATGATAATGGTCTCAAGGAAAGGATATCAACTATTAGAAATGTTACACTCTACCAAATTCCTATACAGTCATAACCATATCCAAGTAATAATTATCCTAAACTCAAGTTAGGACTTCTTTATTAGGATGAAACATGAGTTTAGGATAGGGTTATCAAAAGAATAATTATAAGGATAAAGAAAGTTTGTTTTGAAAGATATGTAAAGGTCTTCTACTATTGTATTCACAGCTTTCTTTTCTATCCATAAGAGTAAACATTTCTTTTTTCATTGACTATCTTTTTCATTTCTCATTTTTCCTCTTGGACTTTTGTCATAGCCTTTCTTTAAATTTTTCTCTTTTTCAGCCCTTTTGATGTTCATCTCTTGTCTTATATTACTTATACTTTTTTCTCAAAATACTTAAACCGTCTCTACATATTTCAAAAAAAAAGGTAATGGATATATTATGTGGTTTAATAAGGGTAATTGTCCATGGGTTCACAAAGAAAATGCTTATTAAAAAAGTTCAAGGGGTTAACTAGTGAAAAGAAAAAAAAGTAACTTACTTAGGGAAGGCTAAATGGTTGAAGTTAACCAAGGATAGCCTCTATCATTTCCTAGGTTTTATATGGCTTGAATTGACAAACTTAGGAGATGTATGATATAGTCTTTCAGATAATTTTCAATAGTTGACCAAGGAGAAGAATAATAAAACTAACTAGGAATTTACTTTTGCTTAATTAAACTTGAAATTTATATATAATCATCAAAAGGAAGAACATCTCTAAAGCTCACATGGTTAATAGTCTGCACTTATATTTTTCAGGATATCTAAGTTGCATGTTATCTTTAACTTAAACTATATATACACAACTATTTTGTGCAATGAAGATCTCAACTTTAATTTTCATGAAAAAATTATAAAAAAGGGTAAAAAGATGAACTAATTGTATATAACTTTCTTAATAAGCTAAAGTTCAAAACATAGAGTAAATATTTGAAAAATCCAAGTTCTCATCCTTGTAATAGAACTTATCATAAAGTTTTTCATATTTTTCAAAATAAAGGACTAAGAAGATCTTTGGACACATCAAAATTTAAATATCATAACCCCAAAATTAATTTAAACATTGGAGAGCATGGAGAATTGAAGTAACTAGGTATATAGAAGAGTTAGAATGATATTACCTACACTATAGTGATGGTGCATTATTATGCATACACAAAATTCAACTATATGACACTTATCCTAAAATAACTAACTAATCTATTAAACCTACACCTAAACTATCTATGAAGGAGTTTCTAGAAAAACTCTCTCCATTTCAAAATCTCCCTATAATCAAAATACATTGTCCATCCAAAGATGTATGGCACGAATAACAAGATAGTGTGATGGACCATTGTGAACTTAAATTTTGTGGGATCAAGTAGAGGTGACTTGGCTAGGAACTATCAAATTGGCTACATATGATGCTAACATTGAAAAACAAAAAATAATCCTCCTTTCTTACATCTTCCTACAAGCTAAGGCTAAGCTCACTCCACATCTCCCTAAAAGGTCATTCATATTCATCTTAAGGTAGAGAAAATATGGGGCTTAAACCCTGTTTGTCATCTTCTATGCACCCTAGAACTTGTTGATGTGTGGCCATAACATTAATTTGCTCACCTTCTTGTGCTATATCAGACTCTGTGTAACATGCAAAGGACTAGATCAACTAAAAATGCCATAATGTCCACTTTTTGAGATATGTGGTAAGTTCAAATTGGGTGCATCTTCAATAAAGGACTGAAATGAAAACTCAGAAAATGTAATGGGTCATAGTCAGGCTTTCCACTTTGAACTACCCATTATGGCACAATACTAAGTAAACTACTCATTTCATCAATGCAGCTGACTATGTTAGAATCAAACCTAAAATGAGCTAGACGTGCATTAAGAGGATCATTGCTAAAGGATGATAGAGATGGTAGACTCTTTATCATATTTACTTTAAACAAATCTACAGAGTCTAGTTGACCTATATGAAATACATTATGCTTAATGTCCATGTTACCAAAGGACAATTTCATTGTACCTAACCTACAGTTAATGATAGTATCATAAGATGACTGGAATTTGACTACCAAAGTCTATGATGTGTCTTAATTATTACCACAAGTTCACAGCTCTATTGGAGTAGAGAATCAGAAAATACAGGTCAATCCCATGAGACTCTTTTATAAATGAAGTTAATTAGAATTTAGGTCATCTTACTTTAACCTAGCCAAGCATTCGGAAGAAAGACAATTTTGAACTAAAATTGAAGACAAGAAAAGTAAAGAGGAAAATGTTTAAC
Source organism: Warburgia ugandensis (assembly GCA_035236585.1). Lineage (NCBI taxonomy): Eukaryota > Viridiplantae > Streptophyta > Magnoliopsida > Canellales > Canellaceae > Warburgia > Warburgia ugandensis. The sequence goes on from CP141128.1 coordinate 58,315,510, forward strand.
TAAAAAGGAAACATCTGATTTAAATATCTAAGAAATTAAACATAATTAGGAAACAAAGAAATTAAGGAAACTAGAACTATCTAAATAAAGCAAGAAAATAAAATAAGAAACTTGCTAAATCTACAAAAAACTAAAAGGTAAGCAAAATTTCTACCACTACCTAAACATTAAGGAAACAATATAAGACTACAACTAAGGAAACAAAGTAACTAAGAAAAAGGAAAAGAACTCTTTCATTAATGGAATTGTTATATAAGCAATGAAAAGAAAGCAAGTAAAAGGTCCTTCAAACTTAGGCTTGAATTCTACTCTTCTGCCCCACATGTTGTGTCCCTCAAAAAGACCTTGCAAACTTATCTTCAACCATAAATATGCTAAAGTTACAACCAAGACGTTCTCATCTTCTGAACCTGACATGCCATAAATTGACAAATTCCAGCCACTGATCCTTAGGAATGAAGTATTAGGACAGCCAAGAAAAGATGAACATTGGCACCTTTCCTAGACAATCACCACCCAAGAAAGAAAAGAAGATTAATGGAAAAGGAAATAGAAATATTTACAACATTTTCCCCAAAGGAAGAAACTCTGAAAAGAGGTCAACTTTGAGGAGTTTAGATAAAGAAGGGGTTGGAGTTCATTCATCTTTAAGAAAGTTAAACAATAGAGAAGGCTTCCTTCCTTAAACATAAAATAGAATAAAAGAAAAAAAATTGGAGATAGTGGCCCTTGTTTTAAGTCTCACTCATTCCTAGCCTTAGGAGATGAAGTGAGAAATAGGTACATGGTGTATCCCTACCCCCCAACATGAAGCCCTTATCTAGGAACCTAGGTGGCTTATGGGTGGATATGCATGTTTCCTCAACTTTACTTGAGAAATTAGAAAGTTTCCTTAATGCCTTAGAAATACAAAAGAATCCTTTCTTTTTCCTTAATCCAAGCCCAAAAAAGGAAATATGAAAGAAGAGAAATATGAACGATGCATGAACTAACTAACATGCATATGCATGGAATCTAAAATTAGAAAGCATGGAAATACAAAGTGGATGAATTAGGAACATGGCGAGAAGGTGTGTGACTAAAGGAAGTGTAAAAATGAAAGACTAATAGATGGGAATGAATGCAAAATGCAGGACTTGGCATGGAAAGATCCATGCATCAAACATGCATGGGTGTATGGATGCGAATCTAAATGGAAAGTGCAATGCTTACAGTATATGTGACTAATATACATGAAACTACAATGATATGCATGACTTTGTAAATAAAAACTGCTTTCTAAGTCTAATGAACTAATATGCATGATGTTTCTAAACAAATCCTAGAAAGTAAGCAAACAAAAATAAAAAAGTCAAACATGGGTTTCTAAATTTGGAAAGTGCTACTTCTAAGCTAGGAAAGTGCTAGATCTAAGAATTCATCATGCAACTACTTTCTAAAATGATCCTAAAACATTCCTAAGATGTTTGGAAAACAAATTAGAAATTTTTAAAAACTAAAAAGCAAGGAAATCTAATATCTAATATTAAAAATAACACCAGTTGTAAAATAGGAAAGTGCTTAAAAACATGGAAACTAAGCAAACTAAATAGAAAGCTACACTAAAAATTAGATCTACAAAGTGAAACCTGACCTAAAGAAACAAAACTACACAAAATCTACCATGAACACACTAAAGTTATTATAAGAAATAAGTTATGTATAAGAAATAAGAAAAGATGCATCGACTAAATTTTGGCGGAATGTGTTGAAAAATCTATACCGATACGCATGCAAAGATTAACGGAATTGAAAGAAAACATGGTACATATCTAAACTATTCCATTATGAAAGGATTTACTATGTTAAACATGAACTACAAGCAAAGAGAAGCAACTATCATCCAAAATTAGGGGAAAACTACAAAAAGGAATCACGTGTGCAACTATGTTAATAACCTTAATAAGTGAAATCTACATGGATGCATGCTAGAAGAAGGTGAATGGAAAAAATAGAAGATGGTAAAGAAAAAAATAATAATAAGAAAATAAGAAAGAAAGAAGTTGGAACTTAGGTTGAGACCCTAGCTTTATCTCCAAAGGATTTGAACTATGAAAGCTTAAAAGGAGTTTGGGTGATCTTCTTCCCTCTGTTTCACCTAGCTTTGGCCTTGAGCTCTAAGGAAAGCTAAAAGATCCTTAATGTATTCAAAACACCTCTATTTATATATTTCTTGCATAAGTGTTAAAAGGATTCAATGGTTAAGATCAAGTCACTTAATTTGATTTTGAACTAATGGATTAATGGGGGCCATGGAATTGAATTATGAAAATTGAAGATGAGGGTGGAAGGAGAAAACAAAGAGGAAAGGTGAAGGAATGAGGAAAGGAAAGATTAGAAAGGAATACTAAGGAGATAGTTTAGGGGATAAGGGAGGAAGTGAATTCAATTAGGAAAGTGGCAGTTGGAGGGGGGGACAAGGGAGGCATGATTTTCATTATAGGAAAGTGGGATGGAAAAATGGGATAAAATAAAAAGAAAAAATAAAGGAAAAGAAAATGGTAAGGAAAAAGTAGGAAAGGAAATTGGTGGGGAGAAAAGTGAAAGAAATGAAAAATTGGTGGGGGATTTTAGGGTTTTTCATAATTAGAAAGTCCTAAGGTGTCAAGGGGCTAGGGGTGCTCATGGAATCCAATTAGGCGTGTGTGTGATTTAGAAACCCTATGATAAGATGAATGTTAGATGAGAGTGGATGGTTGAGATCTTCCTTAGGGTTTCAATTTGACTTTTCAACATAGGAAAGGTGGCAAGGCTTTTGATCTTTCCTTCACTATAATCCTAGCCCTTATATCATACCAACCCTTACTTGAATGATGGGATCCTTTTATGACGTGTAAACCATTTTTAAACAACATTTCTTCTTCATCGTTGGATTAGATTGCCCTACAGTGAATGACCTTGATTCTTGTAGATCTCCATATGCTCATGTGGCCCATTTATGCTTAAACATCTTGTATGGATAAGACTTCATCCTTTGATTGAGTAGGAGGGAGAAAATAACTAAAAAATCTTCATGTAAGCCCCATTCTCTCTTTTTCTTCTAAGAAACTTTCATTGGATACAATTCCATTGTATATGAATTAAACTTCTCTCATACGCTTCTTAAGGTGTTGGAATGTATGCAAGTGTGCTTAAATTGAGATTTTGCCACCTTTTCACTCTCAACGATCATTTTCAACCACCAAGACTTCATTTGGTGTATATGGCTCTACAAAGTAGCTTGGTTTCTAAATTTTCTCTTTCAGAGGTAAAATTAGCAATTTATTGCATTTTTTTCATTTGTACCCTGGGCCTAGAAAATAGTATAATTGACTCTATTTGGTGATAATTAAGTGATTTTTATAGCTGTTATATTTTAAATATATGGATATATATGTAATATTTCTATGCCCATCAAATACCCCAAACTTAGCTTTTGCTTGTCCTCGAGCAAAACTACCTAAAAGAAATACAAAAATTTGAAAACAAATCCTAAGCACTTTCACTAGTACTCTTATTTGCATTTACCATGTGCAAAAAGTCTTTAAAGCCCTAGCTTACCCCTAATGGACAAGTTGTAGTCTCATAAGAGTTTCAAAAAATGATACTCATAAATATTTTCAAAAGTCCTTAATGAAAGCCCTTCATTTTTTTTTCCTAGATTTTTCTTATGTTTAGCTTATACTAAACTCCTAACTTTGACATTTTGATGGAAAAGATTAACAGTTCAAAATCCTCCCCTTATGCTAAATATGTCCATTAGTTCATTAATCCTTGAACTATAAATATGTGAGTGGAATAATGTTCATAAGGTTAAAAAATTCTCACATATTTTCATATTAAAAAAATGGTAACTTAGAAAGATTGATAATGGTCTCATGAAAGGATACCAACTATTAAGCATGTTACATTTGACCAAATATCCTACTCATTCATAACCATATCCAAGTTATACTTCTCCTAAGATCAAGTTAGTACTTCTAGGATGAAATATAGGCTTAGGACAGAGTTATCAAAAGAATAGTTATAACAATTAATAAGGTTGTCTAGATGATATGTAAAGGTCTTCCACTAGTGTATTCACAACATTCTTTTCTACCCATAAGAGTGAACATTTCCTTTTTGTTGGCAATCTCTTTCTTTTATTTTTTCTTTTCTTCACTTTTGACTTTTTGAATATATAAACTTTCTTCTTCTTCTTCTTCTTTCTATTTTTCAAAGCTTTTTGGAGGTTCATCTCTTGGCTTGTATTGATCATACTATTATTCAATATACTTTTAAGCCATACCAACTAGGTAATGGATATATTATAGGGTTTCAGTAAGAGTAATGGTCAATGGGTGCACAAAAAAAAAGCTTATTATGAAGACAAAAATGCTTAACCAGTGGTGAAATTTCTAGGGAAGGCTAAAGGCTCTGGGATTAGCGAGGATGGTCTCTATCATTTCCTAAGGTTTGTATGACTTACATATAACCATAAACTCTAGAGATAGTGGTTATTGTCTTTTCAGATGTTTTCTCAATAGTTGATCAAGATAAAGAATAATGAGACCAACTTGGAAATTCTTTTTGTGGAAGAAAATTTTGAATTTCAATATAACCCTCAAAAGGGAAGAATGGCTCTAAACTCACATGGGGTGATAATATTCACTTACTTTAGGATCTCTAAGTTATAGTTTCTCTTCAACTTAATATACATATATATGGTTATTTTGTGCAATGATTATTTTGAGTTTAATTTTTCATGAAATACTTTAGGAAAAGAATAAAATAGTAAAATAATTGTATTCAAATCTATTAATAAGCTAAAATTCAAAAGGTAGTTTGATTAGTAAGAAAATCCAAATTATCATCCTTGTAAATTAACTTTTCATAAGTTTCTATCAAATTTTTTTTGAATTTCTTAAGAAATAAAAGAAAAAGACTCAAAAAACAAAGATTTTGGGTACAGCAAATCTAAAAGACCTTACCCCCAGACATAAATTAAACATTTCCCTCAATGCTTAGAACTACATACCATGGATAAATAAAAATAATAAACCTAAGAGGAAAGGGTGAGAAAGATAGTGTTTATACTCTGAGGATAGTGCATTGATTTATTGATGTGGGCAAATACGCAAAATATACAATGAATGCAAATGCAATCCTATCACTCATAAACGAACCACAAAGGAGTTTCCAGAAAACTCACTCCAATTTTGAATCTCACAATAGTCAATGTACATTTTTACCCAGAAATGTATGGTGGTGATAACAATATAACATAATTTCTTGGGACCAACTCGTACTGGCTTGCCTCAAGGTTTTTCAAATTGAGGAAAGATAATGCCAATATCAAAGAGTTGATAATATTCCTCTTCCCTTACCTTTTCTAATGGCTAGAGCTAATCTAACTCTATATCTCCTCTAATGGAAGTTCATGTTCCTCTTAATGTAGAGAAATAGTGGGACCCTCAATATCTTCCAATGTACACCCTAGAGCTAGTTGATATCAGGCTAGAACATCAAGTGACACTTCTTCCTATTCTACATTATAGCATGAAGCATAGATAACAGTCAAAGGATTAGATGAATTGAAATAGTCATAGTGCGTGCATTCTGGGGCAAGTGTCAAGTCCAAATTGGGTGAATTTCACTATATGGCTCAAAATCTTAGGCAATGGAAGGGGTTCTACTCAAGCTGTCCATTGAGAAATAACCATTAATGGCATAGGAGCCAATCAATTATTAAGTTCATCAATCGGAGTGTCTATGTCAAAATTGGAATGAGTGAGGCATGCCTCAAGTAGCTCATTACTAGTGGAGGGTAGGGGAAGTGTGGACATTTAATTCTCTATCTTAGAAGAATCTTTAGAGTTGGATATTATTACTATCCTTGAATAATTGTTTATGGGCTTCTCTTAGTCCTCAACTTGTTCTTTTTTCACACCCCTTTATTTAAATGCAACTGTTATATGACTCCTTTGGGATTCCATATATGGAATAGATTGTTGAGTTGCTTCTATATATAACATAAGGGTCTCTTCCAATGATTGTTCCCTCTATTGTAGAGGAAACGACTCATATAGCTCATACTATTGTGGCACTGGGGTACTTTGAAAGGGTTGAGTAGGGTGGAACCATGATGATCCACCCTAATAATCCTAAGACCATGTTTATTCGGGATGCCTAGCCCATCTAGGATAGTTGATCACATCATAGAGAATAATTTCTAGGGCTTGTGAATGCATTGGGTGTGTTCACTTGCTCTAAATAATAAGCAGTGTATGTGGAGCTTGATGGCCATGAAGTAGTGGGGTCTATTGAACTAGAATAAGAGAAACACTTCTCATGTTGAGGTTGTCTTGATGACTTGCTAATCAAAAGAAAAGCTTCCAACGGATTAATTTGACTATCTACTCTATCCACCAATCTATCCAGTGTATGGGATAGATTGGGAGTGTCCCCTATCTCATACATATCTATAATCAAGGGGTGGTGGAGTGAAATAGTAAGAAAGTGACTTGTATCCCCTACTTCATTGGTCATATCTAAGGCAAGGTTAATTAGTTCTACTTGAGTATATAACCCTTACCTAAGTTGACTCAAATTTGTATACAATGAAAGATATTTGTTATATACAATGAATGAGTACTCTTTTTTCTTTTTTTATACCTAGTCTAAGGAATCCTAAATTAGATAATATGAATCAACCACTTCACACCCTCCTCAGTTATTCATAGGTGATCTGAGTCATAGAATACTAGTGCAGTCAATTAGATAGGGACTACTAGAGTGGTAATAGGCTGCCACCTTGCAAGAGTTCCTGTGAGCTCGAAAATCTGCTTAGGTCACTTCTATGTGATTTTTAATTAAGAGTTGGAAGGTTGGGTACATTAGGTTCTTTTTAACCTAGGTGGGCCATGATGTAGTGATGAAATCCACCCTTGATCTTATGGGGGTTGAGTTCTCTTATGTTTTAAGCAATCCCATGTAGTTCAATCAACATATAAGCACCTTAAAGCAATAAACATGTCCTATTTATGCAAGGAAAGTTGTAAGGCTAATGCAAACCCTAAAATGTAACAACAAAGGAAGTTATTTCTATGTGCCCTACACTACCATTCCAATTCAACAAATTTAACAATGCAACCTAAACTAGCAATTGGCAAAAAGTTAGAAAAGTCTCATAATGGGGTCCTAAAAATAGTCTTCTTGTACAAGGCTAGGTTCATGTACAGGCCACCTCCTCTTCCAAGTTAGGATGACCCACCCTTGACCTATACTTTTACAGCCTCTAATTTTTAAATCAATGAATCACGTAAAAAAATATAACTTAGTCCTCACCACAATTCACTCAAATAAAAATATAATTGGAAACTATCCTAAAATCTTCCTTCAAAGATTTATTCATATCCAAATTCCTACATAAAATAGATAAGAAATACCAAATTGTTAGGGAATAGGAAAGTATGAAAAAATAGAAACTATTCTACATACAATCCTAAGACTATGAGTAGTGGTAAAGCAATACAACCCAAATCTAATTAAACTCTGTTGCAGATTCCCAACAACAGTGGTAAAAATTTGATGTGTCTTAATTATTACCACAAGTACACGGCTCTATTGGAGTATAGAATCAACAAATACAAGTTGATCCTATGAAGACTCTTTGATGAAAAAAGTTAATTAGAGTTTAGGTCATCTTACTTTATCCTAGCCAAGCATTCAAAAGAAGGACATATTTGAACTATAATTAAAGACAAGAAAGTAAAGAGGATAATAATTAACTAAAATGGAAACATCTAATTTAAACAACTAAGAAAGTAAACCTAATGAGGGAATAAAGAAATTAAGGTAACTAGGACTATCTAAATAAAGTAAGAAACAAAATAAGAAACTTTCTAAAAATCTACAACTAAATAAAATTTAGGGAAACTTTCTAAGATTAACACTAACTAGGCATTAAGGAAACTATATAAAACTACAACTAAGAATTAACTAAGGAAACAAAGCAATTAACAAAAAGTACGAGAACCCTTTCATTAATGAAATTTTAATAAGGAATTATCATAGAAGCATAGAAAAGAAAGAAAATAAACAAAAGGTCCTCCAAACCAAGCTTGAATTTCACTATAGGGCCCACATATTGTGTCATTCAACAAATGCCTATACATTTCTCTTCAACCCAAAATACTAAAGCGACCACCTAGATGTTCTCATCTCCTTAACTTGACATGCCACAAATCAACAAATCTTATCCAATGATACTTAGGAATGAAGTATTTGGCCAACCGAGAAAAGAGGAACCTTAACACATTTCTTAAACAATCACTGCCCAAGAAAGAAAAGAAGATTGGCATAAAAGAAAGTAGAAAAAGTTATTGCATTTTTCCAAAGCCAAAAACTCTTAAATGAGGCAATCTCAAGGAGTTTAGAAAAATAGGAGATTAGAGGTCATTCATCTTTAGGAAAGTTAAACCATAGAGAAGGCATGCTTCCTTAAACATGAAATAGAATAGAAAAAACAAATTGGAGATAGTGGCCCTTTTTTTAAGACTCACCCATTCCTAGCCTTAGGAGAAGAAGTGAGAAATATTTACATGTTGTATCCCTACCCACCAACACAAATACCTTAGCTAGGAAACTAGTTAATAAGGACAAAAGAATCATTTCCTTTTCCTTAGTCTACATCCAAAGAAAGAAATTAGAAAGAAGAGAAATAAGAATGATGCATGAACTAACTAGCATGAATATGCATGAAATCTAAAATTAGAAAGTAGGTGTGTGTATCAAAATAGAAAGTGGATGGAAATAAAAAGTTGATGAAATAGAAACATGGAAAGTGGAACTCTTACACTATATGTGACTAATATTCATGAAACTAGAATGATAGGCATGACTTTGTAAATTAAAAATGCTTTCAAATCCTAATGAATTAACATGCATGATGTTATAAAACTAATCATATAAAGTAAGTAAAGGAAAATAGAGAGTCAAACATGGGTTTCTAAGATAGGAAAGTGCCACTTCCAATATAGGAAAATGCTAGATCTAAGGATCTACCATGCAACTACTTTCTAGAATGATCCTAAATTAATCCTAAAACATTCCTAAGATGCATGGAAAACAAATTGGAAAATTACCAAAACTAAAAAGCAAGCAAATCTAATATTTAAAATTAGAAACTACCCTACTAAAATAGGAAAGTGCTTAAACACATAAAAACTAAAGAAGCTAAATGGAAATGTATACTCCCTGGTATGCATCTAAATAATTTTATGATAAAAGGATTTACTATGCTAAACATGAACTCCAAGAAAGGAAAAGTGACTACGATACAAAACTAAGAGAAAATTACAAAAAGGAAGCATGCGTGCAATTCTAAGTTACATGAAAGATGCATGCAACTATGTTAACAACCTAAATAAGCAAAATCTACATGATTGCATGGTAGAAGAATGTGAATGGAAAAGATAGAATGGATGGTTGAGATCTTTCTTTCCTTAGAGTTTTAGTTTGACTTTTCAACATAGTAAAGGTGGTTTGCTTTAGGAGTTGAAAGAGTCCTTCACTGCCATACAAGAGCACAAGGTATTCCTCCTTTTCCTTAGATTCCCAAATTCCAAAGAAGAAAAGAAAGTGAAAGGAGAAATGGGAGTGTGTGTGTTGAAGGGAAGAATTCTTGTAAGGGTGAGATGAAGTCAGGAGGTGCATGAAATCCAAAACATGCAAGGGATGGATGCTGTGTATAGTAGTATATGTGTGCAACCTAGGTGAGAGTTCTATGTTACAAGCATACATAACGAAGGAAGGGGAATGTGTGTAACATTGAGATAGTGGAGATAATGCAAGGCATGTAAGGAGGAAATCTAGGCTAGAGTGAGTGTAAAACTAAGGAGCTATGAGTGTAAAACATGCAAAGATGATGAGGGTTGAAGCATGGAAATGCAAGCAGGCAAGAGTGCATACAAAAGCAAGGAATGGTATGGCAATGATGCATACATGGAATGCATAGAAGAAAGAAAGAATGATAAGGGGAAGATAGGACGATGAAAGAAAAGAAAAGGAAATGATGATAGATGAGCTTCCTTACTTCTTCTACAATGTATGTGAATTTGTGAATCTTGGGGGAGTGTTGCCAAGGATGATCTCTCTCCTTCCATTTCTCCCAAGTATAGCTATCATGGTCTAGGGAAAGGTAAGAGATCCTCTTCTCCTCATCCTTCACCTCTTATTTATAAAGTTTTAGAGTGGTATCCCTAAGAGGTGAATGGCTAGGACCATAAGAGAGAGTCGAAAGATGGATGGTCAAGATGTAAGGACGGAAGGGAGAAAATAAAGAATTGAAGGAGTGAAGGAGGCATGGAACTCAATATGGAGTGGTGTTAGACATGGGAATGTAATGGAAGGAAAGAGATTTGATTAAGTGGATGGAGATAAGATAGGGAAGGAAAAAGGATAAGGGTGAGCGAGAAAGAGAATAAGTGGGAAGGAAAAGATAGAAATAAAGGAGAGAAAATCAAAGAGGTGATGTGGGATTGGAAAAGTAAAGGGGAGAAGGTGCCAAACACTTTTGGGGGGGGGGGGGGGGTGTGTGTGTGTATGTGTTGAAGTTCAAAAAGCTACAAGGAAGGTGGACCATTGGATTGGAATGTATGGTAGAGATCTTTCTTGAGCATTTTCATTTGACTTTTCAACAAAGCCAATGTGGCTAATGTGTGTAGATTTTCTTTGCTTCATACTTGTCACTTGGATCGTCGGCTAGAGTGTTCTTATTCAAAGAGATCTTCTTTAAGAGGTTTTTTACTCTCAACCACTAGATTTGGATGCCTTACAGTGGATGACCTAAATTCCATTGAGATTTCCTTATCCATTCTTGGTATCCCTTTATTTTTCTCTCCATCCACTATAAATTCCTCCACCATTGAGCATTATGGAGGGTGTGACATCCACTCCCTTGTAAAAAAAATTTTTTTTTTTTTTCTCCTAAAACAATGGTGGGAAGCCCATCAAAAATATCTTCATCAACCTAAAACAATGGGGGAAGCCCACCAAAAATATCTTCATCAATGGGGCTTGATTGTCTCTCAAACTACCTAAAATAACTCTACCAATGAGCATTAAGAGGGTGTAACATCCACCACTGTGTAATGGTGGCAACCCACCAAAAATATTTCCATCCATGGGGCATGATTTTGGTCTTCATTGTAGTCTATTGGTCCAATCTTGTTTACTTTTATTCTCATTAGTCCAAGGCTTTAGGTATTTTCCTTTCCTTGGTAGAGTAAGAACATGAATGCTTATATGTTCCTGTAGTATCCAAGCATAAGGAGATTCAGGAAGAGTACCTATCTACGTGAATGCTATGATAGCAAGTACTATCCTAATAAGGGCTAATAGGGGCCTGAACTATACAAGATAGGGAGTACAGATTCTTAGACTATGTATGAACAAGGATAGATCTTGGCCTTCAAAGCTTGAAAAGTAAGGATGCTTTCCAACCATAGATTTCTCATACATTGTCTCTTTCTATACTCCTTTATTTTATCCACCTATATTCCTTATTTTTCTAATGTTACACATGGTATTGATTGTGACTCACCACCTTTTTATAGTAGAATTTGTGTGGCCCCTTAAGTGGTCCCTGATTTTGGATAAGAGACAGAAAGGAAAATGTATTTATGCAAGCCTCTATTTTTTTACTTATTTTATTTCACAAATGCTCCCATTGAATGTGATTCCAATCTATATGACTTGATCTTCCTTGAGAAGCTTCCCAAGGTGATGACTAGCTTGCATGTATGAATGAGAAGTCCCGCCCGCCATCTTAACATTTTATACAAACATCCTCTTTTGTAGAAGAATTGTGAGTGGGGGCTTTTTGACTGCTCAGACTTCGATAATGTAATGACTCAAATTTTGAAGATATTTTGTAAAAGTGGTTTATTTTGAAATTTAATATATGTTTTAGATGTTTAATATTAATAAAAATATGAAAAAATGAATTTGTTAGAAAAATTACTATCATTAGATTCTACACTCAGAATGGAATCCAACGCCTCAAAGAAGGCTAAAAACGGAGCTCGTATGACCAAGTTATGGACGTTTAAAGATCAATGGCATTTTGGGAATTTACCCTTAAAATGAAAAAGGTCTAAAAACATAGGGGGTCGTTTTGATAACGACACCCCTTGTGTCATCCCCTTCCTTAGGCTAGGCAGTGCACAGCATTGCCATCGCTGTACGGAGCTGCAAAAAATGGAGGCACCGCCTTCCACCTCTTATAAATTCCCTCCATCCCCTCTTCCCAGATCAAGCTTCCTCCACTCCAATCACTCCCAAAAATAGATCCGGCAACTGGGGTTTGCAAATCCATTTGAGGCCTCTGATCAGGCAATGAGGAGAGTTTTCTAGGTACGATTCTCTCCCGACTCCACTTCTCTCTTCTTCCACATTCTTTTTCCCCAGATCTCAACTGGGTCTGGCTCATTTTCTGGCCTAAAATCGCCGGATTTTCAGAACAAACCAGATGGGCTGAAACCCATCAATGACATCACATCCCAAGGGTGCACGGGCATGATGCGGCCCTGTGACGAGCTCTCTGGGGCTACGGTGGCACACATGCCACGTGCGAGAGGATGCCTGACTCTACCGGGACGCACGGGGCATCTTGGGAGCCGAGACGCTCCACACCTGCATTGAGGACGTGTCCACATGACACAGTACCGGATGCTACAATGCGTCACTTGGGCATGCACATGTGTACGAACCAGGTCTCGGTTTGACCAGGACAGGCATGGGTCCTGGGAATCGTGACGCACGGGCCCTATGCAAACCATCCTAGTTCGTCCATTGATGCGTGAAACTAAAAATGCAATTAAGGAGGCTATATAACTCCGATTGAGAATCCGAAAGAACTGTTGTGTTTGTAATTTCATCGTGGACCTAATTATACAATAACATTTAGGGTTAAGAAACTATTTAAGCAGACTATAGCCTAAAAACCATAGAGATCATATGAATCTATGAGATCAACTATGATTAAACCTCATGAATTAATCTACTAGAGGGCTTAGGACATTCTTAGTCCAAGATCGAACCAAGAATTACATAAACCAACTCCTAGAAAACCCAAACCATATAGATCTAGTCGTTAACTAGTGAATCTAGGAATCATGCTTGGATTTTATATTTGAATGACATAGAGGACCCTATAAAGGTACCTTAGGACTCGGATTGAAGGGGGGATACAAGCTAAGTAACGATGCTTGAGGTAGGTAGCCTGATACTACTAAATGCATCCCAAACTCTAAGTGGTTTACTTGCCATTATTATCGTATTTCATATGCTTTTGATGTGATGTTATTATACAAGTATGCAGACTTGTCCTAATGATTTTTATGGACTTGGAAGCACTTCAATCTATCACCATATTTAGTATGCTTTTGAGATATGATGTTCTTATATGAGCATGCAGAATTGTTTTCATGATTTTTAGCCTTGAATACGATTTCTGGCATGACTAGGTTTTATGCCTTGCTTTGAAATTAAATGCATAAATTGCGTGATTTTGAGATTGAGATTTGGATTTATCTATATATGCTTTTTAGGCTATTGAGCCTAGAGGGCACTATGCTGAGAGGTTATTACGTACGGGGTTGGCCTCCCGACCTCTACCACCAAAAAGGTGGATGGTATTGCTACCAAAAAGGCTTGTCCCTTTCTCGACTGCTATGGTAAATAGGGATGACCACTGGAGGTATTCACGGCACCCTTTTTGAGGACAGCCATAGTCACCATGGAGGCTATGGTGGGTTGGTCTCTAGATATTGGAGACACACGATTCCAGCTGTGTGCTGATAGTGAGCATAGTGACCCTATGATTTCAGTTTTAGTGATATGCATATAACATCAAGATGGTTGTATATGAGTACTCATGGCTAGTCAGTCGAGTAATCTACTGAAAAGACCATATGCATGATATTCATGGCAATATCTTTATCTGTTTTGACTGATTAATATTTTAAGAATTTCATAGCTATGGTTATCATTGATTAGTTCACTTGATGTGTTTTGTCAAGATTATGCATGCATGAGTTGATTTACTATGCTTGCATTTTATATTCTTCATCTTGCTAATTTATAAGTTTTCTAAGTTTACTCATATATACCCATGATTACCCAAAAATAGAAGTACATGCCTTTATGAATATGTTCAGTATAACCTCTCTTACATGTCGTATTTTCAAACTAGTGGAGCAGGTTACCTACTGAGTATGATAAATACTCAACCCAATCCATCATTTTTCCAGATCAAACAAAGTACAATTAGAAGGAGCATCCAAGAGCGTTAGGGACAAAATCAAGTATGCATAGGTAAGGCTGAATGAGGACTTAACTAGTAACCCTTTTGTCTTTGATGTACACTTGGTTGTAGGTGCTTATGTGTGACTTGGGCTGTGATTAACAATCTTGGGATTCAAAATTATTCATCTTTGTGCTTTATCTAAAAAGTGCCATGGCTTATGTATTATTTGTTTACCTAGATTTGTTAATGACGCTCGAGGTTTTGTACAAAAGTTTTACTTAAAAAGGAAAATTTCTCTGCATTCTTTTGCATAAATTATTTTAATAAAAAACAGAGATCGATCTCAATGTTATTATAAAAACTGCATCCTTAGAAACCTGAGTTGTCATAATTGGTATCAGAGCCTAGGTTCATGTTATTCACAACCTAGTTATGGAATGAAGCCTTATAATCAAGGTACATCAATAGGAAAAACCATTAGGATAGCATGATAGAGTCCCCTCAAGGTAGGTATTGGCCCTGTAACACAGATGCCACCAAGGAGACAAGGAGGTGCAGCCCCAAGACCTATTAACTCTCCAGCTGATTCCACTGGGTCTAGGAATGGAATGGTTGAAGCCTTTTAGCTATTCATGCAACATATGGGGTAGTTCATGCAGAACCAACCACAAGTTGATGGATTACACCCAGGCCTCAGGAACAGAGTAATAGGGTTTCAACCAACCACTGTAGCAAAGGCGGTCGAAATGGCGTCTCTTTTTGAAAAGAATTATCAATGAACACAGGCCGTTAAAAGGCGAAGAACAACAATGGTGGAGGAAACAATAAAGGAAAAAGACCCATTCAACCATCTGGATCCCGACACCCACATAAAAGACCTTTTGACCATAAAGGAAGAAACCCAGAATACAAGACTTGCCCCAGATGCAACAGATATCACCTAGGCAAGCCGTGTACCCTCCCCTGTTTTACGTGTTTTAACTGCAGAGGAATAGGACATCTAGCCAGGAATTGTCCTAAGAGGAAGAAGGAGGAACATAAGGAAGATCACATCCCTCAAAGCTAAGGATGAGTATTTTCCATCACGTTAGGACAGGCTCGGGCATCTAACGCCTTAGTAGAAGGTACGCTTTATATCTGTAATAGACCTGCCAAAGTATTGTTCGACACTGGTTCCACTCATTCTTTCATATCTTGTGAGTTTGCCTCTTCCATGGATATTATAGTTCAAGACTTAGACTTCTCCTTAGAAGTCATGACACCCGTAGGCAAGTCAATTTCCACACAAACATACTTCTAGGATGTTCCGATTGTAGTCGAGGGCAATCAGATGAGCATAGACCTAATTCACCAAGATATGATAGATTTTGACGTCATCCTTAGGATGGACTAGTTAGCCTCGCATAATGCAACAGTTGATTGTCAGAAGAAGTGGATTATTTTTCACCTTCTCGGAGGGAGAGTAGTCTCCTTACAAGGGAGGAGAGATTATGCAGGAGCATGTGTTATTTCTACTATAAAAGCGGAAAGCACATTGCTCAGGGGTGTCCCTTCTTTTTGGCTAAGATCGAAGTCATTGAAGTCGTGAAGCCTAAGTTAGAGGAGGTAGATGTGGTTAGTGAATTCCCAGATGTTTTTCCTGAAGACTTACTAGGGTTACCACCAAAGAGAGAGATAGATTTTACTATTGACCTAATACCTGGCTCAACCCCCATATCAAAGGCACCCTATCGGATGGCTCCAGCAGAGTTAAAGGAGTTGAAGACCCAGTTGCAAGAGTTATTGGATAAGGGATTTATCATACCTAGTGTATCCCCTTGGGGAATGCCAGTCCTTTTTGTCAAGAAAAAGGATGGGTCAATGAGACTCTGCGTCGACTACCGAATGTTGAATAGGTCATAGTGAAAAACAAATATCCTTTACCCCGTATTGATGACCTATTCGATTAGCTTTAGTCAGCCCGTGTCTTTTCCAAGATCGACTTACGGTCTGGATATCACCAACTTAGGGTCAGGGAAGAAGGTATTCCAAAGACAACCTTCAGAACTAGATACAGACACTATGAGTTGAGATTGATGTCTTTTGGACTAACAAATGCACCAGCCGCGTTCATGGATCTTATGAATCAAGTTTTCAAAGCCTGTCTAGATAAGTTTGTTATAGTATTTGTGGATGATATCTTAATCTATTCAGAAACTCTTGAGGACCATAGGGAACATTTACAAGTTGTACTGAGTACACTTAGAGCACACAAATTATATGTGAAGTTTAGTAAGTGTGAATTTTGGCTGAAAAAAGTGACTTTTCTGGGTCACGTTATTTCCAAAGATGGCATTGTGGTTGACCCAGCAAAGGTTGAGGCTATGGAGAAATGGAATACACCTAAGACGGTGACAGAGGTAAGGAATTTTCTGGGGCTTGCAAGATACTATCAGAGATTCATCGAAGGATTTTCACGCATTGCCTTACCCCTGACTAAATTGATGAGAAAAGATAAGAAGTTTGAGTGGGATGAGGCATGCGAAGAGAGTTTTTATGAGCTAAAGAGGCAGTTGGCTACTGCACCGGTACTTACTCTACCCTCAAGCAGTGGAGGATTTGAGATCTATAGTGATGCTTCTCAACAAGGGCTAGGGTGTGTACTTATGCAACATGGGAGAGTATTTGGCTATGCTTCTAGGCAATTGAAAAAGCATGAGGTCAATTACCCTACCCATGACTTAGAGCTTGCTACTATCGTCTTTGCCTTAAAAATCTAGAGACACTATCTATATGGGGAAAATTTTGAGGTTTTTACAGATCACAAAAGTCTCAAGTACATCTTTTCACAACAAGACTTGAACATGCGACAAAGGAGATGGATGGAGTACTTGAAGGACTGCCACTTTTCCATCCAATACCATCCAGGGAAGGCTAATGTCGTAGCAGATGCCTTAAGTAGGAAGACACAAGGAATATTTGCAAGTTTTCATTCCAAAAGATGGAAATTATTACAAGAGGTGATAGAGTGCAAACCTGAAATAGGTCATAGGAGGTCTTTTATAGCAAATTTGACTATAAATTCCACTATTAATGAGAAAGTTAAGCAGATGCAAAAGAATGACATAGACATACAAGCATTGGTTGGAAAACCATAGTTCATTAGGGAAGCAAATGGTAGTGTTAGCATGCGAGGAAGATTAGTAGTTCCAGCCAATGATGAAATAAGACAAGAGATCTTGAGAGAAGCCCATCAATCTAAGTACACTATTCATCCTGGTGGAACAAAGATGTATCAAGATTTGAAGCGACATTTCTAGTGGAATGGTATGAAAAGAGATATAGGAGAATTCGTGGCACAGTGTTTCACTTGTCAACGAGTTAAGGCTGAACATCAGAGACCTGCAAGATTACTACAACCACTTAAGCTGCTAGAATGGAAACGAGATCATATTACGATGGACTTCATCCTAGGGCTACCTAAGACATCTAAGGGACATGATATGATATGGGCAACCATTGATCGGCTAACCAAAACAATGCATTTTCTCCCTGTATGGCAAGGTCAATCCACTAACAGCCTAGCCCAGTTGTATATTAAGGAAATAGTAAGTTTGCATGGGACACCACTCAGTATTATTTCTGACAGAGACAGTCATTTTACCTCGCAATTATGGAAGTCAGTGCAAAAGTCATTAGGATCCTCAGTAAATTTCAGCACGGCCTTTCATCCTCAGACTGATGGCCAATCTGAACATACAATTCAGGTATTGGAAGATATGTTAAGAGCATGTTCAATTGACTGGAAAGATAGTTGGAATGAAAGTTTACCCTTAGTTGAATTTGCATATAATAATAGCTTCCATTCATGCATCGGAATGGCTCCCTACGAAATGTTATATGGAAGACCTTATCAATCGCTCATATGCTGGAGTGAAGTAGGTGAAAATAGAATTGTATAGTCAGAGTTAGTAGAACAATGCACAAACAAGGTAAAGCTTATTAGGAAGTGGCTTCTCACAGCTCAGAGTAGACAAAAGAGTTGCACTGATAAGCGACGCGGACAGTTGGAATTTGAAGTTGGGGATCATGTCTTCTTGAAGATATCTCTGACTAAGGACGTTATGAGATTTGGTGTAAAGGGGAAACTTAGTCCTCAATTCATTGGACCATTCAAAATCTTGGACAAAGTGGGAAAGACTGCCTACAGGATAGTGCTACCACCGCAGTTATCGAAAGTCCACAATGTGTTTCACATATCCATGCTAAGGAGGTATATTCCTGACCCCACACATGTACTTGAACAGGTACCAACTGAGCTACAACCGAACTTGACCTTGGAAACAAAACTGCCACAGATTCTGGACAAAAAAATCAAGACGCTACGACATAAAGATATTCCATTACTTAGAGTTTTGTGGAGGAACGCATCTATCAAAGAACAAACCTGGGAGGTCGAATTTGATATGAGAAAGAATTACGCTGAAATCTTTTCTAGTAATGGATTGTAGAATTTTGAGGATGAAATTCCTTGAAGGGGGTACTGATGTAATGACTCAAATTATGAAGATATTTTGTAAAAGTGGTTTATTTTGAAAATTAATATATGTTTTAGATTTTTAATATTAATAAAAATATGAAACAAAGGAATTTGTAAGAAAATTAGCATCATTAAATTCTACACTAAAAATGGAATCCAAGTTATGGACGTTTAAAGATCAAGGGCATTTTTGAAATTTACCCTTAAAACGAAAAAGGTCTGAAAACACAGGGAGTCGTTTTGATAACAACACCCCCTGTTAGCTGTATGGAGCCTCAGAAAATGGTGGCACTGCCATGGAGCTGCACCGCCTTCCCCCTCCTATAAATTCCCTCCATCCCCTCTTCCCAGATCAAGCTTCCTCCACTCCAATCACTCCCAAAAACGGATCTGGTAAATAGGGTTTGCAGATCCATTTGAGGCCTCTAATCGGGCAACGAGGAGAGTTTTCCAAGTACAATTCTCTCCCCACTCTACTTCTCTCTTCTTCCTCTTTCTTTTCCCCTAGATCCCAACCGGGTTTGGCTCGTTTTCCAGCCAAAAATCATAGGATTTCTAGAACAAACCAAACGGGCTGAAACTCATCAAAGACAACGCGTCCCAAGGGCGCACAGGCATGACACGCGCCCGTGACGAGCTCTCTAAGGCTATGGTGGCGCACGTACCGCATGCGGGCCGACGCCCACTCTACTGGGATGCACGGGGCATCCTAAGAGCCGAGATGCTCCGCACCTGCGTTGAGGACGCATTCGCACGATGCAGTCCAGGACGTGCTATAACGCATTGCTCGAGCATGCACATGTGTGCGAACTCGATCTTAGTTCGATCGGGACACGCACGCGTCATGGGAACCGTGATGCGCGGGCCCTACACGGACAATCCTGGTTCGTCCGTTGATGCACGACAATAAAAATGCAATTAAGGAGGCTATATAACTCCGATTAACGATCTGAAAGAACCGTTGCATTCATAATTTTGACGCAGACCTAATTATATAATAACATTTAGGATCAAGAAACTATTTAGGGTGATTATAGCCTAAAACCCATAGAGATCTTATGAATCCATGAGATCAACTATGATTAGACCTCATGAATTGATCTACTAGAGGCCTTACGACATTCTTAGTCCAAGATCGAACCAAGAATTACGTAAACCAACTCCTAGAAAACCCAAATCATATAGATCTAGTCATTAATGGGTGAATCTAGGATTTTATATTTGAATGACATACAGGACCCTATAAAGGTACCTTAGGACTCGGATTGAAGAGGGGATACAAGCTAAGTAACGACGCTTGTGATAGGTAGCCTGATACCACTAAATGTATCCCAAACTCTAAGTGGTTTACTTGCCTTTATTACCATATTTCATATGCTTTTGATATATGTTATTATACAAGTACGCAGACTTGTCTTCATGATTTTTATGGCCTTGAAAGCACTTGAATCTATCACCGTATTTAGTATGCTTTTGAGATATGATGTTCTTATACGGGCATGCAGAATTGTTTTCATGAGTTTTAACCTTGAATACGATTTTTGGCATGAGCAAATTTTATGCATTGCTTGCATGTTTGAAATTAAATGCATAAATTGCATGATTTCAATGATTGAGATTTGGATTTATCTATATATGCTTTTTGGGCTATTGAGCCTGGAGGGCACTATGCTGAGAGGTTATTATGTATGGGGTTGGCCTCCCAACCTCTACCACCAAAAAGGTGGATGGTATCGCTGCCAAAAAGGCTTGTCCCTTCCTCGACTGCTGTGGTAAATAGGGACGACCGCTGGTGGTATTCACGGCACCCTTTTCGAGGACAACCATAGTCACCATGGAGGCTATGGTGGGTTGGTCCCTAGATACCGGAGACACATGATTCTAGTTGTGTGCTAATCGTGAGCATAGTGACCCTATGATTTTAGTTTTGTTGATGTGCATATAGCATCGAGATGGTTGTATACGAGTACTCGTGACCTGTCAGTCGAGTAATCATTGAAAAGACCATATGCATGATATTCATGGCAATATGTTTATCTGTTTTGATTGATTAGTATTTTAAGAATTTCATAGCTATGGTTATCGTTGATTTGTTCACTTGATGTGTTTTGCCGAGATTAAACATGCATGAGTTGATTTACTATGCTTGCATTTTATATTCTTCACCTTGCTAATTTATGAGTTTTCTAAGTTTATGCATATATACCTATGATTACCCAAAAATAGAAGTGCATGCCTTTATGAATTTGTTCAATATAACTTGCTTGCATGTCGTATTTTCAAACTAGTGGTAGCAGGTTACCTACTGATTATGATGAATACTCAACCCAATCCATCATTTTTCCAGATCAAACAAAGTACAATTAGGAGCATCCAAGAGCGTTATAGACAAATTCAAGGAAGCACATGTACGGCTAAATGAGGACTTAACTAGTAACCCTTTTGTCTTTGATGTACACTTGGTTGTAGGTGCTCATTTGTGACTTGAGCTGTGATTAACAATCTTGGGATTCAAAATTATTCATCTTTGTGCTTTATCTGAAAAGTGCCATGGCTTGTGTATTATTTGTTTACAGAGATTTGTTAATGACGCTCAAGGTTTTTATACAAAAATTTTACTTAAAAAGGAAAATTTCTCTGCTTCTTTGGCATAAATTATTTTAAAAAAATAGAGATCGATCTTGCCATTATTATAAAAACTGCATCCTTAGAAACCCGAGTCGTCATAGATAATGGTACCTAATATTAAGTTTGAACTTCCTTAACTTCATATTGGGAATGCAGGCCCATGAGGTAGCTTAGATTCTAAATTTGCTCTTTTAAATATAAAATTACCAAAATACCCTTTTCTCATTTGTTCTTTGGACCTACAAAATATAGAATTAGCCCTACTTCATGTTACCTATTAAAAGTTCAAGGGCTAAACCTGCTAAATGTAGAGGTATTTGTGTAATATTAACATCATAGTATGATACAAAAAACACACAAACAAATAAGGACACTCAATAGTTCTAACCATAATCAAACAAGTTGAAAGATTTATTTTGCTTCACTATCTGTGTAGGAGTGTGGCTTTTAGGTTACGTCTAACATAGGTAGCTCCACCTTTCTTTTAGACTTGCTCTACTACTTATCAATTAGATCACAATCAATTGCTTCACACCTTCCTTAGTGATCCATAGGTGACCTAAGTTGTCGAATGTATTAGCATAGCTAGTTGTTTACATACCAATGTAGTTCATTAAACAGAGGCCGCTGGAGAGACAATAGGTTGCCTCCTTCCAAGAGGGTCATATGAGCTTGTAATCTACAATAGGTCTTTTCTATGTGATTTTTCTTTGAGTGGATGGTTGGGGTGTGTCATATGCTATTTAACCTAGGTGGGCCAATGGATTGTGATGAAATCCACTGTTGATCTTTTAGGGGCAAGTGCCCTTACTAATGTTGTAAGCAATTCCAGGCAGTTGGATCAACATATAAGGCACCTTAAAGCAATAAATATATCCTATTATGCAAGAAAAGTAGTAAATCTAATACAACTATCTATATGCTACTTAACAATGGGTCAAGGCCTCAACAAAGTGGACACTATGACCCTGACAACCTATATCCTATGATTATAGCTAAGCTTAGGCTATCCTTGGTAAGCAGTTTCTTACTAATGCAACAATAAATAAATATATGCAACTATATGCTTTTATACTCCTGTCTGCAATGCAAAAATTAAAGTACTTATGCAATCTTGATCTAAGAATTAGAAAGCAGTCAAAATATCTTATAATGGGGTCCTGTAATTAGTCTTCCCATACGAGGGTGGGTTCATGTTCATGCCACCTCCTCTTCTGAGTCGAGATGGCCCACGCTTGACCTGTATCATTATAACCCTTTTTTGAATTTAAATTTATCAGGTATATTAAAAAATTACAATATCACTCTCACTACAATCCACTAGAATAAAAAATATAACCTATCATAAGTATTCCTTCAAGCCCTTATCCAAATTCCTACACAAATAAAAAGAGAAGTATTAGATTCTTAAGGAATAAGGAAAATTTTGAAAATATTTAAATGCTTTCCTAAAACTACAATTAGTGGCAAAGTATCATAACCTAGATCTTAATTAAACTCCATTGTAAGTCCCTAGCAAAGGTTCCAAAAACTTGATGTGAATTTTAAATGTATAGCAAGTGCAATGTTCTATTGGACTATAGAAATAGCAAATACATGTCGATCCTAGGAGGACTCTTTAATAAATGAGTTCAATTAAAACATAAGCTACTACACTTTTACCATGCCAAAGATTAATGAAAGAACTTAAACCTAAGTAAATAAATGTAAATATGAAATGAATATTTTGAGTTTAATTTTTATGAAAAACTATAAAAAAAAAAAAAAAAAGACAAAAAGACAAAAAGACAAAAAGATTAATGGTATATGACTTTATTAATAAGCTAAAGTTCGAAAGATAGAATAAATATTTAAAAAAACCAAGTTCTCATCCTAGTAAAGGAACTTACCATAAATTCTTCAATATTTTTTCAAAATAAAGGACTAAGAAAAACTCTAGACACATCATAATTTAAAACCCCAAAACTTAATTTAGACATTTGTGAGCATGAACAATTGAATGAACTAAGTATAAGTAAGAGTTAGAGTGATAGTAGATACACTCTAGTGATAGTGCATTATTATGCATATGTAAAATTCAACTCAATGCCACTTATCCTAAACTAATTAACTAATCCATTAAACCTACACCTAAAATAACTATGAAGGAATTAGATCAACTAAAACTATCATAATGTGTACTTTTTAAAACATGTGGTAAGTTCAAATTGGGTGTGTCTTTCGTAAAGGACTGAAATGAAAACTTAAGAAATGTAATGGGTCATAGTTGGGCTTTCCATTTTGAACTGCTCATTAAGGGAACAGTATTGAGTAAACCACTCACTTCATCAATGCAACTGCCAATGTCAAAATCAAACCTGAAATGAACTAAATATGCCTCAAGAGGATTGTTTCTGAAGGACAATAGAGATGGTAGACTCTCTATCATATTTACTTCAGACAAATCAGTAGAGTCTAGTTGTCCTATATGAAATACATTAAGCTTAATGTCCATGCTACCAAAGGACAATTTCATTATACCATACCTATAGTTAATGATAGCATTTGATGTGGCTACGAATCACTATCCTAAGATGACTAAAATTTGACTACCAAGGTCTGTGGTGTGTCTTAATTATTACCCCAAGTTCATGGCTCTATTGGAGTAGGGAGTAAGTAAATGCGGACCAATCCCATGACATTTTTATAAATGAAGTTAACTAGAATTTAGGTCATTGAATTTTAACCAAGCCAAGCATTCCAAAGAAAGACAATTTTGGACTAAAAATAAAGACAAGAAAAGTAAAGAGGAAAGTATTTAACTAAAAGGAAACATCTAATTTAAATAAATAAGAAAGTAAACCTAATTACAAAACAAAGAAATTAAATAAACTAGAACTATCTAAATAAAGCAAGAAAATAAAATAAGAAATTAGCTAAATCTACAAAAAAAACTAAAAATTAAGGAAATTTTTTAAAATTACCACTAACTAAACTTTAAGGAAATTATATAAGACTATAGCTAAATAAGAATTAACTATAACTAGGAAAAAGGAAAAGACCTCTTTCATTAATGGAATTGTTTTATATGCAATGAAAAGAAAGCAAGTAATTAAAAGGTCCTTCAAAATTGGGCTTGAATTCTACTCTTGGGCCCACATGCTGTGCCCCTCAAACAGATCTTGTACACTTATCATCAACCCTAAATACACCAAAGTTACAACCAAGATGTTCTCATCTACTAACCTGACTTGTCACAAATCCGCAAATTCTAGCCAATGATCCTTAGTAATGAAGTATTAGGACAATCAAGAAAATATGATCACTAACACCTTTCCTAAGCAATCACCACCGAGAAAGAAAAGAAGATTAATGGAAAAGGAAGTAGAAAAATTTATGAATTTTTCCCCAAGCTAGAAACTCTAAAAAGAGGGCAACTTTGAGGAGTTTAGATAAAGAAGGGTTGGAGGTCATTCATCTTTAAGAAAGTTAAACCACAAGGAAAACTTCCTTCCTTAAACATAAAATAGAAAAAAAGAAAACAAATTGGTGATAGTGGCCCATGTTTTAAGACGCACTCATTCCTAGCCTTAGGAGATGAAGGGAGAAATAGGTACATGGTGTATCTTTACCCTCCAACACGAAGCCATTAGCCAAGAACATGAGTGGCTTATGGACGGATTTGCATGTTTCCTCAACTTTACTTAAGAAATTAGAAAGTTTCCTTAATGACCTAGAAAGACAAAAGAATCCTTTCTTTTTCCTTAATTCAAGTCCAAAAAATGAAATATGAAAGAAGAGAAATATGAATGATGCATGTGTGTGTGTGTGTGTGTAAAGGAAGTGTAAAAAGTAAAAGAATAAGAGATGGGAATGAATGAGGCATGCAAGACCTAGCATGGAAAGATCCATGCATCAAGCATGCATGGGTGTGTGAATGTGAATCCAAATGGAAAGTGGAACGCTTACACTATATGTGACTAATATGCATGAAACTACACTGATATGCATGACTTTGTAAATAAAAAATTCTTTCTAAGCCTAGTGAACTAATATACATGTGTTTCTAAACTAATCCTAGAAGGAAAGCAAAGGAAAATGGAATGTCAAACATGGATTTCTAAATTTGTAAAGTGCTACTTTTAAGCTAGGAAAGTGCTAGATTTAAGAATTTATCTTGTATTTACTTTCTAAAATGATCCTAAAACATTCCTAAGATGTATGTAAAACAAATTATAAATTGTCTAAAACTAAAAGGCAAGGAAATCTAATATCTAAAATTAAAAATAAGCCCACTTGTAAAATAGGAAAGTGCTTAAATACATGGAAACTAAGCAAACTAAATGGAAAGGTATACTAAAAATTAGACATACAAAGAGAAACCTAACCTAAAGAAACAAAACTACATGCAAATCTACCATGAATGCACCAAAGTTATTATAAAAAATAAGCTATGTACAAGAAATAGGAAAAGATGCATCCACTTAATTTTTGTGGAATGCGTTAAAAACTTATACCTATACACATGAAAAGCCTAATGGAATTGAAGGAAAACATGGTACACATCTAAACTGTTCTATTATGAACGGATGTACTATGACAAACATGAACTACAAGCAAGGAGAAGTAAGCAACCATCATCCAAAACTAGGGAAAACCACAAAAAGGAAGCACATGTTGTCACGACCCGGGTTTTTATATGATGCAATGTTGATAAAAAGGCGAGATCTCTTGTTTTATAAATATGAATGCATGAAATTCTTTTTCATTTGGAAAACAACCTTTCATAAAAACCCCGAGTGTGAAAACACATTCTCAATCTATTTAGTCATAGAAAAGTTTTAAATCAATAATGTTCCTAAGAAAGTGTTAGTCACAAATTTGACTATTAGAGAGTAACTACAATCAAGTAACATTGAAAGATAAGATAGGGGTGTACTTACTTGTGCTTGGCCTTATGTCTCCTAGTACAAATGTCCCTTGCCCTTAGGTATTTACTTTGTATCTGAAAAATGTTGAGGATTGGGTGAGTATATAATATACTCAGTAGGGCCTATCACTACTAGTTTTATAAATGCATGAGTTGTTTTAAAATCATGTGCTCATTCATTCAAAACATGCGTATGTTTGGATAATGAAGTTCAATATCAGTATAAGAATCCATAATCAATTTCAAAATATAAGTATGTTTGAATACTCGAGTTCGATATCAGTATAAGAATCCATAATCAACTGAAATTCTTATAACTTAAAAGATCACATAATCCCATAAGTGAAAGTATCATATATATATATATATATATATATATGATAACATCATGATATGCAATGGATGCATCATGGAGTCCAACTCATGGACCTCTAGTATGGTATGGTCGACCAACCTTATATCATGCCATATGCAATGCATATAAATCCACAAAACCATAGGGTCCCACTATGCCCACGGCCTCCTCGCCGTGTGGTCCCCGGGTACCTGAGGACACTTGGTCATAGCCTCCACGGGGCCTATGACACGCCGACCCAATGCCGTGACACCAGTGGTAGCCCCCTGTACCACATGCAGTCGACGT
Organism: Warburgia ugandensis; assembly: GCA_035236585.1. Classification (NCBI taxonomy): domain Eukaryota; kingdom Viridiplantae; phylum Streptophyta; class Magnoliopsida; order Canellales; family Canellaceae; genus Warburgia; species Warburgia ugandensis. Next base: position 58,342,517 of record CP141128.1, read on the forward strand.
AGGGACTTGCCTCTTTTTGGGCGTGGTACCCATCCACCTATTAGTGGTAGAGGCCGGTGGCCAACCCAGACCCCTCGGCATAGCACCCACGGGCTTACTTGCCCAAATCACATAAGATAAGTCAAAACCTTTTGTTAAAAACTTGTCCTCTTTTGGGTCCCTCACAACTGCCTGGCCCTCGGCACTCCAGCGTCTTTTGGCAACCCTCAAGGACATGCAATCTTTGCAAGTACATAAATCATGCAATGCATGCACTTGTTTGCAACACATGTATGTGCATAATGTATATGCAGTCATTCCAAAACATGGCTATGTATAAGCATTTATCATGCATGCTGAATTTATTCATACAAATCACATGCAAATCAAATCATATATCTAAAACATGGCTATGTATAAGCATTTATCATGCATGCTAAATTTTATTCATGCAAATAAAATCATATATCTAAAACATATGTTCTCAAATAACAATAGTTCTTTTAAAAGAATCTAATAGTGATAGAGCACCTACCTGACTAGGTCGCGTTCACCCTCTTGTCCTTGTACACTCCTGCTTCGTGGGTGGTTTTCTCTCCACGTTTTCCCCCCTTGCTCACTGCTTCACGACTGGTTTTCTCCAAGGCTTTTGGGCTGCCATTAGAGGCACCCAAGAGCTCTATTTATAGAGCTTTTACAGAGGGTTCTGGAGGGTTTCTAACCGCCTTTGAATGGCGGTGGGGAACCCTCTGGAATGGCGGTGGTTTCTTCTTGAAACACCGCCGTTCCAGAAACCTCTAGGAGGTTGAAGACGACGGGGTGCCCGTATCAAAACGGGCACCTGTGTTTTTCAGGTTAAATCGTTTTTGGGAAATTTACAGTTTTGCCCCTGATCTTCAAAGGGCCATTTTTAACTCCGTTTTGTGTGATTTTGGTCTCGTTGGATTCCTTTTTCTAAGATGCATCTAATGGAACCACTTTTGGTACCAAATTCCTAGGTTTAGTTATGGTGACTAGTGAAATGACCAAAATGCCCTTTTCTTTAAAATTGAACTTTTTATTGCTAAACTTGGAATTTCAATATTACAAAATTGGAGTCATTACACACGTGCAACTATGTTAACAACCTTAATAAGTGAAATCTACATGAATGCATACTAGAAGAACATGGATGGAAAAGATAGAAGATAAGGTGAAAGGAAAAGATAGAAGATGGTAGAGAAAAAAAAATAAAGAAGATAAGAAAGAAAGAAGTTGGAACTTAGGTTGAGACCCTAGCATTATTTTCATAGGATTTGAAACATGAAAGCTTGAAGGTAGCTTTGGTGAGGGTAATTTTCCTCCCTTTGTTTCACCTAGCTTTGGCCTGGAGCTCTAAGGAAAGCTAAAAGATCCTTAACGTATTCAAAACATCTCTATTTATATATTTCTTACATAAGGATTAAGCGGTTTCAATGGTAAATATCAAGCCTCTTAATTTGATTTTGAACCAATGGCTTGATGGGGGGGCATGGAATTCAATTGTGAAAATTGAAGACAAGAATGGAAGGAGAAAAGAAAGAGGAAAAGTGAAGGAATGGGGGGAGGCATGATTTTCATTATAGGAAAGTGGGGCAAAAAAATTGGAGAAAATAGAAAGGAAAAAGAAAGGAAAGGAAAATAGTAAGGACTAAGTAGGAAAGGAAATTGGTGGGGAGAAAAGTGAAAGAAATGGAAAGGTGGTGGAGGGAATATAGAGCTTTTCACCATGCATGGAATCCAATTAAGTGTGTGTGATTTAGAAACCCTATGATAAGACGAATGATAGATGAGAGTGGATGGTTAAGATCTTCCTTTCCTTAGGGTTTCAATTTGACTTTTCCACATAGGAAAGGTGGTTGGGGTTTTAATCTTTCCCACACTAAAATCCTAGTCCTTATATTATACATATCCTTACTTGAATGGAGGAGATCCATTTATGGCATGTAAACCATTTTTAAACAACATTCCTTCTTCATCATTGGATTAGATGGCCCTATGATGAATGGCCTTAATTCTTATAAATCTTCATATTCTCATCTAGACCATTTATGCTTAAATATCTTGTATGGATAAGACATCCACTCATTAGTTGATTCATCATCCTTTGGTTGAGTAGGGGAGAGAAAATAAGTAAAAAATCTTCATGCAGGCCCCATTCTCTCTTTTTCATCTGAGAAGCTTTCATTGGATACTATTCCATTGTATATGAATTCAACTTCTCTCATAAGCTTTTTAAGGTGGTTGGAATGTATGCAAGTGTACTTGAATTGAGATTTTTCCACCTTTTCACTCTTATTTGAGTTGGAGTTGTACATAAGATTCTAATTGCTCTAACTTCAATAGGGACACTCAATGATCCTTTTGAACCTCCAAGACTTCATTTCTCTTATATGTCTCTAAAAAGTAGCTTAGTTTCTACATTTGCTTTTATAGGGGTAAAATTAGCAATTTTTTGCATTTTTACCCTAGACTTGCCAAACAATAGAATTAACTCTATTTGGTGATAATTAAGTGATTTTTAGAGCTACAACTAAGTATAGGGATATATATACCCAGACTTAGCCTTTGCCTATCCTCTAGAAAAACTACACAAGAGAAATATAGAAATCTAAAACAAATACTAAGTACTTTCACTAGTACTCTCATATGCATTTAGCATGTGCAAAAAGCCTTTAAACCCCTAGCGTACCCCTAATAGACAAGTTGTAGTCAGATAAGAGTTTATGGAAATGATATCCATAAATATTTTCAAAAGTATTATGAAAGTCCTTCAATTTTCTCCTAGAATTTTCTATTGTTTAGCTTATACTGAATTTCTAACTTTAGCATTTTAATAAAAAAATATTAACAATTCAAAATCTTACCCTTATGTTAAAGATATCCATTAATTCATTAAGCCTCAAAATGTAAGTATGTGATATTGCCAATATATAAAACAATTATCAGTCTCCAAGGAAATTATAACGTAAATTACCATCCAATTATATGCTTTGACTTCAAATCTCATAGGATATACTTGTCATCCAGAAATTCTCACAAATTTCCATAGAAAAGAACGATAACTTAGAAAGAATGATAATGGTCTCATGAAAGGATACCAACTATTAAGAATGTTATACTCTACCAAATGTCCTACTCTTCATAACCCTATCCAAGTTATACTTCTCCTAAAATTAAGTTAGGACATTCATAACCCTATCCAACTATAAAGAAAATTCTTATTAGAAAGACTCAAAGGCTTAAGTAATGGTGAAATTTCTAGGGAAGGCTAAAGGCTATGGGTTTAGCAAGGACGTCCTCTATCATTTCCTAAGGTTGTATGACTTACATATAACTATAAACTCAAGAGATAATTGGTATAGTCTTTTTAGATGTTTTCTCAATAGTTGACCAAGACAAAGAATAATGAGACTAACTTGGAAACTCTTTTTGCTGAAGAAAACTTTGAATTTATGTATAACCTTTAAAAAGAAAGAAAGAAAGGAAAATAAATTTAATTAGAGAATTGGAAAATGTGAATTGTTGGATGAAAATAGATGGCAAAGATCTTTCATCCTTATTATTTTTTCCTCAAATTCTCATGGAGTAGATGGTGGCTAGGGCTTGTGGATTTTATCTACATCATTCCTTAACACCAGATCATCCTTCACCCCAGCTTAAGTGGATGAGATTCTTTTGAAGTTTTCTTACCAAAAAATTCTTTTTTAGGGCTCTCTTTCTCTCCACCGTTGGATTTGCATGCGATAGAGTGGATGGCAGAGATTTCCTTGTCCACTATAGGTTTCCCCTTATTTTTCTCCCATCCCATTATTATTTTCTCTAGTCAATAAGCTTTAAGAGGGTGGGACGTCTCTCCCCTTGAAAAATCCATTTTCTTCATTAAAAATGGGTGCCCAACCCACTAAAAAAATCTCCACCAATGGGGCTTTAGTCAGGTCTTCATTGCAATCTATATTCTCATTGGTCCATCCTAGTTTATTAAACTCTCCTTGGTTTCTTAGAATATGCATAAACAAGGATAGATTTTGGCTTTAATACTTCAACAATAACAATGATTTTCAATCATAGATTTCCCATGAATTGTCTCTCTCTTCTTCTCATTTATTTTCTCCACCTTTATTTAGTAATTTTCTCATGTAATAATGTAGGATTGAGTGTAATACACCACCTTTATTGGAAAAGGTTGTGTGGATCCTTAGGTGATCTAATCTTGTGGTTAAGTAAGATAAAGAGTGATTGGAAGGAGTCTTTATGTGAACCTCAGTCTTTGACTTGTTTCATTTTAGAAAATTTCTCATTGTTTGTATATCCAATGTATGTGATTTAAAACTTCCATTAGAAGCTTTCCAAACTGGTCAATAGCTTGCACACATTCATGGAAGGTTTTGTCACCTTTACTTTTGATAATAACACCCTATATAGATAAGCTTGGTCCTTTACTTAAGGTTTCTGACTACTTTAACTTTGATAAATGCACCAATTTTCATTTTGAACTCCTAGACTTCATGTTTGGCTTGTGTGGGCCCAAGATATTGCTTAGACTCTAAACTTTCTATTTTTAAGTTTACAATTTCCAAAAATATCTTGTTTCTCATTTGTACCATAGACCTACAAAATATAGAATTAACCCTAATTAGTTATATTTAAGTTATTTTTGGGGCTCAAACTTACTAAATATGGAACTATATTTGTAATATTTATTTCTATATATATCACAATGAATTTGAGTTTCATTTCTCATTGACTTTGATTTTGTATCATCTAGTCATTGAATTCCTACTACTTTTCTTAAGATTCCAGAGATCAACACATGGCTCTCTAGATATGTTAGCATCTCAAGATTAACTTATATTTTTAGTACCTTGTTATGCATCTCTTGAAAAAAATTATAAAGAATATATGTATGTTCTTAAGGAGATTATAAAACTACCTATGCGTATATGATAAAAGAGGAAACATGTTAATGACATATCTAGTACTAAATAGAGAGGCTTCAAAGGTCAGATGCTCTTACAAAGTCTCAACAACACTTTGAAAGACATGTTAGCAACCAAGTAGTATTACAAAACTAATTCTAATAGTCTTTTATCCGATCTTAGAATTACATTGTACAAAAAATAGAAACTCGAGACTTATGTTTGGTGAACATATGAGTGACCTACAATCAAGGGTCCTTTCTTTTGTATTATTTGCATTAAAGGAAATGTAATTAATACCTATTACTACTAAAGTATATAATAAATATAAATTTAAACCCATTTTTTCTAGTGGAAAATCAGCCTTGATTAGACCTTGAGTCAAGCCTTCCTATATTATCCTTGCCATTGTTTAAGATAAGGCATTCATTGCAGAAAGCGTGAATGAAAGAAACATTTAATTTTTTTCCTTCCCAAAGTTCATAAGGAGTCTTTTTCAAGAATAGGTCTAATGGTGCATTTGCTCAAAACATAGAGACTACATTCACACATTTATCCAAAAAATATTTTGGCAAACCATTTTCATAAAGCATTGTCCTATAAAGTTCCTCAAGAGATCAAATTTTCCTAGAAAAAGAACCATTTTATTGAGGGGTTCTATGATATAAAAAATTTTGGTTAATGGCATGTGTTTTGTTTTTGTTTTCCACACGTGCACTGGCTATTATAGTGTAACATATGCAAGTACAAGTCGATCCCATAGGGACTGGCTTTAAGAATTTGGGTTTTAACAGCTCAGATCTAATTTTTGATTCTCAAATTGAAGAAAGGAACAATAAACAAGCTATAGAATGTCCTAGAAACCAAATCTGAAAGTTAATTGAAAATCAGAATTGAAACATATGAGAAATTGAAGAATTTTTATTTATTAAAGCATAACCATTGATCTAATTGAGCTGAAATAAGATAGTTTTGAATTAGACAGTTCCTAGATTAAGTGAGAACAACATAGAACACAGATAAAAAAATAGGAATAAAATAGAATGCAGATAAAAATAGTAATAGGACAAAAATGTAATTAAAATTATTTTACTAAGGGAAAAAATGGATTTTTTTCCCAAAACTTCCTTCTTTTTCCTGTAAACTAAATTTCGACTGAAACAGAAGAAGAAGATGATGTTGATTATCGAAGAAGATGGAGAAACCAAAGATCAAATGAATAATCTTAGGCATGGCCAGTGGAGATGGAGATCAATGTCTATTAAGCTGGGGACGACTATTGGGGCAGTGTTGGATGGCGCAACCGGTACATGGAAACGGAGGGCGCAGATGTTGCCTGTTAGTGTGATTCAAGTTTGGACTGCTATGGTATGGGTTGAAGCAAGGCCAGATGTCAATGAGCAAATGACCTGAAGCCGGGCTGGGTGTGTCGTGCTGGCCTAAAGAAGATTATGGGAGATCTGGGTTGGGCTGGGAAAGAGGGAAGATGGAAGATGGAACAGAGGGCAGTGCAGTTGAACAGGGCAAACCCGGTGATGGATGGTGCATGAAAGAGAGACTAGAGAGATAGGAAACAATGATTGGTGGAGGAGCAAAATTGGACTGGGATGGAAAGAAGAGAATGAGAGAAGATGGGGGGAAAGAACATGATGCAGATGGAGTGAAGAAGAAAAAATGGTGTGATGAAGGGGATACTAATGCAATGAAGGCAAACAAGGGGTGTTGGTGCTTGAAAAGGAAACAATAAACAATGGTGCTTGAGAAAGAAAAGAGATAAGGGCAAGGAATGAGGACAAAAAGAAGAAACACAATGATGAACAAAACTAAGGAAATAGAAAACACAAAGAATAGAGTGCAAGGAAAGCAAAGAAAGAAAAACTAAAACTACAAACTTCCCTCATGTTCCCCACCTTCCCTCTTATATAGCTAACCCTCCTTCTAATTGTATTCTCTCCCACTTTCCTTATGGTGAGGAATTAGTTTCCTACTAAGAAACTTCAATCTCTTTGAATCTTATCCATGATCGCCTTTCCTTATTAGAACTCTTTTTTTCTTTAGGAAACCATCCAATCTTGCTTGTGAGTGATCTAGTTCATTCGATGCCCGCTTTGATAATCTGTACTATTCATTAGCCATCCAAACTATGATATGTTTGATTTGCAAAATATAAGACTAAATTAGATTCATCTAACCATACATTGAGCATCTGATTTGCTCGAATGATCATTTGACTGTTAATTTTGATAAATTATAGTTGCATGGTCAATTTGAGCTAAAATTCATATTTTATCTAAAAATCATTAAATTGATAATTTAGATGATCTAATTAAATGCTTGACTAGGGGTCTTTTGGCCAAAATTAAACACTTAGCATACCCCAACTAGCATTTTGCTAGTCCCGAGTAAAACATATGAAAATTCATTTTACAAAAACTAATACAAGGTGCCACTTTTGTAGGTACTCATGATTGCATTTAGCAGATGCAATAAGCCTTTGAACTCCTAGGTTACCCATAATGGACGAGTTATGCCTCGTGAGGGGTTGTAGTGAATATACCCACAAAATTTAATGAGGTTGAGTCCCCTATTTTATCTCAGAGAATCCTCATTTATTAGCAATCCACTAGTTTTTAACAACTTAATGAAGAAGATTTGGCAATTTTATACACATATTAAAGACATTTGACTTGAATTATTTCTTGAAGTGCATTTATGTGTGTACAACCACATAAATCTTTACTTCTAATTGGGCATGCTTAAATTCCATTAGAAATATGTCTTGACCTCAAATCCCCATAGATATACTCTCAAATAAGGGTTTAAACATATTTCTCTCATTATATGACCAAATCCAACAAGCTAATGGTTCACATAAATTTTTGAATGCTCATGAGATAAAGGAAAGTGATCCCTAAGAGTGGATGCCATTATCAAGAATATTAAGGGTCTTTTACCCTAATTCCTTCTTTTTTTCTCCTCTTTAAGGCTATGTTCCACCTAAGATCAATAGGTCTTTAACTAGGATGAAATATAGGCTTAGGATAGGTTCAGAAAAGAGGGGGTATAAGGACTTCAAAAGTTCAAAATTGAGTACAGGTCTTCAATGAATTATCAATTAGGACAACTTTTCTTTTGAGTTGTACTTGAAGTGAATATCTCTTTCATAATTTTGTCTTTCTCTTTCATTTTTTTTTTTTGAAAGTTCTTTCTTTTCATTTTTATTTTTATTTGGCTTCTTTGGAAGAAAGATGGCTAATTTTCACACTTCTTTGACTTTTTGTCCTCTTTTTGAACTTTTTCTACTAACTATACTCATTTTGATAATGGTTAATGGATATTTATTTTACTGGCTTATTTTAGGTTAAGGTAAATGGGGTTAAGAAAGAAAAAAAAGGTTTAATAATAAGCTCAGAGGGGCTAACTAATGGTATGATATACTAGGTAGGCTTTATATCTCTAGGCTAAGCAAGGATGGCCCATATCATTTCCTAGGTTTCCTAAATCCTATCAGATTCAATAAATTTTCTAGAAAGAAAGCCATTACTCCTATTTATTTTTTACGTTTAATCAAAATAAGGATAATAGGATCACACTCATTTATATATGTTGAAGAAATTGTGGAATTACTTATAACTCTCTAAAAGAAGATAGTATCTAAACTCACTAGGTTATAGTTTTCCACTGATTTTCCTCGAGGTCACTAAATCATACCTCCCTATTAGTCTTGACTATGTGTTGTGTGTACATGGTTCCCGAGAATTAACTTCCATAAAATGCTTCAACGCATGAATAATATGCAAAATTAATCATATGCATTCCCATTAAGAGGTGAAAACAATAAAACTACTGAATTCTGAACATCCAGTTCTCATCACAATAAGGGAACTCTACCTTGAAAGGAAAAAAAAATTAATTTTTTTCTTTTTTCCAAAAAATCAAGAAAATTCAAAATCCCTATATGCATCTACATCCCCCAACCTGAATGAAACATTGTCCCCAATGTTTGAAAACATAGGATCCTATATTGAAATTGTGATATAGACTATAAAGCCCTGGGTTGCCACCTAGTAAGCGCTAAGTTTAACGTCTTCAGCCAAACATTAACAATTGAATTTATGATGTGTAAGACAGGCCTTTAGTGCATCAAAGGTATATAATGGTGGTAGAACTTCTGGAATTAAATCTTCAATCATACTGCAAGAATCATCAAGATCTAATTGTTGATGGGTAGCATTGAAGACATTAAGCTCAACTTTCATATTGCCAAAGGATAATTGTAATACACCATTTCTACAATTATGATTGCATTGGCCATTGCAAAGAATGGATGTCCAAGAATCATCGGGATCTGATTCCTTGGGTCTGCTACAAGCTAAGTATCCAAGACAAGGAAATCAACAAGGAAATAAAATTGGTCCATCTGGATTAATATATTCTCAACCATACCATAAGGAATCTTAATTGATCGATTGGCTAATTTCAATGTGGTGTTGGTCAACTTAAGCTCACCAAACCCTAGTTGCTAATAGATAGAATATGCACTAGCCCCTAAGTTAAGTAATGCCCTACTTATGACACGATCTCCTGTAATGCAAGAAATTGTAGGACATCCTGGATCTCTAAATTTTGGTGGGGTCATGTGTTGAATTAAAGAACTCGCCTGCTCTATGAGGAAGGCTTTCTTTTGCACATTAAGCATCTCTTTGTAGCACAAAGCTCTTTAACAAATTTGGCATAAGAAGGAATATCCTTTATAGCATTGAGTAATGGAATATTGATTTGTACATGTTTTAATTGAGGGAAGGGGGCTTTAGGCACATAGGGTGCCTACACTATAGGCTCAGAATGAGTAGGAGATGTATGTCTAATCTCTTTCTCATGTGTTTTGGTTGCCTCTTTCTCCTCTGCAGTTTCCTTAGCTTACCCTACTTGGTCATCGATTTCATAACTACTCCTAAGGGTGGTTATAGACTTGGAATGCTCGTGAGGGTTAAGGTTTTGAGAACTTGACCCTATCTCAAATTGTCCCTTAGGGTTGGGTATGGGTTGACTAGGGAACTGACCCTTTCCTCTATTATGTAGTTCAGCTAACAATTGGCTTACCTGCATCTCTAGCCTGGCTATGGCTTGAGATTTGACATTGGCTAAATATCTTCTCTCATTTTGCAAATGGTGCAAGGCCTTTTTAATGTCATCATTATCTTTTGTAATTATTTCAAGCATGGTATGGATGTTTTCCTTTGAAGATGGTTTCTTGTGTTGTTGAGGTTGAAAGCCAGGTGGCTATTGAGGAACTATAGTTCTAAGAGGAAAGTTTTGGAGAAAAGGATTTACAAATGGTCCCACTTGGTGGTTATTCTTTGACCATGACAAATTGAGATGCTTAGCCCATCTAGGGTTGTAGGTCTCAGAATATGGGTTGTCACTAGATTGGCGATATGCACTTAATGCATTTTCCTGGTCAACAAGATAGTCATTCAGTGCTCTATTTGATGGATAAGACGAGGTGATATGCTAGAACATACAGCACAAACCTCTTGTGGAGGTTTTTGGGATAAAGTAGTAGCCATGAAACTTTAAATATGGTTTCAAGTTTGTTCATTCTTCCACCTAATTTTTCATCTATAGAGCGAGTCAAGTTTATGGGATAGATTAGTATGCACTCCTATCCCATAGAGATCCCCCTTCTTAGTAGGTTGGTTGGTTCTTGCTCTCCTATTTGAATAATCCCATTGCAGATAATTATCAACTGCTGTTTAAAAGAACTCCCATGCCTCACTTTCAACCTTTAGCATGAGGGTTCCTCCACTCACTGCATTTATCATTTGTCTATTTTGAGGTGTCAATACCTCATAAAAGTATTAAACCTATTGTCATTTCTCAAATCCATGATGATGGCATTTCTGTAGCAGTTCATTCTACTGTTCCCAACATTTGTAATATTGTTCATCATCTCTTTGTTGGAAATTGATAATTTCACGACGAAGGGCATTTGTTTTGTGAACAAGGAAGGACTTGTTCAAAAACTTCTTAGACAATTGGTCACATGTATGTATGGAACGTACCTCTAAGGAATTAAGCCATGGCTTGGCTTTGTCCTTAAGTGAGAATGAGAATAGCCTAAGCCTAATAGAATCATTTGAAATTTTTCAAAACCTAAATGTGGCACAAATATTAAGGAACTCCTTGATTATGTAGGTAGGGATCTTTTCAGTCTCGACCATAAAAAGTGGGGAGTAATTGAATGATCCCAGCTTAACTCAAAGTGGTCGACATTTGTGGGAGGTAAAGCTATGAAGGATGTGGTATTAAGTTGTAGAGGGACATAGAAATCTCTAATTATTTTGCACTCAATCTCTTCTTGTGGTACAGCCATGGGGACATAGGAATTAGGTTTCTTTCCCCTTATAATTGGATGCATTGAATCTTTAGGTCTAAAGGTACTAGCTTTGGGTTCTGAGATGGACACCCTTTCCTAATCTAAACGCTGACTCTAACTCTATGTGATGTAGAAATAAAAGGCTCTGTCAAATACTCCTTAGGCTAATAAGTAGCAATATTTTGAATTTCTTGAATTTCAGTGGTGATAATGCTTTTAAATTAGCCTAATCTAGTACTCATCCTCTCTTTCAAATTTGACTATTGCTTACCAGTTAGGTTCTGCATAAGGTGGTTAATATAATCCTCATGTAAGGAGGCGTCTACACCTCAACAAATGTCAACAAAAGGCATGGGAAAGTCACTTGGATTTTAAGATGCCCACTATAACCATTGTGCTCAAAAGCCACTAAAGTGACAATAGATTACATCTTAGTAAGAGGGTCCTACGAGCATGTGATTTTAGATTAATTTGAAAGGTAAGGTTGTGCACTTGTAGTGTTTATCCTAGGTGTGCAAGAAGTGGTGATGAAATCCACCCTTGATCTTATGGAGTCAGGCTCCCTTACTAATTAATTTCTACTCTTCATGGTAGTTTGATCAACATATATAGCACCTTAAAGCAATAAACATGCCTTAAGAATGCAATTAAAACTGTAAACTAATGCAAAACCCTAAAAATGCAACAATTATCAAATATGCTTTCTATATGCAATTATTCCACCAAAAAAAACAAGATTATCCTAAATGCAAAACCCAATCTAAGAAATGAAAGGAGAAAGTGATCCTTATTGTGAGGTTTCTAATGAAGATCAAGTGTGGGGTACCTTATCCTACACTTGCCTGTATTATACAACCCTTTTAAAATTGGAATGGAAATTGCAAATTACAAAAGGGCCTCACTAGATTCATTGAAAAGAAAAGGAAAATCCTATTCTAGGAAAGCAGGGAAATTTCTATTTTGATGAAGATCCACTTGACAATTTGCTCCACTTTTTAATTTCCTAAAAAATAGAAAAATAGAAATAAGTACCAAATTCAAGAAATAGGTGATTACGCACTAAGAAAACTAAAAAAAACACCCTAAAATGCCTAAATGCAAAAACAAAGTAATTCCTAAAAAAAATTATTTTTTTGGATATTTTTAATTTTTTTGAAATATTTTGGATTTTAATTAAATTTTATGAAAACTCCATTGCAGGTCCCCTACAACGGCATAAAAAACTTGGTTTTATTTTTCATAAGTGCACGGGCTATTATAGTGTAGCGTATACAAGTATGGGTTGATCCCACATGGACTCGCTTTAAGAACTTGGTGTTTAAATAAAATTTAATTATTCAAAAATTAAAATCAAATGATAGAAATTAACTAAAAGAATAATTAGACTTTAGATATGTTTAATCAATGAAATTATGGAGGTCCACATCAAAAAGATAGAAATTTAACTAAAGCAACAAGAAAAATTCACTTCCCTAGATTGATTATTGTCAATTCCTTCATTGGTCTTCTTAGATTCAATCAGCTACCATCAATACCTTCATCTTGATTCTGATTGATGATCCGCCAGATGGATTAGGAAGATTCTCAAAAATTGCAAAGATCTAGTTTAGATAAAGGTTTTGGGTTTTAACGGCTCATATCTGATTTTTTATTCTCAGATTGAAGATCAAGAATAATATACAAGCTATAGAATGTCCTAGAAACCAATTCTAAAAGTTAACTGAAAATCTGAATTGAAATAGATGAGAAATTGAAGAATTCTTATTTATTAAAGTAGAATCGTTGATCTGATTAAGCTTGAATATGATAGGTTTGGATTAAATAGTTCTTGGATTAAGTGAGAATAATAAAGAACACAGATAACTAAATAGGGATAAAACAAAACATAGATAAGAATAGTAACATGACTAAAATGTAATTAAAATTATTATACTAAGGGCAAAAACAAAATTTTTACCAAAACTTCCTTCTTTTTCCTATAAACTGAATTTCAACTAAAACAGAGGAAGAAGAAGATGATGATTGCGGAAGAAGATGGCGAAGTTGGAGGCTAGATGAATAGTGCTAGGCATGACTGGTGGAGATGGAGATCAACATCTATTATACTAGGGACAACAACTGGGACAATGCTGGATGGTGCAACTGGTACATGAAAAAAGAGGGCACAAACATCGCCGATCAGTGCGATGTCCGTCTGGACTACGTCGATGATGGGTTGAAGCAGGGCCAAATGCAGATAAGCAAATGACCTAAAGCTTGGCTAGACTGAAGAAGATGATGATAGGTCTAGGTCCGACTAAGAGAGAAAGAGATAGAGAAGGTGGGCTGGGAAAGAGGGAAGATGGAACAGAGGGCGGTGCGGTTGAACAAGGGAGACTTGGTTATGGATGGTGTGTGAAAGAGAGACTGGAGAGACGCGGAATGACAACTGGTGGAGGAGTAGAATGGGACTAGGATGAAAAGAAAAGAACGAGAGAAGATGGGGGAAAGAATGCATCAACAGTGTGATGAAGGAGATACTGATGCAGTGAAGATAGACAAGGGATGTTAGTGATTGAAAAGGTACAAAAAACAATGGTGCTTGAGAAGGAAAAGAGATAAGGGCAAGGAACAACCACAAAAAGAAGAAACAAAATGATAAACAGAACTAAGGAAATATAAAACACGAAGAATAAAGTGCAAGGAAAGCAAAGAAAGAAAAACTAAAAATAAAAGCTTCCCCCTGGCTCCCCACCTTCCCTCTTGTATACCTTTCCATCCTAATTGTGTTCTCACCGACTATCCTTATGGTGAGGAATTAGTTTCTTACTAGGAAACTTCAATCTCTTTGAATCTTATCCATGATCTCCTTTCCTTATTAGAACTCTTTTTTTCTTTTAGGAAACCATCCAATCTTGCTTGCGAGTGATCTGGTTCGTTCAATGCACTCTGTGATAATCTATATCGTTAATTAGCCATCCAAACCACGATCTATTTGACCTACCAAATATAAGACTAAATTAGAGTCATCTAACCATACATTAAGCATTTGATTAGCTTGGATGATCATTTGATCATTAATTTTGATAAATTACAGTTAGATGGTCAATTTGAGCTAAAATTCATATTTTATCTAAAAATCATCAAATTGATGAGTTAGATGATTAAATGCTAAACTAGGGGTCTTTTGGCCGAAATTAAACATTTAACATGTTTCACACCATTTTTCCTAACCATGAATTTTGAATTCACACCCACTATCACTTGTAATAGATGAAATTTGAAATCCTTTTTATTTTTTAATTTCTAGAAATATTTTGAAAACACATGAAAAAACTCATATTTCCTTGACAGAAATCTAGAACATTCTTTCTAATAAGTTTCTAAAAGTAATCCATGTTGATTGTCATAGTCTTCTATGTCATAACCATGATTCATCATTGTTAGAAACAAGGTGTTTAAGGTAGAAATTCTTCAAGATATTGAAATCAAAGATATGCATATGGTCATGTCTTTGTTCTTCATACTTGATATTTTCATCATGATTGTCAATAATCAAGCATTTGGATGATTCAAGATTTACTCTAAAACCTTTATCACACAGTTCACTAATATAGATAAAGTCATCCACATGCAGTTTTTGTCTCATATGAAATTCCACAGTAAAACTTGAGCAGGCCATCCTATTAGGGAAGGATCTATGATTCCTAGATGCATGCTTGGGTAGGTTTCATTTAAATTAGAATGAAAGGTTCTCAATGCATAGAATGTCTTAGTCCTCTCAATAGTTCTTTGCTAAGGAATATAATTATAAAGTCATGGATTAGAGTGTCTCTATTTCATATACCACAAGGCTTCTAGGTAATGAGTAAAGGTTATTCCCAAAGGATCATATAGCCTACAAGGGGTGGACAACGCAAGGTATTAAACCTTTTAGTGTGTTGAATGGGATAATATGAGTGCATAGATCCAAGAATACATGAATATGAAGCCCTATGTTTCTCATTCACTGGACACTTGCTACTCCAAAGCCATAAACCCAAATCTTCAATATGTAATTACCATGTGTAGAATCATCACAATCACATGGTCAATGAATATAGACAATATATTGCATAGAAATTCTTAAAAATCAAGTAAACAAGACAAAAATATTCCATTTAACAGATGATCAAGTGAAGGAATGGCAATGTTATGGTAAAGTAAGAAATACCTAAAAATATGCAAGTAGATCAAAGGTAAGGGACCTCACATTAGACCATTAAAGGATGCTTCCTTAGAGGAGTCATCAAAATTTTGTAACACCTTTCATTGTTAATAGATATTTAGATGAGTAGAGATGCATTTAGGAAGTGTGAAAGAAGTAATAGATTAGGAGCTAATGATATAGGTGTTAGAAACACAAATTCACATTTATTTATCAAGAAATCCATAATGAGTCACTACTTGTAGGATTAGGGCAACAAGTCCCATTTAACTCTCCATTGATATTCCAATCAAAGCCTTAGGTTCACATATTTCATTGGGAAAAATTTATCACCAATTGAACTAGTGAATATAGTCTACTTGTTGGAAAAGTATGTTCTACAAAGCCATCATACAACATTTAGTGTAATCTTTTACTATTTATTTCAATTATCAATACACATTATTTAATCATGGCATGCCAATACTACATAATAGGGCTCTAAAAATAAAATTTAGTTATAAGATGATAACATACCTAGTGAGTCATATGATGGCCTTTGAAACCTCAGGCAACATAGTAGGAGTTCCATAAAATAGTGGTTGACAACAATATGAATGAGAATGAAATTTTGGTTCTATGTAAATACAAAAAGCTTCTCAAGCAATAATGGAAATGGAAAGCCCAATTCTATGATACTTGTCAAATGGGATCTTCCCATAAGATGATACAATTAACTCTCATGTCATCTAAGGTAAATACTTTGAACATAAATGTAGTGTGTTGCACATAGAACATAGTATCACCTATCTAGAATAGTAAATGTTGCTAGATATACATAATCATAACTACCCTTAGACTTGATGCATTTTATGATGAAATCTATTTAGAGTTGATTCTAAATACACAAAAATATTTATATATTCATAAGGGCTGATTCTAAATACACAAAAATATTTATATATTCATAAGGGCAAAAGTTAAGAGTCCATTATTGTATAAGTTACCCTCATTTAGCATGACTTTTGATATAATAGAAGATATCATTTAAAAATTATATAAAAAATATATCATTTGAAATTTTTATAATCTAACCTTAATTTGGTAAATTTTCATTGTTAGATGATGATCCGAGGTAAGTATTTGTAAAATCGAATGTTGCATGATAATATTTAGATTGTTTTCTTTGTTTTCTAGGTGGTAAGTTAAGATCCATGCTACTAGATCAAGCCAATCAATGTCCTAGATCTTTGATCAAGCTTAGATTAAAATGGACAACTTAGATCAATCCAAATTATCCAGATCAAAATCAAGAAGCAAGGACTCCAATTCAATCCTCAAGCATCAAATCCAAACCATGAGCATAAGAGAATAGTAAATGCTAAGGGATTTTATGTTTAATGATGGAAAGTGAAAAGGATGAAGAGGGAGGAAATAGTTTCCTACTAGGAAACTAAGTTTAAAATTAGGAAATTCAATTGATTTAGAGTTCTTTGGAGAAAACAAAAGAGAATGACAAGAAAATTACTAAAAATTGAATTCAAACTGACTTCCCATCATCTATAAATACCATATCAAAGATGGAGATATAAAAACTTGAAAATTCAGAGAAAAACATAGGTCAAAGAAGATGAACACTTCATGCGCAAGCTAGTAAATAGGGGTACTTTATATGTTGGTTCCTACTTCAATACTCGACAAAATCTCTAAAATTTGCTTCATTGGATAGAAGGTATCAAGGAGAAGGAGACCCAAATGTTTGATTTTCAATTTTCATTCCAAATATTGTAATCGAATTGATTAAAGTTAGCTACTTGCTACTGTTCGCATGAATAGTAACAATGAGTTACTTAAAGTTTTGCACCTTTACTTTGGTTTATTTGATGAGTTTTTTAATGATCTAATCCTTTGAATTCCTTTTTATTTGAGTTATAAAATGTTTCATATTCTTTTTTTTTTAAATTTAATGGACGAATTTGTTTAATTTTATGAAATAATCTTGAAAAGTATTGCTATGCAAGTTGGTGAACAGCCTATGTTTGTGATTGAATATCTTAATTTTCATTATCTTGTTTTAAAACCTAACCATGCAATTGAATTTAATGATCTCAAATTGTTGCGGGTACCAAGTTTCATTGGGAAATTCTATTAGAAAGTGGAAGAAATCAATGGCCAAAGTTAATGAAATCTTTACGGATTCTAACTGTTCATGGATTGTAAATAAAGACTGGATTGATTGTGGATTGTGAAAAAAATAACTGCTTAGCTAGTGTCACACACATGCAACCATGCCTTACTATCTTAGTTATCCACCGCCTTGTTAGTAACACTCTCTCACTTGCAGACGTAGTAAGAGATGTTGCATTGGTATTTTAATTTGAAAAAATAAATAAAAGAAAATCCTTGAATAGAATCTAATGTGTGACATATCAAAGAAAGTTATAAGTGATCTTAAAAAAAAAAAAAAAATCAATCTAAGCTGCACATATCTCAAATTCTTTCCTTAGTCCAAATCATCATATTTTTTAAAGGTCTGCATAATCCAACAATTGAATCATTAATCAAAGGCCTAGGAGATAGATTGATAAAGGTTAACCAACTTGGAAGTGGTTAGAATTGAA
Source organism: Warburgia ugandensis (assembly GCA_035236585.1). Taxonomy (NCBI): domain Eukaryota; kingdom Viridiplantae; phylum Streptophyta; class Magnoliopsida; order Canellales; family Canellaceae; genus Warburgia; species Warburgia ugandensis. Next base: position 58,360,598 of record CP141128.1, read on the forward strand.
TAATTTTTCTATGATCAAGCTAGAGAAGTGGATTTTAATTGATATTTTATTTAATTTTCTATCTTTTAAATTCAGAATTTTGTATTTTATTCATTTTTATTCAATTCCTTTAATTTTTGTTAATTTGTTGCAAATTAAATTTTATTTAAACTCCACTCTTTTTAAGTTGATACTTTGTGGGATTGACACATACTTGCACAAGCTATACTACAATAGTACATGCACTTGCAGAAAACATAAACAAGTTTTTGGCACTGTTGTTGGGGACCCAAAATAGAGTTTTCATAAAATTCAATTAAATTTTAAAAATTTTCAAAAATTTAGGAATTACATTATTTTAGAATTTTAGGTGCATTTTTAATTTTTCTTAGTATATAATTACTCCATTTCCTAAATTTGGTTCTTATTGCTATTTTTATTTTACAAGAAATTAAAAAAGGAGGAATTCAATAAGGATCTCAATTAGGATAGTTAAAATTCTTATTATCCGCAAATTGTAGTGAGGACACATTATATTTTTCATTAATCAAAATTTATTTAAAAAGGGTTGTAATAATACAAGTCAAGGGTAGACCATCGTAACCTGAAAGTGTAGGTGGAATGTAAATAATCCCACCCATGTACGAGAAGATTTCATCCAAGACTCTACTATGAGTAATCCTAACTCCTTAAAATTCCTAAATTAGGGTTTGCATTATTTGATAATATAATATATAGAAAGCATATTTTATATCTGTTGAATTTTAAGGTTTACATTAGTTTATTATTTTTAATTGCATTTTAGTGCATGTTTGTCGCTTTAAGGTAACTTATATATTGATCGAACTACCATAAAGTGTGAAAATTAATTAGTAAGGAAACCTAACCCTATAAGATCATGGGTGAATTTCAATACCACCTCTTGGCCAAATAGAAAGAAGTCTATTTGGATTTTATGAAGTCAACTTTTAAAGGTTATTAAGTGTTCAACCCTGTTCTTAAAGGGTGTATTTGCAATGGCCAGGTTATATGACAAAGCAAAATTGAGGATAATTTCCCCCATCTCATTTTGTTCACCTATACGATACCCTCCATGTATTCTATCATATCCTTCCTTTTCTTTTCCTAGATGGTCATTTAAGTATGCTCCTATAAATATCCCCTTAGTGTTGGAAATTTCTTACATGACTATCTCCATATCTTCCCAAAATTGTCTCTTGATTATATTTTCTAACACCTACTTGTGGTGCGTATGCACTTATAACATTTATGATCTACTCTCCTAGAACAAGTTTTATTATTATTATTCTAAACATGTTATGAACCTCCTCATCTCCACTTCAAAATACTCTTTTTGATGAAAGAGACAACACCCAAATTCAAGCCCTAAATTTTGAGATGCCCTTCTCTGTATATTAGAGACAATAGTATGATGTGTAGTTAGTCTTTATGGAAAAAGATTATTTCTAAATAGAGGGCTACTAATGCCTTTGGATAACTTCCACACATCTCAATCTTTGTTTGATCATTAGGATCATCCTCCTATGTGTAGGTTTTTGGATACAATAATAGATCACATCTGTAAAGGTCCTCATACTCGTTCCAAGTAGTTGTTGTCTTTATCTCATAGCATTTATTGTTGCTTATCCTAATAAAGGAGATGCATGGACTAATTCTTCTAAATCTAAGTTCTGACCCCTCATTGCATTCAAATCTATGCCAATAAATGAGACCACTTTGAGAATGATAGACCTTAAATAGAAAGATGGCAAGAGTGAGACCTCTAAGATATTTCCCTACTAGACTCCAATCCAATACTCTATTTTGAAGAGACTACTAAAAGAAAAGAGAAGAATGCGACCATCGAGTTTCTTCAATGAGCCCCATCTTGGGTCTTTCTTTCTTAGTGTAGTTGGTTCTCCCATGGTAAGCTCTCTGACTACTAGCTTGGCTAGGCTAGCCTTCTATTACACATGATAAGCCTGACTATTATGCCCATTACTCACTAAAATCTGGGAATCCTCCATCTTTAAGGGTCAGAAGTCCTCTCTAACCAGTCTCAATCAATTGAATATCCCCTTACTAATATATGGATTGACAAGTTCAAACTTACCTTTGCTATTATTTTCTCTCATTATTGAAATTCATGCTGTAAATCAATGTTAGTGAAGTTATTTTCTTGTGATTCAACATTACAAGAATAGAATCACGCTCTGTAGGATTTGAACCTACAACATTGAGTTTTGGAGACCCACATTCCACTAAATTGAATGAAGTGTTCTTTCATACGACAGGAGAGACGACTATAATGAAAAGGATGATTTTCCCAACTCGATGGATTTTCCTTAGTTGCCTTTAACCCAGCTCTTAAGTTAGCTCAAGATGAAAGGCTATGAAATAGTTGAAAGCAGATGCTGAATTAAAGATAGTAGATCCAATATCTCTTATAAATGAAAGAAAGGAAGTAGCAAATACCATAGGAAAGCCTATCCCCATATCATTGACAATGGCATAAGGAAAAACATGATTTTAGCTAGGAGCTTAAAATACATCGATAAAGACTTGTTTCTAAAAGGCGGGCACTAGCCAAAAAAGACACAGTTTAGTAAACAAGAGAAATGATATTCTTACTTTATAGTACCTTTAGTCAAAGTCAGATTAAAAATCCCTTAATGGTCAACCAAGTTTCATTTTCTTGGACTTTTTGGTTACAACCTAAATTCCCTTTATCAAGGAAGAGTTTAGCTATCAGAAAGACAATCTCATCATAATCATTACCTAGGATTTGAGTCTAGCCTTGGGCCACTAGACAAGCTTTCAATCTCTCAATTGTTCCATCAAGAAAGTACTTAATGGTAAACAAGGTGACTATATTTCTAACAATGATACTAAGTGAAATATGAATAGGAGAATTCAGGATATCAAGGGATGGTAGTAGAGTTAAGAGAGGAATTTTAAGAGCTATATAACATTGTCAAGTAGACCAATTAATGAGGAAAATTATGAAATGACTAGTATGGTGTGGTTGAACTAGCATATAAAGGGAACGTGGTGCTAAGGTTGGCAACTTAAATTTTAGAATAGTAAGGCTTACTAAAGGAATTGGATGGGGAAGGGGGGATTGACGAGGAGGATAAGGAGATTACTGTGAGGAACTGTCATAATGAGCGACCTTCAAAGGTGTACCAATTACATGGTAAACTGTAACTATTAGATACATCTTTCAATAAAGACAACAAACAAAGGAGCACGAAATACAATGGAGTTCATTGAGAGAAAGAAAAGAAATAATATTATTTTACTAGCATGCATGGGTAATGATAGGCAATGTGATGGAATGTCCTTTCATTCCATTAGTGCTATTAATGTTCAAGTTTCTATAATGTAGTCTTTTGTTTTCCTATTAAGAAAAGCATAATACCAAAGATAAACAAACAAAATAAGAATCAAAGAGGATCCCATGTGTTTGGCATGAGAATAGTCTGTTAACTTCCATAATGGAAGTTGGCTCATCTCCTAAGTGCTAATTAGCACTTAGTGCAACTCTCTTGAAGTAATTCATTTCTTCACCTTAAGGGCACACTTTTAGAGATAAAGGGTTACTGGGTTGGTGTTCAATTCCTTAATCTTTAGGGACACAAACCTGATTATGATCTAAAGGTATAAAATCCTCTAACTGACAAGGCATAGAAGATGATTCTAGAGGCGAGATGGGTGGGACCACCTTAAGTAATAGCTAAAAGTCCATTTGTTGTACCCATTTCTACTGTTAAGTATCTTTCCTAACTTGCTAACCATAGACATAGTTTCCTATTATCTTGTGCATTCCATTATGGCTTCTCAAATAGAATAGGCCTAAATTTTTCTTATTTCTAAATAAGATTCCCATCATTATTCACTCCTATATACGAGGCTTTCAAAGTTGGCATACAGAAGTCGGTTTCGGGTCAGTCGACCTTCTAAATATTTTCCATGCCATTATAAAAAAATGACTTTAAAATCATACTTAAGAATTCAAAAACTAACTTATTTAGTTTGGCTGGAAATAGATATTTTCATGAGAATATATTTTTGAAGTCATTTTTAAAAAATGACATCAAAAGTCAAACATAATTGTCATTTTCCTCAAAATGACTTTAAAAGTTATGACTAATGTTTGGTGAGAGATGATTTTAAAACTTTAAAAGTGCATATTTTATTCTTCACTTTTAAGGTTGTTTTCATTAATATGACCTTTAAAATCATGAACTTTTAAATTTTTTTCCATTAAACGACTTTTAAAATCAACCCTCGCACAAAAGTTAAGTATTTTTCCTAAAAATGTAGGCACTTTTGAAGTCATTTTTTAGAAACAACTTTATAAGTGCACATTTACTCTTCATTTTTAAATTTGTTTTCACTAAACAACTTTTAAAACGACGCACTTTTAAAGTCATTTTGATTAAATAACTTTAAAGTAAACCCCTACCAAAGATTAAGTTTTTCATGTGAAACAAATGTAGGTACTTTTTAAAGTTATTTTTTGGAAATGACTTTAAAGATGACTTTAAAAGTGAGCAACATTAGTTTTGTTCTCAAAAAATGACTTTAAAAGTGCCATCTCATTATAAGAATTTTACATCATTTTTCTGTTTTCTATTTTCTAATGTCTTCATCTATATAGGCTGAAGCTCATATAGGTTCACTTATGTTGTGGCTATCTTCAACCAAATCCGAACTGTGAATTCGAATTACATATGTGTGTGTGTACATATTCTTGGTCAATATTGTGTGATTTGAGTAATATTAGTTATTATTTCATTGTTTGTCTCATGTATATATATATATATATATATACATATTTGCATGATTATTAAGGTTAGAAACTTTCCTTTTTATAGCTAAATTTGATTTTGAATGGATCTTTCATGGTTTATGTCATTCTTCTTGTAGTTGGAAATTTCCAAATGTACGCATACATATAATTTAGTTTTTTCAAAAACTTATAAATCTTGGATACCTAGTGTTTGGTAAAATGTCTAACCAAGTGCATTATAGTTTTTTCATATCTAACAAGTCTTAGCATATAGATTACCTTCCACTTGTAGAGAAAATGGACAAATATACTTGGATGACTATGATAAGAATATCAAAACAATATGAAGAGGGAACAGAAAAGTTTATAAAATTGACAGTAAGGGTACGTAGTGATTGTAATCGCATGCATCGTTCATGCTTGACATCTAGAAATATAAAGAAAGTAACTACATGGGTGTTGAGAGAACACTTGTGCTTCAATGGAATTAATGATAGCTAACACCCATAGATTTAGCATAGAGAAGAACTTCTGCATAGGCCCTCAGCAAGGGCAGGAAGATTTGAAAACACTATAGGAAGTGACCTTGACAGTATAGTTGCACTCATGTTTCGAGATACATACAATGACTTCCAAGATGACTCTGAATTATTTCATACTACATTAGAGGAAACTAATGACTAATTGTACCCTAGGTGTAAAGATTATACTTAGTTGTTTGCAGTGGTAGAACTTTGCAATGTGCAATGGAGATTTGGTTTTCCTAACCAAGGTTTTATAGAATTCTTGAAAGTAGTGGGTAAGATGTTATCGAAGGATAATAGATTGACAAAGTCCACTTAAGATGAAAAGAAATCTTGGCTGCACTAGGGTTGAAGTATGGGAAGATTCATGCTTGTCCTAATGAATGCATCTTGTACAAGAAGGAGCACATGGATAAAACTACATGCCCAACTTATGGACTATCAATAAAGAAGAATTCAACTAAGACGGTGACAAACATTCTTGCAAAGGTCCTATGGTATTTTTTCCTTATTCTAAGATTCAAAAGAATGTTGTAAATTATAAAAACAATGAAGAAATTAGTATGGCATGCCGAGGAGATAGTAGCTAATAGCTTTTCAAGCCATCCAGCAGATAGCCAAGCATGGAAGTTCGTAGAATTCTTGTGACCTAATTTTAGACAAGAACCTATAAATTTATTACTTACATTATCTACAAACAGGAATAATCATTATAATTCTATGAGCAACAGGTGTAGTTTTTTGCCTATTATACTGGTTTATTACAACATCTCACTATTTCTGTGCATGAAAAGGAAGTTCATGATGTTAACTATGTTGAATATTGGGTCTGAAGTAGCTAAAGCATGACAAGATGTGTACTTGACCCCCTTGATTGATGATCTTAAGATGTTATGGGACATAGGAGTTGAAGCTTACAATGCATAAAAGAAAGAGTCGTTCACCTTAAAGGCTATACATGTAGATAATAAGTGACTTCCATGTATAGATAATTTGTCTGGATGTGTCATGAAGGGATACAATGCTTGTCCTACCTATAGTGATCAAAGATGTACCCAATGACTTGAACATGGGAGGAAAATGGAATTCCTTAGTCACAAAAGATAGTTGCGCAATGACCATCCCTACCCTTTTAAGAAGGGAGGATTTAATGGTAATGTGGAGACAAGGATACCTCCAAACATGTATGTTGTATGGAAAGTATTCGAATAGGTTGAAAACCTTAATGTCTTGTGGGGGGAGAAGAAAGTAACTAAACATTTAGGTGAAAGCCTTCCCAAAAGTTGTTGGAAGAAGAATTCAATATTCTTTACGCTTGCATAGTAGAAATCCCTCCATGTGCACCATGTGCTTCATGTCATGCACATTGAGAAGAATGTGTATGAAAGCTTAATCGTTACACTATTTGACATGTCAAGAAAAAATAAAGGGTGCACTAACAACTCAAACGCATCTTATAAAGATGGGTTTGAAGAGAAGGTCGCATCCAAAAGATAGGGGCAATTGAGGAACATACTTGCCTAAAGCAAATTATACGTTCAACAGAGAGGAGAGAAGAATAGTGTGTAAAACCTTATTCGATCGCAAAGTCCTAGATGGGTACCCCTCAAACTTTAAAAACATTATCTCCATGTAAGAGCTTAAAGTGTAAGGGTTTAAGTTGCATTATTTCATGCATTGATGCAATAACTCTTGCCAATAGCAATATGATCAGTGCTATCAAACAAAGCTGGAGGATCTATTACAAAATTCTAATACTTCAATACTTTGTGCAGAAAGGTGGCTAATGTTTCAAAATTACAAGAAATCTAAGAAAATCTAGCGATAACTTTATGTGAGCTTGAGATAATCTTCCACCATCCTTCTATGACATCATGGTATACATAACAATACACCTCATCGATGAGGTCAGACTTTGCTGGTCGGTTCACTTGTGATGGATGTACCTATTTGAGAGATATCTTAAAATTTTAATAGGGTATGTACAAAATCACATCCAGTCAGAAGGGTGTATAGTAGAATGTTATATTGTAGAGAAAGTAGTGGCATTTTACACAGAGTATTTATCTGGAGTGAATGCCATTGGAATCCCAAGAAAGAAATGATCAATGGGATTTTGTAATCATAAGGTTGGTGAACCTTTTTCTAGTGGTTGTGTGTCAACCATTGACCATAAAGAAAGGGATCAGACACACCTTCAAGTGTTTTGAAAAAATGTGGTGAAATCTAGTCAAACTAAAAGTATGTTGATCATGAATGTTGTAATAATTAATTAATGTTATATTTTTATTGATTTCTCCACTAATATATTTGTGTGCATATAAATGTAGTGAGCACATGGACTTCCTCAAAGCAAAGTCTATTTTTTAATAATCATTAAGAAAAACTTTAAAAACACTAATGTTGCAAGTCTTTCGAAGAAAATGACTTTAAAAATGCCATTTTTCAAAGTCATTTGAAAAAATGACTTTAAAACTCTATTTGTAAAAGTATTTTTTTAAATAACTATAAAATTCCAAAGTATATATAGGATCAAATTATGTTCATTTCACCATTTGCTTCTCAAACTCTGTCATTGATAGTTATGCCCTTTGAAATCTCTTCATCAATCAATGGTGTTGTGCCCCATCTAAAAACTTCAAGCTAGTGTAAGGTATGTCCCACCTCCTCCCTATGTTAACAACTAGCCACACCCCCCTTCCCACCACCAATTCCTCCATGTGTTGACAACCGCTCCACCCACACCTCTCCATGTCGACGACCAAAACATGCTCCCCCTAACCCCACCTCCTCCCTATGATAATGACCAAAACTCCCTACTCCCCCAAACTCCATGCTTCCTCCCTACGACAATGACCAACCCCTCCTTACACCGACGACTACCCCCTCCCTCCTCACTGCACATACAACCGAAACCCCAGCCCCTATGTTGATCCCCCCCCCCCCCCCCCTTATGGTGACGACCGAACTACGCTACTCCCTGTGGTGACAACCAAGCCCCCTGTGGCGACAACTAAAACCATCCTTACTCCTTGTGCTGACCACCAATCCCCTTGCTACTAATTTTCAATTGGAAATAGTAGAAATCATCAAAGGAATTAGCATGTTTTCCTTTGATTTTAATTGTGGTAATAGTAATAATCAATGAATTTTTTGTTTCTAATGTCACTTTCATGGTTGATGCTTTATCCTTATAGCTTCTATGATTTATACTTGTTCTTCACATTTGGTTGGTGGTTGCAAAGGAAATTATCTAGGATCTTTGCTATGGTTTGAATTTCTAGCATCTGGCAATGACTTTATCCTATAGTTTGCAAATCTTTCATGATATTTTTTTAATTAAACGTGTTCCTAGTGTCACTCTCCTATTACCATTTCTCTATTATTAGTTCAAGTTTTTGTTGACTTGAGAGTGATGTTTGTCTGAATTATTTTTATGTGTTTATGTTATGTTGTAACAAGTGCAAGTTTGGTACAAAATGTATGCCTAAAAATTAATTAGCTGAAATTTATCATATGATGGTTTGATAATAAGATTAAGTGAGGATAACATTAATTAGTTACATTTATCATATAATTAATCAAAAAAATTCTTTTTCAAGGATTTACTAAAACTTCAAGGTAAGAATAACATTAAGTGACTTAAAGCTAGTTTGGCTTTGAAAGAGTGAAAGTAGGTACCAAGTTTGCCTGGCTAAACCTTTATGTTCATTATTGTATATGTGCAATTAATTTTTTTCCCAAAAATAGGGTATCATTTTCCATTAATGCAAAAAAAATTAAGAACTTATTTATGCCCAATTCACCCCTCTTTTAGGACACATTGAGTTATAAACTTGTACTATAATATAAACAAATATTTGGCTATTTCAATTTAAAAATGTGAAATTCAAAAATTGATGGACTAACATTCAAAGCTAATCTCAAGCCTAATAATAATGAAGATGTTATGATGGAATTCCAAAACACTTTGATTCCAACAAGTGTTATGCATGATGGAGGTATTAGTACCCGATGTTTCCATGCTATGACAATTTAGGCTATTTGGCTTAAAAGTATGAATCTCACAAAAGAATGATTCCATATATATCAAAGATATAGGAATCAATAGTTTATATGGTCATGGATTCTAGTAAGAATACATCTTATTATTATAAACAAAATACAAGAAATTTAGGACCGCTTGTCCAAAGTTCCAACAACACATGGTTTTTGTGCCAATCATACATACGTATAGAATTTTGAACTGATTTTTCCAGAATTTTAGAAATGATATCTTCCAATTTCGATGATGATCAAACTTCTAACATATAGGATCTTGTTTCAAAAATACCCAACAAGAATCCAATCTTGTACTCACATGCAAATAAATGGATTGTGCAATTTCATGACTTGAACTTCTATCAAGAGATAAATAATGTTCTATACATATATAAAATGCATGATACCACAGAATTCATGAATAAAATATCCAAAAATAAAACAAATTTCTAATTCTAAAGATAAAACATGAGATTATAGAATTTTGTGTTCAAATAAGAGATTATGAACATAAATTCACATCTAAAAGCTAAAATAAAAAAGCATGAGTTATAACATCCAAACATCAAATTTAAATAACTAAAAATTAAGAAAAAAATTGAAATTAATATTTGAACAATACAATTGTAATAACCTCAATTTTTGTAAATTGATTGAGAATATCAATTTAGTTTGAATTTTCAGAAATTCTGGGATGGAATATTAGGTTATTGGAAATTCTCTTTTTATAGAGATTAAAACATATTTAAAACTTACAAATTATGAATGTACTTGAGAAATTGATCAAAATGACACTAAGTACATTCAATTCTGAATTAAAATGAAAAATTCCTAATTTTTTCTATTTTTATGAATAAAAGGGTAAAATGGTAATTTTACCTGTAATCGAGATCTAAGACTCCAATATTTAAAATGTACTAAAAAATACAATTCCTACGCCGCTAAGTACGCTCAATTCTAAGTTTGAGAGAATAAATTGGATTTTTCTCCATAAAAGGGAAAATGGTCCTTTCACATCTCCATGGGGCTCACAAATGAATCCAACGGCGAGAAAACATGTAATGAGTGGTCCAAAACCACTAGGGTAGAATTTTTAAGAAATTTTATCAAGTTTTGAGCCATTGATTTAAGAGGAATTGATTGGATGGTCCAAAATGGACTGTCTGATCTCTATATAAGATCGAGCTCCCAAGACGCCGCACAAACACGCGCCCTGCAGGAGCATCTCTGCGTGTGCACTCAACGTGCAACGCTGTCCCAATAGAATGACCGTGTGGTAGTGCTAGTCCTGGGGAAGAGGTTACCGCATGCTTCCTGGTGATGGGAGCGCAGCGACCGCTCCGCTTGACCAGGCCCTCTCCACCCGACCAAGCAAGGTCATTCATTTCGCTTGACAGAACAACTATGAGTGAGGGACCCTCTCCACCGGACCCTCTCCGCTTGAAAGAACAACTGTGAACTTCTTTTCTCAAATGTAGAGTCATCTGAACTACAAATTAAGATTAGAAAGAAGTTATGGAAAGCTTGTAATGTATATTTTCTTCTAAAATCCTAAAATGGATAAAACTCTTCAAGTAACTTTCTATTTTGAGGAATTAAGATTTTAATTTTCATGATCTTCAAGATCTGAGATGATTTGATCTTAGGGATATGATTTAATGATGAAATAATATTGAAATAAAGCAATATATGTGATTTATTTTGACAGATCTAATATAAATTAAGAGATCTACCCTTTATGGTAGAAAAACCCTAAAAATACAAAGGAACCCACTTGATCAATGAAATTAAGCATGATCAGACCCTTTGGATGGGTTGTATGAATGGGATTATGATGAAATCTAGTTATATCATGGATCAAATGTGATAAAAACAAGTGGATATGATCTTTGGATCTAAATGGAGAAAAATCCCTAAATGTAATTAAAACACTTGACCTAAAGGAAAAGATCTAAGATCGAATGGTTGAATCATAAGTAAAAGTTTCTAATAATCTTAATCTAATTAGTTTAATTGTCTTTTATTTGATAATAGAATTGTAAATGCGATTTATGTTATAAATTAGGAAGCATGATAGTGTAATTCTTAAATTTTAGCATGCTATACTCTAAATGTTATTAATTTGTTATTAGGTTGGTAGATTTAATTATCTGAGGGCCATGTTAGTTTAAATTTGAGATTGTAGCATGATTCCATTAGATTAGTAGTAAAATTTTATGTATTTCATAACTTAGGATCATGCTAGTTTAAGTATAATTTTATTCCATTAGGTTAAATTACATTCATAGGAAGCATGTCAGTATAAATGGCTATTAAACTTATATTGGATTAATGCTTTAAAGTTTATGATTTAATTATTGTCAAATTTTATTAGTAGATTCAATTTTTAAGTAGTTGTTACGGTATGATGAGCATAAATCACCAAAAATGTAAACTGATGAAATATAGAAATTCATGGACAATTAAGATGAGTGAATGTCTTTGACTTAATATTAGAAAGGGCTATAGTTAGTAAGACAATATAAGGATTATCAAATCCTTGGCCCAAACTAGGAGAATAATAAACCCCATGAATGACATTTTAAATGTTCATGGATTTAATTAAAATCAATTAAAAAGAGTACTTAGGGTTAAAATGCTTATTGGAACCTTATGAAATGTTGAGCTAAGGTCACTTTAGTGAATGCTGAACATGGTGGTTAAGGGGGTTATCTAATAGAACCTCGCTCTTCCCCTACCTTCCATTGATGTTTGTGAGGCCTATATGCCTCCTTACATGAGGATTGAAGTAACCACTTTGTGTTCAACCATTCAACTAGTAAGCCTTAGCCAATTGGAAATAAGAGGAGCAGTCTAGACCTAGGATGAAATAAGTTATCTTCAACCAATAAAACATTAACTAGTTGAATAATAATAATAACAGCTAAAATGTCAGTAAATTATCTAACCCTAATAAAAATTATAAATAAGATAAGGATGATCAAACAAGATCCATAGGATCTTCAATGATCAAGAACAATAAGAATCCTAATGTTGTATTTTATTATGTATCTATGTATGTATGTTGTATACAAATCTAGATAGAGAATCCAAACCCTTGATCAAATATGATTCAAGGAAGAGAACCAAGATCATCCTCCTTAGGGATGATCAAACAACTGAACTTAGATAAAGAAGAACTAGATGATAGAAGATCTAAGCCCTTGATCTTTATCAAGTATAAATTGTTGATCAAAGGATCTATGAAAGATCATCAAAGAAAGGAATACACAAATACTTAGAATAGAAAGTACTTAGATCTGAAAGATTAAAAGATCATTCTAACCGTCAGATCTATTGATCAATAGGGTAAACACTATCTAAGGAAGATAGATCATGATAGTACACAAGATCTAGATCCTTTATATCAAAGGACAAGATTAGACAAAGAATATAGATAGGATAAAAAATATAGGATTATCCAGATTGTATATATATTGGCACTATGTATGGATTTGCATATCACAGACGTCAGTCAGGATCATGGAAGATCTGAAGAGATGGATCACTACTGGAAGGTAGGAGGATTTTATGAATGCATCTACATAAGATGTACATGTTGAATACATGATCTTATGTCTAGAAATGTTGACAAGTGTAATGTTAATACTTGTATTAAATCCCCTAAAACCCTTATGATCCAACCAAACATATATGAAATAGTTAAGTTAGAATTGAGGAATAGACTCTAAGTGAATATGGAACTAGAAGATATCCTAGCCCTAAGTAAACAGACAGATAGTCTAATACGTATGAGAATTAATTTACATACAAGCATGGAGGATTGTGGTTTTGTTTTAAATAGGCATAGGCCTGGGGATGTTATGCCAGGAGAGTTAGTAAGGTTTGGCCACTGCTCTCCGAAACTTGTTATGATATGGATACTAAGCCTAAGAGTGGCTAAAAGTCGAGTGGGGCAATTATGGGAAGGCTACCACTGTAACAACAATGGTTCCCCCCATACGGACATGGATATTGTGAATTCCACCAAGGATGGTATAGGTGGATTATTAGGTAATTATCTAGGTACACTGGTATAGATTCTGACTGCATGCATAATAGTCCTTTGAGTATTTTTACATTATGATGCATGGCATAGTGAAATGCCTTATGATATGGCATAGTGAGATGCCGGGTAATTCTAGATTACCGATACTACCCAAATGAGGGAGTACATCCAGCAAAGTCTGGATGATCTATCAACTCAGTATAAACTGAGTATGATTATGTTTTGAGATATTAACTATTTTTTATGGTTTTAACCATATATACACACACACAAAGTATACAGTATGTATGTGTAAGGATGTACATATATGACCAAGTAAAGAGATTAATCCATGAGTATGAATAATGGGATTATGAAGTATTAGGATTATATTGTCAAATTATTATGCTTCTTGAATCCCTTACCAAGCATAGCTTGCTGAGATATTGTAAATGTTTCAATGTTTACAATATCTCAGATACGGAGAAGGAGAATTAGGAGCTTAAGACTTAATAAGACTTGGAAGAATAATCAATCAGGGTATATCCCTTGAAGACATGTATTTTTATTTGAGAGCATTGTATTGTATTGAGAGTTTTTATTGTATGGTGAGCTTTGAAATTTGGATTATGTAATTTGTACAAGTATTGTATTGATACTTGGGTTGTACTGTGAACCACTAGATTGAAATTTTATCTTGTACAAAAATTCTACTTATGTTATATATGAAGTGATGATTTGGGTTTTTCAAAACAAGTTCTAAAGAAAAGAATTTCTACTGCTTTGTTTTGTGAAAAAATTTAATACTAAGAGCCTTGCCTTTCAAAAATGTTTTACAAAAATGTGTTACAAAAACCTAGGTCGTCACAACAATAACCTCAAAATAATAAATAAAAATTAAAAAATTCCTCTTCCAATAGCAGCCTTTCAATTTTAAATTAGGAAATCAAAGTGAAGTGTTGATGTCTATGTCATATAACAACACCTTTGCACTCAAAGAAGCAAGTTTCTTATGTTTTGATCTACTTTTGTTTTCTTTAAATGCATTACATGGATTTTTTATTTCATTATTTGGTATCATTATGTTCTTTTTGCAGTAAAGATGGAATGTGAACAACATCAAAATGAAGAATATGAACAAAATCAAGAGCATAAACAAGAGGTCAACATGAGAAGCACTTGAAAGAGAAAGGGAAGAGGGCAAACAACAATGGAAAAGGTTATTAAGACAAAGGTGAAGGAAATTAAATAGACTATCCAATACAACAATAGGGGGCAACAGATAGATGAGAGTGTAGCCTCTTATAGCAACTTTCTCCACTCCACAGAAAGAAGCATGGTTCCTATCATATTTAATAATTGGAGATGTGTGCCACAATTAATAAAATATTCAATATGGGAGATAGTGAACATATGTAAAAAATAATATGTATTTTTATATAATTTATAATATACCTTCTTATATTTAAATATGTTAATGTGCTTTGTACTTTGTAGACTACCTTTGAGGTACCTGAGCACAAGAAGATGTGTGCTTTGCATGGAGCTGGTAAGCAATGGATAAAATGGATGAAATACCTTATTCATAATTACATAGATACATATGTCACTGATCCATCAAGGCTGCACATAGTTCTTACCATTTATTATGATGTCGTTGACCAAGACATGTGGAATGCATTTGTACAAGACTGCACATCCTCTAAATTTGAGGCATGTCCTAAAACAATGTTTAACTTAACTAATTACACAAAACATTTGATTATTGCACTTGATTACATATGTACAAATGTGCAGTCAAAGAGTGTGAGAGGTAGAATGGTGATTGAAACTACCATTCAGCACCATCTCTCCAGGTTGGGCTATGGCCGTTTAGAAGAGCATGAAGTTTCTACCATAGTTTATCCATTCAAATGAGACCATAGTTATATGCATTATACCATCTAATTATAGTGTTGTGCTTGCCAACAAAAGAAAGCTCGGACTATGGAACCCATTGACCGCCCCATTATGGAAGATGGCACATTCTTTGGGTTGTGCTGGCCAAACATTCTTAAACAAAGCTATAGCAAAAGTTGCTCCCATGTATTAGTGGTTCCACCTATCCACCCTTGACTAACTTCAATTTTATACAATTAATTAAATGACCTAATCATGCCATTCTTACCCATGAAAGCACAAGTACAGGAACTCTATGCAGCACTACTGCCAATGATGACATGCTATGTAGGGCTATGACAATAAGGACCACCCTCAACGAGTAAGGGGCGTAGGTGGAAATATTTTTCCTTCCAAATTCTTTGGTAAAAGAATACATATAGTTGAAGATTCAGAGGCCTATAATGAGTTGTGTGCGTAGATAAAAATAGATATACTTAGCCAACTACACGAAGAAGGCTTGATGATAGTTTACTAATCGCCTATACCTGATTCTTGCACCTCCCTTGTACCTCCATTAATCATGAAGAACAACATGTGTCCTTCAAGAGAGAATTTCCACCAAATAGGTATATACATAGATACACCAAAAAAATTTAACTGTCCTTCTGTAATTCTCTATCTCAACCCCTCTAACATATATATGATTTGCAAGTGGGTCAATGCATGTTGGCCTTGGATACCTATCAAAACATCGTGACAGATGGTTTAGCTATGAGCATGAATCAACTATTTTGCATAGAGTTAATATGCCATGACATACTAAGCACATGTTTATTACCATGGCTTTGGATGTCAATGCCAGCCTACCATTCCCTTTTTAAATGGAAAATATTGTAATTGTTGGGCAGGCAATTGCATATTATGTCACTTGGCCAAGGGCACTTGTCATTCACAAAATCCACGATATAAATCTTATCATACTACCTTCCTCAACAAAATTTTTTATCTAAAGACATCAATTTAGTTATTTATTAACTTCATAATGTTAATCAGCAATAGCAAGCACCATCAAGGTCAAGTGTCGTTGCACCATCAACTATTGTCACACCAATAGAATAGGTACTTGTATCTATGTTTGTGTTTTTTATCATAAATTTGATTTTCTTAATTGATGAATATTTATTGGCTATAAATCTTACATATTTTTACAATAGCCATTTACAGATAGCGTGCAAGAACCACCTAACACATCTCAATCCCTAAGATTAATCTATGGACTCATCAACGAAGATAGGGCAATCAACCCCATTCAAATCAAGGAAAGAGTACTTGCTAAGGACATTGTTAAAGTGCCACTTATAGTAGAGGACCTATTACAAGTTTTCCCAGGATCAACTCAAGCAGTCTCACGTTGTCTCTTCCATGAGGTATATGCAAATATGTACTTATAGATTACTTGACATTACATGGTATATTTTCATGGTAAGTAATAATTATTTCTTTTATGCAGCTTCCTAAATGATTCAACAAGCCATTTTGAGGTCAAGGGTACACTTTACAATTCCTTAACCCAGTATCATTTGTGGAGCAATGCAGCAATGGCTGATAAAGAAGCATGTTTATGATATTTTATTAGAGATCTTTTAGTACTCTAAGAGATTGGGCTTAATAATTCTCTATAATAGTGGGTAATTTTTATTTTCCTCGTTTTCTTGCCAACTTATTATATACTTAGGCATTGTCAACTTTAATTACAATTCATATGACTGTATGTATAGGGCTCATTAAATGCTACTCATTTTAGATAAGTGAGATTTTATTTCTTTTCATTTCTTTTTTTTCTTTTCTTTTTGTGAATCACACACCCATCCTACCGCATAGAAATTATAAATAAGTGAGATTTTATTTTTTTATGTATTATATGTAGATAAGTAATATTTATCCTTTTATAATGTTTTTAAAATTTAAATTTATAGAGCATTGTTAACATGGGCTAATGTGACAAAGACTATACAACTACTAAAACTCACTTAGAAGACTGCCAAAGTATAAAAATTACACTATTTTATAACTAATTAAACTTACAATATTATAAATATTATCTATTGATTCTTTTCTTTTTTTTTCTTGTTGCATGGTGTCATAGACAATAATCTAATTGGGAGTGCAATTACTATGTGTTGAGATACATGAGTTCTCTAATATTTGTCAGTGTTGTTATCCCCCAGTTAAGAAAGATAAGACACTTTTTACTTTTTACAATCTTATTTTTTTCACAATTTTTGATGGATCCAACTAAAAAACTAAATATGTTGTATTACAAATTTGTTATGCTTTCTTAGTGGGGGCAAATAAGAAGAGTTACTCAAAATCAAACTTCAATGAAATATGAAGTGAATTGACTAAGTATGTAATGGAATTAGAACAAATGGAGTAACTACATGAATGTAAATTATATAATAAAGTATTTTTTCATTGATATGCTTGTGTTCTTTTAGTTTTCCTTATTTTCAATGAAATATATATATTATATGAGATGAATGAGTGAAACATGGAGTGTGGAAGTAAATGAGTAAGTATGAATGAAGTGAATATCAAGGTTGCATTTTGTTAATATGCTTGCATTCTTTTAGTCTTCATCATTTTTATTAATATATATTCTTTTTTATGAGATGAACGACTGGAACTTGGAATGTGAAAGTATATGTGTATGTATATGGACCTATAAATGAATTGAATATGGAGGTTGCATTTTTTTTAATATACATATGTTCTTCTAGTTTTCATTATTTTCATTAAAGTATATTTATTTTATGGGATAATGAATGAGGGGAACCTAGAGTATGAAAGTAAATGGGTATGTATATGGACTTGCAAATGAAGTGAATGTGGATGTTTTAGTTAATGTGATGTGTTTTCTTTTATCAAGTTTTTTCAAGATAGATGTGAATGGATGATGAATTTGGATGTTTTAAACCCAATGTGGAAGTAAATATATGCTGCTTTTCTATGTGTATAAAGATTGCAAGAAAATTGTAGCAGGTGGTACATTGAATGTAGAAATGTAGGTAGTAATTGCAATTGAAAAAAGAGAAGGAAAAAAAATGAAACTTTTAAAGTCATTTAGTAAATGAATTCAAGACTCACATTTATAGTATTTGAGTAATTGACTTTAAAAGTTAGGTTTTTAAAGTCATTTTTTATCAAATTCTTTTGTTACCGATTTTCCAAGTCGACCCAATAGAAGTTATTTTTCTAATGAACTTCTATTAGTGTTTTTAATCAATTTTAAAAGCCTCCTTTGTAGTACTGATGTAAGAAATTTTTTTATTTTAAAAAAAGAAAGTGATATAATCTCCCCTATTAATGTTTTAGATGGTTATTACTCTGTGGACCCAATTTTATGAAGATTCAAATCATTCAAAAAAATTTCCTTGAATGTAATAGGACCCATTTTTTATAAATTTGAGTATACTAATGTTTTGGATGGCCATAACTCTGCATGGACCAATTTTGTGAAGATGTAAGTCATTCAAAATGTTGCCCTTGACTTTGAGGGGCTATGATTCAAAATTCTTATCCATTATATCTCTTCCCTCTAAAATTATAAAATAGAATGGGATTTATTAGAATTATTCATCAAAATGAATAGAATTGGCCTAAAGAAACAAGGATGTTCTAGAAATTTGGCTGAGATTGAAATGTATTTGAGAATTTTGGTCATAGACTAAAAAATGTTTGTACTTGTTTATTAAAGAATCTCAATATTCTTGAGTTTTTTAATTAATATATATATTATATATGATATCCCTAAGTTTAGTAGTTTTAAATTTGGATTTAACTTAAATATCACTAATTAGGGTTTATATTTTAATTTTACTAGATCAGGGTACTATCGAGAAAATGCATAATTTTGACCATTGAAGCCCTAAAAGAGTGCAATTCCACCATTCAAGCAATATCATGGGCCCACCTTCCATAAATCCTGAAGTTCGGTATTCAGAATGCCAAGGGAGTGTCCTTATCAAATGCAACACTATTAGATAAAAGATACCTAATTGGTCTCATTGTTCTTGCCTTGGTCAAGTATTGAGAAATCATATAAAAGATTATAACATATATCTCTTCAGTTTATTGTCATTTTTAAGTCATATGAAACCTAGGAAATGATAAAAGCCATCCTTTTATTCTAACCTAGAGCTTTAGATTCCCTATATTATTTCTACTAATTAAACCCTTGAGCTTATATATTAAGCCTTTTCTTTGATAGGCAATTTACCATTACCCATATTTAACCCTATAATATATCCACTACTAAGTTTTTTTGGAATTATGTTGAGATGGTTGATGGATTATCTTGAGAAAAAGTATAAACAATAAAATTCAAGAGATGAACATCAAAAGTCTAAAATAAGAAGAATTCATAAAGGCTATAAATAAAGTCAAGCAAAAAAAAATTGAATGTGTAGAAATATAGCCAATGAAAAGAAGAATGTTCACTCCCATGTTAAAAGAAGATTGTGAATACTTTAGTATAAGACCTTTAGATATTCTTCCAAATACCTTTATTTACCCTTGTATCACTTTCTTTGAAAATCATGTCCTAAGCCTTTATTTCATCCTTGTAAAAGTCCTGACTTGATCTTATGAGTAGTATGGCTTGAATATGGTTATGAATGAGTGGAGATTTTGGTGGAATGTAACATTCTTTAATAGTTAATATCCATTCCAAGAGAGTATTATCAAAACAAATTCTAAATTAACATTCTTTTGAATGAAATATGTGAAAATTTGGCTTTGATGAACATTATTCTACTCACACTACTACATGGGAGGATTTTAAATTCTATAAAAAAAAAATATTAATAGAAGTCAATATTAAAAGAGACTTCTATCAAGTCAACTTGGAAAATCAATAAGGAAATAATTCGGTAAGGAAATGACTTTAAAAATCTCAATTTTTAAAGTTTTTTTGAAAAACAACTAAAAGAGAAGACTTTTAAAGTTATTTGAAAAAGAAACAACTTCAAAATGGCCACTTTTGAAGTTGTTCTAAAAAAAAAAAAAGAATTCAAAGATACTTGTTTTTTAAGTCATTCTGAAAAAAAAAAAAAAAAAGACTTTAAAAACATCAACATTTCAAGTCTTTAAAAAAAATGACTTCAAAAATGGACTCTCCAAACAACTTTAAATACAAACTCTTTTGAAGTCATTTTCTTTCAGAACGACTTCAAAAGATGCCATTTTTTAAGTTGTTTTTTCAGAACTACTTTTTTTCTTTTGCTTACATTGCAATCTACTTACGTTTGTGCATACTTTCAATATGTCACCTGCTACATTGTTCTTGCAATCTCTCAACACATGAAAAAATATATATATTCACTTCTACATTGGGTATAAAACATCCAAATTCTTCATACATCTGCAACACACCACATTCACGCATACATTCACTTCCACACCACATTCACATCTTGAAATGACTTGATAATTAAAGAAACCACACCACATGCACTACAATCTCCACATTCAGAGTCACCTCATATACATTCACTTCATGTCCACTCCAAGTTCTCCTCATTCATCATCCCATGAAATATATATGCTTCAACGAAAATAAGGAAAACTAGAAGAACACATGCATATCCACATTCACAATCCAAGTTCCACTCATTTATCCCATAAAATGTATATACTTCAATGAAAATATTCAAAAGTAGACGAAAACATGCATATCAATTAAAGTAATACTTTGTTATGGATAAAATAATTTACATTCATGTAGTTACTCCAATTCTTATATTTGAAACTCATTGCATACTCAGAACGAAGGGGAGCCTTAGCGCAGCGGTAAAAGTTGTTGTCATATGACCTTGAGGTCACGGGTACAAGGCGTGGAATCAGCCTCTTGCAAAAATACAAGGTAAAGCTGCCTACTTCAGGCCATTATAGCCCACCCCTTCCCTGGACCCTTCATAGGTGGGAGCTTCGTGCACCGAGGCTGCCTTTTTACATACTCAACCCATTTTCTTCATATTTCATTAAGGTTTACTTTGGAGTAACTCTTCTTGTTTACCCATTCAGAAAGCACAGCAACCTGCAATACAATATTTTTAATTCAATTAACACATTCTTTTGAGCTGAAATCCATCAACAATTGTGAAAAAAATAAGATTGTAACTAATAAAAAGTGTCTTACCTTTCTTAATTGGGAGATACTAACATCATCAAGTAGTAGGGTCCTTGTGTATCTTAGCACATAGTACCTACCCTCCTAATCAAACTATTATTTAAGGCACTATGTAAGAAGGAAAACAAAATGGATTAATAAATACCATGTATAAAATTAAGTAATTAACTATTTTTCATACATTCACATTCTTCCAAGTGAGTTTTGGTGATTGCACAATCTTGATCAGATTGATCCATTTAACCATGCTCTACAAATTTAAATTTCAAATGAACTAGATATGAATAAAAAATAATGGATTTATACATAATACATTAAAACATTAAAAGCTTGCTTATTTATAATTTCTAAGAGGGCTGGATGGGCATGCAATCCACAAGAATAAATAAAATATAAAAAAAACACTTGCCCACCATGCACATCTAACACAAGCAACATCCAATAAGCCATATATAAACAACCATATGAATTACAATTAAAATTTAGAATCCTTTTGTGAAACAAGTTGTCAAGAAAACAAAGAAAAGAAAACATATACGTTATTGTATGAAATCAATAAGTACTGTCTCTTAGAGGACTGGAAGAACCCTGGTAACATGTTATCCCCATGCCTCACCATCGACCATTGCTCCACTACTCCACAAATGATGTTAAGGTCAAGGAACTGGTATAAAACATCTCGGACTCAAAAGGGCTCATTGCATCATTCAGGATGCTACATAAAAGAAATAATTATTACTTATTATGAAAAGATAATATGCAATGTCTAATAATATAGAAGTAGATATTTGTATATATCCCATGTAGTAGACAATGTGAGGGTACTGGAGTTGATCCCATTGGAAAACTCATAATAAATCCTCTACCATAAGTGGCACCTCAATAACAAAATCAGCTAGCACTCCCTCTTTGTTGATGAATCCAAAGAGTAACCTTAGGGATCCAAGAATGTTAGGTGGGACTTCAACTCAATCTTTCGATGGCTATTGTAGAAGTTGCACAGTCAATTAATCTTGATCAATAAAGACATTCAAATTTAGGATGAAAAATAAACATAAATACATGTACCAGTTCAATTGGCACGACGGTAGCTAAAGGTGCGACAGGAGCTATGGTGTGGCCTCGATGGTGCTTTCTGTTCCTAATTAACCTTAAATATGTTTAATCTGAAGTCTCTAACTAAAAATTATTGTGAAGAAAGGTATAGTGTGAAAAATAAATATATGTAGACTCTATGGAAATGACAAATTCCTATGGCCAAGTGACTTGATATGCAACTGCCTACCCAACAGTTACAAGATTTTTCATTTCTAAAGGAAATGGAATGTAGGTAGTCAAAATCAAAGCCATGTTAATGAACACGCGTTTAGCATGCGGAGGCATACTAATCCTGTGCAAAATGTTTTATTCATGCTCATAACATGGTCCAGCTGTAACAATGTTTTGATGGGTATCCTAGGCCAATAGGCATTGGTCCACTTGTAAATCATAAATACATCATACATTGAAGAGATTGAGATAGGAAAATTATAAAAGGACAATAAAAAAGTTCTAGTGTAGTGAATACCTTCTTGGCTGGATTTCTATCTCAAAGAGTGCAAGTTGTCCTTCTTGATCTTCTTTGGTAGGAGAATTATAGCTAACATGTGATGGAGATATAGGGATGGTACAAAGATCTGGAAGAAGGAATGCAGAAACTATCACCCAACTCTCATCACGCAGCTGGTTAAGTAAATTCATTTTTATCATCTCACATAAGTCATTGTAGGCCTCCAGATCTTCTTCTGTAGGTATTCTTTTACGAAAGAATCTGGAAGAAACAATACCATGTCCTATGCCTCTAACTAGACTAGGGCGGTCCTTCTTGCCCATAGCCTTATACAAGATGTCATCATTCATAGCGATGCTACTTAGAGTTCTTATTCTTATGCTTTCTTGGGTAAGTGTGTCTTACAAAATTTAATTATACGAAAATAATCAGATCATTTATTTAATTATGTAAAATTGAAGGTAGACAAGTGTAGCAGATGGAACCATTTACAGTACGAGACGCAACTTGTGCAAAGGATGGCAAGGTCAATGGTATCCATCTTCCAAGAGGATGGCATGATCAATGGAATCCATAGCCCTAACTTTCTTTTGTGGTCAAGCAAGACAGTATAGTTAAGTAATGAAATGTATATAACTACAATATAATTTGAAAGGAATAAACTGTCACAAATACCTGCTTTACACTCTTTCAAATGGGCATAGCCCAACATGGAGAGGTGGTACTATATATTAGTTTCATGCACCTTTCTTCCTCTTCTGCTCTTTGCTTGCACATTTGTATATACATAATCAAGTGTAATAATTAAATGTTACATATAATTAGTTAAATGAAACATCATTTTGGCACATACCTCAAATTCAAAGGACATGCAGTCCTTTACAAATGCATTCCATATGTCCTGGTCACTAACATTGGAATAAATGGCAGTCACTATATATAACTTCAACAAATCATTGACATATGGACCTATGTAATTGCGAATAGGGTAGTTCTTCCATTTTCTCCATTGCTTACCAGCTCCTTGCAAAGCACATGCATTCCTATGCTCAAGCACCTCAGAGGCAGTCTACGAAGTATAAACCATGTTACTATATTTGAAAATAAGATGATAAAGTATGTTATAAATTATACAAATATAATATTTTTATATACATTTACCATCTCCGATATTGAATCTTTTACTTATTGTGACACAAGTCTCCATTCATCAAATGTGATAGGCTCCATGCATCTTACCGTGGAGCAGAGAAAACTACTATAAGATGTTGCACTCTCACTTATCTCTTGCCCCTTATTATTGTACTGTACAACTTCTTTAATTCCTTTTGACTTTCTCTTGATAACATTTTCCATTGTTGTTCTGCCTCTACCCTTTCTCTTTTGAGTGCTACTCAAGTTGACCTCTTATTCATGCTCTTGATATTGTTCATATTCTTCATTATAATGTGGTACAAGTTCCATCTTTACTAAAATAATGATATCAAAACAATGAAATCAAATAGTCCATTTATTGCTTTTAAATAAAACAAAAGCAGAATAATGAACAAAAAACTTGCTTTTTTTAGTAGAAGGTAATGAATACAAGAGAATGTAAATGGAAAATTCACCAACAATGAGATATTAAGGAAACTTTCTAATTCCAATAAGGATATGAATCAGTCTATGTAGTCACAGGTGGGACTAGTTGTGTGACTAGTCGCTAGGCACAAAAAGGTGCATAAGGTGCGACTAGATTTTGGGTAAGTGCAGGGGACAAGTGGCAGTGTGACTAATCACATGACTAGTTGCACCTAGTGCACTTCGTGACTTTTACGCACTCGATTCCAGGTGCTAGATCGATCTCAAATCATTGATCATCGATTTTGCTTCGTCAAAGATGGGAACAAGTAAGAGGAAAGCAAGAGGAGAAAGAGAAATGCAGATTTTGCCGAAAAACATACCATTTCCATGCGTCAGTCGTCTATGCCTTAAAACGACACAAATCATCAAATTTTCTTGGGGCTTTGGTTCTTACTTGTGCACTGAAGAGAATGATCGACTCACCTGTCATCTTCTTCAGCGAATAGCTACAATTCTGATGAACCGCAACTCTATTTCCCTTCTTGCTGGCATGTTGTGGCTTTCCCCGGCGATCTAGCCTCTTCCTCTCTCTCTCTCTCTCTCTCTCTTTTCGTTTTCTTCGTGAGATCCAATTCGCGTCTATTATGTTTTTAAGTAAGGGGTGCCATTATCAATTCTGGCCCCTCCCTTTATAAGAAAAATCTAACTTATATTAATGGTTTTTTAATTTGCACCTTGTTGTCATGTCGCACGCCTAGTCCCTCTAGGCACAAGTTGCACCCCTTGCACCTGGGTGTGCCTTGCACCTACGACTACATAAGAATCAGTATGTTAAATCCCATGCACATTTCATTACAAGAATCATAGAAACAAACTTTAAGCTAAAAACAACATAACAAAAAACAAACAATCACTTTATATAATACTATGATATGAATCAATATTTAAAGAAGAAAAGGCAATAAAGAAGAAAAACATGTATGTACCTTGTTAGCCATTCAACTATGCCTTTCAACTATTTAAGAATCCCATGTAATAATCAGTTTCTAAAACCACTATTCTAATTTTAAGGTTTAATGCTGTCACATATTAAAACTAGCATAGTGTTCTACTAGATCATAAGCATCAAGTAACAGTAACTAGACCTTGTATAGTCTCAATTATATGCATGGGGATTTAGTATATGCAAAAGTACCAATTTACTCATTTGAGAATCTACTCTCGAAGTAGTAAAATAACTACGAGTGGTTAGAGCTTATTAGTTAAAAGGTTTGGACACCTTTGTGTGGTTGGTTGGATGGGTGCACGCTAGGTTCATTCAATCCTGGACAGGAAACCTATAACATGCATACTTAATAACCTTCTTGGGAATAGTTTGATGTCATAGTGACATAAAATTCCAAGAATAGTGCTTCTCAAGTGCTAAATTGAATACAAGACAATGTCATGTACTAAAATTACATGTGAGTTGGTATGATTAAAGATGGTAGTTGAAGTTGGTTTCAAGTTAAAGATCTAGTGTGCCTCTATTTTAAGGTTCAAGTTGTTATTCATACCACTCGCTATCCAATTTCCATTAAAATAAAAACCATACTAAAGTTGATTGTCATTTTCTTATGAAGAAAGCAATGATTGGTGTGCTTTGTACTCCTAAAAATTCTAAAATTTAAACTTGCTAATAAAGTTTGGGTAAGAGAGAGGAGAGGTTGTTTCCTTACAACTCATGTGTGTTTGATTTGTGCACTCCAAATTGAGGGATAGTGTTAGAAAATAAGTGTCATCATGAAGTAGTATATAAAGGCATATATGTATAGTGAAGTCAAAAGAAAAAAAAGAAAGAAAGAAAGGTATAGGTCAAACCCAAACAAACAATAAGTCTTATACAATAATAAATAAGACAAAAATAAAAGGCTTGATAAGAGTTCAATTTTTTATAAAAAGTACCCAATTAATAGCCCATGTGTTATAAATTATGGTGTTATTTTTTGGGTTTTTTTTTTTAATTTTATAACACATGCATTTCTAACCTAATAATTCAAAAGTTCAATATTTTGTAGGTTCAAGAGCTAATCCAGAGTAACTATGTGAATGGTCATAATTTTCTAAGACTTAATTAAGGTTTGTCATCTTTTGTAGGTGTTGAAAAGGTGATTTAAAGGTCAAGATTGATCGCTATAAGAATTGAAGTCATACATGAGGTTTCTTAGTCTAACTAGGAAACCTAAGTAAGCCAAAGCCTAAATGTCATCAATCCAAAGTGTGATCAAGGGTCAAGACTAGCTTAGGGCAAGAAAAAGAGAGCAATGGGAAGTATAAAAGGTGACTCAAATGATCCATGCCAACAAGTCATGCATTTCCATCATTTGCATGAGAATTGAAACCATTCATGAGGTCTCCTAGTTCAACTAGGAAACCTAAGGAATCCAAGCTACTCAAGCCTTGAAGATATGTATTGAAGCCACTTAAGCTACTAAGGAATGAGCCATTGTGACACCCCTTTGTTGGATGGCCTAGATCGATGCTGATTTCAAATGAAATCCTCCAATCCACGGTGGACGCAGTATTCCCCTTTGATCGATGGTCAAGATGATATTGGATCTCCCAATCATCTTGGGGCTATTGTTCTCCTAGGGCAGTTGTGAAAAATGACTGGCTTGGATCAACGATCCGAGCTGTCGTCATCTCCGGCGACAGCCTGCAACTCTGGACAATCGCTACAACTCCCCCTCCCCTCCCCTCCCCTCCACTTTCTCCTCTAATCACAATGAAACAAAGGGCTTTCACCCTAGACCTTAAGGTGAGCAAGGTGAAGGGTTCAGATCTAAAATCCGAGCTCCCATTATCGCTAGCAAGCTTCTCATCTTCCTATGACACAGAAACCCCCAAAAATCCCTCTTTTCTTCTTCGATGTCCGCATTTTTTGGCGTGTCTGAGCTTCTCGGCATGCAGTCACCTGCCCTTACTCCCTCTCTTCTCTCCTCTCTTCTCCTTCCTCTTCTCTTTCTTCTTCTCCTTCTCTTCTTTCTTCTCCTAGTCTGTTGGGTGTGGGAAAGGCAAACCTGACATTGCGTAGGGTTCTACTTGAGTGAAGGGGGTGTCGATATCAATCTGGCCCCCTCCTTTAATAATATGTTTTACTTTTTTTTATGGGATGTTACATTCTTCCCTCCTTATAGGTAGTTCGTCCTCGAAATCCTTTCCATGTTATTCTTCAAATAATTCCAAAACATCCCCATATGCCAAGATCCACAGATCATACCAAAAATTTCCAAAGTCAATGCCACTAACAATATCACGCCATATCATCCCCTCATATAGCAATTCATATATTCAAAACAATGTATGTTTCAAACCATTCCAAATCAAATAACTCATTTTATGGTTACAAAGTGTCATAACCACATATAATGTAATTAACATTAACCAAGCTCTCATCTAAGAGTTAGTTATTTGTGTCCCATTTTAGCACCTATAACATCACTATGTCAAGAAAATCAAAGCACCTCAGCTCATTAATAAGCAAATCTATGCCAAATCTATTATAAAACACATCCGCTTACCCTTTGTCAATCATTTACCAAATCAAAATCAAAGCATACTGCTAAGCAATATGCAATCTTATGCCCATCAAAATCAAAGCATACCAACTTGATAGCAAGCAATTGTATACCAATCAAAATTAATGCATACCAACTTAGTAATAGACAATCATGTGCTAATCAAAATCAGAGCGTATCAGCTCAGTGGCAAGCAATCACATACCAATCAAAATTAGAGCATACCAGCTCAATAATAGGAAATCATATACTAGTCATAACCAGAGTATATCAACTCGCTATCAGACACTATGCCAATCAAAACCAATCCGTAATATGATCATACTATATGCACCTAGAAGGCTACCCAATGCATCTAGCACTCGTCCTCCTCGACCGCCTCATTGACTACTCACAAGTATTGATTGGAAATTGAATTCTGATTTCCCACAAGAAAACAATCTCATATAATATTATACATCATTGTTATCCTGGTGAAACTCAATTACTCGACGTTAACAATTCATAAGACTAAGGAACTATGAACTTCATTCACCGGTTTAGCTAGTCTCAGCCATCACCGTCTTGATAAACTGCCTTTCTTCTAAAATTCAAGTATTGCATTTCTGATGAAATTTTGATAGAGTCTTCTCTATTTTTCAAACTTGCGCATTTAACACATTAGATTGTTGTACACCTGATAAACCATTCATTCATACAAAACACATTTCAGAGGCTCTGTCTCACTACATTCCAACATTCATTACTAAGGAAGTAATTATTACACCTTCGCATGACAATTGTAATCCAATACAACTTACTCATCTTCACAACTTCAAACATAACATTCAAATCCTTCAATGGCAGCATAAACTTATTAGAAAATCATCAATTGATAATTGTTAAACTACACCTACATCACCATCACAACCATATGGATAATGGGAGATTTTCATAACATCTCACAATCTTTTATTAGAAATCCATCCTGAATTGTATTGATTGAGTTATACAATTATTCACATATCCAATCACCAATCCAATATCCTTTATTATAATGAATCATATTTTAACTCTACATCATAACCTTATCAAGTATCTTTTCATTACTACTACATATGTTAAGAAAAGATGACTTTTTCATTCTTCAAACAATCATTTAATATAGGATGTCGATTCATATCTTAACATTTCAATCACAATCATAACTAGATTTTTCATCTCATTCTTCTAAGTTTCACATATGAATCCAAAAGATCAACATTTAATTCAAAGAACATCTTTGACATTCTTAAATTTCAATTTACTGTAATAATATTTACTCCATTACATTCAAATAATCAGAAACAATACTCCTTAGGTATAGATACTGGTTCAATTACAAATACTGGAGATAACACATATGATTAAAAACTAATATTTGAACTTACACCCTTTGGTGTATTCAAATTCATATATAGAAATAATACATGCTGTGTTTCTTAATTGCATATATAAAACTAATAGCATTAATTGAACAATTGAAATCGCACTATGCAATCATAGTCAAATACTTAAATAACACCACTGTTGTTCACAAATATCTCTATTGTATCATTTCACTCTAAACAATGATACTAGAAAGTTTTCATCATTACATACCAATACAAATGCTTAGAATATTCTCCACTAGCATATGATTCAAATGAATTCCCTCACTTCATTTATCAAATAAGGTTTAAATCACCTAACGTCTGATATATAAACAAATACTCTTCATCAGAAGAGTCTAAAGTCATAGTGTCAATCAAAAGCTAGTGGAATAAACTAGAAGTCCATCAATCAAATAATCGATGGAATATATCAAATTTGGATACAATTCAAATATTAGATCTGATCTTTTAAAATAAATAATTCGAGGATCTTTCTCAAAATCAGGCACAAATCCAAATCACTTATTTTATTAAAGGTTGATTTAACATGATTTCACTGTAATTAACTGTCCTCCAACAAATAGAATACATCACAAGGATGATATCATAATCCATCAAATCGAGGAGGATAAAGTCAGTATCTATCCTCTCACTCGTCATCATTTCCACCAGTAGTCCCTAGAAGTACTTACAAGTTCCAATAACTTGTCAATCAATGTCATAACCTCAAACCCAAGAATTGTTAAATATATATATATATATATATATACATATATTGGCACATTTATCAGAGTCCCAAACTACAAGGATGATTGGATCCTAGATCTAGGAGGATCCTGGTGTGTCTATCAACAATCAAAAGAGTACCTTCCATAATGTGGGTTGAGGTTTGTACTTTCTTCCAGTAATGATAATACTCATCATTACCAAGGTGGGGCCATTTCTATTTTATCTCCAATGTCAACCTGTCTGATCCATTTTCCTCTGATACAGTCTCTAAGGAAATGTTTTGACTCTCCACAGTCACAGTATCTTAAGGATTGCCGTTGTAATGACGGTTACCGATGTTATTACCACTACTATGGCGGTCTATCACTCTAATACAATATCATCTAAGTGCATGTCCATACCACTAGTGCACCTTCTCACATCCACATTCCAGCACTGCCCATTCAAATGTCACTGGCTCCATGGCCTATATAACTATATCAATAAAAGAGTCTCTTTCCCTTACTTGGCTGGCTCAAATTTTCCATGTCTGCGCATCTGCGATCGGCCCCCTTGGCCTTAAGAGAATATTCCTCAGTATAAAAGCTATGTCAATTGCCTCTGTCACCAATGTGTAACGCTCTACTATCAACTATCTCCACCATTCAAGTGTCAACATATCAACAAATTCTATCTGTAGCCTCTTATTTATGACAGGTTTTAGGGCAACTATTCTTACCAGTGTAAACAAGCTTAATACCATTAAACCATCAAATTCCTCTATTCTACAATGGAAAACTCTTGCAGTATCTCCAACTACTCATATAACAAAATATTGATCATTAGAAGCCTTCTTAAGAGCCTTCTACATTAAAATCTCCAAAATAGGGAAACACATCCTCTCAAACAACTATCATTAGAATTCTCATAATATCATTTTCAATGTTCTAACCTTCATCATTTCATTCCCTTTAACCAATGAATTATGTCATGGTCATATCAATCAAAATCATTTATAATTGTCAATTTCATATTTAATGTAATTGATCTTTCATAATA
Organism: Warburgia ugandensis; assembly: GCA_035236585.1. NCBI lineage: Eukaryota > Viridiplantae > Streptophyta > Magnoliopsida > Canellales > Canellaceae > Warburgia > Warburgia ugandensis. Next base: position 58,391,862 of record CP141128.1, read on the forward strand.
ACTTTCTTAGCCATAAGGGATCACCTCATCATTTCTATTTGCATTAGATGTAAATTATTTACAATCAATTTCATCTTACCTCATTCCCTTCATTTGATAAACACCTTTGATTCAGAATCAAGTAACCAATCTTGTCAATCACTCATATATATAGTATGATATTTAATTTAGCCTTTTCTACCATCTCATTCCCTAACTAGGAGATTGTTTAATATCATTCCTTACTCATCGCTTGATTAACATCATTACTACTAACCGTTATTGTAAAATATTTGTTATTTCCTTGAAGTGCTTTACACCTACAAATCATAGTAAAATCCTTAGAATAATTCATAAATATTGACATTGCATTGATGACTGGTTATCAAAATTACTATATGCACAAGAATCCATTAAGTTTCACCTCATAGTACATTAGGATCTTACCTCAACAAATTTTCAATAATTTTTACTATATTACAATTCATTCATCAAATAAATCCACTTCAAGTTTAAATTCATACAATACTCCTATCAACTTTCTTGAGTTCTCATTAGTTGAAACGATTTCTGATCCTTTTCCATTATAGTCTCACAATTGTCGCATAATAGTCATTATGCGTCTTCAGATGTTTATACATACTGCTCTAATTTTGGACTTGCATACCAATAAGATAGTCCGTGTTAATAGACCTTCCATCATATAATAAAGTTCTCATTTACAATTATCAATTATACTCTCCATTTAGCTTTTATACTATAAGAATCACACACTTTCTTTGGAAGTGTGCTTCCTCGTAATCATACAAGGATTCAAAGTCTCAACTTTACTAAAGAAAGTTTGACAATTCTCATGGCATCAACTATTTTGCAATCATCATATCTCTGTAATTCACAACTAGGAATTACTTCACTCAATGGACTGTATATGTAATATCACGCCCTGCACCACTTGGGCCACTAAGTCTATGTCATGGTCCCCTTGCCCTGATGACTCGGCAGGGGCGGCAACTAGTGGAATGGGGGTAGACCTAGTCTTTATAAAATAGGTAGGATCCCTAAAAAAAAAAAATTGCAATTAACATAAATAATGCAACGTTCAAAAAAAATCCCCGAGGGTCAACCCAAATCCAAAACCATGATAATAAACATAAATCAAATCATCGATATATTGAACACACCCAAAGTAAAACCACGACAAATCATACACACTCGTGAAAAGATAATAATAAGAATAATATGTCTAAATCCCCCAGGGTCCATCCATGATCACCACACCATACACACATCGGCAAGTAAATGTACGCTATACAAATAGCGTGGGTCCAAAATGTCAACATCCATGTATAGCCTGTAATAACCTCAATTTTTGTAAATTGATTGAGAAAATTAGTTTAGTTTGAATTTTCAAAAATTTCAAGCTGGAATATTAGGTTATTGGAAATACTCTTTTTATAGCAATTAAAACATGATAAAAAAAAGGCAAAATACGCCTTTCACACCTCCGTGGGGCCCATAAATGAATCCAATGACCAGAAAACATGTAATGAGTGGTCAAACCACTGCTAGCTAATAGTGGAGAAGGAGGTGGTAGTGGAGGATCCAATGCTAATTTAATATTCAAAGGAATGAAAACATAATTATTATAAGTAATTATGAAAAATTGAAAAAAATATATAAATACACCCCCAAAAATCTTCCAAAAATGTTCATAAACATTACCACAAAATTTTCTTTCTTCCCTTAAAAAACCAGATCCAAACTCGTTCCCAAATTCCCAAAAATCTCTCTCTTTCACTTTCTCTCTCCTCTCTCTAGATTGGAATAAGAGACCTAAATTCAATTAAGCACTCTATTTCAAATCAAATCTAACCAATCCCACCATCCATGTGATCTTAAATTATCTTATCTACAAACTCCCCAAATAAATTTCAAGAACCAATAGTGCTATCAGTAGGAAATCACAAAACAAGCGGTTATTGGGTGATCTTATCATCAACAGGATATTTCTTAAAATTGGGCTTCAAAACCTAAGTTTTCTCCAATCAGGTAGGTGGAAACTCTTCCCATACTTATTTCATGTTAGTTTATAAAAAATTTATTTTTGTGAAATTAGTTTTAAGTTAAAAATTATAAAAATAAAGGACAAGAACCCTTTATTTCTGTATGATGGAGGGTTCAAATGAAAAATCTGAGCTATCCAATCAATCCAGGACCCAAAACCCCCAGGTTAGACTTTTCATGAAATTTAATCAAGTTTTGAGCCTTTGATTGAAGAGGAATTTATTGGACGATCCAAAACGGATTGTCCAATCTTCCTAATAAGATCAGCTCATGGGCTGCTGCAGTGGAACGCCGCATAAAAACATGCCCTGTGAGAGGGTCTCTATGCACATGCTCTGCATGTGATGACGTTCTGATGGAATATCAGCAAGACAACAGCGGTCCCAGGGGAACGCATTTTAACTTGTGTCCCAGTAACGAGAGCACGACAATCGCTCCACCTAACTAAGCCCGTTTTGCCCGAACAATTTGGGCCGTCCATTCTGATGATCCCAGATCAAATTGGACCCTCAGAACAATGGTGAACTTCAATCTTCAATTGTGGAGTCATCTGAACTCCAAATTAAGATTGAAAAGAAGCTATGGAAAGCTTGTAATGTCTATTTTCTTATGAAATCATAAAATTGATAAAACTCTTTAAGAAACTTTCTATTTTGAGGAATTAAGATTCTAACTTTCATGATCTTTAAGATTTGAGATGATTAGATCTTGGGGATCTAATGTAATGATAGAATAATGTTGAATTAAAATGATATCTATGATTTATTTTGACAGATCTAACATAAATTGAGGAATCTACCCTTTATGGTAGAAATTACATAAAAATACAAAGGGACCCACTTGATCAATGAGATCAAGCATGATTAAACCCTTGGGATGGATTGAAAGAATGAGATAATGATGGAATCCAGTGAGATCATTGATTAAATGTGACAAAAACAAATGGATATGATCTTTGGACCTTATTGACGTAAAAGCCTTAAATGTAATTAAAACCCATGATCTAAAGGAAAAGATCTAAAATCTAATGGTTGGGTCATAAGTAAAAGTTTCTAATAATATTAATCTAATTAGTTTACTTGTCTTTTATTTGATAATAGAATTGTAAATGTGACTTATGTTATAAATTAGGAAGCATAATAGTGTAATTATTAAATTTTAGCATGATATGCTCTATATGCTCTCAGATTGTTATAATAGGTTGGTAATTTAATTATCTTAGGGTCATGTTAGTTTAAATATAAGATTTTATCATGATTCCATTAAATTACTAGTAAAATTGTAATGACTCCAATTTTGTAATATTGAAATTCCATGTTTAGCAATGAAAAGCTCAGTTTTTAAAAGAAAAGGGCATTTTGGTCATTTCACTATTCAACTTGACTGAACCCAGAAATTTGGTACTAAAAATGGTTCCATTAGATTTGTCTCGGAAAAATGAATCCAATGAGACCAAAATCACCCAAAACGGAGTTAAAATGAGCAAGATATGGCCCTTTGAAGTTCAAGGGCAAAATTGTAAATTTTACAAAAACGGTTTAACCTGCAAAACACAGGGGCCCATTTTGATACGGGCACCCCTTCATCTTCAACCTCTAGAGGGTTCTAGAACTGCGGTGATTGGAGGAGAAATCACCGCCATTCTGGAGGTTTCTCCACCGCCATTCAAAGGCGGTGAGAGCCCCCTCCAGAACCCTCTCTTAGCTCTATAAATAGAGCTCTTGGGCGTCTCTAATGGCAGCCCAAAATGTTGAAGAAAAACCATTGAGGAGCAGTGACCAAGAGGAGAAAACGTGGAGAGAAAACCAGCCACGAAGTAGGTACGCCCAAAAACTCCCCAAACCCATCTCACCCATAGTCCTAGGCTCAGTTTCCCTAGGTTTTTGCATGAAAATCCATGGGGAATAGGCCTCTAGGGAGTCACCAAGGACCCTGGGATGTCCCCAGGGCCGCACTGGTTCGACAGGGTCGTACTAGGGTGACCTGAGGATGACCCGGGTCCCCAATGAGCAGGACGATCCAATAGGAACGTCCCACATCGTCTTGTGTCGACCGCGTTTGAAAAACCAAACAGGCGCATCCAGGGATGCGCCCGCAAAAGAGAGGAGTGGCAAGAAAACCCGGCATGTCTGCAAACGCGCCCGCTGAGGCACACGTCGCAGACGTGCAGTGTGCTAGCACTGCGGGTTCTTTTTGCTCCTTAAGGAAGCCAGGGCGCACGACGCAGTCGCGCAGTGCCCTAGCATTTCGTTTTTTTGTTCTTAAGACTCTATGTACATACGACACTAAAACGCTTATAACTTAAGATCTAGAGCTCCGATTAAGGCACCGCAAAAGGAGTTGTGTCCGTGTCGACGGCGCGGACACATCCAAACTATAAAATCCCTGATCAAGGCCCAATCAAAGGTTAGCATGACCCTTAGAATAGGGTGGTGGCGCGTGGCCACTAGAACTTTGGAAAACTGAGGACACCAAGGCCCAATTAGGACCTTAGGACACCCATAGGCATAGGGATGGACCCCTAATGCCTAAGTAATAAGATCAATTACTCCAAAACCCATAAAAGATATGCCAAACTAACCTTGATTCCCCAAACCCTGATCAGGTGCGTCCGAGGACAAAAGGGTTAGCACGACCTAGCCAGGTAGGTGCTCTATCACTATTAGATTCTTTTAAAAGAACTATTATTGTTTTGAGAACATATGTTTTAAATATATGACTTGATTTGCATGACTTAATTCAGCATGCATGATAAATGCTTTGTACATAGCCATGTTTTGAAATGATTGCATATACATTATGCACATATATGTGTTGCAAACAAGTGCATACATTGCATGATTTAAGTACTTGCAAAGATTGCATGTCCTTGAGGGTTGCCAAAAGACGCTGGAGTGCCGAGGGCCAGGCAATTGTGAGGGACCCAAAGAGGACAAGTTTTAACAAGAGGTTTTGGCTTCTTTAATCTTATGTGATTTGGGCAAGTAAGCCCGTGGGTGCTATGCCGAGGGGTCTGGGTTGGCCACCCGGCCTCTACCACTATTAGGTGGATGGGTACCACGCCCAAAAAAGGCAAGTCCCTATGTCGACTGCATGTGGTACAGGGGGCTACCACTGGTGTCACGGCACTGGGTCGACGTGTCATAGGCCCCGTGGAGGCTATGACCGAGTGTCCTCAGGTACCCGGGGACCACACGGCGAGGAGGTCATGGGCATAGTGGACCCTATGGTTTGATGATTTATGTGCATTTCATATAGCATGATATGAGGTTGGTCGACCATACCATACTAGAGATCCATAAGTTGGACTCCATGAAGCATCTATTGCATATCATGATGTTATCATATATATATATGATACTTTCAATTTTGGATTATGTGATCTTTTAAGTCATTAGTATTTCAGTTTGATAATGGATTCTTATACTGATATTGAACTCGAGTATTCAAACATACACATGTTTTGAATGAGCATATGATTTTAAAACATCTCATGCATTTATAAAACTAGTAGTGATAGGCTCCTACTGAGTATAGTATGTACTCACCCAATCCTCAACATTTTTCAGATACAAAGTAAATACTTAAGGGCAAGGAATGTTTGTACTAGGAGACACAGACTAAGTACAAGTAAGTAAACCCCTATCTTATCTTTCAATGTTACTTGATTGTAGTTACTCTCTAATAGTAAATTTGTGACTAACACTTTCTTGGGAATAATATTGATTTAAACTTTGCCATGGCTAAATAAATTGAGAATGTGTTTTGACACTCGGGGTTTTTATGAAAGATTGTTTTCCAAAAGTAAAATATTTTCATGCATCTCATACTTATAAAACAAGAGATCTCGCCTTTTTATCAAAATTGCATCATATAAAAACCCGGGTTGTGACAGTTGGTATCAGAGCGCGGTTTAACATTACTCACAGCCCATTGTTTTGCTTTATAGTTCTACATTCATCTTTCTTCCTAGCTTTCCTTCTTTTCTTTGATTCACTTTCATTAGTTCTTCTTGTTCATTCACTCAAGTGACAGCCAAGAGATGAAATAGCTTGCATCCTTAACTTTCCCCTTAGGAATTTCATGTTTTTCTCCTTCAATTCCACTTAGTTTTAAGCATTTTTTTTCCTTGTTAATTCATCCATCTAGCCATTTTCACTCTTGAATTCCTTTTTGAGTTCCTTTTGTACGTCATCATAATTCATATTGAAAGCTTAGTATTGAGTTTGTTGTAGTTTAGATCAAGTTTTATGCCTTAGATATATATGCAATTTCTATATTCATTTTATGCAATATGTGTATTGTTTTAGATGTATTTTGGCATTGATTTAATGAAATTATTTGAGGAATGTTTTTATGTAATGTTTCTATTAATAATGTACTTTAGATCTGAGTTGTTATCTTGCATAAAAGTTATTTTTTAGGTGCGTGATATGCTTGATTTAAGTTTATGTTCTTTAGTGCTTGAAATCTGGAAATTTTTCTCCTTACTCTTTATGTTTTGTATGCAGCCATCTAAACTACTTGAATCCTTAGGAATTCATTTAGATTTTTAGGTTTATTATTGTGTTCATTAATGATTTTTCATGTTAGTTTGCATTTAAAGCATCAAATCTGGTCATCTTTCAACTTATAAACCATGGGCTACAATTTTGTCTCACTTTCTTTTTTCAGTCTCACTTAACTTGGTTGCTTTTTTTTGGGGGGGGGGAAGGGGGGGGGGGGCGGGGAGGTACTATTTAGTTGTTAGCATCTTAGTTTAGGTTTAGAAAGTTTCCTTTTTGAGTTTTGGAATGTTCCATCTTTAGAAAGTTTAAGGATTAGGAAGTTTCTTTAATTGTTGTTTCCATTTACATGCATGTTTCTAATTTCTTGTTAAATCTAGATAGATTTCATTGTTTACTTATTTTACATGTTAGTTTAGTTTTAGAAATTTTCCTAATTTGGTTTTTAAATTTTCTATTTTTAGAAAGTTTTTAATTCTAGTTTATGAAAGTGTCATTTTTAGTAGTTTCCTTAAGTTGCTTAGTTTAATTCATTCTAATTTTACTGTTGTTTCCTTTAGCTAAATGCATGTTAGTTAGGTAAGTTTTCATTTTCATTGTTTAGCTTTGTTTTTAGCAAGTTTCCTTTAGTCATGGTTTCTAAATGCATGCATATTTCCATCCTTGTTACCTTTAAGTTCCCAATTTAATCATTAACTCTCTCTCTCTCTCTCTCTCTAGCCAAGGTTAAGCAAATAAGATCCAATCTATTCATAATCTATGAGATTCCTCATTGGATCCACCTCCGTCCCATGCAATACTACTTTGATTCGTGCTCTTGAGAGTAATTTTAAAACGTACACTAAGCCTTATGGTTAAGGAAACCAATTAAAGGGTGTATTCGAATCCCCTTTGACACAACAAAGTGAGATTGGAAATAAGCTATGCTCAAATGATGGAAAATGATTGAAAAAGCATGTATCGGTTTCATTTTAAGTGCATTTACAAAAATAATAGGAAGTTTCCAACCTAAGTACTTCATGATGCATTATCTGTTACAAAATCATAGGAGATCATGAGCAAGAATGACATACATTTTTTAAGATAAAAGTGGAAATTGTTGAATAAATAGAAGTCAGGACCAAAAGATAAAGAATTTGAAGGAAATGTAAGGCTCAATGTGGAAAACATCAAAACAAAATTAAGTTACAGTAGAGATACATTTCAATGGAAATGATTGCAAGTTCTTAATCTCTATGAGTTTCATCTATTTATTAGCTATATCAAATGTTTACATATGATTAGATGTTATCAATACAAGATCATGATCAAAGTGTTAGTTTGGACCTACTTCATCAAGATCTAGCCTCTTATTATTGAGCTCACACCACTCTCTAATGGGGAGAGAGATGGTAAAGCTTCAAGTTGCAACTTCCTCAGTCAACTTGATAGAATCATTTCTCTTCATCAAACCCTATTTTGGATGAGAACCCAAAGTATAAGGTTCTTCTTTTCTCCAATAGTGAGGGTTGAATAGATAAGTAGCTGTTGTTTGTAATGAAATTGTATGATTTTTTCCAGAATCACGACAATCTAAGAAACTTCTTAACCCCATCATCTGTAGTGACAAACCCATTTCATCTACAAAATGCACACAAATCAAAGAGTTAGTAACAAGAAAGTAGAGGATGATAAAAAAGAGATTTTATTATCCTTACCATGTTTTTCATGCAGCAAAGATTCAAAATATCCAACAACAAAAAATGCAAGAAGGGGAACAGATTGAGAGAGAAGAGTCAAAGGAGGCCATCATGCCACCCATAGCATGAAGAATGTGGAGGGGGGAAATAGAAAAAAATGAAACGACTTCAGCCCTTTTATATAGGAAAATGGACTTTTAAAGTCATTTTGAACAAAAAAGAACGACTTCAAAAGTCAAACTTTTAAAGTCATTTTTTTTAAATGACTTTAAAAGTCCATCTTTTGATGTAGTTTCCATAAAACACCTTTAAAAGTTAGACTTTTAAAGTTGTTTCCATAGAATGACTTTAAAAGCCCCATTTACTACACAGTATAGGATAATGTTTCATATAAATCGGCATTGAATCATGCATATATAATACACAGAAGCATATGCAAAAGAAGCTATTTTTCAAAAAACTTCTCAATCACTAACACAATCCATATAGCACATGTTGAAAGAGTTAATCAAAGAGTTAATCTAGAATTATTTCATCTCATTAATACAATCCATGGAGCCCCCTCATATATTTCATCTCACCAATGGAATTATTTTAGTAATATAGGGTAATTCATTGTAGTATTACCTAGGTTGTCTTCATCATAAAAATCCCTCAGACAGGATGATAAAACAATTGAGCATCTCTTATTACATCCATCTTGTACTTAAAGTACATGTTTCTCTTGAGATACCAAAATAAACAATGAACAAAGATGTAAAATATGATAGATACATTCAAAAAGAAATATAAATTTAAAAGGGGAAGTTTCCAACCATAACCTTGCATGTAAAATATATCAAGCATGCATATATATGAGACAAACAAGAAGATACGAACTAAAACTCAAATTGATATCAGATGGGAATGTATCTATATGTAATTCCAATTCACAGTTGATTTGGTTGAAGATAGCCACAATGAAATCAACATGTATGAGCTTTACTTTGCGTCTAGATGAAGACATTTGAAACTAGAAAACCAAAAATGATGTCAAAATTCTTATAACAGAGTACTACTTTTAAAGTTGGTTCTAGAAAATGACTTTAATAGTACACACTTTTAAAGTCACCCAAGAAAATGACTTTAAAAGTGGGTCACTTTTGAAGTCATTTTCTAGAAATGACTTCTAAAATCTTTTCCTGTAAAAAAATGTTATACACACTAAAGTAATTTAAGGGATTTTAACATCATTTTAGGGAAATGACTTTAAAAACATGGACTTTAGAAGTCATTTCTGTAAAACAACTTTAAAAGTTCATAATTTTAAATTCATTTTCTAAAAAACAACTTCTAAATTTCATGTTTTTAAAGTCGCTTTCTTAAAACAATGCTTTTGAAGTCATTTTTCTAAAAACAACTTTAGAAAAGCTTTCCCTCAAAAAAAAAAAAAAAGATTTGGAAATTATTTATGAAGTCAATGGTCAAAAAAATAACTTCTTTATTCCAACTTTAAAAGCATCAATTTTAGAGTGGCATATATTGAAGAGAAATTTACTCATATATGAGTGACTTCTTCCTGAGTGGCAAGAATATCCTATGAGATTTTTACTTCAAAGCATACTTTTGGATGATAAATTAGGTTATAATTTACTTGAAGACTGATAATTATGTATATATTGCCTGTAATCACATACTTACACTTTGAGTTTTGATAAAATAATCGAATATCTTTAGCACATGGGCAGACTTTTGAACTTTTGTTTATTTTTCTTAGCATGCTAAAGTTAGGAGTTTAATGAAAGAAAATTCTCTGAGATAAATAAAGGACTTTCATAAAACTTTTGAAATGTTTGTGGGTGTCATTCTTGAAAATCCTTAGGAGACTATAACTTGTCTACTAAGGGTAACCTATGGGTTTAAAGGCTTTTTGAATATGCTTAATGCAAACAACAACCCTTGTGAAAGTGGTTAGGATTTTTCAATTTTCAATTTTTATATTTTTAGTTTTGTTCGAGGACTAACAAAATGTAAGTTTGATGGTATTTGATATATATATATGGAGAAATATTACATATAACTGTTTTAATCATTAATTAATATTTATCTGACATTTTGTTAGATTAGGGTACAAATGAGAAAATTATGTATTTTTGGCACTTGAAACACTAGAAGAGAGCAACTCCATCATTTGAACAATCCCATGGTCCCACATGCAATAAATCATAAAGTTCATAAGTTCATAATGTCAAGAAAATGTCATTATCAACTTTAGCACTGTCAAAAACCCTAGGGCATCAACCAACTTTATTCATGCAAAAGAGGGTGCTCTTATCAAAAGAAAAGGTGGAAAAGCTTCTCATGCATGCATGCATGCATTCCACCACCTTTGGAGCACTTCTAAGTGAAGATAAAGGCCATGTAAGGTGTGTGACATGTGCATGCACAGACATTCAGAGACCCCACTCACTTTTTCTCTCTTAAGTCCAAGATGGGACCACTTGAGGAAATTCATGATTTTATCCATGCAAAAATGTGATTTACATGAGAAAATAAAGAATAAAAATAAGTGGAGAAGAGAGATAGAATTTATGGGAAATCCACGGTCATGGTTCATCCATAATTTTAAAGAAACAAGGGTTATGATCTACTCTACATTAGGGCTATCCTAGAAGGCATCTAATGAGAATTTGCAAGAGAGAATCAAATGAGTGCCACACTAGACCAATAGAAATATATCATGTTACACTAGAACTAAATGACATTGGTAGACAGATTTTGGGTGGGCTGGCCACCAGTTTTTAATGAGTATCCAATATGACTTCTAAGGAGACCAAAAATGTATTTTACAAGGAGAAAATGTAAGCGACCTTGAATTGTGATTGGTTAGAGAAAACAATAGTGGGCTAGGAGAGAATCAACGAGAGAAAGAGTTTGGGTAGGAAAACTGCAACAAAATCCAAGCCATCCACTCTAGGGTAAGCTTAATCCAATAGATGAAAAGAAAGGAACTGTGATGTATGTTATTTTGGATAAGAAAACTTTTACAAAATCTAAGCCACTCAATTTGAGGTGAAACATGATCCAAGCAATATTCTCCTCTTTCCATATCTTGTTTCATTCTCATCTTAATTCTCTCTTTCTATCCTCAGCCATAACCTTCCACTCTCCTCTTATCTCTCTCCACCTCTTCAACTCAAATGAAATCTCCTTGCTTTATTTCTTTCTTTCCTACTATTGTATTCAATTCTATTGTGAATGATTTTCATTAATGAAAGTAGTCATTTTTATTTAAGTTCTTAGTATTTTTCTCTAGTTCTACTTTCATGTATTATTTCTGTGCTTAAGTTTAGTGCTTTATTTATGTTTTATTATGCTTAAACCTATTTGCTTTCTTTAATCATTGGCTGGTTAAAGTAGGTTAATCTAGGTTTTAATTTAATTCATGCTAACTAAGAGTTTGTGGATCTACCCATGTTTAACTTGTCTAAACAACAATCAACCACTTATATTTTTTTATCTTTGAGTGAATCATAGTGAGGTTGTTATTGTATTTTTTATCATGATTCATTTAAAATAAAAAGGGTTGTAATAATTAACTCTAGGGGTGAACCATCTTATGTTGGAAGAGGAGATGGTTTGCACATGGATTCACCCCTATATGAGACGATCTTATCTAAGACCCCACTATGAGCAATTCTAACTCCTTACATTTCCTAGAATAGGTTATGTATATTAATTTAATACCATTTTTTATGATAGATAATATCATATGAAAGCATTCTATAATTCTTGCATTTTTAGGTTTTTTTCATTAGTTTATTACTTTTTATTGCATTTACACATATTTAATGCTTTGAGGTGAACTATTTGTTGATTAAACTATTGTAGGAATGTTTAAATAATTAATAAGGGCAATCACCCTTGCAAGATCAATGGTGGATTTCATCACTATCCCTTGACCTACCTAGGTCAATCGTCACCCATCGCATACTAGCCTTCTAAATTAAATGAAAGATCAATTAGAAGAGACCTATAACAGCCCAAGAGCTCATCAGACCCTCTTGGAAGGAGGCAGATTATTGTCACTCTAGTGGCCCCTACTTGATTACCTATGTTGGTATTTAAATGACTAGGTCTGGCAATATACTCTATGACTCAGATTACCTACAACTAACTAAGAAGGATGTGAAGTGGTTGATCAAGATAGGATATAGTTGGTAAGCTATAAGACAAGTCTAAAAGAGAGGAGGAGCTAATTAGGTTAGAAATAATTTAAAATCCTCTCCCTGTGCAGAAAATTAAGAAAATTAAATCTCAGCTTATTTTGCCTAAGGGATAGATTTATTGTGTGTGCCTTTCAGTTGTGCATCATTTTCATGATGGTTACAACATTTAGTTTAGGATTTTCTTAATTTAGTTTTTTCTAAAAAGGTACTCTTTTATTGTATATAACGATTTATTTTTGTTGTATATAAAGTTGTGTCAATTATACCAATTTCTGGTGTATGCACAACCCTCAATCCTTGAACCCGGATTTAGTACTCATAGATTCCAAGAGCGAATGGATCACAATTTGAGGGTTATGTAATCAAGTAGCTCAAATTAACCTTGCAAGAGTAATGGCAAATGAAGTAGAGGAAGCAAAGCCACTTGGGTATGATTTTACTCCACAACCCCTGAAACATGATAATATATACGAAATGGGGGCCACTTGTGATCTATCCAATACAGTGGATAGATTGGTAGATAAAGCAAATTGTCTATTTAATATATTGGATGCTTTTATGTTTACTAACGAGTCATCTATGCAACCTCAATGTGAGGTTTGTTCCATTTGTTCTAGTCTAATGCATCCTACTACTCCATGCCTGTCAAGTTATACATATACTAAATACTTTTCAAAGCATGTGATGTATTGAATGCACTCAGCAACCCTAGAGACAACTTCTATTCTAAGACTTATAATATTGGATGGGCTAGACATCCCAATCATTTACAATCTCAAGATAATCATCAAGGAGGACCAATTGGGATCCCCCTTCAATCACCCTTTTCCTAGAACCCCAGTTTCATAGCAAGCTATACCACAATAGTCATTTCCTCCACAATAGAGCAAACAATCTTTAGAAGAGATTTTTTTTTTTTTTTTTTTTTTATGCAAAGCACTCTAGAATTTTTGCAACCTATTGTGCAGTTGGAATTCTAAATGGGTTCTATATCTGTTGCATTTATAGAATGGGAAAAATAAATGTAACAAGTTGAGGTTAAGAGAAACCCATTAACACTCAGATAGTGAATATAGGACCCTACCATCCTATACCAATAATCCAGTCGAGGCACATCTCACTCATTTTAATTTTGATTCTAATATTGACACCTCCATGGTTGAAGTGCATGATTTACTAAACACTCATCCATTAATGGATACTTCTCAATGGAAAGCCCTAATAAGTCCCTTGCATTTCCTGATATTGCATTTGAACTAAGCAGTGAAAAAGCACCTAATTTGAACTTACCTTCTTTGCCAAATAATTCAACATGTGAAAGTTTAGGTTCATCTGATCCATAGCCTGTACCCATGCCTCATAAGGTGAGTTGGTTGATGTTCTGGCCAAACATCAACCAGCTCTATGGTGTACATTAGAGGATACTGAGGGTTTAAGCCCCCTGATTTCTTTGGATCACAAGAAAAATGAGCAACCCTTTAAGAAGATGCAAAGCCATCTTAACCCTGATGTACAAAAACAAGAGGAGAAAAAATTTTAGTATATTGATGTCAACATATTCTATCCCCAAGTTGACAGAACTTGGGATGATTCACCTTGAGTTATTCTCAAGAAATTTCATATCATGGTAGTGTGTGATGTTAATCCACTATCCTCTTCACAAATTACTAAGTTGAGAATGTATATCGATTACTATGAGATGATAAAATAGAGTGAGTTTTCTACAAACTCATTTTCATGTCATAAAGTTTGCATTTGCATCATTGTACATCATTACATCTGAATATAGACATCAACATATCCATGCATCATCATTGATATGCCAGTACATTTCTTTTTACCCTAATCTCTCAGCTTTATTATTTGATTTGTCCATGGTTATAGTTCTAACCATTGAGTCCAATATCTAATTTAAGTTTGGGGGCGAGGTATTTTCAAAATTGATGTGTTCATTATAGTTTTTTTAGTCTTTTTGTTCATTTTTAGTCAAAATTTTTAAATAGAGAGAGAGAGAGAGAGAGAGAGAGAGAGAGAGAGAGAGAGAGAGAGAGAGAGAGAGAGAGAGAGAGAGAGAGAGAGAGAGAGAGAGAGAGAGAGCAAATTTTTTATTTGTGTGGTAAGTTCCTTTACAAGGTTGAGAATCAGATTTTTTGGACTTTAGCATATTAATGGACTTGTATATAATTAGTTCATTTTATTATCCTTTTCCTAAAATTATTAACATTTGTTGCACAATAGCTATATATACATAGTTTAAGTTGAAGAGTAAGTATAACTTAGAAATCCTAAAGAAGATAAATAGAGATTTATCACCCATGCGAGCTTAGAGCCCTCTTTCTTTGTGAGGTTTGTTCATAAATTCAAAACTTTCTTCAAGGAATATTAATTCTTAGTTGGTCTCATTGTTCTTTGTTTTGATCAACTATTAAGAAATATAATTTAAAGACTATAACATATATCTATTGGTTTTACAGACATATTTAACTCATATGAAACCTAGGAAGTGATGAAGACCATCTTTGATTAACCCAAAGCCTTTAGCCTAACCTATATTATTTTTCACTAGTTAGCCCTTTTGAGCCTTTATATTATAACTTTTTCTTGATAGCCAATTCACCATTACCCATAATTAACCCTATAATATATCAATTACCCATTTTGTTTTGGAAATATGTAGAGATGGTTCAAGAAATATCTTGATGAAATAGTATGAACAATATAGTTCAAGATGAGAACATCTGAATGCTTCACAAAGGAAATTTTTAAAAGTTGAAAAAGGTTATATTCAAAGTCATGTAAAAAAAAAAAAAAGAGGATAACCAATGAAAAGGGAATGTTCACTCTTGTGTGCAAAAAAGAAGATTGTGAATGCTTTAGTAGAAGACCTTTATATATTTTTCTAAACAATTTTGTTTGCCCTTATACAAATTTCTTTCATAATCCTATCCTAAGCCCGATGTTTCATCCTAATAAAAGTCCTATTCGTCCTAGGGGAAGTATGGCTTGGATATGGTAATGAACGAGTAAGGATTCTAGTAGAGTTTAACAATTTTAATAGTTGGTATCGTTTTCATGAGACCATTTATCAGTTCTTTCTAACCATTTATTAATTCTTTCTAAGTTACTATTCCTCCTTACGAAATATGTGAGATAATTGGATTTTGATACACATTAATCTGCTCACATATTGATGAGAGTTTTACCTGCTTCTAAGTGACTTCTTTTCTAAATGTCAATGATATCCTGTGAGACTTGAAGTCAAAGCATACTTTTGAATGATAATTTAGGCATAGTCATTTATAGACCAACAATTGTGTGTATATTGGCTATATTCACACAAATACAAATATTTTGAAGCTTAATTAGTAATAAAATATCTTTAGCATAAGATTGTGGGCAGTTGTTCATTTTTATTAACATACTAAAGTTGGATATTTAATGAAAATTGAATAAAAGAAAATTTTCTAAGATAAATAAAGAAATTTTCATGAGAATGTTTTTGAAAAAATGTTCATGGATAGCATTTTTGGAGACCCTTATGAGACTATAACTCGTCTGCTAGGGATGATCTATGTGCTTAAAGGCTTTTCTATATATGCTAAATGCAAATTATAGCACTGGTGAAAGTTGTTAGGATCTTCGAATTTTTCATATTCTCTTTTATAGTTTTGCTTGAGGACTAACAAAATGTAAGTCTGGGGCTATTTAATATACATACATACATACATACATACATACATACATACATACATACATACATACATATAATATCCCTAAATTTAGTAGTTTAAACCCTAGATTTAACTTAAATATCACTAATTAGAGTTTATTTCACACTTTGTAGGATTATGGTACAAGTAAAAAATGCATGATTTTGGTAATTAAAACCTAAAAGAGAGCAATTTTACTATTCAAGCAATATCATGGGCCCACATGTCATAAATCATGAAGTTTGATGTTCATAATGCCAAAGGAGTGTTAGTATCAAATTCAAAATAGACAAAAACCCTAAGCCAACCTTATCCTTATTAAAGAGAGTATCAATATCAAAAGACAAGGTGACAAGTTTCCCATGCATTCCACCACCTTTGGAGAGCTTCTAAGGCTGTGCAAGGTGTCACAATGTGCATGTACACACACTTAGAGACTGAGGCCATCTTACATTCACTTTCTCCCTCATTACACTCCAAAATAGGACTACCTAATGCACTTCATGATTTTCCCATGCAAGCTAGAGTGCTACACTCCATTCCAAGTGATTTGAAAAATAATGAAAAATTTTGGTGAAGAGAAGACAATTTACAGGAAATCCACAGTCACAATTCATTTAGACTTTTAAAGAAACAAAAGCTAAGATATACTCTACATCAAGATTAACTTAGGAGGAAACGAATGAGAAGTAATTTGAAAGAAAGAATCTAGGAAGTGCTAGGGTGCACCAATAGAAATGAAAAGAGACCATAATTGAATACCATTGGTGGAGATATTTGTTGTGATCTATCAACCATATTTTAAGGAGGATTGAAACATGATTTTCAAGGGGGCTAAAAACGTTTTTACAAGGACAAAATATAGGTGAGCTTGGCTTGTAATTGGATGGAGAAAAAAATTGTGGAATTGAGAGAGAATTGTGGAAAGATAACTTCAAAGAAATTTTAGCCATCTATCCTAGGGCAAGCATGATCCAAAGGATAGAAGGAAAAGAAGAATAAAGTTTCCTAGGAGTATATGCTATGGTGAAAATAAAGGAAAAGAGAGATCAGAAGAAAAAGAGAAAATAAAGGAGCTTAGCTTGATTTTATAGAAGAGAGGGGAGGGGAAGTGGTGATTGGAGATACGGGAAACCCATTCTCAAGATGGTATCTTACGCGAAGCATAAATAGAGGAGGGTAAGCCAACTCCAACTTCAACCCCTTTTGAGTTTAACATAGAATCAAAGAAAAAAGAGGAAGAAGAAGAAGAGGAGCTCTCCCCATCTCCTAGTGCGTGAACGTGCCACACCTAATGGAGAAGAAAAACTCCACAGAGGAGATCAACCATCCATTCATTTCAGCACCTTACTTTTTCTTCTTTTCCACCATTCCTCAACGACTCTTATATCTCTCTCATCCCAAATTCCACGCACTTCATTAACTCTCTCTCTCTCTCTAATTCAACGTGTTATATCCCCCATCTCCTTTTAAACTCCACACCTCTCATCTTTACATCCTCTGCCTCTCTTTTCCTCATCCCATCTCTCTCTCTTTTTCTACCACCGTTCAATCTCAAGTATCTTACCATCACTCCATCTCTCCCACGCATCACTCATCTTCTGCTCTTCTATACTTCCTAAACCACAACGCATAACCTTTTTCCTCTCTCCCTTCATATTTCCCTTATCTCCTTTTCCTTTATATCATCTCCCTTCATCTTCTATTTTGTGCCCCATGCATACCTCATATATCCCAATACGTCATAGATCTCCTCATTCCATTCTCAATCCAATGCCCATCACTCTCTCCACTTCAAGTAATCCATCATCTCTCTTATGCATGGATGACGGTTTAAGTTGAGTGATTAAGCTAGTGGCTAGTTCAGCGATATCCTCTATCTTTGTTTGAGTGACATAATAGGAGTAAGACATCGAACGGTGGATTAAAGCATGTTAGTAATGCTGGTCGGAGCAACTTTGCAAGGACCTTGGTTTAGTGACACAACAAAGAATACCAATATGATATTGCTCTTATCCATAGGATTTAGTTTCTTTATGCTTTATGCTTTAGTTTAATTCTTGCAATACACTTACATTTGATGTCCATAAAGTAGTGTTTTCTTTCTTTTAGGGATTATTTTCCTTTTTTCTTCTATTAGTGATTATTTTCTTGCTTTAATGTTATTATAGTTTTCCTTTGCCATTAGTTATTATTTCTTGTTTACTTAACATTAGCATTAGTATATTGGTTAGTAGTGTTTTAATGATGTTTACTATGGTATAATGCCATGCTAATTTTTATCCTAGGGTTAGGTTTAGGTATGTTCAATTTAGATAATTTTGTGGTTTAAAAGTACTTCATTATCAATTTGAAGGCTAGCAAATTATGTTTATAACTAGTAATTTCTGTTGAGATATTAGTTATGTTAGGTTAATTAATTAAGTTTAGAGAATCATAGACAATTTGTACCCTAAGAAGACAAATTGTTTAATTATGCAAAATCCTAAAATAGAGAAAACATAGACATTAGGGATTTTTAAAAATAAAACCTAAGTTACTTGAATTTAAATATATTTAAGTTTAATGTGGTGGATTCTAAATCCTAGATTTAGGTAATCAGTTAATTTTATTTCTCTTTAGTGCTTTTAAGTATATTTTATTCAATTTTTTAAATTTTGTGGTTAAATTAAATTAATTTAAAATAGATTTTAATTAAAATTTCATCAAAATCCAAAAATTGAATCCTCATGGGATCGACCCTATTCTCTTACACAATCAGCTGTGCACAAAGATGTTCCTACTTATATTGAGAGTTACCCCAGAGAGAGACCCTCTTCATCTATTGCTCAGGAAATACCACAGCACACTTAAGCGAGACCTTACCTCTATTGACTTGAACAAACTAACTCCCTCCCTTCCTTTTCTTTCAGTGAGTGTAATATGTTTAGTAAGCTTCTTGTTTTCACTTGCTAGTCATAGATGGAACCATTCTCACATTTCCTCGAGACCTTTCTTTGTATATATAACTCCTTTTTCTTTTTCTTTCTCTTTTTGCCAGCAAGACAGGTCCTTTATTTGCTTTCCTTTTTACGCCAATCGCTCAAGGCGTAAGATTTATTAGTAAGAAGGTAGCCGCGGTTTTTCTGTGGCTAGATTAAATCCTCTCTTTGTTTAAGAATTCCTGATTCCCCACTAGAAGAAGATGGGCATTCTTTTTCAATTGCAAAGTTGAAGAAGGCATTCGAGTGAGATAAGCAAGGAAGCCGTGAGGCGGCATGGAGTCTAGCATTCCATCTCTAGTCCCCACGCTACAACCTGATCTTTCTTCTCATAAACCTCCCTGCTGTGCCCCCCATATTTACTACTTAGTCAAGTCCTTCCCTACTTCTATATCTTATAAGAAGTCTTCTCTCTGATCTACTTTTTATAGTATGCATTTCCAGGTATATAAAGCTAAGAAAGGATTCTAACCAAGATGCGACATCTGGAATTGGATGAGCCACGTCATTTGAATCAAGGCAGGCCCAACACAACGGAAAAGGGAATAAGGGACGTATTAAACTTGAGAAAGCAGATAGGCGCGTATCCCTGGAACCAATCAACCTGCTTCGACCAATAGAGCTAAACCCCACTAAGGGCTTTGAATTACGAGTTGACGACTAAGTTTCATTTAAACAAAATAATCCTCGAATCCCGCATGGTGAGTGGATAAACAAGGTGTAACGATGGGGAATCCGTCTATATTTATTCCGCATTCATTGATCTAGAACAAATGTACATGACCTACTACCTCACATATGCAAAAAACATATTATCTTACGAGTTTTCTTAAAATATCCCACTAAAATAGCTAGATCATCAATTTTTCCACATTAGCCTTAGGTGGGACCTAAGACTAGGATAGTTGGAACCATAAAATCGACAAAAATTAGACCAAAATATTAGAGCATTGGTTAGTTGAAACTGATGGTACAATATTAGTTTTCATTTTAAAAAACCAAATCATATTGATACTCTTATGATGTTTACACTAGGATATCTAGACCAGAACCAAAAATCAAAGAATATTAATTATTAGACTATAATAACCTTATAATGTCATTTTAAAATTAACTACATAAGAGGATTAAATAGTAGTTTTAATTTATTAAATTGCTACTAATTAATTATCTCTTTATATTATTTTTATATTGCCACCTAATATTGGGATTATTTATGGATGGCCCATAGTAATTCATCCATAGATATCAACATATAGCAATAGTACACAACGTAAAATGGAAAAAATGAAACCTATTCTCTTACCCCAAAAAGGCCAAAACCCATGTGAAACCTCTCTCTCTCTCTCTCTCTCTCTCTCTCTCTCTCTCTCTCTCTCTCTCTCTCACACACACACACACACACACACACACACCACACACACACACATGCATACAGGTAGTCAAAGTCCAATTTAACAACCCCAAAATTTTCACCGTCTGACAATGATTTCATTAGATCCTTGGATATCAATCTGGCAAATCTTCTCAATGGTGGAGATCACTTACATAGTAGATTGGAAGCCACCTTATCAACTCTCTGAGCCCTCTCAACTTCTCTCTTTCCAATATCATTGTCAAAGGAAGGAAGATAAGCAAAAATTAAAGTTACAAAAAATCCTATGCTTAATTATCAGTTTATTATATTAAATTTCTATGTCATTGGTTATCAAGAAGCTGGAAATCACACTCCTAGTGAAGAGCTTCTATATCATTTTCTATATAGAAATGGTCCTCATTTGTGGCTTCCCATGGCAATATCCAAAACCTCAATCCTCTTTATTAGATTTGTCATGACGACGACCCTCAATTTTTTATAATCGAAGCTTTGAACATTTAGATTTTGTATTTTGACAATTTGAAATTAAAATATCTTGAGCAAACAGATTAAACATTTAAATACTTTTATGTTGACTCCTTTTGTGTCTTCTAGAGCAAAGTTGCATGCCTGTTTCAGAGTCATGTCCTCATTAACTTCTTTATGCCATAGGTACCAACGTAATACTTTTAACTTTTATGTTGTTCTTCTTTTGTGTTCTTACTTGCTTATTTAATTAACAAATTCACAATTACCTGATGTATAAACAATTAAATAAAGAAAATTTATTTATAAACCTATCTTCAGCCTCTTAAATTGTTGGCTCTTTTGTATTTTCTCCTTTGGAACTGACAATACCTAAGAATCGAACAGCACTATAACAATTTTCAGACTAGAAACCTATTATCAGAAAGGTACAATATAGTATCAAGAAATATAAAACTTTAATGGTCAAATTATGGTTTTCCTTGAAACTAAACAAGAAACAAACCGAACTGGGCCCACTTACACCCTTATTTGAGACATTGTATTATCTAAGCACAATTATCATTTTATTGGTCAATAGTATTATTAACCTATTATCATAATGGATCAATCGATAAGCTTGTTTAACGATATTCAGTCGAGTTTGGAAAACATGACATATTAATGTCCGTCGGCCTCCCAGGCTTCAGGAGAAACACTGATTGGCAAGCGAAAGACTATTTTCACATTTTTCTGCACGGCAAACTTACCGAATGGCTGGTGGTACTCGAGACCACAATCACCTCATTAAGTCCATTTTCCATGCTTTTTGACATTAAACCAATAGTAGGAACTGATTTACCAGTCTATCGTATGTTCTGCTCTCCCGCCAATGGGATAATATGGATTCTGCAGATGCCGTAACGCAAATTCTCATCAGGGGGGTCAAACCATTTATAATGGGCAAATAGTTCCTGGATGTCGTATTCATTACACATTCGGCGTCTACCAACCCAAGGACTAGTGACAAAATCTAATATACAGTACAGTCTATACAAAGCAGAACTACATAGTCCACTTCAGATACACCAAAGATCTGTTATTTCTGCTAAAGCCATTACGTTTCTCCCTTTCACCAGAATTTCACCAAATCCCCAGCCACCGCCCCAAAAAATTTAAAAAGATGAGAAAAAATTATGGGGCATAGAATTACGCGCCCCTCTGGCTCACCAAGAAATGGAAGAGTATCAACCGAAGGACAAAAAACCTGAAGATATTACCCTGATGAATGTTTTACAGAAGACTAATACTGTTCTGTGGCAGCACCAACAATCCAATGACAAACTTGGGCTACTTTTTGTTACATATTACTCAGTTTCTGCCACAGGAATGAATGCACCTCGAGAAACAGCGACGACCTTACTACCGGGGTGCCACTGCCTTCTTCAGCCCTTCCCCTTCCTCCGCTGAGTCTTTCCCTTTAGAAGTAGAGGCTGAATCCGGTATTATACTATTCAGCTCTGACAATGCTAGGAGTAAAATAAATGGAATCATCGTACTGAATATGGCTCTGAACCGGTAACATTTCCACCATTTACCCCGACCTCTGATGGAGAGTTACTGAAAGGCATCAATGAACCCTCGTCTCCACTAGACTCCTTCGTAGATGGAGCCTTATGCGAGCAATTAGAACAACTACTAGAAATTGCGCGTTCACTTTCACTTTGCAGTTCATCTGGAGCACTATTCCCATCTGGGAGGTGGAGATCATCGGGCATTGCCATATTTTTACCAGGTAAATCCACATGGGTGCAAGCTGAACAGGCAACGGAAACAGCTACAGAACCACCATTCAAGTTTTTTTCTAGCCTGTGTTTCTTTGTCAACCCAAGCTCTTCATTGTTGGTGTCAGAAGTTGATTTCCGTTTTGTCTTGGGAGCGTCCAGCACTTCATCATCTACAGTTGAATTATCCGGCTTACTACCAGAAGGTGGATTGCAGTCTTCATCATCATCATCATCATAGTCAACAAGCCCGCCGGATACTGGACTACAAGTGCAAAGATCATTAGGTAGGATATGATTAGTGCCAACAGAAGAAGAAAAAAACAGCATATAGAATTGAAGTGAAATTGCATTTTTACATTGTAATACCTAAATGGCTGGTAGCTGACATTGGCGGTTCCATTGGGCAGAACAGGTGGTTCTGGTTGATTCTGTGCGTGTGAACTACGAGCAGATATAGAATCTTCTTCATCACTGATAAAGTATCAGGGTTAGCAACTAGAATTTTGATCTAGGGGAGCAAGCACAGGAGTTAATAACAAGTACAGACCTGTCCTCATTGAAGTAATCCTCTTCTTCTTTCTCAAGTGCACGATCATCAGCCCGCTTTCTAGAGTCTACCATGTTAAAGGTGTTTCTTGTTTCACATTTCTCTAGGGACTAAACAAATGCATCATTGGGTCAGATACCAGGAAGAAGTGAACTAAGAAGTAAAGCTGCATAAAGAAAGTCCAGAAAAAGTTTGCTTAAAAAATAATTAATAAAGGTTGGGATTTCAATAATGAAAAGGACAGAGGTTTGCTTTAGGAAAATGATATCAAGACATATACCTATGGATGCCACTGGATCCAGGTAATCACGTGTATTTACTTTCCATCATCTTGGAGGATTCTAGTTAAATTTAAGGCTGCCACGGGTGTGAGCGGTCCGGTTCTGGTCCAATTCCATCGAATACCATGATGGTAATATTAAGATTTTACATTTAGCTGTACTGTGCTGTTCCAAAATTTGGTTCCTAGTCCGAAAACCATTCCCATACCACCAGTTCTTGGATATATAACAGTTCTAATACATAAAAGCGAAAACTGCAAAAGACAAAAGATTAAGATAATGAAAGGTAGGTTGTGCATTATCTTTATTTATTTAATTATTTGCATACCAAGTACTCGTATATTTGTTGTCCAACTACTATATAGGCAAATAAGAATACATCATAAGAAATAACATAAAAATTAAAAACACATCATATTGGCAGCTAGAGTATATAGAAGTTAACTATAACACGAATTCAAAATAGCAAACAATTATGTTTAGGGGTTTTGGTTTTTGGAGGGAATAGCATGTTTTTGTCTTTGGTTCACCCTTTTATAGTAGCCATTACACCCAATTAAAAGTCCATATTTACAGATGAACCACAATGGGCCATCCATAAATAAGTGCTATATCAAATACTAATTTAAATTTAAAATAAATTAAATATAAAAATAATTTTAAAAACTAGTTAGTAATATAATTTATTAGACGTAAATTATTATATTATCCTCTAATATACTAAAATTTAAAATAATATTGTAAGGATATTTCTCTATGCCAATTAATATTTTTCAGTTCTTAGTTCTTATCCACGTATCCTGACATCAACTGATACTATACCAATAAGATTTGGTTCTTTAAAATGAAAATCATTACCATACCATTGTTTCCAATTGAATAACCATACAAGAATTTTTCAGTCTGATTTCTGTCCATTTTGCAGTAACAAGTATACCGCCGTACTTGAAGCCATTTGCATTTTCAAAAAGCTGTCCATGCCCTGTTGGCATGCCAACAGGGTTCTGGGTGCAGTGAGGTCCTCCAGCAGATTCCTTCCTCTTAACTTAACACTAGAAACTTTTTTCGACTTCTGCATTCGCCCTTTTTTGCAAGTTCAGCCATGCTCCAAAACCTAAGATAACATAATCTACTGATAGTGTTCCATCCACAGTCAAATAGCAATGGCCACCACAAAACAACTTATGTCAGCCTGCAGCATCCTTGTGGGAAAAGATCGAACATCTATTCTAAGGCTAGAGCACTTTGTGAAGTTCAAAATTAGCTCCTAATATGGGTTTTCTTTCTTTGCAGATTACAGGAGATTTTTTTTTTTTTTTTTTTTCTTTTAATGGCTAGATTACAACAGATTTGCAAGTGATTATAAGCAGGTTAACGAAAATAAGAACAACAGAATGGAGCTTGAAGAAGTACAAGATGGGCCACTTATGTGTGCTAAAGCAGCTGAAAACGATGTTGCCTATGTACTCTCAGATGAGCCATCAGGTTCTAGATAACTGCTTTCTGGTCATCCTCCCATTTGAATTTTTGGATATTTTGAGGATTTTATCTCTGTATTTAATAATTGATTTGTTTTTTGTCCATATAATTATTCTTCTGCCCCTTCAAATAAAAGACAACAAGAAAAAGCCTCAAAAGAGAGATTCACCTGCTCATATTTAACTTTCTTACTCTCAGATGAGCCATCAGGTTCTAGATAACTGCTTTCTGGTCATCCTCCCATTTGAATTTTTGGATATTTTGAGGATTTTATCTCTGTATTTAATAATTGATTTGTTTTTTGTCCATATAATTATTCTTCTGCCCCTTCAAATAAAAGACAACAAGAAAAAGCCTCAAAAGAGAGATTCACCTGCTCATATTTAACTTTCTTACTCTCAGATGAGCCATCAGGTTCTAGATAACTGCTTTCTGGTCATCCTCCCATTTGAATTTTTGGATATTTTGAGGATTTTATCTCTGTATTTAATAATTGATTTGTTTTTTGTCCATATAATTATTCTTCTGCCCCTTTAAATAAAAGACAACAAGAAAAAGCCTCAAAAGAGAGATTCACCTGCTCATATTTAACTTTCAGTGCATGGATGGTCCCCAGATACTCAAACTTTGCTAACTGGTCCCAGAAACAATCAACTATATAGAAAATTAAGGTTTTGAGGTTTTCCTGCCCAAAATAAAAATTACCATGAGAAGAATTAAGCAAATAAGGTTATGTATGTAAAACAATCACACAGTTGAAGTGCAGGAGGCATAAGAGAGAAACTCACATTACGGATATACTCTAGAAGTTCTAAAACGGCAGAGTTCAACAGATTGTAACAATTGCCGTTACCAATGAAAGCCTCTACAACTGGTTTGAAAAGGTTGTTCTTCACAATATGTCGGATCAAATGCTCATCCTGCAGATTAATAAAAAGTTGACATTATTTTACCCACTAGCATATATAAGTGAACAATAAACAACCCCACTATTATATATATATATATATATATGTGTGTGTGTGCATGACATTTTAACCTCGGTAGATTTATATAGAGACCTAACTTTGAAAGAAAATTGGTTAGTCGCATCCCTTGATTTCAATACTATCCACCCCATTTTTCCTTATTGTAACAGTGGCTCTGTTTTTTATATTCATGGCCCTTCTTCTTCAGACTAACAAACAGCCCTAATCTCTTCCATATTCACAGGCCAAACAGAGTCCTGCTGCTTCCAATACCAACATCCCGAAATAGCCCTCTTCTTTTTTATACTAGCAGCCCTTTGCATGTGGTTAATTAAAAAAAATAAAATAGTAGTTAAACAAAGATAACTCGTTCTCATTTTCTAGTAATGTTAATACATTTTAATCATTTTCAATTGATCAGGAAACCAAAACCAAAATTAAAAGATTGCAATATTCAACCCCCTACCAAAACCATGACCGAGACGAAATTGACAACTTTGATAGGGCAGCCCATTGCACATAGCTCCTGCATATGCGAGGTACGGGACGGGCAGACCACAAAGGGTCAATAGTATACAGCCTTACCTTGCATTTTTACAAGAAGCTGTTTCTGCATCTCGAACCCATGGTAGATGCATGATACATATAAATACATATAACAGTTTAGCAGTCCAGTAATGACTTTTGGGAAAAGCTAAGTGAATCTTATGTACTGAATAATGGTCTAGCTGATGTCAAGCTCCCAAGGGTATTGCTACTTCTACTGGACTTCCAGAAAACATAGTCCGCAGTCCTCTGTTTCTGTTTTTTTTGTTTTTTTCAGTTCTCTGGTAGGTAGTCTAGAGCATATCTTGTCACCTTCTGAAAAATTCCAAATATTCTAAAAGCTTATACCCTCACACAAGTTTAACAAACTTCTAGTTTACAAATTGAAAATTACATACTTCACATTGTGAAAAGATCCAAGAGCAGGATTGCACATGGAGCAGACAGAGTAATCAAATAAATGCTCGGTATTCATGCACTATGTCAATTCATCTCTTCTTTACGCAGATTCAAGAAGCCATAATGCAGCAGCAATTCATCAAATGCCAAAACTGAACATGGCAATTCCTAAACCACCTAGATAAAGGGAGCAAAAAAGGCATTAAAAGATACTGCTCCACTAAAACCAGAAATTCAACCTGTAAATAACTATGACATTTTTTATCAGATAAATCCATTTAATGTCCAAGCCCAACTCTCTAATTTTAACTCTTCCCCATCTGCAGACATTTCTAAGTGCTATGATGAGACAAAGCAAACTGTTAAAATCCATCTCTACATTTTGAATATTGAGGCTACCATAAGACCTATTTGGATTTTCCATGAACTCAAAATCCAAAACAACCACCCTGAGCACTGTCTAACTTTAACTGTATACAGACCCAGGTACCTGGAACCAAGTATTTATCACCCCATGGTCATGCCAAGGCTCTCGTTATACCCCTGAACCCTGGAATTTCCCTCATCAACAGAATTTGAATGAACGAGCAGTCCCTCCTTCCCTCCCATCCAGAGGGTGGTGCCTTCGGATAGGGTGAAGACTTTTCAGTGGTATTGAATTACTAAAATAAGGCATTTCTTGGGCAAATAAATAAGTGGGCAACAAATAGGTAAGTAGCTTGAGCATCTCAGCCACAACCCCACAGCAAAAGCTTGCATCTTGTAATTCCCACTGCAGGAAAACAGAACACATAAACAAGACCACCCACTTTGTACAGAATTGAGGGTTATCCTGAAAACATGACTCCTATTTTCATACAAGGGGTTTTTTGCATATATGAGGAAGAAAGGGAGGGGCCATGGCCAAGAAAAAGTAAGCCAACCACAGAGGACATGGGGAGAGATGTGCAACAAGTGGAAGTTACAACAGTGAAGGTCAATCAAGTTGGGATCTAGAGGCTGTATAGTTAATCAACATAGAAAGCTACAACCATTGTGTCGTCAAATAAAAAAGAAGACCACATCAGATCAGTAACTACCTGATTAAAGGTCATTTTTCAGACAACCCATTCCTATTTAGAAAGTAAGAATTTGTTACAAATAAGGGTTAGCTCCGTGTCTTGCTGCCCATAGCTTTTTATATCAATTTGCCCGCACCAGACAAGAAACTGGAATGCACAAGTAAGATTTAACATATTTACACCACCAAAGGACAGAAAAATAATACTCACATTGCGGGAAATAATAGTGCGGAGGAAGCGAACAGCAGCAACCACCAGATATTTTTCCCTTCTCCGGGTTAGAGACAAAACCTTTTCTATTATATTATTGAGAAGAAAGTTGCACCTAAACAGAAAGAAAGAAAGAATATCATACAGGAGTCAGCAGCCTAACAAGTCAACAGCATCAATGAACTATCAGGAATGCATCATAAAATTTGACTCTCACTTTATCCGGTAGGGATGGTGAAGAACACAAAAGCACAGGAGTTCGCAGATGTTTGACAATATTTCAGGCTTGGTGACAGCCTGAGTTTCAACTCCTCCACAGACTGCAGATTTACCAACTCTTCGAGCAAAGCCTTTTGGAGGACATGAAGCTGTTATAACATCTACTAACTGATCCAGATATCTTTCATAGAAAATCTCTATAATTGCATCCCTCTGAAACAAATAAGAAGTTAATTACATATTCTGATGCATATAATAGATAAAGGGAAAGCTTGGGCAATGCTTAGCATATAGGGAAGTGAAGATAGAGATATCCTTACATTCCAATTTCAGCGCTAAGATTTTTCCAACAATTCAGACGCAAAAAAAAAAATAATCAACACAAATCAACAATGAATTACCTGCATAAATAAACTCGAATAGGTAGTAGATACTACGCGCAAA
Organism: Warburgia ugandensis; assembly: GCA_035236585.1. Taxonomy (NCBI): domain Eukaryota; kingdom Viridiplantae; phylum Streptophyta; class Magnoliopsida; order Canellales; family Canellaceae; genus Warburgia; species Warburgia ugandensis. The sequence continues at coordinate 58,420,751 of CP141128.1, forward strand.
ATACAAATACCAGAATATGTTAAACATATGTGTGACATGACATAAAATACACAAAACATAATTGATATGATAATTTTGTAAAGTTATATTGTTGCAGAATTCACTAGAAAGGGTAATTCTGTAAACATAAGACAAGAAATGAACAGCAGGATCCAAAAGAGCACATAGAATTTCAGTCAATGTAGAAGAAAAGGCAACCATAAAAGTCCAATTGTGTTTGCAAAATCAAGAACAAGTTCAGTGCTGGCACAAATGGCACTTGCTATAAGAAGCAGGGGTAGATAATGCAATTGCTGCTTGTGTTTTCCGGAACCATGGCTCAAACAATCTGGTTTCATATTTGTGTTAAGTTATCAATTTTATAATCCACAACTTTATCCTCCAGTGTTTTGACTCAGCATATAAAGATTTTCAACACCCCAACTAAAGTTGTGTCCATTGTTCTTGAACCATTGTAGAGCAGGAAGTCAAAGCAGTGATACTGGATGCTTAAGTTAAGAATAGACCCCATGGCTGTCAAAAAGAACTAGATTAGAGGAATTTTATCTGATTATTTAAAGAAGTTTCTAAAAAAGAGGTTTTGGCTTGTGAGGAAGTTTTATGAAAATAGCTGCCAGAAAGAGTTTACTGTTTCAAGATGATAATATCCAACTAAGGCAGCATTGGCCTAGATTGACGAGGCAGAGTGTGCTCATCACATGGCACAGGGCAACCAGGCTGCCACTTCTTCATGTTAGTGTGTGGTTATGGGACAGTAAGCAGTAGAGTTGAACAGTACATCATCCCACCACAGAGATAAGAGGCATGAGGCCCCCACAAATTAACTCTAAGAAGATTCTACAAATATCCCTTCAGCATCAACAATGCAACCAATAAGCATGTTCATTTGCTTCTTTCCACTCTCCTGTTGGACATGAGGCATGCCCTTATATATTCCTTTTTTCTGAATGGACGACAAGTGGGTTCTAGTGACAACATCCTAATTGTGAGACAGCAACCACCTGGGCCAAATGCTCAAAACCACCTTATACTTCCACATCATCTCAAGTCATGGATCAGTAGTTGCTTTCTTCCACCAAGGCCAACATTGAAAGAACTATATAGCATCACACACGCAATATGCCATGACACTATTGAAGAAGCTTGCCTCCTAATTCCCTTGGTTTGTCAAACATCTGTGATTTCTTCTTTGTGACTGGAAACCCTCAGGGCTCCAAAGGCATCAGAAAGTCTTACCTTTCCTCAGAAGTTACATAAGGAACATAGCAAGGTGTTTTTCCTGTAGCCCCTCGTGAACCTTATTTAAATTATTTTAATGCATGCTGGTGGATTTACAGCCACAGCCTAAAAGTTATAGCAACATGCCAAGGTATGGCATGTGATTAATGCAAGTTGAGGCCAAAATATATGAAAAATGTCTGTGCCCACAGCATGCACATGCACGCATGCAGAAATAGGGAGACAGATAGCCAACCACAAACACACGCGCGTCTACCTAATAAGGTACACACACACCGACATATAAACATGCACAGGTATGTCTATTTGCATGTGTCTCTATGTATCTATTTAACATGTGGGTAGCCCGATGCACAAAGCTCCCACTTAAAGGGCGGACTCTGAGGGTCTATAATATTAAATAGATACATGCACAAAATCCAAGAAGCATCATTGATGTTTCCTCCTCTTTCCACATGAGGAAACTTAAAAGTCTGTTAGTGACTACTCCAAAGAGTATTAAGTCAATCATCCATTCAAAGTCAAAACCATAAAGTAGAATCTGGTTTTGCAAATATGAAACACAACCTACAGAGGCAAGTGTATTTTTCATAAATTTTAAGTTACCCATAATGCTTTTCAGGAAACCCAGGAAAATTAACGTCATATGACGACTAAATTAACAGCTGAGCAGTGTAAGATTCAAAACCTTAAAACATGACATAGGTTAAAGACTGATGACTTAATCAAGATACTACAGCCTGTAAAGCAGAAAGAAAGGTAGCCCCTAACTAGAAACACTATAACTGAGCTAAAATGTAGTAAGGTCACCCCTTTTCCACCAAAAGATCTGACTCCGCATTTCATGTCTCTCTTCTTGAGACATGTACCACCTTTCAGTCTATAAGGCACAAGAATTAATGGTTGTAACAAATTGAACGCTATTCTCCATAAAGTAACTGAATGCAACTCTTATCTGCTAATATGCTCTTTATGCTAATGCATTTCCATGGGCCACTGCAATCAACATTCTGTTTTCTCTTTCATATCCTAAAGCATGGAAAAAAGCATGAGATTTGAGTAAAAATCAGATGAACATATTATACATCTTAAGAAAGAGACAAAAAAGGGCAGACCAAGCTCCCGTGTATGTGGGATCTGGGTAAGGGGCAGACCACAACGGGTATATACTATGCAGCCTTGCATTTTTACAAGAGGCTGTTTCCACGCCTTGAACCCGTGACCTTCAGGTCAAACGGCGACAACTCAACTGTTGTGCCAAGAAGAACTAAATTCAATTACAATCAATAAGAAGAGAATCGAAAAAGATTACTAAATCTCAGTTACACTATAACCCAAGGCACCTGTGATCCAGATAATGTGTACGAGTCCAGCAGAATGCGGATAATTTCAAGAAACTGGCAATGCATGTCATCCCCGAAGTCTGTTATCATACATTTAACCTGCAAATGAACCTTCACTATTAGCATTCAGGTAAGCTTAGTTACATACTAGCATCAAGAAGATCCACAATTGACATTATTATGTCATAAAAGCAATACATTACATGTTGGATGTTAATGAACTCATTAAGGCAAGTATAACGATGAAAACTATCCATTGTAAAGAATGAAAATGAATCTCCATAACAAATCTCTAGTTACACTGGTCTTCAAAGAAAAACAAAATCAATAGTATTAGAAACTTCCATTAAGGATTATGCTTCTGTGAACTGAGACATTGACAGAAATTCACAAAGATACATACCAGAAGTCCAAAAAGGGAATTGCCTTCTTGTTGAATGACATACGTTCTTAGAAGATTTGGATCTTGATTAAGGAAGAGAAGGAGGATGTCTGTCCTGCATTTTCATGAGACCAGATATTTTAATAGGGTAGCGGTAGGAAAAAACAAATGCAGACAGTCCCCATGTCACAAACTTTGGTCATGAAGGTACTAACAAAAAATCCACAAGAATCTGCATAAGTTCAGTTACCCAGACAACACAAGCCTTTTGTCTTGGCTCCGTAATACATCAGTGATGATGTCAAAGATGCCTTCATTCACAAGATCCCTGTAAAGCATATATAATTTAACATGTAGTCTGTTAAAGATCAATAAACAATACTTTTGATGGAACCTCCACAAACCTGACTATTAAAGGCACATGCCCATACAAGCACAAAAAAAGAGAGAGGAGGGGGGAGGGGGGGTTACTTTTATGTGGGTAGAATGAGAGGATGCATTAATATGTGACACGTTCATCCTACTAGGAAGTTCTCTTATGAAATACAGATATTCTGCATAAAATAAACCTAACAATTTCCCAGTATCATACTTCACAACAAATGATGCCTGAATGAGAATACAAATACAAGCACTGCCACATGAAACGGTAATATAACTTGGATATGTTGCGTGCAGCGTGCATGGCGTTTCCCACACTTATCACATACTTCATACATAATAAACTCCAAAACCAAGTGTTAGTTCTTGAAAGAAGAACGATACATTTCTCCAATATATAATTTTTTAACATGAAGGGGTGTCTTGGCACAATGGTAGAGTTGTCATTGTGTGACCTTGAGGTCACAGGTTCAAGGTGTGGAAACTACCTCTTGCAAAATGCAAGTTAAGGCTTCGTACTATAGACCCTTGTGGTCCACCCCTTCCCCGGACCCCGCATACACAGAAGCTTCGTGCACCAGGCTGCCCTTTTTCTAATTTTTTTAACATTGATGTATGCTTCATAACATTTTCCAGACTTGCCTCATAGTTTGCAAGCATTGAGCTTAAAAACTCAAGCATTAGTTCTTCAAAGAAGAAGAACACATGCCTATAATATGTTTCTTCACTGTTAACAGAGACAGTTTCAATTATATGATGTTTGACAAGAGAGGTGGGATGCATGTCAGCTTGAATTACTAGTTTAATGTTCATTTTATAACTAGGAACTCATAATACAAATACAGATTTAGAGTCACTTTTAGTTCACAGGGGAGACTGGCCTGCCAATATTGGCGGTTGCTCAGAGATTTAGTAGTTTATAATGAAGCCCAAGCGAGTGCCTTGATCAAGGGACTAAAGTTACCCTGCATGTATCCCTCGTGACAATTTAAGGCATAAGAAGGTTCTGGTTTCAAGTTGCCAAAGCAGATATTTTACTTCCACTCCATTCAGACCAGCTGGGTGCACGTGGATGTGAATATGTGTATGTGTTTAACTGTATGTGTGTTTAACTCAGTTTACATGGATGTATATATACATATACGTTCACATCTATCACATATTTAAATATACAAATATGAACTCCCTTCTTATGAAATTGGAACTCCTCTCTATATTTGAAATTGTCTATTTGGTTCATAAGATACTTCACAACTCTCAAAGTCAATTACTAAAAGCCAAAGCGATGTTACACACACGTGTATACATAAAGAGAAGTGATGTTATATATACACACAGCTATAGGTACAGTGTGGGTAACCCGACGAAAAGATAAAGCTAAAGGCCCAGAGTCACAGCAAAAGCAACCATTCATCTTCAAAGATGCCCCCAAAAAAAAAATTACTCCACTGGAAAATTGTAGCTTTTGTTCTGGATGTAAATGGAAGGCACAAGAATAAATAAATATTACAAAAGATTTAACCAGGCAAAGATTTGGATTATGTGAATGAAAATTTCCAGGCATGACCTATATAAGGTAGGTCCAGAAGATGAATGGTTGTATCATAGAAAAACGAAGGAGCCACTTGTCAAGTAGCCACTGTAAACATATACTTTTTTATCACAAATCATACTTGATTATCCCTTACAAATGTTGCCCCCAACCCCCAAAATCAATTGTCACCATCTAAAACGGAAAGACTAAACATCATATATCTATGGAGGCCTCCACATATCGACTGATACAGTCATCACTAACCATACAAGTATAAGTTAAACAAACTCAATAACTAAAATAATTACATACCTAAATAGTCGCAGTTGCTGGACCAACTGTAGGCTCTTGCTTAAACTACAAAACTCTTGCAAAAACAATACCTGTTCCAGAAAGAAAAATAAACAATAGATATATAAATGCCAATTTTCAAAAACCAGACAAAGCAGGCAATTTTTTCTTCTTCTTCACTGATAACTATAAATTAAAGTTTTAACAATTGGACCAATTGTAACCAGAAACTATTCTAATCATCACACTACATCTATGAGAGTACTTTTTATTTAACAAAAAAATTATGACTAGAAAACAAACAAACAAAACCAGTTCGGCCACTGAATGATACTGAAATTGGAAGCAATAACAGTTGAACAGTTACAACCAGAAACTACTCTAACAATCATACTACATCTATGAGTGTACTTATTTCACAACCTAATTATGACTATTTTGTAGTTTCTTTTTGTGTGTGTGTGTGTGTGTGTGTGTGTGTGTGTGTGTGTGTGTGTATAGGTTCGACTTTTACCATGTAAAACTAGTGTAACAGTCTCATTATTAAGAGTACATGTGAAATGCAAACTCAACAAGTCCTTATTCCATCTTTCGTTAGATAATACCATCCGGCAATTAAGCTCTCATAATGCCACCTGATGCCATCAAACCTTCATAGTTAATCTCACAATTTATTTGACTAACTATGACACCTATAGTTAATAAGGTCTAGTGTTTCATCAATTTATTAGGCGAACTACCATCATAATATACCTTTTCTGGACTAAAAGGCAAACATAAAAGTCAACAAAAGCTAAGGGAGCAAAGCCCAAGCTTTTTTGTTTCTTCATCATTACAGCTCCTTACAATCTTCCCCATGCTTGGTACAGATTCATCTCCTACTTTAAAAAATGATACACAGAGCTCCCTGATGAAAGTGGTATGTGGTTAAGCTTTCTCAACAAGCGGAAACAGAGAAAGACTTCTTCCCTATATAGAGCAAAAAGTTGCTGATGAATTTGATAGAGAACATATGCCTTTGACCAATTAAATGAGCACAGATCAGCCCAACCAGTCTTCCAAGATCAGTTCATAAAGGTTAATCATTTCTCTATCGAAGCAGTATGTTGGAGGAGATAAAACTTCATTTTGTCAAGTTAAAGCCACAAGCTCCCACATGATATGATAGCACTGAATCGAAATGATCAAGAACCCGCAAGGTCTCACTCTTATTAGATTCAGGGATCTCATGAATACAGGGGAGACATCACACATGTTTACATTCTCATCAATACTGACCATTACCACTATCACAAGTTCAGCAGCAAAATGAATTTTGGCAAAGAAGAGGGGTTGAAATTCCCATTGATTCAACATTGCACAATAGCAACAGATGATTGAAGCTGAAGCCAGATTTGTCGAATAAAAGAGTAATTCCCCATTAATTTCAAAATCTGACAACATCGATGAGCTCTGAGTTAAGTAGGTTCCTCATATCAAAGGGATCTTCACCTCGACTGTCCCATGTTGTGTATGAAGAATCTAAGTTTCATGGTATCAAGAGAGATGCTCAAAGCAATGGATCCAGAACATCACTTTCCAGTCATTCCAACATTGCATGAACAGCCATATATTAATGAGTGCGAGGTGATCTTAGTATGCTACCTGAATGAACTATGGTTATCAAATGATTGAACAAAGCTAACTGAATGACTCTGGTTATCAAATGACTGAACAATGCAAGCCGTGTGGATTAAGTGTAACTGGCTATGTGTCTCTCCATTTTGCAAACGTATTTGTAACCAACACTAGTCAGTCTCATAACAATTAGGGTGCTCCAAAGAAGTCATTCAATTTTGTCTTGTGGAGTCTCAATGCCTTGCTTTTGTTCGACCTTTGATGGAATGATCTGTCTCCAACCCACTATGTCTCAATCTTTAATAGTACCTCCATCATTCAAAGAAAGAAAGTGCAGTAATAAATTCATTAAGCTTCCACAGGGAAAAAACTGAATAAATGACAGGTTCACAAATCCAAAATTAGGGTAATAATGATTGTCTTGCAAAAACTGGGAAATGTTTGAACATGGAACCATTGGTGGAGTATAATATGAGTGACTTTCAAGATTCTTAATCAACTATCAACAAAGGAGCTTTCTCTTTATCTTTAGTTTCAAAATATGCTTCAAATGAGAGCATAAGGTAGTCCCAACAGTAACGGACTTAATTGCATGAGAAGGTGAAGAAATCTGGCAATGTTTAAGAATGAATAAATAACTTTAGATCAATGTGTATAAATATATGAATTTGGTTTACCCATTTCCAGACCATGTTACATGCCACATAAGTTATCATTTTTCACCTTGATGGCACCAAAAATAGAATCTGAGTTTCCCCATGAACAACTAGCAAGTAAAGTAAGTCAAAATGACTTGTCATGATAACTTAGCAACAGCATGATGCACTGATGCCTCACAAAATTTTTTGGAAATATGAGAAGCCATATGACAAGCAGTGATAATGTATCAAAACCATGAACACTCAACTTCCTTCTTTTCCCATATAGATATGATGATATAATTGTGAATGATTAGCAGGTCAAACAAGCCTCAATGACTTGTCATGATAAGTTAGAAACAACATTATACCTTGATTCCTAGAGAAAAGTATTAGGAAAATGAGAAGTCAGAATCATATGTAGTGATAAAGCAACAGAACCACAATTCGTCAAGCTCTTGCCCCTCCCATATAGGTTATGATGATACAAATGATGAAAGACGAAATATATGCAAGTCATAGTAGAAACAATCAACAAGGAGGTGTCACCATCTAAGTACCACAATCCAAAACCAAATGATGAAAACAACATCTCATGCCAATTTTAGCCCAAGTAAAAATAAAATGCTGTATTAATTTTCAAAATTCTTCAGAAGGTTAAAGACGGGAAGGGATATATCCATCAAAACTATCATTACCAAATTCTTCTTTGATTCTTCAGAAGTTGTGGATGATCTCATTGTGGCGAACAGTTCTTGTATAAAAGTGCTATCATCTTTCAACAGAGAAACAACCTACAATAAAATTGTATATTAGTAATCTGAAAGCACCTACAGAGAAGTTGAACAATTTTAAATTGAGAATCTCACAATAGCATTGTTTGCATGAATGATTGAATTGAGGTTTGCAACTGTGGCCTCATCCAGTAATCTCGGTAAAATAACATCCTACAATCATTGAACATAGCAAGGTCACCAAGACAAGTAGCAAACAGATAATAATATTTATAACGGTAGTAAGGGCAGCCGTGGTGCACGAAACTCCCGCCTATGCAGGGTCTGGGAAAGGGGCGGACCACATGGGCCTAAGGTACACAGCCTTACCTTGCATTTTGCAAGAGGCTGTTTCCACGCCTTGAACCAGTGACCTCAAGATCACACGACGACAACGTCTACTGTTGCGCCAAGGCTCCCCTTCTAATATGTATAACAGTAGTCACAACAGTAACAGAGGAATACGGCTCAAAGTCCAAATAAGAGCTTCCACACCTTGATATAACCAAGTCTGTATGTTTGATGTATTTTTGACAGGACAATTGGATCTTTGATGGGGATTGCCTAATACAAGAGGATATAACATCATCAGTAAAACTCAAAAGGATAAAGCACCTTTGATAGTGATCATCTCTCAATAAAAAGAGAGAAAAGGTAAGGACAAAATACCTCCTTGAAAACCACATGCTCTTTTAAGAAAGCACGATGATGCTGAACTTGAGGTACCTCAGGATCATCTGCAGATTACAGAATCATAGTACGTATAGACAGGACATGTTCATAGCATGATTTTTCTTTAGTAATTGGTACAGCAAACAAAATCACGACATTAAAAGATGACAATTATATTTTCATGCAATTAGTATTACTACAAGGATGACAAGGATAGTGAAAACCTTAATAGAACAAGAAGCGATCTTAGTCACTTCAACTATTCCATATGAAATCAACTAAATGAAAAATGATTATAATAGCTGGATACTTCTCATGAGTAAATATTAGAAGACAAATAAACCAGAGCAAACAATCATCCTTAATGGGAGCGAAAAGCCAAAGAGGAACATCATACATGCCATCATCATAACACAATCTGTCTATGAATTTCTGTCCAAGTACAGCTCAGATAGTAAAGGATCAATAGGATTTAAACAGCTGCAAATGCTGAAACCCAGATTTACGCTTGATGATCAGATTGGAAGGAATTGACTTTCGTCTTGTTTTAGGCAGCAAAATTGATGAAATGGTCTACAAAACAAAATAAAAGCCAAACCATTCATGACAATACGACATACTCTGTTACACATGACAGATAACTACAGCATGTTTTCTAAAATTATTCAGAACGAGAGAAATTATATCAGATAAGCAGGGACAAGCATACAGCCTTTAATAATAATATACAATCATGGTGGTAAAACTCAAAAGACAGACTCAATGCAAACTTTACCTAAAAGGAGTCGACATGACTTGACACGAAGAAGAATACAGCTTAGAATGAATAATGCTGCCACGTCATTTAAATAGTAATTTTCTCCAACTTATCACAAACAATGTCATGGCAGGATGTTTAAAAGAGTTCATAAGCCAAAAGTCGTAGGTTTGCAGCTTCTGCAACTCATTTTTGCACTAATTTCATGCCATATAACCAGATGTCACTCAATTTCAAAAAACTCTGCTGAACCAATAATCTTTGACACTGGATGTACAACCCCTAAAGAAGAGACTCGTCCATAGTCAAAAAGCTTACAAAAGCACAAGTATAGGAAAAATAAAATAAAATGGGCACGTGCAGGGTCTAGAAATAGTAGGTGCTTGCTTCGTCTAAACAAGGAATTGACTCCCTAAATGCATTTTTTCTGGAAAATGTAACAATTTCATCCGTACCTTAGGCCTTGAGTACTAGGCAGATGGTCCATACACAACCTACTAATCAGTAACCATCCTTTCTTTGATGTAAAGCAGTAGGTTGTTAACTCGATCATTCCAGCCAGAACAGCTAGATTCATCCAACAGAAACCAAAAGTCCCATTCTTGTCTGGTCATCCATGAGAGAATGTTTCGCACATCAGGAATAGCCCATTCCATCATGTGCAAAACCACCAATTTCTGGAAACCAGTCCTGCATTGGACTGGAGACCCCAAAAGCCATTTTCAGTTTGCAAGGAACAGCCCATTCAAGCCAGTGTGAACCACGTCAAAAGGTTTCATGGAAAAGATGACACCATTTTTTGTGCGGATAGTCATCAAAGCTCTATGAGAACTTTTAAACATGAAGTTACTCATCAGCGGTGAGTGTCATACTGGTATCTGCAATTATCTAATAACCCACAAGATTTCAATTTGCAAATATGTTGGGAGGCTATGGAACTTATTCAACATGCACTCTTAATAATTTTTCATGGTGTTTAATGGCACCCCCACTATTCCAGATTGTAAATTGATGCGATTTTCCATTAGAAAATTACACTGGAGTTTTAATAGCTCTACTTATTTAAATGTGCTAGAAGATTCTAGGAACCGTCCAAATTCCCTTGTAATTAATTCTCAACAAATTAATTTAACTCCTAAGGTCTTCTCCCAACTGATTTAAATGCTATTTAGTAAATCCAGTGCCTACCATTGCTTACATAATGAATAACTGGCAGTAATGCTAGCAAGTCCTATTGACAATTTGTTAACCAAAAGTAAAGGATTGCAACATTGGAAATTGTAGTGTGTGGGATTGCTTAAATAGCTGCCATCAAATTAATTTGAAGGGGACCCTTGGCGAAATGGTAGAGTTGTCGTTGTGTGACCTGGAGATCACAGTTTGGAGGTGTGGAAACAGCCTCTTACAAAAAAGGAAGGTAAGGCTGTGTCCTATATACCCTTTGTGGTCCGCCACTTCCCTAGACTCCGCATAAGCAATAGCTTCATGCACCGGGCTGCCCTTTTTTTTATCATGAGATAATTTAATTTCTTGGAGATACTAAATCAAATTAAAAACTTAAGTATATTGGTCTTTTCTATGTGCAAATTCAAGGGGGAAAATGTGTTAAGGCGAGTAGATTCAAATGCACAACCTCTTGGTTATGAGACAATGATAAGTTGATAATTCTATTGCCACTAATTTACATACTCTTCACTATGAGCACCCTTACCTTGCTATATTTTGAAATATCATTTGAAAATAAGATAAAATCTACAAAAATTTTCCATCTTTTCCAGGAACGGATTGCACCTGTATGTTCCATTGCAAAGAAGATGGAACAAAGTAAAATGAACAAAATTCACAACTTAGATAACAACCATTTACAGTAAATTAGATTATACTTTAAAGTTAAGAGATCACTCTAATTATGTTGGACATTTCCAGCCAGACAAAATTTGACTAAAGTTCCTCTATAAAACTGAAAAGCTTACTAATCTTGTAAGGTAATTAACTGAACCAGAACTAATGGATTTGATGTCACTGGAAGATCAAACAAGAAACCACCAATTGATCATAGGATGCTTTGAAGGTCATAGATTGGCTCCCTTACGGAACTTTACCACCACTAGAACTCAAGTGGAAACCACTAATAGCACAGGCTTCTTCTTGATCATCTAACAGACCAATTTGGAACAGAGAAAGCAAGACCACTCACCCAGAAGTTGTAAAGAAGAATAATTAGCGATCAAAGTCATGCTTCAAAATCTAAGCTTTTCGATGATATTTTACTTTAAATGGTTATCTGATTGGGTTTGAGAGGGGTCACATTTTGCTAGGAGTTATTTTTTGTTGGAGAATGGATGGTCTAGATTACATTGACTAGGACACTGACCCTATAAATTGGCATAAGAGCAGCAATCTTTTGCCCTGTTAGTGGGGAGAACATTCCCTTGACTATCAGAGAGTTTCCTTTCCTAGGTTTCACAGGCCTAACTCTAGCACAGAGATCTTGCTGGAGTAAATACCAACCTTGCCAACTGTGTTCCTTCCATTTCCTTTATCTTGCCCGACTAAATACCAGCATTACCAGCTGTGTTCCTTCTATTTCCCTAGGAATGGTGAAGCCTATCAACTTGATCATGAAGTAAATAATGACAATCTATATATTAATCTTTAATTAATCTGCAATGAAAAGAGACAAAAACTAACCAAAGATATAGCAGCAAATGATTAAAAGCCCATAAGCCAAAGTAGCACCAGTCCAAACACCATTTGCCCTCAAATATAATCTTTACCTTGAGCATTATCAACTTGTCAATGAAGCAAATAGAGGCAATTAATATATTAATCCTTGGTGAGTATATTAACAGCTAAAATGGAACATGATCCTAGCTTCAACAGTCTACATTTTGCTTGGGCGTGAACAGTGATAGATTGATGACTTTCGTTGATGCAACAGACAGAATAACAGGACACCTAATTTAGCTTCGAGTATATGCCAAAACCAAGTGCAGTTTGTTGCTACACCATGCTGGCTACTTCAGCCATGAACTAGAAGATTGGGCTGTAGTCCATTACTTCGGACCATGATGTTGACCACAGTGACCAATTTCCTAAACTCCAATAGCACCTACCAAGCCAGCATAGGAACACCCTTCAATATCCATGGTTATTCTAGGAAAGCAAATCACAATCATGATAGCCCTCATGTAACTCATACCATGTTTGAGAGCCTGCACAAGATCTTTTGTACAAGCAAGCAAAGCTTTGTAGCAATGCAAGTAATGCCAAGCCCAATGAATATGAGTATTGGAAAGCGGCCACAACACTGTTATCTGACCTTTCACCTTCTGGTGTCCTTATTACTTGATATCTTAATTTATTTCTTATTACATACCTGTGACACTAAGTATATTATCAATTAAATCAAAGGCATAAATCAGATACTTGCATTATGATTTTCTTTGTGCTTTACCCCTCCATTACAAAGAAGTAAGAAGATCCTATATCTTTAATATCTAAAGCCTCCTTCTCATTGTCCTTTTTAACATTTTTATATTACTATCATTGTCAGATTATTGACAATTAAACTGCACAGACTAGAACCAGCCTGAATTTTTGCTGAGTATGTCAAATGAAAAGAGGCTCGTCTTACATACTTTCTTATATACTTGTCCTAGCTTGACTAAAGATTTCAAAACATGCTTTTGCTTTCTGTTTCAGTCGACGATTGCTTTCTAACACTTCCAACCAAGAAGGTTATAATATGCAGCTTCAAAGCCCTCCAGCTATTCCACATGAACCTCCTTTCTATAAATATATGTGCAGGGAAGCACTCTTGACAGGCATCACTTGTATCTAAGGAAGCTTGTTGTGGCATGCAGGATGAACATTGTTCTGAGTGCATTCCAACAAAGTCAGAGGAAAATGCAAGTAATTTGGAATGAGCGGTAATGTTTTATTTGGTGACAGAAGCTTAGTTGTATTCTCTCTCTAGAAAAGGATAGAAAAAGAAAGAAGACACTTCCTTTGGTAGCACACACTATTCCCTCAGTACGAAGAGGATATCAGCAATAAACAAACATCAGGATGAGTTTTATCTCAGTTTGCCCTGCTACGGATGCCCATGTGAGCCTCACCGGGTGAATCATTATAGGATCCTTCCAAATAGGAGTTGAAGACATCCTCCTACTTTAATTGAGATAAGATAGTTGGAGCTAGACAATTCCACCTCCATATACACCAATGGGAATCCAAAGACATGAATATTTCCTCTTTGCTATTCTCTCTAGGTCGTTGAAGTCTGTCAGTGTCCTAAATTTTAGATCATGAAACTACGAATTGCTCAGGTAACATTTCATTTCGTAAAGGAAGCCTATCTCCAATCTCTAGTGGCATGAATGGAATCAGATGTTGATCCTTTCTGCTGCAAAACTAGGTTCCTAGGTCCAAGCATATAATGTAAAGAACCTACATATAATAAGTAACTACAGTCAGGAACAACATAAGAGTTAGGTATTATTGAGAAGTAGGAAAAATTTGTAAAACTGAAAATGACTATATACATGAGATACCATTTCTGAAGGTTTGAAAAATCAAATACCCTCAACTAGAAGATCATATAGTGCACCTCAAGCTTAAAATGCACCCATAAGGGAATCAGTTCATGTTTTCAAGTATTACTGGTGATCTCTAGCAGTCCAATGGTTGGAACATCAAGAGCAAATACTTCACCAGGAAGACATATACAAGGAGACCATAGATTCTTTCACCCTTCAATCTGCGGATGTAGCTCTAAACTAAGGCTTCCACAAACCGTAAGCCCCCGCTTCCCCCCGCTGGCACCTGACACCAATTTGCTCAAACATCCCAACAACAAGAAGTGACAGATTTTAAACAATGTGCACAGGAACCTTCACAATAAGCACAAACTCATAAGTACAAGTTCACAATGCCAGTAACATTTTCGACAGCATATGCTAGAGGGAATCATATTCATGCCAAAGTAGAAGAGTTCACAAAAACATGCTAAACAGTCACCACCTTAAGAACTAAGAGTGTTGTGAGACCTTAGGGACCAGAACATTCATCTAAAGGAAAATACTATCAACAACAAACACCAAAAATAGGCAACCACTGCAAATGAACAAAGAATTAACTTCCTATCACCCCACGCATAATTGCACACAAAAAAGCAGCACAACCACAAAGAAGGCGGCCAGGACCATTAGATTGCATTGTCAGAAAGGTCAGACTTCATCATAAATAACAGAACTAGTATTTACAGTGGAAACTAATATAGATGAAAGAACGAAATACTCAGGCTAATGAACTCTTCTTGACACGAGATCCAATTTACAGAAAGAGTCCATATAGGACTAGACGGTCGTGAGGGTCCATGGAAATAAGTGCTGCCATTTTACATTCATGGAGATAACTCTTTTGTAGATCTAAGCCGTTCATCATGTTTCGAATGGCTTAGATAGGATGGATATCAAATTTCATGCCCACTGGATGCTTTTACCCCAAGTTTTTTTAAGTCAAAATTCACAACCATCCATTTTTGTTATTTTCTCAAAGATCCAAAACAAGTGGTTAGAATCATCCAAATGAATTAGTTCTCGTAGGTAACCTAATTTTTTATGTGCCAAAGATGATGAATTGATTAGATCTTCCGAAAATTGCCTATAGGGGAAGCATCTACTTATTTGGAAGCTCATGAGCATTGACTCCAGCCACAACTCTTATAGAAATATTGTTGGCACGAAAACTGCAAATTACCAAAACAAGAACCAAGAAAAAAATAGAAATACAAGCTAATCTAAGGTCAGGTGATCCAAACAAACCAAATTAACACCTGCACCCTAGGTCAGTTGAAACTCTGCCGATGCCGGCCCCAAGCCCGGATGAAAAAGGAGGAAGGTCTTGCGTCAGGTGCCAGCAAGCAAGGAAGAAGTTGAAGATGATTTTGTTATTTCTTTCCTACTTGCAAATAAATATGCATTTGTATATTAGTTTATATGCAAGAAATGAAATCATCTCTAACTTCTTAAAAGTATGGCAACCCTAACATGATATGAATCGAAAACTGACATTCCCTCAAGATAGAGCATCCCCCATAAGCGACGCTTGAGTGAAAAATGGGCAAGGGTTGCTAGGGCGTTTCCCTGAAAGCAACGCGCCACATCAGATAACGAGTGTAGTTGAAAATGGGCAAGGACTGCTAAAGCGTCCCCTCGAAAGCAACACTCTGCATCAAAACCCAAGTGCAGTGAAAAGTGGGCATGGGTTCATGCCATGAAGGTCGAGAAGTGTGCGGGTAAATAAGATATCTCAAGAGCATAAGATTCGTATCTCCACATGGAATATAGGGACATTAATAGATAAGAGTTTGGAGTTAGTAGATAAGATGAATAGTAGGAGAGTCAACATCACCTGTATCCAAGAAGCCAAGTGGAAAGGGGCCAAAACTAGAGAAATTGATGGGTATAAACTCTGGTATGTAAGAAAGGATAATAACATAAATGGCATAAATGGCGTAGGATAATAGTGGATAAAGAATTAAAGGATAAGGTTGTAGACGTTAAAAGAACCAGTGATAGAATTATAATAATAATAATAAAACTTGTTCTAGGAGAGCAAATTATAAATATTATAAGTGCATACACACCACAAGTAAGGTTAGAAGATATAATCAAGCGACAATTTTGGGAAGATGGAGGGAGTCATGCAAGAAATTCCCAACACTGAGGAAATATTTATAGGAGCAGACTTAAATGGCTATGTAGGAAAAAAAAGGAAGGATATGATAGGATACATTGAGAGTATAAGAGAAAGAAATGAGATGAGGGAAACTATCCTCGATTTTGCTTTGTCATATAACCTGGCCATTGCAAATACATTCTTTAAGAAGAGGGGCTGAATACTTAATAACCTTCAAAAGTGGATTTCATAAAAGCCAAATAAACATTTTTCTACTTAAGAATACTGAAAGATCAATGTGTAAGGATTATAAGATGATACCCAGTGAGAGTTTAACCTCACAACATAGGTTAATGGTAATGGATATCTATATTAAAAGAAGGAAGAAAGGAAATGAACTTAATAGGTATCTAAAAACTAAGTGGCGGAACTTGAAAGAAGAAAACAACCTCATTCACAAATAACTTAATGGTAAAAGGAAACTGAAAATATGAAACAGAAGTAAACACCATGTGGACTAAAATGGCTGAGTCCATTAAGAAAGTGGCAAAAGATGTATTAGGAGTATCTAAAGGTAAAAGGAAATTACTAAAGGAAACTTGGTGGTGGAGTCAAACAATGCAAAAAGTTATTAAAGAAAAATAGGTGTGTTTTAAAGCATGGAAAAAGACTAGGAATAATGAAAACTATGAAGTATAAGAATACTAAAAAGGTTGTTAAGAGAATAATAAGTGAGGCTAAACTTAAGGCATATGATGACCTTTATAGTAGACTAGGATCAAGAGAAGGTGAGAAAGGCGTGTTTAAACTTGCAAAAAATAAGAGAACAAATGGGTAAGAACTTAGATCACATTAAGTGTATTAGAAGTGATGATCAAAGGGTACTAGTCAAAAATAACGAGATCAAACAAAGGTGAGAAACTTACTTTCAAAATTTGTTTAATGGCAATGACTCTAAGAATATAGGTATTGAAAATACTATAAACCTAAATAACATTGGACATTATAAATATGAACATAGGATTAGAATATTTGAAGTGAAAGAGGACTTGAAAAAGATAAAATCAGGAAGGGCCATGGGGCCCAATGGTATACCAATAGAGGTTTGGAAGCATATGAAAGATACTTGAGTAGTTTGGTTCACCAAGTTGTTTGACAAGATTATAAAATCAAAGAAAATGCCAGATAAATAGAGGAAAAGCTCTATTCTACTAATTTATAAAAATAAAGAAGACATACAAATCTGCACTAATTATCATGGGGATCAAACTTATGAGCCACACTATAAAACTTTTTAAAAGAGTGATTGAGAAGAGGCTAAGGCATGAAACAAGTGTCTCGGAAAACCAATTTGATTTCATGCCAAGGAGGTCTACCATGAAAGCTATTTTCTTACTAAGATAATTGATAGAGAAATATAGCGAGAAGAGGAAAGACCTCTACAGGGTCTTTATCGACTTAAAGAAAGCTTATAATAGAGTCCCTAGAGAGTTAATATAGAAGGTGTTGAGCAAGAATGAGGTTTCGCAGTGGTATATATATATACATAACTAAAGATATTTATGAGGGAGCAGTAATAAATATTAAGACCACTAGCGAAGAGAGCAGTGATTTTCCTGTCACTGTAGGATTGCACCAAGGATCGGCATTGGGCCCATACCATTTCACGTTAGTTATGGATGAGTTAACAGACATCAGCATGAGGAGATTCCATGGTATATGCTATTTACAGATGATATAGTCTTACTTGATGAGACAAAGAAGGGTGTAAACACAACGCTAGAGTTTTGGAGAGAACCATTAGAATCTAAAGGATTTAAAATCAGCCGAACTAAGACAAAATATATGAAATGCAATTTTAGCAAAAAGAGTAGGAGTGGAACCCCAATTAAGATTAATAACCAAGAAGTCCCCATAAAAGACCAATTTCGGTACTTATAATCAATGATTTATGAGAGTGGAGAAATTGAAAGGGAGGTTACCCAGAGAATCCAAGTAGGTTGGAACAAATAGAGATGTGCATCTCGAGTTTTGTGTGATCAACAAGTGCCACTCAAACTAAAAGGAAAATTCTATATGATGGCCATAAGGCCAGCCATGCTCTATGCATTAGAGTGTTGGGCAATTAAGGAATATCATGTTCATAGGATAAGTGTCATGGAAATGAGGATGCTGGGATAGATGAGTGGCAAGACAAGAAATGATATAATTAGAAATGAAAACATTTGAGGAAACCTAGGGCTAGCACTAATAGGTAACAAGATGAGGGAGATTAGACCTAGATCGTTTGGACATGTCCAAAATAGACCGAAAACAGTACCAGTTAGAAGGAGTAGGGCAATGCAAGTAGAAGGTTCTAAAAGGGCAAGGAGAAGGCCCAAAAGAACATGGATAGAAGTGGTGAGAAAAGATTTTAAAACTTTGGGATTAAATGAAGCCATGGCACTTAATAGAGAGGAATGGAGTAATAAGATTCATGTGGCCGACCCCTAATTAGGATAAGGTCTTGATGATGATGATGACCTTAGGTCAGTTGAACATGGTATAGATTCCCTCCCCTTTTAGGTAATAGTGTTAAAGATTACCAAGAAAACCTTGAGTCTCTTAATATGCACAATGTTAAACAGTGTTAGTGTCATAACCCATTCCAATATGCCACCCAGAAACCAAGCCTCTAATGCAACCACAAGTAGAGTACAATTCATAATTAACTCTAAAGGAAAGATCTATTCCAAATGTGTAATATGAGAAGGGTAAACAGTGAAATCAAGTTAAAGAACCTACATTCAAGGCCGCCAATAACATCCATGATGAGCTCATCCGCAAATAGCTTCTCAAAAATTGGAGGGCTATTGAGTAAAACTGCAGACAGCAAACAAACAACATTACTTGCAGAAAATAACGGCCACAACCAAATAATAATGTCAAGTGGAGTTGAATAGTAAAAAAATACAAGCACTGACTGATCCCCTTGATTAATTCGAATATCATGTGAAGACCATCAATGTCTTCACGGTCTTCACAGATCTGAAACAACTCCATCAGCTTAGGGAAAAATGCTTGCTGCAGAAAAGACAAAGAAAACATAAGTATATTTAGTGATACATACACGGCAAAAAACCATCACATATTGACCAGAAAAGAACAAAAAGAAGAGGAAAAAAGCGAAAAGGATATTAAACAACAGCCGGAGTAACAAAAGCAAGATAAGGCACAAAGAGTATGACGGTCAACAAAGAACATAAATATACCACATACATAAGTTATGCAAACATTAACAACTGAAGATGTCAATGCATCTGTGAAATCTATACCAACAAGTTTAGTAGTCATAATGACAATGGAAGTGAATGCATCTTAAGTACCATTTCAGGAACAAATTGGGAATGCCGAAACACCAAAATAAAATAATAAGCATGGGAGCTAGACACATTTGCTCAACTTGAACCCAGAAACGAGAAAAGAATACATTTAATGTATCACAGTAAGACCAAGGTATCAATGTAACTGCTCTAACTATCAAGGGTCGCCCAACAAAATACTCCAAGACTTTCAAAGGAATACATTCAAGTGCTATTACATACAAAATTTGCAGAATCATTGTGCAGGACAGATTACACAAGCATCAATACAAGGAACACCAGCCGGAACAAGAAAAAATGTGTAATTTCCAAAGCATCTCACCAACAAGAAACAAGAGACAAATCCTACGTTATACCCAGAGGATCTGCAGCAAACTGTATTTCTGAAAACAAACAGTGTGAAGGTTTCTTTTTCTTTCCCCCTCTACTTTTTGCTCTTGGGTAGAAGGCAGTCTGTAGGCTAAGAAGCTTACCATGAAAGTCAAAACAACTGACCCAAACTATGGTATAACTGAACTTGAAAATTTTTAAAAGTCCCCAATGGACATATTAAATGTATTCTTTAGTATTTTCCTTTTCTGGAATTCTGGCTCTTGACCCATGGAGAGGAAATAGGTATTCTTTGGATTCTTATAGGGACTCTATTGATTCTTAACAATTAAAGAAAGAGCAAAGGAATCCATATAAGATGAAAAGATATTGATTGGCAAAGAGATGGTTTGGACAACAATAATCTGATGATAATAGATCCCTGCCAACAATCCTTAGGATGTACAGGGCCATCTAACCATTCCTTAGGATGCTTAGCTTGTGGAAATTGGGGCATTTTGGGTCGCACTATATTGGGCATGGGAACTGAAGATTCTACAGTGGCCAGGACCTTTCAGTTAGCCCTGATAAGCAAAACAATCAGAAGATTCCTGGAACCAGCTTCTTTTAACACAGCTACCAGCCTACCACTAAAAGGCTTGTAGTCCGCTAATCAAGATCCACAAAATATGCCTAACAACAAAAATAATTTAAAATATAAGGACAGCAAGTGATTAAAAAAATGAAGAGCCAGAGTCAGAATAGCCACGGGGAAGAAGTGCATCCTGTGTAAAGCACTGAACTTTCAATGCCTTTTGCTCTACAAAAACTAATGGTAATGTGCATTATGGATTTTTAGAGAAGTGATATTTGACTTGGCATTAACCGATCATATAAATTTGGATTAGTCTTAGCATAACATGTGTCCCATCAAACATATTCGAGTGTTAACACAGTTTAACCTGAAAAAGTAGCCTTTAGTTAAGTGACATGCTAAGACCACCCTTATGTTGTATGAGCTGTTAAAACCAAGCAAAATATCATTTCTCTTCCTTTCTTTTAATTTTCTGGGGCAATTTTCTTCTCAAATAACCTATTCAGAAGAGGCTATGGCATACAGAGACACAAACAGAAAATATATGTGCCAGTGGATCTTCACATGGTAAGGATTTCTAAATCTTTTAACATGCATTAGTCAATGGAACATACTTGGGAAAGGAAGCGGCTCTTCAGAGCACAAGGTTTATGGATCTAGAAATGCTATGCTTTTAGATGTTGGATTTTGATACCTATAAGAGTCAGTGTATGATGAAAAAGATGGTGTTTGGATGTGACCTGGAGCTGCAACTCCACTTCATCAGAAGAGGATTTTTCATATAGATCTCCTCATCTAACCCTAAATACATTTCATCCATGTATCAAAAATTTGGGAATGATACTCTCAGAAGTTTCCAAGACACAATACTTGGCATGCGCACACACCAGATCAGCAGGTTGGCCAGATTTCAGACAACTGATCAGTGCACACCAAAGAATGCTCTATGCTAAAAACAAAGTAATCACACTGTCCAATGACTCCTGCCCATCAAAATCAGAGAAAACAGTGTCAACATAGATTAACATACTCACGTGCAAATAGTTAGGATTATCAATGAGAAAAACACTTTCGACTATTAGCCTGGATTTTGTGCAGGTCCAATCACTAAAATACAAGCTCTTTGATAGTATTATTCCATGTATCCAACAAAACACATCAATAATAGGCATTTTCTCCCAAAATAATATTATATAAAGAACAGACAGGTAATGTGCTGCATTTGTGTAACACCAAAATTATCATTAGGTTAAAGGACTTAAACAACAATTAAAGTTAAAAGCCTTTCCTATTTGACTATCATGTGGAAAGAGAACAAAAGGGGAACCCGTAGATAAATACGCACCAAGTCTATGTCTTTACGACAAATAGAATAAATGAGCTCTACAAATAGAAATGGACATATGTACCATCTTGTGTCAGTTTCCACCACTTCAATATCCCAATTACCTTGCATCCTAGTAAGATCCTCTTAAATGGACAGCTAGGGGGCTGGTCATATTGTTATTGGATTCCAGGTAATAAGAATTCCAATGTTCATTCATCAGTTCAAATTCATAGCCAAAAAATATATCCACCCATCAGCTGAGATGTTTTGAACTCACCCAGAGCTCCATTTCTAGTGCAAATACCCCAAATTGGAGGAGCACCAGCCACTCAACAGGGAAAACTCTGGATGAATTGTGTTAAGCATTTCCATCTTCTCTCTCAGGCTGTCTCCTCCTCTCTCCAGCCATCACTCGCTGCTCTCACAACATCTAATATATTACATAATATGCTGCTATATATAGCATACTCTTATGTCTAAAATGTATATCATGTATATAATATGAAAATAGCAATATGCTATATAATAGTATCTGTCATATATAAGCTAACATATAATATTATGATTTACATAATGTTATATGTAAAATATACAGCATTATTTTTTTCTGACTCAACACACTTACCTTTTCAAAGAACATATACATGTAGCATTAATATATAACAAGATGAACAATAAAGTCATTCCCCCCCAAGCTTATCCTATTATAAGTTTATATAGATACACATTAACTTATTAAAAATCTGCTGAAAGGTTATATAAAATGGTGGATAACTTACAATACGCTGTATCTTATCATTTATTGAATACTATAGTTACATAAATAGATCCAGCTTATCATAAACACAGGCTTCATGGATGAAATTTGGTGAGAGCACCACAGGAAATAACAATGGTTTTTTATGCTAGATACATGCATTGTACATGTATATTAAGAAAGTATCAAAGTAATTAAACTTTTTCATGCAAAAAGAGGTATTTTATAACAGCTTATAGGTACACCAGGAATGCCATTAAGTTTTGGATTTTTTATGAAACTGATCATATAATGAAGGAGGGGTTTGACTTATATTAATACAGTAACATCTGATAACATATTAAAAGATAAATAACATACTCAGATATAGTAATAGAATAAGTAAAATTATCAGAATCCATGAAACTGGATGTCCCAAATTACTGGGTTGAGTTAACAGTAAACTTTAAATTCTTGGCATCGGAAATGTGAGTTGAAGTTGCAAAAGGAAGATGTCATGGAGAATTAGAAATGTGCCAGAAAGAAATCCATCAATCTTCTTTAAGTGTCAGGACTCCAGTGACAAATTTAAAGGCTTAGCAAAACAGACACATTGGTATTTGCCAGTTAAGGAACCACATCTTACAAATCTTCAAACTGTTTAGTCACTCTCTCTTTTTCTTTACAATATAAAAGAAACTGTATTTACCAACCAAGAAATCACAATTTACAAATGATTTTCAAAGTATACCCAGGTGCTTTTATAATGTATCTGAGATTTGTACATAAGAATTTATCCAAGGAAATGTGTTTCTGTAACTTAAACATTAGGTACTCTTTCCTCTGGATAAATACTAGAATCAGATTTACCCAAAGCATCTATAGTAAGAAACACATTTTTACCATATCAAACTTATAAACCTTATGAGAAGCTTACATCTTGTAATATAATCTCCACCACACGCATCTGATCTGCATTGCCACTCTCTACCACGGTCTGCATTCAAAACTGAATTTCTTAGAACAAAACCAAAACTTTTAATGAGAAGCAGACGATGAGCCCACTTCTTTCAAAATTTTCAGCGATCTAAACCACTCATTTGATTTGCCCTGTGTCAAACTACCCATGTACCAAATTTCATATCTGCTGGATTTCTCTGGATAAAAAAAATTTGACCTTTTGAAGGAAAAAAATAGATGGTGTAACACAGAAAAGCCTCAAAACACAGATTACCATCTATTTTTGTCTTAAAAAGGTCCAACAATGAAAGCTCTAGAGATATCAAATAAATGAGAGACTTGGTACCTAGGCCATCTGAGATGGCTTGTGGCCAAATCAGATGAACAGTTAGATCATTGAAATTTTTTTTAAAAAGTAGGCCCGCAAACCATTTTTTAGATCCCCTATGATAGAATTATGAGTCTGTGGGACAACCAGTCATATCATATACGACTTCATAAAGACACAAGTGTGCTACAATCCATGAAGGTAATATGCATAAAACTAGAAAAACTGTGCAGAAAATTAACCTTGAAGGCATCCCACTCAGAACAAAGATATTAAGAACAAAGGTAGTTGGGAGTCAGAACATAAATGCCATATTCAAATACTGATTCCTTACACAAGAAAAGGTTAACAATTCATAATGCAAATTAAATATATTTTCATAACAATAGATGGCAAGAAAAAAAAAAAAATACAGTTCTCTTTTAGCTTTTATGGAGATGTTTCCTCACATTTCTTTTTAGTTATTTTTCTTGGTGAGCTTTGCTCTTCTCAAGGCTTCACTGCAAAATATTCTGGTACGTTTTGGGATTCATGACTGCCAAACTTTTCAAAGAGAAAAAATAACATAAAACGTTTTGCCATATCAAAATTCTGTTAGAGCATGCCGAACCTGTTTTTCCCCTATTAGGTAATTCCAAGGAGCATCCTGCCATTTCAGAACTGGTAAAGAAACACTTACGAATTATATCAACAGATAGGAATCTGCCCGACATGCTATACAACCCATATTCTCAACTAGAGTCTTACATGGAGAACAACATTATGTGGCTGACTTCACCAGGTATGGTAGTATGTGAGAGCCGAACCTTTTTACAGCCTGTAAGACATCTAAAAATGCATTTTGCTTTTATTGTCCCCAAAAAAACTCAGTGAGAATCTTTCTGAAGCAAATGGTAATTACAGAGGCAACTAGGTCTCTGCTCGCCTAAGCTATTTGTGCACCCATAGCACACTCAGAATTTGTGGTTAAATTTTAATGAGAATGTTGCTTAGAACTTGTGGAAGTAGGTCAGATACAATAAAATACAAAAAAACCATCACCTCTATGATTATACTAATATGTCAATGTCACAGCTATCTAATGCACCGACTCCTCAGATAACTACTTTTCGACCTGTACTTGCCAAAAACCTTCACAGTTTCCACAGTTCTATTGAAATGTTGCTATGGTAAAAGATTCTTATTATAAGTTTGTTTCATACTCTCTGTTGGTTCTGATATTCGTTGGTTATAAGAGAAGCAATGGGGCCATCACTCAGAAGGATACTCTTGCCCTCAACATATTGTTTTATAAGTACAAATAAGAAAAGGAAAATAGTCCAACTAGATTGCACACTGAACTTCTCATTTACCCTGGTCTCTTCTTCACTGACATCGTGCTTCTTTTTGCTCCTTTGATTTTGATACTGTACCAACGCGTAGTTAGATATGTTCAGAGATGCAGTACAGACATCCAGATTCTGCAAAAATTATGCTGATCACTGGGTGTCTGTGCAGAAAAGATGATTAGAAATCCCAGTGTTCATTCTTTACGTACATGATATTGATATATCAAGTAGTGATTCTGAAAGCCTTATAAATACTAATAGCATCGCAGGCGACACTTTCAAACTAAGGATCCTAGCCTGCCACAGAATCAGTCAATAACTATCAAACTAAGTATCTTAGTGTCTGCATTATTTCCTGCTAATGAAGTTGCATCAGGAAAGAGGTGAATGAAATTATCTCAGAGAAAACATGGACTGTTTATTAAGAACGGAATCCGAGAGAGGATCATCTTCATCATTTCTAAAGCCTCTCAAAAACTAAAAAAGAAGAAAGAAAAAGCCAACTAAAATACTTTTCATTAATGACTATTCATGTGAACAGTAACACAATTTGTGTGAGGGACCAACATGATATTTTGTGAATTTTGGACTAGGTTTGGAATTGGAATTCTTAGGAGCTTCTATTCATAGGCTTTCTATATCTATTGAGGTTACTTTTAGAAGATTCCACTTTATTTAGGTGTTCCTACTGAGGTTAAGAGGTATGTTTTATGTTTTTGTTAGGCTACTTACGAAGAAAGTATAAGTTGTTGTGAATCAAGTAAATCTTCCCAGCTTATTCTCTTAATTTATGTTATTCTTTAGATTTTACACTAGTTCTAGCCTAGATAGCTTGGACAAAGCCAATCAAAGCCAGAATTGGAGAAAGGTAATTTTCTGGTTCGCAATAGCCTTTCACAACTAGGTTTCTCTTCCTCTAAAGAACCCATGATTTATCCTTTCCATAAGCTTTACTATACTTCCTGCTGCACCAATTGGTATCAGTACAGCAGTGCCTAAATGAAGAACTTGAATAACAAAGAAAGTAAAAATATTGAAGAGTATTAAAAAATATAGAAGAAGAATAAGGAGATTCAGAGCAGTGCCAAGAAAACATAAAAGATAAGCCCCAAAACTCCTAATGCAGTCTAACGTTCCCTCCACAGATTGAAGAGGAAAGTGTTTTCTATTTCAAAAAAAAAAAGAAGAAGAAGAAGAGGGAACTGTTGGTGATAGCAATCTTTTCCAGGAAATTACTATTCAAGACAAGGGCACAGCAATACAGAAGTATTCAAATCGAGTACACATATTTGGTTAAGAGCCAAATGCAATGTCCCACAGAAACCATCCATATCACTCCATAATCTAGTGGTTCAGACTCTGAAAGAAGGAAAGGCTCTGATGAAAGAAAAGTAACTTGCAGTTGGCTGAAAGACATGACGATGAAGTTGAAGGTTGAAAGAGAAAATCCAAAGAACTCTACAATAACCCATGAACTTGAGCACAAGATCTTTTGACCGCGGAGAGTATGATGCCAGAGCATCTTCACCATTTCTGAAGCCTCTCGAAAACTACAAAAGGAAGAAAAGGCTGTCGAAATTACTATTCATGTGAATAGTAAAAAAATGAAGAGTAACACTATTTACATGGATAGTGACCAGCATGGTATTTTGTGGTTGAAATTCTTCAGAAGTTTCTATTCATTGGTTTTTTGTATCTGTTGAGATTTCCTTTTAGAGGATTTCCTTTTATTTAGGTGTTTCTTGAGGCTAAGATAGCATGTCTTGTATTTTATGAGGCTATTAAGATTATAGTTGATTGGTTGAATATAATTTTATTTTCTTTATTTCTCTTACTGTTCACATTTTACAATGATTCTAACCTTGATTGCTTGGAGAAAGTCAATCAAAGCCCTAAATTAGATAAAGTAGATGTATGGTTAGTAGAAACCTTTCACAACTCGGTTTTCTCTTCCCCTGGAGAAATTGTGATTTGCCCTTTACTTAAGCTTTATTATACTTCCCAATGCATCAGAATCCTAGGTAAAATCCCACAGATGCTCCTATGGAACCTAACACTAAGCTAGATCTTGATGAGAGTACTACTTTCTGATCCCAACAGGCACATGAAAGTCATTGGAGTTATAATCTATTTGCATGTGTCCACTGAAGTTCTCTAAGATGCAGGTTGAGGATAGTGTGGTAATTCTAGCATTGTCTATTAGCTTTCTCCAAAAAATTTAACAATTTGAATTAAGGTAGAACTTGATGGGAGTATTCCTTTCTGATCCCAAAAGGGAGATGCAATTGGTCGTTAACCACCATAGCACTTGGAGTTATAAATCAATTTATGCACATCCATTGAAGTTCTGTAAGATGCAGTTTGAGGATAGCGTGATATTTCGAGAATTTTCTATTATCTTTCTTAAAACATTTTAACCATTTACAGAAAGTATCACTATCTCATGATAGAGAGGACAGAAAGGATCCATACATGCACCTGCTTCAAGATCCTAAATGATTTTAGGATAACCATCAGCATAACTGCATTTTAGGATGCCAAATGCAGATCCTAAGTTTGCTGGTGCACCCCAAACAACAGAAACATGCAAACTGGAAACAGGAAAACTTGTTTTGACCCAAAAGCTAAGTATAAAAAACAATAAATTATGTGTTTAAGCAGCATATGCATATTTATGTCTGCAGCTGGCACTCTCATCAGACGAAAAGAGAGAGAGTCTTGATCAAAGAAGACCCCTCTGGAAACATCAAGGAACAATGAGCAGGGTCACGCAAACAGAACCCCACCACAGGCTCAATAACAAGATCTATTCATGTAAAACCTACTCACAAAATGTCAACATCCCTAGCTTCGTAATCAAAATAAAAATGCTGATCATTACCCATATAGCAAACCGTAAATCAATACATTTATCCTGACCAACTTCTTTAATAGCATTGAGCCTTAGAATATAAGGGACCAGAAAATATAACACCACCATCATATTAGCAAAATGTAAGAATAGAATGGCATCCACAACGGCACAGTAACATGGATGCGACAAAATCCCAATATTTGAAGAAACAGCATTTTGCTTGAACTGCAAATGTGAGATGTTTAAAACCGGAATGAAACCTTTATTTACTGGAAGCCGGCATCACTATATAGAAGCTAGTTCTAAAAGCAAGCAACCAGTGACAAATTAAGAACTAATGAGATCCACAAACCTTGAGAATCAAAGGAAGATTGGACAGCTCAACAGATGGGAAGTCCCTCGACTCACTATTAATGCTATGAAATGCCTCATCTGCACATATAACACATGAATGGTATAAAATTCTGAGATACAGCCAAACATTCTTGCATAATACAATCCACGGAAGCAATATAGAAAGACAGCTCTTGCCAGTAATTAATATATCCATAGATAATGGTACTACTAATGTAACATTGGGAGCCTATACAATTCCTCCATGAAAGACATCAAATAGCTGTCTAAAGGATGAACAAATAACCTAATGTTGATTGAATTGAGTCAGTAAACAAAATAACTCAAGCAGCATGATAACAAGTACATCTACAAAATTCTGCAAACACCTGCAGGACCCAAGGATGAGAAGCCATACTGGGGCTGCAAATGATCAGCGACCTTAAGGGAATATAAATTCAGAACTACAGATTCAAAAACTATTTTGTAAACAAACATGACAAAACCCATCAATTAAGTGTTAGATGTGCTTGCGTTCAGGTCTATTCCGATTGAATAACCTTTCATAGAAGGAAATTGGAACAGCATCTCCAGTACAAATTTTCCAAAATTTGGCAACAGTACGCAGAATGCTTCAACTGGATATCTGTTCCAGGATGGAATTGAAAAGGACACCACCATATTCACCTCTTATTATCTTTACAAAGAGGTAAGCACTTAATTCTCTTTTGGTTTGATTCCAGGCTGTCTGCTTATTGCTTTTCCCTGTCCTCATTTTCCTTGTTGTAGACAGATTCTTATAAAGCAGCCTCGCTCCCTTTCTCTTTTTCAGTGTTTTGATCCCCTTAGGTAGCAAAACTTTAAAGGGCAGCCCAATGCAAAAAGCTCCCATGAATGTGGGTCCGGGGAATATTTCTTGAAATATTTCCACAAATTTTAGCTGTAACTTTAAAGGATTTACACAATCAAAATTTTTACATAATTGATCAAAGTGTGTGCACCATGTTTCAAAGAATTTCATGATTGTGCTTGCTCCTATCAACATCTATAAGCAACATAGGATTTGAGTCCAGAATCTTCGGATTCCCACAACTATGAGATTTACCCAAGAATCGGATGTTGGAGGTAAACCAACATCCCTGAAAGCACATGATTGTCCTTGCTCTGATCGGCATCTATAAGCAGCATTTTGAGTTCAGAATCTTCAGATTCCCACATCTGGGAGATATAGCCAAGAATCAGATTATCTCTGAGAGCACATGATCTGAAGTGCATTCAAATTTTCAAAAAATCAGCAATCCTATTTCTTTCCAAGAGTCAAAATCCTCCCCGCTCTTTTTCCCTGTCCACTTTCTCCATTGAGAGAGGATCTGCTTCACCCTCTCTTCTCTATTTTACAGCATCCAATTACCAGAAAGAATGATCCTCAGCAGCAAAGGTCTTTTTGGTTGATCCATCTCTACATGAATAACAAGCAGACAAAAGGGCTCTGATCTCCCCTCCCAATGACAGAGGGCATATAAGGAGATAGATTTCATTTTGTCAGTCAAGCTTCATTTTTCTTCCTTGAACTCAATACATGCTTGGCCACCTGTGCTGAGAGGAAAAGCAAAGGATAACCACTTATCAGCCCCAACCTGCAGTTGTAGCAGCCCGAGAAAATTTGGAGGGACATATCAGGAAGCAACTTGTAAGTTTTAAGGATGTTTAGAAGCACCATGCGTGGAAAAAACACATCTAATGAAGCAATTGATCTTCTTGCTTTAGGCTACTTCAAATAAAGACTGAAATTTACCATGTCCTAAAGGCTAGGATCAACAAGCATCTTAAGGTGTTTTGAGCCTATACATATGATATCTTGATATACTTCTCACTAGGTTAACTAAGAATCACAAGTTGATCTTTTAATTTGTTGACCATATTTTGTTCACAGTCCATGTTGTTTTATCTTATGCCCAGGGTTGCTTCTGAAGATATACTAGAGTTCTATGTGACTGTTCCCCATATTTCTATCCTAGGGATTACAATAACAAGTACAACAATGCATAAAAACTTATTATGTGCATTCAGACATTACATCATTTACTTCTAAAGGATATCTCAAAGTCTCACAATAAAGAGTAGGAAGGGTAAATCGCAGTCACTGGATAAGCAGTAACATCTGCTACAGGAAGTGCTTACATCGAGCAAAATATTGCAGA
Source organism: Warburgia ugandensis (assembly GCA_035236585.1). Classification (NCBI taxonomy): domain Eukaryota; kingdom Viridiplantae; phylum Streptophyta; class Magnoliopsida; order Canellales; family Canellaceae; genus Warburgia; species Warburgia ugandensis. The sequence continues at coordinate 58,451,395 of CP141128.1, forward strand.
GTTAGACTTATTTAGATACCAAAAAATGTATCCAGTTAAAATTGAAGATCAATAGAAGAGTGCAATTTACAATCAGAATCCAAGAAAAGGAGACAAAATACCACTGGCTTGGGATGTTCCAGACGTCTCCAGATTCTCTGTTGCGGGACGAGGGCCATTCTCAAGACCTGAAGAAGAAAGGCAAGCACATCAGTGAACAAAATCATACTGCACAGGGGATGAATACATGTACATGATATTACCAGAGATACTAGTGAGAGTGTTGAAATGCAGGTTCCTCTGCACGGTGCAGATGTTGTCCCTACAAAAAAAGCAATTGGGATTACATAATTGTCACATGACATGGAGCAACATTATAATGATCTCAAGAACATGAAACACCAGCAGTACAGTGCCCTCATGTGAAGAACTAAGAACATAGGGCAGCAAGGTTACCATATATAAGAGCAACCTGTCGCTTCCTGAAAGCTAAGAGCTACTTCTGCTGAAAATTCTGGATCCCGCCAAGAAATTATCGTATCTGGTAAGAAAAAACATCAAGAAACGCCATAAAGATAAACAAGTTGCAGACTAAGGGCAATTCATTAAACAAATTGATTTTGATAAAACAACATAACAGATACGCCACAAACTGACCTTCTTGTCTTCGATAGATCTCATCCGAAGAGATACGGTGTGCAAGTAATGTCTCGTTATCTTCTTCATCAATAACAAAAAGGCCAAGATCTTCCGACCTCTACAAATAAGCATTCACATCCACATGAACATACTGGAAAATATTTCTATGAGATGGGACAAGATGCAGCCATCTGCAAGTCACAATTCACTCAAAAGAAATATTAGAGAGCTTCAAAGAACAAGGTTCCATTTATTCTGTCATGACATAGAGTTGGGGACTGACACAACACAGTTTAAAAGCTCTTATGAGGGAATCACAACATCCTGTCAAGAAAGGAATGGCATTAAACACTGATTGTGTCATTTTCGGCTAACAGTAATTAGTTTCATAACATAGAACCTCTTACTCTCCTACATCCTTTACAAATTTATACCGAAACATCTGAAAGCATCACAGAAAACTAGTTCTCCGCAAACCATTAATTTAGAGATCTGGATGAGGCTATAAGATAATCTGAAGATCTAAGCTTGAACCTCAGCAAGCATCTCATCTATTGCCTCAAAAGGACCCCCAGTATAGCATCTGGGCATTATGGTGTCACACTGGGCTACTAGAAGTAGCACATACTGGATGGATTGCAATTATGGTATGCCAAGAATAGACCAAGTCACATAAGATCCTTGTTGGGCCAACAGTAGGTACTTCCCATCGACCTAAGACAACATGCTGTTTCATATCCTTTGCAATGTTCACATCAAAATATCAGAAAGCATGACAGAAAAGTAGTTCTGCGTATGCTATTACACAGACATGCTCTAAGAAAGTTAAAGCTATTACCCCAGCATGCATCACATCCATGGCCTCAAAAAGACTCCAGCATAGCACAAAATCAGCATGGGCCCAGAGTTAGGTAATAGAAGTAACAAAAAGTGGAGAAATGCAACTAAAAGTATCGTATATATAACAACAAGCCCAGATTATTCTAAAGTCTGAACTACAATATTAAAAATATCAGATATAAAGTTTGCAAGTTACATATGTAGTATTCGCAGTAGATGTAGCATTTTGAGTGATTTGCCAGCAAAGAGAGATCTCTTTGCAGTAGCAAGACTTTAGAAGAACAACTACAGGAGGTACACTTCAGAACCACTACTCATCCATAAAGAAGATATTGCATCTCACAGGATGGCAAAACAGGTAAGAGAATCCCATAGTAAGTATAAATGGCACAAAGAAAATAATAGGTCTTGAATAAAACAGATTATCGCAAGATGCAAACCTCTAGATAATCAACTGTAACATGGCCAGTTCCACGGTCATCCCATTTCCCATCATCATTCAATCGGTAGACTTTAACACGCTGAAATTTTGAAGCGAGTTAGATAAACCATGTTAGCAAGCAATACAATGCATATGTCAGCTACAAAAATGTAGAGATTGCCAAAAACGAAAAGGTCATCAAACAGAAGTTGAAATGACTTTTTTATGCGAAGAGTGCAGTACATCTAAGTTGGTGGAAAAAGTTTATCGGGTCGAGGAGACTTGGTAGAGACTAGAAAACCACTACAAGCTCCACTTATTTAGGCAGAAAAAGTTTATCGGGTCGAGAAGGACTTGGTAGAGACTAGAAAACTACTACAAAATATTCGACAATATTTGGAAAATAATGTTGGAGATTCAAGAGGTCGTCTCTAAGCACAATACAGGAAAAATCTGACAGAAAATAGGGAGATGACAACTTAAGGGCTTTCACATTCTGTTATTTTTTTTATTTTTTTTTCAATGTTGTGAATGGTACCACTGGAAGGAATGACCGAATCTAGTAATGCCATCAATACTCGTTAACCTGGAGACAGTTCACAACTTCAGGAACATATCTCATTTTAAGAGTCCTGGTTGGTAACAGCTTCTCAAATAGGTGGGCTTGGCCATGAATAATATCATGTGAATTTTTAAATAGCAATTTGTGAATACATAAGCGCAGAGGAAAACTTTTGTGCATATTTATGGCTGGTAGGTATGAATTTATTTTATAGTTTCTCACAGACCAATGCTCCCAAAAAGTGAAAAGTGGTAAGATCCAAAGTAGGGGAGTAGTGGCATGACTCCAATTAGGTCATTTCTCATCAGATCCTCGTGAGAGAGAGGATGGAGGTGAATTTCAAGGTTCACATACAGACACTATAGTTCATAGAAAATGACTATTAGCAATCATGCAAAAAGGCAACCAAAGGATTCCTTATACTACTTGGATATTCTTCCTCAGACTATTGGGATTATGATGATGCCAGCTCCGGTTGTTGTCTTCAACACAAACAGGTCATCTTCCTAGGTGAATCCACTACTAGGCACTTTCTAGTGCTTCTGGAAGACAAATAAGTAGAACTTCTTTCAAAATTTGGCATCAGTTTATATTGTAAATAGAAATCATGCCACCTCTTTCATTGTCATAAGGCAGAGTTTTCTTATAGAATCAAAATTTACAAGTTGACCAAGAAGTTGCCATTGAACAGCCTAACTAATTTCCAACTCCCATTAATAAACAGAGAAGTTGGCTAACCCCAGAATATTTTGATTTATCAATTCATTCCTTCAACAATGTTAAAAACTTTAAAGACAAAAATCGCAACATCATGACGAGCTTTTGGAAGCAAAGACTGCAATTGCACCAATCTTGTATATTCCAAGATCCTCAACGTCTTCAATAGTTGAAAGGGTCTTGCTTAATGCAGCTGTGTTCACAAAGTTGGAAAGGTTGACCCATGTAGATTTGTGAAAGAATACAGCAAGATCCAATACATCTATTAGCCTAAGCACACACTTCCAGTAAAGACACATTGTTCCAGTAGATTTATATTCCTCATACCAAGCAGATTTCCCTTTCAAGACCTCCCCCACAAGGGATAAGATCCCAGGGTAAGGGTTCCTTTTCAGATCATCAAAACCATTGATTAGCCATCAGAATCATTCAGTGACTTTCCTTCTAGAAACTGGTTTGAACAAGAAGAGAGAAGTTCCAACTGCCATTTTACAGTAAATCAAAATGTTTTGCTAAAGCACACCTTCACCAAACTTACTAGGTCAGCACATAACTCGTGTGCCTAGCAAACATTAAAATTGAAACAGACCAAGTCCAAAAAGAAGCCAATACAAACATGCATGGAGCTTTTGACAATCATATCTGAACTATACTAAACTGAAGGGTGGTGGTAAAACACCATCAGCAGATGACATTTATCAGCAAGCCATTGAACTAATTTCCATAGACCTTCTATCCCTGTGGTGGAGTAAAAGGTTCCTCCCAGTTGTACAATAGTTTGTGGGCGCGAGGAATGTCTGTAGAATAAGTGAGTATATCAGTATATCAGGGATTCAAGGCAACCACTTTCTCACATGCCTTCCTGATTAATTTCAGAAGCACCAGTTTAACTCACTGTCTAGTGACACAAACAACTGAATGACCAACAGATAATATAAATAGTGGGGAGATTAGACTGTCAGCCTCGTAGAAAGCATTCAAGATGAGGTGATACGTTATTTAAACTAACAAAATTATTTGACCTTTGACATACAGCAAGCAGCCAAGCATAAAATGTATGCAGTAAACTATAAGTTCTCCTCAATGCAGTGGACTCCACAAATCATTTATACTATATATTAAGAGAAACCAACCGCCCACTTTATGGACTTCTCCAAACAACAACCCTAAGTTAAAATAAAATCCAACGGGTAACATCTCGTGCCTTCTTCCACTTCAAAGTCATCTGTTTTCTCCCTATTAAAATTATAAATAAAATAAATAAATAAATAAAGGAAAGGTAACATAGTTCCTATTTTTCTCCAAATTTTCCTATTTTCCCCAAAGCTTCCTATAAAAAAATCTAACTAGTACACGTACTACTTATTAGCGCCGAACCAATGAATAACAAAAAACACACAAGTTCCTGCAAAGAGTAAAAACCCATTTCTTAAACAGTAGAAGAAAGATAGTATGCAATTTCCTAATAAAACAAAAGCGAAAACCCTATTTCTCTATTCAGTCCAGCTAAAGTGAAGGACGACGGGTTCACTCGAACAAGGCTAGCTAAAGAAAACGAAAAGAGAATAAGATTTCTGTGTTGGTGCCCGTATCAGAAAAAAAATTGATAAACCTAAGCAATTCAATTCTAGGGCAGCAAATGAGTAAATCACGACAGAAAGAAACTTGGAGCTGCTAGAAACATCGAAGAACACTTACCTGCATAGAATTCGAAGATGCGGAGTTCTTCCCTAGGGCGCCCATCACCGATTCACTGATGAAATTGAATTCAATAGACTTCGGAAATTGGAAACAAAAAGAGGATTTAAGGAGAGGATTGAAGAAATATTTCGGCAAGAAAGAGAAAAGTGGAGGAGTTAAGAGTTTGAAGATCAATGGAAAACCCTAACCGCCATTAACGTCGGGAACCCTCGCTCTCTCTCTCTCTCTCTCTCTCTCTCTCTCTCTCTCTCTCTCTCTTTCCGCTTTCCGATTTCCTGTGACTTTCCCCCGCCCATTGGTAGAAATGTCGAAGAAATAAATACGAAGGTGGAATTATGGAACAAACCTCGATATCGATTCAAATTACGGAAATGTCCTGCCATTCGTGAGTTGTAAATTGTAAGAGGGAAATTTGAGTCGGGCGGGTGAAAAACAGTCACTGTTGTGCCGTTCTTTCGTGATAATCCGTTATTCTGGCATCTCACGGAGCATTGCTTCCGGTTTTGCAGTAAATGTCGACCATGGATTTCCATTGGACTATATCTTGAGATGGATATCCATTTGGCATGCGATTAAAACTACGTGGGTCCCTTTTTTTGAAGGACACCCAGAAGTAGTGTGAATGACTTTTATGGGAAAATGGGGTGAAACAAGCCGCAAGTTAGGGGCTACTGATTAAGGTGTCCAAGGACACAAAGTCTCAGTCCTTAGACAAGTAATCGGTAGGGAGTCGCTACTTCCAGAAAGAAAAAGAAAAAGAAAAAGAAAAAAGAGGGATAAAGTCCCTTTTCACTCACTGATCTTTAAATCAAGAGCCTGGACTCAAACCTCTCAATAGGAAGACGCATGACCCAATTGAGTATGCGGTTGTAGTCTGCTAAGGATCCATATAGGATAGTCTTAAAGGCTTCACTATTAAAGCATATTATTGACTCTATAGAGCCACGTGCTTTAGCACAGCACTGAGCTTTCGTGTGTATGAACGCTTGCGCGACGCTAATACTATAGCAAGTCCCATGAGCAAAAATTTAGAGAGCTAAAATGTGGAGGCTTAAAAGTGAATTAAACTAGAACAAGATATGTCCAATAGTAAAAGAGAAAGTGAAACAAAAGGTAAACTACTTTAAACCAACCACTAAGCATGCTGATCACTTAAAACCTTGATGTATTTGAAAATTTGAAACCCTACCCTCATATAAAGGATCCCTCTTCAAGCTTTTCCTAAGGTCCAAAGTAGACTCCAGCAACAAAAAATCCTTAGTCATCTTTTTATAAGACCAGTGGAGATACTTTCTTTTTTGAAATAAGTAGCTTATCTTCATTTGATTTAGACAATGTACTTTTTTCACTTTCCTTCTTTGTTTAGTTGGTGTCAGAAACTTCTCTTTTATAGTCCTAGGAATCAGATCATTCCTTTGTCCATATCAATGTGAAACTAGAAATGGGTAAAAGGATATGGTGGAATATGAATGGGAATGCAGGCTAGTTGAAAAATAGAGTTGGTAAATTGCATGCGCAATGATAAGCAATAATAAGTGGCACCACACTAGATGATCTATATTGGGGCCTACAATTACTACTGGCAACTATTTTTGGCAATTGGTCTTAGACAACTTAGCATCTCCTCTAGGATTCACTTAGTCACTGGTTCCAGTCACCACTTTCCCCTTTGGTTGGGGATTAAATTTAGGAGTGTGAGTGAGAGTCTATGAGTGATTTGTCTTCTAATTTTTCACTTGTACCCTCACCCTGCCTCTAAAAGAAAAATAAATGAAAGAAAAAAAGTGTAGGTCATCTATCATTGGTCGACACTACAATGATATGGCTCAACATGAGATCTACCTTTTGTAATGAGTTGGTCTTATCGAATTGGGTCAAATGTTCTTTGATCAAAATAGTTCATACTTCGGCTTTTGTACAAAGTACATTGTGTTTCAAAAATCTCAGCCATGAAGCTTAATCATTGTATTGACCTTGCTATGCAATTCAAAGGTATAATACGAGCAAAATTTTCAAAATGAAATGATTCAAAAAGATTAAAAATCTCCACAATAGTAGTTTGTTCTAAGAAAGTTGAATTAATTGCCTTGAGATGTGAATTTAGAATAAGATGGAACTTATTGTGATGGAAGTAGACTCCACAAATACCATTTGATGGATTTCTCTAATTCAAGCAGTCCCTTGGGACATTGCAATATTGTAGACAAGATAATGAAAGGCCTTCTTTGATGCTAGTGCTTCTTTTTGACATGTCTTTAGAGTAGCTAACTCAAAGGTCAGCAATCTTACAAGTGTATATGTTATTCTTTATGATTTTGCAGCTGCATATTTTGATCTAGTTTGATGTCCTTTTAATTGTTGTAGGATTACTAATGTTTCCCTTTGATGTTTTGTTATGGATTTTCTAAGACCTATAGATAATATTTTACCATTCAAAATAAATAAATAAAGCTTTGAAATTAGTACAATGAATAGAATAATGCATGACATTTTTAGAGATTTGAGCAAGTTTCAGCACTTGAGCCTCAAAATGCAAATTTGCAAGAACTAAGGTCAATTGAAATCTCAACAAGAGTTTAGTATATTTTAAAAGGGAAAGGTATAGTTTAACCCCTCTAATCCCAATTAGCAGTGCTTTCGGAATAACTCCCCCTAACAAAACATTGGTTAAATAATTGGACCCAGTCTACCACTGGGGAGTTCAATCCTAGCCTTCTATCTCATTTTGTCATTACATGTAGTTACAAAATTGACATGGAGGTCCCATGTGAGACCCACCTTATTGTCATGTAAACTCAAATGATAAAATTACCCCTATAATGGTATTGAATTTTCAAATCTCCTACACCATAGAAGTCCAAGATTGAGTCCCCCAGTGTAGTTGGGGTCCAATAATTGAACCAATGTTTTGTTGTAGGGTGTTATTCCAAAAGAACTAGTAGTTGGGGGGTCAAACAATACTTTTCCCATTTTAAGAAATGAATATTAGTGTTGATAGCCCAAAATCTAGTCAAGTGACATTTGGAGAAATGATGAAGGATTGAAATTTCTGTTGACTACCTTAAATTGAGCCAATTGCTTTTAGGAAAACCTATAGAGGTTTTGTGTTTGAGTCAATTGTTTTAAATTGAGTTAGCTGAATCTTGACATAAAATCTTCAAGTTCAAAAAGAAAATTTTCTTAATGACTAGTTAAATTCCTAAATTTTGTCACTTGGCTACATGTGATTTTGAGAAGGAAGTTCTTCAATCCAACTGGGTGGGATAGGAATATGTCAATTACATTTCCAAGTGAAATCCACATGAAGAATGTTCATATGTGCAAATTGAGTCAACTATCAGATTTTGTTAGTCCACTGCTTTGTGATGGAAAATTCTAATAACTTTAGTTGAGTTTTTCTTGAACTCAAGTTTAATCAAGGTGGAATTGGGTCAACTTACTTGGAAATTGAGTGGACTATCAAGATTTCCTAAGTCAACTGGAGTTTGGAGCAAAATGACCTAACAAGAAAGAATGAATTCAAGTTGACTCTACACTTCTTTTGCATCTCGAGAGATTGATTCAATTTTTTCTTTCTGGAAAGATCTCCAAGTGTTTGCATGAAGGAAGAGCTTGCTTCAAGTGCTCTTTTCCTCTATTTTTGGCTAGCTTAGTGTCAACCAGTGTTGTAAAATCTTGCTAGAAGTTATTAGAACTCAGGGTAGATATTACCCTGAGAGAGTGAAAGTAAGTGCCTTTGTTGGTTGCATGAATCACTGAAAAAGTTTCTATGTCTAGCTTCTTATGGACTAATAGTTTGTTTTTCTGCAATTGTTCTTCTTGTTTAAGCACTTATCAAAGTTTTACAAGATCTTCTAAAAAATATTGTTGGCCCCAATTCACCCCAATCTTAAGATTTAATAATTGGCATCAAAGCCCAATTCTCTTATTTTCAAAAAGAGTAAAAAAATCAGCTTTCTAACCCTTTAAAAGTGTTACAATGAGTTGTAGCATTACTTGAAGTGAAGGACAGTCCAGTTGTAGACTTCCATTCTTTGATGAAACCTATTGCAATTAATGAAAAGTTAGGATGAAGATTTACATCAAAGCTAAAAAGTTATGAACTTTAGAGATCTAGTGAAGAAGGTCATCACAAACCTTATGTGATAATGGATGGTGTCCCCCACTACACACTAGCAAGAGACTGGAGTGAAGAAGACCATAGGAAGCATCAAATCAATGACAAAGCCATGAATCTCCTTTATTGTGCTCTTGACGCAAATGAATTCAACAAGATATCAACTTGTACATTAGTAAAAGTAATCTAGGACAGGCAAAAGTTAACTTGTGAAGGTATAAATCAGTAAAAAGAGATAGGGATTAACCTTCATGTCCATAAATACAAGTAATTTGCTATGAAATTTGATGAGCCTATTACTAATGTGTTCATTAGAATTACAAATGTTATAACTCTCTCAAGTCTCTTGGATAAGTGTTTACTAATGGCGAGCATGTAAGTGAGATTCTCACTGCCAAAATCTTGAGATCCAAAGTTATTGTACTTAGGAAGCCAAGGGTGTTTTGACACTTGAGGTTGACCAACTCAGGGGTTCCTTCATGACCTATGAGATTAATCAAAAGAGAAAAGGAGAAGATGACAAGAAAAAGGATAAGGGAATTGCACTCAAGATGCCCCTTAATGAAAGTGATGATAATGATAGCTTACAAGATATTGATGAAGTAGTCCTCTATACATGAAGATTCAACAAATATTTCACTAGAAATAAGATTAAAGATAGGAAGAAGTTATTCAAAGATAATTCTTTGATTTTCAAAACTAAAAATTGTTTTTCCAAATTTTTTTTTTTTACATAAGCCTTTTCAAGAGAAATATTCAAAATCTCATTCCTATTGTTAGATTTTCACACTCTTCAAGCAAATCATATTTTGTTTTTTCCAAAATCTCTTCTTCTAGTTTTAGTTTCTCAATATAAATTTCAAAGAATTATTTTCTAAAACTAAAGTGTCATGCTCATAAGTAACTTTAGAAAACACTTTTAACAAAAGGTCTTTTAGTTGGTGTATCCAAGCTTTCATTTGAAAAGGATAAGTCCATGATGCTTGTGAAAAAGGAAAGCGAACAAAGAGTTCTTTTAAACTAAAGAATCTAGTTTAAATAAAAAGATCTTTCCAATTGTTGCATCCTGATTTGATCCTTTGAAAACATCTTACCATGGTGAAAAAGGCATGCGTTGGATATTATTGATGATTATTCTAGATTTACATGAGTTAGGTTTTTAAATTCAAAAGATAAAACTTTCAAAGTGCTTACCAAACTTTGCAAAAAGCATCAAAATGATAAATGCTTTACCATTTCATCTATTATGAGTGATATTGATGAAGAACTCAAATTAAAATATTAAAATATGGTGTTCAAGCATGCATTGACCTTAAATTCAGCTCCAAGAACTCTTCAATGAAATGGTGTTGTTGAAAGAAAGACTGGATTATTAGGGGAGCTTGCATAGGACCATGTTGAATGAGAATGGTTTGCCAAAGTATTTTTAAGTAGAAGCTACTAATTCAACCTACTATATTTTAAATAGCCGAACCATGAGAGTTGTTTTGAAAAGAACTCCATATGAATTCTAGAAAGGTAGGAAACTCAGTATTTCATACTTTCATGAATTTGGTTGCCAAAGTTTTATTTTAAACAATAGTAAGGACAACCTTGGAAGATGGGGATGAAAAATATAATGATGATACCTTTGTTGGTTATTCTTTTCATAATAAAGCTTATAGAGTGTTTAACTTAAGGACTCTTGTAGTTGAAGCGACGATTCAGATTATTATGATGAATTTGCTCTTTCTTTAAGCAAATCACCTAGCTTAGAGCATAAGGATAATCTTAAACAATGCATTGAGAAGCCAAACACTAATGAAGAAGAAGCTGCTTTGAAGGAAGTTGAAACTTCTCAACCACAATAACAAGATCCACCTTAAGCATTGCTAAAGGAATGGATATATGCCTATGGTCATCCCAAGGACCAAATTACTAAGTAATCCAATTGCCAGGATAAGTAAAAGATCAAACTTGGAAAGATATGCTAATTAGCTACTTTCTTTTCTCAAGTTGAACCCAAGACTGCTTATGTTGCATAGTTAGATATAGATTAGGTAATGGCTAGGAAAGTTGAATCAATTTGAAAGAAATGGAGTTTGGACTCTAATTTCTTCTCATTGGAACCAACTGCATTTTCAGAAATAAACTTGATGAACTTGGTCTACTAATTAGGAATGAAGTTAGATTAGTGGCCCAAGGATGTCTCCAAGAAGAAGGAATATATTTTGATAGACTATTGCATTAGTTACTAGATTAGAAGTAATTAGAATGCTTCTTGCATTTCATGTTTTAAAGGCTTTAAATTGTATTAATTAGATGTGGAGTACTTTTCTAAATGGTTTTATAAATGAAGAAGTTTATGTTGAATTACCCACTAGTTTTGAAAACCCAGAAGTTTTTATTAGCTTTGAAAACCTAGATTTTTGCAACAATGTCTTCAAATTGTCCAAAGATCTTTGTGGACTAAAAAAACCTCCAAGAGTTTGGTATGAAAGTTGAGCAAGTTTCTTATGGACAATGGTTTTTCAAGAGGAAAAGTTAATAAAATATCATTTACCATAAACCAAAAGCCAAGACATTCTTGTAATTCACATTTATATTGATGAAATCATGTTTGATGCTATTGATGGGAGCATGCACGAAGAGTTTCCAGGTGTATGAAGACAGAATTGGGAATGAACATGATGAGAGAACTCAATTCCTTTCTTGGATTCCAAGTGAAGTTGGTTTATATTTTAAAATTACTCACAAGCGCACAAATCAATTGTAATAGATGTATGAGTGTGAGGTCTATCCCACGAGGAATCTCATAGACTTTAAATGCAATTAGATCTTATTTAAATATTTTATTCTAGCCAAAGGAAGATTGTAATTGATAAAACTAGGAATGTAAATTACGACAAAACTATACATGCATGGAATTGAAAACTACAACTAAGGAAACAAGCTAAAAATAAAGCTTTCTAAAAACAAAATTTAGATACTTTCTAAACTAATCTAAGATGCAATGTACTAAAGCAAGGAAAGTTAAGCTAAACTTAAACTAAAAAACAAACAAGCTAACTAAATAACTCACCCAAGTACCATGCCGTGACCCATGGAGTTGTGCGCATGGAACATGGAATAGAAGTATGGTTGATGTGTATGATGTTTGACGTATGCACATGCAATCTTAACAAAGTAATAAATAAACTAAAGTTCAAGTTGGGTGTAGAAAAAACTAAGCAATAGAGGTGCTTATGGATCTAGGATGTATTTGATGCATGAAATAGAAGGATGTGTGTGTGAATTAGAAAGGAAACTCAACTTGAATTATGTGCATGATGCATGAGTGATTAGGCATGGAACTATGCATGTGATTCAAGAGCAAAACAATCAAGAATTAAAGAACTTTAAGGCATTAAAAGTAATTAAGGAAGTGTGCATAAACCATGGATCTTTTTATTGATGTAAAATTTTACAATCAAGGTGCACATGTTACATGGAAAGCAATATTGATGTGACACCCTCAAGAGAATAAAACTAATCCAACAACTTTTCTTTAACCACTCCAAAATAACCCAATGATCAAACTCAAGATAGCATGTGTGTTCACCAAAGAAGAAATAAGAGGAAGAGAGCAAAAGAGATATAGAATGGAGGCAAAAGACAAGATGAACATGCAAGGAAACTAAAAGGATTCAAGTGTTACTGTCTTGACTGTCACTACAAGAGATAAGAAACCTTGGATCAAAGAAAACTAAGGCAAGTGAGAAGCAAAACTCAAAGAAAACAAGGATGGAATTATGCACCTAGAACAAGAAAGCAACAAAGTACTATGAAAAGAAAACTAGAAAGCAAATGAACCTGAAAAGCTTGTGAATCAAAAGAGAAAGGAGGCTTTGAACTTGAAAGAGAAAACAAGATGGTTTGTGGTGCATCAAAGTTGGAGAACCCAAGGTAAGATGTATTGAAGGGTAGAGTGAGGGAGGTGGGGTAGGAATGCAAGACCAGCCTAAGAGGGAGGTGTGGTGTTCCTATCTTTAGAGGAGGCGTCCTCCCCATTCCCTCTATATCCTTCATGTGGAACCCTAAAGCTTGTTTATGTAGGTGTTTTGCTCCTTCTAAAAAGAATAGATAGGTATGTAAGATAGGATAAACATGAAATGTAGATGTGGATATTAATTTAGAAAGTGGGTGAACGATAGGACACCCAAGAAAGGTGAAAATCATGGACTACCTATAGGAATGGGACATGTGAACTTTGGAGAGGAAAGTGGGACTTGGGGGAGACATGGAGATAAAGTATGGAAGATGGGAGATGAGTGGAGATGATGAAGGATATGTGGAGGAGTTTAGGGTGCCTTATGAGGTGGGGCATAGAGATTATGGCAGCCAAGGTGGAGGTGCCACTTTTCAAGGAGGTATCTCCACTTATGTTTCATACACAGTGTCCCCTGGGCATGAGAGAGATGGAAATAGGAAAAGAAAGTAAAGGGCCCTTCTCCCATTGACCCACATCACATGCTATCTTTCTTGTTTGATATTCATTCAACTTCTTTCTAATTATCCCCTTGAAAATAACATTTTTAGCATGGGATAATTTCTTGAATTTCTCCTCCAATCATATGACTTCATGTGGCATCAGCTTAAGTGGCTTGGCGGCTAAGTCCCTTGGCTTCAAGGTTTGCATGCATGACTCCAATTCTCATGCAAAGGTAGTGAAACTGCATTGATTTTACATGGGCCCATTCTAGTCACCTTTGGGTCTTTCAATTTCTTTCTTACTTGCTCTAGCATGATCTTGAACTTCATCGAGCTTCAAAATGATAAATTTTTTCATAGATTTGTCTTTTGATCTTGATCTTTAATTATCATATTGATCAATCTTGCTCGTTGGATAGTTATCTCAATACCTACAAAAGAGTAAAAAACCTATAAAATTATGACAATTCACTTACATACTTTAGATTAGCTTTTGAGCTTACAAAATATCAAACTTTTGACTCATTAGCTTAGAAATGCATGTGTTATGAATTTTCAGAAAAATCCTAGAAATAATACTATGTTTTATAACACGTGGCCTACTAATTGGGTAGTTTTTTTACCCAAAATCTAACCCTTATCAGAAGTAAGCAGAAGAAGACATTATCATTAACCAATCTAAATGTGTCAAACTCAAAAGGTTTGGAATGGAGGAGTTCAAGTCAATTAGTACTCTAATTATCATGTCGTTAAAGCTTGATAAGGATGAAAGACTTAAGAGTGTTGATATGAAGAAATATAAAAGCATGATTAGCTCATTATTGTACTTAATTACTAGTGTACCTTATATTCAATTTAGTGCTCATACATGTGCTAGATTTGAATATGATCTTAAGGAATCATGCGTTATTGATTTTAAAAGGTTGTTTAGATATTTTAGTCACACACCAACACTTGGATTATGGTATGGTAAAAATAGTTCTTTGCATTTGAATTCATACAGTGATGATGATTATGATGGTTGTACAATTGATAGAAAAAGACTCTTAGTAATCACTAATTCCTTAGAATTATATTGATTTCTTGGTTTAAAAAAAAATAAAACTATGTGGCACTCTGAACTACAAAAGAAGAATGCATATTAGTTGGTAGTTGTTGCACTCAAGTATGATGGATAAAATAACAACTTGAGGATTATGACATGCTTTTTTTATCATGTACCTATCTTTTGTGATAACTCTATTGCAATCAATCTTTTGAAGAATCTCATTAAACATTCTAAGGCCAAGCATATTGAGATGACATCATTTTCTTATATATACTATTCAAAAAGTGATATCTTTCTTGAATTTGTTGAAACTAAAAGCACTTGATTGATATCTTCTCAAAACTATTGAATGAGGATGGATTTTATAGATTAATGGAGAGCCAAGCATTTGTGAATGCCCTTGAACATTCATTGATAATTTTAGGATGAATGAATTTTAAAAGCATTTAAGAAAATCACATGTTTTTTAATAAAATCATGTTTTTATAGAAACTAATCAAACGTCCAATTGAAAATTGTACAAAACTAAATTCGATGAACCCTAGTTTAGAAGCATGCTCAAAGCAACTTCTTGGAGATAGTTGAAGCCTCCAAATTATGTAAGGAATATCATAATTTCTATTTCTGAGACTCAATCAAACTAGACTCAATGTCCTTAATTGATTTGCATGATTATGATTGGTTTGTACTTTTGTCTCAAGGTGAATCCTTAAAATAAAATCTTTTAAGGTTTGTCCTGAAATCACAACAAATGTCTTAACCATAGAAATTGAGTTTGTAGTAGCATAGTTGAACTCATGTAACTATAGTTTAGCTAACCTAATAAATGAAGCTATTTCGTTATTCAATTGTAATTTTGATATTAGATACGATTGATAACATTCCCTGTCGAGTATGTGTACTTCTATTCTTACAAATAATGCCAACTAAATTGATAGTGCCTATCTATTTCATAGACTGTGAGATTTAATCTCAAAAATAAAATTTCCTCTTCAAAATTGTAGATCTCATGTGTATTCCATCAGACTTACCTAGTCTATATCCTGATAAGTTCTCAACTTAACTCAATGTTAATTGCATTAATTTAAGCAATATATTTTATTATATGTCAACTTATTACTTTTGTAAATGTGGTGAGCCATCTTTTATGCTATAATATTAGTCTATTAAGAATTCATCCTTTTACTAGATGGAGTTTCTCCTACTTTATTCTGACCAACTTTGGAAGAAATGAACTCTTAAGAAAATTGGCATTAGCTATTTCCATAAAATATCAAATTTAAGCATGTGAATGGTTTTCTAGTCATATAGAGGCAATAAAAGTAGAACATGTTACTCATTATCCTACCTTGGAATCTTTATAACCATATAAAATGACATGAGCCGGCGGCTATTCAAGTGAAAATAGATAAGTATTGTTGCATCTCTGAGCTAGTCATATTCTCACCTTCTACTTGTTGACTTTTCTTTAAGGTTACATAATTGCCTTTTCTAATATCTACCATCTTACTATGCAACTGTCTCCAAATTTCTAGATTCTTACATCGAGCCTCACAAATAGTAATGGTATTTCCTGATACAAAAGTATCTTTTACCAACATTTGTAATTATCACATTGAGGTCATTGTTAGGTTGTTCAACCATCACATTGTGAACTATTTCCTCCAGAACTTTATGAAACAACCCCAATTGTTTTGTAAATCTTAATCAATTCTCATCTTGAATCACAAACCATGCCTTATATACCAATCTTAAACCACAATCTCTCTTATTGGAGAATGCTTTGAAAAAAATACAGAGTACCTACAATTAGTTTAGCCAACCACTGTAGAATAATTCAACTTGGGTCTATTCTCAATTTGGTATTTTTCAAACATGTTTCTTTTTTTTTCTTTGATGGAAGAGTCTGGCAATCAGTTCTTTAGAATCCCATAAATAAACTCTTCAAACTTAATTCTAAATATTTAACTACATATCAAGTCTTAAAATCCTAGCAAAATCTTTTCCATATACTACATCTGACTATTAAATATGTGAAGCACTTTTCACATTCAATTTTAATGAGAAAACAAAGAATTTATCACATCATGAAAGTCATTCTATCACAAACATGTATATCATGAAAATAAAATAGACCCATGCCAAACCATGTAAATTTGATTTATGGGTATCAAATTTCCTCACATGAAATAAACTTCTTTAGTTTTCTTTGAGAAAATCCAATAAATCTAATTTTCAAATATTATCCAAAACTTACCCAAAATAATAAGAATTGAAAATTTATTTTTTTCTCAAATTATGAACTAAAAACCGCAAAAACTTGGGCATACATGTTTTAATAATGGTGGGAAAACCCATGTCTTAGTTTTTCTATTTTGATCCTTTGAAAATAAGAAATCCAATTTCTTCCTTATTATTTAGAAAAAGAAAATCTAGACAGATGCATTTAAATTGAATGAAATTAAATTCACATAAATGCATCTAAATTGAATGAAATTAAATTCATTCAATTTCTTATAGAGAAATCTATTTTTCCTCCAAAAATTCATCATGAAATTTTACATATTTAATAATATCAATCAAAGATCTTAAAAGGTGTGAGATATGAATCATTAACTTGGTAGAAATTACTATGTTAAGGTTAAAATGACTTATACCTTTACTAGTTGCTGAGTTCAAAGAATCCTAAAGTGATTCATACCTTCACTAGTTGCCTCATACCTTCACCTATTTCTTCAAATTGTACTTAATATAGCTTCTTGAAGATAGTTTAAGTCTCTTAAATTGTGCAAGGAATATGGTGGCTCTATCTTTGTGATTCAAGTATTCAACCAATCTAGATTCAATCGTACCTCAATTGATTTGCATGGTTAGGATCTGTGCGTACTTTTGTCTCCAAGATGAATTCTTAAAATTAAAATCTTCATGGATTTGTCCTCAAATCACAATCAACCTTTTGAAAAGAACTTAAATCACTTTAAAAAGAATATCAAAGTGGATAAGAAATCTGAAAACTTAATAAGAGACTAAAAAGCAAGAAGAACTTAGGATTAGAAACCCTTGCATCTAGAGTGGTAGAAAGAGATACTTTCATGTCTCATCTTTCTAATTTGAACTTTAAAACCACTTCAACCTTCATAGTATCAATAGCAACTCCATCCTTGGATATAATATGGCTAAGGAAATAAACCTTGTCCCAAAAGTCACACTTAGAGAAGCTAATGAGCCTGTAAAGTGCACAACATGGTTCTCAAGTGCTCTCTATGTTCTACAGCTAGAGCAAACAAGGATATCATCAACAAGGTAGTGGATACTTGTTCTTCATCATAATCCCATTCAACAATCTATAATTGATGTAGAACCACATAGAACCATCCTTCTTCTTCATAAACAAGATAGGGGATCCCCAAGGTGAAACAGGTGCGTGTATGAATCCTTGACAAGCAACTCTTGTAATTGAACTTTCTGCCCCATCAATTTTGCAGGAGTCAATGTGATATGGAGCCTTTAAGATGGGAGTTGCTGCAAGCAATAGCTCAATAGTGAATTTCATCTCTTGGTAAACTAGGCAACTCCTCAGGAAAAGCATCCCTAAACTCTCACTCCATGTCAATCTCCTTGATTGAAGGCATTCACTCCTACTTAGTCTCAACATAGGCCAAATAAGTCTAACATCCACTAGACATGAGGCATATAGCTCTGTTAGCAGAAATAATACTCATACCAGATGTGTCCAATCATCCCTAGAAAATGAAGGATTCCCCATTTGGGGTGTATAAAGTCACTTACTTCTTTCTATAATCAACCAATGCTCCATGCTCAACCAACCAATCCACACCCAAGATGATGTTGAAATAAGTCATACTCAGGATGATTATATTTGCACTAAGTCTCTTGCCTGAGATAGGCAAAGGTACATCTTACATAAACTTATGTGTGATAATTGGTTCACCTACTGAGCTGTAGACTTCTGAAAGAAATTTTAATATACTCAAAGCAACATCCACACAAGATGCAAAATCATTGGAGATAAACAAAGGAGTAGAACCAGGGTCAAACAAAATGCCAGCATATCTATCAAACACCAAAAGTGTACCTTTCATGACAGCACTTGAGGTACGAGCCTGATTAGTAACTCTCCCTTGACTCTTGGGATCCTAATCCTAACGAGGTTGAACATTTCTCCTGGTCCTTGGGCAATCCCTCACGAGATGGCCCCTCTATTTAGAAAGAAAGCACATGCCATGTTTACCCCAACATGGTTTGCTAAGATGGTGTCAATGATAAGTTGGGCACTCACTCAGCTCTTCCTCTCTCCTATGAAATTGATTGATGATCAACTTATTGACCTTGCAAAATGCTTTCTTATTGCAAGCTTCCTCTTCTCTTTCCAAGATGGCTTATGGCTGCTAGGTTTACCTTATATTCAGAAGGATCTCTTAATTCCCTCTCTAGGACAGAGGCTAGTTTCATTGCCTTAACATGCAGTGGGAGGCTGGGAGGTTAGAATCTTACTATTCAAGCTAAAAATCAACTCCTAACAAACTTTTGGGCTGCCTTTAGCTTCGAGTTGCACACATCCAATGCAAGCCTCCTCAAACAGGCAAACTTTAAATCACTACACAATGATTCTAGAGCCTTGCATAAGGCTCATAAACTCCAAATCCTTCTCTTAGAAGTGTGGAGGAAAGAACTTGCTAGTGGAGACCACCTAAAGTCTTCCCATGTAATCTCATCTTTGTTCTCAAAGAAATTCCTCTTTGCTATTGACCCCCAAAATGCGGCCTCACCAGTCAACATAAAGGTTGCTGCAGATACCTATCGATCCTCAGGCACTCCCATCACTACAAAGATCCTCTCTACATCATATAGCCATGTCTTTGCTACTTCTGGAGCATCACTTCTAGAGAATATTGATGCTAGCCTCCTAAATCTCTCCAATAGGTTATCCACCTTAGGACATTAATCCTCTACATCTACATCCTCAGAAGGCTATCCCCTTCTTCTAAAAGCTTGTAATAGCTACTTCATCCTCTGAGGGAGAATCTAACCCACCTCATCTATAGTTGATAAGTGTTCAATTTTGTATAAAAAGTATCCAATTAGTAGTCTATGTGTTATAAATTATAGTGTTATTTCTAGGGTTTTTTCAAAATTTCATGACACATGCATTTCTGACCTAATAGTTTAAAAGTTTGATATTTGGTAGGTTCAGGAACTAATCTAGAGTAAATATGTAAATAATCATAATTTTTTAAGACTTAATTAGGGTTTTTACTCTTTAGTAGGTGTTGAGAAGATGATCAAACGGTTGAGACCAAGAAAAATAAGATTTGAAGAGCAGGTTCAAAAGAGGGCCAAAGACCTAAATTTCATTATTCCAAAACTCAATCAAGGTTTAAGATCATCTTAAGGCAAGAAAGAAGGCAGTACAAAGATTAAAAGGTGACTAAAATGGGCTTGTGTAAAAAGCCATGCAATTCAAGCCATGAATGAAGTTTCTTAGAAGGAAAGGAATGGCAGCCAAAATGTGAAAAGCCATGCAATTCCAGGTTGGTACCTTCTTTTAATTCCTTCCTTTGATTGCCTATTTATTGCTTTCTTTGTTATTTAAGTTACCTCCACATAGTTCCTCTTTGTTTCCCTTGAATCTTTCTTAGACTTCTCTTACTTTTCATGCTTAATTCTTTAAGGTCAAAGTTATCTTTTCTCTTGTAGTGATAGGCAAGAGGATAGTAGCTTTGAATCTTCTTTGTTTCCCATTCATCTTTTCCTTATTTCTCACTTAGATTTAGTACTAGTTTTTGTTGCTTTCTTTTCCATTTTCATGCTCTTACTCTCTTGATTTCTCTTTTGGGTTTCACATCCAAGATATTAGAGATTAGTTTGAGTTTGTTGGAGTGTGTTTAAGCTTTGCTTTGAATCAAGTTCCAGGCATTAGAAATAGTGCATAATTTTTAGCTTTGTTCTCTATGTACATGTGCACAATTCATATACCAAATTCTAATAAAGATTATGGTTGAGGCAACGTTTCTCTTAGCTATATCCATGCTTAAAGTTCCTTAAATTTCTGGTTTTATGATAATGTTTCATGCCTTGAATCACATGCACCATGTCAGTCCATGCCTTGTTTGATTTAAGTTTCATGATCACCATATTTCTAGAATTTTACCTTTAATGATTCATACATAATTTCCAACAGTCCATACACTTTCTTGCTCAATTCGTTAGGAATCTACTTATATTTTTAGATATTTTAGTTACTATTTTGATAGACCCCATGTTAGTAAGCTTTTAGTTCATGCATTCCAGCCATCTTCTCACTCATGAACCATGTGCACAACTCCATGGGTCATGCGCATGGTGAATGGAAGATTTTTCTTTTAGTGGTTTATTGTTTCCTCATTTCATGATACTTAGTATTACTTGTTTAGTAAGCTGCATCTTAGTTTAGTTTTAGGAAGTTTCTTTGTCTAGCTTTAGAAATTTTTAGGATTAGGAAAGTGTTTGTTTGGGAAAGTTTCATTTTTAGTAAATTTCCTTAAGTAAAAAGTTTCCTAGATTCATTTTTTCTAGCTTTGAATTGGCTTCTTTTATCGAATGCATGTTAGTTAGAAAAGTTTCTAATTCCATAAAATATATTCATTTTTAGAAAGTTTCCTTTAGTACGTGTTTCTCATTTTATGCATGTTTTCCATTTCATATTGTTTAAATTCCTAGTTTAATCAAAACCCCTCTGTCTTTGGTTAGGCTAAGTAATCTAAATAAAATCCACCCAACATATAAATCTATGAGATTCCTCATGGGATTGACCTCTCTTGCATGTAAATTACTATATTGATTCATGTGCTTATAAGTAATTTTAAAGCTACACCAAGTTTTTGGCATTGTTGCTGGGGAATCACAACGAATTTGTGGTTAGATTTTTGTTTAGATTGTTTATCTAGGTTGTATCAGATTAGGATTTTTGTGTCATTCTTGTATGTTTTTCTAATTCCTCACAAATTGACCATCTTTCTTTATTTTTATGCAAGGGGAATTTGGTAAAAGAAGTAACGACGATCTTGTGGGCCAAAGCTTCATCAACTTAATTAGGATTTCCTTTCTTTCTTAGATTAGGTTTTTGAGTGAACTTGTAGTGAGGCCCCATTATAATTTGTAATTATTTCTTTCATTTTAAATGGGTTGTAATAATATAGGATAGGTGTGAGGTATGGTGGCCCACACTTGGTCTTTATCAGAAACCCTACAATAAGCTTCTCTCACTCTCTTTTATTTTCTTAGTATAATTGCATTTAGTTTAGTTTACGTTATCAGATGGTAGTATAATTCATATAGTTTATGTTAATTCATTATACTTGCTATGTCTACTTAGGGTTGTTGCATAAGAATTTGTACATATCTAACAAAGGTTACTTTGTTAAATGGCATATAAGTGAACATTAGTTTCCTTTCATTGTAATTTCATTGCACATTTATTACTTTATGGTGGATGGAGCACATTGATAGTAAGGATCTCATAGGAACTCTCATAAGATAAGGACTAGATTTCATCATAGCATCCTTGGCCCATCTAGGTAATCAAATAAATTCCTTGCATGTGCGCAATTCCAGACCTAGAATCTTCATTTAAAATCAAGTAAGCAAGAGACTTAGGGTATCGAGCTTATAGGATCCTTTTAAAAGGAGAAGATATATTGTCACTTTGGTTTCTTCTGAGCATCGTGGTTATAGTGGAAATAAAAAATCCAAGTGATTTTTCCATGCCTTTGATTGATGGTTGTTGAGGTCTAAACGCCTCCTTCCATGAGAATTGTATTAACCACTTTAGAGTAAAACCTAATTAGTAAGCAGTAGTCGAGCTTAGATAAAAGGGGGAGCTGTCTAGATCTAGGTCTAAAAACTACCAACCTATAGATTAACAAAGATGATCAAAATAGCTCGATAGGCAACCATTATGATTGATTGTTTTAGAGTTAGAAGTCACATTTAGGTAGGTTGCATCATTTTGATAAGTTTTCATTATAGTGCATGTAAGGTCATCGATCTCAGAACATTGAGTTAATACCATTTAGTGTTGAGATAGAACATACCCATCGGCTAGGGGTAAGGAATCAAATTACTAACCCCATGGTAGACCCACCAGTTGTAGTTGAGCATAAGGCCATTAGAAACTTCTACGCACTACTCTAGTTGAATACTCCATCATGCATCACATTGCCACCCACCAATGCATACCACTTTGAACTTAAACTTGGAGTCATACAGTTACTCAAGAGAGAGAGAGAGAGAGAGGATCTACACCTACATATCAAGGAATTCCTTGATATTTGCACCACATTCAAATTCCATAATGTCTAGGATGACTCTACTAGACTTAGGTTGTTCCCCTTTTCATTAAAAGATAAGGCAAAATCATGGCTAATTTCTTTAGAGGTTAGTTCCATTGCCACATGGGACCAGTTGTCTAAAAAGTTCCTGAACAAATTCTTCCCCATCCATAAGATTAATGCCTTTTTATGGCGACCCGGGTTTTCTCATGCATTTTTAAATGCAATATCTAATTCCTAAGGCGGGATGCATTCCTATTTGAAAACCATTTTATAAAAACCATGCAATGCAGCGAAAAATCTTTTGTTTTAAACTTATTTTGAAAACCCTGAGTGTCATTTACTATTACAACAATCAAAGTAGTTTTTGAAAAACTTTAGAAATCATAAATGTTTTTCCTCAGGTCTATCCAATCACAATACACAACCCAACTGTAAATAAATAGATGTCCAAATGGTTGAGAGTTTACTCACATGTATAGTTGTCTCCTTTGTTTATTCACTTGCTCGTAGCACTAATATCTCCGGAGACATCTTCTATTTGTGAGTGGAACTATCCTGAAAAATGTTAAGGATAGGGTGAGTATATACTATACTTAGTAGGAGTCTATCACTACTAGTTTTGAAATGCATGCTACGTTTAAAATAATAAGCTCTTTAAAACACGTGCATGTTTGAACAATCACGTTCAATATCGATATCAAAAACCACTGTCGAATTGGAATATTAACGACTTAAAGAATCGCACAAACCAAGTCGAAAGTATCATATATGTCATATATCATAAATATAATGATATGCATAAGATGCTCCACTGAATCCAACTCATGGATATCTGGTATGGTCGACCAACCTCATGTCATGCCACATGCAATGCAAGTGAATCCACGAAACCATAGGGTCCAACTATGCCCACGACCTCGTCGTAGTGTGGTCCCCGGGTACCTAAGGACACAGGGTCATATGCTTCCACGGGACATATGACACTTCGACCCAGTGTCGTGACACCAGTGGTAGCCCCCTGTACCACATGCAGTCGAAGCAGGGACGTTGCCCTTTTTTGGGCGTGGTACCCATCCACCTAATAGTGGTAGAGGCTGGAGGCCAACCCAAACCTCTCGGCATAGCGCCCGCGAGCTTATCAGCCCAAATCATATCAGATCAAACTAGCGAAAACCACTTTTTCAAAACCTGTCCTCTTTGGGTCCCTCACAACTGCTTACCCAGCATCTTTTGGGCACTCCAGCGTCTTTTGGTAACCCTCAGGGACATGCAATCTTTCAAAAACTCAATGCTCATATATCATGCAATATATGCATTTGTTTGCAAAACATATCTATCCATAATGTACATGCAATCATTTGCAAAACATATCTATGCGTAATGTATATGCAATTATTTGCAAAACATATCTATGCATAAAGCATTTATCATATGTATGCTGAATTAAGTCATGCTAAACAAGTTATATAATTTATACTTAAAACAATGCTGGCTCTTTTAAAAAGTCTAGTAGCGATAGAGCACCTACCTCAAAGTCTCCTGGAGTAGCATCTTTTATCACTTTAACCCGTCCCTGGGTCTCATTTATAAACTCCTGGGTATGAATGGATACAAAGAGTTCTTATTAATTTCATTCTATTTAGACATTAGATTGCTAGATCTGCCCATTGGGTCCATGGTCCTTGCCTAATTCATTCATCAGGCTAGATCCTATGGTGTTGATCTACTTTCCCATAGTTAAACTCTGAAATTTTATCCTCTAATCCTAACTTTAAAGTCTCATTAGGCCCGCGTGCCCCAGTTCCCAGGACACTCATGCATCCTGATTGGACCGCGACCACCTCACGTGCATGCATGGCCAAAGGCCGTGCCAAGGACCACGTTTTGCACACACACATGCATGCTCAAGTGACACGCTATGACGCGCATCATGGCACGGACGCACCTTGTAGCATGGCACGCCTCAGCTCCCAGGGCACGTTGTTTTAATCCTAATTTTTAAAGTCTCATTGGGTCTGCGTGCCTCAACTCCCAGGGCACCCCGTGCATCCTGGTCGAGCCAGGACCCATGGTCTATGTCACGCGCGCACCCGAGGGCCGCACCTGGGGCAGTGTACACACTGTTGTATGCCCGGAGCCCATCCCTGGGACCCTGTCCCAGGCGCACATGGAGCAAGGCGTCCTTGGGACGCCTGGCTCGTGCAAGGCTGTCTGAATGGCTTGGGAACATCTTCTACCCAGGAATTCCAGTTGGAAAAACTGGCTGGTTCGTACATGGCCGGCTGAACCGGCTTGGGAGCGTTTTTCGGCCAGGAACCCAGCTGGAAAACAACTGGAAAAGACCAGGTCCGGCATGGATCTGGCCTTGGGGAAAGTGGAACGGAGAGAAAGAGTAAGAACGGCTTACCTGAAGCCTGGAAACGTCTTCTTCCCCAGTGGCGTGCCTGCTCACTGGAAAACACGAACAAGGGGGAAAGACCCTGCTTCCGATGATGCCAGAGTGACAAGAGGGGAGGTGGGTAAAGGGATGACCGGCTAGACTTGGCCTGGCCATTGCCGAAAATCACAGAGAGACGGGTTTTTGGTTTTTTGCCGGAAACCCAGTCCAAAAATGCTCGAAAAATCATGTTTTTTGGAGAGGGGGGATGGGGCTTTTATAGTCTGCTATGGCGGTGCCCCTCAATGGCGGTGTCGCCATGGCGGTGGCAGATCCCTTTAGAAAAATCAGGATTTAGGGTTTCTAGAGGGTTCTTGAGGTTGAAGACGACAGGGGGTGCCGTTATCAAAATGGCCCCCCCTGCGTTTTTCATCCTTTTTCGTTTTTCTGTTTAATTTTCAGAAATACCCCTACCTTTAAATGGCCGTAACTTCTTCATACGAACTCTGTTTTGGGTGATTTTTGAGGCGTTGGATTCCATTTTTCGAGTAGAATCTAATGGTACTAAGTTTCCTTACAAACTCCTTCATTTATTATTTTAAATAAAGTGAAACATTTAACTCAGTTTATTTCCTAATTTTCGTTAAAAATAGTGTAAATTGCTCGGGCATTACATTATTGCCCCCTTAAAAGAATTTCGTCCTCGAAATTCCATAAATTATCATCTTCAAGGTATTTTGTCTTTTGGACAACTTCTTAGTGAATGCATTCCCCCCTTAGGAATCGAATCTAGGCTTAGCCTCAATTTATTATTTCTATTGTTCCTTCTACAAGGCCTTACCTATAAGGGCTGCTTTCGCTGCGTACTCTGATGCACACTCTTATACGTGCCAGTTTAACCATAGCGATTTCTAGTTGTAATTCATCTATCTCGAAATCCTTAAATGCCCATGCTTTTCTCATCGTGTGTAGGATAGTCTCCTCGTAGGATCATGCTTCTATATTCATGTATGAATTACTCCATACTTCTTTCAAGATCATATTATCATATTTCTCCTATTTTGAATATCATAGGATAATCCCTTTTATCTAGTGATCTCTTCATCATCCATATCTCCTTCTAATGGTTGGTTATATGTCATTAGTAAGAGTTCAAAAATTACCTTCTTTCTATTGTGTCTAACTTTGCTTCTTATCTTTTATATTTGTCCCCAAGATACTTTAATAACTGACATGGTATCATGTGCTCTACAGCCAATCCCTTGATTAACTTTGAATTTCAACTGTCTGTCATTTTCCATATGTGACTTGATTTCCTTGACCAAGGTTACATTCAAAATAAGATCATGAAAGCCAATTAGTAGCATCTTCCATTGAGGACCTTATCATATGCTGAAAGTAAAATGTCCTGACTCTATATCCAATTTCATAATTATTGAATTCATTAATCGAGTACCCTTACTAGGTCATGGTTGAATCCTTGATCATCATCCTCTCTGTCTTTTCTTGATGGTTTTCTTTGTAACCTTTCAATCCAAAAGTTCTATACTCCATCCAGTAGAGTTAGTCCTTAGGAAATTCCTTTAATTGATTTTTTGTACTTGGTATATGCACATAACAATTAACTATTTGTCTAAAGGCAACGTAATATTAAATCTTCACCTTATAGTGTGCTAGCCATCTCACCTTTTCTCCTTCCATCCCCTATGTCAATATATTGTGCAATCTTTTTATCAAGGTTTTATTGTCAATCATGCAGTTTGTATTGTCAGGAGGTATCCCCATAAGTAGTGATTTTCTCAATTCCTCAAATTTTATTTTTCAAGTGCCTCCTTATTTTATCTTTCAAGTGCCTTCTCATACTTATCTTATAATAGCAATAATTCTCTTTCAATAGCGATTATATCAAATTGTACTGAAGTTGTTAACTCAACAAGTTTAACAATACTCAGGTAAGCATAAACATTTTCGTAGTCATATAAAAAGACTTTATTTGATTACCTATTGATCTCTTTTCCAGATATATCTTTGTCATAAGCTCAAGGGCCTCTAAAGTGATCAGTACTTATCTACCTTTCTTTTCAATCCAAGTCAGTAGTAATTTCTTCACCTTGTCATGGTAGCCATTAAGGTTTGGAAAATCTTTCATATTAGTTTAGATCACTTCTTATTTTTGCTCCTATCTCAGTTGCAATTGTCCTCATCAACTGACCTCAACCCTCAAATGACTTAGTTTAACAAGTACTTCTTTCAAGGAAAACTCAAGTCTAAATACTTATAATATCCCTCTGAGTATATAACTTCGACTACTAACTCATAAATACTAACATACTTGATTAATTAGGGTGGGATACCTTTATTTAGTCAACAGTACTCTAAAGGTAATGACTAAATAATGGTCTTAAGATTTTTGGTCTCCCAATCTATAATAGTAAGACCTCAATTTGATCCTTTATGGTACCCTATTGCTAAATGGACAAGTTACTGTCCCGTCTTAATTCCTTTATTTACTCATGTAGTGGCAAGGTATGATATCACCAAAATTTTCTTTTTATGGACTATATCCATTGGTGTTCCTCATAAGCTAATGGATCTGATAAGAATCTAATTGCTATCAAACCATTTGTAGAATTTTAATTTCTAGTTGGTCACCATTCCTCTTCGAAAATTTCATGTCGCATAATCTCCTGAAATTCGATACTCTACTCAAAGTCTTAAACCCCATATGCTTTCTCTCTTTTATACTCTTTTACAATAAGATCACCAACTCATCTAGTATTATTCCTTTGCATTTGCTTGATCTACCTTCCTATGGAAATCAAGATGATAGAATTCTATGTATCTCTATAAAGTCATGATCTTCTTCTTTTGAATATTCAATATTTCATTGAATACCTATCGTTACATTTCTATTTCTTTCTCTCTTTTCTTCAAAATCCTCATTTGGTCTACCTGGATCAATGTCTTCATGTGGTTTGTTGCATATAATCGATACTGCATCTACTCCTTTACTTATTAGATATGATAAACTGAATGCTTCTTAGAAATTCTAAACTATCTTAAGATGATTGAAATCCTCAATTGCCTATAGCCTCAAAAAAATTCATACAATGTCTTAATAATGGCATTGATGTTTTGATCATGCTATGTTAGGTTGAATCTATTATCATCCTTAGTATTATCATCAAAATCTTTTGATAGCTCGGTCGAATTCATTTCCTTATCAAATTTGTGTTATGTTTCTCTTATTCACATAATCTGTCACTTGCATACCTTTTCTGATTTACTCCATAATACTTAGGTAATTATTATTCAATAGCACTTTACTCTCCTGAATAGTATCCAAAATTGAGCTAAGTCCTTCAGGATCCATACCTTTGTGACCTAGTACGAGTCACAGTTATCTCATAATATCATCTTGCATTCTCATCCCTCTTAGATTATCATGAAAATTCTTCTCAGAGTCTGTCTTTTACATCCCCTATCATCCTTATATCATATCCTTATGATAGTGTACTCATATTCTGATATTCTTTATGATAGTAAGATAGCCATCTAGATTTTTTTCGATGTTCTCATATTTGGTGAGATTAATCTATTACAGGTCCGGACTATCTACTAACAAGTCCACTAACATCTTCATTCATCATAATATGATCCATATATGAGTTTTCATATTTGCACCACACTACAATCCTTAATCCTTAAGTCGTCTAAGACTAGATTTTGGATAAGGGTTGCACTATCCTTTGCCTAATTATTTGTTAAACCAAGCTGTGTTTCACCTATTTATTTATGGTGACATGCCTTGAGCATTAATAGTGTAATCCTCAAATAGAAGTAGTCATCTCTACTTCTCCTTTTCATCTTACTTCTTCTTGATTTTCTCTATTGTCTATGACCCTTGGACATGCTGGACTGGCTGTGAAAGGATAAAACTTGGGCTCTGATACCAACTGTGGCGACCCAGGTTTTCTCATGCATTTTTAAATGCAATATCTAATTCCTAAGGAGGGATGCATCCCTATTTGAAAACCATTTTATAAAATCCATGCAATGCAGCGAAAAATCTTTTGTTTTAAACTTATTTTGAAAACCCCGAGTGTCATTTACTATTACAACAATCAAAGTAGTTTTTGAAAAACTTTAGAAATCATAAATGTTTTTCCCCAGGTCTATTCAGTCACAATACACAGCCCAACTGTAAATAAATACATGTCCAAATGGTTGAGAGTTTACTCACATGTATAGTTGTCTCCTTTGTTTATTCACTTGCTCGTAGCACTAATATCTCCTGAGACGTCTTCTATTTGTGAGTGGAACTATCCTGAAAAATGTTAAGGATAGGGTGAGTATATACTATACTCAGTAGGAGTCTATCACTACTAGTTTTGAAATGCATGCTACGTTTAAAATAATAAGCTCTTTAAAACACGTGCATGTTTGAACAATCACGTTCAATATCGATATCAAAAACCACTGTCGAATTGGAATATTAACGACTTAAAGAATCGCACAAACCAAGTCGAAAGTATCATATATGTCATATATCATAAATATAATGATATGCATAAGATGGTCCACTGAATCCAACTCATGGATATCTGGTATGGTCGACCAACCTTAGGTCATGCCACATGCAATGCAAGTGAATCCACGAAACCATAGGGTCCAACTATGCCCAAGACCTCGCTGCCGAGTGGTCCCCGGGTACCTGAGGACACAGGGTCATATGCCTCCATGGGACATATGACACTTCGACTCAATGCTGTGACACCAATGGTAGCCCCATATACCACATGCAGTCGAAGCAGGGACGTTACCCTTTTTTGGGCGTGGTAACCATCCACCTAATAGTGGTAGAGGCTAGAGACCAACCCAAACCTCTCGGCATAGCGCCCACGAGCTTATCAGCCCAAATCATATCAGATCAAACTAGCGAAAACCACTTTTTCAAAACCTGTCCTCTTTGGGTCCCTCACAACTGCTTACCCAGCATCTTTTGGGCACTCCAGCGTCTTTTGGTAACCCTCAGGGACATGCAATCTTTCAAAAACTCAATGCTCATATATCATGCAATATATGCATTTGTTTGCAAAACATATCTATCCATAATGTACATGCAATCATTTGCAAAACATATCTATGCGTAATGTATATGCAATTATTTGCAAAACATATCTATGCATAAAGCATTTATCATATGTATGCTGAATTAAGTCATGCTAAACAAGTTATATAATTTATACTTAAAACAATGCTGGCTCTTTTAAAAAGTCTAGTAGCGATAGAGCACCTACCTCAAAGTCTCCTGGAGTAGCATCTTTTATCACTTTAACCCGTCCCTGGGTCTCATTTATAAACTCCTGGGTATGAATGGATACAAAGAGTCCTTATTAATTTCATTCTATTTAGACATTAGATTGCTAGATCTGCCCATTGGGTCCATGGTCCTTGCCTAATTCATTCATCAGGCTAGATCCTATGGTGTTGATCTACTTTCCCATAGTTAAACTCTGAAATTTTATCCTCTAATCCTAACTTTAAAGTCTCATTAGGCCCGCGTGCCCCAGTTCCCAGGACACTCGTGCATCCTTGTTGGACCGCGACCACCTCACGTGCATGCGTGGCCAAAGGCCGTGCGTGGCCAAAGGCCGTGCTAGGGACTGCGTTTTGCAAACGCACATGCATGCTCAAGTGACGCGCTATGACGCACATCATCGCACCGACGCACCTTGTAGAATGGCGCATCTCAGCTCCCAGGGCACCCCGTTTTAATCCTAATTTTTAAAGTCTCATTGGGTCTGCGTGTCTCAACTCCCAGGGCACCCCGTGCATCCTGGTCGAGCTAGGACCCATGGCCTATGTCACGCGTGCACTCGAGGGCCGCACCTGGGACAATGTACGCACTGTCGTATGCCCGGAGCCCATCCCTGGGACCCTGTACTAGGCGCACATGGAGCAAGGTGTCCCTGGGACGCCTGGCTCGTGCAAGGTTGTCTGAATGGCTTGAGAACATCTTCTACCCAGGAATTCCGGGTGGAAAAACCGGCTGGTTCGTACATGGCCGGTTGAACCGGTTTGGGAGAATTTTCCGGCCAGGAACCCGGCTAGAAAACAACTGGAAAAGACCAGGTCCAGCATGGATCTGGCCCTGGGGAAAGTGGAACGGAGAGAAAGTGTAAGAACGGCTTACCTGAAGCCTGGAAACGTCTTCTTCCCCGGTGGCGTGCCTACTCGCCAGAAAGCACGATCAAGGGGGAAAGACCCTGCTTCCGATGATGCCAGAATGACAAGAGGGGAGGTGGGGAGATGGGTAAAGGGATTGCCGGCCAGACTTGGCCTGGCCGTTGCCTGAAATCACAGGGAGACGGGTTTTCGGTTTTTTGTCGGAAACCCAGTCCAAAAATGCCGAAAAATCACGTTTTTTGGAGAGGGGGGATGAGGCTTTTATAGATCTGTTATGGCGGTGCCCCTCAATGGCGGTGCCGCCATGGCGATGACAGATCCCTTTAGAAAAATCGGGATTTAGGGTTTCTGGAGGGTTCTTGAGGTTGAAGACGACAGGGGGTGCCGTTATCAAAATTCCCCCTGCTTTTTTCATCCTTTTTCGTTTTTCTATTTAATTTCCAAAAATACCCCTATCTTTAAATGGCCGTAACTTCTTCATACGAACTCCATTTTGGGTGATTTTTGAGGCGTTGGATTCCATTTTTCGAGTAGAATCTAATGGTATTAAGTTTCCTTACAAATTCCTTTATTTATTATTTTAAATAAAGTGAAACATTTAACTCAGTTTATTTCCTAATTTTCGTTAAAAATAGTGTAAATTGCTCGGGCATTACACTTTTGTAGGGAGATTATCAATTTCTAGCAAAGAGATGATGAAAAATATTATGAATGCTGAAAAAAGTGGAATGAATTGCTACAAAAGTTTTCGTACCTTAGATTTGAGAGATGACCGCAAGTTCAGTACTTCTATGAGGCACTTACACCTTAAAATAGACAAATGGTAGATGCAATTAGGGGAGAGAGCCTCATGTTGAAAAATAAAATAGAGGCCTGAAATTTTTCTAACTTTAGCAAACAATTTTCAATAATGAGACTATTCTAATAGGAGAGAGAGAAATACTAGCCTCAAATGAAAGGAGGCTTGTATGAAATAGGCGTGACCACAGATATGTCTTATAGATTTGACTCCTTAGCCGGATGAGTGGACATGGTGGAAAATATATTCCAGAAGATTGATGCCAAACTTGATGCCTTCATGGCTGGAAGTACCTCCATAATACCTTATAAGAGGCTTGTGCTATTTGTTCTAGCCCAGCACATATAACATCAACTTGTTATGGTCTAAGAGCAATTACCAGGGAGGCCCATCTATGAACCCCTTGTACAAAACCTTCCTAGGACTTCAATTCGACAAAAACCACCTAGTTTTCAACTTCCTCAACAAACAGAGAAGCCCACACTTGAGAAAACTATGCAATCATTTATGGATAAAACTTTAAAACACCAAGATGAAACTAGGCATGCCATCAATGAGATTAGACAGAGCAACAATGTTAATTCTTAAGCTATTGCCACATTAGAAATGCAAATGAGTCAATTGTTAGCTACTTTGAATGAGAGAGGAAGGGGTTAGTTTCCTAGTCAGCAAATTCCAAACCTTAATGGATAGTATGAATTAGGGTCAAGTTCACATACCCAATGACCCCATGAGCAAGCAAAGTCCATAACTACCCTTAGGAGTGGTCATCAGGTTGATAATAAAGTATGGCAGACTAAGGAAACTATAGAGGAGAATCAACTAGTTAGAACACATGAGAAAGAGAAAAGATAGAAACCTCCTACTCTATTTAAGCTTATAGTGGAGGCACCTTATGTGCTTATAGCATCATTCCCTTAACTTTTGAACAAGGCCAATAAAGGAACAAATTTCAACGAGATAATGGAGGTGTTTAAGCATGTGCAAATAAATATTCCATTAGTTAATGCAATCAAAGACATTCTTGCTTATGCCATATTTCTTAAGGAGCTCTACACATAAAAGCACAAGCTTAATGGACAAAAGAAAGCTTGCCTTACTGAGTAGGTGAGCTCTTTGATCCAGCATCATACCCCTCTTAAGTTTAGAGATCCAAGATGTACTACCATCTCTTGTGTTATTGGAAACCATGTCATTGATAGGGCATTATTAGATTTAAGAGTATCTGGTTGGAGGATTGCAAGGATGGTTGTGTAGACTTTGTAGTTCATAATGATCATAAGTATGTCCATCCTAGGATCAATAGCAATGGTTAAGGATGGTGAAAATTTTTGGGGCTTAGGAGATTAATATGAAATTTCCATTCTATTATCACTATCGATGGGTAGCGATGGTTGAAAACTGTGCAGCTCAAAAGGATCATATGATAATCCCATCCTATTATTAGTCATAAATGGCTCCTCATTATTCCCAATTGGTTCAAAATCTTCAACCCTTTTCAGAAACACAACATGGAATTGATCCCTCCCTTCACAACATTGTTTGGTCAATTCCATGTATAACTTAAAGGTCTCTTTTAATACTTGTTCCCTTTGTGCTTGAGGCAATAACTCGAAAAGGTCATGCTCTTGAGGATTGATCAGTTTGAAACCATAATGGTTGTCCCTAATATTCATGATAATCTTGATATGGTTGATCAGGGTGGAACCATGATAGTTCTTCTTGATATTAGTAATCATAAGACCATGGTTGTTTATGATGCCTCGCCCATCCAATGTAATTTATCTCAGGATAGTAGTCATTGCTAGGGTATGTGAATGTAGTAGGCGCATCCACTGGCTCCTGATAGTAACCATTGTATGTGGAGCTAGATGGCCATGAAGGAGTGGGATAGGGATGCTCACAATTGGTGTGGTCATTATGGTACTAAGGTTGTGGCACAGATTGCTTAGAAGCTATTATCCTAGGAAATTGAATTTCCATAATATCTATATTATCCATCAATATTTCTAATCTATGAAATCTATCCGCCTCTTAATAGGCCCTTGTTCTCAACTTTGCATATAACAAAACAAGTCGTTATATACAATGAATGATTTTTATTTTTATTTTTAATTTTTTATGGAAAACCCTAACTATATGATGCAACCTAATTGTTAGTCCTAAGCTAAATGATGCACAATCAAATCCTAGTATCCACTAATCGAGAAAACTCTTCATTATCTTTTCTTAATGCATATGTGGTAGCTTCTTAGACCTAGATCTTGACATCTCCTCCTTTTATCCAAATTAGACTACTGCTTACCCGTTGGGTTTTGCTCTAAAGTGGTTAATACAATCATCATGTCAAGAGGCATTTAGACCTCAACTGACATCAATGGAAGGTGCGAGAAAATTACTTGGATTTTAAGACATCCATTATAACCCTAGTGCTTATAAGCTAATGAAGTGACAATAGATCACAAGCTTCTAAAATGTTCTTATGAGCTCGATACCCTAAGTCTCTTTCTACTTGATTTTAAATTAATGTTTAAGGGTTGGGATTGTGAAATATAAGGATATTGATTGATTCCTAGATGGACCAAGGAGTTGACGATGAAATCAAGTTCTTATCTTATAAGGGTTCCTGCAGTGCCCTTACTAGCATTAAGTTCCATTCCATATAGTTGTAAATTTGCAATGCAGAACAAAAACCAAGCTAATGCCTACCTATATGCTACTTAACAAAGGATAAAGCACCTTAACAGATAGGTCATTATAACCATGCAACTAATGCTTTAATTATAGCTAAGCTTAAGTTAGCGTTTGTTAAATAGGTTCTTTAAATAATGTAGCGATCCTAAGTATTATGTAATATTTATCAATGTATGTAATATCCTTAATTTTAAAGATAAAAATAGGAAATTATTAAATAAATTAAAATAAAAATTTATGGATGAAATTCTTTCCTGAAAACATAATAATTAGAAAGTGCTCGTCGATACGAATCCAACGCCACCAAGAACGCGAGAAACGGAGCTCAAACGAGGGAGTTATGAGCCGTCAAAGTTGGAAGGGCAAATTAGTCATTTGATAGAGACGTATTAGACAGGGGTCCAAATTGATACTGGCACCCCCGTCTTCCACACGTCTGTACCCAGATCCGGCAAAATCGCCGGAGAAGCCATAGGAAGAGGCGTGAATGGAAGAGGTTCTCCTCCCCTGGGACTCTAGGCCTATATCTACCCTCCCCAGGTTGCCAAAACGCTCCACTTGGAGCGTTTTCTCTGAGTATTTATGCTAAACCCTAGCCCTGCAAAACTTGGATTTTCCCGGCGAGTGGAGCCCCGGCAACACGAGCAACACCAGCCAGGCTCAAGGTAAGCCTCAAATCCATATTTTTCTGTATTTATTAATTAGAAAACTAATTAGAAAAACATGAAAAAAATTAGGAAAAAAATCGGATTTTTTTAAAAACCTGTGTGCATGCTACTGTTGGAGTGTGATTTCACGGATCAAAACTTGTCCGTTTGAAAATCGCACCGTCCAACTAGTGCACAAGAGACCCAAGAGTATACCCTTTAAATTTGGGAGTGATCCAACGGTGGAATTGCCCAGAAAACTCAAAAACCAGTACCTAGGGAGGTTTTTAGGAACTTGGGAAAAATCGTTTAAAAACCATGGTTTCTGAGAAAATTAGTGAAAAAGGAGGGCATAAATGGATTCTAGAGAGAATTCTGAAGAAAATGGAGCAAAAATCACGCAAAACGGAGCTGCAGAGCTCAGCCGAGGCGACCTAATCCGGTCGTCTTCTCCGGCGTCAACGGCGTCGGCGCCCTGCGCCGACGCCAAGACGCCCTCCCTGACGCCCGAGGGACGCCGCCACATGACGCCGTCGCCGCACGCGTGCGCGGCCGCGCGCGTGCGTGGTTGGCTGTCGCGGTGGGACCGGGACACGGCGCGTCCTGGCGACCGTGACGCACGCGCACGTGCGTCACGGTGCCGAAGACGCGCGGCGCGCGCGTCCGTGCGGCGTCTGCGACGCCGTGCGTCCTCGTGCGCCAGTGTACGCCGGTGTAAACCGGCGGAAAAGAGGCGCCGCCGGTTTAAACCACCTTATGGTGGTCTGGCAGGCCCCATTTTAGCTTATTTTTCACTAAAACTTGATTTTTGGGAGCTAGAGAGGTCCAAATCACGATCCTAAGAGGCGTTGTGACCGTATTGACGACGCGGACCTAGTTTTAACTTAAAAACTTAGAAATGACCACTTTTTATTTAGAAAAACTTTAAAATAGTGATGTGACATGTACATGTGCACTTGAATATACCAATTAAAGGGAGTTATTAGCAAGCTAGTGATCTCACACTGAGGTAGGTGACGACAACTAATGTTTTGCCTTGATTTTAAACCATGTTTAAACATAGCATCATGTGTGATTGTGTTTTAAATTGCGATTTTTATTTACCATGGATTTCATGCGACATTGCGTACAGGATGGTTATTCCAAATTGAAATCTTTTACTGAATAAACTTATTTCAAATGCTTTTACAAGCATGATGTTAATTTGTTATGCTTACTTAGAGACTTATTTCTTATTATATATATAGAAAATGCATGGATTTACATGGAAATGAGAATAGAGGCTTATTAGCTGGTCCTTTGATAGGCTAACCCCAGGATGAGGGGCATGTCTTGGGGATTGCAAGCTATAAGTGCTCTTGAGTTTTAGCATATACATATGATTTCCGTGTTTTATATTTGATGACGGGTGCTCTCGCCTGGTGGGCGTCATGCTAGGAGGGATAGGGCCGGCCACCCACCTTCCGAGATTATGATGTGATGAGTTTGTGATATGATAGACACCTGCCCATAGATGGCATTCGGTAGGGGTTTGGTAACATGGATAGTCCACACTACCGGTCTGAGCCTTTCCATGGGGACAGACGTTAAGTCTCCCGTTATGGTGTCGACGGGGAGCGGCGGTGGTTGATACCCATGGAGGGTTGCCACCGCAAAGATGATGGCCCATATTCTTGTTATGTGTGCATGTATGATGAGCATTGTTATAGATGGTATGCCTGGGTGTGACGACACTCAGAGGTTGACTATGTGTACTCCTGATCAGTGATGTTCGTGCGATGTGGTGGGACCCATTACCTTAGGGTGCCCTTATTCTTGTTGTATGCTCCATTTATTGATTCATGTCATGTTTTAACTCCGTGAATTTCATGTTTTAGCATATGGAATAAATTGGCATTTATCTGAACATGGCATTATGATATCACTATTTCCATAAATGTTAGACTTTTCATCAATGCTGTTCATTATTTCTGCATTTATTACATTAATTGTCTATGTACCTACACAAGCGATAGCTTCTTTGAGGCATTGCTTTGTTTTGCAATGCCTTAGATCTCGAGCGCGACACCAGGAAAGGAAAAGCGGTTGATAAACCTTGAGAGCTGCTGAAGACTAGTTTCCCTATAGTTTTAGAAAGTAATGTGAGTCATTAGAGTGGATTATCATTTGAATTTTATTATGGACTGCATACTTTATATTTGGATGTGATTTAGATCTTTGGACATATATTGGACATTTATATGGGATGTTATGATGGATAGACCCTGGGCCATATTATTATTGTCTTTTGGATGTTTATTTGATTTAAAATAAAGGCGCCTATTTATTTGACGTTGATTTATACGCGGATTATTTATTTATGTTTAAATTACGTGTACGTCATTTTGAGAAAGGAAAAATTAACACCCGGAGTTTTAAGATAGGTTTAGTAAAATGTTAAATAAATCTTTTCTCATGGGATCCCAAATGCTCTTATTTAAATTGCCATTAAAAAAAAAAAATTTCTTAAAAATTCGGGGTGTTACAATGTATGACCTTAATCTATATGAATTATACTACCATCGCAAATGCAAAATTATACTAGATGCACTTTATCCAAAAAATTAAAAGTTGGGTAAAAATTACTCATAGTAAGTGGTCCAATGATGATTAAGTGTGGGCCACCATAGACCACACTTGCCCTATATTATTACAACTCATTTAAAATTTGAATAAAGTTGAAATTAAAATTACAATGGGCTTCACTACAATTTCACTCAAATTCTAATCTAGGAAAACAATAAAAACCTAATCTATATTGATGAAGATGTGGCCCACAGTATTGCTGCTGCTTCTTTGCCTATTGTCCTAGCACAAAAATCAAACTATAATGGTCAATATGAGGAAAATAGCATATAAATGCAAAAATAATACAAAATCCCAAACTAATGCCCCCTAAACCTAGACTAGAGGCAAATAATCTAAGGTATGGTCCACTACACAAAACATTGTGACTCCTTGACAATGGTACTAAAACCTTGTTGGGATTTTAAGTAAAATTGGAAGCACATGAATCAATTATAGTAATTCATGCGACAAAGTCAATCCCATGAGGAATCAAACAGTTATGATACTAGTGGTCCCTATTTTAAATTATCTAGCCTATCCAAATCAAGGAGATCTTTCCTAAACTAAGAATGGAAATTAACACATGAAGATGGAAATTATGCCAAAATCAAAACATGCTAAACTTTAAACTTTCCTAAAACACATTTTCTAAAAGTAAAACTTTCCTAAATGAAAACTCTCTAAATTTATGACTTTCCTAAATTCAGGACTTTCTTAAATCAAAACTTTCTAAAAATGAATTTTAAGAACATTCCTAAATCATGCAAGTCTAAGGAAACTAAAGAACAAATTCATAACTTTAACTTTCTAAACATGAAATTTATCAACTGTGACAAAATCAATACTTCCCTACCTGTGAATTAGAAATAACAAGATGCAATCTAGTCAAGAATGGAATATAACTACACTAACAAGAGAAATAAAGGAAGAGAATCACTCAAATAAGCAATGAAATGAGAACTACTCAAGTATCATGCTTGTGACCATGGAATGATACACTTGATTCCTTGGGTATCAATGCATCTAATTAATTACTTTGAAAACCTAGAACATGCAATCTAACTCAAGCATCATTTAAGAATTCTAATAATTAGGGTGTTGAAAAATCAAGTGAAAATAAAGTGTATAGTGTTGGAAATTAAACAATACAAATCATAAAGAAAAATTCTAGCAGCACACTATTTTGGTCATTCACTTCAAGAAACATGAAAATCATGGAATTAAGAAATTATAATGTAAGTTAACATTCAAGAATGTAGACTATTAATTTCTGGACCCAAGTATATGAATTGAACACTCCAATAAATGTCATTGAATTACATTAAAATCCATCAACATAAAAGCCCAAAATATATGTAATTCAAATATGAAACTTAAGTCCTATTACAATGGATGCTACTTAATCTCTAATCAACCCAAAACTACAAGCTAAATCTTCTTCAATGCTCCAACATTAAACATGAATAAGCAGCTTAGAATCAAGAGAAAATCCACTAGAAAGTAAAGGCAAACTTAAGGAACACTAAGGAAAGCAAGAAGGGATTTCAATGAAATTAAAGGACATCTAAAGGCAATGAAAAACAAGGAAAAGGATAGATTCAAGTTGGCTTTCCCTTGGATATCACTTCAAGAGAGAAGGAACCTTGGATCTTGAATAAACAAGTGAGGGGAACTAAGGGAATTGAAAAAACATTAGCTAAACAACAATGGAAGTTAAAAGCAAGCAAGGAAAGAAAGAGATCTAAAGGAACAAATTGAAATTTGATTGAAGACTTAAAAGACAAGGTCTAGGCATGGAGCACACTTGGGAAGGAGCATCCCACCTTGGAGAAGATAGTAGCCACCCAAAGGAGAAAAACTTCAAGGCAAAAAGGTAATGGAGAGGGTGAAGGAGAAGGGTGCCTTCTCACTTGGAGGAGGCATTCTTTTCTTCCTTCGAAAAAGTTTTTTTCTTTGATGTCTTTTGTTCTTTTGTATTTTGTTTCCTAATTTTTGTAGGATATCCTAAGGTAAAGGTAGGGTGGGGATGAAAAATAAAGGGAATTGGATGGCTAGGATGGGTGGGTAGCTAGGGTTTTTAAGAGGAATAAATGGGCTGTCCTTTTGGAATACTTTAAGGTGGGAGACATCCTTTTTTTAGGAGGCGTCTCCGCCTTTGCAAAAGTAATTGAATCCCATGGAATATGGAAAGTGGGTTGGTTTGGGATGAGGTAAGAGAGAGAAAAGAAGGTGGGGGAAAGAGATGGGTCAGAAAAGATAGGAAAGAGATGTGAGATGGAGAAAAGTGATTGGCTAGGTAGTTTCCTAGGAAGTGGGATTGGTTATCTAATTGGAGTAGAA
The DNA here is from genome assembly GCA_035236585.1 of Warburgia ugandensis. Lineage (NCBI taxonomy): Eukaryota > Viridiplantae > Streptophyta > Magnoliopsida > Canellales > Canellaceae > Warburgia > Warburgia ugandensis. Next base: position 58,491,854 of record CP141128.1, read on the forward strand.
GTTTAGGAAGGTGGGAGAGTCTTAGAAAGGTAGGGCTCTTGAATGGAAAGTGAAATTTGTAGTGCATCTTAGTGGTGAGTAGAAAAGTGAGAAAAAAGTGAAAAAAATGGCAGGGTCTCTTTCTATTGGTCCACATGCTACCTTATGTTAGTGAATTTTGTCTTGATTATCTTCAAAATATCCCCATAAATCTCAAGGATAAATATTTGGATTTTCCTCCAATCATGGCCTTCCATGTCGCTGGGCTTATGTGGCTTGATGGCTAAGTTTGAGAGCTCATTTGGCTTGGCTTCAAGACTATCTTAGATGGCTTTCTTGGCTTAGCTTGATGGCTCAAATCCTTGCTTTAGTGGTTGGCTTGGCTCTTTAGCTTGTCACCTTCTTCATGACTTGATTATGGCTAAATGGCTTAAACGAAACCCACGCAATGGTGGTGGGCTTAGCATGGCTTGTACATGGGCCCACTTTGGGAACTTTTGACTCCTCTATTGCATATGTTTCTTGTTTTAATGATGATCTTGATCTTGATCTTATGTTGGATTAATGACTTTTATGCTTTGACTTGATCTTTTGATCTTGCTCTTCCATTTTCATCCTGAACAATCTTGGCCATTGAATCACCATCTCGGTTCCTACATAAGTTAAAAACTCTAATTAAATCCTAAAAATATGATTAATCACATACTTACCTCAAAATAGCCTCTAGACCTGCAAAATGTCAACATTTTGAGTCATTAGGTTAAAAAATGCATGTGTTACAAATTTTGGTTAAAAACCTTAATTTACTCCTATAAGTTATAACACATGGGTGGCTAATTGGGTGGTTTTTATTTGGAATTAAACACTTATCATAGATAGATCTGTAAATATTCCATGTGGTATAGTTGAAAATATTTTAATATAGGTCAATCAGTTTTACTTTCCTGTAGATTTCATTGCCTTGGATACCTAGCATGTGTTAGACATAAGTAGTCAGATCCTAATAAATCTTGAATGACCGTTCTTGGTCATGTCTAATGCCATCATTAATTATAGAAATGGTGATGAAGTTATCCTTCAACAATATGAAAGCAAATCTCAATGTTTTTTGTGTGCCAAATGTGAGTATCTTGGCTTAGATGAATCCTGTGTAGTTAATTTAATTGAAGGTCTAATTCGTGATGCTAATCCATCATCGTCTATTCTAGATCCACTTAAGGAATGTCACCACATTGTAACTATGATTTTGATATGGACAAATCCATTGAAGAGGTAATTGTCGATTGTTCAACTTTTCCTTAAGAGTACCCAATTAGCCCATGTGTTATAAAATATATTGTTATTTCTAGAGTTCCTTTCAGAATTTTATATTACATGCTTTTCTGACCTAATAATTCAAAAGTTTGATATTTTGTAAGTTCGGAAGCTAATTTAGAGCAAGTATGTGAATTAGCATAATTTTCTAGGATTTAATTAGTTTTTTCTTTATTCTTTTGTAGGAAGTGAGAAGATGATCCTATAACCTATATTATGCTTCGCAGAGTTTTTTGTAGGTGAATGAAATGTGAATCAAATGATCCATGTGGAAAAAACCATGAGTATTCATTTTTTACATGATAACTGGGGCTATACATGAGGTTTCCTAGTCCATCTAGGAAACCTAAGAAAGCCAGGCTACTCAAGCATTGAAGCCACTTAAGACACCAAGGAATGAGTCATCAAAGTGATCCATAAAGCAATGGATGAATTCCTCATAGAGCCACAACATTGGAGCATAAATTCATGCAACTATCTTAGGTTAAAATGTGATTTTTAAGGAATTTTTAGGAGAGATAATTGTAAAAGGTAAGATGATCATGCTTTAGAGACTCATTAAGAGAGAAAACCCCATTTTCTTGGTCTATTTCCTAACCCTAATCCACCTTTCACCCTAGGGTTCCATGTTTTTGACTTTAGGAGGGAGCCACCTTCCTAGAAGAGGATGCCCCCTTGCTTAATTGGCAATTTCAAGTGGTTTCCTAATTAGGAAGCCCCTAGATCTAAGTCCATTCAAAGGAGATAAAACCCTAAAATTTTCTCCATCTTTCCTCACTATTTTTCTTCTTTTTTCTCCCTCTTTCCATTAACCACTCATCATCCAAATAGAAGGGAAGGAAATCCCCTCACCTTCAAAGGAAAATGACCCCTCCACCTTCTAAATTAGGAAACTAGCTACCCATCCATCTCTTTCTTACATCATCATTCTACATCATCTTTTGCCCACCATTCCTTATTAAAAACCTTAGATTTATATCTACTTTCCTCATTAATAGAACCCTTTCCTAATTTGCGAACCCAAGCATCTATAAATACTCCAAGGCTCCCATGTTTTTACCCAAGTAGAGGTTGGGTGAGACAACCTTGAAACATTGCACTCTTTGTTTGGTGTTCTTTGGAGGTGGACGTTGGCCTTCTTTGGTACTATTCTTCCTTTGAATTTCTAATTATTTGTTTGGTTATTTGTTCTCCAGTTTAGGTTGGTAGTTTTCTGATAAGTATTCAATGTTTTATAAGAATTATCCAATTAGTAGTTCATGTGTTATAAAATTTAGTGTTATTTTCTAAGGGTTTTTTGAAAATTTATAGCAAATGCATTTCTAATGTAATTATTCAAAAGTTTGATATTTTCCAAGTTCAAAAGCTAATATAGAGTAAGTATATGAATCATCATAATTTTTTAGGATTTAATTAGGTTTTTTACTTTTGTAGGAAGTGAGAAGATGATCCAATGGCATATATTGCACTTCGTAGAGTTTTTCATAGGTCGAGCTACACTGTTAGCTTGTCGGAGGTGCAGGGGCCTAAGCCCCAGTCCTAAAAATTATCTTACTATAAGAAAAAGAAGACAATAGAAAGCAAAGGTTATTAAAATGATCCACGTAAAAAGCCATGCATTACCATCACTTTACATGGGAATTGGAGCCATTCGTGAGGTTTCCTAGTCTAACTAGTAAACCTAAGGAAGCCAAGCTACTCAAGCCTTGAAGTTAAGCACTGACGCCACTTAAGCCACCAAGGAATGAGAAATCAATGTGATCCATCAATCCATGGATAAATTCCACATGGAGCCACATGATTGGAGCATCAAAATAGCAACTATTCTATGTTGGAAGTGTGATTCTTAAGGGATTTTTTAAGAGATAATTGTAAAAGGTAAGATGATCATACATTAAGGGACCCATCAAGAGAGAAAATTCTACTTTCCTAATCTATTTTCTAACCCTAATCCACCCTTCACCCTATGTAATGACCCCAATTTTTAGCTGGTGTTTGAGGCAAAATAAGCTAACTTGAGATGACAGGAGATAAGAGTAAAATACAAGGTGTTGTTGAGTTGAATAAATGATTCTCTTTACTGAGGCTAGGGATGAGATGAGATTGCTTGAGATGGAGGTGATATGCTGTAATAACCCCAATTTTTGAGATATTAAAATCCCATGAAAAGTTCAGTTTTAAAGATAAGGGCATTTTGGTCATTTCACTAGTCACCTCAACTGAACCCAGGAATTTGGTCCTAAAAATGGTTCCATTAGATGCGTCTCAGAAAAAGGAATCCAACGAGACCAAAATCACCCAAAACGGAGTTAAAATGAGCAAGATATGGCCCTTTGAAGTTTAGGGGCAAAATTGTAAATTTCACAAATCGACTTAAACTGAAAAAAACACAGGTGCCCGTTTTGATACGGGCACCCCGTCGTCTTCAACCTCCTAGAGGTTTTTGGAACGGCGGTGTTTCAAGAAGAAACCACCGCCATTCCAGAGGATTCCCCACCGCCATTCAAAGGCGGTTAGAAACCCTCTAGAACCCTCTTTAAAAGCTCTATAAATAGAGCTCTTGGGTGCCTCTAATGGCAGCCCAAAAGCCTTGGAGAAAACCAGTCGTGAAGCAGTGAGCAAGGGGGGAAAACGTGGAGAGAAAACCACCCACGAAGCAGGTACGCACAAAAAAAACCCCAAACCCATCTCCACTATAGTTCCAGGAACGATTTACTTAGGTTTTTTCATGAAAAACCATGGAGAATAGGCCTCCAGGAGAGCCACAAAGACCCCTGGGACGTCCCCAGGCCGCACTGGTTTGACAGGGTCGAACCAGGGTGACCTGAGGATGACCCAGGTCACTAACAGGCGGGACGATCCAATAGGACCGTCCCACGTCGACGTCGTTTGAAAAACCAAAAGTGCGCGTCCGTGGACGCGCCCGCTAAAGAGAAGGACGTGCCGAGTTGTAGAGCGCGTCTGCAGACGAGCCCGCTGAGGCGCGCGCTGCAGACGCACAGCGCACTAGCGAGGCGCGTTTTTTTGGTTATTTGAGAATGCTGGGCGCACGTCGCAGACGCGCAGCGCCCTAGAATTCCTCTTTTTTTTTTTTTTTTTGTCTTTAAGGCTCTATGTACATACAAAATTAAAATGCTTATAACTTGAGATCTAGAGCTCCGATTGAGGCGCCGCAAAAGGCGTTGTGTCCGTATCGACGACGCGGACACATTGAAACCATAAAATCTCTGATCAAGGCCCAATAAAAGGTGGGCATGACCCTTAGAATAGGATGGTGGCGCGTGACCACTAGAACTTTGAAAAATTGAGAATACCAAGGCCAAATTAGGACCTTGGGACACCCATAGGCATAGGGATGGACCCCTAATGCCTAATTAATGAGACCCAACTGCTCTAAACCCATCAAAGATAGGTTAAACTAACATTGAGTCCCCAAACCATGCTCAGGAGCGTACGAGGACAAGAGGGTTAACGCGACCTAGTCAGGTAGGTGCTCTATCACTATTAGATTCTTTTAAAAGAACTATTGTTATTTGAGAACATATGTTTTGGATATATGACTTGATTTGCATGTGATTTGTATGATTAAATTCAGCATGCATGTTAAATGCTTTGTAAATAGCCATGTTTTGGAATGACTGCATATACATTGTGCACATATATGTTTTGTAAACAAGTGCATACATTGCATGATTTAAGTACTTGCAAAGATTGCATGTCCTTGAGGGTTGCCAAAAGACGCTGGAGTGCCGAGGGCCAGGCAGTTGTGAGGGACCCAAAGAGGACAGGTTTTGAAAGATACATTGTGCATGTATTGCCAAGACATGTGCTACATGCATAGGTTGCATGATAAGTGTAGCCTTGACTGATGAGGGCGGGCCGACGAGGGCGGGCCGATGGGGCCGGGCCAGAGAGAGCTGATAAGGCTTCTAGGCTGGCAGGCTTCTAGGCTGGGTTATGACTTTGAATGCAATACTAGCGTGAGCAGATTTTATGCATTTCATGCATGTTTTGCAACCGATTTCATGAATTGCATGATTTACAACAAAGAAGTGTCATAGGCCCCGTGGAGGCTATGACCAAGTGTCCTTAGGTACTCGGGGACCACACGGCGAGGAGGTCGTGGGCATAGTGGACCCTATGGTTTGATGTGCATTTCATGTAGCGTGATATGAGGTTGGTCGACCATACCATACTAAAGGTCCATGAGTTGGACTCCATGAGGCATTTATTGCATATCATGATGTCATATGATACTTTCACTTTTGGAATTATGTGACCTTTTAAGTTATGAGAATTTCAGTTGATTATGGATTCTTATACTGATATTGCACTCGAGTATTCAAACATACGCATATTTTGAATTTCAGTTGATTATGGATTCTTATACTGATATTGAACTCGAGTATTCAAACATACGCATGTTTTGAATGAGCATATGATTTTGAAACATCTCATGCATTTATAAAACTAGTAATGATAGGCCCTACTGAGTATATTATATACTCACCCAATCCTTAACATTTTTCAGACATCAATAAGCACTTAAGGACAAGATATGTCCGTATGTATCATGGTTCAGGACAGCTTCACTCACAAAGAGGACATCTATGATAGTGCTATGAGCAAGTAAATCCAAAAGGAGACAAATACACATGTAAGTAAACTCTTAACCCTTCGGACATGTGTTTGTACTTAGTTACAGTTGGGCTGTGCATTGTGACTGGAAAGACCTGGGGAAAAACATTTATGATTTCTGAAGTTTTTCAAAAACTACCTTAGTTGTTGTGAAAGCAAATGACACTCGGGGTTTTCAAAAATGAGTCTAAAACTAAAGGTTTTCCGCTGCATTGCATGGTTTTTTATAAAATGGTTTTCAAATAGGGATGCATTCCGTCTTAGGAAATTAGACCTTGCATTTAAAAATGCATGAGAAAACCCGGGTCGTCACACCCTAGGGTTCCACATTTTTTACTTAAGAAGGAGCCATTCTTAGAAGGTGATGCCTCCCTCTTGCTTAGTTGGCAATTTCAAGTCGTTTCCTAATTAGGAAACTCTTAGATCTATCTCCATGCAGTGCATATTTTTCTTGCTTTCCACATTAATTTTCTTTCCTATTCTTTCACTCTTCCAACCATCCATAACCACCTTAAGATGGGGATTAGAGCCCCACACTTCCTCTTTAAGAAAAAGATGCCTTCCCCTTTAGTTTAGGAAACCAACCAACCTACGCCTCTTACATCATCTCAATTGCATCACTCTTCACCTAACTTTCCTCCCTTATTCTCCACCTCAGCCCTAGATCTAGATGTACTTCCCTTTCTTAGATTAATTCTTCACCAAATTGGAAACATAAAACATTATAAATACCCCATGGAGTTCCATTTCTTTTCCAAGTAAAGATTGGGTGATACAACCTTGAAATATAGCTCTCCTTTGGTTATCTTTGGTGCTAGACCTTGGCATTCTTTTGGTGCTTTTCTTCTTTTGGATTTTTTGTTTTCCCTTTTTTATTTTCTCTCTAATTCTAGTTTAGTAGTTTACTTCATAGTTATTTTGGTTTGTTTTTGCTCTCTTGTTCTCCACGCATCTTTCTAACTTCAATTCCTTTTGTTGTTGTTTCAATCCCATCAGTTTTTCTTGCTCATTCCCTCAAGATTCAAGTTAATTATTTTATGGAAGTGATATGATTCAAGTTAGTTCTTCTCTAATAGTGACATCCAAGAGGAGAAATAACTTGCAACCTTGATTTTCCTCTTAGAAAATTCACGTTTTCTTTCTTAATTCTAGACTAGTTTTAGTTGCAATTTTCCTTTCTATAGTTTATCATCTTAGCCATCTTCTCTCTTGAATTTGTTTCTTAATTTTTTGTGCATGTTAGCTTGCTTTAGTTTGTGATCATTCAATTAATGTTTTGGTGTCGTTTAGATTAGGATTTAGGCCATAATTTAGCACACAATTTTCAGCTTTTCAACATGTTTTTTGCATAGAATTTTGATGCATTTTGAAATTTATTAATGAATTTATTTGAGGATTATTTTTATGGAATGTTTTTATCATCAATGTACTTTATATCTAGGTTGTTAGCTTGCAGAAAAGTTATTGTTTCAGTTGCTTTATACGCTTGATTTGATTTGAAGTTCTAAGTGCTTAAAATCTGGAAAATTTTCTCCTTAATCTTTTGCCTTTATTTCTAGCCATTAAAACATCTTAATTGATTAAATACTTAGGAATCAATTTACCTTTTTAGGTTTTTTTATTGAGTTCATTAGTTATCTTGCATGTTAGTTTGCATTTAATGCATAAAGCTGGCCATCTTTCAACTTATGAACCATGTACAAATGTACTAGGTTAATTTCCTCTTTGATTTTTGTTTAATTTAGTTTCTTAATCCTATTTTGAAAGGAATTAATTAGTTTTTTGAATCTTAGTTTAGGCCTAGAAAGTTTCCATTATGAGTTTTAGAAAGTTTCATTTTTAGAAAGCTTTTTGTTTAGGAAAGTGTTAAATTAGGAAAGTTTTCTTTTGGTAGTTTCTTTAAGTTAGTGCTTAGTTTAATTCATTCTAGTTTTGCATTAGTTTCTTTTGTTAATTTCATAATATTTAGGTGAGTTTTTGATTCCATTGTTTACTTTTAATTTTATCAAGTTTGCTTTAATTGTAGTTTCTAATTTCTTGCATTTACTTTCCTAATTTAAATTCAAATAAATTAAATCTCTCAGTTTGGGTGAAGTTAAGTACCTTAAATAAGATCCATCCAACATGTAAATTTATGATATTCCTCATGGGTTAGACCTCTCTTGCATGCAATTAGTACTTTGATTCATATTTTTGTGAGTAATTTTAAAGCTACACCATTTTCCTTTATTGTTTTGCTTTCTAGTTCTACACTCATCATTCCACTTAGGTTTTCCTCTTTTCTTTGCTTCACTTTCATTAATTTTTCTTGCTTATTCACTTAAGATTCATGTCAGTTCTTCTCTGGTAGTGATGGCTAAGAGAAGAAATAGCTTGCAACCTTGCTTTCCCCATTAGGAATTTCATGGTTTTCTCCTTCAATTCTACTTAGTTGTAGGCATTTTTTCTTGTAGTTAGTTCATCATCTCAACCATCTTCTCTCTTGTATTTCTTTTTGGGTTTTCTCTGCATGTCATCATACTTTAGATTGGAAACTTTATATTTAGTTTTTGTTGTAGTTTAGATCTAGTTTTCTACCTTACAATTGTGCACAATATCCAAATTTGCATACATGTATTATGCACATAGTTTTTGGTGTAATTTGGAAATGATTCAATGAAACTTTTTGAGTATTCTTGTTATGCAATGTTTCTATTATCAAAATACTTTATATCTAGGTTGTTGTCTTACTTAAATGCTATCATTTTAGTCACTTTATATGCTTGATTTGAGGTTAAGTTCTAAGTATTTGAAATCTGAAAAGTTTCTCCTTAATCTTTAGCGTTGTTTTCAGCCATCAAAACATCTTAATTGCTTGAATCCTTAGGAACTCATTTAGCTTTTTAGGTTATTTATTGAGTTCATAGAACTTTGCCAATGTTGGTCTCAAGCCCTGATAGAAAAGAAGGAGGGTTTTGTGTTAGGTGCTAGCTGGCAAGTAAAACCTTTTTTTTTTTTTTTTTGTTGAAGAAGTTGAAGATGATTTTGTTGTTTTATTCTCTTACTTGCAAATAATTATACATATGTATATTATTTTGGGAGTAAGAAGAGAAGATAATGAAAATCATCTTTAGCTTCTTCAAATTATGACAACCATAACATGACATGAATCGATCATGGACATTCCCTCAAGTTAGGGCATCCTCTGGAAGTGACGTGCTATATTTGAATCCAAGGTGTAGTGAAAAATAGGCAAAGGTTGCCAGGGGCGTTCCCCTTGAAAAGATGAACTGCATCAGATCCCGGGTACAATGAAAAATAGGCAAGGGCTACTAGAGCATCCCCTCAAAAGCAACACAATGCATCAAAACTCATGTACAGTGGAAAGTAGGCATGGGTTCATGTCATGGGGGTTGAGAAGTGCATGTGTAAATAGGCTATCTTAAGAACATAGGATTCATATTACCACATGGAACATAGGGACATTGACATGTAAGAGTTTGGAGTTAGTAGATATGATGAAACGTAGGAAAATCAACATCACTTATATCCAAGAAACCAAGTGGAAATGGGCTAAAACTAGAGAAATCGATGGGTATAAGCTCTTGTACATAGGAAAGGATAATAACAAAAATGGCATAGAAATAGTAGTGGATAATGAATTAAAGGATATAGTTGTAGAAGTTCAAAGAATAAGTGATAGAATTATAATAATAGAACTTGTTCTAGGAGAGCAAATTTTAAATGTTATAAGTGCATACGCACTTAGATTTAGAAGATATAATCAAGAGACAATTTTGGAAAGATATGAAGGGAGCTATGCAAGAAATTCCTAGCATAGAGGGAATATTTATAGGAGTAGACTTAAATGGACATGTAGGAAAAGAAAAGAAAGGATATGATAGGTACATGGAGGATATAATATCGGAGAATGAAATGAGATGGGGGAAGCTATCCTCAATTTTACTTTAGCTTATAACCTGGGCCTTGCAAACACATTGTTTAAGAAGAGGTATGAGTACTTAATAACCTTCAAAAGTGGACTCCATAAAAGTCAAATAGTCTTCCTTTTACTTAGGAATACCAAAAGATCAATGTGTAAGGATTGTAAGGTGATACCGAGTGAGAGTTTAACCTCACAACATAGGTTAATGGATATAGATATCTGCAATAAAAGATGGAAGAAAGGAACTGACCTTAATAGGTATCCAAAAACTACATAGTGGAACTTAAAAGGGGAGAAAAAAAACCTCACTTAGAAGGAAATTGGAACAATGAAATAGAAGTTAACACCATGTGGATTAATATGGCTTTGTCCATTAAGAAAGTGGCAAAAGATGTATTAGGAGTATCTAAAGGTAAAAGGAAATTAGTAAAAGAAACTTGGTGGTAGAGTGAAACAGTGCAAAAAGTTATTAAAGAAAAATGGGTGTGTTTTAAAGCATGGAAGAAGACTAGAAATAATGAAAACTATGAACAATATAAGAATGCTAAAAGGGTTGCTAAGAGAATAGTAAGTGAGGCTAAACTCAAGGCATATGATGATCTCTATAATAGACTAGGACCAAGTGAAGGTGAGAAAGATGTGTTTAAACTTGCAAAAATAGGACAATAAAAGAGTATGGATTTAGACCATGTTAAGTGCATTAGAAATCATGATCAAAGGGTACTAATAAAAAATGATAAGATCAAACAAAGGTGGGAACATTACTTTAAAAAATTGCAAAATGAAAATTGCCCTGAGAATATAGGGATTGAAAGCACTATAAACTTAAATAATATTGGGCATTATGGATATGATCATAGGATTAGAATACTTGAATTGAAAGAGGCCTCGAAAAAGATGAAATCAAGAAAGGACTTGGTGCTCGATGGTATACCAAAGATGTTTGGAAGCATATGAGAGATACCGGAGTAGTTTTGTTGACCAAATTATTTAAAAAGATTATAAAATCAAAGAAAAAGCATGATGGATGGAGGAAGAGCCCAATTATACCCATTTATAAGAATAAAGGAGACATATAGAATTGCACTAATTATAGGAGGATCAAACTTATGAGCCACACTATGAAACTTCTTGAAAGAGCGATTGAGAAGAGGCTACGACATATGGCAAGTGTATAGGAGAGCTAGTTTGGTTTTATGCATGGGAGGTCTACCATGGAAGCTATTTTCTTACTAGGACAATTGATAAAGAAATATAGAAGAGGGAGAAGGACCTCAACATGGACTTTATTAACTTAGAGGAAGCTTATGATAGGGTCCATATAGAGTTAAAAGGGAGGGTGTTGGGAGAGAAAGAGGTTTTATGGGGGTATATATATATTATTAAATATATGTATGAGGGAATGGTAACAAATGTTAAGACCACTAGGGGAGAGAATGGTGATTTTCCTATCATTGTAGGATAGCACCAAGGATCAGCATTGAGCCCATGCCTTTTCACGTTGGTTATGGATGAGTTAACAAAACATTTGCACAAGGAGATTCAACGATGCATGCTATTTGTAAATAATATAGTTTTAATTGATGAGACTAGGGAGGGTGTAAGCACAAAGCTAGAGTTATGGAGAGAAGCATTAGAATCTAAAGGATTTAAAATCAGCCAAACTAAGACAAAACATATGGAATGCAATTTTAGCAAGGAGAGGAGTAAGAGTGGAACACTAGTTAAGATTGATAACCAATAAGTCCCTGTAAAAGACCACTTTTAGTACTTAGGATCAATGATTTATGAGAGTGGAAAGATTGAGAGTGAGGTTACCTAGAGAATCCAAGTGGGTTGGAACAAATGGAGATGTGCATATAGAGTTTTGTGTGATCGGCGGGTGCCACTCAAAGTAAAAGAAAAATTCTATAGGATGGCCATAATGTTGGCCTTGCTCTATGGATTAGAGTGTTAGGCAATTAAGGAACATCATGTTCATAGGATGAGCTTGGCAGAAATAAGGATGTTGAGATGGATAAGTGTCAAGATACGAAAGGACATAGTTAGAAATGAAAACCTTAGAAGAAACTTAATGGTAGCACTAATAGGTAACAAGATGAGGGATATTAGACTTAGATGGTTTGGACATGTCCAACAAAGACCAAAAATGGTACCATTTGGAAGGAGTGAAGCAAATTAAGTAGAAGGTTCTAAAAGGGCAAGGGAAAGGCCCGAAAGAACATGGATTGAAGTGGTGAGAAAGGATTGAAAAACTTTGGGACTAAATGATGCCATGGTACTTAATAGAGGAGAATGAAAGAACAAGATTCATGTGGCTGACCCCTTATGGGGATAAGGTCTTGATGATGATGTTGATGATTGAGTTCATAGCTTAGGTTGCATGTTTGTTTGCATTTAAAGCATCAAATCTGGCCATCTTTCAATATATGAACCATGCACATAATCCAAAGATCATGATAATGGTACTATGAAGTGAACTTCATGAAATCATTTTCTTTTATCATGGCCATGCATGGGCCATTTGAGTTCTAGAAAGACAATTGCAAGGATTTTGCAATGTGATTTGTATTGGCCCACTATTTTCAAGGATTCACATGCTTACTTCGTAGCGTGTGCTAGATGTCAAAAGTTAGGGAGTATAGGAAACAAAATATGCTGCCCTTAAACACTCATTTTGATCATTGAGCCTTTTTGATGTTTGGGGCATTGATTTTATGGTTCCTTTTTCTGACTCTTTTGGTTATTTGTACATCCTTGTGGGAGTGGACTACATGTCCAAGAAGGTGGAAGCCATACTGTGTAAAACAAATGACCACAAGGTTGTGGTCAAGTTTTTAGAGGAAAATATATTTGTGCACTTTGGTACCCCTAGGCCATTATAATGATGGTGATAAACACTTTTGCAATAGAGTGTTTAAGAACTTAATGAAGAAATGTGGTGTTACCCATAGGATTGCTAGCCCTTATCATCTTTAGACTAATGGAAGGGCATAAGTGTCAAATAGGGAGATAAAGTGAATCTTAGAAAAGATAGTCAATCCAAATAGGAATGACTGGTCTTTGAGACTCAGTGACTCTTTATGGGCCTATCATATTACATTCAAGATCCCTATAAGCATGTCACCTATAGTTTGGTCTATGGATAGGCCTGCCACCTACTAGTAGAACTTGAATATAAAGCATATTTGGCCATTAAAATGCTTAATTTTGGCATAAATACTGTTGGAACCAATAGAAAACTCTAACTTAATGAGTTGTAGGAATTAATGAAAGATGCATATGAGTTTTTTAAGCTATACAAAGATCGCATGAAGAGTAATCATGACTGACACATCCTAAGATAGTCCTTTATCCAAGGACAGAAGGTCCTTTTATATAATTCTAGATTACATCTATTTCTTGAAAAACTTAGATCTCGATGGACTGGACCCTACATAGTATGGAATGTCTACCCTCACGGGGCCATTGAGATTCAAAAGGATGGAGAGATTTCTAAAACTTATGGGCAAAGGTTGAAACCCTAGAGTGGAAGAAACCTTGCTAAAGGAGCTAGTTTACCCCAGGACCCACCTTAGCATGTCCCATGACACATGCATCCATCATGAGTCTAGCATTTATCACTCTCATTCATCATTGCACAACATTGTACATCTGGATGAAGACATTAAAATTAGTGCATAATGGGAGGCAACCTAGGGTTTTAGAGAGTCTCATTATTTTATGTTACCCATTTATCATATAGGAGTCCTATGTTTCGAAATATTGGGGACAATGTTTAGTTCAGGCTGAGGGATGTTGATATGCATGAGATTTCTTAGTTTTCTTATACTTTTTTAAAGTTTTTCTACATTTTCAAAGTTTTAAGGTCAAAGATCCTTTTATTGTGATGAGAAATGGGTTTTGAAAATCTCAATATTTATCCTACTTGAATTCTTAGTAGATATGGATATGGTTAATTCTGCTTTTTATTCATGTTTTGAAGTATTTTATGAGAGTTAAGTCTTGGAACACTCTTACACATAGTGCATAATTCTTGAGTAATAGATGGTTATGACTTAGAGACCCTGAAGAAAATCAGTGGAGATTTATACACCCAAGTGACTATTAGAAACTATCATCTTTTTGAGGGTTATATGTAATTCCATAATTTCTTCAGTGTACATTACTTTGAAAAATCTTGGTATCTTTATTTTAGTCAAAATTCCAGAAACTAAAAGGAGAACTAACTTTATTACTTGAACAATTATTGAATCTGATAGGCTTTTAAGAAACCTAGGGAATGATATAAGCCATCCTTGTTTTAGCCTAGAGATATAAAGCCTACCAATATATTATACAACTAGTTAGACCCTTTGAGCCTCTTGGTAAGACTTTTCAATTTAAAACTCATTTACGTTGAACCAGAAACCCAATTAAAAATACCCATTACCTATCTTTCAAAAATGTGTAGAGATGGTAGGAAAAGTAGAGAGAAGACAAAAGTAAAAGAAGTGAAAAATATCAAGATGCTTACAAAGAAAAAGCCTTTCCTCAAAGAAAAAAATAGGAAGCAAGCAAAATAGAAATATCAATAAGAAGAAAAATGAGGAGGAAGGAAAAGAAGAAAATATATTCACTTCAATACATTCAAAATAAAAGTTGTCCATCACTTATTGAAAACCTATACTCAGATTTCAACCTTTGGATCCCTTTACCTTTTCTTTTAGAACCATTTCCATGCCTATGTTTCATCGTATCTAAAGACTTATTGATCTTAAGGTGGAAGATAGCCTTATTGAGGATATAAATAAGAAGAAATTAAGGCGAACTACCTTTACTAGTCATGGTAATGACATCTATTCTTAGGGATCATATTCCTTTGTCTCATTTGTGCTTAAAAGAAATTATGTGAACCATTAGTATCTTTGGATTTGGTCAAATAGTGAAAGAATTTTGTTTGACATCTTATATGAGAGCTTCATTTTTGAGTGCATACCAGTGAGAATTTGAAGTCAAAGTATTAGTCCAATGGAGTATAAGCATATCTATTTAGAAGGCCAGACTCATGTAATCTGTATGCACATTGGACTTTGGGATATAACTTTGGTATGTGGGTAACATGTAGAATTTTCATTCATATTTATTGAATTGTTAAAGTCAGTAGAGTGATAATGGATGAGAATCCTTTAAGAGAAATAAAGGACTTAGCCTTAATGAATTTTGTGGGTATATGCATGACAAATCCTCACAAAGCTTAACTCATCTGCTAGGGGTAACCTAGTGGTTTAAGGGGTTGTTGGATATGTTAAATGCAATTGTGAGTACTACAAAAATGACAACCATTTTTGTTTTCATGATTTTTCACATGTTTTTCTTTGGACTAGCAAAGTGCTGGTTGGGCGTGTGATAAGTGGTCAATTTTGTACAAAAGTACCTAATTAGTCATCCATGTATTATAAATTATATTGCTATTTTTATGGTTTGTCTAAAATTTTATAACACATGCATTTCTAACCTAATAATTCAAAAGTTTGATATTTGGTAGATTTAGGAGCTAATCCATAGTAAATATGTGAATAATCATAATTTTCTAGAATTTAATTAGGGCTTTTACTCTTTTGTAGGTGCTCAAAAGATGATCCTTCAGTCGAGATTAAGAAAGATAAGATTTGAAGATCAAGATCAAAAGAGGACCAAAGACCTAAATTTCATCTTTCCAAAGCTCAATCAAGGTTTCATATAATCTTAATTCAAGCAAGAAGGCAATAGAAAGATTCAAAGGTGACTAAAATGGGCTTGTGCAAAAGGCCTTGAAATTCAAGCCATGTATGAAGTTTCCTAGTCTAATAAGGAAACAAAGCCATTCAAGCCTTGAAGCTAAAGGACTTAGTTATTCAAGCCATCAAAGTGAGCCACCAAGCCACATGAGAGCCATGCCACATGGAGTCACACCATTGGGGGTGACTTTTCAAGCAATTATCCATACTAAAATTGGATTATTTGAGCAATAATTAGAAAGGAATTTGCATGATAATCAACATGGTAAGATATGCATACATAGGTGGACCAATCAAGAGTGAAAATAAGTCAAATTTCCTTATCTTTCTCTTTTCTCACCTTATTTTCTATCTCTTTCCTACCCACCATATCACATAATTAGAAGGGAAGGATTTCCATGCCTAATCCCTTGAAAAGTAGCACCTCCACCCTTTTAATTCCATCCATTTCACCTACTCCAACTTCTAATTTCATCTCCTCACTCAACTACCTCACCTTCCTACCTCTTTCTTCCATCTTTCCTATCTTTTTTCCACTCTCTTTCCATCCCAATCATGTGAGACATCTTAATAGAAGGAATTCCATACCCCATCCTAGGTTGGAATTCAAATCCTCCCCCTTCCTTTGCTCATATTTAGAAAGTCTTACTCACCCACCTCACCTCACTTTCTAATCTTTTATCTCCATTCAACCACCTAACTTTGTTACCTAGAGTTCGAGTTCTAATTCTCCTTTTTTCTTTTTAGGATAAGATCTTATCAAATTGAAAAGCAAAACTCTATAAATACCCCATGGAATTCCACGCCTAATTCAAGTGGAGGGGTTGCTTGTAACTCCTTGAAATCAAGCACATCAACTTGGAGACATTCTTAGAGCTTTGGACTTCAACATCTTGGCTGCCTTTCCTTGTCTCCTGCAACTTTTTCCTTACTATATTTCTTTGGTTTTGCACTACAATTCCAAGTTGGTACTTTTCTTTAATTCCTTGCTTGCATTTATTGTTTAATTCTTTATTTGTTATTTAAGTTTCCTACACATAGTTCCTCTTTGTTTCCCTTGAATCTTGTGTTGTTGTTTTAATTAAAATTCTCAAGCACACGAATCATTTGCAATATAGCACACTAGTGAGGTTGATTCCACGAGGAGTGAACTATTGTGATGCTGGTGGTCCCTACTTTGAACTATCTAACCTAGCCAAAATTCAAATGATTTTTTAACCTAAATTAAGAATGGTAATTAAAACATGGAATTAGAAACTAAGTAAAAATAAGAAATGAAACTAAACAAAACAAGAAGCATGCAAAATGAAAAACTTTCCTAAAGCATGCACTTTCTAAAATTAAAACTTTCCTAAATTAAAAACTTCTAGTTTTATGACTTTACTAAAATTAAACCTTCCTAAAATACAATTTATAAACTTTCCTTAACATGAAATTAATACTAATCTAATGGAAACATGCTTTAACAAACTACTTTCCTAATTATGCAAAGTAAGAAAAGTAAGCAACCAAATCAACTATTTTAATGAGTATGACAAATTTGATTATTTTCCAATTAACTAAGATGAAAACTAATAGAATCTAACTATAATCAAACTAGGAAAATAAATGAATGCAATTACTAACAACAATAAAAGAAAACTATCTAATTAACATACATGTAACCATAGAATGGTATGCATGATTCATTGGATAGGAGTGGATTTATTCAACTCTATTGAAAACCTAAGCATACAATTCTACTTCTAACATTAACTAAGCTATCTAACAATCTAATTCGGCTCTTGAAGAGTCAAGTGAGCAAGATTGTATAGTACTGGAAATTAACATATACCATTCATGCAAAGAAATTCTAGAAGTAATGTGATTGAAATGTTCAATGACTATAGCATATTAAACATGGAATTAATCACTTCTAATGCATTCAAACATTCAAGAACAAAGTTAACTTGCTGTTGGACACAAACATAATTGAAAATTTCACTAATCTCATTGAATCACATCCAAAAAGTCATCAACATAACATTCTACACATGTAATCCAAATATAAAAATTAAATGCTATTACGATGATGTTTACTTAATCTTAATCACTCCTCAATTACAAGCCAAACTCTTTTTTAATTATTCCAACATTCACTCATAAATAAGTATGCTTTAAATCAAAGGAAAATCCTATGCAAGGCTAAGGCAACAATCAATGGAACTTAAGCAACCAAAGCTAGAAAATTGAGAGAGCTAAAAGAGAAATATGATGCAATGAAAGTAAAAGGAAAAATGTGGATTCAAGATGACTTCCCTTGGCTATCACTCCAAGGGAAAACCAGATTTGAATCTTAGTTTAAAATCAAGGAAAGCTAGAGGAAAACAAAGCAAAAGATGACATGAAAAGAATAAATTCCAGCAAAGGCAAACCAACCATCAAATATGAATCAAAACCCTACAAATCCTAGGTTGAGAACTTGAGGAAGAAGTTTGAACCTTGTAAGTTTGTAGCAGCACCCAAAAGCATCATAAAACATCAAGAAAAAAGGAGTACAGAGGTATAGAATGAAGTGGATGTCCCCTTCCTAATTGAGGAGGTATCCTTTTACAATGTGAGAAAAGAGTCCCTTTTGATTGGGTTTTGGACTGATTTTATAAGGTTTGTCTTATTTTTCCTAGGTTAACATAGTATTAAAGTGTGGTGGGAATTAAAGAGAGTTAATTTTAGTAGCTAAGATGGGGGAAAGAGGGTAGGCATTCAATGGGAAAGTGGGTTGGAAGGAGGGCTATCTTAAGATGGGAGTCAGGTGGGAGATGCCTATTTTTTAGGAAGGGGCGTCTCCCCCCTTCCAATTGTCATTGTGTGCCTTTGTTTTAGGAAAGTGGTTGGAATGAGATAGGAAAGGGGTGTAAGGTGTTAGGTGGAGATATTTGGTTGGTTATGAAGTTTCCTAATATGTGGAAGGAGTGGGAGTTTTGGAAATTCGTAATGGATCTTAAGGGTGAGGTGGAAATTAAGGAAAAAGTGAGAAAAACTCTAAAAATTTGTTGCTCTTATCACATTGGTCCACATGCCCTCTTATTTTAATATATTTTTCCTTAATTATCTTCAAAATAATTCATGGATAACTCTCTTGAATCTCCTCCAATCCTAGCATTCCATTTAGCTTAGCTTGATGGTTTAGATGGCTAACTTTGAAGGCTTCATTGGGTAAGCTCATGGCTGACTTAGGAAGCTTCATTGGCTTGTTTTCTTGGATTCAACCCTTGGCTTCAGTGGCTTGTGTGGTTTGGCTTGAATTTCTTAGCTTGCAACCTTCTTTCATGGCTTATAAGGCTATGACGGCTTAAGTGCAAAGGTGGTGGGAATGCATGGCTTACTTTATGGACCCACTTTGGCAATCTTTAGCTCCTTTAATCACATCCATTACTGGTCATCAATATGATCTTGGCCTTTGGTTTATGTTGAATTGATAAATTTGAGGCTTTGACTCGATCTTTTAATCTTGATCTTCAATTTCATCCCTATTGATCTCAGTCGTTGAATCAACATCTTACTTCCAACAAAAAGTAAAAAATCCTAATTAAATCCTAGAAAAACATATTTAATCACATACTTACCTAGGATTAGATTCTGGACCTACAATATAATAAACTTTTGCTTCTTAAGGTAAAAAATGCATGTGTTATGAATTTTGGTCTTAAAACCCTAATTTAATGCTTTAAGTTATAACACATGGATACTTATTAGGTGGTTTTATGCAAAATTAAACACTTATCATCTTGCTTCTACTTCTCTTACTTTTATTGCTTAATTATTCTCTCTTGTAGTGATGGCCAAGAGGATAGTACCTTTGATGAATCTTCTTTGTTTCCCATTAATCTTTTCCTTGTTTCTCACTTAGAGGTAGGACTTGATATCTCTTTTGGATTTCAAAAGCATGATATCATATATTAGTTTGAGATTATTGGAGTGTGTTTAAACTTTTCTTTCTATCACGTTTGAGGAATG
The DNA here is from genome assembly GCA_035236585.1 of Warburgia ugandensis. Taxonomy (NCBI): domain Eukaryota; kingdom Viridiplantae; phylum Streptophyta; class Magnoliopsida; order Canellales; family Canellaceae; genus Warburgia; species Warburgia ugandensis. The sequence continues at coordinate 58,511,465 of CP141128.1, forward strand.
AGAACAGTTCACAATTTTCAACTTTGTTTTCTATGTATATGTGCACAATTCATATACCAAATTCCATCCAATAAAGTTTATGATTCTTACAAAGTTTCTCTTTGTTATTTCCATGCCGATGTTCATTAGATTTTTTATTTAATGATCATGTTTCATACCTTGAATAACATGCTATATGTCCATCCATTCCTTGTTTGATTTAAGTTTCATGAGCGCCATATTTTTGGAATTTTACCTTTCATGATTCATGTATAAATTTTAGTAGTCCATATACTTTATTTGCTTGATTTCTTAGGAATTCATTCAGACTTTTAGATAGTTTTCTTAATTTTTTGGTTAAATCCCTTGCTAGCAAGCTTTTAGTTAATGCATTCCAGCCATCTTCTCACTCATGAACCATGCACACAACCCCATGGGTCATGCACATGGTGATTGGATGATTTTCCTTTAAAAGGTTTATTATTTCCTTATTTCATGATAGTTAGTATTACTTGTTTAACTAGTTGCATCTTAGTTTAGTTTTAGGAAGTTTCTATCTTTAACTTTAGAAATTTTTATTTTTTCAAAGTTTTAGGATTAGGAAAGTGTGAGTTTAGGAGAGTTTCATTGTTAGCAAGTTTCTTAGATCACATTCTTTTTAGTTTTGATTAGTTTCTTTTATTGAATGCATGTTAGTTAAGAAAGTTTCTAATTCCATTGAAAATATTCATTTTTAGAAATTTTCCTTTTGTTCATGTTTCTAACTTTATGCTTGTTTCCCTTTCCATGTGGTCTAAATTCCTAAATTAATCAAAACCCATCTCTCTTTGGCTAGGCTAAGTAATCTAGATAAAATCTACCAAACATGTAAATATGTGAGATTCCTCGTGGGATCGACCCCTCTTGCATGTAAATTACTACATTGATTCATGCGCTTGTGAGTAATTGCAAAGCTGTTATAATGGCGTCACCTTGGACCCTAGCATTAACTTGGGATCCAGTGGTCATCGACCCATCTACAGGTGGAGGGAAGCTTGCACTACGTCTCTAGGGAGGCATCTGAAACACACAAAACTCCAATACGATCCCAATCAAACATTCCTAATGAATGTAGACCTAACTCCCTAATTATTGACACTTATGATTTGCATAGTAGTTTAGTGGCTAGCAGTAAGGTATCAGCTCTTATACTAAGTAGAATATAACATATATGATGGAATAGAACATCATGCCATAGGATCTACTGGTCACATCCACAACTTAATAGTTCCATTAGTGTTTATAGCACCAAGTAGTGTCAACCCCAAAATACATCTAAAATAAAAATTGTCAATTACAACAAAACCTATTTATGACATCTAAAGTAAACTCAACCTGTACATCTCCAAATCAGTTGTATGTCTCCTTTGCCTTTGCTTTCTCCCTGGCACTAAGTCTACCTAAACTCATCATCATCATCATCATCATCATCATCATCATCATCATCATCATCATCATCATCATCATCATCATCATCATCATCATCATCATCATCATCATCATCATCATCATCAAGACCTTAACCCAACTAGGGATCAGCCACATAAATCTTGTTCCTCCGTTCCCCTCTATTAAGTATCATGGCTTCATTTAGTCCCAAATCTTTTATATCTTTTCTCACTACTTCTATCCACATTCTTTTGGGTCTTCCCCTTGCCCTTTTAGAACCTTTGACTTGAATTGTCTTACTCCTCCTGATCCATTCCATTTTTTTTATCTTTGTTGGACATGTATAAACCATCTATGTCTAGTCTCCTCATCTTGTTACCTATTGGTGCTACTCCTAAGTTTCCTCTAATGTTCTCATTCCTAATTCTATCCTTTATTGTCTTGCCACTCATCCATATCAACATCCTCATTTCTACTCTATTCATCCTATGAACATGATGTTCCTTAACTTCCCAACATTCTTATCCATAAAGCATGGCTGGTCTTCTGACCATCCCATAGAATTTCAACTTGAATGGCACCCACCTATCACACAAAACTCCAATAGGTGAATCTTCATTTGATCCAATTTGCTTGGATTCTCTAAGTAACCTCCCTCTCAATCTCTTCACTCTCATGAATCATCTAGAAGTGGTCTTTTATAGGGACTTCTTGGTTATCAATCTTTACTGGTGCTCCACTCTCACTTCTCTCCTTGGTAAAATTGCATTCCATATACTTTGTCATAGTTAGACTAATTTTAAATCTCTTAGGTTTTAATGCTTCTCTCCATAACTCTAGCTTTGTGCTTACACCCTCCCTTGTCTTATCAATTAAAACTATATCATCTGTAAATAGCATACACCATGGAATCTCCTCATGCATATGTTTTGTTAACTCATCCATAACCAACATAAAAAGGTATAGGCTCAATGCTTGTTAATTAGTTAAGTTTTCAATTCCATTAGCTTAGTTTAATTTTACTAAGTTTCCTTTACTTTTAATTCTAGATTAGGGAAGTTTTTATTTTTACTAAATTTCCTTAAGTTAGTTGTTTACTGAAATTCATGTTAAGTTACTATTTTTTCCTTATTTAAGTGCATATTCGTTATGTAAGTTTCCATTTTCATTGTTTAATTTTAATTTAGGCAAGTTTCCTTTTTAGTTTTAGTTTCTAATTCCATGCATGTTTCTAATTTGAGTACTTTAGTCTCTTAATTATATCAAAACTCTTCTCTTTTGGCTGAAGCTAAATAATTTGAATAAGATCCAATCCATTTCAAATCTATGAGATTCCTTGTGGGAACGACCTCACTTGTATAAAAATACTACATTGATACGTGCACTTGTGAGTTTTATTTAAAACAATAGTAAGTTTTTGATGTCATTATTGGGGACCCACAAAGGAGTTTGCAGAAAATAAAATAAAATAAAATAAAAAATAAATTCTTTTATAAAAATAATTCTTTTAGGAATTACATTGCTTTAGCATTTTTAGTTGCATTTTTCAATTTTTCTTAGTCCATAATCACTCTAGATATATATATATATCTAGAAAAGCAAATAAATCCTAATTTAGGGAAGCTTTGGCCCACAAGATCACTTCCACTACTCCTTTACCAAATTTTTTGAAAAATTAAAAATAACAATAAATGCCAAAATTGTAGTGAGGCCCCATTGTAATTTGCAATTTATTTCAGTTTCAATTTTAAATAGGTTGTATTAAAATAGGTCAAGTGTGGGATAAGGTGACCCACACTTAATCTTCATAAAAAAAACCTCACTATAAGTTTCCCTCACTCTTTTTATTTATTTTTTATATAGTTGCATTTAGAATAATTTTACATTGTTTGCCAGTGTAAACGCATATAGATAGTATACTTGATCACTGGTGCAATTTTGTGTTTGCATTAGTTTATTATTTTTCATTGCATTTTAGGGCATGTTTATCACTTTAAGGTAATTTACATGTTGATTAAACTGCCATGGAGTGTGAAAATTAATTAGTAAGGTCATCTAACCCCATAAGATCAAGGGTGGATTTAATCACTACCTCTTAGCCCACTAAGGATAATCACCATAAGCACACAACCCAACCTTCCTAATTAATTTAAAATTAATTAAAAGAGACCTACAAAGGCCATCACAAGCTCGTAGGACCCTCTTAAAAGGAGGTGATGTATTATCACTTTAGTGGCTTTTGAGTGTTGTGGTTATAGTGGGTGTCTTAAAATCCAAGTGATTTTTCCATGCCTTTCATTGACATTGGTTGAGGTCTAAATGCCTCATGACACCAAGATTGTACTAACCCCTTTAGAGCAGAACCTAATTGGTAAGTAGTAGTCAAATTTGAAAGAGAGGAGGAGCGTTAGATAAGGCTAATCTGAAAGCATCTTCCCCACTCAAATTCAAGAAAATCAAAATATTTCTACTCGTTAGCTTTAAGGAATAATTGATTATGTCCTTTATTTGTGCTTCATTCTAGGAATTTAGGCTGCATCATTTAGGATAGTTTTTCCCAAGAAAAAGAAAAATGAGGCTTATCAATCTAGAGAGTATAAAATAGTTTTAACCACCCAAATTAGTAGCTAAACACTCGTAAGAAGTCAAGGTAAAATAGTGCTAAATGTCTCTATTTTGATGTTACTGATAAGGTGTATATTTTTTTATCTTTTGGTCATCAAAACCCAAGTTCTTTCCATCATCTTGTAGTCATGGTTTTAGGTATAAAGTCTCATCTTATTAAGCTTTCTTTTACCTTAAAATTAGTTAGCAAACACATCCTAAAATAATTGCTAAAAGAGTGTTACAACTTAGCAATTTACTAGTACTTTCCATAGTTCAAAACCTTAGGAGCTATGCTACAATCCTTGTTTTGTTATTCAAGTAACCACTAGTACTCCATGCTATTTGAACACACTAAATATTATAAGTATAAGGTTCACAAAACTCTCTTGTGTCAGTAGCAAGTCCAAAGGTCAATCTCCGTTTTAGCTATTTCAAACATCTACTAAGTGTAGATATAAATTTTTAACGGAGTTGGCAGTCCCACAACTCCTTTCATGATGTTACAATCTAGGGAAACACTAGAAATAATATCAATTTCATTTATTCATTTCTTGATACAATGATGTGCTGTGACTACTAAGGTTTTTCAACACTTTTTAATAAAACTTTTCTAAAGGTGGGGCCCCAATTTTTTTTTGAAAAACCAAAAATAGCAAAAAAAACAATTCCAAATGAATTTCATTTTTAGAAAACCCCAAGGGTCAACCATCGACTCAAAACTCAATTTTATTTTTTTCAAGTAAACATTTTAAAAATAAATTTACTACTCCAAGACTCATCCAGTCAATAGCCATATTCCCATAACAATATAATCAAGTCCAATAAGATAGATATATATACATAGTCCATGTGGAATCAGAACATACCTCCCAATGAGACATCTCAATCACAATTCGTCTAACTCCCCATCAGTCCTGTCTTTCTCTCAATATCTGAGGCATTGCAACAATAACGCAATGCCTCAGCAAGCAATGCTTAGTAGGTACATAGACATTTAAAGTAATAAAAATGGAACAAAATCAAATAATAGTGTTGATATAATAAGTAGATCGATTTTTCATGAAAATATAATAATTATAAGCAATGCTAATAAAATCTTAAGATATCATATACAATAAAACATGCATCTTATGCATTTAAGACATGATATGGCCCAACATAAATGAGCATACAATAACAACAGGGAACCCCAAGGTACGTGGGTCCCACGAGTGTCCCATGCACTCGTATCACAAATCATGAGTACTCATATCAAATCTCTGAGTGTCGTCACACCCAGGCATACTATAACATCTCCATGCTCATCATGCAAGCATACAGAATAAGAGTACGGATCGTCATGCCACAGTGGCAACCCTCTAGGGTCTCAACTATCGTCGCTCCCCATCGACACCATAATGGGAGACTTAATGTCTGTCCCCATGGAAAGGCCCATACCAGTAGTGTGGACTATCCATGTTACCAAACCCCTAATGAAAGCCATCTATGGGCAGGTGTCTATCATATCACAATCACATCACAATTTCAGAGGGTAGGTGGATAGCCCTACTCCCTCCTAGCATGATATCCACCAGGTGACAGCACCTATCATAAAACACAAAACACGAAAATCGTGTATCTTAAAAACTAGGAGCACTCATGGCTCACAATCCCCAGGGCACGCCCTTCATCTTAGGGTTAACCTCTCAAAGGACTAGCCACCAAGCCTCCACTGTCATCCTTATGAAAACCTATCAGCTTTAGTGGTGCAATAAAGAAAGATAATTTCTAAATATGCACAAAATACATAGTATCAATCTCATGAACAATCGATCGTAAATCCATTTAATACATTATCAAAATCTAATATCGATCATAGCATAAAACTTTGAGTCTCACAAAATCACTGATTAATAAACAAGTGCAATTAAATCGCAATCAATCATGATGCTATGATAATGCAAGGTTTTTAAAATCAAAATGTAACATTAAATGTCGTCACCTACCTCAATGTGAGATAACCCACTTCAAGGGTGTTTCCTCTTAGCTCCTATGCTCAGATGTACCTGTCAGTATCACAGTACTATTTTGTGTTATTTATTTCATCATAATAGAATCTATGGCAATCTGACCGTTGGACATTCTCTAAGATTTCTATTTATGATTTGGTCCTTAATCTTAATATTATTTGTTATAATTTAGTCATATCTCATGTTCATCTGTTCATTTTTTTTTTCTGTATCTAAGGTTTATACCTTAATCTGAAGTCAGATCATCCTCAAATCAGTAATTTTCTAAGATCTGGTTTAGACCAATAATCTAGATCCATTTCTAGAGTCATCACACCTAATATGACCCATAGAATGCTTATTTATTGTCATACGCTATCTCGTTGTTCAAGTCCTAGGGCCTGACCACCCTTTGATCTACCGATTCTAAGTTATTGAATAATATTTTGTTATTTAACTAATTTAAAATTGGTCAAATATAAGTTTTCAAGTAAAATCTAGGTTCACTTTGTCAAGACGATCACAACAGATATTTTTGATTGTGATTTGGACCTCTGTAGCTCGCAAAATCAAGCTTTTTGTGAAAAGACTATAAATTATTAATTTATAGAGGTTGGGCAGTGTTTGCACCTATTTACACTGGCGGATGGGGTTTACCCCGGCGTACATTGGTGTCCCTGTAGTGCACTGTTGCCAGGACTCTCGGTGTGTTCCGGTCGTCCGGGACAATGCATGTGAGCGTCCCACACACACGTGTGCTGCGTGGCGCAGGACAGAGCGTCCGTATGAGCAGTTCGTGTCTCTAAGTTCCGGTGGGTGTCTTGGGCGCACCATCCATTGGGGATGATGAACCTGAGCCGTCCACCTTGTTTTGGCTTGATCGGAGCCCCAAAAGCTTGATTTTTTTATCTGTTTTCACCGTTTCTAGGGTTTTTGAGTCCAAAGTTCACAATGAATGGCTTAGATTTCTCATTTGAGGTGTCCTTAATATGGGTCTAACCATGCTCCACAGTTTTGAATCCCTGGGCCATCCAACGGCTATTCTAATCAGATCTAGCCCGGATCTGTGAGGGGAAAGTTGGAAAACAAGGTAAATAACAAGTTAAAGTGTGTAGCTTACCTGATTAGAGCCGAAATTGAGAGATTAGAGCCCTCTAGCACGTGCAAACTTCAGTTCATTTTCACAGTGTACATAGGAAAAAATGACGGGTTTCCTCTGGTTGTTTAGCGTGGGAATGAAAGGAGAAACTTGTATTTTATAGGCTAAGACCTGATTTTCCCGAATGGAAGGTAGATCACCGTCTTCTTTCATTAGAACTCCAATGAAAATGGAAAAGGGGTGCTGTTATCAAAATGACTCCCTTTAATTAGTGTCCCTAGCAAATTACCAATTTACCCTTACACTTAAAATGGTCATATCTCACTCATCTGAACTCTGTTTTCAACGTTCTTTATACTGCTCAATTCCTATCGACATGTACTTTCTAGTTTTAGTGATTTCAAGACCAAATTCTATGCATAATTTTTTTAATTAATTTATCTTATTTTGTTACTAATTTAGGATTAAAGATTGAGGTTATTACATCCTTTCCACCTTATAAAAATTTCGTCCTCAAAATTTCGGTACATACCTCTATGTAAATAACTCTAGGTGGACCCTTCTCATCTCATCTTCTGTCTCCCATGTGGCCCCCAGCTATGAACAACATTCTCAATGAGCTTTGACTAATGAAATAGTTTTAGTGCTCAACTCCTTGACTTTCTTATCTAGTGTACACCCAGGTCTCTCCTCAAATGTCATATCAGGCTGTAACTCTCCTGGGATCTACTCAAGTTTGTGAGACAGATCTAACATGTACTTCCTTTGAACAATTCTAGAGTCATCCTTACATCACAATATATGATAATCGTGACAATTATTCCAAAGTTAACATCAATAAGCGATTCTACGACATGTCATACCTTCTTATCCCAATCCATCATATAAATCGATGCCTATCAATCCTCTATTTACATTATCAGACACATCATAACCGCATATGCCGCAATTTGCACAAACCAAGCTTCCGTCTAGGAGTTGATTACTCATGTACAACTTAGCACTAGTAAATTCACTATATCTGCTTGATTCAGAGCATCTCTATTAACATATAGGAAATCATTTACCAAATCAAAACCAGAGCATATAACTCACCAACATGAAATCATATACTAGTCACAACGACAACTTATCGACTCACCAACAGGAACTCTGTGCCAATGAGAATCAATCTACAATATGATCATACTGTAAGCACTTAGGAGCTTGCCACCTAAAAGTCTACCAGTGTGTCCAGCACCTACCCTCATTGGTTACTCATTAGCATATATTGTAAATTGAAATTTGATTAATCGTAAGGGAATAATCTCACATAATATTATATATCACTGATATCTTGGTGAAACTTAATTATACAGTGCTCGTAGTTTGTAAGACTAAGGAACTATGAACGTCAGTCACCAATTTGGCTAATCTCAGCCCATCACAGTCTCAATAAATGACTCCTCTGTTATTCAAGGTGTTTTGCAACGGGAATTCACTTCTTCTGACCATAAGTCAGGCTATAAATGTTTGCAATAAATGATGAGCCCTTAGACATTTTGAATTTATGCACAATGGTTCCTTGTGTTCTTCTGTGTTTGTGAAATATTCAATAGTACTATCTATTAACACAATCATGGCTTATCAAAATAACATTTGAAGATTTGACCCATCATATTCTTACATTCTATCAGTGTATTGGTTCCATCAATTTGTACCATCTAGAACTAGTAACAATCATAACAAGTTCTAAAATGATCTTAAAGACGTCATACTCAGAATCCTAGGTTGGGTATAACCACACCCAAAATCACTTTCTACAGACACCATGTGCCATTAGGAATAATTCAAATAAATCATCAATATGTGATTTAAATTATTAGTTTTCTACTACAGTATTATCAAATGAATGAAACTCTGTGCATAATAATAAGGATCTAGCTCTCTTCTCATAAAGAAGACTAATGCACTTCACGAAGACACATTAGGCCTGTCAAAACTCTCATCAAAAGCTCATATAGTTGGAACTTGGTCAGCTCAATTAGGAACATCTCACATGGCATTCAGAGTAAGTAATGCTATACTTAATGCCTAATTAACATCAATATCAATCTCTTGTGGCAAAATCATGAAACTCCTTAGGCAAAACCATGAACTTTTGCACATCATTTTTGTGCTCATTCCATAGTCGCTCATGGTACCCCATAGTCACATAATTAAGAAATACTTAGTACCCTTTGAAAAGTACTATACTACCTTTAAGATAGAAATAACACAACTCTTAAAGATGCCACTTCTTACACAAGTGAGGCCAATAGCTGTCCAGTTACACCAGAAGTAATCTTCTTCTCATAGAAATCACCATCTCCAAATTAGAGAGTCCATTCTAAGGACAATATTACAATCAATCATATTGAGTGGGATGAAATCAACATTCATCCTATTGCTCGTTATCTCCACCACTCGTCCTTAGACATACTTACAAGTTTTCATAAACCTTTCACCAGTATCCTTACATCTAATCCCAAATACTGCCATATATTCATAAATATATTCCTCAAAGTGCTAATAGATAGAGTTCAAAATCACTGGATCCTAATTTAATAAGTACTTGAGCATGTTTACTAGAAATCAAGAAAAAAATTTCTATTGCCCAAATAAAGGTCTATCCTTGCTTCCAAGTAATGGCAGAGACTCATCACTGCTAATGTGGAGCCATTTCTGCCCCATCTCCAATGTTAGTCAGTTTGATTAATGGTCTTATGGAACAATCTCTATCGAATACTTTGTCTCCCACAGTCAAAACATTTTAAAGGATTGTAGCTATAATAGCTGTTGTTGCTGCTATTACCACTATTGTGATAATCTACTAACTCTAAGACATAGCTGTTCAAGTGCTTGTTCTTTTACTAATGTACTTTTTCTTGTTCACATCCCAATCCTGTCTAATCAACTGTTACTGGCTCAGTGACCCCTGTAATTATGTCAATGAAAAAAAATCTCTTGCTCTTACTTGGCTGGCTCAAACTACTCATGTTCGAGTTTCTACGCTTAGCTTAAGTCCTAAGAGAATATCTCTTGATAACATAGTCTAATTCTATTGCCTTTGTCACCAATGTAGGATGTGCTACCATCACTTGATTTCTCAATGTAGGCGTCATATCATAATCTATTTGTAGCCTCCTTATCCAACATAAATAAGTCAGGGGCTTATTAATCAATTATATATTCTAGTTCAATACCGTTGAACCATTTAATTTCTCTGCTATATAGTAACAACTCTCACCTTGTCACCAAATGCTCATAAGACAAAGATACTAATCATCACTAGCCTTTCATATAAAAGTCTCAGCAATGGAGGAACATGATCTCCCAAACAAACATAATTAGAATTCTCATAACCACATTTTCGATGTTCTCACTTCCACTATTTCATTTCCTTTAACTAATCAAATATTCCATGGTCATATTTATCAAATCATTTACAATCGTCAACCTCACATCCAATGTGATTGATATTTCATAATGAATTTCTTAGCCATTTTAAACCACTTTATGATCAATATTTAATAAATATTCTCATAAACAATTATCACATCCTCTAGGACTATGCACTTCCAAATCATAATTAAAACCCTAATAAAATTCACAACATTAACTTTTCACCGAGGTCTAGTTATCAGTATTTTTGTGTGCATAAGGACATATAAATTTCAACTCATAGATCAAGTAATTCATCTATAGAATATTAAATATTGTTCCATCAATTGTTGATGATTTTCATTCATACTATAATTTATTTCTCAACTAAATCCACTTCAAGTTCAGATTAATACAATACTTCTTTAAAATTCTCAAGTTCTCATTTGTTGTAACCATCGTTGATCTTGCTCAATTGCAATTATAATAGTCTTCATACTCTTTCAAAAATTTATAAACATAGTCTAAGTTATAACTTGAATTCTTAAAAGTAATTTATATACACATATCTTCTATCATATAGTAAAGTTTTCACCCAAAGAATAGATTCACAATCTTTATTCTGATTCTTTACTCAACATTAACAATTGTACTCTCTAAAGCGTCATACCTACTGTTCTCACATTAGATATTATATTCACGGTACGTTTTCTCCATTAGCGAACCATCTATCAACACGAATGTTCTCAGTTAGAGACATCAACTGATGCATGTCATGTAGTGATTTCTTACCCTTAAGAGCTTCACTATTCCCATAAGAATTTACTTTTCCTTTAGTTAATAATTTTCCTTTCTCCATGACTATTCATGTTTCCCACTTGAATCATTGTCTATTAATGATAAGATTCAACTATATATATGATTTTCACTATATAAGGTACGTGGGTCCCACGAGTGTCCTATGCACTCGTATCACAGATCATGAGTACGCATATCAAATCTTTAAGTGTCGTCACACCCAGGCATACTATAACATCTTCATGCTCATCATGCAAGTATACAGAATAAGAGTATGGATCGTCATGTCGCAGTGGCAACTCTCTAGGGTCTACACCACCGCCGCTTCCTATCGACACCATAACGGGAGACTTAATGTCCGTCCCCATAGAAAGGCCCAGATCGGTAGTGTGAACTATCCATATTACCAAACCCCTACCAAAGGCCATCTGTAGGCAGGTGTCTATCATATCACAATCACATCACAATTTCAGAGGGTAGGTGGTCGGCCCTACTCCCTCTTAGCATGACATTCACCAGGTGAGAGCACCAGTCATAAAACACAAACCACGAAAATTACTTATCTCGAAAACCAGGAGCACGCGTGGCTCACAATCCCCAAGGCATACCCCTCATCTTAGGATTAACCTCTCAAAGGACTAGCCACCAAGCCTCCACTGTCATCCTTATAAAAACACATTAACTTCAGTGGTGCTGTAATGACCCAAGGGCCCCACACACAACCATATTGTCTGCTCTGGAGACTGGGGCCCATAACACCCAGCCCTCGCATGGTTTTGTTCTTCGCCCGTGGGGGAAAAGGCCTAGTTGTATGGTAAGTCCTTTGAACCTTTATCACCAGTCCAGGAACTCTCCCCCTAGCGATGTGGGACTAACTCTCAGCGCCTCACCTTACTTAGAAGCCTGCTAGCCTAGAAACCTACCAACCCTCAACGACCGCGCCTTTTGGGCCCTCCCTCATCAGCCAAGGCTAGCCATAGGGGACACGCAAGCGCCCACGTGCGGTTAGCCACCCACACCTGGTCAGGGTCCCGCTCTGATACCACTGTAATGACCCGATGGCCCCACACACAACCATATTGTCCACTCTGGAGATTGGGGCCCATATCACCCAGTCCCCGCGTGTCACATGTGAGCACCCGCATGTGGTTAGCCACCCACACTTGGTCAGGGTCCCGCTTTGATACCACTGTAATGACCCGAGGGCCCCACACACAACCATATTGTCCACTCTAGAGACTGGGGCCCATAAAACCCAGCCCTCGCATGGTTTTGTTCTTCCCCCATGGGGGAAAAGGCCTAGTTGTATGGTAAGTCTCCTGAACCTTTATCAATAGTTTAGGAACTCTCCCCTAGTGATGTTGGACTAACTCTCAGCGCCTCACCTTGCCTAGAAGCCTGCCAACCCTCAGCGACCGCCCCTTTTGGGCCGGGGAACGCGTCGTTCATGTGAGGAGGATGCCCTCCCTAGCACAGCGAAAGTGATATTGTCTTACTTGTTGGTAGGTTTTGTTCCCCCCCCCCTCAGCGACCGCACCTTTTAGGCTGAGGAACGCGTCGTTCATGTGAGGAGGATTCCCTCCTTAGCACAGCGAAAGCGATATTGTCCTGCTCGTCGGCAGGTTTTGTTTCCCCCCCTCAGCAACCGCGCCTTTTGGGCCAAGGAACGTGTTGTCCATGTGAGGAGGACTCCCTCCCTAGCACAGCAAAAGCAATATTGTCTTGCTCATTTGTAGGTTTTGTTTCCCCCTAGCGATTGTACCTTTTGGGCTGGGGAACGTGTCGTTCATGAGAGGAGGACTCCCTCCCTAGCACAGCGGCTGGCCGATGAGGGCGAGCTGATGAGGGCAGGCCCAAAAGGCGCGGTCGTTAAGGGCTGACAGGCTTCTAGGCAAGGTGAGGTATTGAGAGTTAGTCCCACATCCCTAGGGGGAGAGTTCCTGGACTGTTGATAAAGGTTTAGAGGACTTACCATACAACCAAGCCTTTTCCCCCATGGGGGGAGAACAAAACCATGTGGGGACTGGGTGATATGGGCCCCAGTCTCCAAAGCTGACAATCATGATACTATGATAATGCAAAACCGTGTGGGGCCCTCGGGTTGTTACAGGTGTAATAAAGAAAAATAATTTCTAATTATGCATAAAATACATAGTATCAATCTCATGAACAATCAATTGTAAATCGATTCAATACATTATCAAAATCTTATATCTATCATAGCATAAAACTTTGAGTATCACAAAATAACCAACTAATAAACAAGTGTAATTAAATCACAATCAATCATGATATTATGATAATGCAAGGTTTTTAAAATCAAAACATAACATTAAATGTCATCACCTACCTGAATGTGAGATAACCCACTTCAAGAGTGTAATCCTCTTAGCTCGTACGCTCAAATGTACCTGTTAGTATCACAGTACTATTTTGTGTTATTTATTTCATCATAATAGAATCTATGGCGATCCAACCGTTGGATCATTCTCTAAGATTTTTATTTATGATTTGGTCCTTAATCTCAATATTACTTGTTATAATTTAGTCCTATCTCATGTTCATCTGTTCGTTTTTGTGTGTATCTAACGTTTATACCTTGATCTGAAGGTGAGATCATCCTCAGATTAATAATTTCCTAAGATCTGGCTCAGACCAATGGTCTAGATCAATTTCTAGAGTCATCACACCTAATATGACCCATAGAACCCTTATTTATTGTCATACGTTATCTCATTGTTCAAGTCCTGGGGCCTGATCACCCTTTCATCTACTAGTTCTAAGTTATTGAATAATATTTTATAATTTAACTAATTTATCATTGGTCAAATGTAAGTTTAGTCAAATCTAGCTCCACTTCATCAAGACGATCACAACAGATATTTTCGATCATGATTTGGACCTCTACAGCTCCCAAAATCAAGCTTTTTGTGAAAAGACTACATAAATTAATATATTAATTTATAGAGGTCGGGCGGTGTTTGCACTGATTTACACAAGCAGACTGGGTTTACACTGGCGTACACCAGCGTCCCCATAGTGCACATCGGCAGGACGCTCAGCTCGTTCCTGTCATCTAGGACAGTGCATGTGAGCATCCCGCACACACGTGCACTGTGCATGCAGCGACAGAGTGCCTGTATGCACAGTTTGCGTCTGTGCATCCCCGTGGCTGTCCACCTTGTTTTGGCTTGATCGGAGCCCCAGAAGCTCCCATTTTTTTATCTGTTTTCACCGTTCCTAGGGTTTTTGGGTCCATAGCTCACAATGAACAGCTTAGATTTCTCATTTGAGGTGTCCTTAACATGGGTCTAAGCATGCTTCGCAGTTTTGAATCCCTAGGTCATCCAATAGCCATTATGATCAGATCTAGCCCGGATCTGTGAGGGAAAAGTTGGAAAACAAGGTAAAAAACAAGTTAAAGTGTGTAGCTTACCTTATTAGAGCCAAAAGTGAGAGATCAGAACCCTCTAGCATGTGCAAACTTTAGTTCATTTTCGCGGTGTGCATAGGGGAAAACAAGGGTTCTTCTCTGGTTGTTTAGCATGGGAATGGAAGGAGAAACTTGTATTTTATAGGCTAAGACTCGATTTTCCCAAATGAAAGGTAGATCACCGCCTTCCTCCATTAAAAATCTAATGGAAATAGAAAAGGAGTGTCGTTATCAAAACTACTCCCCTTAATTAGCGTCCCTGACAAATTACTAATTTACCCTTACACTTAAAATGGTCATATCTCACTCATCCGGTCTCCGTTTTCGACGTTGTTTATACCATTCAATTCTTATTGAAGTGTACTTTCTAGTTTTAGTGATTTCAAGACCAAATTCCATGCATAAATTTTTTTAATTAATTTATCTTATTTTATTACTAATTTACTGTTAAAATTTGAGGTTATTAAATGTGCAAAGTGTCATAGGATAGTAGCAAAACTCCCACATAAAAATAATAGTGTTGAGCAACATAAAACTAGGTGCATAGTTTAGGACTTGATATTTCACTAAAATTAAACGAAATCATGATGACTTTTGGAAGTGGTTTATATTAGACAAGTGGCAATAACCAATCGTTGAACAAATATATCATAATTCTTTTATTATAAAGGGGATTTAATCATCATCATCATCATCATCATCATCATCATCATCATCATCATCATCATCATCATCATCATCATCATCATCATTATTTCTTTCCTACTTGCAAAAGAATATGCATTTGTAAATTAGTTTGTAAGTAAGAAATGAAAATTATCTCTAGCTTCTTAAAAGTATGACAACCCTAACATGAAATGAATCGAAAATTGACATTCGCTTAAGCGAGGGCATCCCCCATAAGCGATGCACTACATCAGATCCTAGGTGCGATGAAAAATGGGCAAGGGCTGCTAGAGCATTCCTCAAAAGCAACACGCTACATCAAATCCTGAGTGTAGTGGAAAATGGGCAAGGGGTGCTAGAGCATCCCCTCTAAAGCTGTAATGCCCGAGCAATTTATGCTATTTTTAACAAAAATTGGACATTCTATGGGAAATAAACTACGTTAAATGTTTTACTTTATTTAAAATAGGAACTGAAGGAATTTGTGAGGAAATGGTACCATTAGATTCTACTAAAAAAATGGAATCCAAGGCCTCAAAGAACGTCAAAAACGGAGTTCGTATGAAGAAGTTACGGTCGTTTAAAGATCAGGGACATTTCTGTAATTTAAACTAAAAACGAAAAAAGACAGAAAACACAGGGGGCTGTTTTGATAATGGCACCCCGTCTTCTTCTTCCTCTAGATTTCTCCAGAAACCCTAGTTTCTAGAGATTTCTGCCATCGCCATTGGCAGCACCACCATAGCAAGGCTATAAAAAGCCTTATCTTCTCCCTCTCCAAATCACGATTTTTCTAGCTATTTTGGGACTGGGGTTTTCGGCAAAAATCGGAAACCTGTCTCTAGCTTTCCCTGCACATTCCGGCCATTCCCATCTCCCCACCTCCCCTCTTTTTCCTCTGGCCTCATCGGAAGTTGGGGTTTTCCCCCTTCTTCATGGGTTCCGGTGACATAGGGTTTTCAGGCGGAAAGAGGGAGCCGCACCACCCGAAGGAGGGCATCCTCGGCTACCTAGGTAAGCCCCTCTTTCCCTTTCTCTCCATTTTGCTTCCCCTAGGCCAAATCCATGCCGGATTTGGTCTTTTCCCAGCCAGTTTTTCCAGCCAGAGAACGATGAAGCCGATTCCAGCCGGCTTTGTATGAACAAGGTGTCCCAGGGACGCCATGCTTCACGTGCGCCTGGGATGGGTTCCAGGCGTACGACAGTGCTTACACTGTCCCTGGTGCGGCCTTCGGGTGCGCACGTGACATGGGGCACAGGTCCTGGCTCGACCGAGATGCACGGGGTGCCCTAGGAGCTGAGACGTGCCATGCTACACCAAAGGTGTGTCCGTGCGATGCCATCCAGGACGCACATCATAGCACGTCGCTTGAGCATTCATGTGCACGTGCAAAATGCGGTCCCTGGCAAGGCCTTTGGGCGCACACGCACGTGAGGCAGTCGCGGTTCAACCAGGATGCACGGGTGTCCTGGGAACTGGGACACGCAGACCTAATGAGACTATAAAGTTAGGATCAGAGGACAATTTACAGAATTTAACTATTGAATAGTAGATCCATATCATAGGATCTAGCCTGACATTGAATTAGGCAAGGACCATGGACCCTTAAAGGCAAATCTAGTGATCTAATGTCTAAATAGATTGAAATTGATAAGGACTCCTTGTTATCCATTCATATCCAGGAGTTTATAAATGAGACCCAGGGTCGGGTTGAGTGATGAAGGACGCGGCTCCAGGAGACTTCGAGGTAGGTGCTCTATCGCTACTAGACTTTTTAAAAGAACCCATGATGTTTTGAAGTAGATGCTCTATCGCTACTAGACTTTTTAAAAGAACCCGTGATGTTTTGAAGTAGGTGCTCTATTGCTACTAGACTTTTTAAAAGAACCCATGATGTTTTGATGTAGGTGCTCTATCGCTACTAGACTTTTAAAAAAGAGCCCATGATTGTTTTGAGAATGCATGTTTTGAGTATAAATTATATGACTTGTTTAGCATGACTTAATTTTATATACGACTTGTTTAGCATATAAATGAATTCAGCATGCATATGACAAATACATTATGCATAGACATGTTTTGCAAACAATTGCATATATTGCATGATTTGTGAGCATTGAGTTTTTGAAAAATTACATGTCCTTGAGGGTTACCAAAAGACGCTAGAGTGCCCAAAAGACGTTGGGTAGGCAGTTGTGAGGGCCAGGCAGTTGTGAGGGACCCAAAGAGGATAGGTTTTGAAAAGAGAGGTTTTTGCTTGTTTGATCGCATATGATTTGGGCTAGTAAGCTTGTGGGCGCTATGCCGAGAGGTTTGAGGTGGCCTCCTAGCCTCTACCACTATTAGGTGGAATGGGTACCACGCCCAAAAAGGGCATGTCCCTACGTCGATTGCATGTGGTACAGGGGGCTACCACTGGTGTCACGGCACTGGGTCGATGTGTCATATGCCCCATGGAGGTTATGACCGAGTGTCCTCAGGTACCCGGGGACCACACGGCGACTAGGTCATGGGCATAGTGGGCCTTATGTTTTGAGGATTTACTTGCATGCATATGACATGATATGAGGTTGGTCGACCATACCATATATCCATGAGTTGGATTCAGTTGAGCATCTTATGCATATCATTATATTTATGATATATATATGATACTTTTGACTTGGATTATGTGATTGTTTAAGTCGTCAGTATTCCAATTCGACAATGGTTTTTAATATCAATATTGAACATGATTGTTCGAACATGCACATGTTTTAAAGAGCACATGATTTTAAACGTATCATGCATTGTAAAACTAGTAGTGATAGACTCCTACTGAGTATAGTATATACTCACCCAATCCTTAACATTTTTCAGGACAGCTCCATTCACAAGTAGAAGACGCCTCAGGAAATGTTAGTGCTACGAGCAAGTAATCAAAAGAGACAATTATACATGTAAGTAAACACTCTACCCTTTGGACATGTATTTGTATTTATTTCTGATTGAAATTTGTGTGTATTTGGATAGACCTGGGAAGACATTTATGATTTCTGAGATTTTCAAAAACTACTTTAGTTGTTGTGATAGCAAATGACACTCGGGGTTTTCAAAATGAGTTTAAAACAAAAGATTTTCCGCTGCATTGCATTGTTTTCATAAAGTGGTTTTCAAATAGGGATGCATCCCACCTTAGGAATGTAGATCTTGCATTTAAAAATGCATGGGAAAACCTGGGTCGTCACAAAAGCGATGTGCTGCATTAGAACCCAAGTGCAATGAAAAGTGGGCATGGGTTCATGCCATGGAATTCAGAAGTGCGTGGGTAAATAGGATATCTCAAGAGCATAAGATTTGTATCACCACATAGAATATAGAGACATTAACAAGTAAGAGTTTGGAGTTAGTAGATATGATGAAATATAGGAAAGTCAACATCGCTTATATCCAAGAAACTAAGTGAAAAGGGGCTAAAAGTAAAGAAATCAATGGGTATAAACTCCAGTACATAGGAAAGTATAATAAAATAAATGTCGTAGGTATAATAGTAGACAAATAATTAAAGGATAAAGCTACGTATGTTAGAAGAATCAGTGATAGAATTATAAAAATAAAACTTGTTCTAGAAGATATAATCAAGAGACAGTTTTGGGAAGATATGGAGGGAGTCATGCAAGAAATTCCAAACATTGGGGAAATATTTATAGGAGCAAACTTAAATGGCTATATTGGAAAAGAAAAGGTAGGATGTGATAGGATACCTGGAGGGTATAGTATAAGAGAACTAAATGAGATGGGGAAAACTATCCTCGATTTTGTTTTGTCTTATAACCTGGCCATTACAAATACATTCTTTAAGAAGAGAGATGAACACTTAATAACCTTTAAAAGTGGACTTCACAAAATCCAAATATACTTTTTATACTTAGGAATGCTAAAAGGTCAATGTGTAAGGATTGTAAGGTGATACCCAATGTGAGTTTAACCTCACAACATAGGCTAATGCTTTTGAGTATCTATATTAAAAGATGGAAGAAAGGAAATGAACTTCATAGGTATCTAAAAACTAAATAGTGGAACTTAAAAGGAGAGAAAATAACCTAATTCACAAATAAGTTGATGGCAGAAGGAAACTAGAACTATGAAACAGAAGTAAACACCATGTCGACTAATATGGTTGAATCCATTAAGAAAGTGGCAAAAGATGTCTTAGGAGTATTTAAAGGTAAAAGGCAATTAGTAAAGGAGACATGGAGGTGGAGTGAAATAGTGCAAAAAGTTATTAAAGAAAAACGGGTGTGTTTTAAAGCATGGTAGAAGACTCAAAATAATGAAAACTATGAATAGTATAAGAATGTGTTTGTGTTTTCTGTAAGTGCACGGGCTATTGTAGTATAGCTATGCAAATACAGGTCGAACCCACAGGGACTCGCTTTAATTGGAGTTTTTAATAAAATTTAATTATTTAAAATTCAATCAATTGAAAAAATTATTAACCGACAATTAGTAGTGAAATTCCAGAAGTCTACTTCCAGGAAGAATAGAAAAATAAATAACAAAACCTAATTTAAAACTGAAACAAGAAAAATTAAGAAATCCTAATTTCCTAGCTTAATTACTGTTCAATTTCATCACTTCGGGTTTCCAAAATTTTGATCAACCTCTATCATTATACTCAACATATCATGGATTAATTATCTGATGGAGGAATTTGTCTGATTATTCAAACATTGAGAGATCTAATCAAATGAATGAAATTCAGATTCAACGGCTTAGATCTATTTTTTGAATTTAAAATGATGATCAAGAACAGTAATTGCACTAGAATCTATCCTAAGAACATGCCCTAAATTTTAATTGAACTTTCGAATTAAAATAAACAATAACTTAAGGATTTTCCATCATTAATCCATAACCGTTACTTGCATTAAACAGTAATGAAATAAGACAGAATGTGGATTGCTCAGACAGAGTAATATAAAACACGAATAAAAATAGTACAGGACATGGAATGTAATTCAAAATAATCCAGGAGGGCAAATTTGAAATTTTATCTGAAACTTCCCAAAAAGTCCCCTAACACAAAGTTTTCCCGAAGAAGGAGATGGAGATGCCAGGCTGGAGCGGTGGCTGCCGAAGAAGGTGCCTGGCTTGGGTGGAGTGTTCTGGCGTCCCACGGTTGGACGGTGCCTGGTCGTCGCACGGTGGAGATGGGCTTCCAGTGATGGGCTGGGCGGCCTAGCCTTGCAATGATGACAAAAAACAACGCCTTTCTGGGCGTCGTCTAGTTCAGAGCTGCCTTCACCTGGCCAGGGATGAGTTGGGCTTTCTGTGCTAGAGCAGAGGAGAATGACCAGTGCTGGGTCGGTGATAGAGAGATGCTGATGTCAGGCCTTGTAGGTGTGTCATGCACCTATGGCTGGCCAGTAGAAGAGGGATGAGACGTGGAAGAAGAGAAAATAATGCAGAGGAGTAGAATCGCCCAGCCTAACAAGAGGGAAATGAGAGAGTAGAGAGGATAGAGTGGAGCTAGGTAGAGGTGAAGCAGCCGGCTAGGTGTGTCAAGCACCTATGGCTAGCTAGCCCAACTAAAGAGAGAAAAAAACAGTTGGAGAGGATAGAGTGAAATGGAGAAGGGAAAGTGAAGGCAAGGGAGGAGAGGAACGCTGTGGGAAAGATGAGTGGAGAACTAGCCACCCCTCTCCCAAGAGGGGAAAAACGTCCTCTCTTTGAATGGTGGAGGGGACTTAAAAGTAAGAGGGAGAAAGAGACGTGAGGGAGTGAGATGGATGAAAGATAGAGAGATAAGAGAGAGAAAAGAGAGGTAAGGGATAAGAAAGAGGAAATATAGTGATAGAGATAGGTGGGGTCCACTTGCTTTCCTGGTCTTGCTAGAACTCTGAAAGTCTTCAAATTTGTGCTTTCTTAGGACTCTTCAAAATCCTCTTTTTTCCATGAAACTTCATCTGATCTCCATCGATCTGGAGCGTCCACACCTGAGTTGACTGATCTACAATGCACAGGACCCAATTAGCACAATCTAAACTGTTTATTAGCTTTAATAATCATCTAACCACTAAAATTTACAATTTAATGGTTGGATGGTCAATTAAAGCTAAAATGAAATATTTTAGGTAAAATCTTAAGATTAATGGTTTAGATGCTCTAATTAGAAGCTAAATTAGGGGTATTTTTATCAAAATTGAACACTTAACTCACCCCTCAACCAGCATTTTGCTAGTCCCGAGCAAAACATGCAGACAACTATTTTACACAAAACTGGTACAAGGAGCCACTTTCGTAGGTACTCACAATTGCATTTAGCACATGCAGTAAGCCCTTAAATTGCTAGGTTACCCCTAGTGGACGAGTTAGGCCTCGTGATGGTTTGCAGTGAATATACCCACAAAATTCAATAAAGTTGAGTTCCTTATTTTATCTCAGAGAATCTTCATTCATTAGCAAATTGACTAATTTTTCACAACTTAATGAAGAGGATACAACAAATTTTCACACCATACACACAGTAAAGACATTTTATTTGAGCTATTTCTCAGAGTGCATATGTGTGTGTACAGTCACATAAATCTTGACTTCTAATTGGATATGCTTACATTCCATTGGAAATATGTCTTGACCTCAGATCCTCGCAGGTATACGCTCAAAAATAAAACTCTCAGATAAGGGGTTAAACATATTTCTCTCTTTATGTGACCGAATCTAACAAGCTGATGGTTCACATAATTCTTTTTAACGCTCATGAGACAAAGGAAAGTGATCCATAAGAGTGGATGTTAACACCAAGAATATTAGGGGTCTTTTACCTTAATTCCTTCTTTTTATCTCCTCTTTAAGGCTATGTCCACCTAAGATCAATAGGTCTTTACTTAGGACGAAATGTAGGCTTAGGACAGGTTTAGAAAAGGAGGGTATAAAGATTTCAAAGGTTCAAAATTGAGTAGATGACTTCAGTGGATATCTGTAGGACATCCTTTCTTTTTTGTTCGTATTTGAAGTGAATTTCTCTTTCAACTTTTGGTCTTTCTTTTTCATTTTTTTTTTTTCCATTTCTTTTTTCGAGTTCATATTCTTCTTTGGAAGAAAGACAACTAATTTTTTTTTTCACTTCTTTGACTTTTTGTCCTATTTTTGAACTTTTTTTCTACTCTACTCATTTTGAAGATGGGTAATGGTTATTTATTTTAATGGGTTATTCTGGGTGAAGGTGAATGGGTTTAAGAAAGAAAAGGCTTAATAATAGGCTCAAAAGGCTAACTAGTGGTATATTATATTGGATAGGCTTTATGTCTCTGGGCTGAGCAAGGATGGCCTATATCATTTCCTAGGTTTCCTAAAGCCTATTAGATTCAATAAATTTCTAGAATTAAAGTTATTACTCCTATTTATTCTTGATGGTTAACCAAAACAAGGATAACAGGATCACACTAATGTATGTACGCTGAAGAATTTATGGAATTACTTATAACCCTCTCAAAGAAGATAGTCTCAAACTCTCACTGGTTATAGGTCTCCACTGATTTTCCTCAGAGTCTTTAAGTCATACCTGTATTGTAGTCTTGATTATGTGCTGTGTGTAAATGGTTTCCGAGAATTAACTTTCATAAAATGCTTCAACACATGAATGACATGCAAAACTAATCATATCCATTCCCATTAAGATGTGAAAACATCATATTTACTAAATTCTGAATATCCAGTTCTCATCATAATAAGGGAACTCTACTTCAAAAATTTTCAAAGTTTTTTCTTTTTCAAAAAATTTCAATTTTTATTTTCAAGAAAACTCAAAATCTCTAGTGCATTTACACCCCCCAACCTAAATTAAACATTGTCCCTAATATTTGAAAACATGGGATTCTATAGGAAAGTTGAATGATGTAGACTTTAAAACATTTGGCTTGGCTCTGAATGAGCGCTAAGTTTAACATCTTCAGCCAGACATTACCTAACCTAACGTTCTAAAACTAGAGCTAACTCGGTCAGCTTTATTTTTCCTAGTCCTAACCCTAAGATTACATGGTGAGACTTCTCACACCACTTCAAAATTTCACGGTAATCTATATATGACCTCCACCTTGAATTTTTAGGTGGTGATATGAATATAATACAGTAGATCACCGCAATTGTAAGAGTGGTGGAACCATATTGATGCTCCCCCATCTTTAATATTTCACGGTAG
The DNA here is from genome assembly GCA_035236585.1 of Warburgia ugandensis. NCBI lineage: Eukaryota > Viridiplantae > Streptophyta > Magnoliopsida > Canellales > Canellaceae > Warburgia > Warburgia ugandensis. The sequence continues at coordinate 58,535,048 of CP141128.1, forward strand.
TCAATATAATTGCTCCACCTCAAAAATTGAGGTGAGGGTGACTTAATGACTGCATGAACTACCGTGTATTTCCTTGGACCATATGGTGACAACTAGTCCTTGTCTTGACCAAATTGAGGGATAAGAATGACTGTTCTATTCAATTTATCATTTTCCTCCGTGTCCCTATCATTGTTCTGAACTAGTGTAATAACCTGACTCTGCCCTTCTCTAATAGGTTGTTCTTGTATTACTAGAGGCGGGGACAATGTTTGGCTTAAACCTTGGTTATCTTCTGATGTGTACCCTACAGTAGGTTGATGCATATCAATTGACTCTGCTTCTTTCTGTTGGATAAGCACAAGTACAGTAGCAATGGGGCCTATATTATCATTTGATGTTTGTTCAAAGAAGGCTACTAGGTCCCAATCAGGTACATCTTCTACATTGAAAGGCTCAATTGGAATTTCATGCTTAGAATGATCTACTCTAGCTTGCAATCTAGAAGTGTCCATTAGAGGTCAGTATCCAACAACTCAGGCATCTCCTCAATAGATGTGTCTTCATCAGAGTCATACAAATAGGTGGGACATGCATCTAGAGGAAGAGGGTTGGATTTTTCTGAAGTGTTATGCTCTTCATCAATGGAATTCTCTTCACAATCAGAATCAGGACTTGACTCAAGTATATCGAAGTTGGAGATTTCTAAGGATGGTTGTAGACTTTGTGACTCATAAGGATCATAGGAAATTTCCATCCTAGTGTCAAGAATGAATGGCTCTATATTATCCCTTATATTATCCCTAATTTGTTTTAGTTTTTCCTCAAATTCCTCCGTCCCTTGTTTTATTTCCTCAGTGTAATCCTCCACCATTTGTCTTATTTCCTTATTCCCTTGTGCTATTACTTCACACATATGTTGCATTTTTTCATCTAATAGTGGTTCTTCTTATAGAGGAAATGACTCATAGGGTTGGTATTGTTGTGGCATTGGGGTACTGAAAAAGGACTGAGCAGGCTGAACACATGATGGTTGACCCTAATATTCTAAATAATCATGGTAATGCTGACCAGGGTGAGACCATTGTTGTTCTTCCTGATATTAGTAATCCTGAGACCATGGTTGTTCATGTTGCCTAACCCATCCATTAGAGTCTTGATAATTTATCTCAGAATGAAAATTGCTAGGGTATGTGAATGCATTAGGTGCATCCACAGGCTCCTGATAGTATTCATTGTATGTAGAGCTTGATGGGGGCCAGGAAGGGGTGGAATATGGATGCTCAGAATAGGTATAGTCATTATGGTATTGAGGTTGTGGCACACTTTGCCTAGAAGCTATTAGCCTAAGCAATTGACTTTCCATAAGATCTAACCGATCCATCTATGAAATCTATCCCCTTCTTGATAGGCTCCTTCTTTCTTTCTTTCTTTTTTTTTTTAGATGAAAACTAGCCTACATGATGCAACCTAACTTCTTAAAATGATGAAAGGACACAATATAATCCTTGAGGCTAATAAGCAACATATTTATTTTCTTGAAATTGTGTGGGGACAATGCTTTTAATTAGCCTAATTTAGTGCTCCTACTCTCCTTCACACTTGATTATTGCTTACCAGTTAGGTTCTTTGCAAGGTGGCTAATACAACCCTCATGTAAGGAGGCGTTTAGACCTCACAAACGTCAACAGGAGGTGAGGGAAGAGCGAGGCTCTATTAGACAACCCTCATTAACCACAGTGCTCAAAAGCTACTGGAGTGACAATAAATCAAGTCTTAATAAGAGGGTCCTACGAGCATCTGATAGCCCTATAGGTCTTTTTTGATTGATTTTAATTTGAAGTGAAGGCTAGGGTAGCGCGCTTGAGGTGATTATCTTAGGTGGGCCAAGGAGTGTTGATGAAATCCACCCTTGATCTTATGGGGGAAGGGTGCCCTTACTAGTTAATTCCACACTCCATGGTAGTTCCATCAGCAAATGTATCACCTTAAAGCATTAATTGTGTCCTAAGATGCAAATAAAAGCAATAAACTAATGCAAAACCTAAAAATGAAACAATTATAAGAGGATGTTGTCTCTATGATTTATACTACCAAACAATGCAAATTTACTCTAAATGCAAACCCTAATCTAGAAATTTAAATGAGTGAGAAGACTTATAGTGGGGTTTTTGATGAAGATCAAGTATGAGCCACCTTATCCCACACTTGCCCTATATTATACAACCCTTTAAAATGAAAATAGAAAAGGCAATTTACAAGGATCCTCACTACAAGCTTCACTCAAAAGAAAAAAATATCCAAATCTACGAAAGCAGGAAAATTTTCATGTTGATGAAGATTTTCTTGCCAATTTTCTCCACTTTCCTATTTCCCTGAAAAAGAAAATTAGAAATAAGTACCAATTTCAAGAAAGTAGGTGGTTATGCACAAAAAAAATTAAATATGCACCTAAAAATGCCTAAAATGCAATTCCTAATATTTTTTATTTTTTTGATTTTTTAATTAAAATTTATAAAAATTCCTTTACAAGTCCCCGGCAACGACTCCAAAAACTTGTTTGTGTTTTCTGCAAGTGCAAGGGCTATTGTAGTATAGCTATGCAAATACGGGTCGAACCCACAGGGACTTGCTTTAATTGGATTTTTTAATAAAATTTAATTATTTAAAATTCAATCAATTGAAAAAATTATTGACCGAAAAATTCAGACTTCATATTTAGTTTAGTAGTGAAATTCTAGAAGTCTACTTTTAGGAAGAACAGAAAAATAAATAACAAAACTTAATTTAAAACTAAACACAAGAAAAATTAAGAAATCCTAATTCCCTAGCTTAATTACTGTTCAATTTCTTCACTTCGGGTTTTCAAATTTTTGATCAACCTCTATCATTATACTCAACATATCATGGATTAATTATTTGATGGAGGAATTTGTCTGATTATTCAAACATTGAGAGATCTAATCAAATGAATGAAATTAAGATTCAACGGCTTAGATCTATTTTTTGAATTTAAAATGAAGATCAAGAACAATAATTACACTAGAATCTATCCTAAGAACATGCACTAAATTTTAATTGAACTTTCGAATTAAAATAAACAATAACTTAAGGATTTTCCATCATTAATCCATAACCATTAATTGCATTAAACACTGATGAAATAAGACAGAATGTGGATTGCTCAGACAGAGTAATATAAAATGCGGATAAAAATAGTACAAGACATGGAATGTAATTCAAAATAATCCAGGAGGGAAAATTCAGAATTTTATCTGAAACTTCCCAAAAAGTCCCGTAACACAGAGTTTTCTCAGAGAAGGAGATGGAGACGCCAGGCTGGAGCGGTTGCTGCTGGAGAAGGTGCTTAGCTTGGGTGGTGTGTTCTGGCGTCCCATGGTTGGATGGTGCCTAGTCGTCGCATGGTGGAGATGGGCTTCCGGTGATGGGTTGGGCGGCCTGGCCTTGTAGTGATGAGGAAAAACAACGCCTTTCTGGGCGTCGTCTGGTTCAGAGTTGCCTTCACCTGGCCAGGGACGAGTTGGGCTTTCCGTGCTAGAGCAGAGGAGAACAACCAGTGCTGGGTAGGTGATAAAGAGATGCTGATGTCAGGCCTTGTAGGTGTGTCACGCACCTATGGCCGGCCAGTAGAAGAGGGATGAGACATGGAAGAAGAGAAAATAGTGCAGAGGAGTAGAATCGCCCAGCCTAACAAGAGGGAAACGAGAGAGTAGAGAGGATAGAGTGGAGCTAGGTAGAGGTGAAGCAGCTATCTAAGTGTGTCACGCACCTATGGATGGCTAGCCTAACTGAAGAGAAAAAAAAACAATTAGAGAGGATAGAGTGAAATGGAGAAGGGGAAGTGAAGGCAAGAGAGGAGAGGAACGATGTGGGAAAGATGAGTGGAGAACTAGCCCCCCCCTCTCCTAAGAGGGGAAAAACGTCCTCTCTTAGAATGGAGGAGGGGACTTAAAAGTAAAAGGGAGAGAGAAATGTAAGGGAGTGAGATGGATGAAAGATAGAGAGAAAAGAGAGGGAAGGGATAAGAAAGAGGAGATAGAGTGATAGAGATAGGTGGGGTCCACTAGCTTTCCTGGTCTTGCTAGAAGTCTAAAAGTCTTCAAATTTGTGCTTTCTTAGGACTCTTCAAAATCCTCTTTTTTTCCATGAAACTTCATCTGATCTCCATCTAATATCCTTGATTCGATCTGGAGCATCCACACCTGAGTTGACTGATCTGCAATGCACAGGACCCAATTAGCACAATCTAAACCGTTTATTAACTTTAATAATCATTTAACCAGTAAATTTTACAATTCAACGGTTGGATGATCAATTAAAGCTAAAATGAAATATTTTAGGTAAAATCTTAAGATTAATGGTTTAGATGCTCTAATTAAATACTAAATTAGGGTTATTTTTATCAAAATTGAACGCTTAATAGAATGCTAAAAGGGTTGCTAAGAGAATAGTAAGTGAGGCTAAACTTAAAGCATATGATGCCTCTATAATAGACTAGGATCAAAAGAAGGTGAGAAAGATGTGTTTAAACTTGCAAAAATAAGAGAACAGAAGGGTAAGGACTTAGATCATGTTAGGTGCATTAGAAATGACGATTAAAGGGTACTGGTCAAATATGACAAGATAAAAAAAAAGGTGGGAAACTTACTTTCAAAAAGTTTTAAATGACGATGGCTCTTAGAATATAGAGATTGAAAATATTGTAAACCTAAATAACATTGGACATTATAGATATGAGCATAGGATTAGAATACCTGAAGTGAAAGAGGCTTTGAAAAATATGAAATCAGGAAAGGCCATGGGGCTTGACGGTATACCAATAGAGGTTTGGAAGCATATGGGAGATTCTGGAGTAGTTTGGTTGACCAAGTTGTTTAACGAGATTATAAAATCAAAGAAAATATTGGATGAATGGAGGAAAATCTCTATTATACAAATTTAGAAGAATAAAAGAGACATACATATTTGTACTAATTATTGGGGGATCAAACGTATGAGCCACACTATAAAACTTTTTAAAAAAGTGATTGAGAAGAGGTTACGACATGAAACAAGTGTATTAGAGAACCAGTTTGGTTTCATGCCTGGGAGTTCTACCGTGGAAGCTATTTTCATACTAAGACAATTGATAGAGAAATACAGGGAGAGGAGGAAAGACCTCCACATGGTCTTTATCGACTTAGAGAAAGCTTATGATAGAGTACCTAGAGAGTTATTATGGAGGGTGTTGGGTGAAAAATTAGTTTCACAGTGGTATATAGACATAATTAAATATATGTATGAGGAAGCGGTAGCAAATGTTAAGACCACTAGTGGCGAGATTGATGATTTTTCTATCACTGTAGGATTGCACCAACGATCAGCATTGAGCCCATAACTTTTCATGTTGGTTATGGATGAGTTAACAAAACATCTGAACAAGGAGATTTCATGGTGCATGCTATTTGTAGATGATATAGTCTTACTTGATGAGACAAGGGAGGGTGTAAATGCAAAGCTAGAGTTATGGAGAGAAGCATTAGAATCTAAATGATTTAAAATCATCCTAACTAAGACAAAATATATGGAATGCAATTTTAGCAAGGAGAGTAGGAGTGGAACACTAGTTAAGATTGATAACCAAGAAGTCCCCATAAAAGACCACTTTCAGTACTTAGGATTATTGATTTATGAGAGTGGAGAGATTGAGAGCGAGGTTACCCAAAGAATCCAAGTGGGGAAGAAATGGAGATGTGCATTTGGAGTTTTGTGTGATTAGGAGGTGCCACTCAAACTAAAAACAAAATTCTATAGGATGGCCATGAGGCCGGCCATGCTCTATGGATCAGAGTATTGCAATTAATGAACATCATGTTCATAGGATGAGCATCGCAAAAATGAGGATGCTCAGATGGATGAGTGTCAAGATAAGAAAGGATAGAATTAGGAATGAAAACATTGAAGGAAACTTGGGGGTAGAAATGATAGGTAACAATATAAGGGAGATATAGACTCAGATGGTTTGGACATGTCCAAAGGAGACCAAAAATGGCATCGATTAGAAGGAGTGAGGCAATACAAGTAGAAGGTTCTAAAAGGCAGAGGGGAAGGCCTAAAAGAACATGGATAGAAGTGGTGAGAAAAGACTTAAAAAATTTAGGACTAAATGAAGCCATGGTACTTAATAGATAGGAATGGAGGAATAAGACTCATGTGGCTGACCCCTATTAGACAAGTTACAATAACCAATTGTGAAACAAATGTATCATAATTCCTCTCTTATAGAGTGGATTTGATGACCCAAAACTTTAGTGGAGATGGGGTTACTATGCAAAAAAATGCAATGAGTAATACCCATTCCTTATACCATTTGCCCCTGAATTTAGACATCAATTGTTGTCCTAATGGATGCAATTCATAGCCAAACATGTAAAGAACTATATGGTAATGCCCCAAGAGAAATTTTAAAGCATTTGAAGGTTAGTTCATAGCAAAATACATGGAAGGAATGAACTTGGATTTTTGCATAAAATTACACAACTCACCACCCTTTCCATGCTATAAAGGACTAGTAAAAACTTCCAAAATTTACATCCATTTCATCAAAACTCAAGCCCTATCAATGATCCATAATATCATAAAAATTTATGCAAAAAACCACATGAAAATTCCAAGAACACAGGGCAACATTTTAGCTAGAAAATGCCCCTAATTTCAACTTCACACCTTACAGAAAATCAACTAGAAGCCTAACTACACCCAAGCATGATCCTAGCCACTAAATCCATTCAAAATTTTCACTATAATACATTTTTTACTAATATACATTATATAAATCTAGAAACAAAATGTCATATAATTTAAAACACAAATTCATCCATAGAACCAAGCGGATGCTATATTAAGCTACGTATAAAGCTCTTTTGAAAATCACTAAATTGCTACTAATGTTTGAAAAACTAGTGGTATGAATCATATTAAAGCTTCTCCTATGCCCCTACCTAAGAAGAAGCTCTCCAATTTGCAAATTTTCTAATGTTAAATGGACTCCCAACTGACTAAATTCCACTCCTCTAGCTGGATGCCCTTCTTCTACTCTTAATTCCACCTCCAACTTCTACTTCTCTTCCACTTCTTAACTCACTTTCAGATTGTCTCCTCTCCTTGAATAGTTATGGGAGCATTCAAAGAGGGAAAACAATTGCCCATTACTTTGTACCCTTTTATACTTAGTAAAGGAAGCTCCCTCCATGCATGAGACCAGTTGCCCTTACACGTGTCACTCATGTTTTTGGGCTTATCAACTTTCCATGCATGGGTGAGCTATACTCCTTTGGCTAATGGTCTTGCATACATGGGCATGCTATACTCTTTTCCAGCTACCTTTCCATGTATTAGCCTCCTATTTCATACCTTATGACGCTTTTTAGTAACAAATGGGTATGCCTCACACTTTACACCCTATAGTCACGCATTATGTGCTAGTCACTGATGTATCATGTATTAATCCATTCTAACCTTCATTAGTCCCTTGACTATATAATCATGCATTTCTTACCAAGGCAACTTTTAATTCACTTCACTTAGCACACAAATGCTCATACTATTATACTATGTTATTAATGGTTAAATAAAAAAAAGGAAATACCCTATTTTTTTGAATAATAACTCATGAATTATGATTAAAAATAAAAAAAATGAATATGATTTTCCTTTTACAAAAGGAATTTATTTTAATATCCACTTCTACATCTTTTAAATTAGACTCTTTAATATGCTTTCTTTTTGAGTGGTAGATACAAGCATTCATGCATGCACCCTTGAGGACTCTCAAACCAATTACTTTTATGATTGAAACTCACTCTTGTGCTACTACCCCATGCTAATGCACCCAAATTAGAACCTTTAATCAAGCCTCATCTTGAAAGAATTTTTTTTTATATACAAGAAAATCCTTTTGAAATGATAAAGGTCATAGAAGAAAGGCTAGAAAATCTTAAACTAAACCCATGTGCTAGTTAACATGAAGACAAGCAAATTGATATAAATTTAGAATATGAAGAAAGCTACTCATTTACTTAAAAAGAAGATAATTTGATTTAAAAACTAAATAATAGAACAAAAACCAATTTATTAAAGTTAATAAGATTAAGTCTTCACCTGATAGTCTTGATATGTATTCTTATAAGAGTACATATATATTGACCTCTTCCTACCGATGTTTTAGCTAAAGAAAACAATGCTTTTATTAATAACGAATATAACACTAGTTTGTCTATGAATGAAATATATATGAAATGAAAAATAATCAAATTACACACATAATACATAGAATATTAATGTATTGCACTATTTGCGAGGCTAAAGATAATACCCATAAAAATATTGTTCCTATGTTAACAACAACATTATATAAAATTTAATAGAATAGTAGGATAATGTTCTTAATTCAAATAAAAGAAATAAATATAAAATGAATAAATTTTGAATCTTTAAATACACCTCCACCTCAACTTGTTATTTACACTTTAACTATGATAAAATTTTAATATATAAATAAAAAAATTTCAACTTAAAATAAAAATATTAAAGCTTTGCTATAAAATATAAGATGTCTCATTTTAGGTGATACAATGAAATCTTTTTAGTAAGACTTTTAAATTTAATAGACGCTACTAGAAAATATTGTAAATAAAGATTTATAAAGGGATCATCCTATCTCTTGGTAGAATGAGTCAAAGCAATGTTAAAATCCAAATATAGAGATCTAATTCTTTATAATGATTTGACATATGATCATTTAATTCACTTATGCATAAATAAAGGAGTGTCTTTTTGTAATGTGTTCTAACTAAGAAATCAATTTCACAAAACAAGATTAATTGAAAAGTAGTTAAGTGAACTTTGTCAATAATTTGCAATTAAAATTTTAAAGGCTTTGAATACTAAAATAAGTAGGAAAAAATACTCATACAACAAACTTTATAAAAAATTCAATAAAAATATAAGGCTAGAGAAAATTATACTCAAAAGGGTAAAACAAAGAAAGATAAATATTATAATTGAGGCATTTAGTCCACAACATGAAAAGATGTTTAAATGATTTTTTTTTTTAAATTTCAAATGATGAAGGTCTAAGACAATCTCTTTTACAAAATTCTTCTAAACTCCTCTAACTTAAAATTATTTGATCTTGACGAATATGAGTCTTCAAATCTTCTAAAGAAGAGGAAATTAAAAAAATATAAAGGTTCTTGTCAAGTTAAAAAATTGGTTGATAAATTAGCTGATTGTTGAAAGTCTATTGTAGAAATGCATGGATTCCCTATTAATGTCTTATCTTTTAATTAAGAAGAACTTCTACAAATGATTGATCAAATTATGCATATGTCAATCAAAATAAAATTATTCAAAATGATGCTTGAAAAAAAATTAAATAATAAATTGGATAATAAACCTAAGAACCTAGATTTCAATAATATAGACCAAATGTTTGGAGTTACTAGAAGACTACAAGAGAAACTTTATAGTCAATATTTTGAAGTGATAATACATGATCTAAAAAGATAAACAAATAATTCAAAATTTGAAGTTAAAAATTAAAGATTAAAATACATAGAGTAAATAAGAAAATAAGAAAATAAGTAAAATTGAGCAAAGTGATAAACCAACCTTGGCTCCCAAAATATTGACATGACTATAATAAGAACTAGTCCTCAACTTAAAATATATATATATATATATATATATATTTCTAATCAAATCACTTTGTAAAAATGGTATATTAATATCACACTTATAATAGGACATCATTAGCATCTAAAAAAAATAGTAGCACTTGTTAAGAGTAGAGTAGATAATTGTACTAAGGAAGGATTAATTCTTACTCAATTTTTTTTTTTTTAAAAGTTGGAGTCATACATCTGAATTTTGTAAAAATAAATTTCATAACTAAAAATTTAATTTGAAAATCCTATTCTTCATGGAGTTGCATTGCATTCTATGTGAATAATATTTTTTATCAGAGAAGGAAAGAGAAAAATAATAAACCTCCTAATAAGGTATTAAAATGGATTAAATAGCCAATGTTTGAAAAATGTTTGGCCTTTTAATTAGGTGCTCCAAAATAATTTTTTCTAATGACTTCTACTTTGATCTTCATAATGGCACAAAATTGTAAAATAGATTTTGGAATGAAGTCCCTTTTAGTCTTTCCTCCAGGTCCTAACAAAAACTTTTAGACCTTTAAATTATATAAGCCAACTAAATAAAACCAACAATGTATCTTAGATAATATTTGGAATAACAAAGGAGATAATCATAAGATTTTAGCATATTTTAATGCATTATCTTATATTTCTCCCAACAAAATAACATCTGCATAACTATAATCCCTCCTCTTCATCGACTGCCCAAGTAGTAAATGCACATCCCTTAGCTAGGTTTTATAATATAAAAACTTTAGAATTAGAATTTTAAGATAATTGTAATACAATAGTCAAGAATTTTAGAGTTTTTAAAGATAGGTGTATCTAGCTTCAAATAGATAACAAACTTCTGTTAACCATTTGAGTTGAAGAAGCTAAAATTTAGAATATGAGATGAGTGTAAAACCCTAGTCTAGTTACAAAGTAGATGGGGACAGTAAGAAAAGATAATTCTCTAATCCTTATCTATATGCAATCATGTTGAGATAGATTAACATGCTAAAAGATGTGGAAAGCTACATTAGTATCTTGGAAAAAGAGAGCCAATAGAAAGCAAGAGCTATAATTCTATTTATTTTGATTATTCTAACCAAATTTATGATAGGAATGACTTCTTGTTAGGAATATCAATTTGCAAATCCAGTCAGAAATGCTCTAAAGAACATCTTGAATATTTGTTAATTCCCTAAGGAGGCCAATGCCAATGCCAACTCTCATATGCAATATGCAGAGTCTATATTTATCTTGAAGACTTTAAACCAATCACTATTCTATATCAGAATGAAGAATTTGTACTTACAGCTCAGTTTTTGCTTGATTATGGACTGGTAAGGCAAATTGTTGTTGCTAATCCTAATGAAACTAATGTCTTAGAAATGAAATTTTCCATAGCCAATCTAGATTTTTCTTTAATAGCCTTAGATATGTTGACTCACTTATCAAATTCAAAGCCCTTGAATAAATTGAAGATGGATGTCTTATCCCAGCAATGCATAAGATTTTCATGTATGGATACCGCTTTTCTCAATAATTTCATCTCAATGTAAATGTCCATACCCCTTTTCTCATCAAATTAGCTATTGGAGGTTTGCTATTCTTGGTAGAAAAATTGAATGGATTATTTTCTCTCTCAAGCATATTGCAAAATGTCTTATTGATGATATTCACCAAATATTTATTTGTAAAAACAAATTAGATTAGTGCAGTTTTTCTATAATTACTTCTATTCAGATGAAAAAGAATATCAACTCACTAAATGATGTCTCGACTCTCTTGATGATAAAGCCATCAAATCCATTGAAAATTGAATGAACAATTGAAGGAGAATAAAGCAATGATTTGCCAAAAACTAAGGATAACAACAACTCGCCAACAACAAAACAATCATAGTAATTTTGGATAATATTTTCTTTGCATGTTTTATTCTTTTCTTTTGGTGTAAATGTATTTATCACTTTTGCTTATCTTCACATCTTCATATCTTTTCTTCTTTTATTCATCGATGAATTATATGAGTTTGTATGATTATGTATTATTGATTTTTATGTTGGTAAACTTGGAATCCTCCATGTGTCCTTAAAATTTTAAATTAAGTCTGTATCCTATATATATGAACAAGATGTCATGTTGTAAGCAACCTTATTTGTTTGTTTTAGTTTGCCTTTTTCTCTCAAGTATTACTATGAACTTTCTCAGTACAATATCAAGGTCTTTTAAGTTTCTGTTCAGCCATATGTTGTATGTTCTCTTACTTATGTCTTTACTCTATTTCAACATTTTTTATATTAATCATTCTTAGTATTAATATCAAAGACATGTTAGGTTAAAGAGTTTCTTTGTTAATATTTATAGCTTTCTAAACAAGGTTTATTATTATAATATCTAAATTAATAGAAGTCCTTGGGATTGACACCAAAGTCATGATTGACGTGTTTTTCCAGGGCATAATTAGCTATAAGGGCTTTTTGCTAAAATCCTCATTGACATTTGATTAAGAAGTCTTGATTGATTTAAAGATTATTATAATAATTTCTTAAGCATTATAATTTTAGATAATGCTCTAAAAGTTGGAAGATATTGACAATAACTATTCAAGTCATCATGTTATCTTTTAAAAATAAAAATAAAAAACAAAAATTATTACTATGGTAGAATCTCCATTCAACTAAGAAGCTCTTTATAAATGAATAATTCCTAATGTCTAGTCAAAGAAGATCTATAATATTAGATCCATTATTTCAGTTCAATAAAAGTAATAAAAACTGTGGAATAAACTATAAGTGTTGATAATGAAGAACAAATTGTTCATCTTTTTCAAGAAAAGAATTTAAATTTTTTTATTGAATCTAAAAAATATAAATTCATTCTCATGGGATTAATCTAAATAGGATTTAAATTACTAACTTTTAATGATTTGACTGCATCTATTCTTACATTCCTTTAAGGCACTAAATGTCCTTCTTAACTTCAATTTATCATCATTTGACCCTCATATTTTTATGATTTAAATGTTAATATTAAAACTTATGGGTATAATTTTCTACCAACATAATAAATGATAGCTCTGATCTATCATTTTCATTTAAAATTTTGCTTACCTTGCTCACAAATGCTAAGCATAATACTTTATCATGTAAATTAGTATCAATTCAATTTTTTATCATATAATGTAACAATTAATAGAACCATAAGATGATATGAAGTTAATTTTTCTTATTCTTAGCATTAAAAGAGGAAATTCCTCTTAAACTAATTGTTCATCAAGATATTGATCAAATTCTTCAAAATAAATATGGAGATATCAAAGTAAGATATAATCCAAAGCAATTGATCTAATTACTTAGCATTACTTCTTGCTCATCTTGATCTTTTAGATATTCTTCATTTGAAATTCATAGAAACCAAGATGATAATTCAATTGAACAATAAAAATTCTCTACAATCAATATTGTACATTCTATATATGTCTTAGGATTATGAGCATACACAATCCAAAATGGATTTCAAGTTCAACTAATTTTGTGAATTAAAGCCCAAATAAATTTCTAAAAAAAGCTCTTAATAAAGAGTTTTTAAGTAAAGAAAACAATTCTATTAGAGAATGGTATCTAAAATATTTTCCTAAAAAATTGCAATTTAAAATTTTAAGTATTTTGAGCATATTAATAAAATTCAAAAAATTATTTTCCTTTTAGAATGGTTCACACCCTATTTTTTCTTGTTCAACCCAATATATTATCTTCAAAAACTTCATTTAAGGCAAAAGGAAAATAAGTCTCTTCTATTTATCTACTAAACAAACCTCTAATTCTATCTTCTAATAGTGAAGAAAGTAGAAAAAATTAGACCTTGAAGCTTTTTCATATAATTGGCTAAATTATAATAAAAATTAAATTTATAATTAAATAAAATAATTATACAAACCTATACGTTCAAATAATGAGAACACATCTAATGAAAAATAGAAGAACATGTTGAAGAACTCCTTTCCCTTATAGAAAAGGAATCTATTTCAACATCCTCTTCTACTTATTTTAAATTAAAACCTTTAATTAAGCCTTTTCCTAAAATAAAATTTTAAAAATAGAAAAAACCTTTTAAAATGATAAAGGTTATTTAAGAAATTTTTTAAATCTTATACTTAATACAATTTTAGGTAATAAATCATATAATTTATCTACTAGCAAATTGAATGACAAACAATAAATACAATTTTGAAATATGTAGAAAACTTAGCACATTGAAAATAATTTTTTTAATATAATTTAGAGCAATAATATTTACAAAATGTTTAAATTTATTGGAAGACTGTAAGATAACTATTACATTTAACCTTTTTAAATAATGACACATGAACTTAAATCATAATTAAAGCACAAGGAATAGATGATATGATAAGCAAAATTGGGTAAAGTGATAAACGAAATAATAGCTAACAAAATCTTGATATGGTTATAATAAAAAATCCATCAATCTAAATATATACATTCTCAAGTAAATCACTTCATAAAAACGGTATGTTGATGTCATCCTTGTAATGGGATAAGATTGGCGTATGAAAGATTTTATAGCAATTCGTGATAGTGGAGTAGATGCCAGATGCATTAAGAAAGGATTAATTCTTGTTCAATAAAAAAAAGTTAGAGTCTTATCTCTACTAATAAAACTAAAATAAGTATTTAATATAAAATAATAAAAAAAATTTCTTTGCAATTTTAAAGTGTGTGTTCCTACTAGTTTTCTCTTTATTAAAAACCTATATCATCATATAATTTTAGTCATACAGTTCATGGTAGAATTAATGTCTACTAATAAGATAAATCCTAGTAGAATTTATTTCTTTGAAGAAAATTAGAATTCATAGCTGATTCAAGAACTCATTTACTCAATTAAGTTTTAAGTAATTTTATTGAAAGAAAATTAGACTAATTATTTAAATAAGAAATTGTAATTCCTAACAAACAAAAATCACTACAAATAGAATTTGTTAAATCTAGGGTTAAAAGTATTTTTGAATCTTTTTCACAAGTTTGTAGTATATTTTTAAATTTTTTGGACTAAAGCACATATTTTTACCTTATGAAGACAATTTTAATAAAAAGTTCTACTAAATCTAGGCTAGCTCAAATTAATTCTTAGTACTTAAAGATATGTAAAAATAAAATAAATAAATAAAAATATATTTAAAAGTCCCATTCTCCATGGATTTTTATTGTATTTTATGTGAATATCTAGTTAAAAAATAAAAAATTAAGATTAGTAATAAATTATAAATCTCTTAATAAAATGTTAAAGTTGATCAGGTATCATATTCCTAACAAAAGTGATTTATTAAATAGATTATATAATTCTTTGATATTTTCTAATTTGGCATTACATAATCTCTTGATTAAATCTCTCTTATTAGGAATATGATTCATTTTAACACTTTACTAAGACATTTGTAATTTATCACTAACCTTGATTTTTATCTTTCTTTTTTGACCACATTACTCACATAAAACACAATATAGCTCTATATAGAATAAGATTTTTAAATTAATTTTTATTTATTAATTTATTAATTTTATTTATACATAATTTTTAATACTTTGAATTCATTTGAGCTAGCCTAAATTTAGTAGGAATTTTAGTATTATTAAAATTACCTTCACAAGGTCTTCTATTTTTTTATTCTAGAAAAAATTAAGAACATTACTATAAACTTCTCAAAAAGAGTAAAAAAATAAATAATTAACCTTAGATTTGATAGATTCTATTTGTAATGATTTTTATATGTAAAGAATTATAATTTATTTAAAAAAAATTATGTAATTTTCTTTTAAAAAATTATTTTAACTTCATTAAGTAAATAAAGTTTTTGATCACTTAAAAATTTGAATACTAATTATTCATTTTATTAATAGATATTAAGTTTTTCACAAGGGATGCCTAAAATTATATGGTGGTGTAGGTCTTTAGCATGGTGAAAAGTGGTAGAAATACAAAATTACTAAAAAAGGAATTCATTAGTTTATATTGAATAATCATTTAAATATTACTTGTAGAGGTAGAATTTTGATGTTTATTTAAAAAATTGAGTCGAAATTAATTCTTCCTAGACACAATTGATCTCTAGTCCACTTTTATGTATGACAATTTCATGACAAGAGGTTCTTAAGGAATGGGTTTAAGGTTCTTATTTGACTTCGATTCTAATACTTTAGTGTAGAACATGTGGTCATCACATAGTTTTTATGTGCAAACTTCCTTAGTTGGGTTATATTAGTGTTGGACAAATCGTGCTTATAGTTTGTAGATGATTTGTGCATATTTAGATAGACCATACAATGAAAGTATTTGTTTCCTATTTATAGATGTTCTAATGTATAGTTGAGAATAATTCGAGGCCATATAAATGATAGATATGATGTAACAACCCTCATTTTTGGATTTCTTTTCTTGAACTTATATTATTTTTAATTGAAATGGAGTAAGGAATTTAATTCACCTAAATTAATTACATGGAAATGGCCTCTTCAAAAACTCAAAGTTTCACCACAAATGTAGGATAATTAGGAATTGAAAAATGATAGCATCTATTTTTCCAAAGAGTAAAAATAGAATGTATATATTTTAAGTTTTCAAACTTGGAAAACTTCATAGTCCAGGTCTACCTAGCTCAAGAAATAAATTTATTGTGTGTTTTTTTTTTTTTCTTGTTCTCTCCTAAACTTTTCTCTTATCACAGATCAAATCTTCAACCTGCAAGGGAGAGGCATCGTATTTTCTCCTCTCATTCTCATTCTCATTCTCTGTCTCTTGCTCTCTTTCTTTCTTCAGCTAGAGACATCCTACATCTATTGGCATTTAGGTTTGTTTCCTAACTGATTTTGATTTCCTTCTAAATTACTTTTGTCCAAGATGCCTTAAGCTTTGTATTTCTTAAATAATAATTTTCATATCCTAATATGTCTCCTACGTCGAGATACATTTCCTAGTCTCACCCACTTTTCTAATTTTCTTAATCTCAATTAGCTAAAAATGTCTCCTTATATGCTTCAATGTATTTGGATGTTTTCTTAGCTGACTTGATTGCCTAGTCATGGAAGATAGGTGGGTCAACTATTCCGACATTTTTGGACCTTAGTTTGGAAAGTGGTGTGTGTATCAACATGAAATTTTGTTTTATTTTTATTTTTACTTAGATCTCTATCATTGAATTTTACCTATTTTAGTGTTGTTGGATAGATTTTTTCAAGCTCTATCCATCTGTAGTGGTCTTATTGTTAAACTATTTAGTTTTTGATAATCTAATTTTTAAATTTTGAGAAAATATTTAATTTTTATTGATCGTGTTTGTTTATTATTTTGTTCAATTTTACTTATTTTATTATGTTTTAATTTTTAAAATATTTATTTTCTCTGTTGAGATCACGTATTATTATTTCATAAGATTGACTATAAGACTTGCCCTAAATTCTATTGGTAACTTCAAACATTTTGTAAACATTATTGAGACCTAGATTCTTAGGTTTATTACTTGATTTATCTTCAAGCGTTATTTCAAATAATTATCTTTTGATTGAGTTATTTGAAATTTGATCAATGATTTTTATATGTTCTTGATTAGGGAATAAAACATTATTTGAGAGCCCATGCATTTTTACAATAAAATTTTAATAATTTGTTAATTTATCCATCAATTTATTAAGTTGATAAGAACTTATAACATTTTGTAATTTCTTCTTCTTCTTCGGAGAATTTTGACTCATATTTATGAAAGTTAAATAGGTTTGAATTTATAAGAAATTTATGTCAATATTATTCTAGACCATCATCCATTTGACATTTAATTTTTTTTAATGAAACATCTATTTGCTTACTGACTTAATTTGCCACATTTATTTTAGATTTATCTTTCATTGTTTTAGGCTTTCAAGTATAATTTTCTCATGTCTTAGCATATGTTAAATTTAAAACTCTTGCTAAAAGGGCATCTTCATAACACCTAAAATGAGTTAAAGGGGGGCATCTTAATCATATAAGTCTTTAAAATTTTGATTTAAAATATTTCCCATCAAGTGTTCAAGAATTGTCATAATTAAAGTATAAATAGCATCTTGAGCTAGATGTGTACTTGATGCTTTAGTTTTCACTATATTTTGAATTTCATCTTATTTTATTTGGGTCAAGAACCTTATCCCACCATTCTTTTAAGTTTCTCGTAAAACCTACTATTATTATAGTGTAATATTTTTATTAGCATTACTTATAGTTTTACAAATAGTTCAATATATAAACATTCCATGTATTCTTAATGCAATTTGATTACCTTTTATTGCATAAACGTATCATTCATAGATAGAACTAGCATTATATTTATTATTAATAAATACGTCATTTTCTTCAAATAAAACATCAATAGGAGTAGGTATTTTATAATAGTACGCATTAGATATCTTAGATGATGTTTCAATTTTATTGAACTTAAGAAATTAATTCTATAATTTAAAATCATGAATATGATTTATCTTTCTTTTTGTCAAATGATAAGTTTTCTTCACATTTTGAATTTATATTTATTTGTTCTTTATTTGATTCACTAGTAGATAAATTTTTTAATTTATTAGCTAACACTATATTGAGTTTGTGAGGAAAGATTTAAAAACTTTGGGACTAAATGAAGCCATGGTATTTAATAGAGTAGAATGGAGGAATAAGATTCATGTGGCCGACCCCTAATTGGGATAAGGTCTTGATGATGATGATGATGATGATGAACACTGTATTGAGTTTAAGATTTTCTAGCATTTCTTCAACAGTTTTATCATTTAACAAGAATCGTTTTTTTTTTTTTTTGGGTATAGGCTTAACCAAAGTTTCTAATATAAAAAAGTAGAAGATGTTGAAGTAGATTCCTTTTTTAGAAGGGAAAGGAGTAGTTTAACAAATTATTCTAATTAAGGAATAGTTCAACACATTCTTCTATTTTTATTAGAGTCATTCCCATTATTTGAACAAAAAAGTTTGCACAATTAGTTTATTTAGTTATCAAAATTAATTCTTTTATTGTCGTTTGTATGTTTAGCCTAAAACTAAAGTTTCAAGATCTATTTTTTAATTTCTTCATTATTTGAAGATAAAATTAAAGGTTCATTTGGAAATTAAATAGAAGAAATTCCATTTTATTTTATCAAAAGGTACGTATTTAAAGATCAAAGATTGAGTTAATATGATGTAAAATAGGGTTGGATCACCGTAATAGAAAATAAATTTTTTAACTTTTCTTTATATGTTTAAATGATACAAATATATAAATATCATGTTTATCATGGCAATACCATTCTTCACAAGCTTTATTTCCTTAATTTAACAACTCCTTATTAAGTGATCTTCTTAGAAAACTTTTAGGACTTGAATCCATATAATTAGTTGAGTTTGAAATCCTTTTCGGTTTGAGTAGGCTCATAATCCTAAGACTTGTAGATATGATATACAATATTGTTATTAGATTTTCTAATTCTTCAATTGAATTTTCATCTTAGTTTCTTAGAATTTCAATTGAAGATTCTCTAAAATATTTGGATGGGAAAAAAATATTTCTAAGTAATTTGATTGATTACCTACGAATAAATGTTATTTTGTTATCTCTATATTATGTTTAAAGAATTTGATTAGTATCTTGATGATCAATTGGTTTGGTGAGAAAATTGCTTCTTTTATTTGCTAAGAATAATAATAATAATAAAAACTTCATACCCATCTTATGGTTTAATTATTAACCTCTACATTAGATCATAAAAGATTTGTTTCAGTTAGTATTATTTTAATTGATTGGGTTTTTATGCTTAGAATTTGTTCCCAAGGTAGGCAAAACTTTAAAATAAACATGATAGAAAATTGTTGTTGATTTTTATCCAGGCATAAAATTATACCCAATAGTCTTAACATTAAGGCTTAAAGCTTTAAAAATATTAAGGTTCATTAATGACATACTCATGTCGGGATAGACATTTATATAAATTGGACCATGACATAAACTAGTTTGGAGTAGACCCATAAGGAAAGAAGCCCAATCAAGATATCTAGCATCTCGAAGGACTGCAAGAATAGATACATTCAAACAGTTTAGAGTCAATGGTTTAAGCCCTAGCTAGATTATTTTATCCTATATGAATGAACTTATATTTTATAGATTTAGTAAAATTATTAGATCCTTTTAGTAAAAAAAATGAAAAATTTGTTCTTCATTATGAAGACTTAAGTATTTTTCATAGTTTTTATTTCTTTTGTTGAACAAAATCAAAGATTCCAATATTTTCTAGCTTAACTAAATGATTGAGAACTATAATGCTTAAGAAATAATTTTTGAAATCTTTAAATCAATCATGACATCATACTTACCTGTTACGACTATTCCAACAAAAATCACAACTTTGGTGCCGATCCGTAAGATTCTTTGATTAATTTAAAAAATTAACCAATAATTTGTGAAACATGATAATCATAAATCATAAATAGAAAGATATCAGATATTACCAAATAAACTCTTTAGCCTAATATGGCTAAAGTACCAATAATAAGTAGGATTGATATAAACAAGGATAAGATGGAGTAAAGTGATAAGAAAGAGAACTTATAAGAGATGGATGAAGAGGAACTTAAAAGACTTTAATATATTCTCAAAAAGTTTATAGTAAACTAAGAGGAGAAGGCATACTAAAGCCAACAAAAGCTTGCTTATAACTCAATATATT
Source organism: Warburgia ugandensis (assembly GCA_035236585.1). Taxonomy (NCBI): domain Eukaryota; kingdom Viridiplantae; phylum Streptophyta; class Magnoliopsida; order Canellales; family Canellaceae; genus Warburgia; species Warburgia ugandensis. The sequence continues at coordinate 58,555,473 of CP141128.1, forward strand.
ACTATTCTATATAGGCTACAAGCTTAAATCATTTTGAAATATGGAGGACACATGGAAGATTCTAATTTTAATAACATAAAACCAATCATGTATACTCAATAGTGTAGACTAATATGATTTAGTAACAAATAAAAGAATAAAAAGATGTAGAAGGACTAGGCTTTATGCTTAAATGATGCATTATGGGCATACTGTACTACTTTCAAAACACTAATCAGATGTCCCCTTATAGATTAGTCCTTGGGAACTTGTCATTTACTAGTTGAATTAGAGCATCATGCTTTCTGGGTGTTGAAGCATTTAACTTTGTTATGGAAAAGTGGATTTTAATAGGAAACCTTAATTCATTGTGTTAGAAGAGATTCACCATGAAGCTTAAGAGAGAACGAACCTATACAAAAGTAGGACCAACATAATCATGATAAACTCATTCATAGAAAGTCCTTTGAACCTTAACAAATTTTTTGACTCTTTAGTTCTAAATTCCACTTTTTCTGGTTAAGCTTAAAGTTTGATTTGGATGGTCCTTTAATAGTTACTTAGATTTTTCCTCATGATGTTGTTGAGATTTCTGATCCATGTACTAAATGAATATTCAAAGTGAATGATCAAAGGTTGAAACCTATCATTGAGAGCATGAGTGCAAAGGGTGTTATTGAGCCTGTTGAGTTGATTGATCCAAATTGAGTGCTTTAATGATGTTTGGCCTAAGATGGTAAACTTAGTGCTTTTTTGGGAGGGAACCCATCCTTTACGATTTTACTTCTTTATTTTGTTTTTTCTCTTATTATGGTATTCAAAGAAAAAACAAAGAAAGGAGAAGAAATGAAAAATATGTAGGACCAGGAGCCAAAAAGCAACTATTCAAGCAAAGAGAAGATGTATAAAAAAGGGAGCTAGTGTTGTTATGGATCAAAGACAATTCTCTAATCCTTTTCTTCCTATTTTGTTATCCCTTTCCATGTTCTTTCTTTCCTTAGCCTCCTTCCTTATTCTAGACACTATATTATATTTTCTACACACATTGAAGATAATATTTACTTTAGGTTTGGGGGAAGAAAATTCTTGTTTTAATGTTATTTTTTATTTCTCAAAAATATAGATTTTTTCATCTAAAATTTTGTCATATTCCATCAAAACATTTTTCTTCTATTAGAAAGATCAATGCAACATAAAAAGGTCAAGTGGATTAGTAAGTGCTATAATAATTAAATTAGTGATTTTAATTCTATTTCATCATCTTGGATTTTTGTGCCAATATTTTTAAACCACTACGTGCATCGTATATAAATGTTGCAATACAATCTCATGATCTTTTATTTGTAATATTAGTGGATTATCTTTCATTGAAACATATTTTCAGAAATTTGGTATGTTAGTAGTACTTAAATTTTCTTGATAGGATGTGAAATTTGGTTACTAGATAAAAATATGTAGGTTGAGTGTATAATGGGCTAAAAAAATAAATAATAATATCCTTTTTTACTAAGTAACTGAATTTCTATGCATTAAGAAGCACGGAGTATTCATGTTAATATGTAGAAATAACTAACATAACTAGTTTAGTTATGTAGCCTATCTAGTTTGATGTGTTAAGCTTAAGAGGTAGTAGTCACTTGTCTAACACATATTACATAGACCATGTAGAAAGCTTGAGAGTGCTAGGCAATACATATGTCATGTAATAAAGAAAGAGAGTAAAGTAGTGCACTGTGCACTTATACTAAATAGAATGGAAGTGAAAAGAACCATTACAAATCTCTCTATCATGATACTTTGAGAATGAATGCATGCCATTGTATTATTTTGCACTAGTAAGCTAAATGTTTTGACTAATGGGTTGCACATGGGATGGACTTGTGCATAGATATGTAGATTGTACTCGTACAATTATTAACACTTTATGCTTTTGAAAATGATATTTAATGTGGGCAAATGTTCCAAGATGAAGTAAAGAATGGAAACCACTAACTTAAAGAGTGATAAAACAAACATAATTATTTATTTACTGTAGGTATTAATGGTTGTTCTTTATAAATATAGAAATTTGTTCTTAATATGGATATTGAAGTTAGTATTTTTCTTTCTCCTTTTTAGATTTTTTTCCTCAAGGTTTAGTAAAATATAGGCTTTAGGGTATTTGATGAATATCATTTATGCATTAAATTATACTTCTATGTTCTATTTTCTAGTGTACATTAGGAGCTTAGATAGTTTAGTTTGTTAGATATTAGGATTAATTAATTTAGAAATGAGATATTTTGAGTTTTGCCTTTACTGATTTGTCTATTTTTATTACAAGATTAAATTTGAGCCATTGGATCAAAGTTTAACTACGTAGCTCAAGAGGATAAAATGCATAGAATGGTTAATTAAATTGATGAAAAAATCAAGTTATCAAAGAGATTGTTAGAGCAAAAACATCTCATATTTCTTAATTTAAGAGGATTTCCAATTCACGACATGTTGTTACTTGGAAACTTTGACCAAGCAAACATTACAAAATTTTGACATTTTAGAATTTCAAATTGACTTTTTTTATCCATTTTTAGAATAAAAAATTAAAGTTAGAGGATGAAAAGGAAAGAGAGAAAGATTACGATGCTTCTATGATAGGTGAACTCAAATTGGGAGACTTTTTGGCTTTTTCTCCAAGTTTTCTTATAAAACAATGAAACTAATCTCTCTCTATATAAGTTAAAACACTTCACTTTAAGGAGGTTCTTCCCACTTCTCCCTGAACCAAGGAAAAGAAGAAAAATGCCCTAGAAGAAGAGAAGAAGAAGAAGACACATGGAGAGTTTTTCAAGCATGATGTGTGAATTGTCTAGGAGGCATGGCTAAACATCAAAGCTTAGTGCTTAGAAGAAGTTAAATGTGAGTTTTTACGTTCTTTCATTTATATTTAATGTTTAGAATTTTCAATGTATTACAATTTCATGATGAGAGGTTCTCAAGGAATGGGTTTAAGGTTCTTATTTCACTTTGAGTCTAATACTTGTATTGTAGAACATATGATCATCAAGTAGTTTTTATGTGCAACTGAATGCTGAGAGATGTGATGTAACATCCCTCAATTTTGGGTTTCTTTTCATGAAATTATATTATTGTTATTTAAAATGGAATAAGGAATTTAATTAATCGAAAGTGAATTCTGTGGAAATGACCTCTTCAAAAACTCAAAGTCTGACTTGAAACATCAAAATATGGAATGTACATGACGAGACGATTCTAGTGACAGTAAGTTTGCATGAAACAAACATTGGGGTGGAAACCCCAAAATTGGATAGAAATTGATAATGACATGCCTACCCACATAATGAACTTCGACCCGACAAGTGTTGGAGTCGAGCTTGACTCATGAGGGGGTTAACCTACGACAGATCTCCTAGCCTCCTACATCGGGGTGGCAACACGAGATGGACAAAAAAGGGGGGGGGGGGGGGGTGTTATCGAATGGTGGAAAAAGATCTAGCCACCCAAAACCCATTTCCTGTTCCCCTCACTATCTCCCCAGTGATCTCCTCTTCCCTTGTGCAATTTTTACTTCTTTGGCAAATTCCCCATCTCTGTCTATCTCTAACAATTGGGATCATAGACAAACCTACTGGGCTGATGTATTTTCCCTTCTTCTTCGACGCAACTAACCCAACATAACTGCCTATTCTAGCTGGACGTATTGGACTGGCTCTTTGCTTTCCCTTTCATTTTTCTCCTGCGCAATAGCCAACTCATCCAGATTTCCCAGGCCAATTGGTGCAAAACTCTATCTACCTCTCTTTCTCTTGGGCTAGTCCCAGGTGGTGACCGAGCTAGGGGTTGCTGGCCACTACAATCCCCTTTTCCCTCTTTCTTTTTCCCCATCTTCTTCTCCCTCCAATGTAGCCCCATTGATGTGCCTGCCAAATAGGTTGACTGCACCAATTCCCTCTTCCTCTCCATCTCCCCTCCTTTAGTACCGACCTTACCCTTTTCCTCCTATCATGCTTCAACTCCCATTTTGCCTTACATCATCGGCAACAAAATTCGGTGACTCTAATTGATTCATAGATTATAGTGATGTGCAATGGTTGAAGATAACTTGGATTGAAGATTTGAGCCATTCATTGCAATCCGCATTACACAATGAACAAATCCCTTATCCTGTTTGCCGATCAGAGAAGATCCAAGAGAGATCAAGTGACGACAATGACTAAGGCTTAGATTGAGGTGCATCGTAATAATTCGTGACTTATTTGACCCTTGGTCTAACACAGAAGTAGATCAATGATCAATTGAGCTTCCTTTTACCTAACCATAGATCTAGCACTAGACCATTTGATCTATTACCGACCCAATCTTATACTACGATTCAAACATTGACTAATTACAAGAAACTCATATATGTGATCAAAGCATTTGACTTAAGCTATCCATTCTTAGATTTTTTATTGGAGGCATGATCAATTTGGTTGATTGAGGTTGAGATCCATTACTTTTATTGTTTTTGGGATTTTAGGACTACGGTTCCAGGTAGGTGTCCTAACATCACTACATTATTGCATAATTAAAATTCTTTACTTGAACTGTAGCTTCTCAGATGATATTTTAGGTTGAATACAAGGGTTGTTGTGTTATTTTCATCATGATCAGCATGTCAGTGAATTGTTATTTATTGAAAACAACTGAATTACATTAAAATGATTATGTTTGATTTATACATGGCTTTGGTTAATCCAAGGTATGACATGATTTCAAAATACAATAGATTTTACATGATTTATAATGATGCATAGATGGTACTTATGTAAAGTATGGATTTGTAATCGATAGCATCATTTCATGGGTGATTTGTAAGTGACTAATGAGTAGCATTGGCTATAGAGGTACAAGATTGATTTTTGTTTTGCTTAGATTTGTTTTAGATGGGTGCTTTCACCTGATGGACACCATGCTAGGAGGGTTGTAGGGTTGGCCACTCCCCTCAGAGATTTGAGATACCTGATACAACCATGATAGCCATTTTCTCTGTTCAGGCATCATGGGAAGGCCCTATAGGTGTTGGTCCATATCTTCCCTTATGATGTGGATCATAGTCTCCCCAATATGGTTTCAATGGCTAAGCACGTAGATAGACTATGTCTTGGTTGTGGATGCATGGTGGTCCATGTGTTTCTATTGTATTTTTAGAGGAGGCTTGGTGCTAATATCACAACCATGTGATAGCACCTGTATTAATTTTGAGGAGGCACAGTTCTATAATCATGATCAAGTGAAAGGACCTATACTGATATGGCATGACAATGCCTAGATGTTGGTATGAGTACTCATGACTACATTACAAGTGGTTGAATCACTCGTGGGACCCTATGACATAGGGTATCTCCATCAATGATTGGATTTTATGGTTATTTTAGTGTTTTATGAGATTTTGACTTCTTGGATACATCACTACTTATTAGAGATGGTTTTGTAAAGAGCATGGATTTGTTGTAATTTTCACTTGTATCATATTTGAATATGCATGTTTCCTTGTAAAACTTGATTATGTTGACATGCCCACTTGTTACAATCTCATGATAGAATCATGCTCTTGGATATGATTTTATGCCCAATCATTTATAATATCATGAAAGAATTATGCTCTTTTGAAATAATTTTATGAATGACTTTTGATCTTGTAAATGCATTTAGGTATGAAATCCCGTTTTCATTTAAAATCATGAAAACTATTAGATGTGATGTTAGACACCTATACAACGATAGCTTGTTGACCACGTTGTGTAAATATTTATCATTGCCTTATGCAAGTAGTGAATGGACTATATAATTATGTTTTGCTTATTATGACTTGGACATGTATACAAATGATGTATATAGCGCATTTTGGATTATGATTGGAGGAAATCCTAGTGTAAATAATGAAATTGTTTTTAAATTACTTGTCTTGAAAGTGTTGCTCTTATAAATTATCTCAAGTCTTTGAATGTCTTGATATGGAGATAGAGTCTCCAAATACACTTTGAAGGCCATCTATGTGATTATCACGTTTGTCACATCATATGCGTTAAATGCAGATGTTCGAAAAATAGAGGAGACTATCAGATTTCGATGCCAATGGAATGACCATTTTGCTATCAAATCCATGTTTTGTGAAATATATGACACTTGAAGTTTTGGAAAGTGTTTTCAAAGAAAAAAAATATTCTCGTTGTTTGTTTTCAAAAAGAATTTTTCAATTCAGGGATCCGACTTTATAAAATAACTTTAAAATGCATTTAAAAACCCATGATTTCACATATGAGAATGATTTTTGTGATGGATCCTTAATCTTGTCTTTAGTATCTTAATTTATGTTCAATTTACTTTTGTTCTAGTTTTAGTTTTGTTTTGTTTTAATTTTAAAAATCAAAACTTTTCTAGTTCAGTAGAAAATCTATTATATTCTTGTGGTTGGACCACTCTTCACACTTGCCCTACCATAGGTCCTATTCACTAGTAAAGCTTTGGTTCAAAAAATAACATCAAGGAGTATAGGTTGTACAAGTTTCAATTTTCAATTTTCTTCTAAAAGTCATATAACTCCTGGTCCATAATAAAAGTTTCCTTTCAACTATCTCTAACAACAAACTCCTACTATTTGTAATAGGTGTTTTCATGTGCCTAAACTATGATAAAGATACATTGACCCCACTTGATGACCTAGCAGTTGAGACAGATAAAGTAAAATTGCAAATTCTAACATCTTTCTAAAAAATAAAGAAACAAGTTATTAGTGGATCATGCTTTTTATTTGAAAAAAATATAAAATAAATAGGAAAATGATATAGATAATGCTTCATTGTTCAAAGTTGCAAATGACCTTAACATCAATTTCAAATTTATAGTCTTAGCAGTAAATAGAAGAGTACCAATAAGCACACACACACACACACACACTGCTGAGCTTGAGAAGAAGTTCATATCCTGTTTTCCATATGTGGTGAAACTTTGCTCTGTAGATCTAAACATTCATTATTTTTACAATTTCTTAGATAAGTTAGAGATCAAATATCATATTTATTTGATTCTTTTAGCCTATATTTAATGAGTAAGAAATGGAAACCATCCATTTTTTATTAATTTTTTCAAAGGCCTAAATAAGTAGTTAGGATCATTCAAATGCATTGATTTACAATGGGTTACCTATTTTAGTATGGAGAATGCAATATACAGTTTAGATTTACTGGAAAAATAATCATATATATATCTATTTAAAAAAATAAGAAAAACAATAATGTATCAAAGAGGTAGGGCATGGACTTCTTCTCATGCTCGAGTGTGTATGCCTACCTAGCGCAAAGGCGCAAAGAGGTGTCTCTCACCTAGGTGAACAAGTTAAAGACTATGCTTGGGTGTGCATCTTTATAACTCTCTCAAAACAAAAAAGCATGTATGCCTACTGAGACTCTTGAAAACAAGGCTTGCAAAAGTTATTTGGATTGGTTCCTAGGAGTGGATGTTCTAAAGCATCTTAAGAGTAGGTTGTGCTTTGTCTTAAGCATGGAGATTATTTTTTATACATCTAAGTCCTTCATCATGTTTGGAGTGGGTTAGATAGGCTTGAAATTAAATTTCATAACAGTTGAATGCTTTTAGCCTATGTTTATTTTGGTAAAAAATCCTGACCATTCATTTTTATTTTATTTTTCAAAGACTCAAACAATTAAGATTGCCCAAATGTGATGATTTTCTAGTGAACAACTTAATTTTTCATGTTGCACATGATAAATGGCTCAAATCGTATAAAACAATCCTCTAATATAGCATCTACACCTACTGGGTCTCATTTGAATTTTAAAAATTTCCAAGAGGTAACCTAGGCTTGTCTCCACACATGGACAAAATTATCATCCCTCTGTTAAACACATCTCTTAATGTTTTATTGCTTGACAAGTTAAACTCGAATGTGAGATTCCTGCAAATAGTTTGTTTGCTACACCAAGAATTTCTACATATGTAACCCATTAAGAAAGATTGAGGAAGCTTCCTAAACTCACTCAAATCATTCTAGTTACAAAGTTGTTTACCTCTTCTTCAACTCTCAACTTGTTTGATTATCTAAATGGAGCCTTCCTCAAGTGGCATGCCATTGGAAAACATCTAGAAATGATGATGTACGAAGATGCATAACTTAGAACTTTTGGTCATTTGTAATGTGTTTTGCAATTAACTGCAAGCACAAGGGTCCACTATGACATAACTACGGTAAATACAAGTTGATCTCACAAGGACTCAAAATTTATGAATTTTAAATAAAAATATATTTTATTTTACTTGAACCTAGCCAATAATTCAATTAATTATAAAAATTTCTAAAAATAAAGAATTCTCTCTATAAATTATGAAATCACTTAAAAATCAACCTTAGGGGCTAGAAACCATTATAATGCAATTTAAAAATGAGAATTTTTACCATTCATTTAATTTTTTTTCGTCAAACTATATTTTAGAATTTTTTATTTTAAAGAATTAATATAAGTTAATATAATCTTCTTATTAAGCTTTCTTAATTTATCGTATTAGTATCTTTACCATAGGAAGTGCAAGATAGTTCTTAAAGTGTAGTTTTTATTTCCCCTTTTACTTAATAAAAAATTCATTCAATCACACTATAACTTCATCCTAATCCTAGGAAAGAAAATTTACCTAATCATACTGTGAAATGAAATCTCTAGGAATTTAAATCTAACAATTATTCTATGTTGTTGAGTAAAACTTATACAACTCTAAAAATTCTAACTATTAAATAAAATTTCAATTAAACTAAATATAATTGGAATAAAATAACTTAATTGAAATAAAATATTGCTTACAATTCAAAGAAAATAAATGAAAAACAATTCATAAGGAAAGTTTTCACCGAGTTTTTGATGTGTCATTTGACAAGAACCACTTCAAATCTTCCTTAACGGGCTACCATCATGCTTTCATCTACCAACCAATACTGTACTCTTATTATGTTAATCAATAAGAGTATAAGATGTTTTTCAATAGCCAAAACCCAAAGGAGATTTTTTACACCAAGGATCCAAAGTTTTACACATGTAATTCCAAGGATTATGTGTGTAAAAATAAGAGGAAAAATGTGTAAGAAAAAGACATGTTTTGAGATGATATTCATGAGATAATTAGATGGAATTGTGAGCAATAGGATGTGGATGTAGGTTCTTAAAAATCAAGTTCATATGATGTGAGGAAAAATTTAGAAAAGTAATAGAATGTGAGAAGGAAAGTAGGCTTATGAAAGAGGGTGAAATAGAGTGATAAAGTATAGAATGAAGGTATTAGACCATGAAAATTAGATGTATATGAAGTAGGAAAAAGATAGAGTAGAAGGATGGAAAACTGATGAGTAAAAGAAGGAATAAAGAAGGAAAAGAATGGAATATCACCTATTTTTGGATTGATTACATCACAAATCCTTAGAATTAGTTTCTCCTCTTCTCGTTCTTTTTTTTTTTTTTCCACATGAAACTCAAGAGAGGGTTTTTTCTTGGACTTGTACATACCTCCCTTATTTGTAGTTAATGTGAGAGCTTAGGGAGGTGGAAGTTTTCTTAAGGAAACTCCCTCATATCTTCTCCTTTTCTCATATCTCTCTCTTTCTTTATCTCATTATCTCACAGCATTCTTCTATGCTTCTTATAAATCACATTGAATTGTAGATGAAAATAGGTGTTCCATGTGATCTTCCTTGGTGGTGATTGGTTGGTTCTGGATGCTTCCTTGATCCCCTCCTTTTATCCATAGGATTAGGCATGGATGGCTTGGATATCCTTGAGGTTTTCCTATCCAAAACTCTTATCTCCATTAATTCTCTCCCATATCACCATTATTTTCTCCAATCAATAGGATTTAAAGTGAAAAGCATGTTTTCTTACTAAGGAACACATTTTTCTTTGAAAAAAATGGTGGGTAGCACACCGAAATTTTCTCCACCAATGGCCTTCAAGTCTTCACTCTCATGCATGACTTCTTCTCATTGGTTTATCCTAGCTTATGTGGCTACTCATTGATTGCTTTAGGATATCCTAGAGTGAGGATAAATCTTAGTCATTCTTTCTTTAAAACTCTAGATGAAAGCTAGCCATAGATTTTTCATAAATTGCCTCTCTCGATTCTAATTTTTTTTCCCATTATTTTTTGTCCTTTATTTCTCATTAAAAATGTAAAATGGACTATACAACGTCACCCTTTAGGTGGTCCCATTCTTGAAGTTAAGAGAGAAGGTGACTAAAAGTTGTCTTTATATGGGCCCCAAACTTTTAGTGCTTCACATGCATAAAAACCCTAATGTGTGTGGCATAGAAGCTTCACTTAGAAGCTCTCCAAAGGTGGTGGAATGCATGTATGCATTCATAAAATTTCTACCACCTATCATTTGATAGTGACAACCTCTTTTGTATGGATAAAGTTCAGTGATGCTTTAGGGTTTTTGACTGTGCTGAAGTGTATAACGACACCCATGTTGCAATCTAAACTTTCGAACTTCATCATTTGTGGCATACAAGCCCATGATATTGTTGAGATGGTGGGATTGTTCTCTTTTAGGGTTTGAATACTAAAAATAGCATTTTTTAGTTGTACCCTAATCCTGCAAAATGTGAAATTACGATTAATTAGTGATATTTAAAGTAATTCTAGGGTTAAAAATGCTAAATATAGGGATATTATGTGTAATATTTTTATATATCTGTGACACCCCTAACTTTTGTAAGGAGATTGAATAAATAATGAAATTGAAAATTTTAAGAAAAATCAGGCTGGAATATTAAGGTTATTAAAAATGCGCTTCTCATAGAAGTAGAATCAAGGTATAAGACATGTATAATTGAAAACATACTCGACGAACAGATCAGAATGACTGTAAGTACGGCAAATCTCGAGTCCAGATGAAAAATCTTTATTTTTCTCCATTTTTATGAATAAAAGGGTAAAATAGTAATTTTATTAATAACCAAGACCTAAGACAATAATAATTAGAATGTACCTAGAAATATGATTCCAATGCACTAAGTACGTTCAATTCTGAGTTTGGGAGAATAAAACAGAATTTTCTCCACAAAAAGGGCAAAATAGTCTTTTTACACCTCTGTGGGCCCACAAATGGATCGAACGGCTTGAAAACATGTAATCATGAGTCAAACCACTACCACTTGCTAGTGGAGAAAGAGGTGGTAGTGGGAATCCAATGTCAATTTAATACTAAAAAGAAATGAAACATGATAATTATATATAACCGTGAAAAAAAAATCAAAAACACCTATAAATACCCCATAAAAATTCCCAAAATTTTCCCTAAAACTCTCTTACGAGGTGCCTTAGACTCCCCTAAAATTTCAGCTCTAGAATCCTTCCCCATCTCCCTCAATTCTCTTTTCTTTTCCCTCTTTTTTTTTCTTCTGTACGAGCGTTTGCAGACGCACCCGGCACTCTAGGCTCATTGGAGACGTCAGGCGCGTCAATTGATGCGTCATCCCCATTGAACTAGGGTTTACTCCTGGGAAACCCTATTTGAATTAGCCATCCAATTTCATCCATTAGAATCAGATCTCCATCGTTGGATCTGTTTGGGCTAAGGAAATCTACAAAAGCCTTAAGAAATTTGGATGATCTACCTCCTGGATCGCCAGGAAATTCAAAACAAAAACAAGCACGATATTGGGTACCGTCTCCAGTGATCAATACTGGTTATTTAGGCCAATCTAGTCATTAAAAGTTGATCTAGAACCGTGTGGATCTCTTTTATACGTGGTGATCTACAAAATCCCCATATTTTCTAGTCTTCTCTAGCAACGGCGATAAAGAAATCCTTGGTTGAATATATATATATATATATATATATATATTTTAGCTTTCTTCCTCTTCTCTAGTAAATCTCCCTCTCTGGTGAAGATTTCTTCACTAGCCGGCCTAGGTAGGTGGCATCTCCCACTTCCCCTTTCATTCCAATATTACCCTTGTTTTTTCCGGCCTCCAAGAGATCTCCTCGGCTGTTGATTCGTCAGGAACGACGAATTTGGTAACAGGGTTGAGATTCCCCATCTTGGATGGCTTAGATGAAACTTTTGAGATGTTGAATGGATTCATGGGGCCTAAAAAGCCCAGGAGGTGAAATCTTGGACATTAACTATAAAGGATAAAGGAGATCCGGCGATGGGTGATCCGACAGTCCAAATTTGGACCGTCTCGCACATAGCCGGTCACCTCTATTATATCACCTATAATAGGTGGTAAAAAGTGTGGGCAGCTGGTCGTCCCTACAGCCTAAGCCCAAATTTGATTTGGGCCATCCAATTTTTGAACTAAGAGATTATTTCTTCAATTAAGAGCTCATTTTAGCTCTAATTTTAGATCTGAAAGCATTGATGAATTGCTTACAATATGTAGAATCTTATGGAAGCATGATAATTATGTTTTTAATTGTATTTATGTAAATTAATTGATAAAATGTATCCAACAGTAATGGATCATGATCAAGTTGACCTTAAAATGGAAATCTGAACCGATGGATGGATTCAGGTCCCAAAATCTCAAGAACAATGATCATACTAAAAATTCTAGATACCTAGATCAATTAATTGAACAAAAACATTAACATCAATATCAGCCCTTACAACGGGCTGAAATCTTAAATCTAAATTTTGATCTCAATTTAACTCTAAATTGAGATAAAAAAGTTTGGTTGATTCCTCTTGTTCAGGAGAACCTATAGAACTTAGAAAATTTATGTTTTGATGCATGTAAAATTAGGTTAATAAAGAAAAGTATTACTAATTCCTATGATCAGTGAAATTTAGAATGATTAAACTCTATAATTCTGATCCACTAATGATCTTGTGATTTTGAAACATGGAATCAATGGTTAGAAGTGATTGATCTTTGTTTAATTAAGAGATCTAGCCTCAAAAGTAGTAAAATCCATAAAAATGAATGGTAATCTCCTTGATCAATTTGATCAAGGATGATTGGACAATGTGGATGTATTTGGATGATGATATAAAGTTAATATCATATCAATTGATGGACTTGATGATGATAATTTAGGATAGATTATGATCTATGCCCTTAATTTGGATAAAATGACTTAAGATCTTCTTTGATCGATTGGATCAAGAAGGATCAGATCATTTGATGAGAAGCATCAATGATATAGTGATAAAATTACATTAATAAAATGTATTATATCTAAAGGAAAATGAAAGATCAAGATCTAAACCCTAAAAGGGATGAAAAATGAATAGAAATCAACCATGACCATTAGATCATGATGAACAGTTATCGCATGTTAAATTTTTATTTGAATTATTGAATGTTATTATAATTGCCCTTTTATTGCTTAGAAGATTTAATTGTTAGATGTATTTATTTATGCTTTAATGCTTATGTTATGAAAATTACATTGAAAATGTAATTAAATGAAAAATAGGGTTGGAGGACATTTACATGGAATGAATGACATGGACTTAATGATAGTAAGGCCTATAGTTCGTAGGATAATATAAAGAATATCATTTTCTTGGCCCAAATTAGGAGAATAATGAAACTCCGTGAATGACATTTTAAATGTTCATGGATTTAATTGAAATCAATTAGAAGGAGTACTTAGGGTTAAAATGCTCATAGGAACCTTATGAAAAGTTGAGCTAAGGTCACTCTAGTGAATGCTGAACATGGCGGTTAAGGGGGTTCTCTAATATAGCCTCACTCTTCCCCTACCTTCTGTTGACATTTGTGAGGTCTAAACACCTCCTTACATGAGGATTGAAGTAACCACTGTGTTCAACCATTTAGCTAGTAAGCCTTAGCCAATTGGAAATAAGAGGAGCGGTCTAGACTTTGGATGGAATAAGTTATCTTCAACTAGTAAAACATTAACTGGTTGAATAATAATAATAATAATAATAATAAGAGCATAAAAGGTTAGTAAATTATCTAATCCTAATAAAAATTGTAAGTAAGATAAGGATGATCAAACAAGATCCATAGGATCTTGAATGATCAAGAACAATAAGAATTCTAATGTCATATTTTATTATGTATCTATGTATGTATTTTGTAGAAAAATCTAGATAGAGAATCCAAACCCTTGATCAAACATGATTCAAGGAAAATTAGGGCATCCCTTATAGGAATACATGAAGAAAGAATTCTTGTATAAAGGAATAATTTTATACATATGGTTTGACAAATGTATGAATCAAGACCATGATGGACAATATGGAGTGAATACCACTTGAGATGTATGAATCAAGACCATGATACCACTTTAAGGTAGGTGGATGTACAAGAATGTATTAAGGATTCATGTGTATACATACGTGATCTTCTGTCTAGAATTATAGACCTTCATAATACAAGTATACTTAGTACCTTAGAATAATAATGATCTAATCAAATGACCCAACCAAGTGAACCAACCCCATGATCCAATTCAACTAATCCAATCTAATGATCTAATCAAATGATGAGAAATTAATGAGACGTGCAAATTAAGGAAACCCTAAGAATAGGGCATAGAAAATATTCCAACCTTAATTAAATAGACACATCGTCTGATATGTACAATGTATTTTACATACAAGCATGGTGGCTTGTGATTTTGTTTTACACAGTTATAGGACTGGGGATGCTATGCTAGGGAAGTTATGAGGGTTTGGCTACCCGCTTTCTCAAATTTATATGATGGATACTATGCCCAAAGAGAGGTTAAATGTTGGGTGAGGAAATCATGGGAAGGCCGCCATTGTGATAGCCATGATCCTCGCCCACGCGGACATGGATTTTGTTATTTTCACAGTTGGTATCAGTGGCTTATTATGCAGTTATCAGGGTGCACTGTACAGATTTAGACTGCGACATAGTAGTCCTTGAGTATTTTGCATTTTGATGCACATATGAAGGCATAGTGTAATGCCATGGCATGATGAGATGCCACTACATGTGTTCCTGGAAAGAAAATCCCCATATGAGAATTCGTTGACTATTGATCTCCTAAGTGGGAGTATAGCTAAGGGAAGGAACAAATTTTTAGTATTTTCACTATTTTAATGGATTTACCCTATACTACATAAATAATGTATATACTCTATGTTGAGATAATCCATGAGTAGATAACCATGATAGAATAATAACTAAGGTATGTATTCTTATATTAGTGATGTAGTATATTTTTGTATCCCCTACCAAGCATAGCTTGCTGAGATATTGTAAATGTTTGAATGTTTACAATATCTCAGATATAGGGAAGGAGACTTAAGGAAGTAAAGCTTGAAGACTCAGAAGCTGCAAGATTGATTAGGGTATTTCCCTTCAAGATTGTTTAATCTGGTTATGTAATTTGTAATTTGGATTGTATTTGGAGAATGGATTGTAATTGTAATATAGGGGTTGTGTAAAAGTGAACTACTAGATGATTCCTGGTATTCAATAAAATTTTATTTTATACAAAATGTCTGTGTATTATGTACATTGAGGTGAGACTTGGGTTTTGTGACAAACGCATTTAAAAGAAAATAATTTTTGCAACATTGTTTGCAAAAAATAATAATTTACCATTAAGGGCAGTGCCTTTGAAAAATGTATTACAAAATTTGTTACAAAAACCTAGGTTGCCATAATATCAAATACCCCTAACTTACATTTTGCGAGTCTTGGAGGAAAACTAAAAAAAGGAAGAATGGAGAAATCTAAGACTCGTAACCAGTTTAGCTTGTGTCATTGTCTGCATTTATCATATATAGAAAGCTTTTAAACCCCTAGGTTACCCCTAGTGGAAGAATTATAGTCTCACAAGGGTTTCCAAAAATGATACCCATAAACATTTTTCATAAACACATATCAGAATTCCTTTATTTTTCTTAAAGAATTTTCTTTCACTCAATTTTCATGAAGTATTTAACTTTAGTATGATAATTAAAATGAATAATAGTTCAAAATCTTACCCTTACGCTAAGGATATTCCATTACCAATCAAACCTTAGAATGTGACTGTGAGATTATAGCCAATGTATATGTAATTTTCAATCTCTAAATAAAATATAACCTAAATTATAGGCCAAAAAGGTATGCTTCGACTTCAAATATCAGAAGATATAACTTACACTCAGAAAGAAGCCACTCATAAATAGGTAAATCTCTTTTCAATATGTGAGTAGAATAATGTTTATTAAAGCCAAAATATCACATATTTCATACTAGAGAACAATAACTTAGAAAAAATTTGATAATGGTCTCATGGAAAGGATATCAACTATTAAAGAATGTTACACTCTACCAAAATCCCTATTCATTCATAAGCATATCCAAGCCATACTATTCTTAAGATCAATTTAGGGTTTTTCACCTGGATGAAACAAAGGCTTAAGATAAGGTTATTAAAGAAATTTATAAGGGTAAACAAAGGTGTTTGAAAGAATTTGTTAAGGTCTTCTAACAAAGTATTCACAATCTTCTTTTCTACACAAGAGAGTGAACTTTTTCATTTTCTTTAGCTCTTTTCTTAACGTTTCTCTTGACTTTTGAATATAGCCTCTCTTTCTTTCTTTTTTTCTGTTTTTGCATTTTTCTTCTATGAAGCACTTTTGATGTTCTCTTTTTGAACTATATTTCTCACACCTTTTTCTTCAAGATATTTATCCAATCATCTCTGCATAAATATGTGTAATGGTTAATTGATTAAAAAGAAAAAGATTAATATAAAGGGTCAAGGATCTAACTACTGAAAATAACTGGAGGAAGACTAAGGCTCTAGGTTAATCAAAGATGGCCCCTATTAAGTCCTAGGTTTGTGACATAAAAAATGATTATAAATTTAAGAGATATATGACATTGTTTTTTATACAATTTCTCAATAATTGACTAAAACAAGAATAATGAGACCAACTAGGATATAAATCCCGCTGAAGAAAAATTAGAATTTATGTATAACCCTCTTGAAGAAAGAATGACTTTAATCTTACATGGGTTATAAGTCTCTACTTATCTTCTTCAGGATCTCTAAGTCATATTTAGTCTTCAACTTAAATGATATATATGACTATTAGTACAATAATTGTTTTGAGTTTGTTTTTGATGAAAAACTATGAAAAAAGGATAATATGATGAACTAATTGTATGCAAATCTATTAATAAGTAAAGTCTAAAAATAACACTGAATATTCAAAAATCTGAATTCTCATCCTTAGAAGGAATTACCATTAAAATCTAGAAAAATAAAAGATTTTAAAACAAACTTTTGATCTAAAACTAATCAAAAGACTAAAAAATGGTTAAAAATCTATGACGAACACATCAACTTTGAAAATGCCACACTCCCATACTTAAATTAAACACTGTCCACAATGTTTAGAATTAAAAACCATGGACAAAGAAAGAATAAACCTGAGAGATAAGCTAGGACGAATTATACCTTACACTCCAATGATGGTGCCTAAACCCATTGATATGACAATCTAATACAAAACCTAAACTTATTATAATGTACAATAAAGTAGCTATGGACTTAGTGCTGATAGACATGATTTTCTAGAGGGATTATTAAGCTCTAAAAAAAGGTTTTAACCTTTGACCATTTACCTTGGATATAACCCCATCTTTCTCAATCTCGACTACCCCATGTAGAAAAACAATACGTACGATAAAAGGGCTAGCCCTACAAGATCTTAACTTGCTTGTAAAGAGATGCAATCTTGAATTGTATAAAAGGACCTTCTTATTTGGTGTGAACAATTTTCTTAAGATATTTCTATCATGAACCATTTTCATGGGATACTTATATTGCTTAGCTGTATTGTAAGCATCTCTCTTGATTTTTTCCAGCTCTTAAAGTTGGAGTTTCCTATGGACACCTGACCTAGAAAGCTTTATGCTCTAACTCAGCTGGCAAATGATAGGCCTTTCCATAAACTAGCATGTAGGGTGACATTCCAATGGGAGTCTTAAATGTAGTATGATAAGCCTAAAATGCATCATTGAGTCTTAAAGACCTATCCTTAACGTTAGGTTTACTGTCTTTTCTAGGATATGCTTGATCTCCCTATTGGACACCTCTACAGGGCATTGCAACTCTATGGGTTAGTCCAAATCTTTTCATTAAACCTTCAAAAACTCAATTGTTAAAATGTTTTCCACCATTGCCAATAATAGCACATGGAATACTGAAACATGCAGAGATATTATCTTTTAGAAATTGAACCACCACCTTGTGGTCATTTGTCTTGGATGCTACAACTTGCATGCATTTAGACACATATGCAACTCCCATAAGAATATATAGATATGTAAAGGAATTAGGAAATGGGCCCATAAAATCTACACCCCATACATAAAAAAGTTCTATAATTAATAGTAGGTTCAAGGGTATCATATTCCTACATCCTAACTTCTGGAAATAGTCACAAACTATACAAAGAGTATGAGAATCGGTGAAAATTGTAGGTCATTAAAATCCACATACAAAATCATTACAGCGGTCTTGTTTACACTAAAATGGCATGTACAAGCATGATCATGACAAAAGGAGATTATACTATTGTGGTCATTATTAGGCATTCTTCTCCTTACTATTTAGTTCAGACACTACTTAAATAAGTAAAACTCATCTTAGAAAAATGATGAAGTTTGAATAAGAATTTTGATTTATCTTGTTTTGACCAGTTATTAGACATTTGACCTATAACAATATAATTGACAATATCAGTGAACTAATGTTATTGGGAAATCATCAAAAGTTGTTCATCTGAAAATTCTATTATAGTTACAAATTCACAAGAAGACTCTAAAATCAACTTGGATAGATGGTCTACTACAACATTTTTTGAACCTTTCTTATCCTGAATCTCTATGTCAAGCTCCTAAAGCAGTAAAATCCTAGATCAATCTTGGTTTAGCATCTTTCTTTGACAAAAGATACTTCAATGATGTATGATCCTAATATATTTTGACTTTAGATCTTAGTAGATAAGAATAATTTGTTTAGGGCAAATACAATAGCCAACAACTCTTTTTTTGTGGTGAAATAATTGAGTTGGGCATCGTTTATAGTCTTACTAGCATAATATATCACATGGGGAAGTTAGCAATATGTTATCACAACACAACATTGATCATGTAATCGGAAGCATCGCACATTATCACAAATGGTGCACTCCAATATGACGGTCGAATGATAGATGCAGAGGTGAGTTTAGCCTTCAAGCTCTCAAATGATTTCATATAGTTTTCACTAAACTCAAAAAATTTCTTCTTTACAAGTAAATTACAAAGTTGTCTACAAATTTTGCTAAAATTTTTAATGAATCATGCATAAAATTAAGCATGGCCTTAGAAGGAACGGATCTCCTTCACCTTCTTAGGATGGGAAAGATTATAAATAAGATCCACTTTGGATTTACCAACCTCTTTGCCATTGTGTGGTATTATGTGTCCTAAAACAATGCCACCTTTTAACACACAATGACAAATTTTCTAGTATAGCACTAGATTCTCTTAGTACCTCCCTAATCCCAATGCTAGGTGGGCCAAGCACTCATCAAAAGATGACCCAAATCTTGAAAAGTTATCCATAAACAGCTCCAAGAAACTTTTTACCTTGTCTAAGAAAATACTCATCATACACCTTTGAAAAGTTGCAGGTACATTGTATAGCACAAAAGGCATACATTTGTAGGAAAAAGTTCCAAAAGGACAAGTGAAGGTGATCTTATCTTGATCCTTTGGTGTTAGTAGAATGTAGTTATACCTAGCATATTGATTAAGAAAATAATAGTAATCATTTTTGCCTAATCTTTCTAGCATTTGGTCAATGAGAGGAATCTAGAAAGAGGAAAGTGGTCTTTCTTCATGGTTGAGTTCAACTTTTAGTTGTCAATTCAAACTCTCCACCTAGTGGTCATGAGGATGGAGACTAATTCATTATCCTCATTTTTTACTACCATCACACCTGATTTCCTAGGTACAACTTGAACTGGGCTGACCCAAGAACTATTTAAGATGGGATAAATAGCTCCAAAATCTAATAAAAGTGCCTATACTCTAACTACTTCCTTCATATTAAGGTTTAGCCCCTTTACATCTCCCTTTATCTTTCAAATGAATTTGATGCATGCATATTGTGGGGCTTATTCCCTTGATATCTGCTATGGACCACCTTATAACTATGTTATGTTCTTAGAGAACATAAACAAACTTGCCTTCCTATTCTTTGTCAAAGTCAAAAGTAATTATTATTGGGTAGGGTCTCAAATGGACCTAAAAGCACATATTTATGTTATCTGGCAAAGGTTTTAGGTGCAGAGTAAGGGGTTTCTTAGTAAATGGAATACTACTAGTGTTAGGAAGTAGCAAAGGTTCCACTTTAGAATTCAATCTAGAAGTATCTAAGACAGGTAATGTATCCAAGAATGCATTTATTTCATTGATGGAATCATCTATGTCAAAATCCCCATTAAAAATGGGATAGACTAGCTTCAAGTGGATCACTGTGGGAGGATGTAAGGAAGCTATCATGGACTAGACTCTCAATCATGTTGACTTCATAAGAATCTACAGAGTCTAAATGTTGTCCAACATTAAAGACATTCATCTTAATTTTCATATTTCCAAAGGACAATTTCATGATGCCATTTCTATAATTAATAATTGCATTAGATGTGGCCAAGAATGAGCGTCCCAAAATTACTAGTATCTAACTACCAAGATCGGCTACAGGTTGGGTGTCTAAAACTTAAAAGTCTACAGCAAATAGAAAATTTTCAACTTTTACCAAGACATCTTCTACCACAACATGGGAAATTTTACAAATCTATCTACTAACTTTGGTTGTAGGCATCATCTCCCCCAACTCTAGTTGCACATATACTAAGTATAGCAATAGGTTTACACTTGTCCATAAGTCAAGTAGTGCCCTATCAATATATAGTGTGTTCCCCACCACAAATGATATAGTGAGGCACTTGGTATCTCTATACTTGGGAGGGGTGTTGTGCTGGATTATAGAGTTGACCTACTATGTAAGAAAAGCTTTCTTTTGCAAATTCAGCCTTCACGTCTATATGCAAAGATCCTTTAAAAACTTAGTATAAGAAGGTATTTCTTTAATGGCATTAAGTAATGGAATGTTCATATTGACTTGTTGGCACACATTCATTATTTCATTAAAATTGCCACCTTTTTTGCCATGTTTAATCGATGAGGGAAAGGAGCCTTAGGTACATATGGTGCATCATGAAGAGGTTCAAAGGAAGGGGGAGATGGTTGAGCCTTCTCTTTACCCTTTTGTGCATTTTTTTCCGTCTCCCTAACTATTAGGGAATCCTTAGTCAGTCATACCTTGTTATAAATCTACTTTCCACTTCAAAGGGCAGTGATTGATTTGTCTTATTCTTAATAGTTCTGATCCTTAGAAGAGTTGTCAATCTCATATTATCCCTTAGGGTTTGGTACTAGTTGACTAGGAAAATTTTCTTTCTCCTTTTCACTTAATGCAATAGACAACTGGCCCATCTAATATATCAACTTCACAATGGATTGCAAGTTGGCTTACAAATTTTTCTTTTGTCATTTTGGAATTATATGGAACACTGCATAAACAGAATTAATGTTTCCTCAATTGACAATTCTCTTGGTTGTTGCAAAAACTATTGAGGAATTTTCTCCTAAGGCATTAGAGCATAAGGAAAGGGTTAATGATGGAGAATCCTAGGTGGACCCCCTTGAGTATTATTCTTAGGCCATGAAATGTTTGGATGCCTAGCCCATTTGGTATTTTAGATCTTAGAATAAGGATTGTTAGTGCTAGGGTTTCTGAATGCATTCATAGCATTCACTTGCTCCAAAAAATATTTAGGGAATAGAGAGTGTTGTGATTTTAACTTAAAACTCACAAGCGCATGAATATGATATAGTGATTCATGCGAGGAGGTCAATCCCACAAGGAATCGAATGGATGTGATAACGGTAGTCCTTACTTTAAATTATATAACTTAGCCAATGATCACGAGATTTTTAACCTAAACTAATGATGGAAACTAAAAACAAATGCAAGACATGAAAGATGGAATTATGCTAAAAGTAAACATGATAAAATTACAACTTTCTTATAAACAAACTTTCCTAAATTAAGAACTTTCCTAAATTGAAAACTTTCTAAAAAAGAATTTTAAAAATATTCATAAATCATGCAAGTCTAAGGAAATTAAACAACAAATTCACAACTTTAACTTTCTAAATATGAAATTTATCCACTATGACAAAATAAATACTTTCCTAACTAAGAATTAGAACTAATTTAGATGCAAACTAGTTAAATAATGACATCTAAACTAAACTATCAAACTAATTAAAACAATTACTAATCAAGAAAAGAAGGAGAACTACTCAAGTATCATGCATATGACCATGGAATGGTATACAAGATTCCTTGGGTAGAAATCTAATAATCTACTTGGGCTCTTAAAAAATCAAGTGAACACAAAGTGTATGGTACTGGAAATTAAACACAACAAATCATAAATAAAAATTCAAGCAGCACATTAATTTGATCATTCACTTAATGGAACATGAAAACCATGGAATTAAGCATTTCTAATGCAAGTAAAAATTCAAGAATGTAGACTATTAACTGTTACACACACGTATGAATTGAAAACTCCAATATACTTCATTGAATTGCATTAAAATCTATCAACATAAAACCCAAAATACATGTAATCCAAATCTGAAACTTAAGTCCTATTATAATGAATGCTACTTGAGCTTAATCAACCCAAAACTTCAAGCTAAATCTTCTTCAATACTCCTACATCAATCATGAATAAGAAAGCTTAGAATTTAGAGAAAATCCAGTAGAAAGTAAAGGCAAACTTAAGGAACACTAAGGAAAGCAAGAAGGGATTTCAATGAAACTAAAGGAAATCTAAAGGCAATGAAAAATAAGGAAAAGGATAGATTAAAGGTTGCTTTTCCCTTGGCTTTCACTTCAAGGGAAAAGCAACCTTGGAGCTTGAATAAACAAGCAAGAGGAATTAATGGAATGGAAAAACATTAACTAAGCAACAATGGAAGTTAAAAACAAGCAAGGTAAGAAAGAGATAAAAAAGAATCAACTAACCAATGAAGAAAGACTTAAAGGACAAAGCCTAGGCATGGAACACACTTGGGAAGGAGCAGTCCACCTTGGAGAAGATAGCAGCCACCCAAAGGATAAAAACATCAAGGACGCCTCCTCACTTTGGAGGAGGCATTTTTTTTTTTCTTCCTTCTAAAAGTGTTCCCTGTTTGAATTCTTTTTAGGATTTATATATTTTGTTTCCTAAGTTTTCTAGGGTGTCCTAAGGTTAAGGTAGGGTGGGGCTAAAATATGAATATGATTGGATGGCTAGGATTAGATGTAAAGGGGGCCTAGGGTTTTTAGCAAGGAGGAAATAAAGGTAGCCTTTTTGGTTGTCTTAAGGTGGGGAGACACAATTTTTTTAGGAGGAGGCATCTCCTCACTTTTAGGTGGTTACCTAGGAAGTGGAGATTGGTTGGATGTTTGGATGGGAGTTTAGAAAGGTGAGATAGTCTGAAAAAGGTAGGACTCTTGAATGGAAAGTTAAATTCGTGGTGCATGTTAGCGGTGAGGTGGAAAGCGAGAAAAAAATTGGGAAAAACATGAAAAATGGAAGGGTATCTTCCTATTAGTCTACATGCTATCTTTTTCTAGTGGAATTTTCCTTAATTATCTTCAAATATCCACATAAATCCCAAGAATAATTCTTTGGATTCTCCTCCAATCATTGCCTTCCATTTGGCTTAGCTCATGTGGCTTAGATGGGTAACTTTGAGAGCTTTATTGGCTTGGCGTCATGGCTGGCTTAGATATCTTTCTTGGCTTAGTTTGATGGCTCAATTCCTTAGCTTTGGTGGTTGGCTTGGATCCTTAGCTTGTCTCCTTATTCATGGCTTGAATATGGCTAAGTGGCTTAAGTGAAACCCATGCAAAGGTGGTGAATTTTGCATGGCTTATGCATGGGCCTGCATTGGCCACCTTTGGCTTCTCTAATTGCATCCATTGCTTGTCTTAAAGAAGATCTTGACCTTGATCTCATTTTGGATTGATGATTTTTAGGCTTTAACTCAATCTTTTGATCTTGATCTTCCATTTTCTTCTCAATGGATCTTAGTCGTCAAATCACCATCTCGCTTCCTTCAAAAAGTTTTAAACTCTAATTAAATTTTAGAAAATATGATTAATTATACATTTAACTTGGATTATCCTATGATCCTATAAAATATCAAATGTTTGATCTTTTAGGTCAAAAATGCATGTGTTATGAATTTCGGTGAAAAATCCTATTTTACCCCCATAAGTGATAGCGCATGGGTAACTAATTGGGTCACTTTTATGGAAAATTGGACACTCATCACACCCCCAACCAACATTTTACTATTCTCAATCAAAACATGTGAAAATTTATTTTACAAAAACTAATACAACGTGCTACTTTCATAGGTACTCATGATTGCATTTAGCACATGCAACAAGCCCTTGAATCTCTAGGTTACCCATAGTGGATGAGTTAGGCCTTGTGAGGGTTTACATTGAATACACCTACAAAATTCTCATAATTTTTATGAAAGTCCTTTATTTATTTGAGAAGATTTTTTATTTTATTCAGCCTATATTGAGTACCTAACTTTAGCCTACTAATAAAGATGAACAAAAAGGTTCAAAATCCTACCCTTAAGCTAAAGATATCCCATTATTTCATTAAACTTTGGAAGATGAGTGTGTGCTATAGCTGATATATAATAATAGTCTCTAAGTCAAATATAACTAAATTATCATCCAAATGTATGCTTTGACTTCAATTCTCATAGGATATAGTTGTTACTCAGAAAGAAGTCACTCAGAAAGGTTTTAATCTCTCATTAATATGTGAGTAGAATATTGTTCCCATATTCCATACAAAAGAATGATAACTCTGAGAGAATGATAATAATGGTCTCATGAAATGATATTAACTACTTAGAATGTTACTCTCTACCAAACTCCCTATTCATTTATGACCATATCCAAGCCATACTTCTCCTAAGATTAAGTTAGGACTTCTATTAAGACCAAACAGAGGCCTAGGTAAAGGTTACTAAAATATGGTATAAAGGTAAACAAAGGTTGTTTGAAAAATATGTAAAGGTCTTCTATTAGTGTATCTACAACTTTTTCATTTTTGTTTCTTTTTCTCTTCACTTTATATAGCCTTTTTGAACTTTTTCTTCTTTTTAACCTTGATGTTCATCTCTTGAATTGCATTGTTTCTACTTTTTTCAAAGATATTCTTCAATATTCTCCACATATTTCTAAAACAAATGGGCAATGGATATATTATAAGGGTTCAATATAGGTGAAGCTTATTTGACTAACAATGAAAAAAGCTTATATTTTATAGGCTCATTGGGCTAACTAGTGGAAAACAACACATGCAAGGATAAAGGCTCTGGATTGACCAAGGATGGCCTCTATCATTTTCTAGGTTTTATATGATTTAAAGATGATCATAAATTTAAGAGGTATACGGTATAGACTTTTATAATTTCTCAATAATTGACTAAGATGAAGAATAATGAGACCAACTAAGAAATAATGTTCACTAAAGAAAATTTTGAATTCATGTATAACCCTAAAAAAAGAAAGAATAGTTCAAAACTCACTAAGGTTATAAGTCTCCACAGATCTTCTTCAGGATCTCTAAGTTATATTTTTCTCTTCAACTTAACCAATATATAACTATTTTGTGCAATTAATGTTTCCATTTTAATTTTTCATGAAATACTTTAGAAAAAAATAAAATATTGAACTAATTGTATGCAACTCCATTAATAAGCTAAAGTTAAATATATAGTTGAATATTCAAAAAATCATGATTCCCATCTTTATAAAGGAACTTATCATAATTTTTTTTTCAAGAAAACTTAGAAATCTCATTTCTACACCCCCAACCTAAATTATACATTGTCCTCAATGTTTTGATATATATATATATAAGGCATAATCAATAATGTATACTAATTAAACTTTCTAAAAAATTTCTAACTAGTCTTGCAGTAAGTGCTCAGTTTAACGTCTTCAGCCAGACATGGCTTATAACTAATCTAACCATCTCAGCCTTGGCCTAGCTAGTTCATTAATTTTTCCCAATCCTAATCTTAAGAATGAACTAGTAAGATTTCTCACTCCACTTCATAATCTCATGATAGTCTACCTTGTGATTTTTTGTGGTGGTAACATTAAGAAACCGTAGACCACCACAGTTTTGAATTTAGTGGGATCACATTGAGGATCCCCCATCTTCAAAATTTTATGGTAGTTAATATAATTCCTCCACCTTAAAAATTGAGTTGGTGGTAATACAATGACAACATAAACTACTATGAATATAAGTTTTGTGAGACCATACGGAGAATTGTCCTCTTCCTAACCAAATTGAGAGATAACATTGACCATTGTATTCAAGTTATCTTTTTCCACCATTTTCCTTACATTATCCTAAAATTGGGATGCAAGTTGACTCTACATGACCCTAAAAGGTAGTTCTTGTATTACAACAGGCAAGGACATGGTTTGGCTTAAACCCTTATTATCTTTTAATGTGTGCCCCATAGTAGGTTGATGTAGGGTGATTACATCAACTGACTTTTCTTCTTCTTATTCTGTAGGCACATGTAAGGGTTCAAATGGGTCTACATGACTATCTTTTGAATGTTCAAATAAGGTCTATAAGTCCCAATTAGGTATGTTTTCTACAGTGCAAGGTTCAATTTGAATTTCAAGAATTGTAGGGGTTTCTGCTCTAGCTTGCCTTTAAGAAGTGTCCATTAAAGGTACAGTATCCAACAACTCATTCACATCCTCAATGGATGTGTCTTCACCTACTCTGTCAGTATTTTCCCATATTAGTTTCATTTCCTCTTATCATTCCTCCATCTCTCGTTTCATTTCCCCATTCCTCTTTTCAATGGAAGCCATGGTTTGTTCCATTCTCTCACATATATGCTGCATATTCTCTTCATGCTGTAGAGGAAATGACTCGTAGGGTTGGCTTTACTACGGCATCTGGGTCGTAAAAAAGAGCTAAGCAATTTGAACACATGATGGTTGATCCTGATATTCTTGATAATCATGGTAGTGTTGACTAGGGTGGGACCATTTTCTTGATATTAGTAATCCTGAAACTATGGTAGATCATGATGCCTAGTCCATTCATTATAACTTGTCTTCGGATAGTAGCTATTGCGAGGGTATGTGAGTGCATTACGACTCCTGATAGTAACCATTGTATGTGGAGATTGATGGAAATGAAGGAATGGGATAGGGATGTTTAGAATAGGTATAGTTATTATGATATTGAGGCTATAGCACAACTTGCCTAAAAGCTATCATCTTATGCAATTGAATTCCATAATATTTATCATATCCATCAATGTATCTAATGTATGATATATCCCCTTCTTAATAGGCCTTTGTTCTCAACTTTGTATACAATGAAACTAATTGTTATATACAATGAATGAGTTATATATATATATATATATATGGAAAAAACCTAACTATATGATGCAACCTAAATGCTAGTCCTAAGTTAAATGACACACAACCAATCCTAGTATTGACTAATCGAGCAGTGTCTTGATTATCTTTTCTTACTCCATAGGTAGTAGCTTCTTAGAGCTAGATCTAGACAATTCCTCCATTTATCTAGATTAGACTACTCTTACTAGTTGGGTTCTGCTCTAAAGTAGTTAATACAATCCTCGTGTCAGGAGGCATTTATACCTCAACTGACATCAACAGAAGGTGTGGGAAAATCACTTGGATTTTAAGATACCGACTATAACCATAGTGCTTAGAAGCCACTGGAGTGCCAATAGACTAGTCCTTCTAAAAGGATCCTTTGAGCTTGATACCCTAAGTATCTTTCTACTTCATTTTAAATTATGTTCAAGGGTTGGGATCATGAAATACAAGGATGTTGATTGATTCCTAGGTGAGCCAAAGAGCTGGTGATGAAATCCAATCCTTATTTTATAAGGGTTCATATGGGGCCCTTACTAGCATTAAAGTTTTTTTTCACCATAAAGCTGTAAATATGCAATGCAAAACAAAAATCAAACTAATGCCTACTTATATGCTACTTAACAAAGGGTCAGGCACCTTAGCAATTGGACATTATAACCATGCAGCTTATGCTTTAATTATAACCAAGCTCAAGATAACCTTTGGTAAATAAGTGTTTGAACTAATACAACAATCCTAACTAGTATGCAATAGTTATCAATGTATGACCCTAATCTAAATGAATTATACTACATTATAAATAAAAAATTCTACTAAATACACTTTATCATAAAAATTAAAATTTGGGTGAGAAATACTCAGTGAGGGGTCCGATGATAATCAAACATGGGCCACCATAACCCACACTTGCCCTATATTATTAGAACTCATTTAAAAATAAAATAAAACTAAAATTACAATTACAGTGGGCCTCACAACAATTTCACTCAAATTCTAATCTAAGAAAGCAATGAAAACCTAATCTATGTTGATGAAGCCATGGCACATAGGATTGTTGCCGTTCCTTTGCCAATTTTCCTCTCACAAAAATCAAACAAATTGGTCAATATGAGGAAAATAGCAAATATATGCAAAAATTATGTAAAACCCTAAACTAATGCACCCTAAACTTAGACTAGAGGTAAATAGTCTAAGGTATTGTCCACTACACAAACCATTGCAATTCCCTGGCAACAACGTCAAAAACTTGTTATGATTTTAAGTTAAAACTCACTAGCGTATGAATTGGTTGTAGTAATTCATGCGAGGAGATTGATCCCACAAGGAATTGAATGAATGTGATACTAGTGGTCCCTACTTTAAATTATCCAACCTAGCCAATGATCATGAGATTTTTAACCTAAACTAATGATGGAAACTAAAAACAAATTCATGACATGAAAGATGGAAATATGCTAAAAGTAAACATGCTAACTTTAACAACTTTCCTAAAAACAAAATTTCCTAAATTAAGAACTTCCCCAAATTGAAAACTTTCTAAAAATGAATTTTAACAGCATTCCTAAATTATGCAAGTCTAAGTAAACTAAACAACAAATTCATAGCGTTAACTTTCCAAACATGAATTTATCAACTAAGACAAAATGAATTCTTTCCTAGCTAAGAATGAGAACTAATTCAGATGCAAACTAGTTAAATAATGCATTCTAAACTAAACTATCAAACTAATTAAAGAAATTACTAATCAAACAAAGAAAGAGAACTACTCCAGTATCATATGTATGACCATGGAATGGTATACATGATTCCCTGGGTAGGAATGCATCTAATTAACTACTTTGAAAGTCTAGAACATACAATATAACTGAAGCATCAAAGAAGCAATATAATAATCTACTTGGGCTCTTAAAAAATCAAGTGAACACAATGTGTATGGTATTGGAAATTAAACACAATAAATCATAAAGAAAAATTCCAGCAGCACACTATTTTGATTATTCACTTAATGGAACATGAAAACCATGGAATTAAACAATTATAATGCAAGTAAATATTCACGAATGTAGACTATTAACTGCTGGACACAAGTATGAATTGAAAACTCCAATACACTTCATTCAATTGCATTAAAATCCATCAACATAAGACCCAAAATACATGTAATCCAAATTTGAAACTTAAGTCCTATTGCAATGAATGCTACTTGATTTTAATTGACCCAAAACTTCAAGCTAAATCTTCTTCAATGGTCCAATATCAATCATGAATAAGAAAGCTTAGAATCAAGAGAAAATCCACTAGAAAGTAAAGGCAAACTTAAGGAACACAAAGGAAAGCAAGAAGGGAATTCAATGAAACTAAAGGAAATCTAAAGGCAATGGAAAACAAGGAAAATGATAGATTCAAGGTGGCATTCCCTTAGTTGTCACTTCAAGATCTTGAATAAATAAGCAAGTGGAATTAATGGAATGGAAAAACATTAACTAAGCAAAAATGGAAGTTAAAAACAAGCAAGGAAAGAAAGAGATCAAAATGAAAAACCTAATTGTTTAAGGAAGACTTAAAGGACAAGGCTTACGAATAGAACACACTTGGAAAGGAGCAAGCCACCTTGGGGAAGATAGCAGCCACCCAAAGGAGAAAAAATTCATGGCAAAACGATAATGGAAGAGGTGGAGGAAGAGGACATCTCCTCACTTTGGAGGAGGCATTTTTTTCTTCCTTCCAAAGGTGTTCCTTGTTTGAAAACTTTTTGGGATTTTTATTTTTTGTTTCCTAATTTTTCTAGGGTGTCCTAAGGTTAAGTGTAACATTTCAAAAAAAATAAAAACGAAATTTCCTTAAATAGGCGGGGGGTCATATTTGATACGGGCACCCCACCCCGTTTAAGTGAAGTGAGAACAGACCGTAAGGTTTGTTCCCAAAAACAAACACCCACAGAACACCGATGGGAGGGAGAAATGGGAAGAGAAGGAGAGAAGGGAAAAAGAAGAGAGGAGAGAAGAGAAGAGGAGGAGAAGGAAGAAAGAGAAGGAGAAGAAGGGGGCTGAGCTATCGGAGTTAATCGCACGCCGGCAAAAATAGAGAAGACGGGGTTTTTGGGCCATCAGAGATTCATGCCATCGCCAGAGACAATGCTGGCTCGGATCAATGATCCGACCGATCATGTTGTCTAGCACGACGAGATGAACAAAACCCCCAAGGTTATTGGGGGATCCGACGTGACCTTGATCGTTGATTGAAGAGGGGAACGTCGCACGGTGAAGATTGGAGGCTTTGCGACTGATCTGAACCAATCCAGCCCATCCAATGGTGGAAAAAGTATGGAAATACATCTAGAAGGTAAGATCTACAAAACCCTATTCTTAATTTTGAGATTTTAGCTAAATCCGCACCATTGATGCTAGATCTAGGTCTTGTGGGTAATCCAACCGTCCATTTTCAAATCAAAGCTTAGGGATAAGTAATTTAGGGCATGGATCACACAAAAAAATCAGATCTAGGCTGAAAACCGATTAGACAATCTCAGCAGTCCGATCGGGTACTATTCACATAGTAACTTCGTGATGTCTGATCGACGATCAGACACCACAGATGAGTTCTTCATCATAAAAAATGATAGAATGATTAAAATGATGTGAATTGGAAGTGAAACAGATTGGATAATCTAGGTTGTCCGATTTGTCACTATTCAAACAGACACCTTATGATGTTAGATGAATGATTTGAGGTCACAGATGGATTTCTGAACCCTGAATTACCTTAGATATGATATAAAGTATGAAAAATAACATCCAGCTGCAACCCAAGAGTTGATCTAGATATGAATCATGAGTTCAGACCACTGAACAGTGAAAGTGACTTACAGTCACTTAAGAAGAGTAGTGAATAGCCAATCCAAGGCCATTGGCGTGGATTGGAAATCTAGTAAGTGGTTGCCATTAAATTAGCTATCAACCAATAGCTAATGAAACGCCTTTTGCACAGTAATGAACACTGTCACTTTGCCTCATGCCAAATAGTGTTAGGGAAGCTAGGAGAAGTCCTAGAATTGTATAATTGAACATGTGTTTGTATTGTTACAGAGGTGACTGATAAGGAGCGCGTAAGCGAACAGAATGAAGTACTCGCTCCAGTGAATTAGAAGATCTCCAATTGAGGTAGGTGGAATTAAGATTGCTATGATTTTCAATATATATGCATGTGTGTATGAATTTCAAGTATTGAAATGAATCTTTTATGTTTATATGAAAGATAAGATGAATGTGCATGCTGAAATTGAATCATGAATAAACGGTTTATGCATAAGCTATGCATTATTGTAAACCAAGTGTGAGAAAATGTAAGACTGATACCAGAAAATTGTGAAGTGGCTCATAAGAAAGAAAGGGGTCGTTATGATGTGGGCGGGCGTCCCGGCTGGACAAGCTACCGGTTCCTGGCTGGACGAGCTACCGGTCTCTTAGGAGTAAAGCCTTGAGGTGTGTCTTTGAGTTTGGTGTGTCTTTGGGTTTAACCCACTGCGCCAAAGAGGATAATATTGTTTGCTGTGTACTTGATACACACAACAACGCGCTGGTATTTGATATGTGAAATGGCTCGTAAGAGTGAAGACTAGTATCAGGAAATGTAAATAACTTGTAAGTTTGACATGTGATTGCATACTTTGCTTTTTAAAGAACGTGTTCCGTACTGATGCATGGGTATTTCTTCCATCTCGGCATGGATTCATGATTTTGATAATGTTAAATGATTTCAAGTTAAATGATAATTGAATTGTTGTTCGCATGATTCAGCATTGCTAAATTGATCTATATATAATTATCATGATTTCCTTTTATATAAAATATTGCATCTTACTCCACCTACACAAGCAATTGCTTGTTGAGGCATTGCTGTGGTTTGCAATGCCTTAGATATAGAGAATAGTAGTAGGTTTGGCATGTTGACAGTATCGTAGAACAAAGGACACTCAAGGAATAGGAGCTGCTTACTGATAGGAGCACGCCAACAGAAGCTTGGGAAGAGGACAGGTATAAAAATTGGTCTTTGAGTTGAAGTTGTCATATTAGAAATGAGAAAGAGATTGCACTGTATGTAATTATGTAAATTTGGAAGAATTATGTGACTGAGTTGTACTGTGGAGGTTCTGGGTGTGTTGTTTTGAGGTAAACTATTTTTGTTTTGTTAGATATATGAAAAGGAGACAAAGTCTCCATTTATATTTTAAAATTGTCAACAATGTTTATCAGGTACTTCGCAATGACATGCGTTAAATGTCATATGTCCGAAAAACAGAGGAAACTCTGCCGAATTTTTGGTAGAAATGAGCCTCATTTCACCGAGAATCCTTGTTTTTGATAGAAGAAAAATGAAACTTGGGGTGTTTCAAAGTGAATTTGAAAGAAAAGACTTTTCGCTGCATTGCACTATTTGACAAAAATTATTTCAACTTAGATCGATCCTGCATTAGAAATTAGTTTGTGTTTAAAATTTCATTTGAAAACCAGGGTCGTCACGATTGGTATAAGAGCCCAGATTCAGTCCACTCACAGCTAGTCACATTGAGTAAGTCTTAAGCAGTCTCTAAAGCAAGGTGTTGCAACTAATGAGTTTTAGAGTAACTCATGAAAAGAACCTTGTGATGAAGGGAATGTCACCTAAGAGGACAAGTCAGAGGACAACAAACTCCTCTGCTGAGCCATGTGATCACGGGAGTCAAATGACGGACTTCATGGCCAACATGATGAAAAAAACCCTAGTCAGCTGGTGCAGTAGCAACAATAGATGCAACCCATGAGGGTTGGCAAGTTCTAAGGAGACAATAGATGTTTAGTCCTAACATGAGTAAGAGGAGCACTCTTGCGAAATTAGTATAATTCATAGTAAGGAACAATAGTATAAGAGTACTAAACTCGTATATCTGAATGAAAACTTTATCAGAGATAGATCTATTCACATGGGGTGACCTTTAGAGAATCCAAGTGTTGATTTTGACAATGAGCACAAACTTGTGAGGAGTATGATTTTTATTGCACAATAATATTTTGGTTTTAATGAAAAGAGGGAAGAGAATAATCACAAGGGAAGAGAACTCAGGAAAAAAAAATGAAGAGAATTGCAATATTAGTCTATACATGTTGAGGATAGACTCGAGGGATAAATTTTGATATTAGGAAAATCAATGGCAGTTGATCTGCTTATGTAAAGGAGTTATTGATCGAAGGAATGAAAACGAGTTTTTCTTTATGTATATAGAAATACTGACAGCTAATTATCATTGAGAAGTAAATACCTATTTGAATGATTATTGAGAGTTCTAGTTATGAATTGAAGATGCATAATGCATAAAGGATATGACAACTATTTTATAAGGAGGATTACTAAATGATAAGATGGAAAAGCAAATGAGTGGAGCATTGAAGCATGAACACAGAAACTTAGTGAATGCGTTCAATTTCTAACTTGGTCAGTGTATAAACTTTTGGAAAGACCTAACAATTATGGTAACAACAATAGTATGAGGATAACGATGAAGGATCAGAATGATTACAATTAATGATAACTCGAGAGAGTTAGAGAAGTATTGTATTAACCTAAATTTGAAACTGGATTTATTTGATGTATAAATTGTAGCATGGTGGAAATCACTAAAAAATTGATGAAATAAGGTCCTAGTTTTCTTATGGATGTATTTCTGAGCGATGAGAATAATTATTAAATAGAGATGATCACGTGATGAATCGACTAGGGAGAGACAGTTGAAGTGAATGGAGAAAGATGGAATTGATTATAATTTATTTACATTCAGCACTGATATTGATGAGATTGTGGTTACTAATAACGAAGGCTATTATAAAATATTAGCTTCATTGGTTGGGAGATTGGCAGAGTTGCAATTGATTTAATATGACCATTGGTTATAGGAAAGGAATGGTAGAAGAGAAGACACAAAAATTGTAATTAAGAGTCTAATAATGATTATTTGAGAGGACGTGTTCCTCTATTGCTGAGTCCTTTATCTAAAAGGCTCTTGAGAAGGCCGGTAATTATCACTATATTTTCCTGAGGAGCAATAGGTGATGTAGAGAGTGTTGGCTACTTTAAAGTGGAGGTATCAGGCAGCTCAACAGTATTTGAAACGAGTTTACAGGCTAAAGAGGTGCGTTACTTGTAAGGGCAAGTATGTGAATAGTTATATCGTAGAATTAGTAGATGCCACAATAGAGGCAATAGTATCAACAGCTGCCATTATAGTGGAAATATTTTAGATGCTTAACTATAGTGAGTCAGTGCATTTCTTTAAAGACTATTCTAGAGGACAACGAGTCAAACAGTTTGACATTAGGATCAGGGAAGAGATGGCCCCACCTTAGCAGTGATGAGTTTTTGCTATTACATCGAGGTAAGCACGGGTTTCAAACTAGATGGTGGAGAGTATTTTCTAGATTATTGGTAGGCATGTTATGATCTTCCTTAAATCCAGGACCCATCTTGCTTAGACATGCATGGATGTGTTATCCTTTTGATTGGGTATTATGACTTCAGCAGGAAAGTTATTGGAAGATAATGAGTACTTTTAAGAGGCACCTATGAACCTAAGAAGAGAGAGATGATGAACGATGATCTCATACTATTTGATATGGTAGATTATGATGTCGTCTTTAGGATAGATTGGCTGATCCTACCTTGAAAGAAATGTTGTATGTTTCAGAGGGTGTTAAGTTTTATTTCTTGTTTGTGTGAGAATGGAGAGACTGAGCACAGAGATGATGTGCAAGAGTTTGTAGTCTTGCCTGAGGAGTCTTCATGGTATTGTCATAATAGAATGATTTCAGGTATAGTATTATTTACCCAAAATACTACATGGGATGGCCCAACGGATCTGGCAAAGCTCCAACTATATAAGCTATTAATAAGGATTTTAACAAGCCTAGAGTAGTTTTCTTCATCAGAAGAGAGATCTTTGTTACTATGCACAGATTGTCGTTTGTTTGATAGCACCACAGTAAAGAAATGATATTCCTAATTGTATATTGGCGATCTATTTGATCAACTAAGGATATTGCATGGTGTTTTTGGAGATTGATCTGAGGTGTGGTTATGACCAACCTAGGATTTTGATCAACTAAGGATATTGCATGGTGTTTTTGGAGATTGATCTGAGGTGTGGTTATGACCAACCTAGGATTTTGAGTATGACATCTTTAAGATTATTTCTAAAACTTGTTATGATTATTATGAGTTCTGGATGGTATTAATTAGTGGAACCAATACATTGATAGAATGAATGGATATGATGGATTGAATCTTCAAATGTTAATTGGATGAGCCATGATTGTGTTAATAAATAGTACTGTCGTATACTTCATAAACAGAGAAGAGAACAAGGAATCCTTGTGCATAAATTCAGAACGTTTAAGGACTCATTATTTGTTGTGAACATCTATAGCATGAGTTATGGTCAGAGGAGGTAAATTTCCTTTACTGCACTACCTTGAATGATAGAGAGGCAGTTATTCAGATAGTGATGGGCTGACATTAGCCAAACTAGTGATTGAGGTTTATAGTTCCTTGGTCTTATGAACTACTAGTGCCAAGTTATTGAGTTTCACTAGGATATCAGTAATGTATAATATTATGTGAGATTATTCGCTTCGGGGTAATCAGAATTCGATTTACGATCTATACTTGTGAGTAGCCAATGAGGGCGACCTAAGAGGGCGGGTGTGAGAGGCACTGGCAGGCTTCTAGGTGCGAGCTTCTAGGTGGCATGCTTCTAGGGGCTTACAATATGATTGTATTGTGGATTGGTTTTCATTGACATAGAGTGCCTATTGGTGAGTTGATATACACTAGTTTTGACAAGCATATAATTGACAATGGGTGAGCTGATGTGCTCTATAATAAATTTGGCATAGACTTGCCTATTGATAAGCTAATGCACTTTGATATAGACTGGCATAGAATTACTGATATATGAGCTGCGACACATTGATATTTATTGATATGGTGATTTTATCAATACTAAAGTTGTATACAAATAATTAACCATTAGATGGGAGTTTGGTTCATGTTAATTGCATTATATGTGGTGGTGACGCGTTCTAATTGAATTATGAGTTGTTTGATATGAAATGGTTTATCATTTAGCAATTTATATGTAAATTGAAACATGAGAAGATGACATGATGCAAAATTGTCTATTTATAGATGTTGATTCTAGAAATTTTTGGTATGAGCTTTGGATTTTAGGAATTGAGGATGTTTTGGAATTATTTGAAAAATAACATGGAAAAAAATTTTGAGGACGAAATTCCTACGAGGGAAGAATGTAACATTTCAAAAAAAATAAAAACGAAATTGCCTTAAATAGGGGGGTCGTATTTGATATGGGCACCCCACCCTGTTTAAATGAAGTGAGAATAGACCGTAAGGTCTGTTCCCAAAAACAAACACCCACAGAACATCGACGGGAGGGAGAAATGGGGAGAGAAGGGAAAATGAAGAAAGGAGAGAAGAGGAGGAGAAGGAAGAAAGAGAAGGAGAAGAAGGGGGCTGAGCTATCAGAGTTAATCACACACCGGTAACAACAAAGAAGACGGGGTTTTTGGGCCGTCGAAGATTCAGGCCTTCGCCGGAGACGATGCCGGCTCGGATCGATGATCCGATCGCTCATGTTGTCCAGCGCGACAAGACGAACAAAATCCCCAAGGTTATTGGGGGATCCGACATGATCTTGATCGTTGATTGAAGAGGGGAACGTAGCACGGTGAAGATTGGAGGCTTTGCGACTGATCTGAACCAATCCAGCCCATTCAATGGTGGAAAATGCATGTAAATGCATCTAGAAGGTAAGATCTACAAAACCCTATTCTTAATTTTGAGATTTTAGCTAAATCCGCACCATTGATGCTAGATTTAGGTATTGTGGGTAATCCAACCGTCCATTTTCAAATCAAAGCTTAGGGATAAGTAATTTAGGTCATGGATCACACAAAAAAATCAGATCTAGGCTGAAAACTGATTGGACAATCTCAGTCGTCCGATCAAGTACTATTCATATAGTAACTTCGTGATGTTTGATCGACGATCAGACACCACAGATGAGTTCTTCATCATCAAAAATGATAGAATGATTAAAATGATGTGAATTGGAAGTGAAATAGATTGGATAATCTAGGTCGTCCAATCTGTCACTATTCAAACAGACACCTTATGATGTTAGATGAATGATTTGAGGTCACAGATGTATTTCTGAACCCTGAATTACCTTAGATATGATATAAAGTATGAAAAATAACATCCAGCTGCAACCCAAGAGTTGATCTAGATATGAATCATGAGTTCAGACCACTGAACAGTGAAAGTGACTTACAGTCACTTAAGAAGAGTAGTGAATAGCCAATCCAAGGCCATTGGCGTGGATTGGAAATCTAGTAAGTGGTTGCCATTAAATTAGCTATCAACCAATAGCTAATGAAACGCCTTTTGCACAGTAATGAACACTGTCACTTTGCCTCATGCCAAATAGTGTTAGGGAAGCTAGGAGAAGTCCTAGAATTGTATAATTGAACATGTGTTTGTATTGTTACAGAGGTGACTGATAAGGAGCGCGTACGCGAACTGAATGAAGTACTCGCGCCAGTGAATTAGAAGATCTCCAATTGAGGTAGGTGGAATTAAGATTGCTATGATTTTCGATATATATGCATGTGTGTATGAATTTCAAGTATTGAAATGAATCTTTTATGTTTATATGAAAGATAAGATGAATGTGCATGCTAAATTGAATCATGAATAAACGGTTTATGCATAAGCTATGCATTATTGTAAACCAAGTGTGAGAAAATGTAAGACTGATACCAGAAAATTGTGAAGTGGCTCATAAGAGCGAAAGGGGTCGTTATGGTGTGGGCGGGCATTCGGGCTGGACGAGCTACCGGTCTCTTAGGAGTAAAGCCTTGAGGTGTGTCTTTGAGTTTTGTGTCTTTGGGTTTAACCCACTGCGCCAAAGAGGATAATATTGTTTGTTGTGTACTTGATACACACAACAACGGGTTGGTATTTGATATGTAAAATGGCTCGTAAGAGCGAAGACTGGTATCAGGAAATGTAAATAACTTGTAAGTTTGACATGTGATTGCATACTTTGCTTTTTAAAGAATGTGTTCCGTACTGATGCATGGGTATTTCTTCCATCTCGGCATGGATTCATGATTTTGATAATGTTAAATGATTTCAAGTTAAATGATAATTGAATTGTTGTTCGCATGATTCAGCATTGCTAAATTGATCTATATATAATTACCATGATTTCCTTTTATATAAAATATTGCATCTTACTCCACCTACACAAGCGATTGCTTGCTGAGGCATTGCTGTGATTTGCAATGCCTCAAATATAGAGAATAGTAGCAGGTTTAGCATGTTGACAGTATCGTAGAGCAAAGGACACTCAAGGAATAGGAGTTGCTTACTGGCAGGAGCACGCCAACAGAAGCTTGGGAAGAGGACAGGTATAAAAATTGGTCTTTGAGTTGAAGTTGTCATATTAGAAATGAGAAAGAGATTGCACTGTATGTAATTTTGTAAATTTGGAAGAATTATGTGACTGAGTTGTGCTGTGGAGGTTCTGGGTGTGTTGTTTTGAGGTAAACTATTTTTGTTTTGCTAGATATATGAAAAGGAGACAAAGTCTCCATTTATATTTTAAAATTGTCAACAATGTTTATCAGGTACTTCGCAATGACATGCTTTAAATGTCATATGTCCGAAAAATAAAGGAAACTCTGTCGGATTTTTGGTAGAAATGAGCGCTCATTTCACCGAGAATCCTTGTTTTTTATAGAAGAAAAATGACACTCAAGGTATTTCAAAGTGAATTTGAAAGAAAAGATTTTTCGCTGCATTGCACTATTTGACAAAAATTATTTCAAATTAGATCGATCCTACATTAGAAATTAGTTTTTGTTTAAAATTTCATTTGAAAACCCGGGTCGTCACATTAAGGTAGGGTGGGGATGAAATATGAGTAGGATTGGATGGGTGGGATTAGATATAGAGGGCTGCCTACAGTTTTTAGCAAAGAGGAAACAACGACTGCCTTCATGGTCATCTTGAGGTGGGGAGATGCCATTT
The DNA here is from genome assembly GCA_035236585.1 of Warburgia ugandensis. Lineage (NCBI taxonomy): Eukaryota > Viridiplantae > Streptophyta > Magnoliopsida > Canellales > Canellaceae > Warburgia > Warburgia ugandensis. Next base: position 58,595,191 of record CP141128.1, read on the forward strand.
TTTTAGGAGAAGGCATCCCCTCCTTCAAAAATCATTCAACCCATTTGAAATAAGGAAATTGGTTGGTTGGGATGAGGTGAGAGAGATAAAACAAGGTTGTTGGAATGAGATGGGTAGGAAAAGATAGGAAAAACAGGTGAGATTGAGAAAAGTAATTGACTAAGTTGTTTCCTAGGAAGTGAGGATTGGTTGGATGATTTGGAATGGATGTTTAGAAAGGTGAAAGAATCTTAGAAAGGTATGAGTCTTGAATGGAAAGTGAAATTCGTGGTGCATCTTAGTAGTGAGGTTGAAAGTGAGAAAAAAGTGGGAAAAACATGAAAAATGGAAGGGTCACTTCTTATTGGTCCACATACCACCTTATCCTAGAGGAATTTCCCATAATTATCTTTAAAATATCCCCATAAATCCCAAGGATAATTCTTTGGATTCTTCTCCAATCATGGCCTTCCATTTGGCTTAGCTCATGTAGCTTAGATGGCTAACTTTGAGAGCTTCATGGCTAGCTTAGATGGATTTCTTAGCTTAGCTTGATGGCTCAATTCCTTGGCTTTGGTGGTTGGCTTGGCTCCTTAGCTTGTCTCCTTGTTCATGGCTCGAATATGATTAGGTGGCTTAAGTGCCCATGCAAAGGTGGTGGACTTTGCGCTTATGCAAAGGCCCACTTTGGCCACCTTTGGCTTCTTTAATTGTATCCATTGATTGTCCTAAAGATGATTTTGACCTTGATCTCACTTTGGATTGATGATTGTTAAGCTTAGACTCGATCTTTTGATCTTGATCATTCATTTTCTTCTCGATCAATTTCAGATGTCGAATTACCATCTCACTTCCTACAAAAAATTAAAAAATCTAATTAAATATTAGACAAATATGATTAATCACACACTTGCCTTGGATTAGTTTTTTATTGTTTTACTGTAAGGGTATAGGCTATTGTAGGGCAACTGATTCAAATATGGGTCGATCCCACGAGGACTCGACTTGAAGAGATGGAGTTTAAATAAAATTTAATTCTCAAAATATAAAGAAAATAATATAAATCAACTAACAGTGAAATAAAGATTCAAATTTATTTAATTAATGAGAATTATAGAATTCCAAATTTGAAAAGACAAAAAATTAACTAAAAAAACATAAAATCTACTTCCCTAGCTTGATCAAAACCTTCTTCAAATATGATATTAAAAACTTTCATCAACCTTCATCAATCTCTTCAATATGTCCTTGATTAAAGATCTAATGGTTGGATTGTTTAAATTCATCAAAAATTTAAAGATCTGGACTAAAGAAGGATTTTGGGTTTTGAACAACTTAGATTGATTTTTAGATTTTAGATTGAAGATCAGAGATGTTGAATAAGCTAAGAGATGTCCTGAAAATAAAATCTAAAGGTTAGTTGAAATTCTGATGAGAAACAGATAAGGAAATAAAAAGATCTTGTTTGTTAAGGCTAAACCGTTGATTAGGTTAAGCCTTAAACAAACCAACTTGAATTGCAAAGTTCTTGTATCGGCAGAACGGTGCTAAAGAAAAAGACAAAGCTAAGGATATATGGGAACTTTAGGATCAGAGACCAAGGGAAATTTTGGAATTAAGGGAAAAAATTGATTTTTGATGCAAACAGGAAATTGCTGGCCGGAGACGATGAAGCAAGGGAAGAAGAGAAGGAGAGGAAAAAGGTGAGGAGGAGTGGAAGAATTAAGGGAAAATCCAAATTGGGTTTTCTCTTATTGATTGTGGGAGTCTGTTGGCAAAGATAAGCTGGTGAATAGAGAGGCGGGTGTTGCCAGTAAAGGAGTGGTGATGGGCTGGGTCAATGGAGAGCAGGGAAGATGACGGTGATGCTATGTGGAAATGGACCGACTGAGGAGGAATAGGGTGGTGAAGGGGGGAGGGTGGGTCATGATATAGTTTTTGACAGAGGTAGAGACAGAGGGTAGGTCGTGCAGTGATGGGCTAGTTCGATGGAGCCGATTGGTGATAGAGAAGATGCCAGCCAGTGTGCAATGTTGCTGGAAGTAGGGAGAGAATGAGAGAGCAAGATGAGGAGCAGAGGAGGGTGCCACCAGTGTATGAGAAAGGTGGGTACGGGAGAAACTACTATGGTGTACTATAGTGGAGAGAGAGAGATCTGGGTCTATGCTGTCTGGGTTGGTGAGGACAGATGAATGGAGGAGGAATGGTTGATAGAGGATGTGGTGTCATGCAATGGTGAGGTTCACAGAGAGAGAGAGAGAGAGAGAGAGAGAGAGAGAGAGAGAGAGAGAGAGAGAGAGAGAGAGAGAGAGAGAGAGAGAGAGAGAGAGAGAGAGAGAGAGAGAGAGAGAGAGGAGTCCTATGATTACCTCCTACGGTCCAGGGGGATCTTTGGCTGCCTTCCACCTTATAACTATCTCCACCTTCTAAATTCTGTTTATTTCCTTCTCTTCTTGGTTTTCTCTTTTTCTTCTTAGAAAGGAAAAGGTTACATCTACAGGATTTTCTTTCTTATTCCTTTAGGAATCTCCATCTCGTATCGTGGGACATGCATCCTTTTGTTCCTTGATGATGATCTACTCCATTGATTTAATCCAAGTCATTCAATGTTCAATTTGGTTGATATGCACTATACAAAACTAAATTAGATTCATCTTGATCATACTTTAATCCATAGATTAGCTCTTAATGATCATCTGATAGTTAGATTTTTCAAATTAATGGCTAGATGATTAATTAAACTAAAATCAAAATTAAGCTAAAAATTTCAAATTTGATAAGTTAGATGATCTAATTAAATGCAAAGTTAGGGGTATTTTGACCAAAATTAAACACTTAACACACCACCCAACTTACATTTTGCCAGTCTAGAACAAAACATGCGAAAAACCAAATTACAAAATTCTAAAAATTATTTTCAAGTCAACTCCATCTTCAATAAGTCTATCAACTTTAGCATACTAATAAAAATGAATGAAGAATTCAAAACCCTACCCATATGCTAAAAACATTCGACTTAAGCTTAGATCTCAGAGTGAGTGTGTGAGTGTACAATTTACATATAGAATAATCTTTATCTCTAAGTAGGCTTCTAACTTTTGAATTCCATATGAAATAAGTTTTGACCTTATTCCTCACTAATGACATACACTCAAAAATGAAATCTCTTAAATAAAGGGTTCAAATCATATATCTCTTTTAAATAAGTGACCAGTGTCATTAAAAACAAATTTATCTCACATATACTCATGATGGAACAGAAGTTGCTAAGGAATTTTATTTTTGATCAATTTAGAAAAGATAAGATGCCATTACCTTTGAATACTTAAAAATACAACTCTCTAAATCCTATTTATTCATATCCTCATCATAACTATATTCATCCTAAAATCATTAGGTTTTTAACTAAGATGAAACGTAGGCTTAGGACATGGTACCAAAGAAAAGGTATAAAGGATATTCAAAATTTCTTCAAAAATAAGTAGAGGTCTTCTACTAAAGTTGGAAATTCTTTCTTTTCTAGTATTGAAGTGAATATTTCTTTTTCCACTTTTTTTTTTTTTTTGCATTCTTCAAGCTTCTTCTTCTTAATTCTTTTTTACACTCTCGAATCTCATTGAAGAACATTTCTTTTCTTGATATTCACTTTTCTACATTGCAAACCAAAAGTATTACGTAATTCATCTCTAACTTATTTTTTAAGGAAAATAGGTAATGGATATATTTATACTAGGTTAATATAGGTAAAGGTAATTTGGGTGAGAAAAGAAAAGGCTTATATAAGAAGGCTTAAATTGGCTAACTAGTGGTAAAAATACTTTTTGGTAGGCTTTATGTCTCTAGGTTAATAACAATGATGGCCTAAATCCTTTTCTAGGATTTATATAATATATTAGATTTAATGAACTTTTAGAATTTTAAAGGTAATACTCTAATAATTCAGGTAATTAGCCAAATTTAAAAGTTGGTGGGATCAAATTTTCTACAAGCACGCTAAAGAAAATTAAGAACATTTATAACCTCTCAAAAGGAATGAATGACTCTAAAACTCACTTAAGTTATCTGTCTTCACTAAATTTCTTTAAGATCTCCATGTTATAACTACAAATCAATTTAGACTATGTATATGCAACTACAAGTATAGATGTGACATGAGACTTTGTTTTCATGAAATACTTTTAAAAATGAGTAAAATGATGAATTAATCATATTCAATTACATTAATAGACTAAAGTTAGCTAGATTATACTTCAGAAAATCAAATTCTCATCATAGTGTAGGAATTAACCTAAAAATTTTCAATTTTTTTAGCAAATTTTTATTTTTTAATTAAGAGAAAAAACTAACAAAAACTAGAATTTTCAAGAATTCTATGCCCTAAATCTAAAAGAAACATTGTCCTCAATGTTTAAAAGGTAGGACCTAAAATGAGTATGGGTGATGCAAAATACAACAAAAATATAAAAAAAAAGTACAAAAGCTAATACAAAGGGATTGCATCCACTCAATCCTGATAAACAAGATCCTCCAAAGTTGTGGCCTCAACTTCTGGATTATCATATTCTAGGAAAGGCTTTAAATGCTGACCATTTAATTTGAAAGAATGATCAGTCCTAGTATCCGTAATCTCGATGGTCCCATATGAAAAAACTTCTTCTACTATATATGGACCTGGAAATAGGTGGAGCTTATAATTGTAAAGAAAAACCTTTTGGTTTGGAGTAAAGGATTTTCTTATTATGTTTTTATCATGAAAAACTTTCATCTTTTCATCATAAAACCTATTACTCTCTTAAGCTTCTTGCATAATCTCTTCCAACTCATTAAGTTGGCATTTTCTATGTGAGCCTACTTTATCCATATTGAAATTAAAGGTCTTTATTGCCTGGTAAGCTCTAATTCCATAGGAAAATGGCAAGCCTTAACATATACAATACAATAGGGAGACATACAAATCGAGGTTTGATGTGCAGTCTTGTAAGCCCAGAGCATATCGATCAGTCGAAGAGACCAATCCTTACACTCCGGATTAACAGTCTTTCGAAGAATTTCTTTTATGGCCCAATTAGATACTTCTACTTGTACACTTATTTGTGGGTGATGTGATGTTGCAACTTTATGTGTAATGTTATATTTTTTCATAAGTGCTTCAAATGGTTTGTTGCAAGAGTGTGCACCATTATCACTTATAATGGCTTGAGGGGTCCCAAATCTAGAAAAGATGTTTTCTTTTAAGAATTTAAGAACTATTTTGTGATCATCATGCCTACATGAGATAGCCTCAATCTATTTTGAAACATAATTTATGGCCAATAAGATATAAATGTAGCCAAAAGAAGGTGGGAATGGCCCCATGAAATCTATGCCTCAACAATCAAAAACTTCTATAACAAGTATAGGGTTCAAAGGCATCATATTCCTACAGTTTATTCCTCCTAACTTTTTACATCGCTCACATGATTTACATAATGCATGTGTATTTAAACAATGACGGCCAATGGAAACCACACTACAAAATCTTTGCAGTTGTTTTCTCGGCAGAAAAATGGCCATTGCATGCTTCTAAGTGACAAAAGAAGATGACACTATGTTGTTCTAAATTATGTACACGTCTCCTAATGATTTGATCTGGGCAGTACGTAAACATGTATGGATCATCCCAGAAGTAGTGCTTAACATTGGAAAAGAATTTTTACTTTTCTTATTTATTCCAATGTTCAAGAATCTTCTCTGTGACTAAATAATTTACAATATTAGCAAACCAGGGAGCATGGGAAACATGAAAAAGTTGTTCATAAGGAAAAGTGTCTTCAATTGGTAACTCATCTAAAGGCTTTGTTAGGGCAAGGTGAGGAAAATGGTTAGCTACAACACTCTCTACTCCCTTCTTATCTTTTATTTCAATGTGAAAATCTTGGAGTAAAACACTCTATCTAATTAGTCTAGGCTTAGCATCTTTCTTAGAAAGAAGGTACTTAAGGGCCAAATGGTAAGTGAATATGACTATTTTAGATCCAACCAAGTAAGACTTGGATTTATCCAACATGAAGACAACTGCTGAGAGTTCTTTCTCTGTAGTGGAATAGTTTATTTGGGTGTTATTTAAGGTCCTACTAGCGCAGTAGATGACATGTAACACCCCTAATTTTTGTAAGGAGATTGAACAAATAATGAAATTGAAAATTTCAAGGAAATTCAGGCTAGAATATTGGGGTTACTAAAAATACACTTCTCACAGGAGTGGAATCAAGAGATAAGACATGTATAATTCAAAACATACTCGACGATCCCTTCAGAATGACTGTAAGCACTACAAATTCTGAATTCAAATGAAAAACCTTTATTTTTCTCCATTTTTAAGTATAAAAGGGTAAAATAGTAATTTTACAAACAACCATGACCTAAGACATCAAAATTTGGAATGTACTTGGAAATAAGAATCCAACGCCACTAAGTATGCTCAATTCCAAGCCCGAGAGAATAAAATGGATTTTTCTCCATAAAAGAGCAAAATAATCTTTTCACACATCCGTGGGGACCATAAGGGACCCACAAAGGAATCCAATGGCTGGAAAAATGTGCAATCATCAGTCAAACCACTACCACTTGCTAGTGGAGAAGGAGATGGCGGTGGGAATCCAAAGACAATTTAATATAAAAAGAAATGAAACATTATAATTGCATATAATCATGAAAAACACCCAAAATGCCTATAAATACCTCAAAAAAATTCCCAAAAATGTTCACAAAATTCCCTAGCCTCCTCCAAAATTTTAGTTCAAAAACTCCTCCCCCTTCTCTCTCTTCTCTCTCTTTTCTTCATTCTTACACACTCTCTCTCTCTCTCTTTCTCTCTAATTGGAACAAGAAACATAAATTTAATTAGGCACTCTATTCCAACTTGAATCTCATAAATCCCACCGTCCAGACAACCCTAGATGCTCTTATCTACAAAACCCCCAAATCAATTTCAAAATCCAACGACAAAATCAAGGAAAATCACAAAACAAGGGACTATTGGGCTATATTATCATCAACGAGTATTTTTCTCAAATTGGGCTTCAAATCTAAGTTGTTTCTCCAATAAGGTAGGTGGAACTACTTCTCAGTTTTGGATGACCAAACCCTTCAATTCTGGATCTGAGCCCTCCAATTGATCCAGAAGGGTCCGAAACCCCTATGATAGAAGTTTTAATAAATTTTAAAGAGTTTTGAGCCCTTAATTGTAAAGGAATTGATTGGACGGTCCAAATGGACTGTGCAGTCTTCCTCAAGAGGATCGGCTCCTAGGACGCTCTACGAGACTCGTCACGAAAACGGCCCTATGGGAAAAATTTTGCACCAATTCTGATCTCAATTTAACTCCAAATTGAGATAAAAAAAAGTTAGGATGGATTCCTTGTGATGAGTTGAACCTACTAAACTTATAAAATTTATATTTTGAAGCATGTAAAATTCAGTTAATAAAGAAAAGTGTTACTAATTCTTATGATTAGTAAAAATTGGAATGATCAAACTATATAATTTTGGTACATTGATGATCTTGCAACTGTAAGACATGGAATCAATGGTTAGAAGTGACAGATCTATGTTTAATTAAGAGATCTAGCCTTAAAATAGGAAAATCCATAAAAATGAATGGAAATTTCCTTGATCAAGGATGATTGGACAGTATGGATATATTTGGATGAAGATATTAAGTTACTTCATATGGATTTATGGATTGGATGATGATGATTTGGGATAGATTAAGATCTCTTCCCTTAAATTGGATAAAAGGACTTAAGATCTTCTTAATCGAGTGGACCAAGAAAGATTAGATCATTGGATGAGATGCATCAATGATCTAATAATGAAATTCTATTAAGAAGATGTGTTAGATCTAAAGGAAAATGAAAGATCAAGATCTAAACCCTAAAAGAGATGAAAAATGAATTAGAATCAACTAAGACCGTTGGATCATGATGGATAGTTAGGGCATATTTGATTTTTATTTAAATTGTTGAATGTTATTATAATTGTCTTGTATTGCTTAGTAGATTTAATTGTAGATTTATTTATTTATGCTTTAATGCTTACGTAATGAAAATTACATTGAAAACGTAATTAAATGAAATTAGGATGGAAGGACATTTATGTGAAATGAATGACATGAACTTAATGATAGTAAGGGCCATAGTTAGTAGGATAATATAAGGAATATAAATTCTTTGATCCAAATTAACAGAATAATGAAACTCCATGAATGAAATTTTAATGTTCATGGATTTAATTAAAATCAATTAGAAAGAGTACTTAGGGTTAACATGCTCATGGAACCTTATGAAAGGATGAGTTAAGGTCACCCTAGTGGACAATGAACATGGTGGTCAAGGAGATTCTCTAATAGAGCCACATTCTTCCCCCACCTTCCATTGATGCTTGTGAGGTCTAAATGCCTCCTTATATGAGGATTGAAGTAACCACTTTGTGTTCAACCATTCAACTAGTAAGTCTTAGCCAATTTGACATAAGAGGAGCTGTTTATACTTAGGATAAAATAAGCTACCCTCAACCAGTAAAACATTAACTAGTTGAATAATAATAAGAGCATAAAAGGTTAGTAAATCATCTAATCCTAATAAAAATAGTAAGTAAGATAAGGATGATCAAACAAGATCCAGATGAACTTGAATGATAAAAAACAATAAGAATACTAATATCGTATTGTATTGTATTTAGTATGTATGTGTAGAAAAATATAAATAGAGAACCCAAATCTTTGATCAAACATGATGCAAGAAAAGTTAGGGCATCCCTTATAGGATAACCTAAATACATGTAGAATGAATACTTGGATGGATGAATACTTTTATACATATGGTTTGACAGATGTATGAATCAAGATCATGATGGATAATATGGAATAAATACCACTTGAGGTGTATGGATCAAGATATGATACCACTTTGAGGTAGGTGGATGTACAAGTATGTATTAAGGATTCATGTGTATACATACATGATCTTTTGTCTAGAATTATAGACCTTCGTGATATAAGTATACTTGGTACCTTAGCATGATAATGATCCAATCACATGATCCAACTAAGTGATCCAACCATACGATCTAACTAAGTGATCCAACCTCATAATCTAATTCAATTGATCCAATCTAATGATCAAATCAAATGAGGTGATGGTAATGAGATGTGAAGACTAAGAAAACCCTAAGAATAGGGCATAAGAAACATTCTAGCCTTAGTTAAACAGACACATCGTTTGATATGTACAATGTATTTAACATACAAGCATGGTGGCTTGTGATTTTGTTTTACAGAGTGCTAGGACTAGGGATGCTATGCTAAGGAAGTAATGAGGGTTTGGCCACCCGCTTCCTGAAACTTATATGATGGAGACCATGCCCAAAGAGAGGTTAAATGTCGGGTGGGGCAATCATGGGATGGCAACCATTGTGACAGCTAGGGTTCCCCCCTTGCCAACCTAGATTTGTTATTTCCATAGTTGATATCAGTGGATTATTATACAGTTATCCTGGTGTGTTGTATGGATTGAGAAATTGAGACTGTGGCATATTAGTCCTAATGTATTTTTCATTATGATGCACATATGATAGGCATAGTGTAATGCCATGGCATGATGAGATGCCATTATATGAGTTCTTGGAAAGAAAATCCCCATATGAGGATTGGTTGAATATTGAATCCTAATTTATCATATACTACATAAATAACGTGTATATACTCTTTATTGTGATAACTCATGAATAGGTAACCATGATGGAATAATGACTGAGGTATGTATTCTTATATTAGTGAAGTAGTATATTTTTGTGTCCCCTACCAAACATAGCTTGCTGAGGTATTGTAAATGTTTCAATGTTTACAATATCTCAGATACAGAAAAGGAGGGTTAGGAGCTCAAGACTGTAAAAGACTTAAAAAGATTTGGAAGAATAATCAACCAGGGTATACCCCTTGAAGACATGTATTTTTATTTGAGAGCATTGTATTGTATTAAGAGTTTTTAATGTATGGTGAGGTTTAAACTTTGGATTATGTAATTTGGACAAGTATTGTACTGATACCGGGCTATTCTGTGAACTGCTGGATGGATTTTGAAATTTAATAAAATTATATTCCTTCAATGGAATTTTATCTTGTATAAAAATTCTACTTATGTTATGTATGAGGTGATGACTTGGGTTTTTCAAAACAAGTTTTAAAGAAAGGAATTTTTGTTGTTTTGTTTTGCAAATTTTTTTTACTAAGGGCACCCTACCTTTGAAAAATGTATTATAAAGTGTGTTACAAAAACCGGGTCGTTACAGTTGGTATCAAAGCCATTCATCCAATCATGGTACAATAACCTTATGTCCAATATAAAGATGACAATCCAATTAGAGGATGAGAAATAGTGAGTGAATAAGAAATAAGTTATTATTTGATGAGAATGAGTTATGTGATCAACTCATTAGTTAAGAATGAGTATAGAAAGAGTTGACTCATTAGTAAAGAATGAGTAAAGAAAGAGTTGACTCTTTAGTGAAGGATGAGTATAGAAAGAGCTACACTCCTTAGTTGAAGATGAGTATAGAAAGAGTTAAGTATAATGAAGGAATAGTATAGCACAAGTAGATATTACTTAGTGAAAGGACTCGAAATACTACTTAGTAAGCAAGAATCCTAATAGAGGGAATAGTAAGATATAGAAACCAATAAGGAAAACATTACAATAGATAAATATGTAATGTATAATATTCAAGTCTCACCTAAATCCCTAAGTAAACATACATATGTAGAAATAAAGAACAGCAATACTAGTACGTATATAACTATTATTACTGCATCCAGTAAACCTGCCCCACTGACCCAAGCGGGCCCTCCTTCGATCACCGCATCTGGTAGCCCTGCTCCCACCACACCTGAGCACCTCTCAGGCAAGCTACACTGGCCAGGCAACCTCATCTCCTCCGATAAAGTCGTCTTCTCTAATGGATTTGGAGTTTACTGTTTTACAGAAGTTTTAAGGAAGTTTCAGGAAAATTTCCACTTTTGCCCATAGGAGAATATTTTAAATTACATGTTCTCATTCCGTTACTATTACTATTCTTGTTTTATGCTATTTCAGTTCTGGTTATTCATGTTCTGTGTTATTCCATAGTTAATCCATGAACTATCTTATTTGTTCCTATTTAACCAAATCAAAGGTTCTGGTTTAACTACTGGAAAACTCTTATTTCTTATATGTTTTAATCCATAATTTCAATTAAATTTTAGAAATTGTTTTTAGGATAGTTTTCAGTTTAATTATTATTCATGATCTTCAATTTGGGTTTTGAAAATAGATCTAAGCCATTAATTCTTAAATTCCTTAATTAGATTAGATCTCTGAAAATTTGAAGAATTTGACAAATTCATCCGTCAGATCATTAATCCAGGACATGTTGAATATATTGATAGAGTTTGATCAAAGTTTATGATACCCAAATTGAAGAATTGGACTGTACTTCAACTAGGGAAGTAGATTTTACTTAATTTTTTCTAGTTTTAGTTAAGGTTTTGTTGTTTTTTATTCTGTTCTTTCTAGAATTAGATCTCTAGAATTTTACTGTTAAACTGAATATGAAGTCTGATTTCTTTTTATTAATTTTTGTAAATTAATTTTAATTTTTAAATAATTAAATTTTATTAAAAACTCTAATTTCTAAAAGTGCGTTCTTGTGGAATCGACCCGTGCTTGCATTAGCTATACCACAATAGCCCGCGAACTTACAGAAAACATCAACAAAAATTTCCAAGATCTCATTATTAGAGGCAAATTTGGAGCTTGAAGCAACCTTTGAGGAAATGGAGCAGGGATAGGACATGGGTCAATAGGTGAAGCAGAGTCCTTCTGTTTAGAATTTTCTTTAACTTTAGTTTATTTTTCTCCCTTTCAATCTTTTGTGACTCATCCTTCTCAATTCTTTTACCACTCCTAAGAATGGTGACAACCTTGGTCTGTTCCATAGCAGAGCAGGATGATACATCAGATGTATTAGTGCTAACCACATACACGCCCTTAGGTTTTTCTTGTGGTTGAGCTAAAAACTTTCCTTTTTCCATAATTTGCATCCATTGTGATTAGTTTGTTTCAATTGGACATCTAGTTGAGAAATTTTCCTCTCATGGTTTTGAATGAGTTGATTGTTATTATCCTCTACAGGCCTTTTGGGTGGGGGCAAGTAAAGTCTAGATGAACGAGGTAGATGAGTTTGGTATGGTAGGGCAAGAAGTCCTTGGTTTTGTTGGTGAGGCTAATATGGTTCTAGTTGTGAGATATTTGCAATAGGTCCATTTTTCCAACTGAAATTTGGATGGTTTCTTCAGTTGGGATTATAAGTCTCTGAATATAATGAGAAAGGTCTTTTAGAAATGTTAAGTGCGAGCTTTGATCATGAAGTACCTCTTGGAATGCTGGAATGGTAGGACATTCCTGAGTAAGATGGGTGGTACTTTCACAGATGCTACACACTTGTTTTTCTTTATTCAAGTTTTTCTTTCTCATTTCTATGGCTTCTACTTTTCTAACTAGGGATGATACTCTAGCATTGATTTCATCTTTTTCAAACATGACATACATGCCTCCTCCAGCATTGGTGGTAGTGGGCTTAGCTCTATTTATATGTTCTATTCTTTCTAAGTCAACCTAGGCCTATGCACTTTTAGCTAGCCATTCCAAATACTCTCCCGCATCTAGTTGTATATTGGGAAAGTTACCATTGCACATCATCTCTACAAACTAGCTCATGTCAGAATTTAGTGCTTCATAAAAGAAGCTGATGATGCGTCATGGTTCATAGCCATGATGTGGGAAAGTGAATAAAAGATACTTGAACCTTTCCCAACATTGATAGAATGACTCTTTATCCTTTTGAGTGAAGTTCATGATCTTATGGCGAAGTGTATTTATTTTATGTGTGAGAAAAAACTTTTTCAAGAATTCCCTAGTCATTTCATTCTAGGTTTTTATAGGACTTGCCGGCAGCGTATTAAACCACATTTTAGCTTTTTCCTTTATAAAGAAAGGAAAATTTTTAAGCCTAATAGTATCTAGATCTATATTTTGTGTTCTTTGAGTACTACATATCTCATCAAATTCTTTAAGGTACAAGTAAGGACTTTCACTGTCTAACCCATGGAATTTAGGAAGTAATTGGGTTACTCTTATTTTTAATTCTAAAGCACCAGCCTTCTAAGGACGAATGACACAAGATGGAATACTAGTGCGTGTAGGCTAAAGGTAGTCTTTAAAAGTTCTACCACAAAAGTTTTGATAACCATCATTATTATGCCCATGTTCACTCATGTTGGTCCCACTCCCTATTATTATTTCCTCTCCAATCTCTATTTGGTAGATGACTATTCCTCCTTGCTGAAGGTTGATATTCATCATCCATTACCCCCTGGTCGGTGATTAGTCATTGATGTTGACTAATCTAGTTGTATGCCTTTATGGTCGTACTTGATGAACCTTCTAGTTTTGTCGTGTCTCCAAAAGTGCATACAATGAAAGCTTTTTTTTTTCCTTTATTATTATTATTATTATTTAGAAAGCTAACCTAAATGATGCAACCTAAATTCCTAGAATGATTCACAAACAAAGGCACAATTAAATAATCCTTAAGGCTAATAAGCAACAACATTTTGATTTTCTTAAATTTGTGTGGAGACGATGTTTTTAGATTAGCCTAATCTAAAACTGCTCCTCTCTTTGAAATTTGACTCCTGTTTACCAGTTAGGTTCTGCTCTAAGGTGGTTAATACAATCCTCGTGTCAAGAGGCATTTAGACCTCAACTAATGTCAATGAAGGCATAGGAAAATCATTTTGATTTTAAGACACCCACTATAACCACATTGCATAGTAGCCTCTATATTTCTCTTCTAATTAATTTTAAATTAATTTAAGAGGTAGGGTTGCGCACTTGTGGTGATTATCCTAGGTGGACTAAGAGGTGGTGATGAAATTCACCCTTGATCTTGTGGGGTCGGGTGCCCTTACTAATTAATTTTCACACTCCATGGCAGTTCAATCAATGTATAAATTACTTAAAGCAATAATGTGCCCTAAGAATGGAATTAAAAATAATAAACTAATGCAAAACCTTAAAATACAATAATTATAAAATATGCTATCTATATGCAATTATACTACCAACAATGCAAAATTTCCTAAGTACAACTATACTAAGAAAATAAAGAGAGTAAGGGAAACTTATAGTGGGGTTTTCGATGAATATTAATTGTGGGCCACCTTATCTCACACTTGTCTTGTTTTAATACAACCCATTTAAAATTGAAATTAAAATTACAAGTTACAATATACCTTACTACAAGATTTACTTAAAAAAGGAAAAAGTCCTATTTTAGAAAAGCATGGAAATTATATTTATTTGATGAAGATCCACTTTCCAATTTCTTGAAAAATAAAAATAGCAATAAATACCAAAATTAGAAAATAGACTGATTATGCACAAAGAAAAATTGAAAATGCACCTAAAAATGTTTATAATGTTATAGCAATGCAATTCCTAAAAAAAAAAAATTATTTTTGGATTGTTTGAATTTTTTATTATATTTTATGAAAATTTCATTGCCAATCCCTAGTAACGGCACTAAAAACTTGTTAATTATTTTACTTCAAGTGCACGGGCTATTATAGTGTAGCTGATAAAAGTACAGATCGATCTCATGGGGTCTCAACTTAAAAAGATAGAGTTTAAATTAAATTAAATTGTCAAAAATTAAATAAAATAATAAAATTAATTAATAGTGAAATAAATATTTAGATCTATTTAACTAATGAGAATTACAAAATTCCAAATTCAAAAAATTAACTAAAAAAATAAAACCTACTTCTCCAACATGTCCTTGATTAAAGATCTAATGGCTAGATTATTCATATTCCCCAAAAATTTAAAGATTTGGACTAAAGAAGGATTTTGGGTTTTGGATGACTTAGGTTGATTTCTAGTTTTCATATTAAAGATCAGAGATGTTGAATAAGCTAAGAGATGTCCTAAGAACAAAATCTAAAGGTTAATTGAAATTTTGATGAGAAACAGATTAAGAAATAGAGAGATCTTGTTTGTTAAGGCTGAACCGTTGATTAGGGTAAGCCTTAGTCAAATTAGCTTGGATCGCAGAGTTCTTGGATCGACAAAATAGTGATAAAGAAAAAGACAAAAACTAAGGACATATTGGGAATTTAGGAAAAGAAACTAAGGACTATCGGTTAGAGACAATGAAGCAAGGGGAAGAAGAGAGGAAGAGGAACAAGGTGAGGAGTGGAAGAACGAGGGGAAAACTTGAATTGGGTTTTTTCCTATTGATTGTGGGAGTCTGCTTGCAAAGATAAGCCTATGAACAAGGAGGCGGGTGCTGCAGGTGAAGGAGTGGTGATGGGCTTGGTCGATGGAGAACAGGAAGATGTTGATGATGCTGTGTAGCAATGGACTAGCTGAGGAGGAATGGTGTAGTGAAAGGGGGGTTGGGGGCTGACGGATCCAATAGAGGTAGAGACGAGGGCATGTCATGTAGTGATGAGCTAGTTCTTTGGAGCCAACCGAAGATAGAGAAGATACCGACCTATGTATAGTACTATTGGAAGTAGGGAGAGAGAGAGAGAGAGAGAGAGAGAGAGAGAGAGAGAGAGAGAGAGAGAGAGAGAGAGAGAGAGAGAGAGAGAGAGAGAGAGAGAGAGAGAGAGAGAGAGAGAGAGAGAGAGAGAGAGAGAGAGAGAGAGAGAGAGAGGTGAAGGGCTGTTTTGTGCCTGGCAAATAGAAGAGGTGAGGAGTAGAGGGGGTTGCCGCCATTGTATGAGAAAGGTGGGTATGGGAGAGACGACTGTGGTGTACTACGGTGCAATGAGAGAGAAAGAAGGAACAAGTGAGAGAAAAAGAGAGGAAACAACTGCGAGAAGGGAAAGAAGGAGATTACAAATGCAAGGTGAGATAGAGAAGAGGAGAAGATAGTGAAACGTGAAGATGAGGGAGATTTAGGTCTATGTTGCCTAGGTTGGTGAGGACAGAGGAATGGTGGAGAAACGGTTAACAGAGGATGGGGTGTCGTGAGACAGTGTAGTGCGTAGAGAAGGAGGCAAGGAGCAGGAGAGAGAGAGAGAGAGGGGGGGATACATGAGTGAAAGTGAAGAAGAGGGGTACAGAGGGGTGTTGGGCAGTGGTGAGAGAGGGAGAAGTAAGAGAGAGAACGAAGTGAAAAGGTGTAGATAAAAGGGGAGAGAGAGAGAGAGAGAGAGAGAGAGAGAGAGAGAGAGAGAGAGAGAGAGAGAGAGAGAGAGAGAGAGAGAGAGAGAGAGAGAGAGAGGGATGGTAGAGGAGTCCTGATGCTGCATCCTACGGTCCAGATAGGGCGGGGATCTTTGGCTGCCTCCACCTTATAACTATCTCCACCTAAATTATGTTTGTTTTTCCTCTCTTCTTGGTTTCCTCTTTTTCTTCTTAGAAAGGACAAAGTCATATTTGCAAGATTTTCTTTCTTATTCCTTTTGGCATCTCATCTTTTATCATGGGCCCCATGCAACCTTTTGTTCCTTGATGGTAATCTAGTACATTGATTCAATCCAAGTCATTTAATGTTCAATTTGGTTGATCTGCAATATACAAAACTTGATTAGATTTATCTTGATCATACTTGAATCCATAGATTAGCTCTTAATGATCATCTGGTTGTTAAATTTTGCAAATTACAATTAGATAATTAATTAGAACTAAAATCAAAATTAAGCTAAAAATTGCAAATTTGGTCGGTTAAATGATCTAATTAAATACTAAATTAGGGTTATTTTGACCAAAATTAAACACTTAACATTAGCTTCTGATCATAATATAAAAAATTTGGCCTTTTTAGTCAGACATGCATGTATTACGAATTTTGGTCAGAAACCCTATTTTACCCCTATAAGTGATAACACATGAGCAATTAATTGTGTGATTTTTATTTAAAATTAAACCTTCATCAGGGACCTAGATGAGCCCGAAGTGGTTGGATATGCAGGACTTGAGAAAATCAAGAAGACCTCAGATTAAGGTTGCATCGAAGATTTGCTAGAAAGCATGAACATATCTAACCTCTGAGTAAGACTATCAATTTTATCAACCTTGCGGGCTAATGCATCAATTTTGATATATAAATCTAGATAGGTCCCCATCTCATATAAACATATCATTTTTTGAGGCATTAAATTTCTTTCCATTCTAGTTGAATAATCCCATTGTTATGAATCATTTGCAAATGTCTTTAAGAAATTTTAGGCCTCCACATCACGTCATAGAGGCTCCATCACTTGTGGCATTAATTATACATCAATTATGTGGTGTTAGACCTTTGTAAAAGTACTATAATTTCTACCACTTCTCAAAGATGTGGTGAGAACACTTCAATAACAAGTCCCTCCAACTCCCACAACATTCATAGATACGTTCATGTTCTTTCTACTGGAACTTTATTATCTCCCTCCTTAAGGCATTAGTTTTGTGAAATGGGAAAAACTTATTTAGGAATTTCTTGGATGGTTGATCCCATGATGTGATGGACCCTACCTCTAATGAGTTGAGTCATGCCATCGCCTTGTCCTTCAAAGAGAAGGGAATAGTTTGAATCTTATGGACATAAAAAAAGTTACAGTACTTGAAGGACAATTAAATTATACAAAGGCAGAATAGTCCCTCAAAGGCTTAACTCTAGTATGATATATGTAAATATTCATTTACAATAAATAAACAAATCACAATTACAAAAAAAAAAAATGGGGTAATTTTTTTTTTTCTTTTGTTTCCATATCGATCTCACATTTCTTAACACTCCCCACTAATAATCATCAATTGAAACAATCCAACTAGATGTTGTAACAATTCAAAATTTTAAATTCCATTTCGTGTAACTTTTGAATTTTATTTTAAATGAAATGCGAATTGGGAATCCCCAAGTTTTAAATTTATTGAAATTGTCTTTTTGAAAGACATTAAGTTGACCCCCAAAACCTCAATAGTTGGAATGTATATGTCCAGATAATTCTAATGACACTAATTTTGGGTGAAATGGAGATTAGGTGAAAAATCTCAAATTTTTACTAATTTAGGGGATCAAAATTGATAACGGCACCCCCATTTTTTTTGGTCCGTGACTTGGCAGATAGACCTACATGGGTAGTGCGGCTTAACATGCATCGTCCAGCTATCCCACATTGGGCGGCTACTCAAAACCAGAAAAGAATGGGGGACATCGGAGGAAGGGAGAAAACCGGTGTGCGCCCTCTTGCTCAAACCTCCTCAACAGCGTCCAACCCCTTCGATCAGACCCCCCCTCTCAACAGTGAGCTCCCCTCTGTTAAGAACTCCCACCAATGCTCACCCATTTTCTTTAGCGGTGATTTTCTTCTTTGGTGAAACCCCTTTTCTTTGACAAGCGTAATTGAAGCTCGAAAAACCCCATTCACTACAACCCCTACTTCTCTGGCCAGATGCGCATTCCCTTTTTCCTGATGCTAACAGTGGAGTAGATGTTGGCCCTTCTCTTTCCTTCAAGGTCTAGTTCCAGGCAGTGATCAAGCTAGGGGCTATCTGCCACTGCCAAAATTCCCTTCCTCTTTTCTCTCTTTCCCTTTCTCCCTCCCTCATTGTCTTGCTCTCTTTCTGCTGGTGCATCCCGACTTGCATGTCAAGGCCATCTTGTCCTCTCTCCCCCCTTTCTTGCTCCACTGGTGATGCCCAACAGGTTGTGCCCAAAAACTCATCTTACCTTTTCGCTTTGTCGCTACTACTTGACGGACAAAACGACGTTGGTGTGCCTATTGCTTCTCCCTGACGACCTTGCCTTTCCACCTCCATTCTGTCACTTGTAAAAAATCACTGAGAACAATATGCACATAGCCCAAAATGACTCAAATTGAAGATTTGAGCTATTCATTGCGCTCCCCTCAATGTTGCAAACAAAACCCCTCAAGAAATTTGATGATCAGAGTTAATCCAACAGAGATCCAGTTGCAACAGTGATGTGTGGCTATGATCGTGCTAATCTACGATGATTCGCCACAATTCACAATGATTCGACGTTTCTAGGACCTATTGAACTTGGTAAGCATCCGCCCTTATCCTTTGTTGATTATCGTTTTTACAATTAAAATGTTTAGACCTATGTTTCAAAATGCATAGATTTAGATCCCAGTGCTGATCCAACTATTAATTTTTTAATCCATGCTTAGAAACACATGAATATAGACTTAGATTAGTTTAGATATAACAGAGACCATTTATCTAAACCTGAGGCCAATTAACTATCTTGGCCGTCTGATTAGGCATTATTAGAATTTTGTAAAAATAGAAAATTTGAACAAGGATTATCTAAGGCAAATAAAGTTAAGCCAATTCACATCAATCAATGATTGTTTGAGACTTGATCGTTTGTGAATAGTAAGTTTGAAGATGGATAGTCAAGATCAACCCTAAATTTTGGTCGATCTCATTCACAAACATTAAGATAATGACTGTTAGAGAAGGGAAACACTATGATCACCCTCAAAATTTTGAATCAAATTCTGACACGCTAGAACAAAATCTGTGATCATTGGATTAAGACTTTAAACACTATATTAGACCATCATCACTGTTATTTAGTGATTGGGATTGCTGGTTTCCAAAACTATCTCTTTGAAAATATATAGATGATAAATCTACATATACTTAGGTGGATCTAAACTGTTGATCAATAATCAATAGCACGGATCAGATGATTCCAGGCTTGATGGATGTCTAATCAGCAATCCATGGTTGAGAATATAGATTAGCAACCTAAACGACTGACACCATGAGATCTACGGATGTATTAAATGTAGAATTATAGGAATCTAATGATTTGATGATCAAGATCATTAGATCATAATTAGATTTAAAAATCTAAACGTATGCATGTGTATTAAAAATAGAAATTTCATATGCTGTATAGATTAAGGTGCAATTGGATTGACTTGGAAGTGTATTTTCAGTAAAAGCCGAAGGAGGTGTGAACTGATGAGAAGCACCACATGAGCTAGGCAGATTAAGATTGCTCTCTTAGAAAGCTTAATAATTGTTATGTTTTGATAAAAATGAATTAATGCATGTAATGATTTACATGTATTATCTTTAATTTCAATGTTGTTAAAGCATGTGAAAACTTAGTTATTTTCTCATGTACATTTAACTTCAACAAATTTGAAATGGAATGACTAAATTTAAATTGAAAATGCAAATATTTCCCTAAATGTAACATCCAAACAAAAGATTGTAGACTACAATCTTTGACCGAAACTTATTATATATACATTTAGTTGATGATTGAAATACTTAGAAACATGATTTTCTTTTGTACTAGCTATAGATGAGAAATAAATTTGAAATGCTAGGTTTATCCAAATTATAACATCTGCTCACCTTGGTTGAAACATACACTTACATCTAGTGAACATTGTACTACCTTAACATGGTTTCACCTTACACATGCTACTGACACGTAGTACGGAATGCTAATGAGCATGTTAGTGACAAAATATAGATTGTGGCATTACTCATATGTTTTGAATTATAGGGAGACCTACGCAACTTGCTAAAAGAAGTCATACTAGTAAACTAATATCTTAAGAATGATTTAATGATTGATCTCTAGATAGAAGATAGTTTAAGATGTTAAACTCATAATTGCACTCATGACTAGAAGCTGAAGGAAAGAATCCTAAGGTCTTTATAATCAAGAGATGGAATAACAATTTCATTATCAATAGCCATTAACGAGGTTTATTTTAACCTGATTTTTACTATTATTGTTGAAATGGTTTAGCTACAGGTAGGTTTGATTTTGAAAGATCATACTCATATCAAATGATTCACATTTATGCTTAGAAAGGATCTCTAAATTTCATGGACAAACAGAATAGATATTTACATGCTCTAGCCTAGACCCATAACATGTTTGTCATTATTCATGAGACTTTATCACTAGTTTGACTATGTTCCACTTAGCGTCATTCATTTTTATAATTCTTTAAGGATCCATTCTTTATAATCATTTCTTGGATGCATTGTTGAATGATTGAAAGCATGTAAGAGTTGCATTATCTTTTATAAGATAACTACTTGCCCTGAGGTATGAACTAATCATGCATGGTAGGACACTAGTTGTTTTGATGTGGATATTGGATGCATGATTTGGGGGACTTGAAGTGCATTATCTAATGAATAATGAAGGCATATTTTGAAAGCTTATGTAAACATGTTGTCATAGATTGTTAAGGATATGGGTTGCAAAGGTTCTTATACCTTGGAAATGAATATATTTAAATGTTTTCTCATAAGAATTTCAAATTGCAGTTTATTCTCATATAATGGTTCTAGAAATATTAATTGATTTATGTTTTGGGTAGGTACTCTTTGAGTGGTCATAAGACAAGTGCTCTAGAGCAACTATAAGTCTTAGAGATTGATTATGGATATGCTATTTGATTTATGCTTTAAGCAGGCACTCTATGAGCAGCTGTAAGTCCTTGTGATATGGATTTCATAGATGTTTTAGGCAAGCACTCTATGAGTAGCCATAAGTTCTAGAGAAGTTATTTGACTGATGTTTTAGGCAAGTGCTCTACAAGGTACTATGAGTCCTAGAGATGCTATTGATTGATGTTTTTAGGCAACCACTTTATGAGTCATTGTAAGTCCTGGGTATATGGATTTTCACCAGCATTTTAGGTAGGCATTCTATGAGTAGCTGCAAGCCCTAATAGTTATGGATTTATTGATGCTTTAGGCAGGTGCTCTATGAGCAGTTGTAAGTTTTGATGGTTGAGGCTTCATTGATGCTTTCGACAGATACTCTCTGAGTAGCTGTAAGTCCTGGAGAGTCGATTTTTATAACAATTATTTCATTTTGGAGATGTTATTTGATTTATGCTTAAGGCAAATTGCATTACGAGCAGATATATGCCTTAATGGTTATGGTTTAATTGATGGTTTTTGGAAGCGTTGTACAAGCAACTGTAAGGCTTGGTGGATTTGTATTTCATTGTTGCTTCTCGTAGTCACACTATGAGTATCCTTATGTCCTAGAGATGTAGTTTTGATTGCTATTTTTGGTAGGTTCTTTACAAGTACTATAAGAGTCGGAGGCATGCAAGCCTTGGGTAGGAGTAAGACTTGGAGGCAAGCATGTCTGGGACAGCCGTAAGACTAAGGTGTGTGTGCTGCATGCCATTGTAAGTCTTGGAGTGTAACAACCCCAATTTTTGTAAATTGATTAAGAAAACAATTTAGTTTGAATTTTTAGAAATTATGGGCTAGAATATTAGGTTATTGGAAATTCTCTTTTATAGAAATTAAAAAATAATTTAAAACTTAGAAATTATGAGTGTACTCAAAAAATCGATTGAAATGACACTAAGTACGTTCAATTCTGAGTTTAAATGAAAAATCCCTAATTTTCTTCAATTTTATGAATAAAAGGGTAAAATGGTAATTTTCCCTATAACTGAGATATAAGACATCAATATTTAGAAAGTACTCAGAAATACAAATTCAACGCCACTAAGTACGCTCAATTTTAAGTTCAGGAGAATAAAATGAATTTTTCTCTATAAAAGAGCAATATGGTCCTTTCACACCCTTGTGGGGCTCACAAGGGGCCCACAAACGAATCCAACACCCAGAAAACATGTAATGAGTGGTCAAACCACTATTAGCTGCTAGTAGAGAAGGAGGTGGTAGTGGAGGATCTAATGTTAATTTAATATTTAAAAGAATTAAAACATAATTATTACATGTAATTATGAAAAATAAAAACACCTATAAATACCCTTCCAAAAATCCTCCAAAATTTTTCATTAAAATTCCCACAAAATCATCTTGCTTTCTCTAAAAAATCAGATCTAGATTCCTTCCCAAAATTTCAAAACTCTCAAAAATATCCCTTCTTGCACTTTCTCTCTCCTCTCTCTAATTGGAACAAGAGACCTAAGTTCAATTAAGCACTCTATTCCAAATTGAATCTCACAAATCCCATCGTCCATACAATCCTAAAATACCTTATCTACAAAACCCTCAAATCAATTTCAAGATCCAACAGTTCAATCAACGGGAAATCATAAAATAAGGGACTATCAGGCTATCTTATCATCAAAGGGTATTTATTTCAAATAGGGCCTCAAATCTATGTATTTTCTCCAATCAGGTAGGTGGAACCACTTCTTATACTTATTTCTTGTTGTTTTATGTAATTTTTATTTTTCTATAATTAGTTTTAGGTTAAAATTTATAAAAATAAAGTAACAACTAGAACCCTTCAATTATAGATGATGGAGGGCTCATATGGAAAATTTGAGCCATCCAATCGATCCAAAAGGGTCCAAACCCCTAAGGTAGAAATGTCAAGAATTTTTATTAAGTTTTGAGCCCTAAATTGAAGAGGATTGATCAGACAGTCCAAAACGGATTGTCCGATCTCCCAAATCGGATCAGATCTGACACGCACTGCGAAATGCGGCACGAAAACTCGCCCTGCATGAGCGTTTTCGCATGCACGTGCCGCGTGGGATGTCATCCAAACAGGACGACCGTACGACAACGCTGGTCACCGGGGGAGCGTGTTATGTGTGCATCCTGGTGACGGGTGCGCGACGATCGCTCTGCCCAATCAAATCTTGGCCATCAATTCCATTAGGCCTAGATCAAATCTAGATCCCAGGAACGACTATGAACTTCACAGTTCAATTGTGGAGTCATCTGAACTCCAAATTGAGATCGAAAAGAAGCTATAGAAAGCTTATAACTTCCATCTTCTTATGAAATCATAACATTTAGAAATTTCTTTATGAAACTTTTTGTATTTAAGAATTAAGCTTCTAATTTTTGTGATCTTTAAGATCTAAGATGATCAGATCTTGGGGATCTAATTTGCTGATGATATAATGTTGAAATAAAGTGATGGTCATGATTTATTTGGACAGATCTACGATAAATTGAAGGATCTAACCTTTATGGTAGAGAAACCCTAAAAATACAAAGGGACTCACTTGATCAATAAGATCAAGTATGATCAGATTCTTAGGATGGATTGAATGAATGATATTATGATGGAATCCATTGAAATCATTGATTGAATATGACCAAAAACAAAGGAATATGATCATGGACTTGAATGGAGTGAAAGCCTTAAAATTAATTAAACCCTTGATTTAAAAGGAAAAGACCTAAGATCTAATGGTTAGATCATAAGTAAAAGCTTTAATAATGAGAAATGGGTCAGCTTGAGTTATGCATTGATTTCATTTGATTTATTTTATGAATATAGGATCCATGATAGATTATTTTAGCATAACTTTATTTCAAATGTCCATAAAATTAATCATGAATGATGAATTATAACTTAGGACCATATTGGTATGATTTCATGCAATTGTAACTTAGGACAATGCTAGGATTTTATGTTGGATTAGACTATGGTATGAGATGGTACCTTAGGTCTATGATGGTTTAATTTGAGTTTATTGGATAAAGTACATTAGTTAGAAATCATGCTAGTGTAATCTTAAGTACCTTATACCATTATCATTGGTTGTTCAATTATGAAGTTTTATGCTTTAAAGTTATAATTCATTTATGGTTAAATTTTATTAGTAGATTTAATTATTAAAGTAGTTATGAGATAAAAAGCATAAAACACCAAAAATGGAATCTAATAAGAAAGCAAAGTTTCATGACACAAATAAGAGTGAATTATTTGACTTGGACTTAATTAGTAAGGGTTATAATTAGTAGGACAATATAAGGATTATCAAATCCTTTGCCCAAACTAGGAGAATAATAAACCCCATGAATGTCATTTTAAATGTTTGTGGATTTAATTAAAATCAATTAGAAAAAATACTTAGGGTTAACATGCTCATAGGAACCTTATGAAAGGTTGAGCTAAGGTCACTTTAGTGAATGTTGAACATAGTGGTTAAGGGGGTTTTCTAATAGAGCCTCGCTCTTCCCCCACCTTTTGTTGACATTTGTGAGGTCTAAACGCCTCCTTACATGAGGATTGAAGTAACCACTTTGTGTTCACTCATTCAGCTAGTAAGCCATAGCCAATTGGAAATAAGAGGAGCAGTCTAGACTTAGGCTGAAATAAGTTATCTTCAACCAGTAAAACATTAACTGGTTGAATAGTAATAACAAAAGCATAAAAGGCTAGTCAATTATTTAACCCTAATAAAAATTGTAAGTAAGATAAGGATGGTCAAACAAGATCCATTGGATCTTGAATGATCAAGAACAATAAAAAGAAATAAAAACTTCTTGATGATGATGATATATATATATCTTGTAATTTAGATCAAATAGAATAAAAGATCTTAGATCAGATAGAAGATTTGAATCCTTGATCAATTATAATTCAAGGAAGAGAACATAGATCATCTTCCTTAGGGATGATCAAACAACTAAACTTAGATCAAAGAAGAATTAAATGATAGAAGATTTGAGCCATTGATCTTTATCAATAAGTATAAATTGTTGATTAATGGATTTATGAAAGATCAAGATCAAAGAAAGGAATACACAAAGAATAGAAAATACTTAGATCTGAAAGATTAGAAGATCATTCTAACCATTAGATCTATTGATCAATAGGATAAACACTATCTGAGAAAGATAGATCATAATAGGACACAAGATCTAGATCCTTTATATCAAAGAACAAGATTAGACAAAGAATATAGATAGGATAAAAAATATAGGATTATTCAGATTGTATATATATTGATAGTATGTATGGAATAACATATTACATATATCAGTAAGGATCATGGAAGATCTAAAGAGATGGATTACTACTTGAAGGTAGGAGGATTTTATGAATGCATCTACATAAGAAGTACATGTTGTATACATGATCTTATGTCTAGAAATGTTGACAAGTATAATGTAAATACTTGTATTAAACCCATTGAAAACCCTTATAATTTAACCAAAACACATATGAAATGGTTAAGTTAGAATTGAGGAAAACTCTAAGTGAATAGGAAATTAGAAAGTATTCCAGCCCTAAGTAAACAGATGGATTGTCTGATACATATGAGAATTACTTTACATACAAGCATGGAGGTTTGTGGTTTTGTTTTAAACAGGCATAGGCCTAAGGATGCTATGCTAGGATAGTTAGTAGGGTTTGGCCACCCGCTCTCTGAAACTTGTTATTATATGGATACTAAGCCTAAATGAGGCTAAAAGTCAAGTGGGGCAATTATGGGAAAGCTGCCACTGTGACAGCCATGGTCCTCCCCATATGGACGTGGATATTGTGATTTCCACCAAGGATGGTATAGGTGGATTATTGAGTAGTTATCCGGGCGTTCTAGTACAGATTCTAACTACATGCATAGTAGTCTTTTGAGTATTTTTGCATTATGATGCATAGCATAGTGAAATGCCTTACGATATGGCATGATGAGATGTTGGGTAATCGTGGATTACTGCTACTACCCAAATGAGGCAGTATTTCTAATAGAGTCTGGTTGATTTATCAACTCAGCATAAGCTGGATATGATTGTGTTTTGAGATATTAACTATTTTTCACGCTTTTGACCATATGTATATATCTATACACAATATATTGTATGTATGTGTAAGGACGTACCTATATGACAAAGTAAAGAGATTGATCAATGAGCATGAATAATGGGATTATGAAGTATTAGAATTATACTATCAAATTATTATGCTTCTTGAATCCCCTGCCAAGCATAGCTTGCTGAGATATTGTAAATGTTAGAATGTTTATATCTCAGATACAGAGAAGGAGAATTAGGAGCTCAAGATGTAAGAAGACTTGAAAGAATAATCAATCAAGGTATATCCCTTGATGACATGTATTTTATTTGAGAGCATTGTATTGTATTAAGAGTTTTTAATGTATGATGAGGTTTGAAGTTTGGATTATGTAATTTAGACAAGTATTGTACTAATACTCGGGTTGTACTATGAACCATTGGATGGATTCTGAAATTTAATAAAAGTATATTCCTTCAATGGAATTTTTATCTTGTACAAAAATTCTACTTATGCTATGTTTGAAGTGATGACTTGGGTTTGTCAAAACAAGTTTTAAAGAAAAGAATTTTTGCTGCTTTCTTGGATGCATGATTTGTAAGCTAATTTCTTGGATGTATGATTTGAGAACTTATAATTTCGTCATGAGCATTTATTTGAAAATATCATGAGCTTTTTTATATATGATAAATTATCAAAATTCATTGATTATGTAAATCATGAATTACATGTTAAAATGGCAACTTATTCTACCTACACAAGTGCAAGCTTGTTGAGAGATTATAATTTGTTAACAATGTCTCAAACCTAAAGAATTAGAATGGGAGGATGTACAGGTTGAGCTGAGAACATGAAAGTGAAATATGGGGTTAAAATTATAGAGGATTGGGATTTTCAGTATCTGAAGGGTGAGCTTTACCACTTGAGATTAGCTTTATGATTTATTAGAGAAGGTGAATGTATATTTACTTTCATATAGTGGACTCATTTGTATAATGTGAAATGTAATGTGATGTGGTTGTGCCTGGAGGTTCTGAGATGTGATCAATTTTAATATTTTTCCTTTTTCCTTCTAAACAATGAAAATGATTTGTGTCTATCAAGTGTTCCACATCGCATGCGTTAAATGTCGTATGTCCAAAAAATAGAGAAAACTATCAAATTTTCAGTAGGAATGAGATATTCATTTTGTTATAAAACTCGTGTTTGTGTAAGAAATGATACTTGGAATTTTTAGAAACACTTTTAAATGCACAAAAATTATTCATTATTTTGTTTTTTTTATAAGAATTTCAATAAGGGATATCTTGAATTTTGAAATAGTATTTAAAGAGTATTTTGAAAACTACCACCAGTATGCAAGGCTTACTATATAGAACTAACTACCACTAGTGTGCAACTAAATTATATACACAACTTAGTTATGCTAGGAAATGTAAGGAACTTAAAGCCCTTACAATTGGGTTCTCGATAAAGTCTTCTCATACAAGGGTGAATCCATGTACATACTACCTCCTCTTCTAAGTTAGGATGGTCAACTCCTAACCTTTATTATTACAACCCTTTTATTTGAATAAATCATGACAAGAAAAAAAAAAAAAAAAAAATACAAGCTCGATCTCAATACAATTCGCTCAATATAAAAAAATGTGTGATCTATCTTAAAATCTCCTTCAAGTCCTTCTCCAAGTTCCAGTAAAGATAAAAATAATATGAATTACCCAAAATTGCAGGAATTGAGGAAATGCAAAATATGTAATTTAATGTATGCAATCCTAATTATGACTAGTGGCAAAAGTGAATTAACCTAATTAAAACTTTGTTGCAAGTCCCTGGTAATGGTGTCAAAAACTTGATGCGTTTTACATTTAACACAAGCATAGGGGTCCACTATAATATAGCTACAAAAAATGCAGGTCGATCCCATGAGGTCTCAAAGTTTGTAAATTTTATTTTAAATTACCTTAACCTAGTCAATAATTTAATTAATCTAAAAATTGCTAAACATGAAGAATTCTTTTTAAAAATTATGAAATCACGTAAAAAATTATGAAATCATGTAAAATCAAGCCTAGGGTCTAGAATCCATTATAATGCAATTAAAATTTTCTATTATTAAGAAATGAGAATTTTTACCATTCATTTAATATTTTTCCTTAAAGCTCAATTTAGTATTTTTTTTTTATATTTTAAAGAATTAACATGAGTTAATATATTTACAAAATGCATAGTCTACATCTTTGGGGCACATGCTATCAAAGTTTTTCACATCTTAAGCTTTTTTAATTTATCATATTTAGTATCTTTACCATAGGAATTACAATATAGTTCCTATGTAAAAATCACTAAATATATACATTAAGTGTTAAATTCCTTACAATAATATTTGGCACAAATTTAATTTCCACTTTTACTTAATAAAAAATTCAACCAATAACACCATAAATTTATCCTAACCTAGGAAAGAAAATTTTCATACTCATGCTTTGAAATTAAATCACTAATAATTTAAATCTAATAATTATCCTATGTTACTGAGTTAAAATTACACAAATAAAAATTTCTAATTGCTACTTAAAATTCAATTAAACTATGAAAAAAATGGAAAAAAAATATTTATAAACTTCTCATTAACTAAAATAAAAGATTACAATACTTACAACTTAAAGAAAAAAATAATCTTATGATAAGGAGAGTTTTCACAAAGTTGTTGCTCTGTCATTTGATAAGAATCGCTTAAATCTTCCTTAATGTGATACCATCATGCTTTCATCCACCAACCAATAGTGTACTCTTATTGTGTCACTCAGCAAGAGTATAAGATGTTTCCCAATAGCTAAAAACCAAAGGAGAATTTCTAAACAAAGAATCCTATATGTATAAAAATAAGAGGAAAAATGGGTAAGAAAAGGACATGTTTTTTAGATGATCTTGGTAAGATAATCAGATAGAATCTAAGGAAAAGGATGAGGATGTAGGGATATGAAAATCAAGTTGAGATGATGTGGGGAAACTTAAAAAAAAAAAACAAAACAAAAGAGTGTAAGAAGGAAAATAGGGTTGTGAAAGAGGGTGAAATAGAGTATAAAAATGGGTGATGAAAAGAGATGGTTAGGGCATGATTGTTAGAGTGATATTTGATGGTGTGATAGAATATAGGATGAAGGTATTAAAGCATGAAAATCAGATGTAGGTAGTGGGGAAAAGATAGAATAGAAGGATGGAAAACTAATGTATCAAAGAAGGAATAAGGAAAGGAAAACAATGAAAACTCACCTCTCTTTGGATGGATTACATGCACAACCTCTTAGAATTCTTTTCTCCTCTCCTAATTTTTTTTATTTTTCTTTTTATTTCACATAAAACTGAAGAGGAGGTTGTGTCTTAGAATTATACTCACCTCCCTTATTTGTAGTTAATGTAGGAGCCTAGGGAGGTGGAAATTTCTTGAAGGAAACTCCCACCTATCTCCTCCTTATATCTTATCTCTCTCTTTCTTTATCTCACTATCCCCCTTCATTCTTACCACCTTGGTGGTGATTGGTTAGTTGAGGAAGCTTCTTCTCATCCATAGGATTAAACATGGATGGCTTGAATCTCCTTGAGGTTTTCCTATCCAAAACTCTTCTCCTTCTTGATTCTCTTTGAATTTGCCATTATTTTCTCCAACCAATAGGCTTCAAGGTGAAAAACACGTTTTCTTACTAAGGGAACATGTTTTTCTCCTAAAAGAATGGGGGGTAGCCCACTGAAAATTTCTCCACCAATGGCCTTCAAGTCTACACTCTCATGCATGGCTTCTTCTCATTGGTTTATCATGGCTTAGGTGGCATATCATTGGTTACTTTAGGATAGCCTTGAGTGAGGATAAATACTAGCCATTCTTTCTTTAAAACTCTAGATGAAAATTGGCCATAAATTTCCCATAAATTGTCCCTCTCCATTCAATTTTTTTTTTTTTTTTTTTCATTTTCCTCCTTTATTTTCTCATGTAAAATGTGGAATGGGGTGTATTATGTCTCCTTTGCATGAAAAAATCATGTAGTGCCTTGAGGTGGTCCCATTCTTAAAGTTAAGAGAAAGAAGGTGAGTGGAAGATGTCTTCATAGGGCCCCAGACTTCAAGTGATTCACAAGCATAGAAACCTTGATGTGTGTGGCATAGAAGCTCTCTAAAGGTGGTGGATGCATGCATGCATTCATGGAAGTTTTGCACCCTATCTTTTGATAGTGATAGCCTCTTTTGGAGGATGAGATTCAGCAATGCTTTTGGATTTTTTACTGCACTAAAGTTGATAATGACACCCATGTTACAATCTAAACTTCCAAACTATCATTTATGGGATGCAAGCCCATAATATTGCTTGGACGGTGGGATTGCTCTCTTTTAGTGTTTTGAATGATAAAAATATCATTTTTAGTTGTATCCTAATCCTGCAAAATGTGAGATTACCCTTATTTAGTGATATTTAAATAAGTTCATAGTTTAAATTACTAAATATAGGTGTATTATGTGTAATTTAATTGATAAAAAAAAAAAAAACCGTCAAGAGTACATGGCCATAGGGAGGTGGTATTGTTGCACCACCATCGACCAGAAATAGTTATGGCTTAAAATAAATTAGGAATATCATGAGCTCAAACTAGAGATTTGTTAAGGTGAGAAACATCAGTGGTGACTCCAAAACCCCCCCTTTGTCATTGAAGGAGAAACATTAGCATCATTAATAGCTATGGATTGTGGACCCCAGCTGAAGTGGTCACTCTACTGGGGACAATCTTGCATAGCCTTTAAGGAACTTACTTTTTAGAGATCCTTGTTCTTTTTCCTAGATTTTCCAGTTACTATGACCTCTCCCCTCAACTGAGAAGCAGTGGGACAAGAAAATTCATCAAGATAAAGGAATAGAAAGGAAATCACTTCCTTAATTAAAAGCTATTATTTAATTGGTGTCGCTCTAAAGCTGAGTGTGGTAGGTTAATTAGGATATTTTTTAGATTAAGTTTTGGTATAATAGTGCAGTTGATTTGTAAAGTTTTAAGGGGTATTCATTGTTGCTTAATTATTGATAAGAGGCAAAATAGTCGGAGGTGGTATTCTCATACCAACCCCTTTTATTTTTGTGCATGTTTTAAGTGATTTGTTTTTACACTATCACTAATGTGTTTTAAATATAACGGCAAGCACACATGTCTTATTGAAGTATAGATCAAGCATGGGTCAATCTCAAGAGGACTCAATTTTTAGAATTATAGAATGTTAACTAAAATCTATCTTAAATTAATTTACAATCAATTAGAACAAGTAATCAATTAAATCTAAAAACAATCAAAAGAATAAAATTAATCAAAGTTTAAGCCTAGGTTTTTATAATCCACCACATTAAATTCAAATTAAGCAATCTTAGATTTTACAATACTCATGTTGATAAAACAATGATGAATTAGAAACATAGAATATGATATCACTAAAAGCCATAATTAGTAGATTTTCTAAGTCCTAAGGTTTTGCCTAATTTAGTATAACTTGTCTTTTTACAGCACAAATTATCTTAGATTTTTTATACAATTAAATAACGTAACATATTTAGTATCTAAATTATAGAAAATACTTAACATTTCCTATGAAAAGATCACCAAACTTATAAATTAGATTACTAATCCTAAAATTGATACTAAAGCACTTTTTAAATCAAAAGATACTTATGAATGAAAATTCTTAGATTTAGTGTAGATTCATCCTAATCCTAGGAAAAATCTAGCTACTCATGGTTATATCTAAAACTATACGAAAAATTAATTCACTAACTAATTCTAGACATAGTTAATTTACTACACTAATAATAATAACTACCAACTAATGAAAATCTCAAATGACAAAAGCCATCAATGAAAATAACTTTTTAACTAACAAGCACTAAAATAAAGAACAACTTTCATTAAGAAAACTTCAAAAGCTTTAAACAAAAATAAAAGCAAAATAAACAAAACTTTTGATTGAATGGAATAGATATCACTGATTTCTTCATCGTGTCATTGCTCATATAAATATCCCCTCAATGCTAGGAATTTCTTACAAGACTCCCTCCATATCTTCCCAAAACTATCTCTTGATTATATCTTCTAACCCTACTTATGGTGCATATGCACTTACAATATTTATGATCTACTCTCCCAAAACAAGTTTTATCATTATAATTCTATCACTAATTCTTTTAATGTCCACAACTTTCTCCTTTAATTCTTTATCCACTATTATTCCTATGTCATTTCTGTTATTACCCTTTCCTACATACCAGAGTTTATACCCAATGTTTTCTCTAGTTAAGCTTCTTTCCACTTGGTTTCTTAGATACAAGCGATGTTGACTCTCATGCATTTCATCATATCTACTAACTCTAAACTCTTACCTGTCAATGTCCCTATATTCTATGTGGCAATTTTAATCTGATGCTCTTGAAATATCCTATTTACCCATGCACTTCTCGACTTCCATGGCATGAACCCATGACCACTTTTCACTGCACCTAGGTTCTGATGCAGTACATCGCTTCCGAGGGGACGCTCTAGCAACCCTTGCCCATTTTCTACTACACCCATGATCCGATATAGTGCATCGCTTTTGTGTGAATGCCTAGCAACCCATGTCCATTCTTTCAACGCACTCGGAATCTGATGCAATGTGTCGCTTATGGTATAGTGTATAAAAATAACTTACCTCCCATGTCAAATACCTCTCCAAGCAAGCACCTCTCTTCCTTTGCAACATATAAAAATGCCTTCCTTCTTCTCTTCAAGCAAGCTGCTTGAAGGGGACAAAAGAAAGCAAGCAATTCCCTATGTAGCTACTCTTAGGTAATAGCTTGAAGAGGACAAGCTAGGCTCATCTTCACCTCCTTCTTACCTTTTCTTATGATGACATAGTGTAGCCCCCCAAGGTTCCTCTCCCCAAATAAGATTTTCAATGTTTTTGTTTTACCTCTTCACTTCAAGCCTCCATGCACTCCTCCTCCTTTGTTATTTTAACATCCCAGGCCCCTCTCCTTTTCATGTACTACTTTTCTAAGTAGCTGCTTGAAGGAAACAAAAATCTTTCAAATAATCACAACCCAACCCCTTTATGCCTTCTTAGAAATCACATTGTGCTTCTTTCCTTTTTATATAAATAACACATCCCATTTTCCTCACCTACTTTACTTTGCTATCCATGGGTTCTCCCTTTTGGGGCATCTTTCTAACATTCCAAATCTTCCAACATTCACAACTTCCTCAACTTTCTAACTCTCTAGATCCAAATATCATTGGTTTCTAATTTCCCAAGGTCAAACATCCTTATTAATTTTGGTTGCCTATTAATGCATGACAGCGTGGATATTCTCTAATTCTTATTATTTGTAGCTAGCCACTCTTTCTTATCTTATAAACCATTCATCTTAGCCATTCATCTCTTTAGGGGCATAGTATGAAACATTGTAGCTTCTAATTGGCCATTCCCAAAGCCACTCATTCTTATAATCAACATGGCTACTTGATCTTTAGATTTCATCTCGTAAGATCACGCCTCCCATTGTAAAAATCATGGACACCTAGGAGGGTCCCTCTCTTATCCAGGTAAGTGAGTGATCAAGTGAAGGAGTAATCTTCATGTAGGTCTGAGTCTTTAAATTGTTTTACTTCATAAAACATATTGTAAATCTAATACAGACACCTCCATATCATTCTGAACTTTCTAGCTTCCTGGTTCTTGGCATGTGAGTTCATAGCAACGCTCGAATGGTAGGATACCTCTCTTTTAGGTTTTTAAGTTGCCAAAAATAGCACTTTTTTCTCATTTCTATGCTCATCCTACAAAATGTAAAATAATCCTTAATTAGTGATAAATTAAATGAATTTAGGGTAAAAAATATTATTTCTAGGGATATTATTTGTAATATATATGTGTATGTCAATCACCTTTTATTCTTATACATGTTTTAAGTATTGTGTGTGTGAGAGTAGAATGGTCACCGTGCTTTCTATTTCCATGTGTGTTTTAAGTGTTTTGTATGTGTGAGTTGGATGGTCACCATGCCCCTCTAAGGACTTCTCTCGCTTATGAAAGGAGCATAAGGAACAAGGAATGCTAGTATCACAATACCACTAATTCTGGAGGAAGTACACTCAGAAATAAGATCAATTTCACCCCCAAATTCTCCTAAGCATACTCTTGTTTTTTATTCCCCTTGCCACAAGTCATGAATAGTATACTAAACAAACATCAATGCATCCCTAAGAGGACATGTGGCTAATTTTACCACATTGCCTTCATCATCTCATCAAGCCAATTTTGATGCTTGACAACAAGTTCCCGTGCTCAAAATGTCTCTTCAACCACATTGAGGGATTCATATATTAGCTCTAAGTGCCTTCACATTTGGGCAACAGTATGTCAAACAAAGTTCGACAAATGATGTGTTAACATTTAGGCAAGGTGGCAAACTGTTCCACCACTTATTAAGTGTGAGAAACATGGCTCCAAGAGGTAGACCTTTAATACCACCCAGAGAATCCTCCCACTTTCCCACCATTGAAATGGCCTACCAAGAAAACCCAACCCCTCAACTATCATTCCAGCCCATGTCGCAAATCCTCAAGTGATCCCAAGTTCTATTGCTAGATGGGATCAAGTGCAAAACCATATTTTCCCAATTCATCCTACTTCCCATACACAAGTAGGTCTCCCATCCTACCACCCACCCAAATACTCAGTGCATTGATTTCCCAGATTTGTTGTAGCCACAAAGAGGGTAACTTCTACTCAACCAGCACCGTCAATTGTAAAAATATTCTATAACACCACTCTTTCAGCCTCACTATCTTGACTAGTTTGGAAGGCCTATCCAAATGGGTCCAATGTAACTAGGTGGCACATCGTTCTACCCAAAACAGACCCCAGCCACTAATCCTCCCAAATGGCAAAGGGTTTTGGAAGAAATTGAAAAGTTGAAAAGAGAGTCATAAAGGAAATGATAAGAGGACAAATATACAAATAATCCCACTATTCGAGCAAAGTGATGGACTCACATGCCAAAAAACATGAAGTGAAGATGTTCAGAATGCTATGAAGGTGCCATTATTAAATTTAGAATAGTAAAAATACCATACATGTGGCCAACCTTATCCACACAAAAGAGGGTATCACTACCAAAAGATAAGGTGTCCAACTTCTTGTGCATGCATGCGTGAAAAATCACCACCTTGGGAGGTTTTAAATGAAGCTAGAATTCTATACAATGAATCACACATACAATATTTGTTGAAGTGTGGTCACTTAGAAAAATGGGACCCACGTGAAGAATACCTTCATTTGCTTACACTCTCACTTACTCAAGAAAGGGACTCACACATGGGAGTCCATGATTTCTACAAGGAAGAGGGCATGCTACACTCTCTTGAGAATGATTTACATGAGAAAAATATGGAGAATAAAAAAGGAGAAAAACTGTAGTAGAGAAGTGAATTAATGTGAAATCTACAACTCTCTTACATCCGACTTTCTAAGGAAGCAATGGTCAAGATTCATCTGGGTTGCCTACTATTTTTTAAGGAGAAATTTAACATTACCATAAGGGGAGTTTTGACATATTTTTTGGAGGAAATAAATGTGGCTTGAAGTAGAGTAGGAAAGGTAATTGTTGGAGAGAAAATTGGTGGCTTGTGAGGCCTATAGGAGGGTGTTGAACTTGATCTTCCCAAGAGGAAGAGATCTTGTCCATCTATCCTATTATTATGCATGATCTTAATGGATAAAGAAAGCAGAAGACATGTCATGTGCATAAGAATTTTTTAGTGGAAGACGTTTCTAGGTGGAGATAAGAGAGGTTATGTTTGATCTAATAGGATGGGTAAGAGATAAGATAGGTTAGGCATGATTTGGGGGAAGGATAAGAAGAAAATAAGGTTGGGAGTGACATCATGGGGAAACTTATAAAGCGGACTCGTGTAGGATTTTTTGGAAGGAGAGAGAGAAATAAGGAGAGGACTTGGGGTTGTGGAGAGAAGGAAAAAAAATAGAGCTTGGAGCACGAAAACATGGAGGTCATATGCATGAATTCTAAAGAAAGATAAGTCCACATCTAGTCTTCTATTTCCTCTTTTATTCCCATATCTCTCTCCTTGTCTTTCCATTAGCTTTCATGCACCACTACTCACCGTCCTTCCTTTAGTCATTCAACACATATCTCCCATATTTCTTTCCATTGCCTTGCATGCACTTATCATCCATCCTCTCTCCTTTCATCTCTTCAACACCATCATCTCTCATTCTCCCTTGATTTCATACATCATCCATTCACTGATCCATCTAAGTATTCCATGCATTCACCATTCTTCCATATTTCTTTTGTATCTAATCTACATATCATCCCCTTCTCCTTTGTATTGCATGCACCATTGTCTCTCTCCTTCTTTTCTTCAGCATTTAATGCTTCTCTACCATTCTCTCTCTCTCGCATTACACGCAACGCACACCTCCCACTATGTTACACGCATGGGTGTGATTGGTGTCCATTGGGTGATTTTTCCCTCAAGGCAGCATCATGTATTGATCAATGGCAATCTAGTTGAGCCGACACAAAGGAGGCATAGACAATATCTAATTCATGCCATAGGAGAGTTTGTTTTCACTTTTATTAAATTCATGTCTCGAACTTATTGTAATATTTTAAATTTTGGTTAATGAAAGTTGTCTTTTTATTTAATTGCTTATTTATTAATAAGTTATTTTTGTTTTGATGGATGTTACTTTAGTTTTCCAATAGTAGTAATTCTTTTGCTATTTGCTAATACTAGTTAGCATCTATGTGGTAATTACTTTTATTAGTGTAACATCTCATCTTAAGTGTGGTTTGAATAAGCTAGTATGATTAAATTTTAGTATAGTCTTTGAATAAAATATGTGTAGCAAGATTTTTCACCTAGGGTTGGGATAAAACTGCACTAGCTTTTGGTATAAACATGTTAAGCGTAGTTGAGATTTAAAAGTTCCAAAATATCAATTTTAGGACTAGTAAGCTAATTTACAGATTTAGTATTCTTTTCATAAGAAAAATCAAGTACTTCTTATAGTTTATAAATTAGATATGGTATATTAGTTAATTTATTATATAAATTTCTTAGATAATTTGTTCCCTATAAAGGCAAGTTATGTTTTGAAAATATACCAATTTGGAAAAATCCTTGAATTGAGAAAATCTACAAATTAGACTTTAACGATGATATTTTCCATGTTTTTAATTGAAATTATCTAAACTTCTAGACCTCACAAAGTACGGTGGCATTAGGCCACCAAGATAACATCTCAAGCCCTATTATGTAGATTTATTTGACATTGTAGTGGATGATGAATGCAATTTGGTCAAGTATTCTAGAAAGAGCCATGACTCAATGTTTGAATACCTTGAGTCAAGAAACGACCACGTCACGGATGGCTCTAACAAAGGTGTTCATCAACCAATACTCACACAATGATGACGGCCTACCAAAAAGAGTAAACCTTTGCTAGATATGTACAAAAATGGCAAACTATGGCTAGCCAAGTCCAGGATTGGCCTTCATAATAGATCAAGTGGGGATAGTTATATGCTCCTCTCATCCATCCATTGAAGGGTACTAAATGCCACAATATCATGCTAATCTCGAGATCTTTCTCCTTGTTGGTACCCACATAGAGGACACAATAAAACTAGGAGAACTTCTTCCAATGGTACCTTCTAAGAAGGTGGAATTGGGTATACTTAAGGGATAAATAGGAGACGCCAATAACGTAAGTATTATGTGTAGTGGCTAGTGACAAAGTGGCCAAACAGATCAATATTATTTCAACCATCAGCAACAACAACCACAATATTAGTAGCCCTCTCAATAATGGTACCACAATTAGAAACATCAACAATTCTAGCTCTAATAGGTGGTCTAGGCACCCCACCAAGGTCCCGAACCTACACAATATAGCTAGAATTTATAACAAGGGTACACAATATCACCTATTAGATGGGACCAAGCTCTGAACAACAATTTTCAAAATTAGCCCTTGCACCTATAACCCCAATGTGACAAACATATGTCAAGTCTCTAAATTTCCTCATAAGCATCAGATTATTGAGCTAGCTAGCTTCAAGACCTCCACTAATTCCTTTACCAAGGAGATTAGACCCATATGCTCATTGTGAATACCATCAAGGACTAGGGCATTTGGTGCAATATTATACCCAGCTCAATTATGATATTCATGATCTTATCCACGTCGGAAAGCTCAAAATCCATGTGCCTTACCATCATAATCATCAAGAACGGCCCTATTTCAAAAGTCTTTCTCAAGAGAAAGCTCAAATTAAGCCCTTAACAAGTTAGGAAGAAGATAGAGAGGACCACTTTATTACATTAGTTAGGATTATGATTAAGAGGATGACTATGAAGGTGAGGATGAAATATCACAAGTGAGTGATGTTAACAACATGAATTATGATTATCCTATTGACACACCATCACATGTCAAACCTACATTTGAGTGGTATGCCATGCAACCTCCTCCACTCTCATTCGAAGCAATTACAGTCCAAAACCAAGGGGGGATAGAAGTCCCGTTAACCTCATATGTGTCTTCTAAACCATTAGTAAAAGAATCTAAAGCATGCATTATGAGCTCAATTGAGAATTCATACCTCAACCCAGAGTCTTGGTCCTCTCTACAAGCCATATGTGAGCTAGTCATGTCCCTCATAGGAGCTAACAACCTTCATCTGAGTGCCTGTCGGGGACAAACTAAGAGGTGATCCACGGTATCACCTTGAGTTTGTGCAACCAAACAACCAAAGTCTAGACAACCTTAGTGTAGGGGCAAGAGTATAGGCTTCCTTGGTACACTTTGACTATAGTTCATGAGTGGTTTTTATCCCACTGATGACCTAATTTTCACCGACACATTCAAGTTCTAATAATTCTTTTGCCTAGGGCTCCCACAACTCATTGTTGGTCACGATGCCTCATCACATCACAAATGCTCAATTTTCATGGCCAATGACTCCACTATGTCCTTAGGCACAAGATCTAGCCCAAGCATAAGGATTTTCAATAAATATCCTTGGCCCCCAATGGCTCTGTGTAGCAAGAACTCCCAAAGATGGCATTGCAATACCACCATGCATGCTTCCTCCACTAACCAATCATGTATCAAACTCCCTCAAAATTCACCTAAGAACTCCTTAGAACCAGACGCATGACATCTATGAAGTTATTTAAATGAATAAAATTTCAAGAGAATCATTCATCAATGAAAGATGGACTTGATATCATCAAAAGATACTTCATTCAACTAAGGGATTAAAATGATGGTGGCACTATTCATGATTAGTCATACCATACTTATGTCATATAAACCCAAAAAAATAATTTCAAAATTACTATTCTAATCTCTAAGAAACATGCATGTGATCTATTAAGTGAAAAACTATTGAAATGGTATCAAAAGGAAGCATGGGAATGGAAGTATAAACAAATATCTAAGTAATGAAAAGAAGAATATGGCTAATGAATTCAAAGTGACCTTCCCATGGCTGTCACTTCAAGGGAAAGCAACCTTAGATCTTTGGATCAGCAAGCAAAAAGGAACAAAGGAAATGCAAAAGCATTCAACTAAGCAACAATGAAGGTTTAAAAGCAATGAGGAGAAGAAGATCAAAAGAATAATGACAACCAACCTTTAATGGAGGAACTAAGGAATTAAGGCCTAGGTGTGGAACACTTGGCGAAGAGTAACCCAATGAAGACAATGTAATGAACCTTTAAGGAGGAATGACTCCAAATAGTGGAAGTCTTCAAGGGTTGAGGGAGGCATTGAGGAGAGGAGGAGAAAAGAAGGTGGAATGTGTTCCACCTCATATGCATTGAACTCCTTTTGTGGATATTTATATATTTTGTTTATGGAGTTTTCTAAGGTGACTTAAAGAAAAGGTAAGGTGGGGATGAAATGGAAAGAGGATTGAATGGCTCGGATTAGGATATGGATGGTTGCCCAGGGTTTATAAAAAAAAAGGAAATATGGTGGGAGATTTGGTAGGATAGGTTAGGTGGCACTCTAGGATTGGTTGGCTGGTTGAAATGGAAATTTAGGAAGGTGGGAGAGTCTTAGAAAAGTAGGACTTTTTAGTGGGAAAGTGAAATTCGTATTGCTCCTTTAGGGTGAGGTGGAGAGAGAGAAAAGTGAGAAAATCATGAAAAATTAATAAAAATGGAGTGGTATTTTCCTATTGGTCCACATACTATCTTATCCAAGTAGATTTTTTGTCAATTATCTTCAAAATAACCCTGAAAGTCTCATGGATAATCCTTTGAATTTTCCTCCAATCCTAGCCTTCCATGTAGCTTGGCTCATGTGGCTTGATTGTTAACTTTGATAGCTCCATTGGCTTAGCTTCATTGCTAGCTTTGATGATTTTATTGGCTTTGCTTGGTGGCTCAAATCCTTGGCTTTGGTGATTAGCTAGGCTCCTTAGCTTGTCACCTTCTTCTTATACATGGCTTTGTGTAATCCCATGCAAAGGTAGTGGACTTTGCACGGCTTGTACATGGGCCCACTTTGGCCACCTTTCACTCTTTCAATTCCATCTTCAAGTGATCTTAAGATGATCTGGATTCTTAATCTCATGTTATATTGATGACTTTGGGGCTTTGATTCGATCTTTCGGTCTTGATCTTCAATTTTCATCTCGATCGATCTTGGTCGTTGGATCATCATCTTGCTTCCTACAAAAAGTGAAAAGCTCTAATGGAATCCTAGAAAAATATGACTATTTACGTACTTACCCTAGACTGGTCTCTAAACCTACAAATTATAAAATATTTGGTTTATTAGGTCAGAAATGCATGTGTAATAATTTTTGGCCAAAACCTTAATTTATTCCTATAACTTATAACACATGGGCAACTAATTTGGGTGCTTCTAGTACAAAATTAGACACTTATCAACCAACACCCTGAGTCATACTTGGAAAATCTAATACTACTAAGAGGGTCAAGTCCAAAAGGGAAAGAAAGCTCGTGATTAAGAAGGTAGGCAGCCACCTCACCACAAAAGAGAGAGAGTCATTATGTTCGTATTCTCAAGAATAGTTTCAACCCACTAAAAGGATGCCTCTTTTTAGAAGAGAAAAAAAAAGGGAATCATAGGTAGGTAGGAATGCTATAGCTAGTATTGTGTTCCATTAACCTCTTGTGTACAATAATGACTCTAACATGATGGTATCATAAATTTCCAAAGCAAAAAGGACAAATTTGTCACAAAGAAAAACTCAAGTCTTGCCAACCCCAATGCTGAATCTTTAGAAACAGCCAATGTGTGCATCATGACTTAGACTTCTCTACAAAGAAGTTCATGGACCAAACTTTAAGGTGACAGTTGGTATAACATCATGATTCCTCTAGATTCCCTTAAAGAAGCCTATGTGTTGCAGTCAGTTAACCCCACATAGGCACAACCAAGTATCACCAACAATGATAAGAGGTCAAATGGTGAACAACAAGATGTTGAGATATCTGGAGAGGCTAATCCAAACAAAGTAAGCCCCAGTCCCAAACAAAGGTTCTTCTCCCATTGTGGCTTGAAGAACTAGTGAGGTGGACTAACATACCACCATGCCTAAAAATTTTGCTAAAGCAAGGACAAAATAAAGTTGATTGCCAAAAGCCCAAAGCGGCCACCCAACCCAAAGGAAGGCTCTTCTCCCATTACAACTTTCCAAAGGGGAGATGTGGAACAATGTACTACTAAACATGAAAATTCTTTTAAAGGCAAGAACAAAGTGGAGCTAATTATCAAGTCCAAAGTGGTCACTAGTCCAAAAGGAAACCTCTCTCCCCTCACTATCTATAAAAGTATTGATGTAGTGGAGCAAATGTCCACTATACTTGAAGAGTTTACCAAGGGCATAGCATTAGCTGGCCATCTTAAATCCCCATCAATGCCTAACGAACTATGAAAATGTCATTTTTTTTATAGAGGGTTTGTGAATATCAAAGAAGAGCCATTTAATCTTTAGCACAACCAAATTCTATAAAACATAAAGACTTAAAATGAAGACCCACCGCAAGTACAATTAATAAGGAGGGAGACTAAAGGGGCATTGATCTTGAATATATGAGCCAAAATGATGAAGGGCAGTCCATAGAGGAACCAACATTTGGCTAAAATTTCTCAAATGAAAAGTCCTTAACTTTAATAAGGGGCCATCCAATCCAAGAAAAGAAGATTTACATTTATGATCCACACTAACAAAAGGTAGTATGACCAAATTAAGTCCCAAGGTACCAGCATTGTATAGTTACTGTAGTTTACTTTCATTCCAATGGTACACTTGCCACTTCTCAAGAAAAAAGAGAAAAAAGGGGAAATAGAAAGAAAGAAAAAGGAGGGAAATAGAGAGAGAAAGGATGGGTCATAAATTTCTAGCCTATCAAATCTCGTCGGGTGGAACAACTATCTGTTAGCTACTGCAGGGTTTATGACATAATAGGATCTGGCAGTGCACCTACACCACCAAATCATGAGTAGTTTGTTGTACATGTTGTGCGTAGTGTATACAACATTCTATCCTAAATGGGTAAATCAAGCAAAGCTAATCTAACCCTTAGGAATGTTTGTCCACTACAACTCCCAAGGTATAGCAGTTGATTGGCATGTGCCATAATGCTTCTAAGTATGGTGGTACATTCTTACTACCACTTGAGTAAAATTGAATGCAAGGCTACTTATTTTT
This sequence comes from Warburgia ugandensis, assembly GCA_035236585.1. NCBI lineage: Eukaryota > Viridiplantae > Streptophyta > Magnoliopsida > Canellales > Canellaceae > Warburgia > Warburgia ugandensis. Next base: position 58,638,575 of record CP141128.1, read on the forward strand.
TCTATGAGCATACAAGATACTAAGGTCCTATATAGTGGTCTTATGAATAAAATCAAAGAACAATCAAAGTATCAATGAGGAAGGCAAAGCCATTCATGTTCATTCTAAAAGAGATGTGAAAGATTACAAGTACATCTTCACACTCAAAAAAAGGAAAAAAACATTTAAGGGCAGATTCACTTCACAAGCATGAGAGGAATAGTATCACTCTTATGGTGTTAGGCTAGGTCCATAAACTCAAAAAGTGGGGGATGATGGTTCGTCACAAAAGCGCAGGGGGATGAGTGTTCAAATTTGTATAAAAATAACCTGATTAGTTTCTCATGTGTTACAACTTATAGGATTAAATTAGGAATTTTGGCCAAAATTTATAACACACGCATTTCTCCCTTAATAAATCAAATATTTGATAATTTTTTGGTTTAGAGGCAAATCTGGGCTAATTATATAAATAATCATACTTTTTTACATTTTAATTAGAGCTTTCATCCTTTTTAGGAGACGAGATGATTATTCGACAGCCGAAATTGATCTAGATGAAAACTCAAGATCATGATCAAAAGATCTAATCAAGGCCTAAATATCATCAATCCAAAGTGAGATATAGGATCAAAGTACCTTAAGGCAAGCAAAGGATGGAATTAGAGAAATCAAAGGTGACTAAAGTGGGCCCATGCACAAGCCATGCAAAATCCATCACCTTTGCATGGGATTCACTTGAGTCACCTAAAACATGCAAGCCATGAAGAAGGTGACAAGCGAAAGAGCCTAGCTAGCCATTAAAGCCAAGTGGTTAAGCCACCGAGAGAAGCAAAAATAGCCCCTGAAGCCAGCCATAAAGTCAAGCCAAATGAGCTCTTAAAGCAAGCCATCAAGCCACATGAGCTAAGCTACATAGAAGGCCATGATTTGAGGAAATACTATAGAAAAAATCCATCGATTTTTAAGGGTATTTTAAAGACATTTGAGAGAAAATCCAATTGGTTAAGATACCATGTGGACTAATAGAAAGAACCTACTTTATCTTTTTTCATGATTTTCTCATTTTTTTCTTTCTCTGCAACTCACCATACAAGAGGACTATGAATTTTGCACCTTCCTACCTAAGAGTCCCACCATTTTAAAACTCTCCCACCTTCTTAAACTGCCACTTCAACCAGCCCATCAATCCTAAATCTACCCATTCACCTCACTCCACCTAATTCTCTTTCTTTCTCTCTTTCCTATCTCTCTCCATCCCTTTCTCCCATCTCTTTTTATTTTCCTAAGTCATTCCACAATTTTTACAAGGGCGAGATGCCCCCTACTAAAAAATAGATGGCTCCCACCTTGCTTTCCCTCTTAGCTATCCTAGGTTAACCAATCATTCCATGCCACCTCACCTCTCCCCTAGGGTTTCCCTTAGATAATATCCAAACATCTAAAAGAGGAGTAAGGGGTTTCCAAAAGATACCCCTTCCTTCTCTTCTTCTCCCCAATGCATCCCCTCTTTCCACCTCAAAAGACCCTCCACGCCTCCCACCTTTCTTGCTTGCTTTTTCTTCTTTGTTTCAACCATCAAGATCTCTTCATTGTGGTTTGTTTCTTCCTTATTTTACCTCTAATAAGTTCAGGTTAGTTCCTTATTTGCTTTGATTCCTTGTTGCTTTACTTTCATGGCCTTTTCCTTTGTTTTGCTTTGAATATTTTCCTTCAACATTTGAGTTTTCCTTGCTTATTCCTCAAAGAATCAAGTTAATTCTTCTCTAGTAGTGACAACCAAGAGAAGAAGTGATTTGAAACCTTGATCTCCTTCTTCACATTTCATGTTTTCTTCTTAGAGATAAACATAGTTTTAGGCATTCTTTTCTTTAAGTTCTTTCATTATTCTAGCCGTCTATTCCTTTGACTCACTCTTGGAATCCACTTGCATATCATCTGAAATCAATTTCAAAGTTATGGAAGATGTTTTAGAATTGAGTTGAATCAAGTCTCTTATCTCAAAATAGCATAGAAATTCCATAAATTGTATAAATGTTTATACATCTATTTTTTTTATGTAATTTGACATTTAATTAAAGAAGTTCTTTGAGGATTATTATTGCCGATTGTTTCCTAAAGTTAAATACTTTAAATCTTGAATCTTTTATTGCATATAAAGTGTTATTTACAATGCTTTCCACGTCCAATTGATTGAATGTTCAAAGACAGCATGTGCTAGAATTTTTCAATTGACTATTCATGCTTAATTTTTAGCACAATATACATCAAGTTTACTTGCTTTCTTAAGAACCCAATTAGATCTTTAAATTGTTTAGTTAGCTAATTATTTTCATACATTCCATGTTAGGTTAGGTTTCTTCCTACTTTAGATACAAATCCATGCATTTTAGGTTGCTTGGTTCCATACACTTTCAATGTTTAAATCATGCACTTCATGTTAGGGTTACTTGCTTTGATTTCCTAGATTTGGTCTTGTTTAAGTTCAATTGATCATTGTTTAGGTTTAGTTTGCAAGTTAGGTTAGTTTTATATTATTTTCAATTTTAGTTTTTGGAAAATTCTAAATTTAGAAAATTTCTAATTTCATGAATTTTTGGTTTCTATGTTAATTTAGTTCCTTAACCTAGGTCTAATCCAATTCATTGGCTAGGTTAAGTAGTCTAAGCAAAGGCCCACAAAAACACAAGACCATTCAATTCCTTGTGGGATATATCACACTCGCGTGCATCTACTACAATAAATTCATGCGCTTGCAAGTTATTGAAAACACACCACCAAGTTTTTGGTGCCGTTGCTAGGGAATCACAATAGAATTTTGTGCTAGATCTTAACTTAGATTATTTACCTCTAGTCTAGGTTTAGGTTACATTAGATTAGGGTTTTGCATCATTTTTTCATTTATTTGCTAATTCCTTATAACTAGCCATATTTTGTTTGATTTTGTGCTAGGGGAATTTGGTGAAGGAGCTATGGTGATCCTATGGGCCAAAACTTCATTACATTAGATTTGGCTTTTGTTGCTTTCTTAGGTTAAGGTTTTGAGTATAACTTGTAGAGAGGCTCATTGTATTTTACACTTTATTATTCAATTTTAAATAGGTTCTAATAATATAGGGCAAGTGTGAGGTATGGTGGCCCACACTTGATCTTCATAAAAAAACCCCACTATAAGTATACCTTGCTTTCTTTTTATTTTTCTAGTTTAGTTGCATTTAGTGTAAAATTCCATTTGAATGGTAATGTAACTCATATAGATTAGGGAACTCATGATATTTTTACATTTTATTTTGGTCTATTGCATTTGTTTTTGCACCTATTTAACAAAGGTTAGAATAAGCTTAGCTATAACCAAGGGATAGGCTGTCTAGTTATAGTGTCTTGTCCATTGAGGTATTTGGCCCTTTGTTAAATAGCATATAGGCTTTTGGTACTGCATTGTATGTTTAATTGCTTTATGGTGGAATTATCACATTGATAGTAAGGGCCCCATAGGAACCCTCATAAGATAAGAACTAGATTTCATCACTAGATCCTTAGCCCATTTAGGTAATTAAAATTGATCCTTGTATGTTTGCAATCCTAGCCCTTGAACATAATTTTAAAACAAGTAGAAAGAGACCTAGGGTTTTTGAGCTCATGAGAACCTTTTTGAAAGGTTAGGTCTACTGTCACTCCAGTGGCCTCTGAGCATTGTGGTTATAGTTGGTGTCAAAAATCCAAGTAATTTTCACATGGCTTTCATTGATGTTGGTTGCGGTCTAAATACCTCCTGACATGAGGATTGTATTAACCACTTTAGAGCAAAATCTAACTAATAAGCTATAATCTCGCTTGGATAAAAGGAGGAGCTGTCTAAATTTAGGTCTAAACGCTACCACCTACCCATTACCAAAGATCATTCAGCTTAATTAGCAAGCTATTAGGATTGGTTGTGCTTCATTTAGCTTAGGACTAGGATTTATGTTGTATCATATAGTTAGGGTTTTCATTAATTTCACATAAAAAATTAAAAAAATAAGAAAATACCTATTCGTTGTATATGACGATTAGTTTTGTTGTATATAAAGTTGCATACAATGGCCAATCAAGAAAGTGAGGGTCTAAAACTATTGTGCCACTATTTTACTCCTAAGCCATTACCTCATGAGGATAGATATGAGACCGAGGTAAGGTATAATCCTGAGTTGTCCAGTAAAATTAATAATCAATTGAATAAGATAATTAATAAGTGGGATAAGATAATAGCTGGGATGGAAAGAATGGAGAGTCAAATGAATAGGTTCCTTAAGGAAAATACTGGGGCATGTCAATAACCCTAATATGATAATTCCTATACTGAGTTATATCAATAACCTCAATATGAGAAACAAAATACTAAGTCATATCACCACCGTCAGTACAATAATGACTATACCTATTCCAACCCAAAATATCCTCCTTCATGGAAATCGAGCTCCAACTATAATGAATATTATCATGAGCCAATGGATGCACCTAGTGTATTCATACATCTAACAAAAATAATTATTCGGAGACAAACTACCAAGACTATAATAGATGGGCTAGGCATCATGAACAACCATTGTCTCAAGATTATCAATCATATCAAGAAGAACTATCATGGTCCCACCCTAAACAACCCTACTATGATTATTAAGAATATCAGGGACAACCATCATGGTTCCAAACTAATTAATCCTTTCTCAGTACTCTAATGCCACAGTAGTATGAGCTTTTTAAGTCGTTGCCTCCAGCATAGAGGGAACAATTATTAAAAGAGACCATTAGGTTATATATGGAATCAACTAAAAAATGTCATGGTGGAAGGGGTCAAGTTCATGTTGCATGTATGGAAAGGGTTGAGGAATGTGAACCAATTAGGAATAATGAGGAGCCATTTATGACTAATAATAAGATGGTATTGTCTTATGATCCTTTTCAGCTACACAATCTTTAATCATCCCCATTGATAGTGATAATAGGATGAAAATTTCTTATGAACCTCCTGAGCCCCAAAGTTTTTCACCATCCTTAACCATTGCTACTGATCCTAGGATAGATATATCTTATGATCATTATAAACTACAAAGTCCACAACCATCCTTGCAATCCTCCAATCCAAATCCACTCAAGTCATGACTTGCTCATTTTAATAGTTTTGAAGAAGACACATTCGTTGATGAAGTGAATGATTTATTAGATACCGCACCATTAATGAACACTTCTCAATGGCAAGCTAGAGTAGAACTCCCTATAGAACCTAAAATTCCAACTGATCCTTACAATGTTGAAGACATACTTAATTGAGACTTACATACTTTACTTGAACAAACACCAGATAGTAATCTAGGTCCATCTAAAACCTTACCTATGCCTGTAGAATAGGAAAAGAAGAGTCAATTGATGTATTAGCCTTAACTCAACCAACTCTGTGGCATAGATTAGAAGATAATCAGGGTTTAAGCCAAACCATGTCCTTACTTTTAGTAATACAAGAACTACCTTGTAGGGAAGTGCAGAGTTAGCTTACATCCTAATTTTAGGAAAAAGTAAGGGAGGATGAAAAAGATGAACTAAGAGCAAAGGTCACTGTCATCACTAAATTTGTTAAAAAGGACCATTCAATTCTATATGGTCCACTAGATTACAATTTCACAATAGTCCACATTGTCATTGTGTTACCACCCCCTCAATTTTCAAATTGGAGGAATTATATTGACTATCATGAAATATTAAAAAAAGGGAATCATCAAGGTGGTCCCACAAAATTCAAATTCATAGTGGCCTACTATGTCATATTGTTACCACCACCAAAATTTTCAAGGTGGAGGAGATATATAGACTACTGTGAGATTCCAAAGTGGCATGAGAAATCTTGACCATTTTATTGTTAGAGTTAGGTTAGGAAAAATTAGGTTAAACTAGTAAAGTCTAAATTAGGGTACATTAGGTTAGTTATAGGATATATCTGGTCGAAGATGTTAAACTTAGTGCTTACTAGGAGGCAACCTAGGGTTTTGTAGAAAATCTTAGTATTCTACACATTCCTTCATCATTTAAGGCCTTATATTTCAAAATATTGAAGACAATGTTTAGTTTAGGTTGTGGGATGTAGATATGCATGAGATTACTAATCTTTTCTTACTTTTAAAAAATTAAAAAATATTTGATAATAAGTTTCTTTATAAAGATGAGAATTCAAATTTCTAAATATTCAACTAAACTTTAAAATTTAGCTTATTAATAGAGTTGCATACAATTCGTTCACTATTTTAACCTTTTTCTAAAGTATTTCATGAAAAATTAAACTTGAAATATTAATTACACAAATATATATATAGTTTAAGTTGAAGAAAATATAACTTAGAGATTCTAAAGAAGATCTATGGAGACTTATAACTCAAGTGAGTTTAGAGCCATTCTTCCTTTTTTTAGGGTTATATATAAATTCAAAATTTTCTTCAACAGACATTAGTTGTTAGTTGGTCTCATTATTCTTCATTTTGGTCAACTATTGAGAAATCACAAAAAGACTATATCATGTATCTCTTAAGTTTATGGTCATCCTTGTTAACCCTAACCCCTTAGCCTTCCCTATGTTATTTTTCATTAGTACTATTGAGGCTTTAAAATATAAGCTTTTTATTTCTTAGCCAAATAACCTTTACCTATATTGAACCCCTATAATATATCCATTACCTAATTATTTTTGAAATATGTAGAGAAGATTGAAGGACATCTTTGGGAATGTATGAGCAATACAATTTAAGAGATAAGCATCAAAAAGGTTAAAAAGAGTAAAAGTTCAAAAAGGATATATAAAAAGTCAAGTGAAAAAAAAAAAAAAAAAGCCAATGCAAAAGAAGAATGTTTACTCTTATAAGGAAAAATGAAAAAGTTGTCAATACACTAATAGAAGAGCTTTACATATTTTCCAAGCAACCTTTGTTTACCTTTATACCCATTTTCTTGATAACCTTTACCTAAGCCTACACTTTGTCCTAATAGAAGTCCTAACTTAATTTTAGGAGTAGTATGGATTGGATATAGTTATAAATGAGTAGGAAATTTGGTAAGTTTAATATTCTTAGTAGTTGATATCCTTTTATGAAACCATTACCATTCTAAGTTATTGTTCTTTTATATGAAATATGTGAGACTTTTGGACTTGATAAACAACATTCTACTTACATATTAATGAGAGATTTATACCCATTTCTGAGGGACTACTTTCTAAGTGACAAGTATATCCTGTGAGTATTGAAGTCAAAGTATACATTTAGATAGCAATTTAGGTTATATTTGACTTGAAAACTGACAATTAGATATTTGCTATAGCACATACTCACCTTCCAAAGTTTAATGAATATGGGATATCTTTAGCATAAGGGTAGGAATTTGAACCTTTTTGTTCATTTTTATTAGCAGGTTAAAGTTAGGTTTTTAATATAAGTTGAATAGAAGAAAATTTTCTCAGAAGAAAAAGGATTTTAATAAAAAATTTAAGAATTTTGTTGGTATATTTACTAGAAACCCTCACAATGGCTAACTAATCCACTATGGGTAACCTGAGGGTTGAAGGCATGTTGAATATGTCAAATGCCATCGTGAGTACCTACAAAAGTGCACTTTGTATTAATTTTTATAAAATAATTTTTTACATGTTTTGCTTGGGACTAGCAAAATACTGGTCTGGGGGTGTGATGAGTGTTCAAATTTGTATAAAAATTACCCAATTAGTTTTCTATGTGTTATAACTTATAATATTAAATTAAAATTTTTAGCCAAATTTTATACCACATGCATTTCTCACCTAGTAAATCAAATATTTGATAAATAGTAAGTTCAAAGGTTAATCTAAGGTAAGTATAATAATAATCATATTTTTCTAGGATTTAATTAGAGTTTTCATCTTGTGTAAGAATCAAGATGATGATCTAATGGTCAGGATTGATCGAGATGAAAATTAAAGATCAAAATCAAAAGATTGAGTCAAAGCCTAAATATCATCAATCCAAAGTAAGATAAAGGATCAAGCTCACTTTAAGACAAGTAAGGATGGAATTGAAGAATTCAAAAGTGACTAAAGTGGGCCCATGCACAAGCCATGCGAAGTCCACTACCTTTGCATGGGATTCACTTGTCACCTACGCCATGAAGAAGGTGACAAGTTAAGGAGCCTAGCCAGCCATCAAAGCCAAGGGGTTTAGCCACCAACCAAAGTCAAAAGAGCCTTTAAAATAAGCCATGAAGTCAAGCCAAATGAGCTCTTTAAGCAAGCTATCAAGCCACATGAACTAAACTACATAGAAGGCCATGATTAGAGGAAAATCTAAAGCAAATATCCATACATTTTTAAGGGTTATTTTGAAGATATTTGAGGAAAATCCAATTGGCCAAGATAGTATATGGACCAATAGGAGGAACCTACTTTATTTTTTCTTCTTTTTCCATGATTTTCTTACTCTTTTTTCTCTCTCTCCACCTCACCATACAAGAGCACTATAAATTTTGCACCTTCCTACCTAAGAGTCCCACCTTTCTAAAACTCTCTCATCATTTTAAACTACCACTTCAAGCAGCCCATTAATCCTAAATCTACCCATTCACATCACTCCACCTAATTCCCTTTCTTTCTCTCTCTTTCCTGTCTCTCTCCATCCCTTTCTCCCATCTCTTTATATTTTCCTAAGTCATTCTATGATTTTTACAAGGGGGAGAGACCCCCTTCTAAAGAGTAGGCGTCTCCCACCTTGCTTTCCCTCCTAGTTGTCCTAGGTTAACCAATCATTCCATGCCACCTCACGTCTCCCCTGGGGTTTCCCTTATATAGCAAACAAACATATAAAAGAAGAGGGAGGGGTTTCCACTTGAAACACTTTTCGAGAAGGGGAGAACGCCCCTTCCTAAGAAGGAGGCATCTCCACCCTTCCCCTCTTCCTTCTCCTCCCTAATGCATCCCCTCTTTTCTCCTCAAAAGACCCTCACACCTCCCACTTTTCTTCCTTGGCTTTTTTCCTTTCCTTTAGCCATTAAGCTCTCTTTATTGTGGGTTGTTCCTTCCTTGTTTTACCTCCAACAAGTCTAAGTTAGTTCCTTGTTTTCTTTTATTCCTTGTTGCTTTACTTTCATTGCCTTTTCCTTTGTTTTTCTTTCCTTGTTTTGCTTTGAATATTTTCCTTCAACTTCTATGTTTTCCTTTCTTATTCCTCAAAGAATCAAGTTAATTCTTCTCTGATAGTGATATCCAAGAGAAGAAGTGACTTGAATCCTTTATCTCCTTCTTTGCATTCGATATTTTCTTCTTAGAGATAGACATTAAGTTCTTTCATTATTCCAGCCATCTTTTCACTCTTGGAATCCACTTACATATCATTTGGAATTAGTTTTAGAGTTTTGGAAGATATTTTAGAATTGAGTTGAACCAACTTTCATGTCTTGAAATAGCAAGCAAATTTCATAAATTGCACACATGTTTATGCATCTTTTTTTTTTTATGTAATTTGACATTCAATCAAAGAAGTTCTTTGTGGATTATTATTGTTGATTGTTTTCAGAAGTTAAATACTTTAGAGCTTGAATGTTTTATTGCATAAAAAGTGTTTTTTACAATGCTTTCCATGTCTAATTGATTTAATATTCAAAGACAGCATGTGCTGGAATTTTTCAATAGACTGTTCATACTTAATTTTCAGCACTATATACATTAAATTTACTTGCTTTCTTATGAACCCAATTAGATCTTTAGATTGTGTTGTTATTACTTGAATTTAGAGTGCATGTTAGGCTTTAAAATTCAATAAACAAGTTATTTTCTAATCCATGAACCATGTGCGCAAACCCATGGTTCATGTGCATGTTTTGGATAATTGGTTCCTTAGATCACTTGTTTAATCCATGTCATTCTTAGTTTAAATATTCATGCATTGTCTGATTTCCATGTTAGCTTAGGTTGCTTCCTAGTTTAGATACAAATCCATGTTCAATTCATGCATTTTAGGTTACTTGGTTCCATACAGTTTCAAAGTTTAAATCATGCACTTCATGTTAGGGTTACTTGCTTTGATTTCCTAGATTAGGTCTTGTTTAAGTTCAATTGATCATTTTTTAGGTTTAGTTTGCATGTTAGGTTAGTTTTATATTATTTTCAATTTTAGTTTTTGGAAAGTTCTAAATTTAGAAAATTTCTAATTTCATGCATTTTTGGTTTCTATGTTAATTTAGTTCCTTAGCCTAGGTCTAATCCAATTGTTTGACTAGGTTAATTAGTCTAAGTAAAGGCATGCAAAAACACAAAACCATTCGATTTCCCGCGGGATCGATTATACTTGTGTGCATCTACTACAATAGAATCATGCACTTGCAAGTTATTTAAAACACAACAACATAAGGCTTTAAATGGAGGCACCTTTCCAAGCTTCTAATGTAATCCATATGAGACTGGGTTGCCCACTCAAACCATGCCAAAAGTTTCCCATCACCTTGGATGCAAGGTCCTTTTTAGTCAATTCAACCAATGTTTGATTTAGAAAGATGCGCTCCTTAGCAAGGCCCCTTTTAACATGGTTCCATACATACACAATTCTATTATGGTAGTTCAATGCCTTTACAAACTTGTCTTGGAGATGGATGAGGTCCATGTTTATCGCCTATGAGATAATGGATGTTCTCTCCATGAAATTCCAAGCAACCAGAAGCAAGCGAGGATGAAACAGAGCTCTAAACTAGGAAATATAAACCCCCACATCAACAATATTCATTTTCCTTTACTTCAAGGAGCTGTTCTTAGTTGCTAAAACATTGGCTTCCTCACATGGTAGAATGAGGCATCATTGGCCTTATCTACTAGCTCAACTAACTTTAAACAGGCTAACGGGGTACTAAATAAGCTCAACAACAATGTGGATAGTTGAATTCTTATATGTGTTGTCCCTTCCAAATTTATATGTATAGAAGGGATACCAAGGGTAGAAGTATTAGGACTTGGTTCAACTCCACTTTCAGCACTATTGTGTCTTTAGTAGAAAAATCATCACAATGTAGGGTAGATGTACCACCTCCCTCAAAATCACATCCTGTATTGTCAATGACATTAGCGAGAAGAATGCCCATCTCAAAAGAAGGAATCATAGCAAAATGAAAAACAAATGAAAAACTTGCAATCGCAGAAGGAGGAAACACAACCATGTTTAGATGATCCTCCTTAAGTCTCTAACAACATCAATAACATACAATATATCTATTTGATTTGGATGCTCCAAAGAAGAACTTGAACTAGTACTAAGAGGGACTTCATGTTTGAATTCTCTGCTTTCAAACATGCCCACATCTAGGAGTAGTTAACCAATACAAAAACTCTTCAATGCAAGTTGGTGCTTCTTTTACTAAGTGAGATTTCAAGTGTCATTGGAGGAGTCCCACGTCATCACAAAAATTGGAAAATTAGAGTAATCAAAAAGAAGAAAATATAAGAGGAAGAACAAGAGGGACAAGTAAATGAGCATCACACCAAAGCTCATCATCATTATTGGTAATTGTTGAACACCAGTTTCATGGAAAATGGCTATGATACTACCAATTCCTACATCAAGCAAGTCTACATGTATCACTTCAAGAAGAAGAAGCTTTATAAAATCATAAATAAAAATTTTGATAAAAGATCAAGAGCAACTAATGGAAGTAAAGAAAAAGTGCTTTGAAGAAAAAACAAATAGGAAGGGCTTGCTAGTGGATGTATGAAGGTAAAAAGTGGCGATACATGTGGACCACTATGGAACACAAGACCTATAAATAGCTGGTGGACTAGCCATACCACCAACACAAGAATTATGAAGCATGAGCCGATGGGATGACAGGGAAATCTTTAATAGGTGTTGTCATTCTGAGATTTAGAAACCTTGGAAACTATGATACTTCAAAGTAGCATGTAAGAAGAAGAAAGCAAGGGCAAGGATGCCAATCACTAGATCATTAGAGACACACAGGTAGACATCGATATTACTCCAAGCCCATTATGAAGGATAATAGAAGCGACACTTCAGGCAAATCACGAAGCTATACTTCAGACAAATCGCTAAGCAACCCACTTGGTTTAGTGTTCCAAACTCAATAGGTAACTGCTAAGGCAAGGTAGCCATATCGACGTACTAAAATCATGTTAAAGAGAAAGGCTCACAAGATTCAAAAGCCATAATTAAGTTAACAACTACTAAGGAGATCCAAACAAATGTCAAAAGTACATTAGAATATCCTCTCAATTTTTGGGGTGAGATTCCCTTTTCAAGGATAAGTTTCCTCTTCAAGTTTCAAGGCTAAGTCCCCTTCCCAAGTTCAATGCTAAGCACCCACATCTCTCTATTAGAAGTAGAAACAAGGATCAAATGTGTAGTATAAACTCATATTTTTGGAATTGTAGCTACTATCAAGAAAGGACTGTTAAACAAGGTTTAAGTACAAAGGAGTGCTGACCAAGCCCACATGCATCTCACATCATAATTGCTTGATTTAGGGTAGCAAAATAGGGTTTGACATGCCGTTGTACCAACCTTCAACAAAATGGGGCCAACTGTAAACAATCCTATTTTTATTCCAATAATGCCTCTCATCATTAAGGAAACACCAAGAGAACACGAACGCATCCTCATTTCATGCTCAAAAGGTAGAAAAATAGCATGTATGATAGCATTGCCAACATACAAGTGCTATGGTATGGCCACTCCACCTTTGGAAAAGTTAGGCTTAATTGGCCTAGGGACCCACTACAATAGCCAAGGAAATAATACTCTATCAAAGAAGCTTGAAAGAAGAGATGTATATCTTTTTTAAAGGGTACTAAATGGCATTCCATGCATTAATTGCCCTTAGCCCTATGAAAAGGTGGCCCCTAGGCTAACTATTTACATAATACTTAGTTAATGAGAATAATCTCTTTTTTTTCAAATGAGATTCTCAAATCTGATGAGGTCACACCCATGATGTTATTCTAGGTGAAGACAAGTGGTCAAGACCCACTCCACTTCACCTAGAATGGCCTCATATGCAACTAGAAGGTACTATAATAGGGACACATATCTCCCCTTTTATGTAGGGAGAAAAGCTACCTTATCCTTGAAGTACCACCTTACCCCCCTTTTTGGAATAAAAAGGCAAGAGACTTCCTCCAAGGGGAGGGCTGCAATCAAGGTAAAATGCACACATATCAAAGAAAAGACCAGCAAAACGTTGTCTTAAGCCCAAGAACCTAGGCTAGAGACATTTTGGAAGGAGAAGATGCCCCTTAAGAAATAATAGAAATACCCCTAAGGGCCTCTTCCTTCAACTGCTCTTCTGATAAAATTTTGTGGACTCTTTCCTTAATCCTCGTGCTACCTCCAGGAAGCATTTATGCACATAAATTTTCTAGACCCATGTAAAAATTGTCTCATCCTACTTATGTTAGGGTAACCTTGTGTCGGTAGTATGCTTGTACCACCTTTGAGCTGTAATTGGCACATTATTGTAATTTTAGCAAGTTGTTTCTTTCCAAAGGATCTCAATTATGTTTATAAGTTAATTCTGGCTGTATATGCCATAGGTGAGCCTGAACGCATGTGAAAAACACCTCGCCCCGCTATTGTCCATACACCCTTGTATGGGTGGTATGCCTATACCACCTCTGGACTATAAGTCGCCAGTTGCCGTAATGTTTATGATAAAGTGTTTGAGGATTGAAAAAAATAACTTTCGCTACGAGATGTAAGCCATATGAGAAAGAAAGGAGACATGCAATTGGTTTTACGAGCTCTGACCCATTCCATGAATGCCACGTTTGATGATGAGCAACAGTACATGTGACTATGGTTTGGGTGTACCCCCGACTTTATATTGTTATCTCTACTTTTGTAAGGAAATTACAATGGTATATCCTAATTTTCCCTTAGGATAGACTGTTTTATGATTAATATCACCTCCAATACGCCAGTATAAACAAATCTCCCTTTAAAATGTCTGAAAATAGCTGTTATTAATATGGCATATATAAGTAAATACCACACCATAGACCTAGTGGATGCAACTCTCACGATTGCTTTGCACTCAATAACTAAGGCAAAACCTAAATCTGTTGAAGGTGCATGGACCATTAAGTACACTATAAAATATATCATTTTTCCTCAGAATATGCCACTGGAGGTTCGGTTCAATTCCAACGTTCATGCGTTGAAGTTTGAAGAATTACTCAAGAAGAGACATTTTCTGCCGGCCTTTGACATGCAATGCTAGATATTTTCTGCTCTTCTTTAACAAACTCACACATTATTGTGGAATGGTTGTCGTTTCATGTTAGAGAGTTGATAGTTGAACACAATTTTACTTGTGACATATACTGAAACACAATCATTCTAATATGAAATTTCTGGCTTTGCTATAGTTGGAAACGAAGGCGTCTAAAAAAATAAATATCTAATTTGCAATGCAAAGACAGAAGGGAAGTTGGAAAGTGAAAGGCTTCTCATTTTTGCTAATGCGAAACCTCTATTACTTAATCTGACAGGCGTCTAAATACTGCTGTACACCAACGATGGCCTTCACGTGCATAAGCTTAAACCGAACCAGGAAAACTCCTAAAATGCCAGCGGTTATACCATAGATGGAGGTGCAGGTAACTCGTAAAGAAAAATGTGAGCTAACAAAGGGACCTCCAAAGGGAGAAATCTGTATGATACTAACAGCAGAAAGTTCGCATTTTGAGATTGACATATTCAACATCAATAAGCCGGAAGAAAACGTAATGACATTTAATCTTTGAAAACCACTGTGAGAGATTATGTCAATATACATTTGCAAACATTAAATTTATATGTTACCATCCAAAGGAAAAAAAAGAACAAAAAGGCTTTTATCATCATATATGTATCTATATCCCTTTCATCGAGCACATACAACAACGCAAATTAATAATGGCAAGGTGCCCACCAAGCACTTTTATCATCACATAAAGACTTTTATCCACCTTCATCGACTATCGTCTAAGGCGCCCACCAAGCACTTCTCCAGAAGGAATTCAGCATTAACCCATGCGTGGTATTTATCTAGAATGAAGGTAAAGGATCTTGTTCCCATTTATAACAATCTTAAGACTTTCATGTATAAGTAAGAACCCTATGAGATCGTTGCATTTTCCAGGAAATGAAATTGAAAAGAATTTGGTAAGACAGAAACCTGTGATATTTGCTGTTACAACACAGGAAAAAGGAAAGCTAATGAATAACTGCAAAACAAAAGGATACTGAATAGAGAGGTGCAATCTTTTCCTGCCGCTTTCATGAGCATATCGATACCTAAAAAACACATGAATCATACGATGAACTCTTAGGTCAAGATGGAGCTGATAACAGAATGCAATACTTGTTGGCAAAAAATCTAGTAGTCAGTTAGTGATGAGCACAATAGAAAGCACAAACAGCACCAAGTTTTATTAAAATGAGAAAAAGAAAATATAATTTTACAAAGATGAGATACTAGTATTTTATTTTATTTTATTTTGAGCAAAGGGTAATTTTGAGATACCTAGGTTTTAGGATGAAAATTGAAGACATGTATGACAGCATATATTCAGTGATTAAAACTGGTCTAGCATCTCCTGCCAAATGATAAAATGTGATTACACTCTGAAATTCTATCCACAATCTCCTTTAGGAGCTCCACAAAAGGTCCAAATGAATCTGAAACCGTCCAGTTAATTGCCACCATAAATGTCTCAGTTCACCGAAAGGGGCCTCAGACATTTCCCAACAACAATAGAAACCATTTTAGCACAATACCTAGTAGACTAACTAGGGGTTCAAACGTGGCCATGTCAGATTATCCAACAACCATAACAGGTTAATCGCCCAATTGCAAGATGCTTATCCCCAAGTTGACTGTTATTGGTAATGAGAAATGCACCCACATCCAACCATGATTGTTGCCTTTGTTCTTGTGACAGGTGGCCGTAGTTCAAACCACTAGAAGTGGATAGTCCTAATAAATAAGGAGAGATGCATCTTTCTATTTTCCTTCTATGGTTTTATATGGTTAAGGAGAGAAGTTCATCAACATCCAAATAATCATAATACCCATTACATAGAGAAACTTAATGAAGAAAATAGTGAAGCTCAAAAAAGGGGACCTAACATGGACTTGTCCACTATGATAACGTTACCAATGAGCCCTAACTCTGAAATATCATGACTCAACTCTGGAAACAATCTTGAGAGTGACCTTAGGTTGATTTTAATTAGAGACAAATACATTCTTATCTTTGGGTAGTTTTTAATAGAAATTGCTTTCATATTCTCTAATCATATTTGTAAATCTTTACAAATGTTAAACCAAGCAACACTCCCCTAAAAATGGAAAAACAAGCTAAAATTGGATCTTAGGGTTATTGTCCGAATATAAAAAGATTGGGACGCTCATCAGCTGATACAATCAGACAGTGAGCTTAGAAGCCTAGATCTATCATAACCATAAAGATTCCTCGTTGTGTCAGACCCTGTCGATACACATACAGCAAAACATCCTGGTTTCAGACAATACTTGGTACATGAGCACAATATAGTGCTTTTCTAAAGTTCTATGGTTGGATTAGAAAAAAAAAAGGATGGGTAATGGTTGAAACTTTTTCGAAGATTTTAAGGTTTTCTGCATCCTGATCTTGAGATGGATCATCTCATATTGACTATCAATATGAAATTATGGGCATATTTTTCTAATATATTGAACTATTGGAACAAGAGACTCAGAACCTTTAACTTTATTGTTTCTCCCATTTTACTTCTATTTTTGAGAAGATCATTAACCTACTCTGGTCATTTCCCCACCATGTTTGTGGCATTGTTATTTCTTTTAGTCTGCTTGACGCTCGTATCTTTCTAGTTCAACTTTAGTATGACAATAAATGCATTTCTCAACAGTGGCATGCCCCTTGTAGCGCATTTATCTTGTTGCCTGTATCTACAAAACCAATCGGAAGTGAAAATTGTTTACAGATGGATGCACGGTCTCTCAAAGATTACCCGTTAAAAATTTATAGACTATCCAAAAGATGTGTACCTCCAGGGTGAAATTTCATGTATGGTGAAATATTGTAGACACGACCCCTCAAAACAGTCCAAACTGATCCTTCTGTTTTGTGTTCCTTAACTTCAGCCATAGAGATGAGCCTCTTGTTTGACTTTCCCCTTAGTCCTGAAGATAACAATTCATCAGACTCAAACAGCACACTGTAATGTGTAGTACCCGAAGGAAATCAGCAGTCCTAAATTTCTGTAACTTTAATTAGCATGAGAAGCAAGAATAAAGCACAACATGATGAAACGAACAAACCAGCCTATTCCTGTAGATTGGAAACAGCAATGAAAAGCATAAAAGCCAATGAGGTTTGTATACTTCTCCAAAGCACCTAAATTACTCAGACAGAGATCAGAGTCTCCATACTTATGATTTGTCAGTCAATGTGAGTGGCTTATAAATAAGCAACACTTTAAGAATACTACAACATGCATCCCTTTCTAAACACAATCAGCAATTAGGATCCCATGTCTAACATTTATTTACCTCCTTTTACTCAAAACATAGCTCAGAGACAGAAAACCATCATTACTGACAGCACACAGAAAGAAAATTGGGATAAATTTTGCCTGTCCTGCTATGGGTAAATTCAATAACAATGCTTGCGTTATCATGGTCAGTTCTAACCATGACCCAAATGTACAAAGATATATTCTCCTGTCATCACAGGTTTACAACTTTTCTTGCCCACCTAGCCACCTGCTGCTCCACATAACGTAAATCAACTGTGTTCTCTAACCTGTAATCATGTTATGAATGAAGAAGTCATGCTCCCAAGGTTTTTCCTGTGCCCAAATTTATCATGCTAACGAAAGAGAAAATTTCAAATTACAAGATTTACAATAAACGGAGATCTATACACAACGGAATTATATTAAATAAAGGAAGACCTCCAACACAAATTTCTATCAAGCAAATATTTATTTAGCAAGGCCTGCCCACAGCCTAAACATCAAAACATATGGATACATGAAATTCCAGTGACGCATCTGTCTTATTTCTACGGTGAAGGACAATCTTCAAGGCCTATGTTCCTTTTACAGGACCCTCTATTATCAAATTTTTGCAGTTCTCTCCCAACAGTTAAAACAATAAGGACAATACAACACTGATAAAAAGGTACTCAATCCCTCTCAGAGGCTACCCGTAGCATAAAGACCCCAGTACATGCATACATGAAATTCCAGAAACACATATAAGTTTCTTATTTCCACGGTGAAGGACAATCTTTGAGATCTCATTCAAAGACCCTACTTTATCACCCTTTTACAATTCTAAAAAGCCAATAAACATATAATACAACGATGCCGAGAAGATGCTTCACCTCTTTTGGAGGGCTTCTTCCTCATTTGAGAACTCAGCCACCCACCATCCACCCCAAAAAAGGAAAACACGATAACAGATAAGGCCATATAATGTTATGTTACCATTGAAATACAGCGTAGCAGATATTACAAGAAGATAAATGCTACAGTACAGCGCATCCATACTTATACTCTGGTGCAGAATCCATTTCAGCCATTGATCTATAAGACAGGTTGAGATTGAATGGGTATTTAAGGGAAGGTAAGTAGGCAAAATTGTTGGAGAAGGGAAATCCCAAACCAATGATCCCAGATTTTCTTCTAACATCAGCCCCAACTCTTTTGCAGTTTTTTTCTTTTTCCATTTTGCATGAACTTATCTTTTGTAGTTTTCATTCTCCCACAATTGCATAACTTATATTCCCTAAACAACCCTTTCAATCTCACCCATTCCTACATATCAACAATTGAAATGGATGCCGCATTGGAATGTAAGTACAGTACAGATGTTCTGTACTGTAGCATTCCTCCTAAAGAAAGATAATCTTTACATTTACCAAGCTGATTTTGCTGAAGTAGAACCTCAAAGAATGCCGTATTTTAAGTCTTGAAAAGTATTAATGGATTACTCCAACATTAGCTTGAAAAATGTGAAAATTTGAGAAATAAGTTTGTTCAACTTGACCCGAACCAACCATACAAACATCAAAAACAGAAAAGTCACCTGCAGAAAATGGTAAAAGTTGGAAACAAATTGTGTTAAAAGTTAAACTTTAACGCTGACTCGATTTAGACAATAATAAATCTTTGAATCCTATGTAAAACAGTGGTTGAAAATCTACATGCGGCTATCTTTGATGCAATAGCATCAACCTATAAAGACAAATTGAACTGTCAAATTTAAAGGCAAAGGATACTTGTAGCATATGTTGAAATCAAAATATTATTTGGTTAAATGGTTAGTGGTCTACCATTACTTAGATGATTAATTTAAATCAACAAAACCAGTTGATAGAAAACATTGAAATACCAGTAAGATCGGGATGTGTCCATGTAGTCTTTAACTAGTCCATTTGACTGTAACCTTTCTCAAAAGAAACCTTGGCCCGAAAAATGGGTTTTCTTGAAGCAACCTTTTCCTCCTGTGAACATTAACAAACTCCCCAAAAGTTCCTTGTTCCAATACTTCACTCTCTTTCACCTTTGCAGGCCTTGTCTCAACAACCACACCAGCTGAAGGGCAGTTGGTATATTGCTCCGTAGACATGGCATTATCTGAAGAACTATTTCTGTGTATGGAATCGCGACTGATACTTGCAGGATTTGAAGAATCTTCTTTGATCCGAACACTGCTGGTATCAGGCATGGACTTTGGGGACTTCAGAGAAGCTTCATCTATTTGTAAACCAACTTGAACAGAAACCGTCTCAAAAGCTCCTACGGAGTCCTAATATAGACTACAACAATTCACAAGATTTTCACAAGGTTAAAATAAGTTCAACCTTTTTCTGATGCATGTACATACATAAATAAACAATTATGAGCATACACATACACAGACACAAAGCATGAAGACAATAGAGAGAATAAATTATGCTTACTGACTTCAAAGAGTATCAAAACATGGAAAAATATTCCAAGAAGAGAGAGTTGTCCTTGCCTGACAAAAGGTGAAGTCATTAGCATCAGCCATCTCAGAATGTCAAGTCTTTTCAAGTTCAAATGGACCAATGTTAAACTTTTCCATCAAAAGAATACTCTATCAATTGAATTTCAGTTTCCATTAATAAGCCAGAATACTTAGAATCTTATAAATAGACAAACATCTGCATTCTTTGAACATGAGAAATTGATAAACTGTAATTAGTAGGGGAAATTTCTAACTTAATCTAATAGGGGTAAAGTTCTGCATAGAGAAACCCCAATCAATACAAAAACATTTACTCACAATTGATACCAGAAATACCATGCTCTACCAACAATATAGACTACCCAAATTCCAAAATGGCAACAAACTGCACTTGCCTTGCTAAGGGACAAACAGAGTGCTCTCAGTTTTGACCAGCACAAGATCAGCTCAAGGACTGACCGATGCAGCAAGAGGGGCAGAGCTTCAAAACTTGATTTATGGAACTTCCTCTTCGTTAGAGTATGTGGGTCTGTAGATAAATAAAATAATTAATAAAGGTGTGTCCTTCCCAGAAACGTAGAACTATTTTCAGCCCCATTATGTTTCCTAAACTAAAATGGTCTAAGAAGGATGCTCAAATTGCAAATGGGTTCAGTACCTAATTGTTACGGAGCACTGTTCTAGTGAGAAAATTTCATGGCTATCTATCTAGTGAGGGAAATGGGTTCAATACTAAATTTGGAAACCTAACGTGGTAGAAAAAGAGGTTTCTTTTTGCAAACACAATCAAACTTGATGGCAGAATACAAGCAATAATTCTTTGTCACTTTAAAACAGAAAACTAAATCTTTCAATGAAATCCTAGTTTACCATTGACATCAAACTGCATTCTTTGATGGGACTAGCATTTCCTACACGTGCGTATACATGATTTACAAACTGAATAGCAGAAACAAAGAAGAAGAGTCTAATGGAACTGAAGATCAGAATAACTGTAACTCGCGTGATTTCTGAAAGAGCTTCATGAGAAGAAAAGCCTAAGGATTTTATCATCCCCATATTGAAGAAGTGCAATCAAAATTCCAATTTACCTTAAGGCCTATTTAGAAACCGACAGAAATGAGAATCAATTTCTATCTAACCCATATTCTCCAGTGTTCGTTTCCTCTTTAAAAAATGATATGTAATTTCTATGGAAACTAATTAAGTGTCAGAAACTAGGAAAATTCGAAATAGCTTACTTAAGGATTCCATTTTCAGTGAAAACCACTTTCTCTCTAACCAAACTGGCAAATAACAACCAAAAAACACAATGCTGCCAATATCTAGCAATGCTACCAAAAACACAATTTCTCTACAAACTGTGAGAAAAAGCAATCAAAACCCCACCAAGAAATGCTCCCAAATAGTAAAAAAAAACATAAAAAATGTCAGTCCAAGTATAAATAGCTATCTCAGAAATAATAATTCAAGTTGGGAAAGTTCTTGTAATTTGTCTATAAATTAGCACAAAACCTCAGATTTTCTTCACATTAGCCTCCCAAACAAAGTTTATAGAACATTATAAATTGAGAAGAAAATCACAATCAATTGCTTGGAGAAACACGATTACCGATGTAAAGCAGTTCAACAAGTGAATTCTTGATGCGGAAAAAGTACCTAGAAAAACAAAGTTCCTGGTTTATTTTCAAGAATTTAGAGAGAGAGAGAGAGAGAGAGAGAGAGAGAGAGAGAGAGAGAGAGAGAGAGAGAGGAATATGATCACTAGAGAAAGAAGCATGACTAACCCAAATGTATAGCATACTACAAGAAAGGGAAAATCAAAAGACATAATCTTAGTTGAAAGTTTTAAGACCTAGACATTTGACATTAGGAGATAATGGCCTTTGGGAATTTGGCCTAACAACAAAGGCCCCGAGGATATCATGCATGCAAATAAGATCGTTAATCTTGCCAAAGGATCAAATGATAACAATGGACAATACACTTGTTTAAACGATACAGACCATTGATGATGTAGGACACTGCAAAATGACCTAATCTATATGCAGAGATCATATCAGAATTAACTTAAATAAGAAAACATAAATTAAACTACTACGAACACTTCAACATGTAGAAAATCAGTCTTAATTAGCATGAATAGCATACAATGAGTTACGGTATCTATAGACTGCCCCAGATCTCTACCAATTAAGGTAAGATCGAAGTTTCAATCCGGATTGTCCCTCTAATTGACGAATGGTCTTGATTAAGTTTCGAATCTAGGGTTTTGGAATTTTCTGCAGGATAAGAATTCTAGGTTATTACTAATGCAAATCGCATAACCACACGCAGCTCAGAAATTGTCTTTTAAAAGACAAGGTAGAAAAACAAAAGTGATTCGACCCTATACCGAGTGCGGCTTCACGCCCATGGGAAGGAAGCTAGAACGAGGAATCCACCAAGTCTAACGAAATTTTCATTCATTCATCATCATCATCAAGACCTTAACCCAATTAGGGGTTGGCCACATGAATCTTGTTCCTCCATTCCCCTCTATCAAGTATCATGGCTTCATTTAGTCCAAAAGTTGTTAAATCTTCTCTCACCGCTTCTATCCACGTTCTTTTCGACCTTCCCCTTGCCCTTTTATAACCTTCGACTTGCATTGCCTCACTCCTTCTAACCAATGCCCTTTTTGGTCTTCACTGGACATGCCCAAACCATCTAACTCTAATCTCCCTCATCTTGTTACCTGTTGGTGCTACTCCTAAGTTTTCTCTAATGTTTTCATTCTTAATTCTATCCTTTTTTGTCTTGCTACTAATCTATCTCAACATCCTCATTTTCACTACGCTTATCCTATGAACATGATGTTCCTTAACTGCCCAACACTCTGATCCATAGAGCATGGCTAGCCTTTTAGCCGTCCTATAGAATTTTACTTTTAGTTTGAGTGGCATCCGCCGATCACACAAATCTCCAAATGCGCATCTCCATTTGTTCCAATCCACGCGAATTCTCTGAGTAACCTCCCTCTTAATCTCTCCACTATCATGAATCATCAATCCTAGGTATCGAAAGTGGTCTTTTACAGGACCTATTGGTTATCAATCTTTACTGGTGCTCATCTCCTTGCTAAAATTGTATTCCATATACTCTGTCTTAGTTTGGCCGATTTTAAATCCTTTAGGTTCTAATTCTTCTCTCCACAACTCTAACTTTGTGTTTACGCCCTCCCTCATCTCATCAATTAAAACTATATCATCTGCAAATAGCGTGCACCATGGAGTCTCCTGGTGCAAATGTTTTGTTAACTTATCCATAACCAACATGCAGGCTCAATACCGATCTTTGGTGCAATCCTATAGCGATAAGAAAATTACCAATCTCTCTGCTAGTGGTCTCAACATTTGTTACTACTCCCTCATGCATATCTTTAATTATGTCTATATACCCTCACGAAACCCTTTTCTCGCCCATCCCTACATATTAACTCTCTAAGAACTCTATCATAAACTTTCTCTAAGTCAACAAAGACCATGGGGAGGTCCTTCCTCCTCTCCTTATATTTCTTTATCAACTGTCTTAGTAAGAAAATAGCTTCCATGGTAGACCTCCCAAGCATGAAACCAAACTTGTTTAGCGATACACTTGTTTCATGCCGTAGCCTCTTCTCAATCAATCTATAAAATGTTTCATAGTGTGGCTCATAAATTTGATCTCCTGATAATTAGTGTAAATCTGTATGTCTCATTTATACTTATAAATTGGTGCAATAGAGCTTTTCTTCCACTCATCAGGCATTTTCTTTGATTTTATAATCTTGTTAAACAACTTTGTCAACCAAACTACTCTATTATCTCCCATATGCTTCCAAACCTCTATTGGAATACCATCGGGCCTCAGGGCCTTTCCTAATTTCATCTTTTTCAAGGCCTCTTTTACTTTAAATATTCTATTCCTACAGTCATATCTATAATTTCCAATGTTATTTAGGTTAATGTACTTTCAATCCCTATATTCTCATGAAAATTGTCATCTATATAGTCACAGGCGCAAGGCACACCCAGGAGCAAGGGGTGCAACTTGCGCCTAGAAGGACTAGGCAACTAGGTGTCAAAGAGCAAAATTAAGTAATTTAAATTTTATAAAAAAGAAAAAATTCAAAATTAGTAGCAAAAATTACAAAAAAATCCAAAAAGAAAAAAAAGAAAACAGAGAAATATAAAGATATGAATAAATACTTGCCAAAAGAATGCAATGGAATTCCTAAGTAATAAATCAACATGTCAACAACCACCCAAGGTTAAACCAAACAATCAAACATAAGTTAAAAAACATTCAAGTACAATTATAGTAATGCTATCATAATAGTAATACTAGTCTCCTTGCTACTCCCTCGATCCCTTCTGGCCTCATCATTATCGCTACCACCTTCTTGTAAATTCAGGAACAATAAATAATTAAGCAGTGGTTGCATAAATAAAGTAAAGTAAATGCTAGTGTTAACTACTACAACTTAAGAGTCATCTTCCTGCATCTCTTCCTTATTAGGAAGATCAAGATCGTCATCAGAATCATCTCCTTGAGAGATGCAGACATCCTCCCCTTCAGTCTCCTTATTGTCCTGCTCTTCTCCAACATCCTCATCCAGTTCTTGATGAGCTTAAGACTGAGAAATGCATCTTCCCCTCTGCCCCTTCGCTACCTCTGTTATTGCATAATAGATGGAGCGTCACTTTCACTTGATCCTTCAACGAGCTCAACATCTAACAATGTGAGGTCATTACCTGGATGCACCAGATCATCTCCAACATCTTCTTGAACAATCCACTCATCACTTTTGTTGACCTCTCATAACAAAATAGGACATGTATACGTTTACATTTTCAAACGATCCTCACGTCAACGACAAAAGCACTAATTTATTGAACGTATAATAGATTGTTCAATGTCTTAGCGTGCAGCCTATTCCTCTTCTTAGCGTGGATCAAAAAAGAAAAATACTTATAAATTTAGAATATAATGAACGTTTACTAAACAACTAATAATTAATAAGTACTAAATCTCAATATCTAAGTAGCTTAGGTTTTCAAAGACACTCCAGTTATATTCGCAAGGAGATGCATTGCACATCTGGGAGAGGACCTTAATGGCAAATGTTTGAAGATGTGAGGCTTTGGCCCTAAAGTTAACTCACCACTCACCTACAAAAGTTAAAGAAAATTAAAGTTAGATAAATAAACAAAATTAGAATATTATCAAATAAAATTTAGAAGTTAAAACATAGAACAATATAAAACACTTACAAGGGACTAGGATTTTTCTTTTGCGTATTGTCAGGTCATTGCTAAACAAGCCTCTAGCATGTCTATAAGTGGATATCTCATCTACTACCTTGTCAACCTCCACTCCATCATATATCCTACTGATAGCATGCATTAGACCATTTGTGATGTCACTGTTGAGCTCAATTTCAATGTCATGGTCATAGCAGAAGGATAGGTTGAGGTAATATCCAACTGCATGCAAAGTTTAAAGAAGCTGAGAACTCCGTCTACTGTTTATGATCACCCAAATATAAGTGGCCTAACACTCATCCCCTACTAGATTGGCTTAAATATTTTTTTTGGCTCTGGCTATAGCCTCAAAGATGTATCCCATTGCCAACTTCTCCTCACTATCCACCACCCTCAAAACCTCTACACCTAGAGCCATTATCTTCAAACAAAAGAGGACATGGTTCCAGAAGCTAATACGAGACACAATTCTTTCAGCTCTTTTACCTTCAAGCCTTTTCGGCCATTTATTGTTCGTCCACTTTGAACAATTGAACATTGCCCTCTACTCTGTTTGCAAGTTGTGAATATTTTCTAAGCTCAAGAAGTTGGTGGCGAAACGCATCACTGCAGGTCTGACCAAATCTTTTTTTTTTTTTTTTTGGTAAATCCTCTCATTAGATGAAGGACGTGCGTGGCTACATATAAAAATTGTCATCACCCTAGCTTCTGCTATAGTTTTCTTTACAATTGGCAATTTGCTTATGTCCTCTAACATCATATTTATGTAGTGACCCGCACAAGGGGTCCAATATAAATGTGGCCTCCTCACCATCAACTCCCTTCCCGCAACCACATATTAGAGGCATTGTTAGTTATGACCTCAAATAGAAAGAAAAAGAAATTATATAGAGTGAACTTGTATCATAAATAAGTTAAACTACTTAAACAGATAATAGATATAAAACTAAACAATTACCTAAACTACATTGTTTTCCCCAACGTCATTAATCACCTTCTCTAACATGTCAGGCATTACTTTTGCGCTCTTGACATACGCAGACCCATCAATATATTTCAAAAAAACTATCCCAGCTAGATAGTTCACCAAAAAGTTCATAAGGGTGCGACCCATGCTGTCGATCCACCAATGCGACATGATGGAGCACCCATACCTATAAAAGCATAATGGAGTACTCTTGCCATCACTATCACCTTAAGACTTGAAAGAAATATACAATAATACAAGGGTGCGAAAAAGAACATTGAACACATACCTAATACAATCAGCTTTACATTGATCTATGTACTCCTTTGTCTTCTCTACTTGCTTCTAAAGAAGACTCACCCTCAACTTATGATATAAAGGTGCTTTGAAGCCTTAGTCACATAAGATTATAGGCTCTAAGATAAGGTAAAAGGCTAAAACAAGTATAAAATTATTAATTATTAAAAATATAAGATATATACCTAGACCGTGTTGCGCAACTAACTCTAACATGGTATGGAAGGAACGATTATGAGCAACATTGAATACAATGCTAGGTTCATAGAACCAAGAGGCTATGTAATCATATGCTCTTGTCCTAAACTCTTATATGCTCTGTTCATTGTCATCTACTGCATGAGGGCTTTTTCCTTGCCCTAGACCTCAATATGCCACTTTATTTTTTGTGTGGGCATCTTACTCTTACCCTCGATAGAAATACCGACAACCCTGATATTGTCAATCTCCTTCACCCTGGCCTCATCATCATCATGCAGACCAAACAAATTTTACGGGCGTTCCATCTCCTTTGTTATTCTCTCCCTATTCTTTTCTTCTTTGTTTCATTCATGTAATCTAAAATTTTCTTAGATATCTCAAGAGTGACCAGAGCGCATTTTTTAGCATTCTCATGCCCACCCATCAAATGTTGTTTAAATCTGAATATTCCACCACTATACCTATTTTTATAAAGCTTGCACTATACAACATTTTTGACATTTGAATCCCTTACCTCTCTATATTCCCACTCTAGATCCATTAATCTTGAAGCATTGGTGGAGCCCCTTGATGATGACATATAATAATATCAATGTATAGGAATATAGGAACCCAATACTTGTAGAGTGGAATGAAATAAATCAAGCAATCAGAAGAGGAACCCAACAAACAAACAAAACAAAAAAATTAACCAAAATAAATAACAATACAAAAGTAAGAAATATAGAAAGGCAAGAAGGTTATAAAAACAAAACTTAAGAAAAGTGAAAAGAAACATACAAAATATGAAAACAAAGTTATGGATTAGTTGTTTTTAGCATTATAATGGTCTCATTTACACATTTGTTACAAAAATAAATTAATAAACAAGAAAATTACTGTTTTTTAGTGCAAAATAACAAAAAAAAAAGGGAGAAAAAACATCAAAGGAGTTCATGAATAAGTTGTTCTTAGCTTTATAAGGGTGACATTTACACATTTGCTGCAATAATAAATTACTAAAATACAAAATTACTGTTTTTAGTAAAAAAAAAGAAAAAGGAGGAAGAAAAAGCATCAAAAGATTCCATTGATAAGTTGTTTTAGCATTCTTATGGTGATATTTATACATTTGCTACAAAAACCAAAACATATATATATATATACACACATATATAAACACACTGTTTTTATGGATGAGTTAACAAAACATCTGCATAAGGAGATTCCCTGGTGCATGTTATTTGCAGATGATATAGTCTTACTTGATGAGACAAGGGAGGGTGTAAACATAAAGCTAGGATTATGGAGAGAAGCATTAGAATTTGAAGGATTTAAAATTAGTCGAACTAAGACAGAATATATGGAATGTAATTTTAGCAAGGAGAGTAGGAGTAGAATACCAGTCAAGATTGATAACCAAGAAGTCCCCGTCAAAGACCACTTTCGGTACTTAGGATCAATAATTCATGAGAGTGGAGAGATTGAGAGGGAGGTTATTCAGAGAATTCAAGCGGGTTGGAACAAATGGAGATGTGCATCTGGAGTTTTGTGTGATCGACGGGTGCCACTCAAATTAAAAGGAAAATTCTATAGGATGGCCATAAGGCCGGCCATACTCTATGGATCAGAATGTTGGGCAGTTAAGGAACATCATACTCATAGGATGAGCGTCGCAGAAATGAGGATGTTGAGATGGATGAGTGGTAAGACAAGAAAAGATAGAATTCGAAATGAAAATATTCAAGAAAATTTAGGGATAGCACCAATAGGTAATAAGATGAGGGAGACTAGACTTAGATGGTTTGGACATGTTCAAAGGAGACCAACAACGGCACCGGTTAGAAGAAGTGAGGCAATACAAGTAGAAAGTTTTAAAAGGGCAAGGGGAAGGCCCAAAAGAACGTGGATAGAAGTGGTGAGGAAAGATTTAAAAACTTTAGGACTAAATGAAGACATGGTATTTAATAGAGTGGAATGGAGGAATAAGATTCATGTGGCCGACCCCTAATTGGGATAAGGTCTTGATGATGATGATGATGATGATGATGATGATGATGATGATGATGATATAAACACACTGTTTTTCACTGTCTTTAGTGAAAAATGATGAAAGAAAAAAGAAAAAAGACAATAACAAAAACCATCGATGGAGTTCATGGGTTAGTTATTTTTAGCCCTATAATGGTGAGAATATGAATATTTGCTTTAAAAAAATTCAAAAAATACAAATTATTGATGTATTTTACATTTTTGATAAAAAGATATAAAAAAAACTACAAAAACAATGCACAAGACACTAAATCAATGAACATACATGGAAAGAATGAAATGATGGTATCATTTTTAGCTTTAGAGTGAGATATGTTGAGATTTCAAAGAAAAATGAAGCATTATGTTGAAAATTGAAAACAACGGTACTATTTTTACAGAAAAAACTAAAAAACAAAAAAGGAAACAAATAAAATTAGAATCTTACCTCGATCACTTGAAATGGGCTTCAATCAACGATGGAAAATCAGTCATTTAGTCCTCTTGAAAGAAGGAAGAAGAAGAAAGGAAAACACAAAATGAAAAAGTAAGGCTTTATTTCACTTACGTTGTGCCTAGAATTGAGAGCGCATTAGGGGCAAGGCTCAAGGCACAACAAGCCCGCGACTAGTCGTAGTGCGACTTATGTCACTTGTGCCTACCCAGACTCGAGTCGCAAGCCGACACCTTTTTGCGCCTAGATACTAGTCGCACCTTTAACTACATAGATTGTCATTTAGCAATTTTTGAAAGTAACTTTTCCACCTTTGTTTGACCTTGTCATCTTTGACTAGTACCCTTTGATCATCACTTTTATTGCACTTAACCTAAGTCCTTACCCTTTTGTTCTCTTATTTTTGCAAGTTTAAACACATCTTTCTCACCTTATCTTGATCCTAGTTTATTATAAGGATCATCGTATGCCTTGAGTTTAGCCTCACTTACTATTCTCTTAGCAACCTTTTTAGCATTCTTATACTGTTCATAGTTTTCATTATTTCTAGTCTTCTGCAATGCTTTAAAACAGACCCATTTTTCTTTAATAACTTTTTGCACTATTTCACTCCGCCATCAAGTTTCCTTTACTAATTGCCCTACTTTTAGATATTCCTAGAACATCTTTTGCCACTTTCTTAATGGACAGCCTATGTAGTCGAAGGCGCGACTAGTAGCAAAAAGGCGTCGGCTTGCGCCTCAAGTCTAGGACCTGGGTAAGCGACAGGTGCAAGTGATATAAGTCACACTCCAACTAGCCAAGTGCCTGGTTGTGCCTTGTGCCTAATGCACCCTCGATTCCAGCCGTAGCATAAGTGAAATAAAGCCCTACTTTTTCTTTTTTCTTTCTTCTTCTTCTTCTTCCCCATTCCACTGCTTCCTTCTTTTGAGAGTACTGAACGAGTGATATTCTATTGTCGATCAAAGCCCATTTCAAGTGATTGACGTAAGATTCTAACTTTTATTTGTTTTCTTTTTTTTTATTTTTTCTATAAAAATACCATAAAAACAGTACCATTTTTCAATTTTCATGCGTAATGCTTCATTTTTCTTTGAAATCTCAACATATCTACACTCTAACTAAAAACGAAAACACCATTTCATTCTTTCCATCTATTTTCATTGATTTAGTGTATTATGCATTGTTTTTGTATTTTTTTTACCAAAAATGTAGAATACATTAGTAATTTGTATGTTTTTTTTTTTTAAAGCAATTATCCATATTCTCACCATTATAAGGCTAAAAACGACTGACCCATGAACCCCATCGACAGTTTTTGTTACTGTCTTTTTTTTTTTGTCATTTTTCACTAAAAACAATGAAAAATAGTATGTTTTATATATATTTTTTGGTTTTAGTACCAAATGTGTAACTGTCACCACAAAAATGTTTAAAACAACTTATCAATGAAATCTTTTTATGTTTTTTCTTCCTTTTTTTCACTAAAAACAATAAGTTTTTATTTTAGTAATTTGTTTTTGTAGCAAATGTATAAATGTCACCATTATAATGCTAAAAACAACTTATTCATGAACTACTTTTTCTTTTGTTAGTTTGCACTAAAAAAAGTTAAAAATAGTAATTTTTTGTTTATTAATTTGTTTTTGTAACAAATGTGTAAATAGGAACATTATAATGCTAAAAATAACTGATCCAAAACCTTGTTTTCATTGCATCTTTCTTTTCACTTTTCTTAAGTTTTGTTTCCATAACCTTCTTACTTTTTTAGATTTCTTACTTTTGTATTGTTATTTATTTTATTTTTATTGGTTAATTTTTTTGTTCCGTTTGTTTGCAAGGTTCCTCTTCTGATTGCTTGATTTATTTTCATTCTACTCTACAAGTATTAGGTTCCTATACATTGATATTACAATATGTCATCATCAAGGGGCTCCACCAATGCTTTTTCTAGATTAATGGATCCAAATGACAAAAATTTGGTATGGCACAAGCTTTTTCAAAATAAGTATAGTGGTGGAATATTCAGATTTAAACAACATTTGACGAGTGGCCATAGGAATGCCAAAAATGCACTCTGATCACTCCTGAGATATCTAAAAAAAAATTGGATTATATAAATGAAGCGAAGAAAAAGGAATAGAGAGAGTTTACAAAGGAGATGGAACAGGCAAAAATTTTGTTTGGCTTGCATGATGAAGATAATGATGATGAGGCCAAGGCGAAGGAGATTTACAATAACAGGGCAGCTGATATTTCCATCGAGGGCAAGAGGCATAAGATGCCCACGCAAAAAAAAATGGGCCTATTGGCTATCTCTTTGCTCCCAAACCTGAGGCCCAGGGTAAGGGAAAAGCACCCATGCAGCAAACCACAATGAACAAAGCAAATAAGGAGTTTATGACAAAAGCATGTGATTACAATCACCTCTTGGTTCCGTGAACATGGCATTACATTCAATGTTGTTTGTAATTGTTCCTTACAAACCATGTTAGAGGTAGTTGCACAATATGGTCCAGGTACATATCTTATATTTTTAACAATTAATAGTTTAATACTTGCTTAAACCTTTTACCTATATTTTTAACAATTAATAGTTTAATACTTGTTTTAGCCTTTTACTACATCTTATAATCTTATGTGACTAAAGTTTCAAAGCACTCTCCCATCACGAGTTGAGGATGAGTCTTCTTCAAAAGAAGTAGAGATAACAAAAGAGTACATAGATCAACGTAAAGCTAATTGGATTAGGTATATATTTAGTGCTCTTCTTCACACTCTTGTACTATTGTATATTCCTTTCAAGTCTCAAAATAACACTAATGGAAAGAGTGCTCCATTATGCTTTTATAGGTATGGGTGCTCCATGTCAAATTGGTGGACCGACAGCAAGAATCGCACCCTTGTCAACTTTCTAGTGAACTGTTCAACTGGGATAGTTTTTTGAAATCTATTGATAGGTCTGAGCATGTCAAGAGTGCAAAAGTAATACTTGACATGCTAGAGAAGGTGATTGATGAAATTAGAAAGAACAATGTAGTTCAGGTAATTGTTTAGTTTTATATCTATAATCTGTTAATTATTTTAACTTATTTATTATGCAAGTTCACCCTATATAATTTTACCTTTTCTTTCTATTTTAGGTCATAATTGACAATAACTTCAACTACGTGGCTGCGGGAAAGGAGTTGATGGTGAAGAGGCCACATTTACATTGAACCCCTTGTGCAGCTCACTGCATAAATCTAATATTAGAGGGCATAAGCAAATTGCCAATTCTGAAGAAAACTATGACAGAGGCTAAGGAGATGACAATTTTTATATATAGCCACATACATGTCCTTCCTATGAGAAGATTTACGAAGAAAAAAGATTTGGTCAGACCTGCAATGACATGCTTCGCCACCAACTTCTTGAGTTTAGAAAACATTAACAACTTGAAGACAAAGTAGATGGCAATGTTCCACTGTTCGAATTGGATGAACAATAAATCGGCGAAAAGGCCTAAAGGTAAAAGAGCTGAAAGAATTGTGTCACGTACCATCTTCTTGAACCACGTCCTCTCTTGTTTGAAAATCATGGCTCCACTTGTAGAGGTTTTGAGGGTGATGATAAAAAGTACATGGAGTTCTCAGCTTCACCAGCGTTTGTATGTAGCTGGATATTACCTCAACCCATCCTTCTACTGCGACCATGCCATTTAAATTGAGCTCAACAGTGACATCAAGAATAGTCTAAAGCATGCCATCAATAAGCTATATGATGGAGAGGAGGTTGACATGATTATAGATGAGATATCCACTTACAAACTTTGTCAGAGGCTTGTTTGGCAGTAACCTAACAATACGCAAGAAAAAATCCCTAGCCCTTTTTAAGTGTTTTATGTTGTTCTATGTTTTCAGTTTTAACTTCTAAATTTTATTTTATAATATTCTAATTTTGTTTATTTTTCTACCTTTAATTTTCTTCAACATTTGTAGGTGAGTGGTGGATTAACTTTGAGGTTGAAGCTCCACGTCTTTAAACATTCGCCATTAAGGTCCTCTACCAAATATGCAGTGCATCTTCCTGAAAGCGTAACTGGAGTGTTTTTGAGAACATAAACTACTTAGATATTTAGATTTAGTACTTATTAGTTGTTAATTATTTAGTATACATTCATTATATTCTAAATTTTTAAGTACTTTTTCTTTTCAGATCCATACTAAGAAGAGGAATAGGGTGTATGCTAAGACATTGAACGATCTAGTGTACATTCAATATAATTAGTGACTTCATTGTTGACATGAGAATCGTTTGAAAATGCAAACGTATACAGATCCTACTCCGTTATGAGAGGTCGACGAAATTGATGAGTGGATTTCTCAAGAAGA
Source organism: Warburgia ugandensis (assembly GCA_035236585.1). Classification (NCBI taxonomy): domain Eukaryota; kingdom Viridiplantae; phylum Streptophyta; class Magnoliopsida; order Canellales; family Canellaceae; genus Warburgia; species Warburgia ugandensis. The sequence continues at coordinate 58,672,169 of CP141128.1, forward strand.
TGCTGGAGATGATGCGGTGCATCCAGGTGATGACCTCACCTAGTTAGATGTTAAGCTCACTGAAGGATCAAGTGAACGTGATGCTCCATGTACTAGGCAATACTAGAGGCAGGGGACGGGGTAGAAGGGGAGCTACATTTCCTAGTCTCAAGCTCATCAAGAACCAAATGAGGATGTTATAGAAAAGCAAGACGATGAGAAGACTGAGGAGGATGTCTACATCTATCAGGGAGATGATTCTGATGAGGAAGAGGTGCAAGAAGATGACTCTGAAGTCTTAGTAGTTAGAACTAACATTTGCTTTACTTTATTTATATAACCATTGTTTAATTGTTTATTGTTCCTAGATTTACAAAAAGATGGTGGCAATAATGACAATGCTACAAGGGATTGAGAGAGTAGCAAGGAGATTAGTATTACTATTAGGATAGCATCACTATCATTGTATTTGTATGTTTCTGAGCTTATTTATGTATGATTGTTTGGTTTAACCTCAGGTTGTTGTTGACATGTTAATTTATTATTTAAGAATTCCATTGCATTTATTTTACAAGTATTTATTCATGTCTTTATATTTCTCTTCTTCTTTTTTGGATTTTTTGTAATTTTTGGGATTAATATTGAATTTTTTCTTTTTTATAAATTTTAAATTACTTAATTTTGCGCCTTGACACCTAGTCATGTGACTAGGCGTACCTAGTGCCTCTAGGCACAAGTCGCACCCCTTGTGCATGGGTGCGCCTTGCACCTACAACTAAATAGGACTCGGTTATATTAATCCATATGGTGCTTACTTCTATTTCATGTTCCAGTTTCCTTTTACCATCAACTTATTTGTGAGTGAAGTTATTTTCTCCCCTTTTAAGTTCCACCACTTAGTTTTTGGTATCTATTAAGTTCATTTCCTTTCTTCCATCTTTTAATATAGATATCTATAACCATTAACCTATGTTATGAGGTTAAACTCTCACTGGGTATCACCTTACAATCCTTACACATTGATCTTTCGGTATTCTTACGTAAAAAAGAAGTCTATTTGGCTTTTATGGAGTCCACTTTTAACATTATTAAGTGTTCATCCCTCTTCTTAAAGAATGTGTTTGCAAGGGTCAAGTTATATGCCAAAACAAAATCGAGGCTAGCTTCCCCCATCTCATTTTGTTCTCCAATACCATAGCCTCCATGTACCGTATCATATCCTTTCTTTTCTTTTACTACATGGCCATTTAATTCTGTTCTTATAAATATCGCCTCTCTGTTGGAAATTTCTTGAATGATTCCCTCTGTATCTTTCCAAAACTGTTTCTTGATCATATCTTCTAACCCGACTTGAAGGGGAGCCTTGGCGCAACGGCAAAAGTTATCGTTATGTGACCTTGAGGTCACTAGTTCAAGGCGTGGAATCAGCCTCTTGCAAAATGCAAGGTAAGTTTGCCTACTATAGGCCCTTATGGTCCGCCCCTTCCCCAGACCCTGCATAGAGAGGAGCTTCGTGCACTAAGGCTGCCCTTTATCTTCTAACCCTATTTGTGATAAATATGCCCTTATAACATTTATGATCTTCTCTCCTAGAACTAGTTTTATTATTATAATTCTATCACTAATTCTTTTAACATCTACAACTTTATCCTCTAATTCTTTATCCACCACTATCCCTACCCATTTCTACTATTATCCTTTCCTATGTATGTGAGCTTATACCTATCGATTTTTCTAGTTTGAGCCCCTTTTCATTTGGTTTCTTGGATACAAGTAATGTTAACTCTCCTACGTTTCATTGTATCTACTAACTCCAAACTTTTACCTATAATGTCCCTATATTCCATGTGGCAATACGAATCTTATGCTTTTGAGCTTTTACCGCCGCACTTCTCGTCGCCCATGATATAAACCCATGCCTACTTTCCACTACACCTAGGTTCTGATGCAGAGTGTCGCTTCCGAGGGGATGCACTAGCAGCCCTTGCTCATTTTCCCCTACACCGAGGATCCGATGTAGCGCATCGCTTTTGAGAGAATGCCCTACCAACCTTTGCCCATTTTCCACTGCACCCGGGATCCAAGCAACGCGTCGCTTACGAGGGACGCCTTAGCTTGAGGGAATATCAATGATAGATCTATGTCATGTTAGGGTTGCCATAATTTGAATAAGTTGAATATGATTTTTATTATTTTCTCTTCTTACTTACAAAATAATATATGCATACATATTCATTTGTAAGTAAGAAGAAGAAAATAATAAAATCATCTTCAACTTCTTCATTCATTATTCATCAAAAACTACTTACACAAAAGAGAAACAGATCTTAAGTAGGGGACATCCAACTAATCTAGAAAAAGATGAAATTGGCCTTACTTAAGTCACAACACACTAAGAAACCTAATACCCTTAATGGTAAATATCCAAAGTAAACTAAACTATAACATAACATTAAAAAAAAAAAAAAAAAACCGTGAGATGATAGTCCCCATCAATTGATCTTCCAAGCTACACATAAAGAGGTCATATGTAATATGGGTAAGATTATCATCCATGTGCTATGTAGTCGCTAGGCACAGGCCTGCGACTTGACTCTTGGTAGGCACAAGTGGCATAAGTCGCAATGCAACTAGTCGCGAATAGTTGCACCTTGTGCCTACTGTGCTCTGGACTCGAAGCGCATCGTAAGTGAACTAAAACCCTCATTTTCATTTTTTTTCTTTCTTTTTCTTCTTCCCAGCTTCCCTTTCTTCTTCTTGCAACAAAACGCATCTTCCATCATTGATTGAAACTAGTTGAAGTGAATAAGGAAAGAGTCTAGCATTTTTTGTTGGTTTGTTCTTTTTGTTATTATCAATTCTCCGTAAAAAAGGGTAAAAACAGTACAATTTTTTCAATTGTCGTGTGTAATGCTTCATTTTTATCTAACCATCTCATCATATCTAGACTCTAAAGCTAAAAACGAAAACTTCATTTCATTCTTTCCATCTATTTTCATAGATTTAGTGTATTATGCACTATTTTTGTAGTTTTTTGTATTTTTTTACCAAAAATATAAAATACATCAGTAATTTGTATTTTTCGGTTTGGACTCCATCAATGATTTTTGTGCTCGTTTTTCATGGAAACAATGAAAAATAGCACCATTTTTTTTGTAGCAAATGTGTAAATTTCACCATTATAATGCTAAAAAAAACTTATTCATGGACTCCTTTGATGTTTTTTCTCCTTGTTTTTGGGATTTATTTTGAATTTTTTAATTCTTTAATTAACTAATTTTGTTCCTTGTGAACCAGTAGAGCCTAGTCCCTCTAAGCGCAAGTCGAACACCTTGCACCTGGGTGCGCCTACAACTACGATTACATAGTCCATGGGTAAGTTTATCCAAGGTTTTTTTCCTATCAAATTGCACCGATGAGAACTTCTAGTTCAAAAGCCTAGCTAGCTACCAAAACAACACACTAATACAAACTTCTTTCTTGATGTGATGATTAACATTTGGTACATATTTACATGCAATAATTTAAACTTCTTTATGAAAGAAAGAATACTAAAATAAAGCATAATAATCAATTTAAGGGCAGAACTTTTCTTTCATGCCTAAGGTAGATGATGAATGCTAGGCCCATAAGCCCCTATATGGACCTTCTCAAGAATTTCCCATATTTGGCATAAAGGGTCCAACCTTTAAATGATCCAACATGTTTAGGTCATTACTTCTAGAGAAGGCCATATTTGTAGCATATTCTAAATGAAATTGAAACAATTGCACAAGCAATGAGTGGATGATACAGGAAACAAGGGTAATAGCAATTACCAACTCAACTTTTAGAATCATCTGATGTAGAAAAGTTTTTGTGTATAACTCATCCTATTGAACAGTTGCACTCTACCTCACCTTGTGTGCTCATCATTATTAGATGATCAATTCCTAGGAGAAGATGCCAAGATCAAACAAAGGAGCTTAATTGTCAATCCCTAAATGAGTACTTTGTTACCATCCTTCCACCCTTCAACCAATCCTTCTTAAAAGCAAATGAACTTCTTGAATTTAGTTCAATCAAATGTCAAAGTAGCCAACGAGGATTTCTTTGAACCTCGTCAAATTAACCAGCTACAATGTACAAGGTTGTGAACGTGTAGCAAGGAGAAAACTTGAGTTGATAACTTGGTATTACCTCTATTTTTTGTACCATCCACCCATGTTCATATACAATTATTTCAATTTGATATAGAATCTGGTACATATATAAGGATCTAATACAAATTTAACTACAACAACATTTAATAAATTAACAACTTCCCATGATAACTTCCTTTAGGAATGCTAGACAGAAGGCTCTATATGGCCCTTCTCTAGAAGCAATGAGTTGAATAGGCTAGATCATCTAAAGGGTGGTGCATGTATGCCAAATATGGGAAACTTCCAGGGAAGGTCCATAGAGCAGTTTTGGGCCTAACATTCATCATCTTCCTTACAAGCAAATGAAAAAAAAAAAAAGTGCTACACTTAATCTCACAGTAGTTAGTACCCCAAAAAAAAAAAAAAAAAAGGCAAATACTAATCAATATGAACTTTTTCACCATTCATAAAGAAGGCTAAATTATTGCATATAAAGATGTGTCAAATGCTAATCATCACACCAAGAAAGATGTTTGTGCCTTTTTCTGATTGGAAGTTCACATGGAGGCTGCTTGGCAAGAAAAGAAACCTTGGATAAACTTACCCATGGATGGTAATCTTACCCGTATTGCACATGACCTCTCTAGGTGCAGCTTGGAAGATCAATGATCTGTACCTCTTAAAAAAGTGGGTCATCAGTTATTATCATTTGTTCCTTTGACAAGATTAACGGTCTGAATTGCATGCATGATATATGTGGGGCCTCAGTTATTAGGCTAAATTCCCAAAAGCTATTATACCCTAATGTCAAATGTCAGGTTCTCAAGACTCTTAACTAAGATTATCTCTTTTGATTATCTCTTTTTTAACCTATGCAATACATCTTGGTTGGTTGCGCGTCTATGTGTGTGTGTGTGTGTGTGTGTGAATCCTTGAAAAATAAACCAAGAGCTTTGTTGTTCTACGTGCTTTTTTGACAACAATCCTAGAATTCACTTATCAAATGGCATTACATCTATATACATGTTTCTCCAAGTAATTAATTGGGATTTTCTTCTTAATTTCTGCTGTTCTAATGGGAAGAAAATTGATTTTCCATAGTAATTTACAGAACAATTACAGAAATTTTCTGGATTGGATTTATGATTTTTTGAGGTAGCTATTCATACTTTGGCTGGCAATTTTTCTATGGTTTCTTGGATTCATTGGGACCATTTTGCATTGGGATTTTTTATTACTTTTTTCATAGTTTGTAGAGAAATTGTGTTTTTGGTAGCATTGCTAGATATTTAGCAGCATTGGGGATTTTTAAAGTTTGTGTTTTGCTTGTTATGTGCCGGTTTGGTTAGCAAGAAAGCAGTTTCCACTGGAAATGGAATCTTCGAGGAAGCTATTTTGATTTTTCCTACTTTCTGATACTTCATTAGTTTCATATAAAATTACATTTCATGCTTTAAAAAGAAATTAAACACTGGAATTTATGGGGTAGATTGAAACTGATTCCCATTTCTGTCGTTTTCTAAACAGGCCTTAAAGTATTTGGGTTTTTGACTGCCCTTCTTAAATCTGAGGATCACAAAATCCATGGGCTTTTCTTCTCATTAAGCTCTTCTAGAAGTCACATGTGAGTTCAAGTGTTTCAGATCTTCTTTTCCATTAGAGTCTTCTTGTGTGCCTATGCTATTTAGTTCTTGAATTATACATATGCGTATAGGAAATGATAGTACTATCAAAGAAATGCAGTTAGGTTGATGTTAATGGTAAATTAGGATTTCGTTTGAAGATTTAGCAGGCTTTTTTAAAGTGACAAAGAATTATTATTTGTTTTCTGCCATTGAGCTTGACTGTGTTTGCAAAAAAGAAACCAATATATTATTGGCATTCATACCTCTTTTTCTAAGAAATTAGGTTCCCAAATTTGGTACTGAAACCATTTTCCCCACTAGATAGATAGCCATGACATTTTTCGCTAGAATAGTGCTCCATAAAAATTGGTTACTGAACCCATTTGCAATGGGAGGATACATCTTGGACCATTTGATTCAGGAGGCATAATGGAGCTGATTTATTTTATTTATTTACACACACACCCACACACTCACACTCTAATGAAGAGTAAGTTCCATAGGTCAAGTTTCAAAGTCGTGACTCGCTATGCCAATCAATCCTTCAGATATCACGGAGTTGATCTTGTGTTGGTCAAACCTAAGAGGACTCTGCCTTAACAACGCAAATGCAATTTGTTGCCATTGTGGCATTTGGATAGTCTATATTGTTGGTAGAGTGTGCAGTTTTTGGCATCAAGTGTGAATAAATATTCTTGTATTGATTGGGGTGTCCCTATGCAGAACTTTACCCCTATCTTAAATAATATTTCAAGAGTTTATAGAGTTGGAATATATTTCTTCCTAATTACTGTTTATCTATTTCTCAAGTTAAAGAATGCATTTATAAGATTCCAAGTATTCCAGTTTATCGATGGAATTGAAAATCAATTAATAGAGTATCTTTTTGATGGAAGAGGTTAACACTGGCCAATTTGAACTTGAAAAGAATTGACATCGAGAAATGGCTGGTTTATCTATCTATCAGATTCTAAGCATTCTAGTTTACTGAAGGAAATCAGTAGTCTAAAATTTCCTACAACTTCAATCAGCACAAGAAGCAAGTATAAAGAACAACATAATGACAAACTAACCAACCTATTCCTGTAGATTGGAAACAGCAATGAAAAGAACAAAAACCAATGAAGTTTGTGTACTGGTCACAAAGCACCTGAATTATGCAGTCAGAGACGAAAGTTTCCCAACTTATGATTTGCCAGTCAATGTCAGAGGCTTATAAATAAGCAACTTTGAGAATATTAGCACATATATACCTTTTTAAACACATACAACAGTACAGCAATTAGAACCTCGTGTCTAACATTTATTCACCTTCTTTTTACTCAAAACATAGCTCAGAGGCAGAGAACCATCATTATTGATAGCACATAGAATGAAAATTGAGGATAAATTTTCCCTGTCTTGCCATGGGTAAGTTCAATGGCAATGCTTCTGTTCTGATGGTCAATTCCAAGACACATTACGGCAATTAGAACCTCATGTCTAACATTTATTCACCTCCTTTTACTCAAAACATAGTTCAGAGGCAGAGAACCATCATTATTGATAGCTCACAGAATGAAAAATGAGGATAAATTTTCCCTGTCTTGCTATGGGTAAGTTCAATGGCAATGCTTTTGTTCTGATGGTCAGTGCCAAGACACATTAGAACTCCATGACCCATATGTACATAGATATTCTCCTGTAATCACAGATTTATGACTTTACTTGCTCACCTAGCCACCTGCGACTCCACAGAAGGAAAATCATTATAAGTTGTCTAACCGACAACCATGCTATGAATGAAGAGGTCATGCTCCCAAGGTTCCTCTTCAAACTCCTATGCCCAAATTTATCTCACTAAAGGAAAGAAATTTTCAATTTACAAGATTTAAGCTGAAAGGAGAACTATACGCAACAGAATTATGTTAAATGAGCGAAAGTGACCTCCGTAACAAATTTCATCCAAACAGATTACTTAGCAGGGCCTACCCACAGACTTAACATCCAAATGTATGGATAAATGAAATTCCAGAAACACACCTAACTCTTATACATCTATAGTGAAGGACAATCTTCAAGGCCTGCTTCTGTTGACAAGACCCTACATTATCACCCTTTTATAGTTCTCCCTAAATAGTTGAAACAATAAAGGACAACACAACAGTGGTGAAAAGGTGCTCAAACCCTCTCAGAGGCTACCCATAGCATAAATATTCCAGCATTGAATACATGAAACTCCAAAAACACATCTAAATCTCTCATTCCAAGGTTACATTGACAAGGCCCTACTTTATCAACCTTTTACAGCTCTCTTAAACAGCCAATAAAGATATAATACAACGATGATGAAAAGATGCTCAACCTCTTTTGGAGGGCTTCTTCCTAATTTGAGACCTCAGCCACCCACCATCCACCACCTCCCCAAAAAAAGGAAAACAGAATAACAGAGAAGGCTAGTAAATGTTATGTTACTGTTGAATGACAGTGAAGCAGGAATTACAAGCAGAGGAATGCTAGAGTACAGCGCATCCATACTTAAACTCTAGTGCAGCATCCATTTCAGCCACTGATCTAAAAGACTGGCCGAGATCAAATGGGCATTTAAAGGAAGGTAAGTAGGCAATGGGTGAGAATGCAAATCCCAAACAAATTATCCAAGATATTCTTCTAACTTTCAGCCCTGACTTCTGCTGTTTTTTTCATTTTTTGGTGAAACTTATCTTCTGCAGTTTTCATTCTCCAACAATCGCATAACTTATGCTCCCTTAAAAACCCATTCAATCTCATCCATTCTTACATATCAATGGTTGAAAAGGATGCCGCATCGGAGTGTAAGTACAGATGTGATGTACTGTACCATCCCTCCTAAAAAGGACCTTTACATTTACCAAACTGATTTTACTGAAGTATGCGAAGCAGAGCCTTGGTGAGCCTTGGCGCAACAGTAAAAGTTGTCACCATGTGACCTTGAGGTCAAGGGTTCAAGGCATGGAAACAGCCTCTTGCAAAAAAATGCAAGGTAAGGCTACTTACCATAGACCCTTGTGGTCCGCCCCTTCCCCGGACCCTGCATAGGGAGCTTCGTGCACCGGGGCTGCCCTTTATGCGAAGGGGAGCCTTGGCACAATGGTAGAGTTGTCGTCGTGTTGAGGTAACCAGGTTCAAGGCATGGAAGCAGCCTCTTGTAAAATGCAAGGTAAGGCTGCATACTATTGACCCTTGTGGTCTGCCCCTTCCCCAGACCCCGCATATGCAGGAGCTTTGTGCACCGGGGCTGCCCTTTTCTATTTTACTGAAGTATGCAAAAAGATGTAAAAATAACCACAAGCACAATAGAGTAAAGAAAATCATAGTATTAACCTCAATGAATAGATAACCTGTCTTACATCCAAATTAATGGATTAGTCAAATACTAACTTGAAAATTTGTTAACAAAGTTTGTTCAACTTACCCAAGGATTAATAAGTCAAGAACCTGCCATCCTTATAGCAGTACCAAAAGTGGATGGCTTAAGATACGAGTCAAATATGGGTCTATTTCCAAACAAACCATTAGATACAATTTGCATGGCAAGGAATATATTCTGGTTTTAGAATGCAAGGACAATTGAATCTAACTTTCCCAAATGAAATGCAAAATAACCATCAATGCCAGAGCTATTTAATGGAGCAAAATGACTAGTAGGAGCATCTGTGTGCTGGATGGCACCTTTTTCTAGAGTATTTTCAATTTTCACCCCATGGGGTGCAGCGACCAAAAATAATCTTCAGACCAAAATACATTATGAAATGTGTCCAGGACTAAGACAGTGAAGCTATCATTTTCCTTTAAAGATACAGAACCAGCTCAAGTAGAGCAGAAAGAAGAAACTAAAACTAACACAAGCTCTGTAAGATATCTTTATAAAACTATAAACCACCAATAAGCCCCTCTAAAAGTATAAACAGCAACAACAAAGCATCAAAAGATCGATAGGCAAACTAGAGGACTCTGCATTTATCTATTTCTCATCCACCACTCATAGAAAGACGTTGGTAAAGACATGTAAGCAACATTATTAATTAAGAGATATATCTGAGGACGAAGTCCAATTCTATTATATTAGAGTCTTCTGTCTTCCTCCTAACCATAAAAGGAATTGCGACAATTAGGTTTCCCCTTCTATTTTCAGATACGAAGATGTGGTGCCAGTAAAGAACCAACAATATCAATGTCTTCATATTGTAGATTCTGTAGTCTTTCTTTTAAAATTTCCAAGGATTTACATTACTTATTTAGTATAGATAACAGCCAAGTAATCATGCATGCTGAATAACCAAATTTCTGCTTCAATACACCAAGGAGATTGGATGCAAAAGAACCACCATGCCTGAACCAAACATGCAAATGTCAAAAACAGAAAAGTCAATTGCAGAAAATGGTAAAAGTTTGAAGCAATTTATGTTACAAGTTGAATTTTAACTGTGACTCAATTTAAACAATAATACATCATTGACTCCTACATAAAACAGTAGTTTAAAATCTGCAGGCTCCTCATATCTTAGATGGGATAGCATCAAGCATTTAAAGATAAATCAAACTGCAAATCTGAAGGCATAGCATACTTGTACCAAATGTTGAAATCAAAATATTGTTGTTAAATGGTTAATCGTGTACAATGACTTAGATGTCTAATTTAAATCAACAAAACCAGTTGGGAGAAAATAGTGAAATACCAGCAAGATCGGGATGTGTCCGTGTAGTCTTTAACCAGTCCATTTGACTATAACCTTTCTCAAAAAAAATCTTGGCCCGTACTAAGGGTTTTTTCAGAGCAACCTTTTCCCCCTGTGAACCATTAACAAATTCCCCAGACGTTCCTTGTTCCATCACTTCAGTCTCTTTTCCCTTTGCAGGCCTGGTCTCAAAAACTTGAACAGCTGAAGGGTCTCTGGTTTCCTCCTCCATAGACATGGCATTATCTAAAGAACTACTTTTTTGTATGGAATCTTGACTGATACTTGCAGGATTTGAAGAATCATCATTGATCCGGATACTGCTAACATCAGGCATGGACTTTGGGGACTCCAGAGAAGCTTCATCTATTTGTATACCAACCTAAACAGAAACCATCGCAAAAGCTCTTAGGAAGTCCTAATATAGACTAAAACAACTCACAAGATTTTCAACAGGTTCAAGTACGTTCAAACTTGTTCTGGCGTATGCACATGCACAAGTAAACAGTTACTTATGCATACACACACATACAAACACAAAGTACACCACATAAAGACAATTAAAAGAATAAATTAAGCTTTTTGACTTCAAAGAGAATTAGAAGGATGGAAAAATCATTCCATGAAGAGCGCGTTCTCCTTGCCTGACAAAAGGTGAAGTCATTAGCATCAGCCATTTCTCAATGTAAATTCTTTTCAAGTTCGAATTGACCAATGTTAACCTGTTCAGTCAAAGAAAACTCTATCAATTGATTTCAATTCCATCAATAAACTAGAATACTTGGAATCTTATAAACAGATAAACATCTGCATTCTTTAAACTTGTGAAATAGATAACCAGTAATTAGAAAGAGATGTATCCCAAGTCTATAAACTCCTAAAATATTATCTAAGATAGGTTAATGTTCTGCATATGGAAATCCCAATCAATACAAGAATATTCACTCACACTTGATACCAGAAACAGCACAGTCTACCAACAATATACACTATCCAAATGCCACAATAGCGACAAAGTTCACTTGCCTCGCTAAGGGACAGATGGAGTGCCCTCAGTTTTGACTAACACAAGATCAACTCAGGATATCTCAAGGACTGCTCGACGTAGCTAGAGATGCACAACTTTGAAACTTGATCTATGGAACTTTCTCTTCATTAGTGCGTGTGTGCGTGCGGGCATGGGTTTGTGTGGGTGTGTGTGTGTGTGTGTGTGAATAAATAAAATAAACCAGAAAGGTGTATCTTTCCCAGGATGGTAGAACTATTTTCAGCCACATTAAGCCTCCCAAACTAAAATGGTCTAAGAAGGATCCTCACATTGCAAATGGGTTTAGTACCCATTTGTTAGAAGCATAATTTTAGTGGGGAAATGTCATGGCTATCCATCTAGTTGGGGAAATGGGTTTAGTACCAAATTTGAAAACCTAATTTCGCAGAAAAAGAGGGTATGAATGCCAGTAATATATGGGATTCTTTTTGCAAACACAATAAAACTCAATGGCACAAAACAAGCAATAATTCTTTGTCACTTTAAAACAGCAGACTAAATCCTCAAATGAAATCCAAATTTACCATTAACATCAACATAACTGCATTTCTTCGATGGGACTAGCATTTTCTATACAAATATACATAATTCAAAAACTATAATAGCAAAAACATAGAAGAAGACTCTAATGGAAAAGACGATCTGAAACACTATAACTCTCATGTGATTTCTTAAAGAGCTTCTTGAGAAAAAAAGCCCAAGGACTTTTTGATCCCCAGATTGAAGAAGGGCAGTCAAAAACCCGATTTAGCTTAAGGCCTGTTTAGGAGCCAACGGAATAAGTTCCAATATACCCCATAATTTCTAGCGATTGATTCCTCTTTAAAACATGAAATGTAATTTCCATGGAAACTAATGAAGTATTAGAAAGTAGGAAAAATCGAACTAGCTTCCTTGCAGAATCCATTTCCAGCAAAAACCGCTTCTTTCTAACCAAACCAGCAATAACAAGCAAAACACAAAATTTAGAAATCCCAATGCTGCTAATAACAAGCAATACCACCAAAAATACAATTTATATACAAATTATGAAAAAAATACAACAAGAAATCCCTACAAGAAATGGTCCCAAGGAGTCAAAAAAACCATAGAAAAATTGCCATCCCAAGTGTAAACAGTTACCTTAGAAATTGTAAATCAAGTAGGTAAAATTCTTGTAGTTTTTCTGTAAATTAGAATGGAAATCCAAATTTTCTTCCCATTAGCCTCCCAACCAAAGCTTATAGAACAGGTGAAATTGAGAAAAAAATCTCAATTAATTGCCTGGAGAAATATGATTAATGATGCAATGCCGTTCAACATGTGAATTCTAGTAGTGCTGCAGAAAAGCACCTAGAACAACAAATTTCCAGGTTTATTTTGCAAGAATTTGAAGAGAGAGAGAGAGAGAGAGAGAGAGAGAGAGAGAGAGAGAGAGAGAGAGGGATGGAGGAATATGATCGCAGAAGAAAGAAGCACAACCAACCCAAATATATAGCATACGATGGGAAGGGTAAAATCAAAAGAGGTAATCTTAGTTAAAGTCTTAGGACCTTGACATTAGGGGATAATAGCTTTTGAAAATTTAGCCTAACAACTGAGGGCCCGAGGACTTCATGCATGTGAATTTAGACCATTAATCTTGCCAAGGGATTGAATAATAACAACTAAGGACGCACTCGATTCAGAAGTACAGATCTTCTAAGTTGCATGTAGAAAGGTCATGAGCAGTATGGGTACGATTACCATCCATGGTTAAGTTTATTCAAGGTTTCTTTTCTAGCCAAATAGCCTCCACGAGAACAACCAAATAGAAAACCTAGCTAGCTACCAAATAACTGCTAGCACAAACTTCTTTCTTGATGTGACAATCAGCATTTGGCACATCTTCTTTACATGCAATAATTAGCATGTCTTTTTCAATTTTGCACAAGCTAGTGTAAGTTTAAATGCAGCACTTCTCTTCCATTTATGTATAAGGAAGATGATGAATGCTAGGCCCAAGGCCACTATATGGACCTTCCCTGGAAGTTCCCTATATTTGGCACAAAGTGGCTAACCTTTTGATGATCCAACCTGAAAGTTTAGAAGAAAAAGAATGTACATTTCTTCTATCTATTATTAGAGAAAAAATTACACTAATATATATAGGGAAGTATGGCAACAGACCTGCCATTGAATCCCACGAATTAGGCTAAAGGAAATCCCTTAACATAAGGGTCAAACTAGGATTAAAGGGTAAGGAGATTTTCATATTCAAATCTGATCCTAATCTCCATTATTTATGGAAACAAACTAAGATAAGATCAAAAGTAATCCCTAGAAAATAGGACTAATTTTGAGAGAAAGTTTCCAAACATATCCGACACTCCCCCTCAAGTTGGAGCATAGACATCTATCATGCCCAACTTGCTGATGAAGAACTCATAGTTAGGTTTGAAAAGTCCCTTTGTAAGAATATCAGCTATTTGTTGTGAAGTTGGAACAAATGGCAGGCAAATATCTCCTGCTTCAATTTTCTCCTTTATAAAATGCATGTCAACCTCAACGTGCTTTGTTCTATCGTGTTGAACCGGATTGTGTGCAATGCTGATAGCCACCTTGTTGTCACAATACAACTTCATTAGCATGGTCACAGTTCGCTTTAGCTCTTCCAAAACTTATTTCAGCCATATCATCTCGCAGACTCCAACTCCACCAATGCCGATCCCATGCCCGGATAAAAAAGGAGGGTCTTGCGTCAAGTGCCAGCCAGCAAGGGGGAAGTTGAAGATGATTCTATTATTTCTTTCTTACAAATGAATATGCATTTGTATGTTCGTTTGTGAGGAAGAAATGAAAATCATCTCCAGCTTCTTAAAAGATGGCAACCCTTGTGTCAGGTAGCCAGCCGGCAAGGGGGAAGTTGAAGATGATTCTATTATATCTTTCCTACAAATAAATATGCATTTGTATATTAGTTTGTGAGAAAGAAATGAAAATCATCTTCAGCTTCTTAAAATATGGCCACCCTTGCGTCAGGTAGCCAGTCGGCAAGGGTGAAGCTAAAGATGATTTTAATGAAAATCATCTTCAGCTTTTTAAAAACTATGGCAACCCCAACATGACATGAATCAAAAATTGACATTCGCTCAAGCTACAGCGTTCCCCATAAGTGACGCGCTGCATCGGATCCCGAATGCGGTGAAAAATAGGCAAGGGTTGCTAGGGCGTTCTCCCAGAAGCGACGCGCTACATCGAATCCCGGGTGCGGTGAAAAATGGGCAAGGGCTGCTAGAGTGTCCCCTCGAAAGCGATGCACTGCATCAGAACCCAGGTGCAGTGAAAGGTGAACATGGGTTCATACCATGGAGGTCGACAAAGGCCATAGTAAAGAGGGCATCTCCAAAACATAAGATTCGCATCGCTACATGGAATATAGGGACACTGACAGGTAAGAGTTTGGAGTTAATAGACACGATGAAACGTAAGAGAGTCAACATCGCTTGTATCCAAGAAACCAAGTGGAAAGGGGCTAAAGCTAGAGAAATAGATAGGTATAAATTATGGTACGTAGGAAAAAAAAATAATAGAAATGGCGTAGAAATAATAGTGGATAAGGAATTAAAGGATAAAGTTAAGGACGTTAAAAGAACCAGTGATAGAATTAAAATAATAAAAATTATTCTAGGAGAGCAGATTATAAATATTATAAGTGCATATGCACCACAAGTAGGGTTACAAGATATAATTAAGAGACAGTTTTGAGAAGATATTGAGGGAGTCATGCAAGCAATTCCCAACACTAAGGGGATATTTATAGGAGCAGACTTAAATGGACATGTAGGAAAAGATAAGGAAGGATATGATAGAATACACGGAGGGTATGGTACAGGTGAACGAAACGAGATGGGAGAGAATATCCTCGATTTTGCTTTGTCATATAACCTATCGATTGCAAATACACTCTTTAAGAAGAGGGATGAACACTTAATAACCTTTAAAAGTGGACTTCATAAAAGCCAAATAGACTTTTTTCTACTTAGGAATAATGAACGATCTATATGTAAGGATTGTAAGGTGATACCCGATGAGAGTTTAACCTCACAACAGAGGTTAATGGTTATGGATATTCATATCAAAAGATGGAGTAAAAGAACTGAATTTAATACACATCCAAAAACTAAGTGGTGGAACTTAAAAGGAGAGAAAATAACCTCATTCAAAAATAAGTTGATGGTAGAAGGAAATTGGAACTATGAAACAGAAGTAAATACCATGTGGACTAATATAGCTGAGTCCATTAAGAAAGTGGCAAAAGATGTCTTAGGGGTATCTAAAGGTAAAAGGCTATTAACAAAGGAAACATGGTGGTGGAATGAAACAATGCAAAAAGCTATTAAAGAAAAACGAATGCGTTTTAAAGCATGGCAGAAGATTAGAAATAATGAAAACTATGAACAATATAAGAATACGAAAAATGTTGCTAAGAGAATAGTAAGTGAGGCTAAACTTAAAGCATATGATGAGCTATATAATAGACTAGGAACAAGATAAGGGGAGAAAGATGTGTTTAAACTTGCAAAAGTAAGAGAACAAAAGGGTAAGGACTTAGAGCATGTTAGGTGCATTAGAAGCGATGATCAAAGGGTATTAGTCAAAGATGATGAGATCAAACAAAGGTAGGAAATATACTTTCAAAAATTGTTAAATGACAATGACCCTGAGAATATAGGGATTGAAAATACTATAAATCTAAATAACATTGGATATTATAGATATGAACGCAGGATTAGAATACTTGAAGTAAAAGAGGCCTTGAGAAAGATGAAATCAGAAAAGGCCATGGGGCCTGATGGTATACCAATAGAGTTTTGGAAGCATATGGGAAATATTAGGGTAGTTTGGTTGACCAAGTTGTTTAACAAGATTATAAGATCAAAGAAAATGCCTGATGAGTGGAGGAAAAGCTTTATTGTACCAATCTATAAGAATAAAGGAGACATTTAGAGCGGCACTAATTATCAAGGGATCAAACTTATGAGCCACACCATGAAACTTTTTGAAAGAGTGATTGAGAAGAGGCTACGACATGAAACAAGTGTATCGGAGAATCAGTTTGGTTTCATGCCGGGGAGGTCTACCATGGAAGCTATTTTCTTACTAAGACAATTAGTAGAGAAATATAGGGAGAGGAGAAAAGACCTGCACATGGTCTTTATCGACTTAGAAAAAGCTTACGATAGAGTCCCTAGAGAGTTAATATGGAGGGTGTTGGGTGGTAAAGGGGTTTCTCAGGGGTATATAGACATAATTAAAGATATGTATGAGGGAGCAGTAACAAATGTTAAGACCACTAGTGGCGTGACTGGTGATTTTCCTGTCACTGTCAGATTGCACCAAGGATCGGCATTGAGTCCATACCTTTTCACATTAGTTGTGGATGAGTTAACAAAACATCTGCATAAGGAGATTCCCTAGTGCATGCTATTTGCAGACGATATAGTCCTACTTGATGAGACAAGGGAGGGTGTAAACATAAAGCTAGAGTTATGGAGAGAAGCATTAGAATCGGAAGGATTTAAAATTAGCCGGACTAAGACAGAATATATGGAATGTAATTTTAGCAAGGAGAGTATGAGTGGAACACCAGTCAAGATTGATAACCAAGAGGTCCCCATGAGAGACCACTTTCGATACTTAGGATCATTGATCCATGAGAGTGGAGAGATTGAGAGGAAGGTTACCCAGAGAATCCAAGCGGGTTGGAACAAATGGAGATGTGCATCAAGTGTTTTATATGATCGGCGGGTGCCACTCAAACTAAAGGAAAAATTCTATAGGATGGCTATAAGGCCGGCCATGGTCTATAGATCAGAGTGTTAGGCAGTTAAGGAACATCATGCTCATATGATGAGTGTCACAGAAATGAGGATGTTGAGAAGGATGAGTGGTAAGACAAGAAAGGATAGAATTAGAAATGAAAATATTAGAGGAAATTTAGGGATAGCACCAATAGGTACCAAGATGAGGGAGATTAGACTTAGATGGTTTGGACATGTTCAAAGGAGACCAACAACGGCACCAGTTAGAAGGAGTCAGGCAATACAAGTTGAAGGTTCTAAAAGAGCAAGGGGAAGGCCCAAAAGAACGTGGATAGAAGTGGTGAGGAAAGATTTAAAAACTTTGGGACTAAATAAAGCCATGGCATTTAATAGAGTGGAATGAAGGAATAAGATTCATGGGCCGACCCCTAATTGGGATAAGGTCTTGATGATGATGATGATCAAGCCATTGATCTGTATTATGCTTCTGCACTACTCCTAGCAACAACACTTTGTTTCTTACTTCTCCACATCACTAAGTTTCCTCACACAAAGGTACAATAACCCGATGTTGATTTCCTATCAATAACTGAACATGCCCAATCTGCATCTGTGTACACCTCAATACTCTGTTGTTCATTTTTCTTGAAAAATAAACCTTTTCCTGAAGAACTCTTCAAGTACCTCGGAATTCGATACACAGCTTCTTCAAGGTGTTCTTTATAAGGGGAATGCACGAACTGACTCACAAGGCTTACTGCAAAAGCAATATCAAGACACGTGTGGGACAAGTAAATAAGCTTACCAACCAACCTCTGGTATCGAGATGTGTCCATGGGATCACCTTTACTATCTCCAAGTCTTTGGTTGGAATCAATTGGAGTTTCTGCAGGATAGCAGCCACTCATTCCCGTTTCCTAGAGAAGATCAAGGATGTATTTCCTTTATGAAATAACAATCCCTTTCTTTGATCGAGCAACCCCCATTCCAAGAAAATATCCTAGTGGTCCAAATTCCTTAATTTCAAACTCAGATGCAAGACACCTTTTCAACCATTTCATTTCCGCTGTATCATCCCCAATTAGGATAATATCGTCCACATACACAATGAGAATAGCTATCCCATCAGTTGAGAGTTTTGTGAACATGGTATGATCAGTTTGCCCCTGAACATATTTCTGACCCTTTACAAGCTGAGTAAATCTATCAAATCAAGCTCTTGGTGATTGTTTCAATCCATATAAGGATTTCTTTAGTTTGCATACTTTCGAGCCAAACTTCCTATCAAAACCCGATGGTGGGTTCATTTAGACTTCCTCCTCCAAGTCTCCATTAAGGAACGCATTCTTCACATCCAGCTGCTATAGGGGCCAGTCAAGATTTACTACAATTGACAAAAGTACTCTAACAGTGTTCAGTTTGTCAACAGGAGTAAAGGTTTCAAGGTAGTCAATACCGTATGTTTGAGTGAAGCCTTTAGCCACCAAACGAGCCTTGTATCGTTCAAGCGATCCATCTGACTTGTGTTTAGTTGTGAACACCCATTTGCATCCAACCGTTCTCTTCCCTCTCGGCAAATCCACAACCTCCCATGTTTTATTTTTCTCAAGGGCCTTCATCTCTTCAAGAATAGCCTCATTTCACTCAGGAATCTGTAAAGCATCCTGTACAATCTTTGGTATTTCCACAAAAGACAATTGTGAAGTAAAGGCGAAGAAAGTAGAGGACAAATTTTTGTAAGAGACAAAATTGGACATAGGATGTTTAGTACAAGCTCTAACACCCTTTCGATTGGCAATAGGAATACTAAGATCAGAAGAGTTGGACTCAGAATGAATAGACTTGGAATTAGGTGAATTTGTTTGAATAGGTTCAAAGGAAGAATTACCTAGTGACTCGGTCGAGTTTAGATCAGCCTTTAGTTCGGACTCTTGACTTTGCTAAGGAGCATTGGTCTCATTGCCTTGAATTTGGTTCCTCCTTGAGTAGACCAAAAGTTCTTTGATACCTATTTTTTCATTGCTAGTTTTGTCAAGGTTATGATATGGCTCTATTGGATTTGGATTGGGTTTTCATCAATTAAAACACAAGGTTCTAGAGGTTTAAAAACATTAGGTCCATCAAGAATCAATATGGCAGTGTTTTCATCATCATCATCATCATCAAGACCTTATCCCAATTAGGGGTCGGCCACATGAATCTTATTCCTCCATTCCACTCTATTAAATACCATGGCTTCATTTAGTCCCAAAGTTTTTAAATCTTTCCTCACCACTTCTATCCACGTTCTTTTGGGCCTTCCCCTTGCCCTTTTAGAACCTTCAACTTGTATTGCCTCACTCCTTCTAACTGGTGCCGTTGTTGGCCTCCTTTGAACATGTCCAAACCATCTAAGTCTAATCTCCCTCATCTTGTTACCTATTGGTGCTATCCCTAAATTTCTTCTAATATTTTCATTTCTAATTCTATCCTTTCTTGTCTTACCACTCATCCATCTCAACATCCTCATTTCTGCAACACTCAGCCTATGAGTATGATGTTCCTTAACTGCCCAACACTCGGATCCATAGAGCATGGCCGGCCTTATAGCCATCCTATAGAATTTTCCCTTTAGTTTGAGTGGCACCCGCCGATCACATAAAACCCCCGATGCACATCTCCATTTGTTCCAACCCGCTTGGATTCTCGGGTAACCTCCTCTCAATCTCTCCACTCTCATGGATCAATGATCCTAAGTATCGGAAGTGGTCTCTCATGGGGACCTCTTGGTTATCAATCTTGACCGGTGCTCCACTCCTACTCTCCTTGCTAAAATTACATTCCATATATTCGTCTTAGTTCGGCTAATTTTAAATCCTTTCGATTCTCGCTTCTCTCCATAGCTCTAGCTTTATGTTGACACCCTCCTCTTGTCTCATCAAGTAGGACTATATCGTCTGCAAATAGCATGCACCAGGGAATCTCCTCATGCGGATGTTTTGTTAACTCATCCATAACTAATGTGAAAAGGTATGGACTTAATGCCGATCCTTGGTGCAATCCGACAAAGGACAGGAAAATCACCACCACGCCACTAGTGGTCTTAACATTTATTCTTGCTCCCTCATACATATCTTTAATTATGTCTATATACCCCCGAGAAACCCCTTTAACACCTAACACCCTCCATATTAACTCTCTGTGGACTCTATCATAAGCCTTCTCTAAGTCAATAAAGACCATGTGTAGGTCTTTTCTCCTCTCCCTATATTTCTCTACTAATTGTCTTAGTAAGAAAATAGCTTCCATGGTAGACCTCCTGTGCATGAAACCAAACCGATTCTCCGATACACTTGTTTCATGTCGTAGCCTCTTCTCAATGACTCTTTCAAAAGTTTCATGGTGTGGCTCATAAGTTTGATCCCTCGATAATTAGTGCAGCTCTGAATGTCTCCTTTATTCTTGTAGATTGGTACAATAGAGCTTTTTCTCCACTCATCAGGCATTTTCTTTGATTTTATAATCTTGTTAAACAACTTGGTCAACCAAACTACCCCAATATCTCCCATATGCTTCCAAACCTCTATTGGTATACCATCAGGCCCCATGGCCTTTCCTGATTTCATCTTTCTCAAGGCCTCTTTTACTTCAAGCATTTTAATCCTACGTTCATATCTATAATATCCAGTGTTATTTAGATTTATAGTATTTTCAATTCCTCTATTCTCAGGGCCATTGTCATTTAGCAATTTTTGGAAGTAGATTTCCCACCTTTGTTTGATCTCAGCGTCTTTGACTAATACCCTTTGATCATCGCTTCTAATGCACCTAACATGCTCTAAGTCCTTACTCTTCTGTTCTCTTACCTTTGGCAGTGTTTTCTCTTTGGAAAACATCTAAGTAATCCGAATCTTCCATAGGTATCTCCACCTAAAGATGAGTTTCAAAAAAATGGTGAAGACTCAAAAAAAGTGACATCCATGCTGACAAACATTTTTTTGGAAGTAGGATCAAAACACTTATACCCCTTCTGAGTTGGAGCATAGCCTACAAAAACACACTTTCTTGCTCTAGGATCTAGTTTGCCACGATTGTGAGCATGAATATGTACAAAGGCAATGCATCCAAATACTTTCAATGGTAAGTTCGAGGACAGCTTGGATATGGGAAAGTTTTTTTGAAAGACACTTAAGGGAGTTTGAAATTTTAAAATCTTTGTAGGCATTCGATTTATAAGATATGTTGCTATAAGTATAGCTTCACCCCAAAGATTCTTAGGAACTTTATGTGTGAGCGATAGTGCCCTAGTAACTTCCAAAAGAGGCTTGTTTTTCGCTCAGCTACCCCATTTTGTTGGGGCAAGAACTTTGATGTATTACACCTTTTTTCAAGAAAAAAATATTGAAATATTCCTTGCATTGTCACTTCGAAAAATCCTTATTTTCTCTTGATATTGTGTTTCCACCATGGAAAAAAAAAATTTGAAAACTTCTTCAACTTCAGATTTTTCTTTTAAAAGGTATACCAAACTTATCCTTGTGTGATCATCAATAAAATTGACAAACCATTTTTTTCCGAAAGTGTTGAAGCCTTATATGGTCCCCATATATCACTATGGATAAACATAAAAGGTTTTGATGCTTGATATAATCTTGGAGGAAAAAATGCACGGTGGTGCTTGGCTAACTCACAAATTTCACATTGAAATGAAAATGGACTGTTATTTTTAAGCAAATTAGGAAACAAGTGTTTTAAATAAGGAAAACTTGGATGTCATAATCTATAATGCCATAACATAACATTACATTCACTAGAATCAGAAACAAAATAGACTACCAATCATCCTCCTCGAGGCTAGTTCCTGAAACTCACACAGAGAGGGATAGAAATTAGCTTGACACTTGATATCATTGGTTAACTTGCTAATTGACAAAAGGTTGCAAGAAAGGTTAAGCACATGAAGAACATTATGCAAAGTTAAGGAAGGTGATATAACAATGGATCATATCCCAGCAATTGCCAAGAGAGATCCATCTGCTATCTTGATTTTTTTGTTCCCTGCACATGGATGGTAAGTTGAGAAAAGATTGGAGTAACTTGTCATATGATCAGTTGCTCCTGAATCTATGATCCAAGAGTTGCTTTGGCTGGGATTAACACTAAGAAAGGTAGTAATGAAGTTAGCTTTTTGGGCTAAAGAGCAAGAGGGGTTAGCATTGAATTGTGGAGATTGGATGAGTTTGGACAAGTGCTCTAACTATTCTTTTGTGAATGGAGATGTTTCTGAATTGACTTGCTGCCCCTGGTCATCTTCATGTGAGGTTTGGAATGCCCAGTTGTCATTTCCAAGTTTCTTCTTCTAATTTGAAGGCTTTCCATGGAGTTTCCAGCAAGTTTCCTTTGTGTGTCATGACTTCTTGCAGTGTTCACACCAGGGTTTCTTCCTTCTTTTACCATCGGGATTAGCTCTTCTAAAAATAAGGGCAGAATTATCATTTTCCACCACAGATTTGTGTTCCTGGTTGGTTAACATAACCTTCCTCCTAGTTTCTTCTCTTCTAATCTCAGAAAAGGTTTCTCAGAGGGATGGCAGAGGTTTCTTTCCAAGGATCCTACCCCTAACTTCATCCAAATCACAATTGAGGCCAGCCAAGAATAGATACACAATCATTCTCCTCCTTTATAATTTTTACACTATCAGTAGGGCAGTCTCATTCATCATTATAGCACTGGTCTAATTCTTGCCATAATGAAACCATCTCATTATAATATACTGTGACTTCCCTTTCTCCCTGTTTTGATTGCCACAGTTTTGTTTTTAGATCAAAGATCTTATATGAGTTTTCTACGTCAAAATAGGTCTCCCTTACAGCCTCCCACACATCTTTTGCAATGGGGAGAAAAAGATAGGGTTTACCTATGGTCTGCTCTATTGAGTTGATAAGCCAGGCCATGATAAGTGAATTTTCTGCTCCCATGCACTCATATTCGGATCTCCAGCCTCTAATTGCTTCACTTCTTCTGTCAAATGCCCAAGTTTTTCCCTGCCATTAATCGCTAGCTTCACGGATTAAGCCCATTCTAGATAGTTTTTCCCATTTAACTAGCGAGAAGTTAACTAGAATGAAGTATTTGGGGAAAAGTGGTCTATACCACTGTTTGACATGGCTGTCCCTAACGAGAAACTTCCAGCAATTGTTTCCTATGAATTAGAGATTCTTCTAGCCCTAGTCATGGCTGTTTTAGCCATATAAAAGCAGATCAAGAGCCTAAGCTCTAATACCATGAAGGTTTAGAAGGAAAAGATTGTATATTTCTTCTATCTATTATTAGAGAAAAAATTACACTAATATATATAGGGAAGCATGGCAACAGACCTGCCATTGAATCCCACAGATTAGGCTAAAGGAAATCCCTTAACATAAGGGTCAAACTAGGAATCAAAGGAAAGGAGGTTTTTATATTCAAATCTGATCCTAATCTCCATTATTTATGGAAACAAACTAATATAAGATCAAAACTAATCCCTAGAAAATAGGAATTAATTTTGAGAGAAAGTTTCCTAACATATCCGACACAACCAATCCAGCCCATTGATTCTAAAGAAGGTCCATACAAAGCCTTTTGTGTAGCATTCCTCAAGGAAGGCATGGTGGGAAGTCGCTAATTTACTAAGCGTTCTTATAGTTATTTGTATCATATCCCGATATATAAGTAGCAAATTATATATGAATTTGAAACAATTGTACGGGAACAAAGGTGGATGGTACAAAAAACAGAGGCATACCAATTTAGCAGCTCAACTTCTTCAGCACCTATGGGATTATCACATGTAACCCTCTGCCTTTCATCATCCCATCCAAAACCAGAAGTCTCTTTCACTGCCTTTAAGGCCTGGTGCTTCACTTTAATATGTATCCACTTAGATCTAACTTGCTCATACTTCAAATCCAAGTTGAACTTCCTATTCAAATAGTCAATAACATCACTAATGACCCTCCTTTTCCTCAGTTTTTCATTATTATCTAACATCCCAGATATGATTTCTTCATACATCATCTCAAGAAAATAGAACTCCTATGCATTTGTACATGCATGATAAGTCTCCTTAACATTCTCATTCAAAATGACGCTTGCAATCCGACCCTCATTATTGGTTCCATCACATGTATTTGAGGCAACTGTCTTAGAAGCCTTGCTTTTTCTTGGCATCTAAGCACACAAATTGTTTAGACATACTAAACCTCAAATAAGAAGCTAGTTGGGTCACAAATACTTTGGCAGAGTTGATAATCCAATAGATAGGTGATAATCCAATAGATTATCAAGGCCAAGTAGTATCACATGTAATAAGAGAGGAAGTGAGAGGATTGTGTATGCTATATGACCCATATTTACCAATCATGCATGTCATGTAAAAATAGCTACAAAGAACAAGGATTTTAGCATCTAAATACTTAAATACGGTCTTTCTAGTAAAACAATTAGGCCATCAATCCAATTAGTTGGTTTTATTTCGGTAATTTAAAATCAAAACTAAAAATTGAAAATTTTCTTCATAAAGAATTTTGTTGAAAAAAATTTCCAAACCACAACATTTTAAAGAAGAAAAAAATGAAAATTAATGCAAACTCCAATCAAAACTCTCACTGGAATAACGCCCAATCATAAGCCAAACAAATGCATTCATAAGCACATGATATCAAGGCAACCAAGTGTGCACCAATAAATAAGGAAAATAATCATAATACATGACTTCAGAAGAATAGGCATGTACAGATATCGAAACAGAAAAATAATCACATAGATAACCAGCAATCCAGTGTTAAGTTTCAGATGGATCTTTTCATCAATAATCTGCTGAACTCCATATAAAATGCATCATAATTCAGAAGCTGTGGGTAAATTTTAGAGCAAAATCAAGTTAAACAGTTTTACTTATGAAACATCTGGAAAAAAAAATCCAATAGAAAGTAGAAAAGGATCTTTGAAATTAGGAATAGAAGGTCATCTAATTCAACACTATTCAAATTTACTTAGTACAGCTTTAGCTCTGAATCAAATCTTGCACAAATTGCCACCAAAAGAAATGTGAAAATAGCAAACTAAAAACAAGTTTCAATGGTAGAAATTTATCAACATGAGGTTTCCTACATAGATACAAAAGAAATCCTCAAACTCAAAACCCATCACATATACTAACTACATAATGGAAAAGAAAGAAGAATAATCTAGAAATTCAGGCACATTGGACCAGAAGAAACCAACATGATAACCCAACCATTTCCACAGACCAGAACTATCTTCACCCTCAAATTGAGAACAAAAGAAGGAAAAGATATAATAAACGAATAAACATAACTAGATGACAACCACTGGGAATACAATGTGATTCACTCTCAGAAGACTGGAATCCTCAAATATCTTAAAACAGAAAAAACAGAAAGCGAAGAACCAGCAGAAACAGAAAAATGTGCAAACTGACAAAGTACCAAATCAGAAACCATAACTCCAACCTATCCCTTACCAAGAAAGGAGACAAAAAATTCAAAATGTAACCCTAAAAACTACCAAATACAGCCGGAAGAACAATGAAATGATGTAAAAATTTCGAGTAGCAGAGAGATATCAGAGATGAAAATCAAAATGCGAACCAGAAAGTCAGAAAATGCAATGAGATTTCACCAGAGAAAAGCCAATGATTAGCAGAAAGTAGCTTCGTGTTCTTCAAAAATCCTTAATTTTCTCCATTTTTTTTGGTTTTCTTGGGGTTTTCTCTGTGTGACGTGGGATCAAAAGGAGAGAAGAAGAAAAGAGACTGCTGCAAATATCTACATCACAAACACACACAATGAGTAAGACCTACTCAAAAAGCAAAAACCAATAAAAAATGAAATATCGCAGGCCCATTTTCTAAGTCAACTAACACATATAAACTGATCCTGTTGGCATTCATTCCAGTACGAAATCAAAGAAGATCCAAGCATAACACAATCACATCCTCCTCAAAAGACAGTAAAAGGAACCGAAAACCCCAGGTGATTTCTACCTTGAACAACCAAAATCCTAAGCTGCAAACGTACCCGCTTCTGTTTGGCAAGAACCACCAAAGAAAGCGGTCAGATTTATCAACGACCTGCCACAAAACGAATACTGATAGGGTTGAAGAAGATGGGATAAGAAGAAGTGGAGGAGAACGGGGAGAAGAAAGTTACCTTGCTGAATCCAATTCGAGCCGTCTGGCGAGGAAAAATGGGCTTCCGGGTCTACGGCTTCTTTTGTTGGAGTAAGCAGCCCGTTTCTTTCTCTCTCTAGAAAAACAAAACAAGTGTTGAATTGGACCTAGTGAGAGAAGAAAATGGGCAATTTCACATTTTCACTCTGGGTTCTGGTGGTTTTTCGGCACATTAACCACTTCCATGGAAGTCAAAGCACGTTAGAAACTGCCAAAACTCGAACCTTTGAACCACTCTTATCAATTTTGACCAAACATTCCACAATCACCAACCACTTATGGGGTTTTTGAGCCAAAAACCTAGAAAATCTTCAAAAACCATCAACTACTACAACCTTGTAACTATTTGATTTGTGAAGGTTTTAAATTTTGATGATAAAACGTTCCTCCAAATGCCACAAATTAATGGAACATTAGAATGTTGAGTTTCCAATGCATGGTTAATCCATAGCGCAACTTAACTTTAAAAAGTTGTTTTAAAAGGGCTCCAATATTACCCTTATGCTTAGATATCCATCATTCTAATGGCTCAGTGACGATATTCCGTGTTATATAGAAGTAAAATGCGCTAGATTACCTGTGTCTTTCTATTTCAATTTTCATTTTGATAATGTCCGTCCATTTGTATTAGGGCCTTCAAAATAACGTGACAAGATTCAATTATGCATCATCTTTAAAAGCAAAATCTGGAGTTCTCTGATAGAAGTCCCATCCTTCGCTATCTCGGTTGGATCAACCAGGTTATAAATCATGAGTGGAATCTGCTACTGCCCCAACCAAGCCAAGCCTAATCATGAATTGGCAGAAAATCAATAAGCTATCCAGCTTGATTTTGGTCTAAGCCCGAAACTCCCGGCAAATGGCCAGGGACCAAGGAAACGAAAGAATCAGTTACATTTTTAATATGCTCTCCTCTTATAAATAGGACTAACAAAATTGAACAGTCTATATTCATAATCAAATCATGCTGCTTTTTGGTACCAGAGAGAAACAAATCTTGCTAGAAGTCATACTTGTGTAGTCAATACAAATCGCAAATGCTAACACTTCAAGAATATTACTTTTCTTTAAACTCAACTAGGCACTTTATCTTTTGCCGCTTCTTTTTTTTTTTCTTTTTTTTTCTTTTTTCTTTTTTTACAAACAAAGAATTAGAATACAAATCACTCACATACTCTAAATCTAATTCCTAGCCAAATGGGAAACATATTCTAATCTAAATATACTTTGGCCACTTGAATTATATGATATTAGTGGCTCTTGAGATGAAATTAGGTGAAGTGGATGAGATGATATGAGATCTACCTTGAGATGACTTAACCTAGATTGTGATGGCCAAATTCGGTATGAGATAAAGTGAGATGACTAAAAATTAAACTTAATTATGAATTAAGATGAAATGTTTTTCATCTCAACTCTGCTCAAGCACCACTAATGGTGATATGGTCCATGTCATCTCATGTCCAATCATATTATCTCATCTTAAGCACTAACAATGCCTTGCTAGTTATTTAAGATGAGATTAAAATGTATTAATAGCAATCTTGATCTTCCTGAGTCTCGCATGCTTTTCCATAGAAAAATTTATGTGAAATGAAATAGATATACTAGCATAGGGATAGTGCAAGTAGGACTCAGAGGTTTAGACTATATACTTTGAGATAACTAGTCTGATCTAGTTATTCTTTGTAGCAAATTAGGCTCTCTCTCTCTCTCTCTCTCTCTCTCTCTCTCTCTCTCTCTCTCTCTCTCTCTCTCTCTCTCTCTCTCTCATATATATATATATATATATATATTGTAACAACCTCAAGTTTTGAGTTAATTTTTAAGTAATTATAGCACATTTTAATTGAAATAAAATTAAAATTTTAATTCCTTGGAAATTGAATTTCAAGAAAGTGACCCCCCCTGAAAAACTTAAATTTTGGATATAAAACTATCAAAAATAAAAACTACTCATAGAGTATTCCAACAACATTGATTTTGCTTGAAACAGAGATCAAGGTGTAAAAATCCCAAATATTCACTAATTTAAAGGGGTCTAAATTGATAATGATACCCCAGCTGCTCTTGTTATTTGCAGGCTACAACAGGCATGCCACACGGAGTGGCAGCCTATGAGAACGGTACAAAACAGGGGGAACAAGGGAGAAAAGGGGAAAACCCTGCATCCCCATCAGCACGACGATTTCCCCCCTCTACCTAGATTCTAGCCACCATCATTCCCCTCCCTATTGTTTCTAGGTAACTCACTCAGGTTCCCTACCCCGTGGACCACTAGAGCTGCACACGAGGCACGGCCAGCCCTAGGAACTGTTCCCCCTGCTCCTCTCGAATTCAGTTATAAGGCAGCTCCCAGGCGACCGAAGCAACAACGACCGCCAGCCACTGTCATCTCCTGCTCTCCCCTAGCCGATGCTGCTTGGCTGCACTCCCAACCTAGATACCCTCTCCTTGTCTTTTCCCCCTCTCTTCTTGACTCATCAGTCGATCGCTGTCTAGAGGAAGGCAGTGCAACTTTGTAGTGCATGTCACTCTACTATGCTGCATAACCATGCAAGCTAAACAACGGCAGAACGATGCCCACATATATGCCTAAAACCCCCTCTTCCCCGATCAGTGCCACTAGCCGCACCCATCTCTTTCTCTCCCTCCGTTATTCTTGGCCCGATTGAGCTTGATTGGCAGGCAGTGCCAGTCCTGCTTCCCCTCTGCCCTCCTCTAGGCAATGCTACCCAATTGGCAAGCTAGCCCACATCTCTTCCTTTGTCTTGCCCCCTTCTGGGTGGTGCTGCCTGAACGACTTGCCAGACCCGCACCCACTCCCTTCTCCCTATCCTCCCCCTACTTCCCTCTTCCTCTGGCAAGTTAGGGCAAGTCAACTGGCCTCGGTGAGCCGAGTTGACACAGCGAGCCCCATTACTCCCTTAGACTTTTGACCTCTTGCACTTACAAATCCAAGAAGAATTTCACAGATATGAGATGATATTTGTGATCCTTACATCACTAAGAACAAGACCCATCTATTTGTTCGTTCAGAAGAGAAGATTCGATCGTTGATCATGACTAGAGACTTGATCAAACCAGATCATTAGATTTATGACTGATTTGACCATCCATGGAGATCTAGTCATTCATCTATCTTTGAATGATGGATCCATGATTGATTTTGATGATCCTGCCATGATCCAACTACTGATCTGCCTCCAAATGGCATATCTAAACTTATCCCAATCATTCATCATGATCTAACCTTTGATCTATCTTTAAAAATTAGATCTATGATTGATTCATAAACCCTCACATGATCCAACCATCAGTTGGTCACCAACACCTTGATCTGGGACTAATCTGATCCATTCACCATGATTCGACCATTGATAGGTCATCGAAAACCAGATCTATGATGGACCTAATATGTTCATCTTGATCTAACCCTAGATCGATCATTGAAACATCAGATCGTTGACTAATCCACCCTTGAGAGGTGATCTTACTGTTAATTAACCACTCATTGCTTAGATATGAATCAATGTAAGCTCCCAATTTGATCTAGATGTATATTTCACACCAGATGATCTTATATGTGACCAGATCTAACCCTTATCTCAATCTAACTGTGTATTAGTGAAACATACTCCTAAATTTGTATCTGATTAAAGTATTTGCTCTGATCTAACTATATACCTATAATCAAACCCCTAGAATAACTACATTTCTAGCCCATTCATAAGATTTGACCCTTGATTGACCATCTAATGCTAGATCTATGAGATCAAGCACTACATCTCTTTTCTGATCTATAGTGTTCCATGGTGGAGCTACAAATCAATATATTTGTACTTTCCAAGTACACTAATCAGCGACAAAGACATGATAGAAACCGTCCATCTATGGATTGATGATGAAGCCCACGAATTGCTCAATCGATAGATAGAGGTAAAGGAGGTACATAAGAGAATTGAGGATAAGCATCATACAAAGTAGGTGGATTAAGATTGCTATTTTAGAAAGTTTAATAATTGCTATGTCTTTATAAGAATGATTAGCTATAGATGATGATTTATAAATTCTTGCATTTAATTACTAATATTATGAAAGCATGTGATAAATTTAAAAGTCATCTGGCGACACCTTTTAAATTATCAAATTAGAATTGAATTTAAAACACTTATTTTATCCCAATTACAACATTAAGACAAATGAGTAGCGGACTACCTACCTTGATTTTGAACTTATACTTCAAGTGGACATTATAATACCTTAAACAAGGTTTGATCTTATGCATGCTACTGAGACATGT
Organism: Warburgia ugandensis; assembly: GCA_035236585.1. Lineage (NCBI taxonomy): Eukaryota > Viridiplantae > Streptophyta > Magnoliopsida > Canellales > Canellaceae > Warburgia > Warburgia ugandensis. The sequence continues at coordinate 58,702,942 of CP141128.1, forward strand.
ATATTGATACTATAGTATCTGGAATACCCAAATGGTATGAAATATTAATAAGTATATCAAAAATTAAGTAAAGATTTCAGAGTAGGTCACTAGGTTTTGAATTATAGGAAGACCTAAGCAAATGTGTAGGAAGATGTCATACTTGCAACTTAACGACTCGAGAATGATAAAATGATTAGTTCCAAGATAGAAGAAAATTTAATATATTAAGTCATAGTTTGTATTCATGAATAGATACTGAGGGAATAATCCTAAGGTCTTCAAAACCAAGAAATAGAATAAAAATTGTGTAAACAATAGCCCTTATTTAGGTTTACTTTAACATGATTTGACTACTATTTGTTGAAGTGGAATTAGCTATTGATATGTAGGACTGGAAATGACCATAATCACATAAAATAATTTGCATTTAAACTTAGAAAGAATACTCTAAATGATGTGGACATGAAATAGATATTCACAAGCCATGACCTTAAGTTGTAATGCATTCTTTACTAATTGAAGTTTAATCACAAGTTTAACTATGGTCCATTTAGTAATAAGCACTTTTAAGATATTGTTTAAAGATTATCTGTTATAATCATTGCATTAGATGTATACTTTTGGGAACTAAAAGACCATTATCTAATATATGAATAAAGACTACATGTTTTGAATGCTCGTGAAGATATGTTTTTATAGCTTGTTCAGAATATGGATTGAAAATGAATATGTTTGAATGGTTTCTCATAGAACTTTGAAATAGTTGTTTTGTTTTCATGAAATGAATTTGGAGATTGACTTATGGTTTAGGTAGACAATCTACAAGCAACCATAAGCCCTGATCGTTATGATTTCATCGATGTTTTAGGCAGGCACTCTATGAGTAACCGTAAGTCATAATGGATGTGGATTTGTCAACATTTAAGCATGTTCTTTATGAGCAGCTGTAAGTCCTTATGGATATAGATTTCATTGATGTTTTTGGCAGGCACTCTTGGAGTGTCCTAAGTCTCAAATCGTTAAGCAAATGCATTGAGTTAGTGTATCATAAGTCTTAGAGACCCTATGCTAGGATGTGCACTTGGCCACTGACCTTTGAGATAATATTGATACCAGTCCTGCAATGGAGATGGCGGGCAGTAAGAGTACCTTTCTGATGGAAAAGTGCTTTGAGTGGTAGCCAGGTAATCTCCATGAGGTTTGGTGAGTTATGATTCATACAGGTATCCACGAGCAGATGTAGAGGTCATGGTAGTCGCTACGAGAGTAAGTCTCTATGTGTTGATGATTATGTGGGTCATTCCTCGAGAGTTTAGACCTCGTCCAAGGTTGTAGGACTGTATGCCACTATGATTGGAGCGGTTAGTTTTCCACAGTGATGATGATGGATACTCCTCCCACTTCCTCTACAATTCCTCGCTGGTATCCTTCTTAGTGATGATGATGGATACTCCTACTTAACGAATTGTAATAAGACTCTTTGAGCAGGCTTACGTTTTCTAGTTACTTAGAAGATGGAATTGTACTTGGAGCAAAGTCTTATATTCTAGTTTAGAACAATTCCAGAAATTGGTATACTAAACTAAGCACAATCTAGCAATCACATTTTGTGAAGCCCATCTTTGCATAACTCTAACTTTCTTACAGATAAAAATTTATATAATATGGATGATTTTAGCTTTTAAAAAATTGTGTTATTGATAGACTTTCTAAATAGTCCATTTCTAAGTAAATTTTGTCACTTACTTTTTAGATGCTAGAATCATCTAAATCACATAAGACATCTAAATCTAGAGCAACAAGATGAAAGCAACACAAAAATGTGGTTGCTTGCCACAAACCTATGCCTACCAATTTCTTTCTTGTTGGTGGTTGGGCTACATGAGAGAGAGAGAGAGAGAGAGAGAGAGAGAGAGAGAGAGAGAGAGAGAGAGAGAGAGAGAGAGAGAGAGAGAGAGAGAGAGAGAGAGAGAGGTACATGATTATCTATTCCACCAAATATGAGAGCCCATACGTCATTTTGTGTTGAGTGCATATTCCTTCCTGTTGGAGAAGTTTTGGAGAGAGAGGGTGCAAAAATGGAGACAAATATATTAGAGTATGGCTTGACCATGTATTAAATATATTTTATTTAAAGTGTTATCTACCATCACTCTCTTAGATGAGAGATTGTTTATGGGATCTTTGGAAAACCATTTAAGGTATACTACAAGTTTTTATGTGGATTTCATGATTGACTTTCGAAGATCCCACCCCAAACTCTAAGATATGTAGGCAATGAATTGATGTAAAGAAACAAAGAGATTTGTAAAGGAAATTTCAATCAAAGAAGAAAATAGTTTAAAGATCTTTTTATTTATTTTTCCTAATATTCTATATTTGAAACATTCAATTTTTGACCCATTTATAGATTTCAGATAACCCTTGGAATCAATTATGAAAAGTCACTTTGCTAGTTACAAAAAGTCCTCCAAACAATAAAATTCTGTTAAACAAGAATTTTTTATGAAAAAAGATGCATCTCCCATGAAACAACACCATCAAATGGTAGTAAGATATGTTGAAGTAGTCAACACCCACAAAGAGAGTTGGCTCTTTTTGGGTTAAAATACTTTAGAAAGTCATCAGGAGTTGCTCCTACTAAGGGAGTCAGCTACCTTAAAATTATTTCTCTTTAGAAGAAGTCAGCTTTGACATGGGAGCCAACTCCCATACAAAATGTGTTTTCTTGGGGAAGTTGGCCTCTCTTCACAAAGATCTATAATGTCTTTTTTCAAAACCTAAGTTTTAAAATGTCTTTTCTCAAAATCATTTTAATTTAAGGATAAAATTAACAAAGTATTTACTTTTTTTTATTAAATAATTTAATTAAAATCAATACCTTCCTACTTTATAAAAATGGGTGTGTTTTGAAGCATGACAAAGGTTAGAAATATAAAAAAAACTTCAAGCAATATAAGAATGTAAAAAGGTTGTTAAGTGAATAGTAAGTGAGGTCAAACTTAATGCATATGATGATCTCTATAATAGATTAGGATTAAGAGAAGGTTAGAAAGACGTGATTAAGCTTACAAAAATAAGAGAATAGAAGAGTAACAACTTAGACCACATTAAATGCATTAGAAGTGATGATCAAAGGGTATTAATCAAAGATAATGAGATCAAACAAAGGGGAGAAAGTTACTTTTAAAAATTGTTAAATTAAAATTGCCCTAAGAATATAGGAATCGAAAGTATTGTAAACCCAAATAACATTGGACATTATAGATATGATCGTAGGATTAGGATAGTTAAAGTGAAAGAGGCCTTAAAAAGATGAAATTAGGAAAGGCCCTGGTGCTCGATGGTATACCAATAGAGGTTTGGAAGCATATGAGAGATACAAGAGTAGTGGTTGACAAAGTACTATAAATCTAAATAACTTTGGATATTATAGATATGATCATAGGATTAGGATACCTAAAGTGAAAGAGGCCTTAAAAAAGATGAAAATAAGAAAGGCCCTTGGGCTTGATGGTATACCAATAGAGGCTTGGAGAGATACTAGAGTAGTTTGATTGACAAAGTTATTTTAATAAGATTGTAAAATCAAAGAAAATGCTAGATGAATGGAGGAAGAGCTCTATTGTACTAATTTATAAGAATAAAGGAGATATGAAGAGCTGCACTAATTATCAGGGGATCAAACTTATGAGCCACACTATGAAAGTTTTTGAAAGAGTGATTGAGAAGAGGCTATGGCATGAGATGTTGTATCAAAGAACCAATTTCTTTTCATATTTGGGAGATCTACCATGGAAGATATTTTCCTACTTAGACAATTGATAAAGGAATACAAGGAGAGAAGGAAGGACCTCCACTCTTTATTGACTTAGAAAAGGCTTATAATAAGGTCCCTAAAAAGTAAATATGGTAGGTGTTGGGAAACAAAGAGGTTTCACGGTAGTATATAACCATAATTAAAGATATGTATGAGGAAGCTGTAACAAATGTTAAAACCACTATCAGAGAGACCAATGATTTTCCTATCACTGTAGGATTGCACCAAGGATCGGCATCGAGCCCTTAACTTTTGATGTCAGTTATGGATTAGTTAAAGAAACATCTACATCATCCTCCATTACAAAACTTCATATATTTGATACTTGAATGCAATAGGATAAATTAGGTGTTGAGGCATCATGGGTAGGGTCATGGCTTGTAGGTTGTGTTTCCCATGCACACAATGTGATAGTTTACTCATTCTAGTATTTACGGGTAATTTGGACTTGACATGGTTTTGTCTACTGCATAGAGGGTCCATTATTTTCAAGAATTGAGACTTGTATGTGTATAGCATGATAACATGAGAGGTGCACGACACCTTGAGACTTTAGGTCAATAACGAGAACTCATGACCAATGGTAGTTAGCTGAATTTCAAGTGGTATTACACTCGAGAGACCTCGTATAAGAGGCAACTCCAAGGATATTAACTACTACGTATTATGAGATTAAAGGATTAATTTTATTCCTCATCATCTATTTATTATTTGATGATGATTTGATATCCATGTGTGGATGTGTATAGGCAAGAGATGATGCATGATAGGAGGTATGTTGTGATTATGCATAGTTTGCAAAATACTTTGCAATGTTTATTATTGTTTTTGAAATAGCATGTCTGGATGCCTTAAATTGAAGAAAATTGAAATGATTTGGCATAGATTTGCTGTGCAAAATTGAATTTGTAATTTTAATGTTTTATTATACTATTTAGTATGCATCTTTTTCTTCATAACAGTATGACATATGATTGTGGATTTTTGTTGTATATAAAATTGTATAAACTATAATATTCGATGAAAAACTACCTACATAAGCATAAGCTTGTTGAGATATTGTACCCGTTTATTGGTATGTCTTAATAATTACCTGGTGCATGGCTCTGTTGGAGTATAGAATCAGCAAATACATGCTGATACCACAAGGATTCTTTGATAAATAAGAGTTAACTAAAACTTAAGTTACTTTACTCTAACCTAACCTAGCCAACAAGGAGAGAAGGAAAGAATCTTAAACTAATTCACTAATTTGAGCAAACTAAATCAAGGAAAGGAAGTAAACTAAGCAAGGAAACTAATTAAGACATAAAGCAAGGAAACTAACTAATACATAAAGCAAGGAAAGGAAGTAAACTAACGATGAAAAGGAAAGTAACTTTTTCACTAATGAACTTTAATTATAATTGAATACAAGAAAGAAAGGAAAAATAAAGCAAATAAGAAACTTCCTTGAAGTGATTGCTATAGGAGTCTTTCATTGTGTCACTCATCAAGGCTCTTTACATGTGTTCCTTTTCTTTTTCTTTTTTTGGTGGGGGGGGGTTGCTTGAAGTCCATTGGTATTCTTATTGTGTCATTCAACAAGGGCCTATGCACTTACATTCAACCTAAAGTACACTAATCTAAAACTAAGATTTTCTCATATGCTTAACCCAATATACTGTGAAACGAATGAAATCCTCAACAATGCTATCGAACTTAGAAGGGTTCTTGACTACCATTAGAAGGTGTTCTTTCTTTTCCTTTATTCTCAAATCCCAAAAGAAGAAAAAAAAGTAAAAGAAAGAAAGAAGAATGTGTGTGATTGAAAGATGGGAGAATGACAAGATGGAGAATTATGAAGGGGGTGTGAAAGAGATGTCGGAGAAGGAGTGTTTAAGCTAAGGGGAATGGATGGAAGTTACATGGGGGAAATATAAGAAGAAAGGAAGAAATAAAGAAAGGGAAGTGGGAATGGAGGAGCCTCCTTACCTCTTCTCTAAAGGATTGTCTTTGATCTGAGGGGAGTTTTGGCAAAGGTAAACTCTCTCCCTCTATTTCACCTAGATTTAGCTTTCAAGTATAAGGGAAAGGTAAGAGATAAAGCTTGATCTTCTTTTTCACCTCTTTTTTTTTTTTTTTTTTTGTGGGGGGGGGGGGGTGGGTGGGTTTGAAGTCCACTGGTATTCTTACTGTGTCATTCAACAAGGGCCTATACACTTACATTCAACCTAAAGTACACTAATCTAAAACTAAGATTTTCTCATCTGCTTAACCCAATATATTAGGAAACCAATGAAATCCTCAACAATGCTATCGGAACTAGAAGGGTCCTTGACTACCATTAGAAGGTGTTCTTTCTTTTCCTTTATTCTCAAATCCCAAAAGAAGAAAAAAAAAGTAAAAGAAAGAAAGAAGAATGTGTGTGATTGAAAGATGGGAGAATGACAAGATGGAGAATTATGAAGGGGGTGTGAAAGAGATGTCGGAGAAGGAGTGTTTAAGCTAAGGGGAATGGATGGAAGTTACATGGGGGAAATATAAGAAGCAAGGAAGAAATAAAGAAAGGGAAGTGGGAATGGAGGAGCCTCCTTACCTCCTCTCTAAAGGATTGTCTTTGATCTTAGGGGAGTTTTGGCAAAGGTAATCTCTCTCCCTCTATTTCACCTAGATTTAGCTTTCAAGTATAAGGAAAAGGTAAGAGATAAAGCTTGATCTTCTTTTTCACCTATTATTTACAGAGTTTAAGAAGTGGAAGCCCTAAGGATGGATGGTTAAGATTTATTCTGCTTAATTAGATTTGAATGAAGGGGAGTGTTTTTCTATATACGGGAGTGGGACGGAAATAAGATGGGAAAGGAAAGAAATAGGAAGAGGAAAGGTTAAGTGAGGGAATAAGTGGGGAAAGGAAAGAAATGGAAGGAGGTAGCTTAGGAGGGAAGGAAGGAAGGAAGGAAGGCTGAGTGGATTTAGTAAGTGTATCCAAGGGGGCATGCATCTTTTTCTAATGTGGGATAGTTGGTGGAAATTGGAAGGAAGTGAGAAGAAAAGGAAGACAAATAAGTTGATGGAATGGTAAGGAATATGTAGAAAGGAAAATACATGGGAAGAAGAGATAAAATAAAGGAAAGTAGGTGGAGGGAATCAAGAGCTTTTAAAAATAGAAAGTGCTAAAGGAAGAGTGTGGAATTCAAGTGGGTGTATGTGATTTACTTTTAGAAACCCATAAGATATATGACCATTAGATAAAGATGGGCGGCTGAGATTTTCCTTTCGTAAGGATTTTGGGTCTAATTTTCAACGTGGGAAAGGTGGCTAATATTTTGATCTTTTCAGTATTTCATTCCTAGCCCTTAGATCATAGATACCCTTACTTGAATGAAGGTAATTCCATTTAGATCTTCCTTAAAACTTCATTTTCTTTCCACCATTGGATTGAATTGCCCTAGGATGAATGATTTTGATTCTTGTAGATCTTCATATATTTCATGTGGACCAAGTGTGCTTCAATACCTTATATGGATAAGACATTCAATCATTAGTTGATTCTTCCTTTGGTTGAATAGAAAATAAGTAAAAAGTCTTCATGTGGGTCCTGTCTTCTTTTATTCTTGAGAAGTTTCATTATATATGATCCTATTTTATGTAAATTGAACTTCTCTCATAAGCTTCCCAAGGTGGTAAAATGTATGCATACATTCATGCATGAGAAATTTGCCACCTTTTCACCTTCATCTAAGTAGGATTTATGCATGGGGTTTTTGACCCTTCTTACTTTGATAGTGACACCCAATGATCATTCTAATCCTCCAGGACTTCATTTTTGGCATATGTGACCCATGATTTAGCTTGTAAAGTGAAATTGCTCTTTTAGGGGTAAACTTGATAATTTATACAACTTTTTATTTGTACCCTGGACCTGCAGAATAATTAAATTAACCTTAATTAGTTATAATTAAGTAAATTTTGGGATTAAAACATGCTAAATATAGATGTATGTATGTAATATTTCTATATCCATCATTTACAATATCTTAGATTCGGAGAAATGGAGCATGTCAAAAGGTGTCAAAGACCATATTAAATGCTACAAACGAAGTCAGAGAAGGTAATGTTGAACAAGAGTGCAACCTTGTTGAGATTAACCTAGAATTGATTCTGTAGCTTGATTGATTATGACTTTTGTTTCTTGGACATATGGACATATAATATTAAATCTTGTAGTGTTTATTAAGGAAACTATATCGCATGTAAAAAATGCTTGAGATCCAAAATATAGAGGAGACTCTCCTGAACTTTTGGTAGTCATGAAACAATCCTTCCAAAAAGTCAATGTTTTGTGAAAGAAAAATTATACTCCAGATTTTTCAAAGTCTTTTCATAGAAAATATTTTGCGTTTTGTTTTGTAAAACTTCTTTCAAAACTTAGGGTCCCACATTTTAAAAGATTTGTAGAAAACTTGTCCAAAAACTCAAGATGTCATGGTTGGTATCAAAGCTTAGTTTAATCTTCCCAAAACCAATCCAACTTGTCCAAAAGTCATATATAGTCAAATAAGTGAGAACGGGTTGTCTAGATATGAGTTATATAAAAGACTCATATAGGCAATGTTGATGATTGTGAAAATGATGCCTCTAATGAAGGTTTGAAGAATTTAAGAAAACATAGAGACTTTTGATCCTTGTATCAGTGTAAGAAAGTGTGGCTTTGTGGGAAGTGTATGATTCTTAAAGTGAAGAATTAGAATAAAGAGTATACAATTTAGTATCTTTAAGTGAGGACTTCTTCATATGATAGGAGATCTATTGACATGGACGACCACTTGAGAATTTGATTTTTAATTGACTGGTGCCAGCATTCTCTGGTGATGGGGAGTTAGCAGTAGTTAAGAGATGGATGTTTGAGGTGGAGAGGGCTTTTAAGGCCATGAGGGTATTGATAAAGGACCAGGTGCAAATTGCAACAAGTTTCGCAGCAGAGAGAATACATTTCTCCACCAACACTAGCATTTCTTAGGAGGCCTTTAAGAAGGTTTATGATGATCAAATCTTTTGCCTCACGCATGGGAGGCGAAGTAGAGAAAGTTCCTATTCCGAGAGATAAGGGGCAGGCAGACAGATAGTTCCTACATGAGGTAGTGAGAAGATGGATATTGATCTTATCCTCATCAACATGGCATATTTTGACATCATCCTAGGGACGGATTGGCTGGTAAAATATTGGGTAATAGTGAATTGTTGTAGGAAGAGGATCACTTTTTGTTCACTAGGACACCTATTGGTCTCGTTTCAAGGGAGACAAGACATGATGGGAGCACAATTTACTTCAGCCTTGAAGGTAGCTAGACACATTTGGAAGGGGTGTTAAGCATTTTTGTTTAGTGTTATGGTAGTGGAGGCAGAGGGGCCTTGGATTGATGAGCTGGATGTGGTCAAAGAGTTCCAAGATGTCTTTCCTGAGGAGCTTAATACCCTACCGTCTAAGAGAGGGATTTACTTCACCATTGAGCTAATGTCAGGCATAACTCTTATATCCAAGGCCCCATATAGAATGGCACTAGCTAAGCTGAAAGAGCTCAAGACATAACTTCAAAATTTACTAGACAAGTGATTCATTAGACCCAATGGATTGCCTTGGTAATGCCAGTCCTCTTCGTGAAGAAGGACAGATCGATGTAGATTTGCATTGATTACCTCATGTTGAATAGTGTAATGGTGAAGAACCACTACCCTTTACCCTAAATTGACGACCTATTTGATCAGTTATAGTCGGCATAGATCTTTCAAAGAATGATTTGAGATTAAGTTACCATCAATTGACAATCTAGGAGGAATACATCCTTAAGAAGGCATTTAAGATGTGTTATGGCCACTATAAGTTTGGTGATACTGTTTGGGTTAACAAATATGCTTGTAGTTTTCATGGATCTCATGAAATGTGTTTTTCGAGCTTACTTAGATAAGTTCATTATCGTATTCATGGAGGAAAATCTTATCTACTTCATGAGTAGGGGAAGCACAAGGAGCACTTGCTCATTGTTCTAAGTAGCTTACAAGCTCATTACTTATTTGAAAAGTTTAGCAAGTGTGGGTTTCGGTTGGAGCAGGTGAACTTATTTGACCATGTCATCTCGAAGGATGGATAACTAACCTAATGAAGGTTGAGGTAGTGATGGATGGGGAGTAGCCCATTATAGTGATTGAGATTCACAGCTTCCTTGGTCATGCAGGTTACCACTGCTGACTTATTGAGGGGCTTTCACAAATTGCACTTTCCTTGACTGCTTTGACCATGAAGGATATGAAGTTTGCTTGGAGTGAGGCCTGCGAGGCAAGCTTGTAGGAGCTTAAGATAAGACTTACCTCTATACCAGTTTTGATTCTACCTTCAAGTAGTGGTTGATTCGTGGCTTATTGTGATACCTCTAACAAGGGGCGTTGATGTAGCATGATAGAGTTATTGCCTACATGTTTAGATAGTTGAAAATGCATGAGTTGAATTACCCATACCTGTATTGTACATTTGCAATACTTGAACTTGATTTATCTTTGGATTTGAGGCATAAATGTGATACATTTTAATATGAAATTATCTCCTTGCATGTAAGTGAAAGAGGCACTTACATGCTTCTAGGTGCTTATGTTATGGTTGTGCTTTGGGATGAGATGATTAGCATGAGTTTACCTATTTTATGAGCTAGTATGCACTAAGATGTTTGGGCATGGATTTGCTATTTAGAGAAGCTAATTCATTGTCTCTTCATTCTATCATTGATTTATGATTATGATGGTTGAGTATTGGAGTGCACAATGGAATCAGCTCTTTACAGATAAAAGTATGCAGAAAAGGTTATGCTAGTGGCATAGAGATTGAGAGCTGAAGTTGAGAATCATGTGATTTCTGAAGATATATCGAATAAAAGGAGTTATAAGAATTGAAATAAAAAGAAAGTTGAAGAATAAATATATTCTTTGTTTTAAGTCCTGTTGTAGGTCATTTAGTCAAACAAGTAACTTGGAATTTGATTCCATGATGAAATAAGAAAGATACATCCAGATTTAATCTAGAAATGATATAAAGAAAATTTTGAGGATGCAAATTTTCTGAGGACGGAAGAATGTAACAACCCTTAATTTTGGGCCTTTTCATGAATTTATATTACATTATTAATTGGAATAGAATAAGGAATTGAATCCTATTAAAAATCAATTTTCATGGAATTTAATTCTTTTGAAACTTCAAATCACCCTTTGAAACATCAAAATTTGGAATGTGGGTGAAAAGACGATTCCAATGACACTAATTTTGAGTGGAACAAAGATAGGTGCAAGAAGACCTCAAAATTTTACAATTTTGTAGAAGGGGGTCTAAATTAATAACGACATCTCCTGTCAACCAGTCTTCATTACCATGTGGAGCTCCACTCTCATGTTGTAGGAGCTAAGAAAGGAGTGGAGGGTCAAATGCCGGCCAAAAACCATCCCTCCTTTTGATATCTATCAGAGTGCAAACCCATGTATACTGTCAATTTCTTTGACATGACAAACTGGAAAGATTGGCGCGACAGGCTGGAAAAAATGGCTCAACCCCAACCGCCACCCCCTAGCCTTCTCTCTTCCTCCCTACCTCGTTCCCATAGTAGCAAACCCTCATCTCCTATTTTCTTCTTCTCTAGTGACCACTCCAAATTTCCTCTTCTTTGAAAGTGAGCATTGAACTAAAAAAATCCCATTTCTCATCTCCCTTATATAGTGACTAGAATTGCAGGTGACCCAATTAGAGCCAGTGAATTTCCCATCTTTTCTTGTTGGTTTCCCCCACTATTTCTCCTCTCCTTCCTACCCCTATGATGTCTATCATGAGACCCTAACATTTTTCTCCTTTCTGTTTTCTCCTTTCCTGCTCCCCATCTCCGCTTTGTTCATCTACCTCCAGCTGTCAACCCATGTATTGTGCATGGTCCTTCTTCCTTGATGGCTACTCTATGCTATTGACCCTTCTGGTGTTTGATTTGTGAAGATCTCACTAATTAGATAGTTGATCGATAACCAGCACCCAAATCTGTGACCAATTTAACCATCCATCATCATTTAGCCATTTATCTATCTCTAAATGTCAAATCTGTGACTAATACACCAAACCCTACATGATCCAATTATTGATTGGTCATTAGCACCCAGATTTGTGACCAATCAACTGTTCATCATGATCTAGCATTGATGGTTACTAAACCTTGGATATGTGGCTGATCTGTCCCTTTAAAATGATTTGATAGTTGATTAGCTACTTAGCAGCTAAAATTGTGATCTATCTTTTTTATTCGGATTTGGTCCTAGATCTAACTTCAGACTATTTGATCTTTGATCAATCTGGCCCCTCACCAAGATCTAACCATAGATCTATGACCAAACCCTTAGATTAGTGACATCTATGGCCCTTTTTCCACGATCTACCTGTTGATTAGTGGTTAGATTCTTAAAATTGTGAGATTGACACTCCATATCTCCCTGATTTGTAGTGGTTCCATGATAAGAGTGACATAAGAACAAATCTACAAACTCCTATATGCCAATTAGTGGGCGAGATACTCGATCTTAGCCATCCACTTGCTGATAGACGACCAAAGATATAGATTGGTAAGAATTCTAACCTTTTTGTCTTTATAATTTTGCAATTTATATTGTTATGCATATCAAGAATGGTGAAGTTTGATTAATACTAAATCTAGATTCCATCTAATAATGAATATATGTGTAGACTTAAGCCATCGATCAACATCTAATGGAGCATATCTCAAGTTTTTAACAATTAGAGAATGGTAAGATTGACTGGAAAGTCGAATAGATAAATAACGAATGGTTGAGATTGTTTGACAATGTCAAGGTTGGTTTTCACTTGATTTAAGGAAATATGAACCATCAATCGATGATGAAAAGTACAAAACCTATGTTAATGAATTTTTAGAAGAAGAATTTGTGTTGATGCACCATCTAAACTTGGATACATGATTTATATACAAACCTCTACATGGATTTTATATGCTATCCAAGTTTTGATTCGTTTCTTCATGGTTTGGATATGCAATAAAAAGCTAATGAAATTAGATGATTGGTAATGCTTACATTCTAAAATTTTAATAAAAAAAATATAAAATTTTTTGAAATTAGAATATCAACTTGTTTTTTAGGTTAAATGATAAACTAAGTTGGAGGGACACAACTAAATGAGAATAGTTTTAACATCGATGTGCTTTCTGTAAAAGTGAGAATTGTAGAAATTATTTCATTGAAAATACTAAAAATGTGACCATATATTTGAAAATGCATTCATTGCATGATTTATTAAATGGCGATGATTGATATTACTGTGTAAAATCATTAGACTCGATCCTTGTGAGGGCTACTTTTGCTTGGCTATGTAGTGCCATGGGATTTGACTTGCATGACTTCACTAGTGCATGATTCTTGATTTTTTTATAATTTAGAGAGGCATGTGATGATTCTTAGTTATATTATGTTATGACAAATATATGGGACTTGGTGGAAATTATGGTAGGAGAGTTTGAGGACTAATCATCCTCCCATCAAAACTTTATATATTTGATACCAAGCCATAATAGACTGAATTAGGTGAAGAGACATCATAGGTAGGGTCATGACCCTTACATCGTGTTTCCCATGCACTAGGCGCTGCATAGAGGGTCCATTATTTTTAAGATTTGAAACCCCTTAGGACTTTAGGTCTGCAATGAGTACTCATGACTAGTGCAGATAGCTATATTTCAAGTGGTGTTACACTCAGGAGACCTTGGCTAGTGGGCAACTCTAAGGATGTTAGCTGCATATATATTATGAGATATATTGGTGTGTTTAGAGGATTTTATGATTTTATTCCTTCTCATGTATTTATTATTTGATGATGATTTGATATTTATGTGTGGATGCGTGTATGCATGAGACAATGCATGAGAGGAGGTATGTTGTGATTATGCATGGTTTACAAATACTTTGCAATGTTTATTATTACTTTTGAAATAAATTGTGTGGATGCCATAAATTGAAGAAAATTGAAATGATTTGACACAAATTTTCCATACAGAATTGAATTTGCAATTTTAATGCTTTATTATATTGTTTTGTATGCATCTTTTTCTTTGGAACTGCATGACATATGATTGTGCATTTTTGATGGATATAAAATTTATAAATTGTCATGTTCAATGAGAAAACTACCTACACATGCACAAGCTTGTTGATATATTGTACTTGTTTATACTATCTTATATTTAAAGAAATGGACCCTAAGAAAGGGAGCGAAAGACCATACTAAAAGCTATAAAAGAAGTCATAGAAGGTAATGTTGAATAGGTGGACAAACTCATTGATATTATCCTAGAATTGATGTGGAAGGTTGATTGATTATGACTTTTATTTCTTAGACTTGTGGACATGTAATATTAAACCTTGGATGTGTGGCTATGATTTGAATGATTCTAGTAGGACTAATTTAGTTTTTTAAGTGTTTTTGGTGTGACTAAACTTTAATTTTCAAAAAATATATAGATATATGTATATACATGTGATAGATGGAGACAAAGATTCTCTTGTTATTATTTTGATATGTTGCGTTTATCAGGGACACCACGTCACAAGCGAAAACTATGTGAGGTTCAAATATAGAGGAGAATCTTTTAGATGTTTGGTGGAAATGAAACAATCATTTTACTAAAAGGTCCATGTTTTGTGAAAGAAAAATGATACTTGGAATTTTTAGAAGTCCTTTCATAGAAAATAATTTTTGCAGTTTGTTTTCTAAAAATTCTTTCAAAAATTTGGGCCCCATATTTTAAAAAGATTTGCAGAGAAGTCATCCATAAACTTGAGATGTCACATACATGCTCCTTTTTCATGCATTAGAAATTTTTATATGGACATGTTCATCCTATTTGCAATAAGAAAAATAAGTAATCTATGGGAAATCAATGCATTTGCATAATCCTAACAACTTCTTTGGGTCTTTGCAAAAAATTAATAAATGTGGATTATCTTAAATTGACATATAAAACATAAGATGTTTTTTTTTTAAAGGTAACAATATTCAATGAGCTTGAAATTTGATGTGAAGCCTATCAAAGACATTCCTAACATTAGGTTATATCTACACTCCTTTCTCCTTGTGCATGTGGTCTCACTGAGAGTAAACAAAAGTGTTAATTCTCATGTGAGAGTTGAGAACCAAGTAAGATACTAAGATAGCTCGCAAATAGTTGAATTTTCGTATGTGAGTTGAAACTTAAATAAGAAACTTGATTGTCCTATTGGTTAAGTAAGCCATAGGATTGCATTCTAGATTAGGATATTAAGCAATATCATATGTTTGATCATCTAATTGGTTATAAGTAAATCACTTCTCCCTATTTAATTAGAACTTCTAGATTAACATACAAGCATTGGATGGCTAAGATTACAAGTCACTATAAGCTTGCATAATAAGCAATCTAACTAGAAAAAAAATTGTAATTAGTAAAGAAAGTAGAAACCGTATGTTATATATGACATTAATTGACGAAAACCAATTACCTTGGTTTTTCTCTCTTATGTTCTCTTATATTGTGTGGCTCTCTTGTGTGTGGTTTCTTGAAGGTGTGGAGAGTTGGATGATCATAATCGATGCAACCTTGACAAGCTTGTAAGAGATCTTAGTGCATGCTTTGGAGAGTTGACTAGGAAGAAGTTTTGTAATGACTTCTGTTTTTTTTTTTTTTTTTGTCTATAAGTTATCACTATTATTGCTTGTTGATTTGATCTCTAGGTTCATGTTTAGATATTGGTTCTTAAAAGAAAAGATGTAGGAAAACTCCATCGATCAATAGAGGTATGATCTATGATATTAGAGGATTATAATTTATTTTATTGGCTATTTTCTAGCACTGCAAAGTTATAACAGTTTTGTATTCATTGTTCCTTTGTCTCGAATGTACTATAATCTAGAGTGTCTAGGACCAACATTGGCATCAGAACCCCACTCTAATGCTCTAGATCAATTACATTTGATCTAGTTAAATAGGATTTTTACATAAAAAATTTAATCATAAATAGGAGACTCTTTTTCAATTTTATTAGGCATTAATTTATGCCGGACTATTGAAGATATTTATTGGCTATATTAGGGGCAATTTTTTTAGAGTTTATATGTGATCTTACACACCTATGTTGGTTGCTTAATCACAAATTTTAGCATGATTTATTTCAACTATTTAAGCATGATTTGTTGCATGATTGAGGCTTTAGATTGATGCTGCTTCTAAGTGTTGATCTATGCCTATATGTAGCAAACCTAGGACTAAAATATAGGACTATTTTTGTTCATATAATTCCTAAAATTATTAATCTAAATTAAGCCAAGTGATTGTTCTAAATTAGAGGTTTAGAGTTTATTATATTTTTCCTAATATTAATGACATGTTTATGTAAAAGCACTTGATATTTGACATGCTTAAGTGAATATGAAAATTGCAAAATTTTCAAATATTAATTTCTCTAAATTTAAGTAATTTTTGGAAGAAATTTATCCTATTTTAATTCACCTATTGGGAAGATTAATTAGGGCCAGAATTGGGTCATTTTTCTATCTAATATTTAGCCTATAATTGTTGCCTAAATAAGGACGGTTTTAGGTGTTAATTTATGTTATTTTTCCATGTATAAACTTTGGAATATGCTTGAATAATTAGCACCATTGAATTGCGTGTTAGATTTATTTTATAATCTAATTATTGTAAATTATTTGGAATTGGGATTATTTGTTAAAATAATGATTTGTGAATAAACATGTATAATTGTGTGAATGCAGAGTGCTTGATCCAAGTTGTGCCCTCAAAGGGACTTTAAACACCACATGCACCTTGATTGGTTTTGGTCTTCGATTATGTTCTTATGCCTTGGGGAATTAAGAGGAGGAACCTTGGGTTTTACTTCCAATCTTAGAATTTGGAGTCACCACCTAGAGAGAAAGCACTAGAACACACACACACACACAGACAGATATATATATATATATATATATATATTGCAAAGATAGAGTTCGTAGCTTAGTTAAAGGCTTGGAAGGTGTTAGGCATCCATCCCATCTGGTTCAAAAACTGATCTCTAATAAATGAGTTGGTCAAGTTATCTTGGGTTGAAAATAACAAAAATGGCTATCCTAACTATTTCCTACTTTCTATCTTGTAACAATTGCATAAAACATTTTGTTAATATAAAGAGATATGCAATAATCACTTACGATATATATTGCCCTATAAGGAGCCTTCTTGCTATGTGAAGAAAGCAAGCATTCTTGGATGCACATTCTATTTAATTAGAAGTAGAGGCCCCTTAAGCTCTACGTTAGAAAACTCCCTCCTACTATTGAGTAAGGAGAACTCCCAACTGAGCTTAGACAATCCTAGGAAAGGAGGGAGCTTGACTCTTTCCTCCCCCTCTCCTCTAACGCGAAACTCTACTCTATTGTATGTAAAGCAGAAAACACTATAGTACAAAGCAAGAAAACTATGCTCTACTAGAAAGCAGGAAGAAAGTTGAATTCCTACTCTAGTTCAAAAATCATAAGATAAAAAATTAAATAGAGAAGGAAATAAATTACACCTGACTCGGTAAAGAAATAACAAAACTAAAATACTAGAAGACAAGTATGAAGAACTCCTATGGCAGAGATTCCTCCTTAAGAAAACCTGAATTTACTCCCCTCAGGTATTACTAGGTAAGATCATCACTCTCTCAATTTCTAAGAAGGTTTCTTAAACTTTTTGGGGCTGTGAAAAAATAAAGAAGGATTTTCAATAGTGAACCATCGTACTTATGAAAAATGCTTGCATTAGCTCTTGGAGGGACCTCTTCACATAGGCTTGCAATAGATACTTCAACCAATCAAATTGCAACATCTATATTTTTTTGCTAGTTGTTTGGGTGAATTACAACATCTATACTTTTTTGCTAGCAATCACATGAAATCATGTTGCATGAACACATCATCATCTAGATGATCCCATCATCTTCTAGAAGGAAGTAGGTATGACCACATCTTAGTGGACATTTGTCTAGCGGACGTGTGATCACATGATGATGTCATGTGATTGCATGAACGCTTCATTGTCAAGAGACTTCTATCCTTTTCTAGAAGGGGAATTATATGCATGATTCCTTAGGTTGTGTAGTTGCATGACTACTTCTGAGGTCATGTGATCTCACCATGACTCTTTCTAGGAGAGTCACTTGTCCAAGTGATGAGATGGGAGGATTTGAGCCATGCCACCACATGAGATTGTCTTGTAATAGCATGTCATCTCTTTCTCCGCTTAGTAGCTTTCATGCTCTTGATAGTGCAAGACCTTTTGATTGTGTTTCCCTTGGAATTTTACATAAATGGGGTGCCTTTAGATCAACTTTAGATCATCAATAGGGAAAGGAGTTCCATTTGTGATCATTAAGGTGAATCAAAATCTAGTGTCTATAGATGCCCCTCTTCATGCGAGGGCATGCTAGTGGTTGAAGCCCAAAGCTAAACTAGATATATGTTTTGTATTGCCAATGATCATCACATGTTAGAGTCCTAGATTCCTCAGCAATAATTTTGGTACTTTGATGATTTTTTCTGGGATTCTAGGGCTTGGAAAACTTTTTTGAAACTTTAGTGGGTTTGAAAATCTTTGACAGGTTTGAAAACTTAATGGCATGGATGACTTTTTTTGAAATGGCTATGGCTTGAAAACTTTATGGATGATTTTGCTTGGGATGGTGAGGGCTTGAAAACTTTTTGGATAATTTGCTAGGATGGCCGGGCATGAAAACTTCTTAGATGATTTTTCTTGGGATGGCAAGGGCTTGAAAACTTTTTGGGTTATTTTGTTAGGTGGCCAGAGCTTGAAAACTTCTTAAATGATTTTTCTTTGATAGCCAGGGCTATAAAATTTTTTGGATGATTTTATATGTGATGGCCAAGGTTTGAATACTTTTTGGATGATTTTACTTGAGATGGCTAGGGCTTGTAAAAGTTGTTGGATGAATTTGCCTACGATGGCTAAGGCTTGAAAACTTTTTGTAAGGTTCTCTGAATAGTTAAGGCAACTCAAGTTTTTAAAACAAAATTTATAAATTTTTTCATTAAAGGAAGGGCATCCCTATTTTCAACATCAATCTTATGAAATTAAAATATTAAAAGCCTTGTTCTTTGAAAAGTTGTCTTTTAAAACCCCAAGTACTCTTTTGTTCAGGTACCTACCATTTTCAAAAATTGGCCCACATTTGAGCTATACAAGTTCTATCAGGATCACAAATAACAAAATTAACTCAAGATGCACCAGTCACAACCATATTACTACTGTATTCATCAAAAGTAGTAAATGTTTTGGCACATCATGCTTTATTACATGAATAGTCATTCCATAATAGAATCAACTTCTAAATTATCTGCTCCTTCATTATCTTCTCGAATGATATCCTAAGTTCTCTTCTTTCCACTCCTATGCCTTTCACAATGAATTTGCATATTTTATTTTTGTTTAAGTATTCACCACACCCAGTAGATAAACCTAGATTACAAAATACAAAACCATGGCATCCAACACCCACATGCTTTGAAAAACATATTTTTCTGTGCAATAAAATCTCATGACTAACTTTAGTCATTCCATGCTATGTAAGAATTCACAAGTAATCATATATAATCAATTCACGTGAAAAATTATTAACATTTCCTAAGTCATGCAAATTACAATTATTCAAAATCTTAAAATAATAGCATCGAAGAAGCCATGACTTTGGTACTCCAATTGATAAATTTCTTGTGCCCTTTGGCACCTTGGCAAGTATGTTTGCTAATTTCTCATGAGTTTTTATTTAAAGACTATCTTGGGTTCATCTTCCATAGAATCATCATCAAACTCCCCAGGAGCTAAAATGTAAAACTTGTGGGAACATTGTGCTTATGACTAGATCAAAGAATCGTGTGCCCTTTGCTATCCTAAAGGGTCCTCAACCCCATCCAAATGAAACCTATGGTCATCTCAAAAGGGTGCTATGATCACCGCTTGTGACTCCAACCACACAATTGAGAAAAATTGGATACCGTTTCACCTTTAGTGGTAAGAGGTCAAAAGACCAACCCTTAGAACAACCCTCAGTATAAAGCCCAGCAAGCACTTTAGTGTACTAAAAATACACATCTAGGGTATCATCATATCTAGTATCTCAGATGAAAATCTCATTAAATATGATTTGGAAATCTATACCTTTTCAAGAGTTAAAATCTTGCCATTTTAGTTTGTGTATTAAAACTTTCCAAAAACATATCTGGAAAAATATCTCATTTTGGAGATTTCCAAAACTTTAATTAATAAATATTCTTAACTTATTGAGACTTACATTTTAAACCTGCGTCATGGCCATCAATACAACTCATGCTATCAATCTCACTTTCCATGTATTTTGAAAAATATCGAAAACAATTCTTTCCAAAATTATGTTTAGCACTTAAAATCACAAATTTTCAATTTATATTTTAAAAAGGAAAAACATCACTTTAAAGTAGAACATGCATATTTCTACAAAATTTTAAGCTAAAACCCTTAGAAAATCATGCAGGATGTTTGGAACTTGAAAAAGTCACTCTCTCTCATGGCCAAATCTCAGACTAGTCAAATTTGATCTATAGATTAGTTTTTAGTGGAACTCATTTTTAATTGTTCCTTCCAATGCTTGGAATACATTCAATTAGATGCTAATATTGAGAACATCAATAGCACATCAAATATCTAACATTTACCAAATGAAACTCAGTTTGCAAAAATCATACAGGCGTGTTCTTCATGCGTCCAAATAATACTCAAAGGAATCAATGAATTTTTTCATTTATTGGATTTTAATCATGCACATAACATCCATTACTAAGATGAAATCATGCACACTATATTACCTCAACACATAATCACTTGGCATTTATCAAAGGTTTAGAACTCAAACCATCAAATATGTTGAGGTATATACACGGATCATATCAAAATGAATAACTAGTATGCAAGTTATGTTGTCTTTAATGGATTAAGTGCATGCTAAACTCACCATCCTAACTATCGAGTGGTGCACTCATGCAGTATGCATAACTATGGAAGTGCAATACATGTAACAATAGGATCTAGTTTGAAAGACAACCTAGGTAAATAGAATTTAAGAGAGAGACACACCTAATCGAGATCACAAATGTATGAGTGAGGTGCATGGTCCCTATCATGCTCATTCATCCAGGCCATTTGATTGGGGACCAAGGTCTTCAACCCAATTAAAATCCTTCAAGGGTGTTGTGCATGGGCTAAGTTAGTGCACCCATGGGTGGACTTTCATTGAATGAAGCTTTCTTGCAAACTTATCACACGTCCCATGTTAAAGACCAAAACAATATCTTCTATAGCAAGTGATAAATCTATTACCCAACGTGTTAGAGTTGCACTCTTATCCATCATGCACATGTTCTTCCACATAAGTAATATATACTAAAGAAATCTAATAAGAGTTAAAACTTCTTAGACGATTCATGCATTTTCCAATTATATTGAAGATTAGAATCTAGATCATTCATAGGTGAGTGACATTAAGAAAGCCTAATGAACTATCTGCACATTGATCTCATGTGATTCTATTACATCTGTTCACTCTATGTAGTGACATTATTAGGGTGAGACAGAGCCATCACATATTATCTTCATGTAATAGATTAATCGATTCATAAGTTGCTAAAACTTTTCATGACCATGCACTTGTTAATTGGTATGTGTTAAGTGTTTAATTTTGACTAAAAGACCCCTAGTTTAGCATTTAATTAGATCATCTAACTGATAAGTTTGATGATTTTTAGATAAAATATGAAATTTAGCTCAAATTGACCATCCAATCATAAATTTTCAAATTTAATGGTCAAATGAATATCAAAGCTAAGCAAATGCTTAATGCACAGTTTATATGACTCTAATCTAGACTTTTGTCTTGCAGATAAACCAAAATCGGCTTGGATGGATCAAATCGAATTTTGACAGTGCAGATCACCCAACAGAGATTCAATGGTTTAGATGGAATGAATTCTTAAAGGAAATTTTGTTTTAAAAGGAATACACGGAGAAAATTTGGAAAGCCCAAATAGTTAGAAGAAAGCAAGCTAGAAGGAAAGTGGAAGAAGGCAAATTAGAAGGTGGTGGGAGGTAGGCTACCACCTTCTTTGCCATTCCATTCTCCCCCTCTCTTTCCACTACACCTTTCCTACTTCACCACTCCCTCTCTTTCTAATTTCTCTCAGGTTTCCTCTTACAAAGGAAACTGTCCCACCTATATCTTCTTCCCCCTCCACTACCTCAAATTCTCTCTTCACCCCTCTTGGGCTGGAAGGTAGGAAGCACCACCATTGATCCCCTTTTCCTTCTTCTTCTTTACCATTTTTTTCATTTCATTTTTCTGTTCTAGTTTTTCATTGTCTGCCTTTGTTTCCCCTTGTTTTCCAGTTTCCCACCACAATAGCCAAGCCCCTCTTTCTTTTCTCCTTTCTCGGTTACTCCTCTTTGGTCATCAATTTTTTTTTTTTTTTTTTTTACCTTACTTCTCTTTTCCTTTGTTTTTACTCATCTCTTTTCCCAGTTGAAGCCCGGACCATATTCATTGCACTAGCCTAGCCTAGCATCCCATCTCCACTTGTCGTTTGCTCTGTTCTCTTTTAGCATCACATAGACTGAGCAAGACAAACTGGGTGCGCATCCACACTAGAACCAGATACACACCGGTTGGAATTTCCATCTCCCGTAGGTGAATTCTATTTCATCGCACCCAAGCATGCACTGACCTTTGTTCTAGATTCATCTCCATCAATTCCCACCTCTCTATCTGTCAGCCCTCCTCTGCCTTTCACTCACCACCCATCGTTTCTGTTGATCAATTTTTATTTTCTGTTTTTTCCCACTGCATCCTCTCCGTGTTGCTTCTCTTCCATCATTAGACCAGCCAGCACCCACTATGATCATCTCCCTTCACTACTTTGTTCCACCAAACAGCTCTAGTTAGTAGAGCTAGGCACCATTCCCCTACCCATAGTTCTTCACCACATAAGACAGTTCACCGGTGTCTTCCTCAGCACTTGTGAACTCCAATCATCGAGCAGTCAAGCACCATCTAACAGATCGACCGGACTACTCAACTCTCCCCCTCTACCCAGTCCAGTACCAGCCAGGCTCCCTCCACTCCGGCATTGGTTTCCCCTATCCACACTTTTCCCCCACTGCTAGATGCATTTGACATGTAGCCACCACAGCAGCCCTTTGCTTTACCCAAACTTGACCAACCTCTGTCCACTAGCGTCGTTGTCGTTTGGCTGGAGACACATTACCGGAGTCTTCACCGGAGAAAACCAGACACGGGTTTTCCCATGATCTTCCTCTTTCCCCCTCTCTTATGCTCATTCTCCTCCTCTTCTCTTCTCATTCTCTGGCTCCCTCTCTCGTTGGGTTTCCTCTTTCTTTGTTTTTTTCATTTAAATTAGAATTTTTTCTCAAATGCCAGTTTTACCCATATCACTTTTTTAAAATTCCTAATCTATCCCTTTTTTAATTACATATGTGTCCTATTGCTATTCCCATTTTATTTAGTCTATGATCCGTTATCCAGGAATTGCATAATCTGAATTGAATTAATTAAGGCTTAACCTAATCAACGGGTTAGCCTTAACAATAAAGATCTCTTTATTTCTCCTCTGTTTCACATCAAATATTTAATTAATTTTTAGATTACATTCTTAGGACATCCATTCGTTTGATTAATGTCTATGATATTTAATTTGAATTCTAGAAAGTGATCTAAATTGTTCAAATCTCAAATTTCTTATCTAGCCCAGATCTCTTAGATTTTTTGGAATATGCTTAATTCATCTACTAGATCATCAATTAGAAGTACTAGAAATATATTGATGAAGTATATGAGCCAAGATCTAAGGAAATTGATGATAATCAGTTTGGGGAAGTAGATTTTTTATTTGATTCAAGGTGGTGTATTATAAGGTATGTCAAAAAGTGATATGAAGAGGTGGTTAGAAAGATTTGTGACTAGATTAGATTGTTTTGAGTTGCATACATACCTAATGTAGTTTAGAAAGCCATGCCCTTAGGCTTGAGAGAATACTTAATGAGGCTCAATTGGTATGGTCAAGATGTCTAGATTAGGACAAATTAGGATGGGGGATAGGCCAGTGATGATCTTATTGAATGTTAGATCTTGGATCTTGAATGAGGCATTGTCATTTTGGTATCTTAATCACAAAGATGGATCTTTCTTGGGCTTCAACACTTATTCTTTCTCCTCTTTTTTTTTTTTTTTTTTTTTTTCATTTTTTCTTCTTATTTTTTTGAACCACCTTTTTCTTCTTCTTTTTGGAAATGTTTAGCCCCATCTCATCTCATGTTTTTTATATTTTAAACCTTTGCAAGGAAAATACTGATGACAATGCCTAGTAGTCTCCTGATAGGAATTATACCTAAGATTGCTTGCCTTGTCTTTGGTGTGCCTATCCAATGCTTGGATCTTTCTGCATCTTTTAATGTTATGATTTTTTTACATGCATTACTTCAAATTCATTTGTGATGGCTATGCAAAAATTTTGTAGATTGAATCTCAAGGATATTGTAAATAATTGTACAAAAATTTGTATAGGTATGAGGGTCAAGATAATCTTCAAGTGATGTTGAAGAAGTAAGGAGTCTCAAATTAGGATTAAGAGTGTAGAGAGGTGAAAATTGGCTTTGGAAAAGGGGAATGAATGGGCTTTTCATGCCTCTAGTGATAAAGCTTAGAGTGAATGAGAGCATGTTCTAACTAGAACTAAGTGAAGAAAGGACATATCTAGCCTTTTATAATTAGTGGAGCCAATGATTAACCCTTAATTAATAAGATCCTTGAAACCAATTTGAACAACTGATTTCTCTTGGCTACTTATTCTTGATGTGAATACATCTTAAAGGTTGTAGCTAGTGGACATGTTTGCAACTACCTAACATTTTGGTGGAATAGCTTATGACATCATAATTGATTGATTAGGTCATTAGAAACCTGGATCATTGTCACTTGTGCACCTAGAAACAATTTATGGCATGGGGGCTGAATTAAGTCATGGCTTCTCAAACTTGTAACCTATGCAAGGGTTGGTATGGGTTAAACATGGTTGGAAGAATTGACGAAGAGTTCCAAAATTTTGGACCTCCTTAGTCATTTCATTGAAAGAAGTAACTACAAAGGTAGAGTTTGACTGAATAGGTGAACCAAGTTCAAAGAATCTTGGGGGAATTAGGGAGCATGGCTCTTCTCCTCCCCCTCTTCTCGAAGGGAAAACTCTATCCTATTATACCATAAATCAGAAAAGTCTCCACTAGAAGGTAAGAAAATTTTACTATACTAGAAAGCAAGGAGGCTGAATTCCTACTCTATATGAACTATTACAATTGCAAAAGCCAAAATATTAAATAGAAAAGGAAATAAATATTACATGGATCAATAAAAGAAATAATAAAACTAGAATACCAAAAAAATAAATATAAAGAACTCCTACTTCATAGATTTCTCCTCAGGAAAATATGAATTTAGCTCCCTTGAGGTATTACCTAGGTAAGTTAATCACTTTATCATCTTCTAGTAGAATTTTCTTTGCCTTTCTAGGGAAATAACCTAGAGAAATATTTTCAAAAGTTAAGCATCTTACTCATGAGGAATGCTTACCTTTGCTCTTGGAAAGGCACCCTTTTATATAGGCTTCTAAAGGATATCTCAGCCAATCATATTCCAATATCTATATTACTTTGCTAGCTCTTTAGGTTACATGATCACATGAAACTTGGTCATGTCACATGACTTGAGTTATGTGGTTGTGTGGACATGTTGTCATTTGGATGAGTGTTTCATCTTCTAGAAGGGAATGCATGTCTAGGGTCCTCATGTTTCATGCTCGCATCCTAGCTTTTGACATCACGTGATTGCATCTCAGTGGACACATGCTCATGAGACGTGTAATCGCATGGACACATCATTGTTTAGAGACTTCTATCCTCTTCTAGAAGGAACACGTATGCATGATTCCTTAGTTTGTACAGTTGCATGAGCACTTTTGAGATCATGTAATTATACCGTTGATCTTTCCAAGATAGTCAGTAGTCTAGGTGATGTGTTGGGAAGATTTATGTAATGCAACCACATGAGGATGTCATGCAACTGCATGCCATCTCTTTCTTATCTTATCATCTTTCATGCTATTGATATTGGAAGGCATTTTGATTGTATTTCTCTTAGAATTTTACATAAATAGGATGCTTCTAGAACAACTATATATTATCATTGAGGATAAAGTCTCGGCTTGTGGCGATCAAGGTGAGTCAAAATTTAGTGTCTACAGGATGTTCTTTATTTGTAATTTCCAAGAATCATACTTTTAGTTGTTTACTATTTCTAATTTAGTTATAGAACAAGTGGTAAACTTAGGCCACTTGACAACTTGTTAATTGCTAAAATTTAGTGTATGACTTCTAAATAGAAATTTATGTGTCTCAATTAAATTTCAAATTTCACTAAATGGCTACTAGTTTATTAATTACAAATTTTTTATTTATTGAATGGATTTTATATCTAAACATTAAAGAGGGGACCTATATACGATAAGTTCTTGTGTATGTGAAAAAATAGTAGTTTTGGATTAATGCTAAGTTACATACAATGATCTAGATGGTCTTGAGTTATCTGCATATTTTGAAACTCATGGTAGATTGATTAGCGTTCTAGGTAATTATTTTTTTTTTTGTGATTAATTAAATGTTAGATTCATAAATATTTTTTCTTTCTATGTTTAATTATCTAGTTGTGACTTAAATATCTAATTGTGAAGATCAATAATAACCTAAAAAATAATCACCTTTAAATTAAACAAAATTAAGAAGTTGAATAGAAATAATTTCTTGATGCAAAGGAGAAGAATTCGATACATAGTTCTCCAACACTCAGTTGAATATGTAGATGATGAGGTTGTTTACTAAACCACCTGCTTCCTATAATAGAATAGCAAAGTGCATAAACTATCTTGAGTATGATAGAAAAGCGATATATGTTATGTTAGTTTTCATTAAATTGGATATTGAAATCTTATTTAACTCTCAGCCTACCTCCTATGATGGTCTTAATATTGTGACTACAAAGTATGGGTAGTATTTTGAATCTTATATATATATATATCTCATAGTGGAAAAATATAATAATATGTAGATGAAAGAGTATGATAACATGATTGAATGTGTTAACTCTATGTTAGTTATGGCTAAGGAAGTGAAAAGTCTATTGAACCCAATAAATAAATACTTACATGTTCTTAATAGTCTGTCATTTTCCTAAGATCGTGCAATTGTTGTGCTTAATTTTTAAGAGCTACCTTGATTATTGATAGTCTTGTGTCCATGTTAGGAGTTGAAGCCCAAAGAGCAAAGAGATTTAGGAAAAACTTCCCATGTTAATTTTTCTAAAGATGAAGGGCAAGGGTCATATTCTTCTAAGCCTAAACAAATTTATGGTAAGAAAAGAAATTCTAACAAAAGGGCAAGAAACCCATGTCTTGTGGATTTGATAAGGGTGAAAGGATCAAACCCTACTAGATATGCAGCCAACCATGACATATTCTTGCTAATTATCCTAGGAAAAGTATGGGAGGAGGTATCAGACCAAATAATATTAGTAGATACAAGGGTGGAGATATCATTTGCATGATCACTGAAGCATTGATGTGGGGACAAATGATAACTTGTGGTTACTTGATTTTGCTACAAGGTGTCATATTGCAAAGGCTAAGGAACTATTTTCTAACTTTAAGGAGAAGGTTGTAGGCAAGAATAAGGTGTTCATGGGAAAATAGTTTCTATACGTTATAGGGCTCAGAGACTATTAGGGATTTTTTTGCTGGTGTGAGGCACCTTGCATTGGTAGAGGTCTTATTTTCTTTGAGTGTTAAGCACAATCTTATGTTTATTTTGATGACTGAAAAAAGTTAGAAGATAAGTTAGAAAAGATGTCTAGGTATGGTCTATTACAAAAGCTGAAGGAAAAAATAAATGTTTGTGAGCATTATTTGTCAAGTAAGATATCTAGGACTCCTTTCAATAAAAGAAAGATAGCTAATGAGTCACTTAAGGTCATTTATATTGATGTTTGTGGCATGTTCAATATGAGGACTCATAAGGAATAAGCCTATTTCATCATATTAATTCATTATTACTCAAAGTTAAATATGTTTATTTTATAACACAGAAATTCAAGGTATTAAAAAGGTTTCAAGATTTCAAAGATGAGGTGGACAATCAACTAAGTAGGCTATTAAAGTCCTAAGGTTTGGTAAAGGTGGTGAGTACACAAGTGATATTGTGACGACCCAGGTTTTTATATGATGCAATTTTGATAAAAAGGCGAGATCTCTTGTTTTATAAGTATGAAATGCATGAAAATCTTTTTCGTTTGGAAAACAAACTTTTGTAAAAACCCCGAGTGTCAAAACTCATTTTTCAATTTATCTAGCCATGGCATAATTTTAAATCAACATCATTCCCAAGAAAGTGTTAGTCACAGCCTCAGCTATAGAGAGTAACTACAATCAAGTAACATTGAAAGATAAGGTAGGGGTTACTTACTTGCACTTAGTCTGGGTGTCTTTAGTCACAAGCGTTCCTTGCCCTTAAGTGTTTACTTTGTGTCTGAAAAATGTTGAGGATTTGGTGAGTATATACTATACTCAGTAGGAGTCCATCACTACTAGTTTTAGAATACATGAGATGTTTAAAATCATATTCTCTATCAAAACATGTGCATGTCTGAACACTCAAGTTCAATATCGATATCAAAATCCATTGTCAATTTGAAATACTAATGACTTAAAGAATCATACAAACCAAGTCGAAAGTATCATATATCATAAATATAATGATATGCATAAGATGCTTCATTGAATCCAACTCATGGATATCTAGTATGGTATGGTCGACCAACCTCATATCATGCCATATGCAATGCAAATAAGTCCACGAAACCATAGGGTCCAACTATGCCCACAACCTCGCCGCTGTGTGGTCCTTGGGTACCTGAGGACACTCGGTCATAGCCTCAATGGGGCCTATGACACGTCTTTGTTGTAAATCATGCAATTTATGCAATCGGTTGCAAAACATGCAGGCAATGCATAAAATCTGCTCATGCTAGTATTGCATTCAAAGTCATAACCCTGCCTAGAAGCCTGCCAACCTAGAAGCCTCACAGCCTAGAAGCCAGCCAGCCTATAAGTCTTGTCAGCTCTATCTGGCCCATCCTCGTTGGCCTGCCCTCATCAACCCGCCCTCATCGGTCAAGGCTACAGTTATCGTGCAATCTATGCATGTAGCACATGTCTTGGCAATATATGCGCAATGTATTTTTCAAAACCTGTCCTCTTTGGATCCCTCACAACTGCCCAGCCCTCACAACTGCCTACCCAGAGCCTTTTGGACACTCCAGCGTCTTTTGGTAACCCTCAAGGACATGTAATCTTTCAAAAAATCAATGCTCACAAATCATACAATGTATGCAATTGTTTGCAAAACATATCTATGTATAATGTATATGCAATTATTTGCAAAACATATCTATGCATAAAGCATTTATCATATGTACGCTAAATTAAGTCATGCTAAACATGCATTCTCAAAATAATCATGGCTCTTTAAAAAAGTCTTGTAGTGATAGAGCACCTACCTGGTTAGGTCGCGCTAACCCCTTTGTCCTCGTATGCTCCTGAACATGGTTTGGGGAATCAAGGTTAGTTTGGCCTATCTTTTATAGGTTTTAGAGTGGTTGGTCTTATTACTTAGGCATTAAGGGTTCATCTCCATGCCTATGGGTGTCCTAAGGTCTTAATTGGGCCTTGGTATCATCAGTTTTCCAAAGGTCTAGCGGCCACGCGCCACCATCCTATTCTAAAGGTCGTGCCCACCTTTTATTGGGCCTTGATAAGGGATTTTATAGTTTAAATGTGTCCACGTCATCGACACAGACACAACGCCTTTTGCGGCACCTCAATCGGAGCTCTAGATCTCAAGTTATAAGCTTTTTAGTATCACATGTACATAAGGGCCTCTAAGAGGTGAAAATCAAGAATGCTAGCGCGCTACGCGTCAATGGCATGCGCTCTAGTGGGACGTTAAGAGGTAGAAATCCTAGCATGCTAGCACATTGTGCGTCAGCGGCATGCGCCCCAACGGGCGCATTTGCAGACGCGCTGGATTTCCCGCCCATCTTTCCCTTTTGCGGGCACAGAACGTCCAAGGGAGGACGTTCCGTTCGTTGGGGGACCGGGGTGTCCTTAACATGCCCTGGTTCGACCCTGTCGAACCAGTGTGGCCCAGGGATCGTCCTTGGGTTCTTTGTGACGTTCTAGGGCCCGTTTTTGCATGATTTTTCACGCAGAAACTTAGGAAAACTGAGCCTAGGACTACTGTGAAGATGGGTTTTGAGGGATCTTGGGCTTACCTGGCTCGTTGCTGGGTTTTTCTCCACGTTTCTCCTCTTGGTTGTTTCTCCAAAATGGGTTTTTCTCAAGCTTTTGGGCTGCCATTAGAGGCGCCCAAGAGCTCTATTTATAGAGCTATAAGAGGGTTCTAGAGGGGGCTCTCACCGCCCTTGAATGGCGGTGGAGAAACCTCTAGAATGGTGGTGATTTCTCCTCAAATCACTGCCATTCTAGAACCCTCTAGGAGGTTGAAGATGAAGGGTGCCCGTATCAAAACGGGCCCCTGTGTTTTGCAAGCTAAATCCATTTTTTAGTAAAAATTACATTTTTGCCCCTGAACTTCAAAGGGACATAACTTGCTCATTTTAACTCCGTTTTAGGTGATTTTGGTCTTGTTGGATTCCTTTCTCCGAGACGCACCTAATGGTACCATTTTTAGGACCAAATTTCTAGGTTCAGTCAAGGTGAAATGACCAAAATACCTTTATCTTCAAAAACTGAACATTTCATTGCTAACTTGGGATTTTAATGTTACAAAATTGGAGTCATTATAGATATATTCAACTAGTTTTTGCAGGAGTCAAGGTTTAGTATGTTACCTTACTTTATCATATATTCCTTAGTGAAATAACATTGCTGAAAGGTGTAATTGGACCTTATTGGATATAGTTCAAATTATGTCAACCCATTCCAAGCTAGGAACTCAGTTTTGGGGAGAGGAATTGTCCATTGTAATGTAAAACCTCAATAGAATACCTTTAAAGCTAGTTAAAGGACACCCTAAGAATTATAGACTAGTAAGAAACTAGACATAAGTGGTATTTGAGTATGGGGTACTAATGGTCATGTAAATGTACCGGACCAGAAGAAGTCCAAATTAGAACTTAAGACTATTAAGTGTAGCTTTATAGGGTATAATGGTTAGTCTATGATATATAGGTTTGTACTGCATCAAGTTTTATGGGTTAGTGCAAGTCATTGAAAGTAGGGATGCATGTTTTGTAGAATGTGAACTAAACCTTAGAGTTTCGGTATAAAAGGTTGAACTACTCAAGCTAGTAAAGCATGAGGAAAAATTAGGTGATCCAGTTGAGATAATATATTCTTCCCCTAAGCTAAATACGGCTCCCAGAATTTTGAGGGATAGAAGACCACTTTCTTCTCTTAGGAATCACTATGTGATCTTAGCAGAAATAGAAAAGGATGTCATGGTTGATGATGAGCCTTATTTAGATGATGATCATGTATGTTATTCCAAAGTGGTTAATGGTAAGGATGGTAATAAATGGATGGCTTCTATTAGAAAGAAAAAGATTCCACCATAAAGAAGTATGGGTTTATCATGATCTTTTTAAAGGCAAAAAACTGTTGGTTATTAATGAATCGTAAAGAAGAAACTGAATATTCAATGGTTCAATTGATAAGTATAAGTCTAGGTTGGTTGCAAAAGGTTGTTCTTAGGTTGAGGGAATTGATGTCAAGAGACTTTCTCTTGGAGGCCTAAATATACCTTGATTAGGATTTGATGGCGATAGTTGCACACTTAGAGATGGGATTACACCATATGGATGTTAAGATAGCCTTCCTCAATGGTGACTTAGAGGAAGAGATCTTCATGGAGGTTCTTAAGGGTTTTCGGGATGAAGCTCCATAAGGTAAAATGTCTAGGTTGCTGAAGTCTCTTTACTATTTAAAACAATTGCCCAAGTTATGGTATCATACTTTTCATAAGGTAACCTTGGAGTATGGTTTTGATCCTAGCACATATGATCATGATATATAATCCTTTACTAGTGGAGTATGTTTATGTTACTATCATAGTATGCTGATGCATACTGTTATTGGGAATTATTTTGGATATGATAGTTAAAAATAAAAGAATAGCTTAAGACCTAGTTTGAATTAAAACATTTTAGTTAAGTCTCTTATATCTTAGGTATTAAGATTGGGAGAGTCGGGAATGCTAAGAAACTTAGCTTATTGATAAGTGTTCAATTTTGTATGAAAAGTACCCAATTAGTTGCCCATGTGTTATAACTTATAGTGTTATTTTATTTTTTTCTCCCAAAATTTATAACACATGCATTTCTGACCTAATAATTCAGAAATGTGATATTTTGCTGGTTAAGGGGAAAATTTAGAGTCAATATATGAATGATCATAATTTTTTGAAATTTGTAGGATTTTTTCTTTTGTAGGTATTAAAATGAAGATCCAATAGCCAAGATTTATCTAGATGAGAATTGAAGATAAAGATCAAAAGATTGTGTTAAGGCTCAACATTTCAAAGTAGACCAAGGTCCAAGATCATATCAAGGCAAGATGATGGATCAATGGAAGAAATTAGAAGAGCTAAAGGTGACTAAATGGTACCATGAAGCAAGCCATGCAATTCCACCACCTTTGAATGGGAGCCATTCAAGCTACCTTAGCCATATAAGCCATGAGAGCAGGTGACAAGTTGAGGAATTCATGCCAAGCCATTCAAGGCATTAAAACCAAGGGTGGGAGCCATGAATCCAAGCCAAATAAGCCCACAAAGTGATCCAAATAAGCCAATTAAACCAAATGCTACATGGAGTCATACAATTTTTCCACTCTTTTACCTAGGGTGCTCAAGGGTTTCCTAAATAGAAAGCCTATATCTACTTCAATACATACATATATATATATATATATATATATATATATATATATATATATCCTAAACCCCATTCCTTACCACTTCAATGGTTTTGCATCAAACAAACATCTCAAAATTTGAAATGAAAAAGCTCCACTCTCCTTCCATGACAAAGATGCGTACCCCTTGTTAAAATTTAGAAACTAGCCATCATGTCACTCTTATGTCATCTTTCCACTTCTCTTTCTTAAATCATCTTACTAATTCATCTTCAAACAAACATTCCTCATTCAATACCCTAAGCCTAGGATTACTTTCCTCATGGTTTCACCCTTCCTCAGTTAGATATCCACTTGTCTATATAATATCCCATGTTTCATACGAATTTTTCAAGTAGAGGTGGGTGAGATGGCTAAGCTGATCAAGCTTAGACCTTGAGATAGCTAAGACACCTAGTTATTTTCTTGCTTATTTGGTTTCTAATTTAGGTTAATAGTTTTCTCGCTTTGATTTAGTTTTCATTGCTTTAGTTTCCATTGTTTTGCTTTTTAGTTTTGCACCTTCCTTTTCATCTAGCTTTCCCTTCCTTCTTTACATCAATCCACTTATTTTTCTTTTTTATTCCCTCAGGATTTAAGTTAAATCTTCCCTGGTAGTGATACCTAAGATGAGATCAAGCTTAGACCTTGATTTCCTCTCTTGAATTTCATGTTTTGTTCTTTTAGTTTACCATTAGTTTTGGGTCCATTTTCCTTAGTTAGTTCACCCACTTAGCTTTCTTTTGTTAAGTGTTTAATTTCGGCTAAAAGACTCTTAGTTTAGCATTCAATTAGATCATCCAATGGTTTAAATTTGCAAAATTTAGCTTGATTTTTAATTTAGCTCAAATTGACCATCCAAACTTTAAAAATTTCTATATCAACGGTCAGATGATCATTAGAGGTTATTAGATGACTAATGTGTAGTTTAGATGATTCTAATATAGTCTTTTATTTTTCAGATTAACTAAAAGAAATCGGATGGCTCAGATCTATGTTCAACGGTGCAGATCAAGTGAAGATCAATAAGGCAAGAGTCGTAATTGGAAGAGGATTCCTAATGAGAAGAGTCCTAATTGGAAAAGGATTCGTAATGAGAAGAATCCTAATTTGGGAGAGGAGAAAGTTTCCTCATAGGAAGCTACCTCTTCAAGGAAACAGTTTGAGACAAATAAGGATGTACAAAGACTATAAAGAGGGTAACTGAGTGGGGGAGGAGGGGTTGTTTTGGAGAGTTTGGAGTTTTTGGGTTTTGGAAGTTTTTAGTTTTTATCTCCTTCGCAGCCCTTTATTTTATTCATCATTGAGAAGAGGCTACGACATGAAACAAGTGTATCGGAGAATCAGTTTGGTTTCATGCCTGGGAGGTCTACCATGGAAGCTATTTTCTTACTAAGACAATTAGTAGAGAAATATAGGGAGAGGAGAAAAGACCTACACATGGTCTTTATTGACTTAGAGAAGGCTTATGATAGAGTCCCTAGAGAGTTAATATGGAGGGTGTTAGGTGTTAAAGGGGTTTCTCAGGGGTATATAGACATAATTAAAGATATGTATGAGGGAGCAGTAACAAATGTTAAGACCACTAGTGGCGTGACTGGTGATTTTCCTGTCACTGTCGGATTGCACCAAGGATCGGCATTGAGTCCATACCTTTTCACATTAGTTATGGATGAGTTAACAAAACACCTGCATGAGGAGATTCCCCGGTGCATGCTATTTGCAGACGATATAGTCCTACTTGATGAGACAAGGGAGGGTGTCAACATAAAGCTAGAGCTATGGAGAGAAGCATTAGAATCGAAAGGATTTAAAATTAGCCGAACTAAGACAGAATATATGGAATGTAATTTTAGCAAGGAGAGTAGGAGTGGAGCACTAGTCAAGATTGATAACCAAGAGGTCCCCATGAGAGACCACTTCCGATACTTAGGATCATTGATCCATGAGAGTGGAGAGATTGAGAGGGAGGTTACCCGAGAGAATCCAAGTGGGTTGGAACAAATGGAGATGTGCATCTAGGG
The DNA here is from genome assembly GCA_035236585.1 of Warburgia ugandensis. Classification (NCBI taxonomy): domain Eukaryota; kingdom Viridiplantae; phylum Streptophyta; class Magnoliopsida; order Canellales; family Canellaceae; genus Warburgia; species Warburgia ugandensis. The sequence continues at coordinate 58,737,992 of CP141128.1, forward strand.
GTTTTATGTGATCGGCGGGTGCCACTCAAACTAAAGGGAAAATTCTATAGGATGGCTATAAGGCCGGCCATGCTCTATGGATCGTAGTGTTGGGCTAAGGAACATCATACCCATAGGCCGAGTGTTGCGTAAATGAGGATGTTGAGATGGATGAGTGGTAAGACAAGAAAGGATAGAATTAGAAATGAAAATATTAGAAGAAATTTAGGGATAGCACTAATAGGTAACAAGATGAGGGAGATTAGACTTAGATGGTTTGGACATGTTCAAAGGAGGCCAACAACGGCACCAGTTAGAAGGAGTGAGGCAATACAGGTTGAAGGTTCTAAAAGGGCAAGGGGAAGGCCCAAAAGAACGTGGATAGAAGTGGTGAGGAAAGATCTAAAAACTTTGGGACTAAATGAAGCCATGGTATTTAATAGAGTGGAATGGAGGAATAAGATTCATGTGGCCGACCCCTAATTGGGATAAGGTCTTGATGATGATGATGATGATGATGTTGTTTCTTTGCCTTCCCAGTTTTTCTTTCCAATTGTTACGTATTCCTCCATAACTCTTCTCTCCTTCATGATTCCATTCCTTTCCACAACACCTTCTATCATTGGTTGATCGTTCAACCTAGATACACCCTTTAGTTCCCCTTCTACTGGTGTTGTCATCCACTTTCTAGTTTGCCTTTTTATTCCAGATAGAGATGCCCCAACCCTTCACTGGCAGGTCATGACTAGATAGACAGGCCTAAACAATTTCAGCTCCTATATACAACACCACTGCCCAGCCCCTTCTCTTTTTGTTTCTCCTTCATTCATCGTCAATTCCCTTTTCTTTTTTATCTACAACAGAAACTCTCTTCAGTGCTCTAGATCCCCTCCACGCTCCAAGGCCAAAGACGCAGGCCACTAGCCCGGCATCCCCTGGTCATCTACTCCAGCACCCCTGGCATCCTTCATCTTCCATTGTTCTGCTCACTCTAGTACTAGGTGTCATGTCCTTCATTGAGCAGAACAAAGCCTAGGCATCTCTGGCTCTTTCTTTAGTGGATCTAGACGTCCAGCACCGTCAGAGGCATCTCCATCTTCCCCAGTCATTTTTCTGTCACCGAACAAGCACACCACCGGCCCTCCAAGATGGCTTCCCATTCCGAACTCTAGACGAAGGCCGGCCCAGGGAGAGAAACCCTAGATTGGGTTTTTCCCCACTTTCTTCCTCTGGCTCCATCTCCTTCTCCTCTGGCTCCCCCTTCTTTGTCGGGTTTTTGTTAAAAAGCCATATTTTAAATAAAATTCCATTTTTACCCTTCTCTTTAAATGCAGTTACATTTCTTTTCTTTTCTATTAATTACTTTTGCGTCCTCTTTTTATTTACATATGTATCCCTATTTTATTTACATCTGTGTCCCTGTTCTATTCGAGTTTTATTTTATCCATCTTTTGACAGTGTTATTCATGGATAGTGCTATCCACGAACAGTATAATTCAGGGATGTTTAATTAGTTTTATTTTATGTTTTCTAGATTTGAAATTTGTGTAAATTGCATCAATTGAATAAAGCTGAACAGTTAGGTTAGTTCTATATTTTCTTTTAGTTTTAAATAATTAAATTTTATTAAAAACTCCAAAATTTTAAAGCAAGTCTTTGTGGGATTTACCTTATTTGCATAGCTATACTACAATAGCCCGTGCACTTGTGAAAAACATCAAACAAATTTTTCGCGCCATTGCCGGGGACTTGCGAAGGAGTTTTTATAAAATTTAATTAAAAATCCAAAAAAATAAAAAATAAAAAATTCCAAAAAAATTAAGAAGTGTAGGAATTGCAAAGTTTTAGAATTTTAGGTGCATTTTTCAATTTTTTTTGGTGCATAACCACCTAATTTCTTGAAACTGGTACTTATTTCTAATTTTCTTTTTTAGCAAAACAGGAAAGTTGAGAAAATTGGCAAGAAAATATTCATCAACATGGAAATTTCCCTGCTTTCCTAGATTAAGATTTTTTTTCCTTTTGAATAAAGCTTATAGTGAAGATCCTTGTAAATTACAATTTTCATTTTTATTTTAAAGGGTTGTATAATACAGGGCAAGTGTGGGATATGGAGGCCCACACTTGATCTTCATCAGAAACTCCACTGTAAGTTTCCTCACTCATTTAATTCCTAGATAAGGGTTTGCATTTAGAGTAAATGTGCATTGTTTGGTCTTGCAACTCATATCAAAAGCATCCTCTATAATTGTTGCATTTTTAGGGTTTTGCATTAGTTTATTACTTTTCATTGCTTCTTAGGACACGATTAATGCTTTAAGGTGATATATATGCTGATCGAGCTACCATGGAGTGTGAAATTAATTAGTAAGGGCACCCTACCCCCATAAGATCAAGGGTGTATTTCATCACCACTCCTTGGCCCACCTAGGATGATCACCTCAAGTGCGTTACCCTAACCTTCAATCAAATTAAAATCAATCAGAAGATACCTATAGGGTCATCACATGCTCGTAGGACCCTCTTACTAAGACAAGATTTATTCTCACTCTAGTGGCTTTTGAGCACTGTGGTTATTGTGGGTTGTCTAATAGAGCCTCACTCTTCCCTCACCTCCTATTGACGTTTGTGAAGTCTAAATGCCTCCTTACATGAGGGTTGTATTAACCACCTTGTGAAGAACCTAACTGGTAAGCAATAATCAAGTCTAAAAGAGAGGAGGAACGCCAGAGTAGGCTAATTAAAAGCATTATCCCCACACAAATTCAAGAAAATTAATATGCTGCTTATTAGCCTCAAGGATTATATTGTGTCCTTTGTTTGTTCATATTTCTAGGAAGTTAGGTTGCATCATGTAGGTTAGTTTTCATCTTAAAAAAAAGAAAAAGAAAAAAAAGGAGCCTATCAAGAAGGGGATAGATTTCATAGGTTAGATTCATAGATGGATCAGTAAGATCTTATGGAATGTCAATTGCTTAGGCTAATAGCTTCTAGGCAAGTTGCGCCACAACCTCAATACCATAATGACTATACCTATTCTGAGCATCCCTATTCCACTCCTTCCTGGCCCCATCAAGCTCCACATTTAATGAATACTATCAGAAGCCAGTGGATGCACCTAATGCATTCACATACCCTAGCAATTTTTATTCTGAGAAAAATTATCAAGACTCTAATGGATGGGCTAGGCACCATGAACAACCATGGTCTTAGGATTACCAATATTAGGAAGAACCACAATGGTCTCACATTGGTCAGTACTACCATGATTATTCTGAATATCAGGGTCAACCATTATGTGTTCAGCCTGCCCAGTCCTTTTTCAGTACCCCGATGCCACAACAATACCAACCCTATGAGTTATTTCCTCTACGAGAAGAACCACTATTAGAAGAAAATATGCAGCATATGAGTGAATTAATAGCACAAGGGAATACAAAATTAAGACACACGATAGAGGATTTCACTGAGGAAATAAACCGAGGGAGGGAGGAATTTGTGGAAACATTGAAACAAATTAGGGATAATATAGAGCCATTTATTCTTGACACTAGGATGGAAATTTCTTATGATCCTTATGAGTCACAAAGTCTACAATCATCCTTAGAAATCTCCAATTTCGATATACTTGAGCCATGTCCTGATTTTGATAATGAAGAGACTTCCATTGATGAAGAGAATAAAGCTTTAGAAAAATCCAACCCTAATCCTCTAAATGCATGTCCCACCTATTTGTATGACTTTGATGAAGACACATCTATTGAGGAAATTCCTAAGTTGTTGGATACTGTGCCTCTAATGGACACTTCTAGATTGCAAGCCAGAGTAGATCCTCCTATAAAGCATGAAATTCAAATTGCCCCTTTCAATGTAGAAGACGTACTTGATTGGGACCTAACAACCTTATTTGCACAAATATCAGATGATAATATAGGCCTAATTTCTACCGTACTTGTGCTTAAAGCAGAGTCAATTGATATGCATCAACCTACTCTAAGGTACACATAAGAAGATAACCAGGGTTTAAGCCAAATCTTGTCCCTGCCTCAAGTAATACAAGAACAACCTATTAGAGATGGGCAAAGTCAGGTTATTACCCTAGTTTAGGACAATGATAGGGACATGGAGGAAAAAGATAAACTGAATAGAATGGTCATTATTATCCCTCAATTTGGTCAAGACACTACTTTTACATTTGCGGTGATCTACTGTATTATATTCATATCACCACCTAAAATTTCAAGGTGAAGGCCACATATAGATTACTACAAAATTCTTGCCATTTCATCTTAGGGTTAGGATTAGGACAAATAAAGCTGACCCAGTTAGCTCTAGGTTTAGAAAGTTAGGAAATGTCTGGCTGAAGATGTTAAAATTAGCACTTATTAGGAGGCAACCCAAGGGTTTAGAGTATACATCCCTCCACTTTCATATAGAATCCTATGTTTTCAAAAATTGGGAACAATGTTTCATTTAGGTTGGGGGGTGTAGATGCACTAGAGATTTGAATTTTCTTGAGTTAAAAAAAAAAAATTGAAAATTTTTGAAAAAAAAAAGTTTTTAAAGTAGAGTTCCCTTACTGTGATGAGAACTGGATGTTCAGAATTTAGTAAATATACTATTGTCACCTCTTAATAGGAATGCATATGATTAGTTTTGCATATCATGCATGTGTTGAAGCATTTTATAAAAGTTAACTCTCGGAAACTATTTACAGACGGCACATAATCAAGACTAATATAGAGGTATGACTTAGAGACCCTGAGAGAAATCAGTGGAGACCTATAACCTAGTGAGAGTTTGAGACTATCTTCTTTTAGAGAGTTATAAGTAATTCTACAATTTCTTCAGTGTACGTACATTAGTGTGATCCTGTTATTATTGTTTTGGTTAAAGATCAAGAATAAAGAGGAGTAATAGCTTTAATTCCAGAAATTTATTGAATTTGATAGGCTTTAGGAAACCTAGGAAATGATATAGGCCATCCTTGCTCAGCCTAGAGACATAAAGCCTACCCAACATAGTATACCACTAGTTAGCCTTTTGAGCCTGTTATTAAGTCTTTTCTTTCTTAACCCCATTCACATTAACCTAGAATTACCCATTAAAATAGATAACCATTACCCATCTTCAAAATGAGTAGAGAAGAAAAAAATTCAAAAATAGGACAAAAATCAAGGAAGTAAGAAAAATTAGCTATCTTTTCCCCAAAGAAAAAAAAAAGAAAACGAAAAAAAGAAAGACCAAAAATCTGAAAGAGAAGTTCACTTCGAATACAAACTAAAAAGGAAAGTTGTCCTAGCAGATATTCTTTGAAGACATCTACTCAATTTTGAACCTTTGAAATCTTTATTCCTTTCTTTTCTAAACTTGTCCTAAGCCTACATTTCATCCCAGTTAAAGACCTATTGATCTTAGGTGGACATAACCTTAAAGAGGAGATAAAAAGAAAGAATTAAGGTAAAAGACCCCTAATATTCTTGATGTTAACATTCACTCTTAGGGATCACTTTCCTTTGTCTCATGAGCGTTAAAAAGAATTATGTGAACCATTAGCTTGTTGGATTCGATCACACAATGAGAGAAATATGTTTAACCCCTTATTTGAGAGTTTTAATTATGAGCATATACCTATGAGCATTTGAGGTCAAAGCATATTTCCAATGGAATGTAAGCATATCTAATTAGAAGTCAAGATGTATGAGGCTATACACACACATATGCACTCCGAGAAATAGCTCAAATAAAATGTCTTTAATATGTGTATGATGTGTAAAATTGTCAAATTCTCTTCATTAAGTTGTCAAAAATTAGTAAAGTTGCTAATGAATGAGGATTCTTTAAGATAAAATAGGGAGCTTGACTTTACTGAATTTTGTGGGTATATTCATTGCAAACCTTCACGAGGCGTAACTCATCCATTAGGGGTAATCTAGAGGTTCCAGGGCTTGTTGCATGTGCTAAATGCAATCGTGAGTACCTACGAAAGTGGCACCTTGTACCATTTTTGTATAAAATAGTTGTCTGCATGTTTTGCTCGGGACTAGCAAAATGCTGGCTGGGGTGTGTGTTAAGTGTTTAATTTTGGCTAAAAGACCCTTAGTTTAGCATTCAATTAGATCATCCAACCATTTAAATTTGCAAAATTTAGCTTCATTTTTAATTTAGCTCTAATTGACCATCCAAACTTTAAAAATTTCAAAATCAACGGTCAGATGATCATTAGAGCTTATTAGATGACTAATGTACGGTTTAGATGATTCTAATTTAGTCTTTTATTTTGCAGATCAACTAAAAGAAATTGGATGGCTCAGATCTATGTTCAACAGTGCAGATCAAGTGAAGATCAATAAGGCAAGAGTCCTAATTGGAAGAGGATTCCTAATGAGAAGAGTCCTAATTGGAAAAGGATTTCTAATGAGAAGAGTCCTAATTTGGGAGAGGAGAAAGTTTCCTCATAGGAAGCTACCTCTTCAAGGAAAGAGTTTGAGACAAATAAGGAAGTACAAAGACTATAAAGAGGGAAATAGAGTGGTGGAGGAGGGGTTGTTTTGGAGAGTTTGGAGTTTTTTGGTTTTGGAAGTTTTTAGTCGTTATCTTCTTTGCAGCCTTTTATTTTATTCATCGTTGTTTCTTTGCCTTCCCAATTTTTCTATCCAATTGTTACGTATTCCTCCTCCATAACTCTTCGTTCCTTCACGATTCCATTCCTTTGTGCACATCACCTTCTATCAATGCTTGATCGTTCAACCCAGATATGCCCTTTAGTTACCCTTCTACTGGCGTCATTGTCCACTTTCCAATATGCCTTTTCGGTCCAGATAGAGACGCCCCAACCCTTCATTGGCAGGTCATGACTAGACGGACAGGCTGAAACATTTTCATCTCCCTTATATACGGCATCACTGCCTAGCCCCTTCTCTTTTTGTTTCTCCTCTGTTCATCATCAATTCCCTTTTCTTTTTCATCTACCGCAGAAACTCTCTTCAGTGCTCCAAATCTCCTCCAAGCTCCAAGGCCAAAGACGCAGGCCACCAGCCCGACATCCCCTGGTCATCTACTCCAGCACCCCTGGTGTCCTTCATCTTCCATTGTTTTTCTCACTCTAGTAGTAGGTGTCATCTCCTTCATCAAGCAGAACAAAGCCTAAGCATCTCTGGCTCTTTCTCTCGCTGCTCCAAATGTCTAGCATCGTCAGAGGCATCTCCATCTTCCCCAGTCATTTTTCTATCACCGAATGAGCACACCACCAAGCCTCCAAGGCGGCTCGCCATTCCGAACTCTAGACAATGGCCGGCCCAAGGAGAGAAAACCCAGATTGGAATTTTCCCCACTTTTTTCCTTCAGCTCCCCCTTCTTCGTTAGGTTTTGTCTAGTTTTTTTTGCCCTTCTCTTTATATGCAATTACATTTCTTCTCTTTCTGTTAATTACTTATGCATCCTCTTTTTATTTACATCTGTATCCCCATTTTATTTACATATGTGTCCCTATTCTATTCTAGTTTTATTTTATCCATCTTTTGACAGTGTTATTCAGGGACAGTGTTATCCACGAACAGTATAATTTAGGGATGTTTAATTAGTTTTATTTTATGTTTTCTAGATTTGAAATTTATGTAAATTGCATCAATTGAATAAAGCTGAACAGTTAGGTTAGTTCTATATTTTCTTTAAGTTTTAAATAATTAAATTTTATTAAAAACTTCAAAATTTTAAAGAGAGTCCCTGTGGGATTGACCCGTATTTGTATAGCTATACTACAATAACCCGTGCACTTGTGGAAGACATCAACACTTTCACTTGAATTCATTCATAAGTTTTCTTTGTATGTCATCATACTTTAGTTTTTGAGATTTAGATTGCACTTTTGTTATAGTTTAGATTAGGTTTGTGCTTGGGAATTGGATGCAATTTCCAGCTTTTGAACATGTATTATTGGCAGGATTTTGGTTGTAATTTGGAGATGATTCAATAAATTTTTGTGGGTATTCTTTTTATGGAATGTTTCTTTTATCAAATTACTTGAGATTTGGGTTATTTCTTTGCATTAAAGTTGTGTTTTCAATTACTTCCTTATGCTTGAACTGTTGATGTTCTTAAGTGCTTAAAATATGGAAATTTCTCCCCTTAATTTTGTACTTTGTTTCCATCCATCTAAACAACTTATTTGCTTAAATCCTTAGGAACCCATTTATATTTTCATGTTGTTTATTCGATCCATTAATTAATTTTCATGATATTTCACTTTAAATTCATCAATTCTGGTCACTTTTGCACCTTAGAACCACACACAATCTATGGATCATGCACTTGGTACTAGGTCACTTTCATTTTTTAGTTTTTTTCTTAGTTTAGTTGCTTAATTTAGTTTTAGTAGTAGTTAATTCATTATTTGCATCCTATTTCAGGTTTAGAAAGTTTCCTTTTTGATTTTTTGGGAAGTTCCAGATATAGAAAGTCTCTTTAATTGTAGTTTTCATTCACATGCATGTTCCTAATTTCTTGTTAAACTTATTTAGATCTCATTGGTCACTTGTTTTTGCAAGTTAATTTAGTTTTAGAAAGTTTCCTAAATTGGTTTTAAAAAGTTCTCCTTTAATTTAAGTTTCTTAATTTGATTCATGCTAATTGAGCATTATTTTTCTTTAGTTTCTTGCATGTTAGTTTGGTTAGTTTCTAATTTCATTGTTAGGTTTTAGTTTTAGTAAGTTTCTTTTAAGTTTAGTTTCCAATTCCATGCATGCTTCCATTTCATATTGTTTAATTTCCTAGTTTAATCACAACTCCTTTTCTTTGGCTAAAGTTAAATAATTTAAATAAAATTCAATCCATTGCAAATTTGTAAGATTCCTCATGTGATCAACATCACTTGCATGAAAATACTACATCAGTTTGTGCACTTGCGAGTAATTTTAAAGCTACACCAAGTTTTTGGCACTGTTGTCAGGGACTTGAACATGGTTCTCTCAAGTGTGAGCTAGTATCCTAACCAATTCCAGATTGCATTTCTTTCTAGGAAAACAAGATCTCAGTGGATTGATACATAGTATGGACTATATATCCTCATGAGGTCATCAAGATAGAAAAGGATGGAGTGATTTCCAAAGTTAATGGACAAAGGTTGAAACCCTTCCTAGAGATGATAAATCCTAAGGTGGAAGAAACTTTACTTGAGGAATCAGTTTATGAGGACCCACCTTAGCATGTTCTATGACACCTACATCTATCACATGAGTAGCATTCATCATATTATGGCATAGTACGTTCGGCTGAAGACGTTAAACTTAGTACTCACAAGGAGGCAAACCAGGGTTAGAGTCTCATTGTTCTACATTACTCATTTATAATATAGATGTCCTATATTTCAAAGCCTTGGGGACAATGTTTAGTGCAGGTTGGGGAGTGTAGACATGCATAAAATGTCTAGTTTTCTTCATATTTTTGTTAAAAAAAGGAGAGAATTTTTTAAGGTCAAAGTTCCTTTGCTATCATGAGAATTAGATTGTCTAAAGTTTAGTATTCCCATTACTTTAGCTTCTTAATTAACATGCACATTTTTAATTCTTCATCTTATTCATGTCCTAAAGTGTTTTATGAAAGTTAAATATTGGAATACCCTTACATATAGTGCATAAGTCTAGATTAATAGATGGTTATGACTTAGAGACTGTGAGAAATATCAGTGGAGACCTATATACCCAAGTGAGTATTAGAGACTATCTTCTTTCAAAGGATTATATATAATTCCTATTTCCTTCAGTGAACATTACTTTGAAAGATCCTGGTATCTTTGTTTTGGTCAATTGCCAAGAACCAAATACAAGAATTAATTTTCTTTCTTGAATATTTATTGACTTAGATAGGCCTTAAAAAATGTAGAAAATGATATAGGCCATTCTTGTTTAGCCCAGAGATATAAAGTCTACCCAATCTACCATATACCTCTAGTTAGACCCTTTAAGCCTCTTAGTAAGCCTTTTATTTATTAGGTCCAATTTAACTTGACCAACAGAAACCCCAATAAATATACCTATTGCCTACCTTCTAAAAATGAGTAGGGATAATTGAAAAATATGAAAAAGGACAAAAGTTAAAGAAGTGAAAATATCAAAGTGTTTACATAGAAAGAAAAAGCCTTTCTTCAAAGAAGAACAAAGAAAAAGGTTCCTTCTAAAAAATACAAAGAAAAGAAAGAAAAAGAGTATTATTAGAAAAACTAAAAAGAAAATAAAATTTTGAAAAGTGGAAAGGAAAATAGAGAAATATTCACTTTCTGTAAAACCAAAGAAAAGTTTTCCAAACAAATATTCATTGAAGACCTCTACTTAGATGTGAAACTTTGAATTCTTATACCCTTCTTTTCATAACCCTACCCAAGCCTATGTTTTGTCCTATCTAAAGACCTATTGATTTTAAGGAGGAACATAGCCTTAATGACGATATAGAAAGGAAGGAATAAAATGGAACTATTCTTAATGGTCTTGGTAATGACATCTATTCTAAGGGATCATATTTATTTATCTTATTTTCTCTTAACATATTATGTGAACCATTAGTCATGTTGGAGTCGGTCACATAGTGAGTGAAATTTGTTTTTTATCCCCTTCTTTGAAAGCTTTATTTTTGAGAGGATACTAGTGGGAGTTTGAGGTCAAGACATCTTTTCAAAGGAGCAATAAGCATTTCTGCTTAGAAGTCCCGATATATGTAACTGTACACACACTACACTCCGAGATGAAACTAGAATAAAATGGCTTTGGTATGTGAGTAATTTGTGGAATTTCTCATTCATTGTTATTAAGTTATTAAAAGTTAGTAAAATACTAATGGATAAAATTAAGGAACTTAGCCTCAGGGAATTTTATGGGTATATTCAATGCAAACCCTCACAAGGTTAAACTCATCTACTAGGGGTAATCTAGGGGTTTGAGGGCTTGTTGCATGTGCTCAATGCAATTGTGAGAACTTACAGAAATGACAACCACTTTTGATTTCATGATCTTTTGCATGTTTTGCTTGGGAGTAGAAACATATTGGTTGGGGTGTGTGATAAGTGTTCAATTTTGTATGAAAAGTAACTAATTAGTTACCCATGTGTTATAACTTGTTGTGTTATTTTATTTTACTTTTGGCCAAAATTTGTAACACATGCATTTTTGACCTTATAATTAAAAAATTGTGATATTTTGTAGGTTTTTATTGAGATGAGAATGGAAGATCAAGATCAAGTTAAGTCTTAAATTTCAACATTTCAAAGTAGATCAAGGTCCTAGATCATATAAGGCAAGATGGTGGATCAATGGAAGCAATTGGAAGAGCTAAAGGTGACTAAAATGGGCCCATGAAGCAAGGCATGCATTTCCACCATCTTTGCATGGGAACCATTCAAGCTAGCTTAGCCATATAAGCCATGAGATAAGGTGACAAGCTAAGGAATTTAAGCCAAGCCATCCAAGCAATTAAAGCCAAGGGTGTGAGCCATGAAGCTAAGCTAAATAAACCCACAAAGTGAGCCACATTAGCCAATTAAGTCAAATGCCACATGGATTCATACAATTGGAGGAGAATTCAAGCAATGATCCACTTTCCAAATTTGGATTTTCAAGGTTTAGTTAGAAGGTTTGAGAGGATTACGTAAAAAGTAAGATGATTATGCATTGGTGGACCCATTAAGAGAGAAACCCTACTTTCAAACTCCATCCCCCACTCTCTTTCGACTCTTTTCCTAAGGTTACAAGTTAAAAGAGGGAGGCACCTCATTATGAAAAAGACGCCCCCACTTTCCTATTAGGTGATCAAGGATTTCCTAAATAGAAAGCCCTAGATCTACTTCAATCCAAACAACTCTAAAACCTTAGATCTTTACACATCTATCCCAAACCCCATTCCTTACCACTTCCATGGCCTTCCATCAACCAAACATCACAAAATTTGAAAGGAAAAAGCTCCACTCTCCTTTCATGAAAAAGACGCCTACCCCTTGTTTAAATTTAGAAACCAACCATCATGTCTCTCTTATGTCACCTTTCCACTTCAGTGTTTTACATCACCCTGCTTATTCATCTTCTACCAAATCTTCCTCATTTAATACCCTAACCTTAGGCCCGCGTTCTCATGGTTTCACCCTTCCTCATTTAGAAACTCACTCATCTATATAATATCCCATGTTTCATATGAATTTTCCAAGTAGAGGTGGATTAGACACCTTGAAACATAGCTTCCTTTGGTGTTAATTGCTGCTGGACTTTGGAATTTCTTAGATGATTTTCTTCCTTTGGATTTCTAGTTATTTTCTTGGTTATTTTCTCTCCAATTCAGGTTTGTGGTTTGCTTGCTTTGGTTTAGTTTTCATTGCTTAAGTTTCCATTGTTTTGCTTTCTAGTTTTGCACCTTCCTTTCCATTAAGCTTTCCCTTAATTATTTACCACAATTCCACCTATTTTTCTTTGTTATTCCTTCAAGATTGAATTTAACTCTTACCTAGTAGTGATAACTGAGAGAAGAGCTTGTTTAGGCCTTGATTTCCCTACTGAATTTCATGTTTTTCTCCTTTTGTTCACCATTAGTTTTAGGTCCATTTTCCTTAATTAGTTCACCCACTTAGCTTTCTTTTCTCTTGAATTCATTCATGGGTTATCTTTGCATCTCATCAAACTTTAGTTTTTGTGCTTTAGATTGCACTCTTGTTATAGTTTAGATTAGGTTTTATGCTTGGGAATTGGACGCAATTTTCAGCTTTTAAACATGTATTATTTTCTAGATTTTGGTTGTAATTTGGAGATGATTCAATAAGTTTTTATGGGAATTCCTTCTATGGAATGTTTCTTTTATCAAAATAATTAGGATCTAGGTTATTTCCTTGCATAAAAGATGTGGTTTCAATTTCTTCCTTATGTTTGAATTGTTGACTTTCATACATGCTTGAAATGTGGAATGTTTCTCCCCTTACCTTTGTACTTTGTTTCCATCCATCTAAACACCTTATTTGCTTAAATACTTAACAATAAATTTAGATTTTCATACTTCATATTATATTTATTGATTATTTTGAGTAATCATTCACTTTAAATTCATCAATTCTGGTAACTTTTGCACCTTAGAACCATGAACACAGTCTATGGATCATGCACTTTGTACTAGGTTACTTTCCTTTTTGGTTTTTGCTTAGTTTAGTTGCTTAATTTAGTTTTTGCAATGGTTAATTTATTATTTGCATCTAGTTCTAGTTTACAAAGTTTCCTTTTTTATTTTTTGAGAAGTTCCATCTTTAGGAAGTTTTAGGATTTAGAAAGTGTTAAAATTTAGAAAGTCTCTTTAATTGTAGTTTTTATTCACATGCATGTTTCTAATTTCTTGTTATAGTAAGTTAGATCTCATTAGTCACTTATTTTTTCATGATATTTTACTATTAGATTGTTTCCTAAATTGTATTTAAAAAGTTCTATTTTTCAAAAGTTTTTATTTCTAGTTTAGGAAAGTGTTAATTTAGGAAGGTGTCATTTTTAGTAGTTTCCTTTAATTTAAGTTTCTTAATTTGATTCCTGCTAAATTAGAATTTGTGACGACCCGGGTTTTCCCATGCATTTTTAAATGCAATATCTAATTTCCTAAGGCGGGATGCATCCCTATTTGAAAACCATTTTATAAAAACCATGCAATGCAGCGGAAAACCTTTTTAGTTTTAAACTCATTTTGAAAACCTCGAGTGTCATTTGCTTTCACAACAACCAAGGTAGTTTTTGAAAAGCTTTAGAAATCATAAGTGTTTTCCCCTAGATCTATCCAGTCACAGCACACAGCCCAACTGTAATTAAATACAAATACATGTCCAAAGGGTTGAGAATTTACTTACATGTATAATTGTTTCCCTTTTGATTCACTTACTCGTAGCGCTAACATAGATGTCCTCTACTTGTAGATGGAATTATCCTGAAAAATGTTAAGGATAGGGTGAGTATATACTATACTCAATAGGAGTCTATCACTACTAGTTTTATAATGCATGAGATGTTTTTAAAATCATATGCTCTTTCAAAACATGTGCATGTCTGAATACTCAAGTTCAATATTGATATCAAAATCCATTGTCAGACTGAAATACTAACGACTTAAAGGATCACATAATCCAAAAATTGAAAGTATCATATACATATATATATCATAACATTATAATATGCATCAGATGCTTCATGGAATCCAACTCATGGATCTCTAGTATGGTATGGTCGACCAACCTCATATCATGCCATATGCAATGCAAATAAGTCCATAAACCATAGGGTCTAACTATGCCCACAACCTCCTCGCCGTGTGGTCCACGGGTACATGAGGACACTCGGTCATAGCCACCACGGGGCCTATGACACGTCGACCCAGTGCCGTGACACCAGTGGTAGCCCCTTGTACCACATGCAGTCGACGTAGGGACGTTGCCTCTTTTTGGGCGTGGTACCCATCCACCTAATAGTGGTAGAGGCTCGGTGGTCAACCCAAATCCCTCGGCATAGCACCCACGAGCTTTCTAGCCCAAATCATGTACGACCAAATAAGCCAAAAACCTCTTTTCAAAACCTATCCTCTTTGGGTCCCTCACAATTTCCTGGCCCTCGGCACTCCTGCGTCTTTTGGAAACCCTCAAGGACATGCAATTTTTGCAAGAACTTAATGCTCACAAATCATGCAATGTATGCAATAGTTTGCAAAACATATCTATGCATAATGTATATGCAATTCTTTACAAAACATGTCTATGCATAAAGCATTTATCACATGCATGCTGAATTAAGTCATGCTAAACAAGTCATATACTCAAAACATGTGTTCTCAAAACAATAATAGTTCTTTTAAAAGAATTTAGTAGTGATAGAGCACCTGCCTGACTAGGTCGAGCTAACCCCTTTGTCCTTGTACGCTCCTGAACATGGTTTGGGGACTCAAGGTTAGTTTGGCCCATCTTTTATGGGTTTTAGAGTAGTTGGTCTTATTACTTAGGCATTAGGGGTCCATCCCTATGCCTATGGGTGTCCTAAGGTCCTAATTGGGCCTTGGTATTATCAGTTTCTCAAAGGTCTAGCGGCCACGTGCTACCATCCTATTCTAAGGATCATGCCCACCTTTGATTGGGCCTTGATTAGAGATTTTATAGTTTGGGTGTGACCACATCGTTGACACGGACACAACGCCTTTTACGGCGCTTCAATCGGAGCTCTAGATCTCAAGTTATAAGTGTTTTAGTGTCGCACGTACATAAGGGTCTCAAGAATGAAAAGACGGAATGCTAGGGCGCTGTGCGTCTGCGTCATGCGCCCTGGCTTCCTTAAGGAATGAGAAAACCCCGTACCGCTAGTGCGCTGCGCATCTGCGGCGTGAGCCTCAGTGGGCGCGTCTACAGACGCGCCAGGTTTTCCCGCCCGACTCTCTCTTTTGCGGGCGTGTCCGAGGACGCGCCCGTTTGGTTTTTCAAACGGGACGACGTGTTCCGTTTTGACTAGAACGTTCCGTTCATCTGGGGGACCGGGGCATCCTCAGGACACCCTGGTTCGACCCTGTTGAACTAGTGCAACCCAGGGAACGTCCCTAGGTCCTTGGTGAGTCTCCAGGGCTTCATTTTGCATGGTTTTTCATGCAAAAACCTAGGGAAATTGATCGTAGAACTACTGTGAAGATGAGTTTTGAGGGATCTTGTGCATACCTGGCTTGTTACTGGGTTTTTCTCCTTGTTTCCCCTCTAGGTCACTCCTCCACAATGGGTTTTCGTCAACATTTTGGGCTTCCATTAGAGGCGCCCAAGAGCTCTATTTATAGAGCTATGAGAGGGTTCTGGAGGGGGCTCTCACCGCCTTTGAATGGTGGTGGAGAAACCTCTAGAATGGCCGTGATTTCTCCTCCAATTACCGTCGTTCTAGAACCCTCTAGGAGGTTGAAGATGAAGGGTGCCCGTATCAAAACGGGCCCCCGTGTTTTGCAGGCTAAATCCGTTTTTTAACAAAAAATTACATTTTTACCCTTGAACTTCAAAGGGCCATAACTTGCTCATTTTAACTCCGTTTTGGGTGATTTTGGTCTTGTTGGATTCCTTTTTCTGAGACGCATCTAATGGTACCATTTTCAGGACCAAATTTCTAGGTTCAATTAAGGTGAATAGGGAAATGACCAAAATGCCCTTATCTTCAAAAACTGAACTTTTCATTGCTATCTTGGGATTTCAATATTACAAAATTGGAGTCATTATACCATTAGTATTTGGTTGCTTGCATATTAGTTAGGTTAGTTTCTAGTTTCATTATTTAGTTGTAGTTTTTAGTAAGTTTCTTTTATGTTTAGTTTCTAATTCCAGGCATCCTTCCATTTCATGTTGTTTAATTTCCTAGTTTAATCATGACTCTTTTTATTTGGCTAAAGTTAATTAATTTAAATAAAATATAATCCATTGCAAATCTATGAGATTCCTTGTGGGATCAACCTCGCTTGCATGAAAATACTACATTGAGTCATGTACTTGCGAGTAATTTTGAGGCTACACCACTTGTCACAAGAATCATATATTAATCAAGTCCTCAGGAGATTTGGTGTAGTGGGGTGGAAACCCATGGACTAACCAATCTGGAAGGGCATAGTTAATTAATAATATGACACCCTCAAGCGATGAAGATAGACTTGTTATGTAATCTAATCCATATGCTCAAGTGGTAGGTAGTTTAATGTATACTATGACATGCACTATACGAGATATGGATTACATTGCTAGCCTTTTGAGCTGGTTTTAGAGTGACCCTAGTATTTGTCATTAGAATAATTCTAAGTTAGTAATTTTCTATTTAAGGGTATTAAGGTTTTGAAGTTGACCTTTCAAGTAGATGAGATTGTACCTCTCAAGTTTGCAAATTCTAATTATGTAGGCGACTTGGATGAGAAAAATCCAACTAGGTATATATGTTTATGTTTGGTGTCGCTACAAATTTGTAGATCAACAAGTGACAAAAGTCCATTGCCAAATCTACCATGGAGGTAGCTACCTTAGAGGGTACTTGGATTTGAGATTTTCTACCAAATTCGAAGCTAGATGTGGGCCTAGATGTTCCTACAGAGCTAAGGTGTGATAACGTAGTAGTTGTGTATGTGCTTAGGAACAACAAGGCTAGTTCAAAGGGCAGGCATATAGAGGTACATTATTTATAAGTGTTTGACATTCTATGTTAAAGGATAGTGATTGTGAGCTGTAGTCCTACTTCTGAAATGTTGGATGATCCATTGACTAAGACCCTAATGGCATATCTATTTTTGAGGCATAAGTACTCTCTAGGATTGAGGAGAGATTGATGAGTTTCTTACATTCCCAAATTTAATCAACCTATTTGAACATGATAGACCTCGTGGTCAATTAAACTATAGGATCACACTCTAGCTTAGGATATTAACCTAGATCATATGTCTAACCATCTGATTAGTTTGATCAACCATTAGATGATATGAACGGTCAAAATTGTAGGAATACGTTCAAGTTAATACAAATGGGCCTTGTATAACCTGATTAACTTAGAGTTATAGGTAAACCACTTGTCCCTATTTAATTAGAACTTCTAGATCAATTCATAAGCATCAGATAGCTAAATTACATCTCACCATAAGATTGTTTGATAAGCAATTGAATTGGAAAAAGGTTCTAATTAGGAAAAAAGAGAGTAGAAACTATATATTATATATAACATTAAGTGAAGAAAATTGATTAGCTTGGATTTTCAACTCTTATGGGGTCTTATATTCTATCCTAGAGAATTCCTTGGAGTTGATCAAGAAGAATTTCTATAAAGATTTCCCTTGCTTTGCCTGTATGTCATGACTATTTTTCCTTGTTGGTTTGATCTTTAGGTTCATGTTTAGAAATTGATGTGTAAGATGTATGTTATCCATTGAGTCCAATTTAGTTTATAGGGCTTTAGTGGTTCTCTATTTTGATATTTTTTCTTGTAGAACAACATTCATGGTATTTTATGGTTTTTGAATGATTTTCATAGGTTTATAGGATTTTTCCATCGATAAGAATGGAGGACAATCTTTTTTGGCTAAACTAATTTTTTTTGGCTTGTTGTGATTTTGGTTTTATACGGATTTGGATGGAGGTAGAAGGAGCCTACTATATCAATAATCTATACCTATTCAGTTGATGAGAATTAAGTTGGGGCACTAGCATATGTTAAGTATCATAGGAAGGGCTTTGTTTCAACCCACATTTGTTACATGGGGTGCACTTATGTACTTGATCTTTAGCATCCTATTGCTGACATATATATGTATGTATGTGTCCATCTGTTCTAAAGAAAGAATAGAAGGTAGAAAAAGTTTGTGTGTGTGTGTGTGTGTGTTCATCCTTCTAAAGAAAGAATAGAAGCTAGAAAAAGTTTATGTGTGTGTGTGTGTGTGTTCATCCCTTCTAAAGAAATAATAGAAGCTAGAAAAAGTTTGTCAAGTGTTTGGCTCATGAAAAGAGTGCATCATCTTTATCATTGAAACTATTTCACACTTAGCTACCACATATCTAATGTGTGTGTGTGTGTGTGTGTGTGTGAGAGAGAGAGAGAGAGAGAGAGAGAGAGAGAGAGAGAGAGAGAGTAATGCTTCCGTATGTACTTAAAAATTCATCATCCTACTGCTAAGATATATTTCTCTTATTAATATATATATATATAATGTAATATAATATAATATGATATAATATTATCTCTGCGAGAGAAAGAATAGTAGCTAAGAAACAATTTTGTAGATACATAAAAATCACATTGTTATAATTACAATGAAATAGTCACATTATTTATGGTAGTTCTTAGATATGTTTCTTGGTGTCAAATATAGCACTTTAAACAAAGTTAGACATAGTCATATTGTTTGGCACAAGTACTTTATATGACAAGATGTGAAAGATTGTCCTAATTGCTACATTCCAAAAACTAGTTCCATATGCTTGAGATTCTATAGGTTGTTGTTGATGAATTGCCTTAAATGTTGCCTATTAATAGGTAACAATAAATTATAGAAGCTCATCATAGTAGACATGGAAAAATTTAATACCTCAACATTAGAAAATTCATACATTATTTGCATGTACACTTAGATCACTTTTGAAAACAAATTAATCCTGTGATGGATGTGATCTCACTCAATTTGAAGAAGTATTAGCAACTAACTAATTTGCCCATATCTAGTCCTTATCACCTTCCACTTTGTGTGGAACTAGTCAAATGTGATGTTTTGGTTGAATATTTGATTAGAACTATGCACAATGCTATTGATTACATTTATCCTATGAAGGGTCCCATCAAGAACCAACCTCCCATTTCTTATCTCTTGAAAAAGAAGTTGAAGCAAGTAATTATCTTCTTTAGATGTCCATGTTCTGTACCTACCCATAATTGGATTTGTCATCTAGTAAAGGAAAGAAGAATATTTTCATAATTGACCACAAGGAGCCATACAATTATTTAGACAAAACCAAGTTACTCAAACAATTAACCAATTCAAATTGGCATACGTACTATTTAGATTGGTTAATTTATCACTAATTAGGGTTTATTTTGCATTTTACATGTTCATGGTAGAATTGAGAAAACTGCATAATTTTTGGCAACCTAAAATCCTAAAAGGGTGCTATCCCTCCATTTGAGCATTGTCATGGATCTACATGCCGAAAACTAGGAAGTCAGGAAGTTTAGAATGCTATGGGAGTGTCCTTATCAAATTCAATATAGCAAGATATCCTAAGTGTCGACCAACCTTTTCCTCGTAAAAGAGGGTGCCACTACTAAAAGATAAGGTGTCAAACTTCTCATCCCTACATGCATGCAAAAGTACCACCTTTTGGAGCTTTTGAGAGGTGGGTGATATACAACGGAGTTGAACGTACAATATATTTTATGAAGTAAAATAACCTAGGAAATGGGACCTTGCATGTAGAGATTATTCACTCACTCAACCAAGAGAGGACCCACCTATGGTTTATGCAATTTTTCCCGAGGAAGGGGATGTGTCACTCCCTATCATTCATGTAATTCATGAAATTTTTTTTGGAGATAAACAAGGAGAAAAAGGAGGAGAGAAAATGTTGAAGTGAATTTCAAGATAAACGGGAAATCTCTAGCTCTCTTTTATTCAACCTTTTAGAAAGCAAAGACTAAGATTCATACTCAATTAGGGCTATCTTAGGAAGCATCCAATGAGAAGTGGGCAGACTAATGGGAATGAAGCATGTGTGTGTGTGTGTGTGTGTGTGTGAGAGAGAGAGAGAGAGAGAGAGAGAGAGAGAGAGAGAGAGAGAGTTGAAAAGAGTTGGTGGAAAAAATTTTGATCGGTTGCCCACCATTTTTGAAGGAGGTTTCCACATTATTTTATGGGTGGTAAAAAAATGTTTTTTAGATTACATTAAGGTACTCCTTATGGAGCACCAAAGGCTATTGGAGGAGACAAAAAAGGTGGGTGCTGAGAGACTTTAAGAAGCCAAAAAATGTCCTTTTCTAAGGAGGGAATGCAGAAGGGATTTCAACATAATTTGAAGGAAATGGTCTAAACTTTCCACTCTAGGGTTGTGCATCATCATAAGGTTAGAGAATGAGTTGAGAAAAGGGGTAAGATAGAGTGAGATGAGATATACGAAGAAGTGAGGAAGTTTTCTCCTATTTCATGCATGATTTTAAGGTGGAGGAGGTGTGGAAATAAAAAGAGATAAAAGGCAGCTAGCTGGGAGAAAATAAATTGGAATGGGAGTGATATGTAAGAAGTTTCCATCATGTGACACCCTGGGTTTTATCAATCTGTTTCCCATATTTATACTCAAATAATAATAATTTATTTATAGAAAATAGATGGGATTCCAGAACTTAAAACTCATAATTTAAAATTTTTCGCAGCGTCAAGCAAATACCATTTAAGAAAACCTCGAGGGTCACTTCTCCTCAAAAACCATACTAAAAAACAGAACAAAAAGTAACCATTTTGAGCATGCTCACAAATTAAAACCATGATGAAATTTTGTAACTGCAACTACAAAGACATGTAATAGTAAAGTTCCAAAGCTCCAGGGTCTGTCCAAGATCACCACATCATCCATGAATAAACATATAACCACTATACAGTGATATGGGTCTAATCTATCCATATATACAATGACTAAGGAGAATGCCAAAAAGCCAATACCAGTTCAACCAAAAGTACACCACTCTGTCAGTATCTGACAGTCTCTGTTCTCAAGCCCTCATCCAACACCACGCTAGTCCACCTTCTTTCCTTTCTGACTGTCGCGCTCTGATTCTGAGGCATTCAAAACAAAGCAATGCCTCAGCAAGCTATGCTTGTGCAGGTGATATACATTCAAAATAACTCAAGAAAACAAAGCATATGGCGCAAGGCATAAAGATCGAAAGATGATCAATAATATATAAAGTCTTAAATCACACGATGAAGGACATACCATGTCCATGCAATAAATAAGATATCATCAACTATGATATCATGATATGCACAATTCGAGAAAATCTAGAAACATATGAATGCATGTCAAAAGAATCAAACCTCATACACAGTCAAGCCCTATGAGTGTCTCACATACACTCACGGCAATGTGGGGTCAGCTCTCTGTACCATCCACTTTCACCCTTGCACCCTCACGGGTACTCAGGCACTCAGGCACTCACGGGAACTACGCACACCACTTTCGCTTTCACCCTTTCACCCTCACAGGCACTCAGGCACTCAAGCACTCACGAAAAGTCACGTTGCACACCCGCTTTCACGCTTTTACCCTTTCACCCTCACGGGCACTCAGGCATTCACGGGGTGAAAATCGTATCCTGCCACAGGATCAATAGTCTCAAATATCAAGCCAGAGCGACTCCCACATGTCAAGAAGACCAAAAATCCAAGTGGATATCACAAAAGATATCAAAAATAGTGCATGCAATAACCACCATAAAAATAGCATGCACATGCGAAGCTACATGCTGAAGTCAATCTCACACATATGGTAAAGCATAAATCATATGCCTCAAAGACTCAAATTATCAAATCACTATTTGAGAATCATAGAAAAAGTATGAATGAAATCACCTACCTCAGTATCGCAATATCACTAAAAATCACGTATCCAATATCAAGGTGTATGCCCTGATGTACCTGTCAGGACATAAATCATGTCATGGTTAACAAATATAACTAAAATCTAAAGCCTGATCATCTATTGATCAGCTTGATCTAAATCATCTAATAGCATTTCGTAGTTTTGCTACTAAAAAGTTACTCCAAACTAGATTTTTATTCTAAATCTAGGTCCGCCTTGTCAAGACGATCACAACGCCTCTTTCGGATCGTGATTTGGACCTCTGTAGCTCCTGAAATCAAGGTTTAAAGGCAAAAAGGGTCAAAAAAGACCAAAATCCCGCAAATGGGGCCCACCTCAAGCGTAGCACGTGCCGGGCGCTTCTGTGGAAGCGCCTCGCATCAGAACCTGCCCCAGGGGAGCGGGCGCTTCTGTGGACGCAATAGGCGCTTATGTGGAAGCGCTCTGCATCAGAACCCGATCTGGGCAGCAGGTGCTTCTGTGGAAGCGCTCTGCGTGTGGGAGAAGGAACAGCGCGCGTGGCGCGTTCCAGCTCCTCCATGTGGCGCGCACGAGTCGCACCACGTGCCCAGTGCGTGGTGTACCCTCATCGCGCCATGTGGCGCTCCCTCAGCCATGTAATTTTCCTGTTCCAGTCGCCGTCGCCAGAGACGACGACCGGACTGGTTCGCCGTCGCCGGCGACCCCAAGAGCTCCGTTTTTTGTGATTTTTACACCCTTGTGTCCGGTTTTTCACGTACATACCATTTCCAGCATCCATTTTCCCAAATCCTTCCTAAATCTAGCGTTTTTTCACGCTTTTTGTTTCGTTTTTAAAAACTCCCGTATTACTGTTTTTCGTGTTTTCCGGCGTTCCTAGCCGTCCGATCGTCACGAAATTTTGTGGGTTCTTTCCTCTCCTCATCATACACAATATGAATGGTCCAGATCTAAATCCAACACTGTCTCGTCCAAATTTTTTAGGAAAATCAGTAAGCACAGATTTTTGCAAAAACTTACGTTTTTATGCCGTTTTTCGGTGTTTACAGGTACTTAAACGTTGAAATTAACACAAAAGGGAAGGGTGGAGTGATCCTACCTCGTTCTCGGCTGTTCAATGGTGGCGAAATCCGCCTCCCCAGTGCGTGATGTTCCACGTGAAACAGAGAGACTTGAGAGAGAGGAGAGTGCATTTTGAGCACTCTCTCTCTTCTCCTTACCTTATATCATTTTTTATTTTTATTTATTTATTTATTTATTTTAAAATCCAATGTTACACATCATGAGTCATTGGCTAAGGGAAAAAGAGAGGAAACAGAGAGATTTGTTACTATATGAAATGAATAGTTGAAGGGATAAGAGGAAGAGCAAGGAGATGTCCAAGCCATTCCCCCTTCCCTTGTGCTTGGACATTTAAACAGATACTAGAAAAGACCTGGGACATTGAGAAAAGGAAAAATGAGAGCTTGGGAGGTGAAATCATAGAGAATGTATGCATGAATTCTATGGAGAGGTAAGTCCACATCTTTTCTTCCATTTTATTTTTCCATTCCAAGCATTTCTCTTGTTCTCTTTACATTACCTTGCATGAATTTCCATCCTTCTATCTTTCTTTCCACTCCATGCAATGTCTACTCTATCTTCTTCTTTCTTTCTCACACATACTTCATACATCTTTCTCTCTTTTCCATTACATGCACCCATCCACTTGCCTTCCACATTCCATGCATCATCCTTTCATCTTTGTATTCTTCTATTCCTCTTTAAGAACTTTCACACAACCATTAATCTATCCCTTTCATTTGCTATCCAACGCTCCATATTTCTTTTGTATCCATGCATCACTAACCATCATCCTTTTGTCTTTACCATTCAACACATCTTTCCTATTTTCTTTCCACTACATTGCACATTCCATCTTACGCTCCCATCCTTTTTCTACTCCACACACCTTACTTCTATTCTTTTCCTCTTTGCCAGTATATTCATCCATCCCTCTCTCTTTTCTATTGCACGCAAACCATCATCTTTCCCATTCTCTCTTATTTTCATGCATTAACCATCTTGCCTCTATTCTTTCATTCCACGCATAATCTATCCCTCCGTTTCTCTCTTGTTTTCATTCACATCTCTCTCTATGTTTCATGCATGGATATGATTGAGTGAGTGGTGAGTGTTCCTTTAGGCTTGTGGTTGTTGGGTGGTGTCCAATATGTTTTTCGAGTAACATAACAAGTAGAAAGATCATGTGGTTGATGATTGAAGGCAGCAGCATAGTTTGGAAATAACTCAAAGGCAAGATTTGTTGAGTGACATGGCAAAGAAGTCAACGGCATCTATTCTAATCCATTGGAGAGTTTCAAGTTATTTTTACTTTCTCTTATTCAGATTATTGCAATATTCTCATTTCAATTTTGATGTAAATTTATTTTTTTATTTCATTAGTTAGATTAATAATTTCTTTTTTGTCATTCATATGAATAGTATACTTTTTATTTATGTAGTTGGTAGTTAGTGTTATCTATTTATGATTGAATGTTTTAACATTAGTTTTGATTAGAATAATATCTATGTTATTTGTTGATAGATTTAATATAGTGTAGTATTGATTTAATAATGAGTAGCTAGATTTTTGATAATGTCAAAATTTGCATAAAACCCACCCAATTAGTTACCCATGTGTTATAACTTATTGGGATAAATTAGAGTTTGTGACCAAAAATCGTAACACATGCATGCATTTTTGACCAAATGACTAAAAAATTTGATATTTTGCTAGTCTAGAGGCTAATCCAAGATAAGTATGTGATTAATCATATTTTTCTATCATTTAATTAGAATTTTTACTTTTTGTAGGAAGCGAGATGGTGATTCGATGGCCAAGATTGATTGGGATGAAAATTGACGATCAAAAGGTCAAGTCAAAGCCTAAAATTTGTCATTCCAGCTTGAGATCAAGGCTAAGATCATCTTTATGACAAGCAATGTATTCAATTAAAGGAGCCAAAGTGGGCCCATGCACAAGCCACACAAATCCACCACCTTTACAAGGGTTTCACTTAAGCCACTTAACAATATTCAAGCCATGAACAAGAGGACAAGCTAAGGAGCCAAGCCAACCATCAAAGCCAAGGATTTAAGCTATCAAGCTAAGCCAATAAAGCCATTTAAGTCAGCCATGAAGCCAAGCCAATGGAGCTCCCAAACTCAGCCATCAAACCACATAAGCTATGGTAAATGGAAGGCCATGATTGGTGGAGAATCCAAAGAATTATCCCTAAGATTTATGGGGATATTCTGAATATAGTCAAGGGAAAATTCAGTAGGATAAGATAACATGTGGACCAATAGGAAGAGACCCCTCCATTTTTTTTTTATGTTTTCCCATATTTTCCCCACTTTTTTCTCACTTTCCACCTTACCACTAAGATGCACCACGAATTTCACTTTCCATTCAATTGTCCTACCCTTCTAAGACTCTCTCACCTTCTTAAACAACCATTGAAACCATCTAACCAAAGTCCACTTCCTAGCCAAAAACTTTTCTCCATCCTAACTCTCTTTTATATTTTTCCTACCTATATCTTTCCTCCCACAATCTTTTTTCTCTCTTTCATCTCCCATCCAACCCAATTTTGAGGGGGGTAGATGCATTCTCAAAAAATAAAAAATAAAAAATGGCATTTCCGCACTTTAGGACACCCAATGAGCCAGCCACCTATCCCACCTTTCTATCTTTAAGAACCCTAGCTACTCACTCATCTTAGCCATCCAAATTTCTTTGTTTGCATCTCCATCATACCTTTTTCTTAGGTCATCCTAGAAAATATAGGAGAAAAAATATAAAAGATCATAAAAAAAGCCAAAGTTGAGGCATCTCTATGCCTCCTACATTTGGGAGGATGGTGTCCTTTTCCTTCTACTTCTTCCATGATCTTTTTTCTTTGAACTTTCTTTCCTTTGGGTGGTTGCTATCCTTGTAAGTTGGGCAGCATCTTTCCCAAGCCATTCCATGCCTCCCTCTTGCATGTTTCCATTGAGTCTTTCTTGTTAAATTCCAAGTTGGTTCTTGTCACTTTGTTCTTTCCTTGTTGCTTGTTTGATTGTTCCTTGTTTATCTTGTTGAATTACTTTTATTTGAAGCTTTACATATTATATTCAAGGATAGCAAGTCTCTTGTAGTGATAGCCAAGAGAGTGTAGACCTTGAATCAAGTTCCTTTCTCCTTGAATCTCCTTAAGTTTCTTATCTATCTTTTGCCTTCTTTCTCACCCTCTTTTTCCTTAGATCTCTTTTTCCATGCATGTTTGCTTAGGATTGGAATATTGGATTACATAGAAGAATATGGAAACAATTTCTTTGGATTTATTTTGATCGTTGAATGGTGTGCACCACACTTGTATCTAAGATCCTTGTAATGAGATTAATATTTGGTTTATGATTGAAGTTTACTTTCTGTGAGTGTTTTATGTGGTTTAAATCTTATTTTTCAAGGATGTTTAATTCAGCTTTCCATATTCAAGTCCATACACCATTCACTTTATAGTAGGTGCATCTCTTAGATTAGTTTTTCATTTTAGAAACACAATGGTTCCATGTGCACAACCCTACAGGTCATGCGCATGGTCTTGAAGTGTGATTCCTTGGAAAGTTGCTTGCTTTCATTAGAGTTTCATGCTTTAGTTAAGATAGTTTTATGCATTCCATGCTAGCCTAGTTTGTACTTTAGTTCATGTATACTTTTCACGTTCCATGTACACATTCTCTCCATCATTATGTTCATGCACAAATTTCACACTCCATATGAACCATGTTATCTTTGTTTTGCATCATTTGTTTAGTTCATGTTAAGATTAGTTCTTCATGGTTTAGGTTTAACTGCATGTTAGGATTATTTCAATTATTTCTAATCTTAGTGTTTTAGAAAGTCTAAATTTAGGAAGGTCATAAATTTACAAAGTTTTAATTTAGGTAAGTTTTATTTT
Organism: Warburgia ugandensis; assembly: GCA_035236585.1. Lineage (NCBI taxonomy): Eukaryota > Viridiplantae > Streptophyta > Magnoliopsida > Canellales > Canellaceae > Warburgia > Warburgia ugandensis. The sequence continues at coordinate 58,765,037 of CP141128.1, forward strand.
TAGAAAGTGTGTTTGGGGAAAGTTGTTAATTTTAGTATGTTTTGAATTTGGCATAATTTCCTTCTTCATGTTTTAATTTTCATTCTTAGTTTAGAAAAGATCTACATGATTTATCTAGGTTAGATTATTTCAAGTAGGGACCACTAGCATCACAATTGTTCGATTCCTTGTGGGATCGACCTCCTCATGTGAATTACTACAACTAATTCATGCGCTTGCAAGATTAACTTAAAATCACTACAAGTTTTTGACACTATTTTCATGGAGTCTTAGCATTTTGTGTAATGGACCATACCTTAGATTATATACCTCTAGTTTAGGTTTAGGGTTTTGTATTTAGTTGCTATTTTCCTTATATTGACCATTATTGTTTGATTTTTGTGAGAGGAAAATTGACAAAGGAGTGTTGGAAATCTTGTGGGCTAGCTTCATCAACATAGATTAGGTTTTTATTGCTTTCCTGGATTAGGATTTCAGTGAAATTGTAGTGAGGCCCATTGTAATTTTAATTTTAATTTTGTTCAATTTTTAAATGGGTTATAATAATACAAGGCAAGTGTGAGCTATGGTGGCCTACACTTGATCATCATTAGACCTCTCACTATAAGCAATCATCACCCAACTTTTAATTTTTAGGATAAAGTGCATTTAGTGCAATTTTGCATTTGTGACGGTAGTATAATCCATATATATATATATATATATATATATATATATATATATATATAAAGGGTCATGCATTGTTAATTGTTGCATAATTCTTAGGATTGTTGCATTAGTTCAAATACCTATTTAACAAAGGTTAGTCTGAGCTTGGCTATAACCAAAGCATAGGCTCTATAGTTATAGTGTCCCATCTGATAAGGTGCCTGACCCTTTGTTAAGTAGCATATTGGGAGGAATTAGTTTGATTCTTATTTTGCATTACATATTTATAGCTTTATCATGGAATGAAAGTTAATGCTAATAAGAACCCCATAGGAACCCTTATAAGATAAGGACTAGATTTCATCACCAGCTCTTTGGCCTCCTTCGGAATCAATCAACATCCTTGTATGTTGTGATCCCAACCCTTGAACATTAATTTAAAATCAAGTAGAAAGAGACTTAGGGTATCAAGCTCATAGGATTCTTTTAGAAGGCTATCATTTGTTGTCACTCTAGTGGCTTTTGAGCACTGTGGTTGTAGTGGGTGTCTTAAATTCCAAGTAATTTTTCCATGCCTTTCGTTGACATTAGTTGAGGTCTAAATGGTTTATGACACAAGGATTGTCTTAACCACTTTTGAGCAGAGCCAACTAGTAAGCAATAGTCTAATTTGGATAAAGGGGGAGCTATCTAGATCTAGGTCTAGGATGTTGCACCTATGCATTAAGAAAAGATAACCAAGCCACAGTTCGATTAGTGGATACTAGGATTTAATTGTGCATTATTTATATTAGGACTAAGAATTAGGTTGTATCATATAGTTAGGGTTTTCCATAAAAAAAAGACTCATTCATTATATATAACAGCATGCAAAGTTGAGAATAAAGGCTTATTAAGAAGGGGATAGATTACATAGATTAGACAACAATGGATAGGATAGATACTATGGAAAGTCAATTGCTTAGGATAATAGCTTCTAGGCAAGCTATGCCACAATCTTATTACCATAATAATTAGACCTATTTTGAGCATCCCTACCCCACTCCTTCATGGCCATCAAGCTCCACATACAATGGTTATGATTAGGAGCCAATGAACGCACACAATGCATTCACATACCCTAGTAATAATTACTACCCGCAAAAAATTGTAATGAATGGGTTACTCATCATGAGCAATCTTTGGTCTTGGGATTACTAATATAAGGAAGAACTAGAATGGTCCCACCCTGGTCAACAATAGCATGATTATCAAGAATATCAGGGTCAATCATCATGGGTTCCACCTTCTTAGCCCCTTTTCACAAACCAAATGCCAACCCTACCAGTCGTTTCCTTTATAGCTTGAAGAATCACCGTTAAAAAAGAATATGTAGCATATTTGTGAGATAATAGAACAAACTATGGCTTCCATTGATAAGAGGAATGAGAAAATGAAATGAAAGATGGAGGAATGGGACGAGGAAATGTAACCAATATTGAAAAATACTGACAGAAACATTACTAAATTTATAAAAAGGACTGAGGAAATGAAACATATTAGGGATAATGAAGAGCCATTTAGTACTGACAATAGGATGGAAATCTCTTATGATCATTCTGAGCTATAAATTCCGCAACCATTCAAAGAAGGCTTCAACTTAGATCTAGTCAAGCCATGTCTTATTCCTTCTTAAGATTATGATGAAGAAGACTTTCATTGATGAAGAGAATGAAGCTGTAGAAACATCCAACCCCGATCCTCCAGAATCGTGTCCTACTTATTTTTATGACTTTGATGAAGACACATCTATTGCAGAGGTGAATGAGTTGTTGGATGCTGTGTCGCTAATGAACTCTTCTCAATGGTAAGTAAGAGTAGAACCCCCCTGTAGAGCCTAAAATACTAATTGAGCCTGGCAATGGAGAAAAGTACCTAATTGAGACCTACGACCTTATTTGAACAAACATTAGAAAGCAATGTAGGCTCATTTAAAATCTTACATGTGCCAGCTAAATAGGAAGAAAAAGTGTCACTTGATGTATTAACCCTAGATCAAGAGTATACCTTAGAAGATAATTAGGGTTTAAGAAATACTATGTTCCCACCTCTAGTAATATTAGAAAAACTTTTAGGGAAGGGCAGAGTCAGCTTGTACCCCAATTTCAGGACAATATTAGGGAAATGAAGGACAAAGATAAATTGAGTACAATGGTCAATGTTATCCTTAAAATTGGTACAAATAAGGATCATTCATCTCCATATGGTCCAACAAACTTTAACTCCATGATAGTTCAAAATATCATTGTATTACCACCACCTTAAAATAATAGGTGGAGGAATTATGTTGACTACCATGAAATACTAAAAATGGGGTATCATCAATGTGGTGCCACTAAATTTGAAATCATGGTAGTCTACTATGTCATATTGTTACCACCAACACCACAAGTTTTAGGGTGGAGGAAATATATAGACTACCATGAGATTCTGAAGTGGCATGAGAAATCTTGCCCATTTCATTGTTAGGGTTGGGTTTAGGAGAAATTAGGTTAGGTATGGGCCTTGTCTGGCTAAAGATGTTAAACTTGGTGCTCATTGGTAGGCAACCAAGGGTTTTTATTTATTTATTATAGAATGTCTTAGTGTTCTGCATTACTCATTCATCATTAACATGGAGGACAATGTTTAGTTTAGGTTAGGGGTTGTAGATATACATAAGAATTCTAACTTTTCTCCTCTTTTTGAATTTTTTTTGAAAAAAAATCTAATAATTCCTTTGTAAAGATGAGAATTTATATCGTCTGAATATTTAGCTAAAATTTTGAACTTTAGCTTATTAATAGAGCTAATACAATTAGGTCACTATTTTATTCTTTTTCTGAAGTATTTCATTAAAACTTAAACTCAGAACATTAATTGCACAAAATAGCTATATATAGTTTAAGTTGAAGAGAAATATAATTTATAGACGCTAAAGAACAAATGTGGAGACTTATAACCCAAGAAAGGTTCTATCCATTCTTCTTCTTTTAAGGGTTATACATAAATTTAAAAATTTCTTTAGTGAACATTAGTTCTTAATTGGTCTCATTATTCTTCACCTTAGTAAACTATTGAGAATATATAAAAGACTATACTATAAATCTCTTAAGTTTATGATCATCTTTAAGTCATATGAAACTTAGGAAATGATAGAGGCCATCCTTGGTAAACCTAGAGCCTTCAGCCTTCCTTATATTAATTTTCACTAGTTACCCATAGATTAAAACTTATGGGACTAAATTAGAATTTTTTACCAAAATTTGTAACACATGCATTTCTGACGTAACAAAAAATTGGATATTTTGTAAGTCCAGAGGCTAATCTAAGGTATGTGACAAATCATATTTTTTTAGGATTTAAATAAAGTTTTTTCACTTTTTGTGGGAAGCAAGAAGGTGATTCGATAGCTGAGATTGATCAGGGTAAAAATGGAAGATCAAGATCAAAAGATTGACTCAAAGCTTAAAAGTCATCAATCCAACATGAGATCAAGGCCAAGATCATTTTTAGGACAAGTAATGGATGCAATTAAAGGAGCCAAAGGTGGCCACAGTCGGTCCATGCACAAACCATGCAAAGTCCACCACCTTTGCATGGGTTTCACTTAAGCCACTTAGCCATATTCAAGCCATGAACAAGAGGACAAGCTAAGGAGCCAAGAGGACCACCAAATCCAAGGATTTGAGTGATTAAGCTAAGCCAAGAAGATCACCTAAGCCAGCCATGAAGCCAAGCCAATGGAGCTCTCAAACTTAGCAATCAAGCCACATAAGCTAAGCTAAATGGAAGGCCATGATTGGTGGAGAATCCAAAGAATTATCCCCAAGATTTATGGATATATTTTGAATATAATTGAAGAAAAATTTACTAGGATAAGGTAGCATGTAGACCAATAGGAAGAGACCCCTTTATTTTTTTATGTTTTTTCATTTTTTCCCCATTTTTACTCACTTTCCACCTCACCACTAAGATGTACCACAAATTTCAAGTCCTAACTTTGTAAGACTCTCTCATCTTACAAAACTACCATCCAAGCCATCCAACCAATCCCGATTTCGTAGAAAACCACCTATCTAGTTACTTTTCTCCATCTAACATCTCTTTCCTATCTTTTCCTACCCATCTCTTTCCTCCCACCTTCTTTTTTCTCTCTTACCTCATCCCATCCAACCCACTTTCCTTATTTTAAGGAACCTAATTTTTTTTTGAAGGGGGTAGACACCTCCTCCTATAAAAATAGCATCTCCTCACTTTAGGACACCCATAGAGATAACCACCTATCCCACCTTTCAATCTATATAAACCCCAGCTACCCACTCATCTTAATCATCCAAATTCCTTTGTTTTCATTCCCACTATACCTTTATCTAAGGTCACCCTAGAAAATATAGGAGAAAAAATATAAAAGACCATAAAAAAAACAAAATTTGAGGCATCTCTCCCTTGGAAGGAAAAAGACGCCTCCTTCACTTGTGAGGAGGGCATCCTTTTCCTTTGACCTCTTCCATTATCCTTTTGCTTTGAACTTTATTTCCTAGGGTGGTTGCTATCCTTTCAAGGTGGGCTGCATCTTTCCCAAGCCATTCCATGCCTCCCTCTTGCATGTTTCCATTGAGTCTTACACATTAAATTCTAGTTTGGTTCTTTATCACTTTGTTCTTCCCTTGTTGTTTGTGTGATTGTTCATTGTTTACCTTGTTGAATTGCTCTTATTTGAAGCCTTAGATCCTTGTATTCATGGACCACAACTCTCTTTTAGTTACATCCAAGAGAGTGTTTAACTTAAAATGACAACAAGTTTTTAGTATTGATGCATGAAAACCATGCAATTAGTTACCCATGTGTCTTGTAAGGGTAAATTAGGATTTTTGACCAAAATTCATAACACATGCATTTTCGACCTAATGACTCAAAATTTTGATATTTTGTAGACCCAGATGCTAATTCAACATAAGAATATGATTCTTCATATTCTTATAGGATTTATTTAGATTTTTTCACTTTTTGAAGGAAGCAATATGGTGATCCGACGGTCGAGATGGATTGGGATGAAAATGGAAGATCAAGATGGAAAGATCAAGTCAAAGCTTAAAAGTCATCAATTCAATATGAGATCAAGTTTAAGGTTATATTTAGGACAAGAAATGGATGCCATTAAAGGATCTAAAGGTGGCTAAAGTGAGCCCATGCCTAAGCCATGCAAAGTCCACCACCTTTGCATGTATTTCTCTTAAGCCACTTAGTTGTATCTAAGCCATGAACAAGAGGACAAACTAAGGAGCCAAGCCAACTACCAAAGCTAAGGATTTGACTCATCAAGGTATGACTAAAAATCCAACTAAGCCAGCCATGAAGCCAAGCCAATGGAGCTCTCAAACTCAGCCATCAAGCCACATAAGACAAGTTAAATGGAAGGCCATGATTGATGGAGAATTCAAAGAATTATCCTTGAGATATCTATGGATATTTTCAATATAATAAAGGAAAATTTCACAAGGATAAGGAAGCATGTGGACCAATAGGAAGAGACTGCTCTATTTTTTTTTATTTTATGTTTTTCTCACTTTCTACCTCACGACTTAGATGCACAACGAATTTAACTTTCCATTCAAGAGTCCTAACTTTTTAAGACTCTCTCACCTTGCAAAAATTCCATCCCAACCATCCAACCAAACCCCACTTTCTAGGAAACAACCTAGCCAATCACTTTTTTCCATCTCACCTCTCTTTCCTATATTTTCCCACCCATCTCTTTCCTCCCACCTTCTTTTTGCCCTCTTACCTCATACCAGCCAATTCAAATTCATTATTCTAAGCATCCTCAACAATTTTTCAAGGTGGAAGATGCCATCTCCTATAAAAATGGCATCTCTCCACCATAGGACACCCAAAGAGGTAGTCACAATCCCACCTTTCTATCTTTAAAAACACAAGCAACCCACTCATCTTGGCCATCCAAATTCCATTGTTTTCATCCCCACCATACCCTTATCTTAGGTCACCCTAGAAAATATAGGAGAAAAAGTATAACAAACCATAAGAAAAAAAAAAAACCCAAAGTTGAGGCATCTTTCCCTTGGGAGGAAAAAGATGCCTCCTTCACTTGGGTGGATGTGCTCCTTTTTGTTCCATCCCTTCCATGATCATTTTTCTTTGAACTTTCTTTCCTTTGGGTGGTTGTTATCCTTCCAAGGTGGTTTGCATCTTCCTAAGCCATTCCATGCCTCCCTCTTGCATGTTTCAATTCAGTTTTGCACGTTAAATTCTATGTTGGTTCTTCATTACTTTGTTCTTTCCTTCTTGCTTGTTTGATTGTTCCTCGTTTACCTTATTGAATTGCTTTTACTTGAAGCCTTAGTTCCTCATATTCAAGGACCATAATTCTCTTGAAGCAATGGCCAAGAGAGAGTTTAACTTAAAATTGCAACAAGTTTTTGGTGCTGTTGCATAAAAACCACCCAATTAATTACCCATGTGCTAAAACTTATAGGGGTAAATTAGGATTGCTGATGAAAATTCATAACATAAGCATTTTTTATCTAATGACTCAAAAATTTGATATTTGTAGGTCTAGAGGCTAATCCAAGATAAGTATATAATTTATCATACTATTCTAGGATTTAATTAGAGTTTTTCACTTTTTGTAGGAAGTGAGATGGTGATTTGATGGCCTAGATCGATTGGGATGAAAATGGAAGATCAAGATCAAAAGATCGATTCAAAGCCTAATAGTCATCAATCTAACATGATATCAAGGTCAAGATTATCTTTAGGAAAGGCAATGGATGCAATTAAAGGAGCCAAAGGTTGTCAAAGTGGGCCCATGCACAAGCCATGCAAAGTCCACTACCATTGCATGGGTTTCATTTAAGCCACTAAACCATATTCAAGTCATGAACAAGATGACAAGTTAAGGAGCTGAGCCAACCATCAAAGCTAAGAATCTGAGCGATCATGCTAAGCTAAGAAAGCCATCTAAGCTAGCCATGAAGCGAAGCCAATGGAGCTCTCAAACTTAGCCATCAAGCTATATAAACTAATCTAAATGAAAGACCATGATTGGTGGAGAATCCAAAGTATTATCCTTAATATTTATGGGGATATTTTGAATATAATCTAGGAAAAATTCACTAGGATAAGGTAGCATGTGGACCAATAGGAAGACACCCCTCCATTTTTCATGTTTTTCCATGTTTTCCCCACTTTCCACCTCACCACTAAGATGCACCATGAATTTCACTTTCAATTCAAGAGTCCTACCTTTCTAAGACTCTATCACCTTATGAAACTCCCATGCAAGCCATCCAACCAATCCCCACATCCTAGGAAACAACCTAGCCAATCACTTTTCTCCATCTCACCTCTCTTTCCTATCTTTTCCTACCCATCTCCTTCCTCCCACCTTCTTTTTTCTCTCTTACTTCATCCCATCCAACCCATTTTTCTTATTCTAAGGAGCCCAAATTTTTTTTTTAGGGGGAAGACACCTCCTAAAAAAATGGTGTCTCCCCACTCTAGGACACCTAAAGAGGTAGTCACCTATCCCATCTTTCTATCTTTAATAACCTTAGCAACCCACTATTCTTAGCCATCCAAATTCCTTTGTTTTCATCCCCACCATACCTTTATCTTAGGTCACACGAGAAAATATAGGAGAAAAAATGTAAAAGGCCATAAAAAAAGCCAAAGTTGAGACATCTCTCCCTTGGGAGGAAAAAGATGCCTCCTTCACTTGGGATGAGGGCATCATTTCCTTCCACCTCTTCCATGATCTTTTTGCTCTAAACTTTCTTTCCTTTGGATTGTTGCTATGCTTTGAAGGTAAGATGCATCTTTCCCAAGACATTCCATGCCTCCCTCTTGCATTTTCCATTCTGTCTTGCACATTGAATTCTAGGTTGGTTCTTCATCACATTGTTCTCTCCTTGTTGCTTGTGTGATTGTTCCTTATTTACCTTCTTGAATTGCTTTTATTTTAAGCCTTAGATCATTGTATTCAAGTACTAGTAGTGAAAGCTAAGAGAGTGTTCAACTTAAAATCACAACAAGTTTTTGGTGCTGTTGCATAAAAACCACCAATTAGATACCCATCTGTTATAACTTATAGGGGTAAATTAGAGTTTTTGACTAAAGTTTGTAACACATACATTTTTGACCTAATGACTCAAAATTTTGATATTTTGTAGGTCCAGAGGATAATCCAAGGTAAGTATGTATTAATCATACTTTTCTATAATTTAATTAGAGCTTATCACATTTTGTAGGAAAAGAGATGGTGAACCAATGGCTGAGATACATCGGCATAAAAAAGGAAGATAAAGATCAAAGGATCATCATCAATCCAACGTGTGCTAAAGGTCATGATCATATTTAGGACAAGCAATGGAAGCAATTAAAGGATCCAAAGGTGTCCATAGTGGGTCCATGCACAAGCCATGCAAAGTCCACACCTTTGCATGGGTTTCACTTAAGCCACTTAGCTATATTCAAGCCATGAATAAGAGGACAAGATAAGGAACCAAGCCAACCACTACAATCAAGGAATTGAGACATCAAGCTAAGCCAAGAAAGCCATCTAAGCTAGCCATGAGCCAAGCAAGTAGAGCCCTCAAACTTATCCGTCAAGCCACATAAGCTAAGGTAAATGAAAGGTCATGATTGAAGGAGAGTCCAAAGAATTATCCTTGAGATTTATAAGGATATATTGAATAGAATCAAGAGACAGTTCACAAGGATAAGGTAGCATGTGGACCAATAGGAAGAGACCCATCCATTTTTTATTATTTTTCATGTTTTCCCCACTTTTTTTTCTCAATTTCCACCTTACAACTAAGATGCACCACGAATTTTACTTTCCATCAAGGAGTCCTACCTTTCTAAGACTCTCACTTTCCTAAATAGCCATCCAAACCATCCAACCAATCCCCACTTTGCAAGAAACCACCTAGCAAATCACTTTTATCCATCTCACCTTTCTTTCCTATCTTTTCCTGCCCATATCTTTCCTCCCACCTTCTTTTTTCTCTCTTACCTCATCCCACCCAACTTAGTTTCCTTATTCTAAGGAGCCTCAACAATTTTTTACAAGGGGAGATGCCTCCTCCAAAAGGAATGGTGCCTCCCCACTTTAGGACACCCTAGGCGGTAGCCCCCTATCTCACCTTTCTATCTTTAAAAACCTTAGTTAACCTCTCATCATAGCCATCCAAATTCCTTTGTTTTCATCCCCACCATACCTTTATCTGAGATCACCCTAGAAAATATAGGTGAAAAATATAAAAGGCCATCAAAGAAACCAAAGATGAGGCATCTCTCCCTTGGGAGAAAAATGACACCTCCTTCACTTGGGAGGAGGGCATCCATTTCCTTCTACATCTTCCATGATCTTTTTTCTTTGAACTTTCTTTACTTTGGGTGGTCGCTATCCTTCCAAGGTGGGCTGCATCTTTCCCAAGCCATTCCATACCTCCCTCTTGCATGTTTCCATTAAGTTTGGCATACTAAATTTTAGGTTGGTTCTTCTGCACTTTGTTCTTTCCTTGTTGCATGTTTGGATGTTCCTTGTTTACTTTGTTGAATTGCTTTTATTTGAATCCTTATACGCTTGTATTCAAGGACCACAACTCTCTTGTAGTGATAGGCAAGAGAATAGTTAAACTAAATTCACAGCAAGTTTTTGGCGCCATTGCATAAAACCACCAAATAGTTTCCTATGTGTTATAACATATAAGAGTAAATTAGGGTTGTTGATCAAAATTCATAACACATGCATTTGTGACTAAATAACTAAAAAATTTGATAGTTTATAGGTCCAGAGGCTAATATAAGGTAAGTATATGATTAATCATATTATTTTAGGATTTAATTAGAGTTTTTCATTTTTTGTAGGAAGCAAGTTGGTGATTTGACGACCGAGATCGATCAACATGAAAATGAAAGATTAAGATCAAAAGAACAATTGAAAGCTTAAAAGTAATCAATACAACATGAGATCAAGGTCAAGATAATATTTAGGACAGGCAATGGATGCAATTAAAGGAGCCAAAGGTGGCCAAAGTGGGCCCATGGACAAGCCATGTAAAGTCCACCACTTTTGCATGGGTTTCACTTAAGTCACTTAGCCATATTCAAGCCATGAATAAGCTAAGGGTGTCCTTTTCCTTCCACCTCTTTCATGTTCTTTTGCTTTGAACTTTCTTTCCTTTGGGTGGTTGCTATCCTTCCTTTGGGTGTTTGAGTCATCCACATTAAATTTTAGATTAGTTCTTCATCAGCTTGTTCTTTCCTTGTTGGTTGTTTGATTGTTCCTTGTTTACCTTGTTGAATTGCTTTTATTTGAAGCCATAGATCCTTGTATTGAAGGACCACAATTCTCTTGTAGTGACATTCAAGAGAGTGTTCAACATAAAATTACAACAAGTTTTAGGCACTATTGCCTAAAAACCACCAAATTAATTACCCATGTGTTATAACTTATAGGAGTAAATTAGGGTTTTTGACCCAAATTTGTAACACATGCATTTTTTACCTAATGACTCAAAAATTTTGATATTTTGTAGGTCCAGAGGCTAATCCAGGATAATTATATGATTATTCATATTTTTTTAGGATTTAATCAGAATTTCTCACTTTTTTTAGGAAGTGAGATGGTGATCCGATGGTCGAGATTGATAGGGATGAAAATGGAAGATTAAGATCAAAAGATCAAGTTAAACCTAAAATTTATCAATATAACATGAGATCAGGTTCAAGATCATCTTTAGGACAAGCAATGGATGCAATTAAAGGTTCCAAAGGTGTCCAAAGTGGGCACAAGCCATGCAAAGTCCACCACCTTTGCAAGGGTTTCACTTAAGTCACTTAGCCATATTTAAACCACAAATAGGAGGACAAGCTAAAGAGCCAAGACAACCACTAAAACTAAGGAATTGAGCCATCAAGCTAAGCCCAGAAACCTATATAAGCCAGCCATGAAGCCAAGCCAATGGAGCTCTCGAACTTAGCCGTCAAGCCACATAAGCTAAGGTAAGTGGAAGGCCATGATTGGTGGAGAATCTGAAGAATTATCCTTGAGATTTGTGGGGATATTTTGAAGATAATCAAGAGAAAATTCACTAGGATAAGGTAGCATGTGGACCAATAGGAAGAAACCACTCCATTTTTTTTTAATGTTTTTTCATGTAATTCCTCCTTTTTTCTCACTTTCCACCTCACCACTATGATGCACCACGAATTTCACTTTTCATTTAAGAGTCCTACCTTTATAAGAATCTCTCACCTTGCTAAACTCTCATCCAAATCATCCAACCAATCCCCACTTTGTAGGAAACCACCTAGCCAATCACTTTTCTCTATCTTGCCTTTCTTTCCTATCTTTCCCACCCATCTCTTTCCTCCCACCCTCTTTTTTGTCTCTTACCTCATCCCATACAACCCACTTTCCCTATTCTAAGGAGCCTCAATGATTTTTGATGGGGGGAGATGCCTCGTCCTAAAAAAATGGCATCTCCCCACTTTAGGACACCCAAAGAGGTAGCCACCTGTCCCATCTTTTGCTCTTAAAAAACCCTAGCTACCCACTCATCTTAACCATTCAAATACCTTTGTTCCCATCCCCACCATACTTTTATCTTGCATCATCCTAGAAAATATAGCAAAAAAGAATATAAAGGACCATTAAAAAAAAAAAGAAGACTAAGTTGAGGCATCTCTCCTTTGGGAGGAAAAAGATGCCTCCACTTGTGAGGAGGGCTTCCTTTTCCTTCCACCTCTTCCATGATCTTTTTGCTTTGAAATTTATTTCCTTTGGGTGGTTGCTATCCTTCCAAGGTAGGCTACATCTTTCCCAAGCCATTCCATGCCTGCCTCTTGTATGTTTCCATTGAGCCTTGCACATTAAATTCTAGGTTGGTTCTTCATCATTTTGTTCTTTCCTTGTTGCTTTTTATTTTTATTTATTTTTATATATATTCCTTATTGACCTTATTGAATTGATTTTATTTGCATAAAACCACCCAATTTGTTTCACATGAAATCACAACAAGTTTTCATTGTCATTGCATAAAACCACTCAATTAGTTACCCATGCAGTATAACTTATAGAGGTAAATTAGGGTTGTTGACCAAAATTTGTAACACATGCATTTTTAACCTAATGACTCAAAAATTTGATATTTTTAGGTCCAAAGAATAATCTAAACAATTATATCATTAATTACATTTTGTAGGATTTAATTGGAGTTTTTCACTTTCTGTATGAAGCAAGATGTTGATTCGACAGCCAAGATCTATCAGGATAAAAATGGAACATCATGATAAAAACATAGATTCAAAGGGTAAAAGTGTAATGACTCCAATTTTGTAATATTGAAATTCCAAGTTTAGCAATGAAAAGTTCAGTTTTTAAAGAAAAGGGAATTTTAGTCATTTCACCATTCACCTTGACTGAACCCAGAAATTTGGTCCTAAAAGTGTTCCATTATATTCGTCTCAAAAAAAGGAATCCAACAAGACCAAAATCACCCAAAACGGAGTTAAAATGAGTAAGATATGGCCCTTTGAAGTTAAGGGGCAAAACTGTAAATTTCACAAAAACGACTTAACCAGAAAAACACAGGTGCCCGTTTTGATACTGGCACCCCGTCATCTTCAACCTCTAGAGGGTTCTAGAACGGTGGTGATTTGGGGAGAAATCACTGCCATTCTGGAGGTTTCTCCACCGCTATTCAAAGGCGGTGAGAGCCCCCTCCAGAACCCTCTCTTAGCTCTATAAATAGAGCTCTTGGGTGCCTCTAATGGCAGCCCAAAATGCTGGAGAAAAACCATCATGGAGCAGTGACCAAAAGGGGAAAATGTGGAGAGAAAACCAGCCACGAAACAGGTATGCTCAAAAACTCCCCAAACCCATCTCACCCATAGTCCTAGGCTCAGTTTCCCTAGGTTTTTGCATGAAAAACCATGGAGAATAGGCCTCTAGGGAGTCACCAAGGACCCTGAGACGTCCCCAGGGCCGCACTGGTTCCTCAAGGATGAACCAGGGCATCCCAAGGATGCCCCGGTCCCCCAACGACGGAAACGCCCCTATCTGGACGAGACGCATCGAACGCGTCTAAGAGGAAACCAACGGGCGCGTCTGTGGACGCACCCGCTAAAGAGGAAGACGAGTTGAGGAGTGCCGCGCATTTACAGACGCGCCCACTGAGGCGCACGCCACAGACGCACAGCGCGCTAGTAGAATGTCGACTTTGGTTACATAAGGAAGCTGGGGCGCACGTTGTAGACGCGCAGCGCCATAGCATTCCGTCGTTTTATCTTTAAAACTCTATGTACATACGACACTAAAACGCTTATAACTTGAGATCTAGAGCTCCGATTGAGGCGGCACAAAAGGCGTTGTGTCTGTGTCTATGACACAGACATATCTAAACCATAAAATCCCTGATCAAGGCCCAATCAAAGGAGGGCATGAACTTTAGAATAGGATGGTGGCGCGTGGCCACTAGAACTTTGGAAAACTGAGGATACCAAGGCCCAATTAGGACCTTAGGACACCCATAGACATAGGGATGGACCCCTAATACCTAAGTAATACGACCCAACTACTCTAAACCCATAAAAGATAGGCTAAACTAACCTTGAGTCCCCAAACCATGTTCAGGAGCGTACGAGGACAAAAGGGTTAACGCGACCTAGCCAGGTAGGTGCTCTATCACTATTAGATTCTTTTAAAAGATCTATTATTGTTTTGAGAACATATGTTATAAGTATATGACTTGTTTAGCATGACCGAGTATCCCTAGGTACCCGGGGACCACACGGCGACGAGGTCGTGGGCATAGTTGGGCCCTATGGCTTGAGGATTTACTTGTATTGCATATGTCATGACATGAGGTTGGTCGACCATACCATATATCCAGGAGTTGGATTCAGTTGAGCATCTTATGCATATCATTATGTTTATGATATATGATACTTTTGACTTGGATTATGCTATTCTTTAAGTCGTTAGTATTTCAATTCGACAGTGGTTTTTAATATCGATATTGAACGTGGTTGTTCGAACATGCACATGTTTTTAAGAGCATATGATTTTAAACATAGCATGCATTGCAAAACTAGTAGTGATAGACTCCTACTGAGTATAGTATATACTCAAGCTATCCTTAACATTTTTCAAGAGAGTTCCACTCACAAATAGAAGACGTCTCAGGAGATATTAGTACTATGAGCAAGTGAATAAACAAAGGAAACAACTATGCATGTGAGTAAACTCTCTACCCTTTGGACATGTATTTGTATTTATTTACAGTTGGACTGTGTGCTGTGACTAGATAAACCTGGGGAAAAACATTTATGATTTCTGAAGGTTTTCAATAACTACTTTGATTGTTGTGAAATAAAATGACACTCGGGGTTTTCAAAATGAGTTTAAAACAAAAGATTTTCTGTTGCATTGCATGGTTTTCATAAAACAGTTTTCAAATAGGGATGCATCCCGCCTTAGGAATTTAGATCTTGCATTTAAAAATGCATGGGAAAACCCGGGTCATCACAAGAACAACATCAACCAAAGGAGTAAATCTAATAAATGAGCATGTAAAGAAGCTAGTTAAACCAATTCCTATCTATGCTATTTGTAGTTTTCCTGTAAGTGGGTAATTAATTAGTTGTAATATTATGCAGGGTCAAATCCATAGGGAGGATATAGTGCAACAACTAGTAAAGCACTAAGGTATTCTAAACTAATGAACTCAAAATAATGAAAAAATTGAAGAATATGATGGTTATAAAATCAATGGATGAGATAAAAATGTATTTTGGAATGAAAGGGGATAAAGGTGAGTGGGTAAAGAAGATAATCTAGGAAGGAAAGAGATAGAAGAGAAAGGGAGAAAATAAAGAAAGGGAGGTGGGAAATAGAAAGCATCGGGAAGTAGCCATCTAACTCTTTGGTGGTGTGGTGGAAGTTCAAAAAATTTGAAACAAAAGAGGACTGTTGGATAGATGGAGAACATCTTTCCTCCTTAGGGTTTTACTTTTAAATCTCAAAGAATGGATGGTGGTCAGGATTCAAGATCACCTACCAAAAATTAGTTCCACCACATACTATTTCTCTTACAGCTCAAGAATTGAATCAAAAGTACAATTACCTTCTGAAAACATGGTTTCTTTGAAAATTTAATTTAGAAATTGTTAAACTTTAAAAAACTAGGCACACTACTATACAGGAGGCTTGTAATGTCGGTAAAAAAGTTTAAAATAAGTTGGTTATAAAATGACTTCTATCGAGCCACTTCAAAAGTCACTGGCTTTTGAAATTGTTAAAAGTCCATGAATTTTTAAAGTTGTTTAGCTAAATGACTTCAAAAGTCCCTGACTTTTAAAGACGTTTATATAAACGACTTTAAAAATCATTCTTCAAAAGTACTTGACTTTTGAAGTAATTTAGCTATAGGATCTCAAAAATCCATTTTTTTTTTCATTTTTCACATTGCGATCACTACCTGTACACATTAAATATAACACCTGACATAATTTTCTTACAATCTTTATACACATGAAAAAGAAACATATATTCACTTCCACATTGGGTACAAAACATCCAAATTCATCATTATCCATCCATATCTATCTTGAAAATCATAAAAGAAACTACAACACATACATACACTACAACATCCACATTCACTTACATTCACTTTCACATTGGATACAAAACATCCAAATTCATCATTATCCACCCACATTTGTCTTGAAAATGCTTCATAAAAGAAGCCACAACACGCGCATTCCCTACAACATCCACATTCATTTCATTTGTAAATTTGTACACATTCGCATTTACTTTCACACTCTAATTTACCATCATTCATCATTCTATAAAATTTATGTAATTAAATGAATATAATGAAACCAACCCCCATATTCACTTCATTTAGAAGATCCAAATTCACTTCATCCAAACTTACTCATTTACTCCCACAATCCAAGTTTTCACTCATTCATTACTTAAAATAAAAAAAAATATATATATTAAAGAAAATAATGCAAAGTAAAAGACACACATGCTAGTGAATAAAAGCAAAAACTTTATTATGTATTTGACATTCATATAGTTATTCCAAGTGTTCTAATTGAAACTGAGTACATACTCAGTCCATTCACTTCAAATTTGTTGAGGTTTATTTTAACATAACTCTTCTTGTTTGCCCACTCAAAAAGCACTATAACCTATAATACAACATATTTAATTTAGGTCACATTCATTTTGTTGGATCCATAAAAAATTGCAAAAAATATAAGATTATGAAACGTAAAAAGTGTCTTACCTTTCTTAATTAGGAGACACCAACACCATCAAATATTAGTGCCCTCATATATCTTAGCACATAGTACCTAAACTCCTAATCAAACTATTGTCTAGGGCATTGTGCAACAAGGATAACAAAAAGAATCCATAAATATGAAATGTAGTATTGTAAGTTTAATTACTGGTAAAATAGAATAAATAACTATTTTCTATACCTTGACATTCTTCTAAGTGAGTTTTAGTGGTTCTAGTCTTAGCCATTAGTAGCCCATCTTAACCATGCTTTACAAATTTAAATTTCAAATGCATTATAGATGAATAACAAATTATTTATCTACATGTGATATATGAAAAGAATTAAATCTTACTTATTTATAATTTTTGCAAAGGTGGGACAGATGTATGATCCACAAGAATAAAAAAAGAAAGTTTGCCCACCATGCACATCCAAAAAGAGCAGCATCCAATGAGCCCTATATACATAGTCGTATGAATTGTAATTAAAGTTGATAATCCCTAAGTATATGATAAGTTGGCAAGAAAAGAAGAAAATTAAAACTTACTAGCTATTATAGGAAATCATTAAGCCCTATCCCTCAGAGCAACGAAAGAAGTCTGGTAAAATATTGTCAACACACCTCTCCATCAGCCATTGCTCTAATGCTTCATAATTGATGTCGTGGTCAAGGAATTGGTAAAGTATATTTTCAACCTCAAAAAGGTTAGTTGCATCATTCGATAAGTTGCATAAAAGAAATAATTATTACCTATACCATGAAAATATAACATATAATGTCAAATATTTTTATAAGCAAATATGTGCATATAGCCCATGTAGGAGACAATGTGAGGGTGCTCAAGTTGATTCTATGGAAAACTTGTAATAGGTCCTCTACCATAAGTGGCACTTCAACAATATCATTGGTAAGCACTCCCTCCTTAATTCATATGGGTTGATTGCCCTATCTTTATTGACGACACCGTAGGTTTACCTTAGGGATTGAGGTGTGTTAGGTGGGACTTCCACACAATCCTTAAAAGACTATTATGAAAGATGTAAAAAAATTTAACTAAATAATATTAATCAATGACTTAATTTATGACAATAAAAAACAAACAAACATATATACAAGTACCTACTCCATTGTTGCAACAGTAGGTGATGGTTCAATAGTGGGTGACAATGATGGTGCATGTTGTAGTTGATTAACCATATAAAGTCAATAAACAATTAAATTGAGGTCTCTAACTAAAAATTATTGATGAGAAATGTAGAATGATAAGATATATACCATGTACTCCATGGAAACTAGTGACTTTGGCCAAGCGATGTGACATATAATTGCTTGTCCAATGGTTATAATATTTTCCATTTCTAAAGGGAAGGGTAGGCTGACATTAACATCCAAAGCCATGGTAATGGACACTCGCTTAGTATGTGGAAGCATACTAATTCAGTGTAAAATGGTTGATTCATGCTCATAGTGTGAAATAACAATCACGATGCTCTACCAAGAATCTAGGGCTAACATGCATTGATGCACTTGCAAATTAGGAATACAATAGAGAGGTTGAGATAAAGAATTATTATAGAAGGACAATGAAAGTTTCTAGTTTTGTTTATATATTACCTCCTTGGCTAGAATTTCTTTTTTCAGGGGTTAGGAATCCTTCATGAACTTCTTCAATTGAAGAATTGTAGTTAGCATTTGATGGAGATACATGGGCGTTGCAAGAATTATGTGCAAGGGATTGAGAAACTATCATCAAAGCTCCCTCACACAATTGGCTAAATATATCCGTTTTAATTTTCTCAACCAACTCATTGTAGGCCTCTTGATCTTGAACTGTAGGTTAACCTTTACCAAAGAATTCAGAATGAACAATACCGCACCCCATGCCCTTAACTTGACTAGGGTGGTCCTTCTTATTGAGCATAGTCCTCTACAAGATGTCATCATTGGCAATAGCCCTGCTTACAACCCTTGCACATGTGCTTTCATGCTTACATCCCCTGCATTTGAGAATGTTTGGTTAGTATGGCCCACTGAATGTGCCATCTTCCAGAGGATAGAGCGATCAATGGGTTCTGTAGTCCCAGCTTTCTTTTACTGTCAACCAAGACACTATAGTGAGAGAACAAAATGTATATAGCCATAATAGCATTAATTTGAAAGGAATAAATTGTCATAGATGCTTACTTCACATACTTCTAAATGAGCATAGCCCAACTTGGACAGGTGGTGCTACATATAAGTTTCATACACATTTCTTCCTCTTGCACTCTTTGCTTTTACATTTATACATATGTAATCAAGTGTAATAATAAGATGTTTCATGCAATTAATTAAATGAAACATCATTTTTGCAGATACCTCAAATTTCTCGAATGTGAGGCTCTATACAAATGCATTCCACATGTCTTAGTCAATGACGTCAGAAAAAATGGCAGACACTATGTATATCCTAGATGGATAATTGACATATGGTGCTATGTAATTGTGAACAAGGTAGTTCTTTCACTGTCTCCGTTGCTCACTAGCTCCTTGTAAAGCACACATCTTCTTCTACTCTAGCATGTCAAAGCTAGTCTACAAAGAACAAAACAAAGTACTATATTTGAAAATAAGGTATGTATAATTATATAATGCATCTTATTAATGTTTATCTACCTTCACCATTTCCCATATTGAATATTTTTCCGAGGATGCCACAAGTCTCCAATCATCAATTTTAATAGGAACCATGCTTCTTATTGTGGAGCAGAGAAAACTATTAAAGAGGGTGCACTCTCACCTACCTCTTGCCCCCTACTATTGTATTAGATAGTTTCGTTAATTTCCTTTGACTTTCTCTTGACAACCTTTCTGTCATTGTTCACCCTTTGCCCTTTCTCTTTTGAGTAGTGCTCATGGTGGCCTCTTGTTTGTACTCTTCATTTGCCCCATATTCTTCATTTAGATATTGTTCATGTTCCATCATTACTATCTAATACAATAGTAATGATGGAATAAGAACACTATGATATTAGAACAATGAGATAAAGAAAGGCCATGCAATCCATTTAAGAAAACAAACTGATATGACATGGGTGGCAAACAAACCGAAAGCAAATCAAATAAAATATGCATGAAAATAGAAACTTTCTAAGTATAGATGCTTCTAAACTTGTACTTTCCTAAAACTAAACCTAGAAATTAACCAAACCATTCTGAAGATGCAACAACTTTAAGCAGTGTTAACTAGCATGATTGTAGCAATCATATAGCCCATGTATATACACATTCATTTGCACTCATATAAACATGATTGAAACAATTTAGCTTCATGTACGCAACTACTATAGTTTGACAATCAAGAGATGCATCTTAAAACCTTCACTATGTTCTTGTTCAAACCCATAGCAACTAGCATTAAAGTCTCCATGTTCTAGCATACACATGCATCATTGTTTACTCATTTTTTATACTTGAAAAGTGCATCAGTTTTCAACAGAAACAAGCTTGTATTTGCTTTAGTTTTAGTCCATATATATTCTTACGAACTTAGTTACCACTTTTTCTCAAGCACATACACACACCCATCTTTTGTTCTTAAACACAACTAGGTGAAATGGAGTTATTCATTCTAAAGTTACTCAATGGAATTTCTTATATATTTAATGGTGTTTCTTATACATTCATAAGAAAGGGTTTAAACATACATCAGTGAAGATAATCAAATGTGACAACATTACAACATGAATATATTAAAAATATACTAATCCAATTTTACAAATTCAATTAACTTGTCTACACTACTCAACTAAGAGAGAGTGCTACAAGTTTTTAATGTATGGTTGATTCTTGATGCCTAAATTGGTAGTTTAATTGAATAATAGCCAATGTTTACATACTAATTTTAACTTGTAGAGGTGCCACTAGATATATGCGGGTTTTACTAACACTTTTTCATAAAATATTTTTCCAATTGTGGGGCCCCAAGTTTGAAAAACTATTTAGTAAACAAACAGCAAAAAACATTTTTCGTGAGAAGACATTTAGAAATCCCGAGTGTCAATTTTTTTTTATATAAAAATCAGGATTTCATAGAAATGAGCACTACATTTCTATAGAAAATCTAATAGTCTCCTCTATTTTTTGGACTTACGCATGCGAATGAGATGTCACTAATAAATATAGTTTAAGTCAAATAATAATAAAGGAGACTTTGTCTCCATCCATTCACATAAACATACAATATCTAAATGTGTATAATAAATCAAGTAATAACTGAACTGAAAGATGAGTTCAAGACCAAGATCAATCCAGTCATAGCCACACCAACATAATTTCAATTTATATGTCCAAATGTAAATAAAGTAAAAGTCATATTGCGTCAAAGTATTACATCAATTTACAAAATTATTAACTATATTGTAAACTTGCCTGATATACCTTCTATGTCCTTCTCATGAGATCTCTAGCACAATCATCTACTTCTCTATCGTATTTCTTTAAACTCTATAAAATATGATGGATAAGAGCAGTATAATAAAACACTTAAATATCATTCATGCTTTACAAATCAATGTCATGCTAAACCAATTCAATTTATTAGATTCAATATCCATGTGTGTTGTTTCAAGGGTAATAATAATAACCTTTTTAAGGTATTTTACAAAATATGAGTAGTCACCACAACTCATGTCATGCATCGTCTCATAAGTATACTCATTCGAACTAAGTAATGAATTGTCAACAGAATCAGTAGATGAAAAACTGTTAAATCGTGAAATGGTTAAATACAATTAATGTATCTCAATAAGTGTATATATATATATATATATATATATATATATATAACACCATTTGAACTTCCTTGAGGTCTCCCAAGCGTAAAACCACTTGAAATCTGCACCTCTTGTGTTATTGCACTATACATATACAAACCTCAACATAATGGACCCTCTATGCAATGGATAAGACCCAATCAAGTCCTAGCTATCATGCCTATACCGAGCTGATACACTCCCTACATGGTGCAAGCAATGGGTACATGTGCTTTAGACCATGACATAATAATACTAGGCATTGTATTCCCTCCATAACATAATAATACTAGGCATCATCACATGCCAATATAACATATAAAACCATAGAAATCCATGCACCAATGAAATCACGCAAGTCAAATCTCAATGAATGATGTAGCTAAGTAAAACCAACCCTCACAATGGTTGAGTTTTGAGGATTCCACACTCCTTGTTTATTATGTACACAAAGTGAAAATAGAAGTTCCAGTCTGGTGCATGTCATGTCATACATTAAACTATCTACAGCCTGAGCATACAACTTAGATTCCACAACTAGTCTATCCTCATCATTTGAGCTTGTCATATTGTTACTTAATTGTGTGTCCTTATATTTTGGTGAGTCCATGGGTTTCTCTCAAGGACTGTATTAATATACGATTATTAAGAAAATTTACGTTTTTAAGCTTTCTTGTCTCTCTCAATCTTAGTGCAAAAAATATAAGAGGCTTCACCCAAACATTTCATTTCAAACCGAGTTTTAAACTATTCTTTTATTCTAACAATTATAATCTATGATAAGTACGATAGCATTGGCTTAGTGGCTGTTTTAGTCCTTTAAAGCACGCTCTACCTTCGGGAGCTTCACTTTGAAAGGTCTCATGAGCATCCATAACGATCTCTTCCTCTAGGTCACCATTGAGTAAGGTCGTTTTAACACTTTTTCAATGTAACCATTGCCATCAAAATTGAATTGAAGTATTTCTAGATGTCGAAGAGAAAGTCCCTTAATAATAGATGCCTTCAAACTGAGAAAAGTCTTTAGTAATCAACCTAGACTTATACTTCTCAACTGAACCATCGAACTTCAGTTTCTTTTTGAATATCCATTTACAAACTATGGATAACCTCCTTCATGCAAGTCATCATATACCCATTCTTGATTTTTTTTTAATTGAATATTTTTCCTCTTGGGTGGTATCAAGCCATTTATATGCATCATTAGCATTTACCACATGGAATAGCTTAGAGAAAGTTCTGCTATTGTAACATCCTCTTCCAATTCCCCTAACATCACTAAGTGATTTCTGAGAGAAATATAAAAAAGTTATCTCTCTCTCTCTCTCTCTCTCTCTCTCTCTCTCTCTCTATATATATATATATATATCTATCTAGTTACATAATGGGCCTTAGAAGTCAATTTATGATTTAAGTTGGATCACTAGATTTCTCCTTAAGTTTGCTACTTTGAATAGTTCAATATTTTTAACTAGAACTCTAGGGTATATGTCATTTTTTAGAAATTGACTATCTCTACTTTCTATGACTCTTATTGACCCATCATATTGATATACTTAAATTCACCTATGAGTTCACTTGCAACAACCAAGGAATCAAATATCAATATGGTACGAAGAAGATAATTTTCTCTAGTTCAATTAGACTCCTTAAAAGTGGCAATAAACTAAGTAAAAAAACTTTTAAGGACCTTTTTAAGGAATAAAATGCATTCAAGTGGCCCTAAAATGAACCCTCAAACACTAATTGATTTAAATTGGTTCTTAATATGTGGACATACATAATTTCATTTAGAAAATAATAGCAGGGAAGAGCACAAAATCTTAAACCCATCTAAACGGTTGATTTTTTCTTAAATGGACATTATGAAAGCAATGACCTATGTGGGAGAATTAACAATCAACTCATGCTTAGAATCATGTAGCAATTAAGAATTTGATGAATAATTATGCATGACTTGTTGTGCATTTTGTTTTTCCTAGAATCCAATGCCTACTTCTTGGCCATCACCCAACAAACAAAGGGCTTTAGTTCTCCTCTTCGTATTGAGTGAGATGATTGGCTCTTGGATCTCTGATTTGAGCTGTTGTCTTCTCTGACGACGGCCTACAAACTTTGGCACCCAAAACCGTTCTTCTTCTCCTCACCAGTGTAACCCATCTTCTTTAGTGCACAAGGCTTCTCTCCTTCTTTTCTCTTTCCTCCCTCTTTTCTCAAGAATAGACCTATGGTCTGTTTTCATTTGAATCACTTAAGTAGGAGAGGGTGCCAATATCAATTTAGCCCCCTCAAGCAAATTTCTTTTTTTCTTTTACTAAAATGTTCTTCGTATTCAAAGATCGATAATTTCTCCATTCAATTCCAACTTTAGTTCTCTTTATGTCCAATTCGTTTTTCTGAGTACAATCCAAATTATAAGGTTTTGAGGGCTTCAATTAGGTGTCTTTGAAAAGGTCAATCCTATGGAACCTAAACATGAAAAATTTTCAATTTGCATTTATCAA
The DNA here is from genome assembly GCA_035236585.1 of Warburgia ugandensis. Lineage (NCBI taxonomy): Eukaryota > Viridiplantae > Streptophyta > Magnoliopsida > Canellales > Canellaceae > Warburgia > Warburgia ugandensis. Next base: position 58,789,332 of record CP141128.1, read on the forward strand.
AATTAATTCACAATCATTTGAAATGGAATTTAAAAATTAGGATTATTACAATAACTAAGTTTCACATGCTTTATCTATTTAAAAATTAAGATAGTACATGTAAATCATCATTTGCATTAATTCATTTCTATCGAAATATAGCAATTATTTAGTTTTTCAAGATATAGCAATCTTAATCCACCTACTTGATATTGACCATTCCGATTTACCAATGTCTTCCAATGATTGATTTGAACATTGATCAATGGTTTAAATAACTAAACCAAGCTTCTAAACTATGGTACATTGCTGATATGGGATACATACATATAACAATACTAATCAGTCTTCTAAATTAAAGGTTTAGTTATGACTAGTCTTTCAAACTATACTAAGATGGTATTAGAATCCACTTGTTCAAGTGTCTGGATCCATAGATTGTCATTTAAATCTTATTCTTCAACTATAGGTTGTACATATCAATGTCTATTGACCATTGATCTAATTTGATTCGTTCTAGATATATGAATTTCATTTATACTGACAATCTAATGTAAATCAACAACCATGATCTAGGTATTGATGGTCTAATTCTACATTTTCAAACAATCTTATAGTTGAATTTGATTTATTATGTAAAAATAGTAACTTTGTGTTTTGAATTTGAGTTTTCGAAGGTAATCTGATAGTTATCAGTTGTCAAAAATTCAAATCTCACAATTTAATGTAAGATCAACAGATATCGTAACCTAATTTCCTAATGAAATGTTTTAAGAGTAGACATCTAATAATATTCTTTAACTTAAATAAGGTTAATAATTACCAAAATTTCACAATTTTTTTATTTATTCATTATGTGCACAAATTAAAAATCAAACTTTGAAGCAATTATGTGAAGAATTTAATTGGATTGCTCCAATTAGATGTTAAATAGATTGCCAAAAAGTGTCAGATCATTGTTGGATCATAGCAACGTGACTCGATCACAACCATCTAGATCAATCATAAAACATCTACATTCCACTGGTCATAGACTACATAGGTATATGATCAGGGTTTATCTTAAATCTGTCATCCATTCTCTAAGTTAGTGATCTAATGGTTTATATTTATCTTACAAATCAGATAGCTCTATTGGTGGATAATCTAGGTCAAAAGAGTAAAATCCAATAGTTTATGGTGGTTTGACTTAGTATTTTAGAGTTTGATTTTATACTGAAAGTGTTCAGGTCTAAGCTTAAGATCATGATTGGATTATCGAAGATTTTGATTTGATAATTTTGTTCATGATCCATCGATTTTGAGTAATCATATTTGTTATTGGTGGTTAAAACTCAATGATCAAAATTTTGGAAAGGTTGTTGGAGTTCTGATCATTGACCATCAGTATGCATAGTTATAGATCAATGATTCTCATTTACTCTGTTACTTTTTTCTAGTCTGGATCTTTGAAAATTTTGATTCATTCTATCAATTTAGGATGGGGAACCTACTAATAATGTCATATCATAAATCATGCACTACAAAATATTGTTTACACAATAAAAAAGGTAAGTTTCTAACCATAACCATGCACAAATTCTTCAACTATGCATATATATATGTATGAGACAAACAAAGGGATACTAACCAACACTCAAAAATCCATATCAACTACGAATATGTGAATTTCCTTGATCAAACAATAGATAATTGATGTGTTCTAAATAGTACTCACAAGTGCAAAGTAGTATGATTTCACGCAAGTGAGGTCAATATCATGAGGAAGCTCACAAACTTGTATTCAGTTGGAGTCTATTTAGATTACTCATCCTAGCCAAAGAAAGATTGTATTTTGATTTATTCTAGGAATTAAAAAAATATGGGATTAGAAACATGCAGAAAATTAAGAACTTAAACAAAAAGGAAACTTCTAAAAATAATATTAGAAACTTCTAAGAATGGAATTAGAAACTAACATGCATTCAAGAAAGGAAACTAATGCAAAACTAGAAACATGAATATAGAATTAACTTGCTAAAATTAAAACTTCTACAGCTAAAATTAGAAGCTTCCTAACAATTAACAATTCAACTAAATTTGAACAATGAACGCTAATGAACTCTAAACATTCAATCAAATTGGTCAATGAATAAAATCTTAACTAAGCATGCATGATAAGGAGAGTGCACATGAATCATAACTTCATTTACTATTTGTAAAGTCCTTACAAGAATAGTGCTCAGCATTCAATACAAGAGAATCACTTCTATCTTCAATCTCTAATGTTATCTACTGATGACTAATAGATAGAATGCATATGAACCCAAAGAGAATCAAAGAGAGAATGAAAGCAAGGACAAATTCTAAGGACAAGCAAAGAAGATGAAGCATGATGGTAACATGCAACAAAATAAGGCAAGCAAATAGTGAAAATCAAATAATAACTAACTTGGAATAAGATGATCCAAAGGTTACTCTCTCTTGGCTATCACTATAAGAGATTGACTGCGTCTGGATGAAGAAGAACTAGAGCAAAAGTAGATGCATAACAATAAGGAAACTCACCTAGGCATCTTGTGCGTGAATGAAGGGAACAAAAATATTGTAATGAGATAAACAAAGATGCATGGAAAACTAGCCTTGAAGGTGTGAGGAACTCCTTTGAAGATTGCATGGTGAACCTCCAAAGAAAGATGCATACAAAACAAACTCTGCTCTCCTCTATGTTTTTAACATATATCATCATCATCAAGACCTTATGCCAATTAGGGGCTAGCCACATGAATCTTGTTCCTCCATTCCCCTTTATTAAGTACCATGGCTTCATTTCGTCCCAAAGTTTTTAAATCTTTTTCACTACTTCTATCCACATTCTTTTGGGCCTCCTGCCCTTTTAGAACCTTCTACTTGCATTGCTTCACTCCTTCTAGTTGGTGATGTTTTTGGTCTTTGTTAGACATGTCCAAACCATCTAAGTCTAATCTCCCTCATTTTATTACCTATTGTGCTACCCCTATGTTTCCTCTAATGTTTTCATTCTTAAGTCTATCCTTTCTTGTCTTGTCACTCATCCATCTCAGCATCCTCATTTCTACTATGCTTAGCCTATGAACATGATGTTCTTTAACTGCCCATCACTTTGATCCATAGAGCATGCCGGGCCTTGTAGCCATCTTATAGAATTTTTCTTTTAGTTTGAGTGGCAACCATTGATCACATAAAACTCTAGATGGACATCTCCATTTATTCCTACCCACTTGGATTCTTTGGGTAACTTCCCTCTCAATCTCTCTACTCACATGAATCATCAATCCTAAGTATTAAAAGTGGTTTTTTATGGGGACTTCTTGGTTATCAATCTTTACTGATGCTCCACTCCCACTCCTCTCCTTACTAAAATTGCATTCCATATACTATGTCTCAATCCGGCTGATTTTAAATCTTTTAGGTTCTAATGCTTCTCTCATAACTCTAGATATGGGTTTACACCCTCCCTTGTCTCATCAACTAAAACTATATCATCTACAAATAGCATGCACCATGGAATATGCTCATGTAAATGTTTTGTTAACTCATCCATACTCAATGTGAAAAGGTATGGGCTTAATGCCAATCCTTGGTGCAATCCTACAGTGATAGGAAAATCACTGGTATCTCTACTAGTGGCCTTAACATTTGTTAATGCTCCCTCGTACATATCTTTAGATGTATCTATATACCCTCATGAAACCCCTTTCCCAGCCAAAACCCTCCATATTAACTCTCTAGGGACCCTATCATAAGCTCTCTAAGTCAGTAAATACTATGTGGAGGTCCTTCTTCTCTCCCTATATTTGTTGTTCAAATTGTCTTAGTATGAAAGTAACTTCCATGGTAGACTTCCCAGGCATGAAACCAAACTGGTTCTCTGATACACTTGTCTCATGTCCTAGCCTCTTCTTAATCACTCTTTCAAAAAGTTTAATAGTGTGGCTCACAAGTTTGATCCCTCAATAATTAGTGCAGCTCTATATGTCTCCTAGATTCTTATAAATCGGTACAATAGAGCTCTTCCTCCATTCATTTGGAATTTTCTTTGATTTTATAATCTTGTTGAACAACTTGGTCAAACAAACTACTCTACTATCTCCCATATACTTCCAAACCTCTAATGGTATACCATTGGGCCCTAAGGCCTTTCTTGATTTCATCTTTTCAAGGCCTTTTTCACTTTAGGTATTCTAATGTTACAGTCGTATCTATAATGCCCAATGCTATTTAGGTTTACAGAATTTTAATCCCCATATTTTGGGGGAAATTGTCATTTAGTAATTTTTGAAAGTAACTTTCCCACCTTTGTTTAATCTTGTCATCTTTGGCGAATACCCTTTGCTCATCACTTCTAATGCACTTAACATGGTTTAAGTCTTTACCCTTCTGTTGTCTTATTTTTGCAAGTTTAAACATATCTTTCTCACCTTCTCTTGATTCTAGTGTATTATATAGATCATCATATGCCTTAAGTTTAACCTCACTTACTATTCTCTTAGAAACCTTTTTAGTATTCTTATACTATTCATAGTTTTCATTATTTCTAATCTTTTGCCATGTCTTAAAACATACCCATTTTTCTTTAAAAACTTTTTGCACTGTTTCACTCCACCACCAAGTTTTCTTTACTAATTGCCTTTTACCTTTAGATACTCCTAGGACATCTTTTGCCACTTTCTTAATGGACTCAGCCATATTAATCCACATGACATTTACTTTGGTTTCATTGTTCCAGTTTCCTTCTACCATTAACTTATTTGTGAGTGAGGTTATTTTCTCCCCTTTTAAGTTCACCACTTAGTTTTTGGATACCCATTAAGTTCATTTCCTTTCTTCCTTCTTTTAATGTAGATATCCATAACCATTAACCTATGTTGTGAGGTTAAACTCTCACCGGGTATGACCTTATAATCCTTACACATTGATCTTTTAGTATTCCTAAGTATCAAAAAGTCTATTTGGCTTTTATGGATTCTACTTTTAAAGGTTATTAAGTGTTCATCCCTCTTCTTAAAGAATGTGTTTACAAGGTCCAGGTTATATGCCAAAGAAAAATTGAGGATAACTTCTCCTATCTCATTTCATTCTCCGATACCATACCCTCCATGTACTCTATCATATCCTTCCATTTCTTTCCTGCATGGCCATTTAAGTATGCTCATGTGTTGGGAATTTCTTTAACAACTCCCTCCATATCTTCACAAAACTGTCTCTTGATTATGTCTTCTAACCCTACTTGTGCTGTGTATGTACTTATAACATTTATGATCTACTCTCCTAGAATAAGTTTTATTAGTATAATTCTATCACTGGTTCTTTTAACATCTACAACTTTATCCTTTAATCCTTTATCCAACACATTCCAACACAATTTTTGTTATTAACCTTTCCTACGTATCAGAGCTTATACCCTTCAATTTCTCCAGTTTTAGCCTCTTTCCACTTAGTTTCTTGGAGACAAGCTATGTTGAATCTCCTATGTTAGATTGTATCTACTAACTTTAGTCTTTTACATGTCAATATTCCTATATTCCATGTGGCAATATGAATCTTATGCTCATGAGATAGCTTATTTACCAACGCACTTCTCAACCTCTATGACATGAACCCATGTTTACTTTCCACTGCAGTTATGTTTTGATGCAGTGCGTCACTTCCAATGGGATGCTTTAATAGCCCTTATCCATTTTCCACTACACCTGGGATCTGATGTAGCGTGTTGCTTCCAGGGGAATGCCCTAGCAACCCTTGCCCATTTTTCACTGCAACTCGAAAATGATGTAGTGTGTCATTTACGGGGGAGGGAATGTCAATGATTGATTCATGTCATGTTAGGGTTGCCATACTTTGAAGAAGCTGAAGATGATTTTCATTATCCTTTTTCTTTTCTTTTTTTCTTACAAACTAATATACATATGCATATTCATTTGCATGTAAGAAGAGAAATTAACAAAATCATCTTCAACTTCTTTAAAAAGTTTTACTTGTTGGCTGACACCTGATCCTAAACCCTCCTTTTTTATTTGATCTTGGGAATGATATTGGTGGAGTTTTTAACACATACACACACATATAGAGGTAGATCTCTTATTAATTTCTATGTTATGGAAGAAGGATAGAGGGGATAAAATGATAAGATTAGGAAGGATGATGAGAAAAGGTAAGAAGTCTTAGAAAGTAGGGAACCTTAAAGGAAATCATATGGAAGTCTCCTTCCTAAGTCATTCACTGTGGAGGGAAAGAGATGGAAAGAAAAAAGGAAGTAGAAAGGATGAGGTCTCTTTTGTGATTGGTCCACATGTGCATGCTACCTATCTTGTTGATAGAGTCCACTTGTTTCCTCCTATTTTTGTCTCTTCAAAACACATTTTTGCAAATTGGAGATTCACATTTTCTTCCTCAAAACGTGTGGACCCATGTAGCTTGGCTTGAATGGGTTAAGTGGCTCCTCTTTCATGGATCTGACTTGATGGTTTTAATGGCTTGTGTCTTGGCTTCAAGGCTCATATGACTTGACTTCTCCTAGCCATTATTTCATGGTTATATGGCTTAGGTGGCTTTTACGTGGCTTTCATGATTTGAAATCTAATGCAATGCTGGTGGAATTCTACTCCCTTTTGCATGGATTTTACATGGGCCCACTCTAATCACCTTGAATTCTACTAACCATTTTTGGAATCTATCTGTTTTCTCTAGAATAATCCTGACCTTTACTTGAACTTTGAAATGATGGAAAATGGGTCCTGATCTCTCTTAATTGATCTAGGTCATTGGTTCTCATCTAAAGCAATCTAGACTATTGGATTATTCTTTAAACACCTACAAAAGATTAAAAAAACTAATTAATTGTGATGACCTGGGTTTTCTCATGCATTTTTAAATGAAATATCTAATTCCTAAGGCGGGATGCATCCCTATTTGAAAACCATTTTATGAAAACCATGCAATGCAGCGGAAAATCTTTTGTTTTAAACTCATTTTGAAAACCCCCGAGTGTCATTTGCTTTCACAACAACCAAAGTAGTTTTTGAAAAACTTCAGAAATCATAAATATTTTCCCAGGTTTATCCAGTCACAGCTCACAGCCCAATTGTAAATAAATACAAATACATGTCCAAAGGGTAGAGTGTTTACTTACATGTATGATTGTCTCCTTTTGATTTACTTGCTCGTAGCACTAACATTTCCTGAGGCGTCTTCTACTCGTGAATGGAGTTAACCTGAAAAATGTTAAGGATAGGGTGAGTATATACTATACTCAGTAGGAGTCCATCACTACTAGTTTTACAATGCGTGCTATGTTTAAAATCATATGCTCTTTCCAAACCATGTGCATGTTTGAACACTCATGTTCAATATTGAGATTAAAAACCATTGTTGAATTGAAATACTGACGACTTAAAGAATCACATAGTCCAAGTCGAAAGTATCATATATATCATAAACATAATGATATTCATAAGATGCTCAACTGAATCCAACTCATGGATATATGGTATGGTCGACCAACCTCATGTCATACCATATGCAATGCAAGTAAATCCTCAAATCATAAGGCCCAACTATGCCCATGACCTCGTCGCCGTGTGGTCCCCAGGTACCTAGGGACACAGGGTCATATGCCTCCACGGGACATATGATACTTCGACCTACCCCTGTACCACATGCAGTTGAAGTAGGGACATGCCCTTTTTGGGCGTAATACCCATCCCACCTAATAGTAGTAGAGGCTGGGAGGCCACCCCAGACCTCTCGGCATAGTGCCCACGAGCTTATTAGCCCAAATCATATACGATCAAACAAGCCAAAAACCTCTTTTTCAAAACCTGTCCTCTTTGGGTCCCTCACAACTACCTGACCCTCACAACTGCCTATCCAGCGTCTTTTGGGCACTCCAGCATCTTTTGGTAACCCTCAAGGACATGCAATCTTTGAAAAACTCAATGATCACAAATCATGCAATATTTGCAATTATTTGCAAAACATGTTTATGCATAATGTATTTGTCATATGCATGCTGAATTCGTTTATAAGATTAAGTCATGCTAAATTCGTTTATAAGATTAAGTCATGCTAAACAAGTCATATAACTTAAACTTAAAACATGCATTCTCAAAACAATCATGGGCTCTATTAAAAAGTCTAGTAGCAATAGAGCACCTACCTCGAAGTCTCCTGGAGTCGCATCCTTTATCACTCAACTTGTCCCTAAGTCTCATTTATAAACTCCTAGATATGAATGGATACAAGGAGTCCGTATCAATTTCGATCTATCTATAAATTAGATCATTAGATTTGCCTTTTAGGGTCCATGGGTCTTTGCCTAATTCATTGTCAGGCTAGATCCTATGATGTGGATCTACTATTCCATGGTTAACTCTGTAAATTATCCTCTAATCCTAACTTTATAGTCTTATTAGGTCCGCGTGTCCCAGTTCCCAGGACACCCGTGCATCCTGGTTGAACCTCGACCACCTCACGTGCGTGCGCGCCCAAAGGCCGTTCCAGGGACCGCGTTTTGCATGCGCACATGCATGCTCAAACGATGCACTATGCCACACATCTTGGATGGCATCGCATGGATGCACCTTTGGTGTAGCATGGCGCGTCACAACTCTCAGGGCGCCCCGTGCATCCTGGTCGAGCCAGGACCCGAGCCCCATGTCGCGCGCGCACCCGAAGGCTGCACCACGGACAGTGTACGCACTATCGTACGCCTGGAACCCATCCCAAGGACCCTGTCCTAGGTGCACGTGGAGCATGGCATCCCTGGGACGCCTTGTTCATGCAGGGCCGGTTAGAACTGGCTTGGAACGTTTTTCGGCCAGGAAATCTGGCTGGAAATGCTAGATCTAGCACGGATCTAGCCTAGAAGGGGGAAGAACCAAGGAAAGATGGCTTACCTAGGCAGCTAGGGAGCGCCTATCGCCGGTGATAGAGCCTGTTCCGGTTCTGAAAATGCTCTGTCACCAGAAATCTCGATGAAGGGAAAAACCCCAATGCCAAGACCGGAAAAGAGAAGAGAGGGGAAATGGGGAGACGGGTAAAGGAATGGCCGGCCTGACTTGGGCCTGGCCGTTGCTAGAAAACGCAAGGATACTGGGTTTCTGATTTTTTCTAGAAACCCCAGCCCCAAATGACCAGAAAATCGTGTTTTGGAGAGGGGGGAGATGGGGCTTTTATAGCCTTGCTATGGCGGTGTCGCCCTTGGCAGTGGCAAATTTCTCTGGAAAAATTGGGAGAGGAGGGTTTTTGGAGAAATCTAAGGAGGAAGACGACAGGGGGTGCTATTATCAAAATGGCCCCCTATGTTTTTCGTTCTTTTTCGTTTTTAGTTTAAATTACAGAACTACGCTTGATCTTTAAACGGCCGTAACTTCTTCATATGAACTCCGTTTTCGGCGTTCTTTAAGGCGTTGGATTCCATTTTTTGAGTAGAATCTAATGGTACTAAGTTTCCTTGCAAATTCTTTCATTTAATATTTTAAATAAGGTAAAATATTTAACATAGTTTATTTCCCATAGAATGTCCAAAATAGCGTAAATTGCTTGGGCATTATTACACTAATACCTAAAAATTTATGATAGATCCCATATTACTTTGTATTAGCTCTGTAGCTATAAAATGTCACATTTTTGGATTATCAATTCAGAAATGCATGTGCCATGAATTTTGAAAAATTCTTACAATAATGCCCGATTGTCTATGACACATGTACTGTTAAATTGGGTATTTTTTTATACAAAATTGATTACTTATCATAACCACCCACTAGTATTTTGCTAGTGCCAAGAAAAATATGCAAAAATCATTAAAAAAACAAATGATTGCATTTTCGTAGGTACTCACATTTGCATTTACCATATGCAACAAGCTCTTAAACTCCTAAGTTACCCTTAGTGGATGAGTTAGGCCTCATGAGGATTTGTACAGAATATACCCACAAAAAACAATATGGCTAAGTTTCTTAGTTTCTCCCAAAGAATTCTGGTCCATTAGTACTCTACTAGCTTTAACAACTTAATAAATATGGATGAAAAATTCTACAAGTTACCCATATGCCAAAGCCTTTCTATTATAGTTATATCTCAAAGTGCATTGTGTGCATAGGCTACTTAAGTATGAAATTCTAAAGAGAAATGCTTATACTCCATTGGAAAAATGTCTTGACCCGAAATTCTTACTGGTTTACACTTAGAAATGAAGCTCTTAGAAAAGGGTCAAACAAAACTCTCTCACTATGTGACTGGATCCAACAACACAGATGGTTAACATAAGCTTATGGGCACAGATGATACAAAAAATTGTGATACCTAAGAATGGATGGCATTAACAAGACTAGAAGGGGTAGTTCATATTAATTCCTTAATATTTATATCCTCATTAGGACTATATTCCACCTTATGATCAATGGGACTTTAGATGTGACAAAACTTAGGTTTAGGACTGGTTATGAAAGAAAGGGTAAAATGATTCAAGGTTTCAAATCTGAGTAGAGGTCTTCAATGAATGTTGTACAACTTTTCTTTTGAGCGCACTAAAGAGAAAATCTTTTCTATTTTTCCTTTCTCTTTTCACTCATAACTTTTCTTTTCTGATAATTCTTTGTAAGAGGGCTCTTTCTATGTAAATACTTGGATGCTTTTCACTTCTTAGACCTTTGCCATTTTTGAACTTTTTCTACCATTTCTATTCATTTTTGAATGATAGATAACGGATATTTAACTGGGTTTCTGGGTTAAAGTAGATGGATTTTGGAAAAAAATAGGCTTATTAAGAGGCTCGAAGGTTCTAACTAGTGGTATAATATATTGGGTCAGCTTTATGTCTCTAGACTAAAACAAGGATGACCTATATCATTTCCTACATTTATTAAAGTCTATAGATTCAATAAATGTTAGGGAAAGTTAGTGCTTCCATTAGTGATCCTTGTCAATTAACCAAAACAAAGATATTGGGATCTATTAAAGTTGATTTTAATGGAAGAAAATATGTAATTATGTATAACTATCAGAAAGATGATTGTCTCTAATACCCATTGAGTATAGGTCTCCACTAATTTTCCTAAAGGTCTCTATGTCATAACCATCTATATGTCTAGACTATGCATGGTGTATAAGTGTGTTCTGAGATTTAACTTCATAAATACTTTAGAACATGAATAAAATGCAGAATTAACCATATGAATGTCTATTAATAAGTTGAAGTAGGAGAAATACTAAGACTCAGAAAATTTGCTTCACATCGTAGTAAAGGAACTTGACCTTAAAAACTAAAAAAAAAAAAAAAAAAAATTTCAAAAACAAGGAAAACTCAGAATTGTCTTACATTTCTACACCCCCAAGTTGAACTAAGCATTGTCCCCAATGTTTTGAAACATAAGACTCTTATATGCAGACTGGTTAATGTAGAAAAATGAGACTATAAAAACGCTTGATTGCCTCTTAGTGAGCGCTAAGTTTAACATCTTCAACTCGATAAAAAGTATTTGTAAAGTGATGAATGTATTCCAAACTTATGATGAATGCAGATGTCATGGATCATGTAATGGTGGGTCTTGATAAATAGGATCCTTTAGCAAAATCTCCTCCACTTTAGGGTTAACCAATTCTAAAAAGGGTTTTAACCTTTGACCATTTACTATGAAAATCTCTTCATCCTTTTCTATCTCGACTGCCTCATGAGGATAAACAGTGTAAAGAATGTAGGGTCCAGTCCATCAAGAATGAAGCTTACGAGGAAAGAGATGCAACCTAGAATTATACTCGAGGACTTTTTGTCCTGGTGTGATAGGTGTACGCAAGATGTTCTTATCATAATGATCTTTTATTTCATCCTTGTATATCATAACAGTCTCAGATGCTTCTTTCCTAATTTCATCCAACTCATTGAGTTGGAGCTTTCTATGGATCCCAGCACTATCTGAGTCAAAATTGAAAATTTTAATTGCCTAATATGCTTTATGCTCAAGTTCAATTGAGAAATGACACACCTTTCCATAGACTAAATGGTACAGTGACATTCCTATAGAGTATTTTAGCACAGTATGGTGAGCCCATAATGTATCACTAAGCCTCATTGATTAGTACTTTCGGATTAGGATTAACTGTCTATTCTAAGATTTGCTAAACTTCCCTAAACACTTCTACTTGTCCACTAATTTGAGAATGGTGTGGGATAACCAAAGCATGCAAAAGTATTTTCCTTTAAAAACTGGACCACCACTTTATGGTCATCTGTCTTACATGCTATGGCTTCCACCTATTTGGACACATAGTCTACTCCCACAAGGATGTAAAGGTGACCAAGTGAATTTGCAAAAGGTCCCATAAAGTCGATGCACCAAACATTGAAAGGCTTGATAATTAGAATGTGGTTCAGGGGAATCATATCTCTTTTACCTAGATTCCCCAACTGTTCACATCTTGCACATGCTATTAAATAAGCATGAGAATCCCCAAAGATGGTGGGCCAGTAGAAATTGCACTGCAAAATTTTTGTAGCCATATTGTTTGCATTGAAGTTTCCCCCACATGCATGGTCATGGAAAAAGGAGATGATTTGCTGATGCTCGCCATCTAGTATGCATCTCCTAATTACTTGTTCAGGACAGTACTTGAATAAGTATGGATCATCCCATGAAAAGTCTTTAGCCTCAATAAGAAATCTATGCATATTTTGTTTGGACCAATGATCTGGCATTTAATGACTGACAAGATAGTTTACAATGTCAGCATACCAAGGTGATTGGGAGATAGCCATCAACTATTTATTTGGAAATGACTCAGTGATAGGGTTGGACTCATTATTAGATTGAATGACTAACCTAGACAAATGATTTACAACAACATTCCTGGAACCTTTCTTATCATGCATCGCAATGTCAAATTCCTATTGCTAGAGTCCATCTAATGAACTTGGGATTAGAATCTTTCTTGGAAAGAAGGCACTTCAGTGTGGCATGGACAAAATAGATGGTAACTTTAGACCTTAAGAGGTAGGATCTAAATTTGTCTAAGGCAAATGCAATTGCCAGCAACTCTTTCTCGTTAGTGGAATAATTGAGTTTGCATCATTCAATGTTGTTCTTGCATAGTAGATCACATGGGAAAGTTTATCTATATGCTATCCTAAGACAACACCGATTGCATAATAGGGGTCACACATAATCCTAAACGGTGCACTCCAATTTGATGGACGAATTTTGGAAGTAGACATGAGTTTTACTTTGAGTAGCTCAAAAGCTTGAAAGCAGTCTTTATTAAAGTCAAATGTAGCCTCTTTATCAAGCAAATTGCATAAGGGCTTGGAGATTTTTCTAAAATTTTTAATGAAGCACCAGCAAAATCAAGCATGGACAAGAAACTAATGAATTTCCTTTACCATCGTAGGAGGCAGAGGGTTAGCAATTAAATCCATCTTGGCTTTATTGACCTCTATCTCATTAGCTAAGATCACATGCCCTAAAACAATGCCACTTATCACCATAAAGTGGCATTTCTCCCAATTAAGCACTAAAATTTTCTCTTGACATCTAGTAATAACTAACTTTAGATGGAGCTGGCATTCATGAAAAGATGATCCAAATATTTACAAATCATCCATGATTTTTCAGAAAGTAGTTGGAGCATTACACAATGCAAAGGGCATATGATGGTAAGAGAAGGTCCTAAAAGGGTAGGTGAAGATAGTCTTTTCCTGGTCCTTGGGTACTATGGGCATTTGGTATAACCAAAATAAAGATCAAGAAAGCAATAATATTTATGGCTAGCAAACATTTACAACATGTGGTCAATTAAAGGAAGAGGAAAATGATATTTCCTTATGATCAAGTTCAGTTTGAGGTAATCAATACAAACTCTCCACCTAATGGTCATGCAAGTGGGGATTAGTTTGTTATCCTCATTCTGGACTACCGTGACTCCGAATTTCTTGGGTACAACCTGAACTGGGCTAACCCAAGTGCTATCATATATAGGGTATATTACCCAACATCCAGCAGTTTGAGCACTTTATCTCCAACAACCTCTAACATATTGGGGTTTAGCCTTCTCTGTGTTGCCCTACATAATTTAGTATTCTCTTCAAGATGAATTCAATGCATGCACACAATAGGGCTAATCCCTTTAATGTATGCTATAGTCCACCCTAAACATGTCTTATGCTCTCGTAGAACATTAAGTAGCTTTCCTTCCTATTCTTGATTGAGATATGAGGCAATGATCACATGCAAGGAATCATTAGGTCCTAAGTAAGAATATTTGAAGTTGTCATGCAATGGTTTTAGAACCAAAGTACGTGGTTTGTTAAATGAAGTTAAAGAAATAGATTTGGACTATGGAAGAGGTTCCACTAGAGGTCCCTATTTAGAGGTATCCATGATTGATGTAGCATCTAAGAGAGTATTCACTTCATCTATGGATCTGTCTATGTCAAAATAGATATTAATATGTGCAAGACAGGCCATGAATGGATCTACGGTAGAGGACAGTGGAAAAGCATATGGAGTTAGACCTTCAATCATGATTACTAAGAAGGAGTCATTATGGTCTACATGCTGGAGATCAGCATTAAGCACATTAACTTTCATTTTCGTGTTACCGAAAGAAAGTTTCATCACACTATTATGATAGTTGATGATGGTGTTGGATGTTTCCAAGAAAGAATGTCCAAGAATAATTGAAATCTGACTACCAAGGTTTGGTATAGGTTGGGTGTCCAAGACAATGAAATCAATAGCAAAATAAAATTGGTCCACCAATATTAGGCATCTTCAACCATACCATGTGAAATTTTAACTGATCTATTTGCAAGCTATATTGTGGTGTTGGTTGGCTTTAATTCATTGAACCCTAGTTGCACGTAGATAGATTATGATAATAGGTTCACACTTGTCCCTAAATCTAACAGTGCCCTATCAATGACGTGGTCTTAATAACACATAAGATAGTAGGATAACTTAGATCTCTAAACTTTGGAGGGGTATTATGCTAAAGTAAAGAGCTCACCTGTTTGGTGAGGAAGGCTTTCTTTTGCACATTTAGCTTATGCTTTTGTGTGCAAAATTTTTTGAGGAACTTGACATAAGTAGGGATATCCTTAATTGTGTTGAGTAATGGAATATTGATCTAACATGCTTAAATATGTCCATTATCACATGAAAGTTGGTCCTTTTCTTTGCCTTGTTCAGAAGATGAGGGAATGGGGCCTTAAACACATGAGGTGCCTCCACTATGGGTTTATAGGGAGTTGAAGATTTCTGTCCCTTCTCCTTCTCTTAGATGTAGCTTGGTCATTCTCCTCTAATTTATTCTCAGTCTACCCTACTTTATATTCTATTTGATGTCCACTCCTAAGGGTTGTTATGGATTTGGCTTGCTCAGGTGGTCTCCATGAATTTGAGCTAATGCCTATTTCAAACATTTCCTTAGGGTTTGGGATTAGCTAATTGGAGAATTTTCACTTATCCTATCATTAAGGACAGTAGACAACTAACTCATTTACCTCTCTAATGTAGCAATATCTTAGGAATTGGCATTGGAGTTTTGTCGACTCTCATTCTAGAGATGGGTTATGGCTTGTCTAGTTTCATCCTAGTGTTTAAAAGTTTTCTTTATAAAAAATTGCACAGTTTCCTCAAATGTTGGTTTCTTTGGTTGCTTAGGAAGCTACTAAAAAGTATGAGGCTAATAGGGAATTGAAGCTCTATGAAAATTTTGAGTAGGGGGTTCATAGATAGACCTCCTTAATGAGTGTTCTTTGACCATGAGAAATTCAGATGCATAGCCCATCCTGGATTGTAGGTCTCAGAACAAGAGTTCTTGATAGGATTGTGATATGTATTATTAGCATTCACTTGTTCAAAATGATATTTAGGGTACCCATGATTTGATAATGAGTTGATGATAAGTGTGCTAGGCTCAAATAAGTAGAACAAACCTCCTATGGAGGTTTCATGGATGAACTTCCAGCCATGAAAGCATCTATTCTCTAAAACATGGTATCAAACTTATCCATTCATTGATCTAAGGAATCTAGTTTATGTGATACATCTGGCGTTACTCTTATTTCATAGAGGCCTCCCTTGTTTAGAGGTAGGAATTTTGATCTTGTTGATTTAAATAATCCCATTGGTGAAATTTTTTAGCTAAGGTTTCAAAGAATTCCCATGCCTCTATTTCATCTTTATTCATGAAGGCCCCTCCATTAGCGACATCTACCATTCTTCTGTTTAAAGGTGTGAGTACTTCATAAAAGTACTGAAATTGCTGCCACTTCTCAAATCCATGTTGGGGACATTTTTGTGGCAATTCATTCCACCATTATCAGCACTCATATTATTGTTCATCTTCTTCTTTTTGGAAATTTTATGATTTCCCTACAGAGAGCATGGATTTTGTGTACGGAGAAGAACTTATTCAAACTTTTTTTTTTTGCTAATTGGTCCCATGTGGCAATGGAAACGACCTCTAATTAATTCAGCCAAGATTTAGCCTTCTCTTTCAAGGAGAATGGAAGAAACCTAAGTCTAATGGAATCGTCTAAATGTGGCACATATATTAAGGAATTCTTGATGTGTATGTATGGATTCTCTCTCTCTAGACCATAATAAGGTGGAAGCAACTAAATGACTCTAGGTTTTAGCTCAAAATTGTCTACATTGGTAGGTGGTAAAGCTATGCATGTGATAGTGTTTAATTGCAGTGACACATAAAAGTCTTTTATGGCCTTGGCTTCAAATCCTTCTAGTTTTACCATGCAGTTCTGTATTTGTTCTCTTACCCCTTATCTAAGGATGCCTTCAATTTTAGAATCAACCGGAGTTAATTTTGTTGCTTGAGATTGATGACCATGCATGCACTATGATTCTATCTAACTAAATGTGATTCCTAATTCTAAATGATGTGCAATCAAACCCCTTATGTTCGCTAGTGAGCTATTTTGTTATTCTTTGTTAATATGTAGCTTTTATACTTACATCTAGATAGCTCCTTTTATCCAGGCATAACTATTGCTTACCAATTAGGTCCTGCTCAGAGTGGTTAATACATTTTTCATATAAGGAAGCATTTAGACTTCAATAAAGGTCAACAAAAGGCATGAGAAAATCACTTGGATTTTGCATACCCACTATAACCACAATGGTCGAAAGCCATTGGAGTGATAGTAGGTCTACTCCAAAAAGGGTCCTACAAGCTCAAGACCCTAAGTCTCTTCCTACTTAATTTTAAATTAGAATTTAATGGGTGGGATCGCTAACATACAAGGATTGATTTGATTACCTAGTTGGCTCAAGGATCTGGTGATGAAATCCAGTCCTTATCTTATGAAAGTTCCTATGGGACCCTTATATTAGTTTGATCATCCACCATAAAGCATTAAACATGTAGTACAATGCAAGAAAAATAAACTAATGCCTACTTATATGCTATCTAACAAAGGTTCCACACCTTAATAGATAGGGCATTGTAACCAAATAGCCTATGCCTTGGTTATAGCTAAGCTCAGGCTGATCCTTGTTAGATAGGTGCAATTCTAATGTAATAGTCCTAAAAATTATGGAATAATTTAATATGCATGAGTTATACTATATGAATTACACCACCAACTAGAAATTTAATTTATACTAAATACAATTACACCAGAAAAATAAAGAGAGTGTTAGCTATGTATAGTGGGGTCCTGGATGTGAGTTGGCTCAAACAAGTGTGGGGCCATCCAATCCTGGAGTGGAAGTGGCCTACACTTGACCTGTATTACCACAATCCATTTTTAAATAAAAATTATAGTTGGCCTCACTACTAGTCCTCTCAAAAATAAAAACCCTAATATTGAAAAACATGAAATCCTAATAACTCCAATGAACTTTGGCCCACAAGATCACTACCACTCCTTTTACCAAATTTTCAATGTACAAAACAAGGAAGATGTGTCAATTTTTATGATTTAGCAAAATATGCAAAGATTGATGCAAAAATCCTAAACTAATGCAAACTAAACTATAATTAGAGATGTCTTAATCTAAACTAGAGTCCAATTACAAATCCATTGCAATTCCATGACAATGGTGCCAAAAACTTGGTGAGTTCTAAATAGTACTTGTAAGCTCATAAATCAAAGTAATATGATTTTGTGCACATGAGATCGAATCCACGAGGAATGTCAGAAATCTATATTCAATTGGAATATATGTAGATTTCATATCCTAGCCAGAGAAAGATACTATTTTGATTTACTCTAGGAATTAAAAGAACATGGAATTATGAACATGCATATAATTAGGAACTTAAACTAAAAGGAAGCTTTCTAAAAATAAGATTAGAAACTTCTAAGAATGGAATTAGAAACAAAATGAATTCAAGAAAGGAAACTAATGTAAAACTAGAAAGATCAATAACTTCAAATCCTAAATATAGAATGAACTTCCTAAAATTAAAACTTCTAAACCTGAAATTAGAAACTTCCTAATAACTAAAGATGCAACTAAATTTGAACAATGAACATCAATGAAGTCTAAACATTCAACCAAATTGCTCAATGAACAAAATCTCAACTAAGTGTGCATGATAAGGAGAGTACACATGAATCATAACTTTGTTCATTACATTTAAAGTCCTCGGAAGAATAGTATGCAATATTTAGTACAAGTGAATCACTTCAATCTTGAATCTCTAATGTTATCCAGCGACCAATAGATGGCATGCGTGTGGATCCAAAAGAGAATCAAAGAGAGAATGAAGGCAAGATAGGAATAAATTCTAATGACAAGTAAAGAAGATGAAGCATGATGGTAATAAGCAACAAAATAAGGCAAGTAAATAGAGAAAATAAAAAAAATAACTAACATAGAATAAGATGATCCAAAGGCTAGTTTCTCTTGGTTACCACTATTAGAGATTAATGGCCCTTGGATGAAGGAGAGCTAGAGCAAAAGTAGAAGCAAAACAATGGGGAAAATCATCCAGGTATCTTGCGCATGAACCAAGGGAACAAGAGCATTGCAGAGAGATAACCAAGGATACATGAAAACCATCCTAGAAATTGTGTTGAAAGCTAGCTTGAAGGATGCATTGAAAAGCCCTAAGGAACTCTAAGCAAAATTGTTTGGAAATCCAAGATAATTCAGCAAGAATGCATGGAAAACCAGCCTTTAAGGTGCATTGAACTCCTTTGAAGATTGCCTAGTGAAGCTCCAAAGAAAGATGCATACAAAAAAACCTCAAGAGGTAGACCCCTTGCTAATTTGTATCATAAGGAAGAAGGAAAGAGAGGATAAGGATGACAAGATAAGAAAGGATGGTGAGATAAGATAAGAAGTCTTAGAAAGTGGAGAACCTCGAAGGAAATTGTGTGGAAGTCTCCTTCCTAAGTGGTTCACAATGGAGGAAAGAGAGGGAAAGAAAAAAGGATGTAGAAAGGGTGAGGCCTCTTCTATGATTGGTCCACATGTGCATGCCACCAACCTTGACTCCAATTGTTTCCTCCTATTTTTTTCTCTTCAAAACTCATTTTTTGCAAATTGGAGAGTCATGTTTTCTTCCTCAAAATGTGTGGACCTACGTAGCTTAGCTTAAATGGGTTAAGTGGCTCCTCTTTTATGGCTTTGACTTGATGGCTTCAATGACTTAGGTCTTGGCTTCATGACTCATCTGACTTGACTTTTCATAGCCATTATTTTATGGCTTAGGTGGCTTTTATGTCACTTGTATGGTTTGAAATCTCATGCAAAGGTGGTGGAATTCTACTCCCTTTTGCAGGGGCCCATTTCTAGTTACCTTGAATTCTACCAATTATTTTTGAAATCCATCTACATGCTCTAAAATAATCTTGACCTATACTTGAACTTTAAAATGATGAAAAATGGGTCCTAGTCTCTCTAGGTTGATCTGGATCATTGGTTCTCATCTAAAGCAATTTGGACCATTGGATTATTCTCTTAACACCTACAAAAGATTAAAAACACTAATTAATACTTACAAATTTATGATAGATCACATACTTATTGGCTTCTGCACCCTCAAAATATCAGATTTTTGGATTATCAGTGCATAAAATCATGTGTCATGAATTTTGAAAAATTCCTTGAATAATGCCCTATAGTCTACGACACATGTATTGCTAATTGGATACATTTTATACAAAATTGACTACTTATCAATAATAATAGCATAAGTCAATAGAAACTCATAAATCATAGAAAAATGCTCTCTTTCAATCCTGTGTATAAAGGGAACCCAAAGTAGACGACTACTCATTTTCTATGAAAAATGTAGACAATCCTACTTGTCCTTACTTCTTCTGCTTTTATCTTGTTAGAACTCAGTAGAAATTTTTTGTTTTTTCTTTTCCTTCCTTCCCTCTTAACTAGTTCTTCATTCTCTTTCAATGATTTGTCTTCTCTTCACTGCATTTTCCCTATCTCCTTCACCAATTGATCTAGATTCTTCTCGTTGATTCTGATATATAGATGTCCCCACACTCTCAATAGGAAACTTTCCCAAGCAAACCCCATGACATTCTAATTGGAAAGCTACATATTGTAGCCCTTCCTAAGTAGAAAAATGTCCCCACTTGCTATTCCAAGAAGATAAACACTTCTTGCTCTAATAGAAATAGTCCAAGTCAACCCACTTCTTCTTCTAATTCACTCTACCCTCACTTTGGAAACAACATGTCAACTCCCTCTTTCTAATTAATCATATCTTAGCTTCCCAAACTACGAATATACATAATCTTTATAAACTTCTCCAAGCAACTCACTCCCTTAGAAACATTCTCTTTTGTTGTGAAGCCTCTCTAATTTTGAATGTCATGATGACCAAGTTGGTTCTCTCTCTTCTCACACTCCTTTCTATAAGACGCCTTAACCCCCTTTCCAAGGGCCCTTTACATATCTAATTATGAGAGAGAGTGTGGGGGGGCCCACATGCATAATATTTTCCAAAAATAAGTGTACTTCTTTGTGATATCTTGGATTATGATGAAAATTACACAAACACCCTCTAACTTGGGACATCTTGGAACTTAGGCATGTGTAACAGCTTGGGGCCTAGTGTGATATTGTCCACTCTAGGCCGAGGCCCGCACGGTTTTAAAACGCGTCACACTAGGGAGAGTCCATCGCGACTCTTATCAATAGTCCAAGAACTTTTCCCCTTCCGATGTGGGACTAACTCTCAAGCCTCACCTTGCCTAGAAGCCTGCCAGCCTCCCGAGCTTGCCCTCATTGGCCAAGGCAAGCCCTCTCCCCCTTAGGGGCCACGCGATCTATCGTGGGGTTAGCCATCCACCCTCGGGGTTAAGGTCTGGCTCTGATACCACCGTAATAGCTGGGGCCCAGTGTGATATTGTCCGCCCTAGGCCAAGGCCCGCATGGTTTTAAAACGCATCACACTAGGGAGAGTCCACCGCTACTCTTATCAATAGCCCAGGAACTTTCCCCCTTCTGATGTGGGACTAACTCTCAGCGCCTCACCTTGCCTAGAAGCCTGGCAAGCTTCTAGGCAAGGTGAGGTGTTGAGAGTTAGTCCCACATCGGCTAGGGGGGGTAATGGGCCTGAGTTATAAGGGGGAATGCCTCCCTTTACAGCAACGACAGATTTTCCCCTGGACGCGGGGGAAGAGCAAAACCCGTGGCACATGAGCGTGCACGGGACAATATCATTGTTGTGGGCCCGATGGGGTTGTGACAAGTGGTATCAGAGCCAAACCCCGACCCCAAGGGTGGATGGCTAACCCCACGTGAGGTCCCGTGGCCCCTAAGGGGGAGAGGGCTAGCCTTGGCCGATGAGGGCGGGCTGATGAGGGTGGGCCAAGAGGGCTGGCAGGCTTCTAGGCAAGGTGAGGCGCTGAGAGTTAGTCCTACATCGGCTAGGGGGGTGATGGGCCTGAGTTATAAGGGGGAATGCCTCCCTTCACAGCAACGACTAGTTTTCCCCTGGACGTGGGGGAAGAGCAAAACCGTGGCACATGAATGCGCACGGGACAATATCGTTGCTGTGGGCCCGACGGGGTGTGACAGCCTGTCATCTTGATTTTTTGCCTGGATCATCCAAAGTTCATTTTGGATTGAACTAAGCCACCCATTTCATTCTAAGCTTGCTCAAATATCTAGAATGTTGATTGGCTTGATTTAACAACTTGGATCTTGATCTACAACCTACATAACATAGAAATATCCTAATTAGTATTATAAAGTATCTGATTTTACTCATGCTTTAGATTGCCTATCTAAACCTAAAAGTATATCAAACTATGGTTAGAAACAAATTAGTGTTTTATTGCAAATCTATCTTATAAATGTGAAAATGGGTAATCTAATGCAGTTAAAATAATATAAAATCTAGGGGTTTTGGTATAAAAATGAACACTCAACACAATGCTTGACCAGCATTTTGTTAGTCCTGAACAAAATTTGTAGAAAATCATTTTATTGATACCAATAAAAGATGCCATTTTTTCAAGTACTCTTAGTTGCATATAGCATATGCAATAAGCCCTTAGACCCATAGGTTACCTGGAGTGGATCAGTTTAGCCTCATGAGGGTTTGAATGCAATTCCTAAATTTAACTCTAAGAATATTCTTCGATTCTTACTCAATCAACCTCTTTAGAATATTAATAAAAATGAATATAAAGTTCAAAATCCTACTCATTTGCTAAATATAATTCATTCAGACTTAAGTCTTAGAGTGTAGTGTTACACATTCTGCATATATTGATCTTGACTTCTAAGTAGACTACAACTTAAAAAATCCATCTGAAATATGATTTGACCTTAATTCTCACCAACAGACATACACTCAGAATTGAAACCCTTGAAGAAAGGGTAAATCATCATCATCATTATCAAGAGCTTGTCTTAATTAGGGGTCAATCACATGACTTTTGTTCCACCATTCCCTTCTATTAAGTGTCATGGCTTCATTTAGTCCCAAAATTTTTAAATCATTTCTCACCATTTCTATCCACATTCTTTTGGGCCTTCCTCTTTCTCTTTTATAACCTTCAACTTGGATCACCTCACTCCTAGCCAGTGCCATTTTTTTTCTCTGTTGGACATGTCTAAACCATCTAAGTCTAATTGCCCTCATCTTGTTACCTATTGGTGCTACTATGACGTTTCCTATAATGTTTTCATGTGCAGTTTTATCCTTTCTTGTCTTACCACTCATCCATCTCAACATCTACATTTTAGTGACGTTCATCATATCTGCATGTTGTTTCTTAAATGCCCAACACTCTGATCCATAGAGCATGGATGAAAAAAGGTAAAACATATCTCTCTTTTAATATGTGAGTAGAATAAAAAACAACTAAAGTATCTCACATATTATATATTCATGAAAGAACAAGAGGTACTAAGGAACTATTTTGATCCCTTTAGAAAGGATGTCATTTATAAGAAATTTAGAAATACTGCACCTTAATTTTTATGAGTTCATATCCTCCAAGAATAAATAGGTCTTGTACTAGGAGTAAACATAGGTGTAGAACAAGGTTATGAAAAGAAAGGATATAAAGGTATTCAAAGCCTTTAAAAATATTTAGGGGTCTTGTACTAAGAGTTGACTATTCTTCTTTATTTAACTCAAGTGAACATTCTTTTTGCACTATTCTTATATTTTAAAATTTTTGAATCTCTTTGAAAAACTTTTCTTTTCTTGATATTCACTTCTGTACTTATATTACAACTTAAAGATATTTCTTCAATCATCTCTTTATTATTTTTGAAGAAAATAGGTAATGGATACTTTATATTGGGTTTATATGGGTAAAGGTTAATTTGTTTCACATAAAGAATGTCTTTAATAAAAGGTTCAATATAGCTAACTAGTGGTAAAAATATCATTGTGTAGGGTTTATGTCTCTGGCTCAAAAATAAAGATGACCTAAATCATTTTCCAGGTTTTATATAGCCTATCAGATTCAACAAACTTCTTAGAAGTTAAGGGTAATATTCAAATAATGAATCATGGTAATTGGTCAAACAAAAGAAGTATACAGGGATCAACTAATAATTATGTATGATGGAGAAAAAATGGAATTTATATATAACTCTGAAAAGAATGAATGACTTTAAAACTCACATTGTTATACATCTCCATTTATTGTCTTTAGAATATCTAAAGTTATAATAACTTATCAATCTAGACTATATATATATGAAAGTGTCTGTAAAAGTGATATGAGAAAAGCTTATGTGAAATACTTTACAAAATGAGTAAAATAACTAACTAAACACATATGATTCTATTAATAAGATATCGATGAAAAGAAGACTAGACTTTAGAAAATTCAATTCTAATTATTGTATAGGAACTGACCTAAAAACTCAAAGATTTTGAAAATAACTCAAAGTTTTTTCTTTTTTATTTTTTAAACAAGAAAAACAATTATAAAAAGACCAAAATTTGCTAGAATTCTATGCCCCTATGCCCCCGACCTAAGTAAAACATTATCCTCAATGTTTAAATAGTAGGATGATGATAATGCATTGATAAATAAAGATATGGGAGATGTAGAAAAGAAAAGTTCTCTAAACCTATGGAATAGTAATAGTATAGATGAAAATGTTATAGAGGAACATGATCCACTTAATGTTGGAACCCATAAAGGTTAGTGGCGCTTCACCCAATTTGGCACTAAATTTTCTTTCTCATAAAGATTCAAGACTTTTCTTATGTTTTCAAGACATTTTTAAATGAATCACCAAAAATTTAAAAGTCATTGTTAAAGACCTCTAAAAATTGCTCTACCATATCACTGAAAATATTTAAGATGCATATCTAAAAGTGGTAACATTACACAATCCAAATGGCATCCTTCTATAAGCAAAAAAGCCAAAAGGATAGGTAAATGTGGTCTTTTCCTGATTCTTGGGTGCAATTTCTATCTGGTTATATCTAGAATACCCCTCTAAAAGTAATAAAACTTATGCCTTGCAACCCTTTCTAACATCTAATTGATAAAGGGCAAAGGAAAGTTGTCCTTCCTAGTAACAACATTCAACTTTCTATAATCAATGCACATACACTAATATGTGGTAACTCTAGCAGGAATTAAGTTCTGTCACTCTAGACTTCTTTGAAACCACTTGAGTTGGACTCACCCATTTGTTGTCAATTATGGGGTAAATACTTCTCACCTCAAGCAATTTAAGGACCTCTGCTCTAACCACTTCTTTCTTATTAGGATTCAATCTGTGTTGTAGTTGATGACATGGTTAAACATCATCCTCCAACTAAATCCTATGGGTACAGATTAAAGGGTTAATGCCTTTTATATCTACAATAGTCTATCCTATAGCAACTTTGTATTCTTTAAAGTGTCAATTAATTGTTCCCCTTGAGATGTTTCTAATTGAGAAGAAATTATCATAGAAAAATTATCTTTTTCTCCTAAATATGCACACTTTATATTAGATGAGAGAGGTTTCAATTAAAGCTTAGGAGGTCTAACCAAAGATGAAATGTGAGTGGCCTCCCTTTCGGGCAATTCCTCAAAACAAGCTTTACATCTTTTTATGTCCATGACAGGCAGAAAATCAAGGAGGGTATTAACGTCCTCTATTAATGCATCCTCATCAAACTCATTAAAGTGGGATAAACAAGTCTCCAATGGGTCTAATAAGAAAGATGAAAGAAACTAATTTTGCACAACTGACTTGATCATGTTTATACTATGTAATTCATCAAAGATGTATCCTAGCTACTTACAAATATTAAAGATATTCGACTTTGATGTCATATTATCAAATGGAAGTTTCATGATACCATTTCTATAATTAATCAAGACATTGAACATAGCTAGGAATGGTCATCCTTAAATGATTGGTATATCATTCCTTTTATTTAGCACCAGTTGTATATCATGAACTAGAAAGTTAAGAGGGAACAAATTTGTTCTACCTGATCAAGCAAATTTTCTACTACCCCTCTCAATATCTTACTAGAGTGATCAGCCAACTACAATGTGGTAGAAGTATGTTTAAGCTCCCCTAACCTAACTATTTATAGACCAAGGGCGATAGTAGATTAACACTAGATCTTAAATCAAGCAAAGCTAGACTAGTCTTATAGTTGCCAATTATATAAGTAATAGTGGGCCAACTTGAATATTTATACTTTGGTGGTGTATGATGTTGAGGAATTAAACTAACTTGTTCTGTCAAAAATGTTTTCTTTTGAACATATATTCTTCTTTTGATGGTGCAAAGATCTTCTAGCAATTTTGTCTAAGATGGGATTTGTTTAGTGGCATCTAAGATCAATATGTTGATCTTGACCTACTTAACAATTTCCAAAATCTCATTATAGAGGCAGTCTCTATAGCTTGACACAACCTCTAAGGAAATAGAGTAGGAATAGGACAAGGCTCAATAGGTGGGAGGGGTTCCTCACCTACATATTTTTCATTTTCTTTATCCTAAGGAGGTTTATAAACCTTATCAACCTTTGTAGGACCATCTTTATTAATTACTTGAAGATTAGTAATTGCCTTAGTTTGTATCGTGATTGAACTTGAAGAAGTGTCTGCACTTACCACATGCTCACCTTAAGGATATGTCAGTGCTTGGGCATGAAATATCTCTTTATTTAGGGTTTGCATGATTCATATTCTTCACTTCATTCATGGAATGTTCAAATTGAGCATTTTCTTCTTCTAGTTTTGGATAAATTAAAGAAGATTATTCTCTACTAGTGTGACGACCCGGGTTTCATATGATTTAAATTTCATAAAATGGTTTGATCTCTTGCTTTAGAAATATGAAACCGCTCCCGGGACGCACTTGTGTCCCAGCCGAGCGGCGACCGACCCGCACGTGCGGTCGCACGCTCCCAGGAGTCATCAGGCTGTGCGTTCTGCTTACATGAAATGCGCGACGTCACCGTCGCAGGCCCACACGAGGCTGGCGCCCGGGACGCTAACGTGTCCCGCGTTAGTGACGCACTCCCCACAGGGCGCGTCCGCCGACGTACCGGGCCTCCACCCCTTTTCTCTTTTGTGGGCACATCAACGGACTTGCCCGTCAGTTTCCCTTTAATGCACTAGGTGCGTTTTGGTTTTGTGGTGACCTGGGCGTCCTCGGGATGCCCTGGTTCAACCCTGTCAAACCAGAATGCCCCATGCACCTGCCCTGGGTCTGTTTTGGCTCCCTAGAGCCCTGTTTTGCATGGTTTCTCATGCAAAAACTTAGGGACATTCAACCTAGGACTGAGGGGGAGATGGGTTTGGAGTTGTTTAAGGCGTACCTGGTTCGTGGTTGGATAATTTTCACGGTTTTTCCTCTTGCCTGCAACTCCAAGACTGGTTTTTCCCAGGGTTTTGGGCTGCCATTGGAGGCGCCCAAGAGCTCTATTTATAGAGCATAAGGAGGGGTATGGAGGGGGGTTTCCACCGCCATTCCATGGCGGTGGAGAAACCTCCAGAATGGCGGTGGTTTGCCCCCTGCCCACTGACATTCTAGAATGTCGGTGATGCAGTATGTTTGGGAAGAAGACGGTGCTCGTATCAAAATAGGTCCCTCTTTTCTCAGGCCAATTTATTTTAAATTTAATTATAATTTTGCCCTTGAATTTCAAAGGGCCATAACTTGCTCATTTTAACTCCGTTTTGGGTGATTCTGGTCTTGTTGAATTTATTTTTCCGAGACGCACCTAAGGGTACCATTCTAAGGACCAAATTTCTGGGTCTAGTTAGGGTGAAACAGTGAAATGACCAAATACCCTTATCTCAAAAAGTGAACTTTTCATTACCAACATGGGATTTCAAGGTTACAAAAATGGAGTCATTACATTCTTACCCCTTTAGGGGAATTTTGTCCCTGAAATTCTACTATATATACAGTCAAAAGATCTCAGGGTACTTTTCTCGCATTTCTGACTCTGGTTCCCAAGTCTCTTCTTCCATGTGCACATTTCTCCACAAAACTTTGATTAAGTGTATGTCTTTGTTCACCCGCTTCTTACTCTTACAATCCAGAATCTCAATTGTTCTCGTCTCTAGCTTGAGATCCTTCGTCAACTCCATGGGTACCTGGGTGATGACATGAGCAGGGTCAGGCACGTAGCTCCTTAGCATAGATATATGGAATACGTTATGCACTTCAGATAGTTGAGGGGGTAGTGCGATCCTGTAGGCCACTTTTCCTACTTTCTCTAGGATTTCAAAAGGTCCTATGTAATGCGGACTAAGCTTGCCTTTAATACCGAACCGCATAACTCCTTTAGTGGGAGATATCTTTAGGAAAATGTGCTCTCCTATGTCAAATTCTAATGGTGACCTTTGATCAGCATAGCTCTTTTGCCGGCTTTGAGCTGTGAGGAGGCGTTTCTTTATGAGTTTGACCTTCTCGGCGCATTGCTCCACCAGCTTGGACTGTAGCACCCTAGAATCTCCAACTTCACTCCAACTGGTGGGTGATCGACAGGGTCTCCCATAGAGCACCTCGTACGGAGCCATGCCAATGCTCGACTGAAAGCTGTTGTTGTACGTGAACTCCACTAGCGACAGGTTTTCATCCCAGCTCTGCTTCCAATCGAGGGCACAAGCTCACAGCATTTCTTTGACTATCTGGATCGTGCGCTCTGACTGTCCATCGGTTTATGGATGGAAGGCTGTGTGAAAGTTCAAGGAAGATCCTAAGGAGTTTTGGACAGAATTCCAGAGTTGTGAAGTGAAGCGGCTATCCCTATCTGAAGTGATACTAAGGGGTATGCCATGTAAACTCACTATCTCTTTGATGTATAGCTAAGATAGGCTGTCAGTGGATTGGGTATGGCGTATAAGAAGGAAATGGGCTGTCTTAGTCAATCTATCAATAATTACCCAGATCATGTCCTGACCCTTAGAGGTCCTGGGTAACCCTACGATGAAGTCCATGGTAATATGATCCCATTTCCATTTGGGTAACTCAAGGGGTTGTAACAATCCGGCAGGCAGGTCTTTGATGTTTGGCCTTTACTTGTTGACATGTTAGACACTTTGCCACAAATTCCCCTATGTCTCTTTTCATACCATCCCACCAATATTGTCTCTTTAAGTCTTGATACATCTTAGTTCCTCCCGGGTGTATAGTATACTTAGGCCGATGAGCCTTTTTTAAGATTTCTTGTCTTAATTCTTCATTAGTCGGTACCACTAATCTTCCTTGCATGTAAATGCTACCATCTTCCCCTTAAGTAAACCCTGGTTTTCCTATTAAAACTTGTATGTTCGGATCCCCTTGCTGTGCTCTCTTAACCCTTTCATTAACAGCTGACTTTATCGTTAGACCTGCCATAATGATCTTGCGCTTACTTATGTCTGGTTTCCATGTTATTACTTCTTGTAATAGCTCCCATCTCTTAGTAAATAAACTTGCACACATCCCTTGGGTTTTTCTACTTAATGCATCAGCTACCACATTAGCTTTTCTAGGGTGATAATGAATGGAAAAGTCATAGTCTTTCAAGTATTCCATCCATCTTCTTTGTCGCATGTTTAAGTCTTGTTGGGAAAAGATATATTTAAGACTCTTATGATCTGTGAAAACTTCAAACTTTTCCCCATATAGATAATGTCTCCAAATTCGCAAGGCAAAGACTATGGCCGCTAATTCCAAGTCATGGGTCGGGTAATTGACTTCATGCTTCTTGAGTTGCCGAGAAGCATAAGCAATTAACTTCCCATGTTGCATAAGTACACAGCTTAGTCCTTGTTGCGAGGCATCATTTTATATCTCAAATCCATCACTTCCTGGAGGTAAGGTAAGGACAGGTGCTATAGTTAACCTTCTCTTTAGTTCCTGGAAGCTTTCCTCACATTTATCAGTCCATTCAAATCTTGTGTCTTTCCTGGTCAGCTTAGTTAAAGGTAAAGCAATTCGTGAAAAACCCTCGATGAATCTCCTGTAATATCCAGCCAGTCCTAAGAAGCTTCTTATTTCTGTGATTGTCTTAGGTCTTTCCCATTTCTATACTGATTCATCCTTAGCGGGGTCGACTGTTATGCCATCTTGAGAAATAATGTTTCCTAAGAAATTAACCTTTTCCAGCCAAAACTCACACTTACTGAATTTTTCATATAACTTGTGTGCTGGTAGGGTGCTTAATGTTATCCTTAGATGTTCCTTATGGTCTTCAGGAGTTTCTGAATATATCAAGATATCATCCACAAACACTGATGGATTTGTCTAAGTAGTCCTCGAACACCCTATTCATGAGGTCCATAAACGCGGATGGAGCATTAGTTAAACCAAAGGACATCACTCTGAATTCATAATGGCCATATCGAGTCCTAAAGGCTGTCTTGGGGATATCTTCTTCTCTAACTAGAAGTTGATGGTAGCCGGATCGTAGATCAATCTTAGAGAAGACTCTGGCTGACTGATGTTGATCAAAAAGATCATCAATTCAGGGAAGGGGGTACTTATTCTTAATGGTGACCCTATTTAACATCCGATAGTCTACGCACAATCTCATGGAGCCATCCTTTTTCTTAACAAAAAGGACTGGAACTCCCCACGGAGATACGCTAGGCCGTATGAACCCTTTGTCAAGTAGTTCCTGTAACTGGGTCTTCAATTCTTTTAGTTCTACAGGAGCCATTCGGTAAGGAGCCTTGGAAATAGGGGAAGTACCAGGTATAAGGTCAATGGTAAACTCAATTTCTCTTGGTGGGGGTAGACCTGGTAAGTCCTCAGGGAATACATTAGGAAATTCTTGGACTACCTCGACATCCTCTAGCTTTGGTTGGGGACTCTCGACATATTCAATCTTGGCCAAGAAGAAGGGACATCCCTGAGCAATGTGCTTAACTGCTTTCATGGCAGAAATAACACACGCTCCAGAATAATCCTTTCTTCCTTAGAGGGTGAAAGTGTCTCCATTAGGTAGGGTAAAAGTGACACATTTCTGGCAGCAATCAACAAAGGCTTGATGAAGGGCTAGCTAGTCCATACCTAGGATGGCATCGAAGTCATTCATATCTAAGTGAATAAGATTGGCATGTAGCAAATGATCTTTGACCAAAATGGGGACATCCTGGACATAAGACTAGGTGGGAAGTGCCTAGCCTACAGGAGTCATGACTGCTCGAGTGAAGTCCAGGTCCTGTGGTATAATGTCCAAGGTTGATGCAAACTCCCGGGATATGAAAGAATGAGTGGAGCCTGTATCGAATAGAACTTTAGCAGGTGTATCATAGATAGAAAAAATACCTTCAACTACTGCATTTGAAGCCTAGGCTTGACTAGAAGTGAGGGCAAAGGCACGTCCTTGGCTCTTTGGAACCTGATCTTCTTTACACTCTTCAACTTTCCTTTTTAGGATAATTCCTAACAAGATGTCCTAATTCTCCACAAGTATAGGAAGTAATGTTGAAAGTGGGACATGGTTTGCCTGCATGATTCCTGTTACACCTAGGGCATGTCTTCCAGTTTGGTCTTCTTCCTTTGTTTTCAAACGGCTTCTTGAAAGGTGGCCTGGGTCCAGATGACTGAAATGGTCTCTTTGCTTTATTTCTCATGGTGTTGGTGTTCTTCGTTTCCATTATCGCCTGATTCCTTTGATAATCTTTTTCGTATAGGGAGGCCATCTCTACGGCTTTGGCTACGGTGGAAGGTTGGAAACCTAGAACTCTATTCCTGAGTCCTGGGTTGAGCCCATCTACAAATCTTTCCGCCACGTCTTTTTCATCAGCACAAGCATGTGGTGCAAATCTTCGGAGGCTGATGAATTTATTTTCATACTGTTGGACAGTCATGTTTCCTTGTTCTAAGTCCATAAATTCTTTTTCCTTTTGTTTTCTTATGTGTTTAGGATAATATTTGTCATTAAAGACCTTTTTAAATTCTTCCCATCCTATTGTTTCTTGCTGGTCAAAATAAGTCCTTTCCGTTGTTTCCAACCAAAAGGTAGCCTCTCCCCTAAACACAAACGTGGCCATGGGTACCTTTCTTTCTTCAGCTATGTTCATGGCTTTAAATATGTTTTCAATATCAATTAACCATTTTTCAGTTGTAGATGCTTCATCTTCTCCTGTGAATGAGGGAGCTAATTTTTGAAACCTTTCTAACTGAACCTCAGTCCCATCTATTACTTTATCAGGGGAAGGATCTCTTGTGGTAGGGGTTTGGGTTTGTTGATTACTCATGTATTGTTCCATATGTTGTAGGAATCGCTAGAATAATTCAGCCATCCCATTGCCCGACCCAGTGGAGTCCACTGGTGGGGCTTCAGGTCTTGGAGCATCGCTTACTTTCTTTTTAGGCATCTGTAAATCACAAGGTAATTCACAAGACCTTAGTATGTGTTATCATATTACCCCTTAATATTCCATGGATGAAACTTGATTATAAGTTATTGTCCTCATAACTGGGCTATGAGTAACATCAAACTAGGCTCTGATACCAACTGTGATGACCCGGGTTTCATATGATGCAAATTTCATAAAAAGGCGAGATGTCTTGCTTTAGAAATATGAAATGCATGAAAATCTTTTGTTTTGGAAAGCAAGCTTTCGTATAAAACCTTGAATGTCAAAACACATTTTCAAATCATATAGCCATGGCATAGTTTTAAATCGACTCTATTCCCAAGAAAGTGTTAGTCACAGCCCCAGCTACAGAGAGTAACTACAATCAAGTAACATTCACTAAAAGATAAGGTAGGGGTTTACTTACTTGTACTTAATTTGGATGTTCTCTGTCATGGGTGTATCCTGTCCTTAAGTGTTTACTTGTATTTGAAAAATATTAAGGATTGGGTGAGTATACACTAAACTTAGTAGGAGTCTATCACTACTAGTTTTACAATGCATGCTATGTTTTAAACCATATGTTCTTTAAACCATGTGCATGTTTGGACACTCATGTTCAATATCGATATTAAAAGCCATTGTCAAAATAGAATACTAACGACTTAAAGAATCGCATAATCCAATTCAAAAGTAACATAGATATCATAAACATATACTATGATATGCATAAGATGCTCAACTGAATCGAACTCATGGATCTATGGTCGACCATACTCATGTCATGCCATATGCATGCAAGTAAATACTCAAAAATATAGGGCACACTATGCCCACGACCTCAGCGCCGTGTGGTCCCCAGGTACCTAGGGACTCTCGGTCATAGCCTGCACGGGGCATATGACACTTCGACGGGTGCCATGACACCTCCAGTGGTAGTTCTCATTTACCACAGCAATCGAAGTGAGAACAAGCCTTTTTGGGGTGGTACCCTTTCCACTTATAGTGGTAGAGACTGGGAGGCCACCCCGAACCTCTCGGCATAGTGCCCACGAGCTTACTAGCCCAAATTATATACTATCAAGCAAGCAAGAACCTTTTTTTCAAAACATGTCTATGCATGTATCATGCAGACAAGAATCCTTTTTCAAAACATGTCTATGCATGTAACACATGTCTTGGCAATATATGCGCAATGTATTTTTCATATGCATGTTAAGTTCATTTATGAAATCAATTCATGCTAAACAGGTCATGTGCATAAGGATGTAACATAAGTTTATATGATATACTCATAAAGACAGGACATGTAACTTAAAAACTTAAAACATGCATTAGAAAAGCAACCATGACTCAAAACATGCATTCTCAAAGTATCATGGGTTCTTTTTAAAAGTCTAGTAGTGATAGGACACCTACCTGGTTTGATTGCGCTAGTCCCCTTGTCCTCGTACGTTCCTGGACATGGTTTAGGGGAAAAAGATTAGCTTAGCCTATTTCTATAGGTTCTAGAATAGTTTTCCTCACTACTTAGGCATTAAGGGTTCATTCCCATGCCTAAGGGCCTCCTAAGGTCCCTAACTGGGCCTTGGTATAGTCAAGTTTTCAAAGGTTTAGTGGCCCTGTGCCACTATCATGGTTTAAGGGTTATGCCATCCTTAGATAGGGGCTTGATCAGGTATTTTATTGTTTGGGTGTGTCCGCGCCGTCGATACAGACACAACGCCTCTTGTAGTGCCTCAATCGGAGTCCTAGAACTCAAGTTATGAGTATTTTAGTGTTAAGAATACATAGAAGGCCCAAAACGGGCCCTGCGTCACTGCTCCCGGGACGCAGGTGCATCCCGGTCGAGCGGCGACTGGCCTGCACGTGCAGTCGCACGCTCTTGGGCATCATCAGGCTGGGCGTTCTGCTTATGCGGAATGTGCGGTGTCACCGTCGCAGGCCCACACGAGGTGTGGCGCCTGGGATGCTAACGCATCGCGTCCGCTGACGCACCAGGCCTCCACCCCTTTTCTCGTTTGTGGGCGCGTCCGTGGACGCGCCCGTCGGTTTCCCTTTAACGCACTGGGTGCATTTTGGTTTTGTGGTGACCTGGGCGTCCTCTATCTTTCCTCTCTCTATCTATCTCTCTCTCTCTCCCAGTCCTTGTCAATCGCGCAGTGCCTAAAAAACTAAACCAACTATGGCCACCCCTCTAAGAAAAAATTTGGGTCTCACCTCTTTGCTTTTATCTTTTCTGAACAGCAGATTCATTCACTCACACCCTTGTGAAGTCTAGAACTTGTGCTATTCACAACTGAGATTCAATCTTGCACTACCTATCTCCATGATTGAGGGGTATGTCTTGTCTTTATTGTAGCCTAGTAGATGAACAATTTGGTTCACCAACCATTCTGGTCCCAAATGGATATTTACTATGTCTAATCTATCAAATTAATTACTAAAAATCCAAAGATTTATGAATATGGTTGAGCATATGAGTCCTTGTTTCTTGTAGAGTTCAAGTATAATGACTGCAAGGTTTCTTATGTAAGTTGGTAGTTTGAATAAAATTTTAAGTATAAGCATTTATGTTATCAGATTCTCTCCATGCTAGTGTCACTTGGAAACTAAAGTCTTTGAAATTTGTGCTATTGCTAGTGCTAAGCTACTACATTTCTTGTTTATTTGATTGTTTCTACTTCTTTCTATCTCTATCATCTTGATTATATCTGATTCCTCTACTTTATTGTCAACTTTTAGCTTCTTATGAGATTCTAGTTGCACGTAAATTCTATTTAGTGCTTGCAAATTTGTTACATGAGCAAGCTTGCTTTAATCTTTTGAGTCAATTTTAAAGATTCTAAATTTTTTAGGTGTACATTGAGTCATTCTAATTAAGATGTAGGAATATATTTTGTTTTCTCCTATTTCTAAAATGCTGCTCTTGTTACCAATGAAAATGTGGAGAGACTGAGTCTACATTTATATTTTGGAATGTGAAATGATGGCTTATTAGGTGAATTGCATCACATCTATTAAATGCACAAGTTTGAGAAATAGAAGAGACTTTGCTGAATTTTTAGTAGAAATAAGGGCTTTAATTTATTTTCATAACCTATCTTTAAGTGAATTACATGGAATATTTGATTTCATTACTCTAATTTCATTGTGTTGTCACTTGCAAAAAAAAAAAAAAAAATGTAACATGAAGAACATCAAGAATATGAACAACAGTCCCAAGTGAGTAGCCTTCAAAAGAGAGAGCAGAAGGCAAGCAACAATAGAGAATATTATTAAGAGAAAGGCAAAGGGAATAAAAGAAGTTGTTCGGTACAACACTAAGAGATAAGAGATAGGTGATAGTTCAGCAACCTATATCAGTTACCTTTGCTGCATGGTAAGAAGCACAGTGCCTATTTTGATTGAAGATTGGAGATACGTGTCGCCTACACTCTAAGATTCAATGTGGGAGATGGTGAAGGTATGTAAATCCTATGTCATCATCATCATCATCATGACCTTATCTTGATTGGGGGTTAGTCACATGAATCTTGTTCCTGCATTCCCCTCTATTAAATGTCATGGCTTCGTTTAGTCCCAAAGTTTTTAAATCTTTTCTCACCACTTCTATCCATGTTCTTTCGGGGCTTCCCCATGCGCTTTTATAATCTTCGACTTGGATTGCATGAATCCTTCTAACTGGTGCCCTTTTTGCACTATGTTGGACATGTCCAAACCATCTAAGTCTAATCTTCCTTGTTTTGTTGCTTATTGGTGCTACTACCAAGTTTCCTTTAATGTTTTCATTTCTAATTCTATCCTTTCTTATCTTGTCACTCATCCATCTCCATTTTCTAACCTAATGACTCTAAAGTTGATATTTTGTAGGTTCAAAGGCTAATCCGTGGTAAGTATGTGAATAATCATACTTTTAGGATTTAATTAGAGTTTTTTATTTTTTGTAGGTAATGGGAAGGTAATCCAATGGACAACATCTACTGAGATGAAAATTGGAGTCATTTATGAGGTGTCCTAATCCAACTAAGAAACATAATAAAGCTACAATCTAAATCTCAACAATCCTAAGTGTGGACAAAGGTTAAGATCATCTTAAGGAAAGATCATGGATCTAATGAAGCATTTCAAAGAGCTAAAGGTACTTAAAGTGGACCCATGCACAAGGTGTACAAAGTCCACCACCTTTGCATGGGATTCACTCAAGTCACCTAAGCCATATAAGCCATGAAAAAGGTGACAAGCCAAAAGGGCCCCCAAAACCAACTATGAAACCAAGCCAAATGACCTCTCAAAGTAAGCCATCAAGCCACTTAAGCCAAGCTACATGAAAGGTCACGATTGGAGGAAAACCTAAAGCAAATATCCATGGGGTTTTTAAGAGGATGATGAGAACATATTTGGGTAAAAATCAATTGGAAAGCATGCATGTAGACCAATAGAAAGCATCCGCCTTTATTTTTTCTTTTTCCATCTTATTTTTCACTTTTCTCTCTCTCTCTCTCTCTCTCTCTCTCTCTCTCTCTCTCTCTCTCTCTCTCTCTCTCTCTCTCTCTCTCTCTCTCTCTCTCTCTCTCTCTCTCTCTCTCTCTCTCTCTCCACCTTACCCTACTAGGCAACCACAAACTTTCACTAAGGAGGAAATCCTTCCACCTAAGAGTCCTACCTTTCTAAAGCTCTCCCACCTTCCCACCTCTATCCTAAATCTGCCAAATCAATTCACTCTACTTCATTCCCTTTCTTCCTCTCTCTTTCCTTATCTCCCCATCCATATTCCCTCTATTTCCCATCACCTCCATTCATTTTTTGAGGGTATTGGATGTGGAATTCAAAGAGGAGAGGAGTTCCATGCATAACTCCTACTTTATAGGAGTTCCTCTCTCTCTCTCTCTCTCTCTCTCTCTCTCTCTCTCTCTCTCTCTCTCTCTCTCTCTCTCTCTCTCTCTCTCTCTCTCTCTCTCTCTCTCTCTCTCTCTCTCACACACACACACACACACACACACACAGACACACACATCATCTAACATATCTCCTTTGCCACCTCACCTTTTTCCTTCTTATTTGGATAAAATTTCTTATTCTTTGGCCCAAACTTGATCAGATCTATTCAAGATTAGAGAAAGACAAAAACAAGAAGGAAATCCAAAGGATTTTAACATGGAAGAGTTGGAGAGAGAGGAGTTAAATGTAGTTTTAGTTATCTTCCCTCTCTCTTTAATGCATTCTCCGTTAGCTCCTTATAAAAGTCTCCATGACTCCTTTCATTGGGGCTAGATTTTCCTTTCTTTTTTTAGCCCTAAGTTCTCTTCTTAGAAGTGGTTTCTCATTGCTTTGCCTTCAAGGAGATCAAGTTAATGCTATGCTCTTTGTCTTAACTTACTTTCATTGTTTTTTATTTGCTTTACCACCATTTCTTTATAATGAGTTCTTGCTGTTCTTTTCCATGTTCATTCATCAAGATCTAAGCTATTCTCCTCTGGTAGTGAAAGCCAAGAAAAAAGGAAACTTAGATGCTTGATTTTCCTCATTTGATTCACACTTTTTACACTTTAGATCCATCTAGTTTTATGCATTGGTTTCCTTGCTTAGTACAAATTATCATCCACCTTTTCTCTTAGATTTCTTCCTGGGTTATCGTGGCATGCTATCCTACTGAGTTTGTAAGCATTATATTAGATTGAAGTGGATGTTTAGATCAAGGTTTTTTCTTTTTAATTGGATGCACTTTTCATATTTATACTTTTGAATTATGCATCCAATGATTGATGTAGTTTGGACTTGATTTAATAAAAATATTTGAGTAATCTTGTTAATGGTTGATTTTGGTATCATAGTACTTAAGATCTGAATGGTTATCTTGCATGAAAGATGTTGATTCAATTACTTACTTATGCTTGATTTGTTGATTGTTCATGAGTACTTGAATGCTTGAATTCTCATCCTTAACTTTGATGCTTTATTCCAACCATCTAGACATCCAATTTAATGGTATACTTAGGAACCCATTTGGTTTAGTTAGTTGTTTATTCAGTGCATAACTTAGGTTGCATGATTAATTGCATTAGAAGCATTGGATCTGATCACTTTTGGTTGATCTAAACTTGTTTTATTGTTTAGTTCTATATTAGTAGTAGTTAACTCATAATTTGCATATTATTTTAGATTTAGGAAGTTTCCTTAGTTAATTCTAAATAGTTCTACTTTTAGTAAATTTTAGATTAAGAAAGTATTGATTTGGGAAAGTTTCCATTTAAAGTAGTTTCATTAAGTTTAGTTGCTTAATTAATGTATTCCAAGTTGTTGTAGTTCCTTGTTTGAATGAATGTTAGATAGGTGAATTTATATTTTAAAGTTTACATTAGTGGTAATTTATAATTTTTACATGTTTACATTCTTTGTGTTTACATTCTTAGATAAATCAACTAAATCTATCTTTTTTTGGCTAAGAGAGACAAATTAAATGAGATCCATCCAAATTACTTCTCTGTGAGATTGCTTATGGGATCGACTCCACTTGTGTGAGAATCCTACAATAGACTCATGCACTTGCAAGTTTATTTAAAAAAACAACATGATTTTGGCGCTGTTGCTAAGGAATCACAACAAATTTGTGGGTGAACCTTGTTTGAATTGTTTACCTCTAATCTACGCTTAGCATAGAATTAGATTAGGATTTTTTGAATTAGCTTTGCATATTTTTCTTATTCCCCACAAATTGACATATTTTGTTTGTCTTTTTGAGAGGGAATATGGCAAATGGAGTGGTGTCAATCTTGTGGTCCACGGTTTCATCATATTAGATAGGATTTATTTGCTTTTGTAGATTAGGATTTCTAAGTGAAACTTATAGTGAAGCCCATTGTATTTTACACTTTATTATTCAATTTTAAAAGGGTTTTAATAATATAGGGCAAGTATGGGGCATGGTGGCTCACACTTGATCTTCATAAAAAACCCCACTATAAGTATCACTCACTTTCTTTTTTATTTTCTAGTTTAAGCTCATATAATATAATTTGAGTTTGAATGGTAGTTTAACTCTTTTAGATTAGGGAATTCATGATAATTCTTGCATTTTATTGAGGATTGTTGCATTACTTAAGCACCTATTTAACAAAGATTAGCCTAAGCTCAGCTATAACCAATGCATAGGCTGTTTGATTATTGTATCTCATCTATTGAGGTGTTCAACCCTTTGACAAGTAATATATAAGTAGGCATTGGATTGAATTTGTTTTCATTGCACGTTTAAAACTTTATGGTGGAATGGATCACAATGCTAGTAAGGGCCACACATGAACTGTCATAAGATAAGGACTAGATTTCATTACTAAATCCTTGGCCCATCTAGGAAATCAATAAAATTCCTTATATGTCATGATCCCAACCTTGAACTATTAATTTAAAATATAGTAAGAGACTTAGGGTATTGAACTTATAGGAACCTTTTAGAAGGATCCAATCTACTATCACTCTAGTGGCTTTTGAGCATCATAGTTATAATCGGTATCTTAAAATGCATGTGATTTTCCCATGTCTTTCATTGACATCGGTTGAGGTCTAAATTGTTCCTGACATAAAAATTATATTAACCACTTTTGAGCAGAACCTAACTAGTAAGTAGTAGTCAAGTATCTAAGAAAGGAGGACCTATCTAGATTTAAGTCTAAGAATCAATCACCCTATGTAATAAAAAAAGATAATCAAAACAACTTGATTGGTAATTTACTAGGATTGATTTGTTTATCACATAGAGTTAGAGTCAGCATTTCTCATCATATAGGATTTTAGGCTAGTGCAAGTAAGGATGTTGATCTTAGAAAGTTGAGCTAGTACCTTTAGACTAAGAGATTGAATGTACCCAGAGACCAGGGGTGAGAAACTAAGTTCTTAACCCCATGGCTAAACCACCAGTAGAAGTTGAGCACAAAACAATTAGAGATTTCTATGCACCACTCTAATTAAACACTCCCTCGTGCATCAGATTGCCTCCAACCAATGTTGACCATTTTGAACTCAAACCAGGAGTTATTCAATTACTTCCTACATTTTATTGTAATGAGAGAGAAGACCCATATCTACATATCAAGAAATTCCTCGATATTTGTGCTACATTTAGGTTTGGAAATGCATTGGATGATTCAATCAGGTTAAGGTTGTTTCCCTTCTCACTCAAAGATAAGGCCAAGTCATGGCTCAATTCCTTGGAGGTAGATTCTATCAATAGGTGAAATTAATTGTCTAAGAAGTTTTTCAACAAGTTCTTTCCCTTACATAAGACTAATGCCCTCCGTAGGGAAATTATTAACTTTTAGCAAAGAGATGATAAACAATATTATGAATGTTGAGAAAGGTGGAATGAACTGCTGTAGAAGTGTCCCCATCACGAATTTGAAAACTGGAAGCAAGTTCAAAATAGACAAATGATAGATGCATCAAATGGAGGAGCCCTCATGCTAAAAAATGAGAGCTATGCCTAGGATTTTTTCCAAACTATAGCTGATAATTCCCAACAAGTATAGGGTGAAAATTTTTTTATGGATTGTTTGTTGTCTGTACTATCATAACCTAAGTAACAACTTACATAAAAGTTTGTCAAATGAGTTGCATTCTTAAGGATTTCATAACAAATATCTAGTTGGAAAGTGTATGTCATTACGTACCATTTTTCTAAAATTTATTTTTATTTTGCTAAAACTTCAAGTCCTTTATTCAATTTGTACTAATTGAAATTTTAAAAACTTCAAAACAGAAATTTTCAATTTTTTTGCATAAGCCATTACATGACTAGGGTATAGTATATGTAGGATGAGTCTAATTTTTTATTATATTAACCATTCCTTTCTATTATCAAGCTACTTTAATTTTCAGCAAACATAAATTTTTAAATTAGAAGCTTAGAGTTAATAAATTTGCAAGTTATTAGCTATATCCCCAAGAAAGGTATAGGCATCCAATCTTATTCTTTCAAGAATCTATTTTAATTATGAATTAGGTTTTTAGAAAATAAATGGGCAATATATATACTTGCTTCCATAATTTCCAGATTTTTACAATATCACTTTAATGAGTGCTGATCCAATTAATTCATGAATGAATTGGAAGATTTTCAATTAAGGACTTCTTTATACATGCATATATAAGTGTGCTGAAATTTTCTGTAGTAATCTAAAAAATTTCTAGCATGAGCATATCTTATCTAATTCTAAGATTTTTCAACCTTTTTTGTTTTATTTACATGTCCTATTAGACTTATAAGATCTACATATTAATAAAGATGTCTTGTATGTTTACAAGAGTAGTGTTAGAATAGATTCAATCAGGTTTCTATTTTTAATACATATGGAGTATAGACTCTCTTATAGAAATTCTAGCAATAGCACTATGATTCCAATCATATAAAACAAAGGTCTAATTAATCAAATTTCCTCCAAGGAGTGAACCACACTTCTATATACTAAACATAAAAAGTATAGGCTGCATAGACACCTTTTTTTAGCAACTTGGTGATACATTTACAAGCAAGAAACATGAATATAGGACCGCATAAAATTTTTGACATGTATGATTATGCATCCATGTCAATCAATTGAATTATAATACCTAAATTAGCTAAAATTCTAGAAATTATTGTATCATGCTTTCACACTCATAGAAGAGATATTGATCGAGAGGTTGAATGACCTAAATTTCAACAATGATTCATTTTGCTATCATATACAAAACATAAGGAATTTGGAAGTGCATGTCAAAATTTTCAGTAATAATAAGTTTTGGCATTGTGTACAAAATGTTTGGATTTTTTTTTAGATTATTAGTAAAAAATTCCAGAAATATTATTTCATGTTCTATGAGTATAAAACTCCTTACTTATGGAGTTGTATGTGTAAAACAATTATATTTGAGAACTAATTAAAAGAAATTTCAAATCAAATCTATAATGTGCATCTATAAGTATGAGACATATAGATAAGGGATCATATAACCAAAATTTTTAGCTTGGAATTGTTATATATTTCTTTTGTACAAGGTGCATGGATTAAAAGATCACATGACCAAGATTTAAGCAAGAAGAAATCATGCTTCCATAATCTCTTTTACCAACAATCAATCAATGAAATTTACAAGTATAATCTAAAATATAGGAGTGTACTTCATTTTCAAGCATAGAATCTAAAGCACAATCAATAATAATCAATAGATTTGTAGTTATCAATCACTCCAAAAACTCTCAATTGAATCTTTGGAGTTTTTATTTTCAAAAAGGTAAACCACAAATTAGTTTTGCATTCCCCACCTCAAAACACGGTTCCATCTTAGCAATCCTCTTCTACTTGTAGTAGATCTAAAGAGAAACCTCAGATTTGCAAAATTTCTATACTATTTCCTTCCTTTTTCCTTTTTTCCTTCTTATTCATCTTCTCCCTTTTCTTCTTCTTTCTCCTCTTTTTCTTTGTTTTCTCACATGGGAGAGCAAAATGATCTTTAACTCTCCCTCTCCCACGTGCTCTTATAGATGCCTTGTGCGGGAGAGTAATTGGTTCACATGCTTCCCACTAGCCTTCTTAATATTGCACCTCTTTGATTTTCACCATGAGGAAAACACATTTTTTCCACCTTGTAATGTCCCTTGAGTTGTCATTCAATCTAGGACATCAAAGTCTAAGATGAATGGTTGCTAGAAAATTTTTAAAACAAAATAACTACTTAAGGTGTAAATGAAGACTTTAATTCTTAACCTTAAGCATTGTATGTTGTCCTTAAGACCACTAAGGTGACTTGCCTTTGTGTGATAAGATGTGTAAAAATATATTTATATAGAAGAAAAACTTGAGTCATCACATATTATATGTTGATGGACTAGCTCTGAGACCCATAAACTAACCAAGTTTAAGTTAAACATAAATAGCTAATATATATTCCTTGCTACAAAGATTGCACTCTTGTTAGGTTGTGGAATTTGTTGTACTTCAAATCCTAGTTTGTTAGACCCCTTTCTTTACACATGTTATTGGAATGCTTTCATCCTAGATATAGATTGATCGTAAATTTCCAACAATGAGAGTTTTCCTTGGCTTCCCAGGAGAGTCCTACAAATCAATCTATTTAGAAAAACTCAAAGTAATTCTTGGAAAAATACCACTTGGTGTTGAGAGCTCTCGTGATGCCCTATTAACACCTTACTACTTACCTAGACAACACCTGATTGAAACTTTATGCTCTTAGTATTCTCAAAATAGCTTACAACAATGTAGCTTAGTGATTGTCTATGTTCATGAGTCATTGGAAATTGTATATGTTCACCAAAGCCCTATCAATATCTAAGGAAAATGTG
Source organism: Warburgia ugandensis (assembly GCA_035236585.1). Classification (NCBI taxonomy): domain Eukaryota; kingdom Viridiplantae; phylum Streptophyta; class Magnoliopsida; order Canellales; family Canellaceae; genus Warburgia; species Warburgia ugandensis. Next base: position 58,832,897 of record CP141128.1, read on the forward strand.
CACTCCTTTGTAAATGACATTTATCCTCCTAACTATCTAAAGCTTCTAGTTTTCTAGCACTTGTACTCACACTGCTATTACTTTCTCATATTTCACCTTTGATTATAAATGCTCACAGTAATGGGGCCTTTATTGAGGTATTAACAAATAACTGGGTCTGTCACTCAATTCAAGGAATGTGACAGTTTCATGTACAGGTGGGTACTAAAGTAGACATTGTTTCTTAATTGTTTGAACTTATTTGCACCAATATCTAATCCAAAATGAAGCTGAAGAAGTTTCATTATATTCCTTTTCATTGGTTTGGTGATTTTTGTTTCATTAAGATCTTTTAGTTATCCTATTAAAAATTTAAATGAAGTGTAAATTTCTGTCGCCCCTTTCTGTTTAAAGTTAAATATTGATGGATATGACTTCTAGTTATATATTGAATGATGATTTTTAACATATATGAGCAATGTACGTCAATGGAAGCCCAAAACATTTGTTTATATTAACTACTAATAATGAGTTAATATGATGACTGCAAGTATTGATTTGTAAAAGCATCTTAATGTTTTCAATTACCAAATCATCTACTTGTAGAGGTTAAAAGTGTATGTGACATGGCCAAACAGTTAAATAATCCCTAATTTTATAGTTTGGAAGTAGGTTAACTTTGACCCGGTCCTATAAAGGATTAAAAAAATTTAGTATCCCAAATGGTGTTTTTAGTGAATGATTGTAATAACAAATAAAGTGATATTCACTTGGAGATTTCCCTATATCTTTTGCATGCTACATGGTTCATTGTTTTGTTATTTATTTGTTGATGATATACCTGAATTGTTTTAATAATATTTTTCTACAATAATCTAGTTTTAATAAGACTTTTCTACATTTACATATATTTTTTACGAGATCTTTTCTATGATTATGCATGTATGAAAAATATCATATCTTTTTTGGAGGCGATAAGAAAGCAAGAAAAGCTAACTACACTGACATGGTAAGACATTATTACTATTATTGTTGTCATTTTTTTTATTAGTATTTTAGGCTAGTTCGAGACGTTACTTCTACTTTTGAAACCGATGGGATCATTTATACAAATTTTTCTACCTTCACAAGGCCATATAGAACTCCAGTATATCAATTGAGATTCTAAACCTTTTGATCTATCAGTTTTTAGATCCATCATTGAACTTTAATTCATAGGTGCATGCCATGTGTAAGGGAGAGTTCTTCCTTATTATTAGTTGGCATAGGTATTTTTTCACCACTATGTAGCCATTAGGATAGTATGAATAAAGATTAGTTGTCTGTGTCTCCTATTTGTATGTCCTTAATAATCTAAACCATTTTAGGATTCACCCACCCTGATGACGACATCCCTCTCTATTGTGCCTAAATTCCCTATTTCAAGAATTAAGTCATATTTTCTAATTTTATGGTTCCTATGGAGCTATATTACAACAAATCTTCCAATGTTTACCAAAAATATGATTGAAGCACATCTATTGTTTGCGTAAGTCAACTATCTTTAGTAAGAACATTACAGACTTTTAGCTGTACAACAACTGAAGAGAGGTCATAAGAAAAGTAGGTTTGCAAAAGAGTGCTACATTAATTAAATAAGTTTATTTAAAGGTCTAGCACCAAAGGACTGAAATAGGTCTTCTAATTTGTACTAGAAATATGACTTGTATAAAGATAAATTGAACTAAGTGAAGCATGTTTGGTGTATGCTTACCCAAACTATCTCAAATAAGAACATGATGCACATTTAGCTATTTGCAACTGAAGAGAGGTTAAGGATAATAGGTTTTCAAGAAAGTCTTGTAGTAACTAAATCAACTGCTTTGAAGGTCTTTCATAGGGCTAGCAAGTTTTATTTTAGGTTATATATATTTTTTCAATTTAAATGACTTCATGCTCTTCCAACAAAAAAGAAAAGAAAAGAAAAAGAATGAATTCATGCTTCTTACCTTGAACATTTTCTATATGGTAGGAAGTTGTATCCTAGATGTTTGATTTAACAAGGAATTTTCCATGGTAGACACACAAATTAGCAGCCACTATATGTTAATTTAGATCATTTAAATAGTTCACATAACAAATAGACACAGTTATCTACATCTTTAGAGTACTTAAATTATGAAACTCGACTACTCTATGATCTCTCTGAGAAGTTTAAACTTTTATGATGTAAAGAAATTAACTTTCAATTATAAATAGTTGGTTTTCCCTCCTAGAAATGAAGGAATGAGGCCATCTTAACTTCAAGGATTTAGTTGTGTGGTTTGTCTTCCTTCATGACATGTGAATGACTAACTTGCAACTTATTATCCTATGATCTCATTATGCGAAGTTGGAATGTGATGTATCATGATCTTCTCATGCAACTCTCAATTGTGACCAGCTTCTATGGAGAATCTTCACATTTTTCTCATAGGTTAGTTACCAATATTTGTTGTACATATTAGGTTTCCTAAGTTTTCTTTCTTTACTAGACAGAGAGTAAACCCAATTCTAATGTCTATGCACTTAAAAGGCCATCAACATAGCTTTCTAGAGAACTACAATATTTATTCTTACAAATGGAAAGAAGAGTCACTATGAGAAAGCATCAGGTGGCATGAGAACTTTCTTGCTTTCAACTAGGCCTGAAGATTGGAATGAAGGTTTCCTTATCCTTGCGCTCAGATGCTTCAATTTTGGTTTATAAATATTGACAGTATTGAGATTCTAGCTTGTTATTATAGGTCTTGGATGTGGGATTGGTGGATCACTACATGAAATTGCTAGGTTTTAGATAAGTGCTAACTTGTGCCTTAGTTTTTATTTTCAAACAGTGAACTTTTACCCTTGATTTTGAATGGACATTAGTCCAATGTGTAGTAGTCCTAATGTATAGTTCCAACAGTAAGGCACATGTCCAAATTTAATATTTTTTGCTGTTACATCTCATTTGTCCTTAAAATTTTAAGAGTATGCAAAAAAGAGTGGAACTTATATGCTTTCTTATTGCAATAACTAATCATAATTTGAAATGGAAAGTCATTGAGTTCAAATGTTAGCTTCTTGCATAGGAACCTTTGAATTTTTTAGTCTGAGGAATAGACTTAGTTCAAAACTAGTATTGTGATCTTCTTCCTATTGTTACTTTTGTAAATATCCCTATTTTCATGGCTCAAAGTATTCAAAGCAGCCATCAAATGCACCTTGATGCCACCCATAATTAAGCTTACTATGAGTTAATTTTCATCAAGTAGGTCATCGTGCTCTTATATACTACAATTTCTCATTAAGCAAGTAATTGTTGTTCTGTAGACTATAATTTCTATTCACAAATGTCATTGTTTGTCTGTATACTGCAATTTTTAGTGAAGCACATATCTATTATTATGTGAACTATAATTTCTCATCAATGTTTTGTGTGTACTATATTTAACTTCTTTTTCAAGTAGATATATGATAACCTTTTTTCCCTTGCATAAGGAGTTAATGGTTCATACTAAGCATGACAAAGGTCCACTAATCATTTTTCCTTAATTGAATAATGGAAAACTCCTGAATATGTTTCTTTTTCATATTTTAATTCTCTAGTATAGACTATTATCAACTAATATAGATCACTATGCTAATAACAACTTGAGATATGGAGATGGTAATCTCAATATTAAAGCATCCAAAACCACCTTACCCATGATAATAATGTATTACAAGGCAAACATTTATCCCCTTAAAATGCAACTTTGGCATATTCCTAGAAAGTCAATCCAATAACTTGGTTGCATAATTATTGTGATATTCTTTTAAGGATACCTTCAAGATGCCAACTGTTGTGATTTTAAGTTCAAACCACAAGCACACGAATCGTTATAATAATTCATGTGATGGAGGTCAATCCCACAAGGAATCGAACAATTGTGTGATTAGTGGTTCTTACTTAAATTATTTAACCTAGCCAAAATAATGAGATTTTTGTTCTAATCTATTATTGGAAACTTAACATAAAAGTAAGAAATGAAGATATGTGAAGATGCTAAAAATTTAGAAACTTTCATAAAACAATACTTAAAAAAACCTTCTATATCTAGAACTTGACTAAATTAACTTGAATTGGGAACTTGCAAATCTAACTACAAGAATTACTATAAGGAAATTAAGCAACAATTCTACCATTTTCCTAGACTAAATTTTATAAACATGAAGATTAGAAACTTTCCAAATAACATATATCATGCTAAAGAAAATTAATGTGCAAGATTAAACCACATACTAATAAATGAATTCAACAACATATCCATGCATCAATTCTAAGGAAAATACACCTAGAATCATGCACATGACCCTAGATTGGGCCTATGATTCTATTGTGATTCCTATGGTGCTAAAAGGTGTAAATGGCAACAATGAAAGTGCATGGATAGAATTGAAGAATAATTTAACTTGGAAAAATAACACATGCACTTGTCATGTGATGATATTTGATTCAAAAACAAGTAATGATGTTAAACATGCTAACAATTAATCTAGCTTCAATTAACTAAATGAAATCAGAAATCTTAGGACAACACTTTAAACACTCCAAAGATCATCCACCACTTCCACAATCCCTCAAAACCATGTGCTAAGCCCATGGGTTGCATGCATGGGATTAAGATTATTTTGATTGAGTCGGAGGATTAGTTAAAATGAACTGCTAAAGTGGCTTGAATTGTAAATTATGAATGAGCAAGGACACTTACCAACCTCATCTAAGCTTTAGCCAAGAGCTCTTCAAAACCATGAACATGTCACCTTGAGTGTTGCACATGGATTTAATAGATTTTTTGGGTTGATTTGGTTAAGAGTTTAAAACAAAAACTTCTACTAAATAATAAACTATGAAACCAACAACATATAAACAAGTAAATATAAAAATATCACTACAACTAATAGTCACCAATCAAAAGATGGAAGTATTACTCATCAAAATGTATTTGATTTGAAGGCAAGATTACAATAATGTTGTGCACCATGCTTTACTCAATTTACATCCAAAATAAACTTCCACTAATACCTCCTACTCCCATAGGCATGAATATAAAGACAAATCCAATAAGAAGTGAAGATAAAGCCTATGAACTCAAGCTACAACTTAAGAGAATCAAAGGCTAAGTAACAAAATGAAGAACCAAGGGAAGAAGACTACTTTTGATGAGGAAAATGGTATGGAACAAGAAATAATTTCTGCCCAAAAACATAGAATATTTGAATCAAAGAACTCTAAAGGTGAAAAGAAGTGGAAGACGTTGCATGAGGGAGAATAAATGGATGCTCCAAGCAAAACTTGCAGAACTCTTTCAAGGAGGAGGAATGGAACAGTTATGTGATTAGTGGTCCTTACATAAATTATTTAACCCAGCCAAAACAATGAGATTTTGGTCCTAATGTATTATTGGAAACTTAACATAAAAGTAAGATATGGAAATATGTGAAAATGCTAAAAATTTAGAAAATTTCTTAAAACATTACTTTCTAAAAATAAACTTTCCTAAAGTAGAAACCTTCTAAACCTAGAACTTTCTTGAATTAACCTTTTAAGCATGGAAATTGAAAACTTGAAAATCTAACTATGAGAATTACTTTAAGGAAACTAAGCAATAAATCTACCATTTTCCTAAACTAAACTCTACAAACATGAAGATTAGAAACTTTCCAAATAACATATAACAAGCTAATGGAAATTGATGTGCAAGATTAAACCACATACTAATCAATGAATTCAACAACTCATCCATGCATAAATTCTAAAGAAAATACACTTAGAATCATGTGCATGACCCTAGAGTGGAGCGTATGATTCTATTTGTTTCCTATGGTGCTAAAAGGTGTAAATGGCAATGATGAAAGTGCATGGACAGAATTGAATAACAACTTGACTTGGAAAAATAACACACGCGCTTGTCATAATGAAATATAATTAAAAAACAAGTAATGGTGTTAAACATGTAAACATTTAATCTAACTTCAATTAACTAAGTGAAATAGCAAAACTTAGAACAACACTTTAAACACTCCAAAGATCATCCACCACTTCCATAATCATCAACTAAAACCCCTCAAGACCATGTGCAAGTGCATGGGTTGTGCACATGGGATCAAGATGATTTTGGGTTGAGTTGGAGGATTGGTTAAAATGAACTACTAAAGTGGCATGAATGCAAAGGACACTTACCTTCGGCCTAAAAGCTCTTCAAAACCATGCACATGTCACCTCAAGTGGTGCACATGGATTCAATAGATTTTTTGGGTTGATTTGATTGAGCGTTTAAAGCAACAACTTCTATTGAATAATAAACTATGAAACCAACAACATGTAAACAAGTAAACATAATAATATCACTATAACTAATAGTCCCCAATCAAAAGAGGGAAGTATTAATCAACAAAATGCATTCGATTTAAAGGCAAGATTACAATGATGGTGTGCACCATTCTTGATGTGTACGCATCATGCTTTACACTATATAGATCCCAAATAGACTTCCAAATACCTCCTACTCCCATAAGCATGAATATCAAGGTAAATACAATAAGAACTCAAGCTAGAACTTAAGGGAATCAAAGGCTAAGTAACAAAATGAAGAACCAAGGGAAGAAGCCTACCTTTTGATGAGGAAAATGAAATGGAACTTGGAAGAATTTCAGCCCAAAAATGTAGAAGATCTGGAGCAAAAAACTCTAAAGATGAAAACAAGTGGAAGACATTGCAAGAGGGAGAATAAATGTATGCCCAAGCAAAAATCATAGTACTCTTTAAAGGAGGAGGGAGGTGCCACTTTTTTAGGAGCCTCTTTTTCTCCAAAAGATATATACGTTGGAGCCTTAAGGGAGGTTTTTATAAGTTGTCTCCCTTCCCCTCTTTTAAAGGATATGATGTAAAGGTTGGGATTCAAGGATAGCTAAAGTGACTAGGGAAGAAAGATAGAATTGGGGAAAAAGATAGAATGTGAGGGTGTAGGTGGCATGCAAGGAGTGACCATTTTAGTGAGTGGAATGGAAAGGGGGCCCTACATTTTAGGTTCTAGGTGTGGAGCTCCTTTCCTTGGAGAATTTTACATGGAGAAAAGGTAAGTCAATGGACAAAATCATGGGAAATATTTGGGTAGTGAAGAGGAAAGAGATTAAAGAGTGAGATGGAAGGGGAGATGTGACAAAATGTGGTTGCGCTAACCAAAGGTGGAGCACACCATTTTTCTAGAAAGGTGGCATCTTCCACTTTGGTTTTCATGTGGAAAGCATATGGAGTGATAGAGATATGGTGAGATGAAGATGATTCTAGTCTTTGGATTAAAATTGAATGGTGAGGATGATGAGAGAGATAAGAAAGAAGGGTTAAGGTGGGAAAAGGCGATTGGCTGGCCTTAGATGGAGTTAGGAAGGTGGGAAAGTTTTAGAAAGTTAGGATTCATTGGTGGGAAACAAAAATTCTTAGTGCTTCTTTAATGTGAGGTGAAAAGAGAGAAAAGTGAGAAAATCATTGAAAAATAGTGAAAATGGTACGGTTCTTCCTATTAGTCCATCTACTCCATTTACCAATTGGTATTTTCCTCAATTATCTTCAAAATAACCCTAAAAATATTAAGGATATTTATTTGGATTTTCCTGCAGTCATGGCCTTCCATGTAGCTTGGCTTAATTGGTTTGATGGTTTGCTTTGAGCTCTCATTCGGCTTGACTTCATAGCTAGCTTTAGGGGCTCTTTTGGCTTAGTTTGGTAGCTCAACCCCTTGGCTTTGATGGCTAATTAGGATTTTTATCTTGTGACCTCCTTCATGGCTTGAATATGGCTAGGTGGTTTAAGTGAATCCCATGCAAAGGTAGTGGACTTTGCATGGCTTGTGCACGGGCCCACTATGGCCACCTTTGACTCCTCCAATTCCATATTTTGTATTCTTTGAGGTGATCTTGATCCTTGATCTCATGTTGGATTGATAACTTTTAGGTTTTGGCTCAATCTTTTGATCTTGATCTTTAATTTTTATCTCAATTGATCTCGACCATCAGATCATCATCTTACTTCCTACAAAAAAGTCAAAAACTTTAATTATGTCCTAGAAAAATATGATTATTCACATATTTACATTAGATTATTCTCTGAACCAACAAATTATCAAATTTTTTATCTTTTAGGTTAGAAATACATGTGTTATAATTTTTTCCATAAAACCCTAATTTACTCGTATAAGTTATAACACATGGGTGACTAATTGGGTGGCTTTAATACAAAATTTGACACTTATCAAGAGCTTTGTATGGTTTGTTGCAGTTCAAGATTCATTACAGGGGTGAATAACATTGAGTACTAGATATCAAGAGGAAAAATATGTCTTTTGTCTCTTTGTTGCAAGGAGACACATGAATATTTTCCTTCAGATGACTTGAATTCTTTTCCTCCTCCAATTAAAGGTACCACTCCTCCCCTCTCCCTCCTTTTACCTTTTCAGTGTATTTCCCGCATCAGTAGGCAAATCACAAGTGAAAATAGGTTCGGTGGATCTTATTTGATACCTACTCAAGGACAGCTCAGATTGAAGATTTGAGCCATTTGATGAGTTCGTCGAACCCCAAAACCCTATAATCCCCAAAAATAGTAAACTTTTGAATGATCATGGATGTTGATCGGGGATTGGAATAATCTGACGGTCCATATCAGTCTGTCTCATCCCGATTGGCCTAATCTATGACCAGGATTCATCTTGGTGATGAGATAAGGAGACGCACACTCTAGGTGCGTCCCAACCCATGCACGCACATGCAGAGCAATCTTGGTTCTATAGGGACGCTGCTGCATCCTGGAAACCTAGACGCTCACCAAGACACACCAGAATGTTGTGGAGCATGCATTCAACTCCAATGTTCCCGGTGATGTTGTTTCAAATTTGTTTCAGCCCAGATTTAAATCTGAATCATTTAAAAAGATCTAAAACATAAAATCTTCAATTCAAAAGTTTATACAAGTCTGATTTATGATCGGAGAGGTCCGTTAGATTCATCTTGACGACATAGACCTAATTGTACAATGAAATTTAGGATCAAAAGGACCTTTTTAATTGATCATGACCTAAAAACTAAAAAAAATTCATAGATGTATTAGATTAAAGATGATTAGACCCAAATAAGTGATTAATTAGATAATGTAGTAGACTTATATACATAGATCAACCCTGAATTAAAGACATCAATCCCTAAACCATGGATCTGACCATCCATCATCATCTGACACATGATCTATCATTTAATATCTGATCTATGATCAAATCAACAAACTCCCACGTGATCCAACAATTAATCAAACACCAAAACTCAAATATATGACTGATTTGGCCTTTTTATCATGATCCAACTATCAATCGACCAGTATATGCTAGATCTACAACCAATCCATCCTTTTAAGATGATCTAACCTGTGATCAACTACCTAACATCTTGATCATCCACTGATTTGAGCTTCCATTTAGATTTGACCATAAATTTATCACTTGATCTGAGCCTTTCATTCTTAATTTTTTTATCAAAGGAGATCAAACCCGATTAGGCCATATCAGACATAACGTCATACATGGATTTAAGAGCTCAGAGGTAAAACCACTATTGAGTCTTATTCAATTAATTAAATTTCATTTTTATCTTAGTTATGCCTAATAAATTATAGAAAATAAACAAGATTAGAATGGATTAAACATGAGGAAGGACAATTGGGCAATTTATATTATTAGTTAGATTAGTTTAATAGTTAGATCATTCTAATGACCTTAGATTCGAAGATTTGATATCAAGATGACTTGGAACTATTGATCTGACCAATTAGTATTTAATCTGACTCTTGGATCAATAGATCAAACATTGAGATATAAAATAAACTATCTATAATCATAGATTAATAGGAATTGAGGATAATTAGGTAATCTAGGTTGTTGATCTTTAATCAACATCCAAGATTTAATATTATGACAAAAATAAGGACGAATACCTATGATTAGAAAGTAGTAAAGGCATGATCACCACGTTAAGGGTGATCAAAGACTAAATAAGTCACGAGTAAGATAAATGACATTGTAATGTACATGTGTTGACAGAGATGCTGACCGTTATGAACTAAGCTTATTGGGCATTCCGAGGATTGGGGTTACCATGTTTGAGGTAGGTAGTTTTAACATCTATTTGTCATTGAGATTTTGAGGATATCATTTTCTTTACTAAGATCTGTAGATTTTAAATAATCAAATCATTAGATTATCATGCTTTCGATTTGAGGCTACTTGGCTATCATAAAATTCATATTTTGTCATGTTGCATTATTTTAGCTTTAGAAGAATGCAATATTTATGATGAGACATGCGATTTATGAATATGTACTTTCATAACCATGATGCATAATTTTATATGTAAAATGAAAATGATACCGCTCATTCTATTACGCATAGTTGTGTGTTTTCAAAAGAAATAATTATACTTAAAATTGCATCATTCCCATACTTTGAGATGAGTAAAAGAAATGTATGATATTGCATGAGATATACAATATATGATTTAATGACATTTATTTAGTCTAATGAGCCTGGTGGGCACTATACTGAGAGGTTGTACTGGTTTGGCCTCATGCCTCCAACCACCAACGGTGGTAGGTATTTGTGCCCAAAGAGGCACCTATTTTTCTCAACTGTTGTGGTAGGGAAAAGACCATTGGAGGTGTTCATGACACCCTTTTCAAAACATATCCATGGTTATCGTGGAGGCTGGGGTGGCTAGTCTCTAAATACCAAAGACACAATTTCAATGGGCTGGTTGTGCTCAAAGTGTACCATGAGATTTATGTTTTGTGACCCCACGTAGATGAGCATGATGATAGTCTTTAGATCATGATCAACCGACTGATGTGTTCACCAAGGTGCATATGTGCACGTGATGATGATGTTAATGGAGGATCTTTCACATAATTTACAAATTATAAATTCACGTGATTTTGTAATACATTATATGTTACAATTTATGTTAGTTTACCATGTAGATTAGTTCATTTTAAAAATATATGTTTAAAGTCGTGTGTGTTTTACATTGATATTATTTGAAATGTTTTAGCATGAAACTATAAATTGAGGTTGATATGTAATTTTAGTTATGTTTCCCGCTTCTGATCTAATCATTATATTCTTTAAAACTGCATGAAAAATTATTTGGAATATTATTTAGAATTGGATTTTGAATTTGGTATAATAGATGTGAAACTACCTACACAAGGGCAAGCTTACTGAGATATTGTAAATTATTTTCAATATCTCATGTCTTTAAAGAATTTGACTTGAGGCAGAGCAAATCGAGGTGGACACAAATCTAGATTGAAGATAATAGTGTAACAGACTGTAATCAATGTAAGTGTATGACTTATTCCTCTTTGACATGTGTATGTAATTATTATAGTTGGAATGTGAACTATGACTAGCTAGATCTGGGATGCGTGTAATTTATTTTAGTTTTAATAAAAAAATTCCTAGCTATTTTATTTCCTTGGGAGTAAATGACACTCGAGGTTTTCAAAATGAATTTAAAAGAAAAAGAATCTTCCGTTGCATTGCATTGTTTTTTAAAATTAGTTTTCAAATAGGGATCAATCCCTCATTAGGAATTATTTTTGCATTTAAAAATGCATATGAAAACCTTGGTCGTCACAAGAACTTTCCTGAATAATTCCTAAAGATAAAATTTAATAACTTTTTTAATCATGCAATTCCTTCTAATGGAAACTAATATAAGGAAACTAAACAACAAAATCATTAATTTCCTAAATTAAAATTGTCTAAACCCAAAATTGAAAACTTCCTAGCTTTAAACTAAGATCCAAATCATGAATTAACTACTACTACACTAGGATTCAAACAAGTAAATAAAGTAAGAATCTAAAGGGAATTCAACCTAGTACCATGCACATGATTCTTGAATGGTGTATATGGTTCATCGATCAAACATTGATTGAAATTAATAGACCTATAACTAACTATCATGCAATCTAATTTGAGAACTAAATACACAACTTTAAAATTTAGTTAAGTTCCTAAAAAATCAATCAAACTAGTAGTAAACAATGTTAAGAATCAAGCATTAATGTTGTTGGAAATTCCAATACATTGTTGTTTTCAATTTCCCGGTAATCAACACATAAAAGCATGACTTTATATGCATTAAAATATTCAATTAAATAGCTCTTCACTAATAAAAATAATTATAAACATGAACTTCAATTGCTTCCATTGAAACAGTACCAATTACATCCAAAAAGTTGAATGCATAATACATAAACATGATGTTAGAAATTGCGTTCAATTCAAGAACATGAAATTTGCTCTAAACATCCACATCAAAACACTCTCATGCTTGTAAACTCAAGTAGATTGGCATGGCATGAGAACCCTTGGAGGAGTACAAATGAATACCAACCAGAAAAGAAAAGGAAAGAAAACTCCAAAACGAGATCTAAAGCAATGAAAGAATAAGGAGAAAGGGGAATGGTAACAAATGGATTGAAGGTGACATTTCCCTTGGCTGTCACTTCAAGGGAAAGGAAACCTTGGATCTTTGAAAGAAAATGCAAGAAATCTTACCTAATGGAAGGCATACAAAGGAGATCTTAAGCATGAAAGCAAACAACAAAAGGAAATCAAATCATGCAAAAACAATAGCAAAAGTTGTAAGAGACTAACCTTTAATGGAAGAAAGATCAAGGAACAATGCTGAAGGGAAGGTTTGGAACTCTTGGAAGACAATTTCTCAAAGAAAAAAGTGTAGAAGGCTTAGAGGAATGAGGGGTGGAGACGCCTCCTTCAAAGGGGGGTGCGATCTCCCCCTCCCCAAGTTACTCTCAATGTAAAAGCCCTAAGAACTTTTTTATATGTGGTTTGGGTACTTCCTAATCAAGATGATAGGTGATCCTAAGGTGGAGATGATATGGAAAGAAAAGATAAGGCTAGGATCAGATCTATGGCAATCAAGGAGGTAGGATAACTTAAGTGGACAAGGTAGGAAGCAAGGTGGGTCAAGATGGGAGTCTTAGGAAGGTGGAAGACATGGAACTCCCTTCCTAAAGGGTAGTTCAAGTGGAATGGCAAGAAATAAGGAGGGGAAAGAGGGAGGAAAGAGAAGGAAAGAAAAAAAGAGATAAGGGTGATGTGGCATAGAAGTTGATTGGTTAGTTGGGTTAGGAAGGTGCAAGGGAAGGTAGGAGGAGCCACTTTTTTAGGGTGGTGCATCTTCATGCTTCTAAAAATAGTGGAAGGATTGAGGGAAATAGAAAGACATGGAGATGGAGAGAGGATTGGAGAGAGAGAGGAAGAGATATGATATATGGAAGCCCTTGGATGAAGAGTGGATGGTGAGAGACAAAGAAAGAAATGTTGAGATGCTAAGAGGTGATTGGTTGATCTAGGATGGAGTTAGGAAGGTGGGACTCCTTCGTGGGAAAGTTCAAAATTAGTAGTGGTTTTGTATGGTGATGTGGGAAGTGATAAAAACAAGAAAAATGGAGCTCTTCTTATTGGTCCACATGCTACCTTTCCCAAGTGTATTCGTACTCAATTATCTTCAAAATAACCCTTAAAATTTCATGGATATTTCTTTAGATTTTCCTCCAATCATGGCCTTCCATGTAGCTTGGTTCATGTGACTTGATGACTTGCTTTAAGAGCTCAGTTGGCTTAGGTTCAGGGATGGCTTTATGGGCTCTTTTGGCTTGGCTTGGTGGCTCAATCGTTTGGCTTTGATGGGTGTCTAGGCTTCTTAGATTGTCCTCTTCTTCTTCATGGCTTGTACATATCTACATGGCTTTAGTAAATGCCATGCAAAGGACTTTGAATGGCCTATGCATGGGCCAACTTTAGTCACCTTTAACTTCTCTAATTCCATCCTTCGTGTGCCTTAAGGTGATCTTGAGCTTTGATCTTATGTTAGATTGATGAGTTTTAGGCCCTTACTCAAACTTTTGATCTTGATCTAAAATTTTCATCTTGATCGATCTTGGACGTGGAATCATCATCTCGACATCTACAAAAGATGAAAATTTTAATTCAATCCTAGAAAAATATGATTATTCACATACTTATCCTAGATTAGCCTCTAAACCTGCAAATTATCAATGATTTGGTTTATTATGTCAGAAATGCATGTGTTATTATTTTTGGCCAAAAACACTAATTTATCCCTATAAATTATAACATCATCATCATCAAGAGCTTATCCTAGTTAAGGGTTGACCACATGGATCTTATTCATCCATTCCCCTCTATTAAGTACCATGGCTTTATTTAATCCCAAAGTTTTTAGATATTTTCTCACCACTTCTATCCATATTCTTTTAGGCCTTCCACTTGCTCTTTTAGAAATTTCTGCTTACATTGCCTCACTCCTTCTAAGTATAATCTCCCTTATCATGTTACCTATTTGTGCTACCCTTAATTTTTCTTTAATATTTTCATTCCTAATTCTTCCTTTTTTGTCTTGTCGCTCGTCCATCTCAACATCCTCATTTCCGTAACGCTCATCCTATGAACATGATGTTCCTTAACTGCCCAACACTCTGATCCATAGAACATGGCCAGCCTTATGGTCATCCTATAGAATTTTCCTTTTAGTTTGAGTGGCACTTGTCGATCACACAAAACTCCAAATACACATCTCCATTTGTTCTAACCCACTTGGATTCTTTGTATAACCTCCCTCTCAATCTCTCCACTCTCATGAATCATTAATCCTAAGTAGCAAAAGTGGTTTTTTTATGGGGACTTCTTGATTATCAATCTTAACTGGTGTTCCACTCCTACTCCTCTCCTTGTTAAATTGCATTTCATATATTCCATCTTAGTTTGACTTATTTTAAATTCTTTAGATTCTAATGCTTCTCTCCATAAGTCTAGATTTGTGTGGACTCCCTCCCTTGTCTCATCAATTAAGACTATATCATCTGCAAAGAGCATGCACCATGGAATCTCCTAATGTAGATGCTTTGTTAACTCATCCATAACCAACATGAAAAGGTATGGGTTCAATTCCGATCCTTGGTGTAATCCTATAATGATAGGAAAATCATTGGTCTTACCTCTAGTGGTCTTAAGATTTGTTATCGCTCCCTCATACATATCTTTAATTATGTCTATGTACCCCAACAAAACCCCTTTCTCACCCAACACCCTCCATATTAACTTTCTAAGGACTCTATCATAAGTTTTCTCTAAGTCAATAAAGATCATGTGGAGATCTTTCCTCCTCTCCCTATATTTCTCTACCAATTGTTTGAGTAAGGAAATAGCTTCCATAGTAGGCCTCCTAGGCAAGAAACCAAACTAGTTCTCCGATACACTTGTCTCATGCTATAGCCTCTTCTCAATCACTCTTTCGAAATGTTTCATAGTGTGGCTCATAAGTTTAATCCCCGATAATTAGTGCATCTTTGTATGTTTCCTTTATTCTTATAAGTTGGTACAATATAATTTTTCCTCCATTCACGAGGCATTTTCTTTTAGCCCCATGGACTTTCCTAATTTCATCTTTTTCAAGGCCTCTTTCACTTCATGTATTCTAATCCTGCGTTCATATCTAAAATATCCAATCGTATTTAGATTTATAGTATTTTCAATCCCTATATCCTCAAAGCCATTGTCATTTAAAATTTTTTGAAAATAAGTTTCCCACCTTTGTTTGATCTTGTCATCTTTGACTAGTGCCCTTTAGTCATCACTTCTAGTACATCTAACATAGTCCAAGTCCTTACCCTTTTGTTCTATTATTTATGCAAGTTTAAACACATCTTTCTCACCTTCTCTTAATCCTAGTCTACTATAGAGGTCATCATATGCCTTAAGTTTAGCCTCACTATTCTCTTAGCAACCTTTTTAGAATTCTTCTACTGTTCATAGTTTTCATTATTTATAGTCTTCTGCCATGCTTTAAAACACATCCTTTTTTCTTTAATAACTTTTTGCACTGTTTCACTCACCACTATGTTTCCTTTACTAATTGTCTTTTACCTTTAGATACTCGTAAGACATCTTTTGTCACTTTCTTAATCGACCTATCCATATTAGTCCACATGGTGTTAACTTCTGTTTCATAGTTCCAGTTTCCTTCTACCACCAACTTATGTGTGAATGTGGTTATTTTCTCTTCTTTTAAGTTCCACCATTCATTTCCTTTCTTCCATCTTTTAGTATAGATATCCATAACCATTAACCTATGTTGTAAGATTAAACTCTCATCGAGTATC
The DNA here is from genome assembly GCA_035236585.1 of Warburgia ugandensis. NCBI lineage: Eukaryota > Viridiplantae > Streptophyta > Magnoliopsida > Canellales > Canellaceae > Warburgia > Warburgia ugandensis. The sequence goes on from CP141128.1 coordinate 58,849,176, forward strand.
ACCTTACAATCCTTACACATTGATCTTTTGGTATTCCTATGTAGAAAAATGTCTATTTGGATTTATGGAGTCCACTTTTAAAGGTTATTAAGTGTTCAACCCTCTTCTTAAAGAATGTATTTGCAATGGTTAGGTTATATGCCAAAGCAAAGTCAAGGATAGTTTCCCCCATCTCATTTTGTTCTCCTACACATACCCTTCATGTGTCCAATCATATCCTTCCTTTTCTTTTCCTACATGGCCATTTAAGTCTGCTCCTATAACTCTCCCCTTAGTGTTGGAAATTTCTTGCATGACTCCCTCCAGTCTACCCAAAACTATCTCTTGATTATATCTTCTAACCCTACTTGTGGTACGTATGCACTTATAATATTTATGAACTGCTCTCTTAGAATAAGTTTTATTATTATAATTCTATCACTAATTTTTTTAATGTCCACAACTTTGTTCTTTAATTCTTTATCCACTATTATTCCTATGCCATTTCTATTATTATTAGTTCGTACGTACTAGAGTTCATACCCATCAATTTATCTAGTTGGAGACAAGCGATGTTAACTCTCCTATGTTTCATTGCATCTACTAACTCTAGATACAACTTTTGTATCTGGGTGATTTTTGTAAAATTTTGGACACTTATCAAGTGCTAATAGATGAAAATTCTCTAAGATAAAATAAAAGATTTATCCTTATGAAATTTTGTGAGTATATTCACTACAAACCCTGACAAGGCAAACTCATTCACTAGGAGTTTAAGGACTTGTTGCATATGCTAAATGCTATCATGAGTACCTACAAAAATGACAACCATTTTATTTTCATAATTTTTTACATGTTTTGCTTATGATTAGCAAAATGCTAGTGGGGGGTGTGATAAGTGTTCAATTTTGTATAAAAAGTACCCAATTAGTAATCCATGTGTTATGAATTATAAGCATTATTCTAGGATTCTTCAAAATTTTATAACATAAGCATTTCTAACCTAATAATTCAAAAGTTTGATATTTTGATGTTTTAGAAACAAATCTAGAGTAAGTATGTGGGTCATCATAATTTTTTACTATTTAATTAGGGTTTTTACTCTTTTTGTAGTAAGTGAGAAGATGATCAAGGGGCCTATATTGCACTTCGTAGAGCTTCTCATGGGTTAAGCTATGCTGTTAGCTCATCGGGGTTGTAGCGGGCAGAGCCTCCATCCTAAAAATTATCTTAAGTCAAGTAAAAAGGTAATTGGAGAAGCCAAAGGTGACTTGAAATGGACCCAAGCCCAAGGCATGTATTTCCACCACCTTTGCATGGGAGTCATTCAAGCCACCTTAGCTATGAAGCCATGAAAAAGGGTGATAAGCTAAATGAGCTGCTCAAGCCTTGAAGCCATGCATTGAAGCCACATATGCCACCAAATAATGATCCATCAAGCCATGGATGATGCCACATGAAGCCACATGATCGGAGAACCAATTCAAGCAACTATCTTGAGTTAAAAATGTACTGTTCAAGGGATTTTTAGAGATATTTATAAAAGGTAAGATGATCATGCATTGATGGACACATTAAGAGAGAAAATATCACTTTCTGATTCCATTTCCCATTCTTTTTCCCCCACCCAGCTTAGGGTTTCATGATTTACCCTAGAGAGGGAGCCATCTTCCTAGAAGGTGATGCACCCCCCTTGTTTGAATGCTTATTAAGGTGGTTTCCTAATTAGGAAACCCCTATATCTATATCCATTCAAAGCATGTCAAAACCCTATGTTTTTCTCATATTTTTCCTACCATTTTTTTCTCCTTTCTCTCTCTTCATTTCCAACCTCAATTAACCACCCAATTAGGAAGGGGGGGTGGAACTCCACCCACCTTCTTACCCTTTCCTAAATTAGCAACTAGCCAGCCATGCACGCTCTTATCTCTCTTTCTTACATCATCTAGCCTACAACATCTTCCACCTAACATTCGTCATTTAAAACCCTAGATCTAGGTCTCCTTTCCTCCTTGATTCAGCCTTTCCTAGGTCCAAAATCCAGCCATCTATAAATCTCCCATGGTTCCCATGTTTTATACTAAGTAGATGTTGGGGTGAGACAACCTTGAAACGTTGGACTCTTTATTTGGTGTTCTTTGGAACTGGACTTTGGATTTCTTTGGTGCTCTTCTTCCTTTGGATTTTTAATTATTTCTCTTGTTAATTGATCTCCAATTTAGGTTTGTAGTTTACTTTCTTTGCATTAGTTTCATTGTCCTATATTGCTCATGTTTTGTACTTAAATTCCATAAGCATATTTCTAGCACTTAAGTCCTTTTTTTATTGCTTCAACTCTCTAATTTCTTTTGCTTATTCAACCAAGATCTAAGTTAACTCTTCTCTAGTAATTACAGCCAAGAGAAGAGAGCTTAGAGCCTTGGTTTCTTCCCTTAGTTTTGCATGTTTTCTATGTTAGATTCATCTAAATTTAGGTGCACTTTCCATGCTATAGTTCATCTTATTAGCCTTCTTTTCTCTTAAATTCCTATTTTGGTTTTATTTACATGTCATCATACTTTAGATTAAGTTTTTTTGTTGTTGTTTAGATTAGGTTTTATGGCATACTTTCTTGCACAATTTCTATATTTATATGCTTCTTTTACAAGAAGAATTATGTAATTTGGCATTAATTCAATAAATTTCATTCAGGATTATTGTTATTGAATTTTTTCATTATCAAATTACTTTAGATATGGGTTGTTACCTTGCATAAAAGTTATGGTTTCAGTTGCTTTATATGCTTAATTTGATTTGAAGTTCTTAGAGCTTGAAATCTAGAATTTTCTCCTTAATATTTATGCTTTGTTTCCAGCCATCTAGACACCTTAATTGCTTAAATCCTTAGGAACCCATTTAGATTTTTAGGTTTTTTATTGATTTCATGGCTTAGGTTGCATGTTAGTTTGCATTTAAAGCATCAAATCTAGTCATCTTTCAACTTAAGAACCATGCACACAATCCATGGATCATGCATATGGTAATAGGTTAATTTCCTCTTTAATTTTTGGTTAATTTAGTTTCTTAATATTTTTTTAGAAGTTTTTATTTAGTTTTTTTCATCTTATTTTAGGTTTAGAAAGTTTTATTTTTAAGTTTTAGAAATTTTCTTCTTTAGGAAAGTGTTAAATTAGGAAAGTTTCCTTAAGTTAGTAGCTTAGTTTAATATATTATTGTTTTGCATTAGGTTTTTTTTATTAATTACATGTTTGTTATGTAAGATTCTAATTCCACTACTTAGGTTTAATTTTATTAAATTTATTTAATTGTAGTTTCTTATTTCATGCATTTACATTCCTATCTTAAATTCAAATAAATTCAATCTATCTCTTTGGCAGAAGTTAAACACTTTAATTAAGATCCATCTAACATATACATTTGTGAGATTCCTTATGGAATTGACCTCTCTCATGTGCAATACTACTTTGATTCATGCATTGCCAGTAATTTTAAAGCTACACCAAGTTTTTGGGGCCGCTGGTGAGGAATCATAATGGATTTGTGGTTGGATCTTTAATCATAGTCTTAGGTGGAATTAGATTAGGAGTTTTGCATTGCATTTGCATATGTTCTTAATTCATCATAAGCTGATCCTTCTTACTTATTTTTCATGAGGGAAATTTAGCAAAGGAGTGACGGTGATCTTGTGGGCCAATGCTTCACCAAATTTATTGCTTTCTTATATCAGGGTTTTTCCTTTTGAATAAACTTGCAGTGAGGTCCCATTGTAACTTGCAATTTCTTTATTTAATTTTAAATGGGTTGTATTAATATAGGCAAGTGTGGGATATGGTATCCCACACTTGATCTTTATTAGAAAACACACTATAAGTTTTCCTTACTTTATTTTATTTTTCTTAGGGTAGTTGCATTTAGTATAATTTGCATCTTGTTTGGTAGAGTAATTCATGTAGTTTTAATGTCATTTATCTTAACTATTGCATATTATTTAGTGTCATTGCATTAGATTGCAGTATCTAACACTTGGTTGGGTAGCACATAAGTTGCATTAGTTTGCTTACTTGTACTTGCATTGCATGTTTATTGCTTTCTGGTGGATGGAATATAATGTTAGTAAAGGCCCCATAGGAACCCTCATAAGATAAGGTATGGATTTTATCACCAAATCCTTGGACCACCTAAGAAATTAAATCAATTCCTTGTATGCTTGAGATCCTAGCCATTAAGCTTAAATTAAAATCAACTAGCAATAGACCTAGGGTTTTGAGCTCATAGGAGCCTTTTTGAAAGAGGCAAATTGTCACTCCAGTGGATCTTGAACTTTGTGGTTATAGTGGGTATCCATAATCCAAGTGATATTTCCATGGATTTTGTTGATGGTTGTTGAGGTCTAAATGCTTCCTTCCATGAGAATTGTGTTAACCACCATGGGCAAGACTTAACTGGTAAGAAATAATCAAGTTTGGATTAAAGGAGGAGTAGTCTATCTTTAGGTTAAAAGTTAAAACCTCACAAATTAACAAAGAACAACAAAACATCTCACTAACATTATAAATTGTTTTCTTGCATAGCATATAGATTTAGGAGTCACATTTTGTAATGACTCCAATTTTGTAATATTGAAATTCCAAGTTTAGCAATGAAAAGTTCAGTTTTAAAGAAAAGGGCATTTTGGTCATTTCACTAGTCGCCCTGACTAAACCCAGGAATTTGGTCCTAAAAGTGATTCCATTAGATGCGTCTCAGAAAAAGGAATCCAACAAGACCAAAATCGCCCAAAACGGAGTTAAAATGAGCAAGATATGGCCCTTTGAAGTTCAGGGGCAAAACTATAAATTTCACAAAAAACGACTTAACCTGAAAAACACAGGTGCCCGTTTTGATACGGGCACCCCGTCGTATTCAAGATCCTAGAGGCTTCTGGAACGGCTGTGTTTCAAGGAGAAACCACTGCCATTCTGGAGGTTTCTCCACCGCCATTCAAAGGCGGTTAGAACCCCTCCAGAACCCTCTTTAAAAGCCCTATAAATAGAGCTCTTGGGTGCCTCTAATGGCAGCCCAAAACCTTGGAGAAAACCCATCGTTGAGCAGTTACCAAGAGGGGAAAACATGGAGAGAAAACCAGCCACGAAGCAGGTACGCTCAAAAACTCCCCAAACCCATCTCACCCATAGTCCTAGGCTCAGTTTCCCTAGGTTTTTGCATGAAAAACCATGGAGAATAGGCCTCTAGGGAGCCACCAAGGACCCTGGGACGTCCCCAGGGCCGCACTGGTTCCTCAGGGATGAACCAGGGCATCCCAAGGATGCCCCGGTCCCCCAAAGACGGAAACGGCCTATCCAGACGAGACGCGTCGAACGCGTCTAAGAAGAAAACCAACGGGCACGTCCGGGGACGCACCCGCTAAAGAGGAAGACGGCTGAGAAGTCGCGCGCGTCTGAAAACGCGCTCGCTGAGGCGCACGCTGCAGACGCGCAGCGCACTAGTAGAGCATCATTTTTTTTTTGTTGTTAAGGAAGCCAGCGCGCATGACGCTGACGCGCAGCGCCCTAGCATTCCGACTTTTTGTCTTTAAAGACTCTATGTACATAGGACACTAAAACGCTTATAACTTGAGATCTAGAGCTCCGATTGAGGCGCCGCAAAAGGCATTGTGTCCGTATCGACGACACGGACACATCCAAACTATAAAATCCCTGATCAAGACCCAATAAAAGTAGGGCATGACCCTTAGAATAGGGTGGTGGCGCATGACCACTAGAACTTTGGAAAACTGAGAATACCAAGGCCCAATTAGGACCTTAGGACACCCATAGGCATAGGGATGGACCCCTAATGCCTAAGTAATAAGACCCAACTGCTCTAAACCCATCAAAGATAGGTTAAACTAACCTTGAGTCCCCAAACCATGTTCAGGAGCGTACGAGGACAAGAGGGTTAACGCAACCTAGTCAGGTAGGTGCTCTATCACTATTAGATTCTTTTAAAAGAACTATTGTTATTTGAGAACATATGTTTTAGATATATGACTTGATTTGCATGTGATTTGCATGAATTAATTTAGCATGCATGTTAAATGCTTTGTACATAGACATGTTTTGAAATGACTACATATACATTATGCACATATATGTGTTGCAAACAAGTGCATGCATTGCATGATTTAAGTACTTGCAAAGATTGCATGTCCTTGAGGGTTGCCAAAAGACGCTGGAGTGCCGAGGGCCAGGCAGTTGTGAGGGACCCAAAAGAGGACAAGTTTTAACAAAAGGTTTTGACTTATCTTATGTGATTTGGGCAAGTAAGCCCGTGGGTGCTATGCCGAGGGGTCTGGGTTGGCCACCCGGCCTCTACCACTAATAGGTGGATGGGTACCACGCCCAAAAAGAGGCAAGTCCCTACGTCGACTGCATGTGGTACAGGGGGCTACCACTGGTGTCACGGCACTGGGTCGGCGTGTCATAGGCCCCGTGGAGGCTATGACCAAGTGTCCTCAGGTACCCGGGGACCACACGGCGAGGAGGTCGTGGGCATAGTGGACCCTATGGTTTGATGAGTTATGTGCATTTCATATAGCATGATATGAGGTTGGTCGACCATACCATATTAGAGGTCCATGAGTTGGACTCCATGAAGCATCTATTGCATATCATGATGTCATCATATATATATATGATACTTTCAGTTTTGGATTATGTGATCTTTTAAGTTATGAGAATTTCAGTTGATTATGGATTCTTATACTGATGTTGAACTCGAGTATTCAAACATATGCATATTTTGAATTTCAGTTGATTATGGATTCTTATACTGATATTGAACTCGAGTATTCAAACATACGCATATTTTGAATTTCAGTTGATTATGGATTCTTATACTGATATTGAACTCGAGTATTCAAACATACGCATATTTTGAATTTCAGTTGATTATGGATTCTTATACTAAGATTGAACGCGAGTATTCAAACATACGCATATTTTAAATGAGCATATGATTTTAAAACATCTCATGCATTTATAAAACTAGTAGTGATAGGCCCTACTGAGTATATTATATACTCACCCAATCCTCAACATTTTTCAGATACAAAGTAAATACTTAAGGACAAGGGACATTTGTACTAGGAGACACAGACTAAGTACAAGTAAGTAAACCCCTATCTTATCTTTCAATGTTACTTGATTGTAGTTACTCTCTAATAGCTGGGGCTGTGACTAACACTTTCTTGGGAACAATATTGATTTAAAACTTTGCCATGGCTAAATAGATTGAGAATGTGTTTTCACACTTGGGGTTTTTATGAAAGGTTGTTTTCCAAATGGAAAAGATTTTCATGCATTTCATGTTTATAAAACAAGAGATCTCGCCCTTTTATCAACATTGCATCATATAAAAACCCGGGTCGTGACAGTTGGTATCAGAGCCCGGTTTAACGTTACTCACAGCCCAGTTATGAGGAGAATAACTTATAATCAAGTTTCATCCATGAAAGAGTAAGGGGTAATAGGATAACACAAACTAAGATTTGGTGAATTGCCTTATGATTACAGATGCCTAGGAAGAAGGGAAGCAATGCTCCAAGACCTGAAGCCCCACCAGTGGACTCCACTGGGTCGGGCAATGGGATGGCTGAGTTATTTCAGCAATTCTTACAGAACATGGGACAATACATGAATAGTCATAGCCAAACTCCTACCCCCCGAGATCCTTCCCCTGATAAAACAATAGATAGGACTGAGGTTCAGTTAGAAAGGTTTCATAAACTAGCTCCCTCATTCACAGGAGAAGATGAAGCATCACAGCTGAAAAATGGTTAATTGATATTGAAAAGATATTTAAGGCCATGAACATAGCTAAAGAAAGAAAAGTACCCATGGCCACATTTGTGTTTAAAGGAGAGGCTACCTTTTGGTGGAAAACAGCAGAAAGGACTTATTTTGATCAGCAAGAAACAATAGGATGGGAAGAATTTAAAAAGGTCTTTAATGACAAATATTATCCTAAACATATAAGGAAACAGAAGGAAAGGGAATTTATGGACTTAGAGCAAGGGAATATAACCGTCCAACAGTATGAAAGTAGATTCATCAGCCTCCGAAGATTTGCACCCCGTGCTTGTGCTGATGAAGAAGATGCAGCTGAAAGATTTGTAGACGGACTCAACCAAGGACTCAAGAACAGAGTTCTAGGTTTCCAACCTTCCACAGTAGCCACAGCAGTAGAGATGGCCTCCCTATATGAAAAAGATTATCAAAGGAACCAGGCAATAAGAGAAACTAAGAACATCAACACTATGAAGAACAAAGGAAAGAGACCCTTTCAGTCATCTGGACCTAGGCCACCTTTCAAGAAGCCGTTTGAAAGCAAAGGAAGAAGACCAGACTGGAAGGCATGCCCCAGGTGTAACAGAAATCATCCAGGCAAACCATGTCCCCCTTCCAACATCACTTGCTATAGTTGTGGAGAATTAGGACATTTTTCTAGCAACTGTCCAAAAAGGAAAGTGCAAGAGCGTAAAGAAGATCAAGTTTCAAAAAGCCAAGGATGTGTCTTTGCCCTGACTTCCAGTCAAGCCCAAGCATCAAACGCAGTCGTTGAAGGTATTCTTTCTATCTATGATACACCTGCAAAAGTTCTATTTGATACAGGCTCCACTCATTCTTTCATATCCAGGGAATTTGCATCATCCTTGGACATTATACCACAGGACCTAGACTTCACTCTAGAAGTCATGACTCCTGTAGGCCAGGCACTCCCCACTTATTCTTATCTCCAGGATGTCCCCATATTGATTAAGGACCATTTGTTACATGCCAACCTTATCCACTTAGATATGAATGACTTCGACATCATCCTAGGTATGGACTGGCTAGCCTTTCATCAAGCCTTTGTTGATTGTCGTCAGAAGCGTGTCACTTTTACCCTACCTAATAGAGACACTTTCACCCTCCAAGGAAGAAAGGATTATTCTGGAGCATGTGTTATCTCTGCCATGAAAGTAGTTAAACACATTGCTCAAGGATGTCCCTTCTTCTTAGCCAAGATTGAATCCGTCAAGAATCCCCAACCAAAGCTTGAGAATGTCGAGGTTGTCCGAGAATTCCCTAATGTATTCCTTGAGGACTTACCAGGTCTACCTCCACCAAGGGAAATTGAGTTCATCATTGACCTTATACCCGGTACCTCCCCCATTTCCAAAGCTCCTTACCGAATGGCTCCTGCAGAATTAAGAGAACTGAAGACCCAGTTACAGGAACTACTTGACAAAGGGTTCATACGACCTAGCGTGTCTCCGTGGGGAGCTCCAGTCCTTTTTGTTAAGAAAAAGGATGGCTCCATGAGATTGTGCGTAGACTATCGGATGCTGAATAGGGTCACCATTAAAAATAAGTACCCTCTTCCCCGAATTGATGATCTTTTTGATCAACTTTAGTCAGCTAGAGTCTTCTCTAAGATTGATCTACGATCAGGGTACCATCAACTTTGAGTTAGAAAAGAAGATATCCCCAAGACAGCCTTCAGGACTCGATACGGCCATTATGAATTCAGAGTGATGTCCTTTGGTTTGACTAATGCTCCAGCCGCATTTATGGATCTCATGAATAGGGTGTTCAAGGAGTACTTAGATAAATTCATCATAGTGTTTGTGGATGATATCTTAATATATTCTGAAACTCCTGAAGACCATATGGAACATCTAAGGATAACATTAAGCACCCTACGAGAACACAAGCTATATGCAAAATTCAGTAAGTGTGAGTTTTGGCTGGAAAAGGTTAATTTCTTAGGACACATTATTTCTCAAGATGGCATAGCAGTTGACCCTACTAAGGTTGAATCAAGACAGAATCGGGAAAGACCTAAGACAGTCACAGAAATAAGAAGCTTCCTAGGACTTGCCGGATATTACAGGAGATTCATCGAAGGTTTTTCACAAATGGCTTTACCTCTAACTAAGCTAACCAGGAAAGACACAAGATTTGAATGGACTGATAAATGTGAGGAAAGCTTCCAAGAACTAAAAAGAAGGTTGACTACCGCACCTGTCCTTACCTTACCATCAGGAAGTGGCGGATTTGAGATATATAGCGATGCCTCGCAACAAGGGCTAGGCTGCGTACTTATGCAACATGGGAAGGTGATCGCTTATGCTTCTCGACAACTCAAGAAGCATGAAGTCAATTACCCAACCCATGACTTGGAATTAGCAGCCATAGTCTTTGCCTTGCGAATATGGAGACATTATTTATAAGCGGAAAAGTTTGAAGTTTTTACAGATCACAAGAGTCTTAAATATATCTTTTCCCAACAAGACTTAAACATGCGACAAAGAAGATGGATGGAATACTTAAAAGACTATGACTTCTCAATTCATTATCACCCTGGAAAAGCTAATGTGGTAGCTAATGCATTAAGCAGAAAAACCCAAGGGATGTGTGCAAGTTTATTAACCAAGAGATGGAAGCTACTACAAGAAGTAATCACATGGAAACCAGACATAAGTAAGCACAAGATCATTATGGCAGGTCTAACAATAAAATCGGCTGTTAATGAAAAAGTTAAGCAAGAACAGAAAGGAGATCCAGATATACAAGCTTCCATAGGAAAACCAGGATTTACAAAAAAGGAAGATGGTAGCATTTACATGCAAGGAAGATTAGTGGTACCAGCTAATGAAGAGTTAAGACAAGAAATTTTAAAAGAGGCTCATCGGTCCAAGTATACAATACACCCAGGAGGGACTAAGATGTATCAGGACTTAAAGAAACAATATTGGTGGGATGGTATGAAAAGAGACATAGGGGAATTTGTGGCAAAGTGTTTAACATGTCAACAAGTAAAGGCTGAACATCAAAGACCTGCAGGATTGTTACAACCCCTTGAGTTACCCGAATGGAAATGGGACCATATCACAATGGACTTCATCCTAGGGCTACCCAAGACCTCTAAGGGTCATGACATGATTTGGGTGATTGTTGATAGATTAACTAAGACAGCCCATTTCCTTCCCATACATCATACCCAATCCACTGACAGCCTATCTCAGCTATACATCAAAGAGATAGTAAGTCTACATGGTATACCCCTTAGTATCACTTCAGATAGGGATAGCCGCTTCACTTCGCAACTCTGGAAGTCTGTCCAAAAATCCTTAGGATCTTCCTTGAACTATAGCACAGCCTTCCATCCACAAACCGATGGACAGTCAGAGCGCACAATCCAGATAGTCGAAGATATGTTGCGGACTTGTGCCCTTGATTGGAAGCAGAGCTAGGATGAAAACCTACCGCTAGTCGAGTTTGCGTACAACAATAGCTTTCAATCAAGCATTGGCATGGCTCCATACGAGGCGCTCTATGGGAGACCCTGTCGATCACCCACCAGTTGGAGTGAAGTTGGAGAATCCAGGGTGCTCCAGTCTGAGCTGGTAGAGCAATGTGCCGAGAAGGTTAGACTCATAAGAAGCTGCCTCCTCACAGCTCAAAGCCACCCAAAGAGCTATGCTGATCGAAGGAGGAGACCATTGGAATTCGACATAGGAGAGCACGTTTTCCTGAAGATATCTCCCACTAAAGGAGTTATGAGGTTCGGTATCAAAGGCAAGCTTAGTCCGCGTTACATAGGACCTTTTGAAATCTTGGAGAAAGTGGGAAAAGTGGCCTATAGGATCGCGCTACCCCCTCAGCTATCCAAAGTGCATAACGTATTCCATGTGCCTATGCTAAGGAGGTATGTGCATGACCCCGCTCATGTCATCGACCAGGTACCCATAGAGATGACGGAGGATCTCAGATTAGAGACAAGACCAGTTGAGATTCGGGATCGTAAGAATAAGAAGCTGCGGAACAAGGACATACTCTTAGCCAAAGTTTTGTGGAGAAATGCGCACATGGAGGAAGAAACTTGGGAACCGGAGTCAGAAATGCGAGAAAAGTACCCCGAGATCTTTTGACTGCATATAGTAGAATTTTGGGGGCAAAATTCCCCTAAGGGGGTAAGAATGTAATGACTCCAATTTTAGAATATTGAAATTCCAAGTTTAGCAATGAAAAGTTTAGTTTTAAAGAAAAGGGCATTTTGGTCATTTCACTAGTTTCCTTGACTAAACCCAGGAATTTGGTCCTAAAAGTAATGTCATTAGATGCATCTCAGAAAAAGGAATCCAACAAGACCAAAATCACCCAAAACGGAGTTAAAATGAGCAAGATATGGCCCTTTGAAGTTTAGGGGCAAAACTGTAAATTTCACAAAAAACGACTTAACCTGAAAAACACAGGTGCCCGTTTTGATACGGGCACCCCGTCGTCTTCAAGCTCCTAGAGGCTTCTAGAATGGCGGTGTTTCAAGGAGAAACCACTGCCATTCTGGAGGTTTCTCCACCGCCATTCAAAAGCAGTTAGAACCCCTCCAGAACCCTCTTTAAAAGCCCTATAAATAGAGCTCTTGGGTGCCTCTAATGGCAGCCCAAAACCTTGGAGAAAACCCATCGTGGAGCAGTGATCAAGAGGGAAAAACGTGGAGAGAAAACCAGCCACGAAGCAGGTACGCTCAAAAACTCCCCAAACCCATCTCACCCATAGTCCTAGGCTCAGTTTCCCTAGGTTTTTGCATGAAAAACCATTGAGAATAGGCCTCTAGGGAGCCACCAAGGACCCTGGGACGTCCCCAACGCCGCACTGGTTCCTCAGGGATGAACCAGGGCATCCCAAGGATGCCCTGGTCCCCCAAAGACGGAAACGGCCTATCCAGACGAGACGCGTCGAACGCGTCTAAGAAGAAAACCAACGAGACGCACAGCGCACTAGCAGTGCATCGTTTTTTTTGTTGTTGTTAAGGAAGCCATGGCGCATGACGCTGACGCGCAGTGCCCTAGCATTCTGACTTTTTGTCTTTAAAGACTCTATGTACATAGGACACTAAAACGCTTATAACTTGAGATCTAGAGCTCCGATTGAGGCGCCGCAAAAGGCATTGTGTCCGTATCGACGACGCGGACACATCCAAACTATAAAATCCCTGATCAAGACCCAATCAAAGTAGGGCATGACCCTTAGAATAGGGTGGTGGCGCGTGACCACTAGAACTTTGGAAAACTAAGAATACCAAGGCCCAATTAGGTCCTTAGGACACCCATAGGCATAGGGATGGACCCCTAATTCCTAAGTAATAAGACCCAACTACTCTAAACCCATCAAAGATAGGTTAAACTAACCTTGAGTCCCCAAACATAAAGCCATTTAAAATATGCGTATGTTTGCAATGGCTAAATAGATTGAGAATGTGTTTTCACACTCGGGGTTTTTATGAAAGGTTGTTTTCCAAATGAAAAAGATTTTCATGCATCTCATATTTATAAAACAAGAGATCTCGCCTTTTTATCAACATTGCATCATATAAAAACCCGGGTCGTGACACATTTAGATTCAAGTTGCATCATTTAGTTAAGTTTCATTATAATGCACACAAGGACGTTAATCTCAGAACACTAAATTAGTACCATTATATCTTGAGATTGAATGTACTCATAAACAAGCATTAAGAAACCAAGTTCCTAACCCCATGGTTGAACCACCAGCAGTAGTTGAGCATAAGTCTATGAGAGATTGCTATACACTAGTTCAATTGAATATTCCATGATGCATCACATTGCCACCTACCAATGTAAGCCACTTTGACCATCAACCTAAGGTCATGCAATTGCTCCCATGTTTCAATGGTCATGAGAGAGAGGACCCTTACATATCAAGGAATTCCTTGATACATTCAAGTACTATAATGTCATAGATGATTCTATTAGACTTAGGTTATTCCCTTTATCATTGAGGGATAAGGCCAAATCATGGTTAGATCCTTTAGAGGTTGGTTCCATTGATACATGGGACCAATTGTCTAAAATGTTTCTAAACAAGTTCTTTCCCACCCATAAAACCAATGCCCTTTATAGGGAGATCATTAATTTCTAGCAGAGAGATGATATGCAATACTATGAATGTTGGGAGAGATGGAATGAATTGCTATAAAAGTGTCTCCACCATGGTTTTTAAAAAATAGCAGCAAGTTTAGTACTTTTATGAGGCATTGACACCTCAAAATAAACAAATGAGGGATGCAACTATTGTAAGGGCCCTTATGATGAAAGTGAAATTAAGGCTAGGGAATATCTCCAAACTTTAGTAGATATTTCCCAAAAATGGGATTATCTTAGAGGAGAGAGACAAATGCCCTACCATAAAAGAAAGGAGGCATGTATGAAGTTTGAGTACCATTAGACATGTCTTATAAGCTTAACTCTTTAGTAAACACAATTGAGCCTTTTGATGGGAGAATGGGCAAGCTAGAAACTATGTTCAAAACTTCTCGGCTACTAATATATCCTCTAACCCTCCACAAGAGGCTTGTGCTATTTATTCTAACCCAGTCCATTTAACTACTGCTTGTCTATGAAAACAAGTGTACTTAAAAATCTTTTAGAACAAGTGAATGTAATGAATGCATATCAGAGCCATAAAAATAATAATGCTTATTCTGAGACCTACAATCTAGGATAGGCCAAGCATCCAAATTTTTCATGCTCTAAGAATAACAACCAAGGGGGTCCACCAAGGATTCCCCATCCTCAAACCTTTCCACATGCTCAAGTCCCATAGCAACAAATTCCTCAATAATTTCCACATCAACTAGGAACTCCTTCCCTAGATGATATTTTAAATTTATTCATGTAGAATTCTATACAATTTATGGATGATACTAAGAAATCTCTAGATGCTAACTCCCAACAGCTAGGAAACCTTCCCTAGAGGAATTTTTAAATTTATTCATGTAGAATTCTATAAAAATTTAGAATGATACTAAGAAATCTCTGCATGTTAACTCCTAACAACTAGGAACACCTTCCTTGGAGGAAATTTTAAATTTATTCATGTAGAATTCTATAAAATTTTAGAATGATAATAAGAAATCTCTATATGCTAACTCCCAAAACATTGCAAAGATGGAATATATATAGTAGGTTAATTGTATGATTCCTTAAGTGAAAGGGAGAAAGGAAAATTTCCCAATCAACCTATTCCAAACCCTAAGGGCTAGTTACAAATAGGGTCTAGTTCTTATAACCATAGAACTCATGAACAAGAAAAGTTTATCAAAACCCTTAGGAGCGGTCTTTAGGTTTATAACAAAGTAGGGTAGATAGAGGAAAAGACTAAAGAAAACATAGAGAAAAATAAACTATAAAAAGCCCAAGAGAAATAGAAAAGATACAAATCTCCTACACCATATGAGCCTATAGTGGAGGTACCTTATGTGCCTAAACTCACGTGCCCTCAATTACTCAACAAGGCTAAGAAAAGAACAAATTTCAATGAGAAAATGAAATTATTTAAAAATGCACAAATTAATATCCCATTAATCAATGCTATCAATGATATTCCTCCTTATGCCAAGTTTCTTAAAGAGCTCTACACAACAAAGCGCAAGCTCAATGTTCAAAAGAAAGCCCTTCTCATTGAGCAGGTGACCTCTTTAATACAACACTAGACCCCTACTACACTTCAAGACACAGGGTGTCCTACCATTTCTTATGTAATTGGAAATCATATCATGGATAGGGCAGTTCTTGATCTAGGGCTAGTGTAAATTTGTTGTCTTATTCTGTCTATGAGTAACTAGGACAAATATATTAGTTAAGCCAACCAATACCACTTTGTAATTAGCAGATAGATTAGTTAAGATTTCACATGGTATGGCTGAAGATGTTTTAATACAGATGGAATAGTTTTACTTCCCTATGGATTTTATTATCTTGGATACGTAGCTTGTGCCAAACCCTGAAAGTCAGATCCTAGTAATTCTTAGACTTCCTTGTACGGAAACTTTCAATGCCATCATCATCTATAGAAATGGTGTGATGAAATTATCTTTGGGCAATATGAAAGGAAAGCTTAATGTTTTTAATACTGATCATTAGCATTTAGACCTAGATGATTTTTATGTAGTAAATTTAATTGCAATTCTACTTCAAGATTCTAATACACCACCATCTATTTTAGATCCACTTATGGCTTATCTAGCACACTTTGACTTAACTTTAATTTAGACAAGTCCATTGAAGAGATAAATAATCTTTTAGATGCTGCACATATAATGGATACCTCCAAATGGGGCCCTCACATGGAACCACTTCCTCCATCAGAATCTGTCCCAGTGCCTTTTGTAGAAAAACCACCCACCTTAGTCCTTAAACCTTTACCTGAAAATCTAAAGTACCCTAACTTAGGACCTAATGAAACCTTGTCTATCATCATAGTCTCATATCTAGATAAGGAACAAGATGGTAAGCATCTTGATGTTCTCAAAGAACATAAGACAACTTTAGGGTGGACCAAAGCAAATATTAAGGGAATTATTTTTGCTATGTGCATGCATAGAATACGCCTAGAAGAAAATTCAAAACCATTTAGGGAGACATAGGGGAGATTAAACTCCAACATGACAGAGGTAGTGAGAGATGAAGTGCTTAAGCTCTTAGATGTTGGAGTCGTCTACCCTATATCTAACAATACTTGGGTTAGTCCTATTCAAGTTGTCCCTAAGAAATTGGGAGCCACGATAATTTGGAATGAGGAGAATGAGTTAATCCCCACTCTTGTGACCATCGGGTGAAGAGTTTGTGACAATTATCAAAAATTGAACTCAATCACGAGGAAAGACCATTTTCCTCTACCTTCATACACCAAACGTTAGAGAGGTTAGCCAAACACAAGCATTATTACTTTCTTGATGGTTATGTTATTCTAGCTATAACCAAATCCCCATAGCACCAGAGAATCAGGGGAAGACCACCTTCACACACCCTTGTGGAACCTTTGCCTACTGCCGTATGTCTTTTGGATTTTGCAATGCTCTAGCTACTTTTCAAAGGTGTATTTTGAGCATATTTGTAGATATGGTAGAGAGATTCCTAGAGGTGTTTATGGATGATTTCTCAATGTTTGGATCTTGTTTTGATGAATGTCTACATAATTTAAAACTTGACCTTGTTAGGTGTCAGGAAAAGAACTTAGTATTAAACTAGAAAAAATGTCATTTTATGGTTCCAAATGACATTGTTTCAGGTCACATTATTTCACATAATGGTATAGAAATAGATAAATCCAAAGTGGGTCTAATCTCTAACCTTCCTACTGCAAGGATAGTAAACAAAATCTGCTCATTTTTAGGCCATGTTGGTTTTTATAGAGGATTCATCAAGGACTTTGTAAAATATCTAATCCGCTATATAACTTACTTACAGAGGAGGCAACTTTGGACTTTCATGATGATTGTGTGAAACCAAATTAACTTCTATACCTATTATTCGACTAGTAGACTAGAATGCTCCATTTGAAATAAAATGTGACGGTTCATACTACCCAATTGGGGCTGTGTTGGGGCATCATTGTAATGACCCCAATTTTTGTAATATTAAAATCCCATGAAAAGTTCAGTTTTGAAGATAAGGGCATTTTGGTCATTTCACTAGTCGCCTTGACTGAACCCAGAAACTTGGTCCTGAAAATGGTACCATTAGATGCTTCTTGGAAAAAGGAATCCAACAAGACCAAAATCACCCAAAACGGAGTTAAAATAACGAAGTTATGGCCCTTTGAAATTCAAGGGCAAAATTGTAATTTTTACAAAAACGGATTTAGCTGCAAAAGAGAGAGACGGGCAGGAGGTTCAGCGCGTCTACAGACGCACCCACTGAGGCATATGCCATAGACATGCAGCACGCTAATGATACACCATTTTCTCGTTTCTTAAGGAAGCCGGGGCGCACGACGCAGACGCGCAGCACCCTAGCATTCCGACTTTTCATTCTTGAGACCATTATGTACGTGTGACACTAAAATGCTTATAACTTGAGATCTAGAGCTCCGATTGAGGTGCTGCAAAAGGCGTTGTGTCCGTGTCGATGACACGGACACACCCAAACTATAAAATCCCTGATCAAGACCCAATCAAAGGTGGGCATGACCCTTAGAATAGGATGGTGGCGCGTGACCACTAGACCTTTGAAAAACTGAGGATACCAAGGCCCAATTAGGACCTTAGGACACCCATAGGCATAGGGATGGACCCCTAATGTCTAAGTTATAAGACCCAACTACTCTAAAACCTATAAAAGATGGGCCAAACTAACCTTGAGTCCCCAAACCATGTTCAGGAGCGTACGAGGACAAAAAGGGTTAATGCGACCTAGCCAGCTAGGTGCTCTATCACTATTAGATTCTTTTAAAAGAACTATTATTGTTTTGAGAACATATGTTTTAAGTATATGACTTGTTTAGCATGACTTAATTCAGCATGCATGTGATAAATGCTTTGTACATAGGCATGTTTTGTAAATGATTGCATATACATTATGCACATATATGTTTTGCAAACAAGTGCATACATTGCATGATTTAAGTACTTGCAAAGATTGCATGTCCTTGAGGGTTGCCAAAAGATGCTGGAGTGCCGAGGGCCAGGCAGTTGTGAGGGACCTAAAAAGGACAGGTTTTGAAAAGGGGTTTTGGCTTATTTGATCTTATGTGATTTGGGCTAGTAAGCCCGTGGGTGCTATGCCGAGGGGTCTGGGTTGGCCACCCGGCCTCTACCACTATTAGGTGGATGGGTACCACGCCCAAAAAGAGGCAAGTCCCTACGTCGACTGCATGTGGTACAGGGGGCTACCACTAGTGTCACGGCACTGGGTCGACGTGTCATAGGCCCCGTGGAGGCTATGACCGAGTGTCCTTAGGTACCCGGGGACCACACGGCGAGGAGGTCGTGGGCATAGTTGGACCCTATGGTTTATGGACTTATTTGCATTGCATATGGCATGATATGAGGTTGGTCGACCATACCATGATAGATATCCATGAGTTGGATTCAATGAAGCATCTTATGCATATCATAATGTTATGATATATATGTATATGATACTTTCGATTTTGGATTATGTGAATCCTTTAAGTCGTTAGTATTTCAGTTTGACAACGGATTTTTATCGATATTGAACTTGAGTATTTAGACATGCACAGGTTTTGGAAAGAGGATATGATTTAAAACATCGCATGCATTATAAAACTAGTAGTGATAGACTCCTACTGAGTATAGTATATACTCACCCTATCCTTAACATTTTTCAGGATAATTCCATCCATGAGTAGGGGACATCTATGTTAATGCTACGAGCAAGTGAATCAAAAAGGAAACAATTATACATGTAAGTAAATTCTCAACCCTTTGGACATGTACATGTATTTATTTACAGTTGGGATGTGTGCTGTGACTGAAAAGACCTGGGGAAAACATTTATGATTTCTAAGGCTTTTCAAAAACTACCTTGGTTGTTGTGAAAGCAAATGACACTCGGGGTTTTCAAAATGAGTTTAAAACTAAAAGGTTTTCCGCTGCATTGCATGGTTTTTATAAAATGGTTTTCAAATAGGGATGCATCCCGCCTTAGGAAATTAGATATTGCATTTAAAAATGCATGAGAAAACCCGGGTCGTCACAATCATATTGGTAAACTTTCCCATGTCAATGATGTCCAACTCAATTATTCTACTCTCGAAAAAGAGTTGTTGGTAGTCGCCTTTGCCCTCGATAAATTTAGATCTTGCTTACTAGGATCTAAGATCATAGTATACTCAGATCATGTAGCATTAAAATATCTTCTTTCAAAGAAAGGTGCAAAACCTAGGCTAATTCAATGGATACTACTGCTAAAAGAATTTGATTTAGAAATTTGGGATAAGAAAGGTATTAAGAATGTTGTAGCTAACCACTTATCCAAGCTAGTTGGGGAGTCTACTAGTGAGAATGTTCCTATAATAGAAACCTTTCCAAATGAACAATTGTTGCACATTTTCCAATTACCTTGGTATGCTCGTATAGTTAATTATCTTATCACTGGATAAATGCCTAGTCATTGGTCTACACAGGATAAAAAATGTTCTTTATTGAGGTTAGACACTTTACTTGGGATGACAGGTACTTGTTTAAGTATTGTCCTAACCAAGTTATTAGGAGATGCATACCAGATAATGAACATCATAAAATCATCTTCTTTTGTCATGACCATGCTGTGGGGGCCATTATAGTTCTAAAAGGATAGTTATAATAATTTTGTGATCTGATTTTTTGAGACGACCCGGGTTTTTGTAACATGTTTTGTAATGTATTTTGAAAGGCAAGGCCCTTAATAGTGTAAAAAAATTTCACAAAACAAAGCAGTGGAAATTCTTTTCTTTAGAACTTGTTTTGTAAAACCCAAGTCATCACTTCATACATAACATACATAGAATTTTGTACAAGATAAAATTCCATTAAAGGAATATACTTTCATTAAATTTTAGAATCCATCCAGTGGTTCACAGTATAGCCAAATCCATTACAATACTTGTCCAAATTACATAATCCAACTCAAAGCTCACCATACAATGAAACTCTCATTACAATACAACACTCTCAAACAAAGCAAAATACATGTCTTCAAGGGTATACCTTGATGATTATTCTCTTCAAGTCTTTTATCGTCTTAAGCTCCTAACTCTCCTTCCCTGTATCTGGGATATTGCAACATTTACAATATCTCAGCAAGCAATGCTTGGTAGGGGATTCAAGAAGCATAATAATTGACAATGTAATTCCATTACTTCATAATCCCATTATCCCTAAACATATTCATGTCTCTACTCTTTACTTTATATTTATGTACATTCATATACATACATACATAATATACATGGGTGAATCAGTTAAATTTATGAAAGTAGTCAAATATCATTCCCAACTAAGTTGATCAATTCTCTCCATTGTGAGAATTCAATATTTCAGCTAATCCTATACTGGGAATTTTCCTTCTTGTTCACCATGTTGCAATCTGATCCGTACTAGCGCGCTCGGATAACTACCCTGTTCACCACTAATACCACGGTGGAAAATATTATGTCACTTCCCATATGGCAGGACAGGACTTTCATTGCGGTGGCCTTCCCATAATTGCCCCACCCGACTTTTAGCCTCTCATAGGGAAAGGTATCATCAAATTTCAAGGAGCAGGTGGCCAAACCCTTATAACTCCTCTAGCATAGCATCCCCCTAGGCCTATGCCTATTAAAACAAACTCACAAGCCTCCAAGCTTGTATGTAAAATAGATTTCATATATATCATACCATCTGTTTGTTTACTTAGGGCTGAAATATCTTCTAGTTCCCTATTCACTTATAGCCTAGTCCTTAACCATGTTATATGTGTTTGGTTAGATCATAAGGATTTCAGGGGATTTAATACAAGTATTAACAATTACTCTTGTCAACATAAGGTCATGGGTTCAATCATGTTCATCCCATGTAAATGCATTTATCAAATCCTCCTACCTTCAAGGAGTGATCCCTTTTCCCAAATCTTCCATGATCCTAACTGATGTATGTAATCTGTACATCCATATATGTTGTCAATATATATAAATTATGAACAATCCTATTGATCACTAGATCTAATGTTTAGAATGATCTTTGGATTATTCATATCTAAGTATTTTTCTATCTCTAAGTCTTTGTGTGTCCATCTCCTTGATCTTGATCTTTCATAGATCCATTGATTGACAATCTACACATGTTGATAAAGATCAAGGTCCTAGATCTTTTATCATCTAGTTCTTCTTTGATCTAAGTTTAGTTATTGGATCATCCCTAAGGAGAATGATCTTGGTTTTCTTCCTTAAATCATCTTTGATCAAGGGTTTGGATTATCTAATCTAATGAACTATAACATGCATACTAAGTACAATATAATATTCTTATTCTTATTGTTCTTGATTATCCAAGATTTAATGGATCTTGTTTGATCATCCTTATCTTACTTACAATTTTTATTAAGGTTAGGTAATTTACTAACCTTTTATGCTCTTACTATTATTATTCAACCAGTTAATGTTTTGTTAGTTGAAGGTAACTTATTTAAGCCTAAGTCTAGACTGCTCCTCTTATTTTCAATTGTCTAAGGCTTACTAGCCGAATGGGTGAACACAAAGTGGTTACTTCAATCCTCATGTAAAGAGGTGTTTAAACCTCACAAACGTCAACGGAAGGTACAATATAATATTCTTATTCTTATTGTTCTTGATTATCCAAGATTTAATGGATCTTGTTTGATCATCCTTATCTTACTTACAATTTTTATTAAGGTTAAGTAATTTACTAACCTTTTATGCTCTTACTATTATTATTCAACCAGTTAATGTTCTGTTAGTTGAAGGTAACTTATTTAAGCCTAAGTCTAGATTGCTCCTCTTATTTTCAATTGTCTAAGGCTTACTAGCCGAATGGGTGAACACAAAGTGGTTACTTCAATCCTCATGTAAAGAGGTGTTTAAACCTCACAAATGTCAACGGAAGGTAGGGTAAGAGCGAGGCTCTATTAGATAACCCGCTTAACCACTATGTTCAACATTCACTAGAGTGACCATAGCTCAACCTTTCATAAGGTTCCTATAAGCATGTTGACCCTAAGTACTCTTTCTAATAGATTTTAATTAAGCCCATGAACATTTACAATGTCATTCATGGGGTTTATTATTCTCTTAGTTTGGGCTAAGGATTTGATAATCCTTATATTGTCCTACTAACTATAGCCCCTACTAATGTTAAGTCAAAGTCATTCCTTCCTCTTATGTGTTCATGAAACTCTAATTTCCAATTAGATTACATTTTGGTGACTTATGCTCATTATATCTCAACAACTACTTAACATTTGAATCTACTAATAAAATTTGACAACAATTAAATCATAAACTTTAAAGCATGACTCCAATATAAATTTAACAACATTTATACTAACATGCTCCCTATGAATGTAACTTAACCTAATGGAATAAAACTATACTTAAACTAGCATGATCCTAAGTTATGTAATATATGAAATTTTACTAGTAATCTCATGGAATCCTGCTAAAATCTCAAATTCAACCTAACTTGGCCCTAAGATAATTAAATTTCTAGCCTATTATAACAATCTAATAACATTTAGAGCATAGCATGTAAAATTCAAGAATTACACTATCATGCTTCCTAATTTATAACATAAATCACATTTACAATTCTTTTATCAAATAAAATACATGTAAATTAATTAGATTAAGATTATTAAAAACTTTTACTTATGATCCAACCATTAGATCTTAGATATTTTTATTTTTATTAAGGGTTTTAGCCATATTTAGGGGGTTTCTTTATTAAAGTC
The DNA here is from genome assembly GCA_035236585.1 of Warburgia ugandensis. NCBI lineage: Eukaryota > Viridiplantae > Streptophyta > Magnoliopsida > Canellales > Canellaceae > Warburgia > Warburgia ugandensis. Next base: position 58,872,433 of record CP141128.1, read on the forward strand.
CAAAGATCATATTGATTTGTTTTTGTCATAATCCATCCATGATATCCTTGGATTGCAACATATCAACATCCATTTCATCCATCCCAAGGATCTGATCACACTTGATCTTATTGATCAAGTGGGTCCCTTTGTAATTTTTAGGGTTTTTCCACCATAGTGGGTAAATCCCTTAATATCTCTTAGATCTTTCCAAATAAACCATTTAGATAAATTAATTTCAATATTATATCATTATTAAAACATATTTGCAAGATCTCATCATCTCAGATCTTGAAGATCTTGGCAATTGAAAACTTGTTTCCTACATACAGAAAGTTTTATTACATATTTTCTCCATTTTATCATTTCATCAGAAAATTGAGGTTGTAAGCTTTCCATAGCCTCTTTCCGATCTCAATTTGGAGTTCATATGACTCCGAAAATAGATTTGGAAGTTCACAGGCCATTCCTAGGGCCTAGATCTGATCTGAGCCCATTGGAATGGATAGCCCAGATTTTTCGGGGGGGACAGGACGAGTGGAACGCTCGATTCGTCGCACATCCGTCGCAGACGCACAACGAACGCTCCCACCTAGGACATCCACGGATGCAAGCGGGACAACGTCGCATGCACTATGTGGGAGCACGTGTGGCGTCTCACACACTGTCTTTGGTCTGATCAGGAGATTGGACAGTCCATTTGGACCGTCCAATCAATCCCTTCTCAATTAAGGGCCTAAAACTCCATGAAATTTAGTGAAAATTTTACCCTAGGGTTTTGGGACCCTTATGGATCGATTGGTAGGGTCAGATTTTCCATCTGCGCTCTCAATCTTCCTGATTTAAAGGTACTGACATTACTTTATTTTTACAATTTTTTTACCAAAATAAAATTATAGTCAACTAAAAATTTCACAAAACACTAATAAACATGTCCAAAAAGTAGTTCCACCTACCTAATAGGAGAAAAATGTAGGTTATATGGTCCAATTTAAAAGAATACCCTTTTTCATGAAGAGATGGCCCAAGATCCACCTTTCTTGCCATTTATGTTGTTTGAACCATTGAATCTAGAAATTTATTTTGGGGTTTTGTAGCTAAGGTATGGTAGGAAGTTTTTGATGGTGGGATTTGTGATATTGGGTCTAAAACAGAGTGCCTAATTGAATTTAGGTCTCTTGTTCCAATCTAGAGAGAGAAAAGAAGAAGATTTCTTGAGAGTTTTGGGTTTTGGGGGATGGATCTAGGTCAAAATTTGCAAGAAAAGTGAAGAAAATTTTGTGGGAATTTTATGAACATTTTTGGAGGATTTTTGGGGTTGTATTTATAGCCATTTTTGGTCTTCTTCCATGATGATGTGTAATGATGATGGTTAATTTTTTATTATTAATTTAGCATTGGATTCTCCCATTCTCCACTTTCTTCCCCAAGACAAGATTGTATGGTTTGACCCATAATTTCACGTGGGCTGGCCATAGGATTCATTTTTGGGTCCCTTGTGGGCCCCACATGGTGTAAAAAGACCATTTTGCCCTTTATATATAAAAAAAAAAATAAGGTTTATTCCCATGATCTCAGAATTGAGTGTACTTTAGTGGCATTGAATTCATATTTCTCAGCACATTATAAATTTTGATGTATCAGATTTTGATTTTTGGGTAAAATTACTATTTTACCCTTTTGTCCAAAAATGAAGAAAATTAAGGATTTTTCATCCGAATTCAGAATTTGTCGTGCTTACAGTCATTTTGAAGGGTTTGCTAAGTTTAATTTCAATTGTACATGTCTTATTCCTTGATTATACTTTTATAAGAAGTATATCCTCTAATATTTCACCCCAAAATTTCTAAAACTCAAACTTTATTGATTTTCTCAATCAATTACTAAAATTGGGGTTATTACATTTTTATTGGCCTACCATTTTTAGGGACTCACATGCTTGCTACATAGCATGCAATAGATGTCAACAATTACAGAGTATAGGTAAAAGGAATATAATGCCCTTAAACCCCATTTTAATAATTGAGGCTTTTGATGTTTGGGGCATAAATTTTATGGGACCTTTTCCTAAATTTTTTCGTTATTTGTCCATCCTTGTGGGGGAGGATTATGTGTCAAAAATGGATAGAATCCATTTTGTGTAAAAGTAATGACCACGAGGTGGTGGTCAAGCTTTTAAAGGAAAATATATTTGCACCTTTTGGTACACCTAGGGCCATAACTAGTGATGGGGATAAACATTTTGCAATAGGATATTTGAAAATTTAATGAACAAATATGGTGTTACTCATAAATTTGCTTCCCCTTATCATTCTCAAACTAGTGGATAGGTAGAAGTATCTAATAGATAAATAAAGCATATTTTAGAAAAGACTATCAATCCAAATAGGAAAGACTAGTCTTTGAGGCTTAATGATGCTTTATGGGCCTATCATAGAACATTTAAAACTCCTATAGGCATGTCACCCTACTGCTAGCAGTAGAATTTGAAGATCGAGCATATTGGCTATCAAAAAGCTTAATTTTGACCTAGATACTCCTGGGACCTACAAAAAAACTTCAACTTAATGAGTTGGATGAGTTAAGGAAAGATGCATATGAGTCCGCAAAGCTATATGAAGACCACATGAAAAGCACTAATGATAGACATATCTTAAGAAAGTCCTTTACACCTAGCTACAAGGTCCTTTTGTATAATTCTAGATAGCATTTAATTCTAGGAAAACTTAGATCTCAATGCACAGGTCCCTACATTGTACATATTAATTATCCTTACAGGGCTATTGAGATAGAAAAGGATGGAGAGATCTCCAAAGTTAGTGGACAACGATTGAAACCCTTCCTAGATTTGAAAAACTCTTAGATGGAAGAAACATTACTTGAGGAACCTATTTATCAAGAACCACCTTAGCATGTCCAATGATATATGCATCCATCACACGAACTACATTCATCATTATCATTGCATAGCATGTCAGCCTAAAGACGTTAAACTCAGAGCTCACTAGGAGGCAATCCAAGTTTTTTTTAGTCTCATTATTCTACATTACCCATTTATCATATAGATGTCCTATGTTTTCAAACACTGGGGACAATGTTTAGTTCAGGTTGGGGGGTGTAGACATGCATGAGATTTCTGAGTTTTTCTTCATATTTTAGAAAAAATAAAAATAACATAAAAATAATTTATGAATTTTTCTTAGATTTCAAAAGTTTTTAAGGTAAAAGTTCCTTTACTATGATGAGAATTGAATTTTTAGAAGTTTAACATTTCCACTACTTGAATTTCTTAATAGAAATGCTTACAGTTATTTATGATTTTATTCATGTCTTAAATTAGTTTATTAAAGTTAAATCTTGAACAACTCTTACACAGTGCTAAGTCTAAACTAATAGATGGTTATGACTTAGAGACCTTGAGGAAAATCAATGGAGATCTATATAGCCAAGTGAGTTTTAAAGACTATCATCTTTCTGTGGGTTATATATAATTTCCTATTTTCTTCAGTGATCCCAGTATCTTTGTTTTGGTCAAATTTCAAGAAAAAAGGAGTACTAATTTTCTTTCTAGAATATTTATTAACTCAGATAGATTTTAAGAAACCAAGGAAATGAGATAGGCCATTCTTGTTTAAGCTTAGAGACATAAAGCTTACCCAGATATTATACCACTAGTTAGACCCTTTGAGCTTTCTTAATAAGCCTTTTTCTTGCCAAAACACAATTCACCTTAACAAAAAGGCTACAACAAATATAAAATATCCATTATCTATCTTTCAAAAATGAGTAAGGATGATAGAAAAAGTTCAAAGAAAAAAAGTCGAAGAAGTGAAAAATATCTAAAGTTTCTACAAAGAAAAATATTCCTTCTAAGAAATACAAGGAAAAGTGAAAAAGAGTATTATTAAAAAAAGAAAAGGAAGGAAAAGTTGAGAAAAAATAAAGAAAAAATAGAAAAGATCTTCACTTCAAGTACAACCGAAAAGAAAAATTGTCCAATATTTAGAGAAGACCACTACTCAAATTTGAAATGTTGAATCCTTATACCCTTTTTTTCAGAACCTATCCTAAGCCTACATTTTGTCCCATTTAAAGACCTATTAATCTTAAGGTGGACGATAGCCATAAAGAGTATGTAAACAGAAAGGAAGTAAGGTGAACTATTTCTATTTCTATTGGTATTGGTAATGACATCTATTCTAAGGGATTATATTATTTATTTCATCTATGCTTAAAAGACATTATGTGAACCATTAGTATCTTCGGATCCAGTCTCATAGAGAGTGAATTTTTTTTGTCCCTTTCTATGAAAGCTTTATTTCTAAGTGTATACTAGTAAGAATTTGAGGTCAAAACATCTTTCTAATGGAGCAATAAGCACTACAATATACAGGACCTGACTTATGTTACATGTACACACACATGCACTCCAAGATGAATCTAGAATAAGATGGCTTTAGTATATAAGTAGCTAGTAGCATTTTTCATCCATATATATTAAGTTGTTGAAACTAGTAGAGTGCTAAAGGACAAAAATTCTCTTAGATAAAATAAAGGACTTATCCTTATGAATTTTTGTGGTATATTCACTACGAACCTCACAAGAAAAACTTGTCCACTAGCGGTAACCTAGGAGTTTAAGAGCTTCTTGCATATGCTAAATGCAATCATGAGTACCTACAAAAATGAGAAATATTTTATTTTCATGAATTTTTTTCATGTTTTTCTTAGACTAGCAAAATGCTAGTTGTTGGGTGTGATAAGTATTCAATTTTGCATAAGAAGTACCTAATTAGTAGTCCATGTGTTATAAATATTAGCATTATTCTAGGGTTTTTTGAAATTTTATAATGTAAGCATTTCTAACTTAATAATTCAAAATATTGCTATTTTGTAGGTTCAAAAGAATATCTAGAGTAAGTATGTGAATTATTATACTTTTTTAAAATTTAATTAGGATTTTTACACTTTTTATAGGAAGCTAGAAGATGATCCAAGGGCCTATATTGCACTTTGCAAAGTTTTTTGTGAATCGAGCTATGCAATTAGCTCTCTAGGGGTGTAGAGGGCAAAGTCGCCATCCTAAAAATTATCTTAAAGTAAGAAAAAAGGTAATTAGAGAAGCTAAAAGTGACTAGAAATGGACCCAAGCCCAAGACATGCATTTCCACCGCCTTTGGATGGGAGCCATTCAAGCCACCTTAGCCATAAAGTTGTGAAAAAGGGTGATAAGTCATATAAGCTACTCAAGCCTTGAAGCTATGCATTGAAGCCACTTAAGCCACCAAGGAATGAGCCATCAAAGTTAGCCATCAAGCCATGGATAATTCCAAATGGACCCACATGATTGAAGCACCAATTCAAGCAATTATCCTATCATAAAATTATGATTTTCAAGGGATTTTGAGAGATAATTGTAAAAAGTCGGATGATTATGCATTGGTGGACCCATTAAGAGAGAAATTCCCACTTTCCAATTCCATTTCCCATTCTTTTTCCCCAATCAATCTTAGGGTTCCACGATTTTACCCTAGAGATAGAGTAATATCTTGGAAGGTGATGCCTCCCCTTGTTTGAATGATTATTAAGGTGGTTTCCTAATTAGGAAACCCTAGATTTATCTCCTTTGAAAGAACATCAAAATCCTTAGTTTTCCTCTTTCTCCTAACATTTTTTCTCCTTTTTCTCTCTCCATTCCAAACTTCATTAACCATCCAATTAAGGAGTTTGGAATTCGACCCACCTTCTTAAGAAAAAGACTTCCCCCCCTTTCCTAAATTAGCAACTAGCCAGCCATGCACTCTTTTATTTGTCTTTCTTACATTCATCTAGCCTACATCATCTTCTACCTAATATTCCTCATTCAAAATCCTAGATCAAGATCTCCTTGCATCCTTGATTCAGCCATTTATTAATCCCCCCTGGTTCCCACGTTTTTCACTAAGTAGAGGTTGGGTGAGACAACCTTGAAACATTGCACTCTTTGTTTGGTGTTCTTTGTTACACTTGTGCCCTAAAAATTAAGGTAAAGATGAATTAACTTGTTAATATTCTCAAATTCGGTGAAACAGGACAACCAAGGTTGGATTGAGCATGTGGGCCCCTGCATTAGTTCAACAGTAAATCGAACATAGTTTTGGGTAAATTTTGAATTGTCAGAACTTATCAAATTGTATATCTTATTAAGGATTAAATGACTTGAAATTTCATTCTAAGTTCATAGCAAATTTTAAGGAATTTTTCTTTAAAATAAATTTTTATTATTATCATAAGTCAAGTAATTATAAAATGAATTCAAAAATAAATTAAAAACTTTAAAATTTGATGATGAAAGGTAGATTATTGGATTGTGCTTGATGAGAGCTTTCCAACAACACTAAGAACAAGTGAAATAGAGACTGAAACCCAAAAGTCCAAATTTTACAAATGAAAAGAGGGGGTTGAAATTAATAATGGCACCCCATGTGCTAATTCTTTCAACCTGGAAAATTATGGGATCAAGTTGAGATAGGGGAGTCGAACTCACCTCGTGGACTCAGCCCCTCCTTCCATGCATCTGTAACGAGAAGAAACTAGGGAGAGAGCCATACCTGATGGCTTTTCCCCACCCAATTTTCTCCTTCCCTCTTCCATTGCTCGAACAAACAAATTCCCCTTCCTCCTCTGGCACTAAACAGTTAATCTTACCAATCCTCTTCCTCCCTCGCAATCAGTATTCTCTCTAGTCACCGTCCCTTGTCTGACCAAACTTCTTCCACCAATCTTCCAACACTGTGCATCTCTCCCCATCTCTCATTCTCTCATTCTCTCTCCCTCCTAGCTCCATCTCCCTCATCTTCCTAGCTCTCTGACAATGGAAATCAACATCAACATTGACTATAAGCTGATGCTGACGATGATGACTAGGAACAGACAAGTAAGTCCTCCTCTCTTCCTTTTCCTCTTTTCATTTCTCTTTTTCTTCTTCTTTCCCTCCCAACTCATCTGAGCACTATTCCTGTTACTATCACCAGAAAACCAGTGACAAGAACTGTGAGAAAACCAATTGGTTGAAAAACATAGTAAGTAGAATGACATCTAATCAATGATTGGAAATGTTTTCCTTAGATGATTAAGAGTACAACCCCTTTGGTTTCACAAAGATCAACTAAGAAATAGCCAAAAATCTAAGAAAAACAATGACACCAGCAACTTTAAAAATGCAAATAAAATATGGCCAAAAAATCAAGATTCTAGTAGAATTTGTAGAGAAAAGTTTGATAAAACTCTAATTCAAAAAATTCTAAACTAATATGTGTAATTTAATGTGGTTTTCATACTATGAACAATGTCTACGATGACCGGAATCCAATCACCTTCTCTGGCGACAACGACTTTTCTAGCAAACCCCCAAAATTTTAAAATATTGGAATTTTTTTTATTTGAATAAATCACACAAAATCTTTTCATCCCTAAAGGCAGATCATAGATCAGGAATCAATTGATCCTTGAATTTCCTATTGGAAACTTGGTAGTGTGTAAGGAAAAACTGAGATCTTAGCATCTGACTGTTAAGAACAAGATCAGAAGGTAGATCTGTGAAAAATGTGGCTTCAATTACACATTAGGAATGAATTGTGACAAAAATGATAGACCAATTATGGTGTAGTTCATCATATTTGAATGTCCAAAACTCAATTGGTGATGATCAAAGGTTAGAAAAGGTGATTAGACTATGGATTATGGTTAAAATCATTAAATTGCTTAACAACTTACCTTTAATTATGGGAATTGAAACTTCTAGAGGTACACACTCAATTTGGATTATCTATTAGAGATCAATGGTGTTGATCGTTAGTAGATAGCAACAACTGGTGTCCTGATCCAAATCAAGATAATTGAGGATAGATCAATGATATTATGAGTAGGGATCTTAGAGTAATTATAGTAAATTGCATAGAATTTTGAAATTTACTTAGAACTTGTATTCTCAATTCAGGTTTTGAATATGATTTGGAAGGTATTGATAATTGATTAGTGAGTTGTACTTAGAACTCAGGTAAGAATCCTAAACCCTTCTTTGTCTTTAAACTCTTATTGATATGTTCACTTTGTAATTAACACTATGGATGCTTACAATATATATATAGACTATCATATTGACTAAATGGATAATATGAATTCCAATTACATGTTGAAATCATCGTGTGATATTCTGATTAATCATGGTTAACTACTATGATGATGTTAATTGTGATAAAATGTGCCAATCCCATGCTAGTAAGCTTTGAGGCCACCTAGTAGATTATGATGACGCCTTCCAAGATGGTAAACCTTGAGGGACATGGCTACATGGTTGATTATAGCTAAGGTGAAGCCACTCAAGATGGTAAACCATGAGGAAAGGGTTGTTGGTTGTTGAGCCTCCAAGATGGTAAACCCTAAGAGAAAGGGCTGCCTAGTTCTTTGAAATCACAATGGAGCTGCCCAAGATAGTAAACCCTAAGGATGAGCTATTAGGTATTGAGCCTCCCAAGATGGTAAACCCTGAGGGAAATGGCTACCTAGCCTTTTGGGATCACGGTGCATCCACTCAAGATGGTAGATCCTGAGGGTTGAGTTGTCAAACTTTCATTTTCCCAAGATGGTAACCCCTTAGGGAAAGGTCTGCCTAGTTGATTACGACTATGGTGGAGCCACCCAATATGGTAAACCCTGAGGGAAAAGGTTTCCTAGTTCTTTAGAATCATGATGGAGCCACCTAAGATGGTAAATCTTGAGGCTCTAGTTGCCTTTTGTATGATACTCATAATGGGCAGCCCAAGAAGGTAAACCTTATGGGAGATGACTGCTTGATCAATGTGATGATGTCATACTTGTTTATTATTGTAGAGGACATAATCAAATGAAATACATTCCTGTACAGTTGTATTTGAATGTTATGCTTATGGTCCTACAGTTTGAATTTGGAATAAACTATAATTTTGGTTAGATGCCAACATGTTATGCATAATATTACATGTTCATGGCTTTGTTACTTATCTATTAAAATGGAAATGAATATCTTATGATTGGACATGAATGGGGAATTGATATTTCATGGGTTTATTTACATGCTATGATTATTGCTTTACAGTTTGAATTTGGAATTAACTATATTTCTGTTCTGATATTAGTATGTTATACCTAATAATACATTCTAATTGCTTTACTAATTATAGGTTAGAAATGGAAATGAATGTTCCATGGTGGGATATGAAGGTAGAGTTAAGCTAAGCTCAACAAGAATGGTAGGATTGCATGGGTTTAGTTCTTTTTCCTTATTGGGCTTCATGGCTCATATTATTATTTTTCATGTACCAGTCAAACTGACAAATGGAAGGCTCTCTATGAAAATGAATGAAGCATGACTAGCTAATGATATCATATTTTGTACTGTATATGTATGTTGATGATGAACATGAGTCGTGCTATATTATTTGATGAATAACCTTATGCATCTATTTCTAACATTTTGTATATTTTTAAGTTGATGGTGTGTGTATGAGATTTAGTTAAAACTTCAAGTTAGAAAACAAGAATTGTTGTAAATTTACTGTGGCGAATTGTGTGAAGACTGAGTCTCCTATAGACATTTTTAAAGACTATTATACTATTTATCAAGTGAATCAGATCACATGCATTAAATGCATAAGTCCAAAAAATAGAGGAGACTTTGTTGAAATATTGGTAGAATAATGTATTTAAAATTCTAATATGTAAACCATGACTTGCATAGGACAAGAACATCTAGCTATGTCATTACTTCTGCTACGATATAAAAAAAAATCCACGTAGGCATTACATGAGCCAATCGCTATGTTTGATTACATTAAATCTCAGCCTCGAGGATTGGGGTCACAACAACTTGGTATCAAAGCAAGGCAGTAGGTCACTTGGGGAAAAACTTGTTATTTTTATTTAGAATTTCCTTTTATAGAAGAAATGTTTGTACTTGATGTCTTAGGACAAACTAGGATTGACTCTTAATGGCTATCAACTTGTTCAATAGGTTGACTAACTCTAATTGTTTGATATTTTCAAAAGGCACATGCATGGTTGAGATTAGAAGGGATAGTTCTAATTTTGAAGTATCTACATTGCATGCATGTGATTCAAGCCAAGAAGCTATTGGATAGATGGCACCATCTACAAAGGTTATTAGACTAGATGAGGATTGGATTTGGGAAGTCTCACTCACATAGTAATAAGGATAAGAGGAGGAAGGGATATCCTCCTTAGGTGTAGAGTGCTTAAGCACGTTCTCTATGTTTTGAAATAGCTGGTAGGACTTATTTTAATTGTGGTGAATAAGGCCATTTTAGAAGGGATTGCCCTAGGCTGGGAGCATCAAAGGGTGAGGTGCAGAGTAGTTGCAGGCCACATGTCTAGGGATGTCCACCAAAACAGAGGTCAAATGCGCCAGTCAAAGGTGCATAACCCACCTCTGAGTAAAAGGATACATGGAAGAATTTATGCATTGACACAATCAGACACCTAACCAGATTGTATTGTCATAAAAGGTACATTCTTACTATTTCATACTTGGGTTAGAATGTTGTTTGACTCTAGTGCAATACATTATCTTATTTCATCTTCAATTGTTTATGACTTAAACTTGGCCATCAAACCACTAACGCAACATTACAAGTTGAGTAGCTAATAGGAATGAGTATTAACTCAAACAAAGTTTGTCTAGGATGTGATAATAACATAGTAGGTCATACGGTGATGCTTAGTTTGGTGATGATGGACATTACTCCTTATGATGTAATCTTAGGGATGGATTTCTTGCCTGATATTGTGGTATTATTAATTATAGTCGAAAGAGAGTTACTTTTATCTTGCCTAGTGGAGTTCATTTTTATTTCTCTACCTCAAAGGATTATAGTTTCCCATAAGTCCATGTTGGCTACAAATGCTAGAAAGACTATAGTGGGTGGAAGGCGAGCATGATGGGTCGTGATGATGCCGATGCCAGTATTGAATCCATTTTAGTATTAAGGGAATTTACAAATGCTTTCCCTGATGAATTACCAAAATTACCTCTAAGAAGGGAAGTCAACTTTGATATTGAGCTTTATCTTAGTGTTTCTCTAATTTCAATTGCTCCACATCCAATGGCACCTGCTAAATTACAAGAGCTAAAAGTGCAGTTGGAGGAGTTGCAAGATAAGGGTTTCACTCACCCTAACACTTCGCCATGGGGAGCACCAGTGTTGTTTGCAAGGAAGAAAGAGGGCACATAGAGGTTATGTATTGACTACTAGTAATTGAATAAGGTGACAATCAAGAACAAATAAGCATTTCCAAGGATTGATGATCTATTTGAGTAAGGTATGAAGATATCTCTAAGATGGTATTTAGGACTCAATATGGTCATTTTGAGTTTGTAGTGATGCCTGTTGGGTTGACAAATCTTCCAAAAATGTTTTATGAGTCTGATGAATCGAATCTTCCTCTCTTATTTGGATCAATTAGTTAGCTTGTTTGTGGATGATGTACTGATATACTCAAGATCTGAGGAGCATGAACAATATTTGTCTATTGCATTGCAGTTGTTGAGGGAACACTAGTTGTATGCAAAACTTATTAAGTGTGAATTTTGGGCAACAAATGTAAATTTCCTTGGTCATGTAGTTTTTGATGGGTTACGGTATTTGAATAGACTTTTGGTGCCACCAGTTGATGAGGTTAGGAGAGACTTATTGAATGAGGAACACAAGTCTAAATTTTTTATACATCCTGGTAGCACAAAGATGTATCATAACCTTAGCAGACACTTTTGGTGGAAAGGCATGAAGAAGGACATTACTAAGTTTGTTGCTCAATGTTTAACATATTAGCTGGTTAAAGCAGAACAAAAACATGCTGGATTCCTACAACCTTTACCAATGGCAGAATGGAAGTGGGAGAACATTACCATGGATTTTGTGGTAAGTCTTTTGCGTACTAGGTGTGACGACCCAAGTTTTTGTAACACATTTTGTAATACATTTTCAAAAGCAGGGCGCCCTTAGTAAAAAAAAAAAAATTGCAAAACAAAACAGCAAAATTTCTTTTCTTTAAAACTTGTTTTGAATAGCCCAAGTCATCACCTCATACATAACATAAGTATCACATTTATACAAGATAAATTTCCATTGAAGGAATATATTTTTATTAAATTTCAAAATCCATCCAGTGGTTCATAGTACAGCCTGATATCAGTACAATACTTGTCCAAATTATATAATCCAATTCAATCCTCATCAAACATAAAAAACTCTCAATACAATACAATGCTCTCAAATAAAAAAATACATGTCTTCAAAGAATATACAGTGATTGATTATTCTTCCAAACCTTCTTAAGTTTTCTACAGTCTTGAGCTCCTAACCCTCCTCTATATCTGAGGTATTGTAAACATTGAAACATTTACAATACCTCAGCAAGCTATGCTTGGTAGGGGATACAAAAATATACTACTTCACTAATATAAGAATACATACATCAGTCATTATTCCATCATGGTTATCTACTCATAAGTTATCTCAACATAGAGTATATACATTATTTATGTAGTATTGGATACATTAGTTAAAATAGTGAAGATTGTTCAAAACTTGTTCCTTCCCTTAGCTATACTTCCACTTAGGAATTCAATATTCAGCCAATCCTCATACAGGGATTTTCTTTCCAAGAACTCATATAGTGGCATCTCATCATGCCATAGCATTACACTATGCCTATCATATGTGCATCATAATGCAAAATACGTTAGGACTATTATGCCACAGTCTCAATCCGTATAGCACTCCTGGATAATTGCATAATCCTCCACTGATACCAACTATGGAAATAATAAATCCATGTCCTCCTGGGGTGGACCATGGCTGTCACAGTGGCAGCCTTCCCATTATTGCACCATCCAACATTTAGCCTCTCTTTAGGCATGGTATCCATCATATAAGTTTCAGAAAATAACTTCCCTAGCATAGCATCCCTAGTCCTAGCACTGTGTAAAACAAAATCATATGCCACCATGCTTGTATGTAAAATACATTGTACATATCAGATGATGTGTCTGTTTAACTAAGGTTGGAATATTTCCTATACGCTATTCTTATGGTTTCCTTAGTCTACACATCTCATTACCTTCAGCTCATTTAATTTGATCATTAGATTGGATCACTTGAATTAGATTATGAGGTTAGATCACTTAGTTAGATCATATGGTTTGATCTCTTAGTTGGATCATTATCATGTTAAGGTACCAAGTATACTTATATCATGAAGGTCTATAATTTTAGACAAAAGATCATCTATGTATACACATGAATCCTTAATACATTATTGCACATCCACCTAAATCAAAGTAGTATCTTGATTCATACATCTCAAGTGGTATCCTTCCACCTTGCTCATCATGGTCTGGATTCATACATCTGTCAAACCATACATATAAAGTTATTTCTCTATACAAGTATGTATTCCTATATGGGATGCCCTAAATTTTCCTTGAATTATGTTTGATCAAGGGTTTGGGTCTCTATCTACATTTTTCTACATATACATAGATAATTTCTACATATACATAATATAATACAACATTAGTATTCTCATTGTTTTTGACCATTCAAGATCCTCTGGATCTTGTCTGATCATCCTTATCTTGATTATAATTTTTATTAGGATTAGATGATTTACTAACCTTTTATGCTCTTATTATTATTACTGAACTAGTTGATGTTTTAGTGGTTGAGGGTAGCTTATTTCATCCTAAGTCTAGACAGCTCCTCTTATGCCAAATTGGCTAAGGATTACTAGTTGAAAGGTTGAACACAAAGTGGTTACTTCAATTCTCATGTAAGGGGGCATTTAGAGCTCATAAACATCAATGGAAGGTGAGGGAAGAGCGTGGCTCTATTAGAGAACCCCCTTAACCACCATGTTTATCATCCACTAGGATTACCTTAACTTAACCTTTCATAAGGTTCTTATAAGCATGTTAACCCTAAGTACTCTTTCTAATTAATTTTAATTAAATCCATGAACATTAAAATTCATTCATGGAGTTTCATTATTCTCCTAGTTTGGACTAAGAAATTTATATTCCTTATATTATCCTCCTAACTATGGCCCTTACTATTATTAAATCCATGTCATTCATTCCATGTAAAAATATTCTTCCATTCTAATTTCATTTAATTACGTTTTCAATGTAATTTCCATTACATAAGCATTAAAGCATAAATAAATAAATAAATCTACTAAACAATAAAAGAAAATTATAATAACATTTAATAATTTAAATGAAAATCTAATATGCCATAACTATCCATCATGATCCAATGGTCTTAGTTGATCCTTATTCATTTTTCATCTCTTTTAGTGTTTAGATCTTAATCTTTCATTTTCTTTTAAATCTAGCACATATTCTTGATGTAATTTCATTATTACATCATTGATTCATCTCATCCAATGATCTGATCTTCTTTGATCTAATTGATCAAAGAGATCTTAAGTTATTATATCCAATTTAAGGGCATAGATCTTGATATATCCCAAATCATCATCATCTAGTCCATAAATCCATATAATGTTAACTCAATATCTTCATCCAAACATAGCCATACTGTCCAATCACCCTTGATCAAGGAGATTTCCATTCATTTTTATGGGTTTTTACTACTTTTAAAGCTAAATCACTTAATTAGTCATAGATCAGTCACTTATAACCATTGATTCTATGTTTTAAAGTCATAAGATCATCAATGGATCATAATTATGTGGTTTGGTCACTCCAAATTTCACTAATCATAAGAATTAGTAATACTTTTCCTTATTAATAGAATTTTACATGCATCAAAATATAAATTTTCTAAATTTAGTAATTTTCACTCATCACAAGGAATCCATCCCAACTTTTCGATCTCAATTTGGAGTTAAATTGAGATCAAATTTGAGATTTTAAGATTTCAACCCATTTTAAGGGCTGAATTTTAATCTTATTGTTTTTGTTAATTTTCTTGATCTAGAAACCTATAAATTTAACTGTGATCATGATCCCTAAGGTTTTGGGACCCTCTAAACACATCCATTGGTTCAGATTTCTACTTTGCGATCATCTTGATCATGATCCACTACTATTATTACGGATTTTTGTAATTAGAATCAATAAATACAATTTAAAACATACATTTCAATGAGTTCAGTACCTAAAGCAAGTGATAAGGAATCTATAAAAAGTTTTAGATCTAAAATCAAAGCTATATCGAGCTCTTAATTGAAGATCTAAGCTTTCAATTAAAAACTAGACGTCTCATATCTAATCTGGGCATACCGGTTGCGGGGACGACCAGCGGCTTGTGTCTCCATCATGGAGACGCAAGCGGCATTGTTCACACACCAGGTGCCTGCTCGCACGTTGTGGTGACCCAGGTTTTTATAACACATTTTATAATACATTTTGTAAAGATAGGGCCCTTAGAGTAAAAAAATTTTGCAAACCAAAGCAGCGAAAATTCTTTTCTTTAGAATTTGTTTTGTAAAACCTAAGTCACCACCTCATACATAACATAAATAGAATTTTGTATAAGATAAAATTCCATTGAAGGAATATTCTTTTATTAAACTTTAGGATCCATCCAGTGGTTCACAGTACACAACCCATTGTATCCTTACAATACTTGTCCAAATATACAATCCAAATTACAAAGTTCAAAATTCAATACATGTTCTAATACAATGTTTCAAGGGATATACCCTGATTACTTATTCTTCAATTGTTCTTCAAGTCTTGAGCTCCTAAGTCTCCTTCTCTGTATCTGAGATATTGTAAACATTCGAACATTTACAATATCTCAGCAAGCTATGCTTGGTAGGGGATAAGAATGTAAGTTATTGACAGTATAATCTTAATATTCAAGTATCCCATAATTCGTTCTATCATAAACACATTCATTAATAACTAATTGTTATAAGGACATCTCATTTCCTAGTCATTTGTGTTCACCTTTATACATACATATTGTATAAGGACAAATCCGTTAAAAATGTAAAAATAATCAAGAATCATTTCTATACAAAGCTGATCAACTCCTTTCATTATAAGAGATTTGTATCTCAGCCAGTTACTATACAAGGAATTTCCCTTCCTGGGAAAATATTGGTAATATACAATTACCTGACATTTCATCATGTCATCCCTTAAGGCATTTCACTATGCCAATTTTATATGCATCATAATGCAAAATAATCAAGGATTACTATGCTTGCAGTATGATCCGTACAGCGCGCCCGGATAACTGTTCAATAATCCACTTATACCATTCTCAGTGGAAATTACAATATCCATGTCCATATGGGAGGACCATGGCTGTCACAGTGGTGGCCTTTCCATAAATGCCCCACCCAACTTTTAGCCTTTCTTAGGCTTGGTATTCAATATCATCAAGTTTCAGAGAGTGGGTGGCCAAACCCTCTTAACTCTCCTAGCATAGCATCCCCAGGCCTATGTCTGTTTAAAATAAAACCACAAGCCTCCAAGCTTGTATGTAAAATAATACTTATACATATCAGACTATCTGTCTGATTATCTAGGACTGGAATATTTTCTACTTTCCTATTCACTTAAGGTTGTTCTCAATTCTCAACTTGACCATTTAATACTTATTTTCCTCATCATTTGGTTGGATCATATTTCAATTTGAGGTATTTACCTTAATATATTGGTATCATACATGTCAATACTTCAAAACATAAGATCATGTATTAGACATGTATCTTCATGTAAAGGCATTCTTAATAATCCACCTACCTCAATAAGGTATTCTTACTCCTTGAAATCTGTCATAGTCTTGATCAACATATATCTGTCAAATCATATGTATAATGTCATTTTTCTAATCAAGGGTACATACTACATGGTCTTTTGATCATCCTTATGTAGGATGATCTAAATCTTTCTTCCTTGAATATCCTATATCCATGGGTTTAATATCATCTATACAAATACTATCTATATCATACATAACAATCTAATTTACATTGATGTTTCTTTTTCCTTACTGTTTTTTATCGTACAAGATCTCATCTTGTTTGATCATCCTTATCTTACTTACTATTTTTATTAGGGTTAGATAATTTGCTATCTTTTTATGTTCTTATTATTATTCAACCAGTTAGTGTCTTACTTGGTTGAAGATAATTTATTTCTTCCTATCACTAGACAACTCCTCCTTATTTTAGGATGACTAGTACTTACTAGTTAAAGTCTGCTCAAAAAGTGGTTAATACAACCCTCATGTAAGGAGGCGTTTATACCTCTCTTACGTCAATGGGAGGTGAGGGAAAAGCACTTGGCTCTTGTATACCCCCTATAACCACAATGTTCAGAGTCCCTTTGGAGTGGTACTAGCTCAACCTTTGACAAGGTTCCTATGAGCTCTTTACCTTAAGTCCCTTCTCTAATTGATTTTAATTAATTTCCATGGATATGCACAATGTCATCCATAGATGTTCATTATTTTCCTACTTTGGGCCAAGGAAATGATAAATCATTCCTTATATTGTCCTACTAACTATAGCCCTTATTAAGTCAAAATCATTCATTCATCTTAGTTGTTCATGAATTTCTATATTTCATTAGTATACATTTTTGGTGATTTATGCTCCTTATATCTAAACAATTACTTAACAATTGAATAAAATTTGACAATAAGTAAATCATCAACTTGAAAGCATAAATCAAATATAAGTTTAACAACTATATACTAACATTCTTCCTATGAATGTAACTTAAGCTAGTGAAATAAAACTAACATGATCTTAAGTTATGAAACACATCTTCTATCATAATGAAATCATGTTTAAATCCTAATTTACACTAACATGATCCTAAGATATGAAATCTACTAACAAATTACTCATTTAGGGCATATCATACTAAAATTTAAAGATTACACTATCATGCTTTCTAACTTAGAACATAAATCACATTTACACTTCTATATCCAATAAAAGAAAAGTAAACTAATTTTATTAAGATTATTATAAACCTTTAAATATGATCCAACCATTAGATCTTACGTGTTTTCCTTTAGATTAAGGATTTTAATTACCTTTAAGGCTTTTAATCCATTAAGATCCAAAAATCATATCCACTTGATTTTGTCACATTTCATCCATGATCTAACTTGATTTCATCATAATATCATCCATTTAATCCATCCCAAGGATCTGATCATACTTGATCTCATTGATCAAGTGAGTCCCTTTGTATTTTTTTTATTTTAGGGTTTTTCTACTATAAAGGGTAGATCCCCTAATTTATCAAAGATCTGTCCAAATTAACCATAGATATTACTTTATTACATTATTATATCATTATTAAAATAAATTTCCAAGATCTAATAACCTCAGATCTTGAAGATCTTAGAAATTGGACACTTATTTCCAAAATACAGAATAATACAGAAATAATTTTTAGAAATATTATAGCTTCATTAGAAATTACAAATTACAAGCTTTCCATAGCTTCTTTCTGATCTCAATTTGGAGTTCATATGACTCCACAATCTTAAATTGAAGTTTACAGCCGTTCCTAGGGTCCAGATTTGATCTGGGCCCGGCAGAATTAATCTCTCTCAATTGAGGGCCCAAACCTTGTTAGAGGTTCTTAAAAATTGTACCCTAGGGGTTTCTGACCCTTCTGGATCGATTGGAAAGCTCAGAATTTCCATCTGAGCTCTCTATCACCATAAATTGAAGGGTCTGGTATTTACCTTATTTTTGCCATTTTTCATTCAAATTAAATTACAGAAAAATAAAAATTACACTAAAATATAATAAATATGTATGGGAAGTAGTTCCACCTACCTGATTGGAGAAAAAAAATATAATTGATGCCCAATTTGAGAGAATTACCGGTTGATGATAATATAGCCCGATTATCCACTTTTTTACGATTTTCTGTTGTTGGAACCATTGGATCTTGAAATTGATTTGGGGCTTTTATATATACAGTAGTATAGGATGTTATGGATGGTGAAATTGAGGAGATTCTTCCTGGAACCGAGTGCCTAATTGAATTTAGGTCTCTTGTTCCAATTAGAAAGAGGAGAGAGAAATAAGGAAAAGAGAGTTTGGGGAGGGATGAAGGGGAATTTGGGGCTGAAATTCCAAGGAAGATTTGGAAATTTCGTGGTTAAGGTTTTGAAAATTTTTGGGACATATTTATAGCCAAATTTGAATTTTTTATCATTTCTTTTGATAAGATATTTTATTACTTTAGAATTTTTAATTACTAATGCATTGTCCATTCCCACTACAATCTCCACTACTAGCAATAATGCACTGAGCAATTATTGGTGCTTCTAGAACGTTGGCCCACTTTGTGGGCCCCACTTTTATGTGAAAAGACCTTTTTATCCTTTTAACTCCAAAATTGGAGAATAATAGGCAATATTTGTCCAAACTCGGAATCGAGTGTACTTAGTGGCGTTGGAATCGTATTTCTAAGTACTTCATGAATATTGAGGTCTTATTTCTTGGATATGGGATATGGGTAAAATTACCATTTTACCCCCAAATAGAAAAATTAAGGAATTTTCATTTTAACTCAGAATTGAAGGTACTTAATGTTTTTTCGATCAGTTTTTCAAGTACATCCATAATTTCTAATTTTTTAATTTATAATATAATCTTTATAAAAAGAGAATTTTCAATAACCTAATATTCCAGCCCAGAATTTCTAAAAATTCAAACTTTATTAATTTTCCTTAATAATTTACAAAAATTCGGGGTCATTACACACGTGAGCGCGTGGGTGGGGCGGGGGACACACCCACAAGGAGCATCCCTGCTTGCATTCTGCTGCAATGTGGTGGAACCCGATCTGTTGAGATCAATTGAGACGGTCCTATCTGGACCATCAGATCAAACTTTCTCTAGATCTTCTAAATCATACAACATCAAGGGCTATAAGAACTTTTTTTAAAAATGACTTAAAATAGAGGGGGCCGTAATTGATATGGACAACCCCCCCCCCACTTAAAGAAAAAAAAAGAACAGACCTAACGGTCTGTTCTCCATGCGATTGAGAGAGGGAGAAGAAAAGAAGAAAAAGAGGAGAGAGAGTGGGGGAGAAGGAAAGAGGAGAAAGGAGGGGAGGAAACTACCCATTCTCCACCCTCCATTTCCCTCATCAACTAAGGGAGGAGGAGATCAACGGTGGAGAAGAGTTGACAGTCGCTGAAAAAGACAGAGTGAACGGCGTCATTGATCGATTATCGGTGCCGTTCATTGTCTTCCCCTGGCTACCACGAGCAAAATCCCTATAGTTGCTCGTTGATTTAGCAAGTTTTGGTGGGGGAAAAAGGGGGAAAATACTACCCAGGATGGGATTTGCCGGAGATGGGAAAATCAATGGCAATCTCATTCTTTGGTGACGATTGGAGGTTGAAGACACTCCTTAAGGGTAAGATCTAGGATACCCATCTCTTGAATCTTGGTAGTTTGCAAAATTTATGCATTTTTAACCTAGATCTATAATTAGGGATGATCCAACCGTCCAATCCCTAATCTAAGTGTAGGGATGAAAAATTAAAGACCTGATATAGTCTAAATCACACTAGATTGACAGATCTAGGTAGGAAACCAATCGAACAATCTTGGCTGTCCAATCGGGTACTGTTTGCACAGTAAATCCTTGATGTCTAATTGATGATCAAACATCACCAATGAATCTTAGCATCCTAAATTAGCTAGGATATGACAAAAATTGGGAATGGATGGATGAACTAGCTATCTTGATTTGGAAATGCGTAAATTTACTTGAAATTATGAACATATGGATTTGTATTGACAATGAATTCAAATTTTGATTTGGTTAGGTGATCGATAAGTGATTGAAGGAAGGATATAGCAAAATTGTAGAGCATAAAAAGGGAGGTAGGTAGTTTGGACATCAATATGCTTGAAATTTACCTAAAACTTGAGATTTTGATCTTTTTAGTTATGCAGCTATCAAAAGGGTATATTCATGCAATTTATTTAAAATGCCAAGTTTACTTTACTATTAGATTGAAAACCAATGCATGGAAGGATATTTGAAAATGCGTGGATTTCACAAATTATGAGACGACAATGAATACAACATCTTTAACTCACCAATTCGAGGGTGGTTTTTACATGATTATACTGTATCATGGAATTTGAATTACATGGTTTCAACAATGCATGAAATTATATGGTTTTATCAGTTTTATATGCATGGGATGCTGCCTAATATTATTATATTATGACGGACATATTGGGGCCGGAGGACTCTGTATTAGGAAGATTGAGGGCTGATCATCCTCTTTCTTCTAAAATTATATATGTATGGTGGATACCTGGCCAGAGGGGCCTAATGCAAGCCCATGTCATCATGGACGGGTCATGGCCTGTGTGCTGTGTTTTACATGAACATGGTGTAGAGGAGTCTATCCCCTTGGTATCGGCGTAATAGCAACAGACTTTGTTGGTTCTTGTCCGTCGCACAGAGGTTCCATTATTTTCGGGTTTATATGTATATTGCACAATAGCGCAGGTGCAGGGAACCTTGGTATTTCAGGTCAATAATGAGTACCCATGACCAACGGCAAGTGGCCATATTTGAGTGGTTTTATACTCATAAAATCTTGATGAGATTTAGAGTATGTGTGTGTATACATATATATAGGTGTGCGTATACACTGGTTGAATTTCTCTTTATTCACATTTAAGCATTTCCTGCTCTAAATGCATTTTTCTATTGGTTTTGAAGCATGCGAAGAGTCAAGATTATCTTCCATACCATCTAAATGTTTTTCTAAGGTTATTATCATTATTTGGAAACAATAAGCATGGATGTTAAACTGATGATTCAAACTGATTGGACATGGAAACTATTTGAAATGGCATGATATGAATTTCAGGATATATTACACTACTTATTTGGCATCATATGACACAAAATTTCACAAGGTATGATAAATTGCTCCTTTTAAAGTTAGAACTGCATAAACTTGTGTGTTGATGATGAAACTACCTACACAAGCGAAAGCTTCCAGAGATATTGTACTTGGTTACAATATCTTAGGTTCGAAGGACTTCAGCAAAGGGAAAGGCACATAGTTTTGACTTGGAAGCTACAAGGAAGCTATTTTGAGTAAAGGTGAGGTATAGGTAAAGATTTCTGAAGGTTCTTACAACTCTTATGTAATTAAAATTGTTTCATGACTATTAGAAATGGACATGTGAATGTGTACTTATTACCGTTTGACACAAATGGCTATGACTGGAGTGATCCTGGGTATATAGGTCAATTACCTAGCCTTTTTAGCATTACCAAAATGTTTCATTTATTTAAATTAAACAGAAATGTGTATGTTGGTATTTAGAGGGAGACGGAGTCTCTATCATGGATATTTATATGTACATGATGATTATCAGGTGTTGCATTATATGAGTTAAATGCACGAGGTCCGAAATACAGGGGAGACTCTGCAAAAAAAAAGACACTCAGGATTTTTAAGGTATTCTTTTCAAAGTTATTCTTCCGTTATTTGGTTTTGAACAGTTTTATAAAGTATTAGGGCCCCACAAGGAAAAAAGATTTATGAAAAAGTGTTAGAAAAACCCAGGATGTCACAGTTGGTATCAGAGTGCAGTCACTCTTCTCATAGCCAGTCAGACATGTCCTAAAGTCGTGAAAGTTTTTTTGATTATTATTAAATGATTAGAAAGAAAAATTAATGTCCATTGGGTAAATCTTGGACAGATGGACCTTAAAAGGAGAACAAGGTCCACTCCCATTACACCTACTATTGTATCTTTTGAGTCCTCAAGACAAGGAATTCAAGTGGCAAAGATCGTGTCCCAGGTGATTCAGACTTTGTTGCCACATTTACCACAGAGGCCGACATCGACACCATAAGTAGTGTCACATGTACTAACACCACCAGCAGTGTCGCAGATACCAACATCAGTAGCATCACATATACTGCCACCAGCAGTATCACAAGCACCACCACCAGCAGTATCACAGGCACCGCCACCAACAATATCACAAGCACCGCAACCAGCAGTTGTACAGAGCACTATTGGCGTTGGTCAGAAAGAGAGTCCAAAAAGGGCAAACAAACTTCTAGAGCGGTTCCAGCGTATGGTGCCAACATTCACTGGTGAGGGTGAAGTCGAGGCTGTAGAAAGATGGATTTTTGGAGTTGAAAAGGCCTTTAAGGCTATGGAAGTACCTACTGACAAACAGGTACGGGTTTCAATGTATATACTGACAGAGGAAGCCAGGTTTTGGTGGCATACAGTTGAGAGGACTCATTTTTCTGAAGATGTGATTTCATGGGAGGATTTTAAGAAAGTATTCAATGATAAGTATTTTCCACTTCATGTGCAAAAGGAAAAGGAGATAGAATTTATAGAATTGAAACAAAGGAATCTAACTGTTCAGCAATACGAACAGCGGTTCACCCTATTGAGGAGATTTGTTTTGAATGCAAGCATGACTGACTCTCAGATTGCAGATAGATTTGTTTATGGCTTGAATCCGACATTAAGAAATTTGGTGTTATTGAAGCAACCAACCACGGTGGCTAAGGCAATTGAGGTTGCTGCTACTATGGAACAAGATCTTATACGTGGTAGAAAAGAGAAGGAGAGTGAACAATATGCTAGTGGTTCTGGATACACTGACAAGGGAAAGAGGCCTTTCCCCTTTTCCCAAACTCAGAGGCCCCATTCACAACAACAGCCTACAGGACATGGTAGAAGTCCAATTAAGAAGTTTTGTCAAAGGTGTAAGAAGACCCATTTTGGTGAGAGCTGCTCAAGACCAGGACGAGGGGTACCGCAACATCATCAACATCAATATCAAAGGCAGAGGACACCTATACGATGCTACCTTTTCAATGAGCTTGGGCATATATCCATAGACTGTCCCAAGAGGGTAGGAAACAGGCAGTTTGACAACGTGACTAAGCCAAATGAGGCCTCTCGTAGCCAGGGACAGATTTATGCTATTACAACAAAGCAAGCACAATCATCAGATGCAGTGATTGAAGGTACAATTATTGTTGTAAATCGACATGCAAAGGTCTTATTTGATATAGGATCCATGCATTCTTTTATTTCTTGTGTGTTTGCTTCATGTGTGGAATTGCATGTACATACTATGGGGTTTGGGTTAGACGTGATGACTCCACTGGGAGAGTCGATACTAGTAGAACAGTTCATTCAGGAGGTGCCTATTATTATTATGAGTGAAAGGATGGATGGGGACCTCATTCTCATTGATATGGTGGATTTTGACATCATCTTAGGCATGGACTGGTTGGCAAGATTTTGGGCAACGGTGGACTACAGAAAGAAGAGGATTACATTCTCCCCACTGGGTCGCCCAAGAGTCTCATTTTAGGGGAGACAGGATATAACGGGAGCATGTTTTATTTCAGCTTTAAAGGTGAATCAACACATTTGGAAGGGGTGTCGAGCATTTCTTACCAGTGTGATAGAGGTAGATGCTAAGAGACCTAAATTGAGAAGTTAGATGTGGTCAGTGAGTTCCAAGATGTCTTTCTGGAGGAGCTTTCAGGACAACCACCGCGAAGAGAAATTGACTTCACCATAGAGTTACTGCCAGGCACGACTCCTACCTCTAAGGCGCCATATAGGATGGCACCTGTTGAGCTGAAGGAGCATAGAACACAACTCTAGGAATTGCTAGACAAAGGATTCATTAGACCTAGTGGATCACCTTGGGGAGCACATGTCCTCTTTGTGAAGAACAAGGATGGATCAATGCATCTTTGCATTGATTATTGTATGTTGAATAGTGTGTGTGAAGAACCGCTACCCATTACCCAAAATTGACGACCTTTTTGATCAGCTTCAGTCAGCACAGATCTTTTCGAAGATCAATTTGAGGTCAGGGTATCATTAGTTGAGAATTAAAGACTTGGACATCTCTAAGACGGCATTCAGGATGCGTTATGGTCATTATGAGTTTTTAGTAATGCCATTTGGTCTAACAAACAAGCCTGCAATTTTCATGGATCTCATAAACCGGGTCTTCTGAGCCTACTTGGATAAATTTGTGATTGTGTTTGTAGATGACATTCTTATGTACTCTGCAAGCAAGGAGGAGCACAATGAGCACTTGCACATTGTTTTGGACACATTACGAACTCATCAATTGTTTGCCAAGTTCAGCAAGTGTGAGTTTTGGTTGAAGCAAGTGAATTTCTTTAGCCACGTTATCTCAAAGAATGGATTGGCCGTTGATCCAACAAAGGTGAAGGCAGTGATGGGTTGGGATCAGCGCAAAACAGTGACTGAAATTCGTAGTTTCCTTGGTCGTGCAGGCTATTATCGCAAATTTATTAAGGGGTTCTCAAGAATCGCCATGCCTTTAACAGCATTAACCAGGAAAGACACGAAGTTTATATGGACCAATGCATGTGAGATGAGCTTTCAGGAGCTCAAGAGGAGACTTACCTCCGCACCAATATTGACCTTACCAATGGGCCTCGATGGTTTCATTGTATATTGCGATGCTTCTAGTAAGGGACTTGGGGCAGTGCTAATGCAGCATGATCAGGTGATTGCTTATGCATCCCAACAATTGAAGACACATGAGGTAAATTACCCTACACATGACTTGGAATTAGCAACAATGGTTTTTGCATTGAAGTTATGGCAGCACTACCTTTACGGAGAGAAATTTGAGGTTTTCTCAGATCATAAGAGTCTTAAATATTTCTTCACACAGAATGACTTGAATCTGAGACAAAGGAGGTGGATGGAGTATCTTAAGGATTATGACTTCATGATACGATATCATCCAGGGAAAGCAAATGTAGTAGCTGATGCCTTGAGTAGAAAGTCAAGGTCAATGGTCGCTAATTTATCAGTTAGGTCAATGTTCATTAACAGAGTCATACAAGCATAGGCAAAGGATGTTGAAATCCAAGACTTGTGTGGCAAGGCAGGTTTTGTCAGAGGACAGGATACAGGTGTACGTTTTCAAGGCAGGTTGGTAGTTCCAGCAATTGATGGCTTAAGGCGAGAGCTACTTCAGGAGGCACATCAATCACGATTCAATATTCACCCAGGGGGTACAAAGATGTACTAGGACTTGAGGCAGAATTTTTGGTGGAATGGGATGAAGAAGGACATTGGTGAGTGTGTAGCACGGTGTTTGACTTGTTAGCAAGTCAAGGCAGAACATCAAAGGCCAGCAGGTATGTTGCAAACCTTAGAGCTTCCTGAGTGGAAGTAGGACCACATTACCATGGATTTCATTGTGGGTTTGCCCAGGACAGTAAGTAGGCATGATATGATATGGGTAATAGTGGATAGATTAACTAAGTCTGCTCATTTCCTTCCCATTCGACAAACTCAGTCTGTTGATAGCTTGGCAAAGTTGTATGTTAAGGAAATCGTGAGTTTGCATAGTACCCCTCTAACTATTATCTCTGACAGGGATAGTTGATTCACCTCAAAGTATTGGCGGAGTGTACAGGGAGCATTAGGATCGGCATTGAGATTCAGCACTACCTTTCACCCACAAACAGATGATCAATCAGAGAGGACTGTCTAGACTATAGAAGACATGTTGAGGTCATGTGCCATTGATTGGAAGGGCAGTTGGGATGAGCACTTACCACTAGTGGAGTTTGCATACAACAATAGCTTTCATGCAAGTATTGGCATGGCTCCTTATGAGGCACTTTATGGAAGACCATGCCGATCACCTATATGTTGGAGTGACATTGGCGAGAAGCGATTGTTGAAGTCTGAGATAGTTGAATAGTGTGCAGAGAAAGTTCAGTTAATCCAAAAGCAATTGTTGACTGCTCATAGCCGCCAAAAGAGTTATGCTGACAAGGGCCGTAGACATGTAGAGTTTGCAGTGGGAGACCATGTTTTCTTGAAGATTTCTCCAATGAAGGGTGTGATGAGGTTTGGAGTCAAAGGAAAGTTGAGCCCTCGGTACATTGGACCCTTTGAGATCTTAAAAAGGGTTGGGCTTGTAGCCTATCAGTTGGCTTTACCACCGCGACTAGCAGGTGTTCATGATGTTTTTCATATATCAATGTTGAGAAAATATATGGCAGATCCTTCACACATATTACAACAAATTCCTATAGAGCTACATCCAGATCTAACCTTTGAGGAAAGAGCTATACGGATTTTAGATCATAAGACACAGGAACTGAGAAGTATAACTATTTCATTGGTCAAGGTTCTTTGGCAACACCATTCAATGGAAGAGGCAACCTAGGAGATGGAAGAGCAGATGCGGTAGACACATCCTGAACTTTTTAAGGAATGAGCTAAGAAAAATTTTGAAGACGAAATTTCTATAAGGAGAGGAGAATGTAAAAAAAAAAAAAAAAAAAAACAACAACAACAACTTAAAATAGAGGGGGCCGTAATTGATATGGACACCCCCCCCCCCCACTTAAAGAAAAAAAGGAACAGACCTAACGGTCTGTTCTCCATGAAATTGAGAGAGGGAGAAGAAAAGAAGAAAAAGAGGAAGAGAGAGTGGGGGAGAAGGAAAGAGGAGAAAGGAGGGGAGGAAACTACCCATCCTCCACCCTCCATTTCTCTCATCAACTAAGGGAGGAGGAGATCGACGGTGGATAAGAGTTGACAGTCATCGAAAAAGATAGAGTGAATGGTTTCATTGATCAACGATTGGCGTCATTCATTGTCTTCCCCTGGCTACCACGAGCAAAAGCCCTATAGTTGCTCGTTGATTTAGCAAGTTTTGGTGGGGGAAAAAGGGAGAAAACAGTACCCACGATGGGATTTTCCGGCGAAGGGAAAATCAATGGCAATCTCGTTCTTTGGTGACGATTGGAGGTTGAAGACACTCCTTAAGGGTAAGATCTAGGTTACCCATCTCTTAAATCTTGATAGTTTGCAAAATTTATGCATTTTTAACCTAGATCTATAATTAGGGATGATCCAATCGTCCAATCCCTAATCTAAGCATAGGGATGAAAAATTAAAGACTTTATATAGTCTAAATCACACTAGATTGACAAATCTAAGCGAGAAACCGATTGGACAATCTCGGCTGTCCGATCGGGTACTGTTTGCATAGTAAATCCTTGATGTCTGATTGGTGATCAGACATCACCGATGAATCTTAGGACCCTAAATTAGCTAGGATATGACAAAAATTGGGAATGGATGGATGAACTAGCTATCTTGATTTGGAAATGGACAATGAATTCAAAATTTGATTTGGTTAGGTGATAGATAAGTGATTGAAGGAAGGATATAGCAAAATTGTGGAGCACAAAAAGGGAGGTAGGTAGTTTGGACATCAATATGCTTGAAATTTATCTAAAACTTGAGATTTTGATCTTTTTAGTTATGCAGCTATCAAAAGGGTATATTCATGCAATTTATTTAAAATGCTAGGTTTACTTTACTATTAGATTGAAAACCAATGCATGGAAGTATATTTGAAAATGCATGGATTTCACAAATTATGAGACGATAAGGAATACAACATCTTTAACTCACCAATTCGAGGGTGGTTTTTACATGATTATACTGTATCATGGAATTTGAATTACATGGTTTCAACAATGCATGAAATTATATGGTTTTATCAGTTTTATAGGCATGGGATGCTACCTAGTATTATTATATTATGATGGACATATTGAGGCCGGTGGACTTTGTGCTAGGAAGATGGAGGACTGATCATCCTCTTTCTTCTGAAATTATATATGTATAGTGGATACCTAGCCAGAGGGGCCTAATTCAAGCTCATGTCATCATGGACAGGTCATGGCTTGTGTGCAGTGTTTTCCATGAACACAGTGCAGAGAAGTCTATCCGCTTAGTATCGGCGTGATAGCAACAGACTTGGTTGGTTCTTGTCCGTCACATAGAGGTTCCATTAGTTTTGGGTTTATATGTATATTGCGCAATAGCGCAAGTGCAGGGCACCATGGTATTTCAAGTCAATAATGAGTACTCATGACCAACGGCAGGTAGCCAGATTTGAGTAGTTTTAAATGCATTTCTCTATTGGTTTTGATGCATGCGAAGAGTTGAGATTATCTTCCATACCATCTAAATGTTTTACTAAGTTTAGTATCATTATTTGGAAACAATAAGCATGGATGTTAAACTAACGATTCAAACTGATTTGACATGGAAACTATTTGAAATGGCATGATATGAATTTCGGGATATATTACACTACTTATTTGGCATCATATGACACAAAATTTCACAAGGTATGATAAATTGCTCCTTTTAAAGTTAGAACTGCATAAACTGGTGTGTTGATGATGAAACTACCTACACAAGTGAAAGCTTCCTGAGATATTGTACTTGTTTACAATATCTTAGGTTCGAAGGACTTTAGCAAAGGGAAAGGCACATAGTTTTGACTTGGAAGCTACAAGGAAGCTATTTTGAGTAAAGGTGAGGTATAGGTAAAGATTTCTGAAGGTTCTTACAACTCTTATGTAATTAAAATTGTTTCATGACTATTAGAAATGGACATGTGAATGTGTACTTATTACCGTTTGACACGAATGGCTATGACTGGAGTGATCCTGGGTATACAGGTCAATTACCTAGCCTTTTTTGCATTACCAAAATGTTTCATTCATTTAAATTAAATGAAAATGTGTATGTTGGTATTTGGAGGGAGATGGAGTCTCTATCATAGATATTTATATGTAAATGATGATTATCAGGTGTCACATTGTATGCGTTAAATACACGAGGTCCGAAATACAAGGGAGACTCTGCCAGATATTTGGTAGGAATGTGATGTTCATTCCTTTGAAAATCATTATTTTTAATGAAAAAAAAAAGACACTCGGGATTTTTAAGGTATTCTTTTCAAAGTTATTCTTCCGCTATTTGGTTTTGAATAGTTTTATAAAGTATTGGGGCCCCACAAGGCAAAAAGATTTATGAAAAAGTGTTAGAAAAACCCGGGATGTCACAAGGGTAAGATTTCTTACCATAAAGTTTTTGGGCCCCAGAAACTCATCCAACAGCTTAGAATTTGTATTTGAGATGGGAAATGAGGAGATCTCAACCCTCTATGCCAGATCCATCGTTCCCGATGGATCAATGGCCAAGGAGATCTCCAAGTGGCTGGAAATATAGCCTAATTACCGGAATGAAGGTAGGAAAGAGGGGGAGCACTTACCCATGCCGATCTAGTGAGAGAGAGAGAGAGAGAGAGAGAGAGAGAGAGAGAGAGAGAGAGAGAGAGAGAGAGAGAGAGAGATTTCATCAAAGAATATAAGAAAACCCTAGCTTTGTCGAATAATACATGCAGTCATTGATTTCTCCGGTGCCATTGCTGAGAAGGAGGGAAAACATGGGGCTTTGGTAGATCACCCCATGCTAAAGACATCCAACGGTGTAAGATCACTATTTACTGGCCAGATTGGCTGGAATAACTTGAAGAACATGATGAAGACAATAACTAGTATCAGAGTAGTTTTCGTTTTGAATTTCCCGACAATCCAAGAGGTGGATCATCATGAAACCAAAGGGCTTTTGTAGATCACCCTTAGTTGACCAGATATGACAATGAAGATCTAGTTTTAATGGTTGAAATGTGATGACTAATTCAAATAAGGTTTCTAGGCAGAAACCCAAGCTTATTGAGGATGACGCATCCCTGGATGTGCTAGACATCTCCAATGAATTTGGGGTGTCGAGTGCGTCTGTGGACACGCCCACAGAGAATAAGAGAGAAGGAGAGAAAGAAAGAAATTTGGGAGAGATCGGGGAGGATTCTGGAGCTAGGATTTTGAAGCATTCTAGGGGACCTCGTAAGGAACATTAGGGGAATTTTTGGGACTTTTATGAGCTATTTATAGAGGTGTTTTGAATTTATCATTATTACTTATAATTATCATCTTGATTTCTTTTCATTATTAAATTGTCTTAGGATTCCCACTACCACCTCCTTCCCCATTAGTAGGTGGTAGTGGTTTGACTCATGATGGCCTATTTTCTGGCCATTGGATCCCTTTGTGGGTCCCTTGTGGGCCCCATGAATGGGTGAAAAGACCATTTTGCCCTTTTATGGAGAAAAAAATCTGTTTTATTCTCTCAAACATGGAATTGAGCATACTTAGTGGCATTGGATTTATATTTCTGAATTCCAAATTTTCATGTCTTAGGTGTTAGTTATTTGTAAAATTACCATTTTACCCTTTTGTTCAAAAAAGTAAAAAAATAAGGATCTTTCATTCGAATTCAGAATTTACCGGGCTTATAGTCATTCTAAAGGGTTCGTCGAGCATATTTTCAATTATACATGTCTTATACATTGATTCAACTTCTATGAGAAGTGCATTTTTAGTAAACCTAATATTCCAGCCTGATTTTTCTTAAAATTATTTATTAAATTTCCTTACCAAAGTTAGGGTGTTACACTAAACAAGATTGGAACAGCAAATGGGTGATTATTGATAGATTGAGAAAATCAATGCACTTCCTAATAATGAAGGTTACTGATTCACTTGAGACATTGACTCAACTATACATACATGAGATTGTAAGGTTACATGGGGTATCTATATCCATTGTGTGAGAGGGAGATTCAAGGTTTACTTCCTGGTTCTAGAAGGGCATACAAGAAGCAATGGGTACAAGGTTGACTTTTAGCTCTGTATTTCATCCCCATACACATGGGCAGTCTAAGAGAGTGATTCAAGTACTTGGAGATATGTTGAGAGATTGTGCATTTGACTTTTAAGAGAAGTGGGCCGAACATATACCATTGGTGAAATTCTCATACAGCAACAATTTTTAGTCCAGTATAGGGATAGCACCATTTGAGGCATTGTATAATAGAATGTGCCAATCCTCATTTTGCTGGATAGTGGTTGGCAAGACATCATTATTAGGCCTTGAGTTAGTCAGAGAGATTGCAGAAAAGGTGAAACAAACGAGACAACGACTGTTGACAGCTTAGAGTAGAAGCAAGAGCTATGCTAATCGAAGGAGGCAATCATTGGAGTTTGAGGTAGGAGATCATGTGTTCTTAAAAGATTTGCCAAGACTAGGAGTGACATGTTTTGGAAAGAGTAGGAAGCTATCTCCTCAATTTATTGGACCATTTGAGAACCTGGAATGGGTTGGAGAAGTTGCTTATCATTTGGCATTACCTCCATAGTTATCATAGATTCATGATGCTTTTCACGTGTCAATGCTGAGGCAGTATGAGCCCTTCTTATGTTCTTGACTGGTTAGATATTGTCATCCAAGAAGATGTTTCACATGAGGAGAAACCGATATAGGTGGTTGACCAAAGAGAAAAAGTTTTGTGTAGAAAAGTGATACCACTTGTAAAAGTTGTATGGCACATCATGGGGCAAAAGAAGCCACGTGGGAGTTGGAGTTGAAAATCTAGTGAACATACCAGAAACTATTTGAAGACAAATATCTATTTAAATTTTAAGGAAAAAATTTCTTCAAGGGGGGAAGTGTTATCATACATGTGTCCTAAAAATTAAGTTAAAGATGAATTTACTTATTAATCTTCTCAAATTTGGTGAAACAAGACAACCAAGGCAAGATTGAGCAAGTGGGCCCCACATGAGTTCAATCGTAAATTGAACGTAGTTTTGGGTAAATTTTGAATCCTTAAAACTTTTCAAATTGTATATCTTGTTAAGGATTAAATCACTTGAAATTTCATTCTAGATTCATAGCAAATTTTAGGGAATTTTGTTTTGAAACGAAATTTTTTATCATAAATAAAGTAATTATAAAATAAATTCAAAAATAAATTTCAAACATTGAAATTTGATGATAAAAAGTCTATTATTGGATTGTGCTTGATGAGAGCTTTCCAACAACACTAAGAATGTGTGAAATGGATACCGGGACCTATAAGTCCAAAAAAATTTACAAATGAAAAGAGGGGGTTGAAATTAATTATGGCACCCCTTGTGCTAACTCTTTCAACCCGGCCAGTTATGGGAGTGAGTTGACATGTGGGGTTCAAACTCATCTCATGGACTCTGTCCCTCACTCCACGTGTTTGTAACGAGAAGAAACTAGGGAAAGAGCCATACTTCATGGCTTTTCCTTCACCCCATTTTCTCCATCCCTCTTCCATTGCACAAACCGACTGGATCTCGTTCCTCCTTTGGCACTCCACAGTCAATCCTACCATTCCTCTTCCTCCCTTGTAGATCAGTATTCTCTATGGCCACTATCCCTTGTCATCTCTCCCTCCTAGCTCCATCTCCCTCATCTTCCTCCCCCTCTGACAACAGGAATCGACATCGACACCGATGACTAGGAACAAATAGGTAAATCCTCCTCTCTTACTTTTCTTCTTTTCATTTCTCTTTTTCTTCTTCTTTCCCTCCCAACTCACTTGACCACCATTCCTATTACTATCACTAGAAAACCAATGACAAGAATGGTGATAAAACTGACTGGTTGAAAAACACAATCAGTAGAATGGTATCTGATCAATGATTGGAACTATTCACTTTGTTCCTTAGAAGATCAAAAGTAAAACGCCTTTGGTTTCACAATGATTGAATGACAAGCTACATTGGAATTTGAGAAAAACAGTGACACCAGCAACTTTAAAAATGCAAATAATATTTGGTCAAAACCCCAAGATTCTAGTAGAATTTGCGAAGAAAAACTATATGAAACTCTAATTCATGAAATTCTAAACAAATCTATGTAATTTAGTGTAGTTTTCATAATATGTATGTCTTCGGTGACTACCGAAATCTGGTCACCTTCTCTGGTGACCACGACTTCTTTTGGCGAACCCCTAAAAATTTGAAAATTTAGAATTTTTGTGATTTAGATAAATCACAGTTGATCTTTTCATCTATAAAAGCATATCATCGATTAAGAATCAATTGATCCTTGAATTTTTTATCCAATACATAGTAGTGCATATGGAAAAACTAAGATCTTAGCATTCGACAGTTAAGAACACAATTAGAAGTTAGATCTGTGAAAAATGTGACTGTAATTACTCATCAGTAATGAATTGTGATAGAAATGACAGACCAATTATGGATTAGTTGATGCAAGATCCAATCTGACTGTCCAAAACTCGATCGGTGATGATCAAAGGTTTGAAAAGGTGATCAAACAATGGATTATGGTTAAAATCATTGAATTGCTAAATAACTTACCTTTAATGATGGGAAATGAAACTTCTCGAGGTACATTCTTGATTTGGATCATCTATTAAAGACCAATGGTGCTAATAATTAGTAGATATAGACAATTGGTGTCCTAATCCAAATCAAGATAATAGAGGATAGATCAATGACATTATGAGTAGGGATCTGGAGTAATTATAGTAAAGTGCATAGAATTCTAATTTACTTAGAACTTATATTCTCAATCCAGGTTTTCGATACAATTTGGACGGTATTGATAATTGATTGGTGAGTTATAATTAGAACTCAGGTAAGAATCCTAAACCATCTTTATCTTGAAATTCTTATTGATCTGTTCTCTTTGAAATTAACACTATGGATGCGTAGAATATATATAGATTATCGTATTGACTGAATGGATAATATGAATTCCAATTACTAGTTGAAATCATCTTGTGATATTTTGATTAATCATGTTTAATTGTTATGATGATGTTAATTTGTGATAAAAATGTGTCAATCCCAAGATAGTAAGCCTTGAGGGCCATCAGGTAGTCTATTATGACACCTTCCAAGATGGTAAACACTAAGGGAAAGGGCTGCTTAGTTCTTTGGAATCACGGTGGAGCTGCCCAAGATGGTAAACCTTCAGGGATGATGTAACAGCCCAAGGGGCCACACCCTGCAATTATATTGTCCATTTTGGATATTGGGGCCCATATCACCCAGCCCCCACACAGTTTTGTTCTTCTCCCGTGGGGGAAAACCGATCGTTGCAAGGAAAGTCCTCACCACTCTTATCAACAACCCAGTAACTTTCCCCTTAGTAATGTGGGACTAACTCTTAGTCCCTCACCCCCCTAAAAGCCTACCAGCCCTCTTGGCCCGCCCTCATCGACACAGGGCTTCACCTCTCCCCCTTAGGGGACACACGTCCCCACGTGTCACACGCAAGCGCCCACGTGCAGTTAACCACCCACACAGGGTCAGGGGTTGGCTCTGATACCACTGTAACACTCGAGGGCCCACACCATGCAACGATATTGTCCTCTTTGAAGACTAGGGCCCAGATCACCCAACCCCCACACAGTTTTGTTCTTCCCCCGTGGGGGAAAACTAGTCATTGCAAGGGAAGTCCTCACCACTCTTTCCCCATAGCGATGTGGAACTAACCCTCAATCCCTCACCCCACTAAAAGCCTACCAGTCCTCTTAGCCCGCCCTCATAGGCACAGGGCTTCACCTCTCCCCCTTAGGGACACACGTCCCTGTGTGTCACACGCGAACGCTCATGTGTGATTAGCCACCCACACCAGGTCAGGGGTTGGCTCTGATACCACTGTAACATCCCGAGGGCCCACACCCTGCAACGATATTATTCGCTTTGGAGACTGAGGCCCATATCACCCAGCCCCCGCACGGTTTTGTTCTTCCCCCGTGGGGAAAAACTGGTCGTTGCAAAGAAAGTCCTCACTACTCTTATCAATAGCCCAGTAACTTTCCCCTTAGCGATGTGGGACTAACTCTCAGTCCCTCACCCCCTAGAAGCCTACGAACCCTCTTGGCCCGCCCTCATCAGCACAGGGCTTCACCTCTCCCCCTTAGGGGACACACAAGCTCCCACTTGCAGTTAGCAACCCACACCGGGTCAGGGGTTGGCTCTGATACCACTATAACAGCCCAAGGGCCCACACCCTGTAATGATATTGTTCGCTTTGGAGACTGGAGCGCATATCACCCAGCCCTCACACAGTTTTGTTCTTCCACTAGTCGTTGCAAGGGAAGTCCTCACCACTCTTATCAACAGCCTAGTAACTTTTCCCTTCGCAATGTGGGACTAACTCTCAGTCCCTCACCCCCCTAGAAGCCTGCCAGCCCTTTTGGCCCTCCCTCATTGGCACAGGGCTTCACCTCTCCTCCTTAAGGGACACGCGAGCACCCACGAATGGTTAGCCACCCACACTGGGTTAGGGGTTGGCTTTGATACCACTGTAATAGCCCAAGGGCCCATACCCTGCAACCATATTGTCCGCTTTGGAGATTGGGGCTCATATCACCCAGCCCCCGCACGGTTTTGTTCTTCCCCTGTGGGAGAAATCTGGTAGTTGTAAGGGAAGTCCTCACCACTCTTACCAATAGTTGAGTAAGTTTCCCCTTAGCGATGGAGAGTTTGATGCATTCTGAGAGGTCATTATGACGTGGGCAGGCCTTTGGGCTGGACAAGTTACCAGTTCCTGGCTGGATGAGCTACCGGTCCCTGAGATTTAGCCCCATTGTTTAGGGAGTTTGACATGTTTTGAGGGGTCATTATGATGTGGGTGGGCCCCCTGCAACAATATTGTCTGCTTTGGAGATTAGGGCCCATATCACCCAATCCTGGTACAGTTTTGTTCTTCCCCCGTGGGGGAAAATCGGTCGTTGCAAGGGAAGTCCTCACCACTCTTATCAACAACCTAGTAACTTTCTCCTTAGCAATGTGGGACTAACTCTCAGTCCCTCACCCCCTAGAAGCCTGCCAGCCCTCTTGGCCCGCCCTCATCGGCACGGGGCTTCACCTCTCCCCCTAGGGGACGTGCATCCCCGTGTGTCACACGCGAGCGCCCACGTGCAGTTAGCCACCCACACCAAGTCAGGAGTTGGCTCTAATACCGCTGTAACATCCTGAGGGCCCACACCCTGTAACGATATTGTCCGCTTTGGAGACTGGGGCCCACATCACCCAGCCCCCGCTCAGTTTTGTTCTTCCCCAATGGGGGAAAATCGGTCGTTGCAAGGGAAGTCCTCACCATTCTTATCAACAGCCCAGTAACTTTTCCCTTAGCGATGTGGGACTAACTCTCAGTCCCTTACCCCCTTAGAAGCCTGCCAGCCCTCTTGGCCCACCCTCATCGGCACAGGGCTTCACAGATGAGCTGTCAAGTATTGAGCCTCCTAAGATGGTAAACCCTGATGGAACTGCTTGGTCTTTTTGGATCATGGCAAAGCCACCCAAGATGGTAAATCCTGAGGGATATGATGTCAGACTTTCATTCTCCCAAGATGGTAAACCCTGAGGGAAAGACTACTTGGTTGATTGCCACTATGGCCGATCCACCCAAGATGGTAAATCTTGAGGGAACTTAACATTGGGACCACCTAAGATGGTAAACCCTAAGAGAAAGTGTTACATGGTTCCTTGAAATCATGGTTTAGCCTCCCAAGATGGTAAATCCTGAGGGTCTGGTTGGCTTTTGTTTAATAGTCATTATGGGCCACTCAAGATGGTAAACCTTGAGGGAGGTTACTACTTGATCAGTGTGATGATGTGATACTTGTTTATTATTGCGAAGGAAATAATGAAATGAAATATATAGTTTTATCTGAATGTTATTCTTATGGTTCTATAGTTTGAATTTGGAATAAACTATAATTTTGGTTAAATGCCTATATGTTATACGTAATATTACATGTTCATGACTTCGTTACTTATATGTTGAAATGGAAATGAACGTACTATGTTTGGACATGAATTGGGAGTTGATATTTCATGAGTTTATTTGCATGTTATGATTATTGTTTTACAGTTTGAATTTGGAATAAATTGTATTTCTGTTCTAATACTACTATGTTATATCTGATAATACATGTTAATTACTTTAGTAATTATCGGTTAGGAATGGAAATGAATGTTCCATGATGGGATATGAAGGTGGAGTTGAGCTAAGCTCAACAAGAATGGTAGGATATGCATGGGCTTAATTACTTTTCCTTACTGGGCTTCACAGCTAATATTATCATTTTTCAGGTACCAGTCCAGTTGATAAAGGCAAGGCTCTTAATGTAAATGAATGAAACTTAACTAGCTGATGAACCATATTTTGTATTGTACATGTATGTTGGTGATGAACATGAGTTGTGCTATATTATCTTATGAGTAACCTTATGCATTTGTTTCTAACATTCTGTATATTTTTAGGTTAATAGTGTGTGCATAAGATCCATTTAGAAATTAGGAATTGTGGTAAATTTACTATGGTTAATTATGTGGAGACTAAGTCTCCTAGAGACATTTTTAAAATCTATTATAATTTTTATCAAGTGAATTGTATTGTATGCGTTAATTGTGTGAGTTTGAAAAACAGAGGAGCCTCTACCAAAATTTTGGTAGAATAATGTAATTAAAATTCTATTGTTTAAACCATGAATTGCATAGGACAATAACATCCAGTTATGTCATTACTTCGGTTGTGATATAAAAAATAAAAAATCCACATAGGCTTTACATAAGCTAATTGCTATGTTTGATTACATTAAATCGCAACCTTGGGAATTGGGTTCGTGACATCTTTGGAGCTAGACTTTGGTAGTCTTTGGTACTTTTCTTCATTTTGATTTGTAGTTATTTATCTTACTAATTGCTCTCCAATTTAGGTTAGTAGTTTGATTTCTTTGCATTAGTTTCATTGTCCTAAATTGCTCTTGTTTTGTTCTTGAATTCCATAAGCATATTTCAGTCCCTTAAGTCCTTTGTTTATTGTTTCAATTTACTAGTTTTCTTTTCTTATTCAATCAAGATCTAAGTTAACTCTTCTCTAGTAGTAACAGCCAAGAGAAGAGATAGTTTAGATCCTTAGTTTCTTCCCTTACTTTTTCATGTTTTCTACCTTATATTCATCTTAATTTAGGTTCATTTTCTATCCTGTAGTTCATCCCATTAGCCTTATTTTATTTTCAAATCATTTTTGGGTTTTCATTGCATGTCATTATACTTTATATTGGAATATTTATATTGAGTTTTTATTGTTGTTTAGATTAGATTTTAGGGCTTAGTTTCTTTGCAATTTCCAGATTTATACACTTGTTTTATGCACAGAATCTTGATGTAATTTTGGCATCAACTCAATAAAATTATTCAAGTATTCTTGTTATTGAATGTTCTCGTTATCAAATTAATTTCTATTTGGGTTTTTATCTTACATGGAAGTTATTGTTTTAGTTGCTTTATATGCTTGATTTGATTTGAAGTTCTTAGTGCTTGAAATTTAGAATTTTTCTCCTTAATCTTTATGCTTTGTTTCTAGCCATCTAAACACCTTAATTGCTTGAATCCTTAGGAACCCATTTATATTTTTAGGTTATTTATTGAGTTCATGGCTTAGTTTGCATGTTAGTTTGTATTTAAAGCATCAAATCTGGTCATCTTTCACCATGCGCATGGTAATAAGTTAATTTCTCTTTGATTTTTGGTTAATTTAGTTGCTTAATCTAGTTTTAATAGTTGTTATTTAGTTGTTTGAACCTTATTTTAGGTTTAAAAATTTTTATTTTTTAAGTTTTAGAAAGTTTCCTTTTTAGGAAGTTTCTTGAATTCGTGCTTGTTTTGCATTAGTTTATTTTATTAATTGAATGGTAGTTAGGTAACTTTCTAATTCCATTGCTTCATTTTAATTTTAGCAAGTTTCCTTCAATTCTAGTTTTCGATTTCATGCATATACTTTCCTAGTTTAAATTCAAATCAATTCAATCTCTCCATTTAGTTGAAGCTAAACATTCTAATTAAGATCCATACAACATACAAATTTCTCAGATTCATTGTGGGATTGACCTCTCTCACGTGCAATACTACTTAGATTCATGCACTCATAAGTAATTTTAAAGCTACAATAGGTCTCAAAATAAGGATTGTTGGTAGGATTGATATATGCATTCATAGCATTCACTTGTTCAAGAAGATATTTACGGTATGTGCGATTTGATGGACAAGCTGACTTTAAGTGTGCTGAGATGGAGAGTTTCATTGATGAACTTCCAGCCATGTAGGCATCAATTCTCAGGAACAAATTTTCAACCTTGTCCATTTGTTGAGCCAAGGAGTCTAATTGATGTGACATATATGGGGCTACTCATATTTTGTAGAGGCCTCCTTTCTTTAGAGGCTAGGAATTTTTAGCTAAGGTTTCAAGAAATCCCAAGCTTCTTCTCATTTTTCATCATGAGGACCCCATGACTAGCAACATCTACCATCCTTCTATTTTGAGGTGTAAGTGCCTCATAAAAGTACTGAACTTGTTTCCACTTCTCAAATCCATAGCGGGGACATTTTTGTAGCAATTCATTCTATCTTTGTCAGAACTCATGGTATTGTCCATCTTCTCTCTATTGAAAATTTATAATTTTCCTACAAAGGGCATTGGTTTTATGTATAGGGAAAAACTTGTTCAAAAAAATTTTAGACAATTGGTCCCATGTGGTAATGGAATTGACCTCTAAGCAAGTCAACCAAGATTTGGCCTTATCTTTTAATGAGAAGGGAAACAACCTAAGTCTAATGGAATCATCCAAATTTTTTTAGAAGATGAACATTGCACATATATCAAGGAATTCCTTAATATGAAGGTATGGATTGCCTTTCTCTAGACCATTTAGAATGGGAGTAGCTTAATGACACCAGGTTTTTGCTCAAAATGGTTTGCATTGGTAGGTGGTAATGCGATGCATGAGGGAGCATTCAATTGTAGTGGCACATGGAAATCTCTTATGGCCTTGGCTTCAACTATAATGGCTATGTTTTCCATGGGATTATGTATTCTATTTCTTTTCCCCTATCCAAGGGTACGTTCAACCTCAGAATCAAATAGTGCTAATTCCATTTTTTGAGATCGACGTCTATGCATGGAATATGATGCAATCCTAACTAAATGTAACTTCTAACTTTAAATGATGTGCAATCACTAACGAGCTATTTTGTTACTCTTTGTTGATTTGTAGGGTGGTAACTTTTAGACCTAAATCTAGACAGGTCGTCAGCCCATCCCTAACCCTAAGTGCCAATTAGAAATAAGGTCTAGTTCACAATGACCCCATGAGCAAGCCAAGTATATCACAACCCTTAAGAGTGGGAGTCAGGTTGGTAACAAAATAGGGGGTAGACTAAGGAAAAGCGATTAGGCAGAAAGCTCTTACTCTAGCTAAGCCTATAGTGAAGGCACTTTATGTGCTGAAAGCCCCATTCTCTCAATTACTCAACAAGGCTAAGAAAGGAACAAGTTTTAATGAGATAATGGAAGTGTTTAAACATGTGCAGATAAATATTCCATTACTCAATGCTATAAAGGATATTCTTACTTATGCCAAGTTTCTTAAAGAGCTCTACAATGCAAAGTGAAAGTTTACTATGCAAAATAAAGCATTCCTCTAGCTCTTTAATTCAACACAAGACCCCACTAAAATTTAGAGATCTAGTATGTCCTACAATTTTTTGCATTATAGGAAAACATGTCATAGATAGGGCATTACTTAACTTAAGGGCTAGTGTTAATTTGTTGCTATACTCTGTCTATGAGCAACTAGGCTTTGTGAGCTTAAGCCAACCAACACCACATTGCAGTTTGCCAATAGATCAATTAAGATTCCTTGTGGTATGGTTGAGTGTATTAGTACAAGTGGACCATTTTTATTTCCATGTTGATTTCATTATCCTGGATACCCAGCCTGCATTAGACCCCAATAGTCAGATCTAGTAACTCTTGGACATTCATTCTTAGTGACATCCAATGTAATCAAAACTTGCAGAAATGGTGTATTACAATTAACCTTTGGCAATATGAAAGTTGATCTCTATGTTTTCAATGTCACCCATCAACAATTAGATATTGAAGACTCTTACAACCTAATTGAAGAATTAATTCTAGAAGTTCAACTAGCATTGTCTAACTTCAATCCACTAGAGGCCTATCTTACACAATCTAATTTCAATTTTTGACATCTGGCTGAAAGATGTTAAACTTAATGCTTAATGGGAAGTAACTCAAGGTTTTAGAGTCTCATTGTTTTACACCACTCATCTATCAT
Source organism: Warburgia ugandensis (assembly GCA_035236585.1). Taxonomy (NCBI): domain Eukaryota; kingdom Viridiplantae; phylum Streptophyta; class Magnoliopsida; order Canellales; family Canellaceae; genus Warburgia; species Warburgia ugandensis. Next base: position 58,914,434 of record CP141128.1, read on the forward strand.
ATAGATGACTTATATTTTAAAATATTGGGGACAATGTTTCATTCAAGTTGGGGGGGGGGGGGGGGGCGGGGTAGATATGCATGAGATATCTAGTTTTTTTCTTCTTGTTTAAAAAAAAAAATGAAAAAAAAAAAAGAATTTTTTAAGGAAGAGTTCCCATACTGTGATGAGAACTAGATGTTCAGAATTTAGTAATTCCATTGTTTTCACCTCTTAATGCGAGTGTATACGGCTAATTTTGCATATTATGCATGTGTTGAAGCATTTTATGAAGGTTAATTCTCAAAAAATATTTACACACAGCACATAGTCAAGACTAATAGAGAGGTATGACTTATAAACCTTGAGCAAGATTAGTGGAGACCTATCACTCAGTGAGTGTAACAACCTTAAAATTTTACTATTTCATGATCAGGTTATGAGTTTTCAAGAAGTATATCTGTTAATAAGATAATAATTTGGAACTAAAATTGACACCATTAGATAATACTCAAAAAATAGAATCCAACGAGCCAAAGAATGCTGAAAATAGAGTCTAGATGAATAAGTTATAGGACTTCAAAGTCAGGGCTATTTTGCTAATTAAAAGTTAAAAAAAAACTAAGAACATGAAATTGATATTATAAAATATGGATTCTACTAGTCGATACAAATCCAATGACACTAAGATTTCTGAACTCGGAGTTTGGATGAATAAATGGTAATTTTCTTACAAAAGGGTATTTTTGTAGAAATACGAGTCCGATAGTGATGAGGTGTTGGGCATGTAACAATCATACATGTTGTTTGAATTTAGGCTGAGTGGAATTATGAGGAAAAAACACAATCATTCTATGTTTAATATATAAAAAGAAAAGAAAAGAAAATAATAAAAGGAGGGGCCATCTTTGATAGTGGCACCCCCCACCCTTAGTGGTTTTCCAAAAAACAGATCGTATGATTTGTTCTCAAACAAAGAAACTTGACAGCCATGAAATCTGACAAGCGTGGAGCAAAGCTCAACATGCAGTGAGTCAGATGTTATGTGTCGCTGCTCTATCCTCGTGTCCAGCATCTACAAATAGAGAAAACAAGGGGGGCGCAAGAAACATGTAGAATCTGGCAATCCCAAACCCCATCCATTCAATCTCTTATTGGCACTAGCTTCCCCTCTACCCAGATTTTAAGTCACCATCCTTCCCACTCCCTCCTCTGTGTTTCTTCTCATATCCAATTGTCCGCTAGCTGTGCTTGATCTTTTCCCCTTTATCTTCTTCTTTCTCCTTCTGCTCTTCCACTGGCATGGCATCAACAATTAATGCTGGATGCCTAGTTTCTCCTCTTCGGTCGGCCATGCAGAGGCCAAGAAACCACTTTTCCTCAGTCGACGCAGACAACTCGTTACCTTCTCTTCCTAATTTCCCTTCAACAACCTGCCTAACTAGGCCGGCCACACCCAATCTTGTCTCTCTTCCCTCTTCCTCCACCTCGACTTACTAGAGGCCGACGTGGGTGATCAGCCACACTATTCTCCCATTTTCCCTTCTCCTAGATCTACATATACTGAGGTGATTGCTAATGTTGCCCTGTGCCCCATGGAAGCAGTGAAGGTCTACATCCAAACTCAACCTGGATTGCTAGAGGATTGTCTAATGGACAACCTAAGTTCGTCAAAGCTGAATTTGCTCTTGGGTTTTACTGCTACGAAATACTAGTGCCCAAATTGTTTCTCTCCCCACTGTGCATAGCCCTTATTCTGGGTAAACCCTTACTTCGATCTCTACCATTCCCAAAAACCCATCTTCATTTGATTTAAATTTGTGCATAGGCATTTAGGTATAGGGTTTTGGCAAAGTGGGTAAGGGAGAAGATGACTAGAATTCGAGAGTTCCTCAGAATTCCAGTCCTCAAAGCTGTATGTGTAAAGTTGGAATTCACGAGTTCCTCAGAATTCCAGTCCCCAGAACTATAGGTGTAAATTTTGGAATTCTCTAGTCCCACAAAGTTCCAATCTCCAGAATTGTACGTATAAGATTTGGAATTAGAAGGAGAAATTGACTTGGACTCCAACCACTCTACCCAAAATTTTGTTTTATGTAGTAGCTTCATTATCAATGGTCTTGGCAATGGTTCTGCACTTTGAACCTTGTTATGGTCAGACACATATTCGTTTACTTGGACCTCGGTTCTTTGACGGATTCATTAATGGTTGTCAACATAAAAGCCATTAGTACTGCCATAAAGCTTGCAATAGAGGGAATAAGGCAAGTTACTTATCCTAAAACATGTTTTGTTCTTTTTTTTGCTATAGCAGTTGTGTGCATTCTAACTCAATTGAATTACCTGAATAATATTGAAGCGCATGGTCGATCATGAAGAAGAGGGCGATTAAAGCTAGTGGAATCCAATGAACGCATCACACGAGGTAAGTAGAAATTTAAGACGACATGTCTAAATAATAAGATGCATGTTCTAAACATGATCTTATTTCTAATTATGGATGTTATGAAACTAAAATGGTATGATTGATATTCAACATGCTTTAAATTGAAATGATGAAATAATGTTAATTAAAAGAATTGCATGTTATAATTGATGCTTATGACTTGTACATCATGTATTTGAATTGTGAAATGATGTTTATGGTACATAGGTACCATGTCAGTATTGATGATGTATGAGTCTAGGTTTATAGGATACATCCTCGGTGGGTTATCATCAAATAAGTGAGGATGTTATTCTTGTTATGAAATATATGAATAAGCAAATTGCCTGCTATTATGATTATTTTACATCCAGGCGTGGTGACCTAAGATTTTTTATTTAGACAGGCATAGGCCTAGGGATGCTATGCTAGGAGAGTTGTAGGGTTTGGCCACCCGCTCTATGAAATTTATTGTATGATGGAGACCATGCCCAATGAGGGGTTACATGTCGGGTGGTGCAACCATGGGAAGGCCGCCACTATGACAGCCATGGTCCTCCCATGCGAACATGGATTTTGTTATTTCTATAGTTGGTATTAGTGGATTATTATTCAGTTATCCCGGCGCGCTGTACAGATTTAGACTGCAGCATAGTAGTCCTTATATTTGATGCACTATAGTGCTTATATGATGGTAGTATGAGATTCCTTATATGATATGGTATGATGATATGCCTTATATTATTTTTCTAGCAATGGCTAGAGGATTGTAGACCCCATATAGTGAGGGACATGAGGATTATATTAATATACCAGCAAAGGCTGGATGATTATGAACCCCACATGACGATGGGTATGATTTTGAAACCCAGTATAGTTTGGAAATGTAAATTAGATGATATTAATTATATTCATAATTTTGTATGTCTTTTAACAATTTCTATATATGTGTACGTATGTTATAAGTATATGATTGAGGGCATAATTTCATATAAGTTTCATATGGGTATATTAATGGGTATAACTGTTATGCAAAGTATAGTTCGTGGAATTGGATTGGTTTTTTTAGATAACAAATAATAATTAAAGATGTTTGATAAATCAATGGATTACTTATATTTATGAAACATGTATATATATTAATAATTATGAGACATGTTAATAATTGATTTATCAATGGATTGTTAATGATTATGAAACATGTAGATATTTAGTTTATAAATGGATTATTGAAATGTGAAACATACAATAAATCCCATTCAATAAAATTTTATGAAAATGAATACTCTAATTACTATGGAATAATTAATGTATCTTAAGATTTAGCATGCTTCTTAAACCCCTTACTAAGCATAGCTTGTTGAGATATTGTAAATGTTTTATGTTTACAATATCTAATATACAGATAGATATGAGAAGATGTACATAAGAAGAGGAATCTAGCAACCATACTTCTGCGCTTAGGTATACATTTTATTAAAGGTTTTGTATTGTGTAGTTAGTCATTTGAATTGTAATATTGGACATTTAATATATTGTTACAGGGATTGTAAAAGTGAACCATTGAAGGGGTCCTGCTTTAAGAAATAAATTTCTATCTTCTAGAAAACTATATATATGTATATGTATATGTATATGTATAGTGTGAGCATAAAGGTAACATCTGGGTTTTGGAGAAAATTAATTTCAAAGAAAAATCTTCTACTATTTTTGTATTTTAAAATTTAGAGCCGCGCCATCTTTTGAAATAAACGTGAAAAATTTTCATGAAAAACCCGGGATGTCACACCGAGTTTAGAGACTATCTTCTTTTTATAGAGTTATAAGTAACTTCATAGTTTCTTCAGCATACACATCTTAGTGTGATCCTATTATCCTTGTTTTGGTTAACTATCAAGAATAAATAGGAATAATAGTTTTTTGTCAAAAAAATTATTAAATCTAATATGCTTTAGGAAACCTGGGGAATGATATAGGCCATCCTTGTTCAACCTAATGACATAAAACCTACCCAATATATATGCCTCAAGTTAGCCCATTAACCTGACTATTATCAAGCTTTTTCTTTCTTAACCCCACTTACCTTAACCAAGAAAAGCCAAAAAAATAACCATTACCCATTTTCAAAACAAGAAGAGTTAGTAGAAAAGTTCAGAAAGGACCAAAAGTCAAAGAAGAAAAAACATAAGAAGTCTTTCTTTCAAAGAATCCAAAAGAAAAAGAAAAATGTATTAGAGAGAGAGAGAGAGAGAGAGAGAGAGAGAGAGAGAGAGAGAGAGAGAGAGAGAGAGAGAGAGAGAAATTGTATGACATGAATATAAAAGAAATTCACTTCAACAAAGTCAAGGAATAATTGTCCAACAATTAAAAAAGAAGGCCTCCGCTCAACTTTGAACCTTTGAAATCCTTATAGCCTTCTTTTTAGAGCATTATACAAGCCTATGTTTCATCCTATCTAAAGAGCTATTGATCTTGGGTGGAACATAACCTTAAAGAGGAAATAAAAAGAAGGAATTAAGGTAAAATACCCCTACTATTCTTGGTAATAACATCCACTCTTAGGGAATTCCTTTGTCTCATCAGCACTTTAAAATTTATGAGAACCATTAGTTTGTTGGATTGGATCATATAATGAGAGAAATATGTTCAACCCTTATCTAACAGCTTCACTTTTTAGAGTATACCTTAGAGGATTTGAGGTCAAAACATATTTCCAATGGAATTTAAGCATATCTAGTTAGAAGTTAGGGCTTTTATGGCTGTATGCATACATGCACTCACAGAAATAACTGGAATAAAATATCTTTAGTATGTGTATGATTTGTAAAATTATCAATCCTCTTTATTAAGTTATGAAAAACTAGTAAAGTGCTAATGAATGAGGATTCCCTAAGATAAAATAGGGTACCTAACATTATTTAATTTTGTGAGTATATTCACTGCAAACCCTTACAAGGCAAAGTGGGCCCATAAAGTAAGCCATGCATTTTCACCACCTTTGCATGGGAGCCATTCAAGCCACCTTAGCCATTAAAGCCATAAAAAAGGGTGATAAACCATACAGGCTACTCAAGCCTTGAAGCCAACCATTAAAACCAGTTAAGCCACCAAGAAAAGATCCATCGAAGTGAACCATCAAGCCAGGGAGGAGTTACACATGGAATCACATGATTAGAGCATTAATTCAAGTAAGTTTTCCATGTTAAGAGTGTCATTTTAAGGGATTTTGTGAGATTAATGTAAAAGGTAGATGATCATACATTAAGGGACCCACAAAGAGAGAAAAACCACTTTTCTAATCCATTTCCTAACCCTAATCTACCCATCTTACTAGGGTTCCATGTTTTTAAATAAAGAAGGAACCAGCCATCCAAGAGGATGCCCCCCCCTTTCCTAATTGGTGATCAAGTGGTTTCCTAAATAGGAAACCTTAGATCTAATTCAATCCAAACAACTTTAAAACCCTATAACTTTACACATATTTCTTAGACCTTATTCTTTACCCAATTCCTTAACTTTCCATAAACCAAACATCACAAAATTAGAAGGGAAAGAGCTCCACTTTCCTTCTAGGAATAAAATGCCTATATCTTTTTCAAAATTAGAAACCAGTTAGTCATGCTTCTTATCTCTCTCTTATGTCATGTTTGTGACATATTCTTGATAATTCATCTTTCATTCAACCTTCGTCATTCAATAGCCTAACCTTAGGGCCATTTTTCTCATGTTTTTACCCCTTCCTAAGTTAGGCAACCACTCATCTGTATAGAGCCCCATGTTCCATACGAATTTTCTAAGGGGAGGTTGGTGACATACCTTGAAATCAACATTTCTATTAGTGTTATTTTCTACTGGAATTTTGGATTTCTTAGATGATTTTATCCCTTTATATTTCCATTTATTTTCTTGGTTATTTACTCTCCAATTCAAGTTAGTAGTTTGCTTGTTTTGGTTTAGTTTTTATTGCTTTAGTTTTCATTATTTTGCTTTCTAGTTTTACACCCTTCTTTCCATCTAGCTTTCCCTTTCTTTTTTGCCTCAATTCCACTCATTTTTCTTTGTTATCCAATCAAGATTTTAGTTAACTATTCTCTAGTAGTGACAGCCAAGAGAAGAGCTTGCTTAAATACTTGATTTCCCCACATGAATTCTACATTTTCTACCCTCTTTTACCCTTAGTTTTGGGCAATTTTTCCATAGTTTATTCACCCACATAGCTTTCTTTTCTCTTTAATTCCTTTCTTAGTTTTCTGTACATATCATTATAGTTTATATTGTTATCATTATATTGGAATTTTTTTGTTGTTTAGATGGATTTTATGCTTTAGAAAACTATGCAATTTTCATATTTTGTGGACAGTTTATGCTCATAATTTTAATGTAAATTGGATGTGAATCAATAATGGTCTTTGGGAATTACTATTATGGAATATTTATTCTATCAAATTACTTGAGATCTAAGTTATTTCCTTGCATAAAAGTTGTGATTTCAATTGCTTCCTAATTCTAGATTTGTTGAATGTTCTTGAGTAGTTGAAATTTAGAATTTTTCTTCCCTTAACTTTGTGCTTCGTTTCCAGCCTCTAGATACATTATTTGCTTAAAAACTTAAGAACCCATTTAGATTTTCATGTTTCTTATTATATCTATCAATTATTTTGAAATTTTAATTTACTTTAAAGTCATCAATTCTGGTCACTTTAGCACCTTAGAACCATGCGTACAATCCATGGATCATGCACAAGGTACTTAGTCACTTTCCTTTTTGGTTTTTTCTTAGTCTAATTGCTTAATTTAGTTTTATCAGTCTTTAATTCACTGGTTCCATCTTAGTTCAGGATTATAAATTTTCCTTTTTGAATTTTAGGTAGTTGCACCTTTGAGAAGTTTTAGGATTTTAAAAGTGTTAAAATTTAGAAAGTCATTCTAATGGTAGTTTACATTCACATGCATGTTTTCTAATTTATTGTTAAAGTTAGTTATATCTCATTAGCTACTTGTTTTTGCATGTTATTTTAGTGTTATAAAGTTTCCCAAATTAGTTTTGGAAAGTTTTATTTTTATAAAGTTTCTAATTCTAGTTTAGGAAAGTGTTAATTTAGGAAAGTGTCATTTTGGTTGTTTCCTTTAATTTAAGTTTCTTAATTTGATTCATGCTAATTTGGCATTAGTTTCCTTTAGTTATTTCATCTTATTTAGTTTAGTTTCTAATGTCATTATTTATTTTTATCTTTTACTAAGTTTCTTTTAAGTATAGTTTCTAAGTCCATGCATGCTTCCATTTCATGTTGTTTAATTTCCTAGTTTAATCACAACTCTTCTTCTTTAGCTAAGGTTAATTAATGTGAATAAAATCCAATCCCTTGTAAATATGTGAGATTCTTTATGAGATTGATCTCACTTACATGGAAATACTACATTGATTCATGTGCTTGGGAGTAACTTTAAAAACACAATATTTTGCATACCCACTATACCCACAATGAGTAAGAGCCACTCGAGTAGCATCAAATCTACTCCAAAAAGGGTCCTACAAGCTCAAAAACCTCACAAGAATATAAGGATCAATTTGATTACCTAGGTGGACCAAGGTTCTTGTGATGAAATCCAGTTATTATCTTATAAGGATTCCTGTGAGGCCCTTACTATCAATGTCCCCATCCACCATAAAGCAAGAAATGTGCACTACAAAGCAAGGAAAATAAACTAATGCCTACCTTTATGCTACCTAACAAAGGGTCCACACCTTAATAAATGGAGCATTATAACCAACTGACCTATGCCTTGGTTATAGTGAGCTCAAGCTATCCCTTGTTAAATAGGTGAAATTCTAATGCATCAATTCTAAATATTATGCAACAATTTAATATACATAAATTATACTATATGAATTACACTACCAACCAAAATGTAATTTATACCAAATGCAATTATAGTAGAAAAATAAAGAGAGGGTTAGATACTTACAATGGGGTCCTCAATGTGAGTTGGATCATTCAAGTGTGGGTGTAACCCATACTTCACCTGTATTATTACAACCCATTTTTGAAATAAAAATTACACTTGGCCTCACTTCAAGTCCTCTGAAAAATAAAAACGTAATCTATAAAAAAAATAAAAACCTAATTACTCCAATGCATTTTTGGCCCACAAGATCAGCGCAGCTCCTTTAGCCAAATTTCCCTAGCAACAAGGAAGATAATTCAATCTCTAAGAAATTAGCAAAATATGCAAAAATTGATGCAAAAATCTTAAACTAATGCAACCTAAAACTATGATTTGGTTTGGCTCACATCGTGTTTTCCCTCTTCAATACGTGTGGTCCCATTTGTACTTGGCTTGGAGGGCCTAAGTGGCTTTCTTTGCTAGCTTTGACTTAATGGTTTCATGGTTCACATCCTTGGCTTCATAGCTCACATGGTTTGCTTCCTTGGCTTTTAATTGATAGCTCAAGTGGCTCAGGTGGCTTGCCTGGCTCCATGTCACATGCAAAAGTGGTAGATATTGCATGGGCCCACTTTTAATAACCTTGAATTTTCATTTGTTTGGTCTTGAATAATCCTAACCCTTGCTTGATTCTTTGAATTGATGGAAAATGGGTCCCATTCTCTCTATGTTTATCAGGATCATCAATAACATCTAAGGTGACATGGATCATTGGATCATCCTTTTAGCACCTACAAGAGATTCAAAATCGTAATTAATACCTAGAAATTTGTGATAGATCGCAAACTTACTCTGGATTAGCTTTCGCATTTAAAAATTGTTAGATTTTTGGATTATTAGCTCAAAAATGCATGTGTCATCAATTTCAAAAAATTTCTATAATAATGTCCTATAATTTATAACACATGTACTACTAATCTAGTACTTTTTATATAAAATTGACTACTTCTCAATGACACACGCCCTTAGGGGCATTGATACGAAAAATATGAAAACCCAGGTTCAATTTGAATTATTTCAAAATTTGGGATCCCTAGTTTAAAAATTCATTTCAAAAACAAAACCAACAATTTTTTTTCTTTTTCAAAGTCATTGTTTTAAAACATCAAGCATCAAAGCTGTCATTTCATATCATAATGAAAACTTAACCCTAAATAGAGTTAAACAAGTGAAACCTACTTTACTTAAAAGCCAATCCTAAGAAGTGTTCGACCATATTTCACAAATAGTCATAGGATACCAGTTCTCCACGAAAGTGTTCATTCATACATAGTCAACAAAATAAATTGTAACCTAAGACCCCAAAAGAAAGTCCTAGTCTTATGTTCCCATGCTGGTCCATTTGTGCTAGGTAGTTTAAGTTTCCTATTTTGCTTTTCCCTCCTTGCCTTTTTCCTTGTCATGCTTATCTATGGTGTGGGTGGTGTGATTATATAGGGTATACTTACTGTGTAGTGAAAGAACTACAAATATGGAAAGTACAACATATTTCGTATTCATGCATCAACATGTATTTGAAATCTCAATGATTTTATTTTGAAACCCAGACTAACATCTCATTAGTCCAATCATGAAATCTGCATCCATCTCATGCATTAACAAGTACGCATCATGCATCATGTCATCATCTCAATGAACTTAAGAAAATTCAAGCTTAAGTAAAGCCAAAAAAAATCCATAAAGTGATAATAAAGTGTGATAAGTATCCAATTTTATATAAAAATCACCAAATTAGTTGCCTATGTGTTACAACTTATAGGGGTAAATTAGGGTTTTTGACCAAAAATTTGTAACACATGCATTTCTAACCTAATAAACCAAATATTTGATAAATCATAGGTTTAGAGGCTAATCCAAGGTAAATATGTAAATAATCATATTTTTCTAGAATTTAATTAGTATTTTTGATCTTTTATAGGAATTGAGATGGTGATCCCACAGCTGAGATCGATCAGGAAGAAAATGGAAGAACAAGATCAAAAGATTGAGTCAAGGCCTAAATGTGATCAATCCAATGTGTTATAAAGGATCAATATTATATTAATTCAAGTATTGGAGAAGTCATAGATGGACAAAATTGACCCATGAAGCGAGCCATGCATTTCTGCTACCTTGGAATGGGTGTCATTCAACTCACCTTAGCCTAAAAACCATGAAAGCCAAGAGAGCCATCTAATCCAACCATTAAGCTAAGTCAACGAAGCCCTCAAAGGTGTGGATTAAAGGAGGATATGAGAATAAAGTGTTGGATCAAGCCCATCAATCTTCTAGATCACTAATCAAGCTCAAATGAAAATGGGCAACTTAGATCAATTTAAGATGGGTCCAAAAGTCAAGGGACCAACTTAACTTCCTATTTCTCTCATCCTCATATTTATCAAGGGCCTACTACATGAAGAAAAACGTAGTTGGGATGCATTTTCAAACTTGGTGGCAGCCCACTACCCCATCTTACTTCTTTTCAACAATGGTGGCTACAAATTTCAAAAATGGTGGCTACAAAATTCACAAAGCCAACTCCCCCTCTCTATAAAAGGGAGGGGGTGTTTTGGACGTGGTTCATCATGGAAGATAGCTTGGAAGACCTTTAGACTGTTTGGTGGAGATCAAGAGGGAAAATTTCTATCTTCTCTCAAGAGTTAGATCATTTAGAGTTTTGTTGTCTTGCCGCTTTCTAATTATGTTCGTTTGTTGTATATTTGATTTTGTACTTTGAGCAAATTAGAGATGTTGATCTCTGAAGATGTTTCTCTCTTCTTACTTCTTTGTTTTGTGATTCTTCTTGAGGTAAGGTTATTGATTCTCTTATGAATGGAATCTAACTCTCTTCTCACTCCTTTTTCCACAAGTTTGTTTGGACTTTTCATCTCTTTTGGGTGGCTACTATCTTCTCCATTTAAGTCTTTCATAGGTTAGTTTCTCTCTTTGATCCCCTGTTTTTTTACCTACAATTATGGTTTGATATGTCCTTGAAGTAAGGTTATTTCTTCTCTTATTTTTCCTTTATTGCTTGTTTTAGTTTCATTGCCTTCTTTTGTGCTTTCATTCCATGCTTTCTATTTAGGGATAGAAATAGTTTCAGATGTTCCTTTCCTTAAGTTCCTTCATCACTCCAACCATTTTTTCCTTTGTTTCTCTCTTGGTAATCACTTAAACACCGGAGAAGATCAGTTTGAGGGTTTTGGAAGGTGTGTTATAATTAATTTGTATCAAGTTTCATATCTTGAATTGAATGCAATTTCCACCATTATGTATATGTTTTATGCATTCAACTTTTTGGATGTAATTGGTATTGTTTGAAGGAAATCACTTGAAGTTCATGTTTACACTTGTTTCCAGTAGTGAAGAATTATTGAATCGAATGTTTTAATACATATAAAGTCATGCTTTTACGTGTTGATTACTTGGAAATTGAAACAGCATGGTGCTGGAATTTCTAGCAACATCCAAATATCACCTTGTTTATGCTTAATTCTTCACATTATTTACTACAAGTTTGAATTATTATTTAGAAAATCAATTGAGCCTTTAATTTGCATATTTAGTTATTAGATTAGATTGCATGATAGTTATCTAGAGGTCCATTAATTTTAGTCTATGTTCACCCCTTAAATCATGAGCATAACCCATGGTTCATGTGCATGGTTTCAAGGTGTTTTCACTTAGAAAAACTTTCTTTATTTAGATTAGATTCTCATGCTAAAATTCTAGCTCTCCTCATGCATTCCAAGTTAGATAATTTTTGCATCATAGTTTATGCATAATGTCATGATCATTCATGCATCTTACCTTGAAACCATGAACATGAATCATGGGTTATGCACATGATTTATGGAGTAAACATAGATTGAAATTAATGGACCTCTAGCAAATTATCATGCAATCTAATCTAATAACTAAATATGAAAATTAAGGGCTTAATTGATTTTCTAAATAATAATTCAAACCAATAGTAAATAATGTGAAGAATTAAGCATAAACAAGGTGATATTTTGATGTTGGTCGAAATTGCAGCACCATGTTGTTTCAATTTTCAAGTAATCAACACATAAAAGCATGACTTTATATCTATTAAAAAAATTCAATTCAATAATTCTTCACTACTGGAAATAAGCGTAAAAATGAACTTCAAGAGATTTTCTTCAAACAATACCACTTACATCCAAAAAGTTGAATGCATAAAACATATACACAATGCTGGAAATTGCATTCAATTCGAGACATGAAACTTGATTCAAATTAATTATAAAAAAAATTCCAAATCCCTCAAGCTGATCTTCTCTAGCATGTAGGTGATTACCAAGAGAGAAACAAAGGACAAAATGGCTGGAGTGATGAAGGAACTTAAGGAAAGGAATATCTAAAACTATTTCTATCTCTAAGAAGAAAACATGGAATGAAAGCACAATAGAAGGCAATGAAACTAAGACAAGCAATGAAGGAAAAACAAGAGAAGAAATAACCTTACTTCAAGGACATATCAAACCATAATTGAAGGTAAACAAACAAGGGATCAAGAGAGAACTAACCTTTGGATGAATACTTAAATAGAGAAGAGCGTAGCCACCCAAAAGATATGAAAAATCCAAACAAACTTGTGGAAAAAGGAGTAAGAAGAGAGTTAGATTCCATTGATAACAGAGAATCAAGAACCATTCCAATGAAGTACAAACAACCTACTTCAAGAAGAATCACAAAACAAAGAAGTAAGAAGAGAGAAACAGCTTCAGAGATTGACATCTCTAATTTGCGTAAAGTACAAAATCAAAATTACAACAAAAGAACATAATTAGAAAGAGGCAAAACAACAAAACTCTAAATGATCTAACTCTTGAGAGAAGATAGAATTCTTCCCTCCTAATCTCTACCAAACACTCTAAAGCTCTCACGAGCTATCTTCCATGATGAACCACATCCAAAACACCCCCTCCCTTTTATAGAGAGGGGGAGTTGGCTATGTTGAAATTTGTAGCCACCATTGTTGAAACTTATAGCCACCATCGTTGAAATTTGTAGCCACCATTGTTGAAAAAAGTAAGATGGAGCAGTTGGGCTGCCACCAAGTTTGAAAATGCATCCCAAACACATTTTTCTTCATGTGGCAGGCCCTTGATACATGTGAGGGTGAGAGAAATAGGAAGTTAAGTGGGTCTCCTGACTTTTGGACCCATCTTGAATTGATCTAAACTGTCCATTTTCGTTTGAGCTTGATTAGCGATCTAGAAAATTGATTGGCTTGAACCAACACTTTATTCTCATATTCCCTCACCTTTGAGGGCTCCATTGACTTTGCTTCGTGGTTGGATTAGATGGTTCTCTTGGCTTTCATGGTTTTTAGGCTAAGATGGCTTGAATGGCTCCATGCTAACGTGGCAAAAATGCACGGCTTGCTTCATGGGCCAATTTTGTTCACCTATGACTTCTCCAATGCTTAACTTAATGTAATCTTGATCCTTGATCTCATATTATATTGATGACATTTAGGCCTTGTCTTGAGCTTTTGATCTTGTTCTTTCATTTTCTTCCCAATCGATCTCTGCCGTCAGGTCACAATCTAAATTCCTATAAAAGATCAAAACTCTAATTAAATCCTAGAAAAATATGATTATTCACATACTTACCTTGGATTAGCCTCTAAACCAGAAAATTATCAAATATTTGATTTATTAGGTCAGAAATGCATGTGTTACAAATTTTTGATAAAAAATCCTAATTTACCCCTATAAGTTGCAACACATGGGCAATTAATTGGGTGATTTTTGTATAAAATTGGATACTTATCACAGCGCGCCCCCCCCCCCCCCAACTAGAATTTTGCTAATCCCAAGAAAAACATGTGAAAAATCATGAAAAACAAATTGGCTACCATTTTCATTGGTACTTACAATTGCATTTAGCACATGCAACAAGCCCCTGAACCCCTAGGTTACCCATAGTGGATAAGTTATGCCTTGTGAGGGTTTTCATGTATATACCCATAAAATTCCCTAAGGTCAAGTCCCTATTTTATTTTAGAAAATCCTCATTCATTATCATTCTACTACTATTTCACAATTTAATAGAGATAATTGACAATTTTTCAAATTGTACATATATTAAAGACATTTTATTTTAGTTATTACTCAGAGTGCATGTGTGAGCTTAGCCACATAAGTCATGAGTTCTAACTAGATATGCTTAAATTCCATTGGAAATATGTTTTGACCTCAAATTCTCACAAATATACTCTAAAAAATGAACCTCTTAGAGAAGGGGTTATATATATATATATATATATATATATATATATATATATATATATATATATACACACACATATATATCTCATATGTGACTGGATCTAACAAAGCAAATGATTCACATAAAATTTAAGCACTAAAGAGGCAAGGGAATATGATCCCTGAGAAGAGATGTTATTACCAAGAATAATAGGGGTAAGTTACCTTAATTCCATCTTTTCATATCCCCTTTAAGGCTACATTTCACTTAAGATCCATAGGTCTTTAGATGGGATGAAATGTAAGCTTGGGGTAAGTTTAAAAAAGAAGGATTTAAGGATTTCAAAGGTTCAAAATTGAGTAGAGGTCTTCTTTTGATTGTTGGACAAGTTTTCTTTTCTTTGACTGAAGTGAATTTCCTTTGCATTCTTGTCTTTCTTCTTTCAAATTTTCTCCTCTATTTTTGACATTTCCTTCTTTTCACTTTTTTTTTTTTCCTTTTTCTTTTGACTTCTAGTGTTTTTAACTTCTTCAACTTTTTGCCCTTTTTTATTTTTCTACTAACTCTACTCATTTTGACAATGAGTAATGGCTATTTATTTTAATGGGTTTTTCTAGGTTATGGTATGTGGGGTTAAGAAACAAAAGGCTTACTAATAAGCTCAAGGGGCTAACAAATGGTATAATATACTGGGGAGGTTCTATGTCTCTAGCTAAACAATGATGGCCTATATCATTTCCTAGGTTTCTTAAAGCCTATCAGATTCAATAAATGTTTTGGAAAGAAAGCTAATACTCCCAATTACTCTTGGCAATTAACCAAAACAAAGATAATAGGATCATACAATGTTATGTATGCTAAAGAAACTGTAGAATTACTGATGACTCCCTGAAGGAAGATAGTCTCTAAACTCATTAGGTTATAGGTCTCCACTAATTTTCCTCAAGGCCTCTAAGTCATACCTAACTATTAGTCTAGACCATGTGCTATGTGTAAGTATTTTCTGAGAATTAACCTTTATAAAATGCTTCAATACATGAGTAATATGCAAAAACTGGTCATATACACTTCCATTAAGAAGTGAAACTAGTAGACTTACTAAGTTTGAAAATCCAGTTCCCATCACAGTAGGGGAACTCTTCCTAAAAATGTCTCTTTTTTTTTTTTGAAAAACTCAAGAAAATCCAAAATCTTAATGTGCATCTAAGTGTTAAAACACTAAACTCAAATCACAACTCATGAACAAGCAAGTCCATGCCTAATCTTCTCTAAGCATATCAGCTGACAAAGCAGGAAAATACATGCAAAATTAGGTCATGAGTACTCATTATCAACTAAAACATCTTCATCTAGAACCAACTTCTATACTCAAAAAAATATAAACAAATGGGCCATCGATACCTAAGAGAGACTTACCACCTTATGAGGACTACAAATATTCATAGCTAGGCAAACCATGAGTTCCTACAATGTCCTAAATTTTTGTATAATATAAATGTATTATTTTGTAGAGAATTATCAATAAAATTAAGTTTACTTAGATGACTATCTTATGTGTTTGTCAACATCTAAACCAAAGTTCAAACCAATATGCCAATGACTAAATAAATTTTTTGTTTAAAACAATTTTAATATCAAAATGGACAGCCATATCTTAACAAATTAAGAATGATCTTAACTGTCAAGATTGGATTGATTAAGAAGTTGATCGAGTAGAATATATCTTTGACCCACGGTTGAGATTTGCAATCAAAGAATGGATGAAGGGCTGAGATGACCCTGGATGTTTTTCATCCATAGGAAAAATGAACAATTGAGATTAAATCAAGAAAAGGAATCGAGATTGGAACCAAACCAGATATAAATTGTGTAGTATTGTAGTATGAGACGTGATTTCTCATGGGGATAAACATTTATGCATTTTAGAATTAATGTAATGTGATTGGTCCACCTAGAAATAAGATAAGGACTACAAGTAAGTCATATCAATTCCTACATTGTAGCTTATGTGTCTTTATAATTATTGCATGTGCACTACTCTATTAGAGTATAGAATCAACAAGACTCTTTGACAAATGGAGTTAATTAAAATTTAACTCATCATACTTCAACCTAACCAAGCATTCAAGGAAAGAAACAAGTAACTAACTAATGAGTAACCATTAATCTAACAACTAAGCATCTAGAAAGTAAACTCTAATTAACAAAACTAGTAAACTATCTAAGTAAACAACAACAAAATAAGAATTAAAGTAAGGAAATAAAACAAGGAAACTTGCTAAAACTCAACCAACTAAGAATTAAACTAAATAAACAAATTAACTAAGGAAAGAACTATTTAATTAATGGAAAAAATTATAAGGAATTGATACATAAGCAAAGAAGGAAAGGGAAGCAAATAAAACTTCTTCATCCCTTGCTTGAATTCTACTATAGGGCTCTCTTATTATGTCACTCAACAAGAGCTTGTACACTTCTCTTCAACCAAAAATACATTAAAGTTAACACCAAGATGTTCTCATCTTTACCCCAACATGCCATACCCAAAATAAATCCCATCCAATGATCCTTAGGAATGAAGTATTAAGGGAGCCAAGAAAAAAAGAAGCCTAACACCTTTTCTAAACAATCACCACCCCAAGAAAGAAAGAAGATGGTGGAAATGGAAATAGAGAAAGGTATGGCATTTTCCTTTAGTTAGAAGCTCTAAAAAGAGGGTAACTTCAAGGAGTTTGAAAGAGATGAGATGATAGGTCATTAATCATTAAGAAAGGGTGAACCATAGAAGAGGCTTGCTACCGTAAACATAAAATACAACAAAAGGAAATTAAAGAAGGGATAGTGGTTGTTGGCTTGGATCTCACCAATTCTAGCCTTAGGAGATGAAGCAAGAGATAGCCACAGTAATCCTACCCTTCAACATGAAGCCCTTAGCTAGAAATCTAAGTGTCTGTATGGATGGATATGGATGTTTTCTCAACCTTATATTAGGATTAAGAAAGTTTGCTTGATGCCATAGAAAGACACAAGGTTCCTTTTTTCCTTGCTTCAAATCCTAAAGGAGAAAGAGAATAGATAGAAATAAAATGATGCATGAACTAACTAATATGAAACTATGCTTGCAATCAAAAATAGAAAGCATGTGAGTGTTGATAAGTATTCAATTTTGTATAAAAAGTACCCACCTAGTAGTCCATGTGTTGTAAATTATAGGCATTATTCAAAGGTTTTTCCAAAAATTCATAACACATGCATTTTTTGAGCTAATGATTCAAAAGTTTGATATTTTACAAGTTTAAAATCTAATTCAAAGTATGTACGTGAATTATCATAATTTTTTAGGATTTAATTAGGGATTTTAATCTTTTTTAGGTATTGAGATAATGATCCAACAGCCAAGGTTGATCAAGATGTGAATTGAGGATTAAGATCGACTTACAAAGCTAGGGCCTAAATTTCAACATTCCAAAGAAAAAGCAAAGGTCAAGATCATCTTAAGGAAAGTAGATGAAGTTCAAGCAAGCAATGGAATGAGATAAAGGTGACTAGAAATGGGCCATGTAAAATGCATGCAATTCAGTCACCTTTGCATGAACTAGAGCCATGAGAGCCTCTTAAGCCATCAAGGAAAGCTTGGAGAAGCCAAGCCAAATTTCCATGAAGCCAAGGGACAAAGCCACCAAGCAAGAAGCCATCAAAGTAAGCCTTGAAGCCATCTAAGCCATGTCACATGGAACCACACAATTGGAGGAGTTTTCAAGCACTTATCCTATGAAAAATTTGTGAAATTCAATAGATAATTGGCAAGGATTAGATGAAGATTATTACATGGGAAGATATGCATGCTAAGGGGGCCAAATGAGAGAAAATCTTTAATCTTTTATCTTACTTTATTTTTCTCTTTTTTCTCTCTCTATCTTTCTATATTTTTCTTCCCTCTTTCCCCTCTCTTTCTACCTTTCGTTCCCACATGAAACACTTGGAGTTGAGTTCCACTCCAACTTCCTTAAAAAGTGCACCTTCACCCATGATGATCTTAAGATTTGCACCTCATTCCACTTTCTAATCTCCTTTCACACTCAACTACCGTACATTCCTATCCTAGATTCCTAGGATAAAATCTTATCAAATTAAAATTTCAAACTTCTATAAAGCCTCAAGGGATTCCATGAATAAAACAAGTAGAGGGGTGACTTTACTCCTTAAAAAGTGGCTCCTCCATCATAGGATCCCTATGATTTTGGACGACATCATCTTTGGAACTCTTTTTAGTGTGCCATGCATTCTTCATTCAAGTATTTCTTCTTCGTTTGCAGTTCAATTCTAGGTTGGTTTCTTTTCATTATTCCTTGCTTTATTGCTTTTCATAGCTTTTAGTTTCATGCGCATCTTTCTTCCTTGTTTTTAATTGTATTTAGATTCCAAGTTTGCTTAGATCTCTTTGGCCTAGTTTTCTTTGATTCAAGGTTGCTTATATCTTGTAGTGATAGCCAAGAGATAGTAACCCTTGAATCCTCTGTTCCCTTATTTTTAGTTATAATTCTTGGTTTGAATCATTTTGTTTTTCCTTTGCGACTTGCTTATTTCTTGTCCTTCTTTTAACTTTCATTTTATATCTCTTTCATTCTCTTTCTCTCTTGATTCCACATGCATGATATTTTAGAGTGGACTATAATCATTGGAATGAGTTGAAGAATGATTTAAGCATTGATTTAGACTAAGTTCATGTTCTGGAAAAGTGCATTATTTTTGTTTCTAATCCTATGTATACATGCAACTTTCATGTATGAATTTTACTTCAATAAATCCATTTGGTTATGAGAAATTCTCTTGTTTGTTTCCAACATTAAAGTGCTTTGAATGATGATTGGTATGCTACTTTAATCTTGTGCAACATGTTTCTTTCCATGCCCTAAGTCTATTTAGTTTTATGCACACAATTTTAGTTAGCTTTCTTTCCATGAATCATGCGCATCTTCCATACTTTCATGCTCACTGTTCTTGTTTAGCTTCTTTGAAACCCAAGTTGTACTTAAGTTTAGTTTAGTTTCCTTTGTTCAATTTCATGTGCACCAGTCCAAATTTCACGTGCACTACCCTATTTCTTATTACATGATCCATACACACGCTTACATGGGTCACGTGCATGGTTTTGGAATTTGATCCCTTAGATAGTTACTTGTTTTATTGTTAATTTCTTTCCTAATTTCTTTGCTTGGTAGATCTACATCTTAGATTAGTTTAGATTAGTTTCTAATTTTGGTTTTTAGAAAATTTATTTCTAGAAAGTTCTTAAGTTAATCTTGTATTATTCTGACAATGTTTCCTTAGTTTCCAAATTCCATGCATGTTTCCTTTTCCATGTTATTTACTTTCCTAGTTTAATTAAATACAATCTTCCTTGGCTAGGATAAGTGATTTAAATAAGAACCAATCAGCATACAAATTTGTGAGATTCCTCATGGCATTGACCTCACTTGCACACAATTACTCCATGTACTCGAGTGCTTATGAGTAATTTTAAAACATACATCAAGTTTTTGGCGTCGCTACCAAAGAATCACAATGGATTTGTGGTTGGATCTTAGTTAGATTATTTATCCCTAGTTGTAGTTTTAGGTTGCATTAGACTAGGGTTTTTGTATCATTCTTACATGCTTTTACTAATTCCTCATAAATTGACATATTTTTTGTTTTGTGCATGGAAATTTGGCAAAAAGGTGTAGTGGTGATCTTATGGGCCAAAGCTTCATTAGATTAGTTAGGATTTTATTGCTTTCCTAGATTAAGGTTTTCTATTTTTTAGAAGACTTGCAGTGAGGCCCCATTGTAATCTTAATTTCAATTATTTATTTTAAATGGTTTGTAATAATGCAAGCCAAGTGTGGGGTATGGTGGCCTACACTTGAACTTCAATAGAAACCTTATTGCATGTTTTTCTCAATCTCTTTTACTTTCCTAGTGTAAATTGCATTTTGGATGGTAGTGTATTTCATATAGTTCAAGGTCATTCAATATAACTTATTACATATTATTTAGGGTTGTTGCATTAGTTTGCACCTATTCAACAAAGGTTAGCTTGAACATGGCTATAACCAAGGTATAAGCTATATACTTATATTGTCTTTTCTATTAAGGTATGGATCCTTTGTTATATAGCATATAGGTAGGCATTAGTATACTCTTTCTTGTATTGCATTGCATGTTTATTGCTTTATGGTGGATATTCACATTGATAGTAAGGACCCCACAAGAAACCTCATAAAATAAGGATTGGATTTCATCACTAGATCCCTGGCCCACCTAGGTAATCAATTCAGTTCCTTGTATGTTCATGATTGCAGCCCTAAAAGCTTAATTTAAAATCAAGTGGCAAGAGACTTAGGGTATTGAGCTTGTAGGACCCTTTTTGAAGGAGTAGATCTATTATCACTTAGTGGCTTCTAAGAATCGTGATTATGGTGGGTATGCAAAATCCAAGTGATTTTTTCATGCTTTTTATTAATGTTTGTTGAGGTCTAAACACATTCTTACATGATAATTGTATTAACCACTTTAAAGTAGAACGTAACAGGTAAGTAGTATTAAAGCTTAGATAAAAGGATGAGTTGTTTAGATCTAGGTTTGAAAGTTACCACCCTACACATTGATAAAATTATCAAACAGCTCATTAGTAGACCATTAGGATTGATTGTGCATCATTTAGAGCTAGGAGTAGCATATATTTAGGTTGCATTATTTAGTTAGGATTGCACTGTAGTGCATGCAAGGTCATCGATCTCAAAACACAAAATTAGTACCATTTGATCCTAAGATTGAATGTACACACAGATAAGGGGTGAGCAATCAAATTCCTAACCCCATGGCAGACCCACCAGTTATAATGGAGCACAAAGCCATTACAGATGTCTATGTGCCACTTCAATTGAATACTCCATCATGCATAGCATTACCACCTACCAATGCAAACCACTTTGAGCTTAAACCTGGAGTCATTTAGTTACTCTCGACATATTACAATCAAGAGAGAGGATCCATACCTACATATCAAGAAATTCTTTAGTATTTTAGTTACATTCAAGTTCCAAAATGTCTTAGATGATTCTCCTAAACTTAGGTTATTTCCCTTCTTGTTGAAAGATAAGGCCAAATCGTGTTTGAAATCTTTAGAGGTCGGTTCCATTGCCACATGGGCCCAATCGTCTGAATGTTTCAGAGCAAATTTTTTCGTATACACAAAATCAATGCCTTTCATTGAGAGATCATAACCTTTCAGCAAGGAGAAGATGAACAATATTATGACTATTGTAAATGGTAGAATGAATTGCTATGGAAGTGTCCCCATCATAGCTTTGAAAAATGGTAGCAAATTCAGTACTTTTATGAGGCTCTTACACCTCAAAATAGACGGATGATAGATGCAACTAGTGGAGGGGCCCTCATGATGAAAAATGAGATAGAGACCTTAGAATTTTTTGAGACATTAGCTAAAAATTCTAAGAAATGGGACTATTAAAATAGAAGAGATCGACACTCCCAGCCTCAAAAGAGAGGAGGCCTTGTGAAATAGGAGTGACCACAGATGTGTCTTATAGGCTTGACTCTTTGGAGGGACATATGGAGAAGTTTGAAATTTTGTTTTAGAATATTGAAACCTACATGGCTGGTAATGTATCCACAAAACCTCAACAAGAGGTTTGTTCCATTTGTTTTAGCACAGTGCACAACCTCTTCCTGTCGATTTAATAGGGTGTACACTAAATATCTATAGAACAAGCGAATACAATGAATGCATATAGCAACCCTAACAATAATTTGTATTCTTAAACATAATCTAGGATGGGATGGGCATCCTAACTTTTCATGATCTAAAAAAAATCACTAAGGAGATCCATCTATGACCCCCTGCACAAAACTTTCTTAGAACTTCAATTCCCCAGAAGCCATCTAGTTTTTAGCTTCTGCAGCAACCAAAGAAACTATCATTGGAGGAAAATATATAGATACTCATAAAACAAAATGAGGAGACTAAACAGACACTACACAACTACCAGAATGACAGTAAATAGGCTACCAATGTTAATTCGCAAGCTATTGCCAAACTAGTCATGTAAATGAGCTAGTTATCTACTACACTTAATGATAGAGGAAAGGGATAATTTTGCAGTCATCCAATTCCAAACTGTAAGGGATAGGTTGAAATAAGGTCCAGTTTAAATTCCCATAGACCACATGAGCAAGCAAAGTCAATAACTAATCTTAGAGGAGAATGAACCGGCTACAATTAAGGAGAAAAAAGATAGAAATCTCCAACTACATCTGAGCCTATAGTGGAGGCACTTTATGTGACTAAAGATCCATTTCCTTAGCTGTTAAACAAGGCAAAGAATGGAACTAATTTCCATGAGATAATGGATATGTTTAAACATGCACAAATTAGTGTTCCATTACTCATTGCTATTAAAGACATTCTTGCTTATGCCAAGTTTCTCAAAGAGCTCTTCACACAAAAGTGTAAGGTTAATGTGCAAGAGAAAGCATTCCTCACCAGGAAAGTGAGCACTTTGATCCAGTACTAGACCCCTTACAAGTTTAGAGATCTAAGTTGTCCTACTAACTCTTGTGTTATTGGAGACCATGTCATAGATAAGGCATTACTAAATGTAATGGCTCAAAAATTTTCAACGTTATTATATCACTTTTACAATCATGATGTTTGGTTTGTTTATTTTGAAAATTAAGATGCTTAAATCACCTTAATAGGTGGTTAGATGTTTTATTTTAATTAAAATAGGAAACAAAGGAATTTGTGAGAAAACTTAGTTTCATTAGATTCTACGATCAAAAAGGAATCCAACGCCTCAAAAACGCTGAAAACGGAGCTCATATGACCAAGTTATGGCCATTTGAAGATGAGGGACATTTTCATAAATTAAATAAAAATGAGGAGGACTGGAAAACACAGAGGCTGTTTTACTAACGGCACCCCCCTCAGGTCGTCCCCTACCTCCAACCACCGACCTGCACGATCACCGCCTATGTGAGGTGCCAGAAATGGTGGCACCGCTATGGGCAGCATCGCCTTAGCAGGGCTATAAGAAGCCCTCTTCCCTCCTCCTCAACCGTCCCTTCTTTTCCCCATCTCTGGCTACCTTGAGCAAGGGTTTTTGGCTCAGAAAAAATCAGAAAACGCTCCTCTATTTTTCCCTATGAATTCTGGCAATGGCCAAGTCCTTTCTTCTGGCCAGCCATTCCTCTCTCTTCTCTTTTCCCCCCTTCTTCCTCCGATCTCACCGGACATTGGGTTTTTCCCTCTTCTTCGTGGTTTCCAATGACCTAGGGTTTTAGAGCTAAAAAGGGCGCACCTCCGGCGATGGGTCCCCTCCTAGGCTACCCAAGGTAAGCCCCTCTTTCCCCTCTCTCCATTTTTCCCTTCTTTTAGGCCGGATCCGGGTGTTTCCAGACTGGAGAACACGTCGGGAAAAGCCGAGTTTCTCCTAGTTCCACGCAAACTAGGCATCCCATGGGCGTGGTGCGTGACGCATACCCGGGGCACGGTCCCTGGCGCCTCCTTCGGGCACACGCAATGTGGGGTATTGGTCCTGGCCTGACCAGGATGCACGGGGTACCCTGGGAGCTGAGACGGGCCATGCTATGCCAAAGACGCGTTCGTACGATGTCATCCATGACGCGCGTCATTTGGTCATGCGTAGCATGCAAACGCTGTCCCTGCGTGGCCTTCGGGCATGTACGATGTGCGAGCATGGGTCCTAGTTCGACCAAGGCACGCGAGCGTCTTGGGAACTATGACGCACGGGCCCTACACGTAGACAAATCTGGTTCATTCATGATTTTGGGACACTAAAAATGCAATTACAGAGGCCGTAGGACTCCGATTGACAATCCGAAAGAACTGTTATGTCCGTCTTGATGACGCAGACCTAATGAGACTATAAAACTTAGTATCATAGAACTATTCAATATAACTATAGCCTAAGAACTATAAAGATCTTCTAGATCTAGCCTAGAAGCGCACTAAGCAAGGGCCTATAGATCCAAAAAGGCATATTTAGCTGTTAATCCATAAGTCTAAGTAATGACGCATAAAGATTGGAAAATAATACTTGAATCCTTGTTATCCATTAATATCCAGGGTTGCACAAAAGTGATCCAGGGTTGAGTAGTGAAGAACGCAATTCGAGGAACATCGAGGTAGGTAGTTTGATACTACTAAGTTTTCAAATACATTTCAAATCTGAATGCTTTACTTGGCTTTAATTACTATATTTAGCATGCTTTTTGAGATATGATGTTCTTATATGAGTACACAGATTTGTCTTAATGATTTATGGCCTCAAAGCACTTGAATCTATCACCATGTTTAGCATGCTTTTGGGATATGATGTTTTTGTACAAGCATACGAAATTATGGCTTTGAATGCGATTACTGGCTTGAGCAGATTTTATGCATTGCTTGCATGTTTTGAAAACAAATACCTAAATTGCATGATTTACGATGTATGAGATTTGGATTATCTATATATGCTTTTTAGTGGGCAGATTGCCAAATGAGGCAGTCCATGGTGGGCACTATGTTGAGAGGTTGTTATGTACGTGGTTGGCCTCCTGGCCTCTACCACCAAAAAGGTGGATGGTGTCATTGCCAAAAAAGCATTATCCCTTCCCTGACTATTGTGGTAAATAGGGACAACCACTGGAGGTGTCACGGCACCCTTTCGGGGACAGCCATAGTCCCGTGGAGGCTATGGTGGGTAGGTCTCTAGATACCGAAGCCACACGATTCAGCTGTGTGCTAATCGTGAGCATAGTGACCTTATGATTTCAGTATTGATATGCATATAGCATTGAGATGGTCGTATACGAGTACTTGTGACCAATTGGCGTGACGTGTATGCCGAGAGACTAATGTGCATGATACTAGCATCTGCTTGAACGATGACTATTTTAAGAGTTTCATGATTATTATATTTGACTCGCTGGTTTAATACATTTGCTGAGATCTTCATATATGGATCTATTGATTTCTATTTCATCATTTTGATCATATTTATATCGAATACTAGATTATGAGAAAGGATTCCATGATTGAAATTGCATCAATAAGCTTATGTTTTATGCATAACTATGCATGCATACACAAAAAGAATCACTGATGTTTTACATGAAAAGCTCTTGGAATCATGCATGTTGCCTACCGTGTTTTCAAAATAGTAGTATCAGATCACCTACTAGGTATGAGAAATACTCACCCAAATACATTATTTTTCAAGATAGCTCCACTCACAAGTAGAAGAAGTATCAGAAAATGTTAGTGCTACCATCAAGTAAATGAAGAAGAGACAAGTATGAATGTAAGTAAACACTCTACCCTTTGGACATGTATCTGTATTTATTTATAGTTGGGTTGTGAGCTGTGACTGGATGGACCTAGGAAGACATTTATGATTATAGTAATTTTCAAAAACTACTTTGGTTGTTGTGAAAGTAAATGACACTCGGGGTTTTCAAAATGAGTTTAAAAGAAAAGAATTTTCGCTGCATTGCATCATTTTTATAAAATGGTTTTCAAATAGGGATGCATCCTACCCTAGGAATTAGATATTGCATTTAAAAATGCATGGGAAAACCCGGGTCGTCACACTAAATTTAGGGGCTAGTGTAAACTTGTTGCCATACCCTGTCTATGATCAACTTGGGCTAAGTGACCTTAAGCCAACTAATACCACTTTCAGCTAGTAGATAGATCAGTAAAAATTCCACGTGGTATGGTTGAAGATGTCTTAATATAGGTGAAACAGTTTTACTTTCCTATAGATTTTATTGCCCTAAATACCCAGCTAGTATCAAGCCTTGATAATTAGATCCCGATAATTCTTAGACATCTATTATTGGCAACATCCAATGCCATCATCAATTGTAGAAAAACCTTTTTTAATGCCAATCATTAGCATCTAGACTTAGATGATTCATGTGTAGTTAATTTAATTGAAGGTCTAATTAAAGATCCTAATCCATCATTGTCTACCGTAGATCCATTTGAGGCATGTCTAGCTCACTTTTTAATTGTGAATTTGATATAGAGAAGTCCATAGATGAGGTAAATAATCTTTCAGATGCTACATTGGTCATGGATACCTCTAAATGAGGACCTCAAGTGGAGCCTCTTCCTCCTTTTAATTATGTTCATTTTCCTTAGAGAAGTCCATAGATGAGGTAAATAATATTTTAGATGCTACATTGGTCATGGATACCTCTAAATGGGGACCTCAAGTGGAGCCTCTTCCTCCTTTTAATTATGATCATGTGCCTTCAGTTGTAAAACCACCCACTTTGGTCCTTAAGCCATTACCTAAAAATCTGAAATATTCTTAGGACCAAATCGATACTTGTATGTAATTATAGCCTCTGATCTAGATCAAGAACAGGAAGGAAAGCTCCTTGATGGTCTGAGAGAACATAAAACAACTTTAGGGTGGACTATAGTGGATATTAAAGGGATTATCCCTATTGTGTGTATGCCTAGAATTCACCTAGAAGAAAATGCTAAACTATTTAGGGAAACATAGAGGATACTAAACCATAATATGAAAGAGGTAGTGAGAGATGAAGTGCTAAAAATCTTAGATGTTGGTATTATCTACGCTATTTCTAACGACACTTAGGTCAGCCCAGTTCAGGTTGTCCCCAGGAAGTCCAGAATCACATTAATCTGTAATAAGGATAATGAGTTAGTTCTCACTCTCATGACTAGCAGGTGGAGAGTTTGTATAGATTACCAAAAACTAAACTTGGTCACAATGAAAGAACATTTTCCTTCTTCTTTTATTGACCAAATGCTAGAAAGGTTAACTGGTCATAGGTATTCCTGCTTTCGTGATGGATACTTTGGCTACAACCAAATTTTCATAACACTTGAGGACCATGAGAAGACCACCTTCACCCGCCCTTTTGGGACCCTTACCTACCGGCATATGCCTTTTGGATTTTGTAATGCACCACCTAATTTTTAAAGTTGTATGTTGAGCATGTTTTCTAATATGGTAGAGAGGTTTTTGGAGGTATTTATGGATGATTTTTTAATATTTAGGTCCTCACTTAATAAATATTTGCACCGCTTAAAACTTGTTCTTGCTAGGTGTCAGGAAAAGAATTTATTGCTAAACTAGGAGAAATGTCATTTCATGGTACACAATGGCATTGTTTTAAGCAACATTATATCATATAATGTCATAGAAGTTGATAAAGCTAAACTGCATTTAATCTCTAACCTTCCTTCCCCCAAGGATGATGAAAGAAATCTGCTCATTTTTAAGCCATGCTACGCTTTATAGAAGATTCATTAAGGTCTTTAATAAAAATTCTAAGCCCCTTTGTAATTTGCTTATGAAGGTGGCAACTTCAACTTTGATGATAATTGTATAAAAGCATTTAAGTGATTAAAGGCTAAACTCACTTTTGTGCCTATCATTCAATCACCTAATTGGAGTGCACCATTTCAAATAATGTGTGATGCTTCAAACTTCACGATCGGGGCTATGTTGAGGCAATGTAATAATAAACTTCCCTATGTATATATTATGCTAACAAGACACTCAATAATGCCCAACCCAATTATTCCACTACAGAAAAAGAGTTGTTAGTAGTTGTATTTGCCCTGGATAAGTTTCAATCTTACTTACTAAGATTTAAGGTCATCATCTATTAGGACCATGCAGCATTAAAATACCTTCTTTCTAAGACGGATGTCAAACCTAGGCTAATCCAATGGATATTTTTGCTACAAGAGTTTGAGTTGAAATTTTGGGATAAGAAAGGTTTCAAAAATATAGTAGCTAACCACTTATCTAGGTTAGTTGTAGAGTCTACTAATGAGAATGTGCTCATAACAAAAACATTCATAGATAAACAACTCCTAAACATTTCCCATTTTCCTCAGTATGCAAATATAGTCAATTATCTAGTACGGGTCAAATGCCTAACCACTGGTCTAAACAAGACAGACAAAGATTCATTGCCAAGTCCAAGCACTTTGCATGGGATGATCCATACTTGTTCAAATAACATCCTGACTAGGTCATTAAGAGAGATGAATACCAGAGTGAACATCATAAAATCATTTTCTTTTGTCATAACCATGCGTGCAAAGCCACAATAGTTCTAGAAAGACAACTGCAAAGATTTTACAGTGTTGTTTTTATTGGCCCATCATTTTCAGGAATTCACATGCTTATTGTATAGCATGTGCTGGATATCAATAGTTAGAGAGTATAGGAATAAGAAATATAATGCCCTTGAACCCCATTCTAATCATTGAGCCTTTCAATGTTTGGGGCATTGAATTTATGGGAACTTTTCCCAACTCCTTCGGTTATTTGTACAACCTTGTGGGAGTGGTGTCCAAATGGGTAGAAGCCATACCATGCAGGATCAATGACCACAAGGTGGTGGTCAAGTTTTTAAAGGAAAATATATTTTCACACTTTGGTACACCGCCATCCATAATTAATGATGGGGCAAACACTTTTGTAACAAAGTGTCCAAAATTTTAATGACAAAATATGGTATTACCCATAGGATTGCTACCCCCAATCATCCTCGGTCTAACGGATATATAGAAGTGTAAAATAGGAAGATAAAGCAAATCTTAGAAAAGAGAGTTAATCCTATAAAAAAGAGTAGTCTTTAACACTTAATGATGCATTATGGGCATACAATACTGCATACAAAACCCCTATAGGCATGTCACCTTACCATCTGGTCCACGAAAAGGTATGTCATCTTCTAGTAGAACTTGAGCATAAAATACATTGGGCCATTAAATGGCTTAATTTTAACTTAGTGGTGGAACCCACTAAAAGATCCAACTCAATGAGTTGGATGAACTTAAGAAAGATGTATATGAGTCTGCTAAGCTATACAAAAATCGCATGAAAAGGCATCATGATAAATATATCCTGCAAAAGACCTTCACCCCAGGATGAAAAGTCCTTTTATATAATTCTAGATTGCATCTATTCTTAGAAAAAATTTCTCTCAATGGACTAGACCCTACATTGTATGTCATGTTTTACCTCATGGAGTCGTTGAGATTTGAAAGGATAGGGAGATTTCTAAAGTAAATGGGCAAACATTGAAATCCTATCTAGAGTTGGTAAACATTGAAGTAGAAGAAATCTTGTTAGAGGGAGAATTCTACCAAGACCCACATTAGCATGTCCCATGGCACCTGTAAATTCACATTCATCATTGTATTTTATCACATATGTCTGGCTAAAGGCATTAAGCTTATCACTTACTGAGAGGCAACCTAGAGTTTTTTAGAGAGTCTCATTGATCTACATTACCCATTTCTCATATAGAGTCCTATGTTTTTAAAACATTAAGTACAATCTTTAGTTTAGGTTGCGGGTGTTAGATATGCATGAGATTTCTGAGTTTTTCTTATTTTAAAAAAAATAAAGTTTTGTGTGTTTTTAAGGTCAAATTTCCTTTACAATGATGAGAATTAGATTTTCCAAATCTTATTATTTCTCCTGCTTTAACTTCTTAATAGACATGCATGTGGTTAATTCTACATTTTATTCATGTGCTAAAGTGTTTTATGAAGTTAAATATAGGAACGCACATGCACACAGTGCATATTCTAGACAAAGAGATAGTTATGACTTAGAGACCCTGAGAAAAATTAGTGTAGACCCGCACCTGATGAGTATTAGATACTATCATCTTTCCAAGGATTATATATAATTCTCCATTTCTTTAGCAAACAGCAACTTTGAAAGATCCCTGCAACCTTGATTTGGTCAATTATCAAGAATCACTATGAAAGTATTAAATTTCTTTCCTAAACATTTATTAAATTTGATAGGCTTTAAGAAACATAGGAAATGATACAGGCCATCCTTGTTTTAGTCGAGAGGCATAAAGCCTATTATACCACTAATTAGACCCTTTTAGGACTCTTGGTAAACATTTTATTTTCAAAACCTATCTACCTTAACCCAGAAACCTAGTTAAATGTCTATTACTTATCATTCAAAAATGAGTAGAGATGGTAGAAAAATGAAAAAAGTCTAAAAAGTGAGAAATGCCAAAGTATCTACATAGAAAAAGCCTTTCTTCAAATAAATACAAAAGAAAAAAAAATTAGAAAGAACAAGTATTATCAGACAAAGAAAAGAAAAGTTGTGAAGAGAGAAAGGAAAATAGAAAAATAAATTCACTTTAATATACTCAAAAAAAAAAAAGTTGTTGAACATTTATTAAAGACCTATAATTAGATTGAAACCTTTGAATCCTTGTAACCTTTCTTTTAGAACTTGTCCCGGGCCTATGTTTCGTCCTATCTAAATACCTGTTGACCTTAAGGTGGAATACAGTCTTAATGAGGACATACATATCAAGGAATTAAGGTAAACTACTTCTTATAGTCCTTGTAATAACATCCATTCTCAAGGATCACAATTCTTTGTCTCATATGTGCTTAAAAAAATTATGGGAACCATCAGTCTTATTGAATTCGGTCACATAGTGAGAGAATTTTGCTTGTCCCTTTTCTTTGATAGCTTTATTTTTGAGTGTATACTAGTGAGAGGTCGAGGTCATGACATTATTCCAATGGAGTATAAGCATTTTTGTTTAGAAGTTCAGACTTATGTAGCCTATACACACACTGCACTCCAAGATATTACTATAATAAATGGCATTGGTATGTGGATAATTTGTAGAATTTTTTATTCATCTTTATTAAATTGTTAAAGCGAGTAGAGAATATGAAGAACAACCATTAAAAGAGAATATGTAGTAATTTTTTGAGAGAATGGAACAAACCATGGCTGCCATGGAAAAGGAGATTAAGGAAATGAAATGAGAGAGGGAGGAATGGATTGAGGAAATGAAACTAATATGGGAAAATACTAACAGAAACATTGCTTAACTTATAAAAAGGACTAAGAAAATGAAACAAATTAGGGATAATGAAGAGCCATTTATTACTGATATAGGATGAAAATTTCTTATTCTGAACCACAAAGTCCATAACCATCCATAGAACCCTCCTACTCATATCTACTCGTGCCATGCCCTACTCCTTATTATGATTATGATGAAGACACTTCCATTGTTGAAGAAGAAATGAGAGAGGGAGGAATGGATTGAGGAAATGAAACTAATATGGGAAAATACTAACAGAAACATTGCTTAACTTATAAAAAGGACTAAGAAAATGAAACAAATTAGGGATAATGAAGAGCCATTTATTACCGATATAGGATGAAAATTTCTTATTCTGAACCACAAAGTCCATAACCATCCATAGAACCCTCCTACTCATATCTACTCGTGCCATGCCCTACTCCTTATTATGATTATGATGAAGACACTTCCATTGTTGAAGAAAATTAAGTCGTAGAAATTTCTGACCCAGATCCTCTAAATTCATGTCCCACTAATTTTGTTGAATTTAATGAAGACACATCCATTAAGGAGGTAAATGAGTTGTTGGATATTATTCCTTTGATGGACAATTCTCAATGGCAAGCTAGAGTAGAAATCCCCACAATTAATGAAATTCAAATTGAGCCTTGCAATGTAGAAGACATACCTGTTTAAGACCTACAAACCATATCTGAACATACACAAGATAGTCAA
Source organism: Warburgia ugandensis (assembly GCA_035236585.1). Lineage (NCBI taxonomy): Eukaryota > Viridiplantae > Streptophyta > Magnoliopsida > Canellales > Canellaceae > Warburgia > Warburgia ugandensis. The sequence continues at coordinate 58,946,673 of CP141128.1, forward strand.
GTAGGCTCACCCAAAACCTTACCTGTGCCAACTAAATAGGAAGAAAAAGAGGCAGTTAATGTACACATCCTACATCAACCAACTCTAGGGTACACATCCAAAGATAAGCAAGGTTTAAGTCAAACCATGCCCTCGCCTCTAGCAATATAAGAAGAACCTTTTTGGAAAAGGCAAAGTTCGCCTATACCCCTATTTCAAGACAATGTTAAGGAAATAGAGAAAAAAGTTAAAATGAATATAATGGTCAATATTATACCTAAATTTGGTCCATAATGGGACAATTCATCTCAAGTAGATCCCAATCAATTCACGGTGGGTCAAAATGTCATTGTATTACCACCACCTCAAAATACAAGGTGGAGGAATTATATTGACTATTGTGAAATATTAAAGATGAGAGATCATTAATATGATCCCACAACATTCAAAATCATGGTAATCTACTGTGTTATAATGATATCACCACCAAAAAATTTTGGGTGAAAGCAATATATAGACTATCGCGAGATTAGAAGTGGTGTAAGAAATCTTACCCATTTCAGTGTTAGGGTTAGGATTAGGAGAATTAGCTGAACTAGCTTGGTCTATATTTAGAAAGTTAGGTTAGTTATAACCCATGTCTAGTTGAAGATGTTAAACTTAGTACTCAATGGGAGGCAACCCAGGAATTTTTTGAAAAGTCTCATTATTCTACATCACTCATTTATCATATAAATGCCCTACATTTCAAAACATTGAGAACAATGTTTCATTCAGGTTGGGAGTGTAGATGCGCATTGAGATTTTGAATTTTCTTGAGTGTTTTAGAAAAAAAAAATTTTGAGGTTTCCAATACTATGATGAGAATTGGATTTTTAAACTTAGTAATACTACTGTTTTCACCTTCTAATAGAAGTGTACGTGGTAGTTTTGTATATTATTCATGTGTTGAAACATTTTATGGAAATTAATTCTCAAAAAAAATTTACACACAGCACATAGTCACGACTAATAGAGAGGTATGGTATAGAGACCCTAAGGAAAATCAATGGAGACCCATAACCCAGTTACTTTAGAGACTATCTTCTTTCAGGCAGTCATAAGTAATCCCACAGTTTTCTTTAGTGTACATAACTTAGTGTGATCTTGTTACCCTTGTTTTGGTCAACTACTAAGAATAAATAGAAGTAATATCTTTCTTTCCAGAAACTTTATTGAATCTACTAAGCTTTAAGAAACCTAGGGAATGATATAGGCCATCCTTGTTCAGCCTAGAGATATAAAACCTGCCCAACATATCATACCACTAGTTAGCCCTTTGAGCCTATTATTAAACTTTTTCTTTCTTAACCCCGATTACCTTAACCCAAAATAATTCAATAAAATAAACATCCATTACCCATTGTCAAAATGAGTAGAGCTAGTAGAAAAGTTCAAAAAAAGGACAAAAGTCAAAGAAGTGAAAAATATTAAAGTGTTTGCATAGAAAAAAAAAAAAAAAACCCTTCTCTCAAAGAAAAAGAAATGCAAAGAAAAGAAAGAAAAAGAGTATTATCAAAAAAAAGAAAAGAAATTGATGCAGAAAAGAGAAAGGAAAAAATAAAAGAGATATTCACTTCAAGTACAACCAAAAGAAAAGTTGTTCTAACAGATATTCATTGAAGACCTCTGCTCAATTTTGAGCCTTTGAAGAACCTATCCTAAGACTATGTTTTGTCCTAGTCGAAGATCTGTGGACCTTGGGTGGAACATAGGCGTAAAGAGGATATAAAAAGAAGAAATTAAGGTAAACTAGCCCTACTATTCTTGGTGATAACATCCACTCTTAAGGATCACTTTTCTTTGTTGGATTCGGTCACATAATGAGAGCAGTATGTTTAAACCCTTATCTTAGAGCTTCATTTCTAATAATATACCTATGAGGATTTGAGGGCAAGACATATTACCAATGGAATTTAAGCATATCTAGTTAAAATTCATGACTTATTTGGTTGTACACACACATGCACTTTGAGAGAACTTAATGAAATTTCATTAGTATGTGGATACTTTGTAGAATTGTCATTCATCTCTATTAAGTTGTGAAAAGCTAGTAGAGTACCAATGAAAGAAGATTCTCTGAGATAAAATAGGGGACTCAACTTTAGGTGATTTTTTTGGTATATTCACTACAAACCCTCATGAGGCACAACTCGTCCACTAGGGGTAACCTAGGGTTCAAAGGCTAGTTGCATGTGCTAAATGCAATTGTGAGTACTTACGAAAGTGGCACTTTGTACCTAATTTTGTAAAATGATATTTCACATGTTTTTCTTAGGACTAGGAAAAGGTTGGTTGGAGGGAGTAATAAGTGTCTAATTTTACATTAAAACTACCTAATTAGTTACCCATGTGTTATAACTTATAGGAGTAAATTAGGGTTTTTAGACCAAAATCCGTAACACATGCATTTTTTATCCAATGATGCAAAATTGTAATATTTTGTAGGTTGAGAGGCTAATATAAGGTAAGTATGTGATTAATCATATTTTTTTAGGATTTAATTAGAGTTTTTTTACTTTTGTAGGAAGAGGGATAATGATTCAACGAATGAGATTGATCATGATGAATATTAAAGATTAAGACCAAGAGATGGAGTCAAAACCTAAGAGTTATCAATCCAACACAAGATCAAGGTCAAGGAAAAGCAATGGATGTGCCCAAAGTAGCTAAAGGTGCCCAAAATGGACCCATGAAGTAAGCCATGCATTTCCACCATCTTCGCATGAGAGCCATTCAAGTCACCTTTGCCATTAAAGCGATGAAAATGGGTGATAAACCATAAAAGCTACTCAAGCCTTGAAACTAACCATTGAAGAACCTTAAGCCACCATGGAATGAACCATCAAAGAGAGCCATCAAGCCAAGAAGGATTGCACAATGGAGTCACACTATTGAAGCATCAATTCAAGCAACTTTCCTATGTTAAGAGTGTGATTTTTAAGGAATTTTTTTAGATTAATGTAAAAGGTATGATGATCATACATTAAGGGAGCTATAAAGAGAGAAAAACCCACTTTCCTAATCCATTTCCTAACCCTAATCTACCCATCTTACTAGGGTTGTACATTTTTAAGTAAAGGGAAGGAGCAACCATCAAAGAGGAGGATTCCCCCCTTTCCTAATTGGTGATCAAGTGGTTTCCTAAATAGGAAACCTCGGATCTACTTTAATCCAAACAACTTTAAAACCCTAGATCTTTATACATCTTTCCTAAACCTTATTCCTTATCTAATTCTTTCACTTTTCTTCAACTAAACATCACAAAATTAGATGGGAAAGAGCTCCACTTTCCTTCTGGGAAAAAGATCCTATATCCTTTTCAAAATTAGAAACTAGCCAGCACATGCTTCTTATCTCTCTTCTATGCCATGTTTATGACATCATCTTGCTAATTCATCTTCCACCTAACTTTCTTCATTCAATACCCTAACCCTAGGGCGTCTTTCCACATGTTTTCACCCCGTCCTAAGTTAGGAAATCACCCATCTATATATAGCCTCATGTTCCATGCGATTTTTCCAAGTAGAGAGGTAGGTGACACACCTTGAAATCAAGTTTTTCTTTAGTTTTATTTGCTACTGAAATTTGGGATTTCTTATATTCTCTCTTCCTTTGGATTTCTAGTGTATCTTGGTTATTTTATCTTCAATTCAACTAAGTAGTTTGCTTGCTTTGGTTTAGTTTTCATTGCTTTAGTTTTCATTTTTTTGCTTTCTAGTTTTGCACCTTCCTTTCCATCCATCTTCTCCTTCTTTCTTTACTCCAATTTCATTTGTTTTTCTTTGTTATTCAAGCTAGTTATTCTCTAGTTTTCACATTCAAGATAATAGCTAGCTTAAATCCTTGATTTTCCTACTTGAATTCTACATTTTTTCCTCTTTTCCCTTTGTTTTAGGAGTTTTTCCATAGTTAGTTCACTCACTTAGCTTTCTTTTCCCTTCAATTCCTTTTTGGTTTTTCTTTGCTTGTCAGACTGTGAGCATTGGATTGGAATTTTGATGTTGCTTAGATAGGAATTCAGGCCATAAAAAAGTGTGCAATTTCCATATTTTGTAGACAGTTTTATGCACATAATTTTAATGTTAATTGGATATGATTTAGTATATTTTTTTGGGAATTCTTATTATATAATGTTTATTTAATAAAATTATTTAAGAACTGGTTTGTTTCCTCGCATAAAAGTTATGATTTCAATAGCTTGCTAACGCAAGATTTATTGACTATTCCAACATATTGAAATCTTGAAATTAGTTTTTCCTTAACATTGTGCTTTAATTTCAGCCATCAAAACATATTATTTTCCTAAATCCAGAAGTACCCATTTATATTTTTATGTTTTTTTTTAGATCCCAAAGTTATTTTGCAGTGTAACTCACTATAGGAGCATTAAATTTCACCATTTTTAGGGCTTTAGAATCATGTGCACAGTCCAAAAACCATCCACATGGCCCTTTCCTTTTAGATTGTTGGTTAATTTAGTTTTAATAGTAATTAATTCATTGGTTGTATATTATTTTAGATTTATAAAGTTTCCTTTTTGAATTTTAGAGAGTTTCATCTTTAGGAAGCTTTGAAGTGTTAAATTTAGAAAGTCTCTTTATTGGGAGTTTTCATTCACATGCATGTTTCTAATTTGTTGTTAAAGTTAGTTATATCTAATTGATTACTTGTTTTTTCATGTTAATTTTTCTTTAGAAATTTTGCTAAATTGGTTCTAGAAAGTTTTATTTTTAGAAAGTTCTACTTTTAGAAAGTTTCTAATTCTAGTTTAGGAAAGTGTCATTTTTAGTAATTTCCTTTAGTTTAAGATTCTTAACTTGATTCATGTAATTTAGCATTAGTTTCATTTAGTTGCTTGGTGTTAGTAAGGTTAGATTCTAATTTCATTGTTTATTTTTAGTTTTTAGTTTAGTTTCTAATTATATGCAAGCTTCCATTTCATGGTGTTCCATTTTCTAGTTTAATCACAACTCTACTTCTTTGGCTGAAGTGAATCAATTTGAATAAATCCAATCCATTGCAAATCTATGGGATTCCTCTAGGACCGGCCTTTCTTGCATTAAAATACTATATTGATTCATGTGCTAGCAAGTAATTTTAAAGATACATTAGCCTGTTCAATTCACTATCCATCTGATCAGCTGATCCATCTAATGCATTGGACAAATCAAGAGTACACTCCATCTCATAGATATCCTCATAGTATAAGGGTTAGGGACTGAAATAGTATGACAATGGCTTTCTATCTCCTACTTAGTGGGACATTACTTTAGCAAGGTTAATATGATTAGCTTGATTACTTTAACCTTGCCTAAATTAACTCAACTTTGTATACTACAAAATAAGTTGTTATATACAATAAAAGAGTATTTGTTTTTTAGCTAGTCTTGGGAAAACTAAACTTGAAAATGCTACCCAAATGCTAAATGATGTACAATAAAAGGGACACATAATGTTAACCTTATTTCAAATAAGCTAAAATGTTTCTTTTTCTCAAATTTCTTCATAGGAGTATAGCTTTTAGGTTACGTCTAATAGACGTAGCTCCTCCTCACTTTTAGACTTCCCCTAATGCTTACAAATTAGATCATACCTTGATCAACACCTTCACACCCTCCTCAAGCATCTGTAGGTGATCTGGCTCATCAAATGCATAGGAAGAGCAAGTCATTTAAATACTAATGCAGCTGATCAAGTAGGGGCCACTCGGGTGGCAATAGGTGGCCTCCTTTTAAGAGGGTCCTATAAGCTCATAAGCTACTAAAGCCTTTTCTAGTTTGATTTTAATTAAATTTTTGAGGCTAGGGTTGCACTTAAGATGATGTTTAACCTAGGAGGGCCAAGGGATGGGGATGAAATTCATGCTTGATCTTGCAAGAGTAAGTGCCCCTACTAATTCATTTAAGTATTCCCATGTATTTCACTCAACATATATTCACCTTAAAGCATGTTAACATGCCCTAATATGCAAGGAAAGCAACAAATCTAATGCAACCTTAGAATACAACAAGGAAATACTTTCTATATGCTTTTTATCTATCATACACAATGCAAGTATATTAATGTAACCTAATGTAGGAAATGAAAATAAGTAAGGATAGCTCACACAGGGGTCTTGGAATTGGTCTTCTTGTACGTCCATATATAGGCCACCTCCTCTTCCAGGTTAGGATGGCCCACCCTAGACATGTATTATTGCAACCCTTAATTTTAAATGAATGAATTGTGTATAAAAAAATACAACTTCGATCTCCCTACAATCCACTCAAATAAAAAATAATTGAAAACTATCTAGAAGTCTTACTCCAAAGATTTATTCACGCCCAAATTCCTATATAACATAAAAGGAAAGTATCAAATTCATAAGAATAAGGAATATATTCAAATGCAACTACAGAGAACCCTAATCTATGAACAGTGGTAAAGCATTGCAACTTAGATCCTAATTAGACTTCTCAATGAGTCCTCAACAATGACACCAAAAACTTGATGTGTCTTAATAATTATAGCAAGTGCATGGATATATAGTAGCATAGAATCAACAAATTCTTACCAATCCCATGAGGACTCTTTTGATCAATGGAGTTAATTAAAATATAGGTTATCCTACTCCAACCTAGCTAAGAATTCAAGAGAAGAGAAAAAAATCTATCTAAAACTAATGATGAGGAAATAGAGAGGAATTAAAGACATAGTGCAAGTAAATGAAGGAAAGAAACAAGGAACTAACTAACTAAGAAGTAGCCATTAAGCTAAATTACCAAACTAAGAAATAAGAAAGTTAACCCTAATTAAGAAAGCAATTAAGTAAACTAGGAAACTATCTAGAACAATAATAACTAAGAATTAAAGTAAGGAAACAAATTAACTATAAAAGAAAGGATTTGCTACATAAGCACTAAAAGAAAGAAAGTAAAAGTCTATTAAATCTAGGCTTAAATTTCACTATAGGGCTCTCATGTTATGTCACTCAACAAGAGGTTGTACACTTCTATTCAACCCAAAATACACTAAAGTTACGACCAAGATTTTCTCATTTTTACCCAGACATGCCACAACCCAAAACAAATCCCATCTAATGATTCTTAGGAATGAAGTATTAGGACAGCTAAGAAAAGAGGAGCCCAACACCATTCCTAAACAGCATTACCCTAAGAATGAAAGGAGATTATAGAATGGAAGTACAAAAAGTTATGGTTTTTTCCTTAAGATAGAAACTCTAAAAGGAGGCAAGCTTCAAGGAGTTTGAAAGGGGGGAATAAGACTTCATTCATCTTTAAAGAAGGGTGACCATAGAAGAGGCTTCCTACCTTAAACATGAAATAGAATAAAAAGAAAAGAAAGGAGAGACAGTGACCTTTAGCTTAAGACTCACCAATTCTAGTCTTAGAAGATGAAGCAAGAGATAGGTACATGGTGTAATCCTACCCTTCAACATGAACCCCTTAGCTAGAGATCTAGGTGGCTTTATGGATGGATTTGAATGTTTTCTCAACCTCATCTTACAATTTAGAAAGTCCCCTTAACACCATAAAAAGATAAAAGGTTTCTTCCCTTTTCCTTATTCCAAGTCCAAAAAAGAAAATAGAAAGAAGAGATAAAAGAATGACACATGAACTAACTAAGCATGGTCCAAAATGGTAGCTCAATGAATTAAGCTCTCATGTACGCAGGATCCAGGGAAGGGGCGGACTAGAAAAGTCAATAGTATGCAGCCTTACCTTACATAACAAGAGGTTATTTCCACCCCTTGAACCCGTGACCTCAAGATCACATGACAAGAACTAAACATGGCCTATGCATGCAAAATTAGTAAATGAGTAAATTTCATGAAAATGAAAAGCGAAGGATAAGAGAGATGGAAATATGGTAAAATGGTGTGTGTGAAAGTGAAGGGATGTGAGAGTGAGAGATGGGAGTGGAGAGATGGGAGTGGAGGATGGATGGGAGTAAAATGGTGTGTGTGTGTGTGTGTGTGTGTGTGTGTGTGTGTGTGTGTGTGTGTGTGTGTGTGTGTGTGTGTGTGTGTGTGTGTGTGTGTGTGTGTGTGTGTGTGTGTGTGTGTGTGTGTGTGACGTGTACATACAACCCTAAGCTATTATGCATACAGACTAAGTATGTGATGTATGGAAAACCTAAGAAACTAACATGCTTGTAACTCCTAATGCAATCCTACAATAAATGCAAGGAAAATAGAAAGTCTAATTAAGGATAAACATGAGTTTCTAAAATTAGAAAGTGACACGCTTCTAAATTAGGAAGTGCTAAATCAAAGAATCTAAGATGCAATTCATGTCTAAAATGGTAGCAAAGTGACCCTAATAAAGATGATAAATTAACAAAAGATGAAAAGAAAGAACCACCTAAGATCTAAGCATGATATTCTAAGATTAGAAACTGCCCTACTTCTAAATTAGAGAAGTGCTAAAACAAGAAAAACTAAAATGATGAAGACATTCTAAACTACAACAATGATTTATGATGCTTATTTTGTGATAACCAAAGTGTAAAATGCATGCAAACCTAGTGCTATGCATGTACTCCTAAAATTAGAAATTATCTAAAATAGAAACTATGATGCATATAATTAGAAAGTGCTAAAATCTACAAAACTAAATAATGAATGGATGCTAGGCTATGGACTAAGTGTATGATGCTTTACAAAACTAAACATGCAAGCTTCCATGCATGCAAAACCTATCTAGATAAGTTCCATACATTTACTATCTAGAAGGTGGTAGGCATGAATGAAAAGGGTGATGGATCATGAATGTGATACCTAAGGTGGTTCTAAGATGCAGACTAGATCTAAGATAATCCTAGTATGGAATACAAAGATAAACTAAAGATGCTTGCAATCTTAGATAATGCATTTAAGAGAATGGGGATGGAAGATAAAGAAAATAAAAAAGTAAGAAAGGAATTGGAATAGGTTGAGACCCTACCTTTATCTCCAAAGGATTTTAACATTGATGCTTGAAGGGAGCTTGGGTGAGTATGATTTTCCTCCCTCTGTTCTCCTAGCTTTAGCTTTGAAGTTTGGGGAAAGTTGAAAGATAAAAATTCCATTCATAACACCCCTATTTATATATTTTTAGAGTGGGACTCATGGGGCATGAATGGTTGAGATCCAGCCATGCTTAGTTAGAAAGCAATGAAGGGCTAGATGGAGGCATGATTTTCATATTGGAGTATGGGAATGGAAGATGGAAAGGAATAAGAGAGAATAAGAAAGGGGAAAGGCTAATGGAGGAAAGAGAATAAGTGGGAAAGGAAAGAGCTAGAAAGGAAACACAAAGAGAAGGAAAGTAGGTGGAGCAAATATAGAGGAGTTTCAAAATTAGAAATTTCAAGGGAGCATGGAATCCATATGAGTGTGTGTGTCTGTGTGTTGTCTTAGAAACCTTAAGATGCATGTGAAATATAGGAAGAGGGTAGTGGTTCAGATCTTCCTTTCCTTAGGGTTTTGGTTTGACATTTTAGCATGAAAAAGGTGGCTAGGTTTTTGTAACTTTTCTTTACTTCATTTCTAGCCATTAAATCATGCTTACCATTTCGTTAATGTATGGGATCTATTTAGGAAATGTAGATCTTCCATAAGCTTCATTTTCTCTCTACTGTTGGATTGGATTACCCTAGAGTGAATGGCCTTAATTTATTAGGAATTTCCTTCATCTATATTATGTGGGACCAACTATGTTTCACCATCTTTGCATGGATAAGACATCCAACCATTGGATGATCTTATTCATTTAGTTGAGTAGGAGAGAGAAAGTAAGCAAAAAGTCTTCGTGTGGGTCCCATTCTTCTTTCATTTCTGAGAAGTTTTTGTTGCATATGATCCCATTGTATGTCCCATAAGCTTCCTAAGGTGGTGAAATGCATGCATGAGGAGTTTTCCATATTTTCACCTTCATTTGAGTAGGAGTTGTGCAAGGGGTTTCTAACTGCTCTAACTTTGACAATGACACCTAATGATCATTTTGAATCTCCAAGAGTTCATTTTAGAATGTAGCTTGGAAGGTCAAATTACTCTTTCAAGGGGTAAAATTATCAATTTTGTGTATTTTTTTTTATTTGTATCATGGACCTACAAAATAGAGATCAAACCTAATTAGTGATAATTAAGTGATTTCTGAGGTTAAAATCTACTAAAGATAAGAGGTATGTATATATTATTTCTATATATATATATATATATATATATTAGTGATGATCTTGGAGAGTGTGGATGCTTTATTTTTCTTTCTAAGTAAAATGGCCCAACTTGTGGCGCTGTTTATTTTACATAGATAGGATATTATGACGCTACCATGCAGGGTTATGCAAATGCAACAAGATTGTGTAGTTGCATGTTTCTTATGCAAATCCCTATTTGACATATTCCTTTCCAATAGTACTTGGGACACCCATCTAGTGGTCATGTGATGGCACCATGTGGGTGATGCAATTGAATGCTATGATGATAGAAATCATTCTAGACTATTTTCTACAATCCATGAGGTGTTCCAATCATTTTTTTGGACATGGACCACGTTCTTTGTGCCCAAATTATTGATCTTAAGCTTATAAATGACCCACCTTCCATGTGGAACTCATTCCATCTTATCCCATGGCTTACACTACGGATGATTTCCCTTTCTATGTTCTTTAAGGCTATTTAAACGACTATTCAGAGCTATACGTGATAAAATTTAGTGTTTATGGTTGAAGTATGGCCAGTCATTACTTGATCTTTAAGTGGGCAGGGACTTTATGAGAGCCAACTGCAACTTTAGGATTGTGATACTAGAGTCTTTAAGTTTCCTTTTAGTGAAATTAGCCCCTTGGTCGAAGATTTTTTACCCTTTTGGAGGTGAGATGGTGGGGTCCCTTGGCAAAGTTTCTTATGGACTAGTCCTTGGAAAAGATGTTAGTAACTTTTCTTGACATTTTCCCTAAAAAGGTTGAATAGTTCTTGAGAGTTCAACATCTTAGTGTAACCAAAATTATTTTTTCATAATCATTCTACTCATGATATTTACTCCCTTACATTGACAAAGCTTTCCTCCTTTGTTGATGTCTTGCCTTCTTCTTTTTTACATTGAGGGAGGTATAATTGTATGTCTAGCTAACCAGAGCAGTCGAGGGTGACCAAAAAAGAGGGATGCTTTCGACCTTGGTGCATGTTGGCACCCTTGATAACATGGATGACTTTGTGGCCAAGGATTGTGAAATACTTTGTGGAAGCCTGATTCTATTATGTGGGAGCACCTAGAAATGGTGTCTCTTTTGAATCCTAGGGGCCATCACCTTAATGATGAAGGGCTTGATCATCCTCTTCCCTATTGCTTTGATACCCTTTATGAGTGAGAATAATAGCTAGACTCCCTTACTTGGAATGAAGTTTACAATGCTCTTAATACATGCACCATGTGACCTTTCACTAACATCCAGGGGCCAACAATCATGATATTGCCCTCTTTTGCAGAGTGGCTACACAGCTTTGCTATTTCTAGTAGGAAAATGCGTTGTGACAGTTAGAGTTCTGCGAACTCTTATAACTGGCCCACCGCTTACAAATACATCATGGATGGCCAATCTCCATATCCTATCACCCAATTCTTCTAGAAGTTCCCCTACCATTTATTTTTATGGGCTTTGCTATACTTCCCTTTGTTGTCTCAATTGACACCATCGTCAAATGAGAATTCCTCAAATGGTTCTGAATGACTTAGACCTTCCTGTTGCATACCTTTTAACTAGTGCTTGCATCATCAATTTGGTTGACGCTTGCCTAGATCCAGATACCATTAAGATGAATGATAATGGTGACTTGTCGTATGTTAAAATTAAGGAAGATTACCTGAATTGGCCATCTAATCTTTATCATTACTACCCTTGAAGAACCTCATCCTTTTTCTACTTTTCATTTTGAAAGAATTTAAGGATCTTGAGTATGCCTTTGCCATTATTAGTGAAGTGAAAATTTTAATGTATAAGTAGTTGTAGCATTTAGTCATGAACAGAATGTCAAAGAACATTATCTCAGAGGCCGATGTGATCTATCTCATCTTTTCCACCACCTTAAAGATCAAGGTTGCTCTCCTTGTCTTCTCCACAACCTAGAGCTTAGAGGTGCTCTACTTGTCTTTCCTGCTACCCCAGAGCTTAGTCATGTTCTCCTTACCTTTTCCACCATTGCAGTACTTGGTGGTGCTGTACATGTCTTTTCCACCATCCCAGAGCTTAGTGGTGCTCTAGTTGTCTTTTCCACAACCTTAGAGGACTAAGCTCTTGCCAATTATGTTTGTTGAATTCAAGCATGCCACTCTTTCTTCTTCTTCTTCTTCTTCTTCTTCTTCTTCTTCTTCTTCTTCTTCTTCTTCTTCTTCTTCTTCTTTTAAGACCATACATAAAACATAGTTTTCCTACATACCCATTTTAATGAGATCAAATCTAATGTAGTTTTGGACTTTGGATTTTGTTACCCATTATTTCATTATCTTGTTGAGGGTCCGTAGCTCTATCAATCCAATGCCATCCATCTTCTATAATCTTATGGCTTCTCTAGTCATAATCCACTTGATCAATAATGGTCCTTCCCAATTTTCATGGAACTTGCCCCTAGGGTTGTGGATGAAAAGCTTCTTTGCCTGAGTACCAAGTCCCCTTCACGAAGAGATCAAGAATGAAGTTGCTTGTTGAAAGCCTTAACTACTTAGCAATGATATCCTTGTATGTGACATTTAGCTTGAGACCTTTGCTCATCTAAGAGGAGCAAATCTTCTTATTGAAGTTTAATTCTCTCTTCCTCTATCAATTCTTCTTCAAGCGACACTCACTATGAGGGAACTTCCAACTCTACTAGAAGGGTAGCTTCTATTCCATAGACAATAGAAAATAAAGTTGCTTTTGTTGAGGATCTAGCAACCATTCGGTATGAATACAGTGCCTATGTCAGCTTCTTCGACCAGTCCTTTCTGCTTTTGATCATTTACTATAATGTTCTTTAGGTTCTTATTGGTTGCCTCTATTGTTCCATTCAATTGTGAATGATGTGGTGGACATAGAGGTCCCCTATACTAAATTCTACACATAGTGTGGTTAATTCTTTCTTGAAGTGGGATCCACGATGAGTGATGATTTCATGAGGTATTCCATATTAGTATATGATATTGGTTCGAATAAATCTGGCTACATGTTCAATGATAACTTCTTTGAATGATTCTATGTCAATCCATTTAGAAAATTAGTCAATTGAGACTAGTATGAACTACTACTTTGTGGACAATGATGGAGCAATTTTTCCTATTACATCGAGACCCCAAGTAGAAAAGGTCCAAGAAGATGACATCACATTTAGCTTTGATAGAGAGAAATGGTCCAGGTCTACATGCATCTAACACTTTCAACATCTCTTCATGTGCTCTTTGATATATATAGAAATATTACATACATAATGTTGAGGTACTCAATATTGTTTTTTAAAAACCCTAATTTTTGCATTGTTTTAGTGCATTAGATTGATCAATTTTACTCTTATATGATGGATCCACACTAAAACCATAATCAGGTGTATTTTTAGCGTTAAATCACCATGTGAAGGTAATTATGTTTAAAACTATTAGCAAAGTAATACTAATTAGGATTTTTCTATTTACAGATTATATGTTGAGATCTAAGAGGAGAGATCAAGCCAATCAACATTTTATCTCGCAGATCAAGTTTAAATGTAAATGGACGGCTCAGATCAATCTAATTTTGATTAACCATATCAATTAAAAATGTAGAACCCCAAGTCTTTGAGGATCATTCCATCTATTTTACCAACAATTTCCTGCAAGCCTAGATGACTCACACTATGGTGTGAAAGTGAAACATCATACTGGGTCCCACTCGCTGCTTCAATCTTACATACATCAAGGTCCCACAAGGTTGGAATGTATAACATATGGATGCTAAGGAGTGTATATGATCACATGAGATGATAAGGGATCTCACATGAAAGGTTCCTCAAGTGGAGATCAATTAAAAGCCAAGTAAGTGGATGAATGGATGGATGAAGGGTGGAGATCTTAAGGAAGATACTCTATATTATAGCCACATGTCACAAGGACAGTCGCTACCTGAGAAGCAAGCTAACTGCTTAACTTTTGTAAATAAGAGGGAGCTACTAATGCTATTGAGAGAAATCATCGAGACCCATTCCACTTTCATCAATCCACGTCATGATTGGAGGACAAAGCCAACGGAATGTTAATGGGGGCTCAAGAAGATAGGCAGTAGTTGTTAATATTAGCTTGTCCTCACTCAATATATAAAGTGGAGAGGAGAGAGGATCAAAGAGAGTGGGGAGCAAGAAGAAAGGAGAGGTGGAAAAAAAACTCTACTCTCTCTTTCATCCATTAGGTAGTAATCCATTATTTTTATTGATTTTCATACAAGGACCGCTTACTAATTTGCTCCACCCACTACTATTGTCATTCTAAGAGCTTAAATTTGGAGAATAAGAAGGTAGAAACTAGTTTTTAGCCTCCCCTAGAAAGATTCCCATTGGTAGAGATCAAGAAAGTAGGGTGAGAACCAAGTTTCTCAACCTTGTTTCATTACTGCCACCCCTATAAGTGTGTAGTAACAGAGACTTGATTTCGCCCTTGTAAGACATTGGCTTGGTATTGATCAATGATCAAAACCTTTGATAATGCTCTCATCTCACCCACTAAGAAGTGGAGCAAATTTTTTGTAAGGAGAATCAAAGTAGAGCAAGATATTTTCACCTCTATCTCCTTTTACCATTATTATCAATAGGAAAAGGAGACCTATAGTTTTCTTAACCATTAGTCATTTTATGAATAATTTTTTAACGATTGAAACCATTGGAAATGTTCTTCTAAGCCATAGGAAGAAGGTCTCATTGGTTTCTAGTAATTTCATTGAGTTTTCGGTGAGATTTTACAAAGAAGACATTAAGTGGCATTGTAAGTGGCTGTGATGAATCCACAATATTGCTAATCAAATATCCCCATAGATGACCATTTTATGTGAGATATAACTGTAAGGATGGATTCACTAATATGTAGATATGATAAGTACCCAATCATCACATGCTCATTGGTTTGTGTAGATAGTAACAGGGACTGTTATTATGTGTAATGAATTAGCCATATTTCTAATTGAATATCAACATATGTGTAGGTTTTATTCAATCTCTAATGATACCAGTGGATTCTTTAACATTCAATTATGCAAGATGCAAAATTTCAAACAAAATTTTGACTTTTAAGGTGGTGAAATCATTGGCCGAAATACCCTTGTTCATCATGATCATTGGTTGTACCTAGAAAATTTTCTCCAACAGTTGGTTCCTAGTGACACTCTCTTTTGATTTATGTAAATGTTTATCTCATTTAATTCTGATATGATTTTAATGTGTAATACCTATCTTCCTAGGTTTCCACTTCCTAAATCCTCCTTCCTACTTTCCACTTCTTAATTTTTCTTACCTTATCCGACCACCTTTCCGTCATTCTTATATTATCTTATCTTATCATATCTTCTTTCCCTTCAAATCCCCACTTTCCTAATCTCATATTATCCCATTCTCTTTCTCTCCCTTGTCTTATCTCACCTTCTAAATCTATCTATTTCCACTTTCCACTCACCCTCCTAGATGCCTTATCTTAACCAAACTCTTTCCAAACCTCTATCTTATCTTCTATTCCTCATTAAGACTCTTTTAGAAGTGCCCAAAATCTATAAACACTAATGGAATTAAATTCCTAGGGTGGAGGCGCCTCATCCTAGCAAGCCTTTCACGCCGCCTTCCTTAGGTGCTCCTCTTCAAGCTTCAACACTCCCACCTTGGCTGATCCTTCAAGCTGCTCCAAGCCTCCTTCAAATTCAGAAATCCATTTTTTTTGTTTGCACTACTTTTCAAGGTTGGTTTTCATGCTTCTTTTCCTCTCTTGTTGCTTTCTTTACTTCTTTTTCTAGGTACATCTTTCTTTCCTTGTCTTTCCTTTGAGTTTAGCCTTCTAAGTTCTTGGTTTTCTTGCTTAATTCTTCAAGATTCAGGTTAACTTTTCTTTGGTAGTGACAGCTAAGAAAAATAGTAGCTTGAATCCCTTTTGTCTCCCTCTTATTGTTCTCTTGTTCATTGTTTTGATAACCTTTTTTTCCCTTGACTATTTGCTTGTTCTTTGCTTTTTTCCTCATCTTTCTATTTGATTTTGTCTCTTGAATTCATATGCATGATATCTGATATAAATGGTATCATTGGAGTATGTTTACTCTTTGATTTCAATTTGAGATCTTACTCAAGAAGAGTGCACAATTTCCAGCCTTGTTCTCTATGTACATGTGCACCACTTCTTGATGTAATTTCAAGTCAATTAATAAACTTATTTCATGAGTGTGGTTACTGTTTAATTTAGTATTAAAGTACTTCAATTCTTGAGTGTTATCTTCCATGAAAAGTGCTTCTTAAGTTTCTTTCCATGCCTTGCTTAATTTGAGTTTCACACACACCTCATTGGAAGAATTTTTCAGCTCAGGTTTCATGTGCAAAATCCAACAGTCCATGCACTTTGTTTGCTTAAAATCTTTGGAGCCCAATTAGATTTTTATGTTTTTTATTTATTCTTTGATTAGTTTCATCAGCATAAGCTTTTGATCTTTGCAACTCAGCAAAATTTCTAATCCATGAACCATGTACATGACTTCGAGGTCCATGTGCATGGTGATTGGGTAAATTCCCCCTAAGTGTTGCTTACATCATTGTTTAATCATAGTTTAGCATTATTTGCTTAGTTATTTTCTTCTTAGATTAGTCTAATTAGTTTTCAAATTTGGTCTTAGAAAGTTCTATCTTTAGTAAGTTTCTAAATTTAGTTTTAGGAAAGTGTTAATTTAGGAAAGTTTCAATTTTTGCAAGTTTCCTTAGAATAAGTTTCCTAGATTCATTCATTCTAGATTTGCATTACTTTCTTTGATTGAATTCATGTTAGTTAGGAAAGTTATTAATTCCATTAAAAAAAATTATTTTTAGAAAGTTTTCTTTAGTTCATGGTTCTAATTTTATGCATGTTTCCTATTTTATGTTGTTTAAATTCCTAGTTTAATCAAAACCCTCTTTCTTTAGCTAAGATATGCAACTTAAATAAGATCCAATAAATTGAAATTTTTGTGAGATTTCTCATGGAATCAGCTTCTCTCGTGTGCAAATTACTACATGATTCACGCGCTTATGTGTAATTTTAAAGCTACACCAATATGTGAACTCGAAGTGCAAAAAGTTGGTGGAGGAAGACCTCAAATTATTATAGAAAGTTGAATGGGGAAAGCACGTTACTTTGGAGGAGCAATAGTTAACTAGCAACCATAAGAAATAAAAACAAAGACTAGAATCATGGAAAGGGATTTTATTTGAAACATTCTTTTAAATATAATACATAACATGAAAGAAGGAGAAAATTTTCAAAAAAAGATAGATTATTATATTTTGGGTTTTTGGAAAAAAAAAAAAACCTATTTTTATTTAAGTTTAACAACAATACCCTAAATTACTTTTAAATTTTTACATATTCCAATTTTGCAATTAGTAACAATTGCACTAAATTATGGAAATGTGATTAACTCTATTAGAAAGGTGCTGAGTTGATGCACATGGATCACATCCAAATGAGAGAGAATGTTATGACAGGTACCAATCAAAATCATCTTCATGAGCTTTGTCAACTCTCCAATTCACTTCCAGTGACTGAACTCGTTAGCAACCCTCTACACTTGTGACATATCGTAACTACTAAGATCTAATGGCAGGAAGGGCAAGAAGAGTGGGAGTTGATTCATGCATCGATTGAAGAAATGTGGACTCTATGACTACACTATAAATATACGGATCTCATCCCCTTGTGCAAATTTTGTCAAGCTAATGACATAATTGACAAGTTTTCCATTGAAAGTTGTTGATTCAATGGATTTGAGTTTTGGAAGAGATTAGAGGACTTTTTTTTTTTTCAAGCCTTTGTTTAGTGGAACTAGTGCCAGTTGATTGTTGGTTCAGATGGAAGATCATTGGATCCAAGCATAACGAGTTACCAGAGCGAGTTCAATGATGAAAATTTGGGCATAGAGGAGCGTAGCTAGGATTAGGACAATGTTGGAACTGAAGGTGGAGTTATCGGAGGTGATGACATCACCTTACTAGTGCTCTAGAGATATCTCATTGCATGAGATTTAGATAGAGAGATAGGCACTAGACAGAGAATTAGAAGTTTAGAGAGAGAAGGTTTGGTGGATTTTAAAGGGTTGTGAGTTCAAGTTCAATGCTACTTGTAGAAATTTTGTAATTTTTATTTCTTATCAGATATGGTCTAGATGGTCTTCCTTTGCCAAAAATTCTTATAGGTTTCTTATTGAAGTGGGAGATCAAGGAGAGAAAGTCAAATTTGATAAGAAAGTTTTTGGAAATTAAGGAGAGATTTATACATACAAAATGGAAGAAAGAGAAAATTATCCTTCTCCCTCTTTGAAAATCGAACTTCAGGAGAGTTTAAAAAAAAAAAAAAAAAAAAAGTCAAAGGGAGGTGAAACTTTCTCCCTCACTTTCTTTTGTTGGGAAATGGAGAATCAAAGGGAGAGAAAATTGAATTTTGAGAAGAGGTTTGTGTTTCTCTCATTCTTTTTTCTTTTTCCTTTCTTTTTTTTGAAATTGAAAATCAAAGAGGGAGAAAATTCTTTGATTGATTTTTGAAAGATTTTGGATTTTGAGGATTGGAAAAGGAACTTTTTCTCTTGAGAAGTTAGGATGATGGAAGTGACTCATTTTGATTTTCTAGTGTTGAATCCGAACATAAGAGAGCATGTACCAAAAAAATCATGATGTGTGTCCTAAACCATTGTGGACATCCAAAGGATTCTATGGTTAATTACATGCACATGAACTTCATAAGAGGTATGCAAGGCTTATGGCTTAGGTTTCCTTAGTAATGGCTTTATTAATATACCTAATGGATTGTGGACTGAGGGTCACTTAGGAGCCATTCGTCAGTGGTATGTGGTTACTTCCTCTTTGATACATTGAAAGTGCAAGTTAAGAGTTGGCTTTTCATTCACCTCCCTATTATACCGTAATGTAAAATAGGGGCTTAATTAAGCAACTATTAAGTTTGTAGCACAAGGGTATACAAAACATGAATCCCATGAATATGCAATCTATGAGTGAAATGTGTGTGAGGAAATTGTGTTTTCAACATCTATTTGTGAGTGTGAACAAGACATAAATCAAATAACTTACTTTATTTGTTGGTTTATCTTCTCCTAAACATTAATTTTAAGTTCTTAATCTTATGAAAGGAAAATTAAAACTATAGGACATCCCTAGTGGAGTCACCAAAAAAGTTGTAAGCCACAAGCATTGTTTAGATGCACCTTGGTTCACAAGAAGGGTGTTTTATGTTGTCCTAAGTTATAAGTTGTGATTTTGTTCAAAGTGGTGATAAGATGTGGTTTATGAAATTCATGTATTTCATTTATCTTTGATTAGTCTTGTAATGTAGGAGAAACTAAAGTTTTTTTTTCTGATAATTTTATTGAGTCTCTAACCTACATGTGAACAAAGCAAATTATGTGAGTGAGTCACCACCAAAAGTGCATAGGGCCTTTAGTCCATAGTGACTCAAATGAGTCCATTAGACAAAAGATTTAAGTTTGAAATCACCAAGAACTAAAGTGGTAACAAGTATAAGTAAACCAAAACCGCCTTGTTCTTCTTAGTTTAACAGCCTAATTAGTTTTTGTCCTTAAGTAATTTAAGAACCTAGAATTAATGCTCAAAAAATAAGCAACTCCTAAAGTAAGTCATTTATCAAATCCAAACTTCAATCATAAAAAGAAACATGCAATGCTTATCTATGATTTCAATGTATGAATGCATTAGAAACATCATACTAATACATGAACTAGAAACATTCAAGTTTTTGCTAGAAATATGTGGTGGAATCTAGAAAATAAGTTAGGGACATGTAATGGAAGCTAATTTAAGAACTAGGCACTCGACATTCATACTAAAATGAAGACTAGAAACATGTAATGTGACAACCACTAATATAGGAAATAGGACTACATAATAGAAACATAAACCTAAAGAGATTGGAACATGACAAAGCATATAAAGGATTCATTTACCACGAGAATGCGCTTTTGGAAACTATAACAAGAATTATAATCTTAATAAGACAATATATTGGAAATCATGAGATTGAGGGCTAGAAACATAGAATGAGAGAAACTTTCTATGGAATTTTTGAAGACTAGAAGCATACAAATGAAACTTGGAAGGAAACAATGAATTG
Organism: Warburgia ugandensis; assembly: GCA_035236585.1. Classification (NCBI taxonomy): domain Eukaryota; kingdom Viridiplantae; phylum Streptophyta; class Magnoliopsida; order Canellales; family Canellaceae; genus Warburgia; species Warburgia ugandensis. The sequence continues at coordinate 58,967,030 of CP141128.1, forward strand.
AATTAGAGACATTCATTGAACTAGAACATAGAACAAACATGATATATGCACATTATAAATGCTAGAAGTTATGACTAAAACTAAGAAATGGAATGATGAACGCTTGAATGTAAAAGCAAGATGAATGCTTGAAATTAGAAATATGATGGATGCTTTGAACTAAAAGCATTATAGATACTAGAAATTAGAACATGAAGAATGCAAGAAATAAATGCTATAAACATGAAACTAATGCATTCTTCCTAATATAGGTAGGAATATATGATAGGACACTTAGGCAAGGAGAGAGAGAGGACATGTTAGTTCTTGAAAGAAGCTAGTTCTCGTCAAAACTGATGGAAGATGGTTCTTTCAACCTTAAACATTTGAAGTAATACAAAAACAAAAAGATACAAAATCAAGTTGTCATATAGGAAGAGATTGCCATTACATGCATCATGCTAGACTCCTATTTAGAAGCTTTTTTCTTTTAGAGTGCCTCTTTCAAAGAGAACACCATGAGAATGGATCTTTCTTTGGTGCTACACTCTTCAAAAACACTTAAATTCAAGTAAATGGAAAAGTTGTAGTGAACCCTAGAGGACCTCTTTAGTAATTCAAGATTCCTCATCCTTGAGCTTCAACTTTTATAAAACAAAACCATTAGCAAGAGTCCTAAAACTTTGTATTACTCCCATAGGGATACTAAGAGTTCTCATCCTTGGATCCTAACTTTCAACAGAAAGAGAATAGGAAAAATGAAGAACAAGATTTCTAAACTAAAGAAACTAGTTTATGAAAATTAGATTGAGAAGATCAAACACTTCCGTCTGGGGTTAAGAATTCATCTTTCTTTCAGCAGAGAAATAGAGATTCTAATAGTTATCATCTTTTGAATGAAAGAGAAAATTCATGCGCCCAATTTAGAGAACATAATGGGGATTTCATCAAAAAACCTCTACAAATTTCATCATAGAGAGATTCTAATAAGAAGCCCCAATTTGCTCTCTAAATATAAGGAAGAGAATTGAAATATAGTATAAAGGGGTTTTCTCTTCCAGGGGATTGAATTAAATTTTCTAAGATATAGATTCAACTATTCCCTATAAAATTCAACTCTTGGGCCCAATATAGTATAGGAATTAAGATTCTGTCTTTGGGGAGAGCTATAAAAATTCCACTATAGTTTTCCAAGTTAAGATCCTTTCTCCTATTCTACATGTAAGAGAAACCCAAATAGAAGAGAGAGAGAGAGAGAGAGAGAGAGAGAGAGAGAGAGAGAGAGAGAGAGAGAGAGAGAGAGAGAGAGAGAGAGAGAGAGAGAGAGAGAGAGAGAGAGAGAGAGAGAGAGAGAGAGAGAGAGAGAGAGAGAGAGAAGCTTATGCAAAGATGATATATAGAGCATTAACTATTCTTGGATTTCTTCTCTACTCCAAATGTTATAAGAACCCTCCTATATTATAGAGGTCAGGGGTGGCACAAATGGTACATCCTTGCATAATCAAGGGCAAGCTCAAAAGCTTGATTTTATTTTATTTTAGATTTTGTTACCCAAGTTCATGATTGTGATATTTTGGGTATCAAACCTTCACAATCATGTAGATTGCCTAATCATCATGCAATAACAAAAAATTTAGGATAATGAAGTGGTGGCATTCTTAGTTTATAATAGTAAAGTCTAGGTAGTCTCTTTCTAGAAAAAATTATTAGAAAATTATCGATGTATTTAGATTTTAAAAAATAAAAGCTCAGATCTTTTCTAGGTGAACTTATGATTATGAAGTTGTACTTCATGATTGTCGAGTATAATGAGCATAGACTTTTTCACTAATAGCAACGAGAAAGGAGGACAAACCCCACAATCGTGAAGCATGCGGGATTTTTCCTTGAAAACTTAATTTTTTATGATGTTAGTGCAAACTTTGAAAAATTTTGGGCCACTTTGAAACTTTTTTTAATTGTGCTTATGCATGATTGTATAACATCCATGCTTCATGTGTGACATAAGTGTGGGCCTTAGAAATCATTAAGTATACAAAATTTAGTGTCTAGCTAACATCCAATTCAACATTAATTTAACTATAAAAGATGGTATATGGCAAAGATCAATCATAACATTCAATTAAACATCCATTAGAAAAAAATACTACATCTACACTGCTAGTCCTTATTTGACCAACACATGTAGCATTGCTATGAAACATATGGCAAATATTCCAATCACACATACAAAGACAAGAACATAAGGAATTTGTTTGTATAATCCACATCACCTAAACCCTCTCTCTTTTAGCTATACTTGAATACATTCCTCTTTCAAGGTCTCTTCTGTTAACTGCAACTACGGTATGGATTCCCTTTCATACACAGAATCATCCCTTCGAATGTTATATCCAATATTTTTAAACCTTATTTCACATAATTATAAATCAAGATGAAATGAGAAAATAGGATTTTTAGTTTTTGAATTCTAAGAAATAAGCTTTTTATTGAAGCCAAATCAAGTGTCAAAATCCTAATATGTGCATTTCACTTGAAAAATGAAATCGAATAGCACTAAGAATGCCAAAATCAAAATTTAGATGAGGAAGTTACAAGATTTTGAATTGGAGGGGAATTTTAGTAATTTAGTGGGGCTCATTTACTCATTTTTAAAATAAAAAGGGCTAGAATAGGAGGGCCATTTTTTATAATGACAGACCTACCACACGTCATGCCCCATGTGTCCTCCTTCCCTATGGTGATGTAGGCAATCATGTCAGTGGTGGTGTGACGGAACACACCTCCGTCACGAGCCTCCTGGTGAAAATGCTAGACTGCTGATAATAAGAACTCCTCTCACTCCCTCTTCTATGCAAAATCTCTCTCTCTTTCTACCTCAAGTTCATCATTCTCATCTTTCTCCTCGCTAGCATCACTCGAGACAAGCCGACTAGCGAAGTATGTTCCCCACCCCTCAATTTCTCTCTTGTTCCTCTCTCTCTCCTCTGTCCACATTTCCCTTCCTTCTCTTTTCTCCTTTCCATTTTTTTTATTATTCTTTTCCTCTTTCCCTCTTCCCTTCTCTCTCCCACACACCATTCCTTTAGTGTTAGTAGTTTTACTTACCAATGGTTTATGACACCAAACAACCAAGAGGTGGCGGATTAAAGATCTAATACCAGCGTTTGATTCCCTATGAAGAGAAGATCAAAAGCCTCTAAAAAATTTCTTATTTGAGGAGATTTAATAGGTGATTGAATAAAATTCTCAAATCTAGTGACACTAGGTTTACTAGCAATATTACAATGTAAAACCCCATTTTTTGCCATCAATTGACTCTAAAATGACTCCAAACTTGACAGGGACATAGCTCACTACCCAATCTACAAACCATTTAAAAGAATTTGCAATTTGACATGAAAAAACATCATCGACGATGACTATACTAGTCACCTTCTTCGATGATGGCCAGTCATTGCCAACAAAATGGTATTTTGAGCTGAAAAACACGGTTCTCGGCTTTTTAAGTTTGATCTACATGATGGGAAGGTTAGATTTTTTATCAAGGATCATTTAACCTTCAATTTGAAACCAAACTTGATCTGAGATTTGCAACGTGTGATCTACAAGATCAACTATTCAATTACAAGATCATGATAATCAGAAGCTAAGTAGAAGTGATCTAACCACTAAAAATTCCAATTTTACTTATATCTATCATGATATACATAATAATAAATAATCCACAACCTAGAAGGGGCAGATCTAATTGTTGATTTATATTAAAATCTTGATTTGGAAAACCTGAGATGTAAATCTACCTAATGAGCTGCGATCAATGACTAATTGGAGTTCTATTAGATCTATAAAGCTCTGATCATCGACCTATAAGCTCATAGGACAGATCTAACTACACATCATGTTAGATTTCCAATATCAAAAGTCATATACAGTTAAAATAATTGAGAACTAATTATCTATCAATGAGTTGTAGGGATGACTTGTGTAGGAAACGACATTGAATGTGAAACAGATACCATATAGGTAATTTGATGAAGATAATTGCTGAATTCAATAAACAGCCTAAAGATTCAAGTATGAAAATTGTAGCAAAATCAAGTTCAGATTTATTCAGGGACAATGACTCAATGTGAATTCATAGATAGTTAGTAAAAATAAGAAAACTATTTATGTAATAACCCCAACTATTGTAATTGATTGAGAAAATCAATAAAGTTTGAGTTTCAGAAATTTCGGGCTGAAATATTAGGGTTATTTAGAATATACTTCTTATAAAAGTATAATCAAATAATAAGACATGTACAATTGAAATTAAACTTAGAAAATCCTTCAGAATGACTGTAAGCACGACAAATTCTGAATTCGGATGAAAAATCCTTAATTTTCTTCATTTCTTGGACAAAAGGGTAAAATAGTAATTTTACCCAAAAATCAAAATCTGAAACATAAAAATTTAGAATTTACTAATAAATACGAATCCAACACCACTAAGTACGCTCAATTTCGAGATCATGGGAATAAATCCTAATTTTTTTATATATAAAGGGCAAAATGGTCTTTTTACACCATGTGGGGCCCACAAGGGACCCAAAAACGAATCCTATGGCCAGTTCATATAAAATCATGGTTCAAACCATACCAGCTGGTCTTGGGGAAGTAGGTGGAGAATGGGAGAATCAAATGCTTATTTAATAATAAAAAATTAACCATCATTAATGTATATCATCACGAAAGAAGACCAAAATACCCATAAATACAACCCCAAAAATACTCCTAAAATTTTCACGAAATTGTTTTCACTCTCCTTGAAAAACTAGACCTAGATCCCTCCCCAAAAATCCCAAGAGATCTCTCTCTTTTCAATTTCTTTTTCTTTTTAGATTGGAACAAGAGACCTAAAATCAATTAGGCACTCTGTTCCAAATCTAATATCACCAATTTCACTATCCAAAACTTCCCACCATACCTTAGCTACAAAACCCCCAAAGAAATTTCAAGATCCAACGGTTCAAACAACGGCAATCACAAGAAAGGTGGATCTTGGGCCATATCTTCATCAAAAGAATATTTCTTTTAAATTGGACATATAACCAACGTTTTTTCTCCAATCAGGTAGGTGGAAATGCTTCTTGGACATGTTTACTACTGGTTTATGAAATTTTTATTTTACTGTAATTGCATTTTGGTAATAAAAAGGTAAAAATAAAGTAAACCACAGAAATTTTAATTTAGGACAATGGAGTTCTTAGATGAAAATTCTGACCACACCAATCAATCCAAAAGGATCCAAAACACCTAGGGTAGAAGTTTCACAAAGATCGTATAAGTTTTGGGCCCTCAATCGATAGAGGATTGATTGGACGGTCCAGAATGGACTGTCCGATCTCCTAATCGAACAGGGCCTAGGACGCATGCGTGACGCAGCGCAGAAAACATCGAACGCGGAAGCATTTCGCTCGTGTTGCGCATGGGATGTTGTCCCAAGCGAGACGACTGCACTTCCATAAAAAGGACGAGCGGACGCGCCCCCCTCCCGTCCTGGTTACAGGGGCGCGACGACGAGCGTTCCGCTCATCCCGTGCGCGTCGAGGGACGTCCCTAGAGGTAGCTTCATTATCGACTCTATGGGGACAGACCCGACGAGTGGGAGCATTCCACCCAACTCATTTCCACCTGAAAAATCTGGGCCTTCCATTCCTTGGGCCCAGATTAAATCTAGGCCCTAGGAATGACTGTGAACTTCCAGATCTAATTTCGGAGCCATCTGAACTCCAAATTGAGATCGGAAAGAAGCTATAGAAATCTTGAAACCTCTATTTTCTGATGAAATGATAAAATCTAGAAATTATGTAGTAAAACTTTCTGTATTAAAGAAACAAGTTTCCAATTACCAAGATCTTTAAGATCTGGGATGATCAGATCTTGGAGATATGTTTTAATAATGATAAAATATTGGAATGAAGTTATATAAATGGCTTATTTGGACAGATCTAAGAGATATTAAGGGATTTACCCACTATGGTAGAAAAACCTTAAAAATTACAAAGGGACCCACTTGATCAATAAGATCAAGTGTCATCAGATCCTTGAGATGGATGGAATGGATGTTGATATGATGAAATCCAAGGAAATCATGGATGGATTATGACAAAAATAGATCAATATGATCTTTGGACCTTAATAAAGAAAACCCCCTAAATATAACTAATACCCTTAATCAAAGGACAAGATCTAAGATCTAATGGTTGGATCATAAGTGAAGGTTTCTAAAAATGTTAATATAATTAGTTTCATTTTCTATTAATTGAAAATAGCATTTTAAATATGATTTATGTTATAGAGCATGATAGTGTAACTTTTAGACTTTAGCATGACATGTGATTATATTGTTATCATAGCGTGCTAGATTTAATTAGCTTAGGGGCACTTTAGTATGATTTCATGTCATTGTAACTTAGGACCATGCTAGAATTTCATATAAGATTATGCTATAGTATGAGATTATACCTAAGGTCCATGTCAGTTTAAATTGAGTTATTAAGGTATATTAGTTGGAAATCATGCTAGTGTAATTTTAAGTACCTTGTCTCATTATCATTAAGTGTTCAATTATGTAGTTTTATGCTTTGAATTTATAATTCATTTATGGTTAAATTTTATTAGTAGATCTACTTGTTATGAGATAAAGAGCATAAAACACTAAAAATGGGATTCTAATGAGAAAGTAGAGTTTTATGACACAAATAAGAATGGAGTACTTTGGACTTAATTAATAAGGGCTATAGTTAGTAGGACAATATAAGGATTATCAAATCCTTGGCCCAAACTAGGAGAATAATAAACCCCATGAATGACATTGTAAATATTCATGGACTTAATTAAAATCAATTACAAAGAGTACTTAGGGTCAACATGCTTATAAGAACCTTATGAAAGGTTGAGCTATGGTCACTCTAGTGAATGTGGAACATAGTGGTTAAGGGGGTTATCTAATAGAGCCTCACTCTTCCCCTACCTTCCATTGACGTTTGTGAGGTATAAACGCCTCCTTACGTGAGGATTCAAGTAACCACTTTGTGTTCACCCATTCAGCTAATAAGCCTTAGCCAATTGGAAATAAGAGGAGCAGCCTAGACTTAGGCTTAAATAAGTTACCTTCAACCAGCAAAACATTAACTGGTTGAATAATAATAGTAAGAGCATAAAAGGTTAGTAAATTACCTAACCCTAATAAAAACTGTAAGTAAGATAAGGATGATCAAACAAGATCCATTAGATCTTGGATGATCAAGAACAATAAGAATAAGAATATTATATTGTACTTAGTATGCATGTTTATTAGTATGCTTGTTCTAGTTCATTAGACTAGATAATCCAAACCCTTGATCAAAGATGATTCAAGGAAGAAAACCAAGATCATCCTCCTTAGGGATGATCTAATAACTGACCTTAGATCAAAGAAAAACTAGATGATAGAAGATCTAGGACCTTGATCTTTATCAACATGTGTAGATTGTCAATCAATGGATCTATGAAAGATCAAGATCAAGGAGATGGATACACTAAGACTTAGAGATAGAAAAATACTTAGATATGAATGATCTAAAGATCATTCTAAACATCAGATCTAGTGATCAATAGGATTGTTCAAAATTTATATATTGACAATATATATGGATGTACAGATTACATACATCAGTCAGGATCATGGAAGATTTGGGAAAAGAGATCACTCCTTAAAGGTAGGAGGATTTGATGAATGCATTTACATGGGATATACATGATTTAACTCATGACCTTATGTTGACAAGAGTAATGTTAATACTTGTATTAAATCCCTTAAAAACCTTATGATCCAACCAAACACATATAAGATAGTTAAAGACTAGACTATAAGTGAATAGGGAACTAAAAAATATTTCAGCCCTAAGTAAACAGATAGATGGTATGATATATATATATGAAATCTATTTTACATACAAGCTTGGAGGCTTGTGAGTTTGTTTTAATAGGCATAAGCCTAGGGGGATGCTATGCTAGAGGAGTTATAAGGGTTTGGCCACCCGCTCCTTGAAATTTGATGATATGATGATACCTTTCCCTATGAGAGGCTAAAAGTCAAGTGGGGGAAATTAAGGGAAGGCCACCACTGTGAAAGTCCTGTCCCCCCATATGGGCAGTGACATAATATTTTCCACCGTGGTATCAATGGTGAACAGGGCAGTTATCCGAGCGCGCTAATACGAATCAGACTACAGCATGGTAGCCCTTTTGATTATTTTGCACTATGATGCATATAAGAATAGGCATAGTGAAATGCCTTATGTTTTAGCATAATGAAATGCTAGGTAATTGTATATTACCAATATTTTCCAAGGAAAATTCCCTATGTAAGATTAGCTGAAATACTAAATTCTCATAATAGAGAGAATTGATCAGCTTAGTTGGGAATGATATTTAACTACTTTCATAAATTTAACTGATTTACCCATGTATAGTATGTACGTATATGGATGTACATAACTTACAAAGTAAAGAGTAGACACATGAATATATTTAGGAATAATGGGATTATGAAGTATTAGAATTACATTGTCAATTATTATGCTTCTTGAATCCCCTACCAAGCATTGCTTACTGAGATATTGTAAATGTTGCAATATCTCAGATACAGGGAAGGAGAGTTAGGAGCTGAAGACGATAGAAGACTTGAAGAGAATAATCTTCAAGGTATACTCTTGAAGACATGTATTTTACTTTGTTGAGAGTTTTATTGTATGGTGAGCTTAACTTTTGGATTATGTAATTTGGACAAGTATTGTAATAGATTTGGCTGTACTGTGAACCACTGGATGGATTCTGGAATTTAATAAAAGTATATTCCTTCAATGGAATTTTATTTTATACACAAATTGTACTTATGTTATGTATGAAGTGGTGACTTGGGTTTTCAAAACAAGTTCTAAAGAAAAGAATTTCCGCTGCTTTGTTTTGCGAAAAAATTTAACACTATTAAGGGCCCTGCCTTTCAAAATACATTACAAAACGTATTACAAAAACCCGGGTCGTCACAGTATACCCTTGTGAGAGTAAGGGAAAACGTAATCCTATGAGATTAACATAATTCTGAGAGTAAAGAATGTGGGTTTAAGATTATATCAATGGTGTTTTACGTTGATAACTCAAACATATATTAGATTTACTGAACTAATAATTCTGAATTTAGCCAAACTTGGATGCACTACATGGAACTTTGTGAGGAATAAATGTGATTCTTACAACAACAACCTAAGGATAATATAAGAGACTAGAAAATAACTACAGTAAATGAAGTCTTATGTAGTTAAGAAGATTAAGACATGAGCATGAACATGAACATGAACATTTTAATGGATGTAATCAACTGAAATCGAGCGATACTATAAGAAATTTGATGAAAGCATTGATACTAGAAGATTCCAATGATATTTTAGATGAGAATATTTGATATATGATGACAATTTGATTATGAATGTGCTCATAAGGTAGAGAACTGTAGTATAGAAGTGATAGATTAAGAATAAATTCAATAGATTTCTCGAGATATTATAAGGATTCAGTGAAAATACTGACATTTGAAGATTACTATGTTATTATTACAGATCCCAACATTATCTAGAAGTATCTGATTCATAGTGTCTTTAAACTAAAAGAGTGTATATAATGTCTATTAAGTACAACAAATTAAGTGGAGAGATTAATCTAAGTGGACCAAGAAGAAGGATTTTATTGTGAGGAAACATAAGCTGTAAGTAATCATATTTGGTGACATTGAATAGTTGAAGTAAGAAGATCATGGATTTAACATAGTTAAGGAAGATGGTCATAGATTAAGTTCAGACATCAAAGATGAAAGATCTTGAATTATTCTGCCAAATTGAAAGAAGAACCAATCAAATTTAAAATATTAAACAAGATCAAGTTAGTGAGTATAAGAGAAGTAAAACAAGTGAATAAAGTAGATTTTTGAAAGTGCTGGAGTGTTGAAACTAAGAATAGACAGTATGTTGCAAAGAATTACTAGAATTTCCATGAAAGAATTGTGTCCAATGAGGAAATAAACTCTAAAATTAGCTATACTGAAAAAATCTCTCAACGCAAGATGTTTATGTAATCAGAGAACCGTAAGAAAATGACTAAGTAAATTATTAAACTAGAATTTATCAAATCCATTGTTTTCCCTAGTGACACCAACCATTCTTCTCAATAAGAGGAAGAGTTGATAATACCTTGCATTACACTTAAGTACTTGAATGATATTTATTGTGAGGAAACATAAGCTGTAAGTAATCATATTTGGTGACATTGAATAGTTGAAGTAAGAAGATCATGGATTTAACATAGTTAAGGAAGATGGTCATAGATTAAGTTCAGACATCAAAGATGAAAGATCTTGAATTATTCTGCCAAATTGAAAGAAGAACCAATCAAATTTAAAATATTAAACAAGATCAAGTTAGTGAGTATAAGAGAAGTAAAACAAGTGAATAAAGTAGATTTTTGAAAGTGATGGAGTGTTGAAACTAAGAATAGACAGTATGTTGCAAAGAATTACTAGAATTTCCATGAAAGAATTGTGTCCAATGAGGAAATAAACTCTAAAATTAGCTATACTGAAAAAATCTCTCAACGCAAGATGTTTATGTAATCAGAGAACCGTAAGAAAATGACTAAGTAAATTATTAAACTAGAATTTATCAAATCCATTGTTTTCCCTAGTGACACCAACCATTCTTCTCAATAAGAGGAAGAGTTGATAATACCTTGCATTACACTTAAGTACTTGAATGATATTTATTGTGAGGAAACATAAGTCGTAAGTAATCATATTTGGTGACATTGAATAGTTGAAGTAAGAAGATCATGGATTTAACATAGTTAAGGAAGATGGTCATAGATTAAGTTCAGACATCAAAGATGAAAGATCTTGAATTATTCTGCCAAATTGAAAGAAGAACCAATCAAATTTAAAATATTAAACAAGATCAAGTTAGTGAGTATAAGAGAAGTAAAACAAGTGAATAAAGTAGATTTTTGAAAGTGATGGAGTGTTGAAACTAAGAATAGACAGTATGTTGCAAAGAATTACTAGAATTTCCATGAAAGAATTGTGTCCAATGAGGAAATAAACTCTAAAATTAGCTATACCGAAAAAAATCTCTCAACGCAAGATGTTTATGTAATCAGAGAACCGTAAGAAAATGACTAAGTAAATTATTAAACTAGAATTTATCAAATCCATTGTTTTCCCTAGTGACACCAACCATTCTTCTCAATAAGAGGAAGAGTTGATAATACCTTGCATTACACTTAAGTACTTGAATGATATTTATTGTGAGGAAACATAAGTCGTAAGTAATCATATTTGGTGACATTGAATAGTTGAAGTAAGAAGATCATGGATTTAACATAGTTAAGGAAGATGGTCATAGATTAAGTTCAGACATCAAAGATGAAAGATCTTGAATTATTCTGCCAAATTGAAAGAAGAACCAATCAAATTTAAAATATTAAACAAGATCAAGTTAGTGAGTATAAGAGAAGTAAAACAAGTGAATAAAGTAGATTTTTGAAAGTGATGGAGTGTTGAAACTAAGAATAGACAGTATGTTGCAAAGAATTACTAGAATTTCCATGAAAGAATTGTGTCCAATGAGGAAATAAACTCTAAAATTAGCTATACTGAAAAAATCTCTCAACGCAAGATGTTTATGTAATCGAGAGAACCGTAAGAAAATGACTAAGTAAATTATTAAACTAGAATTTATCAAATCCATTGTTTTCCTAGTGACACCAACCATTCTTCTCAATAAGAGGAAGAGTTGATAATACCTTGCATTACACTTAAGTACTTGAATGATATTTATTGTGAGGAAACATAAGCTGTAAGTAATCATATTTGGTGACATTGAATAGTTGAAGTAAGAAGATCATGGATTTAACATAGTTAAGGAAGATGGTCATAGATTAAGTCCAGACATCCAAGAGGAAAGATCTTGAATTATTCTCACAAATTGAAAGAAGAACCAATCAAATTTAAAATATTAAACAAGATCAAGTTAGTGAGTATAAGAGAAGTAAAACAAGTGAATAAAGTAGATTTTTGAAAGTGATGGAGTGTTGAAACTAAGAATAGACAAGATGTTGCAAAGAATTACTAGAATTTCCATGAAAGAATTGTGTCCAATGAGGAAATAAACTCTAAAATTAGCTATACCGAAAAAAATCTCTCAACGCAAGATGTTTATGTAATCGAGAACCGTAAGAAAATGACTAAGTAAATTATTAAACTAGAATTTATCAAATCCATTGTTTTCCCTAGTGACACCAACCATTCTTCTCAATAAGAGGAAGAGTTGATAATACCTTGCATTACACTTAAGTACTTGAATGATATTTATTGTGAGGAAACATAAGCTGTAAGTAATCATATTTGGTGACATTGAATAGTTGAAGTAAGAAGATCATGGATTTAACATAGTTAAGGAAGATGGTCATAGATTAAGTTCAGACATCAAAGATGAAAGATCTTGAATTATTCTGCCAAATTGAAAGAAGAACCAATCAAATTTAAAATATTAAACAAGATCAAGTTAGTGAGTATAAGAGAAGTAAAACAAGTGAATAAAGTAGATTTTTGAAAGTGATGGAGTGTTGAAACTAAGAATAGACAGTATGTTGCAAAGAATTACTAGAATTTCCATGAAAGAATTGTGTCCAATGAGGAAATAAACTCTAAAATTAGCTATACTGAAAAAAATCTCTCAACGCAAGATGTTTATGTAATCGAGAACCGTAAGAAAATGACTAAGTAAATTATTAAACTAGAATTTATCAAATCCATTGTTTTCCCTAGTGACACCAACCATTCTTCTCAATAAGAGGAAGAGTTGATAATACCTTGCATTACACTTAAGTACTTGAATGATATTTATTGTGAGGAAACATAAGCTGTAAGTAATCATATTTGGTGACATTGAATAGTTGAAGTAAGAAGATCATGGATTTAACATAGTTAAGGAAGATGGTCATAGATTAAGTTCAGACATCAAAGATGAAAGATCTTGAATTATTCTCGCAAATTGAAAGAAGAACCAATCAAATTTAAAATATTAAACAAGATCAAGTTAGTGAGTATAAGAGAAGTAAAACAAGTGAATAAAGTAGATTTTTGAAAGTGATGGAGTGTTGAAACTAAGAATAGACAGTATGTTGCAAAGAATTACTAGAATTTCCATGAAAGAATTGTGTCCAATGAGGAATTACACTCTAAAATTAGCTATACCGAAAAAATCTCTCAACGCAAGATGTTTATGTAATCGAGAGAACCGTAAGAAAATGACTAAGTAAATTATTAAACTAGAATTTATCAAATCCATTGTTTTCCCTAGTGACACCAACCATTCTTCTCAATAAGAGGAAGAGTTGATAATACCTTGCATTACACTTAAGTACTTGAATGATATTTATTGTGAGGAAACATAAGTCGTAAGTAATCATATTTGGTGACATTGAATAGTTGAAGTAAGAAGATCATGGATTTAACATAGTTAAGGAAGATGGTCATAGATTAAGTTCAGACATCAAAGATGAAAGATCTTGAATTATTCTCGCCAAATTGAAAGAAGAACCAATCAAATTTAAAATATTAAACAAGATCAAGTTAGTGAGTATAAGAGAAGTAAAACAAGTGAATAAAGTAGATTTTTGAAAGTGATGGAGTGTTGAAACTAAGAATAGACAGTATGTTGCAAAGAATTACTAGAATTTCCATGAAAGAATTGTGTCCAATGAGGAAATAAACTCTAAAATTAGCTATACTGAAAAAATCTCTCAACGCAAGATGTTTATGTAATCAGAGAACCGTAAGAAAATGACTAAGTAAATTATTAAACTAGAATTTATCAAATCCATTGTTTTCCCTAGTGACACCAACCATTCTTCTCAATAAGAGGAAGAGTTGATAATACCTTGCATTACACTTAAGTACTTGAATGATATTTATTGTGAGGAAACATAAGCTGTAAGTAATCATATTTGGTGACATTGAATAGTTGAAGTAAGAAGATCATGGATTTAACATAGTTAAGGAAGATGGTCATAGATTAAGTTCAGACATCAAAGATGAAAGATCTTGAATTATTCTCGCCAAATTGAAAGAAGAACCAATCAAATTTAAAATATTAAACAAGATCAAGTTAGTGAGTATAAGAGAAGTAAAACAAGTGAATAAAGTAGATTTTTGAAAGTGATGGAGTGTTGAAACTAAGAATAGACAGGTATGTTGCAAAGAATTACTAGAATTTCCATGAAAGAATTGTGTCCAATGAGGAAATAAACTCTAAAATTAGCTATACTGAAAAAAATCTCTCAACGCAAGATGTTTATGTAATCGAGAACCGTAAGAAAATGACTAAGTAAATTATTAAACTAGAATTTATCAAATCCATTGTTTTCCCTAGTGACACCAACCATTCTTCTCAATAAGAGGAAGAGTTGATAATACCTTGCATTACACTTAAGTACTTGAATGATATTTATTGTGAGGAAACATAAGCTGTAAGTAATCATATTTGGTGACATTGAATAGTTGAAGTAAGAAGATCATGGATTTAACATAGTTAAGGAAGATGGTCATAGATTAAGTTCAGACATCAAAGATGAAAGATCTTGAATTATTCTGCCAAATTGAAAGAAGAACCAATCAAATTTAAAATATTAAACAAGATCAAGTTAGTGAGTATAAGAGAAGTAAAACAAGTGAATAAAGTAGATTTTTGAAAGTGATGGAGTGTTGAAACTAAGAATAGACAGTATGTTGCAAAGAATTACTAGAATTTCCATGAAAGAATTGTGTCCAATGAGGAAATAAACTCTAAAATTAGCTATACTGAAAAAAATCTCTCAACGCAAGATGTTTATGTAATCAGAGAACCGTAAGAAAATGACTAAGTAAATTATTAAACTAGAATTTATCAAATCCATTGTTTTCCCTAGTGACACCAACCATTCTTCTCAATAAGAGGAAGAGTTGATAATACCTTGCATTACACTTAAGTACTTGAATGATATTTATTGTGAGGAAACATAAGCTGTAAGTAATCATATTTGGTGACATTGAATAGTTGAAGTAAGAAGATCATGGATTTAACATAGTTAAGGAAGATGGTCATAGATTAAGTTCAGACATCAAAGATGAAAGATCTTGAATTATTCTGCCAAATTGAAAGAAGAACCAATCAAATTTAAAATATTAAACAAGATCAAGTTAGTGAGTATAAGAGAAGTAAAACAAGTGAATAAAGTAGATTTTTGAAAGTGATGGAGTGTTGAAACTAAGAATAGACAAGTATGTTGCAAAGAATTACTAGAATTTCCATGAAAGAATTGTGTCCAATGAGGAAATAAACTCTAAAATTAGCTATACCGAAAAAAATCTCTCAACGCAAGATGTTTATGTAATCAGAGAACCGTAAGAAAATGACTAAGTAAATTATTAAACTAGAATTTATCAAATCCATTGTTTTCCCTAGTGACACCAACCATTCTTCTCAATAAGAGGAAGAGTTGATAATACCTTGCATTACACTTAAGTACTTGAATGATATTTATTGTGAGGAAACATAAGCTGTAAGTAATCATATTTGGTGACATTGAATAGTTGAAGTAAGAAGATCATGGATTTAACATAGTTAAGGAAGATGGTCATAGATTAAGTTCAGACATCAAAGATGAAAGATCTTGAATTATTCTGCCAAATTGAAAGAAGAACCAATCAAATTTAAAATATTAAACAAGATCAAGTTAGTGAGTATAAGAGAAGTAAAACAAGTGAATAAAGTAGATTTTTGAAAGTGATGGAGTGTTGAAACTAAGAATAGACAAGATGTTGCAAAGAATTACTAGAATTTCCATGAAAGAATTGTGTCCAATGAGGAAATAAACTCTAAAATTAGCTATACCGAAAAAAATCTCTCAACGCAAGATGTTTATGTAATCGAGAACCGTAAGAAAATGACTAAGTAAATTATTAAACTAGAATTTATCAAATCCATTGTTTTCCCTAGTGACACCAACCATTCTTCTCAATAAGAGGAAGAGTTGATAATACCTTGCATTACACTTAAGTACTTGAATGATATTTATTGTGAGGAAACATAAGCTGTAAGTAATCATATTTGGTGACATTGAATAGTTGAAGTAAGAAGATCATGGATTTAACATAGTTAAGGAAGATGGTCATAGATTAAGTTCAGACATCAAAGATGAAAGATCTTGAATTATTCTGCCAAATTGAAAGAAGAACCAATCAAATTTAAAATATTAAACAAGATCAAGTTAGTGAGTATAAGAGAAGTAAAACAAGTGAATAAAGTAGATTTTTGAAAGTGATGGAGTGTTGAAACTAAGAATAGACAGTATGTTGCAAAGAATTACTAGAATTTCCATGAAAGAATTGTGTCCAATGAGGAAATAAACTCTAAAATTAGCTATACTGAAAAAAATCTCTCAACGCAAGATGTTTATGTAATCAGAGAACCGTAAGAAAATGACTAAGTAAATTATTAAACTAGAATTTATCAAATCCATTGTTTTCCCTAGTGACACCAACCATTCTTCTCAATAAGAGGAAGAGTTGATAATACCTTGCATTACACTTAAGTACTTGAATGATATTTATTGTGAGGAAACATAAGTCTGTAAGTAATCATATTTGGTGACATTGAATAGTTGAAGTAAGAAGATCATGGATTTAACATAGTTAAGGAAGATGGTCATAGATTAAGTTCAGACATCAAAGATGAAAGATCTTGAATTATTCTCGCCAAATTGTAAGATGAACCAATCAAATTTAAAATATTAATCAAGATCAAGTTAGTGAGTATAAGAGAAGTAAAACAAGTGAATAAAGTAGATTTTTGAAAGTGATGGAGTGTTGAAACTAAGAATAGACAGTATGTTGCAAAGAATTACTAGAATTTCCATGAAAGAATTGTGTCCAATGAGGAAATAAACTCTATAATTAGCTATACTGAAAAAATCTCTCAACGCAAGATGTTTATGTAATCAGAGAACCGTAAGAAAATGACTAAGTAAATTATTAAACTAGAATTTATCAAATCCATTGTTTTCCCTAGTGACACCAACCATTCTTCTCAATAAGAGGAAGAGTTGATAATACCTTGCATTACACTTAAGTACTTGAATGATATTTATTGTGAGGAAACATAAGCTGTAAGTAATCATATTTGGTGACATTGAATAGTTGAAGTAAGAAGATCATGGATTTAACATAGTTAAGGAAGATGGTCATAGATTAAGTTCAGACATCAAAGATGAAAGATCTTGAATTATTCTGCCAAATTGAAAGAAGAACCAATCAAATTTAAAATATTAAACAAGATCAAGTTAGTGAGTATAAGAGAAGTAAAACAAGTGAATAAAGTAGATTTTTGAAAGTGATGGAGTGTTGAAACTAAGAATAGACAGTATGTTGCAAAGAATTACTAGAATTTCCATGAAAGAATTGTGTCCAATGAGGAAATAAACTCTAAAATTAGCTATACTGAAAAAATCTCTCAACGCAAGATGTTTATGTAATCAGAGAACCGTAAGAAAATGACTAAGTAAATTATTAAACTAGAATTTATCAAATCCATTGTTTTCCCTAGTGACACCAACCATTCTTCTCAATAAGAGGAAGAGTTGATAATACCTTGCATTACACTTAAGTACTTGAATGAGTCATGATAATTAATAAGAAGAATCTATTTAATATAAGCAACATATTAAATCAAATTGGTCAATTAGAATATTTTCTAGTATTAATATGAAGACCAAGTATCTTCATATGAGAATTAAAATAGGATACATCTCAAGGTCATTACTTAGAACTGGATAAAAGCATTAGTACCTTAGAATGATGATGTATTGGCTGGCAAATACTCCAATTGAATTCATAGATCATATGAATAGGGTATTTCAACCATTTCTTAATAAATTTATCATGCTATTTGTAAACAACACCCTAAGTTACATAATGCATCAAGAGGAACATTAGAAATACTTACACATAAGTCTTAATCAAAGGAAGTCAACCTTCTCGACCAAGTTATTTCCAAGATTATAATCACATTAAATCCAACAATAGCAGAGGTAGAATTAAAGTAGGAAAACAGCTAATATGATAACATAAATAAGAAGTTTCCAACATCTTACTAAGAACTACAAGTGTATTGAAGATTATTAACTCACCATTAACTAAGTTGGCAAGGACGGATGTGAGCTTAGTATAAGGTGACACATGAGGCAAGTTTCTAGAAATCAAAGAAAATAAACATTACATTGATATGTATGCTACCTCTAGATAGTTGAGGTTTAATGGTGATCGACAATGTCTCGATAAATGATTGAAGACTAGGTCAATATAGGACAAGAAAAGAGATAACATGTTCTCGAGAGGTGAAAAGAAGTAGCTTGATACATGTAAAGCATTAACAAGGTAAATGTCTCACTACAAACCTAGCAACAAGGCACGTCATTCATAGTACATCGATCATCAAAATGTGGCAAAAGTATTCTCGGTCTTTTGGTGTAGTTACAATGGAATATCATGAAGGAAGTAAGAAAAGTACATGGAGTGACATTTGATATGACAACCTATGAATATGAAATATCATAATGAACAACAAAAATGGCATTGGAACAAAAATTTAGAGTTTGAAATAATGGATTCTTAAGGATGATATTAATCAAAAGAGTTGCAAAATATGGCATAGAATGAAAGGACAAGTAAATTTATTGGGTTGAACTTTGCTTGTAAAATCGTCTAATTGAAGAGTTAACTTGAAACTAAAATTGATGGTGAAATCAGAAAGGCATATGCAAAATTATTTGAGAAGTGACATACAAAGAATTTCAAGAAAGAAATTCCTTCAAGGAGGAAAGAATGCAGTGTCCAAAATTTTTAATCCCTATTTCATATCATTTGAAATCGAGATGAAATAAGAATATAGGATTTTAAGTTTTTGAATTCTAAGAAATAAGCTTTTTATAGAAGCTAAAAAAAGTTTCAAAAACCCAAATATTTGGATTGTACTCAAAAAATAAAATCCAACAACACTAAGAACACTAAAGTCGGTACTCAAACAACTTATACAATTTTGAAGTATCGGGGTATTTTAGTAATTTTGCTAGTGGAGCCCATTTACTTATTTTTAAAATAAAATGGGCTAGAATAGGAGGGACCATTTTTTATAACAACACCTCCCCCTGTTGATAGGCCTGCCACGTTCCTTCTCCATCACTACTGGCAACGTAGGCAATCATGCTAATGGTGGTGTGATGGAACATACCACTACCACACATTTGTAAGCGAAAATGCAAAGCTGATAGCATAAGAAGTCCTCCCACTCCCTCCTCTATGCAAAAATTTTCTCTCTTTTTCTCCCTCACATCCATCATCCTCATCTTCCCTCTCACTCAGGTCGCTCGGGACAAGCCAGCTAGTGAAGTCTGTTCCCCCTGGGTTTTCTCTCTCCCCCCTCCTTTCCCTTCCTCCTCTTTTCTCCTTTCATTTTTTTTCCCCACTTTTCTTCCTTTCATATTTCCTTCTTCACTTCCCTCTCCCATATGCCATTCATTCCGGCATTAGGAACTTTTGATTACCCACAATTTATGATGCCAGACAACTAAATAGTGGTGGATCAAAGATCTAATAGGTTGGATTCCCCATGGAGATGAGACCAAAATTCCTCAAGAAATTTTTTTATCAGAGAAGATTTAGTCAGTGATCGAATAGAAATTCCAAATCTAGTGACACTTGGTTTTTCAACAACATACTGACAGGAAGACCCCATTTTTTTGGGCATAGAATCAATAACGGAACAACTCCAGGGGCATAGGTAATTGCCCAATCTATAAATCATTTACAAGAAATCATGCTTTGACGTAAAAAGCATTGCCGACAACTACAACAGTCACCTTCTTCTGCGACAACAGGTCATAGCTAGCAAAATGGAATTTTGAGCTAAAAAACCAGGCTTTGGGGGTTTTTTAGTCTGATCTATATGATGGGAAGGTTAGATTTTTTATCAAGGATCATCTGGCAGTTCAAGTCAAACTCAATCCCCATTCGAGATCTGGGACATTTGCAAGATCTAACCATTCGATTGTAAGATTATGATCATCAAAAGCTATTTAGGAGTGATCTAACCATTGAATATTTCATTTTTAGTTAGATCTAACCTAATGTACATAATAATAAGAAAACTATAACCTAGAATGGCAGATCCGACTGTTGATTCATATTAAAATCTTGATTTGGAAAACTTGACATGTAAATTTACCTAATGAGATGTGAACAATGACTAATTGGAGTTCTATCATATCTATTACAGCATCAATTTTTGACCTATAAGCTCATAAAACAAATCCAACCACACATCGTGTAGGATATCCAAATTTTGTACCAAAAATGTCAATCCCAAGGTGAAGGCCCATTGATTTTATTTTTTATCATTGATCTATGGTAGGAAATAGCAGATTTAGGTATGGTCCAACCCTGATCCAAGGACAGCAATCCTTAAATCATAGATCAAGTGTTGATAAGCATGATCAGGGTATAGACCTATGATCTAGGGCATTGATATGTGAACCTGACTGATGTTCTACACAGATTGATGATTCCATCTACAAGCAAAACCTTAATTGTGCAAGATATATTCTATAGATTGATTTCCAAGTAAAAATTGTTAAAACCCACATAACACGTAAATTAGGACTAGTAATTGGATATATTTATATGCACACACACACACACACAAAATATCCAAGACCCTAAGAAAAAAATCTTGAAGGTGATCTAGGATCAAAACTGAAGAAAGACATGAATGAAACTTAAATAGTGTCCTGAGAGGTAGGTAGTTTTAACGTCTATTTGTCATATGAATTTTTAACTTGTCATTAATTTAAATAAAAATATGTGGATTTTAAATAATTAAACAATACAAATTATTTGATTGTCATGCATTCAACATTGGTATTTTGTCATACTATGCTATTTATGCTTTTAAAGAATGCAAATACTTTCAAATGAGGCATATGAGATTATGTGTATGTTTATCTCTATGATGCATACTTTTATCTTGAGAATGAAAATGATATTGCTTACCCTATTACATGCAATTACCTATTTTGAAGGAAAAGATTATTACTAAAATGCATCAATCCCATGTTTTAACATAATTTACAGAAAATGCATGACTTTGACATGTGATAGATATCATGTGATTTAATGATACTTGGATTTGGATATATATATAGACACACACATATATTTGTTCAAGCTAATGAGCCTTGTGGGCACTATGCTAAGAGGTTGGACAAGTTTGGCCTCCTAGCCTCTAATCACCAAAGGCAGTAGGTATCCATGCCCAAAGATGCATATATTATTCTTGAATGTTGTAGTAGGGAATGACCACTAGATGTATTCATGACACCCTTTTTAAAACATATCCATAGTCGTCGTGGAGGCTACGCTAGTTGCTCTTTAGATATTGGAGACATACAATTTAGTGAGCTGGTCATGAATATAGTATTCAATGAGATTTATGTTTTGTGATACCATGTATGATAAGCTTATTAACGATCTTCAAATGAGTACTCATGACCAACCGGCCGATATGTTCATCGGAGTGCATATGTGCACATGATGATATTATTAATTTAGGATTGCTAATGATTGCGGTTTAATTGATTACTACTTTGATATTTTGAGGATCTTATGACATTTGATTTATCAAGTTAGATGATGCATCTTTTCCATGATTTAAAAGTTATGCACATATGTGATTTTATGATATATTATATGTTGCCATTTATGTGAGATTACCATGCACTTTTGATCATTTAAAAAGCATACATTCAAAGTTGTGCATGTTTTACATTAATATTATCTAAAATATTTTAGCATGAAATTACAATATTGATATTGACATATGGTTTCAAATAGTATTTCTTGTCTCTGATTTAATCATTCTATTCTATAGAACTGCATTAAAAATGGTTTGAAAATATTGTTTAGAATTGGACTTTTAAAATGGGTATAGTGGAAGTGAAACTACTTACAAAAGTGCAAGCTTGTTGAGATATTGTAAATTATCTACAATATTTCAGGACTTTGAAGAATTTGACTTAAGGCAGAGTAATTTGAGGTAGATGTGAATCTTGGATGAAGACAATGGTGCATCAAACTATATAAGTAATATAAGAGTATGACATATCTTTTCTGGAAATGTATATGTAATTTATATAGTTGGACTATGAGCTATAACTGGTTAGACTTTAGATGCAAGTATTTTTATTTTTATTTTATAATTAAAAAAGGTTTCCAATTATTTTGAAAGCAAAGAACACTCGAGTTTCAAAATGAATTTAAAAGAAACAGATTCTTCTGCTATATTACTTTTACAAAATTATTTCCAAATAGGGATCAATCTAGCATTAAGAAATAGTTTTGCATTTAAAAAATGCATATGAAAACTTGAATCGTCACATCAAATGAATAGATTTGTCCAACTTAAGAAATCATATAGAAACTCTGTCCATTTAGGACATCTATAAAACACATGATTGGGTTTATCATGCTCCTTAGAACATATACAATCATCTCATACATACTATTGTGATGGCAAATCATAATGACAAGCAAAGTGGTCTTCAGTTCTTTAATGACATCTTTGGCAAGTGGGTTAGAATTTTTTTCTTGCAAGTGTAGTGAGCTAGAAATTGTGGAAAAGGGGTTTCAAGAAAAGGGGAGGAAAGTCTATTAGAAGATGGCAAAAAGTAGGTTATAACAAGAAAAAATAAATTTAATATGAGAAAATAAAATTAATAATTTTAATATATAAGTTGTGTAGCCCACATGTGACTTCCATCTAAAGTCTAAGGGAAGGACCAATAGTGCAACAATATTGATAGTTCCAAGGATTAAACTATCAATTTAGAACTTTAAGGACTAAGTTAGGGTTGCAAATAAGAATGGATTATCCGTAATCCGAACTGAACATATAGGATATGAATATCCATGGATGGATACGGCATTGATTTTTAATATTCACTTTTTTTTTTGGAACAGATATAGGAGGTCTACTATCCACATGTTATTTGATTAGAAATATATATTTTTCAAACTAAAATTCCGCTACATGTTTACTAAACTATAATATTAATGGGGGAAAATTAGTCATCTTTAATATTAGATATTTATAATATAAAATGTGAAAATGCTGACCTAATAATTCTTTAAGATTTACAAATCCCGGCCTACTATCCTCTCTCAAAGACAAAAGAAGAGACCCTAATAAACATCCTTCACCATCGACTTTCATCCCAAGATTCCTAGCCACAACTTCACCTTCATCATCAACATATTCGTATGACATTTTCTTGGATTTAGGCTTCATTTTCCCCTACACAAGTGGTAGACAATGTTTGGAGGAAACTTCATGGTGATTTTTTTTTATTGGCTTAAGTTTTTCTTATTGAAGATTTGATCCTCAAAGAAAAATAAGGCTTAGAGAAATGTGAAGAGACGAGATCTCAGTTCTACAAATTGACACTATTCAATTTTTTTAGTGAATCTATCTACCCTCTCCCCTCCCTTGTTCAGTTTTTGTCCTCTCCAGATTATTTTGATTTATGCATTTGTGTGTGTGCACACAATTTTCTTGTCACTCATGCAATTAAGGAAGCTTGAGTTAAACTAATTCAATCTAAAAGCTATTTTATGACATCTTGGATTCTATGTTCATTCAATGTATAGCATAGAAGGCTTTCCAGTCTAAATTTGAATGGTAATATGTAGACTTAGCTAAACGATTTAGTAAAACTAGGTGATGAATCAAACTACTTTGTGCTGGTTCGTGGTGGCCACTTTAGTTGGCTAATAAGAGAAAATGGCTATGATTTTCAAGTAGGAGCATGTTATTTGATTTTATTCAATGCAGTCTAATAGTTAGCTTAGCACTTAATGCTTGGTCCTCTTTCTTGTTTATGATACATAATTGGAAGGAGATGCGACCAGCTCTATGACGTATAATATAATAATGTATAAAGCTAAAAAAATTCTATTAATCTCTGTTGATTAGAATCATGCTTATCTTGTTAATGGTTTCCTTCCAATGCATTCAAAAGAAGTTTCATCATGTTACCAGATCTGCAAATATTAGGGTAGACCTTTTAATTAGCAGGGGAGGATGTTAAGCCGTAGTCCTTGAGAATGAGAATTCTCTTTTTATATTTTACTTCTACTTTGTTTTCATTTCTCTTTTTGCTTTGTTTGATGTCCCTAACTAAGAATAACATTATGTTATTAGAATCCATTGGATTTTGATTTAGCTCTCTCATGTATAAGATTGTGGTTTCAATTTATGAGGTTGGAAAAGCTAATTTTTAGCTATCCATAGATCATCTATAAGATGATAGCTTCAACTTGATTCTACAAAATAGTGGAACTAGTTAATATTTCAATGGCTGAAATGATAGCTAGTGCTTCACTTGATCTTGCCTAGCCAGTATTAGTCTTTTCAATCATAAACTTCCAATCAAACATCATGAATTGTTGGAGAGTTTTGAAATAGCTCAACTAAAGATACATTTCCCATGTTGAATTTCTATTTTTGTCCTACTAGTTTAAGTGTAGCAGATTCTAGAAAATATGTGTGGTGCCAATTTTTTCTCCTCTCTTTACTAAAGGAGTATTGTTTTATGGGACCGAACTCTATCATCTTTTCTATTTCAAGAAAAACCACATGTGCAAGATTTGCAAGTGGCTAATGTAGCTGTTTGTGAGCTCCCAAGGAATGGATGGCACCTCCATATATTTATCTATTTCTAGATTGCTTGCTATTTCTGAACTATTATCAAAATATGTATCCAAACTGATGAAAATCATCGGAATTGATACAAATGATGGTGATAGAACCACATACGTGCTATTAGCAATCCTAGAATAAAGTGTAATAAGTGAATAGTTCTAGGAACTATTGAGTACTTTTTTGTTCTTAAGATAATAAGTTACTAGGTAGTTTGCTTCATAATTCTTCATAATACAAAAGTAAAAATTAGAAAGTTTCAGTGATTTGTTTATTTATCTATCTTGAATGGTTCTAATTATTGTTTCAGGCTGCAAATAATCATTGTTCATCTCCACCAAAGCCTTCTAGCAAAGTGGTGCAATGACTCTTACCTAGGCGATTGGGCACATGTCTACCATTAAAAAAGTAAAAGGAAAAGGGAAATAGGGTCATTGTTTGTAGATAACTCAATATGTGCTAATTCATGGACAGCCATCCCTCATCATCGTCTACATAATAGCATATGACAAATACATGGCTTCATACATTTAGGGCATGTTTGGTGGAACTCAAAGGCATCAAAATGACAATATAGGGAAAACAGTTAAACTGGGAATTGATTTTATTGCAGATCTCTTTGTGCTGAAACTTGCTAAATTTATATATATACTGTCATATGGATTTGTATAAAACTCTTCCTTTTCCCTTTTGTAGAACTGAAATGGCAAAAATAACCTCCTTTTCTGCTCCTTTTCTCGTGAATAAACTTTGCTAATCCGCCAGAATCTAAGTTTTCAAGTATGGTAGGGACTTTAATATTGGGTTTAGCATCGCCATGTCGAAGAGGTTATCCCAACCATTCAATTCACACAAATTGCTTTACCACATGGGACAACCACCATTGGTGTCCCCACTTCCCATGCATAGTAGGGGGAACTAGCAATCTTGAAGACCCCAACGCTTTGTCCGTTGAAAAGGGTACGTTTGTCATTTTATGTATGGCATGCTAACGTTTTTAATATAGGCACCCACCTGTTAATTTACCTTGGGCCTTCTGCGCTACGTGGTATCTCTTATCCCATTGGTTGCGACAGCTCACTGGCTACCCCATCACCAATCAGAAAATTTTATGATAAAAAAAAGGAGACAATTAAAAAAAAGTGGGTGGTAATATCAAAATACAAGAGGCGGTGTGGCAAATTATATTACCAACAAGGAACTTTTAGCGTTTCTCCTTTCCTTATTTTACGCTTCGGACGCCAAGCCCGATTAAAATCAAGTTTACTAGTGTGAAACCAGAGTTCTTTATTTCCAGGTTTCTTCGGACTGCAAAGCATTGTCGAAGCGCTCTCGTTCTCTCCATCAATGGCGATTTCGAGGAAAACTCCTCTTCTCGTACTTGTCGTTCTTTCTTTTGCTTTGATCACATTTGCGGAAGTTTTTTTCGAAGAGAAATTTGATGGTATAGGATTACTGCAATTTTCTTTTTTATTTTTCGTAATTAATTGCCGCATTTTCATCCCTTAAGGGTTTATAGTCTACTTATCTTGGAAATTCGTTATTTTAACAGTTCTCTTATGAATGCGTTTCGTTTACTGTGTATCATGGAACCTATATTTTGCTGCTCAGTACTAAGCACTGGAAAGCTTCCTATTTTTTATCAAATTTAATTGCATTTTTAACAGCACTTCCATCTCTTTAGGTTTTTTTTTATCGTGATCTGTGGTGTTCATCAGTTCTTTAGGAACATCGTTCTAGCGGAATACAATAATCGCTGAAAATTTCCTATTTCTTCATTGGTATTTAATTGCGTTTTTCACTGGGTTTACCTCTATCTAGTGTTTTCGCATAGTGATCCGTGGTTTTTTTCCTTTTTGCGGTTTGTTTTCTTTTTTCGATGTTTTGTGGACTTTCTCTTGGAGCCTTCTTCTTTTTTTTTTCCTGTTTATTTGGTGATTGTTTTAAGTTCTGTTAAACATTTTGAAGATAGATCTAAAATTGTCAGCAATCCAACTGAAGTTTCTTTTCCCTTGCTTTCTACTTTCATATACTTTTATCCCTCTTTCAAGTATATGAAAACTAGGGCTTTATCCAGTTCCTTTTTTTTCTCCTCTCATATATTTTTATCCCTCTTTCGAATATATAAAAGCTAAGAGTTTTATCAGTTCGTATTAAGTTTGTAACTTGATGGAAAGAATTTAGTTGTTGTGATTGCTCCAAATATTGATTGATCGTACATTATCTCTTTGTGCATCTCTTCTTATGCTAAATGAATGGTTTTGATCCATTTATTTACTTTTGATCATGGTTTGACTCAAATATTTCATTCTATAATTAGTAAAAAAAAGTGGGCTCTAGTTTTTTAGACTCAGTAATTTCAGCTAAGAAAAGAATGGGAGCCTTGGTGCAATGATAGAGTTGTTGGTATGTGACCTTGAGGTTATGGGATAGAGGCAAGGAACAGCCTCTTGCAAAATGAAGGTAAGGCTGCATACTATAAACCCTTATAGCCTGCCCCTTCCTCGGACCTGCATATGTGGGGTCTTTATTCACCGGACTACCCTTTAATTTCAGCTAAGAAAAGTGCCCACACGAAATTCAAGTGTCTTTTCAGGTTGACTATAGAATCACGTGTTTTCTATGTAAGTCGTTTCCAAATATTTGCCTCTTAAAGGAATGTGTCATTTGTGGAAATGAGTGTGAAGCTGCATTTTTCTATTACATGAACTACAAAATAGTCATAAAGAGAGGTGGCGTTGTTTTATCCTTTGTCTTGAATCTTTTAAATGTATGTCGACTTGATTTCTTAAAAAGTATGGCTAGTCCATTTCAAAAATTTGTGAGATTGTAACAATCATCATTGGGAAACAAATGCTGATGCTTCTTGTTGGAAATTCATCTTTCTTTCATTGTGTTTAATTTGTGTTGGATATGAATGTTCTGATTCCTAAACATTCTAAAGCTATCTATTATTATCATTTTTACTGTTGTATAACTTCATTATATCTACGGAAAGAATGACTCTTTTCTTTCTGTTCTGTTCACCGACCCAATCAGTATGATTTGGTTCTTCTCATCTTTCCTCAGTATGGTGTTCTTCTGATTTCTTTATGAATCGATGTTGGCTGCATTATATTAATCAATGTTTCTGTTTGTCATTGGAAATTAAAGATGGGTGGGAAAACCGATGGATCAAATCTGATTGGAAAAGGGATGAAAATATGGCTGGGGACTGGAATTATACTTCTGGCAAATGGAATGGAGACCCTGATGATAAAGGTAACCTTCTTCTGCATTCTATTTCTTTCATACTCTTAAAGACATGAAAGTTTTGCTACTGTACCAGATTTTCTGTTCTTGGGAAGCTCAATGATTTCATTTAGCATAGAAGATCTTTTAGGGATTAATGTTTGGAGATTTTGAAGCATTTAACTAGCTCTATGTTGATAACTTTGATCTTCCCAATTCAATATAGGGATCCAAACCAGTGAAGATTACAGATTTTATGCTATCTCAGCAGAATTCCCGGAATTCAGTAATAGGGTTAAGACATTGGTCTTCCAGTTCTCTGTTAAACATGAGCAGAAGCTTGACTGTGGTGGTGGATATATGAAGCTGATGAGTGGTGAAGTTGATCAGAAAAAGTTTGGTGGTGATACCCCCTATAGGTAGTTAACACTGTTGCCTTTATAGTTTGAGTTTCTTCTGCTTCATTATCTTTCTATTCCTGTTAGTTGATGCAGCCTGGTAAAACATTACACATATGGTGAACCTGCAGTATCATGTTTGGACCAGATATTTGTGGATACACTACCAGAAAAGTTCATGCTATTCTTACACGCAATGGAAAGAACCACTTGATCAAGAAGAATGTACCTTGTGAGACTGACCAGGTGACTCATGTTTATACTTTCATAATACGACCTGATGCTACATACAGCATCCTTGTTGATAATGAAGAGAAACAATCAGGGAGCATATATTCTGATTGGGATATCCTTCCACCAAAGAAAATCAAGGATCCTGAAGCCAAAAAAGTAAGTATTTCTCAGTAAAGTTTCACTGTTGTCTTTGAGCTATGCCCTTTAATGGTTATGTATATGTGAATATGCAGCCAGAAGATTGGGATGATAAAGAGTACATTCCCGATCCTGAAGATACGAAGCCTGAGGTAGTCTCTCAGATAATCTGAAATTTGCTGATGTATCGAACTCTCCAATTTAATGATCTCATATGTTGAACTTGTTGTTGCTGTGGGACAATCATGACATAACCACTTTGACTAGATGATTCTTGAAGAATCTTATTGTGGAATTTTCTCACCCTTTTTCTCTTGTTAGGTGACTTTTAAATTTACTATGTGCAAGTATATTGCTGTATGAAGATTCCTCATCACTGTGTTTAACTCCGCCATGATTTTTGGAAGCTGTACACTGGCATGTTTTCTAAAGTAGCGAAGATAGGAAACTGGTTTGTATTTTTTTTAATTAATGTTCTATAATGCCACATATGGAGTTCAGATTCAGCTATGTTAGTAGCTGATTCTCTATTTTCTTACTGGCTCAATTGTGTCTTTTCAAAATGAATTTTCTGCTACACAGGCAAGTGATAGTTTTTCTAATGTTGCTGAAGCATTTCTGTCTCTTTGTTATTGCATGAAGCATGTTTTACATCCTGTTAACATTCATTTCTTCTTCATAAGTAATTCTATAGACAAAGTTGCTTATTCATTTTCTTTTCTCATTCCAAGAAGATATCCAATATCTTCGTTTGGTGGAAGAGTTGATAGAAAATTAGGAAATAAGCTAGCTACATGAGTATAGGAACCTATGTGCCATTACAATTCATACAAAGCAAACTCAAGAAGACTTGTGGGCTATCAAGCCAAATACTACTAATTCAGTTTCTATTAACATGATAACCAACTTATTGGCAATGCTATTGCCCTCCATGATTTTAGTTGTGTACCGTCATCTGATGATTTACAAATTAGAATTACAAACATAACTGTGTCCTGCAGCATTTTCCTTTCCTGCTAAAGGTTTAATCTGCATAAGTTCGATCCCTTTTTAAATTGAATAATCGCTAATGGGACTGACAATTTTTCTTTGTACCAAGGGTTATGATGACCTTCCCAAGGAAATACCAGATCCTGATGCCAAGAAGGTACCCAGTTTGCAATTTAATTTTTCTATAACAGGACTGCCTTCAATGGCAAAGTTAATCTGGAAAAGAACTACTTTTTGTGCCGAACATCACAAGACTATGTGATGATGCAGCCAGAAGATTGGGATGACGAGGAAGATGGTGAATGGACAGCTCCAACCATACCCAATCCTGAATACAAAGGGCCATGGAAGCCAAAGGTTTTGCAGACTTTTCTAGTTGTGATGCACTATAAGCAATTGATTCTTAGGAGCTCAGATGTATTGATTTCTTCTTTTGATTACTGACAGCAAATAAAGAACCCTAATTACAAGGGCAAATGGAAGGCACCCATGATTGATAATCCAGGTAAATAGTGATTTTCCATAAATTTATATTGTTCATAATGGCATTTCCATTCTACTTTTGTATTATCTGCTTTGTAACTTCTATGTTCATAATGCTGCAGATTTCAAGGATGATCCAGATATATATGTTTTCCCAAACCTGAAATATGTAGGCGTTGAGTTGTGGCAGGTAAAACCATTGGACTGAACCGCATGATTGACCTTGTCTTCCTTCAATACTAATTCATTGAAATGTCTATGCCAGGTAAAATCAGGAACACTTTTTGACAATGTCTTAGTTTGTGATGATCCTGAATATGCAAAGAAGTTGGCTGAAGAGACATGGGGCAAGCAGAAGGAAGTATGTGGTGACCCATATTTTATTGTGTTGATCATTTTGAAGGTTTTGAGCTGTATTTCATCTTCAAATTTTGGGTTTTGCAGGCGGAGAAGAAAGCATTTGATGGAGCAGAGAAACAGAGAGAAGAGGAGGTATTGTATTACATAGAGCTTACGTTAACTTTGCATGTGCTGACGTCTAGCATTGTGCATCAGCATGTCGATCATTAAATATTAATCATGATAAATGAAGGTCATAGACGAGTTCATAGGTTGAATATCCTTGACATGCTTACGGGTGTAATGGTAACTAATTCTAGTTTTCTAAGAAGATCATGGGACGATATATTCGCAAATAAGGCATCTTAGAGCCTTAAAGACTGTTAAGATGGCCTTTACAGGCATGTATGATGAGATATTTGACTTGGTAGGCTTTCCTAAAACAGAAGAGGTCCATGCGGGAAGTGATTCCTCTGATTCTATGAAGAGTTCTCACATGAATCTGGACTGTTGCTGTTTATGACGAAATCATTATTGTTATAGTGGTACATCTTCGTTATTTATCATCGGGAAGAAAGTATACGGATAATTTATATCATGACACGTCATTAACTTTTCCTTTGATCCCTTTCAGGAAGCTAAAAATGCTCCCACAGATTCAGATGTAAGCTCCTCAAATTTTCTAGTTTAGAATCATAGTCCAACTGTGTGTTCTAATTCTTGTAATGCATCTGCTGCCAGGACGAGAAAGATGAAGATGATGATGCAGAAGGCGATGATGATGATGCTGCTGCCAGTGCAGACGATGATGACATGCCTGACTCTGATAATAAGCATGTATGCTTGTATCTCATTTCGTTATTTTCCATAATGTCATTTTCATCATAAATTTTGTTTCTTTAATGTGGGACCCCACCTCCCCGAAGAGCTTCTCAACTCCCCGAGGATTTTGCTGACTTCCACTTGCATTCATGTTTGCAGGATGAACTTTAGAGAGATTGAAACAAGTGCAGTGGTCGGAATTCAGAATAGGGATAACTTGTGGGCGTTTAGGCCCTCAATTTTCAATTTTCTTTTTGATTTAGGAATCCTGTCATGGTTTAGAATAGATAGTCATGCACAACAAGCATGACCGATTTCTTTTCCTTGAGTAAACAAAAGTGCTAGTGTTTAAGCGCATTAGTTTCGAGGAAATAACATGCAATTAAAATGCGGAAATTTGTTCAGTTACTATGAGCTGGTGCCATGTGGAGCCAAGCATAGTTGAAATGTAGACTCCTTGAAACAATCTTTATTTGAGTTGATGCATATCAGTATCATGGAAGACATTTCGGCTTATCCTTGCAAATTCATTGATGTTTTAAACTGCAGCATCTAGTAACCTTAATTGCCTGGGATGATATTCTTAAGACGATCGAAAACATTCATTGATGTTTTAAATTGCAGCATCTTTTAACCTTAAGTCCCTGGCATGATTTTCTTAAGAAGGAAAATGCCTGCAATGGGGCATCTGAAGAGGACGCAACGTAGCTGGCATACTCCTTTGGCCGTTTATGGCTCCCGTATTGCCTCATTAAAAAAATTTCTGTTCCCTACTTATTAAACATTTTTCTCTGCAAACAAGGAAGCTTTGCGCACTGGGCTGCTCTTTTTTTTTCAAAATAGAAAGAATTAAAATCACCATAGCTCAATAACAGAAGCCCTATGCAACAACTGCATGAAGTAATAATCAAGACCATATTGATCATGCTTGGTAGGCTCTATCAGTTTTCAACTAAACACCAAGAAAATGATCATAACATTCCTATGCATAAAAGCACCCGGCATCATGAGGAAGCACGCTCCAGCAAAGTTAAAATGGTAGACAATCGAGCAAAAATGATAATCTATCAATAAATGTCTAGCATAATTGGAAGACGTCACATCTATTCTAGAATATATTTGGCCATAGGTTTGAGTTTTTACCTTTCCCTTTAGCTAGAGATCTAAGGAAAATTTGACCCAATAGAAAGGGAGAACCATAAGCATAACAATCAGTAATCTCTGTGGGGCCTACAATCACATAAAGCAATAATCAAGATCATATTGATAATTTTGGAAATCTACAGGGAAGAGAGACCTGGTTAAGCCACCCCACGTGAGATCAAGCATGCTTACATCCACCAACAAAATTTAAAAGATGGCAATTAAGCAGGAAAAAAAAGTACTTTGCCAACAAATGTCTAACATCATTGATTCTTGATAACTCAACATTTCCCAGGATACACTTTTTTGTAGATTCAAGTCACCACTTTTCCCTTTGGCCAAACATTATCGAGCATGCGTCAATTCTTTCAATTCTAGGGGGAAAGAAAAACACTTTTTCTATGGTTAAGTACATATTTGACGGAAAGAAATCAAAGAAAATATAGAGCTCAAATGAAGTAGCAAATAAGCTATGACCAGCCCGGCTTAAATGGAAAAACAGAACCATACCACCATGAAACATGAACAAGAAATCAATACTATTTATGGCGCCTACGTCTGTGCCAGACAGGGTGGTAGGCCGATTCATGCTCTATTAAACATCAAGAAGATGATAATAAAATTCAAGTGCATCAAGGCACCCCACATCATGATCAAGCAAACTCAGATCTATCAGTGAAATTAAAAAGGTAAGCAACTAATAAAAAATAAGAATTTGCCAGCATAATTGGTCGTGTTCAAATACGCATTGTTGCTGGTTCTTTGAGTTGTCTCTTTGGCTAGGGATTAGATTTAGGAGTGTCAAGTGATTTGCTTTGTAATTCTTTTCATTTAATATATATATTAAATAGAGACACATACAAAGTATATATTTTGTGGATAGAAACAAAAAAAAAAAAAAAGATTCTAGCAAGTCAATCACAAAATCTAAATGAAGTGGCTATGAGCTATGACCAACCAGATCCAAATGGAACAAGAGAACCAAAACCATCATAGGTCATGAAAAGGAATCAATGCTATTTGTGGAGCCTACAATCGCATTAAGCAATGATCAACACTATCATTTATACTCACGACAATCTACATGGGTGATAGGCCAGATCAAGCTCAATTGAACACCAAGGAGATGATTATAACAAGGTGCTTGTGGATTGATGTCCATGGACATCCACAACATCTATGTTTGTGAATCCTGATGCTAAATAAATAGTCAAACATCTATATTTGTGGATAATGATGTTGCTTTTGGACATAGAAAGTTCATATTTGTAAACTAAGACATTGACTTAAAGAAATCATACTGTAGATGTCCAACTGATAAAATCTATTCAGTAGTTAAGCAAAATAGGGATAATTTTGGACACAACATTGTCCATGTGGACACCTAATCTTTGAAATGTCCAACTCTCTCTCTCTCTCTCTCTCTCTCTCTCTCTCTCTCTCTCTCTCTCTCTCTCTCTCTCTCTCTCTCTCTCTCTCTCTCTCTCTCTCTCTCTCATATTTCACTAACTAACACAAATTCATCACTTTGCCATCCCTTGCTCTTAGAAAAATCTAATAGATTTTCCTTTGCAACAGTTGCACCCCTTGCCTCTCTCTATTTTGTACTATTTTTGTTTCTCCTCTAATATTTCTATATGTTCTGTGATTTTAGGCCACTTATGGGCAAGTCTCACCAAATATCATTTGTGCCATTTTATTTTCCTATGGATATCTTGTTGGCTTCAATATTAGTCATTGATACACCTCGATAAACAGATCCTTTTCTCTTGATTGACCATGGTAGGGATGATTGAGAGTAAGTTTAGGTAATTAAGGCAAGAAAATTTACTCTTGAAAAAACTTATATGCCATAATTAAAGCGCTAGAACCAAAGAATCCTATTATCTCATTCACATAATCCCCCATCCTTTGATCTAATGGATTGATGGCTAGCATTAACTTCTATAAATGAGATGTTTGCTATGTGCTACTACTTCTCCAAGGGACTCTCATGACCCTCCAATTGCAAAGATGCTTGCCTAAACCGATCACTTGTGGCACATCCCTCCTCGACAAAAATAATTGTGTGGAATTGTTCATACACTTGAACAGAGTCCTATAGCCTATCCACCTAAAAACACCTATTTTAGCTTTAAGGAAAAGCTAATGGGCTTTTGCATGGGATTGTCTGGCTGAGGATAACAAACTATGATAAACTTATTTAAGAAAGTAAAATGAATCTTAAGTTGAACTAGTGTCATGGTAGTTCTTATCCTTGAGTTTGACCAATATTTGCTTTTTCATTAAGCTTTTAACATGTAGCATCTCTAACAATGAAAACTCTCGTCAATAATTTTGGTAGAAGATCATTTTCATACGAGTGCTCATTATTCATAAGTTTTCAACATGTAGTATGTTTGCTCATGGAAATTCTCATTCATTTTAATTTAGAGCTTCTATAAAGTGATAAAATGTGTTATAAAGGTATAATAATCAAACCATTCCATAAAATTCTTATAACCCCTAGACTAAATCTAGGCCACTAGTAACACTTGAGTTATTTGTGTCAGAATTGTTAAATAATCAATTTTGATGATTTATCAACACCAATCACCTCTTCAAAATGGTATATGTCCCCAACTAATGTCTTTAATAATTAGACTCAATTGAATAACTTTGGCTCACAATGGATAATAATAAATTAATTTATCATGTAAAGACAAAATTGGATGTTTGTAGACATTCACTTTTGCAGCATGTCTTACTATGATCAATATCATCTTATCATGTCTTAATGTGATTGCAATCCCCTAAGAGACACATGAAATTGAATGATGTTGGGCCATGATGAACCACAACTAAGATCTCATAGTCTATGGGGCCGACTTGAGAGATTTTTTAACTTTGACTTCTATCATTTTCTTCCATTTGATACCACAATTCTCCATATTTTTCCATTGAAAAAAATAATAGAGGAGTGTGTTAAGACACTCAAACCATAGGAAAAGAAACCTAGGTGAAAGAGAGAGTGAATATGGTACCCTAAATAGCAGCTCAGTTGAAGACATCATTTCTATCAAATGCCCAGTATCCCTAGAAGAGTTAGATGATAAAGAAGTTCACTCACTAACCAATTCGACAAAATTAGTTTGTAGCAATAGCAACGATGATGAAATAGTATTCAACACCCAAGCATGAAAAATTTATAAACCACCAAACCCATAAATTGAGAACCCAGTAGCATTGGTTTATGGAGAAACTAAGGAAACAAATGCACTAGATCAATTGCCCGAGGAAGACTAGGTTGTCAAGCAACTGAAGAATGCCAAGGCTGAAATCTGCATTGAGGGGTTGTTCATGTTATCTATCAAGCATCAAGGCTGTCATGAAGGAGATCTCTAAAAGAGTCGATCAATATGGTTGAGGCAATCTAGTTCATAAAGAACATAAATTTGTCCAACAAGGAACATGTCTATGGCAAAAGCCGTCACTCATTGCCACTTTACCTATTCATCACAATCCTCAAAAAAGGGTCAATTAGGTCCTTATAGACAATGGATCTTCCATTAATATCATGACAATCGAAATGACTAACAAGGTCCTTATAGAGCACAAGTTTAGATTGCTCACAGTCAAACAACTAGCAAAATCACAAGTTATAGAGTAAGAAAATGTAGTTTAGGTTCACTAAACAACGTAGGTAGAAAACTCATCAAACTTTTATTAAACATTCAAATGCCACCAAAGATCCACAAGACCAACGATCAATCTCCTACAGCTGAAGCCCAAGAAAATGTGGGAACTCAGAGTGACACAACGAATGATGTGGCCAAACTTCTCTTTCAGAGGCTTGTTATGCCATTGACTACAAAACTATGATGGGAGTTGTTGCAAGAAGCACATAACTTAAGTGGATTATTTATCCTAAAGGTATTAAGATGTACCAAATCTGGGTAGGAATTTTTGGTGTCCTGGCATGAAATGAGACATTGGAGATTGTGTTGCATGATGTCTGACTTGCCAAAAGGTAAAGGCTATATACCAGAGACCAGCATGGTTGTTGCCAACCTTGGAATGTTCATAATGGAAGTGGGACCACATTATTGTTGATTTTATTATTGGATTGCCCAGAACATCAGGTGAGCATGATATGATTTGGATAATTGTGGACTGATTGACCAAATCTACCATACTTTCTTCTGATTCATCAAAAGTAGTCAATTGAGATATTGACCAAATTGTACATGAAGGAGATTGTGAGTCAGGATGGAGTCCAAATAACAATCATATCTGACAATGATAGCATATTCACTTCTTATTTTTGGCAAAGTGCACAGGAAGGATTGGATACTTCTCTGAGATTTAGTAGCACTTTCCTCTCAAGCCAATGGATGATTAGAAGGGACAATCCAAACTCTAGAAGACATGATTAGGGCTAGTGCACTAGAATGGAAAGGAAGTTGGGACAAATACTTACCACTCATTGAGTTCGCTTATAGCTATCACTCTAGCATAGGCATGGCGCCTTATGAAGCTCTTTATGGCTGACCTTGTAGCACATCTATCTATTGGAGTGATCTAGGGGAATGACAGTTCTTGAAGTCTATGATGTGTTCTAAATAGCACTCACAAGCACACAAATCAAAATGGCATGATTTCATGCAAGTGAGGTCGATCTCACAAGGAATCTCACAAATTTGTATTCAATTGGAATATATTTACATCAATTATCCTGGCCAAAGAAAGATTGTCTTTTAATTTATTCTAAGAATTAAAAGAATGGAAATAAAAACATGTAGAAAATTATAACTTAAACTAAAAGGAAACTTTCTATTAACAAAGAGTTTCTAAAACCAAAATTAGAGACTTCTAAGACTGGAATTAGAAACTTTCTATAACTAAGACGCAATCAAGAAAAGAAACTAATTCAAAACTAGAAACATGAATAACTTAGAAGCCTAATTCTAGAATGAATTTTCTAACATTAGAAAATTGAACTTCTAAATAAAATTTAATCTAACATTCAAATAATATCATCAATGAATCAAAGCATGCAAGATAGAGGTGCATGAACAACAAGAGTGTGCATGGAACTTAGAAAGAATAGTGTGTGTGGAACAAAACTTGTTTTATTGCATGTGAAATATTATAAGAATTATGCACAACATACAATGGAAATTTAAACTTAGAAACATGAAAAGGAAGGGTGTGCAACATTCAATAGAAAATTAAACTTCAATCTTCAGTATCTCGAGCAATCCAACAAACACTCATCAATGACATGTGTGTGAGCCAAAAGCAAAGAGAAAAAGAAAGTAAGATAGGAATGAATTCTAAAGGGAAACAGCAAAGATGATGATGGATGGTCACAAAAAAAGAACGAGAAACTTAGTAAAGAAAATAACTAAAGAAGAGCAAAGAATAACTAACATAGAATAAGATGATCCAAAGGCTACTCTCTCTTGGCTATCACTGTAAGAGATTGAAGGCTTTGATTAAGGGCTAGAGCACAAAATAGAAGTAAAATCACATGGAAAGCAACTCAAATACTATGCTCATCAACCAAAGGAAGAAGACAGTACAAAATAAAAATAAGAGAAGAATTGTGTGGAAACTAAGCTAGAGAGATGTGTGGAACTCCTTGCCTTGAAGATGGCATTGAAACCGCTAAAGGAATTGCATAGAAAATTCTCCTAGGAAGAAAGCATAGAAACCTGTATATATAAAGAGATTCACTTGGTACTTTCTATCCTAAGGGAGATAAGAAAGAAGGGGTAAGAATGGGGAAGAATGAGATAAGATAAGTATAGAGATGGGAGATTAGAAAGTGAAGATTATGCGGGGGAGGATCGCACCAAATTTTGTGTGCGATCTCCTTCTAAGATTTCCATGATGGGGAGAGGGAAAGATGGAGAGAAAAGGAGGGAGAGAAGAAAAATAAGAAAGTTTTAAAGGTGGAGGCTCTTCTATGATTGGTCCACATATGCATGCAGCCTTCCCTTGTTAATAGAGTCCAAGTTTTCTTCCTATTTTTCCTCTTTAGAAAATGGTTTTTGCTAGTTGCAAAAATTGTGTTTTCCTTCAAAACGTGTGGATCTAAGTGGAAATGGCTTTGATGGCTTCCATTTATGGCTTCTAACTTGGTGGATTTAGTGGCTTGATCCTGCCTCAATGACTTGCATGGCCTGACTTCTCCTAGCCATTATTTCATGACCTATGTAGCTTAAGTGGCTTGCATGGCTTGAAATCTCATGCATAGGTAGTAGAATTCTACTACCTTTTGCATAGATTTTGCATGGGCCCATTTCTAGTCACGTTGAATTTTCCAACTATTTTTTAGACTCATCTACCAACTCAGGAATGATCTTGACCTTACTTAAACCTTAAAATGACTGAAAGTAGGTATGATCTCTCTGGATTGATCTGGATCATTGATTATCATTTAAAGCAATCTGGGTCATTGAATTATTCTTTTAACACCTACAAAAGATTAAAACACTATTTGGTATCAAGAAAATTATGATAGATCACATACCTACTTTGGACTAGCTTCTGCTCCTGCAAAATATCAAAATTTTGGATTATTAGTTAAAAAGTGCAGGTGTCATGAATTTTGAAAATTTCTTAAAGTAATGTCCTATAGTCTATAACACATGTATTGTTGACTGGGTACTTTTTATGAAAAATTGAGTACTTATCACACACCGCAACCAACATTTTACCAATCCCAAGCAAAATATGCAAAAATCAAGAAAACCTAAATGATTGTCATTTTCATGAGTACTCGCAATTGCATTTAACATATGCAACAAGCCCTTAAACTCCTAAGTTACCCTTATAGACAAGTTAAGCCTCATAAGGGTTTGCAGAGAATATACCTACAAAATTCAATAAGACTATGTTCCTTAATTTTTCTTAGAGAATTCTTGTCAATTAGTACTCTACTGGTTTTAATGACTTAATAAAGATAGATGAAAATTTCTTCAAGTTACCCACATGCCAAAGCCATTACAGTTATATCACAGGTTACATAAGTCTGGACTTCTACATAGAAATGCTTATACTACATTGGAAAATTGTCTTCATCTCAATTTCTCACAGATACACACTCAGAAATGAAGCTCTTAGAAAAGGGTCAAACAAAATACTCTCACTATGTGACAGGATCTAACAACTCTAATGGTCCACATAAGCTTATACACAAAGATGATACAAAGAACTGTGATTGCTAAGAGTGGATGTCATTACCAAGACAAGAAGGAATAGTTCACCTTAATTCCTTAATATTTATATCCTCATTCAGACTATCTTCTAACTTAAGATCAACAGGACTTTAGATGGTGTGAAACTTAGGTTTAGGACTAGTTCTAAAAGGAAGGGTAAAAGGATTCAAAGGTTTCAAATCTAAGTAAAGGTCTTCAATAAATGTTGGACAAGTTCTCCTTTGAGAGCACTGAAGTGAATCTTTTCTATTTTTTTCTTCCTTTCTTCATTCATCTTTCTTTTCTTTTTAGATAATTCTTTTTTTACTTTCTTTGTATTTCTTTAAAGGGAGGTTTTTCTATGTAAATAATCTGATGTTTTTTCACTTCTTAGATTTTTTTCATTTTTCAACTTTTACTACCATATCTACTCATTTTTGAATAATAGCTAATAGATATTTAACTGGGTTTTTGGGTTGCGATAGATAGGTTTTGAAAAGAAAAGGCTTACTAAAAGGCTCAAAGGGTCTAACTAGTGGTATATTATACTATGTAGCCTTTATACCTCTAGGCTAAAACAAGGATAGCCTATATCATTTCCTAGGTTTCTTAAAGTGTATTAGATTCCATAAATGTTTAAGAAATTTAATACTCCCATTAGTGATTCTTGGCAATTGACTTAAATAAAGATATTATGATCATTGAAAGTTGATGTTCATGGAAGAAAATATGGAATCATATATACCAGTAAAAAAGATGATAGTTTTTAATACTCACCAGGTATAGGTCTCTACTGATTTTCCTCAGGGTCTCTAAGTTATAACCATATATCTATCTAAACTATGCACTGTCTGTAAGTGTGTTCTAAGATTTAACTTCATAAATACTTTAGAAAATGAATAAAATATAGAATCAATCATATGCATGTCATTAATAAGTTAAAGTAGGAGAAATACTAAGATTTGGAAAATCTGATTCTCATCACAATAAAGGAACTTGACCTTAAAATCTTAAATATATATATATATATATATTAAATAAGGAAAACTTAGAATTGTTATGTATATCTACACCCCCAACCTAAACTAAACATTGTCCCTAATGTTTTGAAACATAGGACTCTTATATGCTTACTGGGTAATGTAGAAAAATGAGACTCTGAAAATGTAGAGTTACCTTCCAGTGAGTGCTAAGTTTAATGTCATCAGCTAACATACAATGGCAGTACATTGATGAATAAGTGCTAGACTTATAATGAATGCAGATGTCATGGAACATGCAGTTGTCGGTCCTGATAAACAAGATCCTCTAATAGAATCTCCTCTACTTTAGGGTTGACCAATTCTAGAAAGGGTTTTAACCTTTGACTATTCACTTTGAAAATCTCCCCATCCTTTTCTATCTCAATTGCCCCATAAGGATAAATAGTATAGACAATGTAAGGTCTAGTCCCTCGAGAACGAAGCTTGCTAGGAAAGAGATGCCA
The DNA here is from genome assembly GCA_035236585.1 of Warburgia ugandensis. Classification (NCBI taxonomy): domain Eukaryota; kingdom Viridiplantae; phylum Streptophyta; class Magnoliopsida; order Canellales; family Canellaceae; genus Warburgia; species Warburgia ugandensis. Next base: position 59,008,374 of record CP141128.1, read on the forward strand.
CCTAGAGTTATACAAGAGCAAAATGTGTTTATCATGATGAGCTTTCATTTGGTCCTTGTATATCTTAGCAGGTGTGAAGGACTAACGCAAAATGTTTTTATCATGATGAGCTTTCATTTAGTCCTTATATATCTTAACAGTCTTATATGTGTCTTTCCTAAGTTCTTTCAACTCATTGAGTTGGAGCTTTCTATGGGTCTCAGCACTATCTAAGTCAAAATTGGGTTTTTTAATGGCCCAATATGCTTTAAGCTAAAGTTCAACTGGGAGATGATAGGCCTTTCCATAGACCAAATAATAGGGAGACATGCCTATAGGGGTTTTAAATACAATACAGTAAGCCCATAAAGCATCACTAAGCCTAAGTGACCAGTCTTTTTTACTAGGATTAATTGTCTTTTCTAAGATCCACTTAATTTTCCTATTGGACTTTTCTACTTATCAACTAGTCAAAAGATGGTATGTAGTATCAATTTTATGGTTGGCACCGTATTTCATCATTATATTTTCAAACACTCTATTATAAGAGTGTTTTCCCCCATCACTAATAATGACCCATGGAGTACCAAAAGATGGTATGTAGTATCAATTTTATGGTTGGCACCGTATTTCATCATTATATTTTCAAACACTCTATTATAAGAGTGTTTTCCCCCATCACTAATAATGACCCATGGAGTACCAAAACATGCAAAAATATTTTCCTTCAAAAACTGGACTGACACTTTATAGTCATTGGTCTTACATGTTATAACTTCCACCCATTTGGACACATAGTCCACTCCCACAAGGATATAAAGGTGACCAAATGAACTAGAAAAAGGTTCCATAAAGTTTATGTCCAAACATCAAAAGGCTTAATAAATAGGATGGTATTTAGGGGCATCATATCTCTTTTACCTATACTCTCTAACTATTAACATCTAGCACATGCTATGTAGTAAGTATTTGAATCATTAAACATGGTGGGCCAGTAGAAACTGCACTGCAAAATTTTTGCTATCATTTTCTTTGCACTAAGTGGCCCCTGCATGCATGGTCATGGAAAAAGGAGATGATTTGCTGATACTCACTATCTAATATGCATCTCTTAGTTACATGATCGGGACAATACTTGAATAAGTATGGGTCATACGTGGAAAAGTTTTGACCTCTGTAAAAAATCTATGCCTATCTTGTTTGGACCAATGATCTAGCATCTGATGAGTAACAAGACAGTTTACAGTATCGACATACCAAGGTAATTAGGAGATAGTGCAATGACCTTAAAACTTGGGTTATTTTTTGTGCATTTAATTATATTTTAATTGAGATAAAAATAAGAACTTGAATTCCATAAAATTGAGTTTCATGAAAGTGATCTCCTAAAAACTCAGAATTTGGACTAAAAACTATCAAATTTGGAATGTACATATCAATATGATTCCAATGACACTAATTTTGAGTGAAATAAAGATCAGGACTGAAAAATCCAAAAAAAATTACTAATCTAGAAGCAGGCCAAAATTGATAATGGAACCCACTCTTTTGTTTGTCGATTGGTGGGCTGCGACGATTGAAAATGGGTCGAGATGAACAGGGTGGGGGACACGAGAAAGGGAAAAAAAACCCTATCAACCCGTACCTTTCCCTCCTCCATCCATTTTCCCCACCAGTAATTTCTCTCTCTGGTCACCAACACCGGCATGAGCCCATCTCCTATCTCTCTCTTCTCTTCCCTATCATGTGCAGGTGTAAGAAAAACCCACTCATAGTGATCGGATCTAGGTTTTTACCCTAACTGGTGCTTGGTTTCTCTCTTGCTTGCACACCCACTAGAGCAGACGATTTTAGAACCTCCCTCTCTCTTCTCCTTCATATCTGTTTCCTTTGGGACAGTTTGGACAATCCAACCAGATCCCTTCTCCCTTTCTCCTTCCCCTCTTTCTTCCTTCCTCCACTGGCAATGATCAATGGCCGGTGTGGCTGCTTCTTCTCAGGCCAAACATGCCCCGAACCCTCTTTTCTCCCTTCTCTTTTTCCCTCGGTTGGGGTTAATTACCTTTTTGCATAGCCAGCGCAACATGCCGGTGTGCACAAGCCAGCTGCAAATTCACGCCGCCTACCTTTTCTCCCTCTACCTTCACATCACCAGCACAGCCAAGCCTTTGGGTGGGCCGGCGTGCAAAGACAACATCTCCCTCTGTCTCTCCCTCCTGGTCAAATCGGGCAGTGACCGAACAAAAAGCCACTGCCAACCACCATCTCCTCCTCCCCTATTTTCCCTCTTTGACGAGTTAAGGCTAAGTCAACTCGCCAAATGAACTCGCTCCTGACCCATTTTGGAGAGCTAAATTGAAATAGTGGGCACTACTAACCCCTTAAGCCTTGAGCCCTTATTTTGGGCAATCCAAAAAGGATCTTGGAGATCTGAGATAACCCTCACTATCATTGCAATGCGAGGAACAATACCCATCTTCCAATTTGTTGATCGGGAAAGATTCAACCATTGATTGTGATTAGACCTTCAATCGGACCTCAGAACATTTGATCTGTGACGATCTGACCTTATTTTACTATCTAAATAGTTCATTTTGATTCTCATGATTTGTAGATCAAGATCCATATGATCAATTTAGCTGATCTTGATCAACGACTAAGATCAATTGGGGATTTAGGTATGAAATTGGATGATCCATACTATTTAGATGATTTATTAGGATTATTTGATTAGAGTTACCAATTTGTTATTTAATATGGGATGATCGTGGGGAGCATTGTGACTAGATTAATATATATATCTTAGATTGAGACCTTCGAGGTGATCAGTTGGCGATTTAGTGACACGGACACCTAGATATCCTTCAGATGGACTTACATGAGGTAGGATTATCATCCTAACTAGTTAATTTTATTGATTTGACTGTAATTAGATAAGTTTGTTCATAATTGCATATAATAGTGCCTAATTAATTGATTAAATGATAAATTACCTAAGATTGACCTAATCCTAGTACAAAAACTCTAGAATATGTAATGATATAATTTAGAAAGGAACTCGATGGCTATTAGTGGGCCCATTTTAGCATAATCCAGATTATTAGCCAATCAAGGCAGGCACCACTTTGAAATGCCTTGGTTGTGAACCATTGGATAATATTGAAATACATCAAATGAAGATTTGTAAATATAATATTTAGTTTATAATCAAGAACCCAACTTAGATTCTAAGTTAGACCTAAACGTGATGTGTATCTAGGTGGTGGGACAAGGCGGACTGACTTAACCTATAGTCTGATTGCCTGAGAAGTACAGACGAGTGGTTCTTCATCTGAGGTAGGTGACGACAATTCATAATGGGCATGTTGTTTTGAAATTATAGATTTTCATCTCATCAGCCATGTGATCATAAATGAATTATATGTATATATTATTATATCAAGATTCTTATTGAGATATTTGTCTTTTTTGTAACCAATGCACGTACACATGATTTAATTGATCATCATTTTCCATGGAAGCATGATTTTAGCATATTCCTATGACCTATGAAGTCATCAAATGGTAATTTTGTTTGTTGTTGCTTGTTGAGGCACTTGGATGCCTGTTTTATCGCTAGTTTTACCGTGGACTTGGTGGAGGAGGCTTGGTGGCTAATCCTTGAGAGGCTAACCCCAAGATGAGGGGCAAAACCTTGGGATGGCCACCTACAAGCACTTCTAGATTTTATTATTCACTAGAGGATTTCATTTTATTTATCCACTTTGAGTTGTAGGATGATTTTCGTGTTTTGCATATTTATAATGAGTGTTTGTACCTAATGGATGCTATGCAAGGACGATTGTAGGGTTGACGACATGCCCTCTAGCTTTGTGATGATGATAATTAAACACCTACCCATAGAAGGGCGAACATTGTAGGAAGTAGTACCATGGGTAGTCCACACTACAGTTTCGATCCTCACCCATGCGAGACAAATGCTTAATCTTACGTTCTAGTGTCGATGTAGAGTGGCAATTGGTAGACCCAAGAGTTGGTTACCACTACAATATAGCAGTTCATACACTTCTTGATGATGGATTTTTATCATATTGTACAGAGAGTGCACCAGGGTGGATATTCCCTATGTACCCACGGCATGACAATGCGTGGAGGATTGGTATGAGTACTCGTGACCTGACATATGAATGTGTGATACACTCATGGGACCCTCATGTTAGGGTGCCTCACATTCATGAAACGTATATTCATTGAGATATTTCTTGCATTTTTTACTCATTGCCCTTATTGATGACTTGCATATTTATTGATATATTCTTTAAGATTTTGATGCTGTATATTGACGTTGTTTTGGCATGATTTCAGACACAGGATTGGCATGAGTTACATTGATTTGATATTGTCACTTTACGAGCTTACGAGGCTTTGTTTTCTCAGCATGTTTTAGCACATGCAAGTGGATTGGATGCATTGCTTTGTTTTTCAGTATTACTATGAGCTTTGATGCCTTGGTTATTACCTCTGATATAGTTGGTCTTTGATGCTAATGATGCTATACTTCAACACTATTTATTTGCATATTTGTTATCATGCTAGAAATGTTGTGATGAGAAGATATTTTATCACATGCTTTGAGATTTGACGCATGACCTTTTCTTACCATGTTAAATGTTCACAATTATTATTATTGTCACCACCTACACAAGTATAGCTTACTAAGGCATTGTGATGTTTTTGCAATGCTTTAGATACAGAGAGAAATAGTAGATATGGCTCGCAAATAGGGCTGGTTAAGGCATTGGTAGCTTTTTGCAGTGCATAAAGGAGAATTCAACAATGCATATGGTTTGCTCAAAACCTTATCTCAGTTATTATTATGGATTGTGTATTCATATAGTTTATGTTGTGATTTGGATGTATCCACATTAGATGTGATGGATGTGCATAGATAGACCTTGGAGAATGTTGTTATCTCTTTGATTTTTACTATACCCTTGAGGTAGATGGTTTTATCAAAATTTGTAATTGATTTGGATGGATAGGAATGGATACCGAGCCTCCCAGGTTGTGCATTTATGTTTATTGTATTTATCAAGTATTGTTGTATTACATGCGTTAAATGTGATAGTCCAAAATACAGAGGGGACTGTTGGATTCTTGGTAGAAATGGGAATATCATTTTACCATTAAATCCATGATTTTGTGGTCGTATGACTCTCAGGGTTTTGAAATGAATTCTTTTTATTCAAGTTTTTGTTTTCAGTTGATTTTAAAATTCAAGTTTTAAAACAAGGATCCAGACTTTTTAAAAATTGGTATTTATACATATTGTGTAAAACCCAAGGTGTCACAATTTGGTATCAGATCCCAGTCTACTTCATCACAGCCACTACAACAAGATCAAAAGTTACATACAATCCAATGAGTGAGATGATTCCCTAACTATGAGTTATAGAGATAACTCATATGGAGGATATTGATGATTGTGAAATAGATGATACCAAGAAGGTTGGTAGATTTCTTAGAGAATATGAGACTTTAAATCCTTGTATGAGTACAAGGAAGTACACTTTTATTGCAAGTGCATAATTCTTAGAGTAAAGGATCAGAATAAAGATTATAAATGGTATCTTTAGTGAGAACCTTATTATGTGATAGAAAATATATTCATATGGATTGCTTTTGAGAGTTCAAGTTTTAACTTGGACAGTGCATGTAAATTTTTGAAAAAGCATAACAATTATTACACAACAATAGTATAATAATAATGGAGAAAGATCAGAAATGGTCATAATTAAAGAGAACTCGAGAAAGTTTAGAGAAGTATAGTATTAATTAAAATTTATAGTGGATTCATTTGACAAATAAATTGTAGTAGGGTGAAAATCTTTGAAAATGTGATAAAACAAGATTCAATGGGTGAATTATCTAATCTATGAGATGAAAATTTATGCATTCTTGTGCACACTGAAATATTGATAGCCAGTCCTTAATAAGAAGTGAATGCTTATAAATTTTTCTTGGAGTTCCAGTTATGATTTGGCGATGCATAGTGCCTAGAGGATATGAAAACTATTGTATAAGAATAATTATTAAATAGTAATGATTATGTAGTGAATCAATAAGCGAGAAAGATGGATGAAGTGAATGAGGTAAGTTGAAAATGATTATAACTTATTTACATTCAACACCAATAGTGATTATAATGCAGTTTCTAACAACTAAGGAAGTTTATTATGAAAGATCAAGTGCAATGTATGTGAGATTGATAGAGTTGGAAATGATTTTGATTGATATGACCTCGAAAATAAGCATTAGTTAAAGGAAATCTAATAATGAGGATGTCGACTGAAATTATAAAAAATTTAGTTGGTAGTCATTTGAGAGGACATGTTCCACCATTACTAACTTTTATCTGAAAGGCCCTTAAGAAGGCCTATAATGATCAATATCTTTGCCTTATGAGAAACTAGTGATATAATGAAAGTTTGTTACTTTAAAGTTGAGGGATTAGGCAATTCAATAGTATTGAACCTATTTACACAGTCAAGGAGACTTTCCCTAACTCCTTCACCATGGAGAAGCTAGCTGTAGATAGATTGTGATATGTTGACCGCAGAGACTTGAACATGGCCTCTATGTTAGGGAGTGATTCCCAGGGTTGACCGCAGAGACTTGAACATAGGTAGTTCGAGTCAGCCTAGTAAGGGCAAGCGACCCTTTTCATTGACACAATTATAGAGACCTCTAAGCTAGCGACATTTGAGCAAGCAGTGTTGGGATGCAGACAAGAGAAGGTACACTAGGTGCAAGGACAAACGCCTGTACAGTTATGTCCTAGAGTTGGTAGACCGTCGTAGTAGTGGTAATAGCATCAACAACCGCCATTACAATGGTAATCCTTTAGATGCTTTAATTGTGGAGAGTCGAGGCATTTCTTTAGAAACTTTCTCAAAGGACAATGAGTCATATAACTAAAATTGGAGGCAGGGCAGAGATCGTCCCCCATTGGCAGTGATGAGTTTTTGCTATTACTTGTGAGCAAGAACAGGGCTTAAACCAGGCGATGGAAAGTATTCTCCTAATTGCTGATAGACATGCTAGGATCCTCTTTGATCCAATCATTCTATCAATTCATATGTCTTACATCCTATTTGGACATGCTTGTATATGTCCTATATTTTTTTATTATATGTTACGACCTAGTGGGACAGTTATTTGAGGATTGTAAGTACCTTCAGGGGCTATTAGTGGAGATAGTGAGTGGGAGGATGGATATTGATCTCGTGTTACTTGATATGATTGATTTTGATGTCATCCTTGGGATAGGTTGGCTAGCTACTTACTAAGTGACAATTGATTGATGTGAGAAGAAGGTTACTTTTAGAGTACCTACACACCCAATGAGCTCGTTCCAATGTAGGAAGAGCATCACTAAGGTTTGTGTTATTTTTTCCTTAAAGTCAGTACTTTAGCTTTGTAGAGGGGGCTGAGCTCTTCTTATTTTTGTTACAATGGAGGACAATGAGTGGCCACAAATTGACCACACAAATGATGTGTGAGAATTTGCAATCTTTCTTTGGAAGATTCTAGGATTATTGGCATAAGAGATTAATTTCATTATGGGCTTGGAGCCAAGTACAATGCCCATCCCTAGAGTGCCATATGGGATGGCCCCAATTGAGCTAATAAAGCTCCAGCTATATGATTTTTTTATAAGGGTTTTAATAGACCTAGTGGATCTTCATAGAGTGCATTAGTCCCCTTTATTAGAGAGAGAGAGAGAGAGAGAGAGAGAGAGAGAAAGAGAGAGAGAGAGAGAGAGAGAGAGAGAGAGAGAGAGATATCTTTATTGCTATGCCTAGATTATAGCTTGAGAGTACTATGGTGGAGAATCGATATTCTCTATCATGTGTTGATGATTTATTTGATCAATTTTGGATGTTGTAGGTGTTTTACAAGATTGATATGAGGTATGGTTATATCCAGATGAGGATTGTGGAGAAAGACGTCTTTAAGATGATTTTCAGTACTTATTATGATTACTACAAGTTCTAGGTGATACAATTGATGAGACCAAGCACTGATAGTATTTATGGATATGATGGACTGAGTTTTCAAATGTTAATTGGATGAATCATGATATGTTAATAGATTATGTTCTTGCATAACCCTTGAGTAGGGAGGAGCACAAGGGATCCTTGTGCATTGTTCTAACTATCTCAAGGACTTATCGCTTGTTTATGAATATTTGTAAGAATGAGTTATGGTCAGAGCAGGTGAATTTCTCAGACCATGATATCATGATTGACAGAGAAGCAATTTATTAAGACCATGATGGTGTGGGATTAGCCAAATTGATGACTGAGATTCATAGTTTCCTTAGTGTTGTGAAAAGTTATCACTAGGTTATTGAGTTTTCCAAGATACCAGTAGTATAACTGTTATTTTATAATACATATATAAACTTGATTTCTCATTAAATGAGAGGTATGACAGTTATATATCATTTGTACGAAATCATTTTCTTATGTGTAATCAAAATTTGATTTATGACATATACTTGTGAGTAGTTGATGAGGGTTACCTAAGAGGGTGACTAATGAGGGTGGGTACAAAAGGCACTAGCAAGCTTCTAGGTGGTGTAGATTGGTTTTGATTGGAATAGATTTCTTGTTTGTGACCAAACATGTTTTGGTTCTGATTGGCATACAACAACCCAGGGTGAGCTAATGTGCTCTGGGTATAGATTGGCATGGATTTGCTTATAGGTGAACTGAGATGCTCTAATTTTTATTGATATGGTGATATTACATGTACTAATGTTGTACCTACATTGACAATCCTGGATGAGAGTTTGGTTTATGCTAATTACATTCTATGTGGTTATGACGTGTTCTAAGTATATTATGAGTGGTATGATTCGAGATGGTTTGACATATATCAATCTATATATGAGTTGGTATCCCAGGGGATGTCATGATGTGGAATTGTTTATTTATTGATGATGATTCTTGAATTATTCGCACGATTGGCTTATCTTGTGAGATGGGGATAGTTCTAGAATTGTCTAAAGATAACGTGAAAAGAATTTCAACGACAAAATTCCTATGAGGGAAGAATGTAACGACCCTTAAATTTGGGTCATTTCTTTGTGCATTATATTATATTTTAATTGAGATAAACAACAAAATTTGAATTCCATAAAATTGAGTTTCATGAAAGTGACATCCTTGAAAACTCAAAATTTGGACTAGAAACTATCAAATTTGGAATGTATGCATCGATACGATTCCAGCGACACTAATTTTGAGATAAACGGAGATTGAGACTAAAAGGGTTCCAAAATTTATAATAGCACCCCACTCTTTTGTTTGTCTGTTGGTGGGCTATGGTGATTGAAAATGGACCAAGACGAGCAGGGTGGGCTATGCGAGAAAGGGAAAAAAAATCCTAGCAACCCACACCTTCCCCCCCTCCATTCGATCTCCCCACTGACGATTTCCCTCTCTAACCACCTACACTAGCATGTAGCCCATCTCTTGTCTCTCTCTCCTCTTCCCTCCTAGGCTTAGGCGAAAGAAAAACCCACTCATAGTGACTGGATCTAGGTTTTTAGCTTGACCGATGCTTGGTTTCTCTCCTACTCGTGCACCCACCAGAGTAGACGACGCCGGCGCCTCCGTCTCTCTTCTCCCTTTCACCTTCCCCACTTTCTTCCTTACTCTATTGGCAGTGATCAGGTGGCCAATGTGCCTTTTTCTCCTCAGGCTAGACATGTGTCGGACCCCCTTTTCTCCCTTCTCTTTTTCCCTCGGTCAGGTTTCCCTTTTTAGACAACTGGCCAAACATGCCGGTGTGCACAGGCAGACTGCGCACACACACCACAGACCTTTTCTCCATATGCCTACTTCACTTCACTGGCACGGCTCGGCCTTTGGGTGGGCCTGCATGCCAACACCCATCTCTCTCTCTCTCTCTCTCTCTCTCTCTCTCCTAGTCAGATCTGCCAATGACCTAACAAAAAGCCACCACTGACCACCATCTCCTACTCCCCTTTTTTTCCTCTCTACTGAGTTAGGGCATAGTTAACTCTCCAAGTGAACCGTCTCCCTACTAGTTTTGGGGAGTTGAGTTGACACAATGGGCCCTACCAACCCCTTAATTCTTAATCCCTTATTATGGCCAATCCAAGAAGGATCTTAGAGATCTAAGATAACCCTTACAATCCTTGCACTGCGAGGAACAGTACCTATCTTCCCATTTGTTGATCAGGGAAGATTCGATTGTTGATCCTAATCAAACCTTTGATCGATATTAAATAATCTGATATATGATGATCTGACCTTATTTTATGATCTAAATAGTCCATTATAATCCTCATGATTTGTAGAACAAGATCCATATAAGATATTATGGACTTGACGTATTTTTTAGATGATTTAGCTGATCTTGATCAACATTTGAGATCAACTGAGAATTTAGGTATGAAATTGTATCAAATTCGATGATTTATACTTTGAGATGATTTATTGGGATTATTTGATAAGACTTACTAATTTTTTATTTGATCAGGGATGATAAAGTGGAGAATTGTGACCAAATCAGTACGAATATCTTAGATCAAGCACCTTTAAGGCAATCGATTGACAATCCAGTGACATGTACAGCTAAATATCCTTGAAATTGACTTACACAAGGTAAGATTACCATCCTAAACAATTGATTTTATTGATTTGGCTATAATTAGATAAGATTGTGCATGATTGCATATAATTGTGCCCGATTAATTGATTTAATGATAAATTACTTGAGATTGACCTAATCTAAGTATAAAAGCTTTAGAATACATTACGACATAACTAAGAAAGGAACTTGATGGTTATTGGTGGACCCAATTTAGCAGAATCTAGATTATTAGCCAACTGAGACAGACCCCACCTTAAGATGCTATGGTTGTGAACCTTTGGATAATATTGAAATACAACAAATTAATATTTGTAAATATAATATTTATTTTATAAATAAGAATCCACCTTAAATAACTTGTATTCTAAGTTAGGCCTGGATGTGATTTGTATCCCAGTGGTGAGACTAAGGTAGACTAACTTAGATTGCAGTCCAATTGACTCAAGAGGTATAGACGAGTGGTTCTTCGTCTGATGTAGGTGATGACAATTAATAATGGGCATGTTATTTTGAAATTATAGATTTTCATCTCATCAACTCTGCGATTATATTATTATATCATGATTCTTATTAAGATATTTGTCTTTTTTGTAACTGATGCATGCAAGCATGATTTAACTGATCGTCATTTTCCATGGAAACATGATTTTAGCATATTCCCATGAGGAAGATATTTTATCACATGCCATGATATTTGATGCATGACCTTTTCATACTTTGTTAAATGTTCACAATTATTATTATTGACGTTCCCTACACAAGCATAGCTTGCTAAGTCATTGCGATGTTTTTTCAATGCCTCAAATATAGAGAGAGACAACAAATATGGCTCGCAGATGGGCAGGCGAGGGCATTGGTAGCTTTCTGTAGTGCATAAAAGAGAATTCAATGATGCATATGGTTTTTTTAAAATCTTGCTTTGATTATTATTATGAATTGTATATTCATATAGTTTACATTGTGACTTGGATGTATGGATGTATTCATGTTGGATGTGAAGGCTGTGAATGAACAGACCCTAGGCAATGTTGTTATATCTTTGATTTTTACTTTACGGGTTTTACCAAAATTTGTAATTGACCTAGATGGATGGGTATGGAGACCGAGTCTCCCAAGTTGTGTATTTATGTTTATTGTATTTATTAGGTGTTGTTGTATCGCATGCATTAAATGCGATGGTCCAAAATATAGAGGAGACGTTGTTGGATTCTTGGTAGAAATGTGAACATCATTTCACTATTAAATCCATGATTTCATTTTCAGTTGATTTTAAAATTCAAGTTTTAAAACATGGATCCTAAATTTTTAGAAATTGGTATTTATATATATTAGTAAATCCTGGGTGTCACAGATAGCCATCAATTGTTCATCCGAAAATGACTTAGTGATAGGGCTAGACTCATTATTAGATGCAATGACTAACCTAGACAAATGATCTACTATTGCATTTTCAAAGCCTTGCTTATCACGAATCTCAATGTCGAGTGCCTGTAGCAACAGAATCCATATAATGAGCCTGGGTTTAACATGCTTCTTAGAAGGAAGGTACTTCAAGGCGGCATGGTCAGAATAGATGATGACTTCCTATAATCTGAAAATCACTTAGTGATAGGGCTAAACTCATTATTAGATTAAATGACTAACCTAGACAAATGATCTGCTACTACATTCTCAAAGCCTTTCTTATCACTGATCTCAATGTTGAACTCCTATAGCAATAGAATCCATCTAATGAGACTGGGTTTAAATTCCTTCTTGAAAAGAAGGTACTTCAAGGCGTCATGGTCAAAATAGATGATGACTTTACACCCCAAGAGGTAGGATCTAAATTTGTCTATGATGAACACAATTGCTAGTAACTCTTTCTCCTTAGTGGAATAATTGAATTATGTGTCATCCAGTGTTCTACTAGCATAGTAGATGACATGGGAAAGTTTATCTATATGCTACCCAAGACAGCACCAATTGTATAATTAGAGGCATCACACATAATCTCAAATGGTGCACTTCAATCAGGAGGTCAAATAATGGGAGTAGAGATTAATCCTGCTTTGAGCCACTCAAAAGCTCATAAGCATTCATCATTAAAGTCAAATATAGCCTCCTTAACAGGTAAGTTTCATAAGGGCTTGGAAATTTTGCTAAAATCTTTAATGAAGCAATGGTAAAAACTGACATGGTCAACAAATGAGAAAATTTCCTTTACTATTTTAGGAGGTACAAGGTTAGCAATTAAATCTGACTTTCTATCTCTATCCTTGTAGGAGAGATCACATGCCCTAAAATAGTGTCATTTGTCACCATAAAGTGGGATTTCTCCCAATTAAGCAATCAAATTTTCTCCTAACACCTAGCAAGAACTAACTTCAGATGATTCAGGCATTCCTTGAAAGATAATCCAAATACTGAAAAATCAACCATAAGCACCTCTAAGAACCTCTCCACCATATAAAAAAAAATAAAAAAAATACTTATAATACAACTATGGAAAGTAGCTAGAGCATTACATAATTCAAAGGGCATACGATGGGGGGCTAAGATCCCAAAATGGCAAGTAAGCGTAGTCTTTTCCTTGTCCATGGGTGCTATGGGTATTTGGTTATAACCAAAGTAACCATCAAGAATGGTCTGATAACTTTTCCAACATCTGGTCAATGAAAGAAGATGTAAGTAATATTTCCTCATGACCAAGTTTAGTTTACGGTAATCAATAAAGACTCTCTACCCCATGGTCATGCACGTGGGGATCAATTCATTATCCTCATTATAGACTAGCATGATTCCAAAATTCTTAGGTACAACCTGAACTGAGCTAACCCAAGTGCTATTAAAAATGGGTATATTACACCAACATCTAGTCATTTATGTACTTCATCTCTATCAACCTTTTTCATGTTTGGGTTAAGCCTTCTTTGTATTTCCCTAGATGGTTTAGCATTCTCTTTGAGATGAATTCGATGCATACACACAGCAAGGTTAATCCCTTTTATGTTTGCTATAGCATACCCTAAAGCTCTCTTATTTTCATGTAGAACATTAAGTAGCTTTCTTTCCTATTCTTGATTTATATTTGAGGCAATAATCACAGCAAGGATTCATCAGGTCCTAAGTAAGAATATTTCAAGTTATCAAGCAATGGTTTTAGAATCAAAGTGCGTAGTTTGTCAACTGAAGGTGTAAGAACTAATTTGAACATGGGAAGAAGTTTCACTTGAGGCCCCCATTTAGAGGTATCAATGATTGATGTAGCATCTAAGGGAGTATTCACTGCATCTATGGATCAGACTATATTAAATTCTAGATTAAAATGTGCAAGACATACCTCAAGTGGATCTATGGAAGGGGATGGTGGAAAAGTATCTGGAATTAGACCTTTGATCATGTTAACTATGAAGGAGTCATCAAGGTCTAAATATTGGTGATCATTATTAAACACATTAAGTTTGACTTTCAAGTTGCTTGTCCTTCTCTTTGTGACTTCTATCCCTTCTCCTTCTCGTTGCTTGTAGCTTGGTCATTCTCCTCTAATTTATTCCCAGTTTTCCCTACTTTGTTGTCTATCTGACGTCCACTCCTAAGGGTAGTTATGGATTTGGCTTGCTCAGGTAGTCTTTGTGAATTTGAGGTGGTGCCTTTTTCAAATTGTACCTTAGGGTTTGGGATTGACTAAATGGGGAGCATTCCCTTATCTCTATCATTAAGGGCAGCTGATAACTTACTCAATTGTATCTCTAGTTTAGCAATATCTTGGGAATTAACATTGGAGTTCTGTTGACTCTCATTCTGGAGTGGGGTTATGTCTTATCTAGTCTCATCATGGTGTTTAAAAGTTTTCTCTATAAACAACTGAATGGTTTCCTCAAATATTGGTTTCTTTTGCTGTTAAGGAAATTACTAAAAATTAGGAAGCTGCTAAGGAACTAAAGCTCTAGGGAAATTTTGAGGAGGGGATTCATAGAAGGACCTCCCTAATGAATGTCCTTTGACCATAAGAAATTAGGATGCCTAGCCTATCCTGGATAGGTCTTAGACTAAAGGTTGTTGCTATGATTACAATATGCATTTATAGCACTCGCTTGCTTGAAATGATATTCAAGGTACATATTACTTGATGGACAAGCTGATGATAAGTGTACAGGGCTGCAACAAGTAGAGCAAACCTCCTATGGAGGTCTCATGGAGGCAACTTCTAGCCATGAAGGCATCAAATCTTTGGAACAAGGTATCAATCCATTCGTTGAGCCAAGGAGCTTAGTTAATGTGACACATCTAAGGTTACTCCTATTTCATAGAAGTTCCTTTCTTTTAAGGCTAGAAACTTTGATCTTGTTGATTTGAATAATTCCATTATTGGAAATTTTTAGCTAAGGTTTTAAAGAATTCCTAGGCCTCTATCTCATTTTTACCCATGGGGGCCCCTCCACTATCGGCATCTACCATTCTTCCATTTTGAGGTGTAAATGCTTCACAAAAGTATTGAATTTGCTGCCACTTTTCAAACCCATGACAGGGACATTTTTGTAGCAATTCATTCCACCATTCTCATCACTCATAATATTGTTCATCTTGTCATTGCTAGAAATTTATGATTTCCTCAAAGAGGGCCTTGGTTTTGTATATAAGGAAGAACTTATTCAGAAACTTTTTGATAATTGGTCCTAAGTGGCAATGGAACTGACCTCTAATGAATTCATCCAAGATTTGGCCTTATCTCTTAAGGAGAATGGAAATAATGTAAGTCTAATGGAATCATCCAAAAAGATTCAAAACTTGAATGTGGCACATATATTAAGGAATTCCTCAATGTGTAGGTAAGGATCCTCTCTCTCTCTCTCTCTTCAGGCTGTAATATAATGGGAGCAACTAAATGACTCTAGGTTTTATCTTGAAATGGTCTCAATTAGTAGATGGTAATCCAATGCATGAGGGAATGTTTAATTGCAGTGGCATTAAAGGTCCTTTATGGCCTTGCCTTCAACTGCGACTAAGTTTGCCATGAGGTTCCTTATTTGTTCTCATACCCTTGTCAGAGGGTACATTTGTAACATTGGTAAATTTTATTATTCCTTTTATTATATTTTAAATTGAATAAGGAAAGTAAAAAGAAATCATTAAAAAGGAGGGCCCATTTTGATATCAGCACACCTCCCCCTTAAAGGAATAAAAAATAGATCATTAGATATGTTCCTAAACCTAATGAAAAAAGGGAGAAATGAAGAAGAAAGAGGAGGAGGAGGAGGAGGAAGAAGAAGAAGAAGAAGAGAGAGTAGGAAAGGGAGCTCTATATGCCAAAAAACCAAAGCACGTAGGGATTTGGAGGTTTTTGGTCACCAGAGAGATAGAGTTCATTGGTGACAACGGCAGCTCAAATCATTGATCTGACCGTCCACTTCACTCTACATGAAGGAAAGATTAAAACCCTTTGTTCCACCATGTGTGGAGGAGGGACAACATTTGATCGGAGGAAGCTGTACACACAGGGAACTATCATCTAAAAAAATCATCAAATCTCATCTTCTACTACAATGATTGAAGACAGTAAACATGGTACAAAGGTAGGATCTTATATGATCATCTTGTTTTACTTCAAATTTGATGAATGCTAGTAGATCTAGTCTTTCTGGTAAAATCTGATCAACTATTAAAACCCAATCAGGTCGTCGATCTGATCCCTATTTAACGGATAGAGCTTGACAGGAACCCTGATCATCTTGTCTGAGTTTCGAACATCCACCTTGAACTCATAAAGTGATGATCCAATTCCTTGAACACAATTAACAGTCTGATAAGAGATCCAATCATTGATCTCATCCCTGTATAGAAGATAAAGATCAATGGGATCTCAGACAATCCTGGCAGAGTTATGATCATTCATCTGAAACACTGATAGTAATGATTCAACCCTTGTTTTGTGTTAGATTTCAAATGTTTGAAAGGAAAGTTTACAAATTTTGTAATATTTGATGATCTAAAATTTATCAGTATTTCAATCATTTGGTAAGAATTCCAATCACCATTCGATCTTTGAAATTCATATTAATCGAAATTAATAATCCAAATATGTAAGTAAATTACAAGGAAATTGCTGATCTAGTTTTGGAAATTGATCAACTAGACTTAAATTGAATTGAATGAGAAACATGATTTGGAATAGAAAATAGATTGGACGATCTTGATTGTCTGATCATTTACTACTAGGATTCAAATAGGGCAATATTTGATCAATGATCAAACATTGTCATTGCATTCTTTAACCCTTAAAATGTTTAGAAATTAAGAAAGATTTTAGATTAGAATATTGATTCACTAAATCCAAACATTTAATATAAGATCTGACTATCAAATCATCAGAATGAAGGTTTCTGATATCAATCAGGGACCAGAACAAGGATTCCAAGGACAGAAACTATAGATGTATCATCTAGAATTATCTATATATTGGATGATGCATCAAGAGCCATCCAACTGTGAAATTTATAGTTCAATGAATTGATGAAGTTAAATACATTGTTTTCCTAGATTTGTATGATAGAGATTGAGATCGACTAATTTTGTTGATTTTGATAGTAGTTGGCATTGTGGTTCTAAGTAGTAATTCTAACATTACTTGTTTTCTACTTGAACTAAATTTTGAATGAATCATATTCAAATAGATGAAATCCAAATTTTATTTATGAGAATTGTCACATTCAGAATTATTATAATTATGGTTGAGATCTTTAGAACATCTTCAAAGTATTTAACTCTAAATTGCTTATAGTTTTGGTTTAATCCACTGTGTATGTACTAATTATGAACTTGGAAAATTAGTATGATTGCATGTAATACTTTTTCATAAGTATGGATTGAAGTAATTAGTGGTTTGATTTCAAAGATGATTAGTATGCAACTGATGAGCCACATTGAATACAGAGGTACTAGATTTATGTGTTGTTTTTCAATGATTTGTTTTAGACAGGTGCTTTTGCCCGATGGACACTGTGTTAGGAGAGTAGTAGGGTTGGCCACTCGCACTCTGAAGTTTAGATACCTATTGCAACCATGATTGGCTTTTTCCAGTATGGGTATAATGGGAAGGCCCCACTTGGCTTTGATTCACAACCCCATGTGGTGTGGATCATAATCTCCCCACTATGGTATTGATGGCTAAGCACACAAATAGACTAGATCCAGGTTGCAAATGCAGACTGGTTCATGAGATTCTTTCTTATTTATGGATGTGACATGATGATATGAGCGTGACAGGGTGATGATTCCCTATATTGATACAACATGAAGATGCCTAGATGTTGATGTGAGCACTCAAGACCAAGGTGCGATTATTAAAATACTCATGAAAACTTGTGAGATTAAGTAATTTTCTATTGGTAGAACTTTATACTTTGTAAGTATTAAATGTGTTTATGACTTCTCAAGTGCATTGTTACTTTCCAGAATGATTTTGCATAGAATGTGAATTTCAATTGTGTAATGTTATTGAAATCTCATACTTAAATTATATCTGAATAGTTTACACCTTTACATAATTTTACTTAGCCATTTTACATACATGGAAATGATTACTTAAATTTACCAGACTTTACCCTTATATTCTCATATGAAATATTATGCTTATTTGAAAATGTTAAATAGTAAACGTAATGTTAGACACCCACATAATCATTGCTTGCTCAGATATTATAGTGTTTACAATAACTCAGATCCAAAGATATAATTGAGAGTAGCGTTTGGTAGAGGCAGCCATTACATTGCTATGGTTGTGAAGATTCTGGACATTTCCATACGGCTTGACCCAAGAGATAGGTAGGTTGATAAACAAATAGATAGATAGTGGATTCAAGACAAATACAGTTCAACGTAGTAAGGACCATGTATTTGCCATCATGTTAGGACAAGCATAGACCTTGAATGCCACCGTGGAAGGTACTTTTATGGTTGTAGATAGACATGCTAGAGTTCTTTTTGAATCAGGATCCACCCATTCATTCATATTCAGTATTTTTGCAACTTGTGTGGACTTTCCTATGGATGTCTTAGGTTTTGGGTTAGATGTAATTGCACAAGTGGGACAGTCAAATGAGACTAGAGAGTTTATTTAGGGTGCGCCCATAGAAATCATGGGTAAAAGGATGGATGTTGACCTCATCATCCTTGATATGGTTGATTTTGATGCTATTTTGGGTATGGATTGGTTAGCGACAGCAGATTGTCTTAATAAGAAGATCATGTTTTGAGCACTAGGACAAACAATGATCTCATTTTAGTGTAGGAAGAACACCAAAAGGACTTGTGTTATTTCTGCCATGAAAATAGGGCGACACTACTGTAAGGGGTGTCAAGTTTTCTTAACGAGAGTAATTATGGTAGGGGTTGGAAAGCCACGGATTGAGGAGATAGATGTGGTTTGAGAGTTCCAGGACATTTTATCAAGGGAGCTTCCTAGATTACCACTGTAGAGAGATATTGATTTTATGATTGAGCTGGTACCAACCACATCTCCAATTTCTAAGGTGCTATATCGAATGGCTCTAGCCAAGCTACGAGAGCTCAAGAGTTAGTTACTAGAGTTATTGGACAAGGGTTTCATTAGACCTAGTGGATCACCCTGAGAAGAGCCAATCCTTTTGTGAAGAAGAGGGACAGATCTTTTCAGTTGTGTATTGATTATTACATGCTAAATAATGTCAAGGTGAAGATTTGGTATCCTTTACATTGAATCAATGACCTCTTTGACCAACTCCACTATGGACAAATCTTTTTGAAGATTGATCTGAAATTAAGGTATCACCAGCTAAAGATTCAGGAGGACATTGTCCTAAGACAACTTTTAGGACTTGCTACAGCCACTATGAGTTCTTGGTGATGCCATTTGGGTTGATTAATGCACCAGCAATATTTATAGACCTTATGAATCGGGTCTTTTGAGCTTATTTAAATAAATTCATTATTGTGTTCATGGATGATATACTTGTCTATTCTACTAACACAGAGAAACACAGGGAGAACCAACATATGTTCTTGAATTTTGCAAAACCATAGCTTATTCACAAAGTTCAGTAAGTGTGATTTCTAGTTGGAGCAGGTGAACTTCCTTGGTCATGTTATATCTAAGAATTGGTGTAACAGTTGACCTAGTGAAAGTTGAGGTGATTATGGGTTGGAGCAACCCAAGACAGTGACAAAGATTTGTAGTTTTCTCAGTGTGGTAGGCTATTGTCATAGGTTTATTGAGGGATTCTCTAGTATTGCATTACCTCTAACCTCACTAACTAGAAAGGACATGAAGTTTGTGTGGGCTGATGCTTGTGAGGTGAGATTTCTAGAACCCAAGAGGAGACTTGCCTCCACATTGACCTTACCAGCAAGTGGTGGTGGTTTTTTAGTTTATTATGATGCGTATAGTAATGGACTTGGATGTGTTCTCATGTAGCGCAATAGGGTGACACCTTTGCATCTTGATAGTTGAAAATACATGAAGTAAATCATCCCACACATGATTTGGAGTTGGCAGCATGTTCTTTGCATTGAAGATGTGGAGTCACTACTTACATGAAGAGAAGTTTGAGGTTTTCATTGATCATAAAAGCCCCAAACATTTATTTACACGGTCATTTGAATGTGAGACAACGAGGGTGGATGGAATACCTCAAGGATTATGATTTTACTATCTAGTATCACCTAGGAAAAATAATGGGTAGCTAATGCTCTGAGCAGGAATTCAAGGGCAATAATTGTCAATCCATCTATCAGGTCGATGTTTATTAACGGAGGCCTTCAAGCATAGGTAGAAGATGCCAAAATGAAGTCCTTGTATGATAAGGTGCATTTCACCAAAGGATAAGATGGAGGTGTACATTTCATGGAAAATTGGTAGTACCAGCAATTGATGACTTGAGGCTGGAGTTACTTCAAGAGGTACACCAATCACAATTCACAATTCATCCTAAAGATACGAAGATGTATTAGGACATGAGGCAACACTTCTGGTAGAAAGGGATGAAGAGGGACATCAATGAGTGTGTAGCACAATGTTTAACTATCAAAAATCGAGGTGAAGAACCAAAGACCAGTAGGGATGTTGCAAATTTTAGAGCTTCCTGAGTGGAAGTGGGATCATATCACCATCAACTTCATTATGGGTTTGCCTAGGACAGTGAGCGAGTATGATATGATTTGGGTGATTGTTGATAAGTTGACAAAGTCTGCCCATTTCCTCCCATTCGACTGAGTCAGTCTATTAATAGCTTAGTAAAACTATATGTTATGGAAATTGTGAGCTTGAATGAGGTTCCTTTGACTATTATTTCCAACAAGAATAATATATTCGCATCTAATTACTAGGTGGACATTAAGATTTAGCACTGCCTTGCACCCACAAACTGATGGTTAGTCTATGAGGACCATCAAGATAATAGAGGATATGCTACGGCATGTGCAATTTATTGGAAGTGGAGATGGGATGAGCACTTGCCACTTGTCAAGTTCGCATATAACAATAACTTTCATGTGAGTATAAGCATAGCTCCTTATGAGGCACTTTATAGAAGACCGTGTCGATCACCCTTATGTTGGAGTGATGTGGGTGAGAGATGATTGTTGAAGTTCGAGCTAGTAGAGCAGTGTGCAAAGAAAATCTGATTAATCCAAAAATGACTTTTGAAAGTTCACATTCTTCGAAAGAGTTATGCAAATAGGCACTATAGAGACATTGAGTTTATGGCTAGAGATCATGTGTTCTTGAAGATTTCTCTGATGAAGGGTGTGAAGAGATTTGGAGTTAAAGGGAAGTTGAATCCTCGTTCATTGGCCCATTCGAGATTAGAAAAGGTTTGGAGCAGTAGCCTATCAATTGGTCTAACCGCCATAGCTTGCAGATATACATGATGTTTTTCATGTATCAATGCGACGAAAGTATATAACTAAGCCATCACATGTGCTTGAACAGGCACCTATAGAGTTGAGACCATACCTGACTTTTGAGGAGAGAGCTATATGAATTTTATATTGTAAGGTACAAAACCCCTGAACCAAGACCATTCCATTGGTCAAGGTTTTCTAGCAACATTATTCAGTGGAGGAAGCTACATGAGAGACTAAGGAAAAGATGAGACAGACACATCTAGAACTTTTAAAGATTGATCTAAAGAGAATTTCAAGGAAGAAATTTTTCTAAGGGGTGAAGAATGTAATAATTATAATAATAAAATTTATTCTTCCTTTAATTATATTTTAAATTGAATAAGGAATGTAAAAAAAAAAGGATTTTTAATAAAAAAGGAGGGGTCGTTTTGATATCAGCATCCCTCCCCCTTAAAGGAATCAAAGACAAATCATTAGATATATTCCCAAACCCGACGAAAAAAGGGAAAACGAAGAAGAAAGAAGGGAAAGAGGAGGAGGAAAAAGGAGAAGGAGAAGAGGAAGAGGAAGAAATAAGAGAAGGAAAGGGAGCATTGCATGACAGAAAACCAAAGCATGCAGGATTTGGAGGTTTTCAATCACTGGAGAGACAAAGTTCATTGGCAACAAGCATAGCTTGGATCATTGATTCAACCATCCACTTTACACTACATGAATGAAAGAGCAAAACCCCTTTTGTTCAACCACGAATGGTGGAGGAATGACATTGAATCGGAGGAAGCTACATGCATAGGAACTATCGTCTAAAAAATCACTGAATCATGACTTCTCCAGCAATGATTGAAGACAAGAAACACACCATAGAGGTAGGATCTTATATGATCATCTCTTTTTGCATCAAATTTGATGAATGCTAATAGATCTAGGGTTTTTGGCAATGTAAAATTTTATCAATTATTAAAGTTCAATCAGGCAATAGATCTCATCCCTATTTAATGGACAAAGCTTGACGGGAACTTTGATCATCTTGTCTGAGTTCTGATCATCCATCTAGAACTCAAACAATTATGATCCAATTCCTTGAACCCAATCCATAGTCAAATAATAGATCCAACCGTCAATCTCACCCCTATATAGCAAACAGAGATCGACGGGAAATGGTACAATCCTACCTGAGTTCCAATCATTCAACTAAAACCCTAACAATAATGATTCAACACCTGATTTTTGTTAGATTTCAAACATTTGAAAGGAAATTTTAAGAATTTTGTAATTTTTGATGATCCACTACTAAACAGAGCTTTGATCATTGTGTTAGAATTCCAATCAGCCATCTGATCTCTAAAATTCATACTAATCAAAATTAACAATCCAAATCTATAAGTAAATTATAGGAGAATTCTTGATCTAGTTTTGTAAATTGATAAATTAGACTTGAATTAAATGAGAAACATGATCTGGAATAGAAAATAGATCAAACAATCTTCACCATCTGACCAGTTACTACTAGGATTCCAATAGGGCAATATTTGATCAATGATCAGACATTGCCATTGCATTCTTTAACACTTAAATTGTTTAAAAATGAAGAAATATTTCAAATTAGAATATTGATTTGCTAGATCTAAACATCTAATATAAGATTTGACCATCAAATTATCAAATCGAAGGTTTCGGATATCAATCAGGAACCAGAACATGGATTCCAAGGACAGAAACCATAGATGTATAATTTAGAATGATCTATAGATTGGATGATGCATCGAGAGCCATCCAACTATTAAATTATAGTTTGAGGAAAATTGTTGATTGTTAATTGACGAAGTTAAATGCATTATTTTCCCAGAGTTGTAGGACAAAGGTTGAGATCAGCTATTTATGTTGATTTTTGAAGTAATTGGGATTGCAGTTCTGAGTAGGTGTTCTGACATTAATTGTTTTCTACATGAACTAAATTTTGAACAAATCATGTACAAATAAATGAAATCCTAATTTTATTTATGAAAATTTTCACATTCAAAATTATTATAATTATGGTTGAGATATTAAAACTTTGTCAGAGCATTTAACTCTAAATTGCCTATAGTTTTGGTTTAATCCACTGTGTATTGGTAAATAAGCATGATTACAAGTAATATTTTTTCAGAAGTATGGATTTAAGTAATCTGTGGTTTGATTTCAAATATGATCATTATGTGACTGATGAGTCGCATTAAGTACAGATGTACCATATTTATTGAGTTGTTTTTTGATGATTTGTTTTAGACAAGCACTTTTGCCCTATGCACACTATGCTAAGAGAGTAGTGGGGTTGGTCACCCACTCTCCAAAGTTTAGATACTTGTTACAACTAGGATTGACTTTTTCCAGTGTAAGTATCATATGAAGGCCCCAAGTGTATTAATTTACATTCGCATGTGCTTTGAATCATAGTCTCCCTGCCATGGTATCAGTGGCTGAGCACACATATGGACTGGATCTGGGTTGCAGATACAGAGTGGTCCATGAGTTTCTTTCTTGTTTGTGGATGTGACCTGGCACTATGAGCGTGATAGGGGGATGATTCTCTGTATTGATACAACATGACCATGCCTAGATGTTGGTGTGAGTACTCAAGACCTAGGTGCATTATTAAAATATTCTTGAAAATTAGTGAGATTGAGTAATTTTCTATTGATGGAACTTTATACTTTTGTAGGTGTTATATGCGTTTATGACTTCTCAAGTTCCTCATTACTTTCCAGAATGATTTTGCAAAGAATGTGAATTTAAATCATATGATGTTACCAAAATCTTGTACTTTAATTATATTTGAATAGTTTACACCTTTACATATTTTGACTTAGTTATTTCACATACATGGAAATGATTACTTAAATTTATTAGACTTTACTGTTAAATTCTCTTATGAAATATTATGCTTATTTGGAATTGTTAAAAATAAAATGTAATGTTAGACATCTACACAAGCATAGCTTGCTAAGATATTGTACTGTTTATTATAACTCGTGTACAAAGAAGTAAATGAGAGAAGAGTTTAGTTGGATAGGAGCAAACAAAAAATACGGCAGAAAGAGAGATGAAGATGGCAGTAGTATTAGTTAGCATTATTGATGTATATTTTTAAACTCTTGAACTATTGGTTATGTTCGAACTGCATACCTATTTAAATTTAAACTTTCTTTATGACTTGAACTTATCTACATGAGGAATAAGTATAATGGATTGTGGACAATGATTAGAGGAGATTTTAGGTAAAAGGTGATATTTTAATATTTATTTGTTAAAAATTTGTTGCTTCTTTAAAATCTAAAAGTTTGAGTATATGGTTGTGGAGGCAGAGTCTCAAAGTATATTGATCATAATTGTGGAATTATCAAGTATTGTTGCATCGCATGAGTTAAATGCAGATGTTTGAAAAATAGAGGAATCTCTGTTGAATTTTTAGTAGAAATGGGATGACTATTTCACTGTTAAATTCAAGTTTTTGTGAAGGTTATGACACTCGGAGTTTTTCAAAAAAAAATTTCTTAAAGCAAATATTTTGCTACTTTTTCATTAAAATAAATTTTCATAATGTTATCCTGACTCATTTAAAAATGTAAATAAAAATAGGGCATCACAACATTCAATTTCAGAATCAAATGACGCTAATTCTGATATGGACGACCATGCATGCACTATGATGCAATCCTAACCAAATGTAACACATGAATCTAAATGATGTGCAATCAATCCCTAATGGTCTGATAGTGAGTTGTTTTGTTACTCTTTGTTAATCTATCCCAGTAGTTTTAAAACCTAAATCTAGACAACTTCTCTTTTTATCCAGGCTCGACTTCTGCTTACTAGTTAGGTGCAACTCAAAGTGGTTAATATGATTCTTATGTAGGGAGGTGTTTAGGCCTCAACAAATGTCAACAAAAGGTGTAAAAAAATCACTTGGCATTTATATACCCACTATAACCACAATGCACAGAATCCATTGGAGTGACAGTAGATCTACTTCTTCAAAATGGGACCAACAAGCTCGATGTAACAACCCCAATTTTTATAAATATAATTGAATTATTAAAAATTAAAAGTTAAAATTTTAAAAGTGGAACTAGAACTTTGAGTTCCAGAAAAATTCATTTTTATAAAAATAAAATCAATACTTAAAATTTGAATAATTGCAATGTACTCAAAAAATCAATCAAAATGACTGTAAGTACGTCAAATTCTGAGTCCAAGTGAAAAATCCTTATTTTTCTCTATTTTTACAAATAAAAGGGTAAAATAGTAATTTTACGCATAACTGAGACATAAGACAATAATATTTAGAATGTACTCAGAAATACAATTCCAACGCCACTAAGTAAGCTCAATTCTAAGTTACGGAGAATAAAAGGAATTTTTCTCCATAAAAGGGCAAAATGGTCCTTTTACACCTCCATGGGGATCACAAGGGGCCCAAAAATGGATTCAACAACCAAAAAACATGTCATCATAAGTCAAGCTACTACCAGATACTAGTGGAGAAGGAGGTGGTAGTGGGAATCCAATGACAATTTAATAATAAAAAGAAATGAAACATAATTATGACATATAATAATGGAAAATTCAAAAATCCCTATAAATAGCCCATAAAATTTTCAAAAATTTTCCTAATGTTCTTCACAAGGTCCCCTAGAATGCCTCAAAATCCTAACTACAAACTCCCACTCCATCTTCCCCATTTCTCTCTTTCTCTCTCTTTCACTTTGGGCGTGTCCCAAGACACACCCGGGCAGACGACCCCTGTGTCTGCATCAGGAGCGTCCAGGGATGCGTCATCCCTGATGAACCAAGGTTTCCTCTTGGGAAACCCTATTTGAATTAGTCATCCACTTCCAGGCATTAACTTTCAATCTTCACAGTTGGATATGGTCTGACAGGGCTGATCTACAAAAGCCCTAACTTTCTATGATAATCCACCTCTTGGATTGCCAAGAAAATCAAAACGAAGACAAACACGATACTGGGTACCACCTCTAGCGATTATTCCAGGTTATTCCTGCCAATCTGGCTATTAAACCTTGATCTTGCACCATTAAATATCTTCAGAATGGGGTGATCTACAAAAGCCCCATGGTCTCCACTCTTCTTCGGCAATGACACCGGATAAATCACAGGCTGAATGTATTTTCGGCGTTTAGGGTTATTTTTTGGCTTTCTTTATTTTATGGTGTTATTTCTTCTTCTCTGGTGATCTTCACTTCACCGGACTGGCACGGGTAGGTGCACCCTTCTCCCCTCTATACATTCCGACACCTTCTTTAGTTTTTCCGGCCTCCAAGTGATCTCCCCGGCCGTTGATCTGTCGAGAATGATGAATTCAGAAATAGAGTTGAGATCCCCATCTTGGACGGCTTAGATGAAACTTCTGAGCCATTGGATGGATTCTTGACGCCCAAAAACCCCAAGAGATGAAATCCTCGGCGTAGATCTGCTAAGATGAAGGAGATTGGATGATGGGTGATCCGACGTTCCAGATCTGGACCATCTCGCCTATCACCGGTCACCTCTCCTCGGTGACTAGAAATCTCAGGTAATGCGACGGAAACCACACTCCCATTTCGTCACGTTCTGTGGAGTTGATCTCAACCATTGAATTTTGATCTAAAATCCTATTTCTTTAATTAAGAGCTCATTTTAGCTTTGATTTTAGATTTGAAAGAACTGATGAATTCCTTACATTATGTAGAATAGTATGGAAGTATGATAATTATGTTTTTTTTATTGTATTTATGTAAATTGTTTAACAAAATCTATAGTAACAACCATGGATCATGATGAAGATGATCTCAAAATAGAGATCTGAACCGATGGATGGGTTCAGGTCGTCTAACAACCTAGGACCATGATCATAGTAAAAATTTTGAATCTCTAGATCAAGTAATTGAATAAAGACAGTAAAGATCAATATCAGCCGTTAAAATTGGCTGAAATCTTAAAATCCAAATTCTGATCTTAATTTAACTCCAAATTGAGATCAAAAAGTTGGGTTGGATTCCTATTGATGAATAGAACCTACTAAACTTAAAAAGTTTATGTTTTGATGCATGTAAAATTTTGTTAATAAAGAAAAGTATTACTAATTCCTATGATCAGTGAAATTTGGAATGATCAAACTCTATAATTCTGATCCATTGACAATCTTGTGATTTTGAAATATGGAATCAATGGTTAAAAGTTACTGATCTATTTTAATTAAGAGATCTAGTCTTAAAAGTATTAAAATCCATAAAAATGAAAGGTAATCTCCTTGATCAATTTGATCAAGGATGATTGGACAATGTGAATGTGTTTGGATGATGATATAGGGTTAATATCATATAGATTGATGGACTTGATGATGATAATTTAGGATAGATTAAGAACTGTGCCCTTAAATTGGATCAAATGACTTAAAATCTTCTTGATCGGTTATATCAAGAAGGATCAGATCATATTATGAGATGCATAAATGATCTAGTGTAATAGCCCAAGGGCTCCACAACAACGATATTGTCCCGGTTAAACCGGGTTTTGTTCTCACCCTGTAGCGTAAAACGCGTCATTACTGTGAGAGACATCTCATCTCTTATCAACTGTCCAGAAACCTTCTCCCTAGCGATGTGGGACTAAACTCTCAGTCCCTCACCTTGCCTAAAAGCCTGTCAGCCCAGAAGCCTGCCAGCCTCAGCAACCGCGCCTTTTGCTAGGTGAAGCCTTGGCTGATGAGGGCGGGCTAATGTGAGAGAGAGCCGTGAGAGATAAAGGGTGAAGAGAGACCTATAGTTTTCTTGTTCATTTTTATCCAGCTTTTTTTTTAGACTCCCTCAAGTCTATTTTCCTGATCATCTGGCGGGTCATGGAGATCTTTACATTATAAAAGATCCTCCATCTTAGGTTTCCACATAGTATAATTAGTGGTGTTGAGTTTTATCATGGTTCCAGCCAAAATATTTCATGAATCAGACTCCTCCATTGGTTCTTAAACTTTTTATCTGCCTTTTTTTAGTCAAATTGTGAAAACTGGAGTGTACAATTGATTCTAAAACTATCAAAAACCTTCCAAAGGTTGCTTTTGACAAATTTGAGGGGCGCTCTAAATTTTCTTACACAGGGTGTCTTTATTAAATCTGAGGGGTGCTAATTAGGCATAAAGGGGTTCCCTTATAATTCTATATGGTATTAATTCAAGCCATAGGAGGTGTACTGATCAATTTGAAGCTAGTTTATTTTTGGCCTTAATGGGTGTCATTATTAAACTGAGACCAACATTTTGAACACATAGTATAAAAGTATAAGGATGAAACCCTAACTTGTTGGTTTCTCCTTTCTCCTCCATGTAACAACCTTTCAAACGACCTTCTTAGCTATTGAGAATGTCTATTTTCAATGCCCAATCCACCTTCTAAGATTGCGCATGTTGCTCATCCAGTTACCATTCTTTTCCAGGCAAAACAGATAAGTAGTGTTTTGTTGTTGTTTTTTTCATTTTTTGGAGAAGAGTCTTACCAAAAAAGGTTCTCTGATCTAAGCGTTCTCCTATCTAGGCTTTCTCTAATCTAGGCATTCTCAAATCTAGGCTCAACAGCCTAGGCTAGATATGGACTTGGGCCGCACCTAATCAGGATCTAATCTGGGCCTTTTTCTCAGCTGAGTTCTAAATTGGATCTAGGCCGCACTTCAGCCTGAGTCTAAACTGGATTTGGGCAGCACTTCGGGCTCAATCTAAATTGACCTCCAATCTACCTCTAGTGTTCATCGGTATTCAACAGCTCTGATACCACTTGTTATGCAGAAACTAAAATTAAAACATCATCACAAACACACATAACACAATAGATTTACGTGGTTCAGCCAATTTGTCTTGCATCTACGGGAAGAGAGGGAATATGATTTTCACTACGAGGAGGCAATTACAAGGGATGTTCTCAACACTGTCTCTGGCTATAAATTAATAGGAGTTCAGAGAAAAACTTGATCTTTATCTAATAAGTTCGATAATCCTTATCAAATAGTTTCCTTTGTTTGCAGGTTTCTTTAGGTTTGTTTTTATCCATGTGGGGATGGACTATATCAAGAAGTTCATAATTAAGTTTGCATGTTTGTGGAACTAATCAAAGTTTCTAAGATGGATTAATGATAGATGGCTTTAACCATAAAAAACTTACAATGTGCATAAGATATAACCACAACTTTCTGCTATAAAGCATCGCCACCTACTATGTCTAAGTGATTTTCCTACAATGGTGTTCCATGAATAGGTCGAACCTTTTGGATTTTGGTCTTCAGGGTAAACTATGAAGTCCCAAGACATCAGAAGGTCAAATTGATTAGAGTCGTAGTGAATAATAGGCTCTGATTGTTCATTGTTGGCAATTCATACCATCCATACATAGCTTTTACAAGAATCTTTCACAAAATTATCAACTATCAACTAATTAGAATGGTTTGTTATTAGACCATGGTATTTGATGAAACCTTGATCATGATACTTTCCAAAGATTGAAATCGTATTTTCAAGCACTAAAGCCAACTTGTGTTTTTTTTTTTTTTAAATCTTTTTGTACATCAGAGTTCTCCATCTTTTTTAGCCTCCCTATTGAGCTACCTGCCAAAAATTGCAACAATCTTATGGTTATCTATTTTTTGGATGATTTTAGTCACTTTATTTTTCAACCTTTAAATATCAAAATCTAAATTTAAACTCTAAGAAAACAGAGGCTAAAGGCTTCCAATCCGATGGAGTTTTGTTATGAGACCAATCTAAAGGATTCAAAACAAGATGAACTCCTTATATCGTCCAAAAATTATACTAAAAATATATAATAATAAAAACATGTGAAAATAAGATGTGATCCCAATATTTAAAAATACTAGGACTCAAATGATAATATTAAAGAGTCCCAATAGGTGTACACGCTCTTGGGAGTGAGAAGAAGTCCATGTCGTATTTTTTATGTGTGTTGAAAATTTATTATGTAGATCTAAGCCATTCATCATGTTTCAAATGGCTTAGATAGATTAGTGATCAAATTTCAAATTCACTAAATGCATTTAGCCTTTTTTTCCTATGTAGAAAATGGTGACCACATGTGTTTATCAATTTGTTCAAAGGCCTAAAAGAACTCATTAGAATCATTCAGATGTATTGATTTCTTATGAATTATCTATTTTTGTTACGAAAAACATAATGAATGGGTTAGATTTGCAAATAATAATAATAATAATAATAATAATAATAATAATAATAATGTATGAAAAAAGAAGGGTGTATACTTTTCTCACACTCAAGAGCATGTACATTATAGTGTTTCAATTATTATCTTCAAAAAAAGAAGGGTGTGGACTTCTTCTCATCCTCAAGAGTGTGTAAGCTACAAGACTCAATCGTATATGAGTTATGATAGGAGTTGACGTTCAAGATCATGTGAAGAATTCAAACACATAGGCCCTTTTTTATCACTGATTTTTTTGAATGATGTAAGCAACTTATCATGCTAACCTTACCATAAATAGGGAATCACAAAAAAATCAATCCATTTGGATGTTTCCAACTACTTGTTTTGGATCTTTGAAAATTTTAATAGAGCCTTTTAGCTCAAAATAAACAATGGGTAAAAGAACCATTCATTAAATTTGGTACATAGTCATTCTAAACATATAAACATCTTAATCTTCCAAATAATTTTTCCTTGCACGACAAAAGAGGTTGTCTAACTTTTTCACAACTCATTAGTGTCGAAGCCTAAGAATCCCCCTATTAGTTGGACTTTCTTGAGCGCTAGAAGTCAATGTCTCTTTTTGACATCATCATCATCAAGACCTTATCCCAATTAGAGGTCGGTCAATATCTCTTTTTGGCATACATAGTAAAATTTTTTGAAAGATCTAAGTCATTCATTATGTTGTGAATTTCTTATATGTGCTAAGTACAAAATGATATGCCCATTGGATTGTTTTAGACAATTTTTTTTTTAATTGGAAATTTATACCCTTCCATTTTATCAAGATTTCAAAGGCATAAAAGCAAGTGGTTAAGGTAATTCGAATTCATTGATTTCTCATATGTTACCAATTTTTGGTATGCCTAACATAATAAATGGCTTAGATCTTGTAAAAAAAAGTTTATCATGGATGTGAAAAGGGTGTCCACTTCTTCAGGCGCTCAAAAGCGCCTCCTACCGAGACTCTAAATATGTATTTTCGAGTAGTAATTCATTTATAAATTGAGGTAAGTATGGAACCTGCTCTGGTTCACGATTAGCCTCTGAACTCCTATTTCCATTTGTAAGCAGGCCGTGAACTTCATTTCACCTGTAAGTCACCTTCCAATTCATATAAAATCGTTTGAAAGTAGCCCCTTTGGACAAAAATTATTAAATGACCGTTAGATTGTGAGGTATTTTAGGAATTTTGTCTCCTCTTATGCTTGAAACAAGGACCTTTCTCGAGTACTGAAGAACAAGCATTGCCACTTCTTTCATGTATTTCTCCAAATAACGGAGATCAATGGCTTGGTAAAGCATCACAATGAAAGTCGATGACATAAGCTTCAAGGTGTCAATTGCTTCTACACTCTTTCTAGAAAAAATCAAACCCAGTAAGTTCACATGCTGGCTATGTTGTTTTGCGCTTTGTAGTTTGAACAAGTGTTGTAATCAGACTGGAACTATACTCAAGCTCATGACAATAAGCTGCCATGGCAATCTCCACACATTTTAAGCCACAATCCAAGCTTGGGTTAGTCCCACCTCTCCAATTCGATGGCAAACCATTGTTGTAATAATCACAAACAAGCTCAGAAAATTGTGTAGACATAAGCTTCCCAATAGCTGCAAGAGCAATTTGAAGATTATCCATTTAAACACCAATTATTCCTTGGAAATTCCCTCCACGAAGAGCAATATCACAAGCAATATCAATCAACAGGTTATTGTTTACTAAGTTAATTGATTGAATGAGTAGCCATGCAAATCCCCAGCCACTGGGGAGAGCTTATGAGCGCATAAACATCTTACTTAGTTTGTCAGTAGGTCCTTCTCACGAAAATTTTGGCTTTTGCCATGTAATCATTATTTCAAGAAGAAACTCTACAATTGCAGCAGCTTCAATTTGGCGTGGATAGTCTTTCAGTTCATGGGTTAAAGTATCAAAAAACTTTGGTTTCCCCTGCATAACTTCACAGAACATAGCAGAGAGGAATTGTGCCAAAAATGCAGCAATACTTGCGTGGAAACACACAGGAGACGTCATTATGGATGAACCAATGTCAGCCCTTTCTTTTGTTCATAACTCAAAACAGACCCGCAATTCCTCCACGCTTCAATGATTCTGTAGAAATAATTTCTTCCCCTTCTAGGGTATCATCTCTGGAACGATGCATTTCAGTTATTTTTCTGCTCCGAAAGCAGCGATAGTACCTCCCAGCGGCAATTTCTAAATAAAATCCTTGTTCGTGAGATTTGCCATGGCTTCCAAAATCTCCCTCCTTATCCCAGAGAACCGCTGCATAGGCGCATGCACCAACATGATTGCTCTCGAGTAACTAACTAGTCGAAAGCATGTCGTTCCCGTTTCATCTGAAGATCCATGGTCGCTCATCCATCGCTATGCCCTGGCACCAAACGCAGCTGTGACTCTTTCCGGGACAGTGCCCGAAGTGATTTTGTCACCCACACGAGTGGCACCTTGGTCTACGCGGGCGTTTGTAGTGGGCCCATCTGAGGTGAAAAGTACATTTAACCGGGGAGCAACAGCGACAGTTTGGCTATAGTAAGAGTTGCGCCTTGGAATTCGCGGTCCTTTGTGCTCAATGGAGATGGGGAGATCAAATCTCCAAAATGCCCCTCAACTTACATCAGTCATTTAGGAAGGGGCTACTTATGGACCGTTTTATTGGGTTGCATGGTGATTTCCAAACAAAATGAAGTTTAGGGCCTACTTACAATACAAATAGAGTTTAGGGGCAAATTGTGAACCAGAGCCTACAAAACCACTTTACATATAGCCAAACTCATTACAAATTTGCCTCGTCATAGCAAAAGGGTTACAAATGTTGGAAATCTATCCTTGCAAAGCTATAATAGCATGTTTAGTGTAATTTCTATAGAATATTGTAATGAGTAAATTCAATTTATTGCTAATATGAGATAACAAGGTTCTGAGCATATAAGTTAGTCATGGTGATGACAACATGTTTAGAGAATTACGAGATTACGTCAAGAACCTCAGAAAATATTGTAGGAATTCCAATGAGAAATGAATTCCAGATCTTCGTGAGTTTAAATAGTCCTTGAGCGAAAATAGGAATAGGAAACCCAATTCTGTAACACTTGTTAGATGTGATGTTGCCATTAAATGGGAATGAACAATTCTCAAGTCATTTTAAGTAGAGACCTTAAGCATACATCAATATGTGTATAAGTATTTCACACATACGACATGACCTTACTTATCTAGAGTACTTGGTAGTTATTATATATAAAGTATTACTCAATGTACATTACCGCCAATTATAACGACCCAAGTTTTTCAACACAAATTGCTTTATAAAATTCTTTTCGAAAAGCTGAATTGATCCATAGTTTAAAATTCATTTATAAAACAAAACATAAGAAAGACCTTTTTCTTTGAAAAACTATTTTCTATAACCCTCTGAGTCCATCAAGTTCCATCATATTTTGTAACACCCTGGGATTTTCTGACATTTTTTTTATATATAATAATAGCATTTGGGATCCCATGAGAAAAAGTTTTTATTAATTTGTTTACTAAAACATTTCTTGAAAACCTTCGGGTGTTATTTTTCCTTTCTCAAAATGTTACCTATATCATTTAAAACATAAATAAAATTTTATGATAATAGATTTAAACCAATACTCATATCAATCAACGTCAAATGAATTGGCGCCTTTATTTTCAAATCAATAAATATCAAAAACGTAATAATAATATGGTCCAGGGTCTATCCATCATAACATCCCATATAAATGTCCAACATATGTCTATAAATCTCAATCAAAACCATAAAATAAAAGTATACAGTCCATAATTAAATTCAAATGGTAGTCCTGTTTATTAACTCACGTCACTATCTAAAATTCTAGGTAAACGGATCTCCTGCAGCTCTCACGATTTCTCAATGGCCTTGCCTTTTCTGTTATCGCACTCAAGATCTAAGGCATTGCAAAACAAAGCAATGCCTCAGCAAGCTATTGCTTGTGTAGGTACATAAACAATTAATGTAATAAATGAATAACAATACTGATAAAATAAAAAGTCTATCATCTATGAAGATAGAAGTATCATAAGTCATGCCAACATAATGTCAATTCATTCCATATACTAAGACATGCATTTCACGAAGTTAAAATATGACATGAATCAATGTAAATGAGCATACCTTAAGAATAAGGGCACCCTAAGGTAATGGGTCCCACAACATCGCACTAATATCATAGATCATGAGTACTCATATCCAACCTCTGAGTGACGTCACACCCAGGCCTATCATCTCATCACCATGCTCATCATGCAAGCACATACAATAAGAGTATGGACCGTTATGCCGCAGTGGCAACCCTCTATGGGTCTCAACCATCACCGCTCCCCGTCAACACCATAACAGGAGACTTAGCGTCTGTCCCCATGGAAAGGCCCAGACTGGTAGTGTGGACTATCCATGTTATCAAACCCCTACCGAATGTCATCTATGGGCAGGTGTCTATCATATCACAATATCATCACATCACAATCTCGGAGGGTAGGTGGCCGGCCCTATCTCTCCTAGCATGACGCCCACTAGGTGAAAGCACCCGTCATAAAACATAAAAATACAGAAATCATGTATATGCCAAAACCCAAGAGCACTCGTAGCTCGAAATCCCTAAGGCACGCCCCTCATTCCTTGGTTAGCCTCTAAAAGGACCAGCTAACAAGCCTCTATTCTTATTTCCATGCAAATCCATGCATTTCAAATATATAATAAGAAAGAAGTCTCTATTTAAGCATAAATAAATAATATCATGCTCATAAAAACATTTGTCATGGGTTTATTCAATAAAAGATTTCAATTTGTAATAATCATAATGTACTCTAAGTCTCATGAAATCAACGGCTAATAATAAATGCAATTTAAAACACAATCACTCATGATGCTATGTTTATGCATGATTTTAAAATCAAGGCAAAGCATTAATTGTCGTCACTTACCTCAACATGAGATCACTTAGCTTGCTAATAAATCCCTTTAAATTGTATATTCAAGTGCTCATGTCTATGTCACATCACTATTTTAAAAAATTTCTACACTAAAAGTGGTCATTTATAAGTTTTTAAGCTAAAATTAGGTCCACGTCGTCGATACGGTTACAATGCCTCTTTCGGATTGTGATTTGGACTCCTATAGCTCTCAAAAATCAAATTTGAAGTGAAAATACTCAAAAATAGGGCTGACCAACCACTACAGGCCATTTGCACCGGCAGCGCAGGTTTACACCGGGTTACACCGGCGCCCTGTTTACACTGGATTACACTAGCAGCCTTGGTTTACACCGAGTTACACCAGCGACACGGAAATCGGTGCTAAAGAAGACGACCGACTTCCGGTCATCTCCGGTGACCCTACAGGTGTCCAAATCACTTGGTTTTTGAGCCATTTTGTTCAAAATTTTGTCTACCTTCCATTTCTACCATCCTTTTGCATTGTTTTTTTTTCAAAAACTATGTTTTTATGCAATTTTTTCATGTTCCTAAAATGTTCCCTATGTACTGTTCTTCATGTTTTTCGGCAATATCAGCCGTTGGATCTCTCTCAAATTTAAAGAGTTTGATCTTAGGTCTCTTGTACACTATATGGACGGTCCGATTTGAAATCAAACATGGTTTCATCCACGGATTTGTGCTCCAACAGTAACGCACCTAAGTTCTAGGAAAAAAAACTACGTTTTTTTCTTGATTTTTCAAGCATTTCCTATTTTTCAATATACTTATTTAATTTAAAAATCAAGGGTTTAAGACTTACCTTGTTTTGCTGGGGGTCGGTGGACGTTGCCGGAGCTCTACTCGCTGAAAAACTTGAAATTTTCAGAGCTAGGGTTTGAGTCAAAACTCAGTGAAAACGAAAAAGGTGGTGCGATTTGGCGATTGAGGAGGGAGTTATAGGCTGTAGAGTTAAAGGGAAAGGGAAACTCTTCCCTTTCACGTCTCCCTCCGACAGTTTCTCCAGCGAAATTGCTGGATCTAGTAGAGACATGTAGAAGTGTAGAAGAAGGGGGGTGCCGTTATAAATTCAGGCCCCCTGTGTTTTACGTCGCTGCCAATTTACCAAAATACCCCTATAACTTCAACGACTTATAACTCCTTCGTTTGAGCTCCGTTTTTTGCGTTCTTTGTGGTGTTGGAATCCTATCGACGAGAACTTTCTTATTCTTAGTTTTCAGGATCAAATTCCATCTATATAATTTTTTAATCTAATTTATTAAATAAATTCTTAATTTATACCAAAATTTTAGGATATTACATATTTCAAGTAAACATAATTCTCAAGAAGTATTAATCATAATCCAATTGCTAATGTAATTATTTGATGAATAAAATTGGGCATCATATGTCTTATTACATCATAGTCAATGTGAAATAAAGAAATAATTCTAACTTAACAACTCCTCCCATTAGTTTGCCAAGTGAATCACTAAGGTCTTGTATTAACTCACTCTTAGGTTTTTTAGATGGTCTGCATTGTTATTATAGGCTGAGTACACAACAATATCTAGTAGATAGAGTTAAGACTACAAAATCAAATATGTCGACATACATCAAACATGATTTGAAAATGTGTTTTCTAATAAAGTGAAATCCCCCAACTAACTTCTTTTAGTTGTACCATGTAACACATTAAAAGCATTAATATGCATTGCTATATCTTTGGCCATATAAGAGAATAATCACACTTGATAACTCAAGTAAAATGAGAATATCAAATCATAAAGTAGTAGTTTGATTAATATGCTAACTAGTCGTGAGTACTTATCTAGCAACCACACAGTTCATTCTTAGAACCATCATCTAGCTCTTCAAGAGCAAAATTTTGAAATCTTATTGGAACCTACTATTCTCACAAAACAACTGTGCTAAATTTTGTGCCCTCTAGTATCTGAGAGGGACTACCACCATATTCACATAGAGCCATACAAATATGCTCCAAAAGGATGCCTTGATCACCTTACATAGTTAAGAAGAACAAGTGCTTGTTTGGGCATTGGGTATCTACCAACGTTTATGGTTGGTAGCTGGGAGCCAACTTGCACTACCTCCTAGCATATAGCTCCCACTGAGCATCTTTGCCTATCTAAAATAAAATTCCTGATTATTACTATAGCCTATATGTTTCATCTCAAAATCTCATTAAAATATATGACATATGATAGCTTTCTCTTAAGTAAAAAAACATGCATTAATGAATTATTTGAAATATTCTCAAAACATAAATTTCAAAGTATCCTCTCATGCTAAAGTCTAATACATTATGTTCCCCTATCGAAATTCAAAATCTTGCTATATAATTAACTGTAGTAACTCATCAAAACACAATTTGAAAACTAACTCCTTTAGAGATTTCCAAAACTATGATTTTCAATTAAAATTGACTCGTTAACCCACCATTCCATTATGTATATTGGCTACCCAAAATTCCTATTTTTTTCATGCATGAATTATAGATTAAAAATAATAATTTAATCTTGTTTTTCAAAGCATTGTCTAAACTCTAAAAGCCATACTTTACAAGCATCAAATTAGTTTAATAACACAAGCTAAAAATATTTTCTCATGCATGAATTATAGATAAAAAATAATAATAATAATGAAATCTTGTTTTTTAGAGCATTGTCTGAACTCTAAAATCCTTACTTTACAAGCATCAAATTAGTTTAACAACACATGCTAAAACTATTGTTTTCATGCATCTTTGAAAACACAGGAAACTATCCTTTACCAGATGTATTTAGCATGCTAAAATGGTCCACTTAAGTACTCGTTTAAGGTACTAAAGCTTTTTATTTTACATCAACATAATCTTATGCCAAAAATTGTAGTTTCTTGTCATTTTGGAAACTAAGAACATGTTGAAAGATAGAAAATTAGCATGTGTTTAAAATCATATTTTTTATGAACTTGTTTTGTAAAAAATAAAATTTGCATTTTTAAAACATGAGTTACCATTAAGCCATTTATGTATAGTAGAATTTATCAGCACATTAATTTCCATATTATTCATTGAAACTAAAACCAAAACATTAATTTCCCAGGCCAAATGGTAGAATGAATGGTAGAACGAATAATAGAACATGAGACTCATTGACAACTAAGTGTGATAATCACATAGGCAATTAGGACAATTCACATAAAATTCTAGGAACATCAAAACATCAATTCTCAAAGCAACTATAACAAGTTGGAATACTTTATTTTCCATAGTCTAATAAACATACGAAAATAAGGATAGAATCATATTGAAACTAATACTATCCAACAGTTCAAAACATGAACTAACACAAAAAACATAGGCTTGCAAAAAATCTACCTACCTTGTTCAACAGAACTCTAGTGTTTTGGCTGTTGTTTTCCTCCTTTCCTAGTTGGGATAGATCTCTTCATAATTCAATTCCAACTGGAATATATCAATCTCCATTTTTCCTACATTATAGTTTCTTAATCCTAGCATATTTTCTACTATCTAAATATGTTCCTAATTCCATATCTAAACCAACCAACCACTTTCCTGATTGACTTAATATCTCCATATAGCCAATGACATCTTCTACCTATGCCAATGATTTCTAACTTTTTCTTGGTTAATTTGGCTAACTAGTTATGGCAGTTAGGTGGTTCCCACTATTCCAACATTTGGGACACCAATTTGGAAAGGGGTGTCATTATCAACATATAATCTTGTTTTTCTCATCACTTAGATCTCTACGTTGGATTTTAGCCATCTTAGTGTCGTTTAATAGCCAACTCCTCCTATGGGATTTTATGATCTCACTACTGGTCCCAAGCAAGATAAAAGGAGGAGGATTACATCAGGTGTCAACTACAAAAATTCCTTCATCAAACCTTATGGCATGGATCTTATTTTGATATTTAGTAAGGCTGGGGCATTTCCCCATAACCAACAGGTTGCATCAGATCCTAGAAGCAATGAGAGATGGGCAAGTGCTACTAGAGCACGCACTATATTAGAACCAAGGTATAGTGGAAAGTAGGCTAGAGTTTATGTTCATTCTAGTTGTGCAAGTGAAGAGACTAGGTCAGAAGAATAAGATTCATATTGCCACATGAAATATAGGCACATTGATAGGTAAAAGTATGAAGTTTGTAGATATAATGAGATGGAGGAGAATTAACATAGTTTGTATTTAAGAAGCGAAGTGGAAAGAGGTAGAACTAGAGAAATCAATGGCTATAAGCTTTAGTACATAGGAAAGGACAATAATAGAAATGATGTAGGATAGTAGTGGATAAAGAATTAAAAATAAAGTTATTTTAGGAGCCCCAATGATAGAATCCTACTAATAAAGCTTGTTTTAAGAGAGAAGATCATAAATGTTATAAGTGCATATACCCCACAAGTAGGTTTAGAAGATAAAATTAAGCAACAGTTCTAAAAAGATATGGGGGATGTGCAGGAATTCCCATCACAGAGGAGATATTTATAAAAACAGACTTCAATGGCCATGTAGGAAGAGGAAAGGAATGATAGGGTATGTGGAGGATATAGGGATGGAGAAAGAAATAAGATGGGCAAGCTATCCTAGATTTTTTTTTGGCATATAACTTAGCTCTAGCAAACACATTATTTAAGAAGAGAGATGAACACTTAATAACTTTTAGAAGTGAACAATAAAAAATCCAAATAGACCTTTTTTTAATTAGGAATATTGAAAGATTAATGTGTAGGGATAGTAAGGTGATACCTGATGAGACTCTAACCACATAACATAGGTTAATGGTTATGGATATGGATATGTACATTAAGAGATAGAAGAAAAGAAATGAATATAATAGATGTCCAAAAACTAAGTGGTGGAACTTAAAAGGAGAGAAGATAACACCATTAGTAAACAAGTTGATGGTAAAAGAAAGAGGAACAATAAAAAAGAAGTAAAAACAATGTGGACTAACATGGCGCACTCCATTAAGAAAGTGACAAAAGATGTTCTAAGAGTATCTAAAGGTAAAAGGAAACCAATAAACGAAACTTGGTGGAGGAGTAAATAAGTGCAAATAGTTATTAAAGAGAAATGGGTGTATTTTAAAGCATGGTATATAATCAAAAATAACAAAAACTTGGAGCAATATAAGAATGCTAAAAAGGTTGTTAAGAGAGTAGTAAGTGAGGCCAAACTCAAGGTGTATGATAATTGCTAAATATATTAGGGTCAAGAGAAAATGAGAACGATATGTTCAAACTTGCAAAAGTAAAAGAATAGAAGCGTAAAACCCTAAAGCACATTAAATGCATTAAAAGTGGTGACCTTAGAGTACTAATCAAAGAGGACGAGATCAATCAAAGGTAGGAAAGTTACTTTAAAAAATTACTAAATGACAATGGCCCAGAGATTATAGAGATTGAAAAGAACCATAAACCTAAATAATGTTAGACTTTATATACATACACGACTATAAGATTAGAAAACCGAAAGTGAAAGAGACCTCGAAAAAGATGAAATTGGGAAAGGCCCTAGGGCATGATGGTCTACCAATAGAGGTTTGAAAATATATGGGAAATACTGACTAATTTGGTTGACAAAGTTGTTTAATAAGATTTTAAAAACTAAGAAAATATTAAATAAATGAAGAAAAGGCTCTACTATGCCAATTTATAAGAATAAAAGAGAGTTAAAGTTGCACTAATTATCCTGGGATCAAACTTATTAGAGTGATTGAGAAGAGGCTACGACATGGGATGAGCATTTTGGAAAATCAATTTGGTTTCATGCCTGGGAGATCTACCATGAAAGCTATTTTCCTCCCTCCAAGCTCTATGTATCCATCTATAAAGGTCTCATTACCAAAATATTGAGTTTCTAAAAATGCAATTTCTACATTTTGGATAAACTTCAAATTTTCATTAGGCATAAAAATGATACAAAATTTTGAGATATTACACTATTACCCACTTTAAGGTAATTTATCCTCAAAATTCTTCTCAACCTGAATTTTTGAACAAGTCAGAATATTTTGCTCCCATATCAAACTATAGTTCTCACATTGCCTTTTCAACCAAATAATGTTACAATAGGAGTTTAACTAAAGAAATCTCCTTGTTCCTCAATCTTCAATCCTTTCTATCTAGAATTTGAATTGGCTTTGTCTCAAACATTAAGTTTAGTAGTAGCTCAATCCGCACCTATTCAAGTACATGTGAAGGGTCAGCATATACCTTCATAGCATGAAAACATGAAAGACATTATGAACTTTCTATAACTACATTGGTAAAGTCAGTCTATATGCTACCTAATCAATCTTGTGTAAAATCTCAAAGGGACTAATAAATCAAGGACCCAATTTTCCTTTCAATCTAAACCTTATGACTCCCTTAGTCAGAGAAACTTTCAGAAACACATGATCGCCAAACTCAAACTCTAAGTCTATATCCCTCTAGTTAGTGTAACTTTTTTGTCTACTATGAGTTGCAAGGAGTCGCTTCCAGATAAGTCTCACTTTATTGGCACATTGTTCCACCAACTGAGATTGTACAATCCTATTCTCACCAACCTCATTCCAATGTATGGGTGAATGGTAGGGTCTCATGTCCAATGTCTCACATGGAGCCATACTGATACTTTAATGAAAATTGTAATTGTAAGCAAACTAACCAACAGTAGACTCTCATCCCAACTTTCCTTCTAGTCAACCGTGCATGCTCTCAACATGTCCTTCAAAGTCCGAATAATTCTCTTAGACTTACCATCTACCTAAGGATGAAAGACACTACTAAAACTACAATAATCCTAAAGACTCTTGGACACATATCTAGAACTATGAGGTGAACCTGCTATCTCTATTGAAAGTGATGGTTATTGGTATTCCATGAAAATTTACAACTTCTTTAATGTATAATCAAGTCAAGCTATCAATAGGCTGATTCTGTCATATTGGAAGGAAATGTGCTGATTTCATTAGTCTATCAACTATCACCTATATCATGTTATGTTCACTCAACATCCTAGGTAAACCCACAATGAAATCCATGGTGATATAATCCCACTTCCACTCAGGAAGCTCAAGGGGCTGCAGCAGTCCCGTCAACCTCTATTGCTTAGCCTTAATTTGCTCACATGTCAAACATCGCATCACATACTCTCCCACATCCTTCTTCATGACATTACACCAAAACTATCTTTTCAAATCCTGGTATATTTTCATTCCACCTAGGTGAATAGTATATTGTGACTATTACGCCTCTCTAAGAATCTATTGCATCAATTCAGTATTTGCTAACAACACAAATCTTCCCTGCATTCATACACCACCTCCATCTTCTCAGGTGAAACCTGATTTCCCAGCCAATGCTTACATCTTGGCATAGTCCTTCTGCACTTAAAGAACTCTCTCACTAATGGCATATCTCACCGGCAAGTTAGCCATGAATGACTTACTATTTTGCATCTCTGGTCTACACCCAACCACTTCCTCTAGCAACTTCCACTTCCTAGGTGGCATGCTTCTACACATCCCTTGTATCTTTCATATCAATGCATTGACCACCATATTGACCTTCCCCAGGTGATACTGAATGGAGAAATTATAATCTTTCAAGAAGTCCATCCATCTTCTCTACGTCATGTTCAAATACTACTGTGAGAAGACGTGCTTGAGGCTCTTATGATCTATGAATACTTTAAGCTTTTTCCGTACAAGTAATACCTCTAAATTTTCAAGACAACGATTACTGCTATAAGCTCCAAATCAAAGAGTACTTT
Organism: Warburgia ugandensis; assembly: GCA_035236585.1. Taxonomy (NCBI): domain Eukaryota; kingdom Viridiplantae; phylum Streptophyta; class Magnoliopsida; order Canellales; family Canellaceae; genus Warburgia; species Warburgia ugandensis. Next base: position 59,051,903 of record CP141128.1, read on the forward strand.
AGTAAATCTATCATGGGCAAGAAGTTTACCTTCCACCACCACATTAGATGCTTGTGTCCCCCCATTAGTGATGGTGAATACTTGCCCCTAACTCCTTGAAATCTAATCTTAGGTCTCTCCTTCCTTTTTCTTCTTCAGGCAATTCCTAGCATTATGTCCTGCCTCTCCATAATTGAAACACCTAAAATCATGCTCAATACATGGCTTAGCCAAGATGATGCCTCTTGCATCATGACCACGGTCCAAACTTTGGTGCTCTGCTCGATTTCCAAACTAGCACTTCTATGACCCTAAAGATTGTATATGCTTCTTCCGTTCCTAAAATGTATGCTAGTGCTGGTATTCTTCTCTTTTTCTTTCTTCTTAATCTATGCTTACTTGAATTCCTGCTTAAAGATAGAAGACATTCTTATTACTTCTGCCATCATAATAGGCTGGGCTCCAAGAACTCCTCAATTTGGCCGAAAGTTCACTAACAAACTTTTCAACTGCCTTCTCATCACTTGCACACAATTCAATGCAAACCTTCAAAATTGGGTAAACATGTTCTCATATTGAATTACAGTCGTATCACTCTGCTCCAAACTCAAGAATTCTTTATGTTTTTGTCTCTTCGTGTGAGGGGGAATACTTGTTGAAGAATACAGTCTTAAATTTCTCACAAGGAATACTCTGAAAGTGGATCCTTTCAATAGTCTGTCACCAAAATGTTACTTCACCAGTCATCACAAAAGTGGTCATGATCACCTTCTTATCTTCTGGGACCTCCATTTCTTTGAGTACTTCTCCTCCTTGAATATCTAGGTCTCAGCTAAGTGTTGATCATCCTCCCTAAAAAATGATAGACCCATCTTCTTGAATCAATCAAGCAGGGTCTATGCCTAGCTCACATTCCCTTCCATTCTCTTGCCCCGCAAGCTATTGCTCCCTACAGTTGATTTTGCAGGAATTGCTAGAGTTGCTACACAAATAGTTGGACAACATCATCAGGGAACTCATGGGGATACTTTAGTGTGACGACCCGGGTTTCATATGATGCAAATTTCATAAAAAGGCGAGATCTCTTGCTTTAGAAATATGAAATGCATGAAAATCTTTTGTTTTAGAAAGCAATCTTTTGTATAAAACCTCGAGTGTCAAAACACATTTTCAAATCATATAGCCATGGCATAGTTGTAAATCAACTATATTCCCAAGAAAGTGTTAGTCACAACCCCAGCTACAGAGAGTAACTACAATCAAGTAACATTCACTAAAAGATAAGGTAGGGGTTTACTTACTTGTACTTAATTTGGATGTTCTTTGTCACGGGTGTATCCTGTCCTTAAGTGTTTACGAACAGTGAAATGACCAAAATACCCTTATCTCAAAAAGTGAACTTTTCATTACCAACATGGGATTTCAAGGTTGCAAAAATGGAGTCATTACATTGAGGGCCCAAGGGTAGCATCTACTTGTCTTTTAGGTGGCATCTGCTTTAAAATAAGGCAATCTTAGGTAAGGACTTTCTCTAGCTGCTCAGAATATGACCTAAAGTTCCTTATTTTGCCAACTATTTATGGTTGTCCATCAAGCAATTGGTTGTAAGTGACATAAATGTAGCTCAGATACCAATTGTATCAACCCAGGTTTTTAAACACTATTTTCTTTATAAAATTCTCTTCCAAAGGTCGGATTGGATAGATCTATAGTTTAAACTTCATTTATAAAACAAAACATTAGAAAGAACTTTTTCTTTGAATAACTATTTTCTAAAAACCTCAACTGCTTTTCAACAAAAATACTTGTAGTTTTGTAAATGTAGACACATATGAGTCCATAAAGTTCCATCTCATTTAAAATAAACATAATTCCCAAGAAGTATCAGTCACAACGCATTAGTTAATGTAATTATCAAATGAATAAAGTTGGACATCTTGTGCCTTATTAGTAAACTTGAAATGAAGAAATAATTCTAATTTAACAATTCCTCATGTTTGTTTGCTAAGAGAATCACCTATGTCTTTTACTCCTCTCCTAGCTTTTTCATGGAATTTTTTATTGTCATCATAGGTTGAGTGCACAGTGATATCCAGTAGCTAAGATTACAAAATCAAAAAAGTCAGTATACATCATAAATGATTTGAAAATACATTTTCTAATAAGGTGAAATCACTCAACTAACTACTTTTAGTTGTACCATGTAATGCATCAAAAGCATTGATATACATTCCCATATCTCTGGTTATATGAGAGAATAATCATACTTGATAATTCAAGTAAAAAATAATAATCAAATCTTAAAGTAGTAGTTCGATTAAACCATGACACAGCACTTTCAAGCTAATATTAATATCTCATGCATTTTGGCACCTTGGCAATTGCATTTGCCAAGTACTCATCTAGTGACCACACAATTCATTATTAGAACCATCATCTAGCTCTTCAGGAGCCAAAAACAAAAATATCATTGGATCTACCATGCTGATGACTAGTATAGTTCAATCGTGTGTTGTGTAGAATTTGCGAGGGACTACCACTGTATTCACACAGATCCATGCATGTATGCTTAAATTGCTATGATCACTTTATGCAGTCGAGAAAATAAGTACATCTTTAGGCATTGGATACCTGGCACTTCTTATGGTTGGAGTCATGGAGTCCAACCCTTACTACCTCCTAGAATAGCTCCCACTAAGCATCTTCACCTATCTAAAATACATTCTTGGGTATTACTATACCTTATATGTTTCTTCTCAAAATCTCATCAAAATATATAACATGTGATAGCTTTCTCGCAGGCTAAAATACATGCATTAATGAATCATTTGAAATATCTTCAAAAAATAAATTTCAAATTATCCTCTCAAGCCAAAATTTGACACTACGTGCTCCTCTAGGAAATCAAAATCTAACACACCATGTGTCCCTCTCAAAAATCAAAATCTCACCATATTATTAGGCATAGTAACTTATCAAAACATGCTTCGAGAAACTATTCTAGATATTTCCAAAATAGTCATTTTCAAGTGAAATTGACTTGCTAAACCCACTATTCCAATTATGTGTCTTAGCTACCCAAAAATCATATTTTTCAATACATGACTTATTGATAACAAATTTTTTTTTTTTTTTTTTTTTTAAAGCATGTATTCTAGAGCATTGTTTGAACTCTAAAAATCATAATTTACATGCATCAAATTTGTTTAACAACACATGCTAAAATCATAGTTTTCATATATCTTTGAAAGTGTAAGAAACCATCCTTGCATGGACATCTTTATCATGCAAAAACAATCAACTTAATACTCTTTTTATGGTACTAAAAACTTGTATTTTACATAGGCATACTCTTATACCAAAATTGTGTAGTTTCATGTCGTTTTGAAAACTCAAGGCACATGTCAAAAGACTTAGGGTTTTACCATGTGTTTAAAACGTCATTTTTCATGAACTTGTTTTGCAAAAGCCAAAATCTACCTTTTAAAACATGAATTCATGTTAAGCCATTTATCCATGGTAGAATTCATTAACACATTAATTTCCAGATTATTAGTGGCAATGACATAAGTATACTAATTCACCTCCCCCCCTCTTTTGAGGAATGGCTCAAAGACTTACTTAACTTGACCAAGAAGACCAAATCAAACTAAAAAAATGAAAGAAACGTTCCAAAGAATCGATACTATGCGAAGAATCAAATTTCCACTATGTACTAAGAAGGATCATTTATGGATCCATTGTATACACAATCTCTAGAACAAATTTCCCATGCATATGGTAGAATGAATAATAGAACATGGGAATTATTGACAGATAAGTGTGATAATCACATATGCATTTAGGACAGTTCATGTAAAATTCAAGGAACATCGAAACTTCAATTTTCAAAGCAACTATAAAAAGTTGCAACACATTATTTTCCATTGTCTAATAGATGTGCAAATATAAGGACAGAAATCATATTGAAACCAATATCATCTACCAATTCAAAACATGAACTAAAACAAAAATCGTAGGCTTTCAAAGCTTAGAAAACTTAGTTGTCTAAATCTACCTACGTCAATCGACAAAACTCCATAGCTTGGCTGTATTTTCCTCCTTAGTTTTACCATGATTCTTCTTTTTCCTTCTCTTTCTTTCTCTCTTCCACTTTCTTTCCATGATTTTCCATTTTTCTTTCCTAGCCTAAACCAACCAACCACTTTTCCAATTGCCTAATATCTTCAAATAGCTTAAGATGTCTTATACCTCTTATAATGATTTTTAACTTTTTCTTGGTTAACATGGCTATGTAGCTATGGCAGCTAGGTGGGTCCACTATTGCAACCTTCTAGACACCAATTTAGAAAGGGGTGTCATTATCAATGCATAATATTGTTTGCTCATTACTTAGATTTCTACCGTTGGATTTTAGCTATCTTAGTGTCATTAGATGGCTCTCTTCAAGTTTTATTCATTTGTAAAGGTCTCTTTGCCAAGCTATTTAGCTTCTAAAGAGTCAATTTCTACATTTTGGATAAACTATAAATTTTCATTAATCATAAAAATGGCACAAAATTTTAGAATATTACATTAATACCCTTAGACATGAGGAATTTATATTTTAAATAAGATCTAATATTTGTATATTGTGCATTTCACAAAAAAAATAATTTTAAGATTAATTCTAAACTAGGACATTTATGAACTCATAAAGAATATAGGGTGTTGAACATGGCACCCACTCTCTTATACAAAAAAGATATTTATATTGGGTCTTCTTATAAATGAACTTGGTAAAACTCAAGGCCTTGGTGATCATTGATAAAATGTTTATTACACTAATTTGAGACAACCTTGTACTTCTTTGAGAAAAGGACTACAAATAATCTTGTCATTAAAGAAAAATGCCTCACTCGCTTGCTGGCTATACAATCACATTATTTCTTTCTTTTGGCAAAAACTAGGCATTAAAATCAAGACTTTTTTATGTCTGATTTCTCTGTGATACTCCTATTAGGATTTTCCTTTTGATGGTGAAGAAGAATATGGAAATTTACTTATAGGTTTTGACTTTCAGCTCAACCCATCCAAGCACCAACAAGCCAACAAAAAATATGAACTTGCACCTCCACTCTAGTATGAAATAACCCAATCCAAGATGAACAAGCATGTGCTATTTGATTCTATGCATTTGATATTTTATTAGCCCTTTATTGAATCATTAAGAGTTTCCCATGGCTGTTCTACAAGGATTTTTTGTTTACCATTATGAATATTTACATTACTGTGGAAGTTGCTATAAATAAGTAAGATGATAAAAGCATTCTTCTATTTTAATATTGACAACCCAATATATTAAAGGATTCTTTCTTTTCTTATAATTCTCAAAAGATATCAATGATCGAGACATGACATAAATGTGTTGATTTTACACTTCCACCTAACAAAATCTATTATATGCTAAAGCAATACATTTTTCCCTACTCTCCATTATTTTGTCATGTGGTACTTCTGTCATTTAGTTTTATCCACCCATTTTTGAGTTCTTAAAGGTTTTTCTCTGTAGTCATAATTGAATACATCCTCTACCTTTACCGACTATCGTTAGAATCCCCCCACCTCTCTCTCTCTCTCTCTATATATATATATGTGTGTGTGTGTGTGTGTGTGTGTGTGTGTGTGTGTGTGTGTGTATAATTATTCTTACATTATAATCTTTCACTATTGGCTGAATAAATGGATATTTTTAGGAGTCATTAAGATCTCTTATATTTTTCTCTAAAGTTCTACATGCTTATTGAAGAATAGGACTTCTAAAATACTCTATCCTAAAATCTTTCTATCTATTAAGAGAGTGAATGAACTCTTAAGAGGCCCAACTTGTTGAACAAATAGTATATAAAATTGTAGCATAAAAAGAGTATTAAACTAGAATTACAATTAAATAGGAAAGGCTAAATAGAAAGAGAGAGATTTTAGAGTGTAGAGGTAGGAGAAATTATTCAATTAGAATTAGAAGTTGAAGGAATTCAAATATAGCTGCCATGTGGCCAAAAAGGAGAGGATGCATCAAGCAAATCCTTAGAAGTCCATTCAGCACCAACTAATGAGAAAGAATAAAAATAAAAATAATGTAAAATTTTAAAAATGTCTACCTACCACAGGGAAATTACCACATGGTGCAAATAGAAGTAGGTTTCAAAGGCATAAACAAAACTTATTTTCATAATATATATGTAAATATATGGCATTGATATTGGCATGAATATGTTTGTTAATGGCAAGAATATCTAGGGGCAAAAAAGGAATAAGCATTTTCTACCTACTAGCAATGCATTTTTAACAATAATATTACATTAAATGACAAAGGTGTCCCTTGACATCTAATATTCAAGTAAAAACCCTCTAGTGTGCTTTGAAATTGTTTTATATTCTAAATTAACTAATGAAGGAAAAAGCTCTGTCGATTGTTTCCTCACTCTCACCACAACATGCCCTTCCATTTTCTTTTGCATACCAACTAACATATTGTACTATGGACTAAACCTTGAACTCGCTTTCCTAGATAATCTTATTATCGTTGGATCGAATATATTCTTTATGAACATTTTTTTATTCTATTATGTTTGGTGTTGTTTCACACATTATAGAGAAGAAAAAAAAAGCCATTTGATTCTTTACATTTTGGCATGTTAAGCTACCATAAGACAAGTCAGATATTAAAAAGATCAATCTGGGTTCCCAAGTCTTTACTCCATGAAGTAGAATTATGATAGAACTTCCACTACCCTTGGCATTTCAAGTTTCTAAAAAAGAAGTCCATTGGAAAATGACTGGAGAGTGACAGTAGAAAAGTTGAATTATGAAAATGCCCCTTTATTCTAGCTAAAATTCTATGAATTCTCTTGTAAATGTACTACAAAATCGAAAATGGTGTATTTCCTTAGTGTGTTTGAGGAGAGGAAGAAAAGTGAGTCAACTCATTGTAAAAAGTCTTTTATCAATTCTACCCCTGAGGATTCTTGCACCTTATAGAATTTTTAGTGCAAATATCACTTCTGTATATTGGAGGTGTAAAATACTATAGAGATTTAATAGAATTCAAGATAAGTATGACCTTGAAAGAGTTGAAGGAGGCCCCTTGGTTGGTTGGATGAACCACTATGAACATCTCTACCTCTAGCTCATTATGTGTTGTTGTTTTTCATTTATAAAATTATTCCTACTGTTAAGCATCTCCAACAAAAGTTTGTAAACATTGATTTGGACCCAATCCACACCCCTTGGGAGCTCACATAACATTAAGCTAACCAAAGTTTTATGATATTTGGGTAAACTCACTGGACTAACATTGAATTGACATGCGAATGGGAAAATTGTTTAAACTCATCCCACAGAGTGAATTTAAGATCTAGTAACCTCATGTCTAGGTGCCAATGTTGCTTGAGTTGGAGTGCCTTAATCGAAGATGAGATGAGCCATAATGTTGCTAGTGGTACTTGAGCTAGGTTGAGATGAAGTGATATCTTCTCACCTCACTATTAGTCGTGTTTGAGATGAGTTAAATGAAAATCAACTCAACTTCAGTGATACTTCCAATCATTTTGGGTAATCTCATACCAATTTGGGTCATCTCAACCTACCTTAACTCATCTCAAGCCAAATCTTATTCTAGATCATGCCAATTCACTCCATTTCATGCACCACTAATACTATGGTAAATATTTTGAGAAACTTTCAAAAGACCCAAAAGCAAATTTTAGGATTTTCCTCGTTGCAGATTAATGTAAAATATCCTATTCTTTTGTAAACACCACGAAATCTATTATTCATATTTGGTTGAAAATCCAAACAACATAATTTAAAAAAAAAAACTTGACAATATAACACATAAATAGAAAAACTAAAAATGGGTTTAGTTATCTAGGTATGGTTGTATGCAATAATTTTGGAAAGATTCAAAAAAAGAGAGGGAAGCTCAGTGCACAAAGCTCTTGTGTATGTAGTGTTTAGGGAAGAGGTTATTTTAGAAAGCTTTAAATAACACAATTTTATCCTACAAAACCCTTTTTTTCCATTGGGATCCACTTTCTTTGAAGAGCGATGGGTTTTCTTTTTTTCTCAACTAGATAGAGAAAAGACATAATTTGTAGAAGACACACTTATTATTTATAAATAATATAATAGACATAAACCACAATGGTATAGTTGGTGAAAGGAGAAAAATAGATATTACTCTGTAACTAGATGGAGATATAAAAAAATTTGCCTACCAAATATACAAGGAATGTTGTTATGAAGAGTGATGACAGGTAAGTTGTTATGTGCTACCCACCCTTAGTGTCAAAACTCAATATCAGCACATAGGAGTTAGTGTTGATTAAGATATCAAAACTTATAATAGAGACACAATGCAATTTTTCCCAAAAAGAACTAACCCAGCTTGGCGAGGGCAACTTGATGCAGTTAAGTTTTCTTTTGTTATTTAACTTTTTATCTTAAAGTAAAACAAAATTAGTTTTGCCTTTCTTTCTACATTAAATTAGATAAAATGGCTAACAAGTAATGCAACCAAGTCAAAGTAGTGCGATTGTTTTCCTATTTTTCATAGAATGCCATGCTTTTGCTTTAATGTGATGCTTTTTGATACCATGATTGCAATGTAGCTTATTATGGGTGAGTACTCCAGCTCAATTGAGTAAATCAACTATAATTTTTTTCTTGCAATTATTGGTAAAAATATCTTTTTGGGACTTGTAAAACTCAACTAGTCTAAGAAGCAAAGTGTGAAAATTTTGAAAGTATATCGACCTGCCAAGTTTTTACACTGAGTCGATGAGTTTTGCTATCATAGGGCCCTACCTTAATTTGATCCCATTCAACTAACTTTTTAGACTTTTGAATATCTCATATGCCAAAATCAAAACGATGTGGTGATCAAAACATACACAAAACTACATTTTTGGTTTTAATGTTCATCATCATTTATAATATTTCACAACAATAAAAAGTACTAGAAAAATTTTCACATAGCAAGGTTTTACAAGTTTTCTATAGATGAGGATATAACAGCATCCAAGTTGATGAAAATCCACTAAATCCATATTTGTAAATCAGAATATTGTAATATTTAGTTAAGCATGAATTTTTTTAGATAGGCATATTGCTTTTGGCCATAGAAGGTACATGGTTGTGGACTACATGCATGGACACTAGGAAATCTAGATAATAAAATCTATTCACCATGTAGGCAAATTCAGGCTATTTTTGTACATCACATTGTCCATATGGATAAGTGGTTTTCCAAATGTCTAGCTTTTCTTCCTTTTTCACTCTATTCTCTCTCATAAACTTCATTTTTCTCTTACTTCCAAAGCAACAATCCTTCGCCTTTTCTTCTTTGGCATCCATCACATGGCTAACCCTTGCTCTTGGACAAAACCAAGCAAGATCTCCTCTCCTCTGCGGCCCTCGCCTCTCTCTCTTTCTCTCTCTATTTTGTACTCTTTTTGTTTCTCCTCTCGTATTTCTATTTTTTTGTGATTTTGGGCCATTTATAGGCAAATCTTTGGATTTTGTTTGAACTATTTTGTTTCCCCATTGATAATTTGTTAACTTTAATTTTAGTCATTAATACACCTTGATAGAGGGATGCTTTTCTCTTCATCAAGCATGGTAAAGTTTAATGAGTAATAATTTAAAGGTGACTAAGGCAGGAAAATACACTCCTGAAAAAACTGATATGCCATAATAGAAGCACTTGAACTAGAGAATCCCATCATCTCATGCAAATATAGTCCCCATCCTTAGATCTAATGGATTGATAGCTATGACTAATTTTAATAAATGAGATATTTGCTAAGTATTGCTACTTTCTTCAAGGGACTTTCATGACCCAACAAATGCAAAGATGCTTGCCTTGGATCTAATGGATTGGGGCCACTATAAAAAAAATAAAAAATGTGTGAAAGTGTTCATACAATGGGACAAAGTCCTATAGCCTATCCAGTTGAAAACACATGTTCTAGCTTTAATAAAATGCCAATGATCTACTTGAGATTCTCATTGATGATAACAAATTATGGATGAACCTATTTAGGAAAGTAAAATTAGTCTTAATATGAACCAATACTATGGTAGTTTTTAGTCTTGAGGTCAACCAATTTTCTCTTTAATAAAACTTTTAACATGAAGCACATTTGTTGATAAAAACTCATCATTTTAATTTTGGAAGAGATCGTATTTTATAGGAATGCTTGTTATGTGTAAGTTTTCAACATGTAGTATCCTACCAATGAAAACTCTCATTCATTTTAATTTAGAGCTTTCTATAATATTGACTATACATTTTGCTAGTAAAAGTACACGTGTTAGTCCAAAATGGTCATTGATCCAAACCATTATATAAAAGTCTTATAATTCCATTCAGTAAATTTAAGCCACTGGTATCATATGGGTGACATGTGTTAGAAATGATCAACAGTCAGTTTTGAGGATTTATCAACCCCATTGACCTCTTCAAAATGCTATAACTTTCTTGTACCCTATTGATGCCTTCAATAGTTAGACTTAATTAAACAACTTTGGCCTACAATGCACAACAATTAATTATATTATTATGTGGATCATGCCTAATGTCACTAGTTAAAATATTATTTTTGTAATAATAAACTTATAATTTTTTTCAAAATGTCAACAAAGTATAGGGTGTTTGTGAATGATGAAAAATCATTCTCCAAGTTGATGTCTATAAACACTCACAACATCTGTGTTTGTGAATCAAGATGTTGCAATATTTGGTCAAATATCCATGTTTGTGGTTGAGGATATCACTTTTAGACATAGAAAGTTCCTGTTTGTTAACTAACTAAATGGACATTGTAAAATCTACATTGTGCATTTTCAGTTGATAAAATCCATTCAATAGTTAGGCAATTTAGGGCCAAATTTGGTCATTTCATTGTTCATATGGACAATTGGATTTACTAATGTCTAACTTTTTCCTTCTCTCTCTCTCTCTCTCTCTCTCTCTCTCTCTCTCTCTCTCTCTCTCTCTCTCTCTCTCTCTCATTTCTACCACATAACCCTTTGTATGGGTTGTAGTGAAGAAAAATGAGGTGTGGGGCCAATTTTTTGCATTTTTTTTTTTATTGATTTGAGACGTTTATCTGATTTAGCCTCAATCAAATATCCTTGCTACTAAAACTCACAATTATTTAGAATCTATGTCCTTCGCTTGTGATCCTCTTTTGGTTGCCTAAGAGATGGTAGAGGGTCATTTAGTTTTAGACCATCCATTAGGTAAGCAAAAGAGAGCCACAAATGAAGGCCTTAGAGATTCTCAATGGTTGTGAGTTTGGTAGCAAGGATATTTGATTGAGGCCAAATTTGATGAATGTCTCAAATTCATGGAAAAATGCATAAATGTGAGCCTGCATTCCATTTTTCTTCAATACAACCCTCTCTCTCTCTCTCTCTCTCTCTCTCTCTCTCTCTCTCTCTCTCTCTCTCTCTCTCTCTCTCTCTCTCTCTCATAACTATATCATGCAATGACTCTCATCACAATTGCATCATAAGTATACCAAAAAAGCGCCGATGGGCCATCTTTTTTCCAAGCTTTTCATGATCCATAACATCCACTAGATTCACCTCATCTTAGATGTCAATTCTCATATGTATTATATATGTCTAGATTCTTCATTTTTAGACATTTTAAAGAAAAAGACGACTATACAAAACAACTTAACCCTCAAAATGCATGTCACCTTTTTCTTTTTTCTTTTTTATTACTTCAAAAGGGCAAAAGAAAGCCTAAAAACATTTGATACATGTGAGCTTTAGTACCTAGGACTTTTGGGATGAGGCAACTTCAGTGAATCATGTGGATAATGGAAAACTTAAGAAAAGTTGGCTTGCTATCCTATTCCTTTCTTCATCGAAGGTAGGGTGTGTTTAGTTCTACTAACCATTATATAGATGAAGCCTATTTGCTAAATATAAATCTTGTAATAGCATGTGGCTGATTTGAATAAGGATTGATCAATACTCTATTTGAAGATTTATCAACACCAATCACACCTTCAAAATGCTACATCTTACTTGTTCCCAACTAAGGATAAATAGACTTAGTAAATAACTTGGCCCATATTGCATAATAGTTTACTAATTTATTATGTAGGCCATGCTTAGTACTATTGATGAAACTATTACTTTAGTATAAAAAGTATTGTAATTTATTTTAAGATATGAACATTATGATACCACAAAATACTAAAATAGTAACCTAGATATCCACATAAAGACAAAACTAGATGTTTATAAGTGAATGTCATATAAGGACAAAAATGGATGTTAATGGACATCCATTATTGGATTGGATGTCTAATATCCATGTACAAGAGCTTGGATAATGTTATATCCTCATTCACAAATACCCTATCAATGTTAAAAAACGACAAAATAATAACTTAAATGTTCACATATTGCCAGATATCCATAAATATAGTTGGGTGTACACAAGGATAAAATTGGATGTCCACATACATCCATTTTTGGAGTAGATATACTGTGTCCATAAACATTCGTTTGGACATTACTATATCCCAATTATTTGTCAATACCTTGGTAGACTTTAGACTCCTAATAAATATCCAAAGTTCAAAAAGTTTGATGAGCAAGTTGGATCAACTAAAAGAAAATATCGTCTAAAACCGTTAGTGCAATTGATGGCAAACATCTTACCTTCTCTCTTTGGTTTGGATTTGAAGGAGACACTTCTTCTTTATGAAAGTAAATTTAGGAATTAGGATAATCTCCTCAATGCGATTATCACTGTTCCTTTGACAATTTTTTTTTTCTTCTTTTTTTCCCTCATGCAAAGTGCCGGGCTTATCCAGTTGCCGATGATGGCATTTCACCAACAAGACGTAACGAGTGGCCCGCTTACAGTTTAACAGTGCTGCCACTTGGATGTTTCTTAGTACGGCCGGATCTAAGGTGACTTTCAGCACCGGTAACTGTAGAGCTCTGTGGGGTCCACTAAGCCACCTATCGTAAAGCGAGGTGGTTTGGCGAATCAGCAAGCGGGGTGGAGAAACTGGTATTTCATCCCCGTGCCCTTTTTGTTACCTGCACCCCTAGACTCTTTTTCATTTTTCCCGCCAGCTATCGATCCACTGCCCCCGAGTTCACCTTCTCACCCCCCCTCCTGTCTGCTGCTAGGGCCTTTCTTCTCCTCAAAATCCTAACTGCAACTTCTCTGCAAATCCATGGGGCCTTCCCGTCGGTTAAGCAACAGCCGATCTCCGTTAGTAAATCAACAGCGTCAGATTACTTCCTTCTTCTCCCCTGGAAAATCTCCTATTTCTCCACCTTCAGTTTCATCGATTCATTTAAAAAAAAAATCTACCCCGAACTCTAGCCCTAACCCTTCTACTCAAACTAAGCAGAAAAAACCTCTTCTAGTAATCGGTCCTTCTCCAGATTTATGTTCTCCGCCGAGTTCCGGAAAGAAACGGTATTCGGAAGAAGTTGTGGGAAAGAGAGTTAAGGTTTTCTGGCCTCTGGATAAAACCTGGTACGAAGCTTGCGTTAGGTCTTTTGATGAGCAGTCTGGGAGGCATTTGGTTCAGTACGATGATGCTGAAGAGGAGGTTCTGGATCTTGGGAAAGAGAAAATCCAGTGGGTGGAGGAGGATGCAAGTGGGAGGGGCTTTCGCCGGTTGCGAAAAAGTAATCCTGTTTGTGAGAAAGTAGTGGATGAAAAGGAAGATTTGGATGAGGGAAGTGGCACAGATGATGATGATTCTACAGATGAGGATTGGGGGAAAAATGTTAATGAGGAGATGGTTGATGATGTTGATTCAGAAGATTTGGAACAGGAGGAGGATCAAGAAGAAGTAGAAAGATCGAGACGGGTACATGTGAGAAACTCAGGTTTGAGAAAGCGGAAAAAGTCCAAGGGGGAAACTTGTGATTCGAGTAAGAAGAGTAAGATTAAGGGAGATGGGGATAAGTGTGGACTGATGACTCCTCAGAGTGGGGACAAGAATGGAGTGGCCAAGTCTATAAACAATGCAGGAAGTAAGTAAATTTTTTTATACATGACAAAGATTTTTATAACTCTCGTCTGAGAACTGAAATGATCTCTCTCTTGGTTTTTGAAGTTTTAGGGTTGATCAAATAATAATATATACTGATTTTAAGGTAGTGAATTATCCAATATTTGTGCTAAATATATAAGGAAAACGCCGAAGGGGAGCCTTGGTGTGGGTAGAGTCGTTATGGTGTGAACGGGTTTGAGGTGTGGAAATGGCCTCTTGCAAAAATGCAAGATAAGGCAGCATACTATGGACCCTTTGTGGTTCCCTCTTTTTTGTTTTTTTTTTTGTATTATTATGTGATAGGATATTTACCTTTAAGGGTATTCGGTTTCTTAGTGTGTTGTGACTTAAGTAGGGGTGATTTTGTCCTTTTTCTGGATTAGAGTTGTATGTCCCTTAATTAAGCTTTTATTTTTATTTTTCTCTTTTGTGTAAGGAGTTTTTTAAGAATAATGAATGAAAATTTCATTAGACTTGGTGGATTCTTGGTTCTAGCTTCCTTCTCCTAGTCGTGAAGCCGCATTTAGTTACAAGGCCGAATCACATTTTTTTCATCCTGTTCTGTAAGTTAGTACTTTTCTACCTTGTCTTTTAAAGGTCGATTTTTGAGCTGCATGCAGTTATGTGATTTGCGTCTGTAATAATTCAGAATTCTTATCTTGCATAAAATTCCTGAACCCTAGATCCGAATCGTAATGAGAACTGTTTGTCAATTAGAGGGACAATCCGCATTGAAACTTTGATCTTACCTTAATCGGTAGAGATCTGGGTTGTCTGTAGATCCTGTAACTTATTGTAGTCTATTCATGCTAATTAAGACTGATTTTCTGCATAATAAAGTGTTTGTCGTAGTTTGATTTATGTTTTTTTTATTTAAGTTAATTCTGATTTGATCTCTGCATATAGATTAGGTCATTTTGCATGCTATCCTACATCACAGACCCTGCATATGCGGTAGCGTTGTGCATTGGGCTGCCCTTTTTTTCATTTAATAGAAGGAAAACACTGTTTTAAAACATCCATGTCACAGTTGGTTGGCTGGTTCAATGATGTTTATTGATGTTTGAAGGCATTTATGTTGCAGTATACATCGTCCATAGCCTTTCTTGTGTTCTGCATAATAGAACAGCTTCTAATTTATAGGGTCACTTCTTTTAACTTAAACTAATTAGTAACTTCCAGTGGATCCTCAGTTCTAAACTTGATTTGATGTGATGATTGTTGTCACAACAGGATCAGCATGAGTTTGCCTTTCTGCTTCATTTGCTTATTGACTTTCGTGTGCTTTATGGCAGGCAGCCCTGCATCTCATGCATTTGGAGACATTTTAGTGGGTGATGCTGTGACACGGTTTCGTCTGCGTGAGGAAGAAAAGTTTGCATTCCTTGGGGTGTAAGTTCTCATCTAAGTGAAGCATATTCTCTTTAACTTTGACATCCGTTTTCTGCTGAGCAATAAAGTTCTGGTTTTCAATTTTCACAATTTTGCCAATTAGTTGCTATAACCTGTACAATCATGTCAAAACTAGTTTTGTACCTCGGCTGGACTTATATTTTACATGGCCTTCACTTTCAAGCTTTCTCTTTTGGCATACCCAGAGGATGCCCATGTCAATGTTGGAAGTCATGTAATATAGGTACAAGGGTGATGTAGAACAAGGAAATTAGGACCAGTTCAAGAGGGATTGTGGTCTCACACTACTAAACAAAGCACACTTTGAAGGGAATCAATTACAAAACTCAAATTTTGTCAATCTCAAAAGTTCTTCTACAATAGATCTTTTATGCCTACTTATAGGAACGTAAACATATAAAAAAAATAGAAACCCTAAATAATTAATTGTTCCTTGCCTACGGTATTAAAATTTCTAAAAACAAAACTGATTGAATGGCTCTAGTAGTTCTTGTGGAATCCCTCATGTGCGATCCTTATCATCACTCTGTGGCTTGGAAGGATCTGACTCCAGTGCATGAAAGCTCTGGTATAGTTCCAAAAGAGTTGGATTTAGTTGACATAGTTTGAAATCTTCCATCCGAGTATAATTTGAGATTGGGTGATGATGCCACTTTACTTAAAACTTGCAAAAGGTTCTGTTATGTGTCAAAACTGTCTACTCACCTGCAATGTCCTCAATCACATCAGTCTTGTCCAATTTAACATTTTCAAAAGGTGGCTTTGGTGGTATGAATAAAGGCGATGGCGGATTAGTATAGTAATCAATGGGTGGCACTAGAAGAGCACTTGCATCAGCATAGGTAGGAGATGAGGAAGGAAAAGGAGCAAGGTGTATATCAGAAGGTGCATGGAACAAGGTCAGGCCCTTTACATAGCACCAATCCCTACATTACTTAGGAGTTTCAACTCATAAACATTTGCACTTATTCACTGTTGAATGCAATATGGTCCTGTCTTTTCGGCATATGGTTTCTTTAAGGTTCTGGCGGGAAACCTTTTAGGATGAACTTGAACCATCACCATATCTCCCTCCGAAAATTCTTAGAACTTGCAGTGTACATATGCAACAGTCTTATTGTTTGCATTACTTAAATCAATCTGTCAATGTATTCGGCATGCAAATCATGGATGTGTTGTGCAAATGATTGTGCATACTCACTAGGACTAGATGCAGTGGGAATGGGAGTAAAATCAACATGTTTCCATGGCCATGTAGTTAGAGGCGTGCCTAGGTGCTATGCGCTTGTACTGTGCCTGAATTTTGTAAAGTTGCAGGGATTTGAGGCGCTAGTGCCTAGGCGTGGGCTCGGGGTGTGCCTTAGTGCACCTAGAGCCTATGTTCAGGCGTGCCTCCGATGCCTAGGCGCAGGTGACGAGTTGTTAAAACCTCAAACTTCAATTCATTTCATTCTTTCATCTTCCAACCTTATTTTCTCTTCTCCTGAGAGTTTCTACTGTGGAAACAACCATTCCTCGTCTAGATTTTAAAGATCTAAGCGAAGAAAAGGTATGAATTCATGAATCTTCCACCTAAAACCCCTTTTTTTGTAAAAAACGTACAAATCAATACCATGTTTTTTTATATTTTCATTTTTGGCTTACTTTTCTTGGATAAATCTTGATTGCTTCTCATTCTATAGGTAGAAACAAACATTCCATTTGATTTTCTTGTTTGTTTGCTATAGATTTAACTTTTTTTTTTAGTTTTTAAATTTTTTTTTTTTCTGAAAAACAGTTATAGAGATTTGAAATAATTTTTGTTTTTTTTACAATTATTCCTTGAAACAGATTTTTATTCACATATATAGCTTTCATTCATACATATTAGCATGTTTGAGTAATATTTCATCATAGAATTATGTTTCTATGTTTTTCTTACTGTTTTTGGGATTTTTTTGAAATTTTATAATTCTTAATATTTATTTTTGCGCCTCGTGATTGAGGCATGTGCCTAGGCCCTTCAGGCTCCAAGTGCACTCCTTACGCCTAGTTGTGCCTTGCTACTCGAACTACATAGTTCCTAGGTTGATAATAGTTATATACTAAAAAAGACTAAGCATAGTAGAGCTACTGATGGAACTATTATATCCAAATTTAGCCAATAGTAGGATCCCATCCCAAACAGAGCCATCGTCACCAACCAGACAGCGTAAGAGGTAACTTAAGACTCCTATTCACCACTTTACGCTAACCATTAGTCCGAGGATGATATATAGGAGAAAACTTGAGATGCGTGTGAAGTGTTTTCCAGAAATAACTCATGAACTTAACGTCCATGTCCAGCATTGTGGTTTGCTGAAAGTCATGCAACCTCACAACTTAGTAAAGGACAACTTTGCAATGTATGAGGCATCATCTTTTTTACTACATGAAATAAAATGCGACATTTTAACCTCACAACTTAGTAAAGGACAACTTTGCAATGTGTGAGGCATCAGCTTTTTTACTACATGAAATAAAATGCGACATTTTAGAGAAACAATCTATGACTATAAAAATTGAGTCATGCCTCCTTAATATCCTAGGTAATCCTAACACAAGTCCATGCTAAGATCCTGTGAAGGAATATGAGGAGCAGGTAAAGGTGGTTAAAGGCTTGTATTTTGTTTTCTTTCTTTACCCATTTGACAAGTATGACACTAGGAAACAATTCGTGTCTCGTCGCCCTTGAGACTAGGGCAATGAAACTTAACCTTGACCATAGTAATGGTTTTAATGTGACCCAGTGACTAGCGGCTCTACCCACATGCAATTCCTAAATAAGAGGATCTCTCGAAGATGAAACAAGAGTGCATAATTGCGTGCTTCGAAATAAATATCCCTCATGAATAATAAATTGTGTAGTTGGTATGGATGAATCACTAGTCAATGAAGCATATACTTCACCAAAATCTGGGCAAGTTGAGTAATCTTAAATAAGACAATCAAAACCCACTACCACCACATTCATAGTGTGCAAAACAACAGCTACTCGACTGAGAGCATCGACAGGTTTGTTATTCACTCTAGCGCAATGCTTGAGCACAAAAGTGTACTCATGTAAAATTTCAACCTACTTCAGGTGTTGGTGCCCCAATTTCTTCTAAGAGTACAACTACAAAAGGACTTGGTGATCTGAACACAAGATAAACTTCTTAGGTAACAAGTACAGACATGAACACCTAAGAGCTTGGATCACTGAATAGGATTCTCGATCACCGTTTGGAATATTTTTGTCATGCCTCATTCAATTTTTCATTGAAATAGGCAATGAGATGACCCTATTGACTTAACACTCCTCTTATCCCACCTCTAGAGGCATCACATGCAACTTCAAAGAGTTTAGTAAAGTCTAGAAGTTTCACTATAGGGGTGTGTGTGTGTGATAGCATGTCCTTAATCACTTTAAATGCATGAACAACTTATTTGCTCCATTTAAACCCCCCTTTCTTTAAGTAGTGTGTGGGTGCCATGATGGTACTATAATCCTTCATGAACCTCCTATAAAATGTAGCTAGACCATGGATACTTGTAGTCTCATGAATGCTTGTAGGTTCAGGTCACTATGATATGCACACACCTTTGTTGGATTAGTGGCAACTCCCTGTTTAGAAACAACCGTTCCTAGGAAGATAACATAGATTGCATGAAAGGACACTTTTCAAGTTCATATAGAGCTTCTTGTGAAAGGATCTCTAGAATATTGTGTAAGTGAAGATGTTCTTTCAGGGTTTTGTTGTAAATAAGGATATCATCAAAGTAAGCTATGAGAAAACAACAAATAAAATGGCATAACACTTGGTTCATAACCTCAAAAAAGTGCTAGGTGTAGTCGTTGGAAGGCCATTTTCCACTCATCTCCTTCTTTGGCACGGATCTGGTGGTATCAACTATGTGAATCGAGCTTCGAGAATATTCTAGACCAACCATCATATTAAGCATATTGTCAAGTCAAGGTATGGGGAACCTATAATTGGCAATGATTTTATTCATGGCTTGACTGTCTACACACATCCTTCAGCTACCATCCCTTTGGGGGTGAGTAGTGCTGGAATAACACAAGGATCGAGGCTTTTAATGGGACTCATTCTTTAATGAGGTAAGTTATGTAGAGAGGACATTGGAACCAACTCAATGGCATGCTGAATGTCCCAAAGGGGTGGAAGTTCGTCAAGTAGTTCCTGAGGCATAACTTATTTAAACTCGGCTAGTACCTGACTAACTTCTATAGGAGTCTCCTCTTTGGTCTCAATACATGGATTTCTAACCTCAATAGCTATAAGGACAGAGAAAATCCCTTCTTTCACTTGCACTCAAAATATTCTTTATTTATAATGTTCAAAGGTTTTGTTTGCTCAATGGGAGGGAAAGAATTTTTGGCTGAGTTGGTGCATGATTCTTAAGCTTGGATGGAAACAAAACAATTTTCTTAAGTATTCCTCGTTCTAGAGTGAGTTGTGTCCAAATCATACTGCTAGGGTAAAAGGGCAGCTTGGTGCACGAAGTTCTTACATATGCGGGGTTCGGGGAGGGCCAGACCACAAGAGTCACGTCCAAATCATATTGCTAGGGTCTATCTAAAAACTTATGTGCAACATTCATAGGTAAAATAACGTACTATATGTCAGCCTTGTAAGCAGAAAATTGAATGGGCACTAAACAACTCCGAGTCGTAGATGTAGATGTCTCATCTAATCTAGCTACTTTGTATGGTTGAGGATGTAGTTCCAATGTCAATTGCAACTAGGCAACTACAGTTGTGAAGACAACACTCATGCAACTACCACCATCAATAATGACGTTGTAGTTGTGGTTACCAATATCAATGTATGTATGATAAATAGTGGTATGTCTCAAATCATCTTCTTTTGAGGTGTGGCTATTATACACCTAACCACAAATGAATTGGAAGGAGGTGCATGCATTTCAAGCTGCTCCTTTGGTTTGTAAGCAAGTGATTGCTTTACCTTTATTGTCTTCTCTACCACGGGTTATTGTGAGGTTGGAGTTTGTAGCTTTAGGATTTGAAAATGTGCAAGACTCCCAAGTTTGAAAACTATTCTTTCTAAACACAGGTGTCTTTAGATATTTCTCAAACCCAAGAGCTAGATGATAAGCATCCTTGACAGTGTTGAGAAGATGTGGTATCATTTCTTTATGGCTGTCCTATGTACCCCGTTGCAAAATTTAGAAGTGTTACTTGTGGGTGTTCTTCAATGTCACATTGAAACATTTATTCACCAAACTTGTTCATGTAATTTGAGACATATATTGTACTATGACTTTGCGGAGACCTATGTAGTCGCAGGAGCAAGGCGCACCCAGGTGCAAAGGGTGTGCCTTGCGCCCAGAGGGACTAGGTGCTCCTAGTTGCGCGCCTAGTGTCAAGGCTCAAAATTAAGGATTTTAAATATTTAAAAAAAGAAAAAAATCAGAATAAATCTAGAAATTTGCAAAAAAAAAAAAAAAAAATAGAAATATAAAGATACGATTAAATATTTGTCAAATGAGTGAAATGGAATTCTTAGGTAATAAATCAACATGTGAACAACAACAACCTAAAGTTAAACCAAACAATCAGACATAATTAAGTTCAGAAAACATATAGGAATGTATAGGAATCTATTAGAGTGGAATGAAAACAAATCAAACAATCATAATGCAAACAAATAGAAGCACCTGGTCTTAGTCGAGTCGCAAGGCTGCGCCTTTTTGCTCCTGTGACTATATAGGCAGAGACTGTGTTTTTGGTAAATAGTCACCCGGGCTTGGTCACTGCGACCCTCTTTGTGAGACCCCAATTCTAACTTGGCTCATTCTTGCCAAGACAACGACCTAATTCTTTACATCTATCGTGTAATGCATGCATTTATAGATAGACAAAAGAATCATGGTATGCACCTCCATGTTGTAGCTAAAGCATTACATGTGTCTGGTGAAGATCATATTTATGCTGGTACCGTAGTAGGTAAACTGGAAGGAGAGCAGGAAATCACCATGGGTTTTGTTGTTTTACTACTTGATGATTTTATTGAAAAAGACCGAAATCGTTGTATTCATTTCACTTAAGATTGGGTCTCTATGGCATGTGTTTTACCGGTGGCTTCAGGGGGTATTTACGTTTGGCATATGCTTGCCCTGACTAAAATCTTTGGGGATGATTCCATACTACAGTTCGGTGGAGGAGCTTTAGGATACCCTTGGGGAAATGCACTTGGTGCAGTAGCTAATAGGGTGGCTTTAGAAGTGTGTGTACAAGCTCGCAATGAGGGATGCGATCTTGTTAGTGAAGGTAATGAAATTATACATGCAGCTAGCAAATGGTGCCCTGAACTAGCGGCTGCTTGTGAGGCATGGAAAGAGATAATAAGTATCTCAGTTTCAAGTCAAACATGAGTTTGATTCACACTCCATGTTTTGAAAAATATTTACCATTTGAAAGAGGACAAACATAGTCTTTGTCTAAAGAAATGCATTGAGAAAGGGCATATATATCAAACATTTCAACGAGATAGTGCTTTTCAAATCTCTTAAAATGGAATTTGTTTCAAACATATATGCCATGGTTCCTTACTTCGATAGGGGCAAATATCTAAATTTCACCCTTTTAGATACCTTTTCAGACCTATTACCAATACTAAGTAGCAATCAAAAGTTTGTATCCATTTTTCATGATATTATGCATGGATCAGATATATCATAAATTCCTTAGAAAAAGTTGTCGGCGATTCTTCCACAATGGAATTTGATAAGTGAAATTTCTAGCAAGTGTTTATAGAATCTTCTTTTGTTCAAAGAAACAATTCATTGAAATAATGAGTCACCTGTTCCATTGATATAGACATGATAGATATAAATTACATAATCAGAAAATTGTGGAGGAATTCTTAGTTTGGTCAAGTTATCTTAAAAGAGAGTTGATGCCTTAGAATTTTCCCAATTCAAAATCTAACCAGTAAAGAAATGCAAATGCTAAAGAAGGAACGCATACCAAAGTAAGAAAGGGCAAAAGGGCAGCCCCAGTGCACAAAGCTACTGCCTATGCGGGGTTCGGGGAAGGGGCGGACCACAAGGGCCTATAGTAGGCATCCTTACTTTGCATTTTGCAAGATGCTGATTCCACGCCTTGAACCCATGACCTCAAGGTCACATGACAACAACTTTTGCCGTTGAACCAAGGCTCCCCTTTTGTACCAAAGTAAGAAAGCAACCACATAATAATTTAATATGGAGTTCTAATTTTTTTTTTTCTTTTGGAAGGATTAAATAGTCTAGGTATAGAGAGAAGGGTTGGGACTACATAGGAGAGGAAAAGGGTTTGAATGAAATAGAAAAATAACCAAAGGGGCAGAAGAGTAATAAACTGAAATTGAGGTGTAGAAATGCAAATAACTGCAAGTGAGGGGAGAAGTGAAATAACTTGAAGGTGAGGGGGTGTAGCCAAGTTTGAAGGGCGGAATGCTAATGAACCGGGGCCACAACACCTGTTTATCCCGAATCCCCTAAATCTGATGTGGGGAAAGGAGAAGAAGCGGAGCCGGCTAGAAATGGACCTACTTACTTGCTTGTGGACTAGCTGCAGAGCTAACCTTTGTTCTATTGGTTTGGTGGTTGCTACCAAGACGATTTCTTTATGCCCATCAAAGGACCTCTAGATGCTAATCCACGAAAAACAATACGAGAAATACGAAATAACTCATATACGGAACAAGGGTGACCAGTGGAAATACATCGGTTTCTTACTTGTGCAACTGATTTGAAATAAATTGAAAAGGCAAGGATGAAATTGAAAGAGAGAAGATACTAATGTTAGAAAAGGGGAAGGAAAGAACCCAATGGCTTTTTCTTCCTTGCGGTTTCTTGAGTTGGGCAATGGTAGTTGATGAAGACAGCGATTGTAATGAAAACTGATGACGATTGATGTGACAACGGCAACAGAAACAACCAGAGCATGACCAATTTTGGGGAATTTGGCCACGAATGATAAACTTGAGAGAATGAAGAGGGTGATCCCAAGTGAGATGATCTAGTTCAGATGATTGAGTAATCTAAAGAAGAGATTTGCTATATTTAGCATAGCAACTTTGATGACAAGTCATTGGGGTCGTGTATTTGTAGTAATACTTCAAAATTGTTTTTGTTCTCCCTGATTTCAAGATTAGTAGAAAATTGCCCAAGGGGGGTTTATTTAACCGCATATGTTGGGAGTTTCTGTTGACACATTTCTTGTGATATCTCATGTGATATTTGACGTATGTGTCATATGTTCTGCAATATCTTCTGTGAGATTTGGGATATGTGACATACGTTCAGTGATATCTTTGGTGATATCTAATATACATTATGAGAGATATTTTGTTAATTTTTTAATAAAAATTAATGCATCAACTAATCAGAATGCAATGACCCTCAAAGTTACCATCTATATTGGTGATGTATTGAGATCATAAAATGATAGTACATAAAAATCACCAAAGGCGTAGATTAAATGTAGTTTTAGTTTTATATCCAAGAATAGGAACATCATATGCAATTGCCTTTATATTTTCTCCACCAATCCAGTGTTTCTTTCCATCTGATTTTGTGACAACCTTGATGTAAAATTTCATAGGATATAAGACATCATTTCTTACAATTTCCCATGGATTTCTCATCTGCAAGAGGATTGTGAGTCATCAGTGGATGAAAACCTTTGGAAGGTGTACATGTTCAATTAGATAAACATCTTAACTTGCAGTGGCATAGAAAATGTGAACTCTGATTGGAGTTTCACAAAGTACTAAGCAAACTTGAAAATGTGAACTTAGACAATACAATATAACAGAAGATTACATGCTTTTTCTTTCTCCAAACTCCAAATGTTCTGCCCCTCTAGCATAAAAAAGTAAGTGAAATGAGATGAAGCTTGAAGGTGTATCCTTCCAAAACTTGTTCTTCTCTTTTGAAACTGTCCAGTTTGCAAGTTCACTTACACAAAAGTTTGCTTCTCTATAAATGTGATTACTCTTTAACTTCTCTGAAACTGGTTGATCATCTTTAGGCATTCTTTCTTCATCATCATATTTTTCTTCTTCTTTTGAATTGCATTGATGATTAGTTACAAATCTCCAACTACTTGAAGATTAGGAAAATGCATTCCAATAGCAAGTTTAGGTCCATGTAAAAGACCTTCCCATTCTGCAAGATTGTTATTCCCATTTCCAAGTACTATTGTATAAGCTACAACGGATTCTCCTCTAGGATCTCTAAAGATACCGTCTGTACCTGCTTGATTTGGATTAGATTTTGCTGATCCATCCAAATCTAGCTAAATCCAGCCCTTAGGAGGTGGAGTCCAAGATACGATAGAGCCAAAAGTATTATTTAATCCAAGTTCTTTTTGTTCCCACTCTCAAGACGGGGATCTAATTCTGTACATAGAAAGGCCAGTTACTCAAAGAATTAGCATAAGTAATAACATGAGTCCTGATTATAGATTGCTCTCCAGTCAAAGCTTAACTTTTCTTTGAGAAGTCTTTTTTTGCCTCTCCAAATATGCCACAATAAATAGGCATTAACCATGGGAAACAAAGCGGAGAGTCTAACATAGAGGGCCAGGCTTAAGCCAAAAGTAAACTTCCAATAATACTAGAAAATGAATAATGGGGAGTTCCAAAAGTTTGGGGGAGCTGATCCCAAGATGTTAAGAAAGAGATGAATCTGAGTTTCAATTTCATGGTCGCATAGAGGGCACAATCTTTGTTTATCCTCTAACCATTATAGTTAACCTCCAATCAGAAGTGTGCTATGAACAACCAGCCATAAGAAGTTTTTAATCTTAGGTTGCAATTGGGCATCCCACAAAGATTTCCAAATGGGCTTTAAGGAAGGGTGTTGTGGATGAGACAATTGGGAAAGATAAGCTGATTTAATAGAGAATGCACCATTATCAGAAAAGGTCCAAATGAGCAAATCATCCTCAGATTTATGGTTGGCATATCTTGCATTTTTTGCCATAAGAAGGGGAGCCTTTGCACAACGGTAAAAGTTGTCGTCATGTGACCTTGAGGTCACGGGTTCAAGGCGTGGAATTAGCCTCTTGCAAAAATGCAAGGTAAGGCTGCCTACTTTAGGCCATTGTGGCTCGCCCCTTCCCCAGACCCCGCATAGGCGGGAGCTTCGTGCACTGGGGCTGCCCTTTTTATATCTTGCATTTTTTGGAGAATATGATCAGAAATCCCTTGAAAACATTTGAGATCCCATTATTCAATATCTAGATTAATGAGGTATTTGATAGATAGACTTAACTCGATGTCATGTGGAAGATCATCACTGATTCTCTCTGAAATGGATTGATCACCAAATCACACATTGAACTACACATTGATTTTCTCGCCAGAACCCACAATCAACTGATGGGCTTTCTGAAAAATGCTCCTAGCCTTTAGGATATCCTGCTAAAGATTGATGAGGCAAACATTGGTGTGATAATAAAAGGGTATTTATATTTGATGTGCGTAAGCATAGATAAGATTCACGCAAAGAAACGTTTTCTTGATTAAAATACACCAAAATAATTTTGCTTTAAAGGCCTTATCCATCAAATCTATTCTTTTGAAACCAAGACCATCGTAAAATTTATTGTCACACACTTGTTTTCGTGTAACATAGTGGCACTGGTAGTTTTCTTTGAATGATTCAACAGAAAGTCCTTTTGCCTTGCATTATTGCTTTTAATCAACGTAGCACAGCCAGCCCTTAACAACAACTTCATTTTCCAATTATTCAGTCTTCAATCCAATCAGATGATTGAAAAATTTTTGGCGTCCACTTGCTTTTTCTAAGGTCACTGCTCTAAGTGCATCCTACAGTGCCTTGGTATATCTTTGTCTAAAAAATGATGCCCATTTTTCTCTTTCTAAAAAACTATGTTTTTAAAATAAATTTTCTCTCTCTAGAAATTAGCAGATTTTACACTATAAATAGTATTTGGCATATCTCTGATAACACCAAACATATTAACTATGATAATGTTAAATAAACTTGATATCTCACATATGCCCAAGATATCGCAATTAAATAAACCTGATATCTCACATATGTCCTAGATATCGCAGTTAAATAAACCTCATATCTGACATCTGCCCATGATATTGCCATTAAATAAACCTGATATCTAACATGTGCTCAAGATATCGCAGTTAAATAAGCTGCATATTTGAGGTATGCCATGATATCTCAGAAACGCCCGACAAATGTAGTTAAATAACCCCCCCTACAAAGTCAGGTGATGTGGAATAAATAATGATGGCAATATGAGACAACGATCTAATTAGGATTCCGAATGAGGTTTGATGATGTAGAAGATAATGATTTGAACATAGTTTTGGCTTTGATACCAATTTGATGTAGAACAAGGAAATAAGAGGGTTTGTGGTCTCACACCTCTCGATAAAATGCACTTTGAAGGAAATTAGTCACAAAACACAAATTTCTCTATCTCAAAAATTGTTCTGTAATTAGATCATTTACAAGTACGTATAAGAACCTAAACATTAAAAAAAATAGAAATCCTAAATACTCAATTATTCCTTGCCTAACGGTTCTTACCGAACCCATGAGTTTGATCCTTGTCAAAGAGTTACTATCTCGTCCATGACCTCAACATAGCTAGGACGAAGTTGGTTGTTGTGATCCTTCTCATCTTATTTTGCATTCTTTTGTGCTTCTTGGTTATACATAAATGATGTGGGTTTGACCACAGTTATGTGCATGTTTTTCTTTAATAGGAAATTGAGGGGTTGCTAAACAATCACTGTTTCATTTCTATAGAAATTTGGTAGTTTCTTCTATTTTTTGAACCTCGTGCATTTTTTTTGCATGCGATGCGGTGTCCATATAACCATTTAAATACAAGGGAGATCCTGTTGTCAAGCCATTCCCATATATACATATATAATTATATATGTTTTAAATATCAAGAGTTTAGTCAGTTGAAAACACTTAGAAACTTAACTAGTTCTACTAGAATCATTCTATTCACAGTCACACATCCAAGGTTTAATATTACATGTCCACATGCTCAAGAAACAAAAGTCGTAATAAAACAATCCAGTAAGTTACATGGACTCTAGGATAATCTCAATAAGGCTGATAATCTCAACAAGGCTGTACACTTGTTTGACATTACCTTCTTTGACCTCTTCCTCAACTTTGTGTCCTATCTTCAACCTGTCGCTCTTAATCTACTTCTTTGAAATTGAGATATTGTAAACAAATACAATATCTTAGCAATTTTGCACTTGTGTAAGGTAGTTTTATCATTGAATATGCTATTTGTACATTTACAAATCCAAAAAGAAATCCATAGTTATTTGTCATGCAGTTCTAAAGAATGATATGCATAATGAGCAATGTAATAATACATTGAAATCACATTTCAATTCCATACGGCAAATCCATGCCAAAACATCTCAATAACAGGACCTTAAAGCATCCACACATGGATAGCAAAATTATCATCAAATAGTAAATAGACGAGAAACAATAAGATCATAAATTTCTTAGACACATCAATATGTCTCAGAAAACATATGTTGATAATATCATATGGGTTACCTCCTCGAGGCCTTCCAAGTGGAAACCCACTCAAAATCCAACCATCTGCCATTGATCATGAGTACTCGTTATCGATCTAAAGTCCTAGGGTGCTATGCACTTCTTGCAGTATTGCATTATATCCACATGAGCCTCAAACCTAAAAAATAATGGATCCTCTGTGTATCGATCAAGACTGCATCAAGTCCAAAGCTATCTTGTTAATACCAGAATGGGTAGACTACATTACATTGCGTGCATGGGAAACACGGTACACAAGGCCATGACCTTACCCATGATGTCATTGAAACATGATTCGGCCTATTGGAGCTAGGCATCAAATATATAAGGTTTTGGAGGGAGGATGATAAGTCCTAAACCTTCCTAGCACAGCGTTCGTCGGGTCACATATCGTCATAAGATAGCATAACTAGGCAGCATGGTGTGCTTTTACGACTTATAAAATAGTTGAAAATCATGCATCTATGAAGTCATGCAAGTCAAATCTCATGGTGCTACATTGTCAAGTAAAAGCAACCTCATGCGTCGAGTGTGAGGATTCTACACAATAATATCAATCCTCATCATTTCATAAACTATGCTACCACTGCATTTTCAAATACTATTCTGTAAAATAAGTTTTTAATAGTATAAATAGGCTAACATGGTATTTTAGTATTGATATTTTGCATGAAATACAAGCATGCTCAACTGCATGAAATTTAGAAATCATATGGTCAACTTTTTACTATTTTTAGTAAAAAAGTTTCCACATTTTCCACCATTTACAGAAAGCACATTGATGTTAAAACTACCTACTTCTTTTGACGCTATCTTCAGTTCACTTTAGCCCTCCTTTAGCTCGATTTATCAATTAACCTACAACATGTCAATATTTTAGATTTTCTTGCCAATTTCAAATCATAGGTAAACAATTATGAAAGAAGTTTATTTTCTTGACCGTTATATTGATATATTTTCAATTTTGATTAATCTTGATGAAAGATCACCCATGGGGAATCAGATTCCCATAGATTGGGCCTTTTTACTCATAGGTTGGAATACAAAGAGTTTGATAAGTGCCGATCCATCGATTTGATCATAGATTGGGTTCCCATATCTTGACTTTCAATTATATAGTAGTAAGATAACTATAAATTGTTTTCTGGGCATGTGGATTCACACTGCTAGTTTTCGATCAATGGTCCTGCCTCTCGCATGCTCCAGGGATCACCAATCCATGAAATTAAGGAATGCTGGAGTGCGGATCGGCGTTCCTAAGCACATATTAACGTTAGTATAGTTTTGAATAGTCCGATCATATGAATTTTGTGTCACTGACTCATATTGGCTCAGATTCGACCTTTGAAAGGTCTGATGATCTTGTTTTGACTCAAATTAGTATGGATAAGTAGATTGCGGCTCAGATTCCATCCTCTTCTCCTCTTTTCTCTCTTGTTTTCTTTATTTCTCCACCATAGGGAGTCGAGCTCCGCATGGTGGCTCGACCCTTGCCGCGCGTCAAGCTCCTCAGTGTGCCATTAGTGGGGTTAATTGGAGGGGGGGTGTCGTAGTCAATTTCAACTCCCTCCTTCCATTAGTAAAATTTTGAGTTTTTATTCCCTGATCTCCATTTCACACATTCTTAGTATCATTGGAAAGCTCTCATCATATACATTCCAAAATTTGAGATTTTCAAGTTTGATTTTAAGTTTTAGAAAAGCTAATTCCACGGAAGTCCAATTTCGATAGAATTCAATTCCTCATTTCATTTTAATAATAAAATGTGATGAAAAAAAGAAATAAAATAGAAAATAAGGGTTATTACATCTTTCCCCCTTAGAGAAATTTTGTCCTCAAAATTCTCGTTATATCAATCGTTAAAAAGTTTAGGATGTGTTCGTATTATCTTTTCTTCAATTTCCCACATGGCTTCCTCAGCTAAATGGGGTTGCCAAAGGACATTGACCAAAGAAATATTTTTGTCCTCAACTGTTGCACCTTGTGGTCCAAAATCTGCAATGCCCTCCCATTCAATCTCAAGTTCGGCCTCAAGTATGCTGGCACTCGCTCTAGAATGTGAGAGATATGCCACATATATTTGCATCATATACACATGGAAAACCTCGGATGTCAGCAAGTTGTGGCGACAAGACGAGTTGGTATACCTCCTCCTTGATCCTCTTTAGAATCTTAAAAGGGCCAATGCATCGAGGACTTATCTTCCCCTTCGCAACAAAAAGCGTTACACACTTCATTGAGGAGATCTTCAGGAACACATGATCCTCGATGACAAACTCAACACCTAAGCGTCCTTTGTCGACATAGCTCTTTTGGTGACTTTGTCCAGCTAGAAGTTGCTTCTAGATTTGCTAGACCTTTTCTACGCACTGCTTAATAAGCTCTGACGTCTTGGGTTTTGGGCCTTGAGTTTTAAAAGAAGAAAGTATTTTCAATGAAAAGGCCTCTTAAAAAACCCGAATGTCATTTTTCATTTACAAAGTAATTTGCTAATGATATGTGCATTGGTATGAGATGATCAAACAAGAATCCTGGTATTTTCAAACACCAAGGCTGCATCTTATTTTCAGTTGCAGCCTTTTTATAATTGTAGGCTTAATTTTCAAAAGATTTAACCCATTTCCATTATTTAGGAACCTTTAGATTACCCTCCAACCAAAAATTACTTCTGTTAGATGCTTGTACCCTTCTATTTCTTTGTGCTTTGTATTACAACCATGGAAATAAAAAATGAAATAAAACAGCAGTTAGGATCATCTAATTGGCATGAATTTTCATTGGTAGGCTAAATACAGGGGCCAAACAAGATGAACGTGTTAGATTTAAGAAAAAATAATAAAATGGTCCAAAAATAATAAAATGGTAGCGTTTGGAAATAATATGCCGCCTTAGTGTTTGAAAATACCATGACTCCAAATGAGGATGCTGGGTGCAAAATGTAACCAGAAGACCTATGTTTATGTTGATGGATAGACCTTTCTGGCATTAACATCTTTCACCATTCCTCCTTTACTTTGTACCTGCTTCACTTACAACCCTCTAAAGACAGCACAGACGGCACATGAGATTTGTCTAATTGATTATCTCCATAGGTGATACACCACCAATAGTGCTGAGTTCTTGAGCTGAAACCCAACCAGATAAGCCAACATTAGGTCAACAAGTCTCCAATGGAAACTCATACCCTATGAACTTGTCTAGTCAGATACATAAATCCTTCTGTTGTGGTAGGATCTTAGGTAAACTCACACCTTCATGTAGTGTCATAATCTCAGTCTAATCAGAACATTAGGTAGTGAGAGGCCTACTACGGGCAAGTAATGCTGATGATCTCTCATAATGCCTCTGCCTTTATTGGTGGTGGATGCCAATTTATGAGACGTTAAATTTGACATTGCTATGGTCAGTAAACTGGTGCTTTTGTCTTTGGTATTTCCCCTTTGGTCATGATCGTGAGTAATCATTGTCAAATCCCATTAATCACCATCATCATCACCATGACCTTATCCCGATTAGGCGTCAGCCATATGAATCTTGTTCCTCCTTTCCCATTTATTAAGTATCATGGCTTCACTTAGTCCCAAAGTTTTTAAATCTTTTATCACTACTTCTATTCATGGTCTTTTGGGCCTTCTCCTTGCCCAACTTGGATTGTCTCACTCTTTCTAACTAGTGCCGTTTTTTGTCTCCATTGGACATGTCCAAACCATAAATTTCCTCTAATGTTTAAATTTCTAATTGTATCCTTTCTTGTCTTGCCCCTCATCCATCTCAACATCCACATTTCAGGTGACGATTATCCTATGTAAATGTTGTTTCTTAGCTGCCCAACACTTCTGTTCATAGATTATGGTTGGCCTTACAGCCATCCTATAGAATTTTCCTCTAAGTTTGAGTGGCACTTGCCGATCATACAGAACTCTAGAGGTGCATCTCCATTGGTTCCAATATGCTTGGATTCTTTGGGTAACCTCCCTCTCAGTCTCTCTGCTCTTATGGATTATTGATTTCTAGCATTGAAAGTGGTCTTTTAGGGGAACTTCTTGGTTATCAATCTTTATTGGCGCTCTAGTCCCGCTTCCATATACTATCTTAGTTCAGCTAATTTTAAATCCTTTAGATTCTAATGCATCTCTCCATAGCCCTAGCTTTGTGTTTACACCCTTCCTTGTCGCATCAATCAAAACTATATCATCTGTAAATACACATGCACTGTGGAATCACCTTGTGCAGATGTTTTGTTAATTCATCCACAACCAATGTAAAAAGTTATGGGCTCAATACTGATCTTTGGTGCAATCCTATAGTGATAGGAAAATCACTGGTCTCTTTGCTAGTAATGTTTGTTACCGCTTCCTCATACATGTTTATAATTATGTCTATATACTCTCGTTAAATCCCTTTCTTGCCTAACAACCATCGTCAAATCCCATTACTTTAAAATTTTTTCCTGCTTCAATACTTGTCTTACTTCTCCATAATGTCAACAAGCCTTGTCTTTCCTCAATGTTGCTTGGCGGCATTGCTAAATAGAGAACATGATAATGATTCAGGAATTGTTGATACATGTTGCACGACATTAAAGATAATATAATTTTTATGAAAAAATGAATAATCTAATTTATGAATAATGAGGGAAATTTAAGAGTCGTTCATTTTTAGCCTTATTGATCTTTCCCCCCCAATTTGTTAAAATTTTAATTTAGCTCCCAAATGTGCTTTGATATTGAAGGGGAGCCTTAGCGCAACGGTAAAAGTTGTCGTCGTGTGACCTTGAGGTTAGGGGTTCACGGCGTGGAAACAGCCTCTTGCAAAATGCAAGGTAAGGCTGTGTACTTTAGGCCCATGTGGTCTGCCCCTTTCTTGGACCCTGCATAGGCTGGAGCTTCGTGCACCAGGGCTGCCCCTTTTATGTGCTTTGATATTCTCTCTCTTAGTAATTATAAATCATCATCATCATCAAGACCTTATCCCGAGTAGGGGTCGGTCACATGAATCATGTTCCTACATTCCCCTCTATTAAGTGTCATGGCTTCATTTAGTCCCAAAGCTTTTAAATATTTTCTCACCACTTCTATCCACGTTCTTTTGGGCCTTCCCCTTGCCCTTTTAGAATCTTCAACTTGGATCACGTCACTCCTAATGGGTGCTGTTTTTGGTCTTCGTTGGACATACCTAAACCATCTAAGTCTAATCTCCCTAATCTTGTTACCTATTGGTGCTACTCCTAAGTTTCTTCTAATGTTTTCATTTTTAATTCTATCCTTGTCTTGCCACTCATCCATCTCAACATCCACATTTCGGTGATGCTTAGCCTATTTGCTTTTTGTTCATTTACTGCCCAACACTGATCCATAGATCAGTCTTATAGCCATTCTATATAATTTTCCTTTTAGTTTAAGTGGCACCTCCCGATCACACAAAACTCTAGAGGCACATCTCCATTTGTTCCAACATGCTTAGATTCTTTGGGTAACCTCCTCGTCAATCTCTTCTCTCTCATGAATTATTAATCCCAAGTATCGAAAGTATTCTTTTACGGGGACTAATTGGTTATCAATCTTTATTGGTGCATCACTCCTGCTCCACTCTTTGCTAAAATTGCATTCCATATGCTCTGTCTTAGTTCAACTAATTTTAAATCCTTTGAATTATAATACTGATGTTTTGTTAACTCATCCATAACCAAGTGAAAAGGTATGGGCTCAATGCCAATCCTTGGTGTAATCCTATAGTGATAGGAAAATCACCAGTTTCTCTACTAATGGTCCTAATATTTGTTATTGCTTCCTCATACATATCCTTAGTTATGTCGATATGCCCCTGTAAAATCCCTTTCTTGCCCAACACCCACCATATTAACTCTCTGAGAACCCTATCATAAGCTTTTTCTAAGTCAGAAAGACCATGTGGAGGTCCTTTCTCACCTCTCTATATTTCTCTATCAATTGTTTAAGCAGGAAAATAGCTTCTATGGTAGACCTCTTAGGCATGAAACCAAACTGGTTGTCTAATACACTCGTCTCATGCCGTAGCCTCTTCTCAATCATTCTTTCAAAAAGTTTCATGGTATGGCTCATAAGTTCGATCCCTTGATAATTAGTGTAACTCTATAGGTCTCATTTGTTCTTATAAATTGGTACTATATAACTCTTCTTCCCTTCATTTGACATTTTCTTCGACAATCTTGTTAAACAACTTTGTTAACTGAACTACTCAAGTATCTCTCATGTACTTTCAAACCTCTATTGTTATAGCATTGGGCCCTGGGCCTATCTTGAGTTCATCTTTTAAATTGCCTCTTTCACTTCAGGTATTCTAATCCTACGGTCATATACATAATATCTGCCATTATTTGGGTTTATGGTACTTTCAATCCCCATATTCTCACTATAATTGTTATTTAGCAATTTTTGGAAATAACTTTCCCATTTTTGTTTGATCTCATCATCTTTGACTCGTACCCTTTGGTTGTCACTTCTCATACACTTAATGTGGTCTAAATCCTTACTCCTCTTTTCTCTTACTTTTGTGAGTTTAAACACATCTTTCTCACTTTCTCTTGATCTTAATCTATTATGGAGGTTATCATATGCCTTGAGTTTAGTCTCACTTACTAGTCTCTTAGCAATCTTTTTAGCATTCTTATATTGCTTAGGGTTTTTGTAATTTTTAGTCCTTTTCCATGCTTTAAAACATACTGATTTCTCTTTAGTAACATTTTGCACTTTTTTACTCCACCACTAAGTTTCCTTTGTTGGTTGCCTTTTACCTTGATACTCCTTTGTTGGTTGCTTTTTACCTTAGATACTCTTAGGACATTTTTTGCTACTTTTTTAATGGACATAGTCATATTAGTCCACATGGTGTTTACCTTTGTTTCATTGTTCCAGTTTCCTTCTACTATAAACTTGTTTGTAAATGATGCCATATGCTCTCTACCAATTAGCTTTTAGACACCTAGTAAGTTCATTTTGCTTCTTCCATACTTTAATGTATATATCCATAACCATTAATTTGCGTTCTGAGGTTAGACTCTCACCGAGTTTTATCGTAGAATCCTTACATATTAATTTTTCGGTATTCCTTAGAAGAAAAAAGTCTATTTAGTTTTTATATGGTCTACTTTTAAAGGTTATTAAGTTTTCATCCCTCTTCTTAAAGTATGTGTTTGCTATAGCTAGGTTATATTGTAAGGCAAATCAAGTATAGCATCTCTCATCTCATTTCTTCCTTGGTGTTGGGAATGGCATGTGTGACTCCTTCCACATTTCCCAAAACTGGCTTTTGATTCTATTTTCTAATTTTGCTTGTGGTGCGTATGCATTTATAACATTTATGATCTTCTCTCATAGAACAAGTTTTACTAGTATAATTTTATCACCTGTTCTTTTAATATCTATAATTTTATCCTTTAATTCTTTATCTACTGCTATCCCTATGCTATTCCTATGCTATTACTATTATTTTCCTTTCTCACGTACCATAGCTTATACCCATCCTTTTCTCTAGTTTTAGCCCCCTTTCCATTTGGTTTCTTGGATACATGATGTTGACTCTCCTGCGTTTCATTGTATCCACTAACTCTAGACTCTTACATGTCAATGTGCCTATATTCCATGTAGCAATACCAATTTTGTTCTCCTGACCTAGCCTATTTATCCTCGCACTTCCTGAACAGTGTGGGAACCCATGCATATATTCTACTGCACTTGGATTCTGATGCAGTGCATCGCTTCCAAGGGAACGCTCTAGCAGCCCTTGCCTATTTTCCACTGCACTTAGGATCTAGTACAGTGCGTCGCTTTTGGGAGAATGCCCTAGCAGCCTTTGACCATTTTTACTGCATTTGGGATCTGATGCAGCGCATCACTTACGGGGAACACCCTAGCCCTAGGGACTGTCAAAAATCGATACATGCATGAGGGTTGCCATATGTTTTACTTGCCTGCTGAAACTTGATGCAAAACCCTCTTTCATCCAGTCTTGGGACTGGCAGTGGCATAGTTTGGTAATTATAAATCTGACTCAAAAAAGCATTTGTGATTCAATACAACTTCAAGTTCTTGAATAATCACGACAAAATTCTCTTTTAAGTTTGCCAACTGCAGGGCATTTGAAATTTCCAATGGTACATCGAGTGCTTGACAGTGAAGAACTCATCTGCTCATTTGTCTTGGTAGTTCATCTATCCTTTTCCTTGGGTAATGGTTTCTTATACTTTGTTACAGGGAACGAAAGGATGCTGATGGGAGGTTACCTGGAGATGTTAATTATGACCCAAGAACCCTTTACTTGCCTCACAAGTTTTTGAAGAGTTTGTCAGGTGGTCAGGTATTTGGCTTTAGATTTCAAAAGCTACTTGGTTGATAGGTCTTCTCCATAGCTCTGTGCTTTTGTTGCTTACTTTATATTTTTGATATCTAGAGACAATGGTGGGAGTTCAAGTCAAAACACATGGATAAGGTTCTGTTTTTCAAGGTATAGTTGTAGCTAGAGAATGAGAGAGATTCTGATAACATAAGTGTTACTTTAACTAAAAGAATAAGTTGCTGATTCTCTAATACCTTTGGCACAGATGGGCAAATTTTATGAATTATTTGAAATGGATGCACATATAGGAGCCAGAGAACTTGATTTGCAATACATGAAGGTACATATCTATTTGAGAACATTCCGTTATTCTTGTACTTTTGTCTTTTTCCTCAAAGAATTGCAAATATTTGAATAAAGCTGGGTTGATAACTTAGAAATGTTAGAGGGACGGATTTGGTTAGAACACCTTGTTTAGCCATGAAGGGGAGCCTTGACGCAATGGTAGAGTTGTCGTCGTGTGACCTTGAGGTCATGGGTTCAAGGCGTGGAAACAGCCTCTTGAGAAATGCAAGGTAAGGCTGCATACTATTGACCCTTGTGGTCCGCCCCATCCCCGGACCCCGCATACGTGGGAGCCCTGTGCATTGGGGCTGCCCTTTACCTTGTTTTAGCCATCCCATGTATTCTCAGCTTTTTCGATGAACTCGTTTGCCTGAGGATGCATTCACTTGTTGTCTTATTGTTTAATATGATCTGATGAAGTTGGTGACTTCTTCTTTGCTGTTTGAGTTTTCAGTTGGATTGTGAAATTAGTTCTTCTTCTGCTTCTGGCCCTTGGAACTATGTTTTGGGTGAGACTGGCAAGGCACCCTGCAAATCTAGGTGCCTAATGACCAAAGTAGTTAATAAACATAGATCAGAATGCATGTGCATGTAGAGTTATGTAATTTGTAGAGTTCATTTCTATAATATGTTACCCTACTGAAACTACATGTTAATTTGATTTTAATATGGCTGTACATGTCTTTTTTGTGCTAGTTCATAAGTACAACATAGCAGTTATGCAATTGTATGTTGCAAGGACACCTTTGTTTGAATAAAATACTAAAAGAAGCCATAAAGGTGTAAGAACACATTTTTTTTCTGCAAAGCAATAGCGATGGTTCTGTACCTAGTGAAGCAACATTACAGGTAATGCCTGGTAGTAAGTTGTTCGATTACATATAGGAAATGACTAGAAAATTCTAAATAATGTAATCGACCTTGATCTGAAGAAAGTTCAAAGAAACTGAATAATTCTTATGCATTTGATTTGCAAAGAAGTGGCAGTAATAAATGCCTATGGGTCTCACATTTCCTTTTTCTAAGAAAAGTTCATGGAAGCAATCATCTAAGGCTTCACTGACTGTCTGTCTAGTCATGGGTAGATACTGGAGGCTATCAGATGCATGTGGTCTAGGTTGCCTTCTCCCAAGGCATTAGATTTCTTCTCAAATATTGAGGTTGCACTAGTGGATCGTGCCTATTGACAGACAAGATCTAGTTGGCTGTGACACACACAATTGTCTTTCCATAGTGAATTAAATTCTGTCATACAATTTAACTTGTGAATCTTTTTTGCAGCCATGCTATGTGGGCATTAATTTTTAGTGGTTCTTCTTGGAGCTTCTGCAGAAATTACTTATAATTAACTGGATTAGATTGTAGAAAATTGGGAACCAAGGGAAGGTGTAGGACTTAGGTGGTGGTATTTCACTCCTAATCTTTTAGGATTTTGATGATTGAACCTAAGTGCCTCCTTTTCTTCCTAGGGATATTGGTAAGGTGAGATTTTAGATTTCTCTTTTGAAGTTTATCTAGTTATGGCATAGGTACTCCATCCATATGTTCTGGGCAGGATACAAACAATGGTATTATAGTCCATATAATTTGATACAGTTCAAAATATATTATACATTGTTTATGATTAGATAAGTGATTCTGATAGAAATCAACTAATACAAGCAAAATGGTGACGAATTTCCACTGGCAAGATTCAGTTACAGAAATCAGAATCACAGTAAGTAAGCTGACAGATTCAGCCTCTACTAAGTATACAGGTATTAGTTTGTTTACAGAAGTTCAAGAAGAACACTTCTAGCTTTTGAGGAGCTAGATCCTCCCACTATTACTCCTTCTCACCCAGTTCTTGGATCCCCCAAACTGTTTTACCCTTCTTCCTTTTATCCTCCCTCTTCCTGTTGTTCTTGTTCTTTCCAGTAACCAAAATTTCTGTCTTGTCTGTTATTTTCTGTCAGTGATCTTTCCTTTCTAATACTATGTTAGTAATCTAGTGGTTCCTGCTTCTTCTTGCATAGAACTTCCTGAATCTACCTTTAGTTGGTGTAGCCGATGTAACAATAAAACCCCCCTCTCTCCTCCCCAAAACTGTCACCTTGTCCCTAAGGTGGAAGTCAGGGAGCTGCATCTTAATGGTATCTAGTAGTTCCCATGTGCTGTCATGTTCAGGAAGATCTTACCATTGTATGAGAACCTTTACTTGTTTGGTATGAGATTGCCTAATGTCCTTGATTGTTGCAGGGTATACCTATAGTTCTAGGTCTTCGGATAGGCCATCTGGTATTGGTTGAGGTATCAATGTCAGGGCAGTAGCAGGTTTGAGCTGGGAGGCATGGAAGACCAGGTGCAGCTTAGCATGCTGTGGTAGCTCTAGTTGATAAGCCACCTGTCCAATCCTCTCAAGTATGGCACATGGCCCATAATAGTGGGGACGTAATTTCTCATTGAGTTGTGTTGACACGGATTTGAGGCGATAAGATTGAAGTTTCAAATAAATATAATCTCCTGGCTGGAAAGTGAGGGTACGACGGTGTGAATCCGCATGATTCTTCATATGATTTTGGGCTGCTTCCAAATTCTGTTTTAGTACTGCTAGAACTGAATCGCGTGAAACCACTTGTTGGTTAACCTCTTCCACCATGGATTCCCCAACAATAAATGTTAGTAAGGTGGGAGGGTCTCTTCCATATAAGGCCTTTAAGGGTGTCATCCTTGCAGAACTCTGGTAAGTAGTGTTATACCAGTATGCTGCCTAGCATATCCACTTGAGCCAAGATTTCGGTTTGCCAATGAAACAGTGTAGGTACGTTTCCAAATAGTGGCTGACTACCTTCGTCTGCCCCTTTGTTTGAGGATGATAAGGTGAACTCATTTTAGCGAAGTTCTTGCTTGCTCAAACAGTTTAGACCAAAAGTGGCTAATGAAGACACAATCCCTATCTGAGACAATTGATTGGGGATACTCATGTAGTCAGACAATTTCTTTGATAAAGGTGTGTGCCACATCTCTGGCTGTGTAAGGGTGACTGAGGAGGAGGAAGTGACTGAATTTGGTGAGGCGATCGGCAACAACTAACAAAGTGTCAAATATGTGTGCTTTAGGCAGGCCACTGATGAAATTCATGGACAATTCACTCCAAACCATCTTAGGAATGGGAAAAGGCTGAAGAGGACCCGCTGGCTTGTACAAATGTCACAAGTAGAAACAAATTTTTGAATATCCTGACGCATCCCTTCCCAATGGAGCACCTTGAAGATGCGTTTATAAGTGTGTGTGAACCTTGAATGCCCCCATCCTAGTTTGGAGTGGAATTCATGTAAGAATGCTGCACTGCGAGGTGAAGATTTTGGGATAACCAGACTTCCATGAAATAATAAGACACCATGCTTAATTGTGTATCTTGTGTGACTATCTTGATTTATCAGGAGGTCCTGAATAATACTACGAATCTAAGGATCTTCTTGTATCTCATCTATTAATGAATCCAAATCAGCACATCGAACAATTGAAATACCAAGGTGTTGGAGTAATATGTTGTGCTTCTCTATGGGTTGGGGATAAGGATCTGTTGGATGGTTGCCCGTTGCAATATTGTCTTTGGAGTTTTGGGTGAGACTCCTGATGCCTAGACAAAGCATCAGCCACTCTATTTTCAGAACCTAGCTTATACTGAATAACAAAGTCATACCCAATGAGCTTGGTTAGCCACTTATGTTCCTCTTCACTAAGCAGATGTTGTTCCATTAAAAATTTGAGGCTTTTTTGGTTAGTATGGATGATAAAATGTCTCTACTTGTGTACTACAATAACTATGGCCATAAGCTCCTTTTCATAAACTGACTTAGATTGAGATCGAAGGAAGAGAGATTGACTGAGAAAAGCCATTGGTCGACCTTCTTGCATGAGGACAACACCAATCCCTTGCTTGATGCATCAGTTTTCAGCACAAAGGGTTTGG
Source organism: Warburgia ugandensis (assembly GCA_035236585.1). NCBI lineage: Eukaryota > Viridiplantae > Streptophyta > Magnoliopsida > Canellales > Canellaceae > Warburgia > Warburgia ugandensis. Next base: position 59,092,613 of record CP141128.1, read on the forward strand.
AAAAATCAGGTATGGCCAAGACAGGAACGGTTGTTATGGCTTGTTTCAATGCCTCGAATGCCTCATGAGTTTCGCTTGTCCATATGAACTCGTCCTTCTTGAGTAATTGGTTAAGGGAGCAGCAATGAGGCCATAGTTCCTAACGAATCTTCTGTAATAACCTGTAAGACCCAAAAAGCCTTGAAGTGCCTTGGTGTCTTTAGGAATGAGCCAGGAAAGTATACAATCTATCTTAGAAGTATCAGCTGCTACTTCTGCAAAAATAATATGACCCAAGTATTCCAATTAATGTGGCAAAATAAGCACTTCTTCTTGTTTGCAATCAACTAGTGTTCCTCAAGTATTTGCAGGATAATGGTAATGTGCTCGAGGTGCAAAGTAAGGTTCTGCTAATAAATTAAGATATCGTTGAAGAAGAAGAGCACAAACTTATGTAGATGGGGTCGAAATACCTCATTCATGAGTGCCTGAAAATTCGTAGCACCCTTCATGAGTTTGGAAGGCTGTCTTTGCTATGTCCTCCTTCTTAATGCGAATTTGATATTAACCAAATTTAAGGTCTAGTTTGGAAAAAATGGTAGCTCCTCCCAATTCATCTAGTAGTTCATCGATAGTTGGGATTCGGAACTTGTCAGATACAATCACCTTGTTTAGTGTGTGATAGTCTACACAAAATCTCCATCCACCATCCTTCTTTTTAACCAGTAACACGAGGCTAGAATAAGGGCTCTTACTTGATTGAATAATTTCCGAATTCAGCATTTCCCTAATGATTTTCTCGATCTCGTCTTTTTGGGAATGCCGATAGCGATATGGCTTGCTGTGCGGGGGTTGTGTTCCTTCTATCAACTTGATAGCATGGTAATGGGAGCGAGCAACTGGCAGTCCCAAGGGCTGATCAAAAGTATGTGAAAACTTATGCAAAAGAGAGTCTATTGTTGGTTGATAGTCTTCTGGATGTTGAATTAGGCTGGCTTCCATACCCCGCTATTCAACCATACAATTGAAATCAGCCTTAGGGATAACGCGAAGAATGGATTTGAAGGAAACCATAGAACAAGAGAGGGTTGGATCCCCCTTAAGGATGATCTGAATCCCTTCAACCATGAAACGCATCATTAGATCCCTGAAATTTACCCAAATCTCCTCCTAAATTTTCAGCCAGGCTACCCCCAGGACTACGTCTGCTCTGCCAAGGTCGAAAGGATGGAAATCTTGAGTTACAGTGATACTCGGCAAGCTTACCATGATTTGCCGGCATACACCTCTTCCAATGCAGTGACCGTCCCCTACTTGTACTACAAATCGTCGAGATCTATCCACTATTAATCTGAGTTCGGTGACTAAATGGTTGGCAATGAAGTTTAGGGATAACTCTAGAGGTTGGTTATCCCCTTCCCGATGGTCGCCCAAGTCTAATGGAAGAAGTGGTGTGGTTTCTCTTTCATTGTCCTCCTTGTTGGCGAGTAGCAGCACCTGAAGCTGCTGGTTTTTGCATCGGTGTCCAGGGTGGTACTTCTCATTGCACTTGTAGCATAAACCCTGAGAGCTCCGATGTTGTAGCTCGGCATTGATGAGTTTCTGTATGGATACCCTTTTTTTGGTGGTTTGTTCGCCGGCACGTCCTTCTCGATTGGTTTCTGTACGGAATCCCTTTGTTCGATCGGTGCTGTGGAAGGGGAAGATGGACAAATTACAATTTTGCCCATGATACCCCCCTTTCGTCAATCAGATTTTCGACTAAAATGAGCTAGGCCCCGATGTCCTTGGCCCTTATCGACTTTATTTGGGCGGGCCTTTATCTGGTCCAATGCCAGATTCTTTTCTTCGATCTTGTGGGCTAACTCCATGAGCCTAGATAGAGAGCAGCCTTGAAAATCTTAATTTCTGCCTTTATGTCGTCCCTGACCCCATTCAAGAAAGTTCCTTTCAAGAGCTCATTGGAGAGATCGACGAGGTGGTTGGAGAGTAGCTTGAATGACCGGAGATATTCAGAGACGCTGCCTCTGTCTCAAAGCAAGTGGGGCTTCATAGTTGTCGTCCAATTGGGATGATCAGAAACGCTGGAGCAAAGACGGCCAAAGGAACCCCAAGATTGGAAAGGAGTTCGGGATTCCGCCTACAAGAACTAGTGGAGTACGTCTCCTTCTAGGTAGACGGCCGCTGCGGAGATCTTCTCCTTGGAGATTTGGTTGACATGGAAGTACGGATCTGCTCGACAGAGCCACCCGTAAGGGTCTTTGCCGTCAAATATTGGTAGATCCAGTCTTCGGCATTGAAGATCTTGATGGTTTTGGTCCGTCAACAGGAACAGACTCCTGTCTTCCCCTGCCTGAGGTCTCGCCGACCTTGATGTTCCGAGTACGACTTTAATGGTCTTCCGGCATCTCCCTGTTTTTGATCCACTCATATTTCCACTAGGTATTCATCGAAGGCTGTGACGTTCGTCTGCAACCTCCTAAAGTGCTCTTTCATGTCTCCGATCTCCCCTTTGAATCCGTCAATTTCTTTCTCCAGTATCTCTATTCTTTCCATCCTGGTTCTAACCATACCCTACGACTGAGCCGGCTGTGATACCAATTGATAGAAATCAACTAATTCAAGCAAAATGGTGACGAATTTTCACTGGCAAGATTCAGTTACAGAAATCAGAATTACAGTAAGTTGACAGATTCAGCCTCTGCTAAGTATACAGGTACTGGTTTGTTTACAGAAGTTCAAGAAGAACACTTCTAGCTTTTGAGGAGCTAGATCCTCCCACTGTTACTCCTTCTCACCCAGTTCTTGGATCCCTTAACTGTTTTTCCCTTCTTCCTTTTATCCTCCCTCTACCAATTGTTCTTGTTCTTTCCAGTAACCGAATTCTCTGTCTTGTCTGTTATATTCTGTCAGTGATCTTTCCTTTCTGTTATTATGTCAGTCATCTAGTGGTTCCTGCTTCTTCTTGCATAGAACTTCCTGAATCTACCTTTAGTTGGTGTCGCCGATGTAACAGATTCTATATTTGAATGAGATGTCCTGGCCCAGTAAATTTCCAACCACGAGTTTTTCCTACACTATGGTTTTGTCTTGGTGTGGAAGTAACTCCAAAAAACTGCCTTGACCTGATTGATAAGGCCCAGAACAATCCGGATGAAAATCATCTTATACTTCATCTTTTCTTTTCTTCTCCCCTCTTTTTTCTGGTTGGTGTTAAGCTTATACTTGTGAACAAGAGCTTACTTGTGATTTAATTGATGCAACTCAACTTGAGACCAACCAGAGTTGGACTTGAGTTATGATTCATGACATTTCAGATCCTCATTACCTGACCTTTTATCAGAGAGAATCTGTACATAGACGAATTTTTTTTTACTATACCTTCTTCACATGCTGAATAAGGTCTCAAACAAGTTGCAAGGAAAGCAATTTTTAACTTACTGAATAAATAAGTTTAATCACTTGGGAGCTGTGTTTTTCACCTGATGGCATCAATTCAAAAGACGAACAAGCTGAGTTGGAGCTCAGTTATGATTCTTGGTTCCTGATTCTTGACATTTGATTTATATCTCTTATGTTTCTAGGATTCCCTTTTAATTGATTAATCATAGTCCTAATGACAGAATGCATTAAAAAACCTATGAATAGAAGACCAAACATTGCAAAAATTGAGAAAATGAAAACTTAAGACCAATTCATGGTTGTAAAGAACAGAGATAAATTCAGTTCATTTTTTGGTGTGTGGTGCTCTGGATTATTACCTTAGTATGGAGGGCTGAGCCTGGATAAGACACAGTAAAACTGAAAATACAATGTAAAAGTTGGCTAATTCTTCTGGTTGTTTGCACTGTCCTTGAATCCATCTTAATAAGATAGAGCAGTTCTTTCTCAATTACGATAGATCTTTGAGCTTGGGAAGACGTACCATATCTCATATTTTATTCCTAACCGTGGCTCAGCCCTTCAGGGATCTGTAATATGGAGTCAGTTTTTCCAACTAAATAGTTCTCAAAGCCCTATTTTTACATGTTTTGAGTTAATCAGTTCTTGCAAGCGTTGAATTTTTTACTTGGCTGCATTTGCCTCTGCTTCCACAGCCTAACTGGAAGAGGATGATGAAGGAAGTGCAAACCATCTCCTCACTATGTTGGTTGTCAGCTTGAGCTAATTTAATTGTTCGTAACTCTTCCATGTTAAAGATAACTTTGTAGACAATTAACTTAATGAGATTTTTGTCATACCTCTGTACATAAGACACCCGTCCTTCTTATTTTGTTCACTTAAAATGAGTCACACATCCAAATTTCAAATAACCACACACGTGTTATAAATTCAGTGGGTCTGCAGTACTTGACAATACCGCTGTAGATGTCTTAAAGTCTTGACTATTTTCAAGCTTACATGATATTGGTTTGGGTACCAATTTAATTATTAGATGTCCCTGTTTTTTGAGTTTATATCAGGTATAGATTGTTTTGTGCTGAGTTTCCTTGGTCTGGAAGCTCAGTCATGTCAGAGGATTAACTAAGATTGAATTTGCAATTTGCTTGGTGAGAGCATGTATGTTCATTATTTAGACTTGGATACATGCATACATAATGTGCACTCCCTTGATTTCTTATTGGCTTTCTTTTCATTATTCTAACTTCTCCTGTTGGCTGTTCATAGCTATTCAGATACTCTACCAGTCAATTAGAGAGGGGTAAATGATGGAGAACAGAAGTCCAAGTATATGTAGATATCATCTCTATGGGTGTGGGTTTTACATACTTTGCATATGTGGTGTTTGCTGTCCCAGTTTCTCTGTTGTTTTGAGTGTTGACGCAGTCTCATTTTACTATCTCCATGTTTTTCGTTCAGAAGGATCTCTAATTAGTTAATTGGAAAAGCTATCTGCAACATTTGTGTTGGAACCAGAATTTGATTTTCCACTCTTGTACTGTTTACTTTCTTTAACATTTTATATTTTCTTAACTCTCTGCTATATGGTTTCTTTTGACTATGTGCTTATGTTTCTAGGGAGAGCAACCACATTGTGGATTTCCAGAGAAGAACTTTTCAGTGAATGTGGAGAAACTGGCAAGGAAGGTTGGTTCTATTCATTTATATTCCCATCTGGATTTGTTTTGTGTAAACTTTCACTGTCTTGATACACTGGCTATAGTTGTGGATGAAGTCCTGTCGACCTTGTCAAATTGTCTTCCTTGACAAGCTGTAGTGGGTCCATCTGTGATGTTTGGGAGAATAATCTTACTTAAAGTACCTTGACGGTACAGGGTTACAGGGTTCTGGTTGTGGAGCAGACTGAGACTCCTGAGCAGCTTGAGCGTCGCCGGAAAGAAATGGGAGCTAAAGATACGGTAGATTACTATTTAACGAAAACCCAAAGCTTGAATGATGGATTCTTCTCCTTATATTGAATTCTTTATCCTAATCAGCAAATATGCATGTTCTTCTCAATATAAATTTCCATTATGAACTTCTCTGCTTGAAGTTACTTTCCATATAGATTTCATATGACTTTGTTGGAAAATTAGCCCGTGCTTGACATGTTTGCTGCTTTGAAAGGTTGTGAAACGGGAAATATGTGCAGTTGTTTCAAAGGGAACGTTGACTCATGGAGAGATGCAGTCTATGAATCCTGATGCTTCGTACTTGATATCAGTGACTGAAAGCTGCAGGGTTCCTGGGAACCAAATACGGGACAACATAGTTTTAGGGGTATGTGTGACTGATGTTTCTACGAGCAGATTTATGCTAGGACAGGTATGCAAATTTTTCATTTCCTTATATACTAGTTCTCTTGTTGATCAAGGGCAAAAATTTCTTAAACAGATCTTGTCGGCTTTGTAACATCATCTTACCGGACCTTATTGTTGCCTTTGTTTACCAGTTTGTAGATGATTCAGAACGACATTCCTTATGTTCTCTGTTGGTAGAACTGAGGCCTGTAGAAATAATAAAGCCTGCCAAAGTTCTCAGTCCTGAAACTGAAAGGGTCTTGCTGACAAATACGAGGAGTCCTTTAGTCAATGATTTGGTTCCAATTTTAGAATTCTGGGATGCTGAGAAAACTATTGATGAGATCAGAAGTATTTACAGGCAATTTGAGAATGATGCAAAGGTCACTGGTGATTCTGGCACTGACATAATTGGTTCAGGGTGTCTACCAGACATCCTATCTGAGTTAGCCAGTGCTGATGAAAAAGGAAAATTTGCTCTTTCTGCTTTTGGAGGCTGTCTGTTTTATTTAAGGCAAGCATTTTTGGATAAGACATTGCTTAGATTTGCAAAGTTTGAGCAACTACCTTCTTTGGGGCTTCTTCATGCCTCCCAAAAGGAATATATGACACTTGATGCAGCTACATTAGAGAACCTCGAGATATTTGAGAACAACAGCAATGGAGGCCACACAGGGTAATGACATCTGATTGTATTTTATTCAGTGTGCATTTTGGTTTCATTCTTCATCTGAAGTGATTCTATTTGTCAATTAGGACACTATTTGAACAATTGGATCACTGTGTTACTCCATTTGGGAAAAGGCTGCTTAAAAGTTGGCTTGCAAGACCACTTTATGATATCAGGTCTATTGCAGAACGACAAGAAGCCATAGCTGTTCTGAAAGTAAGTGTGACATGTTAAGCTCACTTCTTAGTCGTACAAAAAGCATATGCTTTCTTCTCATTTTTTATTTTTATTTTTATTATAATAATTTTAGTTGAATTTGCCTTCTAATTCTTTCTTTTTGCGGATTCAGTAAGGTTTCTGAAAGCATAAGTTTGACTCATGTCATGTTTGATGCTGGAGGCCATTCTATTTGGTCCAAAAGTTCTTATTTTCTATTTATGATCTCCTTTAAGAGGAGTAATATGCAGGCTGAATCATACTGAATCTTGGATACGGTCTAATGTTGGTGGAGGTTTGTGAAACTCTGTAAAGTCAACTTTGAAATTCAGTTTCCATGTTTCAATTTCCATTTTAATAAAATGGTTTCAAGAGCTTAAATAAGAGGCTGCCTTTGTAGTTATCAATTTGCATTTCCGTTTTGTGTGTGAGGCTTATTTATGTTATTTCCCCCCCCATCCTTACTCTTTCTCTTTCCCTTTTCTTTTTTGCCTCTGTTGCAAAGTGTGTATGGCTTAAGGTGACCCTCATTGGCAGCTTTCATTTTTTATCTTTCTTTTGGAAGTTGGAAGGTGGTTGGATGAAACCACAACTTTTTGGTTGGGGTACAATGCACCTTAGCTTCTAAGACAAATGTTCAAGCTCAAACCTCCATTGTGAAGCTGAATTAGAGTTTGTAAAATACAGATTTCTTATGAAACTAATGTAGATTACGATCGGAAGGAAAACAATAGGGAGCGTCTAACCTACAAACAAGTTGTGTGTAGGTTAGCGGCAGTCTAAAATATCATTGGATCCCAGATGCCCTTAATGGCATGTTAAGTAAATGTATGATGGCCCTTTTGTCTTTAGAAGTTACTTTTCGTATTTCCATAATTGCCACTATTTTCCTGTTCCAAAAATACCACTTCTTTAAAACCAAAAGAAAGCCTTATTCTCGTATTCAACCTCATGCCTTTTTCCTCCTTTCATATATGCCATGGCAGTGGCTTTTTGATTTCCAATATGCAAGGCCAGATCTGACATCTTAACTCGGATTAATAGCAGCCATTCCCAAAAGCCATCCATGCAAAGGTAAAAAAGGGAGGCAGCTATTGCTCAAATGGAAAACTCGTTTTGGAATGACTGATTGCTCTAATTTTTCCCAACTCAAATCACCTCTTTCAACAAATTTCAGCAAGGAGCTTTAGGTTTCTGTTGGAGAAACCACCCAAGTAACAATATTGCATGTCTTTATAGTTGAAACTTTACTTTCTATTGTCTGTTTCAAATCCCAGAAAGGAATATAGAAGTGAAATCAAGAAATATTTTCGCTCCATTTTTTGATTAGGCTGTTTTATAAAAGTCAATGGCTCTTTGTGCAGTGGATCTGGAGAAGGAAGAGCAGAATCACCAGTGTGTTCCTTGAATGGTGTTTGATTGTTGGTTCCTATAGATCTGGACAAACCATGGTGGAGGATTTTGGTTTCTTTTTGCTTTAGGTTCTGATTTCAGAGTTTGAGTTTTGTTTTTAAAAGTCAGAATTTCTAGAGTTATTAGTTGCTTTCTTTGCTGGTTTTAAGTTGTTTTGTAGATAAATATGGCTTCTTTGTATCAGCTATAGATGTGCAGGTAGAATGAATCACACTTTGACTGTGCTCTAGTAACAAGCTTTCTACATTTAGACACCAATTTCCAGATGTGATTGCTTGAGTCTTTGATCCTCTTATGGCATTCCTTGGTACTGTTCGATCTTATTCGATCAACCTCTGGTTTTCAGTTTGTGGTTGCTGGTTAATTGTGTTTTTTAGAGCTACACCTCGCTCTAGTCTTTCCTGGGTTTATGATCCTTAACTCTTAAGATAGGGGAAAGATAGGGATTTTATGTTTAAATTCATTTATTTTGGTAGTGGATTAATTTTACTGGGTCCATACGATCTTCCGGCTACTGCTAGGATGAAAGGGAGAGAAGAAGAGGGAAACTTGGTTTTTTATGATTTAAAATAAAATGGCACTTTAGGAGTAAAAATGTAATAGCAACTTTGCAATTGATAGAATTAGCGTGCTAAAGACTAAAAAGAATGCTATATTTGCACAATTTGCCACTAAGTGTGGGGTTTTCTATTAAATGAAATTTTGTGTTGCTGATAACTGCGTAATGTGTTTTAGGTTAGAAGCTCCCATAACAATATGAGTACATGGACAAGAATTAATAGAAAGAACAGAAACTATAGGAGTTGGCACCTAGATATGCAGATCTAGACTCATGAAATCACCACCAATACACTAAGCTTACAGCTTGGTTTCACATAAAAATCTCTTGAGAATCGCACCAAGAGTGAAGAAAATGCAGCTTCAGTGGCTTTCACATAGTCAGAAATTTGGGTAATGTAACCAAAATGGAGCAAGATTTTCATTTTATCAGAAAGCCTAATTGTCAACCCTCCCATTGCTATGTTGTTCTTTCTGGATTCCATTCAATCAAGACTGCCAGAACTAGAAACTTTCTCAGTTGCTAATCTTACCCATCATTCAGAACTACTAGGAAAATGTAAGCTTTACTTAGTTGTTTAACTTTCCTTCAATCAAAAGTTGAAAATGTAGTACTTAAATGCTAAGCTTTCCTCGGATCATGATTTCAGTTAGTAGATACTTCTTGAAGGCTAAGATCTTGTAATTCTCTTCTTAAGATAGAAGTGAAATTTCGAACTTTCTTTCAGTTCTTTAACAATTTTCACTTGCCAGAATTGGTGTCTGTTAAAATCATGAATTGGCCCGAGCATTGAAAATGCCCTTAATTTGCATTCAACTGTTTTTCTCCTTCTCCGCATCACATAACCTTGTTGAGCTCCAAAGCTAGCTCTTTATCTGATGGCATCTGGACTTCTGCTCCTTGTACTATGATTGTGATCACTTTCTAGCTACCATTATTCTCTACTGCCAGGAGGGAAGGAACACTATTTCTAGGGAGGGAGTTCATGAAATCAAGTTCTTTTTGGGTCTGAATTGACTACTTAAACACGTCCCTCACTGCTGGTCTTCCCCTACCAAACATATGCACTTGAACTCTTTACCTGGTTTGAGTCTACCTCTTATTGTTTTTGTGTTCTTTTGACCACTGAGTTAGAATATCATTAGGGCAGCCCCGGTGCACAAAGCTCCCGCCTATGCGGGGTCCGGGGAAGGGGCGGGCCACAATGGCCTAAAGTAGGCAGCCATACCTTGCATTTTTGCAAGAGGCTGATTCCACGCCTTGAACCCGTGACCTCAAGGTCACATGATGACAACTTTTACCGTTGCGCCAAGGCTCCCCTTCCTGAGTTAGAATATCATTCAGGTACCCTATTTTGGTAGAGCAAACAAACTAAAAGGTTCTTGAACTAAATTTGCTTAGATTGGTGACTGAGATGGTGGATATGTTAATATGTTGTTGCTAGATAAAGCATGAGAATTGATGCTCTCCACATGAATCCCACAAGGCATCAAGTAGATTGATCATTTGAAATCTCCCTTCATCACTAATAACCCTTTTCTCCTCTCCATTAAGAGGTCTACTAGTATCTTAGAATGCACAAGATAAGTAAAAGCCTGACCTTTATAAATAATATGGAACTGGATAAGAAATAGTTTGCCCTCACAAGCCTGTCTTTTTTACTAGGAAATTGGTACAGGAATGTCTAAGAAGGAATAAGAGAATATGTGATTTAAACAACCAGCTGGGTTGCTTGCCGAGTTTTCAAGTGGTGGTGTATTTCACAGCCAAGAAGCATCTTTGATCCTTGAATTCCACTTGAGCTTTTTCTCAAAACTCAAAGCAGAACAAAACAGAAAAGTTAAATAAGAAAATAAAAGCGAAAACTGAATTCATTATAAAAAACTGACACAAGATGTCTGCCTCCCCTCCCTTGCATGTGTTTATAGGGACTCTTGAGAAGACTTGGGTGGGAAGTTACAGACTTTGTATCTACCTTTTTTTTCCTTAACCTATAGGACTTGCCTAACTTGCAAAAGAATTAGGAAAATTTTAGACTAGTACCCTAAAGTTTGGGCACTTGACCATAGAAGGGCATGGAGTTTTACTTGTTCCAAACTTGTTCCCACATTTCAATTTTCGTTCCTCTGCTGTCATTTCATCACTGGCCATCAAAATGCTTGTTGTAAAGAGGTCATGTGTTCGTTTTGTGATTCTTAGTGAGGGTAGAATGGGTATTTTCCTCTAATTTTAAGTTGTCACATTTGGAGATAGTATCATAATGACTGCTAGATCATTGACATGGTGGCTTAATAGCAAGCCATTTCACCTAGTCTGGATTGTAACTTTCTAAGGCCTTCATTGGATTGTCAAAGAAGGATATATTACTGATCCTAGTTGTATTCAATAGCATTTCCTTTATTTTCTACCTAGAGAAGCCTTTGACAGTCCATTAAAATGTTTGACGGAAAGAGACCACATGCTTGTCTTATGACTCTTTAGTGAGGTAGAATAGGAATTGTCTTCCAATTCTAAGATGTCACATTTGGAGGTAGTATTAAAATGGTTTCTAGACCATTCACATGGTGGCTTATCTTCCTGCGATTTGACGAGTTGGCATACAAATGCATGAACTTGTCCTGTGTCTGAGTGTGGAAATATCTACTGAAGACTACTGAGCAATCCCTTTCCACTTATCTGAGTGAAGGTCCACTTGTATTGGCTGTGAATGATGCAGAGATCAATCACCAGTTGTTGAAGAAACCAGCTCCATGATGACTAACACACTCTCCCACAACTGCCCAAGCAATGGAGCTACGGCCATTGTCTCCACCAATCCCCACAGCACTCAGTACTTGCTCTGTGGCTAACCTCCAACAACCTTTCTACACCATCTGTCCCCTTCTTTCATTGCTCCTGAACAAATATACTCTTATAAACCTTGGAGGACCTTTTGATAGGCTTTGCTCATCACCCTTCAAAGCCACTGTACTTTCAGGATTGACTCTCTTGAGCTCAACCAAGTAGTCATTGAGTTTAGAATACTATGAAGCCATTGTACTGACTTGTATTTGCTGTACTAGATCAATCACTTCAACCTTATTCTCATCTTTACCCCTTGTGTAGGCAACTTCTACCTGAGTTGCTTGCGTAGACAGGTGTAAATCTTTATCCATTCTCCTTTGTTCTTCTCCATTGACCACATTCCCATGGCCATCTAACCTCTCGACCACAATCTCAGCCCCACTTGAGCCCGCTTCACTATCAAGATTGTCAATTAGAGTTTGCAACTCACTATTACTCTCTTCCTTTGTACTTGACACAATGTCCACCTCTATCACCTTGACATGAGGTACATTTATTACATAATTGTAGGGCCTTCTCATCTGTCTGCATCACAACTAACCCATTCTCAAGCCTTTTCCTTGGAATTTTTGAAATAGAACTTGATAAACCTTACGTTCTCCAAAGTTTGGCCATAATAATGAGTTCTAATATGGAGAAGTCATCAACCTCCACTAAGTCCACATAGCTTTCTTTATGAGGATAATAGTGGCACATGTGGATCTTCCTTAAGCTTGCCCCATTCGTGTAGCTTGATAGTGAACATATCAGGATGGTCATTGTAGAAGAGTAAAAGACATTTTAGGTAAAAATTTTGGGTGAAAACATGCAACACAAAGCAAATAAGGACAAATAATTGAATTAAAAAGTGGCATTAGAACCAATTATGTAAAGAGGGATCACTGCTAATTGCTACTAATCCCATGGAAGAGGGCATATAATGCCAATTTGAAGGACCTTGTACTGTCAATTACTAATTCTGTCATCACATTTGCCAAGTAATGCCCAACAATTCATTTCATAAGAAGTACATTCCCACAGTTGAAATAGAGATGGGGTACCACAGACAACTATTGAAAACCACAAACATTAGCCAAATAATGCCAGTTTCTGGGACTATGATAGCTGCATTATGTACCTGATCACCTGCAACCATCATTTTATAAATTTAAAACACCACTGAAGCTATACTATAAACAATCAAATTAGAGCCAACAAAAGCACACATTCTTTAAGGAAAACCCATAGTATCCACAACTCAGCAACTGATAGCAATGGAATCCTGTCAATTTTAAAATGAAACGAGGAAACATAAATAATGAAATCTTTTGAGAGCAACAATATAGCGTCTCTTGAAAACCAATTTTTTCAACAAAAATGGGAAAATTAATATTAAACAGAACAAATGATTCAATCTAGGAACAAAGTATACATAAAGACTACTTTTTAAACAAGAAATTCACAATCATAAAGGCATTGAAGGACTCACCATAGGGCTTGGGGCATCACTTATGAATTCTTTCAACTGAAACTCCCAAACTATCTCCAACCTAGTATCTCCTAAAGCCCAATATCGTGGCTTTAGAATCATTTTTCCCTTTCTTCCTCTTCACAGCAATTGAGAAACCTTCATTCTTATATGATCTTAGGCAAGAATGGGATTTGCAGAGTTGGTTTCTTCGGTTAGGGCTCCAATTTAGCCCTAAATTCAGATAGAACAGTCTCTTGTTAAAATTAGAGGGAAATCCATTCTTCTTTCACTAAAGAGTCACAAGATGGGTACATGACCTCTTTTTGTTAGGCATTTTGATGGTATGTAATAGAATGGACTGCAGAGGAACAAAATTGAATCATGGGGTACTAGTTCTGGACAAACAGAACTCCTGGCCCTTCTATGGTGAAGTGCCCAAGCTTTAGGATACTAGTTTGAAGTTTTTCCAAAGAATTAAAGAAGCTACTTAAAAAACTCCCAAAACAATAAGAGTAGTTTGCTTGGGAAAGAAGTAAATTAAAGAAATTTCCTTAGAGAAGTTTCCTCTTCCCTCACAACTCTGAAGAGAATTAGAAAACCATAAGTAGAAACTCCTAAAACTCCTTAATATAGAAGGGCAGCCAGTGCATGAAGCTCCAGCATATGCTGGGTTCAGAGAAGGGGTGGACCACAAACATTGTGCTATGCAGTGTTACATTGCATTCTTGCAAGAGGTTGTTTTCGCGCCCCGAACCCGTGAGCTCTAGGTCACACAAAGATAACTCTACCGTTGTACCAAGGCTCCCCTTCATATTAGCTCCAATGTAGTCTAAAATCCGAAAATTCCTTCCTAGTTAGTACTGACCTGAATAGTGTTGCTATTCATGTGAGCAATAATTCTTTCTTCTTCTTCCTTTATGGTAATATTTCATAACTTGGAGTCTAGCCTGAGAATTTGCGACTATCATTTTCTTCTAGCTTGATTTGTTAATTCTTTCTGTTGCCATCTTAACAAAAGACTCAACTGTGTGGGTAATGTAAATGACGTACATGTGTATTGACCCAAAACCACTAGTTAAGAACCTTTTGTTTTGCACCTGATTCAGCCTTCAGCAAGCACTCAAGAGCTTTGAGAGCCCATAATGCATGGAGCAGTTAGTATGAAAGTCTAATTAGTAGTACATGCTCACAATGTGGAGATGGCCATGTTTGCAATTCTCATCGTTCAGTCGTTAGTCTTGCACAGTACAAATTAATTGCAGAGTCAGTCATTTTATTTGGACATTATTTTAACCAAAAAGATAAGTGGTAGTTGATAAAGAGCAGGTTCCTACTTCCTAGCACCATTTCTGTGTGATCTATTCTTATCCCTTCAGGAGGTTCGACTTTATCTGGATTAATTTAAGTGAGCAAAAGTATACATTATTTAGGATTTGACCTGTGGCTCAAGTCGGATAAACTGTTGTTGTTGGCTTTGATTTTGCAAATTCAAGACCAGTTTAGTTACTTAAGAAAACAAAATGCGTTATTGGAGAATATCTTTCAGTCGTTTGACCAGAATGTGTTTTTAGACCTGATGAATTGGCTTTTGTTCTGTAATCCAATTTGTTAAGGTCATTCAATTCACTGAAGAAAATTCCAGGATTCTATTCCTCCTTGTAGCTTCTTAGAGATCTTTATGTAATATTTGAGCAAGTTGGCATAATGTCGACTATGAATATCCACTTGAGCTGTAGAATTGTGCCTTTCACATCAATAAATTGCTATGAATATTTTGGTTTTTAAGTGAGACCTGTCGAGAACTTCTTGTCATTATGTTATATATTTATTCCCATTGGGTACTGCACTTGAATTTGGCCAGGTGCTTTCTGTCCTAAGAAGTTTGGACTAATGAACCTTATGTTTGCTGGGCAGAGTTTTGGTTTGACGTCTTCAATTCAATTTCAAAAAATGCTATGTAGGCTTCCAGACATGGAGCGTCTGCTGGCTCGCCTTTTTGCTAGCTGGTAATTCATATTCCAAATGTCTATTGTTTATAGCTTTGTCTGTAATAGATATTGCTGGTGTGAAGTGTCTGCTTGTTGCATGAGCAATTGGTATCTCTTCAAACTCTTTTGTGCTGCTTAAAATCTTTCAGTCTCCGGTTATTTAAACTACTGTAAGCCAAGCTCTTGCATGTGGAATGTCCAAAATGGTGAAATAACACTTTTATGTGCACGATATAGTACATAACTGTATGCTTGGAGATTCATTGGTTTTCCTTGATGTTTTGCCCATCCATTAGGTCTGTTTCACAACTAACAGTACATAATAGTATGCTGGTGATTGAACTTGAACTAGAATCCTTGTGGTTGTGAAATGAATTTTTTGGCCAACCTGGATAAGTGCTCAAGCCCGTGGAGAAATGCCTGTAACTCCAGTACTTCCACTTATAACATTGGGTTGAAGTTCCTCAACGAATCAGCACCAATTTTCCTTCACAATGATAGTAAATGAGGGCTCAGGATCTATATAGCTTCATATCCCTGTAAAATCATAAAAAAGGCAACCGTGTTATCCTTACCAGAATCTGGACGCAAGAACCTTTGAAAACCAGGGGTCTACTCCTAGAGAACATAGCTGACGGCATGGTCTGAAGATCTTCATATTTCCATCAACTCTGAGTGCTAAATTGTGGTTTTATCTTCTCCTACCTAGCATCTGCAGACTGGAGGAATGTCCTTTTTTCAATGGTTATTGGTCTTGAACCCCAGCCTCTTGGGTGTCAAATGAGGCATTTAACCAACCTAGACAAGTACCCAAGTCCATAGACAAGCGAAGGGGAGCCTTGGTGCAAGGGTTGAGCTGTTGCCGTGTGACCTGGAGATCATGGGTTCGAGGTGTGGAAACAGCCTCTTGCAAAA
The DNA here is from genome assembly GCA_035236585.1 of Warburgia ugandensis. Classification (NCBI taxonomy): domain Eukaryota; kingdom Viridiplantae; phylum Streptophyta; class Magnoliopsida; order Canellales; family Canellaceae; genus Warburgia; species Warburgia ugandensis. The sequence goes on from CP141128.1 coordinate 59,108,388, forward strand.
TGCAATGTAAGTCTGTGTACTATAGGCCTTTTGTTGTCTGTCCCTTCTCCGGACCCCGCATACGGGGGAGCTTTGTGCATTGGGCTGCCCTTTTAGACAAGTGCTTGCACCCATGGAAGTACGTCCTTAAGGCAGTTGATTCTTGGTCATTGCACCCATTTGATCCTCTCAAGTTTTAACTTTGAGTTATTGCTTCATGAAGGCACTTATCTCTTCTTTCTAAGCTCGAACCCATCAGACTAGACCTCTCAATTGCATCTATACTGAAGTAGACACATATTGAACTAGCTCTAATCCCCCAAGCTTTAGTCTAAAATGTCAAACCTCCATGCACATTCTCTGAAGTGAAGTGGTGTAACTCTCTCTGAATATTTTTCTGTCAAGACTGTCAGCTTTTGTGGATTAGAAACAGTCTCACACTTCATAAGTTGGATGTGGACCTTGGTTTTGTCATTACATGAAACTCCAATTTGAAGTCTTTCTAGTATATCAATCATATTAATATGACATTGAAACAAGGACATATAATACACTGCGAAATTAGAAATTGCAGGTTGAGCCAAAGTAATCCTATGCCCAGACTTCCCTTTCTTCTTAGGTGATAATTTCCATTTGAACCTCCATTCCCATATAAGTGCTCTATAACACAACCAACTCACATTCAAGATTTCTACACAATCTGTCCATACTGTGTCATCATCCCTCCAAGTTCATGTCTTAGCCAAGTCATTCCTCTAACCAGAAACTGCCTTAGAGATCTTAATATGGACACTCCATTGCTTAACTGATAATATGCTTCATATCAATAGTTAGATTGTCATTTATATACCCTGAGTTTAACCTGAAGCTCCAAAGAATCCACCAGTTGTAGCCCTTAATATTACCCTTTTCAAAAGCTTCTGCAACAATCAAGAACAGAAATGGCGATAACAGGTTGCCTAACAAAGACCTGAGGTCTGTTAAAACTCCTTTTGGCAGGTCATTGGTAAGAACTAAGAACACAAATGGGTTGAAGAAATACTGTATCTCATCCACCTTGAGTGGTTGCTAAAGCCTGATCTATCAATCATCTAAATAAAGACTATGACCCACTAATTTCTCACCAAAAAAATGGAAAAGAAAAGATGACAACCCACTAAACTGTATGATGTTTAAACTTGAGTATGTTAGAGTCCTTACACTTGTGGTTATCAAAGCATAATTACACAATTTTCCAGCAGCAATATAAATTCTTTGAAGTTTTAGATATAACCAATCCCAGGACCTTAAGTAGCATAAACTGATTGACTTGTAGTTATTCAGAGAACCTGCACCATCTTTCTTTGGGATGATAATAATAAATTGGTTCTAAGCAGCATTAACCACTGTAGATATTGGAATGAAGTCAACTTACTGAATTTGTGAGAGACACATTCTAAAAATAGATGTATTACAATGTGATTTTACAATAATAACCATACAGTGAAATAATAATTACATATGTAATACAACACTCCTAATTCATGTCTCAAGTTGTATATTCTCTTGAGAAAACATGCAACTTGTTATGTTAAGATTGAAAACAAACCGAGGAAAGTGGAATGGTGAAGATGTCTGCCACTTGACCACCCTTTGAGATGAACACACTTTGAGTAATTATTTTGCAATACAGGATGATCAAGTTGCACAAAATGAAAGTCCACTTCAATGTGTTAGGTTGTGAATGGAAAACAAGATTTGGAGTTACATAAGATGCTCCTATATTATCACACTACAAAGGGAGGTGGACAGCTAGATTTGATTCCAAGCTGCCGGAGTAAAGATTCCACCTATAAATGGTGTTTGCAATTGCCCTGTACTCAAACTGCGTGGATGAGCAGGCAATGATTGTTTGCTTTGTTGCAGACCAGGAGATGGGAATATTGCCAATATATATTGCAAAACAATTGTAGATCTTTGATTGTCAGAACAACCAGTTCAGTTAGCATTAACAAAGACTTGGAAACTGGCTGTTTTGAACTTTGAGAGGAATAATCCATGTGAAACTAATTATTGAAGGTATTCGGGTATTTGCTTTATTGCCTGCAATTATCAAGAGTATTTGTTTTACATAGACAGACTTTGTTGATGGGAAAGATAAATTAGGTCTGGTCAGTGTGACATATTGCAGTGCTCCAATGATATTGCAGTACATTTGAGTGTTTGGCATAGAGGAACCACCAAATTTGGATTAGCTACTGGATGAGACATAGGCATCTTGCTGGGTTTTGCACCTAACATGTTGGCCAGACAAGTCCAAAATGTATTTTTGTGGGGATAGAAGACGCATATGAAAAAACTGCACAACCTCTATGTCAAAAATAACTATGGAACCCAAATCTTTTGTGGAAAAATGCTGATTTAGTCTGGGGAACTAGAACTTTTAGTGCGTCGGAGTTGTTCCCCTGGAGGATGTTGTCAATTTAACTAGAATGTAGATGATGACTCCAATTTTCTTATATACGAAGGTGGACTATCTGTTTTTTTGCCTTTGAAACCAAAATGAAGCAATTGATAGCTGATTTTAGAAAATCACGTGCGTGGAGAATTTTTAAGCTATGTAGTGATTTGTTGAGTTTGCAGATGAAAGTAGGCTGAGAGGAGTCCATGAAACCTTGTAGTTGAGCCATAAAGACATCTTCTTGGAGATGGCCATGGAGAACATATTATACATCTCTATTTGGAGAATATCCTAGCCATTAGAGTGAGCAATAGACAATACACATATGGTAATGAATTTTACGAAAGGACTAAACATCTCTCTGTAATCGACTCATGCTTCTGATTTGTAGCCTTTCACTATGAATCTTGCATTTTGTTTTTAGACTGTGCCATCTGCCTGATGTTTAATTCTATACACCTATTTATAACCAATGGTGTTTTGAGGGAACTTGGTGGAACAAGATGCCAGGTTCGGCTTTTGAGAAGGGCATTCAGCTCTTCAATCATGGCTGCTCTCTGTGGACGGTTTTTTGTTGCTTCTGTAAAGCTCTTGGTGTCTCTTTCTATAATGGAGCTTGAGGTTCTTGTAAAGAGAGGGGGTGGTTTATTGCAATCTTTGCCAACCACATTATGCAATGTCAAGTGGGATGATATGTACTTCAATTGGTAAGAGAATTGAAAACTGATTCAGAGCTGGAAGTGTTGGACATGTTATGGATGGTTGACTTGGATTCATTTTTGTTTGCACTAGATGATGGAGAGATTGTAGGGGAAAACAATAATGGTTGAGTAGATTGGGATGAATTTGAGGAGGTGAGGTGGAAGATCTATTTATTTGGAAGTTATACGGTTTTCTGAGCAATTTGTGGAAAGAGATTACTTAGAGGTGGACTTTGACCAGCAGAGGATAAGTGAAAGGAGGGGAATTCAAGGAAGGTGCTATGGTGATGAAGGGGCAGAACTGGTGATTGGATTTTGCATTGAGATAAGTGGATTTGAATTTGAATTTGGAACTGAAATTTGTGAATTTGAATTAGAAGTAGGACATAGAAAAGATTTGTAACTTGATGTTGCCAATCTGCGGGATAATTTTCCATGAAAACTGTGAGACAGGGTACTACACAAGGAATGAAAGGTGGGGGCTATAAAAGTACTAGAGAAAGGGAATGTGGACTCATTGAACTGTACATTTCTAGCAATGTACATTCAACATTTATGCACAATTAAGACATTTATAACCATGTTGCAATGAACTATAACCTAAGAACACGCAAGCAATTGGTCTAAACCTGAATTTGTGGTTATTGTACAGCAGGATGAACAGGTAGGCTGCACTACTCAAAATTTTGAGAAAATTTTAATTGAGTTTCTTATTAAATAATTCCTCAATTGGACAGTTTGAATGAATTATGAGTGTAGTCATCTGATTTATCAAATACGTAGTTGTTGAGAATGTGAAATGACAGTATCTTTTGGGTACATGTGCATGAGACCAACAGAGAGAGGCTGGTATCAACATGATGATGAATGTTTCTCTCTGTGGGCCTGTTTTGCTCATGTTTATGTGCACTAGCTGATCAGTGTTTACTACCAGAAGATTTTAGATATATCTGGACATTCTTGAATTCGCTGCTGTTTAAAACCTTTAAAGGTAACATTTGCTGTTGGCTGAGCAAAAGTTACAATGGCTTGATTCTCTGCCAGATGGATCTCTCATCTCGTGGCTGAGTAGCACGTTCTTGAGATGTGGGAAGGATGAAGCTCCCTGTTGATTGACAATGCAGAGACCACACTCATAATTTGGTATGAGATCTGATAGACTGATGTGTTGAACTACTGCTTTGAAAATGGTCGGCCTAATGCTTGGAGTTCATCAGCAATTAACTTGACACTTTGGAGATGGACGGCAATGGGTTGATAGCCTTGTTTCAGATTATGCATATTGAACTAAAGTTAGAGTATTGGATTTGAAGCATCAAAGGCATTTTTGAGGGTATCCCAAAGCTCCTTTGCAGTGTTTGCACCAATGGTGTAAGAGGCTATTTCAGCAGATGTGGAAGCTATGATCCAACTAAGTGGAGGTTGGTCTGTTTCTTCCCAGATAAGGTATTCAAGATTGGGAGTTTCAACATTGTTGATGCATATTGAACTAAAGTTGGAGTATTGGATTTGAAGCATCAAAGGCATTTTTGAGGGTATCCCAAAGCTCCTTTGCAGTGTTTGCACCAATGGTGTAAGAGGCTATTTCAGCAGATGTGGAAGCTATGATCCAACTAAGTGGAGGTTGGTCTGTTTCTTCCCAGATAAGGTATTCAAGATTGGGAGTTTCAACATTGTTGATCTTGATTATAGGATGGGTAACCAATCTATCAACATACCCTAGTAGTCTCTTGGATTTGGTAATAGGTAGGAACTGAGAGTGCCAAAGGATATAGCTTGTATTGTTTTACTTTGTTTGAGGGTTGTGTGCTGTGTTTTTTGTGGTGTAGTTGAAGTTTGGTGGTGATCAAGAGGCAGCAGTAGAGGAAAGAGAAGCAGCACTGGAGTTTTGAGACATAATGAAGCTTGTGAAGAGATGGAAGATAGGAGTGCCTAGAGGAGTAAGAGGGGCTAGTGGAGACGACAGCAGAAAACAAGATGGAGAAAACCTGAAGGAGATTAGACCCTATGGCTCTGATACCATATTTCGAATGAAGTCAATTCACTGAATTTGAGAGAGGCATTGTATTATAACATAATTTTACAATAATATCCATATAAGGAAAACATAATTACATATACATTCATACTTGTAATAGCACAAAAGATAGCTGCTGAGGTTCCAAGGTCTTTGCATTCCTCAAAATTGCTTAGCACAATTCTGTTAAATCTTCTCAGCCTTGAAACAATGTTGTGAAAGAAATTTCTTGATTTTTGCTTCCTTTTGATCTCCTAATTTGGCTGATTTCAACTCCTCAAGCTGTTGCTTATTGATAACTTCAAGCATTGGGTAGTAGACGATTTTGAGGGGGCATTGTCTTGCGCCTAGAGGCATTTTGAGAAAATTACTAGTGGATGTCCTAATTCTAAGAGATCCATTTTCTAGCCTTCCTTTCTTATGGATGCCACAAACCGAGGTATCCAAATGGTACAAAACCATGCCAATGCAACCATAATGAACTCTTAACTTTCATTTGTAGCTGGAGATCCTGGTTTTAGTGTTTTAGATTTGCTTGTAGCCTATAGAGGTTGTAGACCATCTTCATTCTAGTAGCTTTTGATTAAAGATCACAAAACATCTATAGTGCTTGTTTTCATTCAGGGGTTTTAAACCACATGGTGATGGTGTTTTTGCTTAAAGATTCTTGACTTTCATGAGGTTTATTAAGTCAAAACTGCCTAAAGGTATCCTATTTATACTTATTCAGGAGTGGGTGATATACCCTTTAGGCAATGAAAGTGAAGCTGAATCAAATGGACCTCACCAAAACTTTTGTGGTGCTTCCCTTTCTTGGTAAAACGAAGGATGGTCAAATCTGAACTTGATTGTTGTAGGAACACTGACCTTGTCTTGCTACGTATCTGGGTTCATGAGGTAGGTGCTGTGAGGGAAAGCATTTTTATGCCAGGTGATTCCTTGGAGTATCAAATTGCCAAAACGAAGTTCATGGCCTCTGGATTATGAACACAGAAATCCTTGAGCCCGTCTGAGCAAACATATAGAGGAGATCTTCTGAACCTCTTTGTTGCTTCAACACTTTTTTCTCATATTTTGTTTTATTAGGATCTTGTCAGAATTGGATCTGGAACTAGAAGTGAGGGAGATGATATTTTGTTCCCCACTTTTAGTTCATTAGACCCTTACTAAATGGAATGGGTCGCTGTAACTCCAATTGAGCTAAGATTTTTGAAGATCCAAATCGTTCATAATGTTGATTGGCCATGCTTTGAAATTCTCATTTATTCGATGACCTAGCAATTGTCGATTTTAGCTACGAAATGGATGGTGAAACTTTTGAACGTTCACTTTGCAACTCAAGATAGTGGGTAGGATCATCTAATGGATGGGAATTTCGGAGCATGGAACATATAAGTAGAGGACAACATTGGGAACACTAGATCTTCAGGAATTTGGAGGCCTTTCTAGGTCTGGTTAAAGCTAAGCAAAAGAGGTGTTACCAATAGGGTTTTAACACGTGACTAAGAGATAGAAAGGGCTTGGTCCATAGCATTTGTAAGGGGCTAATAAATCAAAAGTAGGGGCCACTATATACTTGCCCTATTTGTTATGCAAGAATTTTTGCAAAGCAGCAGTTCAAAAGCTTTTCTTCATTCTGACGCCCCAGAGAAGCTCCATTTTTTTGAAAAATAAAACACAAAAGAAAAGGCAAAAACTAAAGCCCATATTTTAAAGTCTCACTTGTTGTCTAATTCTTCCGTCACTCCTATCTTGGTCAGAAAATGGTACAGTGTATGGTAATTACATGCCAAAGATTATCTTGGCAACTAAGAGAAGAGGATGCATGTTGTGATGTACAATTATGTAACCTGTTCTCGGCCCTTGTTGTTCATCGTTGTGTTGTCATACTCTTGTTTTGGTTAGCTTAAGCCCCTCTCTCTCATTGAATTTATCTTTATCTCTCAGAAAGGAAAAGAAAAATCTGGCAGCCTATTTACATGGAAGACATTTTGATCATAGTTGCAAGCGCTTTTACCTTTATACATTATGTAACCTAATTATCCAATATAAAATGACTATCAGTTACATTTCTAGAAGCATCACTTATTTATTGGAAATTATTAAAGGCAAATGGGCTCATATGCCCCTAAACTATGTTGTACAATTCAATTTGTCCCCAAAATCTTTAATTTGATCAAATTATTACCTTAAAGTAATATGATGTGGTCAATTCCAAGTTCTTACCCAAATCAGTCATTAGCTCCCATCCTTTATGAGTAAATTAGTAAACTCTATATTTTCCCCTCATTTTCACCAACATATTTGAAGATTTGTGGAGATTTCACAAATTAGAGAGGCATGTCTAGAAGTGAAAGCTTTTCTAGGTCGAAAAATAAGGTTGTAGGTCGTGATGAAGCTTTTAGAGATAAAACTTCCTTTGGTGGCAGAATAGTAAGCTCTCAAGTTTGCTTTTGTGTTGCAAAAGCTCGTTTGAGTATCTCTTAAACGTGCAATAACTCTGCTAGGAGATTCTGGGTTTATTGGAAGGTTCAAACAAATGGCCAATATGGGTTGTTTGAATGAAAGGATCCTCCCAAGTGTCCTTGTTCAAAGGTAGTAATTCCAGGATTTCTTAAAAAATTAAACGAGAAGAAGATGAAGGCGGCTAGGGTTCATGCTAGAGAGAGATCAATGGTTGTTGTTGCATGGATGGGAGTGCTATTTCACTTGTTTTTTGTTGTTTTCCTGTTGTGGAAGAGTAACAGAGGTTGTGGAAATTTTGCATCTTCTATGATATTGATCATCAAAATTGTATCTTGTAATGTATTGATCTTTTGTAGTCTAATGCATTTTCCTTGTGGCAAGTTGTTGGTTGAGACAATAATGAAAGGAGAAAGGAAGAATGTGTGCATACAAAATGAAAGACTTTCAGCCTAAATAGAGAGAAAATGTATGGGGGTAAAAAAATTATAAATGAACCGAAAACAAATTGAAAGAAGTGCAGAGTTGATTCATCCAAATGCACCTAAACACATTCATTAGTTCTAGTGTAACACATATTCCAAACTCCACTTTCCCTAGTTCAGTTGAACACATTCATAGTCCAGTTAAACATATTCCTTAGAATCACCTATTATTGCTCTACTCTGTTGTCACTCAACACTTCTAGTTAAACTCAATTTTTGGGGTAAGCACAGATATCAGTTGCACGGGAATTTCCTCTAAACATCAACCTTTGCTTTGATGTTTTCTTTATGTCTTCCTCCCCCACTTCTCTAGTGCCTCTCCCTGCTCCACCTGCTATGCTCTCCTTTTGAGTAGCCTACTTTCCTATATCAATCTACTGATGCTTTGGATCTTGGACATCTTTTGTGGTGGACCTTGATCATCACTTTCTATCTTGTGGCCATGGATGCCTTTTGCAATTGCGTAGCCTTCCCCTTTTCCAAACTCTTCTATGTAAGTTGACTAGTCTATGTCTGTGATGGCTCCAAAACAATGTTGTACCTAAAAGGAAATTAACTACCTGAATAGGCATTTATGTAAAGGAAGTGCATTAAATGGTCAATTTGATGTGATCACACTTTCCTCTCCTAGAGGATGCTTATCTGAGCTTCTTCATTCATTTGCTTCTGGAGACACTTGGTACAATGGGTTGCAGAGCCACAGAGTCTGCAACCTATTTTCACACTCTCATTGCTGAAGTTGGAAGGTTGGCCCCTCTTGGCAGTGGACTTCTTAGACACTTCATCCTTCTGCCTCTTCCTAGACCTTCTTGGTCTATGAGTTGGTTTCTTCTGGCCAAGGGTAGTATATCCTCTTTAGATGTGTTGAAACTTTGAAAAGAGGAATATATTTTCAATCTGAATATTACAGCCAAATATATGCAGCAACCCTAGCACCCAAAATCGTAAGTTACTAAATCAGATCCCATGATTTGTGGAATATCCTAACAGAAAATAGGAAACTAACAGAATAGGAAACTTAGCTATATATGCCTAAAATGGCTAACTAATTATACATGGTTTTCCTACACTCCCCCTCAAGCTGGAGAATAGGTATTCTCCATTCCCAGCTTGGATATAATGGTTTGAAAAACTGAGCTACTCAACCCTTCAGTAAGAACATCAGCAAGTTGACCATGTGTAGACACATAAGGTGTACAAATCAATCCACTCTCCAACTTCTCTTTGATAAAGTGTCTGTCAACTTTAATGTGCTTTGTTCTGTCACGCTGTACTAGGTTGTGAGCTATGCTGATAGCAGATTTGTTGAGTTGCAATAGAGTCTCATAGGGCCATCCCACTTAATCTTCAAATTGTCAAGGATGATTTGCAACCAAAGTAGTTCACACACTCCTTAAGCCATTGCCCGGAATTCAGACTTGACTGAGCTACCACACTTTGTTTTTTACTTTTCCACGTCACAAGATTCCCACCAAGGAAGGTGCAATATCCTGAGGTTGATCTTCTATCAACAATTGATCTAGCATAATAGCATCGGTGTATGCCTCAAGTACCAATCCTCCATTTCTTCTGAGCAAGATACCTTTTCCTGGCGTTCCCTTGAGATACTGTAGTACTCTATGAGCTGCTTGTAGATGAACCTCCTTCGGGCTGTGCATAAACTGACTAATCACACTTATTGCATATGTTATATCTGGTTGTGTGCGAGACAGATAAATGAGTCTTCATACCAGGTGTTGATACGTTTTTGTATCTACTGCGGCATCTTCCTCTGCTTTCCAAAGTTAACATTAGGATCCATGGGAGTACTTGCTGGTTTGCATGCTGTCTTGCCAGTTTCCTTGAGAAGATTTGTGACATACTTCTGTTGAGAGATAAAAATTCCTTGCCTAGAGTAAGCCACCTCAATCCCGAGAAAATACTTCAATCTCCCTAACGTTTTAATCTCAAACTCCTTAGCCAAATACTAGCTCACGACTTGTTTCTCCTTAATATCATCCTCGATTAATATTATGTCATCAACATACATCGGAAGGGTTGTAACTCCCCCTAAAGGAGAGTGTTTAATGAACAATGTGTGATCCCCTTGGCTTTGTTTGTATCCCATAGCCAACATAACTCTTGCAAATCTCCCAAACCATGCCTATGGTGATTGTTTAAGGCCATACAACACCTTTTTCAATCTACACAACATATGAGCAGTCAAATTCTTCCCATATCCTGGTGGGACCTCCATATAAATCTCTTACTCTAGCTCCCCATGTAAGAAAGCATTCTTGACATCAAACTGCTGCAACTCCTAGCCATAATTAGTTGCTAGTGATAATAATACTCTAACTGTGTTCATCTTTGCAAAAGGAGAAAAAGTCTCTAGATAATCAATTCCATAGGTTTGAGTATACCCCTTGGCTACCAACTGCACCTTCTATCTCTCAATCGACCCATCTGCTCTATACTTCACCATATACACCCACTAATAGCCCACTGGTTTCTTTCCTGCCAGTAACTTCACCAACTCCCAAGTCTTGTTCTTTTCTAACGCCTCCATCTCCACATTCATAGATTGTTTCCATTTTTCATTGGACAGCCTCAGATAAGGTGGTAGGAATGGTGATGATATTTAGGCTTACAAGAAAGGTTCTATGAGATGGTGAAAAATTCTTAAACGACAAAAAATGTGCAAGAGGGTATGATGGTTGCTTTGTGCATTTTCTGGTTCCTTTCCTAATGGCAATTGGAAGGTCCTGGTCGTCATTATCCACATGAAATTTAGTTTCATCTTGTAATGAATGGTTAGAAATTGTGATCTCATTCAAAGGATCTAAGTTGGATTCTCGGACATGCATAGGTTTAGGAACAGCCATTTTCCTCCTTGTGAACACCTTGCCTTTGCCAAATCTCACATTTCCCAAAGCAGAATCGGTCTTTTCTTGTGGTTCATTTGGTGTTTCAGCTACGGGTTCAAGTCTGGGTATAGGTTCGGGCACATGATTGGAACAAGATGAACAAGGAGGTGCAGGTGCAAGATCCAAGGTCTAAGCCATAGGAATTGATGACAAATCAAGCAAAAAATCTTCCTTATCTTCCCTAGTTGAATTCTGCCATAGAAGATAAGGACTAGTGTAATAAGACCCTTGTTCATTGAATGTAACATCCACTGAGACATAAAATTTCTTTGATGGAGGGTGGTAGCACATATACCTTTTTCAAGTTGAAGTATAGCCCACAAAGATACATTTTAGAGCCCTTGGATCTAATTTTCCCTTGTTTTGACTATGAACGTGGACAAATGACACACACCCAAAAATCCTAGGAACAAGGTTGTTTGTAGTGTTTAGGTTTGGGTAAAATGTTGAAAGTATGTCCATAGGACTCTTAAAACCCAAGACCCTTGAAGTTAAACGATTTATTAGATGAGTGATTGTAAGAACTGCTTTGCCCTAAAAGACCTTAGACACATTTTTTTGAAACAACAAGGCTCGAGTGTTTTCAAGGAGATGACCATTTTTCCTCTCTGCTACCCCATTTTGCTGTGGGATATTGACATAAGTTGACTCATGTACTATTCCTTCTTTTTGAAAATATGGGGTAAGAATTTGATTGAAATAATCCCTGACATTATTTGACCTAAACCTTTTGATATTGACCCCAAATTGATTTTTAATCATGGAACAAAAATTCAGGAGCACAATATTAACATCAGACTTGTGTTTAAGTAAAAAAATTCAGGTAACGTGAGTACAATCATCAATGAAAGAAACAAATCATCTTGCTCCAGAAACATTAGACATAGTAGATGAACCCCAAATATCACTGTAAATAAAATAGAAAGGAAAAAAACTTCTTTTATTACTAATTGGAAAGGGTACTCGCTTGTATTTAGCAAGTTCACACGCCTCACATTGAAAATTTCTAACATCTAAATCTCTAAACAAAGAGGGAAACATAATTTTAATAATCCTAAATGATGGATGTCCAAGACAACAATGGTGAAGTAAATTTTTTTTATTTATTGGATAAGACATTTTGATATGAAGGTAGACGGAAGTTTGCCCTTGGTCATGTTCAACTAACTTGGTGCTTAAAGCTAGTAGAGGCCATTCCTTTCTCTAGAACGTCCAATCACCCTTCCTGAATCCTTGTCCTGAAATATACAATAATTATTGTGAAAAATCACATTACAACATAAATCTTGAGTGAGTTTTTGTATAGAGATTAGGTTTGTAGACAATTTAGAAATGTGAAGGACCTTTTTTAAAGTAACTAATGAGCTTATTTTGACTTCTCCTAAACCTGCTAAAGTGGTCAAGGATCTATCGGTTGTGGCTATTTTCCTATTGCTTGGACATGGATAGTAGGTTTAAAAAGTATTGGAAGAATGGGTCATATGATTGGTTGCTCCTGAGTCCATGACCTAGGAGTTGGTGAAGATTGTACGCAGACGTTTAATCCAATGGAAGATGGAACTCACCTGAATATGCCAAAGAACAAGTACTTGAAGGTCCTTCAAGTTTTCCAAGACTGTTGATCAGTGATCTCATCCTCTCAATCTCTTCTTGGCTGAGGTTACTAGGCTCCTGTGATGTCAAATTGCCTTGTGGTACTGCAGCAATGTGGACTTGTCCATTGTTTTATGGCTGACCTCCTTTTTGGCTCCATTCTCGGCTTGGAGGTTTTCCGTGAAGTTTCCAGCATTTTTCACGAGTGTGGAGAGACTTCTTGCAGTAAGTGCACCATAATCCGTCACGGTGTTGGGTTTTCAGCTGGTCACCTTTTTCTCCTTCAATTGTTGTTTCTTTCTCCATGTTCATGACTGATTTGTTGTTACCATTAGCCACCATAGCCGAACTGTCAGTAGTTTGTGGTTCAAGCATCAACCCTCTTCTACTATCTTCACCTTGGATTAGAGCCACTACTTCGTTAAAACATGGAACCTCCTGCTTCCCAAGAATCTGTATTCTTACTTGATCAAATTCTGGATCAAGTTCAACCAAAAACTCATAAACCTTGTCTTGTTCAATAAAGTTTTTTAGGACTGCTGCATCATCGGGGCATTTGGTTTTTATCACTTGGTAGTGATCCAATTCCATCCATAAGGATTTCAGTTGATTTGCATATTCAGTGACCGTCTTATTCCCTTATTTTGCCGCCATAGTTTTCACCTTGACCTCTTATACTTGAGCCACATCTCTAGGTTTGGAGGTCTGCTGAATTGCATCCCATATGTCTTTGGCAGTAGCCAAAAACATGCATGTGTCACTTATTTCTAGAATCATAGAATTCCACAACCACGTCATGATCATAGAGTCTTCTTCATCCCATGCTTCAAACTTCGGATCCCCTGGTTTAGGACCTGTACCCATAAGACGACTAATCTTTCCCTTTCCTTTCAACACCATACGGATGAGTTGAGACCACTTAAGGTAGTTTTCTCATCTAACTTGTAGGAGGTTTGAATACTCTGCAATTCTCCTGGTTGTTGGGGTCGGATTACCTCTTTTGATTGGGCTGTAGCAAGAGTCTTCCCGATTTTTGACATTTTGAACGACAGCGAGACAATGATGATGTTGGCAGAAAGCAACAACGTTGGCCAGAGAAAGAAGGCTAGACCAATTGCTTTATTTTGGGGATGAAAAACAGAGTAAAACAGAGGGTGAAAAACAAGAAACAAGAGCTTCAAGTTGGCGACGAAGACCTCAGCAATAAAAATCGACAATGAAGGTCGATGATGCTTTTGAATTTTGGCAATGAAGGTCGAAAAAAACTTTCCCAGATCTGAGCCTAAAGCTCTGATACCATGTTGAAACTTTGAAAAGAGGAATATCTTTTCAATTTGAATATTACAATCAAATATATACAGCAACCCTAGCACCTAAAACCGTAAGTTACTAAATCAAATCCCATGATTTGTGGGATATCCTAACAGAAAATAGGAAACTAACAGAATAGGAAACTTAGCTATATATGCCTAATTCTAAGGACACAATTTGTAACAAAAGATTTTCCTAAAATAGCTAACTAATTATACATGGTTTTCCCACAAGATGTTCTCGCCCACAGATTTTGGATCATGTGCAGGGCTCATCATGTGTTGGTAGGCCTTTTAAGAAAGTTGGCTCAAAGTGCCATTCTTGTGTGTAATCCTCCACAATTTCCCATTTATAGGCTATTGCTACCATAGCATGTACACATGGAATTCTAGTCAAAATTCCACTTTGTAGCATGAACACTTTCTCCAAATAAGATTTGCAACCAACTGGTTAATGTCCTTAGTAACTTCAAATTGCTCATCAACTTTCCACAAAAAGAAATTCCTTGCCTTGTCTTTGAAGATCTCCAACTCTGCTTGGAGTTTGGGGCAGACAGCATACTTGTTCCTCCTCATCATGTCTCCTTAGTCTGTAGCCCCTTCATCATATATCTCCTGATCTCCTCAAGCATCTAGATGATTGTCTTGTGTCTTGCTGCAAGATTGCACCATTGAAAACCTCACAGTAGTTGTTGAGCAGCTATCACACTTGCTCCTCGTTTGGAAGGCATGTCTACACTTGAACTCCCTCTTTTTGCCCATCAGATGTTGATATGCACCATCAGAATTTTGTTTCAACTTAAACCATCCACTGATTTATATCAGTCTCTTTATTGAACTGGGAATAATGTCTAGAAACTTCCAGACATGAGTCAAAGGCTTCAGCTGAAAGAAGCTTCTCATAAGGCCCACATCTGAGAATAAGAGAATGACTTCATTGTCCAAACTTTGTCCCTCATCGTGCAACTCCGTCACAAATTCTTGTTCAGCTTCACCGCCTACCTCCCCTTGCACATCAACGTCAACGTATCTATCAAACTGGTAGTTTTCATTGTCCTAGTCCCTTCACTGTTAGAAAACTTTGAATGAGTATTGTCATAATCCGATCCTCTTGCAATAGCATCATCATCCTTCTTCCTCTCAATAGCATCATCATGTCATTGTCATTTCCTCACATGCAATAGCATCATCATCCTTTTTCCTCTTTCTCTGATCCTTGTGCAACTCCATATCTCCCTCGAACAATCATAAGCACATCCATTCTAGTGACAGGATCCAACCCATGCCACTTCTTCATTGGCACATCAGGAAGACTGGGACCTTCTTTCTCATATTGATTGATTGGTGCACCAGTTAGTGCTACCTGTTATTTGCTTCCATGCGTTGCTTGCTCTTCTTAATGTCTTTAATTGTTTACTTTTTCTTTAACTTCCGCTACAACTAACTCATCCACGTGAAACACATTCTCTACTTCGACAACATGAGCATCTACTACTGCAGCATCTTCAACATCCTTGAAGTCAGCTTCATTGTCATGTGCTAGTTGCCTTGCCTCTACAACCTTGTGCTCCAAATATACATGGTATTCCTATTAGACATTGGTATGGCCTTTCAGCATTTTTACATTTATTTATGTGGATACTTATGTTATGTGTGATTTGCTTTGTGTTTATGTAGATATATGTTTAATCGATTAGATAAATGAATTAAGGATGGGATCAATTAATTGCCAACAGGTGTGTCAGCTACTCACACAGCAATGGCCACTCCAACCTGAGTAGATGTTTGGAACGAAGCTAGCCACGAGAAGGTGGTGAGCCGCTCTGATTCCATAGGAGATAAGGGTACATAATTAGCCTATTTAAATCCATGATGGATGATTTGAGATGAGTCAGGCAGATGCATGATTCAAGAGGATCGATTTTGCATGATGTAACTATGTACCTAGTCGTGGACTATTTGTGAGTTCTAATAGAGTTACATCATGACGTATGTGTTATATGACACGTGCTAGACTATGTAGTCATAGGCGCGACTAGTCGCTACGCACAAAAAGGCGCATGGGTGCGACTCAAATATTGGTAAGCACAAGGAGGAAAAGTTGCAGTGTGACTAGGTGCGACTAGTTCCGCCTAGCCTGCCTCGCTACTTTTGCACCCTCGATTCTAGGTGCCAAGCTGACCTCAAATTGTTGATCGTTGATTTGCTTCGTCAAAGATGGGAACAAGTAAGATGAAAGCAAGAGGGGAAAGGGAAATGCAGATTTTGTTGGAAAACTTACCATTTTTGTGCGTCGATCATCAGTTCCCTAAAACAACACGAATCATCAAATTTTCTTGGGGCTTTGGTTCTTACTCATTCGCTAAAGAGAATGATCGGCTTGAATTGACAATCCGAGCCGTTGTCTTCTCTAGTGAACCCCAGCAACTTTTTCTTTCCCTTCTTGTCAGTATGCTGCGGCTTTCCCCATTGAGCTGGCCCCTTCCCCCCTCCCTCGGGTTTTTTTTGTTTCCTTCGTCAAATCCAGCTTCAGTCTATTTTGTTTTTAAGAAAGTGAGTGTCATTATCAATTCTGACCCCTCCCTTTATAAGATAAAAAATCTAACTTATATTATATATTATACATTTATATTATGGTTTTTAAATTTGCACCTTGTGACCTAGTCGTGCGACTAGGCACAAGTCGCACCCCTTGCGCTTGCGACTACATAGGTGTTGGAGGCTATAAACTATAGGTATAGGACTAATCCCTATTTATGTGTTATGTGAGAAGTTGGTCCCTTAGCAACCCAAGTGCCCTCAACAACCCTTAACTATGTTGAGAAGTTGACATGTGGTTATCACTACTTTGGCGTGATGACCTATGGTTTGGAGATTTGACTTATTGGGTTATCTAATTGCAAAGAGATGAGTCATGGCTTGCACTGACCTTTGTTTCAAGCATGACATTTTGTCGAGATTTTATTAATAGATTTACAAACTATTTTCTAAATTTATTTGGTTAAATATATTTATTTTTGAAATGGGTTTGTAACAATGATGATTTACGTAATATTAGATAAGTGCATGCTAAGATGAGTGGAGTCTTTTATTTGTGTTAGAGCTAATTCACTTTGGTGTATATTATGTGGGTCTAGGATAGGCTAGATGGAGATGGGATGTTGTTGTGCTAATTTGATCGAGATTTGGTACATGGCTATTTGTGTTTGAGATGATTGTTGATCTTGAAAGTCTCATCCATTGTGTCTGAGTATGAGTGATTGGATTTAAATGCTTGTGGGAACAATAAATAATTTATTAATTATTTAATTTTAGTTTGCAGACACATAATCTTTAAAATATTAGAGTATTTTAATTGATTGTGGTACAACTATAATTATAGAGAAGGGCATATTAGTCATTTCTCAAATGTAGAGATTTTAGAGGCATTATTGTCATTCTCTAATTCTAATTAAAGTTATACTTTAATTAGGATTAGGAAACTCTAGATAGGACTTTTGTATAAAGGCATCTAGAGCTCCCTTGTGAATCAAGATTTCAGAAGCCCTAGTCTCCCAGTTTTTTTCTTCTCTTCCCTAGGGTTTCTTTGTGCATCCATATTTGATCTTGGCCATCCATTTTCAATATGCCTGAGACCTAGCGGGTGTTAAGTTGCTAGCAAGCAAAGTGGTGCATGTACATCATACTTGTAGCAATTGAATTATTGTTCTCTGTTGAGGATTTGGTGTGATTATGCACTTGTTTTTGTCTATTCCTTTGCAAAAGTTTTGAAATACACTTCTGCGAGCAAACACTTACCTATCTTTTGGTATGTGGTTCAGAATCTCAAGAGCATCCTCATTATTTGTCAAAAGTTTCAGACCTTATGCAAAGTTTTTTCTATGTCTAAGCCAGTGCAAACTTTCCAGTGTGTCTGCTTCTTTCAAATCTCTACAACACCACATAAGTTCATGCAGGCTGAATTTGTTTGAACCTCAATTTCATACTCTTTCACACCACCTGCCATTGTGTAGTTCTACGTAGAACGGCTCGTTCTTTGATGCCATCACTAAATCTTAATAGAAAACAGCAAGTCTGACCAATATTAACCTTAGGGACCAAAAAGACAAAAAAAGGAAAAAGAAATTTGTCACTGTTTTTCCCTCCCTTCAGACAACAAAACCCTGTTTTATTATCCCTCAACCATCATTTTCATTCCACCTCTAGAAAGATGGGGGACCACAACTATTATAGAAAGCAAAGCTCTGAAGGCATATCTTTTCCTCTTCTATCAAAGCCAAGATGACCCTTTTCCCCCCCATGGTTGACAGCTTCCATGGAATTCAAGGACTTGGGCCGTTAAACAATCTTGCTTCACTACCAATCACTGTTTACAGTTAAGAATTAACAGTGAGGTATGCAGCAGTGGGGGAGTGAATGGAACCCCAATTTTATTTTCCACCCCCGTACAGTTGCGATCTGATGTGGCACTTCACATCAAGCTCAAACCCTTCCCACGTCAACATGCATAAACAAGTAAGCAAAAAGGGCTAACCACACTAGAAAAGTTTGACACGTGGGCAAAATCTGATGGTGCTTGTGGATGCTATAACTAATATGGACAACATTGATTCCTTACTACTGGTGTGTATATTGAATAAAAAATGTTTTGAGGTCGCATTGAAACAAGTAAATACTTTAGGGGGCATTCTGGGTCAGCGCCATTATTAAGTATATCAAAAAATTAGTTTGCATTAAGACATTGCACAGATTGTTATTTCTTCCTTTGCTTGTAACCATTACTGATAACATTCTTGTGGAATAAATTCCTACATACATGATGTCCATTTAGTGTTAAATTTTCCTTCTTGCAGTGACACTAATGGAAGAAATGCTAATAAAGTAGTTCTTTATGAGGATGCAGCAAAGAAACAGCTTCAACAGTTCATTTCTGCTCTCCGTGGTAGCCAAGTGATGTTCCAAGCATGTTCTTCTTTTGGTGCTATATTGGTTAGTGTTGAATCTAGCCTACTGAATCAGTTATTAACACCGGGTATGGTCAATTTCTTTCCTTTTTTGTCTTTCTTGAAAGATATGATCGGATTTCCTGTTGCCAGTCAAATGTTTCATGAAAGTTTTTATTTTGGTACCCTTTAAAATCCAATTCTACATGTTGTGTACTTGTAGATGAAATTGATGCAGGAAAGGGCCTTCCTGACATTAATTCAGTTATAAAGCACTTTGAGGATGCTTTTGATTGGGTAGAAGCTGATCGTTCTGGCCGGATTGTACCATATGAAGGAGTTGATCTTGAATATGACTTTGCCTGTAAAGCCGTGGCTGAGATTGAGTCCAGTCTAGGAAGACATCTGGAGGAACAGCAGAAACTATTTAGAGATAAATCAGTAAGTACATTCATAAACATGAAAGTACTGAACATTGACTTGCGTCCTTGGTAAGAAGCTAATCAACTTGTCGACATGGTGCTCCCTCACAGATCAAGTATGTTAATATTGGGAAAGACACTTATCTTCTAGAAATACCTGAGAATTTAAGAGCAAATCTTCCCAAGGACTACGAGTTACAATCATCCAAAAAGGTATGCATGAATAATTCATGTATCCAATGATTTCTTTCTCTTGCTTACTTATTGGACTAGCTGGATAATGTGCTTATAAATAAACAAGAGCTACAGAAATTGGATACCTTGAGCCTGACAATTTCTTGGAGCAATTAATGAGCACCTTAAGAAGTACTGAAACTTTTCTGCTTGCAGAAGAATAGTGTTCTGCGTGTGATTATGGAAACAATAGCCCAAGTTGCAATTATGAGAATTTAATGAATATGGTTGACTGAGAGAGGACTATTACTACAACCGTGTGGAGAGCCAAAGGTTGTTGGCCAATTGCTATCTCAAACGGGATACAGAGCTTTTCTGCAAGTTATAGCAGTGTCGTATAGTTTAAGATGGTTACAGATAGCTTTCTTCCCTGCACACCGTGCTTTCGTCTATGAGTATTTTCAATGAGTCCTTTTGTGATGTAGGGATTCTTCAGGTACTGGACTCCAGGAATTAAGAAACTGTTAGCAAAACTTTCTGAAGCACAAGCTGAGAAGGAATCTAAATTGAAAAGCATCCTTGAGCGGCTGATACGAAGCTTCTGTGAGCATCATGTCAAGTGGAGGCAGTTGGTTTCCACAACTGCAGGTACTTCTACCTGTTTCCCTAATTATGATCTGGACACTTAACATTCATCTACCATCAATTATCATAGAAAATGCTAAGCGTGCTGTACAATAAAGACACACTAGCATAGGCGGTCAGGCAATTTATGCTGGAATATATATATGTTCATGAATATCGCAATCTAGAAGGGGAACTTTGGCGCAACGGTAGAAATGTTGTCGTGTGACCTTGAGATCGCGGGTTTGAGGCTTGGAAAAACCTCTTGCAAAAATGCAAGGTAAAGCTGTGTACTATAGACCCTTGTGGTCTGTCCCTTCCCCGGACCCCGCATACGTGGGAGCTTGGTACACCCAGCTGCCCTTTTTTGGATATGGCAAGCTACACACTAAATTTATATGCATCTCGCGAGCTAAAAGCTTACCATGATGTATTTAACCTCCCAAAGTTTGAATGGGCAGAATGGTTGTATAAGTTGCTCTAGCATGTGATTAACCTAAAATAGCGTGTGAGCTGTGGTTCATTTTATCTTCTGCACAGTTCCCCTTTGGTAGCATCTGCCATCTCCTTCTAGGTTTGATTTTAAAATGAAAGTGCTAAACCAGGATTACTCCCTTTAGCCTTTTAATCATAGATAAAAATGCATCATTTTAAGGCTAAGTTGGCAAGAGCAGATTTTAGAAAAGCCTTACTTCCCAAGATTTTGAACTTTTTTTTATTGTCAAGGCTGTAATTTTTCTTTCTGCATATGGTCAATCTTTGATGCAGAGCTAGATATTTTGATAAGTTTAGCGATTGCAAGTGACTACTATGAAGGCCCAGTGTGCTGCCCAGTCATCAGGGACAGGTCATGTTCAAGTGAAACAGTTCCATGTTTGTTTGCTACTAGTTTGGGGCATCCTGTTCTTAGAAGTGATGCTTTAGGAAAGGGTTCTTTTGTCCCGAATGATGTGAAAATTGGTGGTTATGAACATGCAAGCTTTATCCTTCTGACCGGTCCCAATATGGGGGGCAAATCAACTCTGCTTCGCCAAATTTGCCTTACTGTCATTTTGGCGCAGGTAAGCATTTTCCTTGTGATCTGTCTAACACGTTTCTTGCATTCCACACTTCATTTTTGTTGCTTACGCCTCTTCATTGCAATTAATCTTTTCAGGTTGGAGCAGATGTTCCTGCAGAAAGCTTTGTGCTGTCACCTGCGGACAGAATTTTCGTTCGGATGGGTGCTAAAGACCATATTATGGCTGGCCATAGTACCTTCTTGACAGAACTTTCAGAGACTGCAGTTTTACTTGTGAGACAGTTCTTGAAATTCAAAAGTGATAAATTATATGATTGTTCATCATTTTACCTTGTTAAGTTCTATTAGTTCTGCCATCAGGTTTTTACCCATGTCGATGACTAGATGATACACTTAAATGCTATTAAACTTACTTTTCCCAATTGGTCAATGCAGTCTTCTGCCACTCAGAACTCACTTGTGGCATTAGATGAACTTGGACGTGGTACATCAACCTCAGATGGACAAGCTATTGCGTGAGTTTCAGCCAGAGATCTAAAGGGACTTCACTTCTAATATATAGCATTCTGGCTTATGTTACTTTTTCTCTGAGGTTTCCCTCAGCTGTGGAGAAGTATGCTTCACTTATTGTCTGAAATCTTTTATATATTTATTCTTATCCTGGCAGGCAATCTGTTCTTGAACATTTGATACGCAAAGTACATTGCAGAGGCATATTTTCTACTCATTATCATCGCTTATCTGTTGAGTATGAGAAAGATCCAAAGGTATGCCTAAGCTTCTCCACTAAGCAATGTTGAGCAGTTCTTCACCCAGTGATGCTTAGAGCTTCTGCTGGATTTTCAGTTAACTTTACCTGGACTGTTATGTGCAGGTAGCCCTATACCATATGGCATGCCAAGTTGGCAAACGAGTTGGAGGTGTGGAGGAAGTCACATTTCTCTACAGGTTGACACCTGGTGCATGTCCCAAAAGCTATGGTGTTAATGTTGCACGGTTGGCAGGTATGTTGACTTAGGTGCTAATTCTTCACTTGTTTCAGCAGGTGCTTTTAATTTAGCTTTTGCAACCTATTACCAACTAGGGGTTGCTAAAGTAATCTAAGTGTTTGAAATGCTTAGCTAGTTGGTAAGCATTATTGCATACCCAGGTTCTTCCATTAATCAATAACCGATTGGTTTTTTATCAAATTCATCATAGTTTTAACTTGTAGTTCTTACTTCCAAATTTCAGGGCTTCCTGATTCTGTACTTTGGAATGCTATGGCTAAATCGAGTGAGTTTGAAGCTACATATGGTAAGCACAGGCATGGATCTGAACAGGAGTCTTGTTATCTCAAGAAAGATGAAACCATTGTTATCCAAGGCATCCTTTCTACTGCAGCTGGCAGCTGCCGAGAGCCCTCTGAGGTCATGGCTATGCCTTTGCTAAATGAACTTCAGCAGAGAGCTAGATTGCTACTGAAGGGGACCTCACAGTCGGCACAGTGAGAAGGTTCTGCCAAGTTGTCTGCAGACAGCTATTCACTCTGCAGTTTTTTGATTGAGGAGCCTCATTTTGGCTGTCAGAGAGTTCCCTTTGCAAGCTCATACTGCAAAACTTCTGCAAATTTTGCTATTAAGTCACAGGACCCATACATTGAATGCCAATTGTGTGAGAAGTCATGAATTGGGTGCCAGATCATTGGGAGACTGATCGCTACAATGTACAGAAGGGCGTATCATATTGGACTTGCAGTCTTCGCTTGGGATGTGTCTCTCGGATTGGAGTGGACTGGGTTGATCGAATCTGTTTATATTATTCCTCTGGTGCACATACTATTGATTATACGTTACTGGAACTACTTCAAGGCTGAGTTAAGGAAGATGGAAAGTATCTTTTTATGTAATGCCCACCTGTTCTCAAATTCTATCTGCTTGTGGACTTGTCTGATATTCTGTAAGTTCCTTCTCCAATTTTTATTTAACGGGGAGGTTGGTATTATTGGGAATGATACTGTAAACCAATAACCATGCGTCATCAAACTTTTTCTTCTCTTTAAAAGCCAAGCGCCATCAAATTCATTAGCCCAGTTAATTTCGTCTTCGTTTCAATGCTTGTCATGGAAAGCCACGAGTCTACGCTGCAGCTAAAGTGCACGTCGGATCTGCCTATTTGGTGATTGGAATTGATCTTGTAGTGGGCCCTTTCTTGGTTAGATCATTTCCCAGAATTTCGGGCTATGAAATGGCCGAGCTGGATTGTCCAAAAGGAACAGTATTATTATTTTGAGGATTTGGAGGGATAGGATTGTAAGGAGAAACTTTGGCATGGGTAAAAAATCGTGGACGGGGGTATTTATCTGTAACTACCAGTTGAACGGAAGTAAGTGCTTATGGATATAACAGTTCGGAAACCATGGGCAGCTTTTCCTTTAGTGTAATAGATGTAAATATATAATTTCAATTAATAAATCGATACATTTACAAAAAGTGTAATTTTAAAAAAATTAGTTATGAGGTATGCCTTAATTGGTAATGGAGAATAATTGAATGAGTGCTTTGAGAAATTAGGTTAGGATAACCACTAAGGATTGATTGTTAGGTTAATTTGGAGATTTAGAAACAATTTTTTTTTTAAAATAAAAATTTAAAAATTACATTTAGTATTGAGTAACTTTCTCAACGAAAAATGAAAATGAAAATATAAATCACTGTTAGATTAAGGAATTGGATAGGTCACTGATAAATGAAGGTCTTAGTCTAAACATAGCCCAAAGCCTATGGTGAAATTTCAAAATCAATTAGAAAATGCAAAATAAATGTATTATTGTCCAGGGTACAATTGTAAAATGTACCTTGAACATGATATAATTGACCAAGAACTAGCTAAATGGAGGGTTTTAACTGAAAACATCTTTAAGTGGGAAAAGTCAGGATGTGATCTGAGCCACCCATGTGGGGACAGACCAAGGAGAGCTACCCACTTTACTTAAAGGCCACCTATCTTTCCCCACTTATATACCACCTAAGTATAAAATTGAATATAACATAGGGGCTGGAACGAATTGGTTCTTGCCCATGCGTAGGAAGAAGAAGACCCAGTTATGCAAGTAGCGTGAAATCTATTGGAAGATGGAGAAGATGATCTGGGATGAGAGTGGAGGTCGTGGTGAACTTGGGATTTTACGGAATGTAGAGAAGGTGCTAGGCGAGTTCAAAGTGGAGCTTCTCCCTGAGCTGAAACTCCATGCAGGAAAGAGGAGAAACCTACAACTCAGAAAGACAAGCTTGAAAATCCTGCTGTTCAGAGCTCAATCAGGTAGGGGATTGCATTTAGGAAAAATTTCTAAAGTTGTTTTTGGTTCAACAGTGAAATGAAATGTTTTACTTGAGGAATTTTGAAAAAAGTTCATATTGTTGTTTTAAGCTTGATTCCATGAGTTAATAATTCCTAAAAGTTTCACTGTCATTCTTGCTTTCATGTTATCTTTGATTCAATACCTTATATTTTGTAAATGTATGGATTTACTTATTAGAATTGTGTATTTACAGGTATTACATTGTATAAGAATGCATAGTTGTATTGAACTGAGGGCGGATTGGCAAAGTTAATGCTATTATGTGGGGTTATTTTATTCTTTTTATTTTTATTTTGTTAGTACCGTGAATACCAAATAGAGACCTGAAACAACTTAAAAGCGTCTGCATATGCTGTTGGACCTGTAAAATAAAATCAGGAATCCATGCGAAAGATCCCTTTGTTCTAATAGGATAGTTAGCTAAAATATCTGCTACTTGGTTTCCTTGTATATGTTGGAAGATTGTGGTTACCACCTCAATTGTAATTACCACCCATTGGAAGACTGTAATTAGGTGAATCCGTGCCACCTCCAATGTCTACAAGGTAAATTTTTTCCTCTCATTTGCCTGCGATTACCACCTTTAAACTTGCCTTGTGTCGAAAAAAACGTGGATGTGTGTAAAGTTTGAGGCATACTAAATAGAGCATTTGGGTAACACTTCTTGTAGGGCCCACATTTGCACGATCCAACTCATTTATGTCATTGGTCTCACTTTGGATGTGATACACATTTCGATTGGCTTTAAGCATTCAGAAAGGTGCAGTTCAAAATAAACGGATTACAAACTTTGGCAAAATGCTAGAATTATCCTATCTAAATGTTTTTTGATTCATTACACATCCAGACCTCCACCAATCACATAAATGAGTTGGATCATGCAAAGGTGGGCTATACTAGAAGTGTCTGTTTGTCATTTTTCATAGAGCTTTGGAACTTGATTTTAGAATTTGGACTTTAAATGGAATTCGAACATCATTTGGACATAATATGAATGAAATTTACAGTTTAGAATTTAGAAAAGAATTCACGGAGTGGAATTTCTATGATTAACGTCTATTATAAGCCTTCCATTTACTTATGATCAAAAAGAACTTTGTAGATGCTATAATGATCTAATCAACATGCCTTTTGAACCACTAGACATCCAAAGTAGCATCAATAAGATGAACGGGTGGAATAATCCAAAGTGGCCCTTTATACAAAAGTTCAACATAGAACATATATCTTCTTAACTCATTCATTTAAATTTTAGACACCAATATTGTATCTATAGTAAAAAACTATATTTATTGGATCCACGAAAATAGATATTTTCATCTACCATGTTAGACATCTATATTTACCACAATACAAAATATATTATTACACTAGAAAATGCACACATACTTTGCATGATGAAGCAAGAGAAAGAGGATAATTGAGAAAAGAGAAATGAAATTGATATTATAATAGCTGATTTTAGAAGCTGAAAGAGGAAGAGAGGAGAGAGAAAGGTTTGTTTAGATCTAAATGATGAGAAAGAATAGGAGAAGATAAAGCAAAATTAGTGAATATTTAAAGAGTTATGATAACTTAAATTTATGATACTTACTTAGAGAAGGCTTAAAAGATTAGAAATCTAAACAATTTTAGTAAGAATTTATACTTTAGGAGGGAGAATTTGCTTAGTAAATAGTATTAGTGAGGTGACCGGTTAATGCCTGGAAAAATAGGTCAAAGAGGTTGTTACTTTCCACTCTCAAATTCTACTCTATTTTCAAGCCCTTGCCTTCTTGTATCAATTAGTTTGCTTAGGTTTAGTAACATTTTATAGATCTAAAACTTGATTATTACATTTCAAGCCCCCTTTTATTATTGAAGTAAAAAATAATTCCTTTATTTTTATTTTAAAATCCTTAAGCATTTTTTTTCAAGTTGTTATAGTATTTGTGAATGCAATCTAGTACATCCATTTAAGCAGAGTCTAGATTTGTGGCGATCCACAGTTGTCATCTTCGAGGCCATAGATTGGCTTTGTAAAAATCTTTTCCATTTGATTTATGAGTCCAATGGTTAAGATCATATTAGTTGAGAAGATTAGAGATACCATTTATCTAGATTGATACTCAGAATATAAATGATTTGCATTATCAACTACCAAGGCACCACATTGTACTTTTTGCAGCTTTTTAGTTTTGATGTATGTATATGTGTGAATATACACATACATATGCGCACACATGCACATTCACACACATACACACACTTGCACAAATGCAACTTTACTTACCTCTAAATTGCCTTTCTTGTAGATCTAAGCCATTCACTATGTCAGGAATGGCTTTGATAGGTTAACTACTACTGCAAAAAAAAAAAAGGTTAACTATCAAATTTCACACTTGTTATATGCTTTATCTTGCGTTTTTGTTGTTACAATTTTTAACTCAAACCATTCTTAACATGGTGAATGGCTTACATCTCCAAAAAAGGCAAGTAAAAGGGTGTATCTATCTATCTATCTATCTATCTATCTATCTATCTATCTATCGAGAGAGAGAGAGAGAGAGAGAGAGAGAGAGAGAGAGAGAGAGAGAGAGAGAGAGAGAGAGAGAGAGAGAGAGAGAGAGAGAGAGAGTTGAAGTGTACTTGTTCAACTAATTGTATAACATTATATCATAGAGGAAAATTAGAAATAGAAGAAGATAATAGGATAGGTGATTGAGAAAGAGAGATTTCGGGATCCAAACAGGCCTACTTACATGAAAAATACTATTGGAGCTTAGTATTATTAGAGGATTATTAGATCAAAGACTCTTTAGGGCACTTTCTGAGCAGTTCCCCTCATTTTTGCATGGATGGGCCTATCTTTAGATGATCGAACCTATTCATCTCATTTCTCTAGTCATAGGTATGTGGGCTGGATAATTACAACTTTTGAAGCACTATTTATCACAATAAAAAATTGGTTCAAAACTTTATATGAACAATGGTCCAAATTCAACTCTAAAAGATGCATATCTTTGAATGCTAGAATCATCCAATTATTGCAACTTTTGGTCTGTTAGATATCCAAGGCCATACTTAGAGATTGACGGGTTTGATAATTTAAAGGTAGGATCCATTCATGCAAAAACAAGGGCACTCCAAGGAAGTGCTATAGAGGGCCTTGGGCCTGGCAATCCTCATATTATAATACTGGACACCTAAAAGTTAGAAGAAGATTACTAGAAAAGATTAGAGAAAGAAAGATTTTAGGAATTTCTAGTAGAGAGAGAGAGAGAGAGAGAGAGAGAGAGAGAGAGAGAGAGAGAGAGAGAGAGAGAGAGAGAGAGAGAGAGAGAGAGAGAGAGAGAGAGAGAGAGATTCTTAAAAATTAGAAGAAGATAACTAGAAAAGATTAGAGACAAAGATTTTAGGAATTTTTGGTAGAGAGATAGAGAGATATTTTAGGAATTTGTGGTAAAAAAAGAGAGAAAAATCTTTAAAAACTAAAAGAAGAGAGGATAAAGATAAATGACAATAGTGCTACATAGCAAAATAATAGAGAGGTGGGTAAAAAACTAAATTGCTTTGGTGTATAATACAGATAGGTTACACATAATTATAAGTTAAGAAGGAATGATTGCATCTTCTTCTTCCTTCTCTTCCTTTCTTTTCTTTGCTATGTCACTGTAAGTGCTTTGCTTTCCCCTTTTTCCATGTGAAATTCAAGTGAATAGTTTGGGTTTGGTTGAAATTTGGATTTTCTCCATGAAAATGATTGAATGAAGAGGTGTTAATTGATCTATAAGTTCTGAGGCTTTGTTTGAGTCTAGCTTTTTATTGAATTTGAATGTTTTTCTAGTGCAAAAAAGTAGAAGAGAATTGAGCTGTTATGATTGAATCTACACATGGGTGTTTGAAACTTGGTGGAACCTAAGGTTTTGAATGACTTTAGGTTTTTTGCTTGTATGTGAAATTATTTGGCATGAGATAAATATAGATAAATGACCTTGGGAGGAGAAAAAATTAGTCAGTTCGATGTGATAAATTCTGTTTGCTTGCACGTCAAACAAGTCCATGCATTGTGTTAATATGTGATCCTTGGATGAAATAGAAGCACCCATCTAATCAGCCTTCAAGTTTTCTTGGTAGACAAAAGTCACCAGTGATAGCACTCTTAGCTACCAATTTCATAGATCATAAATGGTTAGAATGTGAATCATTAACATTAATGTTCTTGTTAGGCTTGATAAATCTATAGTATGATCTACACCAGCCATTTTGACATTGAACGAGTGTGTTTGGTACTAGTTCTTTTCAAAGTCCCAATGGGAGTTTACGCTCAAGGGCCTATTGAAGTTGATGCCCCAACTTTCTTACTATGTGGTGATTATTTTAGATCTAAGGCATTCATCATGTTTGAAATTACTTAGATTGACTAGAGACTATCATGTTTGGAATGACTAAGTTTAGTTAGACATCAAATTTCTATCGTTGGATTCTTTTAATCTATGTTTTCAATGGAAGTCATAACCAGTAATTTTTACTGATTTTTTTAAAGACCAAATATAAGGTGTTCATACACATGCATTTATTCCTCATGGGTTCTCTAATTCTTGTATGCCAAACAAAATGAATTGCGAGATCTTCTAAAAAAATATAATGCACAAGAAAAATGGGCCTCAAAACCCTCGACTTGTTCACATGCCCTTGACTGGCAACTTTGATTGAGACTCTTCTTTCAAATTGTGAATTTTTGGGGTCACTATGATATTCCATCATGCTTAGTATGATATCGAATAATTGGATAAAATAAAAAAAGATAGGATAGAATAAAATAGGCCACAATTCTAATGCTACAGGAGAACCACCACCATGGAAATATAAGGTTAAGATATAGAATTAGCTCATCGGTTTATGGATACAGGAGAATGGCCTCCTTAAAAATACAGGGCCAGGTGTCTTACCACTCTAGGATCTTTCTAATAGCTACGAAAGACAAAAGAAAGTAGAGAACTCTCAAACTTCTCCAAGTGTAAAAAAATGTCCAGAACTTCCTTTCATTCATGTTGCAAGAAGGTTTAAATAGATTGGGAACTGCCCTTACTCATAAGTAGTTTCTAATATTGGTACAAGACTGAATGCAACTTACCACAACGATAGTTTCCTAAACTAAGTAATAGTTTCTAAAACTTATGTAGTTTCCCAATGGCTTCCTAAACAATAGTTTCTAAGCATTAGGTAGTCTCTTAAGCTTCCTAATTCCTCATACAATAACTTTCCTTAATTTTGACTACTATAGAATCTTGACTAGTAGAAGGGAAGCCTTGGACAAACGGTTGAGTTGTTGTTGTGTGACCTAGATGTTATGGGCTTGATCCACGAAAGCAGTCTCTAGAAAAAATGCAAGGTAAGGTGTGACTACCAAGGTTTTCATAACACTTTTTAAATCCAAAAGACATTGACTTAGAGAGCTAAATTTCTAATAAAATCATTTTTAAATTGTAAACAACTGTGGAAGAATCTTTTCTTTTAAATTCGCTTTGAAAAACCCCAAGTATCATTTTTGTTTTATAAAAGACAAGGATTCTCGGTGAAATGAGCACTCATTTCCACCAAAAAATCAGCAGAGTTTCGTTTATTTTTTGGACATATGACATTTAACGAATGTCATTGCGAAGTACCTGATAAACATTTGTTGATAATTTTAAAATATAAATGGAGACTCTATCTCTTTTTCATACATCTGCCCAAATAGAGACAAATCAAATCCAACAAAAGAACTCCACATCACAACCAAAACACATAAGTTATCCAACTCTCTAAAATTACATATATAGCAGTCTCTTTCCCCACTCAGATAAAATAACTTCAAACATAAACTAATCATTACCTGTCTAAGTCAAGAGCTTTTCGTCGGTGTACTCCTGTCAATAAACTCCTACTTCTTGGGAATCCTCTGCTTTGAGATATCGTAAACAAATACAATATCTCAGGAAACTTGCATTTGTGTAGGTGGAATAAGACGCAATATTTTATACAAACATAAATCATGACAATTATATATAGATCAATTTAGCCATGTGAATCATGCAGACAATAATTCAATTATCATTTAACTTGAAATCATTTAACATATATCAGAATCATGAATCCATGCCAAAATATAAGGAATACCAATGCATCAGTAAAAGAAAAAGGCACGTTCTTTGAAAAGCAAAGTATGCAGTCACATGTCAAACTTACAACTCATTTACATTTTCCTGATACCAGTCTTCGCTCTTACGAGCTATTTCACATATCAAATACCAACGCATTGTTGTGTGTATAAAGTATATAGCAAACAATATTATCCTCTTTGGCGTAGTGAGTCGACGCATTGGGTTAAACCCAAAGACACACCAGACCCAAAGACACACCTCAAGGCTTTGCTCCTAAGAGATCGGTAGCTCGTCCAGCCCAAAGGCCCGCCCACATCATAACGACCCCTTTCGCTCTTACCAGCCATTTCACAATTTTTTGGTATCAGTCTTACATTTCTCACACATGGTTTATAATAATGCATAGCTTATGCGTAAACCATTTATTCATGATTCAATTTCAGTATGCACATTCATCTTAACTTTCGTATAAACAGACCTCTTTGGCGCATTGGGTTAAACCCAAAGACACACTAGACCCAAAGACACACCTCAAGGCTTTGCTTTTAAGAGACCGGTAGCTTGTCCAGCCAAGAACTGGTAGCTCATCCAGCTCGAAGGCCCGCCCACATCATAACGACCCCTTTTGCTCTTACGAGCCATTTCACAATTTTCTGGTATCAGTCTTACATTTCTCACACATGGTTTACAATAATGCATATCATATGCATAAACCATTTATTCATGATTCAATTTCAGCATGCACATTCATCTTATCTTTCGTATAAATAGAAAAGATTCATTTAAGTACTTGAAATTCATATACACATGCATATATAGCAAAAATTGTAGCAATCTTAATTCCACCTACCTCAACTAGTGATCTTCTAGTTCATTGAAGCAAATACTTTACTCAATTCGCATATGCACTACCAATTAATCACACCTCTGTAAGATACAAAAACACATTTAGATATATAATTTTAGGACTTCTCCTAACTTTTCCAATATGGAAGCTTCCACTAAATTTGTCCCTGGTACTGGTCGTCATAAGGTGAGTTGGTAATGCTTATTACTGTAAGGGTGTTTCATTAGCTATTGGTTGATAGCTAGCTAAATGACAACAGTCATTGGATTTCCAATCTACGCCATTGGTCGTGGATTGGCTATCCACCATTCATCTTAAGTAGCTATAGATTGTTTTTATTGTCCAGTGGCCTTATCTTGCATTTTTCCAAGCATCTTAACTTATTAAAGGTTAGGGTACATCATGGTAGCATCTAACCCCCAATCAAAATTGTCAGGTCCTTATTATTCTATTGTTCAATCAAACAGTTTAGATTTTTAGATCAATTTCAGTCTAAAATTTTTAAATTTTGCCATGTCCTAGCAATTTCAGTGCTCTAGAACTCATTTGCGGTGTCTGATCATCGATCAAACATCAAAAGGTTATTGTGTGAACAGTACCCGATCGGACGGCTAAGATCATCTAATCGATTTTTAGCTTATATATGCTAATTTAGTGTGGTTAGAGCTACATTATGCATTCAATTACCTATCCCTAAGCTTGGATTAGGAATTGTACAGTTGGATCGTCCATAAATCTAGATCTAGGTAAAAAACGCATGGATTTAGCAAAACACCACAAATCAAAAGTTGGGTTTTGTAGATCTTACCTTCCAGGTGCCCTTCCATGTTTTTCCCTCTCTAGAATGGGCTAGATGGGCTCCTATCCGTCAAAAAACCCTCCAACATACGTGTGCGACGGTTCCCCTTTCAATTCGACGTTTAGCAATAAACGAATCGTTCCAAAACCTCAGGGTTTCGGTTCTTGCTCGCGTGTTAAGGAGATTGGTCGGCTGGGATTAATGATCCAAGCCGTCGTCTTCTCCGGTGAGGTCTGTGAACTCCAGCAACCCAAGAACCCTAACTCCCATTTTCCCTTGCTCACCGGCGTGGTAGACTTCCCCGACGAGCTCTCTCCTTCCTCTTCTCCTTCTCTTCCCTCTCTCCCCTTTCCTTCTTCCCTTTCTCTTCTTCTCTCCCCATTTCTCCCTCTCGTCAGGTTTTCTCCTTTCTCCCTTTTTTTTTATTTTGGTCTGTCCTTCAAGTTTGGGAGGAGACAGACCTGATGGTCCTCTCACGTGGGGGGTGCCAATATCAATTCTGAGCCCTCGCTTTGTTTAAGTGATTTTCTTTTTTTGCTGTTGTTACATTCTATCCCCCTTAAAGAAAATTTTGTCCTCGAAATTACGAACAACTCTAGATATGTTTTCCTCATCTCGCCCTCAGTTTTCCAAGTGGCCTCTTCTAATGAATGATGTTGCTAAAGTACTTTGACTAATGGAATGGTCTTCGTTCTCAGCTTCCGTTCCTTCTTGTCTATGATTCGTATTGCACGCTCTTGGAAAGTTCAGTTGGGTTATAGTTCTACTGGTACCTATTCAAGAATGTGTGTGGGGTCTAGGATATATTTCCTCAACATTGATATATGGAAAACACTATGGACCTCAGATAGCTAAGGTGGCAAGGCATGTTGGTAGGCAACATCATCCAACCCTCTCCAATATCTGAAAGGGTCCCACATACCTTGGACTCAATTTCCCTTTTAACCCGAACCTCATCACTCCTTTTGTAGGTGAGACTTTTAAGAAAACTTGATCACCAACTTGAAACTCAAGGTCCCTACGCCTCTGATCTACACAGTTCTTCTGTCTATTGTGTGCGCCATTAGT
This sequence comes from Warburgia ugandensis, assembly GCA_035236585.1. Taxonomy (NCBI): domain Eukaryota; kingdom Viridiplantae; phylum Streptophyta; class Magnoliopsida; order Canellales; family Canellaceae; genus Warburgia; species Warburgia ugandensis. The sequence goes on from CP141128.1 coordinate 59,141,645, forward strand.
CATTTTTGAATCAATCTGACCTTTTCAGTGCATTGCTCAATTAAATCTGATTTGGCAAACTGTCGTTCTCCTACGTCACTCCGGCAAGTAGGTGTGCGACATGGTCTACCATACAACGCCTCATAAGGTACCATCCCCATACTGGAATGATAACTGTTATTGTATGTGACCTTCACTAAAGGTAGATGCTCATCCCAGCTACCCTTCCACTCGAGTGCACAAGCCCTCAACAGATCCTCAAGGGTTTGGATGGTCTTCTCTGGTTGTCCATTTGTTTGAGGATGGAATGCTGTGCCGAAGCATGAGAAGTGCCTAATTCCTTTTGTACACTCTGCCAAAAGTGAGATGTGAATTTGGTGTCTCTATCCGATATGATCGAAATTGGCATGCCATGCAGACTCCATATTTCCTTGATGTATAATCTGGCCAAGCTCTCTAGTGACTGCTTATGTCATATTGAAAGAAATTGAGTCGACTTGGTCAGCCGATCTACAATAATCCATATCATATCATGCCCACTAGAAGTTCTGGGCAACCCAACCATAAAATCCATGGTTATGTGATCCCATTTCCACTTTGGAAGCTCAAAAGTTTGTAGCAAACCTACTGGCCTCTGGTGTTCTGCTTTCACTTTTTGACACGTGAGGCACCACACAACACACTCTCCAATATCCCGCTTCATTCCTGGCCACCAGAAGTTCCTTTTTAGATCTTGATACATCTTCGTACCACTTGGGTGTATGGTAAACTTAGAATCGTGCGCTTCCTTCAACAATTCCTGTTTCAACTCTGAATTTGCTGGTACAACAAGTCTCCCATGAAATCTCACACTACCATCAAACCCTTTATGAAACCCTTTCTTTTCACTTAAAGTTTGAGTCTCCTTGCACAACTGTTGTGCTTGCAAAACTCGACCCAGGAAAGCTGATCTAATGGAGACATTGGCAATTATCCCTTTTGATTTTCTGCTAAGTGCGTCCGCAACTACGTTAGCCTTGCCCGGGTGATATTGGATAATAAAGTCAAAATCTTTGTGGTACTCAACCCAACGTCTTTGTCTCATGTTGAGATCACTTTGAGAGAAAATATATTTAAGGCTTTTGTGGTCTGTAAACACTTCAAATTTCTCTCCATATAAGTAGTGTCTCCATATCTTCAAGGCAAAAACTTTAGCGGTAAGTTCCAAATCATGCGTGTGATAGTTGTACTCATGATTTTTCAATTATCTAGATGCATAAGCTATTGCCTTGCTATTCTACATAAGTACACATCCGAGTCCCTTTCTAGCAGCATCACTATACACAACGAATCCTCCATTCCCTTCAGGCAAAGATAAAACAGGTGTAGAAGTGAGTCTTTTCTTCAACTCATGAAAACTCCTCTCATAGTCATCTATCCACAAGAATTTTTGCTCCTTCTTGGTCAATCTTGTCAATGGTTGGGCAATATGGGAGAAACCTTCGATAAAATGTCGATAGTACCTAGCTAAACCAAGAAAACTGCGTATCTCGGTCATGGTCTTTGGTTTTTCCCAGTTTGTAATCTCTTCGATCTTCTTGGGATCAACTGTAACACCATCCAACATGACCAAGAAATTGAACCTATTCCAGCCAAAACTCACACTTTGAGAATTTGGCATATGACTGGTGAGTCTGAAGGGTGTTTAACACGATCCTCAGGTGTTCTTTATGATCTTCCACACTATTGGAGTAAATAAGGATGTCGTCAACAAAGACAATAACAAATTTGTCAAGATATTATCTAAACACTTTGTTCATCAAGTCCATAAATGCTGCAGGCGCATTTGTCAACCCAAATGGCATCACTATAAATTCATAATGTCCATAGAGTGTTTGAAATGCAGTCTTAGGAACATCTTCGTCTCGAATTCGAAGTTGGTGAGAGCTTGATCTTAAATCAATCTTAAAGAATACTTTTGCTGATTGTAATTGATCAAATAGATCATCAACACGGGGTAATGGATACTTGTTCTTCACGGTGACCCATTTAATAGTCTGTAATCAATGCGCAATCGCATAGAGCCATCCTTCTTCTTCACGAACAAAACTGGAGCTCCCCATGGTGATACACTTGGGCGAATAAACCCTTGGTCCAATAGTTCCTGCAACTGGACCTTCAACTCCTTTAATTCTACAAGGGCCATGCGATACAATGCGTTAGAAATAGGGGATGTTCTAGGTAACAACTCAATCGTAAACTCCATCTCCCGCCTTGGAGGCAATCCAGGTAATTCTTCAGGAAAGACTTTCTTAAAATCGCGTACCATGTCTATTTCCTCAATTTGAGGTCCTGAACTTTCCTGAGCCACAACGATAGCCAAGTATGCCTGACATCCTTTAGACATCAGACATGTTGCTTGTATAGCAGAGATTATGCTGACACCAAATGTGTCCAGTTGTCCTTGAAATACAAAGGACTCTCCCTTTGAGCTTGTCAATGTCACTCATTTCTCTGTGCAATCTACCAGTGCCCCATGTTTCACCAACCAGTCCATGCCCAAAATGATGTCAAAATCAGTCATATTTAGGAGGATTAAGTCGGCACTAAGTTCTTTGCCTAAAATCACTATCGTCACATCCTATAAGAACTCTTGCGCAACAATCATTTCACCCACTGCAGTACTAACTTCTAGACGAAATCCCAATTTATGTATAATAGCATCCATACAGGATGCAAAGTCACATGAAATGAATGAATGAGTAGAACCAGGATCAATCAAAATATGTACATGCTTGTCAAATATTAACAGTGTACCTTCAAGTACGACATTAGAGGTGCAGGCCTGGTCAGTAGTCAAAGCAAAAACTCTCCCTTGACCCTTGGGTAACTGCTTTGCTCTGGCACCTGAATCTATATGATGCGGTCTCTTAGGGCAGTCCATAACCATGTGCCCCTATTCACCACAGTTAAAACATCACTGATCATGATAATAATACATCGTGCCCTCGTGGAATCTATTGCAACGAGGACACTGTTTGAAGTCCCTTTTTCTGTTTGGCTGCTGAAATTGTCCTTTTTGGGGCTTCTGAGGTCTTGAAGAGAAACTTGAGCTCTTCCTTTCCCCACGGTATCCTCTGCTGCCACTGTGCCAAAACCTTCCTTTTTCCTTGCCTTTCGCAGCAGTTTGCATCTTCACCTGTTCCTCCTCGACAATGGAAGCCATCTCCACTGCCTTAGCCACATTAGTAAGCTGTGTCATTTGAACCTTACTCCTCAATCGAGGTTCAACCCTTCCACAAACATATAGGTTGCTTTTTCCTCTATTGTGCGTACATCTGGCTAAATTCTCCTGAACGGAGTGAACTTATCTTCAAACTCGAGAACATTCATGCTTCCTTGATTGAATGCTAGGAATTCTTGCTCTTTCTTTGCCCTAATGTGGGGAGGAAAATATTTGTTGTAGAAGACATTCTTGAATTCTTCCCGAGGAACATCACCTTGGTCCTCAAAAAATGTTCTCCTTGCAGACGGCCACCAAAAAGAAGCTGATCTTGTCAAAATGAATGTTGCCCCCTTCACCTTCCGATCATTTGGAATATCCATGGCCTCAAATATCTTCTCTATCTCATGTATCCACCCCTCTGCAGCTTCTGGCTCACCATTGCCAGCAAATACAGGCGCAATCTTCTTAAACCTCTCCAGCACGTTATCCACCTTCGGCTTATGCCCGCCCGAAGTTCCCTCACCTGCATTAGTCACAGATGAAGTCTGGGGTTGTTGCTGCTGTTGTTGTAATTGTTATTGCAGTTGTAGTTGCGTCTATTGTTGCTGCTGCATCAGCTGACTAAGGTTTTGCATCATATTGGCCATGAAGTTCGTCATTTGGCTCCCCTGGTCAGATGGCTTAGCAGAGAGGTTTATTGTCCTCTGACTCGTCCTCTGAGGTGGCATCCTTCCCTTCATCATAAGAAATTTTTATGAGCTGCTCTCTACACATCAATTTCAACATATTTCTTTAGAGACTGCCTAAGACTTACTCAATGTGATTGATTGTGAGTGGACTGAACCTAGGCTCTGATACCAATTGTGACGACCCGGGTTTTCATAACACTTTTTAAATCCAAAAGACATTAACTTAGCGAGCTCAATTTCTAATAAAATCATTTTTAAATTGTAAACAACTATGGAAGAATCTTTTCTTTTAAATTCACTTTGAAACACCCCTAGTGTCATTTTTCTTTTATAAAAAACAAGGATTCTTGATGAAATGAGCGCTCATTTCTACCAAAAATTCGGCAGAGTTTCCTCTGTTTTTGGGACATATGACATTCAACGCATGTCATTGCAAAGTACCTGATAAACATTTGTTGACAATTTTAAAATATAAATGGAGATTCTATCTCCTTTTCATACATCTACCCAAATAGAGACAAATCAAATCCAACAAAAACACAACCAGGAACTCCACCCCACAACCAAATCACATAAGTTATCCAACTCTCCAAAATTACATATATAGTAGTCTCTTTTCCCTCTCAGATAAAATAACTTCAAACATAAACCAATCATTACCTGTCTAAGTCAAGAGCTTTTTGTCAGTGTACTCCTGTCAATAAACTCCTACTTCTTGGGAATCCTCTGCTCTGAGATATCATAAACAAATACAATATCTCAGCAAACTTGCATTTGTGTAGGTGGAATAAGATGCAATATTTTATATAAACAGAAATCATGACAATTATATATAGATCAATTTAGCCATGCTGAATCATGCAAATAACAATTCAATTATCATTTAACATATATCAGAATCATGAATCCATGCCAAAATATAAGGAATACCAATGCTTTAGTAAAAAAAAAAAAGCACGTTCTTTGAAAAGCAAAGTATGCAGTCACATGTCAAACTTACAACTCATTTACATTTTCCTGATACCAGTTTTCGCTCTTACGAGCCATTTCACATATCAAATACCAACGCATTGTTGTGTGTATCAAGTACACAACAAATAATATTATCCTCTTTGGCGTAGTGAGTCGGCGCAGTGGGTTAAACCCAAAGACACACCAGACCCAAAGACACACCTCAAGGCTTTGCTCTTGAGAGACCGGTAGCTTGTCCAGCCACGAACAGGTAGCTCATCCAGCCCAAAGGCCCGCCCACATCATAATGACTCCACGGCCAGCCCACATTGTAACGACCTCTCAGAATGCGTCAAACTCCCCAAACAATGGGGCTAAATCTCAGGAACCGGTAGCTCGTCTAGCCAGGAATTGGTAGCTCATCTAGCCTGAAGGCCCGCCCACATCATAACGACCCCTTCTGCTCTTACCAGCCATTTCACAATTTTCTAGTATCAGTCTTACATTTCTCACACATGGTTTACAACAATGCATAGCTTATGCATAAACCATTTATTCATGATTCAATTTCGACATGCACATTCATCTTATCTTTCGTATAAACAGAAAAGATTCATTTCAATACTTGAAATTCATATACACATGCATATATAGCAAAAATCATAGCAATCTTAATTTCACCTATCTCAACTAGTGATCATCTAGTTCACTGAAGCGAATACTTTACTCAATTTGCGTATGCGCTCCCAATTAGTCATCCATTGTTTAACGTGTTGGATGATTGATCACCAGATGCGATCTTGCTCTCATGAACTTGTATAGCTATCAGGGAAAGGAATAAGGATGATTGGGTTGTGCCCAGCGTGGGCACATTTTAATTGACTATGGCTTATCATGTGCATGATTCAGTAACTTTCTCAACATCATTGCTTAAGCATTATCTACAAGTTATTTTTTTTATATTGCTTACATAAGCATGAATCAACTAAACAATCTTTTGTTAGATTTATGCAATCTATGTGAAATAGCATGTGCATGTTGTGGGATGGTGCATCTATAACACATTGGATGATAAGTTTATTGCATGTTTTATACATGGAAAATGGAATGTGTTTGATCTCTGATCAATTGATGACGCCATTAGATAGATAAAATTAGGATAAGAGATACATAATAAAACTTGTGCACCATCTTGTGAGAAGAAAATTTACCCAATAAAGGTATGTGCATGATCCATTGAAACCTCTTTAGTTGGGCTGATTTTTAATATGGAAAATATCCATGGGTGAGCTACGCACATTGGCTATAAACACTGCATGTCGAGCACGATGTTTGAATTCTCAAGCATGTTTCACTTTTATGCATGTATTGGTTGTGCATGCATTTAGTTGATAGAATATAGCACATGATTCTAATATACTTGCAAGCACACAAATCAAAGTAGCATGACGTTATGTGAGTGAGGTCGATCCCTCAAGGAATCTCATGGATTTGTATGCAATTGGAACTTGTCTAGATTACTTATACTAGTCAAAAGAGTTTGATTATGATTACTATAGGAATTGAAAGAACATGTAATTGGAAACATGCATAAAATTAAAGCTTAAATAGAAACTTTCTAAAACTAACATGCATTGAAGTAATGAAACTAATGCAAAACTAGAAATATGAATCACTTAAAAACTAAACTCTAGAATGAACTTCCTTAAACTAGAATGAAGAACTAGAAACTAAAATCTAGAATGAACTTCCTTAAACTAGAATGAATAACTTCTTAAAAACTAAGATCTAATCTAAAGATGCAACCAACTAAAGCAATGAATAATGAAAGGAATCTAAACATGATAAATAAGCAACAACTAAAGTTTACATTTGAACAACCAAAGAATGGCGCACATGGAACTTAGAATTTTGCACATGGGAGTCAAAAACAGTAGAAGATAGTTGCTTGGCACGAAAGGAACATTAGTTCCTGGGACCGGAGGACCATTGACTGAACTCTCAGAATCTGGGAAAGGTTCTAAGAGTACGTCAATATCGAAGGAGTTTTCCTCAAACCAAGTACTCCATCCAATACTCATCCAATACGGTGCACATGATTCAAGAAGGATTCAACTTTAGAAAAAGAAGAAGAAGAAGAAGGAAGAGTAGCATGAAAGTAAACTATCTTAGCTTCAATCTTTAATGCTATCTAGCAAGGGCCTTGTGTGTGAACCAAGAGAGAGATCCAAGGTAAGAGTGAAGGCAAGATGGGAACCAAAACCGAATGAGCTAAAAGAAGAACAAGCAATAATTGAAGACAAGCGACTAAGGAAAACAAAAAACTACTAACTTGATCAAAAGGCTACTCTCTCTTGGCTGTCACTACAAGAGATTGATAGCCTTTGATCAAAGAAACTAGAGCACAAAACTAGAAGAAAAATACAAAGAAAAACTCATAAGAAATATGCACATCAATCAAAGAAACAAAGCTTAGTAAAAGGAAAGGAAAGGTTCTTGGAACACTTAACTAGAAGATGGCATGGAAACTAGAATGGTGCATTGAGGCATTGAATGGAAAGAGGTGTGGTGAAGAGCTACCATGGATGATGCGTTGAAGGCTTTGAATGGTGCTGGAAATAGGCATGAAACCCAACCTTGAATGGTGAATGCATGGAGAAGCTTGGAGGGAGGCGTGGAGAACTAGCCATTGAATGGGGCATGTAACTCCCTTGATGGGGGATGCATTGAAAGGCCCTCCTACTTGTATGGTTTGCACCTTTCTAAAAAGAAAGATAGGATTTGGGAAAATTTGCTGGATAAGGAAGGGAATTAGAAGTAGGACTTAGGAAGGTGGGAATGAAAAGTGGAAGACTACGAAGGTGAGGAGAAGGGGAGAACTATGAAGGGAGATTTCATGGAAAATCAAGGGAAATTGCATGGAAATACCCGAGAGAGAGAGAGAGAGAGAGAGAGAGAGAGAGAGAGAGAGAGAGAGAGAGAGAGAGAGAGAGAGAGAGAGAGAGAGAGAGAGAGAGAGAGAGAGAGAGAGAGAGAGAGAGAGAGAGAGAGAGAGAGAGAGAGAGATAAGGATTAAGGTCTCTTCTCCTATTGGTCCACCTATGCATGCCTATCTTCATTGTTGCTAAAGTTCATGTTTCCTTGTAATTATACTCTTTAAACACCTTTCTTTAAGTTGGAAAATTGCATTTTTAACTTCAAAACATGTGGTCCATTATAGCTTTGGCTAAGATGGCTTGAATGGCTCCTTTTTTGGCTTTTGACTTGGTTGTTTCATTCGCTTGCTTCCTTGGCTTGCATGACTCCATGTCACGTGCAAAAGTGGTGAATATTGCATGAATTTTGCATGGGCCCATTTCTAGTCACATTGACTTCTACCAACTGTTTATGAGATTCATATGCTTGCTCTTGAATAATCCTAACCCTTGCTTAATTCTTTGAATTGATGGAAAACAGGTCTTGGTCTCTCTAGGTTGATCTGGATAATTAATTATCTTCTAAGATGATCTGGATCTTTGGATCATCCTTTTTAATTCCTACATAAGATTAAAAATACTAATTCATACCTAAGTGCTTATGATAGATTACATACTCTAGATTAGCTTCTGAAACTGTAAAATATAAACTTTTTTATTTATTAGTTCAAAAATGCATGTGTTGTGAATTTTGAAAAATTTCTAGAATAATACACTATAATTTATAACACATGAGCTGTTAATCGGATACTTTGTATACATAATTGACTACTTATCAGCATGATTTGAAATGGATGGTGGAGAATTGATGCATGAGAAACTGATCCCCAGATCAAGTTATTTTGGCCATATAATATGCCACGAATGTGACCATCTTCATGCAAGGAGGATTTTCCAGCATAAGGATTGCTAAGCGAGAGTGATTTTAGAGTTTCCAAATATCTACATGATTTCTAATGATTTTAGCTTAAAATTATTTCATAAAAATTCATAATGTGATTAAAAATGAAGATTTCAAAGATGGATTGAAAATTGCATTTTTAATGTCTAAACTTGCATTTTGAAAATAATTTTTTTCTATTTAAAAAAAAGAAAAAGATGGATAGTGAGATTGATAGCATGAGTTGTTTTGATGGCTATGATGCATGTTTGAAAATGTGAATTTTAGTAACATAAGGATACTTACTAAACATGGTTTTGAAAATCTCTAAAATGAGATATTTTTCTAAATATGTTTCTAGAAAATTTTGGTATGCCAACTAAAATGGTAGGATTTTGATTCTTTTAAAGGAATGATTTGCAAATCATATTTGATGAGACTTTAATATGAGATATTGGATATTGATGATACCTGATATGTATTTTTGGTGGGCTAAAGTACCTTGTGGATTTGGCGTCCCAACTCCTAACCATCAAGGTTGGAAGGTATTCAATGCCAAATGGTGGCAATTTACTCGATTTATGGTGGAGACCATTATAGGTGACTCACAGAAACCTTCTGAGGTAGACTTTAGGCCCTGCCAAGATGCAGCCAAAGTCCCTTTAGAATACTGATGAACAGATGATTTAGTGATTTGGTGGTGAATATAGTGATCCCATGAATTTTCTATTTTAGCTTGTCGAGAGTTTGATGACGGTTCTATGTAAGATGAACCAAAGTTCTACCTAAGATAAACCTAACATGGTCATTAGATGAGTACTCATGATTAGTTGGTAGATGTACTTTCCAAGGTTCCAAACGGGCATCATATATTTGTCGGCTGAAGTGCTGATGTCATAGTTTAACTAAGTGATTATTTTTAGATTTTGATAATCTTAATTTACATGAAATTATAGAAATGTGAGGCATATGAATTAATGATATATGAATACTTGGGAATACCTATAAATCCACAACATAGAACAATTAAAGGTGAGATAGTTGTGAGATTTATTGCATTGAAAAACATATTCTTAAAGCATGTGCATGCTGGATGCTATGATTTTTGAGTTTGTAGCCTTCATTTATTTACTAGATTGGTGTATACTAAAAAAAAACATGCATATTCATTGTGAAAAGCTTAGAGGCAAGGAAAGTAGGACCTAGGCTATGTCCCGAGAAGACAAATGAGAAGCTACCTATTTTATAGATACTTTCCTTTCAGTAAATGAGTATTCATGTTCAGAGAGTTATTGAATCATGTGTATGATTAACCATAGTCAATTAAAATGTGTGCCTACTATGCATTACCAAATCACCCTTATTCAGTTCTCTAATAGCTGCGCAAGTTCATGAGAGCAAGATCATATCATACGATCAACCATCCAACACGTTAAACAATGGCATGATTCATGCGCATGTTTGTTTACATATGTATTATTCATCTTACTTCAATCCACATAACAATGTTATAAAATGGGCAGGATTCATGCACATACTATCTTTCATGTGTAAAACATGCATTAAACCTACCATTTACACACTAGATAGTGCTCTCATACCATGTGCACATATATGTAAACAATTAGTCATGATCCAAGTGAAGACGTCTCAAGAGAGTTTAGTAGGTCAAGGAGGTAGCTCTTTCCATTCTTGTATCCAGTCTTGTCAAAAGGTTTGATTTTTTTTGAGATTTTTAGGACAGAACATGTGATATGCTAACTTAAGAGTCCAGATGTTCGAACTTTGATTCTTTAGAGTAAGGCACTTTGTAGCTCAATCTTTAGGGAGTCCAATAAGCTCTATATTAGTAAAGGGAGGGCTGCTCCTTTGTTTGGTAGGCAATAGCTATAGGGTGCCAATCAGAACAAGACCTACTGCTCCCTTATTTATGATACCACAATGAAAATGGCATCATTGAGTATCAAGCAAGAAAGATAGACATGGCCTTGTTCTTGAAAAAGGTAAGTATTTGAATGGAAAAGCACTCGGGGTTTTCAAAACAGATGTTTTCATAGAAAAATATTTTCGATGGTTTGATTTTATAAAGGTAATCTTAAAATAGGGAAATCTCGCCTTCAAAAAAAAAAAAATGTTTTTGAGAAAATCAGGATCTAAAAACTTGGTTCGCTATAGCAATACATCAATAGAACCATATAACTTGTTGTCGTTAGGAACTTTGTCAATAGCACTAGGTGGAGTTGTTGCTACTGGTCAATTAGAGATCTTTTATGCCTACTCCCCATGATATCTCATCCACCAGCTCTCGTCTTGGGCTTATGAAGAGAAGGTAAGATAAACTATGCCTAGATACGACATATTGGGTTGAAATGACACCAAGTTTAATCAGTTCTCTCACATTGTCATGTTTCAGATGTAATTGGCGAGATTTACCATCATAGCTCTCACTAGACAACTTTGTAATGGTAGCATTATTCATCATCATCATCTAGGCCTTATCTCAGTTAAGGGTTGGCCAATGGTAGCATTGTTGTCACAGTAAATAGTAATAAGGAGGCATAGTATTTGACTACATAGGTATGTCTTCCAATAGGTTCCTCAATCATTCTATCTTCTCTAGCTAAAGTCAAAGCAATAAACTTGGATTCATGGTAGAATGAGTAATACATGTCTATTTCTTAAATTTCCTCTAAATTTCACCACCACACAAGGTAAAAATCCAAGTAGACATCAATTTCTAGGTTGCCTCAGTGTAACCTTCCAATGTAGCTAGTTTTTTTCCATACTAAAAATCAAAATGCAGTCTTTTTGAGATATTGCATCACTCACTTTAATGATTTCCAGTGTGCTTCGCTAGGATTAGTTCTACATTGGCTAAATTTACCAACTACAGAAGTAATATTTGATCAAATACATAACATCACATATATCAAGCTGTCAAGTGCACTTGGTTACTTCAATTGATCAATCAGGTTCACATCATTTTTTAATAACTTGACATTAGAGTCAAAAGGAGTATTTATAGGTTTGTAATCAAAGTGATCAAAGTATCAGAGTTCTTTCTCAATATAACTAAACTATGAAGAACTAGTCCAATCTCCTTTCTGATGATCTTAATGCTAGAATTATATCAACTTCCACAAAATTCTTCATATCAAAATTTGATGACAAAAATTACTTTGTTTCAGCACTACTCTACCAGTTTGTACCAAATATCAAAATGTCATTCACATAAAGGCAAATAATAAACTCTTTTATCATCAGAAAAAGTGTTATACACATAAATATTTCCATTATTAGGCATATAACCTTTAGAGACGAGAACTTTTTCAAAGCTTCAAGCCACTATTTAGGAGCTTGTTTCAGGCCATATAATGACTTAAGTAATTTGCATACTTTATACTATTACTGTCTCGATATAAGATAACTTTGAGGTTGTTGCATTTTCTTCCAAATCACCATTCAAAAAAGCTATTTTGACATCCATTTAATGTATTAACAAGTTTTGTATAGTAGAAATGTTAGAAACTACAACATAAGTTTCATAATAATTAGAAACTTGTTTATATTAAAATCCCTTAGCTATGAATTTTGCTTTGTACTTGTCAAGTGTACCATCAACTGCCATCTTTTTCTGCACGGCCCATTTGTAGCCACCCTGGTGCCAAACCATTTAACACCCATGCATTATTAATAGTGATAAAATACATTTCATCATCTATGGATTTTTTCCCAAAATACTATGTCATGTCTAGTCATTGCTTTAGCGAATGTGGCAAGATCATTTTTATTAGCATGACATCAAACTCATGACCGAAGGCCTTTTCTTTCCTTCCTCTTTTGCTTCTTCTAATTTCAATAACATCAATCTATTAAGAATTTGACATCTTACTAGATGAAGGAATGTCTTGATTCTAGAGATGTGCTTATACTGGATGAAGGAAATACTTCTACTTCATTTTAACTAATTTTTAGAGGAAATGAACTCTCAACAAAACTGCCATTAATTGCTTTTGTAATAGTTTGATGGTAGGGAGATTTTAAGTTCAACAATCTATAGGTTTGCTCATCATAGAGGTGCCAATAAACACATAATCAGTTAAGCAATATTCAACCTTAGAATCCATTTAGCTAGGTAATATAACATGAGTAAGACTATAATACCCTGAAATTTTACAATATAAATTACATGAAAATGTAAGGGTAAATTATTTTATTCATAATTGTATTCATTAAGTAGAAATCATTGAAAAAATAATAGAAGGAATTTCACATTGCTATGAATAAATATGTATCTTTATTGGAGTTCAATTAATTAGATAGTTAATTAATTTATAAATTAATCAGTTAATTAGTTTAGAAGACTTTAAGAGTTAAGAGATAACACCATGAAGAAATATTGATGAACTAAGATTCATTGAAGTCTAAGTTACATTTAACTAGCTATAATGAATTTAAATACAAATTACACTTTAAATATAATGAAAAATACATTTTAGCCTAATAATCATTTAGATTAGAAAATGTCTTCCATCATTATTAATCGAATAAGTTATTTCACATTTTTATTGAATTCTAATCATAGGAATCAAATATGGAAACATCCATTTAGTTTTAGATCTAAAACATCTCAATTTGATTCAAATCTTAAATCAAATTAAGATTAGATTCATATGTTATTAAATGATCAATCAAGTCATCATCATCACTATCAAGACCTTATCCCGATTAGGGGTCGACCACATGAATCTTATTCCTCTTTATTAAGTACCATGGCTTCATTTAGTACTAAAGTTTTTAAATCCTTCCTCACCAATTCTATCCACATTCATTTGGGCCTTCCCCTTGACCTTTTAGAAACTTCTACTTACATTGACTCCTTCTAATCGGTGTTGTTTTCGGTCTCCTTTGGACATGTCCAAACCATCTAAGTTTAATCTTCCTCATGTAGTTACCTATTGGTAAAAGGGCATCCCCAGTGCACGAAGCTCCCGCCTATGAGGGGTTCGAGGAAGGGGCGGACCACAAGGGCCTATAGTAGGCAGCCTTACCTTGCATTTTGCAAGAGGCTGATTCCACGCCTTGAACCTGTGACCTCAAGGTCACATGACAACAACTTTTACCGTTGTGCAAAGGCTCCCCCTTTAGTTACCTATTGCTGCTACCCCTAAATTTCCTCTAATATTTTCATTCCTAATTCTATCCTTTCTTATCTTATCACTCATCCATCTCAACATCCTCATTTCTGGAATGCTCATCTTATGAGCATGATGTTCTTTAACTACCCAACACTCTAATCCATAGAGCATGGTTGGTGTGACGACTCAGGTTTTTGTAACACATTTTATAATACATTTTTCAAAGGTAGGGCGCCCTTAGTAAAAATATTTCGCAAAACAAAATAGCAAAAGTTCTTTTCTTTAAAACTTGTTTTGAAAGACTCAAGTCATCACTTCATACATACCATAAGTAGAATTTTTATGCATGATAAAATTCCATTGAAGGAATATATTTTTATTAAATTCCAGAATCCATCCAGTGGTTCACAGTACAGCTCGGTATCAGCACAATATTTGTCCAAATTACATAATCTAAATTTCAATCCTCACCATACATTAAAAACTCTCAATACAATACAATGCTCTCAAATAATAATACATGTCTTCAAGGGATATACTCTGATTGATTATTCTTCCAAGTCTTCTTAAGTCTTGAGCTCCTAAATCTCCTTCTCTATATCTAAGATATTGTAAACATTGAAACATTTACAATATCTCAGCAAGCTATGCTTGGTAGGGGATAAAAATATATACTACTTCACTAATATAAGAGTACAAACCTCAATCATTATTCCATCATGGTTATCTATTTAGGGGTTATCTCAACATAGAGTATATACGTTATTTATATAGTATAGGATAAATTAGTTAAAATAGTGAAGATTGCTCAAAACTTGTTCCTTCCCCTGGCTATACTTCACTTACGATATCAATATTCAGCCAATTCTCATACAAGGAATTTTTTTCTTTCTAGGAACTCATGTGGTGGCATCTCATCATGCCATGGCATTTCACTATGCCTATTATATGTGCATCATAATCTAAAATACATTAGGACTACTATGTCGTAGTCTCAATCCGTATAGCACTCCCAGATAACTGTATAATAATCCATTGATACCAATTGTGGAAATAACAAAATCCAAGTTCGCATGGGGGGAACCCTAGCTGTCACAGTGGCGACCTTCCCATGATTGCCCTGCCTGACATTTAGCCTCTCTTGGGGCATGGTATCCATCATATAAATTTTAGGAAGTGGGTGGCCAAACACTCATAACTTCCGTAGAATAGCATCCCTAGTCCTAGTATTGTGTAAAACAAAATCACAAGCCACCATGCTTGTATGTAAAATGCATTGTACATATTAGGTGATGTGTTTGTTTAATTAAGGTTGGAATATTTTCTATGCCCTATTCTTAGGGTTTCCTTAGTCTACACATCTCATTACTTTCATTTTATTTGATTACATTATTAGATTAGATCATTTAAATTGGATCATGGGGTTGGATCACTTAGTTGGATCATGTCATTGAATCATTATTATGCTAAGGTACCAAGTATACTTATATCATGAAGGTCTATAATTCCAAACAAAAGATCATGTATGTATACACATGAATCCTTAATATATTCTTGTACATCCACTTACCTTAAAGTGGTATCATGGTCTTGATTCATACATCTCAAGTGGTATTCACTCCATATTGTCCATCATGGTCTGGATTCATACATCTGTCAAACCATACGTATAAAGTTATTTCTCTATACAAGTATTCTTTCTTCATGTATTCCAATAAGGGATGCCCTAATTTTCCTTGAATCATGTTTGATCAAGGGTTTGGGTTCTTTATCTATATTTTTCTACATATACATAAACAATTTCTACCTATACATAATACAATACGACATTAGTATTCTTATTGTTTTTGATCATACAAGATCTGGATCTTGTTTGATCATCCTTATCTTACTTACAATTTTTATTAAGATTAGATGATTTACTAACCTTTTATACTCTTATTATTATTACTCAACCAGTTAATGTTTTACTGGTTGAGGATAGCTTATTTCATCCTAAGTGTAGACAGCTCCTCTTATGTCAAATTGGCAAAGGCTTACTAACTGAATGGTTGAACACAAAGTGGTCACTTCAAACCTCATGTAAGGAGGTGTTTGGACCTCACAAACGTCAAAGGAAGGTGGGGGAAGAGCGAGGCTCTATTAGAGAACCCCCTTAACCACCATGTTCATCATCCACTAGGGTGACCTTAACTCAACCTTTTATAAGGTTTCTATGAGCATTTTAACCCTAAGTACTCTTTCTAATTGATTTTAATTAAATCAATGAATATTTAAATTTCATTCATGAAGTTTCATTATTCTTCTAATTTGGGCCAAGGAAATTCATATTCCTTATATTATCCTACTAGCTATGGCCATTACTTTCATTAAGTCCATGTAATTGTTCTTCAACTCTATTTTCATTTAATTACATTTTCAATGTAATTTTCATAATATAAGCATTAAAGCATAAATAAATAAAAGCACAAATAATTAAATAAATTTACAATTAAATTTACTAAGCAATAAAAGACAATTATAATAACATTCAATAATTCAAATGAAAATCTAACATGTCATAACTATTCATCATGATCCAACGGTCATAGCTGATTTCTATTCATTTTTCATTTCTTTTAGGGTTTAGATCTTGATCTTTCATTTTCCTTTAGATCTAACATATTTTCTTGATGTGATTTCATTATTAGATCATTGAAGCCTCTCATCAAATGATTTGATCTTTCTTGATCCAACCAATCAAGATCTTAAGTCATTTTATCCAATTTAAGGGCATAGATCTTAATCTATCCCAAATCATCATTATCAAGTCCGTCAATCCACATGATATTTTCTTTATATCATCATCCAAATATATCCATACTATCCAATCATCCTTGATCGAGGAGATTACCATTCATTTTCATGGATTTTACTACTTTTAAGGCTAGAATTCTTAATTAAACATAGATCAGTCACTTATAACCATTGATTCTATGTTTCAAAATTATAAGATCATCAATGGATCAGAATTAAATAGTTTGATTATTCCAACTCTCACTAATCATAAGAATTAATAATACTTTTCTTTATTATTAGAATTTTACATGCATCAAAACATAAATATTCTATGTTTAGTAGGTTCTACGCATCAAAAGGAATCCAATCCAACTTTCCAATGTTAATTTGAAGTTAAATTGAGATCAGAATTGGGATTTTAAAATTTCAGCCCGTTTTAAGGGCTAAAATTTGATCTTACTATTTTTGTTAATTTTACTAATCTAGAAACCCAAAAATTTTACTGTGATCATGGTTCTTAAGGTTTTGGGACTTCCTAAACCCATCCATCAATTCAGATCTCAATTTTGAGATCATCTTGATCACAATCCAATATTATTACTATGAATGTTTGTGATTATGACCAATAGATATAATTTAAAACATACATTTCATGAGTTTAGTACCTTAAACAAGTGATAAAGAATCTACAGAATCTTTCAGATCTAAAATCAGAGCTATATTGAGCTCTTAATTGAAGATATAAGATCTCAGTTAAAAATTGAATGGATGAGATTGAATCTGGGCATACTGGGCTCAGATCCAATTAGTTCACGGGCCACCTGGCAGCTCGCACATGAGCGCATGCATGGGGGCATGCCCGCGGGGAGTCTTCAGCGCACTAGAACCCAATCTGTTGAGATCGGTTGAGATGGTTCAATCTGGACTGTCGAATCAACCTTCTCTCCAAATCTCCTAAATTAGAAAACATCAAGGGCTAAAATTTCTTACCCTAGAGTTTTTGGCCCCAAAAACTCATCCAACAACTCAGAATTTGTATCTGAGCCAGAAAATGTGGAGATCTCAACCCTCCATGCCAGATCCATCGTTTCCGATGGATCAACGGTTGGGGAGATCTCTAGGTGGCCGAAAAACACTCAATAGATGCCAAAATGAATAGGGGGAGAAAAGTGAACCTACCTATGCCGGTCTGGTGGAGTGAAGATCACCAGAGAGAGAGAGAGAGAGAGAGAGAGAGATATTTCACTGGAAAAAGAGATAAGAAACCCTAGATGCCGGCAATACATTCAGTCGTGAAATTCTCCATTGTCGTTGGAGGAGAAGGTGGGGGACTATAGGGCTTTGGTAGATCACCATGAAAGGAAGACATTTAATAGTGCACGATCATCTTTTAATGACCAGATTGGCTAGAATAACTTGAAAAGTCCTCCGGAGAAGGTAACCAGTACCAAAGTGGTTCTTCGTTTGGGATTTCTCGACGATCCATTAGGTGGATCATCATGGAACCAAAGGGCTTTTGTAGATCTCCTTAGCCCGAACACATCTGAAGGTGAAGATCTAGTTCCAATGGTTCGAATGTGATGGCTAATTCAATTAAGGTTTCCAGGTAGAAACCTTGCTTCATTTGGGGATGATGCATCCCTCGACGTGCCTGATGCAGACATGAGGTCATTTGCTCGGGTGCATTTGGGGACATGCCCATAGAGAATAAGAGAGAAGAGAGAAAGAAAGAGGAATTGGGGGAGATCAGGGAGGATTTTGGGGAATTCTAGGGGACCTTGTGAAGAATATTTGGAGAATTTTTGGGAATTTTATGAGCTATTTATAGGGAGTTTTGGAATTTTCCATGATTACTTGTAATTATGATGTTTGATTTCTTTTAATTATTAAATTGTCTTTGGATTCCCACTACCACCTCCTTCTCCACTAACAGCTGGTATTGGTTTGACTCATGATGACTTTTTTTCTAGCTGTTGGATACCTTTGTGGGCCCCTTGTGGGCCCCACAGAGGTGTGGAAACACCATTTTGCCCTTTTATGGAGAAAAATCTGTTTTACTCTCTCGGACTAGGAATTGAGTGTACTTAGGTAACCTCCCTACCAATCTCTCCACTCTCATGAATCATTGATCCTAAGTAATGAAAGTGGTCTCTTACGGGGACTTCTTGGTTATCTATCTTGATTGGTGTTCTACTCCTACTCCTCTCCTTACTTAAATTGCATTTCATATATTCTGTCTTAGTTCGCTTGATTTTAAATCCTTTAGATTCTAACACTTCTCTCCATAACTCTAGCTTTATGTTTACACCCTCCCTTGTTTCCTCAAGTAAGACTATATCATCTGCAAATAGCATGCACTAAGGAATCTCCTAATAGATATGTTTTGTTTACTCATCCATAGCCAATTTGAAAAGGTATTGGCTTAATGTCAATCCTTGGTGCAATCCTACAGTGACAGAAAAATCACCGACCTCCCCACTAGAAGTCTTAACATTTGTTGCCGCTCCCTCTTACATATCTTTAATTATGTTTATATACCTTAGCAAATCCCTTTCTCACCCAACACCCGCCATGTTAACTCTCTAGGGACTCTATCATAAGCTTTCTCTAAGTAGATAAAGACCATGTGGAGGTCTTTCTTCCTCTCCTTATATTTCTTTATCAATTGTCTTAGTAAGAAAATAGCTTCCATGGTAGACCTCCCAAGTATGAAACCAAACTGATTCTCTGATACACTTGTCTCATGCCATAACCTCTTCTCAATCACTCTTTCAAAAAATTTCATAGTATGGCTCATAAGTTTGAACCCTCGATAATTAGTGCAGCTCTGTATGTCTCCTTTATTCTTATAAATTGGTACAATAGAACTTTTCCTCCACTCAGTAGGCATTTTCTTTGATTTTATAATCTTATTAAACAACTTGGTCAACCAAACTACCCCAATATCTCCCATGCTTCCAAATCTCTATTGGTATGCCATTAGGCCCCATGGCCTTTCCTGATTTCATCTTTTTCAGTGCCTCTTTCATTTCAGGTATTCTAATCCTATGTTTATTTCTATAATATCCAATGTTATTTAGATTTATAGTATTTTCAATCCCTATATTCTCATAGCCATTGTCATTTAACAATGTCCCTATGTTCCATGTGGCAATACAAATCTTATGCCCTTTTCGATCTCCATGGCATGAACCCATGTCCACTTTTCACTACACTTGGGTTCTAATGTAACATGTTGCTTCTAAGGGGACGTTGTAATAGACCTTCCCCATTTTTCACTACACCCAAGATCGGTGTAGTGTGTCGCTTCTAGGGGAACACCCTTGCAACCATTGCCAATTTTTCACCTCACCTGGGATTTGATGCAGCACGTCGTCTAAGAGAAATGCCCTAGCTTGAGGGAATATCAGTTTTCAATTCATGTCATGTTAGGGTTGCCATACTTTTAAGAGGCTGGAGATAATTTTCATTTCTTCCTCACAAACTAATATACAATGCATATTCATTCGCAAGTTGAAAAGAAGTAACAAAATCATCTTCAACTTCTCCCTTGCCGGCTGGCACCTGACACAAGGGTTGCCATACTTTTAAAAAGCTGGAGATGATTTTCATTTCTTTCTTACAATAATATACAAATTCATATTCATTTGCAAGAAGGAAAGAAATAATCAAATCATCTTCAACTTCTCCCTCGTTAGCTAGCACCTGATGCAAGACCATCCTCCTTTTTCATTCGGGCTTGGGATCAGCATTGGCGGAGTTAAATGAACAATCAAGTATAAATAGAAAACATGTGAATCAATTCAATTTATATCTAGAAATTAAGTCTAGATCTACACATTTTCAATTCAAAACAATAAAGATAAGATCTATAACATTATATCTCATAAAAAGTTAGACCTAAACATTTTTTACTAAATTGAAAGGATGATTCAATTTCAAACATAAAACATGTGATCCAATTCAATTTAGATCTATAGCTAGATCCACATGTTTTTAAACAAATAATGAGGATTAAATTAATAACATCAAAATTTCATAAAAAACTGGATTTGACATTCCATCTACATGATGATAGATCTGAAACATTAAAAATGCAATTTATGATGGATCTTGTGGTGCCCAGGGTTTTAAAATACCATAAATGAAAATAATTTCACAAAATCTAAGAAGTACAAAGCCTGGGATCCCAGATAAAGATGTGAACAAAAAATGACTGAGTTTTTTTTTTTTAAATAATAATGATAATGATAATGACAATAAATCATTCATTCCAAAAAAAATAAACCACCTAGTCCCTTAAATACCGATGTCATTTAATAAACATGAATAAAAACTTGGCCCATGTCTGGACCCCAAAAACATAATCATAATGTCAAAAACATATCCTAAGGTCTATCATCACAATCCATGTACCATCTATGTAAAAGTAAATATCTCCCACAAACAGGCTACATTTACCATGAGTTCATAATAAATAAAAGTTTAAATTAAAAAAAAAAATGATTAAGTGAGACATCTACTAGTCCTCATCTCAAGTATGCTAGCTCACTCCTCAACGTTCACTTTCCCTTGAGGATTTGAAAATTTTCATAGGTTGAGTATTTCTACAAAAACCCATTAAATAAATTTGAATAGCTCAAAATGTGCAACCATCATCATATTATTTGAAATCAAATTTGGAACTATGACTTCTTACCTAAGTCATTCTCTTACTGCATAAAATCATGCATATAAAAAAATTCTTCTCAACATCATATAAATCAATCACATCATCAACATATACGTTAAGTGTTCAATTTTGGCCAAAATATCCCTAGTTTAGTATTTAATTAGATCATCTAACTCATCAATTTGATGATTTTTAGATAAAATATGAATTTTAGCTCAAATTAACCATCCAACCGTATTTTGTCAAATTTAACTGTCAGATGATCATTAGAATCAATCAGATGCTTAATGTAAGATTAGATGACTCTAATCTAGTATTATATTTTACAGATCAAATAGATCATGGTTTGGATGGCTAATTAAAGGTGCAAACTATCCAAGGGAGCATTGAAAGAGCCATATCACTCGCAAAGCAAAATTGGATGGTTTCCCAAAAGAAAGTTAGTTCTAATAAAGGAAAAGGAGATCATAGATAAGATTTGGAATGAAGAGGCCTAATTCAAAGGGATTGAAGAGAAAACTAAATCCTTACCATATAGAAAGGATAAGGAAAGTGAGGGAGAATAGAATTAGAAGGGGGAATGCTATATAAGAGGGAATTGGTAGTAGCCCGAGAGAGGTTGATTTAGTTTCATTTGTCTTTCCCTTGCTTTCCTTGCACTCTTTTCATTGTTTTTTCTGTTTCCCTAGTCCGTCTGTTCGTTCGTCGTGTTTGTTACCTTTTGTCGTCGTTCCTTTCCCTTACTTGCATCTCTCTCTTCATTGTTTTTTAGTTTTATCGTCGTTCTTTGTCTCTCATGCACCCGACCTTTTTTTTTTTTTTTTCTCAGTTTCCAACAGGAAACCGAGTTCCAATTTCCCTCTTATTCACTCGCCTGCACCCAAGCGGGCCTTTGCTTCATCACATCGGTCTATCTTCACCGTCCACAACCACCAAGCATCACCTCTGCCAGCCTGACACCCATAACCCAGCCCGACACCACACTTCTCCCACATCTACTCCGGCTTCTTCACCTCCAGCTTTTTCTTACCCCTTCTCGATTTCCAACAGGAAACCGAATCTAGTCCTACATCCTCTGTTCTCCATCTGTTTCACCAACCCCATCTCCCCGTCATCTCTCCACTTCCCTGCTCCACTTCCTCACTATGCCAGTCCCTTTGTTCGCACCTCTCCTTCTCTGTCCAGTCTGGCCCAGCACCATATTCTCCCTCTGCCTAGACTGGCATCGCACAGCCCGGTGGGCTGGATCCTTCGTCACCAGCCTTTGCTAGTCGACACACATACTTGGATGGCCACACTACACCAGACGCTACTTCCACTCATAACTGGTCATCATTCCCCTTCATTGTCATCGACAGCATCGTCTCCACCGGCGGCGCCCAGCACGATTAATCCGGTCTCTGACTTCTCCATCTTCTTTGGCAATCATCGTCTTCTTTGAGTTGAATTTCAGTTTATGGGAAAAAGATGGAAGTTTTGGGAAAAATTCCATTTTTTCCCTTAATATAATAATTTTAATTACATTTTAGTCATGTTACTACTCTTATCTGCATTCTATTTTAATCAGATAAACTATTCTACTTTAATCATAGGATATCTTCAATTTCTCATCTGTTTCAATTTTGATTTTTAATTAACTTTTAGATCTAGTTTCTAAGACATTCTATAGCTTGTTTATTGCTCTTGCTCTTCAATATGAGATTCAAAAATCAGATCAGAGCCATTAAAACCCAAAACCTTTATCTAGAATAGATCTTTACAATTTTTGTGAATCTGCTTAATCCATCTAGTAGATCATTAATCAGAAGCACCAAGAAAATATTGATGAAGGCTAATCGAATCCAAGAAGACCATATTTGAAGTAATTAACAATAATTAGTCTAAGGAAGTGGAATTTCTTTTTTCTTAGTTAAATTTTTGTATTTTTGAATTGGATCTTAGTAATTTTCATTGATTAAATATATCTTAAGTTTGATTACACTTTCAATTAATTTTTGTCATTTAATTTTAAATTTTGAACAATTATATTTTATTAAAACTCCAATTTCTTAAAGCAAGTCCCTATGGGATTGACCCGTACTTGCATATACTATACTATAATAGCCTGTGCGCTTGCAGTAAAACAATCAATATACATATCTCACATCACCAAATCAATATATGAAATAGAATAAAACATGTACTTATACGTATTGTGGTAATACTCATACCAATAAGTCATCATTCATATAATATGGATCTAAATCATACTGCAAACTCGTAGGGTAAAAGCACTGGATCATACTTTGGGTCCATACATAATATCATCTCTGATGTCATAAATCTAATGACATGTCATGTTCATGACCAGATCACTGCATTGTGTGCTTTCCAATATCTTGGAAAGACTTTGACAACATCTCCACAAAACTTATGGCTATTCTGAAAGGGCATTATAAGTTGCCAATTGTAGTCAAACTATCAGTCGAGAATATACCCGCTTTTGGGGCGGTGTATATCATGCCACCCTTAGGTGGTTGGAGGTCGGGTGGCCAAACATTTACAAACCATCAGCATTGGTTGCATTAGGCCCTTAGCCTATCTCAATACTTAGGGTACTCACCCCTCATGGTAATCACAATGATATCTCAAATCACAAAAATTATATGTATACATATGTCAAAATAGTGAATAATATTACATCTCAAAATGATTAGATGACACTCATTGTCATAGTCATAAGTGGTACACTCTTTAGGGTTTCATATTCAAACAGATCAAAACATAATTAAATGTATAATACTATTCATTTTTTGGTCAAATCAACATATTTTATTCTCAAGCTATCTTGATCCATACATTAATTTCACACTTGATCTTGATCCATATCAATTCATGATTTCTACAATTGATCTTCTCAAATTCAAGTCATAAACCTAGACTTAGCTAGATCTTCAAAATGTTCTTATCAAGTTCTAACCTAAATCTTACTATCAAGTTTCAAGAATCATGTTCTTTCTATCTGCCACATGATCTAATGGTCAAGATCGTTTCTTGATTTGATCGTTGATCATACTTCCAATCTAAGTGTCTAAAATATTTATTATGTATTACATAGTCAAATTATGATCAATTCCTCCAATCTAATCTCAGATCAGATGTGATTCAACCTTTGGATTTTGTTTAACCGCATTAGATCACCTTGGATTAACGACTTATCTTAAGGCCTTTAAAAACCCTAGATTTTTATTAATTTTCAGAAATTGGAACATGGTTCTCATAGTATACATATAAAAGAAGAATATAATCACAGGACTTTTTGATCATCCTATGATCAAGCCATCAATTAACTGGCTGATCCAGTTATGTTCCCTTCACACCTTATTTTTTACCATTAAATACTGATTTAAGCTTGGACCAATCAGATAGTGTGAATTCATGATTGATCCATCCATGATTGCATCAATGATCAGATGATAAGTATAGATCAATCCCAGCAGTTGAACCTCTAGATTATACCCTTTTAGATCTAGCCTTGATTTCAATAATTTTCCACATGTAAATTCAATGATCATGCATAAAAAATGTTTTAGTGAGTAGAGGATCAACCAAACCTTGATCCGGTCATCCAATAATGAGTGATTTGGATCATTTGATTGCAATCGATCTATGCCATGAAGCTTCATCTTCGTATTGTTAGAATTGAAGTCATATTGGGTCAACTCAAACCATGGTTCTCCACAATTTGATCTGTCTAAGATCAATCTTTAATCGGCATTCATCAACGGTTGATCTGATCAGGCCATTGATTATTATCGATGAATGGTGCGATGGATCCAGTTGAGCTGTATTATTTTTCCTTGACTTGAATCAGAATTGAATTTCATCATCTATCAATTTATTATCATACAATTGCAATTCTAAAATCAAACAAGCCATGAAAAGTAGATCTCATAGAGTAAACTCACATGATCATCAAAGTTTAAAAACATGCTTCAAATATGCTAAAAAATTGCCATTTCTAAGTATAGATCATGGATACATTGCATCACCATCCAAAATGCCAAAAAATAAAGTTTTCTTGTTCTAAAAACTAGGGATGAATAAGTAGATTCACCTACCTATTTGATGTATAGCATGATCTCCTGCTAGCTTTTCCCTCACTTCCATCATTTAACATGATCAATGCCTTAATCTATTTTCTAATGGTCAAATGGGGAGTGCTTATCACTCATTTCTCCCACTTTGTCTTTCTCTCTCTTTTCCTCTCTTTCCTTTCTCTCTTTATTCTCCACATGAATCTCCTCTATCCCATGCCCAAGATATCCCTTATGGTTGACATCTTTGCTAAGTTTCCCACTTAAATAGAATTTCTTTCCTTCCTATCACTTTGGATTCTATCCTTATCTCTTTGATATTTCCTTATAGATTTCTCTCTAATTAATTATCTTATTTTATCTAATATATAAATTCATTGGGTCCCACCGAACCAAGATATTCTGTAGACTGGGTGTCCCATTTAGAGTAATCAAATAGGCCCACATCGCATAATTATCAAAAATTCTTTTTTCATTAAAAAGAGCTGCCATTATCAATTTCGTAACTTATTTTAGTCATACCTTTCTCTCTAGATGTTGAATTTTGATGATCTTATAGTTGTTTGATTTGTATTTTTGTGCTCTTTCCATTGGCATAGGTTTCTAGATCAGATTCCCAAAATCTTGAGACTATACATTTGGACCATCAGACCATTGGGACATTGCAAATATGTAACATTAAAAAAAGAAAAAAGAAAAAAAAGATACATTTGAAACCAGTTGCTTCATCTAAAATGTTATGCAATTAATCTTAATCTAGAATAAATGGCTTTTCAATGGTAGATTTGAAATGTTGATCCTAAATGAATGCCAAGTCATAAATGTGGAAGCTCATTTCACCTATAAATACCACCCTAAACTAGACCAAATCTACATCCTATTCTCTCATTCTATTTTAAATACATCTAGTGCTAACAAGCCTAGTCTCTCTTTCTCATTGTTATGCAATTAATCTGAATCTAGAATAAATGGCTTTTCAATGGTAGATTTGAAATGTTGATCCTAAATGAATGCCAAGTCATGAATGTGGAAGCTCATTTCACCTATATATACCACCCTAAACTAGACCAAATCTACATCCTATTCTCCCATTCTATTTTAAATACATCTAGTACTAATAAGCCTAGTCTCTCTTTCTCTCTTGCATTCTAGATCTATGTCCTAGAACAAAACATGTTCTAGAGCTTAGAATAACAAGAAGAGAAGGTTAGGTATGGGTTGGATTGGAAAGAAAAATCAAGATCGTCTCTACGAATTGTGGTCACAAATAAGTATACTATCATGTATACACACTACCACAGCTATGGGTTTATAAGACGGTTAAAAATGGCTATAAAAGATGGTTAAAAAACTATCTTATACCTGGCCATCTTATAAAATGAAAACCCAGATAAGATGGTTTTGTGAACTATCTTATATTAAAGATATTATAAGATTGGTTTGAATAACCATCTTATATATCTTAACTTATATAAGACAGTTCCCAAAAAACCATCTTATTAGGATCAATCTATAGATTTATTATCTCCAATATTGTCGTCAAAATCTTTTGACGACTTGGTTGAATTCATTTCCCTATCACATAATATGTCACTTGTATGCATCTCCGGATTTGTTCCATAGTACTCAAGTAGTTATTATTTGATAGCTCTTCACTCTTTATAAGACTTCAATTAAGGTATTGAGCTATACCTTTGTGATCTAGTATGAGTCACTATTATCCCCTAGTATCATCTTGCATTCTCATCGCTCTTATTATTATCAAAATCATCTCAAAGTCTGTCTTTTAAATCCCTTATACTTATCTCATATCCCTTGATACTCTTTATGATGGAAAGATATCCACCTAGGTTCTTCAATTTTCTCACCTTTGATGAGATTACTTTATTGCAGATCAACTCTATCTTTTAGCAAGTCCTTTAATCATCTTCATTCATTCATTCATTCTCATCATCCATATATGATTTTTCATATTTGCACCTTACAATAATCCTTATATGAGATTTCATCTTTGCATCACTGCACAATAATTCTTATTTCCTATAATTTTGATAGGATTCAAGCAATCCAATATCTAAATATTTGCTAGGACTATCTCCTTCTCCACCTATGTGTTTATGGTGAAATGTCATGAGTCATTAATATTATAATCCTCGAATAGAAGTAGTCATCTATACTACCCCTATTTATACTACTTATCCTTGATTTTCTTTATTGTCTATGACCTTTGGACATGCTGGACTGGCTGTGAAAGGATAAAAGCTGGGCTCTGATACCAACTGTGACGACCCGGGTTTTTCTCATGCATTTTTTGATGAAAAATCTAAATTCCTAAGGTGGGATCCCGATTTGAAAAACAATGCAATGCAGCGAAAAAATCTTTTGATTGGAATTCATTTTGAAAACCCCAAGTGTCATTTGTTTTCACAACAACTAAGGTAGTTTTTGAACAGCTTTAGAAATCACAAATGCTTTTTCCCCAGGTCTATCCAGTCACAATGCACAGCCCAACTGTAACTAAGTACAAACACATGTCCAAAGGGTTGAGAGTTTACTCACATGTGTATTTGTTTCCTTTTGGATTCACTTGCTCATAGCACTAACATAGATGTCCTCTTTTTGTGAGTGAAGTCATCTCCGAACCATGATATATACGGACGTATCCTGTCCTTGAGTACTTGCCGATGTCTGAAAAATGTTAAGGATTGGGTGAGTATATAATATACTCAGTAGGAGTCTATCACTATTAGTTTTATAATGCATGCGATCTTTAAAATCATGTGCTCATAAAAACATATGCATGTTGTACGAATAATCACGTTCAATATCGATATTAAAAGCCACTATCAAACCGAAATACTGACGACTTAAAGAAATATCATAATCCAAGTCGAAAGTATCATACATCATAATCATAAAAATATGTCATAACATCATGATATGCATCAGATGCTTCATGGAATCCAACTCATGGATATCTATCATGGTATGGTCGACCAATCGTATATCATGCCATATGCAATGCACATAAATCCACGAAACCATAGGGTCCCACTATGCCCACGACCTCACCGCCGTGTGGTCCCCGGGTACCTAGGGACACAGGATCATATACCTCCACGGGGCATATGACACTTCGACCCAGTGCCGTGACACCAGTGGTAGCTCCCTATACCACATGCAGTCGAAGCAGGGACATGCCCTTTTTGGGCGTGGTACCCATCCACCTAATAGTGGTAGAGGCTGGGTGGCCAACCCACACCCCTCGGCATAGCACCCACGAGCTTATAAGCCCAAATCATGTACGATCAAATAAGCCAAAAACCTCTGTTCAAAACCAGTCCTCTTTGGGTCCCTCACAACTGCCTGGCCCTCACAACTGCCTATCCAGCATCTTTTGGGCACTCCAACATCTTTTGGTAACCCTCAAGGACATGCAATCTTTGCAAGTACTTAAATCATGCAATGTGTGCA
The DNA here is from genome assembly GCA_035236585.1 of Warburgia ugandensis. NCBI lineage: Eukaryota > Viridiplantae > Streptophyta > Magnoliopsida > Canellales > Canellaceae > Warburgia > Warburgia ugandensis. The sequence goes on from CP141128.1 coordinate 59,170,462, forward strand.
CTTGTTTACAAAACATATGTGTGCATAATGTATATGCAATCTTTTACGAAACATGTCTATGTACAAAACGTTTATCATATGCATGCTGAATCAAGTCATGCTAAACAAGTCATATGCTTATAACATATGTTCTCAAAACAATAATAGATATTTTAAAAGAATCTAATAGTGATAGAGCACCTACCTGACTAGGTCGCGTTAACCCCTTTGTCCTCGTACGCTCCTGAACATGGTTTGGGGACTCAAGGTTAGTTTAACCTATCTTTGATGGGTTTAGAGTAGTTGGGTCTTATTACTTAGGCATTAGGGGTCCATCCCTATGCCTATGGGTGTCCTAAGGTCCTAATTGGGCCTTGGTATCCTCAGTTTTCCAAAGTTCTAGTGGCCACGCTCCACCATCCTATTCTAAGGGTCATGCCCTACTTTTATTGGGCCTTGATCAGGGATTTTATGCTTTGAATGTGTCCGCATCGTCGATACGGACACAACGCCTTTTGCGGCGCCTCAATCAAAGCTCTAGATCTCAAGTTATAAGCGTTTTAATATTGTATGTACATAGAGTCTTAAAGACAAAAAGGGAGGAATGCTAGGGCGCTGCGCGTCAGCGTCATGCACCCTGGCTTCCTTAACCACCAAAAAATGACGCTTCGCTAGTGAGCTGCGCTCGCCTCAGCGGGCGTGTCTGTAGATACGCGAGACTTTCTCAGGCGTCTTCCTCTTTAGACGCGTTTGACGCGTCTCATCTGGAGCGGGCCGTCTCCGTTGTTGGGGGACCAGGGCGTCCTTGGGATGCCCTGGTTTCTCCCTGAGGAACCAGTGCGGCCCTAGGGACGTCCCAGGGTCCTTGGTGACTCCCTAGAGACCTATTCCCCATGAATTTTTATGCAAAAACCTAGGGAAACCGAGCTTAGGATTGTGGGTGAGATGGGTTTGGGGATTTTTTGTGCGTACCTGCTTCGTGGCTGGTTTTCTCTCCACGTTTTCTCCTCTAGGTCGCTGCTCCTCAACGGGTTTTCTCCCATATTTTGGGCTGCCATTAGAGGCACCCAAGAGCTCTATTTATAGAGCTTTTAAAGAGGGTTCTAGAGGGTTTCTAACTGCCTTTGAATGGCGGTGGGGAATCCTCTGGAAAGACGGTGGTTTCTTCTTGAAACACCACCGTTCCAGAAACCTCTAGGAGGTTGAACACGACGGGGTGCCCGTATCAAAACGGGCACCTGTGTTTTTTCAAGTTAAGTCGTTTTGTGAAATTTACAATTTTGCCCCTGAACTTCAAAGGGCCATATCTGGCTCATTTTAACTCCGTTTTGGGTGATTTTGGTCTCGTTGGATTCCTTTTTCTGAGACGCATCTAATGGAACCACTTTTAGGACCAAATTCCTGGGTTTAGTTAAGGTGACTAGTGAAATGACCAAAATGCCCTTATCTTTAAAACTGAACTTTTCATGGGATTTTAATATCTCAAAAGTTGGGGTCATTACATAAAGAAACACAAAATGAGCATCATATACAGTATAAAATGCATGATAAAAATGCATATTCAAGCAACATTTTACATGCCTTGTTGAATGAAAAATCAAACTCTAAACATTGGTCTTCTTAAACTCAACGAGGCTATATAGAATGATCATAATCAAGCATAAGCAAGCATTAAAGAAGCATAAAATTAGCATCATATACAGTAAAAAATGCATGGTAAAAATACATATTCAAGTAACATTTTGCATACTTTGTTGAATGAAACATCAAAATCTAAGACATAGGTATTCTTAAACTCAAATGAGGCTGTCTAGAATGATCAATTTCAAGCATTAAAGTAGCAAAATCAGCAATATATATATATATATATATAGTGAAAAATGCATGGTAAAAAAGCATATTCAAGCAACATTTTGCATGCCTTGTTGAAAAAACATCAAAATTTAAGACATGGGTCTTCCTAAAAACAATGGAGGCTATCTAGAATAATCAATTCCAAGCATTTAAAATCATTAAAGAAGCATAAAACTAGCATCATATATAGTAAAAAATGCGTGGTAAAAAAGCATATTCGAGCAACATTTTGCATGCCTTATTAAATGAAACATCAAAGTTTAAAACATGGGTCTTCTTAAACTCAATGAAGGCTATTTAGAATGATCATAATCAAGCATAAGCAAGAACTAAAGAAGAACAAAATCAAGAAATGAGAGAGATCCAACCTATGAGAGAAAACTAATCCTCTTTCTTCTTCTTTTCCTTCTTCTTCTTCTCCTCCTCAAGGGTTTTAGGGATTTGGGTTTAAAAAATTCGAATGGGGGAAAGGGGTGGGGGGGCACGATTTCTCTCCTCTCCTCTCTTGTTCTTCTTCCCTCTCTCTCCTTCTCTCTCCTCCTCCTCTTCTTCTCCTTGAGGGTTTTGGAGTGAAAAAATTGAATGGGGGAGAGGGGGCGGGGGTGTGATTTCTCTCCTCTCCTCTCTCCTTCTTCTTCTTCTTAAGGGTTTTGGGGATTTGAGGTTTGAAAATTTTGAATGGGGGAGGGGCAGGAGGTGAGGGGGGCTGTATTTCAAGGGAATATAGGATGGTTTTAAAAAGTATCCTATATTCATGTGAATAAAGGATAGTTATAAATATAGGACAGTTACTTAAAAAATATCCTATATTTTAATAATTATATAAGAGGGTTTTAAAGAACCATCCTATATTATTGGTCACTTTGCCTGGGAAACATTTTCCCACCTAATTTTTTGTTTGAATATTAAAAGACGGTTTATTAATAATTGTCTTATATTAATTAAAGTAGTTTTATAAATTACCTGAACCCTTAAAATTTTTAAAAACTTTGTAGTGCATAGGTTACCCTATGATTTATTTAATTCATGTTTAACTAATGTTTGGCGTGACACATGATGTGTAAACTTCAATTAATTAATTAAATCATTTTTCATACATCACATGATATAAACACGTGCACTTTTATTTGTCCCCTCATATACAATCAAATTCCACCCAAGCACCATCCTCACCAGCATCATGCACATAATCAATCTCACTCTCCCCTATTAGATCAATTGATGGCATCGTTGTAGTGATTGAAGGGTAATCAATTACTATGTCACCTAGGTCATCTTCATTATAGAAGTCCCTTGGAGAGGTTGATAAAATAGTTGACCTTCTCATATCATGTCCATGTACATAAAATACCTATATTCCAACTAATGTCAAGCTGAGGGCATTGGTTCTTATGCAATCTTTGTTGTGTTTCACTGAATCGCACTTAAACACAACCACCGTTCTACATGTATAGTCCAGGTCCCATATTGTGACACTCGGGCTTTTCAAATGCCTGTTTAAGAATTATTTTTGAAAGGCAAGATCCCTATTTGAAAATTTCTTTTAGAAAACAAATAGTGGAAACATTTTTCTTTGAAAAGACCTTTCAAAAAATCCCGAGTGTCATAAGACTAATCAAAATACATTCATGAGTTCTAAAATCAAACATTTTTATTATCAAATATGACAAGTCAAAAATTATCATTTCCCAAAAATCTATCCAGTTACAACCCATAATCTAATATGCATTAAACATATTTATACATGTCTAACTATTTATCACAGTTATAGAACTACTCAGTCATTGCACAACATTTATAAAATGTACAGATCATACATGCATTGTCTATACTCTCTCCAATTATTTCGCATGCCTGATTTCAACACTCTTGCATTTCCCTTTTCGTGTTTATCTAAAGAGTTGGTGGGGTGAGTATAGGAGAATATACTCAATAGGTAAAACTAAGTTCACAAATATAAGTAAATGCAAATTCACATCCATGCACTCATGCACATAGTGAAATAACCTCGGGTATGGTTCCTAAGGTTTGTCACTATAATTTTGCAATATAATATTTGCCTACCTTTCAAACATTCCATCTAAGGTTTCAAGTCATCAAGTGCAATACAAGTATAAGAATAATATGATATGTCGACATCAATAGAGTATCCAGAAAACCAGTGCACAAAATAGATGATAAATTAGTTAAGCACTAAAATCTCAATTTAAATAATCTATAGGAAAGTCCTCATGAATTTATGTCAAACATATCAGTTCTCAACATGCAAATATGAATATATCAAATCTCAAATCATACAAGGCATCATCATGCCTAGTGGCTAGGGTATTCGTGACCCTATCACATGCGTGCTGCATAAAATTCAATCTGCTGCAACTGCTCTATAATGGGATATTGCAACACTGCAACAACTACCCAATTCTGGGACACTGTAGCAAAAGAATACATGGATCACTATGTTGTGGCAACTGTCCAATAGTGGGACATCGCATGCTTAAAAGCTGACAACAACTGTGTCAGACTTATCACCGTCTCACATGGGAGGAGAACGGATCATGCAGTGTAGTCTTCCCATGATGCCACACTCAAAAGTTAGCCACTTGGGCTTGGTGTCAAAATATCAACCATCGGAAGGTGGGTGGCCATCCCTATAACCCTCCTATCATAGTGTCCACCAAGCGAAAGTGCCTGTTTAAAACAAATCCTCAGCAAATCCATGCATGAAAATCTAGGTACCATTGTACCCTTAGTGAAATATTAGTCACTGATCACATAATTAGATCCTGATCATGTTTTTTAAAAATACATATTTTCCATTGAAATGCCAATGGATGCCAAATATAAATGATGCATGAGATTTAATTAGGACAATTACCCATAATGTGCTTTTTATGCTTTCTAATGTAATAATAAAATCCTTATATTTTTAATGAAAATTCAACAAGGCTTTCCTTGTTTATAGGGCAATGCACAATTAACGTATGTGATGCATATCACCTGATAATCATAATTTCATATTTATATGAAAATGGAGACTTTGTCTCCTGACAATTTCATCCACGGATAATTCAAAAGTTTTCATATAATTCAAGTCATGAGGATGCTATTTTTGAATCCCAAGGATAATAATGAACTACAATTATATATAGTAATTACATGTATGTAACAAAACAATGCATAAGTGAAATAAATATGAAAACTTAGCAATCATAGAATTTATCCACCTCAAACTGATGATTCAAATTCACTATAATTAATTACCAGTCAATTTGGATGTTGTTTGACAAATTAGAAAATGAGGATTAGGTCTTCTATCATCAATTTCAAATCAACCTAAGAAATATGAAACAAATATCATAATTTAGCCTCTTGATCATGGATTCATACATTAATATTCTAATTTAAACAGTCAGATTGTCCCTGATCTACCATTTAACTCAGATCCAATATTTTTGAGTGTTGGGGAGTTTAATTTCATACATCAATCAATCAGATATGATGTTCTAGGCCTAATTTACATAGATCTAAGCGTTGAAATGATCAAATCTACAAAGTAATGGTCTGATCAACATTTGTACATTTAATAAGCTTTTCACTTATTATTTTCAATCTAAATTGTCCTTAACATTTGATTCACATTATCTGATTCATAGATCTATTGTCTGATCATGTTTTCAACAGTCAGATTTGTAGATCAATGCTACTCCTGACTATGTTTATATCAAAATTTCAACTGTCAAATGATATTTGATCAAACTTTCATTGACATAGATGTGAAATTCACTTAGTAAGGATTCCATCCATATAATTTTTCCCAATTTTACCTTGTTGGAAATTGGTTGCCAGTGCTAGAAATCAGTCACCATCGCTGGAGAAGGCGACCAAAAAATGGTTGTCGTTGGTGACTGCTATAGTACTAAAAAGTGATTTTTTTTTTTTTTATAAATAAAAATGTGGGTTTTGTAGATCTTGTCTTTTCCTTCACTTTTGTGAAATTTGGAGTGATTACATCACCATTTAGTATAAAAAATAAGGGAAAAACAGATGGAAACCCTGGCTAGTTTTTTCGTCGTTGTTGGCAAGGGAGAGATAGAGTGAGAGAGAAGAGGGGAAAGAAAGGGAAGTAGATGGGCATGGTGGAGTTCTTATTTGTGCTGGTGATAGTCACTGGTGGGGGGAAAAACAGTGTTGACGATGAGGGGAAAGGGGGACACCTAGAGAGAAAAGCTCAATGTGAGAGGGAGAGCGATGAGAGAGATATGGAGGGAGAGAGATGGGAGAGGAGAAATTGGGGGAAGAGGGGAGCAATGGTGCATCCTTGGTTGGCTCCTTCCGTGCGTGATAGTAGTCAAGGTTGAGCTCCCTCTGGTTCGTTGTTGCATGGGGCCCATCCATTAAGAGGGGGGTGCCATTATAATTTTGGCCCCCTTTATAATTTAGTAAAATTTTTAGTTCTCTCACCTCCGAACTATGTTTTGCATAAAATTAGTGTTGTTGGAAAGCTCTCATTGTGTACATTCTGATTTTTGAGGTTTCAAAGTCAAATTCAGAAGAAAAATTCCATTTTTACACTCCAACTCCCCTTTTAATTATAACATAAATGTAGGGTTGTTACACATATCTCGCGTATAACTCCCGTAATAAGTATTGTTAGATACAATTGCGTTGTTGTTCTTTGAACTTGAAAAGAAAGTGGCTTTAACAACTAAGCTAACATCACTAACTTGTTTTGCTCTTAACTTACCATAGTCTTTTATGTGAAAGTGATAACCATTGATGGCATATCCATCAGACTTTATTACTTCTAGTTGAGGTCTCATTACCATCCTACCCAAGCATTCAAAAATACTTTGACCTGGAACATCTCGTTAATCTAAAATCTGTATGTAATAATATATTAATTAATGTATAATGCATACACTATATATATTATACAAATTAATTAATTAATTCATCATAGAGCACTATTTAATCTAATTAAATACCTTCTCATGAAGCCAAGTCGTGAAGGAACTGCAATGCTCATCTTGCATCCACTTCTCTTTTTGTGCATCTTTTGGGATGCCTCTCTTTTAGGAAGTCCATGTGCATACTACACAATGATTAGGGATGAATTATATAACATGCCTGATGTTTAACTTCGGCAACATTAATGACTCAATTAATTAATGTTAAAGAAATAAGCAAAGAGAAACTTAATTATGTACTCAATGTATGGTTGAACTTCATCAATATTAATATTCCACTAGACGTAACGGTGTGCCTGCTCCCATTCCTTACAATCAACGGTTGACACACAACCATTGGATAGAGGTTCATCAACTCTTGGATCAATTAACACACTTGAATCTTTCTTTCTTGTTATTCCAACAACATCCACTCCTGATAAATACTCAGTAAAAACTCAACCACTTCTACTACAATGTAACATTCGGCAATACACCCCTCTGGCTTATTATGATTTTGTACATACCCTTTTAATACCTTCATATATGTTTCAAGTCGGTACATCTACTACAAATAAATAGGTCCACACAACCTAACCTCATCAATGAGGTGCACTATTAAGTGTACCATGATATTGAAGAAGGATGGTGGAAAGATTTTATCAAGCTTACATAAGGTTGTCACTAAATGTTCTTAGATTTCTTATAATTTAGAAGTACCTTCTTACACAAACCATTAAAGAAGTAGCATAATTTAGTAATAGATCCTCTAACTTTATCTCACAGCACTAAACATATTGGTATGGGCAGAAGTTGTTGCATCAATGCATGACAATCATGAGACTTTATCCCAGCAGCTTCAGCTCTTCCATGGAGACAATGTTTCTAAAGTTAGAAGAGTACCCATATGGAACTTTGATATCTTACAGGGTTTTACATACTATTCTTTTCTCCTCTCTATTAGGCATATACTTTGCTTTAGGAAAGTATGTTCCTCGGCTGCCCCTATCTTGTGGATGCAACCTTCTCTGCAAACCCATTGTCATGAGATCCATTTGGGTGGCAAGTCCATCTTTTGTTTCTCCTGGCATGTTGAGTAAGGTACTCGTCAAGCTTTCACAGACATTCTTCTTAATGTGTATGCCATCAAGCACAAGCCGCATGTGTAGGGATTTCTAATATCCAAGTTCAAATAATATTGACTTCTTCTTCCAATAGCTTCTAGAGTTGCTTTCATTTGTATGCAAAGTTGCCTTCTTATTCTTCCCCCATGATACATTAAGGTTCTCAACTTGTTTCAATACTTGTCATCTAGTCATCCTCTTTGGAGCCCTCCTAGTCTCCACACTACCATCAAATTCTCCCTTTTTAAAATGGTATGGATGGTTTCTTTGCAACCATTTTTTGTGACCTAGTAATGCCGTCTTCCTACCATGCTAAAGTCGTATGGTGCAAGTTTGGTCACTACAAATAGGACATGCATTGTATCTCTTCACTGTGCATCTAGCCAAATTACCGTATGCAGGAAAGTCACTTATTTTCCATAGTGGTATAGCCTTAAGGGTGAATTTGTCTTTCTGTAATGCCTAAGCAATTTACACCGTTTTTAACGAAAATTGGACATTTTATGGGAAATGGACTGTGTTGAATGTTTGATTTTATTTAAAATAGTAAACAAAGGAATTTGTGAGGAAACTTAGTACCATTAGATTCTACTCGAAAAATGGAATCCAACGCCTCAAAAATCACCCAAAACGAAGTTCGTATGAAGAAGTTACAGCCACTTAAAGATAGAGGTATTTCTGAAAATTAAACAGAAAAACGAAAAATCGAAAAAGGACGAAAAACGCAGGGGCCCGTTTTGATAACGACACCCCCTGTCGTCTTCAACCTCAAGAACCCTCCAGAAACCCTCGATCCCGATTTTTCTAGAGGATTCTGCCACCGCCAAGGGCGGCACCGCCATTGGCAGCACTGTCATAGAAGGGCTATAAAATGCCCCATCTTCCCCCTCCAAAAACACGAGTTTTCCAGCAACTTTTGGACTAGGGTTTCTGGAAAAAATCAGAAACCCGTCCCTCTGCGTTTTCTAGCAACGGCCAGGCCCAAGTCAGGCCGGCCACTGCCATTTTCCCCATGACCCTCTCTTTTTCCGGCATTGCTCGACATGGGGTTTTGCTCTTCACGATTTTCAGCTACGGAGGGTTTCCAGAACCGGAACAGAGGTCCACCACCGGCAATAAGGCGTCCCTAGGCTGCCCAGGTAAGACGTCCTTACCTCCTTCTCTGGTTCCTACACCTTTCAGGCTAGATCCATGCTGGATCTAGTGTTTCCCAGCAGTTTCCTGGCCGAAAAACATTCTAAGCTGGCTTGGGCCGGCCTTGCACGAACCAGGCGTCCCAAGGATGCCATGCTGCACGTTGCGCCTAGGACTGGGTCCCTGGCACGGGTTCCAGGTGTACGACAGTGCGTACATTGTCCCAGGAGCAGCCGTTGGGTGCGCACGTGACATAGGGCACGGGTCCTGGCTTGACCAGGGTGCACGGGGTGCCCTGGGAGCTGAGACACGCCATGCTACAAGGTGCGTCCGTGCGATGATGCGCTTCATAGCGCGTCACTTGAGCATGCATGTGCACGTGCAAGATGCGGTCCCTAGCACGACCTTTGGGTGCGCACGCACGTAAGGCGGTCGCTGTTCAACCAGGATACATGGGTGTCCTGGGAACTGGGGCACGCGGGCCTAATGAGACTTTAAAGTTAGGATTAGAGGATAAATTACAGAGTTTAACTATGGGAAAGTAGATCCACACCATAGGATCTAGCTTGACGAATGAATTAGGCAAGGACTATGGACCCAATAGGTAGATCTAGCGATCTAATCTCAAGCATGGACATTGAATTCAATTACAATCACCACCTGCCCAAGTTCAAACTCGATGAATTCTTCTATTCCCTTCGCATATTCCCTTGATGATCTTTCTGCATGCATTCAAGCATATTTGTCCATTTTATCCAAAAGTGTGAAGAATTTCTAGACATGGAAAGATTATAATAACAATAGGTTTGGCATTTATACAAATACTTAGTGTGCGTATAAAATGTACATAGTTAACATATATATATATATTTAAAAAAATATTAAAGGAGTCAACATTGAAGTGTAGCTAGGATTTGAAAATGTAAGAATGAAGCAACAACATGACTAATCCATTCACACAAATGTTCAGACTAATCCATATATATATATATAAATTGATTACAAAAATGCAAGAAGAAAAAGAAAAGGAATTTTATAGGCATAAATATAAAAAAGTAAACAAAATGAAAAAGTTACAAGAATGAATACTAACCAAACAATATCAACTGAGGAAATACAAGTTTGGGACAAAGTGCATGTAAATCCAACCCTTCTTGTTTTCATTGAAGAAGCTGAGAGTCAATTGAACTTCATCTTATAAGATATAAAAATATAAGACAACTTTTATAACCCGTCTAATATTGTTAGTAATATAGGACGGTTTTCCAAAACCATCTTATATAAATTTATATAAGACGGTTTTGGCTAACTGTTTTATATTCTTTTAAAAATATAGGATGGTTCTTAAGAACTGTCTTATATTCAACTAATCATATAAGACAGTTTTCCATAATTGTCTTATATAAATTTATATAAGATGGTTATGTTAAAACTGTCTTATATGTTTATCGTATATAAGATGGGTAATCATAACCTTCTCATATTAATTTTATATAAGACAGTTGTGTTAAAACTATCTTATATTTGCTGTATTATAAATACCAAATTTTAGTAGTGACATGTTCAAATTAAGTATAACAATTCATGATTTGTGCTACAAAGTTCGATTCTCATTATATGATTCAAACTGAGAATTTTACTTACTAGATGGACATCTATAGTTGAGGGCTAATCACGTTTTCTAAGTGTTGAGAATATATGCAAATGACTTATTTTAATTGATTTAAAACATTCATATACACTTGATTTATAAGTACATTGTTTTATCATGTTTGGATCTACTTGGATCTTAGTTTTCTAAAACATGCAAATGTTATACTAAATCATGTTTTGAATAAAAATATGTTTTATAAAGGAATTTAAATTGTTCTAGTTTACTTTTTATAAGTCTTATAAATAATAATAGAAGAAATGCTTTTAGAAAATACGTGTTTGTCAGTAGTTTGATTTTATATGTGTTGTAAAACCATGTATTGAAGCTAGATATTTTTGGCTTCAATATAAATATTTGGAAATTTTATATTGTAATTGGAAAAGCAAGATAAGTATGGGTTCTAAATGAAAATGTTTTGCAAAATGTGGGAATTAATTGAAAAACCAAGATAAGTATAGGTTTAATATAGAATTTTTGCAAAATGTGGGATTGTATTTAATAAGTAAATTTGGTGACTTTTAAATATATACATTTTTTTAAGCTTACCATTGGATTGAAATTAAATGATTTAGTTGTCATTTCATTATCCAGTTATTTTGAAATGAGATTTTTTGGAAAAAAAGAAAGAATGTAGAGTTTAACTTGATTTCTATAGAGATTTGTATTTAACATGCTTGAAAGAGAAGTTTTCAATTAAAAATTATAGATTGAAAGAAAGTTAATTTCAAAGATTTTATGATAAGTATCGAATTTTGTTTGAATCTAGCTAGACAAAAAGTTCATACAATGTATATATTTCCCCTCTAAAAATAGATGTTATTGGGGAAGTAGAGTTCCACTATAGATGTCAATGGAAATTATTGATATGGACCTCTACTAATCTACGCATTCCATAGTGGATGACTCATCGGAGATGTACTTCAGCAAGGCCTCGATTGCAATCTATTCCAATGAGATAGTAGAGAAGTTCTAGCTAATATAAGAGTATTAAGCATTGATCATGTTGGTAGAGTGACTCTATTGAGTAGCTATCAAAGATTATATATTTAGGCCTCTATAGCTTGTTAAATAAACCTTATCTAATCAATGAGGTGATGGACTTGTTGAATCATATGTCAATGGGTACTACTAAGAGGTTGATCATGTTTGAATTTAGGAATTGAGTTTTGTTTTAAAACAAAAATTATCAATCAATATTGATTTTGAGCATTATTTTTTAATTGTTTTAATGTGTCTCATGAATTTTTTCTTTTATGATTATCAAAATTTGGAATTAAAGTTTTTATTCAAATGGTAGTTAAATGTTTGATAAGTATATTCTTATAATTATATAAATTCTTATCTATTAAAAATACTGAATCATAACACATATATTTATATATGATAAGTATAGTATATAGTGCTTCGTATACTTATGGAAAAACATGTTCACTAAAATATTGTTAAATATCTCTTATTAGAGGCGACGACACTAGAGAAAAATAAAATCGAGCTAGTGGATGAAGATGTACTAAATAATTGGAGGCTTAGACTACTTTTTTTTATTTTAGTCTTGTAAGGTATTGACCTATTTGAAAAATAATTATATTCGAATATTTTATAATAAAGTCTTATTTTTAGACCTTACTTGCTTGTTATATTTGAATTTAATGTTATATGGTATAAATAGTTTTTCTTATTATCAAACACCCTAAGAATTTATCATGCTTCTACCCTTACGTAAATAATCTACATTTTTGGGGTGTGACAAAGACACTCCACACTTTTAGAAAGTTGAGATTTGGTTTTTTGCCTATCCATAACTCTTAAGAAGTGGTTTGAAGTCTTTTATACAAAACTCTATTTAGAATGTGACACATAAGAACATAGCTTCACCATAAAAACTCTTTGACAATCCAAAACTAGTAAGCATGGAATTCACCTATTTCTACAAGTATTCTATTCTTCCTTTCAACTACTCCATTGTGTTGAGGTCTATATGGAGCACTATATTCTGAAATAATAATCGCTTCTTCACAAAATAACTAAAATTCAATGGATATGTATTCTTTAGCCTAATTAGACCTTAAAGTCTTAATTTTCATTTTGTGAATATTCTCAACTTCAATTTTGCATGCTTTGAAGTTTTCAAAAGCTTCATCTTTATTGTGAAGAAGGAAAACATTGTCATAACTTGACTAGCCATTAAAAAAAGAATGTTTCCCCATCTTGGGTATGTGTATTTGTCATTTCATAGATGTCACTATGAATTAACTCAAGAATGGAATATTCTCTTTCAATTGATTAAAATACTTTCTTTCTGATCTTGTAATTGCTAAAGATTTCATATTTATTTGTAGCTAAGCTTTCACTCTAAAGAACAAGTTGGAGCATCATCATTCTTTTGATGAATTGATAGTTCTCATGTCCAAGTCTACCTTGCACGCATGAAGCTCCAACTTGTTCAACTTAAAAATTGAACAAGCTCCAACTTGTTTGCTCACAATACAAGCAAAAATGAAATTCATTAATAATGTTCAACTTAAATATGCCACTAGTTGAGTATCCCTTTCCTAGAAAAAAGTCCATTCTTGGAAATGATGATCTTATCAGATTCAATGACCATTTTGAAGCCAAATTTCTAGAAAACATCTCCAGAGATTAGGTTCTTGTTAATGATTGGAATGTGTAACATGTTCTTCAGAGTTAAGACCTTACCAAATGTTAACTTAAGGTTTATGTTGCCTTAGCCAGCCACTTTAGACGTTGAGGAATTTCCCATGATAACTTCAAATCAACCCCCATTATTCTTTGAGTTTTTAACGAGCTCCAATCACTACTCATGTGTTGAGTTGCTCTTGTTCGAAGCCACTAATCCACATCGATAGAAACAACACTAACTTTGTAAAACAAGATGGGTAAATGGCTTGGACTTAACTTCCTTCTCAAACTGTTTGCCATTGGGAAATCTTTTGTACTTGCAGAACTTAGCAGTATGCCCTTTCTTTCCACAAACATATCATAAAACTTTAGTGGCTTGGTTTCCATTTCCCAATTGGTATAGTTTTCATTCTTCTTAAATGAGGTTTTGTTAGGACCATGAGTTTGATTGTTGAACTTCTTTTTCTAAGGAAATAATCTTTTCTTTTTCTCTTCCACTACATGACCCTTAGCAATAGTATGCCCTTTCTTCAAGAATAGGAACATCAAATGTATTGATTTCATTGGCTATAACCTAAAAATCTAGAACTAGAGGTGCAATTGGCTTGTTGTGTTGGAACTTGAATTCAAGATTGTTTGCAACAAGAGACTTCTTCTTAGATCCTTCTTTGTCAGAGTAAATGCTATTTAATGTTTTCTGAAGTTCTTTTGAAGAATTGATCCTAGAGATTGTCTAACAAAGCAAATAAGATAGTGTTTTGGACCGTATAATAATCATCTATTGACCTCATTCAAGAGATCATCATTAGCCTTTTGTATAGCCTCTTTAGTACTATTGGTAAAGGCTTTCGTTTCAACATATTTAAGGCATGTCATTTTAAATACATAAGTTTTCTTCCCATCTTCTAAAATTAAAGCCATCAAACTTGTGAATTAAAGGTATGGTAAGAATCATCATGTTGGAGTTTCAAAAATTCATCTTTGCTAGAATTGTAGAGTCCATGGAGGTATAATATCTCAAATTGTTGGAATTATAGAAAACTTATATAAATTAATTCCAATGAAACATAGCTTAATGGCACACTAAGATGGCTTCTTGAAGATAGTTGAAACCCCCAATAAGTATTATAGATATGATAGCTCTATCTCTGGTATTCAATCAATCTGTACCTTAAATGATTTGCACAATTAGAATCTATTTGTACTTTAATCTCCAAGATTGAAATCATAAAATATAAGTCTTCAGAAACATCTCACAATAACTCTCAACAAGAAATTGTATTAGAAAAGTCAAAACAAGAACCCTTCAAATGTTTATTACCATATAATGAGAATGATGCCAAAATAGGCTTGCTCTAAAATTAGAGATCTTCACAAATAGAAGAACCCTTGAAGAGTGATAAGAAAAAGAGTAAACTCTTAAGATAAACAATAAAAGAGTGATGCACCGAAAACTACCAAGCTCTAAACTCTGAAGAAATGAAAACTAGAAGAGAATAGAGTAATGTTCAAAGATGTCAAACTTTAAAAGAGAGTGAAAATAGAGAATGCCTTAGCTATACAAACTTTAGAAAGTGAGCGATTAGAGAGCTCTTGTGAAAAGGAAGAATTGGGTGTGAAGAGGAATGGCCTAGGCACCCACATTTTATAGAAAGGGGTCCTTGGGGGTACCAAGCAACCTAGCTTGGCTCCCATGGCATCCCAAAAACCACCCTAGGTAGTCTAGATAGGAAAGCCCACTGACTTTCCTATTAGGGGACTTTCCTAATTGGTTCATGTGGGCTTGGACAAGCCAAGACATCATGGGCAAGATGTCTTGGACATCACTTGATGGGTGCACCAATCTCTAAGGCATCCTATCCCATGAACCATCCATCCTAGTGGGTCTGGCTGGATCACTACTAAAATCAAAAGAGATTAGGGCCCTTTTGGCCAATTTGAAGTGCAAAGTAGCCTATAACATGCACGACCACACTTTTATTAATGATGATGCACATGCACTCCATGCATTGCACTAAGCATGTATCATTTCAAGAGTGTTCTCTTGAAAACAATGTGAGCAAATGAGAGAGTAAATTATAAGGAAAGGAAGTTCTCTTGCATTTCAAGAGTCTTACCTTGCATTTTCCAAGAGTCTGTTTCCACACCTTGAACCAGTGACCTCAAGGTCACACGACGACAACTCTACCATTACGCCAAGGCTCCCCTTCGATATGAAAATATATGATCCTAGTTAATTTGGTAGCAATAAAATTAGTGTCACGACATTAATTTATCCATGTATACATGTCTATGGCAATAGTAAAAATAACATCCTTGGATAATTTTATCCAAGTTTTAAATAAACAATAAGAAATAACATTAGTATCCTTGGATAATTTTATCTATATATAGATTTCATGCATAACATCAGTAGTAAGAGAAAATAAATGGGACCTATTTGTGATCTCAAACCTATTGATGGGACGTCAGTTTAGTATGAAAAAATTGTCTTGAATTTTTCTCTTATCTTATCATATGTGCAACTCAGAAGGTTGGTTCTCTTTTGTCCCATTTTACTTAGATGAGAAGATCGAGAACATGACATATTGTTCTATTTCAAAATAAGTTTATATTTAATGTCATGCATCTGGTTGAAAAGTGTCTAGCAATATCTAATCTTAATTTCATGTGAAATTTGATCTCAGAAGGTTGCTAGTATTTTTTATGAAGATAACAAAGTCAGTCTGTTTGTCTCCATCCCATGCAAAATACAAGGGGGTATTTTTTAATGAAAAACAAATCTATTTTAGAGTAGCATGAGATGACTTGAGATGGAAGTAATTGGTAAACCACTAGCAGTTATCTGAGATGATATTGGGATTTTTCATTTCATATCAAGTACCACTAACATTAATATGACATGAGATGGCTTTCATCTTATCTCATGCACCATTAACAATGATGTGAAATGAGATGATTTTCATCTCATCTCATCTCAAGCAACACTAACAAGTTATGTAAGATGAGTTGGCTTTCATCACATCTCATCTTAAGCACCACCAACAATGAGAAGATATTACTCTTATCTTATCTCAATTCAAGCTCCACTAATAGTGACATGGTTGGTATCATCTTAGCTCACATCACATCATTTCATCTCAAGCATGTGAAACACCCTATGTAGTATTTGCTAACTAGTCACAAGTGATTTATCACTTGTAGAAAAGTTAGAAAGTTGGAGATATCATGACAAAACCTCCCTAAATGAAAAAGAAGAGTTATTGCTTTTTTTAGCTAACATTAGAACAGATGTATGAGGCAAAAAGCCTAGTAGTCCAACAGTTTGGCAAAACAAGGTGATTCTTAAATTGATGCTAGGCTACAAATTGAGGTTGCCACCCACAATCTCATTAGGGAGTAGATAAATATGAGAAAATTCATGAGTGGGTAGATTTAAGAGTTTACCTTAGCTAAAGATGCAGATCCTATGTCTATTCCACCCTTCTCAAATTGATTATAGGGTATTCTAGAACTTCCTGTCTTGATATGATAAAGATGAGTAACTGTGCTTTTGATGTCACGTTGGAGGATCAGGTTAATGAACTTATTTGACATGACTTAAGAATTAACTCCCCTCATTTGGGCTTTTTTGCAAATAATCTTCAAGGCTTGATAGTCTTTGTTGGCTTAGAAGTTAAAGAACTCCAGCTTTTATTCATCACTATCAAAACCACCTATAATTTCACTAGATTCCCTGCATGTCATCTGAATGGGACCCATAATTTTGAGTGACATCCCATGCTCAAGTTCTCAAAACAATGTGATGACCTAGGTTTTTCAAACATTTTTTAACAAATCTTTTCGAAAAATTTTGAAAAATAGTTTCAAATACAAAATAATGAAAAACATTTTCAATGAATTTCATTTTAAAGCCCTAAGTGTCGATCCTCAACTCATTACTAAATTGTTTATTATTTATATATTGAAAACCCATCCAGTTGACAACCATAGTCCTTGCATTATGACAAATGAAGTCCAAATACCACAAATGGACATGAGCAATCCAAGTGGAGTTTAGGACATACCCTCAAACGAAGATGCCTCAATTAGATACTCGTCTGACTCCTCATCAGTCTTGTTTGCGTTTCAATATCTAAGGCATTGCAACAATAACACAATGCCTCAACAAGATATGCTTGGTAGGGGAAATAAGATGCATATGAAAATTGCAATAAAACATTTGCTTCCACAATGTAATAATCATTTTAATGCACAAAACATTTGGCATCAATAATCAATAATCTGCATGCTTAAATTTAAGATAATCTAAAACTTTAAAATTTCAAATTTCAAAGCATTTCATGTGAATATCATGAATAAATCCAACAATGAAATTATCATGTTCAAATCATAATTAGGATCTCAAGTAAACTCTATGAATAGATATAACATCATAAATAGATCCAACAACATAAGGTCATACAAATCACAGCTCGAATCACAAGTAAAGATACTAAATAGTCAAACGAGTTAAATGATGTTAAACTCATAAAATTAGTGAATATTGTCATCAGTGGTCACATCCTTAGCTATATAGAGCCCACAATCATCCAATCAACTTTGAGTATACATAATGGTCATGAGCTCATACCAGGCATGTCATCATGCTGCATAATCTATCACTTAGTCATGATTGCAGACGCAAATCTCCAAAGAAAATCAAGCACACATGCTGTCACTCAGTTGTGCTCACATCACTGTGAAAAATATAGAAAGGACTCCTATGTTGCAGTGATAACCAATTCCCAGGTCTATCAACTATCGCTCCTTGGCGACACTAGAAATAGAGACTAGGCGTCTGTCCTACATGGGTAAGGTTCAAAACTGTAATATGGATTATCCATGATACCACTCCCCATGGTGTTCATCCTTCTATGGGGGCAGGTGTCTATCATCTCACAAAGTTAGAGGGCAGGTGGCCAACCCTACATCCCTCCTAGCATAACATCCCCAGGACACGCCCGTCAAAAACAAAACTCTCGAGCCTCTATGCTTGGATATCATAAAATCATTAGGCTATATGCCTATCTCGTATCAAATCATGAAAATAACATATCATGTGCATAGCCGATACCCTGTACCAAAAACAAGCCCACCTGGTTGTCAAATCATACCATGTGAATACAAAACATGTCGCACATTCTTAAATCATGCATTTTAAATAAATGACATGCATTTCCAATCCTCAAAACCATGATAAATTTTCATATATGGTAATATAGACTTTTTATTTCATAATTTATGTCATAAATACTACATGTATAACATCGTACAATAATTACATTTTATAAATAATTCATGCAACTCAAATCTCATGCAATTATCAAAATCACATCATAATCATATCAACAAATCTTGTGATTTGTGAAAATTAGAATCTTAAATTCCACCTACCTCAGTGAGAACTAACCCTCTCAGGCATGCAACCTTTCAAATTAGCATGATCTGATGTAACTACACAACCCACATATAACATAACCCATCACATATGGCTCAACATTTATCATTTCTACTCAGATTAGTCTAGATCCTCCTTGATCTAGGTGATTTAAAGTTCATTTATCATTAGTTAAAGTTTGATTTTCCTTAATCTTTTGTCTGATCTTTGATCTTGGCCATATGTTGCAAATTAACAGTCTAGATCATTCAACTTCTCACAATCCACTGTAATCAATGTCTTACCAGTAGTCTTTCTCCCATCTGCATACTCAATCCAACCATAGGATGGTTAGATCTGATTTTGACCAATCATATCAATAGTCTTGATGACTTCTACAGTCCAATTTTTTGTAATCTATAATTTCTAGGATGATCCAATTGTTGGGTTGTCCTAAACACTCTCTTGGGTATCTCATATACCTCAATCCATTATATTCATAATGTTTTCTAAGATTCACAGGTGTGCTAATAGTCAATTTGTTGATCTGATAGTCTAATCATCCTCTGATAAGTCAAATCTATAGTTCTTATCCCGTTCAATGGTTTGGATCATAATCTAGGTCAATATATGTAATCTAACTATTAAATACATCATTTCACTTATTAGATAAGATAATTGATTAATTTCCAAGGCCTGATCAACCTCTGATTTGGCCGATCTAGCTCATCTTTATGATTTCTAAGTTTTAATGAAGTCAAAATATGGTCAAATATATGTTTTCACCTCAAAATTAGGTTCGCATCATTGAGACAAATCCAAAAGATTTTTTTGGATAAAAAATCAAGTTTATATTAGCTCCAAAATTGAAGGTTTTTTTATTTTAAATCAAGATTAACTATCTAGATTAAAATCTAGATCAAACAATACAAAGCGACATCATCAGGACACACCACATCCATGACATGCGTCCTGGAGACACACAAATGTGTCTCCATCACCAGGACACACTTTGTGTCCTATTTAACCTACGAACAGTGCACGTGGTGCCTGCATGGGTGCGGTTACACCCAACGCCTTTGTTTTGGTATGCATCTTAGGCATAACTCCCATTAGGTATGAAGCACCCTGACCATCCGTTCCTGTTCCCTTGGATCTATGGTGCAGATGGTGCTAAATTTTTTTTTTCTATTTTCACCATGCTTAGGGTGTTGAGGGTTCTAAAATTTAATGAATGGCTTAGATCATCCATCCAAGCTTTCCTTGAGATGGGTTTCTCCAATCTTGTTGGTTTTCTCCGATGGAACTTTGTTGGTCGAAAAATTAGTCTGGCTGATGAGAAAAGAGGGAAAACAAGGACAAAAAAACATGGAAAGAAAAGAGAGAGGGAAGAAGAAATTACCTATTTGGTCAGTGGGAAACCTGTTTGGGTGAGTGCTATTTGGCGGAGATAGAGAACGCAATGGAACTAGGAAAGGGGGTTTGAAACGCGTTATAAAGGCAATGGGAGGGAGGCTGCCTGCCGTATACTTGATGTGATAGGGGTGCCATTATCAAAGTACCTCCTTGTGTTTTTTACACTTACCATCTTAAAATTAGATAAATGGGACCCCACTTTAAAATTACCAAAATGCCCCTTAACTTCAAGCATTTATAACTTTCTTATCCGAACTCCGTTTTAAGCATCTTGGTGTTGTTGGATTCCATTTTTCCTGATCAATCCAACCATAGAGCTTTCAATACTTGATTTAATTTTAATAAAAGGCTCATTTATAAGACTAATTTTCTTCATTCTTTATTTAAATTTTGTAGAATGAACCATGAAAATTAGGGATATTACAAACAAAGATAGGTTTGACCCTAGAGGAATTCCATGAAATTTCAAAGATTTTTGAAATAGAACCACAATTAGAAAAATAGGTTGAAGAGGATTTAGGGCATAGAAGGAATTCTTATATCTCCCCACTTAAAGGAATACAAAAGAATTATTGCTTTTCATCATTTAAAGAGTCACAAGAGGTATTGTTGCTTTTCATCACTTAATTGTGGAGGGTTGTTTTATAAAGTTCCATGGGAAGAGAGTCCTAATAAGGGAGAACCCCCTCTAATGAATCTCTCATTTCCAAGCTAAGGATATACCCCTCACACTCCTTGACCTCTCTTCCCTACATCATCCCCTTCCCCGAATCCTTCATCTCCCATGCCCATTATCTTCAACCTTCTTCCCAACTCAAAACCCACTTCCATTCATTAGAGATTCAAAGTTTGAAGGGTTTTAATTATGATTTTGGAAAGATCAAAGGTGATAGAGTTGAAGGCATTGGGTGAGGTTCCTTGTGTTTGAGTCTTCTAGAAATATCTAAGAATGGATTGTTTCTATGAGTTTGTAACTAGATCCCATTTTTCTGTTAATTGAACTTTAGTTACATTTCCTCCCTTTAACTAGGGTTTTCAAACATGAAACATGATGATTATGTGGTGTTTTTGCATAAAAAATGACATGGGCATGCTAGTTAACAAGCTGGATTGCTTAATATCATTCAAATGGTTCATTAGTTGACTTTCTTAGTTTTAGTTGATATACACACAATTATTATTAAAAATATCCTTAAACAATCATTCATACACCTTTTAATTATTTAATTTATCACTAATTAAGGTTCATTTTGCATTTTACATGATTAAGGTTGAAAGGAGCAAATTACAAATTTTGGCATTTTGGACCCTAAAAAGAAGCTAGTCTATAATCCAAGAGAAATCTAGTGCCCACAACTCAAAAATCAAGAATGGAGGAGTTCATAATATGGTGATTGTAGCCATATCACTTTTAGCCTAGTGATATGGCTACAATCACTGTGCTTGTGACCTCCTATTTCTAGGCAAGATGGTTGTTATTATAAAAACCAAAGGTGGAAAGATATTACATGCATGCATGCACTTACTACCCTACAAAGCACATTGAAGCCATGCAAGCTCACACCAAGGCCAACATATTTTGTCACTTTTTTATGAAAGAAACAATGATTTCTGGGGTCCACATGCAAATAAAATATCTCTTTATCTCTATCTCTCACTCTCTTACATTCCAAATGGGTCCACAAAACAACACATTTTTCTCCCTATTTTGTAGTTGGAGAAAACATGTTTTCCAAGAAACACAAAATGTGTTTCTCACATGAGAAAAAATAAGAAAAAAAGGTATGGCTTTGGAGCTTATAAAAATAAGAAATCTATAATCACAAATAATCAAGTTGTGGATGCTTCAATGACCAAAATTTAGGTTAAGTTAGGGTTCTCTTAAGAGCTCCTAAAATAGTATGTTTTTCATATGGGAAAGGATCTAATATATTAGAGGATTTTAAGGACAAGCTATAGAGAGAGAAGGAAAGAGGTGAAAGGGGGGATGCACTTAAATATTTCTAGGGAGATTCTGAGGAGAAAATGAGGGGAGCTAACTAGGTGGACCAACGAAATGCATGATAGAGGAGGAAGCATCTCAATAAGCAGGGAAAGGGAGGCTTAATTAGAAAGAAAAATAAGGAGACTTAGGAGTTTTTTTTTCATATAGAAGCTTCAACATGTTTATACATAGAGGAAGATTAGAAGAAAATAACACATTCTCACTACTCTTGGGTTGAACAACATATACATTGAAAAGAGAAGGTTGGGGTGTGAATAACATCCTACACTTTGGGAGCTTACAAGAGGAAGTGATTGAAGATAGGAGAACGTGTCTTGAAAGGTGTAATACCTGAGCAATTTACACTATTTTTAACGAAAATTGGACATTCTATAGGAAATAATCTGAGTTAAATGTTTCACCTTATTTAAAATAGTAAATGAAGGAATTTGTGAGGAAACTTGGTACCATTAGATTCTACTCGAAAAATGGAATCCAACGCCTCAAAAATTACCCAAAACAGAGTTCGTATGAAGAAGTTACAGCCATTTAAAGATAGGGGTATTTCTGAAATTTAAACAGAAAACGTTTAAAACGAAAAAGGACGAAAAACGCAGGGGCCGTTTTGATAACGGCACTCCCTATCGTCTCCAACCTCTAGACCCCTCCAGAAACCAATTTTTTCTGATTTCTCTAGAATACACCAGGGGAAATGGCGGCACCGCCATTGAGGGGCACCGCCTTTCACTCCTCTATAAAAACCCCATCTTCCCCCCTCTTCAAATCATGTTTTTCCAGTCGTTTAAGACTGGGGTTTATGGAAAAAACTGAAAACCCATCTTTTTGCATTTTTCGGCAACGGCCAGGCACAAGTCAGGCCGGCCATTGCCATTTTTCTCCATGCCCTTTCTCCTTTCCGGTCTGGCAATAGGGTTTTTCCCCTTTCTTCAAGTTTTTCGGCAAGCAGGAGGTTTGGAATGAAACAGGGTTCCACCATCGGCGATGGGCGTCCCCAAGTGACCCAGGTAAGCCGATTTTCTCCACTCCCTCTCCATTTTGCTTTCCCCAGGCCAGATCCACGCCGGATCTGGTCCTTCCCCAGCCGTTTCCAGCCAGGTTCCTGGCTGAAAAATGCCCAAAGACCGGTTCTAGCCGGCTGTGCACGAACACGATGTCCCAGGGACGCCATGCTGTATGTGCACCTGGGACTGGGTCCCTGGGACGGTTCTAGGTGTACGACAGTGCGTACACTATCCCAGGTGCGGCCTGTAGATGCGCGCGCGACATGGGGCACGGGTCCTGGCTCGACCAAGGTGCACAGGGTGCCTTGAGAGCTGAGACGCGCCATGCTACAAGGTGCGTCCGTGCGATGATGCGCGTCATAGCGCGTCACTTGAGCATGCATGTGTGCGTGCAAAATGTGGTCCCTGGCACGGGCTTTAGGCGCGCACGCACGTGAGGCGGTTGTGGTCCAACCAGGATGCACGAGTGTCCTGGGAACTGGGACACGCAGACCCAATGAGAGTTTAAAATTTAGGATTAAAGGATAAACTACGGAGTTTAACTATTGGAAAGTAGATCCATATCATAGGATCTAGCCTGGCAATGAATTAGGCAAGGACCTTGGACCCAATAGGCAGAGCTAGCGGTCTAATGCCTAAATAGATTGAAATTAATAAGGACTCCTTGTATCCATTCATACCTAGGAGTTTATAAATGAGACCCAAGGACGGGTTGAAGTGATAAAGGATGCGACTCCAGGAGACTTTGCGGTAGGTGCTTTATCACTACTAGACTTTTTAAAAAGAGCCATGATTGTTTTGAGAATGCATGTTTTAAGTATACGTATATGACTTGTTTAGCATGACTTATTTTATGACTTGTTTAGCATATAAATGAATTTAGCATGCATATGATAAATACATTAGGCATAGACATGTTTTGCAAACAATTGCATATATCGCATGATTTGTGAGCATTGAGTTCTTGAAAAATTGCATGTCCTTGAGGGTTACCAAAAGATGCTGGAGTGTCCAAAAGACGCTGAGTATGCAGTTGTGGTGGCCAAGCAGTTGTGAGGGACCCAAAGAGGACAGGTTTTGAAAAAGAGGTTTTTCGCTTGTTTGACCTTATATGATTTGGGCTAGTAAGCTTGTGGGCGCTATGCCGAGGGGTCTGGGTTGGCCACCCAGCCTCTACCACTACTAGGTGGAATGGGTACCACGCCCAAAAAGGGCATGTCCCTACGTCGACTGCATGTGGTACATGGGGCTACCACTAGTGTCACGACACTAGGTCGATGTGTCATATGTCCCATGGAGGCTATGACAGTGTGTCCTCAGGTACCCAGGGACCACACGGCGGCGAGGTCGTGGGCATAGTTTGGACCCTATGGTTTGAGGATTTATTTGCATTGCATATGGCATGACATGAGGTTGGTCGACCATACCAGATATCCATGAGTTGGATTTAATTGAGCATCTTATGCATATCATTATGTTTATGATATACGTCAGTATTAGTGGTTTTTAATATCGATATTGAACGTGATTGTTCGAACATGCACATGTTTTTAAGAGCATATGATTTTAAACATAGCATGCATTGTAAAACTAGTAGTGATAGACTCCTACTGAGTATAGTATATACTCACCCTATCCTTAACATTTTTTAGGATAGTTCCACTTACAAATAGAAGACGCCTCAGGAGATATTAGTGCTATGAGCAAGTGCATAAACAAAGGAGACAACTATACATGTGAGTAAACTCTCAACCCTTTGGACATGTATTTATTTACAGTTGGGCTGTGTGTTGTGACTGGATAGACCTGGGGAAAAACATTTATGATTTCTGAAGTTTTTCAAAAACTACTTTGATTGTTGTGAAAGCAAATGACATTCGGGGTTTTCAAAATGAGTTTAAAACTAAAGATTTTCTGTTGCATTGCATGGTTTTTATAAAATGGTTTTCAAATAGGGATGCATCCCGCCTTAGGAAATTAGATATTGCATTTAAAAATGCATGAGAAAACCCGGGTCGTCACAAAAGGAGTGTAGCAGGGCTATTCTTAATATATTTATGAAGGAGAAAGAGGGCTGGTTGGGACATCTCTCAATCATCTCTTGGTTGGGAGCTGGGGCAAACCATGTTCTCTTAGGAATCCTAGGTTTATAATGTGATAGACTTTGAGAGTAAAAGAGGAGGCTTTGCATAATAGAGTGGGAGGAGGAGATGACTCTCTTCTCTTTTGTCTATTAGCTAGAAAGATATGGAAGTCTCTCTCTCTCTCTCTCTTGGAGTTCACATGTTCTCTATAGGAGACTTTGGGGACTGTTTGAGATGTGTTGTGTTGGGTTTTTCTAGGGGATGGTAGCTGGTTTGGGTTCACGCTCTCTTGCTTTGATGAGTGACACATCAAGAGAGATAGATAGATAGAGATAGAGAGAGAGAGAGAGAGAGAGAGAGAGAGAGGGAGAGAGATAGATAGAGAGAGAGAGAGAGAGAGAGAGAGAGAGAGAGAGAGAGAGAGAGAGAGAGAGAGAGAGAGAGAGAGAGAGAGAGAGAGAGAGAGAGAGAGAGAGTTGTATTAGCTATGGTTTGAAGGAGGCTCTTGTACTTTCTTGCTTGGCTTTGAGTGGATCTTGAGAGGCTTTTTGATACATGACACATCAAGGATAATCTTAGACATCTAGTTTCAACCCTAGGAAGTATTTTGTTCCCTTTTTATTTCTTTTTTAATATTCCTAATCTTATGTATTAACAAAGTTCTCAATTCTATTTGTTAATTTTAACATTTAGATGTTTATCTTATATTTGTTTTGTTCTAGTTTATTTCAAAATTTATCATAGTTTATCTTAGTTCTTGTTTCATTTTTGGTTGCTTTAAAGTTTTATTTAATACTTGCAGTGATTTTGGAATTAGTCTTGACATAACATCATGCTTCTCTTGTTTATTTTGAATTTCAAGTTGGGATGTTTAAATGTTACTATTTTAGGCTTTTATATTTTTTTTAGATAGATTTATAGTCTATCTGTTTTGTTATAGCTTTGATTTAGAATTCAATTTTATTCTTGAATTAGTCTAGGATTTAGTGAGGTTTCATCCACCCTAAGACGGTTTTTCACCATTCCTAAGCTTAGTTAGAAACTGGCTAACCTAAGCTAACTTAGGAACTCTTTTCCCACTTGTTTTGTACTAGTTTTAGGCTATAATTTCAATTATTTTTAGAAACTTTTACTACTAATTTTAGGATTTTTAAAATATTTTTATGCTTAATTCATGTTTATTTTATAGTTTAGATTAGTGATCTTGATTGTTTATATTTAGATTAATGTTTAGAAATTTTTATCTTATTGCTTAGGACATGTTTTAGGGCTATATTTAATTATATTTTTCAAGTTAATCATGAGTAGTTAATTTTTATATCTAGGGTATGGGTGAAACCACATAAAAATTAGTAACTTCATTCATATATAAATAATGATTAGATTTCAAAATTTAAATTATTATTATGACAAGCCCTCCAAAATAGTATTTATAACTAGTACGCTTTTCATGGGAATTATTAGGTATTTTTCATAGTTTAGGGACTAGTTATGTTATATTCATTAGCCTAATATGTATAGACTTTTAGATAGTTTGTTATTGTGAAAAGTACAAGCTAGCTTTGAAAATATAGATTAAGTTAGGAAAATCATGAGAGTTAATAAAATATAAGAATTAGGAATTTTAAAGTGCATATCTTCCATGTTTTTATTCCATTGATATTATATTAACATGTGAAATGTTAAATCTATGGTACTTGTTTATGAGTGATTATAATTTTAGTGTGGTAGATTTCAAAATCCTAGACTTTAAAGTTTACTACATTTATCCATTTTAGCATAATTCGTAGTTAACTATAACTTTTCATTTGATCCATATTGTTTGGCTAGGTTAGCTTAATGCTTGGAGCATGTTAGACATATCTATTTGACTTGGAATGAATCGTCGATGCAGTAGTTACCTGCGATAATGGCTCCATACGGTAACATTTTTTGATGACCCGGGTTTCCCCATGCATTTTTAAATGCAATATCTAATTCCTAAGGAGGGATGCATCCCTATTTGAAAACCATTTTATGAAAACCATGCAATGCAGCGGAAAATCTTTTGTTTTAAACTCATTTTGAAAACCCTGAGTGTCATTTGCTTTCACAACAATCAAAGTAGTTTTTGAAAAACTTCAGAAATCATAAATGTTTTTCCTAGGTCTATCTAGTCATAGCTCACATGTCCAAAGGGCAGAGAGTTTACTTACATGTATAATTGTCTCCTTTTTGATTCACTTGCTCGTAGCACTAACATAGGTGTCCTCTACTCATGCATGGAACTATTTTGAAAAATGTTAAGGATAGGGTGAGTATATACTATACTCAGTAGAAGTCTATCACTACTAGTTTTACAATGCATGCTATGTTTAAAATCATATGCTCTTTAAAACATGTGCATGTTCGAATAATCATGGTCAATATCGATATTAAAAACCACCATCGAATTGGAATACTGACGACTTAAAGAAATAACATAATCCAAGTCGAAAGTATCATATATCATAAACATAATGATATGCATAATATGCCCAACTAAATCCAACTCATGGATATCTGGTATGGTCGACCACCCTCATGTCATGCCATATGCAATGCAAGTAAATCCTCAAACCATAGGGTCCAACTATGCCCACGACCTCACCACCGTGTGGTCCCCGAGTACCTAGGGACACAGGGTCATATACCTCCATGGGGCATATGACACTTATTCGTCGTAAATCATGCAATTTATGCAATCGGTTGCAAAACATGCATGCAATGCATAAAATCTACTCATGCTAGTATTGCATTCAAAGTAATAACCCTGCCTAGAAGCCTACCAGCCTAGAACCCTGTCAGCTCTCTCTGGCCCGCCCTCATCGGCTCGCCCTCATCGGCCAAGGCCACACTTATCATGCAATCTATGCATGTAGCACATGTCTTGGCAATATATGGGCAATGTATTTTTCAAAACCTGTCCTCTTTGGGTCCCTCACAACTGCCTGGCCCTCACAATTGCCTGCTTAGCATCTTTTGGGCACTCCAACGTCTTTTGGTAACCCTCAAGGACGCGCATTTTTTCAAAACTCAATAACCACAAATCATGCAATATATGCAATTATTTGCAAAAGATGTCTATGCATAATGTATTTATCATATGCATGCTGAATTCATTTATATGCTAAACAAGTCATAAAATAAGTCATGCTAAACAAGTCATATATGTATACTTAAAACATGCAGTCTCAAAACAATCATGGCTCTTTTTAAAAGTCTAGTAGCGATAGAGCACCTACCTCAAAGTCTCTTGGAGTCGCATCATTTATCACTTCAACCTATCCCTGGGTCTCATTTATAAACTCCTGGGTATTAATGGATACAAGGAATCCTTATCAATTTCAATCTATTAGATTGCTAGATCTTCCTTTTAGGGTCCATGGGTCCTTGCCTAATTTATTGTCAGGCTAGATCCTATGATATGGATCTACTATTCAATAGTTAAACTGCCTAATTCATTGTCAGGCTAGATCCTATGATCTGGATCTACTATTTAGTAGTTAAACTCTGTAATTTGTCCTTTGATCTAAACTTTAAAGTCTCATTAGGTCCGCGTGTCCCAGTTCCCAGGACACCCGTGCATCCTGGTTGAACCGTGACTGCCTCATGTGCGTGCGTGCCCAAAGGTCGTGCCAGGGACTGCGTTTTGCACGTGCACATGCATGCTCAAGCGACGCGCTATGATGCGCATCTTGGATGGCATTGCACAGACGCACCTTTGGTGTAGCATGGCGCGTCTTGGCTCCTAGGGCACCCCGTGCACCCTGGTCGAGCCAGGACCCGTACCTCATGTCGCGCACACCCGAAGGTCGCACCTGGGACAGTGTACACACTGTCATACACCTGGAACCTGTGCCAGGGACCCAGTCCCAGGAGCAAGTGGAGCATGGCATCCCTGGGACGCCTGGTTCGTACAAAGCCGGTTGGAAATGCTAGGTTCAGCACGGTTCTAGCCTGAAAGGGGAAGAACCAAGAGAGAGGGAAGAACAGGCTTACCTGGGCAGCTTGGGGACGCCCATCGCAGGTGGTGGAACCCCATTTCACTCTGAACCTCCTGCTCCCTGGAAAACTCGAAGAAAGGGGGAAAACCTGAGGTGAGGTGAGGTGGGGAAAAATGATTTGCTAGGAAGTTTTCTAGGGAGTTGAGATTGGTTGGATGGTTAGAATAGAGTTTTAGGAATGTAAGGAAGTCTTAGATAAGAATCTTGAATGGAAAGTGAAATTCATAATGCATCTTAGTAGTGAGGTAGAAAGTGAGAAAAAAAGTGGAAAAAACATGGTCCAATGCTACCTTATCCTAGTGAATTTTCCCTCAATTTTCTTCAAAATATTCCCATAAATCCCAAGGATAATTCTTTGGATTTTCCACTAATCATAGCCTTCCATTTATCTTTGCTCAGGTAGCTTGGTAACTAACTGTGAGAGCTCCATTGGCTTGGCTTTATGGCTGGATTTGATGCCTTTCTTGGCTTATCTTGATGGCTCAAATCCTTTGTTTTGGTGGCTAGTTAGGCTCCTTAGCTTATCACCTTGTTCATGGCTTGAATATGGCTAAGTGGCTTAAGTGGAACTCATGCAAAGGTGGTGGACTTTGCATAGCATATGCATGGGCCCACTTTGGTTACTTTGCCTCCTCTAATTGTATTCATTACTTTTCCCAAAGATAATCTTGAACTTTGATCTCACTTTGGAATGATGATTTTTAGGTCTTGACTTAATCTTTCGATCTTGATCTTCCATTTTCTTCTAAATAGATCTCTCCCATTGGACAACAATCTTGCTTCCTACAAAAAGTTACAAACTCTAATTAAATCCTAAAAATATATGATTAATCACATACTTACCTTGGATTAGCCTTTGGACCTATAAAATATCAAAATGTTTATTCATTAGGCCAAAAATGTATGTGTTGTGAAACTTGGTCAAAACCCCTAATTTACCCCTATAAGTTATAACACATGGCTAACAATTGGGTGGTTTTTATGCAAAATTAGACACTTTTCAGATTCACTAATCAAAGTTTTACTTGAGAGCTTGTATTTTGAATGGTCATCGGAATATTTCCAAGCATCATGCTAATTATGATAGACTGAAACTATTGCTCAGTTTGATTATATTAGTGTTACACCTGCTTTAACTATCTAAACTTGATACACTAACTGACTATTGCACCTTTTACAAATTGCTTAGAGCATGCCATAGCACTATTGATTTACTTATCTACTTAAGCATTATTTACTTTTGGTTGTATTTTAATTGGAAGTATTATCTTTATTCCAAGGTGGGCTTTTTATGCTCACCCCTTACAAACATGTAATGACTCAAATTTTGAAGACATTTTGTATGAAGATCAACTATGATGTTTGCCACTTGCCAACTAGTTGTAACTTGTCTATTTTGGAAATCAATATATGTTTAATAAATGTTTAATGGTATTAATAGGTGGATGCATATTTTATCTTAATTAAAATAGGAAACTTAGGAATCTCTGAGAAAAATCAATACCATTCGATTCTACACTCAAAATGGAATCCAACGCCTCAAAGAAAGCCAAAAACGGAGATTGTATGACAAAGTTATGGGCATTTAAAGATCAAGGGCATTTTTAGAATTCAACTTTAAAATGAAAAAAGGTTGAAAACACAGGGGGTCGTTTCGATAATGACACCCCTCTTCTTCTCCACCGACCTTCCTACCGCCATTGCTCCCAGCTGTCGCGCAGGCAGTGTAGGCGCCAAAAAAAATGGTGGCACTGCCATTGGGCAGCACCGCCTTCCCTCTCCTTTAAAAACCCTTCATCCCCCTCTTCCAAACCAACTCCACTCCTAACGATTCCAAAAATGGATCCGACAACTAGGGTTTGTAGATCCATTTGAGGTTGTTAATCGGGCGACAAGAGAGTTTTTCAAGTACGATTCTCTCCCCACCCCACTCCTTTCTCTTCCCTCTTTCTTTTCCCCCAAATCCCAACCGGATCTGGCTCATTTTTTGGCCTAAAATTGCCATATTTTTAGAACAAACCAGACGGGCTAAAACCCATCATAGATGGTGCACCCTAGTGGTGCACGGGTGTGACGCGTGCCCGTGACGATCCCCTAGGGATGGTCACTCACGCGTACTGCATGCAGGCAGACACCCAGCTCACCCAAGATGCACGGGGTGCCCTGGGAGCCGAGACATGCCATGCTGCACTGAGGATGCGTGTGCACGACGCAGTCCAGGACGCGCTATAGAGTGTTGCTTGGGCATGCATGCTTGCGTGAATGCAGTCGCGGTTAGATCGAGAAGCACACGCGTCCTGAGAACAGTGATGCGCGGGCCCTATGCGGACAATCCTAGTACATCTGTTAATGTGCGACATTAAAAATGCAATTAAGGAGGCTATTTATCTCTGAACGACGATACGAAAGAACCGTTGCATTCATAAATTTGATGCGAACCTAATTATGTAATAATATTTAGGATCAAGGAACTATGTAGGATGACTATAGCCTAAAAATTATAGAGATCTTATAAATCTACGAGACCAACCATAATCAGACCATATGAAATGATCTAATAGAGGCCTTAGGACATTCTTAGACCAAGAATGTCGGGAATCGACCCCTAGAAACCCATAAATCATATATATCTAGCTGTTTCCCTATGAATAGAGAACTAATGTTAGGATCTTATGTCTAAATGACATCCAGGGCTTCAGGACTTCACCAAGTTACTCGAGGGTTTGAATTGAGGAAAGGCACGAGCTAAGTAAATGACACTCGACGTAGGTAGTCTAATACTACTGAGCTTTCAAAATGCATCCAAATCTCAAAGTGATTTACCTACTTTTGTTACCATATTTAGTATGTGTTTTGAGACATGTTGGTTTATACGGGTATGCAGACTTGTCTTCATGATTTATGTCTTTGAGACTGTCAATGTATTGAGTATGCTTTTGGGATACGATATTTTTATATGAGCTTACGGCTTTAGGGCATTGAATGCGATACTAGCATGAGTAGACTTTATGCATCGCTCGCATGTTTTGAAAACAAATGCATAAATTGCATGATTTATGATGATTGAGTTTTGGATTATGTATGTATGCTTTTGGGCTATGGAGCTTGGTGAGCACTATGTTGAGAGGTTGTACGGGGTGGCCTCCCGACCTCTACCACCAAAAAGGTAGATGGTATCACTACCAAAAATGGCATTGTCCCTTCCCTGACTGCTGTGGTAAATAGGGACGACCATTGAAGGTGTCATGGCACCCTTTCGGGGACATATCCATAGTTGTTGTGGAGGGTTATGGTGGACTGGTCTCTAGATACCGGAGATACACAATTCAGAGGTTTTCTAGTCATGAGCGTAGTTGGCCCTATGATTTCAGTCATATTGATATGCATATAGCATTAAGATGGTCATAAACGAGTACTGGTGACCAGTCAGCTTGAGACTGTGTGCCTGTTATTTTATGATGCGATCGTTTGCCTCAAATGAGGACTATTTTAAGTATTTCATGATCATTATATATGACTTGTTGATTTGACGTGTTGTTGAGATCTCATGCCTTGGATCTATTGATTTCTAATTGATTTTGATTTTCTGAATTTAGTCATATCTTTATTGTTGCATACTGAAGTTTGGTAAAGGATTTCGTGGATGGCATTACTTAAATTTTATGCATACATATGCATATTTATACAAAACAGGCATTACTGATGTTTTACATGCAAGCTCTTTGGATTTTGTATGTTACATGTCATATTTTTCAAAATGGTAGTATCAAGTTGCCTACTGAGTATGATAAATACTCAACCCAATCCATTATTTTTTAGATCAAACAAAGAACAACTAGAAGGAGTATCGGAAAGCATTAGGACTACAGTCAATTAAGCAAAGGTAAGGCTAAGTGAGGACTTAACTAGTGATCTTTTCTGTAATTGTTATAAACTTTGTTGTAAGTATTTGTTTATAACTGTGGCTGTGACTAACAATCCTGGGAGTAGTACTTGTCTCTATTTCATTTAAAAAAATTTCCATGGCACTATGCATCATCTGCTCATTGAGATCAGGTCATGACACTCGGGGTTTTTATACAAAAATTTTGATTAAAAGAAAATTTTCTCTGCATTCTTTTGCACAAATTATTTTAAAATAGAGATTGATCTTGCTATGTTTTATAAACTTGCATGTCAAAACCCAGGTCATCATAAAACATTCCAGGAGAGACACCAACTGCGTATGGATTAAGAGAGGAGGTGCCTTAGTAGCTGAGTGGTTCTAATGATATTTTTTATGTTTGTGGATAAAGAATTAATTTGCTTACTTTAGAAGTTGAATTTTGTAATAGGCTGAAATTATTAGTTCATTTTATAAGTTTAAGGTTGATACTTGAACATTGTAGATATTATGGACTATTAATACTGTGTCTTTAATAGTAATTCATGTTGTGACTAGTATTTTGTGCCGCAATTGAAAATTTTGATTTAGTGCACTTTTCCCTATTTTAATCTATGTAAGAAGGTTTCGCTTGTGACATCCCAGTTCGAAGATGAGTGCTTTTAAATCTATGATATTATGCCTTTTCTAACTTGTTTTCAAAATAAAGAAAATTTCCAAGTATTGTTTCTAGAAAGCCAGGATGTAACAAGTAAGTAGTCTTAGTCGTCAAATGTTCATGCAAAGCTAGTCATTTAAATACCACTACAGTTAGTTAAGCAGGGGCCATTGGAGTGCCAATGGGTCACCTCCTTCCAAGAGGGTCCTACAATCATGTGAGGGCCTCTATAGGTCTCTTTTAATTAGTTTCAAATTAATTTGAAAGGCTATGTTATGCGCTCGTGGTAATTATCCTAGGTGGGCCGTGAGGCAGTGATTAAATCCACCCTCGATGTCGTGGGCGACTCGAGTGCTATTACTAATTAATTTATACACTCCATAGAAATTCAATCAACATGTAAATCACCTTAAAGAGATAAACATACCCTAGAACAAAATTAAAAATAATAAACAAATTCAAATCCTAAAATTTAGCAAATGTATAATGTTATCTATATACAATTACATTACCAAACAATAATGCAAAATTATTCTAATTATGCAAACCCTAATTTAAGAATTATGAGTTACGACTGCTCATGGTAGAATCCAGGATAAAGGCTTCTCAGATAAGAGTGGGATCATTTATATTCCACCTCCACTTCCAGTTTACAATAGCCCAACCTTGACTTGTATTATTATCACATTTTTAAATGAATTATGATTAAAAGGTACAATCTGACCTCACTATAATTTACTAAAAATAAAAATTTAGCTATCCTAATTGAGGCCCTCCTTCAATTCCTTCTCCAATTTCCTGCAAAATAAACAAAATAGCAATAAGTACCATATTTCAAGAAATAGAGTGTTATGCACTAAAAAAATTTAAAAATGCACCTAAAATGCCTAGAATTGTAAATAAATGCAATTCTTAAATTTTATATTTTATTTTATTTTTAAATTTTATGAAAACTCCATTAGGGACCCCCAACAAAGGTGCTTAAAAATTGTTGTTGCTTTCTGCAAGTGCATGAACTATGGTAGTATAGTTTGTGCAAGTATGGTTCCATCCCATAGGGATTCAACTGCAAAAGTGGGAGCTTAAATAAAATTTAAATGCATAAAATTTATAGAAATTAAAGAAAAATGAACAAAAATAACTCAATTTCATTAATTAATTAATTAAAAAGTACACAGTTTTGAATTTAAATGAAAAGGAATTAAACAAAATAACAAACTAATTCAACTTTCCTAGTTTGATCACAACAAAATCTCCACACCTAATTGCAAACAAGTTGATCAACCTCACCAATCCATCACAGAAGTCCTTGATTGCTGATTCAACTATCAAATTATCCAAGTTTTTCAAAAATATTAATGATCTGGATCAAGGGATCAACATGATATTCGGACAACTCAGATTAACTGTCTAGAGTCCAAATGTAAAATCAAAGCCAAGTGTTCAACTAGGAATTGGATTTCAATGAAGAATTGAAAATTAATTTAAATTCTAAATAGAAATAGATCAAGAATTAAAGTGGTCCTTTTGGTTAAAATAGAACCATCAATTTAGTTTAGTTAAAATCAAACAGAAATTGAAATTGCATAGTTCAGGGATCTATTGGAAAAAAGATAAAAGATGATAAACACAAAATAGGGACATAGTTGGAATTAAAATAGGAGGTGATGGTTATAACTAGAAATTTTCCAATTTTCTGGTTTTACCCAAAATGAAGAAGAGAATGCAAGGAGGAAGACAGTGAATAAAGAGAAGAAAACAAAGGGAGAAAAGGAAGATTCGGGGAAAACCCAAATTTGGTTTTAAATGAAACGCTATAAATTTGAAAAAGGAAGAAACTTGATGAAAATCTATGAATAATTGAAGAGAAAAACAATGCGAAACAACAGAGAAAAACAATGAACCAAAGAAGGCTGGGAATGACAAAGAATTATGAAACAAGATGGGATTCTAGGATAAACTAGGAGAAAGAGCAGGGAATGAACAAGGAACAGAGGATGAGAACTACAAGAAAGAGGAGGCTAAGAACAAGAGGAAGAAACAAGTAATGACTAGGAGAGAAAATAGGAAATCAGAGAGAAAGTAGTGATGGATATGAGTGCGTCAATCCAAGCATTTCTACAACCATCCTATGGTGGGGAGGTTTTCTTCTTTGTTCTTCTTCTATGGTTTTCTCCTTTGGTGATGTTCTTTAATGAGGAATTTCATCGGTCCCCCCTCTACGGCGAAGAGAAATCTTGCGTTGAAGCCTTTCAAATTCTCTTATAGTGAAGGGGCTTTCTTTTTCATTTTTGGTAGTGAAAAGAAATTTTGGATTTTTCCACAATGGAGTTTTGCTAGTTCCATGGAGAAGAAATCTCTCTTAAGTTCTCCCTTCTTCAGTTTTGAGCTCACTCGGACTTGTAATTTTGTTCTTTCCTTGTATGGTTTTCCTTTTTTGGGTTCCCCCTTTCTACCTTGGTCTTCCCTTCCTTTCTTCAATGTTTTCTCTTTTCTATGTTCCCTTTCTCTTACAGGTTTCTTTTCATTCAACAAATTTAAGCTCCTTCCTTTCCAAACATGGTTTCCTATTTGCTTTGGTGCCCAATTAGGAAACCATCTCATGGGTCCACCTTGCATTATAGGGCCCACGAGGCCTTTTGATGATAATCTACTCCCAGTTAACTTAATCTGAGTCATCCAAGTTCAAATCAAGTTTATCTACAATATAAAACTCAAATAGAATCATCTCAACCATGATTTATTTTAATCATTAGCTATGATGATTATCTAACCATTAGATTTTGTGAATCACCAGTTAGATGATCAATTGGGGCTAAAATATATGTTTGATCTAATTATGCAAAATTAAGTGGTTAGATGATCTATCTAGAAGTTAAATTAAATGTTTTTTAGATAAAATTGAACACTCAGCAATAGGTTACCCTATATACTTGATTTTGGATTGGTTTGACACCATAAAATCACCCTTGGCTATGTGGTTTTGGGCTCTTGATAGCCATTTGGCTGATTCATTTTTGGGCTTAGAATTGTCTATGTATCTTGGTTTGTTCTTATTTTTTTACTGTGAATTAGGCCATGAGAAATTATGTTATTAAGGCCTTGATTTTGGGAATTTTTAGCACTCTCAAATAGTTTGATTGTGAAAGATAAAGTGACAATGGAAAGACTTTATCCTCATATTCAAAGCGGGATTTGTTTTGGGTTGAAATTTCTTTTACAAAAACCCCTTAATTGGGATTGGTCTTTGGAATTTAGTAGTCTTGAGTGTAATTGATTTTTGCTTTCAATGATTGTATCTATTTAGTTTTACTATAAATATAACTTGTAATAAAATGGAAACTAGCATTCAAGTTTACTTATTTTATCTTTGGTTATAGGCATTTCAAAATGCACTTATAGTTTGGTTTTTGGCATGGGAGTATTTCTCTACTTAGGTCGAATTTTAAATGTTAAATAGGTTTGCAAAGGATAGTATTAGACTTTGGTTACCTTGAAGATTTGTTTCAAGCATTCTAAAAATGAACACATGAGAGAATTGAAGTTGGTTTGGAAGTTAATTAGCAACTTCCAGGAGAGGGATCGTATTCAAAAAACATGTTTTTTTTACTAAGCACCTTCCAAAAAGGCATTTATATTATATTTTTAGTTGAGATCAATGTGAAAATTCGATATTTGTTGGTCATATTAATATTGTGGGATTATTTTCAAAGAAATTAAGCTTGTTTTGAAGCATTTTGTGATGTTAAGGTATGTTGATGTTCCTTAAGAAAACCAATTATTGGGATCAACTAAGAATTATTTACATTGAAGAAAATCAAATTCTATTTATAACACTCTAAAAAATGAATGACTCTAAAGGTCACATAGGTTATAAGTATCCATTGATTTTCTTCAGGATC
This sequence comes from Warburgia ugandensis, assembly GCA_035236585.1. NCBI lineage: Eukaryota > Viridiplantae > Streptophyta > Magnoliopsida > Canellales > Canellaceae > Warburgia > Warburgia ugandensis. The sequence continues at coordinate 59,208,186 of CP141128.1, forward strand.
TATAGAGTCATAAGTACTTATCAATCTCACTATATATATATATATATATGTATGTATGTATGTATGTATGTATGTATGTATGTATGTAATTGTGCGTACAATTGTGATCTGATATTAACTTTCATAAGATACTTTAGAAAATGATTAAATTAATGAATTAATCATATACAATAATATTGATAAGCTAAAGAAAGAATGATTAAACTTCAAAAAACTTGATTCTGATCATTGTATAGGAACTGACCTAAAAAGTCAAAAATATTTTCAAAATAGCTCAATTTTTTTCACTCTTTAAAAAAATAATAATAAAGATAAACAACCATAAAAAAGATGAAATTCTACTCCCCAACCTAAATGAAATATTATCCTCAATGTTTAAAAAATAGGATGACGATAATGCAATGAGAAATGAAGAAATAGGAGATGTAGCAAAGGAAAGTTTTGAAAAATAATGGCACAAGATTATTACAGATGAAGAATTTTCATACGAAAAAAGTATAGAGTTTGAAACTTCCCTGGGTTCTATATAAAATGGGCTAGATAGGCCTTTAAAAAGGAAGGGTGGGTCAATTTATAATAATTTTGAATCTTTCATTTATCACAAGGCAAGGCATCAAATATATATCTAGGCTACATCTTATCATTAGAGACAATTGTAGGAAGTGGTTGTAGTCTTTGTGGAAATAAAGCTAGGATGTAATATGGTTTAGTGGGTGGGATGTTTTTCTTCTCAACAAAATTTCCTTTTTTCCTAAGAGATTTTGATACTATTTTATCCTTTTAAGGACCAAATTTCTCAATTATTTTACCACCATGAAGAATGGTAATTGCCTTTGTTTGTTCTATGTTTGTAATTGAAGAATTAATCTCACCTACCATATGCACATCCTTAGGGTTTACATCATGTGGGATAGGAAACTGCCCTTTTTCAAGGGTCTGCAGCATATGAGATATCATGTCCTTCAATTTAGTCATAAATTGTTTGTTCTCTTTTAATTGGGCCTCAAATTGAGAATTGTTCCTCTCCTAGTATTGCAGAAATTGATGGAAGTTATCCTCCACTTGCCTCTTAGGTGGAAGAATGTAAGGTCCAGGAGCAAGTGGTCATTGTAGTGGTTGATAAGGGGCCTTATGTGAGACATTGATGTTACATTCATTTATGCAACTGAAAGTAGGAGGATTGCTCTCGTTGGGATTATATGTCTCTTAAGATCAAGAAAAATGTCACTCATAGAAATGTGTTTCATCATGAAGTACATCTTGGAATGCAAGAATGGTGGTACATTCTTGAGTGGGGTGTGTGTCATTTCACAAATACCACACACCTGTTCAACCTTCTTAGAAAAAAATTTCTCCATTTCCATGGCCTCATCTGTTCTAGCCAGGGATGCTATTTTAGCATTCATATAATCTTTTTTAAACATAGCATATATTCCTCTTTTAGAGGATGTGATGTTGGACTTACGCTTGCCTGGGTAATCAACATTTTCTGAATCAACCCAAGTCTGTGCACTCTCTACCAACAATTCTAAATACTCTTGCACATCTTCAAGTTATTTGTTTAAAAAGTTGTCATTACACATAACTTGAAATGATGTGTAATGACGATGTTACTTTCTTGCCTCTCTTTCACACTTGCCTCACCACTTATCAGTTAGATCATAACCTAACCAACTACTTCACACCCTCCTTAGCTAGCTATAATGTAATATCAGTGACTATGTAAAACTCCTTATAATATGCATGAAAGTAACAAAAAAATGGGGGATTTTTTTTTCATTTTTCCTTCCTTTTCTGCCTTAGTTCTTAGAGGTTTAATGCATTGATCCATCCTAACTTCTAGCAAAATGTAGTCAAGACAACACAAATATTCCAATTTGAGTGGAGGATTTAACTAGAAGCTTTAGCTAGAATAAGGGTGTAAGAAGTTGGAAAGTAAGGGCAACGAATTGTGTGTATCATAAAACAAACTATAAGAAATGAGGGTGCGGATGTAAATAATTAAAATATGAACCAATGGTTTGGTTGGTGGGGGTGGGGGGTTAGAGTTGGGAAGTCACATGGGTTGAAGTTGGCATGCTTGCTTCCCATGTGCTTTCCTAAGTTGTAAATGGGAGTTTTTAAACCAAATAGAGCATCTTGATCCTCTCCCATAAGTATAATACCTTACGGCTGAAAAGAGGAATATTTGACAAGGAGAAGAACAAGAGTGAAGCTAATACCTTAAGGCATGGAAAACCTGCTGCCTCCTCCCTTGAAGCTAATGAGATTTGGATTGTTAAAAGACAGGCATGTGGAGACGGATTGAAGTTAAAGTTTGGATGCAACAAGAAGGGGAAACCTTGAAGGAATAGGTGTTGGAACATGGGTAGAAGTTGCAGTCCGTGCTGGAAGACTGCACAACCAGCAGAAAGTTCAAATTTATCTACAAAAACCCACTATTTTTGGGGCCAAGAGGGACTTCGATTGAAGGGGAAGACAAAAGGGGTTCTTGGTCCTTAAGTTTAGTTTCTCTGTGAAGCTTCATCTGTGAAGCTTAGTTTCTCAAACCCTACATGCTTTGCTTAGTTTTTGTTTGAAATATCATTTTTATTATCTCTAATTATCTACCATATGCTTAGTATTGAATGATCCAAGCCATAAAAGCATTATAAATGATGTTATGCCCTATGGAATTCTAGTTATGATTTATTGGCGAATCTCATCTTTCCATGTCCTATGTGTTTATGCTTGGATTTTGCTTGAAATTCCACTTGGGATTTCTTTATTCATTACTACATGTTCATTATTGAATGATTAAAACTATGAAAATCAATATGCATGTTCTTGTCCACTTGGGTTACCTATAATTATAGGCCATGTATCTATTTTTGAATGATTCATGCCATTAAGTTCTGTGTATGTTGTGCATGCTCTAGAAATCATGCTGATAAATCATGTGGGAATTTGATCTTTGTCCTATTTGAATCATTGTACATGTAAGGAAGATGTATGACGTTAATTTGGAAGGGTTTCTTAAGGAAGTTCTTGAAGACATTGGCCATGGAATTGGATTTTTTGTTCCTGGCCTGTTTGGACAGGAATGAGATGTCTAGTTCTAAGTGTCATTTGGGCTGGGTTTTTCTTAAGAAAAGCCCAGGGAATCTGGAGGTTTATTCCCCTATCTTGATTATCATTGAATGTAAATGGGTGTGTAGATGTTCCTATACGTAAATTGATTATATGATAGGGCTTTTCTCAAGGAACAAGAAGGAAATATATTACACAATCTCCTACAAATTTTTGTAGGAAATTGATGTCTAAAGATTGCTTGAGAAGGCTGTTTTTCTTTTCCCTTTTGTTGTTGGATGATTAAGGACTTTATGGTGGATGTATGCTTATTTATTAAAACTAAGGGCAGCTGAATTTCTAAGAGAGAAAAGGGGATAAATCAATGTAACTTCTTGTAGATTTCTACAGGAAATTAACATCCCATAGAGATTATAAATCAGCAATTAATGATTTTTGTTTACACTTGGATATGGCCACATGAATGCTAGAGTGATTGAGCATGAAGTGAAAACCGAGTAAGCTAGTTTTCCTAAGGAAAGCTTATGCAAAAGATTTAAACCTTAGGGATATCAAGGAGTCAATTTCCTATAGTGAGAGTAGGAAATTAACACCTAGAACATGTCCCCACTTGAATGTTGAAATTCCATGCGAAAAACTTAGCAATCAATGGCTAATACAAAGAATTCTAAGCAACATAACAATAATGAGGAATAACATAGGGATAGATTGGTAAGGAAAACCAACTAATGTCATTAGACCTTAGGCTAAACATCTTATAAGTTAAAGTAAACATTCTTGGAGCAACTACCCAAAATGCAAACCTATGGTGAAGAAATGAAAACAATTAGCTTGGGGAAGACTAGGGCCTTCTTCAAAGTACCTTAAATTCTAAAATAATTAGTGCATATCACTAGTAATAAGCTTGAGTATTTTGGTAAGAAGAACTTCTAACACGCTCTTAGAAAATGGCATGAGCATGGCACACCAATGCATGCATGTAAACCAACTAGGAAGTACTTTATGATTCATACCATGGCTACTTGAATTATGGTGATTTCACCAATAATTCTTCACTGCTTTTACGTTTGATGTGTATGCAAGTGTATGTAACTTGTGACAATTGGGAGTCATACTTATCTTTTCAGTCTTGCTTATGACAATAAGTAAGCAAAAAGGACATGTGAAACATGGTATAAAGTCTACTACTTGTTGGACTTTGGTTTGGAAACTATGCTGATACATGAATCATGGCACTATGCAAGGAAAAATCTGTATTTTGAAAGGGGTGTCGTTATCAATGTAATAGTATATTTTTCTCATAACTTCATTCTTAACTATTGGATTTTTGCTTGCTTACACTCGTTGAATAGCTCTCTTCACAGTCATTGGATAGCTCTCTCCAAGCTCTATCCATTTATAGAGATCTCATTATCAAGTTATTGAGTTTTTTAAATATAATCTTTTGTATTCTAGATAAACTCTAAATTTTTATTGATAGTAAAAATAATACAAAATTGTAGGATATTACAATTTAGATTTTATGAATAAATTTTCCTTCCCATTATAGTATTAATGATAATTTATGTCTTAGTAAGTCTAGAAATCTAATAACCCAAAATTTATACTATTTTTATGATTAATGAAAGTCTAGAACTTATACAAAATGTGAAAATTGGATTTTTAAAAACTCAATAGTTTGACAATGAGACCTCAATGGATAGGTAGAACTCAAAGAGAGCTATTTAATGACACTAAGATGGCAAAAATCCAAAAATAGAAATCTACATAATGAATAAATCAAAATTTTATATTGATAATGACACCCGTTTCTAAATTCTAATTGGTGTGTTACATTCAATGGGACCCATGTAGCTTCCTTGCATTGACAACCAAGTCAACTTAGAAGACATCTTTAGTAAAAAAAAATGTCAAGAGACGTTGAGTATAGAAGATGACGTCTTTAGTTAGTGGAATAAGGTTTGAATTAGGAAAGTAGCCGTTATTGGAGCTAGTTAAAAATATGTTTTTGATGGAATAAAAACTAGAAAACATGATTTAATAAGAGACGTTACAGTGCAATTAAAAAATAGAAAACATTTTTTAGTTAAGAGAGTGGAAAAAGGCGTCTTATCTAGAATTTGTAGAAAAACGTGAATTAGAGAGAGATGTTGAATTAGGAAGTGGAGAGAAATTAAACTTGGATTACTAAACATGTTAGGTTGAGACTAAGAAAAATACCTTGGTTATAATTAGATGTATTCTAATTAGAGTGACGTTTAGGAAAGAGTTAGATCTTAGCTTGGAAACCTCTAAGAAGTCTATTTAAGGCGACGTCCAAGGCTGGAAAGAAAGGCAAGAGAGAGCTCTTTCTTTCCAGACCTTGGACATCCCCTTAAATAGACTTTTTAGAGCTTTCCTAGCTAAGATCTCTTTCCTAAACTTCCTTCTAATTAGAATACGCCTACTTAAACCAAGGTATTTTTCCAAGTTTCAACCTAACATGTTTACTAATCCAAGTTTAATTCCTCTCAACTTCCTAATTCAACATCTTTCTCTAATTCATGTTTTTCTACATATTCTAGAAAAGACATCTTTTTCCGAGTTTTTAGATGAATTTTACACATTGTGATGTGCAGTTTTAGTCCTAAGCCATACATGTACTAAATTTAAATTTTTGGACAATTGAAAACTAATGTATTGTAAATCTCATCTGGAGTAAAGATGGATGGTTTTTAGTATGAGATTTGCTAGTGAAAAAGATAGTTTTAATGGACTATTTAATAAGCTAAATAGGTTCTTAGAAAAACCCAATTCTTGATAATGGACTATTTAATAAGCTAAATAGGTTCTTAGAAAACCCAATTCTTTATCATTTAAAAAGAGTAGTCAAAAGGGCATGCTTTGAGTTTCATGAAAATTTGACAGTTTTCTACTTTTTCAACCATGCATGTTTTTGGTTAAGTTAAACATCTTGTTGAGGATGGCTTTTGGAGTTCAAGTGTATAGTTAAAAAAGGTGATTTTAGTAAGTAAATCACGGCCTTAGAAATCTCCAAAAGAGATGATCATTGAACGAGTTTTGGTAAGTTTGCTATGCCTAATAATATGGCGAGATTTAATGTTTAAAAAGGGACGCATAGTGTATTGGTTTTGGCATAAGATAATGCCTTGAAATTTTACATTTTAAAGTGGTTTTCAAATGATGCATCGATTTTAGCTTGAAAGAAAGCTACCATATGTTATATGATCTTATGACATTTGAAAGAAATACATATAAGGCATAGTGATACCTAGAATTTATGTTTTAAATAGGCAAATTAAGCCAGGTGGGAGCTATGCTAGGAGGTTGCACAGGCTAACCCCTTGGCCTCTAACCATTAGAAGTGGTAGGTATTCAATGTCCGAAGAAAGCATTTTTCTTGACTGCGCAAGGTGACTCATGGCATCCTTTCGAGTATATCTATAATCACGTGAGGATACAATGGGAGTCACTCTTAGATACTAGTGGGCACATGACCCTCAGTGGGGCCATTTGTCAGCATGGTATGATCTCATGAGATTTTGTTGTGGCTCCTGGGGAGATGGATGATGGTTCTGATATGGATCCTAAGATGGTAACTAGACAAGTTCTTAGACTAGTTGGCAAGTGATGCTAAGGTGCCAAGTAGACGAGGAATTATGGTTGATTTGAGAGTGCCGGTGCTGCAATTTGATCAAACTACTATTTTAAAGATTTGATAATCATATTTTACTTGAAATGTCAAGTATAGATTTTCTCTTATATGATTAGAGATATGCAAAATGCATGTGAATAACAATGAATATTTGAGATGCATTGCATGGTATGACTAACATAAGTTAGTGTGAGATTTTTCATGATTTGGAAACCTATTTTCAAATCATAAGAACATGTATGTTGTATTTCTAATGTTTTTTATTTTGTAGTCTTAGTCCTATGTCATGTGTACCTTCATACACTCAACCTATGAAACAATGCACATTGTCTTGCGAAGGCTAGAAGCGGGAGTAAAAGACCTCAGAGATTCACTTAGTACATGAATATGAGGAACTACACATTTAATGTTCTTTCTTTATTTCAAAGTTGATTAATGAATGTGATAATGCACACAATGCTTAAAAATATTCATTTGATTATTACATTTGCAATTGGGTTGTGACTTATACCTCTAGGAATTATGATTATTTTGAAATGGGCATAAAACTTGATGGGCTTAGACATGAGTCTGTATTTAGAAATGCAAAGGTTTTGAAAGATAAATGCTCGGGGTTTTTAGAAAATAGCTTTCATAGAAAAAGTTCTTTCACATGTTTTTATTTTTATAAATGAGATTTTAAAAAAAGCAATAGATCCTGCCTTTGGGGGGGGGGGGGGGGAAATTAAAGAAAATTGTGTTTACAAATCGAGGTTATCAAAATAAATTTGCCAATTTGGATTATGGTGTATATAAGCACACCATTGATAGACTCACCTATTCTAGCTATGAGGGCTTATCTGCCTCATATGGGGCTTAGGTTAGTCTCTAGAGCACTCAACGAATTGCAAGATTATGACATGGCCATCAGTAAAAGTGAATAGTTAAATACACTTATCTTCTTTAAGAAAAGTGTGTGTTATATTTCTTTCTTTTCGACAATAGTTAAAGATTCATTTCACTAGTTACCCTAATACTTCTTACTTGTATATATTAGGAGGAAGCTCAATACTATGTTGACTTTTGCTGATGCATGAATCTTATGTGAAAGCCAAATAACTTTCTTTTCTTTCTCATTGATTCTTTCCTGACATGCACTTCATTTAGCTCTTATTTTAATTCCAAATAAGTGAAAATTGTTTTCTGTGTTGTTTTAGCTTAGAACAAGTGAGGGTTTGTTGAAATTGTTTTAATTAGAATCAATTCACAGAATACATGTTTACATGTGTGAGGGAATTTTTTTAAAACTAGAAGGTGCTTTATTGAATTTTGAAATTTTCTAGTTTTGGAGGGCAATTCAAATTTTATTTGAATTTGAAATCCTTATCTTTTGCTACCTCACTTTTGGAAGCAATACAAATGTTTAGTCCCACATTAGAAGTTGGAAGAGAACTACTCCTTAAAAACACTCTCTCATTTCCTCACATTATTTTCAAGAGCACAATCTTGAAATTAGGTATGCTTAGTGTGTTCCATGAGGGTGTGTGAAAGTGCTCTGATGCACACTTCGCACTCTTGCATCACCATGAACCACCTTGATTTCTTTCTAGTTTAGTAGTGATGATCCATCCTAGGATCACCAGGATGGATGGTCCATGGGCAAGGACATCTAAGAGCTTGGTCGCCTATGTGGCGAGGTCCATGACATTCAACCCATTGCTGCATAGATGGTCCATGATGTCTCATAGGAACCAATCAAGAAAGTCCAAGAATAGAAAAGTTGGTGAGCTTTCCTAGCTAGTTTCTCCTAGCGTAGTTTTTGTAATTACCCCAATTTTTGTAAATTGATTAAGAAAATCAATTTAGTTTGAATTTTTAGAAATTATGGGCTGGAATATTAAGTTATTAAAAATTATCTTTTTATAGAGATTAAAACATGATTTAAAACTTATAAATTATGAATGTACTCAAAAAACTAATCAAAATGACGCTAAGTACGTTCAATTCGGAGTTAAAATGAAAATTCTCTAATTTTCTCCATTTTTATGAATAAAAGGGTAAAATGGTAATTTTACCAATAATCGAGATATAAGACTTCAATATTTAGAGTGTACTTGGAAATATGATTCCAACACCAATAAGTATGCTCAATTTCGAGTTCGGGAGAATAAATGGATTTTTCTCCATAAAAGGGCAAAATGGTCCTTTCACACCTCTGTGGGGCCCACAAGGGACCCACAAATGGATCCAACGGCCAAAAAACATGTAATGAGTGGTCATACCACTACCAACTAATAGTGGAGAAGGAGGTAGTAGTGGGGATCCAATGTTAATTTAATATTCAATAGAATTAAAACATAATTATTACAAGTAATTATGAAAATTTCAAAAACATCTATAAATACACCCCCAAAAATCCTCCAAAAATGTTCATTAAAATTACCAAAAAATTATCTTGCTTTCCTTGAAAACCAGATCTAGATTCATTCCTAAATTTTTAAAACTCCCAAAAATCTCTCTTCTTTCCTTTCTCTCTCCTCTTTCTAGATTGGAACAAGAAACCTAAATTCAATTAGGCACTCTATTCCAAATCAAATCTCACAAATCCCACCATTCCTATTGTCCTAGACTACCTTATCTACAAAACTCCAAACAAAATTTCAAGATTCAATGGTGCAATCAATGAGAAATAACAAAACAAGCGGTTATTGGGCAATCTTATTATCAAGTGGATATTTCTTTTATATTGGGCTGCAAAACCTTCATTTTTCTCCAATCAGGTAGGCGGAAACTCTTTTCATATTTATTTAATGTTAGTTTATGTAATTTTTATTTTTCTAAAATTAGTTTTAAGTTAAAATTTATAAAAATCAAGGATAAGAACTCTTCAATTTTGTATGATGGAGGGCTCAGATGGAAAATCTAAGCCATCCAATCAATCCAGAAGGGCCCAAAACCCCTAGGGTAGAATTTTTATAAAATTTTATTAAGCTTAGAGCCATTAATTCAAGGGGATTTGATTGGACGGTCCAAAACTCACTATCCTATCTCCCTTAAGAGATCCGGCTCCCAGGACGCCGTTGTGGGATGTCGTACGGAAACGTGCCCTATGGGAGTGTCTCCACGCGCGCACTCCTTGTGCGACGCCATCCCAACGAAACAACTGCGGACAGCGCAAGTCCCAGGGAGCGCATTACTACGTGCGTCTCGGTGATGGGAATGTAGTGACCACTTCCCCAACTAATCAGGGTCGTCGATTCCAATAGGCTCAGATCAAATCTGGACCCTCGAAATGACTGTGAACTTCAATCTTCGATTGTGGAGTCATCTGAACTCCAAATTAAGATTGAAAACAAGCTATGGAAATCTTATAATATTTATTTTCTTCTAAAATCATAAAATTGATTAAAAAAAAAATATTAAAGAAACTTTCTGTTTTTAGGAATTACGCTTCTAATTTTCATGATCTTCAAGATCTGAGATGATCAGATCTTGGAGATCTAATGCAATGATGATTTAATGTTGAAATCAAGTAATATCCATGATTTATTTTGATAGATCTAAGATAAAATGAGGAATCTACCCTTTATGGTAGAAAAATCATAAAAATACAAAGGGACCCACTTGATCAGTAAGATCAAGCATGATCAGACCCTTTGGATGGGTTGTATGAATGGGATTATGATGAAATCTAGTTAGATCATAGATTAAATGTGACAAAAACAAGTGGATATGATCTTTAGATCTTAATGGAGTAAAAGCCCTAAATGTAATTAAAACCCTTGATCTAAAGGAAAAGATCTAAGATCTAATGGTTGGATCATAAGTAAAAGTTTATAATAATCTTAATCTAATTAGTTTAATTGTCTTTTATTTGATAATAGAATTGTAAATGTGATTTATGTTATAAATTATGAAGCATAATAGTGTAATTCTTAAATTTTAGCGTGATATGCTCTAAATGTTATTAGTTTGTTATTAGGTTAGTAGATTTAATTATCTTAAGGCCATGTTAGTTTAAATTTGAGATTTTAGCATGATTCCATTAGATTAGTAGTAAAATTTCATGTATTTCATAACTTAGAAGCATACTAGTTTAAGTATAATTTTATTCCATTAGTTCAAGTTACATTCATAGGAAGCATATTAGTATAAATTGTTGTTAAACTTATATTGGATTTATGCTTTAAAGTTTATGATTTAATTGTTGTCAAATTTTATTAATAGATTCAATTGTTAAGTAGTTGTTAAGATATAATGAGCATAAATCACCAAAAATGTAAACTAATGGAATATAGAGATTCATGAACAATTAATATGAGTGAATGACTTTGACTTAATATTAGTAAGGGCTATAGTTAGTAGGACAATATAAGGATTATCAAATCCTTGGCCTAAACTAGGAGAATAATAAACCCCATGAATGACATTTTAAATGTTCATGGATTTAATTAAAATCAATTAGAAAGAGTACTTAGGGTTAAAATGCTCATAGAACCTTATGAAAGGTTGAGCTAAGATCACTCTAATGAATGATGAACATGGTGGTTAAGGAGGTTTTCTAATGGAGCCTCGCTCTTCCCCTTCCGTTGACGTTTGTGAGGCCTAAACGCCTCCTTACATGAGGATTGAAGTAATCACCTTGTGTTCAGCCATTCAGCTAATAAGCCTTAGTTAATTGAAAATAAGAGGAGCTGTTTAGACTTAGGATGGAATAAGCTATCTTTAACCAATAAAATATTAACTGGTTGAATAATAATAATAAAAGCATAAAAGGTCAGTAAATTGTCTAATCCTAATAAAAATTGTAAATAAGATAAGGATGATCAAACAAGATCCATAGGATCTTGAATGATCAAGAACAATAAGAATCCTAATGTCGTATTTTATTATGTATTTATGTATGTATGTTGTAGACAAATCTAAATAGAGAATCCAAACCCTTGATCAAATATGATTCAAGGAAGAAAACCAAGATCATCCTCCTTAGAGATGATCAAACAACTAAACTTAAATCAAAGAAGAACTAGATAATAGAAGATCTAAGCCCTTGATCTTTATCAACAAGTATAAATTGTTGATCAAAGGATCTATGAAAGATCAAGATCAAAGAAAGGAATACACAAAGACTTAGAATAGAAAATACTTAGATCTGAAAGATTAGAGGATCATTATAACCATCAGATCTATTGATCCATAGGATGGACACTATCTGAGGAAGATAGATCATGATAGGACAAAAAAAAATCTATATCCTTTATATCAAAGGATAAGATTAAATAAAGAATATAGATAGCATCAAAACTATAGGATTATTCAGATTGTATAAATATTAACAGTATGTATGGATTTATAGATTGCATACATCAATCAGGATCATGGAAGATCTGAAGAGATGGATCATTACTTAAAGGTAGGAGGATTTTATGAATGCATCTACATGAGATATACATGTTGAATACATGATCTTATGTTTAGAAATGTTGACAAGTGTAATGTAAATACTTGTATTAAATCCTTTGAAAACCCTTATAATCCAACCAAAACACATATGAAAATTTTAAGTTAGAATTGAGGGAAAAAACTCTAAGTAAATAGGGAACTAGAAGATATTTCAGCTTAAGTAAATAGACAGATTGTCTGATACATATGAGAATTACTTTACATACAAGCATGGGGACTTGTGATTTTGTTTTAAATAAGCATAGGCGTGGGGATGCTATACTAGGAGAGTTAGTAGGGTTTGGCGACCCGCTCTCCGAAACTTGTTATGATATGGATACCAAGCCTAAGTGAGGTTAAAAGTCAGGTGCGGTAATTATGGGAAGGCCACCACTGTGACAGCCATGGCCCCCCTCATACGAACATGAATATTGTGATTTCCACCAACGATGGTATAGATGGATTATTGGGCAATTATACAGGTGCACTAGTATAGATTCTAATTGCATGCATAGTAGTCCTTTGAGTATTTTTGCATTATGATGCATGGAATAGTGAAATGCGTTATGATATGGCATGATGAGATGCCGGGTAATCATGGATTATCGATACTGCCCAAATGAGGGAGTATGTCCAACAAAGTCTAGATGATCTATCAACTCAGTATAAATTGGGTACGATTATGTTTTGAGATATATATATATATACACACACAAAGTATACAGTACATATGTACAAGGATGTACATATATGACCAAGTAAAGACATTGATCTATGAGTATGAATAATGGGATTATGAAGTATTAGGATTATAATGTCAAATTATTATGCTTCTTGAATCCCCTACCAAGTATAGCTTGCTAAAATATTGTAAATGTTTCAATGTTTACAATATCTCAGATACAGAGAAGGAGAATTAGGAGCTTAAGACTCAAGAAGACTTGAAAGAATAATCAATCAGAGTATATCCCTTGAAGACATGTATTTTATTTGAGAGTATTGTATTGTATTGAGAAATTTTAGTGTATGGTGAGCCTTGAAATTTAGATTATGTAATTTGGACAAGTATTATACTAATACCTGGGCTGTATTGTGAACCACTAGATGGATTCTGGAATTTAATAAAAATATATTCCTTCAATGGAATTTTGTCTTATATAAAAGTTCTACTTATGTTATATATAAAGTAATGACTTGGGTTTTTCAAAACAAGTTCTAAAGAAAAGAATTTATGTTACTTTGTTTTGCGAAAATTTTTTACTACTAAGGGCCCTGCCTTTGAAAAAATGTATTACAAAATGTGTTACAAAAACCCAGGTCGTCACAGTTTCTGGCTTGCCTTGGGGATTAAGCCAAGTTGGTTGGTTCCTAAGAACCCCTATCTATATTAGGGGAGGCCCAACCAATCCTCATTGCACCACATTCTTCTCTTTGACACAAGCTCTCTATTCTTTGGCTTTCTAGAGTCTATCCAGCTAAGACATTTCCTATTATTTCCATCTCTTCTAAAGTTTGCCAGTTTTGAGCATCCCTTTATTCTCTTCTTGTTCTGATTTGTTTAAAGTTTACAACTTGCCAATTTTGAGCATCACTCTATTCCCTAACTTTGTTTAAGAGTTCACCAATTTAGTGTATCACTCTTTTATTGTTTCTCTTATGAGTTTATCTATCTTGGTATCACTTTTCAAGCATATTTCTATTTGTGAAGATCTTTAGTTCTAAAGCTTGCCCTTTTTGGCATCTCTCATTCTAGGGTTATAAACTTGAGAAATGCTTCTTGTTTTGAGTTTTCTAATGCAATTTCTCTCTTAGAGTTATTGTGAGAGATCTCTAATGTAACGACCCTGGTTTTTGAAACACATTTTATAATATATTTTTCAAAGGCAAGGGCGTTCCCTCAGTAAAAAAAATTTGCAAAACAAAGCAGTGAAAATTCTTTTATTTTAAAACTTGTTTTGAAAACCCAAGTCACCACTTCATACATAACATAAGTACAATTTGTGTACAAAATAAAATTCCATTGAAGGGATATGATTTTATTAAACTTCCAAGATCCATCTAGTGGTTCACAGTACACAACCCATTGTATCTTTACAATACTTGTCCAAATACACAATTCAAATTACAAAGTTCTAAATACAATACATGCTCTCAATACAATGTTTCAAGGGATATACCCTTATTACTTATTCTTCAATAGTTCTTCAAGTCTTGAGCTCCTAAGTCTCCTTCTCTGTATCTGAGATATTGTAAACATTCGAATATTTACAATATCTCAGCAAGCTATGCTTGGTAGGGGATAAGAATGTAAGTTATTGACAGTAAAATCTCAATATTCAACTATCCCATAATTCAATCTATCAGAAACACATTCACAAACCACTATTATTGATATGAACATCTCATTTCCTTATCATTTGTGTTCACCTTTATACATACATATTATATAAGAACAAATCCGTTAAAATTGTAAAAATAATCAATAATCATTTTCATACAAAACTAATTAACTCCTTTCATTATAGGAGATTTGTATCTCAGCCAGTTACTATACTGGGATTTTTCCTTCTTGGAAAAAATATTGGTAATTTACAATTACCTGGCATTTCATCATGCCATCCCTTAAGGCATTTCACTATGCCAATTTCATATGCATCATAATGCAAAATAATCAAGGACTACTATGCTTGCAATCTGATCCGTACAGCCCGCCCGGATAACTGTTCAATAATCCACTTATACCATTCTCAGTGAAAATTATAATATCCATGTCCATATGGGAGGACCATGACTGTCACAGTGGTGGCCTTCCCATAATTGTCCCACCCTACTTTTAGCCTTTCTTAAGCTCGGTATTCAATATCATCAAGTTTCAGAGAGTTGGTGACCAAACCCTCTTAACTCTCCTAGCATAGCATCCCCAGGCCTATGCCTGTTTAAAACAAAACCACAAGCCTCCAAGCTTGTATGTAAAATAATACTTATACATATCAGACTATCTGTCTGTTTATCTAGGGCTGGAATATTTTTTACTTTCCTATTCACTTAGGGTTGTTCTCAATTCTCAACTTAACCATTTAATACTTATTTTCCTCATCATTTGGTTGGATCATATTTCAATTTGAGGTATTTACCTTAATATATTGGTATTATACATGTCAATACTTCAAAACATAAGATAATGTATTAGACATGTATCTTCATGTAAAGGCATTCTTAATAATCCACCTACCTCAATAAGGTATTCTTACTCCTTGAAATCTGCCATAGTCTTGATCAATATATATCTGTCAAATCATATGTATAATGTCATTTTTCTAATCAAAGGTACATACTACATGGTCTTTTGATTATCCTTATATAGGATGATCTGAATCTTTCTTCCTTGAAGATCATATATCCAAGGGTTTAATATCATCTATACAAATACTATCTATATCATACATAACAATCTAATCTACATTGGTGTTTCTTTTTCCTTATTGTTTTTTATCATACAAGATCTCATCTTGTTTAATCATCCTTATCTTACTTAATATTTTTATTAAGGTTAGATAATTTGCTATCTTTTTATGTTCTTATTATTATTCAACCAGTTAGTGTCTTACTTGGTTGAAGATAATTTATTTCTTCCTATTACTAAACAACTCCTCCTTATTTCAGGATGACTAGTACTTACTAGTTAAAGTCTGCTCAAAAAGTGATTAATACAACCCTCAAGTAAGGAGGCGTTTAGACCTCTCTTACGTCAACTAGAGGTGAGGGAAAAACACTTGACTCTTGTATACCCCCTATAACCATAATGTTCAGAGTCCACTAGAGTAGTACTAGCTCAACCTTTGACAAGGTTCTTATGAGTTCTTAACCTTAAGTCCCTTCTAATTGATTTTAATTAATTTCCATGGATATGCACAATGTCATCCATGGATGTTCATTATTTTCCTACTTTGGGCCAAGGAAATGATAAATCATTCATTATATTGTCCTACTAACTATAGCCCTTATTAAGTCAAAATCATTCATTCGTCTTTAGTTGTCCATGAATCTCTATATTTCATTAGTTTATATTTTTGGTGATTTATGCTCATTATATCTTAACAACTATTTAACAATTGAATAAAATTTGACATTAAGTAAATCATAAACTTGAAAGCATAAATCAAATATAAATCTAACAACCATATACTAACATTCTTCTTGTGAATGTAACTTAACCTAGTGAAATAAAACTATACATAAACTAACATGATCCTAAGTTATGAAATACATAAAACTGTACTTCTATCTTAATGGAATCATGTTTAAATCTCTAATTTACACTACCATGGCCCTAAGATAATCAAATCTACTAACAAACTAATCATTTAGGGCATAGTATGCTAACATTTAAAGATTACACTATCATGCTTTCTAACTTATAACATAAATCACATTTACACTTCTATTATTCAATACAAGACAATTAAGCTAATTATATTAAGATTATTATAAACCTTTAAATATGATCCAACCATTAGATCTTAGGTGTTTTCCTTTAGATCAAGGGTTTTAATTACCTTTAGGACTTTTAATCCATTAAGATCCATAATTCATATCCACTTGATTTTATCACATTTCATTCATGATTTAACTGGATTCCATCATAATATCATCCATTTAATCCATCCCAAGGATCTGATCATACTTGATCTCATTGATCAAGTGAGTCCCTTTCTATTTTTAGGGTTTTTCTACCATAAAGGGTAGATCCCCTAATTTATTATAGATCTGTCCAAATTAACCATAGATATTACTTTATTACAGTATTATATCATCTTTAAAATAAATTTCCAAGATCTGATCACCTTAGATCTTGAAGATCTTAGAAATTGGACACTTATTTCCAAAATACAGAATAATTCAGGCATAATTTTTAGATATATTATTATTTCATTAGAAACTAGACATTACAAGCTTTCCATAGCTTCTTTCTGATCTCAATTTGGAGTTCATATGACTCCACAATTTAAATTTGAAGTTTACAGCCGTTCCTAGGGTCCAGATTTGATTTAGGCCCATCAGAACTAATCTCTCTCAATTGAGGTTCCAAACCTTGTTAGATTTTCTTGAAAATTGTACCTTAGGGGTTTTGGATCCTTCTCGATCTATTGGAAAGCTCAGAATTTCCATCTGAGCTCTCTATCACCATGAATTGAAGGCTCTGGTATTTACTTTATTTTTACAATTTTTCATTCAAATTAAATTACAGAAAAATAAAAATTACATTAAACCATAATAAATATGTATAGGAAGTAGTTTCACCTACCTGATTGGAGAAAATTTATATATTTGATGCCCAATTTAAGAGAATTACCAGTTAATAATACTATAACCCGATTGTCCCTGTTTTTGTGATTTTCTGTTGTTGGAACTATTGGATCTTGAAATTGATTTGGGGTTTTTGTATATACTGTAGTATAGGATGTCATGGATGTTGAAATTTATGAGATTCTACCTGGAACGGAGTGCCTAATTGAATTTAGGTCTCTTGTTCCACTTAGAAAGAGGAGAGAGAAATAAGGAAAATAGAGATTGGGGAGGGATGAATGATAATTTGGAGCTGAAACTCCGAGGAAGATTTGGAAATTTCGTGGTTAAGGTTGTGAAAATTTTTGGGACATATTTATAGCCAAATTTGAATTTTTTTTATTATTTCTTTTGATAAGATATTTTATTACTTTAGAATTTTTTATTACAAGTGCATTCTCCACTACAATCTCCACTACATTCTCCACTACCAACAATAATGCACTGAGCAATTATTGTTGCTTATAGAGCATTGGCCCACTTTATGGGCCCCACTTTTATGTAAAAAGACGTTTTTGCCCTTTGAACTCCAAAATTGGAGAATAATAGGCAATATTTGTTCGAACTCAGAATCGAGCGTACTTAATGGCGTTGGAATCGTATTTCTAAGTACTTCATTAATATTGAGGTGTTATTTCTTGGATATGGAATATGGGTAAAATTACCATTTTACCCCCAAATGGAGAAAATTAAGGAATTTTCATTTTAACTCAGAATTGAACGTACTTAATGTTGTTTCGATCAGTTTTCCAAGTACATCCATAATTTATATGTTTTAATTCATGATATAATCTTCATAAAAATAGAATTTCCAATAACCTAATATTCTAGCCCAGAATTTCTAAAAATTCAAACTTTATTAATTTGCCTTAATAAGTTACAAAAATTCGGGGTCATTACATCTAAAGACTTCAATTTTACGACATTCATCCAAGAGACTAAAGTATCAACCAATTTTGATCATGCAAATTAATTGAGTGACAGATTGAATCTAGCTTGATTGAATTCCAAAGATAGGGCTATCATATCCCTTGTACTTAGTAGGAGACTCCAACTATCTGAGAGGAGCTACTTTAAGCAAACCACTAAGCTAGGTTTCATCAAAATTATTTTGTGCAAGTTTTTTATAATTCCAACACAATATTTGTTATGTGACATTGTTTATCCAATGGACATTATTGGAGGTACACACAGACCAATTGATAGTATCCTAGCATAGACACTTAAATTTAGATAAGTTAATCAATCCTAAGTCTATTTTTGTTTTGAATAAGAAGTAATGTAACAGGCAATCTTTCTTAAAATTTAAAATCCCAACAAAATTGATTAAGCCAAATAAACCTTATAAACCAAATTATGTAAGCATCTGCAATTGGGCCCTAATTAAACCAATTTAAATTGCAAAGACACTAGGTTGACATCAACAAGATCGAAGCAAAACAACAAACTATGATTAATTGCACCTTGACCTATGATTAATTGTACCTTGACCATAGACTATTTGTTCTCAAGTGCCTATTTGGTTGTTAGGAAATGGATGAAAATTACTTTGAAAAAAGAAAAAAAATAATCCTCAGAGAGTATTTTTAGACCTTGAAATTGAATTAGGTTATAGACTGCAAAGATTTACAAAAATTCCTTTTTCTATCCATTTCCTACCAACCAATTAGGCTCTAAAGAATTCTATGTTCTAAGGCTGCCATAGCAGTTTGTATATGAAGCTCCCTGCAATTTCTCTAGTCGTTCATATCCAAACTGTAGATATTCAAACCATTCTTCTTTTGGGCAGTCTGAGATGGGCCATCTTAGATAGGGCATGTGGCGAAGATTTCAACTATCAGACAATCCCAACCTTTTTACTTGTGATTTCAGGCTTACAAGCCGTCCGTTTATCATTCAAAAAAGAAAAGAATAAACCTTATAAACCGTTCATTTTACAACCAAGAGCAATAGTAGAAAGAATATTTCCCGCCTAGCCTGTCTAAGATGGGTTCAAAGTGTTAGAGGCTTTGATGACCAGATAATTAACTCGATGTGGGCGGATTTTTGCTGCGTGTAAACTATAAGAATTTACATGCACTGACATCATATAACATCTCCTTAATCCAATAGAATGATAAATTAGAACCCGTAGAGAACTAAGCTTGCAAAACAATGATTTCATTTTCCCCTTCTCTCTCTCTCTCAACACCCCCCCCCCCCACCCCGGGTTTCTGAAAAGAAGGAACCAAGCATATATTTTCTTTTGTGAATGACAATAATAATAATACATAATGCTGGCACCAAATAAAATTCGGGGGACATTATCGTTGTATTTGAATAACATACTCTACTTGCTCATCCTCTTGTCCTCCTTCAAGGGACGAAACATCATCCTCCTGTTACAACAAATGTATAAATGTATTACCTTGGGATCAAATTAATATATACTAATAAAAAGGATGTGCAAGTGTGGTGTAGCAGCATAAGAATGGACTTCAATCATGCAGTTAAAGAGTTCAGGCCACTCGAGGGGTGAGGGGTCGGGTTGGAGGACATTAGTCAATATAGATGATAAACATTATTCGGAGGCTAGAATTGTCTATTAAATCTATGTTATTTATAAAGGAAACTACCCTAGTCTACCAAGATCAACTTAGGAGAACCAATATATCATCTATACTAATGCATAAAGGGCATTTTGGATAAAATAAATATTAAAGAAGCAAAAGTGAGGAAATGAGAGAGCTCTTATTAAATTCAAAAATAGATAGCTGGCTCATTTTTGCGTACTTTTCATTAGTCTAAGCAGTTCATCTCTCCCTAAGAAGAAAATGGGTGGCAGACCTCCTTTTTTATACTTTTCCAGTGATCCAAGCCGTCCTTCCGATTCCTTATCCATGGTAGAAATCCTGTTCCCTCTCTCTCTCTCTCTCTCTCTCTCTCTCTCTCTCTCTCTCTCTCTCTCTCTCTCTCTCTCTCTCTCTCTCTCCAAGTGATACATGCATGTGTCTGTGACTAGTCCTTGAGAGAAAAAAAAAACTTCTCCAATTGACATGATTTATGGGCTACTAGATATTCAATGTGGTTGAAAACAGAAGAACATACGGATCAACTCAACCACATGTCAACCTGTTAATGTAAAGATTGGGCCTTACGGTAACTGGTCCAGGAGTGCTAGAACAATTTTCTTTGAACTTTCTTGAGCTTCTATTTTGAACTCAGAATAGCAACAGTTAGCATAATCAAAATGGAGAAGAGTTTCTGGGTCATGGGCCATCTAGGATTAGGCCTAGCAGATGAAGGTTTTGATCACTAAAAAGCTGAGCCCCACGTCTCTTTACCACATGCATGGGCCTCCAGAAGTGAGCTCATCAATCCAGACCATCCAAGGGTTGGGATATTGCTTGGTGGGTCTTAGCTGAAAATCCCATTGCCAATAGATTTGCCAGCTGGGATGATCCCCTACATCTCATTAGAGTAGCTTACTGACAGTCCACGCATTGGAGGGCTCAGATCACCAAAACATGTGTAACGATTGGATGATCTAATCTTGACTGTAGAAAAAACTGATAAGGATTGAAAATCAATATGTAATAAAGAAAAGGTTGCGGGAACTAACATGAAGTTGGTACTGTTCTTGCTGCCTACGTTGTATTGCTTCCACAGCTCGCGTCATCATATACAGTGGAAAAATTATTCCAGTAGCTCTTAGAACTAACAACTGCCAAATTAGCCATAATAAAATTAATAAATACCATCTCCAAATAGAAGATTAAATCAGTTTAAAACTGTAAAAATTCAGAAAAACAAAAAACAAAACAAAACAAGAAACAGATTGTTACTTACAGTGAGCAGTGTGAATGCATAATGGTCCACGACCCCATTAAGCACAGAAACAAGATGTCTCGCTAGCAAAAGGATGGCAAACTGCCCATATAAACCGTAGTAACTAAAATTAGAAATAAATCATTTCGAAGACTGGCGTAGAATGAAGTCAATGTTCCATAGATCACTATAACATTTTTTTATCTTTGATCAATGGCTGTAGAATTCTAGAGGACCCACATACTAAGTTGGTGGAGCCTACACCCTAAACAGCCGTTTGTTCACGTTGTCAATTTGTTAGGTTCATACGTGAGGCTAAAGGTACATGTGGAGACCTGATGTTTGGTGATGCAACCAGTAAGCTGGTGGCCTGAAAGCCATCTACCGCTGTTTGGTTGTGGACAGTAACATGCCGCCTCTCTTTGTTATGCTTGGATGAAAGTTAGAGGTGGCACTAAAAATTAAAGTATATATAAGATTAGAACTATAGATTGGAAATAGCTTTCAGTTTGCCTCATAACTTTTTAAGGACAGCCCCGTGCATGAAGCTTTGGCATATGTGTGTCTGGGGAAAAGGGAGACCACAAAAGTTTATAATACATAGTTTTATCTTGTATTTTTGTAAGAGATTAATTTCACGCATTCGTGACATTTAGGCCACACAAACTAAACCACTGCAGCAGGTCTCCCCTTCTAAATAAATTAATAATGGAGGAGAATTTTGACCAAATGATGGCTTACAATTAGAGCGATGGATCTACAACAGGAAGTGCTTCTCTGAGACGCGGTGGAACATTCGGCATAGTCACTTTCAAGAATTTCAACATCCGTGGCCACAATTGCCGTAAATCCACGGCTGTGATTTTGTCTAGGAACCTCTAAGCTCCCTCTGTAGAAAAAACAAAAGAGTTCGTATTTAGTAAATCAAGTGGTTAAATTCTAATGTAACCAGGTGAAAATTGACTCAGCGCATTAAACGAATTTGGCACGCTTGACTTGGACGGCGCATTTTAGGATAGCATTTCAAATTTTCGGTTCTTTATAGAGGCGTGTGGATATTCTAACATACGCGGCTTGGTACCTGATTGTTACTGCTACATCAGCCAGTCGAATCTTTTTGGGTGGTGCCGTGTACCCAGGCTCAAATTTCTGCGGACGTTTCGAATTTCTCGATCAACAACAGATAAAGAAAAGCTAATAGGGACCAGTCAGTAGAGATCAACCGAACTGGGCAAGAAAGAAGCTTCAATTCAGTTAGAGCTAAAAACCAGAGAAATTAACTGCATAAAGAAGAACTTGGATTTCCATGAAATTGAAAATTCATTCGTACAGGAGAGGAAAACCCCAAATTTTATTAGCAAATTTCATGCCAACAATCGGAACAGTACAAGAACTCCAATGTAAAACCAATTTCAACTGGTAAAAATCAATCAAAGAGAACAGAGCCAAGAACTTCCTCTTGGATGACAGATAACCAGGGACAAATAGATAGATTCCAACGTCATCACTGCAGAAATCAGACCATATCCAATCTGATCAGGGCAAGGAAACCATTTCCCCAACAAACAAGAAACGGGAAAAGACATTAAACATACAAGGAAAGATCCAACTCAAACTCAAAAACTAAATTAAGCACAAATGCAACAACGAAAGACCAACTTTCATCACAAGTAGCCAAAAACAAAAACAAAGAAGATGATGCTGAAGACACAAGCTTCATTCAAAACAGAGGAACGTTCTCTATTTCTCTTTATTTGAGAATCTAACCTGGAGGCAGATCTCACAGCTGGTATTCCCTTTCTCATCACACCATCTCTGTATGCATTCTCTGTGAGCAAACTGAAAGAAGAAAGAAGAAAAACTGTAACGAATTCGAATCGAAATACCCAAAACAATGTCTGTCTCAAATTCTCCAATTTTCACCTTGAGAGTTCCAGAACAAGAGCAAGGTACTTCCATGGATTTTGTTTCTTCTTCTCCTTCTTCATGGCAGATTCTACACTGAGGAGAAGAAGAAGGGATCAAATCATCCACTATCACAGCGATTTGCTCTTCCATCTCTCTCCCGTTTCTCTGTCTCCCTCTCTCGATCTCTCTCTCAATTTTAAACAAGCAAATATGGTGGAAATTTTCCAATTTGTCCTTCACTTGAAAATTCCAAAATTACCCATGGACCAAAACTTGGACAAGAAAGACTTCGTTTGAAGGCCTTTTTAGCAAACAAATCTAGAGCATATATACGGAATTATAGTGTATACTCTCTATATCTCCAGAATTTTTTCATGCACATCACTGAAGAAAAATGAGATTTGTATCCCACCTTTTGGAAAAAAAAATTTATCCAATATTCTTATAATTCTGCCTCAATTAGATGTCTTTGTCACCAGAATTCTCTCTCTCACTAGGTGTATGCTGCATTATGGCATTTACTGAATATTTGCAATTACTCAAACCGTCAATTTGAGGACCAGTCTATGGATGAACAATGCTCCAAAATTAGAACTCATCTTAGTATTGTAAGCCCCTGACTTTTTTGTACTTTAAAATGATGGTATGAAAATCCAAATGCACGGGTGACGGGTATGCATCAAACAACAACCCTCCAAAAAGCTTGAAGTCATCCGAAGGTAGAGAAATTTATAATTGGTTAGGATCACAAGGCAAACTGGTAATTTTTGGCATAATTATCGACTCCTTGATGTTAAGTTTATATTTAAAAACTCTCTAATAGATCAATTTATTAATAGATTCAAATTGAAAGTTCATGCATTCCAATCATTTTCTTTTTCAAATTTTCCCGGAAGACTTCCCAAAAGTTCCCAATTTGTCGGAGGATTTATCCCTGAATCCAAATCCAACCTATATTGACAATGGAAGAGGGTGGGGACCGCCCAAGCTAGTTGTTTCGTGGCCCATCCAAGCAGGTGTTTTACCTCGAGCACTTCACGAGTCCGCCATTTCACCCCTCTAGATCTCGGGAACCAGACTGTTAAACAAGCACATATACCCAAATATTTAGTGCATCATATCCGGGTTTCTCCCAAGAAGTTTGCTTTCCAAACCAGCGTGGGGAGCAGGCCAAGCCCCTTCATACTAGTCCTACAGGAGGAGTACTTTGGTCCTGCGCGTAGCACGCGAGCAAGGGTTTACTATGGTGGGCCTTACCTTTAATTGATCAAGACCGTTCACTTATTTCTCTAACTCCCTATATTTTGTATATAGGTATGATAAAAATCATCAAATTTGGATGATTTTGAGATCCAAAATTGGGCTTTCAACTCGTACATCTTGAACCATGCTCTTAATGGTGTTTATGACCATTACTGCTTGTATGACTGCAAGACAGTTTGCGTTTCCAGACTCAACCAATTAGAACTGTTTTAGAGTTAATAATCATCCACAACAAGAGAAATTCAGATGAACTGCGACGATCAATCAAAGACAGGACCCCACGCTTGCTTGTGTACTGCGCGTAGTTCATATGGCTGATGCAAAGACAGAAATACCCTTGTCGTGCGATCTAGCCTCATGAATCCGGATATTTCTCGTAATTAGAGACAATGCTAAGATGTTTACGCGATGCGATTCCGAAACGATTTCAAAAGCTTATTTAAATGCTTCGGATAAATTCAACCGATATTTCGTTTGAGCCCGAAATTCTCTGGGGAAAAGGATAAATAGAAGGATTTTTTTTCATATTTGCCATTAGTCTTTGGTCTTTTTGCAAAAAAAATTCAAGGTTTTTAAATTTTTGCTGATTTGCAATTAAGTTTTGAAAACATTTGCAAATTTGGCATTTTGTTAGTTTCCGTTTCATTTTTCTATTAATTTTTATAAAATTCTAATATTACCCTTATCTAAATATTTGGTCGCCGAAAAAGTGGCCTAAAGCAGGAATTGTGACCTAAGGAGCCAAGCAAACGTGGAACAGGGGTGCAGTCGACTCGAGGTGGGGGAGAGGCGATCAGATACTGGTGGGCAAGAGGTGATCTCGGTAGTGTCAGCGGAGGAGGACGATCAGGTAGTGCTGGGAGTGGGGGAGGGAACTGGGTAGAGCCGGCATAGGCGTGGGGAGGCTGAATTTGGTCCCTGGAGAGGAGGGGGCCGAACCGGGTATCGGGGAGGGGGGCAGGAGACGGTGAGCAAGGGGTGGTGTGGGGGAACTAGTTGGAGCTGGTGCGGGGGGAGGCCGAACTAGGTACCAAGGAGGAGGGGGGGAGGAGACAGTGAGCGGGGTGGGTGGGCACCGTGCATGGTGGGGGGAAGGAGGGGGAAGGCTACTGGTCCTGCCAGATAGGTACAATGCTGGGGCTGGGAAGGGGCGGAGGTGGTGAGCATATTGTATTATTACTTTATTGATGAATACTTTCATCACACCAAGATCATCCACGAAAATCATCAAGAATAAGAGACTAGATGCGAAAGCGTACCTGAATCCATGAGGTCGGTTGTGATTCTTAAGTCTTGCGGTTCCTGATCTTCCAAATTGATGCGTATGAACTTCCCAGAGAATGATGTTCTCTCTTTTCTAATGATGGGATGTCAAAAAAGAATCGGCCATATAATTTGGGGATCATAACCATTTATAACTGTATCCCTATAATATCCGCTATCTTTAAATTCAAGAAATATTTAATTTTGTGAAATTTGGAAAAAAATTAAGAAATTGAGAAAATTGGAATTTTGAGACAGAATCTTGAGTTGAAACCTTAATAATTATAATATGCTCGAAAAATGAAATCCAACGCCACTAAGAATGCAAAAATCAAAGACCGAAGGAAAAAAGACTAATTATTTTAAATATTTAATTAAATTGCAAAAGGTGGTAAAGTCGTAAATTCACTTGGGGCCCACGGACTGGGCACGGGAACCCACGAAGTGATACCATTATGGGGGGCTTTAAATGCCTGTCTTATTTCCTGCACAGCCATAACTCTCCATCAATTCCTGTGTCACTGATGACGGCGATGATGCCAAACGCCGACAATGACGCGAGTATCTCCCTCCCAGGTGCACGCAGTGATGGGAAGCCTCTCATTCTGACCATCCTGACTAAGGTAGGCCACCCTCCACTGTTTTTCCCTTCTTCTTTTTTTCATTCGTTAAGTTCCATTGTTTTTAATGCCAAAAAATGGCGTAAATTGTCATTTTTCAGTGAGGTGATGTGTGTTACTTTTCTTTTCAAGATAAACCAATCAAACGATATCAGATGCATAATCTAAACCATTCATCTTGTGCATGGTAACACAAAGAACAAATCCATGAATTTTCATAGTAATCGGATGGCTAGGGACACTAAAAAACTAAGAAAATAGTAAGAGGAAGATTTTTAGAAACGTGATAAAAATCATGTAAAAATGGGAGATAATGATAGAATTTGTTGAAGAGGAGCTTAAAAATGGAATGTAAGCAAAAAATGGAGCTAACAGTGCAAAAATCACACCATTTGGACCACCAAGGGTCGCCGGCAGCAACTGGAGTTTGACTGTCGTCTCCGTCGACTACAGGACAGCCGGCAACCTAGCGGATGAGGTCTGGCAGCACGCACACACGGGCCACAATTGGGCGGCGAGCGCACACTCAGCTACGCATGAGCAGCACACACGCGTCATGTGTGGCCTAATTTAAAATCTATTTTTTATTTGTTTTGGATTTTCTGAGTCGTTCATTCACATAAAATGTGATTTTAGGAGTTATAGAGGTCTAAATCACGATCTGAAAGATGTTTTGTGATCGTCTCAATGATGCAGACTTAGATTCAAGATAAAAACCTAGCTTTGCATCTTTTAAATAGTTAAATCACCAAATAACATTAGATGACCTAGATTAGGTCAATCAATAGATGATTAGGCCTTAGAATCTAATTGCATACATCGAATATGAGATGATCTAGGAGATTAGAAGAATAGATCTCATTATATCATCAAGAAAAGTAATCTTGACCCTTGATCTGATCAAGTGCCTTGGGATTGGCTGGTTAGAGAGCGATCGACCGTCAGATCGACGCGTAATCATAAAGATACATGTGTATCACTAAACGAACATAGAAAATAAATGGATCATGATGAAAATGAGTAGGATTGAAATCAAAGATGACATATGACAGTCTAGATGTTAGAAAGACAACATCTAGCTCAAGATTGTCCTAATTGAGGGTTAATCAGATGATCTGGGCCGTTAATCTAGGATTAACTACCAGATTAGGGAATTTATCACTTGGACTTGTTATTTGAGATGTGAGAACACTAAGTGATCGATGACATATATTGTGATAGGTACATCAGGGCGCATGATGTGATATAGCTTACGCGCCTAATTGGAGTGTTACGTTTATCGAGATAGGTGATTACATTCGTGATTTTTCCATGATTTTCTTAAATCATGACATAACATTTGAAACTTTGAGGTGTAGGTTTTATGCTCTACCATGTTGCATGAAATTATTTTTCAACATATATTATCGATATGCTTGCTACTTCTTTTATGTATGATTTATGCATGATTTTTAGTATATTTCAGTTTTATCGACTTGATTATTGAAGATGTTATACACTGATTTTTTATGCATGATATTAATATATTTAATTACTCACTTGATTTGGTTTTATCGAGAATGATTACACATTATCATGTTTTCAGGAAAATTCTTTTAATCTACATGATTTAGTCATATATTTGCACAGATTGATGATGGTATACTGTCACGCCCATGTCCTAAATAGTGGATTAAAACGAAAAAAATTAAGAACATTAGAAATCAATGATGAAAAGTCATTCATCAGATTGTGCTCGGAGAGAGCTTTCCAACGACACTAAGAACGCGTGAAACAGAGATTGGGAGCGACAGACCCAGGGATTTTACCACTGAGGCAGAGGGGGTCCAGATTGATAATGGCACCCCCCCCTCTAACTCGTATAAGCCAAAGGGCCACATGGGAGGAACTCTACACGCGGGAATAGAACTCACCGCGTGAAGCTCAACTCCCACTCGTCTGCAACACAAGAAGCAAGGAGGAAGCCAAAGCCGGCAACCCCCTCCCCTTTCACCCCATTTTCCCGATCGAGTTGCCTACTGTCTTCTCCGACAAGCTCAACGACGACAACTCCAGCATCCCACACGCTTGTAAATCCCTCACCTCTCTTCACTGTGCCTGTGCGTCACGCGAGGACAACGCCAATAATGGCATTCCCTCAACTCAAACGGCTAAGCCCTGAGTTGGGCTAGCAAGGAGATCATCTAGCAAGTGAGTTCTCTCTCCCACTCTCCTCTCTGTCTTTACTTCCAATTTTCTCTTGCGTTTTTGCCCATCCCCGTCTATTTTTCCGACAAGCTAGAATGGTGAGAAATTCGTCAATTCAAGATATACAGGGAATGGAACGGGATTGGATCTAAAATCCAACCGTTCATATTGTTCCTTAGACATTTCAGAGTGAAACCCCTTTGGTTTCATGAAGATCCGTCGAGAAACGACACCAGAATCTTCAAAAACCAGCACCTAGGGTAAGTTTAAAAACCCTTGAAAAATCCGGCAAAAAGTGATAGTTTTAGCAAAAATCGAAAGGGCAAAACGTTAGAAAATAAAAATTCAGGAAATTTTGAGCATTCCCATGAATTTTTGTTGAAAAATGACGTCACCTGTGTCGCTAGCAACGACCGGAATCCGGTCATCTTCTCCAGCGACAGTGACATTTTCCGGTGCCCCTAAAAAAATGTGAAAAATGAAAATTTTAAGATATGGACAATTCACTCGTGATCTTTTCATCCGTGAAGACGGATCGTCCATCAGGAATCGATTGGTTCACAAAATTGCTTGTTAATGCATAGGGGAATTTTGAAACCTTAACATCCGACCGTTAAAAATGTGATCGGGAGGTAAATTTAGGTCAAATATAACTCCAAGTAACCATTGGTGATGAATTATCACAGAAATGACTGACTAATTACAGATAAAGTGATGGGAGATCCTATCTGACCGTCCAATACTCGATCAACGAATGTCAGAGGTTAGGAAAGGATATCAGACCATGAATTATGGTTAAAAGCGTTGAATTGTGAAATAATTTACCTAAAATATTGGAAATTAAAACTTCTAGAAGTACGCGCTTGATCTAGACCATCGATGTAAGACCAATGGTGTTAATCCAATTGGATAGCGACCAATTGGTGTGCAAATCCTTGATCTAGATATATGAGGTTAGATTAAGAACATGGTGAATGTAGAACTAGAAGTGATTATAGAAAATGGCATGAAATTCTGAAATTTACTTAGAACTTGTATTTGTTGCAGAGGTTTGAGAGCAATGTGAACGGTTCTAGCAGTAGAACTTTGAGTTGTACTTGGAGAGCAGGTAAGGACCCTGAACCCTTTCATTCCTTAAATTCTTGTTGATCTACTCTCTTTAAATTAACTTTATGCATGTGTAAAATGTATATATTGCCACCTTGGTTTAATGGATGATGGAAATTGTAATTTCTTATTAAAAAGGTCATGTTATAGTATGATATGCTATGCTTAACTGTTGTGATGATGCAAACTGTTATAAAATGGTCAAGCCCAAGATAGTAAGCCCTGAGGGCCACCCGGTAAGCTATGATGATGCTTTTCAAGATGGTAATTCCTGAGGGAAAGGGCTACCTGGTTACTTGCAACTAAGGTGAAGCCTCCCAAGACGGTAAATCCTGAGGATTGGACTATCTGGTATTGAGCCTCCCAAGACGGTAAACCCTAAGGGAAAGGGCTGCCTGGTTCTTTGGAATCATGGTGGAGTCGCCCAAGATGGCAAACCCTGAGGGATGAGCTATCAGGTATTGAGCCTCCCAAGATGGTAATTCCTGAGGAAAAGGGCTGCCTGGTCTTTTGGGATCACGGTGGAGCCGCCCAAGATGGTAAACCCTGAGGGATGAGCTGGCATATTGAGTTACCCAAGATGGTAAACCTTGAGGGATGAGCTGGCATATTGAGCTACCCAAGATGGTAAACCCTGAGGGAAAGTGCTGCATGGTTGATTTCGACTAAGGTGGAGCCACCCAAGATGGTAAATCCTAAGGGAACCTGACTTTGGCGCTGCCCAAGATGGTAAATCCTTAGGGTCTGGCTGCCTTGATAATGATACACATAGTGGGCCGCCCAAGATGGTAATCCTTGAGGGAGATGACTCTTGAATCCTGGTGTAATGCTAGGCATGTTTAATATTACTGAGAAAATCATCAATGGGTATGCAGCTTTGTTAGACGTAACGCTTATAGTTTGCATTTGACTTTAGAATGAGGTCCATGACTTAGTCACTCATCTATTGAATGTCCTGTGGTTGGACATGAATGGGAAATCCTTATGGGGTGTGCTTGTTTGCATACGATGACTGTTGCGTCATATTGGAATTTGGGGAAAAACTATAATTCTGCTCTAATACCCATAGGCCTTACTTGATAGCACATGCTACTATGTTGTATATGACTAGTTAAAATGGAAATAAATGCTCATGTTATATTGAATGTGTTTTTAAGCGTAGCAATGAGAATGATTGGATATGCATGGGTTTAGTTCTTTTCCCTTACTGGGCTTCGCAGCTCACCTTATTATTTTGTAGGTACCAGTCAGGCAAAGAAGAGAAAAGTCGTTGAGTGAATTGAAGAAAGCTTGCTCGAAGATGTTAAATTTTGAGTTGTATATATCCACATGTATATATGTGAGTTATGTCTTATTTTTGACACTTATCCTTATGCATCACATATGTTTTATTATGATAGATAGTATGGAGACCGAGTCTCCCTTCAGGAAATTATACTACCTATATTGTTTATCAGGTGAACCGCATAGCATGCGTTAAATGCATAATTCCGAAAAACAGAGGAGACTCTGCTGAAATTTTGGTAGGACTCGGTTGTTAAAGGAGAAAACATATTTTACTAGTAAACTGTGACTTGCATAGGACCAAAGCACCTAGCTCTCTCAACACTTCCGCTATAATATAAATTATGAAAAAAAAAGAAGCAAGGCCACGTTGGCCTATCTCGGCCAATCGTTAGGCTTGGTTAAGCCTAATCGTGGCCCCAGGGGTTGGGGTCGTGACAACTTGGTATCAGAGCACGGCGATAGATCGTTGGTGGTGAACATCTTTTATTATTACTTGTGATCATCAAAATTTGAATGTTTTGTGGCTTCTGAAAGTAACCTTATTGATTGTTGACTACTTTCAGCATAGTTAATAAGTGACTAACCCTTATTGTTGATGTTGTGAAGGGCATAGTCATGGTGGAGACTAGGAGTGATGACTCGAGTTCTGGAAGGCCAACATTGCATGCAAGTGATCCAGTCCAGGATGCCATAGGACAGATGGCCCTGGCAATTGCTGATGCTATTGGCAGGGGATCAGGAGGTCAGGCCTCAGCTGCACTAGTCTCTAGAGCTCCTAGAGAGAGCATAAGTAGGGAAACACTTGCCTTGCGAGAGTTTAGGAAGTTGGGGCCACCCAAGTTTGATGGGATGTTAGATCCCATCAAAGCAGAGGATTGGTTAGAGCAGATACAAAGGATCTTCGAGGCACAGAAAATTGATGAAGATTTGAAGGTACGGGTGGCTACATTTCAGTTCACTGGTGAGGCTATTCACTGGTGGCGAGTGGCAAGAGGTGTTAAAGTTGATGAGGAGTGGACTTGGGAGCTTTTCAGAGAGGCCTATTTAGCAAAGTACTTTCCCAGTGCTCAGAGAGATGCTAAAGTGGCTGAGTTTTTGAGGCTCACGCAACGTGACATGACTGTGGGACAGTATGCTGCTAGATTTGATCAGTTGGCACGATACGCACCATTGATGATCCCCACTGCTAGGGATAAGGCCTATCGCTTCATCCAGGGCCTAAGATCCTCTATCCGATAGTGCTTGGTACTTTTCAAGTTGCAAGACTATGCTGAGGCTGTAGATAGAGCACAACTGATTGAGCAGGATCAGGGCAGAGAAATCAGTGCATTTGAGTTTAAGAAGAGAAGTTTTGGAAAACCTCACTTTCAAGGTAGCAAGGATAAGAGGAGGAAGGGGTATTCTCCTCCGGCGCAGAACACACAGGCACGTTCTCTATCCCTGGGAATGGCCAGTAAGACTTGTTATGGTTGTGGACAGGACGGCCATTTCAAGAGAGATTGTCCTAAGCAGAAAGCCACGCAAGGCAGTGTGCAGAGTAGCAATAGACCACGTCCTCAGGATAGGCCGCCAGCACAGAGGGCAGATGCACCATTCGGAGGAGCACCTCCTATCTCTGAGCAGAGGACACAGGGCAGAGTACGCATTGACACAGCCAAACACCCCACCTGACCGCACAGTTATAGAAGGTACATTTTTGTTGTTTCACACTTGGGTTAGAGCATTGTTTGATTCAGGTGCAACACATTCTTTCATTTCATCCTCAATTGTTCGTGACTTAAGCATGGAAAAAGAACCATTGGACTCAACATTGCAAGTTGAGTTGCCTATAGGGATGAGCATCACCTCCAACATAGTGTGTCAAAATTATGATATTGACATGGTAGGTCATAGGGTGAGGTTTGATCTGGTGGTAATGGACATTACTCCATATGATGTGATCGTGGGCATGGATTTTCTGTCTGAGTACCGTGCCATTATTGATTGCAGTCGAAGGAGGGTTGACTTTATCCTACCTAGTGGAGTTCATTTTTATTTCTCAGCCACGGAGGATTATAGTTACTCACAACTTCATGTTGGTTACAAATGCCAGAAAGACTATGGTGGGTTGATGGCGAGCATGGTAGGGCGAGATGACGTTGATGCTGACATTGAATCCATGCCAATAGTAAGGGAGTTTTGTTGATGTTTTCCCTAAGGAGCTGCTAGGATTACCTCCAAGGAGGGAGGTTCACTTCGCTATTGAGATTTTACCTGGTGTTTCTCAAATTTCAATCGCTCCACACCGCATGGTGCCTGCTAAATTACAGGAGTTGAAGGTGCAGTTGGAGGAGTTGCAAGGCAAAGGTTTCATTCGCCCTAGCACGTCACCATGGGGAGCCCCAGTGTTGTTTGCAAGAAAGAAGGATGGCACACTACAGCTATGTATTGACTACCGGCAACTGAATAGGGTGATGGTCAAGAATAAATACCCCTTTCAGAGGATTGACGACCTATTTGATCAGTTGAGGGGATCTAAGTGGTTTTCCATGATTGACTTGCGATCTGGATACCATCAGCTACGGGTGAGGGACGAAGATGTCCCTAAGACGGCATTCAGGACGCGATATGGTCACTTTGAGTTTGTCGTGATGCCTTTTGGGTTGACGAATGCTCTAGCATCCTTTATGAGCCTCATGAATCGAATCTTTCTCCCTTATTTAGATCACTTCATTGTCGTGTTTGTGGATGACGTGTTGATATACTCAAGGTCTAAGGAGGAGCATGAACAACACTTGTCTATTGCACTGCAGATGTTGAGGGAACATCAGTTGTATGCGAAACTTAGCAAGTGTGAGTTTTGGGCATCCAAGGTGAATT
Source organism: Warburgia ugandensis (assembly GCA_035236585.1). Classification (NCBI taxonomy): domain Eukaryota; kingdom Viridiplantae; phylum Streptophyta; class Magnoliopsida; order Canellales; family Canellaceae; genus Warburgia; species Warburgia ugandensis. Next base: position 59,241,978 of record CP141128.1, read on the forward strand.
TTCTTGGGCACGTAGTTTCTGGTGATGGGATTGCTGTCGACTCTTCAAAAATAGAAGCTGTGCTAAGTTGGGAAAGACCGAGGAACATAACCGAGATCAGGAGTTTTCTCGGGCTGGCAGGTTATTATAGGAGGTTTGTGAAGGATTTCTCACGGATTGCAGCATCCATGACAAGACTTACGAGAAAGGGTGTGGTATTTGAGTGGGATGATTCATGTGAGCAGTCATTTCAGGAGTTGAAGAAATGATTAACCTCGGCACCTGTGCTTATCATTCCTGAGCGAGGTGTCGGTTATGCGGTGTATTATGATGCTTCACACTTAGGACTAGGATGTGTCCTAATGCAAGAAGGAAGAGTAGTAGCTTATGGCTCTCATCAATTGAAACCAAATGAGAAGAAATACCCTACTCATGACTTAGAGCTGGTAGCGGTGGTGTTTGCATTGAAGCTTTGGAGGCATTATTTGTATGATGAAAGGTTTGATGTCTTTACCGACCATAAAAGCTTAAAGTATATCTTCACTCAGAAGGATTTAAATCTGAGGCAGATTAGATGGGTTGAGTACTTGGAGAACTTTGATTTCACACTTCAGTATCACCCAGGAAAAGCGAATGTTGTTGCAGATGCACTAAGTAGGAAGTCTAGAGGTTTGATGGTTGGACTTCAAGGTTTCAGATGGAAGGTGCGTGAGTCATTGACCGAATATGACTTGCACATCGATTCATCTGAAAGGGGTGCATTTTTGTATCAAATGATTGCTCAACTTTCTATAATACAAGAAGTATAGCAGGCACAGAAGGATGATGAAGAGGCTAAGAGTATTAGAGCCCGAATAGAAGAAGGTGAGAGCGTTGAGCATTGGACCGTGGACTCTTCTAGTGGGGTACGATATTTGAGTAGATTGATGGTCCCTCTAGTTGATGAGATTAGGAGAGGATTGCTGAGTGAGGCACACTGGTCTAAGTTTTCGATACATCCCGGTAGTACGAAGATGTATCATGACCTTAGGAGACACTTTTGGTGGAAGGGTATGAAGAAGGACATTGCTGAATTTATTGCTCAATGTCTGATTTGTCAACAAGTTAAAGCAGAACATCAAAAGCCTGCGAGGTTACTATAGCCATTGCCAGTGGCTGAATGGAAGTGGGAGCACGTTACCATGGATTTTGTGGTAGGTCTTCCACGTAGTAAGCAAGGTTGGAACAACATTTGGGTGATTGTGGATAGACTGACCAAGTCAGGGCACTTCCTGCCAGTGAAGGTCACTGATTCACTAGAGACATTAAGTCGGTTGTACGTACGTGAGATTGTAAGGTTACATGGGGTACCTGTATCCATTGTGTCATATAGAGATTCGAGGTTTACTTCTCGGTTCTGGAAGAGTTTACTGCAGGCGATGGGTACAATGTTGACTTTTAGCTCGGCATTTCATCCCCAGACAGATGGGCAGTTTGAGAGAGTGATCCAGGTGCTTGAAGATATGTTGAGAGCTTGTGTGTTAGACTTCCAACAGAAGTGGGCCGAATATTTACCTTTGGTGGAATTCTCGTACAACAATAGTTTCTAATCTAGCATAGGGATGGCACCATTTCAGGCGCTATATGGTAGGCCATGCCGATCCCCAGTTTGTTGGGCAGAGGTTGGTGAGACATCATTACTAGGCCCTGAGGTATTTAGAGAAACCACATAAAAGGTAAAGCAAATCAGGCAGCAGTTGTTGACAGCTCAGAGTAGGACCAAGAGCTATCCTGATCGAAGAAGGCGACCTTTGGAGTTTGAGGTAGGAGATTATGTGTTCCTAAAGGCGCGGCCAAGGCCAGGAGTGACACGTTTTGGCAAACGTGGGAAGTTGTCTCCTCGATTTATTGGACCGTTCGAGATTCTAGAGCGTGTGAGCGAAGTTGCTTGTCAGCTTGCTTTGCCTCCACAATTATCATTGATTCATAATGTTTTCCATGTGTCGATGTTGAGGAAATATGAGTGGCACCCTTCTCATGTTCTTGATTAGACAGACCTTTCCATTCAAGAGGATGTCTCTTATGAGGAGAAACCAATACAAGTGGTTGACCGTAAAGAACAGGTGTTGCGTCGAAGAGTAATACCACTTGTGAAGGTGGTATGGCAACATCACAGGACAGAAGAAGTCACATGGGAGCTGGAGTCTGAGGTTCGGCAAAAATACCCAAAATTATTTGAGGACTCAGGTATTTATCTAATTTCGAGGACGAAATTTCTTTAAGTAGGGGAGTGTTTTCATGCCCATGTCCTAAATAGTGGATTAAAATGAAAAAAATTAAGAACATTAGAAATCAATGATGAAAAGTCCTTCATCATATTGTGCTCGGAGAGAGCTTTCCAACGACACTAAGAACGGGCGAAACGGAGATCTGGAGCGACAGACCCAGGGATTTTACCACTGAGGTAGAGGGGGTCCAGATTGATAATGGCACTCCCCCTCTAACGCGTGTAAGCCAAAGGGCCACGTAGGAGGAACTCTACATGCGGGAGTGGAACTCACCGCGTGGAGCTCAACTCCCACGCGTCTGCAACACAGGAAGCAAGGAGGAGGAAGCCAAAGCCGGCAACCCCCTCCCCTTTCACCCCATTTTCCTGATCGAGCTGCCTACTATCTTCTCCGGCAAGCTCAACGACGGCAACCCCTTCATCCCACATGCTTGTAAATCCCTCACCTCTCTTCACTGTGCTTGTGCGTCACGCGAGGACAACGCCGGCAGTGGCATTCCCTCAACTCAAACGGCTAAGCCCTGAGCTGGGCTAGCAAGGAGATCATCCAGCAGGTGGGTTCTCTCTCCCACTCTCCTCTTTGTCTTTACTTCCAATTCTCTCTTGCATTTTTGCCCATTCCCATCTATTTTTCCGACGAGCTAGAATGGTGAGAAATCCGTCAATTCAAGATATATAGGGAACAGAACGGGATTGGATCTAAAATCTAACCGTTCATATTGTTCCTTAGACATTTTAGAGTGAAACCCCTTTGGTTTCATGAAGATCCGTCAAGAAACGACACCGGAATCTTCAAAAACCAGCACCTAGGGTAAGTTTAAAAACCCTTAAAATCTGGCAAAAAGTGATAGTTTTAGCAAAAATTGAAAGGGAAAAACGTTATAAAACAAAAATTCAGGAAATTTTGAGCATTCCTATGATTTTTTGTTGAAAAATGACGTCACTTGTGTCGCCGGCAATGACCGGAATCCGGTCATCTTCTCCAGCGACAGTGACATTTTCCGGCGACCCCTAAAAAAATGTGAAAAATGAAAATTTTCAGATATGGACGATTCACTCATGATCTTTTCATCCACGAAGACAGATCGTCAATCAGGAATCGATTGGTCCACGAAATTGCTTGTTAATGCACAGGGGAATTTTGAAACCTTAACATCCGACCGTTAAAAATGTGATCGGGAGGTAAATTTAGGTCAAATATAACTCCAAGTAACCATTGGTGATGAATTATCACAGAAATGACTGACTAATTATGGATAAAGTGATGGGAGATCCTATTTAACCGTCCAATACTCGATCAGCGAATGTCAGAGGTTAGGAAAGGATATCAGACCATGAATTATGGCTAAAAGCGTTGAATTGTGAAATAACTTACCTAAAATGTTGGAAATTGAAACTTCTAGAAGTACGCGCTTGATCTAGACCATCGATGTAAGACCAATGGTGCTAATCCAATTGGATAGCGACCAATTGGTGTGCAAATCCTTAATCTAGATATATGAGGTTAGATTAGGAACATGATGAATGTAGAACTAGAAGTGATTATAGAAAATGGCATGAAATTCTGAAATTTACTTAGAACTTGTATTTGTTGCAGAGGTTTGAGAGCACTGTGAACGGTTCTAGCAGTAGAACCTTGAGTTGTACTTGGAGAGCAAGTAAGGACCCTGAACCCTTTCATTCCTTAAATTCTTGTTGATCTGCTCTCTTGAAATTAACTTTATGCATGTGTAAAATGTATATATTGCCACCTTGGTTTAATGGATGATGGAAATTGTAATTTCTTATTAAAAAGGTCATGTTATAGTATGATATGCTATGCTTAACTGTTGTGATGATGCAAACTGTTATAAAATGGTCAAGCCCAAGATAGTAAGCCCTGAGGGCAGCCCGATAAGCTATGATGACGCTTTCCAAGATGGTAATTCCTGAGGGAAAGGGCTACCTGGTTGCTTGCAACTAAGGTGAAGCTGCCTAAGACGGTAAATCCTGAGGATTGGACTGCCTGGTATTGAGCCTCCCAAGACGGTAAACCCTGAGGGAAAGGGCTGCCTGGTTCTTTGGAATCATGGTGGAGCCGCCCAAGATGGTAAACCCTTAGGGATGAGCTGTCAGGTATTAAGCCTCCCAATATGGTAATTCCTGAGGGAAAGGGCTGCCTGGTCTTTTGGGATCAAGGTGGAGCTGCCCAATATGGTAATTCCTGAGGGAAAGGGCTGCCTGGTCTTTTGGGATCAAGGTGGAGCTGCCCAAGATGGTAAACCCTGAGGGATGAGCTGGCATATTGAGTTACCCAAGATGGTAAACCCTGAGGGAAAGTGCTGCCTGGTTGATTTCTACTAAGGTGGAGCCACCCAAGATGGTAAATCCTAAGGGAACCTGACTTTGGCTCTGCCCAAGATGGTAAATCCTAAGGGTCTGGCTGCCTTGATGATGATACACATAGTGGGCTGCCCAAGATGGTAATCCTTAAGGAAGATGACTATTGAATCCTGGTGTAATGCTAGGCATGTTTAATATTACTGAGAAAATCATCAATGGGTATGCATCTTTATTGGACGTAACGCTTATAGTTTGCATTTGACTTTAGAATGAGGTCCATGACTTAGTCACTCATCTATTGAATGTCCTGTGGTTGGACACGAATGGGAAATCCTTATGGGGTGTGCTTGTTTGCATGCGATGACTGTTGCGTCATATTGGAATTTCGGGAAAAACTGTAATTCTGCTCTAATACCCATAGGCCTTACTTGATAGCACATGCTACTACGTTGTATATGACTAGTTAAAATGGAAATGAATGCTCATGTTATATTGAATGTGTTTTTAAGCGTAGCAATGAGAATGATTGGATATGCATGGGTTTAGTGAGTGAATTGCAGGTACCAGTTAGGCAGAGAAGAGAAAGGTCGTTGAGTGAATTGAAGAAAGCTTGCTTGAAGATGTTAAATTTTGAGTTGTATATATCCACATGTATATATGCGCTAATGCTGTAAACGAGTTATGTCTTATTTTTTACACTGATCCTTATGCATCACATATGTTTTATTATGATAGATAGTGTGGAGACTGAGTCTCCCATCAGGAAATTATAATTGCTATATTGTTTATCAGGTGAACTGCATAGCATGCATTAAATGCATAAGTCCGAAAAACAGAGGAGACTCTGCCGAAATTTCGGTATGACTCAGTTGTTAAAGGAGAAAAAATATTTTACTAGTAAACTGTGACTTGCATAGGACCAGAGCACCTAGCTCTCTCAACACTTCTGCTGTGATATAAATTATGAAAAAAAGAAGAAGCAAGGCCACGTAGGCCTAACTCAGCCAATCATTAGGCTTGATTAAGCCTAATCGCGGCCCTGAGGGTTGGGGTTGTGACATATACTACCATGTCTTTGACTTGATCTTATTGAGATTTTTACACATGAGAGTTTCTATGCCTTATCAATTGGGACAATTGAGCTTGTGATGCTTAAGTGCCCCATGTGGGTGAAAGGGTGAAAGCGGGATTGGAACGCATCTTTCCATGACTACCTGAGTGCCCCGTTGTGGGTGAAAGCAGAAAGTACTGAGAGTTGGCCCCACATTGCCGTGAGTGTACTTGAGATACTCATAGGGCTTGATCGTACACGATGTTTTGTTGGTTTTGACATACATTCATGTTGTTCTATGGATGTTGATTTTCATTGTTTTGGCATACGTGTATCTACATATTTTCTCATGTTATGTATGTCATGATGCCTAAGATTGATATTGCTTTGTTTATATCATGGATTTTGTGTATTATTCGTCATGGATATCTGATGCTTTGTGCATATATATTCTTCTTAAGGGATTTACCATGATCTTGATACCTTTGCACCATGTGATTTTCTATCATTTTTGTAAATTGAATATAAATCACTTACACAAAGCATAGCTTGTTGAGGCATTGCTTTTGTTCTACAATGCCTCAAATTTAAAGCACGATAGCTCTAAGGGTAAGTAGGTGGAGCAGCATTGACTGAGTGAGGACCTCGAGCGTCACTTGGGGGAGAATTTATGCATATTATTCTTATTATTATCTTTTCACGACTGTATATGATTTGTCATGGTTTTACTTTGAGCATGCTTAGTGTATTAACGATTTGAATTCTATTTATTATCGTGGTTTTAGATATGGGATGACACTTGGGATTTCCTTTGAATGCTGCTTTATTTATGTTAATTGAAAGTTTATCTTTAGGGATCCCACCTATTTTATAAAGCAAATTGTTTCTATTATTATATGTATTGGAAAAAGATTTAGAAAACCCAGGGTGTCACAATCCCCTTTTCTTATTTCTTATTTTAGCCCATCATAAAATAGAAATTAGAGATTAGGTATCTACACTAATAGATCACTTTAATTTAGGCCAAACCCAGATGATAGCATATAATATAATATATATACACACATATATACGTCCAAAATCTAACAATCTCCCACTTGGACTATATATATATATATATATATCACAATATAACCTTATGAGCTCAAAATTTTTTCTATCATGTTCAGAAAACATCTCCGAACAATCTCATCCATTAATTATGTTAATATAGGATCAAGGCAATCTTTGTTACAATTCTCGTAACTAAATCCATCCATGGTCACGTATATCAACATAACCAAAAGACATAGATTAAGCATGGATGTGTAGCATGGAAATTACATGCAATGTAATCTAAACATGCCTATTTTCAATTGGTCCAACTTTATTCTTTATGAGATCATATCAAAACCAAATCAGAGTGAAAAATAAAAAAATTGAATACTTTATTTATGCAAAAAATATCCATAAGCACAAGATGTGTCTAAAACAGAAAAGTATATACATACAAAATCTTACTAATCCAGTATATCATCAAATGATACAACACCCATATGAGCAGTATGCTCATGAAAGACCTTGGGTGGTAACCCCTTAGTAAGCAGATCTGCAACCATGGAGTTTGTGCCAATGTGCTCTATAGACACTTGACCACTCTGAACTCTTTCTTTAACAACTAGGAACTTGATGTCCATATACTTTGACTTCATCGAGCTCCTGTTCTTGTGGGAATATAAAATTGCTAACTTATTGTCACAAAAATAACTTAAGTGGCCTTTCAATTCCATCCACAATTCTCAGCCATGTAATAAAATTTCCCGGCCATATTCCATGATTGGATGCCTCATAACATGCTATAAACTCAGCTGCCATGGTGGAAGAAGCAATGTGCGTCTGCTTAGTACTCTTCCAGGAGATAGCTCTTCCAGCAAGTAGATAGATAAATCTTGAAGTAGATCTACGACTGTCTTGGCATCCAGCAAAGTCAGAATCAGAATACCAAATAATCTCTAACTTATTCAACCTCCTGTGTGTGAGCATGTAATGTTTTATTCTCTAAAGATACCACATGACCAATTTGGCTGCTTTCTAATGATCCATTATTGGATTGCTCAAATATCTGTTTAACATCCCAACAATGTACGCAATATCTGAACGCATACAAATGTGAGCATACGTTAGAATTTCCACTACTGAAGCATAGGGAATCTTCTGCATTTCCTTAGTTTCAAAATCATTCTTAGGGCATTGGTCGAGACTGAACTTGTCTCCTTTAGCAACAGGGGTGTCTTCTGGTTTGCAATCTTGCATGCCAAATCTCTTAAGTACCTTTTCGATATAGCTCTTTTGTGATAATCTAAGAATACCCCAAGAGCAATCCGATTGTATCTGAATTCCCAATACAAAAGATGCAACCCCAAGATCTTTCATCTCAAATTTCTTTGACAGAAATCTCTTAGTTTCGTACAAGAAGCCTATATTGTTGCTGACAAGCAATATGTCATCGACACATAAAACCAGGAATATATGTTTACTCCATTGAACTTGTGATATACACAATCATCAACCGCATTCATCTCAAAACCGAATGAGATAACAACTTGATGAAATTTGTAATACCATTGACAAGAAGCTTGCTTAAGCCCACAGATGGATTTCTTTAATTTGCAAACCATATTCTTTGCATCTCCCAACACAAAAAAAATTTTAGCTGCAATATATAAATCGTTTCATCAATGTCACCATTGAGAAACACAATCTTTACATCCATTTGATGTAACTCAAGGTCAAAATGTGCCACTAATGTCATTATTGTCCTGAAAGAGTTTTTCAATGAAACTGGAGAGAAAGTCTCATTATAATCAATGCCTTCCTTTTGAGCGAAGCCCTTTGCAACAAGATGCGCCTTATATCTCTCCACATTACCCTTCGAATCCCTCTTAATTTTAAATATCCATTTGCAACTAATGGGCTTCTCACCTTCAGGTAATGGGACGAGTTCGCAAACATCATTGTCTTTTATGGACTTAATCTCTTCATTCATGACATCAATCTACTTTTGAGAATTAGTACTTTGCATGGCTTAATGAAAGTTCATCGGATCATCTTCCACCAATCCAATGTCATCCTTATATTCTTGGAGAAATGTGAAATAATCATCAGAAACTGCACTTCTTCTTTCTCTACTAGATCTCCTTAATGGCATCAATTCTTGAGGTTGTTGAGTTTGTTCTTTAGGAATAACTTGTTGACCTTTATTAAAGAGATTTTCAACATTGTCTTGTGGTTCTGGTATTGCTTCTTGAACAACATCAGGAATAGGAGCCTAATCATTGTCAATAACAATCGTAGGAAGAGAAACAGATTCCTCTTCAAAGACAAAGTATTTAACCTAATCTCTCCCCCTAACTCAATATCCTTAAAGAACCAAGCATTTTCCATCTAAAAAAAGGACCTGGTAGTGGGATCATAAAATTTGTACCCTCAAGACCATTTAGAGTACCCAACAAAATAGCTGCTGACTGTTCTTGAGTCCAGTTTCTTTTCATTTGGGCTATAAGGCATTACCTCAGTTGGACAACCCCAAATGTACAAATGCTTTGTACTGGGCCTTTTGCCCTTCCATAATTCATAAGGAGTCTTAGTCACTACCTTAGTTGGAACTCTGTTAAGGATGTAAGCTACAGTTTTGAGTGCCTCTCCCCAAAGTGGATTTAGTAAGGTAGTATGACTAATCATGCTCCTCACCATATCCTTTAATGTTCTGTTTCGTCTCTCAATAACACCATTCATGCTAGGAGTTCCCAGCATGGTGTACTGTGGGATGATACCGCACTCCTCTAGGAATTTGGCAAATGGCCTTGGACATTGTTCACCTGATCTGTCATATCTACTGCAGTATTCACCACCAAGGTCAGATCTGACAGCCTTAATGCTTTTGCTAAGTTGGTTCTCAACTTCAGCCTTGAATGCTTTAACCACGTCCAGTGATTGAGACTTCTCATGAATGAGATAAAGGTAGCCATAACGAGAAAAATCATTATGAACGTAATAAAATATTGTTGACCATTCCATGAAGTTGTAGGGAATGACCCACAAATATCTGTATGTATTACTTCTAAGATGCCTGAAGATCTATTGGCACAGAATCTCCTTATGTTTGTCTGCTTCCCCTTAATGTACTCAAAACAGACTTGAAAGTTTGACAAATCAAGGTGATCAAGAATTCCATCTGATACAAGTCTTTCAATTCTTTGTTTAGATATATGCCCTAAACGCTTGTACCAGAGTGAAGCAGAATTCTTATTAGTTAATTTGCGTTTTATACCACGTGAACTCACATGCAAGGTTTCATTAAAAGAGGCAATAGTATCAAGTAAATAAAGGTTATCATAAAAAGACAAAGAACCAGTACCAACAATATTTGAATTCAGAAAGAGACTAAATTGATTATTTTCAAATGAACAATAATAACCAAATTTGTTCAAAAGAGAAATAAAAACCAAATTATGTCTAAAAGATGGTACAACATATGTCTCTTTTAAATCCAAATAATAACCGGTCTTTAATAATAACCTAAATGTCTTTATCGCCTCAACCTCCACTAATTTGCCATCGCCCACATAGATGAATCTTTTAGCATCATTTGGCTTCGGGCAACTCAGGCAACCCTGCATAAACACACTTATATGAGTAATAGCACCAGAATTTATCCACCAAGTGTGTCTAGGTACTAAAGCTAAATTAACCTCAGAACAAACCAAAGTGAGAAGCATACCTTTCTTTGCACGCCAAGCGTGATATTTGGTATAGTCCTTCTTCATATGTCGAGGATTCTTACAAAAGTAACAGCCAAATTCCTCATTTTACTTCTTTTGCTATTTCTTTTGAGGTGGACCACTTACAGCTTCTTTATCTTTATTCCTTTTCTTTTTCTTATCCTTAGAGGTACTTGCAAAGTGAGCACTTTTAGTCTTTTCTTACTTCAGCCTTTCCTCTTCTTGCACAAAATGAGAAATGAGCTCATTAAGGGACCATTTGTCCTTTTGGCAGTTATAACTGACCTTAAATTGACTGAATTATGCAGGAAGATAAATCAAAACTAAATGCATAAGCAAATACTCAGACAGCTCTAGCTTTAGTGCCTTTAGTTTTGAAGTAAGATGAGACATCTCCACGATGTACTCCCTAATATTTCCTTTTCCTTTATACTTCATTGAAATCAAGTTCGACAGAATTGTATTTATTTTGGCCTTATCGTTTTTAGCAAAATGCTTTTCAATTTCCTTAAGGAACTCCTTGGCAGTAGTTACCTTTTTGGACACAACACCCCTGAAAGTTTATAGAATTCTACGCTTCATGATCATAAGACTCATGCGATTTGAACTATCCCACTTCTCAAAGTCCCTTTTTTCCTCAATGGACCTTTTGTCCATAAGAGTAGTGGGTTGTTCAATCCTTAGCGCAAAGTCTAGATCCATGTAGCCAAGAACGATCATGACATTCTCTTTCCATTCCTTAAAATTGGTTCCATTCAACATGAGAATAGAACTGATGTTAGCATATATGATCGATGCAGATGCATTAACTGAAAATAGAAAAAAAAACAACATATTCACATAAGTTCTATATCGTACTTAAATTAAATTAAATTCAAATAATAGTAGGGCCCATCACAAGATATCTAGCACAACATTAATATTTAGTCCTTTGGACGAAAATATTAACTTGTAAGTGGTACTCTTGGTGTGGTAATCAAATATTGATAATAAATCTTATCAATCAATAAGCCTTTCTTTGGACCGACTTATTGTTCACATAGAGTACCCAATAATTGTCATATATTTATTACCACAGGTGTGCATGTAATTCGGCCAAATATTGACCTTCCTTTGGGCTAGTCAATATCCGCATGAATTACATACCCACAATCATCTTGATGTTAAAAAATAAATTAATTTACACAAGAGAGGCTACTTTGATAGCATGTTGTTTCAATCAACTTATTTTGAAATATTATACATCTAAAAGAAACTTATACCAAGATTTGAATTTAATTTTACCCTTTTTGATTATCAAATATTCTAGTTCTAGGGCCTAATTGCCCTATGATCCGTCCGATCAAAGCAATTTGGTATTATTTTATTAATTTAACCTAACTAGGTGTGATCATATCAAGGTTTTAGTGCCAAAATAATGTCTGCATCGTCAAGACCTTTCCAACAAACTTTACATATTTAAAATCAAGTTTATATAACTCCCAAAAAGTGGGTTTTTCTATTTCAGTTTACTATTCAACAGTCTGGATCAAAATCCTAGCTGGAATGCTAATTTTCGACTGGCGTCACCAAGATGCATGTGTCCGGAACGCTTGACTCGGACACACTGGGAGTGTCCCGCGTGTGTCTCAGATTCCAGGACGCCCGACATCCCACGCGATCTGTGACAGTGTGGCATTGCTTTTCTGTGTGTGTGAGCTGCGAGTGCGAGACGGAGCGCCTGCGCTCGTCGTCCTGCGAGCGCGTTCTGTGTACGGCGTCCTGGGCGGGGAGGATTGGGTTCTGAGGAGGGGGGGTCTGGGTACCATGGGGTGCGAAGTGGGTATCGGGGAGGGGGGGTTACCGTGCGTTGCTGGTGGCGCTATGTGATGGGCCATACTAACCGACTGGATTTTAGCTCTTTCCAGATGGACAGTTGAAAAAATACAATTAGCAACAGAACACCTCCCTTGAATGAAGTTAAGACAATTAGGATCATCATATCGCGTGATTCTTGTGTTGTCAATTTGAAATAATTTTCTGATTTTTGAGAATTCAGCTAAGTGGCAGAGCTTTTGAAAGGGAGCGTGAATCCTCTGTGGTTTCAGCCGTGGGTTTGCTCTCCATGGACCCCTGCCCTAACGTGTGTGTTTTGGGGTTGCTTGTGTGCATCTGAGGGATTCACCCACCTGTGGGGACACGTTGTGGGTTCAAAAAGGGCAAAAAGATGTATTAATATCATTCCCTAATTCAGGCATTCACATAAGAAAAAACTTAAAATTTGAAAAGTGCATACGGGAGCTTTTCTTGGGTCCGCCACTAACCAGACAAGAAGGTGGGATCCAGGCCGCTGATTTAGCGGGACTTCCTTTGATCAGTGATTGACACTATTGGAGATACATGATTAAGAAAAGGAGAGCAATGATCCACATTCAATATTTGTAAATTGATTTGATTAAGATTATAGTACTATGCTTGACTTCACGTAGATGAGCCCATGTCGACCCAACAATTTCGTCCAAGAAATGGGCCACATGATGCCAAGGTCACAATGATTCACGAGATTTAGGAGGAAAATTTTGGCCCGCGTCAAACGCACTATATTATGGTGTGTGGCTGTAGCAGTTGTTAAAAACTAAAACCCAGAATGAGTATGATATGACGCGACCACGTTGTAAGTTTCCGTGTGATGCCTCCCATGAAAAGTCTCACCTTTGATTGATCCAACCGTTCATCTTATCTTTTATCTTATCCCACTGTCTTACTGTCTTTGGAGGACTATTAAACCAAAATTTAGGAGGCCAAATTATTTTATCATCCAACAAACTTATATTTCTGGCCATTGAATGTCAAGGGTTTTGTAGAAACTTTCACCTATTTGATTTCCTGTGATCAAAATTAATCTTTTTTTAGAATGAACTGGTCAACCGAGTGTGGGACCTTTTGTGCAGCGGGACACCCTGCACAGTATCTTACTATGCGTTAAAGCATTCCTCTTTATCAAATTCTTAAATTAGTACCAAATTTGTTCTCCAATCCCAATTCTGTAACTATGAGCGGACCAATTAGTTGTTTCTACGATCAAAGATAATATAAGAGGAGAGAATAAAATAGGGGCGGGCCCGGTAAAATAGGAGGGTGGTTTATCACGTTCCACACCTTTTTGTGGGTGGCATTTGTAGGAATTACGGGCATTTATAGTAAAACTCAGGGTTAAATAATGTAGGTTCTAGGCATAGTTCCTCGCAGCATCTTATCTTGTCTTTGAGTTTGAAATGAATATTTGTCCACATCTCCTTCAAGTGTTTGAATCTGCCCAACTACAAATCAAAACTTTAGGGGCACTGCCAATTTGAAGTTAATAATGGAATTGCTATTGACGCATCAAATTTACGCGTTTTCCGTCACGTTAGTTTGTCTTATTTGATCTGCCTCTAGTTTTCAAAGACAAATTGATTATGTTCAAACCTTAATTTCAAGGTTTTTTTTAACAAGAGAAATGAACCGTTGATCAACCATCAGTGGGCCCTTCGCGCAATAGCTGGGGAAACAAGGCAGCTTACCGTACAGTCGTGCCCTACTTTAGCATTCCTCTTTTTAGAAAAATCTAATTAGAGTAAATGCTCCACCTGATGCTCAATCACAGCAAGAAACCTTATCTCTACTGAATTGGCTCTATCTTTTGATTGATCCTAACTGTTTCTCTCAATTTTGGATATCTCGTAGGCCAAAGACCATTGCCCATTCACTGGTTCCAGCATACGACGGCCAACTCAGATATGTAAAGTTGAAGGAATCAGAATGAACGGTCCGGATGAGCATTCCTCTTTAAGACAAATGGTGGGTGTGCATACCATCTTTTGAGGGTAAGAGCAGAAAATTTCAGCCCAGCTTTTCATAAACGGAAGATCGGGGATTTAGAGGGCCATGTTGACGTCAAGTGATGGCTTTGCTATTGCTTTATTATCTTCTCTGATTTGTTGCTGACAGTTTGGTGCTGATCCTCTCCTCATTCTTATCGCTTTGTGTAATTGTCTCTTAATCATACAATTGGCAGGTCAGTGGAGGGAAAGCCTTTCAAAATCCAACCTCCGACATTTAATTGGGACGTACCTCTAGAACTTGGAAGAGGTTTCCGAGCAAGGCTTACAGTTGGAATGGTGGGCCATCTCTAATTCGATGATCAAAGGTAATGGCTTGCCCTCCAATCAGTTTTTTTTTTCTCAAGAAATTTACGTATATTGGCTTTTGCCGAAGCCTGATCAAAGTTGGATCCTGGGTTGTCCGTATGCTTACCTGTTCTTGTCCTATATTTTCACTTTGGAATCTCATGACAGATGAGTACGCAGCACCTACTTTTTTCAGGATTACTATACAATGAATGAGCATAAAATTGGGACAATTAGGGGCCTTAGGGCCGGGAAATTTGTTATTAGGGTATAAAAATATAACCCTAATTTATGTTAGGGTCCGGTTAGGGTCAGCAATTAAAAAGTTGGCCCTAATATTTTCTATATATTTATATATTAACTAAGATGTTTTTGTTTATATTTTTCCAAAACTCCAAGTACAGGAGCATATTTGCTAATTAAGTAACTCCGTTGATGCCGGTCACAAGCCTAGATGAAAAGAGAGGAGGGTCTTGCGTTAGGTGACAACCATCAAAGAAGAAGTTGAAGATGATTTTGATTTTGATTTTGTTATTTTTTCACCTACTTGCAAATGAATATGGATTTGCATATTAGTTTGTAAGTAAGAAGAAAAGATAATGAAAATCATCTCAGCTTCTTTAAAGTATAGCAACCCTAACATAACATGAATCGAAAACTACCATTTCCTCAAGTGAGGACGTCCCCTATAAGTGATGAGCGACGTGCTACATTAGATCCTGGGAGTAGTGAAAAATGGCCAAGGGTTGTTAGGTCATTCTCTCAAAAGTGACATGCTACATCGGATCTCAAGTGTAGTGGAAAATGGGCAAGGGCTGCTAGAGTGTCCCCTCAGAAGCAACACACTATATTAAAATCCAAATGTAGTGAAAAGTGGGCAAGGGCCATGCCATGGAGGTCAAAAAGTGTGCGGATAAATAGGCTCAAGAGCATAAGATTCGTATCGCCACATGGAAAGTAGGAGAGTCAACATCGCTTGTATCCAAGAAATCAAGTGAAAAGCCGATAAAACAAGAGAAATTGATGGGTATAAACTCTGGTATATAGGAAAGGATAATAACATAAATGACATAGGAATAAGTGTGGATAAAGTTATGGACGTTAAAAGAATCAATGATAGATAATAAAACTTGTTCTAAGAGAGTAGATCATAAATGTTATGTATATATGCACCACAAGTAGGGTTAAAAGACAATTAGTAAAGGAAACATAGTGGTGGAGTGAAATAGTGCAAAAAGTTATTAAAAAAAAGAGTGTTTTAAAGGATGGTAGAAGACTAGAAATAATAAAAACTATAAACAATATAAGAATGCTAAAAAGGTTGCTAAGAGAATAGTAAGTGAAGATAAGCTTAAGGCATATGATAACTTCTGTAGTAAATTAGAATCAAAAGAAGGAGAGAAAGATATATATAAACAAAAATAAGAGAATAGAAGGTAAGGACTTGGACCATGTTAGGTGCATTAGAAGTGATGATTAAAGGGTACTAGTCAAAGATGACAAGATCAAACAAAAGTAGAAACTTACTTTAAAAAATTGTTAAATGACAATAGCTCTGAGAATATAGGAATTGAAAATACTATAAACCTAAATAACATTGGACATTATAAATATGAATGTAGGATTAGAATACTTGAAGTGAAAGAGGCCTTGAAAAAGATGAAATCAAGAAAGGCTATGGGACCCGATGGTATACCAATAGAGGTTTAGAAGCATATGGGAGATACTAGAGTAGTTTGGTTGACTATATTATTTAACAAGATTATAAAAATTAAAAAAATTAAAAAAAAAAGAAGCCAGATAAATGGAGGAAAAGCGGTAATGTCCCTAATTTTTAAATATGAATTTAACTAAATTTTGGATTTAAATCAAGATAAAAAGAGAATATTGAAATCTCTAATCTTTGGAGTTTTTAAAGTGAAAGTTTTATATAGTTTAAGTAAATTATAGACATCAAATCAAGTGTTGAGAAATCCATATTTGGATCGTACTTGAAAAAACGATTCCAACGACACCAAGTTTGCTGAAATCAGAGTTCGGATGAATTAATTATTATTTTTCTCAAAAAGAGTATTTTTATAATTTTACTAAGTAGGCCACACTTGCTGAAATATGGGTCTAATAGTCAAGAGACGTTGGAATTTTATTTTTGTATTATATACTATTTTTTTTATTGAAATCATGATGTTTAATATACTGAAAATATCATAATTATAAATAACATAAATTAATTAAAAGAAAATAATTTAAAATACTCAAACAAAGGGTCTAGAATTGATACTGGCACCCACCCCACTTAAGTGAAAACAGAAAAGATGCTAAGAGAGAAGAAGAACAGGGGGTGGGGGTGAAGAATTGGGGTGAGAGAGAGAGAGAGAGAGAGAGAGAGAGAGAGAGAGAGAGAGAGAGAAGAAGAAGAAGAAGAAGAAGAAGAAGAAGAAGAAGAAGAAGAAGGAATAAGACAAGAGGGGCAAGGAGACCCACGTACGGGAAAAACCAGTTCACACTGGAGAACAGAAAAAAAAGAAAGAAAAAAAATGAGGGTTTTCGAGTTATTTGGGGAGACAGAGCTCGTTGGCAACAACGACTACTCTGATCTCAAATCTGAACCATTCATCTTGTTCGCCAAAAAGTCCAAATCAAAGCCCTTTGGTTCTGCCATAATTGGAGGAGGAATGACACTGGATCGGAGGAGGAATAGTGCATGCATAAACAATTGCCGGGAAATTTGAGTGAATAGCGTCTTCTTCGGCAATGATCGGAGATTTGCAAACGCTACAGAGGTAAGACCCTTACCTAAAACTTTCATTTTGTATTGATTTGTTCATTTTTATGTAGAATGCCAGTAGATCTGGGTTTTCAGTTAGGGCTTAACTGATCCACCACTAAAACAGGATCAGACTGTTGATCTTGTCCATATTCAACAAACATAGATCAATAGGAACTCTGATCATCTTGTCTGAGATTTTGATCATCCAATTGGAGCTCGGATAGTGATGATTCAACCATTTATAGTGAACCCTAGCTGTCGAATCATCCATAGAAGGTAGATCCGACTGCTCTTGATACATTTTGGTCGTCGAATTATCTGTAAAAGATAGATCCAACCACATTCAAAGGTCTGCAGTCCATGAACCACAAATCTGACCATTCACAAGTAAGATCAAATGGTTGACCTATGGTCAAGAACATGGATGTGCAAATTCAATCGTCCATTTTCGGATAAATGATTTTAGACAATTGTATGTTGATCAATCCATAAATTAGAAACCAATGGTATTGATCCCCAAATAAATTTGAGTATCATTGATTTGGAGAAGTTTTAATCCATTAATCTATGATGTTGATAAGTAATTTATGATCATGAAAGACTTTAATCATATGCAAAATATAGAATTAGAAATGCAAATAGGATTCTATTCAAGATCAGAAAATTGATGTGAAACTTATATATCGGACTCTATAGATAATATATAACCTAAACTGATACTTATTGGTCAATGGATCTATAAGTTGAGCTGTCTATAGTGATGTGGATCAGTAGTTTCAAATATGAGTTAGTTGATCTAGACTGCTAATAGAAAATTAATGGTATAGATATGAGATTCTAGCATCTAATGGATATTTAATCAATAATCAACAAATAATATATTTTATTCAATGATACTCTATAATGCGAGTATTTAATTGAATAATAAGATTAAGAACTCTAGAGTCTCTTGAGTAAATAGGATAGTAGTATGGAGTTTAAAACTAAATTGAGTGATGATACTTGGATGCATTGTTTTAGGCAATGTTAAATCTAAATTGAGAAAGAAATTGACAATACGAGCTGAAGACAAGATGTGTTGATAGTTGAAGAAATGTTATAAGAGGTAGGTAATATGATACTATCTAGTTTCAAATGAATTTCAAAATAAAAAAAATAGTTTGTGAACTGCTTCTGGGTTAGAATGGTTTGGTTATACCAATGATTTGACACACACACACATATGTTATTTGCATGTAAATGGCATTCATATAGATCCATGATTTATCACATGTACCATGTCTGACACTTTTTATAAATGATGCATGTAAATTGATATGATTTTGAATTCATATTTTGAACCTAATTTTGGAAAGAACAATGAATCATTTAGTTTAAAGCATTCAAATTTTACTTGTGAGACATGAGAAAGATTGTGGTTGTATATGCATGACTTCCATACTTTGCAAGGAATGCTTGAAACTACGTAGTTTTGCATGACCAGTGACTGTGGGTAGCCATCTCTCCGTTGTGGAAAGCAAAAGCCATGAGCGATTGATTGTGGCAAAGCCATCTCTTACAAAGCAAATAATATATCTAAAAGCCAAGATGATTGTGGTAAGGCCATCTCCCCTGTGTGTATGAAAGTGATGCGTTCTGAGAAGGTTGACTATGGGTAGCCCATCTCCCTCCATGTGAAACAAATCCTTGACAGATGACAGTGGATGACCCATCTCTCGAGAAGCGGACAATATCATGATTGTAACCAGAGTGACTGTGGGAAGCCCATCTCCTCTGTGTGTATAGAGGTGATGCGTTCTAAGGAGGTTGATTGTGGTTATCCCATCTCCCTCTATATGAAAAACAACCATGATCAGTGACTGCGGGTAGCCCATTTTCCAGAAGGCTGATAGTATTATATATATATATATATATATATCGATTGTTAAAATGAGTCTTCTTTAGGTTATGTGATGAATAAAGTAAGTATTGATTCTTCGAAATGGACAGTCTTATCCTAGTCAAATTTACTAATGAGTTATATGAATTAAGCATTTTATGTGATCCTGCATGATCAAATACTGATTCATACCTAATAAGTGTTGACAAAAGACATGTTGTAGTATTTGTTTTACTATCTATGATTTGGTTTTACATGTTGAGCTGGTCAATTTGAAATATAATACATTTGGTGGTTTGAAATGATGGACATGTAGTTTGACTAATTACTATGAGTTATAAAGTAATCAGATGTTACTTGATTTGTCAAGTATGATGCAAATTTTGTAGATGATATACATACATACATATATATGCATATATGTGCTTATGATGCATTCTATCTGATGGTTTGTGACCAAGTGATTTTATCATTCAGAAAAACCTTTCTTCAAATCATTATATGTGTGTGCCGTGATTTCAGTTTTATAGTATTGGATTATCTACTAAGTATGTTGTATACTCTTCCTACCATTTTTACCACAAGTCAGCTCAAAAATAATTAGAAAGGAGATTAAGATTCTAAGAAAACCACTTTAAGATTTCAAGAAGATAAGCAGCAAGGTAATCTAGAGTTTCATTGAGAAACTCAAATTATGTTGACTATAGGTAATATTTTGATATTATATATGATTTAAATTGTAATTGGGCTGTGTTTGATAAGTCTTGGGAATGTTGCATGTTAGATGTTTTTGAAAAGGAGATAGAGTCTCCAATCTTGTTTTGAAATTTAAAAGAATGTTTATCAGGTACTTCGTAATGATATGCGTTAAATGTCTTATATCTGAAAAATAGAGAAAACTCTGCTGAATTTTTCATAGAATATAGCATTCATTTCACTGAAGATCCTTTTTGAGAAAAAAAAAAAATTGACACTCGAGCTTTTTAAGAATAAATTTAAAAGAAAAAAGATTCTTTAGCTATTATTTGATTTTCTAAAATGATTTTCAATAGAGATCGATTTCACTATATAAATGTCTTTTGCATATAAAAAGTATTATAAAAACCCAGGTCATCACAAAAACTCTATTGTACTAATTTATATGAATAAAGAAGACATACAGAGCTACACTAATTTTTGAGGGATCATACTTATACGCCACATTATAAAACGTTTTGAAAGAGTGATTGAGAAGAGGCTACGACATAAGTGTATCGAAGAACCAATTTGGTTTCATACCTAGGAGGTTTACCATGGAAGGTATTTTCTTACTAAGACAACTGATAGAGAAATATAGGGAAAGGAGGAAAGACCCCCACATGGTCTTTGTTGACTTAAAGAAATCTTATGATAGAGTCCTTGGGGAGTTAATATGGAGGGTGTTGGGTGAGAAAGGGATTTCATGAGACATAATTAAAGATATGTATGAGGGAGCGATAACAAATGTTAAGACCGCTAATGGCAAGACCGGTAATTTTTCTGTCATTGTAGAATTGCATTAAGGATTGGTATTGAGCCCATACCTTTTCACGTTGGTTATGGATAAGTTAACAAAATATTTGCATGATGAGATTCCGTGGTGCATGCTATTTAGAGATGATATAGTCTTACTTGATGAGACAAGAGAGGGGATAAACATAAAGCTAGAGTTATAGAGAGAAACATTAGAATCTAAAGGATTTAAAATTAGCCGAACTCAGATAGAATATATGGAATGTAATTTTAACAATGAGAGGAGTAGGAGTAGGAGTAGAATATCAATTAAGATTGATAATCAAGAAGTCCCTGTAAAAGACCACTTTTGGTATTTAGAATCAATGATTTATGAGAGTGGAGGGATTGAGAGGGAGGTTATCAAGGAAATCCAAGTGGGTTGGAAGAAATAGAGATGTGCATATGGAGTTTTGGGTGATCAGCGAGTGTCACTCAAACTAAAAGAAAATTTCTATAGAATGGCCATAAGGCCAGCCATGCTTTATAAATTAGAGTGTTGGGTAGTTAAGGAACATCATGTTCATAGGATGAGTGTAGCAGAAATGAGGATGTTAAGATGGATGAGTAGCAAGATAAGAAATAATAGAATTAGAAATGAAAACATTAAAGGAAACTTAAGAATAACATAAATAGGCAACAAGATGAGGGAGATTAGACTTAGATGGTTTGGACATATCCAAAGGAGACCAAAACGATACTAGTTAAGAGTGAGGCAATGCAAGTAAAAGGTTCTAAAAGGGCATGGGAAAGACCCAAAAGAACGTGAATAAAAGTGTTGGTAACCGAAGAAGAAATAGTGGATAGAGGAGATCGGGGATGACAGTGACGAGAACAGGTTTGACATCAAAACTTTATTTACAACTTTGAGAAATGATTTTAAAACTTTAGGATTACATGAAGCCATGGTACTTAATAGAGGGGAATGGTAGAACAAGATTTATATGGTCGACCCCTAATTAGGATAATGTCTTAATGATGATGATGAAGTAACTTAATATTTTGTCATAAAAAATTATTTGATAATTATTATTGTTCAAATTTTTAAGTGTTAAAACTTTCAGGTGTTAGGCCTAATTAGCGAGTCCAAATTGATCTTTATATTAGGATTAGAGCTAGCAATATTTGACCCTAACAGTGTTAGGATCAACAAACTATGACCCAAGGTAGTTAGGGTTAGCCAAAATTTTGCTCAATCCAATCCTTTGTCATCGGTAATTTTAAGTGCAAAAAGTGTTAATATAAAATAGATCCTTTGTTGAGTACCATCCACACTTCAATCGTAGGAACTCTACGTCATTTTGAGAGACGAACACAATAAACATAATCGATTACTAAAAAAGGGCGGTCCAAAATTGACCTGCTTATGAGATGTGCTGCATGTTATCCTCGTGCAATCCAGGAATCCTTTCTTCGATATCCCCAACCTCCATTTTTCCTTGAGATTACCCGCACTTAGCTAGACAGCATGTTACATGCACTACATAAGATGAAACTCATCTCAACCCATGGAATTGGGAATGCCTGCGTCAAACAAACAACTTAAAATTTTGCTGCCGCAGTACCACTGGACTAGAAGGCCCATAACAATGATCCAAATCAATCATCTGCTCGGTTAAGCTATTGGATGAACCATGTACCAACAACCACAATTTCCATTTCTATACCTCTGTACTGTAATGACGTTCAAGGAACAGACCTCAATTATCAAGGGCTGCAAATTAAAATTCCCTCATACCACCCGCAATAAACAAAATTAGAGTCACCATCACAATCCAGCAAAATCAACAACAAAAAAGGCTTTGATGATCATGAATAACGCCTCCAAAGCCGGTAGGATTAGGATTCTTGATACAAGCTCCATCAAAGTTAATTTTGAGCAAACCCGGAAGGAGAACAAACCCTAAGGAATACACAATTCAGGTTTCAGCTTGCATTAACTCTGTTACTTGTCTCAATAGCTTCTCAACATCTTCAAATATCCTCAATTGAATATCCCTTGAGTTCCTTGCATATGAAGCTCGCAGATAATCCAATGTTGAATTACGTCCAACAATAGCTCAACAGATGTGAATTTCCTTCAGAACATTTTTGATTGGCCAACCAAACTAGAACTAGCTTATTCACATTTTCTGTGGAAAGCTATGTCATTCCATTATAACGCCAGCGGCCATCTTCTACGAATGAATTTTGTTGCCACTGGACCAACTTTTCCTTTTAAATTTTTTCTTTTCTTTTACTGTTAAGAAAATTAGAGAAATGACCAATTAAGCTTCAATCGACGCATGCTTTCTGGAAGATGTGAGACAAATATGGATAAAATGGAGCAGTAACTTCTAGAAAATTTGTAGAGAAAAAAAGGATAAATTAGATTTTGTCCCTTTTTTTTCTTAGAAATACTATCCAGACTGAACTTCCGGGTTTGACTTTGTGACCTCTCCATCTAGACCCTAGCTTTGGATGATCTGATCTATTCATCATTTTTGCCCTCCCCTACATAGGTTAGCAGCAAAAAACTTCATATTGTTGGTTACTTCTAGTTACTATTTGTATCTAGTATCCTTAGTTGAAAAGGCCAATGATCATGGTAAAAAACCTTTTCAACTAAGGAAACTAGCAACTAGAAGCATTTGCTGGGTATGAGTTTTTTGTAGGCAGCCGAAATTGAAGAGGACAAAGAAGATGAATAGGATGGATCACCCAAAGGTGAAGTCCAAACGGAGGGTTCACCTAGTCAGTCCCGATTTTTTTTTTCCCCTAAAAGTTGATTTCTAACTAAAGTTCCCACTTTTCAAGCTTGCTCTACCTTTTTTTTCGTAGCACTCGTCCAAGATCAAGTACAAATTAGTATATTTAAGTTAGTGAGGAAGCTTAGCAGCCAGTCTAGATTCATCTAAAGTCCCTTTTCATTTCTTTCCTTTCCTTGCATGTGTACTTGGGATATGCTATGTTGTTGGCGAACTTAATAACAATATCCATCGGAAAATGGATGGGATCTTTTATTGGACTTTGGATTAATGCCTACCTTGTGATTCCACTCATCTTCTTAGTCTACAAAATTTCCTTTTGTTTGTTGCTGGGTGCTAATTATCGCCAACATGGATAAAGGTTGTTGTTTCACCATTGTCGAAGTATCCACAACAAATATGTGATAAGAAATGAAAAAATCATAAAAATAACCTCTAATTTTCACGTTAACGTTTACACCTTGAATTTGAGATTTAATTAAATAAACTCCACATTCCAATTTCATTAACAAAGGCACCTAAAATCTAGATGATGTTATGCACCATCCGGGTTTCTACTTATGTGACGTCCGACATGGCTTGCGTTAGCCAAATTGGCAGGTCAATGAAGAGGGACGTCTTTGACTATATAGTTTTGTAGACTTTTACGAAGATATTTTCTTCTCATCTTATATGGAAAAATAGAGTTTTTGGGCCTGAAAAGACCCCAAATCTTGAATCAGAAATCACAAATCTCATATGGGTGTTGCTTGAGGTAATCCTAAAAACTCATCAGGGAAAACATCTACAAGCTCCCTTACTAGTGGCATGGATTCAATGTCAGTACCAACATCATCATGCCCCGTCATGCTCGCCATCCACCCACCATAGTCTTTCTAGTGTTTGTAACCAACATGAACTTGTGGGTAGCCATAATCCTTTGTAGCGGAGAAATAAAAATGGACTCCACTAGGTAGGACAAAGTTAATCCCCTTTTCAACTACAATTAATAATGGCACGGTAGTCAGACAGGAAATCCATGCCTATGATCACATCATAAGGAGTAATGTCCATTACCACCATATCAAATCTCACCCTATGACCTACCATGTCAATATCACAATTTCCACACACTGTGCTGGAGGTGATGCTCATCCCTATAGGCAACTCAACTTGCGATGTTGAGTCTAATGGTTCTGTTTCCATGCTTAAGTCGTAAACAGTTGAAGATGAAATAAAAGAATGTGTTGCAACCAAATCAAACAGCACTCTGACCCAAGTATGAAAGAACAAAAATGTACCTTCTATAACTGTGTGGTCAGGAGGGGCGTCTAGCTATGTCAATGCATAAACTCTGTCCTATGTCCTCTACTCAGAAATAGGAGGTACTCCTCTAAATGGTGCATTGGCCCTTTGTGCTGGTGGCCGACCCTGAGGACGTGATCTATTGCTACTCTGTACACTGCCTTGCGTGGCTTTTTGCTTAATGCAATCTCTTTTGAAATGACCCTCCTATCCACAACCATAACAAGTCTTATTAGCCATTCCAAGGGCTAGAGAATGTGCCTGAGTGTTTTGCTCTCAAGAAGATTACCCCTTCCTCCTCTTATCCTTGCTACCATGCGAGTGAGATTTCCCAAAACTTCTCTTCCTAAACTTAAATGCATTGGTTTCTCTGCCCTAATCCTGCTCAATCAGTTGTGCTCTATCTACGGCCTTAGCATAATCTTCCAACTTGAAAGGTACTAAGCACTGTCAGATAGAGGATCTTAGACCCTGGATGAAGCGATATGCCTTATCCCTAGTAGTGGGGATCAGCAATGATGCATATCGTGACAACTGATCAAATCTGGCAGCGTACTGTCCTACAATCATATCATGTTGTGTGAGCCTCAAAAACTCAGCTACTTTAGCATCTCTCTGAGCACTACGAAAATACTTGGCTTAATAGGCCTCTCTGAAAAGTTTCCAAGTCCACTCCTCATTGGCTTTAACACCTCTTGCCACCTGCCACCAGTGAATAGCCTCACTAGTGGACTGAAACATGACTACCCTTACCTTCAAATCTTCGTCGATTTTCTATGCCTCGAAGATCCTTTGTATTTGCTCTAACCAATCCTCTACTTCAATGGGATTTGACATCCCATCAATCTTGGGTGGCCCCAACTTCCTAAACTCTCCTAAGGCAAGTGTTTCCCTACTTATGCCCTCTCAGAAGCTCTAGGGACAAGCACAGCTAAGGGCTGACCTCCTGCTCCCCTGCGTATAGCATTAGCAATTGCCTAGGCCATTTGTCCTATGGCGTCCTGGACTGGATCACGTGCATGCAACGTTGACCCTCCAACACTCGAGCCATCACTCCTGGTCTCAACCATGACTATGCCCTTCACAACATCAAACAATAAGGGTTAGTCACTTATCAATCATGCTGAAAGTAGTCACAATCAACAAGGTTAGTTTAGAAGCCACTAAACATTCAAACTTTAATGATCACAAGCAATAATAGAAGAAGTTCTTCATAAGTGATCTACTACCTTACTCTGATACCAAGCTGTCACAACCCCAATCCCCGAGGCCGCGATTTAACATAATCAAGCATAGTGATTGGGCTGAGCAAGGCCTACGTGGCCTTGCTTCTCTCTTTTTTTCTTTTTTCTTTTTTTTTTTTCATAATATATATCACAGTGGAAGCATTGAGAGCGCTAAGTGCTCTTATCCTATGCACGTATGCATTTAACTGATAAAATCTCCTTCTCTTTTAACTACTAAGTTCTACCGAAATTTTGGTAGAGTCTCCCCTCTTTTGCAGACTTATGCATTTAACAAATACAATGTGATTTATTTGATAAACAATATAATAGTTATAAAGCCTTAAAGGAGACTCAGTCTCCATACCATTTATCATAATACATCATTAATACTTGCTTGCTAACTAGGAATTCAAGTGAGTCTCACACATGCCCTATCAAAATAAAACTTATAGGAGGCTAATTGTCAAAAAAATAAGATATAACTCATACTCAACATCATCACATATACACAATACAAAATTTTACATCTTCAATTAGGCTTTCTTCATTTCATTCAACAACTTTCCTCTTCGTAGCTTGACTAATACTTGCAAAATAATAAGGTAAGTTGCAAAGCTCAGCAAGGGAAAAGAACTAAACCCATGCATATCCTACCATTCTTGTTGAGCTACACTCAAAAGCACATTCAAACCCAACCCTTGAGCATTTATTTCCATTTTAACTGATCATTTACAAAGTAGCTAGCATGTATTATCAAGTAAGACATATGGGTACTAGAACAGAATTGCAGTTTATTCCAAATTCAGATATGATGTAATAGCCATAGCATACAAACAAGCACATCCAATAGAAATTCCCCATTCATGCCCAACCATAGGACATTCACTTCTATTTCAATAGATGAGTAACTAAGTTATGAAATTCATTCTAAATTTAAAATGCAAACCATAAGCATAACATTCAACAAAGCCGCATACTTGTTTAATAGTTTCCTCAACAGTATTAAGCAGGCATGGCATTACCACAATGATCCAGTAGTCATCTCCCTCAAGGTTTACCATCTTGGGTGACCCATTATGAGTATCATAAACAAGGCAGCTAGACCCTTAGGATTTACCATCTTGGGCGGCGCCAAAGTTAGGTTCCCTCAGGATTTACCATCTTGGGTGGCTCCACCTTAGTTGAAATCAACCAGGTAGCCCTTTCCCTCAAGGTTTACCATCTTGGGTAACTCAAATCTGCCAGCTCATCCCTCAGGGTTTACCATTTTGGGCGGT
This sequence comes from Warburgia ugandensis, assembly GCA_035236585.1. Taxonomy (NCBI): domain Eukaryota; kingdom Viridiplantae; phylum Streptophyta; class Magnoliopsida; order Canellales; family Canellaceae; genus Warburgia; species Warburgia ugandensis. Next base: position 59,269,217 of record CP141128.1, read on the forward strand.
TCCACCGTGATCCCAAAAGACCAGGCAGCACTTTCCCTCAAGGTTTACCATCTTGGGAGGCTCAACACCTAACAGTTCATCCCTCAAGGTTTACCATCTTGGGCAGCTCCACCATGACTCCAAAGAACCAGGCAGCCCTTTTCCTTAGGATTTACCATCTTGGGAGGCTCAATAACTGACAGTCCATTACTCAGGGTTTACCATCTTGGCGGGCTTCACCTTAGTTGCAATCAACCAGGTAGCCCTTACCCTCAAGTTTCACCATCTTGGAAGGCGTCATCATAACTTACCAAGCGGCCCTCGAGGCTTACTATCTTGGGATTGACCATTGTATAACAGTTTGCATCATCATAACAGTTAACTGTAGTAAATCATACTATTGCATGACAAATTCAATAAGTAATTACAATTCCTATCATCCATTCGACTAAGGTGATAACATATTCATTCTACACATTTATAATGTTAATTTCAAGTGAACAGATCAACAAGAATTTAAGGAATAGAAGGGTTTAGGGCCTTACCTGCTCTCAAGGTACAACTCAAAATTCAACTGCCAAAGCTGTTCACACTACACTCAAACCTCTAGGTCGAGCTTACAACTATTGCAACTCGAAGATGGTAATCCATCTCACTTCTCATCACCAATGAAGTTTGTTGGGTTGGTTGTAGCTTGCCAGAGAGAATGGAGGTAGAGAAAACTAAGGATGGGGAGGGGCGTAAAGGCGAGAAACTTGGTCGAGAGAATGGTGGTTTAGAGAGAGTGACGATCTGTGTAGGGGGACTTGATCAGAAGAGGGAAAAACGACAAATGGAAGAACTGTCGGGAATGGAGGAGTGAAGGGGGGCGGGGGGTTCCTGCTTTGGCTTCCTCCTTCGCGATTGCAGACGCGTGGGAGGGGGGTTGGGAGCAACCGAGCACACGTGGCGAGTCTAACTCCCACGTGTCAACTCAGTTCTACTTGGTTATCCTGGAGCAGTTTGGACAGGGGGTGCCATTATCAATCTGGGCCCCCTTCACATAAGTGGTAAAATCCTTTGATCTGTGATTTTCGATCTCCATTTCACGTGTTCTTAGTGTTGTTGGAAAGCTCTCTCCGAGCACAATCTAATAAACGACTTTCATCATCAATTTTCAATGTTCTTGATTTTTATTTTTTAATTACTTGAATTTTTATATAATTTTCACTGTTTGTCCTATTTCACCGTATTTGTGAAGATTAGTGTGCCAATTCACATTTTAATCCACTCTTTAGGACATAGGTGTGACACTAATAGAGAACTCTTCAAAAGAAATGCTTAACACCTTCACAAAAACCGTCCAAGCCCCCCTTAGAAAGAACCAAACATCTCTAGAGTGTGTTTCTCATATATATATATATATATATATATATATATATAAGGAGTATTAACAACAGCAAATTATTGCAGGTGTAAGGAGCAACTAATATCCCATTGGCTGAGAAAAAGTAAAAAGTAGAAAAAGACAAAGGAAATGATACATTTTTTTTTTTTTTACTTTTTCTCAGCCAATGGGGTATTAGCTACAACTTACACTTACAATAATTTGCTCTCTCTCTCTCTCTCTCTCTCTCTCTCTCTATATATATATATATATATATATATATATATATATATATATATATATATACATATACATATACATATACATATATCAATAATTAAGAAAACATGTCCTTTCGTATATACTTAATCCTCTAGTTAGAAAATGTCTTCCTCCTATTTCAAAAGAAGTTTCTCTTTTCTCTCTTGATTAGGCTATCTTCCCTTGTGTCATGCATTCTAATTGGTCCATTTAAGATTATTTTTCTTGAATACATCTCCCAGATTCTAAAATCTCTCTTAAAATCTTATGTAAGATGTTCAAGTTCATCCCCTTTTCCCCTCTTTCCTTTTCTCTTTCTCCAACTTCTCCTCAAACTCTTCAATATAGCAAAACTTTTATTAATGAAAAGATGTCTACTTTATATAGCTTAGGAGATTCCTTATTATGTATCAATCTTGGCCATTGATTCTTCCCTTATCTCATTGATTCTTGGTTGTAGATTTGATGTTTTTCTGATGCTAAAATATAACATGTTTTTTATACCTATGTTCTTCCCAATGGGAGCTTGTTTTCTCATAACTAAATAATAGGAAGAAAGACATGTTTTCTTGTGGCCCATTTATGCATGTGAGAGTGAGAATATATGTGTGGGTCCTTTGTGAATGACTTTTCTAAATTTAGAATGCGGTGGGGCATGTGACTTTGTTATGGACTTGCATGACTTTAAATGGGAACCTGGTGGGGTGGTGAATGCATGCATGAAAAATTGGCCACCTTCACATTTGATAGTGATAGTTGAACTTGTTTGGATTAGAGTAATCGCATGCATGAAATTTTTGACTACTATGAAAATGATATAAGCATCCCTTCTGTGCTTGGAAACTATTAGAACATAAGTAATTATTTTCTGAGTTGATTTGGACTCATTGAAAACTCATCCTGGCTTTATTTGGGCCATCTGTTTTTATTGGAACTTATTGGAGATTCAAAAGGTTAACTACCTCAATTTAACCCTTTATTTTCCTAATATTCTCTACTATACAACCCACAAAATGCAAAAAAAGCTCTAACTAGTATTATTTTATGTGATTTAACGTGTAATTACATTTAAATATTTATCTAATCCTAAAAATACATTAAAATAAGATTAAATGACAAATAAGCAGTTTAGTACAAATTTATCTTATAAGTATAAAAATGAAAGATAAAATGCACTAAAACAATGTAAAAATTAGGATTTTTTTATATAAAAATGAACACTAGACACTTTTATTAAAAAAGAGAAACTAACTAACTACATAATCATGTTTTTATAGTATATGAACAGATATAATTTACCAAATTCTATTTTACATTTTGATTTAGGCTATGCAAATATTATATTATTGTAAACTCCATCAACTAGTATTGTTGTGTTTAAGACTCTTCCAAATAGTATTTGTTGTTTTTCGCAAACGTAATAACTTAAAGAATTATAATAAGCTTATTAAACAATAACTACAAAAATAAATGTTATCAATTATCATCTAAATATTTGATTGATAAGTCCAACCACTAAAAAAATTGCCTTCTATTTGTTGAATACTTTGCGCTCTAACTTACATTTGGTCCAATTCAGCCACGCGTGAAATCTCACCGGTGGCTAGGCTGGTCGTTTTCTAGGTCTGGAAATCATTTTGCGTGAATCTCGAGGGATGATGATCCACAGGGGAAGACGCCCACAGCTGCTTCCAAATGTCTTCCAGATCGATTTTCTTTTTCAACATTCTGTGACCACGGTATTCGGACAAAGATAAAGTCGAACAGTTGTCCTATCGGATGGCATTTGTGTCATGATTAACTGCCAGGTGGCATCTGCTTTAGTCCGTACCCATGTGATAATGCAACTCACTGGTAGTCTTGCGAAAGTTCCAGATTAGGGAATTTTATAAGGAGCCATTCACGGCATGAACTCTTCTCTCTCGCCTCCTCACATGCAAGTTACAGTCTAGTTACCAAAGAACCCTTACCTCCACACTCTGTGCCGTCTTGTTTGAAAGGTGCTCTCGTTATTTCAGTCATGGAAACAGGCATTTTTAGCTCCAATCTGAACGATACTCCTCCTTTGGGTCCCGTTTAGAGAAACCACGGTAAAAACTGGGACGCAAAAACCACGAACCGCCCCCCGAAAGGCAGCTATAAAAGAAGCGCTTCCTTCATCAGCTCCGCAATTGTGGGTATATCAGAGCGTAAACTTTGCTGTTTGCTTCGAATTTTCATCAGTTGGTGAATATTCCCTTCCGAATTCCGATTTCAGGTGAAAGATTCTGATGGCTGCTGATGCGGAAACCAGGGAGGAACGAAGGATTATGGTGGCAGTGGACGAGGGGGAGGAGAGCGTCTACGCGCTTTCCTGGTGTTTGAAGAACGTTATCCATGAGAATTCCCAAGATACCCTCATTCTCCTCTATGTTAAACCTCCTCGCGTCGTCTACACGGGGTTAGATGGAACGGGTATGCATAAGGAAAATTAAACAGAGAGATCGATGAGGGTCATTTTAGTGATTTTTTTTTTTCTTCTCTTTCTGGCCGTTTTGCAGGTTATTTGTTTTCGTCCGATATAGTAGCCACGATGGATAAATACAGCAACGATTTGGCGGAGTCTGTGATAGACAAAGCCAAGAAGCTTTGCAAAGACCTTCAGAATGTAAGCTTCGCTAACTCAGACCCTTTTCTATGAGTACACTCCCTCCGTCTGTTAAATAAATTACATATATGTCCTCTGCATATCGGATACTATGTGATCCGGTGCACTCCTTCCCGTCCCTTTTCTTTTTGTGTTTTTATTTTCCACCTCTCTTTGGTTATATTTTATTTGATAAGGACGAAGGGGAGAGTGTCCTATGAAAGAATGAGATGTCTAGACTTTAGACCAGCGTTGATCCGAACCGTCCATCTGATCGGAAACATTTCGACTCCAATGCCCAAGTGGATCCTTTACACATTTTGGGGACTTGATCATTAGTACGTGGGCCCCGCCTCGTAAAAGTGGGCATCCCTTATTGTTGGTAGATTCGTTCGAAGGAGAGGTTATTTTAGTCAGATTCGGATTTGTTTTCAGATTTGAAATGTCGTAATTTAATTAATGGAATAGGTAAAGGTAGTGACAAGAATGGAGCACGGAGATCCGAGAGACGTAATCTGTGAAATGAGTGAGAAGCTTGGAGCTGACCTTCTCGTCATGGGTAGCCATGGTTATGGGTTAATTAAGAGGTATGTATCCATTTTTCTTCCAAATACCCAAAATGCCCTTTATGTATGGATTATTTTGATATTGGCACTCCTTTCCTCTTGAGCCTTATCTGATAGTTTTATTGAATTGCAGGGCTCTTCTAGGGAGTGTGAGTAATCACTGCGCTCAAAACGCTAAGTGCCCTGTTCTGATCGTCAAGAAGCCCAAGCACTGAGAGAGAAATCTACGATTTGTTGTTTCTTCTTCGTTTTTGTTTCCTTTAAATGATGGCATGTAAATAAGGTTAGTGAGTGGCATTTGTCTTTAGTTGTGGTCTTTCTAATACGTGTCTTTTGGAGAAATTAGAACCGTTGGACCAAACAGTAAATGGTGATTAGAAGTGGCCGATAATTATTTGGGATTGCCGAACCCCTGGAATAGTTGCATGTACAAAACAATCAGCTTTGAGGGGAGGCAAACTGGTGCAGTTGGAATATAATCCTTAAGGGAAGAGAATTGTAGCTATTAGATTCAAGAGTTTGCCTAATGCCAATCACTTCAAATTGGAACTTTTGGGGTTTCAATTCCAGTCTTTTCTTTTTTCCTGATAGAATGGCCCTATATTAGCAAAAATGAAGATTTTCCATCAATTTCTACCTAAACTCGCTGCAAAGGATTACAAAAACAAAGATCATGCCTCTTTATAGATCCTTTGTGAGCCGAAAGATACGTCCATTGATTTTCTTCCTGGAATATGTGGTTGCAGCAACTACACCCAGCGACGAGGTTGTTCCTCTAAGAGGGTTGATTTCCTAAAATTTACGTTTTAGGAAGTAAATAGTATATAAAATGTTGGGAGACTAATAAATTTGTTTTTCCTCTACGTACAAATCAAAACAACAATATAAAACTTTATTAAAAAATAATATGAAACTTTATATGGAGCCTGAATCAAAATATGCAATCAAGATCGAGATAATGACATTTTTACGAGCATTTTTCGAAGAAAAACGCTTGGAGGCGAGTCTTAGCACAGCTTCTTAGGCAATCCTAGGAAAATCTAAAATTCTAAATTTGTGGGACTTAGTTCAGCTAAATCTCCATGGGATGATAATGAAAAAGTTTTTAGTAGTTCTAGGAAAATGTAAATCTTCAAGAGGCAAGACCTTTTGAAATTGCAACAATCAAACTGCTAAACTCTCTGGAATAGCAATAATCAAAATCCAAAATCCTTTCGGATGAGAGCCACATAGATTTTTCAAAAATACTTTGAAAAAGCATATCGGAATGGTGGAACATGCGTTATGCTTTATGCGCGTTACATGCCTGAAGATTAATTAATGAGTGGCTGTCATTAATAGTGAAGAAATAGCTTGTAAAGCCTTGAAGTAGGAAGGTGGTTCTTATCCTTATCCTACTTATCCTTTTCTTTATCCCAAAGTGGCAAACTTCTAAAAGTGAAATTCTTTTTTTAACTCTTTTTTTTTTACTCTAACTTCTCTAGCCTAAAACGCAATTAATAAACTTAGGAAAGTACTCCGTTTATAATATGAAACTACATTTTAAGTTTAGTGGGACTTATCTTCTTATGAGGAAAATCCTAAACCACTATGCTCAGGTCTGCCATGTATGTATAAGATTCAATACGCAAGGCTTTTGTCATTGCATTTGAATCGCTCTTGTCAATGGATCTCAAGATGAAACTTCTTTTCAAGTGTATTTCTTATCAAATGGTATGTGATGTCAATGTGCTTGGACTTTGAATGAATGGATGGCGTTTTCAATGTCAAAATGTACTTATCATGCTTCAAAGTTTTTTTAGTAACCTATTCATCCATAACAAATTCTATATTCAATAATAGCAATAAACTCAGGTTCGACAATCCTATACGATTTTACAACTTGCATTGTCATAATATTGATCGTAAGTCGTCCATGACAAACTTGTTTAACTCTTTCTTGAACTTATCAATTTTAGAAATATCTTGGCCAACAACTAACATGCCATAACATAAAATAAGAGAATAATAAAGTTATTATCAAATAATTTCTTAACGTATACACAATGATCTAAAGATGTTTTCTTACACCCATGATCTACCATAAATGACTTTAATTTCTTGTGTCATTACTTTACGATTTTTTTTCAATCATGTAGGCTCTTTTTTGGTTTGTAAACTATGCCTTCCTTGCAGTTGGGGATGAAACCTTTTGGTTGTTCCATATAAATTTTTCCTTGCAAAATGCTATGGAAAAGGAGGTTTTCAATCTCTAGGTTCATTCTTGCAACCAAACCCATACTATTCTAGAAGATGACATATTCTATGATGATAAACTATTTTCTAATGTGGGTTGATCTTTATTTAAAAATAATTTTGTAAAAATGATATTGCAGAAGTATTTTTTTTTTCAATTTTTTTTTCTTTTTTTTTCTTTCAAATCTAGCTAGTGACAACTTATAGTCCAAATGCTATAATTGTGTGTGTGTGTGTGTGTGTGTGTGTGTGTGTTTAAAAAGATAAGTCATATACTTACATTATTTATACAGTTTGTTGCACCACTATCTTTATTTAGGATTGCATCTACCTTGAATTACTTTGCTTTAAATAAAAAATTTGAAAGTCCTAAGATATTGTAAATAATTTACAATATAACAAACTTGTGTTTGTGTAGGGAGTTTTATATATACTATATCAATTTTAGAAATCTAATTCTAAATTATTTTTGAAACCATTTTGAATACAATATTTAAAGAATAGGATATTTAAATAGGAAAAAATTAATATAATTTGAAACTACATATCAATTTCAGTATTACAATATTAGTTAAAATATTTCAAATAATATCAATATAAAATATGCACAACTTTGGATATTTATAAATGATCAAATTTGCACTATAATTTTATGTAAATCATAACACATGGTATATCATAAAATCATATATGTGCATAACTTTAAAATAATGTAAAAGATCTATCATGAATTTGATAATAGCAATTGGTTAAACTGCAATGTCGACAATCCCAAACTGATAACATTATAACATATACATATGCACCTCGACAAACACATCAGTTGATTGGTAATTGGAACTCATTTAAATATCATCAATAATCTCATCATACACAGTATCACAAAACAGACATCTCATGGAATTCCATGCTCATGATTAGCCATTGAATTGTATGTCTTCAGTATTAGACTAACAATCGCAACGTCCATGCTATTACAAATACATTTTGAAAGGGTTCTTTGATCACCTCCAATAGTTGTTTCTACCACAATAGTTGAGAAAAAAAAAAAAAAAAGAAGTACCTCTTTAGGTACAGGGATCAAAGTAGTACAACCTTTTAGTATAATGCCCTTTAAGCTCATTAGCCTCAACAAATATATATGTATATGTCTAAATTCAAATATTATTAGATCAAATTGCATTTATCACATGAAAAAATCACTCAATTTCTTAACTGATGTCAAAACATGTAATTAATGCATTTTACAAGCCATCTCTTTCTCGTGAGCTATAAACAATTGCATAATTGTATTCCGTAGTATGAACGATATCATCTTTCTTTAAAGATCAAATACATTGTGAATTTAAAATCATACACCAACTTTCATGCCTCATTTATAAGGATTCACATACTTTAAAAGCAAAAATAATATAACATGGTAAGATATCAATTTTATGAGAGTCATGTAATTTCAAATTGAACACATAATAATCAAATAATTAGCATGGTTTAACTATTTAAACTTCACATATTTTAATAAAACTGATGACATGCTCAAAATCCAATAGCAAATAGATGTTAATACTATTTACATATTAGGATGCTATTTAGGTTTTGTATCTATCTTTCTTTGGCTTGGATCCTAGATCACCTTTAAGATCTTTGCATGGTCCAACATAGTATGTTTAAGAATCCAATTATTAGTTTTAATTCACATGTTCTTGTGGTTTCCAAAGAAATTTTACTTAAAAATTAGTTCATAAAACATATGTTTCCTCAATTAAGGTTGTGCTTGCACCTGAAATCATTGATCTACACAGATCATTAATCAAATTCACAAATCGATGCCTTAGATCATAGATCTACACTATGATCCTATTTACTAATGGTCAAATATGTAATTTAGGGATCACTATCCTTATATTAGGATTAAACTATACTTAAGTCCGTTGCTGCCATAGATTAATGATAAAAAATAAAATCAACAGGCATTCATCTTTGGATGGACATTTAGGGTTCAAAATTGGAAGATCCAACAAGATGTTCGATTGTATATGTCTTACAAGTTTACAGATCAACGATCGAGGCTCTAATAGGTCTAACAAAACCCCAATCAGTCGTTGATCACATTTGTCCTTCTAGGTTATGAATTATTAATTAGTATGCATACAAGGTTAGATCAAACTTAAAATCCAACATCCATTGGTTAGATCACTCTTAATTAGTTTTTGATAATCAAGGTCTTATCATTGAATAGTTAGATCTTGTATGTAGATCGTAGATCTCATATTGAGATTGTGTCTGACTTGAACGATTCAATGATCCGTGATAAAAAATCTCACCTTTTCACCAAATAAATCGGGCTATTAGAACTGTGTTTTTCAGCTCAAAATTCTATGTTACTGGCGGTCACTGGCCATCGCCAGAGAAGATGGCAGGCGCGATCATCGCCGGTGATGATTTTTACATCTAAGCTCATATTCTTCTGAAGGGTATGTGGTCCGCATGGTTACCTATAATCATGCCAAGTTTGGAGTTGTTTAGCCATTGTTTAGCCATCGGTTCAGTTTGCGCTGAAGGGAGCAGAACAATGGGGGAGATTGGGAAGAGGAAAGGGGAAAAATGTTTTACGGGAATCCTTATGGAGTAGAAGAAGGCAAAGCAGGGAGCGATGATCAGAGAGAAAGGGATGATTTGGAAGGGGGGCTGTGCGCTGGTGACTATTCGGCCCTGCATCGGTCACCAAAGGAGGAAACCAAGAGGGGGAAATGGTCGGAGAGGTTAGGTTACGCTGTGCCAGAGGAGAAGGTGGGGGAGAGGAGATAGCGTAGTGAGCAGGCGACTGGCATGCGTAATGGCTGCATGCTGTGCAGTCGCCGACGATGAGCCGAATAGGTAGATCATGGCAAGGAGTGTGGGAGAGAGGAAGGAGGGAGGAACGACTCTTAATGCCGGTTGCCCTGTTGTTTTTGCCAGCAGCATACTTGACGGTGGTGTGTTTCGTTGCCCAACTGTCACCATTAATTGCCTTTGCCTCGAGCAAAAAATATGAGATGGAACGTTGGACAGATATGTTAGTAGGGATGCCATTATAAAAAATGGCACGTCTATTTTAGACGCTTTCTATCTTAAAATGTGCTAATAGTGTCCACTTGTAAAGTTACTATAATGCCCTTTCTTCTAGTTCACGACCTTTTAATATCGTCTTCGAACTTTGTTTAGTACGTTATTGGTGTCTTTAAATTTTATCTTTTGACTATAATTTAAATATTAAAATTTTAACACTTGATTCGACGTATATAAAAAGCTCTTCTTTTTTTTTTTTTTTAAATCTAAAACTGCTCCTTTCTCACAATAAAAATTACACATAATAAGTTTTTAAAAATTAGAGTTATTATATATTAGCAATTGGAGGGAAAATTTCATCAAAATCAATGCTTTTTCTCTATCCAAAATCCTTTACAGCTAACATTGCTTTATGCTTTGGCTGCATTAGTGCACTGGAGATTTTTAAAGTGGGTAAAAAACATTAATGTAAGTTAGTAACAAAAGAAACTTCTATCATGCCGACTTAAAAAATTGATTAGAAAAAAAGTCAATAAAAATCTACTTTGAAAACAAAGGCTTTTAAAGTTGTTGTGTAAAAAAGACTTCAAAAGTTGACATTTTTCAAGTCATTTTTTTAGAATGACTTAAAAAATTAATGTTTTTAAAGTCATTCTAAGAAAAATAATTTCCACATTGGGTATAAAACATTCAAATTCTTCATCCATCTACGCCAGACCATATTCACACATACATTCACTTTCATACCACATCCACACCACACCATATCCAGTGCAATATCCATATTCACTTCATTTATACCATATCTACATCTACATTCACATTTACTTTCACACTTTAAGTTCTGCTCATTCAACATCTCATAACATATATATGCTTCAATGAAGATAATGAAAACTAGAATAACACATGCAAATCCACACTCACTTCATTTACAGTCCTAGCTCCCCTCATTCATCCCATAAAATGTATATACTTTAATAAATTTAATCAAAAGTAGATGAAAACATGCATATCAATAAAAATAATACTATATAATAGATAAGGTAATTTACATTCATATATCTATTCCAATTATTTAAATTGAAACTCATTACATACTCAGCTTTTTTACTTCGTATTTTATTGAGGTTTGCTTTAGAGTAACTCTTCTTATTTAACCATTCAAAAAGCATAGCAATCTGCAATACAATATTTTTAATTTAGTTAACACACTCTTTTGAGCTGGAAACGTGATGACCAGTGTTTTTTTTTTAACACTTATTTTTACAAATCCTTTCTAAAGGTGGGCGCCCAATTTTTGAAAAGCAATTCCAAAAACAAAACAACGAAGAACATTTTCAATGAATTTCATTTTAAAACTCCGAGTGTCAACCATGACCTCATTACTTAATTATTTATATTCAATTTGATATTTAAAATTTGAAAACTCAAATAATTTTTTTATTTTTCAAGCGAACCTTTTTCAAATAAGTTTACTTCTTCAGGACCCATCAAGTGGACTACCACAGTCCTTGCATAATTACAAATGAACTCCAAATATTACAGATGTGCATATACAATCCAAGTAAAATTAAACACATACCCTCATACAATGATATCTCGATCAACTAATCATTTGACTCCTCATTAGTCCAGTTTGCGGCTCAATATTTGAGGCATTGTAACAATAACACAATGCCTCAGCAAGCTATGGTTGGTAGGGCAATAAGATGCTTATGAAAATAGAAATAAAATATTTTCTCTCACCATGTAATAATCATTTCAATGCATTAAAGCATTTTTGATCAATAATCAATAATTAACATGATTAAAATTTAAGATATTCTAAACTTTAGAATATCGAACTTTAAAGCATTTCATATAAATATTATGAATAAATCCAATAGCGAATATCATGTTCAAATCATAATCAGGATCTCAAGTAAATTTTATGAATAACTATGGACATCATAAGTGGATCCAGCAATGCAAGATCATGCACAAATCACGAATAAAGTTACTGAACGGTCAAATGAGTTAAATGATATTAAACTCATGAAACTAGTGATTATAGTCATCACTGGTCAACCCCTAGCTATATGGGCCCCACAATCCTCCATTCAACACTAGGTGTACATAATGGTCATGAGCTTATACTAGGCATATCATCATGAGACATAGTCGTGGCACTGCCACTCAATCATGATCGCAATGCCCAGATCTCCAAAGAAAACCAAGCACATATGTTGTCATTTAGTTGTGCTCGCAACACTGTACAAAGGAAATACAAGGGACTGCTATGTTGTAGCGATAACCAACTTTTGGGTCTATGGATTGCCGCTCCTCATCGACACCAGAATGGGAGACTAGGCATTCGCCTTGTATGGGTGAGGATTAGAACTATTGCATGGATTATCCATAATACCACTCCCTACGATGTTCGCCTTTCTATGGGGTAGGTGTCTATTATCTCACAAAGTCAGAGGGTGGGTGCTAGCCCTAACTCCCTCCTAGCATAGCACCCCTTAGGCACATGCCTTTCAAAAACAAAACCCTGAGGCCTCCATGCTTGGATATCCTAAAACCATCAAGCTATATGCCTGTCTCATATCAAATCACATAAAGAATGTATTATGTGGATAGTTGGTACCTAGTACCAAAATTAAGCCTACCCAACTATCAAATCAAATCATGTAAATATAAGACATGTAGAATCATGCATTTTAAATAAATGGCATGCATCTCCAATCCTCATAACCATAATATGATAAATTTTCATATATAGTACCATAGCCTTTTTATTTCATAAATACTGCATGTATAATATCATAAAATAAAGGCATTTTATAAATAATTCATGCAACTCAGGTCTCATGCAATTATCAAAATTACATCATAAGCATACCAATAGATCATGGAATTTGTGAAAATTAGCATCTTAAATTCCAACTACCTTGAATATGGCTATTAAAATCCTCAAAACTGTCCACAATCTCAATTGCATGTCAATCGGCATATCTATCAAGTCATACATTGTGATGTCTTGGGTTTTTATAAATACGTTTTCCAAATAATTTTCAAAAAGTTGTTAGGATCAATCCTTGAAATTTTTTTTTTTTTAATACAACTATACATATAATAGTATATTTTAACTACTTCTTTTAGGCCAAGTATGTCAAATAAATCTTCACAATATATTTCAAAGTAAACAGTTCATCTTTTTCAATCAGTCAAGACCTACTAGTCACAGCCCAAATACTACTGAGTTAAATCACAATATATAGTTCAAATGTTATAATTTATTACAAATTGACTAAATTCTTTAAATAAAGTAAAACTGTTCCTAGTCTTCATACTTTACTCAATTTCTAGTTCATCAATCTCAAGCTTTTCCTTCTACCTTTCACCAGTAAGGTGGCTTGGTGAGTAATATAAATTACCCAATAGAGAATATAAAACTAGCAAAGAATTACGAAAATCATGCTATGCAAGTTTTTAGACTTAAAAGTGTATACATGTACTATTAAAAATGCCATCGTGAAATTGCGACATCTCAATTATTATCAAACAGTTATATAACAATCAAAATAACATAATATTAGATAACACAATTTATATCCAAGGCATATAAAGATCTGAGTCAAATTCAATCTATATTCATTGAATGATTAATTCGACAATCAATCCATTCAATAATTCATTTATATGTGGGTGGCACTTATTGTCTTGCAACAGACACTGATCAATATTCTTAAGAATGACTGACATGTCAGCCCATGTCTAAACAAAATTAGAAGGTTGACTATGCACGCAATAAAACCTAAGTCTTGACCTGCGCTAGTCAGTGGATACTACACCGACTACACCAACTACATGGGATAGTCAGATCAATCATACACAAAGTAGTTCTCCCATGTAACTTATCCTTGTCAAATAAGCCTACCATAGGCTAGTACTTATTCAGAAGTTAGCAGCCAACTAACTTCCTAACATAGCAACTATGGGGTAATATATGAAATCCCTGAGCCAGCATCAACTCTTAAAGAGTCTCTTGATTTTTCTTTTTAAGGTTTAATTGCACAAGAGTATGAAAATATCAAATTATATGTACATCAATAAATAGTGATTTTACTACTTTTGTTGATTTCAAGCATATATATATATATATATATTCTTGAGAATCAATTTATGAACATTTCAATAAACTAATCAATTTTATTTATATTTATTTCCAAACCAAATTAAAACATAAGTACATGAAAATTTTCTTGGAAATCAATTTAATGCCATACATAACATTACAATGGTTGACTAAACTAAGAATGATAATCAAGTCCAAGAGCACTATATTAGTTGTGTACTTTAAGCATGACACACTTTCAAACTATACATGTTCAAATAAAATAATTCCACAATATTTCAAGAAAATAATATTAGCTATTATATACTTTAAAACTAGAATCTAATCCCACCACCAACTATCAATTCCATATGTTAAGATACCACTTTAACATTGCTAAGTATTATCAAATACCAAGTTTCATGTATGATACATCCAGTAATATGCTAATCGTGCAAAGTATACCAAAACATGACTTGGTGTGTTAAGTATCAACAGTGCTTTATCTCCATTCACTTATTTACTAGTCACTATTTAAGGCCCATGTGCCTATTTACTGATCAATACTTAGTGCTCATGTGTCTAATCACAGTCATTGATTGATGCTCGCAAGCCTAAGCTTAGCTCGACCTCTGATTGGTGTATGGTGTGATTATCATATGTAACGTGATATGCCCCTGACTTTGTTTGGTATACCATAGAATTTCATTGTCCAAGGTGTCCTGCTCTTAACACAACTAGGTATATGTTATCCATCAATTTAGTACCTATGTATCTGTTAGTGCTAAATATATGTGCACAAATTTACTGGTTAGTGCATGGGCCTAGTCGCTAATCTTTGCTCATATCCATACACATGTTTTCCATGCAATGCTCAAAACAAGATGTGCCTAAGTCTAGTCCAACTCACTTTTGACTCCAACACTCGTCCCATATGTCCTTTGTTTGAACTTTACACGATGTATGGTGCGGTTAGTACTTCTTCAATGCACCATGCATCAATGCTTGCTTGTAACTTCTCAGCATGAAGTCCAATCATAGTCATGTGCATGCAAAATTTAGAAATAAGGACAAACACTACATCCAAAGTACTTTGGTAATCCAATGCACCACTTGTTTATTAGGCCTTGTCGGTTAGGCTTGAAGCTAACTGAAGTATGTCACAACTGTAAAATCCAAAGTACTATTCATATAAACCTTAATAATGTATGATAAGATTTTTAGGTCTAAGGTGTCATACGCCTAGAGCTACTAGATACCTAGAAGCAATTTGGTATTCAATAGTATAGTGCGTTAAAGCTTAGTATGGCACGTCATGAATTTAACAAAAGTTGACTCACAATGCATCTAATTCTTATCCATAGTGTCATGCATGTGAACCCAAATTAGTAATTTGTTGCGGCTGGATCCTAGTGTTCATGTGTATAAACTTTGCTTGGATGCATGCTATGATTGCCATATCTCATGTGTCAGATACCCAGCATGGAAAACTTGTTCTCTTCTAATAACTCTTATATTAGACATTGATTGGTAAATACTGCAGCTAGCACTATCCTTGTATTTAAGTGTAATTTACCACTTGGTGAATGGTACCCAAATTAAAGCTTTTAGTATAATGTGTGCTTCAAATATTGTTAAGTATTTCCTACTTTATTTATTTATTTTACCTTATTCTAGATAAGGTGTGGTTGTTGTAACCAGTATGCCATATGCTTGAACCTCGTTCAATACATAGTACACCTGGTCATTTTCTTTTCCAGACATGCCATGTTCTCAAGTTAGTCATGACATATGATGCATCTGATTATTTCATTAAACGCTATACACCTACACAAAATCTGGTGTATAATACACCTGATCAAAATTTTAGGAATTAAGCATTTCTTAGTGCATGTTGTAGTTGGTAAAACTCCATGTGTCACACACACCAAGTAAGATTCAATGTGCACTCTAATCATGACTATGTGCATGGTATTCAATTAGAACAAAACACATATACATATATAACTATATGGTTAAAAATCTAGGGTGAGTAGTATTCTCATGACAACGTCATCATTAACATGTTTGAATTGATTAAAGCCAAATCAATCTCATTTCAAATTCCTAATCATATTAAACAACCTTTACATTAGGATTCATAAGTCCGTACCTAAAATTTCAAATAATGAGAGTTCAATGTTTTGTTATTATTATTATTATTATTATTATTATTTTACACTTAATTGTATCATGCATCATTTACCAAATTGAAAATCAAAAGAATTTTTTTTGATCTAAACATAAGTCCATGGATCATGCGCAACTATTCAAATCAAGATATCCAATTTAAATATTTACCACATGATTATCATCTAGCAATTTATCAAGCATATATGCGTTTAAATTCCAAGGAAATTTCAATGCAATTTCATTTAAAAAACAATCGACAAAGATCAATTTTTTTTTTGAAAAGAAAATCGTGGTCTAGATCGAGATTCCCTATGTCAAAATGCAGTTTCCTTCAATGCAAATCCCTCTGCTTCTAATTGATTTGAGCAAAACTCCAGATCTAAGCTTTTCCTCCTATCTTCTCTTCCCTTTTCTCTTTTCTCTCTATCTCACGCAACTCCCCTTTTTCACTCCAACTATTTCCCATTTCTTACCCTTGTTTCTATATTCCTTTGTTTCCTTTATAGATACTTTCCTTGTAACAATTTTCTCAATTGATCACATGTTTGTAACTCTTCCAATATTAATTGTTTATTTATTCCCAACCATTGGATTATCATCCAATGGTTCAAATATGTAACTCCTCTATTGGTCTCATTCATTTCATAACCTTTGGATCACCATTCAATAGTTTCACATGTTTTGTTCATATGGAAACCATCCTTCACCATGTGGGTTTCCTTATATGACTTGTCCACATGTAAAATTCATAATAATTAATTAATTAATTAATTAAATAACATAAAACATGATTTTCTTCTTAAAAATTGTCAGGGAGGTGACTTAAAGTCTATAACTCACCTTGACAAGTTATACTTGGGACCGCTTAGCTGCTCTTAGCTTAGGTCATCAAGTCTTACCAAATTAAAGTTTTATTATCACTTATATTATAATTTATCATAATTTATTTAATGAGTTATAATTAGAAAATTTGTTTAAGCTTTATTTCAACTTGGTTTTACACCGTAATAGTAAAAATAATAATTCATAATTTATAAATGTAACATTTCTTTATTTCTCAGAAATGTGGGTCATTACATACGTACATTCAGGTTAATCACTTAGAATTTCTCATTTAGTCTATGATCATCATTAAATATGATGATCTTGCCCTTACTAAGATCCGATCCTAGGTCTATCTCTTTATTTAATATCCTCAAATCTTGACCATTGATTAAAGATCAATGATCCTGATCATCCATCCATTCTCAACTTCTATTGGTCTCAGCTTGACCTATAGTCCATTTCATATTTAAATGTCTAATCTATTGATCCAACAGTTAGATCAAATTTTGATCAATTAGATAAATAGTCCTCGATCACCCTAATGTTCAATTTCTTGAGCTAAGGCAATCAGAATAGTCTCATCACTAGATTAGTTCAATTTTCCATTTTGGGATTTGATCTAACTTGATCGTATGTATTTTTTAGGTTTCATGTAGTTCAATTGCCTCTCACTAGCTTTTGTTCAGATTTGAAGAGCAGATCTTGCTCTGATCGATTTGATCTATGTTTCTTATCTCATCCTATGTTCCAAATTTATAAATCTAAGTTTACCAAGACAATTAACCATTAAATCATTTTATCTACTATGTTAGATTATTAATTTAGTCGTTTATTAATGCTTGGATACTTATGATTGGCAAATCTAGGCTGTAATAGGTTTGATCTTGCCAAATCCAACATTTTTGGGATCATCCTACAATTGGATCACTCTCAATGTTTCCCTTGGTGTCTTAATTGTCTAATTTGGGTCTCATATGTCCCAATCCTTCATGATTTCAGTATTTGATAAGATTCACAAGTGTATTAATAGCTAATCCATTGATCTGATAGACATATTGTCTATAGTTTATATTTTGTTCGATGGTTTTGATCAAAAGTCTCAATTTATTTAGATGTTCCGACTATTAGATCCATCAATTAACCTACTAGATCATATAATTCCTCAATTTCTAAGGCCTAATCATCTCCTGAGTGGGCCGATCTATGTCATCCAATGATCTTTGATGTTTTTATCTAGTTAAGGTTGGTTGTAAATTTCATTATAAAAGTAGGTCCACATCGTTGAGACGAATCCAATGAATGTCTCGGATCCAAATTTGGGCCTACATAACATCCTAAATTGTAAGTTTACTATTTTAGATCAATTTTAATGGTCTAGATCAAAATTTGGGTCGAGAACAAGACAAGACGATGTCACTAGGATGTCTTTTATCCATGACTCACATCTGGAATGCACTTGGGTGTGTCACGGTCACCAGGACGCATTTAGGTGCATCCTGTGTGTTCAGTGAATGACGTACACAGCGTTCGCATGCTTGCAAGAGAGCCATGCATGTGTGTTTCGAAGTCGCATCAACTGTGTGCTTCTTGGTAGCAAAAATCCTTTGGACTGTGAGATCACAACTGTCCATTCTAGTTCCATTCAGATTTGTCATCTGGGTTGTCTGATTTTATATGTTTTTATGGTTTCTTAGGTTTTTGGCACCACAAACAAGATGGACGGCTTGGATCTTCCATTTGAGCCCTCCTATTGGTGGCTTTTCCCATGGGTGGTCAAATTTGTCCTTCAATGGGTCACCAGCCAAAAAAACCAGTCTGGTGTGAGGGTGGAGAGGGACAAGAGAAAAGGGGTTTTACCAGGATGGCCAGAGAGGAGAGTGGTGCACGGGCTTGGTGAGACACTGGTAGGGGTATTGTCACTGAAAACGATGGGGAGATAGGGGGCCAACAACTGGCTATAGCAATGCGGGTGTCATTTCCCCTGTGAGCATTGGAGGGGAAAAGGGGAGTAGGAGAATCGTCGACAGGTTGCTACAGAGAGAGAGAGAGAGAGAGAGAGAGAGAGAGAGAGAGAGAGAGAGAGAGAGAGAGAGAGAGAGAGAGAGAGAGAGAGAGAGAGAGAGAGAGAGAGAGAGAGAGAGAGAGAGAGAGAGAGAGAGATGATGATGAAGGTGGCTAGCCAATGGTAGATGTAAGAGCTAGAGAGGGGAACAGAGGTGGAGGAAAGGCATCACCAGCAAACTGCAACAGACGCCATCATCAAAGAGGAAGATGGGAGAGGAGGAGCGCGCTGGTAGTGCTAGTCAGATGGCGCAGAGGTTGACCCATTGGTCGACATGTTCGATTGCATGTGGTTCGGGGTGTTGTAATCGCTTGATGCATTGACAGAGTGGAGCCCTAGAGGAGTGAGAGGCTGCCGGCATGGGAAAAGGAAAAATAAGCTTTAAATGCTTATTTCAAATTTTCTTTTCTTTTCTATTTTTAATCATTATTGCCATAAATGCTGGTAATTATTACCCTTGATTTCGTGTAAACTCAGGTTTATATTTATGGGTGACATGACTACTCATGATTGCATCATGTGGGTCTCATTTGCAATTAATTCCATCATTTTAATTACTAAATAATTTAAATTAAATTCTTTAATTTATATAAATATGAGATTTTTGTCCGAACTTCGATTTCAACATACTTAGTGTCGTTGGATTCATTTTCTCGAGTAGATCACTAATATTGATGTTTCAATACTTGATTTCATGTCTTCCATTAGTTATCGTTTAAAATTCAAAATCTTGTAAATTGAATTCTACATTTCTCCTTTTTTGATTTATTCTATTTACATAAAATGAATTGAAATTTTAGGGGTGTTAGAGGGATCCATCAAAGAATTGTGCAAAAAATATAAGATTGTGACTAGTAAAAATGTCTTAACTTTCTTAAGTGGGAGACACTGATACCATTAAGTACTAGGGTTCTCATGTATCTCAACATTATACATACACTCCCAACCAGACTGTTGCATATGACACTATGCAAGAAGAAAAATAAAAAGGATCAATAAATATCATGTGTAATATTGTAAGTTTAGTTTATAAAATGGAGTAATTAAATATATTTTTTTATATATTCTCATTCTTCCAAGTGATTTTTGGTGATTGTATAGTCTCAGTCATATTAGCCAAAGTTAACCATGCTCTACAAATTTAAATTTCAAATGCATTAGATCAACATCATCAAGACCTTATCCCAATTAGGGGTCAGCCACATCAATCTCATTCCTCCATTCCACTCTATTAAATACCATGGCTTTATTTAGTTCCAACTTTTTTAAATCTTTCCTCACCACTTCTATCTATGTTATTTTGGGCCTTTCCCTTGCCCTTTTAGAACCTTCTACTTGTATTGCCTCACTTCTTCTAACTGGTGTCATTGTTGGTCGCCTTTGAACATATCCAAACCATCTAAGTCTATCTCCCTCATCTTGTTACCTATTGGTGCTATCCCTAAATTTTCTCGAATATTTTCATTTCTAATTCCATCCTTTCTTGTCTTACCACTCATCCATCTCAACATCCTCATTTCTTTGACGCTCATCCTAAGAGTATGATTCCTTAATTGCCCAACACTTTGATCCATAGACAATGACCGGCCTTATTGCCATCCTTTAGAATTTTCCTTTTAGTTTGAGTGGCATCCGTCAATCACACAAAACTCCAGATGCACATCTCCATTTGTTCCAACCCGCTTGGATTCTCTGGATAACCTCTATCTCAATCTCTCCACTCTCATGAATCATTGATCCTAAGTACCGAAAGTGGTCTTTAACGAGGGCTTCTTGGTTATCAACCTTGATTGGTATTCTACTCCTACTCTCCTTACTAAAACTACATTCCACATATTCTATCTTAGTTCAACTAATTTTAAATCCTTCAGATTCTAATGCTTCTCTCAATAATGCTAGCTTTATGTTTACACCCTCCCTTGTCTCATCAAGTAAGACTATATCATTTGCACATAGAATGCATAAGGGAATCTTCTCTTGTAGATGTTTTGTTAACTCATTTGTTAAGTGTTCAAATTTGGTCAAAATACCCCTAATTTAGTGTTCAATTTAGAGCATCCAGGCCATCAATTACAAGGTTTTTGCATAAAATAGTTTAATTTAGCTTTAATTGGCCATCCAAATGTTAAATTACAAAATTAATGGTCAGATGATCATCAAAGCTAATTAGATGAATAATAAACGGTTTGGATGATTCTAATTGGGTCATGTGCATTGCAAATCAATTGACTCAAGCGTGGATGATCCAGATCAAATCACGAAGATTAGATGAGGATAATGAAGTTGCATGAAAAAAGAAGACTTTGAAGAGTCCTAGGACAGGAAAAAATTGAAGACTTGTAGAGTTCTAGCAAGTCTAGACTTCTAGTAGACCCCACTCTCCCTCTTATCTCTCTCTTCCCTCTCTCTTATTTTTTTTTCCCACTTATCTCTCTCCTCTCTTTTCTCTCTCTCTTATCTCCCTCTCTCCTACACATTTCTCCCTCCATCTCCCACTCTCCCACGTTTCTCTCTATCAATTTTCTTCATATACCCCCTCTTCTCTCTAGACCCCCTTGTTCTTGAACCCGTAGCTCTCTCTTTCTCTTACTCTCCCATCTCTTAATCATGTTTCCCCACTGGCCGGCCATTGGTGCGTGACACACCAAGCAGGCCTGGCCTTTTCTCCCTCTCATTATCTACTCTTTCCCACGTTATCTCTCTCTGCTCTCTCTTTCTAATTTTTTCTTTCTCCGGCCGGATTGACTAATAGCAGCAGTTCCCTTCCTCCTCAAACCATGCTTCCATCGCACTTCCTCTTCCACCAGTCCAGCATATGCACGAACCGAGAAACTAGACAACGCACAGATTAGAACCAGTGCCGAGTCCTTGCACTCTCCTTCCAGCCAATACCCAGGAAGCCCTCTCTTTCTCGTTCTCCCGCTTCTCTATCACCCTCCAAGCTTCATCGCCCAGTCTCCCACCTGTTCGTCACCACCGGCGATCAATCTAGCTTCTAGCACTGATCTCGTCTCCCTCTCTCTTTCGTTTCTCCATCATTACCGGAAATGGCGGGTTTCTCGCTTCCAGACGCTCCAAGGAAGAAAACCCAGAACGGGTTTTCTCCCGCATTCCTTCTTCCCAACTTCCTCTCCTCCTTCCTCTTTCCTTCTTCTCCCTTCTCCTTCTTCCCCATCTCCCTTCTTCGTCAGGTCTATTTTTTCTCTTCATGTAATAGCCCGAGGGCCCACACCCTATAACGATATTGTCCATGCCGAAGTGCCCATACACCCCGCACGATTTTGTTCTTCCCCAGTTGCCTAGGGAAAAGGCCTCATTGCAAGGGAAGTCCTTAGCACTCTTATTAAGAGCCCAGTAACTTTCCTCCTAGCGATATGGGACTAACTCTCAATCTCTCACCTTGTCTAGAAGCCTACCAGCCCTCTTGGCCCGCCCTCATCGGCCAAGGCTTCACAACCTCTCCCCCTTAGGGGACACACATCCCTGCGTCTTACCACACATGAGCGCCCATATGCGGCTAGCCACCCACATCGGGTTGGGGTCTGGCTTTGATACCACTTGTAACAGCTCGAGGGCCCACACCCTGTAACGATATTGTTTGTGCCAAAGTGCCCATACACCCTGCACGGTTTTGTTCTTCCCCAGTTGCCCAGGAAAAAGGCCTTGTTGCAAGGGAATTCCTTAGCAATCTTATCAAGAGCCCAGTAACTTTTCCCCTAGCGATATGGGACTAACTCTCAATCTCTCACCTTGCCTAGAAGCCTGCCAGCCTAGAAGCCTGCCAGCCCTCTTGGCCCGCCCTCATCGGCCAAGGCTTCACAACCTCTCAGTGCATCCCGCCTTCACCTTGGGGGTACAAAAATGTATCAAGACTTGAAGAGGGATTTTTGGTGGCGGGGCATGAAAAGAGACATTGGTGAGTGTGTGGCAAAATGTTTGACTTGTTAAAGGGTGAAGGCATAGCATCAGAGACCAGCAGGACTATTGCAGACTTTGGAACTCCCAGAATGGAAGTGGGATTACCCTGAACCTCCAGTGGACATGACATAATTTGGGTGATAGTAGATAGACTTACTAAATCCTCACACTTTCTTCCCATTTGATAGAAACAATCATTGGAGAGTTTGGCAAAGTTATATATTAAGGAGATTATAAGTTTACATGGAGTACCTTTGACCATTATATCGGACAGGGATAGCAGATTCACATCACGTTTTTGGTAGAGTGTACAGGAAGGACTTGGTGCCTCGCAAAGATTTAGTACAACTTTTCATCCACAGACTAATGGACAGTCTGAGCGAACTATTCAGACGCTTGAAGATATGCTCAGGGCTTGTACTTTAGAGTGGAAAGGTAACTGGGATGAACATCTTCCCTTGATAGAGTTTGCATATAATAACATTTACCACTCTAGCATTGGCATGGCACCATACGAGGCATTATATAGTAGACCTTGTCGAACACCAACTTGTTGGAGCGATATTGGTGAATGACAATTTGTGAAGTCAGAATTAATCGAGCAGTGTGTAGAGAAGGGGAGCCTTGGCATAACAGTAAAAGTTGATGTCATGTGACCTTAAGGTCACAGGTTTAAGACGTAAAAATAGCCTCTTACAGAATGCAAGATAAGATTGTGTACTTTATGCCCTTGTGGTCCGCCCTTCCTCAATCCTGCATAGATGGAAGCTTTGGGCACCGGAGTTGTCCTTTTTAAAGTTGTGAAGCCTTGGCCGATGAGGGTGGGCTAAGAGGGGTGGCAGGTTTCTAGGCAGTATGAGGGACTGAGAGTTAGTCCCACATTGTTAAGGGGAAAGTTACAGGGCTTGTGAAGCCTTGGACGATGAGGGCGGGCCAAGAGGGGTGGCAAGCTTCTAGGCAATGTGAGGGACTGAGAGTTAGTCCCATATCGCTAGGGGAAAAGTTACTGGGCTCTTGATAAGAGTGATGATGACTTCTCTTACAACGAGGCCTTTTCCTTGGGCAACTGGGGAAGAACAAAACCATGCGGGGTGTATGGGCACTTCGACACCGACAATATCGTTGCAGGGTGTGGGCCCTTAGGCTGTTACAAGTGGTATCAAAGCCAGACCCCAACCCGGTGTGGGTGACTAGCCACACGTGGGCGCTTGCGTGTGGTAAGACACGTGGGGATGCGTGTCCCCTAAGGGAGAGAGGTTGTGAAGCCTTGGCCGATGAGGGAGGGCCAAGAGGGGTGGCAGGCTTCTAGGTAATGTGAGGGACTGAGAGTTAGTCTCACATCGCTAGGGGGAAAGTTACTGGGTTCTTGATAAGAGTGATGAGGACTTCTCTTGCAACGAGGCCTTTTCCTTGGGCAACTGGGGAAGAACAAAACTGTGCGGGGTGTATGGGCACTTTGGCACGGACAATATCGTTACAGGGTGTGGGCCCTTGGGCTGTTACAAGTAATTCTGGTTAATTGGGAAAGGATGAAGATAAGCATCTAATTAGAATCAGATATGGGATAAAATTGATAAGAAGATAAGAATAAAGATAGAGAATTAGGAAAAGGTAGGATACTTAACAAATTAGATTGGATAGATAGGAGATAGGATAGGAAAGAAGGAAAGTCAAATGGAATTAGGATAAGAAGGGGAGAAGAAGAAAGGATACGTGAAACACAAAGAAAGAGGAAGAGAAAGAGAGAAAAAGAAAAGAGAGAAGGGGAGAGAAAGAAAGAAAGAGGAAGAGAGAAAAAGAAAGAGGAAGAGAGAAAAAGAAAGAGAGAGAGAGAGAGGAAAAGGGAAGAAGCAGAGGAGAATCAAGCCACGCTATCCATTTTGTGTTTCGGAAAAGAAGAGTGAAGAAGAACATCTCGTCTACGAGGTAGGGGAA
This sequence comes from Warburgia ugandensis, assembly GCA_035236585.1. Classification (NCBI taxonomy): domain Eukaryota; kingdom Viridiplantae; phylum Streptophyta; class Magnoliopsida; order Canellales; family Canellaceae; genus Warburgia; species Warburgia ugandensis. The sequence continues at coordinate 59,294,312 of CP141128.1, forward strand.
TAGGAAATAGTCTAAATCAGTTGGTTCTTTTTATGATGATTTATCGCTACATATTGATCCCATATTTTCCTTTTGGTATAATCGAACTCGTTGAGATAGGTGCATGACTGGGCATGTGAATAACATGTGGTTGATTGAGATTTTCACACGGTTCGATTTGAACATTAGACTGATGATATTTTCAGCATCTTACATTTTGATTTTGTTGTGTTGAAAACATAAGCATGCAGATTTTATTTTACTTGGAACAAAGCATGTATGAACTACAGTTTTACTATGGACCTATGCATGACGTTTGAATGAGTTAATTTTTCTATGTTTAGATAGGAAATCTCATTTTGAGTTCTTAGATATACATGGTCTTCTTTGGAATAAGCACGCAACCATAATGGGAAAAAAAAAAAAAAAAATCTAATACATTCCTCTCTTATTTCTACATGAACCATTGATGGGTGATATGGCTTTTATGTTTCATGCATGCGCATGACTTGTTTCTATGACTGCATGGTATTGGCATGTTTTATCTTGCATCTTGACCATCATATCACTACTTTGTTGTCTTTGCTTGAACAACATAAAATATAATATACAATTGGTTGAGGCGTACAACACCTACTGCATAAGATAGTTTTGCATGGGAAGCATCTTAGACACATGGATTATATAATATAGTTATTTATCTATCATTTAGTATTTTATGTCTTGCACGACTTTTAATCTGTATGCATGTATGAAACTTAATGTGGGTCACATGAATTCCACTTAGAATGTGGATACGTTTGTATGACTCTTATAGTTGTTGACTTGAGTGGAAATATAACACTAAAGATGAGGTGGCTAGCATCTAGCGCCTAGTGTGGCATCTAAACCATCAACATTCACGCATATTATAGATGGTGGTTGGATCATGGGCCTAGCAGATGACGCATGGAAAATAAGTAGGGCGCCCAACACTTGGGCATGGTGCTCGGCAATCGGCCCCTGAAGGGTTGCACTAGCTATTTAGATAATAAGTTTACTACTTACCATCATTTTAGATTATGTGATTTTAGAAGGGTGATCCACCAATAATTTATTTATGTAAGTACTATTTACAACTTAAATAATTACCAAATGATGATCGTGATATTTGAAACAAAACCGTGCAGGGTGTATGGTGTAACAGCCCAAGGGCCCACACCCTGCAACGATATTGTCCGTGCCGAAGTGCCCATACACCCCGCACAGTTTTATTCTTCCCCAGTTGCCCAAAGAAAAGGCCTCGTTGCAAGAGAAGTCCTCATCACTCTTATCAAGAGCCTAGTAACTTTCCCCTTAGCGATGTGGGACTAACTCTCAGTCCCTCACATTGCCTAGAAGCTTGCCACCCCTCTTGGCCCGCCCTCATCGGCTAAGGCTTCACAACCTCTCCCCCTTAGGGGACACGCGTCCCCGCGTGTCTTACCACACGCGAGCGCCCACATGCGGCTAGTCACCCACACCGGGTTGGGGTCTGGCTCTGATACCACTTGTAACAGCCTAAGGGCCCACACCCTGCAACGATATTGTCTGTGCATACACCCCGCACAGTTTTGTTCTTCCCCAGTTGCCCAAGGAAAAGGCCTCGTTGCAAGAGAAGTCCTCATCACTCTTATCAAGAGCTCAGTAACTTTCCCCTAGCGATGTGGGACTAACTCTTAGTCCCTCACATTGCTTAGAAGCCTGCCACCCCTCTTGGCCCGCCCTCATCGGCCAAGGCTTCACAATCTCTCCCCCTTAGGGGACACGCATCCCTGCGTGTCTTACCACACGCGAGCTCCCACGTGCAGCCAGTCACCCACACCGGGTTGGGGTCTGGCTTTGATACCACTTGTAATAGCCCAAGGGCCCACACCCTGCAATGATATTGTCAGTGCCGAAGTGCCCATACACCCCGCACGGTTTTGTTCTTCCCTAGTTGGCCAGGGAAAAGGCCTCATTGCAAGGGAAGTCCTTAACACTCTTATCAAGAGCCCAGTAACTTTCCCCCTAGTTATGTGGGACTAACTCTCTATCCCTCATCCTAGCTTAGAAGCCAGCCAGCCTTCTCTTGGCCCTCCCTCATCAGCCCAGGGCTTCACATCTTCCCCCGTTAGGGAACACGCATCCCCGCATGATAGCCACGACCAGGCACCCGCATGCGGCTAGCCACCACAGCACGAGGGGAACTGGCTCTGATACTATTTGTAACACCCTGGGGTTCCAACAATCACAATATTATCTGCTTTGGGGCACCCATACACCCCTCACGGTTTTGTTCTTCCCAAGTTTCCTAGGAAAAATGCGTTGTTTCGTGGGCAAAGTGCACAGCAAAGCCAATATTGTCCTCTTTGAGTCCCTCACCCTGTTGGGCTTCACCCCTCAAGGTTTTGTTCCCTTAGGTCCCTCACCCCTGTTGGGCTTCACCCCTCGGGATGTGTTGTGACCATTAGAGTTTCCCAAATTCTTATAAACAACCCAGTTTCCTCTCCCCAGGCAATGTGGGACTAACTCTCTGTCCCTCATCCCAGCCTAGAAGCCTGCCAGCCTTCTCTTGGCCCACCCTCATCAGCCCAAGGCTTCACATCTTCCCCCCTTAGGGAACACGCATCCCCGCGTGATAGCCACGACTAGGCGCCCGCGTGTGGCTAGCCACCACAGCACAAGAGGAACTGGCTCTGATACCATTTGTAACACCCTGGGGTTCCAACAATCACAATATTATCTGCTTTGGGGCACCCATACACCCCTCACGGTTTTGTTCTTCCCAAGTTTCTTAGGAAAAATGCGTTGTTTCGTGGGCAAAGTGCACAGCAAAGCCAATATTGTCCTCTTTGAGTCCCTCACCCTGTTGGGCTTCACCCCTCAAGGTTTTGTTCCCTTAGGTCCCTCACCCTTGTTGGGCTTCACCCCTCGGGATGTGTTGTGACCATTAGAGTTTCCCAAATTCTTATAAACAACCCAGTTTCCTCTCCCCAGGCAATGTGGGACTAACTCTCTGTCCCTCATCCCAGCCTAGAAGCCTGCCAGCCTTCTCTTGGCCCACCCTCATCAGCCCAAGGCTTCACATCTTCCCCCCTTAGGGAACACGCATCCCCGCGTGATAGCCACGACCAGGCGCCCGCGTGCGGCTAGCCACCACAGCACAAGGGGAACTAGCTCTGATACCATTTGTAACACCCTGGGGTTCCAACAATCACAATATTGTCCGCTTTCGGGTGCCCTCATTAGCCCGCCCTCATCGGCCAAGGCTTCACAACCTCTCCCCCTTAGGGGACACGCGTCCTCATGTGTCTTACCACACACGAGCACCCGTATGCAGCTGGCCACCCACATCGGGTTGGGGTCTGGCTCTGATACCACTTGTAACAGCCCAAGGGCCCACACCCTGCAACGATATTGTCCGTGCCGAAGTGCCCATACACCTCGCATGGTTTTGTTCTTCCCCAGTTGCCCAGGGAAAAGGCCTCGTTGGAAGGGAAGTCCTTAGCACTCTTATCAAGAGCCCAGTAACTTTCCCCCTAGTGATATGGGACTAACTTTCAATCTCTCACCTTGCCTAGAAGCCTGCTAGCCTAAAAGCCTGTCAGCCCTCTTAGCCCGCCCTCATCAGCCCGCCCTCATCGGCCAAGGCTTCACAACTTCTCCCCCTTAGGGGACACGCGTCCCCGCGTGTCTTACCACACGCGAGCGCCCATATGCAGCTAGCCACCCACATCGGGTTGGGGTCTAGCTTTGATACCACTTGTAACAGCCCGAGGGCCCACACCCTGCAATGATATTGTTTGTGCCAAAGTGCCCATATACCCCGCACAGTTTTGTTCTTCCCCAGTTGCCCAAGAAAAAGGCCTCGTTGCAAGGGAAGTCCTTAGCACTCTTATCAAGAGCCCAGTAACTTTCCCCCTAGTGATGTGGGACTAACTCTCAGTCCCTCACATTGCCTAGAAGTCTACCACCCCTCTTGGCCCGCCCTCATCGGCCAAGGCTTCACATATGGGCACTTCGGCACGGACAATATTGTTGCAGGGTGTGGGCCCTCGGGCTGTTACAAGTGGTATTAGAGCCAGACCCCAACCCGATGTGGGTGGCTAGCCGCATATGGGCGCTCGCGTGTGGTAAGACACGCGGGGACGCGTGTCCCGTAAGGGGGAGAGGTTGTGAAGCCTTGGCCGATGAGGGTGGGCTGATGAGGGCGGGCTAAGAGGGCTGACAGGCTTCTAGGTTGGCGGGCTTCTAGGCAAGGTGAGAGATTAAGAGTTAGTCCCATATCGCTAGGGGAAAAGTTACTGGGCTCTTGATAAGAGTGCTAAGGACTTCCCTTGCAACGAGGCCTTTTGTATTGGTCATCATTTTATAATTGAAATGTGTATATCTATGTTCCAAAATGAGTAGATCTAAGTTATAGTGACGATCTAACCATTAATTGTTTGATTCATGCCTAAAAACACATAAACGTAACCTAAGGTGAGCTTATAAATAAGTATGAGATTAAGTTTTAATGGTTTGATAGACTGAGAAATTAGAATCTAATTGTCATCCATGCATCAAATGCACAGACTGTCGATTTGATCACATGATCGATAGATTAGAGTACTAATTGGTAACCAATATATAAGATCTAAACCATATTCAACCATCTAAAGCTAGATCAAATGGTGGAATGTGTCAGATTTAATTAATTGTGAACTATACTAACGATCTGACCACTGTGGACCATTGGATCATTGTCAAGTGATCATATAAGATATTAATTATATTGAATTATACTATCAAATATGTGATGAATCGGGTTTTTAAAACACATTTTCATAAATATTTGCAAAGGTCGGGCCCTAATTTTGAAATTTTTTAAAATACAAGCAGCGAAAACATATTTTCTTTGAAATTGATTTGTCAAAAACCCCAGTGTCACCTCAAATTACTTATCATATATTTTTGTATAAAATACAATTTCTATTGCATAACAATAGAAATTCTTTTATTAAAATTAGGATCTATCCAGTGGTTCACATACACAGCCCCGGTAGTCATTACATATCTTGTCCAAATATTACAATCCAAATTACAAAAAAAAAAAAAATCAATACAATCTTCCTCAGAGTAAATACCCTGAGCCATAGTTCAGTAATGATTATCCACAAGTCTTGAGCTTTCAATCTTCCTTAATTGTATATGAGATATTGTAAATATTCAAACATTTATAATATCTCAACAAGCTATACTTGGTAGGGGATTTAAGAAATATATTCAATATATCTCAAAATCAATAGTGCATTATATCCATGATATAAATCAATTTATACAATTGGATAACCATTTTATCCTTCACTCATCATATGAATTATATGTATATATTACATATAAATAAAACCACTGAAAATTATGAATATAGTCAATATCATCAATAATATCTCATTTTCAAATTGATTTTAATATTAACATTAGGTGTTAATATATAATCATACCCTATTGGGAATCATCTTCCAATACAATATCTATAATAACTTTTACCGGGCATCTCATCATGCCATAAAATAAGGCCTCTCATCATGCCATAACATAAGGCATCTCATCATGCCATAATATAAGGTATTTCATCATGCCATAATCAATTGCATCATAATGCAAAATATCAAAGGAGTACCATGCTCACAGTCTCAATCCGTACAGCATGCCAGGATAACTGCATAATACTCCACCGATACCATGGTGAAAAATACAGATCCATGTTCGTATGGAGGGAACCATGGCTGTCACAGTGATGGCCTTCCTATAATTGCCCCACCCAACATTTTGCCTCTCTTTGGGTATGGTATCATCATCATAATCAGTTTCGAAGAGTGAGTGGCCAAACCCTCACAACTCTCCTAACATTGGCATCCCCATGCATAAGCCTGTCTTAAAACAAAATTACAAGCGTGCATGTTTGTATGGAAAATAATATTCAATACTTATAGATTATGAGTCTGGTTATAATAGGACATGCTTATAACTTCTTTCCTTAAGATTTGGGGGTCCAACTTATATAGTTCAAATCTTCCCATTCTACCCATTAAGTATTTTCATAATTACTTAATCAATCCATTGTATTCATTTGTCGTAAGTAATTTTATAATTACTTAATCAATTCCTTTGTATTCATTTAAACATCATTTGTTGATTCATAACAATTCCAAGGCAATTATAATCAAAACTCATTTATTAAGATAAGATCATGTGTAAAATACATATATCTTATATATTGAATATATTCTTAAGGTCCACCTACCTTTACTTTCAACTATTCATCTTCTCATTGATCTTGATCATCATATCCTTCATGTATATGTCAAATCATACATATATACATTCATTCCTCAACTCATTTATACCTTCTAATTGTTTTTTTTATCATCCTTACATAGGATGATTTGGATCTTGTTCCTTGGATCATATTGATCAAGGATCTAATCTATTGATCTACATTTGAATCTAATATTTACATTACTTCAAAACATACATACAATATTGTGATTCTTATTATTCTTGATCATTCAAGATCTCCTTATGGATCTTGTTTGATCTTTGATTATCTTAATTATCATTTTTATTAGGATAAGATAGTTTACTATTCTTTTATGATCTTATTATTATTCAACCAGTTAATGTTTTACTGATTGAAGATAATTTATGCACTCCTAATTCTGAACAGCACCTCCTTATTTCAGAATTGACTAAGGCTTACCAGTTAAAAACTGCTCACAGAGTAGTTAATTCAATCCTCACATATGGCGTTTATACCTCACATATGTTCATCAATATCTATTTTCATTTAATTACATTTTCGATGTAATTTACATAACATGAACAATTAAAGCATAAATAATTAAATCTAATAATTAAATTTAATAAGCAAATAAAAGAACATTTACAATAGAATTTAATAATTCACATGCTCATTTGAATACATCATATTTATTCATTTTGATCAAATGAACATATTTTGATTTCTATTTATTTTTCATCCCATTAAGGATTTAGATCTTGATCTTTCATTTTTATTCAATGTGGATATGGTGGTTTAGTTGATGCTAAGTTCTTGCTTAACCAAGGAGAAGGAGAAGCATATCTAATAGCCAGTCCATATGCATGTTCTGATCATTTTCATCATTTGGGTGTTCAAATGTTTGCAGAAGACGAATTGCAAAGAGTGCTTTAATTTTCATAGAATTTAGTTCAAATTTCTTATCCCCATTGAAATTATAATTTAAAATCATGATAAATGACCTAAATTTTAGAGTTGTTACATCAATTGATTTATCATATATTGTTTTTAGTTTAGATGTTGATTCATCTTTTCATTTGATTTCACACTTCAAACTTGATTTGAAAACATAGATTCTATTCTAGATAGATTTTATATTGATCAATTTATCAAATGCAATTATTTTTCACATACATGAAAAAAACAATTTAGTATTGATTTAGATGTTAAGACACCTACACGAGCACAAATTTACTGAGATATTGTATTGCTTACAATATCACAAATTGAAAGAATTATCTTAAAAGAAAAGTAGCTCAAGATAGAAAGAACCTTAGACAGAAACAGTAATAGTATGAGATTATGCTAACAATGTAAATATATGACTTCTAATTGATCTTTCTAAACATGTATGTATATATTTATAAATTTCCCTGGGAAACTGGGGAAGAACAAAACTGTGCGGGGTGTATGGGCACTTTGGCACGGACAATATCGTTGTAGGGTGTGGGCCCTTGGGCTGTTACACTTCAAAACCAAATTTTCAACGAAATTCCATTTTTGCCCTGCTTTAAAAGTAATTACAATTCTATCCTTTCTAGTTAATTACATCTAGGTCCCCAATTTAATTACATCTGTGTCCCTGACTATTCCGGTTCTAGTTTATCTTTATTCTGCTTATCCAAAATAGATTAATCAAGACAGATCAATTAAGGTCTAACCCAATCAACGGGTTAGCCTCAACTAATCAAAATCTTCAATTCCTCATCTGTTTATCTTTTGATTTCAAATTAATTTTATAGATTCAATTTGAGGACATCCATTGTCATCATTAATGTCTCTGATCTTTAATCTGAACCCCATAAAATGATCTAAACCGTCCAATGTCCAAAATTCTTATTTAGGCCAGATCTCTTAGAATTTATGAAATCTGCCTAATCCATCCGGTGGATCATCAATCAGGAGTTCCAGAAAGACTTTGATGGAGTTTGATCAAATTTTATACTCTCAGACCTGAAGAAATTGACAATAACCAGTCTAGGGAAATGGAATTTTATTGTTCCTTTAGTTAATTTCCGTTATTCTTTTGTTGAACTTCTGTAAATCTCATTGATAAATTATATTTGAAGTCTGAGAATTTTTTTTTGTGCAATTAAATCAATTGATTGACTTTTAAATAATTAAATTTTATTAAAAACTCTAAAATTCTAAAGCGAGTCCCTGTGGGTTCGACCCGTATTTGCATAGCTATACTACAATAGCCCGTGCACTTGCAAAAAACATCAACAAGTTTTTGACGCCATTGCCGGGGACTGGCAAAGGAGTTTTTATAAAATTTAATTAAAAAATCCAAAAAATTTAAATTTTTTGAAAAAAAATCAAAAAAATCCAAAAATATAAAAAATATTAAGAAATGCATTTTAGGCATTTTTAGGTGTATATTTAATTTTTTTAGTGTATAACCACCTAATTTCCTGGAATTGGTACTTATTTCAAAATTTCTTTTTCAGGAAAATAATAAAGGGGAGGAAATTGGCAAGTAAATCTTCATCAACATGAAATTTACCCTAATTTTCTAGATTATGATTTTTTTCTTTTGAGTGAAGCTTGTAGTGAGGACCCTTGTAAATTGTATTTTCTATTTTCATTTTAAAGGGTTGTATAATATAGGGCAAGTGTGGGATAAGGTGGCCCACACTTGATCTTCATCAGAAACCCCATTGTAAGTCTCCTCACTCATTTAAATTCCTAGATTAGGGTTTTCATTTAGAGTAAATTTGCATTGTTTTGTAGTATAAATCATATAGAAAGCATCCTCTTATAACTGTTGCATTTTTAGGTTTTTGCATTAGTTTATCGGTTTTATTTGCATCTTAGGACACAGTTAAGGTGATATATATGCTGATCAAATTGCCATGAAGTGTGGAATTAATTAGTAAGGAGACCCTACCCCCATAAGATCAAGGGTGGATTTTATCACCACTCAACCCACTTAGGATAATCACCTCAAGCACGCTACCCTAGCCTTCAATTCAAATTAAAATCAATCGGAAGAGACCTATAGGGTTATCACATGCTCGTAGAACCCTCTTACTAAGACTCGATTTATTGTCACTCTAGTGGCTTTGGAGGACTATAGTTATTGAGGGTTGTCTAATAGAGCCTCGCTCTTCCCTCACCTCCTGTTGACGTTTGTGAGGTCTAAACGCCTCCTTACACGAGGGTTGTATTAACCACCTTATGAAGAACCTAACTAGTAAGCAATAATCAAGTCTAAAGAAGAGGATGAGCGCTAGATTAGGCTAATTAAAATCATTGTCCCCACACATATTCAAGAAAATCAAAATATTGCTTATTAGCCTAAGGTGTTTGACTGTGCCTTTTTGCTTGCATCACATAGAGTTAGAGTTAGCATTTAGAAGTAAGACATTTTAGATGAGGAATAGTTCGTGCAAGGGTGTCGATCTCAGAACCCTGAGCTACTACAGTTAAACCCAGAGATTCAACGCACCCAAAACTAAGGGGAAAGAAACCTAGTTCCTATCCCTATGGCTGAACCACCAATAGAGATTGAGCGCAAGACTATTAGAGATTTTTATGCGCCGCTCCAACTTAATACCCCCTCTTGCATAACATTACCTCCAACTAATGCTGACCACTTTGAGTTAAAGCTGGGAGTAATTCAGTTACTCCTTACTTTTTATGGTCGAGACCGAGAAAACCCATACTTACATATCAAGGAGTTCCTTGATCTTTGTGCCACATTTAGGTTCTAAAATGTTTCAGATGATTCGATTAGGCTAAGGTTATTCCCGTTTTCACTTAAGGACAAAGCCAAGTCATGGATTAATTCCTTGGAGGTAGGTTCTATACATACATGGGACCAATTGTTTAAGAAGTTCCTAAATAAGTTCTTCCCCGTTCACAAAACAAATGCCCTGCATCGTGAAATTATAAATTTCCAACAAAGGGATGATGAACAATATTATGAATGTTGGGAACGATGGATTGAACTGCTGCAGAAATGCCCTCACCATGGATCTGAGAAATGGCAGCAAGTTCAATACCTCTATGAGGCATTAACGCCTCAAAATAGACAAATGATAGAGGCAGCGAGTTATTGTAGTATAGCTATACAAATACGGGTCAAACCCACAAGGACTTGCTGTAGAATTTTGGAGTTTTTAATAAAATTTAATTATTTAAAAGTCAATCAATTGATATAATTGCACCCAAAAAAATCTCAGACTTCAAATATAATTTATCAATGACAATTACAGAAGTTCAACACAAGAATAACGAAAATTAACTAAAGAAACAAGAAAATTCCATTTCCCTAGATTGGTTATTGTCAATTTCTTCAGGTTTGAGAGTATAAACTTTGATCAAACTCCATCAAAATCTTTCTGGTACTCCTGATTGATGATCTACAGAATGGATTAGGCAGATTTCATAAATTCTAAGAGATCTGGCATAAAAAAGAATTTTGGACATTGGATGGTTTAGATCACTTTCTGGGGTTCAGATTAAAGATCAGAGATATTAATCATGACAATGGATGTTCTCAAATTGAATCTGTAAAATTAATTTGAAATCAGAAGATAAACAGATGAGGAATTGAAGATTTTGATTGGTTAAGGCTAACCCGTTGATTAGGTTAGACCTTAATTAATCTGTCTTGATTAATCTGTTCCTGGATAAGAAGAATAAAGATAAACCAGAACCGGAATAGTTAGGGACACAGATGTAATTAAATTGGGGACCCAGATGTAATTAACCAGAAAGGATATAATTGTAATTACTTTTAAAGGAGGGCAAAAATGGAATTTCATTGAAAATCTGGTTTTGAAGAGAAAAACCAGACCCGATGAAGAAGGAAGATGGGGCAGAAGGAGGAGAAGGGAGAAGAAGGAAAGAGGAAGGAGGGAAGAAGGAACGCGGGAGAAAACCCGTTCTGGGTTTTCTTCCTTGGAGCATATGGAAGTGAGAAACCCGCCGTTTCTGGCAATGACGGAGAAACGAAAGAGAGAGGGAGACGAGATCGGTGTTGGAAGCTGGATTGATCGTCGGTGGTGACAAACAGGTGGGAGACTGGGCGGTGAAGCTTGGAGGGTGATAGAGAAGCGGGAGAACAAGAAAGAGAGGGCTGCCTGGGTATTGGCTGGAAGGAGAGTGGAAGGACCCGGCACTAAATCTGATCTGGGCGTTGACTAGTTTCTGGGTTCATGCATATGCTGGACCAGTGGAAGAGGAAGTGTGATGGAAGCAGGGTTTGAGGAGGAAGGGAACTGTCGCTATTTGTCAATCCGGCCGGAGAAAGAAAATTAGAAAGAGAGAGCAGAGACAGATAACGTGGGCAAGAGAGTAGATAAGGAGAGGGAGAAAAGGCCAAGCCTACTTGGTATGTCATGCACCAATGGCCGGCCAGTGGGGAAACGCGATTGAGAGATGGGAGAGTAAGAGAAAGAGAGAGGTACAGGTTCAAGAACAAGGGGGTCTAGAGAGAAGAGGGGGTATATGAAGAAAATTGATAGAGAGAAATGTGAGAGGGTGGGAGATGGAGGGAGAAAAGAGAGACAGAAAAGAGAGGAGAGAAATAAGTGGAAAAAAAATAAGAGAGAGGGAAAAGAGAGATAAGAGGGAGAGTGGGGTCTACTGGAAGTCTAGACTTGCTAGAACTCTACAAGTCTTCAATTTTTTCCTGTCCTAAGACTCTTCAAAGTCTTCTTTTTCCATGCAACTTCATTATCCTCATCTGATCTTCGTGATTTAATCTGGATCATCCACGCTTGAGTCAATTGATCTGCAATGCACAGGACCCAATTAAAATCATCCAAACCGTTTATTATTCATCTAATTAGCTTTGATAATCATCTGACCGTTAATTTTGCAATTTAATGTTTGGATGGCCAATTAAAGCTAAATTAAACTATTTTATGCAAAAATCTTGAAATTGATGGCCTAGATGCTCTAATTGAAGACTAAATTAGGGGTATTTTGATCAAATTTGAACACTTAACACACCTCTCAACCAGCATTTTGCTAGTCCTGAGCAAAACATGCAGACAACTATTTTGCAAAACTGGTGCAAGATGCCACTTTCGTATATACTCACGATTGCATTTAGCACATGCAACAAGCCCTTGAACTCCTAGTGGAAGAGTTAGGCCTTGTGAGGGTTTGCAGTGAAAATACCCACACAATTCAGTAAAGTCAAGTTCCTTATTTTATCTCAGAGAATCCTCATTCATTAACAACTTTACTAATTTTTCACAACTTAATGAAGAGGATTTGACAATTTTACACACCATACACATATTAAAGACATTTTATTTGAGCTATTTCTTAGAGTGCATATGTATGTGTATAGTCACATAAATCTTGACTTCTAATTGGATATGCTTACATTCCATTGGAAATATGCTTTAACCTCAAATCCTCACAGGTATACGCTCAGAAATAAAACTCTTAGATAAGGGGTTACACATATTTCGCTCATTATGTGACCGAATCCAACAAACTAATGGTTCACATAATTCTTTTTAACGCTTATGAGATAAAGGAAAGTGATCCATAAGAGTGGATGTTATCACCAAGAATATTAGGAGTCTTTTACCTTAATTCTTTCTTTTTATCTCTTCTGTAAGGCTATGTCCACCTAAGATCAATAGGTCTTTACTTAGGACGAAATGTAGGCTTAGGACAAGTTTAGAAAAGGAGGGTATAAAGAATGCAAAGGTTCAAAATTGAGTAGATGTCTTTAATGAATATCTGTTAGGACAACTTTTATTTTAGGTTTGTACTTGAAGTGAATTTCTCTTTCAGACTTCGGTCTATCTTTTCTTTTCTTTTTTTCTTTGGAAGAAAGACATTTAATTTTTTCTCACTTCTTTGACTTTTTGTCCTATTTTTGAACCTTTTTTACTCTACTCATTTTGAATATGGGTAATGATTATTTATTTTACTGGGTTAAGGTGAATGGGTTTAAGAAAGAAAAGGCTTAATAACAAGCTCAAAAGGCTAACTAGTGGTATATTATATTGGGTAGGCTTTATGTCTCTAGGCTGAGCAATGATGGCCTATATCATTTCCTAGGTTTTCTAAAGCCTATCAGATTCAATAAATTTCTAGAATTAAAGCTATTACTCTTATTTATTCTTGATGTTTAACCAAAATACTGATAACAGGATCACACTAATGTATGTACGCTAAAGAAATTATGGAATTACTTATAGGTCTCCACTGATTTTTCTCAAGGTCTCTAAGTCATATCTCTATATTAGTCTTGATTATGTGCTGTGTGTACTTGGTTTCTGAGAATTAACTTTCATAAAATGCTTCAACAGATGCATGATATGCAAGACTAATCATATGCATTGCCATTAAGAGGTGAAAACGGTATATTTACTAAATTCTGAACATTCAGTTCTCATCACAATAAGGTAACTCTTTTTTTTTTATTTTAACTTTTTGTTTTTTTCTCAAAAATTTTCATCCTTTTTTTTTTTTCAAGAAAATCTCTAGTGCATCTACACCCCCAGCCTAAATGAATCATTGTCCCTAATGTTTGAAAACATAGGATTCTATATGAAAGTGGAGAGATGTAGACTCTAAACCCTTGGGTTGCCTCCCAAGTGCTAAGTTTAACGTCTTCAGCCAGACGTAATGATGAGTGCAATGATGATATGCTGCAAGGCTCTTGAAGTGTAACCTAAGGTGGATCATGATACTTAGGTGTCTCTAAAAATGTCTCATCAATTTCAAGATCAGGCATTTCTAGGAACAGTTTTAACCTTTGACCATTAACCTTTTGGATTTCTCCATCCTTTTCAATCTCGATGGCCCCAGGAGGATAGATTATGCATATTATATACGGTCCAATCCATCGAGATCGAAGTTTTCCTGGGAATAGATGCAATCTAGAATTATACAGTAAGACCTTTTGGCATGGTGTGAAGGATTTTCTTAGAATGTTTCTATCATATATAGCCTTCATTCGGTCTTTGTACAAATGTGCAGACTCATATGCATCTTTCCTCAATTCCTCCAACTCATTGGATTGGAGTTTTCTGTGGGTTCCAGCAGAATCTAAGTCAAAATTTAGCTTTCTGACAGCCCAATATGCCTTGTACTCTAACTCTACTAGTAAGTGGCAGGCCTTTCCATAGACTAAGCAGTACGGTGACATTCCTATAGGGTTTTTATATGCTGTGCGATAAGCCCATAAAGCGTCAATAAGTCTCAGAGACCAGTCTTTCCTATTTGGATTGACCATCTTTTCTAGAATTCGCTTTATTTCCCTATTGGATACCTCTACTTGACCACTAGTCTAAGAATGGTATGAGGTAGCTATCCTATGGTTGACACCATACTTTTTCATTAAATTCTCAAACACCTTATTACAAAAGTGTTTTCCCCCATCACTTATTATGGCTCTTAGAGTACCAAACCTTGCAAAAATATTTTCTTTTAAAAACTTTACCACAACCTTGTGGTCATTGGTTTTGCATGGTATAGCCTCCACCCACTTGGACACATAGTCCACTCCCACTAGGATGTACAGATTTCCAAAAGAATTAGGAAAAGGTCCCATAAAATCTATACCCCAAACATCAAAAGATTCTATGACAAGGATTGGGTTTAAGGGTATCATATGCCGTCTTCCTAAACTTCCTAACCTTTGACACCGTGCACATGCTTTGCAATAAGCATGAGCATCCTTAAATATGGTAGGCCAATAAAATCTACACTGCAAAATTTTTGCTGCTGTCTTTTTAGAGCTGAAATGGCCCCCACATGCATGATCATGACAAAAGGAGATGATTTGATTATGTTCACTATCGGGTATGCACCTCCTAATTACTTGGTCAGGACAGTACTTGAATAAGTACAGGTCATCCCAAGTAAAATATCTAACCTCGGTTAAAAATCACTTTTTATCTTGTGTGGTCTAATGATTAAGCATGTCCTGTAACAAGATAATTAACAATATTTCCATACCAAGGTAATTGGGAAACATGCAATAACTGTTCATCTGGGAATGACTCAGTTATAGGCTCTTGATAGCTAGTGTGCTCCACCACTAATCTGGATAAGTGATCTGCAACTACATTTTCTGAACCTTTCTTGTCCCTAATTTCTAAGTCAAACTCTTGTAGCAGTAGTATCCAACGGATCAACCTAGGTTTTGCATCCTTTTTAGAAAGGAGGTATTGTAAAGCCGCATGATCTGAGTATACTATAAGTTTATACCCTAACAGGTAAGATCTAAACTTATCCAAAGCAAACACTACAGCTAACAACTCTTTCTCAGTGGTTGAATAGTTGAGTTGCGCATCATTTAGTGTTTTACTAGCATAATATATCATATGGGGAACTTTATCAATGCGCTGCCCCAAAACAACTCCAATGGCATAATCCGACATTTCACACATTAATGTTCCAATTTGGTGGTCAAATAATAAGTGCAGAAGTCAATTCAGCCTTGAGTCGCTCAAATGCCTTCTTACAGTCCTCATCAAAGTCAAAAGTGGCCTCCTTCATAAGTAAATTACATAGGGGCTTGGCAATTTTGCTAAAATCTTTGATGAATTGCCTGTAAAAGCCAGCATGTCCTAAAAAAGAGCAAATTTATTTTACCGTCCTTGGTGGAGAAAGGTTGGCTATTAAATCCACTTTTGCCTTATCAACTTCTATCCCATTGGGTGATATTATGTGGCCTAATACTATCCCACTCCGTACCATAAAATGACACTTTTCCAAATTTAAGACCAGATTCTTCTCTTGACACCTTACAAGGACTAACTTCAAGTGGTGCAGACACTCATCAAATGATGACCCAAATACTGAGAAGTCATCTATGAACACCTCAAGGAATCTTTCTACCATGTCTGAGAAAATGCTCAACATACACCTTTGAAATATACTTGGAGCATTACAAAGCCCAAAAGGCATACGTGTGTAGGCGAAGGTTACAAAAGGGCAGGTGAAGGTGGTCTTCTCCTGATCCTCTGGTGTTATAGGAATTTGGTTATAATTGGAATATCCATGCAAAAAACAGTAATAGTTATGTTCCGCTAACCTCTCAAGCATTTGGTCAATGAATGGCAGAGGAAAATGATCCTTCCTCGTGACCACGTTCAACTTTCGAGAGTCAATACAAACTCTCCACCTAGTGGTCATGCGGGTGGGGACGAGCTCATTATCTTCATTTTTGACTACCGTGACCCCATATTTCTTGGGTAGAACTTGAACGGGGCTGACCCAAGTACTATCAGAGATAGGGTATATGATGCCAACATCTAAGAGTTTTAGGACTTCATCTCTAACCACGTCCTTCACGTGGGGGTTTAGTCACCTTTGAGTCTCCTTAGAAGGTTTTGTATTTTCTTCTAGATGTATCCTATGCATGCATAAGGCTGGACTTATCCCTTTTATGTCTGCTATTGTCCACCCTAGAGCAGTTTTATGTTCCTGAAGAACATCTACAAGCTTACCCTCCTATTCTTTATCTAAGTTTGATGCTATTATTACAAGTAAGGTTTCATCTGGGCCTAAATATGAATATTTCAAGTTATCAAGCAAGGGTTTTAGGTCCAGAGATGGTGGGTGCTCTATTGAGGGTATGGGGACAGATTTAGACAGTGGGAGTGGTTCCACATAAGGACCCCACTTAGAAGTATTCATGAGTGGTGTAGCATCTAAAAGATTGTTTACCTCCTCAATAGACTTATCTATATCAAATTCTCCATTAATGTGCATCAGACAAGCTTTTAGTGAGTCTAAGATGGACAATGGTGAATGACTCTCATTAATTAGACTCTCAATCAAGTTGACATCACAGGGATCATCGAGGTCTAAATGTTGCTGATCGGCATTAAAAACATTAAGCTTAACCTTCATGTTGCCGAATGAGAGTTTCATTACACCATTCCTACAGTTAATAATGGCGTTGGACATTGCCAAGAATGGCCGCCCAAGGATAACTGGTTGGGTGTCTAGCACAATGATATCAATCAGGTAATAAAAATTATCCACTTGTATCAAGACATCTTCAACCAAACCACGAGGTATCTTGATAGATCTATTAGCTAATTGCAGCGTGATAGTGGTTGGTTTCAACTCACCGAGTTTTAGTTGCTCATAGACAGAGTATGGCAACAAGTTAACACTAGCCCCTAAGTCAGGAAGTGCCCTATCTATGACATGATCTCCAATGACACAAGTGATTGTAGGACATCTTGGGTCTATAAACTTTGGTGGGGTCTTGTGTTGAATCAAAGAGCTCACTTGTTCGGTGAGGAAGGCTTTCTTTTGCACATTAAGCTTTTGCTTCATTGTGCAGAGCTCTTTTAAGAATTTGGCATAGGCTAGGATATCTTTAATTGCATTGAGCAATGGTATATTGATTTGTACATGTTTAAACACTTCCATTAACTCATTGAAGTTTGATCCCTTCCTAGCTTTATTCAATAATTGGGGAAAAGGGGCTTTAGGCACATAGGGTGCTTCCACTATAGGTTCTACAGGGTTGGTCTGTATTTTCACTTTTTCCTGTATTTTTGTTGCCTCTTTTTCCTCTATAGTTTCCTTAGCCTGCCCTTCTTTGTTATCAATTTGATGACCATTTCTAAGGGTGATTATGGATTTGGCATGCTCATAAGGGTTATGGTTTTGAGAACTTGACCCTATCTCGAATTGACCCTTAGGGTTAGGGATGAGTAGACTAGGAAACTGACCCTTTCCTCTATTCTGTAATTCAGCACACAATTGGCTTATTTGCACCTCTAACTTAGCTATGGCTTGAGAGTTGACATTAGCTGAATGTCTACTTTCATTTTGCAATTGGTGTAAGGCCTTTTTAGTGTAAGCATTATCTTTTGCAAATTCGTCCACCCTGGTGTGGATGTTTTCCTCAGAATATGGTTTCTTTTGTTGTAGAGGTTGTTGAAAGTGAGGTGGAGGATGGGGAACTATAGTTCTAAGAGGAAAGTTGTGGACAGGGGGATTCCCAGATGGCCCCCCTTTTTGGTTATTCTTTGACCAAGACAAATTGGGATGCCTAACCCATCTAGGGTTGTAGGTCTCAGAATATGGGTTGTCGCTAGGTTGGCGATATGCATTTAATGCATTCGCTTGGTCTACAAGATATTCAGGGAATGCTTTATTAGATGGACATGTTGAGGTTAAATGGCCTGGACTAGAATAAGTAGTGCATACCTCTTGTGGCGGTTTTTGAGATAATGTAACAGCTATGAAAGATTGAAACATAGTTTCAAGCTTGTCTATTCTTTCATCTAATTTTTTAGAGACAAAGTCAAGCTTATCAGATAGATTAGTATGTGGTCCTATCTCGTAGATACCTCATTTCTTAGTGGGCTGGTTAGTTCTTTCTCTCCTATTTGAATAATCCCATTGTTGAGAATTATCAGCTACAGTTTAAAAGAATTCCCAAGCTTTGCTTTCATCTTTCTTGTCCATAACTAATGTGAAAAGGTATGGACTCAATGCCGATTCTTGGTGCAATCCTATAGTCACAGAAAAATCACCAATCACGCCACTAGTGGTCTTAACATTTGTTACCGCGCTCTCATACATATATTTAATTATGTCTATATATCCTTGAGAAACCTCTTTACCACCCAACACCCTCCATATTAACTCTTTAGGGACTCTATCATAAGCTTTCTCTAAGTCGATAAAGACTATGTGAAGGTCTTTCCTCCTCTCCCTATATTTTTCTACTAATTGTCATAGTAAGAAAATAACTTCCATGATAGACCTCCCAGGCATGAAACCAAACTGGTTCTCCGATACACTTATTTCATGTCGCAACCTCTTCTTAATCACTCTTTCAAAAGGTTTCATAGTGTGGCTCATAAGTTTGATCCCTCGATAATTAGTGCAGCTCTGTATGTCTTCTTTATTCTTATAAATTGGTATAATAGAGCTTTTCCTCCACTCATCCGGCATTTTCTTTGATTTTATAATCATGTTAAACAACCTAGTCAACCAAACTACCCCAATATCTCCCATATGCTTCCAAACCTCTATTGGTATACCATCAGGCCCCATGGCCTTTCCTGATTTCATCTTTTTCAAGGCCTCTTTTATTTCAAGTATTCTAATCCTATGTTCATATCTATAATAGCCAATGTTATTTAGATTTATAGTATTTTCAATACCTATATTCTTAGAGCTATTGTCATTTAACAATTTTTGAAAGTATGTTTGCCACCTTTGTTGATCTCATCATCTTTGACTAATACTCTTTGATCATCGCTTCTAATACACCTAACATGATCTAAGTCCTTACCCTTCTGTTCACTTACTTTTGCAAGTTTAAACACATCTTTCTCCCCTTCTCTTATTCCTATTCTATTGTAGAGCTCATCATATGCTTTAAGTTCATAGTTTTCATTATTTCTAATCTTCTGCCATGCTTTAAAGCGCATCCGTTTTTCTTTAATAACTTTTTGCATTGTTTCACTCTACCACCATATTTCCTTTGCTAATAGCCTTTTACCTTTAGATACTCCTAACACATCTTTTGCCACTTTCTTAATGGACTCAGCCATATTAGTCTACATGGTATTTACTTCTATTTCATAGTTCCAATTTCCTTCTACCATCAACTTATTTTTGTATGAGGTTATTTTCTCTCTTTTTAAGTTCCACCACTTTGTTTTTGGATGTGTATTAAGTTTAGTTCTTTTTCTCCATGTTTTGATATGGATATCCATAACCATTAACTTATTATGTGAGGTTAAACTCTCACCGGGTATCACCTTACAATCCTTACATAAAGATCGTTCATTATTCTTAAGTAGAAAAAAGTCTATTTGGCTTTTATGAAGTCCACTTTTAAAGGTTATTAAGTGTTCATCCCTCTTCTTAAAGAGTGTATTTGCAATGGACAGGTTATATGACAAAGCAAAATCGAGGATATTCTCCCCCATCTCATTTCATTCACCTATACCATACCCTCTGTGTATTCTATCATATCCTTCCTTATCTTTCCCTACATAGCCATTTAAGTCTGCTCCTATAAATATCCCCTTAGTGTTAGGAATTTCTTGCATGACTCCCTCCATATCTTCCTAAAACTACCTCTTGATTATATCTTATAACCCTACTTGTGGTGTGTATGCATTTATAACATTAATAATCTGCTCTCCTAGAACAAGTTTTATTATTATAATTCTATTACTAATTCTTTTAACATCCACAACTTTATACTTTAATTCCTTATCCACTATTATTCCTACGCAATTTCTGTTCTTTTCCTTTCCCACGTACAATAATTTATACCCATTTATTTCTTTAGCTTTAGTCACTTTCCACTTGGTTTCTTGGATACAAGCGATATTGACTCTCTTATGTTTCAGTGCATCTACTAATTCCAAACTCTTACCTGTTAGTGTCGCTATATTCTTTGTGGTGATACGAATCTTATGTTCTAGAGATACCCTATTTACTATTGCCTTTCTTGACCTCCATGGTATGAACCCATGTCCACTTTTCACTGCACCTGGGTTCTGATGCGGCGCATCACTTCAGAGGGGACGCTCTAGTAGCCCTTGCCCATTTTTCACTACACCCGGGATCTGATATAGTGCGTCGCTTCTGGGAGAAGGACCTAGCAACCCTTGCCTATTTTTCACTACACCCGGGATCCAATGCAGCGCATCACTTATGGGGAACGCCCTAACTTGAGGGAGTGTTTGTATTCGATTCATGTCATCATTTGGGTTGCCGTAGTTTTAAAAAGCTAAAGATGATTTTCATTTCTTCCTTACAAACTAATATACAAATGCATATTCATTTGCAAGCAAAAGAAATAACAAAACCATTTTCAGCTTCCCCTTGCCAGATGGCTACCTGACGTAAGGGTTGCCATATTTTAAGAAGCTGGAGATGATTTTTATTTCTTTCTCACAAACTAATATACAAATGCATATTCATTTGTAAGAAAGAAATAACAAAATCATCTTCAACTTCTCCCTTGCCGGCTGGCACCTGACGCAAGACCCTCCTCCTTTTTCATTCGGGCTTGGGACCGGCATTAGATAAGAATAAAAAATTACTTATCAATACATAATATATGAAAAGATTAAAAGCTTACTTATTTATAATTTCTACAAGGATTGGATGGGCGTGCAATTCATAGGAAAAAAAGGAATCCTTGCCCACCATGCACATCCAAAATAAGTAGCATCCAATGGGCCCTATGTACACAATCATATGAATTGCAACAAAATTTTATAATCCTTATGTGTAGAACAAGTTGTGAAGCAAATAAAGAATAGAAAACATACTCGTTATTGTGGAGAATCATTAAGCCTTGCCCTTGGAGCATCAGGATAACCTTGGTAATAGGTCATCTACATGCCTCTCCATCGAGTATCGCTCTGCTGATGCACACATAATGTTGGGGTCAAGGAATTGGTACAACACATCCTCGATCTCAAAAAGGCTCATTGCATCATTCAAAAAGTTGTATAAAATAAATAGTTATCAACTATTATGAAAAAATTACATGTAATGTCAAGTATTAAAGAAGTAAATATTTGTATATATTTAATGTAAGGGACAATGTAGGGGTGCTCAAGTTGATCTCATTGGCAAAATCGTAATAGATTCTTTGCCATAAGTGGCAGCTCAATAGCGACATTAGCCCTCCTTATTCTGTACAAGGTTGATTGTCTTATCTTCATCAATGTGTCCAAAGAGTAACTTTATGGATCGAGATATGTCAGGTGGGATTTCAATGTGATCCTTAAATAGCTATTGCAAAAGTTACAAAAAGATAATTAATATTGATCAATGTAGGCATTCAAATTTACAAAGAAAAATAAATATAAATACTAGTACCTGTTTAATTAGTGCGACGGTAGCTAAGGGTGCAATGGTGGGCAGCCTTGATGGTGCTTTTTGTTGTAGGTTAACCTTATATAGTTAATAAATAATTAAACGAAGGTCTATAGCTAAAGATTATTGTTGAGGAAGGTAGTGTGAAAAGGTATATACCATGGACACTATGAGAATGATGAATTCTTCCGACTTCCAACACAACAATTATAATATTTTCTATTTCTAAAGGAAATGGAAGGTAGGCAGTTACAATTAAAGCCATGTTAATGGGCACTCACTTAGTATGTGGAGGTACACTAAACCCATGCAAAATGTCGATTCATGCTCATAGTATGATTTAACTGCGACAATGTTTTGATGGGTATTCAAGAATAAGCATTGATCCACCTACAAATCATAAATGCATCATACATTGAAGAGGTTGAGATAGAAGAATTATAGAAGGACAATAAAAATATTGTAGTGTAGTGGATAGCTACTTGCTAGATTTTCTGTCTCGAAGGTTGCAATTTATCCTTCTTGATCTTCTTAAGTAGGAGAATTACATCTAGCATGTGATGAAGGTACATGGGTGATATAAAGATTTAATAGAAGGAATGCAGAAACTATCACCATATCGTCGTCATGTAGCTGCTTAAGTACATTCGTTTTTATCCTCTCACACAAGTCATTGTAGAACTCTAGATACTTGAGCTTTCTTGGGTAAGAGTGTCTTGCAAAATTTAATTAGAAGAAAATGATTTGTTCATTTATTTAATTGTGTAAAATTGAAGGTAATCAAGTGTAGCATGTGGAACCACTTACAATGCGAGAAGCAACTTGTGTAGTAGCTTCATCTTCGACGTTTGGGTGTTATAGCTCACTGAATGCTCCAACTTTTGGAGGGTGGCACAATCAATGGGATTCATAGTCCTAGTTTTCTTTTACTATCAAGCAAGATACTATAGTTAAGTAATTAACATATATAACTACATTATAATTTAAAAGGAATAAACTATCACAAATGCTTACTTCACGTTTGTCCAAATGAGCATAGCCCAACCTGAAGATGTGGTGCTGCATATTAGTTCCATGACCCCTTCATCCTCTCATGCTCTTTACCTGCACATTTGTGCATACATAATCAAGTGTAATAATTGAAGAGTTAAATGAAGCATCGTTTTAGCACATACCTCAAATTCATAGGACTTACAATCCTTTATAGTTGCATTCCACACGTCCTGGTCAATAATATCAGAATAAATGGCAAGCATGGTATATAGCCATGACGGATCATTGACATATGGAGCTATGTAATTGCCAACAAGGCAGTTTTTTCATTTTCTCCATTGATTACCAGCTACTTGCAAAGCACACATCTTCCTATGCTTAAGTAACTCAAAGGTAGTCTATGAAGTACAAGGCATGTTAGTATGTTTGAAAATAAGAAAATAAAGTATGTTATACATTATAAAATATATAATACTTTTACATACCTACACCATCCCCCATATTGAATCTTTTAATGATTGTGATACACATCTCCAATCATTAAATGTGACAGGCACCATGCTTCTTAGCTTGGAGTAGAGAAAACTGTCATAAGATGATGCACTCTCACCTTTATCCTACCCCTTACTATTGTATTGTACAACTTCTTTAATTCCCTTTGACTTTCTCTTAATAACATTTTCCACTGTCGTTCACCCTCTGCCTTTCTCTTTTGAGTGCTGCTTTAGTTGGCCTCTTGTTTATACTCTTGATATTGTTCATATTCTTCATTTTGATGTTGTTCAGGTTCCATCTTTACTACAAACAAGAGCATAATAATATCAGAATAATGAAATAAAATAGAACATATACTGCACTTAAAGAAAACAAAAGTAGAAAAAAGCATAATAAACTTGCTTTTTTGAGTACAAAATAAATAATACGAGAAAATGTAAATACAAAACTTACCAACAATAAGATACTAAGGAAAATTTCTAATTCCAATAAGGATATGAATCAGTCTGTTAATATCCCATGACATTTCATTACAGGAATAATAGAAACAAACTTTAAGCTAAAAACAACATAACAAATAACAACAGTCACTTTATATAAATACTATATGTTAAATCAAGATTTTAAAGAAGAAAAACATACATGTACCTTATAAGGCATTCAATTATGCCTTTCAACTATTTAAGAATCCCATGTAATAGTCAGTTTCTAAACTCTTATTTTGATTCCATGGTTTAATGCATTCATGTAGTACAACCAACACAATGTTCTACTAGATCATAAGCATTAAGTGACAGTAACTAGACCTCATATAGCCTCTATTATATGCATGGGGACTTAGTTTTTGCAAAAGTCCCAATTTACTCATTTGAAAATCTACTCTCAGAATAGTGAAGTAACTACGAGGGGCAGCTCTGGTCATAGTTTGTTAATTAAGAGGTTTGAGCACCTTGGTGTGGTTGGTTGGGTTGGTGCAAACTAGGTTCATCCAATCCTGGACAAGAAACCTATAACATGCTTACTTAATAACCTTCTTGGAAATAATGTGATTCCATAGACAAGTAAATTTTGAGAATAGTGCCTCTCAAGTACTAAATTAAATATGAGAGAATGTCTTGTTCTAAAATTATGTGTGAGTTGGTATGATTAAAGTTGATGGCTGAAGTTGGTTTCAAGTTAAAGATCTAGTGAGCCTCTATTTTAAGGTTCAAGCTATTATTCATATCACTCGCAATTCAGTTTTCATTAAAAGAAAGACCATACTCAAGTTGATTGCCATTTTCCTATGAAGAAAGTAGTGATAGGTGTGCTTTATGCTTTTGATAATTCTGAAATTTGAACTTGCTAATGAAGTTTGTGTAAGAGAGAGGATAGGTTGTTTCCTTACGACCACGTGTTTGATTTGTGCCTCCAATTTGAGGGATAGTGTTAGAAAATAAGTGTCATCTAATAAAGTAAGATATAAAGGCAGATATGTATAGTAAAGTCAAAACAAAGAAAGGTATAGCTCAAACCTAAACAAATTAACTCATATAATAATAAATAAGGAAAAAAGTAAAAGCCTTATGCTTAAGGGAACCAGTTAAAGGGTGTATTTGAATCCCCTTTGACACAACAAAGTGAGATTAAACATAAGCAATGCAAAAGTCATCAAATGATGAACAATGATTCAAAAAGTAGGTAGCATTTTCATTTCCAATGCATTGAAGGAAATAATAGGAGGCTTCTAACTCAACTACTTCATGATGCGTGATTTGTTATGAGATCATAGGAGATCATGAGCAAGAATGGCATACATTTTCTAAGACAAAAGTGTCAATTGTTGATTAAATGAAAATAGCCCCAGCCAAAAGATAAAGAATATGAAGCAAACACAAGGTTCAATGTGGAATACATCAAAACAAAATTGGGTCATAGCAGAGATGCATTGGAATGTAAATGATTGCAAGTTCTTGACATCTATTAGTTTCAAATACTACATAAATATATCCTAAACTGCAAGGAAAATAGGTTTACTAAAACCAATCAAAAGTAATGAAAAAAAATTAATATAAAATAATTCTGGTACTTACGTGTTAGGGAGGTCTAGGGTTGCATCAAAAAAACTATTTCTTATTCCAACGTTCTCCCAATAATCATTGAATAGATGTGCCTGCAATACAAATATTTTTTGTATGTTATTGTATAATATTTTCAATATAAACATTTTTTGGTTTCTTGGTAGTTATAGTGGAAATGGCCACTCGGTGTCGACCAACAACCTCGCAGGGCAGAGAGAGAGAGAGGAGACGTGCAGTCAGCAATGGGTGGTCGGCAACTGCACAGCAGAGAGAGAGAGAGAGAGAGAGAGTGGGGATGCGCAACAGTCAAGGTAGGCGGTGACTTTGTGGGCAAATGGAGGGAGCGAGGGAGGGGATGCGACGCAATCGGTTAGAGCAGGTAACAACCGCGCAGGGTAGATGAAGTGAGGGAGGGAATGAAAGCGCAGTTGGCCAGGGTAGGCAGTGACCCTGCAGGGCAAAGGGAGGGAGGGGATGTGGTCGCAATTGGTCAAGCAGGCAGCGACCTCATAGGGCAGATGGAGGGAGGGAGGGGATGTGTGCACAGTTTGTCGAGGCAGGTGGAACCTGCACAGGGTAGATGGAATGAGGGGAAGCATGTGTAGTTGGTCCGGGCACACGGCGACCGCGCGGGGCAGATGGAGGGAGGGAGGGGAACCGTGTGCAATCAGTTCAGGCTAGCTAGCAATCGTGTAGGGCAAATGGAGGAAGGGAGCGATGGCAGGAGGAAATGCGAGCACAGTCGGTCGGCGCCAGGCGATGACCACACATGGAGAGAGAGCAAGAGAGGGAGAGAGGAAGTACCTTAATTGCGCAGGCGAAGATTGTAGACTTTCTGACTAGGTGCGGCACCAATTGACGGGGAGATAACAGGAGAAAACTATAGATGACAGCGATGGAAAAGGAAATGGCAGGATGAACGAAGATTTTAATATTATATATTAGGACTTTTAAAGTCATGAAAAAAATGACTTTAAAAACATGTTTTTGAACTCCTTTTTATAGAATGACTTTAAAATCAAAATATTTGAAGCATTTTTTCTGAACGACTCTAAAAACCTACTTTTGAAGTCATTTTCTAGAATGACTTTAAAACATGTTTTCTGAAGTTTTAAAGTCATTTTTCCCCATTGACTTTAAAAACATGTTTTTGGAAGTCATTTTTTTTATAGGGTGCAGCACTAATTGACGGAGAGACAACGCAAGAAAACTATAGATGACAGAGATGGAAAATGAAACTTGTGTAAAAAGGGGACTTTAAAGTCATGAAAAAATGATTTTAAAATTGTTTATTTAGGAACAACTTTAAAAACATGTTTTTGAAGTTGTTAGTTTTAGAACAACTTTAAAAACCTATTTTGGAAGACGTTTTTTTCATAACAACTTTTAAAACATGTTTTTCTGAGGTCGTTTTTTCCTCCATCAACTTTAAAAACCTATTTTTGAAGTAGTTTTCATTAGAATGACTTTAAAACCCTTTCTTGAAGTCATTTTTTTCTAACAACTTTAAAAACATGAAGTATATATAAACATATTTATTTTCTTTTGATGAGCTAGTGTTTACATATAAAAATAGGAGGATTTGTTTGGGAAATAAGAAGCTCCTTTTAATCTTCTAAGAATTCTAGATGTGAAAACACAGGCAAGGAATTGATTGGATTTCATTGAAATCAAGTAGCATACTAATTGTTCCATATTTTACTTTAAAATTTCTTACTTACAATGACATCAGATGCTTGTTCATAAAATTCATCGTTGATTCATGCATTCTAATGCATATATAAACAAATATAAGAACCAAGAAATATAAGTATTTTTTGAATAACTTTTCATTTATCATCCTTTTATTACATACATCAAATGTTTACATATGATTAGATCTTGTAAATACAAGATCATGATCATAGAGCTAATCTGGAAATATTTCATCAAGATCTAGCCTCTTAGTACTATGCTCATACCACTCTCTAACGGGGAGAGAGATGGTAAAGCTTTAAATTACAACTTCCTTGACCAACTCGATGGAACCATTTCTCTTCATCAAATCCTAATTATAGAGATGTGAAAATGAAGGTGAACCTAAGGAGTTCTTTATGTATATGGTAAAGAGGGTATGGAAAACATAAACAGACAAGATATTAGTTGGATCTACATGTTTGATGATCTATACAGTTAATCATATAGACTATACTAGAGACAAGCTAGCTACAAGAGCCTAACCCATAAAAACTTACAACCTCTAGCTTTCATATTTTAGATTATGGTCCTAAAATTAGAAGCTATTCATACAACATTCATAAACCCATTTGAGGAAAATTTTTCATAGGTGCCAATCTATAGCAAGATGGGTATATTCATTAATGGTTGTGAAACAAAACCTACATTTTGTCACTATTTTGATTGAATTTGGAATACATATTCAAAGTTCAGTGAAATTGAAATGTGTAAAAGTAAATTCATTAAAAATCCCAAATTAGTCTTTGAAACCTCCAAATTCAAAAAGTACATGACGAAAGCTTTCCAATGACACTAATTTTGTATGAAATGGTGATTAGAGACCGAAAAACCAAAAATTTTACCAAATATCAAAGGGCGCCAAATTGATAACGGCACCCCTCACAATGATGGACTCCACGCAATGATCAGCCAGGAGGAGCTTGATGTGTGGAGCTCTACTCTCGACGATCTATCATGTAGGGAGGGAGCTACGTCTCTCTCTCTCTCTCTCTCTCTCTCTCTCTCTCTCTCTCTCTCTCTCTCTCTCTCTCTCTCTCTCTCTCTCTCTCTCTCTCTCCACCTCTCTTTATCTTGAAAGCATGCCCATAGTTGGTGTTGATGTTTTCTGCAAGTGCACGGGCTATTGTAGTATAGCTATGCAAATACGGGTCGATCCCACAAGGGCTCGCTTTATAAATTTGGAGTTTTTAATAAAATTTAATTATTTAAAATTCAATCAATTGACAACAATTAACATAAAATATTTGAACTTCAGATTTAGTTTTGGAATGAAATTCTAGAAGTCTATTTCCAAAAAAAACATAAAAAGAATCACTAAAACCTTAACTAGAACTAAAACTGGAAAAATTAAGAAAATCTAATCTCCTAGCTTAATTACTATTCAATTTCCTCACTTCTGGAATGAAAAACCTTGATCAAACTTCATAACTATATTCAATATGCCCTAGATTAGTGAGCTGACAGATGAATTAGTTAGATTCATCAAATTCTTGGGGATCTAATCAAATTAAATAATTTCATGATTAACGGCTTGGATCTATTTTCGTAATCCAAAATGAAGATCAAGAATAGTAATTACTCTAGAATCTATCCTAAGAACATGCCCCAAAAATTAATTGAAATTCAAAATTGAAATAAACAAGAATTCAAAGATTTTCCATCGTTAACCTAGAACCGTTAATTAAAGTAAACAGTAATGAAATAACACAGAACATGGATTACTGAGAACAAGAATAAGATAAACCAAGAATAATAACAATCTCAGGGCATCAAATGTAATTTCAATTATTCTGCATGGGCAAAAGTGAAATTTTGCCAAAAATATTAAACTCCCGTAAAAGAGGGTTTTCTGGCCAGAGAAGATGGGATGCCGCCAATGATGCTGGCCTGAGTTTCGTCCAAATTAGGTGGGCATTGAACATCCAGTGGAGGGCTCTTCCGGTGAGGTAAAAATACGACGCCCTTTCTGGGCATCATCTGGTTCAGGGCTGTCTCTGCTTGGCCGGTGATGAGTTGGGCTCATGGTCTGAGCATGCTTCGGTTTTGGGTTCGTGCCTGTAGAGGTGTGGCTTGGCTGGTGGAAACGATGGGGAGTAGAGGAGGAGTTGTCGGAGATAGGAGAGAGACAGAGTTGAGAAGGTGGAAGCAATGCAAGTAAATTGGTTAATCTGGTTTGGTGTGCGATGGAGGGTGGAAAAAAGAAACGAAAAAGAAAAGAAAAGAAGAAGTGAAATGGTGCTTGGACAACAATAAGAGAAGAAGGTGAAGGTGAGAATGTGAAGATGAAGATTGTGATGACAAGCAAGAAAGGCTATTAATGTGAAAGATAGAGGAATACACAAGAAAAACTCCAAAAACTTAAAAACTCAAGGAAGAAAACGTGAATGAGAAACAAAACAAGGAAACTCAACTCTCCTAACTAAAAAAACACTCTCTAGCCTTGTACGGTCCTTTCTTTTTTATAACTTCCTCCACCTCTTTCCTTTAAGAGGTGGATTCCTATTAGGACTTCCTCTCTTCTAAATTAAGATTCTTCCTCCATTAGGACTCTTTTTCCTTAGGAAACCTCTTCCATTAGGACTCTTGCCTTCTTGATCTTCATTTGATCTGCACCGTTGATCCTTGATAGATGATCTGTACATTGGTCCTTAGCCATCCATGTTTCTTTTAGTTGATTTGCAAAAGAAAAGACTAAATTAAAATAATCTAAACCACATATTAATCATCTGATAAACTCTAATGATCATCTAATCGTTGATTTTGAGAAATTAAGGTTTGGATGAAATTTTATACTTTTGAACGGTTAGATGATCTAATTGAATGCTAAACTAAGGGTCTTTTAGCCAAAATTAAACACTTAACAGTTGGTAGCATGCATACTGTTTCCATCGGCCAACTTTTTCACATGTTGAAAAAGCGTCACCGAAGCAACTAACCAATGAGCTACCAGCTGGGTTGGTGATAGTTGGAGTAAACTTAGCTTCCGACTGAATTCACTATGAAAAATTGATGGGAAAAATGTTGTTTTTCGATGAAAAATGGGTTGAATGTCTCCTTAAATTTTCTCTCTTTTCAGCACCAAATGATGGTAGAATCACTCCAAATTTCATTGGAGTGAAGTAAAATTGGGATCTACAAGACCCATACTTTGTTTTCTTGAATTTTGCATTTTAAAAACTATGTAAAAATCACCAACAATGACCATTTTTTAGTCATCTCCAACAACGGTGATTGGATTCCGGTGTTGGCGACTATTTTTTGACGAGGACAAAGATTAGAAATTTATATGGTTAGAATCCTTACTGTATGAATTACACATTCGTGTAAACAAAAATCCAATCAGAGATCATCTAACAATTTATTTTTTTTTATCTAAACAAGGTGCATGAGTGGTGCTAGACCTACGAATCTGAGCATTGAAAATACGATCTGATAGTAGATTTGTGAATCTAATGGTATGAATTGTATGTTAAGTACAATTTGGGTTAAAAATAATAAATGAAAACCTTATTAAAAGTATAAAAGCTCATCGAATCATTAATTTGTGGATCTGATAACTCCAGCACTTAAAATCTATGTGATTTAGGCCTTGAGATTAGATTTGACTGGTTGATATATGAAATTGACTTCCCCAACACCCAAATGTATCTGATCTGAGGTGGAACAATAGATCAGGAATGATCTGGTCGTTCAAATTAGGAGCTTATTATGCAAATATGTGATCAAGAATTGACAGTGATTTCATATTTCTTAGATTAGTGCTTAATTGATAATTAAAGCTTTGATAGGTGATTCCTAATTGTCCATCAACCTTCATACTGATTCACGATTGATTCGATAAATCTGAACTGTCAGATCGAGGTGGGTAATTTCTAAGATTGCTAAGTTTTCTTATGAATTTCCCTCATGCATTATTTTGTTAAATATATGTAATTACTACATTTAAATTAGAGTTGATGACTCAATTTGAGGCTGTTAGAATATAGCATTCTTATAATTTAAAATATGTTAAGATTCTTATATTATTTGTGGATGAGATTATTAGGAGACATAATCTCCATCTTTACGTAAATATGAAATTATAATTATCAGGTGATGCACATCACATGTGTTAAATGTGCATCCTCTTATAAACAGGGAAGCTTGTCAAATTTTCAATAAAAGTATAAGAATTTTATTAATATACTTGAGATTATAAAAAGTATATTATGGATTGATTTCTTGATTAAAGTTCATGTATCATTTATATTTGATCCAAATTTATGACCAACCTTGCCTTCAGTGATCTTACAACAAATAGCAAATTTTCCATTGTAAATTCTTATAGAGCAATCAAGGTGAAATAGAAATCTCATTTGCATTCAAATGAAAATTTTGTATTTTTAAACCACGATCAAGATCTGATTATGTGATCAATGAGCAACTAATATGTCCCTGAGGGTACGACTATACCTAGATTTTTCAAGCATTGATCTACTAAGGATTTTTTTTAGATAGGTGCTTTTGCTTGGTAGGCACTATCATAGGAGGGTTATAGGGATGGTGACCCTCTTCCAAAAGTTGGTGTTTTGACACTAAGCCCAAGTGGTTAAATTTTAAGTGTGGCATCATGGGAAGGCTACATTGTGCAATTCGTTCTCCTCCCATTAGAGACAGTGATAAGTCTCGTGCAGTTGGTGTTAGCATTCGAGCATGTGGTGTTCCCCTATTGGGTAGTTGCTACAACATAATGATCAATGCATTCTTTTTACTATAGTTTTCTACGATTAGACAGTTGCTGTACTATTGTGATGTCCCATTATGGGGCAGTTGTCATAGGTTATTTTTTTGGCACCACGCATGTGATAGGGTCATAGATACCCTAGCCACTAGGCATGATGATGCCTTGGATGATTTGAAAGTTGATATGTTTATATTTGCATGTTGAGAACTGATATGTTTGACATAAATTGACAAGGATTTTGCTATATGTGATTTAAATTGAGATTTTAGTTCTTAACTATTTTATCATTGATTTTGTACACATGTATGATGAGGATTATTTTGATGTTGTATTGAACTGAAATCTTTCATGGAATGCTTAAAAGGTATGCAACATTGTCAGTTTATACTAATGAACCTTAGGAACAATTCTTAAGTATGTTTTATTGTGTGCATGAGTGCATAGATGTAAATTTACATTAATTTATATTTGTGATCTTAGTTTTACCTACCTAGTATATTTCCTTATACTGACCCCACCAATTCCATAGAGAAACATCAAGAAGAGAAAGGCAGGATTGTTGACACTAAGCACCACGAATAGTTTGAGAGAGTAGTGACGATGTATGTATGATCTGTACATTGTATAAATATTACAAGATGACTGAGTAGTGACGTAATTTTGATAATTAGTTTAGACATGTATAAATATGTTTAATGCATATTGGACTGCGAGCTGTAAGTGGACAACATTCTACAAAATGATAAGTTTTGAAGTGTTAGCAAATAAGAAGTGGTTGTTAAATATCAGTTAAGGGAGTGACTCATATAGAAAATATTGGGAAATGTAAAATAGTAGCATCATGGGAAAGAGACTGTAGGGTTTGCTAGTTCTTCCACTGATAACCTAAAAGCAGAGGTTCATATGGCAAAGTTCATGGTGTAGATGATGTAGAACTTTAAATAGTATATGTAGTAGTAACAAGCCCAAGTTTAGACACCGTTTGTATAAAAAATTCCTACATCGAGCATTGGTGACGATAGTTCAAGAGGAAGTTCTAGCAAGACAAATGAACTGCTAGAACGATTTCAAAGGATGGTTCCAACATTTTCTAGGACAGGAGAACTAGAAGCAGCAGAGGAATGGATATACTAAGTTGAGGAAGCCTTTGAAGTTATGGAAATTCCAAAAGAGGAAAAGGTGAAGATTGCCACTTTTATCTTCACAGGAAAAGCTGCATTCTAATGGAGAATAGAATAGAGGACTTATTTTTCTCAACCAAATAGCATCTTATGTGATGATTTTATAAAGGTATTTTATGATAAAATTCTTTCCTCCCATGTGCTGGCAAGAATTGAGAGAGAATTTTTTAATTTGTAACAAGGAGATCTTATAGTCCAACAATACCAGAATAAGTTTGTATAATTGAGGAGGTTTACCCTAGATATTTGTACTTCAAATAAGAAAGCTACAGAAAGATTGTTCCAGGTTTACTCCCAAGGTTGAAGACTAAGGTTATGGGGATACAACCTATTACCATTGCAAAAGTAGTGGAAATGGCCTGTATTTTTGAAGAAGAATTCTTTCATAATCAAGTAGAGAGGCGAGATAAGGAGAAATATAGTACTTTTACTAAATGCTTAGGTAGAGGTAAGTTCCCTTCTTTTTCTTCTTCTTGGGGGTCACACAAGCATTAGAGACCACATGCTGCCAAACAGAGCAGAGGGCCAGATAGGAGACAGTGTCTGAAGTGTAAACATTATCATCTTAGTTTACTTTGCTTTAGACCCGAATAGTAGAGACCATTGATACGGTATTATAGATGTGGTGAGCAAGGACACTTTATGAATAAGTGCCCCAAGAGACAGACAGGTAGTGGACCCAGGACAAAGAATCTACCTCAGAGTCAAGGACATATATTTGCTATCACATCTAAACAAGCAAGAGCTACAAATGCAATAATTGAAGGAACCATTTTTATTTCAGATAAACATACTAAAGTTTTATTTGATACAGGTTCCACGCATTCATTTATCTCCAACATTTTTGCATCCTGTGTGTGTTTACCTGTACATAATTTGAAGTTTGGCTTGGATGTAACTACCTCAATAGGTGAATCAATTATTAGTCATGAGTTTCTCTAGGATGTACCTATTGAATAATAGGGAAGCAGTTAAAGGATGATCTCATTCTACTTGATATGATGAATTTTAACATTATTGTTCATTTGTTTTACCCAAGTACACAAACTATTGCAATATAGTTAATGCAAGTATGGGTCGATCCCATGGGGACTCAACTTAAAGAGTGGGAGTTTAAATAATATTAGAAATTATTAGAAATGAAATCAAATTTCAGATATATTCAATTGCAAAAATTTATAGAATTTTTAGTTCTATAATAAAGAAAATAAACTTAAATAATATGAAAAATCTACTTTCCTAGCTTAATCATTATTAATTTCTCATCTGCCTTCGTAATGTCCTTGATTAAAGATCTGATGGTTGGATGGTTTAGATTCCCAAAAATATTATAGATTTGCAGTAAATAAGGATTTTGGGTTTTGGACAGAATTGGAATTAAACAAAAATGGGGTTAAAACGAAAAAAATAGGAAAGAGGGAAACAAGGAAACTTGATGGAGGAGGGAATGCTAGAGATGGGGGAGAAGGGAAGAGGAAGAGGAGAGGGGGGGAGAAGAAGAGAGGAAACTCATATCGGGTTTCCATATCCAGGCCATTCAGTACTGGTAGATGGCCGATGCGGTGCTACTATGCGGTATTAGTGCTAAGACTGGTGTGGACAAAGGAGAAAAAGGTAGGGAGGGTTCTGGAAGGAGGAGAGAGAGATGGTGCATGTCAGGTGGAACACGGTGCTAAGGTGACTAAGTTCAGGCCAATAGAGGTGGAAAAAGGTAGACGGTGATGAACGAGGGAAAAGCTGATGGGTTGGCTGGAAGTGAATAGAGGAGAAGTGATCTGGGTTGATGCAGAGTAGTGTGGTGTTGTATAGGAGAAGTGGAAGGTGTTGTGTGATGCTTGAGAATAGGGAACAGTGAGAAGATGAGAGGGAGAGGGAGAGGGAGAGGGAGAGGGAAGAGAGTGGGGAAAGTAGGTGCTATGGTTCAGTGCATAGAGAGGATAGGAGAGAGATTGGGAGTGAGAGAAGGATAAAGAGAAGGAAAAAAGTGATAGGGAATGTAGGGGAAAAGGAGATGAGATGGAAGGGAGCTGATAGGGAGAAAACGAGAGGGAGAGAGTAAGTGCACTAAAGAGGGAAGAAGAGGGGTTGATGTAATATCCTCAATTTTTAACCCTAAACCAGTAATAAAATAAATTAATTAAATTAAAAAAAAATTATGCATGGAATTTGGTCTTAAACTACTAAAACTAGAAAGTACAAGTTGATAGGAATTGAATGATATAAAGAACGTTGAAAATAGAGTTCGGATGAGTGAGACACGACCATTTTATGTTCAAGGATAAATTGGTAAATTGTCAGGGATGCAAATTAGAGGGTGTCGTTTTTGATAACGGTACCCCTTCCCATTTCCATTGTAGCTCTAATAGAGGAAGGCAGTGATCTACCTTTCCTTTCGAGAAAATCGGATCTACAACTACATAAACACATTCCCCTTTCCATTCCCCTACCAAACAACTAGAGAAAAACGGTAGCGTTTCCCTGTGCACGTTGTAGAAACAAACTAAAGTTTGCATGTTTCATAGGGCTCCGATCTCCCATCTCCGGCTCTAATTAGGTAAGCCGCATACTCTAACTTGTTTTTCACATCATTTTCCAACTTTTCCCTCTCAGATCTAGGTTGGATCTGGACTGATTGGCCGTTGGATATCCTAGGAAGTCAAAACCGTGGAGCATGTTTAGACCCACGTTAAGGACACCTCAGATGGTAGATTTGAGCCATTCATTGTGATCTTTGGACCCAAAAACCGTAAGAACCCTATGAACAATGGAAACAGATAAAAAATCAAAGCATCTGTCAATTTGCGCCAGTGTAAACCAGTGTAAGCACCCATCCGCCAGTGTAAAACACTTGTCCGCTAGTGTAAACCATTGTAACCTCCTTTCTGCTAGTGTAAAATGGCTTTTTTTGCTAGTGTAAACCAATGTAAACACCTTCCGCCAGTGCAAGCCGGTGTAAACTTCGATTTTGATATGATCTTTTTATTTGAAATGGTTTTTCTAAGATTCTAGAGGCTATAGAAGCCCAATCTTCTATCTAAAAGGTCTGTTAGAACCATCTTGACAATGTAGACATGATTTTAGCATTAGAATCTTGATCTAATCACATCTAATTAGGTCAAATTCTAAAAATAGCGCCCAATAACTTATTTCTGGCCAATCAAAGGGTAATCAGGCCCTAGGACTTGGACAACTAGATTAATATGTGATACTAACTGAGGGTCATAAGGATCAGATTAGATGTAATTACTCTAGTAATTGATCTAGATCATAGATCTAACCCAGATCTTAGAAAATTGTGGATCTAAGGATGATCTGACCGTAAGATTAAGGTTTAAACTGTAGATGAACACAAAATGAGCAGATGAACATGATATATGATTGATTAATAACAATTAATGTGGGGATTAAGAATCTAATCATAAATATAGACCTTAGAGAACGATCTATGGTTGGATCGCCATAGATTCTACTGAGATAAAATAAATAACACAAAATAGTATTGTGATACTGACAGGTACATATGAGTGTGCAAGCTAAGAGGATTACACGATTGAATTGGGTTATCTTTCATTGAGATAGGTGACGACATTTAATGTTATCTTTTGATTTCTAAAACTTTGCATTATCATAACATTCATGGTTGATTATGATTGATTGTCATTTGTTTATTTATTTTGAGATTTTGTAAGATTCAACGTTTTATGCTATGGTCGATATTATATTTTGATAGTATATTGAATGGATTTTCATGATCGATTGTTTTATGAGATTGATAACGCATATCTTATGTATGTTTAGTAATTATCTTTCCTTATTGCATCATTGAGATTGATAGGTTTTCATAAACTTGATGGTGGAGGCTTGGTGGCTAGTCCTTTGATAGGCTAACCCTGGGATGAGGGGTGTGCCTTAGGGATTGTAAGCCACGAGTGCTCCTAGTTTTACGAGATACGCGATTTTCGTGCTTTGTGATTTATGACGGGTGCTCTCACCAAGTGGATGTCATCCCAGGAGGGTGTACGGCCGGCCACCCACCCTCCGAAATTATGATGTGATAGACAACTGCCTACAAATGGATTTTAGTAGGGGTTTGGTAACATGGATAGTCCACACTACCGGTCCGAGCCTTTCCATGGGGATGGACATTAAGTCTCTTGTTATGGTGTCGACGGGAAGCATCGATGGTTGAGACCTTGGAGAGATTGCCACTGCAGCATGATGATCCATTCTCTTATTCTATATGCTTACAAAATGAGCATGGAGATGTTATTGTATGCTTGGATGTGACGACACTTAGAGGATTGGTATGAGTACTCATGATTTGTTATACGAGTGTATGGGACACTCGTGGGACCACGTACCTTGGTGTGCCTTGTTTGTTATTGTATGCTCATTGATATTAGATCATATCATGTTTTACATCCATGAAATTATCATATTTTAAATCCATAAGATGCATGTTATATTGTATATGATGTTTTAAGATTATATTGGCATTGCTTATGAGACTTATATTTTCATGGATAATTGACCCACACATTATATCTACATTGTTATTAGATTTTTTTCCCCTTACTATTACATTAAATGTCTATGTACTTACATAAGCAATAGCTTGCAGAGGCATTGCTTTGTTTTACAATGCGTCACATACCGATCGTGACAGCAAGAAAGGCAAGGCCGTGGAAGGATAGTGATAGTAGTGGGGACCACTTGATTTGACTAATAGATAGCTCGACGTGAGTGGTTAGATGAATTACTATATAAACCTATTTTATGGACTATATACCTTTATTAGATGGATTTGATTATGACATATATATATTATGGACTTGTCCTTAAGTATGGTGGATTATTATGATGGATAGACCCTAGGCCACAGTATTATGTTTTTGGATTTTATTGTTTTAAAAATAAAGGCTCTATTAATTTTGATGTTGGATTTGATATTAGTATTGTCTTAAATTTATTGCTGCGTACTTATAATTATCTTTTAATTGTGGTCGTGATGTTTTTGAAAAAAAAGAGATTACACCCGGAGGATTTTTAGTAAATGTTCTAATAAAATAATTAATAGAATCTTTTGATTTTGAGATCCTGACTATTATTATTTTTATTATAAAAAAATGTTATAAAAACCCGGGGTGTTATAGTTGATGGGTCTGCCTATAATCGAACTAAGAAGAAGTAGAGAGAGGGATGACAAGGTGTAAAGAAGAAGGGAGGTGAAGGGTGACAGGTCTCCCAAACATTCCTCCTTAATTTCTTTCTATTTTTTATTCCTCCCCTTACTTTAGAAGCTTCTTTACCTTAGAAACAAGTGTAACTTTCCTTCTCCATGCTTTCCTTTAAAACAAAGTTTCCTTTAATAAGTCATTTCGCCTACACCATTAATCTTTGATCTGAGCCATCCAAGCTTTTTCTGGTTAATCTGCAAAATAAAGAACTAGATTAGAGTCATTTAAACTATACATTACTCATCTAATTAGTTTTAATGATTATTTAATTGTTAAATTTTACAAATTAATAGTTAGATAGTTAATTGGATCTAAAATCAAAATCAAGCTAAAAATTACAAATTTGTTTAGTTAGATGATCCAATTGAATGCTAAATTAGGGGTATTTTAATCAAAATTTAACACTTAACACACACCCCAACCAACATTTTGTTAGTCCCGAGCAAAACATGCAAAAAACCAAATCACATAATTTCAAAAATTATTTTCAAGCCAACTCCACTTTTTTCTCAAAGAATTATCTTCAATAAATCCATCAAGTTTAGCAAACTAATAAAAATGAATGAAGAATTCAAAAACCTACCCATATGCTAAAAATATTTCACTTAAGTTCAGATCTCAGAGTGAGTGTGTGAGTGTACAATCTATATATAGTATAATCTTTATCTCTAAGTAGACTTCTAACTTTTGAACTCCATCTAAAATATGTTTTGACCTCAATCCTTTCTAATGATATACACTCAAAATTAAAATCTCTTAGATAGAGGGTTCAAATCATATCTCTCTTTTAATTATGTGAGGCAAGTCAATAAAAAGAAATTTATCTGACATATATTCATGAAGAATACGAGTTACTAAGGAATTTAATTGTTGATCCCTTTGGAATGGATGCCATCACCTTTGAACATTTAGAAATACCACTCTTTTAGATCCTATCAATTCATTTCCTCATCAAGACTATATTCCTCCTAGAATCAATAAGTCTTTGACTGGGACGAAACGTAGGCTTAGGACATGGTACGAAAGAAAAGGTATAAGGGTATTCAAAGTTTCTTCAAAAAAAAAATAGAGGTCTTCTAGTAAAGTTGACAATTCTTTCTTTGCTTTGCTTGTACTAAAGTGAATATTTCTTTTTCACTTTTCTTTGTTTTCTTCAAATTTTCTTTTCAGACTCTTTTCTTTGTATTCCAATACTTGTGAATCACTTTGTAAAACATTTCTTTTCTTGATATTCACTTTTCTACTTTCATTGCAACTAAAAGTATTTCTTCATTCATCTCTAACTTATCTTTTCAAAAAAATGGGTAATGGATAATTTATACTGGGTTAATATGTGTAAAGGATAGATTGGGTGAGAAAAGAAAAGGATTATATAAAAGGAACAAGTTGGCTAACTAGTGATAAAAATATTTTTTTTTGGTAGGCTTTATGTCTCTAGGTTAACAATAAGGATGGCCTAAATCCTTTACTAAGTTTCCTATAATCTATCAGATTCAATGAACTTTTAAAATTTTAAAGATAATACTCTAACAATTTAGGTAATTGGCCAAATTTAAGAGTTGATGGGATCAAATTTTCTTTAATTACACTGAAGAAAATTATAGATATTTATAACCTTTCAAAAAGAATGAATGGCTCTAAAACTCACTTAAGTTATAGGTCTCCACTAAATTTCTTTAGGACCTTTATGTTATAGCTACTTATCAATCTAGACTATATATATGCAACTGCATGTATAAATGTGATCTGAGACTTAACTTTCATGAAATACTTTAGAAAATGAGTAAAATGATGAACTAATAATGTTCAATTTCATTAATACACCTAAGTTATTTAGATTATACTTTAGAAAATCCAATTCTCATCATATTATGGGAATTGACCTGAAAAAATTTCAAAAATCCTCTCCCTATTTTTTTTGAAAAATTAAGAAAATTACTTAGAAACTTAAAAAAAAAAAAAAAAAAAAAAGAGCTAGAATTTACTAGAATTCTACACCCCCAACCTGAAAGAATC
Organism: Warburgia ugandensis; assembly: GCA_035236585.1. Lineage (NCBI taxonomy): Eukaryota > Viridiplantae > Streptophyta > Magnoliopsida > Canellales > Canellaceae > Warburgia > Warburgia ugandensis. Next base: position 59,334,865 of record CP141128.1, read on the forward strand.
ATTGTCCTTGATGTTTAAAAAGTAGGACCTAAAATGAATATGGGTAATGCACAAAACAACAAAAAGCAAAAACTCTGGGTTACCTCCTAGTGAGTGCTAAGTTTAACATCTTTAGCTAGACCTATACTAATGTACCATAATCTAGACCTAACTGGTATTGATTTTTCCTAATCTTAACAATGAAATGGCAGGATTTCTGATGCCACTTCAAAATCTCACAATAGTCAATATATTTCATCTTCCTTAAATTTTTTGGTGATGGTAACATTATAGGATAGTAGACTACCAAGATTGTAAATTGAGTGGGACCATTGTGATGATCTCCGATCTTCAAAATTTCATGATAATCAATATATTTCCTCCACCTTGAAAATTTAGGTGGTGGAACCTCTATAATAATGTGAACTATTGCGAAGTTAAATTCTATTAAACCATATAGATGGAAATGGTCCTTTTCTTGACCAAATTTAAGAATGATAATGACTATTGTATTCCATTTATTTTCTTCCATTTCCCTTACATTGTCCTAAAACTGGGGTATAAGCTAACTCCACCCTTCCCAAAAAGGTTGCTCTTGTATTAATAGAGGAGGGAAGATGGTTTTGCTTAAACCTTGATTATCTTCTAGTGTGTACCCTAGAGTTGGTTGATGTAGGGACAATACATCATTGGACTCTTTCTCTTCTTGTTCTATTAGCATAGGTAAGGTTTTAAGAGGGCCTAAATTATTGTCTAATGGTTGTTCAAATAAGGTAAATAGGTTCCATTCAAGTACATTAGCGGCATAGTTTCCAACAAATCCTTTACCTCTTCTATGGATATGCCTTCATTAATTTCATAAAAATAAGTTGGGAACGAATTGAGTGGTTCTGGGTGAGAGGTTTCTATGAATTCATTATTTTCCTCATTGGATGTCTTTTCATTAAAATCATAACAATGCCTCAGATCTGCTTAGAGTATATCTATATTGGAGGTTTCTATGGATGATTGTGGACTCTATAACTTAGAATGATCACCTAAAATTTCAATCCTATCATCATTAATAAATGGTTCATCATTATTCCCATTTGGTTCAAATTCTCCAAACCTTTCCATAAATGCAGCATATAATCGACTCATTGTTTCATGACATTCTTTAACCAATTCTGTAAATTTCCTAAGGGTTTCATCGAATGTGTCTTCCTTGTATGCTAAAGGCATTGACTCAAAAGGCACATTTTGCTGTGTCGTTGGAGTACTAGGAAAGGATTGATTAGGATGGAACCATGATTGTTGTCCTCGATTTTTATGATAATTCTGATAAGGTTGATCAGGGTATGACCATGGTGGTTCTTCCTAATATGGTTGATAATCCTAAGACCATGGTTGTTCATGATGCCTAGCATATCCATTATAGTCTTGGTAATTTGTCTCAGGATAGTAGTTATTGCTAGGTTCTGTGAATGCATGAGGTGCATCCACTGGCTCTTGATAATAATCATTATATGCAGAGATATATGGCCATGTAGAATTGGGATATTGTGGTTCAGGATAAGCATAGTAATTGTTGTATAGAGGTTCTAGATATGACTCAATATCTTACTTTGAGGCAAATAACCTATCCCTTGTACGAGCCGTCCTATATCTATCCCCTTCTTGATAAGCCATTGTAATAAATCTTTATATACAATAATATAAATGATTGTATACAATGAATGAGTACTTTTTTTTGGGGAGAGGGGGGGTTGGGAAAACTAACCTAAATGACGCAATTAAACTTTTACAATGATGCACAAACAAAGGGCACAAGCAAATAATCCTAAGGCCAATAAGCAACAATATTTTGACTTTCTTGAATTTGTGTGAGGACAATGCTTTTAAATTATCCTAATCTAACACTCCTCTTCTTTTTTAGATTTGACTACTACTTACTAGTTAGGTTTTGCACTAAGGTGGTTAATACAATCCTCATGTAAGGAGGCGTTCAGACCTCAACAAACATCAATAGAAGGCGTAAGAAAATCACTTGGATTTTAAGACACCCACTATAACGACAGTGCTTAGAAGCCACTAGAGTGACAATAGATTGAGTCCTATTAAGAGGGTCCTACAAGTAGGTGGTGGCCATATAGATCTCTTCTAATTGATTTTAAATTAATTTAAAAGGTAGGGTTGCTCACTTGTGGTGATTATCCTAGGTGGGCCAAGAAGTGGTGATTAAATCCACCCTTGATCTTGTAGGGTTATGTTCCCTCACTAATTAATTTTCACTCTCCATGGCAGTTCAATTAACATATAAATCACCTTCAAGTGATAAACATGCCCTAGAAATGCAATTAAAAGCAATAAACTAATGCAAAATCCTAAAAATGCAACAATTATCAAAGATGCTTTCTACATGCAATTGTACTATTAAGCAATGCTAAATTATTCTAAATATAAACCCTAATCTAGAAATATAAGGGGTGAGTGAAAATTACAGTGGGGTTTCTAATGAAGATCAAGTGTGGGCCACTTTATCTCACACTTGCCTTGTATTATGCAACCCTTTTAAAATTGAAATGAAAATTGCAAATTACAAAGATCCTTACTACAAGATTCACTCAAAAAAAGGAAAATTCCTATTCTAGGAAAGCAAGGAAATTCTATTTAATTGATGATGCTCCAATTGCCGATTTCCTAAAAAAGAAAGACAACAATCTATACCAAATTCCGAAAATAAAGTGATTATGCAGTAAAAAATTAAAAAAATGCTAAAACAATGCAATTCCTATTTTTTCTTTTTTGACATTTTTAATTAAATTTTATGAAAACTCCATTGCTGGTCCTTGACAATGGCGGCAAAAACTTGTTGATATGTTTTACTGTAAGTACATGGGCTATTATAGTATAGCTAATGCAAGTATGAGTCAATCCCACGGGGATTCAACTTAAAGAGTGGGAGTTTAAATAAAATCTAATTGACAAAAAATAAAAATAAATAACAAAAATTATTAGAAATGGAATTAAATTTTAGATATATTCAACTACAAAAAGTTATAGAATTTCCAATTCCAGAATAAAGAAAATAAACCTAAATAAATGTCTACTTCCCTATCTTAATCATTGTTAATTTTTCCAAATTTGGTCATCTTGGAGTAGTTCCGCCTTCATAAATGTCTTCATAATGTCCTTGATTAAAGATCTAATGGTTGAATGGTTCATATTCCCAAAAATATTACAGATCTAGAGTAAATAAGGTTTTTGGAATTGGATTGTCTAGATCAATTTTTGGAATTCAGATTAAAGATCAGAGATGCTAATTAAGCTTAGGGTTCTCCTAAGAGCTAAATCTAAAAGTTAATTTGAAATCAGATAGGAAATAGAGGAGAAATTGTGAAATCTTGGTGATTAAGGCTAACCTATTGATTAGATCAAGCCTTTATTGATCTAGCTCGGATTGTTTAGTTCTTGGATAACAGAACAAAGATAAATTAAAATTGGAATGAAAATAAGTACATAGAAGGAATTAAAAAGAGGAGACAGAAGGCATTAGAATAAAGGTTGATGGGGAGAAATGGAATTAAACAAAAAAAATGGGTTAAAACGAAGGGAGAAGGGAAGAGGAAGAGGAGAGGGGGGAGGAGAAGAGAGGAAACCCGAATCGGGTTTCTGTAGATGGTCGATGTGGTGCTACTATGCGGTACCAATGCTAGGACTGGTGTGGATAGAGGAGAAAAAGACAATGAAGGAGACAGCCAAAGGAGAGAGAGGTGGTATGTGTCGGGTGGATTGCAGTGTGATGGTGATTGAGTTTAGGCTAATAGAGGAGGCAAAAGGCAGACGGTGAAGAATGGGCGAAAAGCTGATGGGTTGGCTGGAAGTGAATAGAGGAAAAACGATCTGGGTTGATGCAAAGCAGTACGGTACTAGAGAGGAGAAGTGGAGGGTGCTATGTGAATGGGAACGGTGAGAAGACGAGAGGGAGAGGGAAGAGAGTGGGGAAAGGAGGAGCTACGGTTCAGTGCATAGAGAGGATAGGGAGAGAGATTGGGAGTGAGAGAAGGATAAAGAGAAGGAGAAGAGTGACAAGGAACATGGAGGAAAAGGAGATGAGATGAAAGGGAGTTGATAGGGAGAAAACGAGAGGTAGAGAGTAAGTGCGCTGCAGAGGGAAGAAGTGGAGTTGATGGGTCTGCCTACAATCCAGCCAAGAAGAAGTAGAGAGAGGGATGAGAAGGGGTAAAGAAGAAGAAGGGAGGTGAAGGGAGACAGGTCTCCCTTTCCTATCCAGCCAAGCAGGGGGGGTTTGTCTATCAGAGATTGCTTTCTTCTCTTATATAATCACTTTGTTTCGTCTTTGCAAACATTGCCCCTTAATTTCCTTCTATTTTTTATTCCTCCCCTTTGGAAGCTTCTTTACCTTAGAAACAAGTGTAACTTTCCTTCTCCATGCTTTCCTTTAAAACAAAGTTTCCTTTAATAATTCATTCCATCTACACCATTAATCTTTGATCTGAGTCATCCTAGCTTTTTCTGGTTAATCTACAAAATAAAAGACCATATTAGAATAATCTAAACTCTATATTACTCATCTAAATAGCTCTATTTAGCTACTAAATTTTACAAATTAACAGTTAGATGATTAATTGGATCTAAAATCAAAATCAAGTTAAAAATTACAAATTTGATTGGTTAGATAATCCAATTGAATGCTAAATTAGGGGTATTTTTACCAAAATTTAACACCTAATATTGGGAATGGATTGGCTAGCAACAAATTGGGCAATAATGGATTGTCATAGGAAGAAGGCCATGCTTTGTGTACCACGATAGTTAGTAATTTCATTCCAGAGGAGACTAGATACAAATGGTGTTTGTGTTATTTTGGCCTTAAAGGTAGTATGGCATATCTCAAAACATTGCTAAGCCTTTTTGGCGTGTGTAGTAGCAATTGATGCTGAACAACATAAACTCAAAGATATTGAAGTTGTTAGAGAATTTTAGGATGTCTTCCTTGAAGAACTTCAAGGATTACCACCAAGGAGAGAAATTGATTTTGCCATCAAACTTATTCCAGGTACAGGTCCTATTTCTAAGGCACCAAATCGAATGACTCTAGAAGAAAGAATTAAAAACATTGTTGCAAAAGTTACTGTATAAGGGTTTTATCAAACCTAGTCTTTCACCATCTGGAGCACCAATTATCTTTGTTAAGAAGAAATATGGATCCATGCAATAATGTATTGGCTGCTGAATGTTGAATAGTGTTATGGTAAAGAACAAGTATCCCTTACCTTGGACTGATGACCACTTTGATCAGCTACATTTTGCAACTATTTTCTTTAAGATTGATTTGAGGTCAAGATATCATTAATTGAGAAATAGAGAAAAAGATATTTTTAAAATGGCATTTAGGACTTGTTATGGTCACTACGAATTCTTAGATATGCCATTTGGACTAATAAATGAACCCACCATGTTTATGGACCTTATGAACCAGGTCTTTATATCCTATTTGGATAAATTTCTTATAATATTTGTAAATGATATTTTGATTTGCTCCACGAGCAGAGTAGAACATAGAGAGCATCTATGCTTTGTTTTAGGTACTCTTCAGACTCATCGTTTGTTTGCTAAGTTTAGCAAATGTGAGTTTTGGTTAGAACATGTTAACTTCTTGGGCCATGTTATTTTTAAAAATGGAATTATTGTGGATTGAACGAAAGTGGAAGCAATGAATGAATTGGGTAAGACCTAAATTAGTGATAGAAATGCATAGTTTCCTACGTTTAGCAAGATACTATTGCAGGCACATTAAAGGATTTTCTCCTATAGACCTGCTGTTAACCACATTGACAAAAAAAGATACACAACTTATTTGGAGTGATGAATGTGTGGCGAGTTTCTAAGAGTTAAAAAGGAGATTGATGTCTACACCAATTTTAACACTTCCTTTAGGCAATGGAGGATTTGTATTTTTTTTATGATGCTTCAAATAAAAGGGCTAGGATGTGTATTGATGCAACACGATAAACTGAATGCTTATGCTGCTCAACAACTGAAAACACATGAGAAGAACTATTCCACCCACGATTTAGAGTTGGTGGTAGTAGTTTTAGCATTAAAGATTTGGATACATTACCTTTATGGTGAGAGATTTGAAGTTTTCACATATCATAAAAGCCTCAAATATATTTTCTCTCAACAAGACCTAAATATGAGGCAAAGAAGATGGATGGGGCATTTAAAAGATTATAACTTCTCCATCTAGTATCACCTAGGAAAAGGCAATGTAGTGGTTGCTGCATTGCGTGGGAAGACTCAGGGGTTGATAGCATATATTCTCTCTAGAAAGTGGAAATTACTTCAGAATATAGTTGAATGTAAACTAGAAATTCAATACAGCACTAAAGGATCATTTGTAGCCAATTTAACAATGAAATCTACTATTGTTGAGAAGGTCCTCTAGACTCAGAAAGAAGATACAAAGACACATGCACTGATTAGTAAACCAAGGTTTAATCAGAGTTCACATGGAGGTGTACGATTTTGTGGAAGATTGCTAGTTCCATCAAATAAAGAGTTGAGATAGGAAATCCTTCAAGAGGCTCATCACTCATGGTATGCCATTCATCTAGGGGGAACCAAGATGTATCATGACTTGAAAATAAATTTCTAGTGGAATAGAATGAAAAAGGATATGAGAGAATGTGTGGTGAGATGTTTAACTTGCCAACAGGTAGAGACTGAAGATCAAAGGATGACAGGAATGTTACAGTCCCTTGACCTTCCTTAGTGGAAATGGGATCACATCACCATGGACTTCATTAGTGGTTTACCCAGGATATCAAATGGGCATGACATGATTTAGGCAATTGCAATCGACTGACAAAGTCAGCACATTTTCTCCCTACTTGATAGACACAGTCTTTAGATAGCTTGGCCAATCTGCATATCAAAGAGATAATAAGCTTGCATGGCACACTTGTGACCATTATTTCAAATAAGTATAGTAGATTTACCTCCATGTTTTGGAGGAGTGTATAGGAAGGATTAGGATCTTCCTTAAGTTTCAGTATAGCATTCCATCCTAGATAGATGAACAATCAAAAAGAACAATCCAAAGATTAGAAGATATGTTGAGATCTTACGCAATTGACTGGAAAGAAATTGGGATGAGAACTTTCCCCTTGTTGAATTCGCATACAATAATACTTTGCATGCTAGCATGGACATGGCACCATATCAAGCACTATATGGAAGGCTATGTTGTACACCAATTTGTTGGAATGAGGTTGGATAATGACAATTGATGAAGTCTAATTTAGTGGAGCAACGTACAATGAAAGTGAAACTTATTTAGAAATGAACCTTAGCTGCTCAAAGTCGACAAAAGAATCATGTAGGCCGCAAGAGGAGACATTTGGAATTTAAAGTAGTAGATCACAAGTTTTAAAGGTCTCCCCTATGAGGGAATTATGAGGTTTGGTGCTAAAGAAAAATTCAGCCCTCGATTTATTGGTCCTTTTGAAATTTTGGAAGGAATTGGAGTGGTAGCACATAGACTGGCATTGCCACCATCGCTTGCAGAGGTTCATGATGTATTTCATGTTTTGATGTTGCGCAAGTATGTGTCTAACCCTTCTCATGTACTTACTCATGTACCACTAACATTACAACCTAACTTGATTTTTGAAGAAAAAGTTGTCTAGATTTTGGGTAAAAGAGAACAGAAGTTAAGGATGAAGACTATTCCATTGGTCAACGTCCTTTGGAAACATCATTCCATTGAGGAGACTACCTAAGAAACTAAGGATGAAATGAAGAGAATGCTCCCAGAGTTATTTGAGTAGTAATGTAAAAGAAAACTTTGAGGACACAATTTTTCTAGGGGGAGAATGCAACAACCCTACATTTTGTCACTATTTTGATTGAATTTGGAATACCTAATCATAGTTTGCTGAAACTGGAATATGTAAAAGTAAATTAATCAAAAACCCCAAATTAGACTTTGAAACCTCAAAACTCATAATGTACGTGACAAGAGATTTCCAACAACACTATTTTGCATGAAACAAATATTAGAGTTAGAAAAACTCAAAATTTTACTAAATATTAGAGGAGGCCAAATTGATAACGGCACCCCTCACAATGATGGACCCCATGTGATAGTTAGCCAAGAGGAGCTTGACGTGCGAAGCTCTACTCCTGGCTATCTATCACATAGGGAGGGAGTAGCATCTTTCTCTCTGTCTCTCTCGCATCTCTCTGTCTCTATCTCTGTCTCTGTCTCTGTCTCTCTCTCTCACACACACACACTCTTGCAGCATCCCTCTCTTTGTCCCTTCCCTCTTTCCCTTTGTTTCTCCCTCTATTTCTCTCCACCTCTCTCTATCACGCACACCCACTGTTGGTAGTGTGCAAACTATTTTCACCTGCTGAACTCTTTTACACACCAAAAAAGCACAACTGAAGCAACTAACCAATGAACTACTAGCTGGGTTGGTCTTGGTTGGAGTAAACTTGGCTTCCCATTGAATCCTCTGTAAAAAATTATTTAACTGTCTCATTGGATTTTCTTCTTTTTTCAACACCAAATGATGATGGAATCACTCCAAATTCCATAGAAGTGAATGTATATTTGGGATCTACAAGACTCATGTTTTGTTTTCCTAAAATTTTACATTTTAAAAACTGTGAAACAGTCACCGTCAGCAATCATTTTTTTATCGTCTTCTCCTACGATGGTGATCGAATTTCATTACCGTGTGACTGGATTTCGACAAGGAAAAATTAGAATCTTATATGGTTGGAATTCTTACTGAATGAGTTATGCATTTATGTCAACAAAAATTCAATCAGAGATCATCTGACCATTGAATTTTTTTATCTAAACACGATGCATGAGTGATGCTAGATCTACAAATCTGACAATTAAAAACACCACTAGATGGTAGATCTGTGAATCTAATGATATGACTCGTATGTTGAGGACAATTTGGGTTTAAAACAATAAGTGAAAGGCTTGTTAAATGTATACAATTTGATCAGACTATTAATTTGTAGATTTGATCACTTCAGCACTTAGATCTACATGATTTAGGCTTGGAGATCAGATTCGATTGTTTAATATATGAAATTGACTTTCCCAACGCCCAAATGTATCTGATCTATGATTGAACAGTGGATTAGGAATGACCCAACCCTTCAAATTAGGATCTTAGTATGCAAATATGTGATCAAGAAGTGACACTGATTCCATATGTCTCATATTGGCGATTAATTGATAATTAAAGCTTTGATAAGTGATTCTTAATCATCGATCAACCTCCAAACTGATTTGCAATTTATCTCGATAAAGCTGAACTATCAGATCCAGGTGGATAATTTCTAAGATTGCTAAGTTCTCATATTAATTGCACTTATGATTTATTTTGTTAAATATATGTAATTACTATATTTAAATTGTAGTTGATGACTCAATTTGAGGCTATTAAAATGTATCATCCTTATAATGTAAATTATGTGAATATTCTTATATTATTTGTGGATGAGATTTTGAGAAGACATAGTCTCCATATTTATGTAAATATGAAATTACAATTATCAGGTGATACACATCACATGTGTTAAATGTGCACAATCTCATAAGCAAGGCAAACTCTATCTAATTTTTGACAAAAATATAAGGATTTTATTAATAGACTTGAGATTATAAAAAGCATATTATGGATTAATTTCTTATTAAATTTCATGCATCATTTATATTTGACATCTCATTTACATTTAAATTAAAAAATTATTATTTTTAAACCATGATTAGGATCTGATTATGTGATCAGTGCGCAACTAATATGTCACTATGGGTACAATTGTACTTAGACTTTTGTGCATTGATTTACTAAGGATTTGTTTTTGACAAGCGCTTTCACCTGGTAGACACTATGCTAGGAAGGATATAGGGATGACCACCCACCTTCCAAAAGTTGGTATTTCGACACCAAGCCCAAGTGGCTAAATTTTTAGTGTGGCATCATGGGAAGGCTACACTGTGTGATCTGCTCTCCTCTCATGAGAGATGGTTAGTCTTATGCAGTTGGTATTAGCGTTTGAGCATGCAGTATCCCACTATTGGGCAGTTGCTGCAATATAATGATCCATGTATTCTTTTTACTATATTGTTCCACAAATGGACAGTTGTTGTAGTGTTGTGGTATCCCATTATAGGGTAGTTGCTGCAGGTTGTTTTTTTTTTTTTTTGCACGATTCACATGATAAGATCATAAATACCCTGGCCATTAGGTGTGATGGTACCTTGGATGATTTGAGAGTTGATATATTTATATTTGCATGTTGAGAACTAATATATTTGACATAAATTGACAAGGATTTTCTTATATGTGATTTAAATTGAGATTTTATTGCTTTTCTATTTTATCATTGATTTTGTGCACATGTTTGATGAGCATTCTTTTGATGTTGACATATCACATTAGTCTTACACTTATGTTGAACTCGACTAAACTGAAATCTTTGATGGAATGCTTGAAAGTTATACAAAATGATGCATTATAAGTTTATATTTATGAACCTTAGGAATACCTAAGGATGTTTTATTGTGAGCATGAGTGCAAGGAAACAAATTTACATTGATTTATATTTGTGATCTTAGTTTTACCTACCTATAATATTCCCCTATACTCGCCCCACCAATTTCACAGATAAACGCAAAGAAGAGAAAGGTAAGAACGTTGAGACTAAGTGCCATGAATAGTCATAGAGAGTAGCAATGATGTATGTATGATCAATACATTTTATAAATATTCTGAGATGACTGAGTAGTTATGTGACTGTGATAATCAATTTAGAGATGTATAAATATGATTAATGTATATTGGACTATGGGTTGTAACTGGACAGAATTATGGGAAATGATAAGTTTTGACTAGTTATATTTTGAATGTAAAAATGTGTGATTTTCAAACTTATCAAGGTATTTTGATTGGTCAGATGACACTTGGGGTTTTCTAAAAAGTCTTTTCAAAGAAAAAACATTTTGTTGTTTGTTTTCTAAAAGAAATTTTAAAATAGGGATCCCACCTTTTGAAAATAATTATAAAAAGGCATGTTAAAAAGCTGGGTATCACAATTGGTACCAGAGCCTAATTGTTCCTTTTACAGCCAATCATGCATGTTAAAATTTTTAAACTATTAGCAAATAAGAAGTGGTTGTTAAATATGAGTTAAGGGACTGACTCATATAGAAAATATTCGAAAATGTACAATAGATGCATCCTAAAGAAAAGACTACCAAGTCTACTAGTTCTTCCACTAATAACCCAAAAGAGGAGGTTCATATGGTAGAGTTCTTGATGCAGATGATCTAGAACTTTAAATAGTATATGCAGCAACAATAGGCCCAAGTTCAGACACAGTCTGTATCAAACATTTCTGCATCTAGCACTGGTGAAGTTAGTTTGGGAGGTAGTGCCAGCAAGACATTTAAATTGCTAGAACGATTTCAAAGGATGGTTCCTACATTTTCTAGGAAAGGAGGACCAAAAGTAGTAGAGAAATGGATATATTAGGTTGAGAAAGCCTTTGAAGCTATGAAAATTTTAGAAGAGAAAAAGGTGAAGATTGCCACTTTTATCGCCATAGGAGAAGCTGCATTTTGGTGGAGGACAACATAGAGGACTTATTTTCCTAAACTAAATGGCATTTATGGGATGATTTTTGAATAAATACTTTTCTTCCCACGTGCAGGCAAGAAAGGAGAGAGAATTTCTGAATTTACAATAAAGAGATCTTATAGTCTTACAATATGAGAATAAGTCCATATAGTTGAGGAGGTTTGCACCAGATATTTGCACTTTAGATAAGAAAGCCACAAACAGATTTATTTGAGGTTTACACCCTAGGTTAAGGACTAAGGTTATGGGGACCACCTACTGCCATAACAAAAGCAATGAAAATGGCCTCCATTTTTAAAGAAGAATTCTTTCATAATCAAGCAGAGCAAGGAGATAAGGAAAAATACAGTACTTTTATAGGATGCTCAGGTAGAGTAAGTGCCCTTCTTCTTCTTCTTGGTACCCATAGACATTGAGGACCACATGCTGCCAAACAGATTAGAGATAATGCACGAAGTGTAAAGGTTATCATCCCAGCTTTACTTTGATTTAGAGCAGGATAATAGAGATCACCAATACAATGTTATAGATGTGGTGAACAGGGACATTTTATGAATGAGTGCCACAAGAGATAGACAAGTAATGGACCCAGGATGGAGAATCTATTTGGAGTTAGGGATGTATATTTGCTATTGCATCTGAACAAATAAGAGCTTCCAATGCAATAATTGAAGGTAGCATTTTAATTTCAGACAGACATACTAATGTTTTATTTGATCTAGGTTCCACGCATTCATTTATCTTTAGCATTTTTCCATCTTATGTGTGTTTACCTGTACATAATTTGGGGTTTGGCTTTGATGTAACTACCCTACTGAGATAGTGGGGAAACAATTGAAGGCTGATCTCATTCTAGTCAATATGATGGATTTTGACATTATATTGGGAATGAATTGGCTAGTAACAAATTGGATGATAGTGGACTGTTGTAAGAAGAAGGTCATGTTCACTGTACGAGGATAGACAATAATTTCATACCAAAGGAGGCTAGATGCAAATGGTGTTTGTGTTATTTCAGTCATGAAGACAGTAAGACATATCTCAAAAGGATGTTAAGCCTTTTTGACGAGTGTAATAGCAATGGATGCTAAACAACCTATACTTGAGGAGTTGTAAGTTGTTAGAGAGTCTTAGGATGTCTTTTGTCAACAACCCAAACATGAGTGCATGGATGCAAATTTACATTGATTTACATTTGTGCTCTTAGTTTTACCTATTGAGTATATTCCCCTATACTCACCCCACCAATTTCACAGCTAAACACAAAGAAGAGAAAGGCAAGAGTGTTGAGACCAAGTGCAACGAATAGTCAGAGAGAGTTGCACAATATATGTATGATCTATACATTTTATAAATCTTGCGAGATGACTGAGTAGTTATGTAATTGTGATAATCGATTTAGACTGTGGCCTGGAGGTGTTTTGACTACTCATATGGTACTTAGGGTTTTCTAAAAAGTCTTTTCAAAGAAAAATGTTTTTGTTGTTTATTTTCTAAAAGAAATTTTAAAAGAGGGATCCCACCTTTGGTGCATATATACCTAATGTATGAGACTATGTGAAGGAGCGCAAGTTTTTCCCATTGGCAAATGTGCAATAAATCCTCTGCCATAAGTGGAACTTCAACAACACTATCTGCAAGCACTCCCCGCTTGATTTGTACAAGATTGATGCCCATATTATTGTTGATGAGACCATAGAGTACCCTTAGGGATCGAGCAGTGTTAGGTTGGACTTCCACATGCTCCTAGGTCGACTACTATAAAAGATGTAAAAAGTCGTAGCTAATTAATATTAATATATGAAGAGGGCCTAATTTATGATGAAAGAAAAACCAAAGATATATACAAGTACCACTTCCATTGGTGCAGTAACAACAGGTGCCACTAGAATGGCAGTTGATCTCGGTGCCGCATGTTGTTTCTGATTAACTGTATATAGTTATTAAATAAATTCTATGAGGCCTTTAGCTAAAGAATGTTAATGAGAAAGGTAGTATGATAAGGTACATACCCTGGACTCTATGGAAATGACTAGTTCCTTTAGTCAAGTGATGTGATATGCAATTGTCTGCCCAACAGTTATAATATTTTTCATTTCTGATGGGAATGGTAGGCAGGCATTAGCATTCAAAGCCATGGTAATGGAAACCTGCTTAGTACCTTGTGGCATAATAATTCTGTGCAAAACTCTTTGTTAGGTAACTACAATGGAAGGAAGAGAGAGAGCCTTGGTACGAAATATCGGAGGATTCTAAAGTACCCTAAGGCACTAAGACGAATTCCTTCTATTGGATATCAAGGCCAATAGGCATTGACCCACCTGCAGTGCAAATATGCAAAAGATAGGTTGAGATATATAAAAGATTATTACAAAATGACAATGAAAATTTATAGTTTTGTCTATGTACGTATCCTCTTGGGCAAGAATTTCCTGTTCATGGGGAGGCGAATGTCCGTCATCATCTTCTTCAATTGGGGAATTGTAGGTTGCATGTGATGGAGGTATAATGGGGTTGGGAGTATTATGAGTAGGGGTGCAGCAACCACCATCAAACGTCCCTCTTGCATCTATCTAATTATATCCTGCCTTACTTTCGCTACTAATGCATTATAGGCTATCTCATCATCTTGAACTTTAGGTATACGTCCTCTACCAAAGAATTTAGAAGGAACAATACGACGACCCATGCCCCTAACTCGTCTAGGGATATCTTCCTTATTGCCCATAGCCCTATATAGGATGTCTTCCTTGGTAGCAGTGCTGCTTAAAGTTCCTGTAGTAGTGCTTTCTTGGGTAAGAGTGTCCTACAAAATTTAATCAAAAAGACATGATCATTTGATCTAATTAATTGTAAAAAATTTATAGACAAGTGGAACCACTTACTATGCACAAAGCAATTTGTGCAGTAGTTTTATCTGAGAACTTCTTGCTAGTACAGCCCATCAAGTGCGCCATCTTCAAGAGAATGGAGCAATCAATGGGTTCCATAGTCCCAGCTTTTTTTTGCTGCCAAGCAAAGGCACTATCGTTAGAGAACATGTATATAATTATAGTAGCATTAAATTGAATGGGATAAATTAAATTATCATAGATGCTTACTTTGCACTCTTCTAAATGAACATAGCCCATCATAGATAGGTGGTGCTACAAATTTGTTTTGCGCACCTTTCTTCCCCTTGCACTCTTGACCTACACATTTTAACGTGCATGATCAAGTACAATAAAGTGAACATTACATGTAATAAAAGAATGAGGCGTCATTTCTGTAGATACCTCAAACTTGGTGGAGGTGCGGTTCTGTACAAATGCATACTAAGCCTCCTGGTCGATGACATCAGAGTAAATGGAAGGCACTGTGTACAGCCTTGATGGATCGTTGACATTTGGAACTATGTACTTGCAAACAAGGTAGTGCTTCCATTTTCTTCATTGCTCACTAGCGCCTTGTAAAGCACGCGTCTTCTTATCATCTGGCACGTCAAAGGCAGACTACAAATCAAAGACATCAAATAACTATATTTGAAAGATAAGGAAAGTTATAATGTAAATAATACATGTACTTAATGTTTACATATCTCCACCATTTCTCATATTGAATCTTTGGTTGACGATGGCACAAATCTCCAATCCTCAAATGTGATAGGAACTATGCTTCTTACTATAGAGAAGATGAAACTACTATAAGCATGGGAACTCTCACTAATTTATTGCCCTCTACTATTGTATTGGATAGTTTCTTTAATTCCCTTTGATTTTCTCTTGATAACCTTTTCCATTGTTGTTCGCCCTTTGCCCTTCCTTTTTGGAGTAGTGCTCATGTGAGCCTCTCGTTCGTGCTCTTCATTGAAGTCGTGTTCTTTAGTTTGATGTTCTCCTAGTTCCATCATTACTACAAAGAAACATTCAATGATATTAGAACAATACTTTTAAATGACCTTTCAATAATTACATGCTAATTAAAACCCTCATCTAAGTAAAACATGAATAATAATCATCAACAACAAAGGCAAATATTAATTTGTTCTCCAAGATTATAGATTTGCTTATAATATGTGGTATCAACTTTATCACCAATAAAAAGGCACAATGAAAATTCAAGTGAATTAATTTTCTATCATTTACCATTTACTAATACTCATTTTCATGAGACAAACTCTCTCTCTCTCTCTCTCTCTCTCTCTCTCTCTCTCTCTCTCTCTCTCTCTCTCTCTCTCTCTCTCTCTCTCTCTCTCTCCCCCCCCCCCTATGACGACTTGAGTTTTCTTTTAAAACCCTGAGTGTCATTTTTCTTTTCTCAAAACAAGGATTCTTGGTGAAATGATGGCTCATTTCTACCAAGAATCTAACAGAGTTTCCTTGGTTTTTCAGACATATGACATTTAGCACATGTCATTGCTAAATACTTGATAAACATTCATTGACAATTGTTTTAAAAACATAATTGGAGACTCTGTCTCCTTTTCATGTAAAAAGTTGTCCTAATACGCATACTATGCATTAGTGACCATTAAACTTAGTGTGAATAATCATGACAATGATTATAGATGTTGAATTTAAGTTATCATGGCTGATTGGGCAATCATCATCTTACTTGGTCATGAACTTGTATGAAAACATGTTCATGGACACAACATATTAGCTACTTGTGGCTATGTTACTAGAAAGCTTCTATGCCTTGAACAAAAATGCATAGGATAGCCCATTTAATTTGTTTGGAAAGAGTGTGAGAATCTTAGGCTTCTGGAGAAAACGTAAAAGAATATATTTGTCACTTCAATCCAAAACTTCTCAACATGACATGTATTATATTTATTAGATGCATAGCAGTTAAGACTATAATAATCAATCTTAGGCTCAAAAGGATATATTAATTTGTGATTATGAAAGTAGCCTATTAGAAGCAAAGTTCTACGGCCTGCCATGTTTTCCCCTTTTAGAATTAAAATGTGGCTACTTTTGGTCCTTATGACAATGGTGCAACTTCCTTAGATGACTTGAGATCTATGTGCATAGGGCAGTTGCACCATGCTACTAAGTGTATCTTCATTCAAACATCAACAAAAGGATTTGAATTCAAATTTCTTAAAAAACTTTTTTATTTTAAAAAAGTCTAGTTCACCCCCAAGACTTATAGTGTCAGATTGCATGATTTTACAAGTACAACAAATCCCAACAAAAATTTCACTAGTCTCCATCCAAATTGCATCTAATTTCTATTAAAGATATGGAAAATCATAACAATTTTGGTAAATCCTAGATCCAATAAATTAGGCAAATCCTTAATGCGAGTAACATGCACTTAGCATAGAACAAAAGGTAATTTTTCATATGAGTATCTGTTAGTATTCATGAAATCTCTTTGGAGGCCTAGATTTTTTTAGTAGACACACAAAGGCCTTAACGTTTTGAGATGTAAATTTGCATTTCAAATTTTAATGATCTATTAAATTCAACGATGGAACTTGTCATATGTCATTCACATGCATCTTCTAAGCAGTAGTTATATAAGAAAATACCTACCAATGACTTTCTTTTTCACTTTCCTCTAGCACTAGTTAAAAGCTCCTCTTTAAGTAGTTGGAGAACCAATGGAGCCATAGTTCATTAGATACTAATTTCATTATTTGTGGATTGAGTGAGAGAGATTGGAGAGTGGGGAATATATATTGGAGCTCTAGTTCCAACAAATGTTAAATTTCAATGTTTTGGATCATTGTTGGAGTGAAAAATGGTTATAGAATTTGAGCAAAGGAATTTGGGTTAGAAACACCTTCCTATGATATGTATAGTACTTATTTGTTTAATTATTTTATTATCTTTTCATAATTCTATTTTTCTTTTTAGATTTATTAGGGTGTTTTAGTGCAAGAATTATGTTCTATGCAGTAGGTATTAGATAATTCCTTCTATTGTCTTCCATTATGCTTTTATTATTTATAAGTTATTCATCGACTTCTATGTTTTGTGAATGAATACATTATTGTCGTTTTAAAGCTTTTTTTTAATGTGATCTTTTAAAAAAGAAGGTTTACTTTACTGGTCTATTTGTGTCATATACCTTGCTTTTATGGGTTTTAGATGCAACTAAGTGTGCTATTTACCATAAAGTTGCCCTACATAAGCAAGTTAAAGTATTGTCATAGAAAAGTTATGCTCTCCAGCTATGTAACCTACACTAACAAGGTGGATAGTGATGGATTTTCAATTTTGGAATTGGGAGCTATTGATAGTCAGCTTTTTCTTTGTAAACCAGATCATCTCAATCTGATCTTGTTTTCTTTATCTAATAAATTGTCACTATTCAGTAAAAGAAATTATGGATCAGTGTTTTCATGCTAGATTGTGATTACCCCATACCACATCCTAATTACCCTATCCATAACACATACTAATTACACTAAATAACACTAATCTAGCATGAAAACTTAAATCATGAAATGAGTTTAACAGATTTTAGCTCCTGCGTGAGTCACCGTGGTTTTCTTCGGTGCGCGTGTAGATCGGGTCTCACTGGCTCTCACCCTCTTCTCTCCTTTCTCCTCTCCTTCTCTCTTCTCCTCTCTCTTCTTCTTCCCTCTCTTCTCTGGCGTGGGTGCAGCGTGCAGATCGGCTCCCGCCCTCTCCTTCTCTCTTCTTCAACGTGGGTGGTTCTCCAGCATGCAGATCGCCTCCAACCCTCTTCTCTCCTTTCTCCTCTCCTTCTCTCTTCTCCTCTCATCCCTCTCTCCTCTCTTCTTCTTCCCTCTCTTCTCCGATGTGGGTCTGACGTGTGGACGAGCTCCCACCCTCTCCTTCTCTCTTCTTCGGCGTGGGTGTGGCATGCAGACGAGCTCCCACACTCTCCTTCTCTCTTCTTCGGTGTGGGTGCAGCGTGCAAACGAGCTCCCACCCTCTCCTTCTCTCTTCACCAGCGTGGGTGCGGAGTGCAGATCGGCTACCACCCACTCCTTTCTCCTCTCCTTCTCTCTTATCTTTTCTCTCCCTTCTCTTCTTGTCCCACATTTTCTCCCACTCGTCGGGTTACTCTGTGGGGTTTTGAGAAGAAATAAAGATGGATATTTCTCTGTGTAAGGCACGCATGTGAAGATTGAAAGTTTATACTTTTAAAGTCGCTTACTAATAAACGACTTTAAAAAAATTGATTTTTCAAGTCATTTAATTATAAATGACTTTAAAAATGTACAATTTAATTTTTTTTAATTTAATATATATACACCTCTTTTGTTAATTAGCACATACTCCATAATATCTAACAATAAGTAACACAAGCAATTAATGAAGCAAAATTTTAATGATAGTGAGTTTAGGAATCAAGGGTTAATTTAATTAAGGGTTCAGGGTTCAAATGTTCAGGAAACAACATGGGGTTAATTAGGTTAAGGGCTTAGGGTTCAAGGTACTTACATATGTAAGTGTTCAGAGTTCAGGGAATCAAGAGTACTCAGTAAACAAGTTTTGGGGTTAGGAGTTAAGGGCTCAGGGGTAAGGTTCACTGTTAGAGTTTAAGGGCTTAGGGTTAAGGTCAGTATTAGGGGCTCAAGTTAATTAGGGTTAGGGTTCATGCATGGTTGATCTACACTTAATTAATTAATTTTAAATGAATATATATGTATTTAATTGACACTAATATTCCAAAGTTTACTTGCACCACCCAAAATTGCAGGAACAGTACTCCATTTTTAAGAACTAAAAATATGTAATATAACAAAAAATTAGTACAAAAAATGTACTAATAAAAGAACACTAAACCAAAGAAAGATGATAAATTAATTATATGAAAATGTGGGGGAGTTAGCTTAATTCCCAATCCTGACCTTTGTGTGTCAGAGTGGTTCTTATAATATATATATATATATATATTCGATTTACATTAAGTGCATCACAAATTACTATAGAAACACTCCTAAATAAATAAAAATATGTGATAAACAAAGAAACACAAAAATTGTTCTGATAAAAGCACATTAAGCAAAATAAGATGAATAATTTATTATTAGTTTAGTTACAATTTTAAAGTCATTTATTTATAAACGACTTTAAAAGTTGCCTATTTGTAAACGACTTTAAAATTACTTACCTTTAAGGTCGTTTATAAATAAACAACTTTAAAGTACATACCTTTGAAGTCAATATTTTAAAATGTTTTTTGTTCAAATTATATACACCTTTTATATGTACTTATAATATCTAACAATTAATACACAATGAAATGATTTTTTAGTTATAGTCAACATTCCATTCATGCATTCTTTTTTTATGCATATATATATATATATATATAGCTTACTTATCTATCAATCCATGCATATATTATTGCTCATGACAAATGACCTAATTAAAAATTAAAAATATTGAATTATATAGATGTTGCAACTGACTAATATACATATTATTCTACAAACCCCAAAATATATATTGTTTTCAAACCTAATCACCTTCCTTGCCATTGTCATGCACATAATCCTCATTCTCACCAAGTATTACTTCGATTGATGGGATTGTTTTGGTAACAGAAGGGTAATTTATTTCAGTGTCTCCTAAATCATCTTCATCGTATAAATTCCTCGGACGGGATAATAAAATAGTTGACCATCTATTATTACGTTCATCTTGTACGTGAAATACTTGTTTTACTTGAGATGCCAAAATAAATTGATCATTTTTATAGCAATCCTATTGAGGTCAACCAATGTCAATCCAAAGGCATCAATTTTGATGCTATCTTTGTTTTGTTCCACCCAATCACACTTAAACATAACCACAATTCAGAAAGTATAATCCAAGGCCCAAATCTCTCTTATAACCCCGTAATAAATTTCATCCACCACTATTGGCATGTTATCCTTTGAACTAGAAAAAAATGTAGCATTGGCAACTAAGCTAACTCCACTATTTTGTTGCACTCTTGAGTTATCACGGTCTTTCATGTAAAAGCAATAACCATTGATGGCATATCAAGCATATTTTATTACTTTTGGTCGTGGTCCCATCTCCATCCAACATAAGGTTTCTAATATACTATTTCATGCTACTTATCGCTAATCTTGAATCTGTGTATATTAATATATTAAGTAAGCTTAAGTAAGATTAATATATATATACATATATATATGTATACAAAACATAGTTATTTAATATACATTAAGAGAGAATTTACCTTCTTAAGCAGCCAATTATTGAAGTACGACAATGCTCAGATTGTGGCCACTTCAATTTCTTTATGTAACATGGATTCTTTGCCTTGATCACATCCATGTGTTCACTATGTACACGTATATACACAAACAAATTAATAAAGTATTAATCATAGAAAATGTAATTAACCATCAACAATTAAATTTTACATATGCATAATTAACTTACTCAATGTATGGTTGGACTTCATTAACATTTTGTAACACATAAAGATGCGCCTAGTTTCGTTCTTTATAGTCAATGATCGATACACGACCACTAGATAGAGGTTCACCAACCTTGGGATCAAATGCAACTGATTGTTTCTTTCTTGGGATTCCAATGCATCCACTCCTGCTAAGTACTCTATGCAAAACTCCATTGCTTCCTCTAAATATAACATTCGACTATACACCCCTCTAACTGGTTGTGATTACGTACATACCCTTTTAAAATTTTCATGTACCTCTCAAATGGATACATCCATCACAAGTAAACTAGCCCACAAAGTCTGACCTCATCAATGAGGTGCATTGTTAAGTGTACCATGATGCCAAAGAAGGATGGTGGAAAGATTGTCTCAAGCTCACATAAAGTTGTCATTAGATGACCTTGAATTTCTTATAGTTTTGAAACATCCACCACCTTCTTGCACAAAGCATTAAAGAAGTAGCAAAATTTTCTAATAGCTCCCCTAACTTTGTCAAGTAACACTGAACCTATTGCTACTGGCAATAGTTGTTGCATCAATGCATGACAATCCTGTGACTTCATCCCCAACAATTTTAGCTCTTTCATGAAAACAATGTTTTTAAAGTTTGAAGAGTGGATATCTAGGACTTTGAGCCCGAATAAGGTTTTATACATTATTCTCCTATCCTCTGTATTGAGAGTAAAATTTGACTTAGACAGGTATGTTCCTCGACTATCCCTGTCCTCTGAGTGCAACCTCCTCTTCAAACCCATGTTCATAAGATCCATGAGAGCTGCAAGTCCATCCTTTGTTTTTCTTAGGATATTAAGCAATGTACCAGTCAAGCTTTCACACACATTCTTCTTAATGTGCATGACACCAAGCACATGGTGTATATGCAGTGATTTCCAGTATGGCAGACAAAGGAATATTGATTTCTTCTTCCTCCAACTTCTACAATTACTTTCCCCTGGGAGTTTACTTGATTTCTTCTTTCCCCACTAGACATTGATGTTTTCAACCTGTTCCAATACTATCATCCTATTAACATCTTTGGAGGTGTCCTAGTCTCTACATACCCGTCAAATTCTCCCTTCTTAAAATGATATGGATGGTCTTTGTGCAACCATTCTTTGTGCAACCATCTTCTGTGCCCAAGGAATGCCATTTTCCTACCATGTTTAAGTCGTATAACACATGTTTGATCACTGTAGATAGCACAAGCATTGTATCCCTTCACAGTGCATTCAGACAAATTACTGTACATAGGAAAATCATGTGCTGTTCACAACAATATAGCCTTTTAGGTGAATGACTCTTTCCCATATGCTTCAATGCCTACATCCCATAATGTCTCAAGATCATCGATCCAGGGAGACAAGTACACATCAATGTCATTTCCTGGCTACTATGGACTGGATATCAACATAGTTAGCATCATATACTTCCTCATCATGCATGGAGATAGTGGAAGGTTGTAACAAATTAATATAACAGGCCAACAATTATACTTGATACTCATAGGACCATGAGGATTAATCCAATCTACAAATAATGCTAGCCATAGATTTCTAGGTTCTTCACCAAAATTAGGCCACACGAAGTCTACGAGTTTTCATGCTAGGCTATCTGCTAGATGGCATGAAAAGTTATCAACTACTCTGTCATTGGCATGCCACACCAATTTCTTTGTTGTTTCTGTTATATGAAACATTCTTTTGAACCTTGGAATAAGGGGGAAGTACAATAGAACCTTTGCAGGAATGCCTGTAAATGGTTCAGTTGAATTCTTCTTTAACTTTCATCTTGGTTGTCCACAAGTTGGGCATGTAGTTTTATCCTTGTGCTCCTTCCTATACAAGATGCAATCATTACGACACGCATGTATCTTCTCATACTTCAATCCTAGTGCAGCCATGATTTTTGTTTGCCTCCCATGCAAACCTCACCAATTTAGTATCCTTCGGTAGCATGTTACCCACTACTTTCAAGACTTCTGTAAAACCTTGATCTAAAAAACCAAATCTTGATGTCACATTATAAATTCTACCAATGTAGACAGCTTGGTATAATCTTTACACACTGGGTACAACGGCTCATCTGCTTCTTCTAACATAGCATAAAATTGTTCAAGATCACCCTGGAAGTCATCATATGCATTTTGAAACATTGGTATAGCAGTACTATTGTCTCCAACACTTGTCGAGGGATGCAAAAGTTCTTCTCCATGTCAGATCCATGGGTGATAGCTTTCATCAATTCCATTAAAGCACAAGTGTTCTCTCAACACCTCTACAATTTCTTTTTTTAAGTTTCCACATTTTGAGCATGGACAACGCATGCAATTACAATCAACACCTTCCCTAAGTGCAAAGTCTATGAAGTTTTCTGTTCCCTCCTCATATTCTTTCGATGTTCTTGTAGCAGACATCTAAGCATATTTGTCCATTATCACACAAAATCAAACCAAATTTGCATGGAGACTTGTAAGACATGAAAAGATTAGGTTAGACATTTTACCAAACATTAGATATACATGAATTAGAAACATTTAAAATAACTATATATATCATGCATGGAAACTTTTAATTAACAACAAAAAAAAGAAAATTATGACATACACATTCACGAATGAAATCAACTTTCAAAAGAATAATTTCTAACCAACAGCCTTGTCAAAATTATTCGAATATGCCTAATACATATGCGACAAACTTAGAGATACAAACCAACACTAAAAAATCAATATTGACCAAGAATTTGTGAATGTAATTCCAATTCACAGGTAGGATTTGGTTCAGAGTAGAGAAACAGAAGTCTAGTTTACTTTTTGTGCACAGATAATAAACATAGAGTGAAAAGGCATGCCAGAAATCGACGAAATAATTCTTAAAACAAATGTTCAATTGAAGTCGTTTGATGAAAAATGACTTTAAAAGTCTATGATTTTCAAGTCGTTTGTATATCAACAACTTTAAATGCCCATACTTTTAAAGTCATCTGTCTTTAAACGACTTTAAAAGTATGTACTTTTAAAGTTGTTTATTTCAAACGACTTTAAATGTTCATAATATTCATTTTTTTATTTGCCATTTTTGCATTCCACACTAACATAAATACACACTGAAACTAATTTTACAAACACAATCACATATAATATTTATATATAAACAAACACATCAACAAGGAAATTAAATTATTTTTTTATTACATCCAATGTTACATGTATATCAAATGTTACATACTAGCTATTATATCTTGTTAAGCCAAGATCAAACAGCAAAATTGCTCTTTTCATCAAAATTTGGTCTAGTATTTAGTTGACACCACTGTTTTTCTTCAAAATAGGCCAAAAGTTGATGGTATAACCACCACTCTTCATCAAACCTTATTTTTGGGTGAGAACCACAAATCCATATTGTTCTCCCTTTCTTCAACAGTATGCTTATGAGAGAAGTAGTTGTCATTTTTAATGAAATCATATGATTTTGGAGAAATCAGGATGATCAAACAAATTCTTTAACCCTATTATATGTAGAGAGAAAACCCACATGATCTACAAAATAAAAACAAAGAAAAGTTAGTGTAACATCCCAAGTTTTTATAGAATATTTTTTTACAATAATAATAGTTGGGATCCCAAAATAAAAGACTATTAATTATTTTACTAAAACATTTATTGGAAACCTCCGGGTGTCATTTTCTTTTTCCAAAACATCATCACCATGATTTAAAATATAATTATAATTATGCAGTAATACATTTAAAACAATACACATATCAAATCCAATGTCAAAATCATAAGCTCCTTTATTTTCAAAACAATAAATATCCAAAAACATAACAATATGGCCCAGGGTCTATCCATCATACATCCCACCATGCTTAAAACAATGTCCATCATATGTATAACTATCATAATCAAATCCATATAATAAAATTATACATTCCATAAAGTAATTTCAAATTGTAGTCTTTCTAATAACTCACGTTGAGCTGTCTATCAGTCAAAATAAAGTAATCCCCACTACTATCACTGTCTCTCTACAATCTTGCCCTTCCTACAGTCATGCTCGAGATCTAAGGCATTGCAAAACAAAGCAATGCCTTAGCAAGCTATTGCTTGTGTAGGTACATAGACATTTAATGTAATAAAATAAAAATAAAAATCAAATAATAGTGTTGATATAATGAGTGGATCGATTATCCATGAAAATATAATTATTATAAGCAATGCCAATAAAATCTTAAAACATCATATACAATAAAACATGTATCTCATGGATTTAAAACATGATATGATCTAATATAAATGAGCATGCAATAAAAACAGGGCACCCTAAGGGACGCGCGTCCCACAAGTGTCCTATACACTCGTATCACAGATCATGAGTACTCATCTCAAACCTCCAAGTGTCGTCACACCCAGGCACACAATAACATCTCCATACTCATCATGCAAGCATACAAAACAAGAATATTGATCGTCATGCTGCAGTGACAACCCTTCAAGGTCTCAACCACCGCCACTCCCCATCGACACCATAATGGGAGACTTAACGTCCGTTCCCATCAAAAGGCTCGAACTGGTAGTGTAAACTATCTATGTTACCAAACCCCTACCGAAAGCCATCTGTAGGCAGGTGTTTATCACATCACAAATTTCAGAGGGTGGGTGGCTGACTCTACTCCCTCCTAGCATGACATCCACCGGGGGAGAGCACCCGTCATAAATCACAAAACACATAAATCATATATCTTGTAAAACCAAGAGTACTCATGGCTCACAATCCCCAAGGCACGCCCCTCATCCTGGGGTTAGCCTCTCAAAGGACTAGCCACCAATCCTCCACCTCCATCCTTATGAAAACCCATCAGTTTCAGTGGTGCAATAAAGAAAGATAATTACTAATCATATATAAGATACGCGATATTAATCTCATAAAATAATTGATCATAAACCCATTCAATACATTATTGAAATCAATTATCGATTATAGCAAAAAACTTTGCTTTTCACAAAATCACAGACTAAATAAACAAGTGCAAATGAATCACAATCAACCATGATACTATGATAATGCAAGGTCTTAAAAATCAAAACATAACATTAAATGTCGTCACCTCCTCAATGTGAGATCACCCAATTCAAGCATGTAATCGTCTTAGCTCGTACGCTCAGATATACCTGTCAGTACCACACTACTATTTTGTATTATTTATTTCATCATAATGGAGTCTATGCCGATCCAACCATTGGATTATTCTCTAAGATCTCTATTTATGATTTGGTCTTTAATCCCAATGTTACTTGTTATAAATTAGTCCTATCTCATGTTCATCTATTCGTTTTGTGTGTATCCAACATTTATACCTTAATCTGACTGGCATATCATCCTCAAATCAATAATTTTCCCAAGATCTGGTTCAGATCGATGGTCTAGATCAATTTCTACAGTAATCACACCTAATTTGATCCTTAGAATCCTTATTTATTGTCACACATTATCTAGTAGTTGAAGTCCTGGGGCCTAATCACCCTTTGATCGGCCAACTCTAAGTTATTGAATAATATTTTATTATTTAACTAATTTAAAAGTGGTCAAATATAAGTTTTCAAGTCAAATCTAGGTTTATGTCATCAAGACGATGGCAAAGGCTGTTTTCGATCATGATTTGGACCTCTGTAGCTCCCAAAATAAAGCTTTTAGTGAAAAGACTTCATAAATTAATATACTAATTTATAGAGGTCGGGTGTGTTTGCACCGGTTTACTCCAACGGCTCGGTTTACATCAGTTTAAACTGGTGTAAATCGGCATCCCCAGGATGCCCCGCTCCCAAAACTCATTTCGAGATGCACCGCGTGCGTCCTGGTTGCTAGGATGTTCCTCCACGTGCTTCCCGATCACCCAGACGCTAGGCTTCCTAGACTTCCGTGACAGCGCGCAGACACGCCCTTGCCCGCGCGTGCACTATGCATGCAAGCAACGGGCCTTTGGGCGTCTTGTTCGGCATCCTGGTGTCAGCGACAGGGTGTTAAAGCGATTGTCGTCGCCGAAGACGATGACTGGACTCTGGTCGTCACCAGTGACTCCTCAGGTGCCCAAAAATAGTGATTTTGCTGCCCTTTTGTTAGGAATTTCATGTACATTCATCTTTTCACACTCATTTTGATTGATTTTGTCAAAGACTAAGGTTTTTTTCTCGATTTTTCTCACGTTCCCAAAATTTTCCTATATACTGTTCTTCTTGATTTCGGGGGTCACCAGCTGTTGGATCTCCCTCAAATTTGAAGGGTTTGTTCTTGGGTTCATTACGCACTAGATGAATGGTCTGATCTTTGTTTTGACATTCTTTTATCTACCTATTCGCACTCCTACAGTAGGGTACACAGAGCCCCTGGGAGAACGACTAACCCTCGTTGTTCTTTGACGTTAACTGATGCAAAACTCACACCTATGTTGTAAATGGAAGGGGGGAAAAGAGGGATAGGACTTACCTTGGTTATTCAGGTGGTCATTGACGCTGCTAGGGCTCTACTTGCAGGAAAAACGAGATTTTTCAGAGGTTAAGGCCAGAGGAAAAAGGAATGCAATGGAAACGATGAGAATAGGAAAAAGTCTGAGGGAGAGAGAGATCGTGATGGGAGGAGGAGGGAAGGTCTTTTAATGTTAGTCGACTTCCCTTTTGGTGGCATCGGTGTCAGAGACAGAGGGGGTAGAAGGGGGGTATTGTTATCAAAACGACCCCCTTCTAATTTGGTCCTTCTCGCCTATTTACTAATTTGCCCCTATACTTAAAATGCACATATCTTCCTCATGTGATCTCCGTTTTGGGTCTTTTTTATGTTGTTGGAATTCTATCAATACTTATTTTCTAATTTTTGTATTTTCAAAACCAATTCCTATGCATAAATTTTTTAATTTTATTTATTTATTTTATCACTAATTTAATATTAAAATTTGAGGATATTACAGTTAGTAACAAGAAAAGAAATATTCATATGATTTAAAAAAAGTTGTGGTTTACTTATAGTTTTTTCCATTACACCAACAGTCAAAATATAAAAAGGGAAAGTAAAAAGTGAAAAAGAGAGACACATAAGGACTAAAGACGAATCTGTCATGCCAAAACCTTGAGAAGAAGAGGATAAGGGAAAAAAAATGTTACTTCGATGGCCATTTATAGATGATCAAAGACTTTAGAAGTCGTTTAGTTATAAACGACTTTAAAACTTTATCACTTTAAAAGTTTGTTCCCATTAAATAAAAAAATCAAGCCAAATTTATCTGATACTTTTCAAGTCACTTAATGAAACGACTTCAAAAATTCATGAAGTTTTTAAGTCGTTTATATCTAAATGACTTTAAAAGTTTATCACTTTTTAAGTCATTTAAAAATAAATGACTTTAAAAGTTATTTCTGCAAAAATATTTCAGCTCGCGCCAGTTTTTTAAATTCGCTTGCTCGTAAATGACTTCTTAAGTCTGTCTATTTAAAGTATTTTATTTTCAAGTGACTTGTAAAATATTTACAAAGTCGGCAGTCAAATAAGCGACTTCTTTATGCCGACTTTAAAACCCTCATATGTAGTAGTGAATTCCTCTTCATGCAAGACTTTTAAAGTCATTTTTTATTAAATAATTTCTTAATTCTATAATTTTAAAGTCATTTTTTTTCTAACCAACACGTAAGATATTTACAAAGTTAGTAGTCAATATAACAACTTCTTTATACCAACTTTAAAAGCCTCGTGTGTAGTAGTAACGGTATATAACAGTTGCCTGTAAGGCCATGTGACAAGACGATTATTGCCACTCAGTGATATGATATGATGTTACTATTTTTAGATGTTTGGTATATCTCCTAATTCTCAGTCTTCATTGAGTTGATTTGTTCTTCGCAGATTTTAATATTGATCGATTTATCCGATGCATCCATTTTATCTTCCATATACGCAAGATTTTCAAAGTTTTGGATTAGCTTAAAAATTTCTTGCTTGAGTGATAGTGAGAGGGCTTATAAATTAGTGGATTAGAAGTATGAAGAATTTCTTAGAACTTGGTTTAATTTCAGCGATAACTTCTTTAGTTGTCATTTGATTATTGTTTCCATACATATAACAGAATGTTAAGAATTCTTTTATATGGAGTTTATGGTTCAATTTAGTTTGTTATGGCTGTGACTAGTGGATCTTGGTAGTGCTTATGCTTTAATGATATTTTACTTGTATGTGTAGTTTGTAAAATAACACAAAGCTTGGAGAATGATTTTGGAAACTAGCATGTATTATGTTTTCTAAACATTTTTTTTAAAAAAAATTCAAAGATATTCTAATGTTTTCTAAAAGAATTTATCAAAACCTATTTTTGACTCTTAAACTTAGTGGGATCCATCTCCTTATGAGGAGGAAAATCCCTACATTACAATCACCCATGAAAATGAAGATACCCCCTAACTATAAAATGACCAAGAGTAGTCAAGGAAGATTTATCAAAACTAACTAACTAAGCAATCTTGGACATTGATTTGCTTCATAAGGAACTAGGTTTACTTGTTCCAAAAAGTGAAGAGTCAGCAGATGAGACTTTTGAGAAATAAATAAATATATATATATATATATATATATTTGAAAGACTCTATAACCTAAGGAAAACAATGTCATGGATTGTACATTTTTCAAATTTAGATTTCTCCTCCCAAATAGGCATTTTACATTGGCCAACAAAACAAAGATAGTATGGCATTTTGAACCTATTTTAAACCATTATAAAAAATAAATAAAAAACACAAAAGAGCAGCCCTACTGCATGAAGCTGCCACATATGCGGGGTCCAAGGAAGGGGTGGATGACAATGGTCAATAGTACGCAGCCTTACCTTGCATTTTGCAAGAGGCTATTTCCACGCTTTGAACCCATGAACTCAAGGTCACAAGACAACAACTCTACATAGGGTATTTGAGACCTCATATTTGTCTTTTAGGAGGTAGAGCCAGGTGTCTTGTGCACTCATCAATAGAAGTAACAAAGTATTTGAGACCCGATCTACCAGATACATAGCATGGTCCCCATACATCAAAATGCACCATAAAGAAAGGAATTGCAATTTTATTATCACCAGAATGATAGGTTACGCGTTGATATTTAGTCATTTCACAACCATCGTAAAAAAAGGAAGGAAAAAAGATTTGCATAGGAAAAATGATGTGTTTGACATTATAGATCAATTAAGAGTTAATTATTGTCTGGTAAATCAATTAACAATGTGACTATAGAGTGATCTACTAAGAAATTTTAGGAGATCTCAATCACAATTTCTTCCATATTACATCCCTAATAGGTTAGAAACCTATATGTATATATAACACTATAAATATATAAAATTGATCAAGGAAATTACATGAACTGCTTCAAGTTTGTTATGGTATGAGAGCCATCATGACAATCATCATCTTTGATCTTGTCAATCATATTTCCGATCATCAATCTCAAATCTTGTTGATATCTCACTTTGCTCTGCTTCTCCTCCTTCCACTATGAATCTTACATGGCATACCTCAACCACCATCGATCTCACATATTTAGGCTTGGTCACTACCAATTTTCAGTATTTTGCGTCGGACACAGTAGATCCAAACTAGGGATTGCCGCACACCAGTGCTCAGCCAAAGAAATCACAACCCTTAAGGCATTTTGCACCCCCGCTACCTTCTACCTCGGATTCCAGCCTTCACTTTGGCAAAGAACCAATCCTTTGCAACAAAAACCTTGTGCATCAGAACAGGAGGGGTTGGAACGAACTTTACCAAAAATACTTGTTCATCCGTCTAATTCCCTACCCTTCTTCAGATCTGATTTCCTCCACCTGCAGCAACCTTCCACAGGTGCTAGCACTATTTCAATCTCAAGCAATCAGAGCAAAATTGTTCGGCCATCATTGCTTCCTCTCAGATTTTGGTATTTTGCAGTCTCATCCCACCCATCTCCAATGTGACAACAAAAGTGGAACTCATAGAGCTCGTAGCGTAGTATTTCACGAGTAAACAAAATACATTGAAATTGACTGTCATGTCACTTGACAACATTATCAAAAGGGCACTATTGCTCCATCATTGATCAAGTTATTGACTTGTTTACAAAAGCTCATCTAGCTCCACGATTTCATTTTCTCTGCTCCAAACTTCAAATGTTGTCATAGTCAACACCTTCAGTTCAAGGAGGAATGTTAAAGAGATCAGCGGAGAAATTCCAAGTGATCTGAATCACAATATCTTCCATATTAGGATGATTTGTACAAATTACAGGAATTATATTTCTAATAGAGGAGAAACATATATGTATCTGCAACACTGTACATATACAAAATTGGTCAAGGAAATTAGTTGAACTGCTTCAAGTTTGTCAGTGACTGACTCACTTGCACGCGCAGGAGTCCTCATGAAAGATCTAGGAGTTAGGAATTATCTGGGCCATCGAATATCTATTTCTTACCAAACACAAATAGCAAAGGCGGTGGTCACAGGATACCCCTCAACAACTTCCCAAAATCAGCAAGAACTGCAACGTTAAAATGCATTATAACTGAGCGAAAGACGAAAGGATCAAACCAATAGCTCGTACAAGTGTTGAAGTATCTTATACTTAATGGATGCATGAGCTCTAAACAGTACGAGTCATAACAATAATGATTTACTTGCAGAACTTGAAGCTTACTAGTTTTTATTATTCCATCCTTACTTCGCTTTCAAATATGTTGAGCTTCATACATCCAGGTTGGCGAGTACTAGTAACTGTCATATGGTTCATGTTTGTAACTTTATATATGCCTAAGATCACAATGCAATTAGATGACAAGCCAAAAAAATTTCTGAAAATATAATGGTAAGGTTATGTTAAAAATACATAAAAATAAATTTCATTATTTCTTTATAGCCATTTTCATGAATTACCAACTGTGGGTCCATGATCATTTATAAAGTTCCTTGGCAATATATAGTAGCAGCTGTGTGTGTGTACGGATAATCTGAAATTCAAATCGAATTGGATTGAATTAGGATTATGAAAATCCGAACCTAAACCAATAAAATTAAATGGATTAGATTTGGATTGGAAGTATGCGGTTCAAATGCGATCTGGGCATTCCAAGACATTGAGTGTTTGCTAATGACTATTTGCAACAATGTTATATATTTTAGGTATCTAGGAAATATCTTTCAATATGGAAAATGACGTGCAAGCTCTCCCTTTCAATAAAAATATCTCTCATTAATTCAGCTTCGTGATTGGCTATTGACAGCTTGATGAAAATTATAACAAGTTGATCCACCGCCTAGGATTGCAAAAGACAAGTCCTGAATCGACCAGGTACGCCCATCCTATTAATGCAGAACCTACCATTTCAATCCTGTTCGATCCACGTAGCGGATTCCATGCTAAGTCACTAAAAGCATAAACAATGACAAAGTCAAACAAAGAGCGAGGAGGGTCCCAAATGGAGAAAGAGCATGCACGCTTGCTGGTATCATTCCCTTCAATAATTCTCTAACAGCACAAGAACAGGCTATAACGATAAACAACAAATGCTTAGCCCACAGAAATATCCCTTATCGGTGTCATGGGCTCCACCAGCTTCATGCCCACCAAACAAAAGGGATATGACTTGATTATCGTTATTCTTGCCGTTGGTATTTTAAACCGGACTTGGAGAGAAAACCGCGAGTCATGTATACCTTGTAAAGACCCGCCTCCACAACAAGAAGATAGCTCTGAGATTTCTTCTGGTTTTCCCAATGGCACACAAGAAGATAGCAGTGGCAGTTGATGAAAGCGAGGAGAGCATGTACGCGTTGTCTTGGTGCCTTCGCTACCTCCCATCGGAAAATACCGAAAATAACGTCTTCCTTCTCTATGCAAAACCCCCATCGCCACTCTACTCTTCTTTGGATCATGGAATTGGTGATAATTCTCCTTCCTCTATTTCTTCTTTTAAGTATATGAAAGTGGTAATTTCAGCAAGGAGTTTCAAGTATAAAGTGCAGGTGACATTTGATTGGTCAGGAAAAAGTTTCTAACTACCATTTTTTCTAATTTTTTTTGTTTTCCACTTTTTTTCAGCCAATCAAATGTCACTTGCATAAAACAGCTGAAATTAATAGACCTAACAATTGAAAAATATGAAAAATAAACACACACACATGCAAATAGGGTCCCTCTCTTTTCAGTGATCCAAACCATCAATCTATATGGTAACTCACGCTGTGCATGAAGGCATGCATAATTAATTTCATTTTAAAAATTTTGCTTTTCTGAAGTGGTTGGAGCCAATGATAACTCTAAGTTCGAATTGTGTGTCATTTGGACAGAATAAGAGAAGAAAAATGCAGCGATCTACCTCCTTCAACACAAGATCCACATATCAAGGGGTTACAATCATAGACGGCGAAACACTCTCAAATATAACTCATCCATAGCACACACTGCGAAGTGAATGGTTGAGATTATTTAAAGAGTGGATCCCGCTAGTACTTTAGGTTGCTTATGTTTTTTCAAGTGAGAATGTGTGCATCCACCACTGCAACAGCTATATTTTGACTTTGGAGAGCTGTCATATCGTGGATGCGCATTTTTCACTAGCAAAATGTTAGCTTGCTAAAGCACAAGTTGGACAACTATTTCAGTGATCAAGGACCCCAAACTATTTGCCTGGTGGGGCATCCAATGGATGGGTGAGGCATGAAAGTTATCCACTGTTTGATCATCATAATCTTTTCATGCGTAGTAGATCATTTTTCATCTTTGGCCCTCAGTTTGAAGGCCACAAATCTAATGTTTGCAATATTTAGATGGGTTTGAATTTTGGTGCATGATTCACCCACAGCATGCCCTAGTATACAAATGGTTCTAATTATTGGAAGGAGTAGGTCGTAAGTGTACTTTAGGCTACTAATATTTGAGGCTAAAAATATGCACACCCACCACACAACAGCTCTTATTTTGAACTTTCTAAAGTTCTTTAATTTCTCAACCATTTGTTTTAACTGTCTAGAGGAACCAATTAGAGTCCGTCTAGAGCGGCTACTGTATGATACGATTCGCTGTGTAAAAGTCTAACGCAATGCCTGAGTGCTAAAAGTACAAGCGGGACCCATTGTTGATGATCCAAGCCGTAGTTCTTCGAAAATTCATCATACAAGTACTTGTAAGTAGACCTAGGAAACTGCTCCAACCTGTTTCCCATCCCCACCACTAATCATAAGATCCCAAAGCATTCAGATTTTAGCACTTTGGGGCATAGCCTATCTACTGAGATCCAGGAGATGGATGATCACAAATACAATCGGCACCTGCCTGTACTCTCAGGTGGTGCTTTATACCCTATTTTCTGGCAGGACAGCTGACATAGAAAAGTAAAACAGCACCCAAGTTTGGTAGTATATCAATCATTCATGATTACGGTATGTGGATAGCATTTGTAGGCATCTTCTCTAATGATGTGATCTCAAAAATGGAGAAATACAGTAAGGGCTTAATGGATTCCGTGATGGAGAGAGCTAATAAGGTGGTCTCCCAGGACTTCCACAATGTAAGTTCCTTCTCATAATTTGATGGTCTCATGTGTATGGTTCTCTCTCTCTCTCTCTCTCTCTCTCTCTCTCTCTCTCTCTCTCTCTCTATATATATATATATATATATATTCAGCTATTTAATGTATGTGTAAAGTGCAGGTGACATATGAATGGCTAAAAAAAGTCAAAAGAAGAAAAAGTTAGAGGAAATTACAGCTTTTGACTTTTTTTCAACCAATCACGTGTCACCTGTACTTTACGCCTCATTAAATAAGCTGAAATTATCACTCCTCATATATATAGACATATATGGGAGCAATAATTTCAGTAAAGAGTTGCAGGTGACATTTGATTGGCTAGGAAAAAGTTTCTAATTGCATTTTCTCTAACTTTTTCTGTTTTCTACTGTTTTCTAGCCAATCAAATGTTACCTACTCTTTGCACCTGCATGAAATAGCTGAAATTATGTATGTACGTATGTAACATATAGAATAATATATATATATATATATAGCCCCGTTACTTTCAATCCCCTGAGTTAATCCTCAATTGATTCAAACTTGACAAGGTCTACGTCTACCAAGTCACTTAAACTCTTACTCGTACAAACTAATGAAAAAATTGACCATGTGAAGCACCCAGCTGGTCCCCTTGGTCAACTCATTTTCAATTTTGACAGAGTTTTGATCCGCACTGCCGGTTATCAAACACTGGTAAGGAACATCTGCTTCAGCAAACTTGACACACTTCATTCATGCTTACATAATAGATAGTGATCATTCTACTCTCAAAATTATTCATGTGCCAAATAATCGCTGCTCACGTACCTTTTCTTAGTGACTTAGGCTGCTCATGTCTTTTAAATGACCCTTGCATACACCCAACCACGCACGTCAAACTTAGATACGTGTACAGTAAATTACGAGAAATAGTGGGATATGTTAGTGATTACCAGTCTGATAAAAGATGGCAGAAAGAAGAGTGCTTGCAGTTCTTACATTCCTTTTACTTTTTGGTATTGGAACGTGGAACTAGGTCAATATAGAGAAAGAAGTGGGCTGCGGAGATGCGGGAGCTGTTATATGTGCAATGGTTGACAAGCTGGAACCTGATATGTTGGTTATCGGAAGCCATGGTTATGGTTTCATCAAAAGGTACTAAAAAAGGGGAAAAGAAAGAAAGAAAAGCCACCGTCCCTACTTAATCACTGTTGGATTGAGCTTTTAGATGGTGTCTACGAGAAAAGGCCAAGAATTATAAGACTATGCAGGGCATAGTTGTCTGTTGACCCAATCCATTAATCTGCTTGGCCATTCTTAGATAGGCAATGTCTAAATAAACTCTCCATTGCATGGTCATTAACACTCTTATTGTAGATGTAAAAGTGAAATGCAACTGTTTCGAAATTATTAGCAGTAAATCTTGAACAATCCAAAGGTTCGGCTCGTCTACAGTCTGGACCATCTAAGATGTCTGCTCAGCAAATGAATTGCTTTAATAGCCAACTCTTGCAAACCTACTGAACAAGATTTTTCATGAGCAAACACCATGTCATTTGTTGGGGTCGAAGAATAGTTGCATTAATTTCTCTGACGGCAATGCTTTCCCTATGTTTGCAGGGCTCTTCTTGGAAGTGTTAGTGACCATTGTGTCAAGCATGTCAAGTGTCCTGTTTTGGTCATCAAAAGCCCAAAGAACCCGGGCTTCGACTGATTATTACCTCGATCACTGCAATGTTTCACTTGAAAGCATTCCAGCAGGAAATTTTAGCGGAGATAGTGTACAATGTTGTATGCTTAATTGAAAGGCGTTACTAGTTTGTCCTTTTGAGTGTTATCGAGCATCACTAAGCCTATTTAGATAGAAAAGGATTTACTGAGTATGGAAATCTGAGGAAACTAATTGCCCTATGCACGGACGAACCGTGGGTTGAGTTCATGCTGATAGTCCCCCACTGTTTGCACATAATCAAACTTCACCGCCGTAAAAGCGGTCTCTCTCTATGGTAAAATAACCTGCTGATCTTGAACTCTTAATCATTCTCTCGAACATGGGTTTTCGACAAGGCTACAACTGAATCCCAGTCCACGAAAGAGTATAAGGGCAAAAAATGCACCCAAAATGGGCCCATGAGAGAACAAAAGAAAAATATATTTCTGCTTGTTCGCGTAAACCATCATCTTCTTTGTAGCTTGATTTCGTCATTTTTGAGAAGCAAAAGGCCTACAATAAAAAGGCAAAGTTTTCCAAGGTCTACATCATCAATCAACTGCCCCATTTGGTGCAGGGAATGGCTGTACACGTTTTTGCCAAGCAAGGCCAAGAACTATTTACTTTACCAACGTTTAAGGATACAATCATGTAACTTTTGACATCTGTGCTGCCTTCCGAAAGTGCACGTGATAAGCCTCCTCAAGAGGCAAACCCAGCACAAAGAGAAAGTCCCTACTCACAGGAAAGAACGAAGGAATTATCATTTCATAACCACGATTCATGTATCATTAAACAGAATTTAATGAATCCACCAACATTGACCGATGTTGATAAGTCAAGCAGACCTCGATCACGTAATCATCGGTTTCTCCAACAGTGCTGGCAGAAATGTTGGTGAACAGTGCTGGCTGTTTCTGATAAAAAAATGATCTTTAAGACATTAACCAATGCTCGCAGTCGATCCCACACACTCAAACCATATGAAGTTTTCAACAAGTGACTCCTGAAACACGAAGCAATTCTCTGCAGCAGGTTACTATGGATAACAAAGCCAATGCTTGGTTAAATTAATGTTTCGCAGTGCCAACTAATACCTGAAGTGGTCTTGGTGTCCTAGTTTTGATTCATGGCCACCATCTATCTTCCACATTGACTTTACAAGGCAGGAAGCTGCAGTCCTTCCACACCAGCAAATCTTCAAAACCGCTGTCTCCCATCTCCAAATGGCAGGAACTGCGAAAGAAAACATGGTGTATGCATATCAACCCAAAGGTTAGGGAGGTTTACCCAGAAGCAACTACCAGTAGTGATAAAATCTACTACGAATCTACCAGCTGAAGACGGCAGCTAAAAACAGTTAAATAAGTACACCACTAAGGAATTACAGACCAGAACTAGAGAGATAAACTGAAGGGAGCCTTGGCGCAAAGGTAAAAGTTGTGGTCATGTAACCTTGAGGTCACGGGTTCAAGGCGTGGAATCAGCGTCTTGCAAAAATGCAAAGTAAGGCTGCCTACTTTAGGCCATTGTGATCCCCCCCTTCCACGGACCCCCATAGGCAGGAGCTTCATGCAGGGGGGCTGCCCTTTTTAACTAGAGAGATAAACCAGACTTAAACATGTTCGAGTAAAACCCAACATGGAACGAATCATAGCCATTCATTAACCTCCAAATGTTGCAACCCATAAACTAACCAAAATAAAGCGCATTATGCTTTAGAGAAGCCTAAAATAAGTAAGACTTGTATTGCGCTGTACCAGACCCCCTATAGGCGGGAGCCTTGTGCACCGGGGCTTCCTGAAAACTTGTATTGCGCTGTACTCAAGAAAGCCAGAAGCCAACTGAATGCACAAACGTTCTGAGTAGCACCCATACTCACTAAATTCAGTCAAACACTACTCATCCTGTTACAAGTTACGAAGCCCAGCCAACCATTCACAAAAATCTTGGTAATCCAGTGAAGAAACTACCTCTCTCTTAACCAGAAACATTCCAAATTAGAGAGATTCCTCCCCTATCTTATCACCTAAGTAGGCAGGCGACTCAGGCCTCTAAACATTGTACGGCCCACTAGCCCTTTTAGCCCCTAGTATCCTTATTATTAGTATGTATACCTAGTCAGCATAGGGTGACATTTGCCTGCTTCAGAATTCCATAGATGCACTAACACTCCTGTTGTATGGCAGCATGGTCTGGAGTTTTGAACTCTGGAGTTGTTACCACATCCAAGTTCTTCACATGGTTCATCAATGCCAACTTAAGCTTCCCAAATATTTGATCCAGATAATATATATATCAATATAAACTATCATGAGCCACCTTGCCAATTTCTCTAGCAAGTGGAACCTATGTAAGGACAGCCCAGTGCACGATGGTGCACGAAGCTCCAACGTCTGCAGGTTCTGGCAGCCTCACCCTGCATTTTGCAAGAGGACCTATATGGACCATTGTTGGTGTTAGCGATGATCTTGCAGCTTTGCATGCCGAAGTTTTATTTCTTAATCGGCCACCATCTCCCAAATAACACTTACTGAATTATGGCTGGTTCTTAAACAATGCTTGTATCAGGCCAAGCATCGTCAACCATGCTGTTGGCAGGTGGCCACAGAATGAGGAAAAAGGAAACCGGCAATCATGAAGAGAAGAAGCCAATAGGTTCACATAGAAAACCTTCAAAATGCCACTGATCCAATTCATAAGCAGCAGAAGTGCTCCAAAATGTTTGGCATCAAAACATTTTCTTTTCATTATTCTTCCCTGCCAATATGCAACTCCCAATACTTGGTCTTCCACCCTATTGAAGATTTTGAGTATACTGCCAAAAACATATGAATGATTCAATGAAAATGAAGGATAAATAGAAAGACCATTCATAAGAGAGCCTGAGACTCTTCAAAGCACATTTTAACACCCACGTGGCTTGAGACTCTGCAAGCTTATGAGAGCATGTGGGGAAAAGGGAGCAGTAAAGCCAATTTAGTCAGAATCTGAGCGAGTTCTCGTCCTAAATAATCTGGGTTCCGTTGCTAATTTGACGAATGAAGAACATTATAAAATTAACATAAAAAACAGACTTCCATGACCCACTATCTTAAAGAAACATGGAAAACTTACCATCAGTTGGGGAAGAGAGAGTACCATGAATTTAGAAGAATAGTTAGAGCTGAGAAGTATCTAACAGAACCAAGACCAAAGAGACACTGCAAAATTGTGCTCTTAGTTTCAAGCCCTTACCTGACACATGTAAGTTGATGCAAAATCATTGATTAATGCAGCTCAGTGAATTTGGGAGGCTATTTGTTTAGCACGGCGCTGGCTCCCAGAAAACACATCGCATCCAAGCCCATTTATTGTGTCATTTGTAAGCTTAACAGCCTCTTCTTCGGAGCTAAATTTCATGATTCCCATGATTGCCCAGAGGCCTGAGAAGAGTTAGTTCCAACTTCAATGAGTGCATAATATTAAATAGAAGAACCAGCATAACGTTACATTTATAGAATCACACAACTACCTATTCTTGCATCAACTTCATTGTATGGTCAACATTTCAGTATAACTGTAGGTGGAAAGAACTGATCAACAGCATGTTCACCCGAATTGCCGAAGCTTCCTCAGCCAACAATCTCAGAACCTTTCCCCAAGCACCGTTTACGAGACTCTGAAGCCAGTCAGCATGCTCTTGCAAACATATCGCTCCCATGTCATACTTCCCAACTAGTGGTGGGCCCTAATAATGTTAATTAATTTAGTTAATATCATCGGAAATTAACGTAACTAAGATATCTGTGCAGCTGCCTGAATACATGAGAAAAGGGTGACTAAGATCATGTGCAGTTTGATAAACTACACCTACAAACAGTACATGACGGCTGAAGCAAATGAAAACCGATCTTAAGATGTGATCCGATGCATCTTCACTGGACAGTGTTGATTCATGTAAGTGAGCAGTGTAACTAAGTGATTGCAATTAAGACGGTGATATGTAAATTGATTTGTCATTGTGTACAATTAGCTCATTTTTTCCAAAGATGTCAAAGGAACAAGAGTAAAATATCAAATAAGAAGACATGCTAGAAGTTTACAGCGAGTAACATGAATCTAAGTGGCTACGAATTTTGGCAGGGGATGATTCTCTTCTGCATGCTGGCAAATGAGTTGATACATGTTTGACATTCTTAGAGATTGTATAGCTTTACCAAATTCCAACTTCTACATGAAAATATGGAGGGTTTGGGGTTTGAAAAAATAATGTCTTATGTTTTATTTTTCAGCAATGAAAACATGATATTTCAATAAGCATTAGTTTAGAGTTAGAGATGCAAATTGGAAGCGTACTGCATAAGAATTCATGACATTTTGGAACTATTTTGCTCAAGCCGAACTAAAGCTTAAACAATCAACAAGCCTAAGTATAAATGAGCTGGTATGTGTAGTTACCACGCATTCGGATTTTACAATTTTGAGACTTGAGCAACAAAAGTAGAATAAATGTCACGGTGCACATAAGATCTCTCAGCGCCAGTACAGTTCTGTCCACCTGATTGAGAAGCAGCCCCAACTGCAATTTGTGCAACCTACATTACGCAAGATGGATAACAATTTAAAGATACACAATCAGTAACAATTGCAAATTATAGACTTCAGTTGAAGTAAATAACACCAAACGCTTTTATATTAAATTATTAGTTGAAATTAAGATAACGTGGCTATTTTAATGGATTGTCTTGACAAGTGACATTAGCCTTTATGAACTTGCTATTTGCCAAAATGTCAAGAATATAAATTTTATTTAACAAAGCATTCATTCCTTAAACATATCACCGCGAGTCTCTCCTAGAACTGCTTAGAAAAGGACCACTTTGCCTGTCTCTTTGAAAAGTCCCAACGTCTTGGTTTCCTTCTCCCTCCACATAATGGCAGTTTGAAGGACCCCCAACTCCATCAATGAGGTAGCCCAGGAGGTAAGGAAGAATTATTGTCAAGGAGCTTTTTCCAAACATGTCATGGATCCAAGAGTCCCAAAAATCAGGGACCCTAACCAAATGGATCATACTAACTCAAAGAGTCCTAAAATATGAAGATTCTAATCAAATGGGCCTCATCGAACTAAAAAGCTCAAAAATGATCAAGGGTTTTATCCAAATAGGTTTTGTCAACTCAAAAAAGCCCGAAATGGTGGAAACCTTCGCCATACACATTCTATCATGTTCATAAAAGAGATGCTATGGTTCTAAAAGAGTTAAGTCTTGTTCTCTCTTGTTGTTAATTGATCAATTAAAATACATGCTTTCTTCTTCAATATCTAATGGGTAAATGAACGCAAGATCTTTGCTCAATACTGCTACACATATCTTATATATACATAAAAAGGATATTGTTATGTACTACAGGCTACGATAAACTACCTATGCGTAAGTAATAAAAGAGAGAATAAGTAAACGATATACCTAATATTAAATAGAGAAGCTCTAAAGGCTACACAGCCTTATAGAGTCAAAATGATGCATTGAAAAACATACATAAACCAATTATTAACCATAGCGCATTGTAAAACTAATTTAAGCAAGTTTAATCTAAAGTCAGAAGTATAACATATGAAAGACATGAAGTCACATATTTTAATGCTTTGATTAATACTCAATTAGCCCATAATTAAGGATCTTTTTCTTTATTTTATGTATTGTTTCAAAGAAAATACACTTAAAAGAGAAATCATTAGTGCTAGAGGAGTGTACTCACTTCATTTGATATAATGATAAACAAATTTAATGATCCATTCTCAAAGAAAAGCAGGCCTCATGTTTTCTTTGTGTGATTGTTTATATCCATCATGCAAGTGGACACTTACATAGACAAATATGCGGCATTCTTATTTCATCATCTTATTTACACTCAAAGGGAAAGTGTTGATCCTCAAAGGCACAACATTTTTAGAACAAAGTGTACTGTGAAAAAAAAATTATGTGATCTTATCATCAACACAAAAAAAATGTTTATATATTTACAAAAAAATGATAGAAAAATTTGTCCTTGTGCCTATGAGAGGACAAATTAGACCCAAAGTTTTATAGCAAAGGGGCAATCTTTCATAATTATCATAGAAGTTAAGTTTCTAAAGAGTTTCCATACTAAATATGAAGAAGATGTTGATGACCTAGAAGATGTTATTTCAGCACGATGATGGATTTGGTTCAAGTGGAAGGGACTGATGTAGAATATGTGGCATGGTAGAGCGCTATAAGAGAAAGTATAGCTATTTTCCTAAATAGGAAGATACTCTAGTTTCCTATTTTAATTGATAGAAGCAGAACTATGTATGTATTGACATCTATAGTATTGAGCCTTGTTATTATTACTTTAATAAAGTGAAAACTTTCTCATAACTTTGTGGATTTAAGGAATCCATCCTATTGTGAATCCTAAGTCCTTGTTTTAAAGTAGAAAATGATGATTTTCTCTCTGATTTTTCATCTTTTGCATTTTCACTACATTATAGTAGGTGTGGTTTAATATAAAAGTAGAATGCAAGTAACATTGTACTACATGCTTGCCATTCTATGAGTGAAGATCGCTTCATGCATGACATTTTGAGATAACTTTCTAAAAAATTCTACAACATTAAATTGTTGGGTTATAATATAATCCCCTCCCCCGCGCCCCCCCCCGCCCCCTTTTTTCTTTATTCATTAGCTCCTTACTAAATGCTGGAGCAGTTATAAATCCTGTTGGCCTTAATTTTAGGAAGATTCAAATTGTTTACAATGTTGCCCTCAACTTGGAAGGATCATGCTCCAAAATTCTCATCCATTGTATGACCCTAGCCTCTATCATTTTTATTTTAAAACTTTTGATTGTTCATTTGCAACTTAAGAAAACAGTGGCTGAGATCATCCAATGGCTGGGAATTTTAGAACATGGAACATCTAAGTCCTACAGCAA
This sequence comes from Warburgia ugandensis, assembly GCA_035236585.1. Classification (NCBI taxonomy): domain Eukaryota; kingdom Viridiplantae; phylum Streptophyta; class Magnoliopsida; order Canellales; family Canellaceae; genus Warburgia; species Warburgia ugandensis. The sequence goes on from CP141128.1 coordinate 59,378,107, forward strand.
CATTGTGAACAATTCACATCTTCATATATATGATCTAGAGTTCCATCCTTAGCATTAGTAGGGGGGTAATGAATAAAAAATAAAGTGTGATTGTATCACCTCCCCAAAATCTTATGAGGAATGATAAAATTTAAGAGCCTCAATGAAAGGCTTTAGTTTAGACATGTTTTCTAGAATGCTTGAAATTTTCTTTATGGAATAAGGTTAAATTAGTATGAAATTATTTGTAGGATGTCTCATCTCTAGAAATTCATATTGTGTCATCCAGAAAATTGATTGATCCCTTCTTTCTTCTTGCTTCGTAAATCATTCATGTTATTTCTCCCTTGTTTAGTTAAGTGTGAAAAATCACTCTAATGGAATGACTAATTTTTCCCTCACTAACATTATAGTTTAATAAACATCATAGGACTATTTTAGTCTTGTGAATAAAATATTTTTTGAAATTGAACAATCCCTGAGTATGAGCATTCATTCTATATCCTTTCAGAAAAAACAAAAGAGGAAATTCAAAATCAATTTGATATCCGTCCATGGATAGAATTTTTCATTCCTTATCATGATTGTTTGCATCAATTCATTTTGGAAAATGGATAACCTGTTCTCACTGACATCCTTAAACATTCCTACAAAATTGATTGAAAAATTATTAGATGAAGTCCACCATGTAATGCATCCATTATTCAAGTTCCTTAGAATCATTATACATACTTGAAATGGAATTATTGGTACTTGAGATGGGATGAGATAAGATTTGGCTTGAGATAATTTGAGCTAGGTTTGAAATCACCCAAAGTTAGCATGAGATGTAATGTGATGACTAGAAATATCACTAACTTGGATTCTTTCCAAAGAAAAAAAATCTCTAAGTGGGGTTAAGATGAGTTGAAGGAGATGGAGTGAGATTAGGTGGTTATGATGGAGGAGATGGGTTTATATGAGATGAAAGAGATGTTTGAGATGAGCTCAAGGAGATGGGTTGACGTGATCAATATGACTTCCATCTCAAGAAAAATATAGCAGCGAAGCTAAAGTATGGGATGGGAGAAATGGATCTCTTTTACACTGGTAAAGGGATGAGATGAGATGGCTTGAGATGGAAGTGATATGTAAACCAGCAACGGTAGGTGGGTTGAGATTATAATATCTCACCTCAAGCACCACTAATAGTGAGATGAGAAGATTTGATCTCATCTTAAGCACCCACTAACACCCTATCATATATTTTAACTATGGAAAAATTGCTTAAAAAGCACTCAATTTTTTGTGTTTAACCTTATACCTCTATTTTGAATAATTTTTATAAACACTCAATTTTCAGTAGTTTTTACAATTGTACCTAAATTGCAAGGGTTTCTTGATCCGTTATAATTTTATGACATGCCCACCTATGTGTCAATTGACAATCTCACATCGCTTTGATCTATTCAGTTGGTGTTTCACCACATCTCTCTATTTCAAAGTAAGACACAAATAACACCCTTTCCTTGTAAATTTAGTTGGTGATCTATGATCATATTAGAAGAGAAAATATTTGAAGACATAAGTTTAGGGGACTCCATGACACCAATAAGGAAATGTGAGAGGTTCTTCTTGATCTGAAGTTTAGCACCCTGACCTCAAGGAGAGGCCCAATCACAAGTGAGATCTAATTTCTATGAAAAGGTCTATGAATTTCAATTTTGTTTTTTGGTAACACATGGATGATAGTTTGTATAGTAAAAGGGAGGAGTTCTATTGCTACTAGAGAAAAGGCAAGCTAAAACCCCAAATTTGAAGAAACAGAGAAGGAATCTAATGAAAACTGATAATCTTCTAAAGAAAATGCATGAAATTTAATACGCACGCGCGTGTGTGTGTGCTTTTGCATGTGTGTTAGAAATATAGTAACATTTCACAAAATAGGAATCTAATGAACCTTAACTTAGAGGCACTTATATTAGCATTTTGAAGATAGTTGAAGCCTCCCAATAAGTGTAAGGGATATGACAACTCTATGTTTAAGATTCCATCAAGTCAGACCCAATATGTACCTCAATTAATTTGCATGATCCAAATTAGTCTGTACCAAAGTCTCAAAAGATTGCCTTTAATTATTTTCTTAAAATAAGTTTATGAAAATAAATATCCTAGAAAGAAATCTTAACAATAAGGGAAATATTAACCAATCGGTCAAGACAATTATGAGAGGTCTTGATAGATTACAATAAGATAGAAATCTCAATCAATTAGTCAATATCATGAAAGATAACAATAAGAGAGAAATCTTAGTCAATTAGTCAAGACAATAATAAAGGTCTTGCAATACAATGATATGAGAGAAATCTCATCAATTACTCAAGACGATAATAAAGGTCTTGAAAGATGACAATAAGAGAGAAATCTCAATCAATCAATCAAGACAAGAAGAAAGTTCTTGAAAGATGACTATAAGAGAGAAATCCTAGTCAATCAGTCAAGACAAGAATAAGGATCTTAAAATAAGATAATAAAAGAGAAATCTTAGTCAATCAGTCAAGAAGATAATAAAGGTCTTGAAAGATGGTAACAAGAAAGAAATCTTTATAGAAAACTCTAATATAATATATATATATATATATATATGGAGAGAGAGAGAGAGAGAGAGAGAGAGAGAGAGAGAGAGAGAGAGAGAGAGAGAGAGAGAGAGAGAGAATGGATGGTGTGTTTTAGAGATGGCATGCGCCCCCTTTATATAGGGAAGCCTTGCTTGGCCATCAAGCAGCTTGATCCTCAAACATCTATAGGATTACTGGATTGGCAAGTGTTGAATTTGAACAAAAATGAGCTAGGCTGAGAAGATTCACATATATCTAGTGTCATTTTTTTTTTACAATATCAATTATGGTTTCCCATTCACATATATTTTGTCTCCTTGTCAATGTAGGTTAATGCAAGTTTCCCATTAACATAAATATATTACATTTAGTTTACCTTTTAAGTTCAGATAAGTTCCACCAATGTATTTAACTTTAAAAAAAAAAATCTAGCAATCCCCTACTTGTTTTAGTTAAAAATAGCTCAAAGAGATTCCCCCACATTGTTTCTAAATTAAAAACAACAATCCACAACAATATAACCAAACCCCCACCTTAGTAGTAAGATAAGCTATTTAAGCAGTGAGCTTCAAGGAACCACCTCGTACTAGATTATGATGAATCCCTAGTTAGACTAGCTCAAATGTGTTAGGATATCTTTGCAAAGTTAGGCCTGACCTTCCATGCTGCTCCCACACATGCTTCCATCTAACCAAGGCTATCTATTTGAACAAGCATAGACTTGGACAATTTCCAAGAGTGTAAAAATAAGATACATTTATAATAAAATAATCATTATTAAAGTTTATAATAAAGATATTAGTAGAAGATTTGACATTCAATAAAATTTGTACAGTAGACAAAGTGATTAAAGTCTTAAACTTTCTTCTAGTGTACACAAGTCAAGAAATCTTGAACTACTACCTCAAATAAAGAAACATAACATGCACTTCTCTTCAAGGAGACAAATGTACTTAAATTGAGCACTTTTACTAATGGCAACCAAACCCCCATACCCAAAATAGGTGAGTTCATCAATAGTGCACTTGCAAACTCTACAATCCAAAATTGGTAGATCTATAGACTTATTAAGACATAAGTCATCTTTAATATTACATGTCATACTACAAACACTATACGAATGAGAATAAAATAAAATTGTAGTACATTCAGTAGATCCATATAGCTTGTTTGTCCCTTATAACTTGATCAATAATACTAGCTATGGTTGCCACCACGAATCAATTATCGTTCTTTAAGCCCATTTCCCTTGATGTCATATCCACCAACTTTCTTCCTAGGCCATTGGAGAGAAGGTTAAATACATTTTTCTTGAATTTACATAAATGACACATCTAATAAAAGGCAACCTATCCAAGGAGTGAGACTCCCAAAATAAAAACCCTTTCCGAATATGGCATTATACAAGGTAATTAATGGAGCCTGACTTTTAAATTTTCCCCCAAATGGGGGCTCATCAAATTAATGAAGTTGAGCTCTTAGTTAAAACTCTTCAAAATGGGGCTCATTCTAGTCAATGGAGTATAGCACCTAGAAGAAGTTTATTGTCCTTTGATTAAGAAGGTTTTCACATTCTATGAAACAAATTAGGTGTTTACCACCAGTCCAACTCAGGTGACTCTAATCCACCAAACATAATGCTGCTTATTATAGATTCTCATTGCATTGTATTGTTTGAAGTTGCCACTTAAGCATTCACAATTTCCCAGATCACCTCTTGGATGAAAATCCATCCTATCATGGAAACTAGGTTTGTGGTAGCATAGTTGAACTCATGTAACCATAGTATATAGTTAACTATTAGATAGATCCGTTTCATTATTCAATTGTAATTTTATGTTGGATATCATCATAACACTCTTTCCCAATTCTACCTATCTTTGTACATACAATACCAATTGAGCTCATAAAGTTTAACGTTTCAAGTTGATGTGTCTTTATGCTCACAAGATTTAACGATCAAAAGAGAGCTTTTTGTTCAAAATTAGTTGATCTTACATATTTGCCTTTAGACTCTCTCAATCTTTAAACTTAAACTTGAACAATGCCATGCAGTTCATCATATGCCAATTCATTTCATTTGGAAATGTGATGGGGTCATCTTTTATTACATTATAGTAATGTTAGTTTGTGAAGAGTTTTTCATTTTACTTGATAAAGGAAATTTATTTTACTTCATTTTGACTAGTTTTTGAAGAAAATGAATTGTAAAAAAAACCGACGTTAGTTGTTTTCACAATAGTTTCAAATTTGAACATCTACAAGTACTATAGTAAGATGGTAGGCAAATAAGTACAATACGTTCTTTAGTATACCAAGTTAAATTATATGACCTTCTTAATATTTAAGTAAAGAATCATTGCTCTTCTGTGGTCAAGATCTCTTTCTAAGACATATATTTTCATAATCTATTTTAAGAAAATAATTTAATGTCCTCATTTGGAGACTAAAGTACTAATTGATTCTGATCATGCAAATCATTTTATATAAAATTAAGTCCAACTTGGTTGAATCCATGAGATAGAGATATCACATCCCATGTTTTTATTAGGATGTTTCAACTATCTTCTAAAAGCTATTATAAGTGTGCATCTATGTTAAACTCCATTGGATTCCTATCTCTTGTAAGACTACTATATTTCCAAAAATGTTTTCCATAGATCCTTTGAACATAGCTACTAAAAGAAGCACAGATACTTGATACTTTTAATATGATGGAGTAAGTTTAGCATTTCTTGAATTGAATTTCTACTACCGTGATTGGACACATCCTAAAAGTAGTAGATTTCATGGGAGAAAGGTTTGACAAATATGTGATACAAGATCAATACTCTTCATTTTGCTATATGTGTGAAAGAAAGGAAATTTTTTGATTACCACAAAATAAAAATGTCTTTTGAATTGATAAGTTTTATAATTACTAAGCTAGATAGACACAGAGGAAAGTTCCTATGAATAACTTCAAATGGAAGTTTCTTGTTTTAGAAAGAAGTTCCTTGTGAATCACAAAATGGTAGTTCTACATGTGAAGATACAAAATGGAAGCAATGTTTCTTTGAGATTCAAGACTTGACATAGAATTGGACTCAATTGGAGAAAGTTTATGGGATTTTGGTACTAAAGAACCAATGCCAAATTCTTGGATAAAAGGAAAGGAAATAAGATGCAAATTGTGAATGGTCTTAAGATTACTTCTTCATCCTGAGCAAAAGCTTCAGTCTTTTAAAAGATCCTTCAATTTAGAAAAATATGTCTAAGAAAAGAACATTGCTCTACATAAATAGAAGGCTTGATTAAAGAAAGCAAAGATAGTAGATGCTTGATTTATGAATACATTCTTTCATACAAATTATTTAAAACTTATACTTGTTATTATTTGTGTGTGACAACAATACTACCATAATCTATAACTATGTGTACAACATGACTATGTTAGAAAATCTATCAAGCTTGGTGTCATAATAGGGAATAACTGCTCAAGATGTATAGAACATTGGGAGCTAAAGCAGTAATTGTTGCTATCAAAAGTTTCGAATGAGCTAGATTACAATTGTGATAGCTTAACAACCAAATGCTTACTTCTTGAACATGCAATGACCTTAATGTAATAAGAACATAAGTTGATTAAAGAAACTATGCAATGACCTTAATCGATCAATCAAGATAATAATAAGATGTCTTGAAAAGAAGTCAATAAGAGAGAAATCTCAATCAATTAGTCAAGACAAGAATTAATGTTTTAAAAGATGACAATAAGAGAGATATCTTTGCAGAACAACTCTAGTACAAGAAAGAGAAAGGAAAGAATGGTCGGCAATTTTAGGAATGGCCTAGGAATCCCCTTTATAGGGGACAACCATTAAGTAGTTTTGCTTGAACTACAATCTTCTCTTGAATTACTTGGTTGGCAATATGTTGAACGTAGACAGAAATGAATCTAGGTGAGAAACTTAATATAGATATAGTTTCATTTCTTTGTAGGATATGAATTTTGGTTTCTTATTCACATAGATGCAACTTTTCTATTTAAATGAATATAGTACATCCAGTCTGCCTTTTTAGCTAACATAGAAACCACCAATGTATTTAACTTAAAACAAATTCTAATAGTATAAGGACACAAAATTTCAATGAAAAGAGTATTTGATCTTTTCTCTTGCACTATACCTAATGCAAGCACCACCAAACTGTGTTCTCAAAGAACATTAAAGCTGGGTGGTTAATCTTCCTTACAATGCTAAAACTCATGATTTCTCTTGATGCCGAAAGCAGCTCCAAATCCATTGTCTAAAAGCTTCTCTAAAATATAATTTAAACCCATTGTTCAAACCGAGAAGAGCCCATCTCCATATACTTGAAATCCTTATGATATTGAGAACAACAACCCCACCCCCGCTCCCCCCATACTTTAAATCTCAATTGATGTATTAAGATAATAATAAGAGGTCTTGAAAGGAAGTCAATTAGAGAAAAATCTCAATCAATTAGTAAAGACAAGCATAAATGTTTCGAAAGACGACAATAAGAGAGATATCTTTGCAGAACAACTCTAGTGCAAGAATGAGAAAGGAAAGAATGGATGGAAATTTTAGGAATGGCTTAGGAATCCCCTTTATAAGGGATGACCATCAAGTAGCTTTGCTTGAACTACAACCTTCTCTTGAATTACTAGGTTGGCAAGATGTTGAATGTAGACAAAAATGAATCCAAGTGAGAAGCCTAAAATAGATATAGTTTTATTTCTTTGTACGATATGAATTTTTGTTTCTTATTCACATAGATGTAAGTTTCTATTTAAATGAATCTAGTTTGCCTTTTTAACTAACATAGAACCCATCAATGTATTTAACTTAAAACAAATTCTAACAATATAAAGATATCAAATTTCAATGAAAAGAGTATTTGATCTTTCCCCTTCATTACACCTAATGCAAGCACCACCAAACTATGTTCTCAAGGAATGTTAAAGCTAGGTGGTTGATCTTCCTTACAATGCTAAAACTCATGATTTCTCATTATGCCAAAAGCAACCCCAAATTCATTGGCCAAAAACTTCTCTAAAATACAATTTAAACCCATTATTCAAACCAAGAAAAGCCCATCAACATATACTTGAAATCCCTATGATATTGAGAACAATACCCCCGCTCGAAATCTCAATCAATGAATCAAGATAATAATAAGAGGTCTTGAAAAGAAGTCAATAAGGGAGAAATCTCAATCAATTAGTCAATGCAAGAATAAATGTTTTGAAAGATGACAATAAGAGAGATATCTTTGCAGAACAACTCTAGTACAAGAAAGAGAAAGAAGAGAATGGATGGCATTTTTAGGAATGGCCTAGGCATGCCCTTTATAGGAAATGGCCATCAAGTAGTTTTGCTTGAACTGCAATCTTCTCTTGAATTACTTTGTTAGCAATATGTTGAACATAGACAGAAATGAATCCAGGTGAGAAGATTAATATAGATATAGTTTCATTTGTTTGTAGGATACGAATTTTGGTTTCTTATTCACATAGATGCAAGTTTTCTATTTAAATGAATCTAGTATGTCTAGTTTTCATTTTTAACTAACATAGAACCTAAAAATGTATTGAACTTAAAACAAATTCTAACAATATGAAGACACTAAATTTCAATGAAAAGAGTATTTGATCTTTCCTCTTGCACTACACCTAATGCAAGCACCCCCAAACTGAGTTCTCAAGGAATATTAAAGCTGGCTGGTTGATCTTCCTTACAATTCTAAAACTCATGATTTCTCATGATGTTGAAAGTAGCTCCAAATCCATTGGCCATAAGCTTTTCTAAAATACAATTGAAACCCATTGTTCAAACCAAGAAAAGCCCATCTCCATATACATGAAATCCCTATGATATTGAGAACAAAGCCCAAACCCCCCTACTTGGAATCTAAATCAATGTATCAATATAGTAATAAAGAGGTTTTGAAAAGAGTCAATAAGAGAGAAACCTCAATCAATCAGTTAAGACAAGAATAAATGTTTTTAAAGACAACAATAAGAGAGATATTTTTGCAGAACAACTATAGTACAAGAAAGAGAAAGGAGAGAATGGATGGCATTTTTAGCAATGGCCTAGGCATCCCCTTTATAGGGGAAGACGATCAAGTAGCTTTCCTTAAACTGCAATCTTCTCTTGAAGTACTTGGTTGGCAATATGTTGAACATAGATAGAAATGAATCTAGGTGAAAAGCTTAATGTAGATATAAATTCATTTCTTTGTAGGATATGAATTTTGGTTTCTTAATCATATAGATGCTAGTTTTCTATTTAAATGAAACTATCACATCTAGTTTTCCATTTTAGCTAACATAGAACCTACCAATGTATTTAACTTAAAACAAATTCTAACAATATAAAGACACCAAATTTCAATGAAAAGAGTATTTGATCTTTCGTCTTGCACTATACCTAATGCAAGAACCCCAAATCTATGTTCTCAAGGAACATTAAAGCTAGGTGGTTGATCTTCCTTACAATGATAAGCTCATGATTTTGCATGATGCCGAAAGCAGCCCCAAATCCATTGGCCAAAAGCTTCTTTAAAATACAATTTAAACCCATTGTTCAAACTAAGAAAAGCCCATCTCCATATACTTGAAATCCCTTTGTTATTGAGAACAACCCCCTCCCTGTGACGAATCGAGTTTTTCAACTCTATATATTTAAAACTTTTCGAAAGGTGGGGCCCCAATTTTATAAAAACCAAAACAACGAAAAACAATTTCAATCAAATTCATTTTTAGAAAAATCCTGAGGTCAACCATTGACGCAAAATAAGATTTTTTTTTTTTCAAAGCAAACATGTTTAAAATAGATTTACTATTCCAGGATCAGCCAGTCATCAGCCACATTCCCATAATAGTATAATCAAGTCCAATAACATATATACATACACAGTCCATGTGAAATTAGAACATACCTCTAAATAAGACTTCTTGATCACTATTCTTCTAACTCCTCATATGTTCTGTCTTTCTTTAATATCTGAGGCATTGCAACAATAATGCAATGCCTCAGCAAGTAATGCTTGGTAGGTACATAGACATTTAATGTATATCAATGGAACAAAATCGAATAATTGTATTGATACAATGAGTAAAGTAATTTTCTACAAGAATATAATTATTTTAAGCAATGCTAATAAAATCTCAAAACATCATATACGATAAAACATGCATCTCACAAATTTAAAACATGATATAATCTCACATAAATGAGCATTCAATAATAACAGGGTACCCTAAGGTACATGGGTCCCACGAGTGTCTCATACACTCGTATTACAGATCATGAGTACTCATATCAAACCTCTAAGTGTCGTCACACCCAGGCATACCATCACATCTCCATGCTCATCATGCAAGCACACAGAATAAGAGTATGGATCGTCATGCCGCAGTGGCAACCCTCCATGGGCCTCAACCACCGCCACTCCCCGTCGACACTATAACGGGAGACTTAGCGTCCGTCCTCTTGGAAAGGCCCAGACTGGTAGTGTGGACTATCCATGTTACCAACCCTTACCAAATGCCATCTATGGGCAGGTGTCTATCATATCAAAATCTCATCACATCACAAATCTTGGAGGGTGGGTGGCCGGCCCTCTCCCTCCTAGCATGACGCCCACCGGGTGAGAGCACCCGTCATAAAACATAAAAACACGAAAATCATATATATGATAAAACTCAAGAGTACTCGTAGCTCACAATCCCTAAGGCATGCCCCTCATCCCGGGGTTAGCCTCTAAAAGGACCAGCCACTAAGCCCCTATTTTTCTTTCTCATCCAAATCCATCCATTTTCATAATGTAATAAAGAAAAGAACTTAATATATGTGCATAATTAGATAATATAATGCTCATAAAATCATTTATCATAGGTTTACTCAATACATGATTGCAATTTATAATAATCATACCATAACTCTAAATCCCATAAAATCAACGGTTAAGAATAAATGCAATTTAAATCACAACCACTCATGATGTTACAATTATGCATGGTTTCAAAATTTTAAAATAAAACATTAATTGTCGTCACCTACCTCAATGTGAGATCACCCAACTCAAGCACATAATCTTCTTAGATTGTACGTTCAGATGTACTTGTCAGTACCACAATACTATTTCGTGTTATTTATTACATTATAATGGAATCTATGATGATCTAACCATTGGATCATCCTCTAAGATCTCTAATTATGATTTAGTTCTTAATTTAGTCTCATCTCATGTCCATCTATTCATTTTTGTAAGTATTTAGCGTTTATACCTTAATCTGATGGTCAGAACATCATCAGATCAATAATTTCCCAAGATTTGGTTCAAACCAATGGTCTAGATCAATTTTTAGCGTAGTCACACTAATATGCCTCTTAGAACCCTTATTTATTATCATACTTTATCTCATTGTTCAAGTCTTAAGGCTTGATCACCCTTTGATCAGTCGGTTCTAAGTCATTAATTAATATTTTATAATTTAACTAATCTAAAAGTAGTCAAATGAAGGTTTGAAGCTAAATCTAGGCCCGCGTAATCAATACGGTCGCAACGGATGTTTTCGCTCGTTATTTGGACCTTTGTAGCTCCCAAAATTAAGTTTTTTGTAAGAAGGCTTCATAAATTAATATATTAATTTATAAGGGTAGTTATGCGTGCACCGACTTACACGGGCGGTGCAGTTTGCACTGGCTTATACCAGCGCACTGCGCGTCCAGGAAGCTCGCGCGTTCAGGTCGTTTAGGACAACGCCCGTGAGCATCCCGCTTGCATGTGCGTTGCGCATGTGTGTGACGGAGTACTCGTATCGCGCGTCCATGTATGTAAGTCCCAGTGGGCGTCTTGGGTGCACTGTCCATCGAGGACGATGAACCTAAGCCGTCCACCTTGTTTTGGCTTGATCAGAGCCCTAGAAGCTCCAATTTTTTTTATCTGTTTTTACCGTTTCTAGGGTTTTTGGGTCCAAATATCACAATGAACAGCTTAGATTTCTCATTTGAGGTGTCTTTAACATGGGTCTAACTATGTGCCACGGTTTTGAATCCATAGGCCATCCAAATGGCCATTTTGATCCGATCTAGTCCAAATCTGTGAGGGGAAAGTTGAAAAACATCATAAAATGACGAGTTAAAATGTATAACTTACCTTATTAGAACCGGAGATGGGAGATCAAAGCCCTCTAGTGGGTGCAACCTTCAACTCGGTTTCATGGCATGCACAGGGAAAAATGACCGTTCTCCTCTGGTTGTGTGGCGTGGGAATGAAAAGGGAAACTTGTATTTTATAACCCAAGTCCCGATTTTCCCTAATGGAAGGTAGATCAGTGCCTTCCTCCATTAGAACTCTAATGGAAGTAGAAAAGGGGTGTCGTTATCAAAATGACTCTCTTTAATTAACGTCCTTAGCAATTTATCAATTTACCCTTACACTTAAAATGGTAATAACTCACTCATCCGAACTCCGTTTTTGATGTTCTTTATACCATTCAATTCCTATCGATGTGTACTTTTTTGTTTTTGAGTTTTTAAGACCAATTTCTATACATAAAATTCTTATTTTAATTTATTACTAATTTATTATTTAAAAATTTAGGATATTACACTCCCCCTACTTAAAATCTTAATCAATGAATCAAGATAATAATAAATGGTCTTGGTAAAAAGTTTATAAAAGAGAAATCTAAATTAAATAGTCAAGGCAAGAATAAATTTTTGAAATGCAAGCACCACCAAATTGTATTCTCAATGAACATTATAGCTGGGTGGTTTCATCTTCCTTACAATGCTAAACCTCGTGATTTAGCATGATGACGAAAGCAGCTCCAAATCCATTGGCCTAAAGCTTCTCTAAAATATAATTCCAACCCTTGGTTCAAACTAAGAAAAGCCCATCTCTATATACTTGAAATCCCTATGATATTTAGAACAACCCTCTCCCCCTACTTGAAATCTCAATTGATGAATCAAGATAATAATAATAAGATGTCTTGAGAAGAAGTCTATAAGAGAGAAATCTAAATTAGTTAGTTAAGGCAAGAATAAATGTTTTGAAAGCCGACAATAATAGAGATATCTTTGCAGAATAAGTCTAGTACAAGAAAGAGAAAGGAGAGAATGGGGGCAATTTTTAGGAATGTCTTAGGAATCCCCTTTATAGACGACTACCATCAAGTAGCTTTGCTTAAATTGCAATCTTCTCTTGAATTACTTGGTTGGCAATATGTTAAACATAGAATGAAATGAATCCAAGTGAGAAGCATATATATAGATATAGTTTCATTTCTTTTTAGGATACTAATTTTGGTTTCTTATCCACATAGATGCAAGTTTTCTATTTAAATGAATCTAGTACATCTAGTTTTCCTTTTTAGCTTAAAATAAATTCTAACATATAAAGGCACAAAATTTCATTGAAAAGAGGATTTGATCTTTCCTCTTGCACTACATCTAATGCAAGCACCACAACACTGTGTTCTCAAGAAACATTAAAGCCGGGTGGTTGATCTTCCTTACAATGCTAAAACTCATGATTCCAAAAGCAACTCCAAATCCATTGGCCAAAAGCTTCTCTAAAATACAATTTAAACCCATTGTTCAAACCAAGAAAGGCTCATCTCCATATACTTGAAACCTCTAAGAAATTGAGAGCAACCTCCCCTGCCCCTACTTTAAATCTCAATCGATGTATCAAGATAATAATAAGAGGTCTTAAAAAGAAGTCAATAAGAGAGAAATCTCCATCAATTAGTGAAGATAAGAATAAATATTTTGAAAGATGACAATAATAGAGATATCATTGCAGAACAACTCTAGTACAAGAAAGGAAAGAATGGATGGCAATTTTAGGAATGGCCTAGGAATCCCCTCTCTAGGGGATGGCCATCAAGTAGCTTTGCTTGAACTGTAATCTTCTCTTGAATTACTTGGTTGCCAAGATGTTGAATGTAAAACGAAATGAATCCTAGTGAGAAGTCTAATATATATAGTTTTATTTCTTTATACGATATGAATTTTTGTTTCTTATTCACATAAATGCAAGTTTTCTATTTAAACGAATCTAGTGGATCTATTTTGCCCTTTTAACTAACATAGAACCCTTCAATGTATTTAACTTAAAACAAATGAAAAGAGTATTGGATCTTTTCCCTTGCACTACACCTAATACAAGCACTACCAAATTGTGTTCTCAAGGAACATTAAAGCTAGGTGGTTGATCTTCCTTACAATTCTAAAACTCATGATTTCTCATGATGCCAAAAGCAACTCCAAATCCATTGGCCAAAAGCTTCTCTAAAATACAATTTAAACCCATTGTTCAAACCAAGAAAAGCATATCTCCATATACTTGAAATCCTTATGATATTGAGAACAACACCCACCCCCACCCCCCCACTTGAAATCTCAATTAATGAATCAAGATAATAATAAGAGGTCTTGAAAAGAAGTCAATAAGAGGGAAATCTATGTCACTTAGTCAAGGCAAGAATAAATGTTTTGAAATATTGTAATAAGAGAGCTATCTTTGCAGAACAACTATAGTAAAAGAAAGAGAAAGGAGAGAATGGATGGCACTTTTAGGAATGGCCTAGGCATCCCCTTTATAGGGAAAGGCCATGAAGTAGCTTTGCTTGAACATCAATCTTCTCTTGAATTACTTGGTTGGCAATATGTTCAACGTAGACATAAATGAATCCAGGTGAGAAGCTTAATATAAATATAGTTTCATTTCTTCGTAGGATATGAATTTTGATTTCTTTACCACATAGATGCAAGTTTTCTATTTAAATGAATCTAGTACATCTAGTTTGCCTTTTTAGCTAACATAGAAACCACCAATGTATTTAACTTAAAACAAATTCTAACAATATAAAGACAGCAAATTTCAATGAAAAGAGTATTTGATCTTTCCACTTGCACTACACCTAATGCAAGCACCCCCAAACTGTGTTATCAAGGAACATTAAAGCTGGGTGGGTTGATCTTCCTTACAATGCTAAAACTCATGATTTCTCTTGATGCTGAAAGCAACTCCAAATCCATTGGCCAAAAGCTTCTCTAAAATACAATTTAAACCCATTGCACAAACCAAGAAAAGCCCATCTCCATATACTTGAAATCCCTATGATATTGAGAACAATCCCCCCGCCCCTGCTCCCCCCATACTTGAAATCTCAATTGATGTATCAAGATAATAATAAGAGGTCTTGAAAAGAAGTCAATTAGAGAAAAATCTCAATCAATTAATCAAGACAAGAATAAATGTTTTGAAAGACGATAATAAGAGAGATATCTTTGCAGAACAACTTTAGTACAAGAAAGAGAAGGGAGAGAATAGATTACACTTTTAAGAATGGCCTTAGCATCCCCTTTATAGGGGATGTCTATCAAGTAGCTTTGCTTGAATTGCAATCTTTTCTTGAATTACTTAGTTGGTAATATGTTGAACGTAGACAAAAATGAATTCAAGTGAAAAGCTTAATATAGATATAGTTTCATTTCTTCATAGGATATAAATTTTGATTTCTTTATCACTTAGATGCAAGTTTTCTATTTAAATGAATCTTGTACGTCTAGTTTGCCTTTTTAGCTAACATAGAACCCACTAATGTATTTAACTTAAAACAAATTCTAACAATATAAAGACACCAAATTTCAATAAAAAGAGTATTTGATCTTTCCTCTTGCACTACACCAAATGCAAGCGCCACCAAACTGTGTTCTCAAGGAACATCAAAGCTGGGTGGTTGATCTTCCTTACAATGCTAAAACTCATGATTTCTCTTGATGCTGAAAGCAGCTCCAAATCCATTGGCCAAAAGCTTCTCTAAAATATAACTTAAACCCATTGTTCAAACCAAGAAAAGCCCATCTCCATATACTTGAAATCCCTATGATATTGAGAACAACCTCCCAACCCCCATACTTGAAATCTCAATCGATGTATCAAGATAATAATAAGAGGTCTTGAAAAGAAGTTAATTAGAGAAAAATCTCAATCAATTAGTCAAGTCAAGAATAAATGTTTTGAAAGGCGACAATAAGAGAGATATCTTTACATAACAACTCTAGTACAAGAAAAAGAAATGAGGGAATGGATGGCACTTTTAGGAGTGGCCTAGGCATCCCCTTTATAGTGGATGTCCATCAAGTAGCTTTGCTTGAACTGCAATCTTCTCTTGAATTACTTGGTTGGTAATATGTTGAACATAGATATAAATGAATCCAAGTGAGAAGCTTAATATAGATATAGTTTCATTTCTTCGTAGGATATGAATTTTGATTTCTTTATCACATATATGCAAGTTTTCTTTTTAAATGAATCTAGGCTGTCTAGTTTGCCTTTTTAGATAACATAGAATCCACCAATGTATTTAATTTAAAACAAATTCTAACAATATAAAGACAGCAAATTTTAATGAAAAGAGTATTTGTTCTTTCCTCCTTCACTACACCTAATGCAAGCACCACCAAACTATGTTCTCAAGGAACATCAAAGCTGGGTGGTTGATCTTCCTTACAATGCTAAAACTCATGATTTCTCATGATACCGAAAGCAGCTCTAAATCCATTGGCCAAAAACTTCTCTAAAATACAATTTAAACCCATTATTCAAACCAAGAAAAACCTATCTCCCCATACTTGAAATCCCTATGATATTGAGAAAACCCCCCCAAAATAAAGCTATTAGATGCAGCAAATTTCGATTGTGTTTTGGGCTTGTGTATGTGCATGAGGCCAGATTTTGATTTGGTTTTTACCGTCCCCCTTTGGCTAGCTGGTGGTACACGTAATTTGACATCAGAAAACATGAGCATGGAAACCGGGGATTTTTTCTGTACATAATTGAAACTTGGCTTTTCAGTTCTCTTAACATCAGAAAGGAAAAACAGATGTTGAGGAGTGTTATCGTACTAAAAGACGGAAAGAAGGTTGGTGAATGGATGAACTCTCTGGTTGCCGCTGAAGAAGAAATGGAACTGCATTTGAAATTGAAAGCATCGCTTGGGTCATCAACAATTGGAGACGACAGGGTCCCATCATAATCCAAAAACAAATCTATCTTCTTTCCTGTTGGAGTTGTTACATGGCAAATAGAGTTTGTGACGGGATCCAAAAATCAGTGGTGCAGGTCGAGCCTTGGCCATTATGCAAATCGCAAAAGCAGGCAACAAGCATGAGATGCTTTGTGGATCTTTCTCATGGGTCAATGTCACGTGAGACCGTCAATCCACACGTAGGCAGCAAATCATAAAAATCATAACGGCGGCAAGCGGGGTGTGCAATTTACTTGTAATTGTGAAAACTATATAAATTGAGGATTAATTCAAATTAACTAAAAGTCGGGGTATAAAAGGTTAAAACGAGATAAATGGAGTTTTTAAAACAATTTTTTCCTTTGCAAAATTCCTATTCTATACCGCGAAGCAATTGATCTCAACTAACGAGGACTTATGGCCGTACGCAAAGCCCTACCTCGGAGCGCCCGACTCGCCGGTCCGCGCTGGCAAGCTAAAGTACCCCAAGCCTTATCCCTGCCAGTCGTTTAAAAGCTATGTGCAGGTGCGCGCCTTCTGCCCTTTCTCTCTCCCAAAAAGCAAACGCTCAAGTACAAAGATACCAGCTTTCTGCAATCTTCTTCCTTAACCTCCTTTTACACAAGGAATGGCCCTCTTTCACTATTCTCTCTCTCATTTCTTCTAACCCTAAACCTAGAAGTAGTAGCAGAAGATGGGTTAAAACAGAGAAGAATTAGGGTTTCTCTGAGACTGTTCCTAAACTCAAAACTGGAACGTTTTCTTCTGAAATCTAGCTGATTTGCCTGGTCTCAGATAGCTCAAAAAATGTCGAAAAGGAAATTCGGCTTCGAAGGATTCGGCATAAACCGTCCTGCAACATACAATTTTGAGCGATCACAAGCTCCTCAAAGACTCTACGTTCCCCCTTCCTCACGCTCCGGTGGCTGCCATGACAATTACGAAGACGCCGATCTCGATAACATCGAGTATGACGACCGGGAAGCGGTGGCAAATAATCAATCCGAAGGAACAGGCGGAGATGAAGAAATTGATCCGCTCGATGCTTTCATGGCCGGAATTCATGAGGAAATGCGTTCTCCACCCCCTTCCAACACGAAAGAGAAGGAGGAAAAGTACAGGGAAGATGATCCGGTTGAAAGCTTCTTGAGGGCGAAAAAAGATGTTGGATTGACTCTGGCGTCCGAAGTTCTTCAGGCGGGATATGATTCGGATGAGGAGGTTTATGCTGCGGCGAAGGCAGTCGATGCGGGGTTGGTTGAGTATGATTCAGATGATAATCCGTTAATACTTGATAAGAAGAAGATTGAGCCGATTCCGGCATTGGATCATAGTAGCATTGAGTATGAGCCCTTCAATAAAGATTTCTACGAAGAAAATGCTTCTATTTCAGGTAATTGATTAAAAGGCTAGGTTTATTAAGTTTCAATAATTTTCCAAGTTTTAAGTCGGGTTGCAAGATTCTTTTGATGATTGAAGTTTTTGTGAGGAAGTCCAATGTTTTATGTTGCCGAATTCAACTGTAAAAAGTAATAATTATTCAAAAACAATGGCAGTTTGTAATCAAATTAAACATGAATTTGATGAATAATTCATAAAGTTCTCATGTAATATTTGCAAATCTCATTATAATCTGAAAGAAAAGAATTGAGCTCTCTCTGAATCATGTTTTTCTCCCAAACTTGGGTAAAAAATTTCTCAAGTTTTCCAAACATTTGCATTGTTGATTTATTCCTGATTGCTACGTAATGGTATGGTTATCCAATATAACTGCCAAATCTCCTAACTCATGCACGGAGAGTGAATAATGCTCATCAGCAAAATTTCTGTTGTCTGTGTAGTTCTATTAAATAAAATTCCATTTTCGGTAACTTTAAGGATGTTTGAGTGCTTGTGACTTTAACATCCATCTATTCGACATTTGTGCTTTTCCAGGAATGACTGAGCAGGATGTGGCTGAATATAGGAGGAGCCTAGCTATACGTGTTTCAGGTTTTGATGTACCCAGGCTAATTAAGGAGTTTGGAGATTGTGGATTTTCTCCTGCACTAATGAGTGCTATTACAAAACAAGGTTATACGAAGCCCACACCGATACAATGCCAAGCTTTACCCATTGTGTTATCTGGAAGAGATATTATTGGCATTGCAAAAACTGGTTCTGGAAAAACTGCTGCTTTTGTTCTTCCAATGATTGTTCATATCATGGACCAGCCCGAGCTTGACAAACAAGAGGGTCCAATTGGAGTGATCTGTGCTCCTACACGAGAGTTAGCACATCAGATATATTTGGACTGCAAGAAATTTTCAAAAGCCCATGGTCTTCATGTTGCTGCAGTCTATGGTGGGATGTCTAAACTAGAGCAGTTTAAAGAACTCAAGGGAGGTTGTGAGATAGTAATTGCTACACCTGGGAGACTGATTGACTTGCTAAAGATGAAAGCACTGACAATGTTGAGGGCAACGAACCTAGTTCTTGATGAGGCTGATAGAATGTTTGATCTTGGATTTGAGCCACAGATAAGATCCATTGTTGGCCAGATTAGACCAGACCGTCAGACTTTACTTTTCTCAGCAACCATGCCATACAAAGTAGAACAGTTGGCTAGACAAATTCTAGCTGATCCAGTAAGGGTTACGGTGGGTGAGGTTGGAATGGCAAATGAGGACATTACTCAAGTTGTTAATGTAATTCCTTCTGATGCTGAGAAGATGCCTTGGCTTCTTGAAAAGCTACCTGCAATGATTGATGATGGAGATGTTCTAGTGTTTGCTTCAAGAAAAGCTACAGTGGATGAGATTGAATCTCAGCTGATGCAGAAGGGATTCAAAGCCGCAGCCCTCCATGGTGACAAAGACCAGGCTTCTCGGATGGACATTTTACAGAAGTTCAAAGCAGGATCTTATCATGTTGTCATTGCTACAGATGTTGCTGCTCGTGGACTTGACATTAAATCCATAAAATCGGTTGTGAATTTTGATATTGCCAGAGATATGGACATGCACGTCCATCGTATTGGTAGAACAGGTCGTGCTGGAGATAAAGATGGCATTGCTTACACTCTTATCACACAGAAAGAAGCACGCTTTGCTGGTGAATTGGTTAACAGTTTGGTTGCTGCTGGGCAGAATGTCCCTCCTGATCTGATGGATCTTGCCATGAAGGTATATGTTTAATGCATCACTAACTACATGGAGTTCTCTCACTTTATATGCTTATTTATATGTAAGAGCATATAGGATGATCTACCTTCTCTTTCTTTCTCCTTTACACAATGTGGTTTATGTTTGCATGTCATAGATGGATCTGGTTTAGTGTTTTAAAGTGTTAAAGCTATTAAAGCTTTGATAATTTTATCATTCAAGGAAAAAATTGAAGTTTCTTTGGTATATATTTATGCTGCTGATGCTAATATTAGGTTCATAAAGGTAAAAAGATGTCATGAAAGATGTACCCTTGCTTTATCTTCATGTTTTGGTCTGAGCTGCTACCACTATCCTGAGTTCCAAAAACTTGTTGTTCCTGCTTTTCTGTTTCCCATGTCATCTTGTCCTTCTGTTTCAATTATTTGCAGTCTAATAATTCTCGATGGGATATCTCTTTACATGTGTGAAGCTTTGGTCAGATAAAGAAAATAAAAGAGTTCCAAATGATGACTGGGGTGTCACAATTGAAGCTAAATAGTCAGTTTTGTATTACTGGTGCTTCTATTATGATTGTTTATTAAATTGTTCTTTAAAATTTTTAGGATGGGAGGTTCATGGCCAAAAGAGATGCAAGAAAAGGATCAGGTATGTGCTTTTTCCGTAATAGCATGTTGCTTATAGGAGCTGATTGGTTTAATATGTTGCATCATTATGATTGTAAACCTGTCGTGCTTTGTATGAATGGCAAAACATTTTCAATCCATCCAGGTTGTCTACTTGTAGTATGACATAAAGTTCCTTCTGCAGGTGGTAGAAAAGGTGGAGGCAGAGGGAAAGGTGGCAGTAGTGCTGGGCGAGGTGTGCGTGGTGTGGACTATGGCCTCGGTATTGGTTACAATCCTGAATCATCAAACACACCTCAGGCTGTTCAGAGTCGATCAGCTACCATAAATGCACTAAGAACAGGAATGATGGCTCAGTTCAAAAGCAATTTTGTAGCCGCAACATCAGATACTCAAAATGAGGGCAGAAACAATACTAAAAATGAGGGCAAAAACAACTCCACTACGTTTGCACCTAAGAGACCAGTTTTAGCTGGTTTTGTATCTGGTGGTTCTATAGGTGGAGAGATACATAAAGCACAGACAACTAGTTCGTTCAGTTCTAGTTCTATGAGTGGGGTAAACGTGGGTAACAACTCAATTGAAAATGGAAATCAGAGAAGGTCTGAAAGGTACCCCATCAAGTTGATCTCTGAATTATTTTGCAAGTGTCATTTGCTTTTTTTAGCAGTTAATTTCATCCCTCTTTTCCATCTGCACGCTCCTTGATTATAACTTGCATCAAATCACCTGTTCAATGCAGCAAATGTTCCCTTTTCTCCAGAATTGTTTGACTTAGTATAATATTTTTCCTTGGTTGCAGTTCTAATGATAGGCCCCGAGAAAGACGGTGTCCCTCTGGGTGGGATCATTAGTCAGCTCATGGTTAGCTCTCCTGCATTGAGAATGAGTAGGCTTGTCCATCATGTTTTTGCTCTCTCTGATGCTTGTATGTACTCAGAAAGGTAAACACTGATCTTCTTGTTGACTTCATTCACAGTTTTGATATGTACTGTGTCTTAACATGCTTATTACTGCTACCTATTGTTGGACGTCTCCAAGCTATATATCCTCGCTTTACTCTGGTCATTGAATCAATTATAACTTTGATGAATAACTAATTGATTTCTTTTCTTTCAGTCATTCTTTTCCCCTCCCTAGGTAATCAGTAATCACTGTTCCATTATGGATTCAAACACTGGTGCTTCTTCTGGAATGGGTCAGTTGCTCTTGCAACCAACCTTTGCCATTTTGTGGACTATGAAACAGTCTTTGTGCTATGTCTGGTTTGTGGAACTTGTCTATAATTGTTCTTCTGATGGTGAAATTTTGAAAACCAATTCAATAAATATTAAGTTTTAGGCTGAATAGGTCCCAAACAGACAATACTTTGGTGGGATGTTTAGTTGTACCTATGCCAGTGGGCTTGGCCAACTGTGGGACATCTGATCATGGTATCCTCTGACTAAATGCCTATTAACTGTGTATTAGGAGACACTGCTATATTCATTTTTTCATCTTATAGATTATGTGTTAGCCATGGGTATTCTCAATTAGATTCACAGTCCTTCGGATTCAACATCTGTCCTAAGTTGGAAATGAAGGCAACTAATGACATCTAACCACTGCAAGACATTATAGCTGTGTGTTTGATTTCTTCTTATTGTTTATATAGAAGCTCAATACATTACTTGTACTGAAGTAATGCAATCCTTCAATTAACATTGATAATATTGATGGTGATGCTCTATGTTGGATTAAACTTCTTCCTCTGATTGTCAATGGATCCTTGACTATCTGGAGCATTCTGTAAATCAGAAACACATTGGAAGGAGGCCTTCCTTTGTTGCACTTAAGAGCTATTACAAATTTTTGCTGGCTAAGGTAATGATTAGGCATGTCATAAGTCAATTTGAATACATACACCCTGGTGGGAAAGATCCCTTACATCTGATAATTTAATCATGAATATCTATTTCTGCTGTTGCTGTTCCCATTTCTGAGTAACCGCACTTGTCACGAGAATATATCTACGGGTGTCAAGAGGCTTTGTTTTTAGCTGTCAGATCAAATAAACTATTTTCTTTAATTATTGACCTAAGTTTGAAACTGTTGCCATGCTGTCAATATTAAGTTGTGGAGTTATTATTCTATCATGTTTTGAAGCAATAAATGTAAATGTACAATTATATTTTTAACGGTGACTGACTTGAGTGCAAATTTGTGGTGCTGGACAAAGCAATTTGTAACTTGGATAGGTGTTTGAGCTGATGGCAGAAGTTCTTTTAAAAAAAAAAAATTGCATATTGACTCCTATTGAAGGGGAGCCTTGGCGCAACAGTGAAGTTGTCATCGTCTGACTGCTTGGTCATGGGTTTAAGGCGTGGAAACAGCCTCTTGCAAAGATGCAAGGTAAGGCTGCGTACTATACACCCTTGTGGTCCGCCCCTTCCTCCGACCCCGCATAGGCGGGAGCTTTGTGCACCAGGCCTGCCCTTTTTATATTGACTCCTATTGCTTGATAGTTAGTCAAAGCTCATACGGATGCTAGCACATTATGAAGCAGTTACCAATCATCTAGTAGCTTGTTCCAGTGCTGTATCTGTAGAGTGCCTGATGCATCAATTCAGGAAGCCTTGAAATCGGCCATGAATTTTAACACAGCTAGAAGTTTCTCTGCATTCGTGGTGTCTTTCTTGATAGAATTTGAACTTCACAACTATAACTACTCTCCTACTGCTGTTGTGACTGGAGTTGGCTTTCTTATGCAGTTTCTAGGGTCATATCTTGCTTTGGTGCAATGCACAAGTCAGGAAATCTGGTATCGAATAAAATTTTCTAGCTATTGTTATCTAGTATTTACTTGTCTTTGCTTCTGATACCATAGCCCCCTGGCAACTTAATTATGGTCATGAGGCCTTCCAACTTGATTATTGGGTCATTAGAAGTTTGCTTCGGAATAACCTCTTTGATCAATTGCATGGTCATCAATTTCATACCGGTTTAGTAATTTTTCCAAATTCTTGGTTTTGGTCAGTGAAACTGATAAAAAATACAAAAGATTCAGTACCAACTGAAATTTCATAGGTCTCAACCAGTTTTGCTGATATCATATCTCATACATTCTGGTCAAAATCGAGATTGTTGTGGGTTATAAAAATATTACTTTGTTCTGAAAAGTCTTAAACTAGACCTTGATTAATAGGTTCTTTACAGTGGGGTTTAGAGGGCTTTATGGTAAATTCCCTTCTCTCCGTCAAACACTTCGTTTTCTAGATGTTGTTGAGCTACAAAACCCTAAAACCCAATGTGCCTACGAAGAAGACGACCTAGATATCCAAAAAAACGTTTGTCATTTTCTTTGAGATTCTTCTTCTTGTTTGCTGTTGACATTTCGTCAGTGATGTCATCATTGCAGAAAAGGTGGGAGAGGGTTTGGTCTTTTCTGTTTTGATTTTTCTTTTAAATTAGGTATACCTAGCTTTTAAAGAAAAGACCTAGATCTTTTGTCCTTTGTTTTTTTGAAACTAAACCCACTTGTTTTTATATTACCAGAGCCCTCTTGTTTCTATACTAACGGCTCTTGTTTTTTTATATTAACGGCCATTTGCATATGCTTGTCAAAAAATTCAAGAAAAATTTAGAAATTTCTGCAAAATTTTAATTTTAAATAATTCTATTAAAAGAAAATTTTTGATTTTTTGTCTCAGACCAAAACTGAGACCGGAATGAAATTGATACTTTGATCGATTGTCTTTCTGTTTTTGTTGTAGTGCGTGGGTGTGGTGGTGGTGGTTACTGCTGGTCTTGTACCTTCTAGGCATGGTTTACCTTTTCCATTTCCAAATTGTCTGGTATTATTGCTACAGGAAATGTGATAAAGCTTGGTTGGAGTTTTGCACTGGAGCCTGGACCCATCCAAATGGTCCATAAGTTTAAATTACAGCAAGATGAAGTTTTGCAATGCGACGAGTTCAGAGCCATGTTTTGAATTTCATGATGAACTCATTCAATTTTGTACAGTTAATAGTGTCAACTCAGTTAAGTTGCAAACAGCTTACCATTGTAAATTTATTCTGTTTAGTACGTTGCTATTAGAATTAGCCTTTTGCGTTGAGATGGAAATTTGTGATTAATTTGTGATCCTAATCTCTTCTAAGAAGCACATTGTATTTGCATTTAACCTCTGTGGAGTTCATTTGTAGCAATGATAACCTACATGGCATTTTAGTCGGTCAGCAGCAGTGTAATAATGCAGTATTTCTTGTTAAAAGGAGATTTACTTGAGTAGCTAGTCTCAGAATTCCCTTAAGGCTGCACTCACTACAAAACACAGGTCCGTCCTGTGTCATTTCATGGGTCTGATGTGATTAACAGGAGCTGGTTGAATTTTAAATCATGGGAGCCACTTCTTGTTCTGGTTGCTTATTTGCGCACAAAGACGGACATAAATGATTGTCTACTCGTATGCATGTTTTCAAGTATACCAAATTGCAATGTGTATTCTTATTAATTGTGTACATACCCTTCTACAGAAGATTCCATAGCATTACACATATTTTCCTTCGGAAATTGTTAAGAGAACATGCAGGGTCCTGCCCTTAGTTGTCAATTCTGATTTAGTAACTGTGGGACGTTCTGTTTCCTCTACTGAAATTGGAAGATGAACTGTAACGTAGAACTTTACTGGAAAATCTGGGTATTGCGAGCTCATGCGCTTCATTTGTTGCAGCCTGTTATAGTTCAGTCTCTCTAGTTATTTCTTCGACATTTTTACCATGTTTCATATAGAGTAAAATTTAGATGCCCACAAGGGACCCAAGAATTGAAAAATGCCTCACCTGGGAGACATGTACGTTTTGCTTTACACGAATAAAGTTCGCAGCCTTTCAAGAAAAACTGATTTCGTTCCTTGAACATTAGAACTACACCAAACAGAACGTCTCCCGTAGCAGAATCATAAAAGGAATCTTCAGCGAATAAGGAAAAAGATTATAAAGAGTCTTGGAAACGATCTAGAGGCGATTAAAAGCTTAATACTGATGAATGTTGGACTTGTACGCCCATGAGCAGCCTGCGATCTACGAGGGAAGACCCCTGCGACACTGAGTAGCGAACAAGTCGAAAGAGACCAATCTCGGTTATGCACAACTCCTGCAACCAAAGTGATAGAGGAATGGTGGACAGGTAATCATTTCTTCATGAGTTAGCCCGAGTCAGTAACAATTGGTTGAGCTCCCATCAGCTGAGGAAGCTCTTTTGGCAAAATGCCAGCATCCTTGTTGGCTTCTTCTAGGAATTTGTTGGAAGGTAACTTGCATTTCTTCAGTCCAGTTGAAAATCTGCTCAAATCTGTCATCATATTTCCCAGGAGGTTCCTTAATCCAAGCAATGACATTACTAGTCTCCTTACACTGTAAGGGGTACCATCGTGTTCTTACTCCAAATTCTCAGGCACTATAGAATATCGCTTCCACTTCTGCCTTTGTGGAATCTGTCACACTCGTAAATCCTACTGTTTCATAGTGTAAATCTCCCATGATTTCTAAGAAGGGGGCCAAATTCAGAACTCGGGTCACTCATCAGAGTTGGTTTTGAAAGAAAGCACAGAAGAGGGTAACTGAGTAAATGGTTTAGGACTTCCTTTGAGAGGAGATGAATCGGCAATGGATAACAAATTACGCCGTAGTTTGACGGAGTAATCTTGACACACGGTATGAGCCTTAGCCTAGGAGATGGCTCGCACTTTAATCTCCCAGCACAAATAGAACGGAGCCTTTCGTTTTTTTGTGGGGGGGGGGGGGGGTGAGGGAGTAATCTGGAGATATGATATGAGCCACATGTCACGGACTTAAAAGTTGCTAGGCCCATGACCAATGCCCACATGCTTTGAGAAAGCATGTTTAGCTCATAGACTTGCCCAAAGAGCTAGGCCTATTGTAGAAGATCCATGGAACAAGGCCTGATTCTAGAAGGTCTGGTTTCTGAAAGTATTTATGTACATATTTGGGATCTAGAATATGGTAGAAACTTAGATATTTTGTAGGAGGGTTCTAGAACGTGATATGGACTGTTAGTGTAATGACACATGTAATGATCCTAGCTATCCATTGAGGAGGTGGATGGAGGTGAGCAACTATAAATAGGGTATAGCTCCTCATTTGTAACCAACTCAGTTGTAGATTATTGGAGACTACCCAAGTGAGGAATAATAGGTTCTCTTTGAGTAAGTCTCTTTCTTAGTTCTCTCATTGCTCTTGGGGGTGAGTGAGCATAGCCCTGGTAAGTGAGAGTGGGGAGTTGAAGGTTGACTTATTCTTTGCAAAGGAGTTACGTACAAGTGTTGTACGGGTTTAGCAAAGGAAATTGCAACTCTGTGACAAGTTGTTATCAGAGCCAGGATAGGCAGAGTTGTCATCATAGCTGTTTGAGTTGGGAGTTGCTTGTGAGGATCGTAAGAACTGCGTGTTAGCATCATGACAAGTGAGTCAGGAGTGACGAACATGCCTGTGGAGGTTCAACAAAAGTCTAGGAAGGAGAAGTCTAGAGAGTCATCACGGGTGATAGCTTTGGATGCTCTCCTTACTACGTTAGAAGCACGATTTAGTAAGGTGGAACAAACTCTAATTGTTTGGAGAAGTCTTGTGCCTTTATGGATAGCTTGCATAGTTTTAAGGCCAACATGCAAAGTATACTCAAGGTGCCAAGACTACTAAGAGGGTGGAGTGCATGTTTGACCGCCTTGAGATTATAGAAGGTGAGATAGCTAGGCTACACGAGGAGGTAGTCGGTCTAGATGATGTAAAATTTGATTGGCCCTATTGGAGAAGCCCGCAGCTAGTGAGGGAGGAACTAGGTCAAAGGAGTTTGCTCCTAAAGTCAAGATCCTATAACCTAACAACTAAAAGGGAACTCGCGATACCAAGGACTTGGAAAATTTCCTATGGCAGATGGAGTAGTAATTTAAAGCTGCTAAGATCTCTGAGAAGCCCATGAAGGTTCATATGGCATAATGTATATTATTGATGATGTAATACTATGGTGGACATGGAGGAATGGTAACGAAACTGATGGTTGTTGTACTCATAGCCACTCAGAAAAGAAACTTAGGGGTCATAAGGAGGAAAGTGAGGAGGGCCATTATGACTCGAAAGGGCGAGGCTGAGCATAGAGCAACTAGGCTGGACGCAGAGCAACTAGGAAATATTGATAGAATGCTTGTATAAAAGGAAAGAACTGGAAGTTTAAGAGGAGAAAAAAAGGAGATAAGGTTTAAACCCTTTTATATATCTGAAAGTTAATTATCAAGAATGCCTCTTTTTTTAATCATCATCATCAACATGAAAACCTTATCCCGATAAGGAGTCAGTTTCACAAATCTTGTTCCTTCATTCCACTCTATCAAGTGTCATGGCTTCATTTAGTTTAAAATTGTTTAATTCTTTTCTCACCACTTCTATCCATGTCCTTTTGGGCCTTCTCCTTGCCATTTTATAGCCTTCGACTTGGATTGACTCACTCTCTCTAACTGGTGCTGTTTTTGACCTTTGTTGGATATGTCCAAACCATATAAGTCTACCCTCTCTCATATTGTTACCTATTGGTGCTACTCCGAAGTTTCCTCTAATGTTTTTATTTTTATTTTTATCATTTCTTGTCTTGCCACACATGCATCTCATCATCCTCATTTCAGTTATGATCATCCTTTGTACATGTTGTTCCTTAACTACCCAACACTCTGATCCATAGAGAATGGTCAACCTTTATAGCAATCTTATAGAAATTTTCTTTCAGTTTGAATGGCACCCGTTGATCACACAAAACTCCAAAGGCACATCTAACATCCCCCTCAATCTCTCTGCTCTCATGAATTATCAATCCCAATTACCAAAAGTGGTCTTTTTGGGGGACTTCTTAGTCATCATTCTTTATCGGTGCTTAAATCCTACTCTTCTCCTTGCTATAATTTCATCCCATATGCTCTGTCTTAGTTCACCTATTTTTAAATCCTTTAGACTCTATAGTTTCTCTCTACAACTCTAATTTTTTGTTTATATTCTCCTTTGTCTTATCAATCAAAACTATGAAATTTGCAAATAACATACATCATGGAATCTCTTCATGTAATGGTTTTGTTAATTCATCCATAGCCAATGTGAAAAGGTATGGGCTCAATGTCCATCCTTGGTGCAATCCTACAGTGATTGGAAAATCATCAGTCTCTCTGCTAATGGCCCTAACATTTGTTTTCACTCCCTCATCCATGTCCTTAATTATGTGTATATACCCTTGTGAAACCTCTTTCTCACTTAACACCTGACATATTAACTCTATACGAATCCTAGTAAAAGATTTTTCTAAGTCAATAAAGGCCACGTGGGAGTCCTTTCTGTCCCTATATTTCTCTATCAATTGTCTAAGTAGGAGAATAGCTTCCATGATAGACCTCCTATGCATGAACACAAACTAGTTTTCCTATACACTCATCTCTTGTCGTAGGCTCTTCTCAATCACTCGTTCCTGGTATAGCTCACAAGTTTTACATAAATATTTAATAATGCATTAGCATTTTTTGGTGTAAAAGATAGTTCAGATCATGGGTTGATCCATAGGTTGTCCTAGCTACTCCACTTTCCTTGATGATCCACATAGGTTGCAGTCTTTTGCTCCACTATGGGTGTGGGTTAGTAACTCCCTACTCTACTCCAAGTAGGTATGAATCAGGGCAGAGCTTGAGTTTGACTCATTCCATGGTGAGAGATCCTTCATGTGCCATTACCTTGGGAGCAAATTATCTACCTTTCTTAGTTTGCTTACCTATTTCCACACAAGATTGTGTGCCAGTTTTCTATTCACTATTATATGCATTTCCTATGTTGTTGACTATGAACCATCAATTATGACATGGGCTGTCTAACTCACTAAACAAGATGGAATATAGAATCTTACTAATTCTCAATTTTCAAGGCCCATATGAGTAAATGGACAATGGTTTCAAGTTCTTAGCTACTTCTTTACATAACACTTTGAAGGCTTTTTAGTTCTTTTACTTTGTTGTACAATGTTTTAGAGTTATTCTACAATTTTGAATGTTCTAGAACCCTTTGGCTATATATTATATTTTTGTAAGGGAATATGTTCAAACAACCCTTGAAGTGCTATTCTTTTAGAGATCGACTCCTACTTATGTTTCATCAATAGTGATACCAAAACTACCACCTCTTCCATGCAAAACTTTTGTTAAGATTCCACCTAATTTTATTGAGGGATGATAAGTTTTGAAGGATAGAGGGTGAAAGACAGTATTGACTTTCCCCCCACTAGAGCGACATCAGTGCCCTTCTTCCCCTAACAATGGACGAGAAATAGAGGATAAATTGAACTATAGTACCAAATTGTAGCATATAAATAAGGGCAACAAAATAAAAGATAAAGAAAATAGTAAATAGGGTAAAGAAGGCTAGCTCTTAAGTTAGAGAAGAAAAGAAATCTTTGTGTAGACTAAACTATATTTTATTACATTTGTTGATATCTGTTCAATTACAATACTGCCCTGCTTGTAGTTGAATCCACCTCTAATTATAGTACATGAGTTTGTTAATGTTTTTAACAACTTTTCCCAGTAGAAGTAACTAATTAACAATACTTCTAACTATCTAGCTAACAGTATACTAATTGAAAGTGTAACTAGTAGTTGGTAACAATAGTTAGCTAGCTAACTAGCTTCCTTAACTGTGAATTTCAATATAATGCTACTCCTAAGAATATAAGCTCCTAGGTTGTTTAAAATAATACTTTGATCTTGTTGAATCTTATCATTTTTTGCCTCTTCTAAAGCAACCTTGTTCTTAAGGTTTATGTTTGGAAATTCCTCCTGAAGAATTGTGAGATCCTCCCAAGAACTATCTTCAATTGGTATGCCATGGCATTAGACAAGAAATTGAGTTTTTAACTAGCCCTTCTCTTCAACTTGTTTGCTTCTCAATACAACTAAAGGGTAGATGGTAGGAACATTGTTTGGATCTTGATTGTCTATCCAAAATTTGACTTAAAAATTTCTTGAGTAGTGATACATGAAAAATAAGGTGGATTTGGCATGATTAATAGTCTGAGCTTATAAGCTACTGGTTCAATCTTTTCAAGACTTGGTAGAGACCAAAACATGTCATACTAAGCTTGAAGTTGAGTTTAGTAGCCAACAATTGTTGTTTGTATGGATATAACTTGACTAACACAATCCCTTGCTTGGAAGTGTAACTCCATTCTATGACCCTGTGCTTGTTTCTTCATTGCCTTTTGTTCTTTCACTAAATTCTCCTTTAGTTGAAGAAGTAAGCAATCTCTTGTATATAATTCGTGTTCTACTGCTTAATTAATGTAGGCCTATTATAAAACTTATAATAGTAGGAGGTGAATTGCTAAAAATGGGATGATAAGGAATTATGCAAGTTGAAGTGTGGAAGGAGGAATTGTACCATAGCTTGGCCTAAGACAATAAGCTGAGGCAAACCTTAGGAGTACATGTACAAAGAACCTCGAGTACTACTAAAGACGCTTATTCAACACTTCAAATTGGCCATTAGTTTGTGAGTGGTAAGTAGTACTATACTTGTTGTCATATCCCAAAATTCTGTATTATTTTTATAATCAATAAATTCCATAGTTTATCTAAAATACATAAATTGAATTTTTATAAACCAAATAATTTGACAATGAGACCTCTACAATAGATAGACTTCAAACAGAGCTATCCAATGACACTGAGATGGTTAAAATCCGATGGTAGAGATTTAAGTAATGACAAAAATAAGATTTTATGTTGATAATGACATTCCTTTCTAAATTGGTATCCAAAAATGTTCAAAGAGTGGACCCAACTTTCTGCCATGACTAGGTAGCCAAGTCAACTAAGAAAATTCCAAATATGTTGAAACGTATAGGAGATGTTTTTTTTTTTGACATGGTGGAAGATGTTTTAGCTAGTATGAAATATTAAGAAAATCAGAAAGTGGATGGAACTAGGAATATATTCAAAGTAGGAGGATTTAGAAAATATTAACTTAAGAAGCAAAGAGCATAAGATATCTAGGATAAGAATAAATTAGAAAGAGAGCTCAATCAATGAAGAAACATACCAAGATGCCTATACATGTGGCATGTCTTGGGCTAGAAAAGAAACATAGGAAGAGAGAGAGAGAGAGAGAGAGAGAGAGAGAGAGAGAGAGAGAGAGAGAGAGAGAGAGAGAGAGAGAGAGAGAGAGACCTCTCCCTTGTAGCCTAAAGACGTGATATGTGATAGGAAAAAAGTGTAGAAGAGAGCTAAGAAAAGCTTAGGGAAAACAAAAATAGATCTGTCATGTGATTGTTGTTCTTGGGAAGAAAGTGTAGAGGAGAACTAGGAAAAGCTTAGGCTTGAATGATCTTATTCCGACTTGATTGTTGCTCTTGTATATTATGCATCTATTAAATTATAAACAATAATGTAATACAACCTCCTATGGTTCCTAGAGCATTGACATTTTCATATTTTAATATGGTTGTTGTTGTGACTCAAAGCATATGGTTTTCTCTTATGTATTATGTGCATAAACCTACAGAGGATTTTTTTATTTGATTTTGGTAATGAACAGATGATAGAGGTCTTTTTTTTTTTTTTTTGGATTAAATGTGCATATTGACCTTAAATATGGAAAGTCATTTTATGCTATGCAACCCACGATTTTGATTATGAGATCGATGCTATTACACTAAGATTTTTAACATCTTGAACTATAGAGGCATGACATTCTAAGCATGTGATTGATGTGATTTTAAGCATGGTGTTTCCTCTTTAGAAGATAACTTTTGATCTAAACTAAACATTGATGAACTTTTCATCCTATATTCTATCAGAAACTAATGTGTGCAGACTAATTTGTATGCAATTTCCTAATGAGAAAGGTAGTATTTTACATTTCAAATGTGCACATTTTGAATGGTTTATAGCATGAAAACTATGTTTTTATAAAGAGTGATTTTGGATTATATACTTATGAAAAATATGTTTTAGTACATAATGAATTTCTAAGTTTTCAATGCATTTTGACACTTAAAAATATTCATGAAAATTGTTGTTTATAATGACATCTATATAAAACAAGTCAATCCAAAAGAATGATTAATTGGGCTGCTTTAAATGCTAAAGATGTCCATGAAGATGGATAATTTTTTATGTTCTCAAGAGTGGAGGAAAAACACGGTTTTGGCAGCAAAGGTGCTTACCTAGAAAAGTGATTTCTTTTAGCAAGTTAAATATACTTGTAAAACACGGTTTTGGAATATCTAATGGAGTATTTCACAAATGTGTTTTTGGAAAGTTGAATATGCCTGTTAATATTGCAAGATTTTGTTTATTGAAAACAACACTAAATATGTCAGTTTTGGTATAAAATGATACTTAAAAATTTATATTCTAGAGTGAGTCTTAAGCATGATGCATTAATTCAGAATTTCCAACTTGGAAGAAACTATCATATGTTATATGTTTTATGGGTTTTCGAGATGAGATATTTAATGAGTAGTAGTGCGGAGGATATATGTTTTATATAGGTTAATATTCCTAGTGGGAACTATGCTAGAAGATTTAAACAAGTTGCCCCCCCTGGTTTGCAACCATTAAAAGTGGTAGTAACCATGCCCAAAGAGGCATTGGTTTCTGTTGATTATTGTGGCATGAACAATTAATGAAGGTAATCATGGCACTCTTTGGAGACATATCTATATAGCTTTATGAGGATACAGTGGTAGTCCCACTCGTATACAGGAGGACATGTAATTCAATTGAACTATTCACGAGCATAGTGAAGTCCCATGAAATTTTTATTTTGGCTCCTGGGGAGTTATATTGATGGTTTTGAGATAGAACCTAAGGTGGTTGCTAGATAAGTACTCATGACTAGTTGAGAAATGTAATTGTCAAGGTGCCAAAGTGCATGAAATATTTTGTCGCCTTGAGAATGTAGTGTTACGGTTTGATTGAATTGCTACTTTAAGATTTTGATAATCTTAATTTAGTTGAATTATTAAGTATGACTATTCTTTTATATGAATTGAGATATATAAATGCAAATGAATGCTTGTGGCACGTAGCTTGGTATGACTAAAGCAATTCAGTCGTGTGATTTCATTATATCAGAAAATATATTTCCAAATCAAGTGTGTGTTGGATGCTGATGTTTTCTTATTCCGTAGTCTTAGATTTATCTCTTGGGTATATTCATATACTCAACCCACAATAACAATGTAGATCATTGTTGAAAAGTGAGGAGCTAGGAGGAGAAGATCTCATCACTTTACTTAGCATAAGAAAATGAGGAGTTGCTTAGTTTAGAATTATTTCTTGATTTCTTAGTTGACTGTCATGTAATAATGCACAAGATGCTAAACTTTATTCATTTGATGATTACATTAGTAATCTGGGTTGTGACTTATATTTCTTGGAAACTTTATTATTGAAATGTGGTAGAACTTGAATGGGCTTAAACGTGAGTCTGCTTATGCAAATATGCTTGTATTTTGAAAGAAAAACACTTGGGATATTTGAAAATGGTTTTCAAGAAAAATGAATCTTCGAGTGTTTTGTATTATAAATTAGATTTTAAGATAGGGACCAATTTGGCCTTTCAAAAAGAATTTGTAAAGAAAATCATGATTTAGTAACCTAGGTTGTTACACTTGAGCCGAGTGCCATGAGTTTAAGCATCTTCTTTCAAAATTTCTAAAGGAAAATACTATCTCTATAACAAATAATTGATCTAGGATAGCCATGATGTATGACTACCATATCAATGAAAAACTTGGCCACTGAAGTAGTATTATAGTTGGTTTGTAAAGCTCTAAAATGGGTAGCTTTTGTCAGTCTACTAACCATTATTAAGATTACTGTGTGGCCCTAAGAACTAGGTAAGCTTATGATGAAATCCATAGTGACATCTTACCAAATTTGCTCTAGAATGGGAAGATTTGTAATAGACTACAAGTTTTTAGCTATATTAGATTTCACTCACTGATAGCCCAAATAGTTGGTAATCAAAGGGCAATAGGAAGTAGGTGTAATTCTTTTCAAGGTCTTCAATGCTGTTGCATGTCATGAAATTCCTACATTATTTATGTCTTAGAGGAGAATGTGATGAAATTCTTAGTCTAGATTTGCAATGCAATAACCCACCTTTGGTGTTAGATTGCCATATGTAATTGTGCCTTCACTAAGCTGTTTGTGCAACTGTAATAACTCCTTATTGGATGAGCTTTCAGATCTGAAGTCTTCCACTATAATGAATGTGATAGTAGAAAGAGCAAGTGGACTTCCTTTTGATGAGGCTTCCCTCCTAATGGTATCATGATCATCTGTTTCTTGAAAATGACTCTTGGATAAGGCACATGTTGCATTATTGTGTTTGCCAAGTCTATACACAATAGTGTAGTCATATTGTAGTCGTTTACTCAAATAATGTTGTTGTTTAGGCGTTCTATAGTCAATTTTGATTAAGAACTTCCTTCTTAGCAAATAATGTCTTCATTTCATGATGCTTGAATGATTGCATGAAATGCTCTTACATATGCTAAGACATTGCTCATTCTAATAGATAGTTTCTTGCTAAAGTAAGCAATGGGATGGTCATGTTGATTAAGAATAGCTCCCACTCTAGAACTAGATGCATCAGTCTCATCTACAAATTAAAGTTGAGAAGTGATGTTAACATAGGAGTCTTTGTCATGACTCATGACCTTTTTCAACTTCTAAAATTAAGTTTAAGTCTCTTTTGAACATTGCGGTGCATATTTCTTGAGAAGATTGGTGAGGGGAGCAGCAATCATAACATACAGCTTGATAAACTCCCTATATAATAACTTGTTAGTCCTAAAAAATTGCTCAATTGTTTGAAGTTCTTAGGTATGGACCATTCATTAATAGCTTATATCTTATTTCTATCAAGTCTCACGCCATTTGCAGCCATTATTTGACCAAGATGCTCCACAAAATCTTAGCAAAATGGGATTTACTCAACTTGGGAAGAAACTAATTAAATTTTAAACATTAGAAAACCAACCTTAAGTGTGCTTTGTAGCACTGTAAACTAGTATATCATCAACAAATACAACTACATGCTTTCTAAGGAATGGCTTGACTAAGTTGTTCATAGCAAATTGAAAAGTTGATGGTGCATTATTTAGACCAAAGGGCACTACCAGGAATTCAAAGTGGCCTTGATGTGCTCTAAATGCTATATCATAACTGTCCTACTGCCATTCTCATTGGATGATATCTAGCTCTTAAATTCAATTTGAAAACCAAACTACTCCATTAAATTCATCAATGGTTGGTATTGAAAACTTGTCTTTGATAGTGGCTTCATTTAGTGCTTTAGAGTCAGTACAAGCAGCCACTTTCCATCTTTCTTTTTGACCAAAAGTACTACAAATGGGAAGGGATTAGTATCCCTGTCTATATTTGAGGGTATTTTTGACAAAATATCTCTTCATTCTCCACTTAAAAAAAGCCCCATACAGAAGGCTGGCATTTAAAATTAAAAGAGCAGCTTCATATACAATGGTGCTACATTCCTAAATTTCTTTTCTAATTAGTTTTCCTATCATTCCTTGGATTCTAATTGCATTATATATGTTCCCACCTTGCATGAGGGCTCTACATTTCTAATTTACTAAGTCTCTAAATTCTACAAAAAAAAATCTGTTGATTTAAAAAAATACCCCATTTTAATGAAGTTCTATAACTTAGAAAATCTAGGGGAACTGGCATAAAACAAACTCTTAAACTACAGGAATTAAGTTAAATTATTAAAAATTATCTATTTCCTTAAAAAGGAGGTTGCGTCTTTTAAAGATTTTCAAATTAAAATCTTTCCTTGAAAATAAAGGTAAGGGACCCACTAAAGCTCTCTCTCTCTCTCTCTCTCTCTCTCTCTCTCTCTCTCTCTCTCTCTCTCTTCTTCTTCTTCTTCTTCTTCTTCTTCTTTTTATTCTTATTCCTTCTTTTCTCTGATGCCTAAACCCTAATTACACCTTACCACTCTCTTCCTTTGCTTGTTCTTCTTCTCTCCTTCCTTCTCACACCCCAAGTAAGCCACAACCCACTTGCTCTCTTCCTTCTCACATCCCAAGCTAGCTATACCTCTCTATCTCTCTTGTTTGCTCTTTCCTCCCAATCTCTCTAATGTTCTCTTGTTTATAGGGGAGGGGAGTGGGGTCCATTAAGCAGCCTCACTCCCACTTTCCTACATTCCTCTTACTCCCTCTCCCATCTTTTCTCTAATGCCAATCTAACTCATATTTCTCTCTCTCTCTCTCTCTCTCTCTCTCTCTCTCTCTCTCTCTCTCTCTCTCTCTCTCTCTCTCTCTCTCTCTTGCCTAGAAAAGAGTAGAACTTACTAAGCAACTCAAATCTAAACATTTTCTCCCATAACACCTTCCTAACACTTCTCTCTTTCTCCCAAGAACATGTCCATTGATTCCAATTCCTCTAGCATTTAAAAAACCTACAAAAACCTCCTCCCTAGCTTTCTTTTGAGAGATTAGGAAATTTAAGATTAAAAGCCTAGAATTAGAAAGTGAGAGATTAGAATAGAGTTTAGAGACAAAGTTTTCAATGACAGTTATGGGAGTTTCTACAAGCTCATGTGGGTTTTGGTCCTTTTTGCCTTCATCTATCCTTCATGTACTCTCTTTCTTTTGCACTTGTTTGCTCCCCATTCTTAAGAGAATCTAGTGCCTAGGACTCATGCCTATTTCTTCCCCATTCCTGGGAATGTCCAATTCCTAGAAATTGTGCCTGTTGGTTCTCCATTATTGAAAACATCCAATGCTTAGGATATGTTCCTTTTTGTTCTCCATTGTTGAGAGTTTGTACCTATTTACTCTCCATTCTTGGGAGTATCCAATGCTTCTTTTCCATGTATGATTCATTCCTTTACATCGTAATGCTAGCAAGATGAAGGGTGGCCCACAAAAGATAGAGGTAGGCACCTAGTTTCTTGTCATATTTTGCTCCAAAATGTGCTTAGCAGAAAGACAAAAAGAAATAAAGAAAAAACTAGTTTAAAAAATCTAACTAAAATTAGGCCCTATTGAAGGTAAATTGGGCTCCACTTTTTTGTTTTAAATAATTAGGAGTAAAAAGAAAAGAAGAAAAGAAAATAGGCACTATCCTCTAATAGGAGTAGGCACCCCCTCATATATTCTTAAAATATCCTAAACTAAAATAAGTTTCTCAAAAGGAATCAGTTTTAAGAATATGACTTGATACGATGACTCAAATCTAGCCTTAGTCTAGAGGATGTTAAGATCTAGCCTAAGATAAAAGTCCAATGGCTCAAAGCTAGCCCTAGCTTAGAGAATACAAAGATCTTGTCCAAGATAAAGATCCAATGGTTACTATCTAGCCCTAGCCTAGAGAATGTTAAGATTTGGCATAATATAAAGATCCAATGGCTTAGTTCTAGTGTTAGCCTAGAGGATGCTAATATCTAACCTAAAACCTAAATTCAATAGCTTATATCTAGCCCTAGCTTAGTGAACATTGAGATCTAGCCCTAAATATGTTTAAAGTTTTGGTCTAGCCTTCATAAAAATGGGAATAGTGACCTGATATATCCAAACACCAAGATGGATCCTACTAAACCTATCGATCTAAGCCAAATATCAATCCAAAGACCAAGATTGATCCAATCTATGCCTCATAGATCTAACTTAACCCAAGTCTACCAATCTAGTCTCACAAATCAAAATCCAGAACCTTGATCCATCCACTCTAAGCTAAATGGCCTTGCTTGATCTAGCCTAAGTCAAAATGCCACAATCCATTAAGCCTAAATTTAATGGCCAAAATTAATCAAGAATCTTTAGTAATTCAAGATGAATTCAATGGTTATCATGGATCTAACCATAAGGCTGTAAAGATGACAATATAATGGCTATGCATGCATTACTCATGCAAAGGTATCAAGCCCTTAAGTGGATATTCCATACATTATCCATGTGATGGTGGTATACCCTACATGGATATTTCATACAAAAGAATAATAGTTTTATGTAAATGTTCCATATGATAGTGGCATGCTCCTATGTGAATATTTCATGCATTATCCATGGAAAGGTAGTATGTTCTACATGGATAGTTCACAAAAAAGGTGACAACATTATGCACATATTCCATGCCAAGGTAATATGTTGTACGTGGATATTCTGAATAAAAAGTGGTGGCTCATATGCTAATCTCATGAAAGGTGGACATGCAAAAAAAGGATAATTGTTCTGTTTTACATTAATAATTTACATAAAGGTAGTTAGGTCTGACTCCATACTTTTTTACACGAATAATTCATGCAAAAGTGGCCATGAATGGTCTTATGATATT
This sequence comes from Warburgia ugandensis, assembly GCA_035236585.1. Classification (NCBI taxonomy): domain Eukaryota; kingdom Viridiplantae; phylum Streptophyta; class Magnoliopsida; order Canellales; family Canellaceae; genus Warburgia; species Warburgia ugandensis. The sequence continues at coordinate 59,416,902 of CP141128.1, forward strand.
TTATGTATATAATCAAGGTGGCCATGAACAACTCCATGATATTTTAAATGAATAACTCTTGCAGAGGTGATGGCTGTTTTTCCTTACATGTATGATTCATGCAAAGTTGATAAATTTAACCCAATGGCACTAGCAATGAGAAATTCATAAGGTGATGATAATTCTAACCTAGAGCCTCCTAGCTATGCAGTGGCCCTAAGGTGATAATGACTCTAACCATGCAGGCATATTGTGGAGAGTCCTAATAAGACAAGGGGTTTGGTTTCAAGCCCTATATATACCATCATTATGATTTATGTCTCCAACAAACATGCTAAGAGCCCAAAGAGTTAAACCTCATGCCTTCTTATATTTAATTGGTCAATGGCTATACACGCCATTTCTTCCAACATTGAAAGGATAAAAGAATGCAAAATTTATACCCTATGCTGATACACATATCCTAAAAGTATACATAAAAAGGATATTGCTATGCACTCAAAGCTATGATAAAGCTACCTACAACTAAATGATAAAAGAGAGAACATATCTATGTTACACATAACATTATACAAAGAGGCCTTTTGTGAGCTTAAAAGTCTTAAATAATTTAGGACCATGATATCCTTTTGTAGACACTCAAATTTGTCCCATAGACAATCAAACGAGGACTGATTTAGTATTAATTTGTTTGACCTTATCTTTGGACTATTTAACTTATTTATATCCTTTTCTCAATGATGAATAAGAACTTATGTCATTGTTAGTCAATGAAGCATTTGAAAGAAGTGAATTATTTTCCATAAAGTCATCCAATTTTCCAAAATAACCTATTTGACCACATTATTGTAGCATTGTACAAACACCACATACTATCTTAATGTTGCACTATTCTGTAACTTGATGATGTCAGCTTATTACAATTATTTCTATTTATATCCTTTACTACCTAAGAATTTAGTCCCACATTGCTCATGTGAGTTAGAATTTTGAGATTTTAGTACTATAAGGAGAATGTACCTAATAACAACAAGTATTGAACAACAATTTATGAGCTAATAAGTAAATTGAACTCAATAAGATAGTTAAACTACTTTGTGGAGAGTAAAACTACTTTTAGAGTTCTAATTGGTTAACTAGTGATTAAAGTTTCAAGGATTTAGAGGCTTGGGAAAAGCTTGAAGATCTACCAAAACTGAGGGTAGGGATTCATAACAGTCTCTAAGGTAATTACTCTCAATTAGTGATTAGTTTAATTTAGTTTAGTTTATACTACTTTACTTTATTTGGTTTACCTTACTTTACTTAGAACATTTTAGCTAGTTTACTTTAGTTTTAATTCAATTTTAAGTAATTTTGTTTAGTTTTAGAGTTATTTACTTTCATTTCTCTTATATTCTTTACATGTTTGAATTGTGGACTCTAGACTAATATAAGTGCTTTGCAATTCTCCTTTTAGAGAATTAGCAATGTGCTAATGTATTTGGAAATCCATAATTAATTTTCCTTAACATTTCCTAAAATTTTGTTTATAATTCTCAAGCTCATATAGTGGCCTTCATGGTGGACTAAATGATCCACTATGGAGAGAATAAGGACCTTAGAAATTTGGTTATTAACATTGACAAGTTAGATCTTGTGGCCTTTATTCCCACAAGTGGTGACTCTATATATAAGGTTTCACTTGAAATTGTAGTGCCTACTCTATTAAATAGTAGATCTCTAATATTCCATCACGTTATAATCTTATCTTCTGTGAAGTTCTACATAAGTTTTTATGATTTCTAGAATTCACGTAAAATGGAATTACAAAAATATTGGCTACTATGTTAGGGACTTTTCTACTAAAAATTGAAGATAAACTCTTGATGTTTTGTCTAAACTTTTGCTATTAGAATCTTAGATCCTTCCACTATAATAAGTAAAGCTGTGATATTTCCTGTAGTCGTATCTCTTCTATTTGATAATATTTTTTTCATGATGTTTACCTTAGAATGATTTTTTTCTATATTATTTGTGGATATGTTGTGATTTATGATGGTTAAAATGTGTGAATTATGAAATGGAGAAGATGGTTGAATGTTTGAATCCATTGAGGGACATATAAGAATCTCTATAGTTCATGCATGCCTTGAATTTTACTGTCATATCTATGATGAAACCTAATAGGGTTTAATACCATGTGGTAATAGATCCATGGGGATTGTGTAATCCTTTGAGAATAGCCTCTATCTGGGATATATGTCAAATAGAAACTCTTTCCACCAATACTATGGTGACATCCCTTTCTAGGCCTTGTGGGGAGGATGGGAATATTCTATGCAATAATAACTCTTATGCGATCTTATGCCACTCATGCATAGCATGTATGAACCTTAGACCCAACCATTTAGGACAAACCGTTCTTGATGTTTCCATGCAATGACATTGTCTTCATGAATTCCCAATTGTCATATGAGAACCAGAGCTTTTCCAGAGTGTATGCTTTATGTTAGACAAAATGAAGTTTTGGAAAAATTACCGTGACAGTAGATATTACCTTGAATTATTGTGTTGTGCTATCTTATGAAGGCAAATAGATTAAAAGGTCTTAATATGTTTTAGGTGTTAGCATTGCTTCTATTCCCTAGGAAAGATCTATACATTGTCTACCTCATCCATCTTTAACAACCTAGGAAGCTTTCACTTGTTTTCCTTCTCTCTCTAATCTCACTATCCCCATAATTTGTTAATGTTCATCAATTTGGAAAAAGTTTCAATTGTTGGACAAATATCATGTTACATTTTGCTCATCATTGAATAAAACTGCAAAAAAGAGAATAAAGAATAGTAAATCTAAAATTCCTAACCACTTTTGCAAGTGTTGTTGTCTGCATTTATCTAGTGCAAAAAGCCTTTAAACCCTTAGGTTACCCTTGGTGGACAAGTTGTAGTCCTATAAGGGTTTCTAGAAATGATACACATAAACATTTTGCAAACCAACCAAGAAGTTCATTTTTCTAAGAGAATTTTCTACCATTCAATGCTCATTGAATATCTAACTTTAGCATGTTAATAACAATGAATAATAGAGAAAATTGTACTCTTATGCTAAAGATATTCTATTACTAATTAAGCCTACTAATGTGTGTGTGAATAACTAGCACATATACAATTGTTATTATTTAAGTAAACTACAACGTAAATTACTATCCAAAAGTATGCTTCAACTTTAGGTCTCATAAGATATAAGTAACACTTAGAAAGAAGACACTTAGAAGTGGGTAAATAAAACGCTCATCAATATGTGAGTGGAATAATGTATAACAAATCCAAATTGGCTCACATATCTCATAAAGAATAACGATAATTCAATAAAATGATAAATGGTTTCATGAAAAGGATACTTACTATTTAAGAATGTTACACTTTACCAGAATCCTTACTCATTCATAACCATATCGAAGCCATTCTACTCCTAAGATCAAACAGGACTTTTACTTGGACGAAATATAAGGCTTAGGACAAGGTTATAAAAGAAAGTGGTATAAGGTTAAATAAAATGTCTTGAAGAATATGTAAAGGTCTTCTACTAAAGTATTTGGAATCTTCTTTTCACACATGAGAGTGAACATTCTCCTTTTTCTTTGGCATTCTTTTTCTTCATTTTTCACTTGACTTCGAATATAGCCCTTTTATACTTTTTAATTTTTCTTCTCTAAAGCATTTTGTATTCATCTCCTTAACTATATTCCAGATACTTATTCATTAAGATATCTCCAATCATCACTACTTATTTAAAAACCAATAGGTAATGGATATATTTTTGGGTGAAAATGGGTAATTGTTAATTGGCTAACAAGAAAAATTGCTACAATATAAAGGCTTGAAAGGGAAAATTAGAAAAATGTAACTTTGGGATGGCTAAAGTCTCTTGGTTAAACAAGGATGGCCTCTATTATTTCCTAAGTTTCATATGACTTAAATTTGTCCATAAAATCAAGGGATATATGATATAATATTTAATATGATTTCTAAATAGTTCACAAAAAAGAAAAGGAAAGAATAATGAGCCCAACCACAAATTAATGTCTACTGAAGAAAACATTGAATTTATGTATAAATGTCAAAAACAAAAAATGGCTCTAATCTCACATGGGTTAGAAGTCTCTACTAAACTTCTTTAGGAACCATAAGTTATACTTACTTTTCAACTTTATCTATGTATATGTGCCTAATGTGCAATAATTGTTCTGAGTTCAACTTTCGTGGAAAAATATTTAATAAGGACAATAAAATGAACTAATTGTATGCAAATCTATTAATAAGCTAGAGTCCAAAGATAACACTAAAATTTTGAAAAATTTGAATTCTAATCCTTGTAAAGGAACTTACCACAAAACCTAAAGAAAATCCAAAATTAAAAAAAAAAATTGACACAAAAATTAACAAAAAGACTAAAAAACTGGCTCACATATCTCATAAAGAATAACGATAATTCAATAAAATGATAAATGGTGTCATAAAATGGATACTTACTATTTAAGAATGTTACACTTTACCAGAATCCTTACTCATTCATAACCATATCGAAGCCATACTACTCCTAAGATCAAACAGGACTTTTACGAGGACGAAATATAAGGCTTAGGACAAGGTTATAAAAGAAAGTGGTATAAGGTTAAATAAAATGTCTTGAAGAATATGTAAAGGTCTTCTACTAAAGTATTTGGAATCTTCTTTTCACACATGAGAGTGAACATTCTCCTTTTTCTTTGGCATTCTTTTTCTTCACTTTTCACTTGACTTTGAATATAGCCCTTTTATATTTTTAAAATTTTCTTCTCTAAAGCATTTTGTATTCATCTCCTTAACTATATTCCAGATACTTATTCATTAAGATATCTCCAATCATCATTACTTATTTAAAAACCAATAGGTAATGGACATATTTTTGGGTGAAAAATGGGTAATTGTTAATTGGCTAACAAGAAAAATTGCTACAATATAAAGGCTTGAAAGGGAAAACTAGAAAAATGTAACTTTGGGATGGCTAAAGTCTCTTGGTTAAACAAGGATGGCCTCTATTATTTTCTAAGTTTCATATGACTTAAATTTGTCCATAAAATCAAGGGATATATGATATAATATTTAATATGATTTCTAAATAGTTCACAAAAAAGAAAAGAAAAGAAAAGAATAATGAGTCCAACCACAAATTAATGTCTGTTGAAGAAAACATTGAATTTATGTATAAATGTCAAAAACAAAAAATGGCTCTAATCTCACATGGGTTAGAAGTCTCTACTAAACTTCTTTAGGAACCATAAGTTATACTTACTTTTCAACTTTATCTATGTATATGTGCCTAATGTGCAATAATTGTTCTGAGTTCAACTTTCATGGAAAAATATTTAATAAGGACAATAAAATGAACTAATTGTATGCAAATCTATTAATAATTTAGAGTTCAAAGATAACACTAAAATTTTGAAAAATTTGAATTCTAATCCTTGTAAAGGAACTTACCACAAAACCTAAAGAAAATCCAAAATTAAAAAAAAAATTTGACACAAAAATTAACAAAAAAGACTAAAAAACTACAATGAACGCATCAAATTTTGAAATACCTCATTTACAAACTTAAATTAAACATTATCCCCATTATTTAGAACTATAACCATGGACAAACATAATAGAGTTGAGAGAAAAGGGTAATGGAATTGTAGCTTTATGCCAATGATAGTGCATTGATGCAAAATAAAGTACAATGATGCTAATGCAAATGCACATGCAAGATTCACTAGTGACTCCACTAGACTTTAAACCCACATAAATAATATACAACTATCATGCTGTGTAATCAATCCTGATAAACATGACCTTTGAGGGAAATCTCCTCCTCCTCATCAAGGTTCCTAAGCTCCGAGAAAGGTTTTAGTCACTGATCACTAACCTTGGAAATGACTCCATCTTTCTCAATCTCAATTGCCCCATGAGGATAAGCAATACTAACTATTAAAGGGCCAGTCCATCAATATGTCAATTTCCTTAGAAAGAGATGCAATCTGGAATTATATAAAAGGACCTTTTGGCTAGGTAGAAAAGGTTTCTTCAAAATATTCCTATCATGAACCAATTTCATATGGCCCCTCTATTGTTTTGCTATATCATAAAGATCTTCATAATCTTCTCAAACTCTTAGAGTTAAAGCTTCCTTTGGGCACCTCCTTTGTCAAAATCAAAGTTGAGTGATTTATTTCCTAGTATGCTTTGTGCTCTAACTCAATTGGCAGATGGTAGGGTGACTTGCCAATGGGAGTCCTAAAAGTAGTATGGTAAGCTCATAGTGCATCACTAAGTTGTAAAGACCAATCTTTTTTACTAGGATTTATCATCTTCTCTAATATGTGCTTTACTTCCCTATCAATATCTCTACTTGTTTGCTAGTTTGGGGATGGTAGGACATTACAACTCTATAGGTTACACCATATCTTTTCATTAATCCCTTAAAAAACCTGGTTGCAAAAATATTTTCAACCGTCACTAATAATAGCACGTCAAATACCAAATTGTGCAAAAATGCTATCTTTTAAAAATTGAACCACCACCTTGTGGTCATTTGTTTTACATGTTATAGCCTCTACGCATTTAGACAGTCTACTGTTACAAGAATATACAAATTTTCAAAGGAATAAGGAAATGGTCCCATAAAATCAATACCCTAGACATCAAAAAGCTCAACAACCCAGGTGCAGTGAAAAGTGGGCATCGGTTCATACCCTGGAGGTCGAGAAAGGTGATAGTAAATAGGGTATCTCCAAAACATAAGATTCGCATCGCTACATGGAATATAGGGACACTGACAGGTAAGAGTTTGGAGTTAGTAGACACGATGAAACGTAGGAGAGTCAACATCGCTTGTATCCAAGAAACCAAGTGGAAAGGGCCTAAAGCTAGAGAAATAGATGGGTATAAATTATGGTATGTAGGAAAGGAAAATAATAGAAATGACGTAGGAATAATAGTGGATAAGGAATTAAAGGATAAAGTTGTGGACGTTAAAAGAATCAGTGATAGAATTATAATAATAAAAATGATTCTAGGAGAGCAAATTATAAATATTATAAGTGCATATGCACCACAAGTAGGGCTACAAGATATAATTAAGAGACAGTTTTGGGAAGATATGGAGGGAGTCATGCAAGAAATTCCCAATATTGAGGGGATATTTATAGGAGCAGACTTTAATGGCCATGTAGGAAAAGATAAGGAAGGATATGATCGAATACACGGAGGGTATAGTATAGGTGAACAAAACGAGATGGGGGGGAATATCCTCTATTTTGCTTTGTCATATAACCTATCCATTGCAAATACACTCTTTAAGAAGAGGGATGAACACTTAATAACCTTTAAAAGTGGACTTCATAAAAGCCAAATAGACTTTTTTCTACTTAGGAATAATGAACGATCTATATGTAAGGATTGTAAGGTGATACCTGGTGAGAGTTTAACCTCACAACATAGGTTAATGGTTATGGATATTCATATCAAAAGATGGAGTAAAAGAACTGAACTTAATACACATCCAAAAACTAAGTGGTGGAACTTAAAAGGAGAGAAAATAACCTCATTCAAAAATAAGTTGATGGTAAAAGGAAATTGGAACTATGAAACAGAAGTAAATACCATGTCGACTAATATGGCTGAGTCCATTAAGAAAGTGGCAAAAGATGTCTTAGGAGTATCTAAAGGTAAAAGGCTATTAGCAAAGGAAACATGGTAGTGGAATGAAAAAGTGCAAAAAGCTATTAAAGAAAAATGAATGCATTTTAAAGCATGGCAGAAGATTAGAAATAATGAAAACTATGAACAATATAAGAATGCTAAAAACGTTGCTAAGAGAATAGTAAGTGAGGCTAAACTTAAAGCATATGATGAGCTCTATAATAGACTAGGAACAAGAGAAGGTGAGAAAGATGTGTTTAAACTTGCAAAAGTAAGAGAACAGAAGGGTAAGGACTTAGAGCATGTTAAGTGCATTAGAAGCGATGATCAAAGGGTATTAGTCAAAATGATGAGATCAAACAAAGGTGGGAAATATACTTTCAAAAATTGTTAAATGACAATGGCCCTGAGAATATAGGGATTGAAAATACTATAAATCTAAATAACATTGGATATTATAGATATGAACGTAGGATTAGAATGCTTGAAGTAAAAGAGGCCTTGAGAAAGATGAAATCAGGAAAGGCCATGGGGTCTGATGGTATACCAATAGAGGTTTGGAAGCATATGGGAGATATTGGGGTAGTTTGGTTAACCAAGTTGTTTAACAAGATTATAAAATCAAAGAAAATGCCTGATGAGTGGAGGAAAAGCTCTATTGTACCAATCTATAAGAATAAAGGAGACATTTAGAGCTGCACTAATTATTGAGGGATCAAACTTATGAGCCACACCATGAAACTTTTTGAAAGAGTGATTGAGAAGAAGCTACGACATGAAACAAGTGTATCGGAGAATCAGTTTGGTTTCATGCCTGGGAGGTCTACCATGGAAGCTATTTTCTTACTAAGACAATTAGTAGAGAAATATAGGGAGAGGAGAAAAGACCTACACATGGTCTTTATTGACTTAGAGAAAGCTTATGATAGAGTCCCTAGAGAGTTAATATGGAGGGTGTTGGGTGTTAAAGGGGTTTCGTAGGGGTATATAAACATAATTAAAGATATGTATGAGGGAGCAATAACAAATGTTAAGACCATTAGTGGCGTGATTGGTGATTTTCCTGTCAGTGTCGGATTGCACCAAGGATCCGCATTGAGTCCATACCTTTTCACATTAGTTATGGATGAGTTAACAAAACATTTGCATGAGGAGATTCCCTGGTGCATGCTATTTGCAGACGATATAGTCCTACTTGATGAGACAAGGGAGGGTGTAAACATAAAGCTAGAGCTATGGAGAGAAGCATTAGAATCAAAAGGATTTAAAATTAGCCAAACTAAGACAGAATACATGGAATGTAAGTTTAGCAAGGAGAGTAGGAGTGGAGCACCAGTCAAGATTGATAACCAAGAGGTCCCCATGAGAGACCACTTTCGATACTTAGGATCATTGATCCATGAGAGTGGAGAGATTGAGAGGGAGGTTACCCAGAGAATCCAAGCGGGTTGGAACAAATGGAGATGTGCATCGGGTGTTTTATGTGATCGGCAGGTGCCACTCAAACTAAAGGGAAAATTCTATAGGATGGCTATAAGGCCGTCCATGCTCTATGGATCAGAGTGTTGGGCAGTTAAAGAACATCATACTCATAGGCTGAGTATTGCAGAAATGAGGATGTTGAGATGGATGAGTGGTAAGACAAGAAAGGATAGAATTAGAAATGAAAATATTAGAGGAAATTTAGGGATAGCACCAATAGGTAACAAGATGAGGGAGATTAGACTTAGATGGTTTGGACATATTCAAAGGAGGCCAATAACGGCACCAGTTAGAAGGAGTGAGGCAATACAAGTTGAAGGTTCTAAAAGGGCAAGGGGAAGGCCCAAGAGAACGTGGATAGAAGTGGTGAGGAAAGATTTAAAAACTTTGGGACTAAATGAAGCCATGGTATTTAATAGAGTGGAATGGAGGAATAAGATTCATGTGGCCGACCCCTAATTGGGATAAGGTCTTAATGATGATGATGATGATATTCATATGTCCCATTCTTCCTAACATCTGACAACGATCACATCCAATGCAATAAGCATGAGAATCCCTTAAATGGTAGGCCAATAAAATTTGCATTTTAAAATCTTTATAGTGGTTTTCCTCACACTGAAGTGGCCTCCACATGCATGATCATGACAAAAGGAGATGATACTTTGGTGGTCACTATCAGAAACACATCTCCTAATTATTTGGTTAGGACAATACTTGAATAAGTATGGATCATTCTAGAAGAAGCATTTTACCTCAACTAAAAATTTGGACTTATCTTGTTTTGACCAATGTGATGGCATCTAATTAATAAAACAATAGTTAAGTATATCCTTAAACCAAGGCAACTGAGAAACTTGCAGTGATTGCTCATCTAAAAAAGACTTGGTAATGGGCACTGACTATTAGTAAACTAAGTGATGAGCCTAGATAAATGATTTTCTATGACATTCTCGAAACCTTTCTTATCCCTAAATTTCAATATTGAACTCTTATAGCAGTAGTATTCATCAAATAAACCTAATTTAGTATCTTTCTTAGAAAGAAGATACTTCAGGGCAGCATGGTCTGAATAGATATATACTTTAGATCCTAAAAGATAAGATATAAATTTATCTAGGCAAAGAGAACATCCAACAACTCTTTTTCCATGGTGGAATAGTTGGGTTGAACATCTTCAGGGTCTTACTAGCATAGTATATCACACGAGGTCATTTAGCAATACAATGCCCCAAAATAGCACCTTTTACGTAATTGGAGGCATCACACATGATTTCAAATGGTGCACTCCAATTCAACAGTCAAATAATAGATGCAGAGGTTAATTTAGCCTTAAGGTGCTCTAATGCTCACATACAATCATCATCAAAGTCAAAGATTGCCACCTTTACAAGTAAATTACAAAGGGATATAGAGATTTTATTAAAATCCTTGATGAATCTATGATAAAAATCATGTCCTAGGAACGAACGAATCTCCTTCACCATCCTAGGAGGAGGAAGATTAGATATGAGATTCACTTTGTCTTTATCAGCCTCAATGCCATTTTGTGATATGGTGTGCCCCAATACTATTTTTCTTTTCACCATGAAATGGAATTTTTTCCAATTAAGTATTAGATTTTTTTTCTTGGCACCTACCTAATACTAAAACTAAATGGTCCAAGAACTCATCAAAATATGATTCAAATTCAAAAATCATCCATAAATACCTCAGTAAATGCTCTATCTTATCTGAGAAAATACTCATCATACACCTTTGAAAAGTCACAGATGCATTACATAATCCAAAAGGCATGCGTCAGTAGGCAAAGGTTCTAAATGAACAAGTGAAGTTGGTCTTCTCTTGTCCTCTGGTGCTATTGGAATCTAGTTATAACTAGAATACCCATTAAGAAAGGAGTAGTATTCTTGTCTGGTTAACCTTTCAAGCATTTTGTCAGTAAATGAGAGAGGAAAGTGTTCTTTTTTCATGACCAAGTTCAATTTTCGATAATCAATACACACTCTACACTAGTGTTCATTTGGGTGGGGGCTAACGCATTGTCATCATTCCAAACTACGGTTACTCCAGATTTCTTAGGTACAACTTGAACTGGACTGACTCAAGAATTATAAGAAATGGGATATATTATGCTAACATTTAACAACTTTAAGACCTTCGCTCTTACAATTTCCTTTATATTAGGGTTAAGCTATCTTTGCATTTCCCTAGAAGGGTTAGCATTTTCCTCAAGATGAATATGATGTATACAAATGGTTGGGATTATACCCTTTATGTTTGCTATTGACCACCCTATAAATGTCTTATGTTCTCTAAGAACATCAAGTAGCTTGCCCTCCTATTCCTTATCAAGATCAAAAGTGATAATAACAAGTAGGTTTTTAGATAGACTTAAAAATTCATATTTCAAGCTTTCTTGCAAAGTTTTTAGGTCAAGGATAGGGGGTTTCTTAATACATGGAACATGGATAGTATCAAGGAGGATAAGAGATTCCACTTAGCTTTCCATTTAAAAGTGTCCAATGTTGGTCAGTATCAAGTAATTCATTCACTTTATTAGTAGAATTGTTTGTATCAAATTTTACATTGAAATAAGATAGACATGTTACAAGTGGTCAGAATTGGAGGATAGAAGTGTAACATGGACTAGACTCTCAATTTTATTGACTTTAAAAGAATCCATTGAGTCCATATGTTGTTTGGCATTAAAGATGTTAAGCTTAACTTTCATATTGCCAAATGTTAATTTCATGATTCCATTCCTATAATTGATTATTGTGTTAGAGATAGCCAAGAAGGGCCATTCCAAAATGACACGAACTTGACTACTAGGATCAACTACAGGTTGGGTATCTAATATAAGAAAGTCTAGAGGAAATAAAACTTTTCAACCTACACTAGTACATCGTCAACCACATCATGAGGAATTTTAACTAATCTATCATCAATTACAGTGTGGTTGTAGTTTTCATCTCACCTATACTTAAGTGCACATAAACTAAATATGGCAATAGGTTAACACTTGCCACTAAATCAAGCAATTCCCTTTCAATTGTATGTTCCTCAATCACACATTACATGGTGGGGCACCCAGGATCTCAATATTTTGGTGGGTATTGTATTGGATTATCAAGCTTACTTGCTTGGCAAGGGAAGCTTTCTTTAGCACACTAAGCCTTTGCTTCTATTTACAAAGATCTTTTAAATATTTGGCATAAGATGGGATTTTGTTAATTGCATTGAGTAATGAGATATTAATATTAACTTGCTTAAACACATCTATTATCTCATTAATGTTTGTGCCTTCTTTCCCTTGGCTAACACTTCTCTTTATGCTTTTGAGTTTTTGTAGGCTTCTCTTTTTCCTCATTTTGCTTTGGATTCTTTATCTAGGGCCACCTGGTTACCTATCTACTTAGCACTCCTAAGGGTCAACATAGATTTGGCCTATTCATGAAACTTTTATTCTTTTGATGAATTGCCAATCTCCAATTGCCCTTAGGGTTTGGAATATGAACTTTTTTCTTTTCCATCTCATTCAATGGAAGAGACAACTAACCCATTTGGTATTCCAACTTCCCAATAGATTGTGAGTTAGCTTGCAAAGTTTACTTTGTATTATTCTAGAACTGTAATGAACTTTGCATAAACAAATTTAGGGTCTCTTCAATAGATGGTTTCCTTGGTTGTTGTAGAAACTACTAAGAAGGTAGATTTTGTTGTGACATTGTGGCATGAGGAAAAGGCTGAGGAGGGGGAATTCTAGGTGGACCCCTTAATGGTTGTTCTTCGACCAAGAAAAATGGGATGACTAGCCCATCTAGGATTGTAGGTATTGGAATATAAGTTATTGCTAAAATTTATGAATGCATTTAATGCATTCACTTGCTCTAAAAAATATTAAGGAAAAGCAAAGCTTGATAGGCATGACATAGTAGGACATGCTGGACTAGAACATATGGAACAAACCTAAAGTTGAGGTTGCGTAGAAGATCTGCTAGCCAACATGAGTGCATCTATCCTTTGTGCTAGACTATCTATCTTATCGACCTTGTGAACCTATCTATTTTACTATACAAGTCTAAAGTAGGCTCTATTTTGAATAAACTGCCATTTTTTGAAATAATATTTTCTTTCCATTCTTGTAGAATAATTCCATTGCTGGGAGATTTCATAGAGGGTTTCAAAGAAATTCTAGGCCTCAAAATCACTTTTGGTCATGAATTCCCCACCACTAGTTGCTTTTATCGTACGTTGATTTTGTTGGTGTCAAACCTTTGCAGAAAACTACATTTGTTACCACTTCTCAAAGCCATGGTATGACACTTAAATAGATCCTTACACCTTTCCCAACATTAGTAAAAATGCACACCCTCTTTCTTTTGAAAGTTAATTATTTTCCTTCTGAGGGAATTTGTTTTGTGGACAGGGTAAAATTTAGTTCAGAAATTTTTTGGATAATTGCTTCCAAGTTGTGATAGAGCCTACCTCTAAAGAGTTTAGTCATGCCTTCACTTTATCCTTTAAAGAAAAGGGAAATAGCCATATTATTATAGAATCATCTAAGAAATTGAGTACTTAAATGTTGCACAAATGTCAAGGAATTCCTTAACATGGTTATAGGGGTCGTCTTTGTCTAGACCAATGAATGTAGGCAGAAGGTGGATAACTCCTAGTTTTAACTCAAAATGTTCCATGTTATTTGTAGGCAACACTATACATGATGGTGAGTTAAATTAGATAGGAGTGGAGTAGTTTCTAAGTGGCCTGATTTCTACTACTTCATTTGCTATTTCTAGTGCAGGGTTAGCTATAGTGAGGTGATTTTGTAACCCTTGCCTAGCAGTCCATTTAATTTCAGGATCTATGAGTGCTAAATTTGGCTTCAAAGATAAACAATCGTGCATACACCAATGTGTAGTGCAATGGACTCAACTTTGTATATAATAAAAGATGTTCATTGTATACAATGAAAGAGCCTTCTTTTGTTTTTACTAACTAGATTTGGAAAATCTAAACTAAATGATGCAACTTATATGCAAAAATGATGTACATTCAAAGGATACACAATCAATCTAATCTGAAGGCAAACAAGCTAAAAAATTTATTGATCTTGAATTTCTATAAGGGACTAGCTTTTAGATTAATACTAACCTAAATAGCTCCTCCCCTCTTTCAGACTTGTCTTATTGCTAACTAGTTAGATCTTAACTAAATTAACCACTTTACACCCTCCTCAGCCATAGGTAATTTGAGTCTTCGAGTGTATGCGCAGAGTTAGTTGTTTAAATACCAACATAGTTGATTAACATAGGGTTACTAGAGTGACAACAATTTGCCTCCTTCCAAGAGGGTCGATGAGCTCGTGGGTCACTATAGGTCTCTTCTAATTGATTTTAAATTAATTTATGAAAGGTTGTAGTGCACGTTGGGTGATGATTTACCTAGGTGGGCTAAGAGATAGTGAAGAATTCCACCATGATCTTGTAGGGGTTATCGGCCTTACTAATTATTTTTTCATTCCTATGGTAATTTGATTAGGATATATATCAGTTTAAAGCAATAAATCTGTCCTAAAAATGCAAAAAAGAAGAAGAAAGTATGCTAATGAAACTATCTAAATGCTACCTAATAAAGGGCCCAGCTCTCGATAGATATGACACTATAACCTAGACAACCTATGACTATTGGTTATAACTAAGCATAAGCTATCCCTTGTTAAGAAGGTGCTACTAATGCAATAGTCCTGATTAAAATGCAATAATTAAATTACGAATGCAAACATTATGATATTAAACTATCATTTAACAATGCAAGCTAATTCAACATGTAAACCTTAATCTAGAAATTGAGTCATGATGGCTTATAGTGGGGTCCTAGATAAAATTTTCTTATACAAGGGTGAAACCATATAGAAACCAGCTCCACTTCCAAGTTAGGATGGTTCACCCTTGATCTATATTATAACAACCCTTTTTTAAATGAGTTATGATTTAAATAAAATACAACACCTCCGCATTGCAATTTACTAAAAATAAAAATAATGTAAGAAAATATCCTAATGAAATTCTCCTCCAAATCCTCTACTAAATTCCTACAAAAATAAATATATAACCATGAGCATCAAGAAATCATATGAATTAAGCAAAAATGCATGCAATCCTAAACTACGACTAGGTTATTTTCTTACATTATTTCTATTGTTGCAAGTGACAACCAAGGGTGCCAAAAACTTGGTATGTTTTAAATGAAATGATAGGCACATGGATCTATTATAATATAGACAAGGCAAGTATGGATCAATCCCATGAGGTCTCAAATTATGAAATTGGAATTTTTAATCGAAATATATGTTAAATCACCTTAACCTAGCCAATGAATTTAATGATAAACAAGAAAATAAATGTAAGAATATTAAATAGAATAAATTAATCAAATTTCTAAATTTTACAGTTTTGGAATCCACCACACTGCATTCATGTACATTTAGAATTAGAAAAATTTAGACTTAAGACCACGTATTAATAAAACCTCAATGAATTAGAAACATGGAATATGTCATCATAAAAAGTCCTGAAATGTAGATTTTCTCAATCCAAGGGTTTTGTATAATTTAGTATATTTTTTCAAAGCATTACTTGTCTTCTTAGGGAACAAATTATCTAAGATTTTTATATATTAAATTAACTAATCTAACTTATTTATTTTCTAAACTACAAGAGATATCATATATCTCCTGTGAAAAGAATACTAAACATGTAAATTAGTTTGATAATCCTAAAATTGATATTGACGCACTTTTAAATCTAAAATTACCTAAACATGAATATACCTAAACCTTGTGTGGTTTCATTCTAACCCTAGGGTGAAGTCTAGCTACATGTGTATTTAACATTATCATTGTACTAAAATTGAAGGCTAAGAATATATTCTATCCTAATATAAAGCACTACACTATAATTATTATAGAACTATTACTAAACTATGTTCTACTAAAAACAAAAGCAATAATAACAATTTTACACTAACAACTATAACAACAATTAATAAATGCAAGTAAACTACTCAAAGTCCAAACATTCATCTAAAGCAAAAAGTAAGTAAATAACACTATAGTTAACTAATAAAAAAGGACTTTCATTAAATTAAACTTTGGACTATTATAATAGAGTACATAATATCAAAAGAAAGCAAAACTCCCCTATCAAATGGATTAGATGTCACCAACTTTCCTACCGTGCCACTCAACAAGATCACTATTGATTCCACTCCAAACCATATTATTACCTTTGATCATCAACCGATCAACATCATTTACTTGTTGTGTCACTCAACAACCAAAGTGGATGTTAACCGATAGCCGCTAACCTAAGGAAACAACTCATTCACCAATCCATTCAGCGCTAAGGATCTCAATGTGGAAAGGTAAGAGAATATGATGGAAATGGTGATGCATGAAAGGGTGAGAGATAGTAGATGGGTGTTACATCGAAAATGAAAGAGAGACAGAAAAAGGGATGGTGTTGAAGGATAAAAGAGAAAGAAGGATATGAGCTACATTGAATGCAAGAGATATGAAGAAGGGAGTATGGTGCTATGCATTAGAAGTGAGAGAAAGTGGAGGGATGTATGATGCATGGAGTGACAAAGGACAAATGGAAGGAAATGGTAGGTGTGGAATGGAAAAGAAAATAGATGGAGATGATATGCACAAAATTAAGAAAAATATGGAAGGATGGTGAAGCTTGGAAGAAAGAAGAAAGAGATGGGAGTAGACTTACCTCTCCACAAAATTCTGTTTAGATTTTCATGCATAAGGTTACAACATCCAAGATAAGCCCAGCCAACATTCGTCCATTCCCATCTTGTATCTCATGCACCAACCAAATCCCACACACCTCCATTTTTCATTTTTAAAAATTTCAACATCCCCCTAGCAGCCCTCGCTTCTCCTCTATCTTTAAAAAATCCTATGCACTGCCCTTTATAAGTTTAAAGCACATCCTCCCTGACACCTCTTTTTTTTTTTTCCCAAAAATTCCTCCTAAAATAATGCACACCCTTATCTTTTCCCCTCTAGGATATGACTTTGTTAAAAACTTCAAAACTTCCTCCCATATTATTGATATTTTCCACAAGTGCACGGGCTATTGTAGTATAGCTATGCAAATATGGGTCGATCCCACAGGGACTCGCTTTAAGTGGAGTTTTTAATAAAATTTAATTATTTAAAGCATAAAGAAAATAACAAAACTAACCTAACTATTCAGATTTATTCAAATGATGCACTTTACATAACTTTCAATTCCAGAAAACATAAAATAAAACTAATCAAACATCCCTAAATCACATTGTCCATGGATAGCATTGTCCCTAGATAACATTGTCAAAAGATGGATAAAATAAAGCTTAAATGGAGCAGGGACACAGATGTAAATTAAACGGGGATACAGATGTAAATAAACAGAGGACGCAGATGTAATTAACTAAAAAGTCCAGAAATGTAATTGCATTTAAAGATGAAGGGCAAAACCATAATTAAATTAAAAATCTGGTTTTTGACAAAAACCAGATAAAACCCATGAAGAAGAAGACTGGTTGAGAGAGGAAGGAAAGGGAGAGGAGGAAGAAGAGGGAAAGGGGCGTGGGAGGAAAACCCAGTTCGGGTTTCCTTCTTCGGGATGTCTGGAAGCAAGAAACCCACCGGAGCTGGACATGCTTGGAGTGAAATGGAAAAAAATAGACGCCTTTTTAGGTGTCGTCTAGTTCTATTCGGTCTGTGTTGTCTGTTAAGATGAGCGTCACCTGGTGCTAGACTCTTGGACTGGCTAGACTTGATTTGGACAGGCATTTGAAGACGCTGGATCGTCTGGTACAGAACCAGACGATCTGGGTCTTCTGGGTCGTATGGTTCTATCTTGAAGAAAAGAAGAGATGACTCAGGCACTAGTGATAGTACTAGAATGGATCAGGAGAGTTCCTGAGTGGTGGGCAAGTGGAAGTTTGGGATAGGAGAAAGTGGAGGAGCTTGGTGCGTGAGTCGGAGAGTGTGGAGATGATGAAAACGACCAGTGCTATGGAGGGTGGAATGGATGATGCAGTAAACAGATTGACAGCAGGAGTGGACTGGGTTGTGTGGTTTTTGTTTTCTTTCTGTCTAGGCTTGTGTGCGGTGGATGAAGAGGACTACGAAGATGGGCTGGGGGTTGAAGGGAAACAAAAGAAGATCGGGTGTGCTGTGCATGAGATGTGAGGGGTGTGTTGTGCATGAGATGTGAGGCAAAGAGAAGGCAAAGTGAAAGAGAAGAACAAGAACGAGATGGAAGGTACGATGGAGAGTATGGACTGGTGGGTCTGTTTCTAACGTTCCAACAGGGATGTTAAAGAAGAGATTAAGAGGGAGAATGAGAGGTTTTAGAAAAGTAAAATAGGAAATAAATTAAACAAATGATGATCAAAGGACTAGGGATGAAGGAAAGCAAAGACGAAACCCAAAAATCCAAAACTCCAAAAAAGACTCTCCTCCCCACTCATACAGCTCCACTCTTTATAAAAAAATTTCCTTATTTTTCTCCAACAAACTCCTCTTATCCCTATCTAGGACTCTTCTTCCTCTTCTATTTCAATTAGGACTCTTCCTCTTGATCTCTACTTGATCTGTACTGTTGAAATTAGATCTGATCCATCCAACCCTCCTTTAGTTGATCTACAAAATAAAAGACTAAATTAGAATCATCAAAACCATACATTAATCCTCTAATAAGCTCAATGATCATCTAACCATTGATTTTGAGAAAATTAAGGTTTGGATGGTCAATCAAGCTAAATTTTGCAATTTAGATGATTAGATGATCTAATTGAATGCTAAACTAGGGGTCTTTTAGCCAAGATTAAACACTTCACACATATCTCCTCCAAGATCATGCTTAGAACTTCTTAATTCTCTCCTCCAATAATCTTCAAACACCCCTCCATTCAACCCATCAAAAATCTCTCTACCAATAGAAATCAATGCTCCACTCTCAGCCCACCTTTATTTTCTCTGATAAACACATTTTTACTCCTTTAAAATCACATTGAAACCTCCTTAAAAAATGGTGGTTAGCCTACTGAAATTTGCTCCACTAATTATCTTCAACTCTCTCTCTCTCTCTCTCTCTCTCTCTCTCTCTCTCTCTCTCTCTCTCTCTCTCTCTCTCTCTCTCTCTCTCTCTCTCTCTCTCTCTCTCTCTCTCTCTCTCTCTCTCACCCTTACATTCCCTTGATTCTCTCATGAAAGTTCCCATTGGATGCCACTAGGATAGCCCTCTTTAAGTATAGATCTTGGCTATTGCTTCTTTAAAAGTTTGCATGAAAAATAATCTTAGATTTCTTGTTAATTCTCCTTCATAAGTACATGCTTTTTTAACTTGAATTTTTCTCCTTATTTTTCTCATATAAATCACGTATAAGGGAGAGTGACACATCCACTTCCTTGTAGCAAAATATGGATTCAATTGGTGGGGCCCTCTTGATCGAGTGAAGGAGTATACTCTCATGCTAGTCCCATTTTTCGAGATGTTTTACTTCAAAAAAGATATTACATGTGTGGCTTCATTTTACATCATTCTAGCTTCTCTTAAAAGCTCCCCAAGCTAGTGGTTTGCATGTATGCATGCATGAGAAATTGGCCACTTTATCTTTTGGTAGTGATAGCTTCTTTTGCATGGATAAGGTTGGTCAATGCCTAGGGTTTCTAATTATTCTGAATTTGATAATAAACCTCTTCGCTTCATGGTTCTTGGAATGTGGGTATGTGGCAATGCTCTAATGGAGGAATAACTCTCTTTTAGGGTTTCAGATTATTAAAATATGCACTTTTCACAAAAACTTAACACAGTGACATATTTTTTAGCATAATGATAGTTCAAGCATTCAAATAATGAATACAATCTATTCATATGCTTCTTCATGTCTATGTTGCATTATCCATGGACATTGATATCTTATAGGATTTGGTGTAAGGCGTACACATTCCATGCACAGGTGGCTTAGGTTCCCAAATAAGGCTCTGGTTTGTAGAGTATCTCCTTCCTCTTGATAAGGACCCAATAAGGATGTTTCCTTAGGAAATATGGAGAGAAAGCCTCTATTTAATGTATCTTAAAGATACTAGACAATAAGTAGAGGTTTTTCCCAAAGGATTGCATCATCATCAAGGATTTGCTACCACATGGTACTCCACTCTCTAAGGTTTTAACAATAGGTACTCACGCATGAAAAAATGTATATTATGTGTGAAATGCAAAAATTATTTTCTATGTGTCCATCCATGGATTCAAGCATTCACTTAATCTTTTCATTCAACCATTCAAACATTCCAACCATCACAAAGCACAAAACATCTACAAATAGGAAAGAAATTACATTTGAATGTGAACAATTTAAAAAAGACAAACCATCAAACAATAAAGCTACATGTGCAAAAATATAATGCCACACTACACCAAGAAGTGTAATGCAATCTTATTTTGAGTAACCTATTGTTTAAGAGAAATTTTAAATTAGAAACATGTAAGTAAATATAATTATAAAAAATATACCATTGCATAAATAAGTTTTCATGGACACTCTTGCCGGACGTATCATTAAGCATGAAATATACATTAGACAAAATGGTGCAATGCTACTCAGTGTTGCATAGTTCAAATTTATCCTAAATGATAGATTTAAAAAAAAATGTATTTACAATTCTTAATAGACTTCCCTAGTAGAGTCGCCAATTTTCATAATGTTTGGGGGAATATTGCAAAATTTTGGGAGACATTATATGAGGTATTAATGAAAAGTAAGGTAATATCATGGTGATATATACCGGACCTATTATTTAATAATGTAGGCATTGTTGATAATAATAGTGAGAACCTTGCCTATTAATAGAATAAGTCTTACAACATAAGAGTTTCACTTGTGGAAAAAGCGACAAGTCCTAATCATCAACACTAGTAACCAGATTTTCTAGGTTCTTAGTCTCCAAAATGGATCAATAATGACCATCATGAAAGCCACTTTACAAGGTAGATAATTGTAAATAAAATTTTAAAAGGATCTAAGAAAAAAATGATTCTAAACTGTTAGATACATTAGCATAGCATCAATTCTTCTAAAGCAGAATTGTGTAGGGCTAATGTTAGCATAAAGTCCAAGATACAAACATATGGAGATCATGAAAGTAGTAAAAGATCCAACTTAGAATAGACACCTTAAAAATGACTAAAGCAAATTAAACTAGACTAACAAGATTGAATTTATATAAGATAAAATAAATCTAAATACAAATTAAATTAAATGATTGCCTCAAAGATTCCTTATGAAGCCCTACCTCAATTGCAAATCTTCAACATTTTCCCAAGTTCCAAATCTAAGAAAGATCTACTTAATTAGCCAATTAGAACTCTAAAAAAGAGTTTAACCACTTTCACAAAGTAATTTAACTCTTAAATTCAATGTACTTGTGAGTTCATTGAATGTAATTGCTATGTCATATTTTTGTCTAGTTGATGTTATCATGTACTTTCCTTGTATAGTACTAAAATCTCAAAGTTCTAACTCATTTGGGTGTTGTGGGAATAAGTCCCAAGTTGTAATGACTCCATTTTTGTAACATTGAAATCCCAAGTTGGTGATAAAAAGCTCACTTTTTGGAGATAAGGGTATTTTGGTCATTTCACTGTTCACCCTAACTAGACCTAGAAATTTGGTCCTAAGAATGGTATCATTAGGTGTGTCTCAAAAAATGGAATCCAACAAGACTAAAATCACTCAAAACGGAGTTAAAATGAGCAAGTTATGGCCCTTTGAAGTTCAAGGGCAAAAGTGTAATTTAATTTAAAAATGAATTTGGCCTGAGAAAACAGGGAACCGTTTTGATACAGGCACCCCCCTTCTTCCCAAACCTACTAGAGGTTTCTAGAATGGCGTTGTACAGGGGAGAAACCACAGCCATTCTAGAGGTTTCTCCACCGCCATTCTATGGCAGTAGAAACCCCCTCTAGAACCCTCTTCAAGCTCTATAAATAGAGCTCTTGGGCTCCTCCAATGACAGCCCAAAACCCTAAGAAAAACCCATCATGGAGAAGCAAGCAAGAGGAGAAAACGTGGAAAAAACCCGGTCATGAACCAGGTATGCCTTAAACCACTCCAAACCCATCTCCCCCTTAGTCTTAGGATGAGTTTCCCTAAGTTTTTGCATGAGAAACCATGCAAAACGGGGCTCTAGGGAGCCACAACAGTCCCAGGGAAGGTGCCTAGGGCGTACTAGTTCGACAGGGTCGAACCAGGGTGTCCCAAGGATGCCAAGGTCACCACAGCGCCGAAACGCGTCGACTGCGTTAGAGAGAAACCAACGGGAGCGTCCAGGGATGCGCCCACAAATGAAAAAGACAGGCGAAAGCCTGGTGCGTTTGAAGACGCGCTTGGTGGGGGGCGAGCCACTGACGCGGGACTCGTTAGCATCCTGGGCTTCCACCTCATATGGGCCTTCTATGTACTCTTGATATTAAAATGCCCATAACTTGAGTTCTAGGGCTCCGATTGAGGCGCCGCGAGCGGCGTTGTGTCCATATTGATGGCGCGGACACACCCAAATCATAAAATACCTAATCAAGGCCCTATCTAAGGTGGGCATGACCCTTAAACCATGATAGTGGCGTGGGGCTACTAAACCTTTGCAAACCTGACTATACCAAGGCCCAGTTAGGGACCTTAGGAAGCCCTTAGGCATGGGAATGAACCCTTAATGCCTAAGTAGTGAGATAAACTGGTCTAAAACCTATAGAAATAGGCCAAGCTAACCTTTTTCCCCTAAACCATGTCCAGGAACGTACGAGGACAAGAGAACTAGCGCGATCAAACCAGGTAGGTGCTCTATCGCTACTAGACTTTTTAAAAGAACCCATGATGTTTGAAGTAGGTGCTCTATCGCTACTAAACTTTTAAGAAGAACCCATGATGTTTTGAAGTAGGTGTTCTATCGCTACTAGACTTTTAAAAAGAACCCATGATGTTTTGAGAATGCATGTTTTGAGTCATGATTGCCTTTCTAATATCATATAAACTTATGTTACGTCATTATCCACATAACCTGTTTAGCATGAAGTGATTTCATAAATGAACTTAGCATGCATATGAAAAATACATTGTGCATATATTTCCAAGACATGTGTTACATGCATAGACATGTTTTGAAAGAGGATTCTTGTCTGCATGATAAGTATAGCTTTGGCCAATGAGGGCGGGCTAATGAGGGTGGGCCAGAGAGAGCTGACAGGCTTCTAGGCTGGCAGGCTTTTAGGCTGTCAGGCTTCTAGGCAGGGTTATGACTTTGAATGCAATACTAACATGAGCAGATTTTATGCATTGCATGCATGTTTTGCAACCGATTGCATAAATTACATGATTTACAATAAATAAGTGCATAAATTGCATGATTTGTGATTATTGAGTTTTGAATAAATGCATATCCTTGAGGGTTACCAAAAGATGCTGGAGTGCCCAAAAGACGCTGGGTAGGCAGTTGTGAGGGACCCAAAGAGGACATATTTTGAAAAGGAGGTTTTTGCCTATTTGCTCGTATATGATTTGGGCTAATAAGCTCGTGGGAGCTATGCCGAGAGGTTCAGGGTGGCCTCCCAGCCTCTACCACTATTAGGTGGAAAGGGTACCACGCCAAAAAGGCATGTCCTTACTTCGATTACATGTGGTACAAAGGACTACCACTGGTGTCACGGCACTGGGTCGAAGTGTCATATGCCCCGTGGAGGCTATGACCGAGTGTCCCTAGGTACCCGGGGACCACACGGCGATGAGGTCATGGGCATAGTGGGCCCTATGTTTTTGAGGATTTACTTGCATTGCATATGGCATGACATGAGGATGATCGACCATACCATAGATCCATGAGTTGGATTCAGCAGAGCATCTTATGCATATCATATATGTTTATGATATCTATGCTACTTTCGACTTGGATTATGCAATTCTTTAACTCGTTAGTATTCTAATTCGATAATGGTTTTTAATATCAATATTGAACATGAGTGTCCAAACATGTACATGGTTTAAAGAACATATGGTTTAAAACATCGCATGCATTGTAAAACTAGTAGTGATAGACTCCTACTGAGTATAGTGTATACTCACCCAATTCTTAACATTTTTCAGATACAAGTAAACACTTAAGGACAGGATATACTCGCAACAGACCCGCGACAGATAACATCCAAATTAAGTACAAGTAAGTAAACCCCTACCTTATCTTTCAGTGAATGTTACTTGATTGTAGTTACTCTCTATAGCTGGGGTTGTGACTAACACTTTCTTGGGAATAGAGTTGATTTAAAACTATGCCATAGCTATATGACTTGAAAATGTGTTTTGACACTCGGGGTTTTATACGAAAGATTGTTTTTCATAACAAAAGATTTTCATGCATTTCATATTTATAAAACAAGAGATCTCGCCTTTTTATGAAATTTGCATTATATAAGTAAGAACATAATTGATCTACTAACATTATCAAATTGCTAATAGCAGTGTAGGGATATGATCATGATAATTGCATGGCACTATAAAATGGCAAGCAAGGATTTATTTTGAGTTGTAGGTGCTTTAATGGAAGTAATTGGCTTATTCTGAGCTCTTTATTGACTAACAAAACTAAAAACTCTCATTCATCATTGGGTAAGGCATTCAAACTATTTTTTTTAACATGTTAAAGGCATAGTAAAAACTATTGAAGGTGAATAGGTCCTTACTCAATTGTGTTGAAATGCAAATTTGGGTCTCTACACTTGAAAAGTTATTTTGAAATATGCCCATTCCCCATGGTTGGGGTGGTGAAGCACTACATACTTTCAGCTTCCCTATGTCAATAAGATTTTGAATGCCATGCTTGAGTTTGATACAATTGTCCATTAACTGCCTCGGCACTTGTCGGCTTTCATAATGGGAATTTGGATTACACTTCTAGGTAGAGGGACTAGTGAGACCTTAGGGGCAAGCTAGTCAATATTTCAATGCTAAAGAGAAGTTCCAGTCTTTCAAGTATGTTTTCCCTAGTGAAGTGAATCGGAACATGGGCTGGTTTTGAAGCTTAGCATTTGGTTCTTGCCCTTGAGTTGTAGGTGGTCCTACATATTGCTACTATAATGAAAGTAATTTTGTAGTTCTATCCATAAGTTATAAGTTATTCTCTAAAAAAAAGTATTTTTTTTTATCAATTTACCATTGATTAGACAGTAGCATATACATTATACAATTAAGTGAGATCGATAGAATGGGAATAATGGGACTTAAGAATATTGAGTGAACATTAGAGGAGACCCAGGTAAAAAAATAAAAATAAATCACAAACCTAGAAATGTATGAGGCATGTAATACTTAATAAGTGTATTATAGAAAGACTTAATGAAATTGTTTGCATGAAAAGGTGGATAGAGTGGATAGCTCACCTTCGTGCATGCCAAAGCAATGCTCAGCACATGAAGAATGGAATGAAGGACATGGGTGGTCTTGTGTATGCAAGGCAGCTTGCTAAGTGATACCTTCCTTACATGGTTGCACGACCAATCAAATGGAAGGAGAAAAATAAGTAAAAACCATAGAGAAATGGAATGAAGGTAGAGGAGAGAACTAAGTAAAAGAACAATAATAATAATAAAAAAAAAAAAAAAGGGGTGAAGTCAAAGGCAAAAACTGAGTAGAGAACTTAGGAGAAATAGAGAGGAGAGTGAGAAGAGAAGGAATATTGGAGAGGAAATGAAGCCTATCTTGGTAGAGTTTTGCAACTACTTGGGAGTCAAATTTCTACAAGAAAATGCCTAAATTTTGGGGTTCTTTACATTAGATGGGGGGCATAAGAGAATCCTTAATATGACCCATTGTTTAGATTTTAAGAAATTTAGCAAGATTCAGTATTGCTTTGATCAAGTTATCTTCATGATCTAAATTGCATTACACATCTATGAATGGATTGGATTTTGGACATAATTTGTTGATTTGTTTGTTCCTGATCATCATGCATGTTATGCCTTGTGATTTTCCAGTAGTATAGAGTTTATTCATGTTAAAAATTGTGTTACAAAATGGTTACCAAGAGGATGCATGATGGTGGAAAAAGACATGCCCTGTTGGGTGCATGAAAAGCTTAAACGTAGGGATATTTATCAAGGCAAGAATATGCCCTTTATCTCATCAATTTGGATGGAATTTATCAACTAATATAATGGTGAGACTACAATCTATTGTTATGTCATGAATTTTCTATAAAATGATGAAGAGATTGGGTGTTATGCATGCTTGAAAAAGTAGGTAATGGGGTATTAATTTCTTGCAAATTTTTTGCAAAAAAATTGATGTGCCATCCCTTCGTTGTTTGGAGTGTACTAATGTAAATTGTTATGAGAATGCTTTGGTTACTTGATCCAACTTTAATCCTATCTCTCAACATTTGTTTCATACCATGGATGACTTGAAACTATAGAAGTTTTGGACAAAAACTAAGTGAGAGGCATGATTGTTCACTGCAAAACCCTGTAAGGAGATGCCTTAAAATGGTAATGTTTAAGTACTTGTATGCATGATAATTTCAAGGGGATTTTTGCATGTTATTGAGGTCCTTTAATTCCCTATATCCTATGGTAGTTATGGCCAATTACTTGTATTGGAATGCAATGCAATTAATTTGGCTTTCATGCATAGGATGTGACACATGATTTTAGCCTATTTATAGTGTAACACTTGGCTAGGGAAAATTGTATAATTCATGCTATTAGGATATGCCATTTGATTCTTGATTTGAGAGTCAAAAAAGTTTTCAACCAGTAGCCAAGTTAGAGATGTAAATAAGCCAGTTGTCTACTAAATTAAGTGAAAGGAAAAAAGCAAAGTTTTCTAATCAGCCTATCCCAAACCCTAAGGGACAACTAGAATTAGGGTCTAGTTCACAAAGACCCCATAAGCAAGCGAAGTCTATCACAACTCTTAGGAGTGGCCATCAATTTGATAACAAAGTGGGACAAATTGAGGAGAATGA
Source organism: Warburgia ugandensis (assembly GCA_035236585.1). Classification (NCBI taxonomy): domain Eukaryota; kingdom Viridiplantae; phylum Streptophyta; class Magnoliopsida; order Canellales; family Canellaceae; genus Warburgia; species Warburgia ugandensis. The sequence continues at coordinate 59,444,149 of CP141128.1, forward strand.
AAAAGTAAAAACACGGGGAAAATAGACTAAACAGAAATCTCCTACTCCATTTAAGCCTAGAATGGAGACATCCTATGGGTCCAAAGCCCCATTCTCTCAAGTACTCAACAAGGATAAGAAAAGAACAAATTTCAATGACATAATTGAAGTATTCAAATATGTACAAAGTAATATCCCATTACTAAATGCCATTAAGGATATTCTTGCTTATGCCAAGTTTCTTAAAGAGCTTTGCAAAAGAAAGACTTTACCACCAAGTAGGTGAGATCTTTAATACAACACTAGATGCCACCTAAGTTTAGAGACCCAGAGTGTCCTGCCATTTCTTGTGTGTTCAAAAAACATGTCATAGATAGGGCATTACTTGACCTAGGGGATAATGTCAATTTGTTGTCTTACTCTATCTACAAGCAACTAGGGCTTGGTGATCTTAAACCAACCAACACCACTTTGCAGTTAGTGAATAGATCAATTAACATTCCACGTGGTATGGTTGAAGATGTTTTAATATAAGTGAACCAATTTTACTTTCATGCAGATTTTCTTGTATTAGAACCCGAGCCTATGTTAGACCCAGTAGTCAGATTCTAGTGATTCTTGGATGTCTATTTTGGCAATGTCCAATGCCATCATTAATTATAGAAATGGTATACTGCAATTTTATCCTTTGGCAATATGACAGTTGAGCTAAATGTTTTCAATGCCAACCATCAACAATTAGATATTGATGACTCTTGCAACATAATTAAAGATTTAATTCCTAAAATTCTTCCACCATTGTCTACCTTTGATCCGCTAAGGCCTTATCTTACACATCATCATTTCAATTTTTAACATCTAACTAAAGATGTTAAACTTAGTGCTTACTAGGAGGCAACCTAGAGTTTTTAGAGTATCATGGTTTTGCATCACTCATTTATCATATGGATGTCTTATATTTCAAAATATTGGGGACAATGTTTAGTTCAAGTTGGGGGTATAGATATACATGAGATTTTTGACATTTTCTTACCGTGTTAAATTCAAAATTTTCTTTTTTTTTAAAGTTGTTAAGGTCAAAGTTCCTTTACTATGATGATAATTGGATTGTCTAAAGTTTATTATTCCACTAGTTTTTAATAAACATGCATATGGTTAATTCTACATCTTATTCATGTTCGAAAGTGATTCATGAAAGTTAAATCTTGAAATACATTTACACATAGCACATAAGTTTAAACTAATAGATAGTTATAACTTGGAGACCTTGAGGAATATCAATGGAGACCTATACACCCAAGTGAGTATTAGAGACTATCATCTTTCTAAGGGTTATAAGTAATTCCTCTTTTTTTTTCAGTGTACATCAACTTTGAAAGATCCCAGTGTTTTTTTTTTGGTCAAAATGTCAAGAACTAAATAGGAGTATTAATTTGTTTTCCTAAATATTTATTGACTTAGATAGGTTATAAGAAATATAGGAAATGATATAGGCCATCATTGTTTTAGCCCAAAAATATAAAGCATACCCAATACATTATACCACTAGTTAGATCTTTGAGCCTTTTTTATAAGACTTTTCTTTTCAAAACCTAATTTATCCTAACCTAAAAAAACCAATGAAAAGAATATCCATTATTTACCTTTAAAAAATGAGTAGACACAGTAGAAAAATCACAAAAGTCAAAGAAGTAAAAAATTATGAAAAGTACAAAGAAAAGTGTTCCTTCTCAAAATACAAGGAAAAGTGAAAAAAGCATTAAAAAAAGAAGGAAAAGTTATGGAAATAAAGAGAAAGAAAAAATAGGGAGGATATTCACTTCAAAGTACAACCAAAATTAAAGTTATCCTAACAATTATTCGTTGATGACCTCTACTCAGATTTGAAACTTTGAATCCTTATACCTTTCTTTTCAGAATCCTACCCAAGCCTACGTTTAGTCCTATCTGAAGACCCACTGATGTTAGGTGGAACATGACCTTATTGAGAGATAAATATAAAGGATTTAAAGTAAACTATTTCTAATGGTCTTGGTAATGGAATCCATTCTAAGGGATCATATTTTTTGTTTCATCAGTACTTACAATAGTATGTGAACCATTAGTATGGTTGGAATCAGTCACATAAAGAGAGAAATTTGTTTGAATCCTTTTTGAGTGTATAATAGTGAGAATCTGAGGTTAAGACATCTTTATAAAAGAGCAATAAGCATATCTATTCAGAAATTAACTTATGTAGTTGCACACACGTTGCACTTTGAGATGAAGTTGGAATAAAATAGCTTTAGTCTATGGATAACATGTGGAATTTCTCATTCATCTTTATTAAGTTATTGAAGCAAGTAGAGTATTAATGGGTGAGAATTCTTTGAGATAAAATAAAAGGCTTAGCCTTATTGAATTTTGTGGGTATATTCACTACAAACCCTCACAAGGATAACTCATCCACTAGGGAACCTAAGCAAGCTAAAGCCTAAATGTCATCAATCCAAGGTATGATGAAAGTTCATTACTAATCTAGGGTAAGTTACAAAGAAATTGGAGAAGTAAAAGGTGACTATAAATGGACCCACGCCCAAGCCATACATTTCCACCACCTTTGCATGGGAGCCATTTATGCCACCTAAGCAATTAAAGCCATGAAAAAGGGTGAAAATCCATATGAGTTACTCAAGCCTTGAAGCAAAACAATGAAGCCACTTAAGCCACAAGGAATAAGCCATCAAAGTGATCTATCAAGGTAAGTAGGAGTGTCATGTGGAATCACACAATTGGAGCATCAATTCAAGCAACTTTCCTATGTTAAAAGTGTGATTTTTAAGTGATTTTGTTAGATTAATGTAAAAGTTAAGATTATCATGCATTAAGGGACCCATAAAGAGAGAAAAACCCACATTCCTCATCCATTTCCTAAACCAAAAACACCCATCCTACTAGGTTTCCATGTTTTAAGTCAAGGAGGGAGCAACCATCCAAAAGGAGGACCCCCTTCCTTTTCCCAATTAGTGACCAAGTGGTTTCCTAAATAGGAAACCTTAGATCTGCATCAATTCAATTAATTTCAAAATCCAAGATCTTTGCACATGTTTCCTAAACCTTATTCCTAACCTAATTCATTGACTTTATTGCAACCAAATATCACAAAATTAGAAGGTAAAGAGCTCCACTTTCCTTCTAAAAAAAGATGTATAGACCCATGTTCAAAATTAGAAACCAGCCATCGTATCTCTCTTATGCCATCTTTCCACCTCCCTTTATTACATAATCTTGATAATTCATCTACACCTAACCTTCATCATTCAATATCCTAACCTTAGGGCCACTTGTCTCATGTTTTCACCCCTTCCTAAGTTAGGAAACCGCTCATTTATATATAGCTCAATGTTCTTATGAATTTTCCAAGTAAAGGTGGGTGAGACATCTCGAACTATAGCTTCATTTGTGGATATTTGCTGCTGGACTTTAGGATTTATTATATTATTTTCTTCCTTTGGATTTTTAGTATTTGTCTTAGTTATTTGCTCTCCAATTCAGGAGAGTAGCTTGCTTGCTTAGGTTTAGTTTTCATTGCTTTAGTTTCCATTGTTTTGCTTTCTAGTTTCGTACCTTCCTTTCGATCTAGTTTTCCCTTTCTTCTTTCCTTAATTCTAATTATTTTTCTTTGTTATTCCCTCAAGATTTGAGTTAAATCTTCTCTGGTAGTGGAAACCAAGAGAAGATCTACTTAGGCGTTGATTTGCCCTTTGAATTTCACATTTTTCTCCTTTTATTTACCTTAAGTTTTAGGTCCATTTTCCTTAATTAGTTAACCCACTTAGCTTTCTTTTTTTTGGAATTCCCTCATGATTTTTTTTTGCATATCATCATACTTTAGTTTGTGATATTTATATTGTAGTTTTGTTACATTTTAAACTAGGTTTTATGCTTAGGAATTAGATGTAATTTTTGGCTTTTGAACAAGTAGTATGTGCTAGATTTTAGTTGTAATTCGGTGATGATTCAATAAAGTTTTGTAGGAATTATTTTTATGGAATGTTTATTTTATCTAATTAATTGAGATATGAGTTGTTTCCTTTCATAAAATTTTTGGTTCCAATGGCTTCCAAATGCTAGATTTGTTGAATGTTCTCAAGTAGTTGAAATATGAATTTTTTCTCCCCTTAACTTTGTGCTTTGTTTCTAGCCATCTAAACACCTTATTTGCTTAAATTATTAGGAACTCATTTAGAATTTTATGTTTTCTTATTATATATATATATATATTAATTTTTATGATATTTCACTTTAGATTCATTAATTCTAATCACTTTTGCACCCTCGAACCATGCATACAATATATGGATCATGCGCATGGTACTAGTTCGCTTTCCTTTTTTGCTTTTGCTTAGTTTAGTTGCTTGACTTAGATTTAGTAGTATTTAATTTATTTTTTGAATCTTAGTTTAGTTTTAGAAAAGGTTTTCTTTTTAATTTTTGGATAGTTCCATCTTTAGGAAGTTTTAGGATTTAGAAAGAGTTAAATTTAGAAAATGTTCTTAATTATAGTTTCATTCACATGCATGTTTCTAATTTCTTATTAAAGTTAGTTAGATCTCATTAGTTACTTATTTTTGTATGTTAGTTTAGTGTTAGAAATTTTTCTAATTTGGGTTTAGAAAGTTCTATTTTCAGAAAGTTTGTCTAGTTTAGGAAAGTTTCCATTTACTAGTTTCCTTACTTTATGTTTCCTAGATTATTCATGATTTTTTTGCATTTGTTTCCTTTAGTTAAATTCATGTTTGTTAGGTAAGTTTCCATTATAACTGCTTAGCTTTAGCTTTTAGAAAGTTTCTTTTAATTCTAGTTTCTAATTCCATACATGTTTCAGTTTCATGTTACTTTAGATTCCTAGTTTAATCACAACTTTATTTCTTTGGCTGAAGTTAATTGATCTAAATAAAATCCAATCCATTGTAAATCTATGAGATTCCTCGTGGGATCAACCTCACTTGCATGAAAATACTACATTGATTCAAACTCTTGCAAGTAATTTTAAGGCACACCAGGCTTCATGGGGCAGCTTTAGGGCCATCATTAACCCCATAAGGACTAGTGGAGTAGTCTTCATAGTATTCACAGCAAAGTAGCAACAATCATAATTACCTTTGTTGATGGTAGATACTCTATGAGCATAGTTGTCCTAGATAGATAAGGACATGTGCTGACATGTCGATCACTCTCCAGAGTTTAGACTATTCCTTGGTGACAGGACTATCTACCACTCAGTTTTGGATGATGTTCATGGATTTTATTGATGAGTTGAGCCATTAATTCATAGGTACAATTAAAAAGTCTGTGACTCTAAAGGGTTGGGATAAGTTCATAGATACAACACTGATGATGTTTTTATCAAATGGATTGCACCTTTTATAAATACCATGTTTATCATTGCTTTCATCAATGACCTTATCAATTCATTATGGCATATTCATTTCCTTGACCGATGTATCATGAATGCTTTCACTATATGTTGTATTAAGAATGAATTAAATGCCTACTAGTTATCAATGACTTTAATTTACTATATCATTATGAATAACCTTAGAAAACCATGCTTATGTTTAATGCAATGTTTAGCATGTTCATTAGCATCCATGTTGATAGACATGTGAAATGCCTTAATATTATAGATTAAATTAAACTTTTGTATTACGGACCCTTTTATTATTAGAAATGTAACATGAAATGCTAGTAGATTTCTAAGTGAACCAAATTTATCAAGTTGCATAATAGAAACCTTGAACAAGTATATCTCACTGAATTCATGATTGAATGATTTATCAAACTGTTGTAGTATTCAAATTACTAAAAGTAACACTTTCTAAAAGTAACACTTTCTAAAAATAAAACTTCCCTAAACCTAGAACTTTCTAAAGCTAAACAAAGAAACTTCCTAAAGCTAAAGTAAGATGCAAAGCACTAAATAATGGAATCTAAGCTAAAATAAATAAAACAAACAAGCAACTAAGTAAGGATGTTCAACTCAAGTACCACGCGCATGACCCATGGAGTTGTGTGCATGGAACTTGTAGTGAAAAGTAAGGATGTTGAGCATGATATTAGGATTGAAGCACCTGAAATTAATCACAAGAAACTAAACTATCTAAAATGCAATATGGGTTCCTAACAAACTCAATAAATAAGATGCATGAAAGTAAGGCAAATGTGGTTGAAACTTAGATGAAAACTATACTAGCATGGTGCACATGATACTAAGTGAAATTGAAACATGAGAAAAGAAAAAGGTGTGCACTCAACATGAAACATAACACTCACATTAGAGAGAACTTGAACACTAGATTCAAATAAGAGGTTGTTGATAACCAATTGAATTCATTGAAGTAAACAATTGCATGAGAAAGTGGCACATGTACATGGAAAGAATTATGCACACTTTTCATAAATAAAAACTCATCTAAATCAGTGTTCTGGTCTACTTCAACACAATCTAATGATTATAACTAAGCTCAGATATCATGCATATGAAACAAGAGAGACAATCAAGAGAATAAGAGTATGAAGTTGGGAATCAACAAGAGCAAAGATAGATCTAAACAAAGCAAGGAACAAGAAGACAATGGAAAGGGAATAAGATTGATTCAAGGCTATTTTTCTCTTGGTTGTCACTATTTAGAGAAAAGAGGCCTTGGATATAGAAGAACTAAGTAAAGATATCTAAGCAAAACACAAAGGACAGGAAGGAGAAAAGATTTTCATGAAATGAAAAGGAAAAACAAGAAGCAAAGCAAGGAATCAATGATGAGATCCAACTGGAAATTGAAGTGAAACAAAGAAGCTTGAAGGAAAGATGTGTGGAACACTAAATGGACAGCCAAAGTTGGAAGATATGGAAGCATTTTATGGAGGATTGAAGGAGGCATGGTGGTGTAAGAGGGAGTCGTGGAAGACCAGCCTAAGATGGGACATGAAATTCCTTATACGTATGGTATGTGGATGCCCTAAATGCTTTTATAGGTGAGTTGCTGTGATGACCCAGGTTTTCCCATGCATTTTTAAATGAAATATCTAATTCCTAAGGTGGGATGCATCCCTATTTGAAAACCATTTTATAAAAACCATGCAATGCAGTGGAAAATCTTTAGTTTTAAACTCATTTTGAAAACCCCGAGTGTCATTTGCTTTCACAACAACCAAAGTAATTTTTTTTTAAAGACTCCATAAATCATATATGTTTTTCCTAGGTCTATCCAGTCACAGCTCATAGTCCAACTATAAATAAATACAAATACATGTCCAAAGGGTAGAGTGTTTACTTACATGTATAAGTGTCTCCTTTTGATTTACTTGCTCGTAGCACTAACATAGGTGTCCTCTACTCGTGGATGAAACTATCCTAAAAAATGTTAAGGATAGGGTGAGTATATACTATACTTAGTAGGAGTCTATAACTATTAGTTTTACAATGCATGCTATGTTTAAAATCATATGTTCTTTAAAACATGTGCATGTTTGAACACTCATGTTCAATATCGATATTAAAAACCATTGTCAAACGGGAATACTAATGACTTAAAGAATCACATAATCCAAGTCGAAAGTATCATATATATCATAAGCATAATAATATGCATAAGATGCTCAACTGAATCCAACTCATGGATATATGGTATGGTCGACCAACCTCATGTCGTGCCATATGCAATGCAAGTAAATCCTCAAACCATAGGGCCCACTATGCCCATGACCTCACCGCCGTGTGGTCCCCAGGTACTTAGGGACACAGGGTCATAAGCTTATTCGTCGTAAATCATGCAATTTATGCAATTGGTTGCAAAACATGCATGCAATGCATAAAATCTGCTCATGCTAGTCTCGCATTCAAAGTCATAACCCTGCCTAGAAGCCTAACAGCCTAGAAGCCTAACAGCCTAGAAGCCTGTCAGCTCTCTCTGGCCCGCCCTCATCGGCCCGCCCTCATCAACCCACCCTCATTGGCCAAGGCTACACTTATCATGCAATCTATGCATGTAGCACATGTCTTGGCAATATATGCAATCGTTTACAAAACATATCTATGCATAATGTATTTGTCATATGCATGCTAAATTCATCTATAAAATTAAGTCATGCTAAACAAGTCATATAACTTATACTTAAAACATGCATTCAAAACAATCATGGGCTCTTTTTAAAAGTCTAGTAGCGATAGAGCACCTACATCAAAACATCATGGGTTCTTTTAAAAACATTCTAGTAGTGATAGAGCACCTACCCCGAAGTCTCCTGGAGTCGCGTCCTTCATCACTCAACCCTACCCTGGGTCTCACTTATAAACTCCTGGATATGAATGATAACAAGGAGTCCTTATCAATTTCAATCCATTTAGACATTAGATCACTAAATCTACCTTTTAGGGTCTATGGTCCTTGCCTAATTCATTGTCAGGCTAGATCCTATGATATGGATCTACTATTCAATAGTTAAACTCTGTAAATTTACCTCTATTCCTAATTTTATAGTCTCATTAGGTCCACGTGTCCCAGTTCCCATGACACCCGTGCATCCTGGTTGAACCGCGATCGCCTCACGTGCGTGCGTGCCCAAAGGCCGTGCCAGGGACTGCGTTTTGCACGTGCACATGCATGCTCAAGCGACGCGCTATGACGCGCATCCCAGATGGCATCGCACAGACATACCTTTGGTGTAGCATGGCGCGTCTCAGCTCCCAGGGCACCCCGTGCATCCCGGTCGAGCCAGAACCCGTGCCTCGCGTCGCGTATGCACCCGAAGGTTGCACCAGGGATAGTGTACGCACTGTCGTACGCCTAAAACCCGTCCCTGGGACCTTGTCCCAGGCACACGTGGAGCATGGCGTCCCTGGGACACCTGGTTCATACAAAGCCGGTTGGATCTGGCTTTGTCTTCTCCGGCTGGAAAAACTGGCTGGGCAAAAGACTATATCCGGCATGGATCTTGGCCTGGGGGAAGTGAAACGGAGAGAAGGGAAGGAGGGGCTTACCTGGGTAGCCAGGGATGCCCTCCTTCGGGTGGTGCGGCTCCTCCTTTCTACCTAAAAACCTTATGTTGCCGGAACTCATGAAGCGGAAAAAAAAAAACCCAATGTCAAAACTGAAAAATAGAAGAGAGGGGAATGGGGAGACGGGAATGGCCAACCTAACTCAGGCTTGGCCATTGTCGGAAATCGCAGAGAACTGGGTTTCCGATTTTTGCCAAAAAACCCAATCCTAAATGACTGGAAAATCGTGATTTTGAAGAGGGGGAGATAGGGTATTCATAGAGGGAAGAAGGCTGTGCCCCTCAATGGCGGTGCCGCCATTTCCCCTAGTGTTTTCTGGAGAAATCAGGAGAGGAGGGTTTCTAGAGGAATCTAGAGGAGGAAGACGACAGGGGGTGCCGTTATCAAAATGGCCCCTTGCATTTTCGTTCTTTTTCGTTTTTCTGTTTAATTTACAAAAATACCCCTAATCTTTAAATGGCTGTAACTTCTTCATACGAACTCTGTTTTCGACGTTCTTTGAGGCGTTGGATTCCATTTTTCAAGTAGAATCTAATGGTATCAAGTTTCCTTACGAATTCCTTCATTTATTTTTTTTAAATAAAGTAAAACATTTAACACAGTTTATTTCCCGTAGAATGCCCAATTCAATAGCGTAAATTGCTTGGGCATTACAGTTGCCTATTCTATATTCATAAAAGAGGAAAGAATGGAAAAGGACTCTAGATAGGAAGGTGAGTGGATGGTGGAAAGAGATGGATTTAGAAGGTGGGATTTCTAAGGATAACCAAAGTGAGGGGGAGGTGCCACTTTTTAAGGGATTTGACGTGGAATCCCTTTCTTTAAGGTGCTTCATGCAGAGTAGTAGAAAGACATGAAAGAGGGAGAAAAAGAGGAAAGATGGGGAGATAGAGATAGAGATAGAGATAGAGATAGAGATAGAAGAAAGATAGATAGATAGATAGAATTCAAAGACTCTTCTCCCATTGATCCACTTTAGTATGCATATCTTCCATGTTAATATCCACAAATCCTTACTAATTATCCTTGGAAGATCACAATTTTAGCATGGATAATTGCTTGATATCACCTTCAAGTGGCTTGGTGGCTTGAGTGGCTTAGTCCCTTGGCTTCAATTGCATGTCATCTTCTAAAATAGCATATTTGGCTTAGTATGCTCGCATGCATGGCTCCAAATTTCATGCAAAGGAGATGAAATTGCATGGCTTTTGTAGGAGCCCATTATAGTCTCCTTTGAGCCTTTCAATTACTTTCTTGCTTGCCTCAAGCTGATTTTGAACCTTGATTAAGCTTTAAGTTGATGAAATTTAGATCTTGGCTCTTTCTTTTGATCTTGATCCTCAATTCTCATCTTAATTGATCTCGGCCATTGGATCATCCTCTTCATCCTACAAAAGATTAAAAATCTTAATTAAATATGAGAAAATTATGATTATTCATATACTTACTCTAGATTAGCTCCTAAACTAGCAAAATATCATACTTTTCAATAGAAATGCTTGTGTTATAAATTTTGAAAAAAAAAATCCTATGATAATGCACTATAATTTATAACACATGGACTACTAATTGAGTATTATTTATACAAAATTAAACAATTATATCACACCCCCAACCAATATTTTGCTAGTCCCAAGCAAGACATGTGAAAAATCATGAAAACAAAAATGGTTGCCATTTTCGTAGGTACTCACAATTGTACTTAGCATATGCGCTTAAACTCCTAGGTTATCCCTAGTTGAAAAGTTAAGCCTCATGAGGATTTGTATTGAATATACCCATAAAACTCAATGAGGTTAAGTTCCTTAACTTAGCTCAAAGAAATATCATCCATTAGCACTTTACTAGCTTTAACAACTTAATAAAGATGAATGAGAAATTTTACAAGTCACCCACATAACAAAGCCATTTCATTAAGTTATATCTCAGAGTGAAGTGTTTCTATGGGCTGTATAAGCCTGAACTTCTAAATAGAAATGCTTACACTCCATTAGAAATATATCTTGACCTCAAATTCTCACTAGTATATAGTTAGAAATGATGCTCTCTAAGAAAAGGGGTCAAACAAATTTCTCTGACTATGTTACTGAATCCAATAAGACTAATTGTTTACATAATTTTATAAGCACAAATGAGACAAAAAATGTGATCCCTTAGAATGGACGCCATTACCAAGACCATTAGAAATAGTTCATCTTAATTCCACCCTATTTATATCCTCATTAGAGTTATTGTCCACCTTAAGATCTACAGAACTTTAGATAGGATGGGGAGGCATGGGAATGGTTCTCAAAGAAAGGGTAAAAAGGATTCAAAGATTCAAATCTAAGTAGAGGTCTTCAATAAATGTTGGACAACTTTTCGTTTCTTTGCACTAAAGTTAATATCTTTTCTATTATTCCTTTCTCTCAATTGTTTCTTTTCTTTATCTGATAATTCTTTTTTACTTTCTTTTTTCTTTGAAAGAAAGACCTTTTCTATGTAAAAACTTTAATATTTTTCACTTTTTAGACTTTTGTGAAAGAAAGGGTAAAAAGGATTTGAAGTTTCAAATCTAAGTAGAGGTCTTCAATAAATGTTGGACAACTTTTTGTTTCTTTGCACTAAAGTGAATATCTTCTCTATTATTCCTTTCTCTCTACTGTTTCTTTTCTTTTTCTAATAATTCTTTTTTACTTTCTTTTTTCTTTGAAAGAAAGGATTTTTCTATGTAAACACTTTGATATTTTTCACTTTTTAGACTTTTTCCCTTTTCTACCATCTCTACTCATGAAAAATAGGTAATGGATACTTTGATTAGGATTTCTATGTTAAGGTAAATGGGCTTTTAAAAAGAAAAAGTCTTACTAAGAGGCTCAAAAGATCTAATTAGTGTTATACATTACTAGGCAGGCTTTATGTCTCAAGTCTAAAACAAGAATGGCCTATATCATTTCCTAGGTCTCTTAAAAGCCTATGAGATTCAATAAATGGTCAGTAAAGATATTTATCACTCCTATTATTTCTTGGCAATTGACAAAATCAAAGATACTGAGATCTCTCAAAGTAATGTTTGCTAAAGAAATTATAGAATTACTTATAATCCTTAAAAAGATGATAGTCTCTAATATTCACTTGGGTATAGGTCTCTACTAAAATTCCTAAAGGTCTCTAAGTCATAACCATTTATCAGTCTATACTATCTATTGTGTGTAAATGTATTTCAAGATTTAACTTTTATAAAACACTTTAGGACAAGAATAAAATGCAAAATTAACCATATGTATTTCTATTAAGAAGATAAAGTAGGAGAAATGCTAAGCTTCAAAAATCCTATTCTCATCACATTAAAGGAACTTTGACCTTAAAAACTTGGAAAAACTCAATGGGAGATGCTAAGGCAGGTTGTGGTAGGCTAGTTTCTCTAGCAAGATTTCTTCTACTTCTAGGTTGACCAACTCTAGATAGGGTTTCAACCTTTGCCCATTGACTTTGAAAATCTCTCCATCATTTTCTATCTAGACAGCCCCATAAGGGTAAACAGAACATACTATGTAGGGTCCAGACTATCAAGATCAAATTTTTTATGGAATAGATGCATACTTATAAAAGGACCTTTTGTCCTAGGGTAAAGGACTTTTGCAAGATGCATCTATCATGATGACTTTTTATCTAGCCTCTGTATATCTTGGAAGACTCATATGCATCTTTCCTAAGTTTGTCCAACTCATTGAGTTGGAGCTTTATATGGGTCACATCATTATCTAGGTCAAAATTGAGCTTTTAAATGGCCCAAGATGCTTTACACTCTAGTTCTACTATGACGTGGCAGCGCTTTTCATAGAGAGTAGGGTGACATACCTACAGGGGTGTTGTATGCAGCATGATAGGTCCATAAAACATCGCTAAGGCTTAAAGACCGGTATTTTCTATTTTATTGATTATTTTTCCTAAGAATCATTTTATCTCCCTATTTGACACTTCTACATAATATCATATTTCTTCATTAAGTTCTCAAACACTATATTACAAAAGTGTTTACCCCCATCACTAATTATGTCTAGGGCTATACAAAAGTGTGAAAATATATTTTCTTTTAAAAAACTTAACCACCACCTTGTGATCATTGGTCTTATATAGTATGGCTTCCACCCATTTGGACATGTAGTCCACTCCCACAAGAATATACAAATAACCAAAGGAGTTGGGAAAAGGTCCCATAAAATCAATGCCCCAAACATCAAAAGGCTCAATGATAAAAGTGGGGTTCAAAAGCATCATATTTCTTTTCCTATGCTTCCTAAGTATTGACATCTAGCACATGCTATTCAATAAGCATGTGAATACTAAAATTGGTGGGCCAATAAAAACCACAATGCAAAATCTTTGCAATTGTCTATCTAAAATTGAAATGGCCCCCTCATCATGAAAAAAGGAAATGATTATATGATGTTCATTATCTGATATGCATTTCCTTATAAGCTAATCAGGACAGTACTTAAACAAGTACAGATAGTCCCATGAAAAGTGTTTGACCTAAAAAATAAACACTTTTCTATCTTGTTTAAACCAATGATTAGACATATGAACTGTGATAAGATAATTGATTATATCTACATAACAAGGAAAATGGGAAATGTGCAAGAATTGTTTGTTTAGAAATGTTTTAGTTATAATCTCATTCTCACTAGTAAACTCTACAAATATCCTGGATAAATGGTCTACTACAATATTTTTAAAACCTTTCTTATCCCAAATTTATAAATCAAACTCTTATAGCAATAATATCTATTAGATCAGCCTAGGTTTTGCATCTTTCTAAGAAAGAAGGTACTTTAATGCTGCATGGTCTTAATAGACAATGACATTAGATCCTAGGAATTAAGATCTAAACTTATCTAGGGAAAAAACAACTACCAACAACTCTTTTTTAGTAGTGGAATAATTGAGTTGGCCATCATTGAGTGTCTTACTAGCATAATATATCACATAGGGGAGTTTATCAATACTCTACACCAACATAGCACTGATAGCATAGTATAAAGCATCAAACATTATTTCAAATGGTGTACTCTAATATGAAAGTTGAATAATAGGCGTAGAAGTTAATTCAGCCTTTAGGTTGTCAAATTCTTTTGTACACTAATCATCAAAGTCAAAAGTTGCCTCCTTTGTAAGTAAATTATATTGGGGCTTAGCAATTTTACCAAAGTCCTTGATGAATGGTCTATAGAAACTAGCATGGCTTAAAAATGAGTGAATTTCCTTCACCATCCTTAGTGGAGGTAGGTTAGAGATTAAATCCACTTTCGTTTTGTCTACTTCTATACTATTATGTGATATGATGTGGCTTAGAACAATGCCATTTTTGAACTATGAAATGACATTTTTCTCAGATTAACACTAAATTCTTTTCTTGACACCTAGCACCAACAAGTTTTAAATGGTGTAGGCATTCATCAAATGAAGAACCAACTACTAAAAAACTATCCATAAAGACCTCTGAAAACCCCTCCACCATATTAGAAAATATGCCCAACATACACCTTTGAAAAGTAGTTGGAGTACTACAAAGTCCAAAAGTCATTTGACAATAGGTGAAGGTTCCAAAAGGCCAAGTGAAAGTATCTGCTCCTAGTCCTCAGGTGATATGAGAATTCAGTTATAGCACAGTATCCATTAAGAAAGCAATAATAACTATGACCGACTAACCTTTCCAGCATTTGATCAAAAAAGTGTAGAAGAAACTAGTCTTTCCTCATGACTAAGTTCAGTTTTCGATAATCTATACAAACTATCCACCTAGTGGTCATGTGAGTGGGGACTAACTCGTTATTCTCATTTTTAATTATCGTGGCTCCGCACTTCTTGGGTATAACCTGAACTGGGCTGACCTAAGTGTTGTTAGATATGGGGTAGATGACACCAACATCTAAGAGTTCTAGCACTTATCTCTCACAACCTCCTTCATAGTAAAGTTTAGTTTCCTCTGTGTCCACTTAGATGATTTACAATTTCTTCTTGGTGAATTCTATACATAGCAAGGCTAATCCCTTTAGCATCTCACTATGGCTACCTTATGTTCTCTGAGAACATCAAGAAGCTTACCTTCCTATTCTTTATCAAGATCTGAGGTTATGATTACAAGAAAGGATTCATCTAGTCCTAAGTAAGAATATTTTATATATTCTGGGCATCACTTAAGGACCATGGTAGGTGGTTTTTCTACTGAAGGCATAGGGACAAAATTTGGAGGAAGAGGTACTACTAGAGGTCCCCATTTGGAGGTATCCATTATAGGTGCAGCATCTAAAAGATTATTTACCTCATCTATGGACTTGTCTGTATAGAAATCATAATAAAAGTGTGTTATACATGTCTCAAGTGGGTCTATAATAGACGATGGTGGATTAGCATCTTGAACTAGACCTTCAATTAAATTTACTACACAAGATTCATCTGGGTCTAAATTCTAGTGATCGACATTAAAAACATTGAGCTTTACTTTAATATTGCTGAAGGACAACTTCATCACACCATTTCTGCAGTTGATGATGGCATTGAATATTTCCAAAAATGGATGTCCAAGAATTATTGGGATCTGAGTACCAGGGTCTGATACAAGCTAGGTATCGAAGACAATAAAATCTACAGGGAAGTAAAATAGGTCCACCTGCATTAAGATATCTTCAACCATGCAATGTGGAATCTTTAATAATCTATCTACTAACTATGAAGTGGTATAGGTTGGTTTGAGCTCACTAAGCCCAAGTTGCTCATAGACATAATATGGTAACAAATTTGCACCAGCCCCTAAACTAGTAATGCTATAGTGATGACATGATCTCCAATAACATAAGAAATGGTAGGATGACCTAGGTCACTAAACTTAGGAGGGCTCTGGTCCTGAATTAAAGAGCTCACTTATTAGGTGAAGAATGCTTTCTTTTGCACATTAAGTGTACGCTTTTGTGTGTAGAGATCTTTGAGAAATTTGTCATATGCAAGAATGTCTTTAATAGCATTGAGTAATGGGATATTGATTTGTACATGCTTAAAGACATCCATTATCTCATGAAAATTAGTTCCTTTCTTAGCCTTATTTAACAATTGAGGGAATGGGCTTTAGGAACATAAGATGCCTTCATTATAGACTCAGATAGAGTAAGAGATTTTTGTCTTTTCTCTTTCTCCTTAATTTTAGCTAGTTCATTCTCCTCTAAGTTTTCCTTAGTCTGCCCTACTTTATTACCAACTTGACGAACACTCCTAAGGGTAGTTATGGACTTTGCTTGCTCATATGGTCTACTTTAACTTGACCTTATTTCAATCTAGCCCTTAGGGTTTGGAATTTGTTGACTGAGAAAATTGCCACTTTCCTCTATCATTCAATGCAACAGACAATTGACTCATTTGTATTTCTAATTTGGAAATAGCTTGAGAATTGACATTGATGAACTGTCAACTCTCATTTTGGAGTTGGTGATGAGCCTTGTTATGCTCTTCTTGTTCTTTTAGGGTTCTATCCATAAATAACTACACATTTTCCTCAAATGTTGGTTTCTTTGGTTGTTGAGGAAGCTAAAAACTGGGTGGCACTTGGGGAACTGAAGTCCTAGGAAAGTTTTGTGTAGGGGGTTCATAGATGGATCTCCCTGGTAATTTTTCTTAGACCATGAAAAATTACGATGCCTAGCCCATCCTGGAATATAGGTCTCAGAGTATGGATTATTGATAAGGTTGTAATATGTGTTCAGAGTATTAGCTTGTTTAAAAGATATCAGTGCACACCTTATTAGATGGACATGCCATGGTCAAGTGTATCGGGCTAGAACAAATAGCTCTAACCTCCTATGGAAGCTTAGTGGATGCATTAGAAGCCATGTAGGCATCTACTTTTTGGAACATACTTTCAACCTTGTCCATTCTTTTAGTCAAGGAGTGGAGCTTATATGACATATCTAAGGTCACTAATATTTCAAACATGCATCCTTTCTTTTGAGGCTAGTTATTTCTCTCTCCTATTAGAATAATCTCATTCTTAGCTAAGGTCTCAGTCTCATTTTTTAACATGAGAGCCCCTCCACTAGATGCATTTACCATCTATCTATTTTGATGTGTTAGTGCCTCATAGAAGTACTCAAATTGCTCCTATTTTTCAAATCCATGGTGAGGGCACTTTTGTAGTAATTCATTCCACCTTTTCCAGCATTCATAATATTGTTCATCATCTCGTTGCTACAAATTGATAATCTCCTTACAAAGAGCATTAGTCTTATGGATGAGGAAGAATTTGTTCAAAAATATTTTAGACAACAGATCCCATGTGGCAATGGAACTAACCATTAAAGAATTCAGTCATGATCAAATATCAAGGAATTCCTTGATATGTAGGTATGGATCCTCTCTCTCTCTCTATGACTCCAAGTTTAAGCTCAAAGTGGATCTACATTAGTAGGTGAAGAGATGATGCATGATGGAATATTTAACTGGAGTAGCACATAGAAATCTCTAATAATCTTATGCACAATTATAGATGATGGGTCTACCATGGGGTTAGGAATTTGATTTCTTATCCCTTGCCTATGAGTTCATTCAATATTAGTATCAAATGGTACTAATTATGTGTTCTAAGATCGATGCCCTTGCATGCACTAAAATGAAAACCTATCTAAATGATGCAACCGAACTCTAAATGTGACTCCTAAATCTAAATGATGCACAATCAATCCTAAAGATCCACTAACTAGCTATTTTTATAAGCTTGGTTAATCTATGGGCTGGTAGCTTTTAGACTTAGATCTAGACAACTCCTCTTTTTATCAAGCTTGACTACTGCTTACCAATTAGGTTTTGCTCTAAAGTGGTTAATACAATGCTTATGTAAGGATGTGTTTAGACCTCAACAAATGTCAATAAAAGGCATGGATAAATCACTTGGATTTTGGATACCGACTATGACCACAATGCTTAGAAGCCACTAGATTAACAATAGATCTCTTCCTTCTACAAGGGTCCTACAAGTTGGAAACCTTATGTCTCTTGCTACTTAATTTTAAATCAAGCTTCAAGGGCTAGGATCATGAACATACAAAGCACTAATTTGATTACCTAAATAGGCCAAGGATATGGTGATGAAATCCATTCCTTGTCTTATGAGGTTTCTTTTGGAGCCCTACTATCAACGTGAACATCCACCATAAAGCAAGTAAACATCAATTAAATTACAAGGAAAGAAAACTAATGCCCACCTATATGCTATCTAACAAAGGGCCCACACCTTATAGATAAGATGCTATAACTAGATAGCCTATGTCTTAATTATAGTTAAGACTAAGCGAACCTTTGTTAAATAGGTTCAATATAATGCACAACTCTAAATAAGATGCAACAAGTTATAATAAATGACCCTAAAATATATGAATTGCATTACTATCCATAATGCAAATTACACTAAATGCAGCTACATTAAGAAAAAAAATAGAGAGTGAAGAAAACTTATAGTGGGGTTTTTGATGAAGATGAAGTGTGAGCCACTATACCCCATACTTGACCTGTATTATCACAACCTATTTAAAATAAAAGAAATAATTGCAAATTACAATGGGGCTTCACTACAACTCAAAAAATAAAAAAATTCAAATCTAGGAAAGCAAGGAAATCTTAATTAAGTTGATGAAGTTTCGGCCCACAGGATCAGGCTGCTACTTTTGTCAAATTTCAATAGCATAAAATCAAAGAAATATGTTAATTTATGAGAAATTAGTAAAGCATGCAAGAATGATGCAAAAACCTTAACTTAATGCAATCTAAAACTATGAAGAAATTTTTTTTTAATAAAGATCCAACCACCAATCTGTTATGATTCCTTCGTAACGGTGCCAAAAACTTGTTGTAGCTTTAAAATTACTCGTCAGCACATGAATTAATGTAGTAATTTGCATATGAGAGAGGTCAATCCCACAAGGAATCTTATGGTTTTGTATAATGATTGGATTTTATTTAGATTGCTTAGCCTAGCCAAAGAGACATTGGTTTGATCAAACTAGGAAATTTAAGAACTAGGAAAAGGAAACATACATGGAATTAAAACATGAACTAAATGGAAACTTTCTAAAAATAAAGATCTTCAATGGAATTAGAAACTTTCCTAACTAGCATGCATTTAATAAAAGAAACTAGTACAAAAATAGAATTACCTAATCTAGGAAACTTAATCTAAGGAAACTCTCTAAAAGTAACACTTTCTAAAAATAAAAATTTTCAAAACAAAACAAAGAAACTTCCTAAAGCTAAATTAAGATGCAAAACAACTAAACAATGGAATCTAAACTGAAGAAACAAAGTTCAACTCAAGTACCATGCGCATGACCCATGGAGTTGTGCAAATGGAATTTGTAGTAAAAAATAAGGATGGTGAGAATGACATTAGGACTGGTGCACATGAAAATGACCTTAGGAAACTAAACTATCTAAAATGCAACATGGGTTCCTAGAAAATCACCAAATAAGATGCATGAAAGTAAGGCAGATGCACGTGAATCTTAGGTGAAAACTACACTAGCATGGTGCACATGATACTAAGTGAAATTGAAACATGAGAAAAGACAATGGTGTGCACTTATCATGAAGCATGGCACTCACATTAGAGAGAACTTTAAAACTAGATTCAGTAAGATGTTGCTCATAACCAATTGAATTCACTGAAGTATGCCCACTTTTCATAGCCAATTGCTCATAACCAATTGCCTGAGAAAGTGGCACATGTACATGGAAAGAATTATGCCCACATTTCATAAATAAAAACTCAATCTAAAATCAATGTTCTGATCTACTTCAATACAATCTAATGATTATAACTAAGTTTAGATATCATGTATGTGAAACAACAGAGAAAATCAAGAGAATAAGAGCATGAATATGGGAATGAACAAGAGCAAAGATAGATCTTAACAAAGCAAGGAACAAGAAGACAATGGAAAGGGAATAAGATTGATTCAAGGCTACTTTTCTCTTGGCTGTCACTATCAAGAGAAAAGAGGCCTTGGATCTAAAAGGACTAAGCAAAATACAAAGGACAGTAAGGAGAAAAGATTTGCATGAAATGAAAAGGCAAAACAAGAAGCAAAGCAAGGAATCAATGATGAGATACAACTTGGAATCAAAGTGAAACAGAGAAGCTTGAAAGAAGATGTGTGGAACACCAAATAGGGCAGCCACAGGTCAAAGAGATCGAATCTTTCTATGGAGTATTGAAGGAGGCGTGGTGGTGCAAGAGGGAGGTGTGGAAGACCAGCCTAAGATGAGGTATGGAATTCCTTATATATATGGTGTGTGGATGTCCTAGATGCTTTTATAGGTGAGTTGCACATTCTATCTTCATAAAGGAGGAAAGAATGGAATAGGACTCTAGATAGGAAGGTGAGTGGAGGGTGGAAAGAAATGGATTTAGAAGGTGATATAAGGTGGGATGTCTAAGGATAATCAAAGGGAAAGGGAGGTGCCACTTTTTAAGGGATTTGGTGTGGAATCCCCTTTCTTAAGGTGTTTCATGTGGAGGAGTAGAAAGAGAGAGGAAAGATGGGGAGATAGAGAGAGAAGAAAGAAAGAAAGATAGAGTTCAAAGACTCCTCTCATTGGTCCACCTTAGCTTGCATATCTTCCATGTAATAATATCCACAAATCCTCACTAATTATACTTGAAAAATCACATTTTTAGCATGGATAATAGCTTGAAATCTTCTTCCCATAGATGTGGCATTGACTTAAGTAGCTTGGTGGCTTACTTTGATGGCTCATTGCCTGGTGGCTTGAGTGACTTAGTCCCTTGGCTTTAATGGCTTGAATTGTCATCCTCTAGCATGGCTTATTCGGCTTAGTTGGCTTGCATACATGTTTCCAAATTTCATGCAAAGGTGATGAAATTGCATGGCTTTTGCAAGGTCCCATTCTAACCTCCTTTGAGCCTTCCAGTTGCTTTCTTGCTTGTCCTTGGCTAATGTTGAACCTTGATTAAGCTTTAGTTGATGAAATTTAGATCTTGGTTATTTCTTTTGATTTAATCCTTAATTCTTATCTTAATTGATCTCGACAATTGGATTATCATCTCAATACCTACAAAAGATTAAAAATTCTAATTAAATCCTAAAAAATTATAATTATTTACGTACTTACTCTAAATTAGCTCCTAAACAAGTAAAATATCACACTTTTGAATATTAGGTCAAAAATACTTGTGTTATGAATTTTGAAAAAATTCTATGATAATATACTACAATTTATAACAAATTGACTACTAATTAGATATTTTTTATATAAATTTGAACACTTATCACAAACTGTTCAAACTAGTGTGTTTATGTGTCATTTTTTGCTCAACCTGGGTTGTATTAGGGTTTTTCCTATTGAGTGGTTGTGCTCACCTTCACCGACATTTTTAGGTGAGAGTTCAAGGAGGATTAGTGTCAAGGATAAAGAAAGGGGAAGGAAATAGAGAGCTAATCGACATATGAGTCTACTTTAAATTGCTTAGCTAGTTTTGGTTGTACTAAGGTAGTCTACATTTGACGTACTTGTTGTTGACACTACAGTGAAGATGTCAAAACTATTAGACTATTCAGTTTCATGATTTTGATTTGATGGCTATGGATGCAAGTAGTGAGATTTGTGGCATTGTTGGGCACTGTACTTTATTTACTCTATTTAGTTTAATTATATGGGAAGGTTTAAGGAAGTGACTCGGCTTGAAGATGTGATCTGCAAAAAGTACGTATGTATTTTATAATTTTCAAATAAAGTTTCAAACAAAAAATTTACTAGGGATTTCATTGCTCTTATAAAAAAACGATTTTCCAAAGGTTATTTCTAAACACAAGGTCGTGACAACTACTACTGCATGATTACAGTTATGTTCCTATTCTGCAAGTTGAGTACCTTTGGCGGGCTCTTAGGCCAACGATTGATAATGAAGCTATTGTTGTTGTTGTGGGGGTTTGGTATTGCTATTAATAATGGGGATATTGTTAGTATTGCTTAGGATAGTTTTGGCATCCTTGGCCATCTTGACCTTGGTACGCTCCATACATCACAATTACATCATTCTTTTTACCTCTTTTCCTTGTAATGGTACCAGTTTCCATTTTCCTGGTCAAGGTCCAAGGAGGGGAGTCCTTCGGCCTTCACCGCAGCTTTTATAAGTGTACTAGCATTGATTAAGCTCTCAAAGTTAGCATGATATTGTTGCATGAAGTATCCTTTGATGGACAGGTTTGGAGAGCAGATGACCATCCTCACTTGATGTTGTTCTAATGGATGATCCTTGACTTGTGCAGCTATATTCTGTCATTTTTAGACATGTAGTAAAGGTTCCTCCACCTTCATGAGTTAGAGCCTCAAGTTTAGTATGTTTTGGTAGGCCATCTTCATTGTCTCAGTATTGGTCAATAAAAGTTTTTGTTAGAGCAGTCCATAATGTAACAATTTCTTAGCCCAAGGTGTAAATCATTGAGTAGCCACTATTGAGAGGCTTTATAATTCTACCGATGCAGTCCCAAGCCCGGATAAATCCAAGTCAAAGTTTGTATCGTGTTATTATATCTGTCGTATTTTGCCTCCCCTAGGGCCTATCATTGCATTCATAACCTCACTCTCTGTCTCATTACTGTGCTGCAGCAGCGTCGTGTAAAACCTGATTAAGGGCATAAAGCATCCGATGGAGTTAGAAACCTCTTTATTCAGTTGTGAACGGAGGACTCCACCAGGGAATGAACTGTGATGATTACGTGGAGAAGTTGACGTCATTGAGAAAGAGTGTTGTGTACCGCCTTTTCACGGGAAATATGCTCAAGTTGGTAGTCCAGAAGAGCACCAAAATGTCATCTAATAGGCCCTACTTTGGGTGGCCCCATGTCTAAAATTTCCCATTGCACAAATGATCACCACCGTCCAATCAGGTATTTGAAATATCCAACCTTCTGGATTTGGACAAAAAAGTTAATGAGATAAAATTAGGTGTAATCGTATTCAATCAATGCAATTGTTATGTGGCATCTCAAACTGGTTTTGGACCCACAGTAATGGACCCATAATTTGGCTGAACGTTGGCTCGCAGTTTGGCGACATCTTTAAGGAGTTTGCACATCGCTTTTGTTCGTGTAGATCAGTTCATACTTTTGCATGTTTCAGAGTCCATCTTGAGCCCACATGGTTGGTGAGAAAATATTCTCGATTGGATGATACTAATCATCCAACCTATGGAGAAGATCATCAGGAATATATTATATGCAAGATGAACGGTTATGACCACCAACCACATGAACTCAAGTACTTCTTAGCCACGGTAGGTTCATGTACTGATCTACTCAAGCAGAGACCACACAACAGAGAAAAACAGTCAAAAGAAATTACAAATACAAAAACGAAGTGCTAAGTTTAATATTTAAATAAGGTGAGAGCCATTTCGGTAATTAAGGGGCTATTTGTCCCCAAAAATTTAGCTTTTTCCAGCTGAGAAGAGACAGTGCAAAGAATGAGAAAAAACAGGGTTATGTATAAATATGGTTAAGAAAAGGTAGTGCAGATAAATTTTACACCTAAATCACCCAAACTATGAATAGTAAGGACTGAAAGTAAACCAAAACATATATATATATATATATATATATATATATATATATATATATCACACGTAAAATGGTAAAAATAGTTTATTCAGCAACTTTACAGTTAATCAAGTACGGGGCAATGAGTAGGATGAAAATGTCCGCAGTCGGCCTCATTGTGGGCTGCTCTGCTGTAGATGGGGCTTGTCTCTTGCTCTTGCACCCAGAGGAAGAAAGCAGGCAGCTGCGTCGAAGAGGTGCCTGTTCGATGTAGGTCGAAGAGCTGGCTGCTTCTCGCCCAGCTTGCTTTCACCCTTTATAACGCGTGATAGATAAGGGAAGCCAGGCAGATGAATTTGCTTGGACTGCGCAGTAGGCTTTGCATCGGTTAATTAGTAAATCACAATTGTAGCCGCCATTCTTTCCCAACATAGTACTAATTGAATTCATATCCCACCAAGTTATCGTACTGGTGATTTTCCTATCGCTGTCATCAGAATGTTAGCACCACCAGTGAACTGTACAGATGGTTGACCGGGAGCACAGGGATGGCATTTCTCCGGGAGGGGGAACTATGAAGAAAAGATAATTTGGATCACGGGAAGGACCCCGAGTTACCTTTTTGCATGTAACCTTCTTTTAGAGAAGGTACGTGCATTTGCCTTGACACCCTTCTCTTCTATATCCCTACATAATTCAGTTTGTGCCAGTCGGATTGTTGTAAGAGTAGTTAACTGGATATATTACTTGGATAAAGTTTCATGCATTCTTGTGTCTTCTATTAGTCCCTAGTAGACAAAACATCTTGGAATAAGTAAAGTCTTAACTTTCTGAAGAATAGTCCAATTAAGTGTCAAACCAACAATGGAGTCAAATGGGGCTACAGTGTGTGGTTAGCCCTCAAACTCTTATTTTGGTCTGCAGGTGGGCCTTGAACTTCCGTTTGTTTGCAAGTCCCACGCAACTTATTTGGTCAGTCTGTAAGTAGCCCCTTGGACGGAATCTGTTAAAACAGCTGATTTACATGAGGGGCAGTTTGGTTATTTTAATTTTCCTTACTTCTTAAAACAATTAAAAAGCCCCAATTTTTCAGCTTTTCAGACCCGTTCTTCATCTTCGCATCGACTGTAACTGAAGTACAAGCCAAATTTGAAGCTTTCAAAGATTGCCGTTTACTTAATCAGCCTCCCATTCCCCCACTTCCAAAGCTTCAGAAATTTCCTTCTATTTGGAAGAAGAAATCCAAAGAATCAGACAAAATAGAAGAAAAGAAACCCCACAATCGCTTTCTACCAGCAGAACGATAACCGGCTTGAGACCCATTGAAGAAAAGCCTCAAACATTCAACCCCATGTTAAGCCAACAATAGTCTCATTCTGCCCAAGCCCCATCCTTCTTCCTGTCCTTATCGTACGGCCAGCAAGAGAAACATCTGTGTCTTGCTTCCCAAGTCAAACACCACCAACCGTCGATTATGAACCCCACATACCAGATCCCCAGATTCCTGTTTTCAGACTTGGGGCAAAACACTCCTCCTAGTTACAGCAACTCTCGCCTCATCAGTTACATCAAAAGTGGAGCGGGACTTGGGATTGAAAGCCAAATATGCTCCAGTACGTTAGAATTCAATTTCAGGTTGACAGGTGGAATCTAATATGGTGAACTTCGTACTGGTGAATTCAGGACTGCATATCAAGAAGCGTGAAAACCATGTAATGCAGGCATTTCCAGTTCTGTAGTAGGCCACCTCAACAGAACTGGAGGCATTTCCAGGTCTGTAGCTGCTCGTAAAAGACCAGGAGAGATGGACGCAACAGTCTCGCACTCCATTATTTACAGTCTAACCATGATTAGGTTCCACTTCAAACAAAATGCTGATTTTTCTCAACTTAGTTGGTTATGATTGCATCATCTTTCCAAAATTTCCCACTGGCTCTTAGGCTTCAATGTTCATGTTGGGATGTTTGTATTTGGTAGATCGAGACATCAAATTTACATACTGGCAAGACCCAATGGATCCCAACTGTGAGCCCTGAGTATATGAACTATGGGTAGAGCATCAAAAAAGGTTTCTTCGAGAAAATATCTTTAAATCTCGGTTGCACCTCTACATAGAATGAGACATTCAAAAACAGTGTTGAAAAGACACAGCAGACTCCATCACCAACGCCCCTGTTTACCGATTTACATTAGCTATCCACACACCCAACACAAGCTAGAGACTGATGAAGTAATATCAGCGTGGATGAGAAAACATAGTTCTCCAAACAAATGATGCTTCCCTCTAAAACCAGAAAGGCTCGAAGAATTGAAAACTTGAAGCTGCATGAGTTGTGGAATTTTCGCACACAACAAGATTTTGGTTACAGAGGAGAAATGTTGAGCTTAAGAGGGTGAGAAACTAGAGTGGCAAGAGTAACACAGGGCATGAGATGAACTAGAGTGGAAAAAGTTACAGTTAGATGATGAAAAACAGGTATAAAACGCTAAAATTGCGGGTTTTTCTTCGAGAGGATGGAGGGCTTTTGTTTTAAGAAGAAAGAAAATCAAAATGACCAAACTGCCCTCATACAAAAACGGCTATTTTAGCGAATTCCGTCAAAGGGACTACTTACCATCAGTTAATTAAGTTGGGGGCAACTTGCAAACAAACCAAAGTTAAAGGCCTAGTTGTAAACCAAAATAAGAGTCTATAGGCCAATCGCGAACCTGATCCGCCAAATGGTTCACCTTGACTATAAAGCTTCCTTGCAGATCTGAAGCAACTGGACATCCGTGGTTAACACAACGAGGCATATAATGAACCCATCATGGAAGACCCTTATATTAAGGGCCGAATATCACCGATTCAGCCAAACAAATTAATGCAGCGACCATGTAGCATGTCTGCCGGGAAGCCTACTCCACCACGGATCTTGTAGCTACTACTGTATCTTTATTATGTATGTAAACTATATGCGACGCTAAGGGAACTCTGGTGCCACTTGCTGTATAAACTACTGTGAAATTGTGTTGGTTTTGTTAATATAAATCCATCGTCAGCCAAAGAAGAACATAAGAAAGCCTCGAACATTATTATATAAAGGTTTGTGGATAATTAATTGTTAGGACTTAAGACTGATATTTCTTGCCTGAAACCTACAATCTTTTCCATGGAGTTTCTGAGATTCAAAGCAACTGATTTTCATCAATAGCATTGTAAAGGAACAAATCTTCATGCAATATGACTTTGCTGGCACCTTAAAAGAAAGTCTAGTAAGGAGGAGAGTAGTTGGTGTTTAGTATTGAAGTGTGAATATTTTGCCTAGATTAACGAATTTTTTAATTAGAAATTATTTCACAAGTTTTTCTCTTGTATTTTCTATTTTAAAAATTTTGTGAGTTATCTCCAAACATTATTGTGTTGTAAGGCCACTAACGCTCTATGGATCAAAGTATTGGCAGTTAAGGAATAATATGTACATAAGATGAGCATAACCGTCTAAAATGAGAATATTGAGATGAATGAGTGGAAAGATAAGAAAGAATAGAGTTAGAAATGAGAACAATAGAGAAAACTTAGGAGTATCACCACTAAGTAACAAGATGAGGGAGTGTAGACTTAAATGATTTAGACATATCCAATGGAGACCAAAAAGGGTACTGATTAGGAGTGAGTTGATTCAAATTGAAGACGATAAAAGGGCATGAAAAAACCCCAAAAGAATGTGGATAGAAGTGATGAGAAAAGATTTAGAAACTTATGTAATAAATGATGTCATAAGCCTTGATAGAGCAGAATGGATGAACAAAATTAATGTAGCCAACTCCTAATAAGGATAAGGCTTTGATGATGATCTTGCATTTTGAATTCTTAGCTGTAAGATTCTCCAAGGAGTTTACTTAAGATATCTTATCAAGAGCATGCATAATTGTGAAAATTCACTTCGGTGAACCATTTGAACCCACAAGTATAAAGTCTCTTCCTTTTGTGAAGTAGGTGGCAAAGATTAAAGAGATTTTGCATAGTTGGGTCTAAAACATGTTCAAGTCAAATATGACAATTAGAATTTGTGAGTCTAACGCAAAAAACCACCATTTTATCTATCAAGGGAAAAAGGCAAAAAGAAAAAAAGAGAGAAGGAAAAGAAAAGAGAACCAGACCTATTCCAAAAGGAGGAAATAAGAAAAATGAACACTAGAATAAACTGCAGTTTTATTACAAAATCAATTATAACTTGTTCATACATACACGAGTATTACATGTGTAATCCTTTACATTAATGCAGCAGAGTTCTTTTAGTACTAGTGATTGGTAGGTAGACTTCACACCTTGGGACATTGCATTGCATCAGCATTAGCTCGAAGTTCTCTACGGTGATTAGCATTTGGGCATATCTCCAAGCAGGGCTCATGCAGTGTTTTATCTTCAATGGGCGGAGGATGAAGCATGCCAAACTTAAACTGCAAACAAGAATGTATGTAAATCACTTTCAGATGAAGAAAATGTTGATTAAACTTTAGCAACAAACAATTATTTCAGCCCTGCCACACAACATATCGCAGGAAAGAATATTTCTATCCCAACGTATGGGAAAATAACATGACATCAAGCACTTTTCCTCAGTCTCAATATTATGAGAATGCTTCCTACTTCAGATATGGTTAGGACTTTGTATCATCAGAAAAAAATTGGGTCCAACTATTTACACTGTCAAGAGATTTGCTTTTGAGCGTTCATTTGAATTGCAAGGTCTCCCTCACTGCTCAACTCGGGGCATACTAATCTTGTTGCTAAATCGATGGTGTCCACCCCTTGGGTTCATATGTGTTAACTTTTCAGTGGCGGCTGTAAACACCCTTGTTTTGAACATAGAGAAGTCCCTCATCACCAAAAGAGAAGCTAAGGAAAGGTTATCCTAAGCTGCCCTTTTTCTTCATGTGGCAGGATGCACCTATTAATGTAAATGGTCTTTGCTATTGGTGATTTTCCATTGCAGCAGAAAAAGAAAAGGACCTTCGTATGCCTCTCTCTGTATCATTATTTTCAGCCTGTTTACCTCTTAGGCAAACTTACAGTTGTTTTTTCCAACTTGAAGACTGCCCTATTCAAGAGAGTAAATATATACCACCAAACTTGGACATCTTCTTGCCCTAAGAAGCTCATTCAATCATATAATGTGATTCCTATTTCATTATCAATGCTAGAAGTAATGCTAGAAGTTTGGCAAATTGACAAGGACATTTCCTGGTGTGATCAGAGATGTGAAACAACAAACTTGTCTGTTTAATGGATTGTTGAGATGAAAAATCTAATAGAGGCATACTGCATTGTTGCTTAAACTTAGATTTGAAGTTGTAGATACTAATCCATACATAAAGGCCAGCCCTGGTGCAGGAAGCTCCCACGTATGCGGGGTCCATGAAAGGGGCGGACCACAAGGGTCTATAGTACATAGCCATACCTTGCATTTTTGCAAGAGGCTGTTTCCACGCCTTGAACACATGACCTTAAGGTCACACGACGGCAACTTTACCATTGTGCCAAGGCTCCCCTTCATACTAATCCCATACATGATATTCCAAAATGAAGGAAATAAACAAGAAAAATAGAAGATATTCAAAGATATTTCCTCTCTCCACAGTAGTTCTCTTCTCTTACATCTCCTAAGAGTCCCAATAAGAGTACACGCTTAAAAAAGAGGAAGAAGTACATGCTCCTTTTCCATGCATTTTAAAGCTTTTACAAATCTAAGTCATTCATCATGTTAAGAATACAAAAACATGCAATCCATGAGAAATCAATCCATTAGACGATTCTAATCAATTGTGTTTGGGTCCTTGAGCTTTTTCTAGATCAGAATCTTTAAAGGAGGGCTATGGCCTTATCTGGATGCGTGTCCCTATTTTTACTCTTGTATCAGAAATCATAGTAGACATACTTGTAATTGTGTAGTTAGAAAGATAAATATCCACAGGAATTGGACAGTTGTGATTTTTATACCTTAAGGAACAAAGACTAAAATCATCCTATTGGCATAAAATTCAGTATCTAGCCTTTTAAGTCATTCCTTACACAAAATTTAGTGTCTAGTCTATTTAAGCAAACATTTATAGAAGCTCGGGTAGACAGATCCCTTTTCTGTCCCAGATGCATCATTGAGAATCCTCAAGCAACGACTATCTTGTGACCGCTAAACAAAGATATCATCATACGTCATTCCATCCAAACAATATGCTAGACAAGAGAATGGGTATAGTTATAGTAAATTTTCATCCCTTAGGAAGGGATGTTCACTTCGTACAATAGGGATGTCAATCAGTCATAATCAGATCGGATTGGGTCCACCCATTTCACAATCCTAACTAGTGGGTGTCCTAGTCAGTTCAGATCCTAGTCTGACTATTTTTTGGATCCTATATATGATGTTTAAATTCTAATTCATTGAAACTGGATCATATCCTGAAGGGTCTCATATATAATACATAGGAGAAAAATACTACCATATAACAATGATGCACTGACAAAGGAACTTTTCACCTTTCAACATCTAATGTCATCTTAGGTAGCTAAATCTATTAACAAAAATGTATGATCATTTGGGTATGCACAAGTTACCATAATTATATCCAACTAAATATAATCCAAATTCTTCATATATAAGTTGAAATCTTTCACCATAAAACGAGGTCCTGGGAGAGACTCAAAAGAAAAAGAAACATGAAAGTAATGATCAGATACTTATTGATGTATTGACCAAATAAAAATCAGATCATAAAAGTAATGATCCGATTTGATAGGACATGTTATGTGTTCATGTACTGGCCAAATCTAGTGAGATTATTCAGATCAGTAAGACCATCAATAGACACCACCACCTATTGGATGAAAGTAATACATGAAATTAGATCTTCAAGGTTGTGCACTTAGAAATTCCTGGAAAATAAACCAATTGGGTTGAATAGATTGAATAGTTTTCACTGAAAATCTAATTTCATGTTTTACTTTATCCATTATGTAATGAATGCAATGTGCATAACCACTGAATGATCCTATCTTGGCTATAAGATATACTAAAAACTTTTGAAACAAATATCAAATATGTACATGATTAGACAATATCTTTAACAGTCTTAAAATTGTCTAGAATCAAGAAACAGCCCTCAAATTTTCTAACACTGTTAATATCTCAAAAAACTTCTGTCAAGCTTAATCTTGGCATGTTTCCTATTTATTCAAGGAGGAATGAGGATAATCAGGTTTATTTTCTAAAAATTTTGTCCAAAAATAGAGGGTGCATCTCCTTTTGGCCATAAGTGAGCCAGAGTTCAAAATGTAGAAGTTGAGTCAAGAAAGATCAGCCTCTATGTTCATGAATTGGAGTTAGTTGAAATTTTAAGTCATCCCATGATATGTGATCATGTGCAGGATTTTGTAGAAATTTTCCCTCCCAAGTCAGATGGTCGTGGCTTAAAAAAAAGGTTACATCTGAACTGGTGCCACTCTGTTCCGATTAATGCTTGTATTGGTTGAAGTACATAAACATTCTCAAGTGGCAGATGTAATTTACTCAGAGAGGATTTGCAATCAACATTTCACATTTTATCAGAGGTTAAACCTGGTAGAGAGCTGCTAAAGTTACAGGTTTCAGCCGGATCAGTGCTCTAAGTTAGTTCTGTTTCTTTATTGTCAGAAGCACAACAAATTCAAGAAATTCTTATTTTCTCATTTAATAATGTAAGAAAGAGAAATAGAGAGACACGGGTAAGCAATTCAAAGCCATGTTACCTGACAGCTGTAGTCGCTGAAATTAGGCTCCATTGTCAGTGGAACCCCCATGTACTCTGTGAAGAAAGTCTACAGAGACCAGCATAATTTAGAGCAATTGGTGACAAAAAATAAGAACATGCTATGTCCGGAAGGGCACAAAAACATATTCAGAAAATCAAAGAATTTCAATATACAAAAACATATTCAGAAAATAAAAAAATTGTCAATAATTTAGAAGTATTACATTGAGTGTCTCAGCTTCATAATTGTGGTGTTGGCTAAGAGTTTCTCATATAGTGATTGTTGTGAAGTAAAGGTAATAAAGACATGTAAACATGATGGTTATATAGGCTAACAAATAACTGATCGACTTTGAGCTTAAATGTAGGAACTGAATTTTGTGTGTGTGGGTGTGGTTGGGGGGTGAAGTGTGGGGGGCGTTAAGATCTTTCTGGTAAATGATGTACTTGTAGTGCTTGCATAGTTAAAGTGAAGGGAACTACTCCCTTATGCCCTAACTATTCATTCACTCTAAAGTGGCATCAAACTCAGGTGTTTGAAATGTGCTGAGGTGGTGTTAAGGCTCTCATTTCTAAACTATTTAGTGATACATGCTGAGGCCGTTGAGGACCAAAATGACCATATTGTGTCTGATATGTGATTCATGTGCGTTCAACTAGTCCATGTAAACTGACCAAAGGCTAAAACAAAATCCAGCAACTATAAATTGTATGCATAAGAGATAAGGATATGGAACATAGTGGACCTGAAGCAAATTTCATGCCTTCATTTCATATCAAAACATTCAAGAGAATTGAAGGAACAAAACTTTCATACTTCTACCTAAGATAGCAGCAACATTCATGTAAAGGATTCCATATGCACAAAATGATCAGAACTGACCTGAGTGGGCAGCTTACATGTGTTAATACAAATCCCTACACATTTGCTTTCTTCCAAGTACTTGCACCTTTCTACAAAAACCTATATGAGCCCAGAACGGCAATCAGTAATACAGTTATGAAGACTGCATGGACAGACAGTCTATTTGTTTAGTGACTATGTAACAACTTCAATAACCAAAATGAGATGAAAGAAAATGCAAATCATTACCCCGCTTCTCCAAGAGGCCCCATTCGGAAGATCAACAGAATTTATTGTGCAAGGACCCATCAGCCATTGACAAGACAAAGCAGTCACTCTAGCTTCAAAACACAAAAGCAATATCACCAACATAAGTGATATCTTCAAGTTGAAAGCACTTCTGATTGTAGTGAGAAAATCCTTCTCAACTAATCATGAACATTGCCTTCAGATCCAATATTTGCCGAGCATAAAATATTGGAGCTGAAATCAGCACACCCGTTCTTACTAGCCGTGCGGATGGATTTGTTGTCTTGCAAGATGTAGCAGACTGCAACAGTAATAAATCCTCAGCCGATCTTTTCTTTAAAAGAAAAATAAACAAAGCCAGGAAAAAGGGAAGCCTATCGAACAGTCATAGTTACACATTGGCCTAGGAAGATCTTGAGATCTATTTGTTGGATCATAGAGTGGTATTCCTTGGCCATCAAGTGAGGCCAAAAGACGAGCACATCAAGTGAGGCCATCAAGTTGATTGGTGGTTGGGGTTGGAGATGAGATAAGGCCTGTGAAATTGCAGGAAAATTTCAGGTTGGAAGGTGATTATATTGACTAACCTATGATCGTAGGTTTTTTTTCTTTATAAAGAGGTTATGTATCTTGAATCTTTATTCAACCAGCAAACTACCATACATCATTGCATTAGAAGTGAGACAGAAAGATCAAGGAGATCCTAGCTATCCACCAGCTACACCTTTACATAGCATTAACACCACTCTACGATGATCAAAAATAGAATTTATCATGTTATTCAGGCCCCTGGCTGCATAAGTGGTTGTGGTGGTAGCAGATTTGACAAGGGTGCCAGATGAAAAGAAGAAACTTGAATTGGTTTCATAGAATGAAACTCCCACATGCACCCTGAAATCCAAGAATATCAAGAGGGATGAATAGAAGCAATATCGCAAACCCAAACTTTTCTGGACCCACATGTGCATCTTTGAAGATCTATAACTGCAACAGCGTGGATCACCAATCCAATGTTGCATATATGACCAAAAAGATGCTGTGAATGTCATAGCTTACTCTGTTTTAACTCGTATATTCTATTCTCTCATTGGTAAAGTAGAGAAAGGTGTCAGCGATAAATGAAGAAAGAGCAGGTTGAGAGAGATAAAGAGAGAAACATGAAATGTGTTACATAAGTAAGAACTGATAGCAACAGCTGAGGTGGGATTATTTCTATTATATTTATTTTACTTATTACTTTCTGACATATTTCCTTTTCCTTTATAATAACAGTCATATGAATTTATACTATCGGCCAAGCCAACTCATTTGCAAAACGACAATTACGTCTGTACACTTTTTAAAAATAGG
The DNA here is from genome assembly GCA_035236585.1 of Warburgia ugandensis. NCBI lineage: Eukaryota > Viridiplantae > Streptophyta > Magnoliopsida > Canellales > Canellaceae > Warburgia > Warburgia ugandensis. The sequence continues at coordinate 59,477,957 of CP141128.1, forward strand.
CATGCAGATATCAGCTCCCTAAAATATGCAAAATTGAAAAAAATAAATAAATAAATTACAAGTGCAACAAAATTAACATAAAATTTGTCATGGATAGGATTCACTCACCGACCATCATTGCAGCTAGTTGTCCCCCACCAATAGGTGATATAAGCTTTTGAAAAAGTTGTGGGAGGAAATGGGGAAACAAGGACCTTAGTATGCGGACCTGTCATTAGTAAAAGGAGAAATTACATGTGCCTCCAAGTAACAAAGTAGCAGAATGTTCAAAGATTAGTAAATGAATCAATAGTAGCATCATTTTCTACTTCTATCTTTAAAGCCAGAGATTAGAAGGAGAGCCCTGGCATAACGGTAGAGTTGTCACCGTGTGACCTTGAGGTCACAGGTTTAAGGTGTGGAAACAGCCTCTTGCAAAATGCAAGGTAAGGCAGTGTACTATTGACCCTTGTGGTCCGCCACTTCCCCAAACCTCCCTCATGCGAGAGCTTCGTGCCCTGGGACTGCCCTTTTCATCCTTAAAGCTGGAGATTACCAATAAAGGAAAGTATCGAATTAGTTGGGTACTCTAAATAGCACCTAAGTTGAGACCCATAATTGGAGATTGTTGTTAGCGATGTTTGAGATTCAATAGAGGACCATACTTCAATCTCAGTCAAGGTCTTACTTCCTATTCTAAATAAATGCTTAAACTCTTTAACATTAATAGATAGAGATCGAAAATATAAGATACATAGAAGAGCAATGCTAAGACAGGCAATGAGTTCACTGCAAGCAAGAACGCAAAATGAATTAATTCTGAATAGGATTCCCTCTAGACAGAGGACCTTGAGAGATGCAATTCTCTGGGAGGTCTTTTCATGCCATTAGTACTCCTAGAGTTTGTTTCTTCATGAGATGGATCAGCTAAATATAAACTTTATACAAAATGGTGAATGCATCCGATGTACCGCTGCTTGCTCGGTCTCCGAATTGCTTTTGCCCATTATCATGAGACGGTTTACAACTTCCATAAGTCCATCATATCCTGGTTTCTCTGAATCCCATCCAACCTCCTATAATTCTTGAAAGAAACAAAAAACACAGTAAGAAAATGAAAATGATAAGATAGCATATAAAGTCACACTCATTCACAACCATCAAAACAAAACCAACAAAAGCAATCTTATGGTGGACCAACAAGTATATTTTTCAAGTTTCTATCGCCTATTAATTTTTTGTCACTATTCAAAATTAGAACCAGTGAGCAATTCAACAAGTAACATATTAAAAATATATCTTTTCTACTGTAACAACCTCAATTTTGAGTTAATTTCTAGGTTATTATAACATATTTGAATTGGAATAAAAATTAGAAAGTGAATTGCTTGGAAATTGAATTTCAAGGAAGTGAACCCTTGAAAACTCAATTTAGATTTGAAACTATCAAAAATGAAAACTACACACAGAGATAATTTCAACGACACTAATTTTGCGTGAAATTGAGATCAGGATGTAAAGATCCCAAATTTTTACTAATTTAGGGGGTTCAAATTGATAATGGCACCCCGATCTCGATCTCAGTTTGGTTCTAATGTAACAGACTACCCATGATGCGTGGAGCTGGCTTGACACGCGTCACCCAGCTGTCCCTTGTCAAACAGTGACCTGAAAACATAAAAGACCAGGGAATGCTGAAGAAAGGGGAAAACCCCGACGTCCACACCCACTATCTGTGCAAACACCTATCGGCGTTGCCTAGCCACCTGGCCTAGAATCCCTTTCCCTCTCCCTCTCTGTCTCACTCTCCCCATCTTCCTACTCCCTCTCTCTCTCCAATCTTCCCCTCCTCTGGAGCTACACCTGAACCAGCAGCTCACGACTGCCACCGGTGTGACTGAAGCAGTCACTGGAGCGCAACTCGTCGGTAACGCCTGACCCTGGAACCCCCCCCCCCCCTATATCGCCGGTCGACCACCATTTGGAGCAGCACGGTGAACCTTTGCTATGCGCGCTGCTCGACGACGTCGTCTGACCGTGCAGGCCAAACAGCATTGGAGCAACCCCCACATATGCCTGAAACCCCCTCCTCTTTCCTTCCCCCATATGCCTTTAAACACTGGGGACGGTGCAGCCCAATCGGCTGAGCCAATCTAACCTCTCCTTTCCCCCTCTCCTCTTTCCCTCTCCCGTGCCTTTACACACTGGGGACAGTGCAGCCCAATTGGCTAACCTCTCCTTTCCCCCTCTCCTCCTCTCTCCCTATCCCCCACCATCGAGGTGACACGGTTCGACTACCTGAGCAAGCCAGCCACACCCCTCCTTTCCCTGTCTCTCCTACTCTCTCTCTTGTTCCCTCCTTTCCGACCAGCACAGCTTGACTGGCAGGTCGGCCAGTCCCACTCTCTCCTTCCTCCTGCCTATGGCTGGCACAACCTGATAGGCGCACCAGCCCCACCTTTCCCTCTTCTCCTTCCTCCTTATCCGGCCATCGTGCACCCGGTTTCTTCTGTGGGATTGGGATTGGGATTGGGCTTGGGCTTGGGCCAAACGCCCAATTTGCCCTTCTCACTCATCCCTGACTCACTATCTATGGGCCGAGTTGATACGATTTATACTTTGACTTATTCTGCCCAATCCAGGTTGGAAGATCCAAGAAAACCGCCATGATCCTTGCAACTCAAGGAACAAGACACATCTGTCCGCTCATTGATCAGAGAAGATCTAATCGTCGATCGTGACAAGACCCTCAATTGGACTAGATCACTGACCGATCTGACCATCCATCGAGATCTAGTCATTGATCTATCTTTGAATGATGGATCTTTGACTGATTTTGCAGATCCTGCCATGATCCAATTGTTGATCTACGACCAAACGGCAGATCTGAACCTATTTCAAAATTTCATTGGGATCTAATAGTGATTTATCTCCAAAATTCAGATCTGTGATCAATTCATGAAGCTTCACATGATCCAAACAAAAGAATGGAAACCATACTCATTGACTGGAACTTATTATATATATAAATTTAGCCGATGATAATACTTAGAAACATGATATACATCTGGATTAGCTACAAATGTGAAATGAACTTAAAACACTTGTTTTATTCCAATTATAACATTAAGACAAATGAGTAAACCCGAATGCCTACCTTGATTTTGAACTATAAGAAGAACTAAGCAAATGCGCAAGAAAATATCATACTTGTAACTTAACTACTCGAGAATGATGAAACGATTGGTTCCAAGATAGAAGAAAATTTAATATATTAACTCATAGGTTGTATTCATAAATAGATGCTGAGGGAATAATCCTAAGGTCTTGAAAACCAACAGACAGATTAAAAATTGTGTAAACAATAGCCCTTATTTAGGTTCACTTTAACATGATTTGACTACTATTTGTTAAAATGGAATTACATATTGATATGTAGGACTGAAAATGACCATAATCACATAAAATGATTCACATTTAAACTTGAAAAGAATATTCTAAATGCTATGGACATGCAATAGATATTTACAAGCCGTGACCTGAAGTTGTGACTTATGTGTCTTTACTGATCATAGTTTTATCACAAGTTTAACTATGATGCATTTAGCGATAAGCACTTTTAAGATATTGTTTAAAGATTCATCTTTTATAATCATTGCATTTGATGTATACTTTTGGGAACTAAATGAGCATTATCTAATATATGAATAAAGACTGCATATTTTGAATGCTCACGAAGATATAGTTTTACAGCTTGTTGAGAATACGGGTTGAAAATGAATAAATTTGAATGGTTTTTCATAAAACTTTGAAATAGCAATTTTATTTTCATGAAATGATTTTGGAGATGTATATGATTTATGATTTGGGCGAGAACTCAACAAGTAGCCGGAAGTCCTAATGGATGCAGATTTGTCGATGTATGGGCAAGCGCTTTATGAGTAGTCATAAGCCCTGATGTTTATAGTTTCATCATTGTTTTAAGTAGGCACTCTATGAGTAGTCGTAAGTCCTGATGGATACAGATTTGTTAATTCTTAGGCACGCGCTCCACGAGCAACTGTAAGTCCTTGTGGATATGAATTTCATCGATGTTTTGGGTGGTCACTCTTGGAGTGTCCTAAGTCTCGGATCATTTACTACGTCCTCTACGAGTACCATAAGACCTAAAGGCTTGCAAACTAGGGCCGAAGTAAGACTTGGAGGTAGGCATGCTACGAGCTGCTGTAAGTCCTAAAGATCCCATGCTAGGTGGTGCAATTGGTCACTGACTTCTGAGAGGATATTGATACCAGCCCTGCGATGGAGACAGCGGGCAATAGGAGTATCTTCCTATGGGAAAGTGCTATGAGAGGTAGCCAGGTAGTCCCCATAGGTCCCATGAGTCATGGTTCGTGTAGGTATAAAGGCCACGATAGTTGCTAGTGGCATACAGTAGGGCCCTACGAGCATAGGTGCCTGTGTGGTTCATGTTACGTGGGTCATTTCTCAAAAGTTTAGACCTCATCCAAGGTGATAGAACCGTATGCCACCGTGATTGAAGCGATTGGCTTTCCACAATGATGTGGGCATAGATTTGTGCATTTCAAATTGAGGGCTATGCACTTTCATTTGGCCTCATTTGTTTTGAGTACATTTGTTTGATAGACTTATTAGATTCTTTTGGACATTACAGATGACTTGGACATCTGCACGAGGAGATTCCCTGGTGCATGTTATTTGAGATGATATAGTCCTACTGGATGAGACAAGAGAGGGCGTAAACATAAAGTTAGAGTTATAGAAAGAAGCATTAGCATCTGAAGGATTTAAAATTAACTGAACTAAGACAGAATATATGGAATGTAATTTTAGCAAAGAGAGTGGGAGTGGAACATCAGTCAAGATTGATAACCAAGATGTCCCCGTGAAAGACCACTTTCGGTACTTAGAATCATTGATCCATAAAAGTGGAGAGATAGAGAGGGAGGTTATCCAAAGAATCCAAGTGAGTTAGAACAAATGGAGATGTGCATCTGGAGTTTTATGTGATCGGCGGGTGCCACTCAAACTAAAAGGAAAATTCTATAGGATGGCAATAAGGCCGGCCATGCTCTATAGATCAGAGTGTTGGGTAGTTAAGGAACATCATACTCATAGGATGAGCGTCGCAGAAATGAGGATGTTGAGATAGATGAGTGATAAAACAAGAAATGATAGAATTAGAAATGAAAATATTAGAGGAAATTTAAGGGTAACACCAATAGGTAACAAGATGAAGGAGACTAGACTCAAATAGTTTGGACATGTTCAAAGGAGGTCAACAACGGCACAGGTTAGGAGTGAGGCAATACAAGTAGAAGGTTCTAAAAGGGCAAGGGGAAGGCCCAAAAGAACGTGGATGGAAGTGGTGAGGAAAGATTTAAAAACTTGAGGACTAAATGAAGCCATGGTATTTGATAGAGTGAAATGGAGGAATAAGATTTATGTGGCCGACCCCTAATTGGAATAAGGTCTTGATGATGATGATGAGATGACTTGAAATCACCAGCCTTTCCTCTTGGATTTTCACCTAACATGTATGAGACCGATTTTCAAATTTATGATTTTAGTTCCAGTCGATGCAAAAAGAACTATTTGTACTCATGAATTGATTCACTATGCTTTGAAAACCACGAACAGCATTTATTTTTGCCAGATTGAAGATTTATCAAATGTTGATTTGCTAATGACCAGACTTTGAGTATATAGTATACTCTTTGACCTTATCGACTGACTTCTTTTTATCGACATCGTACTTTGAGGCTTACACCTAACTAGTGGCTTTGCCATTAGTATTATATTTCATGTTAATTTTTCTCTTAACCGATAGTTTTACCATGGTCAGATTACTTGAGCATCATGAATGATTTTCACACAATCATATAGTAATCTATTACTGCATATGAAATTGTGTTGGGTTCATGATGAAAAAGATGCTAAATAACTACCTTTACACATGACAATGAGGAAGTTAGATACCTGACTCTTCAAAAGTTAATCTAACTATTGAATGACAAACAGCTTAGACATTTATAGGGATAACTTGAATAATCATGTGTCGTCAATAAATGCAAAATGCTTATGGTGTCCATTAATGGAAAATGATCTTAATACAAATTAAACGTGCATGAAAAGATAGAAGCTTAGAATGCTTAAATCCCCAAGAAAGAATAAGGCAGTAATAATATTCATTGAAATAATAATATACTATGATTCATTAGATATAATAAATTGCACATATAAATGGATTACATAATTATACGATCTAAGAACTTATAATTTTGGCGTGGGTACTTTGAAAATGGTATGAGGTTTGTTTAAGTATGACATGATCTCAAAATGCATTGATTTATGTAAGTCATACATTGTATGACAAAATACCCACACATTCCACCTACACAGGTAGAAGCTTGTTGAGACATTGTAATTTTTTACAATGTCTCATATTTGAAAAATTAGAATAGAAAGATGAATAGGTCAAACATGAAAACAACTGTGGAGTTCAAAATTTCAAGAGATGGAGATTTTCCAATATTAAGATGGTGAGCCTTGCAACCTTAAATTAGCTTTATGATTTAGTGGAGAACATGAATGTATATTTACTTGCACGTTGTGAATTCAATTGTATGTAATAAAATGTGTTGTGATATAGTTGTGATTGGAAGTTGTGGAAAGTGATAAGTTTTGTATATTTATTTTCAAAGTAATAAAAAAATTATTTATATTGCCTATCAAGTGTTCTGCACGCATGCGTCAAATGTGCATATGTCCGAAAAATAGAAAAAACTCTGACAGATTTTTGGTAGAAATGAGACACTCATTTCACAGTAAAATCCTAGTGTTTTGTGTAAAAAATTATACTTTGGATTTTGAGAAAAATTCTAAAACAAAATTTTCTCTATTTTATTTTCAAAATGAATTTCAAACATCGGATATCCCAAATTTCAAAAAGTATTTTGAAAACCTGGGGTGTCAAACTGACGGGCCTAGGCCTAGACCGAACATGATGTCCATGTCATCTTTTGGCTAGATTCCATATCTTCCCATGTCATGTTTTCTTTTCTTCTCTGATTTCATAACTGAATTTTCATTTCTGGCACTCTTGCATTTTAAAATATACAAATCAATGATCTCATTGGCTAGCAAAATGAGAATAGGGTTTTATATTCTGATTCTTGAAAGAAAGAGAACCTGCAGTGAGAACGTGAAACTTACAAAATCAGCAACAACAAAAAAGTTAACGGAAATCTTAACCAAGCACTATCCTTTGTCACCTCCTTACAAAATTTGAACCATTAGGACTAACAATTCAGTGTGTTCTAAAAGTGTTACCAATTCAAAACTAAGAGATTGAACAATGCATTAGGAAATAGATTTGATAACACATGCAACCATTCCGTTTATGGGTTCCATCTAATTTCATTTTACTTCTTCTTCTACTCTGATTTTTTGGAGTTGGACTTTGATTTCTACCATTTACCATTTTCATTTAGATGAAAATAAAATGATTTCATCTAGCCGATCACATTTTATTTATTTATTTATTTATTTATTTATTTATTTATTTATTTATTTTTAAAAGGTCTAGAGCGCAAATATTCAAAGAGCGAAACCACAACAAAGTTTCATATTACGAATTATTTCTGGCAATCGAGGAAAGAAGAAAATAGAACTCCCATGAAATGAGATGCAAAAATGCCAACTTGGAATCTACTAATAGTGCTATAAAAAAATCGTCAAACAGAAAGCTCCAACTAACCTGGACCATTTTCTGCCGGAAAAATGAGAGAAGTAACGAGTCCAAAACTCCAGGTTTGTCCTCGGTTTTCTCTTCTTCTGTACCTGCAACATCGATCTAGTAAAGAAAATTGGGAAAAGTTTGAGAAGGAATCAGATTCAATGAAGAAATAGACCCAAATAACAAATAAAAATGAGAGAGACACTCACCGATTGAGATCGAATTTTTTGCGAATAGACAACAAATTTAGGGTTCTTTTGGGTGGGGGTTTTGGATTGAAAGGGATGACGAATTTGGTGGGAAGGGAAAGAGCAAGGGAGAGGCAGACACTCCATGGGAGAGAGTTCCCGTCTTTTTCTATATAATATCGGTAAGAACGGATATGGGAAGCGACTGTGTAAGCATTTTCTGTAAAATTGATAAAAATACCCATTTATGTTCTGGGATGCCATCACGGAGCCGGACCAGTTGCAAGGGGCCGTGTGATGCCTCTCTTTCGCGTGAAGAGCGACTTCAGATGATCACAGCCATTCATCTAAACTGTTGCGCCATAGGACATGCAGTGACCGGAAAATAAATCCGGAACAACGATATGATCATGGAAGGAAGTTGGGCGGGGACCACCACCGAGAATCTCTATAGTATATCTGCTTGCAAAATCCAGTCCACAACAAAAAAGTACGTCTCTTGGTGAGCTGAACTTTCTATCTAAAGCGTCCCATTTTAAACACAGGACGGGCCCAAAAATCTTCCCAGATTGTATATAGATTAAGCTGGAATATGAAGTAGATGGCTAGAACTCCCAGTAATTGTAATCAGAATCCTTCTCTTAAAAAGAAAAGAGAAAAAATCTAATAAAAGTTCTGATATTATGTAACGCTGAATTAGTGTCTAATGGCAGATGATAATAGTAGTGTGTTTTTTTCTAATGAACGGAGTGATTTAACCACTGACTCCGTCATTTTAATACCAATGGTTGTGCATCAAATTACAAAAAGAAAAGGCTAAGAACATGCAATCGGTGTGTTTTGCCTATGTAGGTAATCTAGGGGACTCAGTCATGCATTGGTTAGATCTTCCCAAAATCATGCCTGAAAAGTTAGTATTTGTCATAAGACACTAGTCTACGTGCTACACTCATGTCCTAAAATTAGGTTAAAGACGAATTAACTTATTAATCTTCTCAAATTTGGTGAAACGGGATAACCAATGTAGGATTGAGTAAGTAGGCCCCACACAAGTTTAGTCGTAAAACGAATGCAATTTTGAGTAAATTTTGAATCCTCAAAACTTATTAAATTGTACATCTTATTAAGGATTAAATTCATAGAAATTTCATTCTAGAAGTTGTCGCAACCCCAAACCCTGAGGCCGCGATTTAGTGTAATTAAACTTAGCAATTGGCTCAAGTGAGCCTATTGGCTTTATATATATATCATAGTGGAAGTATTAAGAGAGCTAGATGTTCTTGTCCTATACAAATCATAGTTTAAACAGTAAAATTTTAAATACTTAATTCTACCAAAATTTTGACAAAGTCCCCTCTATTTTTCAAACATACACATTTAATGCAGCAATATGATTCACTTGATAAAAAAGTATAACAATTTTAAATGTATATAGGAGACTCAGTCTCCAATCAATTCACCACAGTAAATTTACTAAAGCTCATGCTTACTAACTTGAAGTTCTAACTGAATCTCATGCACAAATCATCAACATAAAAATGTACAGAATGTTAGAAACATATGCATAAGGTTACTTATCAAATCATATAGTACAATTTATATTCAATACCACACATACATATACAGTACATAATATGATAACATTAGCTACTCATGCTTTATTTATTTCCATCAAAAGCCTTCCCTTTGTCAGCTTGATTGGTATCTAAAAAATAATAATATGAGGTGTGGAGCCCAGTAAGGGAAAAAAACTAAACCCATTCATATCCTACCATTCTTATTGAGCTTAGCTCAACTACGCATTTACATCCAGCCATGGAACATTCACTTCCATTTTCACTGATAATCAATAAAGTAACTAACATGTATTATCATATATAACATACAGGTATCAGAACAAAAATATGGTATATTCCAAATTCAAACTGTAAAGCAATAATTGTAGCATGCAAATAGACCATGCGAGAGTGTATTTTATTTGATTACTCCCTCAGTAATAATAAGCAAATATAACATTATCACACTAATCAAGTAGTCATCTCTCTCAAGGATTATCATCTTGGGTAGCCTACTATAAGTATCACATTTCAGGCAACCAGGCTCTCAAGATTTACCATCTTGGCCAGCTCCACCATAATTCCAAAGAGCCAAGTAGCCCTTTCCCTCAAAGTTTACTATCTTGGGCGTCTCCAATGTCAGGTTGCCTCAGGATTTACAACTTGGGTGACTTCACTGTAATCATAATCAACCACGCAGCCTTTTCCCTCAGGGTTTAACATCTTAGGAGACTCAAGTCTGCCAACTCACCCCTTAGCATTTACCATCTTGGGTGGCTTCCCATAATCCCAAAGGACTAAGTAGCCCTTTTCCTCAGGGTTTACCAACTTTGGAGGCTCAATACCTGATAGTTCATCCCTTAGGGTTTACCATCTTGGGAGGTTCCACCATGATCCTAAAGAACCAGGCAACCCTTTCCCTCAAGGTTTACCATCTTGGGAGGCTCAATAACCAACAATCCATTCCTCAAGATTTACCATCTTGGGTAGTTGCACCATAGTTGCAATCTTCCAGACAGCCCTTTCCTTTAGGGTTTACAATCTTGGAAGGCGCCATCATAGTCTACCAGGCTACCCTCAGGGCTTACTAATTAACATCATCATAACAGTTATGCATGATAAATAGGAATATCACATCATGGTTTCAACAAGTAATTGCAATTCATATTATGCATTCAATCAATATGATAATGTATATGGTCTACACATCCATGTGTTAATTACAAAGTGAATAGATCAATAAGAACTTAAGGATAACGAAGGGTTTAGGATTCTTACCTATGTTCTAAGTACAAGTCACAAATCAATTATCAGTAACATCCAAATCATATTCAAGACCTAGATTGAGAATACAAGTTCCAAGTGAATTCAGAATTCTATACAAATTACTATAATTACTTCAAGATCTCTACTTGTATCATTGATCTAACCTCTGATATCTAGATTGATGATCAAGACAACAATTGGTTGCTCTCTACTTAGATTAGCACCATTGGCCTATAATCGACGGCCTAGATTGAAGTGCATACTTATATAGATTTTAATTCACATTATTAAAGGTAATTTGTTCAACAATTTGTTGATTTTAATCATAATCCATGGTCTGATCACCTTTCCTAACATTTGATCGTTATCGATTGAGCTTTGAATGGTCAGATAAGACCTTGCATTAACGAGTCCATAAATGGTCTGTCATTTCTGTCACAATTCATTACTAATGTATAATTGAAGTCACATTTTACATAGAACTACCTTCCGATCGTGTTCGTAATGGTCGAATGCTAAGATCTCAGCTTTTCTCGATGCACTACCAAGTTTTTTATTGAAAATTCAAGGATCAATTAATTCTTGATGGACAATCCATCTTTACGGATGAAAAGATCAAGTGTGAATTATCCAAATCACAAAAATTTTATTTTTTCTAATTTTTAGGGGTTCGTAGGAAAAGGGCACCTTCATTGAAGAAGGTGAGCGAATTTTAGTTGTCATCGGTGATGTATATAATATGAAAACTTCACTAAATTACACATATTTGTTTAGAATTTATGAATTAGAGTTCTATATAGTTTTTCTCTACAATTTGTATCGAATCTTGCGTTTTCGGTAGAATTTTATCTAACTTTTTAAAGTCATGAGATTTACTATTTTTCTCAATTTTTAACATTGTTAGTTGACGGATCTTCATGAAACCAAAGGCATTTTACTTGTAATTACTTAAGGAACACAATGAACTGACCATTGATCAAATACCGTTCCATTGACTGTGCTTTTCAACAGTCATCTTCACCATTTCTATCACCAAAAAATGATGACAGTAATAGTAGTAATGGTCACAGGAGGAGCTGGGAGGGAAAGAGGGGGAAGGAAAAGAATGAATGGGAGAGGAGGGGAGGGGAGGGGAGTGGATGGCCTACATGTGTCGAGTTTGCCTGAAACTTGTCATCCAATCACTGTTTACGTAAGAAGTCATCGATGGAGTCCATCACATCGTCTATAGGTTGCTAGAGAGAATAGAGGAATATAGAACAAGAGATGGGAAGAGATGCAAGGAAACAACCTCGATTAGAAGAGAAGTGACTGGAGAGAGTGATGATCGATGAGGGAAAAGGAAAATGGTAGGGGAAAAGCTGTAGGGTTATGGCTTTTTCCCTTATTTTTCATTAGAGACACATGGAGGGAGGGAGCTGAGTCCACATGGTGAGTCTGACTCCCACGTGTCGACTGGCATCCCAATTCACCGTGTCTGAACAATCACCACGGGGCGTGCCATTATCAATTTGGACCCACCATTTCATTTGTGAAACTTTTGAATTTTTGGGTCTCAATCTCCATTTCACATGTTCATAGCATTGTTGGAAAGCTCGTTGAGCACAATTTGATAATCAACCTTTCATCATCAAATTTCAATGCTTTTAATTCATTTTTTACTTCCTTTTATAATTACTTGATTTATGATAAAAAATTCATTTTAAGGAAAAATTCCTTGAAATTTGCTATGAATCTAGAGTGAAATTTCAAGTCATTTAATCCTTAATAAGATATACAATTTAATAAGTTTTGAGGAATTAAAATTTACCTGAAACTGCTTTCAATTTATGATTGAACTCATGCAAGGCCCACCTGCTCAATCCCGCCTTAATTGTCGCATTTCACCAAATTTGAGAAGATTAATAAGTTCATTCATCTTTAAACTAATTTTAGTACATGGTTGTGACAACACTTGCCTCCTTAAAGAAATTTTGTCCTCAAAATTTAAATAGATACCTGAGTCATGAAATAGTTCTAGGTTTTTTTGCATGATTTTTTACTCTAGCTGTCACATGGCTTCTTCTACCTTGTAATGTTGCCAAACAACTTTTACAAGTGATATCACTTTTCTATGCAAAACGTATTCTCTTCTGTAAATCACCTGTATCGACTTCTCCTAAAATAAAACATCCTCTTGGATGACAAGATCTGTCCAGTCAAGAACATGAGAAGGGTTTGGCTCATACTTTCGCTGCATCAACAAACGATAAGCAACCTCTCTAACCCATTCAAGAATCTCAAACGGTCTAATAAATTGAGGAGACAGCTTCCTGCTCTTGCCAAAACATGTCAATCCTTGTCTTGGCCAAGCTTTTAGGAACATGTGATCTCCTACCTCAAACTCTAACGGTTGCCTCCTTCGATTAGCATAGCTCATGGTTCTACTCTTAGTCGTCAATAGCCATTATTTGATTTGCTTTAACTTTTCTGTAGTCTCTCTAACTAAGGGCCTAACGATGATGTCTCATCAACCTCTACCTAACAAATTAAGGATCGACATGGTCTACTATTTAATGCCTCAAATGGTGCATCCCAATGCTGGACTGATAACTATTGTTGTATGAGAATTCCACCAGTGGTAGATGTTTGACCTACTTCTCTTGAAAGTCTAACGTACAAGCTTTCAACATATCTTCCAACACTTGCATCACTCTCTTAGACTGCCCATCTAACTAGGGATGAAATGCAGAGTTAAAATTCAACCTTGTACACATTGCTTCCTGTAAGCCCTTCTAGAACCGAGATGTCAACGTCAAATCTTTGTCAACACAATGGATACTAGTACCCCATGTAACCCTACAATCACACGTACATATTGTTGACTCAATGTCTCAAGTGAATCAGTAATCTTCACTAGTAAGAAGTGCACTAACTTGGTCAATCTATCAGTAATCACCCAGATGATGTTCCAACCTTGCCTAGTACTCAAAAGACTACCACAAAATTAATGGTAATGTGCTCGCACTTCCATTCTGCCATTGGCAAAGGCTATATTAATCCTCTAGGTTCTTGATGTTCCATTTTAGCCTACTGATATGTTAAACATTGAGCAATAAACTCAGCAATATCCTTCTTTATGCCTTTCCACCAAAAGTGTCTCCAAAGGTCATGATACACCTTTGTAATACTGGGATGTATCAAAAATATAAACCAATGTGCCTCACTCAACAATTCCCTCCTGACCTCATCAATTGGTGGTACCAAAAGTCTACTCAAATACCATAACCCACCAGCAGAGTCCACGGTCCAATGCTCAATATTTTCACCATCTTCCAATCAGGCTCTCATAAGCTAAACATCATCATCACTTTTCGGAGCCTCCAAAACTTTTTGTAGTATAGAAGGTTGAGCAATCACCTGTCATAAAAATACACAACTTATCAAACAAGTTGATAGTCATCAAGAGTCAATCCTGCTACATCCTAAGACATCAAGTACACATATTTCCTCTATAAAAGGAAATTCTAAGCTAGGAAAAATAAGTTTTTTCCCCACGTGACCTATCGCCTTGCTTTGATACCAAGCTGTTGCAACACCGAGGTCACAATTTAATGAAATTAAACTTAGCAATTAGCTCAAGCAAAGACTATGCGAGCTTTTTTTTTTTTTTTTACATCCCAATAGAAGTATTGAGATAGCTAGATGCTCTTATCCTATGCTAGTCATATTTAGATAGTAGATTTTTAAATACTTAATTCTACCAAAATTTTGGTAGTCTCCTCTATTTTTTAGACTTTGCATTTAACGCATGTGATGCAATTTACCTGATTAATAGTATAACGATTTTAAATGTTTATAGGATTAAGAATACAATTAACACATTTTATTACAATTAACATGATCGTAACAATTAAGTACAATTAACCATAATATCACATGACAATTTTGATAAGTAATTGCAATTCATATTATCCATTCAATCAATATAATAATCTATATGGTCAACACATCCATAGTGTTAATGACAAAGTGAACATATCAACAAGAATTTAAGGATAAAGAAGGGTTTAGGATTCTTACATGAGTACTAAGTACAACTCACAAATCAATTATCAATACCATCCAAATCGTATTCAAAACCTAGATTGAAAATATAAGTTCTAAGTAAATTTTAGAATTCTATGAAAATTACTATAATTACTTCAAGATCTCTTCTTGTAATGCCATTGATCTAACCTCTGATATTTGGATTGATGATCAAGACACCAATTAGTTGCTATCTACTTATATTAGAACCAGACCTCTAATCAATGGCCTAGATTGACATGCATACCTCTAAAGGTTTTAATTCACATTATTAAAGGTAACTTGTTCAACAATTTGTTGATTTTAATCATAATCCATGGTCTAATCACCTTTTCTAACATTCAATCATTGCCAATCGAGTTGTGCACAGTCAAATAGGACCTTGCATTAGCTAGTCCATAATTGGTCTCTCATTTCTATCACAATTCAATATTGAATTATAATTGAAGACACATTTCACACAAATCTATCTTTTGATTGTATTTTTAATGGTCGAATACTAAGATCTTAGTTTTTTCCTATGCACTACCAAGTTTCCAATAAAAAATTCAAGGATCAGTATATTCTTGATAAACAATCCGTCTTTACAGATGAAAAGATTAGATGTGATTTATCCAAATCACAAAATTTTCATTTTTTCCAATTTTTAGGGGTTCACAAGAAAAGGTCACCATTGCCTGAGAAGGTGATCAGATTTCAATCATCTTCAGCAACGTATACAGGATGAAAACTTCACTAAATTACATAGCTTTGTTCAAAATTATGAATTAGAGTCCTATCTAGTTTTTCACTACAATTTCTACTAGAATCTTGGGTTTTTTGTCAATTTTATCTAAAATTTTAAAGTCATCAAAGTTACAACTTTTCTCAATTTTTGGTATTGGTACTTGACGGATCTTCATGAAACCAAAGGTAAACTTAAGGAACATAATGAACGATTCTAATCATTGATCAAATGTTGTTCAATTGACTATGTTTTTCAAAAGGCGACTTCACCATTTTTGTCATCAAAAAATGATGACAATAACAGTAGTAATGGTGAGGATCTGGGAGGGAAATGAGGGGGGAAGGAAAAGAATGAAAGGGAGGGGAGGGGAGTGGAGTGGAGTGGAGTGGATGGCCTACCTGTGTTGGGTTTGCTTGAAATTTGTCGTCCGATCACTATCTACGTAAGAAGTAGTTGGTGGAGCTGGTCACATTATTTATAGGTTGCTGGAGAGAATGGAGGGAGACAGAACTGGGAAGTCAACCGTGACTCTATATGACATAATGAATACATGTATCTCATGTAACCTTACAATCTCACATATGTATGTTGACTCAATGTCTCGAGTACATCAGTAACATTTACTAGTAGGAAGTGCACTCACTTGGTCATTCTATCAACAATCACCCATATGTTGTTCCAACCTTACCTAGTATGTGGAAGACCTATCACATAAATCATGGTAATTGGCTCCCACTTCCATTCTACCATTAGTAAAGGCTCTATTACTATTGCAAGTTTTTGATGTTCTACTTTAGCCTACTAACATGTTAAACAATAAGCAACAAACTCAGCAATGTCCTTCTTCATGCCTTTCCACCAAAAGTGTTTCCAAAGTTCATGATATGTCTTTGTACTACCAAGATGTATCAAAAATCTAAATCGATGTGTCTCACTCAACAATTCCCTTTTGACCTCATCAACTGGTAGTACTAAAAGTCTACTCAAATAACTTAACCCACCAAAAGAGTTTGTGGTCCAATGCTCAATATTTTCACCATCTTCCAGTTGGGCTCTAATAATCTTAGCATCATCATCACTTATCTGAACCTGCAAAACTTTTTGTAGTATAGAAGGTTGAGTAATCACCTGACATAAGAATGAACAACTTATCAAAAAAGTTAATAGTCATCAAGAGTCACTCGTAGTACGTCTTAAGACATCAAGTACATATGTTTCCTCTATAAAAGGAAATTCTAAGCCATGAAAGAAAGTTTTTTTCCCCAAGTGACCGACTGCATTGCTCTGATACTAAGCTATCGCAACCTCAGAGCCTAAGGTTGCAATTTAATGTAATTAAACTTACTGATTGGATCAAGCAAAGCCCACATGGCTTTATATATATATATATATATATATATATATATATATATATATATATCATATCATATCATATCATATCATATCATATCATATCATATCATATCATATCAAAAGTATTGAGATAGCTAGATGTTCTTGTCCTGTGGAAGTCATACTTTAAATAGTAGAATTTTAAATACTTAAATCTACCAAAAATTTTATCGAGTCTCCTCTATTTTTTGGACTTACGCATTTAACGCATGTGATGCAATTCACCTAATAAATAGGATAACCGTATTAAATGTTGGTAAGAGACTCAATCTTCACACAATTCACCACGCTAAATTTACTAAAACTCCTGCTTACCAACTTGAAGTTCTAACTAAATCTGTGCACACATCATCAACATAAAAGTGTACAAAATGTTAGAAACATATGTATAAGGTTACTCATCAAATCATATAGTATAACTTATGTTCATTACTACACATACATATACAGCACATAATATGATAATGTCAGCTACTCAGGCTTCATTCATTCCCATCAAAAGCCTTCCCTTTGTTAACTTGACTAGTACCTAAAAAAGTAATAATATGAGCTGTGATGCCTAGTAAGGAAAAATAATTAAACCCATGCATATCCTACCATTCTTGTTGAGCTTAGCTCAACTGCATATTCCTATCCAACCATGGAACATTCATTTCTATTTTTAACCAATAATTAATAAAGTAACTAGCATGTTTTATCATATATAAGATATTGGTATCAGAATAGAAACACAGTTTATTCCAAATTCAAACTATAAATAAATAATCATAGCATGCAAATAGACCATGTAAGAGTGTATTTCATTTGATTACTCCCTCAACAATAATAAGCAAATATTACATCATCACATTAATTAAGTAGTCATCTCCCTCACGGTTTACCATCTTGGGCGAACCACTATGACTATCATACATAAGGCAACCAGACCCTTAGGATTTACTATCTTGGGTGACTCCACAATGATTCCAAAGAACCAGGCAACCCTTTCCCTCAGGGTTTACCATCTTGGGCAGCTCCAATGTTAGGTTCCCTTGCCATCTCGGGTGGCTCCAATGTTAGGTTCCCTTAGGATTTACCATCTTGGTGGGCTCCACCAAAGTCGCAATCAATCAAGCAGCCCTTTCCATCATAGTTTAACATCTTGAGAGACTCAAGTCTGTTAGCTCATCCCTTAGGATTTACCATCTTGGGTGGCTCTACCATAATCCCAAAGAACTAGGTAGCCCTTTCCCTTAGGGTTTTCCATCTTGGGAGGCTCAATAACTAACAATCCATTCCTTAGGATTTACCATCTAGGGTGACTTCATCACAGTTGCAATTAGCCAGCCAGCCCTCTTCCCTCAAGGTTTATCATCTTAGAAGGCGTCATCATAGTCTATCGGGCGTCACTCAGTGCTTATTATCTGAGGATTGACACAATTTATCACAATTAACATCATTGTGAAAGTTAAGCATGATTAATCAGAATATCACATGATGATTTCAACAAGTAATTACAATTCATATTATCTATTCGCTCAATATGATAATCTATATGGTCTACACATCCATAGTGTTAATTACAAAGTGAACAAATCAATAAGAATTTAAGAATAAAGAAGGGTTTAGCATTCTTACTTGAGTTTTAAGTACAACTCACAAATCAATTATCAACACCATCTAAATTGTATTTAAAACCTAGATTGAGAAAATAAGTTCTAAGTAAATTTTAGAATTCTATGCAAATTACTTTAATTACTTCAAGATCTCTATATGTAATGTCATTGATCTAACCTTTAATATCTAGATTGATGATTAGGACACTAATTAGTTGATATCTACTTAGATCAGCACTATTGGCCTCTAATCATTGGCCTAGATTAATGTGCATACCTTTAGAGGTTTTAATTCACATTATTAACATAATTTGTTAAGTAATTTGATTATTTTAACCATAATCCATGGTCTAAAAACCTTTCCTAACATTTGATCATTGCCAATGGAGTTTTGGACAATCAGATTAAACTTTGCATTAACTAGTCCATTATTTGTCTGTCATTTCTATCACAATTCATTACCAATGTGTAATTGAAGTACATTTTACATAGATCTACCTTTCAATCGTGTTTTTAACAGTTGAATTTTAAGATCTTAGTTTTTTCCTACATAGTACCAAGTTTCAGATAAAAAATTCAAGGACAATTGTTTTTTTTATTGACAATCCATCTTTATGGATGAAAAGATCAGGTGTGATTTATCCAAATCACAAAAATTCCATTTACAACTTTTCAATGTTCACCAAAAAAGGTCACTGTCACTGGAGAAGATGATTTGATTCTGATCATCGTCGGCAACGTATCCAATATGAAAACTTCACTCAATTACACAGATTTGTTTAGAATGAGTTAGAGTCCTATCTAGTTTTTCTCTACAATTTCTACCAAAATCTTGGGTTTCTAGCTAGATTTTATCTAACTATTTAAGTAGCTAGATTTACTATTTTTCGACATTGTTATTTGACGGATCTTCATGAAACTAAAGGCATTTTACTCTTGATCACTTAAGGAACACAATGGACACTTTTGATTATTGATTAGATGTTGTTCCATTGATTGTGTTTTTCAGCAGTTGTCTTCATCATTTCTGTCACTGAAAAATGGTAACAGTAATAGAAGTAATGGTCATGGGAGGAGCTGGGAGGGAAAGGAGGGGGAAGGAAAAGAATGAAAGGGAGAGAAGGGGAGTGGATGGCCTACTTGTGTCAGGTTTGCCTGAAACTTGTTGTCCGATCATTGTCTGCGTAAGAAGTCGACGGTGGAGTTCATCGCATTGCCTGTAGGCCATTAGAGAGAATGGAGGGAGATAGGATGAGAGATGGGAAGAGTTGCAACTAGCTCGATTGGAAGAGAAGTGACGATCGAAGGAGGGGGGGGGAAGGAAAAATGCAAGGGAAAAGCTGTCAGGTGATGGCTTTTTCCCTTGTTTTTGTCACTAATGCGTGGAGGGAGGGAGCTAAGTCCACGTGGTGAGTCTAACTCCCATGCATCGACTGGCATCCCAATTCATCGTGTTAGAATAGTCAACACAAGGAGTGTCATTATCAATTTGGACCCCCTTTTTCATTTGTGAAACTTTCGGATCTTTGGGTCCTGGTCTCTGTTTCATGCATTCTTAGCATTGGAAAGCTCTCGTCAAGTACAATCCATAATCGACCTTTCATCATCAAATTTCAATGTTTTTAGTTCATTTTTATTTCTTTTTATAATTACTTAATTTATGATAAAATTTTCATTTTAAAGAAAAATTTCTTGAAATTTGTTATGAATCTAGAGTGAAATTTCAAGTCATTTAATCCTTAATAAGATATACAATTTAATACATTTTGTGAATTCAAAAGCTACCAGAAACTATGTTCAATTTATGATTGAACTGATTTGGGGTCCACCCACTCAATCCCACCTTGGTTGTCTCGTTTCATAAAATTTGAGAAGATTAACAAGTTAATTCATCTTTAAACTAATTTAGGACAATGGTGTGACACTAGGCATATGAAAAATGAGTCTTGCAGTAAACTCAGGCTATTGGGTGGTTAGGATTAACTAATTAGAGACTTTTAAGGGAAGACCAACAAAGACTGTTAGACATATGATTAGTTTGGACCATTGCTAGGTCAAAAATGTAGATTTTGATGTGTATGTAGAGCATAAGGTTTTTATTTATTTTTTTCTTTTTGAAGGAAGGAGTTAAGGTAATTATGTAGAGTAGGAGTTGTTATTGTGTGACCTAGAGGTTATGGTTTTGAGGCATGGAAATAGCCTCTTGCAAAAATGTAAGGTAAGGCTGCCTACTAGAAACCTTTTGCAATCCACCCCTTCCCCAAACTCCGCACATGCATGAGATTCATGCACCACGCTGTCCACCTTTTATGTAGAGCATGAGTTCACACATAATATTGAAAGCATCATCAATAAGGTATTACATACATGGCTGATCAGAATCATCCATTTGAATCTCATTAACTAGATCCCCTACTTTCCTTTATTAAGACAGTTAATAAATATGAAGAGTGCTGGTATAAAGAGCAACAACACCCCAACAAGGGTGAATTCCCACACACATCGATATTATTGACTTTATCTAGAACCTTGTGTAATTGGAGGTGCAAAATTCATGTTGCAAGGGAGTTAATAGCATCCAACAAATTGTGTTTTTTTCTTCCTTGAATGCAAATTATTTCTGTAATGCCCGAGCAATTTACACTATTTTTAACGAAAATTGAACATTCTTAGGGAAATGGACTGTGTTGAATGTTTGATTTTATTTAAAATAGTAAACAAAGGAATTTATGAAGAAACTTGGTACCATTAGATTATACTTAAAAAATGGAATCCAACGCCTCAAAAATCACCCAAAACGGAGTTCGTATGAAGAAGTTACAGCCGTTTAAAGATAGGGGTATTTCTTTAAATTAAATAGAAAAACGAAAAAAAATGAAAAAGGACGAAAAATGCAGGGGGCCGTTTTGATAACGGCACCCCCTGTCGTCTTCAACTTCTAGACCCTCCAAGAAACCCGTTTTTCTCGATTTCTCTAGAATACACCAGGGGAAAGGGCGGCACTGCCATTGAGGGGCACCATCTTCTCCCCTCTATAAAAACCCCATCTCCCCTCTCCAAAAAAAACCACATTTTCCTGCGTTTTTCCAGTCATTTGAGGCTGGGGTTTCTGGAAAAAATCGGAAACCCATCCCTCTGTGTTTTCCGGCAGTGGCCAGGCCAAGTCTGGCAGGCCATTCCCTTACCCATCTCCTCACCGCCCCTCTTGTTCCTCTGGCATCATCGGAAGTGGGGTTTTCCCCCTTCTTCGAGCTTCCTGGCGAGCAGGCACACCCACCAGAAAAAGGGCATCCCCAGGCTGCCCAGGTAAGCCATTTCACTGCCCTTACTCTCCGTTTGCTTCCCCCAGGCCAGATCCATGATGGATCTAGTCCTTTCTGGTTGTTTTCCAGCCGGGTTCTTGGCCGGCAAAACACTCCAACCTGGCTTGGGCCAGCCTTGCACGAACCAGGTGTCCCAAGGACGCCAAGCACCACGTACACCTGGGACTGGGTCCCTGGGATGGGTTCCAGGTGTACGACAGTGCGTACACTGTCCCAGGTGCGGCCTTCAGGTGCGCGCATGATATGGGGCACAGGTCCTGGCTCGACTAGGGTGCACGGGGTGCCCTAGGAGCTGAGACGCGCCATGCTACAAGGTGCGTTCGTGCGATGATGCGCTTCATAGTGCGTCACTTGAGCATGCATGTGCGCGTGCAAAACTCGGTCCCTGGCACAGCCTTTAGGCGCACACACACGTGAGGCGGTCGCGGTTCAACCAGGATGCACAGGTGTCCTAGGAATTGGGACACGCGGACCTAATATGACTTTAAAATTAGGATCATATGACCATTTATAGAATTTAACTATTGAATAAGTAAGTCCATATTATAGGATCTAACCTGACGAATGAATTAGGCAAGGACCATGGACGCAATAGGCAGAGCTAGCGGTCTAATGCCTAAATAGATTGAAATTAATAAGGACTCCTTGTATCCATTCATACCCAGGAGTTTATAAATGAGACCCAGGGACGGGTTGAGTGATAAAGGACGCGACTCCAGGAGACTTTGAGGTAGGTGCTCTATCGCTACTAGACTTTTAAAAAGAGCCATGATTGTTTTGAGACTGCATGTTTTAAAGTATAAGTTACATGATTTGTTTAGCATGACTTATGTTATGACTTGTTTAGCTTATAAACGAATTCATATGATTTGTTTAGCATGACTTATTTTATGACTTGTTTAGCTTATAAACGAATTCAGCATGCATATGACAAATACATTATGCATAGACATGTTTTGCAAACAATTGCATATATCGTATGATTTGTGAGCATTGAGTTCTTGAAAAATTGCATGTCCTTGAGGGTTACCAAAAGACGCTGGAGTGCCCAAAAGACGCTGGGTAGGAAGTTGTGAGGGCCAGGCAGTTGTGAGGGACCCAAAGAGGACAGGTTTTGAAAAAGAGGTTTTTCGCTTGTTTGATCTTATAGTAAGCTCGTGGGCGCTACACCGAGGGGTCTGAGTTGGCCACCCAGCCTCTACCACTACTAGGTGGAATGGGTGTCACGCCCAAAAAAGGCATGCCCCTACGTCGACTGCATGTGGTACAGGGGGCTACTATTGGTGTCACGGCACTGGGTCGATGTGTCATATGCCCCGTGGAGGCTATGACGCTGTGTCCTCAGGTACCTGGGGACCACACGGCGGCGAGGTCGTGGGCATAGTTTGGACCCTATGGTTTGATGATTTACTTGCATTGCATATGACATGACATGAGGTTGGTCGACCATACTAGATATCCATGAGTTGGATTCAGTGGAGCATCGTATGCATATCATTATGTTTATGATATATGATACTTTCGACTTAGATTATGCTATTTCTTTAAGTTGTCAGTATTCTAATTTGATAATGGTTTTTAATATCGACATTGAACATGATTGATTTAAACATACACATGTTTTAAAGAGCATATGATTTTAAACATAGCATGCATTGCAAAACTAGTAGTGTGAGTAAACTCTCTACCCTTTGGACATGTATTTGTATTAATTTATAGTTAGGCTGTGTGCTGTGACTGGATAGACCTGGGGAAAAACATTTATGATTTTTGAAGTTTTTCAACAACTACTTCGATTATTGTGAAAGCAAATGACACTCGGGGTTTTCAAAAGGAGTTTAAAACTAAAGATTTTTCGCTGCATTGCATGGTTTTTATAAAATGGTTTTTAAATAGGGATGCATCCCGCCTTAGGAATTTAGATCTTGCATTTAAAAATGCATGGGAAAACCCAGGTCGTCACAATTTCTAATGAAGAACTCTTAATCATCCGTTCCTAGCAAGATGAAAGTACATTTCTTGGATGCTAAGGGTATTATTTTTGCATGAATTTTGCATAGGTACATATCGAACATTAAGGGGGTTAATAAACATCATGGTTCAATGATAAGTAGGACCCATCATGCAAAAGTGGAGTTGTTGCACGATTGTTGGCATGTTGGTGCACTCCATAGTAACATTCCTCAAAAATCAATATGTTGTTTGTAGTCAATAATAATCTAGGACGAACATGGAAGGATTATAATCATCAAACTCTACACAACTTATATGCATGACCTATCATTTAGGGAAATACACTTTAACCCTTAGAACTATTAACTCATGACACTTTAGTCTTTAAAGTTTTAGAAAAACAATATAATCCTCAGAACTATTGGTTTGGGTTGTAATTTAGTCCTTCGATTAACTTTTCATCTACAAAACTAAGAGTTGAGCCCCATAGACAATAGTTTATTATTTTTTAAGAGAAGATAAAGTACACTTTAGTCACTAAAACTATTCACTTATGATATTTTAGTCCTTAGGTTCCAAAAAATTAATTTATTTTTAGGGTTAAACTATTGCTTGTCAGGCCCACTCATTCGTTCTGTTAACGAAAAGGTAACAAAAGGGCTAAAGTACAAGCCAAAGCAATAGTTTCACATATTAAATTATTATTCTGGAACTTTAAAGACAAAGTGTCATAAGTGAATAGTTTCACAAACTAAAATGTACTTTTGTCTACTATTTATTACTTAGGTCTACAAACAAAGTCTTGGAGTCATCCAATGATGAAAACTTTCCTATGCATGACTCATCTAATAAGTCCGCCACCTAAATAACTTGGATCATTTAAATTGCGGGTTCTACTTTGCACTTTTTGTGCTTAATGTGTCACCTATTGGAGATGTTTTGAGATGTGCATAGCTCATATAGGATGTGCCCCATAAAATGAAGAGGCTTTTCTTCAATTGAATGTCATTTTCATTTGACAATAAGGATTAATGAGAGACTATTTGGTTTTGTGTTTGTTGCATGAAAATTCATTATTATTTGGAGATCCCAACTATTTATCTACTTCGCTTCATTTTAGCTACATCATAGCCCAAAAGCTTAGTATGTCTAACAATCTTGATCATCCTAGTAGCAAATACATTGGATCATTGGAATTGCTTTTAACTATTTTTATTAATGAACTTTTGTATTTAAAAAAGATATTAATTCTAACGATTTAGTATAAGTCCCGGTCAATAGGAGAGCAAGCCATACATAACCCATTTTTCATGTATGATATAACATTTTTTACAAATCTAAGTTGTTCACCATGTTTAGAATACTAAAATAAATGCATGAAAAATCAATGTATTTGGATAATCCTATCTACTTGTATTAGATCTTTGAAAAACTTAACAAAAATGGATGGTCACGACTTTTACCGAAAGAGACACTCCAATGCTTATGAAATTTCATGGCCAACCTATCTAAGCCATCCCTAACATGATGAGTGGATTAGATCTAATGAAAAATAGTTTTCTTATGCTTGATAATTGGGGTGTGTACTCCTTCCTCTCCTATTGGTATAATGTTGATTAAAAGTTGTCTAGCGCAGTTGGTCGTAGAAGTTATGGTGCCTTTCCTTTGTCAAAGATTTGATATGGCACTTTTCCCTTATGAGAGAGTAGATTTAGGAATTAGGATAGGCTTTAGGTAGTTCACGTTGATTGATGCAGTCTTTACACACATACACACATAGATATAAACAAACATGTGGACAAGGAAAAAAGAAGAAGTATTTTTTTATTAGATCTAATGTTACATATATAAATGTTACATATTATTAGATCTTATCAATACAATATCATAATCAAAGAGCTAATCTGATATGTTTCATCAAAATCTAGATTCCTAGTATTTAGCTGACACCACTCTATGGGGAGAGAGAGGTAAAGATTTAAGTTACAACTTCCTTGGCCAACTTGATGGTATAACTGCCACTCTTTATCAAATCCTAATGAGAACCACAAATCAGAATGTTTTCCCTTTCTCTAATAGTGAGGGTTAGAGAGAGAAGCACTTGTTGTTTACAATAAAATCATGTGATTTTTATGAAATCACCATGATCTAACACACTTCTTAACCTCGTCATCTATAGTAATAAAACCCACTTGATCTACAAAATAAAAATAGAGAGTGTTGGTAACAAGAAAGCAATGCATGATAAAAAGAGGTTATTGTTTACTTATGTTGTTTTTCATGCCACAACAATCAAAATATCCAAAATGCAAAGCAAGAACGGAAAAAGGACAAAGATAGACATGAGGACCAGAGGAGGAGGCAATCATGCCACCCGTGAGAAGAAGAACATGAACAGGATTATAGGAAAAAATGAGATGACTTTGCATTTTATAGATGAATAAGGACTTTTGAAATTGTTTAGTCCCAAATGACTTTAAAAGTATAAACTTTTGAAGTCGTTTAATCTCAAACGACTTTAAAAGTACATAGTTTAGTCTAGCATGAAGAGAAATTTTATGCAGACAAGGTTTTAAAGTTGTTTAACTCAAATGATTTCAAAAGTCCTTTCCCAAGTAAAATCCCCTAAATGATTTTAAAAGTCCTTGACTTTTGAAGTTGTTTAGTCCCAAAGGACTTTAAAAGTAGACACTTTAGTCTAGTGCGAAGAGGAATTTTATGCTAATAAGGACTTTTAAAGTCGTTTGATTCAAATGACTTCAAAAGTCCTTTCCTACGTAAAATCCCTTTTCACGCCAACCAAAGTGTATACTTTTAAAGTTGTTTAACTCAAATGACTTCAAAAGTCAATCACTTTTGAAGTTGTTTGAGTCAAACGACTTCAAAAGTCCTTTCCCATGAAAAAATTCCTCATCCCGCCAGAGTAAAGGAGTCATTTTTTATTAAAGGACTTCGTAAGTCTTCACTTTTAAAGTTGTTTTTTTTCTAAACAACTTGTAAAATATTTATGAAGTCTGTAGACAAAATAACGACTTCTTTATAATGACTTTAAAAGCCTCATGTGTAGTAGTGATGATAAGAAGGCCATGATGTTCTTCATCTATACATGATAATTTTTTAAAGATATGAACCGTTCATTATATTTTCCTTATCGAAAATACGTGATTCATTAGAAATCAAAGCATTTGAATAATCTTCACTACTCATTTTGGGCCTTTGAGTAAATTAATAAAATGGGTCCAGAATTAGATGCAAGTTGGCTCGTACTTGAATTTGGCAAGGTGCCTACCCGTGCCTCCAAAAGCACACAGAGAGAGAGAGAGAGAGAGAGAGAGAGAGAGAGAGAGAGAGAGAGAGAGAGAGAGAGAGAGAGAGAGAGAGAGAGAGAGAGAGAGAGAAGAGGAGGAATTATATGATGCAACCAATCTCATGTGGTTGCATTAGAGGCATCCTGAAAAGTCTTGGGCAGATTTAGCTGGTCAAATATGACACTAAGTGGACGCCCAATTATGCACTCTCCTATTTAAGTTACATATACACGTTCTCTATCAATGTTGGAAAGTTCAAAGAGACTTTATATGGCAAGGGAATGCATTTAGTTGCTTGGAAAGACATTTTCCTTCCTAAACTGGTAGGTGGTTTGGGGTTAGAGATCTCTCTAAAATGAATCATGTTTCTTAGGAGAAATTGGGCTGGAAGGTTCGGACAAACCATAAATCGATCTAGGCAGATTTTATTTTTAAAAGATACTTAGCCCATTATCCTTTTTTGGCAGTCAAATTATGAACCATGTACTCTGTTTCATGAGAAGGTATCCTCTGAACACATAATTTATTCAGGATGGGAAGTCAGTACACAGTTTGGTCTCCATCATCTATTAAATCTCTAAAAAGATTGATGGATTGGAACCTCTCCCTTTTAGAAATTGTGAATGAAAGCTTCTGATCCTATACTGATATGGATTTGAAAGTGAGCAACATTATTGTTATGAGGATTAGTGGCATGAGCAATTCTGACCTCAAAACATCCAATCTCTGGTTAGGAACGAATTTATTCTGTCCTAACATGCCAGATCAGAGGATCTAGAGTTTGAATAAGTTAGGTACTTTCACTATCAAGTCTGCTTATCTTTGTTTGATCTCCCCTCCCCTCCCCTCCCCTCCCCTCCCCACATCCACAAATCCTATTTGAAAATATATTTGGAACTCCAAAACTCAACAAAAGTTGAAGCTTTCTTCTGGCTTTAGGTTTCAAACTGTTTCTCAAATCAAAATGTTACATGATGGGGTCCTGCGGCTATTTATTGTGGATGTCTGTTTTGTAGTGTTGAGGAAGAATCGAATTGCCATGTCATTCTTCACTTTCCTCTTGTTCTTCCCTTATGCCACTATATGTGGGGTGCATTTCAGATCATCCCTTCATCTTTTCCCTTGCCAAATTTGGCTGTGGAGTTTCTTCTTTAAAAATGGTCATCAGGGTCTCCTGTTTTTACTCATGGAGGACTACTTACTTTGATTTGTCTGAAATGCACGCAATGCTGTTGTTACTAGTCTATGGTTTTTTTTTTTTTTTTTTGGTTGATTGAATTTGGAATCAATGTTCTCCAAAGTCCAGGAGGTTGAAATGATTCCCAATGGCATAACCTTTTCACTACTTTTTAGACTACCATGTTAAGAAACTGGAATCAAGTCGATATTCAACCCAAGCCAAAATCTGTGATTTGGGGTAGCTGGGTGCCGCCTTCTGAATAGTCTTTCAAACTCAACTGTGATAGAGCTTGTAAGGGGAACCTGGGTGTTGCTGGAGCTAGTCGGCTTATTTGTGACCACTTTGGAGTGATGATTTCCTCCTTTCTATCCACTTAGATCAGAAGACAAATAATTTTGTAGAACGATATACAATTCTATTTGATTTATGACTTGCTAATGATTTCAACATTCAACACTTACAAGTCGAACGGGATTTAAGGATGGTAATCGATGCATTATTTTCTCTCTGGATAGTGAGGATTGCAAGCCAAAGACTGAATCTCCATTGGGAAACTCTAAGATAATTTGAAGCAAATTGTTGGTGCTTCCTCAGGTATCTATGGAGGAGATTGAACATGTTTTTGGGGAGGGGAACTTTGCCACTGTCTCTCTTGCTATTCGGAAAAACATTGCTCCTTCCTTTTTACACCTTTTTCTCGGCATGATGCCCATAGTGGGCAACATCCAAGACTCTTGTAACTTTTTCCTAGAACCATTTCTGTTGTGGGTCTTTCTTTCCTTTTAAATGGTGGCCTTCAAGATTGAGAACTTACTCTTGCACCGCTGTGCCACACTCACGCCCATTACGTATGACTCTAGTGCAACAGCTTGCAGAATATTTCCCGTGGAGATTGTGTGGAATGCATTCAAATACAATTTATTTTCACAGAGCAACCCATATGTGAAGTAACAGATCTTGAAAATATAGGGGATTTTAATGAAATACAAAGGTGATGGTACTCCTTGAAACCGATATGTTCTTTTTCTAAGAATACTTGAACAGGTAGTACACAAAAGAAAAACATTACAAAGGCGAGCAAGCTGCGGCGAGGAAAAGGAGAACGGATAGCTATAAGGAACAGAAGCTTGAAATGGATCAATCTTGAATTAACAATATGGAGATAAGCCAAATTTTATTAATATATGATTTCTTCGTTAATAATCCTTCCTTCGTTCTCAGAACATTCCGTGACGTTGCTTCTCTTACCATTATTCTTCAACCCCAGGATTAGAGGTTACACCTACATTCAAAACAGAGGGTTTTCCCAATTCATAAGAGAAAAGCAAAATTGCCTGCATCCTACACTTAACAAGAGAAAATACATGGATCGGTCATCACACAAAATATCAAATAAGGCTAGGAGAAAAAGGCACAGAAAAACCCGCTGATTAACTTGCAACTTTGACCCGTAGAAAATTCATCTACAGTAAGTTCACTAAATTACTTGAGAAATATCTAAGGACTACTTGCGCTCTTTGAACTAGCATGTTATTTTTCCATTGATCATCAAACAAGAAAGAGTGAGAAGATAGTTACAGAGACCACACATCCTTTCATCAGACTGCATAATAAACCAAAAAGCAAGGAAAAATCAAAGCCAGCATAAAGCCAAACACAGGGAAAAGACAAACTAAAAAATTTCTTTGCACTGAGAGAAATCAGATCTTGATCCCCTTATCGAATTTAACCTTGTTTCTTGTCTCGAACAGAGTTGGAAGCTTGAGGTAAAAATGGAAAGGGATTGGAGAAGAGCCTTACTGGGAGAGAACGTGCTTGAGGGCTTGAATGTACTGCCCTTTTGTCTGAGGATAGTGTATTTTATTTAATAAACGACTGAATCTGTGTTCCAAATATCTGTAGTTTTCAATTGATAAGCTTGCAAGGAAGATAATTTCGTCCTTTTTTAAGCATCCAGGAGAGTGCATAAGATAGTAAATTTTGAGATAAAGTTGCCCATTTCTTTATATCCTTATATCAGACAGCCATGCAAAAATACTTTCAAAAATTTCATTCACTGAGGAGATACCAATGATCCCTCTCAGTCTTATTTATTCAAAGTTCCGGATATCCACCACGTAGGAAGAAGCTATTTTTTCTAGTTCTTCCTGCAAAGAAAGAAAAAGGAAGACAAATAAACCGACAGTAATTTACACTCACCCCCTAGCCTATTGGATCATCCATTTACATGATTATATATTCCTCCAGGCCATTTTAAGATCCTCGTCTGCAAAAATTCCTCTTCCTCTTGACTGCTCAAAGGATGTAAGGGAATGAAGATACTCTAGGGAGATGTGTTGAGGATTGTGTGTGGAGTTGACAACCGCCGTGGAACTCTCTAAATTTGGGCTCAGGGATCCGGGGTAATCATCCGACTGGCAGCTTCTTGACATTAACATGTTGCTCGTACTCCCTTCGTCATATACGTCATACTCATAACTGATGTTTCCCGAATGTATGCAATCTGCTAGCGATGATGTCTGGAGGAGGGGTGGCATAGAATTCGGTCTGCCCAGGATCTGATGCTCCTCTGGGGATAGTGATGTGAGCGGCTCATTCAGTAGATGTTTCGCAATCTCATCAAGAGACTGATTGTTCGAATATAACTGCTGAGGTCTCTCAGCAGAAAGTAATGACACAGATGGGATTTTCCAAGGAACAGGAGCGATCTGATTACCAGAAGAAATTGAGTGAAATTCTAGGTTTTGTTCTCCAAGATTCTCCTGATCTTTCAACCCCTTTCTCCAAAACAAAGTGCTTGGATGTTCAGCATATTCACCACAATTGTGGTCGTCATTCGGTGAGAACTCAATAACTGAATAAGCAGAAAGTAATTGATCAAGACAAGTATAAATCTTTACGTTACACAAAAGAGGCTGATAGTGAATGATGGCTACCTGAACATGGGGACGTTGTATCTGTTGAAGCTGCATTCAATAGAAGAGAATCGAATTTGTGGACCTGCTGAGGAGCTACAACAGGTTTCCCGATAGCAAAGTGGGGAAGTTGAGTTGTGCAAGTGGTTCTAATTGTGTGAGTTAACGTGGGTGAAAATTCTGGCCTGTGCATGTTTAGCTCATAAGGATAGTCTTGGTAGTCGTTGTAAGTCGGGTAAAAGAAAGGAGAAGTTTGAGAAGGAAAGGGTCTGTGGCTCAAAGCATATAACCGGTTGTCGCAGTGAAGAAGCTTTTCATAATGCTTCTCAAGAGTTCCATTGGGGAACTTAAGATAGTGTCTCCTGAAAAAGTAAAGATACAAGAGCAATCAGCCACTTAGTCTGAAAGTAGTTACAAACTATGGCTAGACCTAAAACTTTATGGTGAATTAAGATATAAGACCACTGCAGAGATTCTGATAAACATGTCTGGTGAAGATCAATTGAACAAAGTAGAGATGAATTTCAACCATTTCGTCTGAGATGTGCAGACTCTAATTCCCAACATATAGTCACACTAGCCCTTGTATACCTGTATATGGATGCTTGACCTCCTGTAAAATCAGAAGTTGCTTGCCAGAGAGTGTGCTTTCTTGGTTGTGGATTTGTCTCTCGATAAAACAGAGGCGCATGGTTCAACTGCATAAGAAAGAATGCTTAACTTTAAAGCATCAGTTAAATATGGGATGAATTTGTGACTCTTTCCATAAAAACTTTCAGTCAGATATAAAGCAGAATTGTTGTAGAAAAAATTGAATAGCTAACCTCGATTTCAAGAATCCCAGGTTCATGTTCATTAAAGGTCGCTCTAATTGCTGAGATATCTGACAATTGAATCTCAATCTTACTCTTTAGTCCAGAATCAAGAATTTCCCAGACCAGTTTACGCTTGGCGAAGTAACATTTTGCCACCACGTCGCCTTCATATCTAGAAGCTCTCTGCAAGTAATGAATAAAAAGCTCTGAAAACTTAGAAGTGAAAACAGCCTCGAACAATCTGAAAATACGGCAGCCGCTGGCATTTCACATTCCCAATTTCAAAACCAACATCATAAGTTACATAGTTTTTACTATTTGTAGCTTCTAGATACATGATTGTAATAAACTTGTACCTGCCAGGAGCCAATTTTTAGCAATGCAGCAGGAAAATTTGAAGCCTTCAACTTCTCTGACATGGGTTGAGAACTTAACTCATCATATCTAGCTTCTACCCTTTGGGAATCAATACTTGTCATTGTTAGAGCTGAAGAAGCTGTCCTTGCCTCAGACAGCTTCATCTCCACGAGATTCAGAAAGGATGGGGTTTTACTCAATCTCAAACCAAGAGGACCTGATTGCTGGGATAAATTTAGAGGTTCAGCAACCTGAAGAAACAGAGGACATGAAAAATATGAATTCATAAAGAATTAAACATCAGAAAGGGAAAGGGTTAAACATCAGAAAAGGAAACTATCGATCTTGGTGGATAATAAGATCACAGATACAAGGATGAAAAAGAGCAAAAGAGAGTAAATATTTCGAGTCTCAAGTTTAACAATAGGATTGAAAGAAAAAAATTGCAGTTCATGCATGTGATTGTGAAGTATTGAATATTATCACTGCTAGAAATTATATCACGATAGCAAGCATCAAATAGAAGAGAAACAGTTGACGTCTGAATCTCCAGCTGGAAACAGGAATAGAAAACCATAAGTGCAGTTCATGCAAATGATCCTCAAGTATTTGTGACACGGAAGTCGCTAGAAATCATTAAACAAAGCTTTAAGCAATGGTAGACAGAGGAAAATACGAGACCAATAAACGAAATCCAGAAAATTAATATCATAGTACTTGCAAAGCAACTGACATGTGGATCACACCCTCCAAATCCTACAAAGAAAAATACGCACAGAATATTAAGGAAAAAAGGCCTGCAGTGGATGCACGTGGCCCTGAAGTATTCAGTTCCAGAACTGCTACAAATCATGAAACAAATAAGACGAATAAAACCAGGAAGCTCAAAACTTGCGAAGCCATGAACTTGTTAGCAAACCCAATAAAACTCAACAAACCAAAGAAGAGAGAAAAGCCATGAACTTGTTAGCAAACCCAATAAAACTCAACAAACCAACGAAGAGCGAAGGAAACGCCTACATAAACCAATTCATCAACCATCATCAAAAACCACTCAAAAGCCAAAGGGAGAAACTCAAAATCGTATCTTTAGCAACTGCAAAGAGAGTCGTACTTGTTGCTCTGAGTCCATCAGTTTCATCCTTTTGCTGCTATGTCCCGACCCATCTTCGTTCTCAGAGAACCTAAAACCAAACGAAACAGGAGGATTCTGGACTCCATCCTTAGTAGCAACTCCGTCTCTTTGGCTCCACATGAAGATGGCCCTTTCAGTTCATGAAGGAATTGGAATTTTTTGGCGGCTTAGACTCCTTGGAAGGGCAGGGTTTGAATTTCAACTTTGTTGGCAACCCAATCATCTCTTGTTATTAAGAGTCCTCTCGCCGTTGCTTTTCTCTGCATGACGACGTCATCGCGTTGATGACGTCAAATATTTGCCACGCGGACTTACGGCCGCCGCGTCTACCGCATTTTTAGAAAGATTGCGTCTGATTTACGGTTTTTTGGTTGTGAAAGGAATCTTCGGGTTTTTCGCTATATTTTCCAACTTTCTCGCTATATTTTGCAACTCTCTTTCAACCGAGACACCCTCGCTTTTGAGGACGGCAAAAGACTACACGACTCTAATTTGATACAAATTTATCGGATTATGGTCAAGTCTTACTTTGTTTATGACAGGCTAAAAATTATATCGTGTTTGGGTTAGCTCATGTGACTCAAAAGTAATACTATTGCAACCTAAAAATAACACGTCAAAAATAGTATCATGTTTAACTTAAAAATGATATAGTTGCAACTCACGTATGACCTACGACACTAATACGGTTGAGACTCTCTTATGATTCGAACACGGCCCATTTACACAAATCATGTCATGTCATGTCTACTCGTTAAATAAACAGGTCATGTTCGAGTTATAGGTTCTTGACATGATTATTAATCATGTCTCGTTCATGTTTACCCATATATTCTAATAAGTTAATCTCCAAATGACCCACCAACACAATTTGGCACTCCCTACTCTAATTTTATAAAATTATCATTTTACCCTTTTTTCATTATTTCTATTTAATGGTTTTTAGCTGCTGTACTATGACTCAAGCTATTGGATCAATCCAACGGTAAATCTAACTTTCGATGCTTGTCCCAACCCTCATATGAGTCACACGGTTACGACATGTGCTTCTTAGATTATATAAAGCATCACCATTCCACCTTGATCAGATGATCCCTGGCTCATTAATCTAGTGAGAGTCAGATAATGTAATAGTTGAACGATACAATCCATCCATTTTATACTCAATCTTATTGGGGAATTAGCAATGGGCAAGAAGCATGCAGGTAGTGCTTAATGGACTTGATACTTTTATGGTTGTATTCACGGGTCGTAGCAAGGAAAGAGCTAAGTTAGGGATAAAGTGGGCGGTTCCCTCATCCCAAAATTTTGAAAATTCTTTTCTTTTGGACATACTTTTGTGTGGCTCCCATCTCATTTCTATACATATTTTACTTTTGTCTCTTCTCCCTACAAACTTTAGTCTCTACCCTCTAAATTCAATCCGACCCCTCACCAAATTCAATCCTAACTCTGCACCTAGTCGTCAGGTTAGATGTGGACAAGATCGGTCATAAAATCTACCTGACATGGTCTTTATGGCTATAAATATTTATGTTGATATTTGTGGAAGGGAAATAGGGTCAATAATTAACCGTAGATTCCAATAAAACGACTTATTTACCACAGGATTCTAGTAGAGAATACACGAGTCACATATATATGATCCATCTAACCTAATATTGATATGGGAAAATGAGTTGAATGTGAATTAAAACCACATATCAAATCCATCTTAACTTTTGTCGCGCTTGCCAGAAGTGCTAGTAGTCCGTTGCTAGGTGATGTGATCCACAAAGCTCCGGACCATTGGTTAATGTGTGTAAGTAACAATAAGAATGGGATGAGCTTGAACTTAAATGGGCAAGGTGGTCATTTTGTCACCAAACATGAACTTGGCAATAATTAACCTTTGCCATTTCTAGAGCATACTAAGGACAAATGAAATTAATTGGATGTGCGATATAGACCTAATACTAGTGAAAAGGGCATAACTGTCTTTTTCCCATGATAACTCTACGCTACCATCAACTTCAAGAAAAAACGGTTACGTTTGCATTCCGCTATACCACATTGTATCAGTCAATTAGTCATTGACTCCTAAACCAACTAACTTCTAACTTGATTTTTAAATAGAACCAACAGCAGAGAGCTATTTTTTCACCCTTTTAGTTTAGTAATTGCACCCTTTCTATCTATCGACATCACTTTCCACAAGTTCGTCGACAAACAAAATTGGAGGAGTTTAAACATGCGAGAAGGACTTAATATTATTACTTAAAAAATATCTATGAAATTACACATACCGATGCTATCAAATCTATGTATAAATTCAAATAGGCTACTCATGGTTTGATGTTTTACAGCACTACCACACGAAAAACCACTGTTACTATCTAGAACGAAACTCACTCTACACTCGGCAAGCTAATATTGATCCATATTGTTAAACTTGTATAGCATCAATGGGTACTCACATGGTTTCATCTTTTCATCCACAGTTATGTAGAAAAAAATCAGTGATAGTAAAAGTTGAAAAATCAAGAAGAGTGAGAGAAAAAGACTAGGTGTATCGGAGAAGAAGTTTGGTTTCATGCCTACAAGGTCTAGCATGGAAGCTATTTTCCTACTTAGACAATTGATACGAAAAGAAGAACGACCTCCACGTGGTCTTTATTGACTTAGAAAAATCTTATGATAGGGTCCCAAGCGAGTTAATATGTTAGATGTTGGGCAAGAAAGAAGTTTCACGGGAGTATATAGACATAATTAAATATATTTATGAGGAAATAGTAATAAATATTAGGACCACTAGCAAAGAGACTGGTAATTTTTCTATCATTGTAGGGTTGCACCAAGAATCGGCATTGAGTCCGTTTCTTTTCGTGTTAGTTATTGATGAGTTAACAAAACATATGCACGAGGAGATTTCATTGTACAAATTATTTGTATATGATATAATTTTAATTGGTGAAATAAGGAAGAGTGTAAACACAAAGCTAGAGTTATAGAGTAGAGCATTAGAATCTACACGATTTAAAATCAGTTGAACTAAGACAGAGGATATGAAATGCAATTTTAGCAATGAAAGGAGCGGGAATGGAATACCAGTAAAGATAAGAAACCAATCAATCCCTCCTAAAAGACCATTTTAGCACTTAGGACTGATGATTTATAAGAGTTGAGAGATTGTGAGGAAGGTTATCTAGAGAATCCAAGCAAGTTATAACAAATGAAGATGCATTGGTGGAGTTTTGTGTGATTGGCAGGTGTCACTCAAACTGAAAGAAAAACTCTATAGGATGGCTATAAGGCTAGCCATGCTCTATGAATTATAGTGTTGAGAAATTAAGGAGCATCATATACATAGGATGAACATAGTTGAAATGAGAATGTTGACATGGACGAGTGGCAAGACAAAAGATAATAGAATTAAGAATGAAAACGTTAAAGGACACTTAAGAGTAGCACCAATAGGTAACAAGATGAGAGAGCCTAGACTTAGAAGGTATGAGCATGTATATAGGAGACTGAAAATGGTACTGATAAAAAAGAGTGAGGCAAAGCAAGTTGATGGTTCTAAAAGGGCAAGGGAAAGGCCCAAAAGAACATGGATATAAGTGGTGAGAAAAGATTTAAAAACTTTGGAGCTAAATGAAGTCACGATACTTAATAAAGGAGAATGGTGGAATAAGATTCATGTGGACGACCCCTAAATGGGATAAGGTCTTGATAATGATGATGATGATGATGATGATTTTGAATTAAAAAAAAAAAAAAGTGCAACGTATTTTACAACTTTTTAATCATGAAGTTATATTATTATAAACAAAATAAAAATCATATCCTAAATATGATTATGTTATTAAATATAGAGGTTTTTTTTTTTTGGATACAAGCAAAGAATTACAAAGCAAATCACCCATGCACTCTCACTCGCATAAACTCCTAAATCTAAAGATGGCTAAAGGTGAGAGCAGTGAGTCTAACCCCACTATGAAGCTTATTCTATGGGAGATGTTGAATTTTCTAAAACTAACTACACTAGATATTTGTTGGTTTGTTTATATACATTTGAAGCTTAGGATTGAAATATTGAAAAAAACTCAAAATATAGAAAGTCATGGGAAAGAAAAAGTCACAAAATTCAGTGTTCCTTTAGAAAAGATGGGTTTTAAATGGAACAAATAGAAATGACTCCAAAAGAGATACAAGTTTTATTGAGAAAGACCATCTTTGAGCGTTTAGATGCACTACCACTTATATTGGTTAAATAGGATACATGGCAAGCTTAGTAAAAGAGTCTCAGTCTATCATTTACATTTTTAATAAAGAGTAAAAAAAAACAGAAAAGAAGGCTTTTTGGACTTTGGTTTCATGGCATATCCAATGATAACTTGTTGCCCGACAAAAGTACAATTGTTCACATTTTCTGTGATTGAATCCTAACCGAGTCCCGTGGCTCAAACAAAAGTTTAGAATCACCAGTCATATTAGTGGCCAACTATTTAATCAATGGGTTCGATCGTGCATACATGGGCTCTAAAAGGTGTTTGCACCCAGGGATCATAACCATACCATCTTTCAGCAGTGTTTAAATGTTTATCATAAGCTTGCACCAAAAAAACATGATGCCTACAATCTCTTATTCTGTCCTTGGCCCCTAGAAACAAGAAAACAAGTTTCCCTCTTTAAAAGGGATGTGCGGATATCAATTCCCTAGTTTCATCATTATAGAAATTGAAATGTGTGGAAACAAATGGGAGTATCCAAATCGAGTTCGTTATCCCCCAAGTCGAGGATGATCTGTTATCCGAAAATCAAGTTATTCGCACCGGCTCCACGTGTCATCCATTCTTCCATCGGAAGCGGAAATGCCGCCTCTCGTGTTCCTTAAGCTATGCAGAGGACGGCCGGCCAATATCCATCAGTCTTACGCGTGTATCTGATGGACCATCCTGCAATTAGTACATCAAATTGAGGGCAACGGTCTCTGGGGCCCACGTTTTGTCCTTGTAAAACACTTAAAACAGGGAAGACATGATCCATTGAAAGGAGTGACTGACTAGAGAAGTTCTGATGGATGTGAATTTGTCTTAATACTGATTCTTGGTGGCTCATCAGTCACCCGATCGATGTTATTTGGCGTTTGGAAAGATATGGGATCCACTGGATGAGCGGTTCCGGTGGCTAGTCCCACATCACATCTCGGATCTGCCAGTCCTCTCTATGAACGTTCCGACTTGACTCTTTCCATCGTTAGCGTCGTGTGTGGAAAGGAGAAGGGTTGGTTGGTGGCCGTGGTGGCTCAACTTTTGCCCATTTTCCACTTTCTTGTTACAATATTTTAACGATTTCTTTTTGTCGTTTTCTCTGTAGATAAAGGTTGTTAATTATACAACAAAATGCACGTGAAACTGAAGTGCTATAAAATCAGTTTTTTAACTTGATCGCCTCTACCCAAACGTTCACGGAGAGCGGGGGGATATATACGCTGCATCTAGGTAGCGAGAAAATAAAAGGTGGACCCACTTTTTGTTATTTGAGTGACCAAGGTTCAAGATTATGCAT
Source organism: Warburgia ugandensis (assembly GCA_035236585.1). Taxonomy (NCBI): domain Eukaryota; kingdom Viridiplantae; phylum Streptophyta; class Magnoliopsida; order Canellales; family Canellaceae; genus Warburgia; species Warburgia ugandensis. The sequence continues at coordinate 59,517,023 of CP141128.1, forward strand.
GAATTTATATATTTAATTCTAATAAAGGCAATAATAGGAGGAAGTAACAAAAATCTCATCCATTATATACTCCTAATATGGCTTCTTCAAACAATTTCTCTCCTAAAATAGAAGCACCTTAACAGTGCCAATTGAATGAGATTTTTGGAGAGAAACATAGTTTCTATTAAACAATCCTTTATTTATTTTGAAAGTTTATACAACCCTTTATATGAATTGTATTGAAGCAAAAAAGGAAGTGGCTTCGTACTCTTTAAATAGATTGAAAGTGTTCATCTGATTTGGCTCAACCAACCGTCCTTGGAATCAAAACTCATGAAAATCTTTAAGGTTTCATTTTTGGGTCTTATATACTTACTCAATAGAGTGTAATAGTCTTTTTATTTTGCACCATGTATTTTACAACCATAAGAGAGGTAGTTTAGAGATTCGTAATGGTTGTGAATTTTGGTACCATAAACATTTTATTGAGATGAACGCAGCGGATCTTTGAAAAAAATACAAAAGGTGAGCCCGCATCCCTTTCTTCTTCTATTCAACCAATACAAAAGGCTTACGTGAAAGAGAGATGGAGAGAGAAAGAGAGAGCGATAGATTGATTGGTGTTAATACTCTTTTGAGCTCAATTTTTTACTTTCTTGGTTTGGTCTCAAATTCTCTCACTACAAGGAAGAAGGAAATGAAGGTATGCTATTGTGCCTTTTCCCTAGTCAACCTCTTTTGACATGGACTATGATTTTGGTGCTCATGGAGCTTATAAAAGTGCAAGGAAAGCAAAAGTGATGGTGATGGATGGTACATGAATGATGTTGCCATATGCCTTCTCCATATCCAGTTCATATAGGTGGTGGGCTCTACAGCATCACTACACTAACCATCTTGTCAATTTGCCACATGAACTTTATATGCGAGCCTGATAGAGCCAAATCGGCCTGTGGCTGACAAGTGTTACTTTGGTTACCTTGAATGGTGGGAAGCTTGAGTCTATGAAAGCTAAGCTATCTCCGTTTAGTTCCGTTTCAGCTTTTTTCTCAATTTTTCATGGTAAAACCTCACTACACTAGACTTCGGCACAAGAAAAGACGACTTTGAATAATAAATTTTGGAATTGCGTTGACTTCCTTGTCTAACAAGCCCATGAGACGATTGAATGGCATATAAAGAATATATGTTATGTCAAGAATGTTTTGATGTATAAGATGAACATGTGTTGTACCTGTACGAGTCAGGTATAGTAGGAGAAGTCTCCTAATGTTTGAATTTTTTGAGAAAATCAAAATTTTTTATGCCATCATTTACTTCGGAATAATTCAAAGTGTTTATGTTTGTAGAATTAAATCAAACTAATATGAAATTACCAAATAAAACTTAATCTTTTATAAATGATTTTTAAAATTCTTAAAATCACGCAGCGGTATTATATAAGAGAAATAATTTTCAAACCGACTAATGTAGTCCCACCTAGCTAGGCCCCACTACTAGATGATTTGACCCCTATCATTTTGTTCAGCCTCCCTTATTTAGGCTACCCAAAAAAAAAGGCATATGCCCATTGGAATTTTCTAGTTTCTAGTTTTTTTCAATTAAACATTCCAATGGCCGTGATTTTAACACTCAAAATAGCATAGCTAAAACAATCCAACTCATGAATTTCACAGTCTAGCCAATCTAGAGACATCGAACAAGATAACTAGGCCAGGCCTTGCTAGGTAGGGTCATAGAAGGCAGTCCAAAAGCTCAGTTCCGATGTCATTTCTCATTATACAAAAGCCAATCTAAAGCCTAGGCCTTCTCCAAATAATAAACTCAAAATTCTAAATCTTTTTGTTTTTTGAAAGAAAAGTTTTGGGACAGTGAGTGGACTTGAATTCACAACCTGCTAGCTGTGAGGCAAGGCACTTAACCAACTCTACTAGTGCTCGGATCCAAAGTTTTAGATCTCTTGGTGTAAGTTTTAGACCAAGTAATATAAATAATCTTAGTTTTATATGCGTAGTGGTTTTCTTCCTCCAATGTCATCCGTACAAAATAATAAAAATACAAAAAATGTGATATTAGTAGATGTTATAAATCAAACTCACAACGTGACCTATATTGGCAGATCATAATTTTCATATTTGTACTTCAAAAGGTTAGTTTATTTGAAAACTATATGTGATAATGAGAAAATAAATGGTTGAAGTTACATATTCCTATTGATTCTAGTTGTAATGATGATGCCATGTGGAAGACTTTTTCTTATAGTTTCTCACCACACTTATATATACATACTAAAAGAGAGCATGCATATAAATGCAAAAGACTTTTGGGAAAGTCTTAGCTTTGCAAGGATGTAATGACTCAAAAAATTTAAACTATTTATGTATCACTTTATCAACCACATGTTTGTCCTCTACTAAATTGTTATAGATTAGTTATTTTAGTAATTCATATATAATTAATAGGTGGATAAATGTTCTATTTTCATTAAAATAAGAAACAAAGGAATCTATGAGAAATATTTACATAATTAGATTTTACGCTCAAAATGGAATCCAATGCCTCCAAGAACACTGAAAACGGACTTCGTATGACCAAGTTATGGGCTTTTGAAGATGAGGGGCAATTTTGTAAATTAAATTTACAAAGGTTAGGGACGAAAAACACAGGGGGTCATTTTACTAACGACACCCCCGTCTTCTTCACCGTTTTCCTCTCCACCGCCATCTCCTTCCAACTACCCCACTGCAAGGGCCTTTGTAGTGCGGCGTCGGAAAAGATGGTGACACCACCTTCACAGGCTATAAAAAACCCTCTCCCCTCTCACTTCGATCATCGTTTTTTTTTTTTTCCTCTTCTCTGGCTGTTTCAGCCTTGATTTCCGGCAGGCTTGAAGAAATCGCACCCACCAGTGATGAGCACCCTCTCAGGCTGCTAGGTAAGACTCTTTGCTTCCCTCTCTGGTCTTCCCTCTCTTTCGGACCAGATCCATGCTGAATATGGTATTTCCCAGTAGGAAATCACTGGGAAAAGCCGGGTTCAGATCTAGCTCCATTTAAACTAGACCTGGTTCAATCAAGAAGCACCAACGCCCCGGGAGTCGTGATATGTGCGAACCAGTGCCGAAGATGCATCCGCACGACGTTGTCCAGGACGCGTGCCCTGGCGGGTCGTTTGGGCATGTACACACGTGTGAGCGTGGTCTCGGTTCGAGAGGGACGCACACGCATCTTGGGAACTGTGACGCGCGGGCCCTATATGGACAGATCTAGTTTGCCCGTTGATTCATGACACTAAAAATGCAATAAAGGAGGCTATATAACTCCGATCGACGATAAAAAAAACCATTGCATTTGTATTGATGACATGAACCTAATGATACTATAAAAGTTAGGATTAGAGGGCTATTCAATATAACTATAGCCTAAAAACTATAGAAATCTCATAGATTTTCAATGATCAGATCTCATGAATGGATCCATTAGAGGCGTTAGAAGATTAGTAGCTCAGGATCAACCTTAAATTATATGTACCCATCCTTGAATTAGAGATTTGACCATTCAAATCAAGTACAAACCTGTTCTAAGCATAAGGACAGGTGATCTCTGATATCTAACCATTAAACATTAGATCTATACATGAGATCTAGCCTGAAAACACATTTAAGCAATAATCTATCACCTAAAAGGTAGATCTAGCCGTTAATCTATAAGTAATGATCTATAACGGATGGAAAATGATACCTGAATCCTTGCTATCAATTAATATCCAGGGTTTCACAAAGGTGATTCAGGGTCGAGTAATGAAGAACACGATTCAAGAGACATCGAGGTAGGTAGTCTGATACTGCTAAGTTTTCAAATGCATTTTCGAAATCTAAATGATTTATTTAATCTTGATGACCATGTTTAGTATGCTTTTTGTGATATGATATTCTCATAATGAGTATGCAAATTTTCCTTATGATCTTGCATGTAATTGCCTGCATATTTGATAAATAGTCTTTATATAAGTACTACGTACATGTTTTGGAATTGGTTGCATAAATTGCATGATTTGTGATGATGGAGATTCAGAATATATGCATATTTATATGCATTGCTTGCATGTTTTGAAATCCATTGCATAAATTGCATGATTTGCGATGATTGAGATTGGGGTTTCATGTATTTATATTTTTGAGCTATTGAGCCTGATGGGCATTATGCTGAGAGGTTGTTTATGTACAGGGTTGGCCTCCTGGCCTCTACCACAAAAAGTGGATGGTATCGCTGCCAAAATGGCATTGTCCCTTCCTCAACTACTATGGTAAACAAGGATGACCACTGGAGGTGTTCATGGCACCCTTTTTGAGGACAACCATAGTTGTTGTGAAGGCTATGGTGGGTTGGTCTCCAGATACTGGAGACACATGATTTCAGCTGTGTGTTGATTGTGAGCATAGTTGGCCTTATGATTTCAGTTTTATTGATATGCATATAGCATTGAGATGGTCGTAGATGAGTACTCATGACCAGTCAGTTTGATATGTTTACCGACACATCGGCTTGAGTTCCAAGTGGGCAGATTGTCGAATGAGGCAGCTTGCGGTGGGAACAAAACCGAAAGACCATGTGCATGATATCTATAGTGATGCTATCATCTACTTTGACCGATTACTATTTTAAGAATTTCATAATTATGATTAGTTTATGATTCATTGTGTGATTACTACTTTATGATTTTTCGTGATAGTTATATCGTTGATTTCTGGATTTTGATAAAAGGTTCTATAATTGAAAATGTGCACACAAGCTTATGATTTATGCATAAAAATGTATGTTTACACAAAGAGAAATTGCATGATGTTTCACATGGAAAGCATCTTTTCAAACCATGTATGTTGCATGTCGTGTTTTCAAATTAGTGGTATCAGATCACCTACTAAGTATGAAGAATACTCACCCAAATATATTATTTTTATAGATTAGCTCTACACAGGATTAGAAGAAGCATAAGAAAATGTCAATTCTACGATTAAGAGAATGAATAGAAGACAAGTATAAATGTAAGTATATGATCTACCTTTTGGACATGTATTTGTAATTATTACAGTTGGGCTGTGAGCTGTGACTGGATAGACCTAGGGTTTATATACGATTGTCTTACTTTTCAAAACTACTTTGTTCATCTTGAAACCAAATGACACTCGGGGTTTTCAAAATGAATTTAAAATAAAAGAATTTTTCACTACATTGCATTGTTTTTATAAAATTATTTTCAAATAGGGATCGATCCCGCCTTAGGAATTAGTTTTGCATTTAAAAATGCATGTGAAAACCCAGGTCGTCACAAAGGAACTGAAGCTTAGGGTTCTATCATCTATTCTATAAAAAATTGCTAAAAGACTAAAATCTTTCTCCATTCAAATACGAATATTGGAGATTCAAGTACAACATCAATATAGTACTATGACCAGAGGTAAGTAGTATATTCATATTCTAGAACTTAAAGTGAAATAAACAAATATACAATTGGCACTAGAGCAACCTTTATGTGCTATGATAGTTGTTCTTTTATTTTGTTGAATAATCTTGCATTTAATCATGCTCCATATTAATCTCCTTGTACATGGACATTATATATATTTCATATATATGAATATTTAAGAGATAAGTCTTATCTTGTTTAAAAAGTGGGAAAGATGGAATCAAAAGATTATTAGGCCATGTATATTATTGCTTGTGAATAGTAGCACAATGTTACAAATTTTCATAGCAACTTGTCAAGAACAGAAAGACCTGTAGAAGGATACACTACCAAAATTGGTGTTCTTTAAGACAGCAAGAAGAAAAGAGTTTTTACGCAATCATCTTAGCAAAAAAATTCTAAGACAATTACAAAAAAATTGTCTTAAAAAATCTTATTTCATAAGATGATTTTCCAAAAATTATTTTAAAAAGTCATTGAAGGAAGTTAAAATATTTGAAGTTTTTTATGGGAAGAACTTAAGAAGAAGGTTAGAAAAAATCATACTAAGAAAACTATTTTAAGAAGATGGTTATCCAAAATCATCTTAAAAATTCCTTCTTAAGAAGGAGGATGGAGAAAATTGTCTTAAAAAACTTAATTAAGAAGATGGTTGACAAACCATCTTTAAAAAACATGATTACAAAGATGAGTAAACAAACCATCTTAAAAAAACTTGATTACAAAGATGGTTAGGAAAATTATCGTAATAGTTCAAGATTAAAATGATGGTTAGAAAAAATAGTCTTAAAAAATTTAGATTAAGAAGATGGTTAAAAAAACTGTCTTGCAAAAAATCTATTTAGTAAGACAGTTAAAAATACTAGCTTAAAAAACATATTTAAGGACCTCTACTTAATAAGATAGTTTTGCAAAACCGTCTTGAAAAACCTAACATTATATGAAAAGTTCATACCTATTAGCTATATGCATTTGGTTAGCTTTAATTAAAAAACCAGCGATGAGGGTGGATTGAACATACGATATGCCATTGAACTTGTACTATCTCAGTCAGTTGGAGTAAGTCTTTTTTTCCTTATCTCATATTTTATTTGTATAATTATGGGTAGAAAATTCCTTTTCTAAAGTTTTCCTTACCTTGCGTGGATCTGTCATGCATGTTTGCATTAATTTTTTGTCCCAACCTAGAGATGGAAAATCTCCATCCATCTTGAGTTTTCAAAAATCTCTTCACAAACCCAGTGTTTGTTAAACTGCCTAACCTAAAGGACATTATTAAACTTCTATTTTTGGACAAATATGCTTGGATGACCATAGTAAGATCATCAAAAGAATATCAGGAGGAAACAAAAATGTTCGTAGAGTTTGCACTAGGGATGAGAAGGCAAATCATAATCACTTGCATTGTCCACACTAGAGATGTGGAAAAATGAGAAAGGTAACTGTAGGTGAGTTGAGAACAAAAATGACTCTATTGACTTCAATAGAGTCAATGAAAGTTATCGTCCTTGGATCTGGCATGGATAAAAAAACTACCTCAGGAGCCCTCAACAGTGGTAAAAAGATGTGAATATAAAAACATTATAGGAAGTATTGAGGGTAGTATAGCTACACTATTATTTTAAGATGCATATGATGACTTCTAAGATGACCTCGAGCAATTACATATTGCATTAGAGGAAGCCAATCACCCATTGTACCTTGGGTATACATGTTATATCAAGTTGTCTACAATAGTAGAACTATAGAATGTGAAATCAAGATTTCATTTTTCAGATTAGGGTTTTACAGAAGTGTTTAAACTTGTAGGTAAAATGCCACCGAAAGAGAACAAACTAACAAGGTCCACATGTGACACAAAGAAGACCTTGACTACACTAGGTTAAAGTATGAGAAGATAATACTTGGCCCAATGACTATATGTTGTACATGAAAGAGAATAAGGATAAAATGACATGCCTAACTTATGGATAATGAGGATGAAAGTTGAAGGAGAATTCAATTAATTAGATGTAAGATGTGCTTACAAAGGTCCTATAGTAATTTCCCCTATTCTAAGGTTCAAAAGAATGTTTCATGTTACAAAAATAGTGAAGAAACTAGTATGGAATGCCGAGAAGAGAGTAATTGATAGCCCTGCATAAAAAGCTCACAAACTTCTTGTGCCTCAATTTTAGAAAAGAAACCAAAATCCTAGCTATGATTTGCAATATCGATAGACAAGATTAATCCTCATGGTTCTATGAGCAGTATGTACAATTATAGGCCTATTATAATAATTTGTTATAGTCTTTCACTGTTGCTATGCATGAAATGAAAGTTCATGATGTTAACTATGTTGATATTGGGTCCCAAGTAATCAAAGAACTACATTGACATGTACTTGGCTTCGGATATGTGGGTTGAAGCTTATGAGGCATACAAGGAAAAGTTGTTCAACCTAAAAAAATAGAAGTGGCTACAATAGCACGTTGCACCTTTGATGTGTCTTAATAATTCCCACAAGTGGATGGCTTTCTTGGAGTATAGAATAGGTAAATATAGGTCAATCCCATGAGAAATCTTTAATAAAGAAAGTTAAATAAGATTTAGATTATGTTACTTTAACCTAGCCAAGCATTCAAGGAAAGGGAGAAGAAGTAAACTTTCTAACTGGCTAGGACTTAGACTTAGATAGATTGGACTTCAACCGTGCTGCTATGCCTAAAAGATTTTCCTCTTCCTTCTCCCCTCGAGTCAAGAGTGGTTGCCCTAATATTAGTTCATTCGCCAGCAGAGCTTTGGTCCATCTCAATGGAAGAGTCTTCACTCAGTAATCTTATACTCTTGACTAGCTCAAACACTACATTATCCATGTTTTGCCTCATTCGTATGCTCATCATATTCTGTTATAAGTTCCACATGTTGTGTCACTAAACTGGGCTTGTACACTTCTTTTCAACACATAATATACTAAAGTTACCACTAAGCTATTCTCATCTCCTTAACCCATCATGCTACTACCTAAAAGTCAAATCTTATCTAAGAATCCTTAGGAATGAAGTGTTAGGACAGCCAAGAGAAAAGATACCTTTCTTAAAAGATCACTGCTCACTAAAAGAAGTAAAGAGAAGATATGAATGGAAGTATAAAACAAATTGTTGCATCTCCTTGCTCAAAACACTTAAGAAAGAGGGTAGATCTTAAGGAGAGAGGTAAGGAGGTGATTAGAGGTCATTCATCCTTAAGTTAGGGGCAACAATAGAGAAAGCTTTCTATTTTAAGAAAGAACTAGAATAAAAAGAAAATAAAGGGAGAGACACTAGACCTTGATTTAGGTCGTACCAAATTCCATCCTCAGAAGATGAAGTAATGAAATAGGTTCTTTATCATGGAAGGGCTCTTACTCTTCTACATGATGCCCTTAGTTAGGAATTTGAGTGGCTTTATGGTAAGATTTGTTATTTTTCTCAACCACAATCCTAGGATGGGAAAGACTCCTTGCTTTCATGTAATGGTACAAGGCATATTTCCTTCTTTTGGATTCCAAATCCCATCAAAACAAAAAGAAAGTAACTAAAGAGAAACATGAGAGAGTGAAGCATGCTTGTGGTTAAGAAGTGTGTGTTAGAGATGGAAAGAAAGTGACGAGTACATGTGATATGGACGAGAATGATGAAGGGATTTTATGCATGTGAGTGATGGAAATCCCATGTGTGCTTTAAAGAAGCATGCATGGAAGGTGCATGTGAGGCTATGTGAGAACGGTAGTGAAGGATGGAGAGGAGTAGGACATGAAGAGAGGGTTTTTTGCATGGAAATCTACAAGTGATGCAAGATGCGGGTAAATCCTAAGTACAAGAAAAATAAGTTTGTAACTAAGATGCTTCCTAAGCAAGTAATAAAAATAATGAGGTAATTAACATAAAAAATTATAGAAAATGCATGGGTAATGCATAAAACTACTGAGTACAAGCATGCTATTCTTGATGATGGATGGAAAAGAATGCATATACTACAACTTAAATGGACAACATGAAGAAGAATCCTAAGGACACCATGTGTGCAATCTTAGATGGGTGAATGATGCATGGAACATGGAACAAATAAAAGTAAAATAAACAAGCAAGAGGGTAGATGCATGCTATTTTATATGGAAGATGCATGAGGTAAGGCTTAGAAGTGTGGATGTATGAGTCTAAAGGTGGAGAAAAGGTGGTGGCCTAAGCATGCAAAGGTGGTAAATATGTCCTATCCTATGGTGGGGAATACAGGTGTGGTATGCTAGTTGCTTGCTAGATAAGGGTGTCTGTGTATGATCTAATCAAGATGATTGGACGCTAAGTATGATGATGCAATTAGGGAAAGGACATAGGAGAGTGAGGTTGGAAGGAAACAAATATATGAGTGCAAACTTGGGTGGAAGATAGGCGTGGGTGATGTGTGTAATTCCTAGGGAGATAGCGCATGCAAGAGTGAAACTAAAAAGAAACAAAGACATTTTCTAATCCTAGGCTAGATGCATGCTACAACATGAATCTAATATGCATGTAAGAGATTGATGGTGTGTGTAATTGAAGAAAGATGGAAGAAGGAGGATGCTTGGAAGGAAAGTTACGTGCATAGGTTTATGAATGTAACTTTAGTTGCTGTGCTTGTAAGATGGTATCATGCATATGCTATGAATAAAATACTTGTAGCTGTAGGAAAATTATATTCCAAGCTAAGTGCAAAAACATGGAAGGGAATTAAAAAAAAATGAAAAGAAATGAAAAAGAGAAGAATAATGAAAGGAAAAAGAAGGGAAATTGGATTGGGTGGAGGACCTTAACCTTTGCTCCAAGGGATTTGAATATGGATGCTTGAAGGGAGCTTGGGTGAAGGTGATCTTCCTCCCTTTGTTTCTCCTTTGATTTGGATCTTGGATGCTAGGGAAATGTAGAAGACAAGATTTCCTTCTCCTTAACCTCTTATTTATAGAGTTTTAGGAGAAGGAATCCTAGAAATAGATGTCTTAGATCTAAGAAAGGAAAGAATGGAAAGTTAAGATGATTTAGATGATGGGAACTATGGGAGGCATGGAAATCAAGTGGGAGGTGTTTGGGTTTGATTTGGATAGCTAGTTCAAGATAGAAGGAAGTATGGAAGGTTAGGAGAGTAGCTTGAGTAGGTTAGGAAAGTGATCGGCTAATAGTGAAGGAAATAAGGATAATTAGGAGAAAATCTAAGGGTTAGGTGAGATCTGTTTTCAAATTACAAGTGTATAAGGGGCCAACGACGTAAAATTGAGTTAGGAGTAAGTTATTGACTTTAAGTCAAAGTGAAAAGTGAGATGGACTAGGAAAGTAGGGAATGGAAAGGGATAAGGTGGTTAGGAAAGTAGTTTTAGTGGGATAAAAAAGTATCTTGCTTAAGAGAGAAGGAATGGAGTAGGATTAAGAGGAAGTCTAGGAAGTTAGTTGGATTAGAGATTGGATAAGGTGAAAGGGGTGGAACCCATGGATTCTGTTGGAGCTTGTTTAAATTTTTAAGTGAATGTGATTCATTGGATGTTAATCAATGGTGCAGATCTTACGACTTTGATTTGACTTTTCAACAAGTAATAAGTGGCAAGATTTTACCATTTAAATGCTTCATTCTTAGCCCTTAGATAACCATCATCCTATCATGTATGGCTTAGATTTGGTTGGAGTAATCTTATCCAAATAGATATTCTTTTAAGCTTCTTTACTCTCCACCATTGTATTAGACTACATTAGTGTGGATGGCTTATATTTTTTAGAGATTTCCTTATCCACTCTAGGTTTCCCATGTTTTCTTCTAGCCAATAGTATTTCATATAGGTGGGATGTTTTTTTCCATATTTTAAGGAATCTACTTTCTTTGAATTTAGGTAGGTAACTCCATGGAAACTCTTCCACCAATAGACTTCCACTTTGAATCTTCATTACAATCTAGCTTCATATTGGTCCATTCTTTCTTAAAACTGTCTTCATTGGCTACTTATGATATTCATCTACAAGGGTAGATCTTGACCTTTATGTGCTCAATAACTTTCAATTTTAGATTTCCTAAAAAAGGTCAATCTCTTCTTCTCCTTATTTTTCTCCACCAATCACTTTATTTCTTCATAATTTCTACTTGTAATTGATTAGGAATCACCACCGTTTCATGTAAATTTTGTGTTCCCCCTTTACGAATCCCATGGGCCTCAATCTTCTACTTGTTTTATTTTAGAAGCTCCTGTTGTATATGATCTGATTGTAAGTGATTTGGACTTCCTTTATAAGCTTCCCAAGGTGATGGTTGTCTTGAATGCTTGCTTGGGAGTTTTGGTCACCCTTACTTTTGATACAAACACCCATTTTGAATGGATAAGGCTTGGTATTCCATTTAGTGTTTCCGATTGCTTTGACTTTGAATTTGAGATTCAATGATCATTTTGAACTTTGTAACTTTATGAATGGTACGTATCAGCCCACAATGTAGCTTGGTTAGTGAAGTTGCTCTTTTAGGGGTAAAATGGTCAATTTTGCATTAGAACTTAGGTACAGTGAAAAGTGGATATGGGTTCATGCCATGGAGGTTGAGAAGTGCATGGGTAAATAGGATATCTCAAGAGCATAAGATTCGTATAGCCACATGGAATAAAGGAGCATTGACAGGTAAGAATTTGGAGTTAGTAGATATGATGAAACGTAGGAGAGTCAACATTGCTTGTATCTAAGAAACCAAGTGGAAAGGGGCGAAAACTAGAGAAATCAATAGGTATAAACTCTAGTACATAGGAAAGGATAGTAATAGAAATGGCGTAGGAATAATAATGGATAAAGCATTGAAGGATAAAGTTGTGGACGTTAAAAGAATCAGTGATAGATCAATAAAACTTGTTCTAAGAGAGCAGATCATAAATGTTATAAATGCATATGCACCACAAGTAGGGTTAGAGATAGTTTGGGGAAGATATGGAGAGAGTCATGCAAGAAATTTCCAACACTGCGGGGATATTTATAGGCGTAGACTTAAATGGCTATGTAGAAAAAGAAAAGGAAGGATATGATAGGATACATGGAGGGTATGGTATATGAGAACGAAATGAGATGAGTGAAACTATGCTTGATTTTGCTTTGTCATATAACCTCGCCATTGCAAATACACTCTTTAAGAAGAGGGATCAACACTGGATAAACTTTAAAAGTGGACTTCATAAAAGCCAAATAGATCTTTTCTACTTACAAATACTGAAAAATCAATGTGTAATGATTGTAAGGTGATACGTAGTGAGAGTTTAACCTCACAACATAGGTTAATTGTTATGGATATCTATATTAAAAGAAGTAAGAAAGGAAATGAACTTAATAGGTATCCAAAAACTAAGTGGCGGAACTTAAAAGGAGACAAAATAGCCTCATTCACAAATAAGTTGATGGTAGAAGGAAATTGGAACTATGCAATAGAAGTAAACACCATGTGGATTAATATGGTTGGGTCCATTAAGAAAGTGGTAAAAGATGTCTTAGGAGTATCTAAAGGTAAAAGGAAATCAGTAAAGGAAACATGGTGGTGGAGTGAAACAGTGCAAAAAGTTATTAAAGAAAAACATGTGTTTTAAAGCATTGTAGAAGACTAGAAATAATGAAAACTATGAACAGTATAAGAATGCTAAAAGGGTTTCCAATAGAATAGTAAGTGATGCTAAACTTAAAGCATATGATGACCTCTATAATAGACTAGGAACAAGAGAAGGTGAGAAAGGTATGTTTAAACTTGCAAAAATAAGAGAATAGAAGGATAAGGACTTAGATCATGTTAGGTGCATTAGAAGTGATGATCAAAGGGTATTAGTCAAAGATGACCAGATCAAACAACGGTGGGAAACTTACTTTCTAAAATGGTTAAATGACAATGGTTCTAAGAATATAGGGATTGAACATACTATAAACTTAGATCTTTGATAAATGTTATCTTTGATAAATGTGCAAGGAAAACAACCTCAAGAAATCAAGGTAAAAAGCAAGGAAAAGCAATGAAAGTAAGGCAATAACAAGCAAGGAAAAGAACACAACACTAACCTAATCACAAGGAAGATAAGGTAAGGAGAATTAACTTCCAAGAAGAGAGCTTAAGGTTGGAACAAGGAGAAACTTTAAAGGAGGGAGGTGTGAAGCTTTTTATAGACGGGGGATGAGGGTTAGACATTGAAGAGATATAGGGGAGGTCAAGTGTGTTGAACTCCTTTCCTCCCTCTAAAAATCTTACACGTTAATTTACTTGGAGTTTCCTTTATATCTTGGCCTCTTGGTAATCTAGATTAGATTTGATCCAAGTGTGGGCTAAGGAATGAGAAAGCTTATCAAAATAACAAGGAAAGAGGTGAGCTGGCAAAGAAGATATGATGGATGATGTAAGAGAGAGAGAGAGAGAGGAGCTCCTACAAAGTAGGAGTTATGCGCGGAACTCTTCTCCTCTTGGAGTTCCACGTTAAACACCTTAGTGGTTATAGAAGACAGAGATAGAGATGAAGAGACATGGAAAGACAAGGAGAAAAGAAGGGAATGAGGTGGAGTGAGGTGCTTAGGTAGATCTAGGATAGAGTTAGAAAGGTGGGAGAGTTTTAGAAAGGTAGGACACTTAGGTTGAAGACTTTCCTCCTTTGTGAATATTCATGGTTGCCTTGTAGGGAGAGAGAGAGAGAGAGAAAAGTGGAAAATATAATGGAAAAAGAAAATAAGGGTGGGTACTTCCTATTGGTCCACATTCATGCTTTACCATTGAGTTTTTCCCAAATATCTTCTCATTATCCTCTAACAAACCCAATGGTAATTTGCTTTAGATTCTCCTCCATTCATGGCCTTCTATGTAGATTAGCTTAAGTGGCTTGATGGCTTGCTTTGAGAGCTTATTTGGCTTGGCTTCATGGACAGCTTTGTGGGCTCTTTTTGGCTTGGCTATGTAGCTCAACCTTGGCTTTGATGGCTGGCTAAGCTCCTTAGCTTTCACCTTTTTTATGGCATATATGGCTTAGGTTAGTTGAGTGAATCCCATGCAAAAGGGAGTGGACTTTGCATGGCTTGTGCATGGGTCTACTTTAAGCACCTTTAGTTCTTCCAAATGCTTCCTTGGATCCATGATCTTGCCTTGAGATGATCTTGACCTTTCTTCACACTCTACATTGTTGAGATTTAGATCATGGTTTCCTTAGGTTTTCTAGTTGGATTAGAAAACCTCATAAATGGATTTAGTTTCCATCTTGGTAGATCTCGACCGTTGGATTACCTAAAAAAGATAAGAAATCTTAATTGAATCCTAGAAAAATATGATTATTTACATACTTAACTTGAATTAGTCTCTGAACCTATAAAATATCAAACTTTAGAGTCATTAAGTTAGAAAATGCACGTGTTATAATTTTTGGCCCAAAGCCATAATTTTACACTATAAGTTACAACACATGGGTAACTAATTGGGTGATTTTTATACAAATTTGAACACATCACATTATCTTTTATAAGAAAACTACCTGTCATAAGCCATGAATTAAGCATGCATCGTTGGGCACTAGTTATTTTGATGTGGATATTAGGTTCATGCTTTTGGGGAATTGAAGTGTATTATCTAATAAATGATGAATGCATATTTTGAAAGCTCATGGAAAACATGTTTTTTAGCTTATTAAGGATATGGGTTTGAAAGTTTCTCATACCTTGGAAATGAATCGATTTGAATGGTTTATCACAAACTTTGAAAAGAAGTTTTATCATCATATAATAATTTTGGAAATTTTTATTTGATTTATGTTTTAGGAAGGCACCCTAAAAGTGGTTATAAACCATAGAGATGTTATTTGGTCAATGTCTGGGTAGACACTTTATGAGTGGTTGTAAGTCCTAGAGATGTTATTTGACTGATATTTTTGCAAGTTCTCTTCGAGCAACTATAAGTCCTAGAGATGCTACTTAACTAATGTTTAAGGCAAGTGCTCTATAAGCAATTGTAGGCCTTGGAGGTTGATTCTAGAGATGTTATTTGATTTATGTTTTAGGCATGCACTCTATAGATGGTTGTAAGCCCTATATATATTATTTAATCGATGTTTGGGCAGGCACTCTATGAGTGGCCGTAAGTCTTAGAGATGCTATTTGATTGATGTTTTAGGCAAACACTTTGTGAGTCACTATAAGTCTTAGGGATATAGATTTTCATTGGCATTTTAGGCACACACTCTATAAGTAGGCATAAGCCCTGATGGATAAAGAGTTGTTGATGCTTTAGGTAGGTGCTCTATGAGCATTTGTAAGCCCTGATGTTTTGGCTTCATTGATGCTTTAGGAAGGTGCTCTACCAACAACTGTAAGTCCTTATGGATATGGATTTTATTGATGTTTTAGGCGAGCCCACTCTAAGTAGTTATAAGTCACGGAGATGCAGTTTTGATCATTGTTTTTAGGGGGACCCAGAGAAATGCACGCTTGGGGGCAAACATAAAACTTGGAGGCATGCACTCTTGGGGATGGTAGTAAGACTTGGAGGCAAGAATATTTGGGATGACCATAGCCCAAGGCATGCGTGCTACATGCTATTGTAATTCCTGGAGACCCTATGCTAGGATGTGCAGTTGGCCATTGACCTATGAGATGATATTAATACTAGCCCTGTGATGAAGACGGTGGCAGAAGAAGTAGCTTCTCATGGAAAATTTCTCTAAGGTAGTTGGGTTCTCCCATGAGGTGTGGTGAGGATTTGGCTATGAGGTATCCATGGTCGATTAGAGGTTGAGGTAGTTGTCGGGGGGTGATGGAATGGCCCTATGAGTGTAGGAGTTTGGATTTGGTTGGGGCATGCTAAATATTCTAGTCACTTTCAAGAGTCTATACCAGTTTGGTCGCGATAGGCTTATATGTCATTGTTTAGTTGGTAGGACTATATGCCATCGTCCTGATGGTAAGGCTATATGCCACCATGTTTTCAGAGTTATGGTTTTCACCTTGATTTGATGTAGAGCATTTATGTGCATACTTGATTGATTACTTGCTTTTGAAACCATGAACAACTTTTGATTTTGTTAGATTGAAGATTTATCAAATGTTGGTTTGTTAATGATTAGACTTTGAGCATGTAGTATGCTATTTACCTTTATCGATTGACTCATCTTTAATCATTATGCTTTAATGCTTACATCTAACTGATGGTTTTATCATTAGAATTATGATACATATTAATTTTTCTAAACTGATGGTTTTACCTTGGCTAGCTTACTAATGTGTTGGATTAATCTAGCATTATAAGTGATTTTGCATGATAGTGTACTGAATCATACATGCATTTGAAAATGCATTGTATTCATGAAGGAAATTATGTTAGATGACTACCTTTGCACATGATAATGAGAATGTTAAATACCTTGATGTTCATAAATTGATTTGACTATTGAATGAAACACAAATTAGACATTGATTGTGATATCTTTAATGGTCATAATGGACTATATGTTATTAATAAATTTGGAATAATTTATGTGTTTATGCATGAAAAATGATCTTAATAAGACTAAATGTTCATGAAACATAGAATTCTTAAATCCTTGTGAAAAAATAAGGTAACGATATCTTCAAAAATCATAAAAGTTTTATGATTTATCAATTGTACTAATTTACACATGTAAACTAATTTCATGGATTATTATTTGAGAACTTATAATTTTGACATGATGCCTTATTTTGAAGCATCCTGAGTTTTATTTAGATAGATAAAATATCAAAAATATATTGATCATTTAAATCATGAACTGCATATCAAAATATAAACTTATTCCACCTACACAAGTGCAAGCTTGTTGAAACATTGTAATTTGCTTCACATTGTCTTAGACTTGAAGAATTAGAATGGAAGGATGTATAGGTCAAGTCACAAACATGAAAGCAAACTATGGAGTTTGAAATTTTAGGAGATTGGGATTTTCAATATTTGAAGTGTGAGCCTTACCTCTTGAAATTTGTTTTATGATTTATTAGAGAATGTGAAGGTATATTAACTTTGATATTGTGGACTTATTTCTATTTAATGGAATTTGTATTTTGTTGTGGTTGTGACTAGTGGCTCTAGGATGTGATGAGTTTTACTATTTGCTTTACAAAACAATGAAAATGATTTGTGTGTATATCATGTGTTCTGCATCACATGCATCATATGACCGTATGTCCAAAAAATAGAGGAAACTCTATTGGATTTTTTGTAGGAATGAGACATTTATTCGACTATAAAATCCTTGCAGTTGATAAAGAAATGACATTCGGGATTTTGAGAAATTTTTTTAAGTGAAAAGAAATTATGATTATTTTGTTTTGGAAAAGAATTTCAAACAAGGGATATCTTGAGTTGTGAAAAAGTAATATAAAAACTCGTGGTGTAATAGTTTGGTATTAGAGCCCATGTTCAATCCACTCATAATTAGTCACAACTAAGAAAGTTGTTGGGAGTTCACAAAACAAGGAATGTTTGACCTTGAGAAAGTAAAAAGGAGAGTGTTCATATGGAGTAGTATGCTTCTTGGAGTAAATAATCAGAATATTAGAGCATATGATTTAGTATCTTGGAGTGAAAACATTGACATGTGATGGATCTTCCCAAGAGTTGAAGTTTTAACTTGGATAGTGTGTATGAAGCTTTGGAGAGTAGGACAACTATTATATAACAATGGTTTGATAATTATTATGGAGGATTAGGAGATAGTTATGGTAGTGAAATCTCTTGAAAACTTGGAGAATTATAGAATTAGTCTTAATATGTAGTGGACATATGGAAGATTAGTAGTAAAATTTTGTACATGAAAGGGTTTAAGGTTAATGTAGGTGAGATAAATAATTTATGATAGTAATTTGATTTGAAATAATAACTTGACATAATTGTGGAGGAGTTCTTAAAGAATAGAATTAGAGTATGATATTAAGTAGATTGGTATTCCCAATTGTTGAACTTGGATTTATGATAATTCCATTAATATGATGACCTTGGAGAATTTAACACTAGCTTGGTGAAGTACACACAATTTCATTAAATTTTTTTCTTTTTGAAATGATAGATAGAGAAGAATGAAAATGAGTAGATAATGACCATTGTGAAAATAAAAATAGGAAAAATACGTAAGTCAAAGTGATTGTTCAAATATGAATCTTGGAAAAGATTTGACATGAGAATTACTATTGACTTTGAATCAAGTTCTTTCTAAGAGGATAATCTTAATATTTACCAACCCTCCATGGGAAACTTGGTTGAACTTGAAAAGTTGAGAATTCAATTGAATATGGGTGAGAATCAATATAGATATGAAGAGCTTGAAAGGAAGAATGTGAAATTGCATGATTATACAAGGAGATTGTTGGAGGATTAAGACATTTATACTAAGATAATCTGAAGAGGTTTTAATAATTTCTGCATTATTGGTTAAGATTAGTTATTGGGCATAATTTGAGCTATGAATATTTAACAATGACCATGTGACAAAATTTTGAGGAGGTTTTAATTTAAGTGAAAGATCTTCTTCAAAATTTTCATAAAGGATAATGTTTCCATTTGATGGAATATGATCTTGAAAATAGATAGGGATTGTTATGGAAGTAAATCTTAACAATTGGGGTAATTATATGAAATTAAATGCTTATGATGAAGTTATACAAAGTTATTTTGAAATTATAAGTACTTAGTAGTTATAATAAGCTTTGAGTGATATGTTTAGAGGATTCAAGAGAAACATATAATAATAGAGGAAACTCAAATTAAGAGATTATGATTCTAACACGAAGGAGAGAAATAGTTATAGTTAAAATTCCAATGAATGGTAACCTAATATATAAGGATTGGAAAAAATAATAATTCAACCTTGTGGCTACTTTATTTTAACAGTAGTGTTGTTGTGGACTTAGGAAGGGTAGAAATTGTAAAAGTTAACCATCATGCCATTACTTGTACTACACTCATACAGTGGAACTTTGGGGTGAATTTTAGTAAATATATCAAACATATATTTGACAAGTAAATCAATATAGATTAAAGCTGAGTAGATCATTATCCAAAAGCTTAGGATTAATGATCTCCCTTATAATAGCAAATGAATGGTGTGGTGACTATTTTAAGAGATCCAAAGACCTTTTCTATTTAGAAGAATTTATAGAATAACATTGACTTGTCAGCAAATTGAAGATGCGTGGTGTAGCTTTAATATTACTCGCAAGCGTATGAATCAAAATAGTATTGCACATGAGAGAGGTCGATCCCACGAGAAATCTCATGGAATTTTAGGTTGATTGGATTCTTATTTAAGTTTCTCATCTTAGCCAAAGAAAGATGGTTTTGATTAAACTAGTAATTTAAACAACATAAAAAGTAAACACGAATGCAATTTGGAACATGAATGATAAGTTTTCAATTTTCATAAAAAAGTACCCAATTAGTAGCCCATGTGTTAGAAAATATAATGTTATTTCTAGGATTTTTTTGAAAATTCATAACACATGTGTTTCTGACCTAATAGTTCAAAAGTTTGTTATTTTACAAGTTCATAAGCTAATCTAGAGTAAATATGTGAATTGTCATAATTTTTTAGGATTTAATTAAGGTTTTTCATCTTTTATAGGTGTTGAGAAGGTGATCCAAAAGCCGAGATTGATCGAGATGAGAATTGAAGATCAAGATTAAAAGATCAAACTAAACCCTAAATGTCATCAATCCAAAGTGTGATCAAGGTTCAAGACCAGCTTAAGGCATGAAATAGAAGGCAATGGGAAGCATCGTAGATGACTCAAATGATCCATGACAACAAACAATGCATTTCCATTATTTGCATGAGAATTGGAGCTATTCATGAGGTTTCCTAGTCCAATTAGAAAACCTAAGGAGCCTAGCCAATCCAAATTTTCAAGCCAAGAGAGTTAGCCATTCAACCCACTAAACAATGAGCCATCAGAGTGACTCATCAAGCCACATGAAGTGATGCTATTGGGGCACCAATTTAAACAATTATCCTATGTTAAAAAGTGTTATTTTCAAGGGATTTTGAGAGATATTTGTAAAAGGTAAGATTATTATGCATTGGTGGACCCATCAAGAGAGAAAATGTCACTTTCCATTCACATTTTCCACCCTTTTCTCCACCATATCATAGGTTTTCAGATTTTTTTACTTAGGGAGGGAGCCACCTTCCTAGAAGGTAATGCCTCCCCCTTGCTTGTCAATTTTGGTGGTTTCCTAATCAAGAAATCCTTAGATCTAAGTCCATTCAAAGCACACAAAAACTCTAGATTTTTCTCAATCTTTCATTACTATTTTTCTTCTCTTTCCCCCCTCTTTTACATCAACCAGTCATCATCCAATTAGAATAGAGGGAACTCCACTTACCTTCCAAAGAGAAAGACACCTCTCCTCTGCCCCCTCCCCCTGCCTCCTAAACATGGAAACTAATCATGTCACTCTCTTATGTCATCTTTGCTTACTTCATCTTTCACCAAAATTTCCTAATTAAATTCCTAGATCTAGATCCACCTCCCCTTCCTAGAGTAAGCCTTCACCAAAGCAAAAATAATTCATTTATAAATTCTAAGGCCATCCACGTTTTTTACCTAAGTAGAGGTTTGGTGAGACAACCTTGCAACATTACGCTCTTTGTTTGGTGATCTTTGGAGTTGGGCTATGGTTTTCTCTAGTATTATTCTTCCTTTGGATTTCTAGTTATTTCTTTAGTTATTTTCTCTCCAATTTAGGTTAGTAGTTTGCCTTTGTTATTTTATTTTCATTGCCTTAGTTTCCTATTATTTGCTTTCTAGTTCTACACTTATCTTTCCATTCATCTTTCCCTCTTTTCTTTACTTTAATTTCATTAGTTTTTCTTGCTCATTCACATCAAGATTCAAGTTACTTCTTCTTTGGTAGTGATAGCTAAGAGAAGAAGTAGTTTGCAACCTTGCTTTCCCCTTAGGAATTTCATGTTTTTTCTCCTTCAATTCCACTTAGTTGTAGGAGTCTTTTATAGCTAGTTCATCATCCCAGCCATCTTTTCTCTTCAATTTATTCTTGATTTTTCTTTGGATGTCATCATACTTTAGATTAGAAGCTTTAGATTGAGTTTTTGTTATAGTTTAGATACTTTTAGAGCTTTGAATTGTTAGCAATTTTTAGATTTTCATACATGTATTATGGGCATAATTCTTGATGTATTTTGGCATTGATTTAATGAAATTATTTAAGGATTATTGTTATGGAATTTTTCTATCATCAAATTACTTTAGATTTGTGCTTTTATCTTGTGTAAAAGTTATTGTTTTAGTTGCTTTATATGCCTGATTTTAAGTTTATGTTCTTAAGTACTTGAAATCTGTAAATTTTTCTCCTTAATCTTTATACTTTGTTTCCTGCCATCTAAACATCTTAATTTCTTGAATTCTTAGGAACCCATTTAGGTTTTCAATTTTTTATTAAGTGCATAGATTAGGTTGCATGTTAGTTTGCATTTAAAGCATCAAATTTGGCCATTTTTCAACCTACGAGCCATGCACACAATCCGTGGATGGTACTAGGTGACTTTCCTCTTTGAATCTTGCTTAATTTAGTTGCTTAATCTTGTTTTAACTATTTCTATTTAGTTTTTTGCATCTTTATTTAGGTTTACAAAGTTTCCTTTTTGTGTTTTGGCAAGTTCCATCTTTAGAAAGTTTTAGGATTAGGAAGTGTTAAAATTTAGAAAGTTTCCTTGATTGTAGTTTTTGTTTAAATGCATGTTTCTAATTTCTTGTTAAATCTAGTTTGATTACATTCATACTTTTTTTGCATAGTAGTTTAGTTTTGAAAGTTTCCTAATTTGGTTTTAGAAAAATCTATTTTTAGAAACTTTCTAATTCTAGTTTAAGAAAGTGTCAATTTTAGTAGTTTTCTTGAGTTGCTTGGTTTCTTTTACTTGAATACATGTTAGTTAGGTAAGTTTTCATTTCCATTGTTTATCTTTGTTTTTAGCTAGTTCCCTTTAGTCATAGTTTCTAAATTCATGCATATTTCCATTCTTCTTAACTTCAAATTCCTAGTTGCATCAACTCTCTCTCTCTTTGGCTGAAGTTAAGTAATTTAAATTGGATCCAATTAATAGAAAATCCATGAGATTCCTCATGGAATTGACCTCTTGAGTGTTAATACTAAAGTGATTCTTGCACTTGCAAGTCATTTTAAAGCTACACCAATGAACTACATGAAAACATACTAAAAATGAGGCAAAATAAACTTGGAAACTTCATAACAACAAAACATTCTAAAATTGAAATTAGAAACTACTAAAACTAATCTAAAGATGCAAAAAACTTAGACAACAAACATGCAATATGCTAAACTACAAAAGATGCAAAATTAAGGAATTACCATGCAAAAAAGTGGCCAAGAAACAAATTTGTGTGAATGGAACCTAAGTAGACTATGATGCATGAATGATCATGGGTATGGTGTGCATGGGTCCTAAACTTTTGAAATTTCTATCTTAACAAAGTAAAACATAAACTATAGTGCAAGATAAGTAATTAAGAATTAAGCAAGATATGCATGGATCTAAGATGCAAACTAAGCTAGCATGGAATGCTTGAAATAAAGAAGTGTGCACATGATTCTAAAAAGGAAAATTTGCCTAAATGGAATATGAAGGTGCGCATGATTACTTGAATGTACATTACATGGAATTAATTAAGAAAATGAGGTATAACAATCAAGATCCAATGACTTTAAGCAGTAGATACTAGCATGGAAAAGTAAGCATAATTGACAACTTTATTGAATTGAAGGTTCTTACAAAAAGATGCACATTAACATTAGAAGTAGAAAAGTAAATTGCACTTTGAATATCATGTAAATCGAATCTTGCAACTTCAATCTATTTTAATTCAACCTCTGAAGATGATAACCATGTGAACCCAAAAGAGAACCACAGAAAATAGGGAGAAAAAATGAGAAAGAAGGCAAAAGATATGCAATGAAGAACAAGCAAGTAAGCAAGGAATTCAAGGAAGAACACGAGTACTAACTTGATCCAAGGACTTCTATCTCTTGGCTGTCACTAGAAGTGATTTGAAGCCCATGAATACAATTATCTAAAGCTCAAAAGTAAAGGCAAATAAGCAAGGGAATAAGGAACATAAACAAGTAAAACAAGTAATCAAAACAAGCAAACAAAGAAAGAATAAAGCAATGAAGACCAACCTGGAAATTAAGTATAAAACCCAAAAGAAAGTGTGCTGAATTTGAAGAGGCTGGAACTAATTTGAATAAGACTTGAAGAAGAGAACCATGCATGTAATTCCAAGTGGAGGACCAGCCCAAAAGGAGGCATGGAACCCCCTGGAGAACTATGCTTGGAGTTCTCTTTTATTTATATGTATTCTTCTTTGAAAGAGTCCTAGGAAAGAAAGGGAATGTGGATAGAGTTTTAGGAAGTTGGATGGGTTGAAAGTAGAATGAAGTAATGTGGCATGATGGATTAGGAAAGTGGGAAGGGAAAGCCCAAGTAAAGTGGGAGGTGCCACCTTTTTAGAAGGGAGGTGTCCTCCCCCTTCTCTAAGTGTATTCACGTGGAATGCCATGGGTTATGTTGATATAATTGGTAGTTTCCTTCTAATATTAAGAAGGATTAATCCTAGAGAGAAAGGAAATAAAAAATAACATGGGATTACCGTGAAACCTAGAAAGTGGTGGAAGTAAAGTTGGAAAGTGCACACCATTGCAAAAAAGGAGAAAATCATGAATATCCTCTAAGGGTGAGATGTGTGATTCTTAGGGATGTGAGGCCATGAGAAAGATTGGAACATGGGTGAAATATGGAGATAGAGTGGAGATAATGAATTTAGAAAGTGGAACTTAAGTGGGACATGGAGACAATCACAGCCAAAGTGGGGCGCCACTTTTTGGGAGAAGGGCAACTCACTTTAGGTGTTTCACATGAATTTCTTAGATGGTGATTAGAAAAAGAGATAGAAACGATGAGAAAAAGGGAAAAGAAAAGTGGGTTTAGGATTCTTCTCTCATTGGTCCACCTTGCATGCTTCTTATCCTAGATAATCTCCTTCTAATCCTTGTTAATTATCTCTTGAAAATCAACCTTTTAGCATAGGATAATTTCTTGAAATAATGCTCCAATCGTGTGACTCCATGTGACATGGCTTCCATGTGGCTTGATGGCTCATTCCTTGATGGCTTAGGTGGCTTGAGTGCTTGGCTTCAAGGCTTGAATGACTCGTGTAGCTTGTCACCCTTTTGCATGGCTTAAATGGATAAGGTGGCTTACATGGCTCCCATTCAAAGGTGGTGAAAATGCAAGACTTGTTCATGGGCCCATTGCTTCTTCAATTGCTTCTTTACTTCCCATAGGATGATCATGAACCTTGATCACACTTTGTATTAATGAAATTTAGGCTTTAGTTAGATCTGTTGATCTAGATCTTCAAATCTTATCTCGATCAATATCGGCCTTCAAATCACCTTCTCAACACCAACAAAAGATGAAATTCTTAATTAAATCCTAAAAATTATGACTATTCACATACTTACTCTGTATTATCTCATGAACCTGCAAAATACCAAACTTTGAATTATTAAATTAGAAATGCATGCATTATAAATATTTGAAAAAACCTTAGAAATATGCTTATAATTTATAACACACATGGGTTACTAATTGGGTTCTTTTTATACAAAATTGAACACTTATCAATGAGAATCAAAATTCCTAGAGAAAGTGACATTTCATTGTAAGATATATTGGAAAATAATAAAAGACTGAGAATATAAAGTTAAAATCATATGTTTTGAGGATTTTATTGGATCCAGAGATTCTAAGATTTAGAATGAAGAGAGAAGTTGAGAAACAAGAAAATTCCCTGATTTAAATCATCTCTTGAAACCATTCAGCCCAAGTGTTGTCTTAGAATTGGGATCTATAAATAGACAAGAAGAATGAATATCTAGAGTTGTTGGATAAATGACATAAAGAAATTTGAGGAATATGATGCATCTAGAATTTCTCAAGGAATGACGTGGAAAACATTCTATAAGCGGCGGGGGAGAATGTATTAACCTCAATTCCTAAATTTCATTTCATGTAGTTTTCATTTTTATTATGAAGGAAATGTGAATTTGGAATCTTGAGTTTTGAGTTCTATGTTGTTGAACTTTTGAAACCCACTTAGTTGACCCTTAAAGTCTTAATATTTGAAATGTACGTGTCAAGACGATTCTAATGACATTAATTTTGTGGTAAATAGAGATCGGGGTAAAAAACCCCAAATTTTTACTAATTTGAAGGGGGTCTAAATTGATAATAGGTAGACGAGTGTGCTAAGTGTAGAACAGGCTTGACACGTGAAGAGTCAACTCACCACTATCCCTAGTTCCTCAGGGCAGGTAGCGAGCCAAAATAGGAAAAGACCTTGAGACACTGGGGGAAGGGACAAAACCGGTATCCGCCCCCCACCTCCCTCTACTCAAATTTCCATTGGCACGGTGACCATACTGTCATGATCAGCTAATAGCTAAAAATCATCTTCCCTCTATCCTCTCAATATCTCAAGCTCATCTTCTTTTGGATTTTCCCAATGACCTGTTCACCATTCTCCCAGGCGATTAGATTTACGCAGACATCCTGTGATGACCAGAGTTTTTATAATACATTTTGTAAAGACAAGGCCCTTAGTAGTAAAAAAATTTCTCAAAACAAAGCAGTGAAAATTCTTTTCTTTAGAATTTGTTTTGTAAAACCCAAGTCACCACTTCATAAATAACATAAGTAGAGTTTTGTATAAGATAAAATTCCATTTAAGGAATATAATTTTATTAAACTTTAGGATCCATCCAGTGGTTTACAGTACATAGCCCATTGTATCCTTACAATATTTGTCCAAATACATAATTCAAATTACAAAGCTCTAAATACAATACAAGCTCTCAATATTATACTAGCTCTCAATACAATGTTTCAAGGGATATACCTTGATTACTTATTCTTCAATAGTTCTTCAAGTCTTGAGCTCCTAAGTCTCCTTCTCTGTCTCTGAGATATTATAAACATTCAAACATTTATAATATCTCAACAAGCTATGCTTGGTAGGGGATAAAAATGCAAGTTATTAACAGTTTAATCTCAATATCCCATGATTCATTTTATCCACTATCATTTATATGGACATATCATTTCTTTGTCATTTGTGTTTATCTTTATACATACATATTGTATGTGGACAAATCCATTAAAATTTTGAAAATAGTCAATAATCATTTCCATACTAAGCTGATTAACTCCCTTCACTATAGGAGATTTGTATCTTAGCTAATTACTATACTGGGATTTCCCTTCTTAGGAAAAATAATGGTAATATCTAATTACTTGGCATTTCATCATGCCATCCCTTAAGGTATTTCACTATGCTCATTTCATATGCATCATAATGCAAAATAATCAAGTACTACTATGCTTGCAGTCTGATTCGAATAGCGTGCCCAGATAACTACTCTATAATCCACTTATACCATTATTAGTGGTGGCCTTCCCATAATTGCCCCACCTGACTTTTAGCCTTTCTTAAGCTTGGTATTCAATATCATCAAGTTTTGGAGAGTGAGTGGCCAAACCCTCGTAACTCTCCTAGCATAGCATCCCCAGGCCTATGCTTGTTTAAAACAAAACCACAAGCCTCCATGCTTGTATGTAAAATAATACTTGTATATATCAGACTATTTGTATGTTTATCTAGGGCTGAAATATTTTCTCTTCCCTATTCACTTAGGGCTGTTCTCAATTCTTGACTTAACCATTTTATACTTATTTTCCACATCATTTGGTTGGATCATATTTAATTTTGAGGTATTTACCACAATATATTGGTATTGTGCATGTCAATACTTCAAAATATAAGATCATGTATTAAACATGTGTATTCATGTAAAGGCATTCTTAAAATCCACCTAACTCAATAAGGTATTCTTACTCCTTGAAATCTACCATAGTCTTGATCAACATATATCTATCAAATCATACGTATAATATCATCTTTCTAGTCAAGGGCACATACTACATGGTCTTTTGATTATCCTTATGTAGGATGATCTAAATCTTTTTTCGTTAAATCACATATAACCAAGGGTTCAATATCTTCTATACAAGTACTATATATATCATACATAAGCAATTTAATCTATATTGGTATTTCTTTTCCTTTATTGTTTTTGATCATTCATGATCTCATCTTGTTTGATCATCTTTATCTTACTTACTATTTTTATTAGGGTTAGATAATTTATTAACCATTTATGCTCTTATTATTATTATTCAACTAGTTAATGTTTTATTGGATGAAGATAACTTATTTCAACTTAAGTCTAGGCTGCTCCTCTTATTTCCAATTGGCTAAAGCTTACTAGCTGAATGGGTAAACACAAAGTGGTTACTTCAATCCTCATGGAAGGAGGCGTTTACACCTCACAAACGTCAATGGAAGGTAGGGGAAGAGCGAGGCTCTATTAGAAAACCTCATTAACCACTATGTTCAACATTCACTAGAGTGACCTTAGCTCAACCTTTCATAAGGTTCCTATGAGCACATTAACCCTAAGTACTCTTTCTAATTGATTTTAATTAAGTTCATGAACATTTAAAATGTCATTCATGGGGTTTATTATTCTCCTAGTTTGGGTCAAGGATTTGATAATCCTTATATTGTCCTACTAATTATAGCCCTTACTAATTAAGTCCAAGTCAAATAATTCACTCTTATTTGTGTCATGAAACTCTACTTTCTCATTAGATTTTATTTTTGGTGTTTTATGCTCTTTATCTCATAACTACTTTAACAATTAAATCTACTAATAAAATTTAACCCTAAATGAATTATAACTTTAAAGCATAAAACTACATAATTGAACAACTTAATGATAATTGTACAAGGTATTTAAGATTATACTAGCATGATTTCTAACTAATGTACTTTATCTAATAAACTCAAATTAGACTATAATGGACCTAAAGTACCATCTCATACCATAGTCTAATTTGACATGAAATCCTAGCATCGTCTTAAGTTACAATTGCATGAAATCATACCAACATGGTCCTAAGTTACAATTCATTATTCATGAATAATTTTATGGACATTTGAAATGAAGTTATACAAAAATAATCTATCATGGATCCTATATACATGAAATAAATCAAATGAAATCAATGCCTAACTCAAGCTAACCCATTTCTCATTATTAAAGCTTTTACTTATGATCCAAGCATTAGATCTTAAGTCTTTTCCTTTTAATCAAGGGTTTTAATTAATTTTAAGGCTTTTACTCCATTAAGGTCCAAGATTATATTCCTTTGTTTTTGGTCATATTCAATCCATGATTTCAATGGATTCCATTATAATATCATTCATTCAATCCATCCCAAGGATCTGATCATACTTGATATCATTGATCAAGTAGGTCCCTTTATATTTTTAGGGTTTTTCTACCATAAAGGGTAGATCCTTCAATTT
Source organism: Warburgia ugandensis (assembly GCA_035236585.1). NCBI lineage: Eukaryota > Viridiplantae > Streptophyta > Magnoliopsida > Canellales > Canellaceae > Warburgia > Warburgia ugandensis. The sequence continues at coordinate 59,545,984 of CP141128.1, forward strand.
ATCTTAGATCTATCCAAATAAATCATAGATATCACTTGATTTGAACATTATATAATTAGTAAATCAGATCTCTAAGATCTGATCATCTCAGATCTTGAAGATCATGAAAAACAAGCTTAATTCTTAAATGTAGAAAGTTTCATGAAGAATTTTCTAAATTTTATGATTTTAGAAGAAAATAAAAGTTATAAGCTTTCCATAGCTTCTTTTTTATGTCAATTTGGAGTTTAGATGGCTCTACAATTGAACTATGAAGTTCACAATCGTTTTAACGATCCAGATTTGATCTGACCGTTAGAACAGTACAAAACCGGCAAAACTGGTCATTTTGCCCTATTTTACTGGTGACCACTGGTGGAAATGGGGTGGTGGCCTGTAAATGGTGTGACAATGTAGATCGAATTGTCAAATTACCATCTCCCTTTTCTCCATCAAATTGGGCCATCAAATCTCCACAAAATTGGCTATTATTTAATAGCTAGGGGTTTTTGATCCTTGTAAATCTATTGGATGGCTCATATTTTTCATCTGAGCCCTCCATGATGGAGATATGGATGGTTTATTATTATTATTAGAACTTGATTTTCCTAAAAATTAACAGAAAATTAAATTTAGTAAAATTAAAAATATTAGACATGACATAAAATGAATATGGGATGATATGCACCTACCTAATTTTCTTAGAAATGAAGAATTGATGCCAAAATAAATAAATCCTCACCGTGTGTCATAACTCACCAAATAAATCTTGATTTATGTGCTTCCATTGATTGAACCATTGGATCTTGAAATTACTTTAGGAGTTTTGTAGATTAGAGAATTCAGAAAAATATGGATTGCGAGATTTGTGTAATTTTATCTAGAACAGAGTGGCTAATTGAATTTAGGGTTCATGTACTATTCCAAAAAGAGGAGAGAGAAAGAGGGAAAAAGAGAGAGATTGGGAAAATTGGGGACGGAGTTTTGCTCTGATTTTTTAGGGAATCTAGGCAATTTTGTGATGAAGTTTTGAAAATTTTTGTAGAATTTTTAGAGGTATTTATAGGTAGTTTTTGCAATTTATTATTATTAATTCCTTATTTTAATCTAAATTCTACTCAAAATATTAAAATGGGGAGTGGAAATTCCACTACCTCCACTGGGGACTGAGTGTTGGCTGATGTTTAACTTGCATCATTGCTAATCTCAGTCCTTACCAAACTTTTGTGGGTCCAACTAAAGAGTGAAATGACCATTTTACCCTTTTATTTCCAAAAATAGAGAAAAATAGGCACTATTTGTCCGAACTCGGAATTTAGTGTACTTAGAGTCATTTCAATTAGTTTTTTGAGTGCATTCCAAATATTCATGTTTTAAATCTTGGTTATGAGTGAAATTACTTTAAAGAATTAGAGATTTTTTATTTTAACTCAGAATTGAACGTACTTAATGTCATTTCGAATGTTTTTTCGAGTATATTCAAAATATTCACATTTTAAATCATGTTTAATCTCTTTAAAAAGAGAATTTTCAATAACCTCATATTTCATTCCAAAATTTTTGAAAATTCAAAATTTATTAATTTTCCTCAATAATTTACAAAAATTTGGGATTATTACACCTCTAATCAGCATTGAGAGCCACTTCAATGTCCCTTTGATCTCTTCTTTTCCAGCTAGACACTCACTTTCCCTTCTCCCCACCATCTTTACCCTCCCCCCTCTCTCTCTCTCTCTCTCTCTCTCTCTCTCTCTCTCTCTCTCTCTCTCTCTCTCTCTCTCTCTCTCTCTCTCTCTCTCTCTCTCTCTCTCTCTCTCTCTCTCCCTGTCGTCTCACTAGTAGTGCATATGCACATGGAAACCCTTCACCTCTCTCTCTCTCTCTCTCTCTCCTTCAACTGTTGAAGCTTGACCAATTGTGCCAATCCATCTTCCTCTCCCCTCTACCTCTCTTCCTATCTTTGTCTTCCATTGACACAGTCAGATCGCGTACCTGAGTTGGTTAGCCATGCCATAAACCTTCTTGCCTCCCCCTCTTTGCATCAATGCTTGACCGAAAAACAACGTTGGCTAGCTTGGTGCTCCTCCCTCGATGACCACCATACACTGTGACCCCTATCTCCCATCCATTCCATGTAAACTTGCCCATATCTAACCATTGATAACAATTAAGTAATCGATTGAACACCAGATCATCAGATTTATGACTGATCTAACCATCCATTGTGGTTAGACTATTAATCTATCCCCATATGACAAATCTGTAATTGAATCCACAAACCCCAAAATAGTATGACCGTTAATCAGTCACTAACAACCTAAATTATGATTATTTTGATCTATTCATCATGATCTAGCCATAGATTGGTCACTAAACATTAGATCTGTGATTGGTCCACCTCGTTGAGATGACTTAATAGTTGATTAGCCACTTTGTACCTAGATCTATGATCAATACAAGCTCCCAATTAGATATTGATGTAGATTTCACATCAGATCTAGCCCCTCACCTCAATTTAACCATAAATTAGTGATTAGAGGCCTATATTCATAACTGATTCGAGTATTCATCTTCATATGACCATAGATCTATCACCAAACCCTTAGAACAACAACATATGTAACCCTTTCTTAGGATTTGAATGTTGATCGGCGATCTAATTCCAGATCAGTGAGATCAAGCACTACATCTCTCGATTTTTAGTGGTTCCATAGTTGGAGCGATAGATTATCATATCTTTGATTCCCAGCACACCAATCAATGTAAGAGACACGATTGGAGCCATCCAATCATGGATCGACAACTAGATCTATAGATTGGTCAATAAATAAACTGAGCCAAAGGAGGTACACATGTGAACTAAGGGTAAGCACCACATGAGATAGGTGGATTAAGATTACTGTCTTGGAAAGTTTAATAATTGTCATGTGTTAATAATAATGAGTTAATGAAGATGATAATTTACATGTATATTGTCTTTAGTTACTTAAATTATGAAAGCATGTGAAAAACTTATTGGTTATCTTGAGACAAATTTCACTTTATTGAATCAAAAATGAAATGAATGACTTGAAAATGTTAACATTGCCCTAGTTGTAACACCCAAACAAAAGAGTGGAGACTACACTCTTTGTCTTAAACACACACACACACACACACACACACACACACACACACACACACACACACACACACACACACACACACACACACACACACACACACACACACACACACACACACACACACAGAGAGAGAGAGAGAGAGAGAGAGAGAGAGAGAGAGAGAGAGGGAGTTTATGTTGAAACACTTTGAAACATGATTTACATTTGGACTAGCTATAGATGTGAAATGAACTTAAAATGAGTTGAAACATCCACTTAAATCTAGTAAACATTTTAATACCTTGAACGTGGTTTGACCTTACACATACTACTAGCACATAAGAACTTGTAAACTTGACACTAAAACCTTTGAATGTCCATGTAGTATGGAATGCTAATGAACACACTCGCAATAAAGTAAAGATTGCAGTGTAGCTCATAAGATTTTGAATTATAGGGAGACCTAAGCAACTTCTTAGATCATAATATACTTATAAACTAATATCTTAAGAGTGATTTAATGATTGGTATCAGGGTTGAAGAAAGTTTAATGTGTTAAATGCATACGTGTACTCATGCCTGGAAGTTATAGGAAAGAAACCTAAGGTCTTCATAATTAATAAGTAGAATAACAATTGCATTATCAGTAGTCATTAACTAGGTCTATTTTAACTTGGTTTTATTATTATTATTTGTTAAAATGGATTAACTACTTATATGTATGCTTTTGAATAATCATATTCATATGAAATGCTTCACATTCATGCTTAGAAAGGATCCCTTATTGCCGTGGACAAACATAATAGATATCTACATGTTATGACTAGAGCCATAATAGTTTTGTCATTGTTGATAAATGCTTAATCACTAGATTGAATATGGTCCATTTAGTTACATGCATTTATGCAATTATTTAAAGAACCATCCCTTATAACAATTATTTTGGAAGCATTGATGAATGATTGAAAGCATGAAAAAGTTGCATTATCTTTTAAAAGATAACTGCTTATCATAAGCCATGAACTAAGCATGCATGGTAGGGCATTAGTTGTTTTGATTGTGGATATTGGGTGCACACTTTTGGGGACTCAAAGTGCATTATCTAATGAATAATGAATGCATGTTTTAAAAGCTCATGGAAAACATGTTTTCATGGCTTATTGAGGAAAGGTTCTCATACCATGGAAATGAATTGACTTTAATGGTTCCTCATAAGACTTTGGAAATTAGTTTTATTCTTGTATAATGATTCTAGATATGTTATTTGATTTATGTTTTAGGCATGCACTCTAAGAGTGGCTGTTAGCCCTAGTGATGCTATTTGGTCAATGTTTGGGTAGGCATTCTATGAGTGGCCATAAGTCCTTGAGATTTTATTTGACTGATATTTTAAGCAAGTGCTCTACAAGAAATTGTAAGTCCAAGTGATGCTACTCGACTGATGTTTTAGGCAAGTACTCTACGAGCAACTATAAGTATTGGAGATTGATTCTGCAGATATTATTTGATTTATATTTTTGGCAGGGACTCTATGAGCAACTGTAAGCCCTAGAGATATTATTTGGTTGTTATTTGGGCAGGCACTCTATGAATGACCATAAGTTCTGGAGATATTATTTGACTGATATTTTAAGCAAGCACTTTATGAATCATTATAAATCCTAGGGATACAAATTTTCATCAAGATTTTAGGTAGGCACTTTACAAGTAGCGTAAGCCCTAATAGATGCAGATTTATTAATACTTTAAGCAAACACTCAATGAGGAGTTGTAAGACTTGATGTTATGGCTTCATTGATGCTCTAGCTAGGCGCTCTACGAGCAGCTGTAAGTCCTTATGAATATGGATTTCATCAATGTTTGAGGCTGGCACTCTGTGAATAGCTATAAGTCTTGGAGATGCAGTGTTGATCACAATTTTTGGCAGGTGCTCTATGAGTGTTGTAAGACTCAAAACATGCACACAATGGGGCAGTAGTAAGACTTAGAGGAATGCACAGCTACGGTGACATTAAGACTTGGAGGAGAGCACGTCTAGGATGGCCATATGACCAAGGCATGGGATCTATTTGCCACTATAAGTCTTGGAGAGCCTTTGCTAGGAGGTGTAGTTGGCCACTAACCTCTGAGATGATAATTATACAAGACCTATGATGGAGATGACGGGAAGTTAGGGAACATCTCTAAGGTAGCTAGGTGCCCCCATGAGGTTTGGTGAGAATTAGGCCATAAGGTATACACAGAGGATGTAGAGGCTACGGTAGTCACTAGGGGGTGACAGAAGAGCCTTACAAGCATAGGAGTCTAGATTTGGTTGGGCCATGTTGGACATGCTGGTCACTCTTAATAGTGTAGACCAATCTTGATGTTTAGTGGTAATGATTCCTTTAGAAATCATGAAAGTGTTATAATTTATCAAATGTACTGGTTTGCACATTTAAACTAATTTCATAGATGTATGATTCTAGAACTTAGAATTTGGACTTGAATATTGATTTTGAAATATCATGAGTTTTATTTTGACATGATAAATGATCAAAATACATTGATTATGTAAATCATCAACTGCATGTCAAAATTGCAACTTGTTCAAGCTATGCAAGCGTAAGCTTGCTAAGACATTGTAATTTGTTTTACAGTTTCATACTCGAAGAATTAGAATTGAAGGATGTATAGGTCAAACCACAGACGTCAAAGCAAATAGTGGAGTTTAAAATTTTAAGAGATTTGAATTTTTAATATTTGAATTGTGAGCTTTACCACTTGAGATTTGTTTTATGATTTATTAGAGAATGTAAATATATATTAATATGATGTTCTAGAATTATTTCTATTTGGTGGAATTTTTATTGTGTTGTGGTTGTGAGTGGAGGTTTTGGGATGTGATGAGTTTTATTTGTGTGTCTATCAGGTGTTCACATCATGTGTTAAATGCCCACATGTCCAAAAAATAGAGGAAAGTTTGCCAAATTTTTGGTAGGAATGAGACATTCATTCCGTTGTAAAATCCTTTTAGTTGTTAAAGGAAAGACACTTAGAATTTTTAAAAGCATTTTTAAATTAAAAGAAGTTTTTGTTGTTGTTTTTTTAAAAAGGAATTTCATATGAGGGATATCCTGAATTGTGAAAATGTATTATAAAAACTTGGGGTGTCATAGACCCAACTCAAGTAATCCTCATAAGATAAAAGGTAGAGGGGAAACAATAGTGGAAAATATTATTAAATGAAAGTAAACAAGAATAATGGATTCTATCAAGTACAACAATAAGGGGTCAGAGATGGGTGGTCATGTAGCCTCCTATATCAATTACCTTTGCTACACGGTAAGATGCATGGAGCCTATTACATATAATGATTGGAGACATGTGTCACCAATAATCAAAGATTTAATATAGGAGATGGTGTAACGTTTTTGCTTCTACTTTGTAGTCTACCTTTGACATATCTAATGACAAGAAGAAGCATGCTTTACAAGGATATGGTGAACAATGCAGGAAATGGAAGAGCTACCTTACTAGTAACTACATATATCAATGTAGATGATTTGTCAAGGCTATATAGAGTCCCTGACTTGTATTATAATATCATTGAACAGGATGCGTGGAACGATATTGTACATAGCTAATTGTCTTCTGAATTTGAGGTATGTGTTAAACCAAGGTTTCATTGAATCAATTATAACCTATGATTATTCTTAATCACCATTTATTGCATCAAATGTAGGTAAAGAGTGCTGAAAAGTTGCATGCAATAAATCATATGCAACACCCTCTCTTTGGGTTAGGCTACATTAGGTTGGAAGGACAAGAAGTAGGTATCTATGAGAGTTCATTTCTTTCTAATTATACCTTAGTTATATTTGATTACCTAACTTCACTATTCCCCATGACTTCAAAAGAAGTTAGGACTATGAATCATGCCATAATATGGAAAATGGAGATTTTGGAAGGATTTAACACCCAAACATAAAAAAATAAAGTTGTTGCATAAGCTGTTTCTCGAATAGTAAGTGGTTGCATGTGTTTACCCTTATTATATTTTTAGAATCATATTTAATTATAGATTAATTAATGGAATTGATTGTGCTCTTATAAATTGTATATGAAGAGTTGACCCATGAAATAGCATTTCTAGGAACTCTAAGCAACACTTGCAAAGAATGACATCAAGTACAAGGCTTTGGGCAATAAGAAGGAATACCTTAGTGGAGTAAAGGGCCAAGGGTACATCATTGTTTCTTCCAAATACTTTGGTCGATGACTTGAAGTTGACAACAATGAGATGTACGAGTAGTTGAAAGTTCAACTCTGAAAAGAGATGTACAAGTAGTTAAAACTGCATTTAATGGGGGAGTTCTAGAATATGAGAGGCCAATATCTAGCTTCTACTACCTCTAAACCCTAGTCATATAGCTACAATCTTACTTAAGAAGATCAAGAGTACTGCATGCACCCATTCACAAGAAAATCCAGTCAATGAGGTATATATGAACATATGTTTACTTTTCCTTTGTCCAATTAATTCTCCTACCATATCCACTATCATGTATCCATTATTTTTTATTTGTAAATCGGTTAATGCATGTTAGCATTGAATGGCATTGACAACATCATTACTGTTGGTACATGAGATCAAATTAAGATTTCCCTTTTTTCATGGAAGGTTGATGCACCCATACACGTGCATGTACTATTGGGGCTTGTCGAGAGGATGCATGCCTACTATTTTTGATAGAAGCCAATGACATTTTATACTATTGGGGAAGCCACTATATATAATTGCACTTTCCCGAAATGATATGTCATTCCCTTAAAATCCAAGGTACATATGTTGTCATACCACCATGTTCAACAACATCTTTTAGAGAATTCAATTTAATTGTTTATTATCTACATCTATGTTCATCAAGCAGCATGCACTAGTGAGGCTGATCTCCTCCTCACTAGCACTCATTGTCCCAACGATTGAAGTGGTAATATTCTATATGTTTATTTTCATGATAAAACTGAATGATTTCAATGAATTTTTTTGTATCAATTAATAATTTTTGCTACTTTATAACACAAACTATAGATTAGTTGGAAGTTCCAACTGACATGCCTCTAAGCCTAAGGTGCCTCTATGAGCTCATTAATGAAGATAAGGTAATCAACCCTGTATAGATATAGCTTGTAGTGCTTGGTGATAACACAATTGAATTACCACTTATGAGAGAGGACACCGTAAGGGTTTGTAAATGGGATGATCTCAAATATGTGCACATTGTCTCCTATATTAGGTATGCAAATATTTTCTTTAGAAAGAATCCTTGACATTACATGTTATTGAATGATAAGTAATAATATTTCTTTTTTGTAGGTAACTATAGGTAAAATGTAGAGATTAGAGGTCAAGGATGTTTACAAATTCCTTGACCTTGTTGACATTTGTGGAGTAAGGGAGTAATGGCTCGTGGAGACATAATTCAATGAAATTCTACCAAGGTTCCTTAGCTACTCGAAGGGGTAGGCCTTAATGATTACCTTCAATAGCGCACAAGTTTTACTTGTTATCCTTCCAAAATATGTTCTACACACATATGATTTTAATGACTATAAACTTTAATTATAATTATTATAATTATGTATACATAGGTCTCATTGGATGATATTGGTTCTCGATGTGCATAATAGGCATGCATTATTTTTTATTCTTATGGAGGCCACATTTATGCTCACTAATGGAAGTCATGAATGAGTATGTTTTAAATATTTTCATGAATCATAATAGTTGAAGAGCTGATAACTAATATTTTCTTTATATGTAATATATTTGAATTATAAATTTAAAGTGCATGGTCAATATATGCTGAACTAATTGATATGAACCCCCCAAAACTAACTTGGAAGAAGATCAAGGTAAAGAAAACTAGTTAATTACTCTATATACAAACTGGAATTGCAATTAAACATGATATTTATTGATTTTTTTTTCCTGTTGTTGTGCAAGGTCCTAGACAATAATCAAATTGGGAATGTGGGTATTTTGTTCTAAGATACATGAGAACTTTGATGCATGATGGTGTTAAGCTCCAATAATTTAGAAAGGGAAGCAAGGGTTACTCCTAAGTAGTTCTCTACAAAATTAGATGTGAATGGGTTGAGTATGTAATGAAATTTAACCATGAGTGATCTGTACTTGCACCCCACCAACACCTATGTACTTCAATATCAATTTTTATAGTGATTAATAAAAAACTTCTTCATTTTAATAGTGAATGCAGATGTGTCTTGTATTTTTTGTTTGTTAGAAGTATATTTGGTTTTCTTATTTGAATGAGGGGATGTTGGAGCATAACTAATCTTTACCTAGAATGTAAGGATGTTGGAGTGTGGATGTAAAATATGTGTAAGAGAAGTGTGGATCTAGTTCTTTACTTGTAAAGTTTTGTTTTGTTTTGTTTTTTTTTTTTTTTTTTCATGGCTTCGAATTTTTTTATAGTGGATGTGGATGTTAGAAGTGTGGAAGATTGAAAGAAAATTGTAATAATAGGAAGATATAGATATTGAACTTTAAGATACAAATAAATATTATAGTTGTTAAAATTAGGCTGCATACATACTTTTTAAGGATGGTTATAAAAAAATCATCTTTAAAAGAACTTTTTTAAGATGATTTTTGTAACTATCTTAAAAAACTTTTAAACTCGTTTTTAAATACCATTTTAGAATGTATAAAAATGTTCATAAGATGGTTTTTAAAGCTATCTTAAATTTCTTTTTGAAGATGGTTTACAAATAAAAAAGGTTTTTATGTTCGATAACTTTCACTGCTACAAATGAGGCTTTTAAAGTTGGTAAAAAATGTTAATTGAAGTTGGTTAAAAAGCAACTTCTATTAAGCTAACTTTGAAAATCGATAACTTTTGAAGTTGTTTACTAAACGACTTTAAAAGTCCTAACTTTTAAAGTTGTTTACTGAACAAATTCTTTTCAAAAGGACTTTTAAAGTCTTTTACTAAATGACTTTAAAATTTTTCTTTAATTTTTTTTTTACATTGCAATCACTACTTGTATATCTACATTTAATGCAACATCTGATACAATTTCCTTACAATCTTTATACACATGAAAAACAAACATACATTCACTTCCAGAATGGGTATAAATATACAAATTCATTATCCATCCACATCTATCTTAAAAAGACTTCATAAAAGAATCCACAACACACACTAGAATATCCACATTCACTTCATTTGTAAGTCTATACACATTCGCATTTACTTTTGCACTCTAAATTTTCCTCATTCGTCATCCCATAAAAGTTATATAATTCAATGAATATAATGAAAGCCAACCCTCATATTCACTTTACTTATAAGCTTGAGATTCACCTCATCCATACTTACACATTTACTCCCACACTTCAAGCTTTCACTCATTCATCACTTAAATATATATATATATATATTCAAAGAAAATAATGAAAACTAAAAGAGCACATGCAAGTGAATGAAATAATACTTTATTATGTATTTTACATTCATGCAGTTACTCCAACTATTCTAATTGAAACTCATTACATACTCAACCCATTCACTTCATATTTTGTTGAGGTTGATTGTGAAGTAACTCTTCCTATTTACCCACACAGAAAGCATAGTAGCTTGCAATGCAACATTTTTAATTCAGGTCACATTCTTTTAGCTGAATCTATAAAAAACTATGAAAAAATGTATGATTATGAGAAGTAAAAAGTGTCTTACCTTTCTTAATTGGGAGACACCAACACCATCAAATATTAGGTTCTTCATATATCTTAGCACATAGTACTTGCACTCCTAATTAGACTATTATCTAGGGCGCTATGTAATAAGGAAAACAAAAAGAATTCATAAAGATCATTTGTAATATTATAAGTTTAATTAGTTATAAAATAGAGTAATTAACTGTTGATTGTTTAACCGCAAGTGCATGGGCTATTGTAGTGTAGCTTATGCAAGTACGGGTCGATCCCACGAGGACTTGATTTAAAATGATGGAGTTTGAATAAAATTTAATTATGTAAAATTAAAAACAAAATCACTCAAAATTATTGGAATTATTGAAACGAGAATCAATGTTCAAATATGATCAAATTCTCAAAAATATAGAATTTTCAGTTTCGAAATAAAACAAATAAAATCAAATAATGAGAAAAAACTACTTCCCTAGATCAATCTTTATCAAAATCTTCACTTTTGGTCTTTTAAAAGCTGATCCGCCTTTATAGATATCTTCAACACTTTCTTGATTAGTGATCCACCAGTCGGATTTGACAGATTCTTTAAAATCAAAGAGATCTGGGCTAAATTGTAATTTCAAGATTTGGACGGTTCAGATTGATTTATGAATTTCAGATCGAAGATCAGAAATGTCACTTAGATCTAGGGAAGTCCTAAGAATGATTCTGCAAAATTAATTTGAAATCTGTTGAGAAACAAAGGAGAATTGAAGATTTGATTTTGATTAAGGCTAACCCGTTGATTGGGTTAAGCCTTAAATGATTTGGTATAGATTAGGCAGTTCCTAGATAAGAAAAACGCAGATAAAACAAAACCGGAATAACTGGGACACAGATGGAATTAAACTGGGGACACAGATGGAATTAATGAGAAAGAATAGATTTGTAATTTCTTTTAAAGAGAGGCAAACTTGGAATTTTGTTAAAAATCTGGTTTTTAAGAAAAAACCAGACGAAAACCCAGTGAACAAAGTGGGGAAGAAGGAGAGGAAAAGAGGAAGGGAAGAGAAGGAGTGGGGACGCGGGAGTGGAAACCCGATTTGGGTTTCCTCCCTTAGGTCGTTCGGTCGGGGTGGATTGAAGATGTAGGGGTCGTGGCAAACAGGGGGCTTGCGAACCTAGCTGGGTTGGCCAGTGATGGGAGGTTGTGAAAAGACTGGGCAGACGTCATCTGTCGCGATGGAGGTCAAGTGAAGGCCAACACTGGTGGAGACTGCGGTGCATAGTAGGAAGCTGGGTGTCGTCAATAGAGCTGACCGGCAATATAGAGTGAAGAGTGTAAGGCAAAGAGAGAAAGAATTATTGTGCAGTGCGGGAAAGATAGAAGGAGAAGAGATGGGATGAGGAAGATAGAGGAAACCAGTTTCAGGAGATATGGGGTGGTGGTGATGGAGAGGAATAGAGGTAGTCGGAGAAAGGGGGGTCGTCGTTCTTCCTTTGTTCCTTGTGTCTTGTTGGTAGTGATAGAGGAGATGAGGCAAAGAGGAGAGTGTGGTGATGGGTTTGGTGCAGGGGAAAGAAGAACGAGAGAGAGAGAGAGAGAGAGAGAGAGAGAGAGAGAGAGAGAGAGAGAGAGAGAGAGAGAGAGAGAGAGAGAGAGAGAGAGAGAGAGAGAGAGAGAGAGGAGGAGAAGGGAGAAGTGGGAGAATGGGTACGTTGAGAGGGAAGGCAAAAGAGAGATTTAAGAGATTGGAAAGAAGAACGTGGGAAAGAGAGGAAGTAATAGGATGTGAGGGAGTGGGAAAGGAAAGAGAGAATGAAGGAAAGAAAAAGAGAAGAATAAGGAAGGAAAAAGAAAAGGAAGGAAAGAAGGAAAGAAGGAAAAAGAAAGAAAAGAGAAAAGAGAAAAGGAAGGAAAGAAGGAAAAAGAAAACAAAATAAAGAAAGAAAAAGGAAAAAAAAGGAAAAAGAAAAGGAAAGAAAGAAGTGGGGGAAAGTGTTGCCTTTTTCTCCTTGCTAATTTGAGTACTCCTTTTGGAAACTCCTCCAAATTACCTTCTCCATGTTATCTCCATTTTGTCCATGATTTCTATTCCATCCATCTTCATGGGTGATCTGGTCCATCCAATCCTCTTTAAGATGATCTGCACCGTTAACTTTTAATCGTATCCATCAACACCTCTTTTGGTTAATCTAAAAAAGAAAAAACTAAATCAAAATCATCTGAGCCGTACATTAGTCATTTAATTAACTCTAATGATCATCTGACCGTTGATTTTGAAAAATTAAGGTTTGGATGGTCAATTGGAGTTAAATTCAAAATCAAGCTAAATTTTGCAAATTTGAATGGTTAGATGATCTAATTGAACGCTAAATTAGGGGTATTTTGACCAAAATTGAACACTTAACATTAACTATTTTCTTTACCTCAACATTCTTCTAAATGAGTTTCAGTTGTTGTACAATCTTGGTCAAATTAGCTCGTGTTAACCATGCTCCACAAATTTATATTTCAAATGCATTATAGATGAATAAAAAATTATTTATCTACACATAATACATTGAACGAATAAAAGCTTACTGATTTATAATTTCTATGAGGGTGGGACGGATGTGCGATCCACGAGAATAAAAAAAGAAAGCCTACCCACCGTGCACATCCAAAATGAGCAACATCGAATTAGCCCTATATAGGCAGTCATATGAATTGTAATTAAAGTAGATAATCCCTAAGTATAGAATGAGTTGGCAAAAAAATAAGAAAATTAAAACTTACCTACTATTATAGGGAATCATTAATCCTTGTCTGTTAGAGCACCAGAAGAAGCTTGATACAATGTCATCAACACACCATTCTATCTGCCATTGCTCTACTGCGCCACAAATGATGCCATAGTCAAGGAATTGGTAAAGTATAATTCAATCTCAAAAAGATTAGTTGCATCATTCAAGAAGTTGCATAAAGAAATAATTATTACATATACCATGAAAATATAACATGTAATGTCAAGTATTTTATAAAAAAATATGTACATATACCCCATGTGGGAGACAATGCGAGGTTGATCTAGTTGATCCCATAGGCAAAGTCATAATAAGTCCTCTGCCATAAGTGGAAATTCAAGAGCGTCATCGATAAGCACTCTCTCCTTGATTTGTAAGGGGTTGATTGCCCTATCTTCATTGATGAGATAATAGATTAACCTTAGGGATCGAGGTGTATTAGGTGGGACTTCCACATGATCCTTAGACGATTGCTGTAAAAGATGTAGAAATTTTTAGCTAAATAATATTCATCAATGAAGAGGACCTAATTTATGATGAAAAAACAAACATATATTCAAGTACCTATTCCAGTGTTGTGACAATAGGTGATGGTGCAATGGCTGGTGACCTCAGCAGTGCATGTTGCTAATTAACTGTATAAAGTTAATAAATAATTAAATTGAGGTCTTTAGCTAAAAATTATAGATGAGGAAGGTAGTATGATAAGACACATACCATAGATTCTATGGGAATGACTAGTGTCTTTGGTTAAGCGACTTGATATGCAACTGCCTATCCAACGGGTATAATATTTTCCATTTCTAAAGGAAATGCTAGGCTAGTATTAGCATCCAAAGCCATGGTAATGGACACTCGCTTAGTATGTGGTAGCATACTAACTCCCTACAAAATGGTTGCTTCATGTTCATAACATGACCAACTGCCACTATGTTTTGATGGGAATTTAAGACTAACAAACATTAAGCCACCTACAAATCAGAAATACAATATAGAGGTCGAGATAGAAAATTATAGAAGGACAGTGAAAATTTGCAGTTTTATCTACACACACACACACACACACACACACACACACCTCATTGGCTGAAATTTTTGTTTCGAGGCACCGTTATCCTTCATTAACTTCTTCAGTTGGAGAATTGCAGATACCATTTGATGGAGGTATAGGGTTATTGCAAGAATTATGTGTGGGGCGTTGAGAAACTATCATCAAACCTCTACGCAATTGGCTAAATATGTCCATTTTTATTTTCTCAACCAACTCACTGTGCACCTATAGATTTTGATCTGCAATCTTTTCCCAAAGAATTTATAAGGAACAATATCGCGCCTCATGCCCCTAACTCGACTATGGTGGTCCTTATTGCCCATAGCCCTACACAGGATGTCATCGTTGGCATCATTACTCCTACACTTATGCTTTTTGGGTAAGAATATCCTGCAAAATTTAATTAGAAGGACATGATCATGTCATCTAATTAATTATATAAAAATTAAAGTTATTAAAAGGTAAATAGGAGGAACCACTTATAATGCAAGAAGCAATTTGTGCAGTAGTTTCATCTAAGAATGTGTGGCTAGTACGACCCCCCCAACGTGCCATCTTTTAGAGGATGGAGCGATCAATGGGTTCCACAGTCCCAGCTTTCTTTTGCTACCAAGGAAGACACAATAATTAGATAACATAATGTATATAACTATAGTAACATTAATTTGAAAAGAATAAATTGTCACAAGTTCTTACTTCGTGCTTTTCTAAATGAGCGTAGCCCAACCTGAAGAGGTGGTGTTGCATATTAGTTTCATGTACCCTTCTTCCTTTCTCACTCTTTGCCTATACATTTGTACTACACAATCAAGTACTAATCAAATGTTACATGTAAATAATTAAATGAAGCATCATTTTCACACATACCTTAAGTTCATCGGATGTGTAGTTCTGTACAAATACATTCCACATGTCCTAGTTAATGATATTAGAATAAATGGCAAGCACTGTGTACAACCTTGATGGATTGTTGACATATGGAGCTATGTAATTGCAAACAAGGTAGTTCTTTCATTTTCTCCATTGCTCACTAGCTCCTTGTAAAGCACGCATCTTCTTCTGCTCATGTACATCAATGGCAGTATGCAAAGTACATATCACATTACTATATTGAAATACCTTATAAATTATATAATACCTATTATTAATGTTTACCTACCTTCATCATTTTCCATATTGAATCCTTTGTTGAGGATGGAACAAGTCTCCAATCATCAAATGTGATAAGAACCATGCTTCTTACTATGGAGCAGAGAAAGCTGCTATAAGAGGCTGCACTCTCACCTATCTCTTACCCCTACTGTTGTATTGGATAGTTTCTTTAATCCCCATTGACTTCCTCTTGATAATCTTTTCCATTGTTGTTCACCCTTTGACCTTTCTCTTTTGAGTACTGCTCATGTTGGCCTCTTGATTTTGCCCATATTGTTCATTTTGATATCATTCTTATTCCATCTTTACTGCAAACAAGAATATAATGATATTGGAACAATGACATAAAAAAGGCCATGTAATGCATTTAAAGAAAGTAAACCAACATGACATAGGTGGCCAATAAACTGACAGCAAATTAGAAGAAACTTATTTTTTTTAGTGGAGAAGAAACAACTTGAAATGATGCAGATACTTCTTAAACACAATAACAAGAGTTACCTCAAGAATTTCCAAAGGAATGAAGATACTCTATGATCATTCAAATAATCAAATTGTAGGTAATCCTACAAGGAATCCTATGGTCTTGTCTATTGACTGGATCTTGCTTAATAAAATCACTTATCATATCCAAAAGAGATGGTTTTTAATCTAATATAAGAATTAGAAAAAAAAAAAAAAATGAAAACTAAAACATGCATGAAAATTGAAACTTTCTAAGTATGGAAATTTCTAAAATTAAACTTTCTTAAAACTAAACTTAGAAATTATCTAAACTATTTTGATGATGCAACAACTTTAAGCAATGAAACCTAAACGTAACATATATAGCATGCAATTAAACTTATCAATTAAGAGAAACATGTAAATATGGACTAACAATACAAATAAAATATGAAATTAAAACTTAAGAGGAGTGCACATGATGCATGTATGGTGCTCATGGGGATAAGAGACAGAGTGCATGAAACAATCTAAAATGGAATGCATGAATCTTAGGACTATTGTCATGGAGTTGTCTATATGTTCATGCATGAAATCTAAACAATAAACAATCTAAATAAAAAATCATAAACTAAAGAAATGAAGAAAGGAATAAGAGCAAGGAACTAATTAACTTAGAAATGAAGAGTGCAATGACCAAAAAGCACAAGCAAAAGAGAATCATGGATGCTTGGAAGAGAGCAGCCAAGAAAGAGGAATACATTGGAAACCCTAAAGGACCTTCAAGGTGGTCGCTGCAGGTAGAGTGTGGGTAGGGGGGATTTGGTGGTTGCCACAGGGACAGGTTGGAAGGGGACTTTAGGTGGTGGTCACAGTAGGCAGGGGGTGTTTTAGGTGGTGGTCACCACAAGCGGGGGTGGGGGCTTTAGGTGGTGGTTGTAACAAGGAGAGGGTGGGAGGGGTGGGGTTTTTGGGTGGTGGTGGCTACCGCAAGGAGAGTGGGGGACTTTGGGTGGTGATCGCTGCCATAGGGAGAGGATGGGAAGGGGGCTTGAGGCTTCTGGTGGTGGTTACCATAGGGAGAGGGGTAGGCTTCCGGTGGTGGTCATTTGGTTGTCATCGTAGGGCTTGGAAGGGGGTTTCATATGGGAGGTGATGAGAGGGTTGGGGGTCTGGTCATAAGAAGGAAGCAGAGGGAGAAGGGGGGTAGTAGGTGATATGTAAGGTGAGTGGATGAGGGGTTTGTAGGGAGAAGGTAAGGTGAGTGGAAGAGGGGAGGTGTACTTTGATAAACTGTCGTGAAGTTTTTGATGGGACATAGCACGATCAATCAATAGAGAGGCTACAAATGGCACAATTGTAGATGATAGAGGTTGAGAAACAAATGACGGGATGAAAAAATTTGATCCTATATATACATGATATTTTTAAAGTCTTGTTTTTCAAATGACTTTCAAAACAACGATTTTTAAATTTCTGTGAATTAAACGACTTTAAAAAACACTATTTTTAGAGTAATTTTCTTCAAACAACTTTAAAAATTGTTGTTTTCAAAGTTGTTTTTTTTTTCAAATGACTTTAAAAGAACATTTTATGAAGTCATTTTCTAGAAAACTTTAAAAACTATGATTTTTGAAGCATCTTTAAAAATAATTAAAATCTAATATATTTTTCACTTCAAATAAATTTATTCCACTTTACAATATCTTGCTTAAATAAAATGAAACTAATTTTTTATGATAGTTAGAATTGATTTACACATTTTGTACATAATAAATACAAGAATATGCAAAACAATTTACTTTCAAATAGATCTTCAATTACATATTTATATATATAATGTCACATTACAAATATAGAATTATTGCAACTCACTAATACAATCCATATAGCTCTCTTATATATTTTTTTCAACCCAAGCACCCTCCTCACCATTATCACGCACATAATCCTCATTCTTACCAAGCACTTCGATTGATGGGATTGTTTTGGTAATACAAGGGTAATCGATTTTAGTATCACCTAGGGCATCTTCATCATAAAAATCCCTTGGATAGGATGATATAATAGTTGACCTTATCTTATCATGTTCATCTTGCACATAAAATATTTATTTTGCTTGAGATGCCAAAATAAATTGATCATTTTTATAGCAGATCTTGTTGAGGTCAACCAATGTCAATCCAAGGGCATCAATTTTGATATTGTCTTTGTTGTGTTCCAAAACCAAGGGCACTTAAACACAATCATAGTTTTGCAAGTATTATCCAATGTTCATATCCATATCTCTCTTGTAACCCCATAATAAATAGCATCCACAACTATTGGCTTGTTATCCTCCAAACTAAAAAAGAATGTAGCATTGACAGCTAAGCTAACCCTACTATTCTATTGCATTCTTGAGTTATCATGATCTTCTATGTAAAAGAGATAACCATTGATGGCATATCTAGCATATTTTGTTACTTCTCAATATATACTTTACAATATCTTACATAAATATCAATGAGACTGATTTTTTATGCATTGATTCATGCATTTTTTGCACACACACATGCATATATAAAAAAACGTAAGAACAAGGAAATTAATGTATTTTTTGGAATAACTTCTCATTTATCATTGTTTTTTTTTTTTTTTTTAAATACATCAAATGTTAGATATATTAGATCTTATTAATACAAGATCATGATCAAAGAGCTAATCTAAAATGATTTCATCAAAATTTGGCCTCCTAGTATTTAACTAACATAACTCTAAGGGGAGAGAGAGGTGAAAGCTTTAAGTTGCAACTTCCTTGGCCAACTAGATGGTCCCATTTCCCTTCATTAAAAACCAATTTTGGATGAGAACCACAAATCCTAATGTTCTCCCTTTTTCCAATAGTGAGGGTTAGAGAGAAAAATAGTTGCTGTCATAATAAAATCATACAATTTTTGCTAAAATCACAATGATCTAACACACTTCTTAATCCCATCATATGTAGTAACAAAACACACTTGATCTACAAAATGCAAACACAGAGAGTTGGTAACGAGAAAGTCATGTGTGACAAAAAGAGGTTTTAGTATACATATAGTATTTTTCATGCCACAAACAATCAAAATATCCAAAATAGAAAGCAAGAAGGAAAACAGGACGGAAAGAGACACAAGGAATGGAGGAGGAAGCCATCATGCCATCTGTAAAATAAATAATATGAATAAGGGATACAGGAAAAAATGAGATGACTTCGGCCTTTTACAGATGAAGGACTTTTGAAGTTGTTTTTTGAAAAACAACTTTAAAAGTCATTAAATTCATTTTCTCACTACTTTAAATTCAATAATTAACACAACATCAAATAATATTTCACACAAGTAAGTGTTGAATCATGCATTTTGTACATAATAAATACAAGAATATGCAAAGGACCTATGTACCATGCCAAAATTCTTCAAACATGTATATATAGAATATACAAGACACACAAAAGAGATACTAACCAAGACTCAAAAATTGATATTAATCGATGCTATATAAACGTAATTCCAATTCATGGTTGGGATTTGGTTGAGGATACCCACAATGAAAATCAACCTATATATATGAGCTTCAGTTTGTGTACAAATGATGATATCCAAAAAAATCCAAAAGTCGATGAAAAATTATTAAAACAAAGTATTACTTTTAAAATCATTTGCTTAAAACAACTGCAGAAGTTGATTTGAGTCAAATGACTTTAAAATTTTAAACTTTTATAGTTGTTTTTCTCTAAATGACTTTAAAAGAAAAGACTACACTTTTAAAGTCATTTGATTCAAACAACCTTAAATGTCCTTTCCTACATAAAAATTCCTCTTTGCCCTAGACTAAAGAAGTCATTTTTCTATTAAATGGTATTTAAGTGTGATTTTTAAAGATGTTTTTTTTAAACAACTTGTAAAATATTTACAAAATTAGTAGTCAAAATAACAACTTCTTTATACATACTTTAAAAGCCTCCTATGTATTAGTGTTTTCTAAGAAAACAAGATACGAGATAGTTTTCAAACCATCTTAGATATATGCTTTTAACTGTCTTTAGAACTCTGCAGTCTAGTAGTGATATGATTGCAATTTCATATGTGTTACAAATTTTTTTAAAAGTTCTTTCTAAGGTTTTTGGAAGGGTGTTTATAATGTCTTTATTATTATAAAATTTTTGTATAGTTGTAGAATTTCATTATAGTTTTGTCATTTCAAAATTTTCTCTCAAGGAATAATTTGAAAATACCAAATAATACATGAACTCTTATATAACAAGATCCATATATCTTTGTTTTATGAAAAGATCTATGTATTTAGGCATATTTTTGTGTTTTTTATTATCCCATCTTTGTTAGCATGATTAAATTAATGTCTGTTTCTTTGACAAAATCATGCCACTTGTTTGAAGAAATATAATTTATTAGAGGTATAGAAATGACTTGGGCATATCCAATGCATCTGAAGTCATCATTGTTGCATATATATGTTTATCTAAGAAGGCACAAAAGTACCTATAATTATGATATCAAAATTGTCATTAATTATGAAAGATAATAACTTGACCTCATAGGAAAATTGTCATATTTAACATATTAATTAGATTAGAGTAACAAGTGCCTATGAGTGAAAGGAAAATTTCTAGATGTCGAATAGTATAGTAATTTTGCATTCTCAATATTGAAAACAAAATTAGCTCTGTTATAAGTCTAATTAACCAAACTAATACTGTGTTGTAATCATTAGCCCACCGGAGGGTTATAATAACACACTTGTTTGGCTAAAAGTATTGTTAACATGTTTTGACATATTTAATTCAAGTATATCAATGTCTTTGTAAAGATAATAATGTTATATTTCTTTGAGGTTAACAATGTTAGTAGGAGTGAAAAACCTTAAAGGATAAAATTCAAGGAAATATGGATTTCTATACTAACTTAAGAATAGTCACTCAATGAGGAACAAATTGCCATAAAATCTACTTCTAAAAATCTACAAAATGTGGATAACAAATTAGACTTAAGAAGATGACAATAGTCTTATCATGACTAAAGGTCATTTTCATAAACTATGAACATAGAAAAATTTTAATTATAGCATGATGCCTTGTGGAAGAGAGAAATCAATAGAGACTAATCATATCTAGAATCCTATTAAATTGCCAAAAGAAGTTAGGGCTATTCGCTATAAATGGGTCTACAATATAAAAGAGACTCACCTAACAATTTAGAATGTTAGAAGTCCAAACATATAGCTAAGTGATTCACTAAAAGAAAGGAATTGACTATTAAGAGACTTTCTCTCTTGTACTAAGAATGGCCTCTCAAGAACTATTATGGCTTTAATAGCTTAATTTGACCTAGAGATAACTCAAATAGATATGAAAACCATTTTTATCAAATGGGCATCTAATAGAAGAAGTGTACATGAAGTAACCTAATGGTTTAGCTTGGTTTGTATCCTTCAATGGCCCTTATGTTTAGGGATGCAATTTTAAGTCACCCTTATATTTGAAAATCTCCCTATCAAGGTCCCTAATTTGTGTGCATAACTTTAAGTAGCCCCTTTCCATTGGAATCGATAGTCAAATCCATTAGAAGAAGGGTTATTTTGAGTATTTCAAGTTCCTCTTCTTCTTAAGGCCTAAAAATAGGGGATTTTGTACTCAAGCTATAAGCTTATAGTTTTCCTGTCTTCTACATGAAGCATACATTGTCAATTTTCCCTCTTTATTTTCTTCTTAAGCTCTTTTGTACTCGATTTTGAATGTGGTCACTACAAGAAGGTGATTGCATGAATTCTATATCATTGTCATGTATTAAACATCTCAAGCACAAAATGACCAAGCATGAAATGCACACTTTCTTAAGAATGTGCTTCCTTTTATAGGTGTGGATTAGGTGCTTATTAAGAGAAAAAAGGAACATATTTATGCAATATTGAGATTTCAGGTCCATCGCAAGGTTAATTTGGTACTCTCATGTAAGAAGAGGTAAAATTCCATACATATAATAACAGAAAACATGTACATTATTTGAGAGAATTAGAGGTACTTAAATTCACATCCCCAAGGATATTCCTTGGATTATTATAAGTTATATCTTGATATTAGGAGAAATAATGAGTTTCTTTGCTGATAATGACAAGTATGAATTTTTTCTTAAATTTGTTTTCATTATTAAGATTTGATACTTTTATTGTAATACTTCAATTGATTTAATATTGTGATATATATATATATATATATATTCTCATGTGGAGTTCCATTAGCCAAAATGCATAAGAGTGACACTTTCTCTCTATAATTTGAAGTTTCCCTAAGCTTTTGATATAAGGATATAGTGATTTTATTCATTGTTATTGGTAGAATTATCTAAAAACTAAGTGCCTTTCTTATTTTTATTTAAATAACTTAATGTGTTTTAGGCTATTAAATAGCAAGGGACGTAATCACCACCTTGGGATAATTTTGTCTAGGTCTTATTATTTCTATGCCGTTGCCAACCCAATTGCCCCAAAATGACACTTTAGTCGCCAAATCAAATTAAATAAAACTATTCATGTTCTTCCACTTTCGTGGCCTAAGAGTAACTTCAACACTTCTTTAAAATGTTCTTTCCATTAAAAAAGATTGGAGCTTTAGAGTTAAAGACTGCTACCTCTTCTATAAGTATGTATTACAAACTTTGTCTTTAAACTTTTCTTTTACAAGATGTCTTCAATTTGCCTTTAGCTTCTTCTAAGAATCCAAAGGGGTAGTCTCTTTATTAAGAACCCAACTTAATACTATTTCTTAAAGTGGACACTTCTAATTTCATTAAACACAAAATTGCTCCAAAATTGACCTTTCGTCACCATGTTTTCACAAAGGTTGGATGTCTAACTCAATTCCAAGAGCTTTTCGGGTGTCGAGGGGAATAAAAACTTGAAACACTTAAAATACCCCTTCTCTTAATGGCTTTAATGACAAGTTTCAAAGAAAAGATACTATGTAAAGTTATTTGCATAAATTTGGGAGCTTGATAAGGAGATTTGGAAAGATATGGACTACTTAAAAATGAGTCCTTAAACATAGAGGCTACCTAAGGACTCTGCCCAGTTTTGAACAGATATAGATAGAGGAGTGGTGTGCATACTAAAGGAATCCATGTATGGATGTAAGCAAGCTCTTTGTTAATGGTTCTTATTTGGTTTCAAGGAAAATATCATGGATTAATAAATAATACCTTAAAGTCAGTTGGAGCAACTTTATTTTATATATGGATGACATCCTATTTTCTAAATTTGGTACATTAGATCTAGTGTAGTAATTTCATTGTAGTATTCTTCAATAAGAGCAACAAAAGTAAGAGTTGAGATAAATATATCAACATAAAGTCCTTAAAAGTACAAGAGAAGGCTTAGAATCATTCAATGACTATTGAGATCAAAAGGATAGAACTAATGATGTTAGATCGCATAACATAAGAGCTTGCACCAAATTTGTTTAAGAAGAATTTGAACGAAATGGGATTTCATTAGTTAGTATTCTCCTTAATAATATTGTTTGTGCATTTAGACACCTTGTCAATTGTAACAATAAGGTTAGACCCTAAATATAAGCATTTGTTGACTCATTATAAATAGTTTTATTACATACATTCAAATAGAGGAAAATAATTGCATAATAATACATGGAAGAGAATTCTCATTTAATAGAATAACTACCTTAATGATTCTTGCAATTAAAATAATTTATTTAATGAAGACTTTGAAACTAGTGCAATAAGGTAGCTCCACATTTTTAATAGAAGGCCATATATCTATTGATTCTCATTACTTGAGCTATGAAATATTTTCTTTTGTGTTAATGTGAGCCAAGTGAGAGAAAAATTAGATTTTTTAAATCAAACTCATAATGTGGTCAAATTACCACATCATGTTTTTATGTTCATATTTTAGAGGTTATTTTATTCAAAGACAAAGTGATGAGAAAATCAAGTGCTTAAAGTTACTTATTCCTACTAGTCTTAGCTGTAAGGGTAACATGATGTGAGAGATTTTTTTTCATAAAAATTTTCAATGTCTTCAGCCACATTTATAAGTTCATGCTTGATTGGAGCATGCATATATAGAAAAAGCTCTTTTAGGGAAGCTTTAACCTGACAAGGAAATTATACTTTAGGATTTCACCATCCCTTTAGTAAGAATTTACTAAAAGGCTAGAAGCTTTCTCCATTCAAATTATAAAGATTAGAGATTCAAGTTTTACATCAGCATACTACCATGGTCGTAGATAAGTAGTTTATTCATATTTTAGAATTTAAAGTGAAATAAACAAATTTATAGACATATATTCTTATTTCTATCTAATTCCTTTTTCTTTTCTTTTTAAACCAACATACTAATAGTCGGTTCAAGAACTGATCTAGCAATAACTATCTCCATCAATCTTAGTTGCTTTCTTTCTCTAACGTATTGAAATAATCTCTGTCTCTTTAGAGTATAAACGATTTTCTTTGTAAACAAACCTAGTAGATATTGATGATGTCCATCCCCTGCAGATAAACTTGCCAATAAAAGGAGATGATTAGATGAGGATAAACACAATCAGAGGAGTCTAATATGATAAGGAGTTAAATCTGATAAGGATTATCGGTAGAGTTTGAGTTAAACTAAAACTTTCACTGTATTCCTATAAATAGGAACGAAAACCAGTGTTGAGATCATCAGGTGTAATTGCCTCCTTATGGTGAAAATTTGTATTCTCCCCTCTTCTTGTGGATGTAGACCAAACTTGGCTGAACTATGTAAATTTACTGTGTTCTGTATGTGTGTTTTGTGTTGCTGAATCTTAATTAAATGTTTAATAAATGGTATTAGAGCCAGTTACTACTAGAGGGATGATGAAGTAGACTGGATCCACATCCAAACTCAGGCCAGGTTCAGCCTAGATCCAATCTAGACCCAGGCCAGGAGCGGCCCAAGTCCACGTCTAGACCTAGGCCGAGAATGACCCAGATCCGTTTAAATCTAAGCCAAAGAGTAGCCCAAGTCCACGATAGACGTAGGCCAAGAAAGTGGTCTAGATCCACTTCATATCTAGATGGAGGAGTAGCCCAAGTCCACGTCTCAGACCTAGGTTGAAAGAAAGATGATCCAGATCGAAGAAGTTCTGATTCAATAAACCTAGATCAAAGATTACACGATTGGAGAACATCCGAGACCACTCTATCAAAGAATGCATGATTGGAGAACCTCCTAGATCACCCAATTAGAGAACGCTCCAAATAAAAAATCGCCCAGGTCGGAGAGCTTTTTTTTTTTCTTATAAGATTCTTGCTAAAAAAACAAACAAATGAACACAAGAAAAAGGAAAAGGAAGAGGGGATTGAAAACCAACGACAACTGCACGACAGTAGGTTAGTGACCCCTCTTCTTAGAAGAAGAAGAAGAAGAAGAAGAAGAAGTTAGGGTTTTGACTAGATGATAAAAAAATGATTGAAACCCCATTTTAGAAGACCCAAAAACATAGAACAAAAAAAGGGTTAGAAAGGGCAAGAAACTTATCTATACGATCGACCAGTGGAGCAACTTGCGAGCAATAAGACTTGCACATTTTGTTGGAGATTACTGCAACCAAGGAAAACAATGCTAGAGATCGCCGCAATCAAGGGAAACATTGCCATAGATCACTACAACCAGAGAGAGAGGGAAGAGAAAGTGAAAATAAAGTTAGGGTTTTTTTATTTTCCCCTTTTATATTAAGTATCTTAAAAACCAGATCTTAGTTTGATTTGACACCCCCTAAAACCAGAAATAAACTAGCCTCTAATTGGTAAGTACACCCCCTTTATGGCCTGAATTAGTACATTGCAAAATTACAAGGGGCACCCCTTTATATGTCAAATTAGCACCCCCAACTTTGATAAAGACTCTCCATGCACAAGAAAATTTAGAGCAACCCTCAAATATGTCAAAAATACCCTTCTTAAAGTTTTTGTTAGTTTCAAACTCATCCGTACACTCCATTTTTCACAATTCTACTCAAAAAAGGCAGAAATAAAGTTTAAATCTGTGGAGGAGAGCAGTTTAGGAAATATCGTGGTTGGAGTCATGATAAAACTAAACTCCACCAATTATACTCTGTGGAGACCTAGAATGGAGGATCTCTTATACTACAAAGATCTCCATGACTCACTAGATGATTAGGGAAAAAGAACTAAGGGAGTTTCAGAAAAACATTGGATAAAAATGAATAAGAAAACCATAGGTCAGATCAGAAAGTGGATTGATCACAACATATTTCATCACGTGGCTCAAGAAGATAATGCTTATATTTTCTGAAAAAAGTTAAAGAATATGTATCAATCAAAGACTACTCGAAATAAGGCCTTGCTAATGAAAAGGCTTGTAAACCTCAAACTAAGGAGACGAATGACTAAAGCTGAACATACCAGTGAATTTCAAATTTTGGTAAATCAGCTAGGATTAGTTGCGTTACAACTAGGAGATGAATGGGAAAACCTACTACTACCAAGTTCACTATCTAAAAACTGGGAGACACTAGTAATTTCACTCAGCAACTCAGCTCGAGAAGGAAAGCTAACTATGGTTATGGTCAAGGATGCCTTATTCAATGAGAAGGATAGTAGAAAAGAAGCTAGTACAAACCAGACACATGCCCTGGTAATAGAAAATAAGCATACTAGGAGAGACAAGCATAGGGGGAGGAGTGAGAGCAAATAAAGGGGGAGATCACAGACTCGTAATAGATAAAAAAAGTCAACCAAGAGGACAGTTCAAGTGCTTCCACTGCGGCACTCTAGGTCATATGAAGAAAGGCTATGGAAAACTCAAGAGGGAGATGGGACAAAGCAAGCCAAAGGAGGACAATGGTGAGACACTAGTTACCATCACTTAGGACATAGCAGTGCTCACTACTAAGGAGGAATTGTGTCTACACGTGGTTAAGAGTGAAGTAGAGTGGGTGATAGATACAGTAGCTTTCTACCATGCCATTTCTCACAAAGATTTCTTCACTACTTATAAAGAAGGAGACTTTGGCACTATAAAGATGGGGAATGACAACTCCTCAAGAATAATTGGGATCGGTGATGTGTAGATAAAGACAAATGTTGGCTGCATAGTAGTGCTAAAGGAGGTGCAACACATATAAGAACTTAGGTTGAACCTGATCTCAGTCCCAGCTCTTGATAAACAAGGCTACACCAACTACTTTGGCAACAGTACCCAGAAACTGATGAAAGGAGAGATGAACATAGTGAAATGGTTTATATGCAGCACACTAAATAAGACCCACATGAGAATATCCAAAGATAGCCTTAACATAGTGAAGGATGAAGAACACTAAACCTTTGGTACAAAAGACTGAGTCACATGGGAGAGAAAGGTCTGTTCATACCTGTTAAGAAGAAGTTTATCAAAATAGCCAAAAGTACACCTCTTAATGCATGTAATTACTATTTGTTTGGCAAGCCACATAGAGTTTCTTTCTCTTCTTCTAGTCATAAAAGAAAAGAACCTTTGAGTTTGGTGTACTCGGATGTATGTGGTCCCATGGAAGTAGAGTCACTAGGCCGGAATAAATATTTTATAACCTTTATAGAAGATGCATCTAGGAGGGTATGGTATACTTTGTAAAGAATAAAGAACATTTATTTGAATGCTTCAAGAGATTCCTTGCTATGTTAAAGTGGTAAACTAGAAGGAAACTGAAGTGTCTCAGAACAGACAATGGAGGAGAATACACCTCAAAAGAGTTTAGGACATATTACATAGTACACATAATTTGACATGAAAAGATAGTTCCACATACCCCGTAGAACAATGGAGTAGCTAAAAGAATGAATCGAACCATTATGGAGATAGTAAGATGCATGCTCTGTATGGCTAAGCTACCTAAGCCATTCTGGGGTGAAGCTATGAAGACCGCCTGCTACTTGATCAACATATCACGACCAGCACGATTAGACTTCAAAGTTTTAGAACAAACTAGACCATTAAGAAGGTGACTTATTCATGCCAGAGGGTATTTGGGTACAGAGCTTTTGCACATGTATCTAGCGATATGAGATAGAAACTAGACCTAAAGTCTACCCTTTGTATCTTCATCGGATATGGAGATGAAGAATTTGGATACAGATTGTGGGACCCTGAAGCGAGAAGGATCATTTGAAGTAGAGATGTAATGTTTCAAGAGAATTTGTTCTACGAATAATGAGGAAAGGCTAAAGATCTCAGTGCTCCGAGTCTAGTAATAGATTCAGGACCTATACAGGTTACTCAGAAGTTGCGCCAAAAACTGAAGCAAAGGCACAGCAATTTGAGCAGGGAGAGCACCAGCCCTCTATACTAGAAGATGTTGGAACATCAAATGTTGAATTAACTCCTTAGCCAAAAGTGGAAGTTCAACAAAAAATGTCAACAAAAGGACGTATTCTGATTCCATCACAAAAATATTTGAAATCAAAATATATTATGCTCACTAATGAAGGGGAGCTAGAGAACTTTCAGCAAGCCTTGACACATGCAGACAAAGGCAAATGGGTGCAAGCTATGCAAGAGGAAGTTTGCTCTCTAAAGAAAAACCAGACATATGAGCTAGTGTGACTTCTGAAGAGAAAAAGAGCACTGCTGAACAAATGTGTCTTCAAGGTGAAAAGAGGTAGCAATGGAGAACCAGTAAAGTACAAAGTGTGATTGGTATTCAAAGGCTTTGAGCAAATGAAAGGAATTGACTTTGATGAGAAATTCTCACTAGTAGTGAAGATGACATCAATCAAGATCATACTTGGACTAGTGGCAAGACAAAATCTAGAGCTTTAGCAGATGGATGTAAAAACAGCCTTTCTACATGGAGATTTAGAAGAAAAGATATACATGGAACAACTAGAGGGTTTTGAAGCTAAAGGGAAGAAGCATTTAGTGTGCAAGTTAAAGAAAAGTATTTATGGCCTTAAGCAAGCACTAAGGTAGTGGTACATGAAGTTCGATTCAAAAGAATAGTTGTAGATCAGTGTGTGTATGTGCAGAGATTAGCTGAGGGTAAATTCATCATTCTCCTACTTTATGTAGATGATATGCCGATAGTTGGATCAGATACAATTATAATTAGCAGGTTGAAGAAGGAGTTATCTAAGTCTTTTAACATGAAAGACTTAGGAGCAACTTAGTAGATCTTGGGATGAAGATCATGCATGACAGGAAAACAAGAAAGTTGTGGCTTTCATAGAAAAAGTACATTGATTGAGTAATTAAAAGGTTTAACATGGAAGTGTAAAACCAATCAGCACTCCACTTGGCAATCATTTCAAATTGAGTAAAAGGATGTGTCTCTCAATATCATAAGAAACAAACAAAATGGCAATGATTCCTGACTCATCAGTAATTGGGAGTTTGATGCATGTGATGGTATGCACAAGGCCAGATATTGCTCATGCAGTAGCTGTCGTAAGCAGGTTTCTATCAAATCTAGGCAAAGATCATTGGGAAGCCGTGAAGTGGATACTACGGTATATAAAGGGTATATCTAAGTTGTGCTTGTGCTTTGGAAGTACAGAAACATACCTAGGATATACAGATGCTGATATGGCTGGAAATCTTGATAGAAGAAAGTCAACATTAGGGTTTCTTTTCACTTTTGCAGGGGGAGCTATATCTTGGCAGTCCAAGTTACAGAAATGCGTAGCTCTATTGACAACAAAAGTTGAGTATATTGCCTTAGCTAAAGCAAGTAGGGAAATGTTGTGGATAAAGCAATTTCTCCAAGAGCTTAGTATCATACAAGAAGTATATAAGAGACATTGTGATAGTCAGAATGCTTTGGACTTAAGCAAGAACTCAATGTATCATACGCGCATAAAGCACATTGATATACAATACCACGGGATATGAGAGGTGATAGAAGAACAAATGTTAAAACTAAAAAAGATACACACTGATGAAAATCCTGCAAACATGCTGACAAATGTGGTTACATATGAGAAACTAGTGCTATGTAGAAACATAATAAGCATGAAATTAGACTAGTAAAGTATAGCATGGGGATGGAGGGGAGAATATTGATGATGTCCATCCCCATGCAGATAAACCTGCCAACAAAAGGAGATGATTGGATAAGGATAAATACAATCAGAGGTGTCTAATTTGATAAGGAGTCAAATCTGATAAGGATTATCAGATAGAGTTTGAGTTATACTAAAACTTTTTTTGTATTCCTATAAATAGGAGTCAAAACCAGTGTTGAGATCATCTCATGTAATTGCCTCTTTATAGTAAAAATTCATATTTTACCTTCTTCTCGTGGACGTACGTCAAACTTTGTCGAACCACGTAAATCTACTATGTTCTGGATGTGAGTTTTGTGCTGCTTAATCATAATTAAACGCTTAACAATAGTTCTCTCTGTCGACGTCGACCATAATATTCTTTGGTAGAAACAACTTCATAATAGTGGTAAAGGCTAAGAGAAGCTTAGGATATTGGACCCACAAATACGGCATGATCATAACTTTTTACTATTATTCCCTACAATGGAGACGGTGCAACCAGAAAATGGGCTTTAATATATATATATATATATATATATATATATATTTGGTGCAAAAATCGGCCTTATTCAATGATCCATCCCTCTAATCATTGGTCTAAAGGTGGGAGGTTGAGAAGGCAATTCCAAGCTCTTCTTTGATTTAACTGTTCGGGACAGATTAGTTTTAGGGCATCGGTGGGCCCAAGTGAAGCTTCCTCCATTTATAACATTATCCTTCACCTTTGTCTATACGCATGTGCTGCGCTTTTCTCATCCATTCATATGGCCATCTTCCCGTCTTCCAAATTCTCACGTGGACTTGAGTGGATTTCTAAAGCAAGCAAGTCAAAATTAGACACGGGTTCGGCTTGCGCTCCCTTTTACGTGCTTTATGGCGGGCCCACAGCCCTTTCTGATTTGCTTTCCCATGAACATCATTCGTTTGGCTTGTAATGAGTTAAAGATTCTTAAGAAGATAGCACTTCCAAATGCTTTTATATTGTGGAAGGATGACACTGATGGTCCAATATTGGCTTCTCTACCGCATCAAAAGGAGTTCGGATCAATCTTTTATGCTGGTGGAAGGGTGATCTAGACGGATCCAGCTCAATCTCGTCATACTCATAACCTGGTCAAATATTTATCAAATTTTCAACAACGATGGCGATCAGTGGGTCATGCATGGTCAATAAGACTGTCTTAGCTTGACATTCCATAGAATTCTTCCTTTGGATACTGGTTTTGATTGGTCACATTCCTTTTAATGATTGCACTATGAATTAAGACGTACTAAGGTGTTTTATCAATGTACTAAAGCGTGTTATTGACACTTTTCTTCTAATGATATTTCATTATGATTCAGGTATCATATCATTGCATTGTTAACCATTACATAATCATAGTGCATGGTCCCATTTCGGATCCAATGACACCCAAACGCGTGCTTGTCCTATCACTGCACAAATCCTGAAGGGACCATGCTTTATGTGGTATCAAATCTGACGTTAACATCAACACCAGGATGGATGCGACTTGAATAATTTCTTTGTTATTACAATCTTTCTTAAGAAATGCTTGCAATCAATTTACCTTAAACAAAAAAAAAAAAACACCTTGCAATCAGTTTACGCATGTATACCAACCAGGAAGGATAGATGAAAGGAGACGCAAGCATATTCCCATTGGAGGCCCGCCCTCTTGGGTCCACCTCCCCTAAAGCAACTAGGAGGATTTCTTTCTCGGTTGACATCGGGTTCTTACATATTACAAGCTCAAAGTAAACTGAATCACATGGGCACCTTACAATACGATGATATGATAATGCTTCAAAAGCACTAATCTTCTGTAAGCATGGAACATCACAAGGGGCAAATACGTCACTCATTGTATTAATGAGAGGTAAACATAGGCTCCCATCAGTTTTTTGTGGCTCATATTACTCATAACCTATACTTTTCCCTTGTCATCTTTGTGTTCCATTATTTCCTCTCTTTCTCATCTTGGTTCTAGGTGCTAGGAACTTGTCACTAACATCTTACTTCTTAGTCTCAACAACCTGCCAATGGTCCTCTTGTGGGAGTGTCTATGTCTGAGTGATAGAGGATGAATTAATGATGCAACCAGTCACATTGCGGTTGCATGATATGCATCCTAAAAACTGGCTAGTGGGCTCACTTTTTTTATTTTTTTTATTTTTCCATGATCCAAACTATCCATCTAACTCGACTCAACTCAAATTTCCTGGGTACCACTTATTTCATCATACGGACATCTCTATGTCCTTCATTTTTTTTTACCTTTTAAAGCAGAAAAAAGGATGGGGAAACATAGTAAATCTCCAAACTACATAACACTATCTTGTTTGACCTCTATTTTTTGGGCTTCAAAAGGTACAAAAGTGAAGGACTTAGAATGTTTGTTAGATGAAATCTTTGGTATCAAGACAACTAACTTGAGCCAAATCAGATGAATGATTTTGATCATGAAAAAAAGAAAAGAAAAGGAAATGTGACGGCCACTTTTTTAAGAGAGAGAGAGAGAGAGAGAGAGAGAGAGAGAGAGAGAGAGAGAGAGAGAGAGAGAGAGAGAGAGAGAAGCCTCCTTTTTTTTTTTTTTTCCCTTGCAGTTAGAGCATAAGAGAATTCTAGTGTTTCTTTTCAACTGATGATGATCTAGCCTTGTTGGCCTAACTATACTTTGGAAGATTTAAGAAAAGCGCAACAAGTTTTCTCTCATAGTTTTAGTGTAGAAGCTTCAACTTTAAGAAATAGAAATAAGGAACACACCAAGCAGATGATAGTGCTCAATCAAAAGCTTAGCAACCTAAATGTTTTCAAAGAAATTGTGCTGCTATTGGAAGAAAAATGTACCAAAAAGGTCACAAATTGAAGAAGATATCTAGAAATTGGAGCTTGGGGAGGAAATCATATGGAAACAAAGGTCCGGAAAACTGGTTAGAGGCTAGAGATTGTAACACGAGGTTTTCCCACACTATGGCTAAGGAGTGCATGAGGCATAATACAAGGCTAGAAGCTGGCTCAAAACCTTGGGATAATATCCATAATGGAAGAAATCACATAATCTTCTTACCATGCATGTTCTTGCTAGCTTGGAAGATACCTAAGAGGAGCTTTTGTATTATATTATCTTATGGTTTGATAGTTTTCAGTCTTCTAGAATTTTTTCCCCTTATATATTATAGTTCCTTGAGTAGGTATAGTTTTTAAAATTTCTTTCGTTAATTTTTAGTTTTTCTCAATCTTGCATATAGAATATGATAATGTCTCTACTTTCTAGTTAAATTACTTAGCATATAAAGTAGAATAATAGCATCATCTAGAGGAGAATAGAAGGAGTTGAGCAAGCTCCCTCCTTCTCCATGATGGTTTCCCCTACTCTAGACTAAAACTTGGGAATCCTCCATCTTTAGGAGTTAAAAGTCCTCTTTCGCCAGTCTCAATCAATTGAATATGCCCTTACTAATGTAGGGCTTGATAGGTTAGTGAGAGGAATCTTTGGAGCATATGGCATGAGTCTTTTATTTACATCTTACATGTTTGTTAGAATTGTATAAACTAGAATAGAATAGCTTTGCATCAATCTAGTGTACATTTAAATCTTGTGTTTGATGGAATGTCAAAGAGGTCTTCCTCATGGACTCCTCACACTAGTTATACATAGAACAATAATGTACTATAGATGATTAGCATAATATCATATTTATTGTTTAGTTTGTTTGTTGTACCTAC
Organism: Warburgia ugandensis; assembly: GCA_035236585.1. Taxonomy (NCBI): domain Eukaryota; kingdom Viridiplantae; phylum Streptophyta; class Magnoliopsida; order Canellales; family Canellaceae; genus Warburgia; species Warburgia ugandensis. Next base: position 59,579,990 of record CP141128.1, read on the forward strand.
TTACTCTTATATAATGACCATTTAGTTTAATTATGAACTACCGTCATGCCTATGAACCATGATGTTTCACCTAGACCACTAATTAGAGACAAGTTTCTAACTGGATAGGGTTGGTGCCTAAACATTCCCACCCCATAACCAAGCAAGAAATCCATTCTTTGGATATAAGGTTGTAGAGCCTTTCTCTCTAGGTGGTGACTCCAAACATATTCACTACAGAATAAACCATTCATATTCTCTCAAACCCTAGAAGGATTCCTCCTCTTGAAAGTTTGGATGCCTTATGTTTGGGGACTTCGTTGATAAAAACTCAACATGAAGAATGGTCCAGAGGTGATTGGTATGGGCATATTCAAGAAAATCCTGACCTTGTTCAAAAACTATCTATATAGTAAAAAAAAATCTTAGTAATAAGTCCGCGTAAACTTTCTCGATGGTCATTTATATAAGAAGGTGGTTTACAATTACATCATGTGCATGGTAGAAGTAGTTTCAATTCATGTCCTTCATTCATTCTTTAGATCATAGTGTAGGACCTTTATTAACTTGGTCCATAAACATAACATGAAGCCACACACCCTATAAGGTGCTTAATACAGGAGGAACATAAAAACACCCTTGAGTCAATAAATAAAGGAAACCATCTTCAAGTCATTACGTAGAGGTTACAGAAATATACTAGCAAGGAATGAGAAATAGAATTTTGGTTCTATGTAAACCTAAAATATTCTTAAAATAAGAATAGGAATGGGGGTATAGGATGTCCAACATGTGACCCACTATCTTACATGTGTAAGATGTTCCTTGCGGCTCATCTTGCAAATGAACTTGGTAAAACCTAATGCCTTGGTTGTCTTTTATAAATATTTATCAATTTGGTTTTGTATATGTATGTATTTGAAATAAGATATTTAAACAAAAAAAAAGAGCTTTTGAAAGTGTTTTGAAGTTTATTAAATGGGACCCATTGTACTTAATTGTGCAAAATGACGTGCTATGGGTAAGTGGGTCCTCATACCTCATGTTGTTATGGCAAATGAATATAGATAAGTAGGAGGATATAATGATAATTTACCCATAAACGTATAATGTTAATTATACATGAAGAGTGCCTTTGCAATTTCTCTTCTCATGAGGCCCATATTTAGTTATTTGTGGATGAATTTGCTTGATCCCATCATATATTCTATTATGTAACAAATTCCCAATATGTATTGTAGGAGAGTATGATTCAAATTAGGAAAGTGTTTCTTATAGGAAAGTTAGAAGAGACACTATTTTATAAGATACCTAGGAGGCCACATTGTACAAGCTAGTTGAAGTTAAACTAGACTAGATTTTTTTTATTTTATTTGAGGATTGTTTGGGGAGGAGTCTTCTATGTATATCTATGAGATATGTTTTAGATAGAATATATATATATATATATATATATATATATATATATATATATAAAGTGAAAAAATAGTCCCCCTCCCCTCTTTTTAGAAAATTCTAACTAGAAATTCTAGTTTCTCTCTTCCTCTCTTCTAGTTCTAAGAGTTGGGACTTGGAGCTACCTCCAAGAGGAGTGCTAAATTTCAACTAATGGTGGAGTTACTGGAGGGATTCTAGTTTTGATCCTAGATAAGCTATGTTTTCTCTATAAACTCATGTTTAAAGATGTTAATTCACTTGATTCAAGGTTGATCATATCAAAATTTTGAATTTCTTGGTTGAAATTAAGAAAAATTGTTGACTTTCCACATGTTTTATAACAGTGGTAAGTGTTACTTGGAATCATGTGTTTCATATTTTGTTTCAATCAATTTGACTAAGATTGCATAGCTATTAAGTACTTTGAGGGTGGAGATTTGCACATGAATTGTTTTAAAACCTACAATGCATATCCCTATTTTGAAAGCTAAATAGGGCGATGCATGTGAGTACATGGTAAACTTGCACGAAACAATACTTATATGCAACTTTCCTTCTAGATGCATATATTTTATTTTTCTTTGAATTTTGATCTAAAAGTTTAGATGATTATAAGGCACTCCATAAGCTCTCCAATGCCACCATTTTAGTCAATTTTGAGATTATTTGATAGGGTTTCCAATCTTAGAAAGTAGCTTTATCCACAAAGTGTATTTCATTGATGCAAGAGTTATGAATAAAGTCGTTTTTTTGAAATTTTAGTATGTGATACATTTTTTCAAAAAGAAAAAATCCAACCCATAGGTCTTATGGATTTTTAAGTTTTTTTGATGAATTTTATTTTTAAAAGAAAAAATATGGACATTATCATTTCAGATCAAAGCTAGATTTTTTACTTTTCAAAAGCATATCAAAATTCTAATTTTTTTGTTCTAATTTTAGATAGGTTTTAAGATATCTCATCAAGTTTCATAAAGTTTTGCTTTCTATTTTGAGAGAAAACTAAAATCCTAATGTCTAGGAGTAGAAAAAGTGGGTTTTGGTTTTCAAGTTGGTAGACTTAGAGTTTTCACTTGAAACTTAGAGGATTTATTTTATTTTAATTAAAAAACTCATGTCCTATTTTTTAAAGAAAATTAGATTTTCATGGCAACTTAAATTTTAAGGTTTTAGTAAAATCCACAATAAATGAGATTCATGTGTATGTATTAGGACTTTATGTGAAAATTCTGAATATATTCAACACTTGACATAATGACATCATTTATTATATATCAAAAATTTCAAGTTATCATATGATAGTTTGGTTAGTTACTTTATTTATAAAATTGTTTGTATAAGTGGTTTTATTTTAATTTCATGAATATGAGTATGAGATTAAAATAACATGATTAAGTAAGATATTATATGAATATGCCTAGCCAATGTTTTACTTGTGTATGTTGGGAATATATCGATTGATTCCATATCTTTCTCTTAGCAAAACCATGAGATGAATGTTGGAATTTCAAATTTTAATATAGCTCTATGAGAATGTTCATGGTAGTATTCATTGTATTTTTAGAGGGTCCAACAAAGTGGTTCAACCCATTGAATTACATAATTGGATAGTTCATAAGATTCTGTGCAAGTGAGCTTTTGAATCATCTCAATCCTATTCAAATTGAAATAGTAATGATATTTTAGTGCATACATATGGATATTAGATGGATGATTATAGACCCCATTATGGGTATGTGATGAATGTGATTCATGGAATGATGATCACATGGTAATGCATTTATTTAATCTTTCATATATATATATATATATATATATATCCCTCGTTGAATGATGCATTTCACTTGAGCAATTTCTTATGACAATTGATTTCTTAAGTTTCTATTCAATTGAGAAAGATATAATTTAATTTTTCTTTTAGAACAGAGATAGTTTTGGAGATCAAAAGAAGATATTAATCATATACAAAGATTTGATGAATCAATGAGAGTCGAAGAAATGATCATGCACAAAGGATCATTGAAATAGTGGAGTCAAAAGATTGACTCAAATGCTTCATCGACATGGCATGATTATCTTGAAAGATTTATGAATGAATCATATAAAGGTCTTATATGGTTCACTTGATAAATATTAATGGTCCATAATCATTATCCTTTCTTCTTTTTTTTTGCTTTATGAATGGTTCAGTTGCTAAAGGGATGTGTAGGCATGATTATTCTTTGTGTTAATGGGTGAATTATCCTTTATTAATATATTAAGTGTTTAGAGAGTTTGAGACTTAGGATTTTTTTTTTATATCTTTTAGCCTTCCATTGTAATTGAAAATTTATTTGCTAATGGCATTGGAATGGGGTACCCACAAGATACATTTCAATCACATTATTAGATAGATTTTTCAATTGACAATAGTCACACTTAACCAAATGAAATTGTGGTTTGATGTATGAAACATGGTCACTTGTCACAATAGAAGCAATGAATTTTATATGCAAGCTATAATTACCATGTTAGAGCCAATTAAATTAAATAACATAATGATGATGGATAGAAGATTGACTTTGTTGCAAGCATGGGTAGTAGTATGCCACAATAGAACCTACTTGTGTATTGTGATTGATCGTATGTCACAACAGAAGCCAATTACAACAATAATAAGGTTTTAGATATTCATTTTATTTATTGATGGGATGATTTAAAATGAATGGTACTACTACATTAAAAGGCCTTGATGTAATTAAAAATATATAACTAGAATATATGTATTTTGACTTATATATTTTGCTTAGTTATGGATGAAAAGCAATAAATTTAACCCTTTGAAGATCTTTAAAAAGAACAAATTCACTAACTTGAACTACGAAGATTGGCTAATAAATGTTAAAATTGCGTTGATAGTGAATAAGTTAAATATTGTGACTGAGGCTAATGTAAATGCACCTTGGCATTTAGGAGATGGTGATGGAGATGAAGCAATCACTTTTTATCAAACAAATTTGACCAAATGGCATGATGACACTAACATGAACAAATGCTTCATTCTATCATCAACAATCAATAATGTCCAAAAATAACATAATCTTATGAAGAATGCTAGGGACATAATGCTTAATGTCTAGGAGATGTTTGGTGAGAATTAGTGGTTGGTATAATTGGTTTCAATGAAGAATTTTACTTCTACATATGTTGAAACTCATGGGGTATATTCATCAGTTGCTTCAACATGGAGCTGAGATAACGCTAGTCACTCAAGTTGACATGATATTAGCATCCTTGAATGATTCTTTTTCCAACTTTTTTATGAACTTTGAAATGAACCACAGAGTCTTCTATGTTAGAACTACTGCATAGGATTCCATAGACTGAGGGAAAATTAAAAAGAAGGCAAGACTAGAATCACTAAACAAAATTTGGTTTCAAAATCTAAGACAAAGGGAGAAGGAAAAAGAAAGAAAGGCCAGTTTAAGAAGAAAGCTTCTTCAAAAAGAAGTAAAATCAAAAGTCAATTAAGTGTCAAAAAAAGTACCATGAAAAAGTGTTTCCATTATGATAAGATGGGACATAGAAATGTAACTTCAGGTCCTATATAGAATCCATCAAGAAATATAAACTTTTAAAAGGTATGTCAAAAATACTCATAGTGAAAACCACTATGATTGGCAATAAATATTTTTCATGCATATTATTTCTAGGGCAATGACTCATATATGAAATATGTTACATGGTTTTTAGGAAGGAAGAATACTAAATGATGGAGAGCTCGAGTTGCAGATTTGAATAGATGCATAAGTGGTGTCCATAGAAACAAGAACTTTAAATTTGTGTTCTAGTGACACAAGGGCTTTAAAGTTATATGATTATGTAAATGTATCAAAGATGCAAATAAACCTAATCTCTACTTGAAAATTATATGATGTTGAAATTCTTTATACTTTAATGATAAGGTAGTTATCAATGATCATAGTAAAGTGTTTACTGCATGTATATATGATAATGGTCTATATATTTTGAAATCTCCAAATAATAGTATTTATAAAGCTGAAAGAACCATTAATATTTCCACTCTTAAGAGAGTTAGAGAATTTTTATGTCTAACTTATATATAGCATTTAAGACTAGCTAATGTAAGCATGGAAAGAATTATATAGTTAGTAAGGGATGATCCTTTGAGTTTTTTCAAAGTGAAGCCTTTAAAAACTTGTGAGTCATCTCTACATGGGAAAATGACCAAGTTATGTTTTAAAGGTAAAGTCACAAGAGCTACAAATTTGTTGGAATTGGTGCATATAGATATTTGTGGGCCAATGAAACCTTTGGCATAAAGTTGATTTATCCACTTCACCACATCATAGACAACTTTTCTAGATATAGATATAACTACTTACTAAAACTCAAGTTGAAGTCTTTTGAAAAGTTCAAAGATTTTAAAACTGAAGTAGAAAATCAAGCCAATAAAAGGATCAAATCTCTTCATTCAAATAGTGTAGGAGAATATATGTTAGATAGGTTTAGGAATATTTTCAAAGAAAATGGCATTGTGAATAAGTAGTCCACCCCAACTATACCACAATTGAAATGTATAACAGAAAGAAGAAATCATAAATTAATGAAAATGGTGAGATTCATGATAAGTTGTATTGAGCTACCTTTATTCCTCTAAAAGCTTGCACTTAAAACAATAATTTATTTACTTAATAAGATTTATTCTAAATTTGTGTCAAAAATGCCACATGAGATGTGAGTGGAAAGAAGCATGCATTAAGCAATTTAAAGGTAGAGGGAATGCTAAACTGACTACAGTATAAGTGCAATCTAGCAACCACATTTTATGAGGCCCACCTTTGAATGATCCAACTTGTTCATCTCACTATTCTGTATTTAGATGTTTTATAAATAAATAAAAAATGTGATTTGGATGACTCTAACATCTAAAAGAGTATAAAAGATATTGTGCTTAAAAATGGACAGCTTAAAAACTTCTTCTTAATTGACTTTATTTATAGTAGCTTATCAACCACATAATGTAATCATTTCTAGAATGTAAAACATTGTTAGAGTATAATGAAATGGGGCATTGATTCTACTTGCTTAGCAAGCAAAAGTGTTTTGTGAGTATAAATGCTCATTTTCTAAAGGAAGAGTTCATATCTAGTGGATATAGTAGAAGAGATGTTGAATTGAAAGACCAACAAGTAGTGCCAGAGAATTTAATACCTTAGGATGAGCAAACTAATGAAGATAAAGAGGAAACCACTAAAACAAATGTAATACTAGTTCCATGCCACAACACTAGAACTATTAAAATTTCATATAGACTTGTCTTAATATATAGGCAAATGCTCAAGAGAGTGATCCTACTACTTTTAATGAAGCAAAGTCAAGTATCAATGCTGATGAGTGGGCCATGGTAACAGATTCTAAATTGATTTGATGGAAGTTAATAATGTGTGGACTTTGGAAGATCCACCACTAGAAGTCATAGCTGTTCATTGCAAATGAGTCTTAAAAGGAAGAGAGCCTTAGTGGGAAGGGTAAAGACACATAAAGCTAGTTTGCTAGTGAAAGGCTATGGTGAAAGGAAGGAATTAATTATGAAGGAAACTTTTTAGCCAATATCTATGTTGAAGTTCATAAGAAAATTACTAGTCATGGAAGAGTACTTTGATTAAACAAGTTGGCAAATGAGTGTGAAAACATCTTTCCTAAAATTGATATCTTGAGAAAGAAATCTAAATGTAACATTCTCAAGGATATGTGTTTGTAGAATCTTCAATAATTTTTTCAGACAATATAGACCAATCTATGGATTGAACTATGAATCACATAATTGGAATAAAAGGTTTGACCAAGTGGTTAAGGAGTTTGACTTCTTAAAAAATCGAGAGGAAGAGTGTGTTTAGTAGAAGAGTAGTGGGAGTGGAGTGATATTTCTAGCATTGGATTTAGATGATATTCTACTTATTGAAAATGCTATAATAATGTTGTCTACTGCAAAAGTATGGCTATCAAGTCAATTCTCTATGAAAGACTTAGGAGGAGCATCTTATATTTTAGGTCTTAAAGTGTTTAGAGATCAAAAGAAACAAAATATTATATTATCATAGATGACATATTTGGATAAGATCCTAGCCAAGTACAACATGCAAAATTATAGAAAGAGAATTATTCCTTTTAGATCTACAATTAATCTATCTAAATCCATGTCTCCTAAGACATTGGATAAAAAATAAAAGATGAATTGGACGTCTCATGCATGCTATGTTGTGTATTAGTTTAAATGTATGTCATGCAATGGGAGTGGTTAGTGGATTCTAATATAATTTAGAAGGAAAACACTGGACAAGTGTTAAACACATCTTCAAGTACCTCATAGGAACTAAGTATTACTATTTAGTTTATGGTAGTGATGAGGTCACCATGAAAGAATATGCAAATTCATATTTTCAATCAAATGATGATGATTGTAAATCTACCTTTAGGTGTGTGTTTGTAATGCCCGAGCAATTTACGCTATTTTTGACAAAAATTAGACATTTTATAGGAAATAAACTGAGTTGAATATTTGATTTTATTTAAAATAGTAAATGAAGGAATTTGTAAGGAAACTTAGTGCCATTAGATTCTACTCGAAAAATGAAATCCAACGCCTCAAAAATCACCTAAAACGGAGTTCGTATGAAGAAGTTACGGCCGTTTAAAGATAGGGGTATTTCTGGAATTTAAACAGAAAACGTTTAAAACGAAAAAGGACGAAAAATGCAGGGGGCGTTTTGATAACGGCACCCCCTGTCATCTTCAACCTCAAGAACCCTCTAGAAACTCTTGATCCCGATTTTTCTAAAGGATTTTGCCACCGCCATAGCAGGGCTATAAAAAGCCCCATCTCCCCCTCTCCAAAAACCCAAGTTTTTCGACGTTTTTCCAGCCGTTTGAGACTGGGGTTTCCGGTAAGATTGGAAACCCATCTCCTCTGAGTTTTCCGGCAATGGCCAGGCCCAAGTCAGGCCTGCCATTCCCGTCTCCCCATTCCCCTCTCTTCTCTCCAGTCTTGGCAATGGGGTTTTCCCCTTCTTCGAGTTTCCAGCAGCCAAGGGTTTTCAGGCGGAAAGGAGGAGCCGCATCACCCGAAAAAGGGCGTCCCCAGGCTGCCCAGGTAAGCCCCTCCTTCCTTTTCCTCCGTTTCACTTCCCCTAGGCCAAGATCCATGCCGGATCTGACCTTTTCCCAGCCGGAATTCTGGGCTGGAGGACGTTCCCAAGCCTTTCAAACGGCCTGCACGAACACAACGCCCAAGCCAAGTCCAGACGACCTTGCATGAGCTAGACGTCCCAGGGATGCCTTGCTCCATGTGCGCCTGGGACAGGGTCCCAGGGATGGGCTCCAGGCGTACGACAGTGCGTACACTGTCCCAAGAACGGCCCTCGGGTGTGCGCGTGACATAGGGCATGGGTCCTGGCTCGACCAGGGTGCACGAGGTGCCCTGGGAGCTAAAACACGCCATGATACAAGGTGCGCCCGTGCGATGATGCACGTCATAACGCGTCACCTGAGCATGCATGTGCGCGTGCAAAAACGCGGTCCCTGACTCTGCCTTTAGGCGCGCACGCACATGAGGGAACTGGGGACACGTGGACCCAACAAGACTTTAAAGCTAAGGTTAAAGGACAATTTACAGAGTCAGCTATGGAATAGTAGGTCCACATCATAGGATCCAGCCTGACAATGAATTAGGCAAGAACCAGGGACCCAATAGGCAGTGCTAACTGTCTAATGTTTAAATAGACTGAAAATAATTAGGACTCCTTGTATCCATTTATACCCAGGAGTTTATAAATGAGACCCAGGGACGGGTTGAGCAATAAAGGACGCGACTCCAGGAGACTTTGAGGTAGGTGCTCTATCACTATTAGATTCTTTTAAAAGAACTATTATTGTTTTGAGAACATAT